>JARZZO010000004.1:39421979-44421979 GCA_030544215.1 Zantedeschia hybrid cultivar
GATTATTGAATATTCATTACATGCTTTATGAGTAAATTTGTACTATGAAAATGTGAACCCCAACCTTCACATTCGTCAGAAGAATGACAGATGTGAAACAGTAGCTCATTGCTTTTCCAACAGATTTTATTATTAGCTACCTACTAAACATGATATTTGTATAACAACCTGTTGTTCCCACAGTTTCAATCCTTTTTTATTCTTTTGCTGAACATGAAAATCGGGATACCTTTCCATGGTTAAAGCTTCATGATCGTTATATAATTTTGCATGGCTAATCATCTTAATCTCAAGGGATGCTGAGGCAAGTGGCTAGCTGTGTTGTTTGGGCAGACCAAGTGAAAACTGGGTCATGCTTGCGTTTGTTGGTTGGGTTGTCTTTCTGGTGAAGTCATCCCAACCAAACCAGAGAATCTATTTCGGAAAATATTTTACGTATTCATCAGTGTAAATGGTCACATATCATGTATCAAATGTGTAAACTGAGCCAGATCAATCTTGTATATTTTGAAGCCTGTTTGCTTGGTATTTAATTTGTGATGTTGCAGAAATAAGGAGGGTTCTTTTTCTGAAGATACCTGAAATTCGTAAAGCAGTACTGCTAGCTGTAATTGATAAAGTAACCCAGGTAATGATGAGATTTTGATATTCCTATGTTCTTTTGTTGTAGTTTTGAATGAAAATAATTGTGGATATCCGTGATATTATGTATTTATGTTGACTTGGGTCTTCAAAATTGTAGGATATATAGTGCATCGAGATGAGATTCACAGTAAGCTTGTTCAAATTATGAGGGAAAGGTTGTTAGCAAATATTCGTAAGCTGCCTCAAATTGTGGACAGTTGGAATGGACCGGAGGATGGTGATGAGCAACCTAGTCTATTTGCTCGGTTTGTTACCAAGGTTTGCTCCTTTTCCTATGGAGAGTCTGATTTTTCTCTTTTGGATGGTGACAACATACAGTCCATTGGAAAGAGTAACGCATTCCTTTTTTTTTTTAATGTGCGAAATTCTCTGTTTTATGTTGAACTTGGGCCTTTCTTTGCCTATCATATTTCTTTGATAGATTTCATTGAAGCATCTCGATCAGTTGTTGTATGCATACAAATCTACGTTTACGATGCAGACCAATGTTCACATATCCTTACATAGAGGCATGGGGTATGTGGGCACTGTAAGTGCCTGATAGGAATGTAGAAATGGTCATCGGCTCTCATCCTTATAATCAGAGGCCTGAATAAAAATAGATAATACTAATTACCTTGACAAAGTGCTTTGTATTGTGTTTATCAATCATGTTTTAATTTGTTTTAAATATTAGATCTCCCTTTATTTGTGTCTACTTGATGTTGGATTTATGAATGTTACTCCACCCCGCCCCCAAACCACCTGGTCCAAATTCTCTGAAGTGGAAAGGGTACTCTCTGTGTGAAGTATGACACAATGTACATAAAGAGTGACCAAAGCTAGGACACCTACTCTAAAATGGCCAGCCTTTTTATTTTGGCTAATAGTATCATATTCTTACATGGTTGGCCACCCCTCAGGCCTATAATGGTCAGTTTGTAATTCAGGAGTGACAGGGACATTGTTTGGACGCGAAATTTCTTCCTTTAAAGAGGGACCCGCGCTCTTGTTTTGTGTTATTTTTTTATTTTTTGTTAGACTTTGAAGACTTAGGATGAGCCCTCAGGAAGTCTAAGCTTACGAATATTTGCTAACAACCTTTCCCTCATAATTTGAACAAGCTTACTGTGAATCTCATCTCAATTCACTATATATCCTACAATTTTGAAGACCCAAGTCAACATAAATACATAATATCACGGATATCCACAATTATTTTCATTCAAAACTACAACAAAGAACATAGGAATATCAGAATCTCATCATTACCTGGGTTACTTTATCAATTACACCAAGCAGTACTGCTTTACGAATTTAAGGTATCTTCAGAAAAATAACCCTCCTTATTTCTGCAACATCACAAATTAAATACCAAGCAAACAGGCTTCAAAATATACAAGATTGATCTGGCTCAGTTTACACATTTGATACATGATATGTGAACATTTACACTGATGAATACGTAAAATATTTTCCGAAATAGATTCTCTGGTTTGGTTGGGATGACTTCACCAGAGAAGACAACCCAACCAACAAACGCAAGCCTGACCCAATTTTCACTTGGTCTGCCCAAACAACACAGCTAGCCACTTGCCTCAGCATCCCTTGGGATTAAGATGATTAGCCATGCAAAATTATATAACGATCATGAAGCTTTAACCATGGAAAGGTATCCCGATTTTCATGTTCAGCAAAAGAATAAAAAAGGATTGAAACTGTGGGAACAACAGGTTGTTATACAAATATCATGTTTAGTAGGTAGCTAATAATAAAATATGTTGGAAAAGTAATGAGCTACTGTTTCACATCTGTCATTCTTCCGACGAATGTGAAGGTTGGGGTTCACATTTTCATAGTACAAATTTACTCATAAAGCATGTAATGAATATTCAATAATCAAAATCCTTCTGTACTGTGAAATGGATTTCCATCCAATGGATAGTTCACAGGTGGCTGGTTGTGAAAGCATTTGCATGCCCATGTGTCCAGATTCCCCTCCCCTAACTTCCATCCAGTGAAAACCCAACCTAAGGAGAAGAGCAAGGAATAGGGGCCAGGGCTGCTGGTGTGATTAGAGGGCAGTGGCGTCAGTGGGTCTAGATAGTGAGGTTGAAGAAGCAGTCCTCATCGTTGGACTGGGAGGGGAGGATGATGCTGAAGGTGTCATAAATGCTTGTCCACATCGGGGACCACTTGTAGCGTCATTGGAAGGGAATGGAGGAGACAAAGCATATGGTAGACCTTTGAAGCGTAAGTAGGCATCACTGTCTCATCTATCCACTCAACAACAACTGTGGCCCCTTGATGCATCCTCCTGCCTCTGACGCTATAACTGCCTGGACATACACACACACACACACACACAAAAAGTCTGATACAAAAAAGGAAAAACAATCGATCAGGCGTCTATCTGAAACCTGAGTGAAAGGTGTTACGGTTGCAAATTGGGGCAGCCAAGCCTAGAACTCAATAAAACCGTGCCCAAATTTTTGTTGTTTTGAGTTCAGAGTTTCATGTGTTGGTTATCCTAATGTGTATTATTTCTTCCTTCACTACTTTTATCATTGGACCTAAACTACTCATCTTTTATTACTTAGTTAGCATAATTTAAAAATGTGAAATTCTTATGTCACAAGACCCAAACTTACATCACTAGGCCCAACAAAGGGGATCCACACCAGCAGCCCTGGCCCTTATTCCTTGCTCTTCTCCTTAGGTTGGGTTTTCACTGGATGGAAGTTAGGGGAGGGGAATCTGGACACATGGGCATGCAAATGCTTTCACAACCAGCCACCTGTGAACTATCCATTGGATGGAAATCCATTTCACAGTAGAGAAGGATTTTGATTATTGAATATTCATTACATGCTTTATGAGTAAATTTGTACTATGAAAATGTGAACCCCAACCTTCACATTCGTCGGAAGAATGACAGATGTGAAACAGTAGCTCATTACTTTTCCAACATATTTTATTATTAGCTACCTACTAAACATGATATTTGTATAACAACCTGTTGTTCCCACAGTTTCAATCCTTTTTTATTCTTTTGCTGAACATGAAAATCGGGATACCTTTCCATGGTTAAAGCTTCATGATCGTTATATAATTTTGCATGGCTAATCATCTTAATCCCAAGGGATGCTGAGGCAAGTGGCTAGCTGTGTTGTTTGGGCAGACCAAGTGAAAATTGGGTCAGGCTTGCGTTTGTTGGTTGGGTTGTCTTCTCTGGTGAAGTCATCCCAACCAAACCAGAGAATCTATTTCGGAAAATATTTTACGTATTCATCAGTGTAAATGTTCACATATCATGTATCAAATGTGTAAACTGAGCCAGATCAATCTTGTATATTTTGAAGCCTGTTTGCTTGGTATTTAATTTGTGATGTTGCAGAAATAAGGAGGGTTATTTTTCTGAAGATACCTTAAATTCGTAAAGCAGTACTGCTTGGTGTAATTGATAAAGTAACCCAGGTAATGATGAGATTCTGATATTCCTATGTTCTTTGTTGTAGTTTTGAATGAAAATAATTGTGGATATCCGTGATATTATGTATTTATGTTGACTTGGGTCTTCAAAATTGTAGGATATATAGTGAATTGAGATGAGATTCACAGTAAGCTTGTTCAAATTATGAGGGAAAGGTTGTTAGCAAATATTCGTAAGCTGCCTCAAATTGTGGACAATTGGAATGGACCGGAGGATGGTGATGAGCAACCTAATCTATTTGCTCGGTTTGTTACCAAGGTTTGCTCCTTTTCCTATGGAGAGTCTGATTTTTCTCTTTTGGATGGTGACAACATACAGTCCATTAGAAAGAGTAACGCATTCCTTTTTTTTTTTTCATGTGCGAAATTCTCTGTTTTATGTTGAACTTGGGCCTGTTTTTGCCCATCATGTTTCTGTGATAGATTTCATTGAAGCATCTTGATCAGTTGTTGTATGCATACAAATTTACGTTTACGATGCAGACCAATGTTCACATATCCTTACATAGAGGCATGGGGTATGTGGGCACTGTAAGTGCCTGATAGGAATGTAGAAATGGTCATCGGCTCTCATCCTTATAATCAGAGGCCTGAATAAAAATAGATAATACTAATTACCTTGACAAAGTGCTTTGTATTGTGTTTATCAATCATGTTTTAATTTGTTTTAAATATTAGATCTCCCTTTATTTGTGTCTACTTGATGTTGGATTTATGAATGTTACTCCACCCCCCCCCCCCCCCCCCCCCAAACCACCTGGTCCAAATTCTCTGAAGTGGAAAGGGTACTCTCTGTGTGAAGTATGACACAATGTACATAAAGAGTGACCAAAGCTAGGACACCTACTCTGTAATGGCCAGTCTTTTGATTTTGGCTAATAGTATCATATTCTTACATGGTTGGCCACCCCTCAGGCCTATAATGGTCAGTTTGTAATTCAGGAGTGACAGGGACATTGTTTGGACGCGAAATTTCTTCCTTTAAAGAGGGACCCGTGCTCTTGTTTTGTTTTATTTTTTTATTTTTTGTTAGACTTTGAAGACTTAGGATGAGCCCTCAGGAAGTCTAAGACTTTGAATCGAGTGAGGAACTGAGAATTTGACCTCTCCCCACTGACCTCGGTCAGTGTTAATTGATCGACCACCCTTAATTAACCGTCTGATGATGCCTTTTAATAGAATTCACGCACTAAGATATACAGTTCAAACATTGAAAACACAATTTGAATCAAGCCCAAAGCTTTATCTTGATTTAAGATAGTTTTGATAGATTTTAGATGGTTTAAAAAGATTTTTATGGGGTTTTGGAATGATTCGAAGTTGTTTTAAACCTAAAAGGGCATTTTAGTAATTATGCCAAGGTGAAGGGTATAGTGGCATTAGGGTCATTTTGATGCTTATGATGTTTTTCAATGGATTGGGGAGGTATTAAAACCCTAGGATGTGTTTCTATTTTTTGGTTGCTTTAATTGTTTTTGGGATGAAGTGGTATTTTGGTCATTTAAAAAAAAAATAGGTTTTAAGAATATCTAGCACGTTTTAGGTAATTTAACATTTTTTATAAATTTTCTGTGATTTTTAAGGACTTCTAGTGCATTAAGGGTATTTTGGTAATTTTAGAAAGTTTAGGTTTTAAGGGTATTTAGCATGTTTTAGGTGATTTAACATTTTTTATAATTCTTTTGTATTTTTTATGATGTTTAGTGCATGAGGGTATTTTAATAATTTTCTTCATTTTCTAGGCTTTTAAGGGTCTTGAAGCCATGTTGCGTGATTTTTACATTTTTTGGAGTTTTTTTTGTGATCTTTAAAGATTTTTATCATTAGAAGGGTATTTTGGTCATTTTGGGGTTTGGAAGACATTTAAGACATGTTAGTTGGCTTTAACATTTTTTTCTTGGATTTTTCTATGATTTTTACAAACTTTATAGATGGAGGGATATTTTAGTCATTTATACAGTAATCCAAAACAAAGGGGCAACTTACTGGGCTTTAACAAATTGGGCTTTGCATGTGCTGAACATGATAGAGTTGTTTAGGTTGATCCAAGTCCACTAAAGGATAACCCTAACAGATTGTAGTCATAGACCCTAAAGAGTATCCTTTAAATGTTTCAATAGGATCCTTTGGTCAAGAACTCGTGAAATTTATGGAACAAGAACATTTGATGATTTTATTGTGTTTGACCTTTACAAAGTACACTTCTACTTGATCAGTAGGGCATAATGACCATTTGTAAGGTCGTATATAAGCCACATAATCATAAGTCATTAAGAAACAATGGTCATTCAAACAATATAAATGAACCACATGGTCACTAAAACGATATGAGTGAACTATAAACCTGCACAAGAACTGTCTAAAGCCTTCAAATTTTGAGTGGGAGTTGCAGCAAAGTTTCTTCACAGCCCTTTTTGTGGCCTCCTTTGTATGCCTTCATATCTTGTAGCAGCCCCCCCCCTTGAGGGGTATTTATAAGGTGAAGGGTTCCCTCATTAGTGGGAGTTAAGGGCACTGGTGGCACCCCCCACTGGTGGGGTTGACCCAATGAGAGAGGGGATGTGAGAGAGTGAGAGAGATTAAGAGATGATGAGGCACCGGTGGGAGAGTGCCTCTCTCATTGGGTCAACCCCACCGTTGGGGGGTGCCACCAGTGGCGAGTGCCATCCATGGGCACCCCCCCTCCTTGTCTTCTCCTTCTCCTTCTTTTCTTCTTTAATAAGGGGGGGGGGGGGGGGGTGCCTTGGACCCCCACCAGTAACTCCCCTTTCTCTCCTTTTATCTTCTCTTCTTCTTTTTTTTTGGTCTGTATTTAATAGGGAGAAACCCCCCACCGGTGGGGGTCTCAATGGGAATCAGTGGGTGTCTTGGCTTCTTTATTGCACTTCTTTCATTCTTTCTCAGTCTTTAATTCCCCATTAAAAGCCATTGGGGTGGTCTTTAACTCCTTTTTTTCTCCCTTTATCAAGGCCTTTAATAAGGTTTTAACTCCTGCTCTCCCCCTTCTTTGCGTTTAATAGGGGAGAACACCCCCCCCCCCCCCCCCCAAAAAAAAAAAAAAAAATGGCGGAGGCCTAAGAGGCAATCATTGGGGGGTCTTAGCCTCTCTTCTCTCCCTCTTAAATCACCTCTTTAAAGACCACAGGTGGGGGGTCTACAAGGAAACCGGGGTGTTTTTTTTTTTTGGGAGGGGGGGGGAGTCTTTTTTTTCTTTCTTTCTCATTTTTCTTTCATGCCCTTGTTAAAATCATGTTCAATAGACACCAAAAGCATCACCTACAACAGAAGAGTAATAGTCATAGTATGCCTAAGCATGGTTCGTCGTACCGGACCAACTCGAGCCGACTTGGGTGACTCGTATTGTATCAGTGCGAACCCGAGTCGGTGCCGCTCGACCGAGTTTGTACGATTTGGGTGATCTTTTCCATGTGACTCGGTTGAGCCTGCGTAGGTCGAGTCGGCTCATGCCAGATAATGGGAGCTCCGAGTCGGTTCGACTCTTCGAGTCAGCAAACCCTGTGCCTAAGTTGAGTTGTCTCTTGATTAAACCCAACCAACCCATGTTGGAACTCATCTCAAACACTAGTCTTTCGACTTTGGCTAGTAGTATCATATACTTACATGGTTGGTGACCCCTCAGACGTAAAGTGGGTCAGCTTGTAATCTAGAAGTGACAAGGTCACCTATGGGCACCGGCTACAACAAAAGAGGAGTAATGGTCATGGTGGTCTTTTGGCTAAGGTGGCATTTGATAACACTTACCTCTATTGCCTAGAGTCTTCTTTTCATACCTAATGTCTTATGCAAGGTTCCAATATCATTGATTCGAATTAGATCATATCTTCCTAGATGTGAGTTGATACTAATCTGACTTTGTTCGACTCACATGAGTCACATGAGTGATTCATGCCAATGAGTTTGTTAATGGCAATGAGTTTAAGCCACGTTTAAGAGAAATGTACCCTATTACTTGATATAAAAGTGTAAATATACTTACAAATGAGAAAAACTCGATCTAAAACCAACCGATTATGCATGTATGAGTCGTAATGATCCGGTTTGGGACTATGTAGTCAGCGGCGTGAGGCGACTGGGGGATTGCCTAAGCCTAAAATGCCTAGGTGATGGCCTAAGTGTCTTTTTAGAAGGTGACAACAGTCACAATTCTATTGAAGAAAAGTGAATACAAAGAGGGATACACTCTCTAAGAATGGACACAATAAAATGCCCCCAAGGGAACACACTCCCTAAACAGGCCCCAGATAATGAAGTAAGAAGATAACAACCTTATGAGTACCTTTATCAAGAGAATACATCAGTGAGATCGGAAAAAGTTAGTAAAAAAATTCCTCCATGATTGAACAATCTTCAGAAACTGTATGTTGTTCTCATCTAGAAGATCTGCTGCTCTGCCTCAATCTTCAATCCATGTTACTGCTCTCTACAAGAGATCACATGCACTAGTGAATTGACCAGTGAGTTTTCTTCTATTTCTTTCACACTAGATTGCCCAAAGCAACGTAGGGTAGATCAAATACCATAATTGTTTTTCTGACGGGAATGGGCAGACATGTGCCCACCATCTTAACAATTCTAGGACTGAAGAGTGTTCCACCCACACAATGTCGAACACCGTGCATAGAGCCTTCCAATGAATACTAACAATACTGCACAAATAAAATAAGTGATTCTGCTCCTCCCCAAACAAAGCACAGAAGGTACACTTGATACTTCCAGGAAGATGCATATTCTTTATCCCCAAAGAAACAATTTGATCTTCTTTAGAAGAGCTGCAGACCATACAAGATCCTTCCACCATACCCTACAGCCACCATCTTCTTGAAATCTCACTAGTGAATTTACAGAGAATTCCCTTTACTATTCTATCTCCAAATTCTCCTATCTTGTTCCGCACTAGTAATCTTTGTCTGCGTTGAACATAGAGAAAAGGGCAATAAGCTCCTGGAGCTCCACCTCAATAGGATTCCTTCTCACAGTAATATCTAGCTATCCTACTAAATTGCAAGATAAGACATCAGCCACTGAAGCATCCTGATTAATGACAATTGAGAACAAATTACTAAACTTCACAGCCAAAGGTGTATTAGAGCACCATTTATCTCTCCAAAATAGAATGTTGCACCCCTTTCCCAGCTCGAAATGAGAAGAAATAGAATGAATGTCCGCAGTCTTCACAATATTCTTCCAAATAGATGACATATCGTAGCTGGTGGAAGGATAAAAATTCCACTTGTTGCAGTGAGAGAAGTATTTCTTTCTAACAAGTAAAGCCCACATGGAATCAGACTCATCACCCAACCTTGGACCCTCCAAAGCCACTTTGTCAACATTGCTTTATTAAAGAGCGCAATTTTTGCGAGTCCAACTCCTCCTTTATTCCTTCTCCTGCAGACATTATCCCACTTAATGAGATCAAGGTTCCTCTTCTCTCTCTTTCCCACTTGACCGGAAGGAGGAGCTTCTAGCAGCTTCAGTGACTCTCTGCACAGTTCTTGGAATCTTGAATATTGAAGCATAGTAAATGGCCAATGGAGATAAGACTGATTTGGAAAGGATCCATCTCCCTCCAGCTGAGAAAAATTTCCCTTTCCAACCTTCCAAAGTGTTTTCAAACTTCTTGATCAAATTATCCCTGTCCCTTAGTCTAATTGGTCCATCAGTTAGTGGCAAACCAAGATATTTGATAGGAAATTTAGTAAGCTTACAGTCGACTCCCAGCAACCTCTCTTAGTCTGTTTTTGTGACACATTTAGTGATTTGTCATAATTGATTTTTAGACCAGTTATTATTTCAACTAACATCAGCATCTTTTTTGATATTCTGAATGACATCCTCTAATTCTGAAGTGAATAGCATTGTGCCATCAGCAAACTGCAAACGTGACAACTGGATGCAACTCCTCCCAATTCCAAAGCCATCTATCACCCTTGCTGTGCTGCCCTAACCCAAAGAGTGCTCAAAATCTATGCAATAAGCAGGAAGATAAGTGGTGACATGGGATCTCCCTGCCTCAACCCTCTAGAGCTGCTGAAATAACCACATGGCTCCCCATTAATCAATACTGAAAATCTAGAGGATGAAATACAATTCATTAGCCACTAAATCCATTTTTGCTTGAAACCCGTAAGGTCCATTAGTTCTCGGAACACACTTCCAATCTACTTTTGATAAGCTTTCTCAAAGTCAAGCTTAAAACCCTTGCTTATTGCTACTTTTCTAATAGGGGATTGCTTCATTGCTGCCATATAGTTATCCAAAATGAATCTCCCCTGCATAAATGTTAACTGATTTTTTCCCGCAAGATTATCAATTACCTTCTTGAGTCTTGATGCCAAAACTTTGGTAACAATTTTGTAACACCCATTGAGTAAACTAATAGGGCAAAAATCGGTCATTCTATCACCTCCCTCTCTTTTGGGGATGAGCACAATATGAGTGGCATTGAAGTACTTTATACATTCTGGTCTGTCCTGAAATTCCTGAATACCTTTAGCAGATCCTCCTTAATGGTGCCCCAAAAGAATTGGTAAAAACCTAAGGAAAAATCATATGGACCTGGTGCTTTATTAGGGTTCATACTAAAGACCGTTGCCTTTACTTCTTCTTCCAGAATAGGTTCACAAATCTTCAGCTTCAGAATTCTCAAGTTTGGGAAGCAGTCCGCCTTCTAAATGGGGTCTTCAATCATTATCTTCTTTGACCAGCTGCTCATAGAAATTGACAAACCTGCCCTTGATATCATCATGATCTTCAATTAGATTACCATTATCTCTGATTTGCTCTATTCTAAAAAATCTCTTTTTGGCACAAGCCACTGCAAAAAAAGGGTGTTCTTATCACCCTCCTTCAACCATTGTTCCTTGGCTCTTTGTCTCCATCTGATTTCTTTATGTAAAAGGCAATCATGATAAAGATTTTTGTATTCCTTCAAAGATTGCTCTTCTTGAGTTGATAGAATAAGGCTTTCGGTTTTAATCTCCAAATCCTCAATATTTTGTCTCAAAATCTGCTTGCTTTCAGTGTTCCTAAGGATTTCTTTGCCCACTACTTTAAGCATCTCCTAATCCATTTAAGCTTGAACAAAAAATTATAAGATGCAGAACTAGCTGATGATGCTTCGTACCATTTGGTCACCATGTCCTTGAAACCTTCTCTTTTCTGCCAAGATAACTCATATATGAACATTCTGAAATTTTTGCCTTTACCTCCCAAAATAATTGCAGAGGAATGTGATGAGTCCCCACTCTATTGAGCCCTTTAATGTGAGTGTTTGGATGTTGTCTTAAACCACTATGTAGAGATCAAGATATGTCAATTCTTGACTGTGTACTGTCATGTTGAAGATTATGTAAATCTTCTATTAGGGTTCTCCAAATCAATCAACTTGGCATCCCTAATCCACTGATTAAAGCATTCCATCTCCTTACCCATCTCTGCACTCATGTCCTTTACCATGGATATCTAACACAATGAAAATCCCCCACAATGCACCGTGCACTTGAAAACAATGCATGCACCCTGTGTAATTCTTGGAAGAAAAGTTCCCTTTGTGGATCAGTATGGGGTCCATAAATAGATGTAACTACCCAAGTGGAAGTGGATCTAGAATTCCTTTTGGATTTGCAAGAGAAGGTAATCGAAATATTGAAAAGATGAATGTGACGGACCATGCCATTGACCTTCTGCTCATTCCACAGAATCAACTGACCTCCTTTAACCCCGTCGGCAAAAAAATAACAACTCTAGTTAGAATAGAACCATCCAACCTCTTTAAGGTAGGGTCATCAATTGTCATCATTTTAGTCTCTTGCAGAGATAGGCAGTCCAAATAAAGAGAAAAGATCAGATCCTGCACAGCTCTCTTTTCTAAGTCCCCATTAAGTCCCCGAACATTCCAAGACATGAGATTCATGATGAAACTTCAATCCTCCCCACAAAGACTAGGAGTATCAAAGACTTGATTGATTATTCTTGACGAAGCTTGCTTCTCTTTTCCCAATCTCAATCCCTCCACCCAATCTTTTTTGCTAAATTATGAAGAGCGTCACTCCTTCTCAGTTTCTTCAGGAAGCTAATAACCAATATCCTCGCTGCCTTGGATAGATACCCCTTTGTGTCTCCCAAATTTTGCAATTTCTTCTATCCATCCTTCTTCATTTACTAGATAACTTACAGCAAGAGGAAGGGAGTCAAAAGTAAAAGGAACAATCTATGTTAGTACAGTGACCTCCATGGGGTTCCCAACATCAATTATCCATTACATAATCCTCGTTGTCCTGCGTATGTGACTGAGAAATGCCCTCAGTTGTCTGTGTAGTACCCAAGATCCTTCATCCCCTGCAATTTCTATATGTGGATATGGAGCACACTGAACAATCGCTGCTTTCAAATGACCCTTTGTTGTTCGGTCTGTGAGTCAAAAAGGCCCTCAATGACTGTCCCATAGCATAACGATGAAGGATCGGCATTCCCATATTCACAAACACCATTAGACATGCTGGAAAGGAAGAAAAAAATGTAGTGTTCGTGCCAAGGTTAAGTACACCATCCCTTAGATCCTCAGTGAAGCCACTGAATTCTATAAAACTGGGGAAATAACAGAGTCTCCCTACCGTACAAAGAGTATATCTTGTAGTTTACTTGGGCACAAATCAGCAGTGTTCCCCAGTAGTTCCCTTCCAATTACCCCTATATGTGTGCTCAATGCAAGTACTAGCTCCTTCACAGACCGGAAGGTTGCGATGCTCTGTATTCAAAGGTCACCAGCAACGGGTAAGGAGGAAGAGTCCATTGGGCACAAATCGGATAAACTGGATAAGTCACGATCCCTGATCGGGTTAGACGTAACGGACCCCAAATGACTTACCTTGTTTATTTGGCCCACGAACCCTGCCTAATTCCACGATGCCTAGCACTGTTTGTCTTCATGACCTAACGCCTTCTGAATCCCGACCATCCCTCTCCTCCAATTAGAAGACAAGTCCTCTAAACGAGACGAACTGTTCCTCTTCTCCTAACCATTCATCAAGGCCTCAAAGTAGGCAACGTCCTTCGGGTGCCATTCCAAATCCTTCTCGAGCATTCTAACCAGAGCATCCCTCTCTACTATGTCATCATAATCTCCTCTTGAAATCCAAGGCCGCTGAAAGGAGGCAATACTACCAATGAGGCCATTAGTAGGAGCGATCCCCAAACCCTTTTGGTTCACTTAGGCGAGTGGAGGCCAAGTTCCACTCAGGTCAGTAAGTTACCATCCTCAATGTCAGGGCTTCCTCTTCCAACCCTCCTCTCGAATCAAGGCTTCTAGTTATGGCCGCCCCAGTCAAAGACTGCCATGAGCATATTTTAGCTGCTATAGCTATGGATGTGTAGGTTCCTCCAGAGGAAGAACCTAGATTCCAACATAGATTGGTGGAATCTAGAAGCCTAGATCCCAACAGAGGAGGTATAAGAGGAAGTGAGAATGGGGTGGATTCCCCTATTCCAACAGATGGAGGGAACCTAATGCTCGTGTCAGGAATCTGGAAGGAGTAGGATGACTGCCAACCCGTGGCTTACCCTTCCTCAGTGGCACCTCTCCTGCAACACCCTTCTGGCCAGTGCAGTGCTTCGTTCTGGATGCCTCTACCTCGAAGGAAGCTGTGGAAGGGAGGGCCACATATCCCTGGATGGATGGTGGATCAGATGGTGAGGCCAAAAGGAATGGTAAGTGACAAGAAGGGAGCAAGTTCAGTGGATCAGATGCCTAGGATGGCAGTGCAACCCCTCTCTGTCACCAGCACAGTGGAGGAAGAAGGCGGCGGCAAGGAGGAGGGTGCATGGAGATAGAGGTGAGGCAGGAGGTTGCATAGATAGGGTTTGTTGGGACAGGAAATAAACCTCTGGAAAAAAAGTTAACCTTTCGATCACTTATAATTTAAGAGTAGTTCTATAGATAAGATGTTATGTTAGACTTTAAATGTTTTGTCAATGGTCTGAATTAAGGGATGTCTGACCGCTTCAAACATAAGTGGCCCATTAAAAGTTTACTAAATAGGCCCTAAACCCAATTTGGTTCCATGTATCCTGTTAACAGGAGAACCAGTTATCACTAAACGGGTAGTGTATAGTAGGATTATAGCCATATGGTGTGCCTACCGAGTCTTCCTGGACCTGACCACGTAATCATGTATGCGCACAAGAAGAAATTTCGCTCTATATCCTAACGTCAGCTGAGCCTAAGGCTAGGACTCTAGTTGTCCAATAAGTGGGCAGACCAACGCCTGATGGCACCTCCCAGTAAAAGGTACACAACCTGATCTCCATACCCCAAGGGAACTGCAGTAAAGGAGTTGTAAATGCAAGGCATTGCTCCATCCAAACTCGAGGAAGAGAAGCCCTTACCTTAATCCTCTAGCAAGGAATGTTCTTAACACAAAAATGAATAAAAATCGCATCTACGAACCCACTGTTGAACTCGAAATTTTTTTTCATGCAAATAATGCCGTTTGAGTATGCATATGCACATGGCATATACTCGCATTAATGTGAGTTCATTATAGGAAAAATATATATACATACATAACATGTTCACATAGGACTACGTTATGTAAAACAAAATATATGCCTATTGGTGAGGACACCCGCACTCATGCCCGATTCGATCCGACCCGCGTCTACAGACGGAGGAGGACGTCCGCGGCGATTCCAGCCTCGTTATGGCTCGATGACGATGCATTTGAAGGCTGATGTGTTTTATATGGTTATGGAGCATTAGACACTGTTGTAAGGCCCATTATGAGGCCTAGTTATCCATCATTTATTTACTCTGCATTTTCTGTTCGAATTTTGAGTATTTTGTAGTGGGAGGGTCAGTTTTGTCATTGATGTTATTAGGGCTTCATTAGGGCTAACGTTTTCTATTTATATTCTTGTAAACCTCGTTTTGAGGTAATGATGATTGAATAGAGAAGGAATTTTCACAACGGCCATGTGTGCGTGTGCATGGGCGTGAAGACCCCATCTTCACTCGCGTAGCTTTCTCCTCCTGTCTTCTTCCCCTCCTTGTCTTCTTCCTCTTCTTCTCCTTCGCCTCTCTCCTCTCTCTCTCTGTGCGCGAGCCGCTTCTTCCCTGCTCCACGTTCGCTACCCCGGGAAGGAGCCGCCGTCCACGCGTTGTCGGCACCGCCGGTCGGTTCCTCGCGAGCCCCCATCGCCCGCAGCTCCCCTCCCCGCCACCGCCGGCTCCGGAGAGCCCTCCCGCGAGCCCTGCCCTGCAACCCAGGCCGGACGGGCCTCCCTGACGGTACTCGCCGTCCGCCAGCACCCCCCCGCACGCAGGCCCGCGGATCCACCTCCTCCCTCCCTCTCCCGCGTACGCCATCCAGCCGGCACCCCTGCACGGGGCCCCGCGAGCTCCCTCCCCACCGCTGCCGCAGGCCTCGGAGGCCCCTCCCCGCAGGCCGCCGTCACCGCCGGGTCCGGGAATCCCCTCCCGCCGGCTCCCCTTCCTGCCTGTTCCGCCCAGGCCGGCACGACACCCCGCGGCTTGCCACGCGTTCGCAGGGCCCTCCCCGACACCCGTTCCCGCGTAGGTGATCCCCTCCCGCTGGAGCCATCCCCGCACGAGCCCGCAGTGCGCAGGCGGCGACTTCCCGCAAGCCCCACCCCGTGGCACCAAGGAATTCCGGATCGGATCGGGTCCCCGAATCGGGACCCGTCGATCCCGATCCAACTCGGATCGGATCGGCCGAGTCACGTTCCAGATGAAGTCTGGCCAGTCCGACTCGGCCATATTAAAAATAATAAAAAAATTAAAAAAAATCAGAAAAAATCAGGAAAAAATAAAAAAAAAACAGAAAAAATTACATACATATTATTCAATTGATGTACAATAAGAATGAATGCAGCTCATGTACATCCATAAAAAACCCTAAACCCTAAAACCCTAAACCCTAAACCCTAAACCCTAAAACCATAAAACCCTAAAACTCTAAACCCTAAAACCCTAACCCTAAAACCCTAAACCCTAAAACCCTAACCCTAAAACCCTAAACCCTAAAATCCTAACCCTAAAACCCTAAACCCTAAAGCCTAAACCCTTAACCCTAAACCCTTAACCCTTAACCCTTAAACCCTAAACCCTAAAACCCTAAAACCCTAAACCCTAAACCCTAAACCCTAAACCCTTAACCCTTAACCCTTAACCCTTAACCCTAAAACCCTAAAACCCTAAAACCTAAACCCTAAAACCCTAAAACCCTAAACCCTAAACCCCTAAACCCTTAAACCTTAAGGGGGGGATCGGGACCGGCCCGAACCGGACCAGATCGGGTCCAGACCGGCCGATCTGGCCGGTCCGGCCCCGATTTGGTCCGGTTCAGGCCGATTTCGGCCGTTTTTTTTTTTTTTTTCAAATCGGTGGGGGGGAACAGTGAAATCCCCCTCGAATCGGATCGGAACCCGCCCGATTCCGATCCGAATCGTCCGGTTCGGGCCGATTTCGGCCGTTTTTTTTTTTTTTTTCAAATCGGTGGGGGGAACAGTGAAATCCCCCCCGAATCGGATCGGAACCCGCCGATTCGGATCGGAATCGGGCGATTCCGCAATCCATGCGTGGCACTCGAAGCCGCCGAACGCGAGGCCGAGGCAGGGTTCCGACGAGCCCCCCGACCGCCGCACGCGGGTCAGAGCCCTCCCGTCGCACGCAGACCGGACGGACCAGCTCCGCGAACCCCCTCCCTTCCCCACATGCAGGGTCTGGTCGGCTCCTTCCCGCGAGCGCCTCCGCCCCATTGTAGCCCGCCCAAGCGGCCTCCCGCGAGCTACGTGGTGCTCGACACCGCCCACGTCGGGCTCCCACTCTTTCTCGACCGTCGGGTTCCGCCGCAAGGTGCCAGGTCTGTGCTATTATAGCGCGTGTATCTCGGCGTTTCTGTCACAACAGACAGAATATAAACGTTCGAGGCCCGAGGAGTGCTTATTTCAAGACCCAGGAGGGTGTACGGGATCGCAGCGAAGCATATGGGAACACGTCGTCGACTTCGGAACCCCACTCGACAGTGGGACGGTTAGCATTGATCTACTCCCTCCCGTTTGCTTGGTCGTACTTTATATGGTTAAATCTTGTTCCCGTGCCAGTGAGTTAGGATCCCTAGCTATTTATTTGATATTTGCTGCCGGATTGTGAGTGTGAGATCCATCCCTTAGCATTAAATTGAGCATATTGGCTGCGTTGATGCTGTCCTAGCTTGTGGTAGTCCTTACTACCGTCGGTCCTGTTTGTTTCATCACCGAGAGCGGACGATACTCGAGTTGCATGCGACTTACATTGCGTAATTACATTCATGAAACTTGGAAATTCGATCAGTGTTTACTATGCACGTACACTACACTTGCTGATTTCGGATCGTGACACTAGTTCGGACTCGTTTCGGTAGTCGTCCCGCGTCAGTTTTGGTATCAGAGCCAGGTTGTGGCTAGGGCATATTTACTGCATTTTCATCTGTTTATTTTATTCATCATGTTAGTTTAGCGTGTCTACATCTATTTAGTGTTTTACTTAGCTCAGTTGATCCATATCATGCATATTAGTCGTTTAGGTGTCAGTTGATGCATGTTGTCTCTCTGCCTGCCTTGCATGCCCATTCGTAGCAGTTCGATTCTCCACATGTCTGCACCTGCGTCAGGTTCGCAGGCGGGGTCCCCGGATGTTTCTGATTTAGCCGCGACAGTTAGTCGGCTCGTGCAGCGCATGGATCTGTGGGACCAGCGCATGGGGGAATGGGGGAGGTTCGAACCGGTCTGGTGAGAATCGAGTTGATGAGTCTGAGCGTACGATTCAGGACCTAGCAGGTCTCAGGGGTGCTCCAGGGGTTCTTGTCCATGCCCCAGTTCCCCGTCACCCGGGACATCCTATTCCGGCCGTCCATGTTCCTCCTGATGGGGCCCTTCCGAGGGCTGATCCTGTTGACGATCGGCGTCTTGCCAATGACGGGGTTGATTATGATCCGCGTGATGAGTTGATAGATCAGGTTGCAGCGTATAGACATTTGAGGCATCATAGGCAGTGCGAGAGGTTTGAGGGCGCCGATCAGAGACGCGCGAGGCGTCAGGTGGATGGGATTGATCGTTATGATCACTGGGATCTTCGTGACCGTGATGATCGGCTAGAGCGACGCGGTCAGGACGTGCGATTCGATCGACACGATCGAGAGGATCGACACGACCGCCGCGATCAAGCTGACCGAACTGAGCGATATGATCGAGGTGACCGGTATGATCGGTACGCCCGTGGGGTTCAGCCTGAGTTTGGTGAGGCGCCTAGACGCCATCGACGTCTGAGGGATCGGGATGATCTGGACGATCGGGATGATTTTGAGGAAGAGCGGAGGCCCCACCACGTCCCGAGGGACCTGGATGACCGTCGGGCCGCTCGTGCGGATGCTCCCACTTTTGACGGGTCCTTGGATCCGAAGGTTTATCTTGATTGGGAGGCCAGCATGAACCGCTACTTCGATTGGATGGGTATGACTGACGCTCGGCGAGCTCGGTTCGCCATGATGAAGCTGACAGGCCAGGCTCAGACCTATTGGTCGAATGTCGAGGACCTTCTTGAGTAGCGTCGGCATGATCCCATTGAGTTGTGGGAAGACATGAAGGTTAAGCTGAGAGAAAAATACCTTCCCCCGACTTACCGCCACCGCTTCATTGATAGGTGGCAGAGCATCTCTCAGGGTACTCGCACTGTTTCTGAGTACATTGCCGAGTTTGATGAGTACTTGATGAGGTGTGGAGCTCGAGAGGAGAGCGCGTTGACTCTTTCCTGCTTTCGGAAGGGTCTACGTCGTGTGTATCAGCAGGAACTGTTCCGTCAGCATGTGACGACCATCGAGCACGCCTATCAGGTCGTGAGAGAGATGGAGCAGTTTGAGCTTGAGGTGGATTCACCCCCGCGTACTCGGCCGCCCTACCAGCGTCCCATTGATCAGCGCGCCACCCCGGGAGTGCCACAGAGAGCTCCAGCCTTCAGGCCTGCTGACCCCAGTCGTCAGGACCCCCCCTCTCGCCCTCGTTTTCCCCAGAGAGACCCGATGCCCGCCTTACCAGCCCCCCCTGTCCGTCCCCCTGTGGGAACCCCGCCACCTAGGCGGGAGGATAAGGGGAAGGCCCCAGCTATAAGAGTCCTCCCAGGAGGGCGGATCCCGTATTCGGTGTTACAATTGTCAGGGATTTGGGCATTTCAAGTCTCAGTGTCCGTCTAGGACCATGGTTATGGGAGAGGTGGACCCAGAGGAGTACCAGCCCGCGTTGCAGCCTGTGAGCTATGAGGCTGGAGATGAGATGGCGGATGATTTTCACTCTGAGGGAGAAATCGTGGGTTGCATCCAGGCTCAGTTTCCGTGGGATGGTGATAGTGAGGAGTGGCTTAGTGAGGATAGGATTGGCGTGGTTAGATGCATCTTGACCCAGCCGAAGGTGTGTGATGATTGGCGCCGTACTGCTATCTTTCACACCTACTACCGCGTTGATGGCAAGGTGTGCAAGGTGATCATTGATAGTGGTAGTTGTATCAACACAATCTCCACTAATGCCGTCGCACACCTTGGGTTGGCTGTTGTTGGTCACCCTCGTCCTTACCGAGTTTCTTGGGTGGATTCTACCTCCATTCCCATCCAGACGAGGTGCCTTGTTCCCATTCACTTCCCACCGTATGAGGACGAGATCTGGTGTGACATTCTTCCTATGGAGGTCGGGAGCATTATTCTTGGTAGGCCGTGGTTGTATGATATGGACGCGACCCTTGAGGGCCGGTCCAACACTTGCATATTCCAGTACGGCGACCTGCTCATCACTTTACAGCCCTCCCGACCTAGGGCGTCCTCCCAGCAGGGGACTTCTTAGGGGAGTTCTTCAGCATCCCCGAGTACCCCTTCACCTCCTTCAGGTGGTGCTACCCCTTCTAGCACTACGCCTGTTAGCTCAGCTACCGCTCTCAGCACGGCTTTAGCGAGCACATGTTCCAGTTCCCGTCCGACCAGATCGGGCGTTACCAGCACTCGTGAGCCTTCCCTCCTTGGCACACCTCCTACTGTAGCTTTACAACTTATCTCTGCCAGGGAGCTTGAGTATGATTTGAGTGAGAGTGATCCTGTGTTTCTATTAGCGGTTAGAGAGGTTACTGTCGAGACCTCGAGTGAGCACCCTACCGAGGTCACCTCTCTTCTCCAGGAGTTGCAGGATATCTTTCCTGAGGATCTACCGGAAGGTCTTCCACCTATACGTGATATCCAGCACGCCATTGACCTGATTCCGGGAGCCACCTTACCCAACCTACCGCACTATCGCATGAATCCCAAAGAGCATTCTGAGCTCCAGAGGCAGGTTGAGGAACTCCTGGCGAGAGGCTCCATTCGCGAGAGTATGAGCCCCTGCGCCGTTCCCGCACTTCTCGCTCCAAAGAAAGATGGCACTTGGAGGATGTGCGTGGATAGTCGCGCGATCAACCGCATCACGGTGAGATATCGTTTTCCCATTCCCCGCCTCGATGACATGCTTGATATGATGGTGGGAGCCACTGTATTTTCCAAGATCGATCTGAAGAGTGGCTATCACCAGGTTCGGATCAGACCTGGGGATGAGTGGAAGACGGCTTTCAAGACAAAGGATGGACTTTATGAGTGGTTGGTCATGCCTTTCGGCCTGTCCAACGCCCCTAGTACCTTCATGCGGCTTATGACTCAGGTATTACGACCGTTCATTGGCACATTTTTGGTCGTATACTTTGATGATATCCTTATCTATAGCCATTCTAGGGAGGACCACTTGGAGCACCTTCGGCAGGTGTGCATTATTCTTTGTCGAGAGAGCTTGTATGGGAACCTTAAGAAGTGCGCATTTATGACAGATTGAGTGATCTTCTTAGGGTTCATCGTGTCATCTGAGGGCGTCTCCGCTGATCCCGAAAAGATCAGAGCGGTGGTAGAATGGCCTGAGCCGCAGTCTATCCATGATGTGCGGAGTTTTCACGGCTTAACGACGTTCTACCGTCGATTTATTCGCGGATTCAGCTCCATTACGGCTCTGATCACTGATTGCATTCGGAAGGGAGCCTTTCTGTGGACGAAGGCTGCTGCTACAGCCTTTCGTGACATCAAGGAGCACATGACCCAAGCACCTGTCCTTCGCCTGCCTGATTTTTCGAAGGTGTTTGAGGTCTCTTGTGACGCTTCTGGTGTCGGCATAGGTGGGGTATTGAGCCAGGAGAGCCATCCCATTACATACTTCAGCGAGAAATTGAATGACGCTAAGCTGAAGTACTCCACCTATGATAAGGAGTTCTATGCGGTAGTGGAGGCTTTGAGATATTGGAGACACTATCTGCTACCGCAGGAGTTCGTATTATACTCCGACCATGAAGCGCTCCGGTTTCTCCATGCCTAGAAGAAGCTAAACCCGAGACAGTCGATGGGTTGAGTTTCTTCAAGCCTATACATTCGTCCTGACTCACAAGGCGGGTGTGGAGAACCGCGTGGCTGACGCACTGAGCAGGCGATCTTCCCTTCTATCAGTTGTCAGTGTGGAAGTCACGGGATTTGAGAGATTGCGGGACGAGTACCCTACTTGTCCCGACTTTGGTCTGATCCACTCGGCCCTGCAGTCCGGGCCCTATAGAGAGCACAGTGAGTACGTCCTCCAGGAGGGCTATCTGTTTCGTGGATCCAGGTTGTGCATTCTCCGGACCTCGGTCCGCGATTTCTTGATGTGGGAGGTTCATACTGGGGGTCTAGCCGGTCACTTTGGCCGGAATAAGACCATTGAGCTTGTTGAGTACAGATTCTTTTGGCCGAGCCTGAAGCGCGACGTTGCTCGCATTGTTGCTCAGTGCCGCATATGTGCTATGGCAAAGCAGAAGAAGCAGAATACTGGTCTTTACACCCGCATTGTCCGTGGCAGGACATTAGTATGGATTTTGTCTTGGGCCTGCCTCGAACGATCCGAAAGCACGATTCTATCATGGTCGTCGTCGATCGGTTTTCCAAAATGGCACACTTTATCCCCTGTTCGAAGACATCAGATGCGTCTCGAGTGGCCCAGTTATTCCATGAGAGTGTGGTTCGTTTGCATGGGCTGCCCAAGACCATCGTCTCGGATCGGGATGTTCGTTTTGTCAGCTATTTTTGGAAGACCCTTTGGCACTTGATGGGCACCAAGCTGAAATTCTCCACCGCCTATCATCCTCAGACCGATGGGCAGACCGAGGTCGTCAATCGGAGTCTGGGTGACTTGCTGCGGTGTCTTGTGGGTGAGCGTACGCGAGGGTGGGATCAGATGCTTTGGCAGACTGAGTTTGCATATAATAGTTCGGTCAATAGGTCTACAGGCATGTGTCCATTTGAGATTGTTACTGGTTATAGGCCTAGGGGACCCGTTGACCTTGTTCCTTTACCCATCCAGTCCCGTACGTCTGACTCTGCACAGTCCTTGGCTGATCATATTAGGAGTCTGCATGAGGATATCCGTCGTCACAATGAGATCAGCAATGAGCGTTACAAGCAAATGGCAGATGCACATCGACGACCCCAGGAGTTTCATGAGGGAGATTACGTGATGATCAGGGTTCGACCTGAGCGGTTTCCTTCCGGAACCGTCAAGAAGCTGCAAGCTCGGGGAGCCGGCCCATTCAGAGTGATAAAATGGATTGGACCGAACGCGTATGTGGTGGATCTACCATCCGACTATGGCATCAGCAACACATTCAATGTCTCAGATTTGGTGGCCTATCGGGACCCGGCAGTGATACCCAGTGATCCGTTTGAGCCTTCTACCCCCCTTGCGAGTGACCCCACCCCAGAGTGTCCACTTCCAGCCTCCTTACCAACACGGCGAGAGTAGATTGATCACATACTGGACGAGCAGGTTGTTACTTCTAGGGATGGGGCCTATCAACGCTATCTGGTCCACTGGAGAGGACGGCCGTCTACGGACGACACGTGGATCACACGCGAGGAGCTGCAACAGATCGACCCGGACCTTCTAAAGCGATATCAGAGTGGGCGAGACCCATACTCGACAGGGTCGAGTTCTTCCCAGCCAGGGAGAATTGGTGAGGACACCCGCGCTCATGCCCGATTCGACCCGACCCGCGTCTACAGACGGAGGAGAACGTCCGCGGCGATTCTAGCCTCGTTATGGCTCAATGACGATGCATTTGAAGGCTGATGTGTTTTATATGGTTATGGAGCATTAGACACTGTTGTAAGGCCCATTATGAGGCCCAGTTATCCATCATTTATTTACTCTGCATTTTCTGTTCGAATTTTGAGTATTTTGTAGTGGGAGGGTCAGTTTTGTCATTGATGTTATTAGGGCTTCATTAGGGCTAACGTTTTCTATTTATATTCTTGTAAATCTCGTTTTGAGGTAATGATGATTGAATAGAGAAGGAATTTTCGCAGCCGCCATGTGTGCGTGTGCATGGGCGTGAAGACCCCATCTTCACCCCCGTAGCTTTCTCCTCCTGTCTTCTTCCCCTCCTTGTCTTCTTCCTCTTCTTCTCCTTTGCCTCTCTCCTCTCTCTCTCTGTGCGCGAGCCGCTTCTTCCCTGCTCCACGTTCGCTACCCCGGGAAGGAGCCGCCGTCCACGCGTTGTCGGCACCGCCGGTCGGTTCCTCGCGAGCCCCCATCGCCCGCAGCTCCCCTCCCCGCCACCGCCGGCTTCGGAGAGCCCTCCCGCGAGCCCTGCCCTGCAACCCAGGCCGGACGGGCCTCCCTGACGGTACTCGCCGTCCGCCAGCACCCCCCCGCACGCAGGCCCGCGGATCCACCTCCTCCCTCCCTCTCCCGCGCTCGCCATCCAGCCGGCACCCCTACACACGGCCCCGCGAGCTCCCTCCCCACCGCCGCCGCAGGCCTCGGAGGCCCCTCCCCGCAGGCCGCCGTCACCGCCGGGTTCGGGAATCCCCTCCCGCCGGCTCCCCTTCCTGCCCGTTCCGCCCATGCCGGCACGACACCCCGCGGCTTGCCACGCGTTCGCAGGGCCCTCCCCGACACCCGTTCCCGCGTAAGTGATCCCCTCCCGCCGGAGCCATCCCCGCACGAGCCCGCAATTCGCAGGCGGCGACTTCCCGCGAGCCCCACCCCGTGGCACTCGAAGCCGCCGCACGCGAGGCCGAGGCAGGGTTCCGACGAGCCCCCCGACCGCCGCACGCGGGTCAGAGCCCTCCCGTCGCACGCAGACCGGACGGACCAGCTCCGCGAACCCCCTCCCTTCCCCACACGCAGGGTCTGGTCGGCTCCTTCCCGCGAGCGCCTCCGCCCCATTGTAGCCCGCCCAAGCGGCCTCCCGCGAGCTACGTGGTGCTCGACACCGCCCACGTCGGGCTCCCACTCTTTCTCGACCGTCGGGTTCCGCCGCAAGGTGCCAGGTCTGTGCTATTACAGCGCGTGTATCTCGGCGTTTCTGTCACAGCAGACAGAATATAAACGTTCGAGGCCCGAGGAGTGCTTATTTCAAGACCCAGGAGGGTGTACGGGATCGCAGCGAAGCATATGGGAACACGTCGTCGACTTCGGAACCCCACTCAACAGTGGGACGGTTAGCATTGATCTACTCCCTCCCGTTCGCTTGGTCGTACTTTATATGGTTAAATCTTGTTCCCGTGCCAGTGAGTTAGGATCCCTAGCTATTTATTTGATATTTGCTGCCGGATTGTGAGTGTGAGATCCATCCCTTAGCATTAAATTGAGCATATTGGTTGCGTTGATGCTGTCCTAGCTTGTGGTAGTCCTTACTACCGCCGGTCCTGTTTGTTTCATCACTGAGAGCGGACGATACTCGAGTTGCATGCGACTTACATTGCGTAATTACATTCATGAAACTTGGAAATTCAATCAGTGTTTACCATGCACGTACACTACACTTGCTGATTTCGGATCGTGACACTAGTTCGGACTTGTTTCGGTAGTCGTCCCGCGTCACCTATCATATGAGGGTTAATAGTAAATAGAGACCCTCTCATGTATAATGGAAGAACATAAAACCATGGGCTCATATTATAAGGGTAATGGAATAGGAGGCATACCTAGACCAAAAAAGCCTTGATCGGGATTTTTAAGAAGGCCTAAAACAGCCCCAAGTCACCCTTGTAGGCTTCCGAAATCAACTCCTAAGCCTCCTTGATAACCCTTGATGGTGAGGCCCAAAGGAGGACCCTAAGATGCAGCAACAAAGATGATCCAAACGCTGCGAAATAAGGGCCAAGATCAGTCCCGAAATGGGCCAAAACCAGTCCCGAAATGGGCCAAAACCAGTCCCGAAATGGGCCAAAATCAGTCTCAAGACTTGCCCAAAATGGCCCCAAATGAAGGCCCAATGGCAAGGGTGATAGGCCCAATAGATGGCCCAATAAGGGACCCAATATAAGGCCCAATAAGGACCCCAAATGAGCCCAAAAATCAGTCTCACAGGGCACCAAAATCTGCAACCCAAAAAGAGAAAAAATCTCCAAAACTCCCAAAGTGGAAATATGCCCAAAATGGAAGAGAGCAGGTCAAGTGGACCCCCTCTCTGTCCCCTTTATTTAAATAGGAAAGAAGGAGGGAGGAGAGAGAGAGGTGGAACCGGTGGGGGGACCCCCCACTGGTTGGGAACCCCCCACCGGTTCCAAGAGAGAAACCGGTGGGGGGGGGGGGGGGATGGGAGGAATTCCCTCCTCTCTCTTTTTGAAATTTAAAAATGGAGGGGGGGGATTAAAGAGGGGTGAGAATTAATGGGTTCTTAAACCCTTTTCACACTTGTTTAAGAATCCCACAAAAGACCCCCATTTAATTCTAACCCCTTTCACATTGGAGCCAAGTCTGAAATTAATAGGTTCTTAAATCCTTTTCACACTTGACTAAAACACCAAATCTGAACCAAGGCTCATTTAAGAGCCCAAAAATCAGAAAAAAGGAAAGGAAGTGGGGGAGGGGAACACCCCCCACCGGTTCCCAACCGGTGGGGGTGTCCACCCCCCCCCCCCCCCCCCCCCCCCTCTCATCTCTACGCTCTCTCTCACTCCCTTCACTCATCCATTGAATTAAAAAATAAAAAAAAAGAGGGGAGGGAAGAGGATGTAAACGGTCCCCACCGGGCCCAAATTCGGGTCTATAAATAGGGCCCCTTAGCCCCCAAATCCAGGACACACATGCAAAAGAGCAGCACATACACCCACATACAAGGAGTGTAAGGTTTGGAGGGGAGTTCTTGCTGCGTTGAAGACCAAATTCTGGTTTTCTTAACCCGGGTTTGCTGCGCTTTTTGGCGATCTTTTCCATTTCGGGGAGTCTTTCTTCCTAAAGTTCAATCCTAAGGAGAAGCTCTGCCGAATAATTCTTGTAAAATGCCTTATTCAGGCGAACCCCTGTCGAAATAAAAGTCGATATTTTCATGTCTGAAATGTGTGTTTGCATGCCATTAAAATAATTAAATAATATCATGTTTTTCATACTTTATATATATATATATATATACTTAGTTTCATAAACTCAAAAAAATCTGTGTGCATCCCCAATTTAACCTTGACCTCACCCCATAAATATATAAGTTCAGAAATAATCATAAAATCATATTTAAAGTTAAAAATGACCTATAATTAATTAATTACTAAAAATTCATAAAATTATAGAAAAATCAGGAAAAATCTGTAAAAAAACAGTAAAAATCAGAAATGCAACTTAAAAATCATATTGAACTAAATAACCCAAAATACCCCTCATATATTTAATTAATTAATTAATTAATCATAAAAATCAGCAAAATTAATAAAATAAAATCATTAAAAATCAGTAAAAAAACAGAAAACCAAATCTGAAAGAACACAAAAATTTCTTAAAAAATTAAAATATACATAGAACTTAGTAAAATCATGAAAATACCCTCACTCATAATAAAAATCTATAAAAAATCAGATAAAATCCTTAAAAAATATCAGAACCTATTTTATGACCAAAATACCCTCCATACAATAAAAATCTCATAAGAAAATAGACTCCAAATCTAATAAGCCCGGTTTAGGATAAAATTACTAAAATACCCTTATACACTTAAAAATTAATTTCACAAATCTCATAAGGTTTTAAAACCATTAAAACTTGCTCTCATATGCTAATAAGCCATAATACCTCCATAATTCCTAAAAAATTGTATAATTGCAAAAACATCCCTATGGGTTTAAAATACTTGGAATCAATCCAAATACCTTGGAATCAATCCAAAATCATATAAAACCTATCTCAAACCGGGGTGAGGCCAAGGGCTTAACCTAAAATACATCTTCATATTCATATGTATGCGTTGCCTGTAGTAGTAGTGTTTCATGTCATAAGGGTATCATACCGACGGTTAATCAAGGGTTGCCGAGCAGTTGCTCGATGTAATTAACACTGACCAAGGTCAATGGAGATAGGTCATATACTCGAATCTTCGCTTGATTCGAAGTCCCAGATTTCCTGAGGACTAATCCCAAGCTCTCATAATCTGCTAAAACATAAAATCGACCTATATTTCTCTAGATAAACAAAAAGCAAAAAAATGGATTTCCGAATAATCCGATAGGAGAGACGTCTAGGTCAGGTCCCGACGGAGGTTAAGAAATAATCTCCCAAACACCCACACATTTGACTCTTTTAAGATTAATATAAGGGTTATTGTGTATAACTCCTATTGTTTCGGAATTTAATCTCATATTGGTTGTCAGTGCTTATCAAGTGGGTCCATCCCCATATCCCTATCGAGGGTCCTTTTACATAATAGAACAAAGCTCGACCTCTGGTTTGGGGGACAATACCTTGCTAGGAGACCACATACCAAAAATAATGCCACAACAATACCCATCATTAGAAGGGTCATTCCATAATTTGTCACACCAATCCTTGTTTATATATGATAACTATCATTCTAGATCATAGTTGTCAATGCTGACGCGTAGGCGCTAGGTGACAAGGCCTTTTTTGAAGGACTAGGTGGTTAAAGCTCTTGTTGGAGCTTTAAAAAGCATGCCTAAGTATTGCTTTGGTGCGCCTAGGGGGGGATAGCATGCCTGAATGACGTTTAGTATAGTTCATGGGCCAATCAAATTAGGTCCATTGGGATCCAATCCTAATATAAATAGGGTCCTATGGATGATTGGGTCCTAGCTTTTGATAACCTTTCATCTCATCCTCATTATTTCATCTTCCTCATTCTCTCTCCTTGGTGAACAAATATCAGTGTCAATGATAAGGCATTGCTGTTCGTTCTCTTCTCATTGTGATAGGGTCCTATGGATGATTGGGTCCTAGCTTTTGATAACCTTTCATCTCATCCTCATTATTTCATCTTCCTCATTCTCTCTCCTTGGTGAACAAATATCAGTGTCAATGATAAGGCATTGCTGTTCGTTCTCTTCTCATTGTGATAGGCATGATGAGGCAACAATCTCCACTTGCCCATGTCAATGAACTTGGAACCATTCATGGCCATTATCATCCTCTCACCCTTTTTGAGTTTCCTATATGGCTGTCCTTTCTTCTCCCTTCTCTTCAAGTGTTTATCTCCCTGCCTTTGAGTAACAGGATATAAGCAATACCTTTAAGGAAAGCTTGAATCTTCACAACTAGAGATTGAAATCTTTAAGAGTGTTAGCTGTTAACTCTTCCTTGTAGCCTGGTTTCAGGACATAATTAATGGAAGCATTATAGATAGTTAAGATTCATTTACATATTTGATGGACAAAAGGTACCTTTATTCTTGACTTTTCTACTTCATTTTATGTGATATTCCTGAAGCTTTTCTCCCACAAAAGAAGTAAAGTTTTCTCATGTGCAAGTGGGCAACAAACAGCTATATCTAACTGCCTATTAAATATTCTTATGTTCAGGAGGTTTCTTATCTTCACTGTATCTTGTCTCAGACTCTGCTTGAAATGGATGTACAAATGATTTTCAGGTACTCAGTAATCACATAATACTCAATCCTTGATATTTGTTCAAGTATATATGACATGGGAGGAAATAGTTATATACTTCTTGGCTGATTCAATTATTGCAGTTTATGATTATGTTTTTTTTCCTCATGTGCGTGCATGCATATGGGTATGAATGTAGAGTCTTTAGCAAATAAGATCATTGTATGATAGGTAGAATAAAGATTGATGCAAGGCTCTTCTGTCTAGTTACATGTTAGAGATTTCTTCATGTCTATACCTTAATGAACTGTGTCAGTTTTGTGCAGTATTCTCTTCTTTTGTTACAGCGGTTGTATTACTTATTACAAAATGGAGCTATATGAACTTTACATGCCTTGCATTCCATTCAAGATTACTTTGGAGTCAAGGATTGGACCATCGAAATAGTGATAATTATGAGCCTTGGTCCTATCTAGGAGAGGACACCATTTTTCCGTTTTATTTGTTCCTTTTCCTCTCTTTTTTTTTGGGTGTGTGTGTGTGTGTGTTGTTTGTGTGGGGGGTGGGGGGGGTGTTGATTTCAAGCGTATAGCTTGGTTGGTGCTTCACATCCTTCCGAATGGAGAGGGCATGGATTCAAGGATCCTTGGACACAATCAATACTCCTCATTTGGTATGTACAATCTAGTGAGGTAGTGAGTCCCATAATGGGCTCACTTACAGATTATGTTTGCTAGATGGGCAACCTTGAAAAGAATGGCACCAACGAGACCAGGTTATCCTAAAATTCTGTAGATTTGAGGCAATCCCAATTTTAATGAAGAAGAATTACATTCCACAGTGGACTTTTTCCCTTGTGATGAAGCTTTCTTTTGGAAAAAGTGGGATTCTTTTGCCAAAAAGAAAACATTGCATCTGGATGGTATTATGGAATAGTAGATAAACACTAGTAAAATGAAACGTGTGGAAAACAAACAGACATTAAAACATGTGGAAAAAGAATCTACATGGGCCAGACGAATCAATGCATGTATAACTAAGAAACTATATAGCCTTAAATGATGGCAAATCATTTAAAGGATAAATGCAGGCAAATCAATTCTGTATAAGGAACTATATAACCTTAAATGATGAACTATGAACTTTTCTCCCTTACAAGCATGAGAAGTTATATTTTCTGACAGCACAACGTAAAACCAGTTGGCAAGTTATATATAGTCTGTGAACAGTTCTTTAAAAGATGCCCACCTACTGACCTGGGTGCCTACTGCCTAGGACTCCCAGTGGTATTAAGCATCTGGGCCACTTTGGTATTGCAATACTAGTTATGGATTGGAGAATTGACTGATGCTGATACGGATTGGTTGATCTAGATCAGAATTGAGTGACAAGTCTAGGCAATTCAACAGGCTGGGGAGATGGGACGTATGGAAAAGAGTCACCCAGTTATTATCTGATATTTGGTGGGACTGGTCATGGGATAAATGGAAACAGAATCAGCCAGGTTTGTCTAAACACATATTGTGTTTAGGTGTGATGACTCACACCATACCAGGGAATCCATTGTTGACTTGTATACATATTGGACTGTTAGCCCTCATTTATAATGTAGACATTGTTTTCTCCCTTTTGATTCTTACATGGTAACAGAGCCTTTATGGCGGTTCCCCGTGCATGTTATGTTGTCATATCCTGCAGTTCTGATTTTTATTTTCACCATATTCTTTGACTGCTGGTTGCCTTTGAGCGTTGGTCTCCATCATCATTGGTCCTTGAAAACACCTTGCTCTTCCTTATCTAAAAAAAACAGAGGAAAAAAGGAAAATTGGATCTTATTACCCTTTTGGTCTTAGTCAACATCAGCATTATCCACAGCTGCCCTGGTTCCTGTAGCTGCCATCTTCTCTGTTCATCATCGTTGCCAAGGGATGCAGCTCTTGGAGACGTCTCTTCCATTGCCTGCTGTTGGCACACTGGTGACCTTTGCTGCCTCCGGTACTGCAGTCTAAGCCTATCTGGATTTTTCCTATTCTAGTTGACTACAGTGGTTATCTCTTTTGCAGCACAACTGGCTTTTCCTTGGGTCAGATTCAAAGTCAAAGTGGTTGACCAGATTTCGTGCAACATGGAAGCAAGATATTATTAATCATCGTTGGGAATCCAAGTTTTCTCCTGAAAAGATATTAAGAGATCTCGCCTTCTGCAATTTATGTTTGATTCCCTTGTATAGATTTCTATTTTTTTCTTAGCATGTGTGTGTGTGCCGGTTATGGGTTATTATGATTTTTTTTATTACTAGTTTCTATCATTGATCTTTGGGAATGCTTGCTGCTTGTTTCATTTTTCTGCTGTTTGGGATCCTACAATTTATTCATTTGATCCATTTATAATCTTGTCTAATTAGTTAGTTTCTGGGTGTCTCTAAGGGTTGCAACGAGCCGAGCCGAGTCGAGCTTTTAGTTGCTCGAGCTTGGCTCTTTCAAATAAACCCAAGCCAAGCTCGAGCCCGAGCCCACGTCAAGCCCACTCTTTGAGCTCGAGCTTGGGATCCCACAATTTATTCATGTGATCCATTTATAATCTTGTCTAATTAGTTGGTTTCTAGGTGTCTCTAAGGGTTGCAACGAGCCGAGCTGAGTCGAGCTTTTAGTTGCTCGAGCTAGGCTCGTTCAAATAAACTCGAGCCGAGCTCGAGCGCGAGCGCGAGCCTAAGCCCACGCTCGAGCCCACGTCGAGCCCACTCCTTAAGCTCGAGCTTGGCTCAAATTTTTTTTCTTCAACTCGAGCTCGACTCGATCTCTGCTCATTAAAAACCGAGTCCACCCGGTTAATCCTTGAGCGAACCAGCCACCAAGCATGAAGAAAGCATAGAGAATGGCCCGTCTTTATAGAAGAAGCTGGGGGGCTTTCTTTTTAGACCCTGATATTGGACGAAAAATGTCTTGCTGAGAAATGCCCAGGCACGCATGCAGTAAAGGCCAAGTGGGGTTCTCACAAACTTAGTCAGGTATCGGCAGCATAAAAAAGTTTCAAGGCCTTATAACCTTCGTGTGCTAGCCTCATTTGCATGGCTTGGTGAATGCGGGTAGGTCTGTTTGTGGGAGACGAGGTTTTTATTTTGTTTTCAGGGAAACTTATATAATTTAGCCTATTTTATTTCAAGCCGGGTTACAAGCCCATCGAGTCGAGCTGGGTAGTGCTTGGGTCGTTTGATTAAAGAAGCTTATGTTGGAGTTAGGCTTTGCTCATTTGATCATACGAGCCGAGCCGAACATAGCTAAACTCGAGTTGTGCTCGAGTAGCTCGCGAGTGGCTCGACTTATTGCCAGCCCTAGGTGTCTCCATCTCTTTTAAAGCTTGTGACAGGTTGCTAAGACTTGGGTCCTTGTGGTCGTTTCTTTTGCTGATCACAATTTATGCAAATGATTAATAGAGTATGAGGTATATAAAAAAAAGTGGAATGCTACTGCACTATATTGGATCACAAGGTTGTTCATCATCTTTGGATTGTCCATTTTTGACAGTTAATGTAGGTTCATGAAGGTTGATATGATGCTTGCTATTGCGCATTCATTGATGTCATCTAACTAGCTTCTCTTTTTCCTTCCATTTTCTTGTTTCTCTTTTTATTTTGTTTATTGTATTGAAAAGTGAGTGTCAGTTAGCCTAATGCAATGACGAGGCAGTCAAGATGGTTTTGGCCTGGAATCTTGTTTGATGATAGCATGTGACATTCATTGGGATCTTCTTGATGATTTCTCTTCTATGTTCTCTTTCAAAAATAGAAAAGACCTCGAAGTGCATCCCATGTTTTATGGTTAATTCATGCATGATTAAGTGAAAGATTAACTAACCATAGCACAGTTTGCATTGCAACCTTAGTATATGCGTTTTTTTTCCCCTTTTCAAACTGATGCATACAAATTTTTGACCCTCCCCAAGGCTGCAAGTGGATAGAACATGGTGAAATCAGATTATCAATAGGATAGAACATGGTGAAATCAGATTATCAATAGGAAAAAAATGCTAAAGGAAAAAAAAAAGTACAAACTATTATACAAAGTGTTTAGCTGACAGAGACCTTCCCATGCTATGATCTCGAGCTGTCCAACTATTCTCATTGCAACAAACAATTAAGTCAAGTATATTATTTGGAACCATGTGCTTGAATTGAATATGCTCTCAATCAAAAGTTGTGCATGATCAACAGGGATGGTGGTAAACAATTAATCAACTCCATATGTTCAGCATGTTCTATTTGATACTGGTAGGAGAAGAACCCGACTAAATATTGTTAAAAAAAAAAGGATAGGAAGCAGAACCATGTCAAGATGATATGGATCACCCCATTCTTCTTACGCTAAAGATCTTACCATTTCTGAAGGCTATATCTCTTTTCAAATTCCATTCAAGAGTTCTATGTGTTTCCACATCCTTTTTTTGAAATCCAAAAATGAAATGGACAAATTCCTTTTCTTAGGAACACATACAAGATTCGTCACTACAAAAAGGATAAGTAATACCTTGGCTGAGGTTTTTGAGGCTCCTTAGCACCATGAACAATATTCAAACATGTTGTGTTTTTTCTCCAAGTGTGGCCCTCTCTCTTTTCTGTCCATATCTGTCTTGAATACACTGAAGATAAATTTGATGCTTCCGTTTCTGAATGGAAGATCAGATAGTAGAGACAGATTAATTATAGTAGCAATGGAAACTCTTTCTACCAAAGGTTCACTTGGATCGGCATAAAACATCGAGATCCACTGAAATTGCCAGATTCCTTTTGTTTTCATTGTTGTAAAATACTAAATTTTTTTGGATTAGATTGATGCAAAATGCTGAAAATTAAATTCTTGACCCACTAGTTTACAAAGGAGTCCCCACTTAGTTTTTCATAAGAAATGGCCATTAACCAAAACAAGGGATTTCATTTCCACTTGTTTTGAATCCAGTGATCTCAAAATATAAGATTTTTTTTTGTTTTACATCAATTCAAATGTTTCTTAAATTTGAAACTTTAAGGCATTAGTATAAGCTCTTTGAATTGGAAAAATGCAAGAAGTTGTGTTTTATATCAATCCATAAATTCTTCTATGATGCTGAACCTTTTCCACAAAAGACATAGCTCACTAAAATCCTCGTTATTCAAAACACTTCGCCATAATCATAGTCTTTCGTCCCACCTTAATTTTTGGTACCTCTATTGTCTTTGCCCTATGCAAGGTGTTTAGGGTTTAGGGTAGTTCTTCCTCATTTTTACTCCATGTTGACATTACTCTAGTTCTTCATCATTTCTCTTTGCCCAAATGGAAACGAAATGTGGAATCCTTATCATTTTTCTCTGAACATTAGTCCTATTGGTGTAAATCATTTTTCACTACCAATAGCATAAAATATTTTGGTACAAGCCCATTTAAGTAATAGATGTTCCTATCATATTTTAGGGCTATCAACTTAATGCATGATTGATTATTTTTAAGCAATGTAAGGAGCCATAAATTTTGAATGCTACTTAGTTGTTACAATAGAGAGGACTTGAGGAATAGAGTGAAGGCTTGCTCCTTTACTTCAAAATTATAATGGCATTGGCGATTGAGTAAGTGATTGACATAGTTATAGATCCATACAGAGTTAAGGGCCTCACTATGTAAACAAACTTTTTCTTAATGTGTATCTAGGGGAAGCGACATTTGCAAAGTTGAGAACACAGTTGTTAGAACCTCCAAAGGAATGAGTATTGTGCTCTTTCTATCTATGATTGGACGACATGATGGATTTTGATGAACACTTGTGCACCCCTATTAAGAAAGATCTTTGGATAATTAAATCCCATAACCTGTCGTTCGGTCACTATGGGAAACTATATATTGGCCCTGTGTACATTGAGAATTATAGGTTGAATTCAAGTGGTTTTAAAGTAGCCGGTGCAGTTCTTATTGTGCCACTAGTGCCAATTGAACCCTCCTCTAGTTTTATACTACATGTATATTATACTTTATCAAGGGTCATCTCTAAACCTAGATATCATAGATTTCCTGTTCACCATTTTTTAAAAAATTTCATAACGGTGGACAATGTGGACATACTTTTTGCTTGTTCTTACATGGAGTTAGTTATTGTAATTGTTATCAATATTATATTATTTTTATAGTGTATTATGTAACTACGTCTACTATTTTCTCGCTCGTCGGTTGTGTTTTTGATGATCTTCATAAATCTCATTCATGATTTGCTTTTTTTTGTATGCTTATGTTTACTTATAAGTTTGACAGATTGAGTGCCAATGGAGCCGGGGACGGTTTATTTATACTACGCAACAACAACTTAAATGTCATAACTATTTGCAATAAAGATTGGACTTCGAGTTCTATTTTTAAATAAACTACAGAGATTTCTAGTTCCTCTAATCTTGGGCATTCCCTACATCCCATGTATAGACCAGACAACACCGTTTCTCTCCCAACGAAGTAGATAAAGAGATTTCTCTCACTCTCATAGAAACAAAGTCTTGACATTTTCATAGCGTGTTATCAGCAAAACAAAGTCTAGAAGTTCTGAAGCTTAATCGAAGTTTCGGTTAGCTCTTAAGTGTAAGAGTTAGGGAACATTGAAAGCTTTTAAGTCACAGAGCTTGCATAACTTATGACAGAGACTGCTAGCAACTAAACTAATGAGACAAAGAGATTTCTCTCACTCTTATAGAAACAAAGTCTTGATATTTTCATAGTGTGTTATCACCAAAATATAGAGAATATGAAAACATAAATTACTTAACAATATCTCTATTTTTGTTAATGACAAAACTACTTGAAAATGACAACACTACTAGAAGAAATAAACCACGACCAAAAATAATTCAATCATACAAGGAAATGATACTGCTTTTAGAGCTAAACAAACAAAACAACACAAATAAAATTATCAAAATTGAAACAAGTGGACAGTTTATTTCTTCTATATGCAAATGCAGTTAAATAAGAATGTTGGATAGTTTATTTCTCCCATTTTCTGTCATTCACACAAAAAGGTAATCACATACATAGAACAAATGAAAGAGAGACACTAAAACATGAAAATGCAATGAGATAGATATATAGCGTTACAAAATTGATTTACAAAGTGTGTTTGAGGAGATACAATGGTGTAGTATAGAAGAATAATAATAATGTAGAGAGGATACAATGACTCAGAATTGAGAGAATTTGTCTAGACAGGTCAGAGCAAAGGTTGTGACTATCTCCTAGTTCTTTTGCTCAATGGCCTATGATCTGGCAATGTATTCCGGGAGAGTCATCTTCACTCGCTATCCTAGCTCTGTCCTCTTCTGCCAGTACTGAGTATAACCTTGTTGCATCTTGGTCATGTACACTTCACTAGATACTTTATGCCTTAGGTATCTAGGCATTGGATTCTTCTCATATAGAATGAAACCTTGTATCTTAAAGGGAGAAACTAGACCTTCATTCTTCAGTACTTGTTTCATATTTCTATAGGCCATATAGATGCACTTATAATTGAAGTATGTGTCAAAGAAGAAGGCTATGGACTGCTGGTCTTTAAATTCTCTTATACTGGTAGGACTCTTCTTAGGAGGTCCCCTTTTTCTGTTGACTATCAGGAGTTGCATCACCTTCCCATTCTGAATAGCCATTTTCAGGAAATGAGAGAAGGGAAGAATAAAGTTGTACTTAGCTAAATGCTTGCCTTTCATTTTCTCATATAGCTCCCTATCTGTAAGCCTTCCTCTGTGTCAATCATCAAATAATGAAGTTGTCGAAACTTCATAGGCACAGTGGCCTCATTTAGATCAAGACTGACCTGTAACAGTCTCTCTAATGTGCTGAGCTCTGAGTCTCTAGACTTCATGCTGAAATTGGCTCAAGCTTACCTCTGATTTGTTTGCTGCCCTTCTCCTGTCATTGTATTGCAAGAAGTGCCTGTACTCCTACTTAGCTAACTCCTTGCACCTTCTCAATAGGCATCATGCCTTTAAGCTAGCCATTCCATAAAAGCCAAGGTTGGTTGTCTTTGTTGAGCTCGGGCTGAGTTGTCTTGTAAGAATGAGTAGTATAACTGTAGGTGTAAATTACTCCACTCATGTTCCTTCAGTATTGTTGACTTCTTCCTGACCTGGGTAACTTCCTTTTTGGTTAGGTAGTGCGGTGCTGTGAACTGGTCTATGTTTATATTTAAGGAAACAGTAGGTAGCTCCAACACTTCTCGTCTAACATTCTTCTACAAGAATTCTATATACACAAGTCATCTCTTTGCAGTTGAGGAGAAGACATCCAAGAATAGAGGACATAAATGATACTTAGTTCTCCTATTGGGCATCTTGGGAGCTCTGAATTTCTATCTTTCAGGAGTTGGCCATTTATTGGAGGAGAATAATGAACTGAATCATCATCTGAAACTCTATACTATGCACCAGATGCTTGAGGTTCTGACTTTACTGAGAATGCGGGCACATTGAAAGTGACAGGAGGCTGCTCTGTTGGAGTCTGTGAAGGAGCCTGAGGCACTGGTGCTGCCCTGAGGGGAGGTAAAGGAGGAGGAGGAGATGAGGTAGATCCTACTTCAGGAAAGAAGGCCTAAGCAGGAAAGAAGTCAGAGGTAGATTGAGGATAGCTAGAGGAGGAGTTGGCTACATCAATGGGTTTAGGGGAAGAGGCTTAAGCTGGAGGTGGTGTTATGAAAGAAGTGGGAACATCTACAAGAGGAGGTGCAGATGTAGAAGTAGAAGTTGCTTCTGGTTGAGAAGAAGAAACTACTACTGGCAGAGGAGAAGAAGGTGAAGGAGCAACTGTGGCTGGAGGTAGAACAGAACATGGAGACTAAATACGAGAAGAGGGAGGAGATCCAGCAGGCAAAGTAGTAGGTTGAGTGGTAGGAAGTGGAGCAATAGGTGAAGATGTTTGTTTAGAGGGTCCAGAGATGAGGGGAATGGTGTCAAGGATAGGTACATTGTCTACAATGTTAATGGTTTCATACAATGGTGTCCTGGGAGATGGTAGAGGAGGAGGAGGAGATGAGGTAGATCCTACTTCAGGAAAGAAGGCCTGAGCAGGAAAGGAGTCAGAGGTAGACTAAGGGTAGCCAGAGGAGGAGCTGGCTACATCAATGGGTTTGGAGGAAGAGGCTTGAGTTGAAGGTGGTGTTGTGAAAGAAGTGGAAACATCTACAAGAGGAGGTGCAGATGTAGAAGCTGCTTCTGGTTTAGAAGAAGAAACTACTATTGGTAGAGGAGAAGAAGATGAAGGAGCAATAGTGGCTGGAGGTAGAACAGAAGATGGAGACTGAATACGAGAAGAGGGAGGAGCTCCAGTAGGTAAAGTAGTAGGTTAAGTAGTAGGAGGTGGAGCAATAGGTGAAGATGGTTTGTTCAAAGGGTCCAGAGATAAGGTGGATGGTGTCAAGGATGGGTACATTGTCTACAATGTTGATGGTTTTAGACAATGGTATCCTAGGAGAATGAGGAGTAGGAGAAGTGGGAGGTGCAGATGGTTTAGGAGATGAGGCTGGAGGCTAGGAAGAGGTGGTCTCTTCACCAACTTGATGCTCTAGCTATAGAGAGGGTGGAGGAACAGATGTGGTGGAGGAAGTGGAAGGGCAAGGAGGCCTAGGCTGTCTCTCTTTCGGACATGCATACATCCCCATTGAAAAAACATGATAAGTATATAGGAACGTATTTCCTAAATATAACCTGCATACACGGGAGGGTATATTGATAGCATCACAAAGCAAAAAAAAATTAAATTTCATGCTACCACGGATCAATATAACAAATATATAATGGCAATTCATTAATAATTAAAAAAATAAACTATTCCCCTCCCTTAAATTATAACTGAGTGTGACCAATAATAATTAAACAAAAAAATAACTGGATAGTCAGTGTCCCAATTAGATAGAAATAACAATATTAAAGTCCGAAGTCCATATACAGTCCAAAATTAAATTACATAGTTTAAATTGTACAACTTGGGCACCGATTTCGATCGACCCCTAATAATTATAATAAAATTGGACTTGAATAATAAAAATGTCAAGATGGTATCACCATGGTCTCTAATGAATCCTTGAAAAAATAACACTTTGGGACACTGGCCATCTGTCTAATGAACCACATACACAACCATGCAATATTAACATAATGTTCATGTAGAACGAATTCGATAACTTGTTCCGTGCGTAGAGTCCCCACGGGCAGAGCAGTGGGATCGATCTTCTCAAAATGTGTGGTTCGTCCTCATTGTCGTGGACGGCTATCAGAATCGCCTGCTTCTTTCACGCATCAAGTTATCGAATAAGGAAAGAGAAAAGAGAGAGAGGAGGAAGGAGGTTCTTAGTGGAGAAAAAAATAAGGAGAGGAGAGAACTCTCCTATGTATGTCTTCTCCTTCCCCAAAAGACTCTTTTTATACGTGCGAGTCTCCTATAGACCCCACAAGTCCTTGAACTTACCCACTCACAAGGGGAAAGTCAGAAGGAAACGTATCCACCACCAATGTGGATGTGCATGGGACTCCTTCCCAACTTATAGTTTGGTAGCAGAATAAGAAGGAATAAGCTGACTTATTTCCGTTATTCTTTCTGTCATGCTTTGATTGTATGGATTTCTTAACCTAAGTGGAAATGCTTATTCTAGAATAAGAGAGAATGGACAATTCAAGTAAAATGTTCAAATTGCTTGTTCTACATAGAATAAACATTAATGACACCTCCTTTATCTTTTTTTTTAAAAAAATTTACGTTACCTAATTAGAATGGCTTATTGAGTAGAGGTAGAATAGAGTTACCAAAGTAAAATAAGCCTTGTTCTGGTATAAGCAATCTAGAATTGCTTATACCATCCTAATCTCTCGTCTCACTAAACATAAAATCTAAGAAAATAAAAATCAAATAACTAAACTAAGCTCAGTGTAACACCTCGGATATCTAATCAGTACATATCCCAATTATTTAAGGTCCTCAACTCGGTGATTTGTAAATTCAAATCATATCTAAACATATAGCATGATGATCGAATCAAAACATGAGTATTGGTAGGCAAGGGTACAGGATTGTGCTATGCTTCTTCTAAGGGATTAGGGGCGATTTTGCTAGTAAGGTGGTTGCTATAACTGCAGTTTTCTTCACCATTTTCTTCCAATCTTTTTGCTTTGTCTCTCCCCTATCATAGGTAGAGGGCAGAGATTCATCACACTGCATCTTTGGGCTTTTTATTAACTGTTTAGTTGTTTCCCAAGTGACAGGTGTAAAAGAGATTCATTGGAAATGCAAATGAGAATAATAGTTGAGGATCAACTTTTATGTAGAAAGAGTAGTTAGAAAAAAAGTTATCTCATTGTTTTGCTAGAAGGGAAGATCAAGAGCAGAACTCTTAGGACACTCTTATCTGTCCCTTTTCTTTGGAGATAATCTTCTCATTCTGTTGCTATCGTCTGTAGTGTCTCTTCCTAGAAATATAACAATGCGTTCGTCTTTTGCCACAGTTTGAAGTTTTTTCTATGCTTATAATATTTGAGTCATACTTGCTGCAATGTCCCAAGGCATTGCAGCTGAAACCGTCATTTGATTTTGTGATCGGACAACAGACGGCTGCTCACCACCCCGCAGGGAGGGGGTGCAGCTAAACTTGAAGTCTGTGTGGCAGTTGCAGCAGCAATGCAGTTCGGGCATTGCCACAAGTAGTACTCATAATACTTTGTCTTTTCTTTTTTGTCCTAAATGCATTCTAACTGAGGGCCAGATCCCAGACTCCCACCAAAGCTATAAAGAGTTCTTAGATCTACATCTTGAACACCTTCATGGTCCTGTACACTCTTTTCTTTCCTTTTCTGCTTCACTGCCTCAATCTGTTCATTCTTCCCACTATTTCTGAGGAACTTATCATACTAACCCTCTCCATTCTTCCATGGAAGATGAATATTAGTTGGATGGAACAGCTTCCAGAGGTACAATCTTCCCTGCTCTCTTCTGTACTTGTCCATCCTTGCCAATTAACATCTGTGATAGCCCAGAATGGGCCAATTTATCTGTTAACCAGCACGGAATGGGACCAAATTATCTGTTAACCAGGTATTTCAATAGTCTAGGTTTAGTCCTACCACTCTCCTCTTCCATATTGATGCTCACTGTAGGGTGGTCACTCAAATATGATTATCTCCCTCTCATGATGAGTATTAAAGCCTGGCTTCTCAATATCAGGCTTCCTACGTAAATTGTAAATATGAGATGTTAAATGGGACTGAAGTCCTGGGTTCACTGTGCAGAAGATGCACCTGCTTCCTTGCTTCTGTTGAGAACTGTTTTATACCATTCCGGGACTCTTTGAATGGGTTGGCAAGGTCTCTTATTGCGTGCTGGATCTTACTCTGTTGGATTTAATGGGCCTGTCAAGTTTGAGTTTTGTTTGTACAGATGAGTTAACAGACCTGCTACTGGTTTTATAAATCCTGAACAGAACCAAGTGGAAGCAAGGTTCGGACCGACTCGGATCTCCCATGATCCAGTACGAGTCGGGTTGATTGGTACAAACTCGGCTGAGTGGCAGGGAAAAGATCTCTCAAATCACACCGACTCAGTCGAGCCGCACCAACTCGGATTCGCCATGATATGGTACGAGTCGCCCGAGTCGGCACGAGTCGATCCAATACGGCAAACCATGAGTGGGAGTTTGAGGCTACTAAGATGTTGCTTGAGAGTTTATTTGTAAAAGAGAGAATCAATTTCCTCTTCTCTAGGACACGGCTGGTGGCTGAGTTGTTGGTCTCTTTTTGTGGTTGAAGAATAAAGGGGTGGATGACCTGTCTATTTCAGATAACTGGGTGACCTGGTAAGTGGGGCCATACCAGACTCTTGGTTTGGCAGTTCTGGGTCTTTGACAGAGTAAGGAAGATGCAGCAGAGTGTGGGGCCTGTGCAGGGATTGTGGTCAGAACTTGAGGAAGCTGTGATACTGGGCAGCAATAAGTTACCCCTGCAGTGGCTAGGAAAGATAAGGAAGGAAAAAAAGATGTGGGAAGAATTGGTCACCATGAAAGCTCTCAAACGCACTTGTCCTTAACCCTGATTAGTATTTCAAATATTTAAAATAAACTGATTACTGGACTATTTATGTTCCTAAGCCTTTACTAACACCCCTAACAAATAAAAAAAATGACACAATTTATCAATAACATAAATGTTTTTGTTTCAATTTGCTGTGAATTATATTGTGAATAAATACCCATATCTAAATATTAGGAACTAAAAAATTAGTTCCTAATACTTCAAGATATGGGGATTTAGTCACAATAAATTAAATAAGCCATAGGGTATAGTTACCTTGGCTGAATATGCAAGCATCGAAGGGGCTGCTGACATTTATGTCATGGAAGGAAAATTTAATAAGCAAGAGTTCGCTGCTGACATTTAGGCATAAGAGGAAAATTTAATAAGCAAGAGTTTAAGGACAAAACATTGAGCTTAAATGTACAATCATAAAATCCTAAAAAGTTTGTAACTGTATGTACAAACTCTATAAATGTTTTCAACTATACAGAGAACTTAAACATAGTGAATCAAAATTATGTTTATGAAGAGTATAATCAAAGGTTCTGAGGCGTAAGTAGCCTAGGTGCATAGATCACGGTTAAGAGTCAAAATTTTATCAGTAAAATAAAGGAAGAGTGGATATAGGCGATGGATAATCCCCGTTTATGAAGAGTATGATCAAAGGTTCTATGAGGCATAAGTAGCCTAGGTGCATATATCACCGTTAAGAGTCAAAATTTTATCAGTAAAATAAACAAAGAGTAGATATAGGTGATGGATAATGCCCGACCCTCCAGGCTCCTAGGTAGCGAGTATTATTGTGTAGCTGGATGGCTTTTAAAATTAAGGGATAATTCGAAACCTGAATAAGGAATGAGTTTTGTCTGATAACTTATTTCACTGCGGACAAAAGTGACATGCAAAATCCTCGAATACCAGCAAACATTTGTCATATGCAATTTGCTTCAGGTTCTGGTATTACTCAGCTTCATGCAATTTTGTGATATTCAAATCTAGTGTCCATTCTGAAGCTTTGGGACAATGGTCTTTAGATGGAGCCCCTCCCCCTGAATTTTAGATATCTAAACCGTGTGTGTAAAAGTAGATTTGGTATGATTGGCGGTTCATCACAATCATTAATTAGCCAGCAAAGTTGCCGCAGTTGTTCCTTCCATTTCTTTTTCATTGCGCTTCTGTCTTGAGATTTGCTTATATGTTTTGAGGATGCTCATTCCTTTTGTTTTCCTTTTTTTGATCAGGGAGACAGTTGTTGACAGTAACCATGGCAATTATACTTTTTGTGTCTATGATTCTGATGTTGCAACTGGTTACGGTGTTGGTGCTTTCCTGTTTCTGTTTTCAAGTGAGTCTCTACTTATGACTGTGACAAAGTGCATGTGTTTTGGGAGGCCACTAGCACCCGGTGAGAATCGAGCTTGGTCCATCATATATTTTGGTTCATCATGGTAAAGTTCCTTCCAAATTTATCTTACCTTCTCAATCATACATTCAGAATACACTAACGTTGGTGCCATTCTGTCCAGTGGCTGGTGTTATCTTGAGTTTGTGAGGTTTCCCGGGGAATGCTGTATGTAATAGCTTTTTTTCTTTTGCAGGCTAACTTTCTTAATTGCAGAGGCATGTCTAGTTGCTGGGGCAGCAAAGAATGCCCTATCACCCCAAGTACAGGGGTATGATTTATGCACAGAACTGGACCTGTGAGTCCCTCAAGAAAGGCGTCTTCATTGCAGGAGCTGTGTTTGTTGTCTTTACGATGCTTCTCAATGTGTACTTGTACATGTACTTCATGCAACATGTACATTTGATGGCCTTACATGTAAGCGATCTCTGGAGTAGGTTTTTCCTTTAAACTTACATGGCGACACTTTTAGGAAGATAGAATACATATATATATATATATATTTATTTATTTTCTTTCATCTTCAACTATTATAATTCCCCTGCTCACTTTGCTGGTTTTCTTCCTTCTTCAACTATTATAATTCTTATAATTCCCCTGCTCACTTTGCTGGTGTTATATATGGACCTGTGGTTTCGGAAATTAAGTACGCACGTGATGTGTCTATGAAAAGTTTTTCGCTTCCAAATTCAGATGACAATACACTAGAATTGCCTACCTGGCGGGGATAATTCAGTAAGACTTTTTTCTTGTGTTTATGTTGAACACGTACGTTGGGTGTTTGTCGGATTCTGCTGGAATCTTACTTTTTTCCCTGATTTTCTATGCATCCTTTTTTCTAGATGGGAAAAAAAACTATTCACTTGGTGAGAATGGGTGCTGCATTGCTTTTCGATAAGAGCAGTACATGGGGGATTACAGATTCCTCAGTCGTAAACACCTTGAAAGGTATCCAAATTCGTGCAAAGTCCAAAATTGTCCCAGTTTCCAGGGGACTGGACTCGATCAGCCCGTTATCCGTTATCTGCCCCTGTTTAATCGAATGCCCAGATGCCTATTTGCAAATTTTTTTAAAAAATAAATAAATAAATCTGTGTTTTTCTTTTTCTACTCTAGTGATAATTGCCCGCCGTGCATTTTAAGCTAAATATCACTATTCCGCTGTAAGAAAAATAGGAAACGTTTGGCATGACCTTTGCCTAGATTCGAGACGAGACTACCACCTGCCTGGAGTCAAGTAGTATGTTAACCTTGAGTTCTGATTGGTAAATCAAGAATTTCTCACATCATCATGTACTGAGTTGTCGTTGACCAACATGTTCTGCCAATCAGAGTTTGGAGTCGGCCTTAGGTGACGTTTGATAAAACTTATTTTAAATATCTTAAGTGTAATTTTTCATATATTGTCTAAATATGTAAAAAAGAACAAGAGTTACACGAGAAGTTTGTTTGGTAAATAACTTAATTGACATCTAAATTAATGTATTATTTTATAAACATATTTTTAAACTGCTAAACAATACTTATAATTTTGTTCTTTTTGCTTTTATTACCATTATAAATCAACGGGATATGTGACTTTTACATATATATCCCTACAACTATAATATTTACATCTACATCCCTAACTTTTATATTTTGCAAAAATACCTTAAAACTTAAAATACTCATAATTTTGTTCTATTTTATTTTATTACAGTTGAAATCAACAAGATGTGTGACTTTTACATATATATCCCTATAACTATAATAATTATACTTGGGTCCCTCGCTTTTATATTTTGCATTTAAAGATTAAAAAATACTCATAATTTTGTTCTTTTTTATTTTATGACAATTGTAAACGATGGGATGTGTGACCTTTACATATGTATCACTGTACCTATAATATTTACATCTACATCCCTAATGTTTATATTTTGCAAAAATACCCTTAAAAATACTCATATTTTGTTCTTTTTTATTCTATTATAGTTGAAATCAACAGGATGTGACTTTTACATATATATCTCTCTAATTATAAAATTTAGATCTAGTTCTCTAACTTTTATAATTTGCAAAAATACTCTTAAAAACTTATAAATGCTCATAATTTTATTCTTTTTTATTCTACTACAGTTGAAATCAACCGGATGTGTGCCTTTTACATATATATCCCCTAATTATAATATTTATATCTAGATCCTTAACTTTTATAATTTGAAAAAAAAACCCTTAAAAACTTAAAATACTTATAATTTTGTTCTTTTTTTATTCTACTACAGTTGAAATCAATCAGATATGTGACCTTTACATATATATATATCCCCCTAATTATAATATTTACATATAGGTCCCTAACTTCTACATAGTTAATTCTTCCATTATAGGTAAATCAGAAATTTCACCGCACATGTTTGCATAAACAATTGGAAAGTATGTCATAGAAATGATCTAATTTTGTTCTGCATGAACCAAGAAAGAAGAAAGAAAGAGATCACCGTGAACCATACGTGCTGTTTGTTGGGATGTAAAACACTAAAAAAATTCTTGTAACACCCCATTTTATCTTGTGAAACATATCGATCTTCCATAATATGCTACTCTTTTTTTCAAACACTAAAAATTTCCAAGGATCCAGAATAAGATCATGATATTTTTCATTTCAAGTAACAATCATTCATAGTATCATATAACAAACTTGTTCCCTGCCTCCCTGTTCTAATTAAGAATGTTGATAATTCACAAAATTGTTACAACCAACGATATCTAGAAAATAAAAAAATATAAAAAATTAGATCAATTTAACAATATCAGCAGCTAGACAACACGCCCATGCATTCCTCGCGTCATTACCTTTTCTGATATTGTGTCCGCTTTAGCCAGAGATTCCTGCGGATCTATCCTAGAGCATTCTCTCTTCAATTATCTGAGAGCGAATGATCTTATATTAAACACTCAATCACCTTTGAAGGTCTTCCGCTGGACCCGATCTTTGGCTATTAGAGATCCCGTGGATAGGGATTTGTGAGCTATGGTCAAAGTCTAGAAGTCCACCAACAAGATGTCTTTAATGTCTCAAGTCCAAAGATCAACCGCGCCACTGTGACGATGAATCAAGCTGGCTGACAGTCAGGTAAAATTACCATCTGACGATTCATGTTGGATAAGTTTAGTGAACTCATTCCCCAATGAACACCTACAGTTCATAGTGTCTCCACACAAGTGACTAATGAGATCAGTCACTCTCATCATATGAGTTGGAATAATCTATACTAGTCTTACCGGATGTTTGATGTTCTTTTCAAATGTCCTACGACTAGGAACAATTAATAACGTATGTTTATAAGTCATCAGTCTCATTATTATGATATCATAATAATACGATGACTATTGCACACATTAAGGGACTTCATTATGCACAATTATCAATACACCAATCTTCATAATAAAATTAATATCATTTATCAGTGAACCAGATTGTAATAGGTGCCTTATAATTAGTTTTGAGGATATCTATATCCAACAATCTCCTACTTGGACTCGAACCAATCACTTTTGTATTTGATCTCCATCAAATCTAGGTGATACTCACATAAAGTCTGCAACCAAGGCTTAGTCGAGGATCTGCTAAGTTATCTACAGATAGAATATTTTCTATTGCTTTATATCCTCTGTATTCTTTATCTCTGAACTTGTGAAAGAGCCTTATAATGTTCTACAACTTCTGTTGAGACCATAGCTCCACCACAAAATTGACTGTTTCCACTGTTGTCGTACAACAACGGGACGGGATTAGAGACCTTTTAAAACTACATCTAGTTCATGGATGAACTCTTTCATCTATAGTGTTCCAATAACTGTACCACATGTTTATGTCGTCATCTTAACATCGATTTCTAGTTGGAACCCTTCCAATCCATCCATACTGTTCTATCAACAGTATCAACTGTAATCATATTAGCAGTGATTTCTATCTTGAAACTCTTCCAATCCACTGTTTTCTCATTAGAAGGCAAAATCCAAGTCTGACTCAATGTGACCTCATGGTTTCAAATCATCTTCTCCATAATCCAGGAGTCCACCCTTAGCACTCTTCAAGTGCATAGTGATGTGTTTCATTCCTTCTTACAAAGTTCTCCTGTATCATTTAAGGAACTTTTCCTTAAAGAAATAAATTCTACGTCTCAACAATTGACACTTATTATGGAATTTGTCATGTCAAACATTTTGACTTACATGTTAACGTAACTGTTGATAACATCTTCATCGATCTATCTTAATAGATTCGTATTCCCAAAACGCATGATGTTTTATCCAAACCTATTATGGAGAAGTACATGAATAATAATCCTTTGACTGATGGTAACATCCTGATGTCATTCTAAATGACTATGATGTTATTATCATAAAGTATTAACAACTCAACCGTGCTCCCACTATCATCTTTGTACACACACTATCCGTGGTCATTCTTAATGTTCACTTAGTGTTTGACCATTAGGTCAAAACTATGATTCCAACTTTTGGAAGCTTCATTATGATTTAAAATAGATCTTTGAAGTCATAATGTAAAGATTGAGATTTCGGATCCAATTATTGGGTCAGTTTCGGTGTCGGATTCTTTGGTTTGGATCCTTGTAGGGCTGGGGCATAGGTTCTTTATCGCGTCGAGCTTGTTCGACGCGGTTCAAACGACGTCTGGTTAAGGAGACGCACTTTAGATTGTGCCACGTGGGCCAGTTTCGGGCTGCGAGAGTACGGCCCCAGTCTTGTCGTCTGAATGGCGTCGGTATTGGGTGACACGTTTTAGCTAGTTTCGGTTTAACCCCGCGAACCCTCCCTCCTTTCCCTCCTTTCTCTCATCTTCTTATCTCTCCTCCCTCTCTCTATAGACACGCTAATTTTTACATCATATTGAGTAAATTTCATGTCACAATGATAATGGCCCAGAATGGTCTGATGTTTAATCATTAATTAATTTTTATTGATTTTTTCGAAATTTGTTGAATCACGTCGTGTATACACGACGCTATTTAGATTCTTAGCAGAAATCAATTCGGAATTGAAAATTGTAAATTTAAGAGGATTTAGCTGAATAGCGTCACCTTTACACGACACCGTTTAAGTCCTAATCCACTTAGGTTTATTATTTCTAATTCTAGTTAATTTCCTAAATTATCTAAAGCACGTCGCGTGTACATGACGCCTTTCATATTTCCTAATTATTTCCGGTTTCCCTTTCCGGATTTATTTCTATTTTAGCCGCATTAATGAACTAAAAGGCGTCCCCCTTGAGTGATGCGTTTTAAGAGTTTCCTGATAAACAAGATTTTGCTGAGATAATCCTATTCCTAAGGTTGGAAGGGTTTCTAATTCCCATTGTGATCGTCTAAAGCAATTCCGAGATGCAGGAGAGTTCCTTTGAAGGCCAAATACCTTAAAATCACTTCTTATAAATATATATGAACATGACCTTTGAAAGAGGTTGGTATTTGGAGAATTCGGAGCTCTCTACAAGGTGTTTGAAGGTCCTCAAGGGAGAAAAACGTGGATAACAAGAAGGAGTTCTTGTTCCTTCATCCTCTTGCACCATTGAAGGTTAAGAAAATCAAGGCTTTCAAGGGGCCAAACCAACCGATTTCCTTTCTAGTCTATTCTAGTTTCTTTTTCATATAACTTTTCATTGCATCAACTCATCGCACACACTCACTTCATGATTTCCAAACCTACACTCCTTAAGGGTGTTTAAAAGAACACAAAAAGTGAGTCCTTTTAGTTTAGTTATATGTTTAGATTCTTAATTAGAATAGATATTACACTACTTTTGTTCTAATCATAGTTTTATTGTCTATTTGATTTTTTTTGTGCAAGGTACAAAAGAAGAGTAAGAGTAAAGAAAGAGAAGGCTCTTTTCTTTCGGCCGGCCGAAAAAGAAGAACAAAAAGACCCCATATTCTCCCGATTTGCAAGGTTAGTAAGTGATCACTCTTCCTTTGAAACCCTCGGTTTCTAGCGATCACAATCCTTTTCATATTATTAAACACATGATAACATGATGAACATACATTATTTTTGAGCAATATAGCTTTTTGGCGATCACGGTGGGACTTGTCTTGCCATTTCTCTCCTTTTTACTCTTGTTGATTCCATTGGGCACCCTCGGTGCACCGCTTGTGTCCCTCGGACACATTTGATAGTTTGTTGGTTGGTTATTTGACTTTTATCCCCACGTGCACCTCGTGCACACCCCCTTGTGGCAAAATTTTGCCCTCCCTTGATTGCCTTGAAAAGTGGTATTAGAAAGTGTGTTTGTTCAGATTGATATCCATGTGTTGCATGATTGGTCTATATGTTCAAATTGCCGTTGCATGAGCAGTTGATTTCTTAGTCATCTTGTTGTTTGAAGAGTGGATTGCCCTGATCTTGCTTCTTATTTGCTGCTTTTGGGACCTAAAGTGCGTCTGCATAGGGAGACGCATTTCGTTAAGCACGTCGCCCTCGTCAAACGCGATTTAGTGCCCCCTTTATCTTCCCTACTGCCCGAGCTTCTGTGAATAAGAAGGATTACTGTTTTGAATAGCGTCGGTGAACAACGACGCGATTTAAGCTCTCATCCTTATTAGCCATAGTCCTTGCTACCTATATTTATTTATTCTACATTAGAGGCCATCCAGGCCACAAGTCATTTGCATCGGGGCTCACCCCCCTCCTCTAGGAGCACCTCTCTTGGCATCCTTACCTCTCTCTGACTGGGTCGGTCCCTCGGTCAGACTAGAGTGGTTGGTGTTAAGACCTCCGTAAGTCCCCAAAAGTAAAAAATTCATCTTTGTTCATCGGGCCGATTGTACCATCTGAAGTCCTGGGTAGTTGGTCATATCGTTGTGAGTGAAGCTGTAGAGTATAACGGTGGAAATTGAATTGAAACTAGGATCTTACCCATTGAGAGAATTTGAGTCTAAAAATTCAATTAACCCAACAAGTAACTTTCAAAACAACGTAAGCATCCACTTGGTTGTTAATCTGTGTAAACTTGATTGAAGTAATTGTCATCTCAATATAATGATGCTACGTTCAGGTAGAATTGTCGGCATGGTTGCCTTTGAACAAGAAGATCTGGTCGAGTATGAGGGAGTTGCCTATGCCCCTCAGGTTCATGGTACATCCTATTTTGAAGATGAAAGGGACGCTTACATCCCCGACTATCACGATCAATTCCAATCTGTTCACGAGGGAGATGCTCATGCCCCTCAGTATCATGATGATTCGATCTACGGTCAATATCATCCGGACTTGGGCAATCATTCACGTATTCATGTCATCTCTAATCCTACTGTTGAAAGAGCCCAAGACCAGACTGGCCCCTTTGTCGATCATCCTTATGATCTTGCTACTCTCATGAGAGCTCGTCTAATCATGTGGATCCCCGTCAATTTGACGCCATTCAATCAATCTTAAAAGGGAAAGCTCCTCTGCATCCTTCCGAGCCAAGCCCTGTGGTTCACCCTGCTACTTATCGGGCTCCTACTCAAGCCATGGAAGGTCTTCATATTTCCACTCCATGGTACAGAAGCCCTCAACAGTCTGGTTCACGGCATCCTGTCAGGCCGCAAACCCCAATCTATCAGAATGCCTTCGGGCACGGTGGGAAGGCCGCCAGTTCACAACCTCACTGTCCCCGCATCCCTGCTTATTCGCGGAGGCAGTCTTTTCAACAACCACCACCTCCACCAGCAGATTCTACCACCCAACTCCTACTTAACAAGTTGTCCCAGATGGACGAGCGGTTCAAGTATCTTGAAAAGAATATGGACAACAAGGTTGCTCCTGAACTCTTTGTTCCCAATTTGCCAGTATTCCATCTTTTACCTTATGAAATGCCAATTTACATAAAGTACAACGGCATAGGCAATCCCTTCCTTCACATCAAAGAATTTCTGTATGAATCATCATTTTGGCAGCATGACAAAAAAGCATTGGCATTCCTCTTCAGAAGGTTGTTGGAGGGATCAGCTTTGGAGTGGTTCTTTTCCCTGGACCCCGGTGAGGTAGAGAATTTCGACGTAGTGTCGAAGAGATTCCTGCAAAGGTATAAAGACAGGGTGGCACCTACCTTGTCCATCACTGACTTATTCAATGAGAAGATGAAACCGGACAAAGACTTCATAGTGTTCGCCGACAGGTGGCGAGGGATGGCTGAAAAGATAAGAGACCACTTGTCCGAACAAGAATTGGTAAAGATGATGGTTGCCAACGCCACTCCACAATACAAGCTTGTGTTGACCCTAAATAACTTGACTACCATGGCAGATCTATATGAGAGAGCACGTTATGCTCAGAATGCATTCAAGGATTCCACCTTTGCTAGTGTCTTCGATCCTCATCGACCCAATAGACCTCCACCCCGGAAGTCTATTATCCCCAATTCTTCTATGGGTCCAACTACTGAAGGTACATTGTCCCATGAACAGGTCAGTACAATGAATAATAATCAGCACCAGTTTATGAGAAATCAGCAGCAATATCAGTCACCTAGGCCCCAAAACCAGCAGGGTTATAGACCTCCTACTCAGCAGCTTCAGTCGGCACCGCAGCATTCTCATCAGCAAGTATACAATCAACCTCGGCAGCCGCCGAATTACACTCATGTTCCTCCTCCTAATGACTATACACAGCAGAGGAAACCTCTTGATCCTAGAAGGTCGGTATACCCCCAATTACCAGAATCCCTCGCAGATATATTCAATGCCCTTATGGCGGCCAACGCCTTAGTGTTGCCAAAGGAAAGGACCGTTTGGCCATCAAATGTCGACATGTCCCGTTACTGCGTGTTCCATCGTCAACCGGGACAGACAGTGGATGCCTACCTTCACTTTCGGGATTATATTCACGACCTCAATGATCAATAGGGGATTGATTGGGAAGAGATGAAAAAGTACATAGCCGCCTTGAAGGCGAAAAGACCACAGCAGCAACAACAACAGCCACAGCCACCACAACAGCAACAGCCGGTTCAAAGGGCCCCGGTACAACAAGCAGCACCACAGAATATGGGCATAGTACAAAACCCGTTGCCAGAACATCAAAACCAAATTGCCCCCATTTTGACAGGTAGCCAGTCTGAGGCTAGTAGAGGGCAACAATGAAAAGTGGAGGATTCGTCCTCTATCTATTCAGCAAGTCATATGTCAAGTGCTGCCGAGCAACCGCCTCGCCACATTCCCTGCATACTTAAATCACAACCTATCACCATTAAACCCATTCCACCCTCCACCACCACATCCTCACCAAGCAACCCTCTGCAAACCAACTATACACCCCTCATGCCATCCAAACCATTACTCCGTGTGCCATTCCCTACATCACCTACAACAACCACTCACTCCGATACCCTACAACCCTCTAAACCACTCATCCGCACAGTACCCCCACCAAATAACCCATCACCGCCATTTGCTCAACCCCAACCCTCCAAAACACTCATCCGAGTTCCCTTACCTCCACCAACATCCCCTCACCAAGCCACTATGCCTTCCAAACCACTCCTCGACATGGCAATACTCAAGATAACGCCTGGAGCTCCCGCTATTGAAGAACATACGCTCCGAAGCGGCCGAATATTCAACAAAGTGTTTCCTCAATCTACAGTGCGAGACGACCCATCACAGCCAGTAGAAAAAGTCCAGTACGAAGAAAGTGTACCTGGTACCCATTATGACTTATTGAAACAGTTGGATAGAACACCGGCACGCATCTCCATATTAGAGCTGATCAAGAGATTTAAGGTCCATCAAGAAGTCCTAATGGAATACCTACAACGGGTAATGGTCAGCGAAGATGTGCCAGTGGAAAAGATCACCACATTATTGGTATCCCAGGGGGATTAGCCCTCTATATCTTTCCATACCGCTGAACTGGCACTGCTAGCAGCAAGGAGCATGGCATTAAGCATAACTGTCAATATATGTAAAAAGGCTGCGGATACCTGTTTAGTAGACACCGGTGCATCTATCAATGTGTTGCCACCGAGAACCCTGGAGCTCTGTGGGGTCCCGAAAGAAAAATGGCTTCCCTCTCCCATTTATGTTATTATCTATGATAACTCTACCCGTTCCCCTCTGGGGATGGTCTATTTGAAGGTAGAGTTAGGCCCTGCTTGCCATGCTGAAGTTGAATTTCACATCCTCGAGATTGACCCTTCATAGAAAGGCATACTCAGTCGTCCTTACATCAAGTCACTTGAGGCGATTCCATCGACGAACCATCAATGCCTCAAGTTCCCCCACAAAGGACGTATCATCAAAGTTACTAGCATGCCTATCCTTGCTGCAACCCATTCACTGAATGTGAATCCCAACCCGACCCCTCAAAGGCCAGTCATCTCCTTATGCCAGACCCACACCCTTTTGGCAGATCCTTTTGAGCATACTGTACTTACATCTTACCCGGTCAATGCTGTAAAGCGGAAGAAGTTCATGAATACTCCAAGCTGGAACATCATGCTGAAAGTGGGATATCAACTTGGAAAGGGTTTGGGTACACGACTGCAAAGAAGAATTAAACCGGTGACAGACGAGAGAAGAGTATCTAGCAGCGGTCTAGGTTACAGGCCAGAGAAGGTGAGGCATAGTATTGTGGAACAACAAGAAGGTGAAGATGGTCAGAAAACATGGAAAACCATGATTACCCCCTGCAAAGAAAATCGAGATCCCTTGACTTGGACGTGGTCTACTCATTTTGTTAAAGGACCCGTTATTCAACATGATCACAACAACATAGTAGTGATCACCTCTCATTTTGACTTGCATGACGTATATGGGAAGGACCTGGCTGGACATTGTTCTCCACTACTGACATACCAGTCTCTAGAGGCTCTGCGGCCAATGAAAAAGAGGAAAACATAAGATCCGAAATGTGAATGGTACCTCTAGTTTAACATGTGGAACTTGTATATTGCACTGAGCAGACTATTCTTGAACCCATCAGAGCCAAAGTGGCCGCCACTGGTAGATGAACTGATTGGGAGGCCCGGGGCCATCTACGACAAAAAGGATTTTGCTAGCAGAAGAAACAGATGAAGGGGAGTCAGATGACCCCTATGAAGCTGGTTATACCACTGATCTTCTATGGAGAGAAACCTATCCCTCTCATGTTTTCACACTCCATACTTTGTTCCGCACTCTGCTCCTAACCCTGACTTGGTCACGGTTATTACTGAAGACATTCCACTGGCTCTGCCCATCACTATTTCTATATCCCCTCAGGATCTCATCCCTCAGATTCCTCTTAATCTTAAGAGGATCTATGATTTGATCTGGGACATACTATTGTATGATCCCCCTAATCCCTGGGCACTGGTGCCGATGCCTCCATCATTTCCTTCTCTCCCTATCCACATCCATTCTTGCTATATGTTAAACTCAAATAATTCACAAAAAAAAAACACCGATTTGGCAACTTCTTCCTCCCAAATCCTCACTGAGGAAACCTCCTACTTGTCCGACTATACCCCATCTCGTGGGTCATTCGGACAAGATTCCCTTCTAGATCTGCTCTGCCCCTCCCTGTGGGAGGATTCACCTGTATTCCCTCCTATATCCCTTGATTTTTATCCTTCTTCGTCCTCATTGGGTCAGGATAGGGAGTCTAGTGAAGTTAGGAAGTCTAGTTCTAGGCAGGTCAATCAGGTTAGGAAGCTTAGGAAGTCTAAGGGTAGACAAGTTCCAGATAGATACCTCCAGGAGTTAGCTTTAAGATGCCTTTCTTGCTCTCAGATCCCTCAGCTATTAGAAAATCTAATTTAGATGCCAGAAGAATGTGGAGCCGATGAGTTAGTCAATGATGGATACGGGGTATATGAGTTGCTACATGAGAAAGACCCCATTAATGAAGAAGGAGAAGACGATGAAGACGCGGCTGAGGCGTATGCCAGTGGAGTGAAGAGATTTGATGAACCCTCAGCTGCTGTAGAAGAGCCTACCAAAGAGATCAATTTAGGAACTGAAGACGAACCTATGGTTGTCCTCGTCAGCAAGAATCTGTCTGAAGTAGATGAAGAGGTAGTGGTCCGAGTTCTCAAAGATTATAAGGACTCCTTCACCTGGAGTTACGAGGATATGCCGGGGCTAGACTCATCACTAGTGGAACATAAATTAACCTTGAAATAGGGAGCGAGCCCGGTAAAACAAAAGTTAAGGCGATTCCACCCTCAAATGGCTTTGAAAATGAAAGAAGAGATCAATAAGCTGCATAAAGCCAAATTCACTAGAGTTGTCCTCTATCCGCAATGGGTGGCCAATATAGTCCCGGTTATGAAAAAGGATGGGAAGGTCAGAATCTGTATTGACTTCCAAGATTTGAACCGGGCATGTCCTAAAGACGATTTCTCACTGCCTCACATAGATGTGTCATTGACAACACTGCTGGCTATGAAACTCTGTCATTTATGGATGGGTTCTCGGGGTATAATCAGATTAAGTTAGCAGAAGAGGATCAAGAGAAAACATCATTTACCACACCTTGGGGAACTTACTGCTATGTCGTTATGCCATTTGGATTGAAAAATGCTGGAGCCACTTATCAGAGACCCATGATGGCAATATTCTATGACATGATGCACATTAACTTAAAGGTGTATGTGGATCTGCTAGTGAAATCTAAGACGAAAGCTGAGCATGCTAAAGTTCTAGCAAAGGTTCTGAAGAGGTCAAGAGAATATCAGTTGAAGATGAATCCCAAGAAATGTGTATTCGGGGTATCTTCAGGGAAGTTACTTGGATTCATTGTCAGTAAGCGGGGCATTGAGATCGATCCCAACAAGGCCAAGGCTATCAGAGAAATGCCGCCTCCCAAGAATTTGAAGGAATTAAAAGGATTAATCGGGAAGTTGAAATTTATTCACCGATTTGTCTCCCAACACTCGCAAAGGTGCAAGCCGTTTTACGAGCTTACTAAACCGGGAGTCAAGTTCGGTTGGGATGATAAGTGTCAGGAGGCATTTGATGGATTGAAGAATTATTTAGCAAGTCCTCCTGTTCTGAGACCACAATCTCCGGACAAACCGTTGATTCTATATATTTCTGTCCTGGATGATGTAGTGGGGGTTGTCCTGGCACAAGAGGATGAAGAAGGAAAAGAGAGGGCAACCTATTATCTCTCAAAACTTCTCAACCCCACTGAACAGAGGTATACAACGATGGAGAAAACATGTGTAGCACTTGTATGGGTGGTTCAGAAGTTGAAGCATTATTTCTTGGCCCATGAAGTTCATCTCATCGCTAAGATGAATCCCATTAAGTTCCTTCTTGAGAAATCCGTCCTCACTGATAGGTTAGCACGATGGCAGAGCTTTCTTTCCCAATTCGATATCACTTACATCCAGTAGAAAGCGATTAAAGGTTATGCCATAGCAGAACATCTTGCTAATCACCCTCTTCCTCGATTCGATCCAGTCTAATCAGAATTTCCGGATGAGGAACTGATGTCCATAAACAAAATCAATGATGATATGTAGACTCTGCATTTTGACGGGGCTCTGAACTCTCACGGAAAGGGTATCGGCATTGTTCTCCTATCACCTGAAGGTGTCACCATTCCACAAGCCTTTCAGCTTGACTTCTATGTCACTAGCAACATAGTTGAGTATGAGGCTCTCCTTGTCGGCCTCGAGGCCGCTCATCTCCATGGTGCCACCAAATTGAGAATTGTGGGTGATAGTCAATTAATTCTTCGCCAAGTGCTTACCAAATATCGCACTCTTGATCCTAAACTTAAGCCCTATCAGGAACTCACTTCAGCTTACGCCAAGCTTTTCACCAAACTGATCTTTGTCAATGTCCCTCGGAATCAGAACATTTTAGCTGATGCTTTGGCTTCTCTCGCATCCTCCTTAAATTTCCCGATCAGCAGGCAATCTGAGTCCATTACTATCCATAGGCATCTTTCTCCTGCTGTGAAAGACCCTTCTTTCCTTAAAGTTAAAGAGAAGTTGCTGAAAAAGGTTAGAGATGGGGATATTGTGAAAAAAAGAGAGATCATGCTGCTAGACTGGCAACAAGAAATAGAAGATGAGGATAAACCATGGTATTATAAGATTGCTAAATACTGTGAAGATCAGTCATACCCCGAAGAAGCCACTACTGAGGAGAAGAGAGCTATCAGGAGAGTTGCTCAGAGGTACACCTTAGTTGGAGGAACTTTATACAAACGTGGATTTGATGGTGTTCTCTTAAGATGTCTGGATGAAGATGAGCTTTGGAAAATTATGGAGGGAGCTCACGCTGGGGTTTGTGGTGGCCATGTTAACAGACAGATGCTATCGAAGAAAATCCTTAGACAAGGATATTACTGGCTAACCATAGAAGAAGATTGCGTAGGATATGTCCGTAGGTGTGCTAAGTGTTAGCTTCATGCTGATAAGATCCGTTCCCCCGCATCTTCACTCCATCCTGTTTCATCCCCATGGCCTTTCTCCATGTGGGATTTCGACATCATTGGTCCCCTTGGTAATCCTGAGTCTATCACCAGGTAAAAATCTTTCATCCTCACGGGAACAGAATATTTCACCAAGTGGGCGGAAGTCGAAGCATACACGGAGATTAAAGCATCAACGATTTGCAAGTTCATCATGAGGAACATCATCACTAGATTTGGAATCCCAAGCACCATCGTCACCGACAATGGACCACAATTCATATCACAAGAGCTGAAGGACCTCTGCAACAGGTATAAAATTGCATTGCATCATTCATCTCCTTATTATCCGCAAGGCAATGGCCAACCAGAGGCAACCAATAAAACTCTGATAAAAATTATCAAGAAAACGTGTAAATTTAATAAGTTCTCGGACTGACCAGAAAAATTAGTTGAGGCTCTATGGGCATACCGGACTTCAATCCGCACTCCCACTGGGCAAACTCCTTATTCCCTAATATTTGGAATGGAGGCTATAGTTCCATATGAAGTCCTCATCCCATCATTAAGAGTATAATTGAGCAAGGAATTTTCCATTGATGAGCATCGCTCCGTACTCTTTATTCAATTGGAACTCTTAGATAAGAAAAGATGGTCAGCCGCCGATCATACAAGAGTATATCAGAACAGATTAGCACGTTTTTACCAAAAGAAGGTCATTGAACGAAAGTTTAAAGTTGGTGAGATAGTTGTGAAAAAAATCTTTGTAAAACCTGGTGGTCCACGTTCTAAGAACCAACCCAACTGGGAAGGACCGTATGTCATATCACATGCTTTTCCTGGTAACGTCTATCGCTTAGTCAATGCAGAAGGACAGGAGCTAACTCACCCCTGGAATGGTCTGTATCTTAAGAAATACTACCCTTAGTGTAATTGATCAGTATAGTACAAGGATCAGTGGAGTTGAAAAATTCAAAAACTTAAATTCCCATATTAATCTTTGGTAATCTAACACAAACATATTATTGCACACAAACACGTTTGATTCATGAATAACAAGAGATGCGAAGCCTGAGGGACACCGAAAGCTTGACTAATAGTGGAAAAGTACAACTCATTCTTTTCAAAGCAAAACTCTTGTTTTTACTCTCGACCCGCGACGATGGAACGAGGCTTAGAATAGACTACTGACAATACCCGCCATCTTAGTAAGAGGCCGTCATAAAAAAAAAAGGGGGAGATCCGCCCCGCAAAGGCAAAAGAAAAAGCAAAAGCAAAAGCCAAACCAAATCAAAAGGCCACTCAATATTGAGAATGTTATTACAAAAGGCCACAAAATCAAATGAAAAGGGAGCGCAAGGTCGTTAAATACCCCGCAAAATAAGAATGACCGAACCCCAACGGATAATAGGGTAGAGAAATGACATCTTTCTGAGTCTCTGGAACCTTCTCGCGGGCTTTCTAAACCAATTCTTCCCTTCATTCTAAAGAGGCGTGCCCCAAACTTGAGGAATAGCCAAGGTTGACCAAGGGTCGGACCATCAAATGGGATAACGATTCCAAACATAATTCAAGCACGATAAGTCTGGAATAGGTCATTAAAAATTGATGTGGGAATTAAGTTGACGAATGGATACGCTCTTTTGATCCAAGTTCCATGTTGATCTTTAGTTTACTCAGTTAATTGAATATTTCAAAACTCAAACAAAAAATTGAATATTTCAAAACCCAAAAAAAAAAATGAATATTTCAAAACCCAAAAAAATTGAATATTTCAAAACCCCAAAAAATTGAATATTTCAAAACCCAAAAAAAATTGAATATGTCAAAACCCAAAACAATTGAATATTTCAAAACCTAAAAAAATTGAATATTTCAAAACCCAAAAAAAGTGAATATGACAAAACTTCGAAAATTGGATATTTCTAAAAAATACAATTGCAAAACAAAAATATTTCAATTAGCATTTGTTTGTCGCATCACGCGCGTGTTGCATTCTTTTACCTTTAGTGAGCATTTGCATGCTTGTATGTTGCATTTTACTTCCTTTTAATTATTCTTATTCACCTTTGTTAAATAAAGGCTTCGCCCCTTAACCCTTCTACCAAGGATAGGATTAAGTAAGTGGCTACTTAACTGGGCAAGGGGCTAAGCCTGAACAGACATTTAATTTGTTCGTTGAGCCATGTGCAGGAATGGAAAAGGAAAAATAGCGAAAAACAACACCAAGACAACTCGAGTATGAAGAAAAGTCTTTTCATATATCACAAAGATTTTGTACAACATGAAAGACCATCCACTGGACTCCAAAACAAAAGAAAATACATGATGGCAGCCCTCACGGCTGGCTCTCTCCCGCACCCTCGTCCAGTTGGCTCTGCGCCTCATCCTGGACGTCTAGACCTCGAGCTGGCGGCGGCGGTGGTCCCATGACGCTTGGCCCTGCCTAGCCAGAGGATACTGCAATACTGGTGGTGAAGGCACTCGCCTGTCCCCACTCCGACGCTCGCTGGCGCGCACGCTGGTAGCGAGCCTCGATGCTCTGGTGCTCGTGCTCCGCCACCGATAGGCATCCCTGGAGACTCTCTAACCGGGACCGGTCTCGATCCCTCTCCTCCGTCAAAACCTCCAGCCGAAGCTGGAGACGTGCAAGCTTATGAGGGAGGTCGCCCATAGAGAGTCTGGCCAGCTGCTCCTCCAGCTCTGCGACTCGGGCTGCCGAGCTATGGGCCTGCACCATCTCCGCATCCCTCTTCTCAAGAGCCACACAAAGCTCTTGGACCTGCAACATAAGACATCATCAGCGAAGTGATCAAGCAAGCAAAAGACATCATGCAAGAAGCAAGTTGAGAGCTTACCCGAGCAGCAGCATCCTCTTCAGCTTGAGTGGAACGGTAGATGGCAAGGGATAGCTGACTTTGCAGGTCAGCCATAGCGGCTTCATGGTGCAGCCGAAAAGGAGGAAGGACCGGCAGCGATAGAAGGTGAAGGGGTCGCCGCGTGGGTATAAGCGGCACACTATAACAAAAGGGGGACCACTGTTAGTGTACAAGTGTCAAAACAATTTAATAATAAAATGGAGCATTCATAACATCCATGTCATTCATGCATAGCACTTAATAGCTCATCTAATTCTTTCTAGACACGCTCTAACTGGGCCTCGGCATCTTGGAGGTGGCCGCGGAGTGTGATGATGGTGGCATCTCGAGCATCCTGCATAACATGCCATACATTTACAAATATAAGCAATATAATTAATAAAATGAAAGAAGCATTCATAAGCATGCATATCATAATACTCACATCGAGAGGTCGGAGAAGCTGGAGGTGGGCCGCGTAGTGGGCCCGATAGCGCTGTAGGTAAGCGTCGCTGCTCACCGCCTGCGACTCCACCGGGACCCTTTGTCGGTGCCAGTCATCCCGCTGATCTGGGAATTTGGCACTCCAATCACTACGGGTCTGCTTCCCCCACATCGACCTCCCGATCCCCTCCGGGATCTCCTCCTCCACCCACTCCTGATGCAGACCCAATGTCCGCATCGCTAGCCTCAGGCGTAGGAGGGTGATTTCATTCATGCAATGCAGCCACACCTGGCGCCCGAACCTGCCTTGCCCGTGCTCCACCCATGGCTGTCTGGCATCGTCCATACTCAGATATGGATGCCAGATAACCTGCATTCATATAGGTTGATTGCATTGCATTTAACTAATAAAACATCTAAATTATCAATCGAATATGCAATTAAATAAACGCTAATCTAAAAACACTTTAACCAAAAATAATTAATAATTAAACCATTTAACATTAGATAACTAATCAAATGTGAAACAGAAAAGAATTTTAAAACTTACCAATAACTCTGGGTAATCAAGGAATTGACGGCGAAGAGCCATCAACTGGTGATGCTGTGGCGCCGTGTCCACCACCGGACGCCGACGCCGGGCAAGCGGAACCGCCGCCGGCTGTGTAGATGGTCTCGCTCGGCCCAGAGGAAAATAAAAATACGTCCACACCTGCATAAAAAAGCATGTAGTTAGGATCACACACATTGAATAATGAGCAATTAATTAAATGAACAAATATAAAATAAACCAAGTACCTGAAGAAACGGCGCGAAGCAGCTGATGGTGGTCTCCCGGTCAGCTGTGTCGACGGAGAGGACGGTAAAGAGATGGGCCAGAAGGGCCTCACCCCATGCGTACTCGCCTAAGCGGTCAATATCTACCAAGAGACTCAGGAAGCGACAATGGATGTGGTCGCCCTTCGTCCCGAAGAGAAGCCTATCGAAGAAGAAGACTAAGAATCTCCTAAGGTCTCTATCTACCCTGACCCTATCACTAGGATCCTGACCATATATCTCGCTGGCCACCCTAGCCAGTTTGGATCTCAACTTAGCCTGGGACTCGTCGGGCTGCTGCCTAGGCTCCTCTAGTCCTAGGGATCTCTCCACCGCTGTCCTGAGGAGGGTCTGGGACTCCCGGCCCTCCAATCCTGTGCACTCTAGGCCAAGTAGCTCCTGAGCCAGCCCGTGGTAATCGGGATATGTAATCCCGCTCACTGCCCGGCCTTCCACTCGAAGGCCGGTGATCTGGCACACGTCCTCGAGACTGGGGACCATGTGTCCTCAGGGCATCAGAAATGTCCTGCTCTCGGCGTGCCACCTCTCCCTAAGGACCTGGAGCAATACCAGGTCGATCCAGAAGGATTCTATCTCTAGCATCTCCCAGAATCCCATCTCCGCCAGTCTCGCCTTTTGGAAGTCCGGGTGACCCCGGTAAGCGGCCACCACCAAGTCCCAGGAGATCCTGGTCCTCATCGTGCCCTGCAATTTTCAATCGGGATCATCATCAGAACACTACTAATCAAAATTTTAAATTAATTTGGAGAATTAATCCCCATTTTTAAATCGCGTCAGGGTACGGGGACGCGTTTCAAAAGGCGTCCCTGTCCCCAGACGCCTTTCACCACAGGTTTCAAGAACCTGTGGCCGGGACATTTTCTCTCTCTAAAATCGGAATTTAATTGCTATAAGAGTGTTCCGAGGCTTACCAAACGAGGGCCTGCCTCCTCGGCCGGTGCCGCCGCTTCCTCACCCGTTTGAGCGGCCGGAGGGGCTTCCTCAGCCTCCAAGAAGGCCGCCACCTCCATAAGCGCCGATTCCTCGATCGGCGGGACTTCCTCCTCGTCCACCTCCACCACTTCAATGGCGGTGACTCGCCGCCGCTTGCCACCTACGTCGCTAGGTCCTCCTTGCTCCATAGGACCGAGGATAAGAGCTAGAGGGAGGGAGGATAAGAGCTAGAGGGGGCGAGAGCTCGTGAGAGCGTGCGAGGGCTTGTGAGAGGGAGAAGGAGAAAGAGAGAGGGCGGCCGGAGTTGAAGGTGGCCATCAGAGTTGGAGAAGCTCGCCGGAGCCGAAGAAGATGGCCGGAAAAGGAGAGGAGCTGCCATTCGCTGGAGAAGCGGGGAGAGAGAAAAGTAAAGGAGAGAATGAGGAAGAAAGAGGCTCGGGCTCACAATCCCCTATTTGAATTCTTTAAATCGCGTCTTGGGACAGCGACGCTATTTAGGGGCGCACAAACTGAGACGGCAACGGGAATTTTTGAAATAAGTGAAACGCGTCCACCTAGGGCGACGCCTTTTGTACTTTACCGCCTCTTCTGCTCATGGCCGTACCACAGAGAGTTTGAAAAGAATGGTTATTCGCGTCTTGTAAAGACGACGCCATTTAGTGGATTAATTGCTAGAAATCTCTGGAAAATAGGAGAGAGAGAATTGAAAGGCGTCCCGATGGCCAGACGCGATTCAGGGTTCTTTAAGGATTAATTTTTAAAATTTGGAAATCGATTAAGAGTGAAAAGCGTCTCTCTGAGTTGATGCAATTTGAATTAACTAAACCCGAGAGTTCCTATTTTGAGGAAAAATCACAGTTTCATTCAAGGAAAAATTACAAGAAGACTATAAAGCATTAAAGGAGGACTTCTACTATATTAAGGATTGATTTCTTCATTGAAATAAAATAAGAAATACATCAAGTTGGAAGAAAGGTGAAGAGCTTTCAAGGCCGAACTTTCTTCAGCTCCTTTACGTATGATTTCCACAGTTCCTTATTAGCTTCATGAGGAGTTTTCACACAACAGGTGAATCCGATGTTCCAAAAAGTTGCAATAAGTTCGGTCGCCTCGAAGTCTTCATAAGTTCCTAATGCTCGCCTCTTGATTGGAGAAAGAGATGATATTTATGGAAACTCATAGCGAGGCATGCCAAGTTGAGGATGACACCGATGGGGATTATAAAGGACGAACTCGGTCGCCCCGATTAGTCGAAGCTCTGTGCCATCACCGCGGCGCACTCGAACTGCCTTTTCCATAAGAGCAAGTGGCGTGGATTCGAATATGGTTATGGGCATAGTCTTGAAATAAGTATGCCAGTCAGCTTGAGTCTCGAGGTTGGGCACTCGATTGGTCATGTTATCATTGAATTTCACAATGTTGGTAATATGGAAGATAGGACTACGCTGATATGCCTGAGATATCCTTAGAACTTTCTCCTCATTATGGTTGAACTTGAAGTAGGATTCCACCCATAGATCCAAGAGTAGCATGCTGCCATAAGGAGGTTGGCCCGTAGAAGCTGCAGAGAGCCCACTATAGAAGTAGGCTAGACCCGCTGTGCTAATCTGCTTCCCTTCGAAAATCCCATTGATTGCTGATTTTATCATCTTCTAGAACGTTGTCTTGAGTAGGGAATAGTAGTGCTCCAGCTAAGCACGTAGTGAATGCCTTCATCACATTCTATGTATCTTCATCCTTGAAATCTTCTATCTTCTTCAAGGTCCATTCAGCTAATTTAGCAAGATTGATCCCTTTCTTGGTAAGACAACCTTGAATTTCCTTTGGGTTCTTCATAATCTTTTCCAATAATTGTTGACCCGTGATTCTTTCTCTCATGAATATCATCTCACTCAAATCAAGATCATGATTGTTGACTTTGAGTTTGGGAAGGCCCAATAAGAGTTCGGCTTCTTCTAGGAGTATAGTGGCTTCGAATGTGGCAAAGAGAAAAATTGATTAGAGGAGAGAATAGCTTACTTGTAAGTTAGGATCTCGCCTACTAAGATGATCCTTCACCTCATAAAGCTTTTCAATCGCCTTTCTCATCCTCTTTTTTGAAGAATCTTGTGTAGAATCCATCCTCCTTGAATTGATTTTCTTGACTCCTTCTTGTTCTTCACCTCTTTTCTTTGAGTCTTGAAGAGAATTCTCTACCTTTCCCTCTTGATTGTTTGTTGTAATGCTTTGATATGAAGAGATGAGGGATTTATAGAATGATTTGCAAAATTGGAAGTCCTTTTCCGAATTAGAGGGGGAATATACATTAAGGCAAGCAGAGTTTGGATTGGAGTCAGAAAAGGGAGCAGTTTCTGTAATTTAAATGGCGTCTAGACGGGGCGACGTCATTTAAATGACGTCTGGGAACAGCGACGCGTTTTAAACAGGTTTCTGAATTTCTGTTACCTTGCTAAAAATCCATGATTTCATGATTTGCAATTTGCTTGAAGTTACTGGCGAAATGTTGAGTGCAGGAAATACCAAGAGGTGAAAATGAAGCTGAAATTCCACTAAGGTCCCACTGTGGGAGTTCATAAGTCCCAGCCATGACTAAAAAGACGGTTACCTCTACCCTGTACTTTCTTATGTAATTGATTTGTATTCACATTATTATATGATAAATATTTATTAGATACATCAAGGACTTTGTGGTTTTGGTGAAACTGGAATTTGAGTTCCCCCCAACAAAAACAGTGATAATTCCAGAAGATTCTTAATCACACGGATAGGCCGTTAGATTGTTAATTAATGAGAACGATGGTTCCACTTTTGTGAAACGGTGCGTAGATAAACGAGCTTCGGCTTAGTACTGAATTACAAGAACCAGTATCTTGACTCATTAATGACAATTTAACAATATTATCCATGATTAATTTATATTTTATTTTATTTTATATTTTTCTTTTAGCCCAGCATGCATCATGTAGGATTTTGATATAATTGTGATAAAGATTAATTCCTGATTAAATTTCAGACCATTGATCCAATAAATCCCAACTTGATATGAAATATTCCATTCCGAGTTGAGTATCTTGATTATCTTTGAGGTTTGCTTGAAGATATCCTTGGAGTTCTATCTTTCTTGGATTTCTCACCTGACATTTCTTGTTTTCTCTTAAGATCTGTCATGATTGCAACACTTCCACTTTGGCTGGTAACCGCTCTTCATGATGAAACCTACAGGGTTTGTGACCTAGGGTACTTCCCAATCGCGGAAGTTGATCGACCTTTTGTTTCTTTTGTTTCATTCATCTATATAAGATCGATTCCATTGATCTCTTCAACTTATCCTCATTGATTGTTTCGAGAAAGATTCTCATCACATGATAATGCCCTAGAAAGGTTAGTAAGCGATCACTCTTCCTTTGAAACCCTCGATTTCCGGCGATCACAATCCTTTTCATATTATTAAACACATGATAACATGATGAACATACACTCTTTTTTATCACTACACTCTCCGATCCCTTCGCTCTCCCTTCCCCCTTCTCCTTCCTTTCCTCTCCCTCCACTCCATCAACCCCCCCCTAACTTCCACCACTACCACCACCATTTCCTCCGCGGTGTGTTGCTCTTCGGACGGTGGCCGACGTCCCGGTGGAGTAATGGCGTCCACGGCAGTACCGGCGGCAGCTTGTGGCGTGGCGGTTCGGCGGCTTGGAGCTCGGAGGAGTTCAAGTAACCGGTAGGGTGACGATCTCCATTGTGTTTTGAGTAAAACCATGTTTTCCCGCTTTGGAGCATGTTTAGGGGATTTTTAGGGTTAAAATGCTAATTTTATAAAATGAGAAATGGTGGGCTTTTAACGGGTATTTGGATTCTTCTCCTCCTTCCCTATTTGGTACGTTTTTTGTGCGATTTGGGGGAGAAATCCCACTTTGTGATTCGGAGAGGCTGGAGGGGAAAACCTGTCTGTGAGAGCTAAATGGCGTCTGGAGACAGCGACGCCATTTAAAAGGTGGCTTCCACTCGAGATGCGATTTAGCTCAGATAAGGGATTCTGTTTCTGTCGCAAATAGCGTCCAGGGACAGCAACACCATTTAAATGGCGGCTTCTGTGAACGACGCGTTTTAGGCCATATTCTAGAGGCCAGTTTTCATATGAACTAGTTTAAGAGTCTTGAATGACGTCGGCCATGGGCGACGCGATTCAAGACAGAACCTCATTAATCCATGCAATTAACATATATTTACATTGTTAGATAGTTTGGTTAAATGCATACTTAAAAACGTACTCGATGATGAGGATTTCTACGTGATCGGATCGCACTGTGTTATGTTTCGTGCGACCATGGAGCTAGAGTGACAATTGTTAGAGCTTAGGCACCTTGTGTCGGTGTGGAGTGACAGGCACCGGTGTGGAAGTGGTGGGGTGACGCCTAGAGAGAGGGTTACCTGGTGTACCCTAGGGTATAGTTAGTACCAGTATGGGAGTGGTACATTCGGAGTGTCACTCGTACTGGGGGAAGCAGAACCACCTAGAGCCGGTCAGGCCGGAGTAGCCAGCGCGCTATTTGAGGGGTGCTGTTTGGTCTTAGCAGGTCAGTGTTTTCTTCATTCGGCCGCGTGGTTTGTGTGTTTAGCCGAGACGCTGGTTGTAGACTCCATGGTGGAGTGGTTTTAGAGTTGTGCATGTTACATTTATGAATGCATGCGTTTTTATATCGAAATTTGAGAATCTTTGGGAGTTATGTTTACTGGTTTATTTATTTAAATTGCCTATATTTGTGTTGCTCTACTAGTGGGTGTGTGAGTGGGTGGTGGGGATCGAAGGATCCTTACTGAGTCCAATTCGATGAGACTCACCCCTGTGGTTTTTTGGTGAGGGTTCCAGGCAGGCGTAGGGTGGTGGGTGTTGTTTGGATTGCGCGCCAGTAGCCACTGTCCCGGGATATGCCTCGTTGTAGTTGTTATTTTCCTTTCAGGGTTGTACGCTTAATTACTTCTTTTTCAGTTGGAACATGTAATTATTTGTTGAGTCAAGTTGAATTGTAATAATTTTCAATTCCTGCACTTCCTTTACAATTCGATGTGATGTGTATGTTTAGCTTAGTTTATTATTTATATCCCAGACTTATCGAGGTCCTGGTTTGACTCCAAATTTTAATGATTCGGTACCCATTTAGTAATCGGATCCCCGATTATAGGGTGGCGGGTCGTTACACATAACATCCTTCTTGGATATTCTAAAAACTTTAAAGTTGTATCATATACACATTTTCCTTAATCATATTGAGAGAATGCATTTTAATATCCAACTGCCTTTATCTCATCATCATGATAGATAGTTTTAGTAAGTAGAATTATAATAAACTTATTTATAGTAACTACTGAGGAAAAACTTGTCCAAGTCAATACTTTGACCTTGACCATTTCCTTCAGTTTGCCATATAAGTTTTATATAGTCCATCTGTACTAATCTTTATTCTGAAGATTTATTTACTTCTAACAGGTACAGTACCCTCAAGCATTACTATCAAGTTCCAAACTTGATAGGTGTTATAGAGTATAGCTTAGAATTCTTTACCGCTTTTCAATCCCAAAGTTGTAACATTTGAGAGCTTCTTCATAGACTTTTGATCATAATCCACCTGCTTGAGGTCCTCTCATTTTGCCATCTTTGATATGTCGAACATATCTTTCTAGCTATTGAGAGAATCCTAAAAAATCTATGAAACTCTTCTATGTGTGTCATAAATGGTTCCTGTTAGTATTAGATGGTCTCAAAGCCAATCCGATATTGTGTACATATTCAGATTATTAATAAATGGCAATAATTCATTGTGTGTAATTAATTCGATCTGTGTTTATCGTATCACGATGAAGTCCATGAACATGTGCAATAGTCTTCGGATTATGATGAGATCATAATTACCGGACCGAAGACTTATAAACACATATTCTTAATTGTTCCTAGTCATAGGATGTTTGAGATAGGACATCAAACATCCGGATAGACTAGTATAGGTTACTTCAGCTCATATGATGAGGGTGACTGATTCCATAAGTCACTTGTGTGGAGACACTATGCTGAACCTATAGGTGCTCATTGGTGAATGAGTTCACTGAACTGATCCGACTATGAATCGCTGGATGGTAATCACCTCACTGTTAACCAGCTCGATTCAATTGTCACGGTTGCGTGGATGATCCTTGGACCTGAGACTCCAAAGATATCTTGTTGGTAGGTTTCTGAGCTTTGACCTTGACGAACGAATCCCTAACCATGGGTTATCAATAAGTCAAGCGATCGGGTTCAGGGAAATGCCCTCGAAGGTAATTGTGTGTTCAATACGGGATCATCCGCTCTCGGTTGTTTGAGAGAGAATGTTCTGGGAATGATGCGCTTAAAGTCCCTGGCCAGGGCGGACTCTGTAATCGATAAGGAGTTATCGGATTCAGATTAGCGGCATCTGATTCAAGTGAATCGACCAAATAGGGTTTAACAGTAAACCATGCCCTAGGTCGATTCGGGAACATTGTACGGATGAACGATTATATCCGCGCGCTAACCGATGACAGAAAGGTTCCAATAGAGGGTTGCGATAACCCCAGTGCCATCCAGGATCACGCGATGTTGCTTGGCATCCAACATGATCGGCAGTCCGTCCGAATTTATTGTGGGACATTAAATTCGGCTGATTAATTGAATATAAGGATATTAATTAATTCAGTGGGTCAGTAAAGGGTTACTGGACTTAATGGGCTATTAACTGGACTGGTATTTGGGCCTAGAGGGTCACACGCAAATGGTTTTCAAGTCGATGGATAATCCGATAGGATTTCGGATAAGTCTGGGTTTTTATGAAAAACTGCAAACTGACTTCTTATAAAAGAACGGATTCTACGTTCGGGCCAGCAACCCTGACCTAGCCGTCATTCGTTCTTCCCCACTTTCTCTCCCCTCTGGGCGTGCGGTTCCCAACTGCTCCACCTCCCGTTCGACGGGGATTCTGAATCCGCATGTCGCGGCGGATTACGCGCAGTCAGACGGGATCTTCGAGCGCCGCAGCGAGCGAGGAAGCGAGAACGATCCATCGCGAGGAGAACCGCGTGGATACTGCTAGAGGTCGGGCATCTGCGCGACTTGCGGCATCGCTCCGACGGAACCGGAAAACAGACGCGGATTCGAATCCGCGCAAGGTAAATCGATCTACATCGGTTTTAGTTTTAACGACCGAAACGGGACAGATCCGGTCCCAGAAATTTTATTCCGCTGCGTTTTAGGATCGGATCCCGACACAGCGATCCCAACAGTGGTATTAGAGCCAGGTTCCACTGTGTTTTCGCCGTTTCGGTCTCTAAAATTTATAGTTTTTGAATTTATTCCATGCTTAGATTTATGTTCTTGAAAGATTTATAATCATTAGATGATTACTACGATGAGATCGTGATTTAAATCTGAAGAAAATTTTATTTTTGGGGGTTTTTCGTCGTGTTCTTCGTTGGACGAAGAACATGGCATTTTTGATGTGGTCGGATCCATAGAGATGGATTTTAAGGGGTTCTAATCGCTGTAAATCATGCCCAATGACCCTGGTCGAGTTGTTGGTGGCATGGGAAGCCGTGAAAGAGCGGCCATAGACCTTTTTCTTCCTCCCCACGGGTTTGAGAAACCTGCAAAAATAGATTTTTTGGAGGAAATAAGGGGGCGAATAAATCCCTTTCCGGATGACCTCCAGGGCCACCGTCGGTCACCGGACCTCGCCGGAGCAAAGGGGTTCGCCGGCGGCGTGGTGCGGTGCCCGACCGGCACCGGGATCGGCGCCGGAGAAGACCCCAAAGAGGGGGCGGCGCCGTCGGGGTCCCTGCGTTGCAGAGAACCCTCGGGCTACCCGGCCGGGCGGCTAGGGTTTCCCTAGCCGCTGACCGGGTCGGCCCGGCTGGACCCTGGCCCGGGCCAGGGGTCCGAGCCAGGGCCGGCCAGGGGCCGGACCAGGCCTGCGGGCCTGGGTCTGGGCCCCTAGCTGAGCCCTGGCTCGAGCCAGGGGTTCAGCAGGGCTGAGCCCTTTAGGGGCCCAGTTTGTTTACATATTTTTTAAAAATATTTTAATTATAAAATTGGTTTAATAATTATCTGTAAAATATGATTTTACTGTTTTTATTAAATTCAATTTTGATTGGGCCCTTATTAAGGTTTATTATGTTAATTAATTGACAAAAGGTTGTTAATTGAATTAATTCTAAATGTTAGATTAAACCTTATGCAATCTAATTGTTAGATTAACCCCATAAATATTTGAATTATTCAAATTGAGCATGGAATATTTCTGAAGCCATTAATTTTTGATTTTAATGCATTTTTGATGTGTTATTGATTTGCTTGTTTAAATTGGATTTTAATTAGCATGTTTGAAATAAATACTAAAGTTTTCGAAAATCCTAAATCCAATTTTGATTGGTCCCTGGTTTTATGAAACCAAAATTATAAGTTATTTTCGAAAATTTTATTTAGCCATTTGATGCGCAATACATGTGTGGTTTGTTTAATAAAACACATGGTGGTCATGGACGAGCATTAATTGTGGATGTGGAATGTGATTGTGTGGTTTATTGTCTATTAATAAATAGAGGTCTACGAACCTCTCCCTCTCATATTCTATTATACTTCTACCTTCCTCCTTGATGTAATCGCCATAAGGCTTCATCTTCTGAATTATCATGTAATTGGGAATTACGATGTAATTTGATCGAGGCGGATGCACGCGGAGCGAGGATGATCCACAACTGCTGACCAGATGAAAATGAAGGAGTTCATTGCATTCATGGGTTTGCAGACTCATGATATAAGTTGTTATATTGTGTGTGTGTGTGCGTTTGACTGTCTGGCTCAAGTCAAACCGCAGTGCCGTCCATGACCACACTAATGACATGTATGTGATGCGTGTGCTTTATATTTGCTAGGTTATTAGTATTAATAAATATATTCGATATATTTAATACTATCACCTAGGATGAGACCAAATTAAATAAGCAAAACCTTCGTTACAAACTCTAAGCCGTAGCGCGAGTTATTGAGAATGTACCGCGTGGCTCTCCATCAATATGATTGATAGAACTTAATTCGGTGGTGGCAGATACTATGTGTTTACCCGAGGTCTGCCATTAACTGATGAGAGGACTGTTGATCATGGCATAAGATGCCTTTGGATAAGAGTAGAGGAATGATATAGTCATCCACGTGTTTACCCGGGAACTATGTTTCTACTTTACTCTGTCACGTATTGATGGTAAAGCTTAGACCGGGGATAATGGTCTACTGTGTTTACCCGGGACCATTAAACTTGGGAGCCGAAGTACGATTGGATATTGCAAGGAGTTGCAATTATCATGAGATGATTGCTCTGAGATAGCAGTATGATACTATGTGTTTACCCGAGGTCATACTATGATGCTTGGAGATTCTGATCCCCACTAGGAGACAGTCGGCGTCTCCCGTTCTGTATATCTGAAGGTTATACAGTCCGTCGAAAATTAGTGGGAGTAAAACTAGATAATAAAAGACCATATCTTGTTTTAGTTAATCTGAATATCTGCTAATTATCGATTGATTATCTCCTGTAGGCGAGAATGTCGCACCATAACCCGTTGAGAGGCATACTTGATGCCAACCGTTTGACAGGCACCAATTACTCAGACTGGCTCAGAAATCTGAAGATAGTCCTCAGGTCTGAGCAGATTGCCTACGTCTTGGATACTGAACCTCCTGCTGAATCAGCATTAGATGCTCCAGAGGAGGAAATGATCGCATATGAAAAATGGAAGGAGGATTCCACCATGGCCCAATGCTACATGTTAGCCTCTATGAGCAATGAGTTGCAAAGGCAACATGAAGAGATGGATGCTAGATCCATCATGCTCCATTTGAAGGAGCTCTTTGGTGAGCAGAGCAGAATCGAACGATATGAGATATCGAAGAATCTGTTCAAAGCTCAGATGGCAGAGGGAACTTCAGTACATAATCATGTGCTGAAGATGATTGAGTGGGTGGAGAGGCTGGATGCTCTTGGGGTTACACTTCCCAAGGAGATGCACACAGACCTTGTGTTGTCTTCACTTCCACCTTCATATGCTCAGTTCATCGTCAATTTCAACATGAACAAGATCCAGGCCACCTTAGCTGAACTGCTGAACATGTTAAAGATTGCTGAGGGGAACCTTGTGAAGGATAAACCCCAAGTCCTAATGGTTGGTAAGACCAATAGAAAAAGACTTGCAGTCCAAGCTTTTCGAAAGAATAAGAACAAGGTTCAGAGAAAGGCAAAGGTTGTCAAGAAAGACAAGGGTAAAAGTACTGAGAAAGGTGATTGCTTCTACTGTCACCAGAAAGGGCATTGGAAGATGAATTGCAAGGAATACCTCAAGGACAAGGCTCAAGGAACTGTGAAGCAACAGGACGCTTCAGGTATCTATATGATAGATGTAAACTTGTCAATAAGAGATTGTACATCATGGGTATTAGATACTGGATGTGTATCTCATATCTGCAATTCTGTGCAGGCACTGACAAGAAGACGTAAGCTGAGGACCGGCGAGGTGGAGCTGAGGCTAGGTAACGGCGCAAGAGTTGCGGCGATCGCTGTGGGGACAGTGAAGCTCAAGCTATCATCCGGAGACACATTTTTATTAGATGATTGTTATTATGTACCTAGCATAATAAGGAACATCATTTCTATTTCATGTTTAGATAGAATTGGATACAATTTAAATTTTGGGAACAATAGTTGTTCAATTTATTTCAGAAATAAATTAATAGCTTCTGCTATTTTGTCCAATGGATTGTATCTATTGAATGTGTCTCATGATAATTTACATATCGGTTCTTCGATTAAAAGAAGTAAGTATGAAATGAACAAAGCCTACTTGTGGCATTGTAGGCTTAGACACATTGGTGAAAACAGACTTCAAAGGTTGCATAAAGATGGATATTTGGATCCATTTGATTATAAATCATATGCAACCTGTGAGTCATATTTAATGGGTAAAATGGCTAAGTCTCCATTCAGTGGAACTGGAGAATGAGCCAAAGGCATATTAGAACTCATACATTCAGATGTATGTGGTCCTATGTCAACCCAAGCCATTGGTGGTTTCTCATACTTCATTACATTCACTGATGATTACTCAAGGTTTGGATATGTATACTTATTGAAGTATAAATCTGAAGCCTTTGAGAAATTCAGAGAATTTAAGAATGAAGTAGAAAAACAAACAGGAAAGAGTATAAAAACCATCCGATCTGATCGGAGTGGTGAATACTTGAGTATTAAGTTCATTAAATACTTAAAGGATAATGGTATCCTTTCTCAGCTTACACCTCCTTATACACCTCAGATGAATGGTGTATCAGAAAGGAGAAATCGCACATTAATGGAAATGGTGCGATCCATGATGAGCATGTCCAAATTACCAGTGTCCTTATGGGGATATGCACTTAGTTCGGCTATGTATATCCTGAACAAGGTACCCAGCAAATCTGTTGAGACCACTCCATATGAGATATGGAATGGAAGGAAACCAGACCTTAAACATGTTAAAGTCAGGGGATGTCCTGCTCATGTTAAAAGACATGACGCAGATAAGCTGGAATCCAGAACTGACAAATGCAGATTTGTGGGATATCCAAAGGAAACTTATGGATATTACTTTTATCATCCTGGCGAACAAAAGGTGTTTGTGGCCAGGAGAGCTATCTTTCTGAAAGAAGATTATATTGTCCAGAAGGACAGTTGGAGTAAAGTAATTCTGGAAGAAGTTCCAGACCCACAAACTGGCAATGGTTCATCAGATGAACCGTCAGTTTCTGAACCTGTTCAAAATGATACACAAGAACCTCGTAGGTCTGAAAGAGTACCTAAACCACCAGAAAGATATGTGGGACATATTAATTTGGATGGTTCAAGGATATTCTATAATGAGGATGATGATCCCAAGACTTACCAGGAGGCCATTGAAAGTCCAGAGGCCGGGAAATGGCGGGAAGCCATGAATTCTGAAATACAGTCCATGTACATCAACCAAGTTTGGAACTTGGTGGATTTACCCGATGGTATAGTACCTATCGGCTGCAAATGGATCTTTAAAAGAAAGATCGGTGCAGATGGACGTATTGAGACTTATAAGGCAAGATTAGTGGCAAAAGACTATCGTCAAAGACAAGGTGTTGACTATGACGAAACCTTTTCGCCCGTTGTTATGATTAAGTCCATCAGAATTCTTCTCGCCATTGCTGCCTACCATGATTATGAAATATGGCAGATGGATGTGAAGACTGCCTCCCTCAATGGAAACCTTGAGGAGGAGGTGTATATGATACAACCAGAAGGATTCACATCCAAAGAATCTTCAGACATAGTATGCAAGTTGCAGAGGTCCATTTATGGATTGAAGCAAGCATCCCGAAGCTGGAACATAAGATTTGATGAGGCAATCAAATCTTATGGCTTCATTAAGAATGAAGATGAGCCCTATGTATACAAGAAGAACAGTGGGAGCGCAATCACATTTCTGGTTCTTTATGTTGACGACATCCTACTCATTGGGAATGATGTAGGAATGATGTCATCAGTAAAGATATGGCTGTCAAAGAACTTCTCCATGAAGGATTTGGGAGAAGCATCTTACGTATTGGGAATGCGGATCTATAGAGATAGATCAAAGATGATGCTAGCTTTAACCCAATCCATGTACATAGAAACCATTGTCAAAAGGTTTGGTATGGAAAATTCCAAGAGAGGTCTCATACCGATGAGACATGGAATTTCACTCTCTAAAGGTCAGTCTCCCAAGACACCTGAAAAGAGGGCAGTGATGGATAAAGTCCCCTATGCTTCTGCCATAGGGTCCATCATGTATGCCATGTTATGTACTAGACCTGATGTAGCATATGCTCTAAGTGTTACGAGCAGACATCAGGCAGATCCAGGTGATGAACACTGAAAGGCTGTGAAATGCATCCTTAAGTACTTGAGAAGGACTAAGGATCTATTTCTAGTCTATGGAGGAGGAGACTTAAAGCTGCAAGGATATACTGACTCGAGTTTTCAGTCTGATCCTGACGACAGCAAGTCAACATCATGTTTTATTTTCACACTTAACGGGGGAGCAGTGAGCTGGAAAAGTTCCAAGCAGGAAACCACTGCTGATTCGACAACGGAAGCCGAGTTATTGCTGCTGCTGAAGCGGCCAAGGAAGCTGTATGGATGAAGAAATTCATCGGCGATCTTGGTGTGGTGGAAAGCATATATGGTCCCGTCCCACTGCTGTGTGACAACAATGGGGCGATTGCTCAAGCGAAAGAGCCGAGGTCTCATCAGAAGTCCAAGCACATTCTGCGGCGCTTTCATCTGATCAGAGAGATTATAGCTCGAGGAGATGTCATGGTGGAAAGAGTTCCCTCAGCCGACAACATAGCAGATCCACTTACAAAGCCTTTGTTAGAATTGGGTGGCCTCAAAGCCAATCATTGTACATTCTAGTTCAGATTATTAATAAAGGCAATTATTTCTTCATTTAATAGTTCTCGCAAACGACTATCGTAATGAAGGTCCATAGACAAATGTATGGGATATTGAATCATGATGAGATCATGATAGTGAGATCAATATCCTAAGGCAATTGTCTTAAATAGTTCTCGATCATAGGATATTTGAGTTGGACATTAAATATCCGATAAGATCGACACAAGTTATGTCTGCTCATATGATGAGGGTGAATGATCTCACATTCACTCGTGTGGTGACACTAAGACAAACAAGTGGGTGCTCATTAGAGAATGAGTTCACTGAACAGACCCAAATAAGAATTCCTGGATGGTAATTATACCTATTAGTCAACCAGGGAATTCAATCGTTGCAGTAGCACAGTTGGTCCTTTGACCTGAGTCACCAATGATACCTTGTTTGTGGACCATTATATCTTGATTGTCTAACTCGTGGACTTTAACCATTAAGTCCATCATAATCGGTCTTTCAGATACAGTGGAAAGCTTGCGAAGGTAATTGAGTGAACAACAAGGGATCACTCACTCTTGGTATAAGACTGGAGAGTGAATGTTATATGGATGTGTACACAGAAATCCCTGGCCAGGGTCAAATGAAAGAGATGTCTTTCTAGATATTAACTGTGTACTAGAATCCATCTGGATAATGCGATAGAGGGTTTGACTATAAAACCATACCCTTGTGTTATTGGGACATTACATGAGTGAAGGATTATATCTGTGCGGTATCGGCAGACGGAAAGGTTCAATTGAAGGGAACAGTATCCCTTATATCTTATGGGATCATGAGGTAGTGTTTGGTGCTGTTCATGATCAGAAGGCCAAGTGATTTGATCATCAGATGATAATTCACTTGTTTATTAAATTAATCATTTAACATGTGATGTTTAAATGTTAATTAATAAATATTAAACTTAAGAAACAGTTCTAAGTTTAATGGGCCTGCAACCGGACTGATATATGGGCCTAGAGGGTCACACACATAAGAGTTCTCGTCAGGCGGTGAGAGATGTTAAATTTCATGCTTATCTGGGTTTTTGTGAAAAGCTGCAGGATAAACATGAAGATTTAATGGAGAATTATCCAAGGCCAAACTCTTGGATAATCATGAGGATTAACTCTTGTGCTTATCCTTATTTCTATATAAGGAGGGCCAAGGGGGAGCGGTAAAAAAAGTGAGTTGGACGAATTTTACTCCCCAGATTCTCTCTCTCCTCTCTCTCTCTCCTTCTCTCTCTCTTGGAGTGGATCTGTCTCTCTTTGCGCATGGTGGATCTGAGATCTGGTCGGAGCACTCAAGCCGAGGAGGAAATCGCGTCTACTGCGGGAACTCGTGTGGATACCTCTAGAGATCGTGCGCGTGCGCGATTACCGAGTCGGCATCATCCACGGGAGATTCGAAACCCCGCAAAGGTGAAGAACTATTCTTCCCGCGTTAGTTTTAATGTCCGTTTTACAACCCCAGCGAACGATACAATGGAATCATTTTTATTTCCGCTGCGTTCATGGCGATTCCTTACAGTGGTATCAGAGCCAGGTTCGCTGGTTCGGTTGTAAAACGACACCGTTTTGCGTGTTTTTCTCGTTATGCGTAAAGAACCCGTATTGTACGTGTTCTTGTGTTTAATCCGATTAAAAATGACAGAATCGTGTTCATATGATGATCACAATTAATTTGATTATTTTTCTGTATTTTTCGGATTTTATTTGGGTTTTTCGGAGTTCTTCATGTGATGATGAACCGGGGTACTTCGGCGGCTTCGTACTGGCATTCCAAGTGTTGGGATGGCGGCCCGAATGTCTGGATCTGTTGGTGATAGTCACCACTTCGCATTGGGCATGAAAATCAGCACCGGAGTGCCCTTGGGGATGTTAAAAATCAAGCCCCAAAAACACGGTTTGGAACCTGCAAAATTCAGAATTTTGGGAATTTTAGGCCTGGCCGGATGTGTATTTGGCCACCACCGGCGACCCCGCCGGCGCCGGGAACGTCGCCGGCGCCGGGGGGCATCGCCGGCCGGGCCGGCACCCGCCGGGGGTGGCCGGAGCTCGGCGGCGCCGCCGCCGGTGGCTAACCTAGGGTTCCTGCAATTGCAGGTTACTGTTCCAAGGGAAGGGGGCCGGTCGAGCGGGGTGGATAGGGCCGGACCGCCCGGTCCCGATCCGGTCGGACCGGACGAGGGCCGGGCGGCGCCCTGGCTCGACCAGGGTTCGACCCTGGCTGAGCCAGGGCTCGTCCCTGGCCGAGCCAGAGCCCCTGGCCGAGCCAGGGTTCGACCCTGGCCGAGCCAGGGCTCGACCCTGGTCCAGCCAGGGTCCGGGTCCGGGCCATTTGGGCCCTAATGGGCTGGGCCCATTTTTGGTTAATTAAAAATTGTTTTTAAATACCTGTTTAAACCCCGTTAAACCCATTATTAGCCCATTTAACCCCGTTTTAAAATTGTTTTAAAACATAAAAAATTATAGAAATAATTAATAATTGTTATTAATTATTTTTATGATTATTAACAGGTTATTAAAGTGTTTAATAACTGTTAGTCAATTAAAGGGCTTTGTTTTTAATAGGGTGTTAGTTAATTATTTAAAATTGTTTTAGATAATTAATTTCCTTGTTATATTAATTAGTTTAAAACTGTTTTAAATTGATTTCATGCATAACTTGATTATTATTACTGTTCAAATTGTTTGAATTAGTATTTAGATTAACTGAATAGTTTAGTTAGTTATTTTGTCAATAATGTTTTGAATATTATTGATAATGCTGAAATAAATGTTATTTCGAAAACTAATTGGTATTATAATTTTATATTTATAAAATTTAATACCGAACAGCAATTATGTGATGATTGTGATGCATGTGATGTGTTTTATGGTGGGATGATCATGGACTTAGAATTTTCATGTGATGAATGATGTGAATGGATGCGATGCTTATTTCATTTGGTATTTTAAATAGGACCTGCGTGTCCTCCTCTCTCTTAATCCAAGTGTACTTTCTACCTTCCTATAAGATTGTACTCCCCTTGATAAGATCAAGGTTTCTAATTGTTTAAATGTACATTTGTGGACCTGCGAGTCCTGAATTTCATATTTAAATGTATCGGATTAAGCTAAGAGGACGGGATCTTCTGAAGACACCTCTGGAGGGAGGACTCGCATCAAATGGAACCAGTGTTGCTGTTTTCACATTAGGATCATATTATGGATCATCGTTTGGCTCCGATGATTCCATAGTAGTTTAAGCAGTCCATGATCATCCCCATTTATCTTTTCTGCACATATGTGATATTTGTGGACTATGATATCATATATGTATTTCTATTAAGTATATTGATACTTCAAATCAAAATACTATTGATAGCACGATTTTTTACAAATCAAAATCAAAACCCTCTTTTAAAACTTAAGTTGTAAATGTGAGATATTCAGAATAATCCACGTAACCCACCATCATTATAGATCTTAGGATAATTCTTATCTCAAACGGATTTGTTGTGCTACCACAAGGTCTGTTTGATTTAGAAATTAAACTAGGTCTACGACATGTGATGTCATTAAGATGAATGGACAAATAGTGTAGTTTTGTTGTGCTACCACAAGGATTGCACTATGAATTCATGTCATCTAAGTAATGATGGATAAACTTAACTGAATCAAATTGATTTGTTGTGCTACCACAAGGTCATTCTGATTCAGGGGTTAAATCGATCGGATATTGCAATCGTTGCAACTGTCAAGAGTTGACTTCCTAAGGGACTTGATGTGATTTGTTGTGCTACCACAAGGTCACATGTATGTTGCCCGAAGGATTCTGATCCCCACTAGGAGATCATCGGAATCTCCCGTTCTGTATCTTAGAGGGTCATACAGACCACCAAAAAATAGTGGGAGCATAAATCTAGATTAAAAGTCCTAAATCTGATTTTAAGAACTATCTGCTCATTTTATATATTTCCATGTAGGTCGCTATGTCGTCACCTAACCCCCTCCGTTGCATACTTGATGCAAACAAACTCACGGGACCAAATTACATTGATTGGTTACGCAACCTGAAGATAGTCCTCAGGTGTGAAAAGCTAGTCTATGTCCTGGATCAACCAGATCCAGTGCAACCCGGTGATAATGCTAACGAAGATGAATTAATGATGTATGAAAACTGGAAGGAGGACTCTGTCAAGGTCCAGTGTTATATGCTCGGTTCAATGAACAATGAACTGCAGCGACAGCATGATAACATGGAACCTAAAACCATTCTGAATCACCTGCAAGAGTTGTTTGGTGAACAATCCAGAACAGAAAGATATGAGATATCTAAGAAATTGTTCAGGACCAGAATGAGCGAGGGTACATCTGTGCAAACTCATGTGCTCAAGATGATAGAGTGGATTGAGAGGCTTGCTGTGCTGGGCTTTGTTATGAACAATGACCTAAGCATTGACTTAATCCTACAGTCCCTTCCAGATTCATTTTCACAATTCATTATCAACTTCAATATGAACAAAATTGAAGTTTCACTAGCTGAGCTGCTCAACATGTTGAAGACAGCAGAAGGCACTATCCAGAAAGATAAGCCAAATGTAATGCTTGTTGGTAAGACCAACAAGAAAAGGAAAGCTGGACAGACCTTTAAGAAAGGTAAGCCTAAGAAGCTAGTGAAAAACAAACCGGCGGCACAAAAGGACAAAGCTAAAGTCAATGATAAAGGTCAGTGTTTCCACTGCCATAAAGAAGGTCATTGGAAGAGAAACTGCAAGATTTATCTTGCAGAAAAGGCAAAGGAGAAGCTTGGTGAAGCTTCAGGTATTCTCATGATCGATCTTAACTTGTCTTATAGAGAATCAACATCCTGGGTATTAGATACTGGATGTGTTTCTCATATCTGCAATAACTTGCAGGTGTTAACAAGTAAAAGAAGATTAAACCGCGGAGACGTGGATCTGAGGCTCGGGAATGGAGCAAAAGTTGCTGCGTTAGCTGTGGGGATAGCAAGACTTCAGATGCCGTCAGGAGACTCCTTGGAACTGATAGATTGTTATTATGTTCCAACCATTATTAGGAATATCATATCTATTTCATGTTTAGATAGACAAGGATATTCTATGAAGCTAGAGAATAAAGGTTGTTCAATTTATCAAGGAGACAAATTGTTTGCTTCCGGATATTTATTGAATGGATTATATTTACTTGATATTTCATATGATGTTTGTCTGGTAAATAATTCTCTTGAACGCTTAGATAAGGATGTGAATAAATTGTACCTATGGCATTGTAGGCTAGGTCATATAAATGAGAACAGGATCATAAGGTTGCAAAAGAATGGATATCTTGATCCATTTGATTATGAATCATTTGCAACTTGTGAAGCTTGTCTCATGGGAAAGATGACCAAAGCTCCATTCTCAGGACCTGGAGAAAGAGCTAAGGACTTATTGGAACTAATACATAGTGATGTATGTGGTCCAATGTCCACTCATGCTATGGGTGGTTACTCATACTTTGTTTCATTTACAGATGATTTCTCAAGGTATGACTACATATATTTGATGAAATATAAGTCAGAAGTCTTTGAGAAATTTAAAGAGTTTAAAAACGAAGTTGAGAACCAGACTAGAAAGAGTATTAAAACTCTTCGATCAGATCGAGGGGGTGAATACTTAAGTACATAATTCACAGAATATCTTAAGGATAACGGTATTTTGTCTCAGTGGACTCCTCCCTATACACCTCAGTTAAATGGTGTATCGGAAAGGAGAAATCGTACTCTATTAGATATGGTACGATCCATGATGAGTTATGCCAAACTTCCAATCTCTTTATGGGGATATGCACTGTTGACTGCTGCATATCTGTTGAACAAAGTTCCGAGTAAATCAGTACCTTCCACTCCATATGAGATATGGAAAGGAAAGAAACCAGACTTTAAGCATGTTAGAGTCTGGGGTTGTCCTGCACATGTCAAAAGACATGATCCAGACAAACTGGATTCCAGGACAGAGAAATGTAGATTTGTGGGATATCCAAAAGAGAGTTTTGGATATTACTTCTATCAGCCTAGCGATCAAAGGGTGTTTGTCGCAAAAAGAGCTGTCTTCTTAGAGAAAGAATATCTTTCAAAAGAAGACAGTGGGAGCAAGATAGAACTGGAAGAAATTCTAGACTCACAAATCAACACTGGTTCATCTACTGAACCATTGACTCAAGAACTTGTTCAAGATGATACACAAAAGGTTTACAGATCAGGTAGAGTGCCTAAGCAGCCTGAAAGATATGTCGGACATATCGATAAAGGCAAACCAAAAGTGCACTTAAATGAGGATGATGATCCTCAAACCTACCTAGAAGCCATAAATAGTCATGAATCAGAAAAATGGCAAGAGGCAATGGATTCTGAAATTCAGTCCATGTATGCCAACCAAGTTTGGAACTTGGTTGATCTGCCAGAAGGTATAGTACCTATTGGCAGTAAATGGATCTTTAAAAGAAAGATCGGGGCAGATGGACAAATTGACACATATAAGGCAAGGCATTGACTATGACGAAACCTTTTATCCAGTTGCCATGATTAAGTCAATCAGAATACTTCTTGCTATCGCTGCATTCTATGATTATGAAATATGGCAAATGGATGTGAAAACAGCATTCCTTAACGGGAACCTTCAAGAAGAGGTGTATATGATACAACCTGAATGATTCACTTCCAAAGAGCATTCAAGCAAGGTATGCAAGCTGCAAAGATCCATCTATAGATTAAAGCAAGCGTCCCGAACTTGGAACTTAAGATTTGATGAAGCAATCAAATCTTATGACTTCATTAAGAATGAAGATGAACCTTGTGTATACAAAAAGGTTAGTGGGAGCGCAGTTACCTTTCTGGTACTTTACGTTGATGACATTCTACTCATTATGAATGATGTAGGAAATGCTGTCATCAGTAAAGACATGGTTATCCAAAAACTTCTCCATGAAAGATTTGGGAGAAGCATCCTATATTCTGGGAATAAGGATCTATAGAGATAGGTCCAAAATGATGCTTGGCATGTCCCAATCTATGTACATAGATACCATAGTCAAAAAGTTTGGCTTGGAAAATTCCAAGAGAGGCCTCGTTCCTATGAGGCATGGAATTTATCTCTCTAAAGAAATGTCTCCCAAGACACCTGAAGAGAGGGCATACATGGATAGAGTTCCTTATGCCTCGGCAATAGGATCTATCATGTATGCAATGCTATGTACTAGGCTTGATGTGGCACATCCATTAAGTGTCACTAGTATATATCAGGCTGATCCAGGTGAGGAACACTGGAAGGCGGTGAAATGTATCCTTAGATACTTGAGAAGGACTAAGGATCTATTTCTCGTTTATGGAGGAGACGACTTGGAACTTCGAGGATTTACTGACTCGAGTTTCCAGTCGGATATGGATGACAGCAAATCCATGTCTGGATTTGTGTTCATGTTAAATGGAGGTGCAGTAAGTTGGAAGAGTTCCAAACAGGAAACTACTGCAGATTCGACGACCGAAGCAGAATACATTGCTGCAGCTGAAGCGGCCAAGGAGGCGGTTTGGATGAAGAAGTTCATCTCGGCGCTTGGAGTAGTTCCAAGCATTTCAGATCCTGTTCCATTTTTGTGTGACAACAATGGGGCAATGGCTCAAGCGAAGGAGTCCAGATCACATCAGAAGTCAAAGCACATTCTGAGACGATTTCATCTGATTCGTGAGATCATCGCCCGAGGAGATATAGTAGTTGAGAAAGTCTCATCTGAAGATAATATAGCAGATCCCTTGACTAAGCCATTGTCTCAAAACAATTTAGAACGTCACCTTAAGTCTATGGGACTTAGACACATAGGTGATTGGCTATAGTCCAAGTGGGAGAATGTTAGAATTGGGTGGCCTCAAAGCCAATCATTGTACATTCTAGTTCAGATTATTAATAAAGGCAATTATTTCTTCATTTAATAGTTCTCGCAAACGACTATCGTAATGAAGGTCCATAGATAAATGTATGGGATATTGAATCATGATGAGATCATGATAGTGAGATCAATATCCTAAGGCAATTGTCTTAAATAGTTCTCGATCATAGGATATTTGAGTTGGACATTAAATATCCGATAAGATCGACACAAGTTATGTCTGCTCATATGATGAGGGTGAATGATCTCACATTCACTCGTGTGGTGACACTAAGACAAACAAGTGGGTGCTCATTAGAGAATGAGTTCACTGAACAGACCCAAATAAGAATTCCTGGATGGTAATTATACCTATTAGTCAACCAGGGAATTCAATCGTTGCAGTAGCATAGTTGGTCCTTTGACCTGAGTCACCAATGATACCTTGTTTGTGGACCATTGTATCTTGATTCTCTGACTCGTGGACTTGAACCATTAAGTCCATCATAATCGGTCTTTCAGATACAGTGGAAAGCTTGCGAAGGTAATTGAGTGAACAACAAGAGATCACTCACTCTTGGTATAAGACTGGAGAGAGAATGTTCTATAGATGTGTACACAGAAATCCCTGGCCATGGTCAAATGAAAGAGATGTCTTTCTAGATACTAACTGTGTACTAGAATCCATCTGGATAATACGATAGAGGGTTTGACTATAAAACCATACCCTTGTGTTATCGGGACATTGCATGAGTGAAAGATTATATCTGTGCGGTATCGGCAGACGGAAAGGTTCAATTGAAGGGAACAATATCCCTTATATCTTCTGGGATCATGAGGTAGTGTTTGGTGTTGTTCATGATCAGAAGGCCAAGTGATTTGATCATCAGATGATAATTCACTTGTTTATTAAATTAATCATTTAACATGTGATGTTTAAATGTTAATGTTAATTAATAAATATTAAACTTAAGAAACAGTTCTAAGTTTAATGGGCCTGCAACCGGACTGATATATGGGCCTAGAGGGTCACACACATAAGAGTTCTCGTCAGGCGGTGAGAGATGTTAAATTTCATGCTTATCTGGGTTTTTGTGAAAAGCTGCAGGATAAACATGAAGATTTAATGGAGAATTATCTAAGGCCAAACTCTTGGATAATCATGAGGATTAACTCTTGTGCTTATCCTTATTTATATATAAGGAGGGCCAAGGGGGAGCGGTAAAAAAAGTGAGTTGGACGAATTTTACTCCCCAGATTCTCTCTCTCCTCTCTCTCTCTCCTTCTCTCTCTCTTGGAGTGGATCTGTCTCTCTCCGCGCATGGTGGATCTGAGATCTGGTCGGAGCACTCAAGCCGAGGAGGAAATCGCGTCTGCTGCGGGAACTCGTGTGGATACCTCTAGAGATCGTGCGCGTGCGCGATTACCGAGTCGGCATCATCCACGGGAGATTCGAAACCCCGCAAAGGTGAAGAACTATCTTCCCGCGTTAGTTTTAATGTCCGTTTTACAACCCCAGCGAACGATACAATGGAATCATTTTTATTTCCGCTGCGTTCATGGCGATTCCTTACAGGCTTTGCCTCAAAATGTTTTTGAGCGTCATTTAGAGAATATGGGTATTCTGTATAAAAGTGATTGGCTTTAGTCCAAGTGGAAGATTGTTAGTATTAGATGGTCTCAAAGCCAATCCGATACTGTGTACATATTCAGATTATTAATAAATGGCAATAATTCATTGTGTGTAATTAATTCGATCTGTGTTTATCGTATCACGATGAAGTCCATGAACATGTGCAATAGTCTTCGGATTATGATGAGATCATAATTACGGGACCGAAGACTTATAAACACATATTCTTAATTGTTCCTAGTCATAGGATGTTTGAGATAGGACATCAAACATCCGGATAGACTAGTATAGGTTACTTCAGCTCATATGATGAGGGTGACTGATCCCATAAGTCACTTGTGTGGAGACACTATGCTGAACCTATAGGTGATCATTGGTGAATGAGTTCACTGAACTGATCCGACTATGAATCGCTGGATGGTAATCACCTCACTGTTAACCAGCTCGATTCAATTGTCACGGTTGCGTGGATGATCCTTGGACCTGAGACTCCAAAGATATCTTGTTGGTAGGTTTCTGAGCTTTGACCTTGACGAACGAATCCCTAACCATGGGTTATCAATAAGTCAAGCGATCGGGTTCAGGGAAATGCCCTCGAAGGTAATTGTGTGTTCAATACGGGATCATCCGCTCTCGGTTGTTTGAGAGAGAATGTTCTGGGAATGATGCGCTTAAAGTCCCTGTCCAGGGCGGACTCTGTAATCGATAAGGAGTTATCGGATTCAGATTAGCGGCATCTGATTCAAGTGAATCGACCAAATAGGGTTTAACAGTAAACCATGCCCTAGGTCGATTCGGAAACATTGTACGGATGAACGATTATATCCGTGCGCTAACCGATGACAGAAAGGTTCCAATAGAGGGTTGCGATAACCCCAGTGCCATCCAGGATCACGCGATGTTGCTTGGCATCCAACGTGATCGGCAGTCCGTCCAAATTTATTGTGGGACATTAAATTTGGCTGATTAATTGAATATAAGGATATTAATTAATTCAGTGGGTCAGTAAAGGGTTACTGGACATAATGGGCTATTAACTGGACTGGTATTTGGTCCTAGAGGGTCACACGCAAATGGTTTTCAAGTCGATGGATAATCCGACAGGATTTCGGATAAGTCTGGATTTTTATGAAAAACTGCAAACTGACTTCTTATAAAAGAACGGATTCTACGTTCGGGGCCAGCAACCCTGACCTAGCCGTCATTCGTTCTTCCCCACTTTCTCTCCCCTCTGGGCGTGCGGTTCCCAACTGCTCCACCTCTCATTCGACTGGGATTCTGAATCCGCATGTCGCGGCGGATTACGCACAGTCAGACGGGATCTTCGAGCGCCGCAGCGAGCGAGGAAGCGATGACGATCCATCGCGAGGAGAACCGCGTGGATACTGCTAGAGGTCGGGCATCTGCGCGACTTGCGGCATCGCTCCGACGGAACCGGAAAACAGACGCGGATTCGAATCCGCGCAAGGTAAATCGATCTACATCGGTTTTAGTTTTAACGACCGAAACGGGACAGATCCGGTCCCAGAAATTTTATTCCGCTGCGTTTTAGGATCGGATCCCGACACAGCGATCCCAACAGTTCCAAATAACCAAAGATTATCTAATAATCTAGTGTTAAGCTGTGGATATGAAACAACTTCCAGATTATCAACTCCCACTGTCTTCTCTAAAGACACATTCCTCTTCACGGAAGACAGCTCTCTGGACGGTAATTATATTTTTATCGCCTGACCAATAAATGTAATGTCCAAACACTTTTGACATCTCACAAACTTACACTCCACTATGTCCTGGTTTAATTTAGCTTCTTTGGATCATGTCTTTTTCCATAAGACAGGACATTGCTGGACATTAATATTCTTAAATCAAGTTTCCTTATAATTCATATCTCATATGAATTATTTTATCTCCATATCTTATGTGGACATACTGACTTATTTGAACTATATGTAAAATATAGATATCTAATGTTCATACTCATACTCACAAGGATACAAGAAATTAGGCAAATCTTATTTTATATGTCGCACTATATCTGATAAGGTGCAAATCTTTGTTGTATCATATTATTATGATGTACAATGAGGGATCAATTGAGAGAGAATATTGTTATCCTTTTAATGATTTATGTGAATCCCATACTCAAGTATTAATTTCCTTGATCAAATCAAAGAATTCTAATACTCTTTCAAGTTGGTTACTTTATCTTGATCTTAAATTCCTTAATTTCTCAGATGCATTCGACTTGTACTTCAGCAAGTACACATAGCCGAATCTATCAAAGAGGTAACTATTAAGGTAAGTCAATATAAGTGATTATCTTTGGCTTTAAGAAGATATTGAGCTATATACATCAGCATATATAAGCTCCAATTATTCTTTATTACACAACCTAAGTGTATAGTGCCATAGATAATTAGGATCCACACTGTCCCTTTTTATAGGAGACTTGTGAATATTCATCACATGATATGCTACATCAAGAATCTATAGTGTATTGACTGGTTTTAAAATCTTTCGTTTTATTTCTTAAACCATATGGAACAATGGTTATTCCTTCTTAATCAATGTTTTTCACTTTTACTATTCTTGATAATTAATGGAACTAAATAACAATTATTTAGTTTCGTATAGTCTCCTAAAGACATACTAACATTTACTGTCTCATAGTAACCTGTGCAACTCTTACACTATTGTTGAGTCTAACTCAACCCTTTCATACTCTCGATTACCTTTTACTAGTCTAAGTCTGCATGCCATTACAGATCTGAGAATCATATCCAATATCTCATACTAGAGACTTTGATTCTCTAATAGACAAGAAAAATTAATAATAAGAATATCCGAAACTTCTTATAAGTTTCATATTCTTTTTGTCATTTGTTATATCCTTATCTACAGTAGTGGGAACACTGCTCCTCTCTTTTAGCTGATTTGCCTTTATCCTTCTCAGATGTCGGTTCAACTATTTAAGATCTTACCTCTTGCCTTTCTTAAAGGCATACTATGGGTACCTCTTCTCCTTGGTCTAGCCAAATAAGAGATTACATGATATCCACTGCCTTTATCTAAGGCACACCATGAGTATCTCTTTTCCTTGGTCTAGCCAAATAAGAGGTTACATGATATCCGATTTATGATAGAAACTATCACTAGGATTTGAAGACATTCTTCAGAGTCCTGTAGCCAATCTGAATATGAGAAGTATATCGAAGTAATGGCATCCAATATGACAAATCTTGGATTGATAGATGACATTACATGTAATAGAGGAAATACAGAGATTTCAGCAGACATTTCTTATAATTCAAATATGGTCTTTTATCTTGAATTATTTTTCACTATTTTTCGACGGACTGTATAACCCTCAAGTATACAGAACGGGAGACTCTGACATTCTTCTAGTAGGGATCAGAATCTCTTAGACTCATAGCATGACCTCGGGTAAACACAAGTCTCACATTATGATCTAAAAGCAACCATCTCATGGTACTTGCAACTCCTTGTAATATCTGATCGTACTTCAGCTCCCAGGTCGATAATGGTCTTGAGTAAACACAATAAACCATTATTCCTAGTCTAAGCTATACCATAAGTACGTGAAGGGATAAATTAGGATGCAGCTCTTGGAAAAATGTAAGGATAGGTACACCGTTCCTCTATCCCATTCAAAAGGATCAATATGCCATAGTTCTTAGTTTCTTCATCAGATACTGACAGATCTTGAGGAAACACAAGAAACTCTGAGAACTAAATCGAATTCTAAAAACTATAATAATGGAGAGCCATGCGGTGCATTCTCAATGACTCACGCTCCGGCTTAGACTTTAAAATCGAGGGATTTTAGTCAATTTTAAGTTGGTCTCATCTTAGGTGATAATTTATGAATATATCGCATATATTTAACTATACGTAGATGATAGCAATTGATTCACAAAAAAAACTAAAAGCATGCATTATCCATACATGTTTATTTCGTGGTCATGGACAACACAATGATTAACTGGAGCCATACAATTAATCACTATAAAATATAACAATTATATTATTCTGAACATGCAAACACACAGGCTCTGGTGATCTCATCTATTGACGCCTTCCTGATTGCAGTTGTGGATCATCCTCGCCACTCCTCAGCCAACACGATTAATTACATACAATATTAAATTTGAAATATATTTTGAATACAGATTAATTGTAAGAGAAAGTCATATGGCCGAGTACAACAATGGAAGGAGATATAATTACATCGGAATGAGAGAGAGAGGGAGGCATGCATGCCTCATTAATTAACAATTAATTAACCCATATCACATTCCAAACATGATCCACATTAACCACACATCATCACATGATATGACATCAACTAAGTGCATGTCTATGATCACCTCAAATTTTAACCATCCACGCATGATCAAACACATCACATGAAGGCTAAAATTTTGAAAAATAATTATTTTGATTTTCTCAAGGCACCAATCAAAATTGAACAATTTGAATTTTCAAAAATCCCTTGATAACTCTTATAAATGAATTTATAATTCTAATTTTAACTCCTTAACAACTCTTTGTTAAGAACCCCTTTATTAAAAAATATTTCTCAACAACAATTGTCAAGAAATATTTATTTAGAACAGTTCTAAATAAAAACCAGTCTAACAATTAGACTAAACCAACCTCTTAACAAATCTTGCTAAAAGGTCCTTTTAAAAGAGATTAGATCTTCAAAAAACTTTTACTAAGAGATCCTTGAGAAATATAATTAACTATCTCAATAACTATTATTAAGTGTTAATTAAAATCCTTAATAACTTTTATTAAGGGTTTTTATCAAAAAATAATTAACTCATTTAATAACTATTATTAAGAGTTAATTAACCACTTAATAACTCTTATTAAGTATCCATCAATTAAAAGAATAATTTCACAACAACTATTACTAAGAAATTGGAATATATCTAATCACCTAATTAAAAGAAAATCAATAACATTTGTTAATTAAATTTAGGATCACATCTTAAAAACAACCCTCTTTTAACTCAAAATTATAAATTTAAAGTTTAAAACATATTTTAAACAAAATTTAATTTCAATTTTAAATTAAATTGTGCGGGGTTCCTTTTAATAAAGGGTTTTTGGCGTAATTCATGGTCTGGTCCATTAGGCCCAACAGCCTGGGCCTGGCCTGGGCTTCGGCCAGCCCTGGACCTAGGCGCACCTCGGTTGAGCCAGGTCGGGCGTGCCTAGGCCCGGGGTGCAGCCTGGGTTGGGCCTCGGCTCCGTGCGCCTGGGCTCAGGCAGCCTGAGACTCGCTTGGTCGAACCAAGTCGTGCACGCACGGGTTATGGTCCCCCCCCCCCCCCCCCCCTTAACCGAGCCGAGCCTTTCTGGGTTGCACGGAGGGGGGGGCGCTGGAGCCACCGGCACCTGCACCAGCGTCCGGTAGGGCAAGTGCCGGAGGCCGACCTCCCCAGCTACGCTGCTCACTCCGACATCGACCAGAGGGGCTTGGTCTCCCTTCCTCCCTCCTCCCCTTCATCTCATAAAGGGAGGATGAGGAAGAAGAAGAGGGAGGGTTCGGCCGCCACCCATGACCATCCTCTCTAGGGTCAGCCGCTGGTCTCTGCCACCCTGCAGGTGGCCGGCGCAAGCGGCACTCACCGTCGGTCATACCATACTACACCATGGTGGTGGCCGATCACCATCAAAGCCCCTTTTAAGCCCATGAAACTGGTTCTTCATCCCCATGAAGAACTCTACAAAAAACCCCATAAAAATTCAATTTTCTCTGCAGAACATAATGTGACAATTATATGCTCATCCCATGAACAATTTCCGTGAGAGAAAAATAATTTGGGCATGGAAATAATTCTAGAATAATAATTTCAGTGCTCCGAAATGGATCAGAACGGAACCTGGCTCAGATACCACTGTTGGGATCAGGGCGGGATGTGAAGAACGCAGTGGAATCGAATAATCAAATAATCTTGCCCGATGTTCGTTGATCGTTTCAAGACAAAAATAGTAAAAACCAAAAAACTGCGTGTTATCAAATCACCGTGTGTGGATTCGGATCCGCGTCCGTATCAGTTCCGTCAAGGCGATGCCGCTAGCCGCACAAGCATCCGGCCTCCAGTAGTATCCATGCGATCCTCTATGGCGGTTCATCCTCGCTCCCTCGTCTAGATCAGCATGCTCGCTGGTGATCCTTCACCGCAACGATGTCTAGAACACGTAGATAGTGAATTCTCGACGTTCAGGAAGTGCACGCGGCGGAGATGGGAAGCAACCAACGCCCTAAGGGGGGCGCCCTGAGGAGGAGGAGGAGGAGAGAGAGAGAGGGGGGCGGCCAGTTGGGAGAGACTCTGGAGCTTGGCCCAGGGTTTCTACACGGCCTATCTATATATTATGTCAGCGCGACTTTTCACAAAAGTCTCCGAATTAATATAAAACCCATTAAAACACCACCGATTGAGAATCTTTATACGTATGGCCCTCTAAGCCCATTTACCAGTCCGATTTTCAGCCTATTAAGTCCAATAACACTTTATTGACTTATAGTAATTAATTAATATCTCATATTTAATTAATTACTTAACTGAATTAACATCTCATGTAAATTTGGCCGGACTTTCTATCAAGTTGGGTGCCAAGCAACACTACATGATCCCGGAAGGTAATGGGGTTCAACAATACACTCATGGATCATGTCCGTCCACAGTTACTGCGTGGCTATAATCCTTCATTCGCATAATGCTCTCGAGTCCACCTAGTGTATGTTCTACTGTCAAACCCTAGATGCTTAACTCACTTTGATCAGACTCCGTTGTACAATATCAGAAAACACATTTTCTGATATTATGTCCGCTCTGGCCAGAGACTCCTATGTATTTATCCTAGAGCATTCTCTCTCCAGTTACCTAAAAGCGAATGATCCTATATTGAACACTCAATCACCTTCGAAAGTCTTCTGCTGGACCCGATTCTTGATTATTAGAGATCCCGTGGATAGGGACTCGTGAGCCTAGGTCAAAGTCCAGAAGTCCATCGACAAGATGTCTTTAGTGTCTCAAGTCTAAGGATCAACCACGGCACTGTGATAATGAATCAAACCGGTTGACAGTCAGATAAAATTACCATCCGGCAATTCATATCGGATCAATTCAATAAACCCATTCCCCAATGAGCACCTACAGGTTCACCATAATGGCTCCATACAAGTGACTAATGAGAACAATCACCTTCATCATATGAGCTGGAAAAACTTGTACTAGTCTTACCGGATGTTTGATGTCCTTTTCAAACATCGTACGAGTAGGAACAATTAAGAATGTGCATTTATAAGTCATCAGTCTCATTATTATATCCTTATCATAATCCGATGACTATTGCACACATTCAAGGACTTCATTATGTGCAATTATCAACACGCCAATCTTCATAATTAAATTAGTGCCATTTATCAGTGAACCAGATTATAATAGATGCCTTATGATTGGCTTTGAGGACATCTATATCCAACAACAACACCTATGCTTGCTTAACTTGAAACATAGGCATTACGAAGATCTGGTAGGGTACCTAAAGAACCTGAGAGGTATGTTGGACATGTCTCTAACAGTTCGTCTAAGGTACAACTCAATGAGGATTATGATCCTCAATCCTATCAGGAAGCAATTCGTAGTTCAGACTCCGAGAAATGGAAAGAGGCTATGGATTCGGAAATCCAATCCATGTATATCAACCAAGTGTGGAATTTGGTTGATATGCCCAAAGGGAAAGTCTCTATCGGCTGCAAATGGATCTTCAAAAGGAAGATCAGTGCAGATGGACAAATTGACACTTATGAGGCTGGGCTGGTAGCAAAGGGGTATCGTTATAGACATGGATTGACTATGATGAAACTTTTTCACCAGTCGCTATGATAAAGTCAATCAGAATCCTCCTTGCCATTGTTGCATACCTAGACTATGAGATCTGGCAGATAGATGTGAATACAGTTTTCCTTAATGGAAACTTATCGGAAGAGCTGTACATGGTATAGCTGGATGGATTCACATCTAAGCAACATCTCAATAAGGTGTGCAACCTTTAAAAGTCCATTTATGCAGTCGGATGGATTCACATTGAAGTTGGAATTTAAGATTTGATGAGGCTATCAAATCTTTTGACTTCAATCGAAATGAAGACGAACCATGTGTTTACAAAAAGGTTAGTGGGAGCTCAGTGATTTTCTCAGTCCTCTATGTTGATGACATCCGACTCATTGGGAATGATATAGGAATGCTGACATCAACGAAGTCTTGGTTATCCAAGACTTTCACCATGAAGGATTTGAGAGAAGCATCCTATTTGCTAGGCATTAGGATTTATGGAAATATATTCAACAGGATGTTGGGATTGTCCCAATCTATGTACATGGATACTATACTCAGGAGATTCAAGTTGAAAAATTTCAAAGGAGGTCTCATTCCCATAAGACCTGAAATTTACCTATCTAAGGGCATGGCCCCTAGAACACCTGAGGAGGTATCACACATGAGTCATGTACCCTATGCTTCTGCGATAGGGTCGATCATGTATGCTATGTTATGTACTCGCCCTGATGTGGTTAATGTTTTGAGCATTGCCAGCAAATATCAGAGCAATCTAGGCGAGGAGCATTGGAAAGCAATAAAATACATCCTTAAGTACCTGAGAAGGACAAATCCACTGAGAGCTTACATAGAGTCTAGTTTCCAGTCAGATCCTGATGACAGCAAATCCATGTCTAAATTTGTATTCATGCTAAATGGAGGGGCAGTCAGTTAGAGGAGTTCCAAACAAGAAATGACTTTAGATTCGACGACAGAGGCAGAGTATATAGCTACAGCTGGAGCTACCAAGGAGGCTGTCAAGATGAATAAATTCCTCTCGAAACTTGGTGTAGTTCCCAGCATTTCTGCTCCCATCCCATTATTTAGTAATAATAATGGGGCCATCGCCTAGGCGAAGGAACCTAGTTCTCACCAAAGGTCAAAGCATATTCAGAGATGCTTCCACCTAATTCGAGAGATTGCTGCATGGGGATATGTGATCGTAGAATGAGTATCATCAGAAGACAATATTACAGATCCATTGACTAAGTCTTTGTCATAAGTTGTGTTTGAGCATCATCATGATAAGATGGGCCTCAAGACTGTGAGCAATTGGTTGTAGTACAAATGGGAGATTGCTAGTGTTTGGGTGTTCTATGGGCCAATTGTGGGCCGGGTAGGCCCAATATAATGTACAATCTTGTTTAGGATAATAAAGTGGTTATTGGAGTGTGAATTTATAATTTATGAATTACTTTCGTTGTCTCTAGGATATTTGGTTGTAAAGTCAATTCGAGATGGGATATCGAATGTGGGTTTGACTATACATGGACACATACCTTAAACTATTTCCGATTGGAGAGTAATCACTCTGTGACATTGATTACTCATAAATCAGTTATCAATCTCACGGTCACAGGCGTGGGACACTAGCACATCTGTGTGGGTGTGCATCTTGAGAGGATGTCTACTGAACTGATGGTTAATTATAGCTAATGTCAACTGAAGATCCATCTGTCTCCATAGCATCGTTGATCTTTAGACCTGAGACATTAATTGGGTCTTACATGAGGACCGGTATGGTTTGATTTTTAGTTATGGTTTGATTTTTAGTTAAGTGACTTTATCTATAAGTCATGAAACACCAAATTATTGGCCACATCGGAATACGTGCGAAGACCGTTAATGCTCAAAAGGGGATCTGTAACGACCCGCCATCCTATGACCGGAGACCCGATCACTAAATGGATGTCGGCCCATTAACTGCAGGTTCGCACCCGGATCTCACACAACACATCTGGAGGAGTAAGCGTTAAACAAGGCTAAATATAACAATCACACGGAGTACAAAGAGATAACAAGTGCGCAGGAAGGAAGATAACAATGTTTGTATATAGTCCAACAATAATTACATGGTCCAACAAATTAAATAAGTACAGGCAGAAGTAAAGTACAACAACATCGGGGCATACCCCGGAACTGAGACAGCTGCTGGTCCGCACACCAAGAAGACGCCACACGCCGCCACACGCCACGAGGTCCACACCTGAAACCGCAGGGAGTGAGCCACACCATAATTGGGCTCAATAGGGATCATCCGATCCCCTTCCTCCCACTCACACACCCACAAGTGCAACAATACAGATATATGACGATTAAACAAAGCAGTAAACATAGCACCCAAACCTGATATGAAACGTACGCATAAGCAGTGTAGCAGGGACAGTTCTAAGCAACCCGAAGAACCCAACACAAACTCACGTCTCACAGCCAAAGTCCACAAAGCGACCGAACCACACTGTCGACCGAAGTCAAACGTCGCCTCACAACACTACCACCACTACTTACGCCTGTCCGCCCCTACAGTGTTCCGGGGCACTGTAGGGTGAGGCAGTGAGTCAAACTAGGACTAACTAGGACCAGTGAACCACCACTGTCCAGCTACGTGTGCACACAAGCAGTCTAGACTACTGTCCTACCGACCGGATTTCCTCCACGCCAGGCCTCGACGCTTCAGGAGGGCCCTGGGGACCGGCGAACCCCCGTCAAGCCGAAGCTACAGGAACTACCCACAACCCTAACCTCCCGAGCTGCGTCAGGCCGAAGGGCGAAGGGTACCACTCGTAACCTTGATCAAAGGTCACATCAGGCCCAGTGGCTACAGGGGTAAAACAACTCCAACAGTACCACAACCAGCTCCACAGCAAGAAACGCGCCGGAAGCTGCCACGACAAACAGGGAAACCCCGACCCGCTGAGACCAAACAGCAACCCCTCGGATAGCGCATCGGCTACTCCGGCCCGACGGGCTCAAGGTGGTTCTGCTTCCCTCAGCCAAAGGTAAAACACAACATGTACCCCTCCTCCACCGGTACGGCACAATGCCTCACGGACACCATGGCTCACCCCCATTGGCCCATGGTGACAGACGTAAACCACAGTAGTTCCAATTCCATATCCGCATAAACATACACACATACATGATGTAATTCCATTCACGCAGAAGTCCTCAGTCTCAGTGTACAACTTAAAGCATGCATTCGAACCATCCAATCGTGAAACATGTGTTAAATAACAGGAGTTAAGCAGTTCTGTCTTGAATCGCGCCGACCGAGGTCGACGCCATTCAAGCCCCTAAAACAGGTTCATTAAAACCAGATTATTCCTTAAACCACGTCGACATGGGAAGCCGCCCTTTAAAACGCGTCAGAGTCCACAGACGCCATTCACCCCATAATTTCAGATTTGCAGAAGCCTCAATCGGGGTGATTTCCTGCCTAAAAGGCGTCATGATGGTCCGACGTCCTTCTAAAAGGCGTCGTCCATGCATGACGTCTTTTAGCGCCAGAACCCCGTACAACGAAACCTCGAACAGGGAGGTTTCTGCCCTAAAAGGCGTCGTACTGCCCCGACGTCCTTCTAAAAGGCATCGACCAGGCACGACGCCGTTTAGTCCCAGAAACCTGGTTCTCTGGTTCGATCCAAGGGTTCCTCCTTTAACCCCAAACACCCAAAAAATGCCCAAAACAGAAGGGGGAGAAAAGGGAAATCAACTACCACAAGCATGCTACAATTCCACAATCCCTAACACGGCCATTCCCACAAGAAAACCCCCTAAACATGCTCAGTCTAACTCAAAACATATCATGCCACGCCAAGGAAGCCATAAGCAAGATAATCACTGTAAGGACTGAGGTTTCGGGCTCTGTATTCGGGTCGGGTTCGGGCTGGATCCCCTGGTTTGGACCCTGAGGGGGGGGTCTTGAGAGTTCAGACTGAATGACGTCTGCACTGCTCGACGCCTTTCAAAAGGCATCAGGGTGTGTGGACGCCATTTAGGTCTGCTTGTTGTTGTGCCACGTGTGTGCCACGTGGGCGGGTTTCGGGCCGCGAGAGTACGGCCCCTGTCATATCGTCTGAACGGCGTCCAGGTAGGTCGATGCGATTCAGACTGCGACCCTGTGGTGTCAGTGTGCGGCGCCAGAGCGTTGTCAGTACGGCCTGTCCTGTCGTCTGAACGGCGTCCACGGAGAGTGACGCGTTTCAGACCGCTGTCAGTACGGCCCGTCCTGTCAGACTGATTGGCGTCTACCTCGATCGACGCGTTTTAGCTAGATTCAGATTGACCCCGCAAGCCTCCCCTTCTTTCCCTCATTTTCGCCTTCACCCTCTCTCTCTTCGCCCTCTCCGTTCCCTCCGCCCTCCTTCCATCCTTCCCATCCTCTTCTTCCTCTTCCATCACTCCATAGCCTCCTTACCTCTCACCTCTACCTCCACGACCTCCTTCGCGGCGTTCCATTCTCCGGACGGCGGCCGACGTCCTGGCAGAGTGGCGGCGTCCTCGAGGGTACCGGCGGCGGTCTGCGGTGCGGCGGGTCGGCGGCACGGAGCTTGGAGGAGTTCAAGAACCGGTAGGGGGACGAACCTTGCATGTGTTGCTCGTGTTTTCCTTGGCGTGACATGATGTGTTTGGGCTAGATTGAGCATGTTTAGGGGGTTTCCTTGTGGGAATGGCTGTATTTGTGAACGTGGATTCGTAGCGTGCTTATGGTGGTTGAATTCCTCTTCCTCCCCTTCTTGTTTTGGGGCTTTTTCGGAGTGTTTGGGGTTAAGGGAGAAACCCTCGGATCGAACCAGGGAACCAGGTTTCTGGCGCTAAACGGCGTCGTGCCTGGTCGACGCCTTTCAAAAGAACGTCAGGGCAGTACGACGCCTTTTAGGACAGAAACCTCCCTGTTCGATGTTTCACGAGTTAGGGATTCTGGCGTTAAATGACGTCATGGATGGACGACGCCTTTTAGAAGGACGTCGGGCCATCATGACGCCATTTAGGCAGGAAATCACCCCGACTGAGGGTCTGCAAATCTGGAATTTCAGTGTGAATGGCGTCTGTGGACCTGGACGCGTTTTTAAGGGCGACTCCCTTTGTAGACGCGTTTCAAGGAATAATCTGACTTTTAAAATGAACCTGTCTGAGGGGCTTGAATGGCGTCGACCTCGGTCGACGCGATTCAAGACAGAACTGTCTAAGTGCTGGTTTTTACATGTGTTTCACTGTTGGGCGGTTCAAATGCATGCTTTACGTTGTACACTGAGACTGAGGACTTCTGCGTGAATGGAATTACATTATGTTACATGTGTGTATGCGCTTATACAACTGTGGAATCGGAATAACTGTGGTTTATGTTTGTCACCATGGGCCGGTGGGGAAAGGGCCATGGTGTCTGTGAGGCATTGTGCCGTACCGGTGGGAGGAGGGGTACATGTTGTGTTCACCTTTGGCTGAGGGAAACAGGACCACCTTGAGCCCGTCGGGCCGGAGTAGCAGGTGTGCTATCCGAGGGGTTGCTGTTTGGTCTCAGCGGGTCGGGGTTTTCCCTGTTTGTCTTGGCAGCTTCCGGCGCGTTTCTTGCTGTGGAGCTAGTTGTGGTACTGTTGGAGTTGTTTTACCCCTGTAGCCACTGGGCCTGATGTGACCTTTGATCAAGGTTACGAGTGGTACCCTTAGCCCTTGGGCCTGACGCAGCCCGGGAGGTTAGGGTTGTGGGTAGTTCCTGTAGCTTCGGCTTGACGGGGGTTCGCCGGTCCCCAGGGCCCTCCTGAAGCGCTGAGGCCTAGCGTGGAGGCAATCCGGTTGGTAGGACAGTAGTCTAGACTGCTTGTGTGCACACGTAGTTGGGCAGTGGCGGTACACTGGTCCCAGCTAGTCCTAGTTTGACTCACTGCCTCACCTTACAGTGCCCCGGAACACTGTGGGGGTGGACAGGCGTGAGTAGTGGTGGTAGTGTTGTGAGGCGACGTTTGACTTCGGTCGACAGTGTGGTTCAGTCGCTTTGTGGACTTTGGCTGTGAGACGTGACTTTGTGTTGGGTTCTTCGGGTTGCTTAGAACTGTTCCTGTTACACTGCTTATCGTATGTTTCATATCAGGTTTGGGTGCTATGTTTACTGCTTCACTTAATTGCCTTATATCTGTGTTGTTGCACTTGTGGGTGTGTGAGTGGGAGGTAGGGGATCGGATGATCCCTACTGAGCCCAATTCTGGTGTGGCTCACTCCCTGCGGTTTCAGGTGTAGACCTTGTGGCGTTTTGCGGCGGGTGGTGTCTTCTTGGTGTTCGGACCAGCAGCTGTCTCAGTTCCGGGGTATGCCCCGATGTTGTTGTACTTTCCTTTTGCCTGTACTTATTTAATTTGTTGGACCATGTAATTATTGTTGGACTGTATACGGACATTGCTATCTTCCTTCCTGCGCACTTGTTATACCTTTGTAGTCCGTGTGATTGTTATATTTAGCCTTGTTTAGCACTTACTCCTCCAGATGTGTTGTGTGAGATCCGGGTGTGAACCCGTAGTTAATGGGCCGACATCCATTTAGTGATCGGGTCTCCGTTCATAGGATGGCGGGTCGTTACAATCACAATTCATGCAAGGTTCGTCCCTCTACTAGTTCTTGAACTCCTCCAAGCTCCGTGCCGCCGACCCGCCGCACCGCAGACTGCCGCGGTACCCTCGAGGACGCCGCCACTCCGCCGGGACGTCGGCCGCCGTCTGGAGAATGGAACGCCGCGAAGGAAGTGGTGGAGGTAGAGGTGAGAGGTAAGGAGGTATTGGAGTGATGGAAGAGGAAGAAGAGGAAGGGAAGGGAGAAAGGAGGGCGGAGGGGGCGGAGAGGGCGAAGAGAGAGAGGGTGGAGGCGAAGAATGAGGGAAAGAAGGGGAGGCTCGAGGGGTCAATCTGAATCTGGCTAAAACTCGTCGATCGAGACAGACGCCAATCAGTCTGACAGGACGGGCCGTACTGACAGCGCTCTGAAACGCGTCGCTCACCACGGACGCCGTTCAGACGACAGGACAGGCCGTACTGACAACGCTCTGGCGCCGTACACTGACATCGCAGGGGGTCGCAGTCTGAATCGCGTCGACCATCATGGATGCCGTTCAAACGATGAGACAAGGGCCGTACTCTCGCGGCCCGAAACCCGCCCACGTGGAGCCTACGTGGCACAACAGCAAGCAGACTTAAATGGCGTCCACACAACCTGACGCCTTTTGAAAGACGTCGAGCAGTGCATACGTCATTCAGTCAAAACTCTCAAGACCTCCCTCAGGGTCCAAACCAGGGGATCCGGCCCGAACCCGACCCAAAACCTCAGTCCTTACATTCTCCCCCCCTTAAAAGAATTTCGTCCTCAAAATTTTCGACTGCTCACGATAAACTCGGCTAACCTATCACATACCGGCAACATAATTCACAACAATCATTCTCACCGATCACACACACACACACACTGGGCTCCACATAACTAGCCAATCAAACCCACACCACGCTAACCAAGATTCTCAATTTTGACAAAAGCTGATAGATCAAAACAACCACACACTAGTAAGGCACATATTACAAAACTGATTCTCCACCATACCCAAGTACATAAAAGTGCCACAAGAGTTCACAACCACCTCTGAGTAAGACAAGATAAAAGTGCTTATCTAGCCCAGCCTCTCGGACCACCACAAAGAGACGCAACTCCACTCAACGTCTCGGACTCCTACTGACCACTCGGCTCTGACCTGTCTTATTCTTCTGGGGACAGTTCCTCGCGAGATGTCCCTTCCTACCACAGCCAAAATAGCTACCAGTGATCAATGGACATATCCGATTGCCATGATACCTGCCACAACGGGGACAACGATCCGCAGCGTCCCGCCTCGCTTCCTGTTGCCAGCTGACCTCCGTCTGCATCTGCTGAACCGAACCATCTTCATTCTCATCCCAAGGTACCTCTTAGAACTCGAGCTCAAAGGAACTCGAACCGCCTGACGAAAAGACCGTTGATCTATCCTTGCCTTGCTGCTCTGACTCCTTCGCCATTTGTTGGAATTGAATCTCCATCGCTGCCGCGCACCGAACTGCTGACGCCAGATCCTTACAACAATGGGCTGCCACGAATTCTCTCAGATCATGCCGAAGTCCATCCACAAATTTCTCTGTCCTACGTTCCTCATGTTCAGATATGTGTGGAGCAAATCTTCCCAGAGCTACAAATTTCATCTGATATTCTAGAACTGACATATCATTCTGCACCAATTCCATAAACTCCCTTTCCTTGGCCCTCCGAACGTGCCTCGAAAAGTACTGTCCACCAAACTCTCTCACAAAGTCTTCCCAAGGAATCTCTCTCAAGGACCTATCTGGAAACATCAACCCCTTGATGGTAACCCACCAATCATAAGCATCGTCCTTCAGCAAGTAGGTTGCCAACAAGGTCTTGTCACTCTCAGCACATTCTAGAACATCAAACGCCTTCTCCACTTCCTTAATCCAATGAGCTACTGCGTCTGGAACAGGTTGACCCGTGAAAGAAGGGGGATTCAACTTCAAGAACCGCTCCATCACCATGGATTGGCCACCTCGGGAATTGGACCCCTCACTTCCACCTCCCTGCTGGTATCTAGACATAGCCCCAATCATAGCTTCCATGAAACGATCCACATTATGTCCTTCTGCCCTCGAACCGCCATCATCTGCTCTCGAACCACGAGCCAACGGAACTCTCCTCTTCGGTGCCATTACTACCCCACAAACACGAAAATCGAACCAAAGCACGTCAAAACCTATAAATCTACACCAGCAGCCATCGCCTGTACAGACTCGTACTTATTGTTGGACTATAATATCTAACCTAGTTTACCACATACTCGACCAGACTGAGCTCTGATACCAACTGTAACGACCCGCCATCCTATGACCCGAAACCCGATCACTAAATGGATGTCGGCCCATTAACTGCGGGTTCGCACCCGGATCTCACACAACACATCTGGAGGAGTAAGCGTTAAACAAGGCTAAATATAACAATCACACGGACTACAAAGAGATAACAAGCGTGCAGGAAGGAAGATAACAATGTCCGTATACAGTTCAACAATAATTACATTGTAAGGACTGAGGTTTCGGGTTCAGTTTTCGGGTCGGTTTCGGGCCGGATCCCCTGGTTTGGACCTTGAGGGGTCTTGAGAGTTTCTTCTGAATGACGTCTACACTTCACGACGCCTTTCAAACGGCGTCTTGATAGGTGGACGCCATTTAGATGAATTGCTGTTGTGCCACGTGGGCGGGTTTCGGGCCCCGAGAGTACGGCCCTGTCTCGTCGTCTGAACGGCGTCCATGATGGACGACGCGATTCAGACTGCCAACCTGCGGTGTCAATGTATGGTGCCTGACATGACAGCTGAACGGCGTCCGTGGTGGTCGACACGTTTCAGACAGCTGTCAGTACGGCCCGTCCTGTCATCTGATAGGCGTCCTTCTCGCTCGACACGTTTTAGGCAGTTTCTGATTGACCCCGCGAGCCCTCCTTTCTTTCCCTCATTCTCACCCTTTCACTCTCTCTCCTCTCCCTCTCCGCCTCCTCCGATCCCACTCTTCCCCTTTCCCTTCCTCTTCTTCCTCTTCCACCACTCCAACGCCTCCCTACCTCTCACCTCTGCCACCACCACTTCCTTCGCGGCGTTCCATTCTCCGGACGGCGGCCGACGTCCCGGCAGAGTGGCGACGTCCTCGGGGGTACCGGCGGCGGTCTGCGGTGCGGCGGTTCGGCGACACGGAGCCAGGAGGAGTTCAAGTATCCGATAGGGGGACGAACCTTGCATGTGTTGCTCGTGTTTTCCTAAGCGTGATATGACGTGTTTTGGGCTAGATTGAGCATGTTTAGGGGGTGTTCTTGTGGGTATGGCCGTGCTCGTGAATGTGGATTCGTAGCATGCTTGTGGTGGATGAACTTCCTTTCCTCCCCCTTCTGTTTTGGGGCTTTTTCGGGGTATTTGGGGTTAAGGGAGAAACCCTCGGATCGAACCAGGGAACCAGGTTTCTGGCGCTAAACGGCGTCGTGCCTGGTCGACGCCTTTTAGAAGGACGTCAGGGCAGTACGACGCCTTTTAGGACAGAAATCTCCATGTTCGAGTTTTCAAGAGTTAGGGGTTCTGGCGCTAAATGACGTCATGGATGGACGACGCCTTTCAGAAGGACGTCGGGCCATCATGACGCCATTTAGGCAGGAAATCGCCCCGACTGAGGGTCTGTCAGTTCGGGGGTTCTGGGACTAAAAGACGTCATGAGAGGGCGATGCGATTCGTAAAAGCGTCGGGCAACCATGACGTCTTTTAAGGCAGAAATCCCCTGATTTATGTTTTATGGAATTCCTGGATTTTCGTTGTGAATGGCGTCTGAGGACGTCGACGCCTTTCAAAAGGCGACTGTTGGTGTCGACGCCTTTTAGGCCAGATTCCGTGGCCGGTGTTTTATGAACCACTTTAGGGATCTTGAATGGCGTCGGCCTTGGGCGACGCGATTCAAGACAGAACAACACTAATTCATGCCAGTAAAATGTGTACTCGGTAGAGATGGATTCTTCATGACCGGATGGCACTGCGTGTGTGTCGTGCGATCGCGGGCTTTTCACGTGATCGGATCGTACTGTGCCGGGTTTTGGTGTTTTGTGTTACTGTGGACCTGGAGTGACATTGTAGCGCTTTATCACCCTGTGCTGGTGGGGGCGTGAGCACAGCGCCGGTGGGGGCGTGGGCGGGGTGACGCCTAGTGAGAGAGGGTCACCTGGTGAACCCCGGGGTCAGCTAGTACCGGTGTCGGAGTGGTACATTCGGAGAGTCACTCATGCTGAGGGAAGGAGTAACCACCTGAGCCAGTTGGGCCGGAGTTGCTAGCGTGCTATCCGAGGGGTTACTGTTTGGTCTCAGCGGGTCGGTGTTTCCTACTTTCGATTGTGTGGACAGTGTTTCCTACTTTCTGTTGTGTGGACGGTGTTTCCCCACTTACGGCTGTATGGTTGGTGTTTCCCACTTTCGGAGGCGTGGTTGGCGTGTTTTGCCGAGACATGAGTTGTAGGCTCTTTGATAGAATGATTTTAGAGATATGCATGTTACATTCCGAATGCACATGGTTCATATCGGTATTTAGGAGTAGTGTGTTACAGCTTTACTTGCCTCATCACCTGTATCTTTATTACTGCACTTGTGGGTGTGTGTGTGGGAGGCAGGGGATCGGATGATCCCTACTGAGCCCAATTCTGGTGTGGCTCACTCCCTGCGTTTTCAGGTGTAGACCTTGTGGCGTGTGGTGGCGCGTGGTGTTCTCCTTGGTGTGCGGACCAGCAGTTATCTTTGTTCCCGGGGTATGCCCCGATGTTGTTGTACCTTATTTCTGCCTGTACTTAATTAATTTGTTGGACATGTAATTATTGTTGGACTGTGTACGGACATTATTACTTTACTTCCTGCGCACTGTACCTCCTTGTAGTCCGTGTGAATGTTATATTTAATCTTGTTTAACGCTTACTCCTCCAGATGTGTGCATAAGATCCGGGTGTGAACCTACAGTTAATGGGCCGACATCCATTTAGTGACCGGGTCTCCGGTCATAGGATGGCGGGTCGTTACATACATGGTCCAACAAATTAAATAAGTACAGGCAGAAGTAAAGTACAACAACATCGGGGCATACCCCGGAATTGAGACAGTTGTTGGTCCGCACACCAAGAAGACACCACACGCCGCCACACGCCACGAGGTCCACACCTGAAACCTCAGGGAGTGAGCCACACCAGAATTGGGCTCAGTAGGGATCATCCGATCTCCTGCCTCCCACTCACACACCCACAAGTGCAACAATACAAATATATGACGATTAAACAAAGCAGTAAACATAGCACCCAAACCTGATATGAAACGTACGCATAAGCAGTGTAGCAGGGACAGTTCTAAGCAACCCGAAGAACCCAACACAAACTCACGTCTCACAGCCAAAGTCCACAAAGCGACCGAACCACACTGTCGACCGAAGTCAAACGTCGCCTCACAACACTACCACCACTACTTACGCCTGTCCGCCCCTACAGTGTTCCGGGGCACTGTAGGGTGAGGCAGTGAGTCAAACTAGGACTAACTGGGACCAGTGAACCACCACTGCCCAGCTACGTGTGCACACAAGCAGTCTAGACTACTGTCCTACCGACCGGATTTCCTCCACGCTAGGCCTCGGTGCTTCAGGAGGGCCCTGGGGACCGGCGAACCCCCGTTAAGACGAAGCTACAGGAACTACCCACAACCCTAACCTCCCGAGCTGCGTCAGGCCGAAGGGCGAAGGGTACCACTCGTAACCTTGATCAAAGGTCACATCAGGCCCAGTGGCTACAAGGGTAAAACAACTCCAACAGTACCACAACCAGCTCCACAGCAAGAAACGCGCCGGAAGCTGCCACGACAAACAGGGAAACCCCGACCCGCTGAGACCAAACAGCAACCCCTCGGATAGCGCATCGGCTACTCCGGCCCGACGGGCTCAAGGTGGTTCTGCTTCCCTCAGCCAAATGTAAAACACAACATGTACCCCTCCTCCACCGGTACGGCACAATGCCTTACAGACACCATGGCTCACCCCCATTGGCCCATGGTGACAGACGTAAACCACAGTAGTTCCAATTCCATATCCGCATAAACATACACACATACATGATGTAATTCCATTCACGCAGAAGTCCTCAGTCTCAGTGTACAACTTAAAGCATGCATTCGAACCATCCAATCGTGAAACATGTGTTAAATAACAGGAGTTAAGCAGTTTTGTCTTGAATCGCGCCGACCGAGGTCGACGCCATTCAAGCCCCTAAAACAAGTTCATTAAAACAAGATTATTCCTTAAACCACGTCGACATGGGAAGCCGCCCTTTAAAACGCGTCAGAGTCCACAGACGCCATTCACCCCATAATTTCAGATTTGCAGAAGCCTCAGTCGGGGTGATTTCCTGCCTAAAAGGCGTCATGATGGTCCGACGTCCTTCTAAAAGGCGTCGTCCATGCATGACGTCTTTTAGCACCAGAACCCCGTACAACGAAACCTCGAACAGGGAGGTTTCTGCCCTAAAAGGCGTCGTACTGCCCCGACGTCCTTCTAAAAGGCATCGACCAGGCACGACGCCGTTTAGTCCCAGAAACCTGGTTCTCTGGTTCGATCCAAGGGTTCCTCCTTTAACCCCAAACACCCAGAAAATGCCCAAAACAGAAGGGGGAGAAATGGGAAATCAACTACCACAAGCATGCTATAATTCCACAATCCCTAACACGGCCATTCCCACAAGAAAACCCCCTAAACATGCTCAGTCTAACTCAAAACATATCATGCCATGACAAGGAAGCCATAAGTAAGATAATCACAATTCATGCAAGGTTCGTCCCCCTACCGGTACTTGAACTCCTCCAAGCTCCGTGCCGTCGACCCGCCGCACCGCAGACCGCCGCCGGTACCCTCGAGGACGCCGCCACTCTGCCGGGACGTCGGCCGCTGTCCGGAGAATGGAACGCCGCAAAGGAAGTGGTGGAGGTAGAGGTGAGAGGTAAGGAGGTATTGGAGTGATGGAAGAGGAAGAAGAGGAAGGGAAGGGAGAAAGGAGGGCGGAGGGGGCGGAGAGGGCGAAGAGAGAGAGGGTGGAGGCGAAGAATGAGGGAAAGAAGGGGAGGCTCGCGGGGTCAATCTGAATCTGGCTAAAACGCGTCGATCGAGACAGATGCCAATCAGTCTGACAGGACGGGCCGTACTGACAGCGCTCTGAAACGCGTCGCTCACCACGGACGCCGTTCAGACGACAGGACAGGCCGTACTGACAACGCTCTTGCGCCGTACACTGACATCGCAGGGGGTCGCAGTCTGAATCGCGTCGACCATCATGGATGCCGTTCAAACGATGAGACAAGGGCCGTACTCTCGCGGCCCGAAACCCGCCCACGTGGAGCCTACGTGGCACAACAGCAAGCAGACTTAAATGGCGTCCACACAACCTGACGCCTTTTGAAAGGCGTCGAGCAGTGCAGACGTCATTCAGTCAAAACTCTCAAGACCTCCCTCAGGGTCCAAACCAGGGGATCCGGCCCGAACCCGACCCGAAACCTCAGTCCTTACAGGAATGTTCACTGTCAGGTATATCAAACAGTTAATGGGTCTTGACATGGACGCTCCACTAACCCCTTGTCCAGGGAAGTGTTGGTTCGTTTGGAACAAACGTAATGTATTGAGGAGGTCATGGTCAAACAACACGATCTCTAGTAGTTTGACAGTTACCATACCACACGATCGTATCGGACTCATAAAACGAGTGAGGGATTATAGCGATGTGGCAACTGTAGACTGACAGGTACCAGACAGGGTGGTTTTGAACACAGCGTCCTCTAGGATCACGCAGATTTGCTTGACCCAACGTGATCATAGGTCCGGATAAATTAAATAGTTATCCTGTTTCAGTTAAATAGAATAATTGGTTTAATTTACTTCTAATTGAAAATTAGAAGTTAATGGGCCTTAAAATTGGAGTGACTATGGGCCTAAAGGATTACACACAATTGATTCTCGTAGGACAGGGTATTATCGTATGGATAAATATACAATTGCCTAAGATTTTTTAAAGAAAAGAATTATTAAATGGCTTAAATGTATATATATAATAATACTAAGGACATATATACAATATATACATTATTAGGCTTCTTTTAAAGAGGGACTAATAATATATATACATATATATAATATGGGTCTTTAGGGTTGGGTCAACACGAAGCATACATGCACCCCCTACTCTCCCCCTCTTCTAACCACACGCACCTCCTTCCTCTCTCTCTCTCTCTCTCTCACACACACACACACACACATCTTAGAGAAAGGGAACCTGGGGCAGATCTGGGAGATCCGAGGCTTGTGCGCAATGTGAAGAAGAACAAGGAGAGTACCATTGCTGCATAGGAATCTGTGTGGATTTCGCTCTAGAGGCCGTACAGTTGTGCGGCTTTGTGTTCGTAGAAATCGGCATCGAACTTTGCGGAACAACTTTGTTCTGCGCAAGGTATTGATCATTTACTTGTACAGTAATTTTATTGCATCGATGAGAGCACGATCTGAGGTTTCGAGGGATCAGATTTTTTATTCTTCTGCTGCGATCGGGATCTCGGATACTTTGAAACTAACACCCCGTTCATAAGTAGAGCCGGAGGCACATGAGTAAAGTCATTACAAGACATAGTGTTGAAGTAGTTATGCCAATAAGCTCGGGTCTTGAGTTTTGGCACCATATTTGTCATATTGTCACTGAATTTCACCATGTCAGCTATGTGGCAGATGTAGACACGCTAATTTTGACCTCATATTGAGTAAATTTTATATTACATTATAATGCCCCAAAGTGGTCTTTAATTTAATCATTTGAGTGATTTTCACTTACTATTTGTTGAATTTAATTAAGCTTTCTAAATCACGTCTTCTATGCTGGACACCTTCCAAGTTCCTAGCCCTAATCGGTTTACTAATCGAATTTTTAATCAATTATCACATTCTTTGAATCGCATCCTCCATGGTCGATGCCATTTAGACTTCTAATCCTAATCGATTAACTACTTAATTCTTGAACATATTATTATTACCTTGAAATGCGTCCATTATGGTAGACGTCCTTTAAAGTTTTCATATTTATCTTCGATTTTTGTTTCTTTTCTTGCCTCTCCAAAAGATGTCCTGGTTGGAGGATGCATTTCTAAAACATGTCTGCTCAATTGGACGCGATTCAGTTGCGTAGCCCAGCAGGCCTAATCCGAACCAAATTGAGGAAATTAACTATAGTATGGTTTTTTTCCATGCTAATCCTTCTTTCCAAGGATTGATCCGAAGGAGAGGTTGAGTTTTGGATGGTTTCCTATCCTTGGAGTGCCTTGGGGCTCAAGAACTCAAGTTCACATTAATTTATTACGGGAATTAACTCTCTATATATACATATGAGCATTAGAGCTTAGGAGAGGTTAGTTAATTGAGTTTTGTAAGTTCGACCAAACAGAGAAGAGTGCCTGCTCACCTCTACATGAAAATCAGTAAGCTTGAAGCTCTTCTTTCTCTCCCAAGAAGCTTTCTTCTTCCTTGAAGGGTGCCTTCAATCAAGGGTGCCTTCAGGAGGGGTCAATTTCTTTCGTTCTTATTTTCTTTTCATTAATTATCATGCATAGTTCATTCATAGTTCACATCATTCTATATCCATCTTCCCTCTTGCATATAGGGATTTTAAAGAAAAGAATAAAAAAAATGAGTTTCTAGTTTAGTTGCATGCTTATCTTCCCATCTAGAATAGATACTACACCACAGTCAAGCTTTAATCATCTGTTTTATTTGTTTTCTTTGTTTTCTTAGCAAGGAACACATCAAAGAGAGTGAAAAGCTAGAAAGAGAGGCTCTTCTTCTTTGGCTAGCTGAAGGAGGGGAAGTTAAAGAGTCACAATCATCTCAAAATCATAAGGTATGTGCGATCATTCATTCATTTACTTTTGAGAATCTAATTCGCTGGCGATGACATATTTCACTATTCTTACCACAATATTTTATTCTCTTTTCAAAATCACAATTTAAGCGATCACAGTGGGATGAGTGTGCCATTCTCTTTCTTTTTTATTTCACTCTCTCTTTACACTTGACACCCTCGCATGTCACCCCGTTTTACACCCCCGCATGCCTGACCTTTGTGCTCCTTGAGCACCTTTATCCACTGGTTTTTTTCCTTGTATACCTTGTGCACAACTCTCTTTCAATACTGGCCCCCCTCGGGATCGTTTTTAAAAGTTATGATTGTTTGAATTTGGTTTGGATATATTTTAGTGCTTTAAATTTGATTGCTTCGCATACCCGAATTTAGGACTTTGGTTATGAACTTTTATCTTTCCTTTATCATACTTGCTTGACAAAGACTGAGTTCTCTGTGTTTTTATTTCGAGTCTTGAATTGTGTCCATTCAGTTAGACGTGATTTAGAATCACATCCTGCTTGGCAGATGCAATTTAGTCTGCCTGTTTGCTGCTTGAAGCCAGCTTGCGAAGGGGTTTAGTTCTCTGAATCACATCCACCACGGTAGACGCGATTCAAAAACACGTCCGCTGGTCCAGATGCATTTCAAATCTTTATTTCATGTGGTTATATTCACCATACTCTTTGCATCTTATCATTCCTTACATTCCCTAGGAGCCAAACACCCTCTTAGCACTTGTGCTTCCCTCAGGTTAAGGTGGTCCCTCTCTTCCAGATTGGAAAAGCTTGTGTCAAGACCTTTGTAAATCTCCAAAAGCAAAGGATTCTCTCTTTTCTCATCGGATTAGTTGTATCTCTGAAGACCCAGGTAGCTCACCCTTGCATGGCAAAAGTGTGTGAAGCCATAGAAAATAATGGTGGACATTGAACTAAAACTAGGGACCTACCCATTTTTGAGTGAATGCACTTTACGTATAATTCGCCTGATTAAAAAAAGAATCCTCAAATAACATAAGCATTCACTTGTTTGTTGATTGTTTGCTAAATTGCTTGAGCTCTCTACTAATTTCATAATGATGCTTCATTTAGGAAGGATTGTTGGAATGGCTTCATATGGATATGATAATGTGTTTGACCATGAGGACGTTTCCCACGATCCTTAAAATCAAGTTCAATTCAACCTAGAAGAACCACAGTACGATCAGTATAACCCCACTTCAGGGTATTATGTCCATTTTCAAGTCCACGCTATAGGATCTAAACCGAATCTTAACTCTAGGGAAGCTCACGATCAGAATGAGCATTCATCTTCTAATTCTTCTTCAGTTTTGGTCTCTGCTTTCAGAGTCCTTGCTACTCATGTGGATCCTCAACAACTTGAGGCAATCCAAGCTATTTTGAAGCGAAAAGCTCCCTTGGGTCCTTCTGAACCCATTAATTCTTCTGCTAAAACCTCTGCACAAATCCCCACTCAGGCCAAATGAAGGCCGATGAAGATTTCGTTGCTTTTGTTGACAGGTGATGTGCTATCGCGGATCTAAGTAGGTGATGATGATGATTGCTAATTCTACACCACAATACAAGTTAGTCCTTACACCAAACAACCTCACCAATATGGCTGAATTGTATGAGAGGGCTCATTATGCTCAAAATGCATTGAAGGACTTCACCTTCTTTAGCCTTTTTGACCCCCATTGACCCACTAGGCTTCCACCCAGGAAACCCAATGTACCAAATTCTTCCAACACTAGCCCAACAACTGAAGGTACAATAACAAATGAGCAAGTGAGTTCAATAGATAACAACCAAGTCCCTTTTGTGAGGAACCAAGCCCCACCTTACAGTAACCAAATACCATCGAATCCTTAAGACTTTAGGCCTTAGCAACGGCATCCATCTCAGCCACCTTACGTCCAACCTCGCCAACATCCAAATTACAACCAAGTTCCACTACCCACTGATTACAACCAATAGAGAAAACCACCTGGTCCCAAGAGATCCTAGTATTCTCCGCTATCGGAGTCTTTGTCTAACATCTTCAATACTCTCATAGTAGCTAATGCCCTTACATTGCCAAAACAAAGGAACATCTGGCCATAGAATGCCGACATGTCTCATTATTGTGTGTTTCACTAATAGCCTAAGCACACAATTGACGTGTGTTTCCAATTTTGGGACTATATTCATGATCTAAATGATCAACGTGGGATTGATTGGGAGGAGATGCACAAATACATCTCTGCTTTGAAAGCTAAAAGACCTCAACAATAACAAGTTTAGCATATGCCGGCTCAGCAAGCGGCACCCTAGAAGCCAAACATGGGCATAGTGCAGAACCCGCTCCCGGAGCACCTACCAAACCAACAAATGGCCCCCATTCTCACCAACAACTAGTCCGAAGTAAACCAGGGTCAACAATGGAGGATAGAGGAAGTGTCTTCTATATACTCTGCCATCTATAGAACCAAGGCTTCCACCTTATCCACTCAGCCACCACACACTATCATCTGCATTACAAAACCTACACTTTCTAAGGCATCGCCTGCCATTAGTCAACTAATAGCCATACAACCATAACCCCCAAAATCCAACCCTATTATACCCGCCAAGGCCTTGTTGGGACGCCAAGAACGCAGCGGAATCGGACAATAAAAACATCCCGCCCGATGCCCGCAGATCCGTTTCGGAACAAAAACGGTAAGCACCGTGCATGATCAAATCACCGTACGCGAATTTGGATCTGCGCCCGTGTCGGTCCCGTCGAGGCGATGCTACTAGACGTACAAGCATCCAACCTCCAACGATATCTATGCAATCCTCTGCGGCGGTTCATCCTCGCTCTCTCGTCCAGATCAACATGCTCACTGAAGATCCTTTGCTGCATCGATGTCCGGAACACGCGGGCGGTGAACTCCCGATGTTCTGGAAGTGCATGCAGTAGAGACGGGAAGCACCCGGAGCCCTAAAGGGGGCGTCCAGAGGAGAAGGAGAGAGAGAGGGGGCGGCCACCAGGGAGAGACTTCTGGAGCTTGGCCCAGGGTTTCTACACGGCCTGTCTATATATTAAGTCGACGCGACTTTTCACAAAAGTCCCTGAATTCATATAAAACCCACTAAAACACCACCGACCGAAAATCTTTATGCGTGTGACCCTCTAGGCCAATTTACCAGTCCAATTTTCAGCCCGTTAAGTCAAATAATACTTTATTGACCTATAGTAATTAATTAATATCTCATATTTAATTAATTACTTAATTGAATTAACATCTCATGTAAATTTGGCCGGACTTCCAATCAAGTTGGGTGCCAAGCAACACCGCATGATCCTGGAAGGTAATAAGGTTCAGCAACCTACTCATGAAACCTGTCTGTCTACAGTTACCGCGTGGCTATAATTCTTCACTCGCAGAATGCTCTCGAGTCGACCTAAGGCATGGTCAACTGTTAAACTAGTCAACTAACTTGAATTAGACTCCGTTGTACAATATCAGAAAACACCTTTTCTGATATTGTGTCCGCTCTGGCTAGAGACTCCTGCTGATCTATTCTAGAGCATTCTCTCTCCAGTTACTTGAGAGCGAATGATCCTATATTGAATACACAATCACCTTCGAAGGTCTTCCGCTAGATCCGATCCTTGACTATTAGAGATCCCGTGGATAGGGATTCGTGAGCCAAGGTCAAAACCTAGAAGTCCACTGACAAGATGTCTTTGGTGTCTCAAGTCCAAGGATCAACCACGCTATTGTGACAATGAATCAGGCCAGCTGATAGTGAGGTAAATTACCATCCGGCGATTCACGTCGGATCAGTTCAGTGAACTCATTCCCCAATGAGCACTTACAGGTTCACCATAGTGTCTCCACACAGGTGACTAATGAGATTAGTCATCCTCATCATATGAGTTAGAATAACCTGTACTAGTCTTACCGGATGTTTGATGTCTTTCTTAAACATCCTATGACTAGGAACAATTACGAACGTGTGTTTATAAGTCATCAGCCTGATTATTATGATCTCATCATAAGTCGATGACTATTGCACACATTCAAGGACTTCATTATGCGTATTTATAAACACTCCAATATTCATAATGAAATTAGTGACATTTATCTGTGAACCAGATTATAATAGGTGCCTTATGATTGGCTTTGAGGACACCTATATTTAACAATCTCTCACTTGGACTCAAGCCAATCACCTTTGCATTTGATCTCCATTAAATCTAGGTGATGCTTATATAAACTCTGCGACTAAAGCTTGGTTGGGGATCTACTTAATTATCTACAGATGGAATATTTTCCATTACCTTATATCCTCTGCATTCTTTGTCTCTGAACTTGTGAAAGATCCTCAGAATATTCTAAAACTTCTGATGAGACCATAGCTCCACCACAAAATTGACTGCTCCCACTATTGTCATACAACAACGGGACGAGATCAGAGACCTTTTAGAACTACATCTAGTTCAGGGCTAAACTCTTTCATCCATACTGTCCCAATAATAGTACCACATGTTTATGTCATCATCTTAACATTGATTTCTGGTTAGAACCTTTCCAATCCACTCTATACTGTTCTATCAACAGTATCAACTGTAATCATGTTAGCAGTGATTTCTATCTTGGAACTCTTCCAATCTACTGCTTTCTCATTAGAAGGCAAAATCAAGTGTAATCATGTTAGCCCGATGATAAAAAGCAAGAACAAATATTAAAAGACGGCGAGACCAAGTCCCACTGTGATCGCCAAAAAGCTGTAGGTGCTCAAATTAGGTGTGTGATGTTCATGAATTTCATGTTGTTTAGATAAATAGTAAAACGATTAAAAACTAAAGAAAACGTGATCGTTAGAAACTGTAAAGTTTCAAAAGAAAGATTGATCGCTTACCTTTTCAAATTTGAGAGATATTGAGTCTTTGTTTCCCTTCCTTCGGCCGGCCAAAGAAAGAGAGTCATTTTATCACTATGTTCTTGCTTTTGTTTTCTTGATAATCGTTCCTTTGAATCTCCTTCTTTCTTCTTTTTTGTACTTTGTAAGAAAGATTGAACAAGAAAATAATCTAATTAGAACTAGAGTATAGTAGTATCCATTCTAATAAGAAATTTAAACATGCAACTAAACTAGTCTACTCACTTGATTGTTATTCTTTAAACCCCTATAAGCATGTGGGTATGAAAATATGAGTGTGTGTGTGAACATGGAGTGATGATGATGAACTATGAAAAATAATGAATAAACTATATGAAATTAATGAAAAGTTGGAAAGAAGTTAGGGAAAGAAGATGGTTGGTGGGCTCCTCCATAGCCTTTATCTTCAAGAGCTTCAAAGGATGAAGAGGATAAAGAAGAAGAAGCCTTGGATGAAGCTCCTCTTGCTGTCCACATTTTTCTCCTCTAAAGCCTTCAAACACCTTGCTTCAAGCTTCAAAATCACCAATGGCCAACCTTTTTCAAAGGTCCAAAGGGTATTGTATTTATAAACATAGGTTTAGGGGTGTTTAGGGCCTCAAAAGGACTCTCTCCTATAGTCGAACTTATCTTGGATGAGTCTGGGAGAGTTAGCAACCTTCCCAACTTCGGAAACAGAATTATCTTGGCCAAATTATGTTTATCAGGAAACCCGCAAATCGCATCGTACAACCAGGACGTCATTTGTCTAATTAAAGCGGCCAAAATAGAAATAAAATCCGAAAAGAAAACCGAAATATATTAGGAAACCTAAATCGCGTCTCTTAAGGGCGACGCATTTTAGATAATCTAGGAAATTAATTCAGATTAAAAATCGTAAACCTAGACGGATTAGGACTTAAATGGCGTCTTCCGTGGGTGACGCTATTCAATTAAATCTATATGAATTTAGAACTTTAATTCTAAACTGATTTCAGCTAATAATCTAAATGGCGTCATGCTAGAGCGACGCTAATTAACAAATTTCGAGAAAAATCAATAAAAATTAATTAATAATTAAACATCAGACCATTTTGGGGTATTATAATTGTGACATGAAATTTACTCAATATGAGGTCAAAATTAGCGTGTCTACACTATCCACAAGGTTGTACTACAAGTCATTGAGATTTTGTTCCCTACTGGAAACCGTCGGAGTCTCCCATTTTGTGTACCTGAGGGTTATAGAGTCCGTCGAAAAATAGTGAGAAATAATTCAAAATAAAAATCCATAATTGAATTATAAAAACTGTCTGTTTAATTCATTATATTTCTTCTATTAAATAAAAATGTCGTCAATTAATCTGAGACTTGGCATATAGGATGCCAAAATTTCTCATATTCAGATTGGCTAAAGGACTCTGAAGAATGTCTTTAGGACCAAATGACAGCCACTATCTTAGTCGTATATTATGAAATCTCTTGCTTGGATAGTCCAAGAAGTAGAGATATTCATAGTATGCCTTTGAGAAAGGCTAGAGGTAAGATCTTAAATGGTCGAACCCACACCTGAGATAGATGATAGCTTTAGAATGTGTCGTTAAAAATTCAAGCTAACAATCATATTTTAATTGGCTCATATAAACTAATTTTAACAATAGCAATGGTGAGTCCGAGTCGATCCACAGAGAAATAAGATCTTAATTTTGAAAACCTTGTGATTCTTAGTTATCTAAAAACAGGGTGAGAATTTGAGTGAACTAATTACTTATTTTAACTAGAACTCAATTAACTAACGTTACCTAAAAATTTAATTACGTAAACTAAACGAATCCCCTTTTTTTTTTTAGAAATTAAACACAACCACATATGGAGAATAAGCACAACTAAAGAAATATAACAAAAACACCATTATTTAACTATGTGTCAACCGTTAATCATCTAAAGATTAGAAATCAAATTACAAAATTTACGGCTTAATATCCTTAAATAAAATAACTAAACATCAAATGCTAAATAACTAATCCTAAACAATTAAACCAATACTGTACTAGTGGAAGTAAGAAAGCAAAGTAGCGGCCTCTGTGGGTTCTTTGTGGGGGCGCCGGCGCAGTGGACCGACAGCCAAGGGAGCGGCACAGTGGTCCAACAGCAAAGGGGCAGCAGGCGGAGACGTGCTTGGGGGCTTCTAGGTGTGCGCTGGAACGCTGGAGACTCGTGCTGGTGTGTGGAGCTTCAAGTCTGCATGCATGCGCGGAGGATGTGGAGGCTTGCAGGAGCGCGGGGAGCAGCCAAGTGTGCGCTGGGTGGACGTGCATGCATGCACGTCACCACGTGGAGGGACGCTGGAGGCGTTGCAGGCGTGCTGGAGCAGCGGAGGGACGTGGAGGCATGCTGGCGCGGCTCCCGCACGCAGGTGCTCGGGTGGCTTGCTAGCGCTGGTGCAGCGGAGGCGTGTGGCAGTGCAGTGCAGTTGCTCGCGCAAGCCTGCATGCATGCGCGTGGAGCGGGCCGGCAAGGGAGAGAAGAGATAGAGGGAGACGGCGAGAGAGAGAAGAGAGACAGAGCAAGAGGGAAACGGAGAGACACGTGGGAGACAGAGAGAGAGAGGTGCATGGGAGAGGCTGAGAAAACAGGGAGAGAGAGGGAAGATTGCAGCTGAAAGAGATGCTGGGAGAGAGGAGAGGAAGAGAGAGCCGTGGGAAACCGAGAGAGGGAGAGGGAATCTGCGGGAGAGAGAAAGTTGCTGAGAGAAAGAGAGGGATGCTGGGAAAAACTGGAGAGAGAGGAGGAGAAAGCTTGCCAACGAAGAGGGAGAAGGAGAGAGAATAATATAGAGAGGAAGAGAGAGACGTGGGAAAGAGAGAGAGAGAGGAGGCGGGTGCTTGGGGGCGGCCGTCCTCTGAAACAGAGAGGGAGAGTGTGAAAGAGGAAGAGAAAAGGAAACAGAGAGGAGAGAAGGAAACAACGAGAATCGGCGGGTCTCGGGTTCGTGAGGATTTTTTTTAAAAAGAAGGGAAGGAAGGTTTTTTAAAAAAAAGAAAGTGGGGGAAGGAAGGTGGCTGGTCTTTCTTGGGTTCTTTGGGCAAGAATTAGGGCAATATTAGGGCATCAAATGACATTTTTATCTCTGCTTTAATCTTTTTGACAAAATGAAGTCGAATTTATTGAGATTCGAATCCTAGACCTCCCCCAAATTTCCAGAAACTCCACCAACTGCACTGCATCATCGGCATGTCTTGTTCACATAGAATAAATATAAATTAACATATTATCATTAAAAAATCATTATATTTATTTATTTCATCTCGGTTTTGTCGAAAAACCGCAAATGCGCTATACTCCATTAATCACATGAAATGACGATGTTTTTAAGTCAGAATTTGACGAAACTGGTACCGTTGGACTTGGTACCCAATTATCTATCATTTCATGCTATTTTACAGATAAAAACGTGAGTATGATGAGTATGATTGCTCTTAAATGATCAATTTAACACTTTATCACACCTCCCAACTTACTCATTGCTAGTCCCTTAGCAATACAAATAAGGAAAAGTTAGGACAAACAATAAATTATCATGCTTCATTTGGAGTATCTGTCACAAACAATTTAAGTGGTAGCCGATTGGTTAAACTAAAGTTTTCATATCCCACAATATTTTGATTCACGACAGGTGATTGTACTTGAAAATTGACACGCTTAGAACTCGTTTCCAACCTTTCTGGTATATTCTTGCCTTTACTACCCTTTAGATAAGACTACCTGGGGAGGAGAAGAGAATAAAAGATTTTCCAATCAATCAGCGAGGACTGTTTTTCAGTTCCCGTCCCAACTCAGCACTTTTCATGACTTGGTCATGTTTCTGGTACGATGGACTTTTTAGCGTGGCTTTTTCATTTCATTGTACTTTTGCTTTTGAGAGTGCGTACTTTTTGCCACTCTCTTTGAATTGCGTGAGGGGAGGTGCGTACTTTTTGCCACCTACCTTCCTTTAGCTCTTTTAACGCCCTCTATTGCTTTTAGTGTTTTACAGCTGTCCATCTTAAATGACCGTCTCTTTTAGAGTGCTGAGTGGGACAGTCCCCTATTACGAATCCTAACACATTCCTTTCGTTCAACCTAAAAACAAAAATTAGAATAAGTAGTCTTATCCTTAAGGTTAATTCTAGCAATTCTATACTTTTAAGATCTTTCATTTATTCTAAGTTGCCGTGTGTGTGTGAAAATTATCCTGCCGTGGATTTTTGTGAAGTGGGATATTTAAACTTTGAAGGTTCTTTAACTAATGTGACTAACAGAAAACTGATTTCTTTAAGATTTACTGAATGAAATATGATTTTCATGTAATTTTCATAGGATGTGAAAAGGAGTTTTTGAAAGAAATTTTAAAATTTTGACCATGTTTCAGTGAAAGATATCAGTTTTCTTCAAAAGATTTTCAAAAAATGCATATCAAATTGATTGTCCCACCCCCCAACATGATTGACATTGTCCTCAATGGCATAAAAGATATGAAAAACATGTCAGCCAGAAGAGAATTGTGAAGGAGAGAAACAACCTGTGATGAAGAGGATGCGACATACCCAAGGTGACTGCTGCTTAGGGACTTAAAAGGAAAAGAAATACAAAAGCTGAAGTAAAATATTGGGTTGCCGCCCAACAAGCGCTAAGTTTATCGTCTTCAGCCAAACGGAAGTTCAGTTATTGTGGATCACTCAGTTCGGTGGATTCAGGTGGCTCATTTTGAAGATTTTCAATAAATGGTTTCAACCGTTGACCATTAACGGTGAAAGTGTTCCCACTCTTGGGATTCAGAATTTTAACAGCTCCATGATTGAAGGCTTTAACGACCACGAATGGTCCATCCCATCTGGATTTCAATTTTCCAGGAAATAGGCGGAGCCTAGAGTTAAATAGCCAAACTTTCTGATTTGGAAGAAAGAGTTTTCTCACAATATGTTTATCATGGAAAGCTTTAGTTTTGGCTTTATAAATCTTTGAGTTTTCATAAGCCTCATTGCGCAACTCTTCTAGCTCACTCAGTTGTAAGGTTCGGGGGGAACCAACTTGGGCTAGGTCCAGATTGACTTGTTTAATGGCCCAATAAGCCCTATGTTCCAATTCCATCGGAAGATGGCACGCTTTTCCAAAAATCAGGCAATAAGGAGACATGCCAATAGGAGTTTTGTAAGCGGTCCGATAGGCCCATAAGGCATCATCCAATCTTTCAGTCCAATCTTTTCTATCAGGCCTAATGGACTTTTGCAGAATATTCTTAATCTCTCTATTGGAAACTTCCACTTGGCCATTGGTTTGGGGATGATAAGGGGTAGCTACTTTGTGATTAATCCCATATTTCTTAAGCAAAGCTCGAAACTGGTAATTCGTGAAATGCGTACCCCCATCACTTATGATTGCTTTAGGCCACCCGAACCAAGAAAATATATTCTTCTCAACGAATTTAATGACCACTTTATGATCATTGGTTCGGGTGGCTACTGCTTCAATCCACTTAGAGACATAATCCACCGCTACCAATATATATGTATGTCCAAAAGAAGGTGGAAAAGGTCCCATAAAGTCAATTCCCCAAACATCAAAGACTTCAACCACTAAGATTGGGTTGAGTGGCATCATATCCCTTTTTGCCATATTTCCTACAGCCTGGCATCGGAGGCAAGTTTTGTGGAACTCATGGGCATCTTTGAAAAGTGTGGGCCAGTAAAATCCACTTTGCAGGACCTTGGCTGCAGTTTTCTTTCCTAAGAAATATCCCCCACAAGCCAAATTATGGCAGAAGTTGAGGACACTCTGTTGTTCTTCTTCAGGAACACATCGCCTAATGATTTGATCATTACAGAATTTGAATAATTCAGGATCTTCCCAGAAATAATACTTTTCCTGGGAAAAGAATTTGTCCTTCTCACTTTTAGTCCATCCTTCCGGAAGCTGATTAGTCACCTTGTAATTGACAATATGAGCATACGAAAGGGCAAAAGTGTGAGAAATGGCTAGAAGATGCTCATCAGGAAAGGAACCAGGGATTGGTGTACTTTTGGCGATCAGAATTCGGGATAGGTGGTTAGCTACCACATTCTCAGAACCCTTCTTATCCCGAATGTCCAAATCAAATTCCTGAAGGAGTAAGATCCATCTAATAAGTCTAGGCTTTGCATCCTTCTTGGTCAATAGGTATTTCAGAGCTGAGTGATCAGAATAAATTATCACTTTTGCCCCTAAAAGATAAGATCTGATTTTTTCTAGGGCAAAAACCACAACTAATAATTCCTTTTCTGTGGTGGTATAATTCATTTGAGCATCTGCAAGGGTGCGACTTGCATAATAGATCACCACGGGACACTTGTTGATTCTTTGTCCCAAAACCGCACCGATAGCATAATCAGAGGCATCACACATGATTTCGAAGGGCAAAGACCAATCTGGAGATTGAAGAATCGGAGCTTTGGTCAAAGATTCCTTCAAAGAATTGAATGCCTTGATGCAAGATTCATCTATTTGGAAAGGGACATCCTTAGCTAGGAGAAGAGTTAGAGGCCGGGCAATTTGAGAGAAATTGTGGATAAACCGGCGATAGAAACTGGCATGGCCAAGGAATGAACGGATCTGTCTGACCGAGGTCGGAGGAGGAAGATTGGATATAAGATCGATCTTAGCTTTATCTACCTCTATCCCCCTTTCAGACACAATGTGGCCTAGAACAATGCCCTCTCGAACCATAAAATGGCTCTTTCCCTAGCTAAGTATCAGATTGGTGTCAATGCATCTGGCTAGCACCTGTTTAAGATTTTCTAAGCAATTTTCAAAAGAATCCCCGAAGATTGAGAAATCATCCATGAAAACTTCGAGGAATTCTCCCACCATATCGGAGAATATAGCCATCATGCACCGTTGAAATGTGGCTGGTGCGTTGCATAATCCAAATGGCATCCTCCTAAAAGCAAACGTGCCATAAGGGCAGGTAAAGGTGGTCTTTTCTTGATCTTCCGGGTAAATAGCCACTTGATTGTACCCGGAGTACCCATCTAAGAAGCAAAAATACTTCTGGCCCGATAACTTTTCCAGAATCTGATCCATGAATAAGAGTGGAAAGTGATCCTTTTAGTCATGAGATTCAGCTTCCGGTAATCAATGCACACTCTCCATCCCGTGGTGAGCCTAGTGGGTACCTCTTCTCCATGATCGTTCTTGATAACCGTTATTCCAGATTTCTTGGGTACCACTTGGGTTGGGCTGACCCATTTACTGTCTGATATGGGGTAAATGATACCTCCATCCAGCCATTTCACAACTTCCTTCTTCACCACTTCTTTCATATTGGGATTAAGCCGCCTTTGCATCTCCCGACTGGACTTAGAATTCTCTTCCATATAGATGTGATGTATGCAAATGGATGGGCTAATTCCCTTTAAATCAGCCACCAACCATCCAATGGCACCCTTGTGGTCTTTGAGGACTTCGGTTAATTGGGCCTCCTACGGTGATGTGAGATTTGCCGCAATGATGACCGGGAGAGTTTGGTCCGGGCCCAAAAAGATATACTTGAGAGACTCAGGTAATGGTTTGAGTTCAAGTTCAGGAGGGTCCTCTAAGGATGGCAAAGCAGGCTCAGATTGTAAGGCTGGTAAAGGTTCAACCTTGGGCCAAGATGTTAATGGGCCGGGAGAATCTTTTAAGGTATTGACTTCCTCCAAAAGGTCATGTGTGAACATCTCATTTTCTTCAACCAGATTATCCAAGATATCAATAGTATGGCATTCTTTTTCATGATCTGGGTATTGAGAATCTTTGAAGACATTAATCGTGACCTTTTGACCCTCAAATGAAATGTCCATTATGCCAGTTTCACAATTTATATTAGCTTTGGCAGTGGCTAAGAATGGATAACCTAGGATGATCGGGGTGTGAATGAGTTCCTCAGGTAATGCCATATCCAGAATAAGAAAATCCACGGAAAAATAACAATCGTGAACCTTCACAATAACATCCTCAATTAATCCCCGTGGAGTCTTCACAGACCTATCAGCCAACTGCAAGATGATGGGTGTGGGCTTTAATTCCCCAATATCAAATTTCTCATAAATGGCTGTTGGCAAGAGGTTCACACTAGCACCTCAATCCAATAAACCTCTATCAAATGTAACTCCACCTAAGTCACATGAGATTAAAGGTGCTCCAGGATCCTTTAACTTATTGGGTAAATGATTCATCACAATCGCACTTACATCTTCAGAAAGCCGAACCTTTTCGGGTGCCATTCTAGATTCTCTTCGTAGAGTACATAATTCCATGAGAAACTTAGCATAAGCTGGCACATGCTTGATGGCATCGAGGAGTGGAATATTAATCTGGACTTGTTTGAATAAATCCAACAACTCCGCATTCTGGGCCAGTTTCTTCCTGGCATTGGGCTTAGCTAGCAAAGCATTTGGAAATGGCACCCTAGGTTGATAAGAACTTGGCCCTTCATCTATCTTCCCTTTCCCTTTCGGGTCCTCTTCCAACTTTTCCATGTTGGGTTCAGCCTCACTCTCACTTTCAATTTCATGAGGCCCATCAGTGGAACCTTTGGCTAACTCTCGATTTGTATGTGGGTTTTCTAGACTTTTCCCACTTCTAAGGGCTGAAATGGCTTTAGCATTCTCAAATTGCGGCCCTTTAGGTTGTGGTAATGGGCCAGGCTGAGGTAAAAGACCCGATTGCTGTGGAAAACCCGGAGGTTGATTCCTTGGATTGGTAATGGGTTGACTAGGAATTTGACCCACTTCTATTCTCATCGTAGCTTCAGCTAGTTGGCCCATTTGACTTTCCAACTTAGAAATGGATTGTTGCTGGGTCAAAATCAGTTGTTGGAGTTGAGTGAATTTGTCATCAAAGTTGGGCTGAGGAGGTTGTTGGTTGATAAAAGTGTTAAATTGATCATTTAAGGATAATCCTATGCATCATACTCACGTTTTTATCTGTAAAATAGGATGAAATGATAGGTAATTGCATACCATGTCCAACGGTACCAATTTCGTCAAATTCTGACTTAAAATCATCGTCATTTCATGTGATTAATGGAGTATAGCGCATTTGCGGTTTTTCGACAAAATCGAGATGAAATAAATAAATATAATGATTTTTTAATGATAATATGCTAATTTATATTTATTCTATGTGAACAGGACATGCCGATGATGCAGTGCAGTTGGTGGAGTTTCCGGAAATTTGGGGGAGGTCTAGGGTTTGAATCTCAATAAATTCAACTTCATTTTGTCAAAAAGATTAAAGCAGGAGTAAAAATGTCATTTGATGTCCTAATATTGCCCTAATTCTTGCCCAAAGAACCCAAGAAAGACCAACCACCTTCCCTTCCCCCACTTTCTTTTTTTTTTTTTAAACCTTCCTTCCCGTCTCTTTAAAAAAAATCCTCACGAACCTAATTCTCTCTGTTTCCTTCTCTCCTCTCTGTTTCCTTTTCTCTGTCTCTCCCTCTTTCCCTCCGCACGCCTTCCTCTCTTTCCCACGTCTCTCTTCCTCTCTATATTATTCTATCTCCAGCCGAGACCCCTTATTCCTGCTCCTTCTCCAGTTTCCCAAGTTCCTCTCCCGCAGTCCTTCCTCTCCGGTTGCCCTCCTCTCTCCCACACCTCTCTCTCACGGTTTCTCCTTCTCCTTCTTCCTCTCCGTTTCCCAGTTTCCCGCAGCCTCTCCTTGCCACCTCTCTCTTTGTTTCCCAGCATCCTTCCCTCTCTCGTTCTCTCTTTCTCTCTCTCCGTTTTATCCTCCCTCCTTTGTTCTCTCCTCTCCCACACGTCTCTCTCTCGGTTTCTCTTCCTCCTCTCTCTCCGCACTATTCCCCCTCTCTCTCTGTTTTTTTTTTCTGCTCTCTCTCAGGTTTTCCCACGCTCTCTCTCGGTCTGTCTTTCTCCCTCTCTATTCTTCCCTCCTCCGGTTCTCTCTCTCGCCGTCTCTTTCTCTCTCTCACGCCCACACCTCGCCAGCCTCCCGCACCCGGCGTTCACAGCACGCCTGCCAGGCCTCCTCCCAGCGCACTCCAGCTGGGCCTCCACCGCACTCCCAGCGCACTCCAGCTGGGCTTCCACCGCACTCCAGCTGGGCTTCCTCCGCTGCACCTCCACCAGCCAGCAGCTCCACGCGCTGCACCTCCACCAGCCAGCAGCTCCACGCATTGCCCAACGTAGCCAGCAACTGCACATGTCCCAGCGCGCCTACCACGCGTTCACAGCGCTTGAAGCCGACCTCCTCCTACCCTCCAATGTGCATGCATGCACGGACGTCCACGCGCCAGCCTGAAGCATCTCCAACGCACCTGAGGCCAGCAGCTGCACTGCACGCACCCGCACCCAGCCAGCAAGCCTCCTCTCCAGCAGTCTACTGCGCCAGCTCCCACAAAGAACCCACAGATGCTTTGCTGCCGTTGCTTTGTTCTCTCTCCCCCCACTAATACAGTATTAGTTTATCTAATTAGGGTTAGTTATTGGTTATTTGATGTTTAACTATTTTGTTAAAAGATATTAAGCCATGCGTTTTATAACTTGATTCATCATGATTAATGGTTTCACAGTTAAACAATAGTGTTTTTTTTGTTATAATTTCTTAGTTGTGCTTATTCTCCAGCTGAGGTCGTGTTTAATTTCTAAAAAAGAAAAAAAAAAGGAGGGATTTGTTTAGTTTACGTAATTATATTTTTAGGTAACATTAGTTAATTGAGTTCTAGTCTAAATAAGTAATTAGTTCACTCAAACTCTCACTTATTTTTAGATAACTAAGAATCACAAGGTTTTCAAAATTAAGATCTTATTCCCTGTGGATCGACCCGGACTCACCATTATTAATTTTAAAAATCTAATTTAAATGAGCCGAATAAATTTAGATTGAACGTTCTTATGAGTATTTAACCACACACAATTTGGAACAATCAATTTTGGCGCCGTTGCCGGGGATTTAGATTTTTAATTTTGATTATCTTGGATTTAGTGTAACTATTCTTTAGCTAACCCTCTTTTTCTTATTTTTGCAAGTATATTGAAAAAAAAAAGAAAAAGGAAAGCGAAATCATGGCAAGTGTGTTCCAACTTTCTATGTTTAAATTTCCTTACTTTAGTTAGTTTCCATTTTTGTAGTTTCTAGTTTAGATAGGTTTCCATTAACTAGAAAAAGAAACAAAAGAAGAACATCCAAATATAAAAACCTTCATTTCCAGATTAGAAACCTTCCATGCTAGGCATTCATCATTCTAGGAAAGCATGAGCTAGTTTCCTTTCATAGTTATTTCCATAAATTGTTGAAGATTGCGGGGGAAAGGTACGTGTTTCAATTTTAGCAAGTCATTCATGATTGCATCAACACACACTGCATTGATTTGCTTATTGCCTTGTATTGCATTCAAAAAGACTTTAAGGGCAACAACTTTAACCACATAAGGTAGGGATTTGATCACCCTTCCTTAGCCCACAAATCACCTTCCTTGCATTGGCATTTCCTAATCCAATTAAAAGCAAGTCGAAAGAGAATCTAGGGTTTACACCGTGAGTGGTTTAAATTTCAGGTTGCCTCCACTTTTGGCAACAGTGTCTAGGCTAGAGGTTGAAAAGGCAAACGCCTAAGCGGGAAAGTGGTTCTCTAATTAGGTCCCTACGAAAGTAGGGGGAGCCTCCCACTACCCCACCTCTTACCTGGCCGTTGATTGATTGTGGTTGTGACTTGAGGTGGACTCCATTCACCTTATAAGAAAATTCACATAGAGAGTCTAGGTTAACATTAGATCATTTGGGTAATTTGTTTGGCAAAATTGTCTGCATTTAAAAAAAAAAAACAAGAAATAGAAAACAAAATTCAAATCCATCCTCTCTCTATCAGTCCTAGTGTATGCAAGTAGGAGATCTCAAAACCCTAACCTTCTAGGACCATTTGCTGAAATAGAGAGAATCCTACGTCAAAGAAATCCACCACAAGATCAAATGGCTGATAATCAGGACCCACCAAAGCAAATGAAGGACTATTTCGTTCCAAATAGATATCAACCTTCATCCTGTATTCATCTTCCTCAGAATCCAGCCAATCAATATGAAATTAAATCTAGCACCATTCAGATGTTCCCATCCTTTTATGGGAATACTAATGAAGATCCTTATAAGCATCTGGATGAATTTCTAAAAATCTGTTCCACGGTGAAGATCCAAAATTTCACTGATGATGGCCTTAAGTTGACCATATTTCCCTTTTCATTAAAGGATAAGGCTAAATATTGGTTTGAGATTATAGGAAGGCCCATTAGGACATGGGAAGAAATGCAGAAAGAATTTCTCAAGAAGTTCTATCCCATAGGACGGACCAAAACCATGAGAAGGGCCATCACGAGTTTTACCCAAACTCTCGGGGAATTGATCCATGAATCTTGGGAAAGGCTGAAAGAATTGCTTAGGAAATGCCCTCATCATGGGCTTTCAAAATGGCAAATTGTCCAAGCATTCTATGAAGGATTATCTGAACAGTTCAGACAGATGGTGGATGCCTCATGTGGAGGGGCATTTATGATGAAAAATGAAGATGAGGCCTATGATCTTTTTGAGATGTTAAGTGAAAATTCCATCAATCTTGTCTCATTATCATCTTATGAGAGGTCTGTTGGGCCATCTAAACGAACTGGAATCTACGAACTTAAGGCCCGTGGAGTGCCCGAATCCAGAATGGACATAAATCTGATTAATCAGAAATTGGATAAGGTAGACATCTTGGCCCATAAACTAAACCAACTTTTGGCCTTAAACAAGCAAGAGCCTACTTACCCAACACAATCTAGTCCATATGAAGGCCCATCTTCTGCCAATCATGATATTTGTGCCTTATGCGCAAGTCCAACCCATCAAGTGAATGAATGCCCAACTGCGGCCCAACTTCCACCATTCATTCAAGAACAAGTTCAGGCTGCCCAGGGATTCTCCAGGCCCAATAATGATCCATTTCTCAAATACTTACAATCCTGGCTGGAGAAACCACCCTAATTTTTCTTGGAAGAATCAGCACGCCCCATTACCAATGTCCAATCCTCCCATGCATCAAGCCCAAAAGCCACAAAATTCATTTCAACATCAATCTAATTTCTATGGAAATGTTCAGGCTAGGGGATTTCAGGCCCAATTCTCTCAACCGGCCCATTATCAATCATTCCAATCAGGTCAACCGGCCCACTACCACTCATTCCAATCAGGTCAACCAACCCAATACCATCCTCCACCCACTTACCAACAACCTCCTTAGCCCAACTCTGATGACAAATTCACTCAACTCCAACAACATATTTTAACCCAGCAACAATCCATTTCTAAGTTGGAAAGTCAAATGGGCCAACTAGCTGAGGCTACGATGAGAAGAGAAGCGGGTCAACTTCCTAGTCAACCCATTGCCAATCCAAGGAATCAACCTCCAGGTTTTCCACAACAATCGGGCCTTTTACCTCAGCCTGGCCCATTACCACAACCTAAAGGGCCGCAATTTGAGAATGCTAAAGCCATTTCAGCCCTTAGGAGTGGGAAAAGTTTAGAAAACCCACATACAAATCGAGAGTTAGCCAAAGGTTCCACTGATGGGCCTCATGAAATTGAAAGTGAGAGTGAGGCTGAACCCAACATGGAAAAGTTGGAAGAGGACCCGAAAGGGAAAGGGAAGATAGATGAAGGGCCAAGTTCTTATCAACCTAGGGTGCCATTTCCAAATGCTTTGCTAGCTAAGCCCAATGCCAGGAAGAAACTGGCCCAGAATGCGGAGTTGTTGGATTTATTCAAACAAGTCCAGATTAATATTCCACTCCTCGATGCCATCAAGCATGTGCCAGCTTATGCTAAGTTTCTCATGGAATTATGTACTCTACGAAGAGAATCTAGAATGGCACCCGAAAAGGTTCGGCTTTCTGAAGATGTAAGTGCGATTGTGATGAATCATTTACCCAATAAGTTAAAGGATCCTGGAGCACCTTTAATCTCATGTGACTTAGGTGGAGTTACATTTGATAGAGGTTTATTGGATTGAGGTGCTAGTGTGAACCTCTTGCCAACAGCCATTTATGAGAAATTTGATATTGGGGAATTAAAGCCCACACCCATCATCTTGCAGTTGGCTGATAGGTCTGTGAAGACTCCACGGGGATTAATTGAGGATGTTATTGTGAAGGTTCACGATTGTTATTTTCCCGTGGATTTTCTTATTCTGGATATGGCATTACCTGAGGAACTCATTCACACCCCGATCATCCTAGGTTATCCATTCTTAGCCACTGCCAAAGCTAATATAAATTGTGAAACTGGCATAATGGACATTTCATTTGAGGGTCAAAAGGTCACGATTAATGTCTTCAAAGATTCTCAATACCCAGATCATGAAAAAGAATGCCATACTATTGATATCTTGGATAATCTGGTTGAAGAAAATGAGATGTTCACACATGACCTTTTGGAGGAAGTCAATACCTTAAAAGATTCTCCCGGCCCATTAACATCTTGGCCCAAGGTTGAACCTTTACCAGCCTTACAATCTGAGCCTGCTTTGCCATCCTTAGAGGACCCTCCTGAACTTGAACTCAAACCATTACCTGAGTCTCTCAAGTATATCTTTTTGGGCCCGGACCAAACTCTCCCGGTCATCATTGCGGCAAATCTCACATCACCGTAGGAGGCCCAATTAACCGAAGTCCTCAAAGACCACAAGGGTGCCATTGGATGGTTGGTGGCTGATTTAAAGGGAATTAGCCCATCCATTTGCATACATCACATCTATATGGAAGAGAATTCTAAGTCCAGTCGGGAGATGCAAAGGCGGCTTAATCCCAATATGAAAGAAGTGGTGAAGAAGGAAGTTGTGAAATGGCTGGATGGAGGTATCATTTACCCCATATCAGACAGTAAATGGGTCAGCCCAACCCAAGTGGTACCCAAGAAATCTGGAATAACGGTTATCAAGAACGATCATGGAGAAGAGGTACCCACTAGGCTCACCACGGGATGGAGAGTGTGCATTGATTACCGGAAGCTGAATCTCATGACTAAAAGGATCACTTTCCACTCTTATTCATGGATCAGATTCTGGAAAAGTTATCGGGCCAGAAGTATTTTTGCTTCTTAGATGGGTACTCCGGGTACAATCAAGTGGCTATTTACCCGGAAGATCAAGAAAAGACCACCTTTACCTGCCCTTATGGCACGTTTGCTTTTAGGAGGATGCCATTTGGATTATGCAACGCACCAGCCACATTTCAACGGTGCATGATGGCTATATTCTCCGATATGGTGGGAGAATTCCTCGAAGTTTTCATGGATGATTTCTCAATCTTCGGGGATTCTTTTGAAAATTGCTTAGAAAATCTTAAACAGGTGCTAGCCAGATGCATTGACACCAATCTGATACTTAGCTAGGGAAAGAGCCATTTTATGGTTCGAGAGGGCATTGTTCTAGGCCACATTGTGTCTGAAAGGGGGATAGAGGTAGATAAAGCTAAGATCGATCTTATATCCAATCTTCCTCCTCCGACCTCGGTCAGACAGATCCGTTCATTCCTTGGCCATGCCAGTTTCTATCGCCGGTTTATCCACAATTTCTCTCAAATTGCCCGGCCTCTAACTCTTCTCCTAGCTAAGGATGTCCCTTTCCAAATAGATGAATCTTGCATCAAGGCATTCAATTCTTTGAAGGAATCTTTGACCAAAGCTCCGATTCTTCAATCTCCAGATTGGTCTTTGCCCTTCGAAATCATGTGTGATGCCTCTGATTATGCTATCGGTGCGGTTTTGGGACAAAGAATCAACAAGTGTCCCGTGGTGATCTATTATGCAAGTCGCACCCTTGCAGATGCTCAAATGAATTATACCACCACAGAAAAGGAATTATTAGTTGTGGTTTTTGCCCTAGAAAAAATCAGATCTTATCTTTTAGGGGCAAAAGTGATAATTTATTCTGATCACTCAGCTCTGAAATACCTATTGACCAAGAAGGATGCAAAGCCTAGACTTATTAGATGGATCTTACTCCTTCAGGAATTTGATTTGGACATTCGGGATAAGAAGGGTTCTGAGAATGTGGTAGCTAACCACCTATCCCGAATTCTGATCGCCAAAAGTACACCAATCCCTGGTTCCTTTCCTGATGAGCATCTTCTAGCCATTTCTCACACTTTTGCCCTTTCGTATGCTCATATTGTCAATTACAAGGTGACTAATCAGCTTCCGGAAGGATGGACTAAAAGTGAGAAGGACAAATTCTTTTCCCAGGAAAAGTATTATTTCTGGGAAGATCCTGAATTATTCAAATTCTGTAATGATCAAATCATTAGGCGATGTGTTCCTGAAGAAGAACAACATAGTGTTCTCAACTTCTGCCATAATCTGGCTTGTGGGGGCCATTTATCAGGAAAGAAAACTGCAGCCAAGGTCCTACAAAGTGGTTTTTATTGGCCCACACTTTTCAAAGATGCCCATGAATTTAGCAAAACTTGCCTCCGATGTTAGGCTGTAGGAAATATGGCGAAAAGGGATATGATGCCACTCAACCCAATCTTGGTGGTTGAAGTTTTTAATGTTTGGGGAATTGACTTTATGGGACCTTTTTCACCCTCTTTTGGACATACATATATTCTGGTAGCGGTGGATTATGTCTCTAAGTGGATTGAAGCAGTAGCCACTCGAACCAATGATCATAAAGTGGTCATTAAATTCGTTGAGAAGAATATATTTTCTTGGTTCGGGTGGCCTAAAGCAATCATAAGTGATGGGGGTACGCATTTCATGAATTACCAGTTTCGAGCTTTGCTTAAGAAATATGGGATTAATCACAAAGTAGCTACCCCTTATCATCCCCAAACCAATGGCCAAGTGGAAGTTTCCAATAGAGAGATTAAGAATATTCTGCAAAAGTCCGTTAGGCCCGATAGAAAAGATTGGTCTGAAAGATTGGATGATGTCTTATGGGCCTATCGGACCGCTTACAAAACTCCTATTGGCATGTCTCCTTATCGCCTGGTTTTTGGAAAAGCGTGCCACCTTCCGGTGGAATTAGAACATAGGGCTTATTGGGCCATTAAACAAGTCAATCTGGACCTAACCCAAGCAGGTGCCAACCGAACCTTACAATTGAGTGAGCTAGAAGAGTTGCGCAACGAGGCCTATGAAAATTCAAATATTTATAAAGCCAAAACTAAAGCTTTCCATGATAAACATATTGTGAGAAAATCCTTTCTTCCAAATCAGAAAGTTTGGCTATTTAACTCAAGGCTCCGCTTATTTCCAGGAAAACTGAAATCCAGATGGGATGGACCTTTCGTGGTCGTTAAAGCCTTCGATCATGGAGCTATTAAAATTATGAATCCCAAAAGTGGGAACACTTTCACCGTTAATGGTCAACGGTTGAAACCATTTATTGAAAATCTTCAAAATGAGCCACCTTAATCCATAGAATTGAGTGATCCACATTAACTGAACTTCCGTCTGACTGAAGACGATAAACTTAGCGCTTGTTGGGAGGCAACCCAATCTTTTACTTCAATTTTTGTATTTCTTTTCATTTTTAGGTCCCTGAGCAGCAGTCGACTTTGGTAGGTCGCATCCCCTTCATCACAGGTTGTTTCTCTCCTACACAATTCTGTTCTGGCTGACATGTTTTTCATATCTTTTATGCCATTGAGGACAATGTCAATCAAGTTGGGGGGTGGGACAATCAATTTGATATGCATTTATTTGAAGATCTTTTGAAGAAAACTGATATCTTTCACTGCAAAATGGTCAAAATTTTAAAATTTCTTTCAAAAACTTCTTTTCACATCCTACGAAAATTTCATGAAAATCATGTTTCATTAAGTAAATCTTAAACAAATCAGTTTTTGTTAGTCACATTGGTTAAAGAGCCTTCAAAGTTTAAATATCCCACTTCACGAAAATCCACGGCAGGATCATTTTCACACACACACGGCAACTTAGAATAAATGAAAGATCTTAAAAGTATAGAATTGCTAGAATTAACCTTAAGGATAAGACTACTTATTCTAATTTTTCTTTTGGGTTGAACGAAAGGAATGTGTTAGGATTCGTAATAGGAGATTGTCTCACTCAGCACTCTAAAAGAGGCGGTCATTTAAAATAGACAGCTGTAAACACTAAAGGCAATAAAAGGCGTTAAAAGAGCTAAAGGAAGGTAGGTGGCAAAAAGTACGCACTTCCCCTCAGGCAATTCAAAGAGAGTGGCAAAGAGTACGCACTCTCAAAAGCAAAAGTACAATGAAATGAAAAAGCCACGCTAAAAAGTCCATCGTACTAGAAACATAACCAAGTCGTGAAAAGTGCTGAGTTGGGACGGGAACTGAAAAACGGTCCTCACTGACTGATCGGGAAATCTTTTATTCTCTTCTCCTCTCCAGGTAGTCTTATCTAAAGGGTAGTGAAGGCAAGAATATACCAGAAAGGTCGGAAACGAGTTCTAAGCATATCAATTTTCATGCACAATCACCTGTCGTGAATCAAAATATTGTGGGATATGAAAACTTTAGCTTAACCAATCGGCTACCACTTAAATTGTTTGTGATAGATACTACAAATGAAGCATGATAATTCATTGTTTGTCCTAACTTTTTGCATTGCTAAGGGACTAGCAATGAGTAAGTTGGGGGGGGTGATATAGTGTTAAATTGATCATTTAAGGGCAATCATACGCATCATACTCATATTTTTATCTGTAAAATAGCATGAAATGATAGATAATTGCGTACCAAGTCCAACGGTACCAATTTTGTCGAATTCTGACTTAAAAACATCGTCATTTCATGTGATTAATGGAGTATAGCGCATTTGCGGTTTTTCGACAAAATCGAGATGAAATAAATAAATATAATGATTTTTTAATGATAATATGCTAATTTATATTTATTCTATGTGAACAGGACATGCCGATGATGCAGTGCAGTTGGTGGAGTTTCCGGAAATTTGGGGGAGGTCTAGGGTTCGAATCTCAATAAATTCAACTTCATTTTGTCAAAAAGATTAAAGCAGGGGTAAAAATGTCATTTAATGTCCTAATATTGCCCTAATTCTTGCCCAAAGAACCCAAGAAAGACTAACCACCTTCTCTTCCCCCACTTTCTTTTTTTTTTAAAAAACCTTCCTTCCCGTCTCTTTAAAAAAAATCCTCACGAACCCAATTCTCTTTATTTCCTTCTCTCCTCTCTATTTCCTTTGCTCTGTCTCTCCCTCTTTCCCTCCGCACGCCTTCCTCTCTTTCCCACGTCTCTCTTCCTCTCTATATTATTCTCTCTCCAGCCAAGACCCCATATTCCTGCTCCTTCTCCAGTTTCCCAAGTTCCTCTCCCGCAGTCCTTCCTCTTCAATTTCCCTTCTCTCTCCCACACCTCTCTCTCACGGTTTCTCCTTCTCCTTCTTCCTCTCCGTTTCCCAGTTTCCCGCAGCCTCTCCTTGACACCTCTCTCTTCGTTTCCCAGCATCCCTCTCTCTCTCGTTCTCTCTTTCTCTCTCTCCGTTTTATCCTCCCTCCTCTGTTCTCTCCTCTCCCACACGTCTCTCTCTCGGTTGCTCTTCCTCCTCTCTCTCCGCACTATTCCCCCTCTCTCTCTGTTTTTTTTTTCTGCTCTCTCTCAGGTTTTCCCACGCTCTCTCTCGGTCTCTCTTTCTCCCTCTCTATTCTTCCCTACTCCGGTTCTCTCTCTCGCCGTCTCTTTGTCTCTCTCACGCCCACACCTCGCCAGCCTCCCGCACCCGGCGTTCACAGCACGCCTGCCAGGCCTCCTCCCAGTGCACTCCAGCTGGGCCTCCACCGCACTCCCAGCGCACTCCAGCTGGGCTTCCACCGCACTCCAGCTGGGCTTCCTCCGCTGCACCTCCACCAGCCAGCAGCTCCACGCGCTGCACCTCCACCAGCCAGCAGCTCCACGCATTGCCCAACGTAGCCAGCAACTGCACCTGTCCCAGCGCGCCTACCACGCGTTCACAGCGCTTGAAGTCGACCTCCTCCTACCCTCCAATGTGCATGCATGCACGGACGTCCACGCGCCAGCCTGAAGCATCTCCAGCGCACCTGAGGCCAGCAGCTGCACTGCACGCACCCGCACCCAGCCAGCAAGCCTCCTCTCCAACGGTCTACTGCGCCAGCTCCCACAAAGAACCCACATAAGCTCTGCTGTCGTTGCTTTGTTCTCTCTCCCCCCACTAATACAGTATTAGTTTATTTAATTAGGGTTAGTTATTGGTTATTTGATGTTTAACTATTTTGTTTAAAGATATTAAGCCATGGGTTTTATAACTTGATTCATCATGATTAATGGTTTACAGAGTTAAACAATAGTGTTTTTTTTTGTTAGAATTTCTTAGTTGTGCTTATTCTCCAGCTAAGGTTGTGTTTAATTTCTAAAAAAGAAAAAAAAAAGGAGGGATTTGTTTAGTTTACGTAATTATATTTTTAGGTAACATTAGTTAATTGAGTTATAATCTAAATAAGTAATTAGTTCACTCAAATTCTCACTTATTTTTAGATAACTAAGAATCACAAGGTTTTCAAAATTAAGATCTTATTCCCTGTGGATCGACTCGGACTCACCATTATTAATTTTCAAAATCTAATTTAAATGAGCCGAATAAATTTAGATTGAACGTTCTTATGAGTGTTTAACGACACACAATTTGGAACGATCATTGGTAAGTGGGTGGAAGATGGTATTAGGTTGGTTGTCCAGATTGGAATGAGTGGTAGTGGGCCGGTTGACCTGATTGGAATGATTGATAATGGGCCGGTTGAGAGAATTGGGCTTGAGATCCCCTAGCCTGAACATTTCCATTGAAATTAGATGGATGTTGAAATGAATTCTGTGGCTTTTGGGCTTGATGCATGGGAGGATTAGACATTGGTAATGGGGGCTGCTAATTCTTCCAAGAGAAATTAGGGTGGTTTCTCCAGCCAAGATTGTAAGTATTTGAGAATGGCTCATTATTGGGCTGGAGAATCCCTGGGCAGCCTGAACTTGTTCCTGAATGAATGGCGGAAGTTGGACTGCAGTTGGGCATTCATTCACTTGATGGGTTGGACTTGCGCATAAGGCACAAATATCATGATTGGCAGAAGATGGGCCTTCATATGGACTAGATTGTGTTGGGTAAGTAGGCTCTTGCTTGTTTAAGGCCAAGAGTTGGTCTAGTTTTTGGGCTAAGATGTCTACCTTATCCAATTTCTGATTAATCAGATTTATGTCCATTCTGGATTCGGGCTCTCCACGGGCCTTAAGTTCATACATTCCTGTCCGTTTAGATGGCCCAACAGACCTCTCATAAGATGATAATGAGGCATGATTGATGGAATTTTCACTTAACATCTCAAAAAGATCATAGGCCTCATCTTCATTTTTTATCATAAATGCCCCTCCACATGAGGCATCCACCATCTGTCTGAACTGTTCAGACAATCCTTCATAGAATGCTTGGACAATTTGTCATTTTGAAAGTCCATGATAAGGGCATTTCCTAAGCAATTCTTTCAGTCTTTCCCAAGATTCATGGATCAATTCCCTAGGGAGTTTGGGTAAAACTCGTGATGGCCCTTCTCATGGTATTGGTCCGTCCTATGGGATAGAACTTCTTGAGAAATTTTCTGCATTTCTTCCCATGTCCTAATGGGCCTTCCTATAGTCCCCAACCAATATTTAGCCTTATCCTTTAATGAAAAAGGAAATAAGGTTAACTTAAGGCCATCATCGGTGAAATTCTGGATCTTTACCGTAGAACAGATTTCTAGAAATTCATCCAGATGCTTATAAGGATCTTCATTAGTATTCCCATAAAAGGATGGGAGCATCTGAATGGTGCTAGATTTAATTTCAAATTGATTGGCTGGATTCTGAGGAAGATGAATACAGGATGAAGGTTGATATCGATTTGGAATGAAATAGTCTTTCATTTGCTTTGGTGGGTCCTGATTATCAACCATTTGATCTTGTGGTAGATTTCTTTGATGTAGGATTTTCTCTATTTCAGCAAATGTCCTAGAAGGTTAGGGTTTTGAGATCTCCTACCTTGCATACACTAGGACTGAGAGAGAGAAGATGGATTTGAATTTTGTTTTCGATTTCTTGTTTTTTTTTTTTTTTTTTTAAATGCAAACAATTTTGACAAACAAATTATCCTAATGATCTAATGTTAACCTAGACTCTCTATGTGAATTTTCTTACAAGGTGAATGGAGTCCACTTCAAGTCACAACCACAATCAATCAACGGCCAGGTAAGAGGTGGGGTAGTGGGAGGCTCCCCCTACTTTCGTAGGGACCTAATTAGAGAACCACTTTCCCGCTTAGGCGTTTGCCTTTTTAACCTCTAGCCTAGACACCGTTGCCGAAAGTAGAGGCAACCCGAAATTTAAACCACTCACGGTGTAAACCCTAGATTCTCTTTCGATTTGCTTTTAATTGGATTAGGAAATGCCAATGCAAGGAAGGTGATTTGTGGGCTAAGGAAAGGTGATCAAATCCCTACCTTATGTGGTTAAAGTTGTTGCCCTTAAAGTCTTTTTGAATGCAATACAAGGCAATAAGCAAATCAATGCAGGGTGTGTTGATGCAATCATGAATGACTTGCTAAAATGGAAACACATACCTTTCCCCCGCAATCTTCAACAATTTATGGAAATAATTGTGAAAAGAAACTAGCTTATGCTTTCCTAGAATGATGAATGCCTAGCATGGAAGGTTTCTAATCTGGAAATGAAGATTTTTAAATTTGGATGTTCTTCTTTTGTTTCTTTTTTTAGTTAATGGAAACCTATCTAACTTAGAAACTACAAAAATTGAAACTAACTAAAGTAAGGAAATTGAAACATAGAAAGTTGGAACACACTTACCATGATTTCGCTTTCCTCTTTTTCTGTTTATTCAATATACCTGCAAAAATAAAAAAAAATAAGGTTAGCTAAAGATTAATTACACTAAATCCAAGATAATCAAAATTAAAAATCTAACTCCCCGGCAACGGCGCCAAAAATTGATAGCTTTAGAATGTGTCGTTAAAAATTCAAGCTAACAATCATATTTAATCGGCTCATATAAACTAATTTTAACAATAGCACTGGTGAGTCCTAGTCGATCCACAGGGAAATAAGATCTGAATTTTGAAAACCTTGTGATTCTTAGTTATCTAAAAACAGGTGAGAATTTGAGTGAACTAATTACTTATTTAAACTAGAACTCAATTAATTAACGTTACCTAAAAATTTAATTACGTAAACTAAACGAATCCCCTTTTTTTTTTTAGAAATTAAACACAACCACATATGGAGAATAAGCACAACTAAAGAAATATAACAAAAACACCATTATTTAACTGTGTAAACCGTTAATCATCTAAAGATTAGAAATCAAATTACAAAATTTACGGCTTAATATCCTTAAATAAAATAACTAAACATCAAATACTAAATAACTAATCCTAAACAATTAAACCAATACTGTACTAGTGGAAGTAAGAAAGCAAAGCAACGGCCTCTGTGGGTTCTTTGTGGGGGCGCCGGCGCAGTGGACCGACAGCCAAGGGAGTGGCGCAGTGGTCCAACAGCAAAGGGGCAGTAGGCGGAGATGTGCTTGGGGGCTTGCAGGTGTGCGCTGGCGCGCTGGAGACTCGTGCTGGTGCGTGGAGCTTCAAGCCTGCATGCATGCACGGAGGATGTGGAGGCTTGCAGGAGCGCGGGGAGCAGCCGGGTGTGCGCTGGGTGGACGTGCATGCATGCACATCGCCGCATGGAGGGACGCTGGAGGCGTTGCAGGCATGCTGGAGCAGCGGAGGGACGTGGAGGCACGCTGGCGCGGCTCCCGCACGCAGGTGCTCGGGTGGCTTGCTGGCGCTGGTGCAGCGGAGGCGCGTAGCAGCGCGGTGTAGTTGCTCGCGCAAGCCTGCATGCATGCGCGTAGAGCGGGCCGGCGAGGGAGAGAAGAGATAGAGGGAGACGGCAAGAGAGAGAAGAGAGACAGAGCAAGAGGGAAACGGAGAGAGACGTAGGAGACAGAGAGAGAGAGGCGCATGGGAGAGGCTGAGAAAACAGGGAGAGAGAGGGAAGATTGCGGCTGAAAGAGATGCTGGGAGAGAGGAGAGGAAGAGAGAGCCGTGGGAAACCGAGAGAGGGAGAGGGAATCTGCGGGAGAGAGTGAGAGAAAGAGAGGGATGCTGGGAAAAACTGGAGAGAGAGGAGGAGAAAGCTTGCCAACGGAGAGGGAGAAGGAGAGAGAATAATATAGAGAGGAAGAGAGAGACGTGGGAAAGAGAGAGAGAGGAGGCGGGTGCTTGGGGGCGGCCGTCCACCGAAACGGAGAGGGAGAGTGTGAGAGAGGAAGAGAAAAGGAAACAGAGAGGAGAGAAGGAAACAGCGAGAATCGACGGGTCTCGGGTTCGTGAGGATTTTTTTAAAAAAGAAGGGAAGGAAGGTTTTTAAAAAAAAAGAAAGTGGGGGAAGGAAGGTGGTTGGTCTTTCTTGGGTTCTTTGGGCAAAAATTAGGGCAATATTAGGACATCAAATGACATTTTTACCCCTGCTTTAATCTTTTTGACAAAATGAAGTCGAATTTATTGAGATTCGAACCCTAGACCTCCCCCAAATTTTTAGAAACTCTACCAACTGCACTGCATCATCGGCATGTCCTGTTCACATAGAATAAATATAAATTAGCATATTATCATTAAAAAATCATTATATTTATTTATTTCATCTCGGTTTTGTCGAAAAATCGCAAATGCGCTATACTCCATTAATCACAGAAATGACGATGTTTTTAAGTCAGAATTTGACGAAATTGGTACCGTTGGACTTGGTACGTAATTATCTATCATTTCATACTATTTTACAGATAAAAACGTGAGTATGATGCGTATGATTGCCCTTAAATGATCAATTTAACACTTTATCAATAGATAAAGGCAAATCAGCTGAAAGAGAGAATGAGCAGTTCTCCCACTGCAACCAATATAAGGATATTGATAAAGGCAAATAGGAAAATGAAACTTGTAAGAAGTTTCGGGTATTCTTACTGTCTACTTTTACGTGTCTATTAGAGAGTTAGTGTCTCCAATATGAGATATTGGAAATAATTCTCAGATCTGGAATAGTATGTAGACTTAGACATGTAAAAGAAAATCGAGAAAATGAAAATGTTGAGTTAGACTCAGCAATAGTTCACGAGATACATAAGTTATTGTGAGACAGTAAATCTTTGTATACTTTTAGGAGATTAATATAAAACTAAATAATTGTTATTTAATTCTATTGATTATTAAGAATTGTAAAAGTGGATAACATTGACTGAGAAGGAACAAGCGTTGTTCCATTTGGTTTTAAGAATAGAATGAAAGATTTTAAAATCAGTCAATACACTATAGATTCTTGATGTGACATATCGTATGATGAATGTTCACAAGTCTCCTATAGAAATGAACTTAGTGAATCATGATTATCTATGGCATTGTATACTAGGTTGTGCGATAAGTAGAAATTATTGGAACTTATACATGTTGATGAAAATAGCCTAATATCTTCTTAAGGTCAAAGATAATCACTTCTATTGACCTACCTTAATAGATTTCTATTAGAAAGATTTGACTATGTGTACTTAATGAAGTACTAGTCGAATGCATCTAAGAGATTAAGGTATAGAAGATGAAGATGAAGTGACTAATTGAAAGAGTACCAAATTCTTCGATTTGATTAAAAAAATTGATACTTAAGCACGGGATTCACTCAAGTCAAGAAAAGAATAATTGTATTCCCTCTCGATAAATCCTTATTGTATATCATAGCAATATGATATAATGAGGAATAACACTTTATTGGATATAGTGCTATATTTATAATAAGATTTACTTAACTCTTATATCCTTATAAATATGAGTATGAACATTAGATGTCCATACTTCACATATGGTTCCAAATAAGTCAATATATCCATATAAGATATGGAGATGCGATAATTCATATGAGATGTGAATTAGATTTTAGGGATGTTAAAGTCAAGTTATGTCCTAATCTTTTGAAAAAGACATGATACAAAGAAGTTGGATCTAAAAGGACACGGCGTAATGTGAATTTGTGAGATGTCTAGAGAGTTTGGGTATTATTTTATTGGCCAGGCGATAATGAAATAATTATCGTACTGAAAGTTGTCTTCTAAGAAGAGAAACATGTCCTCAAAGAAGGCAGTAGAAGCTAATAAAACTAGAAGATGTTCTAGACTCACAAATTAACACAAGATTATTAGATAATCTTCGGATGTTTGGAACCATTCATAACACACATTAGAGATAGCAGAATGAGAGGAACTCAATGATGTGGATCATGATCCTAAATCTATGAGGAAGCTCTCTATCATAATTACAACTTTTAAATTGGCAAGAAGTTAAGAGTTCTAAACTATAGTCTATAACACCTGTTAAGTTAGGAACTTGATAATATTGCTTGAGGGTATTGTACCTCTCAGAAGCAAGTAAATCTTCAGAATGAAGATTAGAACAAATGGACTACTTAAAACCTATATGGTAATCTAAAGGAAATGGTCATGGTCAAAGTGTTGACTTGGACGATTTTTCCTCAAAGGTTACCAAGTACATTTATTAGAATTTTACTTGCCAATACTACTTGTCATGATGATGAGATGGCAGTTGGATATTAAAAGTATTCCCTCAATGTGATTGAGAAAAATGTGTATATGATACAACTTTAAAGCTTCTAGAATATCCAGGAAGCAAGTTGTGATTCAAAGATTATTTTTGAATCAAACTAAAGTTTCCCAAAGTTACAATAAGAGTTTTAACTTAATGGTCAAGTACTCAGTGATCATTAAGAATGATCACGGATTGTGTGTGTACAAGGAGGTCAGTGGGAGCACAGTCACATTAGTAATGCTTTGTGATAATAACATTAAAGTCATTGAGAATGACATAAGGATGTTACTATCAGTAAAAGCATTATTATCCTTGTTCTTGTTCATAATAAGTTTGGATGCAACATCTTGCGTATTGAGAATATGAATCTATTAATATAGATCGATGAGGATGTTACCTTAACCTGTATGTCAAAATGTTTGATATAAATTTCATAATAAATCTCAATTGTTGAAATATGGAATTTATTTCTTTAAGGAAAAGTTTCTTGAAGGATACAGGGAAACCTTAATAGAAGGAGTGAAATATATCACTAAGTACTTGAAAAGTGTTAAGGATGTATTCCTTAATATGGAGAGGATGATTTGAAACAATAAGTCACACTGACTCAAATTTCAAATCAGGTATGAGTTTAACCTTCTAATAAGAAAAGAATGGATTGGAAGGTTACAACCCAAAACTCGATATTAAGATGACGACATTAACAAGTGATACTGTTATTGGAATAGTATGGATGAAAAAGTTCATCTTTGAACTAAATGTAGTTCTAAAAGGTCTCCGATCTTGTCTCGTTGTTGTAAGATAACAATGGGAGCGATCAATTTTGTGGTCGAGCCATAGTCTCATCAGAAGTTGTAGAACATTCTGAGGCTCTTTCACAAGTCTAGAGACAAAGAATTAAGAGGAAATAACGTAATGAAAATTATTCTATTTATGAATGATTTATTAGATCCCGAACCACGCCTTAGTCACAGATTTGATGTGAGCATCACTTAGATTTGATGGAGATTAAATGCAAACGTAATTTGCTTGACTCCAAGTGAGAGATTGATAGATATAGGTGGCCTCTAAGCCAATCACGAGGCACCTATTTCAATCTGGTTCAATAATAAATGGCATATATATATATATATATATATATATTTCATCATGTTGATTGGTGTGTTTATTATTAAGTCGCATAATGAAATACATGAATGTGTGCAACGGTCATTGGATTATGATGAGATCATAATAATGAGACTGATGACCTATAAACATATTCTGAATTGTTCCTAGTCATAGGATGTTTGAAGAGGATATCAAACATCCAGTAAGACTAGTACATGTTACTCTAGCTCATATGATGAGGGTGACTGATCTCGTTAGTCACATGTGTAGAGACACAATGGTAAACCTGTAGGTGCTCATTGGGGAATGAGTTCATTGAACTGATCCGATATGAATCGCCGAATGGTAATTTACCTGACTGTCAATCGGCTTGATTCATCATCACAGTGGCGTTGTAACGACCCGATTACTAAATGGGTATCGGATCATTATCTACGGGTTCACACCCGGATCTCATACGACACGTCTGGAGAAGTAAGCGTTAAACAAGGTTAAATATAACAATCTCACGGACTTCAAAGAAAGTATAAGTGTGCAGGAAGTAAATTAATAATGTTCGTACATAGTCCAACAATAATTATATGGTCTAAAGAATTAAATAAGTACAAGCAGAAACAAAGTACAACAACATTGGGGCATACCCCGGAACTGAGATAGCTGTTGGCCCGCACACCAAGGAGAACACCACATGCCGCCACTCGCCAAGAAGTCTACACCTGAAACCGCAGGGAGTGAGCCACACCAGAATTGGGCTCAGTAGGGATCATCCGATCCCCGCCTCCCACACGCACACACACAAGTGCAGCAATACGGAAATGAAGGCAATTTAATTAAAGCAGTAAACACAGTTCCAAGATTTTGATATAAAACACACGCATTTATAACGCAATAGGCACAGTTCTAAGCAATTCAAGTAACCCAACTCAACACCACAATTCGTAACCAAAGATCCGGCTAAACACTCAAACTACACTATCGACCGCATACAAACGGCGCCTCACAACACCACCAACACCCACGCCTTTCCACCCCTACGATGTTCCGGGCACCGTAGGGTGAGGCAATGAGTCAAACTAGGACTAACTGCGACTAGTGAACCACCACCGCCCAGTTACGTGTGCACACAAGCAGTCTAGACTACTGTCCTATCGACTGGACTTCCCTCAACGCCAGGCCTCGGCGCTTCATGAGGGCCCTGGGGACCGGCGAAACCCCCTCAAGCCGAAGCTATAGGGACTGCCCGTAACCCTAACCTCCCGGGTCACATTAGGCCAAAGGGCGAAGGGTACCACTCGTAACCTCGATATCTCAGGTTACATCAGGCCCAATGGCTAAAGGGTAAACTCCAGCAGCACCACACCCGGCTCCACAGTAAGAAACACGCTGGAAACTGTCACAACATATTAGGAAAACACCGACCCGTTGGGACCAAACAACAACCCCTCGGATAGCGCGCTGGCTACTCCAGCTTGACCGGCTCAAGGTGGTTTTGCTTCCCCCAGCCATAAGTGAAACACCAACATGTACCCCTTCCACACCGGTACGGCAACAATGCCACCTAGACATTGTGTCCCTCCCACACCGACACAAGGTGTCAAACGTAAACCACAATCGCATAACACACGTACACACAATGTGATTCCGATTATACATAAATCTTCGGCCTCGATATACGATTTCAAGCATGCATTTAATGAGGTTCTGTCTTGAATCGGGTCGCCCAAGGCCGACGTCATTCAAGACCCCTAAATTGGTTCATGTGAAAACTGGCCTCGGAAGTTGGCCTAAAAAGCATCGTGCATGGTAGTCATTTTTTAAAAGGCATCGCTGTTCCTAGTCGCCTAATCATGACAGAAATAGATTCAGGCCTCCGGGTGGTCTGAACTAAAACACATCGTCTTGGGAAGCCGCCGTTTTAAAGGCGTCGCTGTCCCCGGACGCCATTCAAAACAGAACTCTATTCTCACAGAAACCGCTTACGAGACAAATCTGGCCTAAATGGCGTCGTCCTAGCCCGTCACCATTCACTACAACAAACTTGGTCTATACTTACGGCAAATAACCGTAAGTTGTGTACCAAACACCGTTAGTAGATACCTTTACTTACGAAACCCCCTACGGCCACCAACCGTACGTGTAGCATCCGTTCCTATAGACTATACCTACGGTTATGCAACCGTAAGTTGACAAAATCTATACTGTCGGTTTAGTAACCGTTGTTACAAATTGATCTATGCCTACGGAAAACACCGTAAGCATACGCAAACCAAACTGTTACCATATAATATTTTGAAAAACATCTTATCATCTGTACTTACTCAAAAAACCGTAAGTATTTGTTGGTCAAACCGTTAAAATATAACTTATCGAACAATACCTAACAATTTATATCTTTTTTATTTATGCCATTTCACATAAAAGAAAATGTATTAATTCTCTGTAACGGAATCATGCACTCATTCTACATTTCACGTATAATGTACGCGTAACACATTTCTATCACGTGCACACATTATATCACACATTGAATAAATTTTTTTGTATAACAAAATGTATACTTGTGTCAATATATTCCACCTGTAAAGTTTAAAAACACATCACAACATCAAACGAAATCGTCACGGGAAGAAAATTTACATCTATCTATCAATTACATAGTCCATTCGTTTTTCAGAAGTACAATAAAAAAAATATCCATAAACCATAAGACCATAAAGTTGATATCTCCCACATCCAAACTACACCATATAAGGTTGAACCTGTAAGAAAAAAAAAATTCACAAGATTATTTTCAAAGTCTAAATAAACAATTACATCTAAAAATTTAAATAAAAGAAGAATCTTACATAGTCTTTAAACCAAACAATGTGGCTATCCACAGCATCTCTCATATTTATTCTTTCTGCATCCTTGACAAACAGTGGTGCAGATATCCAGAAGAAATATTTAAAATAAGGATACAAATACGTATCATGATTATCTACAGGAGTAATCCAGATAACAGGAGTAATGCAAGATAACAGGAGTGGGAGCATGCTGCCTTGCCATCTCTTGAATCAAAACTACCTAGAAAAACTTAACTTTAATTCCATGTTCATAAGTTTTGACAGAAAAAAAAAAAGATAAAACAGAAAAAAAAAAGCTCAATATAAGATGCTTCAACAGGATTTCTTGTACTGGAAGTGACAACATCTAATAATAAGGGCCGAGTAACACATAAACAGACCAATGTTTTAAAAATGTCTGAGTGGAGTGAGTTGGATGACCCCCTTACTGCCTAGGCAGACTGCATAAGTGGCAAGGTGGACACCTAAAACTCTAAGAGACAGTTTACTGCCTAGCTGTCGAGGTTGATTCACAGTAGCATCCCAGCACTTGGAATTCCAAAGGTAACATGCTAAGTGTGCCTTCACATAGGTAATAGGTTGATGCTCATACATCCTAAAAGATGGCTGCTAGACTCAAGTCCCTTGTTGCAGAGTTGGCATCTCAGCTGATACTTATTCCCGAGATTACCATACTTTGGTGCTAAATGGGGTCCGGTTCAGGAATCTAATCCGAAAAACTTATGACCCGATCTGAACCTGGATCTGAAGGTTTAAAAAAATGGATCGGCTTCAAATTAAATTTGATCTTAATCTAATCCGAATCCATACTTCTTTGATTGGATGGCACACGATACTGTACAGCCTTAAAGGGTACAGTAGGCTGTAAAAGATGCACACCATCTAATATCCTGATCAATTAGAGAATGTTAGTGTGTCATACCCATTTGCCATTCTTCTTTGTTATTCACAACAATAATTGTCCATTGAACGTCTTTATGATTGCCTCACTAGAGAAGCTAATAATTACCCATGAAGTGTCAATGCGACACTTCTCTTCTACAAATCACAATGGATAATGATAAAAATGAGTGACATACTAGCATATATCACACTGAAGAGTTTGCAAGCTGTCGGTTGCCGATAATGGACACAAAGCACTGAAATTTCTGGGACACCGAATTTTCCAGATCATGGCAACCATTTTTTCTGTACATGACTTAAAAAAAATTTTATGCAAGTCTACAAATTGAGAAGCCAGAGTACCCTGAATATTTGCCAGAGCCAGTCATCACTGGCAAATGCTAATCTAAACACTGATCAAATAAAAAAAAAAAGGTTGAATTGTTCACAAATGTGTTAATAGTTATATCAATATTGAACCAATACAATTAATAAGATCACACAGGTTTAAAAAGCCGTCTTCAAAACTGTAGAAAATAAACAACTGAGCATACACAATGAATCATCGCCAAGGATAAACAAGTATTATACACCTGTCTGCAGGTAATCTCGACAACTGAGTAAACTAATATCCCTAGCTCAAATTTTATCGTCGTCTAAAATTCCACCAATGCCGGGATATTTCTCATTGTTTAACCAATCACCGGGGCATTTCTGTTAGAAACCTTTCCAAAACCTATTCGGTTAGCAATGAGGGAAGTGAGAGAGAGAGAGAGGCTGATTCAAGGTCTCTAAAGAGGTGAGTTGCAGACGATGGAGGACGCAAAAGAAAGTGAGGGAACAACAGAAGTGAGGCCTTTTGGTTGAAGCTACCCGTTTAGTTTAGACCTACGAAAAATGAAGGCTATCTGTCGGTTACATCAATCACCTAAAGCCTCAATCCTTCCATTATTGGATTCGCTTAAGATCTGAAAGATTTTAAGAAGTTTCAATATTGTCCCTGGCAATCAAAACTAGGGGAAGAACATGTACAAGAACCCTGCCAAAAGCAGAGTCGAACAATGCTTATTTCTGTGATTGGACTGACGATCACTTCAACAAGTTGCACAAATCTGCCGATGAACTCCTCGTTGATTTAAGGATCTTATTTTAGTCTATTAATTTTAGTCTCTTATCATTTCAAAGGCCTTCCCAGATTTATGTACATTTTATGTAAGAGTACAAGAAAATAGGATAGGATTGAAAGACCTGCCTTTTAGGAAAATGTGATTTTCTTGATTGGATCACCATGTCTATTAAGAGGCCCAGAATTGGATTTTTGTCTATTTGAACCTGTAACAGGACCTCCAACAGATGAAACAGGACCAGATGAAACATCTTCCCCAGTTCTCAAGACTTTTTAATATCTCCCCCGGTGTAGGGCATAGCCGTGGAGCTCATTGTCACAGGCTTCTCCTTTGGTTGCTCAGGCCAGCCTGAAACATACAGGCCATTGCTGAGTTGGTGGGAGGGAAATCTGGAGCCCATTGATCTCAGGAGAATTCACTCCACCAAGAATGATAGGTAAAGCGTCTCAAGCAGCTCAGATGTTTGACTGGAAATCCAGTCAGGCAAGTGGGTAAACATCCCCAAAATTAATTTCAGGGCTAGTTGTGCATGGTTCATGAGTTCGAAAAGCTAGATATTTGAAGACCGTCAAAAGAACATTAGACCTAAAGTTATGCAAACCTAGCTTCGGTATAAAGTAGTGATCAAGTTATGATACAACAGTTTGCTTCATGTTTGGGCTAACTTCTCAATTGGCCTGAAGTGGTGGGGACAAGGTTCCCTCAAATTTCTGACCTCCAAAAAATTGCAAAGTGTTTTCAATAATTTAAAATTCACCTGTGGAATAAGAAGTGGAATAGTCGAGATATCCTTTTCTCTTTCTTTCCTTCTCTCTAAAGAATAAACATCAACTGCGAACCTATATGAAAGCATGTCAAGTTAACAAGTAGCCAATAGATCAACTAAAAATAACCTTCAACATACCATAAAAACTTACCTTCTAATGTCAACAAGTAGTTCTTTTGGTTTTGCCCTCAAAAGTGAATCCAAAAGCAACATAATTGGAGGGTTAGCTGAAGAGTGAAAGCTCTGGCCAAAGTGACATAGGATTAGAAGGCTCTAATGCCCCCTATTAAGAAACACAAAGTATTAGTGAAACATATATACATACATTGTGCTATACAAGTAATGACTATATTTATAAGCTAACCCACCAAAGACATATTGGAACAAAAGTGTATTTCGTTGAGAACACATTCTTATCTTTTATCCATGATATAAGCAAACTAAAACGTAACAATATGACATAAGAACACATATAATCAAGATAAAAGCAAAATAAAGTTAGTATATGGAAAACTTCAGCAAATAAAAATGCATAGAAGTGTGCGGAACTGATAATAACAAAGTTACCAGAGTCTATATTTTTAATCAAGACTAATAATTTTTACATTAGGGAATTTTGAAGGGAGAGGAAAGGATCATTAGCCTGTTAATTTTTAAAAGATCATTAACTTGTTAATTATTTTTTTCCTCTAATTCTTCTTTTCCTATAAAGCTTCTTTAGTCGGTAATTATTGTTGCCTTTTAAAGAGTGCTGCTTCTGGGTATTCTAAAGTAAAAATCTAAACGTGAAGTTGGTGGCTTCAGGCTTCTGCAATTGAAAGTTTGTTAATGGGCACTTGTAGGAGGGTGTAGAAAGAGGGGAAGGGAAGGGACTAGGGAGTCGTACAAGTTTTCTTGAGAACCAACGCCAACAATGCCAACACCACTCCCCATCGATCAAAAAAATACATGACTTCACCAGGTGGACGCAGTTGGGTGGGATCGAAGAGGAGAGCGCGCAGAGGCTGCCGACAGGATAGGAGGATAAACAAAGGTAAATTTGTGGTTTTTTTAACAAAAAAATTAATCATAATCTTTACAAAAAAATGATTCATTTGAAGAATTTTAATAAATTTTTATGTATTCTCTAGAATGAAACTGTTAAGAAAACTGATTTTATTTTTATTTTCCAAAATTGTTTTTTGTATATCAAAATTAACATTTTAACTAATTTTCACTAAATTTTCAAAGCTTTCGTCAGTTTCTTGAGAACGTGACAGGGACAGTAGCCAGAGCGGAGAAAATTTATGTTAAAGCGTGTAGCTTGGTAGAAAAAAACGTAGAAGTGGTGGGCATTCCTCCATCTAAATGGTGAAATCAAAGGAATAAAAAACAAGTTTTGACGTTGGAATTAAAACAAGAAAATAGACATGAACCCTACATCTTTCCTTGGAAGATTGTTGGCGGAAATCTAAGGAAAAAGAAGAAGAAGACAAATTTGGCAACGGAAAATTAAGAACTTCGGGATTAAAGAAGAAAAGGGCATAAAGCCCACAACTTTTTCCTGGAAAATGGCCAGTGGAGGGACCATGGAAACTAATACAAGCTGAAAAAAATTTAAAAAAAAGGAAGAAGAAAGCATTCCCATGATCACTTCTACAACACGTTTGCAGACTGGACGCTTCAAGTAAAAGAAACGAAAACAAGAAGAAGAAGATAGGAGAGAGAGCACAACGACGGATTTGTTTACTAACCTGTAGGTTTCTGAGAGCCGCTCTCGTGGTCCGTCAACAACGACGGAGCTCTAGTGCCATCGCCGGACTCCGGTGAACCCTTCACCTCGTCTACTGGTAGCTTCAGTTGGTCTTCACCTCTTCCACTGGTAGCAAAGGGGAACGGAGGCAGAAGAGAAGAACTGGAAATCAGGTGAACATTTGGGGTCCAAATGTTCGTTTCTCAGATCGTTACCTGGAAGCGTACCACCAAGCGTGCAGTGCCTTGTTCTTGAAGACGGCGAGCGGGGGCGCGCAGGACCGAGAAGAAGAAGCTAGCGGCGGCAATGGTGCTTCGAGTGTTTGTTTTGGGGGATTTGGGGGTTTTAGGGGTGAAGGCCTTCTTTAGGATTTGGGGGTTGTGTGAGGGCGGGGAATAATATTTGGGGGTTTTCGGTAGCGCGGTAGTCTTTCGGTTTGGCGGGCAAATACTTACGGAGTTTTATTTTAAAACAAATAAAATATATCTTTTACTTACAGACACATACTTACGGTTTAATATTATGTAACTAAAACTTAATAAACCGTAAGAAATCACTCTCTATATTAACACTTAACAAACCGTAAGAGTCATCTGTAAGTATAGAACAACTTTGTTGTAGTGATTTCAAATGGTGTCGCCCTAGCCCGACGCCATTTAGAGCCCGAAATCTGATTTTCTGCAACTTAACCCGAACCTTAAAACGGGGTTTCCTCTCTCCCAAAATCACCCCAAAAATAGGAAATGAAGGGGAGAATCCAATTTACCACTTGAAACACACGAATTCCCATTTTATAGAAATGACCATTTTCATTAAAAAGTCCCTTAAACATGCTCATTCTATCCAAATCTCCACACACGTCGCATGCTTCAAGCGGGAAAAACATGGATAAAGCAACTAAATCACGTATAAGGATCGTCCCCCTACCGGTCACTTGAACTCCTCCTAGCTCCGTGTTGCCGAACCGCCGCACCGCAAACCGCCGCCGGTACCACCGTGGACGTTGTCACTCCGCCAGGACGTCGGCCGCCGCCCGGAGAATGAAGTGTCGTGAAGGAAGTGGTGGTGGTAGTGGTGAGAGGTAGAGAGGCGTTGGAGTGGTGGAAGAGGAAGAAGGGAAAGGAGAAAGGGAAGGGGAAACGGAGGGATCCGAGAGAGGGAAGAGAGAGAGTGAGAAGGAGAGAATGAGAGAAAGGAGGGAAGGTTCGGGGTGTAAACTGAAACAGGTTAAATTGCATCGTCCAGAGCAGACGCCTTTCAGGTGACAAGATCGGGCCATACTCTGACAGAATGTCTGAATCGCGTCGTCCATCCAAGACGCCGTTCATACAACATGACCAGGGCCGTACTCTCGTGACCCGAAACTAGCCCACATGGCACCCACGTGGCACTGACGTGGCAACTCTAAAACGCGTCTTCCTCTCAAGACGCCGTTTGAACCGCGTCTTGAAAGTTCGACGCAATAAAGAACTTATGCCCCAGCCCCTATAAGGGCCCAAACCAAGGGGTCCGGCTCCGAAACCGACCCAATAACTGTACCCGAAACCTCAATCCTTACAGGCGTGGTTGGTCCTTGGACTTGAGACACCAAAAACACCTTGTCGGTGGACTTCTGGGCTTTGACCTTGGCTTACGAATCCCTATTCACGGGATTTCTAATAGTCAAGGATCGGGTCCAGCAGAAGACCTTCGAAGGTGATTGTGTATTCAATAGAGGATCATTCGCTCTCAAGTAACTGGAGAGAGAATGCTATAGAAAAGATCCGTAGGAGCCTCTGGCCAGAGCAGACACAATATCAGAAAAGGTGTTTTCTGATATTATACAGCAGAGTCTGATTCAAATGAGTTGACCATTTAGGGTTTGACAGTTGACTATATCCTAGGTTAACTCTTGAACATTGTGCGAACTAAGGATTATAGCCACGCGGTAACTGTGGACGGACAGGTTCCATGAGTGGGTTGTTGAACCCCATTACCTTCCAAGATCATGCGGTGTTGCTTGGCACCTGACTTGATCGGAAGTCCGATCGAATTTTACATAAAATGTTAATTCGGTTAAGTAATTAACTAATATCTAGATATTAATTAATCACAATAAGTCAATAACTAGTTATTGGACTTAACGGACTGAAAACCGGACTGGTTAACAGGCTTAGAGGGTCACACGCAAACAAATTCTCAATCAGTGGTAATTAAGTGGGATTTATATCAAGTTGGGGACTTTTGTGAAAAGTCGCGCCGACTTAATATATATATACGAACTGTTGAGAAACCCTGGGCCAAGCTACAGGAGTTCTCAAGGCTGGCCATCCCACCTCTCTCTCTCCTCCTCCTCTGGGCGCCCCGTTCGAGGCGCCAGGAGACTTCCCGTCTCCGCTGCTCGTGTTTCTCGAGAGTTGGGAATTCCCGTCTGGATGATCCGGACATGGTTGCGGCGAGGATTCTTTAGCGAGCGAGCTGATCTGGACAAGGGATCAAGGACGAACCACTGCGGAGGATCGCGTGGATACTGCTGGAGGCCGGACGCTTGTGCCGCTAGTGGCACCGCCTCGACGGAACCGAAACGGTCGCGGATTCGATTCCGCGCAAGGTGATGAGATCACAACAATTGTTTTTCGGTTTTACTTTTCGTTCTGAATCAGATCTGCGGGCATCGGGCGGGTATTTTCTTGTTGCTTCCGCGGCGTTCATCGTGCCCCGCCCGGATCCTAACACTATTAACCAAATTTACTAAAGCAATAAGTTTATTTCTATAATAAACTGAATAACAATTGTTCTCAAAGGTTAATTTGTATCCTATTCTGTCCAAATGAGAAACAAAAATAATATTTTTTATTATGCTAGGAATATAATAACATTCAGATAAAATGATTTTCTATCCAGATGGAAGCTTGAGGTTCAGTGTCCCCATAGCAAACGCCGCAACCTTTGCGCCATTTTCTAGCCTTAAGTCCACCTCGCCTTTGCTCAGCTTCCTTTACTTGTTAGCACCTGCACAACATTCTAGACATGTGAAACACATCTAGTACCTAATACCCAAGATGTAGAATCTTTAAGAGACAAGTGAATATCTATTATATAGATACCTAAAGCTTCTCCTAGCTTCATCTTTTCTTGAGCCTTTTCTTTGAGGTACTCCTCGTAACCTCTTCCAGTGACCCTTCTGGTGGCAGTAGAAACATTCTCCTTTCTCTATTCCCTTGCCTTTGTCTTTCTTGGCAACTAGCTTCAATTTGTTATGCTTCTTTACCTTATCTTTCCTAAAGGCTTGGACTGCTCTTCTCTTTTCTCTATCTCTGTTGACCATGAGAGCAACGGGCTTTTCCTTCTGAACGTTGCCCTCAGCAGTCTTCAATATATTCAGCAGCTTCGTTAGTGTAGCCTGAATTTTGTTCATGCTAAAATCAACTATGAACGAAGAATATGAGTCCGGGAGTGACTGAATATGAGTCCGGGAGTGACTGAAGAACAAGGTCGGTGCACATCTCATTAGGTAAGTCAACCCCGAGCATAGCCAACCTTTCAATCCACTCAATCATCTTCAACACGAGTCTGCACTTAAGATCCCTCTACAATCCAAGCGTTGAACATGCTCTTAGATATCTAATATCTTTTGATCGTACTCTACTCCTCAAATAGCTCTTTCAGGTACAGCAAGATGGATCTGACATCTATCTTCTCATGTTGTCTCTGCAACTCATTACTCATAGAGGCTAACATGTAACATTGGGCCATTGTGGAGTCCTCCTTCCACTTCTCGTAAGCTATCATATCCTCTTCAAGGGCATCTAATGTCGATTCAAACAGTGCCTGACCTCCAGGACATAAGCAGTTTGCTTAGACCTGAGAACAATTTTCAGGTTCCTAACCTAGTCAAAGTAGTTGAGGCCTGTCAATCTATTGGCCTGGTATGACATTTTTGCCTATAGGAGAAATACGAATATAATAAGCATATGTTTAATTATTAATTAAAAATTATATATGAACTTTTATCAATTTTAACTCCCACTAATTTTCGACGGACAATACAACCCTCAGATGTACAGAACGGTAGACGCCTACGGTCTTCTAGTGGAGAATAGAATCTCAATGACTCACAGTGTAACCTTGTGGATAGCACAACAAATCACACTATGATCAGAGAGAAGCTAACTCTTGATACTTGAAACTCTTTGCAATATCTGATCATACTTCGGCCCTTAGAATATTAATGGCCTTGTGGATAACACAATAAACCACTAATTTTTGGTTTAAGTGTTACCATTACTACTTAACAGGCATAGATTAGAATGTTGTAATACCTAATATTTTTTTAAACAAAAATAATAATAATTAAAGAGGGACATCGAATGTAATCTAGTTATTTGAATAAGTCCATTAACTTATTTTCATAGGTGGTTTAGCCCATTAACTGAAGGAAATTTCTGAGTTCGGGTACCTAGGACATCAAGAGTAATTTGACAACAACTTTTAGTGTATAACTCATTAGTGTGGTTAGTATCAATGGAAAGAGCTCAAAGAGATTTACAACTTTGTAGAGATTATTTTCGTAGATTCTTTCATTTATTAGGTCTAAAAATTAGATGTTTGGATAACGTAAGTAGAGATGCAGGAGAGGAGTATGATTTGGAGTAGGATTCTCTCTAATTCATAGAAGGGAAATTTAATCCGATCTAAAGGTGGACAATGGAGGTCGTGTGAGATTAGAATTAGGGTGGTTGATCTATACATAGGTGCTCAGAGGCATCATTAAATCCTAGCAATTTTACTTAGGCAAGAAGGTGGGTATTTTGCTCTTGTTCTTGAATAACAGAGAAGAAGTGGTTTATGGCTTATGGATTAGTGGTCTCGGGTTTGTGGCATATGCTAAGAGGCTTAGAGATCGAGAAGGAAGGCTAGAAGTTATTAGATCCGTGGTACGGCTGAAAGGATTCGTTGGAGAAGATCGGTTTGTTCATTAGAGTTAGGTGATTGATTTTCCAAAGCATGGATTATTTCATATTAATATGAAAAAGTTGGTCAAAATATGTTTTTGGAACAACATTCTAGAAGTCTATGATTTTAATGTCTCCTTTGATTCATCAATTTTTTGACCAATTCATGAAATATACCAGTTCTGGAATTTCTGGTAAAAAGACGTCTAGACAAGAAGACATCCACTGAAATGCGTCTGCTCGACTGAACGTCTTTCAGTTGATTGTAAAAGACATCCACCTTTATGGACACCATTTAAGCTCTTGATTAAGTAATAATGAGCCTTTACCTACGGTTTCAAGAACCTATTCCTACAATTTTTAGAACCTTTACCTACGGTTTCTAGGACTTATGCCTACGATTTTCAAAATCTATATCTATCGTTTTGAGGCTAAACTTAGATTGGCCATAACTCTTTTGTTTCTTATCCAATTGACTTGAAATTTTGACCACACCTTAATTTTGATATGTTATACCTGTTTTTAAAATTTAACAATTTTTGAAAATTTATTCCTATTTTTCTACTATTTATTTTTTTACTTAAATTTTACTCAAGTTTTAAACTCTCCATTTTTTGAAACCACTCATTTGATCTCCTAATTTAGTGAAATTTTGCAAGCACTTTACTTATCTCCTAACGATGATGTTTTATCAGTTTGGTAAATTTTTGAACATGTTTATTAATATTCACCATATTTAATGGATTTTTAGCCTAGAAAAATAGGTTTTGATAGGTGAAAATTATAAAGCATCTTTTGAAAACTCTAGAAAATTTCTAGTAATGTTTTTAATACATATGTGACCCGTTGGAATCAGTTTTACCTTAAAGTTCACAGTAGAACATTGTGTTATCTTTAAAATACCTTGTTTTCGTGAAAACGTATTATTTTTGCACATGTATGATTTAGAATATCTTGATTTTTATTTTTTTTCTAACATAGGAAAGGGGTTCAAACTGTGCGTGCGGTCCGTGCACACGGAAAGCTTTGTTCGCCTCATAGCACTCCTATATATATATATATAATGTAAAAACCATATTTAAGAAAGATAAATCTATTGATGGGTTGAAAAAGAATGATGATGTCTACAATAATCCGGCCCATTTCACATTCAGAACGGAGTTGAGATTGCCTCATGGGTTCCACAACGGCTTGCTTTCCAGGATTAAAAGGAATTCAAACAGATTTGTGGGAGCTGCCCCGTAATGCCCTTACCTTACCTATAAACCCCCTCCCCAGGCTTCGCATAACGGCTCTCTCTCTCTCTCTCTCTCTCTCTCGCTCGCGCTCTGCACTTGCTTGCTTGGTAGCTTCCGCAACAAAAGAGAAAGGACCGGAGAAACACTAATCTCCGCTGCCCCCTGCCTCCTCTCGCGATTTCTGCGTCCATCTTCGCTTGCGCGAGGCCCTGGGGGCACCTTTTTTTTTCATGTTGTTCTTCCCGTTCTAACATTGTCGTCCTTGTGCAGGGTTTTTAGTGTTCTAACAGTTTCTTGTTGCAGGGCTTTCTTCGCATTCTTTTGTTCCGCCTGTTTATCTGTTTTTTGTGTTTTTTTTTTCTTCCCTTTAGTTGTGTGTTTCTTCGTTTCTGCTGTTGTTGGTCAGGAAGCGACGCAGCCGATGGTGGCTTCCTCGGGGAGGATGAGCACAGGAGGCGGTGGCGGTGGCAGGGTGACGTGCTGTGGCGCCGTCCCCTCCAGGAGGCCCTCGCGTCCAGATTCTTGCACTACCGGGGGTTCTTCGGTCAATCCTCTTCTAGGCATGGGGTGAGTACCTCAATTCCGATCTGGGTTGTGAGTACCTCAATTCCGATCTGGGTTGTTCTATTTTTATAAATCTCATGTTTGATATCTGTTTCGTGTTTTTTTAATGCTCTTGGAGAATTTTTTTCTGCTTCCGAGGTTGGTTTTTTCTGTGTTCTTTTGTGGGGTTTTTAATCGTCTTGGAGTTGGTAGATTATTAGAGGGGTCTTTGCGCCTGTTCTTCTTTCATCCTGGGCTTATTTGGGGGCATTAGGGTTTCTTTTTTATTTGTCTTTCTTGCGCCCCTGTTTCGGTTTCCTGTTACTGCATTTTGCAGTTGGCTTACCGTAATTCGATTTAATTACATTTTACATTCTTTGGGTCCTGTGAAACCCTAATTTTCTGATATTGTGGCTCTGTCTTTGCACCAGATTAAACAATTATTCATCTTCCTCCTGATTGTCTCAACTCTTCGATTTGTGTTTTCATCTGATTTGGTTTGCATTTTGTTTATATTTCTCTGGGGCTCCATGGTTTCGGTCCTGTTCCTGTGTTTTGCTGTTTGCTTCCTGGATTTCAATTTGGGTTGAGGCCCATCCATGTAGATCTAATTGTGTTTCACATTGTTTGGAACCTGTAAGATGCTCAGGGCTCCCTTTTGTGAGAATTCATGAGAATTCATTTGTTTGTGATAATTGTTTATCTGTTTGTTTAAATGCCTGTGAGAACTGAGAAGAGCTTTTGTGGCTTGTCGTTTTTCTGGCTTCAATTACTCTTTCTGCGATTCCTTAAAAAACCCACTTCTCTGTGTTAGTCATACTGATTGTCCTCTCCCATCTGTATGCAGGGTGGTGACAGGTTCATTCCTTGCTGCCATGGATTTCGACTTTGCCCATGCTATGTTGACAGAGACGAGAAAGGAAAAGGACAATGCTGCTGCAGCCTCGCCATCCAGGGAAGCCTACCGGAAGTGTCTGGCCGAGGCCTTGCTGCAGAACAGGACACGCATACTCGCCTTCAGGGCCAAGCCTCCTGCAGCCATGGACCTACCACCAGGTCCGCGCTGACCATGCCTGTTCGCAGCAGTTCAGGCCAGCCAAGCAGAGGAGGTACATCTCCCAGTGTGCAGAGAGGACTCTAGATGCCCCCGACATTGTGGATGATTACTACCTGAACCTGCTAGACTGGGGGAGCAGCAACATCTTGGCCATCGCCCTGGGCAGCAGTGTCTATCTGTGGGATGCCACCAATGGGTCTACATCGGAGCTCATGATGGTGGATGAAGAGAGTGCCCTGTGACAAGCGTCAGCTGGGCGCCTGACGGGCAGCACCTTGCCGTTGGGCTAAACAGCTCCAATGTCCAGATGTGGGATACAAGCTCTAGTAAATTGGTCAGTCTTCTGTCCTGAATTCCATTGTCTGGTTTCTTTCTTCCTAATCTAATTTCTGGTCACCTAGAAACATGGAACCATAGATAAATTTTCATGGCAAGCATGACCTTTACGTATCATTTTAGTTAACCCTTTAAGGGTTAATTTGATCCATAGTTGCTGCAAGTTTATGGATGGGAGTACGGTTTGGATAATATGGCTGACTAGTTAGAGTAAATTAGAGTCATATTTTCCTTTCTCATGTTTTCTATGGTAGAAATAGTTTCCTTTTGGTTCTGGAAACAATTGCTTGAGATCATCATTTCCCTTCTCAGAGGTGATCTCTCCTTGTCACTTTGGTTAAACCTCTAAGGACTAATATTTAATCTAAAGATGCCCATGGAGAAGGAGTTTCTGGTTTAGGTGGTATGGCTGAATTGTAACTTAAATTAATTAAGATGATACTTTCTTTTCTCAATTTTCTGACTCTTACCTGGTGAAATATGTAGTAGCAAAAGTAAAATAGCATAATGAAACAATTGAGGCATCTGAAACTTTCACATTGTATTGCCGTTAATGACTAAAATATCCAAAGATGTCCATGGACAAGGAGTTTCTTGCTTGGGCAGTATGGCTGAATAGTAAACTAAGTTAAGATCATACTTTCTTTTCTCAATTTTCTAATCCTCACTGTTGAAATATATAGTAGCAAAAATAAAATAGTATAAAGAAACAACTGAGGTGTTAGAAATTTTCACATTGTATCACCATTAACGACTAAAATATCAAAAATTTCCCTATCTATTTTCTTTACTTTCTTTATCAGATATGAATGAACAACTATGCAATGTGGCTTATGTGTGCTCATTTAGCCAGAAAAGTGTATGTATGCTGGTTAGATATTCATGATGACACTTTCTATGTATGTTAGTTCAATCTCCAGGATATGTAATAGATGATGTTTTGCATAAAGCTATGCTATTTGTTGTTCATTGAATATCTATCGTTCCATTTGATTTGCAGCAGCAGTAGTAAAATATAAGATTATATCAACTGAAACTGCCATATCCACATTCCAACCAGTATTAATAGCTTTATTCTTGGATCTGCCCTATGATCAGAGATTCAGAATCTCATAATAGTTCCTTCAAATTAGCATGTATATGTGTTTATTTATTGAAAATTTCACGTACACATTTTCTTGCATATAATCCTGGTGATTTTCCCAAATGCACCTAACGAAACAAGTACCCGCTTGTTCTTAGGATTGTCACAGAAGTAGTATCTAATAAACAAACCTAATCTTAAACCCAGAATGTGTGGCCTTATCGCCTTGACAACTATGGCTGCAATCAGGGTGTGCTTATCAAAGGTAGACACTTTCTAGAGAACTTTTTGGTGGCACACGAGAGGATGCACTCTATGAAGCTGCATCACAAGAAAGGGCTTGTGTTGAAGCTAGACTTCGAGAATGCCTATGACAGGGTTCATTGGGAATATTCATTCCAAGTCCTCAGCGAGATGGGTTTTAAAGATACATAGGTGAGATGGGTTAAGGACTGTGTTTCCTCTGCCACTGTTGCAGTGCTCATCAAGGGCAACCTACTTCTTTCTTCCACAGTGGGAGAGGACTGCGTCAGGGTGATCCTCTTTTACGGTTTTACCCCTCCTCTTCATCTTGGTGACCCATATGTTTATCATATCCTTAGCAAAATTTGGGAAAGAGTGGAGTCAACTGGTCTGATTAGAGGCTTCTAGGTTACTCAGTAGGGTATGCATATCTCTCATCTTCAATATGCTGATGAAGTTCATACCTCTAAGCATTACTGTTCTGAGCAAATTTATTCTATATACTAAGCATCCATTTGTACCCAATTCCCACTATGTGGATGCGAGAATACATTGGTCTCCCCTCTTTGTCATGCTCAAAGAAATGAGTATGTTCTGTAACTTACTTCCTTTGTACATGAAGAGAAATTGAGAGTTTGGATGCCTTTGATTAGGTTATGACACGTAGAAAACTCTGTGACATTTTTCTCCTATTTTAGTTGTCACTAGTGCTACAGCAAGGCTTCTCCTAGTGCGACAACTTGCCACTGCACCACATTATCTACTACCTTCAACCTGCGACAGAACAGGAGGGGAAGGAACTTGGCATGAGATCCCACTGGCACTGCTAGCCACAACTATAGGATCCAATGAGTAAAAGTTACGTCCAAGTCATCTGCTCTTTTGAGCACTGCCGAGGCCGCTGTCAATATGGGTTGAGGATTGTGGGGGTGCTGCTGAGGAAGGGGGTGACTGGGTAAAGCAAGTTTTGAGTCTTTAAAATATATAGTTATATTTATGTAAATACTTACCATCTATAAATTACTTTTTATTGCATTTTTACTAGGTCAGACTAGTTCCATGGTTTGGACAATCAGGCTGATCCTAAGCTGGATCAGTCAGACACCTGATCATGCTGGCACCCCATTCTTGTAGGAAATCTAACATGTGGCCAGCATTAGAGGGTGGGGGTGGGGGCTTTGCTCTATCCAGTATGGATGAGAGATCAGATGGTGCAGCTCATAGGGGATGTGCTAATGGTTCTGACAGCCATGCCGATGCCAGAGTCGTAGAGTATGATCAGAGGGCAGTGGCGTCAGTTGGTCTAGATAGTGAGGTTAAAGAAGCAGTCCTCATCGTTGGGCTGGGAGGGGAGGATGAAGCTGAAGGTGTCATAAATGCTTGTCCACATCGGGGACCAATTGTAGCGTCATTGGAAGGGAATGAAGGAGACAAAGCATATGGTAGAAGGCTAAAGGCATCAAAGCAGACAACACCTTTGAAGCGTAAGTAGGCATCACTGTCTCATCTATCTAGTCAACAACTGTGGCCCCTTGATGCATCCTCCTGCCTCTGACGTCTATCTGAAACCTGAGTGAAAGGTGTTACGGTTGCAAATTAGGGCAGCCAAGCCTGGAACTCAATAAAACCGAGCCCAATTTTTTGTTGTTTTGAGTTCATAGTTTCATGTGTTGGTCATACTAATGTGTATTATTTCTTCCTTTACTACTTTTATCATTTGACCTAAACTACTCATCTTTTATTATTTAGTTAGCATCTTTTATTGCTTAGTTAGCATAATTTAAAAATGTGAAATTCTTATGTCACAAGACCCAAACTTACATCACAAGGCCCAACAAAGGGGATCCACGCCAGCAGCCCTGGCCCCTATTCCTTGTTTTTCTCCTTAGGTTGGGTTTTCAATGGTTGGAAGTTAGGGGAGGGGAATCTGGACACATGGGCATGCAAACGCTTTCACAACTAGCCACCCGTGAACCATCCATTGGATGGAAATCCATTTCATAGTAGAGAAGGATTTTGATTAGTGAATATTCATTACATGCTTTATGAGTAAATTTGTACTATGAATTCCTATTTTATTATTGTAACGACCCGCCATCCTATGACCGGAGATCCGGTCACTAAATGGATGTCGGCCCATTAACTGCGGGTTCACACCCGGATCTCACACAACACATCTGGAGGAGTAAGTGCTAAACAAGGCTAAATATAACAATCACACGGACTACGAAGGTAAACGAGTGCGCAGAAAGGAAGATAACAATGTCCGTATACAGTCCAATAATAATTACATGTCCAACAATTAAATAAGTACAGGCAGAAGGAAAGTACAACAACATCGGGGCATACCCCGGAACTAAGACAGCTGCTGGTCCGCACACCAAGAAGACACCACGCTTCCGCTCGCCACGAGGTCCACACCTGAAACCGCAGGGAGTGAGCCACACCAGAAATGGGCTCAGTAGGGATCATCCGATCCCCCGCCTCCCACTCACACACCCACCAGTGCAACAATAGGAATATATGGCAATTAAGTAAAGCAGTAAACATAGCACTCAACCTGATAGGAACCGTACGATAAGCAGTGTAACAGAACAGTACCAAGTAATCCAAAGAACCCAACACAAAGTCACGTCTCACAGTCAAAGTCCACGAAGCGACTGAACCACACTGTCGACCGAAGTCAAACGTCGCCTCCCAACACTACCACCACTGCTCACGCCTGTCCACCCCTACAGTGTTCCGGGGCACTGTAGGGTGAGGCAGTGAGCTAAACTAGGACTAGCTGGACTCAGTGTACCGCCACTGCCAGCTACGTGTGCACACAAGCAGTCTAGACTACTGTCCTACCGTCCGGATTGCCTCCACGCTAGGCCTCAGTGCTTCAGGAGGGCCCTGGGGACCGGCGATCCCCCGTCAAGCCGAAGCTACAGGAACTACCCACAAACCCAACTCTCCCGGGCTGCGTCAGGCCAAAGGGCTAAGGGTACCACTCGTAACCTTGATCAAAGGTCACATCAGGCCCGATGGCTAAAGGGTAAACCAACTCCCACCAGTAACACCACCAGCTCCACAGCAAGAAACACGCCAGAACCTGTCACGACAACCAAAGGAAACCCCGACCCGCTGAGACCAAACAACAACTCCTCGGATAGCACACCAGCTACTCCGGCCCGACGGGCTCAAGGTGGTTCTGCTTTCCTCAGCCAAAGGTAAAACACAACAAGCACCCCTCCTCACAGACACCATGGCCCTTCTCCCATCAGCCCATGGTGACAAACGGAAACCACAGTCATTCCGAATCCATATTCGTACAAACACACACACACAACATGATTCCATTTGTACAGTAAACCTCTGTCTCAGCGTACAGTTGAAGCACACACACATAGATGATGAAATCTCATTCATGCAGAAGTCCTCAGTCTCAGTATACAACTCAAAGCATGCATCTGAACCATCCCCCCGTGAAATATACATGAAATAACAGGATTTAAGCATTTCTGTCTTGAATCGCGTCGACCAAGGTCGACGCCATTCAAGACCCTCAGATAGGTTTATTAAAAGCCAGATTATCCCATAAAACGCGTCCACCAGTGAAGCCGTCGTTTAAAACGCGTCAGGGTCGCCAGACGCCATTCAACCCAGAAATTCAGTATTGCAGAACCCTTAAACGGAGGCATTTCCTGCCTAAATGACGTCATGATGGCCCGACGTCCTTCTGAAAGGCGTCGTCCATTCATGACGTCATTTAGCGCAAGAACCCCTAATTCAGGAAACCTCGAACATGGAGGTTTCTGCCCTAAAACGCGTCGTACTGACCCGACGTCTTTCGGAAAGGCGTCGACCAGGTACGACGCCATTTAGCGCCAGAAACCAGGTTTCCTGGTTCAACCCGAGGGTTTCTCCCTTGATCCCAAGCACCCCGAAAAGCCCCAAAACCAAAGGGGGAGGAAGAGAAACCCAACCATCATAAGCATGCTACAAAACCACGTTTACAAGCACCGCCATTCCCACAAGGAATCCCCCTAAACATGCTCAATCTAGCCCCAAACACGTCACGTCACGCCAAGGAACATACGAGCAACACATGCAAGGTTCGTCCCCCTACCGGTTCTTGAACTCCTCCAAGCTCCTCGCCGCCGACCCGCCGCACCGCAGACCGCCGCCGGTACCCTCGAGGACGCCGCCACTCCGCCGGGACGTCGGCCGCCGTCCGGAGAAGGGAACGCCGCGATTCATAAAGTACTTTGTATTGTGTTTATCAATCATGTTTTAATTTATTTTAAATATTAGATCTCCCTTTATTTGTGTCTGCTTGATGTTGGATTTATGAATCTTACTCCACCCTACCCCCAAATCACCTAGTCCCAATTCTCTGAAGTGGAAAGGGTTCTCCCTTCGTGAAGTATGAGTACATAAACAGTGACCAAAGCTAGGACACCTACTCTGAAATGGCCAGTCTTTTGATTTTTGCTAATAGTATCATATTCTTACATGGTTGGCCACCCCTCACGCCTATAATGGCTAGTTTGTAGATTTGAGATGGTTTAAAAAGATTTTTAAGGTGTTTTGGATTGAGTCTAAGTTGTTTTAAACCTAAAAGGGCATTTTAGTAATTATGCCAAGGTGAAGGGTATAGTGGCATTGGGGTCATTTTGATGCTTATGATGTTTGTCAATAGATTGGGGAGGTATTAAAATCCTAGGATGTGTTTCTATTTTTTGGTTGCTTTAATTGTTTTTGGGCTAAAGGGGTATTTTGGTCATTTTTTAAAACAATTAGGTTTTAAGGATATCTAGCATGTTTTAGGTAATTTAACATTTTTTATAAATTTTCTGTGATTTTTAAGGACTTCTAACATTAAGGGTATTTTGGTAATTTTAAAAAGTTTAGGTTTTAAGGGTATTTAGCATGTTTTAAGTGATTTAACATTTTTTATAATTATGTTGTAATTTTTTTTAATGTTTAGTTCATTAGGGGTATTTTGATAATTTTCTTCATTTTCTAGGGTTTTAAGGGTCTTGAAGGCATGTTGCGTGATTTTTACAGTTTTTGGAGTTTTTTTTGTGATCTTTAAAGATTTTTATCATTAGAAGGGTATTTTGGGGTTTGGAAGACATTTAAGACATGTTAGTTGGCTCTATCATTTGTTTTTTTGGATTTTTCTATGATTTTTACAAATTTTTATAGATGGAGGGATATTTTAGTCATTTAGACAGTAATCCAAAACCAAGGGGGCTGCTTGCTGGGCTTTAACAAATTGGGCTTTGCATGTGCCAAACATGATAGACTTGTTTAAGTTGATCCAAGTCAACTAAAGGATAACACTAACGGATCCTTGTGATAGACCCACTAGAGAGTATCCTTTAAATGTTTCAATAGGGTCCGTTGGTCAAGAACTCATGTAATTTATGGAACAAGAACTTTTGATGATTTTATTGTGTTCGGCCTGTACAAAGCACACTTCTACTTGATCAATAGGGCATAATGACCGCTTGTAAGGTCATATTTAACCCATATAATCATTACTCATTAAGAAAGAATGGTCATTCAAACAATATAAATGAACCACGTGGTCACTCAAACAATATGGGTGAACTGTTAACCTGTACAAGAACTCTCTAAAGCCTTCAAATTTTGAGTGGGAGTCGCAGCATAGTTTATTTAGAGCCTTCTTTGTGGCCTCCTCTGTATGCCTTCATGTCATGTAGCTACCCCCCTTGAGGGGTATTTATAAGGTGAAGGGGGCCCTCACTAGTGGGAGTTAAGGGCACCAGTGGCAGCCCCCCTAACGGTGGGGTTGACCCAATAAGAGAGGGGCAGTGTGTGTGTGTGAGAGAGAGAGTAAGAGAGGAGGAGGCACCGGTGGGAGAGCACCCCCCCTCCTTGCCTTCTTCTTCTCCTTCTTTTATTCTTTTTCTTCTTCTTTTATTAGGGAAGAAACCCCCCCCCACCAGTGGGGCAATGCAACCAAGGGGCTTTGCTACCGGTGTATAGGGGGTGGGGGGGGGGGCTTGGACCCCTACCGGTAACTCCCTCTTCTCTCCTTTTATCTTGTCTTCTTCTTCTTTTTTGTCTGTATTTAATGGGGAGAAACACCCACCGGCATACCGGTGGGGCTCTCAATGAGAATTAGTAAGTGTCTTGGCCTCTTTATTGCACTTCTTTCATTCTTTCTCTCTCTTTAATTCCCCATTAAAAGCCATTGGGGAGTCTTTAACTCCTTTCTTTCTCCCTTTATCAAGTCCCTTAATGAGGTTTTAACTCATACTCTCCTCTTTTATTATCATTTAATGGGGAGAAAATCCCATTTTGAAAGCCATTAAAGGGGGCTTTAACCTCTCTGTGTCTCCCCCTTCTTTGCATTTAATAGGGGAGAACACCCCCCACCCAAAAAAAAAAAAAACAATCGGGAGGCAATCGGTAGGGGGTCTCTTCTCTCCCTCTTAAATCACCTCTTTAAAGACCACCGGTTGGGGGTCTACAAGGAAACCAAGTTTTTTTTTTTTGCGGAGGGGGGGGGGGGAGAGTCTTTTTTATTTTATTTTTCACAGTATGCCTAAGCATGGTTTGCCGTACCGGATCAACTTGTGTTGACCTGGGTGACTTGTACCGTATCAGCGCGAACCCGAGTCGGTGCTGCTCGACCAAGTCTGTATGATTTAGGAGATCTTTTCCATGCGACTTGGCTAAGTCTGTGTGAGTCGAGTCGGCTCGTACTGGATAATGGGAGCTCTGAGTCGGTCCGACTCTTCGAGTCAGCGAACCTGTGCCTAAGTTGAGTTGTCTCTTGATTAAACCCAGCCAACCCATGTTGGAACTCATCTCAAACACTAGTCTTTCGACTTTGGCTAGTAGTATCATATGCTTACATGTTTGGTGACCCTCAGATGTAAGGTGGGTCAGCTTGTAATCTAGAAGTGACCTATGGGCACCGGCTACAACAAAAGAGGAGTAATGGTCAGGGTAGTCTTTTGGCTAAGGTGGCATTTGATAACACTTACCTCTATTGCCTAGAGTCTTCTTTTCATACCTAATGTCTTATGCAAGGTTCCAATATGGTTGAGCCGAATTGGATCATATCTTCCTAGATGTGAGTTGATACTAATCTGACTCTGTCCGACTCACATGAGTGATTCATGCCAATGAGTTTGTTAATGGCAATGAGTTTAAGCCATGTTTAAGAGAAATGTACCCTATTACTGGATATAAAAGTGTAAATATACTTACAAATGAGAAAAACTCGATCTAAAACATTTCATTATGCTTGTAAGAGTCGGCATGTTCTGGTTTGGACTATGTAGTCAGAGGCGTGAGGCAATTGGAGGATTGCCTAAGCCTAAAATGCCTACGTGATGGCCTAGATGTCTTTTTAGAAGGTGACAACAGTCACAATTCTTTAGAAGAAAAGTGAATACAAAGAGGGGTACACTCTCTAAGAAGGGACACAATAAAATGCCTCAAAGGGAACACAATCCCTAAACAGGCCCCAGATAATGAAGTAAGAAGATAACAGCCTTATGAGTACCTTTATCAAGAGAATACAACAGTGAGATCAAAAAAAGTCAGTAAAAAATATTCCTCCATGATCGAACAATCTTCAGAAACTGTATGTTGTTCTCATCCAGAAGATCTGCTGCTCTGCCCCAATCTTCAATCCATCTTACTGCTCTCTTCAAGAGATCACATGCACTACTGAATTGACAGTGAGTTTTCTTCTATTTCTTTCACACCAGATCAAGGAATTCCGGGTCGGGTCGGGACCGGGAATCGGGACCCGGCGATCCCGACCCGACCCGATCTGGATCGGCCGAGTTGGCCGATCCAGACTCAGTCCGGCCAGTCCGACTTGGCCGGATTTTTTTTTAAAAAAAAAATCAGAAAAAATAGAAAAAATTAGAAAAAATTAAAAAAAATCAGAAAAAATTACATACATATTATTCAATTGATGTACAATAAGAATGAATGCAATTCATGTACATCCATAAAAAATAAACATTAAAGAGTCACATTAATAATTTTTCTTGTGCATTAATTAAAAAAGACATTGTTGTTGAAAAATACCTTAGAAAGATCACATTTGTGATCCTTCATCATCCGGTTCATAAGTTTGAGCAGGCGGGCCATAATCTGCCGGTGCATATCCATAGCCAAACAAGGAACTAGCGAGGTCTTCGAATCCTCTTTGAATACCTCTAGGTGTGTAAGCTTGTTGGCTTGAACTTTCTCCTGATTGTATTGAAGGGACAAAAATGCCGTACTGTATAGGTGGAGGTCCAGAGTACCCTTCAGTAGTGCTGCTGATGTCTGAATATGGCAGTGTAGGGGGATGAAAAATGGGCGGATAAGAAGGTGCATCTTCCCATGGTGGCCAATCACATCTTGCCTGTCTCTGTTGGCCTTCAAATCCCCTTTGTTGTCCTTGTCTCTGACCTTGAGTTCCTTCAGAATGACTCGGAGGTGCGGAGTAATCATCGTATCCTGTGTAACTGCTCCCAAATGCAGAACCTCCTGATAGTCCAGCAACAGTAGGGCCATCACCATCACCATCTCCATCATCATCATCATCATCATTAGTGGAGTCACCACTCTGCACTTGGCTTGTTTTCCTCAATCGCCTTCTTCTACACCTGTAGGTTTGTCTTTCTGCCTCGTACATGCTGGCCAAGTGAGGTGGTAAAGTTGGGGTGTCCTCAGGTGTCTCTCCAGTCTGCTGAACTGTCCCTTCTTCTCCTTTTGATGGGTCCACTCGTTGTTTAGACTTTCCTTTTGATTGTTTTCTCTTTTTGCTGCTCGATGACTGCAATGAAGGTCCCGCTGGCTCTTTCTCCTTTCTTCTTTGTGGATCCACCTGAATAGCTGATCTCCTGAGTGCTGGCTGAGAGGCAGAAGTTCTAGCAGTGTCTTCTAGTGTAGCTGACTTTCGGCGCCTCTGAAGAACTAGTGCACCTCCTTCTTGTGTTGTCTGAAATTCAGGATCTCGAGCAACTGCTGCATCTAATTCACCTTATGCCCAACTCCGATCCTGAGGATCAAACTCAAGCTGTGCATCTCTGGCTGCTCTGCTCTCCACCCAAGAATGCAGTGGGTGTTCTTCATCTAACAGTTCATCAATATCAATCTGATGTACAGGCTCATCAACTGGTCAGCTAGTAAAATCCATGAATCTCTATCTTTCAAGCCTCTGTCTTTCCTGAATCTGCCTGATTTTTAGACGTATGTTGTAGTGATAGTACACCAACTTCTCCAGCCTAGAAACCCCCAATCTGTTACGAACCTTCGTGTGAATGAGACTGAATGTACTCCAGTTTCTTTCACATTGACTGGAAGAAGTGGTTTGACTGAGTACTCGCACTGCAACATACGCCAAAGGATTTGTGGCAGCTTGTCTGTAATTAATCTGGATCCACCATTCAGCTGTTCAAAAAAAAAAAAAGACGACGATATCAATAATCATATGTAGAGTCTATATTGTAGACTGGTAGCATCATTAAATTTAATATTTGACTATTTATTATGTAATTCACCTGGAGTTGTCCTCGTTACTGCAGCCCTGACGTCATCATCTCCATAAATGCCAATCTTCAATTTAAATCTCTCCATCTACAAAATAAATATAAATAACATAAGTTAATGATAGACACATGCATTTTCATAAACTCCTACTTTGTACGTTACTCTGCTAAGGCATCTATCCTTTCATTTATATTCCTTGATATTCTAGTAATCACGTTAGTTGTGCCTCGAAGGACCTCTCCGTCATTATGCACGCTCTCACTATACTGATACCTTGGGTTGAAAAAATATCCTGCATATAAATTGAATTTTAATTAGTTATAAAATTAAATGTGAACAAAATTAATAACATAAAATCAACTTAAATAGATGAAGAATTAACCAGCAGCATGAAGATCAAGATGAAGAGTCGACTCCCATCTATTATCGATGATCCTCCACCATTTGTCATGAGAAGTAGGAAGGCTTTCGCTCAATTGCTCCTTTGCTCTATCCATGGCCTCATACAAATATCCCATGTCATTTTTGTCATCTCCATCAACTAACCTCAGAACACGTACCAGAGGCTCAACCACTTTCAGATAGCAAGAAACCTTATCCCAAAAACTTCTCTCCCCAACTAGCGATTGCACTGCCAATGCAACTTCTCTAGTATCGGCTCTCAGTGTCCCTATATGTGCCAGAAACTCGTCAGAGTGGACTAACTGGGCCAACTGATGCTTGTATTTACTCAAACTCTCTAAAGAAATGAAGTTGGATGCAAATCTAGTAGGGCCAACACGAAGAAGATCCCGTCCACCTGTATGTTCTCTCATTATATGTAAGATCCTGTTGTGACTATAAATAAATCCCGTGATCATCTGAGCATGTTGTACCACCTCAGCAACAAAAGGATCTCTACCTATGTCCTCCATCATCAAGTCAATAGAATGTGCTGCACAAGGCACCAAGTACAAATGGTGTCTCTTCTGCATCAACAAATTACCGGCTGCTTTATAGCTTGCTTCGTTGTCAGTGACTATTTGCACAACATTTTCTTCACCAATTTCCTCTACCACGTCATCTATTAGCCTGTACAAATAATTAGCATTCTTTATTCTGTTTGAGGCATCCATAGACTTCAAAAAAATAGTGCCCTCGCTGCAATACACAAGAAAATTAATCATGGATCTTCTTGTGGTCCCTGTCCAACCATCACACATGATGGTACAACCACGCTCCCTCCACACATTTTTGAAGTTGTCGACCCATACCTTCAAGTCATTATACTCTTCTTCAAGCCCAACATCATAAATGTAGCGAGCTGTGGGGGCCTTTACACAAGGTCCAGCATCTGCAATTGCATCCACCATCGTCTGAAAATATGGACTAGATGCGGCATGTGCTGGCACACCTGCATGTAAAAACCATTTCACAATTCCTTTCAAGGCATTTTTTGCTGATGCCTTGACTCCTTTTAATGCTTGCTTGATTCCAGGCTGTCTGGCAGACCTTGATCTGTACAAAAATTGGTCCATAGGACCGCGTGCCACATCTGATGTCCGTCCACAACTCAATATAGAACTAGCAGTCTTGCGACCAAAAGAACCCCTAGGAACGAATATCCCAGGCTGAGAAGCAGCAGGCATTGATCCACCTGATGATCCTATACCTCTTCGCCGGTCCTCATCTTCTCTATTTGTCCGCAAACTGGCACGAACAGCTCTGGTGTACTCTGCATCAGGGTCATCTGGATCCTCCTCATCCTCCTCCTCCTCCTCCTCATCATCTAAATTGATCGGCCGCTGAACAGGTAGACTGTAATCCTTTCGTCTCTGGTGCCCTGATACCTCATCTTGCAAATCCATGTGTTGTTGAGATGATAAATCTTTGTGTGCCTTTTTACCCATCATATAAGCCCTCATTTCCTTCTTCAAGTCCAGCGGGACTGACTCACATCTACTGACATCTCCTGATATGCCAGCAAGATGATTTTTTAGGCGATAGATGCCACCACCCATCTCCTTTCCACACCAGTTGCATTTGACCCTCCTCCTAACACTGTCCACTAGTGTGCAATGCTGCCAACCAAGATCCGCACCATGTTGCTCCACATCCTGTTCTGCCATATTCCTGCATAACATAAAAACAAAAAAATGCAATCAGGTTCTAACAAGTTCAATTGAGTGGTTGGTAGACTCAATTGAACCTTAATCACACTAATCATACAAAAGTCCTAATTTTTAACCCCTAATTAGGACTAATTTTAACTAATTAATGCTAATAACATGCAATTAATGTAAAAAAATACACATTTATGTCCTAACAAGTTCAATTGAGTGGTTGGCACACTCAATTGAACCTTAATTACACTAATCATACAAAAGCCTTAATTTTTAACCCCTAATTAGGGCTAATTTTAACTAATTAACGCTAATAACATGCAATTAATGCAAAAAAATGCACATTTATATCCTAACAAGTTCAATTGAGTGGTTGACACACTCAATTGAACCTTAATTACACTAATCATACAAAAGCCCTAATTTTTAACCCCTAATTAGGGCTCATTTTAACTAATTAACGCTAAAAACATGCAATTAATGCAAAAAAATGCACATTTATGTCCTAACAAGTTTAATTGAGTGGTTGGCACACTCAATTGAACCTTAATTACACTAATCATACAAAAGCCCCAATTTTTAACCCCTAATTAGGGTTAATTTTGAGAATTTTGTCTAATCAACATGCTAAATTTTTTTTCAACCTAAATATTAAGAGATCTACACAATAAACACAATCATACATCATTTCTAATTTTTTAGAATTTTTAAAAATTAATTCAAAATATACCTAAACTCGGAACGGAATGCGAACAAAAAATCCGACATCGAGGGCGGCGGTGACGGCGACCACAACGGTGGCGGCGGCTCCCGGACGGCCGGCCGACGATGACGGGATGATAACCCCCTCCTTTTGCTCAATATCTCAAAAAAAAATAGAAAAGAGAGAGAGAGAGAGAGAGAGAGAGAGGGCCGGCGGCGGACAGCCGGCGGCGAGCGGCGGCGAGCCGGGGAGGGGCTGGGGAGTGGGGAAGGGCCGGGCGCCAGCAGCAGAAACGCTACTGGCGCCTGGTTCCCGATCCCCCCTTAAGGGGGAGATCGGGACCGGCCCGAACCGGACCAGATCGGGTCCGGACCGGCCGATCTGGCCGGTCCGGCCCCGATTTGGTCCGGTTCGGGCCGATTTCTTCCCGTTTTTTTTTTAAAAAAAAAATCGGTGGGGGGAACAGTAAATTCCCCCCCAAATCGGCTCAGAACACGCCGATTCCGATTTGAATCGGCCGATTCGAATCGGAATAAGCTGATTCCGCAATCCATGCACCAGATTGCCTATAGCAACGTAGGGCAAATCGGATACCATAATTGTTTTTATGATGGGAATGGGCAGACGTGTCCACCATCACAATTGTAGGACTAAAGAGTGTTCCACCCACACAATGCCAAACACCGTGCATAGAGCCTTCCATTGAATTCTAACAGTACTGCACAAATAAAATTAGTGATTCTGCTCCTCCCCAAACAAAGCACAGAAGGTACACTTGATACTTCCAGGAAGATGCATATTCTTTGTCCCCAAAGAAACAATTTGATCTTCTTTGGAAGAGCTGCAGACCATACAAGATCCTTCCACCATACCCTACAGCCACCATCTTCTTGAAATCTCAAAATACAAGAATTTTTTTTTTTGTTTTACATCAATTCAAATGTTTCTTAAATTTGAAACATTAAGGCATAGTATAAGCTCTTTGAATTGGAAAAATGCAAGAATTTGTGTTTTATAACAATCCATAGATTCTTCTATGATGCTGAATCTTTTCCACAAAAGACATAGCTTACTAAAATCCTCGTTATTAAAACACTTCGCCATAAATCATAGTATTTCGTCCCACCTTCATTTTTGGTACCTTCATTGTCTTTGCCCTATGCAAGATGTTTAGGGTTTAGGGTAGTTCTTCCTCATTTTTACTCCATGTTGACATTACTCTAGTTCTTCATCATTTGTCTTTGCCCAAATGGAAATGAAATGTGGAATCCTTAGCATTTTTTTCTGAACATTAGTCATATTAGTGTCAATCAATTTTCACTGCTAATACCATAAAATATTTTGGTACAAGCCCATTTGAGTAATATATGTTCCTATCATATTTTAGGGCTATCAACTTAATGCATAATTGATTATTTTTTAGCAATGTAAGGAGCCATAAATTTTAAATGCTACTTAGTTGTTACAACAGAGCGGACTTGAGGATTAGAGTGAAGGCTTGCTCCTTTACTTCAAAATTAATAAATGGCATTTGCGTTTGAGTAGGTGATTGACATAGTTATAGATCCATATAGAGTTAAGGGCTTCACTATGTAAACAAACTTTTTCTTAATGAGTATCTAGGGGCAGCTGAAGGCGAAATTAGCAAAGTTGAGAACACAATTGTTAGGACCTCCAAAGGAATGAGTATTATGCTCTTTCTATCCATGATTGGACTACATGATGGATTTCGATGAACACTTGAGCAATTTAGCACCCTTATTAAGAAAGAGCTTTAGATAATTAAATCCCATAACCCGTCATTTGGAAACTATGGGAAACTTTATATTGGCCCTGTGTACATTGAGAATTAGAGGTTGAATTCAAGTGGTTTTAAAGTAGCTGGTGCAGTTCTATTGTGCCACTAGTGGCTATTGAACCCTCCTTTGGTTTTATACCACGTGTATATTATGCTTTATCAAGGGTCATGTCTAAACCTAGATATCATAGATTTCCTGTTCACCATTTTTTAAAAAATTTTATGACGGTGGACAATGTGGAAATACTTTTTGCTTGTTCTTACATGGAGTTAGTTGTTGTAATTGTTATCAATATTATATTATTTTTATAGTGTATTGTGTAACTACATCTACTGTTTTCTCGCTCGTCAATTGTGTTTTTGATGATCCTCATAGATTCATGATTTGCTTTTTTTGTATGCTTATGTTTACTTATAAATTTGACAGATAGGGTTTCAGTGGAGCCGGGGATGGTTTATTTATACTACGCAACAACAACTTAAATGTCGTAACTGTATGCAATAAAGATTAGACTTCGAGTTCTATTTTTAAATAAACTGTAGAGATTTCTAGTTCCTCCAATCTCGGGCATTCCCCGCATCCCATGTATAGTCCAGACAACACCATTTCTCTCCCAGCGAAGTAGACACAACTAGCCCTGCACATCCAAGCCGAGACTCAACCTGTAAGTCTCAGCTTTTCCTCCACTTCCTTTTAGTATTAGCTTGAAACAAACATTGTTAATCTACATGTTGCGTTGCTTCAAATATTAGGTGCTTTCCTCGTATGTAGTATTGTTTGTCTCTTAAGATAGATGCCAAATTGTTTTGCTTTTCTCTCGTAATTATTGAAATGCCCGTTAAGCTCTTGCATGAAGCCTTAAATGCACAAATTTGCTGACTTCGAGTTTGCAACTTTGTTCAAAAGTCTTGCAAACGCTTTGTTGAATATGTGAATGAGGTTGCATAATAGTAATTTTTGTCCAAAAAAGCATCTAAACTGGTTAGAAAAAGAAGGATAGAGTTTACTGTCAGCCATCGTGCGACCTATGACTATGTTGATGGCAGACAATGAGAACAAAAGATAGCTGAGAAAACTATCTCTCATATTTTACTCGGCTCTCGTATGGGAGCCACATGACTACATCCATGGAACTGTTTAGGGGAAAATACTTAAAAGTTCTTTTGGGCTGCCATGCAAATCCACAACAGGGACCCACAACGTAGAAGTTATTGTATTCTTCCACAATACTGTTAAATAACTAAAGGATATATGTTTGTTTTTATTTATGTAGAGGTTGCTAAGATGACATCATATATAGTTAGTTGGAAACATCACATCAATGATTCATGTACAAAATATTTGTAGGTGTGTATGCTGGGTACTCCTTTGTCATTTCTTCCCATCAAAAGTGCCTACTCTAGAGTTATGAAATCTTTGAAATGTTCTTGCAAGGCTAATAATGTATATATAGGTGTTAACAACAAGTTGCCCTTTTAAGACACATTCAAAATAAACGCTTATAAGTATTATTTAAGAAATACTCTCTTAAAGCTTTACCATACGCAATTGAACATCCCATTCAAAATAAAGGATCACATGGTATCCATTAGATCGAAAGTGGGCTTATTATTCTCTTAGGGAATTGTCATATGCATTCATTAAGGATGAACATGTACGACATGCACTTTGATAACTAATCTTTTAGAGTGTTGAGAATGATCAATAGACTATATTCTTATATTCTTTTTATAAGTACTTAATATTTTAGTCATATATAACTTTTTTTTTGCTTGTTCACAATGACACTATTTTGGTCATTATTCTTTTTTGTATTGTTCATGAAATCTATGTCAAACTTCCATAGCTAAGGGTAAACCAACTCTCACCGCCCCACCCCGTCGAGGCTTGGTAAGCTGGCACAACGCTGGGTGGTGGACAGTTGTGGTGGTAGCCAAGGCCATCGGGGGGGACTGGGTGCTACTATATGGTGTGCCTCCCCTAGCTTACAGGAGAATATGGTGTTCGCGGCAAGGGACCTCTGAAGCTCATGGCCCACCTCGAGTCGGTCGATGATGTGTGGGTCCATCCTAATGAGAGCACTCCAACGAGCCTCCTTTCCCTATACAGGCTGCCTAGGTCGGATTCATATTTAGGCCTTTTTAGCCCGACATCAACTTTCTCTTTAAATCTCAAACCACCTCACACTGCACCTTCCCTAGCTCAGCGATTTGATTGTTTTTGGCTAGGTGAACTCAGTTTATTGGCTGAGTTAAGTTAAAAGTTTTGTCGAGTTGGAGATGAGTTCAAGCTGAGTTTATTTCTTGGCAAGTCGAGCTCGAGCCCATAAAATGAGCTGGGATACACTCGGGCTTGAGCTCAAGCTCGATCATGATCGAGTCGAGCTCGAGCTAGTTAAACCTCGGCTTAGCTCGGCTCGTGTCCACCCCTAGTTGGAGCCATCAAATTGGGGGTAGCTCGACAATATCTAGCAGCAAATCGTTCTTCGATGAATCTCCTTTAGGTAACATTTTATATTTCTGTTCTTCGTTTGGTTTCTAACTTTAACATAAGATTTTTAGTTCTTAGTAAGTAGGAGGCGCCAATTTGGGGGTAGCTTGACAATATCTGAGCAACAACTTAGGCTTCGAAGAATCTGCTTTCAAGTAAGGTGATACATTCTTACGCCTCGTTACGTTTAAGTTTGACATAGAAAAGATTTGAAGGTTTTAGTAAGTAGTTGGAGGCATCAAATTAGGGGTAGCTCGACAATGTCTCGGCAGCAACTCAGACTTTGATGAGTCTCGTTTTAGGTAAGGTAATATAGTCCCGCTCATTTGGTTTCTAACTTTAACATAGCTGGGGCCGTTAAATTGGGGAAGCTTGGCAAAATCTCAGTAGCAACTCAGACTTCGATTAATCTCATTTTAGGTAAGGTAATATATTTCTACTCCTTTGCTTTTAATTTTTCTGATTGGTTATAAGATCAAGGAATTATCATCTTATGAATTTAAATGTTAATTTTTATGATGGACTAGAATGATTAGATTGTTTGATTTTGATTTAAATGAAAAAGTAGATTGATAGTTTAATAACATAGGGAATTAATTGTGGGCCTCGAATATATAATGCAAGGTTAATTATGCTTTTGTATAGGATGTACATAAAATTTGCCAAATTAAAATTGTAATTCTCATGTCTTACATTCTAATGCAATATGGTGATAAATGGCATATGCGTACGAGTTAAGAATCCAAATGCAGAGAAATCTTGAGAAAATTAAGCCATATAAAGGAATGCTTAATAAATGTTATCTTTATGAAGGAATGATTGCCATGAAATGATGAACATTGGATCTCATGTTATTCGAATATTCTTATTATGAACCCCTTTGAAGCGATAATTAATTTAGTTCACAATATTAGGCACACTGCATGACTGGACTCTTCATGATTTCTTGAGGGTGAAGCACTAGTGTTTTTGGATTTAGGCGAAGAGGAGATTTGTGGTTCTTGGTAAGCAACTGTTGGTCGGGATCGCACACTAAGTTTCTTATCAAGGCTTACCAATCGATTGACTTACGATAAATTTTTTACCATATCGGTTGACTCTTTTTTGTATTTTCTTGATGTACGATAATATGCAGTCTTATAAGAAACTAGGGCACAAATGACAAAATAGAGTCAATGTGTTCTTAAGTTTGTGTTTGCTAAGCAATATGATAATTTAAATAAATAAATATACAGTAAGACAACTAGAATTCATACAATGAACCAAAAAGCGATTAAGGCAACTAAAATACGTACGATGACCTAAAAGCGAAGTATATGATTTTTCGATTGTTGGTCGAGAAGTTGAATTCATGAGAATACCTAGGTGAGCCAGGGATAGAAAGAGATTGGAAGAGGAATGTAAGATTCAGAGAAGGGGATTATATTGAATGTTTAAGTTAATTTATTATGAAACGAAATACATTTGAGGTAATGGATCATCATGGAAGGTGCCTTATTTGAAATATAGTTAAGTGTTTGATTAAAATTCTAACATAAAACTAGAGTGATAGTTTAACTTTCTGGTTGGCAATATACTGGAATATTATCTAGTTCCAAATGACTTGAATAGTTCATCATGCAAGGTGCGTTATTTGAGGTTTGAGTAACTCTTTGATTAAAATTCTAATACAAGAGTAGAGTGATAGTTTAACAATATAGGTACTTGATATTCAAAGTCTAGAATATCGTAGCCTCGTTTTGGGATGAAGCCGTCTATGGTTTTGTTTACTGAGAAGCATCGACGTTTCTAACTTTGACATAGATATGATTTGTAGTTCTTAGTACATAGTTGGCAAAATCAAATCGAGGGCAACTCGACAATATGTTAGCAAATCGAGGGCAACTCGACAGTATGTTAGCAGCGGCTTGGACTTTGATGAATCTCTTTTTAGGTAAGGTATACATTTGTGCTCCTCCTTTGATTTCTAACTTTAACATAAGATTTGTAGTTCCTAGAAAGTAGAAGGCATCAAATTAGGGGCAGTTCCACAATATCTCCAGTAGCAACTTGAACTTCAACGAATCTCCTTTTAGGCAAGGTTATACATTTCTGCTCCTCCTTTGGTTTCTAACTTTAACATAAGATTTGTACTTCTGAGTAAGTAGGAGGCGTTAATTTGGGGACAGTTCGACAATATCTCAACAACAACTCAGACTTCGAAGAATCTCCTTTCAGATAAGTGATACATTCTTACTCCTCCTTAGGTTTCTAACTTTAATATAGAAAAGAAGTTGGAGGCATCAAATTAGGGGCAACTCGATAATATCTTAGCAGCAACTCAGACTTCGACTAATCTCCTTTCAGGTTAGGTGTTACATTCCTGCTCCTTTGGTCTCTGGATATGATTTACAGTTCTTTGGAAGTAGTTGGGGCCATTAAATTGAGGGCGCAACTTAGATTATAATGAATCTCATTTGAGGTAATATGATAAATTTTGACTTCTTTGCTTTTGATTTTCTAATTAGTTTAGTTAATTTTTATAATGAACTAGAATGATTAGATTGTTTGATTAAAATTTAAATGAAAAAGTAGACTTATAGTTTAAGAATATAGCGAATTAATATTGTAGGCCTAGGATATATGATGCAAGGTTGAATGTGTTTTTGCATAGGATATACATAGGTTTGCTAGATTAAAATTGTAAGTCTCATGCCTTTACATTCTAATACAATATGGTAATAAATGGCACACATACAACAGTTAAGAATCAACAGGATGCAAAGAAAGTCCTGAGAAAATTTTGCGACATAAAGAACTACTTAATAAACGTTATCCTTGCGAAAAAATGATTGCCTTGAAATGATGACACTAGATCTCATGTTATTCGAATACCCTTATTATGAAACCCTTTTGAAGCTATAATTAGTTTAGTTCACAGTATTAGGCATGTTGCATGACTAGATTCTTTATGATTTTTTGAGAGTGAAATACTAATGTTTTTGGTTTTAGGCAAAAAGGAGATTTGTGGTTCTTGGTAAGCAATTGCCTGTCGGGACTTCGCACTAAGTTTGCACATCAAGTCTTACTGATCGATTGATTTACGATAAAAGTTCTACTACATTAGTTCATTATTTTATGTGTTTTCTTGATGTATCGTAGTATGCAGTCATATAAGAAAATATGGCGCCAATGACAAAGTAGAGTCAGTCTGTTCTTAAAGCAATTTCATAATTTAAATAAATACGCATACATTAAGGTAACTAAAATTCATACAATGATCTAAAAGCGATTAAGGCAACTAAAATTTCATACAATGACCTAAAAGCGATGTGTATAATTTTTCGATCGCTGATCGCGAAGTTGAATTCATGGGAATACCTAGATAAGACAGGGAAAGAAAGAGATTAGGAGAGGAAGGAAAGATTCGGGAAAGGGAATTATATTGAATGTTTAAGTTAGTTTGTTGTGTTTGAAAATGAAAACAAAATACATTTGAGGTAATGGATCATCTTGCAAGGTGCCTTATTTAAACTATACTTGAGTGTTTGATTGAACTTCTAACTTGTATGATAGTTTAACTTTTTGTTTTGGCAGTATATTAGAATATTATCTAGTTTCAAATGAAAACAAAATACATTTAGGTAAGGTGACACATCCCTGCTTCTCCTTTGGTTTCTAACTTTAACGTAAGATTCGTAATTCCTAGTAAGTTGGAAGCATCAAATTGGGAGTAGCTTGACAATATCTCAGCAGCAACTTAGACTTTGATAAGTCTCCTTTCAGGTAAGGTAATACGTTACTTCTCCTCCTTTGGTTTCCAACATTAACATAGGATTTGTAGTTCCTAGTAAGTAGAATGCATCAAATTAGGGGCAGCTCGATAATATCTCAACAACAATTTAGACTTCAATAAATCTCCTTTTAGGTACAATGATAAATTCCTGCTCTTCCTTTGGTTTCTAACTTTAGCATAGATAACATTGGCCGTTTTTAATAAGTAGTTGGAGCTAGGGGTGGCCACAAGCCGTCGCTCGCGAGCTACTTGAGCTTAGTTCGAGTTAAGCTTACCTTAGCTCATCTATTCAATCAATCGAACCATGTTCAAGCACTAATTTAAGCTCGTCTGATCAAACGAGCCATGCTCGAGCTTGAACCAGATCGAGCTCGGCCGGCTCGTTAGCTTGCTTGAGGTAAAAATATTTATTAAATTACATATTTTATGTCAAAGTTTCCTAGCCAGAGGTAAACCAAGAACTCATAAGCCCAACATTCTTGTATCACTTTACAGGTCCCAGCCTGCTAAGCGTTTACATAAGTTTTGAATAAGATTATTATGAGCAACAATAAAACAATTAGGCTTCCTATCTCGAACTAAACTTTTGGAGCCCCAGATTCCTAGTGCGTCCATAGGAGGAAGTCCTAGGTCCAACCACCACCAAAGTCCCATCGCTGTCGCTTGTCCAATACTCTTTGCACCTATGGCGAAGTGGTGGGAAAGGCGGAGGGTAATAAGGTTTTGCAATGGCCACGAAGTAGATGTTTCTAGTAAGTAGAAGGTATTGAATTAGGAGCAACTCGACAATATCTCAGTAACAATAGAGACTTGGATGAATCTGCTTTCATAGAAGATGAGACATTCTTGGTCCTCCTGTCATATCTAACTTTAACATATATATGATTTACACCTTTTAGTAAGTAGTTTCCATCATTAAATTGGGCACAACTCGACAAAATCTCGGTAGCAACTCGGATTTCGATGAATCTCCTTTCAAGTAAGACGATACATTTCTACTCCTTTGGTTTCTTTTAACTTTAACATATATATGATTTCAGCTTTTAGAAAGTAGTTACAATCATCGGATTAGGTGCAACTGAACCAAATATTAGTAGCAACTTGAACTTCAATGAATCTCCTTTCAGGTAAGGTGATACATTCATGCTCCTCCTTTGGTTTCAAACTTTAGCATAAGATTAGTAGCTACTAGTAAGCAGGAGGCATCAAATTGGGGTCAGTTTGACAAAATCTAAGTAGCAACTCTTCAAAGAATCTCCTCTCAAGTAAGGTGATACATTCCTAGTCTTTCTTTGGTTTATAACCTTTATATAGATAATAAGATTTGCAGTTTTTAATAATTAGTTGGAGGCATAAAATCAGGGTAGCTCGACGATATCTCAGTAGCAACTCAGACTTGGATGAATCTCCTATCTGGTGAGGTTATACATTCATGCTCCTCCTTTGGTTTCCAACTTGAACATATAATTGGTAGTTCCTAGTGAGTAGAAGGCTTCCAATTGGGACAATCGACAATATCTCAGTAACAACTTTGATTTTGATATCATTTCAGGTAAAGTGATATATTCCTGCTCCTTATTCGGCTTCTGAGTTTAATATAATAAGATTCGTAGTTCCTAGTTAGTAGGAGACATCAAAGTGGAGGCAAATCGATAATATCTCAGCAGCAACTCGGACTTCGAAGAATCTCCTCTCAGGAAAGGTGATGTAGCTCCTCCTTTGGTTTCTTTAACTTTACTGTAGGTTTGTACTTCTTAGTAAGTAGAGGACATCATATTTGGGACAGCTCCATAATATCTCAGTAACAACTCGAACTTCGATGAATCTCCTTTCAGGCAAGATCTTAGATTCCTAGTTCTCCTTTCCTTTCTAACTCAAATAGATAATATATGTTGTCTTTAATAATTAGTTGGAGCCATAGGGCGCAACTCTAGAATATCTTAGTAGCAAATTAGAGTTCGATGAATGTATTTTCAAGTAAGGTGATGCATTCCTGCTCCTCCTTTGGTTTCTAACTTGACCATAAAAGATTTGCAATTTTTAGTAAATAGTTGGTGACATTAAAACGGCGGCAACTTGACAATATCTAAGCAGGAACTCATATTTTGATGATTCTCCTTTCAAGGAAGGTAATACATTCTTGCTTTATTTTGATTTCTAATCTTAACATAAGATTTGTAGTTTCATGTAAGTAGGAGGCATCAAATTGGGGGCAGCTCAGCAGCAACTCAGATTTTGATGAATCTCCTTTCAGGTAATATGATGCATTCCTTCACCACCCTTAGGTTCTAACTTTAGCATATATAAGATTTGCGGTTTTTAATAAGTAGTTAGAGATATCAAATCGTGGGTAGATCGGCAATATCTCTGCAGTAAGTCAAAGTTCGATGAATCTCCTTTCAAGTAAGCTAATACATTCTTGCTCCTCCTTTGATTTCTAGTAAGTAGGAGGCATCAAATTGGGGGCAACTTGACAAAGTCTAAGTAGCGACTCAGACTTCAATGAATCTCCTTTCAAGTAAGGTGATACATTTGCGTAAGATTTGTAGTTTCTACTAAGTAGAAGGCATTGAATTAAGAGGAGCTTGACAATATCTCAGGAACAATAGAGACTTGGATGAATCTCCTTTCAGATAAGATGATACATTCTTGCTCATCCTTTTGTATCTAACTTCAACATATATAAGATTTACACCTTTTAGTAAGTAGTTGCAATCATTAAATTGGGCGCAACTCGACAAAGTCTTGGTAGCAACTCGGACTTTGTGGAATCTCCTTTCAAGTAAGGTGATACATTTCTACTCCATTGGTTTCTTCTAACTTTAACATATATATGATTTGCATCTTTTGGAAAGTAGTTGCTGTCATCAGATTGGGTGCAACTCAACAAAATATTAGTTGCAACTTAAACTTCGATGAATCTCCTTTCAGGTAAGGTGATACATTCTTGCTCCCCCTTTGGTTTCTAACTTTAACATAAGATTTATGCTACTGGCGAGTAGGAGGCATGAAATTGGGAGTAGTTCGACAAAATCTAAGCAGCAACTCAAACTTCGAAGAATCTCCTTTGAAGTAAGGTGATACGTTCTTGCTCTTTCTTTGGTTTATAACCTTTATATAGATATTAAGATTTGCAGTTTTTAATAAGCAGTTGGAGGTATGCAATCAGGGTAGCTTCTTATTTGGCTTCTAACTTTAATTTAATAAGATTCGTAGTTCATAGTTAGTAGGAGGCATTAAAGTGGAGGCAAATCGACAATATCTTAGCAGCAACTCAGACTTCGATGAATCTCCTCTCAGAAAAGGTGATATAACTCCTCAATTGGTTTCTTTAACTTTACCGTAAGGTTTGTAGTTCCTAGTAAGTAGAAGACATCATATTTGGGGTAGCTGCACAATATTTCATTGACAACTCGAACTTCGATGAATCTCCGTTCAGGTAAGGTCTTAGATTCCTACTTCTCCTTTACTTTCCAACTCAAATAGATAACATTTGTTGTCTTTGATAATTAGTTGGAGCCATAAGGGGCAACTCTAGAATATCTTAGCAGTAAATTAGAGTTCGATGAATCTATTTTCAAGTAAGGTGATGCATTACTGCTCCTCCTTTGGTTTCTAACTTTAACATAAAAGATTTGCAATTTTTTGTAAATAGTTGGTGGCATCAAAACGGGGCAACTTGACAATATCTAAGTAGCAGCTCATATTTTGATGTTTATCCTTTCAAGTACAGTAATACATTCTTGCTCTACTTTTGATTTCTAACTTTAACATAAGATTTGTAGTTTCTTGTAAGTAGGAGCCATCGAATTAGGGGCAGCTCAATTGTAACTCGGACTTCGATGAATCTCCTTTCAGGTAATATGATGCATTCCTTCTCCACCATTAGGTGCCAACTTTAGCAAACATAAGATTTGCAGTTTTTAATAAGTAGTTGGAGATATAAAATTGTGGGAATATCGGCAATGTCTCTGCAGCAAGTCAAATTTTGATGAATCTTCTTTCAAGTAAGCTAATACATTCTTGCTCCTCCTCTGATTTCTAGTAAGTAGGAGGCTTCAAATTGGGGGTTGCTTGATAAAATCTAAGTAGCAACTCAGACTTCGATAAATCTCCTTTCAAGTAAGGTGATACATTCACATAAGATTTGTTGTTTCTAATAAGTAGAAGGTATTGAATGAGGAGTAACTCGACAATATCTCAGTAATAAATAGAGACCTGGATGAATCTCCTTTCAAGTAAGATGATACATTCTCGCTCCTCCTTTCGTGTCTAACTTTAACATATATAAGAATTAAACCTTTTAGTAAGTTGTTGCAATCATTAAATTGGGCATAACTCGACAAAATGTCGGTAGGAACTCGAACTTCGGTGAACCTCCTTTCAAGTAAGATGATACCTTTCTACTCCTTTGGTTTCTTCTAACTTTAACATATATATGATTTGCAGCTTTTAGAAAGCAGTTGCAGTCATCAGATTGGGTGCAACTCAACAAAATATTAGTAGCAACTTGAACTTCGATGAATCTCCTTTCAGGTAAGGTTATACATTCCTGCTCCTCCTTTGGTTTCTAACTTTAGCATAAGATCCGTAGCTGCTAGTAAGTAGTTGGCATCAAATTGGGGACAGTTTGACAAAATCTAGGTAGCAACTCAAACTTCGAAGAATCTCCTTTAAAGTAAGGTGATACATTCATGCTCTTTCTTTGGTTTATAACCTTTATATAGATAATAAGATTTGCAATTTTTAATAAGCAGTTAAAGATATAAAATCAGGGTAGCTCGACGATATCTCAGTTGCAACTCAGACTTGGATGAATCTCCTATCAGGTAAGGTTATACATTCATGGTCCTCCTTTGGTTTCCAACTTGGACATATGATTTATAGTTCCTCGTGAGTGGAAGGCCTCTAATTGGGACAATTCGACAATATCTCAGTTGCAACTCTGATTTTGATAAATATCCTTTCAGGTAAAGTGATATATTCCTGCTCCTTATTGGGCTTCTAACTTTAATATAATAAGATTCGTAGTTCCTAGTTAGTAGGAGGCATCAAAGTGGAGGCAAATCGACAATATCTCAGCAGCAACTCGGACTTCGATGAATCTCCACTTAGGAAAGGTGATATAGCTACTCCTTTGGTTTCTTTAACTTTACCATAAGATTTGTAGTTCCTAGTAAGTAGAAAACATCATATTTGGGGCAGCTCCACAATATCTCAATAACAACTCGAACTTCGATGAATCTCCTCTCAGGCAAGGTCTTATATTCCTAGTTCTCCTTTACTTTCTAACTCAAATAGATAATATTTGTTGTCTTTAATAATTAGTTGGAGTCATAGGGGGAAACTCTAGAATATCTTAGCAGCAAATTAGACTTCAATGAATCTCCTTTCAGGTAAGGTGATACATTCCTTCTTCTCCTTTGCTTTCTAACTTTCATATATGATTTGCAGCTTTTATAAAGTAGTTGCAGTCATCGGATTGGGTGCAACTCAGCAAAATATTAGTAGCAATTTGAACTTCGATGAATTTCCTTTCAAGTAAGGTAATACATTTATGCTCTTCCTTTGGTTTCTAACTTTAGCATAAGATTCTTAGCTGGTAGTAAGTAGGATGCATCAAATTGGGGGCAGTTTGACAAAATCTAACTCGAATAGATAATATTTGTTGCCTTTAATAATTAGTTGGAGCCATAGGGGGGCAACTTTGGAATAACTTAGTAGCAAATTGGAGTTCAATGAATATACTTTAAAGTAAGCTGATACATTCCTGTTCCTCCTTTGGTTTTTACCTTTGACATAAAAAATTTGCATTTTTTCGTACATAGTTGGTAGCATTAAAATGGGGGCAACTTGACAAAATCTAAGCAGTAGCTCGTATTTTGATGATTCTCCTTTCAGGTAAGGTAATACTACATTCTTGCTCTACTTTTGATTTCTAACTTTAACATAAGATTTGTAGTTTCATGTAAGTAGGAGGCATCAAATTGGGGGCAACTCAACAGTAACTCGGACTTCGATGAATCTCCTTTCAGGTAATATGATACATTCCTTTTCCACCCTTAGTTTCTAACCTTAGTATAGATAAGATTTGCGGTTTTTAATAAGTAATTGGAGATATCAAATCATGGGCAATTTGACAATATCTCTGCAACAAGTCAAATTTCGATGAATCTCCTTTCAAGTAAGCTAATATATTCTTGCTCCTCCTTTGATTTCTAGTAAGCAAGAGGCATAAAATTAGGGGCAGCTTAAGAAAATCTAAGTAGCGCCTCAGACTTCGATGAATCTACTTTAAAGTAAGGTGATATATTCCTTCTTCTCCTTTGGTTTCTAACTTTAATATAAAAGATTTGCAAGTTTTAGTAAATAGTTGGTGGCATCAAAACGGGGGTAACTTGACAATATGTAAGCAACAACTCATATTTTGATGATTCTCCTTTTAGGTAAGGTAATACATTCTTGCTCTACTTTTGATTTCTAACTTTAATATATGATTTGTCGTTTCTTGTAAGTAGGAGGCATCAAATTGGGCAGCTCAACAGCAACTCGCACTTCGATGAATCTCCTTTCAGATAATATGATGCATTCCTACTTCATCCTTAGGTTCTAACTTTAGCATAGATAAGATTTATGATTTTTAATAAGTAGTTGGAGATATAAAATCGTGGGCAGATCGGCAATATCTCTATAGTTAGTCAAATTTCGATGAATCTCCTTTCAAGTAAGCTAATACATTCTTGCTTCTCCTTTGATTTCTAGTAAGCAGGAGGCATGAAATTGGAGGCAGCTTGACAAAATCTAAGTAGCGACTCAAACTTCGATGAATCTCCTTTCAAGTAAGGTAATACATTCGCGTAGGATTTGTAGTTTCTAGTAAGTAGAAGGCATTGAATTATGAGCAGCTCGACAATATCTCAGTAACAATAGAGACTTGGATGAATCTCCGTTCAAGTAAGATGATACATTCTTGACCTTCTTTCGTATCTAACTTTAACATATAAAAGATTTACTCCTTTTTATAAGTAGTTGCAATCATTAAGTTGGGCGCAACTCGACAAAATGTCAGTAGCAACTCGGACTTCGATGAATCTCCTTTGAAGTTCTATGATACATTTCTACTCTTTTGGTTTCTTCAAACTTTAACATATATATGATTTGCAGCTTTTAGAAAGTAGTTGCTGTCATTGGATTGGGTGCAACTCAACAAAATATTAGTAGCAACTTGAACTTCGATGAATCTCCTTTCAGGTAGGTGATACATTCTTGCTCCTCCTTTGGTTTAAAACTTTAGCATAAGATTCGTAGCTGCTATAAGTAGGAGGCATCAAATTGGGGGCAGTTTGACAAAATCTAAGCAGCAACTCAAACTTCGAAGAATCTCTTTTAAAGTAAGGTGATACATTCCTGCTCTTTCTTTGGTTTATAACCTTTTTCATATAGATAATAAGATTTGCAGTTTTTAATAAGCAATTGGAGGCATAAAATCAGGATAGCTCGACGATATCTTAGTAGCAACTTAGACTTGGATGAATCTCCTATCAGGTAAGGTTATACATTCATGCTCCTCCTTTGGTTTCCAACTTGAACATATAATTTGTAGTTCCTAGTGAGTGGAAGGTCTCCAATTGGGACAATTCGACAATATCTCAATAGCAACTGTGATTTTGATGAATATCTTTTCAGGTAAAGTGATATACTCATGCTCCTTATTCGACTTATAACTTTAATATAATAAGATTTGTAGTTCGTAGTTAGTAGGAGGCATCAAAGTGGAGGCAAATCAACAATATCTCAACAACAACTCGGACTTCGATGAATCTCCACTCAGGAAAGGTGTTATAACTCCTCCTTTGGTTTCTTTAACTTTACCGAAGATTTATAGTTCCTAGTAAGTAGAAAACATCATATTTGGGGCAGCTCTACAATATCTCAATAACAACTCGAACTTCGATGAATCTCCTTTCAGGCAAAGTCTTAGATTCTTACTTCTCCTTTACTTTCTAACTCGAATAGATAATATTTGTTGTCTTTAATAATTAGTTGGGGCCATAGGGGGCAACTCTAGAATATCTTAACAGCAAATTGGAGTTCGATGAATCTATTTTCAAGTAGGGTGATACATTCCTACTTCTCCTTTGGTTTCTAACTTCAACATAATTTTTAGTAAACAGTTGGTGCCATCAAAACGGGGGCAACTTGACAATATCTAAGTAGCAGCTCATATTTTGATGATTCTCCTTTCAGGGATGATAATACATTCTTGCTCTACTTTTGGTTTCTAGCTTTAATATAAGATTTGTCGTTTCTTTTAAGTAGGTGGCATCAAATTGGGGCAGGTCAGCAGCAACTCAGACTTCGATGAATCTCCTTTTAGGTAATATGATGCATTCCTTCTCCACCCTTAGGTTCTATCTTTAACATATATAAGATTTGCGGTTTTTAATAAGTAGTTGGAGATATAAAATTGTGGGCAGATCGACAATATCTTTGCAGTAAGTAAAATTTCAATGAATCTCCTTTCAAGTAAGCTAATACATTCTTGTTGCTCCTTCTATTTCTAGTAAGTAGGAGGCATCAAATTGGGGGCAACTTGACAAATTCTAAGTAGCGACTCAGACTTCGATGAATCTCCTTTCAAGTAAGGTGATACATTTGTGTAAGATTTGTAGTTTCTAGTAAGTAGAAGGCGTTGAATTAGGAGCAGCTCGACAATTTCTCAGTAACAATAGAGACGTGGATGAATCTCCTTTCAGGTAAGATGATACATTCTTTCTCCTCATTTCGTATCTAACTTTAACATATATAAGATTTATATCTTTTAGTTAGTAGTTGCAATCATTAAATTGGGCGCAACTCGACAAAATCTCAGTAGCAACTCGGACTTCGATGAATCTCCTTTCAAGTAAGATGATACATTTATACTCCTTTGATTTCTTCTAACATTAACAAATATATGATTTGTAGCTTTTAGAATGTAGTTGTAGTCATCAGATTAGGTGAAACTCAACAAAATATTTGTAGTAACTTGAACTTCGATGAATATCCTTTCAGGTAAGGTTATACATTCTTACTGCTCCTTTGGTTTCTAACTTTAGCATAAGATTTGTAGCTGCTAGTAAGTGAGAGGTCTCAAATTGGGGGCAGTTTGACAAAATATAAGCAGCAACTCAAATTTTGAAGAATCTCCTTTCAAGTAAAGTGATACATTCCTACTCTTTCTTTGGTTTATATTGATAATAAGATTTGCAGTTTTTAATAAGTAGTTGGAGGCATAAAATCAAGGTAGCTCGATGATATCCCAGTAGCAACTCAGACTTGGATGAATCTCCTATCAGGTAAGGTTATACATTCATGCTCTTCCTTTGGTTTCCAACTTGAACATATGATTTGTAGTTCCTAGCGATTATAAGGCCTCTAACTGGGACAATTCGACAATATCTTAGTAGCAACTCTGATTTTGGTTAGGGCTGGCAATGAGCCAAGTCCCTCGCCTGTTGCTCGAGCTCGGCTCGCAAATAGCTCGACTCGGCTTAACTCGGTTGAGTAAACGAGTCGAGCTCAAGCTTGAGTTGGAGCTCGATTGATTAAACCAGCCGAGCGCGAGCTTAACATACCTCGACTCGGATAGAAAAAAAAATATTTTACATGTCACAAACCCAACAACATTATTGACGCATCTCATTAACTGACAGACGCCAATGCCCAACAACATAACCCGCCCATCTCACTTCAGTTGTATAGAAGGGCGGCTACAATAATAAAAAGCATGTCTTAGTTTTCAGACTTCCAATACAAGACTAAATGTCCCCAGCTTAGCGCCCTCCACTGTACGCAATAGTGCACGTAGAGTGCTTGGTAGGGACGTTTAGACTTGTACCGGGTATATTTTTTACTCCTTTCCTCCACGCGCTTATAAATTAAAACGTGAGGCCATGTTTTAGTTGTCCCTATAGCCCGGTTTAAATGACGCACCCGCAAACAAATTGGCGAGCTGGCTCGGCTCGGCTCGGCTCGAGCTCGGTTTAGTTTCACTCGAGCCCGAGCTCGAGCTAGGTTTGGGTGACTCGGGCTCGAAATATTTTTGTCGAGTCAAGCTCGAGCTGACCAAAGCTTGGGCTCAACTCGGCTTGATGCCACCCTTAATTTTGATGAATACCCTTTCAGGTAAAGTGATATATTCTTGCTCCTTGTTCGGCTTCTAACCTTAATATAATAAGATTCGTAGTTCCTAGTTAGTAGGAGAATCAAAGTGGAGGCAAATCGACAATATCTCAGTAGCAACTCGGATTTTGATGAATCTCCACTCAGGAAAGGTGATATAGCTTCTTCTTTGGTTTCTTTAACTTTACCATAAGATTTGTAGTTCCTAGTAAGTAGAAGACATTATATTTGGGGCAGCTCAACAATATCTCAATAACAACTCGAACTTCGATGAATCTCCTTTCAGACAAGGTCTTAGATTCCTACTTCTCCTTTACTTTCTAACTCAAAGACCCTTAAATGTTTCAATAGGGTCCTTTGGTCAAAACTCATGTAATTTATGGAACAAGAACATTTGATGATTTTATTGTGTTCGGGCTTTACAAAGTACACTTCTACTTGATCAATAGGGCATAATGACCACTTGTAAGGTCATATATAACCCACATAATCATAAGCCATTAAGAAACAATGGTCATTCAAACAATGTAAATGAACCACATGGTCACTCAAACGATATGAGCGAACCATAAACCTGCACAAGAACTCTCCAAAGCCTTCAAATTTTGAGTGGGAGTCGCAGCAAAGTTTCTTCATAGCCCTCTTTTTGGCCTCCTCTGTATGCCTTCATGTCTTGTAGCAGCCCCCCCTTGAGGGGTATTTATAAGGTGAAGGGGGCCCTCACTAGTGGGAGTTAAGGGCACCGATGGCACCCCCCAACGGTGGGGTTGACCCAATGAGAGAGGGGCTGTGTGAGAGAGAGAGAGTAAGAGAGGAGGAGGCACCGGTGGCGAGTGCCATCCCTGGGCACACCCCTCTGTAACGACCCGCCACCCTATAATCGGGGATCCGATTACTAAATGGGTACCGAATCATTAATTTGGAACAAAACCAGGATCTAAGTAAGTCTGGGAAATAAATAATAAACTAAGCTAAGCATTCACATCGCATTGGATTGAAAGGAAAATGCAGGAATTAAAAGTTATTACAATGCGACTCGATACAGCAAATAATTACATACTCCAACAGAAAAGGAATAATTATACATACATGCCAGAAATGAAATAACAACTACATCGGGGCATACCCCGGAACAACAGCTGACGGCGCTCAACACACAGCCGCACTCCCCTCGCTAGGTCTGCCGGAAGTCCTCACCTGAAAACCGCAGGGGTGAGTCTCAAAGAAAAGACTCAGTAGGGATCCTTCGATCCCCACTGCCCACGCACACACCCACAAGTGTAAAATACAGTTGAAGATAAAGTAACAAGCACAGTGGTAATTACTATTTCTATATCTCATTGTGAATCACATGCAGTCGAACTGTATTAAACATGCATATTTCTAAACCAGTCTACTAGGGAACCCACAACCGACGTCTCGATAGCACACGCCAACCACACAAACGAGGGTGGGGAAAAACACCGACCCGCTGAGACCAAACAGTAACCCCTCGGATAGCACTCTAGCTACTCCGACCCAACTGGCTCAGGTGGTTACTCCTTCCCTCAGCATGTGTGACACTCCGAAAGTACCACACCCACACCGGTACTAGCTGACCCCGGGGTTCACCAGGTGACCCTCTCTCACTAGGTGTCACCCCGCCCACGCCCCCACCGGCGCTGTGCTCCACCCACACCAGTACAGGGTGATAAAGCGCTACAACTGTCACTCCAGGTCCACAGTAACACAAAACCCGGCACAGTGCGATCCGGTCACGTGAAAAGTCCACGGTCGCACGACACACAACGCAGTGCCATCCGGTCATGAAGAATCCATCATCATCGAGAACACTAAAAGCATGCATTAACCAACTATCTAGCTGTGTGAACACGTTTTACTGGCATGAATTAGTGTAGTCCTGTCTTGAATCGCGTCGCCCAACGCCGACGCCATTCAAGCACCCTATACTGGTTCATGAAACACCGGCCTCAGAATCTGACCTAAAAGGCGTCGACACCAGAGGTCGCCTTTTTAAAAGGCGTCAACATCCTCAGACGCCAATAACACAGAAGTCCAGGATTCGCGAAAAACGTTAATCGGGGGAATTCTGCCTTAAAAGGCGTCATGGTGACCTGACGCTATTAGAAATCGCGTCGCTAACACATGACGTCTTTTTGTCCCAAAATCTCCGAACTGACAGAACCTGAGCGTAATGATTCCTGCCTAAAAGGCGTCATGATGGCCCGACGCCCTTCAAAAAGGCGTCGTCCATGCACGACGTCTTTTAACGCCAGGAGCCAGGCCTGTCTCGAGCTCGAGGGCTCCCCTTTTCACCCAAAAAAACCCCAAAATCATCCAAAACGGAGGAGAAAGAGAGGCAAACCAAATCATCATAAACCCACATTCATAGAGATCCCCCATTCCATCAAGAAGAGCTCCTAAACATACTTATTCTATCCCAAAATCATAGATTTAAAACATACTTTAAGAGGGAGAACATGGTTTTAGCATAGAATACTATGGGAATCGTCACCCTACCGGTTACTTGAACTCTTCCAAGCTCCAAGCCGTCCACCCGTCTCGCCCCACGCCGCCGCCGGTACCGCCGTGGTCGTCCTTACTCCACCGGGACGTCGGCCGCCGTCCGGAGAGTAAACACCGCGGAGGAAGTGGAGGTGGTAGTGGTTGGAGCTAGGTGGGTGATGGAGTGGAGGGAAAGACGAAGTGGTGGGAGGAAAAGAGGGAGGAGAAGGGGTCGTCGCCGGAGTCGCCGGAAGGGAGGAGAGAAAGAGAGAAGGAAGAAAATGAGGGAAAGAAGGAGGGCTCGCGGGGCTAACCAGAGACTGGCTAAAATGCGTCGATATGGACGGACGCCTAACAAATGACGTGACGGCCACTCTGACAGGGGTCTGAAACGCATCGTCCAATCAAGACGCCGTTCAGGAGACATGTCAGGGTCGTACTCTGACAACCCAGAGTCGCAGTCTGAAAGGCGTCGTCCCACGCGGACGCCGTTCGGATGACACGACAGGGCCGTACTCTCGCGCCCACGTGGCACCCACGTGACAGAACTTAAAACGCGTCTGCAACGGTGGACGCTGTTCAAAATTCGTCTCGAGGTCTTGACGCGAAACAACACAGAGTCTCAGCCCCGCTAGAGCCTGAACTACAGGGTCTGACCCTGAAAATTGGATCCGAAAATCTCAATCCTTACATTCTCCCCCCCTTAAAAGAATTTCGCCCCCGAAATTGCCTGTTTGAATTAACAACGGTCAAAAGTAGAGATACAAGTTCACAAGGAGACTTACGAAAAAAGGTAAGGAAACTGCTCCCGCATCTCATCCTCCCGCTCCCAGGTTGCCTCACCCCCGGAGCAGTACTGCCAAATCACCTTGACCAAAGGTACAACCTTGTTCCGAAGGACCTGTTCTCTGCGATCCTCAATACGAACTGGAAACTCTGGAAATGACAAGTCCTCAGCGACCTCCAACTCTGAAAAATCTAAAAGATGGGACGGATCCTGAACATACTTTCTCAGCAAGGAAACATGGAACACATCGTGCACCCCTGCAAGACTGGGCGGCAAGGCCAGCTGATATGCGGTTTCCCCAATTCGAGCAAGAATGGGAAAAGGTCCAATATATCAGGACTCAGCTTGCCTCGCTTCCCGAATCTCATCACACCCTTGGAGGGTGAGACTCGGAGAAACACGTAGTCCCCAACCTCAAACTCAAGCGGTCTCCGTCGGACGTCAGTATAACTCTTCTGCCTACTTTGAGCTGCGGTCAATCTCTACCGGACTATCCTGGCGATCTCAGCACACTGCTGTACTAACTTTGGTCCCGTTATCTGTCTTTCACCAATCTCGGACCAACACACAGGAGATCGACACGGTCGCCCGTACAAAGCCTCGTAAGGCGCCATGCCGATACTGGAATGATAACTGTTGTTGTAGGCAAACTCCACCGTAGACAAATGTTGCTCCCAAGAACCTCCCCAGTCTAAGCAACACGCTCTGAGTATATCCTCCAAAGTCTGAATGGTCCTCTCCGACTGCCCATCAGTCTCGAGATGGTAGGCCGAACTGAAAGCCAACTGAGTGCCCAAGGCCTTCTGAAAACTCTTCCAGAACCTGGAAGTAAACCTCGGATCCCGATCTGATACGATGGACAAAGGTACCCCGTGCAGAGAGATGATCCGATCTACAAACAACTTAGCCAACTTACCGACTGACCAGTCCTTCCTAATAGCTAGGAAGTGTGCCGACTTGGTCAGCCGATCAATAATGACCCAGATAGCGTCTCTCCTGCTAGGGGATGTAGGTAATCCCAACACAAAGTCCATAGTTACGTGTTCCCATTTCCATTCCGGAATCGGCAAGGGCTACAACAACCCTCCAGGTCTCTGATGCTCGGCTTTAACCTGCTGACAAGTCATGCACCTAGCCACATACTCAACTACATCTTTCTTCATACCAGGCCACCAGAAGTGCCTCCTCAAACAATGATACATCTTGGTTGTCCCGGGATGCATTGCATATCTAGAACGGTGCGCCTCATCAAGTACACTCCTGCGTACGTCCTCCTTGGTCGGAACATAAAGTCTACCTCTGAACCTGACCGTACCGTCATCCTACAACTCCACCTCTGACCTCTGGAGAATCTGTAGTAACTCAACATCTGCCCTCTGAGCCTCAATCACAGCATGATACACTGCTGGTCTCACGGTCAAGCTGGCCAACACGGTCCTATCATCTTCACGTGGAACCCGAAAGGAAGATTCCACAACCTGCTCAAATAATTTCCATTCTTGAATCATAAGGTATGACATGATCGTTTTCCGACTCAAGGCGTCTGCCACTACATTCGCCTTGCCCGGATGATAAGAAAGGTCAAGGTCATAATCCTTAATGAACTCCATCCACCTACGCTATCTCAAATTCAGGTCTCTCTGTGTGAACACATACTTCAGGCTCTTGTGATCAGTAAAAACTTGAAATTTCTCTCCGTACAAGTAATGTCTCCAAATCTTAAGTGCAAATACTACAGCTGCCAGTTCCAAATCATGGGTAGGATAGTTCTCCTCATGCTTCTTCAGCTGCCGAGAAGCATAAGCCACTACCCTGCCATGCTGCATTAGAACTGCGCCCAAACCTCGACGGGACGCGTCCGAGTAAACCACAAACCCACCTGGCCCAGATGGAAGCACCAACACTGGGGCCGAAGTGAGGCGAGTCTTTAACTCAGAGAAACTCAGCTCACATTCCTCAGTCCACACAAAACGAACTCCCTTTCGAGTCAACCTCGACAAGGGGGCCGCTATCAAAGAAAACCCCTGAACAAACCGTCTATAATAACCGGCAAGCCCCAAGAAGCTCCTGATCTCAGTCACTGAAGTTGGCATGCTCCAATCCATCACTGTCTCGATCTTGGTTGGATCCACTGCGATGCTCTCGCCAGAAATGACATATCCGAGGAAGTGTACCTTGTCTAGCCAAAATTCACACTTGCTAAACTTAGCGTAAAGTTGGTGCTCTCTCAAGACCTGCAACACCACCCGAAGATGAGTGGCGTGCTCTTCCTCAGAAGAAGAATATATTAAAATATCATCTACAAATACTACCACAAACTGATCCAGATAGGCCCTGAAGACTCGGTTCATCAGATCCATAAAGGCCGCCGGAGCATTGGTCAAACCGAAAGGCATAACCAAAAACTCATAATGTCCATACCGAGTCCTAAAAGCCGTTTTACTGACATCAACATCCCGGATCCTCATCTGATAATATCAAGATCTCAGGTCAATCTTAGAAAACACCTTCGCAGACTGCAGCTGATCCATCAAATCATCGATCCTTGGAAGTGGGTACTTATTCTTTATCGTCACCTGGTTCAGCTGCCTATAATCAATGCACAATCTCAGAGAACCATCCTTCCTGACAAATAGGACTGGAGCACCCCACGGAGAAGTACTAGGACGAATGAAACCCTTATCCAGCAACTCTTGCAACTGTGCCTTCAACTCAGCGAGTTCGGCTGGCGCCATCTGATACGGGGCCTTAGACAAGGGTGCCGTACCCGGTGCAAGCTCATTGGTAAACTCGACCTCTCGCTGAGGAGGAAGGCCATGCAACTCCTCAGGAAACACATCTGCAAAGTCACACACTACAGGCACCTCCCAAGGACTGGGACAGTTACGGACATCGGAAACAACAACAGAGGCAAGGAAGGCCTCACAACCACCAGCAAGCAACCTCCGAGCCTTAAAGGCAGAAATGAGAATACCTCAAGAAGAGAGCCTAATACCTTGGAAATAGAAGGTCGGGATGTCCGGAATAGAGAAACGCACCCTCTTCCTGTGGCAGTCCACCTCAGCATAAAAAGCTTCCAACCAATCCATGCCCAGGATGATATCAAAGTCACGAATGGCAAGCACAACCAGCTGGGCAGGTAATTCATGGTCCTCAATGGTCAAGGGAACATCCCTCAAACAATTATAAGATAACATGAAATCCCCCGAAGGAACCTCTACCATCAATCCATCAGATAGCTCATCAACGAGTGCAGAAAGAATATCTATGAACTGCTTAGAAATGAAAGAATGCGAAGCACCCGAATCGATCAACACATGTGCAGAGTTCCCAAGGACAGAAAGTGTACCTTCCACCAAGTTGGACGTGCGAGCCTCCCTCCTGGTGATAGCTAGAACTCTCCCCTGGGTCCTCGGCTTCTTCTGATCACCTGAACCCTGTCCCTGACCATGCCCCTGCGGGCAGTGTCTCGCCAAATGACCCTACTGGCCGCAAGTGAAACACCTCCTAGGGAGAGTAGGACACTGAGTCCCATCGTGGGTACCACCACAGTGCTGACAAATTGCTGGAAGCCTCTGAGCTGACTCCTGCTGCGCACTGGACACCGACTGGCTCTGCTGACTCTGCCTGGGCCTGCTGCTACCGCTGTTGCCACTACTGCAGCCACCGCCTCGAAAGAATCTCCTGAATCGGGAGCCGAGTAACGACGATCCCGATCCGGACGAAGGGGCTGCTGCCGCTGCCTTACCCCTGCCACGAGCTGGTCCCTGAGCAGTCAGTCCTCTCTCCCGGGCTGACTGGTTCTGTTGAGCCTCAACTGCTGCTGCACACCTAACCGCTGATGCCAAATCTGTACAACAGTGGGATGCCACGAAGTTCCTCAGACTGAGCCTCAGTCCGTCCACAAACCTCTCAGTACGACGCTCCTCGTCCCCAGATATGAAAGGCACAAACCTCCCAAGCGAAACAAACTTCGCCTGATACTCGAGTACTGTCATACTCCCCTGAGTCAGATTCATAAATTCCCTTTCCTTGGCCCTCTGGACATGCCTAGGGAAATACTGCGCATTGAATTCCTTAACAAAAGTCTCCCAAGAAATCTCCCTGAGACTCCTATCCTCATATGACAAACTCTTCAAGGTGGTCCACCAATCATAGGCGCTATCCTTCAACATGAAGGTAGCCAACGGAGTCCTCTTAACTGCTGCACAATCCATAGTATCGAAAGTCTTCTCTATCTCCCTAAGCCAATGAACGGCCTCATCAGGGTCGGGACGACCGGTGAAGTGAGGTGGCCTCAGCTTCAGGAATCTCTCTAGTGTAGCTGTAGACCCTCCCTGAGTACTGGAACTCTCACTAGGGTCTCGGGTTTGGTATTTAGCCATAGTGTCCATCATAGCCCCCATAAACTGCTCTACACTCGGCCTCCCGGCCTCATATCCACTAGGGACATCTCCCCGCTCTCGAATAACCGGCATCCTCTTTCTAGGAGCCATCTACTCGCCTACAATCACAAAATCGAAAAGTTCTAATTAGAATCCTAAAACCTATACTACCGCCGTGCCTGTACGGGATAATGTAATTATTTGCCGAACTCACGACATTTAACCTAGTTATTCATTTATTTGCCAGACCGAATGCTCTGATACCAACTGTAACGACCCGCCACCCTATAATCGGGGATCCGATTACTAAATGGGTACCGAATCATTAATTTGGAACCAAACTAGGATCTAAGTAAGTCTGGGAAATAAATAATAAACTAAGCTAAGCATTCACATCGCATTGGATTGAAAGGAAAATGCACGAATTAAAAGTTATTACAATGCGACTCGATACAGCAAATAATTACATACTCCAACAGAAAAGGAATAATTATACATACAGGCCAGAAATAAAATAACAACTACATCGGGGCATACCCCGGAACAACAGCTGACGGCGCTCAACACACAGTCGCACTCCCCTCGCTAGGTCTGCCGGAAGTCCTCACCTGAAAATCGCAGGGGTGAGTCTCAAAGAAAAGACTCAGTAGGGATCCTTCGATCCCCACTGCCCACGCACACACCCACAAGCGTAAAATACAGTTGAAGATAAAGTAACAAGCACAGTGGTAATTACTATTCCTAAATCTCGATGTGAATCACATGCAGTCGAACTGTATTAAACATGCATATTTCTAAACTAGTCTACTAGGGAACCCACAACCGACGTCTCGATAGCACACGCCAACCACACAAACGACGGTGGGGAAAAACACCGACCCGCTGAGACCAAACAGTAACCCCTCGGATAACACTCTAGCTACTCCGGCCCAACTGGCTCAGGTGGTTACTCCTTCCCTCAGCATGATTGACACTCCGAAAGTACCACACCCACACCGGTACTAGCTGACCCCGGGGTTCACCAGGTGACCCTCTCTCACTAGGCGTCACTCCGCCCACGCCCCCACCGGCGCTGTGCTCCACCCACACCAGCACAGGGTGATAAAGCGCTACAACTGTCACTCCAGGTCCACAGTAACACAAAATCCGGCACAGTGCGATCCGGTCACGTGAAAAGTCCACGGTCGCACGACACACAACGCAGTGCCATCCGGTCATGAAGAATCCATCATCATCGAGTACACTAAAAGCATGCATTAACCAACTATCTAGCAGTGTGAACACGTTTTACTGGCATGAATTAGTGTAGTCATGTCTTGAATCGCGTCGCCCAAGGCCGACGTCATTCAAGCACCCTATACTGGTTCATGAAATATCGGCCTCAGAATCTGACCTAAAAGGCGTCGACACCAGAGGTCGCCTTTTTAAAAGGCGTCAACATCCTCAGACGCCAATAACACAGAAGTCCAGGATTCGCAGAAAACGTTAATTGGGGGAATTCTGCCTTAAAAGGCGTCATGGTGACCCGATGATATTACAAATCGCGTCGCTAACACATGACGTCTTTTAGTCCCAGAATCTCCGAACTGACAGAACATGAGCGGAACGATTCCTGCCTAAAAGGCGTCATGATGGCCCGACGCCCTTCAAAAAGGCGTCATCCATATACGACGTCTTTTAACGCCAGGAGCCAGGCCTGTCTCGAGCCCGAGGGCTCCCCTTTTCACCCCCAAAAATCCCAAAATCATCCAAAACGGAGGAGAAAGAGAGGCAAACCAAATCATCATAAACCCACATTCATAGAAATCCCCCATTCCATCAAGAAGAGCTCCTAAACATGCTTATTCTACCCCAAAATCATAGATCTAAAACATGCTTCAAGAGGGAGAACATGGTTTTAGCATAGAATATACTATCGGAATCGTCACCCTACCGGTTACTTGAACTTCTCCAAGCTCCAAGCCGTCCACCCATCTCGCCCCACGCTGCCGCCGGTACCGCCGTGGTCGTCCTTACTCCACCGGGACGTCGGTCGCCGTCCGGAGAGTAAACGTCGCGGAGGAAGTGGAGGTGGTAGTGGTGGGAGCTAGGTGGGTGATGGAGTGGAGGGAAAGACGAAGTGGTGGGAGGAAAAGAGGGAGGAGAAGGGGTCGTCGCCGGAGTCGCCGGAAGGGAGGCGAGAAAGAGAGAAGGAAGAAAATGAGGGAAAGAAGGAGGGCTCGCGGGGTTAACCAGAGACTGGCTAAAATGCGTCGATATGGACGGACGCCTAACAGATGACGTGACGGCCACTCTGACAGGGGTCTGAAACGCGTCGTCCAATCAAGACGCCGTTCAGGAGACATGTCAGGGCCGTACTCTGATAACCCAGAGTCGCAGTCTGAAAGGCGTCGTCCCACGCGGACGCCGTTCAGACGACACGACAGGGCTGTATTCTCGCAGCCCAAAGCCAGCCCACGTGGCACCCACGTGGTAGAACTTAAAACGCGTCTGCAACGGTGGACGCCGTTCAAAACGCGTCTCGAGGTCTTGTCGCGAAACAACACAGAGTCTCAGCCCCGCTAGGGCCTGAACTACAGGGTCTGACCCCGAAAATCGGATCCGAAAATCTCAATCTTTACACCTCCCCTTGTCTTCTTCTCCTTCTTTTCTTCTTTTTCCTCTTATTTTATTAGGGAAGAACCCCCCCCCCCCCCCACCCCCCCGCACACCCACCGGTGGGGCATTTAATGCAACCAGGTCTTGCTACTGGTGTGTGCGGGGGGGTTGCCTTGGATCTCCACCAGTAACTCCCCCTTCTCTCCTTTTATCTTGTCGTCTTCTTTTTTTTTGTTTATATTTAATGGGGAGAAACCCCCCACTGGTAGTGGTCTCAATGGGAATCAGTGGATTTCTTGGCCTCTTTATTGCACTTCTTTCATTCTTTCTCTCTCTTTAATTCCCTATTAAAAGACATTGGGCGGTCTTTAACTCCTTTCTTTCTCCCTTTGTTAAGGCCCTTAATGAGGTTTTAACTCTTGCTCTCCTCTTTTATTATCTTTTAATGGGGAGAAAACCCCACTTTGAAAGCCATTAAAGGGGGCTTTAACCTCTCTCTTTCTCGCCCTTCTTTGCATTTAATAGGGGAGAACACCCCCCCCCCCCCCCAAAAAAAAAAGAAAAGAAAAAAAAAATGGTGGAGGCCTAGGAGGCAATCGTTGGGGGTTCTTAGCCTCTCTTCTCTCCCTCTTAAATCACCTCTTTAAAGACCACCGGTAGGGGGTCCACAAGGAAACCAGGTTTTTTTTTGGGGGGGGGGGGGGAAGTCTTTTTTATTTTTTTTCTCATTTTGCTTTCGTGCCCTTGTTAAAATCATGTTCAGTAGACACCAAAAGCATCACCTACAACAGAAGAGTAATAGTCATAGTATGCCTAAGCAAGGTTTGCCATGCTGGATCAACTCGTGCCGACTTGGGTGACTCATATTGTATCAATGCGAACCCGAGTCGATGCCACTTGACCGAGTCTGTACGATTTTGGAGATCTTTTCCATGCTACTTGGCTGAGTCTGTGTGAGTCGAGGCGGCTCGTACCAGATAATGGGAGCTTTGAGTCAGTCCGACTCTTTGAGTCAGCGAACCCTGTGCCTAAGTTGAGTTGTCTCTTGATTAAACCCAACCAACCCATATTGGAACTCATCTCAAACACTAGTCTTTTGACTTTGGCTAGTAGTATCATATGCTTACGTGGTTGGTGACCCCTCAGACGTAAGGTGGGTCAGCTTGTAATCTAGAAGTGACAAGGTCACCTATGGGCACCGACTACAACAAAATAGGAGTAATGGTCATGGTAGTCTTTTGGCTAAGGTGGCAATTGATAACACTTACCTCTATTGCCTAGAGTCTTCTTTTCATACCTAATGTCTTATGCAAGATTCTAGTATCGTTGATCCGAATCGGATCATATCTTCCTAGATGTGAGTAGATACTAATCTGACTCTGTTTGACTCACATGAGTCACATGAGTGATTCATGCCAATGAGTTTGTTAATGGCAATGAGTTTAAGCCACGTTTAAGAGAAATGTACCCTATTACTTGATATAAAAGTGTAAATATACTTACAAATGAGAAAAACTCGATCTAAAACAACCCATTATACATGTATGAGTCGACATGATCCGGTTTGGGACTATGTAGTCAGCGGCGTGAGGCGACCGGGGGATTGCCTAAGCCTAAAATGCCTAGGTGATGGCCGAGGTGTCTTTTTAGAAGGGGACAACAGTCACAATTCTATTGAAGAGAAGTGAATACAAAGAGGGATACACTCCCTAAGAAGGGACACAATAAACTACCTCAAAGGGAAGACAAGACACTCCCTAAACAGGCCCCATATAATGAAGTAAGAAGATAACAGCCTTATGAGTACCTTTATCAAGAGAATACATCTGTGAGATCAGAAAAAGTAAGTACAAAATATTCCTCCATGATCGAACAATCTTCAGAAACTGTATGATGTTCTCATCCAGAAGATCTACTGCTCTGCCTCAATCTTCAATCCATCTTATTGTTCTCTTCAAGAGATCACATGCACTACTGAATGGACCAGCGCATTTTGTTTTATTTCTTTCACACCAGATTGCCCAAAGCAATGCAGGGTAGATCAAATACCATAATTGTTTTTCTGATGGGAATGGGTAGACGTATGCCCACCATCTTAACAATTCTAGGACTGAAGAGTGTTCCACCCACACAATGCCGAACACCGTGCATAGAGCCTTCCATTGAATACTAACAATACTGCACAAATAAAATAAGTGTTTCTGCTCCTCCCAAACAAAGCACAGAAGGTACACTTGATACTTCCAGGAAGATGCATATTCTTTATCCCCAAAGAAACAATTTGAGCTTCTTTGGAAGAGCTGCAGACCATACAAGATCCTTCCACCATACCTTACAACCACCATCTTCTTGAAATCTCACTAGTGAATTGACAGAGAATTCCCTTTACTATTCTATCTCCATATTCTTCTATCTTGTTCCGCACTAGTAATCTTTGTCGAGGTTGAACATAGAGAAAAGGGCAATAAGCTCTTAGAGCTCCATCTCAATAAGATTCGTTCTCAAAGTAATATCCAGCTATCCTACTATAGATCATGCATTCTTCCATTTCTTTGTCTGCAACCTTCTTTAAGCGCACTTCTTTCAAACTTTTCAAGTGTTGAGCCATCTGCGTCCTGACCTACCCAGGAACATTTTTACAACCAACCACCTCATTATACCCAACAGTTTTTTCTCTTGCAAGGTGCTTCTTCAATAGAGAAACACCGCCGCCCTTTCCTATAAACTGAAAGTAATTGCACTTGAACTTGTGCCAACTACCATGCACCATACTCCCATACTGCCATCTGATGTCTCCGGACTCTCGACGAGGGGGTGGGGCGGCCATCTAATGACAACAAAGAGAAGAGAAATCAGAACAAACAAATACATTAAATATTTAAATAATAAGTAAGAATAGTATAAAAGCATAACTTAAAGTGTATTAAATAAATATTAAATATTATATTATGAAAATAAATAAATCATTAATATATAGTTAACAAATTACATAAATTATAAATATTAACTGAACATATTTATAAAAGCATAACTTAAAATGTATGAAGAACATAAATATAAGTTGTGGGCATTTCCAAAATTTATATACAAGTATCACATTTAAACATTATTAAGTAATAATATATAATACCATTAACTAATTTAATTACTTAAAAATAAGATTTCAAACCAAAATTTTTATACTTAAAACATACAAGTTAAAACATAGATCTAAATCTAATCATTTTTTACTTTTAGAATATAGAGTAGACAATTTATAAATTAATTTATATTTTAAATTTTATTTCATATTTTAATAATCACATTAATACATTAATCTTCATAACTTAAAATTTTGAATGAAATTTTAAGCAAACATGTGAAACTCATAGATCTATGCCCATCATCACATAAATATATCATTTATTTATTTTTTGATTTTTTCTGTATTTTTTTGTTATTTAATAAAAATCTACCTCAAATTTAAACAAATCTAGATTTTTTCATGTCAAATTTACAAAGAGACAATAGATCTACCTCTTCTTCATCTCTTAATACCCTAAACAACATCAAACGACAAGAAAAGAAGATGAAAAAAAAAACTTAGGGTTCGGATGCTTACCTTCTTGAAACCGGATGAAAACGTTCAAAAGAGATAGAAAACCTCTTTCCTTTCCAACAAAATCAACTACAAACCTTTAAAAATGCTTGGATCTCCCAAAAACACCAAGAGAAATGGAAGCAAGAAGAGGGGGGAGGGGTTTGGAAGGGTGCGGCTCCTGCGTCTGGTGCGTTTCTGTCCGAACAGGAACGCTGCGGACAGTTATAGGGGTTTTAAGCCCCACATCGTATCGGATCATAGAGTCTTGGGCTGGATCTGAGCGACTCGACTTGTTTTGGGCCGGATCACACTGGTTTGCTGCGAGACAGTGCGATCCGGCATGATACAAGCCGAGTCGATGCGAGCCGATGGCGGTTCAAAGCAACTCGGGCGAGCCGACCGTGCCATCGCATCGGGTCCGCCCAGATCCGAGTTGACTCGTACAATCCAGTACGATCCGATATGATACGGCGAACCTTGGTTGAAAGAGACGAGAAAGAAAAAGGACAATGCCGCTGCAGCCTCGCCATCCAGGGAAGCCTACCGAAAGTGTCTGGCCGAGGCCTTGCTGTAGAACATGACACGCATACTCGCCTTCAGGGCCAAGGCTCCTGCAGCCATGGACACCTACCACCAGGTCTGCGCTGACCATGCCAGTTCGCAGCAGTTCATGCCAGCCAAGCAGAGGAGGTACATCCCCCAGTGTGCAGAGAGGACTATAGATGCCCCCGACATTGTGGATGAATACTACCTGAACCTGCTAGACTGGGGGAGCAGCAACATCTTGGCCTTCACCCTGGGCAGCAGTTTCTCTCTGTGGGATGCCACCAATGGGTCTACATCAGAGCTCATGATGGTGGATGAAGAGAGTGGCCCTGTGACAAGCGTCAGCTGGGTGCCTGACGGGCAGCACCTCGCCGTTGGGCTAAACAGCTTCAATGTCCAGATGTGGGATACAAGCTCTAGTAAATTGGTCAGTCTTCTGTCCTGAATTCCATTGTCTGGTTTCTTTCTTCCTAATCTAATTTCTGGTCACCTAGAAACATGGAACCATAGATAAATTTTCATGGCAAGCATGACCTTTACGTATCATTTTAGTTAACCCTTTAAGGGTTAATTTGATCCATAGTTGCCGCAAGTTTATGGATGGGAGTACGGTTTGGATAATATGGCTGACTAGTTAGAGTAAATTAGAGTCATATTTTCCTTTCTCATGTTTTCTATTGTAGAAATAGATTCCTTTTGGTGCTGGAAACAATTGCTTGAGATCGTCATTTCCCTTCTTAGAGGTGATCTCTCCTTGTCACTTTGGTTAAACCACTAAGGACTAAAAATTAATCCAAAGATGTCCATGGAGTTCTGGTTTAGGTGGTATGGCTGAATTGCAACTTAAATTAATTAAGATCATACTTTCTTTTCTCAATTTTCTGATTCTTACCTGGTGAAATATGTATAGAAAAAGTAAAATAGCATAATGAAACAACTGAGGCATCTGGAACTTTCACATTGTATCGCCATTAATGACTAAAATATCCAAAGATGTCCATGGACGAGGAGTTTCTTGTTTGGGCAGTATGACTAAAATTTCTGAGGTGTCAGAAATTTTCACATTGTATCACCATTAACGACTAAAATATCAAAAATTTCCCTATCTATTTTCTTTAATTTCTATATCAGATATGAATGAGCAACTATGCAATGTGGCTTATGTGTGCTCATTTAGCCAGAAAAGTGTATGTATGTTGGTTAGATATTCATGATGACACTTTCTATGTATCTTAGTTCAATCTCTAGGATATATAATAGATGATGTTTTGCATAAAGCTATGCTATTTGTTGTTCATTGAACAACTATCGTTCCAACCAGTATTAATAGCTTTATTCTTGGATCTGTCTTATGATCAGATATTCAAAATCTCATAATAGTTCCTTCAAATTTGCATGTATATGTGTTTATTCATTGAAAATTTCACGTACACATTTTCTTGCATATAATCCTGGTGATTTTCCCAAATGCACCTAACGAAACAAGTACCCGCTTGTTCCTAGGATCGTCACAATAGTATCTAAGAAACAAACCTAATCTTAAACCCAGAATGTGTGTCCTTGCATAATCAAATTGTTGCCACTCTTGAGATATCTGCCATCCTTAGATAGCTCATTTCTTATTTGAATGGCAGTACATATTATAAAATGTCATCCTGTCGATGTTTTGATTACTTGGGATGAGGGAATCTTATATTCAATAGGATAATCCTTGCCGCATGTTGCCATTTGTAACATTCTCACCATGACCTTCTATCATCCTTGGTGGCTGTTATCCATTTCCGTTTCTTTGGGTAGATCATGTGCACTAAGTGACTAGTTTCTGATCATTATCTTTACTTCTTTGCCATCTACCTATCCTACAGGACTATTCATAAACTTTTGCTAGTTGTCCGTCACATCTGCACTTTGTCTAAGTGCATGTTTGAGTTCATCTTTCATTTATGGTGGTCATTTAGCAAACATCCTTGAGTTTTTGTACAAACACTTCGGCTAGTTGTCTGTCAACCTACATTTCTCTAAATGCATGCTTGAGTTCATGTTTCACTTTGGAGTAAAAATTTGGCAGTTATTTCCTCAGTGGGCATCGTTGTTTGTCATCTACCTATCCTACATGACTATTCATAAACTTTTGCTAGTTGTCTGTCAAATCTGCACTTTGTCTAAGTGCATGCTTGAGGTCTTCTTTCATTTTTCTGGTGGTCATTTACTCAGCAAACATCTTTGAGTTTTGCAATCATCTACTTATCCCATATGGATATGCAAACATTTCGGCTAGTTGTTTGTTAACCTACATTTTTCTAAATGCTTGTTTGAGTTCATCTTTCATCTAGAGTAAAATTCTTGCAGTCATTTCCTTACCATACATCCTTGATTCCAGTTTTGTGAAAAATTTTAGAAAAAATCTTTTTTTTTTTTTTTTTTTGTTTCTTCTACTTTTTATGGAAGTGCTGAATGTCATTTTTTTGACTTGTCACTACTCATGGTCGTATTATTTCCACTAGATCGAACAATCTTGTTTAGGTTTCCCATGCAATCAATGAACCATTTATGCCTTAATCTCATCAAGCTAGAGTTGTTGAAGTTAACAGATTCCAGAAGTCATTTTGCAAGAATGTTGATGGGGGACGGAGAATGGGAGAGCAAAGGAAAGGCACGAAGGCCAAGGGGAGGAGGACGACAAGGGTAGAAGAAGAGGAAGAAGCTGGGAAGAATAGAGGAGGCGGTAGGAGGGATAAGATGTATCAGGGCTTCTCGCCCTCTCACACACATGCCCTTTATGGGCTCCCACATGCAAACGCACAGTGGCGGCCAACAACTTTTCCTATCTCAATCATTAGGTCATTATTGGCCTTCCAAAAAGGAATCCCTAATACATCAAAATACCATAATACCCCTAACTCCTAAAAATAAAGAAAAACATGCAGAAAAATATCAGAAAAATGAAAAGTGCCTAAACGGGCCTCAAATGGGCCTACTAAAATCTAAAAAAGAATACGAAATACGAATTTGACACCCTCAACTTAGACACTGATAAAATAAAAATTACATAACAAATAAAAAAAATATAGCAACGGTCGTCCCTGACGAAGTTGAAGCCTCCTTACAGGCTCGCTCTATGCTATTTACGAGTTCGCTCCTGCATCAATCCCCCCTAGTTCGAAAAAACCTATCCTTGAGTTTTAAAATAAAGCAATATCTAGGAGAAAATGATGAGAGTAACAAATCTAGGTAACACCATAAATGCCTCTTAGATCATCATGTGGAGGAGAACCAAGCCTTGAGGTGGGAAGTGTGCCTCAAAATTGCCCTATATGTAGTCGAAATCATGCAAGGTGATGGTGTCTTTTAATGACCTCTAGATGAATGACCACATCTCCAATCAACTCTCCCGTCTTCGGCTCATTCTCTTAAAGTAAGGAAGAGGTCATCAACTACTGCATATGTCACCGAATCAACCTCTCTTAAATATTCAGCTTCTAATCCTAGATCAGCTACATAATATACCTGTTTCATTTGATTTTCATACCCATCGATCATCACTGGGTTGGCCTCATAGACAACATCCTTTGGCTTAATCAACATGGCACAAAAGCTCTGAATATCACCCTTCAACTAGTTCCATTGTACTTCCAATCATTCTTGAAGTTGTTCTAATCATTCTCTGAGCCGCCCCATCTATGATCTTTAGACATCCCCTAAGGCCTACTCAAATAGCTGGTAGCCATTATCTCGAGAAGTGTGAAGAGTGGCCACAAAATGATGCACAATTGGGACGAGGTCCACCTCACTGCAAGGATGACAATAATACGATCGACGCGTAAAACGGAGCATAAAGGTTCCCTCGTGTGATCGGCAGGGCCGTTGAAGTGGACACGCAAAGCGAAGCATTATCAGGGCAGTACCATGTTAGAGCTGAGTCGACCTCATTCAGATGAAGCCAACGGTGCAAACGATGCACGAATCAGATTATAAATGGGTGACCTCGATATACGTGCATATGTGGCATGTAAAATGAGCTACTGTCGGGGCTGACGCATGCTAGAATTGGGTTGAACTCACTAAGACAAGACCAACGGGCATTGACAGTATGCGAATCGGAGTTTGAATGACACCTCGACTCTGGCAGTGCTCTATGGACTTCTATTGCACTGTTTGGTGCACTGCAACATGCCCAAATAGGCCCCCTGGCTTGGACTATGCAGGACCCTAGCTTGGACCAAGGCTGAACCTGGTGGGAAGGTGGTTCGAACCAGAAGACTCTAAGTTGCTTGAACCTACTTATTTTAACCTAGCTTAGATCAGGTTGTCAAGGGTTGCAAGTGGCTCGGGCCTAATGGTGCTAGGTTCGGACCTGTACTTGGCCCCACACAGGTCAAACCTGGTTTGTCCAGGTTCAAACTTAAAGGCACGTGCCCTCTTCTTTCCTCCCCTCCTCTAAACCCTAACAAGAGAGGAACGTGAGAGAGAGGGAGAAGCAAGGGTGGTGGCGGTAGTAAGTGGGAGGTGCAGCAGCGATGGCCCTAGCGGGCATGGATTGTGGAATCGGCGGGTCTCGATCCGATTCGGGGGGGAATTCACTGTTCCTCCCCCGGTTTTTCAAAACAAAACAAAAAAAAAAACTGAACTGGCCCGTATCGGGCGGTATCTGGTCCTGACCGGCCGATCCGAACTAATTCGGGCGCTCCTGGATCCCCCTTTAAAGGGAGATCGGGAGCCACCGAGCAGCAGCAGCGAACCGAACGCTGTTGCTGGTGGTTTCCTCCCTCCCACAGCCCTTCTTCGTCGACCCACCCCCACCGCCGGCCGTCGCCACTCGCCGCTACCGGCTAGCTCGCCGCCGCCGCCGGCCAGCCCCCCGCCTTCTTCTTCTCTCTCTTTCTCTCTCTCTTTCTTTCTCTTTTTCTTTAAGATCTCGACCGAAAGAAGGGGGTTTTCACCCCATCATCGTCGGCCGGCCGTCCGGGAGTCACCGCCGCCGTTGTTGTCGCCATCATCGCTGTCGTCAACATTCGATTTTGTGTTAGCATCCCGATCCGAGTTAGCTTAAAAAAAAAATTAGCATGTTGATTAGACAAAATCTCCAAAATTAACCCTAATTAAGGGTTAAAAATTGGGGCTTTTATATGATTTGTATAACTAGGGTTCAATTGAGTGTCAAACACTCAATTGAACTTATTAGAACCTAATTGCATAGTTTTTTACATTAATTGCTCGTCATTAGTACTAATTACTCAAAATTAAGCTTAATTAGGAGTTAAAAATTGGGGCTTTTGTATGATTAGTGTAATTAGGGTTCAATTGAGTGTGTGACACACTCAATTGAACTTATTAGAACATAATTGTAAAGTTTTTTGCATTAATTGCTCGTCATTAGTACTAATTGCTTAAAATTAAGCTTAATTAAGGGATAAAAATTGGGGTTTTTTTATGATTAGTGTAATTAAAGTTCAATTGAGTGTGTCAAACACTCATTTGAACTTATTACAATCTAATTGTATAGTTTTTTGCATTAATTGCATGTTATTAGCGTTAATTTGGTAAAATTAACCCTAATTGGGGGTTAAAAATTAGGGCTTTTGTATAATTAGTGTAATTAGGGTTCAATTGAGTGTGCTTAACACTCAATTGAACAAATTAGAATCTAATTGTACAATGTTTTGTATTAATTACTCGTCATTAGTAATAATTTCTCAAAATTAACCTTAATTAAAGGTTAATAATTAGGGCTTTTGTATGATTAGTGTAATTAGAGTTCAATTGGGTGTGCCAAACACTCAATTGAACTTATTACAATTTGATTGCATTTTTGTGTTTTAATGTTATGCAGGAATATGGCAGAGCAAGGACATCATGAACAGGCTGTGGAACAGCAGAGTGCTGATCCTGGTTAGCAGCATTGCACACTAATGGACAGTGTTAGGAGGAGGGTCAAATGCAATTGGTGTGGAAAGGAGATGGGTGGTGGCCTGTATCGCCTAAAAAATCATCTTGCTGGCATATCAGGAGACGTCAGCAGATGTGAGTCAGTCCTGTTGGACTTGAAGAAGGAAATGAGGACTTATATGATGGATAAAAGGCACAGAAAGATTTATCATCTCAATAATACATGGATTTGCAAGATGAGATGGAGACGAAGGGATTACAGTCTACCTGTTCAGCGGCCGATCAATTTAGATGATGATGATGAGGAGGAGGAGGAGGAGGATCTAGATGACCCTGATGTAAAGTACACCAGAGCTGTTCGTGCTAGTTTGCAGACAAATAGAGAAGATGAGGACCGGCGAAAAGGCATAGAATCATCAGGTGGATCAGTGCCTATTGCTTCTCAGCTTGGGAGATTCGTTCTTAGGGGCTCTTCTGGTCGTAGAACTGCTAGTTCTATGTTGGGTTGTGGACGGACGTCAGATGTGGTACACGGTCCTATGGACTAATTTTTATACAGATCAAGGTCTGCCTGACAGCCTGGAATCAAGCAAGTATGGAAAGGAGTCAAGGCCTCAGCAAAAAATGCATTGAAAAGAATTGTGAAATGATTTTTACATGCAGGTGTGCAACACATACAACATCTAGTCCATATTTTCAGACGATGGTGGATGCAATTGCAGATGTTGGGCCTGGTGTAAATGCCCCCCGACACTTCGCTACATTTATAATGTTGGGCTCGAAGATGAGTATAATGATTTGAAGGTATGGGTCGACAACTTCAAAAATGTGTGGAAGGAGCGTGGTTGTCCCATCATATGTGATGGTTGGACAGGGACCACAAGGAGATCTATAATTAATTTCCTTGTGTATTGCAGTGAGGGCACTGTTTTTTTGAAGTTTATAGATGCCTCAAACAGAATAAAGAAAGCTGATTATTTGTACAGGCTAATGGATGATGTGGTAGAGAAAATTGGTGAAGAAAATGTTGTGCAGATAGTCACTGACAACAAAGCAAGCTACAAAGCAGCTGGTAAATTATTGATGCAGAAGATGCACCATTTGTATTGGGTGCCTTGTGTAGCACATTCCATTGACTTGATGATGGACATAGGCAAATACCTTTTTGTTGCTGAGGTGGTACAGCATACTCAGATGATCACGTGATTTATTTATAGTCACAATAGGATCCTACATATGATGAGAGAGCATGCAGGTGCACGGGATCTTCTTCGTACAGGCCCTACCGGATTTGCATCCAACTTCATCTCTTTAAAGAGTCTGAGTAGATACAAGCATCAATTGGCCCAGTTAGTCCACTCTGACGAGTTTCTGGCACATATAGGGACTATGAGGGCTGATGCTAGAGAACTTGCCTTGGCAGTACAATCGCTAGTTGGGGAGAGAAGTTTTTGGGATAAACTTTCTCGCTATCTAAAAGTGGTTGAGCCTCTTGTACATGTTCTGAGGTTAGTTGATGAAGATGACAAAAATAACATAGGATATTTGTATGAGGCCATGGATAGAGCAAAGGAGCAATTGAGCGAAAGCCTTCCTACTTCTCATGACAAATGGTGGAGGATCATCGATAATAGATGGGAGTCGACTCTTCATCTTGATCTTTATGCTGCTGGTTAATTCTGCATCTATTTAAGTTGATTTTATGTTATTAATTTTGTTCACATTTAATTTTATAACTAATGAACCATAATTTAAATGTATGATATTTTTTCAACCCAAGGTGTCAGTATAGTGAGAGCGTGCATAATGATGGAGAGGTCCTTCGAGGCACAACTAATGTGATTACTAGAATATTAAGGAATATGGATGAAAGGATAGATACTTTAGCAGAGGTAATATACAAAGTAGGAGTTTATGAAAATCCAGTCTTCTATTATTAACTTATGTCAGTTATATTTATTTTGTAGATGGAGAGATTTAAATTGAAGATTGGCATTTATGGAGATGATGACGTCAAAGCTGCAGTAATGAGGACAACTCTATGTGAATTATATAATAAATAGTCAAACTCAATTTAATAAATTACTACCATTCATTATTAATATCATCGTCTTCTTTTTTCTTTTTCTTTTTTACAGTGGATCCATATTAATTACAGACAAGCTACCACAAACCCTTTGGCGTATGTTGCAGTGAGAGTACTCAGTCAAACCACTTATTCTATACAGTGTGAAAGAAATTGGAGTACATTCAGTCTCATTCACACGAAGGTTCGTAACAGATTGGGTGTTTCTAAGCTGGAGAAGTTGGTGTACTGTCACTATAACATGCGCCTAAAAATTAGACAGCGGTTTGAAAGACAGAGATTCATGGAGTTTGCTGGCAGACCAGTTGATGAGCCTATACATCATATTGATATTGAACTTTGGCCTTTCTTTGCCCACCATATTTCTTTGATAGATTTCATTGAAGCATCTTGATCAGTTGTTGTATGCATACAAATCTACGTTTACGATGCAGACCAATGTTCACATATCCTTACATAGAGGCATGGGGTATGTGGGCACTGTAAGTGCCTGATAGGAATGTAGAAATGGTCATCGGCTCTCATCCTTATAATCATAGGCCTGGATAAAAATAGATAATACTAATTACCTTGACAAAGTGCTTTGTATTGTGTTTATCAATCATGTTTTAATTTGTTTTAAATATTAGATCTCCCTTTATTTGTGTCTACTTGATGTTGGATTTATGAATGTTACTCCACCCCGCCCCCAAACCACCTGGTCCAAATTCTCTGAAGTGGAAAGGGTACTCTCTGTGTGAAGTATGACACAATGTACATAAAGAGTGACCAAAGCTAGGACACCTACTCTGAAATGGCCAGTCTTTTGATTTTGGCTAATAGTATCATATTCTTACATGGTTGGCCACCCCTCAGGCCTATAATGGTCAGTTTGTAATTCAGGAGTGACAGGGACATTGTTTGGACGCGAAATTTCTTCCTTTAAAGAGGGACACCGCTCTTGTTTTGTTTTATTTTTTTATTTTTTGTTAGACTTTGAAGACTTAGGATGAGCCCTCAGGAAGTGTAAGACTTTGAATCAAGTGAGGAACCGAGAATTTGACCTCTCCCCACTGACCTCGGTCAGTGTTAATTACGTCTATCAATTGATCGACCACCCTTGATTAACCGTCTGATGATGCCTTTTAATAGAAATCAAGCACTAAGATATACAGTTCAAACATTGAAAACACAATTTGAATCAAGCCCAAAGCTTTATCTTGATTTAAGACAGTTTTGATAGATTTGAGATGGTTTAAAAAGATTTTTAAGGGGTTTTGGAATGATTCGAAGTTGTTTTAAACCTAAAAGGGCATTTTAGTAATTATGCCAAGGTGAAGGGTATAGTGGCATTAGGGTCATTTTGATGCTTATGATGTTTTTCAATGGATTGGGGAGGTATTAAAACCCTAGGATGTGTTTCTATTTTTTGGTTGCTTTAATTGTTTTTGGGCTGAAGGGGTATTTTGGTCATTTTAAAAAAAATAGGTTTTAAGGATATCTAGCACGTTTTAGGTAATTTAACATTTTTTATAAATTTTCTGTGATTTTTAAGGACTTCTAGTACATTAAGGGTATTTTGGTAATTTTAGAAAATTTAGGTTTTAAGGGTATTTAGCATGTTTTAGGTGATTTAACATTTTTTATAATTCTTTTGTATTTTTTATGATGTTTAGTGCATTAGGGGTATTTTAATAATTTTCTTCATTTTCTAGGGTTTTAAGGGTCTTGAAGACATTTTGTGTGATTTTTACATTTTTTGGAGTTTTTTTTGTGATCTTTAAAGATTTTTATCATTAGAAGGGTATTTTGGTCATTTTAGGGTTTGGAAGACATTTAAGACATGTTAGTTGGCTTTAACATTTTTTTCTTGGATTTTTCTATGATTTTTACAAACTTTATAGATGGAGGGATAGTTTAGTCATTTAGACAGTAATCCAAAATCAAGGGGGCAACTTACTGGGCTTTAACAAATTGGGCTTTGCATGTGCCGAACATGATAGAGTTGTTTAAGTTGATCCAAGTCCACTAAAGGATAACCCTAACGGATTGTAGTCATAGACCCACTAAAGAGTATCCTTTAAATGTTTCAATAGGATCCTTTGGTCAAGAAGTCGTGAAATTTATGGAACAAGAACATTTGATGATTTTATTGTGTTTGGCCTTTACAAAGTACACATCTACTTGATCAGTAGGGCATAATGACCATTTGTAAGGTCGTATATAAGCCACATAATCATAAGTCATTAAGAAACAATGGTCATTCAAACAATATAAATGAACTACATGGTCACTAAAACGATATGAGTGAACTATAAACCTGAACAAGAACTGTCTAAAGCCTTCAAATTTTGAGTGGGAGTCGCAGCAAAGTTTCTTCACAGCCCTTTTTGTGGCCTCCTCTGTATGCCTTCATGTCTTGTAGCAGCCCCCCCCTTGAGGGGTATTTACAAGGTGAAGGGTTCCCTCATTAGTGGGAGTTAAGGGCACTAATGAGGTTGACCCAATGAGAGAGGGGATGTGAGAGAGAGAGAGAGAGATTAAAAGATGAGGAGGCACCGGTGGGAGAGTGCCATCCGTAGGCACATCCTCTTTTATCGCCCCTCTCTCATTGGGTCAACCCCACCGTTGGGGGGTGCCACCAGTGGCGAGTGCCATCCATGGGCACCCCCCCTCCTTGTCTTCTCCTTCTCCTTCTTTTCTTCTTTTTCTTCTTCTTTTATTAGGGAAGAACCCTACGCCCTACCCACCCACTGGTAGGGCATTTAATGTAACCAGGGGGCCTTGTTCTCGAGAGGGGGGGGGGGTGCCTTGGACCCCCACCAGTAACTCCCCTTTCTCTCCTTTTATCTTGTCTTCTTCTTTTTTTTTGGTCTGTATTTAATAGGGAGAAACCCCTCACCGGTGGGGGTCTCAATGGGAATCAGTGGCTGTCTTGGCTTCTTTATTGCACTTCTTTCATTCTTTCTCAGTCTTTAATTTCCCATTAAAAGCCATTGGGGTGGTCTTTAACTCCTTTTTTTCTCCCTTTATCAAGGCCCTTAATAAGGTTTTAACTCCTGCTCTCCCCCTTCTTTGCATTTAATAGGGGAGAACACCCCCCCCCCCCCCAAAAAAAAAAAAAGAAACGGTGGAGGCCTAAGAGGCAATCATTGGGGGGTCTTAGCCTCTCTTCTCTCCCTCTTAAATCACCTCTTTAAAGACCACAGGTGGGGGGTCTACAAGGAAACCGGGGTGTTTTTTTTTGTTTTGTTTTGTTTTGGGGGGGGGAGTCTTTTTTTTTCTTTCTTTCTCATTTTTCTTTCATGCCCTTGTTAAAATTATGTTCAATAGACACCAAAAGCATCACCTACAACAGAAGAGTAATAGTCATAGTATGCCTAAGCATGGTTCGTCGTACCGGACCAACTCGTGCCGACTTGGGTGACTCGTATTGTATTAGTGCGAACCCGAGTCGGTGCCGCTCGACCAAGTCTGTACGATTTGGGTGATCTTTTCCATGTGACTCGGCTGAGCCTGCGTAGGTCGAGTCGGCTCATGCCAGATAATGGGAGCTCCGAGTCGGTTCGACTCTTCGAGTCAGCAAACCCTGTGCCTAAGTTGCGTTGTCTCTTAATTAAACCAAACCAACCCATGTTGGAACTCATCTCAAACACTAGTCTTTCGACTTTGGCTAGTAGTATCATATGCTTACATGGTTGGTGACCCCTCAGACGTAAAGTGGGTCAGCTTGTAATCTAGAAGTGACAAGGTCACCTATGGGCACCGGCTACAACAAAAGAGGAGTAATGGTCATGGTAGTCTTTTGGCTAAGGTGGCATTTGATAACACTTACCTCTATTGCCTAGAGTCTTCTTTTCATACCTAATGTCTTATGCAAGGTTCCAAAATCATTGATTTGAATTAGATCATATCTTCCTAGATGTGAGTTGATACTAATCTGACTTTGTTCGACTCACATGAGTCACATGAGTGATTCATGCCAATGAGTTTGTTAATGGCAATGAGTTTAAGCCACGTTTAAGAGAAATGTACCCTATTACTTGATATAAAAGTGTAAATATACTTACAAATGAGAAAAACTCGATCTAAAACCAACCCATTATGCATGTATGAGTCGTAATGATCCAGTTTGGGACTATGTAGTCAGCGGCGTGAGGCGACTGGGGGATTGCCTAAGCCTAAAATGCCTAGGTGATGGCCTAGGTGTCTTTTTAGAAGGTGACAACAGTCACAATTCTATTGAAGAAAAGTGAATACAAAGAGGGATACACTCTCTAAGAAAGGACACAATAAAATGCCCCCAAGGGAACACACTCCCTAAATAGGCCCCAGATAATGAAGTAAGAAGATAACAACCTTATGAGTACCTTTATCAAGAGAATACATCAGTGAGATCGGAAAAAGTCAGTAAAAAATATTCCTCCATGATTGAACAATCTTCAGAAACTGTATGTTGTTCTCATCTAGAAGATCTGCTGCTCTGCCTCAATCTTCAATCCATGTTACTACTCTCTACAAGAGATCACATGCACTAGTGAATTGACCAGTGAGTTTTCTTCTATTTCTTTCACACTAGATTGCCCAAAGCAACGCAGGGTAGATCAAATACCATAATTGTTTTTTTGATAGGAATGGGCAGACGTGTGCCCACCATCTTAACAATTCTAGGACTGAAGAGTGTTCCACCCATACAATGCCGAACACCGTGCATAGAGCCTTCCAATGAATACTAACAATACTGCACAAATAAAATAAGTGATTTTGCTCCTCCCCAAACAAAGCACAGAAGGTACACTTGATACTTCCAGGAAGATGCATATTCTTTATCCCCAAAGAAACAATTTGATCTTCTTTAGAAGAGCTGCAGACCATACAAGATCCTTCCACCATACCCTACAGCCACCATCTTCTTGAAATCTCACTAGTGAATTTACAGAGAATTCCCTTTACTATTCTATCTCCAAATTCTCCTATCTTGTTCCGCACTAGTAATCTTTGTCTGCGTTGAACATAGAGAAAAGGGCAATAAGCTCCTAGAGCTCCACCTCAATAGGATTCCTTCTCACAGTAATATCCAGCTATCCTACTAAATTGCAAGATAAGACATCAGCCGCTGAAGCATCCTGATTAACGACAATTGAGAACAAATTACTAAACTTCACAGCCAAAGGTGTATTAGAGCACCATTTATCTCTCCAAAATAGAATTTTGCACCCCTTTCCCAGCTTGAAATGAGAAGAAATAGAATGAATGTCCGCAGTCTTCAGAATATTCTTCCAAATAGATGACATATCGTAGCTGGTGGAAGGATAAAAATTCCACTTGTTGCAGTGAGAGAAGTATTTCTTTCTAACAAGTAAAGCCCACATGGAATCAGACTCATCACCCAACCTCGGAACCTCCAAAGCCACTTTGTCAACATTGCTTTATTAAATAGCGCAATTTTTGCGAGTCCAACTCCTCCTTTATTCCTTCTCCTGCACACATTATCCCACTTAATGAGATGAAGGTTCCCCTTCTCTCTCTTTCCCACCTGACCAGAAGGAGGAGCTTCTAGCAGCTTCAATGACCCTCTGCACAGTTCTTGGAATCTTGAATATTGAAGCATAGTAAATGGCCAATGGAGATAAGACTGATTTGGAAAGGATCCATCTCCCTCCAGCTGAGAAAAATTTCCCTTTCCAACCTTCCAAAGTGTTTTCAAACTTCTTGATCAAATTATCCTTGTCCCTTCGTCTAATTGGTCCATCAGTTAGTGGCAAACCAAGATATTTGATAGGAAATTTAGTAAGCTTACAGTCGACTCCCAGCAACCTCTCTTAGTCTGTTTTTGTGACACATTTAGTGATTTGTCATAATTGATTTTTAGACCAGTTATTATTTCAACTAACATCAGCATTTTTTTTGATATTCTGAATGACATCCTCTAATTCTGAAGTGAATAGCAATGTGCCATAAGCAAACTGCAAACGTGACAACTGGATGCAACTCCTCCCAATTCCAAAGCCATCTATCACCCTTGCTGTGCTGCCCTATCCCAAAGAGTGCTCAAAATCTATGCAATAAGCAGGAAGATAAGTGGTGAAATGGGATCTCCCTGCCTCAACCCTCTAGAGCTGCTGAAATAACCACATGGCTCCCCATTAATCAATACTGAAAATCTAGAGGATGAAATACAATTCATTAGCCACTAAATCCATTTTTGCTTGAAACCCGTGAGGTCCATAGTTCTCGGAACACACTTCCAATCTACTTTTGATAAGCTTTCTCAAAGTCAAGCTTAAAACCCTTGCTTATTGCTACTTTTCTAATAGGGGATTGCTTCATTGCTGCCATATAGTTATCCAAAATGAATCTCCCCTGCATAAATGTTAACTGATTTTTTCCCGCAAGATTATCAATTACCTTCTTGAGTCTTGATGCCAAAACTTTGGTAATAATTTTGTAACACCCATTGAGTAAACTAATAGGGCAAAAATCGGTCATTCTATCACCTCCCTCTCTTTTGGGGATGAGCACAATATGAGTGGCATTGAAGTACTTTATACATTCTGGTCTGTCCTGAAATTCCTGAATACCTTTAGCAGATCCTCCTTAATGGTGTCCCAAAAGAATTGGTAAAAACCTAAGGAAAAATCATATGGACCTGGTGCTTTATTAGGGTTCATACTAAAGACCGTTGCCTTTACTACTTCCAGAATAGGTTCACAAATCTTCAGCTTCAGAATTCTCAAGTTTGGGAAGCAGTCCGCCTTCTAAATGAGGTCTCCAATCATTGTCTTCTTTGACCAGCTGCTCATAGAAATTGACAAACCTGCCCTTGATATCATCCTGATCTTCAATTAGATTACCATTATCTCTGATTTGCTCTATTCTAAAAAATCTCTTTTTGGCACAAGCCACTGCAAAAAAAGGATGTGTTCTTATCACCCTCCTTCAACCATTGTTCCTTGGCTCTTTGTCTCCATCTGATTTCTTTATGTAAAAGGCAATCATGATAAAGATTTTTGTATTCCTTCAAAGATTGCTCTTCTTGAGTTGATAGAATAAGGCTTTCGGTTTTAATCTCCAAATCCTCAATATTTTGTCTCAAAATCTGCTTGCTTTCAGTGTTCCTAAGGATTTCTTTGCCCACTGCTTTAAGCATCTCCTAATCCATTTAAGCTTGAACAAAAAATTATAAGATGCAGAACTAGCTGATGATGCTTCGTACCATTTGGTCACCATGTCCTTGAAACCTTCTCTTTTTTGCCAAGATAACTCATATATGAACATTCTGAAATTTTTGCCTTTATCTCCCAAAATAATTGTAGAGGTTTGTGATGAGTCCCCACTCTATTGAGCCCCTTAATATGAGTGTTTGGATGTTGTCTTAAACCACTCTGTAGAGATCAAGATATGTCAATTCTTGACTGTGGACTGTCATGTTGAAGATTTGACCATGTAAATCTTCTATTAGGGTTCTCCAAATCAATCAACTTGGCATCCCTAATCTACTGATTAAAGCATTCCATCTCCTTACCCATCTCTGCACTCATGTCCTTTACCATGGATATCTAACACAATGAAAATCCCCCACAATGCACCGTGCACTTGAAAACAATGCATGCACCCTGTGTAATTCTTGGAAGAAAAGTTCCCTTTGTGGATCAGTATGGGGTCCATAAATAGATGTAACTACCCAAGTGGAAGTGGATCTAGAATTCCTTTTGGATTTGCAAGAGAAGGTAATCGAAATACTGAAAAGATGAATGTGACGGACCATGCCATCGAACTTCTGCTCATTCCACAGAATCAATTGACCTCCTTTAACTCCGTCGGCAAAAAAATAACAACTCTAGTTAGAATAGAACCACCCAACCTCTTTAAGGTAGGATCATCAATTGTCATCATTTTAGTCTCTTGCAGAGATAGGCAGTCCAAATAAAGAGAAAAGATCAGATCCTGCACAACTCTCTTTTTTAAGTCCCCATTAAGTCCCCGAACATTCCAAGACATGAGATTCATGATGAAACTTCAATCCTCCCCACAAAGACTAGGAGTATCAAAGACTTGATTATTCTTGACGAAGCTTGCTTCTCTCTTCCCAATCTCAATCCCTCCACCCAATCTTTTTTGCTAAATTATGAAGAGCGTCACTCCTTCTCAGTTTCTTCAGGAAGCTAATAACCATATCCTCGCTGCCTTGGAAAGATACCCCTTTGCGTCTCTCAAATTTTGCAATTTCTTCTATCCATCCTTCTTCATTTACTGGATAACTTACAGCAAGAGGAAGGGAGTCAAAAGTAAAAGGAACAATCTGTGTTAGTACAGTGGCCTCCAAGGGGTTCCCAACATCAATTATCCATTACATAATCCTCGTTGTCCTACGTATGTGACTGAGAAACGCCCTCAGTTGTCTGTGTAGCTACCCAAGATCCTTCATCCCCTGCAATTTCTATATGTGGATACGGAGCACACTGAACAATTGCTGCTTTCAAATGACCCTTTGTTGTTCGGTCTGTGAGTAAAAAAGGCCCTCAATGACTGTCCCATAGCATAACGACGAAGGATCGGCATTCCCATATTCACAAACACCATTAGACATGCTGGAAAGGAAGAAAAAAATGTAGTGTTCGTGCCATGGTTAAGTACACCATCCCTTAGATCCTTAGTGAAGCCACTGAATTCTATAAAACTGGGGAAATAACAGTCTCCCTACCGTACAGAGAGTATATCTTGTAGTTTACTTGGGCACAAATCAGCAGTGTTCCCCAGTTGTTCCCTTCCTATTACCCCTATATGTGTGCTCAATGCAAGTACTAGCTCCTTCATGGACCGGAAGGTTGCGATGCTCTGTATTCAAAGGTCACCAGCAACGGGTAAGGAGGAAGAGTCCATTGGGCACAAATCAGATAAACTGGATAAGTCACGATCCCTGATCGAGTTAGACGTAACGGACCCCAAACGACTTACCTTGTTTATTTGGCCCACGAACCCTGCCTAATTCCACGATGCCTAGCACTGTTTGTCTTCATGACCTAACGCCTTCTGAATCCCGACCACCCCTCTCCTCCAATCAGAAGACAAGTCCTCTAAACGAGACGAACTCTTCCTCTTCTCCTAACCCTTCATCAAGGCCTCGAAGTAGGCAACGTCCTTCGGGTGCCATTCCAAATCCTTCTCGAGCATTCTAACCAAAGCATCCCTCTCTACTATGTCATCATAATCTCCTCTTGAAATTCAACGCCGCTGAAAGGAGGCAATACTACCAATGAGGCCATTAGTAGGAGCGATCCCCAAACCCTTTCGGTTCACTTAGGCGAGTGGAGGCCAAGTTCCACTCAGGTTAGTAAGTTACCATCCTCAATGTCAGGGCTTCCTCTTCCAACCCTCCTCTCGAATCAAGGCTTCTAGTTATGGCCGCCCCAGTCAAAGACTGCCATGAGCATATTTTAGCTGCTATAGCTGTGGATGTGTAGGTTCCTCCAGAGGAAGAACCTAGATTCCAACGGAGATTGGTGGAATCTAGAAGCCTAGATCCCAACAGAGGAGGTATAAGAGGAAGTGAGAATGGGGTGGATTCCCATATTCCAACAGATGGAGGGAACCTAATGATTGTGTCAGGAATCTGGAAGGAGTAGGATGACTGCCAACCCGTGGCTTACCCTTCCTCAGCGGCACCTCTCCTGCAACACCCTTCTGGCCAGTGCTGTGCTCCGTTCCGGATGCCTCTACCTTGAAGGAAGCTGTGGAAGGGAGGGCCACATATCCCGGGATGGATGGTGGATCAGATGGTGAGGCCAAAAGGAATGGTTAGTGACAAGAAGGGAGCAAGTTCAGTGGATCAGATGCCTAGGATGGCAGTGCAACCCCTCTCTGTCACCAGTACAGTGGAGGAAGAAGGCGGCGGCAAGGAGGAGGGTGCATGGCATGGACAATATGTAGATAGGGTTTGTTGGGACAGGAAATAAACCTCTGAAAAAAAAGTTAACCTTTCGATCACTTATAATTTAAGAGAAGTTCTATAGATAAGATGTTATGTTAGACTTTAAATGTTTTGTCAATGGTCTGAATTTAGGGATGTCTGACCGCTTCAAACATAAGTGGCCCATTAAGAATTTACTAAATAGGCCCTAAATCCAATTTGGTTTCCATGTATCCTGTTAACAGGAGAACCAGTTATCACTAAAAGGGTGGTGTATAGTAGGATTATAGCCATATGGTGTGCCTACCGAGTCTTCCTGGACCTGACCACGTAATCATGTATGCGCACAAGAAGAAATTTCGCTCTATATCCTAACGTCAGCTGAGCCTAAGGCTAGGACTCTAGTTGTCCAATAAGTGGGCAGCTCAATGCCTGATGGCACCTCCCAGTAAAAGGTAAACAACCTGATCTCCATACCCCAAGGGAACTGCAGTAAAGGAGTTGTAAATGCAAGGCATTGCTCCATCCAAACTCGAGGAAGAGAAGCCCTTACCTTAATCCTCTAGCAAGGAATGTTCTTAACACAAAAATGAATAAAAATCACATCTACGAACCCACACATTTGACTCTTTTAAGATTAATATAATAGACTAAATAGAGCATAATAAGGGTTATTGTGTATAACTCCTATTGTTTCGGAATTTAATCTCATATTGGTTGTCAGTGCTTATCAAGTGGGTCCATCCCCATATCCCTATCGAGGGTCCTTTTACATAATAGAACAAAGCTTGACCTCTGGTTTGGGGGACCATACCTTGCTAGGAGACCACATACCAAAAATAATGCCACAACAATACCCATCATTAGAAGGGTCATTCCATAATTTGTCACACCAATCCTTCTTTATATATGATAACTATCATTCTAGATCATAGTTGTCAAGGCTTACGCGTAGGCGCTAGGTGACAAGGCCTTTTTTGAAGGCCTAGGTGGTTAAAGCTCTTGTTGGAGCTTTAAAAAGCATGCCTAAGTATTGCTTTGGTGCGCCTAGGGGGGGATAGCATGCCTGAATGACGTTTAGTATAGTTCATGGGCCAATCAAATTAGGTCCATTGGGATCCAATCCTAATATAAATAGGGTCCTATGGATGATTGGGTCCTAGCTTTTGATAACCTTTCATCTCATCCTCATTATTTCATCTTCCTCATTGTCTCTCCTTGGTGAACAAATATCAGTGTCAATGATAAGGCATTGCTGTTCGTTCTCTTCTCATTGTGATAGGCATGATGAGGCAACAATCTCCACTTGCCCATGTCAATGAACATGGAACCCTTCATGGCCATTATCATCCTCTCACCCTTTTTGAGTTTCCTATATGGCTGTCCTTTCTTCTCCCTTCTCTTCAAGTGTTTATCTCCCTGCCTTTGAGTGACAGGATATAAGCAATACCTTTAAGGAAAGCTTGAATCTTCACAACCAGAGATTGAAATCTTTAAGAGTGTTAGCTGTTAACTCTTCCTTGTAGCCTGGTTTCAGGACATAATTAATGGAAGCATTATAGATAGTTAAGATTCATTTACATATTTGATTGACAAAAGGTACCTTTATTCTTGAGTTTTCTACTTCATTTTATGTGATATTCCTGAAGCTTTTCTCCCACAAAAGAAGTAAAGTTTTCTCATGTGCAACTGGGCAACAAACAGCTATATCTAACTGCCTATTAAATATTCTTATGTTCAGGAGGTTTCTTATCTTCACCGTATCTTGTCTCAGACTCTGCTTGAAATGGATGTACAAATGATTTTCAGGTACTCAGTAATCACATAATACTCAAACCTTGATATTTGTTCAAGTATATATGACATGGGAGGAAATAGTTATATACTTCTTGGTTGATTCAATTATTGCAGTTTATGATTATGTTTTTTTTCCTCATGTGCGTGCATGCATATGGGTATGAATGTAGAGTCTTTAGCAAATAAGATCATTGTATGATAGGTAGAATAAAGATTGATGCAAGGCTCTTCTGTCTAGTTACATGTTAGAGATTTCTTCATGTCTATACCTTAATGAACTGTGTCAGTTTTGTGCAGTATTCTCTTCTTTTGTTACAGCGGTTGTATTACTTATTACAAAATGGAGCTATATGAACTTTACATGCCTTGCATTCCATTCAAGATTACTTTGGAGTCAAGGATTGGGCCATCGAAATAGTGATAATTATGAGCCTTGGTCCTATCTAGGAGAGGACACCATTTTTCCGTTTTATTTGTTCCTTTTCCTCTCTTTTTTTTTGGGTGTGTGTGTGTGTGTGTGTGTGTTGTTTGTGTGGGGGGTGGGGGGGGGGGGGGGGGGGGGTGTTGATTTCAAGCGTATAGCTTGGTTGGTGCTTCACATCCTTCCGAATGGAGAGGGCATGGATTCAAGGATCCTTGGACACAATCAATACTCCTCATTTGGTATGTACAATCTAGTGAGGGAGTGAGTCCCATAATGGGCCCACTTACAGATTATGTTTGCTAGATGGGCAACCTTGAAAAGAATGGCACCAATGAGACCAGGTTATCCTAAAATTCTGTAGATTTGAGGCAATCCCAATTTTAATGAAGAAGAATTACATTCCACAGTGGACTTTTTCCCTTGTGATGAAGCTTTCTTTTGGAAAAAGTGGGATTCTTTTGCCAAAAAGAAAACATTGCATCTGGATGGTATTATGGAATAGTAGATAAACACTAGTAAAATGAAACGTGTGGAAAACAAACAGACATTAAAACATGTGGAAAAAGAATCTACATGGGCTAGACGAATCAATGCATGTATAACTAAGAAACTATATAGCCTTAAATGATGGCAAATCATTTAAAGGATAAATACAGGCAAATCAATTCTATATAAGGAACTATATAACCTTAAATGATGAACTATGAACTTTTCTCCCTTACAAGCATGAGAAGTTATATTTTCTGACAGCACAACGTAAAACCAGTTGGCAAGTTATATATAGTCTGTGAACAGTTCTTTAAAAGATGCCCACCTACTGACCTGGGTGCCTACTGCCTAGGTCTCCCAGTGGTGTTAAGCATCTGGGCCACTTCGCTATTGCAATACTAGTTATGGATTGCAGAATTGACTGATGCTGATACGGATTGGTTGATCTAGATCAGAATTGAGTGACAAGTCAAGGCAATTCAACAGGCTGGGGAGATGGGACGTATGGAAAAGAGTCACCCAGTTATTATCTGATATTTGGTGGGACTGGTCATGGGATAAATGGAAACAGAATCAGCCAGGTTTGTCTAAACACATATTGTGTTTAGGTGTGATGACTCACACCATACCAGGGAATCCATTGTTGACTTGTATACATATTGGACTGTTAGCCCTCATTTATAATGTAGACATTGTTTTCTCCCTTTTGATTCTTACATGGTAACAGAGCCTTTATGGCGGTTCCCCGTGCATGTTATGCTGTCATATCCTGCAGTTCTGATTTTTATTTTCACCATATTCTTTGACTGCTGGTTGCCTTTGGGCGTTGGTCTCCATCATCATTGGTCCTTGAAAACACCTTGCTCTTCCTTATCCAAAAAAAACAGAGGAAAAAAGGAAAATTGGATCTTATTACCCTTTTGGTCTTAGTCAACATCAGCATTATCCACAGCTGCCCTGGTTCCTGTAGCTGCCATCTTCTCTGTTCATCATCGTTGCCAAGGGATGCAGCTCTTGGAGACATCTCTTCCATTGCCTGCTGTTGGCACACTGGTGACCTTTGCTGCCTCTGGTACTGCAGTCTCAGCCTTTGTATAGTGTGCCAAATGTAAAAGCCTATCTGGATTTTTCCTATTCTAGTTGACTACAGTAGTTATCTCTTTTGCAGCACAACTGGCTTTTCCTTGGGTCAGATTCAAAGTCAAAGTGGTTGACCAGATTTCGTGCAACATGGAAGCAAGATATTATTAATCATCATTGGGAATCCAAGTTTGCTCCTGAAAAGATATTAAGAGATCTCGCCTTCTGCAATTTATGTTTGATTCCCTTGTATAGATTTCTATTTTTTTCTTAGCATGTGTGTGTGTGCCGGTTATGGGCTATTATGATTTTTTTTATTACTAGTTTCTATCATTAATCTTTGGGAATGCTTGCTGCTTGTTTCATTTTTCTGCTGTTTGGGATCCTACAATTTATTCATTTGATCCATTTATAATCTTGTCTAATTAGTTAGTTTATGGGTGTCTCTAAGGGTTGCAACGAGCCAAGCCGAGTCGAGCTTTTAGTTGCTCGAGTTTGGCTCTTTCAAATAAACCCAAGCCAAGCTCGAGCCTGAGCCCACGTCAAGCCTACTCCTTGAGCTCGAGCTTGGGATCCCACAATTTATTCATGTGATCCATTTATAATCTTCTCTAATTAGTTGGTTTCTAGGTGTCTCTAAGGGTTGCAACGAGCCGAGCTGAGTCGAGCTTTTAGTTGCTCGAGCTCGGCTCGTTCAAATAAACCCGAGCCGAGCTTGAGCGCGAGCGCGAGCCTAAGCCCACGCTCGAACCCACGTCGAGCCCACTCCTTAAGCTCGAGCTTGGCTCAAATTTTTTTTCTTCAACTCGAGCTCGACTCGATCTCTGCTCGTTAAAAACCGAGTCCACCCGGTTAATCCTTGAGTGAACCAGCCACCAAGCATGAAGAAAGCATAGAGAATGGCCCGTCTTTATAGAAGTTGGGGGGCTATCTTTTTAGACCCTGATATTGGACGAAAAATGTCCTGCTGAGAAATGCCCAGGCACGCATGCAGTAAAGGCCAAGTGGGGTTCTCACAAACTTAGTCAGGTATCGGCAGCATAAAAAAGTTTAAAGGCCTTATAACCTTCGTGTGCTAGCCTCATTTGCATGGCTTGGTGAATGCGGGTAGGTCTATTTGTGGGAGACGAGGTTTTTATTGTGTTTTCAGGGAGACTTATATAATTTAGCCTGGGTTCAAGCCGGGTCACAAGCCTATCGAGCCGAGCTGGGTAGTGCTTGGGTCGTTTGATTAAACGAGCTTATGTTGGAGTCGGGCTTTGCTCATTTGATCATACGAGTCGAGCTGAACCTAGCTAAACTCGAGCTGTGCTCGAGTAGCTCGCGAGTGGCTCGGCTTATTGCCAGCCCTAGGTGTCTCCATCTCTTTTAAAGCTTGTGACAGGTTGCTAAGACTTGGGTCCTTGTGGTCGTTTCTTTTGCTGGTCACAATTTATGCAAATGATTAATAGAGTATGAGGTATATAAAAAAAAGTGGAATGCTACTGCACTATATTGGATCACAAGGTTGTCCATCATCTTTGGATTGTCCATTTCTGACAGTTAATGTAGGTTCATGAAGGTTGATATGATGCTTGCTATTGCGCATTCATTGATGTCATCTAGCTAGCTTCTCTTTTTCCTTCCATTTTCTTGTTTCTCTCTTTATTTTGTTTATTGTATTGAAAAGTGAGTGTCAGTTAGCCTAATGCAATGACGAGGCAGTCAAGATGGTTTTGGCCTGGAATCTTGTTTGATGATAGCATGTGACATTCATTGGGATCTTCTTGATGATTTCTCTTCTAAGTTCTCTTTCAAAAATAGAATAGACCTCGAAGTGCATCCCATGTTTTATGGTTAATTCATGCATGATTAAGTGAAAGATTAACTAACCATAGCACAATTTGCATTGCAACCTTAGTATATGCGTTTTTTTTCCCCTTTTCAAACTGATGCATACAAATTTTTGACCCTCCCCTAGGCTGCAAGTGGATAGAACATGGTGAAATCAGATTATCAATAGGATAGAACATGGTGAAATCAGATTATCAATAGGAAAAAAATGCTAAAGGAAAAAAAAAAGTACAAACTATTATCCAAAGTGTTTTGCTGACAGAGACCTTCCCATGCTATGATCTCGAGCTGTCCAACTATTCTCATTGCAACAAACAATTAAGTCAAGTATATTATTTGGATCCATGTGCTTGAATTGAATATGCTCCCAATCAAAAGTTGTGCATGATCAACAGGGATGGTGGTAAACAATTAATCAACTCCATATGTTCAGCATGTTCTATTCGATACTGGTAGGAGAAGAACCTGACTCAATATTGTTAAAAAAAAAAGGATAGGAAGCAGAACCATGTCAAGATGATATGGATCACCCCATTCTTCTTACGCTAAAGATCTTACCATTTCTGAAGGCTATATCTCTTTTCAATTAATCAACTCCATATGTGGCCCTCTCTCTTTTCTGTCCATTTCTGTCTTGAATACGCTGAAGATAAATTTGATGCTTCCGTTTCTGAATGGAAGATCAGATAGTAGAGACAGATTAATTATAGTAGCAACAGAAACTCTTTCTACCAAAGGTTCACTTGGATCGGCATAAAACATCGAGATCCAATGAAATTGCCAGATTCCTTTTGTTTTCATTGTTGTAAAATACTAATTTTTTTTGGATTAGATTGATGCAAAATGCTGAAAATTAAATTCTTGACCCACTAGTTTACAAAGGAGTCCCTACTTAGTTTTTCATAAGAAATGGCCATTAACCAAAACAAGGGATTTCATTTCCACTTGTTTTGAATCCAGTGATCTCAAAATACAAGGCTTTTTTTTGTTTTACATCAATTCAAATGTTTCTTAAATTTGAAACTTTAAGGCATTAGTATAAGCTCTTTGAATTGGAAAAATGCAAGAAGTTGTGTTTTATATCAATCCATAAATTCTTCTATGATGCTGAACCTTTTCCACAAAAGACATAGCTCACTAAAATCCTCGTTATTTAAAACACTTCGCCATAAATCATAGTCTTTCGTCCCACCTTCATTTTTGGTACCTCCATTGTCTTTACCCTATGCAAGGTGTTTAGGGTTTAGGGTAGTTCTTCCTCATTTTTACTCTATGTTGACATTACTCTAGTTCTTCATCATTTCTCTTTGCCCAAATGGAAATGAAATGTGGAATCCTTATCATTTTTTTCTGAACATTAGTCCTATTGGTGTAAATCATTTTTCACTACCAATAGCATAAAATATTTTGGTACAAGCCCATTTAAGTAATAGATGTTCCTATCATATTTTAGGGCTATCAACTTAATGCATGATTGATTATTTTTAAGCAATGTAAGGAGCCATAAATTTTGAATGCTACTTAGTTGTTACAATAGAGAGGACTTGAGGAATAGAGTGAAGGCTTGCTCCTTTACTTCAAAATTATAATGGCATTGGCGATTGAGTAAGTGATTGACATAGTTATAGATCCATACAGAGTTAAGGGCCTCACTATGTAAACAAACTTTTTCTTAATGTGTATCTAGGGGCAGCGAAATTTGCGAAGTTGAGAACATAGTTGTTAGAACCTCCAAAGGAATGAGTATTGTGCTCTTTCTATCTATGATTGGACGACATGATTGATTTTGATGAACACTTGTGCACCCCTATTAAGAAAGATCTTTGGATAATTAAATCCCATAACCTGTCGTTTGGTCACTATGGGAAACTATATATTGGCCCTGTGTACATTGAGAATTAGAGGTTGAATTCAAGTGGTTTTGAAGTAGCCGGTGCAGTTCTTATTGTGCCACTAGTGGCAATTGAACCCTCCTCTAGTTTTATACTACGTGTATATTATACTTTATCAAGGGTCATGTCTAAACCTAAATATCATAGATTTCCTGTTCACCATTTTTTTAAAAATTTCATAACGGTGGACAATGTGGACATACTTTTTGCTTGTTCTTACATGGAGTTAGTTGTTGTAATTGTTATCAATATTATATTATTTTTATAGTGTATTATGTAACTACGTCTACTATTTTCTCGCTCGTCAGTTGTGTTTTTGATGATCTTCATAGATCTCATTCATGATTTGCTTTTTTTGTATGCTTATGTTTACTTATAAGTTTGACAGATTGGGTGCCAATGGAGCCGGGGACGGTTTATTTATACTACGCAACAACAACTTAAATGTCATAACTATGTGCAATAAAGATTGGACTTCGAGTTCTATTTTTAAATAAACTACAGAGATTTCTAGTTCCTCTAATCTTGGGCATTCCCTACATCCCATGTATAGACCAGACAACATCGTTTCTCTCCCAACGAAGTAGATAAAGAGATTTCTCTCACTCTCATAGAAACAAAGTCTTGACATTTTCATAGCGTGTTATCAGCAAAACAAAGTCTAGAAGTTCTGAAGCTTAATCGAAGTTTCGGTTAGCTCTTAAGTGTAAGAGTTAAGGAACATTGAAAGCTTTTAAGTCACAGAGCTTGCATAACTTATGACAGAAATTGTTAGCAACTAAACTAATGAGACAAAGAGATTTCTCTCACTCTCATAGAAACAAAGTCTTGATATTTTCATAGTGTGTTATCACCAAAATATAAAGAATATGAAAACACAAATTACTTAGCAATCTCTCCGTTTTTGTTAATGACAAAACTACTTGAAAATGACAACACTACTAGAAGAACTAAAACCACGACAAAAAATAATTCAATCATACAAGGAAATGAAACTGCTTTCAGAGCTAAACAAACAAAACAACACAAATAAAATTATCAAAATTGAAACAAGTGGACAATTTATTTCTTCTATATGCAAATGCAGTTAAATAAGAATGTTGGATAGTTTATTTCTCCCATTTTGTGTCATTCACACAAAAAGGTAATCACATACATAGAACAAATGAAAGAGAGACACTAAGACATGAAAATGCAATGAGATAGATATATAGCATTACAAAATTGATTTACAAAGTGTGTTTGAGGAGATACAATGGTGTAGTATAGAAAAATAATAATAATGTAGAGAGGGTACAATGACTTAGAATTGAGAGAATTTGTCTAGACAGGTCAGAGCAAAGGTTTTGACTATCTCCTAGTTCTTTTGCTCAATGGCCTCTGATCTGGCAATGTATTTCGGGAGAGTCATCTTCACTCGCTATCCTAGCTCTGTCCTCTTCTGCCAGTACTGAGTGTAACCTTGTTGCATCTTGGTCATGTACACTTCACTAGATACTTTATGCCTTAGGTATCTAGGCATTGGATTCTTCTCATATAGAATGAAACCTTGTATCTTAAAAGGAGAAACTAGACCTTCATTCTTCAGTGCTTGTTTCATGTTTCTATAGGCCATGTAGATGCACTTATAATTGAAGTATGTGTCAAAGAAGAAGGCTATGGACTGCTGGTCTTTAAATTCTCTTATACTGGTAGGACTCTTCTTAGGAGGTCCCCTTTTTTTGTTGACTATCAGGAGTTGCATCACCTTCCCATTCTGAATAGCCATTTTCAGGAAATGAGAGAAGAGAAGAATAAAGTTGTACTTAGCTAAATGCTTGCCTTTCATTTTCTCATATAGCTCCCTATCTGTAAGCCTTCCTCTGTGTTAATCATCAAATAATGAAGTTGTCGAAACTTCATAGGCACAGTGGCCTCATGTAGATCAAGACTGACCTGTAACAGTCTCTCTAATGTGCTGAGCTCCGAGTCTCTAGACTTCATGCTGAAATTGGCTCAAGCTTACCTCTGATTTGTTTGCTGCCCTTCTCCTGTCATTGTATTGCAAGAAGTGCCTGTACTCCCACTTAGCTAACTCCTTGCACCTTCTCAATAGGCCTCATGCCTTTAAGCTAGCCATTCCATAAAAGCCAAGGTTGGTTGTCTTCGTTGAGCTCGTACTGAGTTGTCTTGTAAGAATGAGTAGTATAACTGTAGGTGTAAATTACTCCACTCATGTTCCTTCAGTATTGTTGACTTCTTCCTGACCTGGGTAACTTCCTTTTTGGTTAGGTAGTGCGGTGCTGTGAACTGGTCTATGTTTATATTTAAGGAAACAGTAGGAGCTGGCCGTTTATTGGAGGAGAATAATGAACTGAATCATCATCTGAAACTCTATACTATGCACCAGATGCTTGAGGTTCTGACTTTACTGAGAATGCGGGCACATTGAAGGTGACAGGAGGCTGCTCTGTTGGAGTCTCTGAAGGAGTTTGAGGCACTGGTGCTGCCCTGAGGGGAGGTAAAGGAGGAGGAGGAGATGAGGTAGATCCTACTTCAGGAAAGAAGGCCTAAGCAGGAAAGAAGTCAGAGGTAGATTGAGGATAGCTAGAGGAGGAGTTAGCTACATCAATGGGTTTAGGGGAAGAGGCTTAAGCTGGAGGTGGTGTTATGAAAGAAGTGGGAACATCTACAGGAGGAGGTGCATATGTAGAAGTAGAAGTTGCTTCTGGTTGAGAAGAAGAAACTACTACTGGCAGAGGAGAAGAAGGTGAAGGAGCAACTGTAGCTGGAGGTAGAACAGAACATGGAGACTAAATACGAGAAGAGGGAGGAGATCCAGCAGGCAAAGTAGTAGGTTGAGTGTAGGAAGTGGAGCAATAAGTGAAGATGTTTGTTTAGAGGGTCTAAAGATGAGGGGAATGGTGTCAAGGATAGGTACATTGTCTACAATGTTAATGGTTTCATACAATGGTGCCCTGGGAGATGGTAGAGGAGGAGGAGGAGATGAGGTAGATCCTACTTCAGGAAAGAAGGCCTGAGCAGGAAAGGAGTCAGAGGTAGACTAAGGGTAGCCAGAGGAGGAGCTGGCTACATCAATGGGTTTGGAGGAAGAGGCTTGAGTTGAAGGTGGTGTTGTGAAAGAAGTGGAAACATCTACAAGAGGAGGTGCAGATGTAGAAGCTGCTTCTGGTTTAGAAGAAGAAACTACTATTGGTAGAGGAGAAGAAGATGAAGGAGCAACAGTGGCTGGAGGTAGAACAGAAGATGGAGACTGAATACGAGAAGAGGGAGGAGCTCCAGTAGGTAAAGTAGTAGGTTAAGTGGTAGGAGGTGGAGCAATAGGTGAAGATGGTTGTTCAAAGGGTCCAGAGATAAGGTGGATGGTGTCAAGGATGGGTACATTGTCTACAATGTTGATGGTTTTAGACAATGGTATCCTAGGAGAATGAGGAGTAGGAGAAGTGGGAGGTGCAGATGGTTTAGGAGATGAGGCTGGAGGCTAGGAAGAGGTGGTCTCTTCACCAGCTTGATGCTCTAGCTATAGAGAGGGTGGAGGAACAGATGTGGTGGAGGAAGTGGAAGGGCAAGGAGGCCTAGGCTGTCTCTCTTTTTGACATGCATACATCCCCATTTAAAAAACATGATAAGTATATAGGAACGTATTTCCTAAATATAACATGCATACACGGGAGGGTATATTGATTGCATCACAAAGCAAAAAAAAAATAAATTTCATGCTACCACGGATCAATATAACAAATATATACTGGCAATTCATTAATAATTAAAAAAATAAACTATCCCCCTCCCTTAAATTATAACTGAGTGTGACCAATAATAATTAAACAAAAAAATAACTGGATAGCCAGTGTCTCGGTTAGATAGAAATAACAATATTAAAGTCCGAAGTCCATATACAGTCCAAAATTAAATTACATAGTTTAAATTGTACAACTTGGGAACCGATTTCGATCGACCCCTAATAATTATAATAAAATTGGACTTGAATAATAAAAATGTCAAGATGGTATCACCATGGTCTCTAATGAATCCTTGAAAAAATAACACTTTGGGACACTGGCCATCTGTCTAATGAACCACACACACAACCATGCAATATTAACATAATGTTCATGTAGAACGAATTCGATAACTTGTTCTGTGCGTAGAGTCCCCACGGGCAGAGTAGTGGGATCGATCTTCTCAAAATGTGTGGTTCGTCCTCGTTGTCGTGGACGGCTATCAGAATCGCCTACTTCTTTCACGCATCAAGTTATCAAATAAGGAAAGAGAAAAGAGAGAGAGGAGGAGGGAGGTTCTTAGTGGAGAAAAAAATAAGGAGAGGAGAGAACTCTCCTATGTATGTCTTCTCCTTCCCCAAAAGACTCTTTTTATACGTGCGAGTCTCCTATAGACCCCACAAGTCCTTGAACTTACCCACTCACAAGGGGAAAGTCAGAAGGAAACGTATCCACCACCAATGTGGATGTGCATGGGACTCCTTCCCAACTTACAATTTGGTAGCAGAATAAGAAGGAATAAGCTGACTTATTTCCGTTATTCTTTTTGTCATGCTTTGATTGTATGGATTTCTTAACCTAAGTGGAAATGCTTATTCTAGAATAAGAGAGAATGGACAATTCAAGTAAAATGTTCAAATTGCTTGTTCTACATAGAATAAACATTAATGACACCTCCTTTATCTTTTTTTTTAAAAAAATTTACGTTACCTAATTAGAATGGCTTATTGAGTAGAGGTAGAATAGAGTTACCAAAGTAAAATAAGCCTTGTTCTGGTATAAGCAATCTAGAATTGCTTATACCATCCTAATCTCTCGTCTCACTAAACATAAAATCTAATAAAATAAAAATCAAATAACTAAACTAAGCTCAGTGTAACACCTCGGATATCTAAGCAGTACATATCCCAATTATTTAAGGTCCTCAACTCGGTGATTTGTAAATTCAAATCATATCTAAACATATAGCATGATGATCGAATCAAAACATGAGTATTGGTAGGCAAGGGTACAGGATTGTGCTATGCTGCTTTTAAGGGATTAGGGGCGATTTTGCTAGTAAGGTGGTTGCTATAACTGCAGTTTTCTTCACCATTTTCTTCCAATCTTTTTTGCTTTGTCTCTCCCCTATCATAGGTAGAGGGCAGAGATTCATCACACTGCATCTTTGGGCTTTTTATTAACTGTTTAGTTGTTTCCCAAGTGACAGGTGTAAAAGAGATTCATTGGAAATGCAAATGAGAATAATAGTTGAGGATCAACTTTTATGTAGAAAGAGTAGTTAGAAAAAAAGTTATCTCATTGTTTTGCTAGAAGGGAAGATCAAGAGCAGAACTCTTAGGACACTCTTATCTGTCCCTTTTCTTTGGAGATAATCTTCTCATTCTGTTGCTATCGTCCGTAGTGTCTCTTCCTAGAAATATAACAATGCGTTCGTCTTTTGCCACAGTTTGAAGTTTTTTCTATGCTTATAATATTTGAGTCATACTTGCTGCAATGTCCCAAGGCATTGCAGCTGAAACCATCATTTGATTTTGTGATCGGACAACAGACGGCTGCTCACCACCCCGCAGGGAGGGGGTGCGGCTAAACTTGAAGTCTGTGTGGCAGTTGCAGCAGCAATGCAGTTCGGGCATTGCCACAAGTAGTACTCATAATACTTTGTCTTTTCTTTTTTGTCCTAAATGCATTCTAACTGAGGGCCAGATCCCAGACTCCCACCAAAGCTATAAAGAGTTCTTAGATCTACATCTTGAACACCTTCATGGTCCTGTACACTCTTTTCTTTCCTTTTCTGCTTCACTGCCTCAATCTGTTCATTCTTCCCACTATTTCAGAGGAACTTATCATACTAAACCCTCTCCATACTTCCAAGGAAGATGAATATTAGTTGGATGGAACAGCTTCCAGAGGTACAATCTTCCCTGCTCTCTTCTGTACTTGTCCATCCTTGCCAATTAACATCTGTGATAGCCCAGAATGGGCCAATTTATCTGTTAACCAGCACGGAATGGGACCAAATTATCTGTTAACCAGGTATTTCAATAGTCTAGGTTTAGTCCTACCACTCTCCTCTTCCATATTGATGCTCACTGTAGGGTGGTCACTCAAATATGATTATCTCCCTCTCATGATGAGTATTAAAGCCTGGCTTCTCAATATCAGGCTTCCTACGTAAATTGTAAATATGAGATGTTAAATGGGACTGAAGTCCTGGGTTCACTGTGCAGAAGATGCACCTGCTTCCTTGCTTCTGTTGAGAACTGTTTTATACCATTCCGGGACTCTTTGAATGGGTTGGCAAGGTCTCTTATTGCATGCTGGATCTTACTCTGTTGGATTTAATGGGCCTGTCAAGTTTGAGTTTTGTTTGTACAGATGAGTTAACAGACCTGCTACTGGTTTTATAAATCCTGAACAGAACCAAGTGGAAGCAAGGTTCGGACCGACTCGGATCTCCCATGATCCAGTACGAGTCGGGTTGATTGGTACAAACTCGGCTGAGTGGCAGGGAAAAGATCTCTCAAATCACACCGACTCAGTCGAGCCGCACCAACTCGGATTCGCCATGATATGGTACGAATCGCCCGAGTCGGCACGAGTCGATCCAATACGGCAAACCATGAGTGGGAGTTTGAGGCTACTAAGATGTTGCTTGAGAGTTTATTTGTAAAAGAGAGAATCAATTTCCTCTTCTCTAGGACACGGCTGGTGGCTGAGTTGTTGGTCTCTTTTTGTGGTTGAAGAATAAAGGGGTGGATGACCTGTCTATTTCAGATAACTGGGTGACCTGGTAAGTGGGGCCATACCAGACTCTTGGTTTGGCAGTTCTGGGTCTTTGACAGAGTAAGGAAGATGCAGCAGAGTGTGGGGCCTGTGCAGGGATTGTGGTCAGAACTTGAGGAAGCTGTGATACTGGGCAGCAATAAGTTACCCCTGCAGTGGCTAGGAAAGATAAGGAAGGAAAAAAAGATGTGGGAAGAATTGGTCACCCATGAAAGCTCTCAAACGCACTTGTCCTTAACCCTGATTAGTATTTCAAATATTTAAAATAAACTGATTACTGGACTATTTATGTTCCTAAGCCTTTACTAACACCCCTAACAAATAAAAAAAATGACACAATTTATCAATAACATAAATGTTTTTGTTTCAATTTGCTGTGAATTATATTGTGAATAAATACCCATATCTAAATATTAGGAACTAAAAAATTAGTTCCTAATACTTCAAGATATGGGGATTTAGTCACAATAAATTAAATAAGCCATAGGGTATAGTTACCTTGGCTGAATATGCAAGCATCGAAGGGGCTGCTGACATTTATGTCATGGAAGGAAAATTTAATAAGCAAGAGTTCGCTGCTGACATTTAGGCATAAGAGGAAAATTTAATAAGCAAGAGTTTAAGGACAAAACATTGAGCTTAAATGTACAATCATAAAATCCTAAAAAGTTTGTAACTGTATGTACAAACTCTATAAATGTTTTCAACTATACAGAGAACTTAAACATAGTGAATCAAAATTATGTTTATGAAGAGTATAATCAAAGGTTCTGAGGCGTAAGTAGCCTAGGTGCATAGATCACGGTTAAGAGTCAAAATTTTATCAGTAAAATAAAGGAAGAGTGGATATAGGCGATGGATAATCCCCGTTTATGAAGAGTATGATCAAAGGTTCTATGAGGCATAAGTAGCCTAGGTGCATATATCACCGTTAAGAGTCAAAATTTTATCAGTAAAATAAACAAAGAGTAGATATAGGTGATGGATAATGCCCGACCCTCCAGGCTCCTAGGTAGCGAGTATTATTGTGTAGCTGGATGGCTTTTAAAATTAAGGGATAATTCGAAACCTGAATAAGGAATGAGTTTTGTCTGATAACTTATTTCACTGCGGACAAAAGTGACATGCAAAATCCTCGAATACCAGCAAACATTTGTCAGATGCAATTTGCTTCAGGTTCTGGTATTACTCAGCTTCATGCAATTTTGTGATATTCAAATCTAGTGTCCATTCTGAAGCTTTGGGACAATGGTCTTTAGATGGAGCCCCTCCCCCTGAATTTTAGATATCTAAACCGTGTGTGTAAAAGTAGATTTGGTATGATTGGCGGTTCATCACAATCATTAATTAGCCAGCAAAGTTGCCGCAGTTGTTCCTTCCATTTCTTTTTCATTGCGCTTCTGTCTTGAGATTTGCTTATATGTTTTGAGGATGCTCATTCCTTTCTTTTGTTTTCCTTTTTTTGATCAGGGAGACAGTTGTTGACAGTAACCATGGCAATTATACTTTTTGTGTCTATGATTCTGATGTTGCAACTGGTTACGGTGTTGGTGCTTTCCTCTTTCTGTTTTCAAGTGAGTCTCTACTTATGACTGTGACAAAGTGCATGTGTTTTGGGAGGCCACTAGCACCCGGTGAGAATCGAGCTTGGTCCATCATATATTTTGGTTCATCATGGTAAAGTTCCTTCCAAATTTATCTTACCTTCTCAATCATACATTCAGAATACACTAACGTCGGTGCCATTCTGTCCATTGGCTGGTGTTATCTTGAGTTTGTGAGGTTTCCCGGGGAATGCTGTATGTAATAGCTTTTTTTCTTTTGCAGGCTAACTTTCTTAATTGCAGAGGCATGTCTAGTTGCTGGGGCAGCAAAGAATGCCCCATCACCCCAAGTACAGGGGTATGATTTATGCACAGAACTGGACCTGAGTCCCTCAAGAAAGGCGTCTTCATTGCAGGAGCTGTGTTTGTTGTCTTTACGATGCTTCTCAATGTGTACTTGTACATGTACTTCATGCAACATGTACATTTGATGGCCTTACATGTAAGCGATCTCTGGAGTAGGTTTTTCCTTTAAACTTACATGGCGACACTTTTAGGAAGATAGAATACATATATATATATATATATTTATTTATTTTCTTTCATCTTCAACTATTATAATTCCCCTGCTCACTTTGCTGGTTTTCTTCCTTCTTCAACTATTATAATTCTTATAATTCCCCTGCTCACTTTGCTGGTGTTATATATGGACCTGTGGTTTCGGAAATTAAGTACGCACGTGATGTGTCTATGAAAAGTTTTTCGCTTCCAAATTCAGATGACAATACACTAGAATTGCCTACCTGGCGGGGATAATTCAGTAAGACTTTTTTCTTGTGTTTATGTTGAACACGTACGTTGGGTGTTTGTCGGATTCTGCTGGAATCTTACTTTTTTCCCTGATTTTCTATGCATCCTTTTTTCTAGATGGGAAAAAAAACTATTCACTTGGTGAGAATGGGTGCTGCATTGCTTTTCGATAAGAGCAGTACATGGGGGATTACAGATTCCTCAGTCGTAAACACCTTGAAAGGTATCCAAATTCGTGCAAAGTCCAAAATTGTCCCAGTTTCCAGGGGACTGGACTCGATCAGCCCGTTATCCGTTATCTGCCCCTGTTTAATCGAATGCCCAGATGCCTATTTGCAAATTTTTTTAAAAAATAAATAAATAAATCTGTGTTTTTCTTTTTCTACTCTAGTGATAATTGCCCGCCGTGCATTTTAAGCTAAATATCACTATTCCGCTGTAAGAAAAATAGGAAACGTTTGGCATGACCTTTGCCTAGATTCGAGACGAGACTACCACCTGCCTGGAGTCAAGTAGTATGTTAACCTTGAGTTCTGATTGGTAAATCAAGAATTTCTCACATCATCATGTACTGAGTTGTCGTTGACCAACATGTTCTGCCAATCAGAGTTTGGAGTCGGCCTTAGGTGACGTTTGATAAAACTTATTTTAAATATCTTAAGTGTAATTTTTCATATATTGTCTAAATATGTAAAAAAGAACAAGAGTTACACGAGAAGTTTGTTTGGTAAATAACTTAATTGACATCTAAATTAATGTATTATTTTATAAACATATTTTTAAACTGCTAAACAATACTTATAATTTTGTTCTTTTTGCTTTTATTACCATTATAAATCAACGGGATATGTGACTTTTACATATATATCCCTACAACTATAATATTTACATCTACATCCCTAACTTTTATATTTTGCAAAAATACCTTAAAACTTAAAATACTCATAATTTTGTTCTATTTTATTTTATTACAGTTGAAATCAACAAGATGTGTGACTTTTACATATATATCCCTATAACTATAATAATTATACTTGGGTCCCTCGCTTTTATATTTTGCATTTAAAGATTAAAAAATACTCATAATTTTGTTCTTTTTTATTTTATGACAATTGTAAACGATGGGATGTGTGACCTTTACATATGTATCACTGTACCTATAATATTTACATCTACATCCCTAATGTTTATATTTTGCAAAAATACCCTTAAAAATACTCATATTTTGTTCTTTTTTATTCTATTATAGTTGAAATCAACAGGATGTGACTTTTACATATATATCTCTCTAATTATAAAATTTAGATCTAGTTCTCTAACTTTTATAATTTGCAAAAATACTCTTAAAAACTTATAAATGCTCATAATTTTATTCTTTTTTATTCTACTACAGTTGAAATCAACCGGATGTGTGCCTTTTACATATATATCCCCTAATTATAATATTTATATCTAGATCCTTAACTTTTATAATTTGAAAAAAAAACCCTTAAAAACTTAAAATACTTATAATTTTGTTCTTTTTTTATTCTACTACAGTTGAAATCAATCAGATATGTGACCTTTACATATATATATATCCCCCTAATTATAATATTTACATATAGGTCCCTAACTTCTACATAGTTAATTCTTCCATTATAGGTAAATCAGAAATTTCACCGCACATGTTTGCATAAACAATTGGAAAGTATGTCATAGAAATGATCTAATTTTGTTCTGCATGAACCAAGAAAGAAGAAAGAAAGAGATCACCGTGAACCATACGTGCTGTTTGTTGGGATGTAAAACACTAAAAAAATTCTTGTAACACCCCATTTTATCTTGTGAAACATATCGATCTTCCATAATATGCTACTCTTTTTTTCAAACACTAAAAATTTCCAAGGATCCAGAATAAGATCATGATATTTTTCATTTCAAGTAACAATCATTCATAGTATCATATAACAAACTTGTTCCCTGCCTCCCTGTTCTAATTAAGAATGTTGATAATTCACAAAATTGTTTCAACCAACGATATCTAGAAAATAAAAAAATATAAAAAATTAGATCAATTTAACAATATCAGCAGCTAGACAACACGCCCATGCATTCCTCGCGTCATTACCTTTTCTGATATTGTGTCCGCTTTAGCCAGAGATTCCTGCGGATCTATCCTAGAGTATTCTCTCTTCAATTATCTGAGAGCGAATGATCTTATATTAAACACTCAATCACCTTTGAAGGTCTTCCGCTGGACCCGATCTTTGGCTATTAGAGATCCCGTGGATAGGGATTTGTGAGCTATGGTCAAAGTCTAGAAGTCCACCAACAAGATGTCTTTAATGTCTCAAGTCCAAGGATCAACCGCGCCACTGTGACGATGAATCAAGCTGGCTGACAGTCAGGTAAAATTACCATCTGACGATTCATGTTGGATAAGTTTAGTGAACTCATTCCCCAATGAACACCTACAATTCATAGTGTCTCCACACAAGTAACTAATGAGATCAATCACTCTCATCATATGAGCTGGAATAATCTATACTAGTCTTACCGGATGTTTGATGTTCTTTTCAAATGTCTTACGACTAGGAACAATTAATAACGTATGTTTATAAGTCATCAGTCTCATTATTATGATATCATAATAATACGATGACTATTGCACACATTAAAGGACTTCATTATGCACAATTATCAATACACCAATCTTCATAATGAAATTAATATCATTTATCAGTGAACCAGATTGTAATAGGTGCCTTATAATTAGTTTTGAGGATATCTATATCCAACAATCTCCTACTTGGACTCGAACCAATCACTTTTGTATTTGATCTCCATCAAATCTAGGTGATACTCACATAAAGTCTGCAACCAAGGCTTAGTCGAGGATCTGCTAAGTTATCTACAGATAGAATATTTTCTATTGCTTTATATCCTCTGTATTCTTTATTTCTGAACCTGTGAAAGAGCCTCATAATGTTCTACAACTTCTGGTGAGACCATAGCTCCACCACAAAATTGACTACTTCCACTGTTGTCGTACAACAACGGGATAGGATTAGAGACATTTTAAAACTACATCTAGTTCATAGATGAACTCTTTCATCCATAGTGTTCCAATAACTGTACCACATGTTTATGTCGTCATCTTAACATCGATTTCTAGTTGGAATCCTTCCAATCCATCCATATTGTTCTATCAATTGTAATCATGTTAGCAGTGATTTCTATCTTGGAACTCTTCCAATCCACTGTTTTCTCATTAGAAAGCAAAATCCAAGTTTGACTCAGTATGACCTCATAGTTTCAAATCATCTTCTCCATAATCCAGGAGTCCACCCTTAGCACTCTTCAAGTGCATAGTGATGTGTTTCATTTCTTCTTACAAGGTTCTCCTGTATCCTTTAAGGAATTTTTTCTTAAAGAAATAAATTCCACATCTCAACAATTGACACTTATTATGGAATTTGTCATGTCAAACATTTTGACTTATATGTTAACGTAACTGTTGGTAACATCCTCATCGATCTATCTTAATAGATTCGTATTTCCAATACGCATGATGTTTTATCCAAACCTATTATGGAGAAGTACATGGATAATAATCCTTTGACTGATGGTAACATCTTGATGTCATTCTCAATGACTATGATGTTATTATCACAAAGCATTAACAACGCAACTGTGCTCCCACTATCATCTTTGTGCACACACTATCCGTCGTCATTCTTAATGTTCACTTAGTGTTTGACCATTAGGTCAAAACTATGATTCCAACTTTGGGAAGTTTCATTATGATTCAAAATAGATCTTTGAAGTCATAATGTAAGGATTGAGATTTTGGATCCAGTTATTGAGTTAGTTTCGGTGTCGGACTCCTTGGTTTGGATCCTTGTGGGGCCGACGCGGTTCAAACGGCGTCTGGTTAGGGAGACGCGTTTTAGATTATGCCATGTGGGCGCCACGTAGGCCGATTTCAGGCCGCGAGAGTACGGCCCCGGTCTTGTCGTCTGAATGTTGTCGGTATTGGGCAATGCATTTTAGCTAGTTTCGATTTAACCCCGCGAACCCTCCCTCCTTTCCCTCATTTCTCTCATCTTCTTCTCTCTCCTCCCTCTCTCTGTAGACATGCTAATTTTTACATCATATTGAGTAAATTTCATGTCACAATGATAATGCCCCAGAATGGTCTGATGTTTAATCATTAATTAATTTTTATTGATTTTCTCAAAATTTGTTGAATCACGTCGTGTATACACAATGCTATTTAGATTCTTAGCAGAAATCAATTCAGAATTGAAAATTGTAAATTTAAGAGGATTTAGCTGAATAGCGTCGTCCTTACACGATGCCATTTAAGTCCTAATCCGCTTAGGTTTACTATTTCTAATTCTGGTTAATTTCCTAAATTATCTAAAGCACGTCGCGTGTACACGACGTCTTTCATATTTCCTAATTATTTTCGGTTTCCCTTTCCGGATTTATTTCTGTTTTAGCCGCATTAATGAACTAAAAGGCGTCCCCCTTGAACGACGCATTTTAAGAGTTTCTTGATAAACAAGATTTGGCCGAGATAATCCTCTTCCTAAGGTTGGAAGGGTTTCCAATTCCCATTGTGATCATCTAGAGTAATTTTGAGCTGCGGGAGAGTCCCTTTGAAGGCCAAATACCCTAAAATCACTTCTTATAAATATATATGGACATTGACCTTTGAAAGAGGTTGGTATTTGGAGAATTCGGAGCTCTCTACAAGGTGTTTGAAGTTCCTCAAGGGAGAAAAACGTGGATAACAGGAAGGAGTTCTTGTTCCTTCATCCTCTTCCACCATTGTAGCTTAAGAAAATCAAGGCTTTCAAGGGGCCAAACCAACCGATTTCCTTTCTAGTCTATTCTAGTTTCTTTTTCATATAGCTTTTCATTGTATCAACTCATCGCACACACTCACTTCATGATTTCCAAACCTACACTCCTTAAGGGGGTTTAAAAGAACACAAAAAGTGAGTCCGTTTAGTTTAGTTGCATGTTTAGATTCTTAATTAGAAAAGATACTACACTACTTTAGTTCTAATCATAGTTTTATTATCTATTTGATTTTTTTTGTGAAAAGTTCAAAAGAAGAGCAAGAGTAAAGAAAGAGAAGGCTTTTTTCTTTCGGCCGGCCGAAAGAGAGGAACAAAAAGACTCCATATTCTCCTGATTTGCAAGGTTAGTAAGCGATCACTCTTCCTTTGAAACCCTCGGTTTCTGGTGATCACAATCCTTTTCATATTATTAAACACATGATAACATGATGAACATACACTCTTTTTGAGCACTACAACTTTTTGGCGATCACGGTGGGACTTGTCTTGCCGTTTCTCTCGTTTTTACTTTTGTTAATTCCATTGGGCACCCTCAGTGCACCGCTTGTGTCCCTCGGACATGTTTGATGGTTTGTTGGTTGGTTATTTGACTTTTATCCCCACGTGCACCTCGTGCACACCTCCTTGTGGCAAAATTTTGCCCTCCCTTGATTGCCTTGAGAAGTGGTATTAGAAAGTGTGTTTGTTCAAATTGATATCCATGTGTTGCATGATTAGTTTATATGTTCAAATTGTTGTCGCATGAGTAGTTGATTTCTTAGTCATCTTGTTGTTTGAAGAGTGAATTGCCCATGATCTTGCTTCTTATTTGCTGCTTTTGGGACCTAAAGCGCGTCTGCATAGGGAGACGCATTTCGTTAAGCGTGTCGCCCTCGCCAGACGCAATTTAGTGCACCCTTTATCTTCCCTGCTGCCCGAGCTTCTGTGAACAGGAAGGATTACTGTTTTGAATAGCGTCGGTGAACAACGACGCGATTCAAGCTCTCATCCCTATTGGTCATTAGCACTCGGATCATTGATCTCCTTGCTACCTATATTTATTTATTCTACATTAGAGGCCATCCAGGCCACAGGTCTTTTGCATCGGGGCTCACCCCCTTCCTCTAGGAACACCTCTCTTGGCATCCTCACCTCTCTCTGACTGGGTCGGCCCCTCGGTCAGACTAGAGTGGTTGATGTTAAGACCTCTGTAAGTCCCCAAAAGCAAAGAATTCCTCTTTGTTCATCGGGCCGGTTGTACCATATGAAGTCCTGGGTAGTTGGTCATATCGTTGTGAGTGAAGCCGTAGAGCATAACGGTAGAAATTGAATTAAAACTAGGATCTTACCCATTGAGAGAATTTGAGTCTAAAAATTCAATTAACCCAACAAGTAACTTTCAAAACAACGTAAGCATCCACTTGGTTGTTAATCTATGCAAACTTGATTGAAGTAATTGTCATCTCAATACAATGATGCTATGTTCAGGTAGAACTGTCGACATGGTTGCCTTTGAACAAGAAGATTTGGTCGAGTACGAGGGAGATGCCTATGCCTCTCAGGTTCATGGTACCTCCTATTTTGAAGATGAAAGGGATGCTTATAACCCCGACTATCATGATCAATTCCAATCTGTTCATGAGGGAGATGCTCATACCCCTCAGTATCATGATGATCCAATCTACGGTCAATATCACCCGAATTTGGGCAATCATTCACGTATTCATGTCATCTCTAATCCTACTGTTGAAAGAGCCCAAGACCAGACTGGGCCCTCTGTCGATCATCTTTCTGATCTTGCTACTCTTATGGGAGCTCTGTCTAATCATGTGGATCTCCATCAATTTGACGCCATTCAATCAATCTTAAAAGGGAAAGCTCCTCTGCATCCTTCCGAGCCAAGCCCTGTGGTTCATCCTGCTACTTATCAGGCTCCTACTCACAGAAGCCCTTAACAGTCTGGTTCACGGCATCCTGTCAGGTCGCAAACCCCAATCTATCATAATGCCTTCGGGCACGGTGGGAACGCTGCCAGTTCACAACCTCATTATCCCCGCATCCTTGCTTATTCGCGGAGGCAGTCTTTTCAACAACCACCACCTCCACCAGTAGATTCTACCACCCAACTCCTACTTAACAAGTTGTCCCAGATGGACGAGCGGTTCAAGAATCTTGAAAAGAATATGGACAACAAGGCCGCTCCTGAACTCTCTATTCCCAATTTGCCAGTATTCCATCTTTTACCTTCTGAAATGCCAATTTACAGAAAGTACAACGGCACAGGCAATCTCTTCCTTCACATCAAATAATTTCTATATGAATCATCATTTTGGCAACATGACAAAAAAGCATTGGCATTCCTCTTCATAAGGTCGTTGGAGGGATCAGCTTTGGAGTGGTTCTTTTCCCTGGACCCCAGTGAGGTAGAGAATTTCGACGTAGTGTCGAAGAGATTCCTACAAAGGTATAAAGACAATGTGGCACCTACCTTGTCTATCACTAACTTATTCAATGAGAAGATAAAACCGGACAAAGACTTCATAGTGTTCGCTGACAGGTGGCGAGGGATGGCTGAAAAGATAAGAGACCACTTGTCTGAACAAGAATTGGTAAAGATGATGGTTGCCAACGCCACTCCACAATACAAGCTTGTGCTGATCCTAAATAACTTGACTACCATGGCAGATCTATATGAGAGAGCACGTTATGCTCAGAATGCATTCAAGGATTCCACCTTTGCTAGTGTCTTCGATCCTCATCGACCCAATAGACCTCCACCCCGGAAGTCTATTATCCCCAATTCTTCTATGGGTCCAACTACTGAAGGTATATTGTCCCATGAACAGGTCGGTACAATGAACAATAATCAGCACCAGTTTATGAGAAATCAGCAGCAATATCAGTCACCTAGGCCCCAAAACCAATAGGGTTATAGACCTCCTACTCAGCAGCTTCAGTCGGCACCGCAACATTCTCATCAGCAAGTATACAATCAACCTTGGCAGCCGCCGAATTACACTCATGTTCCTTCTCCTAATGACTATACACAACAGAGGAAACCTCCTGGTCCCAGAAGGTCGGTATACCCCCAATTACTAGAATCCCTCGCAGATATATTCAATGTTCTCATGGCGGCCAACGCCTTAGTATTGCCAAAGGAAAGGATTGCTTGGCCATCAAATGTCGACATGTCCCATTACTGCGTATTCCATCGTCAACCAGGACACACAGTGGATGCCTGCTTTCACTTTCGGGATTATATTAACAACCTCAATGATCAAGGAGGGATTGATTGGGAAGAGATATAAAAGTACATAGTCGCCTTGAAGGCAAAAAGACCACAGCAGCAACAACAACAGCCACAGCCACCACAGTAGCAACAGTCGGTTCAAAGGGCCCCGGTACAACAAGCAGCACCACATAATATGGGCATAGTACAAAACTCGTTGCCAGAACATCAAAACCAAATTGCCCCCATTTTGATAGGTAGCCAGTCTGAGGCTAGTAGAGGGCAACAATGGAAAGTGGAGGATTCGTCCTCTATCTATTCAGCAAGTCATATGTCAAGCGCTGCCGAGCAACCGCCTCGCCGCATTCTCCGCATACCTAAACCACAACCTATCACCATTAAACCTATTCCACCCTCCATCACCACATCCTCACCAAGCAACCCTCCGCAAACCAACTATACACCCCTCATGCCATCCAAACCATTACTCCGTGTGCCATTGCCTATATCACCTACAACAACCACTCACCCCGATACCCTACAACCCTCCAAACCACTCATCTGCACGGTACCCCCACCAAATAACCCATCACCGCCATTTGCTCAACCCCAACCCTCCAAACCACTCATCCGAGTTCCCTTACCTCCACCAACATCCCCTCACCAAGCCACTATGCCTTCCAAACCATTCCTCGACACGGCAATGCTCAAGATAATGCCTGGAGCTTCTGCTATTGAAGAACATACGCTCCGAAGCGGCCGAATATTCAACAAAGTGTTTCCTCAATCTATAGTGCGAGACGGCCCGTCACAGCCAGTAGAAGAAGTCCAGTACGAAGTAAGTGTACCTGGCACCCATTATGACTTGTTGAAATAGTTGGATAGAACACCGGCACGCATCTCCATATTAGAGCTGATCAAGAGATCTAAGGTCCATCAAGAAGCCCTAATGGAATACCTACAACGGGTAATGGTCAGCGAAGATGTGCCAGTGGAAAAGATCACCGCATTATTGGTACCCCAGCGGGATCAACCCTCTATATCTTTCCATACCTCTGAACTGGCACCGCTAGTAGCAAGGAGCATGGCATTAAGCATAATTGTCAATATATGTAAAAAGGCTGTGGATACCTGTCTAGTAGACACCGGTGCATCTATCAATGTGTTGCCACCGAGAACCCTAGAGCTCTGTGGGGTCCTGAAAGAAAAATGGCTGCCCTCTCCCATTTATGTTACTGCCTATGATAACTCTACCCGTTCCCCTTTGGGGATGGTCTATTTGAAGGTAGAGTTAGGCCCTGCTTGCCATGATGAAGTTGAGTTTCACATCCTCGAGATTGACCCTTCACTGAAAGGCATACTCGGTCGTCCTTACGTCAAGTCACTTGAGGCGATTCCATCGACGAACCATCAATGCCTCAAGTTCCCCCACAAAGGACGTATCATCAAAGTTACTAGCATGCCTATCCTTGCTGCAACCCATTCATTGAATGTGAATCCCAACCCGGCCCCTCAAAGGCCAGTCATCTCCTTATGCCAGACCCACATCCTTTTGGCAGATCCTTTTGAGCATACTGTGCTTACATCTTACCTGGTTAATGCTGTAAAGCGGAAGAAGTTCTTGAATACTCCAGGTTGGAAGGCTGGAACATCATGCTGAAAGTGGGATATCAACCTGGAAAGGGTTTGGGTACACGGCTGCAAGGAAGAATTAAACCGGTGACAGACGAGAGAAGAGTACCTGGGAACGGCCTAGGTTACAGGCCAGAGAAGGTGAGGCATAGTATTGTGGAACAACAAGAAGGTGAAGATGGTCAGAAAACGTGGAAAAACATGATTTTCCCCTGCAAAGAGAATCGGGACCCCTTGACTTGGACCTTGTCTACTCATTTTGTTAAAGGGCCCGTTATTCAACATGACCACAACAACATAGTAGTGATCACCTCTCATTTTGACTTGCATGACGTATATGGGAAGGACCTGGCTAGACATTGTTCTCCACTACTGACATACCAGTCTCTAGAGGCTCTGCGGCCAATGAAAAAGAGGAAGACACAAGATCCGGAATGTGAATGGTACCGCTGGTTTGACATGTGGGACTTGTATATTGCACTGAGCAGACTATTCTTGAACCCATCAAAACCAAAGTGGCCGCCACTGGTAGATGAACTGATCGAGAGGCCCGAGGCCATCTTTGACAAAAGGATTTTGCTGGCAGAAGAAATAGATGAAAAGGAGCTAGATGACCCCTATGAAGTTGGTTATACCACTGATCTTCTATGGAGAGGAACTTATCCTTCTCATGTTTTCACACTCCATACTTTGTTCCGCACTCTGCTTCTAACCCCGACTTGGTCACGGATTATTACTGAAGACATTCCACGGACTCCACCCATCACTATTACTATATCCCCTCAGGATCTCATCCCTCAGATTCCTCTTAATCTTGAGAGGATCTATAATCTGATCTGGGACATACTATTGTATGATCCCCCTAATCCCTAGGCACTGATGTCGATACCTCCATCATTTCCTTCTCCCCCTATCCACATCCATTCTTGCTATATGTTAAACTCAAATAATTCACAAAAAAAAACACCGATTTGGCAACTTCTTCCTCCCAAATCCTCGTTGAGGAAACCTCCTACTTGTCTGACTATACCCCATCTCATGGGTCATTCGGGCAAGATTCCCTTCTAGATCTGCTCTGCCCCTCCCTGCGGGAGGATTCACCTATATTCCCTCCTGTATCCCTTGATTTTTATCCTTCTTTGTCCTCATTAGGTCAGGATAGGGAGTCTAGTGAAGTTAAAGAGTCTAGTTCTAGGCAAGTGAATCAGGTTAGGAAGCTTAAGAAGTCTAAGAGTAGACAAGTTCCAGATAGATACCTCCAGGAGTTAGCTTTAAGATGCCTTTCTTGCTCTCAGATCCCTCAGCTATTAGAAAATCCAATTCAGATGCCAGAAGAATATGGAGCCGATGAGTTAGTCGATGATGGATACGGGATATATGAGTTGCTACATGAGAAAGACCCCATTAATGAAGAAGGAGAAGACGATGAGGACGCGACAGAGGAGTATGCCAGTGGAGTGAAGAGATTTGATGAACCCTCAGCTGCTGTAGAAGAGCCTATTGATCGTTCCAAATTGTGCGTCGTTAAACACTCATAAGAACGTTCAATCTAAATTTATTCGGCTCATTTAAATTCAATTTTGAAAATTAATAATAGTGAGTCCGAGTCGATCCACAGGGAGATAAAATTTTAATTTTGAAAACCTTAGATTTTAATTATCTAAAAAAATTGGGAATTTGAATTGATTAATTAACTACCTAATTAAATTAAACTAAATTTACGAATTTAACTAACCTAATTTTTAAAAACACAAATACAACTCCATTTAAAATTGAGAAGAGAGAGATTAACAACATATTGTAAAAATAACAAGACTTCTAAATTGAACTAATCAATTTTTAAACAATACAACTTAATTTAACTAAACTAAAATAAGCTAAATCAAAATAATAGATTATACTAATAATACAAATGCAGTAGGTGCGGTGGAACTAAGAAGGATGCGAGTGCAGGTGTTTGATTGGAGGAGGTTGGCATGTGCTGGAGGCTTGCAGGCATGCAGGGCAACGCGTGGGAGCTGGTGGAGCCGCTGGAGGAACCGAGAAGAGGTGCACTGCTGCTGCTCGTGGAAGCTTCTGGTGCTATTGCTAGAGCTTGCTGGCATGCACGTGGAGTTGCTGGAGAAGGCCAGCTTCCGGTGCTGCAGGTGCAGCAGATGGGAGCTTGACGTGGAGGCGCAGGATATGCAGGAAGCCCGTGGGGAGCCTTGCTGTTGGTGCGCCGCTGGATGTGCCTGCGTGCATGTAGGGTGTTGACTGGAGGCTGAGGGATGCTATGGAGGAGGGCTTCAGCGCAGCTGGCCGGCATGCATGGGCTACGCAGGGTGCGTGGGAGCTTGCTGGCATGCGTGGAGGTCGGCTTCACCGCAGCGCATGGAGGAGCAGCTAAAAAGAAAAATTAGAATAAGTAGTCTTATCCTTAAGGTTAATTCCAGCAATTCTATACTTTTAAGATCTTTCATTTATTCTAAGTTGCCGTGTGTGTGTGAAAATTATCCTGCCGTGGATTTTTATGAAGTGAGGTATTTAAACTTTGAAGCCTCTTTAACCAATGTGACAACAAAAAAAAACTGATTTGTTTAAGATTTACTTAATAAAACATGATTTTCATGCAATTTTCATAGGATGTGGAAAGAAGTTTTTAAAAGAAATTTTAAAAATTTGACCATTTTTCAGTGAAAGATATCAATTTTCTTTAAAAGATTTTCCAATAAATACATATCAAATTGATTGTTCCACCCCCCAACTTGATTGACATTGTCCTCAATGGCATAAAAGATATGAAAAACATGTCAGCCAAAAGAGAATTGTGAAGGAGCGAAACAACCTGTAATGAAGATGATGCGACATACCCACGGCGACTGCTGCTCAGGGACCTGAAGTAAAATATTGGGTTGCCTCCCAACAAGCGCTAAGTTTATCGTCTTCAGCCAGACGAAAGTTCAGTTATTGTGGATCACTCAGTTCGATGGATTCAGGTGGCGCATTTTGAAGAGTTTCAATGAATGGTTTCAACCGTTGACCATTAACGGTAAAAGTGTTCCCACTCTTGGGGTTCAGAATTTTAACAGCTCCATGATCGAAGGCTTTAACGACCACGAATGGTCCATCCTATCTAGATTTCAGTTTTCCTGGAAATAAGCGGAGCCTAGAGTTAAATAGCCAAACTTTCTGATTTGGAAGAAATGATTTTCGCACAATATGTTTATCATGGAAAGCTTTAGTTTTGGCTTTATAAATCTTTGAATTTTCATAGGCCTCGTTGCACAACTCTTCTAGCTTATTCAGTTGTAAGGTTCGGTGGGAACCAGTTTGGGCTAGGTCCAGATTGACTTGTTTGATGGCCCAATAAGCCCTATGTTCCAATTCCACCGGAAGGTGGCACGCTTTTCTAAAAACTAGGCGATAAGGGGACATGCAAATAGGAGTTTTGTAAGCGGTCCAATAGGCCCATAAAGCATCATCTAATCTTTCAGACCAATCTTTTCTATCGGGCCTAACGGACTTTTGCAGAATATTCTTAATCTCTCTATTGGAAACTTCCACTTGGCCACTGGTTTGGGGATGATAGGGGGTAGCTACTTTGTGATTAATCCCATATTTCTTAAGCAAAGTCCGAAACTGGTAATTCGTGAAATGTGTTCCCCCATCACTTATGATAGCTTTAGGCCACCCGAACCGAAAAAGGATATTCTTTTGAACGAATTTAATGACCACTTTATGATCATTGGTTCGAATGGCTACTGCTTCAATCCACTTAGAGACATAATCCACCGCTACCAGAATATATGTATGTCCAAAAGAGGGTGGAAAAGCTCCCATAAAGTCAATTCCCCAAACATCAAAGACTTCAACCACCAAGATTAGGTTGAGTGGCATCATATCCCTTTTCGCCATATTCCCTACAGCCTAACATCGGAGGCAAGTTTTGTTAAATTCATGGGCATCTTTGAAAGTGTGGGCCAGTAAAAATCACTTTGCAGGACCTTGGCTGCAGTTTTCTTTTCTGAGAAATAGCCCCCACAAGCCAGATTATGACAGAAGTTGAGAACACTCTGTTGTTCTTCTTCAGGAACACATCACCTAATGATTTGATCAGGACATAATTTGAATAATTCAGGATCCTCCCAGAAATAATACTTTTCCTGAGAAAAGAATTTGTCCTTCTCACTTTTAGTCCATCCTTCAGGAAGCTGATTAGTCACCTTGTAATTGACAATATGAGCATACCAAGGTGCAACAGTGTGCGAAATGGCCAGTAGATGCTCATCAGGAAAGGAATCAGTGATTGGTGTACTTTCTGAGATTGGAATTCGGGATAGGTGGTCAGCTACCACATTCTCAGAACCCTTCTTATCCCGAATTTCCAAATCAAATTCTTGAAGGAGTAAGATCCATCTAATAAGGCTAGGCTTTGCATCCTTCTTGGTCAACAGGTATTTCAGAGCTGAGTGATCAGAATAGATTATGACTTTTGCCCCTAAAAGATAAGATCTGAATTTTTTTAGGGCAAAAACCACGGCTAACAATTCCTTTTCAGTGGTGGTATAATTTATTTGAGCATCGGCAAGGGTGCGACTTGCATAATAGATCACCACGGGACACTTGTTGATTCTTTGTCCCAAAACCGCACCGATAGCATAATCAGAGGCATTACACATGATTTCGAAGGGCAAAGACCAATATGGAGATTGAAGAATCGGAGCTTTGGTCAAAGATTCCTTCAAAGAATTGAATGCCTTGATGCAAGATTCATCCATTTAGAAAGGGACATCCTTAGCTAAGATAAGAGTTAGAGGCCGGGCAATTTGAGAGAAATTGTGGATAAACCGGCGATAGAAACCAGCATGGCCAAGGAATGAACGGATCTATCTGACCGAGGTGGGAGGAGGAAGATTGGATATGAGATCGATCTTAGCTTTATCTACCTCTATCCCCCTTTCAGACACAATGTGACCTAGAACAATGCCCTCTCGAACCATAAAATGGCTCTTTTCCCAGCTAAGTATCAGGTTGGTGTCTATGCATCTTGCTAGCACCTGTTTAAGATTTTCCAAGCAATTTTCAAAAGAATCCCCGAAGATTGAGAAATCATCCATGAAAACTTCGAGGAATTCTCTCACCATATCGGAGAATATAGCCATCATGCACCGTTGAAATGTGGTTGGTGCGTTGCATAATCCAAATGGCATTCTCCTAAAAACAAACGTGCCATAAGGGCACGTGAAGGTGGTCTTTTCTTGATCTTCCGGGTAAATAGCCACTTGATTGTACCCGGAGTACCCATCTAAGAAGCAAAAGTACTTCTGGCCCGATAACTTTTCCAGAATCTAATCCATGAATGGGAGTGGAAAGTGATCCTTCCTAGTCATGAGTTTCAACTTTCGGTAATCAATGCACACTCTCCATCCCGTGGTGAGCCTAGTGGGTACCTTTTCTCCATGATCATTCTTGATAACCGTTAATCCAGATTTCTTGGGTACCACTTGGGTTGGGCTGACCCATTTACTGTCTGATATTGGGTAAATGATACCCGCATCCAGCCATTTCACAACTTCCTTCTTCACCACTTCTTTCATATTGGGATTAAGCCGCCTTTGCATCTCCCGACTGGGCTTAGAATTCTCTTCCATATAGATATGATGCATGCAAATGGATGGGCTAATTCCCTTTAAATCTGCCACCGACCATCCAATGGCACCCTTGTGGTCTTTGAGGACCTCGGTTAATTGGGCCTCTTGTGGCGATGTTAGATTTGCCGCAATGATGACCGGGAGAGTTTGGTCCGGGCCCAAAAAGACATACTTGAGAGACTCAGATAATGGTTTGAGTTCAAGCTCAGGAGGGTCTTCTAAGGATGGCAAGGCGGGCTCAGATTGTAAGGCTGGTAAATGTTCGACCTTGGGCCAAGATGTTAATGGGCCAGGAGAGTCCTTTAAAGTATTGGCTTCCTCTAAAAGGTCGTATGTGAACATCTCATTTTCTTCAACCAGATTATCCAAGATATCAATAGTATGGCATTCTTTTTCATGATCTGAGCATTGAGAAGCTTTGAAGACATTAATCTTGACCTTTTGACCCCCAAATGAAATGTCCATTATGTCAGTTTCACAATTTATATTAGCTTTGGCAGTGGCTAAGAATGGACGACCTAGGATGATCGGGTGTGAATGAGTTCCTCAGGTAATGCCATATCCAAAATAAGAAAATCCACAGGAAAATAACAATCATGAACCTTCACAATTACATCCTCAATTAATCCCCGTGGAGTTTTCACAGACCTATCAGCCAACTGCAAGATGATGGGTGTGGGCTTTAATTCCCCAATATCAAATTTCTCATAAATGGCTATTGGCAAGAGATTCACACTAGCACCTAAATCCAATAAAGCTCTATCAAATGTAACTCCAGCTAAGTCACATGAAATTAGAGGTGCTCCAGGATCCTTTAACTTCTTGGGTAAATGATTCATCACAATCGCACTTACATCTTCTGAAAGCCGAACCTTTTCAGGTGCCATTCTAGATTCTCTTCGTGGAGTACATAATTCCTTGAGAAACTTAGCATAAGCTGGCACATGCTTGATGGCATCGAGGAGTGGAATATTAATTTAGACTTGTTTGAATAAATCCAACAACTCCTCATTCTGGGCCAGTTTCTTCCTGGCATTGGGCTTACCTAACAAGGCATTAAGAAATGGCACCCTAGGTTGATAAGAACTTGGGTCTTCATCTATCTTCCTTTTCCTTTCGGGTCCTCCTCCAACTTTTCCATGTTGGGTTCAGCTTCACTCTCACTTTCAATTTCCTGAGGCCCATCAGTGGAACCTGTGGCTAACTCTCCATCTGCATGTGGTTTTTCTAAACTTCTCCCACTCCTAAGGGCTGAAATGGCTTTAGCATTCTCCAATTGTGGCCCTTTAGGTTGGGGTAACGGGCCATGCTGAGGTAAAAGGCCCAATTGCTGTGGAAAACCCAGAGGTTGATTCTTTGGATTGACAATGGGTTGACTAGGAAGTTGGCCCACTTCTCTTCTCATCGTAACCTCAGCTAGTTGGCACATTTGACTTTCCAACTTAGCAATGGATTGTTACTGGGTCAAAATCAGTTGTTGGAGTTGAGTGAATTTGTCATCAAAGTTGGGCTGAGGAGGTTGTTGGTAAGTGGGTGGAGGATGGTATTGGGTTGGCTGTCCAGATTGGAATGAATGGTAGTGGGACGGTTGACCTGATTGATACTGGGCTGGTTGAGAAAATCGGGCTTTAGATCCCCTAGCCTGAACATTTCCATAGAAATTAGATTGCTGTTGAAATGAATTCTGTGGCTTTTGAGCTTGATGCATGGGAGGATTGGACATTGGTAGTGGGGCCTGCTGATTCTTCCAAGAGAAATTAGGGTGGTTTCTCCAGCCAGGATTGTAAGTATTTGAGAATGGATCATTATTGGGCTTGGAGAATCCCTGGGCAGCCTGAACTTGTTCTTGAATGAATGGTAGAAGTTGGGCTGCAGTTGGGCATTCATTCACTTGATGGGTTGGACTTGCGCATAAGGCACAAATGTCATGATTGGCAGAGGATGGGCCTTCATATGGACTAGATTGTGTTGGGTAAGTAGGCTCTTGCTTGTTTAAGGCCAAGAGTTGATCTAGTTTCTGGGCCAAGATGTCTACCTTATCTAATTTCTGATTAATCAGATTTATGTCCATTCTGTATTCGGGCTCTCCACGGGCCTTGAGTTCGTACATTCCAGTCCATTTAGATGGCCCAACAGACCTCTCATAAGATGATAATGAGGCATGATTGATGGAATTTTTACTAAACATCTCAAAAAGATCATAGGCCTCATCTTCATTTTTCATCATAAATGCCCCTCCACATGAGGCATCCACCATCTGTCTGAACTGTTTAGACAATCCTTCATAGAATGCTTGGACAATTTGCCATTTTGAAAGCCCATGATGAGGGCATTTCCTAAGCAATTCTTTCAGTCTTTCCTAAGATTCGTGGATCAATTCCCCGGGGGTTTGGGTAAAACTCGTGATGGCCCTTCTCATGGTATTGGTCCGCCCTATGGGATAGAACTTCTTGAGAAATTCTTTCTGCATTTCTTCCCATGTCCTAATGTACCTTCCTATAGTTCCCAACCAATATTTAGCCTTGTCCTTTAATGAAAAGGGAAATAAGGTCAACTTAAGGCCATCATCGGTGAAATTCTGGTTCTTTACCGTGGAACAGATTTCTAGAAATTCATCCAGATGCTTATAAGGATCTTCATTAGTATTCCCATAAAAGGATGGGAGCATCTGAATGGTGCTAGATTTAATTTCATATTGATTGGCTGGATTCTGAGGAAGATGAATACATGATGAAGGTTGATATCGATTTGGAATGAAATAGTCCTTCATTTACTTTGGTGGGTCCTGATTATCAACCATTTGATCTTGTGGTGGATTTTTTTGATGTAGGATTCTTTCTATTTCAGCAAATGGTCCTAGAAGGTTAGGGTTTTGAGATCTCCTACCTTGCATACACTAGGACTGATGGAGAGAGGATGGATTTGCTTTTTGTTTTCTATTTCTTGTTTTTTTTTTTTTTTTTTAAAATGCAAACAATTTTGTCAAACAAATTATCCTTATGATCTAATGTTAACCTAGACTCTCTATGTGAATTTTCTTACAAGGTGAATGGAGTCCACCTCGAGTCACAACCACAATCAATCAACGGCCAAGTAAGAGGTGGGGTAGTGGGAGGCTCCCCCTACTTTCGTAGGGACCTAATTAGAGAACCACTTTCCCGCTTAGACGTTTGCCTTTTCAACCTCTAGCCTAGACACCGTTGCAAAAAATGGAGGCAACCCGAAATTTAAACCATTCACGGTGTAAACCCTAGATTCTCTTTCGACTTGCTTTTAATTGGATTAGGAAATGCCAATGCAAGGAAGGTGATTTGTGGGTTAAGGAAGGGTGATCAAATCCCTACCTTATGTGGTTAAAGTTGTTGCCCTTAAAGTCTTTTTGAATGCAATACAAGGCAATAATCAAATCAATGCAGGGTGTATTGATGCAATCATGAATGACTTGCTAAAATTGAAACACGTACCTTTCCCCCGCAATCTTCAACAATTTATGGAAATAACTGTGCAAGGAAACTAGCTCACGCTTTCCTAGAATGATGAATGCCTAGCATGGAAGGTTTCTAATCTTGAAATGAAGGTTTTTAAATTTGGATGTTCTTCTTTTGTTCCTTTTTTAGTTAATGGAAACCTATCTAAACTAGAAACTACAAAAATGGAAACTAACTAAAATGAGGAAATTGAAACATAGAAAGTTGGAACACACTTACCATGGTTTTGCTTCCCCCCCTTTTTTTTTTTTTTTCAATATACCTGCAAAAATAAGAAAAATAAGGTTAGCTAAAGAATAATTACACTAAATCCAAGATAATCAAAATTAAAAATCTAACTCCTCGGCATCGGCACCAAAAATTGATCGTTTCAAATTGTGCGTCGTTAAACACTCAAAAGAACGTTCAATCTAAATTTATTCGGCTCATTTAAATTCAATTTTGAAAATTAATAATAGTGAGTCCGAGTCGATCCACAGGGAGATAAAATTTTAATTTTGAAAACCTTAGATTTTAATTATCTAAAAAAATTGGGAATTTGAATTGATTAATTAACTACCTAATTAAATTAAACTAAATTTACGAATTTAACTAACCTAATTTTTAAAAACACAAATACAACTCCATTTAAAATTGAGAAGAGAGAGATTAACAACATATTGTAAAAATAACAAGACTTCTAAATTGAACTAATCAATTTTTAAACAATACAACTTAATTTAACTAAACTAAAATAAGCTAAATCAAAATAATAGATTATACTAATAATACAAATGCAGCAGGTGCGGTGGAACTAAGAAGGATGCGAGTGCAGGTGTTTGATTGGAGGAGGTTGGCATGTGCTGGAGGCTTGTAGGCATGCAGGGCAACGCGTGGGAGCTGGTGGAGCCGCTGGAGGAACTGAGAAGAGGTGCACTGCTGCTGCTCGTGGAAGCTTCTGGTGCTATTGCTAGAGCTTGCTGGCATGCACGTGGAGTTGCTGGAGAAGGCCAGCTTCCGATGCTGCAGGTGCAGCAGATGGGAGCTTGACGTGGAGGCGCAGGATACGCAGGAAGCCCGTGGGGAGCCTTGCTATTGGTGCGCCGCTGGATGTGCCTGCGTGCATGCAGGGCGTTGACTGGAGGCTGAGGGATGCTATGGAGGAGGGTTCAGCGCAGCTGGCCGGCATGCGTGGAGGTCGGCTTCACCGTAGCGCATGGAGGAGCAGCTAGCCGGCAGGTTCAGGCTTCAACGCACATGCATGCAGGCCATAATGGTGGCTAGCTCGCCGGGTGCTGGGAGAGATCGCCGGGAAGCTGGGGAGAAAACGGAGAGGCAGAGAACAGATGGAGAGAAAGAGAGACCGAGAGAAACAAAGAGGGAGGATGAGAGAACCGGAGAGGCACCGAGAGAGAGAGGGAGTTTACGGGAGAGAAGAAGGGACCGGCTGCTGAGAAGAGGAGGAGAAGTTCGCGGTTGGGAAAACTACAGAAGGAGGAGGAGTACGCTGCGGGAGAGGAGTTGGAAAAAGAAAAGAAGAGAGATCGAGAGGGAGAACTGTGCGTGGGAGAAAAACCGAGAGAGAGGAGGGGCTGGCTGCTGGGAAAACAGAGAGAGAGAGCAGGAGAATAGGGGCTGAGAGGTTCGGAATTAGCGGAGTTGCTGTGGAGGGAGGAAGGTTAATATAGAGAGGAAGAGAGGCGTGCGAAGGAAACTGGAGACGAAGTAGGGCTGCGGTTGGGAAATTGGAGAGAAGGAAGGAAATATAGGGTTTTGGGAAACTCCAGAGAAAGAAGGAATCAGAGGGTCTTTTTAAAGTAGACTTTAGGAAGGCGGTTGGCCCTTCTTGGGTTCTTCTTGGCCGTGGAATTAGGGCAACACTAGGGCCTCAAATGACGTTTTTACCCCTGCTTTAATCTTTTGGACAAAATAACGTCGAATTTATCGAAATTCGAACCCTAGACTTTCCCCAAATTTTCGGAAACTCCACTAGCTGAACTGCATCATCGGCATGTCCTGTTCACATAAAATAAATATAAATTAGCACATTATCATAAAAATATCATTATATTTATTTATTTCATCTCGGTTTTGTCGAAAAACCGCAAATGCGCTATACTCCATTAATCACATGAAATGACGATGTTTTTAAGTCAGAATTTGATGAAATTGGTACCGTTGGACTTGGTACGCAATTATCTATCATTTCATACTATTTTACAGATAAAAACATGATTATGATGCATATGATTGCCTTTAAATGATCAATTTAACACTTTATCACCTACCAAAGAGATCAATTTAGGAACTGAAGACGAACCTAAGGTTGTCCTCGTTATCAAGAATCTGTCTGAAGTAGATGAAGAGGCAGTGGTCCGAGTTCTCAAAGATTATAAGGACACCTTCGCCTGGAGTTACGAGGATATGGCGGGGCTAGACTCATCACTAGTGGAACATAGATTAACCTTGAAAGAGGGAGCGCGCCCAGTAAAACAAAAGTTAAGGCGATTCCACCCTCAAATGGCTTTGAAAATGAAAGAAGAGGTTGATAAGTTGCATAAAGCCAAATTCATTAGAGTTGTCCTCTATTCGCAATGGGTGGCCAATATAGTCTGGGTTATGAAAACGGATGGGAAGGTCAGAATTTGTATGACTTCTGAGATTTGAACTGGGCATGTCCTAAAGACGATTTCCCACTGCCTCACATAAATGTGCTCATTGACAACACTGCTGGCTATGAAACTGTATCATTTATGGATGGGTTCTCGGGGTATAATCAGATTAAGTTGGCAGAAGAGGATCAAGAGAAAACATCATTCACCACACCTTGGGGAACTTACTGCTATGTCGTTATGCCATTTGGATTGCAAAATGCTAGAGCCACTTATCAGAGAGCCATGATGGCGATATTCCATGACATGATGCACATTAACTTAGAGGTGTATGTGGATGATCTGCTAGTGAAATCTAAGACGAAAGCTGAGCATGCTGAAGTTCTAGCAAAGGTTCTGGAGAGGTGAAGAGAATATCAGTTGAAGATGAACCCCAAGAAATGTGTATTCGGGGTATCCTCAGGGAAGTTACTTGGATTCATTGTTAGTAAGTGGGGCATTAAGATCGATCCCAACAAGGCCAAGGCTATCAGAGAGATGCCGCCTCCCAAGAATTTGAAGGAATTAAGAGGATTAATCGGGAGGTTGCAATATATTCTCCGATTTGTCTCCCAACACTCGCAAAGGTGCAAGCCGTTTTACGAGCTTACTAAACCGGGAGTCAAGTTCGATTGGGATGATAAGTGTCAGGACGCATTTGATGGATTGAAGAATTATTTAGCAAGTCCTCCTATTCTGAGACCACCATCTCCGGACAAACCGTTGATTCTATATATTTTTGTCCTGCATGATGCAGTGGGGGCTGTCCTGGCACAAGAGGATGAAGAAGGAAAGGAGAGGACAGCCTATTATCTCTCAAAACTTCTCAACCCCACTGAACAGAGATATACAGTGATGGAGAAAACATGTGTAATACTTGTATGGGTGGTCCAAAAGTTGAAGCATTATTTCTTGGCCCATGAAGTTCATCTCATCGCTAAGATGAATCCCATTAAGTTCCTTCTTGAGAAATCCGTCCTCACTGATAGGTTAGCACGATGGCAGAGCTTTCTTTCCCAATTCGATATCACTTACATCCAGCAGAAAGCGATTAAAGGCTATGCCATAGCAGAACATCTTGCTCATCACCCTCTTCCTCGATTCGATCCAGTCCAATCAGAGTTTCCGGATGAGGAACTGATGTCCATAAACAAAATCAATGATGATATGTGGACTCTGCATTTTGACGGGGTTCTGAACTCTCACGGAAAGGGTATCGGCATTGTTCTCCTATCACTTGAAGGTGTCACCATTCCACAAGCCTTTCAGCTTGACTTTTATGTCACTAACAACATAGCTGAGTATGAGGCTCTCTTTGCCGGCCTCGAGGCCGCTCATCTCCATGGTGCCACCAAACTGAGAATTGTGGGTGATAGTCAATTAATTCTTCTCCAAGTGCTTACCAAATATCGCACTCTTGATCCTAAAATCAAGCCCTATCAGGAACTCACTTTAGCTTACGCCAAGCTTTTCACCAAACTGATCTTTGTCCTTGTCCCTCGGAATCAGAACATTTTAGCTAACACTTTGGCTTCTCTTGCATCCTCCCTAAATTTCTCGATCTTTCCTTAAAGTTAAAGAGAAGTTGTTGAAGAAGGTTAGAGATGGGGATATTGTGGAGAAAAGAGAGATCATGCTGCTAGACTGGCAACAAGAAATGGAAGATGAGGATAAACCATGGTATTATGAGATTGCTAAATACTGTGAAGATCAGTCATACCCCGAAGAAGCCACTACTGAGGAGAAGAGAGCTATCGGGAGAGTTGATTAGAGGTACACCTTAGTTGGAGGAACTTTATACAAACGTGGATTTGATGGTGTCCTCTTAAGATGTCTAGATGAAGATGAGCTTTGGAAAATTATAGAGGGAGCACACGCTGGGATTTGTGGTGGCCATGTTAACGGACAGATGCTATCGAAGAAAATCCTTAGACAAGGATATTACTGGCCAACCATGGAAGAAGATTGCGTAGGATATGTCTATAGGTGTGCTAAGTGTCAGCTTCATGCCGATAAGATCCATTCCCCTGCATCTTCACTCCATCTTGTTTCATCCCCATGGCCTTTCTCCATGTGGACTTTCGACATCATTGGTCCCCTTGGTAATCCTGAGTCTGTCACCAAGCAAAAATCTTTCATCCTCACGGCAACAAAATATTTCATCAAGTAGGCGGAAGTTGAAGCATACACGGAGATTAAAGCATCAACGGTTTGCAAGTTCATCATGAGGAACATCATCACCAGATTTGGAATCCCAAGCACCATCGTCACCGACAATGGACTACAGTTCATATCACAAGAGCTGAAGGACCTCTGCAACAGGTATAAAATTGCATTGCATCATTCATCTCCTTATTATTCGCAAGGCAATTGCCAAGCAGAGGCAACCAATAAAACTCTAATAAAAATTATCAAGAAAACGTATAAGTCTAATAAGTTCTCGGACTGGCCAGAAAAATTAGTTGAGGCTCTATGGGCATACCGAACTTCAATCCGTACTCCCACTGAGCAAACTCCTTATTCCCTAACATTTGGAATGGAGGCGGTAGTTCCATACGAAGTCCTCATCCCATCATTAAGAGTACAATTAAGCAAGGAATTTTCCATCAATGAGCATCGCTCCGCACTCCTTGCTCAATTGGAACTCTTAGATAAGAAAAGATGGTCAGTCGCCGATCATGCAAGAGTATATCAGAACATATTAGCATGTTTTTACCAAAAGAAGGTCATTGAACGAAAGTTTAAAGTTGGTGAGATGGTTGTGAAAAGAATCTTTGTAAAACCTGGTGGTCTATGTTCTAAGCTCCAACCCAACTAGGAAGGACCGTATGTCATATCACATGCTTTTCCTGGTAACACTTGTCGCTTAGTCAATGCAGAAGGACAGGAGCTAACTCACCCCTGGAATGGTTTGTATTTAAGAAATACTATCCTTAGTGTAATTGATCAGCATGGTACAAGGATCAGTGGAGTTGAAAATTTCAAAAACTCAAATTCCCATATTAATCTTTGGTAATATAATCCAAACGTATTAATTACACACAAATACGTTTGATTCGTGAATAACAAGAGATGCGAAGCCCGAGGGACACTAAAAGCTTGACTAATAGTGGAAAAGTACAACTCATTCTTTCAAAACAAAACTCCTGTTTTTACTCTCGGCCCGCGACGATGGAACGAGGTTTAGAATAGACTACTGACAATACCCGCCATCCTAGTAAGAGGCCATCATAAAAAAAAAGGGGGAGATCCGCCCCGCAAAGGCAAAAGAAAAAGCAAAAGCGAAAGCCAAACCAAATCAAAAGGCTACTCAATATTGTGAATGTTATTACAAAAGGCCACAAAATCAAATGAAAAGGGAGCGCAAGGCCGTTAAATACCCCGCAAAATAAGAATGACCGAACCCTAATGGATAACAGGGTAGAGAAAGGACATCTTTCAGAGTCTCCGGAACCTTCTCGCGAGCTTTCTAAACCAATTCTTCCCTTCATTCTAAAGAGACTTGCCCCAAACTTTAGGAATAGTAAAGGTTGACCAAGGGTCGGACCATCAAATGGGATCACGATTCCAAACATAATTCAAGCACGATAAGTCTGGAATAGGTCATTAAAAATTGATGTGGGAATTAAGTTGACGAATGGATACGCTCTTTTGATCCAAGTTCCATGTTGATCTTTAGTTTACTTAGTTAATTGAATATTTCAAAACCCCAAAAAATTGAATATTTCAAAATCCAAACAAAAAAATTGAATATTTCAAAATCCGAAAAAAAATTGAATATTTCAAAACCCAAAAAAATTGAATATGTCAAAACCCAAAAAAATTGAATATTCCAAAACCTAAAAAAATTGAATATTTCAAAACCCAAAAAAAATTGAATATGTCAAAACCCCAAAAAATTGAATATTTCAAAACCCAAAAAAATTGAATATTTCAAAACCCAAAAAAGTGAATATGGCAAAACTTCGAAAATTGGATATTTCTAAAAAATGCAATTGCGAAACAAAAATATTTTAATTAGCATTTGTTTGTTGCATCACGCGCGTGTTGCATTCTTTTACCTTCAGTGAGCATTTGCATGCTTGTATGTTGCATTTTACTTCCTTTTAATTATCCTTATTCACCTTTGTTAAATAAAGGCTTCGCCCCTTGACCCTTCTATCAAGGATAGGATTAAGTAACTGGCTACTTAACTGGGTAAGGGGCTAAGCCTGAACAGACATTTATTTTGTTCGTTGAGCCATGTGCAGGAATGGAAAAGGAAAGATAGCGAAAAACAACACCAAGACAACTCGAGTATGAAGAAAAGTCCTTTCATATATCATAAAGATTTTGTACAACATGAAAGTCCATCCACATGACTCCAAAACAAAAGAAAACACATGATGGCAGCCCTCACGGTTGGCTCTCTCTTGCACCCTCGTCCAGCTGGCTCTGCGCCTCATCCTGGACGTCTGGACCTTGAGCTAGCGGCGGCGGTGGTCCCATGACGTTTGGCCCTGTCTAGCCAGAGGATACTGCAATGCTGGTGGTGAAGGCACTCGCCTGTCCCCGCTCCAACGCCCGCTGGAGCGCACCCTGATAGCGAGCCTCGATGCTCTGGTACTCGTGCTCCGCCACCGATAGGCGTCCCTAGAGACTCTCCAACCGGGACCGGTCTCGATCCCTCTCCTCCGTCAAAACCTCCAGCCGAACCTGGAGACGTGCAAACTCACGAGGGAGGTCACCCGTGGAGAGTCTGGCCAGCTGCTCCTCCAGCTCTGCGACTCAGGCTGCCGAGCTACGGGCTTGTGCCAGCTCCGCATCCCTCTTCTCAAGAGCCACGCAGAGCTCTTGGACCTGCAACAAAAGACATCATCAGCTAAGTGATCAAGCAAGCAAAAGACATCATGCAAGAAGCAAGTTGAGGGCTTACCCGAGCAGCAGCATCCTCTTCAGCTTGAGTGGCATGGCGGATGGCAAGGGCTAGCTGACTTCGCAGGTCAGCCAAAGCGGCTTCATGGGTAGCCAAAAAGGAGGAAGGACCGGCAGTGGCAGAAGGTGAAGGGGTCCCCGCGTGGGTATAAGCGGCACGCTGTAACAAAAGGGGGACTAGCGTCAATGTACAAGTGTCAAAATAATTTAATAATAAAATGGAGCATTCATAACATCCATGTCATTCATGCATAGCACTTACCAGCTCATCTAATTCTTTCTGGACACGCTCTAACTGGGCCTCGGCATCTTGGAGGTGGCCGCGGAGTGTGATGATGGTGGCATCCCGAGCATCCTGCATAACATGCCATACATTTACAAATATAAAGCAATATAATTAATAAAGTGAAAGAAGCATTCATAAGCATGCATATCATAATACTCACATCGAGAGGTCGGAGAAGCTGGAGGTGGGCCGCGTAGTGGGCCCGGTAGAGCTGCAGGTAAGTGTCGTTGCTCGCCGCCTACGACTCCACCGGGACCCCGTATCGGTGCCAGTCATTCCGCTGATCTGGAAATTTGGCACTCCAATCCGTGCAGGCCTACTTCCCTTACATCCACCTCCCGATCCCCTCCGGAATCTCCTCCTCCACCCACTCCTGATGCAGACCCAATGTCCGCATCGCCAGCCTCAGGCGCAGGAGGGTGATTTCATTCATGCAATACAACCACACCTGGCGCCCGAACCTGCCTCGCCCGTGCTCCACCCATGGCTGTCTGGCATCGTCCATACCCAGATATGGACGCCATATAACCTGCATTCATATAGGTTGATTGCATTGCATTTAACTAATAAAACATCTAAACTATCAATCGAATATGCAATTAAATAAACGCTAATCTAAAAACACTTTAACCAAAAACAATTAATAATTAAACCATTTAACATTAGATAACTAATCAAATGTGAAACAGAAAAGAATTTTAAAACTTACCAATAACTCTGGGTAATCAAGGAATTGATGGCAAAGAGCCGTCAACTAGTGATGCTGTGGCCCGTGTCTACCACCGGACGCCAATGCCGGGCAAGTGGAACCGCCGCCGGCTGTGTAGATGGCCTCGCTCAGCCCAGAGGAAAATAAAAATACGTCCACACCTGCATAAAAAAGCATGTAGTTAGGATCACACGCATTGAATAATTAGCATTTAATGAAATGAACAAATATAAAATAAACCAAGTACCTGAAGAAACGGCGCGAAGCAGCTGATGGTGGTCTCCCGGTCAGGTGTGACAGCGGAGAGGTCGGTGAAGAGATGGGCCAGAAGGGCCGCACCCCATGTGTACTCGCCTAAGCGGTCAAGATCTACCAAGAGACTCAGGAAGCGACAATGGATGTAGTCGCCCTTCGTCCCGAAGAGAAGCCTACCGAAGAAGAAGACTAAGAATCTCCTAAGGTCTCTATCTACCCTGACCCTATCACTAGGATCCTGACCATATATCTCGCTGGCCACCCTGGCCAGTCTGGATCTCAACTCAGCCCGGGACTCGTCGGGCTGCTGCCTAGGCTCCTCTAGCCCTAGGGATCTCTCCACTGCTGTCCTGAGGAGGGTCCGGAACTCTCGGCCCTCCAATCCTGTGTACTCTAGGCCCAGCAGCTCCTGAGCCAGTCCGTGGTAATCGGGATATGTAATCCCGCTCACCGCCCGGCCTTCCACTCGAACGCCGGTGATTCGGCACATGTCCTTGAGACTAGGGACCATGTGTCCCCAGGGCATCAGAAATGCCCTGCTCTCGGTGTGCCACCTCTCCCTAAGGACCTGGAGCAATACCAAGTCGATCCAGAAGGGTTCTATCTCTAGCATCTCCCGGAATCCCATCTCCACCAGTCTCGCCTTTTGGAAGTCCAAGAGACCCCGGTAAGCGGCCACCACCAAGTCCCAAGAGATCCTGGTCCTCATCATGCCCTGCAATTTTCAATCGGGATCATCATCAGAACACTACTAATCAATTTTTTAAATTAATTTGGAGAATTAATCCTCATTTTAAATCACGTCAGGGTATGGGGACGGGTTTCAAAAGGCGTCCCTATCCCTAGACGCCTTTCACCACAGGTTTCAAGAACCTATGGCTGGGCCATTTTCTCTCTCTAAAATCAGAATTTAATTGCTATAAGAGTGTTCCGAGGCTTACCAAACGAGGGCCTGCCTCCTCAGCCGGTGCCGCCGCTTCCTCACCCGCTTGAGCGGCCGGAGGGGCTTCCTCAGCCTCCATAAAGGCCGCCAGCTCCATGAGCGCCAATTCCTCGGTTGGCGGGACTTCCTCCTCACCCACCTCTACCAGTTCAACGGCGGTGACTCGCCGCCGCTTGCCACCCATGTCGCTAGGTCCTCCTTGCTCCATAGGACCAAGGATAAGAGCTAGAGGGAGGGAGGATAAGAGCTAGAGGGGGACAGAGCTTGTGAGAGTGTGAGAGGGCTCGTGAGAGGGAGAAGGAGAAAGAGAGAGGGCGGCCGGAGTTGGAGGTGGCCACCGGAGTTAGAGAAGCTTGTCGGAGCCGAAGAAGATGGCCAGAAAAGGAGAGGAGCCGCCGTTCGTCGGAGAAGAGCGGAGAGAGAAAAGTAAAAGAGAGAATGAGGAAGAAGGAGGCTTGAGCTCGCAAGCCCTTGTTTGAATTCTTTAAATCACGTCTTGGGACAGCGACGCTATTTAGGGGCGCACAAATTGAGGCGGCAACGGGAATTTTTGAAATAAGTGAAACGCGTCCACCTAGGGTGACGCCTTTTGTACTTTACCGCCTCTTCTGCTCAGGGCCGTACCACGGAGAGTTTGAAAAGAATGGTTATTCGCGTCTTGTAAGGACGACACCATTTAGTGGATTAATTACTAGAAATCTCTGGAAAATAGGAGAGAGAGAATTGAAAGGCGTCCCGATAGCCAGACGCGATTCAGGGTTCTTTAAGGATTAATTTTTAAAATTTGGAAATTGATTAAGAGTGAAATGTGTCTCTCTGAGTCGACGCGATTTGAATTAACTGAACCCGAGAGTTCATATTTTGCGGAAAAATGACAGTTTCATTCAAGGAAAAATTACAGGAAGACTGTAAAGCATTAAAGGAGGACTTATACTATATTAAGGATTGATTTCTTCATTGAAATAAAATAAGAAATACATCAAGTTGGAAGAAAGGTGAAGAGCTTTCAAGGCCGAACTTTCTTGAGCTCCTTTACGTATGATTTCCACAGTTCCTTATTAGCTTCATGAGGAGTTTTCACACAACGAGTGAATCCGATGTTCCAAAGAGTTGCAATAAGTTCGGTCGCCTCGAAGTCTTCATCAGTTCCTAATGCTCGCTTCTTGATTGGAGAAAGAGACGATATTTCTGGAAACTCATAGCAAGGCATGCCAAGCTGAGGATGACACCGATGGGGATTATAAAGGACGAACTCAGTCATCCCGATCAGTCGAAGCTCTGTGCCAGTACGCGGCGCACTCGAACTGCCTTTTCCATGAGAGCAAGTGGCATGGATTCGAGTCCGGTTCTGGGCATAGTCTTGAAATAAGTACGCAAGTCAGCTAGAGTCTTGAGGTTGGGCATTCAATTGGTCATGTTATCATTGAATTTCACAATGTTGGCAGTATGGAAGATAGGACTGTGCTGATATGCCTGAGATATCCTTGGAACTTTCTCCTCATTATGGTTGAACTTGAAGTGGAATTCCACCCACAGAGTCAAGAGTAGCATGCTGCCATAAGGAGGTTGGCCCGTAGAAGCTGCAGAGAGCCCACTATAGAGGTAGGCTAGAGCCACTATGCTAATCTGCTTCCCTTCAAAAATCTCATTGATTGCACTGATTTGATCATCTTCTAGAACGTTGTCTTGAGCAGGGAATAGTAGTGCTCCAGCTAAGCACGTAGTGAATGCCTTCATCACATTCTCTGTATCTTCAACCTTGAAATCTTTTATCTTCTTCAAGGTCCATTCAGCTAATTTAGCAAGATTGATCCCTTTCTTGGTAAGACAACCTTGAATTTCCTTTGGGTTCTTTATAATCTTTTCCAATAATTGTTGACCCGTGATTCTTTCTCTCATGAATATCATCTCACTCAAATCAGGATCATCATTATTGACTTTGAGTTTGGGAAGGCCCAATAAGAGTTCGATTTCTTCTAGGAGTATGGTGGCTTCGAATGTGGCAAAGAGGAAAGTATGAGTTTGTGGATGCCATAGTTCGATCAAAGCGCCCAGTGCAGCCCAATCCATGTTTGTGCTCTTGTAATGCTTGGTATGGACTATCAATCCTTGGATATGCCACTTGGATATATAAGATTGCATGGAGAGATTGATCTTGTTGACTAGTTTTTAGACCCATGGAAGTAAAGAAAATCTTCTTGGACCGGGGAAGAAAGGATATCCCTAGATAGAGAATTAGAATATGGAGATCATGTAGAAAGTTGCATAGGAAAAATTGATTAGAGGAGAGAATAGCTTACTTGTAAGTTAGGATCTCGCCCACTTAGATGATCATTCACCTCAGAAAACTTTTCAATCGCCTTTCTCATCCTCTTATTTGAAGAATATTGTGTAGAATCCATCCTCCTTGAATTGATTTTTTTGACTCCTTCTTGTTCTTCACCTCTTTTCCTTGAGTCTTGAAGAGAATTCTCTACCTTTCCCTCTTGATTGCTTGTTGTAATGCTTTGATATGAAGAGAGGAGGGATTTATAGAGTGATTTGTAAAATTGGAAGTCCCTTTCCGAATTAGCGGAGGAATATACATTAAGGCAAGCAGAGTTCGGGTTGGAGTCAGAAAAGGGAGCAGTTTCTGTAATTTAAATGGCGTCTGGACGGGGTGACGTCATTTAAATGACGTCTGGGAATAGCGACGCGTTTTAAACAGGTTTCTGAATTTTGTTACCTTGCTAAAAATCCATGATTTCATGATATACAATTTGCTTGAAGTTACTGACGAAATGCTGAGTGCAGGAATTACCAAGAGGTGAAAATGAAGCTGAAATTCCACTAAGGTCCCACTGTGGGAGTTCATAAGTCCCAACCGTGACTAAAAAGATGGTTACCTCTACCCTGTACTTTCTTATGTAATTTATTTGCATTCACATTATTATATGATAAATATTTATTAGATACATCAAGGACCTTGTAGTTTTGATGAAACTGGAATTTGAGTTCCACCCCAACAAAAACAGTGATAATTCCAGAGGATTCTTAATCATACGGATAGGCCGATAGATTGTTAATTAATGGGAACGATGGTTCCACTTTTGTGAAACGGTGCGTGGATAAACGAGCTTCGGCTTAGTACTGAATTACAAGAACCAATATCTTGACTCATTAATGACAATTTAACAATATTATTCTTGATTAATTTATATTTTATTTTATTTTATATTTTTCTTTTAGCCCAGTATGCATCATGTAGGATTTTGATATCATTGTGATAAAGATTAATTCCTGATTAAATTTCAGATCATTGATCTAATAAATCCCAACGTGATATGAAATATTCCATTATGAGTTGAGTATCTTGATTATCTTTAAGGTTTGCTGATTATCTTGATTATCTTGATTCCATTGATCTCTTCAAGTTATCCTCATTGATTGTTTCGAGAAAGATTCCCATCACATGATGTTAAGAGCGTGTCACATCACATCTTAGCATTACATTTTCAGTACATTTCACTCCCTTAAAAAGCCAATGCCAAGATGGGGCAGCTGTAGACATGCTAATTTTTACGTCATATTGAGTAAATTTCATATCACAATGATAATGCCCCAGAATGGTCTGATGTTTAATCATTAATTAATTTTTATTGATTTTCTCGAAATTTGTTGAATCACATCGTGTATACACGACACTATTTAGATTCTTAACAGAAATCAATTCGAAATTGAAAATTGTAAATTTAAGAGGATTTAGCTAAATAGCGTCGCCCTTACACGATGCCGTTTAAGTCCTAATCTGCTTAGGTTTACTATTTCTAATTCTGGTTAATTTCCTAAATTATCTAAAGCACGTCGCGTGTACACGACGCCTTTCACATTTCTTAATTATTTTCGGTTTCCCTTTCCGGATTTATTTCTGTTTTAGCCGCATTAATGAACTAAAAGGCGTCCCCCTTGAACGACGCGTTTTAAGAGTTTCCTGATAAATAAGATTTGGTCGAGATAATCCTGTTCCTAAGGTTGGAAGGGTTTCCAATTCCCATTGTGATTGTCCAGAGCAAGTCCGAGCTGCGGGAGAGTCTCTTTGAAGGCCAAATACCCTAAAATCACTTCTTACAAATATATATGGACATTGACCTTTAAAAGAGGTGGGTATTTGGAGAATTCGGAGCTCTCTACAAGGTGTTTGAAGGTCCTCAAGGGAGAAAAACGTGGATAACAAGAAGGAGTTCTTGTTCCTTCATCCTCTTCCACCATTAAAGCTTAAGAAAATCAAGACTTTTAAAGGGCCAAACCAACCGATTTCCTTTCTAGTCTATTCTAGTTTCTTTTTCATATAGCTTTTCATTGCATCAACTCATCGCACACACTCACTTCATGATTTTCAAACCTACACTCCTTAAGGGGGTTTAAAAGAATACAAAAAGTGAGTCCTTTTAGCTTAGTTATATGTTTAGATTCTTAATTAGAATAGATACTACACTACTTTAGTTCTAATCATAGTTTTATTGTTTATTTGATTTTTTTTATATAAGGTACAAAAGAAGAACAAGAGTAAAGAAAGAAAATGCTCTTTTCTTTCGGCCGACTGAAAGAGGGGAACAAAAAGATCCCATATTCTCCCGATTTGCAAGGTTAGTAAGCGATCACTCTTCTTTTGAAACCCTCGATTTCTGGCGATCACAATCCTTTTCATATTATTAAACACATGATAACATGATGAACATACACTCTTTTTGAGCACTACACTCTCCGATCCCTTCGCTCTCCCTTCCCCCTTCTCCTTCCTTTCCTCTCCCTCCACTCCATCAACCCCCCCCCCCCCCCCCCCCCCCCCAACTTCCACACTACCACCACCATTTCCTCCGCGGCGTGTTGCTCTCCGGACGGCGGCCGACGTCCCGGTGGAGTAACGGCGTCCACGGCGGTACTGGCGGCGGCTTATGGCGTGGTGGGTCGGCGGCTTGGAGCACGGAGGAGTTCAAGTAACCGGTAGGGTGACGATCCCCATTGTGTTTCGAGTAAAACCATGTTTTCCTGCTTTGGAGCATGTTTAGGAGATTTTTAGGGTGAAAATGCTAATTTTATAAAATGAGAAATGGTGGGCTTTTAACGGATATTTGGATTCTTCTCCTCCTTCCGTATTTGTTATGTTTTTTGTGCAATTTGGGGGTGAAATCCCACTTTGTGATTCGGGGAGGCCGGAGGGAAAAACCTGTCTGTGAGAGCTAAATGGCATATGGGGACATCGATGCCATTTAAAAGGCGGCTTCCACCCGAGACGCGATTTAGCCTTGATAAGGGATTTTGTTTCTATCGCAAATAGCGTCCAAGGACAACGACGCCATTTAAATAGCGGCTTCTGTGAACGACGCGTTTTAGGCCATATTCCAGAGGCCAGTTTTCATATGAACTAGTTTAGGAGTCTTGAATGACGTCGGCCATGGGCGACGCGATTTAAGATAGAACCTCATTAATCCATGCAATTAACATATATTTACATTGTTAGATAGTTTGGTTAAATAAATGCTTAAAAACGTACTCGATGATGAGGATTTCTACGTGATCGGATCGCACTGTGTTGTGTTTTGTGCGACCATGGACTTAGAGTGATAGTTGTTAGCGCTTAGGCATCCTGTGTCGGTGTGGAGTGACACGACGCCGGTGTGGGAGTGGTGGGGTGACGCCTAGAGAGAGGGTCACTTGGTGTACCCCGGGGTATAGTTAGTATTGGTGTGGGAGTGGTACATTCGGAGTGTCACTCGTACTAGGGGAAGTAGAACCACCTAGAGCCGGTCAGGCCAGAGTAGCTAGCGCGCTATCCGAGGGGTTACTGTTTGGTCTCAGCGGGTCGGTGTTTTCCGCATTCGGCCGCGTGGTTTGTGTTTTTAGCCGAGACGTTGGTTGTGGACTCCATGGTGGAGTGGTTTTAGAGTTGTGCATGTTACATTTATGAATGCATGCGTTTTTATATCGAAATTTGAGAATATTTGGGAGTTATGTTTACTGCTTTATTTATTTAAATTGCCTATATTTGTGTTGCTGTACTAGTGGGTGCGTGAGTGGGTGGTAGGGATCGAAGGATCCCTACTGAGTCCATTTCGATGAGACTTACCCCTGCGGTTTTCAGGTGAGGGTTCCAGGCAGGCGTAGTGTAACGACTCGCCACCCTATAATCAGGGATCCGATTACTAAATGGGTACCGAATCATTAATTTGGAGCCAAACCAGGATCTTGATAAGTCTGGAAAATAAATAATAAACTAAGCTAAACATTCACATCGCATTGAATTAGAAAGGAAATGCAGGAATTAAAAATTATTACAATGCGACTCGACTCAGCAAATAATTACATACTCCAACTAAAAGGAAATAATTAAGCATACAGGTTAGAAAATAAAATGACAACTACATCGGGGCATACTCCAGAACAACGGCTGCTGGCGCGCCACCCAATGCAACACTCTCCTCGCTACACCTGCCTAGAACCCTCACCTGAAAACCACAGGGGTGAGTCTCATCGAAAAGACTCAGTAGGGATCCTTCGATCCCCACCGCCCACTCATGCACTCACAAGTATAACAACACAAATATAAACAATTTAAGCAATTAAAGCAGTAAATACATTTTCCAATTTCGTTACGAAACACATGCATTCAAACGGTAACATGCACAATTCTAAAAACCACTCCGTCACAAGTCCACAACCCGCGTCTCGGCGAAACACACAAGTCACATGGCCGAACGCGGAAAATACTGACCCGCTGAGACCAAACAGCAACCCCTCGGATAGCACGCTGGCTACTCCAGCCCGATAGGCTTCAGGTGGTTTCTGCTTCCCCCAGCACGAGTGACACTCCGAATGTACCACTCCCACACCGGTACTAGCTATACCCCGGGGTACACCAGGTGACCCTCTCTGTAGGCGTCACCCCGCCACTCCCACACCGGCGCCGTGTCACTCCCACACCGACACAGGGTGCCTAAGCGCTAACAACTGTCACTCTAGGCCCACGATCGCACAAAACACAACACGGTGCGATCCGATCACATAGAATCTAATGTCATTGAGTACATTTCTACACATGCAATTAACTAAACTATATAACAGTGTAAACATGTGTTAATTGCATGGATTAATGGAATTCTGGCTTGAATCGCGTCGCCCAAGGCCGACGTCATTCAAGACCCCTAAACTGGTTCATGTGAAATATGGTCTCGGAAGATGGCCTAAAACGCGTCGTTCACAGATGACGCCATTCAAATAGCGTCGCTGTCCCTGGACGCCATTCAGTTCCAGAGACAGAGTCTGTTATCTGGGTCAAATCGCGTCGTGGGTGGAAGCCGCCTTTCTAAAAGGCGTCGCTGTCCCCCGACGCTATTCAACCTTCACAGATAGGTTCTCCCTCCGCCTTCCCCCAATCCACGGGGTGGAATTTCCTCCCCCAAATCGTGTAAAAACACAAACAGAGTGGAGAAGGAGGAAAAGAACCGAAATACCCATTAAAACACCCAATTCTCATTACATGCATTTAATATTTTCTTACCAAGAGAACCCCTAAATATGCTCCAAGCGGGAAAAACATGGTTTTTAAACGAAATACAACGGGGATCGTCACCCTACCGGTTACTCGAACTCCTCCTAGTTCCAAGCCGCCAACCCGCCTCGCCACACGCCGCCGCCGGTACCGCCGTGGACGCCGTTACTCCACCGGGACGTCGACCGCCGTCCGGAGAGAAAAACGTCGCGGAGGAGATGGTGGTGGTAGTGGTGGGAGTTAGGAGGTTGATGGAGTGGAGGGAGAGATGGAATGGAGGGAGGAAGGCAAGGATAAGGGGAGGTGGTTCGCTAGAGCTCGGAGGGGAAAGAGGAGAGAGAGAGGTAAGGAGAGAATGAGGGAAAGGAAGGAGGGTTCGCGGGGTCAAACAGAAGCTGGGTAAAATGCGTCGAGCAAGCCCGACGTCATTCAGATGACAAGACTGGGCCGTACGCTGACAATCCAGGGTCGTACTCTAAATGGCGTCGTCCATCCAAGAAGCCATTCAGACGATATGACCGGAGTCGTACTCTCGCGCCCCAAGGCCAGCCTACGTGGCACAGCCTAAAACACGTCCACATTGCTGGACGCCATTTGAACCGCGTCGAGTAAGCTCGACGCAAAAAAAGAAACTAAGTCTCAGCCCCATCAGGGCCCGAACTAAGGGATCCAACACCGAAACTCACCCGATAACCGAATCCGTAACCTCAATCCTTACATTCTCCCCCCCTTAAAAGAATTTCGTCCCCGAAATTGCCTGCTACAATTAACGAGATTGAAACAATAAAGATACAAGCTCACAAGAGAACTTACGAGAAAAGATAGGGAAACTGCTCCCGCATCTCATCCTCACGCTCCCAGGTCGCCTCGCCTCTGGAGCGATATTGCCAAATCACCTTAACCAGAGGAACAACCTTATTTCGAAGGACCTGTTCCCTGCGATCCTCAATACGCACTGGAAATTCTGGAAAGGACAAATCCTCAGCGACCTCCAACTCTGAAAAGTCCAAAACATGAGATGGATCCTGAACGTATTTCCTCAGCAAAGAAACATAGAACACATCGTGTACTCCTGCAAGACTGGGTGGCAAGGCTAGCTGATACGCCGTTTCCCCAATTCGAGCAAGAATGAGAAAAGGCCCAACATATCGCGGACTCAGCTTACCTCGCTTCCCGAATCTCATCACACCCTTGGAGGGTGAGACTCAGAGAAACACGTGGTCCCCAACCTCAAACTCAAGCGGTCTCCTACGGATGTCTGCATAGCTCTTCTGTCTACTCTGAGTTGTAGTCAACCGCTGCTGCACCACTCTGGCAACCTCAGCACACTGCTGTACCAGCTCTGGCCCTGCCATATGCCTCTCGCCAATCTCAGACCAATTCACAGGGGATCGACATGGCCGCTCGTACAGTGCCTCATAAGGAGCCATGCCGATACTAGAATGATGACTGTTGTTGTAGGCAAACTCCACTGTAGATAAGTGCTGCTCCCAAGAACCTCCCCAGTCTAAGCAACATGCCCTGAGCATATCCTCCAGTGTATGAATGGTCCTCTCCGACTGTCCATCAGTCTCGGGATGATAAGCCGAGCTGAAGGCTAACTGCGTGCCCAAGGCCTTCTGAAAACTCTTCCAGAACCTAGAAGTAAATCTCGGATCCCGGTCTGACATGATGGATAAGGGCACTCCGTGTAGAGAGATGATCCGGTCCACAAACAACTTAGCCAACTTACCGACTGACCAGTCCTTCCTAATAGCCAGAAAGTGTGCCGACTTGGTCAATCGATCAACAATGACCCAGATCGCGTCTCTTCTGCCAGGGGACACAGGTAATCCCATCACAAAGTCCATAGTCACGTGTTCCCATTTCCATTTCGGGATCAGCAAAGGCTGCAACAAACTTGCTGGTCTCTGGTGTTCTGCCTTAACCTGCTGGCAAGTCAGGCACCTTGCCACATAATTAGCCACATCCTTCTTCATACCAGGCCACCAAAAGTGCCTCCTCAAACAATGATACATCTTAGTCGTTCCGGGATGCACTGCATATCTGGAACGGTTCGCCTCATCCAGGACACTCCTGCGCACGTCCTCCTCAGCTAGAACATAGAGTCTGCCTCTAAATCTGACTGTACCATCGTCCCACAACTCCACTTCTGGTGTCTGGAGAACCTGTGGTAACTCTGCATCTGCCCTCTGAGCCTTAATTACAGTATGGTACACTGCTGGCCTCAAAGTTAAGCTGGCCAACACGGCTCTGTCAGCCTCTCGCAGAATCCTAAAGGAAGATTCCACCACCTGCTCAAATAACCTCCATTCTTGAACCATGAGATATGACACGACCGTCTTCCAACTCAAGACGTCTGCCACCACATTTGCCTTGTCCGGATGATAAGAAAGGTCGAGATCATAATCCTTGATAAATTCCATTCACCTGCACTGCCTCAAGTTCAGATCCTTCTGCATGAATACATACTTCAGGCTCTTGTGATCGGTAAAGACCTGAAATTTCTCTCCATACAAATAGTGCTGCCAGATCTTTAGTGCAAAAACCACAGCTGCCAACTCTAACTCATGAGTGGGATAGTTCTCCTCATGCTTCTTCAGCTGCCTAGAAGCATAGGCCACAACTTTACCATGCTGCATCAGAACTGCACCCAAACCTCGACGTGATGCATCTGAATAAACCACAAATCCACCAGAACCTGATGGAAGCACCAGCACTGGAGCCGAAGTGAGGCGAGTCTTCAACTCAATGAAACTCCGCTCACATTCCTCGGTCCACACGAAACGAACTCCCTTACAAGTCAACCTCGACAAGGGGGCCGCTATCGAAGAAAAACCCCGGACAAACCGTCTGTAATATCCTGCTATCCCCAAAAAGCTCATGATCTCAGTTACTGTTGTAGGTCTGCTCTAATCCATTACTGCCTCAATCTTGGCTGGATCCACTCCTATGCCATCACTAGATATGACATATCCTAGGAAGTGCACCTTATCTAGCCAGAATTCACACTTGCTAAACTTGGCATAGAGTTGGTGATCTCTCAGAACCTGCAATACCGCCTGAAGATGTGTGGTATGCTCTTCCTCAGAAGAAGAGTACACTAAAATATCATCTACAAATACCACCAAAAACTGATCCAGGTAGGCCCTAAAGACCCGGTTCATCAAATCCATAAAAGCCGCCGGAGCATTGGTCAAACCAAAAGGCATAACCAAAAATTCATAATATCCATACCGAGTCCTAAAGGCCGTCTTACTAACATCAACCTTATGGATCCTCATCTGATAATATCCTGATCTCAAGTCAATCTTTGAAAACACCTTCGTAGACTGCAACTGATCTATCAGATCATCGATCCTCGGAAGTGGGTACTTGTTCTTTATCGTCACCTGGTTCAGTTGTCTATAATCAATACACAATCTCAGAGAACCATCTTTCTTCCTGACAAACAGAACTGGAGCACCCTATGGAGAAGTACTGGGACGAATAAAACCCTTATCCAGTAATTCCTGCAACTACGCCTTCAACTCAACGAGTTCAGCCAGAGCCATCCGATACAGGGCCTTAGACAATGGCACCGTACTTGGTGCAAGCTCAATGGTAAACTCAACCTCTCGCTAAGGAGGAAGGCCATGCAACTCCTTAGGAAACACATCAACAAAATCACAAACTACAGGCACCTCCCAAGGACTGGAACTACTACTAACATCAGCTAAAACAACAGAGGCAAGGAAAGCCTCACAGCCACCAACAAGCAATCTCTGGGTCTTAAAGGCAGAAATAAGAATACCACGAGAAGAGAGCCTAATACATTGGAAGTAGAAAGTCGGGATGTCCGAAATAGAGAAACGCACCCTCTTCCTGTTGCAGTCCACCTCGGCATAATAAGCCTCCAACCAGTCCATGCCCAAGATGACATCAAAGTCGCGAATGGGAAGTACAACTAACTGGGCAGATAACTCATGGTCCTCAATGGTCAAGGGAACCTTACTCAAACAATTATAAGACAACATGAAATCCCTAGAAGGAACCTCTATCATCAGTCCATCAGACATCTCATCAACGAGTGCAGAAAGAATATCTATGAACTGCTCAGAAATAAAAGAATGTGAAGCACCCGAATCAATTAACACATGCGCTGAGTTCCCAAGAACAAAAAGTGTACCTTCCACCAAGTTGGACGGACGAGCCTCCTTCCTGGTGATAGCTAGAACTCTCCCCTGGGTCCTCGGCTTCTTCTGATTACCTGGCCCCTGCCCCTGACCACGCCCCTGCGGGCAATACCTCGCCAAATGGCCCTGCTGGCCACAAGTGTAACACCTTCCAAAAAAAGCAGGACACTGAGTCCCACCGTGAGTACCACCGCAATGTCGACAAGCTGCTGGAAGCCTCTGAGCTATCTCCTGCTGAGTACTGGACACCGACTGACTCTGCTGGCTCTGCCTGGGTCTGCTACTACTGCTGCTGCCACTGCTACTGCCACCTCCTCGAAAGAACCTCCTGAATCTAGAGCCGAGTGAAGACAATCCTGATCCGGATGAAGGAGCTGCTGCTGTCTTTCCTCTGCCATGAGCTGGCCCCTGAGTAGTCAGTCCCCTCTCTCGAGCTGACTGTTCATGCTGTGTAAGGATTGAGGTTTTCGGATCCGGTTATCGGGTTAGTTTTTGGGGTTGGATTCCGTAGTTCAGGCCCTGATGGGGCGTTTTAGGCTGTGCCACGTGGGCGCCACGTGGGCTGGCCTTGGGTCGCGAGAGTACGACCCCGGTCATTTCGTCTGAATGGCGTCTTGGATGGACGACGCCATTCAGAATTTGACCCTGACTTGTCAGTGTACGGCCCGGTCTTGTCATCTAAAAGACGTCGGGCGTGCACGACACGTTTTACCCAGCTTCTGGTTGACCCCGCGAACCCTCCTTCCTTTCCCTCATTTCCTCCTCCCTTCTCTCTTTCCTTTCTTCCCCGGCGGCTCCGGCGATCCCTCTTCCCCCTCCTTCTTTTCCTCCCACCATTTCATCTCTCCCTCCACTCCATTAACCTCCTAACTCCCACCACTACCACCACCACCTCCTCCGCGGCGTTTTCTCTCCGGACGGCAGTCGACGTCCCGGTGGAGTAACGACGTCCTCGGCGGTACCGGTGGTAGCGTAGGGCGAGACGGGTTGGTGGCTCGGAGCTTGGAGGAGTTCGAGTAGCCGGTAGGGTGATGATTCCCGTTGTATTTCATTTAAAACCATGTTTTCCCGCTTCGAAGCATGTATGTTTTCGCGCTTTGAAACATGTTTAGGGGCGTTTTTGGGGTGAAAATGCTAAATGCATGAAATGGGAAATTGGGTGTTCTAATGGGTAGTTAGGTTCTCCTCTTTCCCCTCTATGCTTTGTGGCTTTTCTGTGCGTTTTGTGGGAGAAATCCCAACTTGTGGATTGGGGGAAGCGGATGGGAAAACCTGTCTATCAAGGCTAAATGGCGTCAAGGGTCAGGGACGCCTTTTAGAAAGGCGGCTCCCACCCACGATGCGATTTAGCCCCATTAACAGACTCTATCTCTGGACTGACAAGCGTCTAAGGACAGCGACGCCTTTTTAAAAGGCGACTTGCGTGGACGACGCATTTTAGTGGAAATTACCCCGTCGCACTATTCTTGCTTCTGTCGCTGTTAGGCGACGAAGGATACCGACGCGTTTTAATAGGCGGCTACCTGTGGCGACGCCTTTTAGGCCATGTTCTGATGCCGTATTTCACATGAACCAGTTTAGGAGGCTTGAATGGCGTCGGCCTTGGGCGACGCTATTCAAGACAGAACCACATTAATTCATGCTATTAATATGTGTTTACACTGTTAGATAGTTCAGTTAATGCATGCTTTAAATATACTCGATGATGATGGATTCCTTGTGATCTGATCACACTGCGTTGTGTTTCGTGCGACTGTAGACTTTTCACATGACCGGATCGTACTGTGCTGTGTTTTGTGCTACTGTGGACCTAGAGTGACAGTTGTAGCGCTTGACACCCTGTGTCGGTGTGGGTGGGACACAACGCCGGTGGGAGCAGTAGCGGGGTAACACCTAGTGAGAGAAGGTCACCTGGTGAACCCCGGGGTTAGTTAGTACCGGTGTAGGAGTGGTACCTGTGAAGTGTCACTCGTGCTGAGGTAAGGAGTAACCACCTGAGCCAGTTGGGCCGGAGTAGCTAGTGTGCTATCCGAGGGATTACTGTTTGGTCTCAGCGGGTCGGTGTTTCCCACGTTTGGTTGTGTGGTTGGCGTGTTTTGCCGAGACGTTGGTTGTAAGCTCCCTGGTAGAATGGTTTATGAGATATGCATGTTACATTTCGAATGCATATGGTTCATATCAAGAATTAGGAGTAGTAATTACTGCTTTACTTGCTTACTTTACCTTTATCTGTGTTATTGCTCTTGTGGGTGCGTGAGTGGGCGGTGGAGATCGAAGGATCCCTACTGAGTCTTTTCGTTGAGACTCACCCCTGCGGTTTTCAGGTGAGGGTTCCAGGCAGGCTTAGCGAGGAGAGTGCTGCTTAGAGTTGCGCGCCAGCAGCTGTTGTTCCGGGGTATGCCCCGACGTAGTTGTTATTTTATTTCTGGCCTGTACACTTAATTATTTCTTTTCTGTTGGACTATGTAATTATTTGTTGTGTCGAGTCGCATTGTAATAACTTTTAATTCTTGCACTTCCTTTTCAGTTCAATGCGATGTGAATGTTTAGCTTAGTTAATTATTTATTTTCCAGACTTATCTAGATCCTAGCTTAGCTCCAAATTAATGATTCGGTACCCATTTAGTAATCGGATCCCCGATTATAGGGTGACAGGTCATTACATGCTGTGCCTCTACTGCCGCGGCACACCTAACCGCCGATGCCAAATCTATACAACAGTGGGATGCCACAAAACTCCTCAAATTGGACCTCAGTCCATCCACAAATCTCTCAGTCCGACGCTCCTCGTCTCCTGAGATAAAAGGCATGAACCTTCCAAGTGAAACAAACTTCATCTGGTACTCAAGCACTGTCATGCTTCCTTGGGTCAATTCCATAACTTCCCTCTCCTTGGCCCTCTAGACATGCCTAGGGAAGTACTGAGCATTGAATTCCTTCACGAATGTCTCCCATGGAATCTCCCTGAGATTCCTATCCGCATATGACAAACTCTTCAAAGTGGTCCACCAATCGTAGTCATCGTCCTTTAACAAGAAGGTAGCCAACGGAGTCCTCTCAACCGCCGCACAATCTATAGTATCAAAAATCTTTTCCATCTCCCTCAACCAATGAATAGCCTCATCACGGTCGGGACGACCAGTAAAATGAGGCGGCTTCAGCTTCAGGAATCTCTCCAGTGTAGCTGAAGACCCTCCCCGAGCACTAGAACTCTCACTAGGGTCTCGGGTCTGGTATCTAGCCATCGTGTCCATCATAGCCTCCATAAAACGCTCCATACTCGGCCTACCGGCCTCAGATCCATTAGGGACATCTCCCCGCTCTCTAATGACTGGCATCCTCTTCCTAAGAGCCATCTAATCGCCTATAATCACAAAAATCGAAAAGTTCTAATTAGAATCCTAAAAACTTACACTACCGCCGTGCCTGTACGGGATAATGTAATTATTTGCCGGTAATTACGATATTTAACCTAGTTATTCATTTATTTGCCAGACCGAATGCTCTGATACCAACTGTAACGACCCGCCACCCTATAATCAGAGATCCGATTACTAAATGGGTACCGAATCATTAATTTGGAGCCAAACCAGGATCTTGATAAGTCTGGGAAATAAATAATAAACTAAGCTAAACATTTACATCGCATTGAATTAGAAAGGAAATGCAGGAATTAAAAATTATTACAATGCGACTCGACTCAGCAAATAATTACATACTCCAACAGAAAGGAAATAATTAAGCATACAGGCTAGAAAATAAAATGACAATTACATCGGGGCATATCCCGGAACAACGGCTGCTGGCGCGCGACCCAAAGCAACACTCTCCTCACTACACTTGCCTGGAACCCTCACTTGAAAACTACAGGGGTGAGTCTCATCGAAAAGACTCAATAGAGATCCTTCGATCCCCACCACTGGCATTCGACTTGTACTTCAGCAAGTGGTAACCATTAAGGTAAGTCAATAGAAGTGATTATCTTTGGCCTTAAGAAGATATTGGGTTATGTACATCAGCATATATAAGCTCCAATTATTCTTTATTACACAACCTAAGTGTATAGTGCCATAGATAATTAGGATCCAAACTGTCCCTTTTTATAGGAGACTTGTGAATATTCATCACATGATATGCTACATCAAGAATTTATAGTGCATTGACTGGTTTTAAAATCTTTCGTTTTATTTCTTAAACCATATGGAACAACGGTTGTTCCTTCTTAATCAATGTTTTTCACTTTTACTATTCTTAATAATTAGTGGAACTAAATAACAATTATTCAGTTTCGTATAGTCTCCTAAAGACATGCTAACATTTACTGTCTCATAGTAACCTGTGCAACTCTTACACTATTGTTGAGTCTAACTCAACCCTTTCATACTCTCGATTACCTTTTACTAGTTTAAGTCTGCATGTCATTACAGATCTGAGAATCATATCCAATATCTCATACTGGAGACTTCGATTCTCTAATAGACAAGAAAAATTGATAATAAGAATATCCGAAACTTCTTATAAGTTTCATATTCTTTTTGTCATTTGTTATATCCTTATCTACAGTAGTGGGAGCACTGCTCCTCTCTTTCAGCTGATTTGCCTTTATCCTTCTCAGATGTCGGTTCAACATTTAAGATCTTACCTCTTGCCTTTCTCAAAAGCATACTATGAGTACCTCTTCTCCTTGGTCTAACCGAATAAGAGATTACATAATATCCACTGCCTTTATCTAAGGCACACCATGAGTACCTCTTTTCTTTGGTCTAGCCAAATAAGAGGTTACATGATATCCGATTTAGGATAGCAACTATCACTAGGATTTGAAGACATTATTCAGAGTCCTGTAGCCAATCTGAATATGAGAAGTATATCGAAGTAATGGCATCCAATATGACAAATCTTGGATTGATAGATGACATTACATGTAATAGAGGAAATACAGAGATTTCAGCAGACATTTCTTATAATTCAAATATAGTCTTTTATCTTGAATTATTTTTCACTATTTTTCGACGAACTGTATAACCCTCAGGTATACAGAACGGGAGACTCTGACACTCTCCTAGTAGGGATCATAATCTCTTAGACTCATAGCATGACCTTGGGTAAACACAAGTATCACACTATGATCTAAAAGCAACCATCTCATGGTACTTGCAACTCCTTGTAATATCTGATCGTATTTCAGCTCCCAGGTCGATAATTGTCTTGAGTAAACACAATAAACCATTATTCTTAGTCTAAGCTATACCATCAGTACGTAAAGAGATAAATTAGGATGCAGCTCTTGGGAAAATGTAAGGATAGCTACACCGTTCCTCTATCCCATTCAAAAGGATCAATATGCCATAATTCTTAGTTTCTTCATCAGATACTGACAAATCTTGAGGAAACACAAGAAACTTTGAGAACTAAATCGAATTCTAAAAACTATAATGATGGAGAGCCATGTGGTGCATTCTCAATGACTCGCGCTCCGGCTTAGACTTTAAAATCGAGGGATTTTAGTCAATTTTAAGTTGGTCTCATCTTAGGTGATAGTTTATGAATATATCGCATATATTTAACTATATGTAGATAATAGCAAGTGATTCACAAAAAAAACTAAAAGCATGCATTATCCAGACATGTTTATTTCGTGATCATAGACAACACAGTGATTACCTGGAGCCATACAATTAATCACCAAAAAATATAACAATTATATTATTATGAACATGCAAACACACAGGCTCTGGTGATCTCATCTCCTGACGCCTTCCTCATTGCAGTTGTGGATCATCTCGCCTCTCCTCAGCCAACACGATTAATTACATACAATATTAAATTTGAAATATATTTTAAATACAGATTAATTGTAAGAGAAAGCCTTGTGGCCGAGTACAACAATGGAGGGAGATATAATTACATTGGAATGAGAGAGAGAGGGAGGCACGCATGCCTCATTAATTAACAATTAATTAACCCATATCACATTCCAAACATGATCCACATTAACCACACATCATCACATGATATGACCTCAACTAACTGCATGTCCATGACCACCTCAAATTTTAACCATCCACGCATGATCAAACACATCACATGAAGGCTAAAATTTTGAAAAATAATTATTTTGATTTTCTCAAAATCTGGGTACCAATCAAAATTGGACAATTTGAATTTTCAAAAATTTTATTTTCTAATATACATTTAAATATAATTTAAAGCATCATACACATCAACATGTGCATAAAAGACTAAAATTAAAATTCTAAAATATTCCATGAAGAATTAAGAACACTACCAAATTAATTAATCTAACACTTAGATTAATCTTAAATCACACTAACAACATTTATTAATATGAAATAATTTAACATTTAGATAAAATTACAAATCCCTTGATAACTCTTATAAAGGAATTTATAATTCTAATTTTAACTCCTTAACAACTCTTTGTTAAGAACTCCTTTATAAAAAAATATTTCTCAACAACAATTGTCAAGAAATATTTATTTAGAACAATTCTAAATAAAAACCAGTCTAACAATTAGACTAAACCAACCTCTTAACAAATCTTGCTAAAAGGTCCTTTTAAAAGAGATTAGATCTTCAAAAAACTTTTACTAAGAGATCCTTGAGGAATATAATTAACTATCTCAATAACTATTATTAAGTGTTAATTAAAATCCTCAATAACTTTTATTAAAGGTTTTTATCAAGAAATAATTAACTCATTTAATAACTATTATTAAGAGTTAATTAACCACTTAATAACTCTTATTAAGTGTCCCTCAATTAAAAGAATAATTTCACAACAACTATTACTAAGAAATTGGAATATATCTAATCACCTAATTAAAAGAAAATTAACAACATTAGTTAATTAAATTTAGGATCACATCTTAAAAACAACCCTCTTTTAACTCAAAATTATAAATTTAAAGCTTAAAACATATTTTAAACAAAATTTAATTTCAATGTTAAGTTAAATTGTGCGGGGTTCCTTTTAATAAAGGGTTTTTGGCGTAATTCATGGTATGGTCCATTAGGCCCAACAGCCTGGGCCTGGCCTGGGCTTCGGCCAGCCCTGGACCCAGGCCTACCTCGGTTGAGCCAGGTCGGGCGCGCCCAGGCCTAGGGTGCACCCTGGGTTGGGCGTCGGCTCCGTACGCCTGGGCTCAGGCAGCCTGAGACCCGCTTGGTCGAACCAGGTCGGGCGCGCACAGGTTAGGGTCCCCCCCCCCCCTGAACCGAGCCGAGCCTTTTCTGGTTGCACGGAGGGGGGGCGCTGGAGCCACCGGCACCTGCACCAGTGTCCGGCAGGGCAAGCGCCGGAGGCCGACCACCCCAGCTACGCTGCTTACTCCGGCGTCGACCAGAGGGGCTTGGTCTCCCTTCCTCCCTCCTCCCCTTCATCTCATACTGGGAGGATGAGGAAGAAGAAGAGGGAGGGTTCGGCCGCCACCCATGGCCGTCCTCTCTGGGGTTAGCCATTGGTCTTTGCCACCCTGCAGGTGGCTGGCGCAAGCAGCACTCACCGTCGGTCATACCAGACTACACCATGGTGGTGGCCGATCACCATCAAAGCCCCTTTTAAGCCCATGAAACTGGTTCTTCATCCCCATGAAGAACACTACAAAAAACCCCATAAAAATTCAATTTTCTCTGTAGAACATAATCTGACAATTATATGCTCATCCCATGAGCAATTTCCGTAAGAGAAAAATAATTTGGGCATGGAAATAATTCTAGAATAATAATTTCAGTGCTCTGTAACGGATCAGAGCAAAACCTATCTCATATACCACTGTTGGGATCTGGGCGGGATGCGAAGAACGCAGCGGAATCAAATAATCAAATAATCCTGCCCGATGTCCATTGATCCGTTTCAGGACAAAAACGGTAAAAACAAAAAAACTGGGTGTTATCAAATCACCGTGTGCGGATTCGAATCCGCGTCCATGTCGGTTCCGTCAAGGCGATGCCGCTAGCGGCACAAGTGTTCGGCCTCCAGTAGTATCCATGCGATCCTCTATGACGGTTCATCCTCGCTCCCTCATCTAGATCACATGCTCGTTGGTGATCCTTCACCGCAATGATGTCTGGAACACGCGGACAGTGAATTCCCGACGTTCAAGAAGTATGCGCGGCGGAGACGGGAAGCACCCGACGCCCTAAGGGGGGCGCCCTGAGGAGGAGGAGGAGGTGGAGGAGGAGGAGAGAGAGGGGGGCGGCCAGTTGGGAGAGACTCTAGAGCTTGGCCCAGGGTTTCTACACGCCCTATCTATATATTATGTCAGTGCGACTTTTCACAAAAGTCTCTGAATTAATATAAAAGCCATTAAAACACCACTGACTGAGAATCTTTATACGTGTGGCCCTCTAAGCCCATTTACCAGTCCGATTTTCAACCTATTAAGTCCAATAACACTTTATTGACTTATAGTAATTAATTAATATCTCATATTTAATTAATTACTTAACTGAATTAACATTTCTTGTAAATTTGGCCGGACTTTCTATCAAGTTGGGTGCCAAGTAACACTACATGATCTCGGAAGGTAATGGGGTTCAGCAATGCACTCATGGAGCATGTCCGTCCACAGTTACTGCATGGCTATAATCCTTTATTTGCATAATGCTCTCGAGTCCACCTAGTGTATGTTCAACTGTCAAACCCTAGATGTTCAACTCACTTTGATCATACTCCGTTGTACAATATTAGAAAACACATTTTCTGATATTGTGTCTACTCTGGCCAGAGACTCCTATATATTTATCCTAGAGCATTCTCTCTCTAGTTACTTTAGAGCGAATAATCCTATATCGAACACTCAATCACCTTTGAAGGTCTTCTGTTGGACCCGATTCTTGACTATTAGAGATCCCGTGGATAGGGACTCATGAGCTTAGGTCAAAGTCCATAAGTTCACCGACAAGATGTCTTTGGTGTCTCAAGTCTAAGGATCAACCACGCCACTGTGACGATGAATCAAGCCGGTTGACAGTCAGGTAAAATTACCATCTAGCAATTCATATTGGATCAATTCAGTGAACCCATTCCCCAATGAGCACCTACAGGTTCAGCATAGTGTCTCTATACAAGTGACTAATAAGATCAATCACCTTTATCATATGAGATGGAAAAACCTGTACTAGTCTTACCGGATGTTAGATGTTCTTTTCAAACATCCTACGACTAGGAACAATTAAGAACGTGCGTTTATAAGTCATCAGTCTCATTATTATGACCTTATCATAATCTGATGACTATTGCACACATTCAAGGACTTCATTATGTGCAATTATCAACATGCCAATCTTCATAATTAAATTAGTGCCATTTATCAATGAACCAGCTTGTAATAGATGCCTTACGATTGGCTTTGAGGACATCTATATCCAACAACACCGCCTATGCTTGCTCAACTTGAAACATAGGTATTACGAAGATCTGGTAGGGTACCTAAAGAACCTAAGAGGTATGTTGGACATGTCCCTAACAGTTCGTCTAAGGTACAACTCAATAAGGATGATGATTCTCAATCCTATCGGGAAGCAATTCGTAGTTCAGACTCCGAGAAATGGAAAGAGGCTATGGATTCGGAAATCCAATCCATATATACCAACCAAGTGTGGAATTTGGTTGATATGCCCGAAGGGAAAGTCTCTATCGGCTGCAAATGGATCTTCAAAAGGAAGATCAGTGCAGATGGACAAATTGACACTTATGAGACTCGGCTGGTGGCAAAGGGGTATCGTTAAAGACATGGATTGACTATGATGAAACTTTTTCATCAGTCGCTATGATAAAGTCAATCAGAATCCTCCTTGCCATTGTTGCATACCTAGACTATGAGATCTAACAGATGGATGTGAAGACAACTTTCCTTAATGGAAACTTATCGGAAGAGTTGTACATGGTATAGCCGGATGGATTCACATCTAAGCAGCATCTCAATAAGGTGTGCAACCTTTAGAAGTCCATTTATGCAGCCGGATGGATTCACATTGAAGTTGGAAATTAAGATTTGATGAGGCTATCAAATCTTTCGACTTCATTCGAAATGAAGACGAACCTTGTGTTTACAAGGTCAGTGGGAGCTCAGTGACTTTCTTAGTCCTCTATGTTGATGACATCCGACTCATTAGGAATGATATAGGAATGCTGACATCAACGAAGTCTTGGTTATCCAATACTTTCTCCATGAAGGATTTGAGAGAAGCATCCTATTTGCTAGGCATTAGGATTTATCGAAATATATCCAAAAGGATGCTGGGATTGTCCCAATCTATGTACATAGATACTATACTTAGGAGATTCAAGTTGAAAAATTTAAAAGGAGGTCTCATTCCCATAAGACCTAAAATTTACCTATCTAAGGACATGGCCCCTAGAACACCTGAGGAGGTATCACACATGAGTCATGTACCCTATGCTTCTGCGATAGGGTCGATCATGTATGCTATGTTATGTACTCGCCTTGATGTGGCTAATGTTTTGAGCATTGCCAGCAGATATCAGAGCAATCTAGGCGAGGAGTATTGGAAAGCAGTAAAATGCATCCTTAAGTACCTGAGAAGGACAAATCCACTGAGAGCTTACATAGAGTTTAGTTTCCAGTCAGATCCTGATGACAACAAATCCATGTTGTAGACACGCTAATTTCGACATCATTTTGAGTAAATCATATAATGATGCCTCAGAATGGTCTGATATTTAATCGTTGGTTAATTTTTATTGATCTTTTTGGGTTAATTATCTAAATAGTATCGGGTCAGACAGACATGATTTAAGTTAATTAATTAAATTAATTTTAACTCAAATTTTAATTAAAATATGACAGAGTCTAAAAGACGTCGACTTGTGTAGACGCCATTTAGAGTTTATTCATATTTTGATATTTAAATTTGAATTTTAATTAATCGATTAATTAGCTAAAAGACGTCTGCCAGGCACGACGCCATTTAGGTTTCCTAAGTTGTTTCTATCTCTTTTTCCGGATGTTTATCCTTATCTTAATTAAGCTAAAAGACGTCTCCTATGAGCGATGCGTTTTATATAATTAAAGATAATGATGAATTAATATGTGTTTATCTATTTGTTAGCCGGATAAAAACTTCAAATTCTTTCATGTTAATCCATTAATAACCGCGGATGTAAAGCCCATAAATACCCAACCCCTTAGTCATTGAAAAGTTAGTGATAATAGTGATAATTATTGAGAGTGATAATAGTGATAATTATTGAGAGTGATTATAGTGATAATTATTGAGAGTGATGATAAGTGATTAAAGTGATAATTCTTGAGAGGTTAGTGATAATTCTGAGTGATTCAAGAAGAAGACGACGTCCAAACGTTGAAGGATCGAAGTGCTGCTTCCAGGAGTCTTCATCCGTTCTTCGTCCTTTCATGATCCATTTAAGACCAAGGCTTTCCAGGGGCCATTCAACTTAGTTCTCCTCTTTTCATCATATTGATTTCATCATCATATTAAGATCAAATCTCATTCATCACATCACTCCATGCAACACACTCATTAGCATAATTTCAAACATATTTGTTTAAGGGGTTTAAAAGACCATTAAACAAGTGAGTTCATTTGTCTAGTTGCATGCTCAGAATTTCTACTAGAATAGATATTACGTCTATTTGAGTTCTGATTGTTCCTTCTTTCTTTCTTCTCATTTTCTTGCAAGGTACTAAAGGAGAACAAGAGGAGGGAGTCAACAACGAACGACAAGGAAGGGAAATCTGGATGATCCTCAAAGTCCAATAAGCAGTCAAAGTAAGAACAAAGATAGAAAAGGCTCTCTTTCTTCAGCCGGCTAAAGGAGGGGAATCAAGGACTCGAACATCTCCCACATCCAAAATAGGTAGGCGACCAAAATCTTTCTTTTGGAACTTTTTAGTTAAAAGTTTTTGGCGATCACATTCATTTAGTTTTAATAGGATTCATTTGTCACATAATTAACATAATTTTTTATGATAATCACACACCGAATTTGAGCACTTACACATGTCTAGATTTGTATTCATGCTAAATGGAGGGGCAGTCAGTTAGAGGAGTTCCAAACAAAAAATGACCTTAGATTCGACGACAGAGGCAGAGTATATAGCTACAGTTGAAGCTACCAAGGAGGCTGTCAAGATGGATAAATTCCTCTCAAAACTTGGCGTAGTTCCCAGCATTTCTGCTCCCATCCCATTATTTAGTAATAATAATGGGGCCATCGCCTAGGCGAAGGAACCTAGTTCTCACCAAGGTCAAAGCATATTCGGAGATGCTTCCACCTAATTCGAGAGATTGCTGCATGGGGATATGTGATCGTAGAACGAGTATCATCAGAAGACAATATTACAGATCCATTGACTAAGTCTTTGTCACAAGCTGTGTTTGAGCATCATCCGGATAAGATGGGCCTCAAGACTGTGAGCAATTGGTTGTAGTACAAGTGGGAGATTGCTAGTGTTTGGGTGTCCTATGGGCCAATTGTGGGCCGAGTAGGCCCAATATAATGTACAATCTTGTTTAGGATAATAAAGTGGTTATTGGAGTGTGAATTTATAATTTATGAATTACTTTCGTTGTCTCTAGGATATTTGGTTGTAAAGTCAATTCGAGATAGGATATCGAATGTGGGTTTAACTATACATGGACACATACCGTAAACTATTTCCTATTGGAGAGTAATCACTCTGTGACATTGATTACTCATAAATCAGTGATCAATCTCACAGTTACAGGCGTGGGGCACCAACACATGTGTGTGGGTGTGCATCTTGAGAGGATGTCTATTGAACTGATGGTTTATAGCTAATGTCAACTGAAGATCCATCTGTCTCAATAGTATCGTTGATCTTTAGACTTGAGACATTAATTGGGTCTTACATGAGGACCGGTATGGTTTGATTTTTAGTTAAGTGACTTTATCCATAAGTCATGAAACATCAAATTATTGGCTACATCGGAATACGTGCGAAGACCGTTAATGCTCAAAAGGGGATCGTTCACTGTCAGGTATATCAGACAATTAATGGGTCTTGACATGGACGCTCCACTAACCCCTTGTCTAGGGAAGTGTTGGTTCGTTTGGAACAAACGTAATGTATTAAGGAGGTCATGGTCAGACGACACGATCTCTAGTGGTTTGACAATTACCGTATCACACGATCGTATCAGACTTATAGAACGAGTGAGGGATTATAGCGATGTGGCAACTGTAGACTGACAGGTACCGGACAAGGTGGTTTTGAACACGGCGTCCTCTAGGATCACGCGGATTTGCTTGACCCAACGTGATCATAGGTCCGGATAAATTAAACAGTTATCCTGTTTCAGTTAAATAGAATAACTGGTTTAATTTACTTCTAATTGAAAATTAGAAGTTAATGGGCCTTAAAATTGGAGTGACTATAGGCCTAGAGGATTACACACAATTGATTCTCGCAGGACAAAGTATTATTGTATGGATAAATATACAATTGCCTAAGATTTTTTTGAGAAAAGAATTATTAAATGGCTTAAATATATATATACAATAATACTAAGGACATATATACAATATATACATTATTAGGTTTCTTTTAAAGAGGGGCTAATAATATATATACATATATATAATATGGGTCTTTAAGGTTGGGCCAACACGAAGCATACATGCACCCCCTACTCTCCCCCTCTTCTAACCATACGCACCTCCTTCCTCTCTCTCTCTCTCTCACACACACACACACACACACACATCTTAGAGAAAGGGAACCTGGGGCAGATCTGGGAGATCTGAGGCTTGTGCGCAATGTGAAGAAGAACAAGGAGAGTACCGTTGCTGCATAGGAATCTGTGTGGATTTCGCTCTAGAGGCCGTACAGTTGTACAACTTTGTGTTTGTAGAAATCGGCATCAAACTTTGCAGAACAACCTTGTTCTACGCAAGGTATTGATCATTTACTTGTACAGTAATTTTATTGCATCGATGAGAGCACGATCTGAGGTTTCGAGGGATCAGATTTTTTTATTCTTCCGCTGCGATCGGGATCTCGGATACTTTGAAACTAACACCCCGTTCATAAGTAGAGCCGGAGGCACATGAGTAAAGTCATTACAAGACATAGTGTTGAAGTAGTTATGCCAATAAGCTCGGGTCTTGAGTTTTGGCACCAGATTTGTCATATTGTCATTGAATTTCACCATGTCAGCTATGTGGCAGATGTAGACACACTAATTTTGACTTCATATTGAATAAATTTTATATTACATTATAATGCCCCAAAGTGGTCTTTAATTTAATCATTTGAGTGATTTTCACTTATTATTTGTTGAATTTAATTAAGTTTTCTAAATCGCGTCTTCTATGCTGGACACCTTCTAAGTTCCTAGCCCTAATCGGTTTACTAATCGAATTTTTAATCGATTATCACATTCTTTGAATCGCCATCCTCTATGGTTGACGCCATTTAGACTTCTAATCCTAATCGATTAACTACTTGATTCTTGAACAGATTACTATTACTTTGAAATGCGTCCATTTTGGTAGACGCCATTTAAACTTTTTATATTTATCTTCGATTTTTGTTTCTTTTCTTGCCTCTCCAAAAGATGTCCTGGTTGGAGGATGCATTTCTAAAACATGTCTGCTCGATTGGACGCGATTAAGTTGCGTAGCCCAACAGGCCTAATCCGAACCAAATTGAGGAAATTAACTCCAGTATGGTTTCTTTCCATGCTAATCCTTCTTTCCATTGATTGATCCAAGGGAGAGGTTGAGTTTTGGATGGTTTCCTATCCTTGGAGTGCCTTGGGGCTCAAGAACTCAAGTTCACATTAATTTATTACGGGAATTAACTCTCTATATATACATATGAGCATTAGAGCTTAGGAGAGGTTGGTTAATTGAGTTTTGTGAGTTCCACCAAAGAGAGAAGAGTGCCTTCTCACCTCTGCATGAAAATCAGTAAGCTTGAAGCTATTCTTTCTCTCCCAAGAAGTTTTCTTCTTCCTTGAAGGGTGCCTTCAATCAAGGGTGGCTTCTGGAGGGGTCAATTTCTTTCGTTCTTATTTTCTTTTCATTAATTCTCATGCATAGTTCATTCATAGTTCACATCATTCTATATCCATCTTCCCTCTTGCATATAGGGATTTTAAAGAAAAGAACAAAAAAAATGAGTTTCTAGTTTAGTTGCATGCTTATCTTCCCATCTAGAATAGATACTACACCACAGTCACGCTCTAATCATCTGTTTTATTTGTTTTCTTTGTTTTCTTTGCAAGGAACACATCAAAGAGAGTGAAAAGCTCGAAGGAGAGGCTCTTCTTCTTTGGCCAGCTGAAGGAGGGGAAGTTAAAGAGTCACAATCATCTCAAAATCATAAGGTACGTGCGATCATTCATTCATTTACTTTTGAGAATCTCATTCGCTGGCGATGACATACTTCAGTATTTTTACCACAATATTTTTATTCTCTTTTCAAATCACAATTTGAGCGATCACAGTGGGACGAGTGTGCCATTCTCTTTCTTTTTTATTTCACTCTCTCTTTACACTTGACACCCTCGCATGTCACCCCTTTTTGCACCCCTACATGCCTGACCTTTGTGCTCCTTGAGCACCTTTATCCACTGGTTTTTTTCATCGTATACCTTGTGCACAACTCTCTTTCAATACTGGCCCCCCTCAGGACCGTTTTTAAAAGTTGTGATTGTTTGAATTTGGTTTGGATATATTTTAGTGCTTTAAATTTGATTGCTTCGCATACCCAAATTTAGGACTTTGGTTATGAACTTTGATCTTTCCTTTATCATACTTGGTTGACAAAGACTGAGTTCTCTGTGTTTTTATTTCCGGTTCTGAATTGTGTCCATTCAGTTAGACGTGATTTAGAATCACATCCTGCTTGGCAGATGCAATTTAGTTTGCATGTTTGCTGCTTGAAGCCAGGTTGCGAAGGGGTTTAGTTCTCTTAATCACATCCACCATGGTAGACGCGATTCAAAAACACGTCCGCTGGTCCAGATGCATTTCAAATCTTTATTTCAGGTTGTTATATTCACCATACTCTTTGCATCTTATCATTCCTTGCATTCCCTAGGAGCCAAACACCCTCTTAGCACTTGTGCTTCCCTCAGGTTAGGGTGGTCCCTCTCTTCCAGATTGGAAAAGCCTGTGTCAAGACCTTCGTAAATCTCCAAAAGCAAAGGATTCTCTCTTTTCTCATCGGATTAGTTGTATCTCTGAAGACCCAGGTAGCTCACCCTTGCATGGCAAAAGTGTGTGAAGCCATAGAAAATAATGGTGGACATTGAACTAAAACTAGGGACCTACCCATTTTTGAGTGAATGCAGTTTACGTATAATTCGCCTGATTAAAAAAAGAATACTCAAATAACATAAGCATTCACTTGTTTGTTGATTGTTTGCTAAATTGCTTGAGCCCTCTGCTAATTTCATAATGATGCTTCATTTAGGAAGGATTGTTGGAATGGCTTCATATGGATATGACAATGTGTTTGACCATGAGGAGGTTTCCCACGATCCTCAAAATCAAGTTCAATTCAACCTAGAAGAACCGCAGTATGATCAGTATAACCCCACTTCAGGGTATTATGTCCATTTTCAAGTCCACGCTATAGGATCTAAACTGAATCTTAACTCTAGGGAAGCTCACAATCAGAATGAGCATTCATCTTCTAATCCTTCTTCAGTTCTGGTCTTTGCTCTCAGAGTCTTTGCTACTCATGTGGATCCTCAACAACTTGAGGCAATCCAAGCTATTTTGAAGGGAAAAGCTCCCTTGGGTCCTTCTGAACCCATTAATTCTTCTGCTGAAACCTCTACACAAATCCCCACTCAGGCCATGGAGTGCCTTCGTATCCCCATCCTGTGACAGGCGGGTCAGCAGCAGTCTACCACCTACTACCCTTCAAAGCCTCATACTCCCACACCTCCAAATGCCTTTGGGGCATGGCAAAAACTCTGCTAAGCCCTAACCATACTGTGTGCCTTGTCCTAGCTACTTTAAAAAGCAGGCTTTTTATACATCTCCACCTGAGCCGACTGATCCCCTCACGTAGGCTTTTCTAACAAAAATGAACCAAATGGATGAACAATACTAGGACTTGAAGAAAATGATTGATGGTAAGACCGCCCCTAAGATCTCTGTTCCGCCTTGCTGGTGTTTTACCTATTGCCATTAAAAATGTCAGTTTACAGTAGATACAACGGGGCTGGTAACCCGTTCATACACCTAAAGGAGTTCCTTTGTTAATCCTCATTTTGGAAAAATGATAAAAGATCCCTAGCTTTCTAATTCAAAAGATTGCTGGAAGGACCCACTGTTGAACAGTTCTTCTCATTGGATCTGACAGATGCCGAGGATTTTGATATTGTTTTTAAAAGTTTCTTACAGAGGTACAAAGATCGGGTTGCTTCGTTCCTCTCAATCACGGACGTGGTTTCCAAGCAAATGAAGGCCGATGAAGATTTCGTCGCTTTTGTTGACAGGTGATGTGCTATCGCGGATCTGAGCAGGTGAAGATGATGATTGCTAATGCTACACCACAATACAAGTTAGTCCTTACACTAAACAACCTCACCAACATGGCTAAATTGTATGCGAGGGCTCATTATGCTCAAAATGCATTGAAGGACTTCACCTTCTTTAGCCTTTTTGACCCCCATAGACCCACTAGGCCTCCACCCAGGAAACCCAATGTACCAAATTCTTCCAACACTAGCCCAACAACTGAAGGTACAATAACAAATGATCAAGTGAGTTCAATAGATAACAACCAAGTCCCTTTTGTGAGGAACCAAGCCCCACCTTACAGTAACCAAATACCATCGAATCCTTAAGACTTTAGGCCTTAGCAACGGCATCCATCTCAGCCACCTTACGTCCAACCTCGCCAACATCCAAATTACAACCAAGTTCCACCACCACCCACTGATTACAACCAATAGAGAAAACCACCTGGTCCCAAGAGAGCCTAGTATTCTCCGCTATCGGAGTCTTTGTCTAACATCTTCAATGCTCTCATGGTAGCTAATGCCCTTACATTGCCAAAACAAAGGAACATCTGGCCATAGAATGCCGACATGTCTCATTATTGTGTGTTTCACTAATAGCCTAGGCACACAATTGACGTGTGTTTCCAATTTTGGGACTATATTCATGATCTAAATGATCAAGGTGGGATTGACTAGGAGGAAATGCACAAATACATCTCTGCTTTGAAAGCTAAAAGACCTAAACAGTAACAAGTTCAGCATATGCCGGCTCAGCAAGCGGCACCCTAGAAGCCAAACATGGGCATAGTGCAGAACCCGCTCCCGGAGCACCTACCAAACCAACAAATGGCCCCCATTCTCACCAACAGCCAGTCCGAAGTAAACCAGGGTCAACAATGGAGGATAGAGGAAGTGTCTTCTATATACTCTGCCATCTACCTTATCCACTCAGCCACTACGCACTATCATCTGCATCACAAAACCTACACTTTCTAAGGCATCGCCTGCCATCAGTCAACTAATAGCCACACAACCATAACCCCCAAAATCCAACCCTATTATACCCGCCAAGGCCTTGTTGGGATCCAGTGCGGGACGCCAAGAACGCAGTGGAATCGGACAATAAAAAACATCCCGCCCGATGCCTGCAGATCCATTTCAGAACAAAAATAGTAAGCACCGTACGTGATCAAATCACCGTGCGTGAATTTGGATCTACGCCCGTGTCGGTCCCGTCGAGGCGATGCTGCCTTGAGGATAGATTGGATCGCCTTAAGTTGCTGAGGATCCACATGGGCAGACAGAGCTCCCAGGACAGTAATCAGATCAGGAGGATTGGTAGGTGAGGGCTCAGCTGGATCTAGAGCTCCCTCGAAAGCAGGATTGGAGATTACATGGATATGAGGACGATCAGTACTAGGGTTGTACTGGTCGTGAGGAAAATGGGCCTGACCTTGAGGGGCGTGAGTGTCTCCCTCATACTCAGGATGATAGGAATCAGTATTACAGAGGGCATTAGCATCTCCTCCGTTCTCAAAGTAGTAATCAAATTCCTGAGGGACATTAGCAACTCCCTCGTATTCGATGATGGCATCCTGTTTGTAAGCAGTCATACCTACAGATTTACCTGATTGAAGCATCATGGTATTAGATTTTTGGCAATCAAGTTCAAATAAGTTGTGTAAGAGATTAAGCAAACAAGTGGATGTTTACGTTGTCTTAGGATTCTTGTTAAATTACTTGGATTTTTACACTAATTCTCCCAACGGGTAGGATCCTAGTTTTAGTTCAGTTCCCCTGTTATACTCTATGGTTCTTTCTCATAACGATATGAATATCTAATGTAAGGATTGAGGTTTCGGATCCGATTATCGGGTCAGTTTTGGGGTCGGATCCCTTGGTTTGGGCCTTTGTGGGGCTGGGGCTTGTGCTCTTTATCGCGTCGAACTTGCGAGACGCGGTTTAAACAGTGTCCGTCGAGGTGGACGCATTTTAGTTTGTGTCCTAGTTTTAGTTCAGTTCCCCTGTTATACTCTATGGTTCTTTCTCATAACGATAGGAATCTCTAATGTAAGGATTGAGGTTTCGGATCCGATTATCGGGTCAGTTTTGGGGTCAGATCCCTTGGTTTGGGCCTTTGTGGGGCTGGGGCTTGTGTTCTTTATCGCGTCGAACTTGCGAGACGCGGTTTAAACAGTGTTCGTCGAGGTGGACGCATTTTAGTTTGTGCCACGTGGGTACCACGTAGGTTGGTTTTGGGCTGTGAGAGTACGGCCCCTGTCTTATCGACTGAATGGCGTCTTGGGTGGACGACGCCATTTAGAGTACGACCCTCCTTTCCCTCATTCTCTCCTTTCTCTTCTCTCTCCTCTCTTCCCTCCGAACCTCCGGCTCCCATTCCCCCTTCTCCTTCCTTTCCTCTCCCCATTCTTCCTCTCCCTTTACTCCATCAACCTCCTAACTTCCTCAACTACCACCACCACTTCCTCCGTGGCGCATTTCTCTCCGGACAGTGGCCGACGTCCTGGTGGAGTAACGGCGTCCACGGCGGTACCGGCGGCGGCGTGTGGCAAGGCGGTTCGGCGGCTTGGAGCTCAGAGGAGTTCGAGTAACTGGTAGGGTGACGATCCTCGCGATGTTTTGTTTAAAACCATGTTTTCCCGCTTTGGAGCATGTTTAGGGGATTTTTGGGGTGAAAATACTAATGTTATATATTGAGGAATTGTGGGTTTTTAATGGGTACTTAGTTTCTCCTCCTCCCTCTCTATTTTTATGGTGTTTTATGCGAATTTGGGGGAGAAATCTCATTTTGTAACTCGGGGGAAGCCGGAGGAGAGCCTGTCTGTGAGGGTTAAATGGCGTCGGGGGACATTGACGCTTTTTAAAAAGGCGGCTTCCACCCACGACGCAATTTATCCCAGATAACAAACTCTGTCTCTAGATTGAATGGCGTCTAGAGACAGCGACGCCTTTTAAACGGCGACCCATTTGAACGACGTGTTTTAGGCCATCTTCTGAGGCCAGCTTTCGCATGAACTAGTTTAGGGGTCTTGAATGACGTCGGCCTTGGGCGACGCGATTCAAGACAGAATCTCATTAATTCCTGCAATTAACATGTGTTTGCATTGATAGATAGTTTGGTTAATTGCATGTTTGAGATCATACTTGAGGACGATGATTTCTACATGATCGGATCGCACTGTGTTACGTTTTGTGCGATCGTGGACCTAGAGTGACAGTTGTTAGTGCTTAGGCACCCTGTGTCGGTGTGGGAGTGACACGGCGCCGGTGTGGGAGTGGTGGGGTGACGCCTAGAGAGAGGGTCACCTAGTGTACCCTAGAGTATAGCTAGTACCGGTGTGGGAGTGGTACATTCGGAGTGTCACTTGTGCTGGGGGAAGCAGAACCACCTTGAGCCAGCTCAGGCCGGAGTAGCTAGTGCGCTATCCGAGGGGTTGCTATTTGGTCTCAGCGGGTCGGTGTTTTCCGCGTTCGGCTGTATGACTTGTGTGTTTAGTCGAGACGCTAGTTGTGGACCCTGTGGTAGGGTGGTTTCAGAATCATGCATGTTACTATTATAAATGCGAGTGTTTTATATCGAAACCTGGGAATTGTGTTTACTGCTTTATTTAATTAAATTGCCTATATTTCTATATTGCACTTGTGGATGTGTGAGTGGGTGGTGGGGATCAAAGGATCCCTACTGAGTCTTTTTCGATGAGACTGACCTCTTGCGATTTCTAAGTGAGGGTTCCAAGTAGGCGTAGCGAGGAGAGTGTTGCCTTGGGTTGCGCGCCAGCAGCCGCTGTTCCGGAGTATGTCCCGATGTAGTTGTTATTTCCTTTTCTGACCTGTACGCTTAATTATTTCTTTTCTGTTAGAGTATGTAATTAATTGCTGAGTGAAGTCGAATTGTAATAATTTTTAATTTCTGCACTTCCTTTACAATTTGATGTGATGTGAATGTTTAGCTTAGTTTATCATTTATTTCCAAGACTTATCGAGATCCTAGTTTGGCTCCAAATTAATGATTCGGTACCCATTTAGTAATCGGATCCCCGATTATAGGGTGCCGGGTCGTTACATCTAACCAGGACTTCAATTGGTACAACCAGCCCGATGAACAAGAAGGAATTCCGTGCTTTTGGGGACTTATGGAGGTCTTAACACCAACCACTCTAGTCTGATCGAGAGACCAACCCAATCAGAGAGAGGTGAGGATGTCAAGAAGGTGTTCCTATGAGGGGGGGATGGCCTCTAATGTATGATAAGATAGATATAAGTAACAATCAAGCCAAGAATCTGAGGACTAATGACCAAAAGAAGAAACTGTTTGAACCGCGTCGCTGTTGACCGACGTTATTTAAGCCAGTAGCTTCTTCTTGTTCACAGAAGTTCAGGCAACAGGCAGATAGAGAAAAGTGCCTAAATGGCGTCTGTACAGTACGACGCATTTCGAAAAAAGCGTCAGTACTCCAAGATGCTATTCAGGTTGCAAAAATAATAAACAGGAAGCAAAAATCGAGGGCAATCCCTCCCAGGTTCTCAAGGTAAAGCAATAACTAACAGATCATGCAAATTCAGTTTTTAACAAGGTTATTTTTCATGCAAACAAACAAAATCCAATCAATCACACACCTTCCTATCACAAATCACAACTCCTTAAACAATCAAACGGGGGGGGGGGGGAAATCTTGTCACAAGGGATGTGCACGTAGTGCACATTGGGATGAACGTAACCAAACTCACCAATTGATGAAAAACATGTCCGAGGGACACAAGTGGTGCACTGTGGGTGTCCGATGATAAAAGCAAGAACAAAAATATTTAAAAAACGGCAAGACCAACTCCCACTGTGATCGCCAAAAACCTATGAGTGCTCAATTTGAGTGTGTGATTATCATGAATCAAGTGTTGTTTAATGAGAATAAAACAATTAAAAACTAACATGTGATCGCCAGAAACTTTTGACTAAAAAGTTTCAAAAGAAAGGTTTTATTGCTTACCTGTTTGAGACGGGGGAGATATGGATGTTCTTGATTCCTTCTCTTCAGCCGGCCGAAGAAAGAGAGCCCTTTTTGCTCTTATTCTTGCTTGATTTGGGGATTGTCATTTTCGCTCCAGAATTCCTTCTTTACTTGATCCTTTGATGCTCCTTTGTACTTGCAAGCTAATGAAGAAAGGAAGGAGAAAAACTAATTAGAACTAATATAGTGTAGAATCTATTCTAACAACATCATCAATCATGTAATTAAAACAAGAAACTCACTTGTTTGATGTTTATTTAAACCCCTATAGCATGTATGGGATTGGAAAAGATGATTATGTAAGTGAGTGTGTGAAGAACATGAAGTGATATGAATATGATGATGAATATGAATAAACAAAGAAACTAATGAAAGAAAAGATTTAGATGGCCCCTTGAAGCCTTGGGTCTTGAATGGATCTTGAAGGATGAAGAAAGGATGAAGAGAGGATGAGGAGGATGAACACGCTTTCTTCCTTCATGTGCTTCAAGAAGCCATTGCGTAGCGCTCCGATCCTTCAATGCTTCTTCAATGACCTTTCAACCTCTTCAACCTTTTTCAACGATTTTCCAACTTTTCTAAAATGACTTTTTTTTTTCAACATCTTCTAATGATCAAGGGCTTGGGTTTATATAGAACTAGTGTTAGGGCCCTCACGCGCCTCCACGGCCGCTTATGGATCAACTTGAAAGAGTTTGAATCCAATCCAAGTAAGAGAATACGATAATCTTGGCTAAATCATCATTATCTGTAATTAATTAAATCGCGTCTCCCAAGGGAGACGTCTTTTAGCTAAATTAAAGCTAATGATAATCCGGAAAGAAGGAAACCGAAAGAAGTAGGAAATCTGAATGGCGTCGGGCATAGGCGACATGCTTCAGTTAATTAGGAAATTAATTAAAAATCAAATTAAAAATCGAAATGAATTAGGAAACCTAAATGGCATCTACCAAGGGCGACGTCTTTTAGCAAAATTTTATATTCCGATTAAAAATCTGAGTTAAAATCAATTTGTCTAATAAACTAAATAGCGTCGTGACAGGACGACATCATTAAGACAATTAATTCAAAAAATTAATAAAAATAATTATTGATTAAAAATCAGACCATTTTGGGGCATCATTATATGATATAAAATTTACTCAATTTGATGTCAAAATTAGTGTCTCTACAGAGAGCAAAGGGGACAATGAGGAGGGCAGCGAGGTCGGCGAGGAGGGTGCCGAAACGATGGAGGAGGAATCCGACCTCCAACAATATCTACGCGATCCTCTGCGGCGGTTCATCCTCGCTCTCTCATCCAGATCAACATGCTCGCTGAAGATCCTTTGCCGCATCGATGTCCGAAACACGGGGGCGGTGAATTCCCGACGTTCTAGAAATGCATGCAGGAGAGACGAGAAGCACCCGGAGCCCTAAAGGGGGCGTCCAGAGGAGAAGGAGAGAGAGAGGGGGCGGCCACCAGGGAGAGACTTCTGGAGCTTGGCCCAGGGTTTCTATACGGCCTGTCTATATATTAAGTCGACGTGACTTTTCACAAAAGTTCTTGAATTCATATAAAACCCACTAAAATACCACCGACTGAAAATCTTTATGCGTGTGACCCCCTAGGTCCATTTACCAGTCCAATTTTCAGCCCGTTAAGTCAAATAATACTTTATTGACCTATAGTAATTAATTAATATCTCATATTTAATTAATTACTTAATTGGATTAACATCTTATGTAAATTTGGCCGGACTTCCAATCAAGTTGGGTGCTAAGCAACACCGCATGATCCCGTAAGGTAATAAGGTTCAACAACCTACTCATGAAACCTGTCTGTCTACAGTTACCGCGTGGCTATAATTCTTCACTCATACAATGCTCTCGAGTCGACCTAAGGCATGGTCAACTGTTAAACTGGTCAACTGACTTAGATTAGACTCCATTGTACAATATCAGAAAACATCTTTTCTGATATTGTGTCCGCTCTGGCTAGAGACTCCTGCGGATCTATCTTAGAGCATTCTCTCTCCAGTTACCTAAGAGCGAATGATCCTATATTGAACACATAATCACCTTCGAAGGTCTTCCGATAGATCCGATCCTTGACTATTAGAGATCCCATGGATAGGGATTCGTGAGCCAAGGTCAAAACCTAGAAGTCCACCGCCAAGATGTCTTTGGTGTCTCAAGTCCAAGGATCAACCACGCTACTGTGATAATGAATCAAGCCGGGTGATAGTAAGGTAAATTACCATCCGGCGATTCACGTCGGATCAGTTCAGTGAACTCATTCCCCAATGAGCACCTACAGGTTCACCATAGTATCTCCACACAGGTGACTAATGAGATTAGTCACCTTCATCATATGAGTTAGAATAACTTGTACTAGTCTTACCAGGTGTTTGATGTCTTTCTCAAACATCCTATGACTAGGAACAATTATGAACGTGTGTTTATAAGTCATCAGCCTGATTATTATGATCTCATTATAAGCCGATGACTATTGCACACATTCAAGGACTTCATTACGCGCAGTTATAAACACTCCAATCTTCATAATGAAATTAGTGCCATTTATCTGTGAACTAGATTATAATAGGTGCCTTATGATTGGCTTTGAGGACACCTATATTTAACAATATCCCACTTGGACTCAGGCCAATCACCTTTGCATTTGATCTCCTTGAAATCTAGGTGATGCTCACATAAACTCTACGACTAAGGCTTGGTCGGGGATCTGCTTAATTATCTACAGATGGAATATTTTCCATTACTTTATATCCTCTGCATTCTTTGTCTCTGAACTTCTGAAAGAGCCTCAGAATATTCTAAAACTTCTGATGATACCATAGCTCCACCACAAAATTGACTATTCCCACTGTTGTCATTCAACAACGGGATGAGATCAGAGACCTTTTAGAACTACATCTAGTTCAAGGCTAAACTCTTTCATCCATACTGTTATAATAATAGTACCACATGTTTATGTCGTCATCTTAACATTGATTTCTGGTTGGAACCTTTCCAATCCACTCCATACTATTCTATCAACAGTATCAACTGTAATCATGTTAGCAGTGATTTCTATCTTGGAACTCTTCTAATCTACTGCTTTCTCATTAGAAGGCAAAATCCAAATCTGACTTGAAATTTGAGTCAGTGTGACCTCATGGTTTCAAATCATCCTCTCCATCATCTAGGAGTGCACCCTTAGCACTTGTCAAGTGCATAGCAATGTGTTTTACTCATTCTACCAAGGTTCTGTTGTATCCTTTAAGGAACTTTTCCTTAAAGAAATAAATTCTATGTCTCAACAATTGAGTCTTATTGTGGAATTTATCGTGTCAAACATTTTGATATACAAGTTAATACAACTGATGGTAACATCCTCATCGATCTATCTTAATAGATTCGTATTCCTAACACACAGGATGTTGTATCCAAACTTATCATGGAGAAGTACATGGATAATAATACTTTTACTAATGGTAACATCCTGATGTCATTTTTAACGACCATAATGTTATTATCACAAAGCACTAATAATGTGACCGTGCTCCCACTATCCTCCTTGTACACACACACAATACGTGGTCATTGTTAATGATCACTTAGTATTTGACCATGAGGTCAAAATTCTGACTCCAACTTTGGGAAGCTTCATTTTGATTCAAAATAGATCTTTGAAATCATAACATCTTCCCTAGATATTCTAAAAGTTTTAAAGTTGTATCATATATACCTTTTCCTCAATCATATTGAGGGAATGCATTTTAATATCCAACTGCCTTTATCTTATCGTCATGATAGGCAATTTTGGCAAGTAGAATTCTAATAAACTTATTTAAGGTAACTACTGAGGAAAATTTTGTCCAAGTCAACACCTTGACGTTGACCATTTCCTTCAATTTGTCATATAAGTTTTAAGTAGTCCATCTATAATCTTTATTTTGAAGACTTACTTCCTTCAGACAGGTACAATAACCTCAAGCAATGCTATCAATTTCCGACTTTGATAGTTTTTATGGACTATGACTTATAATTCTTAACCTATTGCTAATCCCAAAGTTGTTATAATTGAGAGCTTCCTCCTAGATTTTAGATCATAATCCACATCCTCAAGATCCTCTCATTCTGCCATCTCTGATATGTCGATCATATCTTTATAGATATTGAGAGAATTCCTAAAATCTATGAAGTTCTACTGTGTGTGTTACGAATGGTTCCAAATAACTAAAGATTATTTAATAATCTAGTGTTAATTTATGAGTTTGAAACACCTTACAGTTTTATCAGCTCCCACTTTCTTCTCTAAAAACATATTCCTCTTCGTAGAAGATAGCTTTCTAGACGATAATCATTCTATTATCGTCTGGCCAATAAATGTAATATCCAAACACTTTGGACATCCCACAAATTCACACCATACTATGTCCTCCTTAAATCCAACTTCTTTGGACATGTCTTTTACACAAGACCATGACATTTCTTGATATTAATATTCTTAAAATCAAGTTTCCTTATAATTCACATCTCATATGAATTATTTTATCTCCATATCTTATATGGACACACTGACTTATTTGGAACCATATGTAAAGTATGGACATCTAATGCTCATACTCATTCATAAGGATATAATAAATTAGGCAAATCTTATTATGTATCGCACTGTAACCAATAAGGTGCAATTTCTCATTTTATCATATTACTATGATGTACAATGAGGGATCATTCGAGAGAGGATACCATTATCTTTTTAATGATTTGTATGAATCCCGTACTCAAGTGTTAATTTCCTTAATCAAATCAAAGAATTCTAATACTCTTTCCAGTTGGTCACTTTATCTTGATCTTAAATTCCTAATATCTCAGATGCATTCTGTTATACCCCGCACTTTTACAACTCATTAATAAATTTAATTAATTTAAATTAGATCAATTTAACTAATTATAGAAGTTGATTAGTGAGTTTAAGTAACTTGATTTAGCCTAATAATCCTAATTATAAAAGTCTATTAACTCAATTATACTACTAAGAATAGTCCACTAATTTAGTTAAAATTCTAGGTTTGATGCATTAGGCAGCAGAATAGTAAACTAATGGTAACTTTCTATATAAAATTTAGATTTAGACATGATTGGTATTATTAGAAAGAGGATAAAAATATATATAACTTTGTCGAACACCATTTTTACTAATTCATATATATTTTAGAGGTCAAAAATATCGATAATCAATTTTAGAAAGGGCTACCCATATAGAACAAGTCTTAATCGGACTAGGATCCGAATTAGAAAATAAAAGATGATATAATTAAAATTAATCATGACCTAAAAAGTTATGTATGACATAATTGACTTGAATTAGAAGTAGAACATAATAAATTTGAATATAATGAATATTCTAATTAATGAATAGAAAGTCATAATTAGAATCATACTTGAACTATGATTCTTTATTTACCTAACATAGTCCTCGTATTCTAACCATAACTCCGTGTATAGAATTTCAAATTAATTAAGACAACTCCCATTAGAATGATGACTTAAAATTTTAGAAGTTTTATAAAGACCACATATTTAAGTAAGTCGTTTAGTAGTCGGAATTAGGACACCTTTAGACGAGAAGGAAATCTGCCAAGTTTTTAAGTTCAGAGTACTTAGGACAGCAGGTTAGTAAAATAGACATATATTTGTGTATAGATATCCACAAATAATGAAATTAATGGCATTAGAAAGATAATAAAAAGTTATAAAACTTTGTATAAGAGAGTCTTTTCTTTTTCATTTGGACGTTTAAGGGACCGAATTTAAAGATCTTTAGAAAAGGAAACTGCATGTGACGTGAATAAAGTCCAATTTGTATTAGGAAGTGACTTTGATTGGAGATTTTAATCAAGAGTAGGAGTTCGACTCCGGCAAAGAAAAGGGATATTAGTGGTTGTATTAAGAAGGCAAATAAGCATAAATAGAGTCTTGGGGTCGTGCTCAAAGTTCTATTGCATGCAGCTCTCTTCCAATGATAAGTTCATGTGGTGTTCTTGAGAGTATAGAGTTGATTCATGGTTATTTCTTTTGAGAATGTGATTCTAATCAATGTTTTATGTTATTGGAGACTTAGAGAACGTGGAAAAGAGCTTAGAGAATGTGAAAGGAGTTTAGAGGAAGAAGAAACTATGGATAGATATCAAGGAAACTATAGGAGAACCAAGAGCCGATCTTTCTTTAAGAGGTAGGTAGATAATTCTAAGTATGATCTATTTTGTATTAAAAAATATATTATCTTTAAAAGATTTCGAAAGCTGATGAATTGGTAAAGATTTTTATATATATGTCTACTTCATGACCATCGAGTTTCAGATTTTTATGATCTTTTTTACTATTTATTCCACAATTATTAGCTCAACCTATGCAATCTGTCTGTTCAATCTGTTTTGTTTTCAATTATAATTACATGAGTTACAGATGTTTGTTCTCCTTGGTACGATTCTCCATTGATATAAAATTTTGATAGACATTTACTATAGATGTTATCTTCATGTCCAATAAATTTCATAATTTTTGGTGTTCTTTTGTTATTTATTCCGTAATATTCTTCTCAGACTATATAATCTGTCTTGGTAGTTTTGAAATCCTAACTTGTGAATCTTATATATTACTTGAGTCATGTTCAAATAATGCCAAATTTTGTAGATACCTTTGTTATATTATCCTTAACTTTTTTATAAAGTTTGGAAATTTTATGACCCCATCTGTTATTTAGTTTGTCCTATGTTTTGATTTGTTAGAATTTTATTTAAGTTGGATTCCCTGAATCGAAGTGAGAATCCAAAATCCTATCAAATCAATACAGAAATTGATGAAACTTTGTATACACTTTACATTTGACATGTTTTCCAAGTTTGACAATTTTATGAATCTTTTTGATAATATTTGGCCCATTTGTTAATGTTTCAGCTTTAAAAATTAGTTTTGATGGCCAAAAAATATGTTAGTTATTCCAAAAATTTTAGGAAAAATCTTTTGACTATGTTCTCTGTCTAAAAATCTATTTTTATCAGCTTTAATCTTATTATCCATCTATATGACCATGTTGACTCTTTAAGTGACTATTTTGTATATAAAAGTATGTATTTTAACTCTTTATTTAAGTATCATTATGTCAAATTAATTTTCAGATCTATGATCATTATAAAATCTGTGAAAATATATTTGTGTCATATTTGTTTGATATATGTTTGGACATTGCCATCTTAAGGAGATTGTGGCTTATTCTATAAGCATCCATAGATGAGTTCTGCCTGTGGGTAACAGAAAAATCCCGGTGATTGTATTTTGTTTGCAGTCATCTGAGGTGGGACAATAGACTCTCCGGCTATACATGTGTCATGATCTTAGCATACTTGCTTATATGCTCTGATATTTGTTCGGTCGGCTCCTTATATGGTGGTTGGATGCATGTCTATTTGATATGTTTGGATTTGATTTGTTTGGCACATAATTATGAAACATAATTTACTGTTTAGATCCATGTTATTCAACTTATAATCTATTCAGTTTGTTATTTTGACATTTACACTCAGTGATTTTGATTTCAGTCTATTTGATTAAGAATTTATGTTCATTCTGATTAGCTATTCTGACAATATGAACTCTAATTTGATAAGCTACATGCTATGATAAATTTGTTATATGTTTAATTCGATATGTTCAGTTTGATATATGATATATTCTAATCATGGCTAGTAGACTTATTCAAGTAGATAAGAATTTGATTATGCTATATATACTATATGTTAGTCGACCATTCATGTTATTAGAAAACACATTTGATTTCATAAGTTTCTATCTAACTGTATTTTGTATCATGTTCTTATTTGAGCTATATATAGAACTATGTAAGATCATATTTAGTATAATTGTATAATATGATTTGTAAAATTTACTATATGTTAAGTCATGTGGATGGTTTGAAGCCTACTGAGTAGTTGTACTCATAAATCCTATTAACATTTTTCAGAGTCTAAGAAAGAGAATTTGGAATTTGAGGAGACTTCTAATTGAGGCATTTGACATCTTCAAGAAGTTGTCTAAATTTAAATTTATAGATGTCTTAGATTTGATGTAGTAGGGATGATGAGAGATTGATGTATTTTCTTTACTTGGTGAGATTGAGAATTTATATATAAATTGATGGGTATTATAATTTGTGAATTTTGGCATTGCCTATATTTGGATATTTTAGATTAGTTGATGATTATGGCATTTATTTAAATCGCCTTGTGGTTGTTTAGCTCTCATATCTATTTGTTTTAATGGAATTTATTCCGAGATTACGTAGTCGGACTCTGAGTTGAAGGAAAAAAAAATGAACTAGATCCGGAGCATAACAATATAGTATTAGAGCATTTATGAGAGTTTAAACATTCACAACCATCTGATCTTAAGCCATACCAATTGATCTTAAAGGATATGATGAAGTTTAGGATTAGTATGATTTTAGGTTTAGATTAGTAATTAAGGTAATGTCTAGTTTCAAGTTATAACTTGGAGATTTGGGGATAGGTTATTGTAATTGACGTGCTTATTTGGTTCCCGCAATTAGGCTCATATAAAGAGAATTCTTAATATGGCTAGGGATTAATATGATTAAATTTTATATTTTTAAAGAGGGGAGCCAACTATAAGATATATAGGTGCTACTCTACTTATACCTTTTTACTAGGTTTGTTAAACTATTGAAAATTAACTTATTCTTATTCCTGATTCTTTGATAATTAAGGGATGTCTTGACTACAACATACATTCTTATATTTAATTAACAGTCTATTCACCTATATTCACTTGTGTTGCTCATGAACTAGAAAGAATCGGTTAATATATTAAAATGCTAGTATAAGATAGTGCCACTAAATTTTATAAGTGACTCATATATAATTCCATGACATACGTTGGATTAGATGCCAATGATTCTAAATCTACTTTTAGGGTAAATAACTAGAACTATACTGTGCCATTGGTTATTAGTACTTGTACGAAAAAGTATAGAGACCACATTGGACATGAGTTCATTTGATAGTAGTGCTACACCATAAATACATTTTCTTAATTTGTTAAGAATACTAAGAAGATACTTTTAGATATGTACATAATCCTTTCAAAGTGATCTATTAGCCCACCTATAAGCATATACTTACGTCCTTCTATGCTATCCTTTAGGCTTTACTATTTAATATAAATATAGATTACTTCTAGTTCTATAATGAATAAATTCACTGAGCATATATAATTTGTAAATTAGTTAAGAGAGTGAACCTGTGAATGGTATTTGGGAGTTAAGCATCTTATCCTGATTAGAAATTAGATCCATCTTCTTGAAGATCCCAGATTAGAAGCAGAACATTGATGACTCATAGTTTCTATTAGATCTTTAAATTATTATAATTGTTTGAACTATAGATAGTTCTGTAACAACATATTGTGCGGTTAGGACTGACGTATCTCAAGTTGAAAATACCCCATAAGTCATGATGAAGTTGTTATGATTATGATCTGTATCCTAATTATTTTAGTACATACTCAACCATATGAGAGTTGGTTAGTCATCAATCTCTACCCCATGTCCTTAGCTATGAAGATAAGTTTATCCATCGATTAATTAGGTTGATTAACTAGATTGGATCTCAAGTTTATAAACACATTAAATCAAAGGTGTATATTAATCTCATTACAGATGCTCCTCAAAGATAGATCTATTTGTTGAAATGATTTGATCTTGATTGAGTAATCCTATAATCGTATTCTATGGCCTTAGAAATTAGTATGAGAAATCTATTAATACAAAGATAGATTGTTAGAATCTATCAAATTTCGTAGACGAAATTTCTTTAAGAGGGAGAAGATGTTATGCCCTGCACTTTTACAACCCATTAATTAATTTAATTAATTTAAATTAGACCAATTGAACTAATTATAAAAGTTGATTAGTGAGTTTAAGTAACTTGATTTAGCCCAATAATCCTAATTATAAAATCCCATTAACCCAATTATACTACTAAGAATAGTCCACTAATTTAGTTAAAATTTTAAGTTTGATGCATTAAACAGCAGAATAGTAAAATAATGATAACTTTCTATACAAAATTCATATTTAGACATAGTTAGTAACATTGGAAAGAGGACAAAAATATATATAACTTTGTCAAAGACAATTTTTACTAATTCAGATATTTTAGAAGTCAAAAATATCGATGATCAGTTTTAGAAAGGGTTGCCCATGGAGAACAAGTCCTAATCGGATTAGGATTTGAATTACAAAATAAAAAATGATATAATTAAAATTAATCACGACCTAAAAAGTTATGTATGACATAATTGACTATGAGTTGAAAGAAAAAAAAAAATGAACCGGATCCGAGGCGTAACACATTCGACTTGTACTTCAGCAGGTATACAGCTGAATCTTTCAAAAGATAACCATTAAGGTAAGTTAATAGAAGTGATTATCTTTAACCTTGAGAAGATATTGGGCTATTTACATTAGTATGTATAAGCTCCAGTTATTCCTTATTGTATAACCTAAGTGTGCAGTACCATAGATAATCAGGATTCATACTGTCTTTTTCTATAGCAGTACTAAGATTTACTGTCTTACAGTAACCTGTGCACTCTTGTACTATTGTTGAGTCTAACTGAACCATTTCAAACTCTTGATTACCTTTTACTTGTCTAAGCCTATATATCATTACAGATCTAAGAATCATTTTTAATATCTCATAGTGGAGACGTTGATTCTCTAATAGACAGGTAAAAGTTGATAATAAGAATACCCGAAACTTCATACAAGTTTTATATTCTAGTTGCCATTTGCTATATCCTTATCTACAGTACTGGGAGAACTGCTCATTCTCTCTTTCAGTTGACTTGTCTTTATCCTTATAAGATGTCGGTTCAACCATTTAAGATCTTACCTCTTACCTTTCTCAAAGGCATACCATGAATACATCTTCTCCTTAGTCTAGCAAAATAAGAGATTACATGATATCCACTACCTTTCTCAAAGGCATACCATGAGTACCTCTTCACTTTGGTTTAGCCAAAAAAGAGATCACATGATATCTGATGTAGGACAAAAGCTATCACTTAAATCTAAAGACATTTTTCATAATCTTATAGCCAATCTGAATATGAGAAGTATATCGATGTAATGACATCCAGTATGCCAAACCTCGAATTAATAGACGACATTTCATGTAATAGAGGAAATATATAGATTTGAGCAAACAGTTCTTATAATTCAAATATGATCTTTTATCTTGAATTATTTCTTACTATTTTTCGACGGACTGTATAACCCTTAAGTATACAGAACGGGAGACTCCGACGGTATCCTAGTAGGGATCAGAATCTCTTAGACTCATAGCATGACCTCAAGTAAACACAAGTATCACATTATCATTTAAAAGCAACCATCTCATGGTACTTGCAACTCTCAGGTCGATAACGGTCTTGGGTAAACACATGAAGAGATAAATTAAGATGTAGCTCCAGGAGAAACGCAAGGATAGCTACACCGTTCCTCTATCCCATTCAAAAGGTATCAGTATGCCATAGTTCTTAGTTTCTTCATTAGATACTGACAGATCTCGAGAAACATAAGAAACTGTCATAATTGAATCAAATTCTAAAAACTATAATAATGGAGAGCTACACGGTGCATTCTCAATGACTCGCGCTCCGGCTTATACTTTAAAATCAAGGGATTTTAGTCAATTTTAAGTTGGTCATATCGCATAACTTAACTGTACGTAGATAATAGCAATTGATTCACAATAAAAAACTAAAAGCATGTATCATCCATACATATACATTATGTGGTCATGGACAACACGTGATTAATTGGAACCATACAATTAATCACCATAAAATATAACAATTATATTATTCTGAACATACAAACACATAGGCTCTGGTGATCTCATCTCCTGACACCTTCCTGGTTGCACTTGTAGATCATCCTCGCCTCTCCTGAACCAATACGATTAATTACATACAATATTAAATTTGAAATATATTTTGAATACAGATTAATTGTAAGAGAAAGCCTTATGGGCGAGTACAACAATGGAGGAAGATATAATTACATCGGAATGAGAGAGAGAGAGGGAGGCACGCATACCTCATTAATTAACAATTAATTAACCCATATCACATTCCAAATAAGATCCACATTAACCACACATCATCACATGATATGACGTCAACTAAGTGCATGTCTATGACCACCTCAAATTTTAACCATCTACGTATAATCAAACACATCATATGAAGGTTAAAATTTTGAAAAATAATTATTTTGATTTTCTCAAAACCTAGGTACCAATCAAAATTGGACAATTCGAATTTTCAAAAATCTTATTTTCTAACATGCATTTAAATCTAATTTAAAGTATCATACACATCAATATGTGCATAAAAGACTAAAATTAAAATTCTAAAATATTCCATGAAGAATTAAGAACACTTCCAAATTAATTAATCTAATACTTAGATTAATCTTAAATCACACTAACAATATTTATTAATATGAAATAATCTAACATTTAGATAAAATTACAAATCCCTTGATAACTCTTATAAAGGAATTTATAATTCTAATTTTAACTCCTTAACAACTCTTTGTTAAGAACCTCTTTATTAAATAATATTTCTCAACAATAATTGTTAAGAAATATTTATTTAGAATAGTTTTAAATAAAAAACAATATAACGATTAGACTAAACCAACCTCTTAACAACTCTTGCTAAAAGGTCCTTTTAAAAGAGATTAGATCTTCAAAAACTTTTACGAAGAGATCTTTGAGAAATTTAATTAACTATCTCACTAACTATTATCAAGCGTTAATTAAAATCCTTAATAACTTTTATTAAGGGTTTTTCTCAAGAAGTAATTAACTAATTTAATAACTTTTATTAAGGGTTTGGCCCAATGGGCCCCTGCACCATGGGTCCGGGCCTGGCCTGGCTCGGCCAGGTAGAGCCTGATCCAGGCCGCTTGGTTTGAGCCAGGCAAGCCCCAATAGGGGCACCTGGGCTTGGGCCAGCCCTAGACCCAAGGCCACCTGGGTTGAGCCAAGTTGGCACGCCCAGGCTTGGGGCCCAGCCTGGGTCAGGCACAGGCCCGACGTGCCTGGGCGCGCGGCATGGCCCGGCTAGGGACTGAGCTCAGGCGCATCGTGCATGGGCACCCTAGCCACCACCTTAGGCGGCACCCCCTAGCCCCCCCCCCCCCCCCCCCCCCCCTTCCCCACCCGGTGCCCTACTCGAACATAGGCCAGTGGAGGAGGTTTTCTGGCATCCCCCGCCGACATTCGGTGCCCTTGGCCGTGCAGAACAGTGCCAGTGGGGCCGGCCGACACGAGTGATGAGCCAGGGACCGTAGGGGTGATCCATCTGGCTGCCTTCTCCTCCCCTTTTATTTCCAACCTTTGAATATTAGAGTGAGAGGAGGCAGCACCGCCGCCCACCGGCAACAATAGAGGGTCGTTGGGGACTAGCAGGGACAGCTGGTCACACCAGCATGCATTATTGTGCTCTTTTATCACCATTGAACCCCTCTTCAAATCCACAATGACTGGTTCTTCATCCCCATGAAGAACACAATGAAAAACCCCAAAAATTTGATTTTTCTCCACATAAAATAAAATCTAATATTACACGTTCATCCCATGAACAATTTCCATGAGAAAAGACAAATCTTGGCATGGAAATAATTCTAGAATAATAAATTTAGCAATCTGAAACAGATCAGAGTGGAACCTAGCTCTGATTCTATTGTTAGGATACAAGCGAGATGTCGAAGAACGCAGCAGAATCAGACAATAAAAACATCCCGTCCGACGCCCGTAGATCCATTTCAGGACAAAAACGATAAAATTGAACAACCGGGTGTGATCAAATCACCGTATATACATTCAAATATGCATTCGTGTCGGTTCTGTCGAGGCGATGCCGCTAGCCGCACAAGCATCCGGCCTCCGCGGTATCCACACGATGCTCTGTGGCGGTTCATCCTCGCTCTCTCATTCAGATCAGCACGCTCGGTGAAGATCCTTCGCCGCATCGATGTTCAGAACACGCAGACGGTGAATTCCTGATGTTCGGGAAGTGCATACGGCGGAGACGGGAAGCACCCGACGCCCTGAAGGGGGGGCCCAGAGGAGGAAGAGACAGAGAGGGGGAGGCCAGCAGGGAGAGATGCTTGGAGCTTGGCCCAGGGTTTCTACACAGTCTGTCTATTATTATTTCCGCACGACTTTTCATGAAGGTCCTCGAATTAATATAAAACCCACTAAAATACCACCGAATGAGAATCTTTATGCGTGTGACCCTCTGGGCCCATTTACCAGTATGATTTTCAGCTCGTTTAAGTCCAATAACACTTTATTGACTTATAGTAATTAATTAATATCTCATATTTAATTAATTACTTAACCGAATTGCCATCTCATGTAAATTCGGTCAGACTTCTGATTAAGTTGTGTGCCAAGTAACACTGCATGATCTCGGAAGGTAATGGGGTTCAACAACCAACTCATAGAACTTATCTGTCCACAGTTATCGTGTGGCTATAATCCTTCATTCGCACAATGCTTATGAGTTGACCAGGGCATAGTCAACTGTCAAACCCTAGATGGTCAACTTACTTGGATCAGACTCCACTCTATAATATCAGAAAACACCTTTTTTGATATTGTGTCTGCTCTGGCCAGAGACTCCTATGGATCTATCCTAGAGCATTATCTCTCTAGTTACCTAAGAGCGAATGATCCTATATTGAACACACAATCACCTTTGAAGGTTTTCCACTGGACCCGATCCTTGACTATTAGAGATCTTATAGATAGGGATTCGTGAGCCAAGGTCAAAGTCCATAAGTCTACTGACAAGATGTCTTTGGTGTTTCAAGTCCAAGGATCAACTACGCCATTGTGATGATGAATTAAGCTGACTGACAGTCAGGTAAATTACCATCTGGCGATTCATGTCAGATCAATTCAGTGAACTCATTCCCCAATGAGTACTTATAGGTTCACCATAGTGTCTCTACACAAGTGACTAATGAGATCAGTAACCCTCATTATATGAGCTGGAATAACCTTTACTTGTCTTACCAGATGTTTGATGTTCTTTTCAAACATCTTATGACTAGGAACAATTAAGAACGTGTGTTTATAAGTCATCAGTCTCATTATTATGATCTCATCATAATCCGATAAATATTGCACACATTCAAGGACTTCATTATGCGCAATTATAAACACGTCAATCTTCATAATGAAATTAGTGTAATTTATCAGTGAACCAGATTGTAATAGGTGCCTTATGATTGGCTTTGAGGACACCTATATCCAATAGGCCGCCATGCCACCTCTACTGCCTACAAACTCCTACTCCTTATTCCAAACCCCACACCGCAACCAAACAACCCATTACCCCAACTAGTCAATAGTCACCCTATGACATCCAACCGACTCCTCCACATCCCTTTTCCTATACTGATATGCCTTAACCCACCAAGCCTCTTATCCTCATTCCACAACCTACACTCACTATCCAGCATAATCACCCCTCGCCATCTAAGCCTCTGATCATCAAGCCTCTGTCCATTAAAACCCCTCCCTCTACCTTTGCCATTGAGCCGCAATCTCTAGTGCTTAGGAGTGGCATAATTTTAAACGAAATATTCCCCCAGTCTGTTGCACAAGATACTGCTCCTTAGGCCTCAAAAGAATAGCCAAATGAAGAGAGTGTACTAGGTACTCAGTATGACCTGCTAAAGCATCTAGACAAAACTTCGACACGCATATCCATGTTAAAACTAATTAAAAGATCTAGGGTACATTAGGAAACTCTGATGGAATATTTGCAAAAGGTTTTGGTGAATGAAGATGTGCTGGTAGACAAAATTGTTGTCATCCTGACCCCACAGAGTGATCAACCTGCTATATCTTTTCATGCATCTGAACTGGCACCCTTGGCTACGCAGGGCATGGATCTTAGTATTACTATAAATATATGTCAGAAGGCTCTTGACACGTGTTTGGTTGACATTGGAGCTTCTATCAATGTGTTGTCACCCCGAACACTAGAGTTATGTGGGGTCCCCAAGGAGAAGTGGTTGCCATCTCCTATCTCAGTCACTGCATATGACAACAACACCAGATCCCCATTGGGCATGATCTACCTTAAAGTAGAATTGGATTCAATTTGTCATCTTGATGTTGAATTTCATATCCTTGAAACATATCCTTTTCTGAAAGGCATTCTCGGTCGCCCATACGTCAAGCTCTTAGAGGCCGTACCCTCTACTAATCATCAATGCCTCAAGTTCCCTTATATAGGCCGAGTCGTGAAAGTCACGATCATGTCAATCCTAGCTGCCAATCACACCTTCACCGTTAACCCCAATCCTATCTCAAAACCAGTTCAAAAACCTATCCTATCTCTCTTAGTAACCTACTTGCCATCGGCTGATCTACTGAAATCTATAGTACTCTCCCCATTTCCCATTGATGTGGTAAAATAGAACAAACTTATGGATACCTCGGAATGGCAAATATCAACCTTGAAAAGGATTGGGAGCACAACTGCAGGACAGGTTCAAACTCGTGAGATACAAAAGGATCATGCCAGGAAGTGGTGTACGCTATAAACCAGAAAAGGTGAGGCATGAAATGGTCCAATAAGAAGAAGATGAGGAAGGGAATAAAGTACAGAAGACCATGGTGACACCTTGCAAGGAGAACTGGGATCCTCTTACGTAGACATTGTTTACTCATTTTGTCGAGGGCCTCATGATTCAGCATGGAGGTAACAACACGGTGGTGATCACTTCACATTTTGATTTATATGATGTACATGGAAGGGACCTGGCCAAACATTGTGCCCCACTGCTAACTTACCAGTCTTTAGAGGCTCTGCGGCCTCTTAAAATAAGAAAATTACATGAACCCGAATGTGAGTGGTACCGGTGGTTCGATATGTGAGATTTATACATTGCCCTAAATAGACTATTCCTCCATCCCACAGAGCCAAAGTGGCCGCCACTGGTGGATGAGTTGATTGAAGGACCAAGCTCCATTTTTGATAAAATAATTCTTCTAAATGAAGAGACTGATGAAGGAGAACTTGATGATCTTTATGAAGAAGGTTTTACTATGGACCATCTGTGGCTTGCTACTTACCCCTCCCATGTTTTTTCCCTCCAAACTTTGTTCAAAACATTGCTGCTGACCCTCACTTGGGCCAGATTAATCACTAAAGACATTTCCAGGGCACCGCCCATTTTGATTACTATCACACCCTCCATGCTTCTCCCTCGAGTTCCACTTAACCTTGAGGAGATCCATACTAAGATCTGGGACATACTGCTCTAAAATCTCCCAAATCCTTTGGCCATGGTGCCAGTTTCTCCTTCATCCTCTTCTACCCCATCCTCTCTTCAAGTCCACTTCTGCTTTATGATTGATGAAAATCTCCAAAGAAAAAAAATTTCAATTTCTCAACCTCCTCACAGGTCATCATTGAAGAGACATCATACTTCATGTCCAAGTGTGCGCCGCCATGCGGGCCAATCACGCAAGGTTCTCTTTTAGATTTGTTATGCCCCCTCCTTAGGGTGTAGACACGCTAATTTTGACCTCATATTGAGTAAATTTTATGTCATAATGATAATACCCCAAAGTGGTCTGATTTGTAATTATTAATTAATTTTTATTAATTTTCTCAAAAATTTGTTGAATAGTGTCACTCCGACTCCATTTATACTTCTAGTAGAAATCAGTTCGGAATTAAATTCCTAAACTCAGATATATTTAATTGAATATCGTCGTTTGAGGAAGATGCCATTTAAATCCTAATCCGTTTGGATTTTTTATTTTTAATTCGAACTAATTTCCTAATTATCTAAAGCATGTTGCCCTAGGGAGACGTGATTTAAGTTTCCTAATGTATTTCAGTTTCTTTTTCGGATTTTCTTTCTATTTTGGCCTCTTTAATTAGACAAATAGCGTCTCGTCTGGGCGACGTGATTTGTGAGTTTCCTGATAAACATGATTTGGCCGAGATAATATGATTTTTGAGGTTGGGAAGGTTGCTAACTCCTCCATGCTCATCCAAGGTAAGTCCGACTGCGGGAGAGAGTCTTTTTGAAGCCCAAAACACCCCTAAACCTAATCTTATAAATACAACATCTTTTGGACCTTTGAAAAAGGTTGGCAATTGGTGATTTTGAAGCTCAAGACAAGGTGTTTGGAGGCCCTAAAGGAGAAAAACGTGGACAGCAAGAAAGGCTTCATACAAGGCTTCTTCTTCCTCATCCTCTTCATCCCTTGAAAATCTTGAAAATCAAGGCTATGGAGGAGCCAACTAACCATCTTCTTTTCTTAATTTCTTTCTAGTTATTTTATAGATTTATCATTGTTCATCACACACACATCATATTTTCCATACGTATATGTATATTAGGGATTTAAAGAATACCAATCAAGTGAGTAGATTAGTTTAATTGTATATTTAAATTCTTTGATAGAATATATACTATTCTACTTTAGTTCTAATTAGAATTGTATTTGTTCTTGCTTTTTACCATCGGGCACCTATAGTGCACCACTTGTGTCCTTCGGGCACGTTTTCACCAATTGGTGAGTTTGGTTACGTTTATCCCTACGTGTACTACATGCACATCCCTTTGTGGCAAAATCTTGCCCTCTTGTGATTGATTGAAAGTTGTGAGTGTGATAGGAAGTGTGTGGTTGATTGAGTTTATAGTTGTTTGCATGATAATAAACCTATTTAACTTGAATTTGCATAATTAGTTAGATTTCTGTTTATCTTGATAATTTGGGAGGGAATTGTTCTCGAAGTTGCTCTCTGTTTATAGTTTTCAGACTCTAAACAGCATCTAGACAGAGAGACGCCATTCAAACTGCATCGCTATGCCAAGATGCCATTCAGCCTCATATTCCTGTTGGCATTGTTGCCTGAGGTTCTGTTAATAGAAGAAGCTTCTGTCTTGAATAGCATCGGTAAGCAGCGACGCGATTCAAACAGTTCCTTCTTTTGCTCATCAGTCTTCAGATCTTTGGTTTCTTTGTTACCTACATCTATCTTATACTACATTAGAAGCCATCCAGGCCGTAGGTCATCTGCAATGGAGCTCCCCCCCCCCCCGTCCCCTCATAGGAACACCTTTCTTAGCATCTTCACCTCTCTCTGACTGGGTCTGGGTCGGTCCCTCGGTTAGACTAGAGTGGTTGGTGTTAAGACCTCCATAAGTCCCCAAAAGCAAGGTATTCCTCTTTGTTTATTGGGCTGGTTGTACCAATCGAAGTCCCGGATAGTTATTCATAACGTTGTTAAAGAACCATAAAGTATAACAGTGGAAAAACTGAACTGAAACTAGGATCTTACCCCGTTGAGTGAATTTGTGTTTAAAAATCTAAATAATTCAACAAAGAATCATAAGATAATGTAACCATCCACTTGTTTGCTAATCATTTGTACAACTTGTTTGAATCTCTGTCAAAATTTAATATCATGATGCTCGGATTAGGTAGAACCGTCGGCATGGTCGCCATTGAACAGGAAGATGTGTTTGAATACGAGGGAGACGCTAATGCCCCTCACAATTATGATTATCATTCTGAGAATGGGGGAGATGCTAATGCCCCCCATGACTCCAACTTCTTTCACGCTGAGTACGAGGGAGACACTTATGTCCCTCATCAGGCCTAGTTTACCCAGTGATCCTGGTACCAATCATCCTCATGTGCATATAATCTCCAATCCCACTTATGAGGAGGCTCAAGATCAGGCTGAGCCTTCATCTACCAACCCTCTTGATCTAGTTACCGTCTTGGGGGCTCTAGCTACTCACATTAACCCTCAACAACTTGAGGCTATCCAGTCCATTCTCAAGGGGAAGACACCCTTGCCTTCCGCCGAACCAAGTCCCGTGGTTCCCCCTGTTGTTTGTCAAGTTCCTCCCCCTCACCATATCCTCTATGTTCATCAAGCTATGGACGGCCTTCATATTTCTACTCTCCGGCCATCTGGGCCACAACAATCCTCCTCGAGATATCCAGCTAGACCGCATACGCCGACTCACCAAAATGCCTTCGGGTATGGCGGAAGCGCTGTCGGACCTCAACCGTACTGTCCCCCCTACCCCACTTATTCCAGGAGCCAAGCCTTTCATGCTCCACCACCTCCTCCTCCCCAAATCGATCTGGTGACTCAGGCTCTACTTACAAAGATGGATCGTATGGATGAGCAGTTCAACAGTTTCAAGAAAATGATGGGAGTCAAGGCAGTACTTGAAATCACTCTTCATAGTCTGCCAGTATTTCATCTGCCACCTTCTGAAATGCCAGTGTATAGAAAGTACAATGGTTATGGTAACCCCTTTATCCATCTAAAGGAATTTATGTACGAATCCTCCTTCTGGCAGAACGATAAAAGGTCGCTGGCATTCTTGTTCAGGAAATCATTAGAAGGACCAATTCTCGAGTGGTTTTTCTCTTTGGATTCGTCTGATGTGGAGGATTGTGAAATTATGTCAAGAAAATTCATCCAGCGATACCATGATAGAATCACACCGTCCCTATCAATAACTGATTTAGTGGCTAAAAAGATAAAGCCTGATGAAGACTTCATTACCTTTGCTGATAGATGGAGGGGTATGGCAGAGAAGATAAAAGATCACATGTCTGAGTCAGAACAAGTAAAGATGATGATTGCCAATGCCACGCCCCAGTACAAGCTAGTCCTTACATTGAACAATTTGACTAGCATAGCGGAATTATATAAGAGGGCGCATTATTTCCAGAACGCTTTCAAAGATTCAACCTTCTCTAGCATCTTCAACCCCCATTCACCCAGCAGACCTCCACTTCGGAATCCTGCAATGCCAAATTCTCCTAACATGGGTCCCACCACTAAGGGCACACTCTCCCATGAACAAATCAGCACCATGAACAATAACCAACCGTAGTTCATGAGAAATCAACAACAACAATCGCAGTATATAGGGCAGAGGCCGCCAAATCAGCAGGGCTTTAGGCCGCCTCAGCAACCGTACCAGCCAGCCTACAATCAGCCTCATCAGCAGTATCAGCAGATGTTCAACCAGCCACGTCAGCAGCCAGCATACCGCAATGTACCTCCCCCGGGTGATTACAACCAGCAAAGAAAACCTCTAGGCCCGAAGAGGGCATCTTATCCTCCACTCTCGGAGTCTTTAGCAGACATATTTAATGCCCTTATGGCAGCCAATGCTTTGGTCTTGTCAAAGGAGAAAATAGTCTGGCCCCAGAATGCTGATGCCTCTAGGTACTGTGTCTTCCATAGACAACCTGGGCATACAGTGGATGCATGTTTCCAATTCAGGGACTACATCCATGATCTCAATGATCAAAGGGGTATTGATTGGGAAGAGATGAGAAAATACATAGCCGCTTTGAAGGCGAGAAGACCCCAGCAACATCAGATGCAAAGGGCACCAGCACAGGCAGCGACACCACCAAATATGGGCATAGTGCAGAACCCGCTACCGGAGCATCAAAACCAAGTCACCCCAATCCCTACTAATAGCCGGTCTGTGGCTAATAAGGGGCAGGAATGGAAGGTAGAGGAATCATCCTCTGTCTACTCAATAGGCCATATCCCGAGTACTGCCGAGCAACCGCCTTGACGCATTCTCCATATACCTAAACCAGAAACCATAACCATCACTCCCATGCCAACACCCACCTACCAAAGACCCAAACCGCAATCCCAAACCCTTAAACCTGTTACCCCCATTCCACCACCTACCTTTCTTAAGCCCATTACCCCCTCCATCACCATGCCTCCACCAAATAACCCTTCGCAACCTAACCACGAACCCCTCATGCCTTCTAAACCCCTGCTCCACATTCCATTCCCGACATCACCCGTACTAATTACCTACCCCAACACCATACCACCTGTTAAACCACTCATCCGCATTTCAGCACCTCCACTAAATAACCCACCATCATCTACATATGAACCCATTACCCCCTCTAAACCCCTCATCAATACAGCAGTACTCAAGATATCACCTTCCAATGATGATCAACACACGCTCCGAAGCGGAAAAATTTTCAACAAAGTCTTTCCTCAATCCATAGTTAGAGACGGCCCATCACAGCCACTAGAGGAGGTACATAATGAAGAGAGTGCACCTGGCACTCAGTATGACCTACTGAAGCAGCTAGACAGAACACTGACACGTATTTCCATACTATAACTGGTCAAAAGATTCAAGATCCATCAAGTGGCTCTGATGGAATATCTACAGAGAGTAATGGTCAGTGAAGATGTGCTGGTAGAGAAGATCACTGTATTGCTAGTTCCATAGGGGGATCAACCCTCTATACAATTTCACACATCTGAACTAGCACCACCAGCAGCCAGGAGCATGGCACTAAGCATTACAGTTAGCATTTGCAAGAAGGTTGTAGATGCATGTCTGGTTGACACAGGGGCCTCCATTAATGTACTATCACCAAAGACCCTAGAATATGTAGTGTACTCAAGGAGAAGTGGTTGCCTTCCCCTATTTCTGTTACCGCCTACGACAACTCTACCCGTTCCCCTCTAGGAATGGTTTACTTAAAGGTAGAGTTAGGTCCCGTTTGTCCTGCCGAGGTTGATTTCCACATCTTGGATATCGACCCCTCTTTAAAAGGTATCCTTGGCTATCCCTACATCAAATCCCTTGAGGCTATACCCTCCACGAACCATCAATGCCTCAAGTTTCCTTATAAGGGACGGATTATTAAAGTAACGAGCATGCCAATCTTTACTGCTGCCCATTCTTTGAACATCAAGCCGATTCCTTTACCTGGCCGACAACCCATTCTATCGGTATTACAGGTTTATTCTCCTTCGGCTGATCCTTTGGAGGACACTATACCTGTTCCTTGTCCAGTCGATGCTGTGAAAAGGTGGAAGTGCGTGAGTACTCCTGGCTGGGATATCATGATGAAGGGTGGTTATCAACCTGGAAAAGGCCTGGGCACACAACTGCAGGACAGAACCAAGCCTATCAAAGACAATAGAAGGATACCTGCTAATGGTCTGACCTATAGGCCAGCAAGGATGAAATGACATATTGTTCAGCAGCAGGAAGATGAAGACGGTCAGAAAACCTGGAAGACAATGACCACCCCCTGCAAAGAAACTGGGATCCCTTGACTTGGACCTTATATACACATTTCATTAAGGGACCCGTAATTAATCATGATAATGACAACACGGTGGTGATCACTTCCCACTTCGACCTACATGACATTTATGGAAGGGATTTAGCCAGGCACTGTTAGGAGTTGCTGACGTACTGATCCTTGGAGGCCCTACGGCCGATGAAGAGGAGGAAGATTCAAGATCTAGAATGCGAATGGTATCGCTAGTTTGATACATGGGACCTGTACATTGCACTCAATAGATTGTTCCTTGATCCCTCAGAACTGAAGTGACCACCATTAATAGATGAGTTGATTGAAGGGCCTGGGGCTCTTTTTGATAAGAGAATTTTGCTGAGCGAGGAGACAGACAAAGGGGAGCCTGATGACTCCTACCAGCCTGGTTTCACCATGGACCTTCTTTGGAGGGGAACCTATCCCCATCATGTCTTCACTCTCCATACTCTATTCCGCACTCTACTCCTGACCCCAACTTGGTCGAGGGTCATTTGAAGACATTCCATGGGCTCCGCCCATCATTGTTACTCTATCCCCACGGAACCTAATTCCTTAGATTCCTCTCGATCTTGGGAGGATCTATGATTTGATCTGGGACATATTGTTATATGAACCCCTTAATCCTTTGGCCTTGGTGCCATTACCTTCATCTTCGTATCCCCCTCCCTTTCATATTCATTCATGTTTCATGATTAACACTCAAAATCTCCAAAAAAAAATGCCAACTTGGCAACTTCCTCCTCCCAAATCTTCGTTGAGGAAACTTCATACCACTTGTCTGAATATACCCCATCGCGCGGGTCACTCGGGCAAGATTCTCTTCTAGATCTGCTTTGCCCCTCCTCTCAGGAGGATTCACCTATATCACATCATGTATCCTTTGATTTTTATCCTTCTTCTTCCTCACTAGGTCAGGATAGTGAGTCTAGCAGTAGGCAATTTAATGAAGTTAGGGAGTCTAGTGAAGTTAGTCAGGTTAGGAAGTCTAGAAAGTCTAAGGGTAGACAAGTTCATATAGATACCTCCAAGATCTAGTTTTAAGATGCCTTTCTTGCTCTCAGATTTTCCAGCTATTAGAGAATCCCATTCAGATGCCAGAAGAATGTAAAGTCAATGAGTTAGTCGATGACGGGTATGGAGTATATGAATTGTTACACGAGAAATACCCCATTACTGAAGATGACGAGGACACAGCTGAGGCGTATGCTAGTGGAGTGAAGAGATTTGATGAACCCTTAGCTACCGTAGAAGAGCCTACCAAAGAGATTAATCTAGGAACTGAAGACGAACCTAAGGTTGTCCTTGTCAATAAAAATCTTTCTGAAGCAGATGAAGAGACAGTGGTCCAAGTTCTTAGAGATTACAAGGATACTTTCGCCTAGAGCTATGAAGATATGCCGGGGTTATATTCATCCCTAGTGGAGCACCGATTAACGTTGAAATCAGGAGCTAATCCGGTCAAGAAAAAATTAAGGCGATTCCACCCTCAAATGGCTTTGAAGATGAAGGAAGAGGTCGATAAATTGCATAGAGCTGTCATACATTTTTTTAAGAAAAAAATGCACTTGATCTCGATTTTTTGATTTAGATTTAGATTTGTATTTGTGCGCTCTACCTGACTTAATCAGATGATTGCGTAGTTCTTTGACCCGATCCCGCTACCCATAAATGGAATAGCGTTAATTACATCCTCCTAAGAGGAAAACCCTTGATTAATCGTCGGAAGATTAGAATAACACCCTTTAAAATGATATGAATGAAATATATAAGATTGCATTTAAAAAACTAAATGAATTTCAATTTTTATTTGAGAAGAAAACTTATTTTTTAGTTTGGAGTTGAGTCTGCGCGAGACTTGATTTATTGATTTTTATTGATGGATAATGATGAGAGACATTTTTTAGTATTTTTTGGATTGATTTATGGGGATGCATTGAAGATTTGTTTGAATTTTTATGTTTGGAAATGAACATGAAGTTGAGTCTGCTCAAGGATGTGCAGACTCATTTGTTACCAATGAGAATGCTTGAATTTATTTTGATTTTTGATTTGTAAGAGGAATGAAGATCTTTTTTATGGTATTTTGATTGAAGTGGATGACATTTTTTTATCAAAAAAGTCTAATAAACATTTCTTATTGTGTTTTTTCAGATTTGAAGTGAAGAGACTTTGGATTTGATTTGTGAGGTATGGAAAGGTGTTTTTTATGTTTTCTTATTTGATTTGAGTAAAAAAATGCTTCAAGGATTTATATTTTTTATGTTTTGAATTTACAGGTTTTGAAAGATAAGCAAGATGTGCAAATTCAATTGAAATGAGATTTCTTTTAGGTATTTTTTATGTTTTGCAAAAGGGCAAATTTGAGTTTTATTTGATTTTTTGATTTACAATAAGTATAGAGTTTTATCTTGGAGTTTTTGATTAAATTTTAAAGGAATTGAGGTTGAAAAAATTGGATTTTATCAATTGAGGGTTGAGTCTACGCAGGGGAGCGCAGACTCATGAGTCACAAGACTTTTTTTCAATTTTTTAGGTAATTTCAAGGAGAAAAGTTATCATTTTTGTTTGGGTTTTGATTTGTGGAAAATATAAGGTTTATCATTAAGATTTTGATTTGATTTGAGGGGAATTTAATGGCCAAAATACCAGATTTTAAGAATTTAGGGTTGAGTCTGCACAAGGTAGCCCAGACTCATTTATCACCAATTTGTTTTGAGTTGTTTTTTACATTTTTTCAAGAACAACTTGGTGTTTTATTTGATTTCTTGACAGATAAGAATAAACTTGATTTTTAGAGAGTTTTAGATCATTTTGAAGTGGTCGGGAAGTTGATTTTTTATTTTCTGTGAATTTCAGGGCTGAGTCTGCACCAGGACGCGCAGACTCAAGTCTGAACTGTGGATTTTTTGTTTATGAGTTGTTTTATTAGATTTTTGGTGGGATAACTTGATTTTACATTTTGTTTGGTGATGATTTAGAGATTTGGAGTTGCGGGCATGATTTAAGGGCCAAGAGATGAGGTTTTGGCCTTGAGATTGATGCGCAGACTCAAGTTTAAAGAGGATTTTGAGCAAGACTTTTAAAAAGAAGGAATCTCCTGAGGTTGAGGGGAATTCCAAGACTTTCAAAGTGCTGGGGAGCTTCAAAGATCAAGGAGATAAGAAAAATGGGTTTGAGTCTGCGCAGGGGGTACGCAGACTCAGCTGAACTTGTAATTTTTTATTTATTTGAGGGGATTTGGATTCTTTGGTAAATGGATGTTTATTTTAAATAAAATGAAGTATTTGATATATGATTGCAAGTAATTTGAGAAATTTGATTTATTGTTTAGTTGATTTTTTCATTTGAAATGAGCTTATGAAAGGTGTGCAGACTCAACTTGTGTTTTGAAGTTTTGTGTTGATTTAAAAGGGAGAATGTTCATTTTTTAACCTTTTCTGATTTAAATATAATCTAAATTTAGTTATTTTGAATCATTTGAGCGATAACCAATGTCCTTGGTCTAAGAATCCATCACTTGACAGTTTTTGGGTTGAGTTTGCACATGGGTGCGCAGACTCAAGTCTGAAAATAGTTTTTGAAGTTATGCACAGTTCAAGCTGCATTTAAGTAGTTCAAAAGGTTAGTTTCCACCAGCAAAGTTAGAATATGAAATTCGGAGCGGAGAAAAATAGATTGTATCCCATTCCTAATCGAATTTCCATGGTTATAGGTGTGCAGACTCAAAATTTGAGCATAATTTCAGGTTTATACCTCTTTTAACTTGAAGTGACCCAAGAATCACCACAAATTTGGGGAGGATAACACTGAGAAATCTCAGAAGTTGAGTATGGCTACTACATAAAGCCTTTTCAAGGAGTGGTTCTTATGTGGATTTCTTCAAATGACATGATTTCTTCATATTTATCCCATTCTTCTTGGATCACTTTATAAAGCATTGAAAATGCTTAATATAATGATTCTAAGTTGAATTTCAACCTTTCATTAGGAAAACCCAATCAACGGTTTAGGATCTTCATGAAGGATCATGGCATGAAGGAACCCGAAGGACCAACTCCCTTAAAGGGATATGTAATGGCTAATAGACCATAGGGATGGCTGTAAAGGGGGGCGTGCTGAGCATCCAACCACTCACCCAAAGGGTGCCCTTAATGCCTTCAAGATGTAAGAAAAACCCCCAAGGGGTAATCCAAAGCATCTCTACATTTGGGGAGCAAGGAACTCCACTAATTTCCCTAGAGGATCACATGTAGCCATAAACCATGGAGGTGGCTATAAAAGGGGGCGTGCCGAGCATCCAACCGCTCACCCAAAGGGTGCCCTTAATGCCTTCAAAATGAGAGGGTGATCCACAGGAAATCGCCCATTCCATTTCTACATTTGGGGAGTAAGGAACTCCACCAACTCATTGGGACTTCGGGACATATCATCTAAATGAACCCATAGAAATGGGAACACAAGAATGATGTTTTTTGTATGAGGGCCCTTGATGGGTTACCCAACATTGGATTGTTGGCACCCTTAAATTGGGACATCCTTGAGAAACATATCATCTAAATGAACCCATAGAAATGGGAACACAAGAATGATGTTTTTTGTGTGAGGGCCCTTGATGGGTTACCCAACATTGGATTGTTGGCACCCTTAGATTGTGACATCCTTGAGAAACATCGGAAGAAACTTAAAATCTTAAAACATATGGCAAAATTTCGGTTTGAAACATTAAGAGCTTAACAACCCAAAGTCTAAGCCATTTAGGACGTTCATTGGGCCTCAAAAGGACAGCCCTAGGTCCAAGGAACCTTTGGACAACTTGGGGGAGGATCAAAGAATCACCTCAAGCCCGAAAACCAAGCTGAAAGAGGCGCAGACTCAAAAAACTACAACTGGCGTTGAGTCTGCGCAGGGAGGCACAGACTCATGAACAGTAGCCGCAGACTCAACACCGTAGCACTGCACAGGTGCAGACTCACCTGAAATCCGGATTTTTGGTGAAAAATGGGTTTAAATCTAACCCAAATGATGGAAAATAAAGTATAAAAGATACAAGGCCTAAAATATTTATTTAAAATATATTTTAGATGCATTTATTTAGGAAAATATCATGAAAACTTGAATATGAACATATGAGAAACTTAGGTATATTTTTATATTTTCCATAGATCTCTCCTTCTTGGCTCTATGTTAAAGGATTTATACTCAAAGAAGCTCATCCCCAACTAGTGAGGGAACCTCCTTAAGAACCTCTAGGGCCTAAATCCTTAGCTATTAAAGGAAAAAATCCAAACAAAACCCATTCGGTTCCAACATGAAAACAGAAACTTAGATCTTAATATATATGAAACTTAGGGGATTTCTCTTGAAGTTTGGCCTTGGGAGAACATCATCCATAGATAGGATGTACTCCTAAGGGTCATGGAAGGCCAAGCCATCTTGAGAAAACCCTTAAACCCAAGAGAAACACAATGAAAACCAGGAAGCATAAAGTTCAGGAAATCAGGACAGCAAGGCACATTTCGGGTCATATCTCCATATTTAGGGGGTTTCAAGGTTTGAAGAGACCATTTCTATAAACTATAAAGGCCCCTCTACCATCCCACACAAGAAACATATACCTTATGAAGGAAAAAATAGCATAGAAGCAAGATAACCAGTAAACTCACAAAACAGACTCAGAAAATCTGAACATTGCATTTCATTGCTTTCAATCACCATGGATGAACATCAAAGGGGAGATAGAAGTTTCTATGAATATCAAACTGAAAGAAAAAACATTATAAGAAAGCAAGGAGATAGAAATAAACCCCTTCTTCACTCCCATTCTACCTTGGAGAGGGGATGAGAAGGGAGAATGGCTCTTGAAGCCTACAATCTTGCTCTCTTCTTCTCTAGCACTCTTCCTTTCTTTTTCTCTTCTTGTTTCCTTATTTTTTCTCTCTTGGAATGCAAGAGATGGAGGGGAATGGAGAAGGGAGACGTGCTCCTCCTGGCCTCTCTCTTTTCTTCTTCACTTTTCTCTTTTTTGGGATTTTTGTCTCCAACTTTTTCTTGGAGAAGATGGGGGTTCTTTTATAGATAAAGTTGGGTTACTTTTGGGGGGTAGATTAGGCATCTATTAGACTTAGATTAGGGATAAGAAATCCATCTTAAGAGCCCTCCAATGAGGCCACAACACTTGGAGAATCATGATTGGCTTCTCTTTTTGCTTTTCACCTACCACATTCTAGAAGAATCTTGAAGGGGGGATCACTTCCTTTTTCTTCTTATCCACCTTTGGGCAGATTTGAACATGGGCCAAAGGAGTAAGAATCGGCTATGGGGGGGATCATTTGGGATCCTTTAGAGGCTGCCACGAAATTGGGCTTTAGCCTTTACTTTTTGGGCCCAAATTGGCCCTATTGGGCTTCCTTTGCTTGAGATAATAGCCCCGGGCCTGCCCCCTTGGATTTCTTCATCATTTGAGTTTAAAGTAACCTCTTTTTGACTTCCTTTGGCTTACAAAATTGGGCTTGACTGCTGCCCCTTAAATGTTCTTCATTTGGACCTTCTTGGACAATCTTTGCACAATTGTTTGGACCTTCTTTACTTGAGATAATAGGCCCGATTGTGCCATTGGATTCCTTTACCATTTGGGTCATAGAGTGGCCCCTTTTTTGATTCATTTGGCTTGCAAAATAGGCATGACTGCTATCCATTAACTTTTTCTTTACTTGGAAAAATTGTTTGGATTTTTCTCTTTGCTCATTTTTTGGTGACAACAAGAGCCAAATTTATTAGAGTTGTCCTCTATCCACAATGGGTGGCAAATATAGTCCCGGTCATGAAAAAAGATGGAAAGGTCAAGATTTGCATTGACTTCCGAGATTTGAATTGGACATGTCCTAAAGACAACTTTCCATTGCCTCACATAGATGTACTCATCGACAACACAATTGGTTATGAAACGTTATCATTCATGGATGGATTCTCAGGGTATAATCAGATTTGCTTGATAGAAGAGGACCAAGAGAAGACGTCGTTCACTACACCTAGGGCCACTTATGTTGTTATGCCATTCGGACTGAAGAATGCTGGAGCCACTTATCAAAGGGCTATGATGGCTATCTTCTATGACATGATGCACATTGATTTAGAAGTGTATGTGGATGATCTATTAGTGAAATCTAAGACTAAGGCTGAGCATGCCAAAGTATTGGTGAGAGTTTTGGAAAGGTCAAGGGAATATCAATTGAAGATGAATCCCAAAAAGTGAGTATTCAGTGTATCATTAGGGAAGTTGTTAGGACTCACCGTGAGCAAATAGGGCATTGAGATCGATCCCAACAAGGCTAAGGCTATCAGAGAGATGCCACCTCCCAAGAATTTGAAAGAACTGAGAGGATTGATTGGCAGGTTACAATTTATTCATTGCTTTCTCTCCTAGCACTCACAAAGGTGTAAACCGTTTTACGAGCTTACTAAGCCGGAAGTCAAGTTTGATTGGGACGATAAATGTCAGGAGGCATTCGATGGATTGAAGACATATCTAGCAAGTTCTCATATCTTGAGACCACCATCTCCGGACAAACCTCTAGTTCTTTATATCTCTATCCCTGATGATGCAGTGGGAGTTGTCTTAGCAGAAGAGGATGAAGAGGAAAGGAGAGGACAATCTATTATCTCTCTAAACTCCTCAACCTCGCAGAATAGAGATACACCACAATGGAGAAAACATGTGCTGCATTAGTATGGGTGGTTCAGAAGCTGAAGCATTATTTCCTAGCCTATGAAGTCCATCTTATCGCTAGGATGAATCCAATCAAGTTTCTCCTTTAGAAATCCGTCCTCATAGATCGATTAGCGCGTTGGCAAAGCTTTCTATTTCAATTCGATATCATCTACATTCAGCAGAAGGCAATCAAAGGCTATGCCATCGCAGAACATCTTGCTCATCACCGTCTTCCTCGTTTTGATCCAGTTCGATCGGAGTTTCTGGATGATGAACTGATGTCCCTAAACATAATCAAAGAAGATATGTGGACTCTACATTTTGACGGAGCTCTGAACTCTTATGGTAAGGATATCGGCATCGTTCTGCTATCACATGAAGGTGTCACCATTCCACAAGTCTTTTAGCTTGACTTTCCTGTCACCAACAATATTGCTGAATATGAGGCTCTTCTAGTCGGCCTCAAAGCCGCTCATTTACATGGTGCCACCAAGCTCAAGATTGTGGGTGATAGTCAGCTAATCCTTCGCCAAGTGCTTACCAAATATCTAACTCTTGATCCTAAACTCAAGCCTTATAAAAAACTCACTTCAGCTTATGCCAAGCTTTTCACTAAATTGATCTTTGTCTATGTTCCTCGAAATCAGAACATTCTAGCCGACGCTTTAGCTTCTCTCGCATCATCCCTAAATTTTTCAATCAACAAACAATCTGAATCGATCATCGTCTATAGGTGTCTCTCACCCGCCGTGAAAGATCCTTCATACTTTAAGATTAAAGAGAAATTGCTGAAGAAGGTTAGAGATGGAGATATTGTGGAGAAATGAGAGATCGTGCTATTGGAATTGCAAGAAGAGATGGAAGATAAAGAGAAACCATGGTATTTTGAGATTGCCAAATACTGTGAAGATCAATCCTACCCTGAATAAGCCACAATTGAGGAGAAAAGGGCTATCAGGAGAGTCGCTCAGAGATACACCCTAGTTGGATGAGTGCTTTATAAACGAGGTTTTAACGGTGTTCTTCTGAGATGTTTGGACGAAGATGAGTTTTAGAAGATCATGGAAGGAGCTCATTCTGGCATTTGTGGTGGCCACGTTAATGGACATATGTTATCAAAGAAGATCCTTAGACAAGGATTCTACTGGCCAACCATGGAAGAGGACTGTGTAGGATATGTTCGTAGGTGTGCTAAGTGCCAACTTCATGCCGACAAGATCCATTCCCCCGCGTCTTCACTCCATCCTATTTCATCCCCATGGCCTTTTGCTATGTGGGCTTTTGACATCATTGGACCTTTTGGTGATCCCAATTCCGGCATTAAGCAGAAATCCTTTATTCTCACGGCAACGGAATACTTCACCAAGTGGGCAGAAGCTGAAGCTTACACAGAAGTCAAAGCATCTATAGTATGCAAGTTTATCATGAAGAATATCATCACAAGATTCGGAATTCCAAGCAGCATCGTCACCGACAATGGACCACAGTTCATATCACCAGAGCTGAAGGACCTCTGCAACAGGTATAAAATTGCATTGCATCATTCGTCTCTATATTATCCGCAAGGCAATGGCCAAACAGAGGCAACTAACAAGACTTTGATAAAAATTATTAAGAAAACGTGTGAATCCAACAAGTTGTCCGACTGGCTAGAGAAATTAATGGAGGCTTTATGGGTATACCGAGCTTCGATCCGCACGTCCACTGGACAGACTCCATATTCCTTAACATTTTTAATAGAGGCGGTAGTTCCATATAAAGTCCTCATCCTGTCCTTAAGAGTGTAGTTGAACAAGGAGTTCTCTCTTGATGAACATCGTTCAACACTCTTAGCTCAATTGGAACTTTTAGATGAGAAAAGATGGTCAGCCGCTAATCATGCACGAGTATATCAGAACAGATTAGCACGTTTTTATCAAAAGAAGATCATTGAACAAAAATTCAAAGTTGGTAAAATGGTTATTAAAAGAATTTTTGTAAAACCTGGTGGTCCGCGTTCTAAGCTCCAACCCAATTGGGAAGGTCCTTATGTTATCTTGTATGTTTTCCCTGGTAACGCCTATCATTTAGTTAATGCAGAAGGCCAAGAGTTATCTCATCCCTGGAATGGTCTCTATCTTAAGAAGTACTATCCTTAGATAAGTGTGTCGATCAACATGGTGCAAGGACTAGTGAAGTCTAAAAAATTTGAAAACTCAAATTCCCTCGTTAAGCTTTGACAATCTAATCTAAACCCATTATTGCACACACAAACATGTTTCATTCGTGAGTAACAAGAGATGTGAAGTCCGAAGAATGCCGAAAGCTTGACTAAAGGTGTAAAAGTACAATTCATTCTTTTCAAACAAAACTTCTATTTTTACTCTTGGCCCACGATGTCGGAACGAGGCTTAGAATAGACTACCGAAAATATCCACCATCTTAGTAGGAGGCCGTCATAAAAAAAAAGGCGGAGATCCGCCCTACAAAAAAGCAAAAGCCAAAAAGCCAAAAAAATCAAAAGGCCATTCGACATTACAAACACTACATCAAAAGGCCACAAAATCAATTGAAAAGGGAGCGCAAGGTCGATAAATACCACGTAAAAGTGAAAATAACCGAACCCCAATAGATAACAGGGTAAAGGAGGGACATCTTTATGGGTCTTCGGAACCCTCTAGTGGGCTTTATAGACCAATTCTTCCTTTCCTTCTAAAGAGATGTACTCCAAACTTGAGGAATGGCCTAAGCTGACTAAGGGTCAGACCATTAAATGGGATCACGAGCATAAACATAACTCAAGCATGATGAATCTGGATTAGGTCGTTGAAGAATGATTTGGGAATTAAGTTAATAAATAAACATACTCTTTTGATCCAAGTACTATGCTGATCTTTAGTTTATTTACTTGATGTCTTATTTCAAAAACATAAAAAAAATTTGGATATTTCAATGCACAAAAAAAAGAATATTTGAAAACCACAAAAAAATTGGATATTTCAAATCACAAAAAAAAATAAAAATGAATATTTCAAAACCACAAAAAAATGGATATTTCAAATCATAAAAATAAAAATAATAAAAAGAACAAAAAAATGAATATTTCAAAACCACAAAAAAAAAATTGAATATTTCAAAACAAAAAAAATGGATATTTCGAAAATTACAATTGCAAAACAAAAATATTTCAATTAGCATTTGTTTGTCGCATCGTGTATAATGCATCATTCTTTAATTTTTAGTGAGCATTTGCATGCTTACATGTTGCATTTTACCATTGATATCCCTTTTATTTGTCTTTATTTGCCTTCATCAAATAAAGGTTTAGCCCCTTGACCCTTCTACCAAGGATAGGATCAAGTAGCCAGTTATTTAACTAGGCAAGGGGCTAAGCCTGAACAGATATTTAATTTGTTTGTTCAAGCCATGCGCAGGTATGAAAAGAAAGTCAATAAAGAAAAGTGCAAAGGCAACTCAAATATGAGGAAACTCCTTTCATATATATCAAAAGTGTTCATGTACAAGTGTAAGTCTATCTACAAGACTTCAAAATAAAAACAAGATACAGTAAAACAAAAGAAGATACATCAACATCAGCAGCCCTCACGGCTGACTCTCTCTTGCACCCTCATCATACTAACTCTGGGCCTCATCCAGTCCATCTGGCCCACGAGTCGGTGGCGGTGGTGGTCCCATAGCACTTTGCCCCGCCTAGCCCCAAGAAATTGCGATGCTCGCAATAAAGGCACTCTCTTGCCCCCGCTCCTGAGCCCGCAGACGAACACGTCGATAACGTTCCTCTATACTGCGCCTCTCGTGCTCGGCAACTCCAAGATGGACTCGGAGAGAGGACATCTCTGTGTCAATCTGGTGCCTCTCCTGCCGCTCACATTCCCTCTCCTCAGTAATGACCTCCAGGCGTAACCGGAGGCGCGAAAGCTCCTGAGGAAGGTCACCTGTGGAGAGCCTCGCCATCTGCTCCTCCAACTCGGTGACGCTGGCCACTCTGCCCCTAGCCTCCTCAAGAGCCTGACAGAGCTCCTGAACTTGCAGCGGAAGACACTATTAGTCAAGCAAAGAATGCCATACATAAATGAAGAAACCAAGTTGAAGACTTACTCGGGCAGCAACATCGTTCTCAACCTGGGTGGCATGGCGGATGGCTAGAGCCAACTGACTCCGCAAGTCAGTGATGGTGGCCTCATGTGCAGCACTGGAAGACAGGCCGGCAGCAGTAGAGGTTGAGATTTCTCTCCCAAACTCGCGCAAAACAACATAAAAATAGAGAGGGAGGAGGAGAAACTAAGTACCCATTAAAAACCCACAATTCCTCATTACATGCAATTAGTATTTTCACCCAAAAAATCTCCTAAACATGCTCCAAAGCGGGAAAAACGTGGTTTTAAACAAAACAACGCAAGGATCATCACCCTACCGGTTACTCAAACTCCTCCGAGCTCCAAGCCGCCGACCCGCTTAGTCACACGCCGCCGCCGGTACCGCCGTGGACGCCGTTACTCCGCCAGGAGGTCGGCCGCCGTCCGGAGAGAAATGCGCCGCGGAAGAAGTGGTGGTAGTGGTGGAGGAAGTTGGGAGGTTAATGAAGTGGAGGGAGAAGAGGAATGGGGAGAGGAAAGGAAGGAGAGGGGAAAAGGGATCGCCGGAGGTCGGAGAGAAGAGAGGAGAGAGAGAGAGGAAAGGAGAGAATGAGGGAAATGAGGGAGGGTTCGCGGGGTTAAACAGAAACAGGGCAAAATGCGTCGTCCAAGCCTGACGTCATTCAGACGACAAGCTCGGGCCGTACTCTGACATACCAGGGCCGTACTCTGAATGGCGTCGTCCAATCAAGACGCCTTTCAGACAATAAGATCGGGACCATACTCCCGCGGCTCAAAACCAGCCCATGTGGCACAACCTAAAACGCGTCCACCTCGACAGACGCCGTTTGAACCGCGTCGAGGAACCCAAGCCCCAACCCCACAAGGGCCTAAAGCGAGGGATTCGACCCCAAAACTGACCCGATAACCGGATCCGAAACCTCAATCCTTACATTCTCCCCCCTTAAAAAGAATTTCGTCCCAGAAATTGCTGTTATAAAATAATAAGATTACACAGATAAAAAAAAAGAAGAACTTATGAGAAAAGGTAGGGAAACTGTTCCCGCGTCTCATCCTCACGCTCCCAAGTCACCTCGCCACCGGAGCGATGCTGCCGAGTCACCTTTACTAGAGGAACAATCGTGTTTCAGAGAACCTGTTCCTTGTGATCCTCAATACGCACTAGAAATTCCGGAAAGGACAAGTCCTCGACGACTTCCAACTCCAAAAAGTCCAAAACATGAGATGGATCCTGAACATATTTCCTGATCAAAGAAACATGGAGCACATCGTGCACTCCTGCAAGACTGGGCGGCAAGGCTAGCTGATACACCGTTTCCCCAATTCAAGCAAGAATGGGAAAAGGCCCAACATGTCGCGGACTCAGCTTACCTCGCTTCCCGAATCTCATCACACCCTTGGAGGGTGAGACTCGGAGAAACACGTGGTCCCCAACCTCAAACTCAAGCAGTTTCCTACGGATATCTGCATAACTCTTCTGCCTGCTTTGAGCTGTAGTCAACCTCTACTGCACTACTCTAGCAACCTTAGCACACTATTGTACCAACTCTGGCCCTGCCATCTGCCTCTCACCAATCTCTGATCAATTCACAAGAGATCGACACGGCCTCCCGTACAATGCCTCATATGGCACCATGCCGATACTTGAATGATAATTATTGTTGTAAGCAAACTCTACTGTAGACAAGTGCTACTCCCAAGAACCTCCCCAGTCTAGGCAACATGCCCTGAGCACATCCTCTAGTGTCTGAATGGTGCTCTCCGATTGTCCATCAGTCTCGGGATGATAAGCCAAGCTGAAGGCTAACTTCGTACCCAAGGCCTTCTGAAAACTCTTCTAGAACCTAGAAGTAAATCTCGGATCCCGGTCTGACACGATGGATAAGGGCACCCCGTGCAGAGAGATGATCCGATCCAAAAACAACTTAGCCAACTTACCGACTGACCAGTCTGTCCTAATAGCCAGAATGTGTGCCAACTTGGTTAATCGATCAACAATGACCAAGATCGCGTCTCTTCTGCCAGGGGACACAGTTAATCCCATCACGAAGTCCATAGTCACGTGTTCCCATTTCCATTCCGGGATCGGTAACGGTTGCAACAATCCTCCTAGTCTCTGGTGTTGTGCCTTAACCTGCTGACAAGTCAGGCACCTTGCCACATAATCAGCCACGTCGTTCTTCATACCAGGCCACTAAAAGTGCCTCCTTAAACAATGATACATCTTAGTCGTTCTGGGATGCACTGCATATCTAGAACAGTGCGCCTCGTTCAGGACACTTCTGCGCACCTCTTCCTCAGCTGGAATATAGAGTCTGCCTCTAAATCTGACCGTGCCATTGTCCCACAACTCTACCTCTGAAATCTGGAGAATCTACGGTAGCTCTGCATCTGCCCTCTGAGCCTCAATTACGGCATGGTATACTACTGGCCTCACAGTTAAGCTGGCCAACATAGCTCTGTCAGCCTCTCGCAGAATCCTAAAGGAAGATTCCACAACCTGCTCAAATAACCTCTATTCTTGAACCATAAGATATAATACGACCGTCTTCCAACTCAAGGCGTCCGCCACCACGTTTGCCTTGTCCGGATGATAAGAAAGGTCGAGATCATAATCCTTGATAAACTCCATCCACCTGCGCTGCCTCAAGTTCAGATCCTTCTGCATGAATACATACTTCAGGCTCTTATGGTCGGTAAAAACCTGAAATTTTTCTCCATATAAATAGTGCCGCCAGATCTTTAGTGCAAATACTACAACTGCCAACTCTAAGTCATGAGTGGGATAGTTCTCCTCATGCTTCTTCAGCTGCCTAGAAGCATAAGCCACGACCTTACCATACTGTATCAGAACCGCACCCAAACCTCGACGAAATGCATCTGAGTAAACCACAAATCCACCGGAGCCCGATGGAAGCACCAACACTGGAGCCGAAGTGAGACGAGTCTTCAACTCAATGAAACTCCGCTCACACTCCTCGGTCCACACGAAACGAACTCCCTTACGAGTCAACCTCGACAAGGGGGTCGCTATCGAAGAAAAACCCTAGACAACCGTCTGTAATACCCTGCTAATCCCAGGAAGCTCCTGAACTCAGTTACTATTGTCGGTCTGCTCCAATCCATCACTGCCTCAATCTTGGCTGGATCCACTACAATGCCATCTCTAGAAATGACATGCCCCAGGAAGTGCACCTTATCTAGACAGAATTCATACTTGCTAAACTTGGCATAGAGTTGGTGCTCTCTCAGAACCTGCAACACCACCTGAAGATGAATGGCATGCTCTTCCTTAGAAGAAGAATATACCAAAATATCATCTACAAATACCACCACAAACTAATCCAGGTAGGCCCTGAAGACCCGGTTCATCAAATCCATAAAAGCCGCCGGAGCATTGGTCAAGCAAAAAGGCATAACCAAAAACTCATAATGTCCATACCGAGCCCTAAAAGCCGTCTTACTCACATCTGCCTCACAGATCCTCATCTGATAATACCCTGACCTCAAATCAATCTTCGAAAACACCTTCGTAGACTGCAATTAATCCATCAGATCATCGATCCTCGGAAGTGGGTACTTGTTCTTTATTGTTATTTGGTTCAGCTGTCTATAATCAATGCACAACCTCAATGAACCATCCTTCTTCCTAACAAACAGAACTGGAGTACCCCACAGAGAAGTACTGGAACAAATAAAATCCTTATCCAGTAGTTCCTGCAACTGCGCTTTCAACTCAGCGAGTTCGGCCGGAGCCATCCGATACGGGGCCTTAGACAAGGGCGCCGTACCTGGTGCAAGCTCGATAGTGAACTCAACCTCCCGCTGAAGGAAGACCAGGCAACTCCTCAGGAAATACATCAACAAAGTCAAAAACTACAGGCACCTCCCAAGGACTGGAACTACTACTAACACCAGTTAAAACAATAGAGGCAAGGAAAGCCTCACAGCCACCAACAAGTAATCTCTGGACCTTAAAGGAAGAAATAAGAATACCACGAGAAGAGAGACTAATACCTTGGTAGTAGAAGGTCGGGATGTCCGAAATAGAGAAACGCACCCTCTTCCTGTGGCAGTCCACCTCAGCATAATAAGCCTCCAACTAGTCCATGCCCAAGATGACATCAAAGTCGCGAATGGCACACACAACTAACTGGGCAGGTAACTCATGACCCTCAATGGTCAAGGGAACCTCACTCAAACAGTTATAAGACAACATGAAATCCCTAGAAAGAACCTCTACCATCAGTCCATCAGATATCTCATCAACAGGTGTAGAAAGAATATCTACGAACTATTCAGAAATAAAAGAATACGAAGCACCCGAATCAATCAACACACGCGCAGAGTTCCCAAGGACAGAAAGTGTACCTTCCACCAAGTTGGACGCACGAGCCTCCTTCCTGGTGATAGCTAGAACTCTCCCATGGGTCCTCGGCTTCTTCTGATCACCTGGTCCCTGCCCCTGACCATGCCCCTGCGGGCAATAGCTCGTCAAATGGCCCTGCTGGCCACAAGTGTAACACCTCCCAGAAAGTGCAGGACACTGAGTCCCACCGTGAGTACCACCGCAATGACGACAAGCTGCCGGAAGCCTTTGAACTATCTCCTGCTGAGCATAGGATACTGATTAACTCTGCTGGCTCTGCCTGGGTCTGCTACTACCGCTGCTGCCATAGCTACCGCCACCGCCTCGAAAGAACCTCCTGAATCTGGAGCCGAGTGAAGACGATCCTAATCCGGACGAAGGAGCTGTTGTTGCTGCTGTCTTTCACTTGCCATAAGCTGTCCCCTGAGTAGTCAGTCCCCTCTCCCGAGTTGACTGATCATGCTGTGCCTCTACTGCCGCGGCACACCTAACCGTCGATGCCAAGTCCGTACAACAGTGGGACGCCACAAAACTCCTCAAATTGGACCTTAGTCCATCCACAAACCTCTCAGTCCGACGCTCCTCGTCTCTTGAAATAAAAGGCACAAACCTCCCAAGCGAAACAAACTTCATCTGGTACTTAAGCACTGTCATGCTTCCTTAGGTCAACTCCATAAATTCCCTCTCCTTGGCCTTTTGGACATGCCTAGGGAAGTATTGTGCATTGAATTCCTTCATAAATGTCTCCCATAGAATCTCCCTGAGATTCCTATCCGCATATGACAAACTCTTCAAAGTGGTCCACCAGTCGTAGGCATCATCCTTCAACATGAAGGTAGCCAAGGGAGTCCTCTCAACTGCCGCACAATCCATAGTATCTAAAGTCTTCTCTAACTCCCTTAACCAATGAACGGCCTCATCAGGGTCGGGACGACCGGTAAAATGAGGCGGCTTCAGCTTCAAGAATCTCTCCAGAGCAGCTGAAGGCCCTCCCCAAGTACTAGAACTCTCACTAGGGTCTCGTGTCTGATATCTAGCTATCGTATCCATCATAGCCTCCATGAAACGCTCCATATTCGGCCTACCGGCCTCAAATACACTAGGGACATCTCCTCGCTCCCTAATAATGGGTACCCTCTTCCTAGGAGCCATCTAATCACCTACAATCACAAAAATTGAAAAATTCTAATTAGAATCCCAAACCCTACACTACCGCCGTGCCTATACAGGATAATGTAATTATTTGCCGAAATTACAATATTTAACCTAGTTACTCATCTATTTGCCAGACCGAATGCTCTGATACCAACTGTAACGACTCGCCATCCTATAATCGGGGATCCGATTACTAAATGGGTACCGAATCATTAAATTTGGAGCCAAACCAAGATCTCAAGTAGTCTGGTAAATAAATGATAAACTAAGCTAAACATCCACATCACATCGAATTGTAAAGAAAGTACAGAAAATAAAAATTATTACAATTCGACTTGACTCAACAATTAATTACATACTCCAACATAAAAGAAATAATTAAGTGTACAGGCCAAAAAGGGAAATAACAACTACTTCGGGGCATACTTTGGAACAACGGCTGCTGGCACGCAACCCAAGGCAACACTCTCCTCGCTACGCCTGCCTGGAACCCTCACCTGAAAACTGCAGGGGGTGAGTCTCATCGAAAAAGACTCAGTAGGGATCCTTCGATTCCCACCACCCACTCACACACCCACAAGTGCAATGTACAAATATAGGTAATTTAACTAAATAAAGCAGTAACACAATTTCTAGATTTTGATATAAAACACATGCATTTATAACAATAACATGCACGATTCTAAAACCACATTACCACGGAGTCCACAACTAGCGTCACAGCTAAACACACAAGTCGCACGGCCGAATGTGGAAAATACCGACCCACTGAGACCAAATAGCAACCCCTCGGATGCACACTGGCTACTCCAGCCTGACCTGGCTCAAGGTGGTCCTACTTCCCCCAGCACGAGTGGCACTCCGAATGTACCACTCCCACACCTGTACTAGCTATACCCGGGGTAAACCTGGTGACCCTTTCTCTAGGTGTCACCCCACCACTCCTACACCGACGTCGTATCACTCCCACACCGACACAGGGTGCCTAAGCGCTAACAACTGTCACTCTAGGTCCACGATAGCACAAAACGCAACACGGTGCGATCCGATTACGTAGAAATCATCGTCCTCAAGCATGATTTCAAGTATGCAATTAACCAAACTATCTATCAATGTAAACACATGTTAATTGCTAGAATTAATGAGATTCTGTCTTGAATCGCGTCGCCCAAGGCCAACATCATTCAAGAGTCCTAAACTGGTTCATGTGAAATCTGACCTCGGAAGAAGGCCTAAAACACGTCGTACAAACGGGTCGCCGTTTAAAAGGCGTCGCTGTCCCTAGTCGCCTAATAATGACAGAAACAGAAACAGGCCTCGGAGTGATCTGAACTAAAACGCGTCGTGCACGGGGGTCGCCGTTTGAATGGCGTCGCTGTCCCTGGACGCTAATCAGTCCAGAGACAGAGTCTGTTATCTAGGTTAAATCGCTGTCTCCCGACGCCATTTAACCCTCACAGACAGGTTCTCCCACCACCTTCTCCCAATTCACAGGTTGGGATTTCTCTCCCAAACTCACGCAAAACACCATAAAAATAGAGAGGGAGGAGTAGAAACTAAGTACCCATTGAAAAGCCACAATTCATCACATTACATGCAACTAGTATTTTCACCCCAAAAATCTCCTAAACATGCTCCAAAGCGGGAAAAACGTGGTTTTAAACAAAACAACGCGAGGATCGTTAACCCTACCGGTTACTCGAACTCCTCCGAGCTCCAAGCCGCCGACCCGCCTCGCCACATGCCACCGTTGGTACTGTCGTGGACGCTGTTACTCCATCGGGACGTCGGCCGCCGTCCGGAGAGAAATGTGCCACGGAGGAAGTGGTGGTGGTAGTGGAGGAAGTTGGGAGGTTAATGGAGTGGAGGGAGAGGAGGAATGGGGAGATGAAAGGAAGGAGAGGGGGAAAGGGATCGCCGGAGGTTGGAGAGAAGAGAGGAGAGAGAGGAAAGGAGAGAATGAGGGAAAGGAGGGAGGGTTCGCGGGGTCAAATAGAAACTGGGCAAAATGTGTCGTCCAAGCCTGACGTCATTCAGACGACAAGCCCGGGCCGTACTCTGACATACCAAGGCTGTACTCTGAATGGCGTCGTCCAATCAAGACGCCATTCAGACGATAAGACTGGGACCGTACTCCCACGGCTCAAAACCAGCCCACGTGGCACAACCTAAAACGCGTCCACCTTGACGGACGTCGTTTGAACCGCGTCGAGCAAGTTCGACGCGAAAAGGAACCCAAGCCCCAACCCCACAAGGGCCAAAACCGAGGGATCCGACCCCGAAACTGACCTGATAACCGGATCCGAAACCTCAATCCTTACAAATAGGGTGTTTTGGGAATCTTACCAAGCGTGGACCGACTTCTTCGACCAGTGCCGCCGCCGCTTCGCCCTCTTCCGTTGCAGGAGAGGCATCTTCTGCTTCCATGAAAGCCGCGACCTCCGCGAGTTCCGCCGCTGTCTTACCGGCCACTCCGAGAGTTTCCTCGCCCTCGGCAATCTCTACCACCTCGATCGCCACCATCAGAGTCGCTTCCTGCCAAGATCGCTCGGCCCACCTTGTTCCATGGCGAGTATAGAGAGAGAGAGAGCTCGGGAAAGCTAGAGAGAGAGGGGATGAATGAGGAGGAGAAAGGAAAGGCCGGCAGTGGTGGAAGAGCCACCGGTGATCGCCGGAGACGCCGAGGATGACCGAAGGAGAGGAAGATGGTCGGAAACTGCCGCCGTCACCGGAGAGGAGGAAGAAGATGAAGAGAGAGAAAGTAAGAAGGAGAATGAGGGGAGAAGGGGCTCGAGCTTGCGCGACCCTGTTTGAATTCGTTAAATCGCATCTGGGAACAGCAATGCCATTCAGTGGCACACAAACTGAGACGACAACAGTAAATTTTTGAAAGTTGTTAAATGCATCTCCTGAGGCCGACGCCTTTTGGAATTAACCTCTTTTTCGTTCAGGGCTGTACCACGGAAATACGGAGTAATAAGATATACGTGTCTCCTCAGGAGGACACGATTCGGTGAATTAATGTTGGAAATCTCTGGAAAAATAGGAGAGAGAAGAGAAAGGCGTCTCACTGACAAAACGCGATTTGTGCTTTTTAAGGATTAAATATTTATTTTCGGAAATTGAATTTGACTGAAACGCATCTGTCTGAGTCGACGCGATTTGGATTAAATTAGCCCGAACCATAGTATTTTGAAGAAAAACCACAGTTTTATTCGAGGAAAAATTCAAGAAAAATTGCATAACATTAATGAATGATTTTATTGCAATAAAGGAATGATTTCTTCATTGGAAATAAAGCAAAATATATCAAGTTGGATGGAAGGATTAAGAGCTTTCACGGACGAATGTTCATAAGTTCTTTTACATATGATTTCCATAATTCTTGATTGGCTTTATGTGGACGTTTAACACAATGGGTGAATCCGATGTTCCATAGAGTTGTAATGAGCTCAGTCGCTTCGAAGTCTTTGTCAGTTCCCAATGCCCGCTTCTTGATTGGAGAAAGAGAAGATATCTCAAGAAATTCATAGCAAGGCATACCAAGTTGAAGATGACAACGATGTGGATTAGTTCTATCATGTCTATGAAGAATTGGAATATGGAGAACATGTGGAGAGTTGCATAAAGAGAAGGAAGAATTGATTAGAAGAGAGATTAACTTACTTGTAAGTTAGAATCTCACTTACTTAGATGATCTTTCACTTCAAAGAGTTTTTCAATCGTCCTTCTCATCCTCTTGTTTGAAGAGTCTTATGAAGAATTCGCCATCCTCCTTGATTTCTTTTTGTTCTTTCATTCTTTCTTGAGCTTTAGAGAGAATCCTCTAGCTTTTCCTCTTGATTGTGTATTTTAATGCTTTGATATGAAGGGAGGGAGGTTATATAGAGTGATTTGCAAGATTGAGGAGCCCTTTCCGAATTGGAAGAGGGATGTGCATTGAAAGAAAGTGGAGTTCAGATTGGAGCCAAAAAAGAGAACTGTTTCTGTAAGTTAAACGGCGTCTGGACGGGGCGACGTCATTTAAATGACGTCTGTGAATAGCGACGCCATTTGATGGCTTAATGTGTTTCTGATATCTTCCTGAAGTTTCATAATTGCATGATATTTGATGATTATTGATTATTTGCTTAAAGTTACTGATGAATTCTGAGCGCAGGAAAGAGGAAAATTCAATAAAATTTCAATAAGGTCCCACTGTGGGAGTTTCACTAAGTCCCAACCGTAACTAAAAAGATGGTTATTTCTATCATTGTATTCTTTTGTGTAATTGATCTGCATCATTACTATATGATAAATATCTATTGGATATATCAGGTACCTTGTGATTTTGATGAAACTGGAATTTAAGTTCCCCTCTAACAAAAGCAGTCATAATTACAGAGAATTCTTAATCGCACGGATAAACCGTTAGATTGTTAATTGGTGGGGACGATGGTTCCGCTTTTGTGAAACAGTGCATGGACAAACGAGCCTCGGCTTAGCACTGGATTGCAAGACTGGTGTCTTGACTCAATAATGACAATTTAAAAATATTATCCTTGATTAATTTATATTTTATTTTATTTTTATTTTCCTTTTAGCCCAGCATGAATCATGTAGGACTTTGAAATAATTGTGATAAAAATTAATTCTTGATTAAATTTCAGACCATTGATCTAATAAATCCCAATGTGATATAAAATATTCCACTCCGAATTGAGTATATCAATTATCTTTGAGGTTTTCCAAAAGATATCTTTGTAATTCTATCATTGTTTGGATTCTTTATCCCAAATTTTCTTGTTTCCTTTTAAGATCCATCATGGTTTTAGTACATCCACATTGTTTGATAACCACTCTCCACAATGAAACCTGCAGGGTTTGTGACCTATGGTACTTTCCAATCGTGGAAGTTGATCATTCTTATTTTATTTCCATGTCTCTTTCATCTAGACAGGATTGATTCCATTGATCTCTTTGAGATACTTCATTGATTATTTTGAGAAAAATTCCTATCATATGATATTGAGAGTGTGTCTCATCATACCTTGGCATCATCTTTTCAGTATATTCCATATCATTCCCTTGCAAAGTCAATGCCAAGGTGGGACAGCTGTCGACATACTAATTTTGACCTCATATTGAGTAAATTTTATGTCATAATGATAATACCTCAAAGTATAATTTGTAATAATTAATTAATTTTTATTAATTTTCTCAAAAATTTGTTGAATTGCATCGCTCATGGCTGACGTCATTTATATTCCTAGTAGAAATCAGTTCGGAATTGAATTTTCAAATTCAGATAGATTTAACTGAATAGCGTCGTTTGAGGAAGATGCCATTTAAGTCCTAATCCGTCTGGATTTTTGATTTTTAATTCGAATTAATTTCCTAATTATCTAAAGCACGTTGTCCTAGGAAAACGTGATTTAAGTTTCCTAATGTATTTCGGTTTCCTTTTCGGATTTCCATTCTATTTTGGCCACTTTAATTAGACAAATGGTGTCTCGTCTAGGCGACGCGATTTGTGAGTTTCCTGATAAATATGATTTGGCTGAGATAATATGGTTTCCGAGGTTGGGAAGGTTGCTGACTCCTCTATGCTCATCCAAGATAAGTCCGATTGCGGGAGAGAGTCCTTTTGAACCCCAAAACACCCCTAAACCTAATCTTATAATACAACACCCTTTGGACCTTTGAAAAAAGTTGGCAATTGGTGATTTTGAAGCTCAAGACAAGGAGACCCTAAAGGAGAAAAACGTGGACAATAAGAGAGGCTTCATAAAAGGCTTCTTCTTCCTCATCCTCTTCATCCTTTGAAGATATTGAAAATCAAGGCTATGGAGGAGCCAACTAACTATCTTCTTTTCTTAATTTCTTTCTAGTTATTTCATAGATTTATCATTGTTCATCTCATCACTTCATGTTCACACACACACATCATATTTTTCACACCTATATGCATATTAGGGGTTTAAATAATACCAATCAAGTGAGTAGATTAGTTTAGATGCATGTTTGAATTCTTTGATATAATAAATACTATTCTACTTTAGTTCTAATTAGAATTTTTCTTTTTGCTTAATCTCCTTTTTACAAGGTACAAAGAAGAAGAAAGAAAGAGACTCAAAATAGCAACAATCGAGAAATCAAAAGCAAGAACACATCAATAAAAGCGGTCTTTTTCTTTGGGCGGCCAAAGAAAGGGAATCAAGAACTTAATCTTCCAAATTTGAAAAGGTAAGCGATCAATCTTTCTTTGAAACTTTTGAAAGTTTCTGGCGATCACGTTTTCTTTAGTTTTAATAGTTTTACTATTCATATAAGAAACATAGATTCATGAATATCATACACATGATTTGAGCGTTCACGTAGAGGAGCTCATGTTGGGTTCTCTGTGTTCGGATCCGACCAGAACGCAGCAGATAAAATAATATTCGGGATCGGATCCGTCCTATTTTGATCAACAAAATTCAAGAACAATAAATCACATTTACCTTGCACTGATTCGAATTTGCGTTCATTCGGTTTTTTCGGTGCGATCCTGCAAGCCGTGCAGGTGTCCGACCTTTAGCGGTATCCACGCTGTCTTCCTCTTGGTGGATCGTCCTCACTTCCTCGTTCGTAGCAGCGTCTGCGGATCCCGTCTGGCTGTACATAACTCTCTGCGACATGCGGATTCAGATTCCTGTCAAACAGGAAAACGGAGCAAGCGGGAGTCGGAGCGGAGTCTCCCGGGGCTGTCCAAAGGAGGGAGGAGCCAGAGACAGAGGAGGAGAGAAAGAGGGGCGGCTAGGTCATGGTTGCTGGCCCCTGACCTAGCCCCAGACTTTATAATAAGTGCATTGCGGTTTTTAAGAAAAATCCACACTTATTCGAAATCCCACCAAAAATCCACCAACTTGAAAACCATTTGCGTGTGAACCTCTAGGCCCCAAATACCAGTCTAGTTAATGACCCATTAAGTCCAGTAATCTTTTACGGACCCACTGAATTAATTAATATCCTTATATTAATTAATCAGCCGAATTTAATGTCCCACAATAAATTCGGACGGGCTTTCGATCACGTTGGGTGCCAAGCAACACCATGTGATCCCGGAAGGCATTGGGTTTATGCAACCCACTATGGGAACCTTTCTGTCAACGGTTACTGCGCGGATATAATCCTTCATCTATGCAATTTTCTCGAACCTAGGGTATGGTTTACTGTTAAACCCTAACCGGTCGATTCACTTCTATCGGATGCCGCTCATCTATATCAGATAACTCTTTATCTGATACAGAGTCAGCCCTGGCCAGGGACTTAAGCGCATCATTCCCGGAACATTCTCTCTCTAAATACTGAGAGCAGATGATCCCGTATTGAACACACAATTACCTTCGAGGGTATTTCCCAGAACCCGATCATTTGACTTATTGATAACCTACGGTTAGGGATTTGTTAGTCAAGGTCAAAGCTCACAGACCTACCATCAAGATATCTTCGGTATCTCAGGTCCAAGGATCATGTATGCAACTGTGACAAAGGAATCTAGCTGGTTAACAATAAGGTATATACCATCCAAGAATTCATGGTCAGATCAGTCCAGTGAACTCATTCACCAATAAGCACCTATAGGTCCAGCATAGTGTCTCCACACAAGTGACTTATAAGATCAGTCACCCTTATTATATGAGCTGAAGAAACCTGTACTAGTCTATCTGGATATTTGATGTCCTCAAACATCCTCCGACTAGGAACAATTAAGAACATGTGTTTATAAGTCTTTGGTCCTGTAATTATGATCTCATCATAATCCGAAGACTGTTGCGCATGTTCATGGACTTCATCATGATACGATAAATATAGATCGAATTAATTACACACAATGAATTCATGACATTATATTAATAAACTAAATAATACAGAGTATCGAATTGGCTTTCGAGCCACCTAATACTAACAATCTCCCACTTGGACTAAAGCCAATCACTTTTATACAGAATACCCATATTCTCTAAGTGACACTCAAAAATATTTTGAGACAGAGGCTTCGTCAGTAGATCTACTGTAAGGATCGAGACCTTCGGACCCTGTAGTTCTGGCTACGTGATGTAGACTGGATCTATCGCGACCGGATTCCGAAGCTGGGACCCGAAGTTTGGATCCGAGGCTGGGTCGGATCGGTGACGAGGCCCGACGGGGATCCGGATGGCGACGGAGGCGAAGCCGAAGGCTCGAGGCCGAGGGTGGCTCGGTCGGGCGTTAGCTTGTCTTCGGAAGCAGGGCCGAGACCCCTTCGGGCGGTACGAATCCGGACTTCCTTCGGACCGAGAGGCAGCCGGCGCTCCGCGTCGAGACCAGTGGGAGGAGTCCGAGGTCGGCGGCTGAGACCGACTCGGGTTGACCGGCGACTCGAGGGTGCCACATGGGCTGGCTTTGGGCCGTGTAGTGTACGGCCCTGTCGAGTCGTCTGACTGGCGCCCACGTGGGACGACGACCTCTTGACAGCGGCGCGGGCTGTGTCAGGGTACGGCCCCGACGTGTCGACTGGACGGTGGCCTCGATCCACGCGCTCGGCCCGTCTCGAGATAAACCCCCACGAGCCCTCCTCCTTTCCTCATTTTTCTCCTTCTCTCTTTCTCTCCTTCCCCTCCGGCGATCTCAGCGGCGATTCCTCCGCCTCCCTCTTTTCCTCCCACCATTTCACCTCTCCCTCCACTCCATCCTCTACCTAGCTCCTACCACTGCCACCTCCATCTCCACTGTGGCGTTCTACTCTCCGGACGGCGGCCGACGTCACGGTGGAGCAAGGACGACCACGGCGGTACCGGCGGCGGCGTGGGGCGAGTCGGGTGGACGGCTTGAAGCTCGGAGGCGTTCAAGTGTCCGGTAGGGTGACGGTTCCCATAGCATCGCGTTTTAACCAGGTTTTCCTCGTTTAAGCATGACCATGGATCTCTGGTTTTGGGGGGTAGAATAAGCATGTTTAGGTATTCTTTTGATGATTTGGGGGATTTGCTATGAAGGTGATTTTCCTATGGTTTGTATTGTCCCTCTTTCCCCTCTGTTTTTGAGCAACTTTGGGGTTTCATGGGTTGGTAAGGGAGTCTCGGGCCCATGGCAGATTTTAGGTTCCTGGGCGTTGGCTTGTCTTCGGATAGCAGGGCCGAAACCCCTTCGGGCCGAGGACCCTTCGGGCGGGTTGAAAGACGTGCATGGACGACGCCTTTTTGAAGGGCGTCGGGCCATCACGTCTTTGACAGAAATCGTCTGGCCGAAACCCTTTCGGTCCGAGGACTGTTTTACATAAACCTGATTCTGAACAGAACCTCACTAATTCATGCCAGTAAAACGTGTTCATACTGCTAGATAGCTGGTTAATGCATGTTTTGGTGCACTCGACAATGATGGATTCTTCATGACCGGATGGCACCGCGTGGTGTGTCGTGCGATCGTGGGCTTTTCACGTGACCGGATCGTACTGTGCCGGGTTTTGGTGTTTTGTGTTACTGTGGACCTGGAGTGACATTGTAGCGCTTTATCACCCTGTGCTGGTGGGGGCGTGAGCACAGCGCCGGTGGGGGCGTGGGCGGGGTGACGCCTAGTGAGAGAGGGTCACCTGGTGAACCCCGGGGTCAGCTAGTACTGGTGTCGGAGTGGTACATTCGGAGAGTCACTCATGCTGAGGGAAGGAGTAACCACCTGAGCCAGTTGGGCCGGAGTAGCTAGCATGCTATCCGAGGGGTTACTGTTTGGTCTCAGCGGGTCGGTGTTTCCTACCTTCGGTGGTGATCGATGTTTCCTACTTTCGGCTGTGGTTGGTGTTTCCTACCTTCGGTGGTGATCGATGTTTCCTACCTTCGGCTGTGGCCGGTGTTTCCTACTCTCGGTTGTGTGGCCGAGACGCCTTCGGTCAGTGTAGCCGAGACACCTTCGGTTAATGCTAAGCCGAGACGTGAGTTGTTGGCTCCTTGATAGAATGATTCTAGAATTATGCATGCTACATTCCGAATGCACATGGTTCATATCTAGATGTAGGAGTAGTGTACTTACTTCTGTGTTCGTTACTTTACCGTTAGCCGTACCTTGCACTTGTGGGTGTGTGCGTGGGCAGTGGGGATCGAAGGATCCCTACTGAGTCTTGTCTTGAGACTCACCCCTGCGGTTTTCAGGTGAGGACTCCCAGCAGACTTAGAGCGGCATGTGCGGCCGCGTGTTGAGCGCCTTCAGCGGTTGTTCCGGGGTATGCCCCGATGTAGTTGTTATTTATTTCTGGCTTGTATGTTTAATTATTTCTTTTCAGTTGGAGTATGTAATTATTTGTTGTATCGAGTCGCATTGTAATAATTTTAATTCCTGCGCTTTCATTTCAATTCAATGCGATGTGAATGTTTAGCTTAGTTTATTATTTATTTCCCAGACTTACTAGATCCTGGTTTGGTTCCAAATTAATGATTCGGTACCCATTTAGTAATCGGATCCCCGATTATAGGATGGCAGGTCGTTACAGTTGGTATCAGAGCATACGGTCTGGCAAATAAATAAATAACTAGGTTAAATATCATAAGTCCGGCAAATAAATACATTATCCCGTATAGGCACGTCGGTAGTATAGGTTTTAGGATCCTAATTAGTACCTTTTGATTTTGTAATTGTAGGCGAGTTGATGGCTCCCAGGGAGAGGATGTCGGTTATTCGAGAGCGGGGAGATGCCCCTAGTGGATCCGAGGCAGGGAGGCCGAGTGTAGAGCGGTTTATGGAGGCCATGATGGACACTATGGCTAGATACCAGACGCGAGATCCTAGTGAGAGTTCTAGTGCTCGGGGAGGGTCCACAGCTACACTTGAGAGGTTCCTGAAGCTGAGGCCACCTCACTTCACCGGTCGTCCCGACCCTGATGAGGCCATTCATTGGCTTAGAGAGATAGAGAAGACCTTCGATACCATGGATTGTGCAGCCGTAGAGAGGACCCCATTGGCTACCTTCATGCTGAAGGATAGCGCTTATGACTGGTGGACTACACTGAAGAGTTTGTCTTATGGGGACAGGAGTCTTAGGGAGATTTCTTGGGAGGCCTTTGTTAAGGAGTTCAATGCACAATATTTCCCTAGACATGTCCAGCGAGCCAAGGAGAGGGAGTTTATGGACCTGACGCAGGGGAGTATGTCGGTACTTGAGTACGAGGCGAAGTTCATTTCGCTGGGACGGTTCGTGCCTTTCATATCTGAGGATGAGGAGCGTCGCACGGAGAGGTTTGTGGATGGGCTTAGGCTCAGTCTGAGGAACTTCGTGGCGTCTCACTGTTGCACGGATTTGGCTTCTGCGGTTAGATGTGCGGCAGCTGTAGAGGCTCAGCAGATCCAGTCGGCCCGAGAGAGAGGACAGGCTGTTCAGGGGCCAGCGCGTGGTAGGGGCAAGGCTGCGGCACCGACTCCCTCGGTCGGATCGGGATCGTCGTCACTCGGCTCCCGATTCAGGAGGTTTTTCAGAAGCGGTGGCAGTAGTAGTGGTAGCAGCGGTAGCAGCAGGCCCAGGCAGGGTTCAGCAGGGTCAGTCTGCATCCAGTGCACAGCAGGAGCCAGCTCAGAGACTTCCGGCAGTCTGCCAGCACTGTGGAGGTGCCCATGGCGGGACTCAGTGTCCCACTCTTCCCAGGAGGTGTTTTACTTGCGGCCAACAGGGCCATTTGGCGAGGCAGTGCCCGCAGGGGCATGGTCATGGTCAGGGTTCAGGTGATCAGAAGAAGCCGAGGACCCAGGGAAGAGTTCTGGCTATCACCAGGAGGGAGGCTCGCGCGTCCAACTTGGTGGAAGGTACACTTTCTGTCCTTGGGAACTCTGCACATGTATTGATCGATACAGGCGCTTCGCATTCCTTCATTTCTGAGCAGTTCCTTGATATTCTTTCTGCACCCGTTGATGAGTTATCTGATGGCTTGATGGTAGAGGTTCCTTCTGGAGACTTCATGATATCTTATAATTGTTTGAGGAATGTTCCCTTGACCATTGAGGGTCATGTGCTACCGGCCCAATTGGTTGTACTTGCTATTCGTGACTTTGATATCATCCTGGGCGTGGATTGGTTGGAAGCCTTTTATGCTGAGGTGGACTGCCACAGGAAGAGGGTGCGCTTCTCTATTCCGGACATCCCGACCTTCTTTTTCCAAGGTATTAGGTTTTCCTCTCGAGGCATTCTCATTTCTGCCTTTAAGGCACGGAGGTTGCTTGCTGGTGGCTGCGAGGCTTTCCTTGCCTCTGTTGTTGTTTCTGATGTCCGTGCTAGTCCCAGTCCTTGGGAGGTGCCCGTGGTTTGTGACTTCGTAGATGTGTTTCCTGAGGAGCCGCCAGGCCTTCCTCCTCAGCGAGAGGTTGAGTTTACCATTGAGCTTGCACCAGGTACGGCGCCCTTGTCTAAGGCCCCGTATCGGATGGCGCCAGCCGAACTCGCTGAGTTGAAGGCGCAGTTGCAGGAGTTGCTGGACAAGGGTTTCATTCGTCCCAGTACATCCCCATGGGGTGCTCCAGTTCTGTTTGTTAAAAACAAGGATGGTTCTCTGAGGTTGTGCATCGATTATAGGCAGTTGAACCAGGTGACAATAAAGAATAAGTACCCGCTTCCAAGGATCGATGATTTGATGGATCAGCTGCAGTCTGCAAGGGTGTTTTCCAAGATCGATCTGAGATCTGGATATTATCAGATGAGGATCAGGGATGTAGATGTTAGTATGACGGCTTTCAGGACCCGGTATGGGCACTATGAGTTTTTGGTTATGCCCTTCGGCTTGACCAATGCTCCGGCAGCCTTTATGGATTTAATGAACCGAGTCTTTAGGGCCTATCTGGATCAGTTTATGGTGGTATTCGTCGATGATATTCTGATCTATTCTTCTTCTGAGGAAGAGCACGCTGCTCATCTTCGGGCAGTGTTGCAGGTCCTAAGGGAGCACCAACTTTACGCTAAGTTCAGCAAATGTGAATTTTGGCTAGACAAGGTGCACTTCCTTGGGCACGTTATTTCTGGCGAAGGTATCGCAGTGGATCCAGCCAAGATCGAGGCAGTAATGGACTGGAGCAGACCGACTTCAGTGACTGAGATCAGGAGCTTTCTGGGGCTTGCCGGTTATTACAGACGGTTTGTTCAGGGATTTTCTTCGATAGTGGCCCCCTTGTCGAGGTTGACTCGAAAGGGAGTTCGTTTTGTGTGGACTGAGGATTGTGAGCAGAGTTTTATTGAGCTAAAAACTCGCCTCACGTCAGCCCCGGTGCTGGTGCTTCCATCTGGGTTAGGTGGATTTGTGGTTTACTCGGATGCGTCCCGTCGAGGGTTGGGAGCAGTCCTTATGCAGCACGGCAGGGTAGTTGCTTATGCTTCTCGGCAGCTGAAGAGGCATGAGGAGAACTATCCTACTCATGATTTGGAGCTTGCAGCTGTGGTGTTTGCACTGAAAATCTGGAGGCATTACTTATATGGAGAGAAATTTCAGGTTTTTACCGATCATAAGAGCTTGAAATATGTGTTCACTTAGAGAGACCTGAATCTGAGGCAGCGGAGGTGGATGGAGTTTATCAAGGATTATGACTTTGACCTTTCTTATCATCCGGGCAAGGCTAATGTAATGGCAGACGCCTTGAGTCGGAAGACGGTCATGTCATACCTTATGGTTCGAGAATGGAGGTTGTTTGAGCAGGTTGCAGAATCTTCCTTTAGGGTTCCGCGTGAAGATGACAGAGCCGTGTTGGCCAGCTTGACTGTGAGACCAGCCGTGTATCATGCTGTGATTGAGGCTCAGAGGGCAGATGTTGAATTACCACAGATTCTCCAGAGGTCAGAGGTGGAATTATGGGATGACGGTACTGTCAGGTTCAGAGGCAGACTTTATGTCCCGACTGAGGAGGACGTACGCAAGTGTGTGCTTGATGAGGCGCACCGTTCGAGGTATGCAGTACATCCTGGGATAACAAAGATGTATCATTGTTTGAAGAGGCACTTCTGGTGGCCTGGTATGAAGAAAGATGTGGCTGAATATGTGGCTAGATGCATGACTTGTCAGCAGGTTAAAGCCGAGCATCAGAGACCTGGAGGGTTGCTGCAGCCCTTGCCGATTCCAGAGTGGAAATGGGAACATGTAACGATGGACTTTGTGATGGGGTTGCCTACATCCCCTAGCAGGAGAGATGCGATCTGGGTCATCGTTGATCGGCTGACCAAGTCGGCACACTTCCTAGCTATTAGGAAGGACTGGTCGGTCGGCAAGCTGGCAAAGTTGTTTGTAGACCGGATCATCTCCTTGCACGGGGTACCTTTGTCCATTGTATCAAATCGAGATCCGAGATTTACTTCCAGATTCTGGAAGAGCTTTCAGCAGGCGTTGGGAACTCAGTTGGCTTTCAGCTCGGCCTATCATCCCGAGACTGACGGGCAGTCGGAGAGGAGTATTCAGACCTTGGAGGATATGCTCAGGGCATGTTGCCTAGACTGGGGAGGTTCGTGGGAACAGCATTTGTCCACTGTGGAATTTGCCTACAACAACAGTTATCATTCTAGTATCGGCATGGCACCTTACGAGGCTTTGTATGGGCGGCCGTGTCGATCTCCGGTGTGTTGGTCCGAGATCGGTGAAAGGCAGATAACGGGACCAGAGTTAGTGCAGCAGTGTGCTGAGATTGCCAGGACAGTTCGACAGAGGTTGACCGCAGCTCAGAGTAGGCAGAAGAGTTATCCTGACGTCTGACGGAGACCGCTGGAGTTTGAGGTTGGGGACCACGTGTTTCTTCGAATCTCACCCTCCAAGGGTGTGATGAGATTCGGGAAGCGAGGCAAGTTGAGTCCGCGATATATTGGGCCTTTTCCCATTCTTGCTCGAATTGGGGAAACCGCGTATCAACTGGCCTTGCCGCCCAGTCTTGCAGGAGTGCACGATGTGTTCCATGTTTCATTGCTAAGAAAGTATGTTCAGGATCCGTCTCATGCATTGGATTTTTCAGAGTTGGAGGTCGCAGAGGACCTGTCCTTTCCAGAGTATCCTGTTCGTATTGAGGATCGCAGAGAACAGACCCTACGGAACAAGATTGTACCTTTGGTCAAGGTGATTTGGCAGTACCGCTCCGGAGGTGAGGCAACCTGGGAGCGAGAGGACGAGATGCGGGAACAGTTCCCTTACCTCTTTCGTAAGTTTCCTTGTGAACTTGTATCCCTGTTTTGACCTTATTAATTATAGCAGTCAATTTCGGGGGCGAAATTCTTTTAAGGGGGGGAGAATGTAAGGATCGAGACCTTCGGATCCTGTAGTTCTGGCTACGTGATGTAGACTGGATCTATCGCGACCGGATTCCGAAGCTGGGACCCGAAGTTTGGATCCGAGGCTGGGTCGGATCGGTGACGAGGCCCGACGGGGATCCGGATGGCGACGGAGGCGAAGCCGAAGGCCCGAGGCCGAGGGTGGCTCGGTCGGGCGTTAGCTTGTCTTCGGAAGCAGGGCCGAGACCCCTTCGGGCGGTACGAATCCGGACTTCCTTCGGACTGAGAGGCAGCCGGCGCTCCACGTCGAGACCAGTGGGAGGAGTCCGAGGTCGGCGGCCGAGACCGACTCGGGTTGACCGGCGACTCGAGGGTGCCACATGGGCTGGCTTTGGGCCGCGTAGTGTACGGCCCTGTCGAGTCGTCTGACTGGCGCCCACGTGGGACGACGACCTCTTGACAGCGGCGCGGGCTGTGTCAGGGTACAACCCCGACGTGTCGACTGGACGGCGGCCTCGATCCACGCGCTCGGCCCGTCTCGAGATAAACCCCCACGAGCCCTCCTCCTTTCCTCATTTTTCTCCTTCTCTCTTTCTCTCCTTCCCCTCCGGCGATCTCAGCGGCGATTCCTCCGCCTCCCTCTTTTCCTCCCACCATTTCACCTCTCCCTCCACTCCATCCTCTACCTAGCTCCTACCACTTCCACCTCCATCTCCACTGCGGCGTTCTACTCTCCGGACGGCGGCCGACGTCACGGTGGAGCAAGGACGACCACGGCGGTACCGGTGGCGGCGTGGGGTGAGTCGGGTGGACGGCTTGAAGCTCGGAGGCGTTCAAGTGTCCGGTAGGGTGACGGTTCCCATAGCATCGCGTTTTAACCAGGTTTTCCTTGTTTAAGCTTGACCATGGATCTCTGGTTTTGGGGGGTAGAATGAGCATGTTTAGGTATTCTTTTGATGATTTGGGGGATTTGCTATGAAGGTGATTTTCCTATGGTTTGTATTGTCCCTCTTTCCCCTCTGTTTTTGAGCAACTTTGGGGTTTCATGGGTTGGTAAGGGAGTCTCGGGCCCATGGCAGATTTTGGGTTCCTGGGTGTTGGCTTGTCTTCGGATAGCGGGGCCGAAACCCCTTCGGGCGGGTTGAAAGACGTGCATGGACGACGCCTTTTTGAAGGGCGTCGGGCCATCACGTCTTTGACAGAAATCGTCTGGCCGAAACCCCTTCGGTCCGAGGACTGTTTTACATAAACCTGATTCTGAACAGAACCTCACTAATTCATGCCAGTAAAACGTGTTCATACTGCTAGATAGGTGGTTAATGCATGTTTTGGTGCACTCGACAATGATGGATTCTTCATGACCGGATGGCACCGCGTGGTGTGTCGTGCGATCGTGGGCTTTTCACGTGACCGGATCGTACTGTGCCGGGTTTTGGTGTTTTGTGTTACTGTGGACCTGGAGTGACATTGTAGCGCTTTATCACCCTGTGCTGGTGGGGGCGTGAGCACAGCGCCGGTGGGGGCGTGGGCGGGGTGACGCCTAGTGAGAGAGGGTCACCTGGTGAACCCCGGGGTCAGCTAGTACCGGTGTCGGAGTGGTACATTCGGAGAGTCACTCATGCTGAGGGAAGGAGTAACCACCTGAGCCAGTTGGGCCGGAGTAGCTAGCATGCTATCCGAGGGGTTACTGTTTGGTCTCAGCGGGTCAGTGTTTCCTACCTTCGGTGGTGATCGATGTTTCCTACCTTCGGCTGTGGTTGGTGTTTCCTACCTTCGGTGGTGATCGATGTTTCCTACCTTCAGCTGTGGCCGGTGTTTCCTACTCTCGGTTGTGTGGCCGAGACACCTTCGGTCAGTGTAGCCGAGACACCTTCGGTTAATGCTAAGCCGAGACGTGAGTTGTTGGCTCCTTGATAGAATGATTCTAGAATTATGCATGCTACATTCCGAATGCACATGGTTCATATCTAGATGTAGGAGTAGTGTACTTACTTCTGTGTTCGTTACTTTACCGTTAGCCGTACCTTGCACTTGTGGGTGTGTGCGTGGGCAGTGGGGATCGAAGGATCCCTACTGAGTCTTGTCTTGAGACTCACCCCTGCAGTTTTCAGGTGAGGAATCCCAGCAGACTTAGAGCGGCGTGTGCGGCCGCGTGTTGAGCGCCTTCAGCGGTTGTTCCGGGGTATGCCCCGATGTAGTTGTTATTTATTTCTGGCCTATATGTTTAATTATTTCTTTTCAGTTGGAGTATGTAATTATTTGCTGTATCGAGTCGCATTGTAATAATTTTAATTCCTGCACTTTCATTTCAATTCAATGCGATGTGAATGTTTAGCTTAGTTTATTATTTATTTCCCAGACTTACTAGATCCTGGTTTGGTTCCAAATTAATGATTCGGTACCCATTTAGTAATCGGATCCCCGATTATAGGGTGGCGGGTCGTTACATCTACTATGTTGTCGGCTGAAGGAACTTTTTCCACCACGACATCTCATCGAGCTATAATATTTCTGATCAGATGAAAGCGCCGTAGATGGGGCTTCGACTTCTAATGAGACCTTGGCTCTTTTGCTTGAGCAATCGCCCCATTGTTGTCATACAGCAGTGGGACGGGACCAGATATGCTTTCCACCACGCCAAGATTGCCGATGAATTTCTTCATCCAGACTGCTTCCTTGGCGGCTTCAGCCGCAACAATGTACTCAGCTTCTGTTGTCGAATCAGCAGTGGTTTCTTGTTTGGAAGTTTTTCAGCTCACTGCTCCCCCGTTGAGTGTAAAGACAAATCCTAATGTTCACTTGTTGTCATCCGAATCATACTGAAAACTCGAGTCAGTATATCCTTGCAGCTTTAAATCTCCTCCTCCAAAGACTAGAAACATATCCATAGTTCTTCTTAAGTACTTAAGGATACATTTCACAGCCTTCCAGTGCTCATCACCGGGATCTGCCTAATGTTTGCTCATAACACTTAGAGCATATGCTACATCAGGTCTAGTACATAGCATGGCATACATGATGGAACCTATGACTGATGCATAGAAAATTTTATCCATCATTGCCCTCTCTTCAGGGGTCTTTGGAGATTGACCTTTTGTAAGGACTGAGGTTTTCGAATCCGGTTATCGGGTCAGTTTTCGGGGTCGGACCCTGTAGTTCAGGCCCTGATGGGGCTAAGACACTATTCTGTTTCCCCTCGAGCCTGCGAGACGCGGTTTAAATGGCGTCCAGCATTGTAGACGCGTTTTAGATTATGCCACGTGGGTGCCACGTAGGCTGGCCTTGGGTCGCGAGAGTACGGCCCTGTCGTGTCATCTGAATGGCGTCCGCTATGGACGACGCCAGTCAGACTGCGACCCTGGGTCGTCAGTGTACGGTGCCGGTCTTGTCGTCTGAACGGCGTCTTGGGTAGGCGACACGTTTCAGAGTTCTGTCAGTACGGCCCGTCATGTCAATTGATAGGCGTCCGCACAGCACGACGCGTTTTACCCAGTTTCTGGTTACCCCGCGAACCCTCCTTCCTTTCCCTCATTTCTTCCTTCCCTCTCTCTCTCCTCCCTTCCTCCGGCGATTCCGGCGACGCCTCCTTCCCCTCCCTCTTTTCCTCCCACCATTTCATCTCTCCCTCCACTCCATCGACCTCCTAACTCCCACCACTACCACCACCACCTCCTCCGCGGTGTTTTCTCCCCGGACGGCGGCCGAAGTCCTGGTGGAGTAACGACGACCTCGGCGGTACCGGCGGCGGCGTGGGGCGAGACGGGTGGGCGGCTTGGAGCTTGGAGGAGTTCAAGTAACCAGTAGGGTGATGATTCCTAGTGCATTGTTGTTTGAAACCATGTTTCTCGCATTTGAGGCATGTTTTGGGGTGCTTTTGGGGTGAAAACGCTAAGTGCATGTATGAGAAATTGGGTGTTCTAATGAGTAGTTAGGTTATCCTCCTTCCCCTTTATGTTTTGTGCCCCTTTTCTATGCATTTTAAGGGAGAAATCCCTCCTCGAGGATTGGGGGAAACATAGGGGAGAACATGTCTGTTGGGGCTAAATGGCGTCGAGGTGAAGCGACGCCTTTTAGAAAGACGGTTAACCAAATAACAGACCCTGTCCCCGGACTGATAGGCGTCTAGGAACAACAACGCCTTTTCAATAGGCGACTTGCGTCAACGATGCGTTTTAGTGGAAATCACCCCATGGCCTGTCCCTGTTTTCGGTCGCAAACAGGCGACGAGGGACAGTGACGCCTTTCAAAAGGCGGCTACTTGTGGCGACACGTTTTACGCCAGGTTCTGTGGCCAAGTTTTTGTAAACTAGTTCAGGAGACTTGAATGGCGTCGGCCTTGGGCGACGCGATTCAAGACAGAATCACACTAATTCATGCTATTAAAACATATTTACACTATTAAATAGTTTAGTTAAATGCATGCTTTAATTGTACCCGATGATGATGATTCTATGTGACTGGATCGCACCGTGTGCTGTTTCGTGCGACTGTGGACCTAGAGTGACAGTTGTAGCGCTTTATCACCCTGTGCTGGTGTGGGTGTGGCGGGGTGACGCCTAGTGAGAGAGGGTCACCTAGTGGACCTCGGGGTTAGCTAGTACCGGTGTGGGTGTGGTACCTGTAGAGTGTCACTCGTGCTGGGGGAAGGAGTAACCACCTGAGCCAGTTGGGCCGGAGTAGCTAGCATGCTATCCGAGGGGTTACTGTTTGGTCTCAGCGGGTCGGTGTTTCCCATCTTCGTTTGTGTGGTTGGCGTGTTTTTGACGAGACACTGGTTGTGGGTTCCCTGGTAGATTGGTTATCAGATATATGCATGTTAAATATATTTCGAATGCATGTGATTCATATTGGGATTTAGGAGTAATGATTACTACTTTACTTGTTCACTGTACCTTCAGCTGTGTTTTACACTTGTGGGTGTGTGAGTGGGCGGTGGGGATCGAAGGATCCCTACTGAGTCTTTTCGTTGAGACTCACCCCTGCGGTTTTCAGGTGAGGGTTCCAGGCAGACTTAGCGAGGGGTGTGCTGCCGTGAGTTCGCGCTGTCAGCTGTTGTTCCGGGGTATGCCCCGACCTAGTTGTTATCTTTATTTCTGGCATGTACGCTTAATTATTTCTTTTCAGTTGGAATATGTAATTATTTGCTGTGTCGAGTCGCATTGTAATAACTTTTAATTCTTGCACTTTCCTTTCAATTCAATGCGATGTGAATGTTTAGCTTAGTTTATTATTTATTTCTCAGACTCATCTTGTAACGACCCGCTACCCTATGATCGGAGACCCGATCACTAAATGGGTGTCAAATCATTATCCAACGGTCTCACACCTGGATCTTATACACACATATAGAGGAGTAAGCGTTAAACAAGATTAAATATAACATTCACACGGACTACAAGGAAGTACAGTGCGCAGGAAGTAAAGTAATAATGTCCGTACACAGTCCAACAATAATTACATGTCCAACAAATTAATTAAGTACAGGCAGAAATAAGGTACAACAACATCGGGGCATACCCCGGAAACTGAGATAGCTGCTGGTCCGTACACCAAGGAGAACACCACGCGCCGCCACACGCCACGAGGTCCACACCTGAAAACGCAGGGAGTGAGCCACACAAGAATTGGGCTCAGTAGGGATCATCCGATCCCCTGCCTCCCACTCACACACCCACAAGTGCAATAACAAAGATACAGGTGATTAAGGCAAGTAAAGCTGTAACACACTACTCCTAAATCTCGATATGAACTATGTGTATTCGAAATGTAACATGCATATCTCTAGAATCATTCTATCAAGGAGCCTACAACTCGCGTCTCGGCAAAACACGCCAACCACGCCTCTGAAAGTGGGAAACACCGACCACACAACCGAAAGTGGGAAACACCGACCCACTGAGACCAAACAGTAACCCCTCGGGTAGCACGGTAGCTACTCCGGCCCAACTGGCTCAGGTGGTTACTCCTTCCCTCAGCATGAGTAACACTCCGAATGTACCACTCCTACACCGGTACTAGCTGACCCCGGGGTTCACCAGGTGACCCTCTCTCACTAGGCGTCACCCCGCCCACGCCCCCACCGGCGCTGTGCTCCACCCCCACCAGCACAGGGTGATAAAGCGCTACAACTGTCACTCCAGGTCCACAGTAACACAAAACACTAAAACCCGGCACAGTACGATCCGGTCACGTGAAAAGCCCGCGATCGCACGACACACAACGCAGTGCCATCCGGTCATGAAGAATCCATCTCTATCGAATACACTAAAGCATGCATTAACCAACTATCTAGCAGTATGAACACATTTTACTGGCATGAATTAGTGTAGTTTTGTCTTAAATCGCGTCGCCCAAGGCCGACGCCAATCAAGCTCCCTAAACTGGTTCATAAAACACCGGCCACAGAATCTGGCCTAAAAGGCGTCGACGCAAGCGGTCGCCTTTTGAAAGGCGTCGACATCCTCAGACGCCATTAACACCGAAATCCAGGAATTCCAGAAAACATTATTCAGGGGATTTCTGCCTTAAAAGGCGTTATGGTTACCCGACGCTATTACGAATCGTGTCGTCCACCCATGACGTCTTTTAGTCCCAGAATCCCCGAACCGACAGACCCTCAGTCAGGGTGATTTCCTACCTAAATGGCGTCATGATGGCCCGACGTCCTTCTGAAAGGCGTCGTCCATCCATGACGTCATTTAGCGCCAGAACCCCCTAACTCTTGAAACGTCAAACAGGGAGGTTTCTTTGCCTTAAAAGGCGTCGTACTGCCCTGACGTCCTTCTAAAAGGCGTCGACCAGACACGACGCCGTTTAGCGCCAGAAACCTGGTTCCCTGGTTCGATCCGAGGGTTTCTCCCTTAACCCCAAACACCCTGAAAATGCCCCAAAACAGAGAGGAAAGGTAGGGAAAACAACTACTTCCAGCATGCTACAAATCCACGTTCACTAGCACGGCCATTCCCACAAGAAAAGCCCCTAAACATGCTCATTCTAACCCAAAACATATCATGCCACACCAAGGAATCACGAGCAACACATGCAAGGTTCGTCCCCCTACCGGATACTTGAACTCCTCCTGGCTCTGTGTCGCCGAACCGCCGCACCGCAGACCACCGCCGGTACCCCCGAGGACGTCACCACTCCGCTGGGACGTCGGCCGCCGTTCGGAGAATGGAACTCCGCCAAGGAAGTGGTGGTGGCAGAGGTGAGAGGTAGGGAGGCGTTGGAGTGGTGGAAGAGGAAGAAGAGGATGGGAAAGGGGAAGAGAGGGATCGGAGGAGGCGGAGAGGGAGAGGAGAGAGAGTGAGAGGGTGAGAATGAGGGAAAGAAAGGGAGGCTCGCGGGGTCAATCAAAAACTGGCTAAAACGCGTCGAACGAGGCAGACGCCAATCAGTCTGACAGAACAGGCCGTACTGACAGCAGTCTGAAACGCGTCACTCTCCACGGACGCCGTTCAGACGACAGGACAGGCCGTACTGACAACGCTCTGGCGCCGTACCCTGACAGCGCAGAGGTCACAGTCTGAATCGCGTCGACCAACATGGACGCCTTTCAGACGATGTGACAGGGGCCGTACTCTCGCGGCCCGAAACCTGCCCACGTGGCGCCCACGTGGCACAACAGAAATAGATCTAAATGGCGTCCACCTATCAAGACGCCGTTTGAAAGGCGTCGTGAAGTATAGACGTCATTCAGAAGAAACTCTCAAGACCCCTCAAGGTCCAAACCAGGGGATCCGGCCCGAAACCGACCCGAAAACTGAACCCGAAATCTCAGTCCTTACATTCTCCCCCCCTTAAAAGAATTTCGTCCCCGAAATTGCCTGCTACGAGTAACGAGGGCGAAATACCACCTCTGCCAACTCACATGGGAACTTACTGGAAAAGGTAGGGAACTGTTTCTCAGCATCTCAATCTCGCGCATCCAGGTCACCTCGCTCTCGGAGCGATACTGTCAAACTACTCAATCCACAGATACAACTTTCTTCCGGAGGACCTGTTACTTGTGATTCTCAATACGCACTAGACACTCTGGAAAGATCAAGTCCTCAGCGATTTCAAGTTCTGAAGATTCTAACACCTGGGGTGGATCCTGAACATTCCTCTGCAACGAAACGCGGAACGCATCGTGCACTCCTGCAAGATTGGACGGCAAGGCTGGCTGGTAATCCGCTTCCCCAATTCGAGCAAGAACGGGAAGAGGCCCAGCACGGCGCGGACCCAGCTTACCTTGCTTCCCAAATCTCCTCACACCCATGGAGGGCGAGACTTGGAAAAACATGAGGTCCCCAACTTCAAACTCAATCGGTCTCCTACCGATGATAGCACAACTCTGGCAACCTTAGCACATTGCTATACCAACCTTGATCCTGCTAACTGCCTCTTGCCAATCTCAGACTAGATCACAAAGGATCGACACAGCCATCTAAACAATGCCTCATAAGGCGCCATGCCAATGCTAGAGTGGTAACTGTTATAGTACGCAAAACTCCACTATAAGCGAACGCTGCTCCCAAGAACCTCCTCAATCCAGGCAACATGCCACGAGCAAAACCTCCAAAATCTGAATGGCCCTCTCTGACCGCCCATCAGCCTCGGGATGATAGGCCGGGCTGAAGGTTAACCGCGTACTCAAGGCCTTCCAGGAACTCTTCCCACGACTTAGAAGTAAATCTCAAAGCCCGATCCGACATGATGGATAAGGGCACATCGAGCAGAAAGAGATGATCCGACTCACAAGCAACTCAGCCAACTTACCGACTGACCAGTCCTTCCCGATAGCCAGGAAGTGTGCTGACGTGGTCAATTGCTCAATGGTAATCCAGATCACGCTCCCTCCACCAGGGAATAAAACAATCCTAATACATGTCAAAAGTCACAAGCTCCCGTTTCCACGCCAGGATCGGCAAGGACTACAACCACGCTACCGCTGCGCCACTCTGATATTCCACCCTAACCTGCCGACAATTCAAGCATTCAATTACTAAATCAGCCCTGTCCTTCTTCCTACTCGACCACCTCAACAACGATACGCCTTACTCGTTCGGGGAAGCACTATTTATCTAGAACAGTGCGCCTCAATAAGGACACACCTACGCACGTCCTCCACGGTCAAATCACAAAGTCTACCTCTAATCTGACTGCACCATCGCCTCACAGTTCTACCGGAACCTAATAGAAGTACCAATATTGGAGCCAAAGTGAGGCGAGTTTTCAACTTAATGAAACTCCGCTCATACTCCTCGGTCCACAAGAAACGAACTCCCCTACGAATCAACCTCAACAAGGAGGGTCACTATTGAAGAAAACCCCTGGACCAACCGTCGGTAAAAATCCTGCTAATGCCCTCACCGATCGCACTCTTACACGGGGCTCCCCACACACAATCGGTCAATCACAACGATACAAAATTAATTATGTTCCATGGTTCCGCCAAAATTTATAGACCAACATCATAATATAATAACCTTACAAAGTACAGTTACCATACCGAATCACTACCATGACCCAAAATACATAAAGAGTCCCATAAGAGTTAACAACTACTACCTAATAAGACAAGATATGAGTGTTCATCTATCCCTGCATCTCGGATCTCCACTGAAAGAATACACAACACTACATAAGGTACCGGGCTCCTACTGACCACTCGGCTCCTGACTTGCCTTATTCTTCTGGGGACAGTTCCTCGCAAGATGTCCCCTCCTGCCACAGCCAAAACAGCTACTAGCGACCAATGGACACACCCGGTTGCCGTGATACCTACCACAACGGGGACAATAATCTGCCGCATCATGTCTCTTTCCCTGCTGCCTGCTAGCCATAGTCTGCATCTGTTGGGCCGAACCGTCCTCATCTTCATCACGTGACGTCTCTTGGGACCCGAACTCAAAGGAACTCGAACAGCCTGACGAAAGGACCGTTGATTTGCTCTTGCCTTGCTGCTTCCCTCGTGCCGATCGCTCCAACTCTTTCGCCATTTGCTGGAATTGAGTCTCCACTGCTGCCGCGCATCGAACCGCTAACGCCAGATCTCTACAACACTGAGGTGCCACCATTGTCCTCAGATCATACCGGAGTCCATCTACAAATCTCTTTGTTCTATATCTCTCATGCTCAGATAAGTGTGGAACGAATCTTCCAAGAGCCACAAACTTCATATGATAATCTAGAACTGACATGTCATTCTGCACCAATTCCATAAACTCTCTTTCCTTGGCCTTCTGGACGAGCCTCGGAAAGTACTGTCCACTGAACTCTCTCACAAACACCTCCCAAGAGATCTCTCTCAAGGATCTATCTGCAAACATCATTGTCTTGATCGTAACCCACCACTCGTATGCATTGTCCTTCAACAAATAGGTTGCCAACAAGGTCTTGTCATTCTCAGCACATTCAAGAACATCAAACGCCTTCTCCACTTCCTTAATCCAATGAGCTGCCTCGTCTGGGACTGGTCGACCTGTGAAAGAAGGGGTCTCCAACCTCAAAACCGCTCCAATACCGTGAACTGGTCACCTCGGGAATTGGATCCCTCACTACCGTCTCCCTGCTGGTATCTACCCATAGCTCCAATCATAGCCTCAACGAAACGATCCACATTATGCCCTTCTGCCCCCGAACAACCATCGTCTAATCTCGTACCACGAGCCAACGGAACTCTCTTCCTCGGCGCCATCACTACCTCACAAACGCGAAAATCAATACAAACGCATCAAAACCTATCAATCTACACCAGCAGCCATCGCCTGTACAGACTCGTACTTATTGTTGGACTACGATATCTAACCCAGTTTACCACATACTCGACCAGACTGAGCTCTGATACCAATTGTAACGACCCGCTAACCTATGATCGGAGACCCGATCACTAAATGGGTGTTGAATCATTATCCAACGGTCTCACACCCGGATCTTATACACACATCTGGAGGAGTAAGCGTTAAACAAGATTAAATATAACATTCACACGGACTACAAGGAAGTACAGTGCGCAGGAAGTAAAGTGATAATGTCCGTACATAGTCCAACAATAATTACATGTCCAACAAATTAATTAAGTACAGGCAGAAATAAGGTACAACAACATCGGGGCATACCCCGGAAACTGAGATAGCTGCTGGTCCGTACACCAAGGAGAACACCACGCGCCGCCACACGCCACGAGGTCCACACCTGAAAACGCAGGGAGTGAGCCACACAAGAATTGGGCTCAATAGGGATCATCCGATCCCCTGCCTCCCACTCACACACCCACAAGTGCAATAACAAAGATACAGGTGATTAAGGCAAGTAAAGTTGTAACACACTACTCCTAAATCTCGATATGAACCATGTGCATTCGAAATGTAACATGCATATCTCTAGAATCATTCTATCAAGGAGCCTACAACTCGCATCTCGGCAAAACACGCCAACCACGCCTCCGAAAGTGGGAAACACCGACCACACAACCGAAAGTGGGAAACACCGACCCGCTGAGACCAAACAGTAACCCCTCGGGTAGCACGCTAGATACTCCGGCCCAACTGGCTCAGGTGGTTACTCCTTTCCTCAGCATGAGTGACACTCCGAATGTACCACTCCTACACCGGTACTAGCTGACCCCGGGGTTCACCAGGTGACCCTCTCTCACTAGGCGTCACCCCGCCCACGCCCCCACCGGCGCTGTGCTCCACCCCCACCAGCACAGGATGATAAAGCGCTACAACTGTCACTCCAGGTCCACAGTAACACAAAACACCAAAACCCGGCACAGTACGATCCGGTCACGTGAAAAACCCGCGATCGCACGACACACAACGCAGTGCCATCCGGTCATGAAGAATCCATCTCTATCGAATACACTAAAGCATGCATTAACCAACTATCTAGCAGTATGAACACATTTTACTGGCATGAATTAGTGTAGTTCTGTCTTGAATCGCGTCGCCCAAGGCCGACGCCATTCAAGCTCCCTAAACTGGTTCATAAAACACCGGCCACAGAATCTGGCCTAAAAGGCGTCGACGCAAGCGGTCGCCTTTTGAAAGGCGTCGACATCCTCAGACGCCATTCACACCGAAATCTAGGAATTCCAGAAAATATTATTCAGGAGATTTCTGCCTTAAAAGGCGTCATGGTTACCCGACGCTATTACGAATTGCATCGCCCACCCATGACGTCTTTTAGTCCCAGAATTCCCGAACCGACAGACCCTCAGTCGGGGTGATTTCCTGCCTAAATGGCGTCATGATGGCTCGACGTCCTTCTGAAAGGCGTCGTCCATCCATGACGTCATTTAGCGCCAGAACCCCCTAACTCTTGAAACGTCGAACAGGGAGGTTTCTTTGCCTTAAAAGGCGTCGTACTGCCCTGACGTCCTTCTAAAAGGCGTCGACCAGACACGACGCCGTTTAGCGTCAGAAACCTGGTTCCCTGGTTCGATTCGAGGGTTTCTCCCTTAACCCCAAACACCCCGAAAATGCCCCAAAACAGAGAGGAAAGGTAGGGAAAACAACTACTACCAGCATGCTACAAATCCACGTTCACGAGCACGGCCATTCCCAGAAGAAAACCCCCTAAACATGCTCATTCTAACCCAAAACATATCATGCCACACCAAGGAATCACGAGCAACACATGCAAGGTTCGTCCCCCTACCGGATACTTGAACTCCTCCTGGCTCTGTGTCGCCGAACCGCCGCACCGCAGACCGCCGCCGGTACCCCCGAGGACGTCAGCACTCCGCCGGGACGTCGGCCGCCGTCCGGAGAATGGAACGCCGCGAAGGAAGTGGTGGTGGCAGAGGTGAGAGGTAGGGAGGCGTTGGAGTGGTGGAAGAGGAAGAAGAGGATGGAAAAGGGGAAGAGAGGGATCGGAGGAGGCGGAGAGGGAGAGGAGAGAGAGTGAGAGGGTGAGAATGAGGGAAAGAAAGGGAGGCTCGCGGGGTCAATCAGAAACTGGCTAAAACGCGTCGAACGAGGCAGACGCCAATCAGTCTGACAGGACGGGCCGTACTGACAGCGGTCTGAAACGCGTCACTCTCCACGGACGCCATTCAGACGACAGGACAGGCCGTACTGACAACGCTCTGGCGCCGTACCCTGACAGCGCAGAGGTCACAATCTGAATCACGTCGACCAACATGGACGCTGTTCAGACGATGTGACAGGGGCCGTACTCTCGCGGCCCGAAACCCGCCCACGTGGCGCCCACATGGCACAACAGAAATAGATCTAAATGGCGTCCACCTATCAAGACGCCGTTTGAAAGGCGTCGTGAAGTGTAGACGTCAGTCAGAAGAAACTCTCAAGACCCCTCAAGGTCCAAACCAGGAGATCCGGCCCTAAACCGACCCGAAAACTGAACCTGAAATCTCAGTCCTTACACATCTAGATCCTGGTTTGGTTCCAAATTAATGATTCGGTACCCATTTAGTAATCGGATCCCCGATTATAGGGTGGCGGGTCGTTACAGTTGGTATCAGAGCATTCGGTCTGGCAAATAAATGAATAACTAGGTTAAACGTCGAGAGTCCGGCAAATAATTATATTATCCCGTACAGGCATGGCGGTAGTATAGGTTTTAGGGTTCTAATTAGAACTTTTCGATTTTGTGATTGTAGGCGATTAGATGGCTCCTAGGAAGAGGATGCCGGTTATTAGAGAGCGGGGAGATGTCCCTAGCGGGTCTGAGGCTAGTAGGCCGAGTGTAGAGCATTTCATGGAGGCTATGATGGACACGATGGCTAGATATCAGACCCGAGACCCTAGTGAGAGTTCCAGTGCTCGAGGAGGGTCGTCAGCTACCCTAGAAAGATTTTTGAAGCTGAGGCCAGCTCATTTCACCGGTCGTCCCGACCCTGACGAGGCTGTTCACTGGTTGAGGGAGATGGAGAAGACTTTTGATACTATGGACTGTGCGGCAGTTGAGAGGACTCCGTTAGCTACCTTCATGTTGAAGGATAATGCCTACGATTGGTGGACCACTTTGAAGAGTCTATCATATGCGGATAGGAGCCTCAGGGAGATTCCACGGGAGACTTTTGTGAAGGAGTTCAATGCACAGTACTTCGCTAGGCATGTTCAGAGGGCCAAGGAGAGGGAATTTATGGAGCTGACTCAAGGAAGTATGACAGTGTTCGGGTACCAGGCGAAGTTCGTTTCACTAGGGAGGTTTGTGCCCTTTATCTCAGGAGACGAGGAACGTCGGACTGAGAGGTTTGTGGATGGACTGAGGTCCAGTCTGAGGAGTTTTGTGGCATCCCAGTGTTGCTCAGATTTGGCATCGGCAGTTAGGTGTGCAGCGGCAGTGGAGGCACAGCAGGATCAGTCGGCTAGAGAGAGAGGACTGGCTACTCAGGGACCAGCTCGTGGAAGGGGAAAAGCAGCAGTAGTAGCTCCTTCGTCCGGGCCAGGATCATCTTCACTCGGCTCCAGATTCAGGAGATTCTTTCGAGGCGGTGGCAGCAGTAGTGGCAGCAGCGGTAGCAGCAGACCTAGGCTGGGTCAGCAGAGCTAGTCAGTGTCCAATGCTCAGCAGGAGCCAGCTTAGAGACTTCCAACAGTTTGTCAGCATTGCGGTGGTACTCATGGTGGGACTCAGTGTCCTGCTTTTCCTAGGAGGTGTTTCACTTGTAGCCAGCAGGGTCATTTGGCGAGGCATTGCCCGCAGGGACATGGTCAGGGGCAGAGTTCAGGTGATCAGAAGAAGCCGAGGACCCAGGGGAGAGTTCTACCTATCACCAGGAAGGAGGCTCATGCGTCCAACTTGGTGGAAGATACACTTTCTGTCCTTGGGAACTCTGCACATGTGCTAATTGATTCGGGTGCTTTGCATTCTTTCATTTCTGAGCAGTTCATAGATGTTCTTTCTGCACCTGTTGAAGAGCTATCTGATGGATTGATGGTAGAAGTTCTTTCTGGGGATTACATGTTATCTTATAATTGTTTGAGGGATGTTCCCTTGACCATTGAGGGCCATGAGTTACCTGCCCAGTTGGTTGTGCTTGCCATTCGTGATTTTGATGTCATCCTGGGCATGGACTGGTTGGAGACTTATTATGCTGAGGTGAACTGCCACAGGAAGAGAGTGTGTTTCTCTATTTCAGACACCCCGACCTTCTACTTCCAAGGTATTAGGCTCTCTTCTCGAGGAATTCTTATTTATGCCTTTAAGGCTCAGAGGTTGCTTGTTGGTGATTGTGAGGCCTTCCTTGCCTCTATTGTTGTAACTGATGTTAGTAGTAGTCCCAGTCCTTGGGAGGTGCCTGTAGTGTGTGACTTTGTAGATGTGTTTCCTGAGGAGTTGCCTGGCCTTCCTCCTCAGCGAGAGGTTGAGTTTACCATTGATCTTGCACCGGGTACGGCGCCCTTGTCTAAGGCCCCGTATCGGATGGCACCAGCTGAACTCGCTGAGTTGGAGGCTCAGTTGCAGGAATTGCTGGATAAGGGTTTCATTCGTCCCAGTACTTCTCCGTGGGGTGCTCCAGCTCTATTTTTCAGGAAGAAGGATGGTTCTCTGGGGTTGTGCATTGATTATAGACAGTTGAACCAGGTGACGATAAAGAATAAGTATCCACTCCCGAGGATCGATGATTTGATGGATCAGCTGCAGTATGCGAAGGTGTTTTCAAAGATTGACTTGAGATCAGGGTATTATCAGATGAGGATCCGTGAGATTGATATTAGTAAGACGGCTTTTAGGACTCGGTATGGACATTATGAGTTTTTGGTTATGCCTTTTGGCTTGACCAATGCTCTGGCGGCTTTTATGGATCTGATGAACCGAGTCTTCAGGGCCTATCTGGATCAGTTTGTGGTGGTATTTGTAGATGATATTTTGATATACTCTTCTTCTGAGGAAGAGCATGCCACACATCTTCAGAAGGTATTGCAGGTTCTGAGAGAGCACCAACTCTATGCCAAGTTTGGCAAGTGTGAATTCTGGCTGGACACGGTGCACTTCCTGGGGCATGTCATTTCTGGCGAGGGCATCGCAGTGGATCCAGCCAAGATTGAGGCAGTGATGGATTGGAGCAGGCCAACAACAGTGACCGAGATCAGGAGCTTCTTGGGGCTAGCAGGTTATTACAGGCGGTTTGTCCAGGGGTTCTCTTCGATAGCGGTCCCCTTGTCGAGGTTGACTCGTAAGGGAGTTCGTTTCGTATGGACCGAGGAGTGTGAGCGGAGTTTCATTGAGTTGAAGACTCGCCTCACTTCGGCTCCAATTTTGGTACTTCCATCTGGTTCAGGTGGGTTTGTAGTTTATTCAGATGCATCTCGTCGAGGTTTGGGTGCAGTTCTAATGCAGCATGGTCGGATCGTGGCCTATAATCGGGGATCCCACCCATGATTTGTAGTTTATTCAGAACTATCCCACCCATGATTTGGAGTTGGCAGCTGTGGTATTCGCACTGAAGATCTGGAGATATTATTTGTATGGAGAGAAATTTCAGGTTTTTACTGATCACAAGAGCCTGAAGTATGTGTTCACACAGAGGGATCTGAATTTGAGGCAGCGTAGGTGGATGGAATTCATCAAGGATTATGACCTCGACCTTTCTTATCATCCAGGCAAGGCGAATGTGGTGGCAGACGCCTTTAGTCGGAAGACGGTCGTGTCATACCTTATGATTCGAGAATGGAGATTATTTGAGAAGGTTGGGGAATTTTCCTTTTGGGTTCCACGTGAGGATGATAGAGCCATATTAGCCAGCTTGACTGTGAGGCCAGCAGTGTACCATACTATGATTGAGGCTCAGAGGGCAGATGTGGAATTACCGCAGATTCTCCAGAGACCAGAGGTAGAGTTGTGGGATGATGGTACAGTCAGATTTAGAGGCAGACTCTATGTTCCAGCCGAAGAGGACGTGCGCAGGAGTATGCAGTGCATCCCGGGACAGCTAAGATGTATCATTGTTTGAGAATGCACTTTTGATGGCCTGGTATGAAGAAGGATGTGGCTGAGTATGTGGCTAGGTGCATGACTTGTCAGCAGGTTAAGGCCGAACATCAGAGACCAGGAGGGTTGTTGCAGCCCTTGCCGATCCCGGAATGGAAATGGAAGCATGTGACTATGGACTTTGTGATGGGATTACCTGTATCCCCTAGCAGAAGAGACATGATCTGAGTTATTGTTGATCGGCTGACCAAGTCGGCACACTTCCTGACTATTAGGAAGGACTGGTCAGTCGGTAAGTTGGTTAAGTTGTTTGTAGATCGGATCATCTCTCTGCATGGAGTGCCCTTATCCATCATATTAGATCGGGATCCGAGGTTTACTTCTAGATTCTGGAAGAGTTTTAAGAAGGCCTTGGGTACGCGGTTGGCCTTCAACTCGGCCTATCATCCCGAGACTGATGGGCAGTCGGAAAGGACCATACAGACTCTGGAGGATATGCTCAGGGCATGTTGCTTAGACTGGGGAGGTTCTTAGGAGCAGCATTTGCCTACAGTGGAGTTTGCCTACAACAACAGTTATCATTCTAGTATCGGCATGGCACCTTACGAGGCTTTGTACGGGCGACCGTGTCGATCTCCTGTGTGTTGGTCCGAGATTGGCGAAAGGCAGATAGCAGGGCCAGAGTTAGTACAGCAGTGTGCGGAGGTTGCCAGGATGGTACGGCAAAGATTGATCGCAGCTCAGAGTAGGCAGAAGAGTTATGCTGATATCCGGAGGAGACCGCTTGAGTTTGAGGTTGGGGACCACGTATTTCTCCGAGTCTCACCCTCTAAGGGTGTGATGAGGTTCGGGAAGCGAGGTAAGCTGAGTCCGCGATATATTGGGCCTTTTCCCATTCTTGCTCGAATTGGGGAAACCGCGTATCAGCTGGCCTTGCCGCCCAGTCTTGCAGGGGTGCACGATGTGTTCCATGTTTCTTTATTGAGGAGATATGTTCAGGATCCATCTCATATTTTGGACTTTTCAGAATTGTAAATTGCTGAGGACTTGTCCTTTCCAGAGTTTCCAGTACGTATTGAGGATCGCAGGGAGCAGGTCCTTCGGAACAAGGTTGTACCTTTGGTTAAGGTGATTTGGCAGTACCGCTCCGGGGGAGAGGCAACCTGGGAGCGCGAGGATGAGATGCGAGAGCAGTTTCCCAACCTTTTCTCGTAAGTTCTCTTGTGAGCCTGTATCCTTATGTTTTAACCTCGTTAGCTGTAGTAGGCAATTTCGAGGACGAAATTATTTTAAGGGGGGGAGAATGTAAGGACTGAGGTTTTCGGATCCGGTTATCGGGTCAATTTTCGGGGTCGGACCCTGTAGTTCAGGCCCTGATGGGGCTAAGACTCTGTTCTGTTACGCGTCGAGCCTGCTCGACGCAGTTTAAACGGCGTCCAGCATTGCAGACGCGTTTTAGATTGTGTCACGTGGGTGCCACGTGGGCTGGCCTTGGGTCGCGAGAGTACGGCCCTGTCGTGTCATTTGAATGGCGTCTGCTATGGACGACGCCAGTCAGACTGCGACCCTGGGTCGTCAGTGTACCGTGTCGGTCTTGTCGTCTGAACGGCGTCTTGGGTAGGCGACGCGTTTCAGAGTTCTGTCAGTACGGCCCGTCATGTCAACTGATAGGCATCCGCACAGCACGACGCGTTTTACCCAGTTTCTGGTTACCCCGCGAACCCTCCTTCATTTCCCTCATTTCTTCCTTCCCTCTCTCTCTCCTCCCTTCTTCCGGCGATTCCGGTGACGCCTCCTTCCCCTCCCTCTTTTCCTCCCACCATTTCATCTCTCCCTCCACTCCATCGACCTCCTAACTCCCACCACTACCACCACCTCCTCCTCCGCAGCGTTTTCTCTCCAGACGGCGGCCAACGTCCCGGTGGAGTAACAACGACCCCGCCGGTACCGGCGGCGGCGTGGGGCGAGACGGGTGGACGGCTTGGAGCTTGGAGGATTTCAAGTAACCGGTAGGGTGATGATTCCTAGTGCATTGTTGTTTGAAACCATGTTTTCTCACGTTTGAAGCATGTTTTGGGGTGCTTTTGGGGTGAAAACGCTAAGTGCATGTATGAGAAATTGGGTGTTCTAATGAGTAGTTAGGTTCTCCTCCTTCCCCTTTATGTTTTGTGCCCCTTTTCTATGCATTTTAAGGGAGAAATCCCACCTCGAGGATTGGGGGAAATATAGGGGAGAACCTGTCTGTTGGAGCTAAATGGCGTCGAGGTGAAGCGACGCCTTTTAGAAAGGCGGCGACCACCCACGACGCGATTTAACCCAATAACAGACCCTATCCCCGGACTGATAGGCGTGCAAGAACCACGACGCCTTTTCAATAGGCGACTTGCGTCAACGACGCGTTTTAGTGGAAATCACCCCATGGCCTGTCCCTGTTTTCGGTCGCTAACAGGCGACGAGGGACAGCGACGCCTTTCAAAAGGCGGATACTTGTGGCGACGCGTTTTATGCCAGGTTCTGTGGCCGAGTTTCTGTGAACCAGTTCAGGAGACTTGAATGGCGTCGGCCTTGGGCGACGCGATTCAAGACAGAATCACACTAATTCATGCTATTAAAACATGTTTACACTATTAAATAGTTTAGTTAAATGCATGCTTTAATTGTACCCGATGATGATGATTCTATTTTACTGAATCGCACCGTGTGCTGTTTCGTGCGACTGTGGACCTAGAGTGACAGTTGTAGCGCTTTATCACCCTGTGCTGGTGTGGGTGGAGCACAGCGCCGGTGTGGGTGTGGCGGGGTGACGCCTAGTGAGAGAGGGTCACCTGGTGGACCCCGGGGTTAACTAGTACCGGTGTGGGTGTGGTACCTATGGAGTGTCACTCGTGCTGGGGGAAGGAGTAACCACCTGAGCCAGTTGGGCCGGAGTAGCTAGCGTGCTATCCGAGAGGTTACTGTTTGGTCTCAGCGGGTCGGTGTTTCCCATCTTCGTTTGTGTGGTTGGCGTGTTTTTGACGAGACACTGGTTGTGGGTTCCCTGGTAGATTGGTTATCAGATATATGCATGTTAAATATATTTCGAATGCATGTGATTCATATCGAGATTTAGGAGTAGTGATTACTGCTTTACTTGTTCACTGTACCTTCAGCTGTGTTTTACACTTGTGGGTGTGTGAGTGGGCGGTGGGGATCGAAGGATCCCTACTGAGTCTTTTCGTTGAGACTCACCCCTGCGGTTTTCAGGTGAGGGTTCCAGGCAGACTTAGCGAGGGGTGTGCTGCCGTGAGTTCGCGCCGTCAGCTGTTGTTCCGGGGTATGCCCCGACGTAGTTGTTATCTTTATTTCTAGCATGTACACTTAATTATTTCTTTTCAGTTGGAATATGTTATTATTTACTATGTCGAGTCGCATTGTAATAACTTTTAATTCCTACACTTTCCTTTCAATTCAATGCGATGTGAATGTTTAGCTTAGTTTATTATTTATTTCCCAGACTCATCTAGATCCTAGTTTGGTTCCAAATTAATGATTCGGTACCCATTTAGTAATCGGATCCCCGATTATAGGGTGGCGGGTCGTTACACCTTTAGAGAGATAAATTCTATGTCTCATCGGTATGAGACCTCTCTTGGAATTTTCCATTCCAAACCTTTTGACAATGGTTTCTATGTATATGGATTGAGTTAAAGCAAGCATCTTCTTTGATCTATTTCTATAGATCTGTATTCACAATATGTAAGATGCTTCTCCAAAATCCTTCATAGAGAAGTTCTTAGACAGCCAAACATTTACCGATGACATCATCCCTACATCATTCCCAATGAGTAGGATGCCGTCAACGAAAAGGACCAGGAATGTGATTGTGCTCCCACTATTTTTCCTATACACACAAGGCTCATCTTCATTATTAATGAAGCCATAAGATTTGATCACCGCATCAAATCTTATGTTCCAGTTCCAGGATGCTTGTTTTAGTCCATAAATGGACCTTTTCAACTTGCATATCATATTTGTAGATTCGTTTGATATGAAGCCCTCTGGTTATATCATATACACCTCTTACTCAAGATTTCCATTGAAAAAGGCCGTCTTCACATCTATCTGCCAGATTTCATAATCATGGTATGCTGCAATGACGAAAAGAATTCTAATAGACTTAATCATGGCAACAGGCGAAAAGGTCTCGTCATAGTCAATACCTTACCTTTGACGATATCCCTTCGCCACTAACCTTGCCTTGTAACTCTCAATTCGTCCATCTGCACAAATCTTTCTTTTAAAGATAAATTTGCATCCGATAGGTACTATACCTTCGGGCAAGTCAACCAAGTTTCAAACTTGGTTGATGTGCATGGACTGAATTTCAGAATTTATGGCTTTTCACCATTTCCTTACCTCTGGACTTTCAATGGCCTCTTAGTAAGTCTGAGGATTATCATCCTTATTATATAGTATCCTAGAACCATCCAAATTAATATGTCCCACATATCTTTCTAGTGGTTTAACTACTCTTTCTGACTTACGAGGTTCTTGTGTACTTTCTTGAACAGGTTCAGAAACTGATAGGTTATCTGATGAACTAATAACAGTTTGTGGGTCTAGTATTTCTTCTAGAGTTACTTTACTCCCACTGTCCTTTTGGAGAATATAATCTTCTTCCAAAAAGATAGCTCTCCTAGTTACAAACACCTTTTGTTCGCCAGGATGATAAAAGTAATATCCGTAAGTTTCTTTCGGATATCCCACAAATCTACATTTATCAGTTCTGGATTCCAGCTTATCTGCATCATACATTTAACATGAGCAAGACATCCTTAGACTTTAACATGTTTAAGGTCTGGTTTTCTTCCATTCCATATCTCATATGGAGTGGTTGCAACAGATTTGCTGGATACCTTATTAAGGATATACATACCCGAGCTAAGTGCATATCCCCATAAGGACACTAGTAATTTGGACATACTCATCATGGATCGCACCATTTTCATTAATGTGCGATTCCTCCTTTATGATACACCATTCATTTGAAGTGTATAAGGAGGTGTAAGCTGAGAAAGGATACCATTATCCTTTAAGTATTTTGTGAATTCTATACTCAAATATTTCCCATCACGATTGGATTGGATGGCTTTAATACTCTTTCCAGTTTGTTTCTCTACTTCATTCTTGAATTTTCTGAATTTCTCAAAAGCTTCTGATTTGTACTTCATTAAGTATATGAAGCCATATCTAGAGAAATCATCAGTAAACGTAATGAAGTATGAGAAACCACCAATGGCTTGGGTTGACATAGGATCACATACATCTGAATGTATTAGTTCTAACAAGTCATTAGCTCGTTCTCCAATTTCAAAAAATAGAGATTTTGACATTTTACCCATTAAACATGACTCACAGGTTGCATATGATTCATAATCAAATGGATCTAAGTATCCATTTTTATGTAGCCTTTGGAGTCTGTTTTCACCAATGTGGCCAAGCCTATAATGCCATAGGTAGGCTTTGTTCACTTCATACTTATTTCTTTTACTTAAACAACCGATATTGAAATTATCATGAGACACATTTAATAAGTACAATTCATTGGATACTAAAGCAGAAGCTATTAATTTATTTCTGAAATAAATTAAACAACAATTGTTCCCAACAGATAATGTGTACCAAATTCTATCTAAACATGAAATAAAAATAATATTCCTTATTATGCTAGGTGCATAATAACATTCATCTAATGAAAATGTGTCTTCGGATGGTAGCTTGAGCTTCACTGTCCCCACAGCGATCGCCGCAACTCTTGCGTCGTTATCTAGCCTTAACTCCACCTCGCCGGTTCTCAGCTTACGTCCTCTTGTCAGTGCCTGCACAGTATTGCAGATATGAGAAACACATCCAGTATCTAACACCTATGATGTATAATCTCTAATTGACAAGTTTACATCTATCATATAGATACCTGAAGTGTCCTATTGCTTCACAGTTCCTTGAGTCTTGTCCTTGAGATATTCTTTATAATTCCTCTTCTAGTGGCCCTTCTGATGACAGTAGAAGCATTCACCCTTCTCAACACTCTTGCCTTTGTCCTTTTTGACAACATTCGACTTCTTCTGATTCTTGCCTTTGTCTTTCCTAAAGGCTTGGACTGCTAGTCTTTTCCTGCCGGTCTTACCAATCATAAGGACTTGGGATTTATCCTTCACAAGATTCCCCTCTGTAGTCTTCAACATGTTTAGTAATTCAGCCAAAGTGGTCTGGATCTTGTTCATGTTAAAGTTAACAATGAACTGAGCATATGATTGTGGAAGTGAAGACAACACGAGGTCGGTATGCATCTCCTTAGGGAGTGAGACTGCAAGAGCATCCAGCCTCTCTACCCATTCAATCATCTTCAGCACATAAGTCTGTACTGAAGATCTCTTTGCCATCTGAGTCTTGAACAAATTCTTAGATATCTCATATCTTTCGATCATGCTCTACTCACCAAATAGCTCCTTCAAATGGAGCATGATGAATCTAGCATCCATCTCCTCATACTGCCTCTGCATCTTATTGCTCGTAGAGGCTAACATATAGCATTGGGCCATAGTGGAATCCTCTTTCCATTTCTCGTATGTCAGCATGTCCTCCTCTGGGGCATCTAATGCTGGTTCAGAAGGAGGTTCTTCATCCAGAACATAAGCAATTTGCTCAGACCTGAGGACAATCTTCAGGTTCCTGAGCTAGTTTGAGTAGTTTGGGGCTGTCAAATGATTGGCATCCAGTATGCCACGCAACGGGTTATGGCGCAACATTTTAGCCTATAGGAGATAATCAAATTACAATTAGTAGATATTCAGTTATTATTTAAAATAAGATATGAATTTTGTTTATCTAGTTTTACTCCCATTAATTTTCGACGGATTGTATAACCTTCAGATATACATAATAGGAGACGCTGACAGTCTCCTAGCGGGGATAAGAATCTCCTGGAATCACAGTATAACCTCTGGTAAACGTATAGTATTATACTATTTCTTAGAGCAACCATCTCATGGTAATTGCAACTCCTTACAATATCCGATCTTATTTTGGCTCCCAGGTTATTAATGGTCTCAGATAAACACAGTAAACCATTATCTCTGGTCCAAGTTTTACCATCAATACGTGATAGAGTAGAGTACAAATATAATTCACAGATAAACACGTGGATAACTATATTCTAATCCAAAGGCATCTAATGCCATAATTAATAGTCTCCTCATCAGATGATGGTATATCTTGGGTAAACACATAGAAGTTACCACCATCGATTTAAGTTCTATTAACTATATTGATGAAGAGCTACGCGGTGCATTCTCAATGACTCGCACTTCGGCTTAGAATTTGAAACGAAGGTTTTATTTATTTACTTTGGTCTCATCCTAGGTGATAGTATTTAATATATTGAATATATTATTTATATACTAATAACCTAGATAGTTTGATTTGTAATAAAAAATACACGCATTGCATACATGTCATTAGTGTGGTCATAGATAGCACTATGATTTGACTTGAGCCAGACAATCAAACACACACAATATAACAGTTTATATCATGAATCTGCAAACTCATAGGCTTGAATGAACTCCTTCATTTCCTTATTGATTGCAGTTGTGGATCATCCTCGCTCCATGCTCAGCCGCCTTGATCAAATTACATCATAAATTTTCAATTACATGATAATTTAAAAGAGGTAGCCTTATGGCGAGTACATAAAGGAGGGAGATAGAGATCTAGTGGAATACGAGAGAGGGAGAGGTACGCAGACCTCTATTTATTAACAATTAATAATCCATTCACACACCATCGATACATATCCACACATAATCAAATGAATAATATTCCGTGCTTATCCATGACCACCGTGCAATTTATTAAATTAAACAAACAACACATGATTTAGCACAACGCATGGCTAAATAAAATTTTTCAAAAATAAATAATAATTTTGGTTTCATAAACTAGGGACCAAACAAAATTTGGATTTGAATTTTCGAAAAAGATTTAATTTTCTATTAATCAAGCATGTAAATCATATTTAAATGCAATAAACACACATCACATGTGCAAAGATTCCCAAACATAAATTTCTAGAATATTCCATGCAAAATCAAATTAATCTAACGTTTAGATTAGTCTTAATTCTTTATCTAACAATTAGATTAATTATTATCTTATATGAATCTAACACTTAGATCATATTGTTAAGATTAATTATCAATTTAACATTTAAATTAATAATTATCCATAACAAATAACAACATTTATTAATTAAGATAATAAAAATAAATTATTTTGGGTCCTTTAAAAGTTAAATTGAATAAAATCTTAATTTCAAAACAATTTTTGAAAATTAAAAATTTTAAAACAATTTAATTTAATTTAAACCTAGGTTAAAAATAACCCCAGGTGGTCCAGCCCACCCCTGGCCGAACCAAGGCTCAGCCCAGCTGAACCATGGGCTCGGACCAGGGGCGCCGGGCTTGGACCAGAGGGCCCGAGGCGGTTCGAACTTGGTCTGAGCCTCGGCCGGCTCGGGTCGGACTGTGCAACTAGGGTTTCCTAGCCGTATAGGCCCGAGCCCGCCCCCCCTCCCCAACCCCGGCGGCGCTTGAAATTGTAGGGGGGGGGGGGGGGGGGAGCCGGCGACTGTCCCGGTGCCGGGGGGCACCGGACCGTCGCCGGTCACTCCGCCAGCGCTGGACGGCGCCATCGGTGTTGCTCCCCCCCCCCCCAATCTTGCCGTTTAACCATCGAGGGGAGGGGGAGGCCTTCGCCGGCCAAGCCACGCTGGCGCCTGGGGAGGGGTCGGGGGTCCTTGGTCTCACCAAGGGCCTCCTCGGATTCTTCCCACTACTTTGGGCAATCCGAATATCACCCCAAGGAACTCCGTTCTTCATCCCACGAAGAACACGGGAAACCCAAAAAAAAAATCGATTTACAGAAATCGAAATTAATCTAATTCATCCTATGAACAATATTCCTTAAGCATAATCAAATATCATGCATGGAATATTACTAGAAAAATAAATTTTGGAAGTCAAAACAACGAAGAACACAGTGGAACCTAGCTCTGATACCACTGTTACGTTCTCTGTGTTTGGATCCGACCAGAATGCAGCGAATAAAATAATATTCGGGATCGGATCTGTCCCGTTTCGATCAACAAAATTCAAGAACGATAAATCACATTTACCTTGCGCGGATTCAAATCCGTGTTCGTTCGGTTCCTTCAGTGCGATCCTGCAAGCTACGCAGGTGCCTGGCCTCTAGCGGTATCCACGCGGTCTTCCTCTTGGTGGATCGTCCTCCCTTCTTCGCCCGTAGCAGCGTCCGCGGATCCCATATGGCTGCGCGTAACTCTCCGCGACATGCGGATTCAGATTCCCATCAAACGGGAAGACGGAACAGGCGAGAGTTGGAGCGGAGTCTCCCGGGGCCATCCAGAGGAGGGAGGCGCCAGAGACAGAGGAGGAGAGAAAGAGGGGCGGCTAGGTTAGGGTTGCTGGCCCCTGACCTAGCCCCAGGCTTTTATAATAAGTGCGTTGCGGTTTTTCTAAAAAACCCACACTTATCCGAAATCCAGTCGAAAAATCCACCAACTTAAAAACCATTTGCGTGTGACTCTCTAGACCTAAATACCAGTCCAATTAATGGCCCATTAAATCTAGTAACCTTTTACCACTGAATAAATTAATATCCTTATATTAATTAATCAGCCGAATTTAATGTTTCACAATAAATTCGGACGGGCTTCCGCTCATGTTGGGTGCCAAGCAATACCGCATGATCTCGGAAGGCATTGGGGTTTATGCAACCCATTAACCCACTATGGGAACCTTTCCATCAACGGTTACCGCGCGGATATAATCCTTCATCTGTGCAATGTTCCCGAATCGACCTAGGATATGCTTTATTGTTAAACCCTAGCCGGTCGATTCACTTGAATCGGATGTCGCTCATCTATATCAGATAACTCTTTATCTGATACAGAGTCCGCCCTGGCCAAGGACTTAAGCGCATCATTTCCGGAACATTCTCTTTCTAAATATCAAGAGCAGATGATCCTATATTGAACACACAATTACCTTCGAGGGCATTTCCTTGAACCCGATCATTTGACTTATTGATAACCCATAGTTAGGGATTCGTTAGTCAAGGTCAACGTTCAGAGACCTACCATTAAGATATCTTTAGTGCCTCAGGTTCAAGGATCATCTACGCAACCGTGACAAAAGAATCTAGCTGGGTTAACAGTGAGGTATATACCATCTAACGATTCATGGTCGCATCAGTCTAGTGAACTCATTCATCAATGAGCACCTACAGGCCCAGCATAGTGTCTCCACACAAGTGACTTATAGGATCAGTCACCCTCATCATATGAGCTGAAGAAACCTGTACTAGTCTATCGGGATGTTTGATGTCCTTATCAAACATCCCCCGAATAGGAACAATTAAGAACATGTGTTTATAAGTCTTCGGTCCCGTAATTATGATCTCATTATAATCTGAAGACTGCTGCGCATGTTCATGGACTTCATCGCGATACGATAAACATAGATCGAATTAATTACACACAATGAATTCATGCCACTATATTAATAAACTGAATAATACAGAGTATCGGATTGACTTTCGGGCCACCTAATACTAACAGTTCACCTATAACTTCTTCTATATCCTATGATTTTTATCCTTCTTCGTCTTCCTCAGGTTAGGTTAGAGAGTCAAAGTCTAGAGAGTCTAGTAAAGATAGGTATGGGCATATTAAAGAATCTAGAAAATATAAGAGTAGGCGAATTCCAAATAGATACCATTAAGAGCTAGCCTTTAAGTGCTAATTTTGTTCCCAAATCCCTCAATTCTTAGAAAATCATATCTAGTTGCCAGAAGGTGAAGAAAATGAGTACATTGAAGATGGGTATATGGTGTACGAACTGCTACATGACAAAGACCTTATACTTGAAGAAGAACAATAAGATGAGGATGCGGTTGATGTGTATGCTAGTGGAATGAAGAGATTTGATGAACTATCAACCACTGTAGAAGAGCCTATCTGTAAGGATTGAGGTTTTGAATCTGGTTATCGGGTCAGTTTTGAGGTCGGATCCCTCGGTTTAGGCCCTTGTGGGGCTAGGGCAAGCTCGACGCGGTTCAAACGGCATCCAGTAAGGTGGACGCATTTTAGGTTGTGCCACGTGGGCGCCACGTGGGTTGGTTTTGGGCTCCGAGAGTACAGCCCCAGTCATATCGTCTGAATGGCGTCTTGCATGGTCGACGCCATTCAGAGTACGACCCTGGTATGTCAGCGTACAACCCGTCTTGTCGTCTGAATGGCGTCGGTCTTGGACGACGCTTTTTAACCTATTTCAGTTTGACCCCGCGAACTCCCCTTCCTTTCCCTTATTCTCTCCTTTCTCTTCTCTCTCCTCTCTTCCCTCCGAACCTCCGGCTCCCTTTCCCCCTTCTCCTTCCTTTCCTCTCCCCATTCCTCCACTCCATCAACCTCCTAACTTCCTCCACTACCACCACCACTTCCTCCGCGAGGCATTTCTCTCCATACGGCGGCCGACGTCCCGGTGGAGTAACGGCGTCCACGACAGTACCGGCGGCGGCGTGTGGCGTAGCGGTTCGACGACTTGGAGCTCAAAGGAGTTCGAGTAACCGGTAGGGTAACGATCGTCGCGTTGTTTTGTTTAAAACCATGTTTTTCCTTCTTTGGAGCATGTTTAGGGGGACTTTTGGGATGAAAATACTAAATGCATGTATTAAAGAATGGTGGGCTTTTAATGGGTATTTAAGTTCTCCTCTTCCTCCACTATTTTGTGGTGTTTTTTGTGCAATTTCGGGAAGAAATCCCACCCCGTGGATTGGGGGAAGGCGGTGGGAGAACTTGTCTATGAGGGTTAAATGGCGTCGGGGGATAGCGACGCCTTTTAAAAAGGCGGCTTCCACCCACGACGCGATTTAGCCTAGATAACAGATTCTGTCTCTGGACTGATTAGCGTCCATGGACAGCGACACCTTTTAAATGGCAACCCCCGTGTATGACGCATTTTAGTTCAGATCATCCTGAGGCCTGTTTTTGTTTCTGTCGTTATTAGGCGACTAAGGACAGCGACGCCTTTTAAACAGCGACCCGTTTGAACGACGTGTTTTAGGCCATCTTCGGAGGCCAGATTTCACATGAACCAATTTAGGAGTCTTGAATGACGTCGGCCTTGGACGATGCGATTCAAGACAAAATCTCATTAATTCCTACAATTAACATGTGTTTACGTTAATAGATAGTTTGGTTAATTGCATGTTTTAGATCATACTTGAGGACAATGATTTCTACGTGATCGGATGGCACCGTGTTGCGTTTTGTGCAATCGTGAACCTAGAGTGACAGTTGTTAGCGCTTAGGCACCCTTTGTTGGTGTGGGAGTGACACGGCGCCGGTGTAGGAGTGGTGGGGTGATGCCTAGAGAGAGGGTCACCTAGTGTTGGTATAGCTAGTACCGGTGTGGGAGTGGTACATTCGGAGTGTCACTCGTGCTCGGGGAAGCAGATCCACCTTGAGCCAGGTCAGACCGGAGTAGCCAGTGTGCTATCCGAGGGGTTGTTGTTTGGTCTCAGCGGGTCGGTGTTTTCTGCCTTCGGCCATGTGACTTGTGTGTTTAGCCGAGATGCTAGTTATGGACTCCGTGGTAGTGTGGTTTCATAATCGTGCATGTTACTGTTATAAATGCCTATGTTTTATATCGAAATCTAGGAATTGTATTACTGCTTTATTTAGTTAAATTGCCTATATTTGTGTATTACACTTGTGGGTGTGTGAGTGGGTGGTGGGGATCGAAGGATTCCTACTGAGTCTTTTTCGATGAGACTCACCCCTTGCGGTTTTCAGGTGAGGGTTCCAGGCACGCATAACGAAGAGAGTGTTGCCTTGGGTTGCGCGCCAGCAACCGCTGTTCCGAGGTATGCCCCGATGTAGTTGTTAATTCCTTTTCTGGCCTGTACGCTTAATTATTTCTTTTATGTTGGAGTATGTAATTAATTGCTGAGTCAAGTCGAATTGTAATAATTTTTAATTTCTGCACTTCCTTTACAATTCGATGTGATGTGGATGTTTAGCTTAGTTTATCATTTATTTTCCAGACTTATCAAGATCCTGTTTGGCTCCAAATTTAATGATTCGGTACCCATTTAGTAATCGGATCCCCGATTATAGGGTGGCGGGTCGTTACACTATCAAAGAGATCACTTTAGGCACTGAAGATGAACCTACGATTGCCCTTATTAGTCAGAATCTTCCCCTATTAGATGAAGAGGCTTTGGTTAAAGTTCTCACGGATTATAAGGACACTTTCGCTTAGAGTTATGAAGACATGCCGAGTTAGATTCATCTTTATTGGAACACATATTGACTTTGAAGCTTAAAGCTAGTCCGATAAATAAAAGTTAAGGCAATTCTACCCTCGGATGGCCCTAAAAATAAAGGAAGAGGTCGACAAATTGCAAAAGGCCAAATTTATTAGTGTTGTCCTCTATCTTCAATAGGTGGCAAACATAGTCTCAGTTATGAAGAAGGACGAAAGAGTCAGAATTTGCATTGACTTTCAGGATTTGAATAGAGCATGCCCTAAAGATGATTTTCCATTGCCTTATATTGATGCTCTCATTGACAACATGGTTGGACATGAAACTTTGTCATTCATTGATGGCTTCTCAGAATATAATCAAATTCGCCTAGCAGAAGAGGATCAAGAGAAAACAACATCTACTACACCTTGGGGGACTTCTTACTATGTGGTCATGCCATTTGAACTGAAGAATGCTGGAGCCATCTATCAAAGGGCTATGATGGTAATATTTCATGACATGATGCATGTTTATTTGGAGATGTATGTACATGATCTTTTGATAAAGTCTAAAACTAAAGCTGATCATGCTCAGGTATTGGTTAAGGTGTTGCAAAGATCAAAGGAATACAAGTTAAAAATGAATCCAAAGAAGTGAGTGTTTGGTATATTTTCAGGGAAGCTGTTAGAGTTCATTGTCAGTAAAGGAGGTATTGAGATCGATCCCAACAAGGTCAGTGCTACCATAGAGATGCCCCTTCCCATGAACCTTAATGAGCTAAGAGGATTGATCGAGAGGTTTCAGTTTATTCATCACTTTGTCTCCCCTAATACTCACAAAGATATCGGCCGTTCTATGAACTTATCAAGTCGGGAGTCAAATTTGATCGAGAGGATAAGTGTCAAGAGACATTCGATGGATTGAAAAGATATTTGTCAAGTCCTCCTATCCTAAGACCACCATTTTCAGGCAAACCTTTGATTCTATACAGTTTAGTCCTAGATAATTCGGTGGGGATTGTTCTGGCACAAGAAGATGAGGAAGGGAAGCAAAAGGCAGCCTACTATCTGTAAAAAATTCTCAACCCTATAGAGGAAAGGTATACGGGGATGGAAAAAACCTATGCTGCACTGGTATGGATAGTTCAGAAATTGAAATACTATTTTCTTGCCCATTAAGTACATCTCATCGCTAGGATGAATCCGATCAAATTTCTCCTTAAAAAACCTATCCTCGCTGATAGATTAGCATGTTGGCATAAGTTCCTTTCTCAGTTTGACATTACCAACATTTAGCTGAAAGCAATCAAAGGATATACTATAGCAGAACATCTTGATCATCACCCTCTTCCTAGATTTGTTCCTATTCAATCGGAGTTTTCGGATGAGGAACTGATGTCCATAAACAAATCACTTAATGATATATGGACTCTACATTTTGACGGAGCTCTAAATTCCCATGGTAAGGGTATTGGCATTGTTCTCCTAACACCAGAAGGTATCACCATTCCTCAGGCCTTTCAGCTCGCTTTTCCCGTCACCAATAACATAGCTGAATACGAGGCTCTCCTTGCCAGTCTTAAGGCTGCTAATCTTCATGGTGCTACCAAACTACGGATTGTAGGTAATAGTCAGCTTATCCTTCGCCGAGTGATCACCAAGTACCGCACCCTTGATCCCAAGCTTAAGCCTTACCAAGAACTCACATCTGCCTACGCCAAGTTGTTCACTAAGTTAATCTTCGTCCATGTTCCTCGCAATCAGAATATTCTAGCTGATGCCCTTGCTTCTCTTGCATCTTCCCTGGATTTCCTACTCAACATATATTTTGAATTTATCATTGTCTATAAGCATCTCTCTCTTACTGTAGAGAACCCTACTTTTCTCAGTGTTAAAGAGTAACTGCTGAAGAAGGTTCAGGATGAAGGCATCGTAGAGAAGAGAGAGATCGTGTTGCTAGAATTACAGAAAAAATTGGAAGATGAGGAGAAACCATGACATTATGAAATTGTCAAATACTGTGAAGATCAATCTTAACCAAAAGAAGCCAACGCTGAGGAGAGGCAGGCTATCAGGAGAATTGCTTAGAGATACCCTTGTTACAGGTGAGCTTTATAGAAGGGGATTTGATGGTGTAATTTTGTAACGACCCGCCATCCTATGACCGGAGACCCGATCACTAAATGGATGTCGGACCATTAACTGCAGGTTCACACCCGGATTTCACACAACACATCTGGAGGAGTAAGCGTTAAACAAGGCTAAATATAACAATCTCACAGACTTCAAGGAAAGTACAAGTGCGCAGGAAGGAAGATAACAATGTCCGTATACAGTCCAACAATAATTACATGGTCCAACAAATTAAATAAGTACAGACAGAAATAAAGTACAACAACATCGGGGCATACCCCGGAACTGAGATAGCTGCTGGTCCGCACACCAAGGAGACACCACACGCCGCCACACGCCACGAGGTCCACACCTGAAACCGCAGGGAGTGAGCCACACCAGAATTGGGCTCAGTAGGGATCATCCGATCCCCCGCCTCCCACTCACACACCCACAAGTGCAATAATACAGAAATATGGCAATTAAATAAAGCAGTAAACACAGCTACCAAATCCTGATATGAAACGCACGCATAAGCAATGTAACAGGCAAAGTACTCCGAATAACCCAACACAATGCCACGACTTATAACCAAGGGTCCAACTAGGCGACCAAACCACACTGTCGACCGCAGACAAACGTCGCCTCACAACACCACCAACACTCACGCCTGTCCGCCCCTACAGTGTTCCGGGACACTGTAGGGTGAGGCAGTGAGACAAGTTAGGACTAACTGGGACCAGTGAACCACCACTACCCAGCTACGTGTGCACACAAGCAGTCTAGACTACTGTCCTACCGACCGGACTTCCTCCACGCCAGGCCTCGGCGCTTTAGGAGGGCCCTGGGGACCGGCGAAACCCCCGTCAAGCCGAAGCTATAGGGACTACCCACAACCCTAACCTCCCGGGCTGCGTCAGGCCAAAGGGCGAAGGGTACCACTCGCAACCTTGATCACAGGTCACATCAGGCCCAGTGGCTAAGGGGTAAAACAACTCCAACTGTACCACAACCAGCTCCACAGCAAGAAACGCGCCGGAAGCTGCCACGACAAACAGGGAAACCCCGACCCGCTGAGACCAAACAGCAACCCCTCGAATAGCGCACCGGCTACTCCGGCCCGAGGGGCTCAAGGTGGTTCTATTTCCCTCAGCCATAGGTGAAAACACAATATGTACCCCTTCCCCACTGGTACGGCAACAATGCCTCACAGACACCAAGGCCCTACCACTTCGGCACAATGTGACAAACGTAAACCACAGCTGTTTCAATTCCACAATCGCATAAGCACACACACACATGATGTAATTCCATTTACACAGAAATCCTCGGCCTCGATGTACAACTTAAAACATGCATTTGTTGAACCATCTAACAGTGAGACATGTGTTGATGAAGCTCTGCCTTGAATCGCGTCGACCTTGGTCGACGCCATTCAAGGTCCTCAAATCGGTTCATTTAAACCCGGCCTCAGATAATCTCTTAAAAAGCGTCGTCCTGGGATGCCGCCTTTTTAAAAGGCGTCAGTGTCCTCAGACGCCATTCACACCAAAATTCGGAATTTGCAGAAAACCTTAACCGGGGCGATTTCTGCCTAAATGGCGTCGAGCTAGCCCGTCGCCATTCTAAATGACGTCGTCCAGGCACGACATCATTTAACGCCAGAAACCCCAACTGACAGAACCTCAAACATGAAGATTTCTGCCTAAAAGGCGTTGTACTGGCCCGTCGCCATTCTAAATAGCGTCGTCCAGGCACGACGTCTTTTAGCGCCAGAAACCAGGTTCTGTACTCTGCCCAAGGGCTCCCTTTTCACCCCCAAATGCCCCAAAATCAAATCAAACGGAGGAGGAAGAGGGGCAAGCTAAACCATCACAAATCCACATTCACAGAAACCCTCATCCCCATCGAGAAAAGCTCCTAAACATGCTCGTTCTACCCCCAAACACATCATGCATCACATGGAAACTACGGATGAAACGTGTACAATCCATGCAAGGTTCGTCCCCCTACAGATCTCTTGAACTCTTCCGGGCTCCGCGCCGCCAAACCGTCGCACCGCAAACCGCCGTCGGTACCCCGAGGACGTCGCCACTCCGCCGGAACGTCGGCCGTCGTCCGGAGAATGGAACGCCATGAAGGAAGTGGTGGTGGTAGTGGTGAGAGGTAGAGAGGTAGTGGAGTGGTGGAAGAGGAAGAGAGGGAAAGGGAAGGGAAGGAGAGTCGGAGGGGCGGAGAGGGCGAGGAGAGAGAGTGAGAAGGCGAGAATGAGGGAAAGAAGGGAAGACTCGCGGGGTCAATCTGAAACTGGCTAAAACGCATCGACCAAGACAGACGCCTATCAGATGATAGGACGGGCCGTACTGATAGCGCTCTGAAACGCGTCGCTCACCACGGACGCCATTCAGATGACAAGACCGGCACCGTACACTGACATCGCAGGGTCGCAGTCTGAATGGCGTCGTTCATCACGGACGCTGTTCAGACGACAAGACAGGGGCCGTACTCTTGCGGCCCGAAACCCGCCCACGTGGCACCCACGTGGCACAACAGCAACAGACTTAAATGGCGTCCACCCAGGAAGACGCCGTTTGAAAGGCGTCGTGCAGTGTAGACGTCATTCAGTCAAAATTCTCAAGACCCCTCAGGGTCCAAACCAGGGGATCCGGCCCGAACCCGACCCGAACACAGAACCCGAAATCTCAATCCTTACAAATTTTAAGATGTCTAGATGAAGACGAGCTTTGGAAAGTCATGGAAGAAGCGTATACTAGAGTTTGTGGTGACCATTTCAATAGACAGATGTTAGTAAAGAAGATCCTTAGACATGGACATTATTGGCCAACTATGGAAGAAGATTATATAGGGTATGTCCGTAGATGTGCTAAATGTCAACTTTATGCTGACAAAATCCATTCTCCTGCACCTTCACTCCATCCTTTGTCCTCCCCACGGCCTTTCTCTATGTGGGAATTTAATATCATTTGACCCCTTGGTGATCCTGATTCCTTGACCAAACAAAAATCCCTCATCCTCATGGCAAAGGAGTACTTTATCAAATGGGTAGAAGCAGAAGCCTATGTGGAGATCAAAGCTTCGTCGGTGTGCAAGTTCATTATGAAGAACATCATCACCATGTTCAAAATTCCAAGCACCATCGCACCGACAATGGACCACAATTTATCTCTCAAGAGGTTAAGGACCTCTACAACATGTATAACATTGCATTGTATTATTGCTCTCCATACTATCCACAAGGCAAGGGTCAAGTAGAGGCCACAAATAAAATCTTAATCAAAATCATTAAGAAAATATGTGAGTCTACCAAATATGCAGACTGGCCAAAAACGTTGGTTGAAGCTCTATGGACTTACCAAACTTCAATCTATACTCCTACTGGGCAAAACCATATTGTTTAACTTTTGGAATGGAGAGAGTAGTACCAAATGAGATCATCATCCCTTCCCTGCGAGTGCAATTAGACAAAGAGCTTTCCATTGATGAACATCGATCTGCACTCCTTACCCAATTGAAACTCTTAGATGGAAAGTAATGGGCAGCTGCTAATTACACTCAGGTGTATCAGAATAGACTCGTGCATTTTTATCAAAAGAAGGTTATTGAGAGAAAATTCAAAGTCGGCGAGATGGTCGTAAAAAGAACTTTTATCAAACTTGACCATCCTCGTTCCAAACTTCAACCAAATTGGGAGGGTCCGTATGTTGTACAAGAAGCTTTTCCTAGTAACGCTTACAGGCTAGTGAACACTGATGGTCAAGAATTATCACATCCTTGGAATGGTCTCTATCTTAAAAAGTACTACTCTTAAGGGTGTAAGTCGGCATGGCGCCTAGACCAGTGGAAGTCGAAAGATCAATATTTCATATTCTTGCTTTATTCTTTGCATTTTAATCTGAAGACAACTAAGCACACAAACACGCTCACTGCCGGAATAACAAATAATGTTAAGTCCAAGGAAAACCAAAGCCAAATAGCGAGTGTAAGGTAATATCCATTCTCTTCTGCTCAGTTCACGGTGAGTGAGTGAGCCTTTAGGATAGTCTACTAACTCTATCCGCCGCCCTAGTAGGAGGCTGTCACGAAAAAGAAAAGCCTAAAAGTCAAGTCAAAATAAAAGGCCACATAAAGACAAATCAAAGTTAAAGGCAACAATCCAAAACAAAAGGGCATAAAAGTCAAAGTAGAAAAACTCCCATCAAAGCAAAAATGACCGAACCCCAACAAGCAATAGGGCAGGGGAGGGACATCTTCCCAAGTTTCCCGAACCCTTACGTGAGCTTCCTAAACCTTTCTTCCCTTCTCCCTCAGGGTGTGCCCCAAATTCAAAGAACAGTGAAGGCCAACTAAGGGAAAGACCATTGGATGGGATCTAGTAGTGAGCACTCGATAAGCACGTTGTTTATAGATTAAATTGTTAAAGAATATGGTGAGAATTAAAATTTTGATCAAGTAGGTTACTTGTAACCCACGTACCATACCGAAGTTTGGATTAGATGGTCTCTTATTCTAAAAAAAAGTAAAAAAAAATTGAATATTTCAAATCCAATTTTTTTTTAAAAAAATTCTAAAATAAAAATATGAATATTCCAAATTCAAAAAAAAATCAATATCTCAGAATTTCAAAAAAAAACGAATACTCCAAAATCCAAAAAAATTGAATATTCCAAAATCCAAAAGAATTGAATATTTAAAAATTCTAAAAAATTTGAATATTTCAAAACTCAAAAACATTAAAATTTTTAAAAAATTAAATATTTCAAATCCAACAAAAAATTTAAATATTTCAAAATCACAAAAAAATATGCATCCACATGTCGCATGTTGCATGTCGCATATTTTTATTTTATTGTTTGCATTCGTTTGCTTGCATGTTGCATTCATACCTGTTTGTTCTATCTTTTCCTTACTTGAATAAAGGCTTTGCCCTTTGACCCAATTATCAAGGATAAGATCAAGATAGTATTTACTTATTGGGTAAGGGGCTAAGCCAGAATAGATAAATTAATTGTTTGTCTCAGATGATCACACGTCGCAGGAATTGAAAAGATGCAAGAAGATCCAAACATTACATCTGAAGTACGTCATGCAACATCAAATATATATATCATTGTCAAAAGTTTGTGTACGTCATCGTAAAAGAAAATAAAAGATACATCATGTACATCAGCTCTCCCCACGGCTCTCTACAACGTTGTTGTCATCCCTGTTACCGTACTGAGGTGGCAGGGGTGGTCCCATGGACACCTTGGATGCCGCTCGTCGTCCCTCGGCCCCCACGTTCAGAGTGTACTTGAAAGAGGTTGTGATCATGCTTGTTCCCATAGATAAGACGCCGGCTTGTCCCATCTGTCGGGGCCTCTCCTGAGCTCTCTAGTACCTCTCCTCGAGTAGCCACTACTCACGCTCAGCAACAGCTCGATCCACCTTAAGGGACAAGATCTGCCCCTCAAGGGTCTTCTGCTTTGCCTCGCGTTGCTCCCTCTTGCGGGCCCTCCCCCTCCTCTCCATCCCCATAGTTAGTTGGAGTCACAACACGTCCTGGGAGGGGTCACCGGTTGGCTGTTGCTTGAGGTCCTCCTCTAGCTCTTGAACCCGACTTGCACTTCGCAGAATCTCCTCGTGTGCTAATCTCCACTCCTCTCGGGCCCATCTTGCCTTCATCCTTACCACCTCCGCCTCTGCTTCAGCTTTGTGAAGTGCCTCTCTGATCTCTACCACCTATATGGGAAACATTTTCATGGTCATTAAAATAAATCATGGCTGAAACAACTGAATGATTAAATAACAAATTGAATGGAATGCAATCGAATTGAATTGAATTGAGTTTGTGATTTACTTGAGTGGTGTGCACTTCTTCCACTTGAGAGGCCCTCCCGATAGCGTTGGTCCACTGGTTCTAAAGGGAGATGAGATTAGATGACAAAGGGGCACCAGAGCTAGAAGCACATGCTGTGCTCTGGGTGGTCCTCGTGTACTCCACACGCTGATCAAGAGATGATTGTTAGTGGATAAGTTCCTAGTTTATAGGTCATTTAGAGTTAAGTCATTCATCACTTACTAGGGCATGTAGAGCCTCACGAGTCTGGGTGAGCTAGGCCTCAGCATCCTAAAGTCGGGACCGCAGATCGATGATCATCACATCTCTGGCATCCTACATTTCATGCATCATACAGTTAGTCAAAGCATTAGATAGACAGAATCATTCCATAAGTATGCATTATATTTGCATCAAATGGGCAGAGCTGGTGCAGCTGCTCTGCATGGTGGACTCTATATTGCCGGAGGTATGCCTCACTGCTCTGTACATGGGTCTCCACTACTATACCTCCCTAGACCCAATCCTGGTATTGGTCCGCAAATTTTACCTACCAGTCGGTGCAGGTCTGCTTGCCCCTCATCCTTCTCCCTACTCTGTCCAGCACATCATCGCTAATCCACTCCTTGCGGAGGCCCAGAGTCCTCATAGTCAGCCAAAGGCACATGGACTTGATCTCGTTGACGCAGTGCACCTACATCCCGTTGTGAGGAATCGCCTAGAACGCAGCGGAAAATTAAATCGATTCCTATGTATCGGTTGCTGGGATCGTAAAACGGACAAAAAAAATAAACGCGGGAAGAACAGTTCTTCACCTTTGCGGGGTTTCGAATCTCCCGTGGATGATTCCGACTCGGTAATCGCGCACGCGCACGATCTCTAGAGGTATCCACACGAGCTCCCGCTGCAGACGCGTTTTCCTCCTCGACTTGAGTACTCCGACCCGATCTCAAATCCACCATGCGCGGAAAGAGAAAGATCTACTCCAAGAGAGAGAGAAGGAGAGAGAGAGCAGATAGAGAATCTTAGGGTGTGTAATTCGTCCAACTTCTTTTACCCCTCCCCTTAGCCTCCTTATATAAGAAATAAGGATAAGCACAAGGATTAATCCTCATGATTATCCAAGAGTTTGGCCTTGGATAAATCTCCATTAAATATTCATGTTTATCCTGCGGCTTTTCATAAAAACCCAGATAAGCATGAAATTTAACGTCTCTCACTGTCTGACGAGAACTCTTATGTGTGTGACCCTCTGGGCCCATATATCAGTCCGGTTTCAGGCTCATTAAACTTAGAACTAATTCTAAAGTTTAATATTTATTAATTAATATTTAAACATCATATGTTAATTAATTAATTTAATAAATAAGCGGTTTATCATCTAATGATTAATCCACTTAGCCTTCTGATCATGAACGGTACCAAACACTACCTCATGATCCCAGAAGATATTAGGGATATTGTTCCCTTTATTTGAACCTTTCCGTCTGCAGATACCGCACAGATAAAATCCTTCACTCATCCAATGTCCCAATAACGCAAGGGTATAGTTTTATAGTCAAACCCTCTATCGCATTATTTAGATGGATTCTAGTACTCAGTTAATTACTAGAAAGACATCTCTTTCATTTGACCCTGGCCAGGAATTTCTGTGTACACATCCATAGGACATTCTCTCTACAGTCTTATACCAAGAGTGAGTGATCCATTGTTGTTCACTCAATTACCTTCGCAAGCTTTCCACCGTATCTGAGAGACTGAGTATCGTGGGCTTAATGGTTAAAGTCCACAAGTCAGAGAATCAAGACACAATGGTCTACAAACAAGGTATCATTGGTGACTCATGTCAAAGGACCAACTGTGCTACTGCAACGATTGAATTCCCTGGATGACTAATAGGTATAATTACCATCTAGGAATTCTTATTTGGGCCTGTTCAGTGAACTCATTCTCTAATGAGCACCCACAAGTTTGTCTTAGTGTCACCACACGAGTGAATGTGAGATCATTCACCCTCATCATATGAGCAGACATAACTTGTGTCGATCTTATCGGATATTTAATGTCCATCTTAAATATCCTATGATCGAGAACTGTTTAAGACAAGTGACTAAGGATATTGATCTCCCTATCATGATCTCATCATAATTCAATATCCCATACACTTGTTTACGGACCTTCATTACGATAGTTAATTTGCAAGAACTGTAAATGAAGAACTAATTGCCTTTATTATTAATTTGAACTAGAATGTACAATGATTGGCTTTGAGGCCATCCAATTCTATCATTCTCCCACTTGGACTATAGCCAATCACCCATGTGTCTAAGTCCCATAGACTTAAGGTGACGTTCTAAATTGTTTTAAGACAATGGCTTAGTCAAGGGATCTGCTACATTATCTTCAGATGACACTTTCTCAACTACTATATCTCCTCGGGCAAGAATCTCACGAATCAGATGAAATCGTCTCAGAATGTGCTTTGACTTCTGATGTGATCTTGGCTCCTTCGCTTGAGCTATTGCCCCATTGTTGTCACATAATAATGGAACATGATCTGAAATGCTTGGAACTACTCCAAGTGCAGAGATGAACTTCTTCATCCAAACCGCCTCCTTGGCCGCTTTAGTTGCAGCAATGTATTCTGCTTCGGTCGTCGAATCTGGAGTTGTTTCTTGTTTGGAACTTTTCCAACTTACTGCACCTCCATTTAACATGAACACAAATCCAGACATGGATTTGCTATCATCCATATCCGACTGGAAACTCGAGTCAGTAAGCCCTCGAAGTTCCAAGTCGTTTCCTCCATAGACAAGAAATAGATCCTTAGTTCTACTCAAGTATCTAAGGATACATTTCACCCGCCTTCCAGTGTTCTTCACCTGGATCAGCCTAATATCTACTAGTGACACTTAGTGGGTGTGCCACATCAGGCCTAGTACATAGCATTGCATACATGATAGATCCTACTGCCGAGGCATAAGGAACTCTATCCATGTATGCTATCTCTTCAGGTGTCTTGGGAGACATTCCTTTAGAGAGATAAATTCCATGCCTCATTGGAACGAGGCCTCTCTTGGAATTTTTCATGCAAAACCTTTTGACTATGGTGTCTATGTACATAGATTGGGATAAGCCAAGTATCCTTTTGGACCTATCTCTATAGATCCTGAATATAGGATGCTTCTCCCAAATCTTTCATGGAGAAGTTTTTGGATAACCAAGTCATTACTGATGACAACATTCCTACATCATTCCCAATGAGTAGAATGTCATCAACGTAAAGTACCAAAAAGGTAACTCCGCTCCCACTAGACTTTTTGTATACACAAGGTTCATCTTCATTCTTAATGAAGTCATAAGAATTGATTGCTTCATCAAATCTTAAGTTCCAAGTTCGGGATGCCTGCTTTAATCTATAAATGGATCTTTGCAGCTTACATACTTTACTTGAATGCTCTTTGGAAGTGAATCCTTCAGGTTGTATCATATACACCTCTTCTTGAAGGTTCCCGTTAAGGAATGCTATTTTCACATCCATTTGCCATATTTCATAATCATAGAATGCGGCAATGGCAAGAAGTATTCTGATTGACTTAATCATGACAACTGGAGAAAAGGTTTCGTCATAGTCAATGCCTTGTCTTTGACGATATCCTTTTGCTACCAGCTTTGCCTTGTATGTGTCAATCTGTCCATCTGCCCCGATCTTTCTTTTAAAGATCCATTTACTGCCAATAGGTACTATACCTTCTGGCAGATTCACCAAGTTCCAAACTTGGTTGGCATACATGGACTGAATTTCTGAATTCATTGCCTCTTGCCATTTCTCTGATTCTTGACTATTCATGGCTTCTAGGTAGGTTTGAGGATCATCATCCTCATTTAAGTGCACTTTTGGTTTGCCATCATCAATATGTCCAACATATCTTTCAGGCTGCTTAGGCACTCTACCTGATTTGCGAACCTTTTGTGTATTATCTTGAACAAGTTCTTGAGTCATCAGTTCAGTAGATAAGCTAGTATTGATTTGTGAGTCTAGAATTTCTTCCAGTTCTATCTTGCTCCCACTGTCTTCTTTTGAAAGATATTCTTTCTCTAAGAAGACAACTCTTTTTGCGACAAACACCCTTTGATCGCTGGGCTGATAGAAATAATATCCAAAAGTCTCTTTTGGATATCCAACAAATCTACACTTTTCTGTCCTGGAATCCAGTTTATCTGGATCATGTCTTTTGACATGTGCAGGACAACCCCAGACTCTAACATGCTTAAAGTCCGGTTTCTTTCATTTCCATATCTCATATGGAGTGGAAGATACTGACTTACTAGGAACTTTGTTCAACAGGTATGCAGCGGTCAATAGTGCATATCCCCATAAAGAGATTGGAAGTTTAACATAACTCATCATTGATCGTATCATATCTAATAGAGTACGATTTCTCCTTTCTGATACACTATTTAATTGTGGTGTATAGGGAGGAGTCCACTGAGACAAAATACCATTATTTTTAAGATATTGTGTGAATTCTGTACTTAAGTATTCACCCCCTCAATCTGATCGAAGAGTTTTGATACTCTTTCCAGTCTGGTTCTCAACTTCATTTTTAAACTCTTTAAATTTCTCAAAGACTTTTGACTTATATTTCATTAAATATATGTAGCCATATCTTGAGAAATCATTTGTAAATGAAACAAAGTATGAGTAACCACCCATAGCATGAGTGGACATTGGACCACATACATCACTATGTATTAGTTCCAATAAGTCCTTAGTTCTATCTCCATGTCCTTAAAATGGAGCATTGGTCATTTTTCCCATGAGACAACCTTCACAAGTTGCAAATGATTCATAATCAAATGGATCAAGATATCCATTCTTTTGCAACCTAATGATCCTGTTCTCATTTATATGACCGAGCCTACAATGCCATAGGTATGAGTTATTCACATCCTTATCTACTCGTTCAAGAGACTTATTTACTAGACAAATATCATATGAAATATCAAGTAAATATAATCCATTCAATAAATATCCAGAAGCAAACAATTTTTCTCCTTGATAAATGGAACAACCTTTATTCTCAGTCTCCTGACGGCATCTGAATTATTGCTGTCTCCACAGCTAACGCAGGAACTTTTGCTCCATTCCCAAGTCTCAGATCCACGTCTCCGCGGTTCAATCTTCTTTTACTTGTTAGCACCTGCAAGTTATTGCAGATATGAGAAACACATCTAGTATCTAATACCCAAGATGTTGATTCTCTATAAGACAAGTTAAGATCGATCATGAGTATACCTGAAGCTTCACCAAGCTTCTCCTTTGCCTTTTATGCTAGATAAATCTTACAGTTTCTCTTCCAGTGACCTTCTTTATGGCAGTGAAAACACTGACCTTTATCATTGACTTTAGCTTTGTCCTTTTGAACCGCCGGTTTGCTTTTCACTAGCTTCTTAGGCTTACCTTTCTTAAAGGTCTGTCCAGCTTTTCTTTTCTTATTGGTCTTACCAACAAGCATTACATGTGGCTTATCTTTCTAGATAGTGCCTTCTGCTGTCTTCAACATGTTGAGCAGCTCGCCAGTGTAACTTCAATTTTGTTCATATTGAAGTTGATAATGAATTGTGAAAATGAATCTGGAAGGGACTGTAGGATTAAGTCGATGCTTAGGTCATTGTTCGTAACAAAGCCAAGCACTGCAAGCCTCTCAATCCATTCTATCATCTTGAGCACATGAGTTTGCACATATGTGCCCTCGCTCATTCTGGTCCTGAACAGTTTCTTAGATATCTCATATCTTTCCGTTCTGGATTGTTCACCAAACAACTCTTGTAGGTGATTCAGAATGGACTTAGGTTCCATGTTATCATACTGTCGTTGTAGTTCATTGTTCATTGAACCAAGCATATAACACTGGACTTTGATAGAGTCCTCCTTCTAATTTTCAAACATAATTAATTCATCATCGTTAGCATTTTCACCGGGTTGTTCTGGATCTGGTTGATCCAGGACATAGGCTAGTTTTTCACACCTGAGGACAATCTTCAGGTTGCGTAACCAGTCAATGTAATTAGGTCCCGTGAGTTTGTTTGCATCAAGTATGCAACGAAGGGGGTTAGGTGACGACATAGCGACCTACAAGGAAATATAATGAAAAATAAGCAGATAGTTCTTAAAATCAGATTTAAGACTTTTAATCTAGATTTATGCTCCCACTATTTTTCGGCGATCTGTATGACCCTCTAATATACAGAACGGGAGATTCCGGTGATCTCCTAGTGGGGATCAGAATCCTTCGGGCATCATGCATGTGATCTTGTGGTAGCACAACAAATCACATCAAATCCCTTAGGCAGTCAACTCTTGACAATTGCAACATTTGCAATATCCGATCAATTTAACCCCTGAATCAGAATGACCTTGTGGTAGCACAACAAATCAAATGATTCTTAAGTTTATCCATCATTACTCAGATAACATGAATTCATAGTGTAATCCTTGTGGTAGCACAACAAAACTACACTAATTGTCCATTTATCTTAATGACATCACATGTCGTAGACTTAGGTTAATTTCTAAATCAAATAGACCTTGTGGTAGCACAACAAATCTATTTGAAATAAAAATTATCCTTAGATCTATAATGATGGTGGGTTACGTGGATTATGCTGAATATCTCACGTTTACAACTTAAATTTTTAAAAGAGGGTTTTAAGTTGATTTATAAAAATCGTGCTATCAATAATATTTCGATTTGAAGTATCATAATACTTAATAGAAATATATATATAATAGCATATTCCACAAATATCACATATATGCAGAAAAATAAATGGGGATGATCATAGACTACTTAAGCTACTATGGAATCATCGTAGCCAAACGATGATCCATAATAGAATCCTAGTGTGAAAATAGCAACACCGGTTCCATTTGATGCGAGTCCTTCCTCCATAGGTGTCTTCAGAAGATCCCGTCCTCTAAACTTAATCCGTAATATGAAATTTAGGACTCGCAGGTCCTTAAATGTATATTTAAATAATAAGAAACCTTGATCTTATCAAGGGGAGTACAATCTTATAGGAAGATAGAGAGTACATTTGGATTAAGAGAGAGGAGGACACGCAGGTCCTATTTTAAAATATCAAATGAAATATGCATCGTATTCATTCACATCAATCATCACATGATAAAACTAAGTCCATGATCATCCCACCATAAAACACATCACATGCATCATAATTATCACATAATTACTGTTGGTATTAACTTTTATAAATATAAAATTATAATACCATAATATTTTGAAATAACAATTATTTCAAGTGTAATTCAATAAGTATTCACAATATTATTGACAAAAGATATAACTAAACTATTTAGTTAATCTAAATGCTCATTCAAACAGTTTGAATAGATAAATAAAATCAAGTTATGCATAAAATAAGTTTAAAACAATTTTAAACTTAATTGATTTAATAGGGAAGTTAATAATCTAAAACAATTTTAAATAATTAACCAATACCCTATAATCAATAAAATCCTTTGAATGAATTAACAGTTATTAAACAGTTTAATAATCTGTTAATAATCATAAGAATAATTAATAACAATTATTAATTATCCCTAAAAATATCTATTTTAAAAAAGTTTTAAAATGGGCTTTAAAAGGGTTTAAAATGGGGCTAAAAGGGGTTAATAAATGGGGTTTAATAGGGTTCGGGTATCCTATTGGGTCGGCCGGTTTAGGACCCTGTTCGGATCTGGCGCGGATCCAGCGCGGGTCCGGGCGGGCGGCCCGGTGCCCACGCGCCGCTCACCCCCATTGCCCGTTAGGGTTTCGGGGGGGAGCTTCCTGCTACACGCAGGCGGACCAGTGCGGGGAGGCCAGCGTCGGCCCTGGTGATCGGCGGCGGGGCTCAGGCCAGCCCCTACAGTGCCGGTGAATGACGCCGGTGACCTTGGTGATCGTCGCCGGAAATGCTCCTCGACCCTTGCCTGCGAAACAGTTGCAGCAACGCCTGCTTCTCCCCCAACCGGCAAGGGCAAGTCGCCGCCGACCCATCCGATGGGCGGCGGGCCTTAGACTAGCCCCTACGGCGCCGGCAAACGTCGCCGAACGTGCCCTTAATGGCCATGCATAATTAGAAACCGTGCATGTCCCCTTTTTATCTAGTTCACATGCCAGCCGATGGGGCAACTCGCCACCGACTGCAGCAGTGGCCGGGGAAACACCGGCCGGGCTCTCCGGAACCGTCGGATGTCGCCGGCGACGCCGGTGCATAGCGCCAGACGTCCGATATATATATTGAAACCTTGAAACCCTATATCACAACTGCTCTGCATGCATATCAATATTTTTCATGCCGATCGGGCCATGAAGGGCGACCATGGTGAGGGTACATGTGGTTGCTAGGCGTCCTACGCAGCAGGACGAGGCCAGGGACAACTCCTATAGCTGTCCTCAACAAAATAATTTCCCTTTTCTACCGGAACATGCATACAATAAAAACAGAACCCAGCAGGAGCCCTTTTCTTACATACGAACCCAAAAAAAACCCTATTTAATTATGGGATCATATCCCAATAATTTTAGACATTCTAAAACCGTGGGAACGATTCCCATATTTTTAAATAAATATTAGCCCAAGAACATGTACAATACAGGTTCTTCACGCATAACGAGAAAAATCACGTAAAACGATGCCGTTTTACGATCGAACCAGCAATCTGGCTCTGATACCACAGTGAGGAATCGCCTAGAACGCAACGGAAAATTAAATCGATTCATATGTATCAGTTGCTGGGATCGTAAAACGGACAAACAAAATAAACGCGGGAAGAACAGTTCTTCACCTTTGCGGGGTTTCGAATCTCCCGTGGATAATTCCGACTCGGTAATCGCGCACGCGCACGATCTCTAGAGGTATCCACACGAGCTCCCGCTGCAAACGCGTTTTCCTCCTCAACTTGAGTACTCCGACCCGATCTCAAATCCACCATGCGCGGAAAGAGAAAGATCTACTCCAAGAGAGAGAGAAGGAGAGAGAGAGAGAGGAGATAGAGAATCTTAGGGTGTGTAATTCGTCCAACTTCTTTTACCCCTCTCCTTGGCCTCCTTATATAAGAAATAAGGATAAGCACAAGGATTAATCATCATGATTATCCAAGAATTTGGCCTTGGATAAATCTCCATTAAATATTCATGTTTATCCTGCGGCTTTTCATAAAAACCCAGATAAACATGAAATTTAACGTCTCTCACCGTCTGACGAGAACTCTTATGTGTGTGACCCTCTAGGCCCATATATCAGTCCGGTTTCAGGCCCATTAAACTTAGAACTAATTCTAAAGTTTAATATTTATTAATTAATATTTAAACATCATATGTTAAATAATTAATTTAATAAATAAGCGGTTTATCATCTGATGATTAATCCACTTGGCCTTCTGATCATGAACGGTACCAAATACTACCTCATGATCCCAGAAGATATTAGGGATATTGTTCCCTTTATTTGAACCTTTCTGTCTGCAGATACCGCACAGATAAAATCCTTCACTCATCCAATGTCCTAATAACGCAAGGGTATGGTTTTATAGTCAAACCCTCTATCGCATTATTTAGATGGATTCCAGTACTCAGTTAATTACTAGAAAGACATCTCTTTCATTTGACCATGGCCAGAAATTTCTGTGTACACATCCATAGGACATTCTCTCATCAGTCTTATACCAAGAGTGAGTGATCCCTTGTTGTTCACTCAATTACCTTCGCAAGCTTTCCACCGTATCTGAGAGACTGAGTATCGTGGGCTTAATGGTTAAAGTCCACAAGTCAGAGAATCAAGACACAATGGTCTACAAACAAGGTATCATTGGTGACTCAGGTCAAAGGACCAACTGTGCTACTGCAACGATTGAATTCCCTGGTTGACTAATAGGTATAATTACCATCTAGGAATTCTTATTTGGGCCTGTTCAGTGAACTCATTCTCTAATGAGCACCCACGAATTTGTCTTAGTGTCACCACACGAGTGAATGTAAGATCATTCACCCTCATCACATGAGTAGACATAACTTGTGTCGATCTTATCGGATATTTAATGTCCATCTTAAATATCCTATGATCGAGAACTGTTTAAGACAAGTGACTAAGGATATTGATCTCCCTATCATGATCTCATCATGATTCAATATCCCATACACTTGTTTACGGACCTTCATTACGATAGTTAATTTGCAAGAACTGTAAATGAAGAACTAATTGCCTTTATTAATAATCTGAACTAGAATGTACAATGATTGGCTTTGAGGCCATCCAATTCTATCACCCGTGTCCAAAATGGCCCTGGCCAACTGTTACCCATGTTTGGTCATCCACATTCATTCCCAGGTATGAACGCCAAATAACCTGCATTTCATGCATCATATTAGTTGCATTAAAATAAATTTGCATTTAAATCAATGAATCATTAATAGGACATGCGTTAAACTTATCAAGAGCTCTGTGTAATCCAAGAATTGGTGACGGAGCGCCATGATCTGATAGTGGTGGGGGGTTGTGTCCACCACTGGTCGCCACCGACGGGCTAACAACACTGCAGTTGGGGCCACCTCATGAGCCCGCCCTAAAGGAATGTACTAGTAGCTCCAAATATGCAATTAGACCAAGTAGTTACAACGTGGCATTTATTTCATAAACTAACGATAATAAAAGAGAAAAGACAAAATTCATGCATAACTATAGAAAAGGAGCGAAACCACTGACGGTGGTCTCTCGGTTGGGTGTGACGGTGGAGAGGTCCGCAAAGAGGTTGGCTAGCAGCATTGCACCCCAAGCATAATCCGTGATGTGATAGAAGTCTGCCAGAATCTCCAAGAAACAACAATAGATACTATCGCCCTTCATTCCTAGCAGCAGCCTCCAGAGGAATAAGAATAGGAATCGTCAGAGATCCAAGTTTGCCTCCTCTCCCCTCTCCTCATCACAGCAGTAGGTCCCCGCTGCAGATCGAGTCTTCCACGCCAAGAACCCCTTGTGGGACTCTTTGACCATCTGTCGTGTGTCCTCCAGCCCGAGGCGATCCATCACATCCATAGTTGCCACTGATTTGAACTCCCTTGCTAGGGAAGCCATGTCCAACCCCCAATAGTCGCGCCGTTAGCACTTGGTAATTTAGGTACGTGGTCCTACTCACCGCTAGTCCATCAACTCTTAGTCTGATGATCCAGACTACGTCCTCTAAGCTCGGGACCATGTGGCCCTAGGGCATGATGAATGCCCTCGTCTATGCATGCCATCTCTCCCTCAAAACCTAAATGAGGGCGAGGTCCAGCCAAAATGGCTCTATGCTCAATACCTTTACGAACCCCATCCACTCTAGTTGAGCCTTTTGAAAATTTGGTAATCCTCTGTAGGCCGCGACTACGAGATCCTACGAAGTCCGGTCTTCATGATCCCCTGAACATCATTAAAAAAATTGAATTAGTCACCAGGATGATCAAATAAATGATATAATAGGCATTAATTAACCGTTTTGAATCGTGTCCAATCAGGTGGACACCTTTCAAAATGCGCCCCCTGGTTTGGATGCATTTCAATCCTTCTTCCTGAGGCCACCTGAGGCACCCCTTTGCCTCTTTCCTCTTTACCATTCCATGCTAAAAGGACCAAACACATCACAATATGTGTGGGGGAGTCTAACTGTAGAGAGGGCCACCTCTTGGGCCTCAGTAGATGCTGCCCGTGCCATAGGAGCATCGCCTGCTTCCTCTTTCTCCATGGCCATCTCTATCTCCTCCACCACAGTCCGAGGTAGTGCTACAATCTCCTCCTTGTCCAAGATGATCAACGGCAGCACCGAGATTCACCGACAGCATTGGCTTGGGCCGGAATCCTCTATAGAATTTGAGAGAGGGAGAGAATTTGAGAGAGTAAGAGTGAGAAGGAGTATGAGAGAGGAGGAAGAGAATGAGAGTTTGAAGGTGAGAGAGAGAGCTGCCAAAGGGAAGGGTTCGCTAGAAGGAAGCTTGGTCGCCGGAAGGAAGCTTGGTCGTTGGAGAAGGCTCGGGAGAGACACAGGTGAAAAGAGGAAGAAGAAGGAAGAAAGAGGAAAAGAGGACAGTTCGTGCGGGTTAAGGAATGATTTGAATCATGTCCACCATAGAGGACGCATTTTAGAAAGTGTGAAGTTTGAGGATCATTTAAATAGTTGAAAGGCGTCCACCATGGCAGATACGATTTGGAGGATTAATGTACTTGATGTACGGTGCAATCATAACTTAGTTATAAGATGTCCACCATGGCGAACGTGCTCTGGAATAAGTGGAATTTGATTAGAAAGGAATAATCATGCAAGTTTATAAAAGGCGTCTAGCATCGCGGACGTGTTTTAGAGGAGTAGTGTACTTGTTGTATGAGGAAGATCATGAATTTTGCTAAAAGACGACCAGCATAGCGGACGCATTTCAGAGAGCTGGTATACATAAATTTAATTCGAATTCTCTGGAGAATATAAAAGGCATCTCTTATGGCGGATGCAATTTAAGAAAAATCAAAATTTTGAGAAAAAATAATTTTGTTGAGTTCCTCTGGGTAATACGCAATTTAAAGTAATGTTCATAGTCACACCATATTTAAGGATTTTGAGCTAGCATAATTGAGGAAAAAATTTGAAAAAATAATAAACATAAGGAAATGATTGCTCAAGCATTGGAAATGATAAGTTCATTCATAAGAAAATTTAGAAGATTACATGCATTCAATTTTTGGAAGGTCTAGACCTAAGTTTCCTAAGTTTTATCACATAAGTCTTCCACAATTCTCTCTTCTCTTCTTCATTCTGCAGTCCGCCTCGAAATGCTAGTCTTCCATAGTGTAATACCTGGTATTTTTTTAAAATATAAATAATAATAATAAATAAATAAATAATAATGATAATAATAATTAAAAGGTCATATAGAATCATTTTGATAATTAATATGGTTAATTGAGTAAGCCCATTAACCTAATTTTATAGGTAGTTTAGCCTATTAAGTTAGAGAAATTTTCTAAGTTCACGTATCCAAGATAGTAAGTTAGTAGTTTAGTTATAATTCTCAGTGTATAACTTAGATTTTGACGTGGTTGGTACCGTGGAAAGAGTTCGAAGAGGTCTACAACTTTATAGAAGATCACTTTTATGGATTCATTCATTTACTAGGCCGAAAAGTTGAAAGTTCAGTTCGGGAAAGAAGAGTTGCCGGAGAGGAGTCCGATTGGAGTCGGATTATCTCTAATTCATGGAAGAGAGGATTACTCTAAACCAAAGGTCATTTGTAGAGCTTGTTTTGAATCAGAAGTTAGGTGTTAATTGTATAAATATGAGGTTGGGGGCGTGGTTAAACCGAGCCGTCGTTCTACATTGTGAAAGGTGGGTTTGTTGTTCATGTTCTCGAAGAAAGAGAAGAAGATGATGGTTGTCTTGAAAATAGCTTATAATTTCATGAATCGTTTACTTTTTAGGAGCATTAGAGGTCGAGGAGGAATGATAAGGAGTGGTGATTGTTGCTTGGAGTCGAGATTCTTGGCGGATTTCATATTTGGGTTCTAACGTAAGAGGTAGGTGATGATTATCTAAAATATAGATTAATTTTTATTAATATAAAAAATTAATATTTTGATTTTAAAAGTAGCCAAAAAAAAAGTCTGGAATCATGTTCTTTGTGTTTATGATCCAAAATTTCAATTAAGTATGCGAATTTTCATAAAAAATTGATTGATGCGCTCTGTCTGGAAAACCCTGTAGACGTCAACAACCTTGGCCGTCTACAGTACTGAACCGCAGCATTGCTGGCCATCCAGTTTACTGAACAACAACATTGCTGGCAGCCCAGTGTATTGAACGGTAGCCTATCTGGCCGTCCAGTTCATATTTTATGGAATTTAGTCTTTAATATGCACGATCTTCAAATATTTATAACTTCGTCATTTGTAATCCAAATGATTTGAAATTTTGAGCATACATCTATTTACATGGCGCCTAATGAAATACAAAATTTTATAATTTTTTTAAAATTTACTTATTATTTTAATTAAATTTTATTCAAGTTTAAACTCACTATTTGAATTTTGAAAATACACATTTGATCTCCAAAATTAGAAAAATTTTGCAAGTACTGTACTTACAACATAAATATCATGTTTGACTAGTTTGGTGAATTTTAAAATATGTTTACTAATATTCATTGTATTTAATGAATTTTTAGCTTTGAAAATTAAATTATGACCTGTGAAAATTATATTTCATAATCAAAAAGTTTTAAAAAATTCTCTAAAATATTTTTCACGTATATATAATCTATTGGAATCAGTTTTACATTAAATTGTATAGCAGAACATCATGTTACTTTAAAATGTCTTGTTTTAATGAAAAAGTGTATTATTGTTACATATTTATATTATTGGCTGTATGATTAATGTTAATTTTAGACCTTGAAGAATTTTAATTTTATTAAATTGTATATCATAACATCATGTTACTTTAAATGTCTCGTTTTAATGAAAAAGTGTATTATTTTTACATATTTATATCATTGGCTGTATGATTAACGTTAATTTCAGACTTTGATGAATTTTAATTTTTGTAAGACATGTGCCATCTAATTTAATATATGTGATATGGACTGTAAGGATCGAGGTTTCGGATCAGGTTATCGGGTCAGTTTCATAGTCGGATCCCTTAGTTTGGGTCCTGGTGGGGCTGAGACTTAGTGGCTTGACGCGGTTCAAACGGCGTCCAGCTAGGTGGACGTATTTTAGGCTGTGCCACGTGGGCGCCACCTGGGCTGGCCTTGGGGCACGAGAGTACGTCCCCGGTCATATCGTCTGAATGGCGTCTTGGATGGACGACGCCATTTAGAGTACGACCCTGGTCTGTCAGTGTACGGCCCGGTCTTGTCGTCTGAAAGACGTCGGGCTTGAACGACGCGTTTTACCCAGCTTCTATTTGACCCCGCGAACCCTCCCTCATTTCCCTCATTCTCTCCTTTCTCTTCTCTCTCCTCTCTTCCCTCCGATCTCCGGCGACCCCTCCCCCTCTCCTTGCTTTCCTCCCTCCATTCCTCCTCTCCCTCCACTCCATTAACCTACCAACTTCCTCCACTACCACCACCACTTCCTCTGCGGCGCACTTCTCTCCGGACGACAGCCAACGTAATGGTGGAGTAACGGCGTCCACGGCGGTACCAGCGGCGGCGTATGGCGAGGCGGTTTGGCGGTTTGGAGCTAGGAGGAGTTCGAGTAACCGATAGGGTGACGATCCCCGCTGTATTTTGTTTGAAAGCATGTTTTTCCTGTTTTGAAGCATATTTAGGTTAAGCATGTTTAGGGGACTTTTGGGGTGAAAATATTAAAGGCATCTAATGAGAAATTGGGTGTTTTAATGGGTATTTAGGTTCTTCTCCTCCTTCTCCACTCTGTTTGTGTTTTTTTCACGATTTGGGGGAGGAAGTTCCACCCCGTGGATTGGGGGAAGGCGGAGGAAGAACCTGTCTGTGAAGGTTGAATGGCGTCGGAGGACAGCGACGCCTTTTAGAAAGGCGGCTTCTACCCATGACGCGATTTGACCCGGATAACAGACTCTGTCTCTGGAACTGAATGGCGTCATCCGTGAATGACATGTTTTAGGCCATCTTCCGAGACCAGATTTCACATGAACCAGTTTAGGGATCTTGAATGACGTCGGCCTTGGGTGCCGTGATTCAAGCTAGAATTCCATTAATCCATGCAATTAACACATGTTTACATTGTTAGATAGCTTAGTTAATTGCATGCTTAGAAATGTACTCGATGACGATGGGTTCCATGTGATCGGATCGCATCGTGTTGCGTTTTGTGCGATCGTGGGGCTAGAGTGACAGTTGTTAGCGCTTAGGCACCCTGTGTCGGTGTGAGAGTGACACGACGCCAGTGTGGGAGTGGCGGGGTGACGTCTAGAGAGAGGGTCACCTGGTGTACCCCGAGGTATAGCTAGTACCGGTGTTGGAGTGGTACATTCGGAGTGTCACTCGTGCTGGGGGAAGCAGAACCACCTAGAGCCTGTCAGGCCGAAGTAGCCAGCGCGCTATCCAAGGGGTTGCTGTTTGGTCTCAGCGGGTCAGAGTTTCTCGCGTTCGGCCATGTGGTTGGTGTGTTTTGCCGAGACGCTGGTTGTGGGCTCCGTGGTGGAATGGTTTCAGAATTGTGCATGTTATATTTCGACTGCATGTGTTTTATATCGAAATCTAGGAGTTATGTTTACTGCTTTACTTGCTTAAATTATCTGTAATTGCGTTGCTACACTTGTGCGTGCGTGAGTGGGTGGTGGGGATCGAAGGATCCCTACTGAGTCTTTTCGACGAGACTCACCCCTGCGGTTTCCAGGTGAGGGTTCCAGGCAGGCGTAGCGAGGAGAACGATGCTTTGGGTCGCACGCCAGCAGCCGTTGTTCCGGGGTATACCCCGATGTGGTTGTCATTTTATTTTTTGGCCTGTATGCTTAATTGTTTCTTTTCAGTTGGAGTATGTAATTATTTGCTGAGTCGAGTCGCATTATAATAATTTTTAATTCTTGCACTTCCTTTTCAATTCAATGCGATGTGAGTGTTTAGCTTAGTTTATTATTTATTTCCTAGACTTACCTAGATCCTGGTTTAGCTCCAAATTAATGATTCGGTACCCATTTAGTAATCGGATCCCCGATTATAGGGTGGCGGGTCGTTATAGTTGGTATCAGAGCATTTGGTCTGGCAAATAAATGAATAAATAGGTTAAATATTGTAATTTCGGCAAACAATTACATTATCCCGTACAGGCACGACGGTAGTGTAGGTTTTTAGGATTCTAATTAGAACTTTTGATTTTCGTGATTATAGGTGATTAGATGGCTCCTAGGAAGAGGATGCCAGTCATTAGAGAGCGGGGAGATGTCCCTAGTGGATTTGAGGCCGGTAGGCCGAGTATGGAATGTTTCATGGAGGTTATGATGGACACGATGGCTAGATACCAAACCCGAGACCCTAGTGAGAGTTCTAGTGCTCGAGGAGGGTCTTCAGCTATACTGGAGAGATTCCTGAAGCTGAAGCCGCCTCATTTTACCGGTCGTCCCGACCCTGATGAGGCTGTTCATTGGTTGAGGGAGATGGAGAAGACTTTTGATACCATGGATTGTGCGGCAGTTGAGAGGACTCCTTTGACCACCTTCATGTTGAAAGATGATGCCTACGATTGGTGGACCACTTTGAAGAGTTTGTCATATGCGGATAGGAATCTCAGGGAAATTCCATGGGAGACATTCGTGAAGGAATTCAATGCGCAGTACTTCCCTAGGCATGTCCAGAGGGCCAAGGAGAGGGAATTTATGGAGTTGACCCAAGGAAGCATGACAGTGCTTGAGTACTAGATGAAGTTTGTTTTGCTTGGGAGGTTCGTGCCTTTTATCTCAGGAGATGAGGAGCATCGGACTGAGAGGTTTGTGGATGGAGTGAGGTCCAATCTGAGGAGTTTGTGGCATCCCACTGTTGTACAGATTTGGCATCGGTGGTTAGGTGTGCCACGGCAGTAGAGGCACAGCATGAACAGTCAGCTCGAGAGAGGGGACTGACTACTCAGGGGCCAGCTCATGGCAGGGGAAAGACAGCAGTAGTAGCTCCTTCGTCCGAATCTGGATCGTCTTCACTCGGCTCTAGATTCAGGAGGTTCTTTCGAGGAGGTGGCAGTAGCAGACCCAGGCAGAGCCAGCAGAGTCAGTCGGTGTCCAGTGCTCAACAGGAGGCAGCTCAGAGGCTTTCGGCAGCTTGTCAACATTTCGGTGGTACCCACGGTGGGACTCAGTGTCCTGCATTTTCTGGGAGGTGTTACACTTGTGGCCAGCAGGGCCATTTGGCGAGGTATTGCCCGCAGGGGCATGGTCAGGGGCAGGGGCCAGGAGATCAGAAGAAGCCGAGGACCCAGGGGAGAGTTCTAGCTATCACCAGGAAGGAGACTCGTGCGTCCAACTTGGTGGAATGTACACTTTCTATCCTTGGGAACTCTGCGCATGTGTTGATTGATTCGGGTGCTTCACATTCTTTTATTTCTGAGAAGTTCGTAGATATTCTTTTAGCACCCGTTGTTGAGATGTCTGATGGACTGATGGTAGAGGTTCCTTCTGGGGATTTTATGTTGTCTTATAACTGTTTGAGTGAGGTTCCCTTGACCATTGAGGGCCATGAGTTACCTACCCAGTTAGTTGTGCTTGCTATTCGCGACTTTAATGTCATCTTGGGCATGGACTGGTTGGAGGCTTATTATGTCGAGGTGGACTGCCACAGGATTAGGGTGCGTTTCTCTATTCCGGACATCCCAACCTTCTACTTCCAAGATATTAGGCTCTCTTCTCGTGGTATTCTTATTTCTGCCTTTAAGGCCCAGAGATTGCTTGTTAGTGGTTGTGAGGCTTTCCTTGCCTCTGTTGTTTTAGCTGATGTTAGTAGTAGTTACAGTCCTTGGGAGGTGCCTATAGTTTGTGATTTTGTTGATGTGTTTCCTGAGGAGTTGCTTGGCCTTCCTCCTCAGTGAGAGGTTGAGTTTACCATTGAGCTTGCACCAAGTATGGCGCCATTGTCTAAGGCCCCGTATCAGATGGCTCCGGTTGAACTCGCTGAGTTGAAGGCGCAGTTGCAAGAATTACTGGATAAGGGTTTTATTCGTCTTAGTACTTCTCCGTGGGGGGCTCCAGTTCTATTTGTCAGGAAGAAGGATGGTTCTCTGAGGTTGTGTATCGATTATAGACAGCTGAACCAGGTGATGATAAAGAACAAGTACCCACTTCCGAGGATCGATGATCTGATGGATCAGTTGCAGTCTGCGAAGGTGTTTTCAAAGATTGATTTGAGATCAGGATATTATCAGATGAGGATCCGTGAGGTTGATGTTAGTAAGACGGCCTTTAGGACTCGGTATGGACATTATGAGTTTTTGGTTATGCCTTTTGGTTTGACCAATGCTCCGGCGGCTTTTATGGATTTGATGAACCGAGTCTTCAAGGCCTACCTGGATCAGTTCGTGGTGGTATTTGTAGATGATATTTTAGTATACTCTTCTTCTGAAGAAGAGCATACCACACATCTTCTGGTGGTATTGCAGGTTCTGAGAGAGCACCAACTCTATGCCAAGTTTAGCAAGTGTGAATTCTGGCTAGATAAGGTGCACTTCCTGGGACATGTCATATCTGGTGATGGCATAGCAGTGGATCCAGCCAAGATTGAGGCAGTAATGGATTGGAGCAGACCTACAACAGTAACTGAGATCAGGAGCTTCTTGGGATTAGCAGGATATTACAGACGGTTTGTCCAGGGTTTTTCGTCGATAGCGACCCCCGTGTCAAGGTTGACTCGTAAGGGAGTTCGTTTCGTGTGGACCGAGGAGTGTGAGCAGAGTTTCATTGAGTTGAAGACTCGCCTCACTTTGGCTCCAGTATTGGTGCTTCCATCAGGTTCTGGTGGGTTTGTGTTTTATTCTGATGCATCACGTCGAAGCTTGGGTGCGGTTCTGATGCAGCATGGTAAGGTTGTGGCCTATACTTCTAGGCAGCTGAAGAAGCATGAGGAGAACTATCCCACTCATGACTTAGAGTTGGCAGCTGTGGTTTTTGCACTGAAGATCTGGCGGCACTATTTGTATGGAGAGAAATTTCAGGTCTTTACCGATCACAAGAGCCTGAAGTATGTATTCACGTAGAAGGATCTGAACTTGAGGCAGCGTAGGTGGATGGAGTTTATCAAGGATTATGATCTCGACCTTTCTTAAAATCCGGGCAAGACAAATGTAGTGGCAGATGCCTTGAGTCGGAAGACGGTCGTGTCATATCTCATGGTTCAAGAATGGAGGTTATTTGAGCAGGTCGTGGAATCTTCCTTTAGGGGTCCGCGAGATGTTGATAGAGCTGTGTTGGCTAGCTTAACTGTGAGGCCAGCAATGTACCATGCCGTAATCGAGGCCCAGAGGGCAGATGCAGAGTTACCACAAGTTCTCCAGAGACCAGAGGTGGAGTTGTGGGATGATGGTATAGTTAGATTTAGGGGCAGACTCTATGTCCCAGCTTAGGAAGACGTGCGTAGGAGTGTCCTGAATGAGGCACACCGTTCCAAATATGCAGTGCATCCCGGAATGACTAAGATGTATCATTGTTTGAGGAGGCACTTTTGGTGGCTTGGTATGAAGAAGGATGTGGCTAATTATGTGGCAAGGTGCCTGACTTGTCAGCAGGTTAAGACAGAACACCAGAGACCAGGAGGATTGTTGCAGCCTTTGCCGATCCCAGAATGGAAATGGGAACATATAACTACGAACTTTGTGATGGGATTGCCTGTGTCCCCTAGCAGAAGAGACGCGATCTGGGTCATTGTTGATCGATTGACCAAGTCGGCACACTTCCTGGCTATTAGGAAAGACTGGTCAGTCAGTAAGTTGGCTAAGTTGTTTGTGGACCGGATCATCTCTCTGCACGGGGTGCCCTTATCCATCGTGTCAGACCGGGATCTAAGATTTACTTCTAGATTCTGGAAGAGTTTTCAGAAGGCCTTGGGCACGCAGTTAGCCTTCAGCTCGTCTTGTCATCCCGAGACTGATGGGCAGTCAGAGAGGACCATTCAGACACTGGAGGATATGCTCAGGGCATGTTGCTTAGACTGAGGAGGTTCTTGGGAGCAGCACTTATCTACAGTGGAGTTTGCCTACAACAACAGTTATCATTCTAGCATCGGCATAGCGCCTTATGAGGCATTGTATGGGCGGCCGTGTCGATCTCCTGTGAATTGGTCTGAGATTGGTGAGAGATAGATAGCAGGGCCAGAGTTGGTACAGCAGTGTGCTGTGGTTGCCAGAGTGGTGCAGCAGAGGTTGACGACAGCTCAGAGCAGACAGAAGAGTTATGCAGACATCCGTGGAGACCGCTTGAGTTTGAGGTTCGGGACCACGTGTTTCTCCGAGTCTCACCCTCCAAGGGTGTGATGAGATTCGGAAAGCGAGGTAAGCTGAGTCCGCGATATGTTGGGCCTTTTCCCATTCTTGCTCGAATTGGGGAAACGGCGTATCAGCTAGCCTTGCCACCCACTCTTGCAGGAGTGCACGATGTGTTCCATGTTTCTTTACTGAGGAGATATGTTCAGGATCCATCTCATATTTTGGACTTTTCAGAGTTGGAGGTCGCTAAGGACTTGTCCTTTCCAGAATTTCCAGTACGTATTGAGGATCGCAGGGAACAAGTCCTCCGGAACAAGGTTGTTCCTCTGGTTAAGGTGATTTGGCAGTATCGCTTCGGGGGCGAGGCGACTTGGGAGAGCGAGGATGAGATGCGGGAGTAGTTTCCCTACCTTTTCCCGTAAGTTCTCTTTATAAGCTTGTATCATTACTTTTTCAAACTCGTTAGTTATAGCAGGCTATTTCGGGGACGAAATTCTTTTAAGGGGGGGAGAATATAAGGATCGAGGTTTCGGATCCAGTTATCGGGTCAGTTTTAGGGTCAAATCCCTTAGTTTGGGTCCTGGTGGGGCTGAGACTTAGTTTCTTTTTCGTGTTGAGCTTGCTCAACGCGATTCAAATGGTGTCCAGCTAGGTGGACGTATTTTAGGCTGTGCCATGTGGGCGCCACGTAGGCTGGCTTTGGGGTGCGAGAGTACGTCCCCGGTCATATCGTCTGAATGGCGTCTTGGATGGACGACACCATTTAGAGTACGACCCTGGTCTGTCAGTGTACGGCCCGGTCTTGTCGTCTGAAAGACGTCGGGCTTGAACGACGCGTTTTACCCAGCTTATATTTGACCCTACGAATCCTCCCTCCTTTCCCTCATTCTCTCCTTTCTCTTCTCTCTCCTCTCTTCCCTCCGATCTCCGGCGACCCCTCCCCCTCTCCTTGCTTTTCTCCCTCCATTCCTCCTCTCCCTCCACTCCATTAACCTACCAACTTCCTCCACTACCACCACCACTTCCTCCGCGACGCACTTCTCTCCGGACGGCGGCCGACGTCCCGGTGGAGTAACGACGTCCACGGCGGTACCGGCTGCGACGTGTGCCGAGACGGGTTGGCGGTTTGGAGCTAGGAGGAGTTCGAGTAACCGGTAGGGTGACGATCCCCACTGTATTTTGTTTGAAAGCATGTTTTTCCTACTTTGAAGCATGTTTAGGTTAAGCATGTTTAGGGGACTTTTGGGGTGAAAATATTAAAGGCATCTAATGAGAAATTGGGTGTTTTAATGGGTATTTAGGTTCTTTTCCTCCTTCTCCACTCTGTTTGTGTTTTTTTCACGATTTAGGGGAGGAAGTTCCTCCCCGTGGATTGGGGGAAGGCGGAGGAAGAACCTGTCTGTGAAGGTTGAATGGCATCGGGGGACAGCGACGCCTTTTAGAAAGGCGGCTTCCACCCACGACGCGATTTGACCCGGATAATAGATTCTGTCTCTGGAACTGAATGGCGTCCAGGGACAGCGACGCCATTTGAATGGCGTCATCTGTGAACGACGTTGTTTTAGGCCATCTTCCGAGACCATATTTCACATGAACCAGTTTAGGGCTCTTGAATGACGTCGGCCTTGGGCGATGCGATTCAAGCCAGAATTCCATTAATCCATGCAATTAACACGTGTTTACATTTTTAGATAGTTTAGTTAATTGCATGCTTAGAAATGTACTCGATGACGATGGGTTCCATGTGATCGGATCGCACCGTATTGCGTTTTGTGCGATCGTGGGGCTAGAGTGACAGTTGTTAGCGGTTAGGCACCCTGTGTCGGTGTGGGAGTGACTCGGCGCCGGTGTGGGAGTGGCGGGGTGACGCCTAGAGAGAGGGTCACCTGGGGTATAGCTAATACCGGTGTGGGAGTGGTACATTCGAAGTGTCACTCGTGCTGGGGGAAGCAGAACCACCTGGAGCCTGTCAGGCCGAAGTAGCCAGCGCGCTATCCGAGGGGTTGCTGTTTGGTCTCAGTGGGTCGAAGTTTCTCGCGTTCGGCCGTGTGGTTGGCGTGTTTTGCCGAGACGCTGGTTGTGGGCTCCGTGGTAGAATGGTTTCAGAATTGTGCATGTTATATTTCGACTGCATGTGTTTTATATCGAAATCTAGGAGTTATGTTTACTGCTTTACTTGCTTAAATTATCTGTAATTGCGTTGCTACACTTGTGGGTGCGTGAGTGGGTGGTGGGGATCGAAGGATCCCTACTGAGTCTTTTCGACGAGACTCACCCGTGCGGTTTTCAGGTGAGGGTTTCAGGCAGGCGTAACGAAGAGAGCGTTGCTTTGGGTCACGCGCCAGCAGCCGTGGCTCTGGGGTATGCTCCGATGTAGTTGTCATTTTATTTTCTGGCCTGTATGCTTAATTATTTCTTTTCAGTTGGAGTATGTAATTATTTACTGAGTCGAGTCGCATTGTAATAATTTTAATTCTTGCACTTCCTTTTCAATTCAATACGATGTGAATGTTTAGCTTAGTTTATTATTTATTTCCCAGACTTACCTAGATCCTGGTATGGCTCCAATTAATGATTTGGTACCTATTTAGTAATCGGATCCCCGATTATAGGGTGGCGAGTCGTTACATGGACAATGCCATCTTAAGGGGATAATTTGACCAGATTCCAATGTAAGCATCCTTGTTGGATAGCGTATTATGTTACCTAAGGGTAATGAGTAAAATCTATGAAACCTACTTCAATATGATGTAGTGGTGGGATATGTGTGATCCCCAGTTCCGTGATAACCAAGACTCGATACTATTGCCTAAGTATCCGGTATATATATGTGTGGCGGTTAGGATGCTTGTCTGATAAATATATGAAATCGTGATAATTGACACATATATGTGATTCATTTGAATTTGTTTTAAAGGCATTATAAATCTATTTTATGATGTGAAAATTTAAAAAATATTATTTTTAAAATATATAACTTGATTACATACTACTTGTTTTATTTTGAGCCATATGTTATGTGATATGTGCCTCTCTATATGTTGGAGTAATTATCTGATATGTTTATGGCAGTAGTTTGTTTTCAAATAAAGTAAGAAAGTTTGATATATGTAATAAGTATTATGAATCAGCATTCTTGTTTCAGATTATTTGAAAATGCATCTGATTTGATATGAGATATATGTAAAATCTTATTTTGTATCATTTTCTTATTTGATTTATATGTCGCATTGTGAATTGTTTATGATATGATTACCATGTGAATTTCAATTATTATATATTTATGTTATAGAGGGGATGATGCCTAGTGAGTTTTATACTTAGTAAGTTTGTTGGATAATTTTTCAGGAGAGGTGGTCAGAGAGTTAGACTTTGATTCTGACCACGAGGTGTGGGAGTTGTTTGGAGCATTTGGATTCAAGGCTGGTTGTGATATATGAGTCTTTTCATTTTAGTAGATAGATGTAGTAAGAGTAATTAAGTCTATCATATGAGATCTTTAGGAGTTGAGAGAGGTTGATATGTTATATTGAGACAGTTGTTTATTATGAGACTTCTGTGGATTATGTTGGTTTATTATTATTTGAAATTTACAATGGATGACTATTTGTTTTACCTTGTGGATTCTTATTCTCTCATTTCCATTATGTATATGCTATGTACTGTCTTCGAATTCCACTGAAAGTTAAATATGACTGAACAAATGATTCATGGCATTACAAAACATGGTATCAGAGCAATTTTAAGAGTTTTAAGTTCCACACCATCGGATCTGTTAAGCTTGGGTAGTTGATTGATGGCTTTTAGATCTTAAGTTGAGTATAGATCATAGAATAGCTAAGTTTGAATTTGAGATAGAAGTAGAAGTGCTGAATTATTAGATTTTAAACTTTATTTGAAGTATTTGAATTTTCAGGATATATCAAGGCGTGATCGTCCTACTGCGGTTCCTCCTATTCAGCCCCCGTCCTCTGAGGATATCCTTGTGCAAGGAGGTTCTTCTGCAACCTAAGGCCAAGGTGCGGTTAGCGCACCGCCAGTTAATATGGACTTCAATAAGTTTATGTAGACTTTTTAGGGGATTGTGCAGGCTTTGTAGACTCAGGCTCATGCTCAATGTCATAGGCCTAAGGCGACCCCTATGACAGAGCGGTTCAATAAGTTGCGTCCTCTTTCTTTTAAGGGGGAGAGCTAACCAGAGATTCTTGAGGCTTGGCTCAACGAGATGGAGAAGATGTTAACTGTGATTCATAGCCTGGAAGATAAGAAGGTCAGTCTGACGACCTTCATGTTGTAGGAGAGAGCAGATGTTTGGTGGAAATCTATGAAGAGGACTGTATTTGCTGGTATTACTACTATTACTTAGACGGAGTTTCTTGGAGTTTTTCGTAAGAAGTACTTTCCTGACCACGTTCAAGATAAAAAGGAGATAGAGTTTCTCAACCTGGTGCAAGGCACTATGTCTGTAGCTGATTATGAAGCGAAGTTCTATGATTTGAGAAAATATGCACCCCAAATCTATGACAATGAGAAGAAGAAGTTGAAGAAATTTGTCAAGGGTTTGAAAGGTACCATTCGGCATTATGTTGTTGCTCAAGACCCTCAGGCTTTCGCTGCTGCTTTAAAGACTGCATTCAACATGGAGCGAGAGCATGAGAAATTTATGAAAGACCAGAAGGGTTAGAACAAGAGAAGTGCACCAGCTACCTTTGTTAAAAGATAAGAAGAAGTTTTGGGTCCAGCAAGTGAAGGGTCCGGCACCGAAGGCATTTGATTCAACTGCTTGCACTCAGTGTAGGCAGCGACATGGTGGGACAGAGTGCTAGAGAGCAGTCGACAAGTGTTTAGTGTATGGTGATCCGGGGAATATGGTTAGAGATTACCCGAAGGCCAGAGCTCAACCGGTGCAAGAATAAAAGAAAGGCAAGACTCAAGGACGTGTTTATGCTCTTACTAAGGAAGATGCTGAGAAGACCCCTACTATTATATAAGGTACTATTCTTATTGATGATGTTCATGTTAAGGTGTTGTTTATCTTAAGAGTAGACTAATAGATGTTACACATCCATTGATAGTTACTATAGCTTCTGGGGAAGAGATTCACACTATGCACATTATATCTTCTATTGTTGTTAACCTTGGAGACAGTAGATTTTGATATGATTTTTGAAAAAGATTGGCTAGATAAGTATTTCGCCTTGTTAAATTGCCATCATAAGAAGTTGATATTTTGAGAGCCTAGTAAGGAGTTTATTTATCGTTGCCTTAGGCATCGATCAAGCCGTGTTATGGTTTCCTCACTTAAGGCCGAGAAGTTGTTGAGAATGGGTTGTCATGGATATTTGGCAAGTGTTGTGGTGGTCCCATCAGATGGTGCTAGTGAGAGATCTATTACTGATATCGATGTTATTCGGGAGTTCCTTGATGTTTTTTTAGATGATCTGCCCAGTATGCCTCCTTTACAGGAGATCGATTTTGTTATTGACCTTATGCCAGGAACGTCTCCTATTTCTAAGGCTCCGTATCATATGGCCCTAGCGGAGTTGGCAAAACTGAAGAAGCAATTGCAGCTGTTGCTTAATAAGGGTTTCATTCAACCTAGTGTGTTACCTTGGGGAGCCCGAGTACTCTTTGTAGAAGAAGGATGGTTCGATGAGGTTGTGTATCAATTATCGTTAGCTTAATCAATGACTATCAAGAAAGATATCATTTTTCAAGATTGATCTTTGGTCAGGATATCATTAGTTGTGGATCAAGGATGAGGACATACCTAAGATTGCTTTTCGGACTTGGTATGGGCATTATGAGTTTGTAGTAATGTCTTTTAGACTGATAAATGACCTTGCTGCTTTTATGGATCTGATGAATAGGATGTTCCACCGTATTTGGACGAGTTTGTGGTGGTATTTATTGATGATGTACTAATTTACTTTTTGAGTATTGAGGCACATAAGGAGCATTTGCGAATTGCTTTGGAACTGTTGAGGCAGAATCAGTTGTATGCGATTTCTAAGGATGGTTAGAGCAAGTTTCTTTTCTTGGTCATGCAATTTCTAAGGATGGTGTATCTGTGGATCTGGCTAAGGTTGAGGTCGTACTTTCTTGGGAAATGCCTAAGAATGCTTCAAAGATTCGTAGTTTTCTAGAATTGGCAGGCTACTATAGGTGCTTCATTGAGGGATTCTTATCTACTGCTTCTCTGATGACTAAGCTTACCAAGAAGGGTGTCAAGTTCATACGGTCTGAGGAATGTGAGCAAAGTTTCCAAGGGTTGAAGACAAGACTTACCACTGCCCTAATTTTGACTATGCCTCATGGGTCAGATGGTTTTGTTGTTTATATGGATGCTTTCCAAAAAGGTTTGGATTGTGTGGTGATGCAAAATAGGAAGATTGTGGCTTATGCTTCACGTCAGTTGAAGAATCATGAGAAGAATTACATGACACATGATTTAGAATTAGCTGCGGTTGTTTATGCTTTGAGGATTTGAAGAAACTATTTTTATGAAGAACAGTTTGAGATCTTCACTAATCATTATAGCCTAAAATATATTTTCTCACAGAAGGAGTTTAATTTAAGATAGAGAAGATGGGTTGAATTTTTGAAGTATTATGAGTTTGCACTGAATTATTATCCTTGTAAGGCCAATGTGGTTGTTGATGCTTTGAGTAGGAAACATATGGCCTTGTCTTTGCATAGAGATTGGGAGATGCTTGAAGACGTTGATTGTAGACCAGAAGTTAAAAGTGAACGTTGTGTTCTAACTTAGTTGGCTGCAAGACCTGTAATTGTGGAGAGAGTTATGGAAGCTCATGAGCAAGATCCTAAGATGCAAGAATTGATTGGTAAGGCTGATATTTCTCAGAGTGATGATGGAGTTATTAGATTTTGAGCAAATTGTATGTTCCACAAGATGAGGAGCTACAAAGGGAATTGTTGAGTGAGGCTCACAAGTCCCAGCTTTTTATTCACCCAGAGAGTACCAAGATGTACAAGGACATGAAGAGAAATTTTCGGTGGTCTGGCATAAAGAAGGATTTTGCAGAATTTATTTTCAACTATCTTACTTGTCTATAGGTGAAGATTGAGCATCAAAGGCCAAGTGGACCGATGCAAGCTATACATATTCTAGAATGGAAATGGAAACACATTACTATAGACTTTGTGACATGATTGCCATTGACTAGGAAGAAGCATGATTCTATTTAGGTGATTGTGGATAGATTGACTAAGTTTGCTCATTTCCTAACTATGCATAAGAAGACTTCTTTGGAGGAGTTAACTCGAATGTACATTGAGGAGATTATGAGGTTGCATAGAGGTCTAGTATCTATTATCTCATATCGTAATGCTAGTTTTACAGCGAGGTTATGAAAGAGTCTAAAGGAAGCTTTGGTACTCAATTGAAGTTCAGTTTAGCTTTTCACCTGCAGACGGATGGACAACTAGAGAGAACGATTCAGACACTTGAGGATATGCTAAGAGCCTGTAGTATTGAGTGGAAAGGTAATTGGGATGATCATTTAAAGTTGATTGAATTTGCTTACAATAGCAGTTATCATGCTAGTATTGGTATGGCACTGTATGAGGCTTTGTATGGTAGACCATGTCGATCACCTTTGTGTTAGAAAGAAGTTGGAGAGAAAAAGTTGATTGGTCCACAACTAGTTGGAGATTGCTTAGATAAGATTGATATCATCAAGAAGCGGATTTTAATAGCTCAGTGTCGACAGAAGAGCTATGTTGATCATAAGCGAAGGGAATTGGTGTTTGAAGTGGGAGATCATATTTTCTTGAAGGTTTCACCGACTAAGGGAGTCATGATGTTTGGAAAAAAAGAAAAGTTGAGTCCAAGGTATATTGGTCCATTTGAGATTTTAGAGCATGTTCGGCAGGTTGCTTACAAGTATGTTTTGCCACCGAATCTGTCAGGTGTTCATCCAGTATTCCATGTTTCCATGTTGAGAAAGTATGTTGTTGATTCATCTTATGTACTAGATTATGAGCCATTGGAAGTTCAACCGGATTTGTTATATGAAGAGAAGCTCATTCGTATACTAGATCATAAGGAGCAAGTATTGAGGACTAAGACAATTCTTTTGGTCAAAGTTCTTTGGAGGCAATGCTTTGTGAGTGCTCAAATTGGGTGTGTGATTATCATGAAAATTTATGTTGTTTATGTGACAAATAAACCTATTAAAAACTAAGTGAATGTGATCGCCAGAAACTTTTAACTAAAAAGTTCCAAAAGAAAAGATTCATCGCCTACCTGTTTTGGATGTGGGAGATTTTTGAGTCCTTGATTCCCCTCCTTCAGCCGGCTGAAGAAAGAGAGCCCTTTTGACTTTGTTCTTGCTTTGGCTGCTTATCAGACTTTGAGGATCATCCAGATTCCTTTTCTTTGTTGTTGATGATTCTCTCCTCTTTATCTCCTTTTGTATCTTGCAAGAAAGTGGAAAGAAAGAGAGAGAAACAATAAGAACTCAAATAGATGTAGTATATATTCTAATGAAGATTCTGATCATGCAACTTGAACAAGAACTCACTTGTTTGATGGTCTTTTAAATCCCTTGAAACATGGATTGGAAAATAATGCTAGTGAGTGTGTGTTGCATGGAGTGATGTGATGAATGAGATTTTGAACTAATATGATGATGAATAATTAAGAACTGAGTTGGATGGCCTCTGGAAAGCCTTGGTCTTGAAAGTTCTTGAAAGAACGAAGAAACGATGAAGAAAGATGCAGACTTCAGGACTCTTGGAAGTAGCACTTTGATCCTTCGGCGTTTGGACGTCGTCTTCTTCTTGGATCACTCAAAATTATCACTAACCTTCACTTTAATCACTCCCTTTTAAATGATCTAGGGGTTATGTATTTATAGGCTTTTCATCCGCAATTATTAATAGATTAATATGAAAGAATTTGAAGTTTATCCAACTAACAAACAGATAAACACAGATTAATTCATCTTTATCTGTAATTATCTAAAACGCGTCGCCCATAGGAGACGTCTTTTAGACTAATTAAGATAAGGATAAACATCCGGAAAAAGAGACAGAAATAGCTTAGGAGACATAAATGGCGTCATGTCTGACAGACGCCTTTTAGCTAAGTAATCAATTAATTAAAATTTAAATTTAAATATCAAAATAGGAATAAACTCTAAATGGCGTCTACACATGTCCACGTCTTTTAGACTTTTTCATATTTGATTAAAATTTGAGTTAAAATCAATTTAATTAATTAACTTAAATTATGTCTGTTTGACCCGATACTATTTAGATAATTAATCCAAAAAAATTAATAAAAATTAACCAATGATTAAATATCAGACCATTCTGAGGCATTTATTATATGATATGAAATTTACTCACAATGATGTCAAAATTAGCATGTCTACAGCTGCCTCACTTTGGCATCGTCTTTATAAAAGAGTGAAATGAAATGGAATGTACTGAAAAGGTGATACCAAGGTGTGATGAGACACGCTCTTAACATCACATGATTGGAATTTTTCTCAAAATCATCGATGAAGATAACTCAAAAATATCAATGGAATTAATCATGTCTGGATGAGATAGACAAGGAAATAAAATAAGGTCGATCAACCTCCACGGATTGGGAAGTACCCCAGGTCATAGACACTGCAGGTTTCACTATGGGGAGCGATTGCCAGCCAATGTGGACGTGCTGCAGCCATGATGGATCTTAAAAGAAAACTGAAAATGTTGGATAAAGAATCAAAGAAAGGATCGAATTCCAAGGATATTTTCAAGCTAACCTCAAAGATAATCAAGATACTCAATTCAGAATGAAATACTTCATATCATATTGGAATTATTTGATTAATGGTCTGAAATTTAATCAATAATTAATTCTTATCACAATTATATCAAAGTCCTACATGATGCATGCTGGGCTAAAAGAAAAATATAAAATCAAATAAAATATAAATTAATCAAGGATAATATTGTTAAATTGTCATTAATGAGTCAAGATACCAATTCTTGCAATTCAGTGCTAAGTCGAAGCTCGTTTATCCACACACTGTTTTACAAAAGTGGAACCATCGTCCTCACTAATTAACAATCAAACGGCCTATCCGTGTGATTAAGAATTCCCTGGAATTACACCGTTTTTGTTGAAGGGGAACTCAAATTCCAGTTTCATCAAAATCACAAGGTCCTTGATATACTCTAATAAATATTTAACATATAGTAATGATGATATAAATCAATTACATGAAAGAGTACAGGGATAGAGATAACCATCTTTTTAGCCACGGTCAGGACTCATAAACTCTCACAGTGGGATCTTCTTTGAATTTTCCAGCTTTATTTGAATTTTTCTGAATTTCCTGCAGTTAAAAATCATCAGTAACTTCAAACAAGTGTTTGACTAAGCATCAAAATATGGATATACATTGAATTTCGGGTGAATAACAAAAGACCCTGAAACGTGTCGTGTCGCGCCGACGCCATTAATATTAACTAAAATGCGTCGCTGTTCATCGACACCTTTTCAGTCGCAGAAATAGGTTCTGGCTGATCTCTACCCGGATTCCAACTCTTCCCATGCTTATCCCTTCTCCAATCCGGAAAAGCCTTCTTAGGATCGCAATTCTCTCTATATAAACTTCATTAACCTGTATTAAGGCATCCCTAACACAATCTAGAGATTAAAGCTAGGAATTTTCTTCAAAGTTCAAGGACTTTCAAGGTTTTCAAGGCTTTAAGAAGGAAAAGCTCAAGAATAAGATGAATTCTTCAAGCAAGAGGGTGAAGAAGACGCTAGAGAAGCTCTCCGATGTGGAAAATCATTTAAGTGGAAGAGATCCTACCCTCCAAGTAAGTTGAATCTTCTTTTCTTCAATCCTTTTTCTTAAATTCCATGTTCTTCATATTCTTCAAGTTCTTCTCCCTTCTATTTTCTAAGCATATCCTTTGTTTCCCGGTCCAAAGAAATTCACCTCTCTTCCTTGGATTCGAAAGCTTGCTAAAAGTACCACAATCTCTATGCAATCTTTTGTTTCCAAGTGGAACATCCAAGGTCTAGTAGTCCATACAAAGCATTACAAAAGTCCAAACGTGGACTGGGCGGCTATGGGTACTTTGATTGAATTATGGCATCCTCAAACTCATACCTTCCTTTTTCCTGATTTTGAATGCACTATTCTTCTAGAGGAAGTTGAACTTTTATTGGGCCTTCCCAAAATCAAATTGTACGGTGACAATGAAGTGATCCAGAATAAGATGGATTTGATGAGGGAAAAGATCACCTGTCAACAATTGTTGATGAAAATCATGAATGACCCAACAGAAGTTAAAGGATGCCTCACCAAGAAAGGAATCAACCTTGCTAAGCTTGCAGAGTGGACGTTGTACGAGATTGAAGATCTTAGAGAGGATGACACTGAGAACATGATGAAAGCTTTCACCACGTGCCTAGCTGGAGCTCTGTTCTTTCCTACTCAAGACAACATATTAGAAGATGATCAAGTGAGCGCAATCTACGAGATCTTTGAGGGAAGACAGATTGGCATAGCGATTCTAGCTTATCTCTACAGTGGGCTTTCTGCAGCGTCTACAGGTCAACCTCCCTATGGTTGCATGCTACTCTTCACTCTATGGGTCGAGTTGCACTTCAAGTTTGAATATCACACGAGGAATTCTCCATGACCATCTCAAATCTATCAGAATAGCCCAATCTTCCATATTTCCAACATTGTGAAATTCAATGAGAAGATGATCAATCGAGTGCCAAAACTCAAGACTCGAACTGACTGGAGAGATTATCTGAGAAGAATGTCAGCAAATGGGTTTGACTCTTCACCTCTTGCTCTTGTAGGAAAGCCAATTCGGGTACGTCGTGCAGCGGGTGCAGAGCTTAAACTGATCGGGGCTACTGAGTTTGTGCTATACAATCCTCATCGCTACTATACTCAACTCAGCTTGCTTCACTACGAATTTCCTGAATTTTCTCATACATCTCCAATCAAGAAGCGTACCTTGGAATCTGACGAAGATTATGAAGCCATTGAACTTATAGTCACACTGTGGAATATTAGCTTCAATCATCGTGTAAAATCCTCTCGAGAAACAGATAGAGGATTATCTGTTCCATATATACTGAGGCTTCGGGAATTTCTTCCTTTAACGTGCTCTTTTCTTTTCCTTTTATGATGTAATAAAGAATTCATTTCAATAAAGAATTGTTCCTTTATGTCTTGAAAACCATCCTCAATCTCCTGTGACTTGTCCAAGACTTTTTTCTTGAGTAAAAACTTGATTTTTCTTAAAATATGACAATCTGGGTATACTTTAATGTAAAACGTGCCCACTCAGAAAGACGCCTTTTAACCATAATTCATTTTCCAAAAATCAGAGATTAGTCCTCAAATTCCTTAAAACGCGTTTGTGTACAAACGTCTTTCAAAACTCTCTCTTGCTTTTCTCCAGAATTCCGCCATTAATTCTGCAATTAATCCACTGAAACGCGTCGTGATATGTGGACGCGTTTAATCATCATCCCTTGTACTATTCTGACCAGAGTTGGCAGTTTAAACTGAAACGCGTCGCTATGTGTAGACTCCGTTTGATCCATTTCAAACACCTGCTTTGTCGCCTCAGTTTATGCGCCCTGAATGGCGTCGCTGTACCTCGACGCGTTTCAAACTTTTCTAACAGAACCCGCGCAAGCCTCCTTTCTTCCTCATTCCCCCAAAACTTTTCACTTTCCTCTTCCTCTCCGGCGATCCTTGTTCCTCCAGCGACCTTCGTTCTTCGGCGATTACCAGCCTTCTTCTTTCTCCATCCTCTCTCTCTCTCGAGCTCTTTCTAACTCCCTCTTAAGCCCTCTTCCTCTAGCTCTCTCTCAAGTTTTCTTCTTTGGCCATGGAACCCGGCAAAGGATCGAGGGGAAAACGCCACCGCACCGTGCGTGTAGTGAGGAGGGAGGATCCTAGAGCAGTTCCCCCCGAGGAGGCCATGGCCTTGGAAGCGGCGGCGGCCATCTTAGAAGAGGAAGCTCCTCCTATGGTGATGGGCGAAGAAGAAGAAGGGGAGGACATCCTCCATTTGGTAAGTCTCTTATGGATGTTTATTTTAGATGAATGGAATGAAAGAAAGGGGAGAAAATGGTAGAAAGGGGCTTGTTGGAAAAAGCCCGAAAATCAGGTTTGAATGGCGTCCAGACTAGGTGACGCCTTTCAAAGGGTGTCGCCATGGTCCGACGCCATTCAAAGGGAATTTTAATTTTGAGTGGAGTAGAAAATGAGTTTAAATGGCGTCAAGGTAGGTGGACGCCTTTCAATGGGCGTCCATGTTGCTCGACGCCTTTCAGTTAGAACATTTTATTGATTTTCTTTGGCCATTGACTAATGAAATTTTCTTGAACTGTTTGTAGGGGACAATGAGGGCCCGCATATCATGGGATTTGGTAGTAGGAGCATACCGGGGACTCCCGGACTTCCAGAAGGCATGCCTGCGCCAGATGGGGTTCGGCGAGATCCTCGAGATCGAGCCATTCTGGCTTGATTTGGACCTCCTGTAGGTGCTGCGGGAGAGGTGGCATGCGAAAAGCAGGGCTTTCCTAATGCCTTGGGGACACATGATCCCCACTTTAGAGGATGTGGCCAGGATTACTGGCCTGAGGGTAGAGGGCCGACCGGTGAGCGGGGTGACCTACCTCGATTACCGTGATCTAGCAGAGGCTCTATTAGGCATAGAGGTGTCTATCTTAGACAGGGAGTCTAGGACCGTTCCTAGGGTAGAGATAGAGGCTGCCCTAGGACTGATAGAGCCCCAGCGTCGGTCGGATGAGACCTGGGTAGAGTTTAGAGATAGATTAGCTGAGTCTTCTTCCTCTGTCTATTGCAGTGACCCTAGTAAGATAGATGAGATAGATAGACAGCTTAGGATCTTTTTAGTTTTCTTTTTCGGTCGGTTGCTCTTCGGTACGAAGGGCGACCATATCCATTGTAGGTTCCTTTACTTGTTAGATGACTTAGAGAGTCTGCATGAATATGCTTGGGGTGCGGCCCTCCTGGCCCACTTGTTCGCAGACTTGTCCGTGGTCACGCCGGACCACGAGACGACTGTCATTGGCTTCTCGCCATTCCTCCAGGTATTAAGTTATTTTAATTATTTGTTCATGATATGAAATGCAATGATATGATGCTTTCTCTAACCTATATGTTCATGTATGCAGGTGTGGAGTTACCACTATTTCCCGCTCGGCCGAGCGAGAATAGTGAGACCAGGTGCCGTCCCGTTGGCCTGCCGCTGGCAGCCCATCATGGACACGGCGCCACAGCACCATCAGCTGACGGCCTTCCGCTGTCAGTTTCTTGATTACCCGGAGCTCCTGGTGAGTTTTAATTTGTTCAATTTTGTTTATTAAATGCAATCTTTCATTTATTCAATGTAATTTATTTATGTGGATGCATCTATCCTATATGCAAGTGATTTGGCGCCCTTATATGGGCGTGGGCAAGGAGGGCCAGCCGTGGGTGATGGCTGGCCGGAGACGATTCGGGAGGCATATGTGGCTCCACTGCCTCAATGAGATCGAGCTGCTCCGCCTCCGCCTGGTGATGAGGACGCTGGGCCTCCATCAAGAATGGATTAAAGAGGAGGTCCTGGAGGGCGTCGGGAGGAGTATGAGGGGCAAGCAAGCCCTCACAGACTGGCGTGCCAAATTCCCGGAGCATTACGAGGATTGGCACCGTCGTGGCGTACGGGTGGAGTCCCACGCGGAGGACAGTACCGCCTACCTCCAACAGTACCGGACTTATTACGCCGACCAGCTACGACTCCTCCGACCACTCGATGTAAATATGATTTATGCGTCTTTCATTTTATTACTATCTTTAACTTATATTTGTGAATGAATGTATGTGTGGTATGCAGGATGTACGAGATGCTGTGATCATCGACCTCCGGGCTCGTCTCCAGGATGCCGAGGCCCAACTGGAACAGGTCCAGAAGGAGCTCTTTGACTTGGTATGTATGCATACTTATGAATGAATGTTTTAATTAATTTGTTTTGACAATTAGCCACTGACGGTTGTCTTTTGGTGCGGCGAGCCGTCTACACCCAGGCGGCTCCCCCTTTATATGGTGCTTCATCTTCTACCTCGTCTGCTGCTCATGAGGCTGCCTTGGCTGACCTCCAGGGTCAGCTCGCCTCCGCCATCCATCGGGCTTCTCTTGAAGAGGAGGACCGGGCTGCTCGAGTGAGTTCTGATCTTTTGACTTTTTTTTATCATATTCGTTAATCACTTGATGAGCTGACAACATCTTCCCTTGCAGGTTATTGAGCTTCATGAAGCCCTTCAGAGGGCTGAGGCGGATGTGGCCCGGGTCCGTGACCTCGAGAAGCAGGTGGCTCGTCTCTCCACCGGGGATCTTCCTCGGGAGTTGTCACGTCTCTAGTCCCGACTGAAGTTTGTCACTGAGGAGAGAGAGAGGGAGCGGCAGGAGCGGCAGAGACTGGACGCGAAGATGACCTCCCTTCGAGTCCAGTTAGGCATCGCCGAGCATGAGCGCCGGAGTGTTGAGGAGAGGTACAGACGTGCTCGGCAGCATGCTCAGGAGCGCGGGCAGGCGAGCGCTTTCACAGCCAGCTGTAGGCACCCGGAACATCCCCCACCGCTGCTGCGGGCTTCGAGCGAGGGGTTCTCCGTTCGTCTCAGCACTGTGGCGATTTAAAGGGGGGTTAGAAATAAAGGTGTGATTGCTAGGAGCATTACCTTTTGGTCCCTGTGCTCCGCAGGATTGTGGAGTGATCGCGTTCTGAGGGAGCGGGAAATGCTGGTTCCTCCTTCTCTTCCTCCGGCCGGCCAGAGGAGGAGAGCCCGGCAGTCTGCACGCGAAAATGTGATAAGGATCTCTGAAAAGAAAAGACAAGACAGAAAACGACCCGATTAGAACTGTAATATGCAGAATCTATCCATGAAGATACAAAAAACTAGTTAAAATCGGAGGGAGACGCACCGGATGATTGGTGGGGAGGGAAGGTGACCATATGTTATGGCCACCCACCTCCCGTTTTTTTTTTTAGAAACCTCTGGGGGGTAAAGATTACTAGGTCATCTTAACATGCATGCATGCAAATGAGGGTGCTCGTGTGTGGAAAGTGAAGTAATATGTCAAAAGTGAAAAAGAAGAGGGAGAGAGGAAGAATGCTACGGCATGGATGGAAAATGAGGATGCAATGAAATGAACAGGAAAAGGTAAAAAAGGGGTCAAGAAGACAAGCCCATTTCGGAGTGCGAAGGGTTCCTCTTGAAGCTAAGTCCTTGTCTGCTCGACTCCTCAAAGCATACTCGCTTGCCAGCCTTGTCTGAGCCTTCCCTCCAGAAAACTCCTCGTTAACCTCCTTCGAACCTCTCACCAAAAAAAAACTCCTTAACCTCCTGCTCAAGGGGGCATGGGGGGTTTAAATAGATGAAGGAAAAATAGGAGAAAATAGGAGTCCAAATCCCCGTAAATCAACCTACAGCCAATAGGAAGTGGTCATGGGTCGGAGGTGGTGCGCGCGGCAGTCACCGGAGTGGGGAGTGATCGGAGTAGTGGGGGTGAGGGCGGCGAGTAGAGGAGATCGTGGGGAAGACGAGGTCAAGGGGGTGGTTAGGGAGTGGACGGCCAGCCAACATGCCTTCCAATCCCGTGGAAGGCCAGGTAGCTGGCCTTCCACGAAGTGGTGGAAGGCGGCCCGGTTGGCCTTCGAAGGGGGTGGAAGGTAAGGGGTGGCATTCGAAGGGTGGTGGAAGGCAAGGGGTGGCCTTCGAAGGGTGGTGGAAGGCGGACTAGCTGGCCTTCGAAGGATGGTGGAAGGCGGACGGCTATCCTTCGTAGGGTGGTGGAAGCCGGGCTGGCTGGCCTTCGAAGGGTGGTGGAAGGCAAAGGGTGGCCTTCGAAGGGTGGTGGAAGGCGGACCGGCTGGCCTTCCACGAAAAGGTGGCTGGAGTCGGGATTTGGTTAATGGGCCTAGTTATTAGTGGGCCGAGATGGCTAAGATGAGGGAGTTTGGGGATGATGGGCTAATGATGGATGGGGTTCATGACCAAAAGGGTGGTCCAAAATCGGTGTCTACAAATGCCCCTCCGAGACACCTGTTTTGCAGTGGAGTGGAACGGAATGATAAATAGGTGTTCCGGAAATCGAACCAGATTTTGGACAACCCGAAGAAGGAATGAGCTATATCCAAGGATGATATGCGAATGTGGTAAATGAATGAGAGTTGGCTATTTGGATTGCAAGGGTGATTAAGAAAGAGAACAAGGTTCAAACTAGAGAATCACAATCCGTGGGACCCTCGGGTGCTGGAACCGTGAGGCCTTGGCACACCAGGATGCAACTATCTGGCTCAAGGGGATCTCGAGCATGAAAGGTGTAGGAGTGTGACTTGAAGAACTTTCGACACAACGGGCGCGCGGTGGCCTGGCGCATCATGTGATCGCCAAGTGAGAGAATCTCAAGCACACGCATTGGAAAAAAGGATGAGGTCTTGCAATTCAAAGGGCTAACAGATGGACAATTGCCAGACTCACAGATCAACGATGGGTTAAGCAGAGTGATGAATTATGGTCATTGCCCCTAGGGCGAGGGTGGATGCTTATGCAAATGCATGCTGGTTTAAAATTAACAAAAAAATTCCTAATGCAAACAGGAGGGGTTTATTGGCCAATCGAATAACTTGGAGAATATAGACTCCTCATTATTTTGTTTAAAGAGGAACTCAGAGTCTATACATCCGAAGTTATTAGCTTCCTGTGTCTTCAATCCTACTTGCCTTAGATTTCCTGCAGCTGCAAAAACATACATTAGCAACGTTCACATATTCAATGATCACAACATTAAACATTAAACTGCAGGAGGATGAGAAGCAAATGTTTAGTTTCGAGTCGAAGCCGATATGGAAGATATGGCTATTCTATTGGTAGAATGCCAATCCGATATGGCTTCAACTCAAATTCCAGGAAACGCCATTAATTTGTAGATATTGAGCAAGGTGGTCTCTTGACCCTGGGGTGAGGTTACCTTCTCAAAGTAGAGAAGGGAGAAGGGCACTTTGTCTTCTCGTGGATGGGCCTTTAAAGTGGTAGAAGGTCAGCTGACTTGCCTTCTACGAAAAGGTGGAAGGCCAACTAGCATGCCTTCTATGAAGTGGTGGAAGGCCAAGGGTATGCCGTCCATAAGAAGGGAAAAGGATATGTATGCACTTTCGTCTCTTATGGGACGTGGAAAAGTTTGTAATTATCCCGTGGCCTTAAAGGGGAGTGTAGACACCGATTTTGGACCACCCTTTTGGTCATGAACCCCATCCATCATTACCCCATCATCACCAAACCCATCATTTTATCCATCTCATTTAGCCCATCAAATTTTCTCACATAATTCAACCCACTAAATAATCAGGCCCATTAACCAATCTCCGCTTCCTCTCACCCGTGGAAGGCCAACCAGGCCGCCTTCCACCATCCCTGGAAGGCCAGCCAGCCCGCCTTCCACCATCCATAGAAGGCCAGCCAGCCCGCCTTCTACCATCCTTGGAAGGCCACCCCTCGCCTTCCACCATCCTTGGAAGGCCACCCCTTGCCTTCCACCACCCTTCGAAGGCCACCCCTTGCCTTCCACCACCCTTCGAAGGCCCTTCTACCGTCCTTCGAAGGCCACCCCTTGCCTTCCACCACCCTTTGAAGGCCACCCCTTGCCTTTCACCACCCTTCGAAGGCCACCCCTTGCCTTCCACCCCCTTCGAAGGCCAACCGGGCCGCCTTCCACCACTTCGTGGAAGGCCAGCTACCTGGCCTTCCACGGGATTGGAAGGCAAGTTACTTGGCCGTCCACTCCCCCAACTACCACCTTGACCTCGTCTTCCCCACGATCTCCTCCACTTGCCACCCTCGTCCTCACTACTCCGATCACTCCCCACTCCGGCGACTGCCGCGCGCACCACCCCCGACCCTTGACCACTTCCTATTGGCTCCAGGATGATTTACGGGGATTTAGACCCCTATTTTCTCCTATTTTCCCTTCATCTATTTAAACCCCCCATGTCCACTCGAGGAGGGGGTTAAGGAGTTCATTCTTGGAGGGAAGGCTCGGAGGAGAGACTCAGAGGAGGTTGGCAGGCGGTCAGGAGGAGCTTCAAAAGGAATCCTCCGCACTCCAAAATGGGCTTGTCTTCTTAACCCTCTTTTACTTTTTCACCTTTTTCACTTCATTGCATTCCCACTTTCCATCCGTTCCGTAACATTTCCCTCTCTCACTCTTCTTTCCGCTTTCAACACATCACTTCACTTTTCACACACGAGCACCCTATCTGCATGCATGCATTTTAGGATGACTTAGCAATCCTTATTTACCCCCAGAGGTTTTAAACAAAAAACGGGAGGTGGGTGGCCATAACATATGGTCACCTTCCCTCCCAAACACCCATCCGGTGCGTCTCCCTCCGATTTTAATTAGTTTTTTTTATATTTTTATGGATAGATTCTACATGTTACAATTCTAATCGGGTCATTTTTCTCTCTTGTCTTGTCTTTTCTTTTTAGGAGCCCTTACCACATTTCTGTGTGCAGACTACCGAGCTCTCCTCCTCTGGCCGACCGGAGGAAGAGAAGGAGGAACCACCATCTCCCGCTCCCTCAGAACGCGATCACATCCTCACCATCCTGCGGAGTACAGGGACCGTAAGGTAATGCTCCTGGCGATCACACCTTAATTTCTAACACTCCTAAAATCGCCACAGTGCTAAGACAAACGGAGGGACCCTCGATCCGAAGCCCGCAGCCGCGGCGGGGGACGTTTCGGGCGCCTACAGCCCTCTGGCGATCACGGTGGGACCCTCTCTTGCTCGCCGCGCATAAAAGGGTAAGAGCTCCTCCCGCGGACGGCCAAGCACTTGGCCGCCCAGAGTCCCGAACGGCCAAGCGTTTGGCCGCCCAGACCGGACGGCCAAGTGCCTGGACGTCCAGTGGACCGGACGGCCAAGTGTTCGGCCGTCCAGCCCAGACCGGACGTCCTAGTGCCTGGCCTTCCAGAGCTCCAGGACGGCAAAGCACCTGGCCGTCCAGATTGCAGGACGGCCAACTGCCTGGCCGTCTAGAGCTCTAGGACGGCCAAGCACCTGGCCGTCCAGAACGCAGGACGGCCAACGGTTTGGCCGTCCAGGCTCTAGGACGGCCAACTAGCTAGCCGTCCAGGATGTGGCCTTCTAGCTGCCTACTTTTCGCTGTCCAATTTTTCAAATTAAATTGTTGCTTGTTCCAGTTTGTTTACTGTTCTCTTGTCTTCTCTTGTCTGCTGGATTGTGGGTTGATTCGAGGGTACTATCCGCAGGGGTTTTTAAGGAAGAACCGGCATCACACTTCTAGTTACCTCTCCCACAGTGTTTGAGTCTCCACCTGAGGATTCCCACTCGGGTGTGACTAGTCTTATTCTGTTGGGAACCTCCGTCAGTCTCCGCGAGCCAGGGATTCCCACTTGGCCGCCGAGCGGGTTGTACCTAAACCACCTAATAGGATCCCGGGTTTTGTGTGAGGAATTAATTGAGCCTTTCCATAAACAATCACTCACCTATAGGTGTCACTGAGAGAATTGTTTCAGAATTTAAGACACCTAACTAAACTCTGGTCAAACAAGTTTTGAAAAATTTCAGGGTCGTTAAGGGTTTGAACTTGATTTGTTAGAAACCAACACTCATAATACACAGTTAACCTTCCAAGTGAAATATAAAATTTCTTAGGATTTGTATTTCATAATGAACCAAATGTATGTTAACACTATGTATGATGACATGTATGAGTTTGGTAACAATGTGACATACAACCCTCTGTTTGAGATTGAAGAGGATCCACAACAAACATTTGTAGGCATGTTCCAAACACCTAGAGAGGAATTTAGGAGAAGGGGCTTGGATGAATCTTCATCTTCAGAAAGTGACCCTATAATGTCCAACAGAACCCTCCGAAACCCGAGTGAGGACCCGGAACTTATTGCCGTGTTATGACGGTACACCCCTGATCAACTCATCCGGTAGGCCTCTTGTAGCAAAACTCAAGATTCCACTCCTCGGAGAACTCACTTCCAAGGATCTCCCAACAGAGCTCAGACTCGCATCGACCAGCCAACTCCTACTCCAGTTGCTCCACCCATCATGCCGATTCCAATCTCTCCAACCACACCTCCTCCCGAGCAGAAAGAATTCATTTACAAAAGTGAGGTCGAAACCTATGTGCGTAAGTTCATGGCCGAGAAACTTACCCTGAAACAACCGCACTCTCTCTCGAGCTATTGTCAGCTCCCTCCGGCCGACTTTCCACCAGGATTCAAAGCCCCCAAGTACAGGAAATATGATGGCACCTCTGACCCTCATTATCACCTGTCAAGTTTCCTCATGGATTCCCATCAATGGCTCTACGACAGAGTCCTCCTTGTCCATCTGTTCCATAAATCCTTAGAAGGTGAGGCCCTAAGATGGTTTTCTTCCTTACCCGCCACAGACCTAATCAATTTTGATATGGTCTCCGAAAAATTCACCACTCAGTTTAGCCATATGACAACCATGCCTCCCACCTTGTTTGATCTTGTGATGGAAAAGATGAAGCCTGAAGAGGAGTTCACGTATTTTGCCAACAGGTGGAGGGCAATGGCCTCTAGGGCGGAAGTGGAAATCCCCGAATCTCAAGCTATCACCATGTTGGTCAACAACGCTACCCCGCAGCTTCGAGCTATTCTCATGCTGAGCGAATTTCACACATTCGCACAACTTTATAATCGAGCTCGGGTAGTTCAATCTCAGATCTGGAGTTCCACTTTGCCATCCTTCCTTTGAAAATCAGAACAGAAATAAGAGGACTTCACAAACTCCACCAATAGAGGGAGTGACAATCAATGAACAGGTGAGTGCCTTGGGGCAACCCCTTAGGTCACCCAGTCTTATGTCCAAATTAGACAACCAATCCAATCAGAAACCATATTCGGCAGTTCCTTCTTCCTCTAGCACCAAGATCAATTGGGGGCACATGAAAGAGGCTATTAAAACCTTGAAAGTCAAGAGCCCTCCGCCCTCTCATCAGGTAGCTCGAGATCCATCTAGCTCTCTAGAAAGGGTGAGCACCCTGGACAAAAATTTGGAACCAAATGTCGATCACAGAGGACAGTACTGGGAGTATGAAGAGGTTGGGATATGGCGTGAGTGCCCTACTAGGACGACCAAACCTAGAGAGCCGTTGCAAGGAGTCTCCACTATCATCCAAGACAAACCTTTGGTCTTGATACGACCTAGGGAACAACCAACAGCTATCAACCCTGTCACTCTGGACCAAGTTCCCTCAGTTTTAATCAGAGAACCTCCTCTATCCATCTTGTGTCCAACACCCAAGCCAGGTCCAGTAACCTAATTCTGCCTAATGAATTCACCACTAGGTCAACCACTAAAGTCAGATCAGGCAGTGGACCCCAGTCCGATTGGTGTTACATTGAGAAATCGCATCATTCCCCCAACAAGTCAACCCTTGGACTCTCAAGAGGATTCAAATCTGTCTAAAATGATTATTCAATCTAAGTATGACATCCTACAGAATCTAGGGAAAACTCCCGCCAAGATTCCGGTCCTAGAGTTGATTAGGAGATCTCCTACACACAGGGAGATATTGTTCAAGTTCCTCCAGCAAATTACAGTCAATGAAGATCTTCCTATCAGGGGGCTCACAAATGCCATTCTCTCAGTCACCCAGACACCCACAGATAAGGATCTGGCTCCCCCTGAATGTCAATCCGTTCCCTCATACTTAACTGCAACACTCAAGGGTCACTCATTGGACTCCATCCTGTCGGATACCGGGGCATCAATCAATGTCTGTCCACTCAAGACCCCCAAGAAAGTAGGGATTGATCTAGAGAAGATTGAGTCTACCTCCATGATGGTCTCAAATGGGAAACTGGAAATGGGCCCAGTGGCCATGATCTTTGAATTCTACATCCCTAATGTCAAGCCCATGTACAACGCCATTCTGGGAAGGCCTTGGATGGACCAAACCCTTGGAGTGCCCTCCACTAACCATCAGTGCTATAAATTCCCATATAATGGGAAGATTGGCAAAATGAAGGGTACCTCCCATGTTGAATCTTTGGACTCAGTCTCGACTGGACAAATTTCATCCATGATCACTTCTGGAAAAGGGGTAGAGCCCATCCTTTCATCGGTCGACTCTCAGCTCAACTCCCAGCCTAGCATAGGTTGGCAGCTTATGGACAAAATGGGGTATAGTTCGGGATCTGGGTTAGGCAAAGAAGAGCAGGGAATTCAAGAACCTATCTTTGAAAATTCAACCATTGGAGGATTCAAATTGAGTTACATACTAACCAAACCAACTGAAGGATCAAAAAAATAGAGTCTCTTGGATCACTTTGTGAAGGAAAGTCAAGAGGTACTCAAGATACACTATCTTGAGGATGAGTTGAAGGAAACAAGCAATGAAGCTCAAAGAGAAGATGCAGAAGATTTCTCTACACAGCTGCTGTTCTATGAATCAACCACTCGACGAGAAGGAGCCTCCTTAGTGAGGGATGAGCCGGTACTCACCGCTCTCATTCCCTTCCTATTCTACACACCTGCCCTTCTCAGGCTCTTATCACCGATCGTAGCTCACTCTTGGGGCAATTCTGCCATCATTGGGTCTCTGTCTCAAGGACCCACCTTTGCAACATGTCTGACTCACCCTCAGAATCTTGTGCATAATCGCTTGGGGATTGGATAGCCTCCTCTTTATCTACAAGTTGTAGAGGTAAGTAAGTTCTTTTGTTTCTAGTTCAAGAGTTAGCAAATAAGTGTAAATATTTGAAAAATGTTTTTCTTTGGATAGGAGTCTATCTAAAAAATTCTACTCTTTAAATGCAAAAAAATCAAAAATTTCAAAATCTCAAACAAAAAATCGAATATCCCAAAAAAAAGCAACAAAAAATATTTGTAAATATGTACATACTCCAATGAAAATGACAAAAAAATCAGAAAAGACACAAAATCCAACTATCTGGTGACTACCATGTAACCCCTTGTCTAGGTCTAGTTGCATGATAGATTGGGTTAACATTAAGGTTTGGCTAAGACTTTGGTCTACCAGAACCTTGGACGTGTCTACTTTACTTTCATACGGATCCCTATGATCATCCTGTGATGCACACACTTACACGTTTTTTCAAAAGAGAACCCTTTAAAATGAGTTCCAAGTCTTTAGGACACTGTCAAAATGCAACATTTGCTCTTCGTCTCTCGATCGATCAAGACAGTTGACGCCCTTAAACGGTCGAGCTCAGAAAATTGCGGTTCCTCCACAACCCGATAGATGTAACCCCTCAAAAGGGCCATGTAGGCGCCCGGAACGTTCCCCGTCGCCGCGGCTGCGAGGCTTTGGAATCGAGGGTTCGTCTCCGTTCGTCTTAGCACTGTGGCGATTCAGAAGGGGGGTCATAATTTAAAGTGTGATCGCCAGGAACATTACCTTACGGTCCCCGTGCTCCGCAGGATGGTGAGGATGTGATCGCGTTCTGTGGGAGCAGGGGATGTTGGTTCCTCCTTCTCTTCTTTCGGCCGGCCAAAGGAAGAGAGCCCGGTAATCTGCACGCGTGTACGTGGTAAGGATCCCTGAAAAGAAAAGATCAAACAAAGAAGAACCCAATTAGAGCTGTAATGTGCAAAATCTATCCATAAAGACGCAAGAAACTAGCTAAAATCAGAGGGGAACGCACCGGATGGGTGTTTGGGAGGGAAGGTGACCATATGTTATGGCCACCCACCTCCCGTTTTTTGTTTGAAACCTCTGGGGGTAAATAGGGATTGCTAAGTCATTCTAAGATGCATGCATGCAGATAAGTGCTCGTGTGTGAAAAGTGAAATGAGGTGTTGAAAGTGAAAGAAGAGTGAAAGAGGGAGAATGTTACGGCATGGACGGAATTTGGAAATGCAATGAAGTGAAAAAGGTGAAAAGTAAAAGAGGGTTAGGAAGACAAGCCCATTTGGAGTGACGTTCCTCCTGAAACAGCCTTCTGACTCTTTGCCCGCTTGCCAGCCTTCTCTGAGCCTTCCCTCCAAGAAGCCACCTCTTAACCCCAGAAAATCCTTAACCCCCTTGCTCGAGAGGATGTGGGGGGTTTAAATAGGCGAAGGAAAAAAAGGGAGAAAACAGGGGTCTAAATCCCCGTAAATCACCCTTCAACCAATAGGGAGTGGTCATGGGTTGGAGGTAGTGGACGCGGCAGTCGCCGGAGTGGGGAGTGGTCGGAGTAGTGGGGACGTGGGCGGCGAGTAGAGGAGATCGTGGGGAAGACGGAGTCAAGGGGGTGGTTAAGGAGTGGACGGCCAGGTGACATGCCTTCCATTCTTGTGGTGGAAGGCGGCCCGGCTGGCCTTCGAAGGGGGTGGAAGGCGAGGGGTGGCCTTCAAAGGAGGTGGAAGGCAAGGGGTGGCCTTCGAAGGAGGTGGAAGGCAAGGTGGCTGGCCTTCCACGAAAAGGTGGTAAAAAGTAAAAAGGCGGCTAAAAAGGTGGAAGGCGAGGTGGCTGGCCTTCGAAGGGGGTAGAAGGCGGGGGGTGGCCTTCGAAGGTGGTGGAAGGCAAGGGGCTGGCCTTCTACGAAAAGGTGAAAAAGGGGGCCAAGAGGGTGGAAGGCAAGGTGGATGGCCTTCGAAGGTGGTGGAAGGCGGGGGGTGGCCTTCGAAGGTGGTGGAAGGCGAGGGGTGGCCTTCGAAGGTGGTGGAAGGCGGACTGGCTGGCCTTCCACGAAAAAGGTGGCTAGAGTCGGGATTTGGTTAATGGGCCTAGCTGGTAGTGGGCTGAGATGGCTGAAATGAGGGGATTTTGGTGATGAAGGGCTAATGATGGGTTGGGTTCATGACCAAAAGGGTGGTCCAAAGTCGGTGTCTACAAATGCCCCTCCGGGACACCTATTTTGCAGTGGAGTGGAACGGAATGATAAATAGGTGTTCCGGAAATCGGAACTGATTTTGGACCGCCCGGAAATAAATGAGCTATATCCAAGGATGATATGCGAATGCGGCAAATGCATGAAAGCTGGCTATTTGAGTTGCAAGAGTGGTTTAAGAAAAGGGACAAAGTTCAGTACTAGAGAATCACAGTCCGTGGGACCCCCGGGTGCTGGAACCGCGAGGCCTTGGCATACCAGAATATAACGATCTGGCCCAAGGGGATCTCGAGCATGAAAGGTGTAGGAGTGTGACTTGAAGAACTCTCAACACAACGGGCGCGCGGTGGCCTGGCGTATCATGGGATCGCCAAGTGAGAGGGTCTCAAGCACACGTGCTGAAAAAAGAAGAAAGGGGTCTTGCAATTCAAAGGGCTAACAGACGAACAATTGTCAGACTCACAGATCAACAATGGATTAAGCAGAGTGATAAGTTATGGTCATTGCCCCTAGGGCGAGGGTGGATGCTTATGCAAAATGCATGCTGGGTTGAAATTTAGAAAAACAAATTCCTAATGCAATTCCTAATGCAAACAGGAGGGTTTATTGGCCAATCGAATAACTTAGGGAATATAGACTCCTCATTGTTTTGTTTTAAAGAGGAACTCAGAGTCTATACGCCCGAAGCTATTAGCCTCCTGTGTCTTCGATGCTACTTGCTTCAGGTTCCCTGCAACTGCAAGAACGCACATCAGTAAATGTAAATAATCAATGATCCACAATATCTTAATGATAAGCTGCAAGGAAACGAGGGACAAAGGTCCCTGTCGAGTCGAAGCCAGCACGGAAGATATGGCCATTCTCAAAGAGGAATGCCAATCCGGCTGCTTTTGGCTTCGACTCGACAGCAAAAGCATCCACCTTTTGGACAGAATCATTTTCCTGTATGCACAAAATGAAGGGGAAACAGTTAGTAGTATCTGTTTTCGGCCCCTTGCCCAAAAGAGCAACTACTTTTTCCCTAGCCTTCGCATAGGGTCAAGGGGCCGTATTACTAACCGGACAAAAGGAAAGCATTGAAATTGACGTGACAAGAAAATATGCAAATGATAGCGGATATTAACAAGTGGAGTGTGTGATGAAAAATATTTTTTTGTTGATTCCGTCTACCTGGTGACTGCCCTGACTTAGGCTGGTTGAATGATAAAAGGGAAATGCACACTCAACTTCCCAGGTATCCTAAGCTCACATCTAGATTGATTTGGGCCTCTAGACTCCTCAAACTAACCTTGACCGGTTAAGACTCATACTGATGACAATACCGTCATGCCATGGTTAGACTCCCAGCTGCTTCCGACCACCAAGTTTGCCCCAAAAGTTTTCGAGGTAAATGATTTGCACGACCCGGGTCTCTTTCCTCACAATCTAGGAGGTATATGATGGAACACCTTGGAACCCTAACGGTCAACCGCGCGACGCTGACCCGGAATCAGACGCCGTCGCACCGATTGGTGACGCGCATGCATTGACCTAAGCCCGAAGTTGTAAGGGTACACATTGAGATTATGGTTAAGAAATTAGTTCACCAGAAACATCGACATTACTCTTCACCCATTTTGGACTCCTGTGATCATGTGGGCATGTGACGATTTTTGAAAAACAAACCATTTTGAAATAATGTTCAGTCTTTAGATAGCTATCTCGTGTCAAACCTTGGAGGAGAAAAAGTGAAGAAATTGTGGAGATAAACCTCAAAGGAGGATTGACAAAACCGTTAAAAGGACAAGCTGTGACAAAACGGACTCCTTTTGACCTCCTAGATGCCCCTATTTTGACTTTTCAGGCCTTTATTGGATTTCTTGGCCAAGCACGGTCACGACCAGGCTTTTTTCATGATTGCTTGAACCCCTTTTTCTTTTTTGTATTTCTTTTCCGCTCTTGACATTTATTGGGGTTATTTGATATTCCGCCTGCGGGGACACTGCCCTCTTCACGTGCTCTGGTCCTTTACATTTCATTTCTGGGCCCTTTTTTGTTGAGGGGTTACATCTATCGGGTTTTTTGAGGAACCGCAATTTGCTGAGCTCAACCGTTTAAGGGCGTCAACTGTCCTGATCGGTCGAGAGACGAAGAGCAAAGGTTGCATTGTGACAGTATACTAAAGACTTGGGACTCATTTTAAACAGGTTCTTTTTGAAAAACGTGCAGGTGTGTGCATCTCATGATGAGCATAGGGATCTGTATGAAAGTAAAGTAGACACGTCCAAGGTTCTGGTGGACCAAAATCTTAGCCAAACCGCAATGTCATCCCAACCTATCATGCAACTAGACCTAGACAGGGGGTTACGTGGCAGTCACCAGACAATTGGATTTTGTGTCTTTTCTGATTTTTTTTGTCATTTCCATTAAAGTATGTACATATTTACAAATATTTTTGATGCTTTTTGGATATTCGATTTTTTTGGGAGATTTTGAAATTTTTGATTTTTTTGTATTTTGAGGGTAAAACTTCTTCAAATAGACTCCTATCCAAAGGAAAGCTTTTCAACAATTTTCAAATATTTACACTTATTTGCTAACTAAAAATGAAAGAACTTACCTACCTCTACAACTTGTGGATAAAGAGGAAGCTATCCAATCCCCAAGCGATTATGCACAAGACTCAGAGGGTGAGTCAGACATGTTGCAAAGGTGGGTCCTTGAGACAGAGACCCAATGATGGCAGAATTGCCCCAGGAGTGTGCTATGACCGGTGATAAAAGCCTGAGAGGGGCAGGTGTGTGAAATAGCAAGGGAGTGAGGGCGGTGGATACCTATTCATCCCTCACTAAGGAGGCTCCTTCTTGTTGAGTGGTTGGTTCATAAAACAGCAGCTGTATACCGAAATCTTCTGCATCTTCCCTCTGAATTTCGTTGATTGCTTCCTTCAACTAATCCTCAAAATAGTGTATCTTGAATACCTCTTGATTTTCCTTCACAAAGTGATCTAAGATACTCCATTTTCTTGATTCCTCAGTTGGTCTGGTTAGTATGTAACCCAATTCGAATCCTCCACTGGTCGGATTTTCAAAGATAGGTTCTTGAATTCCTTGTTCTTCCTTGTCTAACCCAGGTCCCAAACTATACCCCATTTTGTTCATAAGCTGCCAACCTATGCTAGGCTGGGGCTTGGCCTGAGAGTCAACCAATGAAAGGATGGGCTCTGCCCCTTTTCCAGAAGTGACCATGGATGGAATTTGTTCAGTCGAGACTGAGTCCAAAGACTCAAGATAAGGGGTATCCTTCATTTTGGCAATCTTCCCATTGTATGGGAATTTATAGCACTGATGATTAGTGGAGGGCACTCCCAGGGTCTGGTCCATCCAAGGCCTTCCCAGAAAGGCGTTGTCTATGCGCTTGACATCAAGGATGTAGAATTCAAAGATCAAGGTCACTGGGCCAATTTCCAGGTTCCCATTTGAGATCATCATGGAAGTAGACTCAACCTTTTCTGGATCAATCCCTACTTTCTTAGAGATTTTGAGTGGACGAACATTGATTGATGCCCCGGTATCCAACAGGATGGAGTCCAATGAGTGACCCTTGAGTGTTGGGGTCAAGCATGAGGGAAGGGATTGGCATTCAGGGGGAGCCAGATCCTTATCTGTGAAGGATATCGTAGGTGTCTGGGTGACTGAGAGGATGGCATTTGTGAGCCCCCTGATAGGAAGATCTTCATTGAGTGTAATGCGCTGGAGGAACTTGAACAATGTCTCCCTGTGTGTAGGAGATCTCCCAATCAACTCTAGCACTGGCATCTTAGCAGGAGTTTTCCCTAGATGCTGTAGGATGTCATACTTAGACAGATCTGAATCCTCTTGAGAGTCCAAGGGTTGACTTGTTGGGGGAATGATGCGATTTCTCAGTGTAACACCAATTGGACTGGGGTCCACTGCCTGATCTGACTTTAGTGGTTGAACTGGTGGTGAGTTTATTAGGCAGAATTGGGTTACTGGACTTGGCTTTGGTGTTGGACACAAGATGGATGGAGGAGGTTCTCTGATTGAAATTGAAGGAACTTGGACCAGAGTAACTGGGTTGATGGCTGTTGGTTGTTCCCTAAGTCGTATCAAGACCAAAGGTTTGTCTTGGATGATAGTGGAGACTCCTTGCAACGGCTCTCTAGGTTTGGTCGTCCTAGTAGGGCACTCACACCATATCCCAACCTCTTCATACTCCCAGTACTGTCCTCTATGATTGACATTTGGTTCCAAATTTTTGACAAGGGTGCTCACCCTTTCTAGAGAGCTAGATAGATCTTGGGTCACCTGATAAGAGGGCGGAGGGCCCTTGACTTCCAAGGTTTCAGCAGCCTCTTTCATGTGCCCCCAATTGATCTTGGCACTGGAGAAAGGGGGAATTGCTGAATATGGTTTCTGATTGGATTGGTTGCCTGATCTAGACATAGGACTGGGTGACCTAAAGAGCTGCCCCAAGGCACTCACCTGTTCATTGATTGTCACTCCCTCTATTGGTGGAATCCTCTTACTTCTGTTCTGATTTTCAAAAAAGGATGGCAAAGTGGAACTCCAGATCTGAGATTGAACTACCCGAGCTCGATTATAAAGTTGTGCGAATGTGTGAAATTCGCTCAGCATGAGAATAGACCGAAGCTGCGGGGTAGCGTTGTTGACCAACATGGTGATAGCTTGAGATTCGGGGATTTCCACTTCTACCCTAAAGGCCATTGCCCTCCACTTGTTGGCAAAATATGTGAACTCCTCTTCAGGCTTCATCTTTTCCGTCAAAAGATCAAACAAGGTGGGAGGCATGGTTGTCATATAACTAAACTGAGTGATGAATTTTTCGGAGACCATATCAAAATTGATTAGGTCTGTGGCGGGCAAGGAAAAAAACCATCTTAAGGCCTCACCTTCTAAGGATTTCTGGAATAGATGAACAAGGAGGACTCTGTCGTAGAGCCATTGATGGGAATCCATGAGGAAACCTGACAGGTGATCATGAGGGTCAGAGGTGCCATCATATTTCCTGTACTCGGGGGCTTTGAATCCTGGTGGAAAGTAGGCCGGAGGGAGCTTACAATAGCTCGAGAGAGGGTGTAGTTGTTTCAGGGTAAGTTTCTCGGCCATGAACTTACGCACATAGGTTTCAACCTCACTTTTGTAGATGAATTCTTCCTGCTTGAGAGGAGGTGTAATTGGAGAGACTGGCATCGGCATGACTGGTGGAGCAACTGGAGTAGGAGTTGGCTTGTTGATGCGGGTCTGAGCTCTGTTGAAAGATCCTTGGAGATGAGTTCTCCGAGGAGTGGCCTCTTGAGTTTTGCCACAGGAGGCCCACTGGATGAGTTGATCAGGGGTGTACCGTGCTAACACGGCGGTAAGTTCCGGATCCTCCCTCGGGTTTTGGAAGTTTATGTTGGGGATTACAGGGTCACTTTCTGAAGAGGAAGATTCATCCAAGTATCTTGCCTTAAGTTCCTTTCTAGGTGTTTGGAACATGCCCACAAATGTTGGTTGTGGATCCTCTTCAATCTCAACCGGAGGGTTGTGTGTGACATTGTTACCAAACTCATACATGTTATCATACACAGTGTTAACATTCATTTGGTTCATTATGAAATACAAATCCTAAGAGATTTTATATTTCACTTGGAAGGTTAACTGTGTATTATGAGAGTCGGTTTCTAACAAAGCAAGTTCAAACCCTTAACGACCCTGGAATTTTTCTTTCAAAACATGTTCCACCAAGGTTTAATTAAGTGTCTTTAAATTTGAAACAGTTCACTAATTTCTCACACAAACCCAAGGTTCCTACAGGGTGGTTTTAGGTACAACCTGCTCGGCGGCCAAGTGGGAATCCCTGGGTCGCGGAGACTGACGGAGGTTCCCAACAGAATAGGACTAGTCACACCCGAGTGGGAATCCTCAGATGGAGAGTCAAACTCTGTGGGAGAGGTAACTAGAAGTGTGATGCCGGCTCTTCCTTAAAAACCCCTGCGGATAGCACCCTTGAACCAACCCACAATCCAGCAGACAGAAAAGAAAAGAAAAGACAAGAGAACAGTAAACAAAAAAGGCAAACTGGAATGCAACAATTTAATCAGAAATATAAAAAAGGACCAAAAAAAAAAAATCAGGCCAGCGCCTGGACGGCAGGCTACTTGGCCGTCCTAAAGCCTGGACGGCCAGGCTGTCGGCCGTCCAGCCTGGACGGCCAGGCGCTTGGCCGTCCTGGGCTCTGGACGGCCAGGTGCTTGGCCGTCCGGGCTGGGCTGGACGGGCAGGCACTTGGCCGTCCGGTCCACTGGACGGCCAGGTACTTGGCCGTCCGGGCTGGGCTGGACGGCCAGGCACTTGGCCATCCGGTCCACTGGACGGCCAGGTACTTGGCCGTCTGGTCTGGGCGGCCAAGCGCTTGGCGGTTCAGGACTCTGGGCGGCCAAGTGCTTGGTCGTCCACTGGAGGGGCTCTTTTTAAGCTGTCTTACCTGCGCGGCGGGCAAGAGAGTGTCCCATCGTGATCGCCAGAGGGCTGTAGGCGCCCGGAACGTTCCCCGTCGCCGCGGCTGCGAAGCTTTGGAATCTAGGGTTCGTCTCCGTTCGTCTTAGCACTGTGGCGATTCAGAAGGGGGGTCAGAATTTAAAGTGTGATCGCCAGGAGCATTACCTTACGGTCCCCGTGCTCCGCAGGATGGTGAGGATGTGATCGCGTTCTGTGGGAGCGGGGGATGTTGGTTCCTCCTTCTCTTCTTTCGGCCGGCCAAAGGAAGAGAGCCCGGTAATCTGCACGCGTGTACGTGGTAAGGATCCCTGAAAAGAAAAGATCAAACAAAGAAGAACCCAATTAGAACTGTAATGTGCAAAATCTATCCATAAAGACGCAAGAAACTAGCTAAAATCAGAGGGGAACGCACCGGATGGGTGTTTGGGAGGGAAGGTGACCATATGTTATGGCCACCCACCTCCCGTTTTTTGTTTGAAACCTCTGGGGGTAAATAGGGATTGCTAAGTCATTCTAAGATGCATGCATGCAGATAAGTGCTCGTGTGTGAAAAGTGAAATGAGGTGTTGAAAGTGAAAGAAGAGTGAAAGAGGGAGAATGTTACGGCATGGACGGAATTTGGAAATGCAATGAAGTGAAAAAGGTGAAAAGTAAAAGAGGGTTAGGAAGACAAGCCCATTTGGAGTGACGTTCCTCCTGAAACAGCCTTCTGACTCTTTGCCCGCTTGCCAGCCTTCTCTGAGCCTTCCCTCCAAGAAGCCACCTCTTAACCCCAGAAAATCCTTAACCCCCTTGCTCGAGAGGATGTGGGGGGTTTAAATAGGCGAAGGAAAAAAGGGGAGAAAACAGGGGTCTAAATCCCCGTAAATCACCCTTCAACCAATAGGGAGTGGTCAAGGGTTGGAGGTAGTGGACGCGGCAGTCGCCGGAGTGGGGAGTGGTCGGAGTAGTGGGGACGTGGGCGGCGAGTAGAGGAGATCGTGGGGAAGACGGAGTCAAGGGCGTGGTTAAGGAGTGGACGGCCAGGTGACATGCCTTCCATTCTTGTGGTGGAAGGCGGCCCGGCTGGCCTTCGAAGGGGGTGGAAGGCGAGGGGTGGCCTTCAAAGGAGGTGGAAGGCAAGGGGTGGCCTTCGAAGGAGGTGGAAGGCATGGTGGCTGGCCTTCCACGAAAAGGCGGTAAAAAGTAAAAAGGCGGCTAAAAAGGTGGAAGGCGAGGTGGCTGGCCTTCGAAGGGGGTAGAAGGCGGGGGGTGGCCTTCGAAGGTGGTGGAAGGCAAGGGGCTGGCCTTCCTCGAAAAGGTGAAAAAGGGGGCCAAGAGGGTGGAAGGCAAGGTGGATGGCCTTCGAAGGTGGTGGAAGGCGAGGGGTGGCCTTCGAAGGTGGTGGAAGGCGGACTGGCTGGCCTTCCACAAAAAAGGTGGCTAGAGTCGGGATTTGGTTAATGGGCCTAGCTGGTAGTGGGCTGAGATGGCTGAAATGAGGGGATTTTGGTGATGAAGGGCTAATGATGGGTTGGGTTCATGACCAAAAGGGTGGTCCAAAGTCGGTGTCTACAGGCCCAAAATTGAGATGTAAAGGACCATAGCACGTGAAGAGGGCAGTGTCCCCGCAGGCGGAATATCAAATAACCCCAAAAATGTCAAGAGCGGAAAAGAAATACAAAAAAAATAAAAGGGGTTCAAGCAATCATGAAAAAAGCCTGGTCGTGACCGTGCCTGGCCATGAAATCTACCAAAGGCCTGAAAAGTCAAAATAGGGGCATCTAGGAGGTCAAAAGGGTCTGTTTTGTCACAGCTCGCCCTTTTAACGGTTTTGTTGATCCTCCTGTGAGGTTTGTCTCCAAAAATTCTTCACTTTTTCTCCCCCAAGGTTCAGCACGAGATAGCTATCTAAATACTGAATATCATTTTAAAATGGTTCGTTTTTCAAAAATCGTCACATGCTCACATGATCACAGGAGTCTAAAATAGGTGAAGAGTAATGTCAGTGTTTCTGGTGAACTAATTTCTTAACCATAATCTCAATGTGTACTCTTAAAACTTCGGGCTTAGGTCAATGCATGCGCGTCACCAATTGGTGCGACGGCGTCGGATTCCGGGTCAGCGTCGCGCGGTTGACCGTTAGGATTCCAAGGTGTTCCATCATATACCTTCTAGATTGTGAGGAAAGAGACCCGGGTCGGGCAAATTATTTACCTCGAAAACCTTTTGGGCAAACTTGGTGGTCGGAAGCAGCTGGGAGCCTAAGCATGGCATGACGGTATTGTCATCAGTATGAGTCTTAACCGGTCAAGGTTAGGTTGAGGAGTCTAGAGGCCCAAATCAATCTAGATGTGTGCTTAGGATACCTGGGAAGTTGAGTGTGCATTTCCCTTTCATTATTCAATCAGGCTAAGTTTGGGCAGTCACCAGGCAGGCGGAATCAAAAACATGTTTTCGTCACACACCCCATTTGTTAATATCCACCAGCATTTGCATATTTACTTGTCGCATCAGTTTCAATACTCTTCCTTTTGTCTGGTTAGTTGAACACGGCCCCTTGACCCTATGCGAAGGCTAGGGAAAAGGTAGTTGCTCTTTCGGGCAAGGGGCCGAAAATAGATGCTACTAACTGCTTCCCCTTCATTTTGTGCATACAGAAAAAAGGATTCTATGTCCAAAAGGTGGACACTTTTGCTGTCGAGTCGAAGCCAAAAGCAGCCGGATTGGCATTCTACTTTGAGAATGGCCATATCTTCCGTGCTGGCTTCGACTCGACAGGGACCTTTGTCCCTCGCTTCCTTGCAGCTTGTCATTAAGATATTGTGGATCATTGATTATTTACATTTACTGATGTGCGTTCTTGCAGCTGCAGGGAATCTGAAGCAAGTAGGATTGAAGACACAGGAGGCTAATAACTTCGGGCGTATAGACTCTGAGTTCCTCTTTAAACAAAACAATGAGGAGTCTATATTCTCCAAGTTATTCGATTGGCCAATAAGTCCCTCCTATTTGCATTAGGAATTTATTTTCTAATTTTTAAACCAGCATGCATTGCATAAGCATCATCCACCATTCCCGCCCTAGGGGCATTGACCATAATTTACCACTCTGCTTAACCCATTGCTGATCTGTGAGTCTGACAATTGTTCGTCTGTTAACTCTTCGAATTGCAAGACCTTATCCTTTTTTCCAATACGTGTGCTTAAGATTCTCTCACTTGGCGATCCCATGATGCGCCAGGCCACCGCGCGCCCCTTGTGTCGAGAGTTCTTCAAGTCACACTCCTACACCCTTCATGCTTGAGATCCCCTTGGGCTAGATCGTTGCATCCTGGTGCGACAAGGCCTCGTAGTTCCAGCACCCGAGGGTCCCAAGGACTGTGATTCTCTAGTACTGAACTTTGTCCCTTTTCTTAAACCACTCTTGCAACTCGAATAGCTAGCTTTCATGCATTTGCCGCATTCGCATATCATCCTTGGATATAGCTCATTCCTTCTTCGGACTGTCCAAAATCAATTTCGATTTCCGGAACACCTATTTATCATTCCGTTCCACTCCACTGCAAAACAGGTGTCCCGGAGGGGCATTTGTAGACACCGATTTTGGACCACCCTTTTGGTCATGAACCCCATCCATCATTAGCCCATCATCACCAAACCCATCATTTTATCCATCTCATTTAGCCCATCAGATTTTCTCACATAATTCAACCCACTAAATAATCAGGCCCATTAACCAATCTCTGCTTCCTCTCACCCGTAGAAGGCCAACCAGGCCGCCTTCCACCATCCGTGGAAGGCCAGCCAGCCCGCCTTCCACCATCCATGGAAGGCCAGCCAGCCCGCCTTCCACCATCCTTGGAAGGCCACCCCTCGCCTTCCACCATCCTTGGAAGGCCACCCCTTGCCTTCCACCACCCTTCGAAGGCCACCCCTTGCCTTCCACCACCCTTCGAAGGCCCTTCTACCGTCCTTCGAAGGCCACCTCTTGCCTTCCACCACCCTTTAAAGGCCACCCCTTACCTTTCACCACCCTTCGAAGGCCACCCCTTGCCTTCCACCCCCTTCGAAGGCCAACCGGGCCGCCTTCCACCACTTCGTGGAAGGCCAGCTACCTGGCCTTCCACCGGATTGGAAGGCAAGTTGGTTGGCCGTCCACTCCCCCAACTACCACCTTGACCTCGTCTTCCCCATGATCTCCTCCACTCGCCACCCTCGTCCCCACTACTCCGATCACTCCCCACTCCGGCGACTGCCGCGCGCACCACCCCCGACCCTTGACCACTTCCTATTGGCTCCAGGATAATTTACGGGGATTTAGACCCCTATTTTCTCCTATTTTCCCTTCATCTATTTAAACCCCCCATGTCCACTCGAGGAGGGGGTTAAGGAGTTCATTCTTGGAGGGAAGGCTCGGAGGAGAGACTCAGAGGAGGTTGGCAGGCGGTCAGGAGGAGCTTCAAAAGGAATCCTCCGCACTCCAAAATGGGCTTGTCTTCTTAACCCTCTTTTACTTTTTCACCTTTTTCACTTCATTGCATTCCCACTTTCCATCCGTTCCGTAACATTTCCCTCTCTCACTCTTCTTTCCGCTTTCAACACATCACTTCACTTTTCACACACGAGCACCCTATCTGCATGCATGCATTTTAGGATGACTTAGCAATCCTTATTTACCCCCAGAGGTTTTAAACAAAAAACGGGAGGTGGGTGGCCATAACATATGGTCACCTTCCCTCCCAAACACCCATCCGGTGCGTCTCCCTCCGATTTTAATTAGTTTTTTTTATATTTTTATGGATAGATTCTACATGTTACAATTCTAATCGGGTCATTTTTCTCTCTTGTCTTGTCTTTTCTTTTTAGGAGCCCTTACCACATTTCTGTGTGCAGACTACCGAGCTCTCCTCCTCTGGCCGACCGGAGGAAGAGAAGGAGGAACCACCATCTCCCGCTCCCTCAGAACGCGATCACATCCTCACCATCCTACGGAGCACAGGGACCGTAAGGTAATGCTCCTGGCGATCACACCTTAATTTCTAACCCTCCTAAAATCGCCACAGTGCTAAGACAAATGGAGAACCCCTCGCCCGAAGCCCGCAGCCGCGGCGGGGGACGTTCCGGGCGCCTATAGGGAGGATTGTCGCGTGGCTTTCTTCCAGATTCGAGCTTTCTGTGGAAAGATGGCTTCACCTTCTGCTCGCGTTACTGCTATGGAGCATCAAGTCCTATCTGTTGTAGAAGGCCACCTCAGCAATCTGGTGGCCCATGGACAGGTATGCTCAAACCTTTATGTTGTTTACCTTGGTTCTCTCCTCTCTTTCTTGACCCTTGGTTATCCTGCAGCCTCTCCCCAAATTCCCTGATGCTAGGCATACTCGCAAGTATGCATGGCTTGCGGCACTACTGGACGTGATTACCTTAGGCATGAGGGTATATATGCGTCGGTGGAATTTGACCCGTTCTATTGTGTTTGCAAAGTGGTTCGCTTTCATCCACTGGCACTGGGAGGGGCTGGGTGCACTGCTCGAACTGTGGCATCCGGAGACGCACACGTTCGTGTTCCGAGAGTTCGAGGCAACAGTTCTGTTGGAGGAGGTAGAAACCTTCTATGGCTGGAAGGGCCTAGCCACCGGTGATCCCTCTAGTTTGCCTGCATGGGAGGAAATCTTTGTTGATATAGTGCAGGATAAACGGGAGGTATGCCGCATGACTAACAGTCGAGGAATCCTCGTCGATCGCCTTGCGTACTGGTTGATCCGAGAGATTAAGCGCAAGATGGTCGAATCTGAGAGGCTGATGCGAGGCTTATGCCTAGTTCTTGGGGGAGTCTTATGGTTTCCCACTTCGGGTTCTGTGCTAGAGAGGGAGTACGTGAGCGTGCTGAGCTTGTTGTGGAAGGGTCATTCTCTTGCCCCAGTGATCTTGTCACACCTGTATGGAGGGCTCAGCCACATGAGCATGGGGCGATCCGTGAGGGGAAGCTTGTTCACCTTACAATTGTGGATGGAGATGCATTTATCTTTTGATTTTGATGAAAAGGTGACTTCCACCTCCAGGATTTTTCAGCACAGCACATGGTATCCTGCACGCTCGCTTCTTGGTCCCAAAGATCAAGTCAGGTGTCTCACGGCTCATCTCAAGATGAGGGACGACTGGCGTGATTACCTGAACTTCCTGCCCGTGGAGAAATTTATCTTTGTCCCGATGATCCTTCGATATATGGAGTTCACCACAAGGGCTTCTCGTGAGCGTGAGTTGTGGCTAATTGGCCCTGACGAGTTAGCCGTGTACCAAGGACATCGTTGCCATCTTCATATCGGAGTTCCCAGACAGGTGCCACTCCCCGCTTTGCATGACACACTGATCGTGCTGAGACATACAGGGTACGCGAGAGAGGCGCAAGCAATAGAGCGATTCCGACGTGCATGGCACCGTCACTCTAGATTCACAAAAGCCCGTCTTGATGTAGCAGAGACTTCAGAGGAAGTCAAAAGATATGTGAACTATTTAACCAATGTACGTCGTGCTGTCTGTGCCTTTTTCATGGGCCGTAGAGCATTGGAATAATGTATCCATTGAATTTTTAGTGAATAATACCAATTTTATTTTCCTGAAAATTTCGCTCCAAAGATGTAAGTAAACCGCCCACATTGGCGGACACGTGGGACGGCTACGGCCGTGGCCGTCCATGCTGGAGGATGGCCAGCCCGCTGGCCGTCCACGTGGAGGACGGCCAAGCGGCTGGCCGTCCATGCCGGCGGACGGCCAGGCGCGTGGCCGTCCACGGCGGCGGACGGCCAGGCGCATGGCCGTCCACGCCAGCGGACGGCCAGGCGCGTGGCCGTCCACGCCAGGGGCCAAGCGGATGGCTTTAAGAAGCCCTGGGTTTTATTGTTCTCCACTCCTACCCCTTTCTTCCTCTTCTCCGATTCCAAAATTTTTCCCACCCTTCCATCCATGGCGAGAGTTTGGCTTCCCCGCTCCCTTAGGAGGAGGAGGACCGGTGGTGGCGATGGAGCGAGCTCTAGTGGCGGCGGTGGCGACGGGGAGGAGGATGTCCACGACGGCGGTGGCGACGGGGTGGATGTCGGCGGCGGCGGTGGCGACGGGGTGGACGTCGGCGGCGGCGGCGGCGAGGAGGATGTCCGCGGCGGCGGCGGCGAGGAGGATGTCGGCGGCGACGAGGAGGAGGAGTTGCCTCGCACCGGAGAGGAAGAAGAAGAAGAAGGGAGGACGGCGGCAACAGAGGAAGATGAAGAGGAGGATGACGGAGCTGATGGAGAGGAAGAAGAAGGAGAAGGTGATGGAGAAGGCGGCGGCAACGGAGAGGTGCCCCCGAAGAAAAAGAAGGTGAGTTTTTTTTTGTTCTTTTTTTTTTTTTGGAACCACAGTGAGGACGGCAGGCGGTGAGGCTGGCTGCCTCGCCTACTCCAAATCTCTATATGTATGCTCATGCCCCTAACTTTTAATTTTGTTTGGATTTTCAGGGTCCACAGAGAGTCCGAGGCCGATTTTCGTGGGAGTTGGTCTGCGCCTGGTACCACGCGCTGCCCGATCGGCTCCTTTTCCAGGTAGACGCATTTGGGTTCGGGCCGCTGTTCCGGATCCGACCGTTCATGGTGGACGCGCCTTTCTTAGTGGCTCTGCGGGAGCGCTGGGATGACAGATGCAGGGCCTTCATCATGCCTTGGGGACATATGCTGCCCACACTGGAGGACGTCTCTTTTTTGACGGGCTTGCCGGTCACTGGGGATCCGGTAGTGGGTTCCGAGCTCAGGGACTACAGGCAGCTGTCCGATCGACTCCTAGGTGAGGGGTATTACCGGGTCCAAGGAGCGCTATCTCACATACCCCTCGGACATTTCGCTCGGTCTGTGGGGTTGAGCCGGGTACGGTGGATGCCGAGCGAGACTCTGGAGGCTTTCGCCGAGAGAGTGGAGGCGCTCTTGGACTTGGATGGCCGCTCGGACGACGAGAACCTACGGATCTTCCTCTTGTTCCTCTTCGGGAGGCTACTATTTGCCACGGCTTCAGATAAGGTCAATCTGAAGTACCTGCCGCTGCTGGAGGACCTTCAAGCGGCGAAGAAGATGGCGTGGGGAGCTGCAATGCTGGGTCACCTTTTCTCCCATCTGGTGAGCTACCGCCAGGGCTCTGGCAACTTGGGTGGATTCACCCCTTTTCTTCAGGTAATTCTCTTAGTTGTGGATCTCCTTCCTCACTTATGTTGATTGGCACTGACTGTGTTGTCCCTTGCAGATCTGGGGTTACACCCGCTTCCCCATCGGCTGAGGGACCGTTTCTGCAGATCGTGAGGGATGGACCCCTCTCATGGCGCGGTGGGAAATGATCCGAGATTATCGCCCTGTGATGTACCGCGTGGAGGACATCCGCGCCCAGCTCGACACATTTCCTCCTCATATGGTGAGTGATTTGAAATATATGTGCATCTGAACAAATGATAAGGTCTGACCCTTTGTTTCATTCAGGTGGTGTGGATGCCATATGTAGAGGAGGACCTGGCCAATCATCCATGGGTGTCCCAGAGCCTCTCTCAGTTTCGGCGGGAAGTGCCCTTGCTGTGCGTGAACATTTGTGACGGCCTCTTCGTCCGGATGGCCTACCGCACATGGGGATGGCATCAGCCTCTACTCGCCTATCCGACCTATCCTGATATGAACCGCGGTCGTCGTCGATCTTCTGCTATTGGTCAGGATTGGCGAGTAGTGAGGCGGGCTGAGATTGACGTGTGGCACCGCACTGGGGATGCCCTGCAGGAGGATAAATCCCTACAAAACAGCTTCAGATACATGGGGGATTATGCCCGGTAGTACTCAAACCGCATGTTTCTAGATGTGCGGCGGGTACGTCACTCTAACCCTTCAGTCTATTTCACTCAAATTTTCCATGGACTAACCTTAGTGATATTCCTGCAACAGATGCCTGAAACTGAAGCCGTGTAGGTCCTAAAGAATCAGAATGAGATTCTGATTCTGCAGACAAGTGACCTGCTTCACCAGATTAGAGAATTGGTAAGAAGTCTGATTTCTAAATTCCGGTATGAGGTTGTCCATCTTATTTTTGTGAAAAAACCCTTGTAATGCAGAGAGAGACGCTAGCCCGTCACGGGCTGCGAGGGGATCTTGGTGCGGGCTCATCATCCCAGGGGCCAGCTGCCCCTGCTGATTGGGAGGCGAGACTGCAAGACGCTCTCCGTCGTGCGGAGGCCCGAGAGGCGGATTTGGCACAGCAGGTGAGACTTGTTCTGCTCCTGTGTTATAATGATTGAGCTTGTTTGACCTTGAGTTCCATTGCAGCGCCAGGAGGTGGAGACCGCCTTAGCCAGGGCGCAAGAGTTGGAGAGCCATAATCAGCAGTTGAGAGACCAGGTCTTAGAGGAGCGGACAGCTCGGGCCAGGGCGAGAGAAGGATCCCACCCGGACATGTACTGGGAGGGTAAGATGGCTGGCTTACGGGAGGAGCTGACGAGGTCGCAGACAGAGGTGCGGGAGCTTGATTTCAAGTACCGAACCCTGTGGGACCGAGTGATGAAGAAGGGGCGAGAGCGAGCTACGAGATCCAACACACCGAGTCCAGGAGCTCGCCCCCCCATTCCTGCCCCGTCAGCTGGCCAGGCACCTGCTGGGAGCTCTGTCTTCAGAGACCTTGACTCCCTTCTAGCTGAGGATGCATGGAGAGCATTGCGACCCGCTGGCTCATTGGGGTCTATGCGACCGGCGTCAGGGCATCGCCGTGCTCGTGAGGATGACGCTGAGAGCTAGATGAGGCACCCCTCTCGAGATAGGAGAGATGACGATGCGGAGGGAAGGAAGAGGGATTGAGAGGAAGAGGGATTGGGAGCTGATGCAGGGGTATGCCCCTGTGTCGTGATGTATGATTATGATGTTATGCTTGCATATTTCACTATTCATATCTGGGCACTTCTTGTTTTGCTTTCTGTCCATACCTGTTATTCCTGCATGCACAACATTGGGAAAACTGTTAGTAGTATCTGTTTTCGGCCCCTTGCCCAAAAGATCAACTACCTTTTCCCTAGCCTTCGCATAGGGTCAAGGGGCCGTGTCCTACTAACCAGACACATGAAAGAATATTGAAACTAATGCGGTATGCAAATGCTGGTGGGTATTAACAAATGAGGTGTGTGATGAATGAAAACACGTTTTTTTTTTTTATTCCACCTACCTGGTGATTGCCCAAACTTAGCCTGGTCGAATGATGAAAGGGAAATGCACACAACTTCCCAGGTATCCTAAGCACGCATCTAGATTGATTTGGGCCTCTAGACTCCTCGAACTAACCTTGACCGGTTAAGACTCATACTGATGACAATACGTCATGCCATGCTTAGGCTCCCAACTGCTTCCGACCACCAAGTTCGCCCAAAAAGTTTTGAGGTAAATAATTTGCCCGACCCGGGTCTCTTTCCTCACAATCTAGAAGATATATGATGGAACACCTTGGAACCCTAACGGTCAACCGCACGACGCTGACCTAGAATCAGACGTCGTCGCACCAATTGGTGACGCGCATGCATTGACCTAAGCCCGAAGTCTTCGAGAGTACACATTGAGATTATGGTTAAGAAATTAGTTCACCAGAAACATTGACATTACTCTTCACCCATTTTGGACTCCTGTGATCATGTGAGCATGTGACGATTTTTGAAAAACGAACCGTTTTAAAATGATGTTCGGTCTTTGGATAGCTATCTCGTGCTAAAACCTTGAGGGAGAAAAAGTGAAGAAAATTTTGAGACAAACCTCACAGGAGGATCGACAAAACCGTTAAAAGGGCGAGCTGTGACAAAACGGACCCCTTTTAACCTCCTAGATGCCCCTATTTTGACTTTTCAGGCCTTTGGTAGATTTTATGGCCAGGCACGGTCACGACTAGGCTTTTTTCTGATTGCTTGAACCCCCTTTTCTTTTTTTGTATTTCTTTTCCGCTCTTGACATTTTTTGGGGTTATTTGATATTCTGCCTGCGGGGACACTGCTCTCTTCACGTGCTCTGGTCTTTTACATTTCATTTTTGAGCCCCTTTTGAGGGGTTACATCTATCGGGTTGTGGAGGAACCGCAATTTGCTGAGCTCGACCGTTTAAGGGCGTCAACTGTCCTGATTGGTCGAAAGACGAAGAGCAAAGGTTGCATTTTGACAGTATACTAAAGACTTGGAACTCATTTTAAAAAGGTTCTCTTTTTAAAAAAACGTGTAAGTGTGTGCATCTCAGGATGATCATAGGGATCCGTATGAAAGTAAAGTAGACACGTGCAAGGTTCTGGTGGACCAAAGTCTTAGCCAAACCTTAATGTTAACCCAATCTATCATGCAACTAGACCTAGACAGGGGGTTACATGGCAGTCACCAGACAGTTGGATTTTGTGTCTATTCTGATTTTTTTGTCATTTTCATTGGAGTATGCATATATTTACAAATATTTTTTGATGCTTTTTGGATATTTGATTTTTTTGAGATTTTTGATTTTTGATTTTTTTTGTGTTTTCACGGATAAAACTTCTTCAGATACACCCCATTCCATGGGTGGGGTAACTCCTCTCCTCTTTCATTGATTAAGCGGTACGCATTACCTGAGTATGCCTCCTTGATTACAAATGGACCTTCCCAATTTTCTTGCAATTTGCTCCTGGGACCAGGAATTTTGATTATTTTTCTTTTGAGTACCATTTCCCCAATTTCAAACTTTCTTTCGAGGACCTTTTTTGCGTAGAATCTTGCGATCCTATTTCTGTAAACTTGAGCATGGTTTGCCGCCATCATCCTTTTTCGTCTAATAGTTCCAGTTGGGTTAACATGGCCTTACGACGCTCGGCGTCGCTAATTCCATTGTCCAACTGCACTCTTAGAGAAGGAAAGAGAATCTCATATGGAAGTACCGCATCTGTTCCGAATGTTATTGAATAAGGTGTTTGTCCGGTGGGGGTTCGGACAGAAGTACGGTACGCCCAAAGAGCTTCTACTCGGCGATCTGGCCAGTCTGAATAATTGTGTGATCTGCAAGTTCTTTTGATGATTCGAATGAGAGTTTTATTGGTGGCTTCAGCCTGACCATTTCCTTGTGGGTAGTAAGGCGAAGAATGGTGCAAATTAATGCCATACTTACTGCACATGTCCTGGAGCTCTTGGGAGATGAATTGTGGTCCATTGTCGGTGATGAGATCGCGCGGTGTCCCGAACCTGGCTAGGATGTTGCGCTTGATGAACTTCACCACCGTGGATGCTTTGATTTCCGCAAATGCTTCCACTTCAGCCCATTTAGTGAAATATTCAGTGGCGGTTAAGATAAATGATTTCCTTTTTATTTCGCCTGATCGATCCTCCAAAGGTCCTATAACGTCGAATGCCCACATGGCGAAGGGCCACGGGGAAATGACGGATTTGAGAGATGATGAAGGTGCATGAACCTTGTTAGCATGTAACTGGCATTTTAAGTACCTCTGAACAAATATGGAACAATCAGCCTCCATTAAAGGCCAATAATAGGACATGAGGAGCTTCTGAGCTAAGGCACGACCATAAATATGACCGCCACAATCACTGGCATGAGCTGCTTCTATGAGATGATGAATTTCGGCATCATCTAGACACCGAAGAAGCACTCCGCTAAAGGATCTTCTGAAAAGGCGACCGCCTAAGATAAGGTATCGTTGAGATGCACGGCGGATAGCCTTACGGTCAGAAGATGTGGCATAAGATGGGAATAACCCATCGCGGAGATAGTTCATGATATCAAAATACCACGGATTCCCATCATCCCAATCGGGGGTGAGTTCATCCGTGATAGCAGAGACATGCTCAGATGAGCGGAGGAATTGCTGGAACCAGGGGTCCCGGAAGGAAGGCGAGTCTTACTTGTGCAGAGTGATGGTGGCTGAACCTTTGGTGACAGGAATCTCTAATGCTGAAGATAGGGAGGCCAGGGCATCTGCTAGGATATTCTGAGACCTAGGCACATGCACGTAGGTGATCCTTCTGAAATGCCTGGCTAGTGACTTCACTAACTCCTGATATGGCTTCAATTTTGAATCCCGGGTTTGGTACTTGCCCACGGTTTGGCGGAGGATTAGTTGAGAATGTCCAATTATCCTCAACTCCAAGACGTTAAGAACCAGCGCCAATTTTAAGCCAGCTAGGAGAGCCTCATATTCAGCGACATTGTTGGTCACTAAGAAGGAGAGTTGGCAAGCGTGCGGAATACTTACCCCTTCTGGAGATACGAGGACCACCCCTATCCCACTGCCTTGAGAATTAAGCGCCCCGTCAAAATAAAGGACCCAAGATGGAGTATCATCCACTATTAGACCCAACTCCTCATCCGGGAATTCCTCGTTGACGGGTGAAAATGTAGGCAGTGGATGATAGGCTAGGTGTTCGGCAATTGCTTGCCCCTTCACAGCCTTCTGATTTACATAGGTGATGTCAAATTGGTTTAAGAAGGTCTGCCATCGCACCAGCCTATCTGTTACAACTGGCCGCTCTAGCAAATATTTTATTGGGTCCATTCTTGCTAGAAGTTTGACCTCGTGGGCGAGGAAATAGTGCTTCAATTTCTGCACTACCCAGACGACAGCCGCACATGTCCTTTCCATGGTAGTATATCGCTTTTCGGCATCGTTGAAAAGCTTGGAAAGATAGTACACTGCTCTCTCTTTCTTCTCGTCGTCAAGTTGGGCCAATACTGCTCCAGCTGATTCTTCAGTGGTGGAGACGTATAGCAATAGAGGCCGCCCCGGGATAGGAGCCATAAGGACTGGTGGATTGAGGAGGTAGCTCTTCAATTCATCGAAGGCCTTTCGACACTTATCGCTCCAAATAAACTTTGCCCCTCCTTTCAATAGATCGTAAAAGGGTTTGCATCTCACAGAATGTTGAGATATGAACCGCCTGATGAATTGCAAACGGCCGATGAGACCCTTTATATCCCTGACATTTTTAGGTGGGGGCATTTCCACTATCGCCTTCACTTTGTCTGGATCAACCTCAATCCCTCTTCTGCTCACCATGAACCCTAGCAATTTTCCAGAAGAAACACCAAATACGCACTTTTTTGGGTTCATTTTCAGTTGGTGCTCCTTTGATCTCTGCATTACAGCCCTAAGGATTTGAGCATGTCCCTTCCTGGTTTTAGACTTCACCAAGATATCATCCACATAAACCTCCATGTTAATGTGAATCATGTCATGAAAGATTGCCATCATAGCCCTCTAGTAGGTGGCTCCAACATTCTTAAGCCCAAATGGCATGACCATGTAGCAATAAGTTCCCATGGAGTTATGAAAGATGTTTTCTCTTGATCTTCCTCAGCTAGTCTGATCTGATTGTATCCCGAAAAACCATCCATGAAGGACAACATCTCAAATCCAGCCGTGTTATCAACCAGCAAGTCTATATGAGGTAGTGGGAAATCATCCTTTGGGCAGGCTTGATTGAGGTTGCGAAAGTCTATGCAAACCCTAACATTTCCGTCCTTTTTTGCCACGGGGACGATATTAGCTACCCACTTAGGGTAGAGCACTACCCGGATGAACTTGGCCTTGTGTAATTTGTCAACCTCTTCTTTTACTTTAAGTGCTAATTCCGGTTGTAGCCGTCTCAACTTTTGTTTCACGGGTTTGGCATCAGGCTTGAGGATTAGCCGATGTTCCACCAGTTCTGTGTTTAATCCGGGCATATCCTCGTATGACCAAGCGAACCCATCACGGTGTTCTTGGAGCACGGCTATTATGGACCCTTCTTCTTCTTGACTCAAACGGGCATTAATTAGCACTATCTTCGGATCCTCCTCTGTTCCAAGGTTGACTTCTTTAGTGGGTTCGTCGATGGCTGATGAAGGTTCATCAAACCGTCTTGTCCCATTCACAAGTGGTTCGACCAAGTCATCCACCTCTTCCTCTTCACTAAGCTCAAACACTCCCAGACCATCACTGCAAAACTCATTTTTCACTAACGCCAATGGTTCGGAGATGACCCCTATCTGAAGAAACTTATCCAACTTTTTCAAAGCTTTGCACCTATTTGCTAATTCCTGAACTAAGAATGAAGGAACTTGCTTGGCCCTACAATTTCTAGACATGGAGGAAGCTATCCTAATTCCTAAACTGCTATGTACATGGCTTGGAGAATGGGTCAGTTTTGTCCTGGATGGGTCAAGGGTAGACCCTTGGGACAAAGATTCAATGATGGCGGGGTTGCCCCACCACGCAAGCTCCTCAAAAGTGATTTCCCCTCCCGCAGGATGGGAATTGGACTTTTTTTTTCGTGACCGAACGCCTGTAACATGAAACATTCAGAAGAAATGGCGTCGATCGGAGCTGAGAGCATCGGGACGGAAGGTGGGTGGAACAAGAAAGGAATGAACATAGCCGAAGCTGGTTCATTCCTGGCCAAGAAAAGCTCTCTCGGCGGACTGCTTGATTCACAAAATAAGGATGATATGCCAAAGTCTTCCTCTTGACTACCCTCATGATATTCTTGCACTTCCTCCTCTATCCTGGGCAATTCCTGCTTCTTTCTTACAAAGTGATTCATGAGGGACCATCCCTTTGCTTCTTTTGGTGGTTCAGTAAACTTATAACCCAGGCCACATCCCCCACTGACAGGGTTCTCTGAGATGGGGTCACGAATGCCTTGTTCTTTTTTCCCTAACCCGGAGCCTGAGCTATATCCCATCTTACTCATGAGCTGCCAACCTATGCCAGATCTAGGCCTTAGGTGAGAATTCACTGATGAAAGAACAGGTTCTTTGCCTTTCCTGGAAGTTATCATGGACGGAATTTGCTCTGCTGTCACTGAGTCCAATGACTCAATGTAGGGAGTGTTTTTGACCTTCACAATCTTCCCGTTATACGGGAACTTATAGCACTGGTGGTTGGTGGATGGGACCTCCAAGGTTTGGTCCATCCATAGTCTCCCTAAAATAGCATTGTAGATTGGCTTAACATCCAGGATGTAGAATTCCGAGATCATGGATACTGGGCCGATTTCTAGTTGCAGGAAGATCTTCCCATCTGCTGGCCTCTGGGAATTGTCATAAGCTGAGACCATCATAGAGATAGACTCAACCTTCTCTGGGTCTATCCCTATCCTTTTGAGGGTCTTAAGGGGACAGACATTGATAGAGGCACCGGTATCCAGTAGAATGGAGTCTACTGAATGACCATTGAGGATGGCGGTTAGGCACAGAGGAAGGGATCGGCACTCAGGGGGAGCTAGATCCTTTTCAGGGAAGGAGATCATGGGGGTCTGAGTAACTGAGAGGATAGCATTAGTGACCCCACCACTAGGAAGATCCTCATTGACCGTGATTTGTTGTAGGAAATTAAACAATGTCTCCCTGTGTGTGGGAGACTTCCGGATAAGCTCGAGGATGGAGATCTTAGCGGGGGTCTTCTCTAAATGCTGGAGGATGTCATACTCAGACTGCGCATTCCCCATGGTAGGGATTGAGTTACCTTGAGAGTCCAAGGGCTGGCTCGGAGGAATGATGCGATTCCTAAGTGTTACCCCTACCGAGATTGGATCTGCTTCCAATGGTGACCCAATGGGATTGAAGCCAATCATCGAACCCTGATTCCTGATTGGACAGAAGATAGATAGGGTGGGCCCCTCGGTTGTGATCGGAGGGATCTGAATGAGAGTGACCGGCTTGAGGGTTGTCGGTTGCTCTTTGGGCCAGATTAGGACCAAAGGCTCGTTAGGGGACAGCGTGGAGACTTCTGGAGTAACTCATTTAGTTTCACGCGACCAAGTGGGATCTTGATGTCTTATCCCAGACCCTTCATACTCCCAGTATTGTTCCCTGCGAACTGTTACGGGTTCCAAGTCCTTGATCAAAGTGTTGACCTTTCCTTGAGAACTGGAGGAATCTTGAACTCCTTGATGAGAAGGTAACGGGTCTTTCACAATTCCCAGTTCCTTCTTAGCCTTCAAAGCCTCAATGGCTTTTCTCATGTCCTCCCAGTTTATCCGCCCTTCATCGTTCAAGTCATATACCCAGTCCCTGAAGGTGAAGCAATTGTAGATTGTATGTCCCGTGATCCTATGGTAGGGGCAATACCTGGACGTGTCCGTATTGCGCGGGACACCTTCTCTTTGAGGTGGGAGTTGAATGGCGTTACAAGCTAGCAAGGCATAAAAAATGCCTGCCAATGATTCCAACAGAGGTGGATATGAAGCTCGCTTAGCCATAGGACGACTGTAATTAGTCGGGGGAGGAACAGCTGCATATTGCTTCTGGTTGGGCTGAGTGTCAGACTTAGGATGGGGATTGGGAACCCTGGTTGGCTGTGCCAGCATGCTGAGCTGTTCATTGATGGTAACTCCTTCTGTGGTAGGAGCTGGTGTGGTTTTCTTGTTTCTGTTTCTGTTCTCAAAGAATGAAGGCAGAGTGGAGTCTCGGATTTGGGACTGAACTACCCTAGCTCGGTTGTACAACTGAGCGAATGTATGAAGTTCGCTAAGCATGACGATAGCTCGAAGCTGGGGGGTAGCGTTGTTAACAAGCATGGTGACTGCTTGTGCTTTAGGGATAACAACCTCTGCTCTAGAAGCCATAGCTCTCCACCTATTAGCAAAATGAGTGAAGTCTTCATCGGACTTCATTTTTTCCATTACCAGATCAAACAAGGTAGGGGGCAAGGCTGCCATGTGGTTGAAGTGGGTAATAAACCTCTCAGAGACCATATCAAAGTTGATTAGGTCAGTGGCTGGTAGAGAAGAGAACCATCTCAAGGCCTCTCCCTCGAGAGACTTCTGGAAAAGGTGGACAAGGAGGACTCTATCGAAGAGCCACTGGTGGGAATCCATGAGAAACCCGGGTAGATGATGATGAGGGTCAGTAGTACCATCGTACTTCCTGTACTTAGGTACTTTAAACCCTGGTGGAAAGTAGGCTGGGGGGAGCTTACAGTAGCTCAAGAGAGAATGAGGCTGCCTAAGGTTGAGATTTTCGGCCATGAGTTTCCGCACACAAGTCTCAACCTCATTGTTGTAGATGAACTCCTCCTACTTGGGAGGTGTGACCTGGTTGATAGGATTAAATGGGATCGTGTGAGTGGGCATAGTTTGACTTGCCTGGGGTCTGCTAGAAGATCCTTGGAATTGTGTTTTCCGAGGAGTGGCATCCTGAATTTTGCCACGGGAAACCAACTGGATGAGTTGATCCGGAGTATAGCGTGATAGCACAGCAATGAGTTCCGGATCTTCTCCAGGGTTTTGGAATGTCCTACTGGAAATTATTGGCTCATCTTCTCCCTATGAGGTAGAAGATTCATCAGAATCCTTCCTCTGAAGGCCTTCTCTGGATGCTTGGAGCATTCCTATGAAGGTCTGTTGTGGATCCTCTTCAATTTCGAACAAAGGGTTGTGTATAACATTGTTACCAAACTCGTCCATGTCATCATACACAACGTTAACATACACTCGGTTCATTATGAAACACAGACCCTAAATGATTTTATGTTTCACTTGAAATGTTAACAATGTATTATGAGAGTTGGTTTCTAACAAATCAAGTTTAACCCTTAACGACCCTTCACTTTTCAAAACTTGTTCCACTAAGGTTTAATTAGGTGTCTTTAAATTTTGAAACAATTCTCTCAGTGACACCTATAGGTGGATAATTGTAAATGGAAAGGTTGAATTAATTTCTCACACAAACCCGAGGTTCCTATGGGGTGGTTTCAGGTACAACCTGCTCGGCAGCCAAGTGGGAATCCCTGGCTCGCGGAGACTGACGGAGGTTCCCAACAGAATAAGACTAGTCACACCCGAGTGGGAATCCTCAGGTGGAGAGTCAGATCCTACGGGAGAGGTGACTAGAGATGTGATGCCGGCTCTTCCTTAAAACCCCCGCGGAGAATACCCCAAAAAACTCAGAATTTTAACAACCAGCAGGTCAGAACATATAACAAATCAACAAAACATGCAGCAAAACAGCATACAGCAACAACAAGCAGGAAGGACGGAGTGGACGGCCTGGTCGTTGGCCGTCCAAGGGAACCGACGGCCAGGGGTTGGCCGTCCAAGGGGCCGACGGCCAGGGGCTAGCCGTCCAAGGAGCCGACGGCCAGGGGCTGGCCGTCCAAGGGTCGGCGACGGCTAGGAGGCTAGCCATCCAAGGTTTTGGACGGCCAGTCGCCTAGCCGTTTGGCAGCTGTTTTTTTTTTTTTTAATCAAAGTGGGGTATCTCAGGTCCTTACCTTCTTCCCTTTGATCGCAACACGTGCAGCGGGCTACAGAGGTCCCACCGTGATCGCTAGAGGGCTGTAGGCGCCCGGAACGTCCCCTGCCGCTGCTGCGGGCTTCGAGCGAGGGGTTCTCCGTTCGTCTCAGCACTATGGCGATTTAAAGGGGGGTTAGAAATAAAGGTGTGATCGCCAGGAGCATTACCTTTCGGTCCCTGTGCTCCGCAGGATTGTGGAGTGATCGCGTTCTGAGGGAGCGGGAAATGCTGGTTCCTCCTTCTCTTCCTCCGGCCGGCCAGAGGAGGAGAGCCCGGCCGTCTGCACGCGGAAATGTGATAAGGATCCCTGAAAAGAAAAGACAAGACAGAAAATGACCCGATTAGAACTATAATATGCAGAATATATCCATGAAGATACAAAAAACTAGTTAAAATCGGAGGGAGACGCACCGGATGAGTGGTGGGGAGGGAAGATGACCATATGTTATGGCCACCCACCTCCCGTTTTTTTTGTTAGAAACCTCTGGGGGGTAAGGATTATTAGGTCATCTTAACATGCATACATGCAAATGAGGGTGCTCGTGTGTGGAAAGTGAAGTAATATGTCAAAAGTGAAAAAGAAGAGGGAGAGAGGGAGAATGCTACGGCATGGATGGAAAATGAGGATGCAATGAAATGAACAGGAAAAGGTAAAAAAGGGGTCAAGAAGACAAGCCCATTTCGGAGTGCGAAGGGTTCCTCTTGAAGCTAACTCCTTGTCTGCTCGACTCCTCAAAGAAGACTCGCTTGCCAGCCTTGTCTGAGCCTTCCCTCCAGAAAACTCCTCGTTAACCTCCTTCGAACCTCTCACCAAAAAAAAAACTCCTTAACCCCCTACTCGAGGGGGCATGGGGGGTTTAAATAGATGAAGGAAAAATAGGAGAAAATAGCGGTCTAAATCCCCGTAAATCAACCTACAGCCAATAGGAAGTGGTCAAGGGTCGGAGGTGGTGCGCGCGGCAGTCGCCGGAGTGGGGAGTGATCGGAGTAGTGGGGGTGAGGGCGGCGAGTAGAGGAGATCGTGGGGAAGACGAGGTCAAGGGGGTGGTTAGGGAGTGGACGGCCAGCCAACATACCTTCCAATCCCGTGGAAGGCCAGGTAGCTGGCCTTCCACGAAGTGGTGGAAGGCAGCCTGGTTGGCCTTCGAAGGGGGTGGAAGGCAAGGGGTGGCCTTCGAAGGATGGTGGAAGGCAAGGGGTGGCCTTCAAAGGGTGGTGGAAGGCGGACTGGCTGGCCTTCAAAGGATGGTCGAAGGCGGGCTGGCTGGCCTTCGAAGGGTGGTGGAAGGCGGGCTGGCTAGCCTTCGAAGGGTGGTGGAAGGCAAGGGGTGGCCTTCGAAGGGTGGTGGAAGGCGGACCGGCTGGCCTTCCACAAAAAGGTGGCTGGAGTCGGGATTTGGGTAATGGGCCTAGTTATTGGTGGGCTGAGATGGCTAAGATGAGGGAGTTTGGGGATGATTGGCTAATGATGGATGGGGTTCATGACCAAAAGGGTGGTCCAAAATCGGTGTCTACACCAGCGTGGCCATCTCCTCTAGTCAGGCTGGTCCGAGTGCTATGGATCCACCGCCACCGCCTTCTAGAGCTCCAGCACCATATGCCCAGGATGAAGCCCAAAGTCAGTTTGATGAAGGGGCAGGAGAGAGCCAGCCTTAAGGGCTTTATATCATGTATTTTTCCTTTCTTTTGTGTATCATGTACGAAACACCTTTTGATACATATGTGAAACTTTTGCCTTCAGCTTTGTGTCTCACGCGTTTGTCCTGTGTCCTGCAGATTACTTAACAAACAGGTTAAGTATCTATTTAGGCTTAGCCCCTTGCCTGGTTGAATAGCCGAGATGTTTGATCCTTTACTTGATAGAAAGGTCAAGGGGCATAGCCTTTATTAACAAAGTTAGTATGAATAATCAAACTATAAGCAAAATGCAACATGCAAGCAAACAGATGCTCACTGTAAATAAAAAGAATGAAACACACTAGATGTAATAAGCAGATGCTAGCTGAAATATTTTTGTTGTTTTGAAATATTCATTTTTGTTTGGGTTTTGGAACATATGTATTTTTTTTGGATTTTTGAAATATGTGCTTTTCTGTGGATTTTGGAATATGTAGTTTTTTTGGATTTTGGAATCTGTACTTCTTTTTTTTTTGGATTTTGGAATATGCACTTTTTTGGATTTTTGGAATATGTACTTTTTTTGGATTTTGGAATATGGTGCAAACTAAAAGACCAGCATGGTACTCAGATCAAAAGGAAACATATTCATTTATTAACTTAATTCCCATATTGTTCTTCAATAATCTAACTTAGACCTATCGTGTTTGAACTTGTGTTTCCATTCGTGATCCCATTTGATGATTTGATCCTTAGTCAATCTAGGCCGTTCCTTAAGCTTGGAGTATGCCTCTTTAGAAAGAAAGGAAGAATTAGTTTAGAAAGCCCACGAGAAGGTTCCGGAGACCTAAAAAGATGTTCCTTTCTTACCATAATATCTGTTGGGGTTCGGTCATTTTCTTTCAGAGGTATTTATCGACCTTGCGTTCCCTTTTATTTCATTTCATGGCCTTGATGTAACGTTTGTAGTGTAATGACCTTTTGATTTGACATTTGGCTTTTGCCTTTTGCTTTTGCTTTTCTTTTTCTTTTCTTGGGACGGATCTCCCCCATTTTTTTTATGACGGCCTCCTACTAAGATGGCGGGTATTCTTGGTAGTCTATTCTAAGCCTCGTTCTGACATCATGGGCTGAGTGTAAAAACAGAATTTTATTTGAAAAGAACGATTTGCACTTTATACCCTCGGTCAAGCTTCGGTATTCCTTAGGACTTGGCATCTCTTGTTACTCACGAATCAAACGTATCAGTGTGTGTTGTAATGTGTTTAAATTAAATTATTCAGACTGATAAGGGAATTTGAGTCTCTAAATTTTCTGATTCCACTGGTCTTTGCACTATGCTGATCGACTCTTTAACCTAATGGTAGTATTTCTTAAGATACAGACCAATCCAGGGGTGAGTCAATTCTTGCCCTTCTGTATTAACTAGACGGTAAGCGTTACCAGGAAAAGCATGTGATACAACATAAGGTCCTTCCCAATTGGGTTGGAGCTTAGAGTGCGTACCACCAGGTTTTACAAAGATTCTTTTGATGACCATTTCACCAACTTTGAACTTACGTTCAACGACTTTCTTTTGATAAAAATGTGCTAATCTATTTTGATAAACTCTTGCATGATTAGCAGTTGACCATCTTTTCTCGTCTAAGAGTTCCAATTGAGTAAGGAGTGCTGAACGGTATTCATCAACGGAGAATTCCTTATTCAATTGTACTCTTAGTGACGGTATAAGGATCTCATATGGAACTATCGCCTCCATTCCAAATGTTAAGGAATAAGGGGTCTGCCTAGTGGGCGTGCGGATTGAAGTTCGGTAGGCCCATAGAGCCTCAATCAATTTTTCTGGCCAGTCTGTAAATTTATTAAACTTGCACGTCTTTTTGATGATTTTTATCAAAGTCTTGTTAGTTGCCTCTGCTTGGCCATTGCCTTGCAGATAATAAGGAGACGAATGATGCAATGCAATTTTGTACCTGTTGCAGAGGTCTTTCAGTTCTTGTGACACGAACTGCGGTCCATTGTCGGTGACGATGGTGCTTGAAATTCCAAATTTGGTGATGATGTTTTTCATGATGAACTTGCAGACGGTTGATGCTTTGACTTCCGTGTATGCTTCAGCTTCCGCCCATTTGGTGAAGTATTCCGTTGCCGTGAGGATGAAGAACTTATGCTTAATGCCGGAATCAGGATTGCCAAGGGGTTCAATGATATCGAAAGCCCACATGGAGAAAGGCCATGGGGAGGAAACATGATAGAGTGAAGATGCAGGAGAATGAATCTTATCGGCATGAAGTTGGCACTTGGCACACCTACGGACATATCCTACACAATCTTCTTCCATGGTTGGCCAATAGAATCCTTGTCTATGAATTTTCTTTGCTAACATCTGTCCATTAACATGGCCACCACAAACTCCAGCATGAGCTCCTTCCATAACCTTCCAAAGCTCATCTTCATCTAAACATCTTAGAAGAACTCCATCAAAACCTCTTTTGTATAATGTTCCCCCAACTAGGGTGTATTTTTGAGCAACTCTCCTGATAGCCTTTTTCTCCTCAGTTGTGGCTTCTTTAGGATATGATTGATCTTCACAATATTTAGCAATTTCATAGTACCATGGTTTCTGCTCATCATCTATTTCTTCTAACAGCTCCATTAACATAATCTCTCTCTTTTCCAAAATATCTCCATCTCTGACCTTCTTCAGCAGCTTCTCCTTAGTCCTAAGGAATGAAGGATATTTCACGGCATGTGAAAGACGCCTATGAACGATGATTGATTCGGATTTTCTGCTGATTGAAAAATTAAGAGAAGATGCAAGTGAAGCTAGTGCGTCAGCCAAGATGTTTTGATTCCTAGGAACATGGATGAAAATCAACTTTGTGAAAAGCTTAGCATAAACAGAAGTAAATTCTTGATAAGGCTTGAGCTTGGGATCAAGAGTTCGATACTTGGTTAACACCTGGCGAAGAATCAATTGGCTATCACCTACAATTCTGAGTTTGGTGGCACCATGGAGATGGGCCGCCTCGAGGCCAGCAAGGAGTGCCTCGTATTCAACTATATTGTTAGTGACTGGGAAATCAAGCTGAAAGGCTTGTGAAATGGTGACACCTTCAAGTGATAACAAAACAATGCCGATCCCCTTTCCATGGGAATTCAGAGCTCCGTCAAAATGCAGAGTCCACATATGATCTCTGATTTGGTCTATGGACATCAGTTCCTCATCCGGAAACTCCGATCGGACTGGATCAAAACGAGGAAGGGGGTGATGAGCGAGATGTTCTGCTATGGCATAGCCTTTGATCGCTTTCTGTTAAATGTAAGTGTTATCAAATTGAGATAGAAAGCTTTGCCATTGTGCTAACCTATCAGTAAGGACATATTTCTCAAGAAGAAACTTGATTGGATTCATCCTAGCGATGAGATGGACTTCATAGGCCAAAAAGTAATGCTTCAATTTCTGAACCACCCAGACCAATGCTGCATATGTTTTCTCCATTGATGTATATCTTTGCACAGCGGGGTTGAGAAGTTTCGAGAGATAGTAGGTTGCTCTTTCCTTTCCTTCTTCATCCTCTTGTGCTAGAACAGCCCCCACCGCATTATCCAGGACAGAAATGTATAGTATTAATGGTTTGCTTGGAGATGGTGGTCTCAAAACAGGAGGACTTGCCAAATAATTCTTTAATCCATCAAACGCCTCCTGACACTTATCGTCCCAATTGAATGTGACTTCCGGCAGGTAAGCTCGTAGAATGGCTTACACCTTTGTGAGTGTTGGGAGACAAAACGATGAATAAATTGCAACCTTCCGATCAATCCTCTTCACTCTTTCAAGTTTTTGGGAGGTGGCATCTCTCTGATAGCCTTCGCCTTGTTGGGATCGATCTCAATTCCCCGCTTACTGACAATGAATCAAAGTAATTTTTCTGAGGATACCCCGAATACACATTTTTTAGGGTTCATCTTTAACTGGTATTCTCTTGATCTTTCTAATACTCTTGCCAGAACTTTGGCATGTTCAGCCTTAGTCTTAGATTTCACCAACAAGTCATCCACATATACGTCTAGATCGATATGCATCATGTCGTGAAATATTGCCATCAAAGCCCTTTGATAAGTGGCTCCAGCGTTCTTTAATCCAAAAGGCATGACGACATAGCAATATGTCCCCCAAGGTGTAGTGAATGATGTCTTTTCTTGATCTTCTTCTGCCAATTTGATCTGATTATATCCTGAAAATCCATCCATAAATGATAAAGTTTCATAGCCAGCAGTATTATCGATGAGTACGTCAATGTGGGGCAATGGAAAATCATCCTTAGGACACGCCCGGTTCAAATCTCGGAAGTCAATACAGATCCTGACCTTCCCATCTTTCTTCATAACCGGGACTATGTTGGCCACCCATTGTAGATAAAGGACAACTCTAATGAATTTGGCTTTATATAATTTATCGACCTCTTCCTTCATCTTTAAAGCTATTTGTGGGTGGAATCGCCTTAACTTCTGTTTGACCGAGCTAGCTCCATCCTTTAATGTCAACCTGTGTTCCACTAGCGATGAGTCTAACCCCGGCATATCCTCATAACTCCAGGCGAAAGTGTCCTTATAATCCTTAAGAACTTGTACTATTGCCTTCTCATCCTCTTCAGAAAGATTCTTGCTAACGAGGACAACCTTAGGTTCATCTTCAGTCCCTAGATTGATTTCTTTAGTGGGCTCTTCTACGGTAGCTGAGGGTTCATCGAATCTTTTTACTTCACTAGCATATGCCTCAGCTACGTACTCGTCATCTTCCTCATCTTCAACAATGGGGTCTTTTTCGTGTATTAATCCATACACCCCATATCTATCATTGACTGACTCATCATCTATACACTCTTCTGGCATCTGAATAGGATTCTCTAATAGCTGAGGGATCATAGAGTAAGAAAGGCATTTATCAGCTAAATCCTGGAGGTATCTATCTAGAATTTGTTTACCCTTAGATTTTCTAGACTTCCTAACCTGACTAACCTGCATAGGCTCCCTAACTTCACTAGACTCCCGATCCTGACCTAATGAGGATGAAGCAGAATGAAAATTATGGGATACAGGCGGAAATATAGGAGAATCCTCCCGAGGGGAGGGGCAGAGTAGATCTAGAAGAGAATCTTGACCGAAAGACCTGCGCGATGGGGTACAATCGGAAGTAAGAAGTTTCCTCAATAAGGATTTGAGAGAAATCTGTTGCCAAATTGGCGTTTTTTTTTTTTTTGAGAAAAGATGAATTAATCATAAAACAAGAATGTAGGTGAATAGGAGGAGAATGGGATGGAGGAAGTGGCACCAAGGCCAAAGGATTTGGGGGATCATACAGTAGTATGTCCCAGATTAAATCATAAATCCTCTCTAGATCGAGAGGAGGTTGGGGAATGAAGTCCCGTGGGGACAGAGTGATCATGACGGGCGGAGCCCGTGGAATATCTTCAGTAATGACCCGCGACCAAGTCGGAGTCAAAAGCAAAGTGCGGAACAAGGTATGAAATGTGAAAACGTGAGAGGGATAAGTCCCCCTCCAGAGAAGATCCGTAGGATAACCAGTTTCAAAGGGGTCATCTGGCTCCCCTTCATCTGTTTCCTCAGACAGCAGTATTCTTTTATCAAAAATGGCACCAAGCCCTTTAATCAGTTCATCTATTTGTGGCGGCCACTTTGGTTCTGAAGGATCAAGAAACAGTCTATTCAATGCAATATATAGATCCCTTAAGTCAAACCATCTGTACCATTCACACTCAGGGTCTTGAAACTTCCTCCTTTTCATTGGCCGCAAAGCCTCCAAGGACTGGTACGTGAGCAATTCTGAACAATGTCTGGCCAGTTCTCTTCCATATATGTCATGGAGGTCAAAACAGGAAGTGATGACCACCGTGTTGTCATGACTGATCACGGGCCCCTTGACAAAATGTATGTATAAAGTCCATGTTAAGGGGTCCCGACCTTCTTTGTATGGTGTGGACATTGTCTCCCATATCTTCTGGCCATCTTCATTTTCTTCTTACTGAACAATGTCCTACTTCACTTTTCTTGGCCTATAGCCCAGACCATTTCCCGGTGTTCTTCGGTTGTCCTTGATGGGCGTAGTTCTACCTTGTAATTGTGTGCCTAGGCCCTTTCCGGGCTGATAACCACCCTTCATCATTATTTTCCATCTAGGGGTACTCATGCACTTCCCCCGCTTTATGGCATTCAGTGGATAAGGAGTAAGAGTGGCGGCCTTTAAAGGATCAGCCACCGGACGGTAGACCTGTAATACCGACAGAGAAGGTTGTCGGCCAAGTGAAGAAGTTGGCTTGATATTCAAGGAGTGAGCAGCAGCAAGGATCGGCATGCTCGTAACTTTAATGATTCGTCCTTTGTAGGAAAATTCGAGGCACTGATGATTCGTAGAGGGAATCGCCTCGAGGGTTTTTATATAAGGACGACCCAAAATAGCATTTAAGGAAGGATCGATTTCCAAAATGTGAAATTCGACCTCGGCATGACATATAGGGCCTAACTCCACTTTTAAATAGACCATTCCTAGAGGGGAACGGGTGGAATTATCATAAGCTGTAACCAAGATAGGGCTAGGCAGCCATTGTTCTTTGGGTACACCTCACAATTCAAGGGTCTTCAGAGGCAGGACATTAATTAAAGCCCCTGTGTCGACCAGACATGCATCTACGGCCTTTTTACAGATATTGACCGTAATACTTAGAGCCATGCTCCTAGCTGCTGGTGGTGCTAGTTCCGATGCATGAAATGAGATAGAGGGCTGATCCCCCTGAGGAACTAGTAGTACGGCGATCTTCTCTACTGGCATGTCATCGTTGACCATCACTTTTTGTAGATACTCCATTAGAGCCTCTTGATGGGTCTTCGATCTCTTTATCAATTCAAGCACAGAGGTTCGTGCTGGTGTTCTGTCAAGATGTTTCAAAAGGTCATATTGAGTGCCTGGTGCACTCTCATCATTATGTACTTCCTCCGGTGGCTATGATCAGCCGTCTCTGACTGTTGATTGAGAAAATACCTTATTGAAGATCCTCCCACTCCAGAGTGCAGGTTCTTCAGCTGTGGAAGGGTCGGGTGATAACTTGAGCACCACAGGGTTAGTGGATGGTGTAGATGGTGTGGAGGGTTGGTATACGGGCGATAGCGTGGGATTAGTTGGTGGTGGCATGGTACGGATGAGGGGCCTAGATGGTTGGATAGTGGAAGGGTAATTGGTTGGTGCGGATGAAGTGGGGAATGGCGTGCGGAGTAGAGGTTTAGACGGTTGTATGGTATTTTGGTAAGCGGTGGTGGTAATGGGTGATATAGGGAGTGGTACGCGGAGCAGTGGTTTGGATGGCATAAGGGGTGTATAATTAGCTTGCAGGGGGTTGTTTGATGGAGGCGTAGTGGCGTGGGGGATAATGGGTTTGAGGAAAGTGGGCGGTGGTGATGGGTTAGTGGGTTTAAGAAAAGTGGGTGGTGGTAATGGGTTAATGGGTGCGGGCGAGTGATATGCGCGTGTTGGTACTAGCGTGATGGTAATGGGTTGTGGTCTAGGTATATGGAGCGTGCGGCGTGGTGGTTGTTCTACGGTGCTCGGAGTGTGGCTTGTTGAATAAATAGAGGAAGAATCCTCTATCTTCCACTGTTGCCCTCGATTAGCCTCAGACCGGCTATTTGTTAAAATGGGGGCAACTTGATTTTGGTTCTGGTGCTCCGGGAGTGGGTTTTGCACTATACCCATGTTTGGAGGCGCCGCTGCCTGCGCCGGTGCTCTTGGTTGTTGTTGCTGCTGCTGTTGTTGCTGTGGTCTTCTTGCCTTCAAGGCGGATATGTACTTCTTCATTTCTTCCCAGTCAATGCCTTCCTGCTTGTTGAGATCATGAATATAATCTCGGAATTGGAAGCGGGTATCTATGGTGTGTCCAGGTTGTCGGTGGAAATAACAATACCTAGAAGTATCGGCATTTTGGAGCCAAACAGTTTTTTCTCTTGGCAGAACCAAAGCATTGGCTGCCATTAAAGCACTGAAGATATATGATAAGGACTCTGGAAGGACTGGATATTCTGCCATTTTCGGGCCTGGAGGCTTTCTCTGCTGGTTATAATCAGCAGGAGGAGGCGCATTGTGGTACGCCGACGGTGCGCGCGGCTGGTACTGCTGCTGTTGTAGGGGCTGATATTGCTGCTGTGGAGGCTGATACTGTAGTTGCTCGTTCGGCTGCTGAGGCCGCTGGTATTGAGGCTGCTGATACCGTGGGTTCAGCTGCTGTTGTCTGTAACCCTGCTGGTTTGGCTGCTGCGGCCGCTGGTACTGTGGTTGCTGATTCCTCACGAATTGGGGCGGATTGTTGTTCATGCTACTAACCTGCTCATAGGAGAGCATGCCCTCAGTGGTTGGACCTGTGCTAGGAGAATTTGGCACGGCAGGCTTCCGAGGTGGAGGCCTGCTAGGTCGGTGAGGATCAAAGACACTAGAGAATGTAGCATCTTTAAAAGCATTCTGACAATAACGTGCTCTTTCATAGAGCTCTGCCATGCTGGTCAAGTTGTTCAGGGCGAGGACTAACTTAGGTGTAGCATTGAAGATTAACATTTGTACTTGCTCTGACTCAGACAGATGATCTTTCACTTTTTCTGCCATATCTCTCCATCTATCAGCAAAACTGACGAATTCCTCGTCAGGCTTCATTTTTTCTGCTATCAAATCAGTAATGGACAGGGAGGGGGCAACTCTATCCTGGTATCGTTGAATGAACTTTCGTGATACGATACCGTAGTCCTCTACTTCAGCAGGTTCTAAAGAAAAGAACCACTCGAGGGCTGGTCCCTCCAAGGATTTCTTGAACAAAAATGCTAACGACCTCTTGTCGTTTTGCCAGAAAGATGACTCATACATAAACTCCTTCAAGTGAGTGAAGGGGTTACCAGTACCGTTGTATTTTCGGTATACTGGCATCTCAGAGGACGGCAGATGGAACATAGGCAGACTTGACAGGTTAATCTCAGGTGCAGCTTTAACTCCCATCATCTTCTAAAGGTTGTTGAACTGTTCATTTATACGCTCCATCTTTGCAAACAGAGCTTGTGTTGTTGGATCAACCTGGGGAGGAGGGGGAGGTGGAGGTACATGATAGGCCTGTTGCCTAGAGTATGTAGGGCATGGGGGACAATAGAGCTGAGGTCCGGCAGAGCTTCCGACATGCCCGAGGGCATTTTGGTAAGTAGGCGTCAGCGGCCTGACCGGTTGCCTCGAAGAAGAAAGTTATGGCCCAGCTGGCCGAGAGGTTAAGACTTGATGGCCTTCCATGGCCTGGCGAATGAAGGAAGTATGATGAGGAGGAGGTTGAGGAATGACAGGGAGAGCCGCAAGATTCGGCTCAGCAAACTGCATGGGCGTCTTCCCCTTCAAAATAGACTGGATTGCCTCGAACTGTCGAGGATCCAAACGGGAGGCAAGAACTCCCAAAGCGTTCACTAGATTCGAGGGATCGGATGATGAGGGATCATTCGGGTTCATGCCCCCCTCGAAAATAGGATTAGGAATCGCATGCACATGCGGAGGAAGATCAAAATATTGATCATGAGCACAAGGAAGAGGGGTTTGTTGGTTTCCTTCATATCAAATTGGACAAGAATGGGGATTACGGGGGGCATCAGCATCTCCCCCGCTTTCAAAGTGATAATTAGACTCAAGAGGGGCATTAACATCTCCCTCGTAGTTGACTAGGGCATCTGGAGACATGCTCAAATCCCTACCTGATCGAAGTAGCATGATATTAGATTTTTTCAAAGATTTGCAGACAAGTTGCACAGAGATTAAGCAAACAAGTGGATGTTTAACATTATTTCAGGATTCCTTGTTGGGTTATTTGGATTCAATTAATCACAAATTCACTCAAGGGGTAGGATCCTAGTTTCAATTCAATTTCCACCGTTATACTCTATGGCTTTTTCTCACAACGTTATGAAAATCTAACCGGGACTTCGATTGGTACAACCAGCCCGATAAACAAGGAGGAATACCTTGATTTTAGGGACTTACAGAGGTCTTTAACGCCAACCACTCTAGTTTGATCGAGGGACCGACCCAATCAGAGAGAGGTGAAGACGTCAAGAAAGGTGTTCCTAAGAGAAGAGGAGGGTGTTAGCCCCAATGCGTATGACTTGCGGCCTAGATGGCCTCTAATGCTTATTACGTAATGTGTAGTAGCAAGCAAATCAGAAATCTGAGAACTGAAGAAAAAAAACAAGAAACTGCCTGAAACACGTCGCTGTTGGTCGACGCTATTCAAACAGAACCTTATTTTTTTACAGAATCTCAGGCAGCAAATAGTAGAGAAATTGGCCTAAAAGGCGTCTGGGTTGGGCGACGCTTTATGAAACGCGTCGCTATTCCTGGACGCTTTTCAGGTTGCAGAATCAATATTCTAGGAGGAATTTCTGGATCGATTCCTCCTCAAACAGACAGGATGAAAGCAGTAAATAATCGGCTCATGCAATTCTTTTTTTTATTTCAATTTTTTTAACCGGATGATTTATCATGTAAACAACAAAACAATCAATCAATCACACATGCTTCTTATCACAAAAACAACTCTTCAGTCAATCAAACGGGGAGGGCAAGATCTTGCCGCAAGGGTGTGCACGTGGTGCACGTGGGAATAACAACTAAACCAAAAACTCACCGATCGGTGAGGGCGTGTCAAAAGACACAGGTGGTGCACCGTGGGTGCCCGATTGATAAAAGCAAGAACAAAGATTAAAAAGGTGGCGAGACCAAGTCCCACTGTGATCGCCAAAAAGCTGTCAGTGCTCAAATTGGGTGTGTGATTATCATGAAAATTTATGTTGTTTATGTAACAAATAAACCTATTAAAATCTAAGTGAATGTGATCGTCAAAAATTTTTAACTAAAAAGTTCCAAAAGAAAAGATTGATCGCCTACCTGTTTTGGATGTGGGAGATTTTTGAGTCCTTGATTCCCCTCCTTCAGTCGACTGAAGAAAGAGAGCCTTTTTGACTTTGTTCTTGTTTTGGCTGCTTATCAGACTTTGAGGATCATCTAGATTCTTTTTCTTTGTTGTTGATGATTCTCACCTCTTTATCTCATTTTGTATCTTGCAAGAAAGTGGAAAGAAAGAGAGAGAAACAATAAGAACTCAAATAGATGTAGTATCTATTCTAATGAAGATTCTGATCATGCAACTTGAACAAGAACTCACTTGTTTGATGGCCTTTTAAACCCCTTGAAACATGGATTGGAAAATAATGCTAGTGAGTGTGTGTTGCATGGAGTGATGTGATGAATGCGATGTTGAACTAATATGATGATGAATAATTAAGAACTGAGTTGGATGGCCCCTGGAAAGCCTTGGTCTTGAAAGTTCTTGAAAGAACAAAGAAACGATGAAGAAAGATGCAGACTTCAGGACTCCTGGAAGCAGCACTTTGATTCTTCAGCGTTTGGACGTCGTCTTCTTCTTGGATCACTCAAAATTATCACTAACCTTCACTTTAATCACTCCCTTTTCAATGACCCAGGGGTTATGTATTTATAGGCTTTTCATCCGCGATTATTAATGGATTAACATGAAAGAATTTGAAGTTTATCTAACTAACAAACAGATAAACACATATTAATTCATCTTTATCTGTAATTATCTAAAACGCGTCGCTCATAGGAGACGTCTTTTAGACTAATTAAGATAAGGATAAACATCCAGAAAAAGAGACAGAAACAGTTTAGGAGACATAAATGGCGTCGTGCCTGACAGACGTCTTTTAGCTAATTAATCAATTAATTAAAATTCAAATTTAAATATCAAAATAGGAATAAATTCTAAATAGCGTCTACACATGTCGACGTCTTTTAGAATTTTTCATATTTGATTAAAATTTGAGTTATTAATTAACTTAAATTATGTCTGTCTGACCCGATACTATTTAGATACTTAATCTAAAAAAATTAATAAAAATTAACCAATGATTAAATATCAGACCATTCTGAGGCATTTATTATATGATATGAAATTTACTCACAATGATGTCAAAATTAGCGTGTCTACATGCTCTATGGAAGAGGCAACATGGGAGATGAAAAAGATATGAAAAAGAGATATCCGGAATTGTTTGGTAAGTGATTCTATACTTTGCTATTGTAAGTTTCGAGGACGAAATTTATTTAATGGGAAGAGGATGTAATACTTGATATTTTTTAAAAATATAAATAATAATAAATAATAATGATAATAATAATTAAAGGGTCAAATAGAGTGTAATATGATTAATTGGATAAACCCATTAACCTAATTTTATAAGTAGGTTAGCCCATTAAGTTAGAGAAATTTTCTAAGTTCAGATACCTAAGATAGTAGGTCAGTATTTTGATGATAACTCTCAATCTATAACTCATATATTGGCGTGGTTAATACCGTTGGAAAGAAATTGAAGATGTCTACAACTTTTTATCAGAACATTTTTATTGATTCGTTCATTTAAAAGGCCAAAAAATTGAATGTTCAGTTCAGAATAGAAGAGTAGCGAGAGAGGAGTCCGATTTGGAGTCAAATTGTCTCTAATTCGTGGAAAGGTCGATTACTCCAAGCTAAAGGTGGTTTGTAGAGGTTGTTTTAGATTATAAGTTTGATGTTAATTTTATAAATATAAGGTTGTGGGCGTGGTTGAACGAAGCCGTCGATCTACATTGTCAAAGGTGGGTGTTTTGTTCATGTTCTTGAAGAAAGAGAAGAAGATGAAGTTTGTTCTTGAGGATAGCTTATAATCTCATGAATGTTTTGCCTTCTAGGAGCATTGGAGGTCGAGGAGGAAGGCTAAGGAGTGGTGATTCTTGCTGGGAGTTGAGATCTCGTGGCAAATTTCATATTTGTGTTCTAGCGTAATATGTAGGTGATGATTCTTCGAAATATGAATTAATTTATATTAATATCTAAAATTAATGTTTTGATTTCAAAAGCGGTCAAAACAAAAGTTTGGAATCATGTTCTTTGTATTTATAATCCAAAATTTAAATTAAATATATGAATTTTCATAAAAAATTGATTTTGATGCGCTCTGTCTGGAAAACCCTATGGACGACAACAACCCCGGCCATCTACAGTATTGAACAGCAGCATTGCTGGCCATCCAATATTCTGAATGGCAGCATCCTTGGCCATCCAGTAAACTGAATGGCAGCCTATCTAGCTATCTGATAATTATACATTCTTGGGCATTAACTGATTAAAATTATGCATTACACTCATGATTTTATGTACAAAACTATATGGAATGATAGATAATTTTGTACTCTTTCAAACGATACCAATTTCTTCTTCCTCTCTCTTCTACCTTTCTCTCTCCTTCTCCTCTCTCAGTTCTCTCTCTCCTCTTCTCTTTATCTCACAGCTGATCTCTTCTTCTTCTTCTCTTTATTATTATTTTTTAGTTATTTCTCTCTCCCCTTCTTCTTCTTCTTCTTCCTCTCTCTGTTCGTCTCTTTCCATCTCCCTCCTTCTCTCTCCCTGCTTTTCTCTCTCTCCTTCTCCTCTTCTCTCTCTTCTGCTCTGCTCCTCTCTCTTTTTCTTCTTCCTCTCATCTTCTTCTCTCCCTTCTCCGCTCTCTATCTCTCTTTCTATTTTTCTCTCTCCCTCCACTATCTCTCTCTTCCTCCCACTCTCTATCTCTCTCCTACCACTCGCCTCTCTCTTTCTCTCTCCCGCCAGGCGCACCCCAACATCTACCGCCACGTGCCCACACCGTGCGTGTTCTCGCTTGCCAACAGGCCCCCTAGCGCCATGTGTCAAACCGAGCAACTTCGCTCGATGCTGCATCGTTGCCCATGCAAGAGGCGGGAAGCCCGCTGCCCAGGGTTGTGCCCGTGCGCCCCCAACGTGCCACGTACTCCCCTACTGTACGCAGCAGCCGGGCACACAGCGCCCCGCCTTGGCCTCCAGCTCGTGCGCCTCCCCTGAGCCAATTGCTGCCATGCATGGACTCTGCCTCCTACTGCTGGGCGCACTACGCCCGCATGCCGTGTCTCGAAGTCCCACCACGGCCACTACTGCTGCAACTTGTCTTTTTATTATTATCTTCACCCTCTTGTATTTTTTTGGCCTAATTTTAGTTTAGTTAAGTTAATTTATTATTGTGTATTGTCTCTTTTCTGCAGAACTTGATTATTTCAATTTAAAAGTTATAGTTTAGCATTATATTTGTAATCTTTCATTAATCTCTCTCTTTTCCACGTACTAAATGTAGTTGTCTTTGTTCCTTTTAGAACTAGGTTAGTTAGATTTGTAAGCTTGGCTTAACCTTAAGCTCAACTAATTGTTTAGTTTTAATATAATCTCATTTCAAATCTCTCACTCTGTTAAGTTTAATAAAAATCCAAAGTTTTCAAAATTAAAAATTTATTTCTCCGTGAATCGACTCGGTTCTTACCACTTACTACTTTCAAATCAATTGTGAGTCCCGATAATTTTTGAAGTTCGTTTCCATGAGCGTTTAACGACGCGCTTCGTGCGCACATCACAATTCAGATTTTCTGGAATTTAGTTTTTAATATGTACAATCTTCAAATATTTATAATTTGGTTAACTGTATTCAGACTGATTTGAAAGTTTGAGCATATATCTGTTTTCATGGCATCTAATGAACTATAAAATTTTATAATCTTGAAAATTTTATTTTCTATTTTTATTAAAAAAAATTCAAGTTTAAACTCACTATTTGAATTTGGAAATACTCACTTGATCTCCGGAATTAGCAAAATTTTGCAGTACTGTACTTATAGCCTAAATACCATGTTTTACTAGTTTGGTGAATTTTTAAATTAGTTTATTAATATTCATTATATTTAATGAATTTTTAGCTTTGAAGATTTTGACATGTGAAAATTATATTTTGTATTCAAAAAAATTTAAAAAAATTTGAAAAATGTTTTTCATGTACATATAATCTGTTGGAACCAGTTTAACATTAAATTGTATAATAGAATATCATGTTGCTTTAAAATGTCTCATTTTAATGAAAGAACAAATTATTTTTACATATTTATATCATTGGTTATATGATTAATGTTAATTATGATGAATTTTAATCTTTGTAAGACATATGTCATCTAATTTAATAAGTGTGATATGGACACTGCCATCTTAACGGGATTATGTGACCCGATTCCAATGTAAGCATCCTTGTTGGATCTGATATTATGTGACTCCAGAGCAACTGGTAAAATCCATGAGACCTACTTCAGTATGGGGTAGTGGTGGGATATGTATGATTTCGCGATAGCCAACAGTTGATAATGTTGTTGTTAAGATACTTGTTCGATTAAGATATGAAATCGTGATAATTGGCACATATATGTGAATCATTTGAATTTATTTTAAGGCATTATAAATCTATTTTATGATGTAAAATTTTAATAAATCTAAATTTTAAAATATGTAACTTGATTACATGCTACTAGTTATATTTTGAGCTATATGCTATGTGATATATGCCTCCCTATGTGTTGGAGGAATTATGTGATATGTTTATGGCCAGTAGTTTGTTTTCAAGCAAAATAAGAAAGTTTGATATATATAATAAGTATTATGAATTAGCATAATAATTTCATATTATTTGAAAATGCATTTGATTTGATATGAGATATATGTGAGATCTTGTTTTGTATTATTCTCTTATTTGATCTATATGTGGCATTGTGAATTGTTTATAATATGATTATCATGTGAATTTTAAATATTGCATGTTTAGCCTATGGAGGGGATGATGCCTACCAAGTTTTGTATTCAGTAAGTTTATTAGATAATTTTTCAGGAAAGGTGGGTAGAGAGTTGGATTTTGATTTTAACCACGAGATGTATGAGGTGTTTGGAGCCTTTAGACTCAAAGACTAATTGTGATATATGAGTCTTTTCATTTTAGTAGATTGATGTAGTGGGAGTAATTGAGTCTATTATGTATTTGTGAGATCCTTAAGAGTTAATAGATGTTGATATGTTATGTTGAGACAGTTGTTTATTATGAGACTTTTGTAGATTGTGTTGGCTTATTATTATTTAGAATTTGCGATGGATGACTATTTATTTTACTTGTGGATTCTTATTCTTTCATTACCGTTATGTATATGCTATGTTCCGTACCTATACAGCCTCCGAAGTTCACTAAAAGTCTGATATAACTAGACACGAGGTTCGGGGCATTACACATAGTGTAGCAATGCTCTTCACCTCTTCTAAATCCTGAGTCGTCCCTGGAGTCCTCTTCTTAATAGGAGGGAGATGAGAGAAATTATAGAACTCGTAGCGAGGCATCCAATCTGAGAATGAGCACGATGTGCATTATATAGAACATTCTCAGAAGAACCAATAAGACGAAGGTCCACGCTATCAGAGAACCTTACTTGGAGATCCTTGGTCAGAAGAGCTGAAGGTGCAAAAGTGAAGAGATTCTCGCCATAATTTTGAAGTGTTGGCACCAATCTGCACGGGTCTTGAGTTTTGGAACATTGTTCGTCATGGTGTCATTAAAGCCTGCAACATTGGTGATGTTGTAAATTGGACTCTTCTTCAAGATCCTAGACATGCTTGGAGAATCTTGGCAATAGTCGAATTTGAAATGAAGATCAATCCACAATGCTAAGAGAAGCATACTACCATAAGGAGGGCGTCCAGTGCAAGCTGCGGTACGCCCACTGTAGAGATAAGCCAAGCATATTATGAATCCTACTACGGTAAGCCTACAATCCAAGACAGTTGGACCTATTCTTTTGCCTTCCCAAATCCCATAGATTGCACTAAGTTGATCATCTTCTAGCACATTGTCCTAGGACGGGAACAATTGAGCTCCTACTAAGCATATTGTAAATCTTCTTGTCTAGTTTTCGTAATCTTCATCTTTCTCGATCTTAGGGAGATCCTGAATGAGCCAATTTGTCAATTTTTGCAGATGAATACCTCATTGAGTCATCATGTCTTTGATCACATCTAAATCATCAATGAAGCTACCCAAAAGCTCACAGCTAGAGATTGAGTGTGGCATGAGCATTATCTCCTCTTCATCTCCTTTCTTAGTCCTCCTTAAACCCAATAGCAATTCAGTCTCCTCAAGAAGGATAGTTTCCTCGAAGGTGGATAATACAAAAGTATGAGTTTGTGGATGCTAAATTTCAATGGTAGCTCCCTTGCAAGTCCAATCCATCCACACTCTCTCATAGTGCTTTTCATGTATGATAAGACCTTCTATGTGCCATTTGGAGATGAGAGTGCGAACAGTGAGAGGGATGTTCTCTACAAGTTTTGAAATCCATGGTTGTTTGGAGAATCGCCTTAGCTTAAGAAAGAGTGGATAATCCTTTTAATAAAGAAAAAAAAAGAAGGAAGAGAAGAAGGAAAATTGGTTGCATGAGAAAATAAGGAAGAAAATAATCTTTTTTGGAAAATAATGATGTTGAGAAGAGAAGAACTTACCTTATGATTAGAGTTTCTTGAGCTAAGGTGCCCATCAATCTCATTCATCCCCTTAATCACCATGGCATCATCAAGTTTCACCCTTTTGCTTGGACCCTCCATTAATCTTCTTCTTCTACTTGTTGAGCTTTTCCTCTTCTTTCTCCCTCTTTCTGTCTTATAATTTGTGAGTATTTTTTCCAAAAGGGGAGTATAAGGGGTATATATAGAGTTGAGGGCTAAGGTTGGAGGTTCCATGTCTTTTCTTGAGGTGGAAAGGTGCCATCAAGGGTCATAAGTCGAATTGAAGGCGGATTTAGAACAAGCCACTTTGGTAACTTGAATCGCGTATGTGCGACTAGACGCGACTTGAAACACGTCCTACCCAGGGGACGCGATTTAGAGTGTTCTTGAAAATCATTCAATATTTGTTGCTTATTGTATATTTGACACTTGCTAACAATTTTTTAGTGCAGGAAAATAAAAAGGAGTGCAATGTTCAAATTGCAATATGCACAAGTCCCACTGTGATCATAAGAATTTATGGTTATCTGTTCACTTATATTCTTTTATGTATTTGATATGCATTATTAGTATATAGTATTAGTTATTAGATTATATCAAGAACCTTGTGGGTTTGATGAAACTTGAATTTGAGTTCCCTTCTATCAAAAGCAATGATGATTCCAGAAGAGTCTTAATTGTACTGATAAGCCGTTGGATTGTTAATTAATGGGGACGATGGTTCTATTTTTTAAAATGGTGCGTAGACAAACGAGCTTCGGCTTAGTACTGAATTGTAGAACTAGTGTCTTAACTCATCAATGATAATTTAGCAACACTATCCTTGATTAATTTATATTTTCTATTGTATTAATTTTTCTTCTATCCCATTATGCATGCATATAGGATTTTGAAATCATTGTGGTAAGAATCAGTTTAATGATTAAATTTTAGACCACTTGCTCTAATAAGTTCTAACGTGACGTGAAATATTCCATTCTGAATTGAGTATTCATTTATCCTTGATTTTTTTTTGAAAACATCTTTGGAATTCTTTCTTGTTCGAATCTTTATCTCATATTTATTTATTTTCTTGTAAGATCTTCCATAGTTGTAGCACATCCACATTGGCTGGTAATCGCTCTCTATGGTGAAACATGCAAGGCTTACTACCTAGGGTACTTCTCCTCTTGTAGGTAGATTGACTTTTCTTTTACTCCTTTGTCCATCTCATCCAGACATGATTGATTCCATTGATTCCTTTGAAGCACTTCATTGATTGTTTTGAAAGATTCCCATTATGTGATGTTAAGTACGTGTCTCATCACACCTTGGCCTCATCTTTTCAGTTCATTCCACTTCATTTCATTCACTGCCACTTCATTCCATTCCGTTTCATTCTCTTGGAAAGTCGATGCCCAAGGCGAGGCAGTTGTAGACATGCTAATTTTGATCTCAAATTGAGTAAATTTCATATCATATTAGAATGCCCCAAAGTGATCTTTAATTTAATCATTTAAGAGATTTTTATTGATTATTTGTTGAATTTACTTAAATGTGTTGAATTACGTCTTTCATGATGGACGCCTTTTAAGTTCCTAGCCATAATCAATTTACTAATCAGATTTTTAATCGATTATCACATTTTCTGAATGGCGTGCTCTATGATCGACACTATTTAGACTTCTAATCATAATCGATTAACTACTTGATTCTTGAACGGATCACTATTACCTTGAAATGCATCCACCAAAGTAAACATCATTTAAAGTTTTCAATTTATCCTCCATTTTTTTTTCCTTTTTAGCCTCCCTAAAAGACGTCCTGGTCGGAGGACGCATTTCTAAAACGCGTCTGCTTGACTGGATGCGATTCAGTTGCATAGCCTAGCAAGTATAATCCAAGTCAAATTGAGGAAATTAACTCCAATATGGTTTCTTTCCATGCTAATCCTTCTTTCTGTAGATTGATCTAAGGGAGAGAGTGAGTTTTGGATGGTTTCCTATCCTTGGAGTGCCTTGGGGTCCAAGAACTCAATTTAACATTAATTTATTATGGGAATTAACTCTCTATATATACATATGAGCATTAGAGATTAAAAGAGGTTGGTTAATTGAGCTTTGTGAGTTCCACCAAAGAGAGAAGAGTGCACTCTCACCTCTGCACGAAAATCAGCAAGCTTAAAGCTATTCTTTCTCTCCCAAGAAGTTTTCTTCTTCCATAAAGGGTGCCTTGAATCAAGGGTGACTTTTGGAGGGGCCAATTTCTTCATTTCTTATTTTTTTTTCATTAATTATCATGCATAGTTCATTCATAGTTAACATCATTCTATATCCATCTTCCCTCTTGCATATAGGGGTTTTAAAGAGAAGAACAAGAAAAGTGAGCTTCTAGTTTAGTTGCATGCTTTTCTTCTCATCTAAAATAGATACTACACCATAGTCAAGCTCTAATCATAACTTTTATTTGTTTTATTTATTTTCTTTGCAAGGAACAAATCAAAGAGTGTGAAAAGTTAGAAAGACATGCTCTTCTTCTTCAACCGGCTGAAGGAGGGGAAGTTAAAGAGTCACAATCATCCCGAAATCATGAGGTACATGCGATCATTTATTCATTTACTTTTGAGAATCTCATTCTCTAGCATTCACATATTTTATTGTTTTAGTACAATATTTTTAATCTCTTTTCAAAATCACAATTTGATCGATCACAGTGGATTGGACTTTTCTCATAGATTTTGGAAGACCTTAGAGCATGATTTGCGCTGAAATTGAACTTAAAGTGAAGGCCGATGTAGAGAGTGAGAAGAAGCATACTACCATATGGTAAATGGCCAGTCGATGCCACGGTAAGCCCACTGTAGAGGTACACGAGTGTAAGGACTGAGGCTTTCGGATCTGGTTTTCGGGGTTGGACCCTGTAGTTCAGGCTCCAGTGGGGCCGAGACTCTGTTTTGTTTCGCATCGAGCCCGCGAGACGCAGTTTAAACGGCGTCCAGCAATGCAGACGCGTTTTAGCCTGTGCCACGTGGGTGCCACGTGGGCTGGCTTTGGGCCGCGAGAGTACGGCCCTGACATGTCGTCTGAACGGCGTCCGTGAGGCACGACGCCTTTCAGACTGCGACTCTGGGTTGTCAGTGTACGGCGCCAGTCTTGTCGTCTGAACGGCGTCTTGGATGGACGACGCGTTTCAGAGTCCTGTTAGAGCGGCCGTCATGTCAACTGATAGGCGTCCGTACATCTCGACGCATTTTAGCTAGTCTCTGGTTAACCCCGCGAGCCCTCCTTCTTTCCCTCATTTTCTCTTCCCTCTCTCTTTCTCTCCTTCCTTCCGGTGACTCCGGCGACGACCCTTCCTCCTCCCTCTTTTCCTCCCACCACTTCGTCCTTCCCTCCACTTCATCCCCTACCTAGCTCCAACCACTACCACCTCCACTTCCACTGCGGCCTTTTACTCTCCGGACGGCGGCTGACGTCACGGTGGAGTAAGGACGACCACGGCGGTACCGGCGGCGGCGTAGGGCGAGTCGGGTGGACGGCTTGAAGCTCGGAGGAGTTCAAGTAACCGGTAGGGTGACGATTCCCATTGTATTCTATGTTCAAATCATGATTCTTCCTCCTAAGCATGTTTTAGATCTATGATTCCGGGGGGTAGAATAAGCATGTTTAGGAGCTCTTCTTGATAAAATGAGGGATTTCTATGAATGTGGTTTCCTGATGGTTGGATTCGCCCCTCTTTCTCCTCTATTTTGGGTGATTTTGGGGTTTTTAGGGTTGAAAAGGGGAGCCCTCGGGCTCATGACAGACCTGGTTCCTGGGGTTGAAAGACGTCGTGCATGGACGACGCCTTTTTGAAGGGCGTCGGGCCATCATGACGCCTTTTAGGCAGAAATCGTCCTACTAAGGCTCTGTCAATTCGGGAATTCTGGGACTAAAAGACGTCATGGGTGGACGACGCGATTCTGAATAGCGTCGGGTAACCATGACGCCTTTTAAGGCAGAAATCCCCTGGTTAATGGTTTCTGTAAATTCTGGATTTCTGTGCTAAACAGCGTCTGAGGATGTCGACGCCTTTCAAAAGGCAACCGCTGGTGTCGACGCCTTTTAGGCCAGATTCTGAGGCCGGTGTTTCTTGAACCAGTCTAGGGTGCTTGAATAGCGTCGACCTTGGGCGACGCGATTCAAGACAGAACTACACTAAACCCATGCCAGTAAAATGTGTGTACACTGATAGATAGTTGGTTAAACGCATGATTTAGTATATTCGATGATGATGAACTCTTCGTGACCGGATGGCACTGCGTTGTGTGTCGTGCGACCGTGGACTTCTTCCGTGACCGGATCGCACCGTGCCGTGTATTCTGTTTCGGTGGACCTAGAGTGACAGTTGTAGCGTTCTTCACCCTGTGTCGGTGCGGAGGGACACAACGCTGACGGGAGCAGTGGCGGGGTGACGCCTAGTGGAGAGGGTCACCTGGTGAACCCCGGAGTTAGCTAGCTTGTACCGGTGTCGGAGTGGTACCTTTGGAGTGTCACTCGTGCTGGGGGAAGGAGTAACCACCTGAGCCAGTTGGGCCGGAGTAGCCAGCGTGCTATCCGAGGGGTTACTGTTTGGTCTCAGCGGGTTGGTGTTTGCTGGGGGAAGGAGTAACCGCCGAGGTAGCCAGCGTGCTATCCGAGGGGTTACTGTTTGGTCTCAGCGGATCGGTGTTTCCCACTTTCGTTGTGTGATTGACGTGTTTTGAGGATACGCATGATTACGGGTTCCCTGATAAAATGGAATTATGCATGATAGTTATACTTCGAATGCATGTGATTCGTATTGAGATGTAGGCGTGGAAATCACTGTCTTTCATGGTTTATATATATATCTCTGCTGTACTTTACACTTGTGGGTGTGTGTGTGGGCAGTGGGGATCGAAGGATCCCTACTGAGTCTTTTTGTTGAGACTCACCCCTGCGGTTTTCAGGTGAGGGCTCCAAGCAGACTTAGCAAGGGTGGAGCGGCTGGGTGTTGAGCGTCGTCGGCTGTTGTTCCGGGGTATGCCCCGACGTAGTTGTTATCTTTATTTCTGGCCTGTATGTATAATCATTTCTTTTCTGTTGGAGTATGTAATTATTTGCTGTATCGAGTCGCATTGTAATAACTCTTAATTTTCGCATTTTTTCCCTTCAATGCGATGTGAATGTTTAGCTTAGTTGATTATTTATTTCCCAGACTTACTTAGATCCTGGTTTGATTCCAAATTAATGATTCGGTACCTATTTAGTAATCGGATCCCCGATTATAGGTTGGCGGGTCGTTACAACGAGGATGGCATGTCCAATCTTCTTTCCTTTTCAGATCCCAACAATTGCATTAAGTTGATCATTCTCCAAAATACTATCCTGGGATGGGCATAAGAGTGCTCCTGCGAGACAGATGGTGAACCCCTTTATAATGCATCTTATGTCTTTATCTATCCTGGTCTTCGACATTGCCTTCATCGTCCACTCGGCTAGCTTCTATAAGTTGATTCTCAGTGGGTCAATATTCCCTTAATCTCTTCAGAGTCTCCTATGATCTTTACAAGGAGCTCTCGAGCAGCCACTCCTTTCCACAGCAAGGGCATCTCTTCTTTGCCATCTTCGTGACGATCAGGATTAACTTTTCAATCTTCTTCAGCCCTAAGAGTAGATCTGCTTCTTCTAGGAGGAGATCTGCTTCTATAAGTTGATTTGCTTCTTCAGCCCTAAGAGTAGATCTGCTTCTTCTAAGAGACAGATGGTGAACCCCTTTATAATGCATCTCATGTCTTTATCTATCCTGGTCTTCGAAATTGCCTTCATCGTCCACTCGGCTAGCTTCTATAAGTTGATTCTCAGTGGGTCAATATTCCCTTAATCTCTTTAGAGTCTCCTATGATCTTTACAAGGAGCTCTCGAGCAGCCACTCCTTTCCATAGCAAGGGCATCCCTTCTTTGCCATCTTCGTGACGATCAGGATTAACTTTTCAATCTTCTTCAGCCCTAAGAGTAGATCTGCTTCTTCTAGGAGGATTGTGGCTTCAAAAGTTGGAAAGATGAAGGTATGGATTTGAGGATCTCATAATTCCACCAAAGCACCCATAGCGGCCCAATCAATCAAAACTTTATTGTAGTGCTTGGCATGTACCACTAAGCCTTCAATATGCCACTTTGATATGAATGTTGTCATGGAAAGGGTGATGCTCTCCACGAGCATTAAGAGCCAGGGAAGCTTAGAAAATCTTCTAGGGCTCGAGAGGATAGGATAGTCCTTTTAAAAAAGAAGAGGAAAAGAAGTTCAATTCAAGTCCCACCACAGTAAAGAAGAAAAAGAAAGGATGACTGGAGGAAAAGAAAATGATTGAAGAAGAAGAACGTATCCGATGATTGGGGTTTCTCCTGCTTAAGTGCCCTTCCACGTCAGAGAGCCTTTTGAGGATTTTGTTAGGATGGAATCTCGCCTTTTTGGATGAGTGTGTTGTATAATCTTCTGAAGAACTTGACATGTGTACACACGCTAATTTTGACATTATATCAAGTAAATTTCATGTCATAATAATAATGTCCCGAAATGGTCTGACCTTTAATCGTTAATTATTTTTTATGGATTTTCTCGAAAAATTGGTTGAATGACGTCGCCTATAAACGACGCCATTTAGTGTTTTAACAAAAATTAATTCGAAATCAAATTTCCTAATCGGGATAGAATTAACTAAATAACGTCGCCCAATGGGGACGCTATTTAGGTTTCTTAATCCGTTTCGATTTCTAATTTGATTTTAGTTAATTTCCTAATTAACTGAAAGACGTTGCCCATGACAGACACCATTTAGGTTTCCTAATTATTTTGGTTTACTTCTCCGAATTTTTATTTCTATTTCTAATGCTTAATTGGCTTAAAGACGTCTTCCTCGAGCGGTGCGATTTAGGCTAATTCTGATAAGTCTAATTTGGCCGAGATCATTTGATTTCCAAGGTTGGGAAGGACTCAAATCCTTCATGTTTATCCGAGGAAGGTTGCGGAGGCGCGGGAGAGCCCTTTTGAAGCCATAAACCACCCCAAAACCTAATATTATATATACCTATCCTATTGGCCTTTGAAATGGGTTGGCAATTGGAGAATTTGAGACTCAAGGCAAGGTTTTGAAGACTCGCAAGGAGGAAAACATGGACAACAAGAGGAGCTTCATCCAAGGCTTCTTCCTCTCCATCCTTTTAATTCTTTGAAGCTATTGAAGACCAAGGCTATGGAGGGGCCGACCAACCATCTTTCCCTCTAGTTTCTTCTTTGTTTTTCGTTGTTTTCCATCAAGTAAATCATTGTTTTTCATATAGTTTCTCATCTCATCACTTCACCATACACACACTCACAACATCTTTCTTAAAACCCATGATCATGTTAGGGGTTTAAAAGACCAAATAAAAAGTGAGTTTTCTTTGTTTAGTTCATAATATATTTGACAATTAGAATAGATACTGCACTACCATCATAGCTCTAATATCTTCTTTCATTGTTTAATCTCCCTTTTGCAAGGTTTGAAGAAGAAAGGAAGGTTTTGGAAAAGCTTGGAAAAGAAGAAGAAAACAACCCAAAAACAAGAGTAAATAAAAAAGAAGGGCTCTTCTTTTTCGGCCGACCGAAAGAGAGGAGCAAAGAATCTTATTTCTCCTAGTTGCAAGGTTAGTAGCGATCAACTTAATCTTTGAAACCCTCGGTTTCTGGCGATCACGATCTTTAATTAGTTTGTTATTTATATTAACACATGATATCATGATAATCACACACCCTATTTGAGCACCTATAGCTTTTTGACGATCACGGTGGGACTTGTCTTGCCATTCTTTTTCTATTTACTCTTGTTATTTCCATTGGGCACCCTAGGCGCACCGCTTGTGTCCCTCGGACACGTTTGATGGTTTGTTGATTGATGGTTTGATTTTTATCCCCACGTGCACCTCGCGTACACCCCTTGTGGCAAGATTTTGCCCTCCCCTTGATTGCTTTGAGTTGTTAGTTTGAGAATATATATGTGTTTGAATGATCTCCATGTTTGTTTGCATGATAATCAATCTGTTAAACTGAGTTTTTCATGCTTAATTGATTATTGTTTGCCTTGTTAACTTGAGAGGGGATTGCCCCTAATTTTATTGTGAAATAATTGTTTTCGGGCTCCAAATAGCGTCCAGATAGAGCGACACTATTCAAAGCGCGTCGCCCCGTCCAGACGCGATTTAGCTTCTTACTCCTGCCTATCCTACTGTTCGAGCCACTGTGAACAAAAGGTGCTACTGTCTTGAATAGCGTCTGTGAACATCGACGCGATTCAAGCTGTTTACCCTATTGGTTACTAGTCCTCAGATCATTGACTCCTTTGCTACCTATATTTATATCTATACTACATTAGAGGCCATCCAGGCCATAGGTCATTTGCATTAGGGCTTACCCCCCTTTTTATAAGGAACACCCTTCTTAGCACCCTTACCTCTCTCTGACTGGGTTGGTCCCTCGGTCAGACTAGAGTGGTTAGTGTTAAGATCTCTGTAAGTCCCCAAAAGCAGGGAATTCCTCTCTGTTCATCGGGCTGGTTGTACCTTCGAAGTACCGGGTAGATCTTCATATCCGTTGTGAGTGTGAACCATAGAATATAACGGCGGAAAAATTGAATTGAAACTAGGATCCTTCCTTGAGCGAATCTAACCTTAAAAATATGTTTTAACTCTACAAGGAATCCTAAGACGACATAACCATCAACTTGTTTGGTAATCTCTGCATAACTTGTTTGAATTCTTGGATAATCAAACACGATGATGTTATGCTCAGGTAGAACTGTCGACATCGTGGCCCTTGAACAAGAAGATCTAGTTACATACGAGGGAGATGCTCATGCCCCTCAGGTCTATGATTCGTCCTTCTCTGAAGATGAGAGAAATGCTTATGCCTCTCATAATCCCAATCAATTTCAAACCATGTACAAGGGAGATGCTTATGCCCCTCAGTTTCAGGCTCATTCCCCCTATGATCAATATAATCCGGATATGAACGATCACCCTCATGTTCGCGTAATCTCCAACCCCACTTTCGAAGAAGCCCAAGACCAAGCTGGGCCTTCTTCTAATCATCCCTCTGATCTTGTCACCCTCATGGGAGGTATGTCCAATCATGTGGATCCTTGTCCTTTTGAGGACATCCAATCTATTTTGAAAGGAAAAACCCCTTTACCTCCTTCTGAACCAAACCCTTCGGTTCGTCCTACTGTCCATCAAGCTCCTATCTAGGCCATGGTAGGCCTCCGTATTTTCGCTCCTCGGCCCATAGGCTATCAACAATCTAGCTCGCGGCACCCAGTTAGGCCGTAGACTCCAGTTTATCATAATGCCTTCAGGCATGGTGGAAATGCTGCCAGTTCACGACCCTATTATCCTCTTGTTCCCACCTATTCTCAGGGACAAACTTTTCAGCAACTGCCTCCTCCACCAGCAAATCCAACCACTCAGATTTTGCTCAACAAAATCACTCAGATTGATGAGCAATTCAAAAAATTTCATAGAACAATAGATGCCCAAGTCGTCCTTGAAATGGCTATTCCTGATTTACCAATCTTTCATCTGTTGCCTTATGATATCCCAATATACAGGAAATATAAGGGCACGGGCAATCCTTTCTTCCACCTCAAAGAATTCTTGTAAGAATCTTCCTTTTGGCAAAACGGCAAGAGAGCGATGGCTTTCCTATTCATAAGGTCATTAGAAGGGCCAGCCTTGGAGTGGTTCTTTTCTTTAGATACAAGCGAAGTTGAGAACCTTGATATAGTATCAAAGAAATTCCTACAAAGGTACAAGGATCGGGTGGCACCCACCCTATCTATTACAGGTCTGGTCAATGAGAAAATGAAGCCAGATGAGGACTTTATGGTGTTTGCCAATAGATGGCGTTCAATGGCTAAGAAAATAAGAGACCACTTGTCTGAGCCGAAGCAAGTGAAAATGATGATTGCTAATGCTACGCTGCAGTGCAAGCTAGTCTTGACACTGAACAATCTGACTACTATGGCCGATTAATATGAGAGGACGCGCTATGCCCAGAACGCTTTTAAAGACACTACATGCTCCAGTGTGTTCAATCCCCATCGGGCTTACCGGCCACCAACCAGGAAGCCTAACACCCCGAATGTTACTACAACTGGCCCGACCACTGAAGGAACTATATCCCATGAGCAGGTCAACATCATGAACAACAACCATGCTCAAACAGTCAGAAATCAACCACCACAGTACAATACACAAAGACAACCAAGTCAGTTGGGTTATAGGCCACCTCCTCAGCAATTCCAACAATAACCTCACCAGCAACTTCAACAACCACAACGTCAACACCTCCAGTTACCTCAACACCTCCCTCAATAGGTATACAATCAACCCAGGCAACTGTCAAATTACAACCAAGTTCCTCCTCCAAATGACTACTCCCAACAAAGAAAACCTCCCGATCCAAGGAGAGCAGCTTACCCCCAATTGCCAGAGTCACTCTCTGATGTTTTCAATGCTCTCATGGCGGCCAATGCTTTAGTACTACCCAAGGAAAGGACCATCTGGCCCCCGAATGCAAATGCCTCTCGATACTGTGTGTATCATCGACAACCTGTGCATATTGTGGATGCCTGTTTCTAATTCAGGGACTACATACATGATTTAAATGACCAAGGAGGTATAGATTGAGAAGAAATGAGGAAGTTTATAACCGCCTTGAAGGCAAGAAGGCCGCAATAGCAGTAGCAACAACATCAATTTCAGAGAGCACCAGTCCAGCAAGCAGTACCCCCACAAAACATGGGAATAGTACATGACCCACTGCCAGAGCATCAAAATCAAATCGCCCCAATCCTCATGAATAGCCAGTCTGAGGCTAATAGGGGACAACAATGGAAGGTTGAATAGGCCTCCTCCATCTACTCAACAGTGCATAGCCAAAAGGCTGCCGAACCACCATCACCACGCCGCATCATCCGCGTCACCAGGCCTTCACCACCTCCACCACAACCACAACCTGCTACCCCGTTACACCCATCCCTATACCCGCTATCCTTAAAACCATACCTAACACCACTGCTCCATTACCCACTATACTTAGACCCATCTCCACTACACCCAGACCACCACCACTAAATAAACATCCACCCGTCTACGAATCCATACTCCCATCCAAACTGCTACTATGCATACCGTTCCCTATGCCATCACCTACCCACCAAAACCCCATTCAACCTACCAAACCCCTCATCCGCATTACCCAATCACCCGTTACCCCTACACCAAACAACCCCCCATCATTCACTCACGAACTCCTTATGCCATCCAAACTGTTATTGTGCACCCCATTCCCCACATCATCATCACTTACCTACCAACCCCTCACACCATCCAAACCCCTCATAAACCCGACAATACTTAAGGCGTCATCCACACCCTCCATTGTTGAGCTCCAGAGCGGCCGCATATTCAGCAAAGTATTCTCACAATATGTTGTTTAGGAAGGACCGTCACAAGCAGTGGATGAAGTGCAAAACGAAGAGAGTGCACCACGCACTCAATATGATTTATTGAAACGTCTGGATAAGACACCGGCACGAATATCTATACTCGAGTTGATTAAGAGGTCCAAGACCCACCAGAAAGCCCTAATGGAGTATTTACAAAGGGTAATGGTTAATCAAGATGTGTCGGTAGAAAAGATCACTGCCGTGCTGGTTCCACAGGGGGAGCAGCCATCTATCACATTCCACTCTTCTGAGTTAGCACCCCTAGCAGCGAGAGGAATGGCTTTGAGCATTATAGTCAACATTTGCAAGAAAGCTATAGATGCTTGTCTGGTGGACATTGGGGCGTCTATCAACGTCTTACTGCCGAAAACACTAGAGCTGTGTGGAGTACCTAAAGAGAAGTGGCTGCCATCCCCTATCTCTGTCACTGCTTACGATAATTCCACTCGTTCCCCTCTGGGAATGGTATATTTGAAGGTTGAATTAGGCCCAGTTTGTCATGCAGAAGTTGAATTCAACATTCTCGAGATTGACCCCTCACTCAAAGGAATACTCGACCGTCCTTACATTAAACTACTTGAGGCTATCCCATCTACAAATCATCAATGCCTTAAATTTCCCTATAAAGGACGCGTTATCAAGGTCACGAGCATGCCTATTCTTGCTGCTACTCACTCTTTAAATACAAGTCCAACTCTAGTCTCTCTGTCTGCTTGACAACCCATCTTGTCTATGCTACATGCATATATTCTAATGGCTGATCCACTAAAACACACCATTCCTTCATCCTATCCAATTGATGCTATAAAAAGGAGGAAGTTCATGAGTACCCCTAGCTGGAATATCATGATGAAGATTGGGGATCAATCCGGGAAAGGTTTGGGCACTCAGTTACAAGGTAGAACCAAGCCGGTCAAAGATGACAAAAGAATACCTGAAAACGGTCTGGGCTATAGGCCAGAGAAGGTAAGACACAATATCATACAGCAACAAGAAGGTGAAGATGGTCGGAAGGTGTGGAAGACTATGGTAACACCATGTAAGGATAATCGGGACCTCCTGACTTGGACCCTATCTACACATTTTGTCAACGGGCCCGTAATCTGACATGACGACGGCAATACTGTGGTGATACCTTCCCACTTTGATCTGCATGACATCTATGGGAGGGAGCTGGCCAAAAATTGCACGCCACTACTGACATACCAATCCTTGGAGGCTCTGCGGCCTAGGAAGAGGAGGAAGTTTCGAGAACCGGAATGTCAGTGGTACAGGTGGTTTGACACCTAGGATTTATATATAGCTTTGAACAGACTCTTCCTACATCCCTCTGAACCACAGTGGCCGTCGCTAAAAATGAGATGATTGAGAGGCCTGGGCTATCTTTGATAAAAAGATTTTGTTGAGTGATGAAATAGATAAAGGGGAACCAGATGACCCCTATGAAACTAATTTGACCACGGATCACCTTTGGAGGGCCACCTATCCATCACATGTCTTTACCCTCCATACTCTTTTTTGTACTCTGCTGTTGACCCCGACTTGGTCGAGGGTCATTACCGAAGACATACCTCGGGCTCCAACCATTGTCATTACTCTGTCCCCTCGGGACTTTCTTCCTCAGATTCCTCTTGACCGTGAGAGAATCCATGATCTAATCTGGGACATATTGTTATATGATCCCCCTAATCCCTTGGCAATGGTGCCTATTCCTCCATCTCCATCCTATCCTCCTTCTTTCCAAATTCACTCATGTTTCATGTTAAATATTGAAAATGCCCCCCTAAAAAAAACGTCAATTTGGCAACAACCTCCTCTCGAATCCTCATTGAGGAAACCTCCTACTATCTATCTGAATGTACACCATTGCGCTGGTCATTCGGGCAGGATTCTCTTCTAGAGCTACTCTACCCCTCCTCTCGGGAGGATTCCCCTGTACTTCCTCATGTATCCAATGATTTTTATCCTTCTTCATCCTCCTTAGGTCAGAATAGGAAGTCTAATTGTAGGGAGTCTAGCAATGTTAGTCATATTAGGAAGTCTAGGAAGTCTAAGGGTAGAAGAATTCCAAATAGATACCTCCAAGAGTTAACTTTTAAGTGCTTTCCATTCTATCAAATCTCTCAATTGTCAGAGGATCCCATCCAGTTGCCAGAAGAATGTGAGGTAGATGAGTTGGTTGATGATGGGTATGAAGTGTATGAATTGGTCCATGAGAAAGATCCCGTCATTGAAGAAGAAGAAGAAGATGAGGACGCAGCTAAGGTGTATACTAGTAGGGTAAAAAGATTTGATGAACCCTCAGCTACTGTAGAAGAGCCAACCAAAGAAATCAATCTAGGAACTGAAGAAGAGCCTAAGGTAGTCCTCATTAGTCGGAATCTTTCAAAATTAGACGAAGAGGCTTTGGTTCGAGTTCTTAGAGAATACAAGGACACATTTGCCTAGAGCTATGAAGATATGCCGGAATTAGATTCTTCTCTAGTGGAGCACCAATTAACATTGAAATCTGGAGCTAACCCGGTTAAACAGAAGTTAAGGCGATTCTACCCACAGATGGCTTTGAAGATGAAGGAAGAGGTCGATAAGTTGCATAAAGTCAAATTTATTAGAGTTGTCCTCTATCCACAATGGGTGGCTAACATAGTCCTGGTTATGAAGAAGGATGGAAAAGTCAGGATTTGTATTGACTTTCGAGATCTGAACCGGGCATGTCCTAAAGATGATTTCCCACTGCCTCACATAGATGTGCTCATTGATAACACAGCTGGATTTGAGACTCTATCATTTATGGATGGTTTTTTAGGGTATAATCAAATTAGACTGGCAGATGGTGATCAGGAGAAAACTTCATTCACTACACCATAGGGAACATACTGTTATGTCGTCATGCTATTTGGGTTGAAGAATGCTGGAGCAACCTACCAAAGGGCAATGATGGCTATATTCCATGACATGATGCATATAGATTTAGAAGTGTATGTAGATGACCTTCTAGTTAAGTCTAAAAGTAGAGCTGAGCATGCTGAAGTTTTGGCAAAGGTTTTGGAGAGATCAAGAGAGTACTAATTAAAGATGAATCCAAGAAATGAGTATTTGGTGTCTCATCAGGGAAGTTGTTAGGATTTATCATCAGTAAACGGGGCATTGAGATCGATCCCAACAAGGCTAAAGCCATCATTGAAATGCCACCTCCTAGGAACTTGAAAGAGTTGAGAGGATTAATTCAGGAAGTTGCAGTTTATTCGCCGTTTTGTCTCCCAGCACTCACAAAGATGTAAGCCGTTCTACGAGCTTACCACGCTAGGAGTCAAATTTGATTGGGACGATACGTGTTAGGAGGCATTTAACGGATTAAAGAAGTATCTTGCAAGTCCTCTAGTCTTGAGACCACCATCTTCAGGCAAATACTTAATTCTCTACATTTCTATCCTGGATGATGCCGTGGGGGCTGTCTTAGCACAAGAAGATGAAGGAGGAAAAGAGAGGGCAGCCTATTATCTCTCTAAACTTCTCAACTCCGCTGAATAGAGATATACGGCAATGGAGAAAACATGTGCGGCATTAGTATGGGTAGTTCAGAAACTGAAACACTATTTTCTGGCACATTAAGTCCATCTCATCGCTAGGATGAATCCTATCAAATTTCTTATGGAGAAATTTATCCTTACAGATCGATTAGCACGTTGGCAGAGCTTTCTATCCTAGTTCGATATCATCTACATTCAACAGAAGGCGATCAAAGATTATGCCATAGCAGAACACCTTGCTCATCACCTTCTTCCCATATTTGATCTAGTCTGATCGGAGTTTCCAAATGAAAAACTAATGTTCATAAACAAAATCAAAGATGATATGTGGACTCTGCATTTTGACGGAGCTCTGAACTCTCATGGTAAAGGTATATGCATTGTTCTCCTATTACCTAAAGGTGTCACCATCCCCCAAGCCTTTCAGCTTGCTTTTCACGTTACAAACAACATAGCTGAATATGAGGCTCTTCTTGCTAGCCTCGAGGCCACTCATCTCCATGGTGCCACCAAGTTGCGGATTGTAGGTGATAGTCAATTAATATTTCACCAAGTGCTTACCAAGTATCGCACCATTGATCCCAAACTCAAGCCGTATCAGGAACTCACCTCAGCTTATGCCAAGCTCTTCACCAAACTAATCTTTGTCCATGTTCCTCGGAATAAGAACATCTTAGCTGACACTCTAGCTTCTCTTGCATCGTCTCTAAATTTCCCAATCAGCAAGCACTCCGAATCAATCATCATCCATATGCGTTTCTCTCTCGCTGTAGAGAACCCTTCCTTTCTTAGGATTAAGGAGAAGTTGCTGAAGAAGGTTAGAGATGGAGATATTGTAGAGAAAAGAGAAATCATATTATTGGAATTGCAAGAAGAGATGGAAGATGAAGAGAAACCAAGGTTCTATGAAATTGTTAAATTTTGTGAAGATCAGTCAAACCTTGAAAAAGCCACTGCTGAGGAGAAAAAGACTATCAGGAGAATTACTCAAAGATACACCTTAGTTGGGGGAGAGTTATATAGACACGAATTTGATGGTGTTTTTCTAAGATGCTTAGATGAAGATGAGCTTTGGAAGATCATGGAAAGACCTCATACTAGAGTTTGTGGTGGCCATGTTAATGGACAAATGTTATCAAAGAAAATCTTTAAACAAGGATATTATTGGTCGACCATGGAAGAAGATTGTGTAAGGTTTGTCCGTAGGTGTGCTAAGTGTCAACTTCATGCCGACAAAATCCATTCTCCAGCATCTTCACTCCATCATGTTTCCTCCCCATGGCCTTTCTCCATGTGGACATTCGATATCATTGGACCTCTTGGTGATCCCAACTCCTCGACCAAACAAAAATCCTTCATACTTACCGCAACGGAGTATTTCACCAAGTGGGCAGAAGCCGAAGCTTACACGGAGGTCAAAGCGTCAACAATATGCAGTTCATCATGAAGAATATTATCACCAGATTCGGGATTCCAAGCATCATTGTCACCGACAATGGACCGCAGTTCATATCACAAGAGCTTAAGGACCCGTACAACAGGTATAAAATTGCATTGCATCATTCGTCTCCTTATTATTCGCAAGGCAATGGCCAAGTAGAGGCAACTAGCAAAACCTTGATCAAAATCATAAAGAAAACGTGTGAATCTAATTGATACACAGACTAGCCGGAAAAGCTTATTGAGGCTTTATGGGCTTACCGAACATCAATCCGTACTGCCACTGGGCAAACCCCATACTCATTAACATTCGGAATGGAGGCAGTAGTTCCATATGAAGCCCTCATCCCGTCATTAAGAGTACAATTGAACAAGGAGTTTTCTGTTGATGAACAATGTTTTGCGCTCCTCGCTCAATTGGAACTCTTAGACGAGAAAAGATGGTCAGCTGCCCATCATACACGAGTATATCAAAATGGACTTGCACGTTTTTATCAAAAGAAGGATATTAAACGAAAATTCAAAGTCGGTGAAATGATAGTCAAAAGGATTTTTGTAAAACCTGGTGGTCCACGTTCTAAACTCCAACCCAATTGGGAAGGACCTTATGTTGTAAAAAATGATTTTCCTGGTAACACCTACAGGTTAGTTAACACAGAAGGTCAAGAGTTAACTAATCTTTGGAATGGTCTATACTTAAAGAAATACTACCCTTAAGACTTTAAGTTATGTCGACTAGCATGGTGCAAAGTCCAGTAGAGTTAGAAAATTTGAAGTCCTAAATTCCCTCATTAGTCTTTGATAGTCTAATTCATGAGCATTATACACACATAAACACGCTTTGTCCTTGAGTAACAAAAATGTAAAGTCTAAGGAAAACTGACAGCTTGACCGAGAGTGTAAAGTACAACCCATTCTTACTTTATTATTCCTTTTATTCTCAGCTTACGATGTCGGAAAGAGGCTCAGGATAAACTACTGAAAATACCCGCCGGTTTAGTAGGAGGCCGTCATAAAAAAAAAGGGGAAAAATAAAAGATCTAGCCCACAAAAAAGCAAAAGGGCAAAAGTCAAACCAAATACAAAAGGCCACAAATGTCAAATCAAAAGGTCAAATATCCAAATGAAAGGGAGCACAAGGTTAAAAACCCTGCAAAATGAAAATGACCAAACCCCAACAGACAATAGGGTAAAGGATGGACATCTTCCTAGGTCTCCGGAACCCTCTCGTGAGCTTTCTAGACCATTTCTTCCCTTCTCCCTAAGGGGCGTACTTGAAGCTTAAAGAATGGCTTAAGTTAACTAAGGGTTAGATCATCAAATGGGATCAGGGACACAAGCACAATAAAAGCACAATGAACTTGGATTAGGTTATCAAAGAATAGTTAGGGAATTAAGATAACGAATAAGTAAGCTCTTTTGATCTGTGTACCATGCTAGTCTTTTAAAAAAAAAGAATATTTTATAAGCACAAAAAAATTGAATATTTCAAAAGCATAAAAAAATTGAATATTTCAAAAGCACAACAAAAATGAATATTTCAAAAGTACAAAAAAATGGATATTTTAAAAGAACAAAAAAAAAAGATATTTCAAAAGCACAAAAAAAGAAATGGATATTTCATAACAAAAAATAATGGATACTTCAAAATAATAAAAAAAATGAATATTTCAAAAGTACAAAAAAATGTCACAGCAGAACACCTTACTCATCACCCTCTTCCCATATTTGATCCAGTCCGATCGGAGTTTCCAGATGAGGAACTGATGTTCATAAACAAAATCAAAGATGATAAAATGGATATGACAAAAAAAAATGAATATGTTGGAATTTCAATTGGGATCCGCTTGCCACATTATGTGTGTTGTATCTTTATTTCCAATTAACATATGTATGCTTGTATGTCACATTTTAAATTATTCTCCTTTTAATCATTTATTTTTTGCCTTTGTTAAATAAAGGCTTTGCTCCTTGACCCTTCTACAAAAGATAGTTTTAAGTAGTTGGTTACTTAACCGAGCAAGGGGCTAAGCCAGAACAGATATTTAACTTGTTTGTTCAAGATATTTGCAGGGCACAAGAACACAAAGGAAATTGAAGACAAGAAGGAAAATAATGTTCCGAAAATTGAATATTTAATGTTGTTTGATTATCTGCTTGAAGCAACTGACAAATTTTTGAGTGCAGGAAAATGCAAAGAAAGTAAAAATGAAGCTGGAATTTTAATAAAGTCCCACTGTGATCACTGAGTCCCGCCGTGACTAAAAAGGCGGTTATCTCTACCCTTGTATTCTCGTATGTAATTGATTTGCATCATCATTACTATATGTTAAATATTTATTAGATTATATCAAAGACCTTGTGACTTCGATGAAACTAGAATTTGAGTTCCCCTCTAACAAAAACAGTGATAATTACAGAGGATTCTTAATTGCATAGATAAGTTGTTTGATTGTTAATAGATGGGAACGATGGTTCCACTTTTGTGAAACGGTGCGTAGACAAACAAGCTTCGGCTTAGCACTGAATTGCAGGATTTGTATCTTAACTCATCAATGGCAGTTTAACAATATTATCCTTGATTAATTTATATTTTATTTCATTTTAATTTTTCTTTTAGCCCAGTATGCATCATGTAGGACTTTGAAATAATTGTGATAAGAATTAGTTATTAATTAAATTTCAAACCATTGTTCAAAATAAATCCCAACATGATATGAAATATTCCATTCCGAATCGATCTCTCAATTATCTTTGAGATTTTCTTGAATATATCTTTGGAATTCTTTCCTTACTTGGATTCTTTATTCTATATTTCTTGTTCCCTTTTAAGATCCATCATGGTTGTAGCACGTCCACATTGGTTGGTAATCGCTCTCCATGATGAAACCTGCAAGATTTGTGACCTAGGGTACTTCTCCTCGTAGAGGTTGATCGACCTTATTTGTTTTTCTTTGTCTCTTTCATCCAGACATGATTGACTTCATTGATCTCTTTGAGTTACTTCATTGATCATTTTGAGAAAAATTCCTATCATGTGATGTTGAGAGCGTGTCTCATCACACCATGGCATTACCTTTTCAGTTCATTCCATTCAATTTCACTTCCTTGCAAAGCCAATGCCAAGGTGGGGCAGCTGTAGACACGCTAATTTTGACATCATATCGAGTAAATTTCATATCATAATAATAATGTCCTCAAAATGGTCTAACCTTTAATCGTTAATTAATTTTTATTGATTTTCTCAAAAAATTGGTTGAATGACATCGTCCATGAATGATGCCATTTAGTGTTTTAGCATAAATTAATTCGAAATCAAATTTTCTAATCGGGATAGAATTAACTAAATAACGTCGCCTAAGGGGGACGCTTTTTAGGTTCTTAATCCGTTTCGATTTCTAATTTGATTTTAGTTAATTTTCTAATTAACTGAAAGACATCGCTCATGACAGACGCCATTTAGGTTTCCTAATTATTTTGGTTTTCTTCTCCGGATTTTTATTTCTATTTCTAACACTTAATTGGCTGAAAGACGTCTTCCTCGAGCGACGCGATTTAGGCTAATTATGATAAGTCTAATTTGGCTGAGATCATTTGGTTTCCAAGGTTGGGAAGGACTCAAATCCTTCATATTTATCCGAGGAAGGTTGCGGAGGCGCGGGAGAGCCCTTTTGAAGCCCTAAATCACCGAAAAACCTAATATTATGTATACCTACTCTATTGGCCTTTGAAAAGGGTTGGCAATTAGAGAATTTGAGACCTAAGGCAAGGTTTTGAAGGCTCTCAAGGAGGAAAACGTGGACAGCAAGAAGAGCTTCATACAACGCTTCTTCCTCTCCATCCTTTTCATTCGTTGAAGCTATTGAAGACCAAGGCTATGGTGGGGTTGGCCAACCATCTTTCCCTCTAGTTTGTTCTTTGTTTTTCGTTATTTTCCATAAAGTAAATCACTGTTTTTCATATAGTTTGTCATCTCATCACTTCACCATACACACACTTTCAACATCCTTCTTAAAACCCATGATCATGTTAGGGGTTTAAAAAACTAAATAAAAAGTGAATTTTCTTTGTATATTTGACCGTTAGAATAGATACTACACTACCATCATAGCTCTAATATCTTCTTTGTTTGTTTAATCTCCCTTTTGCAAGGTTTGAAGAAGAAAGGAAGGTTTTGGAAAAGCTTGGAAAAGAAGAAGAAAACAACCCAAAAACAAGAGTAAAGAAAAAAGAAGGGCTCTTCTTTTTTAGCCGGTCGAAAAAGAGGAACAAAGAATCCTATTTCTCCCGGTTGTAAGGTTAGTAGCAATCAACTTAATCTTTGAAACCCTCAGTTTCTGGCGATCACGATTTTTAATTAGTTTGTTATTTATGTTAACACATGATATCATGATAATCACACACCCTATTTAAGCATCTACAACATGATGGCTTCTTTCTTCCTTTCTCCTTCTTCTTCTTTCTTCTTCAAACTCTTGTTATTGATCCCCTTATTTCTCTTGCCCCTTGAAGCCTCTTTGAACCAAATTTGATCACAAGGGAGAGTATTTACGGTGTTGGGGCATGCAACCATAGTTCCTAGTCCTTACTCAAGGAGGAAAGGTGCCAACAAGATAAGGAAGCCGCACCAAGAATGGATTTTTAGAGAGTTCTATTTTGGAAAGTTGAATCGTGTCGGCTAGACACGACACATTTGATAAAAGTTAATTGACGTCAACTCAAGTCGACATGTTTTGTGTAAATTGCTAAAAATCTATGATTTCTTATTTATTAATGTTCCCTGACAGTTTCGCAGGATAAAGAAGATGCGCTTTGCCGCTATGGCAAGTCCCCTTGTGATCAACAAGTTGTTTTGCAGTTCAATCCCACCATGTAATCTTGTATTTCCTTATGTATTGCATTTTACATTACTATATGATAAATAGTTGTTAGATTATATCAAGGACCTTGCAGTTTTGATAAATCTAAAGTTTGAGTCCTCCTTTAAAAACAATAATGATGATTCCAACAGGGTCTTAATTACACAGATAGGCCGTCAAATTATTAACCTTTTGGGGACAATAGTTTCATTTTTGTAAATCGGCGCATGGACAAACGAGCTTCGGCTTAGTGCTGGTTCACATAGTTGGTATCCGAACTCATTAATAGAAATTTGGCAATATTATCCCTGATTAATTTATATTCTTTTTTGCTTTAATTTTTTTATTTTAACCCAACATGCATTCATGTAGGTCTTTGAATTCATAGTGTGAAAATTATCTCAATGATCAGATCTAAGACCATTTGCTCTACTCAGTCCCAACGTGATATGAGATATTCCATTCTGAATTGAGCATTTAGCTACCTTCGAGGTTGTTTCGAGACATTTTTTGAAAATTAGCCCTTGTTTGGATTTCTCATCCTCCGTTTGTCCTTTTCCTTAAGATTTGTCATAGTTGTAGCACGTCCACATTGGTTGGTAACCGCTCTCCATTAGTGAAACCTACAAGATTTTTGACCAAGGATACTTCCTCTCATGGAAGTTGATATGCTTCTCCTTTTCGTACCCTCGTGCACACTTTATTTCTTTTCATCCAAACATTTGTTGATCTTTGAAAGATTTCTTAATCACTTTGATGGTTGCTTTTGAAAGATTCCTATCATATGGAGTTTAAGGCATGTCTCATCACACCTTGCCATTTGCTTTTCAGTTCATTCCATTGCATTCCATTTCACCGTCATTTCATTCACTTCATTCCATTTCCTTGTAAAGCAGATGCCAAGGCAGGGCAATTGTAGACACGCCAATTTGGCTTTATATTGACTAAATTTTATGTCATATTCATGATACCCAAAAATGGTCTTTGGTTTGATCATTGGGTTAATTTTTGCCTATTTTTCTTGAATCTCATTTAGTTTATCTAATTTGCATCATTCATGATCGACATCATTTAGATTTCTAGACGAAATTAATATTGGATCCAATTTCTTAATCGGATAAAGATTAAACTGAATGGCATCGTCTATGGTCGACGTGATTCAAGTTCCTAATTCTAATCGATTACTAATTTGATTCTTAATTGATTTTTTATTTATCTAAATAGCGTCGCTTGTGTCCGACGTCATTCAAAGATTTTTATAATTGTCTCTAATTTTCTTGATATTATATTCCTTTAATTGACCCATCTAAATGACGTCTAGGTTAGCCGACGTCTTTCTAAAAGATGTCTTCTAAGGCCGATGCGATTCAATTGCATGGCATGCAAGTTCATTTCCATTGGAGATCATCCAATTTCCTTAGATTAGAGGCATCTATGCCGCAAGTGTATATCCTAAGTGATCCGCTCTTAATTTTAGAGTTTTTAGAGCCTAAAATCTTAGAAGTGTCACTATATATATGTAGGGTACCCCTTTGGGCCTTCAAAGAGGTTGGCCAGGACATCATTTAAGAATTTTATGATAGTGAGAAGAGTGCTCGCTTCATTTGAACATGAACAACATTTAGTGGCTTCATCTTCTTCTTCCTGAACAACATTTAGTGGTTTCATCTTCTTCTTCCTGAACAACATTTAGTGGCTTCATTTTATGATAGTGGAATTGAACAATAAAAACATCCCGCCCGATGCCCGCAGATCCGTTTCGGAATAAAATAGCGGTAAAATCGAAAATCGGGTGTGATCATATCACCGTACATGGATTCGAATCTGCGTCCGAATCGGTTCCGTCGAGGCGATGCCGCTAGCCGCACAAGCGTTCGGCCTCCAGCGATATCCACTCAATCCTCTACAATGGTTCGTCGTCGCTCCCTCGTCCAAATCACCATCCTCGCTGATGATCCTTCGCCGCAACGGTGTTCGAAACACACAAATAAAGAAATCCCGACGTTTGGGAAGTATGCGCGGCAGAGACGGGAAGTACTCGGCGCCCTGAAGGGGGCGCCCAGAGGAGGAGGAGAGAGAGAGGGGGTCGGCCAGTTGGGAGAGCACGTGGAGCTTGGCCCAGGGTTTCCACACGGCCTGTATATATATTAAGTCGGCGCGAATTTTTATAAAAGCCCCCGAGTTAATATAAAACCTACTAAAACACCACCTACTGAGAATCTATATGCGTGTGACCCTCTAGGCCCATTAACCAATTTGGTTTTCAGGCTGTTAAGTCCAATAACACTTTATTGACTTATAGTAATTAATTAATATCTCATATTTAATTAATTACTTAACCGAATTAACATCTCATGTAAATTCGGCCAGACTTCCGATCAAGTTGGGTGCCAAGCAACACCACATGATCCCAGAAGGTAATGGGGTTCAGCAACCCACTCATGGAACATGTCTGTCTACAGTTTCCTCGTGGCTATAATCCTTCATCCATACAATGCTCTCGAGTCAACTTAGGGCATGATCAAACTGTCAAATCCTAGATGGTCAACTCACTTGGATCAGACTCCCCTGTACAATATTAGAAAACACCTTTTTTGATATGTGTCCACTCTAGCCAGAGACTCCTATAGATCTATCCTAGAGTATTCTCTCTCCAGTTACCTAAGAGCGAATGATCCAATATTGAACACATAATCACCTTCGAAGGTCTTTTGTTGGACCCTATCATTGACTATTATAGATCTTGTGGATAGGGATTCGTGAACCAAGGTCAAAGTCCAAAAGTCCATCGACAAGATGTCTTTAGTGTCTCAAGTCCAAAGATCAACCACGCCACTGTGACGATGAATCAAGCTGGATGACAGTCAGGTAAATTACCATCCGGCGATTCATATCCGATAAGTTCAGTGAACTCATTCCCCAATGAGCACTTACAGGTTCACCATAGTGTCTCCACACAAGTGACTAATCAGATCAGTCACCCTCATCAAATGAGCTGGAATAACTTGTACTAGTCTAACTAGATGTTTCATGTTCTTCTCAAACATCCTTTGACTAGGAAAAATTAAGAACGTGTGTTTATAAGTCATCAGTCTCATTATTATAATCTCATCATAATCTGATGACTATTGCACACATTCAAAGGCTTCATTATGCGCAATGATAAACTTGCCAATCATCATAATGAATTAAGTGCTATTTATTAGTGAACCGGATTGTAATAGATGCCTAATTATTGGCCTTGAGGACACCTATATCCAACACTTTCATCCTCAGAAAACCTTGAAAGTCTGATAGCTTTGGAGGGGCCAAAGTCTTCCATTTTCTTACTTTTGATTTCTCTTCACTTTTAGTTGCATTACATCCATTCCTATGATCACTATGAATACACACACCATTAGCATATCATGCTATCCTTCCTATTGCATTTAACGGTTTAAAGAACACAAATCAAGTGAGTGTTTCTAGTTTGGTTTCATGCCTTCGTTATTTATTGAATAGATGCTACACTTCCTATAGTTCTAATCATTATTTTTTGTTTATTTGTTTGTTTCTTTTTTTTTTCTTGTAAGGATTGAAGTAGTGGGGAGTACAAAAAGCACTTTCATTGCCGTAGTCACAAGAGAGAGAGTAAAAGCTAGAAGTAAGGCTCGTCTTCTTTGGCCAGTCAAGGAGGTGGAAGTTGACAGATCCACATCACTCTCCCAATTGTCAGGTAATTCGTAATCATCCTGTTCTTATTTATTTAAGGTCTTCGACCTTTAGTGAGCACATTTTTATTATTATTCATGACAATATTGATTTGCATTGTTCACCGGCACATTTGAGCGCTCACAGTGTTTCCAAACGACATCAAATGTTTCTATTCTGCTGTGAAAATACTATTTTTGTTGGAATTCCAAAGTTCAAAAGTTTTGTCATCAACAAAAAGGGAAAGATTGTTGAGTTATGTCTTTAATTATTCTCCATTATTTTGATGATAACAATACTTCGAGTATGCCAGTAATCACCAAGTTCTTGTGTATGCTAATTAGTTGATTCAGATAGGGAGGGAATGTTGATGTTAACTGTTTCTCATATCCTTTGGTAATAACCCACTAATATTATGAGCTTGCTATAATTTTAATTTTATTGGTTAGGCTCTGACCTTATACACTGTCTAAACTCTATAAGTTCAAATCAATTAAAGTGTATTCCTAAATCAATTTTCAGTCAGCACTTAACTTTGATTCCTCTTGACTGCAAAATCAATTAACCATGTGTTCTGTAATCGATTATCTATTTATTTCGTTAGCAGTCTTAGTTGAGTTTCTTGCTTCAAGTATCCTTACTCTATTAATCGATTTGCCGACTGATTATAACTTCGATTATTGTTATACAGCTAACCAATTACCTACTTACTCTTAATCTATTTGAGAGTCTATTATGACTTCAATTATCTATTAAATCGATTAATTGTTGAACACCTAATCAATTGATAAGTTGTCTCTATGCGTGTGTGTGTGTGTGTGTGTTTCACCCACTTATTGCTCAATCGATTAGCTATATTGTTTCCCAAATGATTAGTAATAACTCTTCAAATAGATTCGATTCCTCTTCCTTTGAATCGATTTGCTCTTTTATGTGCAGCGAATAACTAATAAACCTTGAGCAATTGTGTTATATTAATATAAACTATTTATTTTCTCCTCTATGCATTTAACAGTGTTTCTCTTACAGAAGATAGCTAGGCAAATTGATTATAAATTATTGGATCCATTACCTATTGAATTCATAATTGATCTTCTCATTCCTCAACATACAAGAAGTTGGAAGATTGCTTATTCTTCTAGCTCTAAGAAGCAGATACACCTGCATTGTTGTAATCTACTTTTTACAGACTTTTCACTCTCACCTGCCCTCTGGTCAGTACACCAAATGGGATCTGTCTTGCTTTTGGTATATTTGCAAGATAGGTAGAGTTGCACGAGCTAATTCTAGGAAGTGAAAAAACTATAAGGCTCAGTTTTTAAAAGTCATTAACATGCAACCTATCTGAAGATCTCTCTTTAATTGGACCAAGGTAGTTTCCTGCTAAGTTTGAATGGTCTACGTTAGTCTACGTTGGTTAATGTTAAGACACAACTTGCTTAATGTTAGACTCAATCAAAGACTATTGGACTCAACAGGAAGAAACCAATCTTAACGAAAAACTCAATTTGAAATGGAATATAAAACCAAGACTTGAACAAGCAACAAACGAATATAGAGACATATAGAAGCAACACAGCTTACACTGAAAATCTTTGAGCAAAGAGTCTGCTTCTTCTTCTTCTACTACTTCTTATGTTCAAGATTTGAGAGAGAAAAGAAAAGAGCTAGATTGAGAAGAAAAATCAGAGAACCTGAGCATTCAACTCCTCTGCATCTTAAAAAAGCTCTCGGCTGCTCTTCTGCAAATCAAGACCACTGTTTCATTGCTTTCATTTATTTCTTTGTAATGATCATTTGTATGTTCATGTACAAACACGTGCCTACTGAAAGGTACTTTCATTTCAATTATATCTTCTATATTGTGGTTTCCTTTTCATTAAGCTAGAGAGAGGGCTTGCAAGTGTGCAAGACAGTGGTTTGCTCTTCATTAAGTTGGAGAGAGGGCCTGCAAGTGTGCAACATAGTGATTTCCTCTTCATTAAGTTAGAAATAGGGCCTACTTTGGTGCAAGACGTGTTTTCCTTTTCATCTTGTTGAAAAGAGGACTAACTGAAGCTAGGGGTTGTATAACTAGCAAGGGGTTTGTACCTTGTGTATAGTAGAGCTCTCAAGAGGTTGCTTGGGGACTGGACGTAGGTCTAAAGCGACCGAACTAGTATAAAACCTTTGTGTTCAGTTGCGTGATTGCCTCCTTGTTCCCTCTCTTGTTATGCATCAGTTTTATTGTAAATAATTTCCATCCAATTTGTTTGAGGAACCCATTCAACCCCCCCCCCCCTCTGGGTTCATCATAGCCCAATCAAAAGCAATAATCCTGCACTTGTACCAATGCTCTCGAGCTAACATAGGACATGGTCAACTGTCAAACCCTAATATGTCAACTCAGTTGGACTAAATGTCGCTGTACAATATCAGAAAATATCTTTTCTGATATCGTATCTATAAGGATCAGCGCGGGACAACGAAGAACACAGTGAAAACAGGAGAATAAAATCGATCCCGCCCATTCCCAATCCATTTTGAACGAAAACAAATGAAATATAGTGATCTTATAACACCTTGTGCGGAATCAGATCAACTACCGTATCAATTCTGTCAAGGCGATGTCGCTAGCCACGTGTTCGGTCACTACTGGTATCCACGTGGTCCACATCGAAGGTTCGTCCTCGTCTCTTCGCATCAGATGCAGTGCGATTATCGCAACACCTTCTCCACAATGATGCCGGCGACATGCAGGTGGAGTTCTCGACAATCAAGAAGCGGAAGTGGGCAGAGCAGAGTAGCTATGGGCACCCCATATGGGGCATACAGCTCAAAGAGAGAGAGAGAGAGGAGGGGTGGCTAGTCTGAGGATGCCCTGGAGTTTGGCCCAAGGTTTCCACAAAGCACTTATTTATATTAATCGATTGACTTTTCACAAAAGTCTCCAGATTAATATAAAACCCACTTAAATGCCTTTGACTGAGAATCTTTGTACGTATGACCCTCTAGGCCCAAGTACCCATCTGATTTTTAGTCTGTTAAGCCCAATAACACTTTATTGGTTTAGAGTAATTAATTAATATCATGTATTCAATTAATTACTTAACTTAATTAACATCTCATTTAAATTCGGCTGGCTTTCGATCAAATTGGGTACCAAACAATATCTCATGATCTCGAAAGGTAACAGGGTTCAACAACCTGCTCATAGAATCTTTTTGTTAATAGTTACAGCGTGGCCATAATCTTTCATTCGCACAATGCTCCCGAGTCAACCTATGGCATGGTCAATTCACTTGGATTAGATGCCACTATACAATATCAGAAAATATATTTTCTGATATTATATCCACTGTGGCTAGAGACTCCCATGCGCATCATTCCTAGAGCATTCTCTCTCTAATTATCGAAAGCGAATGATAGCTATTGAACACTCAATCACCTTCAAAGGTATTCCACTAAATCTGATTACTTGACTAATTAGGACCCTAAAGTTAGAGGTTCGTGAGCCAAGGTCAAAGCCTAAAACTTTACGGATAAGGTGTCTTTGGGGTCTTTGGTGTCTTAGGTCCAAGGACCAACCATGCTACTATGATGATGAATCAAGCTAGTTGATAGTTACGTAAATTTACCATCCAACAATTCATGTCGGATCAATTCAATGAACTCATTCCGTAATGAGCACTTGCATGCCTGCCTAGTGTCCCCGCACATATGACCATGAGACCAGTCATCCTCATTATGTGAGGAGGCACAACATTCACCAGTCTATCTAGATATAAGATGTCCTACCTCTAATATCCTATGGCTGGAAACAATTTAGGAATTTTGGTCAGAAATATCAGTCTCATTATTACAATTTCATTGTGATCTAATATTCTACTCATAATTCCAAGGACTTCATTATGACTTAATAGGTTAATCGCCAATCATCATAATAATTAATTGTCATTTATTAGTGAACGAGAATGTACATAGGCTATTTGATTGGCTTTGAGGACACCTATTTCCAACAGTGTCCACCCTAGCCATGGATTCCTACACATAATTCTTAAAGCATTCTCTCTTTAATTACTAAGAGCAAATAATTATGTATCGAACACTCAATCACCGTTGAAGGTATTCCGCTGAACCCCATCACTTGACTAATTAGGATCCCATGATTAGACACATAATGAATATAAATGCGATTATTATTATTATAAGAACAAGATTTATATAGTATGTGATTAGCTTGACGGACACATACAATACTAACAGGGGCTTCTCCCAAACTCCTCCCAAGCACCCTACATCGAACATCAACCTAAAGGAAAGAATTATGCTATCCTACCCTTGTCACGCATGCCCAAAAGCCATCAAAACTCTATAGGTAGACACTAGGAATCACGAAGGAAAATTGTAACGACCCGCCACCCTATAATCGGGGATCCGATTACTAAATGGGTACCGAATCATTAATTTGGGACCAAACAAGGATCTAGTAAGTCTGGGAAATAAATAATAAACTAAGCTAAACATTCACATCGCATGGACTTGAAATAAAAGTGCAGGAATTAAAATTATTACAATGCGACTCGATACAGCAAATAATTACATTCTCCAACAGAAGGAAATAATTAAACATACAGGCCAAAGATAAATAACAACTACATCGGGGCATACCCCGGAACAACCGCTGAAGGCACACCACACCCGGCCGCACACGCCGCTCTAAGTCTGCTGCGAGTCCTCACCTGAAAACCGCAATGGTGAGTCTCAAGACAAGACTCAGTAGGGATCCTTCGATCCCCACTGCCCACGCACACACCCACAAGTGTAAAGTACAGCTAACAGTAAAGTAACAAGTGTAGTGGCAAGTACGATATCTAATTCTCTACGTGAGAACACATGCAGTCGAAATATAATAATCATGCACATTCTAAGCCAACCGTTAGAAAACCCACAACTGCCGTCTCGATAGACCTTGCCAACCGTACAAACAACGGTGAGAAAAACCTCGACCCGCTGAGACCAAGGAGCAGCCCCTCGGATAGCACGCTCGCTACTCCGGCCCAACTGGCTCAGGTGACTACCCCTTCCCTCAGCATGAGTGACTCTCCGAATGTACCACTCCGACACCGGTACTAGCTGACCCCGGGGTTCACCAGGTGACCCTCTCTCACTAGGCGTCACCCCGCCCACGCCCCCACCGGCGCTGTGCTCACGCCCCCACCAGCACAGGGTGATAAAGTGCTACAATGTCACTCCAGGTCCACAGTAACTGAAAACCCAACACAGTGCGATCCGGTCACGTGAAAAGCCCGCGATCGCATAACACACATAGAACCATCCGATCATGAGGAATCCATCTCTATCGGGTGCATTAAAACATGTGCTAACCAACTATCTAGCAGTATGAACACGTTTTACTGGCATGAATTAGTGGAATTCTGTCTTGAATCGCGTCGACCGAGGTCGACGCCATTCAAGCTCCATGTACAGGTTCACATAAATCAATTTCCAGAATCTGGCCTTAAAAGGCGCCGACACCCGTAGTCGCCTTTCAAAAGGCGTCGACATCCCCAGACGTCATTCAACACAGAAACCCGGAATTCCAAGACCTTTACTCAGGGGATTTTCTTCCTTAAAAGGCGTCGTGGGTGCCTGACGCCATTCAAAAATGCGTCGTTCACCCATGACGTCTTTTAAGCTCTGAATTCCCGACCTGGCAGACTGCCTGTCAGACGATTCCTGTCTAAAAGGCGTCGTGATGGTCCGACGCCCATCAAAAAGGCGTCGTCCATGCACGACGTCTTTCAAGCCCAGGAGCCAGGATCGCCCTAAGCCCGAGGGCTCCCTTTCCAACCACAAACAAACCCAAAACGGAGGGAAAAAAAGAAACAACACTATCCATAAGCAATACATTCGTGGAAATCCCCCTTATCATCAGATGAACTCCTAAACATGTTCATTCTAACCCCCAAATCAAAGATCTTCCACATGCATAAACGAGGAAAAACATGGTTTTAATCACGATGCTATGGGGAACGTCACCCTACCGGACACTCGAACGCCTCCGAGCTCCAAGCCATCCGCCTATCTCTCCCCACGCCGCCGCCGGTACCGCCGAGGTCGTCCTAGCCCCACCGTGACGTCGGCCGCCGTCCGGAGAGCAGAACGCCGCAGTGGAACTGGGGGTGGTAGGGTTAGGAGCCAGGTAGAGGATGGAGTGGAGGGAGAGGCGAAATGGTGTGAGGAAAAGAGGGAGGAGGAGGGGGCCGCCGCCGGTCGCCGGAGGAGAAGGAGAGAAGGAGAGTAGGAGAAAATGAGGGAAAGAAGGTGGGCTCGCGGGGTTAACCAGAAACTGGCTAAAACGCATCGACATGCACGGACGCCTATCAGGTGACATGACGGCCGCTCTGGCAAGATTCTGAAACGCGTCGTCCTACACAGACGCCATTCAGACAACTTGTCAGGGCCGTACTCTGACACACCCAGAGTCGCAGTCTGAAAGGCGTCGACCCACACGGACGCCGTTCAGACGACCTGACAGGGCCGTACTCTCGCGGCCCAAGGTCAGTCCACGTGGCACCCACGTGGCAGAACCTGAAACGCGTCTTCCACGGTGGACGCCGTTTAAAACGCGTCTCGGGGTCCTGACGCGATTTGACTTAGAACCCCCGCCCCTCACAAGGGCTAGAACTACAGGGTCCGACCAGAAAACCGGATCCGAAAGTCTCGATCCTTACATTCTCCCCCCCTTAAAAGAAATTTCGCCCTCGAAATTGATTGCTAGGAATATCAAGGTCACAACGGGGATACAAGTTTACGGGAATACTTACGAAAAGAGGTAAGGAAATTGCTCCCGCATCTCATCCTCTCGCTCCCAGGTCGCCTCACCTCCGGAGCGGTACTGCCAAATCACCTTGACCAACAGTACGACCTTGTTCCGCAAGACCTGATCTCTGCGATCCTCAATACAAACCGGATACTCTGGGAATGACAAATCCTCAGCGACCTCCAACTCTGAAAAATCCAACACATGGGACGGATCCTGAACGTACTTCCTCAGCAAGGACACATGGAACACATCGTGCACTCCTGCAAGACTGGGCGGCAAGGCCAGCTGATACGCGGTTTCCCCAATTCGAGCAAGAATGGGAAAAGGTCCAATATATCGCGGACTCAGCTTGCCTCGCTTCCCGAATCTCATCACACCCTTGGAGGGTGAGACTCGGAGAAACACGTGGTCCCCAACCTCAAATTCAAGTGGTCTCCGTCGGATGTCAGCATAACTCTTCTGTCTGTTCTGAGCTGCGGTCAACCTCTGCCGAACCGTCCTGGCAATCTCAGCACACTGCTACACTAACTCAGGTCCTGCTATCTGCCGCTCGCCGATCTCGGACCAACACACCGGAGATCGACACGGCCGCCCATACAAACCCTCATAAGGCGCCATGCCGATGCTAGAATGATAGCTGTTGTTGTAGGCAAACTCCACGGTGGACAAGTGTTGTTCCCACGAACCTCCCCAGTCTAGGCAACACGCCCTGAGCATATCCTCCAAGGTCTGAATAGTCCTTTCCGACTGCCCGTCAGTCTCTAGATGGTAGGCCGAGCTGAAAGCCAACTGAGTTCCCAACGCCTGCTGAAAGCTCTTCCAGAATCTGGAAGTAAACCTCGGATCTCGATCCGATACAATGGACAAAGGTACCCCGTGCAGAGAGATAATCCGGTCCACAAACAACTTAGCTAGCTTGCCAACCGACCAGTCCTTCCTAATGGCTAGGAAGTGTGCCGACTTGGTCAGCCGATCAACGATAACCCAGATAGCGTCTCTCCTGCTAGGGGATGCAGGCAATCCCATCACAAAGTCCATCGTCACATGCTCCCATTTCCACTCAGGAATCGGCAAGGGTTGCAGCAACCCTCCTGGTCTCTGATGCTCGGCTTTAACCTGCTGGCATGTCATGCATCTAGCCACATACTCAGCCACATCTCTTTTCATACCGGGCCACCAGAAGTGCCTCCTCAAACAGTGATACATCTTTGTTGTCCCGGGATGCACTGCATACCTCAAACGGTGCGCCTCATCAAGAACACATCTGCGCACGTCTTCCTCAGTCGGGACATAGAGTCTGCCTCTGAATCTGATGGTACCATCATCCCACAACTCAACCTCAGGCCTCTGGAGAATCTGCGGTAACTCAGCATCTGCCCTCTGAGCCTCAATCACAGCATGGTACACAGCCGGTCTCACAGTCAGGCTGACAAGCACTGCTCTATCCTCTTCACGTGGAACCCTAAAGGAGGATTCCACCACCTGCTCAAATAATTTCCACTCCCGAATCATGAGGTATGACATGACCGTCTTCCGACTCAAAGCGTCTGCCACCACATTCGTCTTGCCCGGATGATAAGAAAGGTCGAAGTCATAATCCTTAATAAACTCCATCCACCTCCGCTGCCTCAGATTCAGGTCTCTCTGAGTCAACACATATTTCAAGCTCTTGTGATCTGTAAAAACTTGGAATTTTTCTCCGTATAAATAATGCCTCCAGATCTTTAGTGCAAACACCACAGCTGCAAGCTCCAAATCATGAGTAGGATAGTTCTCTTCATGCCTCTTCAGCTGCCGAGAAGCATAAGCAACTACCCTGCCATGCTGCATAAGGACTGCTCCCAAACCTCGACGGGATGCATCTGAGTAAACCACAAATCCACCTGACCCAGATGGAAGCACCAGTACTGGGGCTGACGTGAGACGAGTTTTTAGCTCAATAAAACTCTGCTCACAATCCTCAGTTCACACAAAACGAACTCCCTTTCGAGTCAACCTCGACAAGGGGGCCGCTATCGAAGAGAATCCCTGAACAAACCGCCTGTAATATCCGGCAAGCCCCAGAAAGCTCCTGATCTCAGTCACTAAAGTCGGCCTGCTCTAGTCCATCACTGCCTCTATCTTGGCTGGATCCACTGCGATGCCTTCACCAGAAATAACGTGCCCAAGGAAGTGCACCTCGTTCAGCCAAAATTCACATTTGCTGAACTTGGCATAAAGTTGGTGCTCTCTCAGGACCTGCAACACTGCCCGAAGATGAGCAGCGTGCTCGTCCTCAGAAGAAGAATAGATCAGAATATCATCAACAAACACAACCACAAACTGGTCCAGGTAGGTCCTGAAGACTCGGTTCATCAGATCCATAAAGGCCGCCGGAGCATTGGTTAAGCCGAAGGGCATAACCAAAAACTCGTAATGCCCATACCGAGTTCTGAAGGCCGTCTTACTAACATCCACATCCCTGATTCTCATCTGATAATACCCAGATCTCAGATCGATTTTGGAGAACACCCTCGCGGTCTCCAGCTGATCCATCAAGTCATCGATCCTAGGAAGCAGGTACTTATTCTTTATTGTCACTTGGTTCAGCTGCCTATAATCGATGCACAATCTCAAGGAACCATCCTTCTTCCTGACAAACAGAACTGGAGCACCCCAAGGAGACGTACTGGGACGAATGAAACCCTTATCCAGCAACTCCTGCAACTGCGCCTTCAACTCAGCGAGTTCGGCTGGCGCCATCCGATACGGGGCCTTAGACGAGGGCGCCGTACCTGGTGCAAGCTCGATGGTAAATTCAACCTCTCGCTGAGGAGGAAGGCCAGGCAGCTCCTCAGGAAAAACATCTACGAAATCACAAACAACATGTACCTCCCAAGGACTGGGACTAGCACGGACATCAGAAACAACGACAGAGGCTAAGAAAGCCTCGCAGCCACCAGCAAGCAACCTCCGTGCCTTAAAGGTAGAAATGAGAATACCTCGAGGAGAAAGCCTAATACCTTGGAAGAAGAAGGTCGGGATGTCCGGAATAGAGAAGCGCTCCCTCTTCCTGTGGCAGTCCACCTCCGCATAAAAGGCTTCCAACCAATCCATACCCAGGATGATATCGAAATCACGAATAGCAAGTACGACCAACTGGGCAGGTAGTACATGACCCTCAATGGTCAAGGGAACATCCCTCAAACAATTATAAGATATCATGAAGTCTCCAGAAGGAACCTCAACCATCAGACCATCAGACAACTCAACAACGGGTGCAGAAAGAATGTCTAGGAACTGCTCGGAAATAAAAGAATGCGAAGCACCTGAATCGATCAACACATGCGCAGAGTTCCCAAGGACAGAGAGTGTACCTTCCACCAAGTTGGACGCGCGAGCCTCCCTCCTGGTGATAGCCAGCACTCTCCCCTGAGTCCTCGGCTTCTTCTGATCGCCATGACCCTGCCCCTGACTATGCCCCTGCGGGCACTGCCTCGCCAGATGGCCCTGTTGGCCGCAAGTAAAACATCTCCTGGGAAGAGTGGGACACTGAGTCCCGCCATGAGCACCACCACATTGCTGACAAACAGCCGGAAGCCTCTGAGCTGGCTCCTGCTGTGCACTGGACACTGTCTGACTCTGCTGACCCTGCCTGGGCCTGCTGCTGCCGCTGCTGCCACTACTGCTGCCACCACCCCTGAAGAATCTCCTGAATCGGGAGCCGAGAGAAGACGATCCCGATCCGACAGAAGGAGCCGGTGCCGCTGCCTTACTCCTGCCTCGCGCTGGCCCCTGAACAGTCTGCCCTCTCTCTCGGGCCGACTGGATCTGTTGAGCCTCCACAGCTGCTGCACGCCTAACGGCTGACGCCAAGTCTGTACAACAATGGGACGCCACGAAGTTCCTCAAACTGAGCCTAAGCCCATCCACAAACCTCTCCGTGCGACGCACCTCGTCCCCAGATATGAAAGGCACGAACCGTCCCAGCGAAACAAACTTCGCCTCGTACTCAAGTACCGTCATACTCCCCTGCGTCAGATCCATAAACTCCCTCTCCTTGGCTCGCTGGACATGTCTAGGGAAATATTGTGCATTGAATTCCTTGACAAAGGTCTCCCAAGAAATTTCCCTAAGACTCCTGTCCCCATAAGACAAACTCTTCAGTGTGGTCCACCAGTCATAGGCGCTATCCTTCAGCATGAAGGTAGCCAATGGGGTCCTCTCTACTGCTGCACAGTCCATAGTATCAAAAGTCTTCTCAATCTCTCTAAGCCAATGAATGGCCTCGTCAGGGTCGGGACGACCGGTGAAGTGAGGTGGCCTCAGCTTCAAGAACCTCTCATGTGTGGCTGTGGTCCCTCCCCGAGTACTAGAACCCTCGCTAGGATCTCGAGTCTGATATCGAGCCATAGTATCCATCATGGCCTCCATAAACTGCTCAACACTCGGCCTCCCTGCCTCAGACCCACTAGGGGCATCTCCCCGCTCTCGAATAACTGGCATCCTCTTCCTGGGAGCCATCTACTCGCCTACAATTACAAAATCAAAAGTTCTAATTAGAGTCCTAAAACCTATGCTATCGCCGTGCCTGTACGGGATAATGTATTTATTTGCCGAATTACAACATTTAACCTAGTTATTTATTTATTTGCCAGACCGTATGCTCTGATACCAACTGTAACGACCCGCCACCCTATAATCGGGGATCCGATTACTAAATGGGTACCGAATCATTAATTTGGGACCAAACCAGGATCTAGTAAGTCTGGGAAATAAATAATAAACTAAGCTAAACATTCACATCGCATTGACTTGAAATAAAAGTGCAGGAATTAAAATTATTACAATGCGACTCGATACAGCAAATAATTACATTCTCCAACAGAAGGAAATAATTAAACATACAGGCCAAAGATAAATAACAACTACATCGGGGCATACCCCGGAACAACCGCTGAAGGCACACCACACCCGGCCGCACACGCCGCTCTAAGTCTGCTGCGAGTCCTCACCTGAAAACCGCAAGGGTGAGTCTCAAGACAAGACTCAGTAGGGATCCTTCGATCCCCACTGCCCACGCACACACCCACAAGTGTAAAGTACAGCTAACAGTAAAGTAACAAGTGTAGTGGCAGGTACGATATCTAATTCTCTACGTGAGAACACATGCAGTCGAAATATAATAATCATGCACATTCTAAGCCAACCGTTAGAAAACCCACAACTGCCGTCTCGATAGAACTCGCCAACCGTACAAACAACGGTGAGAAAAACCTCGACCCGCTGAGACCAAGGAGCAGCCCCTCGGATAGCACGCTCGCTACTCCGGCCCAACTGGCTCAGGTGACTACCCCTTCCCTCAGCATGAGTGACTCTCCGAATGTACCACTCCGACACCGGTACTAGCTGACCCCGGGGTTCACCAGGTGACCCTCTCTCACTAGGCGTCACCCCGCCCACGCCCCCACCGGCGCTGTGCTCACGCCCCCACCAGCACAGGGTGATAAAGTGCTACAATGTCACTCCAGGTCCACAGTAACTGAAAACCCAACACAGTGCGATCCGGTCACGTGAAAAGCCCGCGATCGCATAACACACATAGAACCATCCGATCATGAGGAATCCATCTCTATCGGGTGCATTAAAACATGTGCTAACCAACTATCTAGCAGTATGAACACGTTTTACTGGCATGAATTAGTGGAATTCTGTCTTGAATCGCGTCAACCGAGGTCGACGCCATTCAAGCTCCATGTACAGGTTCACATAAATCAATTTCCAGAATCTGGCCTTAAAAGGCGTCGACACCCGTGGTCGCCTTTCAAAAGGCGTCGACATCCCCAGACGTCATTCAACACAGAAACCCGGAATTCCAAAACCTTTACTCAGGGGATTTTCTGCCTTAAAAGGCGTCGTGGGTGCCTGACGCCATTCAAAAAAGCGTCGTTCACCCATGACGTCTTTTAAGCTCTGAATTCCCGACCTAGCAGACTGCCTGTCAGGCGATTCCTGTCTAAAAGGCGTCGTGATGGCCCGACGCCCTTCAAAAAGGCGTCGTCCATGCACGACGTCTTTCAAGCCCAGGAGCCAGGATCGCCCTAAACCCGAGGGCTCCCTTTCCAACCACAAACAAACCCAAAACGGAGGGAAAAAAAGAAACAACACTATCCATAAGCAATACATTCGTGGAAATCCCCCTTATCATCAGATGAACTCCTAAACATGTTCATTCTAACCCCCAAATCAAAGATCTTCCACATGCATAAACGAGGAAAAACATGGTTTTAATCACGATGCTATGGGGAACGTCACCCTACCGGACACTCGAACGCCTCCGAGCTCCAAGCCATCCGCCTATCTCTCCCCACGCCGCCGCCGGTACCGCCGAGGTCGTCCTAGCCCCACCGTGACGTCGGCCGCCGTCCGGAGAGCAGAACGCCGCAGTGGAACTGGGGGTGGTAGGGTTAGGAGCCAGGTAGAGGATGGAGTGGAGGGAGAGGCGAAATGGTGTGAGGAAAAGAGGGAGGAGGAGGGGGCCGCCGCCGGTCGCCGGAGGAGAAGGAGAGAAGGAGAGTAGGAGAAAATGAGGGAAAGAAGGAGGGCTCGCGGGGTTAACCAAAAACTGGCTAAAACGCGTCGACATGCACGGACGCCTATCAGGTGACATGATGGCCGCTCTGGCAAGATTCTGAAACGCGTCGTCCTACACAGACGCCATTCAGACAACTTGTCAGGGCCGTACTCTGACACACCCAGAGTCGCAGTCTGAAAGGCGTCGACCCACACGGACACCGTTCAGACGACCTGACAGGGCCGTACTCTCGCGGCCCAAGGTCAGTCCACGTGGCACCCACGTGGCAGAACCTGAAACGCGTCTTCCACGGTGGACGCCGTTTAAAACGCGTCTCGGGGTCCTGACGCGATTCGACTTAGAACCCCCGCCCCTCACAAGGGCTAGAACTACAGGGTCCGACCTGAAAACCGGATCCGAAAGTCTCAATCCTTACAAAAATAGATCTAAAGAGAGGGAAAAATGGACATACTCTCACTTTCATGAACCTAATAGGATTCCAAAATGACATCTTAGGTTATAGGGGGAAAACTGTTAGCCTACCTAAGTTTTTCACTCCTCTAGACTCACAAGGAGCCATTCACATGATTGTTGCCACCTTTGGGCCAACCGGCATCCTCTAGCTAGCTCTTTAGGCCTTCATTCTCCTCCTCTGGCTCACTACCGCCTAGGTGACCTTGTCGTTATCTCGCCATCCATGCCACACTGCCAAGGCCACCACCATGGTCACCACCTCCTTGCCGAGCATCAGCCATTGTGAGGGAGAAGGTAGAAAGAAGGTGGTGGTAGGTTTGGAGAATGGTGAGAGGGAGAGATGGTAAAGAGGGTGAAAGGAGAGAGCAAGGAAAAGAGATGGGGAAGAGGGGAAGGAAATGGGGTTTAAACTCTCATTCCTCAGTTGAGATGACAAGGAGTATAGTTCCCCTTGCACATGGGCATGGTAGAATGCCTCAGAAAGAAAAGAAAAACTTGTCAAAAGCGCCATGTGGTCAGAACATTGGATGTCTCTATCCGAGTGGATGCTTAATAAAAATTCCTTTCATCGACTAAATGCCTTACAGTTCTAAACATGTCTACTCCAACAAGCAAGCAATGTAAACATACATCACACCCCAATATGCAAAATGCCTATTGGAAATTTCTTATAAAATAGTCATAACTTTCGTCGCACGATTATGGAAATCATTATTATTATCCTATTAGGGGTGTCAACGGGTCGGCGGGATCTGAAAAGCAGATTTGGATCCGTAACAAGAACAAGATTTGGGTCACAAGCTGTTGATCCAAAAATGGATGATTTAGGATTCGGGTTATGCCCGAACATGGTTATTTTATAGTGGATTTTGGACTCTCAAAAGCCTGAGTCCAGAACGTGGGATATCGGATCAGCCCTAGGGTTCCCTCTCGGTTGTCGTCGCATCGCGCTCCTCCTCCCACATCTGCATCTGCTCACAGCGGCGGCGTCCTCTGACGATGGCGCCATTATTCGGTGTATCTTCTCCTGGAGGCGGCGCTCTTCCTCCTTCATCGTGCATCTTATAACGGCAGCGGCACTCCTCGTCCCCCATGCACCTACTCATAGATGCGGCACTGCTCTTCTCCTCCACTGTCCATCTTCTTACAGCAGTAGTGCTCACCTAGGGCATCTACTCGTGAAGTTCCTCCTCCCCTAGTGCATCTGCTCACAACTCTTCCCCTCTCCCCGCAGATCTACTCGTGGTGCTCCTCCATTTGTTCATCTGCTCGAAATGCTCCTTGATGTAGTGCTCCTCTTTACAGGTGCTCCTCCTCAAGCTCCTTCTACATCGACGCAGTACTTCCCCCCCCCCCCCCCCCCCCCCACCCCATTTGTTCACAACTCTTCCCCTCTCCCCGCAGATCTACTCGTAGTGCTCCTCCATTTGTTCATCTGCTAGAAGTGCTCCTTGATGTAGTGCTCCTCCATTTGTTCATCTGCTCGAAGTGCTCCTTGATGTAGTGCTCCTCTTTACAGGTGCTCCTCCTCAAGCTCCTTCTACATCGACGTAGTGCTCCTTATCCACCGCTCTGAACTAGGGTTTTTGTTATGTACAGGGTTTTTGTTATGGGAGGGAATTCTTATGTTTGGTTGATGATTTGATGGTCGCATATTTTCTATTCTGCATCTAAAGGGCATATTGGTCTGAAGCTACATCTGGTTCCCTTTTCGGAGAATCGTATTGGATGTTGTTGGAACAGTAAGAATGGTTTGTTGTATGCTTCATTAGTGATAGATTATAGGAATTCACCAAACCTGAGGTTGTTTTAGACCCAAATGACCATATGTTGATTTTCTTAAATAGTTTTTCTAGTCTGTGCTCAGATTGTTGCCGACACTATGTTTGGGATTGCTTTCTGTTGAAACTACTTTAGGTTTCTATAGACACGCTAATTTTGACTTCATATTGAGTAAATTTTATGTCATAATTATAATGCCCCAAAATGGTCTAAGTTTTAATTGTTAATTAATTTTTATTGATTTTTCTCAAAATTCGTTTATTAACATCGACCATGGCTAACACCATTTAGATTTCTAGCATAAATCAGTTCGGAATTAAATTCCTAAATTCAAATAGATTTAACTGAATAACGTCGCCTATGGATGATGCTTTTTAGTTCCTAATCCGTCTGGATTTTCGATTTTGAATTTGAATTAATTTCCTAATTATCTAAAGCATGTCGCTCATGGGCAACGCCATTTAGGTTTTCTAATGTTTTCCAATTTTCTTCTCCGATTTTATTTCTTTTTTGGCCCCTTCTAATTAGCTAAGTGGCGTCCCTGATGGACAACGCGTTTCAAAAGTTTCCTGATAAACATGATTTGGCCGAGATAATCCGGTTCCAGAGGTGGAAGTGTTTCTAATTCCTTCCATGATTATCCAAGACAAGTTCGAGTGCGAAATGGAACCCTTTTGAAGTCCTAAATCACTCGAAAACCTACTCTATATATACATATACCCTTTAGCCTTTGAAAAAGGTTGGCTATTGGAGATTTTGGAGTTCAAGACAAGGATTGTGAAGGCTCTCAAGAAGAAAAACGTGGACAAGCTTTGGAACTTCATCTTCTTCATCCTTCTCCACCCTTTGAAGCTTTGGAAGTTCAAGGCTATAGAGGGGCCAATCTCTTTTTCCCTTTTCTTTCTTTCCATCTTAGTTAATTTTTTTCATCATTGATTTTCATTATTATTTCAATTAGAATCTTCATATCACATCACCTTCATCATATACACACCACATCATTTTTCCATACCCATGCATGCAATAGGGGTTTAAAGAACTACAAAAAGTGAGTCTTTTTAGTTGAGTTGCATGTTTGCTTCATTAGATAGGATAGATGCTATACCACTCGAGTTCTAATCCATATTCTTTCTTTTATTTTGATTGTCTTTTTTGCAAGGTATTGAAGGAGAAAAGTCTTTGGAAGGAGAGTTTGAATAGAAGAAAACAACCAAACAACACAAAACAAGAATAGAGAAAATGCTCTTCTTTTTCGGTCGGCCGAAAGAGAAAAACAAAGGAACACAATCTCCCAAATTCCTCAAGGTTAGTGGTGATCAACTTTTCCTTTGAAACCCTCAGTTTCTGGCGATCACACTTAATTTTAAATTTGATTTGTTAATTATGTTAACACATGATATCATGAGAATCACACATACTATTTGAGCACCATAGTTTCCACCTAGCTATTTTGCAGAAAAGAAATTAGTCTTTGAAAGTCATTTTTGTAGTGGTTTATTTATTTATTTTCCTTACTTTCAACCACCAGTTATAAGTTTCTAGACTAAGGAAAATGGGATTTGCTAGGGAAGGTTTACCTTCTATGTTTACGTGCTGGACTACATGTGTATTCTGCCCTGGTAATGGCATAAGCTTTTCCTATTCAGTAGATTATTTATTGAACACACTGTATGTAAGGACCTAATTTATACGATTGTTGTTTTATGTTAACAAGTCGGGCACACTTTTTGCACCTAATAGAGCAAGCAAAAGTTGCACCTAATAGGACAGGCAAAAATTAATGTTAGTTTTTTTGCACCTAATAGGTCAAGGAAGAGGTGATAATGGGATCTCCTCAATCTAGATGTATAAGACACATTTTTACGTAAATGGATACATTTTTGTTCCAATTACACTTGAAATATCAAATAACACACATGACGCATATGAATGCCCACACATAGAGAGAGAGAGGGATCACTTTCACCATGGATGGTTACCCTTTATTCTTGTTCCATATCAGGGTCCCAGTGGGATCCAATTCAAATTCCCCATAATTAGGCGCCGACTACTTTGCTTGCCTTACAGTATATGCAGGACCAGGAAGATGCGGCAACAAGAGGAGAATTATGCCCAGTGCTGATGTGAAGCCACCGCCAACTGGTGCCCTGTTCCCCATAGTGCAAAAGATTGCATGTGTGAAGGGAAAAAGGTTTTGTACTACATATAGCAAGGGTTGTATTCATGCTCAATCCAAGAATAGAAATGGAATCAAGAGTGATGGGGGGTGTTTGCCATGTTTGGAGAAATTTTTTATTTAATTTAAAAGCTATATTTGGTTTCCACATCGAATACAAACATTAGTAGTCAATATAATCGATATTAGACTACAAAGTTTTCTTGGATCTCAGTGCCAAATGTACATTTTGTTATGGAGCAAGAAATGTTGGGTTAACTGATTTATAGATAGATAATAGCAGAAGGATAGAGGTCTAAGTCATCCTAACTGTGGGCAAGGAGAACCGCTCAACTTTTCCTTGGTGCTGCCCTGCCAACCCCAAAACACTGCCATGTCATTGTCTAGCATGAACCCAGGTAGTTTGTGCACTAGAGGAGATTTAGAAAGAAGAATGATTCAACTGTGATGTGGACTATCTGCGGAGTGATGAAAGTCATGAAAACAATAGGATCCATTCACATTTCTTGCTTGAAAAATAGATGCATTATTAAAGTTGCCTTTATGATTTTCTTTGTTACTAGTTATGAATTTTATTTTCATTTTGTTGTAAATTTATGTCAATATTCTTTTCAATTTATTAATGGTTAATTTGACAATTGTTGTCATGGAGTTAGTCTTCTAACTTTAGAAGGTTAATCTTCTAATGGGTGTGTAGGGGCATTTTGAATTTGAAATTATGACAAGTGCTTCAGAAAGCACTTTTGATGTAGAGAATGTGGAAACAAGTGTTGAATAGTCTTCTAGTGTATGAACATACAAAGGAAAAAAATTGAGATCTAATGTTTGGTTAGATTTTGAGAGCGTCATAAATGAGGATGGAGTGTTGTTGCCATATGTCGATATTGTAAAAAATAGTTGGTTGGTGGTAGCTCAAGTTGGACAAAACACTTGAGTAAACCATACCCAACATTGTCCTGATGCTCAAAAATAAAAAAGGAGTAGGGATAATGCAGATCAGTTAACTAGTTGAGTTGTTGAGGAGCAGTCCAATTTTGTATTTGATAATGAGAGAAGCAGGGAAGATTTTGCAAAAATGGTTATTGTGCACTGTAGACATGTTAATTTTGACTTCATATTGAGTAAATTTCATGTCAAAATTATAATGTCAAGAAATTATTTGATTTTTAATCAAAATTATAATTTTATTAATTTTTCTCGGCCATTTAGATTTCTATGTGAAATCAATTCGGACTTAAATTCCTTAATTGAGATAGATTAAACTAAATGATGTCACCAATAGACGACACCATTTAGGTTTCCTAATCCGCCCCGATTTTCAATTTGAATTCGAATTAATTTTCTAATTATCTAAATGACGTCTTCCATGGACGATGCCATTTAAGTTTCCTAATTATTTTCGCTTCCCTTCTGGATTTTCTTTCTTAATTTGGCCCCTCTAATTAGTCAAATAGCGTCACCTATGAACGACGTGATTCATAAGAATAATTGTAAGCACACTTTGGCCGAGATTATCTAGTTTCTATGGTTGGAAAGGCTTCTAACTCTTGGAAGTCTATCCATGGCAATCCGTATGCGTGGGAGACCCCTTTTGGAGTCAAATTACTCTAAAATTGGTCCTTACATATACATAACCCCTTTGAACCTTCAAAGAAATTGGCAATTGAGAGATTTGGAGCTCCCATCAAGGTGAAAGGAGGCCTCTTGTGTTGAGAACGTGGACAAAACTTGGAGCTCTCCTTCCCTCTTCTTCCTTCATCCATTTAAGCTATGGAGACTCATGGCTATAGTGGGGCCAACCATCTTTTTCCCTGTCCCTTTCTCTTTTTAGTTTTCATAGTTTTGATCATCTTTTCATCATAATTTCTTAATATTTTCATTAGTCTATTCATAGCATAATCACTTCATGTTTACACACGCACCACATGCATGTTAATTTTCCTATGAGATAGGGGTTTACAGAAAACACAAAACAAGTGAGTTCTTTTGGTTTAGTTGCATGTTTAATTTACTTTTTATAGTAGATACTACACGATAATCATAGATCTAACCCATCTTTTTTTTCTCTTTATTGTTTAATTGTTTTGCAAGATTTTGAAGGATTTGAAGAAAAGGAGAAAAGAATCACCAAAAAGAGAGTAAAAAGAAAAGGTGGCTCTTCTTCTTCGGCCGGCCGAGGAGGAGGAAACAAAAGAACCCAACACATAAAAATCTCCCAAATCAACAAGTAAGTAGCGATCAATTTTTTTCTTTCAAGATCCTCGATCTCTGGCGATCACATTTATATTGCTTTCATGTTAATATTAATAATATGATGATAGCATGACACTTTGAGTACTCACAGCTTTTTGACGATCACGGTAGGACTTATTCTTGCCAATTCTTTTTTATTTTACTCTCTATTTTTCATTGGGTACCCTCGTGTGCACCATTTAGCACCTTTGTGTGCATCTTTTGGCGCCCTCGTGTGCATCCCTTTATGCCCCTCGGCCACGTTTGATAGTTTGATTGGATTTCTCCCCTCGTGCAACTCGTGCACACCCTTAGCGGAAAAAGTTTGCCCTCCCTTGATTGCCTAGAAATTTGTGATTGTGATAAGCATGATGTTTGATTTATTCCATTTGATATTTACATGATAATCTGTCAATTTGAGTGATCTTCGCATGACCTTTTGTTTCTTTCATACTTTGTCTGGCTGAAGGGGAGTGCCCCCCTTTTATTGTTCTATTTAAGGGCCTTAAATAGCATCGAGCCCAGATGACGCGTTTTAAACGACGTCGCCCAGGCCCGACGCCATTCAACCTGCTTGCCCTGCTGCCCGAGGCATTGCTGACAAGGGGTTTACTATCTTGAATCACGTCGACACCAGGCGACGCGATTCAAGCGGAAGCCTTTCCGGCCAACAGCCCTTCGGATTCTTGCTCATATATGTTACTATTATTATTACTTATTGCATTAGAGACCATCCTGATCATAGGTCATACTCATCGAGAGTTCACTCCCCCTTTAGGAAACACCCTTCTCGGTACTCTCACCTCTCTCTAACTGGGGTTGGTCCCTCGGTTAGACTAGAATTGTTTGTGTCGGAACCTCCGTAAGTCCCCCAAAGCGAAGGATTTCCTCTTTGCTCATTAGGCTGGTTGTACCATCGAAGTTCTTGATAGTCATTGTGTTCGTTGTGAGTTAAACCATAAAAAATAACGGTGGAAAAACTAAATTGAAACTAGGATCCTACCCTTGAGAGAATTAGTCCTTAAAATTCACCTAATCTCAACAGGAAACTCTCAAGCAACGTAAACATCCACTTGTCTGATAATTTTTGTGGAAAATTATTTGAGCCATTGATTGATTAGTCATTATGATGTTACGTTCAAGTAGGATTGTGGGCATGGCTTCTTGTAAGTATGACAGTGTGTTCGAACACGAGGGAGATGCTCATGCCCCTCAGTTATTCCAGTATGAACACGATGGAGATGCTCATACCCCTCAAAATCGTACCCCATTTAGAGTGGAATATGAGGGAGATGCTTATGCCCCTCAGAACCATGTTCATCCTCAATATGATCAGTATCGCCCTGTTGTGGATTTTCATCTTTGGGTTCATGCTGTAGAATCCGAATTCAATCCTACTTCCAGGGAGGCTCATGATCAAAATGAGCCGTCATCCGTTCCCCCTCTAGATTTGACTACTATCTTGGGAGCTCTGGCTACTTACGTGGATCCTCAATAGCTTGAGGCAATCCAGCCTAACTTGAAGGGAAAGACTCCCATGAGTTCCTCTGAACCTACCATCCATGTTGCTCCAGTCTCTCATTAGATTCCCAGTCAGGTCATGGAAGGCCTTCATATCTCCACCCCGCAATGAGTCGGCCATCAACATTCTACCTCTTGGTACCCGACAAGGCCTCAAACTCCAACTCTTCCAAATGCCTTCAGGCATGTCGGAAATGCTGCTAGACCACAACCGTACTGTCTGCCTTGCCCCAATTATTCTAGGAGGCAGGTATCCCATACTCCTCAGCCGCAACCAACTGATCCTCTCGCTCAAGCTCTCCTCACCAAGATAAACCAAATGGATGAGAAGTATAAATATTTGAAGAGGATGATAGATGTCAGGGCTGCTCCCAAGATCTCTGCCCTGGCCTTACTGGTCTTCCACCTGTTACCATCCGAGATGCCAGTCTATAGAAGATATAATGGTATAGGTAACCCGTTCATCCATTTGAAGGAGTTTCTGTATGAGTCCTCATTCTGGCAAAACGACAAAAGATCCTTGGCTTTCCTATTTAGAAGGTCGTTGGAGGGATCAACCCTCGAATGGTTTTTCTCATTAGATCCTATAGATCCTGAGGACTTTGATATGGTATCCAAGGAGTTCATATAAAGATACAAAGATCGGGTTACTCCTTCCTTGTCCATCACCGATTTAGTGGCTGAGAAGATGAAGCCTGATGAAGATTTTATAGCTTTTGTAGACAGATGGCGGGCCATGGCTGAGAAAGTGAAGGATCACCTATCTGAATCAGAACAGGTTAAGATGATGATTGCAAATGTCACTCCCCAATACAACCTGGTCCTGACTCTAAACAACCTTACTAATATGGCTGACATGTATGAGAGGGCACGCTATGGCCAGAATTCCTTTAAAGACTCCACTTTCTCTAGTGTCTTTGACCCCTACAGACCCAACAGGCTTCCACCCAAGAAGCCCAATGCTCCTAGTTCCTCCACTACGGGTCCAACCACTAAGGGCACCATGCCTTATGAGCATATTAGCACAGTGAACAATAATCAAGCTCAGTTTATGAGGAACCAGCCACCACAATACAATGGTCAGCGACCCCAGAATCAGCAAAGCTTCAGGCCACCATAGCATTAATCTCACCAACCTACTTACAATCAACCTCGTCAGCAGCTGAGTTATAGCCTAGTTTTGCCACCCACAAACTACTCTTAGCAAAGGAAACCTCCAGGTCCTAAAAGAGCTTCATACCCACTGCTCCCGGAGTCTCTCTCCGACATTTTTAATGCTCTTATGGCAGCCAATGCTCTATCACTACCAAAGGAAAGGACCATCTATCCACAAAATGTTGATACATCCCAATATTATGTGTTCCACTGTCAGCCTGGGCACACCGTGGATGTCTATTTTCAATCCTGGGATTACATTCATGATCTCAATGATCAAGGGGGTATTGACTGGGATGAAATGCGGAAGTAGATCACTGCCTTGAAAGCCAAGAGGCCTCCTCAACAACAGCAACAACAACAACAACAGATTCATAGAGCACCAGTTCAGCAGGCAGCACCACAGCCACCAAACATGGGTATTGTACAAAACCCGCTTCCGGAGCACCCAAACCAAATGGCCCCGATCCTCACTAACAACCAACTTGAGGCAAATAAGGATCAACAATGGAGATTAGAGGAGTCCTCCATATACTCCACCATCCATACTCATGATACTACCGTTCAGCCACCACGCCCCATCATTCGCATCACTAGGCCTCCGCCAAACCCATTGACACCCATTCTGCCACCACAACGCATAAAACCCAACCCTACCTTACCCTTAATTCCCACTCCATTACCTACTATCCTTAAACCTGTATCCGCCATCCCCAGGCCATTGCCACCACTAAATAACCCACCACCCATTTACGACCAAATCATGCCATCAAAGCTGCTACTACGCATCCCCTTCCCCACATCACCTAGCCATAATAACCTCCAACCCACCAAACCACTCATCCGTATCCTGAAACCACCACCTATCACTCTAAATTCCCCTCTCATGCCATCCAAACCACTAATCAACCTAGCAGTTATCAAGGCACCACCACCACCCTCTACTACTGAGCTGCAAACCTTTGATGCTTCGGAGTGGCAAGATCTTTAGCAAGGTGTTCCCTCAGTCCGTTGTTCAAGAAGGTCCGTCATCAGTCAACTAAAGAGGCACATAATGAAGAGAGTGCACCCGACACTCAGTATGACTTGCTGAAACACCTAGACAAGACTCCGGCATGTATCTCTGTGCTAGAGCTGATAAAGAGGTCTAAAACTCATCAGGAGGCTTTGATGGAATACCTACAAAAAGTCATGGTAAATGAGGATGTACCCGTGGAAAAGATCACCTCATTACTAGTACCGCAGGGCGAACAACCGTCAATATCCTTTCATGCTTCTGAATTGGCACCCCTGACAGCGAGGGCTATGGCTCTGAGCATCACTTTGAACATCTGCAAGAAGGCAGTGGATACTTGTATGATGGATACTAGAGCTTCCATAAATGTGTTACCACCAAGGACCTTAGAACTATGTGGGAGAAGTGGCTGCCAACACCTATATTTGTCACTGCCTACGACAACTCTACCCGATCCACACTGGGCATGGTCTACCTCAAGGTAGAACTAGGCCCTATCTGTCATCTAGAGGTCGAATTCCATATCTTTGAAATAGACCATTCTCTCAAAGGCATACTTGGACGCCCCTACATCAAGCTTCTTGAGGCCATTCCTTCCACTAACCATCAATGCCTCAAATTTCCATTTAAGGGGCGCATTGTCAAAGTGACTAGCATGCCGATCCCCACTGCTACTCGCTCTTTTAATGTCAATCCAATTCCTAATCCCTCTCCTATTAAGAAATCGATCCTCTCTCTTCTACAAACTTATCTTCCTTCAGCAGACCCACTGAAATCTACCCTACCCTCACCATATCCAGTCCGTGCAATGAAGCGGGGAAAGTACATGAGTACCCCGGGATGGAACATTATGATGAAGATTGGATATCAACCTGGAAAGGGTTTGGGCACATAATTGCAAGGAAGACTCAAACCGGTTAGAGACTAGAGAATTGTGCCTGGAAGTGGTCTGGGATACAGGCCAAAAAGGTGAGACACAAGATAGTGTAGCAAGAAGAAAATGAAGATGGTCATAAATTATGGAAGACTATGGCAACCCCTTGCAAAGAAAATCGAGACCCATTAACAATGGATGCTATCCACTCATTTCGTCAAAGGGCCCGTAATTCAGCTTGGGAACGACAACACAGTGGTGATCACCTCTCGCTTTGATGTGTATGATATCTATGGGAGAGATCTGGCTAGGCATTGTACACCACTCCTCACTTATCAGTCCTTGGAGGCTTTGCGGACTATGAAAAGGAGAAAATTCCATGATCCCGAGTGCGAATGGTATAGGTGGTTCGACATGTGGGGCCTGTATATTACTTTGAACATATTATTCTTGGGTCCATCTGAGCCTAAATGGCCGCCTCTGATAGAAGATTTGATTAAAGGACCTGGGGCCATATTTGACAAAAGAATATTATTAGATGAAGAGATTGATGAAGGGGAGCCTGATGACTCCTATAAAGCAGGCATGAGTACTGACCACCTCTGGAGAGCCACCTACGCTTCCCATATCTTTGCCCTTCACACCTTATTTAGAACCCTGTTGTTGACCCTGACTTGGTCCAGGATAATTACTGAAGACATTCCACGGGCACCGCCCATCCTTATCACTTTGTCCCCTTCGGACTTCTTTCTTCGGGCTCCTCTCAATCCTGAGGAGATCCGTGATCTAATTCGGGACATCCTTTTGTATGATCCCCCAAATGCTCTGGCCATAGTGCCATCATCTTTCTTACCTACTCCTATTCTACCTTCTTTTCAAATTCACTCTTGTTTCATGATTAATGAAAACATTTCAAAAAAAAAAACGTATATTCCCCAACTTTATCTCAAATCATCATTGAGAAAACTTCCTGCTACCTGTCCAAATGTACCCCGTCGCACGGGTCACTCAAGCAAGATTCTCTCTTAAATCTGTTCTGCCCCTCCTCTCAGGAGGTTTCACCTGTATCTTATCCTCTATCCTATGATTTTTATCCTTCTTCGTCATCTTTAGGTCAGGATAGGCAGTCTAGTTGTAGGGAATCTAGTGAAGTCAGGAAAGTTAGGAAGTTTAGGAAATCTAAGGGTAGACGTATTCCAAACAAATACCTCCAAGAATTAGCCTCCAAGTCTTAGAAGATCCTATCCAGTTGCCAGAAAAAAGTGAGGTAGATGAAATGGTTGTTGATGGGTATGGGGTGTATGAACTACTACATGAGAAAGACCCCATGATTGAAGAAGAAGAAGACAATGAGGACGCGGCTAAGGCTTACGCAAGTGGAGTGAAGAGATTCGATGAACCCTCAGCTGTTGTAGAAGAACCCATTAAGGAAATCAACCAGGAACCGAAGATGAACCTAAGGTTGTCCTCATCAGTCAAACTCTTTCTGAATCAGATGAAGAGGCTTTGGTTCAGGTTCTTAGAGATTACAAGGACACTTTCGTCTGGAGGTATGAAGATATGCCGGGGTTAGACTCATCTTTGGTGGAGCACCGATTAACTTTGAAACTTGGAGCTAACCCGGATAAGCAGAAATTGAGATGATTCCACCCACAAATGGCTTCAAAGATGAAGGAAGAGGTCGACAAACTACATAAAGTCAAATTTATCAGAATTGTCCTCTATCTCCAATGGGTGGCAAACATAGTCTAAGTCATGAACAAGACGTGTTCTAAAGATGATTTCCCATTGCCTCACATCGATGTTGTAAGGACTGAAGTTTCGGATCCAGTTATTGGGTCGATTTCGGTGTCGGACCCCTTACTTTAAGCCCTTGTGGGCTGGGGCATGGGTTCTTTTTCGCGTCAAGCTTGCGAGACTCGGTTCAAACGATGTCGGGTTAGGGGAACGCTTTTTAGAATGTGCCATGTAGGCCAATTTTGGGCCACGAGAGTACGGCCCTAATCTTGTCGTCTGAATGGTGTCTTGCATGGTCGATGCCATTCAGGGATCTGTCAGCGTACGACCTTGTCGAGTCGTCTGATTGACGTCGGTCGTAGACGATGCGATTTGGCGTAGTTTCGGTTGACGCGTCAAAGCTCTCCTTCATTTCCCTCATTCTCTTCATTCCTCTCTCTCTCCTCCCCCTCCTCTCCGAACACTCCGCCCCCTTCCCCTTCCCCTTCCCCTTCTCCTTCCCTTCCTCTCCCTATTCCTTCTCTTCCTCCACTCCATCAACCTCCTAACCCTCACCACTACCACCACCATCTCCTCCGCGACACTTTGCTCTCCGAACGGCGGCTAATGTCCCAATAGAGTGACGGCGTCCACGGCGGTACCGGTGGCGGCTTGTGGCATGGCGGTTCGGCGGCTAGGAGCTTGAAGGAGTTCAAGTAACCAGTAAGGTGACGATCCTCGCGGTGTTTTATTTAAAATCACGATTTTCCTACTTTGAAAGCATGCAATATGTGTGGATGCTTCTGGGGTAGAAAGCATGTTCTAAGGGATTCTTTATGAAATGACTAGGCTTCTCCCCTACCTTCTCCATTTTTTGTGTTTTGTGCGATTTGGAGGAGAAATCCCACTTTGTGACTCGGGGGAGGCCGGAGGGGGGGAACCTATCTGCAAGTGCTAAATGGTGTTCGGGGACAGCGACGCCATTTTAAATGGCGGCTGCCACTCGAGACGCGATTTAGCCCAGCTTGTTCTGAGGCCAAATCAGATGTCTTTGTATTGAATAACGTCTGGGGACAGCGACGCCATTTTAAATGGTGTTTGCCAGGGGCGACGCGATTTAGGCCATCTTCCAAGGCTAGTTTCCGTGTGAACCAATTTAGGGGTCTTGAATGACGTCGGCCACGGGCAACGCGATTCAAGACAGAACCTCATTAGTTTATGTAATTAATATGTGTTTACATTATTAGATAGTTTGGTTAAGTGCATGCTTGAAAACGTACTTTGAGGACGAGGATTTCTAGGTGATCAGATCGCACTGTGTTGTGTTTTGTGCGATCATAGACCTAGAGTAACAGTTGTTAGTGCTTAGGCACCCTGTGTCAGTGTGGGAGTGACACAGTGCTGGTGTGGGAGTGGTGGGGTGACGCCTAGAGAGAGGGTCACCTGATGTACCCTGGGGTATAGATAGTACCGGTGTGAGAGTGGTACATTCGGAGTGTCACTCGTGCTGGGGGAAGCAGAACCACCTAGAGCTAGACAGGCTGGAGTAGCCAGCGCGCTATCCGAGGGGTTGCTGTTTGGTCCCAGCGGATCAGTGTTTTCCGCGTTCGGCTGTGTGGTTTATGTGTTTTGCCGAGACGCTGGTTGTAGACTTCGTAGTGGAGTGATTTCAGAATTGTGAATGTTGTATTTACAAATGCATGTGTTTTCTATCGGATTTGGGAATCTTTGGGAGTTGTGTTTACTGCTTTATTTATTTAGATAGCCTATATTTGTGTTGTTATACTTGTGGGTGCGTGAGTGGGTGGTGGAGATCAAAGGATCCCTACTGAGTCTATTTCGATGAGACTCACCCCTGCAGTTTTCAGGCGAGGGTTCCAAGCAGGCATAGCGTGGAGGGTGTTTTCTCGGGTTGCATGCTAGCAGTAACTGTTTCGGGGTATGCCCCGATGTAGTTGTTATTTTCCTTTCAAGCATGTACGCTTAATTATTTCTTTTCAGTTGGAATATGTAATTATTTGCTTAGTAAAGTCAAATTGTAATAATTTTTAATTCCTGCACTTCCTTTACAATTCGATATTATGTGGGATGTTTAGCTTAGTTTATCATTTCTTTCCCAGACTTATCAAGATCCTGGTTTGACTCCAAATTTCAATGCTTCGGTACCCATTTAGTAATCGGATCCCCGATTATAGGGTGGCAGGTCATTACAGTTGGTATCAGAGTATTCAGTCTGGCAAATAGATGAATAACTAGGTTAAATATCGTAAATTTGGCAAATAAATACATTATCCCGTACAGGCACGGCAGTAGTGTAGGTTTTGGGTTCTAATTAGAAATTTTCAATTCTTGTGATTGTAGGTGATTTGATGGCTCCTAGGAAGAGAGTGCCAGTTATTAGGGAGTAGAGAGATGTTCCTAGTCGGTCTGAGGCTAGAAGGCCGAATATGGAGCGTGTTATGGAGGCTATGATGAACATGATGACTAGATATCAGACTCGAGACCCTAGTGAGAGTTCTAGTACTCGGGGAGGGCCTTCAGCTGCTATGGAGAAATTCCTGAAGCTGAAGCTGCCTCATTTTACCGGTCGTCCCAACGCTGATGAGGCCATTCATTGGCTAAAAGAGTTAGAGAAGACTTTTGATACCATGGACCGTGCAACAGTTGAAAGAACTCCTTTGGCTACCTTCATGTTGAAGGATGATGCCTATGACTGGTGAACGACTTTGAAAAGCTTGTCTTATACAGATAGGAATCTCAGGGAGATTCTATGGGAGACATTTGTGAAGGAGTTCTATGCGCAGTACTTCCCTAGGCATGTCCAGAAGGCCAAGGAAAGGGAATTTATAGAGTTGACCCAAGGGAGCATGACAGTGCTCGAGTACCAAATGAAATTTGTTTCGCTTGGAAGGTTCGTGCCCTTCATTTCAGGAGACGAAGAGAGTCGGGCCGAGAGGTTCGTGGATGGACTGAGGTCCAACTTGAGAAGTTTTGTGGCATCCCACTATTTTACGAACTTGGCATTGGCAGTTAAGTGTGCCGCAGCAGTAGAGGCACAGCACAATCAGTTGACTCAGGAGAGGGGATTGGCTACTCAAGGGCCAGCTTACGGCAAGGAGAAGACAGCAGTAGCAACTCCTTCATCTAGATCAGGATCGTCTTCACTCGGCTCCAGATTCAGGAGGTTCTTTCGAGGTGGTGGCGCCAGCAACAACAATAGTGGTAGTAGCAGACCTAGGCAAACTCAACAGAGTCAGTCAGTATCTAGTGCCCAGCAAGAGGTAGCTCAGAGACTCCCAGCAGCTTGTCGTCATTGTGGTGGTACTTATGGTAGGACTCAGCACCCCGCATTCTCTGGGAGGTGTTATACTTGTGGCCAGTAGGGCCATTTTGCGAGGTATTGCTCGCAGGGGCATGGTCAGGGGCAGGGACCCGGAGATCAGAAGAAGTCGAGGACCTAGGGGAGAGTTCTCCTTATCACTGTGAGTGCACAAATTAGGATGTGATTATCCATGAAAATTTATGTTGTTTATGTGACAAATAAACCTATTAAAAACTAAGTGAATGTGATGGCCAGAAACTTTTAACTAAAAAGTTCCAAAAGAAAAGATTGATTGCCTACCTATTTTGGAATTGAGAGATGTTGGAGTCCTTGATTCCCCTCCTTCAACCAGCTGAAGAAAGAGAGCCCTTTTGATTTTGTTCTTGCTTTGGATGCTTATCGGACTTTGAGGATCATCCAGATTCCTTTTCCTTGTTGATTCTCTCCTCTTGATCTCCTTTTGTACCTTGCCACAAACAAAGATAAAAGAAAATAATAAGAACTCAAGCAGAGGTAGTATCTATTCTAATGAAGATTCTGATCATGTAACTTAAACAAAGAACTCACTTGTTTGATGGTCTTTTAAACTCCTTAAACAAATAGGTTTGAAATTATGTTAGTGAGTGTGTGTTGTAGGGAGTGATGTGATGAAAATATGATGCTAATGTGATTAAAGTATGATAAAGATGTAGAAATTAATTAAGAACTAAGTTGGATGGCCCCTGGGAAGCCTTGGTCTTAAATGGATCTTGAAAAGACGAAGAATGGATGTTGCTTGCTTCAAGACTCCTGGAAGTAGAAGCACCTCGATCCTTCAGCGTTTGGACGTCGTCTTCTTCTTAGATCACTCAAAATTAACACTAATCTTTCAAGAATTATCACTAATCACTAATAACCAAGGGGTTGGGTATTTATAGGCTTAAATTTATGCATCCGCGATTATGATCAGATTAACATGAAGGATTTTGAAGTTTATCTAACTAACAAACAGATAAACACAGCCTAATTCATCATTATCTGTAATTATCTAAAATACGTCGCCCTTGGGAGACGTCTTTTAGCTTAATTAAGATAAGGATAAACATCCGAAAAAAGAGACAAAAACAGTTTAGGAAACCTAAATGGCGTCGTACCTGGCAGACGTCTTTTGGTTCATTAATAAATTAATTAAAAATCAGATTAATAATCAAAATAAGAATTAAATCCTAAATGGCGTCTACACAGGTCGACGTCTTTCAGAATCTCTTTTCATATTTGATTAAAAATCTAAGTTAAAATGAATTTCATTAATAAACTTAAATTATGTATGTCTGACCGATGTCATTTAGACATTTAATCCAGAAAGATTAATAAAAATTAACTAATGATTAAATATCAGACCATTTTGAGACATTATTATATGACATGAAATTTACTCAAAATGATGTCAAAATTAGCGTGTCTACAATCACCAGGAAGGAGGCTCGTGCGTCCAACTTGGTGGAAGGTACACTTTTTGTCCTTGGGAACTCCGCGCATGTGTTGATTGATTTGGGTACTTCACATTCCTTTATTTCTGAGCAATTCGTAGATATTCTTTCTGCACCCATTGATGAGTTATCTGATGGATTGACAGTTGAGGTTCCTTCTGGGGATTTCATGCTGACTTATAAATGTATGAGTGAGGTTCGCCTGACCATTGAGGGTCATCAGTTACCTGCTCAGTTAGTTGTGCTTGCTATTCATGACTTTGATGTCATTTTGGGCATGGATTGGATGGAGGCTTACTATGCCGAGGTGGACTATCACAGGAAGAGGGTGCGCTTCTCCATCCCGGGCATCCCGGCCTTCTACTTCCAAGGTATTAGGCTCTCTTCACGTAGTATTCTTATTTCTACTTTTAAGGCCCAGAGGTTATGTAACGACCCGCCACCCTATAATCGGGGATCCGATTACTAAATGGGTACCGAATCATTAATTTGGGACCAAACCAGGATCTAGTAAGTCTGGGAAATAAATAATAAACTAAGCTAAACATTCACATCGCATTGAATTGAAATAAAAGTGCAGGAATTAAAATTATTACAATGCGACTCGATACAGCAAATAATTACATTCTCCAACAGAAGGAAATAATTAAACATACAGGCCAAAGATAAATAACAACTACATCGGGGCATACCCCGGAACAACCGCTGAAGGCACACCACACCCGGCCGCACACGCCGCTCTAAGTCTGCTGGGAGTCCTCACCTGAAAACCGCAGGGGTGAGTCTCAAGACAAGACTCAGTAGGGATCCTTCGATCCCCACTGCCCACGCACACACCCACAAGTGTAAAGTACAGCTAACAGTAAGGTAACAAGTGTAGTGGCAGGTACGATATCTAATTCTCTACGTGAGAACACATGCAGTCGAAATATAATAATCATGCACTATCTAAGCCAACCGTTAGAAAACCCACAACTGCCGTCTCGATAGAACTCGCCGACCGTACAAACAACGGTGAGAAAAACCTCGACCCGTTGAGACCAAGGAGCAGCCCCTCGGATAGCACGCTCGCTACTCCGGCCCAACTGGCTCAGGTGACTACCCCTTCCCTCAGCATGAGTGACTCTCCGAATGTACCACTCCGACACCGGTACTAGCTGACCCCGGGGTTCACCAGGTGACCCTCTCTCACTAGGCGTCACCCCGCCCACGCCCCCACCGGCGCTGTGCTCACGCCCCCACCAGCACAGGGTGATAAAGTGCTACAATGTCACTCCAGGTCCACAGTAACTGAAAAACCCAACACCGTGCGGTCCGGTCACGTGAAAAGTCCGCGATCGCATAACACACATAGAACCATCCGATCATGAGGAATCCATCTCTATGGGGTGCACTAAAACATGTGCTAACCATCTTTCTAGTAGTATGAACACATTTTACTGGCATGCATTAGTGAGATTATGTCTTGAATCGCGTCGACCGAGGTCGACGCCATTCAAGCCCCATGTACAGGTTCACATAAATCAATTTCCAGAATCTGGCCTTAAAAGGCGTCGACACCCGTGGTCGCCTTTTAAAAGGCGTCGACATCCCCAGACGCCATTCAACGCAGAAACCCAGAATTCCAAGACCTTTACTCAGGGGATTTTCTGCCTTAAAAGGCGTCGTGGGTGCCTGACGCCATTCAAAAATGCGTCGTTCACCCATGACGTCTTTTAAGCTCTAAATTCCCGACCTGGCAGACTGTCTGTCAGCTGATTCCTGTCTAAAAGGCATCGTGATGGCCCGACGCCCTTCGAAAAGGCGTCGTCCGTGTACGACGTCTTTCAAGCCCAGGAACCAGGATCGCCCTAAGCCCGAGGGCTCCCTTTCCAACCCCAAACAAACCCAAAACGGAGGGAAGAAGAGAAACAATACTATCCATAAGCAATACATTCGTGGAAATCCCCCTTATCATCAAATGAACTCCTAAACATGCTCATTCTAACGCCCAAATCAAAGATCTACCACATGCATAAACAAGGAAAAACATGATTTTAAGCACGATATTATGGGGAACGTCACCCTACCGGACACTCGAACGCCTCCGAGCTTCAAGCCGTCCGCCTGTCTCGCCCCACGCCGCCGCCGGTACCGCCGAGGTCGTCCTAGCCCCACCGTGACGTCGGCCGCCGTCCGGAGAGCAGAACGCCGCAGTGGAAGTGGAGGTGGTAGGGGTAGGAGCTAGGTAGAGGATGGAGTGGAGGGAGAGGCGAAATGGTGTGAGGAAAAGAGGGAGGAGGAGGGGGGTCGCCGCCGGTCGCCGGAGGAGAAGGAAAGAAGGAGAGAGTAGGAGAAAATGAGGGAAAGAAGGAGGGCTCGCGGGGTTAGCCAGAAACTGGCTAAAACGCGTCGACATGCACGGACGCCTATCAGGTGACATGACAGCCGCTCTGACAAGATTCTGAAACGCGTCGACCTACACAGACGCCATTCAGACAACTTGTCAGGGCCGTACTCTGACACACCTAGAGTCGCAGTCTGAAACGCGTCGACCCACACGGACGTCGTTCAGACGACCTGACAGGGCCGTACTCTCGCGGCCCAAGGTCAGTCCACGTGGCACCCACGTGGCAGAACCTGAAACGCGTCTGCCACAGTGGACGCCGTTTAAAACGCGTCTCGAGGTCCTGACGCGATTCGAATCAGAACCTCCGCCCCTCACAAGGGCTAGAACAACGGGGGTCCGACCCGAAAACCGGATCCGAAAGTCTCAATCCTTACATTCTCCCCCCCTTAAAAGAAATTTCGCCCTCGAAATTGATTGCTAGGAATATCAAGGTCACAACGGGGGGTACAAGTTCACGGGGATACTTACGAAAAGAGGTAAGGAAATTGCTCCCGCATCTCATCCTCTCGCTCCCAGGTCGCCTCACCTCCGGAGCGGTACTGCCAAAACACCTTGACCAACGGTACGACCTTGTTCCGCAAGACCTGATCTCTGCGATCCTCAATACGAACCGGATACTCTGGGAATGACAAATCCTCAGCGACCTCCAACTCTGAAAAATCCAACACATGGGACGGATCCTGAACGTACTTCCTCAGCAAGGACACATGGAACACATCGTGCACTCCTGCAAGACTGGGCGGCAAGGCCAGCTGATACGCGCTTTCCCCAATTCGAGCAAGAATGGGAAAAGGTCCACTATATCGCGGACTCAGCTTGCCTCGCTTCCCGAATCTCATCACACCCTTGGAGGGTGAGACTCGGAGAAACACGTGGTCCCCAACCTCAAATTCAAGTGGTCTCCGTCGGATGTCAGCATAACTCTTCTGTCTGTTCTGAGCTGCGGTCAACCTCTGCCGAACTGTCCTGGCAATCTCAGCACACTGCTGCACTAACTCAGGTCCTGCTATCTGCCTCTCACCGATCTCGGACCAACACACCGGAGATCGACACGGCCGCCCATACAAAGCCTCATAAGGCGCCATGCCGATGCTAGAATGATAGCTGTTGTTGTAGGCAAACTCCACGGTGGACAAGTGTTGTTCCCACGAACCTCCCCAGTCTAGGCAACACGCCCTGAGCATATCCTCCAAGGTCTGAATAGTCCTCTCCGACTGCCCGTCAGTCTCTGGATGGTAGGCCGAGCTGAGAGCCAACTGAGTGCCCAACGCCTGCTGAAAGCTCTTCCATAATCTGGAAGTAAACCTCGGATCTCGATCCGATACAATGGACAAGGGTACCCCGTGCAGAGAGATAATCCGGTCCACAAACAACTTAGCCAGCTTGCCGACCGACCAGTCCTTCCTAATGGCTAGGAAGTGTGCCGACTTGGTCAGCCGATCAACGATGACCCAAATAGCGTCTCTCCTGCTAGGGGATGCAGGCAATCCCATCACAAAGTCCATCGTCACATGCTCCCATTTCCACTCAGGAATCGGCAAGGGTTGCAGCAACCCTCCTGGTCTCTGATGCTCGGCTTTAACCTGCTGGCATGTCATACATCTAGCCACATACTCAGCCACATCTCTTTTCATACCGGGCCACCAGAAGTGCCTCCTCAAACAGTGATACATCTTTGTTGTCCAAGGATGCACTGCATACCTCGAACGGTGCGCCTCATCAAGAACACATCTGCGCACGTCTTCCTCAATCGGGACATAGAGTCTGCCTCTGAATCTGACGGTACCATCATCCCACAACTCAACCTCAAGCCTCTGGAGAATCTGCGGTAACTCAGCATCTGCCCTCTGAGCCTCAATCACAGCATGGTACACAGCCGGTCTCACAGTCAGGCTGACAAGCATTGCTCTATCCTCTTCACGTGGAACCCTAAAGGAGGATTCCACCACCTGCTCGAACAATTTTCACTCCCGAATCATGAGGTATGACATGACCGTCTTCCGACTCAAAGCGTCTGCCACTACATTCGCCTTGCCTGGATGATAAGAAAGGTCAAAGTCATAATCCTTAATAAACTCCATCCACCTCCGCTGCCTCAGATTCAGGTCTCTCTGAGTGAACACATATTTCAAGCTCTTGTGATCTGTAAAAACCTGAAACTTCTCTCCATATAAATAATGCCTCCAGATCTTCAGTGCAAATACCACAGCTGCAAGCTCCAAATCATGAGTAGGATAGTTCTCTTCATGCCTCTTCAGCTGCCGAGAAGCATAAGCAACTACCCTGCCATGCTGCATAAGGACTGCTCCCAAACCTCGACGAGACGCATCTGAGTAAACCACAAATCCACCTGACCCAGATGGAAGCACCAGTACTGGGGCTGACGTGAGACGAGTTTTTAGCTCAATAAAACTCTGCTCACAATCCTCAGTCCACACAAAACGAACTCCCTTTCGAGTCAACCTCGACAAGGGGGCCGCTATCGAAGAAAATCCCTGAACAAACCGCCTGTAATATCCGGCAAGCCCCAGAAAGCTCCTGATCTCAGTCACTGAAGTCGGCCTGCTCCAGTCCATCACTGCCTCTATCTTAGCTGGATCCACTGCGATGCCTTCGCCAGAAATAACGTGCCCAAGGAAGTGCACCTCGTTCAGCCAAAATTCACATTTGCTGAACTTGGCATAAAGTTGGTGCTCTCTCAGAACCTGCAACACTGCCCGAAGATGAGCAGCGTGATCTTCCTCAGAAGAAGAATAGATCAGAATGTCATCAACAAACACAACCACAAACTGGTCCAGGTAGGTCCTAAAGACTCGGTTCATCAGATCCATAAAGGCCGCCGGAGCATTGGTTAAGCCAAAGGGCATAACCAAAAACTCATAATGCCCATACCGAGTCCTGAAAGCCGTCTTACTAACATCCACATCCCTGATTCTCATCTGATAATACCCAGATCTCAGATCGATCTTGGAAAACACCCTCGCTGTCTGCAACTGATCCATCAAATCGTCGATCCTAGGAAGCGGGTACTTATTCTTTATTGTCACTTGGTTCAGCTGCCTATAATCGATGCACAATCTCAAGGAACCATCCTTCTTCCTGACAAATAGAACTGGAGCACCCCACGGAGATGTACTGGGACGAATGAAACCCTTATCCAGCAACTCCTGCAACTGCTCCTTCAACTCAGCGAGTTCGGCTGGCGCCATCCGATACGGGGCCTTAGACGAGGGCGCCGTACCTGGTGCAAGCTCGATGGTAAATTCAACCTCTCGCTGAGGAGGAAGGCCAGGCAGCTCCTCAGGAAAAACATCTACGAAATCACAAACAACATGTACCTCCCAAGGACTGGGACTAGCACGGACATCAGAAACAACGACAGAGGCTAAGAAAGCCTCGCAGCCACCAGCAAGCAACCTCCGTGCCTTAAAGGTAGAAATGAGAATACCTCGAGGAGAAAGCCTAATACCTTGGAAGAAGAAGGTCGGGATGTCCGGAATAGAGAAGCGCTCCCTCTTCCTGTGGCAGTCCACCTCCGCATAAAAGGCTTCCAACCAATCCATACCCAGGATGATATCGAAATCACGAATAGCAAGTACGACCAACTGGGCAGGTAGTACATGACCCTCAATGGTCAAGGGAACATCCCTCAAACAATTATAAGATATCATGAAGTCTCCAGAAGGAACCTCAACCATCAAACCATCAGACAACTCATCAACGGGTGCAGAAAGAATATCTAGGAACTGCTCGGAAATAAAAGAATGTGAAGCACCCGAATCGATCAACACATGCGCAGAGTTCCCAAGGACAAAGAGTGTACCTTCCACCAAGTTGGATGCGCGAGCCTCCCTCCTGGTGATAGCTGGAACTCTCCCCTGAGTCCTCGGCTTCTTCTGATCGCCATGACCCTGCCCCTGACTATGCCCCTGCGGGCACTGCCTCGCCAGATGGCCCTGTTGGCCGCAAGTAAAACACCGCCTGGGAAGAGTGGGACACTGAGTCCCGCCATGAGCACCACCACATTGCTGACAAACAGCCGGAAGCCTCTGAGCTGGCTCCTGCTGTGCACTGGATGCAGACTGACTCTGCTGCCCCTGTCTAGGCCTGCTGCTGCCGCTGCTGCCACTACTGCTGCCACCACCCCTGAAGAATCTCCTGAATCGGGAGCCGAGAGAAGACGATCCCGAACCGACTGAAGGAGCCGGTGCCGCTGCCTTACCCCTGCCTCGCGCTGGCCCCAGAACAGTCTGTCCTCTCTCCCGGGCCGACTGGATCTGCTGAGCCTCTACAGCTGCTGCACGCCTAACAGCTGACGCAAAATCTGTACAACAATGGGACGCCACGAAGTTCCTCAAACTGAGCCTAAGCCCATCCACAAACCTCTCCGTGCGACGCACCTCGTCCCCAGATATGAAAGGCACGAACCGTCCCAGCGAAACAAACTTCGCCTCGTACTCAAGTACCGTCATACTCCCCTGCGTCAGATCCATAAACTCCCTCTCCTTAGCTCGCTGGACATGTCTAGGGAAATATTGTGCATTGAACCCCTTGACAAAGGTCTCCCAAGAAATTTCCCTAAGACTCCTGTCCCCATAAGACAAACTCTTCAGTGTGGTCCACCAGTCATAGGCGCTATCCTTCAGCATGAAGGTAGCCAGTGGGGTCCTCTCTACTGCTGCACAATCCATAGTATCAAAAGTCTTCTCAATCTCTCTAAGCCAATGAATGGCCTCGTCAGGGTCGGGACGACCGGTGAAGTGAGGTGGCCTCAGCTTCAAGAACCTCTCAAGTGTAGCTGTGGTCCCTCCCCGAGTACTAGAACCCTCACTAGGATCTCGAGTCTGATATCGAGCCATAGTATCCATCATGGCCTCCATAAACTGCTCAACACTCGGCCTCCCTGCCTCAGACCCACTAGGGGCATCTCCCCGCTCTCGAGTAACTGGCATCCTCTTCCTGGGAGCCATCTACTCGCCTACAATTACAAAATCAAAAGTTCTAATTAGAGTCCTAAAACCTATGCTATCGCCGTGCCTGTACGGGATAATGTATTTATTTGTCGAATTACAACATTTAACCTAGTTATTTATTTATTTGCCAGACCGTATGCTCTGATACCAACTGTAACGACCCGCCACCCTATAATCGGGGATCCTATTACTAAATGGGTACCGAATCATTAATTTGGGACCAAACCAGGATCTAGTAAGTCTGGGAAATAAATAATAAACTAAGCTAAACATTCACATCGCATTGAATTGAAATAAAAGTGCAGGAATTAAAATTATTACAATGCGACTCGATACAGCAAATAATTACATTCTCCAACAGAAGGAAATAATTAAACATACAGGCCAAAGATAAATAACAACTACATCGGGGCATACTCCGGAACAACCGCTGAAGGCACACCACACCCGGCCGCACACGCCGCTCTAAGTCTGCTGGGAGTCCTCACCTGAAAACCGCAGGGGTGAGTCTCAAGACAAGACTCAGTAGGGATCCTTCGATCCCCACTGCCCACGCACACACCCACAAGTGTAAAGTACAGCTAACAGTAAGGTAACAAGTGTAGTGGCAGGTACGATATCTAATTCTCTACGTGAGAACACATGCAGTCGAAATATAATAATCATGCACAATCTAAGCCAACCGTTAGAAAACCCACAACTGCCGTCTCGATAGAACTCGCCGACCGTACAAACAACAGTGAGAAAAACCTCGACCCGCTGAGACCAAGGAGCAGCCCCTCGGATAGCACGCTCGCTACTCCGGCCCAACTGGCTCAGGTGACTACCCCTTCCCTCAGCATGAGTGACTCTCCGAATGTACCACTCCGACACCGGTACTAGCTGACCCCGGGGTTCACCAGGTGACCCTCTCTCACTAGGCGTCACCCCGCCCACGCCCCCACCGGCGCTGTGCTCACGCCCCCACCAGCACAGGGTGATAAAGTGCTACAATGTCACTCCAGGTCCACAGTAACTGAAAAACCCAACACCGTGCGGTCCGGTCACGTGAAAAGTCCGCGATCGCATAACACACATAGAACCATCCGATCATGAGGAATCCATCTCTATCGGGTGCAATAAAACATGTGCTAACCATCTTTCTAGCAGTATGAACACATTTTACTGGCATGCATTAGTGAGATTCTGTCTTGAATCGCGTCGACCGAGGTCGACGCCATTCAAGCTCCATGTACAGGTTCACATAAATCAATTTCCAGAATCTGGCCTTAAAAGGCGTCGACACCCGTGGTCGCCTTTTAAAAGGCGTCGACATCCCCAGACGCCATTCAACGCAGAAACCCGGAATTCCAAGACCTTTACTCAGGGGATTTTCTGCCTTAAAAGGCGTCGTGGGTGCCTGACGCCATTCAAAAATGCGTCGTTAACCCATGACGTCTTTTAAGCTCTGAATTCCCGACCTGGCAGACTGTCTGTCAGGTGATTCCTGTCTAAAAGGCGTCGTGATGGCCCGACGCCCTTCGAAAAGGCGTCGTCCGTGTACGACGTCTTTCAAGCCCAGGAACCAGGATCGCCCTAAGCCCGAGGGCTCCCTTTCCAACCCCAAACAAACCCAAAACGGAGGGAAGAAGAGAAACAATACTATCCATAAGCAATACATTCGTGGAAATCCCCCTTATCATCAAATGAACTCCTAAACATGCTCATTCTAACCCCCAAATCAAAGATCTACCACATGCATAAACGAGGAAAAACATGATTTTAAGCACGATATTATGGGGAACGTCACCCTACCGGACACTCGAACGCCTCTGAGCTTCAAGCCGTCCTCCTGTCTCGCCCCACGCCGCCGCCGGTACCGCCGAGGTCGTCCTAGCCCCACCGTGACGTCGGCCGCCGTCCGGAGAGCAGAACGCCGCAGTGGAAGTGGAGGTGGTAGGGGTAGGAGCCAGGTAGAGGATGGAGTGGAGGGAGAGGCGAAATGGTGTGAGGAAAAGAGGGAGGAGGAGGGGGGTCGCCGCCGGTCGCCGGAGGAGAAGGAAAGAAGGAGAGAGTAGGAGAAAATGAGAGAAAGAAGGAGGGCTCGCGGGGTTAGCCAGAAACTGGCTAAAACGCGTCGACATGCACGGACGCCTATCAGGTGACATGACAGCCGCTCTGACAAGATTCTGAAACGCGTCGACCTACACAGACGCCATTCAGACAACTTGTCAGGGCCGTACTCTGACACACCCAGAGTCGCAGTCTGAAACGCGTCGACCCACACGGACGTCGTTCAGACGACCTGACAGGGCCGTACTCTCGCGGCCCAAGGTCAGTCCACGTGGCACCCACGTGGCAGAACCTGAAACGCGTCTGCCACGGTGGACGCCGTTTAAAACGCGTCTCGAGGTCCTGACGCGATTCGACTCAGAACCTCCGCCCCTCACAAGGGCTAGAACAACGGGGGTCCGACCCGAAAACCGGATCCGAAAGTCTCAATCCTTACAGGTTACTTGTTGGTGGCTGTGAGGCTTTCCTTGCCTTGGTAGTTGTAGCTGGTGTTAGTAGTGGCTCCAGTCCTTAGGAGGTGCATGTAGTATGTGACTTTGTTGATGTGTTTCCTGAGGAGTTGCCTGGCCTTCCACCTCAGCAGGAGGTTGAGTTCACCATTGAGCTTGCACGAGGTACGACACCCTTGTCTAAGGCCCTGTATCGGATGGCTGCGGCCGAACTCACTGAGTTGAAGGCGCAGTTGCAGCAACTGCTGGATAAGGGTTTTATCTGTCCCAGTACTTCTCCATGGAGTGCTCCTGTTCTGTTTGTTAGGAATAAGGATGGTTCTCTGAGGTTGTGCATTGATTATAGACAGCTGAACCATGTAACAGTAAAGAATAAGTACCCACTTCCGAGTATCGATGATCTGATGGATCAGTTGCAGTCTGCCAAGGTATTCTCGAAGATAGACTTAAGGTCTGGGTATTACCAGATGAGAATCCGTGAGGTTGATGTGAGTAAGACGGCTTTTAGGACTCAGTACGGACATTATGAGTTTTTGGTTATGCCTTTCTGCTTGACGAATGCCCTAGCGGCTTTTATGGATTTGATGAACTGGGTCTTCAGGGCCTACCTGGATCAGTTTGTAGTGGTGTTTGTAGATGATATTTTGGTATATTCTTCTTCTGAGGAAGAGCATGCCACGCATCTTCAGGTGGTGTTGCAGGTTCTGAGAGAGCACCAACTTTATGCCAAGTTTAGCAAGTGTGAATTCTGGCTAGATAAGGTGCACTTCCTAAGGCATGTTATTTATGGAGATGGCATTGCAGTGGATCTAGCCAAGATTGAGGCAGTGATGGACTGGGGCAGACCGACGATAGTAACTGAGATCAGGAGCTTCCTGGGGTTAGCAGGGTATTACAGACGGTTTGTTCAGGATTTTTCTTCAATAGCAACCCCCATGTCAAGGTTGACTCGTAAGGGAGTTCGTTTTGGGTGGACCGAGGAGTGTGAACGGAGCTTCACTGAGTTGAAGACTCGTCTCACTTCGGCTCCAATTCTAGTGCTTCCATCTAGTTCTGGTGGATTCGTGGTTTACTCTGATGCATCTCGTAGAGGTTTGGGTGTGGTTGTGGCCTATGCTTCTAGGTAGCTAAAGAAGCATGAGGAGAACTACCCCACTCATGACTTAGAGTTGGCGGCTGTAGTATTTGCACTGAAGATCTGGCGGCACTATTTATATGGAGAGAAGTTTCAGGTTTTTACTGGTCACAAGAACCTGCAGTATGTATTCACTCAGAGGGATCTAAACTTGAGGCAACATAGGTGGATGGACTTTATCAAGGATTATGATCTCAACCTCTCTTATCATCCGAGCAAGCGAACGTGGTGGCAGACGCCTTGAGTCGAAAGACAGCGTATCACATCTTATGATTCAGGAATGGAGGTTATATGAACAGGTTGTGGAATCTTACTTTAGGATTCCTCGAGAGGCTGATAGAACCGTGTTGGCCAGCTTGACTGTGAGGCCAGTAGTGTACCATGCAGTGATCGAGGCTCAAAGGACGGATGCAGAGCTACTGCAGACTCTCCAGATATCAGAGGTGAAGTTGTGGGATGACGGCACGGTCCGATTTAAAGGTAGACTCTATGTTCCAGCTGAGGAAGAGGTGTGCAAGAGTGTCCTAGATGAGGCGCACCATTCTAGATATGCAGTGCATCCTGGAATGACTAAGATGTATCATTGTTTAAGGAGGCACTTTTGGTGGCCTGGTATGAAGAAGGACGTGGTTAATTATGTGGCAAGGTGCCTGACTTGTTAGCAGGTTAAGGCAGAGTACCAAAGACCAGGAGGGTTGTTGCAACCGTTACCGATCCCAGAGTGGAAATGGGAACATGTGACTATGGACTTTGTGATGGGATTACCTGTGTCACTTGGCAGAAAAGACGCGATCTGGGTCATTGTTGATCGATTGACCAAGTCGGCGCACTTTCTAGCTATTAGGAAGGACTGGTCAGTCGGTAAGTTGGCTAGGTTGTTTGTGGACCGGATCATCTCTCTATATGGGGTGCTCTTGTCCATCGTGTCAAATTGGGATCCAAGATTTACTTCTAGGTTCTAGAGGAGTTTTCAGAAGGCCTTGGGTATACAGTTAGCCTTCAACTCGGCTTACTATCCCGAGACTGATGGGCAATCAGAGAGGACCATTCAGACATTGGAAGATATGCTCAGGGCATGTTACCTAGATTGGGGAGCTTCTTGGGAATAGCATTTGTCTACAGTGGAGTTTGCTTACAACAACTGTTATCATTCCAGTATCGGCATGGCGCTGTATGAAGCTTTGTACGGGCGGCCGTGTCGATCTCCTGTGAATTGGTCTGAGATTGGCGAGAGGCAGATAGCAAGGCTAGAGTTGGTACAGCAGTGTGCTGAGGTTGCCAGAGTGGTGCAGCGGAGGTTGACTATAGCTCAGAGCAGGCAGAAGAGTTATACAGATATTTGTAGGAGACCGTTTGAGTTCGAGGTTGGGGACCACGTGTTTCTCTGAGTCTCACCCTCCAAGGGTGTGATGAGATTCAAGAAACGAGGAAAGCTGAGTCCACGATATATTGGGCCATTTCCCATTCTTGCTCGAATTGGGGAAACGGCGTATCAGCTAGCCTTGCCCCCCAGTCTCACAGGAGTTCACGACGTGTTCCATGTTTCTTTGCTAAGGAAGTATGTTCAGGATCCGCCTCATGTCTTGGACTTTTCGGAATTGGAAGTCGCTGAGGACTTGTCCTTTCCGGAATTTCCAATGCGTATTGAGGATCGCAGAGAACAGGTCCTTCGAAACAAGGTTGTTCCTCTGGTTAAGGTAATTTGGCAGCATCGCACCGGAGGTGAGGGTACCTAGGAATAAGAGGATGAGATGCGAGAACAGTTTCCCTACCTTTTCTTGTAAGTTCTCTTGTGAGCATGTACCGATCTCATTATTTTTATAGCAGCAATTTCGAGGACGAAATTCTTTTAAGGGGGGGAGAATGTAAGGACTGAAGTTTCGGATCCAGTTATCGGGTCGATTTCGGTGTCGGATCCCTTGGTTTGGGCCCTTGTGGGGCTGAGGCATGGGTTCCAAGTTCGACGCGGTTCAAACGACATCGGATTAGGAGGACGCTTTTTAGAATGTGCCACGTGGACCGATTTTGGGCCACGAGAGTACAGCCCCGGCCTTATTGTATAAATGGCGTCTTGCATAGTCGACGCCATTCAGAGATTTGTCAGTGTATGACCTTGTCGAGTCGTCTGATTGACGTCGGTCGTGGACGACGCAATTTGGCGTAGTTTCAGTTGACGCTCCGAAGCTCTCCTTCCTTTCCCTCATTCTCTCCATTCCTCTCTCTCTCCTCCCCCTCCTCTCCAAACGCTCCGCCCCCTTCCCCTTCCCCTTCTCCTTCCCTTCCTCTCCCCATTCCTTCTCTTCCTCCACTCCATCAACCTCCTAACCCTCACCACTACCACCACCATCTCCTTCGCGACACCTTGCTCTCCGGACAGCGGCCAACGTCCTGGTGGAGTGACGGCATCCACGGCGGTACCGGCGGCGGCTTGTGGCGTGGCGGTTCGATGGCTAGGAGTTCATGTAACTGGTAGGGTGATGATCCTTGCGGTGTTTTGTTTAAAACAACGATTTTCCTGCTTTGAAAGCATGCAATATGTGTGGATGCTTCTAGGGTAAAAAGCATGCAACATGTTCTAAGAGGTTCTTTATAAAATGATTAGGCTTCTCCCCTACCTTCTCCATTTTTTGTGTTTTGTGCGATTTGGGGGAGAAATCCCACTTTGTGACTCGGGGGAGGCCAGAGGGGGGGAACCTGTCTGCAAGTGCTAAATGGCGTTTGGGGACAGCGACGCCATTTGAAATGGCAGCTGCCACTCGAGACGCGATTTAACCTAGCTTGTTTCGAGGCCAGATCAGCTGTCTCTGTATTGAATAGCGTCTGGGGACAGCGACGCCATTTTAAATGGTGTCTGCTAGGGGCGACGCGAATTAGGTCATCTTCCGAGGCCAGTTTCCGTGTGAACCAATTTAAGAGTCTTGAATGACGTCGGCCACAGGCGACGCGATTCAAGACAAAACCTCATTAATTCATGCAATTAACATGTCTTTACATTGTTAGATAGTTTGGTTAAGTGCATGCTTGAAAACGTACTTCGAAGGCGAGGATTTCTACGAGATCGGATCGCATTGTGCTGTGTTTTGTGCGATCGTGGACCTAGAGTGACAGTTGTTAGTGCTGAGGCAACCTATGTCGGTGTGGGAGTGACACGGCGCCGGTGTGGGAGTGGTGGGGTGACGCCTAGAGAGAGGGTCACCTGGTGTACCCTGGGGTATAGCTAGTACCAATGTAGGAGTAGTACATTCGAAGTGTCACTCGTGCTGGGGGAAGCAGAACCACCTAGAGCTAGACAGGCCAGAGTAGCTAGCACGCTATCCGAGGAGTTGCTGTTTGGTCCTAGCAGGTCAGTGTTTTCCACATTCAGCTGCGTGGTTTGTGTGTTTAGCTGAGACGCAGGTTGTAGACTTCGTGGTGGAGTGATTTCAGAATTGTGCATGTTGTATTTACAAATGCATGTGTTTTATATCAGAATTTGAGAATCTTTGGGAGTTGTGTTTACTGCTTTATTTATTTAAATAGCCTATATTTGTGTTGTTACACTTGTGGGTGTGTGAGTGGGTGGTAGGGATCGAAGGATCCCTACTGAGTCTATTTCGATGAGACTCACCCATGTGGTTTTCAGGTGAGGGTTCCAAGCAGGCATAGCGTGGAGGGTGTTGTCTTAGGTTGCGCGCCAACAGTCACTGTTCCGGAGTATGCCCTGAGGTAGTTGTTATTTTTCTTTCCGGCCTGTACGCTTAATTATTTCTTTTCAGTTGGAATATGTAATTATTTGCTGAGTCAAGTCGAATTGTAATAATTTTTAATTCCTGCACTTCCTTTACAATTCGATATGGTGTGGGATATTTAGCTTAATTATCATTTATTTCCCAAATTTACCAAGATCCTGGTTTGACTCCAAATTTCAATGATTCGGTACCTATTTAGTAATCGAATCCCTAATTATAGGGTGGCGGGTCATTACATATGTGCTTATTGATAACACAGCATTGTTCTCCTATCATCTGAATGTATCACCATTCCTTAAGCCTTTCAGCTTGCTTTTTCTGTTACAAATAACATAGCTGAGTATGAGGCTCTCTTTGCTAGCCTCGAGGCCGCTCATCACCATGGTGCCACCAAACTGCGAATCATAGGTGATAGTCATTTGATTCTTCACCAAGTGCTAACTAAATCCCGCACTCTTGATCCTAAGCTCAAGCCATATCAAGAACTCACTTATGCTTATGCCAAACTTTTCACCAAATTGATCTTCATCCATATTCCTCGTAATCAGAATATCCTAGATGACGCTCTAGCTTTTCTCGCATCTTCTCTGGATTTCCCAATCAGCAGACATTTTGAATCGATCATTATCCATAGGCATTTCTCTCCTATTGTAGAGGACCTTTCCTTTCTTAAGATTAAGGAGAAACTACTGAAGAAGGTTCGGGATGGAGATATTGTGGAGAAGAGATAAATTATGTTGTTAGAATTACAAGAAGAATTGGAAGATGAGAAGAAACCATGGTATTATAAAATTACCAAGTGTTGTGAAGATTAGTCTTACCCTGATGAGGTCACCGTTGAGGAGAAAAGCGCTATTAGGAATTGCTCAAAGGTACACCCTAGTTGGAGGAGAGCTATACAGACATAGATTTGATGGTGTTCTTATAAGATGTTTGGATGAAGATGAGCTTCGGAAGATCATGGAAAGAGCTCATGCTGGAGTTTGTGGTGGCCATGTCAATGGACAGATGTTATCAATGAAAATCTTTAGACAATGATACTATTGGCCAACATAGAAGAAGATTATGTAGGGTATGTTCGTAGGTGTGCTAAGTGTCAACTTCATGTCGACAAAATTCATTCCTCTGCATCTTCACTCCATCCTTTATCCTCCCCATGGTCTTTCTCTATGTGGGCATTCAACATCATTGGTCCCCTTGGTGATCCCAACTCCTCAATCAAACAAAAGTTATTCATTCTCACGGCGACGGAGTACTTCACTAAATTGGTGGAAGCTGTAGCCTACGTGGAAATCAAAGTGTCAACAGTATGCAAGTTTATCATGAAGAATATCATCACTAGATTCTGGATTCCATGTACCATCGTCATCGACAATGGACCTTAATTCATTACGCAAGAACTGAAGGACCTCTGCAACAGGTATAACATTGCATTGCATCATTCCTCTCCATATTATCTACAAGGCAATGACCAGGCAGAGGCTACTAATAAAACCTTAATCCGTACTCCCACTGTGCAAACTCCATATATCTTGACATTTGGAATGGAGGTGGGAGTTCTATATGAAGTCCTTATTCCGTCATTAAGAGTACAATTGAACAAGGAGTTTTCTCTCGATGAGCATCGCTCTGCACTCCTTACTCAGTTGGAACTCTTAGACGAGAAGAGATGATCAGCTGCTAATCACACACGAGTGCATCAGAACATGCTTGCACATTTTTATCAAAATAAGGTTATTGAATGAAAGTTTAAAGTCAGTGAAACAGTGGTTAAAAGAATTTTTGTAAAACCTGGTGGTCCCCGTTCTAAACTCCAACCCAACTGGTAGGGTCCGTATGTTATAACAAATGCTTTTCCGGATAACGCCTATAGGCTAGTCAATGCAGAAGGTCAAGAGTTGTCTCATCCTTAGAATGGTCTGTATCTTAATAAATACTACCCTTAGATTAATTGTGTCGACCGGCATAGTACAAGGACCAGTGGGGTCAGAAAAGTTGAAATCTGAAATTCCCTCTTTACTCTTCGATAGTCTAGTTTAGGCGCATGATGCACACACATAGACGCTTGGTTTTTTAGTAACAAATGATGTGAAGTCCGAGGAATGTTGACAGTCTGACTGAGAGTATAAGGTGCAACCCATTCTTTCTTTCTCGGTTCACGATGTGGAAACGAGGCCCGGGATAGACTACTGAAAATACCCGCGTCTTAGTAGGAGGCCGTCATAAAAAAAAAGGGGGGGGGAAATCAAAATATCCGCCCCAAAAATAAAAACAAAAGGCAAAAGCCAAATACAAAAAAGGCCACAAACTCAAATATCAAATCAAAAGGCCAAATATCTAAATAAAAGGGCGTAAAGTCAAATAAAAAATATCCTATAAAGTAAAAATGACCGAACTCCAATAGACAATAGGGTAAAGGATGGACATCTTCCTGGGTCTATGGAACCCACTCGTGAGCATTATAGACCATTTCTTCCGTTCTCCCTAAGGGTGTACTCCAAGCTTAAGGAATGGCCTAAGTTGACCAAGGGTCAGATCATCAAATGGGATCATGAACACAAGCACAATAAAAGCACGATGATTCTAGAATAGGTTACTGAAAAATAATTAGGGAATTAAGATAACAATCAAGTAAGCTCTTTTGATCCAAGTACCATGCTGGTCTTTAGGCTTAGTATATTTCAAAATCACAAAAAAAAAATAGATATTTCAAAACCACAAAAAAATAGATATTTCAAAACTTTAAAAAAATATAGATATCTCAAAACTAAAAAAAAAAAAAGGATATTTCAAAACTCAAAAAAATATGGATATTTCAAAACTCAAAAAAAAGATGGATATTTCAAAACAAAATAAAACTGGATATTTCAAAACTAAAAAAAAAAGGATATTTTCAAAATCAAAAAATAGATATTTTAAAGTTAGGTTCTTTGTTCCTCTCTTTCAGCCGGCCGAAAGAGAAGAACCCTTCTTTTAATTTACTCCTGTTTTTGTGCTTTTTCGAACCTTCCTTCAAGCTTTTCTCCATCTCTTCAAATCCTTCAAACCTTGCAAGAAAAATCAAACAAAGAAAAGGAAAATTTGTGAAAGAACTAAGGTAGTGTAGTATCTATTCCTTCTAACAAGTTAAAGTATGTAACCAAACAAGAAAGACTCACTTTTTGTTTGATTCTTTAAACCTCTAACATGAACATGGGTTTGAAAAAGATGAAGTGGATGTGTAGATATGATGTTATATGGTGAAAAAAAAAATGCAAAATAGAATTCTAACTAGATGGAATCAATGAAAACAAGAAAGAAATTAGGGAAAAGATGGTTGGTTTGGTCTTTTGAAAGCCTTGGTCTTCTTGAGCTTTAATAGAGGAAAAGGATGAGCCTTTGGATTGCTGTCCACGTTTTCCTCCTTGAGAGCCTTCAAAACACCTTGAGAGAGCTTCAATTTCTCCAATTGTCAAACTCTTTCAAAGGCCAATAGGGTAGGTATATATAATATTAGGTTTTGAGGAGGATTAGAGCTTCAAAAGGGCTCTCCCGTGCCTCCACAACCTTCCTCGGATAAATATGAAGGATTTGAGTCCTTCCCAACCTTGGAAACCAGATGATCTCGACCAAATTAGACTTATCAAAATTAGCCTAAATCACGTCGCTCGAGAGAGATGTCTTTTAGTCAATTAAGCATTAGAAATAGCAATAAAAATCTAGAGAAGGAAACCGGAATAATTAGGAAACTTAAATGGCATCTGTCATCAGTGATGTCTTTCAGTTAATTAGGAAATTAACTAAAATCAAATTAGAAATAGAAACGGATTAAGAAACCTAAATAGTGTCCCCCTAGGGTGACGTTATTTAGTTAATTCTATCTCGATTAGGAAATTTGAGTTCGAATTAATTTTTGCTAAAAAACTAAACAGTGTCGTCCTTCGGCAATGTCATTCAACCAATTTTCTGAGAAAATCAATAAAAATTAATTAACGATTAAAGGTCAGACCATTTCGGGACATTATTATTATGACATGAAATTTACTCGATATGATGTCAAAATTAACGTGTCTACATATGGTCATGGAAAGTAGCATATATATATATATGAAGAGATACAAAAGTCCATCACATCCGAAGATTAGGATCAAAAATACATCAGTCGAAATCCGGTAGTATGACAGTAAGTACAAAAGTATTATGATATCAGAAAAGCTAGACAGCATCATCAGCAAGTAGTCAGCATCCTCAGGGCTGGCTCTCCCCGTGACCCTCGTCGAGCTGGCTCTAGGCCTCGTTGTGAACATCGGGCCCTCTGACTAGTGGTGGCAATGGTCCCATGGTACTAGGCTAGGATCGAGCAGAAGAGACTGCAAGGCTAGTGGTGAAGACGCTCCCATGGCCTCCTTTGCGAGCTCGCTAGCGGGCGCACTGGTATCACTCCTCTACGCTCCATTTCTCATACTCTGCCATCGCTAGCTACCCCCGAAGGGTGTTGTTATCTGCCATGAGCCGGTCCCGCTCTCGGTCCCTCTCCTCCATGATGACCTCCAGACGCATATGGAGGCATGTAAGCTCGTGGAGGAGGTCGCCAGTACAGAGCCTCGCTAGCCTCTCCTCCAGTTCTGGGACTCGGGCCGCCGCACGCCTGGCCTGCTCAAGCTCTGCCTCAGCTCTGTGGAGAGCCTCCTAAAGATCAGCAACCTGTTGATCAGTCAAAGAAAGGCATATTCCAGTCAGTTCAAGACAGGGAATATATGGTAATGAAGATAGATAATGCTGAAAGTCAGGAGCTTACCCGGGAGGCGTGGTCCTCCGGGCGGATGATAATATCAAGAAAGGAGTTTTCCGATATTCATCAGCGGCATCCAATCCAAGTGAGTCGACCAGTTAGGATTTGACAGCACGCCATACCCTGAGTTGACTCGAGAGCATTGTACGAATGAAGGATTATATTCACGCGGTAACTGTCGGCGGAAAGGTTCCAAGAGTGGGTTGCTTAACCCCGATACCTTCTGGGTTCACGCGGTGTTGCTTGGTACCCAACGTGATCGGAGGCCCAGTCGAATTCGATGTGTGACAACAATTTGATTGATTAATTAATTAATAAAGAGTTATTAATTAATTAATAAAGCCAGTAAGGAGTTACTGGGCTCATTGGGCTATTAATCGGACTAGTAATTGGGCCTAGAGGGTCACACGCAAATGATTCTCAAGACGATGGATAAATAAGTGGGTTTTATACAAACGAGGGGTTTTTATGAAAAACCGCGCGGTTAGTATAAAATATAACGAACGGGCTGAGCAGGCCAAGCTACTGCTAACCCTAGCCACCCCCTCCTCTGTTTCTCTCTCTCTCTCTGGCGTCCCAGACAGATCCGGATCTGCTCCGCCGCTTCTCCGACTCCCGTTCGACGGGAAATCGTCCGAGCGTTGCGGCGATCGGCGGAGGTTTCGTGGGCTGCAAAAAACGAGGAACGTGAGGATATCCGTCGCGAGGAGGATGACGTGGACTCCGCTAGAGGCCAGGCACTTGCGCGGCTTGCGGTGTCGCACCGACGGAATCGAACGGTTGTGGATTCGAATCCGCACATAGTAAGAACTGATTATCCGATAATCTGTTTTTTAGATTTTTCAAAACGGGAACGGATCTCCGTTTTATTTTTATTTCCGCTGCGCGGGAGATCCGAAGAAACTCGAGAACCCAACACAACCAACCTTTCAATCCGCTTAATCATCTTCAACACATGATTCTACACTGAAGATCCCTCTTTTATGCAAGTCTTGAACACGGTTTTAGATATCTCATATCTTTCAAACATGCTCTGCTCTTCAAAGAACTCCTTTAAGTGGAGCAGGATAGATCTGGCATCCATCTTTTCATGTTGCTTCTACAATTCGTTGCTCATAGAGGCTAAGAAGTAGTATTAAGCCATGGTTGAGTCCTCCTTCCACTTCTTATATGCAATCATATCTCCAACAGGGGCATCTAATACCTGTTCAAGCAGGGCCTCATCCTTTAAAACATATGCAATCTGCTCATACTTAAGGATAATCTTCAGGTTCCTGATCCAATCATAGTAGTAAGGATCTATCAATCTGTTGGCATCCAATACGTCACGAAGTAGATTGTTTGACAACATTCTCGCCTCTAGAAGAAATATAAACAAAATTAGCAGATGTTCAATTATTAAAGTTAAAACAAGATATGAACTTTTATCTAGTTTAACTCCCACTAATTTTCAATAGACTGTACGACCCTCAGATGTCAGAACAAGAGATGCCGATGGTATCCTAGTCGGGTTCAAAATGTCACTGACTCATAATGTGATCTTGTGGATAGCATAACAAGTCACACTGTGGTCAGAGAACAGCCAACTCTTCGCACTTACCACTCCTTGTAATATATTATCATACTTCGGCCTCAAAATATTAATGGCCTTTTGGATAACACAACAAACTATTAATTTTTAGTTTAAGCATTATCATCATTACTTAACGGATATAGCTTTTGTGGATAGCACAATAAGGTTACATCGTGTCTCTATACTGTTTAAGGCATCGACATGATATAGCTTTAGTCTTGTCCTTAGAATTTGACAGCTCTTATGGATAGCACAACAAACCTGTTAAATATGATTTTAATCTTAAAACTATAATGATGGAGGGACATACGGTACATTCTCAACGACCGCGCTATAGCTTAAATTTTAATAACGAGGGATTTAATTAATTTTATCTTTGTCTCATCTTAGGTAATAATAAATAAATATATCATATATATTTGAATATTTACTATAACTAGATAGTAACATTTGATTCGTAATCAAATAAAACCACATGTATCAAACATATGTGTCATTAGAGTGGTCATAGACAGTACGATGACCAAATTGGAGTCATACAATTTGTCACCACATTAGTTAATATAACAATTATATCAACAAAAATGCAATCACACAGGCCGGTGATCTCATCTCTTGAACGCCTTCCTGATTGCACTTGTGAGTCATCCTCGCTCCTCCTCGACCATTGCCATCAATTACAAATAACTAACTTGATATAATTATCAAATACACATTCGTATAAGAGAAAGTCTTATGGCTGATTATATAACTGGAGTGAGGTAGAATTATATTAGAGTGTGAAGAGAGAGGGAGGCACATATGTCTCAATAATTATCACCAAACTATTCCATACACATCCACATTCACATCGACAACCACAGCATCACATGATATATTTTCTCTCTCACTCCCTCCCCTCTATCGAGTGGTTCTAGCTCCTTCCCTCCCTCCAACACCATGTCTAGCATGGCTTTCCACAATGCCATAGTAGGATGACCTATTTGATCTAACCAATTTTCTTGAGTACTTTGGTTATTTAGATTCATTATTTCATATATACAGAAATAGTTTATTTAAATTAGAAGAGAATAACTAATTCAATAAAAATTTTAAATTTGATATTTTAAAAGGAGTCAATTTATATATTTCATTTTTATTTAATTTATTATTAGATAGAATAACAGTCCAATTATCAATAGAGGTGTTCATGGGTCAGTTTGATTCGATTTAAAGGGAACAAAAACTTCAAACCGATTTACCCTTAGAAACCGAACCGAACCAAACAAAAAAAATCGATTTAATTCAGTTTAGTTGGGTTTAAACTTATCTTAGCACAGAAAATCATCATGGTGAGAGGACTCTTATTCAGATTGCTACAACCCGATCATCAAATATTGCCCAAAGAATTTGTCCAAATGTTGTTTTGGTTGTCCTTGTGCTTATCTCAAATTTAATCACCAGTGTTTGTTTCAATCAGAACCTCTGGCCTCTAAGTTTTATCCAAACAATACAAAAAGATTGGAGATGCTCACCTTTAAACTCGAGAGCTTCATGCTGCTTCACAAGTGCAAATGGTCAAAATCGGACAAGGGCGTGCGGTCCAAGTCCAAGGACATGATAAAATCCCACGGCACGAAACCGCCGGATAACATCGGAGAAATTATGTCCTTAGGTTCACTTTGTTTGTAAAATAGTTTAAACTAGAATAATACTTTGAAAATTTCTTAAATTAGAATAAGAGGTATTTTGATTTGGTAAGTTGTTAATATTTCACACAGAATAAAGAGAATTACATTGCGATATTCTAAATGATTTAGTAGAAATAAATAAAATAAAAAGAGAAATAAAAAATAAAATTAAAAAAATTGAGAGAATTAGATATTCCAGATAAAATTTGAAGAGTTAGAAGAATTAACCATCCCCACATTTTACCCCTTATACCGGTTATTCTAACTCTATTATGCAAACAAAGTGAGCCTCGGGGTAGAAGAAATTATTTGGAGCTCACTGTCTGCTGACCCACTTGAAGACAATTTAGTCGCATCAAACGTTCATCTCAAAGTGGACGGCCAACCTAATCCCACTCTAGACGGCGGTTCTAAAGTTGATAACATTAGCTTGTGGTAAACTCAACTTGACATTATTTCATAAAGAGTTGGTGTTCGACAGGTAGATGTCTCAAGATTAAGAAGTTGATGATAAAGATGGTTTTGTTAATAATAATAATACCATGCACGAGTCATCAATGTCGTAAAATTCAACGGCTCGATTTGATTTCCGAAGAAGATAGAGTATATTGTTATTTTTTTATTCACTTTGATTGCACAGATCTGTTAACCTAGGCAAAAATTGAATTAGCCTGAAATAAGGAGAACCAAGTTATTTACTCTAACAAGAATAAACATTAATGACATTTTCTTTCTTTTACATTACTTAATTAAAATATCTTATTCTAGTTAATAATAAAATAGAATTATCAAAATAAAACAAAATTTATTCCGATATGGGTAATATCTGTTGCCTATGCCAAACAAATAACATTAGGCCAACCCAAAGAGATGAGAGAGAGGCGTTTCCAACAGCAGTGCAGGATAACGAATGGATGCAGCCAGGGGCTCACTGGCAGAGCAAATTTGAAAAAAAAAAAAAAAGTCACGTGTACGTAGAAATTTGCCATCGTGGGCCTCTATGATGAGTGCACGTCACAATCTTTAGAATTGTCGGGGGTACGTTCCATACAGCTGGATGTTCGACTTTTTCTACAACAGGTGACAAAAAAACGTCGCTGGGTATACGGCCCAGCAGAACTTTATAAAAGTTTCCTTCTAAAGCGGAAGCAGTGATCAAACTTTGTTTTAAAACAGTATGCATGAACTCGCAACGGTATGCACGAATGGCAAATCCTGAGATATCAGCAGAAATAGTTGCACGAATAGGCAAATCCTGAGATATCAGCAGAAATAGTTGCACGAATAGGCAAATCCAATGGAACTTATGAATAGGCAAATCCTCATAAATCAGCATAAAGAATAACACTTGTTGCACTGACCACGAGTGAAAATAAGAAAAGTTAGTGCAGCGGGTAAAAATAAAAAAATTATTTTTTGAAAAAAAAATTAGATACGTCCTAAGGTGTCTTACATGTTCGTACAGGTCGATCCGTAATCAGACGACTCAAAAGAATTTAAAAATAAAAAATTGTTATTAAATTCTATTCATAAAAATATTTTTATTATTAATTGGAGTTTAATTGTTTATTTCAAACTAACAAATTTATATATATATATATATACTGTATTTGTCAAACGAAATATGTATTTGTTAAACAAAATATATATTTGTCAATCGAAAATTATACTTGTCAATTAAAATATATGTTTATCAATAAAAATATTACATTGCTGACCATATCAGGTCGTCTAATTGGTCGAGTTACCCTTACATGGTGGTCTAACTGTACAGAATTGTACAGTGTGGTTGACCTAAGTTGTACAGTAAAATGCTACTGCTTACAAATGTTTTGGAAGCTTTAAGCAAAGGAAAGATTTCACTTGTTTAAAGCTACCCATAGCAGTAAGCTTGAACAAACATGGAACACAGTAGAAAAGGGCCAAAGCCTAAAAGATGTGGAAAACAAGACAGAGTTCTCAATAATATGTGCAGCTAAAGATGCTTCGGACGTTATCCACCTCTTGAAAAATGCAAAATTTTGGGAGAAATGATGTCCGGGTTTGACAAACGGTGGAGACCTGAAATCCGCTTGCCACTCAACATTTTATGGATGACAATTTAAACTCTGGGCACATTGCGACCAGTAAATCTGTTGCCACTCAACATTTTATGGATCGAGCGTGGACCCTGCTCGAACCGTACTCGAACCCTACTCAAACTGTTTTGACTTAAATAATTGGGGAAAAAGATATTTTTATTTTTATTTGTTTATAATCTTTTAATATTTCTTATAAACTCCTGTAGTATTGATAACGTTCCTTACTAACGTTCCTAAAAGACCCTTCAACAAATTTGTGATGGAGGGAAAGTCTTCTTCTGATCCTACTATCACTTTGGCTCCCGCCAGACTTCCTTCCTTGTACGGATTCTTTTATTTTGTTGGCCCATTTGCTAGGTGGACCAATCTGTTAAGGACTAACTTTGACTGTTACAAAAGTCTGACGGATCTTTCAAAGACCCATGAACGCAGGCGCCAAGAGGGAGCGCCCCAATTCGAAGCGGACCTCAATGTCCTGGAGGCCAGGATACCTTCTGTCAAAGGAACTCTCCTCTGAATCAACTCTAGATAAATAAGGGAAAGCTAGAGTCCCGTTCCGTACCGCAAACGGACCTAACTTCTCACATATGCTCTTCGATCCGATTCAACTACTGTCTCAAATCTACTTCCATAAAAGGGACCCCCTGATACCCTCAAAAGAGGTACGTCCTACATTGAATTCTCTACCTTCTCTATGTTGCTACACTCTCTCTGACTTAGGCATCGGAGGGAGCTCCCCCGGATCGCAGCTAGGGGTCTCCTCTGACTGATGTCTGTTTTATAAGAGCACGAGGAATTTCTGTGATCCAAGGGTCCTGACCGTCTGATCTGGAATGGACGAATCTCTAATCTAACATCGTTTTGGCACCGTTTGTGGAAACCTAACAAAAAGTCATGACCAGAAGGAATATTAATCACTCTCAGTTTAGTCTTCCTACCGACCCCCCTGTTCTTCCTCTCATTGCCCAACAAATTGTCCCTCCGATCTACCTTCCCGTCACGGCACCAGCTGTTCTCCCTTCTGTTCCCCCTTTTATTCAAGCCCCTATTGTTCAAGCCGATACACCCCTGGTGCCTGCTACGCATCCATCAAGGCTGGAGTCAGGAACCCACCTCTTCCAGGAGATCCTCAGCAAAAAGGGCTCCCGACTGTAATAGTCCTACTGTAACGACTAATGGAGCAGCTTAACCATGTGGAGGGCCTTCGAGTAGGTGGCCCTGAGCCGACCAACCCGCAACAGGAAAATCCACAGCAAGAGCTTCAGCCAGTTGCCCCCTCGGGTTCCCAAGCTTCGCTGGGGCCCCGTAGACTTGTCCTGGAAGGTCAGCAGCTAAAGAAATGTCAACCGACCCCCCAGGCAAGCCAAGGGTGATCAGAACGGCGTTCGGAGAAGGGTCAACGTAAGCGCCGACGATCCTCGACTTCATCTAACCATTCTACCATAGCATTTTCAGAGTGCCGCTCTTATCGAGGTCAGGGGAAAGGCTCCTCCCAAAGGAGGTCATCTGACCAATCGTCAGAATCCTTTACTTCCCAAAGCCAATGGACTTATAGGAGTTACTGCCAACATCATAGACACCCCTCCAATAAAGATCATATGCGGAAGTTGGAAGAGAGTGTGGAAAGGCTACTCCGCCATGACTACAATGCTGGGCTGGACGATGGAGAAGGTGCCCAATTGTGTTTCTCCAGGTGCATGTTGAACGCCCTCTGCCGCACTGCTTCTGGATGCCATCGTTGAAAAGGTATGACGACACTCGGGATCCTGACAACCATTTGCAATCCTTTGAAAGCACCTTCGACCTGCTGGATGCACCTGACGCGATCCGGTGTCGCACCTTCCCCACAACCTTGGAGGGACTTGCCCGATGATGGTTCATCCAACTCAAATCAAGTTCTATCGACAGCTTCTCAAAGCTGAGGAGAGCTTTTATAAGCAATTTTGCGGCCAGTTGGCACACGCCTGCCACGATTGCTACACCGTCTTCCACGAGACAAGGGAAAGATGAAACCCTGCCGAAGTTTTGGACCCGCTTTCATGAAGTAGCTCTCAAAATCCCCAATCTAGATGTGCTGAATGCCGCACAATACTTCAGTGTTGGGATCCATAACCAGTAGGTTCGGTTCGAGTTGAGTAAGCATCTCCCAGTAGATCTCCTAGACCTTGTCTAGAGGGTGAACCAATACATCAACAGTGAAGAGTTTTTGTGAACCTACCCAGCCTATCATCGACCGACCGAGTCCTGAGAAGCTAGGAGGAAAGATCCAGAACCAATCCACAGGAAGAGGCGCTTTGATCGTAATGCCGACGATCGGTCACTTAAGGACAGCGTTGGGAGGTCTGTGAAGACCAACGTGAGCATCTCGGCTACAGGAGGTAAGAGAATTACACCCCTCTCAATATGCCGATCGACCGGATACTCGGGGAGATCAAAGATGATGGATATCTCAAGTAGCCGAGGATGATAAAGCATGCTCCTGGGGTAGAGAAGTCGGGGAGGTTCTTTGCCTATCACCATGAATATGGGCACGTCACCTCGGAATGCCATGATCTCAAAAGAGAGATCAAAAATCTCAGCAGGAGGGGACATCTGAAGAAGTATATTGCAAACCTAGAGCCCGATCAGCGGCACCGGGATCGGTCCCCCCTTGCTGCCGAATGTGTAAGGATTGAGGCTTTCGGATCCGGTTTTCGGGGTCGGACCCTGTAGTTCAAGCTCCAGTGGGGCTGAGACTCTGTGATGTTTCGCGTCGAGCCCGCTCGACGCGGTTTAAACGGCGTCCAGCAATGCAGACGCGTTTTAGCCTGTGCCACGTAGGTGCCATGTGGGCTGACTTTGGGCCGCGAGAGTACGGCCCTGACATGTCGTCTGAACGGCGTCCGTGAGGCACGACGCCTTTCAGACTGCGACTCTGGGTTGTCAGAGTACGGCGCCAGTCTTGTCGTCTGAACGGCGTCTCGTATGGAAGACACGTTTCAGACCTCTGACAGAGCGTTGCAGAGCTTTGTCAGAGCAGCCGTCACGTCAACTGATAGGCGTCCGTACGTCTCGACGCGTTTTAGCCAGTCTCTGGTTAACCCCGCGAGCCCTCCTTCTTTCCCTCATTTTTCTTCCTTCTCTCTTTCTCTCCTCCCTTCCGGCGACTCCGGCGACTCCGGCGACGACCCCTTCTCCTCCCTCTTTTCCTCCCACCACTTCGTCCTTCCCTCCACTCCATCACCCACCTAGCTCCCACCACTACCACCTCCACTTCCTCCGCGGCGTTTACTCTTCGGACGGCGGCCGACGTCCCGGTGGAGTAAGGACGACCACGGCGGTACCGGCGGCGGCGTGGGGTGAGACGGGTGAACGGCTTTGAGCTTAGAGGAGTTCAAGTAACCGGTAGGGTGACGGTTCCCCTAGTGTTGTGTTTTAAACCATGTTTCCCCCGTTTAAAGCATGTTATGGATCTGTGGTTTTGGGGTAGAATGAGCATGTTAGGGGCTTTTCCTTGATGGGAATGGGAGTTCTTATGAATGTGGATTTATGATGCTTTGGTTTGCCCTCTTTCTCCTCTGTTTTTGGGGTTTTGGGGGGTTGGAAAGGGAGCCTTCGGGCAGGAGACAGAACCTGGTTTCTGGCGCTAAAAGACGTCATGCATGGACGACGCCTTTCAGAAGGGCGTCGGGCCATCATGACGCCTTTTAGGCAGAAATCGTTCCACTAAGGCTCTGTCAGTTCGGGGATTCTGGCACTGAAAGACGTCATGCCTGTTCGACGCGATTTGGAATAGCGTCGGGTTAACATAACGCCTTTTAAGGCAGAAATCCCCCGCTTAAGGTTTTCTGCTAATTCCGATTTTTCTGTGTGAATGGCGTCTGATGATGTTGACGCCTTTTAAAAGGCGACCTCTGGTGTCAACGCCTTTTAGGCCAAACTCTGAGGGCCGGTATTTCATGAACCAGTTTAGGGTGCTTGAATGGCGTCGGCCTTGGGCGACGCGATTCAAGACAGAACCACATTAATCCATGCTAGTAAAATGTGTTTACACTGCTAGATAGTTGGTTAAATACGTGCTTTAGTAGACTCGATAATGATGAACTCTTCGTGACCGAATGGCACTGCGTTGTATGTCGTGCGACCGTGGACTTCTCCCGTGACCGGATCGCACCATGCCGTGTTTTATGTTTCGGTGGACCTAGAGTGACAGTTGTAGCGTTCTACACCCTGTGTCGGTGCGGAGGGACACAGCGCTGTCCGGAGCAGTGGCGGGGTGATGCCTAGTGGAGAGGGTCACCTGGTGAACCCCGGAGTTAGCTAGCTTGTACCGGTGTCGGAGTGGTATCTTTGGAGTGTCACTCGTGCTGGGGGAAGGAGTAACCACCTGAGCCAGTTGGGCCGGAGTAGCCAGCGTGCTATCCGAGGGGTTACTGTTTGGTCTCAGCGGGTCGGTGTTTGCTGAGGGAAGGAGTGACCGCCGAGGTGGCCAGCATGCTATCCGAGGGGTTACTGTTTGGTCTCAGCGAGTCGATGTTTCTCCCACTTTCGTTGTGTAGTTGACGTGTTTTAAGGATACACCGAATTACGGGTTCCCTGATAAATTGGAATTATGCATGTTAATTATACTTCGAATGCATGTGATTCATGTTGAGATTTAGGCATAGCAATTACTGCCTTTCATGGTTATATATCTCTGCTGTACTTTTCACTTGTGGGTGTGTGTGTGGGCAGTGGGGATCGAAGGATCCCTACTGAGTCTTTTCGTTGAAACTCACCCCTACGGCTTTCAGGTGAGGACTCCAGGCAGACTTTGCGAGGGTTGTGCGGCTGTGTGTTGAGCATCGTCGGTTGTTGTTCCGGGGTATGCCCCGACGTAGTTGTTATCTTTATTTCTGGCCTGTATGTATGATCATTTCTTTTCTGTTGGAGTATGTAATTATTTGCTGTATCTAGTCGCATTGTAATAACTTTCAATTTCTGCATTTTCCTTTCAATTCAATGCGATGTGAATGTTTAGCTTAGTTGATTATTTATTTCCCAGACTTACTTAGATCCTGGTTTGGTTCCAAATTAATGATTCGGTACCCATTTAGTAATCGGATCCCCGATTATAGGGTGGCGGGTCGTTACAGAATGCGACCCTCCAGCCCAAGCCGAACCTCTAATCCATGTCATATACGAAGGATCGGCTAGCAGAGGAAATAGTAACAAGAGGAGGCATAGATATGCCTCTGAGATCCAAAGAGTAGCTTGGGAGGTCGCTTCAACCTCCGACCGGCCCCTGACAAAGGAGCCGATCATGTTCATAGAAGCAAACCTTGAGGGGTTGATCTTACCTCACAACGATACCCTAGTAATAGAGTCCAGGATAGCCGACTTCAAGGTAAAAAGGATGTTTATAGACGATGGCAGCTCTCTTGATATTATCTTCCTTAACTGTTTTAAACAAATCGACCCAAAAATAAGAAGATTGAGGAGGGTCTGAACACCAATATATGGCTTTAGAACCCAGCCTATTATGGCCGAGGGTGTCATTACCCTCCTCTTAACTTTGGGGACGCCACTAAATGCTCTTTCTCGGGAAGTAAAGTTTACGGTGGTCGATGTACCATCTGCATATAATGGCATATTGGGGAGAGAATCTCTGGGGAAGTTCTTTGCCGCGCCTCCATTGCTTCATCAGAAGCTCAAATTCCTCACTCCCGACACGATCGGTGAAGAGCAGAGAAATCAGAATGTCTCCAGGAAGACGTACCTGGCATCTACCAATGCTCAGCTGAAGAAGGCAGTCATGATTGTAAGAGAAGTTGCAGAAGAATCAGAGTGGTATGCACAACCGTCAGAAGAGCTAGTTACTGTTAAAGTAGGACCAGCAATCGACCAAGAGTTAAAGATACAGGCTTTATTGCCCGAACAACAAAAACTTGAATACCAATAGTTCCTTTCTCGAAACCTAGATGCATTTACATGGGAGGGGGCCCCGTTGCCAAGACCACCTCCTGGAATCGCTATGCACTCCCTAAATTTATATCCCAGTCATCCTTTAGTGCAGGAGAGGAAGAGGCATCTTGCCCCTGATTGACAAGAGATAGTCAAGAAGCAAGTGAATCACCTCTTGGAGACGAGCGTGATCAGGTACGCCCAATACCCTGTCTTGGTTGCCAACGTGGTGTTGGTAAGAAAAGCAAATGGCAACTGGCGTATGTGTACAGACTTCACCGACCTGAACAAAGCTACTCCGAAGAATTGCTTCCCACTGCCCAAGATCGACCAGTTGATTGACACAACTGCCGATCATGCGCCTGAGCTTCCTCGACGCCTTCTCTGGCTACCATTTAGATGAATAAAGTAGATGAAGAGCACCCCGCCTTCGTCACCGAGACAGGATTTTACTGCTACACCCGGCTGCTTCGGGTTGAAGAATGCGAGGACGACTTATCAAAGGTTGGTCAATCAAATGTTTGATCGACTGATCAAACGCAATATGGAGATCTATGTGGATGATATGCTCGTAAAGTCCATTAGGGCTACCGACCACCTAGAAGACCTCATGGAAACCTCCGACACTCTAAAGAGGTATAATATGAAGTTGTGCCCCATCAAATGTTCTTTTGGGTTATGGCTGGAAAATTCTTAGGTTTTATGGTCACCCAAAGGGGAATTGAAGCCAACACGGATAAGATTTCTGCCATACTCTCCATGCACCCACCGACTCACCTCAACAATGTCTAAAGGCTTATTGTAAGGCTAGCAGCATTGAGAAGATTCCTTTCCAGGATAGCCGAGAGTTGCTTCCCCTTTTTCAAGCTACTGAGGGTAAGGGTCAGTAGAGTCCTCCAAGGCCCGGAGGTACGATATCAAGTGGTGAAGAAAACTGCATTGGCCCTGGTGATGGCGGCAAAAAAGTTGCGGCCTTACTTCTAGACCCATCCGATTGAAGTGGTCATTAATCGCCCCCTTCATCAACTGCTCTAGCGACCGGATGCTTCCGGCTGCATGATAAAGTGGGTGATCGAGCTGTCATAGTTTGAATTCACTTACCGACTGAGGACAACCATCAAAGCCCAGGGCCTCGCTGGTCGAATGTACACTACTGACGCAGAAACAGGTGGAAAGGATAGGCAAGGGACCTGTCTGGTAGATCTTCACAGATTCGTCGGCTCGAGTGGCAGGCTACAGGGTTAGACTCATTTTGATACCTCCTGATTCTCGAGAGGGGAAGAGCCTCCAGTTTTCATTAGGGCTCCTATTTCAAGCTACCAACAATGAAGCTGAGTACGAAGCCCTGATCTTCGGGATCTGTATGGCCAAGCGCTTGGGAGCAATGTAGATCCAAGCACACTCAGATTCGCAGCTCCTGGTAAAGCAAGTCAAGGGAGAATACGAAGCGAAGGAACCTACTATAAATAAGTACAAAGATATAATCCTCCAATTGGTCTCTTCCCTCGAGGGATTTGAAATGCTCCACATACTAAGGGAGCAGTACCAGAGGGCAGATGAGCTAGCCAAGCTCGGTCGGGCTTTGTCGAAGAAGTCTTGAAGCTTGCAATCAGCCTGGCAGAAGTCTCCCAGATCAATCAAGAAGAAAACTGAATGACCCCCCATCATTGAATATCTACAGAGTAGCCAGCTACCAGCCAATCGGACGGATTTAAGGAGGATCCAGTACCAGGCCCCCAAGTTCACATTGGTCGGTGAAGATCTCTACGGGAGATCATTGGCTACCCCTGTTCTCTGATGCTTAGGGCCGGTAGAGGCCTCCCAAGCTATTGCAGAAGTCCATGAAGGAATATGCGCATCCATGTCGGGCCGTGTGCTCCAGCTCGAACTCATCTTTGCCATGGCTACTGGTGGCCAACTCTTGCCTACAACTGCATGGAATATGCGAGGAGGTGTTTGGATTGCCAGGTTAATGCCCCGATCCCCAGGCTACCCGCAAATGAACTACAAAGTATCGTCGAGCCCTGCCCATTCACCATGTGGAGGGTCAACATCTTGGGGCCTTTTCCCAAGACCACCGAGCAACAACAGTTTGTGATGGTCGCCATTGACTACTTCACCAAGTAGCCTGAAGCGGAAGCTTTGGCCAACATATGGGATGACACCATATGGAAGTTCATCTTGCATAATGTCATATTCATGTTCGACATTCCCAGAGTACTTGTCACTGATAATAGCTGGTAGTTTATCAGCCTCTGGTTTGCCAACCACTATAATGATTTCAACATACAACATCTGTTTTCTTCAATGGCACATCCACAGGCCAATAAATTGGTAGAAATGCAAACAAGACTATTATAAAGGAATCAAGGCTCACTTGCAAAGGAGAGGAAACTGGCTAGAAGCCCTCCCTAAGATTCTATGATCCTTCCGAACTATAACTAGGACCGCCACAGGATAAACTCTGTACCACTTGGCCTACGGGATGGACGCGGTTATTCCCCTGGAAATAGCCCTACCAATGCCTTGGGCAGAAGGGTTTGATGAGGCAAACAACAGTCAAAAATTGTGGAAGAACCTGGACTTGATTGAAGAAGCTAGAGATGTTGCCCGAGTACAGGCCATCAACTATTAGCGAGTAGTTGCACACTGGTATAACTCTAGAGTCTGACCGAGGGTCTTCCACCCTAAAGACCTAGTCCTATGGAGGATGCAAGCATCTAGGCCGCTTGAAGTGGGGAGAAAGCTCGCACCTAACTAGGAGGGACCATATAAGATCGCCAAGAGCTACGAAAACGGAACATACAGGCTCACCCACCTCGACGGCCAGTTGATCTAAAATAAGTGGAACACAGAGCACTTGCGTCCCTTTTATAAGTGAATTTACTTTGATGTTTCTACTATTGATTATCAATAAAATGCAATTTTCTCTTATGAATTGTCTAGCACCAGTTGATCGTGCAAAAAGACGCGACATTTGTCAAGAGCGTCCGATCCCCCTAGCGGTTACAGCCAGAGGGAAGGGGCTTCCCAGCTCATCCGATCCCCTACCGGTCACAACCACAGAGAAGAGGCTCCCCACACTAAGAGGGATAAAACTCACCCAAACCCTTGGAGGTCACAACCATAGGAAAAGGGCTCCCCACCCTAAGATAGGATAAAATTTGTCTGAGCTCCTGGCGGTCACAACCACAGGGAAGGGCTCCCCACCCTAAGATGGGATGAAACTCGTCCGATTCTCTTGGCGATCACAACCATAGGGAAGAAACTCCCCACCGTAAGAGGAGATAAAACTCGTCCGATCTCTTGGCGGTCACAACCACAGGGAAGGGGCTCGCCACCCTAAAATGGGATAAAACTCGTCTGAGCCTCTGGCGGTCACAACCACAGGAAAGCTCAAAACAAACCAACACACACACAACTAAGCCTAAACCAACAGTAGTTGGTTTAGCCTGTGCGGTCGAAGGAAGTAGGGGAGATAGCAAGCAAAAAGAGCAACCAGATAATTCATTAAAGTAAAAAATGGTTACAACAATTTTTTCCATACTAAAAAAGAACCCCCGATCAACCCCTCTCCTAGTGACCGCTCCGACCACCGCGCTGACCTCCTTGCCGACCGCAATGACCTCTTCCTCTGACTAGAAGATGCTTCTCAACATGAAGGCCCGATGGTGGAGCGAGGCCACTCCATTGCAGGATGGCGTCGCCAAGGAAAAGATCGACGGGTAGGATCGTCCTCCCTGAGATCCGTCATTAGCAAGGCATCATCTTTAGAAAGTCCTTGACGCAGCCCTTTGGGAATGGGGTCGATAACAAAGTCCCGCCAAGTCGTGGAGAACGGACACTCCCCATCAGCCGGACAGTCGACCCAAAAGTAGTCCTCCTTCTACCCTTGCGAGGGAAAACCCACGGAGATGATGAAGGGTCCTTGGTCCGCGCGACTGAGGAACTAAAAGAAGGCGCACGCGCTAGGGATCACACACTAGCATAAGCTAAAAAGATGACAGAACATGTTAATTAATGCCCCAACATGACCATAACAACGTACCAGGACATTGAAAGCTACGCTAAACGCCAAAAATTTGGCAGGATCTAGGCGGGAGCCACGGCGAAGAACTGGAGCAACTCCATGACAAAGACGAAGACAAGGAGCCGGAAGGCCACCTCAAACATGGCCTCGATGGCCATGAAGGATCGAGGGCTGCCCGAGTAAAGGCAATCATAGGCTGAAGGCACGCGGAGACCGAAGTCGGTTGGGATCTGATACCAATCCCTTAGCCTACCAAGGGAGTCAGCCGTAACCGTAGAGTACCTAAGGCTGGCTCAGTCTGTAGCTACCCCACGAGCATAATCCAAAGACATCTTGACTAAGCATAGATGAGGAAAACTACAAGGGAGAAAACTACATAACCAACTGCGAATTGACTCCTCCCTACGCCCCCATTTTATAAGCTCAAGATCGAGCACCGGGCCCTCCTAACCGACCTACGATAAGTACAGAAAGGTAGTAACCGTTTTGACCGGTCACAAGGGAAAAAGAATCAAAGCTGGAAACTATAAAAGAGATACGAGCAGGATCAGAAATTGTATCATATTTTTTTGACCGGAATGATCGGCCAAACAACAAGGCGATTACAGAAGAAAGCTCTAGTGAGCAAAAAGAAGAAAACACAGCTACTGTCGAGCCACGCCATCATCCTCCTCGGCGCCTTCCTTGGGAGCAGTCGCCTGTTCGCCTTAGGCAGCTTCGGCATCAACCAGACCTTTGCTATACCCTGTTTGGTAGGCAAGGGTTGTGCTCTCCATGCCTATCTTATTTACGTATTCGCCCAACTCTCGCTCGAACTCTCTAGAAGCTCTGTACGCAGTGACCCCCTCAGTAAAGCCTTCTTCACGGGCTGGGGGCATGCGAACGGCAGTTTCTTTGCATAAAGTCTCTGTCTCTTATCGGAGGTTAGCAAAGGCCTCTTTCGATCACCTTGACGCGACCTTAGCCTCTGACAGCTGCCTCCGAAACCGAAGGACTTCCACCGAGGAATCCGATAGCTCTTTCTGTAAGGCCTCGACTGGCAGGTTTCCTCCCACCAACGCCCACCTAAAGCTGCCGAATGGAAGACAATCTGGGACGCTAGCAAGGAGATCTTTGCAAATAGCTCGTCATTAGACAGGCTCTAGGATTAGGAATCCACTGGTGGTTTGACAGAGAAAGAGTCCGGGCTAGCGTCTTGTCAAGTAGCTGTCGTCAGTTCCTCCTTGGCAGCCGAATTCGGGACCTCTCTTGCGAGCATTTCGCCTTGATCAACATGGCGGCTAGGAGCCGCTCCTCGCTTCTTACTAGGTGGAGAGCCCATCCACGGATAGGGAACATGGATCTTCAAGCTTCTGAGCCGTGCCAAGCGGAACACCTCCACATGAATCCTCTACCTCAACGATCATTGCGGCTAGGAGGTCTCTGCCCTCTGCGCGGGAGGAGGCACTGAAAGGCGGGTACTCCTGTCACCCCCTTCTTTGAATGACGGCTTCGTCGTCGCTCGGGGGCTCAGAGAAGCACCCGTTTCCCCCTTAGCTATTGTTGGCTCCTCAAGCTCCATGACTTAGGGCTCGTCCGCTCCGACCCCTAACTCATCGTCGGCCGCCTCATCTACAAAAACATGTAAGATCTACGTTCAATGATAAGGCAGTTCATCCACCGATCGGGCAACTCGGGGAACACAACAAGAGCAAGGTGATAGAATTGGGTGGCCTTAAAACCAATCTTTGTACATTCTAGTTCTGAATATTAATAAAGGCAATCATTTTATTATATATAGTACTCGCAAATTAACTATCATAATGAAGGTCCGTAGACAAATGTATAGGATATTGAATCATGATGAGATCATGATAGTGAGATCAATATTCTTAGTCACTTGTCTTAAATAGTTCTCGATCATAGGATATTTGAATTGGACGTTAAATATCTGTTAAGATTGACACTGGTTATTTCTGCTCATGCGATAAGGGTGAATGATCTCACATTCACTCATGTGGTGACACTAAGACAAATTTGTGGGTGCACATTAGAGAATGAGTTCACTGAATATATCTAAATTAGAATTCATGGATGGTCATTATACTAAATAGTCAACTAGGAAATTCAATCATTGCAGCAGCACAGTTGATCATTTGACCTGAGTCACCAATGATACCTTGCTTGTAGATCATTGTATCTTGATTATCTGGCTTGTGGACTTTAACCATGAAGTCCACAATAGACAGTCTCTCAGAGACAGCGTAAAGCTTGCGAAGGTAATTGAGTGAACAACAGGAGATCACTCACTCTTAGTATACCACTGGAGAGAGAATGTCGTATGGATGTGTACACAGAAATCCCTAGCCAGGGTCAACTGAAAGAGATATCTTTCTAGAAGTTAACTGAGTACTGGAATCCATCTAAATAATGCGATAAATGGTTTGACTATGAAACCATACCCTTACGTTATTAGGACATTGGATGAGTGAAGGATTTTATCTGTGCGGTATCTGTAGACGGAAAGGTTCAAATAAAGAGAACAATATCCCTTATATCTTCTGGGATCATGAGGTAGTGTTTGGTGTTGTTCATGGTCAGAAGGTCAAGTGGATTAATCATCGGATGATAAACTACTTATTTATTGAATTAATTATTTAACATATGATGTTTAAATAATAATTAATAAATACTAAACTTTAGAATTAGTTCTAAGTTAAGTGGGCCTGAAATCAACCTGATATATGGGCCTAGAGGGTCACATACATAAGAGTTCTCAAAAGACAGTGAGAGATTATAAATATTCTATTATCTGGGTTTTTGTGAAAAACCGCAGGATAAACATGGAATATTTAATGGAGAATTATCTAAGGCCAAGCTCTTGGATAATCATGAGAATTAAATCTTAGCCTTATCTATAATTGTTATAAAAGGAGGCAAGGGGGTGGTTGTGTACGTACACAACACACCACAAGTGGTTGGGAAATTCTCTCTCCTCTCGAAGAAGAAGAAGACGGCGATACTCTCTCTCTCCTTCTTCTCGACTGCATGGTGGATTTGAGATCGGGTCGACGTCTTCAAGTCGAGGAGGAAATCGCCTCTGCGTCGGGAGGTCGTATGGATACCTCTGAAGATTGTGCGTGTGTGCGAGTACCGAAACGGTTGAATCCACGGAAGATTCGAAACCCCGCAAAAGTGAAGAACGGTTCTTCCGGTTTAAATTTAATTGTCCGTTTTACGATCCCAACAACAAGATACAAGGATTCTATATTTCCTCTGCGTTCCAACGATTCCTTATACAAGGGACATATTTGTTCACCGTTCACCCCGATAGAGTCTTTTCAGTGGTCGGGTGCTCGAGGATGACACATCTCCCATCGAGGGAGAATGCGTGATCGTTTTCAAGGGAGATGCTGCCAATTCTTCCCCTTCAGCCCCCTGGCTTTTCGAAGAGGAGGACAGGGCCTCCTCCACTGTTGTGGCGTCCCTGCCGACTACACCGTCCTCTTTGCTCTCCATCTCTTCATCTAACGTCGCTGCAAAGGCCGACGCCAAATCATGCGAGGCGGGAGAGCTCACCGCTTTTGGGATGTCTGCCTTGGGCTACTCGGGTGCAATACCCCTCCGTATTAGCTGGGCGAGGGGGAGGTCAGATTTGGTTGACCCCTCGTGCCCCTCTACCTGCGAGACCACCTGAGACACTACCAAGATGGCCGCAGCATCCTGGCTCCTATCTCGCCATCGCCAATGGTGTTCGTCTGGACCGAGTTGTGAGATTAACACATTTTTGTACCCTGGCCCAGGGCATGGAGGGAACAGGAAGGGATTGGATGTACCTACAGCCACTTTATCGCCTCTCCTCATACTCCGCCTTTCAACATTGGGACGAATGAACTCCCGGCCTTTTTCGGGTTAGGCCACTGTCACCACTGAGGCCCCTCTCAAGTCCTGAAGGGGAACCGAGGCCGAAACTTCCTCCCTCCCAGACTGTAGGGGATGGGCGTTGACTCTTGGAGATGAAAGTGAATGCCGATCAGTAGCGAACAAAAAATAAAGGGGAAAAACCAGAATAAGCATCAGGAAAAACACTTATTGGGGACCAGTAGGCCGTTGAGACCTGCCGCCAACAGGTTCTCCTATGTTACCACAGTGGTAATTTCTGGAGGAGGCCCCTGCTGGATATTTATGACCACCTGGGCTTCATCCGCCGGCACTAGGACCAGTGGCAGATCTACCGTCGGCCCGACGAAGAGATCGTAAAAGGTGATAGGGAATGGCCAGCGCTCCCCCTCTCACTCCGTCACCCAGAAGAAGCACTCCTTCCAGTGGAGGATCTTACTGAAGCTAGTCAAATAAAACCGCGGGCCTCAAGCTAGACGAACTCGCGGTTGCCCGCCTTCGCACCATTGTTTGGCTGGAAGGCAAGGTGGAGCATCTCCGGTGAAGGCTCTAGACAGCCAAGCTCCTACGCTCAGGTGAAGAAGATGATGATCAGCCGCCACAAGTTTGGCATTATCTGCCTTGGCACCAAGTGGAGGTAGTTCAGAAGTCGCTCTACGCACAACGATAGTGGCAGTCAGAAGCCCGCCTCAAACATGACCTCATAAGCCATAAATGAGAGGCTCCTCTTGTCATATATTTGCTCGTTGACATGAGGAACGCTTAGTTTGTACTCCGGTGGGATATTGAATCTTGCATGAATTTCTGCTAGGCGCCTTTCCGAATAGATCGACGGCTACATCGCCTCGCGGTCGGCTTCGACCCCTCTGGCATATGGCATGTCCCTGGTTACTTGCACCACGCGGCTAGCCATTAGGATGCAGGAAACAGATGGGCTCGGGGGGCTCGAAGGAGGATAGCTCAAGCACAAGGATCAGACAAAATACTCAAGCGGACTCGAGCAGAGATAGAGTTTTGTTCCTGCCCTAAAAGGTTTATATCCCCTCCTGCACCCGGCAAGAAGCATTTGTTCGGCAGCAATATTCTGCTTCCTTGACAAACGAAAAGATACCTCGCCTCAGGCAGGGGCGACCACCGAACGGGTGCCCATGTTTGGACGTGAGATGTGTATTTTTCGAATTATAATCTCCCGCCCTAAGGCAAAAGGGCGGGCGTTCCTCGCTGACATCGATGTGTTGGCCCACTCGTGGGTCGACTGCTCCGAAGGCCGCGCCCTCACCCCTCGGAGTAGGGGACCTAGTGAAAGGACCCAATTTTGCTGGTCCATTTGCTAGGTGGGCCAGCCTGCTACGGACTACCCCTTGACTGCTACCAAAGTCTGACGGGCCTTTCAACCGGTAGTTTCATGAACCTAGGCTCCAATAGGGAGCGCCCCAGTCCAAGGCAGACCTCGATGTCCTGGGGACGCTAGGATACCTTCTGCCGAAGAAACTCTCCTCCGAATCAACTCCGAAACAGATAAGAGAAAGCTAGAGTCCCGTTCCGAATCAAGAATGGGCCTAACTTCTCGCAATACGCTCCCGGATCGGACTCGGCTACTGTCTCATATCTGTCAATATAAAAGGGATCTCCTGATACCTTCAAAAGAGGTACATCCTACACTGAATCTTCTACCTTCTCCATGTTCCTAGACTCTCTTTGACTTGAGCATCGGAGGGGGTTCCCTTGGACCGTAGCCAGGGGTCTGCTGTGACCTGGTGTCCATTTTGTAAAAGCACAAAGAACTTCTATGATCCAAGGGGCCTTGACTGTCTAATCTGGAGTAGACAAATCTCCGACCCAACACCTTCTATGCCATGTAAGGTTGCCAAGCAATCTTGGTCTCCCCGGCACCTTACTCTTTTAACTCTTTAGGATGGTATCAGTGGAATAGGACTTATTCTAAAGGATGATTATGGGACCCCTTCTCTGTAAGACCAGTGGTAGATTCAAGATTTCTCAATAGGGTCCTGTGACTTGATTGGATTGTATAAAATTTCAAAAGACTCGTTACAATTGGTCTATTAAAGTGACTTAACCACTGATCCTAACCCATTAGAGTGACTCTACTGGCTTATTGATTCCGATTCAATAGAGCGACTTCATTAGTTCACTATCCGAATGATCTCACTAAACAAAAATTCTGCATCTGCCACTGTACAAAACCACACTAGGTATCAACTCTCATCCAGAGGTGTGTGAAGCTTCGGCTTTCATGCTTGGCATCCAGATTGCGTCTACTTTGCATGCCCCTGTGGTTGTTGAGGGACACGCCCTCCCTGTCATCGAGGCCATGCTTGGCCAGTGTTGTAGTTCGTGGAGAGCCATGTCGCTTCTTGAGAAGCATCTTCAGCTCACTCCACTTGCGTCTGTTACGTTTCTTCCCCGTTCCGATAATCAAGTTGCACATGATTTAACTAAACCAGGCGTCTCCACTAAGTCACAAGCTAACTCGGCAGTATCCTCTTTATCCTGATTGTACCTCTGTTTCCCTTGGGAGGACTCTCAAGTCTCTGTATCCTCAGTTTTTAATATGACCTTTTTAAGTTTCAAGAGAAAACCTTCCCAAAAAGCTCCTTTAGAAGGGTTTTTCAAGGAAGATTGTGGAGGGTTTTAAAGAAACATGAAGATTGCAGGGATTAATAAGGAATATTAAAAGATTATAAAAATTGAAAAGTAAAAATTCCAAAAACATTATATCTATTGTGCTTCAATATTAAGTGCTAGCCTGCAAACGAGAAGACAGTATGATGCCTAGATTACACCAGAGGAAATATGTATTTACAGTGAGTTGCTGAGATCCACAGAGCCATTTACATAAAGTTGCTTGCAGCTTCATGACAAAACAGAAAGCAAGTCCAGTTTTCTGTACAATATTCTCTTTTCTACCACAGCTGCAAGACAGCACTCTTGAACACACTCAAGGTGAAAGCTCATTGAGGCCAACGCTGAACAAAGTGGCAGTGGTCCTCCATGAGCGACCCTTGCACTGGTGATTACGTGGATATCATTAGATAATCATGAACTTGGGTTTTTCAAGCTGATTCTTGAGCAGGCAACTGCACTTGGTTTTAACTTGAAGTCAACCTTTTCCCCCACTGCTATGCTTGAAATCTGGAAATAAGAAGATACGTGGATGCATCAAACCAGAACCTATTCTGCTGATGATTCCTCCGTTTGTCTCCGCATTCTAGCTCCCCAGGACAAGTTGCTCCCAGAGTCCCTGTTCATGCTCCTCTTCTTCAGTTCTCCAACTTGATCCTGCCAACGGTTTCTCCACTGGGATTTCACCTCAAATTCCTGATAAGAAACGAGAGGAGGTTAAGAGAAATACAGTTAACAGCATCTAAAAGTAAAAACATCATGAGATTAAACCAAAGAAGGAAGGAGTTCGGATCCGCCAATCTGATCTGATCCGGGACCAAGCCACTCCGATCCCCCTTCTCCTTATTTCCTTTTTTAAGAGCCAAGGAAAAAATTTAAAAAAATGTGAAAATTTCTAAAAAAATGGTAAAAAGATTCTTGCCGAACCTTTATTTATTCACTCTCCCTTGCTCTCTTAAGTCAAATATTTTAACTTTATTTTAAAAAAATTAAAAGCCACCTTGGGAGGTTTATATAGACCTCCCAAAGCCTAAACTAGCGATTAGGAACCATTCTCAACAGCTAGCCAAATGGCAACAGATCGATCTGTTCCGGACAGATCCATCTCCATCTGGGCCAAGGATTCGCTGATCGGGCCGATCTTTGGCCCAAATCGGGGGATCAAGACACGGAATGGGATCGGACCAGTCCAAAACTGATCGGATCGGCCGATCCACGCCAATCCTGCTCACCATGGATTAAATTGTAGGTTCGCACCAGAGAGAAAAGTAGCACATAACTTCTACCCTTATGGTTGGTTTCAATTTTTAAGCCATTCGCATTCTATATCATAGATGACAGAAAAGCAGCACATAACTTCTACCCATATGGTTGCCTTTCAATTTTTAAGCCATTTGCACTATCATACTCCTATTCTAACTAAAGCTATCATAGAAGACGAGGAAGACTGACTAAATTCATTTGATTTAAGTAATGAAAGAAGACAAATGCTTAGATAGTATGAGCCGACTGTCATAAAAGTTGAAGAAGGCAGACCAAATTCATTTGGTTTAAGCAACAAAAGAAGACAAATGTTCAGATGGTACAAGTCAAAACTAATGGGGGAAGAAGAGGAATAGATGAGACACAGCAACCCAAAGGATGTTTGAAATAGCTTGCAATGTCTGTGGAAAAGCTTAACACAAAAGGCAACTACACATAAGAAGACTACACCTAAATATTTATTAAGATGATTGGTAAGTCCAGACAGTGACATATAACAAAATCATTGAAAAAAGAAAATCTGAAAACAGAGAACTAGAACCATCAAAACAGAACTTGGAAACAAATTCTTTTGGCAAGGTTTTCGAAAAGCAATGGAAATCTCTTAGTTTATTAATTTGAAGACCACTATAAGTTTATCTTTTTTACAGAAAAGATGTAACTTACAGTGATTACACTAGCAAATTAAAACAAGACAAGGCCATCAAATATAATGATTGAGAGATTGACGAACTCCGCAGTGTGAAGAGCCTACAGTGTGTGTATACAAGACTAGAAAAACATTTAGTGCTCAGAAGCAGACACAAAGGAACAAAAGGAACCTCACGTCAACAGGTTTGTGATAGAGACTAAAAAAATTTGCATGTTCGTGAAGTCGTCAAAACTTGATGCAATCATTGGAATAAGAGAAGGGAAAACACCACAAAAATAAAATCAAAGCATAAACAAATGGAAATATTTTCCCATGTTTGATCCTACAAATAAAGTTATTGAAAGAAAGTGAGAAGAACAACTCGGACACACGATTAAAAAGGGAAAAGCACTGAAATGAAACAAAATATATCCAACTGTGTAAAAGCTCTACATTACAGATCCACCAGTGCTTTCCAATTAGCATGGTTAGGCGTTGATTGCAGAAAACATGAACAAACAATTTAAATTCCCCTTCTGAGAAGATGCAAACACCCAAGAGGTGGAGCAAAAACATCAAATCCCCAACCCTTAATTTGTATAACAGATAAAAACAAATCATAGATAATCCCACAAGATCCACATCATTACAACCACTTCCTTTTCTTCCCCCTTAAATCCGGAGCAACAAACATCCAGAGTTACTCTTTCATCTTCAAACAATTGGAAAGGCAGATGAGGATTACAATCTCCTAGACTGATAAAGAGAAGAACCTTCTCATGCCCATAAATAAATAAATTAATTAATTAAACCCATGATCATCCTTCTCCCCAAAAGAACAAAACCTTTTTCTTTTCTTTTTTAAGAAATGCAATTCCATTTCTAAGGCAATAAATAAGGTAGAAGAAAAGTACGCAGAGCTCCTAGCAAACCCTAAAAACAACCACACAAACCTACCACCTAGGGTTGGGGCGGAAACTCGAATCCAAACAGGGACCATATCAAATTCAAGCACAACCATCGTCCCAGTGGAAAAAATATATATATCTTACTGGCCCAAGGAAAAGAACACGGGGACCCCCTGGGATCATCGGGGCGGAAGAAAAGAAAAGGCTCGATCTTTTGCCTCACCTCGTCATGGTAGCCCCCGTGCGGCCTCCGCCGGGCGGAGAAGGCAAGGTGGAGGCCGCGGGCGAGGTCGCGGTCGTAGCAGGCGCGGCGGCCGGGGTCGGACAGCGTCTCGTAGGCCTCCTGCACCTCGATAAAGCGGCGAGTGTACTCCTCGGTGCGGTCCGGGGAGGGGCACACGTCCGGGTGGTACCGGCGGGCCATCTCCTTGTAGGCCCGCTTGATGTCGGCGGCGCTGCCCCCGTGCGAGATCCCCAGCAGCTCATAGAAGCTCTTGGTGGCCGCCCTCGCCTCCCCCTCCGCCACCCCGGCCGCCCGGGCCCTTACAGAGGAAGCAAACGATGCGGAGGGGGGAGGAGCCGAGCGGAGGCCCCCCCATCTCCCTCTCGGAGTCGGAGGGGCGCCCGCTGTCCTCACCGACGTGAAGCAGGCGCCACCACCTCTCCTGCTTGGGAAGGGGAGGTCGGGTTTGAGCGTGGCCATTCCGCCGCTACTGATCCCTGCGATCACGCCCGTGCTCATCTCTCTCTCTCTCTCTCTCTGCCACTGTAGTGGGTGGCGTTTGTTTGTGTATGTGAGCAGAAGAGATGTGGTGGTGTGTTGGTTGGCAAGGTTGGGAGGATTTTTTATGACCAGCAGACGCAGACGCGGGAGGAAGGGGCCCAAGGTTCAACTGTATCCGTGGGGCAGTGCACCGACCGGGCAGAGGGCAAACCAAAGCATAGCAAAGCAAGCAAGCAAGCAGAAGCCTCCCCTTCTTTTATATTTGTTATATAATTTAGTGGACACTACTTTTTATGATAAAAAATTATGTCACATACGTACCTGTATCAATATTTGACATTTGTGTCCGTATCTCATAAATTATAATATTTGTTGTTACTTGTGTGGTAACGGGCAACATGGCTGGTTGGTCAGGGACAGGTTCAATTACCATGGGCCTGGCACCGGGTTTGATTCGATGGATTAATGGATGGAGACTGTTTTGGCTCGATTTAGCTTAGCTTAGCCGTAGCAGGCGACTTCTTTTATACATCTCTGTCAGTTGTCTACATTGATCCGATACAGACGACGCACCCGTGCCCCCACCCCACATGCACCGGCTCTTTATGTGAATGTACTCTTAGTTCCTGTGAATAGAGAAATACTAAGATCTAAATGGTGAGGGAAAATTTCATCTCTTCCTTCTCTTTTGAGATGAGATCTTTTGTACTTCTTTATGTGAATTTATATATATATATATGCCATCACTCACATAGAAATGATGTGTATTTAATATTTTCTTATCTTTTTATGCCTAATGACTTATTTATCTTCAACTCAATATAAATGGAGACATAAAAATTAAAGAGTTTTTTTGGATATAAATCCTTATAACACAGTGAATTTAGAATAAATCTTTGTATCTTATGTATTTAACTTTTAATCCTTGACAAGTTAACGTGTACGTTTAATAGGTCTTTCTAGTTAACAACGGTCTAGATAATATATATATATATTCTTCAAATGGTTGTTAAACTTAATAGAGAGAAGCCTAATAGCATTGAGAGAGAAAACGGACAGGGATCTACTTCACCTGCGGCACCCTTATCCCCACCCTCTGCCTTTATGAGAGGTCCCTTATCTGCGATCTGACGCTACCGATGGCCCTTACCCACCCTCCAAAATGGCTAGGGTGGTAGCTTAAGTCCTCGACCTGGTAAAGTTGTAGGTGATGGTGTAATATTTGATATTTTTTAAATAATAATAATAATATGTAAATAAATAATAATAATAATAATAATAATTAAAGAGACAAATAGAATGTAATATAGTTAATGGACTAGGCATATTAACCTAAATTTATAAATAGTTAGTTCATTAAGTTGAGTGAAATTTTTAAGTTCGAATATCGAGGACATCATGTTAGTAATTTGACGATAACTTTTAGTATATAATTCTGATTTTAATGCGATTAACACCATCGGGAAGACCTCAAAGAGATGTACAAATTTTTAGAAGACCAATTTTATAGATTCTTTCCTTCACTACGTAGAAATATTGGATGTTTAGATAAGATAAATAGAGATCGATGCGAAAAAAGAGTCCAATTTGAAGTAGGATTCTTTCTAATTCATTTTAAATAGGATTCTTTCTAATATTTAATATTTTTTAAATAGAAATAATAATACATAAATAAATAGTAATAATAATTATCATTAAAGAGATAAATAGAGTGTAATATAATTAATGAATTAAGCACATTAACTTAAACTTATAGGTAATTTAGTCTATTAAGCTGAGTGAAATTTTTAAATTTGGATATCGAGGACATCATGTTAATAATTTGACAATAACTTTTAGTATATAATTTTGATTTTAACGTGATTAATACTGTTGGAAAGAACTCGAAGAGATATACAACTTTTTAGAAGACCAATTTTGTAGATTCTTTCCGACGATAACTCTTAGTATATAATTCTAATTTTAGCATAGTTAATACCATTGAAAAGAGTTCGAAGAGATGTATAACTTTTTAGAAGACCAATTTTGCATATTCCTCCTTTTACTATGTAGAAAAATTAAATGTTCAGATAAGGTAAATAGAGATGCATGAAAAGAGTCCGATTGGTGTAGGATTCTCTCTAATTCATGAAAGGGAAATTAATTCATCCCTACACAGGAACATAGATGTTATGTGGGATTAAAATTAGAGAGAGTAATTTATTTATAATGACTTGAGACGTGGTTAACTCTAGCCGTCGTTCTTTATCGAAGAAGGTGGATATGTTGTTCTTGTTCTTGAAGAATAGAGAAAAAGAAGTGATTTATGGCTTATGGATTGATGATCTCGTATTTGTGGTTTATTCTAAGACGTTTAGAAATTGAGAATGAAGATTAGAAGTTGTTAGATTCGTGATAAGGTTGAAGGGATTTGCTGGAGGAGATCGATTGTTCGTAAGAGGTAGGTGATGATTTCCCAAAGTATGAATTATTTGATATTAATGTGAAAACTTAATTTTTATTTTCAAAAGTGGTCAAAACATATTATGAAAATATATCCTTAGAGTCTATGTTCTTTAAGTTTAATTAAATCTATAAATTATATACTTAATTTTCTATTTCCTTTAAAACTAGAAAATAATGTTGAAACACAGCAGGTAACATCTTTCGAAAGACGTCAACTTGATATGACGTCTTTCAAGACATTTGAAACGCGCCAAAGACCCCTGACGCGATTCAAAAAATGTCAGTTGTGCATGATGTAATTTGAACTCCTGACTAAGTATAGTTTTTAAGAACCTATTCCTAAGATTTTTAAAACCTTTACCTATAGTTTTCAAGACTTATGCTTACGGTTCTCAGAATATGTATCTATAGTTTCCAAGCTAAATTTTGATTGGCCATAACTCCTTCATTTCTTAACTAATTGATCAAAAAGTTTGACTGCATGTTTATCTATATGAAATCTAATTGTCTGCAAAGTTTAGTATTTTTTAGAATAATTTTTTGCAAATAACCCCCTAAAAATATCATATTTGTAAATAACCTCCTATACGATTCATATTTACATATAATCTCCTTAATTATGGTGTTATTTGTACATAACCCCCTCAACTATGTGGGTTTAATTTGAATTTCACCTGAATTGAAATATTATTACCTTACATTAAATATGTGAAAGCTATTAAATAAAAATACTGATAATACCTTCAATTAAAATACATGCACCTCAAAAGAAAAATCGCATAAACATCTATTTGTAAGCTCGTTGTATGTATATTTTACATAAAAAAATTTATTTCTATTTTTATGTAGAGTAAAAATATTTTAACTATGATGAAATTCAAAACAAATCATATAATTAAGGGGTTATATATAATTATCACCATTGTTAAGAGAGCTATACGTAAATATGAATCATATGTTGAGTTTTTGTGTTTCTCGGGATCGCAAATGCAACGGAAAATAAAATTATTCTACTGCGATCTATTTCCGTTTCGAATACTAAATCGGTTAACTGGGTAATCGAACATTACCTCGCGCAAATTCGAATATGCGTCCGAACGGTTCGGTCGGTGTGACACCGCCAGCCGCGTAAACACCCAGCCTCTAGCGAAGTCCACCTGATCCTCCTCATAGTGGATTTCCTTACATTCATCATTCCTCGCAGCCCACGAATCCTTCGCCGTTCGCCGCAACGCGCGGTCAATTTCCCGTTGAATGGGAGTCGGGAAGACGGCAGAGCTGTCTCCAGAGGGGGGAGAGAGCTGGTGCGCCAGAGAAAGAGAGGAAGAGAGGAGGGGACGGCTAAGGCTGAGCAACATCCTGGTCTGCTCTGCTTGTTCGCTACATTTTATATTAACCGCCGATTTTTCACAAAAACTCCCGAATTAATATAAAATCTACTTTTAATCCAACGCCTTGAGAATCATTTGCGTGTGACCCTCTAGCCCCAATTACCAGTCCGGTTAATAGCCCAATAAGCTCATTGATTCCTCATTGACTCAATTAATCAATTAATAATTCATATTAATTAATTAATTGACCGAATTAATGTCGCACATTGAATTCGGTTGGGCCTCCGATCACATTGGGTGCCAATCAACACCGTATGAACCTAGAAGGTATTGGGGTTAAGCAACCTACTTTTGAAACCACTTTTGGAACCCACTTTTGGAATCAAAGTTATTCCTTGAAGGATACAGGAGAACCTAGATAGTAGAAGTTAAATGCATCACTAAGTACTCGAAAAGTGCTAAGGATGCACTCATGTATATGGAGATGATGATTTGAAACTATGAGGTCACACTAACTCAAATTTCAAATCAGATCATGAGTTTAACCTTCTAATGAGAAAGGAATGGACTGGAAGGATTCCAACTCTGAACTCGATATTAAGATGTCGACATAAACAAGTGATACTGTTATTGAAACAGTATGGATGAAAGAATTCATCCATGAACTAGATGTAGTTCTAAAAGGTATCTGATAACGTCCCGTTATTGTAGGATAACAGTGGGAGTGATCAATTTTGTAGTCGAGCCATGGTCTCATCAGAAGTTGTAGAACATTCTGGGGCTCTTTCACAAGTTTAGAGACAAAGGATTAAGAGGAAATAATGTAATGGAAAATATTCCATCTGTAGATAATTTAGTAGATCTTTGACCAAATCTTAGTCACAAGATTTTATGTGAGCATCACCTAGATTTGATAGAGATCAAATGCAAAGGTGATTGACCTGAGTCCAAGTGGGAGATTGATAGATATAGGTGTCCTCTATGTAAGGACTGAGGTTTTCGGATTCGGTTTTCGGGGTCGGACCCTGTAGTTCTGGCCCTAGTGGGGTCTGGAACTTTGTGTTGTTTCGCGTCGAGCCCGCTCGACGCGGTTTTAACGGCGTCCACCATGGCAGACGCGTTTCAGGTTCAGCCACGTGGGTGCCACGTGGACTGACTTTGGACCGCGAGCGTACGGCCCTGTCAGGTCGTCTGAACGGCGTCCGTGTGGGTCGACGCCTTTTAGACTGAGACTCTGGGTGTGTCAGAGTACGGCCCTGACAAGTTGTCTGAATGGCGTCTGTGAAGGTCGACGCGTTTCAGAATCTTGTCAGAGCAGCCGTCATGTCACCTGATAGGCGTCCGTGCATGTCGACGCGTTTTAGCCAGCCTCTGGTTAACCCCGCGAGCCCTCCTTCTTTCCCTCATTTTCTCCTTCTCCCTTTCTCTCTTTCCCTCCGGCGAACTCGGCGGCGATCCTCCTCCTCCCTCTTTTCCTCACACCATTTCGCCTCTCCCTCCGCTCCATCCTCTACCTGGCTCCTACCCCTACCACCTCCACTTCCACTGCGGCGTTCTACTCTCCGGACGGCGGCCGACGTCACGGTGGGGCTAGGACGACCTCGGCGGTACCGGCGGCGGCGTGGGGCGAGACAGGCGGACGGCTTGAGGCTCGGAGGCGTTCGAGTGTCCGGTAGGGTGACGTTCCCCGTGGCACTGTGTTTAAGATCGCGTTTTCCTCAATATGCATGTGGTAGATCTTCGGTTTTGGGGGTTAGAATGAGCATGTTTAGGAGTTCTATGGGGGTGTTTGCCTATGAATTGTCTTGCTCTTCGTTTCCCTCCAGTTTGAATGATTTTTGGGATTATTTGGAATTGGAAAGGGAGCCCTCGGGTTTAGGGCGTTCCTGGTTCCTGGGCTTGAAAGACGTCGTGCATGGACGACGCCTTTTTGAAGGGCGTCGGGCCATCATGACGCCTTTTAGACAGGAATTGACTGACAGACAGTCTGCCCGGTTGGAATTTCTGTGACTGAAAGACGTCATGGATAAACGACGCGTTTTTGAACGGCGTCGGGCATCCATGACGCGTTTTAACGGCAGAAATCCCCTGGTTAAGGCCTTTGGAATTCCGGATTTTCGTATTGAAAGGCGTCTGGGGATGTCGACGCCTTTTGAAAGGCGATCATAAGGGTCGACGCCTTTTAAGGCCAGATTCTGAAGACTGATTTATATGAACCTGTGTGTGGAGCTTGAATGGCGTCTACCTCGGTCGACGCGATTCAAGACAGAATCTCACTAATGCATGCCAGTATAACGTGTTCACATTGCTAGATAGATAGTTTGCACATGTTTTAGTGCACCCGATAGAGACGGATTCCTCACGATCGGATGGTTCTATATGTGTTGAGCGATCGCGGGATTTTCACGTGACCGGATCGCACTGTGTTGGGTTTTCAGTTACTGTGGACCTGGAGTGACATTGTAGCGCTTTATCACCCTGTGCTGGTGGGGGCGTGAGCACAGCGCCGGTGGGGGCGTGGGCGGGGTGACGCCTAGTGAGAGAGGGTCACCTGGTGAACCCCGGGGTCAGCTAGTACCGGTGTGGGAGTGGTACATTCGGAGAGTCACTCATGCTGAGGGAAGGGGTAGTCACCTGAGCCGGTTGGGCCGGAGTAGCGAGCGTGCTATCCAAGGGGCTACTCCTTGGTCTCAGCGGGTCGAGGTTTTTCCCACCGTTGTTTGTACGGTCGGCGAGTTCTATCGAGACGGCTGTTGTGGGTTTTCTAACGGTTGGCTTAGAATGTGCATGATTATTATATTTCGACCGCATGTGTTCTCACGTAGAGAATTAGATATCGTACCTGCCACTACACTTGTTACTTTACTGTTAGTTGTACTTTACACTTGTGGGTGTGTGTGTGGGCAGTGGGGATCGAAGGATCCCTACTGAGTCTTGTCTTGAGACTCACCCCTGCGGTTTTCAGGTGAGGACTCCCAGCAGACTTAGAGCGGCGTGTGCGGCCGGGTGTGGTGTGTCTTCAGCGGTTGTTCCGGGGTATGCCCCGATGTAGTTGTTAATTATCTTTGGCCTGTATGTTTAATTATTTCTGTTGGAGAATGTAATTATTTGCTGTATCGAGTCGCATTGTAATAATTTTAATTCCTGCACTTTTATTTCAATTCAATGCGATGTGAATGTTTAGCTTAGTTTATTATTTATTTCCCAGACTTACTAGATCCTGGTTTGGTCCCAAAATTAATGATTCGGTACCCATTTAGTAATCGGATCCCCGATTATAGGGTGGCGGGTCGTTACACTCTAAGTCAATCATAAGGCACTTATTTCAATTTGGTTCATTGATAAATGACATTTATTTCATTATGTAGATTGGCATATTTGCAATTGCGCATAATGAAGTCCATGAATGTGTACAATAGTCATCGGATTATGATGAGATCATAATAATGAGACTGATGACTTATAAACACATATCTTAATTGTTCCTAATAGTAGGATGTTTGAGAAGGACATCAAACATCTGGTAAGACTAGTACAAGTTATTCCAGCTCATATGGTGAGGGTGACTAATCTTATTAGTCACTTGTGTGGAGACACTTAGGTGAACATGTAGGTTTTCATTGGGGAATGAGTTCACTGAACTGATACGACATGAATCGCCAAATGGTAATTTACCTGACTGTCAACTGGCTTGATTCATCGTCACAGTGGCTTGGTTGATCCTTAAACTTGAGACACCAAAGACACCTTGTCGGTGGACTTCTGGACTTTGACCTTAACCTACGAATCCCTATCTATGGAATCTCTAATAGTCAAGGATCGGGTCCAGCAAAATACCTACGAAGGTGATTGTGTGTTCAATAAAGGATCGTTCGCTCTTAGGTAACTGGAGAGAGAATGTTCTAAAATAGATCCATAGGAGTGTTTGGCCAGAGTGGATATTGTACAGCGGAGTCTGATTCAAGTGAGTTGACCATCTTGGGTTTGACAGTTGACCATACCCTAGGTTAACTCGAGAGCATTGTGCGAACGAAGGATTATAGACACGCGATAACTGTGGACGGACAGGTTGTAACGACCCGCCACCCTATAATTGGAAATCTGATTACTAAATGGGTATCGGATTATTATCTACGGGTTCACACCTGGATCTCATACGACATGTCTGGAGAAGTAAGTGTTAAACAAGGCTAAATATAACTATCTCATGGACTTCAAAGAAAGTACAAGTGCGTAGGAAATAAATTAATAATGTCCGTATACAGTCCAATAATAATTACATGGTCCAAAGAATTAAATATGTACAGGCAGAAGCAAAGTACAACAACATCGGGGCATACCCCGGAACTGAGATAGTTGCTGGCCCGCACACCAAGAAGAACACCACAGGCCGACACTCGCCGAGAAGTCCACACCTGAAACCGCAAGGAGTGAGCCACACCAAAATTGGGCTCAATAGGGATCATCCGATCTCCGCCTTCTACACACACACACACAAGTGCAGCAATATGAAAATGAAGGCAATTTAATTAAAGCAGTAAACATAATTCCTAAATTCCAATATGAGACATATGAATCCGTAATGCAACAGGTACAGTTCTAAGCAATTCGAGTAACCCAACTCAACACCACAGTTCGTAACCAAAGATCCGGCTAAACACACAAACCACACTGACGACCGCGTACAAACGGTGCCTCACAACACCACCAACACCCACGCTTGTCCACCCCTACGATGTTCCGGACACCGTAGGGTGAGGCAGTGAGTCAAACTAGGACTAACTGGGACTAGTGAACCACCACCGCCCAGTTACATGTGCACACAAGCAGTCTAGGCCACTATCCTATCGATCGGACTTCCCTCAATGCCAGGCCTAGGTGCTTCACGAGGGCCCTGGGGACCGGCGAAACCCCCTCAAGCCGAAGTTATAGGGACTACCCGTAACCCTAACCTCCCGGGTCACATCAGGCCAAAGGGCGAAGGGTACCACTCGTAACCTCGATATCTCAGGTTATATCAGGCCCAATGGCGAATGGGTAAACTCCAGCAGCACCAAACCTGGCTCCACAGTAAGAAACACGCCGAAAACTGCCACGACAAACTAGGAAAACATCGACCCACTGGGACCAAACAACAATCCTTCGGATAGCACACTGGCTACTCCAACCTGTCTAGCTTTAAGTGGTTCTACTTCCCCCAACCATAAGTGAAACACTAACATATACCCCTCCCACACCGGTACGGCAACAATGCCACATAAACACCTCATTCCTCCTACACCGACACAAGGTGTCAAACGCAAACCACAATCATTCTAGCTCCACAATCACATAAACATACGTACACACAATGCGATTCGGATTATACAGAAATCCTCGGCCTCGATGTATGATTTCAAGCATGCATTTAATCGAACTATCTAACAATGTAAACACATGTTAATAGCATGAATTAATGAGGTTCTGTCTTGAATCGCGTCGCCCATGGCCGACATTATTCAAGACCACTAAACTGGTTCATAGGAAAACTGACCTCAGAATATGGCCTAAAACATGTCGTCCCTGGAAGCCGCCATTTGAATGGCGTCGCTGTCTCTGGACGCCATTCAAAACAGAACTCTTTCTCACAGAAACCGCTTCCGAGATAAATCTGGTCTAAATGGCGTTGTTCTAGTCAGACACCATTTAAAGCCCAATATATGGTTCCCTTACAACCTCTCCCCCAAAACTACCCCAAAAATGCCACAAAAATAGGAAATGACGAGGAGAATCCAATTTAGTACTTGGAACACACTAATTCCCATTTCACATAAATGACCATTTTCATTTAAAAGTCCCTTAAACATGCTCATTCTACCAAATTCTCCTCATACGTCGCATGCTTCAAGTAGGAAAACATGAATTAAAACAACCAAATCATGTATAAGGATTGTCCCCCTACTGGTCACTTGAACTCCTCCTAGCTCCGTGCCGCCGAACCGCCGCACCGCAAACTGCCGCCGGTACCTCTGTAGACGTCGTCACTCCGCAGGGACGTCGGCCGCCGCCTGGAGAATGAAGTGCCGCGGAGGAGGTGATGGTGGTAGTGGTGAGAGGTAGAGAGGTATTGGAGTGGTGGAAGAGGAAGAAGGGGAAGGAGAAAGGGAAGGGGGAAATGGAGAGGATCGGAGAGAGGGAAGAGAGAGAGAGAGAAGGAGAGAATGAGAGAAAGGAGGGAAGGTTCAGGGTGTTAAACCGAAGTAGATGAAATCGCGTCGTCCTCGGTAAACGCCTTTTAGATGACAAGATCGGAGCCGTACTCTCGCGGCCCGAAACTGGCCCACGTGGCACCGACGTGGCACACTCTAAAATGCGTCCTCCTTACAGGACGTCGTTTGAACAGCGTCGAGCTTAAACCTATGCCCCAGCCCCTACAAGGGCCTAAACCAAGGGGTCCGGCTCCGAAACCGACCCAATAACTGTACCCGAAACCTCAATCCTTACACAGGTTCCATGAGTGGGTTGCTAAACCCTATTACCTTCCGAGATCATGCGGTGTTGTTTGGCACCGAACTTGATCGGAAGTCCAATCGGATTTACATGAGATGTTAATTCGGTTAAGTAATTAATTGAATATTAGATATTAATTAATTACAATAAGTCAATAAAATGTTATTAGACTTAACGGGATGAAAACCGGACTGGTTAATAGGCTTAGAGGGTCACACGCAAATAGATTCTCAGTCGGTAGTGTTTAAGTGGGATTTATATTAAGTCGGGAACTTTTGTGAAAAGTCGCGCCCATTTAATATATACGCGCTGTTGAGAAACCCTGGGCCAGGCTCCAGGGTTTCCCCATGCTGGCCGCCCCCCTTCTCTCTCTCCTCCTCCTCTTGGCGCCCCTACCGGGGCACCGGGACACTTCCTGTCTCTGCCGCGCGCACTTCCCGTGAGTCGGGAATTCCCATTCAGGTGTTTCAAACGTCGTTGCGGCGAGGGATCTTCAGCAAGCGCGCTGATCTGGACGAGGGAGCGAGGACGAACCACCGTAGAGGATCGCGTGGATACTGCTGGAGGCCGAATGTTTGCGCGGCTTACGGCATCGCCTCGACGGAACCGATACGGTCGCGGATTCCAATCCGCGCACGATAATATGATTACATCATGTTTTTCTGTTTATCGTTTTTGTCCCGAAACGGATCTGCGGGCATCAGGCGGGTATTATTTTGATTGCTTCCGCTGTGTTCTTCGCGTCCCACTTGGATCCAAACATAGATCTGGTAGAGTATCTAGACTACCCAAACGATATGTGGGATATTGATAAAGTGTTAAATTGATCATTTAAGGGCAATCATATGCATCACACTCATGTTTTTATCTGCAAAATAGCATGAAATAATAGATAATTGTGTACCAAGTCCAACGGTACCGATTTCGTCAAATTCTGACTTAAAAATATCGTCATTTCATGTGATTAAACGAGTATAGCGCATTTGTGGTTTTTCGATAAAACCGAGACGAAATAAATAAATATGATGATATTTTTATGATAATGTGTTAATTTATATTTATTTTATGTGAACAGGACATGCCGATGATGTAGTGTAGCTGGTGGAGTTTCCGGAAATTTGGGAGAGGTCTAGTGTTCGAATTTTGATAAATTCGACGTCATTTTGTCCAAAAGATTAAAACAGGGGTAAAAACGTCATTTGAGGTCCTAATACTACCCAAATTCTTGCCCGAAGAATCCAAGAAAGACCCGTCACTTTCCTTTCCCCCACTTTCTTTTTTTTTTTAAAGTTTCCCTCCCAAATTAAAGAAAATCTCTCTGTTTCCTTTTCTCTGTCCCTCGATTTCCTCCCTTCTCTCCAGTTTCCTTTCCCACGTCTCTTTTCCTCTCTATATATTTCACCCTCTCTTCTCAGCCTCCAACTCCTCTCGAATGCCGACTCTCTCTTCCTCTCTATAGCCTTCTCTCTCCCACGATTCTCCTCCTCCGTTTCCAACTCTCTCCCCGCACCCCTCTCTTCCTCTCTCCGCTCTTCTCTTATTCCGACTCCTTCTCTCTCTCCAGTATTTTTTCTCAAGCCGCAGCCCTCTCTTCCTCTCTCTGTTCTGCTCCTCCCTCCGGTTCTCCCTCTCCCCGTTTTCTCCTCATCTTCTCAGCCTCTCCCTCGCTGTCTCTCTTTCTCTTTCTCCCTCCACAACACACGCACCTCTATCCCTCTCTCGGTTTCTCTCTTTCTCTCCCTCTGTTAACCCTCTCACCAGCGCAGCCATCCACGCCTTCCAGCCTGCGGTGAAGCACCAGCCGGCAAGCTTCTCCACGTTGCCGGCAAGCTCCTTCATCAACCTGTCCACGCGCCAGCTCCAGTGCATGCAGCCCGGCGTCCACATCTCAGCCGCACCCACACCACGCAGCAGTCGGCAGCTCCTGCGAGCCTGCCAGCACCTCCTCCACGTGTAACCAGCAGTGCATGTAGGCTTGTGCGAGCCCGCGGCAACGTCCCACGCTTGCCAGCGCCTTCCACGTGCATGCAGCTCCTGCAAGCGCCCAGCCAGCGGCAACCGCACCCTCCACAGCCTCCTCCTCTCCACTGGCTTGAAGCATCTCCAGCAGCAGCACTGTTCAAGGCCACTAGCTCCTTCACGCTTGCAGCCGGCGAGGTTCTCAGCACCTCCACGTAGTCCAGCCTTCCTCCACGCAGCAGCTATCAAGATCCTCCTTCCACGCAGCACCCACCAGGCGGCAAAGCAACCAGCAGCTCTAGCACCCCTTCAAGTTCCACACAGTAGGCCTTCCTCCTCTTCTCCACGTGCCAGCAACATACTCTTCCCAGCAGCACTCCCAGCAGGTGTCCTAGCTGAACCAAAGCCACCAGCAGCCGGCCTTCTTCTCGGTTCCTCCGATGGTCTACTGCGCCGCATCCCTTCACCTGTGGTCCATTGTGCCGGCAGTTTCCACAAAGCACCCACAGGACTGCTTTCATTATCTTGTTGTTTAGGTTTAGTTATTTGAATGTTATTTTAAGTTGATTAAATCTAGAAAAGTTTATAAGGTTAATTCTTTGTTGTTAGATGGGTGATGATTAATGACAATAGTATTTAGAGTTTCTTCATTTAATTAATTATTTTTTTTTGACTGTGCGTGTATTGTTTTTATTAGTTTATTTAGTTAGTTATTTTTGTTGTAGTTTTAGTTGTGTTAGTTGATTAAGTTGTTGTTGTGATTAAATGTCTAATTAATTAACGCAAATCATTAATTCTTTTTCTAGATCAATCAAAATCCAAAGTTTTCAAATATTAAGATTTTAACTCCCTATGGATCGACTCGGACTCACCATTATTAAATTTTCAAAATCTGATTTGAGTGAGCCGGATAACTTTAGATTGAACATTCTCATGAGTGTTTAACGACGCACAATTTGGAACGATCAGATATATTGCTGAAGGAGAGTCTAAGGTAGAATATAATGAGGATGATGATCCTAAAACCTACCAGAAGGCCATAGAAGGCCCAGAAGCTAGGAAATGGCGAGAAGCCATGAACTCTGAAATCCAACCCATGTACACCAACCAAGTTTCAAACTTGGAGGACTTGCCCGAGAGTATTGTACCCATTGGATGCAAGTGGATCTTCAAAAGAAAGATCGATGCAGATGGACGGATCGACACTTATAAGGCAAGGTTGGTGGCAAAGGGCTATCGTCAAAGGCAAGGAATTGACTATGACGAGACTTTCTCATCAGTTGCCATGATAAAGTCGATCAGAGTTCTACTCGCCATAGCTGTACACTTCGGTTACGAGATCTAGTAGACGGATGTGAAGACTACCTTCCTTAACGGTAACCTTGAGAAAGAGGTGTATATGATACAACCTGAAGGATTCACATCCAAACAGTTTTCAGATAGAGTGTGCAAGGTTTAGAGATCCATTTATGGACTGAAGCAGGCTTCCCGGAACTAGAACATAAGATTTGACGAGCATGTCAAGTCTTATGACTTCATTAAGAATGAAGATGAGCCTTGTGTGTACAAGAAGACCAGTGGGAGTGCAATCACCTTCTTAGTCTTTTACGTAGATGACATACCACTCATTGGGAATGATGTAGCTATGATGTCACCGGTAAAGATCTGGCTGTCGAAAAACTTTTCCATGAAGGATTTGGGAGAAGCATCCTACATATTGGGAATACGGATCTATAGAGATAGATCAAAAAGGATGTTCGGAATGACCAAATCCATGTATATAGATACCATAGTCAAAAGTTTAGCATGGAAAATTCCAAGAGAAGTCTTATACCGATGAGACATGAAATTTTTCTCTTAAAGGAGCAGTCTCTTAAGACTCCTAATGAGAGGGAATTCATGGATAGAGTATCCTATGCTTCTGCCATAAGATCTATCATGTATGTCATGCTATGTACACGGCCTGATGTGACATATGCTCCAAGTGTTACGAGCAGATTTTAGGCTGATCCAGGCGAAGAGCACTGGAAGGCAGTGAAATGTATCTTTAAGTACTTGAAAAGAACTAAGAATATATTTCTTATCTATAGAGGAGGTGACTTGAAACTACGAGGCTTTACTGACTCGAATTTCCAGTCAGATCCAGATGATAGCAAGTCTGCATCTGGATTTGTATTTACTTTGAACAGAGGCAACCAGAAGCTACGCGCAAATTCTCATTTTTTTCTCAGTTGTTCATAACAGCGATGGCTATTCATTTAAGTCTTCGGGCAGCACCACCAGATTTTCAACAAGGTGGAAATTCTCGTATTCCGTATGTACATGTTCCTGCGGCTCAGATGAGTATGTAGTTTATATTACAATGGCTATAAACAGTTCCTTGTTCCCATTAACAAAACATCCCTTTTTCTTCGCTCTTCCAGAACTAGTACAGAAAATTGGTACTTTTTCTACGTTGTTTACCTTAGTTACTCGGGGGTTTCGGGGAAGACCCATGGGGTACCTTTCGGGTGTGGGACATAGTGTGCTGGAAGAGTTCCAAGCAAGAAACAACTGCAGATTCGACAACGGAAGCTGAGTACATCGCTGCAGCTGAGCCGCTAAGGAAGTAGTGTAGTTGAAGAAATTCATCACCGACCTCGGCGTAGTTCCCAGCATCTCTGATCTTGTTTCGTTGTTGTGCAACAACAATGGAGCTATTGCACAAGTGAAAGAGCCGCGGTCTCATCAGAAATCGAAGCATATATTGAGGCGCTTTCATCTTATCAGAGAGATTATTTCTAGAGGAGATGTAATGGTGGAAAGAGTTCCATCTGTCGACAATATAACAGATCCACTAACAAAGCCATTGTCTCAAATTGTGTTTGAGCGTCACCTAGAGTCTATAGGTTTATTGCATAAAGGTGATTGGCTTTAGTCCAAGTAAGAGATTGTTAGTCTTAGATGGCCTACAAGTCAATCTGACTATGTAAATCTCATTCATTTATTAATAAAATGGCATTAATTCATTATGTATAATTCGTTCTTTTACCGTCTCATAATGAAATTCATGAATATGTGCGATAGTGATCAGACTATGATGAGGTCATATTAATGAGACTGATCACTTAAACAACATATTCTTAATAGTTCCTAATCGGAGGATATCCAAGAAGGACATCGGATATCCGGTTAGACTAGTACAGATTACTCCTGCTCATACGATAAGGGTGACTGATCTCATAGTCACTTGTGTAGAGACACTAAGGCGAATCTATAGGTGCTCATTAGAGAATGAGTTCACTAAACTGATCCGACTGAATCGCTAGATCATGCCGCCTTACGTGCGCATGATAACTTGTAACGACCCGCCACCCTATAATCGAGGATCCGATTACTAAATGGATACCGAATCATTAAAATTTGAAGTTAAACCAAGATCTCAATAAGTTTGGGAAATAAACGATAAATTAAGCTAAACATCCCACATCACATTGAATTGTAAAGGAAGTGCATGAATTAAAATTTATTACAATTCGACTCAACTTAATAAATAATTACATATTCAAACTGAAAAGAAATAATTAAGCGTACATGTTTTAAAGGAAAATAACAACTACATCAGGGCATACCCCGGAACAATAGTTGTTGGCACGCAACTCGAGACAAAATCCTCCACGCTACGCCTGCCTGGAACCCTCACTTGAAAATCGCAGGGGTGAGTCTCATCGAAATGGACTCAGTAGGGATCCTCCGATCCCTACCACCCACTCACCCACCCACAAGTGCAACAACACAAATATAGGCAATTAAATAAGTAAAGCAGTAAACGCAATTTCCAAAGATTCCCAAATTCCGATATAAAACACATACATTTGTAAATGCAACAGGCACAACTCTGAAACCACTCCACCACAACCAACGTCTCGGCTAAACACACAAACTACGTGGCCGAATGTGGAAAACACCGACCTACTGGGACCAAACAACAACCCCTCGGACAGCGCGCTGGCTACTCCGGCCTGTCTAGCTCTAGGTGGTTCTGCTTCCCTCAGCCACGAATGATACTCTGAATGTACCACTCCCACATCGATACTAGCTATATCCCAGAGTACACCAGGTGACCCTCTCTCAAGGCGTTACCCTACCACTCCCACACCGACGCTGTGTCACTCCCACACCGGCACAGGGTGCCTAAGCGCTAACAACTGTCACTCTATGTCCACGATCGCACAAAACACAACACAATGGGATCCGATCACATAGAAATCTTCGTCCTCGAAGTACGTTTTCAAACATGCATTTAACCAAACTATCTAACAATGTAAACATATGTTAATTGCATGAATTAATGGGGTTCTGTTTTGAATCGCGTCGCCCGTGGCCGACGTCATTCAAAACCCCTAAACTAGTTCAAATTTCGCAGAGTAACTGGGGTCAGGATACTGGCCTGAATGGCGTCGCCTATGGCCGATGCTATTCAGCTTTTTATCCCGCGCTGGGCTCGGCAACCAGAAGAAATAGGCCGTAAATGGCGTCGACTCAGGTCGACGCCTATATCAAATAGCGTCGGCTTGAGTGGACGTGTTTTACGCCCGAAATTGAGCCAGACCGAAGGGTGTCTCTTCTCCCCCAAAACGTTCAAAAACTCAAAAACACAAAAGAGACAAAGGGAGAAGTCTAATAACTAATTAGTCACCTAAAACCCCATTTATAAAAAATGTCTATTTTCCTTAAAAGCCCCCTTAAACATGCTTTCTACCCGAAAATATCCACACACATCGCATGCTTTAAAGTGGGAAAGTCATAGTTTTAGACAAAACACAACAAAGATCGTTACCCTACCAGTTACTTGAACTCCTCCTTGCTCCTAGCCGCCGAACCGCCACGCCACGAGCCGCCGCCGGTACCGCCGTGGATGTCGTTACTCCACCGGGACATCGGCCCCCGTCTGAAGAGAAATGCGCCGCGGAAGAGATGGTGGTAGTAGTGGTGGAAGTTAGGAGGTTGATGGAGTGGAGGGAGAGGAGGAATGAGGAGAGGAAGGGAAGGAGAAAGGGAAGGGGGCATCGGAGGATTTAAAGAGAGGGAGGAGAGAGCGAGAGAATGAGAGAAAGGAGGGAAGGCTCGGGCGTAAAATTGAACAAGCCTAAATCGCGTCGTTCTAGGAAGACGCCATTCAGATGACAGGACGCGGGTCGTATACTGGAAGATATTTGAATCGCGTCACCAATGCAAAACGCCATTCAGACGGCACGACCGGGGCCATACACATGCGCCCCCACGCCCGCCCACGTGGCACCCCTACAAAGCTCCTAAATGGCATCCCCATAGGCCGACACTGCTCAAAATCGCGTATCGCAAGCTCAATGCGAAAAAGAGCCCATGCCCCAGCCCCACAAGGGCTCAAACCAAAGGGTCCAACATCGAAACCGACCCGATAACTAGATTTGAAACCTCAGTCCTTACATTCTCCCCCCCTTAAAAGAATTTCGCCCTCGAAATTGCTGCTTATAAAAATAACGAGATCGAAAATGATGGTACAAGCTTATAAGAAAAGGTAGGGAAATTGTTCTCTCATCTCATCCTCTCGCTCCCAGGTCACCTTACCTCCGGAGCGATGTTGCCAAATCATCTTAACCAGAGGAACAACCTTGTTCCAAAGGACCTGCTCCCTGCGATCCTCAATACGCACTAGAAATTCCGGAAAGAATAAGTCCTCAGCGACTTCCAACTCCGAAAAGTCCAAGTCATGAGACGGATCTTGAACATACTTCCTCAATAAAGAAACGTGGAACACGTCATGAACTCCTGCGAGACTGGGTGGCAAGGCTAGCTGATACACTGTTTCCCTAATTCGAGCAAGAATGGGAAAAGGTCCAATATATCGTGGACTCAGCTTACCTTGCTTCCCGAATCTCATCACACCCTTGGAGGGTGAAACTCGGAGAAACACGTGGTCCCCAACCTCGAACTCAAGCGGTCTCCTATGGATATTTGCATAACTCTTCTGCCTGCTCTGAGCTGTAGTCAAACTCTGTTGCACCACTCTGACAACCTCAGCATACTATTGTACCAACTCTGGCCCTGCGATTTGCCTCTCGCCAATCTCAGACCAATTCACAGGAGATCGACACGCCCGCCCATATAATGCCTCATATGGCGCCATGCCGATACTAGAATGATAACTGTTGTTGTAAGCAAACTCCACCGTAGACAAGTCTACTCCCAAGAACCTCCCCAATCTAGACAACAAGCCCTGAGCATATCCTCCAGTGTCTGAATGGTCCTTTTTGACTGCCCATCAGTCTCGGGATGATAAGCCGAGCTGAAGGCCAACTGCGTACCCAAGGCCTTTTGAAAACTCCTCCAACCAAAAAGGAGAAGGGGGAATAGATTACGATTACAAGAATTACATGAAAGATTGGGGGACCATGAGAGCATGAGTCGTGATTATCTCCCAAGTCTTTTGTTCAAGAAATTCTAATATGGATAGGAAGGCCTCTGGAGATAGTTCAATGGGTTTACCAGCCTCAATTTTCTTCTGATAGTACTGTTCATAGCTTCTCTGCATCCTTGCATTGTACTCTGCAGTAGAAATCATAGTCCTTAGGATGGGAGGAACTGGATTCCTCGCATATCTCAGGAAAGCATTGATGCTGAGTGGGCACTTTAACTGATTCTGAGATAGTTCTCTCTTCAGTTTTCAAAATGCCAGATACTTTTGCTGCTAGTTAATGTAGGATTCTTTAGAGTGAGCTATGGACTGCTGATCCTCAAATTCTCTCACAGATAATGGATTCTTCCTATAGATTCTCTCTCTCTATTAATGTCTAGCAACTGCTTATGGGCCTCTAAATAAGCTTTTGCCTATTCTTTTTCACTGTATCTCTCAGCTTGGGAGTATATACCTGTGCTAATGCGGTTGAGGAGATCACACCCTTCTCAACAGCTCTTTTCAAAAACTGAGAAAAAGACAACACAATGTGGAACTTGACATACTAATTGGCTTCCACCTTGGCATACAACTCCAAAATCTACCCTCCTACTGGTGTATCCATCATTAGGTAGTGCACTTGGGGATACTTGATGCAGTAAGGGATGGAGTTCAAGTCAAGGTCTAAGGAGAGCTCAATCCAAGGTCCTTGTTGAGCTAACTGTGCCACCTGGATGAGTTAAAAGGACCTCTAGTGCATTAGCAGCTCTTCTCCGTTCATTGAAGTTTATGAAACTTATATATTCCCACTTTGCTGCATCCTTATATCTGCCCCACTTGAACTCATGTATGACCTCCATCTATTCAAGAAGAATCCATAGAGGCAAACCTTGCTCAGCTTTACTTAGATTGTTCCTGGTAAACTTGAAGAAGTCTATAGGATGATCTTTTCTCCACTCTTCCTTAGTTTGGAATGCTTAGTTCTCTCGGACAGTCTCAACTTCCTTAGTGGTAATCTTATGTTGAGTAATATATTGCTAAATGTACTCATCTAAAGATAGCACAGGAAGCTCCAATACTTCTAACCTTGCATTCCTTTCTAGGTAGTCTATATACAGCAACCTTCTCTTTGGAATAGAAAGGAATATTCCTTAAAGAGAGAAAATATATGTACTGGCATCCTGACCCTTCTCTTCTTCTATTTCTTGGACCCCTTCACAGATGATTTTACCTTTTCTTCTCAGGGGATACCAATACCTCTACCAAGAGAGTGTCATCCTTAAATTCTGGCTGAACACCCACTTCTGGCACTGGCATGATAGAGAACATCATGTGGGAAGTGATCTCTAGTTCAGAAGGGGCAGGAGCTGATTCCATAGAAGGTTGGGGAGGAGGAACAACAAAAATAGGAGACATTGGAGTAGGTGATAGAGGAGTAGAAGGACATATGGACCCTGATGAATGCTCATCATCAGAGTGAGGAGGAGCGGATGAAGAAGGTTCACCAGGGTAAAAAGGTTTAGAAGGTCTAGAGGAGGAACTGGGAATATCAAAAGGATTAATAGACATGGAAGGACCAACAAATACTGGTGGTACATCCTCTATTTGAGGCTCACCACATGGTCCTAAAGGTTAATGAGATGGTGAAGTTCTAGAAGTAGTAGGTTCCTCAGGTGGTTTTATCACCAGATGGTTCTAAAGGTTGATGAGATGGTGAAGTTCTAGAAGTAGTAGGTTCCTCAGGTGGTTCTATAAGAGGATGGATGGCTGAGAGTGCAGGAGCATTATCTAAGATGTTGACATTCGCAAAAAGAGAAACTGTAGAGGGTGTTGAGTTAGGGACAACTGGAGGTGGCTGAAGAGAAGAAGATTCTTCAGCCAATTACTCAATAGGTAGAGGTGGAGAATAAGGGTGAGAGGGTGTAGGAATTCGAGAAGGAGTAGGTCCTCTAGAGGGTGTAAGCTCCTTTGGTGAGGAAGGTTCTGTAGGAGAGGAAAGAGAGGGTGAGGTAGGAGGAGGAGTAGCTACAGTCCTTCTTCTTCTAATAGGGATTACCTTTCTTCTCATCTAACTTAATCTTAGCTCAGGCATAGATTTGAGCACATCTCCTAATAAGCTCTTCATTTCCAGCATCCCATTCTTCAACTCATTAAGATCAACCTGTTGCTGATTCGATCTCCTCATCACTTCAACCATGCGTATTGATCTATCTTCTTGCGTCTTTCTAACTTGTTCTTTCTGAGGCATGAAAGGAGGAGGAGAGGGTATAGATTCTACCTCTGGATGTAGAAAATCCAGTCTCTCTTAGCAACTCTATGTGTTCAGGTGCTTCCTCAGTAGCCCTTTGTTCTTCTTCAAGTATATGGGCCTCCTCCTCACTAGAAGTGTAACGACCCGCCACCCTATAATCGGGGATCCGATTACTAAATGGGTACCGAATCATTAATTTGGGACCAAACCAGGATCTAGTAAGTCTGGGAAATAAATAATAAACTAAGCTAAACATTCACATCGCATTGACTTGAAATAAAAGTGCAGGAATTAAAATTATTACAATGCGACTCGATACAGCAAATAATTACATTCTCCTAACATAAGGAAATAATTAAACATACAGGCCAAAGATAAATAACAACTACATCGGGGCATACCCCGGAACAACCGCTGAAGGCACACCACACCCGGCCGCACACGCTGCTCTAAGTCTGCTGGGAGTCCTCACCTGAAAACCGCAGGGGTGAGTCTCAAGACAAGACTCAGTAGGGATCCTTCGATCCCCACTGCCCACGCACACACCCACAAGTGTAAAGTACAGCTAACAGTAGAGTAACAAGTGTAGTGGCAGGTATGATATCTAATTCTCTACGTGAGAACACATGCAGTCGAAATATAATAATCATGCACATTCTAAATCAGCCGTTAGAAAACCCACAACTGCCGTCTCGATAGAACTCGCCGACCGTACAAACAACGGTGGGAAAAACCTCGACCCGCTGAGACCAAGGAGTAGCCCCTCGGATAGCACGCTCGCTGCTCCGGCCCAACCGGCTCAGGTGACTACCCCTTCCCTCAGCATGAGTGACTCTCCGAATGTACCACTCCGACACCGGTACTAGCTGACCCCGGGGTTCACCAGGTGACCCTCTCTCACTAGGCGTCACCCCGCCCACGCCCCCACCGGCGCTGTGCTCACGCCCCCACCAGCACAGGGTGATAAATCGCTACAATGTCACTCCAGGTCCACAGTAACACAAAACCACCAAAACTCAGCACTGTTCGATCCGGTCACGTGAAAAGTCCGCGATCGTGTAACACACTTGTGACACCATCCGGTCATGAAGAATCCATCTCCACCGGGTACACTAAAACATGCACTATCCATCATCTAACAGTATGAACACATTTTACTGGCATGAATTAGTGGGGTTCTGTCTTGAATCGCGTCACCCAAGGCCGACGCCATTCAAGCTCCGTGTACAGGTTTACATAAATCAGTCCTCAGAATCAGGCCCTTTAAAACGCGTCGACACCAGTGGTCGCCGTTTCAAAAAGCGTCGACATCCTCAGACGCCATTCAGCACAGAAAACCAGGATTTTCCGAAATCTTTAAACAGGGAATTTCTGCCTTAAAAGGCGTCATGGCTACCCGACGCTATTCAAAACGCGTCGACCACCCATGACGTCTTTTAGTCCCAGAATCTCGAACTGGCAGACTCTCAGTCAGGCGATTCCTGTCTAAAAGGCGTCGTGATGGCCCGACGCCCTTTGAAAAGGCGTCGTCCATGCACGACATCTTTCAACCTCAGGAACCAGAGTTGCCATGAGCCCGAGGGCTCTCCTTTTCAACCCGAACAACCCCAAAATACCCAAAAACGGAGGAGAAAGAGGGGCACACAATCCATAGGAAATCTCAATCATAGCAAATCCCCCATATCATCAAAAGAACTCCTAAACATGCTCATTCTACCCCCCAAAACCAAGGATCCACAACATGCATAAACGGGGGAAAACATGGTTTAAACACAAAGCCGTGGGAACCGTCACCCTACCGAACACTCGGACGCCTCCGAGCTTCAAGTCGTCCGCCTGTCTCGCCCCACGCCGCCGCCGGTACCGCCGAGGTCGTCCTAGCTCCACCGTGACGTCGGCCGCCGTCCGGAGAGTAGAACGTCGCAGTGGAAGTGGAGGTGGTAGGGGTAGGAGCCAGGTAGAGGATGGAGTGGAGGGAGAGGCGAAATGGTGTGAGGAAAAGAGGGAGGAGGAGGGGGGTCGCCGCCGTCCCCGGAGGAGAAGGAGAGAAGGAGAGTAGGAGAAAATGAGGGAAAGAAGGAGGGCTCGCGGGGTTAACCAGAAACTGGCTAAAACGCGTCGACATGCACGGACGCCTATCAGGTGACATGACGGCCGCTCTGACAAGAGTCTGAAATGCGTCGTCCAACACAGACGCCATTCAGACAACTTGTCAGGGCCGTACTCTGACACACCCAGAGTCGCAGTCTGAAAGGCGTCGACCCATACGGACGCCGTTCAGACGACCTAACAGGGCCGTACTCTCGCGGCCCAAAGTCAGCCCACGTGGCACCCACGTGGCAGAACCTGAAACACGTCTGCCACGGTGGACGCCGTTTAAAACGCGTCTCGGGGTCCTGACGCGATTCGACTTAGAACCCCCGCCCCCCACAAGGGCTAGAACTACAAGGTCCGACCCGAAAATCGGATCCGTAAGTCTCGATCCTTACATTCTCCCCCCCTTAAAAGAAATTTCGCCCTCGAAATTGATTGCTAGGAATATCAAGGTCACAACGGGGATACAAGTTCACGGGAATACTTACGAGAAGAGGTAAGGAAATTGCTCCCGCATCTCGTCCTCTCGCTCCCAGGTCGCCTCACCTCCGGAGCGGTACTGCCAAATCACCTTGACCAACGGTACGACCTTGTTCCGCAAGACCTGGTCTCTGCGATCCTCAATACGAACAGGATACTCTGGAAATGACAAATCCTCAGCGACCTCTAACTCTGAAAAATCCAACACATGGGACGGATCCTGAACGTACTTCCTCAGCAAGGACACATGGAACACATCGTGCACTCCTGCAAGACTGGGCGGCAAGGCCAGCTGATACGCGGTTTCCCCAATTCGAGCAAGAATGGGAAAAGGTCCAATATATCGCGGACTCAGCTTGCCTCGCTTCCCGAATCTCATCACACCCTTGGAGGGTGAGACTCGGAGAAACACGTGGTCCCCAACCTCAAATTCAAGTGGTCTCCGTCGGATGTCAGCATAACTCTTCTGTCTGTTCTGAGCTGCGGTCAACCTCTGCCGAACCGTCCTGGCAATCTCAGCACACTGCTGTACTAACTCAGGTCCTGCTATCTGCCTCTCACCGATCTCGGACCAACACACCGGAGATCGACACGGCCGCCCATACAAACCCTCATAAGGCGCCATGCCGATGCTAGAATGATAGCTGTTGTTGTAGGCAAACTCCACGGTAGACAAGTGTTGTTCCCACGAACCTCCCCAGTCTAGGCAACACGCCCTGAGTATATCCTCCAAGGTCTGAATAGTCCTCTCCGACTGCCCGTCAGTCTCTGGATGGTAGGCCGAGCTGAGAGCCAACTGAGTGCCCAGCGCCTGCTGAAAGCTCTTCCAGAATCTGGAAGTAAACCTCGGATCTCGATCCGATACAATGGACAAGGGTATCCCGTGCAGAGAGATAATCCGGTCCACAAACAACTTAGCCAGCTTGCCGACCGACCAGTCCTTCCTAATGGCTAGGAAGTGTGCCGACTTGGTCAGCCGATCAACGATGACCCAGATAGCGTCTCTCCTGCTAGGGGATGCAGGCAAACCCATTACAAAGTCCATCGTCACATGCTCCCATTTCCACTCAGGAATCGGTAAGGGCTGCAGCAACCCTCCCGGTCTCTGATGTTCGGCTTTAACCTGCCGGCATGTCATGCATCTAGTCACATACTCAGCCACATCTCTTTTCATACCGGGCCACCAGAAGTGCCTCCTCAAACAGTGATACATCTTTGTTGTCCCGGGATGCACAGCATACCTCGAACGGTGCGCTTCATCAAGAACACATCTGCGCACGTCTTCCTCAGTCGGGACATAGAGTCTGCCTCTGAATCTGACGGTACCATCATCCCACAACTCAACCTCAGGCCTCTGGAGAATCTGCGGTAACTCAGCATCTGCCCTCTGAGCCTCAATCACAGCATGGTACACAGCCGGTCTCACAGTCAGGCTGACAAGCACTGCTCTATCCTCTTCACGTGGAACCCTAAAGGAGGATTCCACCACCTGCTCGAACAATTTCCACTCCCGAATCATGAGGTATGACATGACCGTTTTCCGACTCAAAGCGTCTGCCACCACATTCGCCTTGCCCGGATGATAAGAAAGGTCAAAGTCATAATCCTTAATAAACTCCATCCACCTCCGCTGCCTCAGATTCAGGTCTCTTTGAGTGAACACATATTTCAAGCTCTTGTGATCTGTAAAAACCTGAAACTTCTCTCCATATAAATAATGCCTCCAGATCTTCAGTGCAAATACCACAGCTGCAAGCTCCAAGTCATGAGTAGGATAGTTCTCTTCATGCCTCTTCAGCTGTCGAGAAGCATAAGCAACTACCCTGCCATGCTGCATAAGGACTGCTCCCAAACCTCGACGGGATGCATCTGAGTAAACCACAAATCCACCTGACCCAGATGGAAGCACCAACACTGGGGCTGACGTGAGACGAGTTTTTAGCTCAATAAAACTCTGCTCACAATCCTCAGTCCATACGAAACGAACTCCCTTTCGAGTCAACCTTGACAAGGGGGCCGCTATCGAAGAAAATCCCTGAACAAACCGCCTGTAATAACCGGCAAGCCCCAGAAAGCTCCTGATCTCAGTCACTGAAGTCGGTCTGCTCCAGTCCATTACTGCCTCGATCTTGGCTGGATCCACTGCGATGCCTTCACCAGAAATAACGTGCCCAAGGAAGTGCACCTCGTTCAGCCAAAATTCACATTTGCTGAACTTGGCATAAAGTTGGTGCTCTCTCAGGACCTGCAACACTGCCCGAATATGAGCAGCGTGCTCTTCCTCAGAAGAAGAATAGATCAGAATAGCATCAACAAACACAACCACAAACTGGTCCAGGTAGGTCCTGAAGACTCGGTTCATCAGATCCATAAAGGCCGCCGGAGCATTGGTTAAGCCGAAGGGCATAACCAAAAACTCATAATGCCCATACCGAGTCCTGAAAGCCGTCTTACTAACATCCACATCCCTGATTCTCATCTGATAATACCCAGATCTCAGATCGATCTTGGAAAACACCCTCGCTGTCTGCAACTGATCCATCAAATCGTCGATCCTAGGAAGCGGGTACTTATTCTTTATTGTCACCTGGTTCAGCTGTCTATAATCAATGCACAGTCTCAAGGAACCATCCTTCTTCCTGACAAACAGAACTGGAGCACCCCAAGGAGACGTACTGGGACGAATGAAACCCTTATCTAACAACTCCTGCAACTGCGCCTTCAACTCAGCGAGTTCGGCTGGCGCCATCCGATACGGGGCCTTAGACAAGGGCGCCGTTCCTGGTGCAAGCTCGATGGTAAACTCGACCTCTCGCTGAGGAGGAAGGCCAGGCAGCTCCTCAGGAAAAACATCTACGAACTCACAAACAACCGGCACCTCCCAAGGACTGGGACTAGCACGAACATCAGAAACAACAACAGAGGCTAAGAAAGCCTCGCAGCCACCAGCAAGCAACCTCCGTGCCTTAAAGGCAGAAATGAGAATACCTCGAGAAGAAAGCCTAATACCTTGGAAGAAGAAGGTCGGGATGTCTGGAATAGAGAAGCGCACCCTCTTCCTGTGGCAGTCCACCTCCGCATAAAAGGCCTCCAACCAATCCATACCCAGGATGATATCGAAATCACGGATAGCAAGTACGACCAACTGGGCAGGTAGCACATGACCCTCAATGGTCAAGGGAACATCCCTCAAACAATTATAAGATATCATGAAGTCTCCAGAAGGAACCTCAACCATCAGACCATCAGACAACTCAACAATGGGTGCAGAAAGAATGTCTAGGAACTGCTCGGAAATAAAAGAATGCGAAGCACCTGAATCGATCAACACATGCGCAGAGTTCCCAAGGACAGAGAGTGTACCTTCCACCAAGTTGGACGCGCGAGCCTCCCTCCTGGTGATAGCTAGAACTCTCCCCTGAGTCCTCGGCTTCTTCTGATCGCCATGACCCTGCCCCTGACTATGCCCCTGCGGGCACTGCCTCACCAGATGGCCCTTTTGGCCGCAAGTAAAACATCTCCTGGGAAGAGTGGGACACTGAGTCCCGCCATGGGCACCGCCACACTGCTGACAAACTGCCGGAAGCCTCTGAGCTGGCTCCTGCTGGGCACTAGACACTGTCTGACTCTGCTGACCCTGCCTGGGCCTGCTGCTGCCGCTGCTGCCACTACTGCTGCCACCACCCCTGAAGAATCTCCTGAATCGGGAGCCGAGAGAAGACGATCCCGATCCGACAGAAGGAGCCGGTGCCGTAGCCTTACCCCTGCCTCGCACTGGCCCCTGAACAGTCTGCCCTCTAACTCGGGCCGACTGGTTCTGCTGAGCCTCTACAGCTGCTGCACGCCTAACTGCTGACGCTAGGTCTGTACAACAATGGGACGCCACTAAGTCCCTCAAACTGAGCCTAAGCCCATCCACAAACCTCTCCGTGCGACGCACCTCGTCCCCAGATATAAAAGGCACGAATCGTCCCAGCGAAACAAACTTCGCCTCGTACTCAAGTACCGTCATACTCCCCTGCGTCAGATCCATAAATTCCCCCTCTTTGGCTCGCTGGACATGTCTAGGGAAATATTGTGCATTGAACTCTTTGACAAAGGTCTCCCAAGAAATTTCCCTAAGACTCCTGTCCCCATAAGACAAACTCTTCAGTGTGGTCCACCAGTCATAGGCGCTATCCTTCAGCATGAAGGTAGCCAGTGGGGTCCTCACTACTGCTGCACAGTCCATAGTATCAAAAATCTTCTCAATCTCTCTAAGCCAATGAATGGCCTCGTCAGGGTCGGGACGACCGGTGAAGTGAGGTGGCCTCAGCTTCAAGAACCTCTCAAGTGTAGCTGTGGTCCCTCCCCGAGTACTAGAACCCTCGCTAGGATCTCGAGTCTGATATTGAGCCATAGTATCCATCATGGCCTCCATAAACTGCTCAACAATCGGCCTCCCTGCCTCGGACCCACTGGGGACATCTCCCCGCTCTCGAATAACTGGCATCCTCTTCCTGGGAGCCATCTACTCGCCTACAATTACAAAATCAAAAGTTCTAATTAGAGTCCTAAAACCTATGCTACTGCCGTGCCTGTACGGGAAAATGTATTTATTTGCCGAATTTCCAACATTTAGCCTAGTTATTTATTTATTTGCCAGACCGTATGCTCTGATACCAACTGTAACGACCCGCCACCCTATAATCGGGGATCCGATTACTAAATGGGTACCGAATCATTAATTTGGGATCAAACCAGGATCTAGTAAGTCTGGGAAATAAATAATAAACTAAGCTAAACATTCACATCGCATTGACTTGAAATAAAAGTGCAGGAATTAAAATTATTACAATGCGACTCGATACAGCAAATAATTACATTCTCCTAACATAAGGAAATAATTAAACATACAGGCTAAAGATAAATAACAACTACATCGGGGCATACCCCGGAACAACCGCTGAAGGCACACCACACCCGGCCGCACACGCTGCTCTAAGTCTGCTGGGAGTCCTCACCTGAAAACCGCAGGGGTGAGTCTCAAGACAAGACTCAATAGGGATCCTTCGATCCCTACTGCCCACGCACACACCCACAAGTGTAAAGTACAGCTAACAGTAAGGTAACAAGTGTAGTGGCAGGTATGATATCTAATTCTCTACGTGAGAACACATGCAGTCGAAATATAATAATCATGCACATTCTAAATCAGCCGTTAGAAAACCCACAACTGCCGTCTCGATAGAACTCGCCGACCGTACAAACAACGGTGGGAAAAACCTCGACCCGCTGAGACCAAGGAGTAGCCCCTCGGATAGCACGCTCGCTGCTCCGGCCCAACCGGCTCAGGTGACTACCCCTTCCCTCAGCATGAGTGACTCTCCGAATGTACCACTCCGACACCGGTACTAGCTGACCCCGGGGTTCACCAGGTGACCCTCTCTCACTAGGCGTCACCCCGCCCACGCCCCCACCGGCGCTGTGCTCACGCCCCCACCAGCACAGGGTGATAAATCGCTACAATGTCACTCCAGGTCCACAGTAACACAAAACCACCAAAACTCAGCACTGTTCGATCCGGTCACGTGAAAAGTCCGCGATCGTGTAACACACTTGTGACACCATCCGGTCATGAAGAATCCATCTCCACCGGGTACACTAAAACATGCACTATCCATCATCTAACAGTATGAACACATTTTACTGGCATGAATTAGTGGGGTTCTGTCTTGAATCGCGTCACCCAAGGCCGACGCCATTCAAGCTCCGTGTACAGGTTTACATAAATCAGTCCTCAGAATCAGGCCCTTTAAAACGCGTCGACACCAGTGGTCGCCGTTTCAAAAAGCGTCGACATCCTCAGACGCCATTCAGCACAGAAAACCAGGATTTTCCGAAATCTTTAAACAGGGAATTTCTGCCTTAAAAGGCGTCATGGCTACCCGACGCTATTCAAAACGCGTCGACCACCCATGACGTCTTTTAGTCCCAGAATCTCGAAATGGCAGACTCTCAGTCAGGCGATTCCTGTCTAAAAGGCGTCGTGATGGCCCGACGCCCTTTGAAAAGGCGTCGTCTATGCACGACGTCTTTCAACCTCAGGAACCAGAGTTGCCATGAGCCCGAGGGCTCCCCTTTTCAACCCGAACAGCCCCAAAATACCCAAAAACGGAGGAGAAAGAGGGGCACACAATCCATAGGAAATCTCAATCATAGCAAATCCCCCATATCATCAAAAGAACTCCTAAACATGCTCATTCTACCCCCCAAAACCAAGGATCCACAACATGCATAAACGGGGGAAAACATGGTTTAAACACAAAGCCGTGGGAACCGTCACCCTACCGAACACTCGGACGCCTCCGAGCTTCAAGTCGTCCGCCTGTCTCGCCCCACGCCGCCGCCGGTACCGCCGAGGTCGTCCTAGCTCCACCGTGACGTCGGCCGCCGTCCGGAGAGTAGAACGCCGCAGTGGAAGTGGAGGTGGTAGGGGTAGGAGCCAGGTAGAGGATGGAGTGGAGGGAGAGGCGAAATGGTGTGAGGAAAAAAGGGAGGAGGAGGGGGGTCGCCGCCGTCGCCGGAGGAGAAGGAGAGAAGGAGAGTAGGAGAAAATGAGGGAAAGAAGGAGGGCTCGCGGGGTTAACCAGAAACTGGCTAAAATGCGTCGACATGCACGGACGCCTATCAGGTGACATGACGGCCGCTCTGACAAGAGTCTGAAACGCGTCGTCCAACACAGACGCCATTCAGACAACTTGTCAGGGCCGTACTCTGACACACCCAGAGTCGCAGTCTGAAAGGCGTCGACCCACACGGACGCCGTTCAGACGACCTGACAGGGCCGTACTCTCGCGGCCCAAAGTCAGCCCACGTGGCACCCACGTGGCAGAACCTGAAACACGTCTGCCACGGTGGACGCCGTTTAAAACGCGTCTCGGGGTCCTGACGCGATTCGACTTAGAACCCCTGCCCCCCACAAGGGCTAGAACTACAGGGTCTGACCCGAAAACCGGATCCGTAAGTCTCGATCCTTACAAGAAGACTCCTGCTCAACACATGCTGGTTGAGGAATGAAACCTCCAATGCAAATACTTGTAGCCTATCCTGCATCTCTACATTCGCAGTAGCTTCTGGTTGTGACTGGTCCACAACTTCTGTGATATATGGTGCTGTTGCTACTGTCTCTGCTTCTTCTATTGTTGGTGTTTCTGTCGGTATCTCAATTACTATTGCTACCTCTGGTTCCTCTACTACTGGTTGTTCTTCTATGGTTGTTGGTGCCTGATCCAACAAAATCTCTAGGTCCTCTGGAGGGATTGTGGATTTAAACCATCTGCCTTCAAAAAATGAGAACTAGCTTCTCTTCAAGCTACTTGAAGTCAAGGGCAGGTGGAACATTTCTTCTTCATTTTTGAAGTCCACTCCAAAATGACTGAAGATAATTGTGAGTAGATGTCCATAAGGAGTCCAGCATTGTGTGATTTCCATGGCTTCTTTATCTCCTCTATGGTGCTTGCCATATTCCAAATTATATGAGTAGGCAAATTCACATGTACTTTCTTCAGCATCCAATAAATAAATATGAATCCTTTTGTGTGACCACGAAGAAGGTGGCTCCTCTACTAATTAGAAGATGCTCTATTATCAAATGCAACATTCTATTTTTTACTGATAGCTGGGTGACATCCACACATCCTTATTTCAACACATATCTAGGGCCAACTATGGCTTCGGCCTTGGTCGCACTGTCTACACTAGCATCCGGTCCTAGCTCAGTGGTTGTACAACCAAATAACCACTCCAACAGGTTCATAACGATGGAAGTACTAGTCTTTTCCACAACATTCACATAAAAGGCTTTCACTAGGTCTTTGTATAGCAGCTCATACGTCTCACAGATTCACTTTCACCTCAATTCTGCCAATAGTTATTTTACTTTCTCAAGTCCTTTCTTGTATAAATCTTCAAAGTCCATTCTCTTACAGCTACAGAAATCTAACCTGGCTACTAAGAATCTATAATATTCTGATATAGAAAGGAAGTGCACTGCGGAGGTTGCTGAAGCAATAACTTCAACCCCAGCAGTTGTGGATTAAGAGGCAGAAGCAAAAGTGGCCATCTCAACAATTCTAGGATTTTAGAAAGAATGCGAAATGAGAAAAATGTTGATCAAATCACTGAATAAATTGAGGGAAAAGGTAGAGGAGGTCGAGATGAGTACAAAGATTATAGCTTTCGAAGGAAATCGAGCTTGAAGATGGAGAATCACAGAATCTTCCTCTGCGCGGGAACCTTGGAAGCAGGAGGGTTCAAGAGCGAGAAAGATGAAGGTTGTAGCTGTTGTAGGGAAGGATGACAAAAGGTCAAATACTATCCTTATATAGGCACTTGGTCAAGAGGTAGTCCATGAATTTAAAAGAAAGGAATCGATTAGCCTTGAGGGCATAATCGATTAACAGGGTACTATAATCTAAATGAGGAGTAATCGGTCTGAAGGATAATTGATTACAAGATAGACTATAATCAAATAGAACCGACATTTATAATCGATTAAGGAGACCATAAGCGATTAGGTGATGCATCAATCAATGAACAATATTGATTAAAGGCGGAACATCGATCAATAAAGCGAATCAATTAGTAGAATGAATCAATATAAGAATGCTAAGAGATAATCGATTAATATCAGAGCAATTAGGCTCAGATTACTAAATAAAGAGTTAATCGGTTAAGAGTCCTTAATTAGAGAAGTGGTTAAGGTAGTGATTAAGTCAACAACTGAATCGATTAACAAGAGGATTTCAATTTAACAGACAGAAGTGATCAATCTACTTATATCCTTTGAGAGTCTATCCAAAATTTGATTATTTAGAGCTAATTAATATCTTCACAAATTGCATATGCTAAATTCTCTTTTGATACAAGTGAATCTATCTTCATGAGGGGGTTTTGTGAATATCAATTAGTTGATGTTCAGTATCAACAAAATTCATATTAATACTACCATTAGCTATATAGTCTCTAATGAAATGATGTATGACCTCAATGTGCATGGTCCTAAAATGCTAAGTTGAATTCTTTGTCAGGTTGCTGGTACTTGTGTTGTCACACATCAATGGAATTGCATCTAGCTTGAATCCAAAGTCCTCAATTTGATGCTTGATCCGCAGTAGTTGAGCACAACAACTTTCAGCTGCTACATATTCTACTTCTGATGTTGACTAGGCTACAAAATTCTACTTCTTGAAGGACCATGAGATTAGGCAACTTGCAAGAAATTGGCAGGTACTACTTGTGCTTTTTCTATCTATCTTTCAACCAACCTAGTCAGCATCAGAATATCTAACCAAATCAAAATTGCATCCTCTAGGATACCAAACTCCTAACTCACTTGTACCAACCAGATATCTAAAGATTCGTTTAACATAGGTCAAATGAGATTCTTTAGGATATGCTTGAAATCTAGAACACATGTATACATTAAATAAAATATATGATTTACTCACAGTTAAATACAATAGAGAGCCTATCATACTTCTGTAGATCTTTTGATCTACACACTTATCTTGCGGATCTACCTCTAATTTAGTACGGGTGCTCACAGGTCAGGTTTGCAGATTCATCTTCTTCTTCTGAGTTTGAGGAAGATGAGTCTTCTTCACTTACCCCAGTTTCTACCATAGTTTTTCTCTTAGAGAGTCTCTTAGAGTTCTTGGAGTGGTCCTTCTTATTGTGATCCTCCTTCTTGTGTTGAGGATAGTTAGCCCTCAGGTGTCCAGATTTTTTGCACTTGTAGCAGGTGGATTCTTACTTTTTTCTTTTTTGTACCCTTTCTTGATGTACCTACCATTGGATTTTTTTTAGGCTTCTTCTTCTTCTTCTTCATAATTTGCGGTAATCTTTGGGACAACAAGGTTTCTTCATCACTTTCTTCATTTTATTCTTTAGGGGTGGTTTCATCTGAACTTGGAATGCTTGTCTTGAGAGCTGTGAAATCTTTCAATTTGGAGGTGCTCTCACCTATCTTTTCAATGTTTCTCTCATGAGCCATAATGGACCAAATGAGTTTCTCAAGGTTGAGACAATTGAGGTCACTTGCTTCGTCAATTGTCGTCACCTTAGGAGTCCATTGTTGTACTTCTTTCCAAGAGCCATCAGTCCATTTGTAATATCTGTGAATCTGTTGTACATCTGGGTGATGGTTTCAGTAGGCTCCATCTTGAACCTCTTATATTAAGTAACTAGGATGTCAATTCTAGTTTCCTTCACTTTATCAGTTACTTTGTAAGTTAACTTTAATTTCTTCCACATGTCTTAAGCTGATTTGCAGGTAGAAATCTACCTGAACTTCTTCTTTTCGAGTGCACAACATAGTATACTTTTGGCCCTATTATTCAAGGAAATTAAACAGTTGTCATTATCTGTCCATCTTTCTCTAAGAATAGTAATGATGTAGTCTCCATCCTCAAACACACTCCATAGATCTAGGTCAAGACCCTTAAGGGTACTCCATTCTGCACTTCCAATAAGAGTAATCTTTACCATCGAACAATGGAGGACAACTGATAGACTGACCTTTACTATAACTGTTAGATATAGTCATCTCTCTGATCGTTAGATCTATACAACGAGAGAAACCTACTCTGATATCACTTGTTATCCAGCTATGTATAATCCAGAAGGGGGTGAATGGGTTTCTAAAAATAAATTAGAAATTATCTAGAATGAAATGCGGAATTAAAAAGCTAATTGGACAGAAGGAGAGAGATACAAGGAGCAAGCTGTAAGGAATCGCCATGAACGCAGCGGAGAATAAAATCGATTCCTATGTATCGGCTGCTGGGATCGTAAAACGGACATTAAAATAAACATGGGAAGAACGATTCTTCACCTTTGCGGGGTTTCGAATCTCCCGTGGATGATTTCGACTCGGTAATCGCGTACGCGCACGATCTTTAGAGGTATCCACACGAGCTCCCGCTGCAGACGCGATTTCCTCCTCGACTTGAGTGCTCCGACCAGATCTCAAATCCACCATGCGCGGAGAGAGACAGATCTACTCCAAGAGAGAGAGAAGGAGAGAGAGAGAGGAGATAGAGAATCTGGGGTGTAAAATTCGTCCAACTAACTTTTTACCCCTCCCCCTTGGCCTCCTTATATAGAAATAAGGATAAGCACAAGGATTAATCCTCATGATTATCCAAGAGTTTGGCCTTGGATAATTCTCCATTAAATCTTCATGTTTATCCTACGGCTTTTCATAAAAACCCAGATAAGCATGAAATTTAACATCTCTCACCGTCTGACGAGAACTCTTATGTGTATGACCCTTTAGGCCCATATATCAATCTGGTTTCAGGCCCATTAAACTTAGAATTGATTCTAGAATTTAATATTAATTAACATTTAAACATCATATGTTAAATGATTAATTTAATAAACAAGTGGATTATCATCTGATGATCAATTCACTTGGCCTTCTGATCATGAACAGCACCAAACACTACCTCATGATCCCAGAAGATATAAGGGATACTGTTCCCTTTAATTGAACCTTTCCGTCTGCAGATACCGCACAGATATAATCCTTCACTCATGCAATGTCCCAATAACGCAAGGGTATGGTTTTATAGTCAAACCCTCTATCGCATTATCCAGATGGATTCCAGTACTCAGTTCATATCTAGAAAGACATCTCTTTCATTTGACCATGGCCAGGGATTTCTGTGTACACATCCATAGGACATTCTCTCTCCAGTCTTATACCAAGAGTGAGTGATCCCTTGTTGTTCACTCAATTACCTTCGCAAGCTTTCCACTGTATCTGAAAGACCGACTATCGTGGACTTAATGGTTAAAGTCCACAAGTCAGAGAATCAAGATACAATGGTCCACAAACAAGGTATCATTGGTGACTCAGGTCAAAGGACCAACTGTGCTACTGCAACGATTGAATTTCCTGGTTGACTAATAGGTATAATTACCATCCATGAATTCTTATTTTGGTCTGTTCAGTGAACTCATTCTCTAATGAGCACCCACAAGTTTGTCTTAGTGTCACCACACGAGTGAATGTGAGATCATTCACCCTCATCACATGAGCAGACATAACTTGTGTCGATCTTACCGGATATTTAATGTCCATCTCAAATATCCTATGATCGAGAACTGTTTAAGACAATTGACTGAGGATATGGATCTCACTATCATGATCTCATCATGATTCAATATCCCATACATTTGTCTATGGACCTTCATTACGATAGTTAATTTGCGAGAACTATAAATGAAGAAATGATTGCCTTTATTAATAATCTGAATTAGAATGTACAATGATTGGCTTTGAGGCCACCCAATTCTATCACAAGCATACAATGAACACAGAGATTTATATTGGTTCGATCTGTCTAGACCTACATCTAGTCCCCAAGTAACCTCTTAAAATTTTCAATATACAAGGTACAAACCCTTTGTCAGTTAAACAACAACACCTTACATTCTAGCGGGTCTTTCCTTTCAACCAAAAGAGAACAAGCCACCCTGCATGCTAGGAAAGTCTTCTCTTTCAAAAAAGGGGAACAAATCACCCTGCACCACATTGGACATGTCTTCTCTTCTAAAGCTAGAACAAGGAACACAACAAGCACAATGTATGAAGTGTACAGGCATGTCTCTTGATAGGTTGATATATTAATGTAAATCAAAAGCACAGATCAAGACTAAGAACTGCTATAATAAAAATGCAGTGCTTGATTTTACTGAAGGCCCGAGAGCTAATGGTGTGTAAATGAACTTGAAGCTCTCTCTCTCTAGCTATCTCTTAAATGGGAAGAAGGCTCTTTTAGATGTAACAATAGAAGGCTTCTTCTTTCTCAGTGAAGCTCTCTTTCTTTTTCTTCTAAATCTCTTTGTATCCCACTTCTATCTATTTTTTTTCTTGTGTTCTTCACACCCTTGATTGATTCGGGTGCTTCGCATTCCTTCATTTCCGAACAGTTCGTAGATGTTCTTTCTATACCCGTTGATGAGATTTCTGGTGGATTGATGATTGAAGTTCCTTTCGAAAATTTTATGTTGACTTATAACTATTTAAGTGAGGTTCCCTTAGTCATTGAGGGTCATCAACTACCTGTCCAGTTGGTTGTGCTTGCCATTCGTGACTTCGATGTCATCTTGGGCATGGACTAGTTAGAGGCTTATTATGCCAAGGTTGATTGTTATAGGAAGAGGGTGCGTTTCTCCATTCTGGGCATCCCAGCCTTCTATTTTCAAGGTATTAGGCTCTCTTCTCGTGGCATTTTTATTTTTGCTTTTAAGGCTCAGAGGTTACTTGTTGGCAGTTATGAGGCCTTCCTTGCCTCGGTAGTTGTGGCTCATGTTGATAGTGCTTTTAGTCCTTTGGGGGTGCCAGTAATTTGTGATTTTCCTTATGTGTTTCTCGAGGAGTTGCTTGGCCTTCCTCCTCAGTGGGAGGTTGAGTTCACTATTGAGCTTGCACCGAGTACGGCGCCTTTGTCTAAGCCCCTGTATCGGATGGCTCCAGCGGAACTCGCTGAGTTTAAGGCACGGTTGCAGGATTTGCTGGATAAGGATTTTACCCGTCCTAGCACTTCTCCGTGGGGTGCTCCTATTCTGTTCGTTAGGAAGAAAGATGGTTCCTTGAGGTTGTATATTGATTACAGACAGCTGAACCAAGTAACAATAAAGAACAAGTACCCACTTCTGAGGATCGATGATCTGATGGATCAATTGCAGTCTGCCAAGGTGTTCTTGAAGATTGACTTAAGGTCAGGATATTATCAGATGAGGATCTATGAGTCAGATGTGAGGAAGACGGCTTTCAAGACTCGGTATGAACATTATGAGTTTTTGGTTATGCCTTTCGGCTTGACCAATGCTCCAGCAGCTTTCATGGAACTGATGAACCGAGTTTTTTAGGGCCTATCTGGATCAGTTCGTAGTAGTATTTGTAGACGATATTTTGGCGTATTCTTCTTCTGAGGAAGAGCATGCCACGCATCTTCAGGTAGCGTTGCAAGTCCTGAGAGAGCACCAGCTCTATGCTAAGTTTAGCAAGTGTGAATTCTGGCTAGATAAGGTGCACTTCTTGGGGAATGTCATTTTTGAATGATGGCATTTCAGTGGATCTAGCCAAGATTGAGGCAGTGATGGATTGGGGAAGACCGATGACCGTGTCATAAATTAGGAGCTTTTTGGGGTTGGCAGGATATTACCAACGATTTGTCTAAGATTTTTTCTCCATAGCAACACCCTTGTCGAGGTTGACTCATAAGGGATTTCGTTTTGTGTGGACCGAGGAGTGTGAACGGAGCTTTACTGAGCTGAAGATTCGTCTCACTTCGGCTCCAGCTCTAGTGCTTCGATCTGGTTTAGGTGGATTTGTGGTTTACTCAGATACATCTCGTCGAGGTTTGGGTGCGGTCCTGATGCAGCATGGAAGGGTTATGGCCTATCCTTCTAGGCAGCTGAAGAGGCATAAGGAGAACTACCCCACTCAAGACTTGGAGTTGGCAGTCGTTGTGTTTGCATTAAAGATTTGGCGGCACTATCTATATGGGGAGAAGTTTCAGATCTTCACTGATCATAAAAGCCTGAAGTTTGTATTCACACAGAGAGACCTAAACTTGAGGCAGCGTAGATGGATGGAGTTCATAAAGGATTATGATCTTGACCTTTCTTATCACCCGGGCAAGGCTAACGTTGTGGCAGACGCCTTGAGTCAGAAGACGGTTGTGTCATATCTCATGATTTGGGAATAGAAGTTATTTGAGCAGGTTGTAGAATATTCCTTCAGGGTTCCTTGAGAGGATGACAGAGCTGTGTTGGTCAGCTTGACTGTGAAACTAGCGGTGTATCATTTAGTGATTGAGGCTCAGAGAGCAGATGCAGAGTTACCACGGATTCTCCAGATATCAGAGGTGGAGTTGTGGGATGATGACACAGTTAGATTTCGAGGCAGGCTCTATGTTCCAGCAAAGGAGGAGGTACGCAAGAGTGTTTTAGATGAGGCGCATAGTTCTAGATATGTAGTACATCCTGGAACGACCAAGATGTATCATTGTATGAGGAGGCACTTCTGGTAGCTGGGTATGAAGAAGGACGTAGCTGCGTATGTGGCGAGATGCCTAATTTGTCAACATGTTAAGGCAGGACATCAAAGGCCAAGAGGTTTGTTGCAACCTTTGTTGATTCCAAAGTGGAGATGGGAGCATGTGACTATGGATTTTGTGATGGGACTACCCATGTCACCCAGTAGGAGAGACGCGATTTGGGTGATTGTTGATAGATTGACCAAGTCAGCTCACTTTCTAGCTATTAGGAAGGAGTGGTCGGTCGACAAGTTGGCAAGACTGTTTGTGGACCGATCGTATCTCTGCATGTGGTGCCTTTGTCCATTGTGTCGGATCGAGATCTAAGATTTACTTCACAATTCTGGAGGAGTTTCCAGAAGGCTTTGGTTACTCAGTTGGCTTTCAGCTTGGCTTACCATCCCGAAACTGATGAACAGTCGGAGAGGACTATTCAGACGCTGGAGGATATGCTGAGGGCTTGTTGCCTAGAATGGGGAGGTTCATAGGAGCAGCACTTGTTTACCGTAGAGTTTGCATACAATAACAATTATCATTCCAGTATCGGCATGGAGTTGTATGAGGCCATGTACAGGCGACCGTGTCGGTCTCCTGTGAATTGGTCTGAGATTGGTAAGAGGCAGAGGGCAGGGTCAGAGATGGTACAGCAGTGCGCAGAGGTTGCCAGAGTGGTGCAGCAGAAGTTGACTGTAGCTCAGAGTAGACAGTAGAGTTATGCAGATATTCGCAGGAGACCGCTTGAGTTCGAGGTTGGGGACCACGTGTTTCTCCGAGTTTCACCCTCCAAGGGTGTGATGAGATTTGGGAAGTGAGGCAAGCTGAGTCTATGATTCATTGGCCTTTTCCCATTCTTGCTCGAGTTGGGGAAATGACGTATCAGCTAGCCTTGCCACCCAATCTTGCTGGAGTCCACGATGTATTCCATGATTTTCCCATTTCTCCATTTTTGGCTTTTTTGTGCAATTGGGGGAGAGGGATCCCTGTGTGGCTCGGTGGAGGCTAGAGGAATGTTTGTTTCAGGCGTCAAATTGCGTCGAGACCAAGTGACGCCATTTGAAATGGGGTCGACCTGGGTCGCGATTTATAGCCCATTTTCTCGGTTCCCGAGGCCAATGTGGGGATAAAGAGCTGAATAGTGTCGGCCATGGGCGACACCATTCAGGCCAGTATCCTTGGGTCCCAGTGCTAGAGAATACATAAAACCTATTTTGAGGTCTTGAATGACGTCGGCTATAGGCGACGCGATTCAAGACAGAACCACATTAATCCCTGCAATTAACATGTATGTCTATTGTTCATCAATTTTGTTAAATGCATGCTTGAAATCATACATTGGGGGCGGGGATTTCCATGTGATCAGATCGTAATATGTTGTGTCTTTGCGATCGTGGACCTAGTGACAGTTGTTAGCACTTGATACCCTATGTCGGTGTGGGAGTGACGCAGTGTCGGTGTGGGAGTGACAAGGTGATGCCTAGTAGGCGAGGGTCACCTGGTGTACCCCGGGGTAATAGCTAGTACAGGTGTGGGAATGATACACTTCGGAGTGTCACTCGTGGCTGGGAAGAGGCAGAACCACCTAGAGCTGGACAGGTCGGAGTAGCCAACGTGCTATCCGAGGGGTTGCTGTTCCTTCTCAGCGGGTCAGTGTTTTCCTGGTTGGCTTGATAGTTTCTGGTGTGTTCTTTTTCGGTGGAAGTGTGATTTCTCAGCGGGTTGGTGTTTTCCCAGTTGGCTTGACAGTTTCTGGTGTGTTCTTTTTCAGTGGAAGTGTAATTCACTTACTGCTTTACTTACGCTTATGTTGCCCTTAACCTTGTGTTATTGCGATTATGGGTGCGTGTATGGGAGGTGGGGATCAAAGGATCCTTACTAAGTCCATTATGGTGTTACTCACTCCTGCGGTTTTCAAGTGAGGGTTCTCGGCAGGCATAGCATTGTAGGGCCTCGTCTCGAATTGTGCGGCTATTGTTCCGGAGTATACCCCGATGTAGTTGTTCTTTTACTTTTAGGCCAGTACGTATAATTATTTCATTTCAGTTGGATTATGTAATTATTTGCTGAGTGTAATAATTTTTAATTCCTGCACTTTCTTTACAATTTGATGTTGTGTGAATTGTTTAGCTTAGTTTATCATTTATTTCCTAGACTTATTTGAGATTTTGGTTCGGTTCCTAATTTTAATGATTCGGTACCCATTTAGTAATTGGATCCCCGATTATAGGGTGACGGGTCATTACAAAGACAAACTTGAAGACGAAGGCTAAGAGTGAGAATTCTCAAGGTTATCGTATTTTGTTTGGTTGCTCAGCTGCACTTTATGTAAGTTGTTCTCATTTATTTTCCCAGTTTCATGCAAAAGTAGTTTCTTTACTTCAACGTCACTGATTCCTATCTCAATGTCTCTAGGTGTGGTTCTTGATGCACACACCTCAGAAATCCAATCAACACGACATTATTCCCACGATTATTTAGGTGGAAAATAAAGGCAAGAAGGAGGAGCGACACAAAGGTTGCCTCCTTGGTTGCTGTGCAGGTTGATTTCATATTCCCTTTCATTCGTTTTCAATTACATTGTGTGTTATATAATGATCATTTATTATATCTAAATTGTATTCAGGTTATACCTAAGCTAGAGGTGCATGCTTGTGGGAGGTCCTTGTTGGAGGGTGAGAAGTCACCTCCGACAAAAAAAATAATGAAACAGACAAATGAGAGGTAATCAGAGGAGAGACAGAGTGGAGACTTCATGAATCTCGTCAATGAAGCGAAGGTACTCGCTGAAGTTGTCAAACTTTCAGAGCAACAGTAGTAGAGGCAGACAAAGGCGACAAATATGAAGATTCAAAGCACTCTTGATACTGTTCAACAGTTGATCTCCCATGTGAGGGGTACATCGGTGCTAAGATCTGGGAATGGGGAACAATCCAGTGAGTGGCCAGGTGAGGAAAGGCAAGGTAATGAGGGTGAAGGTGATGAGGAAAGATTAAAGATGACCTCTTTAACGAAGAATTTAAAAAGGAGGTCCGATCGCCAACCTTCATTTTATGATCATTCACCTTTTCAGCGACTGGATAGGAAGAAGCCCCGTAACCCACCTAAGAAGAAGAAAGTCCCAGCTTCGTCACCGATTCTAGTATCAACTTCAGATGGGGATCGTACTAAGGCAAAAAGGAAGGTTAGTATTTGGCTTAACCTACTGTGATCCAGTTAATTAATTATCATAATTCTTATGAAATAATCATCCTCTCTAATATAGGCATTTATAAAAAAAAGGTGAGATTGGATCGAAAAAGGCACGCTATCAACAGTTGAAGAAGCACTCATCGATGACTTCCTTAGTTCTGAAATAACTGAGTAAGTCATGACAAATTCGCATCCGTACTTTTACATTTTTTATAATGTAATCAATTTATCCCTTCTAAATCATTGTCTCTTTACTTCAGGGATCAAGTATTTAAGAACCAATGGGATGGGTCAATGACAAGGAGTGATATACATAATCTTTTATTTGGACAAATGACCCGTGATGATGTGATCGATTGTTGTGTACACTTAGTCTAAAGAAGGCAGGCTTCTTGTTCCCAAGAGTACTGTACTTGGACATATGTGTCCGCATTTGCGAGTGCATGGATTTCTATGAAAGAATGTAATGTCCATGAGAAGGCTAACCTCCTAATGCAACACTTGAGCCACTAGGCTACCAAGGATTGCCTTAAAGGGATTGATTACTTATTTTTTGTGCTCCACACCAGCAACCACAGGCATCTATTTGTTGCCATTGAGAAATTGAAAAAAAAAAAGTGTAACAAGTCAAAAAGAGCTAAGCAGTGTACCATTGGAGATGTAACAGAAGCTCATAGCAATGTTGTTGAATATAGTATGCAGGTTCAAGAGACAAACATCAGAGAGTACGATTTTGCATATAATGTTGCCGAATATAACGTCTAGGCTACAGAAGCTCGTAGCAGTGTACCATTCGAGATGGGTATATGATGGACGAATGTTAATCTATCTTTTAGAATGCAATTTTTTGTGATTGTATGTATATAGTTTGCAAGTACTCATGTGTAAACCGCCCAATCTCCCCCACCCAAAAAAAATAGTGTCATGACTCTAACTGTGACTAATTCTTATGATGCTTTAATGATAGCATATACCAATGAGATAACAGAGAATGCATATTGTGTGCGTGAATATATATCCTCTTAATCTGGTTTTTTGTTGTGGTAACAAAATATACTAATTCTCTCTAGAAGGTTTTTACCTCTTTGTCAAGTATATATCATTGACATCATGAATATGAGCAGCTTAAACTATATGTCATATATCATCCTAAAGACTTAAGCAGTTCCTGACGATAGTATGTGAGCATACTAAAGACCATATGCCACTCCTAGAAACTTTTTGTCACTCTAAATAAGTATATATCACTCCTATGTACTGTCCATCATTCCAGTTTGAGGACAGTATGTGAGAATAGAAACTTTTTACATTCCTACCTTGCATATAACATTCTCAGGACATATATATCATTCCTAAACATTGTAATCTAAGACCAAGCCATATATAAGCAACTTAAAGTATATGTCATTCCTAGGAAACATATATGCTCTATAACTCTTATATATCATCCAGAAGACTTCCAAACTACAAGTTGTTCCCGAAGTCAAATGGAGGACCATATAACATTCTAAGAAACTATATGACACTCTTAATAAGTATATATCACTCTTGTGTTATTTATATCATTCCAGTTTGAGGACGGTATGCGAGCAACTGAAACATTTTTCACTCCTACCCAACATATATCACTCCAAGGAAGTATATATCACTTGTAGCATGTATATGAGCAAATTAAACTATATGTCATTCCTAGGACACATATGTACTCTGTAACTCCTATATATCATCCCAAAGACTTCCAAACTACAAGATGTTCCTGATGAAGTCAAGTGAAAGACCATATGCCCTTCTAACAAACTATATGACACTCCGAATTATTATATATCACTCCTGTGTTCTTTATATCATTCCAGTATGAGGACGGTATGTCATTAACCGAAACTCTTTTCATTCCTACTCAACATATATCACTCCCAAGTAGTATATATCATTTGTAGCATTTATATGAGCAACTTAAACTATACGTGATTCCTAAGATGCATATGTGCTCTATAACTCTTATATATCATTCCAAAGACCTCCAAACTACAAGTTGTTTCTAAGGTCAAATGGAGGACCATATGCCATTCTAAGAAACTATATAACACTATGAATGAGTATATATCATTCATGTGCTCTTAATATCATTCTAGTCTTTGGACGGTATGTCACTAACCGAAACCTTTTTCATTCCTACCGAACATATATCACTCTCAGTAAGTAAATATCACTTGTAGCATGTGTATGAGCAACTTAAAATATGTGTCATTCTTAGGACACATATGTGCTCTTTAACTCTTATATATCATCCCAATGCTTCCAAACTACAAGTTGTTCCTGATGTCAAATGGAGGACCATATGTCATTCTAACAAACTATATGACACTCCAAATTAGTATATATCACTCCTATGTTCTTTATATCATTTCAGACTGAGGACGGTATGTGATTAACTGAAACTTGTTTCATTCCTACCAAACATATATCACTCTCAGGTAGTATATATCACATGTAGCATTTATATGAGCAACTTAACTATATGTCATTCCTAGGATGCATATGTACTCTACAACTCTTATATATCATCCCAAGGGCTTCCAAACTACAAGCTGTTCCTGATGTCAAATGGAGGACCGTATGCCATTCTAACAAACTATATGACACTCCGAATTAGAATTTATTACTCCTATGTTCTTTATATCATTCCAGACTGAGGACGGTATGTCATTAACCGAAACATTTTTCATTCCTACCAAACATATATCACTCACAGGTGGTATATATCACTTGTAGCATTTATATGAGCAACTTAACTATATGTCATTCCTAGGATGCATATGTGCTCTACAACTCTTATATATCATTCCAAAGGCTTCCAAACTACAAGCTGTTCCTGATGTCAAATGGAGGATCATATGCCATTCTAACAAACTATATGACACTCCAAACTAGTATATATCACTCCTATGTTCTGTATATCATTCCAGACTGAGGACGATATATCATTAACTGAAACTTTTTTCATTCCTACTGAACATATATCATTCCCAGATAGTTTATATCACTTGTAGCATTTATATGAGCAACTTAACTATATTTCATTCCTAGGATGCATATGTGCTCTACAACTCTTATATATCATCCCAAAAGCTTCCAAACTACAAGTTGTTCCTGATGTCCAATGGAGGACCATATGCCATTCTAACAAACTATATGACACTCTGAACTAATATATATCACTCCTATATTCTTTGTATCATTCCAGACTGAGGACGGTATGTCATTAACCGAAACTTTTTTCATTCCTACCGAACATATATCACTCCCAGGTAGTATATATCACTTGTAGCATTTATATGAGCAACTTAACTATATGTCATTCCTAGGATGCATAGGTGCTCTGTAACTCTTATATATCATTCCGAAGGCTTTCAAACTACAAGTTGTTCCTGATGTCAAATGGAGTACCATATGCCATTTTAACAAACTATATGACACTCCGAATTAGTATATATCACTCCTATGTTCTTTATATCATTCCAGACTGAAGACCATATGTGATTAACTGAAACTTTTTTCATTCCTACCGATCATATATCACTCCCAGGTAGTATATATTACCATTGACAGAGTATATGTCATTCTTATTGCCTATTTATCCTTTGGACAGGATATTTACCACACGTATAAACCATATATCTTCTGAAATTGATTTTTTGCTGTGAAAACAGAAGTATATATCATCCTTAAAAAATATTTATCATCTTAAACAGCTATATGTCCTCTTGGACTTTTTTTTTTTGGCGCAAAGATAGATAACCAACATGCCATGTAGGTGCTCTGGTGATCATAGAACTTGGCATCGTTTACATAATCAAATTTGAAATACTCCATTCACACTCAAAGTTTGAAAATTCTATACTGTCCATTCACAAATTAAAAAATGATATTCCATCATGTACATAGTACAAACAAATATTTCATCCACACTAAGAATTTTCAAATTTCTTCAAAGTTTGTATTGCATCCACAACTTAAAGAGCTAAAAAGTATATAGTACAAGCAAATATTCCATCCACACTGAGAATTTAAAATTTCTACAAAGTTTGTATTGCATCCACAACTCAAAGAGCGATTTTTTTTTTTACAAATACATTGATTCGGTTCACATCGACTTCACAAAATCACAAAATCAGCAGTGACTCGGCCCAACATCTGTACTTTTGACTTCATGAACTCTATAGCTACAAGTGATTTATAACGTTGTAAATCATTTTCATTGAAATCCCAAGACAGACTCTCTTTTTTTCTTGTCAAGTACTCGATATATTTAACACAATATAGTGCACAATTTAAGCTTTCCTCGAGCTTTGAGGGTGAGTCCTTGTTAAAATATAGATCCCAAGAGCTGAAGTCCACAACAAAAAGAGAGATGACACTACCAACATAATAATTGTGTAGTAGTTAATAGCAAGAACGAAGGTAAATATGTGGTTACCTATACATGATAAGCTTATTGTATGAAATATGTTCATGAGAAATTTGACAAGAGCTCAGAAGATGATAGTCAAGAATTTGGTGGATGTAATAAATGTGGGCATTATAATACACGGTTGGACTTGATAATTTTGATACAAAGATATAACTATAATATATGAATGTAAATTGATTAAAGAGGAGATACGCGTTTTCACTAAGACATACGTAGGTCAATTTCATACTTCTTTACCCAACAAAAGTGAATATCCCCACATACTGTTTGTAGCACCAATAATTATATAATCTTCTATTTTTTGAGATTAAATAGTTATTCTGTTATTTTGTAAAGCAGTTAAGAGTAATATACAGGAAAGATTGTATTTTTGCATTGTACAAGAACTAAACAATGGGGCTCAACAGAAATGAATTTTTTTGGCATCTTTGATTTTCATATAACAAGCAATAGCCTTACTGGAAAGCACATGTACGCATATAATCTATGCTATACTAATAAAACAGAGTTTCTAGTCCAATTGATGTGGCATTCTCATATTCTTTTTCGCCAAAAAAATATTAAACAATTCTTATGAGAAGTTATTAATGGCATTAATCTTATTATGATTATTTCATCCCCTTATTATCCCCACCCATTGCAAACTAAACTCATTAATGGTCATAATTCTTATTCCTGTCCATTTTAAAATAACTCATTAATAGTTATAACTCTCTCTCTCTCTCACCTCCACCCATTTCAAAATAACTCATTAATGGCTCTCTCTCTCTCTCTTAGGGGCAAACGCAAGGGAGCGAGGGGGCCATGGGCCCCCTAAAATTGAGGAATTTATTTAGTAATAAAAATATTAATTTATTTATATTATAATAAAAATTTTATAAAAAATAAAAAAATTTAAAATTATATTAATATTAAATACAAAATTTTATTATTCCTAAATATTTGTCTTACTCTATTTTATTTAACTTATCTTATAAATTTATTTAACTCATATGTTATATAATTTTTGTCGTATATTATTTATATTTATTATTTATTATGTTAATTCTTATATGTTAATAATTGCCATATCATATAATATTTAATATGTATAATCACATATAAAATATTTTAGTTATAATATAAAATATATTAATATTTTTATGTATATTAATATAACAGTAAGTCACTTGACAGAGAAGACCGCTCAAAACCCTAAAGTTAGAAGAATATCTTATGTACCTGTACTTGATGTCAGCCTCCATCAACACAATATCCTTTACGAATGATTTGTTTTTGAATAATAACATTGTTAAAGTTTTTATTGTATGAAAATACTATAGTCTTCCATTGTGTTCAAATAGTATTTTACCTAATTTACACGTTGTTATGATTTCGTCGTATTCCTCGTACAAAATTATGTTTATATGTACTGCATGTTACTATTTTTTTCAACATTATTTTCGATCTCCTGAGATATCTTCATTAAACTCACCTAGCAAGTACTACAGTTTAGCATGCGAGCGAAATGTCTTCATATTAGAGTCCTTATTAAACGAAATTAAAAGTTTAATATTTCTCATGTAAAATTATTTTATATTTGATTATTTGCTTAAAATTAATGATTTATCAAGATGAAATTATTTAAATCAATATGATATTTTTATTTTAACATAAAATTCAATATTTTTTATATAATTTCACATAAATACCGTGCATTGCATGAGTTTGGAACTAGTATGTATATAAAACGCGCATTCAATTACCATGTGTAGATGACAAGATTTAGGACAGAAAATTTTACAAAAGTAGCAAGAATGACAGCAATATTAAGGATATTGCCTTTTTAATAATAAAGGGAAAATGAAAGGTCTTTTGGCTGTCTAATTCAGCAGGGAGTGGAGTGCTAATGGAAAGTTCCAAAAGAAAATAGTATTAGCATTTAGATTTAGCTGCGGCGGCATCCACCCTCAAGCCCACACATTGCCAGCTCGCTCTCTCTATCTCTCTCTCTCTACCCTGAGAACAAGAAGAGCAACAGTAACCAGAAGCGCAAGCTCCCTCTGTGTGCGCGAGCGTGCGTGACAACGGAACCAAAGTATATATATAAGAGCAAGAGCAGGAAGAATCCGAGCGGGCTGAGAGGATCTAGAATAGAGAGAGAGAGAGAGAGAGAGAGAGAGATCATTTAATTATCCATCGTCCTCTATCAGTGCCAGTGGTTTCCTGGTGGTTTGTTCTTCTCCCCTTAACCTGCCTGCCTGGGTAGCCTCCACTGGAGCAAGCAGTTGGTTGGGAGCCTCGCTTCTTTGATCGAGGAGGCGGATCTTGTCTCCAAATTCTCCGCTTTCTGTCCCCGCAAAGACGAAGGTCTCGCCTTTGCTTCACCCCACCTTTCCCCCACAACGGCAAAAGCTTCCCTTCGCTTAAGGAGGCGTCTTTTGATCTGGGTCTCTGCGAGGGTGCCCCCTCACTCCCATCTCCGCTTTGGCAGTCTCTGATCTGCGCGTGCGAGCGCCAGGCGGGAGCCTTTTAGGGTTTGGCGATCGTGGGTCGGGGAGGATTGCTGGCCTGGTGACCTGCTGGGCATGGGCGGCTCTGGGGTCGATCTCGCCTTTGCCTGCAGGGTTGGGTTGTGTTCTTGAGGGCTTCCTTCCCCGTGGTGAACAGGATTCTGCTCTGGGCTGAGAGATGGTAGTGGCGCCCCCGTTCTGGTCATGGAGGAGGACTGTACTTTAAAATCTATGTGGGATTCTGCCCAATTCTGGTGGTGGAGCGGTCGACGCCGCCACGGATGACTGCCTTCCCCGGATGAGTGGAGACGGTGCTGGGACTTTTCTGGGGAAGAGGAAGTGGACATTTTGTTCTCGTCTGCTGGTACAGGGCAAAGAGACTTGCTGATTAGAACAATATTCCTGGGCTTGCTGATTAGAACAATATTCCTGGGTCTCATATAACACAAGTTGTTGGGTCTTTTGCAACTCCTTTTGAATGCTTGATTTCTTTCAGTTCTGGATTCGGTTTCGAGCTCCGAGTTTTGCTCAGTCAGCGAGGGTTCTTAGGCAGTGTGTGTGTTGTCGGATGGTAATGGTGCAGTTCTGAAGCTTGAAATGAGTTTAAGGACATGGTGAATGGACTGGAGCACCGTTCTGGGTCCGTTCCCTCACTGGAGCAGCTGTATTGGAAATTAGTGTGCGTCGCCAATCGGGGTTTAGCTTGCAATGTCTCGCTGCTTCCCATTTCCGCCACCAGGATATGAAAAGAAGCCTCAGAGTGACCATGTAGAATTACCTATAAAGGTTAGTTGCTGATATATCCATTATCTGCCATCCCGCCATGTTGCTTGCATCCTTTGAACCCTTTGGCTGTTAGGTTTGTTTGTCATTGCATGTGTACTTGGGAGATCTGTAACTGACGACCACCTGATCTAAATGATGGGCTGTGTTTTCCATTCTTAAAAAGTTTATAAGATTCATTTCTGTGTGAATTCAGATAGCTCTAAAAAATGTTGAAGCATATTTGTTATTGGAGGGCATTGGGGAAAAAAATTCTAGACACTGGAAGTTTATGAACTTTCAATTCACCACAGGCCAAAACATCTTGGCTGGTGCATTTTTATATTTATTGCTAACAGATGGCTATGGTTGTCAGCCAGGGGTTCATATTCATCTGAATTGAGTAAACATGCAGCAACACAAGGGATGTAACCTCTTTGTCTAAAATTGTCCCATGTATGCATCTTATAAGTGTTTTATCTTAAAGAACAAAGTGGAAGTTATTCAGTTGGAATCTAAATGTGAAAGGAAAATAACATATAAATCATGAAAATGTTAATGAATCAATGCAACCTAAACTGTTCACTGAACAGTGTCTTCTACATATGAATCATGAAAATGAAAGTGAATCAGTACAATCTAAACTGTTCACTGAACCAAGGTGTGCGGATTGACACAGCGGATCGGCCGATCCGATTGGATTTTGGCCAAACCGATCCAATCCCGTGGCCCTATCCTCTGTTCCGAGATCGGGATCAGATGGATCGGGCAGGATCGGGCCGGATCGGCTGATCTTGGGATCGTATCGTACCGGATCAGTTGATTTGGCCAACAACCTCCCAACGACTAGCCAGGGGATTGGGGGGCCTATAGAAACCCTCCAAGCCCATCTCCCATCCTCACCAATCTAACTTCTAACTCTCTCTACTCTTATAAATTCTCCCTCTTTATTCCTATTTCTAACTCTCTCTCTCTCTCTCTCTTTAAAATTCTCCTCTTTCTATTCTCATTTTTCGCATTCTATTTTAAGTTTCATCACTCTCATTATCTCTCTTTCTCTCGATTCTTATAAATTCTCCCTCTTTTTTCCATTCTTAAGTTTCTAACTCTCTCTCTCTCTCTCTCTCTCTCTCTATCTTTATAAAATTCACCTCTTTATCACTGCTTGGTGGTTCAAAGCTGCAGGTACTTAAATATCACTCAGGAGGAGCCTCCTTTAGTGAACCATATGTTGGAAGGGTGGGGTAATTTATGTCCTACCTTATCTGAGAGGGAACTATGGTCTGTAATTCTTCTAGCATTCTGTGGGGGGTTTGGACTGAAAGGAATTACAGAAGGTTTAGAGATGAGTATAATAGCATCCATAATATCATGAGGAACGTTCTTAAATGGGTCTCTGAATGGAGAAGAGCTGCAAGGATAGAAGTAGATATGAGATTCTCTCATCTTATGTTTAGTTTGCAGCAGTGGCTTAAGATGAATGGCTGATTTTGTAATTTTGTTAGCTCTTCTGTAATAATATCTTATCAACTTGGGTGAGTATCTTTGGAGTGGGGGACTTTTCATGATTGTAAGGGGTTTTTGTGTGAGTTGAGAGCTTTTGTATTGCTCTCTATTGTACTGTTTGCATTTATTTTCAATAAATTTGTGGCCTATTTGGTCACCTTCCAAAAAAAAAATTCACCTCTTTCTATTCTCATTAATTTCATTCCATTTTTGAGTTTCTGTCACTTTCATTATCTCTCTCTCTCTCTATATATATATATATATATATGTCTTTTTTGAGTTTTCTCTCTATAGTTTAAACTTTAAACTCTCTTCCCTCTCTCTAGCTCTCTAAGCTAGCTTTGTGAAGTGGCACTCTACATGACAATGATTGGATGGATTCTTTAAGGTAAGTTGTCTTTCTATAACACACACACATTCTCTCTCTAACATCCTTATCTCTCTAAAATTTTTCCTTTCTTGCTTTTTGTTTTTTTCTCTTAGATAAATTACTATTAATAGTCCTCAAAAGTAAATAAAATGAACATGTTTATCAGGTTGTAATTTAGAATAAATTGAGAAATGTACATGACTCCTTTATTTTTTTATATTGATGATTATCTAGTTCTAAATACAAGTGACAATAAGAGTCATTCAATCGTATATATTTATTTAATTTTTTTTCAATGATGGAAATCTATACTTCCTTTGATGCTAACACCACATTCTCATAGTACAACATTATATCGAAATATTTATCAATGTATGAACGGGTCAAATAAGAATGTGGTGTTAGCACTAAACGGAGGTATGCAATTATGTCATTGACAAAAAATTTCAATAAATGTAAATGGTTGAAGGACCTCCTAATTGTCATTTATATACAGAATCAAATAATCATCAATAAAAAAAAGAATAGTACACATTTCTTAATTTATTTCTAAATTACAATATGATAATTATTTTATTTTATTTATTGTTGAGAACTGATAATACTAATGCATTGAAGAGGGAAAAAGGAAGTAGGATGGATAAATTTTGGAGATGAAACATAGAGAGAGAATGTGCGTTATAGAGAGACCACTTACTAAAGAAACAAGATAGATAGAGTTGACTTAGACAACAAGCTAGAAATTAAGGTAAATATGAAATTTTGATTTTTCATATATTTTTAAAATTTTTAGGTTTTTTTTTTTTGGAATGAATAAGTGAGAAGTGGGATCAAACCGGATTGGTCTGGGATTGGATTGGATCAGCCGACCCGATCAATCTGGATCGGGTTGATTTGTGCCTGATCGCCGATCCTTCCTTCCTTGCACTGAACATTGTGATGCAGGACAACTAACAGATTCACTAGTGGTGGTAGGAATCAACAACAAACAATATAATATTAGATAGAAGCAGTCTAGTTGCACAATTATTGAGTTAGATAACCACGCCAACAACATAAGTAGCTGAGTAACCGTCTCTCGTGATGAGAAAACGTGGGACTGTTTGGTAGTTGAAGAACTACTACAAGTCTAGTAAATTAGATCCACCCAAAGTCTTATTGGAACTTGGGATCGGTATAACTCGTTTACAACCAACAATGATGATGAATCATGGGCTAAGTACCTTATCTCACGAATCGGTGGCAGATGAAAGCAAATACGTGATAAGCAAAATTGTAGTGAGAGGGCTAGCGTGTACCTCCACGCTAATGCATGGGAGAAGATCACCTGGTGCTCGTGTACCACCCTCAAAAATATAATAAATAATGGCCTACTCCTCGTAGGGAGGTAAAAGGCTACAATAAAAATAATAAAATAGTTCGGGGTGGTAATCACAGCAGTTGACGGGTCACTGGCAGTGCGTACGTCGCTGAAAAAAGTGCCTCGGGAAGCACACTGCAAAATCAATGTGCCGAGATGTTAGTACGCAGATCGAGGCGGCTGACGCGGGCCTTGAGATGCGTGACCGTGGGCCCTTGGTATGCGTATAAAAGTGGCACGCAAAATCAGGCAAGCCGGGGATGTAGCGTGCTGGATCTGGTTGGCCTCGCTGACATGAATCCAACGACCCGAACGGTGTGCGAATCGGAGATCGGAGTCCGGACGAGCTCGGATTAAGGGCGGTGTGCTAACGGCTCCAGTTGCACCTCCCGGCACCCAACAACATACCTGAATGGCACCCTGGCTCGGACCTGGTCGCACCTTGGCTCGACCAGGTAGTAGGTGGTTCAGTCCACGTTAAATGTTGCTCGGACCTTGTTAATGTGGCTCAGACTAGAGTTGAACGTGGCTCGGACCCATGCACTAGGGCTCGGACTAGACCGGGTCAAACCTAAATGGCCGAACCCTTTCTTCCCCTCTTACTATTCCTCTTCCTTCTCCTTTTTTCACACGAACAGACTCGGGGGGGGGGGGGGGGGGGAGGGGGGAAGGCGGGGCACTAAGGTGGTGGGGGCGGGCGGCGACAGTCGGCGTCGGTGGGAGACAGTGAGGTCGCCAGCAACGGCGGGGTCTGACAGCAGCTGCAACGGCTGTCGGAAACTGGTGACGGTGGCAATGGCGGAGGTTCCGGAGGGCGGCGGGAGCCGGCGACGACGACCGCGGTGGAAGGGGGCGTCGGCGATGGCACTGGCTCCGCTATTATGCACCGTCCTCTTCTTCCTCCTCTTCTTCTTTTCTGTTGATGCAGAGACACGAACTGAGGGAAAGAAGAGAGGGGGTTTAAGGGCACGAAGGTGGTGAGGGTGGTCGGCTCTGGCGGGCGGCGCCAGTGGGAGACGGTGACGTCACCAACAGTAGCGGGGTCCGACGGCAGCGATAGCTGTTGCGGGGCTATCGGAAGCCGACGACGGTAGCTATGGCGGAGGTTCCGGAGGGCGGCAACAATGACAGGTGTCGGCGACGACGGCCGCGCTGGAAGGGGGCGACAACACCGGCGATGGCATTGGCTCTGACTATTCTGCACTGTCCTCTTCTTCTTTTTTGTTGTTGCAGAGACACGAACCGAGGGAAAGAAGAGAGGGGGTTTAGGGGGGGAAAGAGGTAGCGGCGGAGTTCCTGTCCGGTGTCGCACCGGAGCAGGGGGAAGTTCCTCGGCGTCGCACCATGGACGAGAGAAGGGGGGGTCTCCGTCGCAGAGAACCAGACTCAGGAATCTTAGGTAATTTTTTTTTCTTCAACGATCATCTCCTCTTAATTTATAAAATAAAGGCACATATATAGACTCAATTTTAGACTCTTATCCTGACTCTAAACCATCCGATCCTATCCCTTCACTGTCTCTATCCATTAACTTCTAATTAGTGCAAAAATCGCACCTAAAAATCTTAAAAAATAAAAGATTACATATTGGGCCATAAATGGGCCTAAAAAAATCAAATAAGTGTATCTCTATGCTTCAACTGGGCCATGCATCGTCTCCAAGCCAAAAGGATGTCTGAATAGCTCTCCGACTCCGGTAGACGGAGTCTGGGTGGAATCAGACTGTAGCTCGGGTGTCCTAACCAATCCTCTCCAGTTGGGAGGAACTCGACCCTGTCGAGTAAGGGTCACTGCTACTTTGGTAGCGCTTCAGGAGGTCAGGGTCGATCCTCTACAACTCGGCTCGAGTGATCTATGTGTCATCTGAAGGCGGCCGTCTCCCCCGAAAAACTAGATATCGGTGGTACGAGCCTTCCCTAGATGTAACAACTTGCTTATCCAGTGTATGTTTAATCTGCTCACGACGAATAGGTATAGGAGTTGCAGGTGGACACTCATGTGTAGGGTCACTGTTGAACCCTTTTTCTGAAGGGTACAAAAGAAAGAAAAAATAATCAATAAAGGCCCATTAATGGCCTTTAATGGAAAAAAAAGGAGGGAGGCTAGAATTCCGCCCCCCCCCCCCCACCGGCTCCCATGGAACCTCCCACCGGTGGGGGGTCTTGAACCCATTAAAAAAAAGAGAGAGAAACCCCCCAACCGGTGGGGGGTCCTCCTCTCATTTATGCAGAGAAAAAAGAATGGGGAGAGGGGAATTAATGACCTTTATTTAAGAAGGTTAATGCCCATTTAGACTCCCTATGTTAGTGGGTTCCCTACTAAAGAAGACTTTAATGGCCAATCATTAGCCTCCATTATTGGAAACCTCCCACATGACTAGAAAATGGAGGTAGTTAAATGGGGTTCACCTCATTTAATACAAACAAGAGAGAGAATAAAATAAAGAGGAGGAGGAGAATGGGGGTGGCCACCGGTTCCTCAAACCGGTGGCACCCCCCCACCGGTTCTTAACAGGTGGGGGGGGGGGGGGGGATAAACCGGTGGCTCCCCCCACCTGTTCCAAACCGGTGGGGGTGCCTACCGGGCCCCCTCCTCTCTATCTTCTCTCTAATTTCTCTCTCACTCTCTCTAAAAAAAAAATCCTCCGGTGGAACCCCTCACCTCAGAAATTTCCGGTGGGTATCCCTACCGGTTAGGTTTCCGTGGCCTATAAATTCCCCCCAAGGGGTAAGAAGAAGGCCATGCCTCCTTGGCCCAAAAATTCCTAGGGGAAACTCTGCCCATTTGAAGACCAAATCGGTGGCTCCCCCCACCGGTTCCAAACCGGTGGGGGTGCCCACCGGGCCCCCTCCTCTCTATCTTCTCTTTAATTTCTCTCTCACTCTCTCTAAAAAAAAAATCCCCCGGTGGAACCCCTCACCTCAGAAATTTCCGGTGGGTATCCCCACCGGTTAGGTTTCCGTGGCCTATAAATTCCCCCCAAGGGGTAAGAAGAAGGCTATGCCTCCTTGGCCCAAAAATTCCTAGGGGAAATTCTGCTCATTTGAAGACCAAATCCGGTGCTCTTGCCCGGGTTTGTTGCGTTGGGAGGATATTTTTCGTCCCGGAGGGCTTTCTTTCTAAGGTTTATTCCTAAGAAGAAGTTCTGCCGAATTTATATTGTAAAATTACCGTTCTATAAGACGGGATTATGCCGAAATGATGAATGAAATACTAATATTTACTCTTTGAGCATATGTGTGTGCATAGGTGTTCATGAATCTATTACTTAAGTAACATTATGTTATTATATTTTCACATACGTAATTAAATTATTAATTAGTTTAATAACTAATTAAAATACATAAATACATAATTAAATATTCTAAAATATCCTTGGCCTCGCTCCATACATAACTAATCTTAGACTCATAATCAAAACTCAATATTGAAATATTGAGACATAAAATAATATACTTAAGTTAAAAAAAAACTTAAATACCTCTATGCTTAATTAATTAATAAAATATGTAAAAATTATTTAAAATCATTAAAATAAATATAAAAATCAGAAAAATTCTGTAAAAACTAGTAATACTCAGTAAAAATTAGAAAATCAAATATAGAAATTACATAAACCCAAAAACATGACTTAAATATCCTTCATATATCCAATTAATTAATAAAAATCAGTAAAAGTAATAAAAAATCAGTAAAATTCAGAAAAAACCAGTAAAAAACAGAGAACCAAATCTGAAAGCATATAAAATTCCCGAAATGACCAAAATGCCCCTAGAACTTAATGAAATTACAAAAGTACCCTCACCGATGATAAAAATCTGTAAAAATCACAGAAAATTCTTAAAAAATATCAAAACTTCTCCAATACCCAAAATACCCTCCAAACCTTAATAAGATGGGTAAAATTATCAAAATATCCTCAGTATGATAAAAATAAATAAAAAATCTCAGAAAAATATAAAAATAGACTTAGTCTAATAAACCCGATTTAAGGTAAAATTACCAAAATATCCCTATAACTTAAATATGTCTAAAATGATCCTAAAATACATTCTAAGGGTTTTCAAGTTTTCCTAAAATGCTAAAAAACTTAAAATGACCATAATGACCCTAATGCAACATAATTGTAAAAATACCCAAAAAATAGACTTTAAGTCTAGAAATCCAATTTGGATAAAATTACCAAAATACCCTTACAACCCAAACACACTTAAAGTAACTCTAGAATACCTCCTAAGGTTTTGAAACCTTCCTAAATCATTAAAACTCATTTCACACACTAAAGTGACCATAATATCCCTATACCCTCCAACTTGACCATAATATCCCTATACCCTCCAACTTGACATAATTACAAAAATACCCTTATGGGTCTAAAATACTTGGAATCAATCCAGATAACTCGTAGTCAATCCAAAACCTTTTAAAAAGTCTCTAAATCAATTATAAAATCATCCTAAACTTGGGTGAGGCCAAGAGCTTAACCTAAAACATATCTTCATATGCATGTGCTGCTTGTAGTAGTAGTGTTGCATGTTATAAGGGCATCAACGGACGGTTAATCAAGGGTTGTCGAGCGGTTGCTCGACGTAATTAACACTGATCGATGTCAGTGGAGAGAGGTTATATACTTGGATCTTCGCCTGATCCGAAGTCCCGAATTTCCTGAGGGCTAATCTCAAGCTCTCATAGTCCAATAAATAAAATAAATAAAACCGACCTATATTTCTCCAGATAAAACAAAAGACCCAAAAAACGACATGATTTTATTTTAAATAATTCGATAGGAGAGACAACTAGGTTAGGTTCCAAACAGATGGCATGCCCGGTGGGACCTCTCTTTCCCTCCATCTCTCCGTCCGATGATGCCCTCATCACAACTCTACTACTAACTATGTCATGTCTTATGCAGGTGATCGAGTTTCTGCTTAAAAGACGACAATGGCGGCAAGGGTCACGTATGACCCACTTGTGGTGGCGACCCACGCACGGTGTGGATATCTAACCACGCCAACATGCTTCGGGGACTTCCCCGCGGTGATTGGATCTCCATACTTTATGGGGGTCGTTCCGGCACCAGAGCCTACTCCGGAAAAAAAGAAGAAGAGGTGCGCTTCTCGCGCCAGAAGAAGCAACAACAACGGCCGACGTAGGCAAGTGCTCGCCGCCAATACCATCAATATCTTTCCAGCCTCCTCGTCCAACAGGAGGCAAAAGCGGAAGGTTCTAACCGCAAGCTCGTCCAGGACGGGGAAAACTATATTGGTGGGGAACTTGGACATTCGTCTAGATGGCGGGCAACCCATCATTCCTAAGATCCATCATATTCTGACAGTTTCTATCCAGAATCGGTTCGGGATTCTACCGAAGCTTTGCCAAGATGGGGCAACATTCAAAAAGAAGAAAAGGACTCCAAAGGCCCCTGTTCGTCGGGAGCCAATAATTATATCAGAGCATGCCATGCCTCGAGAAGAGGGCAATGCTACGCCCCGAGCAAGGGGCAACTCCATGCCTCGGAATGGGGGCAAATTTATGCCTCGGGTTGGGGGCAATCCAATGTAGGATAGGAGTCTCCGCATAAAGGAAATGTGGGTAACCAAAGAGGAAGCCCGCAAAATTCGCCAGGCTAGAGTTACCCTAGCAGAACAACAGCCTCAACAGCTCGTAGAGCCTGAGGGGCAGATAACCAACTCAGCTACCCAACCTTGTTCCTTGCGAGGTCAAAAGGGAAAAGGTGCCTATAAGGCACATGAGCAAGTCCGACAGCGGACATCTGTCCTCGAGCGATTGGGCGCATTGGTCCGATCGACTCACAAAATGAAGAGAACTGCCAGAATGACAAAGAATGGCATACAAGTCTACACATGCTACACCTCCAGTATCACCAACCGGCAGCTTTCCCTGCCAGAAGACCCAAATAATATTATCAATCTGATGCAACGGGTCGGACCCATAACCCGTCAAATGGAGCAAGCTATGCGCTTGCCGAATCGAGGAAGCCAGGGGGCAGAGCCACCCCAAATTGGCAGTGGCAATGCTACTGGAGGAGCTGATGAAGATAGGGCAAATGCTTCAAATATCGAGGCTGCTCCAGAACAACTTTAAGATCAAATACAACCTTAGAGTATGGAGGAGATGAGGCAAGAAAATCAACTAACTCAGGGCCTTGCTCTATGGCCTAATACAAAAGATGAAGGAGCAGCAAAAGGTAGCTCAAGTCCCCCCAACAAAGGCACCACCTCCAAGGGTAATACCTATGTCAACGGTGATAAGACCGCAAGCTGCAGAGGTCAACTTCAACCCTGATGAGATACAAGAAGATCAGGTTGTGGAACCCAATCATAATGGTCAGCAATCCCATGCTTCTGCAGATGATGCTACGGCATTGCAGAAGCATCTTATCGAGCAAATTGTTGAAGCCAAAATGGCAGAACAAGACGATGGAATAGGCACATTTGACTTATACAAAGTACCATTCCCAGTACGTCATATGTTCAAGAAGCTCTCGTCAGATCACAACAAGTGCCCCAAGTTCACCAAGTATGACGGGGAAGGCTCAGCCAAAGAACATATTGCCTAGTATATGAGTGACTTGGGAGAGCTGGCTACTGATGAGGCCTATCTTATGAGGTTCTTTTCTACCTCTCTCACGGGCACTGCGTTCCAATGGTATGCAAAGTTGAAGCCCAACTCTATTAGCAATTGGGAGATAATGTAGAAAAAGTTCCTCGACCACTTCAAGGTGTCGGAACGAAAGGTCACCATCACTGAATTGGTGACACTAAAGCAACGTAGGAATGAATCCGCCACCGACTATATCGAAAAATGGTGGAACCTCTGCATGAAATGCGACAATCCGCCGACCCAAGATGATGCAGTGCGATTGTGCAAAAGGGGCTTAAAGCCTGAAATAAGTGAAAAGCTGATTGGCGCAAATGTCAGGAACTTTGATCAGCTAAATAACATTGTGACGGAGGTCGAAATATTTTTCGCAGACCATCCAACCATTGCCTCCGTTGGGGGGAAAGTCCCAAAGAAGCAAAATATGGATACAAAAGAGGTCAATGCTGTAGACTTTACCTCGGCTGTAGAAAATACAGGGGGCAAGAACAATGAAAATGCCTCAACATCCAATAGAAGGAGATCATATGCCACTCTTAATGAGAGAAGGAAAATGCCTTACTCTTTCATCAGAGAGCATACAAGAGAGTTGTTTAACGTATGCACGCGGGCAAATCTCTTGATGCTACCTGAACCAAAAAGGCCAACAGAAGTTGGTAGAATAGATGAACCCAACTATTGCATGTACTATCGTATGTTGGGACATGTAATAGAGGATTGTTATATCTGCAAAGGGGAAATCGAAATGCTTATTTGAGAAGGGGCCGTGGAGATGGGAAAATACCTGATAGACCTGCCTCAGCCACATCGAATGCCCAGACAAACATTTGCAGCGAATGTTGTCTACATGGGTGAAAACTCCTCAGAAGAAGAGCCTGCAAATAAGAATATAGATGCCCCTCTGGAACAGGAAGCAATACCATCATACGCTCCAGCGACCCCCATTCCAGAAGGGTCTATCGTGGCGGCACTAGAGGAGATTCAGATGAGTATGTCACAACTCTTCCATCGGCAAGTTTCGCCGGAGCAGGAGGCAATACCATCATACGCTCCAGCGACCCCCACTCCAGAAGGGTTTATCGTGGTGGCACTGGAGGAGATTCAGATGAGTATGTCACAGCTCTCCCATCGGCAAGTTTTGCCGGAGCAGGAAGCAATACCATCATACGCTCCAACGACTCCCACTCTAGAAGGGTCTATTATGACAACACTAGAGAAGATTCAGATGAGTCTGATACAACTCTCTCACCAGCAAATCACACTTGAGCAAAAGATAACTCCATCATGTACTCCAGCAACCATCATTCTAGAGGGGCCCATCATGGCCGCATTGGAGGGGATTCAAGTGAGTCTGGGATAAATCTCTCATCAACAGTATGAACTCACTCAAGTAATAGAAGGTCTTGCAAGACAATGTACAGAAGTCCTGACAATGGACAGAGTCAATAGGCCCTTCTCCTTTGAAGAGCCAGGACCAGAATGCAGCCGTCCTCTAAAGAAGAAGGGCAAACTTATCATAGACTTAAATGAAGCACCAGAAGCCCAATACTGAGAGGGGATGGTGCTCAAATGGAAAGGTTGTGAAAGTCATGACAATACTCCCGAGACCACCTTTGTAGCTAGACAAGGTTCTCGGGGAAAACAAGTTGCTGGTGTAGAAATATGGATAAGTTTTAAAGATACAGAATCCCTAGCAAAAAAGCTCAAGAGACCATACTCATTCTCAAAAGAAAAGACCCAAGAACTCTTTGAGGTATGTATGAGTAGAAAAGCAATTGTTCTGCCTAAGCCAAAAAGGGAAGAAGAAATGCATCGGATAGATGCACCCAACTACTGCCCATACCATCGCTTCATCACCCATCCAATTGAACGTTGCTTCATGTTCAAAGATGAAGTGGAAAAGTTGATTCAAGAAGGAAAGATAAATATGGGGAAGTACCTTGTGAATCCCCCACAGCCACATGCGATTACACAATGAGCGTAATTCGCAGAGCCATGAGCAAAAAAAAAGAAAAGAAAAGAAAAGAAGAGTGTGGCTTAAAAATGAGGTGCTCCGATAGACTTGATTGGTCCCGCTCCTGTGAGGGACCAATTAAGGGCAAAAAAGTCCAAAACCCGGCTGAGGTGAAAACTTGAAAGGGCGCTTTAGGTATAAATGGGTGAACCCTGCTGTGTGAAAATCCGAAAGGACGCACAGGTAAAAAAATAAAAGGGGCTAGCTTCGGTGAAAACTCGTATGGGCGCTGATGTTAGTTTTTTTTTTTTTAAAAAAAAATATCATCATCATCCAGCAACTCATCGGGGTATGGGTCACAGAAGCTGTTTGTACCAAGTGTGTTCAAAATATATATATAGCCATCCTCTGGTAGGGGGAGAGCTCTTTCGGCCTGTCTCAGGCGGGGATCGAGTTTTCCCACATTCCTACCTAGGGAGGATATCAGAGTCGTCAATGATGAGAAAATTCTTGGTGTCACTTTACATTGGATAAATGGCACAAATTATCCCATCAAGGGCTATGACCGAGGCGATGATGATGACGTCCTCCCGACTCGGCAAGGAAGTGGGAAACTCGATTTTTCACTTGATAAGGCCAAGAAGAGCATTTCACCCTCTTGGCTAAAATCATTCGTCCCACCGGAAAAATATCTGTCAATAATTCATACCAAAACACTAAAATCCTTGTGCCCCCGGGAGGCGTTGTATCCTAAATTTTCCCATTGCCGTCCCGAGGAGGCGTTGTATCCTAAAATTCCCATTGCCGTCCCGAGAAGGCGTTGTATCTTAAAATTCCCATTTCCGCCCCGAGGAGGCATTGTATTCCTAAAATTTTCATTTCCGCCCCAAGAAGGCGTTGTATTCCTAAAACCTCTATTGCCGCCCCAAAGAGGCGTTGTATCTTATAAAACTTTTCTATTCGCCCCTTCGTGGCAATACCAAAGACTTTCTTGCGTCCTTGGGAGCGTTATATCCCAAAATTCCTCTCATATATTATAGTCCCATCGGCGTGCCGTAATGGGTCGAATCTGCCTCGAGGAGGCATTGTATCATAAAATTGCCTCTAGTATACACCAGTCCCACTGATGTGCCACGAGGGGCTGTAATTCATATTTTGCCTACGGGAGGCGTTAAACTTCGGAATTCGCCAACGGGAGGTTTTAAATCATGAAATTCATATTTCGCCTACGGGAGACGTTAAACTCCGGAATTCGCCTACGGGAGGCTTTAAATCTTGAAATTCATATTTCGCCTACAGGAGGCGTTAAACTCTGGAATTCGTCTACGGGAGGCTTTAAATCCTGAAATTCATATTTCGCCTATGGGAGGCGTTAAACTCCGGAATTCGCCCACGGGAGGCTTTAAATCCTGAAATTCATATTTCGCCTACGGGAGGCGTTAAACTCCGGAATTCGCCCACGGGAGGTTTTAAATCTTGAAATTCATATTTCGCCTACGGGAGGCGTTAAACTTCGGAATTCGCCCACGGGAGGCTTTAAATCCTAAAATTTATATTTCGCCTACGAGAGGCGTTAAACTCTGGAATTTGCCTACGGGAGGCATTAAATCCCGGAATTCATATTTCGCCTACGGGAGGCGTTAAACTCCGGAATTCGCCTACGGGAGGCTTTAAATCTCGGAATTCATATTTCGCCTACGGGAGGCGTTAAAACTCCGGAATTCGTCTACGGGAGGCTTTAAATCTCAGAATTCATATTTCGCTTACGGGAGGCATTAAACCTTGGAATTCGCTTGCGGGAGGCTTTAAATCTTGAAATTCATATTTCGCCTACGGGAGACATTAAACCCCGGAATTCGTCTACGGAAGGCATTAAACTCTGGAATTCGCCTACGGAAGGCATTAAATCCTAGAATTCGCCTGCGGGAGGCTTTAAATCCTGAAATTCATATTTCGCCTACAGGAGGCGTTAAACTTCGAAATTTTGCCCACTTGGGAGGCAGATATATCCCAAAAAGGCCAAAATTCTCCTTTTCGCCTATGAGAGGTGTTGTGTTCTAAAATTCAACTAATTGTCTTGTGCCTCCGGGAGGCACTGTATCTCAAAATATTCGGTCTTCGGGAGCCTTTGTATCCCAAATCCACGACTACCTAGAACCCCCTTTTCTCGAAAACTACATATATTTCTTATCGGTTCTCAGGGAAGACTTAATTCCCTACATATAATTTTTTATCGGTTCTCAGGGAAGACTCAATTCTCTACATATAATTCCTTATCGGTTCTCAGGGAAGACTCAGTTCTCTACATAAAATTCCTTATCGGTTTTCAGGGAAGACTCAGTTCTCTATATAAAATTTCTTATCGGTTCTCAGGGAAGACTCAGTTCCCTACATATAATTCATTATCGGTTTTCAGGGAAGACTCAGTTCCCTATATATAATTCCTTAACGGTTCTCAGGGAAGACTTAGTTCCCTATATAAAATTCCTTATCGGTTCTCAGAGAAGACTCAGTTCCCTATATATAATTCCTTAACGGTTCTCAGGGAAGACTCAGTTCCCTACATAAAATTCCTTATCGGTTCTCAGGGAAGACTCAGTTCCCTACATATAATTTCTTATCGGTTCTCAGGGAAGACTCAGTTCCCTATATATAATTCCTTAACGGTTCTCAGGGAAGACTTAGTTCCCTACATAAAATTCCTTATCGGTTCTCAGAGGAGACTCAGTTCCCTATATATAATTCCTTAACGGTTCTCAGGGAAGACTCAGTTCCCTACATAAAATTCCTTATCAGTTCTCAAAGAAGACTCAGTTCCCTACATATAATTTCTTATCGGTTCTCAGGGAAGACATAGTTCCCTATATATAATTCCTTAACGGTTCTCAAGGAAGACTCAGTTCCCTACATAAAATTTCTTATCGGTTCTCAGAGAAGACTCAATTCCCTACATAAAATTCCTTAGCGGTTCTCAGGGAAGCCGTAATTCGCTACCAAAAAAAAAAGAAAAAAATGGGGCTTAAAAATGAGGTGCCCCGATGGACTTAATCGATCTCGTCCTCGAAGGGATCGATTAAGGGTAAAAAAGTCTTATACCTAGCTAAGGTGAAAATCCGAAAAGGCACCTTCGACAAAATCGGATAACCCCGCTGTGTGGAAACTCGCAAGGGCGCACAGGCAAAAATAAGAGGGGGCTAATACTGGCGAAAACCTGAAAAGGGCGCTAGTATTAGTTTAAAAAAAAAAAAGAAAGAAAGAAAGAAAAAATAATACAGGCAATATACAACAAAGAGTTCATACCACTCAAGCTTAGCATTGATCTTCAGAAATAATATATTGAAGCAATTGTGGAGCTCGAGACGAGCCGGCGGGGTAGTTCAAGTTCTTCGACAAAAGGGGAGGCAATAAGAATTACAATAGAGAAATAACAGATCAACTCTGGCCTAGGGAAGAGCCATGTCCCGCCAGAGACTGCAATAGACTGTCTACCAGCAAATGGAAAACTTCAAGCCTTTGAAGAAATTCGGCTCCATCTCCGGAGTGCTAGTTGAAGTAATGATCGATGGCTGCCACAAAATAGGAGTTCTCCCTCCAACAAAGCTTCAAGAATATATGCCTGCTAGCGCAGAGCGGCAATCTGGGCGTCTGCGGTACTAGAAAGGACAATATCCTTTTGATATTGGAGCACAGGAGTCTCCGCAACCCAAGCTGTATTGGCTGCTTCGATAGTTTCAATCTCGGCCCGCTTTGACGAAAGGCTACTTGACAATTGGCGGGACCGGAATATCGTCCTCTCCGTGCCCCGCCATAGGAGGAACTCCCGTGTGGGCCATGGGGACAATGACATCAAGCTGCAAGAAGATAGAGAGAGGAAATCAGCACCAGAGAGCTGCAATAAAAGTCTCGAGATACACAAATAAAAATCGATCAAGTCCTAATGAAGTCATAGGACAAAGTCAAATTACTATGAACCGGATATTAGGCTAGTCCAGAACGCTTCGTACGGAGCTCCTGGAAATGCCAATATAAGGTACTGATATCCCAAGATAGAGCAAATGCCGGAAGAATTAAACGACTCGTTTGTGTATTCTTAAGGAGTCTCCATATCATGAAGGCCAAGAGATCCTACAGAATCCGAGTAAATGTCAAAAGATTCGAGCAGCATCAACTCTCGGGGAACCTCTAGGTCGTGAAGGCTAAGATGATTCTCATAATCAAAGGGGTTAGACGCTTTCAAATACATCTGGAGAGTCAAAAAAGTTATGAAAACAAGACTTCCTAGGTTTATCTTGAGGTGTCTAAGTATCAAAATTGAGGGTCATCGGAATCCAGATAAGCTCAGATGGAGCACATGCATAGCAAGCCGAAGCGATGTGTCGTCTGGCATATACGAGACGGCGGTTGACTTCTTTTAATAGCTATGAATATATAAGGCAAGACATGGGAATTCATCAAGTTAATATTGGCACACCGCATGTGAGGACTCCTCAAGCATGCAAAATGAAGATTCTTGTAGCCAGATGGGACACGGGACATGCACCGTCGTCTTCACCTTCGGCACATGTCCTATGGGGGGCATTTGTTGAACCCTTTTTCTGAAGGGTACAAAAGAAAGAAAAAAAAATCAATAAAGGCCCATCAATGGCCTTTAATGGAAAAAAAAAGAGGGAGGCTAGAATCCCCCCTCCACCGGTTCCTATGGAACCTCTCACCGGTGGGGGGTCTTGAACCCATTAAAAAAAGAGAGAGAAACCCCCTAACCGGTGGGGGGTCCTCCTCTCATTTATGCAGAGAAAAAAGAATGGGGAGAGGGGAATTAATGACTTTTATTTAAGAAGGTTAATGCCCATTTAGACTCTCTATGTTAGTGGGTTCCCCACTAAAGAAGACTTTAATGGCCAATCATTGGCCTCAATTATTGAAAACCTCCCACATGACTAGAAAATGGAGGGGGTTGAATGGGATTCACCTCATTTAATACAAACAATAGAGAGAATAAAATAAAGAGGAGGAGGAGAATGGGGGTGGCCACCGGTTCCTTAAACCGGTGGCACCCCCCCACCGGTTCTTAACAGGTGGGGGGGGGGGGGGAGATAAATCGGTGGCTCCCCCCACCGGTTCCAAACTGGTGGGGGTGCCCACCGGGCCCCCTCCTCCTCTCTATCCTCTCTCTCTCACTCTCTCTAAAAAAAAAATCCCCCGGTGACACCCCCCACCTTAGAAATTTCCGGTGGGTACCCCCACCGGTTAGGTTTCTGTAGCCTATAAATTCCCCCCAAGGGGTAAGAAGAAGGCCATGCCTCCTTGGCCCAAAAATTCCTAAGGGAAATTCTGCCCATTTGAAGACCAAATCCAGTGCTCTTGCCCGGGTTTGCTGTTTGGAGGATATTTTTCGTCTCGGAGGGCTCTCTTCCTAAGGTTTATTCCTAAGAGGAAGCTTTGTCAAATTTACATTGCAAAATCACCGTTCTATAAGACGGAATTATGCCGAAATGATAAATGAAATACTAATATTTGCTCTTTGAGCATATGTGTGTGCATGGGTATTCATGAATCTATTACTTAAGTAATATTATGTTATTATATTTTCACATACGTAATTAAATTATTAATTAGTTTAATAACTAATTAAAATATATAAATACATAATTAAATATTCTAAAATATTCTTGGCCTCGCTCCATACACAACTAATCCTAGACTCATAATCAAAACTCAATAATGAAACATTGAGACATAAAATAATATACTTAAGTTAAAAAAAAACTTAAATACCTCCATGCTTAATTAATTAATAAAATCTGCGAAAATTATTTAAAATCATTAAAATGAATATAAAAATCAGAAAAATTTTATAAAAACCAGTAATACTTAGTAAAAATTAGAAAACCAAATTTGAAAATTACATAAACCTAAAAACATGACTTAAATATCCTTCATATATCCAATTAATTAATAAAAATCAGTAAAAGTAATAAAAAAATCAGTAAAATTCAGAAAAAATCAGTAAAAAACAGAGAACCAAATATGAAAGCATATAAAATTTCCGAAATGACCAAAATGCCCCTAGAACTTAATGAAATTACAAAAGTACCCTCACCGATGATAAAAATCTGTAAAAATTACAGAAAATTCTTAAAAAATATCAAAACTTCTCCAATACCCAAAATATCCTCCAAACCTTAATAAGATGGGTAAAATTACCAAAATACCCTCAGTATGATAAAAATAAATAAAAAATCTCAGAAAAATATAAAAATAGACTCTAAGTCTAATAAACCCGATTTAAGGTAAAATTACCAAAATACCCCTATAGCTTAAATATGTCTAAAATGATCCTAAAATACATTCTAAGGGTTTTCAAGTTTCTCTAAAATGTTAAAAAACTTAAAATGACCATAATGACCCTAATGCAACATAATTGTAAAAATACCTAAAAAATAGACTTTAAGTCTAGAAATCCAATTTGGATAAAATTATCAAAATACCCTTATAAGCCAAACACACTTAAAATAACTCTAGAATACCTCCTAAGGTTTTGAAACCTTCCTAAATCATTAAAACTCATTTCACACACTAAAGTGACCATAATATCCCTATACCCTCCAACTTGGCATAATTACAAAAATACTCTTATGGGTATAAAATACTTGGAATCAATCCAGATAACTCGGAGTCAATCTAAAACTGTTTAAAAAGTCTCCCAATCAATTATAAACCCATCCTAAACTTGGGTGAGGCCAAGAGCTTAATCTAAAACATATCTTCATATGCATGTACTGCCTATAGTAGTAGTGTTGCATGTTATAAGGGCATCAACGGACGGTTAATCAAGGGTTGTTGAGCGGTTGCTCGACGTAATTAACACTGATCGAGGTCAGTGGATATAGGTCATATACTTGGATCTTCGCCTGATCCGAAGTCCTAGATTCCCTGAGGGCTAATCTCAAGCTCTTATAGTCCAATAAATGAAATAAATAAAACCGACCTATATTTCTCCAGATAAAACAAAAGACCCAAAAAACGGTAGGATTTTATTTTAAATAATCCGATAAGAGTGACAGCTAGGTTAGGTTCCAAACAATCACTTACAAGGGAGGAGAAGGTTCGAAAGGATCACTGGAAATCACTATTGGGTCTCGATATGGTACCAGACCAGAGACATTGAATGTGAAACTAATACTATAATCTGGTGGTAACTCAACATATGCATTGGACCCTATCTGCTTCAAGATCTTGAAAGGACCGGCTCCTCTAACTTGCAACTTCTTGATGGTTCCAGATGAAAACCGCTTAGGTCTGACCCTGATCATGACGTAGTCACCCTCCAGAAACTCTTGCGGACGTTGGTGTGCATCTGTCAATTTTTTATAATGCTCATTGCTGATCTCTATATGACGATGGACAGCGTCATGCAAGCTCCTAATATGCTTAGCTAAAGACTCAGTAGACTCTGACATACGGGTATGAACGGGCAAAGGAACTAGCTCCATGGGCCTCCTAGGTCTATGGCCGGTGATAATCTTAAAGGGACTTATACCTGTAGACCTATTGATCGAATCATTATACGCAAACTCAGCATAAGATAGGATCAAGTCCCAACTATGCACATGCTCTCCTACAAGACAACACAACAGATCCCCCAGACTCTTATTGACTACTTCAATTTGCCCATCGGTCTGAGGGTGATAGGTCGTAGAGAACTTGAGCTTAGTGCTGAACAGATGCTACAAGGTTTTCTAAAAATAGTTCGTAAATCGAATATCCCTGTCAGTGACTATGGTCTTTAGTAACCTATGCAAACGGATTACCCCATCAAAAATAGACGGGCTACTCTAGACGCACCATAAGTCTTGGAGCAGAGATAAAATGAACCATTTTAGAAAATCTATCGACAACCACCAGGATGGAATCATGCTTATGGACCGTTCATGGCAGGCCTAAAACAAAGTCTATGTTAACGTCCTACCACAGACTATCTGGCACGGGGTGTGGAGTGTACAAACCGCTGTTCTGTTTCCTCTGCTTTGCCATAGCGTAGGTGTGACACTGAGCCACAATGCGTGTCACGTCGCGCTTCAGGCTAGGCCAATAGAACCGGTGCTCCATTAACTCAATGGTCTTATTGTGGCCGAAGTGACCGACTAGACTACCTGCATGATCTCCCACACTAAGAAGTCACGGACTGAGGTCCATGGGATACACAGTCTATCTCCACGAAAAGGATAACCCTCCTGAAGAACATACTCATTAAACTCTCTTGAGGGTCCATATTAGAATGCTGTGTGGATCGGGCCGAAATCAGGATAAATGGGATACTCCTCACGAAGTCTCTCGAATCTAGTGACCTCTACGCTGATAGTAGATAAAAGATAAGCTTGACGACTCAACACGTCGGCCACTTGGTTCTCCACACCCACTCGATGTTTGAGAACAAATGTGTATGCCTGCAGAAACTCTAATGCCTGCAGAAACTCTACCCAGCGACTGTGCCTAGGGTTGAGCTTCTTTTGGGTATGGAGAAATCTGAGGGTCTTGTGATCAGAGTAGAGAACAGACTCCCGAGGAAAGAGATAGTGCCTCCAATTTCGCAGAGCCTAGACTACTGCGTAAAACTCCTTTGACTGTCCTTTTAAGTTTTAAAGATCCTTTATATGTACACCTTTAAAGATCCTAAGAAGAATGTCATTGCCACATCATTCAAAGGCCTATCATCTAAGTATCCCTTAAGGATTCCTAAAAAGAAACGACGTAAGTATATCGTGCAACATGGGTCCTTTAAGAATCTCTCAAGGATCCAAAAAGGGATCCAATGAAAATAGCATGTCGAAGTGTATCCTTTAAGGATTCCAAGACATTTAAAGGAACATGAATGATCTGTTTCAAGGGTTATTTCATAAATTGACATGTTAGTGCGTGATTTTCAAGAGGGTACCACCAGATGGTTAATCAAGGGTTGTCAAATCGTTGATTGACGTAATTAACATTGACCAAGGTTAGTGGGGAGAGATCAAATTTACGGATCCATGCTTGATCCATAACACTAGACTTCCTGAGGGCTTACCCTAAGTTCTCAAAGTCTACCCAAAGCAAAAAGATAACATAAAAATATTAAAAAAGAAAAAAAGGAAAACAAACCCATAAGCCCCCACATTATTCTCCAATTGCTTGACCATAAGCACCTAAGTGAACACCCCTTGCCACACCTTGTCTGTAAAGCTACATCCGATGAAAAGATAATCCAGACTTTCAGTTTCCTCTCCACATGTAGCAGATGAGTTGCACATCACCTTCTTGAGAATTTTACCAAACAATTACTGATCTACTTCTGTAGATTTTTAACTGTCACTCAAACTATATTGGAGCATGTTTCCATGGGCTTGTCAGATCAAAAGGGGGCTCCATTCTGTTAGCACCTAAGAAAATAGTATAACCTTAACCATATCTCCATCTAGACATATTGGCACTTGTATTGTGATCCTGTAGAATAGTTGGAGTTGGAAACTCAAGTTGTCAAATAACACCGCAACTCCGGATAAGTTTTTAGATAGCATTGTATCTTCCAGGGAAGTTAAGTCTCTGAGTCTGTTGAAAACAATTCATTTCAAGCTGTCCCTGCTGTATAATTGGAGTAGATTTCTTTTGGCCAAGTGATTCATGTTGGGCGCAACCCCATTTACTTGATCTTATTTCTGGGTGAGGGACCTCTCCTCTACCATTTGGTTGTATTATCTCTTTTTATTCTACTAATAGAATTGGTGGTGCAACCCATGCTTTTTTTATAGGGCGTGCCAGGGGGGATGCTGCAACCCTGGATAAGCTTTGCATCTTGGCCATCAAGAAATTTTTAATCAATGATATATTGTGTCTGTTTCCAGAACGTATAAGATGCATAAACATAACATGAATAAGCTTTCTATGAAACAATTGAGCATACAATTTCCATTTACATGTGTATAGCTATAATGCAGATACAAGTAAGCTTTCTATAATCCAAATGTGCGTAAACAGGTTTCAAACGAAATATCATTCATGTAGATCTGGCAGAGAAAAGTGGGAGTTTCAGGAGGATATAAAGAGAAGATGCTTCAATTGGAGATGGCAGGAGAGTGATGGCGTTTAGCTGCCTTGGCTTAGGGAATGGTTTTTTGGAAACATTTTATAGGTGAAGTATTGAGAAACCATGTCATTATGCTGTATAAATCTTTTCTGGAGGTCATCTAAGATCAATAAACAAGATGGTATAATGTTCTACTGTATATGTAGATCACTAGATCTTGGTGCACACTTGGATGATCAGATTCAGAAACTAGTATACCTATTTCGTGTTCCTAAATGCTATACCTCCAAGTACAAATTATGAAGAAACAAATATGTTGTCCATATCTTTATATAGGATTTGGTAAATAGACAGTATATCAGGTTTCTGGTTACCGTTGACTCCCTGAATTACAATGAAGATTGAGGAGATCTTTTTAAAGATGTGTCAGGAGGTGTTCCAATCTCCTTTACATGGTTCAGAGACATTTAGCAATCCAAATTCCCTCTAACTAGGAAAGATACAGTGGTGAGTCGTTTATGAAGCTTGCTGCCAATGATGTGCAAACAGGAACTGTGACAACTGAGCAGCCTATCTACTTCTTCCTTATTTTGTTTTATCAAGGTAAAATTAAATTCCACATTTTGGCATAAAGAGGATGACTCAAAAAGATATATGATGCGGGACGATACTCAGGCGTCTCAACCCAGCCCTGTCGCAGGGCAGAACAGACCCCATCTCAGGGTCTTTGGTTCCCCATCTCAGAGAAGCGGAGAAAATACTCAGAAATTTGCAATAATAATTCACTATTGTTTGAAAAGAGTATTACAACACTATTTAAAGAGAAAACAAACCCTAAAGACTCCGTAAACCCCATCTCAGGTTTGGCTACGAATTGGTTCCTTCACATGAGGAGTTTCCGAGGCGTCGAGCCTAGTACGGCGCCCACGGCTCGAGCTACTGGTGATTTTGGGGTTCGATCCTGGGCACAGTGGGTTTACTCTTGGGTATCAAAAAGAAAAAAAAAACTTGAAAAAATAGTGTGAAACTCACATAGAAAATTCAAAAAAAAGAAAAGAAAAAGGCCTAAACGAGTCCCAAACGGGTCAAACAAAATATCTATAGACTCGTAGTCCAAAATCCTATGTATTAGACACACTTTGGTGAGGCTTTGAGCCCAAATGAGATTGGGACTGCTGGATTGACTGGATGGTCCTCGAATCACTGTGTAAAATGCGTCGGATTAGGATCCCCATCATTCTCCTTCGATCTAAGAAAACTCGTCCTAAGTTTTGAAATGCGGCAATATCCATAGGGAAATGATGATAGTGGCAAAGCCAAGAAACACAACTAATGCTATAGAGATAACTATGCAAAGGAGAGCCTCGAATCAATGTGAAAAGTATGCCTTAACATCGCACCATATCATGTGAAAGTCATCCTGATCCATACTAAAATCCATAATTGCATCCAGGAGAGAGCAACACTGAACATTCGGGATCTCAAGTAGGTACTCAGAAATTAAGTTGAAACTCATGTCAGACATGAGTATCTGATCCCATGCCATCTGGTTAGGTGAGCTACGAACAAGTATTAGCGATGAACTTGCCTTGAATACATCACGATATCAAATGGAGTATCGACTCAATAAACAATGTAGTATCCCAAGCAATCAATTGAGTGAGAATAATCACAGGCAACGAATCGGCATCAAATATGTCTTTTGAAATCAAATCCAAACTAGATGTGGTAAACAAATCATGATCGCAAGCATCAAAAAGCAATGACTCCACGTCGCTTATATTGTCAATGAAGGACTCCTCCACTACCATTACCTTTGGTGGAATAACCGTAGTATAATGAGGACGACCTAATGAATTTGGGAAGGTAAACTTCCTCTTTAGATGAATTAGCTGAAGAATACACCTTGTCCAATTAGGATGCATAGTAGCTTGACGTTCTTCCATCCAATCCTTTCCCAGACTGTGAGAACCATGTGAATAAGTAGTGCACATGCTCCATCGATATAGGTAACAACGTTCAATGAACACATCCCCGTACATCACCGATACAATTCTACAACAGCTCACTCTCCTTCTACAATGATCTCCCTATTCTTTAATAATGAATCAACAATGGGGCGAGAAATAAAGTTTCATGCTCCCTTTCATTCAGAATCACTATGGCACATTCTTTGTTGGGTAGCGTCACGCTGAAGGTAAAAGCAAGAAGACATGACATAAGGGTGTACCAGGGGCCCCGATTGGATGGAACAAACCAGAATTACGTTGTTGGATGTCTCCTCAAGAAGTGTTGCCACAAGGACGAGATAGCTGGCACACAAATTGAAGCAATTTGGTAGGGGCCTTGAAATGCACATACGTGTCCTTGGGGTGCATGTAGAGGTGACATGCAAAACGAGGTGCCACTGTCGGATAGGTGCTGGCGAGGTCGGCCTCGTTGTGAGGAAGCCGGCAGTGCATTCAGCATGTCGAATGGAGCACTGATATGCTTAGAACAGGGGCGGTGCACTTCTTCTACTATTGCACTGCCTGGTGCAATGGTCTACGGCGTGCTGGAACTTGGATAGGGGCACATGGACACAAGGCTTTACTATAGCGAGCCCTGGCTCGCAAGGCTGGTTCGGACCAGTCCGACCTGTTCAAACTATGTAGGAGCAAGCACGCCTGGAGGGGGAGACTCAGCCTCTCTAGCAAACCAGCTCGTGCCAACAGGTTGGGTCCTGGCTTGGGCTAGGAACAAGGGGCCAAGGCCTTGGGTGCAAGCTGAGCAGGACCAGGTGTAGGTTGGTGGGGGGGTGGGGGGGGTTGGTTATGCCCTGGGCATGCTGCGGCGCACTTGCGCTAGAGTGTGCTCACGTGCTACTGTGGGAAGGGGGCACAAGTGGCGTTCCCCCCTCCCCAGAACTGTTCTGTGAACAATAGCTGCAGAAGCAACCAGTAGAGAGAGATTTGCAGCGGGGAGAGAGAAACGAAGGAGGGATGTGGCGGGGCACTGTTCTGGCATGGGTACTGTAGCTGCTACAGTAACCACTCAATAGAAAGAGAGAGCGAGAGGGAGGTCTCACAAGAGAGAGAAAGTGAAAGGGAAGAAGAGGGCAGCGGTGAGGGGAGGCAGCATAGTGTGGATCAAAGTTTGCTCTAATATCAAAATTTATATGGGACAATACTCGAACGTCTCACCCAGCCCTGTCTAGGGTAGAACAAACCCCCTCTCAAGGTCTTTGGTTCTCCATCTCAGAGAAGTAGATAAAATGCTCAGAAATTCGCAATAATAATTCACCATTAATTTGAAAAGAGTATTACAACACTATTTAACTAAAAACAAACCTTAAAGACTTCTTAAACTTGCCTTTAGACCAAAATACCCTTAACCTGAAAGAATAGTGCAAAAATTGCATTCGAAAAAAAAGAAAAAGATCTAATGAGCCCCAAATGGGTTGAACGAAATATCTACAGACTCGTGGTCCAAGATCCTATGCATCAGACACACTCTGGCGAGTCTCTGAGTCCAAACTGTTTTTGATTTTATACTCCAGTAGTCCCATGGCAGATTGCAAAGGCACTGTTTGTTTGGTTTCTTGGAGTGGCACATTATCATTTTGCATTGTCCCTTTTGATCTAGGGAATAATCACTGGATAACATTTGACTAAAAGCCTAGATACTAGGTTCCTCTGGACAGCAACTCCAATGGGGTAAAGGCTTTGAATTAGCTGATTATTGGTGCTGGCTGAGTATCCTTAATTAAACTTTCAAATAAGTTGCTTGCTCACCCAGACATTAGTGACCAGGGAAAGGCTGCAAGCGATTTCCATGGATATTACTGATGTCTCCACACAATCCATGAATTGTGATGGCAGATTCTTTGTTTTTCTTTTTTGCTAGTTTTTTCAGTAAGTGCTTAGAGGGTTTCTTTCTTTTTTGGCTAGTGCCTCTTTCAGTAGAAGAATTCTCATGATCTTGACTCTAATAATGAGTCCTTTGTTGGTCCATCAGTATGAGATATCTAATGTTCCATATAAAGTCAAAAGCTTGGATGGTGTAGTGGTATTTTGGTTCAAAGAAGATTAACCTTTAGTATTTTAATGGAACATTATTGCTTCCTCACTGGAGCATGCTTCTTGAAGTGTCAACTATTATGTTGGGGTTATCTCAATGGAGTTTGGGTTTCTATTTCAATCTTGTTCTTGGTGTTTGTTAACTGATAATATTGTGATAGGGCTTGCTCAAGAGTTTTCTCAATCATGTCTTGTTGCTAGACAAATATTCCTCATCATCATCTCATAAGGCCTTATCCCCTCAATCTAGATATATCTGAGATTTTTTGGTGGGTACTGGAGGATAGCTTAAGATATAAGATATCACAATTTCTAGTAATGTTAAGATGGCTGGTAGTGGCTACTGATATAAGGCACCTGTGTAGGGGAGGTTCTTGTGATAAATTTAACCATGTAGGTGAAAGATTTTTGAGATCAAACTCTTTTACTTCATCTCCACGACATACGCCCACACCCATGGAATGCAAAATCGGCCGATCCTGATCTGGATCGGTCGATTTAGACTGGGAACTGATCCGGATCGGGATCGGCCATAGCCGATCAGATTCTAGGGGGAACCGACCAGAATCGGCCGGCATCCCTGGCAGATCCCGGACATTTCCCCTTTTTTTGGTGGCCGATTCCCGCTGATTCCGGCTGATCCGATTTGGCCGATCTGATCTGGAACTGATCGGGATCACAGGGGTCCGATCCGGACCCCCGACCCGATCCAGACCCCCGACCGATCCAGAATTCCATGTCCACAACCCCCAACCACCCCAGCCATGATTGATTTACAGGCTTCTCTTCATATCAGGGAAAAATACAGATTGATGACAGAAACATTCATTCTAAAGGTTCACATCATGATTAGATTGATGATATATGCACAGTGAATGTCCTTTGCTTCAGCTTCACTGGATCTTTAGTGTTTTTTTTTATGATGGTCTTATCATTTGATAGGAAAAGGTCCTTGATAGTTCGATACTATCTGTCTCTGCTAGTGACAAAGAGGCTATGACCACAGGATGAAATTTAGTCTCTATAGAATTGATTTTTCTGGATATTCTGTCCAGTGGTAGGAAAGAGGCTGAATGTCAAGAAAAGAAAATGAATAACAAGGAATTCCAATCATTGGTATTTTGCATGGTTGGTGGGGAACGTAGCATCTTAGTTGAAGAAATCAAATAACAAGAAGTTCCAGTCTTTCCTTTGTGCAAAGCATGGCAAGAAAGGGTTTAAACAAAGTTCACGTCATCGTATTTAATGGATTTTTCTAAGCAAGATGTAAGAAGTTCTTGTGGACAATTCAATTACAAGAATGGAGGATAGATAGAGTGAGTAATATCATTTCGCTGCAATGAAGGGCGTCCATCCTAACATGTCTTTGGGGTAGGTGTACAAAAGCGGAGGTTATTTAGGCAGAAAACATTTGTATGTTGGGAAGCTTAGAGAAGTGCTTTGTGTAGGAGTTGGCATCTGAATCAGATGAAATCGTGGAACTGCTTCTTGATTCCAATTTCCATAAGCCATGATGCATTCTGAATTTGATTCCATTTCCTATGAGATGTAGGAACATATTGGAAGCTTATCAAGAGTTTATATTTAAGGAAATGAATCTATTTTGTAATTAGAAAAATAGTTAGGAAAGCAAATTTAGTGCTTTAAATATTATATGTTGTATATTCACGTGTATTATAAAATACAAAAAATAATATACAAGAATACATTTGATAAGTATTATTGGCAACTCATAGTCAAATGTAGTTCATATTAAAAATAGTAATACTCGCTGCACTGACTGCACTGCATGAGGTGCGGCCCAAAAAATGAGGTCATTTTTTTATTTTTTTATGGTTGGCTTCACCATACCCTACAATTGATACAACCCGCTCTCTGATTGGATGGCCCAAAAAAAATCTAAAAAAATCAAAGACTGAGTTCTAATTTATTGGGTTCAGCCCGTTAAGGGCATTTTTTTTAACCATTCACTGGGGCTCGGGGTTTGATCTTTTAGAATTTTTGGGTTGTCTGATCAGAGATTGGGTTGTACGGACATGTAAGGCATGAGAGGGCAGGCCATAAGACAAAATAAAAAGAATTCCTTATTTTTTGGGCCATACCCCATGCGGCGTGTGCAGCAAGTATTATTCATTAAAAAAAAACTTCATTTCAAATTCTGATTATCTTAGTTGGAATTGGGTGATTACTGACAACGGGATTTCAGATTACAGCCTTAGTTGGACCACAAGGATCAGAAGCTTGGCAGAAGCAACTACTGGGTTATGTTTTGATTACTGAATTATGTTTTCTGTTCTAGAAACATTGTTTGAGTGATTTGAGTTTGTGATTCCGATCTTATCGAAACATAGAAATAACCATCCTGTAGAAGTTTACCCAATTGATACCCGTGAGTCAAAGAACGAAGATGTATTATTTCTTCTTTATCTTAGGGTTGTCAAATCCAAGTCTATAGGTAGAGTTCACTTTGAGGAGGACTAATATAGTTTATGTAGAAGAGCTAGTGGCCATTGTTAGATCCTCAATGGACTTGGGTAAATCATTTTAATGTTTTCAAATTTTCTTCAGTTGATATCATGGTTAAGGCTTCTGGATCAATTTTTTTTCCTGAGTCATTCTCTATCTATGTTGAACTGTTTTCATATATTTTTGTAGAGCATGGTATTTGTGTCAGCAGTCCAGGTTACTTGGGGTTCTGTGGATGATGATGATGGTGATAGCTGATTTGGCACATTGCTTCAAGCCTGCAAGGGCTTAGATCTAATGCTTCTCCTTTAACATAGTTATTTTCTAGTCTTAAGTCTTAACATTACTTATTTTCTAGTCTTAACATTACTTCCTAAATCTCCTTTAACAGTGTCATCATGTAGTACCAGAAGGCAAAAAAGTACTCGGGATCTAAAAATGGTAACAATCTAAAAGAGATCTATGCCAATACTCATTCCTTGATGACACCTTAAGGCTTTATTTTTTGGCGTAAGTCTGTTTTACTTTCCCCACTATCCTGAAGTGATTTTTCCCTCAAATTCATGTTAGATAGCATGAATACAGGACAACAAATAAACTATTGACATCCCATGCAAATCAAGTGACAATTAGATTCTGTTTTCCACTTTTGGGGCGATCGTTCACAGTAGCTGGTTGTCTCAAATGGAGCGTAGGAAAATCATGCATGCTTTCATCTGCCATATATTCAATCAGAAGGTTTCCAGTGAATTTAACCTCGATGAATCATGTAGGTAATTAATATTTTGCCTGAGAAGACCAATTCATATGGATGCAGGCAATGATTGAGAAACAGGTTTAGGATAGACAACTATGATGCTGCAACTGGGCTTTGATTTTGTCATGTTCTTAATGTGCACGGATTGTAAAGGCACGAGTAGGTTAAGCTCAGGGATGTACATTTAGCAGCCTTTCATCTAATTTGAAGTACCTTATGACAGCTGTACAGTGTGCAAATGTTGCCAGTTAATTTAACGTTCATGAATCATGTAGGTAACTAATATTTTGCCCGAGAAGATTAACTCATATTGATGTAGGCAATGACTGAGAAACAGGTCTAGGATGGACAACTTTGATAGTGTAACTGGCCTCTGATTTGTTGTGTCCTTGATGTGCATGGCATTATAAAGACTTGAGTAGGTTTAAGCCCAAGGATGTACACTTAGCAGCCTTCCATGATTGCATCTAATTTGAAGTACCTTATGGCAGCTGTACAGTGTGCAAAGTGGGTCTTTTACTGTCATCTGGTATCTGGCTGTAAAATTCAATGGCACAATTATTTTCAAATTTCTTTGGCAAAGCTTTAGCTGATGACCTAATGTAACTATAAGATCTGGATCTTGTGGAGATAAAATATTTAGTAGTTGAGTACTAAGTCCATCACTGCCTTGTTGAGAGCTTGGTCTCTCTCTCTCTCTCTCTCTGAAATTGACGACTTTAGAGAATGATGTGATGAGAATGTCATGATGCAAAGACTGGAGACAAATTATTTAGTAGCTGAGTACTAAATCCATTGCTGCCTTGTTGAGAGCTTGGGGTCTCTCTCTCTCTCTCTGTGAAATTGACAACTTTAGAGAATGATGTGATGAGAACGTCATGATGCAAAGACTGGAGATCAATTGTTTAGTTGCTGAGTAATTATTTAGTAGTTGAGTACTAAATCCATTGCTGCCTTGTTGAGAGCTTGGTCTCTCTCTCTCTCTCTCTCTGAAATTGACGACTTCAGAGCATGATGTGATGAGAATGTCATGATGCGAAGATCGTTGTGTCTTGAAAATAACATCATTTTATAAAAGTTGTTGTGGGGCTAGGAATACAACATGAGATTCTTCGTTGACAATGTAAAAGGAATGCATTTTATGTAAATTGCTGATGTGGTGAAATCTGAAGCTAAAAATGGATGGGATGCTTTTTAGATGCCTGGCTGAGTAACCTTTTTGCTTAAAGTTTAGATGTGCCTAATGGACTGTGTCAAACGGAACCCGGGCCAACTCAGGCTTGTTTTGTATGTCTTCAAGTGTATGGCAAGTTTGGTTCATGCTGGAATAAATAGAATGTGAACCAAATGAGCTGAAATCAGGATGTGATCCCAATTGCTTGCATCTCAACCTCTCCCCAATCACTGTCACCTGAAAAAGCGAAGGGAGAAAATTATTTATTGGTTGCTAGTCCCCTTCTTGGTGAGTTGAATGATATTTCTCTCCTTATGTGGAAGAAACCTTTCTTTTGTAATTTTATGGAGTTGAATGAGAGAAATCCATAGTATATCTTACAAGTAATATTAAAGTTTAATCTTTCCAACCATGCAAAATGAAAATGAGAAGGGACTTGTGAATATCAGTTGCTTCATCAGGCTCATTGCTTTCTCCAAATGGTTTCTATCAGTTGGTTTTTTGGGTTGTTTCTCAAGATCTCTTTTCCCTGTGGTCAATGTATAATAACTGTAGCCCAAGTGATGCAGTTTGAGGTGAAACAACAGCCCATTTAGCTTGTTACTAGCTGAACTTAGGTTTGGTTCATGCTTGATGTTACGCTATTCTTGAATGGATTAATTAGGTGTGCTTTCTCATTGTTGTCGTGGTCATCATTATCACTTTTTTTATGGATGTCCCACTGTACTCTGTTAAACTTAGAAGTTTCCGGCTGGCAAAAGGGTATGCTTTGGCTGTTGCTAGGGCTGTCAACGGAAATCCGATTATCCTATTTTTCGACTCGTTATAGAAAAAAAGTATCCGTTTTCGATAAAAAATATCCATTCGATAATTATCGGAATCGGGAACAGATATTTCCGATAAGCTATCGGAATCGGAAATGGAAACACCTGTTTTCACATCCGTTTTCCGATTTCTAATTTTGATTATTATTAAGTTTATTATTAACAATAAATATCAACCTTTGGATCATTTTTAATCTAACGGTTGAGGAGAGGGACTTTTGTAAGAAGGGATGATCCTAATAAGTTTTAAATAAATTAATTAAGAAAATAATAAATTTTGATAATTATCAAAAATAATATCCGATTCCGATATCGGAATCGGAAACAAATCGGAAACGGAAAATGTACTTTCCGATCTTATCGGAAACGGAAACGGAAAATGCATTTTTTGATTTTATCGGAATCGGAAACGGAAACATGTTATCGTTATTGGAATCAGAAAACTGAAACACCTGTTTCCGTTTCCGTGTCCTACCCGTTTACAGCCCTAGCTGTTGCAATCCAGCCTGAAGTTCAGCATTTGTAAGAAGCATCTGGTTTTTGTCATTCACAATACACCACCAAAACTAGAAACTCTAGTTTGTGGATTAATTAAAATAGGCATTTGTAACTTTTGTTCATAGTCAGATTAGAGAAGTTGCATCGTAAATGATCATTTATTGACTGCAATATTGCAGTCTTGGACTTGAAGAGGAACTTCAATATATCATCTGGAAACACGGTTCCTCAGGTTATTTGTCATAGCCTGTTTGTCACTCATAATTTGCATTCCGGCCGTGCATGTATAGCCCTCCTCTTCTGGCTGTCTTCAGTAACTTCCACAGCCTATCCCATTAAATCAAACAATAAGCTTGCCAGCATTCCCCATTCTGGAGTTTGAAAGATGCATAGGTTATTTTTTTTTTTTATCATTCTACAACTGTTAGTATTTTCTGTATTGTTTTCCTATCATGTGGTCTCCAATACCTTTTAGACACTGGATATTAGGAGCGTCATTTTTGTTTACCTCAGACATGATTTTGCTATGTTTATGCAAAGTTTTTGTCCCTTGGATATTAGTCTTTCTTCATACTGATTGAATGACTTTTATGCACACAATTAACCAAAGACTTTTTTGACATATCTAAGATGTGGACAGTTAGTTGACTCTTTTGCATGCACTCTGAACTAAGTGATCTTTCAAATTTCAGAAACAAAAGGAGACGCAGCATAAAAAGGAGAAGAAGGACAAAGCAAAGAGAGAGAGCAAAGAAAGAAAGGACAGAGACAAGGACAAAGAGCAAAACAAAGACAAGCACAGAGAAAAGAAAGATAAAAAGGAAAAACACAGAGTCAAAGACAAGGGCAGGAATAAGGATGAGAAAAGGATTTTGTATGAGAGAAAAGATGGAGAACATGCTGAGGAACACAATGACAGGAAGCCTGCAGAAGACAATCATCAGGCTGTGTTTAAAAATGCCAAGTTTACTGAAGAGCTGGGCAGGAGGATTAGAGATAACGAAAGTGGAGCAGGCAAGCAAATGGGGGATAATGACACTGGTAAAGTTCAAAGAAGGTTTGAGGGGGTGGACAGGTCAACAAAGAAGGAATGTACAGGTAAAGAAATTGTTCATGTCATCACTATCTCAGAGCAGAAAAGAATGGGCATGGCCAGTGCGATGGAAGAGGGCGGGACAAGCAATGAGACCAATCACACTTTTAATGGTACAGTGCAGAGAAGACTTGATGGTGTGGGCAGACCAGTTGATAAGGATGCCAACAAGAAGGTTGAGTGGAAGGAGAAGGCTAAAGAGCATAAAGTTGATGGCGGAAAGGGTGATAAACATAAGCACAAGGGTAGAGAGAAAAAACATGAAGGGAAGGACAGAGTTAGAAATAAAGAGAATGAAAAGGAGGAGAAAATAAGAGAGAAAGCAGAGCATAAACATAAGGAGAAAGATAAGCTTAGAGATAGCCGAAAAGAGGAGCAAGGAGGTTCACAAAACATGAGGTCTTTGTTCCCTCCCAAGGATGACATAAATAGTGCAGGTGCAGATGGATGTCCCAAGAGAAAAGTGGCAAATGGTTTCTTGCATGGTATGTCTCTTCCCTGTTCCTACCCTTTATGTTCATCTTCAACACTAACTTTAGTTATGCCTGGATGTAATAGAATTTCATTCACGGTGTGTAGCCATCTTTTGATGCACAACTGTTAATTGATTACAGAATACGAAGCACGACCCAATAAGTTGCCCAGACCAGCTTCTTCCACCCAGTTATGTCTGGATAATGGAAATAAATCAGATAAGCGGCCCATTGGTAACTTTTCTGCTTTAGTTAGGCACAAAGCTTTGAATATGACGAAAGTGGAGAAAACCATAGACACCAAGGAACACAAGATTAATGGTGTAATAGATATTCATTCACCTTCAAATATGCGCCAGCCTCCACTTATCGCAGATGCTACTGAGAATGGTGAGATTCGTAAGAAACCCCACCCGGATGAGAAGTACCTCAGTCAGATATTGTGTATACCCAAAGTGGAGGAATGGCTCAAGTTTGATGACCAGGAGTGGCTCTCAAGTGGACATGATCTTCGGCAAAAGCCAAAGACAAAGCTTGAGGCTGATGAAACACCAAAGGTGTGGGCTGAGGCCGTGCGGATTGAGTCGACAGATGTTTTAGCATTACCTTATGTTATTCCTTACTGATACATAATGTTTCATTATACCAATTGATGATTCCCAATTAGCCGATCAGGTGTTGCAGCATACACCTCAGGATAGTCACACATTCAGGTATGAGCTACAGCATGCTGCAGTAACTAACACTTAACTGGCAACCTTGTTGGTTCCTATCTGGAACCCATGGCCACTCTGCTCGGGCCGTTTGGCGCATAATTTGCCATGGGGATGGTCCCCTTGTACAGTAGAATTTAGTTGCAGGACATCCTTGTTTCTTGTGCCCTTGTCCCTCACATTGGACCCCTCACTGGGGCGTCCTTTGCTGCAGCACCACAAAATTTTGATTTGTATGATGTAAATTTCATAGCAAGAAATGTACAATAGAGTTGGGAGAAAGAGAATTGAAAGGGGTCATTTTCAACTCACGTACCTTTTCTTTTGCTTTTCATTGATAGCCCTTGGAACGGCAGTGAATCCTTAACTAGTATGGTTCTCCGGGGCTCTGAAGGCTATCTTTATTCAGTTCATTGAAGGAAACTCCAGAAACTTATTTCAGAATAATGATCTTTTTCTAACTAGATGATCTCCATTCCACGCTTCATCTTCCAAAGATTCATATCCTCACTGTTAATATAAACTAGAATTTCTATTCGGAAGAAATAACAGGAGGAATATCCGACGGCAACAATTAGACTACCATCAATTGTGCCCTGAACAAAAGTAATGATTTGGAGGTTCCATTTGGATCAGTGAAGGTGTCTCGTCACCTCGGAGAAAACCTGATTTCACAAAATGATAGACAGCGGTAATATTATTAGTTGAATTTTAGTCTTACATGGGGTGTGGATTGTCTCGCGAATATGTGGTGAGGACACTAGAGCTCAAGTCCACTCCGATCCGGATAGAGTTTACGGTCATCGGAGGGCCCCGCCTATCTTCCTGTCTTCACAGACACTCAGAGTTTGGCCTGATTTGTGGGCCTTCGAATGACGATTGTGTGAATATTTTGTTTGGCTCATTTGCGGCTCCTTTAGGCCTTTTTTTATTTTAGAAGATTTTTCTGCGATATTTTTGCATCTATTTTTTAAGTTAGGAGTATTTTAATCTATAGTTGAGTTAGGGGTCTATAAGTTGAAGTCAGATTGCTTCCAGAACATTATATATACATTCATGTACTGGTTCTTGTCTAAGTAGTGTTGACCATGAATTTCAACTAATTTTTCCTTTTTCCTCTTCGAGGAGGAGAGGGGAACTTTGAGGGGGAGGGTGAGATGCCGTACTATTGTTGCCACCAGCCAGTGGTCGTGGTAAGACGCCTAGGTTGCTATTGCCTCTGCATTTCTCTCTCTCTCTCTCTCTCTCTCTCTCTCTCTCCATGTGTTCTTATTCCCACCGCGAACAGTAACACGTGGAAGGGGGCATGTCCATGTTTCTTATTCCCACCACGAACAGTAACGTGCGGAAGGGTGCATGCCCCTCTGCCCGTCTTGCTCTGCCTACTTGCCCTCGTCTTCGCCCTGTACCCCCCCTGTTGGGTTCTCGGGTTTCTCTGGATCTCCCGCGTAGTGGAAATAAAATAAAAACGGAGATTCGTTCCCGTTTTGAAAAAACTAAAAATTGGATTATCGGATAATCGGTTCTTACAGTGTGCAGATTCGAATTCGCAACCGTTCGGTTCCGTCGGTGCGACACCGCAAGTCGCGCAAGTACTCGACCTCTAGCGGAGTCCACGCGATCCTCCTCACGACGGATATCCTCACGTTCCTCGTTCTTCGCAACCACGAAACCTTCGCCGGTCGCCGCAACGCGCGGACGATTTTCCGTCGAACGGGAGTCAGAGAAACGGCAGAGCAGATCCGAGGATCCGGATCTAACCTGGGGCGCAAGAGAGAGAGAGAAACAGAAGAGGGGGTGGCTAGGGTTAGCAGCAGCTTGACCTGCTCAGCCCGTTCGCTACATTTTATACTAATCGCGTGATTTTTCATAAAAACCCCCGATTTATATAAAATCCACTTACTTATCCATCGCCTTGAGAATCATTTTGCGTGTGACCCTCTAGGCTCAATTACCAGTCCGGTTAATAGCCCAATAAGTCCAGTAACTCTTTACTGGCTTTATTAATCAATTAATAACTCTTTATTAATTAATTAATCAATCGAATTGATGTCGCACATCGAATTCGACCGGGCCTCCGATCATGTTGGGTGCCAAGCAACACCCCGTGAACCCGGAAGGTATCGGAGTTAAGTAACCCACTCTTGGAACCTTTTCGTCGACAGTTACCACGTGGATATAATCCTTCATTCGTACAATGCTCTCGAGTCAACTCAGGGTATGACGTGCTATCAAATCCTAACCGGTCGACTCACTTGGATTAGATGCCGCTGATGAATATTGGAAAACTCCTTTCTTGATATTATCGTCCGCTCTGGCCAAGGACTTTCGCGCATCCTTCCTAGAGCATTCTCTCTCATCGTACTGAGAGCTAATGATTCCTTATTGACACTCAATTCCCTTCGACGGTATTCCGCTGTACCCAATCCTTGGTTATTTAGAATCCCGTGGTTAGAGATTCATAAACCAAGGTCAAAGCACAGAAGTCCACTGACAAGGTGTCCTTAGTGTCTCAGGTCCGAAGACCATCCACGCAACTGCGACAATAGAATCAAGCTGGTTGACAGTGAGGTACAATACCATCCAGCGATTTAGTCGGATCAGTTCAGTGAACTCATTCTCTAATGAGCACCTATAGATTCACCTTAGTGTCTCCACACAAGTAACTATGAGATCAGTCACCCTCATCGCATGAGCAGGAGTAATCTGTACTAGTCTAACCGGATATCTGATGTCCTTCTCAGATATCCTCCGACTAGGAATAATTAAGAATATGTGTGTTTAAGTGATCAGTCTCACTACTATGATCTCATCATAATCTAATCACCATCGCACATATTCACGGACTTCATTATAAGACGATAATTAATACGATTTACACACAATGAATATTATGCCATTATATTAATAAATATGAACGAGATTTACATAGTCAGATTGGCTTGTATAAGACAAACAATCTCCCACTTGGATTAAAGCCAATCACCTTTATGCAGTAAGCCTATAGACTCTAGGTGACGCTCAAACACAATTTGAACCAACGGCTTTATCAGTGGATCTGCTACATTGTCGACAGATAGAACTCTTTCCACCATTACATCTCCTCTGGATATGATCTCTCTGATAAGTTGAAAGCGCCCCAGAATATCTTTCGATTTCTGATGAGACTACGGTTCTTTCACTTGTGCAATAGTCCCATTGTTGTCGCACAACAATGGAACATGATCAAAGATGCAGGGAACTATGTCAAGGTCAGTGATGAACTTCTTCAACCACACTACTTCCTTGAAAGCTTCAGCTGCAGCGATGTGCTCAGCTTCAATCATCGAATATGTAGTGGTTGCTTGCTCGGAACTCTTCCAGCACACTACTCCTCCGTTTAAAGTAAACACAAATCCAGATGTAGGCTTGCTATCATCTGGATCTGACTGGAAATTCGAGTTAGAAAAGTCTCGCAGTTTCAAGTCACCTCCTCTATAGACAAGAAACATATCCTTAGTTCTTCTCAAGTACTTAAGGATATATTTCACTGCCTTCCAGTGCTCTTCGCCTGGATTAGCCTGAAATCTGCTCATAACACTTAGAGTATATGCAACATCAGGCTTTGTACATAGCATGGCATATATGATAGATCTTATGATAAAGGCATAGGATATTCTATCCATGAATGCCCCTCTCATCAGAAGTCTTAGGAGACTACTCCTTGGAGAGATTAATTCCATGTCTCATCGATATGAGACCTCTCTTAGAATTTTTCATGCAAAACCTTTTGACTATGGTATCTATGTACAAGGATTGGGTCATTCCAAGCATCCTCTTTGATCTATCTCTAAGATCCGTATTCCCAATACGTAAGATGCTTCTCCCAAATCCTTCATGGAGAAGTTTTTCGACAGTCAGATCTTTATTGATGACATTATAACTACATCATTTTCAATGAGTAGTATTTCATCTACGTAAAGAACTAAGAAGGTGACTGTGCTCTTACTGGTCTTCTTGTACACACAAGGTTCAGCTTCATTCTTAATGAAGTCATAAGACTTGACAGCCTTGTCAAATCTTATGTTCCAGCTCCGGGAAGCCTGCTTTAGTCCATATATGGACCTCTGAAGCTTGCACATTTTATCTGGAGATTCTATGGACGTGAAATCTTCTGGTTGTATCATATACACCTCTTCCTCAAGGTTACCGTCGAGGAAGGCAGTCTTCACATCTATCTGCCAAATCTCATAATCGTAGTGTGCAGCTATGACGAGTAGAACTCTGATCGACTTTATCATGACAACTAGGGAGAAAGTCTCGTCATAGTCAATTCTTTGCCTTTAACAATATCCCTTTGCCACCAACCTTGCGTTATAAGTATCGATCCGTCCATCAGCATCGATCTTTCTCTTAAAGATCCACTTGCTCCCAATAGGTACAATACCTTCGGACAAGTCTTTCAAGTTCCAATTTGGTTGGTGTACATAGACTGGATTTCTGAGTTCATAGCTTATCGTCATTTCCCAGCTTTTGGGCCTTCTATGGTCTCCTGGTAGGTTTTAGGATCATCATCCTCATTATATTCTATCTTAGACTCACCTTCAGCGATATGTCCTACATATCGTTCGGGTAGTCTAGGTAATCTACCAGATCTATGAGGCTCATCTGTGTGTACCTGAACAGATTCAGGAACTGATATCTCATCTGATGATAATACAACTATTTGTGGATCTAGAACCTCTTCCAGTACTATTTTACTCCCACTGTCTTCCTAGAGAAGGTACTCCTCTTCCAGGAAGACAACTTTCCTACTGACAAATACCTTTTGTTCACTAGGATGATAAAAAATAGTATCCAAAGGTTTCCTTTGGATATCCCACAAATCCGCATTTATCAGTTCGTAATTCCAGCTTGTCTGGATCATACCTCTTTACATGAGAAGAACAACCCCAGACTTTAACATGTTTAAATTATAGTTTCCTGCCTTTCCATATCTCATATGGAGTAGAGGCCACAGACTTGCTGGGTACTCTGTTCAGTAGGTATGCTGCTGACTTTAGAGTATACCCCCAGAGAGACACTGGTAATCCCAAAAAGCTCATTATGGATCGCACCATGTCCAACAAGGTGCGGTTCCTCCTTTCCGATACACCATTCATCTGTGGTGTATATGGAGGGGTTAGCTAAGAAATGATACCATTATCCTTTAAGAATTATGTGAAATTAGTACTCAAGTATTCTCCTCCTCGATCTGATCGAAGAGCTTTAATACTCTTTCCTAACTGCTTCTCTACCTCATTCTTGAACTCCTTGAACTTCTCAAATGCTTCCGACTTGCACTTCATTAAGTACACATAGCCGAATCTTGAGAAGTCATCGGTGAACGTGATGAAGTATGAAAAACTATCTTTGGCTTGGGTGGATATTGGACCACATATATATGAATGTATTAGTTCTAAAATGTCCTTGGCACGTTCTCTATGTCCAGTAAATGGAGATTTTGCCATCTTTCCCATAAGGCATGATTCACATGTCGCAAACGATTCATAATCGAATGCTGTTAAATAACTATGCTTGTGCAACCTTTGCAACCTGCTTTCACCAATATGCCCAAGTTTACAATGCCATATGTAGGCTTGGTTCACACAATTCTTGCTCTTCTTAAGAGCATTATCAATTTGAAGATTGTAATAAGAAACATCTAAGAGATATAGACCGTTGACTAAAGATGCCGAAGCTATTGATTTTTTACCATAATAAATCGAACAACTTCTATATTCAATCGTCAACCTATATCCAATCTTGTCTAAACAAGATACTGATATGATGTTCTTTATTATGTTAGGAACATAATAACAATCTTCTAATAGTAAGACGTCTCTCGATGGAAGTTTGAGGTTTGTTGTCCCAACGGCAACCGCCGCAACTTTTGCGTCGTTTCCTAGCCTCAATTCCACCTCGCCTCTTTTCAGCTTGCACTTACTTGTTAACATCTGCACATTATGGCAGATATGAGAAGCACATCCGGTATCTAATACCCAAGATGCGGAATCTCTTACTGACAAGTTGATATCTATCATATAGATATCTGAAGCTTGAGATAGCTTCACTTTTCTATGATTTTTATCGTTGATGAACTCCTTGCAGTTCCTCTTTCAGTGACCACCCTGCTTACAGTAGAAGCAGTCACCCTTTACTACTCTTTTGACTTTGTCCTTCGATCGTTTATCGTTAGCTATCATTTCCACGTCAAGGGCATCCAATGCCGGATTAGTAGGAGGATCAGCTCCAAGGACATAGTCAATGTGCTCAGATCTAAAGACATTCTTCAGGTTTCTGAACCAATCCGAGTAGTTCAAGCTAGTCAAACATTTGACATCAAGTATGCCACGGAGTGGGTTATTCGACGACATAATTCCCTACAGGAGATATGTAATATCTTTTTAGCAGATGTTCAATTATTAAATATAAAACAAGACATGGTCTTTTGTTCAAGTTTTAACTCCCACTAATTTTCGATGGACTGTATAACCCTCAGTTATACAGAACGGGAGACGCCGACAGTCTCCTAGTGGGGATCAGAATCTCAATGACTTGCAGTACAACCTTGTGGATAACACAACAAACTGTAATACAATCAAAGAGCACCCAACTCATGGGACTTGCAACTCCTTGCAATATCTGATCATAGCTTCGGTCCCCAGAGATTTAATGGCTTTGTGGATAGCACAACAAACCACTAATTCTAGTCTAAGCTAACCATCGTTATGCGACGATGATAGATTTGAATGCAGCCCTTCTGGATAGCACAACAAAGCTACATGGTTCCTCTACCCCGATCATATAGACATCTAATGCCATAGCCACAGTCTCTCCTCACAATTAAACAGGCCTTGTGGTAGCACAACAAACCTGCCTAAAGTGATTAGAGTCCTATGACTATAACGATGGTGGACCACGCGGTAAATTCTAAACTACTCACGTTACGGCTTAGAGTTTAGACGAGGGTATTTAGATAAGTTTTATCTTGGTCTCTCCTAGGTAATAGTATATGAATATATCGTATATATTCAATAAATACTATACCTATTTTGATTCACAATCAAGCATAAAACAATACATCTCATACATGTCAAGTGTGACCATAGATAGCATAGTGGGTTTGACTGGAACCATCAGTCAAACGCACACACAATCTAACATAACATTTATATCAGACTACCCTGCAAACATATAGGCAAAGGATCTTTATCTTTTCACCTTCCTAGTTGCAGCTGTGGATTGTCCTCGCTCCTTTCTCGGTTGCTTCGATCAGATTACAATAATTTTAGAATTACATGTAATTAGAAGAGGGCCTTATGACGAGTACAAGAGAGAGGGAGGTAGAAATACATTAGAGTATGAGAGAGAGAGAGGTATGCAGACTTCTATTTATTAACAATTAATAAATAATATCATTCAAACATCCACGATCCACACACATCACTCATCACATGAATAATTAAAATAAGTGCATATCCATAACCACAGTGTGTTTTAAACATTCCACACATGATAAGCGCATCACATGGCTAAAATAAAAGAGTTTTTCAAAATTAAATATCTTTGGCTTTCAAAAAACTAGGTTCCAATCAAAATTGGTATTAGAATTTCGAAAACACTTTTAATAAGATTAGCATGCAATTAAATCAAATTTAAAAGCATTTAAACACACATCACATGTGCACACACTCCAAATTAATAATTTCTAGATTATTCCATGCCATTAGAACAATTCTAATAATTAAATAATCTAACGCTTAGATTAAACCATATTAATAATCTAACAATTAGACTATTAATAACTAATCTAACTCTTAGACTAGCCCAACAAAGTTAATTAATAATTTAACACTAAAATTAATAATAAACTATAATTAATTATTAACTACTAATCTAACACTTAGATTAGTCAATTAATATTAATTATTAATTTAACTCTTAAACTAATAATTAGCACTAACTAATTAATAACTAATTAATCTAACTCTTAGATTAGATAATTAAAGTTATCATTAATTTAACTATTAAATTAATGACTAACAATAATAAACTTAGGACTACTAATTTAACACTTAAATTAGTCATCTAAGTTAATTATTAATTTAACAATTAAATTAATAACTAACTCAAATATTAATTAACAATTATATGATATAATAATAAATAATCTAACTCTTAGACTAAAAATTATTAAACACTAATTTAACTATTAAATTAGTTAAATTAAGGTTCATTATTAATTTAACAATTAAATTAATAATTAACCCTTAATTAATCAATCTAATTGTTAATAAGATAATGATTCAAAATCATTAATGTCCAATTCATTAAAATTGAATAATAAATTTAAATTCAAAACCTTTTTGAGTTTTAAAATTAAAATCCAATTTTAATTGAAATGGGCAATAGGGGTTAAATAAGGGGTTTAAATGTTAACCATGACCCACTAGTTGGGTAACTGGTTTGGACCCAAGTTCGAGCCCTGGCTTGGCCAGGGCCTCGGCCTGGGTCAGGAGCCTGGCTTGCCTGGGTCCGGACCAGGCGCCAGCCAGGGCCCCGTCCTGGCCCGCAAGGACCCGCCCGGCTTGAGCCCGGTCGAACCGTTTGGGGTTTGGGCCGGCCTCCTCCTTCAAGCCCAAATTGATGCCCAGAAACCCTAAAACACTTGCAGGCCGGGGGCGGGGAGGGGGAGGATTCAGGGCTGCCCGGCGGTCGGCGCCGGCCCCGCCGGTCCCACCGGCGTCGCCCCCGGCACCGGCGATGCCGCCGGCGACGGCAGGCCCTCTGGTGGAGCCAGAAATAAACTTCCCAAGCTCCTTTTAAAACCCCAAAAGTCTGATTTTTTCGGTTTTCATAAAACCTAAGTAGGGCTGGGTTTTGCAGCTCTCCATGGCCACTCTGGCGCCGACCAGGAACCGGTGAAGACCGGTAACATGCCCAGGATCATCCGGGATGCCGGCCATCCTTCCAACACTTGGGAGGCTGAATCAAGCCGCCCTAAACCCCGTTCTTCATCACATGAAGAACACCAGAAAAACCCCAAATAAAAATCCGAATTTCGTAGGAATAAAAACAATCATATTATTTTTGTTCATCGTATGAACACAGTTCTGGCAAAATAATCGAATTACAGCATGGAATAATTAGTGGAAACATTAAATCGGACACTGAAACGGGACGAGAAGTAGTGGAACCTGGCTCTGATACCACTGTTGGGTTCTCGGGTTTCTCCAGATCTCCTGTGCAGCGGAAATAAAATAAAAACGGAGATTCGTTCCCGTTTTGAAAAAACTAAAAATCGGATTATTGGATAATCGGTTCTTACCGTGTGCCGATTCGAATCCGCAACCGTTCGGTTCCGTCGGTGCAACACCACAAGCCGCGCAAGCGCCCGGCCTTTAGCGGAGTCTACGCGATCCTCCGCGCGACGGATATCCTTACGTTCCTCATTCTTCGCAGCTACGAAACTTCCGCCGGTCGCCGTAACGATCGCCGCAACGCGCGGACAATTTTCCGTCGAACGGGAGTCAGAGAAGTGGCGGAGCAGATCCGAGGATCCGGATCTAGCCTGGGGCGCCAGAGAGAGAGAGAAATAGAGGAGGGAGCGGCTAGGGTTAGTAGCAGCTTGGCCTGCTCAGCCCGTTCTCTACACTTTATACTAATTTGATTGATGAATATCGAAAAACTCATTTCCCGATATTATCGTCCACCCTGGCCAGGGACTTTCGCGTATCTTTCCTAGAGCATTCTCTCTCATCGTACCGAGAGCGAATGATTCCTTATTGACACTCAATTCTCTTCGACGGTATTCCGCTGTACCCAATCCTTAGCTGTTTTGAATTCTGTGATTAGAGATTCATAAACCAAGGTCAAAGCACAGAAGTCCACTGACAAGGTGTCCTTGGTGTCTCTGGTCCGAGGACCATCCACGCAACTGCAACAATAGAATCAAGCTGGTTGACAGTGAGGTACAATACTATCCAATGATTCAATCGGATCAGTTCAGTGAACTCATTCTCCAATGAGCACCAACAGATTCGCCTTAGTGTCTTCACAAAAGTGACTATGAGATCAGTCACCCTCATCGGATGAGCAGGAGTAATCTGTACTAGTCTAACCGGATATCCGATGTCCTTCTCGGATATCCTCTGACTAGGAGCAATTAAGAATATGTGTGTTTAAGTGATCAGTCTCACTAGTATGATCTCATCATAATCTGATCACCATTGCACATATTCATGGACTTCATAATGAGATGATAATTAATACGATTTACACACAATGAATATTATGCCATTATATTAATAAATATAAACGAGATTTACATAATCCGATTGGCTTGTAGGCCACCTAAGACTAACACCCCCTCCCATTAGTTCATTGCAGATGCGGGGCCGAGCCAGGCCTGATCTGGTTCGACCAAGTTCCCACCTGGTCTGCACCAGGCCAACCCCCATGGGTGCGCTAGAGCTCTCACAGCTTGTGCCGGAGAGGGTGCAATAGCACCTCCTATTGCACCTTTCGCGTTTAGAGGCCGATCTGTGCCCGGTTCAATGTAGTGATCGCTCCCGGCATCCCCACAATGTGCTAGGCTTCCTCTAGTGACTGGATGTCTTGCACTTCCTCGTTTCACGTACCACCCCTACATGCATTTCGAGGACACATTCATGCTCCAATTTATGTGCCAAGCATGTTGTTAGGATCCTTGTACCGAGGCCAACCTGATATTGCCTCCCATTGGCTAATAGGTGCCTCATTTTGCATGCTAACCCTATACGTATCCGGAAGATCACTATGCATGTATTTTGAGGCCTACATCAACTACCTTGTTTTGCGTGCCCACTATCAAGGCATGTGCCAACTGCCTCAGTTCATGTGCTACTTCCTACGGTCTTCTCCCACACACCATCATGATGGTTTGCATTCTATTTGCTTTTCCTGCTCTTGTTTATTTAGTATTTGCTTTACTTTTGCCGCCGATTGAGAGATAGATTGCCTAGCTAGTGATTCGCTTTACTACAGCTTGTGCGTGTGAGATCCCATCCCGGAGGCTTCATCTGAACCTTGTCTATGGTCCTTTCAACTTACACAAGTGGTAGTTCTTCAACTTTCGGTGGTTATGCCTTTCTTCTTGTGAAGAACAACTTCTTGGGCACAATTTCTAGTAATTTAAGTGTAATTATCTTGTTGGTTTGCTGTGAATTTCGTAGTTATTTGTTGTCCTTTATTACTTCTTGATGATCTCTTGCATTTATAGAGGTTCTTTAGTTTCTTGGTAGTTGTTCTATATCATTTTTGGTATCAGAGCTCGGATTTGTCTGTCTAGGGTGTTTGTTTAGAGTCGATTTAGCGTTGTGCATCATAATTAGTGTCATAGTGTCTCCATGGCCACTCGTAGTAGTACCTAACATCCTCCTGTACCTACGGTTGAGTCCCAGGTTCAGTCGAAAGTTGGGGACCATCTCCTATTGGTGGATCCTCGTTTGAATGACATGATGCGACATCTTATTAAGCAAGTGGACCAGATTGACCACCGCTTTGAGGAGCGACTTGGTTATATAGAAGGGTCCATCAGAGCCGCGGAAAATAGAATGGGAGTTTCTGATCAATTAGTTCACGGCATGATGGGCCGAGTTGCCGCTATAAAGAGAGCCCCTTTAGCTCCTCCAATTGCCTCTCAGCCCCCTCCAATTGCTCACCAGGCTCCTCTAGTTGTCCCTAGGTCCAACTAGTTGTCCCTTAGGTTCATCTAGTTGCTTCCCAAGGTCATCTAGTTATTCCATGGGTTCAGGTTTAGGGTCATGGTCCCGCTAGACCTTACCATGCTGCGCTAGCCCCAATTGCTCGTCGTGCCCCTAGCCCTTATTGGGTTGAGGATGAGCCGATCAATATTGAGGTGGATGATCTCTAGAGGGCCCTAGTCGCGCACATGTATCTTAGAGCTGACTACAGGCAAGGTTTGGAGTATGAGCATGGGCAAAGTCTATCTTGTGATTATGATAATTAGGATGATCAAGTTACATGGATTGTGCAAGTTGATGCTCCTAGCTTTGATGGATCCTTACATTAGAAGGTCTATTTGGATCGGGAGGTAAGCATGAACCATTACTTTAAGTGGTTTGGGATGTTTGACACTTGGGGAGTTTGCTTTGCCAAGATGAAATTATTAGGCCAAGCTCAAACCTACTGGCTGAACGTGGAGATCCTTTTGGACCAGCAGCATCAGGAGCTTATTGAGTCTTGGAAGAAGATGAAGGCAAAGCCTCGTGAGAAGTATCTTCTTGTGACGTATTGTCATCATTTCATCGATTATTGGCAGAATGTCACTTAAGATAACCCCTACGTTTTTTAGTACATAGTTGAGTTTGATGAATATTTATTGAGGTGCGAACCTAGAGAAGAGAGTGCTATGACTTTTTCTTGATTCAGAAAGGGCCTATGTCAGAGCTATCAGAGAGAGTTGTTTCATCAAAATGTAACAACCATTAAGCATGCCTATCAAGTCGTGCATGAGGCCGATTTTTAGCACCATAGTGACCCTCGTGTCGCGTCAAGACCATATCAGAGAGGACCCATGACCAAGCCACAGGAGCCAGCCAGCTTGGAGGTCCCACCTCTAAGGGCCCAACCTTACCCTCCTTGGGATTCCCCACTTCCCCTTCCTCCCCTCCAACCCATCCACAGGCTGACCCACCCGTCAGACAGGAGGATAAAAGGAAAGCTCCACTATCTCGGGAATAATCATCTTCTATGGGACACTGCAACCAGCGCTTCAAGTGCAATGAGTATGGTCATTATGTGGGACAGTGTCCTACAAGATCCATGGTTATAGGAATTCATTTTGAGGACCCCCACCTTGTTCTAGAGAAGAAGAGTTATTTTGCAAGTCTTTGAGATGGAGGATGAGTTTCAATAAGATGGTGGATTTCTAGGGTGCCTTCGGCAAGAGTATCGTCGGGTAGAAGTGTTGAGCTAATTTCTTATCTATTGTTTGATCCTCATATTTTGGTGATAACACAATGAAAATGAAGAACTTAGACTCAAAATGTGAATTAATTGATTACAGACTGATAAACTCATTGTCCTTTAAACACTTTGTTTTGAGACTTAGTCAATTTCATGAAGTCTTGACTCAAATTGAGTAAAGACTCGTTAAAACTTCGATTAAATTCTTTGCTAATCAATTAAATGTGAGAATGTTAGTTGCGAGTAAAAGACCTCTAATCGATTAAAGTATCGATTAAGTCTAGCCTTTTAATCGCTATCAGTGACTGATTAAGTCTGCCGCTAAGGCCAAATTGATTAGCTATATTAGAAAGCTATCACTAATCGATTAAGTGTATCAATTAACTCAACATTACTTTGATTATGCCACTCCATCTAATCGATTACGTGTACCTTTCAGTTACGGTTATCTATTGACTGTTAAGTCATCAATTAATTGACTACCTCATCTAATCAATTAGAAGGACTTAATAAGAGATTACTTTCTATTTCATTGGTTATTTGTTTATTTGTTGAATCGATTACCTGATTCTTTCAAATCGATTACTTGTTCATCTTTAAATTAGTTATTTCCTCGATTAATCAATTACTTGCTTGATTTAGAATCAATTACCAGCCCTATTTTTAATCAATTATAGAGCGTTGTGCACATCAAGTAAACTGTCTATTAGTTATCAATTAAGGGCGTCTGTTGAATTGATTAACTGGTCATTTTTGTAATCAATCTTTTGATCGATTCCATTTGAATTTAGTCAGTTCCTTATACCCTCATAATCGACTCTTTGAACGTACACTGTTTATCTTCTTCACGCCGACCTACAAATCCTGTCTACCACTTGTCTTATTTGCTTTTGTAGATTTCATCTACCCTCTAGTTGGTATGTCAGATGGTAACTTGCTTGTTTTAGTAATTCAAACGAGTTAGGTGAAGATTGGGCAGCCATATTGGTAAACAAGGGGGCAAGGAATGGAAGCTTCCGGATGAAAAAGACCCATGTCTACTTGAGCTCTCTCCAGGCAAGACTTAACTCAGGTAAAGTTAGACTCAACTGAGTTAATATGAGACTCAAGAAGAAGCTCATAGAGACAACAATGAGCCTCAATGGATTAATTCAAATTCATCTATAAATTGGAAGCCTCGGCCAGAACAAGTAGAACCAAGAGTTGAAGTTCAAAATTCAAAGAGCCCCACTCTCTGCATCCAAATTCTTCCAATTCAAAAAAAGAAAGAAAACCTGAGAGCCTGCTTCCTCTCTAAGCACCATGCACACTACTTCATCTCTATTGTGCTGCTTCAAGCTCTTCAGCCTCTTTTGTGACTGAACAAGACTCTACATCCATTCTATTCTATTCTTAGACTTGATTTTTTTTTTTTTTGTGTTTATGGTTAACATATTGGCCTATTGAGAGATATTCTTTTTGTAATTTTGTTCATGTAACTTCTAATTGTTACATCTTCTTTGAAAGGAAGGGAGGACCTACTAGTAGGGGGTTGTGCCTCTTCCTAAGGGAAGAGAGGACTAGCTGAGGGTGGGGTTGTTGTTGGTGGTTGTATAACCTGCATGGGGTTGGTACAGTGTGTAGCCTTTGTGCTAGTGAAATTCCCAAGAGGTTACTTGCGAATTGGACGTAGGTCTGAAGACCAAATAAGTTTATAAATCCTTGTGCTCCTTGTGCGATTGTTCCTTATTTCTCCCTTTTTCTTGTGCGATTGTTCCTTATTTCTCCCTCTTTCCTTTTGTGATTAGTTGTTATAGTTCCTTATGTTAAATTTTTTGATAACACCCTCTGGGTTCTCCATAGTCTGCACAAGTGATATCAGAGTCCGATCTCTCATTATATAGATCTAATGATCTAAAAGTAAGATGCCTATTATTAATGGTTTCTGTGAAGGCTAGTCTGTCAACCGCCCTCCATTGTTCGAAGGAGAGGATTACTCCTACTAGGGATAGTAGATGAAATTTTTTCTGAAGGGTCTCGACTTCAACCTCTAGAGTATGTTTGAGGATAGTGATTACATTGTCACTAGACCTAGACATCAATGGAATGATATTGACAAATATTTGATCTTTTTGAACAATAGAGCAAAGAGTCTGATGTGCTGTGCCTTGTCCAAGAAAGAGTTCAACTGCATCTCTGCATACAAGACTGTACACGAGATGTGGAGGAAGTTATAGCTCACGTACGAAGGCACAAAGAGAGTGAAGGAGATTTGGATCGACCTCTTGGTCTCACTGTATGAAAAGTTCATAATGGAGCCCTCAGAGACCTGTAGACATGCAAATATTGATCACTCATTGAGCGAACTTCATATCATCTATAATGCCTCAAAATGGTCCTCACTTAAAGCAAATGGCTTCTTTGCTTACATTTATGTGGTCTTTGACTAAATTCCAAAGTCGCGTTAGCAACCCTTGATGCCACTTCTATTCGCGTCATGCCCCTATGATGTCACTTCACAAAATATCAAAAGCAAAGTTTCATGCGATTATTCTTATCAAATTAATGTTTCTCTAAGTCGCATCAGCCTACTATGAGGCAACTTCCATCATCTCATTTATTAGTTTTTATTTCAATTTCTAGATATGGTGCACCTATTCACGTCATGGGTTCTTGACGTGACTTTAATCGCGTCAGTCCGATATGACCCGACTTCAATTCTGAAACACATTCAAATCGCACCCACGATCTAGGCGCCATTTTCGAGATCTTGAGCTTCCTTCATGCCAAAAACTCCTCTCCCAACTCATGTACACGATCTCAAGGAGGATTTGGAGGAAAATTTTCCCCCCAGCATATTTCAAATTTGAACTTTCAAATTCCCCTCCATTTTAGTGCGAAAATTCATTTGAATTCTATAAATATGACCTCCATCAAAGCTTGTGGGAAGTTGGGAGTGATTGACAAGATTAGGCTCAGAAGAATTTCGTGCCACACAATGAAAAAGCCATCTTGAAGCCCATACAAACGCGAAGGATCTCTCCTCTTTTCTTCAAGCTTCATCCATAAAGGAGGACTACAGGGTTCCAATGGCTGCAAAGAGCCAATCTTCTTCTCTTTCTCTTCTTATTTGATTTTTTTTTTTTTTTTAGTATTTGCAATTTCAATCATACACTCACATTTCATCATTGAACCATGTTTGAACACACACATACATTGCATGCATTATCTCACCACCTATTGTTTCAAAATAGGGCTTTTAAAAGTCACCGACAAGTGAGTCTTTTTTTATTGCTTCATGTTTCTTTCCGTGGTAGGATGGAGGCTACACTCTATTTTAACTCTAATCCTTTTCTTCTTTGTTTTGTTGTTTCATTTTTGCAAGGTTAAGGAGGTCGAGAAGAACCTCTAGACGATCAAGAAGGCTTCAAGACTTAAAGAGAAGATGGATCTTCTTTTCGACTGGCCAAAGAGGAAGAAGACAGGATTCAAAAATCTCCCGGATTCTATTAGTGAGGTAATTGCAAACAACCATTTTTTTACTTTACTTGAGGGACCTCGTTCTCTCTGACGATCACATCATTTATATTCCTTTCAAACATATGTTAATGACCGTCCCTAAAAGAGTGTGACACCCCCTTCACGGTCATAGCTTTTGGCAATCACGATGGGACGTCTCTATTATCTTCTTTGTGTTTTTAAGCCTTCTATTGCACCTTGAAACCCTTGCTGTCCCTTTTGCACATCACTTGTGCACCTTTTAAGCCCCTCAGACATTGACAATTGGCCCACATCATTTCTCCTCGTGCACTACGTGCACACACCTTTCAGAAATAGCAAAAGTTGCCTCAGCAAGATTTCCCATTTAAGTTTTAATTCAAGGGGTTCATGTTTTGGCCATTACTTGTCCTTTGCATAATTGGCTTTAATTCATATATGTTGATTGTGTTTCTCTTGCCATTGCATTGTTCAGAAATTGTAGATTACTGTTTTCTTGCTTTCTTTGTCGGTTGAGGAAAGGATTTCCTCATCCCTACATGTTTATTGTGTTTTTGTTTGACTCAGTAAAGTTACGTCATTATACCCTGATGCTACTTTGCATGAGTTCGGTTGGTTCCTGAGCACTGCAGTGAGTAGAAAATCTTCAATAATCACGTTAGGCCACCTTGATGTGACTTTGAATTCGCATCATCTCTTATTGACACGACTTAGATATGTGAATACTGCGTTACTTTTTGTTCTACACTTTGTATTAGAGGCTGTTGGTTCACCAAGGCCACAGGGCATTCGGGTCGAGGGCCCATTCTCTCTCACACTCTAGGAGTTACACACCTCTCTCACATTTGTAGATCTCTTCGATTAAGGCGGTCCCTTTCTTTTGAACTAGAAATACTTGTGTTGAGACCTCCATAAGTCTCAAAAGCATGGGATTCTCTCCTTACTCATCGGGCTAGTTGTATCATACAAGAAGATCCGAGTTTAGAACACCTATTCGCTGTGAGTAAAAGGACCTTGTGCCTAGTACCCCAATGTCTAGTGAGCCCCCTTCGAAGGCTCTTCATCTAATTAGTATGAGAGAGTTTGAGCATGAGTGTGAGGGTGGGACAGAGGTGCTTGCTATTCTTCCCAGGGAGGTCAACAATCAGGGCCTGAGCAAGCCACCAACTGAGGTTTGCGGCCATTCTTTAGGAGTTGCAGGATGTCTTTCCTGAGGACCTTCTAGAGGGGTTGCCACCTTTGCGTAATATCCACCACGCAATCAATTTGGACCCGGGGTACACATTGCTCAACTTCTCACATTATTGCATGAACCCCACAGAGCATGCGGAGTTATAGAGGCAGATGGATGAGCTCCTGAATAGAGGGTCGATCAAGGAGGGTATAAGCCCCTGTGCGGTTCTTGCATTATTGGATCAGAAGAAAGATGGCTTTTGGAGGATGTGTATGGATAGTAGAGCCATCAACAAGATCATCGTGAAGTGTCGCTTTCCCATTCCCCATTTGGATAACATGCTTGACATGATGGTGGGACCTACTGTATTTATGAAGTCTATCTAAAGAGTGGCTATCACTAGGTGAGGATCTGTCTAGGTGATGAGTGGAAGACCACTTTGAAGATGACGAATAGTCTGTATGTGTTGGTGGTCCTGCCCTTCGGGCAATCCAATGTTGCTAGCACCTTTATAAGGCTGATGACCTAGGTCCTGTGACCACTTATTAGAGTCTTTATGGTTGTCTACTTTGATATTATCCTTATCTATAGTCAATCCATGGGATGATCAATGTGGACTACCTACGTCAAGTGCGCCATTTGGGCGGACGCCATTTAGAGTGCATACATATGTGCCACGTGGCTAAATCCCACTAGACTTTATGATTCACGTCATGAGAGTTTAGTTGGATGTGATATGATTCACCTATCTCTGCATGACATTTTTCCTCCCCATTGCATGCCCCCATGTGGCCGAGACACCAAGGGAGGCATTTTAACCCATTTCCCCCTTCTTTTCTCTCTCTCTTCCCCATTATCTTCTTCTTCACTCCATCTTCTCCCTCTCCCACCCTCTCTTCCACCTCTCTTATTCCTCTTGCTCCATTCTCTTCCCTTTAAAGCTCTTTCTCTGCCTCTTAACAACTTTTGCCACCACCCCATTTTCCCTCTCCTCCCTTATGGTGGCCGACGCATAGGCAAGGGGGCAGCGATGACGGTAGTGGCACCGGTGGCTCAATGGTGAGGCAACAAATAACCGGAGGAGGTGGTGGTGAGTTGGTTGCTGTGGAGCTCATCGGAGGGACATCAGCCAATTTTGAGTCGGTCCTCTACGTGAAGGACTCGCTTAAGTTGGGAGGAGTGCAAGACTCAAGGTAGGGTGATGATCCTTCCTCTAGAAAGCTAGGATCCTTCTTAGAAATCATACTAGGGCTTCAAGAATGCGATTTTATCCATGTTTTGATGCTTTTCCCTCTTGATCTTCTGAGGAGGGGGCTTCATGAGATTTTGGCTCCCTTGCATGTTGGATCACTTAAGGAGGGGGTTTTCTTGTACTTTGGTTGTGCTTGGGCTCACTAGAGGTCGACACGATTCAGAGTAATCGGTTCCATAGCTTAGATTGATTAACCATAAATAATCAATTGATCGGCGTTTGAATATTGAGATGCATTTTGTGAGGTGTTAGGAGCGGTCGACATGATTCAGAACAGATAGTTAAACCCCTTGCTTAATTGTGCCTCATAACTGAATTAATAAGATATTAATGACTGTTGAGCAATTTATGTTTTTATATTCCCCATATTTTTGGTGATAACACACTATGAAAAAGACATGACTTTATTTCTATGAGAGTGAGAGAAATCTCGTTGTTTCATTGTTTAGTTGTTGACAATTTCTATCATAAGTTGTGAAAGCTCTATGCTTTAATTGCCTTCAGAGTTCCTCAACTTTTACAATAAAAGAAGCTAACTGGATCTGTGATTAAGCTTCATAACTTCAAGCAACTTGCGATCAATCTAGTACTAATTGAAACATTATACTCCGGTTTAATCGGATCAATTTTTCTAAATGTTGTATCGTTTACATGACTAAAGTTTCACTTCAATTAATGATGAATAAAGAACTTAAAGTTCTATATCAATAAGCTTTATAAGTCTTCTATCGATTAGCGTTATAAGTTCTCTATCGATTAACATTTCAGAGTCCCATTCGATTATCGTTTAAAATGTTCACTCTGAATATGTCTAAGTCTGATTTTGATCAACATTTAAGCAATCACTTTGATTACCTCTATAACGTTAATTGAAGTTCAACTTAGAGTCATGTTTTGTGTCTTAATCGTAACAGAGTTTTAAATCGAAATAGAGTTTTAAGTTTTATTTTGATTTGCATTATGAGATACCCTTTCGATTACTGTTATAACGCCAACCGAAGTTTCGCTCTCAAACTTCACTTCGAGTAATATCGTAAGTTTCACTTCGATTAACCTTACCAGCGTTACTTCGATTAACGATGTTCTTTCGATTACTAATCATAAGTCTCATTGCAATTATTGAACAATCTGAGACTTCGATTTGTAAGACTCTTTAGCGATTATATCATATCGATTAAAACTTCGATTAATATTTGAAGTTATTACTTTGATTAACTGTTTCGTGCATTTTAAGTTAAGTCATTCTTTTAATCTAAGTAAGAGCCACATGTACTTTGATTAACGGTCTGTTTGTGAGTTAGACTAACACTCACTTATTGACTTCAATTAGTGGCCATATTCTCACTTCGATTAGCTTTCGTTTATGACTCATTTTAAAGAATTGACATTCTAATTAACCTATATTTTGGCTAGTGTTTAGTTTACTGAATTCAATTTAAATTAGCCAGTACTCTCAGGTTATATTTTGTGTGCTTTTTGCTTGAGATCTCTACCATATCTTTCTTTGGTAGTTTTGTTAGAGTTTCCATGCACCTTGTACTATCATAGACTTCTGCTAGAAACTAACACATTAGTGTGTGTGCTTTTTGCAGGTTTGACCTGACAGCACAAGATTTACACTCGATGAAGCTTCCATGCATTAATTCATGCGACCTTGAGTCCAACAACGCTGCATACCAGTTGTGCTCTCTCTCTCTCCCTCTCTCTCTCTCAAGTTTCTCTCTTGTTAGACATAAGCAGGAAGAAGCCTTCTTGCAGTAAACCAGTCTAATAGATTGATTTTGAAGAAGGGATATAAAGAGAAGCCCTTGACTGAAGATAGACCACAGAGTGCTATCACCAAACAGAGAAATACACAAGAAAAATATTCATTGAAGTGTGAGCAAGAGTCAACACGCCTAGTTTGCTGAGAGGAAGAGCTTGCAGATCTCAAGAGTTGTACTTCATCATTTTCACAAGAAGGTCTTGGAGATCCTCTTCAGATCAAGACCCGTGTAGCATACTTGTTTATTTTTTGTCTTGATCTGTATTGCGTTCTTTGTGAACACTTGCCTATTTCATAGGCACCTTCTGTACTTTAATCTCGCTTTGTGATTTCAAATTATGTGGATATTCTGATGCTGGCCATGCTAGTTATAAGTTAAATGAAAAAGCACCAGTGGTACCTGTCAGTTTCTTGTAGGTTGTCTGATTTCATATTCCTCAAGAAAGCAAAACTCTATAGCCTTGTCAACAATAGAAGCAGAATATGTAGTAGCTGAAAGCTACTGTGCTCAACTGTTGTGGATCAAGTATCAGTTAAAGGACTTTGGACATAAGCTTGAAGGGATTCCAATACTATGTAACAACACAAGCGCCATCAACTTGACTAAAAATCCTATTTAACACTCAAGGACCAAGCATATTAAGGTTAGGCATCATTTCATTAGAGATCTTACAGCATGTGGTGCTATTACTATGGATTTTATAGATACATTACATCAACTAGCTGATATCTTCACTAAACCTCTTTCAGAAGATAGATTTACTTCTATCCGAAGGGAGTTGAGAATGTGTAATTTGTAGATTAATCAATTAGACTTTCTTTTCATTAATAAATCTAGATAGTTCGCCTGAGAAAATACACAAATCTGATGAAGAGAGACATTAATCGAAATCTGTATTGAAGCTTTCTTCATTAATCAAAATCTAAATCTCATTATTTAACTCCTTGATGATCGATTCATTCTGATAATCGATTTTTCATTTGAATCCTTGATCTTTATAATCGATTTACCTACTTAATCGTTTCGCCTCTGCCTTTGTTTGATAGATTACAGTTGTTAACCTATCTAAGCTATGGTTTACTTTCTAATGTATTGTTTTATTAGATTAATTATTCTTTACTTCGACTGGTATCGATTCACAGGATGTCTGACTATATATTAGTACATTTTTTTTATTCCATTGACTAATCGACTATATTAGTCATTATCCCTTTTCCCACTGTCTGTAACTTCAATTCTGAATCAAGTCTGTCAAATAGATAGTAACTTTTGACCTAATTAGTCTTGACTATTTAGTCCACATCATGTCCTTTCATCTCTTCTTTCTCATGACCACTTGTATGAGATTAATATTTGCTTTGGGTCTCCCTGGTCTATAAAAGGCCTACGTAACTCAGCTCTATGTTCACTTGCATTTCAACCTTTGAGCTACTTGGTAGACATCCCTAAGTAAGCCTTTCCTTCAGATTTCTAAGAGACCCTTCCTCATCTTCATCTTTTACCTCTAATATTTTCTGAACCCTATCCAACAACCATATATCCTACTTCAGTCGTTTGGTGTTCGACCCCGATGAGGTTCTATTGTGCTTCTAGATGAGTGTGGAGGGAGGGCGTAGAGGAGATGAAATCTATCTCAACTAGCATTGGACGAACTCATCTTGTTGAGCTACTGGCTCTCTACTGAATTTCTCTAAATAGTTTCTCTGTACACCATCTAGATAGAATTTCCATTCTCACCTATGTTGGTGAGATCCTCTACAAACAATCGAGACACTCTAAGTGAGGATCTCATACAATCCAATATAGGGATTAAGAGAATGGAAGTCTTACCCTCCCCAGGTGAGTACTACATGTACATGCTGTGTTCTGTCACTATCTAGTGAATAACTTTCTTCTCAGACACAACAACAAGAATTGCAGCACCAGCTAAACTTGCATTTCAAAAAATGCAAGATGAATAGCTCACCAGGGGAGGATCCATAAAGTGAGGGGGGGTAAGAGACTAAGAGAGAGAGTCAGCAGCACTCGTGATGGAGCTCTTTTCTTTTGGTTCCTTTTGGACATTAAACTATTTTGTATTTTATAATTTTTTTTCTTTTTCGTTTCGTTGTACATCCGCAGTGGGAGCAATTGTTATGTAAATATGTGTCATTCATTTAAGAAAGATCATTTTATGTTCCTAGCAAAAAGTTCCTTGGACTCTTTATACACTTCTTGTGAGACTAATCTTGCTCTTCACTGATTGGTGTATATCTTTTTCTGCACTTTCAGCAATCATTTCTCTTTATGTTAGTCTCTCCTTCATTTATTCTCTATGTGTGGTTACCTTTATGTGTGAATAAAAAAAAGGAGGAGAAATAAACTATCCAACATTCTTATCAACTACATTTGCATAGAGAAGATATAAATTGGCCACTTGTTTATTTTTTTTAGCTCTTACAATTTTATTTGTGTTGATTTGTTTGTTTAGTTCTGAGACCAATATCACATCCTTGTTTGAATTATTTTTGGTAGTGGACTTTTTGTTTCTAAGAAGTATTGTCATTTTTAAGTAGTTTTGTCGTCACCAAAAATAGGGAGATTGTTGAGTAATTTACATTTTTATGTTTTCTATATTTTGGTGATAACATATTATGAAAATGACAAGACTTTGTTTTTATGGGAGTGAGAGAAATCTCATTGTTTTATTGTTTGGTTGTTAATAGTTTCTATTATGAGTTGTGAAAGCTCTGTGTCTTAATCACCTTCAGATTTCCTCAATTCTTACAATAAAAGAAGCTAACTAGAACTGCGATTAAGCTTCAGAACTTCAAGCAATTTGTAGTCAGTCCAGCACTAATCGAAACATCACACTCTACTTTAATTAGATCAATTTATCTAAGTGTTGTATTGCTCACGCGACTAAAGTTTCACTTTGATTAACGATGAATAAAGAACATAAAATACTCTCTCGATTAGCTTTATAAATCTTTTATTGATTAGCGTTATAAGTTCTCTATTGATTAATGTTTCAGAGTCGCATTCGATTACGGTTTAAAGTATTTACTTTCAATGTGTCTAAGTCTGAGTTTGATTAATGTTTAAGCATTTACTTCGATTATCTCTATAATTTTAATCAAAGCTCAATTTAGAATTACTTTTTGTATCTTAATCAAAACATAGTTTTAAATTAAAATAGAATTTTAAGTTTCACTTCGATTATCGTTCTGAGATACCCTTATAACGTCAATCGAAGTTTCGGTCTCAGATTTCATTTTGAATAACGTTGTAAGTTTCACTTTGATTATCCTTATTAGTATTACTTCGATTAACAATGTTCTTTCAATTATTAATCATAAGTCTCCATGAGATTATTGAGGGACTACTGAGGGACTACTCGACATTAACGCATCTATCAAGGCAGGCGTAGAAGGCGGGGAAAACTTGCAGCACAGTGCTTCCCACACAGGCGGTGATGACTCCCAAGCCCGTATCAACCATGGCGTGGGTTGATCTCGTGTGTTTGGAAACTAAATTTATTTGTTAGCAAACCTGAATCTACACAATCTCAGAATTCTTGTGTATATTATGTAACCCTGTGACATATATATATATATATATATATATATATATATATATATATATATATATATATATATATATATATATATATATATATATATATATATATATATATATATATATATATATATATATATATATAGTGAGTGTTGAGGGCTCTTGGAAACTACACGAGACCCAAGGTTCTTGACTGCGTTGTATCTCCATTTATTCTTTGATACCAACAAATGTATAGACATTAGAGTCGGCACCATATTCTTTGATACCTAAGATTATCAATTAATAAATTAATTTGAAGTTCTAGCTAATAAATTGAGAATCTTTGATGCCATTACAAACTAAACGGTCATCAACTAAAATAATATATATTTCACTAATTAAAACTCTAGTCCTGTTAAGATGCTGCGGCGCTTGTGCATTCGAGTCCATTGTGAGTGCGCAGAGGTCCTGACCTCCAATTAAACAGGGCCCCAACATCAACATGCCGCCTAGCGGCCTAAAATTTCCCCAACATCCATTCCACTAGGGATCGTGCCCGGTGCAGATACTACTCCTTGCTTAATTAATTAATTAATAAAAGGCCTCCGATTAGTGGAGGAGCTGGAGTCAGAGAACGCACCGGCACGGCACCCGCTAAATGTACGAGCTTCTTCGTTTCTCTGGCTTATCAGAAAACGCGGAGGATGCACGTGGGAATTGTCAGAGTTTTGTCCGCACCAACTTTTCTTTTCTCCGGAGAACAGTTTAATTTGAGAATAGGAAAAGTGTCGAAAAAATGAGGGGAATTTTTTTTTTTTTTTTTTAATAAAAAGGGGAAATGAACAAACGCTCCTCCATTCATTACTCACAGAACTTCTTCAGATACCATGGCAGTAATACAGGGTGGAATATCACCTGGGTCCCAACTGAGATTCTGATTACATCTTTTAGCCAGTGTGGCTAGCTCATGAGCACTCTAATTAGCGGTTCTGGGAGTGAATTAAACTGATAGAGAGATTCTAGTGTGGGCTAACAGAAGATCCTTACAATTTCTAATAACATTATATAATATTGACCCATGGGGGCTTTTGATCTCTCAGCTGCAACAGGTGGACAACGGTCTGGGAGTCACTCTCCACGCAGACCTGGTTAGGGAATGTGGTGGCGAGCTTGATAGCTGCGAGAATGGCAAGGGCGTCCGTGATCAAAGGATCATTAGATAAGGCTTTGGCCGCATGGCAGGTGACCAATTAAATTGCCTTCATGGTGTATTAGGTACACCGTGAAGGGGTGTGAGACGGCTTTATCAGGTACAACTTTCTTTGAAGGCGAGGAGCAAAACCAGGACGTGGGAATAAATGACACACGGAGAAAGATATGTCAAAAGAAAATGACACACGGATATGCGCGCGTGTGAGAGACGGACATGTGTGCATTGTCTGATTCCTATAGCTAGACGGCTTCTAAGGTTTACTTTGGTTTGGCGGGAAGAGGAGGGTGTAGGGATGAAGAAGGAAGTAGCTTCAGAGAAATCTAATTAATACTTGCAAGAACCAACGGACAGACACGGAAGGGGAGGGGAGGATAATTAACAATGTTGGAGAGATTAAGGATCTAATTAAGCCTGTTGAAGGGGAAATAACATAAACGCAGCGCATATATATATATGTAGGGTATCATTTGCATATATATATATATCTCTAAAAAAATACCATATTTCCATCTAGACCTACAACGCTAACATATTCTCATCAATATTCTTGAAATCTTCAGAAAAATTATATTTATACCGCTCCATCTAAAGATTTTACATATTTATCCTTAAATTCGTTAATATTTTACATATATACCTCGCAGTTCACTAAATTATGCATTTGTACTCTTGACACCCGATATTATCATGATTTATGTAATCTTTTTAGCACATTTCATTAAAATTCTCCCAAGTTCGACGAAAGAATATAAATACAACATTTTGAAGATTTCAAGAGTATTAATGACCATATGTGAAAGTTGGAGGTATATATGAAAATACGATATTTTTAAGAAGTATATATGCAAAAAAACTATACGTGTGTATATATATTGAAGAAAGTAATAATGAACTAATCGTATAATCAACAGAGAAAGCAGATGAGAGGGAGAGAGAGAAGAGGGAGAGAGGTGCATCATGAAAAGAATCTAATTATTGTAAAAGAAAATAAACAAAACAAAAAAAAAAGAAAAAGAAATGACGTACTTGGTGCTGTGCGTGTGTGTGCACAATACTGTGGCGTCACTAGCTAGCTAGATCGGAGCTGGCGATCAGGGGCCGGAGTCCCTGGCACAGCGAGTAATGGTGAGGCAACCTCTGGAGTAGGGGTTGGACCTAGGCAGGGCGTGGCAGTTGTAGTAGGGGAGCCCCTGCCTGTGGCACGGCACGGCGTCTGCCTTGAGCAACTCGTAGCTTATGTACCTCTGCGTCTGCTCCAGCACCCTGCTTCTCGCCTCCGACTTCGTCTCCATCTCCATATCCATGCTCGCCTCCCACAGGCACCTCCCTCCGGCGCAGGCTACGCTCGCCCTCGCCAGCTCCGCCGCCGACCCACTGCTTCCGATGCAGGGACGCGGACGGGTGCCCATGATGAGGAATAAGAAGAAGAGGAAGAATGCCAGGAGAAGGGTGCTGGCGAACCCTCTTGTAGATTTCATCGTCTCCACCACCCTTCCGCAGGGCTCACTTTCTCTGGCCTCGTCTACTCTTCCCCCTGAGACTGCACTGCAAAGGATTTAAATGCTGGATCATCACACCTGCCAACTACCCCCGGCCTCTCTCTCTCTCTCTCAACATGACACCAATTTATTACACTCAGTGAAGCCAGCGAGGACAACTGTATATGTGGTGCGATCTGGTCTTTATGCAAAAATGCATATAAATGTACTTAGATTCATATAAAATATAGAATTTAGGAATTGCAGAGGAGAAAGAGAAGGATTTGGTTTATTAAATTGATGATATATATATATTTTTTTGGGGCAAAGAAGTAAAGCTTATATAATTAAACTGAAAAGAGATACATAAGAGTCCACAAAATGTACTAGGCTCATACCAAACCTAGTGTGGTGCGACCTGTAGCTAGGGGGAGGAGAACAATTACTGTAGAGATTACACAAGCCTATTAACATGTGCGTACATGCCAACAACAAAGAATAAGAGATGAACTTCAACATCCAAAGCCAAGATATCCTTGCAACAAGAGCGAAGTTTGTGAAGAGATGTCGGCGACAAGGAGGCCGGAAGCCACTGCGACCATTGGCAGCTGAAAGATGGCGAGCTCGGAGGCATGCATTGACGAGGAAGCACGGAATAAGCGCAAAGCGCGAGCTCCACCACTCATCTCCAGATTCCCGGAACGGGAACAACCTAAGACTGCAAAGCACCATGAAGTTGCAAAAGATACCCATGCCTAGTTGTCAAGAAGAGACCACCTCTTGAGGGAGTGCCACAACAAAAAAGGTGACCGAAACAAAGAAGCAAAAAACAGAACACCAGGGATGAGAAGAAGGGGAAATGAAATAGATGAAGATGGGATAGGAGAAGGGAAGGGAAGGGGCGGAGGCAGGTGCGAAGGAAGAGGAGTGAAGAGGTTAGAGGAGGATGGTTGGGGGGGAGTGGGCGAGATAGTAAAGAAAGGGGTGAGCTGGACAAGCAAGGGTCGGAGAGTAGGCAATTTGGGGGCGGGCGGGTGAGTTCGAGCGGGGGATGAAGGTGATTGGCGAGGGGGAATGTAGACAGACTTAGAAGCGGGGCAAGGAGGAGGAAGAGTGGTGAAAGAAATTGAAGAAGCAAGGGCGGAACGAAAGAGAAGGAGATGTCAGATTTGGAAGAAACCGCGACAGAGCGAAGGAAAACAAGATGGCAAGGGAGGGAGAAAGAGAAGGGGAAAAATGGAGGAAGATAGGGAATGAGGGGGAAAAGAGAAGAGAACGGGGGAGCCATTGACGGGGACTCCTCCCTCCCACCACACCAACGCCAGCGGCACCGGCACGGGCATCGACAGCGTTGAACAAATCTGCCGAGGAGCCTCGGACGAACCTTCCAGGGGCGGGGGCCCCTGAACTCGGGTTAAAGTTGAACCAACCAAAGACTTTATTAAGTTGATGATATGTTTGACATCCTAGACTATCTTGGCAATAATCCGCTGCTGAGTGGTGTTTTTGAGATTTAGGTTCATTTACATTATAGATGCAGGGAAAACGCATTTTTCACTTTAACCTTAGTTTGGATAAATAAAAAAAGACAAATCTACCATAAATTTATCTGAGTTTAGTATAAACTCAATTTTCTCATTAACATGTTTTCATAAACTTAAAGGCTGTGTAGCAGTCGAAAACTAGTCGGACTACGACGACCGTCCGATCGAAAATTCCGATTACTCGATAGAATTTGTTTGAGATGAAAATGCCTAAGGTAAAACCTGCAGGAGGGTGGACAGAGACGTCAAGGAGGAGCTCCCCAGTTTGGTGGAGAGAAAAACCCTCTGATACCTAAGTTAGGTCTCAGAAGATGAGATTTTGCTTGAGATTTTTGTGCTCAGAATGGCGTACCATGCACCAGAAAAGATCCAGTAATTATATAGTGGTGAGTGCTCAAATCATGCATGTTATCATATCATTATTCATATTAACATAAAACATAGAAATCATGATCGTGATCGCGAGAGATCGAGAATCTCAATGAAAATAAGTGATCGCTACTTACCTGTCAAATTGGGAGATTCTTGTGAAGTCTTCTACTTCCTCCTCTTCGACCGGCCGAAGAAGAAGACCTTTATTTTGATTTTTACTCTCTTTTTTATGCTCTTTTGCCTTACTTCTTTGAATCCTTGTAAAAGAAAATAAGAAACAAACAAGAAAAATGAATTGATTAGAGCTTTGAAGGTAGTGTAGTATCTATATAAAAAGAACAATAGACATGCAACTAAACTAAGAAACTCACTTTTTATGTTCTTTTAAACCCCTAGCTCATAGGTAGATGTTAATGAAGTGTGTGTGTGTGAAGAAAAAGTGATGAATGATGTATGGACTAATGAAACAATGATCTAAACAAGAAAAACTAAAAAGAACAAGAAAGGAATAAGAAGAAGGTTGGCCCCTCTATAGCCATCATCCTTCAATGCTTCAAAGAGAAGGATTGGAAGAAGAAAAGGGAGCTCTAAAGTTTGTCCACGTTCTCTGCAAGAAGCTCCTCTCTTTACCTTGATATGAACTCCAAATCATATAATCACCAACCTCTTTGAAGGCTCAAAGGAGTTATATATATATATATAGAGTGTAGTTTGAGAGTAATTTGACTTCCAAAGGGGTCTTTCACAGTCTCCGAATTGCCATGGATAAACTCCACGAATTATAAATCTTCTCTACTATGGAAACCACATAAACTCGGCCAAAGCGCACATACCATTAATACACTAAAACGCGTCGCTCCAAGACGACGCCAATTAGCTAATTAGAGGGGCTAAAATAAGAAAGATAAATCCGAAGGAAAGATAAAATAATTAGGAAACCTGAATGGCGTCGACTATAGAAGATGTCATTTAGATAAATAAGAAATTAACTAAGAGTCAAATTAGTAATTGGGAAGGAATAGAAAACTTGAATCACGTCGACCATAGACGACGCTATTCAATTTAATCTTTATCAATTAAGAAATTTGAATCCGAATTAATTTCAGCCAGAAATCTAAATGGCGTCGGCCTCGAGCGACGCTAATTAGAAAATTCTCAAAAAAATAAGTAAAAATTAATTAATGTTTAAAAGTCAAACCATCTCGGGGTATCATAATTGTGACATGAAATTTACTCAATATGAGGTCAAAATTAACGTGTCTACAACTGCCCCACCTTGGCATCGACTTTACAAGGGAATGAAGTGAAATAGAATGAACAACGGTGAATAAAATGAAGCAGAATGAACTGAAAATATGATGTCAAGGTGTGATGAGACACGCTCTCAACATCACATGATGAAAATTTTTCTCAAAACAATCAGTGAAGTGGCTCCAAGAGATCAATATAATTAATCATGTCTGGATGAGATAGACAAAAGAAACAAAATAAAGTCGATCAACCTCTATGAGGAAAAGTACTCTAGGTCACAAACTTTGCAGGTTTCACCATGAAAAGCGGTTACTAGCTAATGTGGACGTATTTCAACCATGATGGATCTTTAAAAGAAAACAAATAAATATGAGATAAAGATCCACACAAGAGAGAATTCCAAAAATATCTTCAAGAAATCTCAAAGATAATTGAGAGGTCAATTCAGAATGAAATATTTTATATCACGTTGGGATTTATTTTGAATAATGATCTAAAATTTAATCATTAACTAATTTTTACCACAATGATTTCAAAATCCTATATGAATGCATGCTGAGCTAAAAGAAAAATTAATATGAATTAATCAAGGATAATATTGTTAAACTATTATTGATGAGTCAAGACACCAGTTCTACAATTCAGTGCTAAGCTGAAGCTCGTTTGTCCACGCACCGTTTTACAAAAGTGGAATTATCATCCCCATCAACTAACAATCAAACGCCCTATCCATACAATTAAGAATTCTCTGGAATTATCATTGTTTTTGATAAAGGGGAATTTAAATTCTAGTTTCATCAGAACCACAAGATCCTTAATATAATCTAATAAATACTTAACATATAATAATGATAATACAAATAAAATACATGAGAGAATACATGTGGCAGCGATAACCGTCTTTTCGTGATATTTCAGTGGAACTTCATAACATATTATCTTTTTTTTCTTTTTTCGGATTTCCTGCACTCAAAATTTGTCAGCAACATTATGTAGGTAGATAATTATCATCAAATATGCAATTTCGGAAAACAGCAGAAATTCTCTAAAAGGCGTCATCTTGAGTCGACGTCATTTGAATGACGTCGAGTTGGGGCAACGTGATTCAAGTTACCAAAACATGTTCTCTCTAGCTCCACTTCGGACATAGGTTTCCCCCCTTGAACTCCCTCTTTCAATTCGGAAAGGGGTCTTCAATCAACGCAACTCCTCCTATATAATCTCCCCTCTCCTAGTTCAATTTATCACAACAAGCTTTGGAGAGGAAAGGGCTAGGGGATTCTTCAAAAGCTCAAGAGAAAGAGAGAAAAGAGGAAGAAGAAAGCAAGAGATCAAGCAATCAATCAAGGAAGATGTCAAACTTTGCAAAGGATTCTTCATCAAGCGAAAGGATGATGAGGATGATTAAAAGACTCTCTAACATAGAGGGTCACCTTAGTGGATGAGATCCAAATCTAAAGATAAGCTTCTATCTTATCACTCAATCAAATTTTCTCCTTTCTTTTACATATTTTCTCCATGCTCCAATTTCCTCTCCATTTTTTTTTTTTATGTGATAAAACCATGTCAAATTTCTTTTCTTTCAAGAAATATCTTGATCCAAGAAGATTTTCTCCACTCCCATAGATTCTAAAATTAGTGAAGAAAATTTCTCTCTCTATACAATCCTTCATCTCAAAGTGGCATATCCAAGGCTTGGTAGTGTATGCTAAACATTATAAGAGTGTGAAAATGGATTAGGCCGTGATGGACGCTCATATTGAACTATGGTATCCTCAAACACATACTTTTCTCGTCACTTCCTTCAAAAATACCATCCTATTAGAAGAAGTTGAGTTACTCTTGGGACTTCCAAAACTCAAGGCTAACAGTGAAAAACCTAATGTGACTAATATGATGTTCATGAGGGAGAAGATCACCTCCCATTAGTTCTTGGACGATTATGGAAAATCCAAAAGAGATCCAGAGCATCCTCACTCAGAAAGAGATTAATCTAGCGAAGCTAGAAGAATGGACTTTGAAGAAGATAGAAAAGGTTAAGGAAGAAGATACAGAAACCGTGATGATTGCGTTCACTGTATGTTTGGCTAGAGCTCTCCTATTCCCTGCCCAGGATAACATATTAGTAGAAGATCAGCTCAGTGCGATTTGTGGGATTTTTAGGGGAAAATAGATAAGCACAATAGTCCTAACCTATCTCTACAGTGGGTTCTCAGCGGCTTCTATCGGCTAACCTCCTTATGGTAGCATGCTACTCCTCACCTTATGAATCGATCTCCACTTCAAATTCAACCATAATGAGGAAGAGGTTCTCAAGATGTCAAAAATATATCAGCACAGTCCCATCTTTCACATTGCCAGTGCAGTGAAACTCAATAACAACATGACCAATCGAGTGTCCAATCTCAAGACTCGAGCTGACTGGTGCAACTACTTCAAGACCAAGCCGAAAATCGGCTTTGAATCCACATCACTCACTCTCCAAGAAAAGGCGGTTTGGGTACGCCGCTGTGCTGGCATAGAGCTCAGACTGATCGGGGCAACCGAGTTCATCTTAAATAATACTAATCACTGTCATTCTCAACTGGGCATGCCGCACTATGAATTTTGAAAGATTTTCAGTCTTTCTCCAATTAAGAAGCGGGATTTAGAACTAATGAAGACTTCGAGGCAACATAGCTTATTGTAACCTTGTGGAACATCGGTTTCACCCGTTGTGTCAAACTTCCTCATGAAGTAAATCGGGAGCTATAGAAAAAATTATGTAAAAGAGCTTCAGAAAATTCGGCCTGAGAACTCTCAACTTCTGCTCAAAACTTGATATACTTTTCCATTTTATTTTCAAAAGAAAATCCTTCCTTATTGCAATGAAGATCCTTCCTTATTATTTGTGCAATTTTCCGAAATTTTTCCTTAATCAAAAGATCTCATTTTCCTCAAAATTCATTGTTTCGGGTTCGTTAATCCAAATCACGTTCACTTAGAGTGACGTTTTTTAGCTAAATTCAATTTTTAAAATTTTAAAATTATTCCTCGAATGGCTTTACATCACGTCGCCCATAGTCGACGCCTTTTGTTTTCTCTCTCCTATTTTCTCAATTTCCAACACATTTAATGCTCTGAATCACATCGCCCTGTAGTGCTCAAATATGGTGTGTGATTGTCATGAATATCATGTTCATATGAATAATAAAAAAAAACTAAAATTAAAGATCGTGATCACTAGAAACCAAAGATTTCAGAAAGAAATAAGTTGATCACTACTAACCTTGTGAACTGGGAGATTGGGTTCTTTGTTCCTCTCTTTCAGCCGGCCGAAAAAGAAGAGCCTCTCTTTTAATTTACTCTTGTTTTTAATTGATTTGCTCATTTTCTTCTTTCTCCAAGCTTTTCTTCAATCCTTCAAACCTTGCAAAGAAAGTTAAACAAAGAAAAGAAAAGAAAATTTAGAGCTATGGGGTAGTGTAGTATCTATTCAAACTATGAATCTAGACATGCAGCTAGACGAGATGAACTCACTTGTTTTTGTGTTCTTTAAACCCCTAACATGAACATGAGTTTTGATATGAAGTGGGTGTGTGAATATGAATTGATGTGACGAAAAACTATGTGAAAATAGTGATTAAACTATATGAAATCAATGAAAAACTAGAAAGGGATTGGAAAGAAAGATGGTGTAGGTGCTTAGAATGACCGTGTGATTAACATGAAAAATCTATGTTGTTTAGTGTAAACTAACCTATTAAAAATAGCAACTAAAGTGCAGTGATCGTCAGAAACTTTTAACTTAAAAAGTTTTAAAAGAGATATGATCGCCTACCTGTTCAAACGCGGAAGATTGAGTCCTTGGTTCCCCTTCCTCAGCCGGCTGAAGAAAGAGAGCCCTTTCTTTGCTTTTTGTTCTTGCTGTTGAACTTGAGGTTGAGGATCGTCCAGAAGTCTTTCTGGCTTTGTGCTTGATTTCCCCTTTTGAATCCCTCGTTGTTGTTGAGTGCAGCAGAGACAGAAACAGAAAACGAAGAAATAATGATGATGAGAATTTAAGTAGAAGCAGTATCTGAACTAATCATGATTTTGGGCATATGATTGAACATCAAACTTACTTGTTGAGTGGCTTTGAAACCCCTTAAATCAAATGGGTTTTGAAAAAAATTATGCTGTGGTGTGTGTTTGCATGAAGTGAATGAAGAATGAAATTAATGAAGATGAAAATGAAAATGAAACACTTATGCCCGATCGGATGAAGCTTTGAAATGATGAAGATCTTGAAAGGATGCCGACTTCTGGAAATGGCAGCGCTCCGGCGTTCCGACGTTGTTACTTCGATCTTCAACTCGCTATAATAATGCTCTCTCTTTAATGGATTTCAACTCCCCTTTTTTTTTAACTCTTCAACATGCAGGGTATTTATAGGCATTTCTTGCGTTCGCGATTAACATAGAAAAAAACTTCGAATTTATCCATCTTAATTGACAGATAAATACTAATTAATTCATCTTTATCTGTAATTATCTAAAACGCGTCCACCATGGATGACGCCTTTCAGATTAATTAAGATAAGGATAAATATCCGGGAAAACTTATCTTTATCTTTATTAGGTAAAACGCGTCCATCTGTGTAGACGTCTTTTAGACTAATTAAGATAAGGATAAACATCCGGAGGGGAAGTTAAAATCACTTAGGAAACTTAAAACGCGTCGACATTACCAGACGCCTTTTAGTTAATTAATTAATTAATTAAAATTCAAATTTAAACGTTAAAATAAGAATAAAGTCTAAATGGCGTCTAGTTGAGTCGACGTCTTTTAGAATTCTTCATATTTTAACTCAAATTTGAGCTAAAATCAATTCAATTGATTAACTTAAACACATCTGTTAAACCCGACACTTAAAAAGATTAATTAATCAATGATTAATTATCAGACCATTTCGAGGCATTATTGTATGATATGAAATTTACTCGAAATGACGTCAAAATTAGCGTGTCTACAGCTGCCTCACCTTGGCATCGTCTTTGCAAGGGAGTGAAATGAAATGGAATGTACTGAAAAGGTGATGCCAAGGTGTGATGAGACACGCTCTTAACATCACATGACTGGAATTTTTCTCAAAATTATCAATGAAGATAGCTCAAAGAGATCAATGGAATTAATCCTGTCTGGATGAAGTAGATAAGGAAATAAAATAAAGGCGATCAACTTCCACGGAGTGGGAAGTACCCCAGGTCATAGACACTGTAGGTTTCATCATGGGGAGCGTTTGCCAGCCAATGTGGACGTGCTACAGCCATGATGGATCTTAAAAGAAAACAAGAATATTGGATAAAGAATCCAATCAAGGATAGAATTCCAAGGATATCTTCAAGCGAACCTCAAAGATAATCAAGATACTCAATTCGGAATGGAATATTTCATATCATGTTAGAGATTATTTAATTAATGGTCTGAAACTTAATCAGTAATCAATTCTTATTTCAATAATTTCAAAGTCCTACATGATGCATGCTGGGCTAAAAGAAAAATATAAAGTCAAATAAAATATAAATTAATCAAGGATAATATTGTTAAATTGTCATTAATGAGTCAAGATACCAATTCTTGTAATTCAGTGCTAAGCCGAAGCTTGTTTATCCACGCACCGTTTCACAAAAGTGGAACCATCGTCCTCACTAATCAACAACCCAACGGCCTATCCGTGCGATTAAGAATTCTCTGGAATTATCACTGTTTTTGTTGAAGGGGAACTCAAATTCCAGTTTCATCAAAACTACAAGGTCCTTGATATAATCTAATAAATATTTAACATATAGTAATGCAAATGCAAAATAATTACATGGAATAAGGGTAGAAATAACCGTCTTTTTAGCCACGGTCGGGACTTGAATTCCACAATGAGATCTTCTCGATATTTCCAACTTTGCTCAGAATTTTCTTGAAACGCGTCAGTTCTCCTCGACGCCTTTTACTCACAGAAACAGGTTTCTGGCTGTTCTCTACTCGAATTCCAACTCTCTTCATGCCTTGTGTCCTGTATATGACTTGAACAAACAAGTTAAGCATCTGTTTAGGCTTAGTCCCTTGCCTGACCGAATAAATGGTCGATCAATCTTTTCCTTGAGTAAATGGTCAAGGGGCATGGCCTTTATTAACAAAGGTAATTGAATAATCAAACTTAAGCAAAATGCGACATGCAAGCAAACAGATGCTCACTGAAAATAAAAGGAATGAAACATACTAAATGCAACAAGCAGATGCTAATTGAAATATTTTTGTGGTTTTGAAATATTCATTTTTGTTTGGGTTTTGAAATATGCATTCTTTTTTTTTTTTTAGATTTTGACAAATGTACATTTTTTTTGAATTTTTGAAATATGTACTTTTTTTTGAATTTTTGACATATGTATTTTTTTTGAATTTTTGACATATGTATTTTTTTTGAATTTTTGACTATGCAATTTTTTTGAATTTTGACATATGTATTTTTTTTGAATTTTTGACATATGTATTTTTTTTGAATTTTTGACATATACATTTTTTTTGAATTTTTGACATATGCATTTTTTTTTGAATTTTTGACATATGTATTTTTTTGAATTTTTGACTAAAAGACCAGTATGGTACTTAGATCAAAAGATCATATTCATTTATTAACTTAATTTCCAAATTATTCTTTAACAACTTAACTTAAAATCCATCGTGTTTGAACTTGTGTTTCCATTCGTGATCCCATTTGATGATTTGACCCTTAGTCAATCTAAGCCATTCCTTAAGTTTGGAGTACACCTCTTTAGAAGGAAAGAAGAATAGATTTAGAAAGCCCATGAGAAGGTTCCGGAGACCTAAAAAGATGTTCCTTTCCAACCCTAATATCTGTTGGGGTTCGGTCATTTTCTTTCCGGGGTATTTATCGACCTTGCGTTCCCTTTTGTTTCATTTCATGGCCTTGACGTTTGTAATGTATTGGCCTTTTGATTTTTCCTTTTTTTTTCTATTCTTTTCTTTCTTTGCTTTGCTTTGGAACGGATCTCCCCCATTTTTTTTATGACGGCCTCCTACTAAGATGGCGGGTATTCTTGGTAGTCTATTTTAAGCCTCGTTCCGACATCATGGGCCGAGTGTAAAACAGAATTTTACTTTAAAAGGAATGATTTGTACTTTACACTTTTAGTCAAGCTTTTGATATTCTTTAGGACTTGGCATCTCTTGTTACTCACGAATCAAACGTGTCAGTGTGTGCAGTAATGGGTTTGAAGTTAAATTATTCAGACTAACAAAGAAATTTGAGTTTATAAATTTTCTGATTCCTCTGGTCTTTGAACCATACTGATCGACTCTTTAACCTAAGGGTAGTATTTCTTAAGATGTAAACCATTCCAGGGATGATTTAGCTCTTCTCCTTCTGCATTAACAAGGCGATAAGCATTACCAGGATAAGCATGTGATACAACATAAGGTCCTTCCCAGTTGGGTTGGAGCTTAGAACGCGGACCACCAGGTTTTACAAAAATTCTTTTAACGACCATTTCACCGACTTTGAACTTTCGTTCAATGACTTTCTTTTGATAAAAACGTGCTAATCTGTTTTGATAAACTTTTGCATGATTAGCAGCTGACCATCTTCTCTCGTCTAAAAGTTCCAATTGGGCAAGGAGTGTTGAACGATGTTCATCAATGGAGAATTCCTTGTTCAATTGTACTCTTAATGACGGTATAAGGATCTCATATGGAACTACCGCCTCCATTCCAAATGTTAAGGAATAAGGAGTTTGCCCGGTAGGCGTGCGGATTGAAGTTCGGTAGGCCCATAGAGCCTCAACCAACTTTTCTGGCCAATCTGCGAATTTGTTAGATTTACACGTCTTTTTGATAATTTTTATCAGTCTTATTAGTTGCCTCTGCTTGGCCATTGCCTTGCGGATAATAAGGAGATAAATGATGCAATGCAATTTTATACCTGTTGCAGAGGTCCTTCAATTCCTGTGACACGAACTGCGGTCCGTTGTCGGTGACGATGGTACTTGGAATTCCGAATCTTGTGATGATGTTCTTCATGATGAATTTGCAGACGGTTGATGCTTTGATCTCCACGTATGCTTCAGCTTCTGCCCACTTGGTGAAGTATTCCGTTGCCGTGAGAATGAAAGATTTTTTCTTGATGCCGGAATCTGGGTTACCAAGAGGTCCAATAATGTCGAAAGCCCACATGGAGCAAGGCCATGGGGAAGAAACAGGATGGAGTGATGATGCAGGAGAATGAATTTTGTCGGCGTGAAGTTGACACTTGGCACACCTACGGACATATCCTACACAATCTTCTTCCATGGTTGGCCAATAAAATCCTTGTCTAAGGATCTTCTTTGCTAGCATCTGTCCATTGACATGGCCACCACAAACTCCACTATGAGCTCCTTCCATAACCTTCCAAAGCTCATCCTCGTCTAAACATCTCAGAAGAACTCCATCAAAACCTCTCTTATATAATGCTCCCCCAACTAGGGTGTATCGTTGAGCAACTCTCTGTAGACACGCTAATTTTGACGTCATTTCGAGTAAATTTTATATCACACAATAATGCCTCAGGATGGTCTGATAATTAATCATTAATTAATTTTTATTAATCTTTTTAAGTGTCGGGTTTAACAGATGTGTTTAAGTTAATCAATTGAATTGATTTTAGTTCAATTTGAGTTAAAATATGAAGAATTTTAAAAGACGTCGACCCACGTGGACGCCATTTAGAGTTTATTCCTGTTTTAACGATTAAATTTGAATTTTAATTAATTAATTTATTAACTAAAAGGCGTCTTTACAGGTAGACGCGTTTTAGGTTTCCTAAGTGATTTTAACTTCCCCTCCGGATGTTTATCCTTATCTTAATTAGTCTAAAAGACGTCTACATAGAGGGACGCGTTTTACCTAATAAAGATAAAGATAAGTTTTCCCGGATATTTATCCTTATCTTAATTAATCTGAAAGGCGTCAGTAAAGGTGGACGCGTTTTAGATAATTACAGATAAAGATGAATTAATCAGTAATTATCTGTCGGTTAAGATGGATAAATTTGTGATTTTTCTATGTTAATCGCGAACGCAAGAAATGCCTATAAATACCCTGCATGTTGAAAGAGAAGAAGAGAATTAAGTTGAGTTGAGCCATAGCGTTATAGCGAATTGAAGATTGAAGCAACAACGTCGGAACGCCGGAGCGCTGCCATTTCCAGAAGTCGACGTTCCTTTCAAGATCTTCATCCTTTCAAGAGCTTCAACCGACTGGGCATAAGTTTTTTATTACTGCATTTATTTTCATTTCATTAGTTTTATTTTTTTCATATTCACTTCATGCAAACACACACCACAGCATAATCTTTCAAAAAACCTATTTGATTTAAGGGGTTTCAAAGCCATTAAAAAAGTAAGTTTGCTGTTTTAAATATGCTTAAAATCATGATTAGTTCAGATACTATTTCTATTTAAATTCTCATCATAGTTCTTCATTTTTCTTTTTTCTGTTTCTGCTGCACTCAACAACAAAAAGAGATCAAAAAGGGGAAATCAAGCATAACTTCTGGACGATCCTCAACCTCAAATTCCACAGCAAGAACAAAGAAACAAAGAAAGGGCTCTCTTTCTTCAGCCGGCTGAGGAAGGGGAACCAAGGACTCAATCTTCCGCGTTTGAAAGGTAGGCGATCATATTTCTTTTGAAACTTTTAAGTTAAAAGTTTCTGGCGATCACTGCACTTTAGTTGCTGTTTTTAATAGGTTAGTTTACACCTAAACAACATAGATATTTCATGTTAATCACACGGTCATTCTAAGCACCTACAGCTTTTTTGGCGATCACGGTGGGACTTGGTCTCGCCATCTTTTAGTTTCTTTTTGTTCTTGCTATCATCATATCGGGCACCCACGGTGCACCATTTGTGTCTCTGGACACGTCCTCACCAATTGGTGAGTGTTTAGTTTAATTGATTTCCCTCGTGCACCACGTGCACACCCCAGTGGCAAGATCTTGCCCTCCCCTTGATTAAATCAAAAGGCTGTTTTTGTGATAAAAATGATGTGTGATTGATTGTTTTCTAGTTGTTTAGTTAGTAAATCATCCTGTTTAAAATCTGGAACTAAAAAAAATTTGCATGAGTCGATTGTTTACTGCTTTTTACCTTGTTTGAGGAGGATTCAACCCAGAAAATCCTCCTGGAAAACTGTTTCTGCGAACTGAAAAGCGTCCAGGATAGCTGACGCGTTTCAAAACCGCGTCAACCTACCTAGACGCCTTTCAGGCTTCACAGCTTCTCTGCTGTCTGCATCTGCTTCTGCGAAAAATTAAGTTCTGTTTTTAATAGCGTCGACTACCATCGACGCGATTCAGACAGTTTCTTAATTTTTTTCAGTTTCCAGATTTCTGTGTTTTGAGTGCTAGCTACCCATTACTTACTAAGCATTAGAGGCCGTCCAGGCCACAGGACATACGCATTGAGGCCAATACCCTCCTCTTCTTAGGAACAGATTACTCGACGTCAGCAACTCTCTCTGATTGGGTTGGTCCCTTGATCAGACTAGAGAAGTTGACGTTGAGACCTCCATAAGTCCCCAAAATCAAGGTATTCCTCCTTGATCATCGGGCTGGTTGTACCAATTGAAGTCCCGGTTAGATTCTGAAAGCGTTGTGAGAGAAAGCCCTACAGAATAACGGTGGAAATCGAACTGAAACTAGGATCCTTTCCCTGAGCGAAATTGTGGTTTAATCCAATTCAAATAACTCAACAAGGAATCCTAAAATCACGTTAAGCATCCACTTGTTTGATTAATCTCTGTACAACTTGTTTGATTAAATCTTTGAAAAGGGAATCTAACATCATGTTGCTACGATCAGGTAGGGACTTGAGTGTGGCTCCAGACGCCATGATTAATTACGAGGGAGATGCTAATGCCCCTCGGGATCCTGAGTACAACTATGAGAGTGGGAGAGATGCTGATGCCTCCCGTAGTTCTATCCCCATTCCGTATCGTCTAGATGGGAATGTTCGGACACCTCTTTTGCCTCCACGTGATCAATATCCTGATCCTCTTCCGCATGAATATGCGATCCCTAATCCTGATCTTGAGGGGGACATGAACCAGAATGATCCCTCATCCTCTGATCCTACGGATCTCATCAATGCTCTGGGAGTTCTTGCCTCCCGACTGGACCCTCAGCAGTTCGAGGCGATCCAATCTATTTTGAAGGGGAAGGCACCTATGCAGCCTGCCGAGCCGAACCCTGTGGCTCCCCCTGCTGTTCCTCAGCAACCTTCTTTTCCTCCTCCTTATATCCATCAGGCCATGGAGGGCCTTCATATTACTTCTCGGCCAGCTGGGCCGCAGCTTTCATCATCTAGGCAACCGGCTAGACCGCAAACGCCTACTTATCAAAATGCCCTCGGGCATGGCGGAAGCGCTGCCGGACCTCCCCTCTATTGTCCACCCTGCCCAACGTACTCTAGGCAGCAGGCCTATCAAGTACCTCCTCCTCCTCCTCCTCCTCAAGCAGATCTGACCACACAAACGCTGTTGGCCAAAATGGAGCGTATGGATGAGCAATTTAATAACCTCCAGAAAATGATGGGGGTCAAAGCTGTGCCAGAGATCAGTCTACCGAGTCTGCCAGTATTCCATCTGCCACCCTCTGAAATGCCAGTGTACCGAAAGTACAACGGTACTGGTAACCCCTTCACACACCTGAAGGAGTTCATGTATGAATCCTCTTTCTGGCAGAACGACAAGAGGTCGTTGGCCTTCTTGTTCAGGAGATCTCTAGAGGGACCAGCCCTCGAGTGGTTCTTTTCCCTGGAACCCTCAGAAGTAGAGGATTACGGTATCGTTTCACGCAAATTCATTCAACGATACCAGGACAGAGTTGCACCCTCCTTGTCTATCACGGACCTCATTGCAGAAAAGATGAAACCGGATGAGGAGTTTGTCGGTTTTGCTGACAGGTGGCGGGGTCTGGCTGAAAAGGTGAAGGATCACTTGTCCGAATCTGAACAAGTGAAAATGTTAATTTCTAATGCCACCCCCCAGTTCAAGCTCGTCCTCTCCTTGAACAATTTGACTAACATGGCAGAGCTCTATGAAAGAGCACGGTACTGCCAGAATGCCTTCAAGGACGCTACATTCTCTAGCGTTTTTGATCCTCATAGACCTAGCAGACCTCCGCCTCGGAAGCCTGCAGTGCCGAACTCTCCCAGCACAGGTCCGACTACCGAGGGCACGCTCTCTCATGAGCAAGTGAGTACCATGAACAATAACTCGCCCCAGTTCGTGAGGAGTCAGCAGCAGTACCAGAGGCCACAGCAGCAAGGGTACAGACAGCAGCAGAACCCCCAGTACCAACAACAGTATCAGCGGCCCCAGCAGCCGAATCAGAATCAGAACCATCAACAGCTACAGCAACAGCCGCAACGGCAACAGCAGTACCAGCAACCCCAGCAACAGCAGTATCAGCAACAACAGCCACAGTACCAGCCGCGCGCACCGCCGGCGTACCACAATGTCCCTCCTCCTGGTGACTACAACCAGCAGAGGAGACCTCCAGGCCCGAAGAGGGCAGAATATCCGGCACTCCCAGAATCCTTGGCCGATATCTTTAGTGCCTTAATGGCAGCCAACGCCTTAGTTTTGCCAAGGGAAAAGGCCGTCTGGCCTCAAAATGCCGATACGTCCAGATATTGCTACTTCCATAGGCAACCTGGGCATACCATTGACACCTGCTTCCAATTCAGAGATTACATTCATGATCTCAACGAGCAGGGTGGCATAGACTGGGAGGAAATGAAGAAATACATAACAGCCCTGAAGGCGAGGAGACCGCAGCAGCAACAGCAGCAGCAAGCAAGACCACCAGCACAAGCAGCAGCACCACCCAACATGGGCATAGTGCAGAATCCGCTCCCGGAGCACCAGAACCAGAACCAGGTTGCTCCCATTCTAACGAACAGCCAGTCTGAGGCTGGTCGTGGGCAACAATGGAGGATAGAGGACTCTTCCTCTCTCTACTCAACGGGTCACGTTCAAAGTACCGCAGAGCGACTACCACGCCGCACCATCCACATACCCAGACCACAACCCGTCACCATCACCCCTCTACCCACACCCACATATCATTCGCCCGCATCCAATAACTCACTACCACTACCCACCTTCCTTAGACCCATCGCGCCCCGCACTCCTACGCCTCCATCATATACCCCTCCGCAAACCAATAACGCACCCCTTTTACCATCAAGGCCATTATTACGCATACCATTTCCTACTTCACCCATTACCACTACCACCTACCCAGATATGCCCCAACCATCCAAACCGTTACTACGCGTACCATTCCCCACTTCGCCAACCACTTACCCATCTACCATCCAACCATCTAGGCCTTTAATCTGCACCGCGCCTACGCCATCACCACCTAACCCAACGCCACCACCTACGCATCAACCCTCCGCACCGCTTACGCCACCCAACTCTGCGGTACTCAAGGTGTCACCCGGATCCTCCACGGTCGAGGAACATGCGCTCCGGAGTGGAAGGATTTTCAACAAGGTCTTTCCTCAGTCCACAGTCAGAGACGGCCCATCACAGCCGACTGAGGAAGCCCATAATGAAGAGAGTGCACCAGGCACTCAATACGACTTGTTGAAACATCTGGACAGAACACCGGCACGGATCACTGTACTGGAATTGATTAAAAGGTCCAAGATTCACCAAGAAGCTTTAATGGAATACCTACAGAAGGTGATGGTCAATGAAGACGTGCCGGTAGAGAAGATTGCAGCACTACTAGTTCCTCAGGGGGATCAGCCCTCAATTACATTTCACACATCGGAACTAGCACCGCCAGCCGCTAGAAGCATGGCTCTGAGCATCACGGTCAATATCTGCAAAAAGGCCGTGGATGCATGCCTGGTTGATACAGGGGCTTCAATTAATGTTTTACCTCCGAAGACCCTGGAGCTATGCGGTGTATCCAAGGAGAAATAGCTGCCTAGCTCCATCTCAGTTACGGCATATGACAATTCTACCCGTTCCCCTCTGGGAATGGTTTATTTAAAGGTGGAGCTAGGTCCAGTAAGTCATGCAGAGGTTGAATTTCATATTCTAGAAATCGACCCTTCCATAAATGCCATTCTTGGACGTCCTTATATTAAAACTCTTGAGGCGATTCCTTCTACGAATCACCAATGCCTCAAATTCCCTTATAAAGGACGAATTATTAAAGTGACGAGCATGCCGATCCTTGCTGCTGCTCATACATTGAATATTAAATCTGCTGTTTTACCTGGCCGACAACCTTTTCTGTCGGTATTACAGGTCTACCGTCCAGTGGCTGATCCTTTGAAAGCCGCTACCATTTCTCCATACCCATTAAATGCTATCAAAAGGGGGAAGTGCATGAGTACCCCGGGATGGAGAATCATGATGAAGAACGGCTACAAGCCTGGGAAAGGTCTGGGCACACAATTGCAAGGCAGAACCACTCCTGTTAAAGATCATCGGGCAGTACCTGGAAGCGGTCTGGGCTATAGGCCGAGGAAACTGAAGCAAGACAGGGTTCAGCAAGAAGATGGTCAAGAAATCTTGGAAACAATGTCTACACCACTGAAAGAAGGCCGAGATCCCTTAACATGGACTCTATATACTCACTTTGTGAAAGGGCCCATACTTAGTCACGACAACATGGTGGTCATTACTTCCTGTTTTGACTTACATGACATATATGGGAGGGACTTGGCCAGACATTGTTCCGAACTACTTACGTACCAATCCTTGGAGGCTCTGCGGCCTATGAAGAGGAGGAAATTCCATGACCCTGAATGCGAATGGTACAGATGGTTCGACCTAAGGGACCTATACATAGCACTGAACAGACTATTCCTGGATCCTGCAGAACCCAAGTGGCCACCGCAGATCGACGAGCTAATTGAGAGCCCTGGCGCAATCTTTGACAAGCGGATACTGCTATCTGAACAAACTGATGAAGGGGAGCCAGATGACCCCTATGAAGCTGGTTATACAACAGATCTGCTCTGGAGGGGGACATATCCTTCACATGTCCTAATGCTCCACACTCTTTTTCGTACACTACTCTTGACCCCGACTTGGTCGCGGGTCATAATTGACGATATTCCACGGGCTCCGCCCGTTATGATAACTCTGTCCCCTCGGGACTTTATTCCACAATCTCCTCTCAACCTAGAGAGGATGTATGATCTGATCTGGGACATATTACTATATGATCCCCCTAATCCTCTGGCCTTGGTGCCGCTTTCTCCGTCCGATTCTCCTCCCATTTGTATTCACTCCTGCTTCGTGTTTAATTCCTCGATGGTCCAAAAAAAAACGCCAATTTTACAACAAATTCTTCCCAAATCATTATCGAGGAAACATCTTACTTGTCCGATTACACCCCATCGCGCGGGTCCGTCGGTCAAGATTCTCTCCTAGATCTACTCTGTCCCTCCGCACGGGAGGATTCCCCTGTATTTCCACCTGTATCCCAGGATTTTCATCCTGCTTCATCTTCATTAGGTTATGATAGGCAGTTTAGTGAAGTTAGGGAGTCTAGTTTTAGTCAGTTTAGGAAGTCTAGGAAGCCTAAGGGTAGGCAAATTCCAGAAAGATACCTCCAGGATTTGGCTGATAAATGTTCCTTTTGCTCTTTAATCCCTCAGCTTTTAGAGGATCCAATTCAGATGCCAGAAGATTGTACAAATGATGAGTCAGTCAATGATGGGTATGGGGTATATGAGTTACTACATGAAAAGGACCCCATTGTTGAGGATGAGGAAGATGATGAGGACGCAGCGGAGGCATATGCCAGTGGAATGAAGAGATTTGATGAACCTTCAGCTGCCGTCGAAGAGCCCACCAAAGAAATAAACTTAGGGACTGAAGACGAACCTAAGGTTGTCCTCGTTAGTAAAAATCTTTCTGCAGAGGATGAAAAGGCAATGGTACAAGTGCTTAAGGATTATAAGGACACTTTCGCCTGGAGTTACGAGGATATGCCGGGGTTAGACTCATCTTTAGTTGAACACAGGTTAACATTAAAAGATGGAGCTACTCCGGTCAAGCAGAAATTAAGGCGATTCCACCCACAAATGGCTTTAAAGATGAAGGAAGAAGTCGATTAATTACACAAAGCCAAATTCATTAGAGTTGTCCTTTATCCGCAATGGGTGGCCAATATAGTCCTGGTTATGAAAAAGGACGGGAAGGTCAGAATTTGCATTGACTTCCGCGATCTGAACCGGGCGTGTCCTAAAGATGATTTTCCATTGCCTCATATTGATGTACTCATCGATAACACTGCTGGCTATGAGACGTTATCATTCATGGATGGATTTTCAGGATACAACCAGATTAAGCTGGCAGAAGAGGATCAAGAGAAGACTTCATTCACTACACCTTGGGGAACATATTGTTATGTCGTCATGCCATTTGGATTGAAGAACGCTGGAGCCACTTATCAAAGGGCTATGATGGCAATATTTCATGACATGATGCATATATATTTGGAAGTATATGTGGATGACTTATTGGTTAAGTCTAAAACGAAGGCTGAGCACGCCAAAGTTTTGGCAAGGGTATTAGAGAGATCGAGAGAATATCAGTTGAAGATGAACCCCAAGAAATGTGTATTCGGGGTATCTTCAGGGAAATTGCTTGGATTCATTGTCAGCAAACGGGGAATTGAGATCGATCCCAATAAGGCGAAGGCTATCAGAGAAATGCCACCTCCTAAAAACTTGAAAGAATTAAGAGGATTAATCGGGAGGTTACAATTTATTCGCCGTTTTGTCTCCCAGCACTCACAAAGGTGTAAGCCGTTTTACGAGCTTACCAAGCCAGGAGTCAAATTCAATTGGGACGATAAGTGTCAGGAGGCATTTGATGGATTAAAGGACTATTTGGCAAGTCCTCCTGTTTTGAGACCACCATCTCCAGGCAAACCATTGATACTTTATATTTCAGTCCTGGATGATGCAGTGGGGGCTGTCCTAGCACAAGAAGATGAAGGAGGAAAAGAGAGGGCAGCCTACTATCTCTCTAAACTTCTCAACCCCGCTGAACAGAGATATACGGCGATGGAGAAAACATGTGCAGCATTGGTTTGGGTTGTTCAGAAATTAAAGCATTATTTTCTGGCCCATGAAGTCCATCTCATCGCTAGGATGAATCCGATCAAATTCCTTCTGGAGAAATCTGTTCTTACTGATAGGTTAGCGCGATGGCAAAGCTTTCTATCTCAATTCGATATCATTTACATTCAACAGAAAGCGATCAAGGGCTATGCCATAGCAGAACATCTCGCTCATCATCCCCTTCCTCGATTTGATCCAGTACGATCAGAGTTTCCGGATGAGGAACTGATGTCCGTAAATCAAATCAGAGATGATATGTGGACTCTGCATTTTGACGGAGCTCTGAATTCTCATGGAAAGGGTATCGGAATCGTTCTGTTATCACCTGAAGGTGTCACCATTCCACAAGCCTTTCAGCTTGATTTTCCAGTCACCAATAACATAGCTGAGTACGAGGCACTTCTTGTTGGTCTCGAGGCTGCTCATTTTCATGGTGCCACCAAACTCAGGATTGTGGGTGATAGCCAATTAATTCTTCGCCAAGTACTGACCAAGTATCGAACTCTTGATCCCAAGCTTAAGCCATATCAAGAACTTACTTCTGCTTATTCAAAGCTTTTCACAAAATTGATCTTTGTCCATGTTCCTAGAAATCAAAACATCTTAGCTGACGCTCTAGCTTCACTTGCATCTTCTCTTGATTTTCCTATCAGCAAGCAATCTGAATCAATCATAGTTCATAGGCGTCTTTCACCCGCCGTGAAAGATCCTTCATTTCTTAGAACTAAGGAGAAGTTGCTGAAGAAATTCAAAGATGGAAGTATCGTGGAGAAAAGAGAAATCATGCTGATGGAGCTGTTAGAAGAGATGGATGATGAACAGAAGCCATGGTATTATGAAATTGCAAAATATTGTGAAGATCAATCGTATCCTGAAGAAGCTACAACTGAGGAGAAAAGAGCTATCAGGAGAGTTGCTCAACGATACACCCTAGTTGGGGGAGCATTATATAAGAGAGGTTTTGATGGAGTTCTTCTGAGATGTTTAGACGAGGATGAGCTTTGGAAGGTTATGGAAGGAGCTCATAGTGGAGTTTGTGGTGGCCATGTCAATGGACATATGCTAGCAAAGAAGATCCTTAGACAAGGATTTTATTGGCCAACCATGGAAGAAGATTGTGTAGGATATGTCCGTAGGTGTGCCAAGTGTCAACTTCACGCCGACAAAATTCATTCTCCTGCATCTTCACTCCATCCTGTTTCTTCCCCATGGCCTTTCTCCATGTGGGCTTTCGACATTATTGGACCCCTTGGTAACCCAGATTCCGACATCAAGCAAAAATCTTTCATTCTCACGGCAACGGAATACTTCACAAAGTGGGCAGAAGCTGAAGCATACGTGGAGATCAAAGCATCAACCGTCTGCAAATTCATCATGAAGAACATCATCACAAGATTCGGAATTCCAAGTACCATCGTCACCGACAACGGACCGCAGTTCGTGTCACAGGAATTGAAGGACCTCTGCAACAGGTATAAAATTGCATTGCATCATTCATCTCCTTATTATCCGCAAGGCAATGGTCAAGCAGAGGCAACTAATAAGACTTTGATAAAAATTATCAAAAAGACGTGTAAATCTAACAAATTCGCAGATTGGCCAGAAAAATTGGTTGAGGCTCTATGGGCCTACCGAACTTCAATCCGCACGCCCACTGGGCAGACTCCTTATTCCTTAACATTTGGAATGGAGGCGGTAGTTCCATATGAGACCCTTATACCGTCATTAAGAGTACAATTGAACAAGGAATTCTCCATTGATGAACATCGTTCAGCACTCCTTGCTCAATTGGAACTTTTAGACGAGAAAAGATGGTCAGCTGCTAATCATGCAAAAGTTTATCAAAACAGATTAGCACGTTTTTATCAAAAGAAAGTCATTGAACGAAAGTTCAAAGTCGGTGAAATGGTCGTTAAAAGAATTTTTGTAAAACCTGGTGGTCCGCGTTCTAAGCTCCAACCCAACTGGGAAGGACTTTATGTTGTATCGCACGCTTATCCTGGTAATGCTTATCGTTTGGTTAATGCAGAAGGAGAAGAGCTAAATCATCCCTGGAATGGTTTACACCTTAAGAAATACTACCCTTAAGATAAAGAGTCGGTCAGTATGGTACAAAGACCAGTGGAATCAGAAAATTTATAAACTCAAATTTCTTTGTTAGTCTGAATAATTTAATTTCAAACCCATTACCGCACACACTGACACGTTTGATTCGTGAGTAACAAGAGATGCCAAGTCCTAAAGAATATCAAAAGCTTGACTAAGAGTATAAAGTACAAATAATTCCTTTTAAAGAAAAATTCTGTTTTACACTCGGCCCATGATGTCGGAACGAGGCTTAGAATAGACTACCAAGAATACCCGCCATCTTAGTAGGAGGCCGTCATAAAAAAAATGGGGGAGATCCGTTCCAAAGCAAAGCAAAGAAAGAAAAGAATAGAAAAGCAAAAGCAAAGGCAAAAAGCCAAATTCGAAATCAAAAGGCCAATACACTACAAACGTTACATCAAGGCCATGAAATGAAACAAAAGGGAACGCAAGGTCGATAAATACCCCGGAAAGAAAATGACCGAACCCCAACAGATATTAGGGTTGGAAAGGGACATCTTTTTAGGTCTCCGGAACCTTCTCATGGGCTTTCTAAATCTATTCTTCTTTTCTTTCTAAAGAGGTGTACTTCAAGCTTAAAGAATGGCTTAGATTGACTAAGGGTCAAATCATCAAATGGGATCACGAATGGAAACACAAGTTCAAACACGATGGGTTTTAAGTTAAGTTGTCAAAGAACAATTTGGAAATTAAGTTAATAAATGAATATGATCTTTTGATCTAAGTACCATACTGGTCTTTTAGTCAAAAACAAAAAAAAAAAAAATATACATAAGTCAAAAATTCAAAAAAAAATGCATATGTCAAAAATTCAAATATATATATATATATCTCAAAAATTCAAAAAAATACATATTTCAAAACCCAAACAAAGATGAATATTTCAAAACCACAAAAATATTTCAATTAGCATTTGCTTGTGGCATTTAGTGTGTTTCATTCATTTTATTTTCAGTGAGCATATGTTTGCTTGCATGTTGCATTTTTGCTTAAGTCTGATTACTCTTATTACCTTTATTAATAAAGGCTATGCCCCTTGACTATTTATTCAAGGAAAAGATTAATTGACCGTTTATTTGGTCAGGCAAGGGGCTAAGCCTAAACAGTTACTTAACCTGTTTGTTAAGTGTTGTACAGGATGCAAGATAAGCACAGGAACACGAAATTGGAGCCCAAAAGTTTCATGTATATATCAAAAGTATTTTGTACATGATACATGAAAAGGAAAAGAAGTACAAAAGCCCTCAAGGCTGGCTCTCCCCTCCGCCCTCATCCAATTGGCTCTGGGCCTCGTCCTGGGCATCTGGCGGTGGAGCTCTAGGAGCTGGAGGCGGTCCCATCGCACTTGGCCCTGCCTGGCCAGATGATATGGCTATGCTGGCAGTAAAGGCACTCGCCTGACCTCGATCAATAGCTCGCTGGCGGGCTCGCTGATATCGCTCCTCCACCATCCTGCGCTCATGCTCCGCGACTGACAGCCGACCCTGAAGACTCTCCAGTCGAAGGCGGTCGCGATCTCTCTCCTCAGTCACAACCTCCAGGCGAATCTGGAGGCGTGCAAAATCTCCAGTGGAGAGACGCGCCACCTGCTCCTCTAGAGCCCGGATCCGCGCAGCATCAGCTTCGGCGCGAGCCGCTGCAGTACGGGCATGCTCCAGCTCCGCTTCGGCTCTCTGAAGGGCTTCCTGAAGCTCGGCAACCTGAATAAAAGGCATTGTTAGTTCAAGGCAATCAAGTAATTAAAATCAAATTCAGAAATGAAAAGTTGAAGAACTTACCCGAGCAGCACGATCCTCCTCCGCGAGAGAAGCCCGGTGGATGGCGGAGGCGAGCTGGCTTTGGAGGTCAGCCAAGGCAGCATCGTGGGCGGAAGAAGTGGATGATGAAGCCCCGAAGGTAGGAGGAGCCGCCTGGGTGTAGACAGCTCGCTGCACCAAAAGAACACTGTCAGTGGTTAATCGCCAAAACAAATAATTAATTAAAACATGCATTCATATTCATTCATACATACCAGATCGAACAATTCTTTTTGGACTTGTTCGAGCTGGGCCTCCGCATCATGTAGGCGGGCCCGGAGATCGATGATGACCGCATCACGTGCATCCTGCAAGTCACGCATTCATACATTCATTCACCAACATAAATCAAGATAATAAAATTAAAGACGCATGAATGCATACTTACATCGAGTGGTCGGAGGAGCCGAAGTTGATCGGCGTAATGGGCCCGGTAATGCTGGAGGTAGCCCTCGCTACTCTCCGCACGGGACTCCACCCGTACGCCGCGGCGGTGCCAATCCTCGTACTGCTCGGGGAATTTCGCACGCCAATCTGTGAGGGCTTGCTTGCCCCTCATGCTTCTCCCGACGTCCTCCGGGACCTCCTCGTCGATCCATTCCTGGTGGAGGCCCAGGGTCCTCATCACAAGCCGGAGGCGGAGGGGCTCAATTTCGTTGAGGCAATGTAGCCACATTTGCCTCCCGAACCTCCTCCTGCCAGCCGTCACCCACGGCTGACCCTCCTCGCCCATACCAAGGTACGGGCGCCAGATCAGCTGCATATAGATTAGATGCATTCATATAAATAATTTACATTTAAACAATAAAAGAATTGCATTTAATAAAATTTTTGAATAAGTTAAAAACTCACCAAAAGCTCTGGATAGTCCAAGAACTGACGGCGGAGGGCCGTCAGCTGGTGGTGCTGTGGAGCTGTGTCCACAATTGGCTGCCAACGGCAGGCCAAGGGGATGGCATCTGGACGAATAATCCTCGCTCTGCCGAGCGGGAAATAATAGTAGCTCCACACCTGCATTCATAAACATATGAGTTAGAAAAAGCATCATATCATATTGCATATCATGAATAAATAATAAAACATTTAATACCTGGAGGAACGGCGAGAAGCCACTGACAGTAGTCTCGCGGTCCGGAATGACCGCAGATAGATCTGCAAACAGGTGGGCTAGGAGGGCCGCACCCCAAGCGTACTCACCTAAGCTATCTAGGTCATCTAACAAATACAAAAATCTACAGTGGATATGGTCGCCCTTCGTACCGAAGAGCAACCGACCGAAGAAAAAGACAAGGAAGACCCTAAGCTGTCGGTCTACCTCCTCTACCTGACTAGGGTCCCTGCAGTAGATGGCAGAGGACGACTCTGCTAGCCTATCCCTAAACTCCTCCCGGGTCTCATCAGACCGACGCCGGGGCTCATCTAATCCAAGGGCAGCCTCTACTTCTACCCTGGGAACCATCCTAGACTCCCTACCTATGCTAGATACCTCTATCCCTAATAAGGCCTCTGCTAATCCTCGATAATCGGGGTAAGTCACCCCACTCACCGGTCGGCCCTCTACCCGGAGGCCAGTGATCCTGGCCACATCCTCTAGGGTGGGGACCATATGTCCCCACGGCATTAGGAAAGCCCGGCTTTCCGCATGCCAACGCTCCCTGAGCGCCTGTAACAAGACTAGATCGAGCCAAAATGGCTCGATGTCTAATATCTCACCAAACCCCATCCGGCGCAGGCGCACCTTCTGGAAGTCTGGGAGCCCTCTGTAAGCCCCTATGACTAGGTCCCAAGAGATCCTAGCCCTCATCACTCCCTGCAAATAGAAACAACAAAAAAATAGGGTCAGTATTAATAAAAAAGGAAAATTCACTCTGTTTTGAAAGGCGTCAGCACACACAGACGTGTTTCAAAACACGTCCACATACCTTGACGCAATTCAAACCTATTTTCTAATAATTTAAAAATTCGAAATTTGACTTAAAAGACGTCGACCAAGGGCGACGCCTTTTGAAAGGCGTCACCTGGTCTGGACGCCTTTCAAGTCCAGATTTCGGGTTCTTCGAAGAACCCCTTTCTTCCCCTTTTTTCTTTGCCCATTCAAACCACAAGAGACTTACCGTGTGGAGGTCGCCCTCCTCTTCCTCTTCCACCGCCATGGGCGCCGGTGGAGGGAGCTCTTCCTCCAAGAAGGCCGCCGCCTCGGCTAGCGCCGCCGGCACCTCCTCGGGAGCCTCTTCTTCTTGCCTTCGCCGCCTCTTGGCCAAGGTCTTCTTCTTCCTTGAACCCTCGCCGTGTTCCATGGCTCTCTAGAAGGAGTTTTTGAGAGAGAGATCACCGGAATCGCCGGAGCTCGGGTGGAGAGAAGGAATTTTTGAGAAAGTGAGGAAAAAAGGAGGGCCTTCGCGGGTCTGTAACGAAAAAGGTGAAAGGCGTCGACTCAGGAAGACGCTTTTTAGCGCACATAAGTTGAGGCGGTAAAGGACAGCTGTTTGAATTGGTTGAAACACGTCCACATGGGTAGACGCGTTTCAGGTTCTGTTCAGAGTCGTACACAGGAAAATCATGAAAGGCGTCTTTTTTACTAGACGCGTTTTAGGGAATTAATCACGGAATTAATGGCAGAATCCTGGGAAAAGTAGGAGAGAGAGTTTAAAGGCGTCTAGTAATGTAGACGCGTTTTAAGCTTAAAACGGGTTTTTAAGGATTAAATTGAATTTCTGGAAAATAATTTTAGTTTGAAAGGCGTCTTTATGAGTGGACGCATTTTGCATTTTACAGAACCCGAACTGTTGAATTTTCAGGAAAAATCAGGTTTTTACTTAAGGAAAAATCATGTGCACATCACAGAAGGTTGAAGAAAGATTCTAAGGCATGAAAAATCGTTCTTTATTCAATGGAATCAATCTTTATTACATCAAAAAAAAGAAAAGACAAAGGACATTCAAGGGAGAATATCATGAAGACCTTTAAGATAAGGAGATTTCAATCCTTTATCTCTGTCTTTAGAGGATCTTACACGATAGCTAAAGCCAAGATTCCATAAAGTAACAATGATTTGTATGGCTTCATAATCTTCATCGGACTCCAGGTCGCGCTTCTTGATTGGAAGTGTAGGAGAGAATTCAGGGAATTCGCGACGAGCCAAGCTAAGTTGAGTAAGGCACCGGTGTGGATTATATAACACAAACTCAGTGGCTCCAATTAACTTGAGATCTGCTCCTGCTGTGCGGCGCACCCAAACTGGTTTTCCAACGAGAGCAAGCGGAGACGAGTCGAATATGTCGGACGTCATGAGTTTCAAATACTCCCTCCAATCGGCTCAGGTCTTGAGTTTTGGAACTTTGTTGACCATGTACTCGTTGAACTTTACAATATTAGCAATGCAATGAATTGGACTATTCAAGAAGATCTGAGATGGATTCAAAGGCCTTTTCTTGCTATGCTCGAATTTGAAGTGAAGTTCTACCCATAAGGCAAAGAGTAGCATGCATCCATATGGAGGACGACCCACAGAAGCTGCAGAAAGTCCACTGTAGAGATATGCTAAGAGAGCAGTGCTAATGGATTTACCTTCGAAAATTGCGCAAATAGCACTGATTTGATCGTCTTCCAAGATGTTATCCTGTGCAGGAAAGAATAAGGCACCAGCAAGGCATGTAACGAGAGCTTTCGTTACATCTTCCGCCTCATCCTCCCTTAAATCTTCAATTTCATAAAGAGTCCACTCGGCTAGTTTTGCGAGATTGATCCCTTTCTTCGTGAGGCATCCTTTAGCTTCTGAAGGATCCTTCATGATAGATGTCAATAGCTGTTGACCAGTGATTCTCTCTTTTGTCAAGGCTATCTTGTCTCTGTTATCTCTGGTCTTAGGGAGACCTAATAGAAGTTCCGCTTCTTCTAGAAGGATTGTACACTCGAAATCTTGAAAGAAGAACGTATGAGTTTGGGGATGCCACCACTCGATCAAGGCGCCCATAGCCGCCCAGTCTACGTTCGCACTCTTGTAATTCTTAGCGAGCACTACAAGTCCTTGAAGATCCCACTTGGATATGAACACTTGCATAGAAAGCTTGACACTTTTTGCAAGTTTACGAATCCAAGGGAGAGACGTGAACTTTCTTGGGCCAGGAAACATGGGGTAGGTCTGAAAGAAAGATAAAAAAGGAGGCTTGATGAGGAGCATGATGAAGAGCATGATGAAAGACATGAAGAACATGAAAGAAAGTTGATTGAACTTACTTGAAGATTGGGATTTCTTCCACTAAGATGATTCTCTATATCTGCAAACATCTATAGAGACATCTTCATCTTCTTGTTTGAGGAATCCATATCTCTTTTTCGGAGTTTCTTCTTCTTGAAGCTTGGGAAGTTTGAAAACCTTGAAGAAACCTTGAAGATTTGGAAGAAAACTCTCCTTTGGATCTTTGGATTATGATAGGATTACTTGGGAGTAACCTTAGGATGTTTATATAAGAGGAATCGCGATCCTAAGTAGACCTTTTCCGGATTGGAAAATGGATGTGCATTGATAGAGTTCGAATAGAGAACAACCAGAAATCTGTTTCTGTGAGTAAAAGGCGTCTATGATACCTGACGCGTTTCAAACTTAAATGGCGTCTTCTCGACACGACGCGTTTTAACAAATCTGCTATTTTCCCGAAATTCTGTGATTTTAATTGAATATTTGTTTGGAACTAATAATTTTGATTGCAGAAAATTCAAGAAAGTCTGAGCAAAGCTGGAAATATCAAGAAAATCTCACTGTGGAATTCATGAAGTCCCGACCGTGGCTAAAAAGACGGTTATTTCTACCCTTGTACTTTTTTTCCATGTGATTATTTTGCATCATCATTACTATATGTTAAATATTTATTAGACTATATCAAGGACCTTGTGTTTTGATGAAACTGGAATTTGAGTTCCCCTTCAACAAAAACAGTGATAATTCCAGAGAATTCTTAATTGCACGGATAGGCCGTTGGATTGTTAATTAGTGGGGACGATGGTTCCACTTTTGTAAAAACAGTGCGTGGATAAACGAGCTTCGGCTTAGCACTGAATTACAAGAATTGGTATCTTGACTCATTAATGACAATTTAACAATATTATCCTTGATTAATTTATATTTTATTTGACTTTATATTTTTCTTTTAGCCCAGCATGTATCATATAGGACTTTGAAATCATTGTAATAAGGATTAATTATTGATTAAGTTTCAGACCACTAGTTAAATAATTTCAACATGATATGAAATATTCCATTCCGAATTGAGTATCTTGATTATCTTTGAGGTTCGCTTGAAGATATCATTGGAATTCTATCCTTGATTGGATTCTTTATCCAATATTCTTGTTTTCTTTTAAGATCCATCATGGCTGTAGCACGTCCACATTGGCTGGCAAACGCTCCCCATGATGAAACCTACAGTGTCTACGACCTGGGGTACTTCCCACTCCGAGGAGGTTGATCGACCTTATTTTATTTCCTTGTCTACCTCATCCAGATAGGATTAATTCCATTGATTTCCTTGAGCTATCTTCATTGATGATTTTGAGAAAAATTCCAGTCATGTGATGTTAAGAGCGTGTCTCATCACACCTTGGCATCACCTTTTCAGTACATTCCATTCCATTTCACTCCCTTGCAAAGACGATGCCAAGGTGAGGCAGCTGTAGACACGCTAATTTTGACGTCATTTCGAGTAAATTTTATATCACACAATAATGCCTCAGGATGGTCTGATAATTAATCATTAATTAATTTTTATTAATCTTTTTAAGTGTCGGGTTTAACAGATGTGTTTAAGTTAATCAATTGAATTGATTTTAGTTCAATTTGAGTTAAAATATGAAGAATTTTAAAAGACGTCGACCCACGTGGACGCCATTTAGAGTTTATTCCTGTTTTAACGATTAAATTTGAATTTTAATTAATTAATTTATTAACTAAAAGGCGTCTTTACAGGTAGACGCGTTTTAGGTTTCCTAAGTGATTTTAACTTCCCCTCCGGATGTTTATCCTTATCTTAATTAGTCTAAAAGACGTCTACATAGAGGGACACGTTTTACCTAATAAAGATAAAGATAAGTTTTCCCGGATATTTATCCTTATCTTAATTAATCTGAAAGGCGTCAGTAAAGGTGGACGCGTTTTAGATAATTACAGATAAAGATGAATTAATCAGTAATTATCTGTCGGTTAAGATGGATAAATTTGGGATTTTTCTATGTTAATCGCGAACGCAAGAAATGCCTATAAATACCCTGCATGTTGAAAGAGAAGAAGAGAATTAAGTTGAGTTGAGCCATAGCGTTATAGCGAATTGAAGATTGAAGCAACAACGTCGGAACGCCGGAGCGCTGCCATTTCCAGAAGTCGACGTTCCTTTCAAGATCTTCATCCTTTCAAGAGCTTCAACCGACTGGGCATAAGTTTTTTATTACTGCATTTATTTTCATTTCATTAGTTTTATTTTTTTCATATTCACTTCATGCAAACACACACCACAGCATAATCTTTCAAAAAACCTATTTGATTTAAGGGGTTTCAAAGCCATTAAAAAAGTAAGTTTGCTGTTTTAAATATGCTTAAAATCATGATTAGTTCAGATACTATTTCTATTTAAATTCTCATCATAGTTCTTCATTTTTCTTTTTTCTGTTTCTGCTGCACTCAACAACAACAAGAGATCAAAAAGGGGAAATCAAGCATAACTTCTGGACGATCCTCAACCTCAAATTCCACAGCAAGAACAAAGAAACAAAGAAAGGGTTCTCTTTCTTCAGCCGGCTGAGGAAGGGGAACCAAGGACTCAATCTTCCGCGTTTGAAAGGTAGGCGATCATATTTCTTTTGAAACTTTTAAGTTAAAAGTTTCTGGCGATCACTGCACTTTAGTTGCTGTTTTTAATAGGTTAGTTTACACCTAAACAACATAGATATTTCATGTTAATCACACGGTCATTCTAAGCACCTACACTCTCCTGATAGCTCTTTTTTCCTCAGTTGTAGCTTCTTCAGGATACGATTGATCTTCACAATATTTTGCAATTTCATAATACCATGGCTTCTGTTCATCATCCATCTCTTCTAACAGCTCCATCAACATGATTTCTCTTTTCTCCACAATACTTCCATCTTTGAATTTCTTCAGCAACTTCTCCTTAGTTCTAAGAAATGAAGGATCTTTCACGGCGGGTGAAAGACGCCTATGAACTATGATTGATTCAGATTGCTTGCTGATAGGAAAATCAAGAGAAGATGCAAGTGAAGCTAGAGCGTCAGCTAGGATGTTTTGATTTCTAGGGACATGGACAAAGATCAATTTTGTGAAAAGCTTTGAATAAGCAGAAGTAAGTTCTTGATATGACTTGAGCTTGGGAACAAGAGTTCGATACTTGGTCAGCACTTGGCGAAGAATTAATTGGCTATCACCCACAATCCTGAGTTTGGTGGCACCATGGAAATGAGCAGCCTCGAGACCAGCAAGAAGTGCCTCGTATTCAGCTATGTTGTTGGTGACTGGAAAGTCAAGCTGAAAGGCTTGTGGAATGGTGACACCTTCAGGTGATAACAGAACGATTCCGATCCCCTTTCCATGAGAATTCAGAGCTCCGTCAAAATGCAGAGTCCACATATCATCTCTGATTTGATTTACGGACATCAGTTCCTCATCCGGAAACTCTGATCGCACTGGATCAAATCGAGGAAGGGGATGATGAGCGAGATGTTCTGCTATGGCATAGCCCTTGATTGCTTTCTGTTGAATGTAAATGATATCGAATTGAGATAGAAAGCTTTTCCATCGCGCTAACCTATCAGTAAGAACAGATTTCTCCAGAAGGAATTTGATCGGATTCATCCTAGCGATGAGGTGGACTTCATGGGCCAGAAAATAATGCTTCAATTTCTGCACAACCCAAACTAATGCTGCACATGTTTTCTCCATCGCCGTATATCTCTGTTCAGCGGGGTTGAGAAGTTTAGAGAGATAGTAGGCTGCCCTCTCTTTTCCTTCTTCATCCTCTTGTGCTAGAACAGCCCCCACTGCATCATCCAGGACAGAAATATAAAGTATCAATGGTTTGCCTGGAGATGGTGGTCTCAAAACAGGAGGACTTGCCAAATAGTCCTTTAATCCATCAAATGCCTCCTGACACTTATCGTCCCAATTGAATTTGACTCCTGGCTTGGTAAGCTCGTAAAACGGCTTACACCTTTGTGAGTGCTGGGAGACAAAACGGTGAATAAATTGTAACCTCCCGATTAATCCTCTCAATTCTTTCAAGTTTTTGGGAGATGGCATTTCTCTGATAGCCTTCGCCTTATTGGGATCGATCTCAATTCCCCGTTTGCTGACAATGAATCCAAGCAATTTCCCTGAAGATACCCCGAATACACATTTCTTGGGGTTCATCTTCAACTGATACTCTCTCGATCTCTCTAATACCCTTGCCAAAACTTTAGCGTGCTCAACCTTCGTTTTAGACTTAACCAATAAGTCATCCACATACACTTCCAAATCTATATGCATCATGTCATGAAATATTGCCATCATAGCCCTTTGATAAGTGGCTCCAGCGTTCTTCAATCCAAATGGCATGACGACATAATAATATGTTCCCCAAGGTGTAGTGAATGAAGTCTTCTCTTGATCCTCTTCTGCCAGCTTAATCTGGTTGTATCCTGAAAATCCATCCATAAACGATAATGTCTCATAGCCAGCAGTGTTATCGATGAGTACATCAATATGAGGCAATGGAAAATCATCTTTAGGACACGCCCGGTTCAGATCGCGGAAGTCAATGCAAATTCTAACCTTCCCGTCCTTTTTCATAACCGGGACTATGTTGGCCACCCATTGTGGATAAAGGACAACTCTAATGAATTTGGCTTTGTGTAATTTGTCGACCTCTTCCTTCATCTTTAAAGCTATTTGTGGGTGGAATCGCCTTAATTTCTGTTTGACCGGACTAGCTCCATCCTTTAATGTTAACCTGTGTTCAACTAAGGATGAGTCTAACCCCGGCATATCCTCGTAACTCCAGGCGAAAGTGTCCTTATAATCCTTAAGCACTTGTACCATTGCCTTCTCATCCCCTGTAGAAAGATTTTTACTGACGAGGACAACCTTAGGTTCGTCTTCAGTCCCTAAGTTTATTTCTTTGGTGGGCTCTTCTACGGCAGCTGAGGGTTCATCAAATCTCTTCACTCCACTGGCATACGCCTCAGCCGCGTCCTCATCATCTTCCTCATCTTCAACAATGGGGTCCTTTTCATGCACTAACTCATATACCCCGTACCCATCATTGACTGACTCATCACCTGTACAATCTTCTGGCATCTGAATTGGATCTTCTAAAAGCTGAGGGATTAAAGAGCAGAAAGAACATTTATCAGCCAAATCCTGGAGGTATCTTTCTGGAATTTGCCTACCCTTAGGCTTCCTAGACTTCCTAACCTGACTAACCTGCCTAAAACTAGACTTCCTAACTTCACTAAACTGCCTATCATAACCTAATGAAGATGAAGCAGGATGAAAATCCTGGGATACAAGTGGAAATACAGGGGAATCCTCCCGTGGGGAGGGGTAGAGTATGTTTAAGAGAGAATCTTGACCGACGGACCCGCGCGATGGAGTGTAATCGGACAAGTAAGATGTTTCCTCGATAATGATTTGGGAAGAATTTGTTGTAAAATTGGCGTTTTTTTTGGGATATCGGAGGAATTATACATGAAGCAGGGGTGAATACAAATGGAAGGGGAATCAGACGGAGGAAGCGGCACCAAGGCCAGAGGATTAGGGGGATCATATAGCAATATGTCCCAGATCAGATCATACAACCTCTCTAGATCGAGAGGAGGTTGTGGAATAAGGTCCCGAGGGGACAGAGTAATCATGACGGGTGAGGCCCGTGGAATGTCTTCAGTAATGACCCGCGACCAAGTCGGGGTCAAGAGCAGTGTGCGAAATAGAGTATGGAGCATTAGGACATGTGAAGGATATGTCCCCCTCCAGAGCAGATCTGTTGTATAACCAGCTTCATAGGGGTCATCTGGCTCCCCTTCATCAGTTTGTTCAAATAGCAGTATCCGCTTGTCAAAGATTGCACCAGGGCTCTCAATCAGTTCATCAATCTGTGGTGGCCACTTGGGTTCTGCAGGATCCAGGAATAATCTGTTCAGTGCTATGTAAAGGTCCCTCAGGTCGAACCATCTGTACCATTCGCATTCAGGGTCATGGAATTTTCTCCTTTTCATAGGCCGCAAAGCCTCCAAGGATTGGTACGTAAGTAGTTCAGAACAATGTCTGGCCAAGTCCCTCCCATATATGTCATGGAAGTCAAAACATGAAGTAATGACTACCGTGTTGTCGTGACTAAGTATGGGCCCTTTCACAAAGTGTGTATATAGGGTCCATGTTAAGGGATCTCGGCCTTCTTTAAGTGGTGTGGACATTGTTTCCAAGATTTCTTGACCATCTTCTTGCTGAACCCTGTCTTGCTTCAGTTTCCTCGGCCTATAGCCCAGACCGCTTCCGGGTACTGCCCGACGATATTTAACAGGAGTGGTCCTGCCTTGCAACTGTGTGCCTAGACCTTTCCCAGGCTGATAGCCATTTTTCATCATGATTCTCCATCCTGGCGTACTCATGCACTTCCCCCTTTTGATAGCATTTAATGGGTATGGAGAAATGGTAGCGGCTTTCAAAGGATCAGCCACTGGACGGTAGACCTGTAATACCGACAGAAAAGGTTGTCGGCCAGGTAAAACAGCAGATTTAATATTTAAGGTATGAGCAGCAGCAAGGATTGGCATGCTCGTCACTTTAATAATTCGTCCTTTATAAGGGAATTTGAGGCATTGGTGATTCGTAGAAGGAATCGCCTCAAGAGTTTTAATATAAGGACGTCCCAGAATGGCGTTTATGGAAGGGTCGATTTCTAGAATATGAAATTCGACCTCTGCATGACTTACTGGGCCCAGCTCCACTTTTAAATAAACCATTCCCAGAGGGGAACGGGTAGAATTGTCATATGCCGTAACTGAGATGGGGCTAGGCAGCCATTTCTCCTTGGGCACACCGCACAGTTCCAGGGTCTTCGGAGGCAAAACATTAATTGAAGCCCCTGTATCAACCAAGCATGCATCCACGGCCTTTTTGCAGATATTGACCGTGATGCTCAGAGCCATGCTTCTGGCGGCTGGCGGTGCTAGTTCCGATGTGTGGAATGTAATTGAGGGCTGATCCCCCTGAGGAACTAGTAGTGCTGCAATTTTCTCTACCGGCACGTCTTCGTTGACCATCACCTTCTGTAGGTATTCCATTAAGGCTTCTTGGTGAATCTTGGACCTTTTAATTAATTCAAGTACAGTGATCCGTGCCGGTGTTCTGTCCAGATGTTTCAACAAGTCATATTGAGTGCCTGGTGCACTCTCTTCATTATGGGCTTCCTCAGTCGGCTGTGATGGGCCGTCTCTGACTGTGGACTGAGGAAAGACCTTGTTGAAAATCCTTCCACTCCGGAGCGCATGTTCCTCGACCGTGGAGGATCCGGGTGACACCTTGAGTACCGCAGAATCGGGTGGCGTAAGCGGTGCGGAGGGTTGATGCGTAGGTGGTGGCGTTGGGTTAGGTGGTGATGGCGCGGTGCGGATTAAAGGCCTAGAGGGTTGGATGGTAGATGGGTACGCGGTCGGTGAAGTGGGGAATGGGACGCATAATAGCGGTCTAGATGGTAAGGGGATATCTGAGTAAGTGGTGGTGGTAATGGGCGAAGTAGGAAATGGTACGCGTAGTAATGGCCTAGATGGTAGGAGGGGCGCGTTATTGATTTGCGGGGGGGTATATGATGGAGGCGTAGGAGTGCGGGGCGCAATGGGTCTAAGGAAGGTGGGTAGTGGTAGTGGGTTATTGGGTGAGGGCGAGTGATATGTGGGTGTGGGTAGAGGGGTGATGGTAACGGGTTGTGGTCTGGGTATGTGGATGGTGCGGCGTGGTAGTCGCTCTGCGGTACTTTGAACGTGACCCGTTGAACAAAGAGAGGAAGAGTCCTCTATCCTCCATTGTTGCCCACGACCAGCCTCAGACTGGCTGTTCGTCAGAATGGGAGCAACCTGGTTCTGGTTCTGGTGCTCCGGGAGCGGATTCTGCACTATGCCCATATTGGGTGGTGGTGCTGCCTGTGCTGGTGGTCTTACTTGCTGTTGTTGTTGCTGCTGTTGCGGTCTTCTCGCCTTCAGGACTGATATGTACTTTTTCATTTCCTCCCAGTCTATGCCGCCCTGCTCGTTGAGATCATGAATATAATCTCTGAACTGGAAGCAGGTGTCAATGGTATGCCCAGGTTGCCTATGGAAGTAGCAATACCTGGACGTATCGGCATTTTGAGGCCAGACGGCCTTTTCCCTTGGCAAAACTAAGGCATTAGCTGCCATTAGAGCACTGAAGATATCGGCCAAGGATTCTGGGAGTGCCGGGTATTCTGCCCTTTTCGGGCCTGGGGGTCTTCTCGGCTGGTTGTAATCACCAGGAGGAGGGACATTGTGGTACGCCGGCGGTGCGCGCGGCTGGTACTGTGGCTGTTGCTGCTGCTGATACTGCTGCTGCTGGGGTTGCTGGTACTGCTGTTGCCGTTGCGGCTGTTGCTGTAGCTGTTGCTGGTTCTGATTCTGATTCGGCTGCTGGGGCCGTTGATACTGTTGTTGGTACTGGGGGTTCTGCTGCTGTCTGTACCCTTGCTGCTGTGGCCTCTGGTACTGCTGCTGACTCCTCACGAACTGGGGCGAGTTATTGTTCATGGTACTCACTTGCTCATGAGAGAGCGTGCCCTCAGTAGTCGGACCTGTGCTGGAAGAGTTCGGTACTGCAGGCTTCCGAGGCGGAGGCCTGCTAGGTCTATGAGGATCAAAGACGCTAGAGAATGTAGCGTCCTTGAAAGCATTCTGGCAGTACCGTGCTCTTTCATAGAGCTCTGCCATGTTGGTCAAATTGTTCAAGGAGAGGACGAACTTGAACTGGGACGTGGCATTGGAAATTAACATCTTCACTTGTTCGGACTCGGACAAGTGATCCTTCACCTTTTCAGCCAGACCCCGCCACCTGTCAGCAAAACTGACAAACTCCTCATCAGGTTTCATCTTTTCTGCAATGAGGTCCGTGATAGACAAGGAGGGTGCAACTTTGTCCTGGTATCGTTGAATAAATTTGCGTGAAACGATACCGTAATCCTCTACTTCTGAGGGTTCTAGGGAAAAGAACCACTCGAGGGCTGGTCCCTCTAGAGATCTCCTGAACAAGAAGGCCAACGACCTCTTATCATTCTGCCAGAAAGAGGATTCATACATAAACTCCTTCAGATGTGTGAAGGGGTTACCAGTACCGTTGTACTTTCGGTACACTGGCATTTCAGAGGGTGGCAGATGGAATACTGGCAGGCTCGGTAGACTGATCTCTGGCACAGCTTTGACCCCCATCATTTTCTGGAGGTTATTAAATTGCTCATCCATACGCTCCATTTTGGCCAGCAGCGTTTGTGTGGTCAGATCTGCCTGGGGAGGAGGAGGAGGAGGAGGAGAAGGTACTTGGTAGGCCTGCTGCCTAGAGTATGTTGGGCAGGGTGGACAATAGAGGGGAGGTCCGGCAGAGCTTCCGCCATGCCCGAGGGCATTTTGATAAGCAGGCGTTTGCGGTCTAGCCGGTTGTCTAGATGATGAAAGCTGCGGCCCAGCTGGCCGAGAAGTAATATGAAGGCCCTCCACGGCCTGATGGATATAAGGAGGAGGAAAAGAAGGTTGCTGAGGAACAGCAAGGGGAGCCACAGGGTTCGGCTCGGCAGGCTGCATGGGTGCCTTCCCCTTCAAAATAGACTGGATCGCCTCAAACTGCTGAGGGTCCAGACGGGAGGCAAGAACTCCCAGAGCATTGATGAGATCCGTAGGATCAGAGGATGAGGGATCATTCTGATTCATGTCCCCCTCAAGATCAGGATTAGGAATCGCATACTCGTGCGGAGGAGGATCAGGATATTGATCACGTGGATGCAAAAGAGGTGTCCGAACATTCCCATCTAGACGATATGGAACGGGGATAGAACTACGGGAGGCATCAGCATCTCTCCCACTCTCATAGTTGTATTCAGAATCCCGAGGGGCATTAGTATCTCCCTCGTAATTAACCATGGCGTCTGGAGCCACACTCAAGTCCCTACCTGATCGTAGCAACATGATGTTAGATTCTTTTTTTTCAAAGATTTGACAAACAAGTTGCACAGAGATTGATCAAACAAGTGGATGCTTAACGTGATTTTAAGATTCCCTTTTTGAGTTATTTGGATTCAATTAAGCCTCCAATTCTCTCAAGGAAAGGATCCTAGTTTCAGTTCAATTTCCACCGTTATTCTCTAGGGCTTTCTCTCACAACGCTTTCAGAATCTAACCAGGACTTCAATTGGTACAACCAGCCCGATGATCAAGGAAGAATACTTTGATTTTGGGGACTTATGGAGGTCTCAACGTCAACTTCTCTAGTCTGATCAAGGGACCAACCCAATCAGAGAGAGTTGCTGACGTCAAGTAATGTGTTCCTAAGAAAAGGAGGGTATTCGCCTCAATGCGTATGTCCTACAGCCTGGATGGCCCCTAATGCTTAATAATAATGGGTAGCTAGCACATCAAACCACATAAATCTGGAAACTGAAAAAAAATTAAGAAACTGTCTGAATCGCGTCGATTGTAGTCGACGCTATTCAAAACAGAACTTAATTTTCCGCAGAAGAAGATGCAGACAGCAGAGAAACTGTGAAGACTGAAAGGCGTCTAAGGGTGTTGACGCGGTTTTGAAACGCGTCAGTGCTCCTGGACGCTTTTTAGTTTGCAGAAACAGTTTTCCAGGAGGATTTTCTGGGTTGAATCCTCCTCAAACAAGATAAAAAGCAGTAAACAATCGACTCATGCAAAAATTTTTAGTTCCAGATTTTAAACAGGATGATTTACTAACTAAACAACCAGAAAAACAATCAATCACACATCATTTTTATCACAAAAACAGCTTTTTGAATTAATCAAGGGGAGGGCAAGATCTTGCTACTGGGGTGTGCACGTGGTGCACGAGGGAAATTAATTAAACTAAAACACTCACCAATTGGTGAGGACGTGTCGAAAGACACAAGTGGTGCACCGTGGGTGCCCGGTTGATAATGGCAAGAACAAAAAACTTAAAAGATGGCGAGACCAAGTCCCATCGTGATCACCAAAAAAGCTGTAGGTGCTTAGAATGACCGTGTGATTAACATGAAAAATCTATGTTGTTTAGTGTAAACTAACCTATTAAAAATAGCAACTAAAGTGCAGTGATCGCCAGAAACTTTTAACTAAAAAAGTTTCAAAAGAGATATGATCGCCTACCTGTTCAAACGCGGAAGATTGAGTCCTTGGTTCCCCTTCCTCAGCCGGCTGAAGAAAGAGAGCCCTTTCTTTGCTTTTTGTTCTTGCTATTGAACTTGAGGTTGAGGATCGTCCAGAAGTCTTTCTGGCTTTGTGCTTGATTTCCCCTTTTGAATCCCTCGTTGTTGTTGAGTGCAGCAGAGACAGAAACAGAAAACGAAGAAACAATGATGATGAGAATTTAAGTAGAAGCAGTATCTGAACTAATCATGATTTTGGGCATATGATTGGACATCAAACTTACTTGTTGAGTGGCTTTGAAACCTCTTAAATCAAATGGGTTTTGAAAAAAATTATGCTGTGCTGTGTGTTTGCATGAAGTGAATGAAGAATGAAATTAATGAAGATGAAAATAAAAATGAAACACTTATGCCCGATCGGATGAAGCTTTGAAAGGATGAAGATCTTGAAAGGATGCCGACTTCTGGAAATGGCAGCGCTCCGACGTTCCGACGTTGTTACTTCGATCTTCAACTCGCTATAATAATGCTCTCTCTTTAATGGATTTCAACTCCCCTTTTTTTTTAACTCTTCAACATGCAGGGTATTTATAGGCATTTCTTGCGTTCGCGATTAACATAGAAAAAAACTCCGAATTTATCCATCTTAATTGACAGATAAATACTAATTAATTCATCTTTATCTGTAATTATCTAAAACGCGTCCACCATGGATGACGCCTTTCAGATTAATTAAGATAAGGATAAATATCCGGGAAAACTTATCTTTATCTTTATTAGGTAAAACGCGTCCATCTGTGTAGACGTCTTTTAGACTAATTAAGATAAGGATAAACATCCGGAAGGGAAGTTAAAATCACTTAGGAAACTTAAAACGCGTCGACATTACCAGACGCCTTTTAGTTAATTAATTAATTAATTAAAATTAAAATTTAAACGTTAAAATAAGAATAAAGTCTAAATGGCGTCTAGTTGAGTCGACGTCTTTTAGAATTCTTCATATTTTAACTCAAATTTGAGCTAAAATCAATTCAATTGATTAACTTAAACACATCTGTTAAACCCGACACTTAAAAAGATTAATTAATCAATGATTAATTATCAGACCATTTCGAGGCATTATTGTATGATATGAAATTTACTCGAAATGACGTCAAAATTAGCGTGTCTACAGATGGTTGGTTGGCCCCTTCAAAGCCTTGGTCTTCTTGAGCTTCAATGGAGGAAGATGATGAAGGGGAAGAAGCCTTGGGATGCTGTCCACGTTTTCCTCCTTGAGAGCCTTCAAACACCTTACCTTGAGCTTCAAAACCACCAATTGCCAACTTTTTTCAATGGTTCAAAGGGTATTGTATTTATAAGAATAGGTTTTAGGGTGTTTTGGGCTTCAAAAGAACTCTCTTCTGTAGTCGGACTTGCCTTGGATGAGGATGGAGGACTTTGCAACCTTCCCAACCTCGGAAACCGGATTATCTCGGCCAAATTATATTTATCAGGAAACTCTCAAATCGCGTCGCTCAGACGGGACGCCATTTGGCTAATTAAATCGGCTAAAATAGAAAGAAAATCCAGAAAGGAAACCGAAAAAGATTGGAAAACCTAAATCGTGTCTCCCAAGAGTGACGTGCTTTAGATACTTAGAAAATTAATTTGAACCTAAATCAGACGGATTAGGACCTAAATAGCGTCTTCCTTAGGCGACGTTATTCAATTAAATCTATCTGAATTTAAGAATTTAATTCCGAACTGATTTCTGCTAGAAATCTAAATGGCGTCGGCCATGGACGACGCTAATCAACAAATTTCGAGAAAAATCAATAAAAATTAATTAATGATTAAACATCAGACCATTTCGGAGCATTATAATTGTGACATGAAATTTACTCGATATGAGGTTAAAATTAGCATGTCTACAGCTACCCCACTTTGGCATTGACTTTACAAGGGAGTAAAATTGAATAAAATATACTGAAAAGGTGATGGCAAGGTGTGATGAGACACGCTCGCAACATCATATGATAAATTTTTTTCTCAAAATTATCAGTAAAGTAACTCAAAGAGATCAATGGAATAAATCTTGTCTAGATGAAGTAGATAAGGAAATAAATAAGGACGATCAACTTCCACAATTGAGAAGTACCCTAGGTCACAAACCTTGCAGGTTTCATCATGGAGAGCGGTTACCAGCCAATGTGGACGTACTACAATCATGATGGATCTTAAAAAGAAACAAGAAATATTTGGGATAAAGAATCCAAGAAATGATAGAATTCCAAAGATACCTTCAAGAAAACCTCAAAGATAATTGAGAGATCAATTCAGAATAGAATATTTCACATCACGTTGGGATTTATTTGATCAATGGTCAGAAATTTAATCAAGAATTAATTCTTATCATAATGATTTCAAAGTTTTACATAATGCATGCTGGACTAAAATGAAAATTAAAATGAAATAAAATATAAATTAATCAAGATTTTTTTAAATTGCCATTGATGAGTCAAGACACCAGTCCCGCAATTCAGTGCTAAGCAGAAATTCGTTTGTCGACGCACTGTTTCACAAAAGCGGAACCATCGTCCCCATCAATTAACAATCTAATAGCCTATTCGTGTGATTAAGAATCCTCTGGAATTATCACTGTTTTTGATAAAGGAAAACTCAAATTCCAATTTCATCCGAACTACAAAGTCCTTGATATACTCTAATAAGTATTTAATATATAGTAATGCCAATGCAAATCAATTACATAGAAGAATATAGGGATAGAGATAACTGTCTTTTTAGTCACGGTGAAGACTCAGTGAAATTCCCACAGTAGGACCTTTATTGAAATTTTAGCTTTCTTTTCCTTTTCTTGAATTTCCTACACTTAAAATTTATTAGTAACTTTAAGCAAAGAGATAATCAACATCAAATATCAATAAATATAGAATTTTTGGAGAAGTATCAGAAATTTAGAAAACTCATCAAATGGCGTCGCTATTCACATACATCATTTAAAATGACGTCAACCCGTCCAGACGCCATTTAACTTACAGAAACTAATCCTATTTCTGACTCCAATCCAAACTCCACTTTCCTTACTTCAACTCCCTCTTCCAATTCAGAAAGGGCTTCCCAACTTTGCAAATCTTTCTATAAAACCTCCCTCCTTTCAATTCAATTCAATTCAACAAGCAATCAAGAGGAAAGCTAGATAATTCCCTCCAAAGCTCAAGAGAAAGAGGGGAAGAATAAGAAGAAATCAAGGGGAATTGAGCAATCAATTTATTTAAGGAGGATGTCAAATTCTTCAAGCAAAAAGATAAGAAAGATGATTGAAAAGCTTTCTAAAGTAAAAGGTCATCTAAGCGGGCGAGATCCTAACTTACAAGTAAGCTATTCTCTCTATTCTATTCAAATTCTTCTTTTCTTGCAACTCTCTACATATTCTTGAAATTCTTCATAGGCATGATAGAATTATTATAATTTTCTTTTCTAGGGATATCCTTTCTTCCCCAGTCAAAGATGATTTTCTTCTCTTCCATGGATCCAAAAGCTAGTTAACAAAATCAACCTTTCCATACAATCATATATATCTAAGTGGCATATCCAATGATTGATTATCCATGCCAAACATTACAAGAGCGCATGTATGGATTGGGCTGTCATGGGCGCTTTAGTCGAACTATGGCATCTTCAAACTCATACTTTTCTCTTCTCAACATTCGAAGCCACTATCCTTTTGGAAGAAGTTGAGCTCTTATTGGGCCTTCCTAAGCTTAAGGTCAACAACGATGAACCTGATTTGACTGATGTTCACGAGGGAAAAGATCAATGGTCATCAATTCTTGGAGAAGATTATGAAGAATCCAAAAGAAATTCAAGGCTGCCTTACTCAGAAAGGAATCAATCTTGCAAAGGTAGCTGCATGGTGTTGGGTTCTCGAGTTTCTCTGGATCGCAAAATGCAGCGGAAAATAAATTCGAAACAGCAATCCATTTCCCATTTCGATAAAACTAAAACTGGATTATCAGATAATCGGTTCTCACGGTGTGCGGATTCGTATCCGCAACCGATCGGTTCCGTCGGTGTGACACCGCAAACCGTGCAAGCGCCCGACCTCTGGCGGAGTCCACGCGATCCTCCTCGCGGTGGATGTCCTCACGTTCCTCGCTCGTCGCAGCACTCGAATCCTTTGTCGTTCACCGAAATGACCGTCACGATGTGTGGTTGATTTCCAGTTGGACGAGAGTCGGAGAAGCGGCGGAGCAGACCCGGAGATCAGAACCGGCCTGGGGCGCTAGAGAGCGAGAGGAAGAGAGGAGGGGGCGGCTAGGGTCAGCAGCAGTCTGGCCTGCTCAGCCCGTTCGCTAAATTTTATACTAACCGCGTGGTTTTTCATAAAAACCCCCAGTTAATATAAAACCCATTTATTTATCCATCGCCTTGAGAATCATTTGCGTGTCCCAATAATCAGTTCGGTTAATGGCCCAATAAGTCCAGTGACTCCTCATTGGCCTGATTAATCAATTAATAACTCATATTTATTAATGAATCAATCGAATCAACGTCGCACATCAAATTTGATCGGGCCTCCGATCACGTTGGGTGCCAAGCAACACCGCGTGAACCCGAAAGGTATCGGGGTTAAGTAACCCACTCTTGGAACCTTTCCGTTGACAGTTACCGCGTGGATATAGTCCTTCATTTGTACAATGCTCTCGAGTCAACTCAGGGTATGGTGTACTGTCAAACCTAACCGTTCGACTCACGTGGATCGGATGCTGCCGTATAATATCGGAAAAATCCTTTCTCGATATTATCATCCGCCCTGGCCAAAGACTTCTGTGCATCCTTCCTAGAGCATTCTCTTTAAGTACCGAGAGCGAGTGATTCCTTTTTGACACTTAATTCCCTTCGACGGTATTCCGCTGTACCCGATCCTTGACTGTTTAGAATCTCGTGATTAGAGATTCATAAACCAAGTTCAAAGCACAGAAGTCCACCAACAAGGTGTCTTTGGTGTCTCAGGTCCGAAGATTATCCACGCAATTGCGACAATAGAATCAAGCTGGTTGACAGTGAGGTACAATACCATCCAGCGATTCAGTCGGATCAGTTCAGTGAACTTATTCTCTAATGAGCACCTACAGATTCGCCTTAGTGTCTCCACACAAGTGACTATAAGATCAGTTACCCTCATCTTATGAGCGGGAGTAATCTGTACTAGTCTAACTGGATATCCGATGTCCTTTTCAGATATCCTCTGACTAGGAACTATTAAGAATATGTGTGTTTAAGTGATTAGTCTCATTAGTATGATCTCATCATAATCTAATCACTATCGCACATATTCACGGACTTCATTATGAGACGATAACAATACGAATTACACATAATGAATATTATGCCATTTTATTAATGAATGAACGAGATTTACATAGTCAGATTGGCTTGTAGGCACCTAAAACTAACAAATGGACCTTGAAAAAGATCGAAAATCTCAAGGAAGAAGATACAGAGGCTGTGCTGATGGCATTTACCGTGTGTTTGGCTGGAACTCTACTATTCCCTGGCCATGATAATATTTTGGAAGATGATCAAATCAGCGCAATCAATAGAATTTTTGAAGGAAAGCAGATCAGCTCAGCCGTTCTAGCCTATCTCTACAGTGGGCTCTCTGCAGCTTCTACAGGTCAATCTCCTTATGGCAACATGCTACTCTTAGCTCTTTGGGTGGAATTCCACTTCAAATTCAACTACAATGAGGAAAAAGTTCCAAGAATATCCCAAATGTGTCAGCGCAGTCCCATCTATCATATTGCCAACATTGTGAAGTTCAACGACAACATGACTAATCGAGTGCCCAACCTCAAAACTCGAGCTGACTGGCACGCTTGGTCTCATGAAGCCAATCAAGAATTTTGGAAAACATATGTAAAGGAGCTTAAGAAAATTCGACCTTAAAAGCTCTCAGTTTAATCCAAAGTTTTGATGTAATTTCTTTCCAATTTATTTTCAATGAAAAGTTATTCCTTATTGCAATAAAGATCTTTCTTCCATGTTATGCAATTCTTCGTGAATTTTTCCTTGGATAAAACTGATCTTTTCCCTCAAAGTACAACAGTTCGGGCTCATTAAATGAAAATCACGTCGACTCAGAGTGACACATTTCAATTAAATTTAATTTCCAAAAATAAGTATTTAATCCTTAAACAGCCCAAATCGCGTCTCGACAAGGAGGCGCCTTTCTCTTCTCTCTCCTATTTTCCAGAGATTTCCAACATTAATTTACTAAATCACATCTGCATACGGAGACGCCAATCATGATTATTCTATATTTTTCAAATTTTCAGAGAATTAAATTCCTAAATGGCGTCTACACTGGGAGACGTGGTTCTCTTATTTTTTCTTATTTCCGTGGTACGGACCTGACCGAAAAGGCGGTAAATCCCAAAAGGAGTCGCCCATGAGGGACACGTTTCACAAATTTCAAAAATTTTCTGCTGCCACCTCAGTTTGTACACCACTGAATAGTGTTGCTATTCTCAGACACGATTTAACAAATTCAAACAGGGTCTCGCGAGCCCGAGCCCTTTTCTTACTCATTCCCTCAAGCTCTTTCTCTCTTCTCTGCAACTCTCTTTGCTCTCCGGCGATCACCGACTTTCCCCGAGCTTTTTCGACGTCTCCGGCCATCCTTATCGCCTCCGACCGTCCTCTCCGACTCCGACGACCACCTCCAACGCCGGCGACCACCTCTCTTCTCATTTTCTCTCTCTCGGACTCTTCTCTCTCTCATTCTCTAGCTCTTCCTCTCGAGCTCTCTCCCTCTCTAAACCCATGTAATCCGGTGGCCCTAGCGACCTTGGCAAACGGCGCTGGGTTACGGCGATTAAGGTGGTAGAGGTGCCCGAAGAGATCCCCAAAGCGGCACTAGCTGAAACGGCGGTGGGACTGGCGGAAGTAGCGACGTTCATGGACGCCGAGGAGGCTCCACTCGTGGCTCAGGATGGGGATGCGGCGGCGGCACCAGCCGAGGAAGCCGGCCTACGCTTGGTAAGCTTCAAACACCCTATTTATAGTTAAATTTCAATTTGGGGGGGGGGGGGGGGGGGGATGAACTCGGCCATAGATTCTAGGAATCTGTGGTGAATGGCGTTTGGGGATAGGGACGCATTTTGAAACGCGTCCACCTTCTCAAGCGTGATTCAAAAATGTTGGATAATTTTTAGAAAAAGATTTAGAAATTGATTATTAATATTTGGACAATGATTTTAATCAATTATCTGGACATTGCAGGGTACGATGAGGACCAGGATCTCTTGGGACCTAGTGGTAGTGGCATACTGTGGTCTCCTGGATTTCCAGAAGACGCGGCTGTCAGAGATGTGATTTAGGGAGATTCTAGAGATAGAACCATTTTGGATAGATCTGGTGTTGTTACAAGTGTTGAGAAGAGATAGCATGCCGAGAGCCGATCATTTTTGATGTCTTGGGGACACATGATCCCCAGTCTCGAGGATGTTGTGAGGATCACCGGCCTTCGGGTGGAAGGTCAGGTGATTAGCGGGATTACCTATCCCGACTACCGAGGATTAGCACAGGACCTACTAGGGCTAGAGGTGACAGGACCGGAGGGCCAAGAGTCTCGGACTCTCACGAGAGTAGCTGTAGAGAGAGCCCTAGGACTAGTTGAGCCTAGGCAGCAGACGGACGAGTACTAGGAGAAACTGAGAGAGAGACTGGCTAGGGCTGCTAGTGCGGTCTATTGTCAGGATCCGAGTGATAGAGCTAGCGTAGATAGAGACCTTAAGAGGTTCTTAGTGTTTTTCTTTGGTAGGCTTCTCTTTGGGGCGAAGGGCAACTACATCCATTGTCGCTTCCTGAGTCTCCTGGTAGATTTAGATAGACTAGGCGAGTATGCCTGGGGTGCAGCCCTTCTGTCTCACCTCTTCACCGACCTCTCCGCAGTTATGCCTGACCGGGAGACCACCATCAGCGGTTTCGCGCCGTTTCTTTAGGTATTTAATTTGTCTTTAAGTTCATTTAATTATTATTATTATTTAATACAATGCATATGATGATTCTAACCTGTATGTATGCAGGTTTGGAGTTACTACTATTTCCCTCTGGGCTGGGCGAGGCCTTCACTCCAGCCAGCGGCCGTCTTGTTGGCTAGACGGTGGCGTGCGGTAGTGGACACGGCCACAACATCACCAGTTGACGGCCCTCCGTCGTCAGTTATTGGGCTACCCATAATTGCTGGTAAGTTTTAAAATTTCTTTCTTGTGGTTATTATTATGTTTCATGTTATGTTAAATGTTTGATTAATTAACTATTTTGTTAGAATGTTGAAATACTTGTTAAATTAAGATTTATTTGTTAAACATTTGATTAAATATTTGATTGATTGTTTGTTTATTTTAATGTTAGATGATTTAAATGTTTATTATAACATGACTTATTTAATGTTTTATTGGTTGAATATGACATGACTTATTGATTTATTTATCATTATTTTCATATGAAATGCAATGCAACTAACCTATATGAATGTAGGTTATTTGGCGTTCGTACCTAGGTATAGACAATGGAGGACAACCTTGGGTCGAGCAGGGCAGGGGTCGATTCGGGCGACAAATTTGGGTGCATTGCATGAACGAAATCGTGATCCTGTGCCGGCGGCTGGTGCCCAGAGGGGAACGGGCGCACAATGAGGGGCAAGTAGGCACACATTGATTGAAGTGCCAAGTTCCCAGATCAGCGGGACGACTGGCACCGTTGCGGGGTCCCGGTGATATCGCGAGCAGAGAGTAGCGTGGGCTACCTCCAACAGTACCGGAACCATTATGCCGCCCATCTTCAATGCTACGTCCTCTCGATGTGAGTATGATATTTATGCTTCTTGTTTTTTTTATTATTATCTTGTTTATATTGGTGGATGCATGATTGATATGATGCAAATATGTAGGATGCGCGAGACGCCACCATCATTACCCTCTGGACCAGACTCCAAGATGCAGAGGCCCAACTTGAGAAAGTGCAGAAGGAGCTTACTGAACTAGTAAGTATGACGTGCATGAATGAAATATGAATTATAAATGTTTCCTTTTCATTATTAAATTGTTTTGACACTTGCACACTGACGGTGGTCTCTTCTGTTATAGCGCGCCGCTTACACTCATGCGGCTCCTCCCTCGTCTTCTGCCGGCGTTTCGTGTTCTGATGTCGCCCACGAGGTTCTTGTCACTGATTTGCGGGGTCATCTGGCCCAAGCTATTTGCCGGCCTCCCTGGCTGAGGAAGATCGGACTAACCATGTAAGTCTTCAACTTTAAGCTTCATTCATGATTCTAATTGCTTTCTATCCCTTGACTAACAATGCCTTCTCTTGTAGGTTACTGGTCTCCAGGAAGCCCTTTGGAGGGATGAAGTAGACTTGGAGGAAGCCCGAGGCTCATTAGCCCAGGCGCAGACGAATGCTGCTCGGATTAGGGCCTTAGAGAGTAGCTAGCTCGGCTGTGTAGCGACGACCTTCCCCGTGAGCTTACATGACTCCAGATGTGGCTGGAGATATTGACGAAGGAACGGGATTAGAACCAGGCTCAATTGATGACTGAGGTTCAGCGCCTTCAGGGTTGTTTATCTGTAGCAAAGCACGAGAGGCGCAGTGTAGAGGCCCACTACCAACGTATCCGGCAACGGGCTCAGGAGCGATGGCAGGCGAGTGCTTTCACCCCCAGGATTGCTATTTCCTCAGGCCAGGCAGGACCAAGTGCCATGGGACCGTCACCGCCTCCAACATGAGGACCACAGGGTCCGGACGAGGCGTAGAGCCAGTATGACGAGGGAGAAGGAGAGAGTTAGCCATGAGGGCTGTTATAATGTATCTTCTTCTTTTGTTTTGAGGTCCTATAGATGGACGTACACTTGTACATGAACACTTTTGGTATAATTGAAGGGAGTTTCTTCATACTTGAGTTGCCTTTGTACTCTTCTCTGTTGACTTTCCTTTCATACCTGCGCATGGCTTGAACAAACAAGTTAAATATCTGGTCGGGGTTAACCCCTTGCCCAATTAGGTAATTGGTTACTTGATCCTATCCTTGATAAAAGGATCAAGAGGCTAAGCCTTTATTTAATGAAGGCAAATAAAGATAATTAAAGATAATAATTAAAAATGCAACATACAAGCATGCAAAATGCTTACTGAAATTAAAACATGCAACCACTCATGATCTGACAAGCAAATGCTAATTGAAATTCTAACATATTCAAATATCTTTTTTTTTTGTTATTTTGGAATATCTATTTTCTTTGTGGTTTTGCAACATTCAATTTTTTGTGGTTTTGAAATATTCAATTTTTTGTGGTTTTGAAATATTCAAATTTTTTTTGTAACTTTGAAATATTCAATTTTTTTGTGCTTTTGAAATATTCATTTTTTTTGTACTTTTGAAATATTCAATTTTTTTGTACTTTTGAATATTCATTTTTTTTTACTTTTGAATATTCATTTAAACTACAGATCAGCATGGTACGTGGATCAGAAGAGCTTACTTACTTGTTATCTTAGTTCTCTAATTATTCTTTAATAGCCTAATACAAGTCCATTATGCTTTTATTGTGCTTGTATCCCTGATCCCATTTGATGATCTGACCCTTAGTTAACTTAGGCTATTCCTTAAGCTTGGAGCACGTCCCTTAGAGAGAAGAGAGGAAATGGTCTAGAAAGCTTACGAGAGGGTTCCGAAGACCCAAGAAGATGTCCATCCTTTACCCTATTTTTCGTTGGGGTTCGGTCATTTTCACTTTGTGGGGTATTTTTGACCTTGCGCTCCTTTTATTTGGATATTTGGCCTTTTGATATGACGTTTGTAGTCTTTTGCACTTGATTTGGCTTTTGCCTTTTTTATTTTTCTTTTGTGGGGCTGATCTTTTATTTTCCCCTCTTTTTTTTTTTATGACGACCTCCTACTAAGACGGTGGCTATTTTCAGTAGTCTATCCTGAGCCTCGTTCCGACATCGTGAGCCAAGAATAAAAAAGAATAATAAAGCAAGAATGGGTTGTACTTTACACTCTCAGTCAAGCCGTCAGTTTTCTTTGGACTTCACGTCTTTTGTTACTCAAGGACAAAGTGTGTTTGTATGTGAATAATGCACCTGAATTAGACTGTTAAAGACTAACAAGGGAATTTAGGATTTTAACATTTCAAACTCCACCAGTCTTTGCACCATGCCGATCGACACACTTAAGCTAATGGTAGTATTTCTTTAAGTATAGACCATTCCAGGGATGAGTTAACTCTTGACCGTCTGCATTAACCAATTTGTAGGGATTACTAGGAAAAGTATCTTTTACAACATAGGGTCCTTCCCAGTTGGGTTGTAGTTTAGAACGTAGACCACCAGGTTTTACAAAAATTCTTTTGACCACCATTTCACCGACTTTGAATTCGCTTTCAATGACCTTCTTTTCATAAAAACGTGCTAACCTATTTTGATATACTCGTGAGTGATTAGACACTAACCATCTTCTCTCGTCTAAAAGTTCCAACTGAGTGAGGAGTGTAGAGCGATGCTCGTCAAGGAAAAACTCCTTGTTCAATTGTACTCTTAATGACGGGATGAGGACTTCGTATGGAACTACCGCCTCCATTCTAAATGTCAAGGAATATGGAGTCTGCCCAGTGGGCGTGTGGATTGAAGTTCGGTAGGCCTATAGAGCCTCAACAAGTTTCTTGGCTAGTCTGTGTATCGGTTAGATGCACACATTTTCTTGATGATTTTTATCAAAGTCTTGTTAGTTGCCTCTACTTGACCATTGCCTTGCGGATAATAAGGAGATGAATGATGCAATGCAATTTTATACCTGTTGCAGAGGTCCTTCAACTCTTGTGATATGAATTGTGGTCCATTGTCGGTGACGATGGTGCTTGGAATCCCTAACCTTGTGATGATATTCTTTATGATGAATTTGCAGATTGTTGACGCTTTGACCTTCGTGTAAGCTTCGACTTCTGCCCACTTGGTGAAGTATTCCGTCGCAGTGAGGATGAAAGATTTTTGCTTGATTGAGGAGTTGGGATCATCAAGAGGTTCAATGATATCGAAAGCCCACATGGAGAAAGGCCATGGGGAAGAAACAGGATGGAGTGAAGATGCGGGAGAATTGATCTTATCGGTATGAAGTTGACATTTGGCGTACATACGGACATACCCTATACAATCTTCATCTATGGTTGGTTAATAATATCTTTGTCTAAGGATTTTCTTTGATAACATCTGTCTATTGACATGCCCATCAAAAACTCCAGCATGAGCTCCTTCCATGATCTTCCAAAGCTCATCTTCATCCAAGTATCTTAAAAGAACACCATCGAATCCGTGTCTATATAACTCTCTTACAACTAGGGTGTATCTCTGAGCAATTCTCCTGATAGCCCTTTTCTCCTCAGCAGTGGCTTTTTCAGGGTATAACTAATCTTCACAGTATTTGGCAATTTCGTAATACCATGGTTTCTCTTTATCTTCCATCTCTTCTTGCAGTTCTAGCAACATGATTTCTCTCTTTTCTATGATATCTCCATCTCTAACCTTCTTCAACAACTTCTCCTTAATCCTAAGGAAAGAAGGGTCCTCTACAGCAGGAGAGAGACGCCTATGGACAATGATTGATTCTGAATGTTTGCTGATTGGAACATTCAGAGACGATGCAAGAGAAGCTAGAGCGTCAGCTAAGATATTCTGATTCCGAGGAATATGGACGAAGATCAGTTTGGTGAAAAGCTTAGCATAAGCTAAGGTGAGTTCCTGATAAGGCTTGAGTTTGGGATCAAGGGTGCGGTATTTGGTGAGCACTTGGCGAAGAATTAATTGACATCCGCAGCTTGGTGGCACCATAGAGATGAGCGGCCTCGAGGCCGACAAGAAGAGCCTTATATTCAACTATGTTATTGGTAACATGAAAGGCAAGCTGAAAGATTTGGGGAATGGTGACACCTTTAGGTGATAGGAGAACGATGCCGATACCCTTACCATGAGAGTTTAGAGCTCCGTCAAAATGCAGAGTCCACGTATTATCTTTGATTCTGTTGATAGACATCAGTTCCTCATTTGGAAACTCCGATCGGACTGGATCAAATATGGGAAGAGGGTGATGAGCAAAGTGTTCTGCTATGGCATAGCCTTTGGTTGCTTCCTGCTGAATGTAGATGATGTCGAATTGAGATAGGAAGCTTTACCAATGTGCTAATCGATCTGTAAGGATAGATTTCTCGAGGAGGAATTTGATCGGATTCATCCTAGCGATGAGATGGATCTTATGGGCTAGAAAGTAGTACTTCAGCTTCTGAACTACTCATACTAATGTAGCACATGTTTTCTCCATCACTGTATATCTCTGTTCAGCGGAGTTGAGAAGTTTAGAGAGATAATAGGCTACCCTCTCTTTTCCTTCTTCATCTTCTTGTGCTAGGACAACCCCCACAACGTCATCCAGGACAGAGATATATAGAACTAAATGCTTATATGAAGATGGTGGTCTCAAAACAGGAGGAGTTGCAAGATACTTCTTCAATCTATCTAATGTCTCCTGACACTTATCGTCCTAATCGAATTTGACTCCCGACTTAGTAAGCTCGTAAAACGGCTTACACCTTTGTGAGTGCTAGGAGACAAAACAACAAATAAACTGCAACCTCCCAATCAATCCGCTCAGTTCTTTTAAATTCATGGGAGGTGACATTTCAATAATTGCTTTAGCCTTGTTGGGATCGATCTCAAAACCCCTTTTACTGACTATAAATCCTAACAACTTCCCTGATGAGACATCAAATATGCATTTCTTTGGATTCATCTTTAATTGGTACTCTCTTGATCTTTTCAAAACTTTTGCCAGTACTTCAACATGCTCAGCTTTTGTTTTAGACTTAACCAGAAGGTCATCCACATACACTTCCAAGTAGATATGCATCATATCGTGAAATATAGCCATCATAGTCCTTTGGTAGTGGCTCTAGCATTTTTCAATCCAAATGGCATGACAACATAACAATAAGTACCCCAAGGTGTAGTGAATGAAGTTTTCTCTTGATCATCTTCTGCTAAACGAATCTGATTGTATCCTGAAAAGCCATCCATGAATGATAGAGTCTCGAATCCAGCCGTGTTATCAATCAACACATTTATGTGAGGCAGTGAAAAATCATCCTTAGGACATGCCTGGTTCAGATCTCAGAAGTCAATACAGATCCTGACTTTTCCATCCTTCTTCATAACTGGGATTATGTTAGCCACCCATTGCGGATAGAGGACAACTTTAATAAATTTGGCTTTATGCAACTTATTGACCTCTTCCTTCATCTTCAAAGCCATCTGTGGGTGGAATCACCTTAATTTCTGTTTGATCGGCTAGCTCTAGACTTTAAAGTTAATCGGTGCTTCACTAGAGAAGAATCTAATCCCGGTATGTCTATAGTGCTAAAAAAGGGTGTGTGTTCATCATGTTATCATGTGTTTACTATGATTAACAATTTAAAAGGAATTGTGATCGCAAGAAACCGAGGGTTTCGAAGGAAAAGTGATCACTTACTAACCTTGCAAATCGGGAGAGTATGGGGTTCTTTTGTTCCTCTCTTTCGGCCGGCCGAAAGAAAAGAGCCTTTTCTTTCTTTACTCTTGTTCTTTGGAGGTGTTTCTTCTTCTATCCAAACTCCAAGCTTTCTTCTAAATCTTCTTCAAACCTTGCAAGAAAGATTAAAAACAAAAGAAACAAATGGATTAGAAATAAAGATAGGTAGCATCTATTCAATCCAAAGAAATTATCTTGCAACTAAACTAAAGAACTCACTTGTTTTGTGTTCTTTTAAACCTCTAAAGGATGTATAGGCATGGAAAATATGTAGTGAATGTGTGTGATGAAGTGATGTAATGAAGAACTATATAAGGGAAATAGAAATTTAAACTATATGAATCTTATCAAAATTTAATGGAAAAGATCAAGAAGAAAGGAAAAGGATGGCTCCTCCATAGCCTTGGTCTTCAATGGGCTTCAAAGAGTGAAGAGGATGAAGAGGATGAAGCTTCTTTTGTTGTCCACGTTTTTCTTCTTGAGGGCCTTCAAAAACCTTGTAGGAAACTCCAAATTCTCTAATAGCCAACTTTTCTCAAAGGTCCAAAGGATGTTGTATTTATAAGAAGTGATTTTAGAGTATTTGGGCTTCAAAAGGGCTCTCCCGTAGTTCGGACTTGCCCTAGATGATCATGAAGGGAATTAGAAACCCTTCCAATCTCTGGAACCAGATTATCTCGGCCAAATCATGTTTATCAGGAAACTCCTAAAACGCATCGCTTTAGGGAGACGTCTTTTAGTTAATTAATGCGGCCAGAACAGAAATAAATCTAGAAAAGAAAACCGAAAACAATTAGGAAACTTAAAATCGCGTCTCCCAGGGGCGACGTTCTTTAGATAATTTAGGAAATTAACTAGATTTAGAAATAGTAAACCCAAGCGGATTAGGACTTAAATAGCGTCGTCCATAGGGGACATTATTCAGTTAATTCCTCATAAATTTACTAATTTTAATTCTGAATTGATTTCTACTAAGAATCCAAATGGCGTCGTAAATCAGCGACGTGATTCAACAAATCTCAAGAGAAAACCAATAAAAATTAATTAATGATTAATCATCAGACTATTGTCGGGCATTATCATTGTGACATGAAATTTATTCAATATGATGTCAAAATTAGCATGTCACAATGTCTTCATAGCTCCAAGCAAACGTGTCTTTGTAATATCTAAGAACTCGAACCAATGCCTCTTCATCTAATTTTAAAAGATTCTAACTAATGAGGACTATCCTAAGTTCTTCTTTAGTTCCTAGATTGATTTCCTTGGTCAGTTCTTCTATAGCAGCTGAGGGTTCATCAAATCTCTTCACCCCACTAGTATACGCCTCAACTGCGTCCTCTTCTTCTTCTTCAATGACGGGGTCCTTTTCATGTACCAGTTCATATACCCCATACCCGTCATCGACCAACTCATCTACTTCAGACTCTTCTGACAACTAGATAGGATTCTCAAGTAATTGAGGGATTTGATAGAATAGAAAGCACTTAGAAACTAACTCCTGGAGATCTCTATTGAGAATTCTTCTACCCTTAAACTTCCTAGACTTCCTAATATGACCAACTTCATTAGACTCCCTAACTTCATTAAACTACCTACCACTAGACTCACTATTCTGACCTAAAGAGGATGAAAAAAGATAAAAATCATTGGATACATGAGGGAATACAGGTGAATCCTCCCGCAAGGAGGAGCATAGTAGATCTAGAAGAGAATCCTGTCCGAATGACCCGCACAATGGGGTAGATTTAGATAGATAGTAGGATGTCTCCTCAATGAGGATTTGTGAAGAAGAAGTTGCCAAATTGGCATTTTTTTTTGGTGTAATTTTTAGTATTTAGCATGAAACATGAGTAAATTTGGAAGGGAGGATAATCGTGAGGAGGAGAAAATGGCACCATGGCCAGAGGATTAGGGGGATCATACAATAGTAAGTCCCATATCAAATCATGGATCCTCTCGAGGTTGAGATGAATCCGAGGCAGAATGTCCTGAGGGGACAAAGTAATGATAATGGGTGATGCCTTGGGAATATCTTCAATGATGACCCACGACCAAGTCGAGGTCAGAAGCAGAGTGCGAAACAAAGTGTGGAGGGTAAAGACATGAGAGCGGTAAGTGGCCCTCCAGAGCTGATCAGTTGTTAAACCAATTTCATAGGGGTCGTCTGGCTCCCCTTTATCCGTCTCATCACTCAGCAAAATCCTTTTATCAAACATGGACCCCGGCCCTTCTATCAGTTCATCAATCAATGGCGGCCATTGAGGTTCAGATGGGTGTAGGAATAATCTGTTCAATGCTATATATAGATCCCAGGTATCCAACCACCTGTACCACTTAGACTCTAGATCTCGAATTTTTCTCCTTTTCATTGGCCGTAGAGCCTCCAAGGATTTGTATGTCAGTAATGGGGTGCAATGTCTGGCTAGCTCCCTCCCATAGATGTCATACAGGTCGAAATGGGAGGTTATCACCAACGTGTTGTCATTGTCGTGCTGAATCACATGCCCTTTTACAAACTGAGTAGACAAGGTGCAAGTCAGGGGATCTCGATTATCCTTACACGGTGTAACCATTGTCTTCCATATTTTGTGACCATCTTCTTCCTCTTGCTGCTGAACAATTGTGTGTCTTACCTTCTCTGGCTTGTAGCCCAGACCATTCCAAGGTATCCTTTTGTCATCTTTTATTGGCTTAATTCTTCCTTATAATTGTGTGCCCAGACCCTTCCCAGGTTGATATCTAATCTTCATCATGATATTCCAGTCGAGGGTACGCATGGACTTCTCCCTTTTCATAGCGTCGATCGGATAAGGAACAGGTAAGATGGATTTCAGTGGGTCTGTCGAAGGAAAGTAAGTTTGTAACAAGGATATTATAGACACGCTAATTTTGACATCATTTTGAGTAAATTTTATATCATATAATAATGCCTCAAAATGGTCTGATATTTAATCATTAGTTAATTTTTATTAATCTTTCTGAATTAATTATCTAAATGACATCGGTCAGACATACATAATTTAAGTTAATTAAGGAAATTCATTTTAACTCAGATTTTAATCAAATATGAAAAAAGTCTAAAAGACGTCGACCTGTGTAGACGCCATTTATGATTTAATTCTTATTTTGATTATTAATATGATTTTTAATTAATTTATTAATGAACTAAAAGACGTCTGCCATTCACAACGCCATTTAGATTTCCTAAGCTGTTTCTATCTCTTCTTCCCGATGTTTATGCTTATCTTAATTAGTCTAAAAGACGTCTCCCATGGGCGACGCGTTTTAGATAATTACAGATAATGATGAATTAATCTGTGTTTATCTGTTTATTGGTTGGATAAACTTTAAAATCTTTCATGTTAATCTGTTAATAACCGCAGATGCGTGAACTTAAGCCTATAAATACATAACCTCTTGGTCATTAAAAAGTTAGTGATAATTTTGAGTGATGATAGCGTTAATTGAGTGAAAAGTGAGTAAAGAATCTTGGCGAAAGTGAAGGAGACGACGTCCAGACGCTGAAGGATCGAGGTACTACTGCTACTTCCCGGAGTCTGCATCCTTTCTTCATCGCTTCTTCGTCCTTTTAAGATCCATTCAAGACCAAGACTTTCCAGGGGCCACCCAACTTAGTTCTTAATTAATTTCTGCATCTTTCTCATATTTACATCACATTAGCATCATATTTTCATCACATCATTCCATGTAACACACACTCACTAGCATATAATTTTCAATCCATGTTTTAAGGGGTTTAAAAGACCATCAAACAAGTGAGTTCTTTGTTTAAATTGCATGATCAGAATCTTCATTAGAATAGATACTACCTCTGCTTGAGTTCTTTGTTTAAATTGCATGATCAGAATCTTCATTAGAATAGATACTACCTCTGCTTGAGTTCTTATTATTTTCTTTCTTTCTTTTCACTTTCTTGCAAGGTACAAAAGGAGATAAAGAGGAGAGAATAAACAACAAGGAAATCTGGATGATCTTCAAAGTCCAATAAGTAGCCTAAAGCAAGCACAAAGTCAAAAGGGCTCTTTTCCTTCAGCCGGCTGTAGGAGGGGAATCAAGGACCCAACATCTCCCAATTCTAAAATAGGTAAGCGATCAATCATGTCTTTTGGAACCTTTTAGTTAAAAGTTTCTGGCGATCACATTCACTTAGTTTCTTTTTAATAGGTTTATTTGTCACATAAACAACATAAATTTTCATGATAATCACACCCTAATTTGAGCACTCACAGCTTTTTGGCGTTCACGGTGGGACTTGGTCTCGCCATCTTTTAATCTTTGTTCTTACTTTTCATCAATCAGGCACCCACGGTGCACCACCTATGTCTCTCGACACGCCCTCACCGATTGGTGAGTTTTTAGTTTAGTTGTTATTCTCACGTGCACCACGTGCACATCCTTGTGGCAAGATCTTGCCCTCCCTATTTGATTGATTGGAAAGTTGTGGTTGTGATAAGAAGATTGTGTGATTGATTGATATTTTAGTTGTTTATCTAATGAAATTATCCTGTTAAAAATTGAATTAAAAAAGAATCGCATGAGCCGATTATTTACTTCTTTCATCCTGTTTGTTTGAGGAAGAATCGATCCAGAAATTCCTCTTTAATTGTTGATTCTACGACTTGAAAAGCGTCCAGAAACAGCGACGCGTTTCATACCGCATCGCCCATCCTAGACGCCTTTCAGGAAATTTTCTCTGCTATTTGCTGCCTGAGATTCTGCGAAAAAAAAATAAGGTTATGTTTGAATAGCTTCGACCAACAGCGACGCGATTCAGGCAGTTTCTTGTTTTTCTTCAGTTCTCCGATTTCTGATCGGCTTGTTACTACACATTACGTAATAAGCATTAGAGGCCATCCAGGCCACATGTCATACACACTGGGGCTAACACCCCCCTTTTCTCTTAGGAACACTTTTCTTGACGTCTTCACCGCTCTCTGATTGGGTCGGTCCCTCAATCAGATTAGAGTGGTTGGCGTTAAAGACCTCCGTAAGTCCCCAAAATCAAGGTATTCCTCCTTGTTCATCGGGCTGGTTGTACTAATCGAAGTCCTGGTTAGATTTTCATAACGTTGTGAGAGAAAGCTATAGAGTATAACGGTGGAAATTGAACTGAAATTAGGATCCTACCCATTGAGTGAATTTGTGATTAATTGAATCCAAATAGCCCAACAAGGAATCCTGAAATAACGTTAAACATCCACTTGATTGCTTAATCTCTGTGCAGCTCGTCTGCAAATCTTTGAAAAAAATCTAATATCATACTACTTCGATCAAGTAGGGATTTGAGCATGGCTCCAGATGCCCTAGTCAACTACGAGGGAGATGCTAATGCCCCTCTTGAGTCTAATTACCACTTTGAAAGTGGGGGAGATGCTGATGCCCCCTGTAATCTCCATTCTTGTCCAGTTCGATATGAGGGAAACCACCAAACCCCTCTTCCTTGTGCTCATGATCAATATTCTGATCTTCCTCCGCATGTGCATGCGGTTTCTAATCCTATTTTTGAGGGGGGCACGAACTCGAATGATCCCTCATCTTCCGATCCCTCGGATCTAGTGAACGCTTTGGGAGTTCTTGCCTCCCGTCTAGATCCTTGACAGTTCGAGGCAATCCAGTCTATTTTGAAGGGGAAGACGCCCATGCAGTCTGCCGAGCCGAATCTTGCGGCTCCCCCTATTAATCCTCAACCACCTCCCCATCATGCTTCATTTATTCACTAGGCCATGGATGGCCATCAAGTCTCAACCTCTCGGCCAGTTGGGCCACAACTTTCTTCCTCGAGGCAACCGGTCAGGCCGCTGACGCTTACTTACCAAAATGCTCTCGGGAATGGCGGAAGCTCTGCCGGACCTCAACCCTATTGTCCCCCTTGCCCTACATACTCTAGGCAACAGGCCTATCATATACTTCCACCTCCCCCTCCTCCCCAGGTTGATCCAACGACACAAGCTCTGCTTGCAAAGATGGAGCGTATGGATGAACAATTCAACAACCTTCAGAAGATGATGGGAGTTAAAGCTGTAGTTGAGATTAACCTACCAAGTCTACCTGTATTTCATTTGCCGCCCTCCGAAATGCCAGTATACCGGAAATACAATGGTACTGATAACCCCTTCACTCATTTGAAGGAGTTTATGTATGAGTCATCTTTCTGGCAAAACAACAAGAGGTCGTTGGCATTTTTGTTTAGGAAATCCTTGGAGGGACCAGACCTCGAGTGGTTCTTTTCTTTAGAACCTGCTGAAGTAGAAGACTATGGTATCATATCACGAAAATTCATTCAACGATACCAGGATAGAGTTGCCCCCTCTCTGTCCATTACTGATTTGATAGCAAAAAAAATGAAGCCCGACGAGGAATTCATCAGTTTTGTTGATAGATAGAGGGGCATGGCAGAAAAAGTGAAAGATCATCTGTCTGAGTCAGAGCAAGTAAAAATGTGAATCTCCAATGCTACACCTCAGTTTAAGCTAGTCCTCGCCCTGAACAACTTGACCAGCATGGCTCAGTTCTATGAAAGGGCGCGTTATTGTCAGAACGCTTTCAAAGATGCTACATTCTCTAGTGTCTTCGATCCTCACCGACTTAGCAGGCCTCCACCTCGGAAGCCTGCCATGTCAAATTCTCCTAGCACAGGTCCAACCACTGAGGGCACGCTCTCCCATGAGCAGGTTAGTAGCATGAACAACAATCAGCCCCAATTCGTGAGGAATCAGCAACCACAGTACCAGCGGTCGCAGCAGCCAAACCAGCAGGGTTACAGACAGCAGCAGCCGAATCCACAGTATCAGCAGCCTCAGTACCAGCGGCCTCAGTAGCCGAACCAGCAACCACAGTAGCAGCCACAACGGTAATTACAGTATCAGCCCCCACAATAGCAGCAGTACCAGTCGGGCGCATCGCCGGCGTACCATAATGTACCTCCTCTTACTGATTATAACCAACAGAGAAAACCTCCAGGCCCGAAAGGGCGGAATATCTAGTCCTTCCAGAGTCCTTATCAGATATCTTCAGTGCTTTAAAGGCAGCTAATGCCTTGGTTTTGCCAAGAGAAAAAACAGTTTGGCCCTGATAAAGTGTTAAATTGATCATTTAAGGGCAATCATATGCATCATACTCATGTTTTTATCTGCAAAATAGCATGGAATGATAGATAATTGTGTACCAAGTCCAACGGTACCAATTTCGTCAAATTCTGACTTAAAAACATCGTCATTTCATGTGATCAAAAGGAGTATAGCGCATTTGCGGTTTTTCGACAAAACCGAGACGAAATAAATAAATATGATGATATTTTTATGATAATGCGCTAATTTATATTTATTTTATGTGAACATGACATGCCGATGATGCAGTGCAGCTGGTGGAGTTTCCGGAAATTTGGGGGAGGTCTACTGTTCGAATTTCGATAAATTTGACGTCATTTTGTCCAAAAGATTAAAGTAAGGGTAAAAATGCCATTTGAGGTCCTAATACTATCCAAATACTTGCCCGAAGAATCCAAGAAAGACCCGTCACTTTCCTTTCCCCCACTTTCTTTTTTAAAAAAAAGTTTCCCTCCCAAATTAAAGAAAATCTCTCTGTTTCCTTTTCTCTGTCCCTCGATTTCCTCCCTTCTCTCTAGTTTCCTTTCCCACGTCTTTTTTTCTCTCTATATATTTCACCCTCTCTTCTCAGCCCCGAACCTCTCTCTCTCTCTCTCGAGTCCTTCTCCTGCTCTTATTTCCTCCTTCCCGCAATTTTTTCTCCTCCTCCTTTTCCAACTCAAACCCGCAGCCCTCCTCCTCTCTTCCCAGCACTCTCTCCTCTCTCACCTCCCCCGCAGCCCTCTCTTCCTCTCTCTGTCTCTGCCCTTTCTCGGTTTCTTTCTCTCTCTTCCTCTCTCCGTCTCTGCTCTCTCTCGGTTTCTCTCCAGCATCCCTCTCTCCGGCTCTCCCTCTTCTCGGTTTTTCTCTTTCTCTCCCTCTGTTAACCCTCTCACCAGCGCAGCCATCCACGCACACCAGCGCAGCCATCCACGCCTTCCAGCCTGCGGCGAAGCACCAGCCGGCAAGCTTCTCCACGTTGCCGGCAAGCTTCTTCATCAACCTGTCCACGTAGCCGGCTGCCCTTCTCCTCGCACCCTGCAACTTCCAGCAAGCTTGCAGCCGGTCAGCTCTTCCAGCATGCATGCACGAAGCTCCTCCACGCGTTCTCCAGCATGCATGCACGTAGCCGGCTGAAGCCCTCCACGCATACCAGCAGCTTCCAAGCATCCCCCACACGGCCAGCAGCTGCTTTCTCCATGCACCACCTGCTCAAGCATCCGTTGAACCGCCTCCACGTCTCAACTCTTGCAAGTTTCCAGCAGCCAGCAACCCTCTTCCACCACCTGTCCAAGCATCCACCAGCGCACCCAAGCTGAAGCACCGCCAGCAGCTGCACTAACCACCTCCACAGCAGAAGCCAGCAACCGTCCATGCACGCTTGGTGAACCCGACCTCCTCCAAGTAGTTGAAGTCGTCGGTCCACCGCGCCAGCAATCCCTCCATGCAGTAGCAGCTCCCTCCTAACCTCCACGTGCTGTCCCAATAACAGCAGCTTCTCCACGTAGCCTGTTCATGCAAGCACCTGCAAGCAAGCAGCCGGCAACCCACATATTGCTGTTGTGTTGTTCTTTCTATTCCCCCCACTAGTATATTATTGGTTATTTAATTAGAGGTAGTTGTTGATTATTTGATGGTTAAAGATGTTTTATCAGTTATTGGTTATTTAATTAGGGTTAATTCTTGGTTAGTTGTTGTTTAATGATGTTTTATTAGTTATTAGTTGTTTAATTAGGTTATTTGATTCATGATGATTAATGATTTACACAATTAAACAATAGTTTGTTTTTATTGTTATAATTTTTAGTTGTGCTTATTTTTTTTATATATGTGTTTGTGTTTAATTTTTGAAAAAAGAAAAAAAAAGAGGTTTAATTCAAGCAATTATATTTTTAGGTAACATTAGTTAATTGCGTTTTAGTTTAAATAAGTAATTAGTTTACTTAAATTTTCACCTATTTTTAGATAACTAAATTCCAAAGTTTTCAAAGTTAAAATCTTAACTCCCTGTGGATTGACTCGGACTCATCATTATTAATTTTCAAAATTGAATTTAAATGAGACGAATAAATTTAGATTGAACGTTTCCATGAGTGTTTAACGACGCACAATTCGAAACGATCAGGCCCCAAAAGGCCGACACTTCCAAGTATTGTTATTTCTACCGACAACCTGGACACACTATAGATACTTGCTTCCAATTTTAAGATTATATTCATGATCTCAATGAGCAAGGAGGCATTGATTGGGAAGAAATGAAGAAGTATATATCCGCCTTGAAGGCGAGAAGACCACAACAACAACAGCAGCAGCAGCAACAACCAAGAGTGCCGGCGCAGGCAGCAGCGCCGCCAAATATGGGAATAGTGCATAACCCACTACCGGAGCACCAGAATCAGAATCAAGTTGCCCCTATTTTGACAAATAGCCGGTCTGAGGCTAACCGAGGGCAACAGTAAAAGATAGAAGACTCTTCCTCCATTTATTCAATAGGCCACACTCCGAGCACCACTGAGCAACCACCACGCCGTACCCTCCATATACCTAAACCACGACCCGTTACCATCACACCAGTACCAACACCTGCATACCGTTTACCTACACCCATTAACCCATCACCACCGCCCGCTTTCCTTAAACCCATTACCCCCCACGCCACTACGCCTCCATTAAACAACCCCCGCAAGCTAATTACGCACCCCTCATGCCATCCAGACCATTACTCCGCATACCGTTTCCCACATCACCCACTACCACCACCACTTACCCAGATACCATACAACTATCTAAACCTCTACTCTGCATGCCATTCCATACTTCATCCGCACCGACCACTTACCCCTCCACCATCCAACCATCTAAGCCTCTCATCCGTACCATGTCATCACCAACTAACCCCACGCCGTCGTCTGCATACCAACCCTCCACACCATCTACACCATCTACTAACCTTGCAGTGCTCAAATTATCACCTGGACCTTCCACAACTGAAGAACATGCACTCCGGAGTGGGAGGATCTTCAATAAGGTCTTTACTCAATCAACAGTCAGAGACGGCCCATCACAGCCGCCGGAGGAAGCACATAACGATGAGAGTGCACCAGGCACTCAATATGACCTGTTGAAACATCTTGACAGAACATCGGCACGAATCTCTGTGCTTGAATTGATAAAGAGATCGAAGACCCATCAAGAAGCTCTGATGGAGTATCTACAAAAAGTTATGGTCAACGAAAACGTGCCGGTAGAGAAGATCGCCGCACTACTAGTTCCTCAAGGGGGATCAACCCTCTATCTTATTTTATGTCTCGGAACTAGCACCACCAGCAGCCAGAAGCATGGCTCTGAGTATTACGGTCAATATCTACAAGAAGCCGTAGATGCATGTCTGGTCGACACGGGGGCTTCAATTAATGTCCTGCCTCCAAAGACCCTTGAATTGTGTGGTGTACCCAAAGAAAAATGGCTGCCTAGACCTATCTCTGTTACAGCATATGATAATTCCACCCGTTCCCCTCTGGGAATGGTTCATTTAAAAGTAGAGTTAGGCCCTATATGTCATGCCGAGGTCGAATTTCACATTTTGGAAATCGATCATTCATTGAATGCTATTTTGGGTCGTCCTTATATTAAAACCCTTGAGGCGATTCCCTCTACGAATCATCAGTGCCTCAAATTTCCCTACAAAGGACGAATCATTAAAGTTACGAGCATGCCGATCCTTGCTGCTGCTCACTCCTTGAATATCAAGCCAACTTCAGCACCTGGCCGACAACCTTTTCTGTCGGTATTACAGGTCTACCGTGCGGTGGCTGATCCTTTAAAGGCCGTCACTCTTACTCCTTATCCACTAGATGCCATAAAATGGGGGAAGTGCATGAGTACCCCTGGATGGAAAATAATGATGATAGATGGTTATCAGCCTGGAAAGGGCCTAGGCACACAATTACAAGGCAGAACCACGCTCTTCAAGGACAACCGAAGGATAGCTGGAAACGGCCTAGGCTATAGGCCAAGAAAAGTGAAGCATGACATTGTTCAGCAGGAAGAAAATGAAGACGACCAGAAGATATGGGAGACAATGTCTACACCATGCAAAGAAGGTCGGGACCTCTTAACATGGACCTTATACACACATTTCGTCAAAGGGCCCGTGATCAGTTATGACAACACAGTGGTCATCACTTCCTGTTTTGACCTCCATGACATATATGGAAGAGACCTGGCTAGACATTGTTCAGAATTGCTAACGTACCAGTCTTTGGAGGCTCTGCGGCTAATGAAAAGGAGGAAGTTCCAAGACCCTGAGTGTGAATGGTACAGATGGTTTGACTTAAGGGATATGTATATTGCATTGAATAGACTATTTCTTGATCCTTTAGAACCAAAGTGGCCGCCACAAATAGATGAACTGATTGAAAGGCCTGGTGCCATTTTTGATAAAAGAATACTGCTGTCTGAGGAAACATATGAAGGGGAGCCAGATGACCCCTACGAAGCTGGTTATACTACGGATCTTCTTTGGAGGGGGACTTATCCCTCTCACATTTTACACTCCATACCTTATTCCACACTCTGCTTCTGACCCAGATTTGGTCGCGGGTCATTACTGAAGATATTCCACGGGCTCCGCTCATCATGATCACCCTGTCCCTACGGGACTTTATCCCCCAACCTCCTCTCGATCTAGAGAGGATTTATGATTTAATCTGGGACATACTACTGTATGATCCCACCAATCCTTTGGCCTTTGTGCCACTTCCTCCATCCCATTCTCCTCATATTCACCTACATTCTTGTTTTATGATTAATTCATCTTTTCTCAAAAAAAAAAATGCCAATTTGGCAACAAATTTCTCCCAGATCCTCGTTGAGGAAACTTCCTACTTGTCCGATTTTACCCCATCGCGCGGGTTGTTCGGTCAAGATTCTCTTCTAGATCTACTCTGCTCTTCCCCTTCGGGAGGATTCTACTGTATTTCTGCCTGTATCCTATAATTTTCATTCTACTTCGTCCTCATTAGGTCAGGATAGGGAGTCTAGCGAAGTTAGGGAGTCTAGTTCTAGACAGGTTAGTCTGGATAGGAAGTCTAGAAAATCTAAGGGTAAACAAATTCCGGATAGATACCTCCAGGATTTAGCATTTAAATGCCTTTCTTGCTCTATGATCCCTCAGCTATTAGAAAATCCTATTCAGATGCCAGAAGATTGTGTAGAGGATGAGTCGGTTAATGATGGATATGGGGTGTATGAACTGATACACGAAAAAGACCCCATTGTTGAAGATGAGGAAGATGACAAGGACGCGCTGAGGCATATGCCAGTGGAGTAAAAAGATTCGATGAACCCTCAGCTGCTGTAGAAGAGCCCACCAAAGAGATCAATCTAGGGACTGAAGACGAACCTAAGGTTCTCCTCGTTAGCAAGAATCTTTCTGAAATGGATGAGAAGGCAATGGTACAAGTTCTTAAGGATTATAAGGATACTTTCGCCTGGAGTTATGAGGATATGCCGGGGTTAGATTTATCACCAGTGGAACACAGGTTGACATTAAAGGATGGAGTTAGCCCAGTTAAACAGAAGTTAAGGCGATTCCACCCACAAATGGCTTTGAAAATGAAGGAAGAGGTTGATAAGTTATATAAAGCCAAATTCATTAGAGTTGTCCTCTATCCACAATGGGTGGCCAACATAGTCCTGATTATGAAGAAAGATGGGAAGGTCTGAATCTATATTGACTTCCGAGATTTGAACCGGGCGTGTCCTAAGGATGATTTTCCATTGCCTCACATTGATGTACTCATCGATAATACTGCTGGCTATGAAACTTTATCATTTATGGATGGATTTTCAGGATATAATCAGATCAAATTGGCAGAAGAAGATCAAGAAAAGACATCATACACTACACCTTGGGGGACATGCTGCTATGTCGTCATGCCTTTTGGATTAAAGAACGCTGGAGCCACTTATCAGAGGGCTATGATGGCAATATTTCACGACATGATGCATATTGATCTAAAAGTGTATGTGGATGACTTGTTGGTGAAATCTAAGACTAAGGCTAAGCACGCCAAAATTTTGGCAAGAGTATTAGAAAGATCAAGAGAATATCAGTTAAAGATGAACCCCAAGAAATGTGTATTCGGAGTATCCTCAGGGAAATTACTTGGATTCATTGTCAGTAAACGGGGAATTGAGATCGATCCCAACAAGGCAAAGGCTATCAGAGAAATGCCACCTCCCAAGAACTTGAAAGAGTTAAGAGTATTGATTGGGAGGTTGCAATTTATTCGCCGTTTTGTCTCCTAGCACTCACAAAGGTGTAAGCCGTTCTACGAGCTTATCAAGCCGGGAGTCAAATTCAATTGAGACGATAAGTGTTAGGAGGCGTTTGATGGATTAAAGAATTATTTGACAAGTCCTCCTATTTTGAGACCACCATCTCCGGGCAAACCGTTGATACTATATATTTATGTCCTGGATGATGCAGTGGGGGCTGTCCTAGTACAGGAGGATGAAGAAGGAAAGGAGAGGGCAGCCTATTATCTCTCTAAACTTCTTAACCCCGCTGAACAGAGATACACAGCGATGGAGAAAACATGTGCATCATTGGTATGGGTGGTTCAGAAGTTGAAGCATTACTTTCTAGCCCATGAAGTTCATCTTATCGCTAGGATGAATCCGATTAAGTTTCTTCTTAAGAAATCTATCCTTACTGATAGGTTAGCACAATGGCAAAGCTTTCTATCTCAGTTCGATATCACTTACATTCAGCAGAAAACGATCAAAGGCTATGCCATAGCAGAACATCTCGCTTATCCCCCCCTTCCTAGTTTTGATCCAGTTCGATCGGAATTTCCGGATGAGAAACTGATGTCCATAGGCCGAATCAAAGATGATATGTGGACTCTGCATTTTGACGGAGCTCTGATTCCCATGGAAAGGGTATCGGCATTGTTCTGTTATCACCTGAAGGTGTCACCATTCCACAAGCCTTTCAGCTTGACTTTTCAGTCACTAACAATATAGCTGAATATGAGGCACTCCTTGCTGGCCTCGAGGCTGCTCATCTCCATGGTGCCACCAAACTCATAATTGTGAGTGACAGTCAATTGATTCTTCGCTAGGTGTTAACCAAATATCGGACTCTTGATCCTAAGCTCAAGTCTTATCAAGAACTTACTTCTGCTTATGCTAAGCTTTTCACAAAGTTGATCTTCATCCATGTTCCTAGGAATCAGAATATCTTAGCTGACACTCTAGCTTCATTTGCATCATTCCAATCAGCAGACAATCCGAATCAATCATCGTTCATAGGCGTCTTTCACCCGCCGTGAAAGAACCTTCATTCCTTAGGACTAAGGAGAAGCTGCTGAAGAAGGTCAAAGATGGAAATATTGTGGAAAAGAGAGAGATTATGTTAATGGAGCTGTTAGAAGAGATGGATGATGAACAGAAACCGTGGTACTACGAAATTACTAAATATTGTGAAGATCAATCATATCCTGAAGAAGCCATAGCTGAGGAGAAAAGGGCTATCAGGAGAGTTTATCAAAGATACACCCTAGTTGGGGGAGCACTATACAAAAGAGGTTTTGATGGAGTTCTTCTAAGATGTTTAGACGAAAATGAGCTTTGGAAGGTTATAGAAGGAGCTCATGCTGGAGTTTGTGGTGGCCATGTTAATAGACAAATGTTAGCAAAGAAAATCCTTAGACAAAGATTCTATTGACCAACTATGGAAGAAGATTGTGTAGGATATGTCCGTAGGTGTGCCAAGTGCCAACTTCATGCCGACAAGATCCATTCTCCTGCATCTTCACTCCATCCTGTTGTAGGCGCCCGGAACGTCCCCCGCCGCTGCTGCGGACTTCGGGCGAGGGCTTCTCCGTTCGTCTTAGCACTGCGGTGATTTAGAAGGGTTAGAAATTAAGGTGTGTGATTGCCAGGAGCATTACCTTATGGTCCCTGTGCTCCGCAGGATTGTAAGAGTGATTGCGTTCTGAGGGAGCGGGAGACGGTGGTTTCCCCTTCTCTTCCTTCGGCCGGCCAGAGGAGGAGAGCTCGGCAGTCTGCACGCAGAAATGTGGTAAGGGTCCCTGAAAGGAAAAGACAAGACAAGAGAAGAAAATAACCTGATTAGAACTGTGATATGTAGACTCTATCCATGAAAATATAAAAATTGACTAGAATTAGAGGGAGACGCACCGGATGGGTGTTTGGGGAGGGAAGGTGACCATATGTTATGGCCACCCACCTCCCGTTTTTTTTTGTTTAAAACCTCTGGGGAGTAAGGGTTGTTAGGTTATCCTAACATGCATGCATGCAGATGGGGGGTGCTCGTGTGTGAAAAGTGAAGTGATATGTTGAAAGTGGAAAGAAGAGTGAGAGAGGGAAATGTTACGGAATGGATGGAAAGTGGGAATGCAATGAAGTGAAAAGGAGAAAAGTAAAGAGAGGGTTAAAAAGACAAGCCCATTTGGAGTGCGAAGGATTCCTCTTGAATTTCCTCCTGAAGCTCTCTGACTCCTTGCCCGCTCAACTCCTCAAAGCCGACCCACTTGCCAACCTCCTCCGAATCTCACCAAAAAAATTCCCTCTGCTCGAGGGGACATGGGAGGGTTTAAATAGGTGAAGGGAAAATAGGAGAAAATAGGGGTCTAAATCCCCGTAAACCATCATAGAGCCAATGGGAAGTGGTCAAGGATCGGAGGTGGTGCGTGCGGCAACCGCCGGAGTGGGGGATGATCGGAGTAGTGGAGGTGAGGGTGGCGGGTAGAGGAGATCGTGGGAAGATGAGGTCAAGGTGGGAGTTAGGAGAGTGGGCAGCCAACCCACTTGCCTTCCAATCTCGTGGAAGGCCAGGTAGCTGGCCTTCCACGGAGAGGTGGAAGGCGGCCCGGTTGGCCTTCGAAGGGTGGTGGAAGGCAAGGGGTGGCCTTCGAAGGGTGGTGGAAGGTGAGGGGTGGCCTTCGAAGGATGGTGGAAGGCGGGCTGGCTAGCCTTCGAAGGATGGTGGAAGGCGGGCTGGCTGGCCTTCGAAGGATAGTGGAAGGCGGGCTAGCTGGCCTTTGAAGGATGGTGGAAGGCGGGCTGGCTGGCCTTCGAAGGATGGTGGAAGGCGGGCTGGCTGGCCTTCCACGAAAAGATGGCTAGAGTCGGGATTGGTTAATGGGCCTTGTTATTAGCGGGCTGAGATGGCTAAGATGAGGGGTTTAGTGACGATGGGCTAATGATGGATGGGGTTCATGACTAAAAGGGAGGTCCAAAATCGGTGTCTACAAATGTCCCTCCGGGACACCTGTTTTGCAGTGGAGTGGAACGGAATGATAAATAGGTGTTCCGAAAATCGAACCTGATTTTGGACGGCCCAGAGAAGGGATGAGCTGTATCCAAAGATGGTATGAGAGCGCGGCAAATGTATGAGAGCTAGCTATTCAAATTGCAAGGGTGACTAAGAAGAGGAACAAAATTCAGACTAGAGAATCACAATCCGTGGGACCCTCGGGTGCTGGAACCGCGAGACCTTGGCGCACCAGGATGCAACGAGATCTCAAGCATGAAAGATGTAGGAGTGTGACTTGAAGAGCTCTCGACACAACGGGTGCGCGATGGCCTGGCGCATCATGTGATCGCCAAGTGAGAGAATCTCAAGCACATGAACTGGAAAAGGATAAGGTCTTGTAATTCAATAGGGCTAACAGACAAACAATTGCCAGACTCACAAATCAACAATTGGTTAAGCAGAGTGATAAAATATGGTCTTTGCCTTTAGGGCGGGAATGGTGGATGATGCTTATGCAATGCATGCTGGTTTAAAAATTAGAAAACAAATTCCTAATACAAACAGGAAGGATTTATTGGCCAATCGAATAACTTGGAGAATATAGACTCCTCATTGTTTTGTTTAAAGAGGAACTCATAGTCTATACGCCCAAAGTTATTAGTCTCCTGTATCTTCGGTCCTACTTGCTTCAGATTTCCTGCAGCTGCAAAAACACACATTAGCAAAGTTCGTAAACTGCGGAAGAATGAGAAGCAAATGGTTAGTTTCGAGTCGAAGCCGATATGGAAGATATGGCTATTCTAATGGTAGAATGCCAATCCGATATGGCTTCGACTCGATTTCTAGGAATAACCATTAATTTGTTGATATTAAGCAAAGTGGTTTCCTGCACTTGGGGGTGAAGTTACCTCCTCAAAGTAGAGAGGGGAGAAGGGTAATATGCCTTTTCGTAGGTGAGCTTTTTCTAAAATGGTAGAAGGCCAACTAGCATGCCTTCTACGAAAAGGTGGAAGGCCAAGGGATGTGCAGTTCATACAAGGATGGAAGGCCAAGAGGTATGCCATCCATGAAAAGGTGGAAGGCCAAGGGATATGCATGCCCTCCGTCTTTTATGGAACGTGGGAAGTTTGTAGTTTATCCCGTGGCCTTAAAAGGGGAGGGTTGTCGCGAGGCTTTCTTCGAGAACTCAAGCTTTATGTGGGAAAAATGGCCTCGCCCTCTGTTCGTGCAACTGCTAGGGAACCTCAGGTTTTATCTAATATTGAAGGCCACCTCAGCAACCTAGTGGCCCATGGACAGGTATGCTCAAACTTTTGTGTCATTCACCTTGACTATCTCTTTTCTCTTGACTTTTGGTTGTCCTGCAGCCTATTCCCAAATTCCCTGATACTAGGCATACTCGCAAGTATGCATGGCTTGCGGCCCTGATAGACGTGATTACCCTAGACATGAGGGTGTATATGCGCCGGTGGAATCTGACCCGCTCCATTGTGTTCGCAAAGTGGTTCACCTTCATTCACTGGCACTGGGAGGGGCTGGGTGCACCGCTCCAACTGTGGCATCCGGAGACGCATACGTTCGTGTTCCGAGAGTTCGAGGCGACAGTGTTGGTGGAGGAGGTAGAAATCTTCTATGGCTGGGAGGGCCTAGCCACCGGCGATCCTTCTGCTTTGCCTGCATGGGAGGAAATCTTTGCTGATATAGTGCAGGACAAACGAGAGGTATGCCGCATGACTGACAAGCGAGGAATCCTCGTTGATCGCCTTGCGTACTGGTTGGTCCGAGAGGTTAAACGCAAGACGGTCGAATCTGAGAGGCTGATGCGAGGCTTATGCCTAGTCCTTGGAGGAGTCTTATGGTTTCCAACTTCAGGCTTTGTGCTAGAGAGGGAGTATGTGACCGTGCTGAGTTTGTTGTGGAAAGGTCATTCTCTTGCCCCGGTGATTCTTTCACATCTATATGGAGGGCTTAACCACATGAGCATGGGGCGATCTGTAAGGGGGAGCTTATTCACCTTACAATTGTGGATGGAGATGCATTTAACTTTTGACTTTGATGAAAAAGTGACTTCCACCTCCAGGATATTTCAGCACAGCGCATGGTATCCTGCACGCTCGCTTCTTGGTCCCGAAGATCGAATCAGGTGTCTCACGGCTCATCTCAAGACGAGGGATGACTGGCGTGATTACCTGAACTTTCTGACCGTGGAAAAATTTATCTTTGTTCCGATGATCCTTCGGGGTATGGAATTTACCACGAGGGCTTCTCGTGAGTGCGAGTTGTGGTTAATCGGCCCTGACGAGTTAGCCGTGTACCAAGGGCATCGTTGCCATCTCCAGATTGGAGTTCCCAGACAGGTGTCATTCCCCGCTTTGCATGATATACTGATTGTGCCGAGGCATACAGGATACGCGAGAGAAGCGCAAGCAATAGAGCGATTCCAACGTGCATGGCGTCGTCACTCTAGATTCACAAAAGCTCGCCTTGATGTAGCAGAGACTTCAGAGGAAGTCGAATGATACGTGAATTATTTAACCAATGTACGACCTGCTGTATGCGCCTTTTTCATGGGCTGTAGAGCACTGGAATAATGTATCCATTGAAATTTTAGTGAATAATACAAATTTGTTTTCCTGAAAAATCTTCTCGGCTATAGGGCTACGGCGGGCGGCCATGCGGGTGGCCGTCTGGCCGGTTGGGCGGCCACGCCTGCAGCCGTCCGACCGGTCGGGCAGCCAGGAGCGCGGCCGTCCGACCGGTCGGGCGGCCAAACGGGTGGCTGTCCGGCTGGTCGGGCGGCCACGAGCGTGGCCATCCAACGCAGGGGATGGCCACATGCGTGGCCATCCGATCCGCCATCGGATGGCCAGGCGTCAGGCTGTCCAAGACGACGGACGGCCACCTGGGTGGCTGTCCGATTCGTCGGAAGGCTTTAAGAAGCCCGGGGCCTCCTAGCTTTCTCCCTACCCTTTCTTCCTCTTCTTTTCCGATTCCAGTTTCTCCCCCACTCTTCCATGGCACGAGTTTGGCTTCCCCGTTCTCTTAGGAGGAGGAGGACCGGCGGTGGCGATGAGGCGGCGGCGGCAGCGGCGAGGACCTGCTTCACGCTGAAGAGGAGGAAGAAGAAGAAGAAGAGAGGGCGACGGAGGAGGGTGATGAAGAGGAAGAGGATGAAGTTGATGAAGAGGACGAAGAAGAAGAAGGTGATGAGGAAGGCGGCGGCGAAGAGGAGGTGCCCTCGAAGAAGAAGAAGGTGAGTTCCTTCGCTTTGTTCTTTGATCGCGGCGGCTAACGTAGCGGACGGCGGGTGGCGCCGCCGCCCGTCCGCGCGGATGGCGGGCGGACGGTGGGCGGCCCTTGCCGTCTGTGCGGGCAGACGGCAGGGGCCCGCCGCCCGTCAACACGGACGGCGGAGGTACCTGTCGTCTGTCCGCACGGACGGCGGTGGGCCCCGCCGCCCGTCCCCGCCGTCCACCCGTACGGACGGCGAGCAGGCCTGCCGTCCGTCAGGGTGGGGGCTAGCTACCTCGCTTACTCCAAATCTTTTTGTATGATCATGCCCCTAACTTTTAATCTTGTTGGGATTTACAGGGTCCACAGAGAGTCCGGAGCCGAGTTTCTTGGGAGTTGGTCTGGGCCTGGTACCATGCGCTGCCCGATCGGCTCCTTTTCCAGGTAGACGCGTTTGGGTTCGGGCCGTTGTTTCGGATCCGACCATTCATGGTTGATGCGCCTTTCATAGTGGCTCTGCGAGAGCGCTAGGATGACAGATGCAGAGCTTTCATCATGCCTTGGGGACACATGATGCCCACGCTGGAGGACGTCTCTTGCTTGACAGGCTTTCCAGTCATTGGTGATCCGGTAGTGGGTCCCGAGCTTAGGGACTACAGGCAGCTGTCAGATCGACTCCTGGGTGAGGAGTACTACCGGGTTCAAGGAGCACTATCTCACATACCCCTCGGACATTTCGCCCGGTCTGTGGGGTTGAGTCGGGTACGGCGGATGCCGAGCAGGACTCTTGAGGCTTTTGCCGAGAGAGTGGAGGCGATGTTGGACTTGGATGGCCGCTCAGACGACGAGAACTTACGGATCTTCCTCTTGTTCTTCTTCGGAAGGCTGCTATTTGCTACAACCTCAGACAAGGTGAACCTGAAGTATCTGCCGCTGTTGGAGGACCTCCAAGCGGCGAAGAAGATGGCATGGGGAGCTGCGATGTTGGGTCACCTCCTTTCCCATCTGGTGAGCTATCGCCAGGGATCTGGCAATTTGGGTGGATTCACGCCTTTTCTTCAGGTAATCCTTCTTGGTTGTGGATCTCCGTCCTTCCTCACTTATGTTGATTGACATTTGATAAAGTGTTAAATTGATCATTTAAGGGCAATCATATGCATCATACTCATTTTTTTATCTGCAAAATAGCATGAAATGATAGATAATTGTGTAACAAGTCCAACGGTACCAATTTCGTCAAATTCTGACTTAAAAACATCGTCATTTCATGTGATTAAAGGAGTATAGCGCATTTGCGATTTTTCGACAAAACGGAGACGAAATAAATAAATATGATGATATTTTTATGATAATGCACTAATTTATATTTATTTTATGTGAACAGGACATGCCGATGATGTAGTGCAGCTGGTGGAGTTTTCGGAAATTTAGGGGAGGTCTAGTGTTCGGATTTCAATAAATTCGACTAAAGCAGGGGTAAAAATATAATTTGATGTCCTAATATTATCTTAATTCCATGTCTAAGAAGGACCAGCCGCCTTCCTAAAATCCACTTTCCTTTTTGTAAAAAAATCTTCCTTTCCGAACCCAATTCTCTCTATTTCCTTCTCTCCTCTCTATTTCCTTTTTTTTTGTCTCTGATTCCTTCCTTCTCTCCAGTTTCCTTTCCCACGTCTCGTTCTCTCTCTATATATTTCCCCCTCTTCTCTTCTCAGCGGGAACTCTCTCTATTTTCCTAGTCTCTCCTCCTCCGTAATCTTTCTCCCACGCAGCTCCCTCCTCTGTCCTTCTCCCTCTCTGTTTCTCTCGGTTTCTCTCTTTCTCTCCCTCTGTTCTCTCTCTCAACCTCTCTCCAGATTCTATCTCTCCCTCTCTCCGGTTATCTGTTTCTCTCGGTTTCTCTCTTTCTCTCCCTCTGTTCTCTCTCTCAACCTCTCTCCTGATTCTATCTCTCCCTCTCTCCGGTTATCTCTCTCTCGGTTCCTCTCTTTCTCTCCCTCTGTTATCTCTCACACCAGACCCACGCGCACGCCGGCGGCCTCTCCACCAAGCCTGCGTTCACAGCGTGCCTCCTCGAGCACATCCTTTTCCAGCTCCAGCACCCGCTCCACGTGCATGCAAGAATCGCACCGCCGGTCTGAAGCCCCGGCGAGTCTGCCGGCGCCCTCCTTCACGAGCATGCACGGCCAGCTGCAGTGAAGCCTTCCTCCAGCGCCAGCACCAGCAGTCTGCACATCCGAAGCACCTGCCAGCCGAACTTTCCCAGCACCCTTCACCTGCATGCTGCACCCGGTGAAGCCAGCAACAACCTGGAGCTGCACCCGCACCCTGCTGCAAACCGCCTCCACGTCTCGAACCTGCATGCACCGTCCAGCAAGCCTCTCCACCAGCAGCAGGCCTTCTTCCTCTCCTCCACGTAGCCTCCTTTCCCAGCGCCTACACGCGCAGCCGCGCTCACCTGCACCTCCACGCATGCAGTAACCACCAGCAGCCACGTACCAGCCTTCATCCACGCCAACCAGCAACACCACCACCTGCCAGCACCTGCGTCTAAAGCACCAGCAGCTGCACGTCCATGCTGAAACCAGCTGCAGCTCCATGCTGGTGAAGCCCTCCTCCAGCAGCATCCTCCTCCAGTAAGCCCAGCCAGCAAGTCTGAAGCCGGCCTCCACGTGAAGTCCATGCATGCGTGCCTCCTCCTACCCTCCACCTGCATGCATGCAAGCAACCCAACACATGTGAGCCATCTGAAGCCTGCTGCACCTGCCGCCATGCAAGCCTCCACCACGCGCCAGCAACAGCAACCTGAAGCAGTCCACGCGCCATCCTCAAGCCCCTCAACGCATGCAAGCTCTCCAGCCCGGTTCACTACGCCGGCGTTCTACAAAGTTCCCACAGAAGCCTGCTGCCAGCCGCACTTGCCTCCTTCCTATTTTCACCACTCTGTTGCAATTTGTTTTAGCATCTTTTACTTTGCTTTAGTTTAATTTAGTTTAGTTAAGTTAAATTGTTGGTGTTTAATTAATCTTTGTTGCATAAAACTTGACTAGTTCAACATAGAAGTCATATTGTTTTTATAATATTTTGTTAATCTCTCTCTTCTCAATTTTAAATATGGTTATATTTGTACTTTTAATTAGTTTATTTGTCTTCTCTTATTATAGAGTATGATTGTCAGGTCTTAATTATGCTTCTTCACTCTGATGGCCAGAAGATTCCTTGGATTCCTCATCCTTGGTGGGATCACTTATACTCTCTGAAGAACTCTATGCTTATTCAATTCCAACATGTGGTCAGAGAATGTAACAAGGCTGCAGACGCATTGGCAAACTTCTCCTGTTCTTCTTATACGTCTCGCACTTTTTCCTCATATGCTGTTCTTCCTCCTCCTGTAAGAGGAGAATTGGCTATGGACAAATCAGGCGTTCCTCATTTTCGTTTTTGATTGGTTTATGTACCCTGGGGGGTTCTTCTTTGCTTTCTTATTTGCTGTATCTCCCAGGGGTAAGGTGGCATGTCCCCCCCTTGTATATTTATTTGATTCATTTAATAATATTCCAAGGGCCTGCCCAGGGTCCTAGATAAGTTCTGGACTTAAAAAAAAAAAAAAAATCGTAAACTTAGTTTAATTTAATTAGATAGTTAGTTAATCAATTCAAATTCCCAATTTTTTCTAGATAATTAAAATTCAAAGTTTTCAAAATTAAAATCTTAACTCCCTGTGGTTCGACTCGGACTCACCACTATTAATTTTCAAAATCTAATTTAAGTGAGCCGGATAAATTTAGATTGAATGTTTTCATGAGTGTTTAACGACGCATAATTCGAAACGATCAACATTGACTGTGTTGTCCTTTGTCGATCTGGGGTTATACCCGCTTCCCCATTGGCCGAGGGGCCGTCTCTGCGGATCGTGAGGGATGGACTCTACTCATGGCGCGGTGGGAAATGATCCAGGATTATCGTCCCGTGATGTACCGCGTGGAGGACATCCGTGCCCAGCTCGACACATTTCCTCCTCATATGGTGAGTGATTTGAGATATATGTGCATATGAACAAATGATTAGGTCTGACCCTTTGTTTCATTCAGGTGGTGTGGATGCCATATGCAGAGGAGGACCTGGCCGATCATCTATGGGTGTGTCAGAGTCTCTCCCAGTTCCGGCGGGAGGTGCCCTTACTGTGTGTGAACATCTATGACGGCCTCTTTGTTCAGATGGCCTACCGCACGTGGGGATGGCATCAGCCTTTACTCGCCTTTCCGACCTATCCTGATATGAACCGCGGTCGTCGCCGATCTTCTGCAATTGGTCAGGATTGGTGAGTGGTGAGGCGGGCTGAGATTGAAGTATGGTACCGCACCGGGGATGCCCTACAAGAGGATAAATTCCTACGAGACAGTTACAGATACTTGGGAGATTACGCCCGACGGTACGCAGATCGCATGTTTCTGGATGCGCGGTGGGTGCGTCACTCTAACCCTTCAATCCATTTCACTCAATCTTCTCTTATTGACTAATCTTGGTGGTATTCTTGCAACAAATGCCTGAAACTGAAGCCGTGCAGATCCTAAAGAATCAGAATGAGATTCTGGTTCTGCAGACGAGTGACCTGCTTCACCAGATTGGGGAATTGGTGAGAAGTCTGATTTCTGAATTCGGGTGTGAGATTGTCCATTGATTTTTGTGAAACCCTTGTGATGCAGAGAGAGAGACATTGGCCCGTCACGGGCTGCGAGGAGATCCTGGTGCGGGCTCATCATCCCAGGGGCCAGCTGCCCCTGCCGATTGGGAGGCGAGGTTGCAGGATGCTCTCCATCGTGCGGAGGCCTGGGAGGCGGATTTGGCACAGCAGGTGAGACTTGTTCTGCTCTTGTGTTATTCTGATTGAGCTTGCTTAACCCTGAGTTCCTTTGCAGCGTCAGGAGGTGGAGACCGCCTTAGCCAGGGCGCAAGAATTGGAGAGCCTCAATCAACAATTGAGAGATCAGGTCTTAGAGGAGCGGATAGCTCGGGTCAGGGCGAGAGAAGGATCCCACCCGGACGTGTACTGGGAGGGTAAGATAGTTGGTTTACGGGAGGAGCTGACGAGGTCGCAGACAGAGGTGCGGGAGCTTGATTTCAAGTACCGGACTCTGTGGGACCGAGTGATGAAGAAGGGGCGAGAACGAGCTATGAGATCCAGCACACAGAGTCCAGGAGCTCGTCCCCCTATTCCTGCCCCGTCGGCTGGCCAGGCACCTGCTGGGAGCTCTGTCTTTAGAGACCTTGACTCCCTTCTTGCTGAGGACGCGTGGAGAGCACTGCGACCTGCTGGCTCATCGGGGTCTATGAGACCGGCATCAGGTCATCGTCGGGCTCGGGAGGATGACGCTGAGAGTCAGATGAGGCACTCTTCTCGAGATAGGAGAGATGATGAAGCGGAAGGAAGGAAGAGGGATTGAGAGCTGTCGCAGGGGTATGCCCCTGTGTCGTGATGTATAAACATTATGTTATGCTTGCATATTTCACTATTTGCATCGGGCACTCATTGTTTTGCTTTTTGTTCATACCTGTTATTCCTGCATGCACAACATTTGGGGAAACAATTAGTAGTATCTGTTTTCGGCCCCTTGCCCAAAAGAGTAACTACCTTTTCCCTAGCCTTCGCATAGGGTCAAGGGGCCGTGTCCTACTAATCAGACAAAAGAAAGAGCATTAAAATTGACGTGATAACAAAATATGCAAAATACTAGCAGATATTAACAAGTGGGATATGTGGTAGATGAAAACATGTTTTTGATGTTGACCACCTGGTGACTGCCCAAACTTAGCCTGATTGGATGAAGGAAGGGAAATGCACACTCAACTTCCCAGGTATCCTAAGTACACATCTAGATTGATTTGGGCCTCTAGACTCCTCAAACTAACTTTGACCGGCTAAGACTCATACTGATGACAATACCGTCATGCCATGCTTAGGCTCCCAGCTGCTTCCAACCACCAAGTTCGCCCAAAAAGTTTTCGAGGTAAATGATTTGTCCTACCCGGGTCTCTTTCCTCACAATATATAAGGTATAAGATGGAACACCTTGGAACCCTAACAGTCAACCGCGCGACGCTGACCCGGAATCAGACGCCGTCGCACCTATTGGTGACACGCATGCATTGACCTAAGCCCGAAGTCTTCGAGAGTGCTCATTGAGATTATGGCTAAGGAATTGGTTCACCAGAAACACTGACATTACTCTTCACCTATTTTGGACTCCTGTGATCATGTGAGCATATGATGATCTTTTGAAAAATGAACCATTTTAAAATGATATTCAGTCTTTAGATAGCTATCTCGTGCTAAGACCTTGAGGGGGAAAAAGTGAAGAAATTTTGGAGACAAACCTCACAGGAGGATCGACAAAACCGTTAAAAGGGCGAGCTGTGACAAAACGGACCCCTTTTTGGATCTCCTAGATGCCCCTATTTTTACTTTTCAGGCCTTTAGTAGATTTCATGGCTAGGCACGGTCACGATCAGGCTTTTTTGTATGATTGCTTGAACCCCTTTCCTTTTTGTATTTCTTTTCCACTCTTGACATTTTTCGGGGTTATTTGATATTCCGCCTGCGGGGACACTACCCTCTTCACGTACTCTGGTCCTTTACATTTCATTTTTGGGCCCTTATGAGGGGTTACATCTATCGGGTTGTTGAGGAACCGCAATTTGCTGAGCTCGACCGTTTAAGGGTGTCAACTGTCTTGATCGGTCGAGGGACGAAGAGCAAAGGTTGCAATTGACAGTGTACTAAAGACCTCGAACTCATTTTAAAAAGGTTCTCTTTGGAGAAATGTGTAGGTGTGTGCATCTCATGATGATCTTAGGGATCCGTATGAAAGTAAAGCAGACACGTCCAAGGTTCTGGTGGACCAAGGTCTTAGCCAAACCTTAATGTTAACCCAATCTGACATGCAACTAGACCTAGACAGGGGGTTGCGTGGCAGTCACCAGACAGTTGGATTTTGTGTCTTTTCTAATTTTTTATCATTTTCATTGAAGTACGTGCATATTTACAAATATTTTTGTTGCTTTTTGGGATATTTCATTTTTTTTGATTTTTGAAAATTTTGAAAAAAAATATTTGTGGGTTTTTTATGGGTAAAACTTCTTCAGATACACCCCATTCCATGGGTGGGGTAACTCCTCTCCTTTTTCATTGATTAAGCGGTATGCATTACCTGAGTATGCCTCCTTGATTACAAATGGACCTTCCCAATTTTCTTGCAATTTGTTCCTGGGACCAGGAATTTTGATCATTTTTCTCTTGAGTACCATTTCCCCAATTTCAAACTTTCTTTCGAGAACCTTCTTCGCATAGAATCTTGCGATCCTATTTCTGTAAACTTGAGCGTGGTTTGCCGCCATTATCCTTTTTTCGTCTAATAGTTCCAGTTGGGTTAACATGGCCTTACGACGTTCGGCGTCGCTAATTCTATTGTCCAACTGCACTCTTAGAGAAGGAAGGAGAATCTCATATGGAAGTACCGCATCTGTTCCGAATGTTAGTGCATAAGGTGTTTGTCTGGTGGGGGTTCGGACAGAAGTAGGATATGCCCAAAGAGCTTCTACTAGGCGATCCGGCCAATCTGAATAATTGTGAGATCTGCAAGTTCTTTTGATGATTTGAATGAGAGTCTTATTGGTGGCTTCGGCCTGACCGTTTCCTTGTGGATAGTAAGGCGAAGAATGGTGCAAATTAATGCCATACTTACTGCACATGTCCTGGAGCTCTTGGGAGATGAATTGTGATCCATTGTCGGTGATGAGATCGCGCGGTGTCCTGAACCTGGCGAGAATGTTGCGTTTGATGAACTTCACCACCGTGGATACTTTGATTTCCACAAATGCTTCCGCTTCAGCCATTTAGTGAAATATTCAGTGGCAGTTAAGATAAATGATTTCCTTTTTATTTCGCCTGATCGATCCTCCAGAGGTCCTATAACGTCGAATGCCCACATGGCGAAGGGCCAAGGGGAAATGACGGATTTGAGAGATGATGAAGGTGCATGAACCTTGTTAGCATGTAACTGGCATTTCAGGCATCTCTGAACAAATATGAAACAATCAGCCTCCATCGAAGGCCAATAATAGGACATGAGGAGCTTCTGAGTTAAGGCACAACCATAGATATGACCGCCACAATCACTTGCATGAGCTGCTTCCATGACATGGTGAATTTCGGTATCATCTAGACACCGAAGGAGCACTCCGCTGAAGGATCTTCTGAAAAGGCGACCACCTAAGATAAGGTATCGTTGAGAAGCACGGCGGATAGCCTTACGGTCAGAAGATGTGGCATAAGATGGGAATGTCTCATTACGAAGGTAGTTCATGATATCAAAGTACTACGGATTCCCATCATCCCAATCGGGGGTGAGTTCCTCCGTGATAGCAGAGACATGTTCAGATGAGCGGAGGAATTGTTGGAACCAGGGGTCCCAGAAGGAGGGCGAGTGTTGCTTGTGTAGAGTGATTGTGGTTTAACTTTTGGTGACGGGAATCTCTAGTGCTGAAGATAGGGAGGCCAGGGCATCTGCTAGGATTTTCTGAGACCTAGGCACATGTACGTAGGTAATCCTTCTGAAATGCCTGGTTAGCAACTTCACTAACTCCTGGTATGGCTTCAATTTTGAATCCCGGGTTTGATACTTGCCCACGGTTTGGCGGAGGATCAGTTGAGAATCTCCAATTATCCTCAATTCCAGGACTTTGAGGACCAGCGTCAATTTTAAGCCAGCTAGGAGAGCCTCATATTCAACGACATTGTTGGTCACTGAGAAGGAGAGTTGGCAAGCGTGCGGAATACTTACCCCTTCCGGAGATACGAGGACCACCCTATCCCACTGCCTTGAGAATTAAGCGCCCCATCGAAGTAAAGGACCCAAGATGGAGTATCATCTACTATTAGACCCAACTCCTCAACCGGGAATTCCTCGTTGACGGGAGAAAATGTAGGCAGTGGATGATGAGCTAGGTGTTCAGCAATTGCTTGCCCCTTCACAGCCTTCTGATTTACATAGGTAATGTCAAATTGGTTCAAGAAGGTCTGCCAACGCACCAGCCTATCTGTTACAACTGGCCGCTCTAGCAAATATTTGATCGGGTCCATTCTTGCTAGGAGTTTGACTTCGTGGGCGAGGAAGTAGTGCTTCAATTTCTGAACTACCCAGACGACGGTCGCACATGTCCTTTCCATGGCAGTGTATCGCTTTTCTGCATCGTTGAAGAGCTTGGAGAGATAGTACACTGCTCTTTCTTTCTGCTCGTCGTCAAGTTGGGCCAATACTGCTCCAGCCGATTCTTCAGTGGTGGAAACATATAGCAATAAAGGCCGCCCTGGGATAGGAGCCATAAGGACTGGTGGATTGAGGAGATAGCTCTTCAATTCGTCGAAGGCCTTTTGACACTTATCACTCCAAATAAACTTTGCCCCTCCTTTCAATAAATCATAAAAGGGTTTACATCTCACAAAATGTTGAGATATGAACCGTCTGATGAATTACAAACGGCCGATGATACCCTTTATATCCCTGACACTTTTAGGAGGGGGCATTTCCACTATTGCCTTCACTTTGTCCAGATGAACCTCAATCCCCCTTCTGCTCACCATGAACCCTAGCAATTTACCCGAAGAAACACCGAATACGCACTTTTTTGGGTTCATTTTCAGTTGGTGCTCTCTTGACCTCTGCATTACAGCCCTAAGGATTTGAGCATGCCCCTTCCTGGTTTTAGACTTCACTAAGATATCATCCACATAAACCTCCATGTCGATGTGAATCATGTCATAAAAGATTGCCATCATAGCCCTCTGTAGGTGGCTCCGGCATTCTTAAGCCCAAATGGCATGACCATGTAGCAATAAGTTCCCCATGGGGTTATGAAAAATGTTTTCTCTTGGTCTTCTTCAGCTAGTCGGATTTGATTATATCCCGAAAAACCATCCATGAAGGACAACATTTCAAATCCAGCCATGTTATCGACCAACAAGTCTATATGAGGTAGTGGGAAATCATCCTTTGGACATGTTTGATTAAGATTGCGAAAGTCTATGCAAACCCTAACTTTTCCGTCCTTTTTTGCCACGGGGACGATATTAGCCACCCACTTAGGATAGAGCACTATCCGGATGAACTTGGCCTTGTGTAGTTTGTCAACCTCTTCTTTTACTTTAAGTGCTAATTCCGGTTGTAGCCGTCTCAACTTTTGTTTCACGGGTTTACTATCAGGCTTGAGGATTAGCTGATGTTCCACCAATTCTGTGTTTAATCCGGGCATATCCTCGTATGACCAAGCGAACCCATCACAATGTTCTTAGTGTTAGGAATCGCCAAGAACGCAGCGGAGAATAAAATCGATTCCTATGTATCGCTTGCTGGGATCGTAAAACGGACAATAAAATAAACGCGGGAAGAACAGTTCTTCACCTTTGCAGGGTTTCGAATCTCCCGTAGATGATTCCGACTCGGTAATCGCGCACGCGCACGATCTCTAGAGGTATCCACATGAGCTCCCGCTGCAGATGCGATTTCCTCCTCGACTTGAGTGCTCCGACCAGATCTCAAATCCACCATGCGCGGAGAGAGACAGATCTACTCCAAGAGAGAGAGAAGGAAAGAGAGAGAGGAGATAGAGAATCTAGGGTGTAAAATTCGTCCAACTAACTTTTTTACCCTTCCCCCTTGGCCTCCTTATATAGAAATAAGGATAAGCACAAGGATTAATCCTCATAATTATCCAAGAGTTTGGCCTTGGATAAATCTCCATTAAATCTTCATGTTTATCCTGCGGCTTTTCATAAAAAACCCAGATAAGCATGAAATTTAACGTCTCTCACCGTCTGACGAGAACTCTTATGTGTGTGACCCTCTAGGCCCATATATCAGTCCGGTTTCAGGCCCATTAAACTTAGAACTAATTCTAGAGTTTAATATTTATTAATTAACATTTAAACATCATATGTTAAATGATTAATTTAATAAACAAGTGGATTATCATCTGATGATTAATTCACTTGGCCTTTTGATCATGAACAGCACCAAATACTACCTCATGATCCTAGAAGATATAAGGGATACTGTTCCCTTCAACTGAACCTTTCCGTCTGCAGATACCGCACAGATAAGATCCTTCACTCATGCAATGTCCCGATAACACAAGGGTATGGTTTTATAGTCAAACCCTCTATCGCATTATTTAGATGGATTCCAGTACTCAGTTAATTTCTAGAAAGACATCTCTTTCATTTGACCCTGGCCAGGGATTTCTGTGTACACATCCATAGGACATTCTCTCTCCAGTCTTATACCAAGAGTGAGTGATCCCTTGTTGTTCACTCAATTACCTTCGCAAGCTTTTCACTGTATCTGAAAGACCGACTATCGTGGACTTAATGGTTAAAGTCCACAAGTCAGAGAATCAAGATACAATGGTCCACAAACAAGGTATCATTGGTGACTCAGGTCAAAGGACCAACTGTGCTACTGCAACGATTGAATTCCCTGGTTGACTAATAGGTATAATTACCATCCATGAATTCTTATTCGGGTCTGTTCAGTGAACTCATTCTCTAATGAGCACCCACAAGTTTGTCTTAGTGTCACCATACGAATGAATGTGAGATCATTCACCCTCATCACATGAGCAGACATAACTTGTGTCGATCTTATCGGATATTTAATGTCCATCTTAAATATCCTATAATCGAGAACTGTTTAAGACAAGTGACTGAGGATATTGATCTCACTATCATGATCTCATCATGATTCAATATCCCATACATTTGTCTACGGACCTTCATTACGATAATTAATTTGCAAGAACTATAAATGAAGAAATGATTGCCTTTATTAATAATTTGAACTAGAATATACAATGATTGGCTTTGAGGCCACCCAATTCTATCACTTAGAGCACAGCTATTATGGACCCTTCTTCTTCTGGACTCAAACGGGCGCTAATTAGCACTATCTCCGGATCCTCCTCTGTTCCAAGGTTGACTTCTTTAGTGGGTTCATCGATGGCTGATGATGGTTCATCAAACCGTCTCGTCCCATTGACAAGTGGTTCGGCCAAGTCATCCTCCTCTTCTCCTTCGCTAAGCTCAAATACTCCCAAACCATCACTGCAAGATTCGTTTTTCACCATCTCCAATGGTTCAGAGATGACCCCTATCTGAAGAAACTTATCCAACTTTTTCAAAGCTTTACACCTATTTGCTAATTCCTGAACTAAGAACGAAGGAACTTGCTTAGCCCTACAATCTCTAGATAGGGAGGAGGCGATCCTAATTCCTATACTGCTATGTACATGACCTGGAGAATTGGTCAGTTTTGTCCTGGATGGGACAAGGGTAGACCTTGGGACAAAGATTCAACGAGGCAGGGTTGCCCCACCACGTAAGCTCCTCGAAAGTGACTTCCCCCCCCCCCCAGGATGGGAATTGGACTTTTTTTTTCGTGACCGAACGCCTCTAACATGAAATATTCAGAAGAAGTGGCGTTGATCGAAGCTGAGAGCATCGGGACGGAAGGTGGGTGGAACAAGAAAGGGATGAACGTAGCAAGGGCTGGTTCACTCCTAGCCAGGAAGAGCCCTATCGGTGGGCTGCTTGTTTCACGAAACAAAGATGATATGCCAAAATCTTCTTCATTTCCTTGTCGACTACCCTCATGATTTTCTTGCACTTCCTCTTCTATCCTGGGCAATTCCTGCTTATTTCTCACAAAGTGATTCATGAGGGACCACTTCTTTGTTCCTTTTGGTGGTTCAGTAAACTTATAACCCAGGCCACATCCCCCAATGACAGGGTTCTCTAAGATGGGGTCACGAATGCCTTGTTCTTCTCTCCCTAACCCGGAGCCTGAGCTATACCTCATCTTACTCATGAGCTGCCAACCTATGCCAGGCCTAGGTCTAAGGTGAGAATTCACTGATGAAAGAACGGGCTCTTTGCCTTTCCTGGAAGTTATCATGGACGGAATTTGTTATGCTATTACTGAGTCCAATGACTCAATGTAGGGAGTGCTTTTGACCTTCACAATCTTCCCGTTATACGGGAACTTATAGCACTGGTGGTTGGTGGATGGGACTCCCTGGGTTTAGTCCATCCAAGGTCTCCCTAGAATAGCATTGTAGATTGGCTTAACATCCAGGATGTAGAATTCCGAAATCATGGATACCGGGCCAATTTCTAGTTGCAGGAAGATCTTTCCGTCTGCTGGTCTTTGGGAATTATCATAGGCTGAGACTATCATAGAGGTGGACTCAACCTTCTCTGGATCTATCCCTATCCTTTTGAGGGTCTTAAGGGGACAGACATTGATAGAGGCTCCGGTATCTAGTAAAATGGAGTCTACTGAATGACCATTGAGAATGGTGGTTAGGCACAAAGGAAGGGATCGGCACTCGGGGGGAGTTAGATCCTTTTCCGGGAAGGAGATCATAGGGGCCTGAGTGACTGAGAGGATGGCGTTAGTGACTCCTCCACTAGGAAGATCCTCATTGACCGTGATTTGTTGTAGGAAATTAAATAGCGTCTCCCTATGTGTGGGAGATTTCCGGATAAGCTCAAGAATAGAAATCTTAGCAGGGGTCTTCTCTAAATGCTGGAGGATGTCGTACTCAGACTGGGCATTCCCCATGGTAGGGATTGAGTTACCTTGAGAGTCCAAGGGTTGGCTCGGAAGAATGATGCGATTCCTGAGCGTTACCCCCACCGAGATTGGATCCGCTTCCATTGGTGACCTTATGAGATTGAAGCCGGTTATTGCTCCCGGGTTCCTGGTTGGACAGAAGATAGATAGGGTGGGCCCCTCGGCTGTGATCGGAGGGATCTGAATGAGAGTGACCGGCTTGAGGGTTGCCAGTTGCTCTTTGGGTCGGATTAGGACCAAAGGCTCGTTAGGGGAAAGCGTGGAGACTTCTGGAGTAACTCCTTTAGTCTCACGCGACCAAGTGGGATCTTGATGTTTTATCCCAGACCCTTCATACTCCCAGTATTGTTCTCTACAAACTATTACGGGCTCCAAGTCTTTGATCAAAGTGTTGACCTTTCCTTGAGAACTGGAGGAATCTTGGACCACTTGATGAGAAGGTAACGGGTCTTTCACAATTCCCAATTCCTTCTTAGCCTTCAAAGCATCAATAGCTTTTCTCATGTCCTCCCAATTTATCCGACCTTCATCATTCAAGTCATACACCCAGTCCCTGAAGGTGAAGCAATTGTAGATTGTGTGTAGGGGCAATACCTGGACGTGTCTGTATTGCGCGGAACACCTTCTCTTTGAGGTGGGAGTTGAATGGCGTTACAAGCTAGCAGGGCATAAAAAATATCTACCAATGATTCTGGCAGAGGCGGATATGATGCTCGCTTAGCCATAGGACGACTGTAATTAGTCGGGGGAGGAACAGCTGCATATTGCTTCTGATTGGACTGAGTGTCTGACTTAGGGTGGGAATTGGGAACCCTGGTTGGCTGTGCTAGCATGCTGACCAATTCATTGATGGTGACTCCTTCCGTGGTAGGAGTTGGTGTGGCTTTCTTGTTCCTGTTTCTGTTCTCAAAGAACGAAGGCAGAGTGGAGTCACGGATTTGGGACTAAACTACCCTAGCTCGGTTATACAGCTGAGCGAATGTTTGAAGTTCGCTAAGCATGAGAATAGCTCGGAGCTGAGGGGTAGCGTTGTTAACAAGCATAGTGACTGCTTGTGCTTCAGGGATGACAACCTCTGCTCAAGAAGCCATAGCTCTCCACCTATTAGCAAAGTGAGTGAAGTCTTCATCGGACTTCATTTTTTCCATTACAAGATCAAACAAGGTAGGGGGAAAGGCTGCCGTGTGGTTGAAGTGGGTAATAAATCTTTCAGAGACCATATCAAAGTTGATTAGGTCAGTGGCTGGTAGAGAAGAAAACCATCTCAAGGCCTTTCCTTCGAGAGACTTCTGAAAAAGGTGGACAAGGAGGACTCTATCGAAGAGCCACTGGTGGGAATCCATGAGAAACCCGGATAAGTGATGATGTGGGTCAGTAGTACCATTGTACTTCCTGTACTTAGGTACCTTGAATATGGGTGGAAAGTAGGCCGGAGGGAGCTTACAGTAGGTCATAAGAGAATGAGGTTGCCTAAGGCTGAGATTTTCGGCCATGAGTTGCCGTACACAAGTCTCAACCTCATTCTTATAGATGAACTCCTCCTGCTTGAGAGGTGTGACGGGATTAAATGGGATTGTGTGAGTGGGCATAGCTTGACTTGTCTGGGGTCGGCTAGAAGATCCTTGGAATTGGGTTTTCCGAGGAGTGGCATCCTGAATTTTGCCACGGGAAACCAACTGAATGAGTTGATCCGGAGTATAGCGTGATAGTACAACAATAAGTTCCGGATCTTCTCCAGGATTTTGGAATGTTCTACTTGAAATTACTGGCTCATCTTCTCCCTGCGAGGTAGAGGATTCATCAGAATCTTTCCTCGGAAGTCCTTCTCTAGATGCTTGGAGCATTCCTATGAAGGTTTGTGTATAACATTGTTACCAAGCTCATCCATGTCATCATACACAGTGTTAACATACATTCGGTTCATCATGAAACACAAATCCTAAATGATTTTATATTTCACTTGAAAGATTAACACTGTATTATGAGAGTTGGTTTCTAACAAATCAAGTTCAAACCCTTAACGACCCTGGACTTTTTTCAAAACTTGTTCCACCAAGGTTTAGTTAGGTGTCTTAAATTTTGAAATAACTCCCTCAGTGACACCTATGGGTGGATGATTGTGAATGGAAAGGTTTAATTAATGCTTCACATAAACCCGGGGTTCTTATGGGGTGGTTTCAGGTACAACCTGCTCGGCGGCCAAGTGGGAATCCCAGGCTCGCGGAGACTCACGGAGGTTCCCAACAGAATAAGACTAGTCACACCCGAGTGGGAATCCTCAGGTGGAGAGTCAAACACTGTGGGAGAGGTGACTAGAGATGTGATGCTGACTCTTCCTTAAAACCCCCACGGAGAATACCCCAAAGAACCCATAAATTTAGCAACCAACAGGTCAGAACATACAAGAAATCAACAAAGCAGGCAGTAGCAGCATATGTGAACATGATAACCATCAAAGCAAGGAGGACGGCTAGGGACCACGCCGTCAAAAGCAGTAGACGGCCAGGATCTTGGCCGTCAAAAGCAGTAGACGGCCAGGATCTTGGCCGTCAAAAGCAGAGGACGGCTAATCAATTGGTCGTCAAGCTGGAGACGGCGGCCAAGGGGCCCGCCGTCCAATGCAATGGACGGCCTGTGCGTTGGCCGTCCAACAGAGAGGACGGCCAGGTGACTGGCCGTCCAAGGGAGGTCGACGGCTAGGGCAGTAGCCGTCCAAGGCGTTGGACGGCCAGCTGCTTGGCCGTTTGGCAGTCCAATCGATCAGAATAAAATATATCAGGGCCTTACCTTCTTACCTTTGATTGCGATGTGTGCAGCGGGCTATAGGGGTCCCACCGTGATCGCTAGAGGGCTGTAGGCGCCCGGAACGTCCCCCGCTGCTGCTGCGGACTTCGGGCGATGGCTTCTCCGTTCGTCTTAGCACTGCGGCGATTTGGAAGGGTTAGAAATTAAGGTGTGTGATCGCCAGGAGCATTACCTTACGGTCCCTGTGTTCCGCAGGATTGTAAGAGTGATCGCGTTCTAAGGGAGCGGGAGACGGTGGTTTCCCCTTCTCTTCCTCCGGCCGGCCAGAGGAGGAGAGCTCGGCAGTCTGCACGCAGAAATGTGGTAAGGGTCCCTGAAAGGAAAAGACAAGACAAGAGAAGAAAATAACCTGATTAGAACTGTGATATGTAGACTCTATCCATGAAAATATAAAAATTGACTAGAATTAGAGGGAGACGCACCGGATGGGTGTTTGGGGAGGGAAGGTGACCATATGTTATGGCCACCCACCTCCCGTTTTTTTTTGTTTAAAACCTCTGGGGAGTAAGGGTTGTTAGGTTATCCTAACATGCATGCATGCAGATGGGGGGTGCTCGTGTGTGAAAAGTGAAGTGATATGTTGAAAGTAGAAAGAAGAGTGAGAGAGGGAAATGTTACGGAATGGATGGAAAGTGGGAATGCAATGAAGTGAAAAGGAGAAAAGTAAAGAGAGGGTTAAAAAGACAAGCCCATTTGGAGTGCGAAGGATTCCTCTTGAATTTCCTCCTGAAGCTCTCTGACTCCTTGCCCGCTCAACTCCTCAAAGCCGACCCACTTGCCAACCTCCTCCGAATCTCACCAAAAAAAACCCCTCTGCTCGAGGGGACATGGGGGGGTTTAAATAGGTGAAGGGAAAATAGGGGTCTAAATCCCCGTAAACCATCATAGAGCCAATGGGAAGTGGTCAAGGATCGGAGGTGGTGCGCGCGGCAGCCGCCGGAGTGGGGGATGATCGGAGTAGTGGAGGTGAGGGTGGCGGGTAAAGGAGATCGTGGGAAGACGAGGTCAAGGTGGGAGTTAGGAGAGTGGGCGGCCAACCCACTTGCCTTACAATCTCGTGGAAAGCCAGGTAGCTAGCCTTCCACGGAGAGGTGGAAGGCGGCCTGGTTGGCCTTCGAAGGGTGGTGGAAGGCAAGGGGTGGCCTTCGAAGGGTGGTGGAAGACGAGGGGTGGCCTTCGAAGGATGGTGGAAGGCGGGCTGGCTGGCCTTCGAAGGATGGTGGAAGGCGGGCTGGCTGGCCTTCGAAGGATAGTGGAAGGCGGGCTGGCTGGCCTTCGAAGAATGGTGGAAGGCGGGCTGGTTGGCCTTCGTAGGATGGTGGAAGGCGGGCTGGCTGGCCTTCCACGAAAAGATGGCTAGAGTCGGGATTGGTTAATGGGCCTTGTTATTAGCGGGCTGAGATGGCTAAGATGAGGGGTTTAGTGACGATGGGCTAATGATGGATGGGGTTCATGACTAAAAGGGAGGTCCAAAATAGGTGTCTACACTTGTTTCCTCCCCATGGCCTTTCTCCATGTGGGCTTTCAATATCATTGGACCCCTTGGCAATCTTGATTCCGGCATTATGCAGAAGTCCTTCATCCTTACGGCCACAGAATAGTTCACCAAGTGGGCGGAAGCTGAAGCGTACACGGAAGTCAAAGCATCAACCGTCTGCAAATTCATCATGAAGAACATCATCACAAGATTTGGAATTCCAAGCACCATCATCACCGACAACGGACCGCAGTTCGTGTCACAAGAATTGAAGGACCTCTGCAACAGGTATAGAATTGCATTGCATCATTCCTCTCCTTATTATCCGCAAGGCAATGGCCAAGCAGAGGCAACTAACAAGACTTTGATAAATATCATCAAAAAGACGTGCAAGTCTAATAAATTCACAGACTGGCCAGAAAAATTGATTGAGGCTCTATGGGCCTACCGAACTTCAATCCGCACGCCCATTGGGCAGACTCCTTATTCCTTAACATTTGGAATGGAGGCGGTAGTTCCATACGAGATCCTTATACCGTCATTAAGAGTACAATTGAATAAGGAATTTTCTATTGATGAACACCGTTCAGCACTCCTTACTCAATTGGAACTCTTAGACGAGAAAAGATGGTCAGCTGCTAATCATGCAAGAGTATATCAAAATAGATTAGCACGTTTTTATCAAAAGAAAGTCATCGAACGTAAATTCAAAGTTGGTGACATGGTCGTCAAAAGAATCTTTGTAAAACCTGGTGGTCCACGTTCTAAGCTCCATCCCAATTGGGAAGGACCATATGTTGTATCACATGCTTTTCCTGGTAACGCTTACCGCCTAGTTAATGCAGAAGGGCAAGAGTTAACTCACCCCTGGAATGGTCTGTATCTTAAGAAATACTACCCTTAGGTTAAAGAGTCGATCAGCATGGTATAAAGACCAGTGGAATCAGAAAATTTAGAAACTCAAATTCCCTTATTAGTCTGAATAATTTAATTCAAACACGTTACTACACATGCTAACACGTTTGGTTTGTGAGTAACAAGAGATGCCAAATCCAAAGAAATACCGAAAGCTTGACTAAAAGTGTAAAGTGCAAATCATTCTTTTCAAACAAAATTCTGCTTTTACACTCGGCCTACGATGTCGGAACGATGCTTAGAATAGACTACTAAGAATACCCGCCATCTTTGTAGGAGGTTGTCATAAAAAAAAGGGGAGAGATCCGTCCCAAGAAAATAAAAGAAAAAGCAAAAGGTAAAAGCCAAATGTCAAATCAAAAGGCCATTTACACTACAAACGTTACATCAAGGCCATGAAATAAAATGAAAAGGGAACGCAAGGTCGATAAATACCCCGAAAAGAAAATGACCGAACCCCAACATATATTAGGGTAACAAAGTAACATCTTTTTAGGTCTCCGGAACCTTCTCATGGGCTTTCTAAATCAATTCTTCCATTCTTTCTGAAGAGGCGTACTCCAAGCTTAAGGAACGGCCTAGATTGACTAAGGATCAAATCATCAAATAGGATCACGAATGGAAACACAAGTTCAAACACGATGGGTCCAAATTAGATTATTGAAGAACAATATAAGAATTAAGTTAATAAATATGATCTTTTGATCTGAGTACCATACTGGTCTTTTATATTTCCCAAAATCCAAAAAAAATATACATATTTCAAAAATCCAAAAAAATACATACTCCAAAATCCAAAAAATATATATATATTCCAAAAATTCCAAAAAAAATACATATTTCAAAATCCAAAAAAAGATACATATTCCAAAATCCAAAAAAAAATACATATTTCAAAATCCAAAAAAATAGACATGTCAAAATCTAAAAAAAAATATATTCCAAAATCCAAACAAAAATTAATATTTCAATTAGCATATGTTTGTAGCATTTGGTATGCTTCATTCCTTTGTTTTCAGTGAGCATCTGCATGCTTGTATTTTGCATCTTACTCCGTTATTTTTTTCAGTTCAATTATTATTTCCTTTGTTAATAAAGGCTATGCCTCTTGACTCTTCTATCAAGAAAAGGATTGATTGATCAGTTACTTGACTGAGCAAGGGGCTAAGCCTAAATAGATACTTAACCTGTTTGTTAAGTAATGTACAGGACATAGGTCAAACACATGAGACACAAAGCTGGAGAAAAATTTCATATATATATATATATATATATATCAAAAAGGTGTTTGTATATGATACACAAAAAAAAAGAGGAAAAGTACATATGCAGCCCTCATGGCTTACTCTCCCCTGCCCTTCATCGAATTGGCTCTGAGCCTCATCAGGAGTGTTCGGTGCTGGTGCTCGGCTAGGAGGTGGAGGTGGTCCCATCGCACTCGGCCCTGCTTGGCCGGACGATATGGCGATGCTGGCCGTGAAAGCGCTCGCCTGACCTCGATCGTAGCCCGCTGGCGGGCACGCTGGTATCTCTCCTCCACCATCCGACACTCGTGCTCTACTACGGAGAGGCGACCCTGAAGACTCTCCAGCCGAAGATGGTCGCGATCTCTCTCCTCAGTCAAGATCTCCAGGCGAACCTGGAGTCGTGCGAGATCTCCGGTGGAGAGACGGGCCACCTGCTTCTCAAGCTCATGGACCCGAGCTACATTGATCTCAGCCTTCTAAAGGGCCTCCTGAAGCTCAGCAACCTGCAGAAGAAGACATTGTTAGACCAAGGCAATCAAGCAAATCAAGTCCAACAATGAAAGAAGAAGGATGGAACTTATTCGAGCAGCCTGATCCTCCTCCACAAGAGAGGCTCGGTGGATGGTAGAGGTGAGCTGACTCTGGAAGTCAGCAAGAGTAGCCTCATAAGCAGCAGGCAAGGCAGAAGAAGAAGCGCCATGAGAAGGAGGAGTCGCCTAGGTGTAGACGGCTCGTTGCACCAAAAGACAACTGTTAGTGGTTAATTGTCAAAACAAATTAATTAATTAAAACATTCATTCATAAGCATGCATACATACCAAGTCAAAAAGCTCTTTCTGGACCTGTTCCAGCTGGGCCTTAGCATCCTAGAGACGGGCCCAGAGGTCGATGATCACAGCATCCCGTGCATCCTGCATACCATACATACACACATTCATTCACAAATATAAATTAACATAATAATAAAATGAAAGAAGCATAAATGCATACTTACATCAAGTGGTCGGAGGAGCCGTAGCTGATCGGCGTAACGGGCCCGGTATTGCTGGAGATAAGCCTCGCTGCTCTCCGCATGGGACTCTACCCATACGCCGCGGCGGTGCCAATCCTCGTACTACTCCGGGAACTTGGCACGTTAGTCTGTGAGGGCCTACTTGCCCCTCATGCTCCTCCCGACACCCTCTGGGACCTCCTCTTCGATCCATTCTTGGTGGTGGCCCAATGTCCTTATGACGAGGCGGAGGCGGAGTGGTTCGATCTCGTTCAGGCAATGTACCCATATTTGCTTGTCGAATCTCCTCCGGCCAACCGTCACCCACGGCTGGCCCTCCTCGCCCATGCCCAAGTATGGGCGCCAGATCACCTGCATACAAGTTAGATACATTCATATGAATAAAATTACATTTAATAAATGAAAGATTGCATTTAATAAATAAAACTAAATAAATTAAAGACTTACCAAGAGCTCTAGATAGTCGAGGAATGGACGGCGAAGGGCCGTCAGTTGATGGTGCTGTGGGGCCGTGTCCACGATGGGTTGCTAGCGGCGAGCCAAAGGGACAACATCCGGCCTCACAATCCTCGCTCTACCGAGCAGAAAGTAGAGATAGCTCCACACCTGCATGCATAAACATGTAAGTTAGAAAAGCATCATATCATTGCATTTCATATCATAAACAAATAATTAAAATGAACTTTACCTGGAGAAACGGCGAGAAGCCGCTGACGGTGGTCTCGCGGTCCAGCGTGACCGCGAACAGATCTGCAAACAGGTGGGCCAGGAGGGCAGCACCCCAGGCATACTGATGCAGGCTATCTAGGTCATCTAAAAGGCTAAGGAATCTACAATGGATATGGTCGCCCTTCGTACCGAAGAGCATCCGGCCAAAGAAGAAAACTAAGAAAACCTTAAGCTGCCTATCTACCTCCTCTATCTGATCAGGGTCTCTACAAAATATAGTAGCGGATGACTCGGCTAGCTTATCCCTAAACTCTGCCCGGGTCTTGTGAGACCGACGCTGGGGCTCTACTAAACCTAGAGCGGCCTCTACCTCCACTCTAGGGACTGTCCTAGACTCTCTATCTAGGGTGGACATCTCTATACCTAATAGGGCCTCTGCCAACCCTCGGTAATAGGGGTAGGTCACCCCGCTCATTAACCTACCATCTACTCTGAGGCCAATGATCCTGGCTACGTCCTCTAAAGTCGAGACCATGTGGCCCCAAGGCATTAGGAAAGCCCTGCTTTCCGCATGCCACTTCTCCCGCAGCGCCTGCAGGAGGACTAAATCGAGCCAAAATGGCTCAATCTCTAGAATCTCCGCGAACCTCATCTGGCGCAGGCACGCCTTCTGAAAATCCGAGAGTCCTCAGTAGGCTCCTATCACTAAATCCCAAGATATTCTGGCCCTCATTGTCCCCTGCAAATAAAACAAGAAGTCCATCAGTTAATAGACATAGAAAATCAATAAAAATTGAAAGGCGTCGAGGCACATGGACACCTATTGAAAGACGTCCACAAACCTTGACGCAATTCAAGCCTATTTTTTGATCTATTTAAAATTTCCATTTCACTTTGAATGGTGTCGGACCATGTGGACGCCTTTTGAAAGGCGTTAACTGGTCTGGACGCCATTCAAATCCGATTTCGGGTTCTTCGAAAGAACCCCTTTCTCCCTCTTTTTCTTGTCCCATTCAATCACACAGGGAACTTACCAGGTGGAGGTCACCCTCCCTGCTTTCTTCTTCGGCGATGGGTGCCGAAGGAGCCTCTTCCTCCTCAAAAAAGGCCGCCACCGCCGCAAGCTCGGCCGGCACCTCTTCGTGGACTTCCTCCGTCGGCACCACCACGAGGGAGGCCGTCCGCCGCCTCTTTGCTACGGCCTTAGCCTTGCGTGATCCTTCGCCTCGTTCCATTGCCATAAGTGAGGAAGAGAACTTGGAAGAGAGAGTTTGAGAGAGATGAGGCTCGGGTGGAGAAGATAATGAGAGGAAGAGAAGGAGTCGCCGGTGATCGTGGATGGTCGCCAGAGAACGGAGATCGCCAGAGAAGGAAGGAAGATCGCTGGAGGTGGAAAAGGAAAAAAAATTAGGGGAGAATGAGGAAGGAAGCAGGGCCTTCGCGGGTTCTGTTTGCAGAACTTGAAACGCGTTGTTGGACAACGACGCCATTCAAGGCACATAAACTAAGGCGGCAAAGGATAGAGGTTTGAAATTGATCAAAAGGTGTCTTCACAGAGGGACGCGTTTCAGTTTAAACTGCCAAGTCTGGTCAGAATAGAACAATGCATGATGATTAAACGCGTCCACATTTCACGACACGTTTCAGTGGATTAATCACATAATTAACGGCATAGTTTTGTGGAAAAGTAAGAGAGAGAATTGAAAGGCGTCTCCACATATGGACGCGTTTTAAGGATAATTAGGTATTTTAAAGGATTAATCTCTGATTTTTTGGAAAAAGATTTTTGATTGAAAGGCGTCTTAACTTGTGGACGTGTTTTAAGTATAATTCGGGGTTTTCAAAATTAATCTCTTATTTTGGAAAAGGATTTTTGACTGAATGGCGTCTATTCTTGTGGACGCGTTTCAAGGATAATTCGGGATTTTAAGGATTAATCTCTGACTTTTGGAAAATGAATTATGGTTGAAAGGCGTCTTTCTGAGTGGACGCGTTTTGCATTAAGTAAACCCGAATTGTCATATTTTAAGGAAAAATCAAGTTTTTATTCAAGGAAAAATCTTAGACAAGTCACAAAACTTTAAGGATAAATTTCAAGACATAAAGGAATATTTTTTTATTGAAATAAATTCTTTATTACATCATAAAAGGAAAAGAAAAGAGAGCTTTCAAAGACGAATTTCTTGAAGTCCCATTACATATGGATAGGTTAAGCCTCTATGAGCATTCTGAGAAGATTTTACACGATGATTGAAGCTAATATTCCATAGTGTGACTATAAGTTCAGTAGCTTCATAGTCTTCATCGGATTCCAAGGTACGCTTCATAATTGGAGATGTATGGGAAAACTCAGGGAATTCGTGGCGAGGCAGGTTGAGTTGAGTATAACATCGATGAGGATTGTACAACACAAACTTAGTAGCCCTGATCAGTTTAAGTTCTGCACCCGTTGCACGACATACTCGAATTGGCTTTCCTACGAGTGCAAGTGGCGATGAATCAAATCCATATTTTGGCATTCTTTTCAGATAATCTCTCCAGTCAGCTCGAGTCTTGAGTTTTGGCACTCGATTGATCATCTTCTCATTGAATTTCACAATATTGGAGATATTGAAGATGTGGCTATTTTGATAGATTTGAGATGGTCTTGCAGAATTCCTAGTGTGATATTCAAACTTGAAGTGCAACTCGACCCATAGAGCGAAGAGTAACATGCAACCATAGGGAGGCTGACCTGTAGACGCTGCAGAGAGCCCACTGTAGAGATAAGCTAAGATCGCTATACTAATTTGTCTTCCCTCAAAGATCTCACAGTTTGCGCTCACTTGATCATCCTCAAGTATGTTATCTTGAGCAGGAAAGAACAAAGCTCCTGCTAGGCACGTGGTGAATGCTTTCATCATGTTCTCAGTGTCATCCTCTCTAAGATCTTCAATCTCGTACAAAGTCCACTCTGCTAGCTTTGCAAAATTGATTCCTTTCTTGGTGAGGCATCCTTTAACTTCTTTTGGGTCCTTCATGATTTTCATCAACAATTGTTCACTTGTGATCTTTTCCCTCATCAAAGCCATCTTATTCTGGATCACTTCATTATCACCGTTCAACTTGATTTTGGGAAGGCCTAGTAGAAGTTCAACCTCTTCTAGAAGAATAGTGCATTTAAATTCAGGAAAAAGGAAGGTATGGGTTTGAAGATGCCATAACTCAATCAAAGCACCCATAGCCGCCTAGTCCACGTTTGGACTCTTGTAATGCTTTGCATGGACTACTAGACCTTGGATGTTCCACTTGGAAACAAAGGATTGCATAGAAATAGTAATACTTTTAGCAAGTTTGCGAATCCAAGGGAGAGGTGTGAATTTCCTTGGGCCGGGAAACGAAGGATATGCCAAGAAAATAGAAGGGGAAATTGCTATGAAGAACTTGAAGAACATGGAGAAAAAAAGGAAATTGAAGAAGAAAAAGGATTGAAAGAAAAGAGGATTTAACTTACTTGGAGGTTAGGATCTCTTGCACTTAGATGATCTTTCACGTCGAAGAGCCTCTCTAGTGACTTCTTCATCTGTTTGCTTGAAGAATCCATCTTGTTCTTGAAACTTTTCCTTCTTGAACTCTTGAAACCTTGAAAATCCTTGAACTTTGAAGAAAATCTCTAGCTTTAATCTCTAGATTGTGTTAGGGATGCCTTGATACAAGTTTATGGAGTTTATATAGAGAGGATTGCGATTCTAGGAAGGCTTTTCCGGATTGAAGAAGGGATGTGCACGAAGAGAGTTGGAATCCAGGTATAAGTTAGCCAGAACCTGTTTATGCGACTGAAAAGGCGTCGTTGAACAGCGACGTATTTTGGTTAATCTTAATGGCGTCGGCTCGACACGACGCGTTTCAGGGTTTTCTGTTATTTGCCCGAAAAGTCATGTTTATCTATATTTTAATGCACTTATTTGAAGTTACTGATGAATTTTTGGGTGCAGGAAATTCAGGAAAATTCAAAAGAAGCTGAAAATTCAAAGAAGATCCCACTGTGGGAGTTTATGAGTCCTGACCGTAGATAAAAAGATAGTTATCTCTATCTTTGTATTTTTTCATGTGATTAATTTGCATCATCATTACTATATGTATTAGAGTATATCAAGGAAGGACCTTGTGGTTTTGATGAAACTGGAATTTGAGTTCCCCTTCAACAAAAACGGTGATAATTCCAGAGAATTCTTAATCGCACGAATAGGCCGTTCGATTGTTAATTAGTGAGAACGATGGTTCCAGTTTTGTGAAACAGTGCGTGGATAAACGAGTTTCGGCTTAGCACTGAATTACAAGAATTTGTATCTTGACTCATTAATGACAATTTAACAATATTATCCTTGATTAATTTATATTTTATTTGACTTTATATTTTTCTTTTAGCCCAGCATGCATCATGTAGGACTTTGAAATCACTGTGATAAGAATTAATTACTGATTAAGTTTCAGACCATTGATCAAATAATTCCAACATGATATGAAATATTCCATTCTGAATTGAGTATCTTGATTATCTTTGAGGTTCGCTTAAAGATATCTTTGGAATTTTATCCTTTCTTGGACTCTTTATCCAATATTTCTTGTTTTCCTTTTAAGATCCATCATGGCTGTAGCACGTCCACATTGGCTGGCAATCGCTCCCCATGATGAAACTTGTAGTGTCTATAACCTGGGGTACTTCCCCATCTGTGGAGGTTGATCGACTTTATTTTATTTCCTTGTCTATCTCATCCAGACAGGATTGATTCCATTGATTTCTTTAAGTTACCTTCATTGATGATTTTGAGAAAAAAATCCAATCATGTGATGTTGAGAGCGTGTCTCATCACACCTTGGCATCACCTTTTCAGTACATTCCATTTCATTTCACTCCTTTGCAAAAACGATGCCAAGGTGAGGCAATTGTAGACACGCTAATTTTGACATCATTTTGAGTAAATTTTATATCATATAATAATGCCTCAAAATGGTCTGATATTTAATCATTAGTTAATTTTTATTAATCTTTTTGAATTAATTATCTAAATGACATCGGTCAGACAGACATAATTTAAGTTAATTAAGGAAGTTCAATTCAACTCAGATTTTAATCAAATATGAAAAAAGTTTAAAAGACGTCGACCTGTGTAGACGCTATTTAGGATTTAATTCTTATTTTGATTATTAATCTGATTTTTAATTAATTTATTAATGAACTAAAAGACGTCTGCCATTCACGACGCCATTTAGGTTTCCTAAGCTGTTTCTATCTCTTCTTCCCGATGTTTATGCTTACCTTAATTAGTCTAAAAGACGTCTCCTATGGGCGACGCGTTTTAGATAATTACAGATAATGATGAATTAATCTGTGTTTATCTGTTTATTGGTTGGATAAACTTCAAAATCTTTCATGTTAATCTGTTAATAACCACGGATGCGTGAACTTAAGCCTATAAATACATAACCCCTTGGTCATTAAAAAGTTAGTGATAATTTTGAGTGATGATAGCGATAATTGAGTGAAAAGTGAGCAAAGAATCTTGGCGAAAGTGAAGGAGACAACGTCCAGATGCTGAAGGATCGAGGTGCTGCTACTACTTCCCGGAATCTGCATCCTTTCTTCATCGCTTCTTTGTCTTTTTAAGATCCATTCAAGACCAAGACTTTCCAAGGGCCACCCAACTTAGTTCTTAATCAATTTCTGCATCTTTCTCATATTTACATCACATTAGCATCATATTTTCATCACATCACTCCATGCAACACACACTCACTAGCATATAATTTCCAATCCATGTCTTAAGGGGTTTAAAAGACAATTAAACAAGTGAGTTCTTTGTTTAAGTTGCATGATCAGAATCTTCATTAGAATAGAAACTACCTCTGCTTGAGTTCTTATTATTTTCTTTCTTTCTTTTCACTTTCTTGCAAGGTACAAAAGGAGATAAAGAGGAGAGAATCAACAATAAGGAAATCTGGATGATCCTCAAAGTCCGATAAGCAGCTAAAGCAAGAACAAAGTCAAAAGGGCTCTTTTCCTTCAGCCGGCTGAAGGAGGGGAATCAAAAACCCAACATCTCCCAATTCTAAAACAGGTAAGCGATCAATCTTGTCTTTTGGAACTTTTTAGTTAAAAATTTCTGGCGATCACATTCACTTAGTTTCTTTTTAATAGGTTTATTTGTCACATAAACAACATAAATTTTCATAATAATCACACCCTAATTTGAGCACTCACAGATATGACTAGTTTTTGAACGGGTGAAGGAGTTGGAACTGGATTCACGTTTAAAGAATGGGTTGTAGCAAGAATAGGCATACTAGTAACTTTGATGACTCGTCCTTTGTAGGGAAACTTGAGGCATTGATGGTTCGTTGATGGGCTTGCCTCAAGTGTTTTGATACAAGGACGACCGAGTATCCCTTGTAGTGAAGGGTCGATCTCAAGAATATGGAATTTGACCTTAGCATGACAAACAGGACCTAACTCTACCTTAAAATAAACCATGCCCAGAGGGGAACGAGTAGAGTTGTCTTATACGGTGACAGAAATGGGGAAAGGCAACCATTTTTCTTTCGGTACCCCACAAAGCTCCAATGTTTTTGGCAGTAAAACATTAATAGAGGCTCCAATGTCCACCAGGCATGCATCCACAACTTTCCTGCAAATGTTCACCGTGATACTCAAAGCCATGCCCCTTGATGCAAGGGGTGCCAATTCAAAAGAGTGGAAGGATATGTAGACACGCTAATTTTGACATCATTTCGAGTAAATTTCATATCATATAATAATGCCTCAGAATGGTCTGATATTGAATCATTGGTTAATTTTTATTGATCTTTTTAATCACCTAAAAGTGTCGGATCAACGATGTCCAAACGCCGAAGTGCTGCTGTTTCCAGAAGTCGGCGTCCAATCTTCATCCGTTCAAGATCAAGGCTTTCCATTCTTCATCCATTCGGCATAAGTTTTTCAATTCATTTATGCACTTTTCATATTCATATTTTCATTAATCTTGCATTCTTCATCACATCACTCCATGCAACACACTACACTAGCATCATTTTCAAAACCAATTTAAAGGGGGTTTCAAAGACCATTCCAACAAGTGAGTTTTCTGTTTAGTTGCATGTTTAAAACTCTGTTTAGAATGGATACTACTTTTGCTTAAGTTCTCATCATTGTTCCTTCATTTTTTTCTTTCTATTTTCTTGCAAAGAATCAAAGGGGAGGAAATCAAGTAAAGCAACAAGAACCCTGGATGATCCTCAAAACTCAACAGCAATCAAAGCAAGAACAAAGAAAAGAAAGGGCTCTCTTTCTTCAGCCGGCTGAAGGAGGGGAACCAAGAGCTCAACATCTCCTACGTTCAAACAGGTAGGCGATCAAACTCTTTCTTTTGGAACTTTTAAGTCAAAAGTTTCTAGCGATCACTTCACTTAGTTTCCTTTTAATAGTTTTATTTTTGCACTTAAACAACATAGATTCTTCATGATAATCACACACTCATTTTAAGCACTCACAGCTTTTTTGGCGATCACGGTGGGACCTGGTCTCGCCATCTTTTAGTTCTTTTGTTCTTGCTGTTATCAATCGGGCACCCACGGTGCACCACTTGTGTCTCTCGACATGTCCTCACCAATTGGTAAGTGTTTTTAGTTTAGTTAATTTCCCACATGCACCACGTGCACACCCCTGCGGCAAAATCTTGCCCTCCCCGTTGATTAGTTAAAAAGCTGTTTTTTTTGTGATGAAATGCTGTATGATTGACTGATATCTTAGCTGTTTAGTTGATAAAATCATCCTGTTAAAACCTGAAACTAAAAAATCTTGCATGAGCTGATTATTTATCGTTTTTATCCTGTTTGAGGAGGAATCAATCCAGAAATTCCTCCTGGAAAACTGCTTCTGCGACTTGAAAAGCGTCCAGGAACACTGACACGTTTCAAAATGCGTCGATTAACCTAGACGCCTTTCAGTCTTATTTCTCTGCTGTCTGCAATCTGAGCTTCTACGAAAAATTAAGGCTCTGTTTGAAAGGCGTCGACTACTCTCGACGCGATTCAGGCAGTTTCTTATTTCTTCTTCAGTTCTCAGATTTTTGTGATCTGTGTGCTAATTACCCATTATGTCTTAAGCATTAGAGGCCATCCAGGCTACAGGTCATACGCATTGAAGCTAACACCCTCCTTTTCTTAGAAACACTCTACTTGACGTCATCAACTCTCTCTGATTGGTTCGGTCCCTCGATCAGACTAGAGTAGTTGGCGTTGAGGCCTCCGTAAGTCCCCAAAATCAAGGTACTCCTCCTTGATCATCGGGCTGGTTGTACCAATTGAAGTCCCGGTTAGATTCCATAAACGTTGTGAGAGAAAGCCATAGAATATAACGGTGGACATTGAACTGAAACTAGGATCCCATCCCTTGAGCGAATTTGTGGTTTAATTAAATCCAAATAACTCAACAAGGAATTTTAAAATCACGCTAAACATCCACTTGTTTGTTTAAATCTCTGTACAACTTGTTTGCCAATCCTTGAAAAAGAATCTAATATCATGCTGCTCCGATCAGGTAGGGACTTGAGTATGGCTCCAGATGCCATTATCAACTACGAGGGAGATGCTAATGCCCCTCGCGATTCTGATTACAATTATTAGAGCGGGAGAGATGCTGATGCCTCCCATAATTCTGTCCCCGTTCCGTTTCGACATGATGGGAATGTCTGGACCCCTCTCTATCATCCTTATGAGCAATATCCTGATCCTCCCCCGCATGAGTATGCGATTCCCAATCCCGTTCTCGAGGGAGACATGAATCAAAATGATCCCTCGTCCTCTGATCCTTTGGATCTTGTCAATGCTTTGGAAGTTCTTGCCTCCCGTCTGGACCCTCAGCAGTTCGAGGCGATCCAGTCCATTCTGAAGGGGAAGGCACCCATGCAGCCTGCCGAGCCGAACCCTGCGGCTCCCCCTGCCATCCCCCAGCAACCTCCTCTTCATCCTCCCTACATTCATCAGACCATGGAAGGCCTCCATATCACTTCTCGGCCAGCTGGGCCACAACTTTCATCTTCTAGGCAACCGGCCAGACCGTTGACGCCCGCTTATCAAAATGCCCTCGGGCATGGCGGAAGCTCTGCCAGACCTCCTCTTTACTGTCCTCCTTGTCTGACGTACTCTAGGCAATAGGCCTATCAAGTACCTCCACCTCCCCCTCCTCCCCAGGCTGATCCGACCACGCAAGCGTTGCTGGCCAAGATGGAGCGCATGGATGAACAATTCAACAACCTCCAGAAGATAATGGGGGTTAAAGTTGCACCAGAGATCAACTTACCAAGCTTGTCAGTGTTCCACCTGCCACCCTCCGAGATGCCAGTGTACCGGAAGTACAACAGTACTGGTAACCCCTTTACCCACTTGAAGGAGTTTATGTACGAATCATCCTTCTGGCAAAACGACAAGATGTCGTTGGCCTTTTTGTTCAGGAGATCTTTAGAGGGACCAGCCCTTGAATGGTTCTTTTCCTTGGAACCCTCCGAAGTAGAGGACTATGGTATCGTTTTCCGAAAATTCATTCAACGATACCAGGACAGGGTTGCCCCCTCCCTGTCCATCACTGACCTAATAGCAAAGAAGATGAAACCCGATGAAGAGTTTGTCAGTTTTGCCGACAGATGGCGAGGCTTGGCCGAGAAAGTAAAAGATCACTTATCCGAGTCAGAGCAAGTGAAGATGCTGATTTCCAATGCCACGGCCCAGTTCAAACTAGTCCTCTCCCTGAACAATCTGACCAGCATGGCAGAGCTCTATGAAAGAGCACGGTACTGTCATAATGCCTTCAAGGACGCTACGTTTTCTAGCGTCTTTGATCATCACAGACCTAGCAGGCCTCCACCTCGGAAGCCTACAGTGCCGAATTCTCCTAGCACAGGTCCAACTACTGAGGGCACGCTCTCTCATGAGCAAGTCAGTAGTATGAACAACAACCCGCCTCAGTTCGTGAGGAGTCAGCAGCAGTACCAGAGGCCTCCGCAGCCGAACCAGCAGGGGTACAGGCAGCAGCCGAACCCTCAATATCAGCATCCCCAATATCAGTGCCCCAGCAGCCGAACCAGCAACAACAACAGCCACAGCAGCCGCCGCAACGGCAATTGCAGTACCAGCAGCCACAACAACAACAGTACCAGCAACAACAGCAGTATCAGCCGCGCGCACCGCCGGCATATCATAATGTCCCGCCTCCTACTGACTACAACCAGCAGAGAAGACCTCCAGGCCCAAAGAGGGCAGAATACCCAATCCTCCCAGAATCTTTGGCAGACATTTTCAGTGCTTTAATGGCAGCTAATGCCTTAGTCTTGCCAAGAGAAAAGGCAGTTTGGCCTCAGAATGCCGACACGTCTAGGTATTGCTATTTCCACAGGCAACCTGGGCATACTATTGACACCTGCTTCCAATTTAGAGATTACATTCATGATCTCAACGAGCAGGGCGGCATAGACTGGGAAGAAATGAAAAAATACATATCAGCCCTGAAGGCAAGAAGACCACAACAGCAGCAGCAGCAGCAAGTAAGGCCACCAGCATAAGCAGCACCACCACCGAATATGGGCATAGTGCAGAACCCGCTCCCGGAGCATCAAAACCAAGACCAAGTTGCCCCTATTCTGATAAACAGCCAGTCTGAGGCTGACCGTGGGCAACAGTGGAGAATAGAGGACTCTTCCTCTATTTATTCAACGGGCCACATTCCGAGTACCGCAGAGCAACCACCACGCCGCACCATCCATATACCCAGACCACAGCCCATTACCATTACCCCTATACCAACCCCCGCATATCACTCACCCGCACCCACTAACCCATTACCACCACCCGCTTTCCTCAAGCCCATTACGCCCCACGCCACTAGGCCTCCACTAAATAACCCCTCGCAAACCAACTACGCACCCCTCCTACCATCCAGACCACTACTACGCATACCATTCCCTACTTCGCACGCTACCACTACCACCTACCCAGACACCATCTAACCATCCAGACCACTACTACGCGTACCATTCCCCACTTCGTCCACACCAACCGCTTACCCATCCACTATCCAACCATCTAGACCTTTAATCCGCACCACGCCACCACCACCTAACCCCACGCCATTACCCACACCACCTAACCCTGCAGTACTCAAATTGTCATCCGGACCTTCCACGGTTGAGGAACATGCGCTCCGGAGTGGAAGGATTTTCAACAAAGTTTTTCCTCAGTCAACAGTTAGAGACGGCCCGTCACAACCGATAGAGGAAGCACACAATGAAGAGAGTGCACCAGGCAGTCAATATGATTTGTTGAAACATCTAGACCGAACACCGGCACGGATCTCCGTACTTGAACTAATCAAAAGATCAAAGAGTCACCAAGAAGCCCTGATGGAATATTTGAAAAAGGTGATGGTCAACGAGGACGTGCCGGTGGAAAAGATTGCAGCATTATTAGTTCCTCAGGGGGATCAACCCTCCATTACATTTCATACATCGGAACTAGCACCACCAGCAGCCAGAAGCATGGCTCTGAGCATCACGGTCAACATCTGCAAGAAGGCCGTGAATGCATGCCTGGTTGACACAGGGGCTTCAATCAATATTTTACCTCCGAAGACCCTAGAGCTGTGCGGTGTGCCTAAGGAAAAATGGCTGCCTAGCCCCATCTCTGTGACAGCATATGATAACTCCACCCGTTCCCCTCTGGGAATGATTTATTTGAAAGTGGAGCTAGGCCCTGTAAGTCATGCTGAGGTCGAATTTCACATCTTGGAAATCGATCCCTCTTTGAATGCCATATTGGGTCGTCCTTACATAAAAACTCTTGAGGCGATTCCCTCCACGAATCACCAATGCCTCAAATTTCCCTTTAAAGGACGAATCATTAAAGTTACGAGCTTGCCGATCCTTGCTGCTGCTCATTCTTTGAATATCAAACCTGCTTCTTTACCTGGCCGACAATCTTTTCTGTCGGTATTACAGGTTTACCATCCAATGGCTGATCCTCTTAAAACTACCACTATTTCTCCTTATCCGTTAAATGCCATAAAAAGGGGGAAGTGCATGAGTACCCCAAGATGGAGAATAATGATGAAGAATGGCTATCAGCCTGGAAGAGGCCTGGGCACACAATTACAAGGCAGGACCACTCCTGTCAAAGATCACCGAGGAGCACCTGGAAGCGGCCTGGGCTATAGGCCAAGAAACTGAAACAAGACATTGTTCAGCAAGCAGAGAATGAAGATGGCCAGAGAGTCTGGGAGACGATGTCTACACCGCATAAAGAAGGTCGAGATCCCCTAACATGGACCCTATACACTTATTTTGTAAAAGGGCCCATAATAAGCCATGACAACACGGTGGTCATTACTTCATGTTTTGACCTCCACGATATATATAGGAGGGACTTGGCTAGGCATTGCTCAGAACTACTCACGTACCAGTCTTTGGAGGCTCTGCGGCCTATGAAAAGGAGAAAATTCCAAGATCCTGAATGTGAATGGTACAGGTGGTTCGATCTAAGAGACATCTACATTGCACTGAACAGACTGTTTCTAGATCCTGCAGAACCCAAGTGGCGGCCACAAATCGATGAGCTGATCGAAAGTCCCGGTGCTATCTTTGACAAACGGATATTGCTGTCAGAAGAGACCGATGAAGGGGAGCCAGATGACTCCTATGAAGCTGGCTACACCACAGATCTGCTCTGGAGGGGGACATATCCTTCTCATGTTTTCATGCTCCACACCTTGTTTCGCACATTGCTCCTGACCCCGACTTGGTCGCGGGTCATCATTGAAGACATCCCACGGGCCACGCCCGTTATGATTACTCTGTCCCCTCGGGACCTCATTCCATCACCTCCTCTCGATCTAGAGAGGATGTATGACTTAATCTGGGACATACTGCTGTATGATCCCCCTAATCCCTTGGCCTTGGTACCACTTCCTCCATCTAATTCCCCTTCTATTCATATTCATTCCTGTTTTATGCTTAACTCCTCTATTGTCTAAAAAAAAAACGCCAATTTGGCAACAAATTCTTCCCAGATCCTCATTGAGGAAACTTCTTACTTGTCCGATTACACCCCATTGCGCGGGTCTTTCGGTCAAGATTCTCTCCTAGGTCTACTCTGTCCCTCCCCTCGGGAGGATTCTCCTGCATTTCCATTTGTATCCCTGGATTTTCATTATGCTTCATCCTCATTAGGTTATAATAGAGAATTTAGTGAAATTAGGCAGTCTAGTTCTATGCAGGTTAGTCAAGTTAGGAAGTCTAGGAAGTCTAAGGGTAGGCGAATTCCAAATAGATACCTCCAGGACTTAGCTGATAGATGCTTTTCTTGCTCTTTAATCCCTCAGTTATTGGAAAATCCCATTCAGACGCCAGAAGATTGTATGGACGATGAGTCAGTCAATGATGGGTATGGGGTGTATGAGTTAGTACATGAGAAAGACCCCATTGTTGAAGATGAGGAAGATGACGAGGACACGGCTGAGGCATATGCCAGTGGAGTGAAGAGATTCGATGAACCCTCAACTGCCGTAGAAGAGCCCACAAAAGAAATCAATTTAGGGACTGAAGACGAACCTAAGGTTGTCCTCGTCAGCAAAAATCTTTCTACAGAGGATGAGAAGGCAATAGTACAAGTACTTAAGAACTATAAGGACACTTTCGCCTGGAGTTATGAAGATATGCCGGGGTTAGACTCGTCCTTAGTTGACACAGGTTGACATTAAAGGATGGAGCTAGCCCGGTCAAGCATAAATTAAGGCGATTCCACCCACAAATGGCTTTAAAGATGAAGGAAGAGGTCGACAAATTACATAAAGCCAAATTTATTAGAGTTGTCCTTTATCCACAATGGGTGGCCAACATAGTCCCGGTTATGAAGAAGGACGGGAAGGTCAGAATTTGCATTGACTTCCGCAATTTGAACCGGGCGTGTCCTAAAGATGATTTTCCATTGCCTCATATTGACGTACTCATTGATAACATTGCTGGCTATGAAACTCTATCATTTATGGACGGATTTTCAGGATACAACCAGATCAAGTTAGCAGAAGAAGATCAAGAGAAGACATCATTCACTACACCTTGGGGAACATACTGTTATGTCGTTATGCCATTTGGATTAAAGAATGCTGGAGCCACTTATCAGAGGGCTATGATGGCAATATTTCATGACATGATGTATATAGATCTGGAAGTGTATGTGGATGATTTATTGGTTAAATCTAAGACAAAGGCTGAGCATGCCAAAGTTTTGGCAAGGGTATTAGAGAGATCGAGAGAGTATCAGTTAAAGATGAACCCCAAGAAATGTGTATTCGGGGTATCTTCAGGAAAACTACTTGGATTCATTGTCAGCAAACAGGGAATTGAGATCGATCCCAACAAGGCGAAGGCTATCAGAGAGATGCCACCTCCCAAAAATGTGAAAGAGTTAAGAGGATTAATCGGGAGGTTGCAATTTATTCGCCATTTTGTCTCTCAGCACTCACAAAGGTGTAAGCCGTTTTACGAGCTTACCAAGCCGGGAGTCAAATTCGATTGGGACGATAAGTGTCAGGAGGCATTTGATGGGTTAAAGAACTATTTAGCAAGTCCTCCTATTTTGAGACCACCATCTCCAGGCAAACCATTGATACTTTACATTTATGTCCTGGATGATGCAGTGGGGGATGTCCTAGCACAAGAGGATGAAGAAGGAAAAGAGAGGGCAACCTACTATCTCTCTAAACTTCTCAACCCCGCTGAACAGAGATACACAGCGATGGAGAAAACATGTGCAGCATTGGTCTGGGTTGTTCAGAAATTGAAGTATTATTTTCTAGCCCATGAAGTCCATCTCATCGTTAGGATGAATCCGATCAACTTTGTTCTGGAGAAATTTGTTCTTACTGATAGGTTAGCGCGATGGCAAAGCTTTCTATCTCAATTCGATATCATTTACATTCAGCAGAAAGTGATCAAGGGCTATGCCATAGCGGAACATCTCGCTCATCATCCCCTTCCTCGATTTGATCCAGTGCGATCAGAGTTTCCGAATGAAGAACTGATGTCCGTAAATCAAATCAGAGATGATATGTAACGACCCGCCACCCTATAATCGGGGATCCGATTATTAAATGGGTACAAAATCATTAAATTTGGAAACAAACCAGGATCTAAGTGAGTCTGGGAAATAAATAATAAACTAAGCTAAACATTCACATCGCATTGAATTGAAATGAAAGTGCAGGAATTAAAATTATTACAATGCGACTCGATACCGCAAATAATTACATTCTCCAACAGAAAGGAAATAATTAGACATACAGGCCAGAAATAAACAACAACTACGTCGGGGCATACCCCGGAACAACCGCTGAAGGCGCTCAACACACGGCCGCACACGCCGCTCTAAGTCTGCTGGGAGTCCTCACCTGAAAACCGCAGGGGTGAGTCTCAAGACAAGACTCAGTAGGGATCCTTCAATCCCCACTGCCCACGCACACACCCACAAGTGCAAAATACAGCTAACGGTAAAGTAACAAACACAGTAGTAGGTACAATTCCTAATTCTCAACGTGAAATCACATGCAGTCGAAGTGTATTAAACGTGCATATATCTAAACTAACTGACAAGGGAACCCACAACAGCCGCCTCGATAGAACACGCCAACCACACAAACAATGGTGGGAAAAACCTCGACCCGCTGAGACCAAGCAGTAACCCCTCGGATAGCACTCTAGCTACTCCGGCCCAACTGGCTCAGGTGGTTACTCCTTCCCTCAGCACGAGTGACTCTCCGAATGTACCACTCCGACACCGGTACTAGCTGACCCCGGGGTTCACCAGGTGACCCTCTCTCACTAGGCGTCACCCCGCCCACGCCCCCACCGGCGCTGTGCTCACGCCCCCACCAGCACAGGGTGATAAAGCGCTACAATGTCACTCCAGGTCCACAGTAACACAAAACCCAGCACAGTACGATCCGGTCACGTGAAAAGTCCGCGATCGCATATCACACATGTAACATCGTCCGGTCATGAAGAATCTATCTCTACCGGGTACACTAAAACATGCACTAACCATCTGTCTAACAGTATGAACACATTTTACTGGCATGAATTAATGAGGTTCTGTCTTGAATCGCGTCGCCAAAGGCCGACGCCACTCAAGCTCCATGTACAGGTTCATGTAAAACAATCTTCAGAATCAGGCCCTAAAAGGTGTCGACACCAGTGGTCGCCTTTTAAAAGGCGTCGACATCCTCAGACGCCATTTAGCACAGAAATCCATAAATTCCAAAGAAATTACCCAGGGGATTTCTGCCTTAAAAGGCGTCATGGCTGTCCGACGCTATTCAAAACGCGTCGCCCACCCATAACGTCTTTTAGTCCCAGAATCCCGAACTGGCAGACTCTCAGTCAGGCGATTCCTGTCTAAAAGGCGTCGTGATTGACCGACGCCCTTCAAGAAAGGCGTCGTCCATGCACGACGTCTTTCAACCTCCAGGAACCAGAGTTGCCATAAGCCCGAGAGCTCCCTTTTCAACCCAAACAACCCCAAAATCACCCAAAAACGGAGGAGAAAGAGGGGCAATACAATCCATAGGAAATCACATTCATAGCAAATCCCCCATATCATCAAAAGAACACCTAAACATGCTCATTCTACCCCCCCCCAAAACCAAAGATCCACAACATGCATAGACGGGGGAAAACATGGCTTAAACACGATGCTATGGGAACCGTCACCCTACCGGATACTTGGACGCCTCCGAGCTTCAAGCCGTCCACCTGTCTCGCCCCACGCCGCCGCCGGTACCGCCGTGGTCGTCCTTGCTCCACCGTGACGTCGGCCATCGTCCGGAGAGTAGAACGCCGCAGTGGAGGTGGAGGTGGTAGTGGTAGGAGCTAGGTAGAGGATGGAGTGGACGGAGAGGTGAAATGGTGGGTGTAAAAGAGGGAGGAGGAGGAATCGCCGCCGAGATCGCCGGAGGGGAAAGAGAGAAAGAGAGAAGGAGAAAATGAGGGAAAGAAGGAGGGCTCGCGGGGTTAACCAGAGACTGGATAAAACACGTCGACATCCACAGACGTCCATCAGGTGATGTGACGGCCGCTCTGACAAGTTTCTGAAACGCGTCGATCGAGGCAGACGCCGTTCAGCCGACATGTCAGGGCCGTACTCTGACACACCCAGAGTTGCAGTTTGAAAGGCGTCGTCCTACGTGGACGCCGTTCAGACGACACGACAGGGCCGTACACTTCGCGGCCCAAAGCCAACCCACGTGGCACCCACGTGGCGGAACCTGAAACGCGTCTGCAACGGTGGACGCCGTTTAAACCGCGTCGAGCCCGCTCGACGCGAAACATCACAGAGCCCCAGACCCCACTAGGACCAGAACTACAGGATCCGACCCCGAAAACCGGATCCGAAAGTCTCGATCCTTACATTCTCCCCCCCTTAAAAGAATTTCGCCCCCGAAATTGACCGCTAGAATTAACAAGGTCAAAACAGGGATACAAGTTCACAAGGAGACTTACGAAAAGAGGTATGGGAACTGCTCCCGCATCTCATCCTCTCGCTCCCAGGTTGCCTCACCTCCGGAGCGGTACTGCCAAATCACCTTGACCAACGGTACAATCTTGTTCCGCAGGACCTGTTCTCTGCGATCCTCAATACGAACAAGATACTCTGGAAAGGACAGGTCCTCAGCGACCTCCAACTCTGAAAAATCCAACACATGGGACGGATCCTGAACATACTTTCTCAGCAAGGAAACATGGAACACATCGTGCACTCCTGCAAGACTGGGCGGCAAGGCCAGCTGATACGCGGTTTCCCCAATTCGAGCAAGAATGGGAAAAGGCCCAATATATCGCGGACTCAGCTTGCCTCGCTTCCCGAATCTCATCACACCCTTGGAGGGTGAGACTCGGAGAAACACGTGGTCCCCAACTTCAAACTCAAGTGGTCTCCGTCGGACGTCTGCATAACTTTTCTGCCTACACTGAGCTGCGGTCAACCTCTGCCGAACTGTCCTGGCAATCTCAGCACACTGCTGCACTAACTCTGGTCCTACTATTTGCCTCTCACCGATCTCGGACCAACACACCGGGGATCGACACGGTCGCCCATACAAGGCCTCGTAAGGCGCCATGCCGATACTGGAATGGTAACTGTTGTTGTAGGCAAATTCTACCGTGGACAAATGCTGCTCCCAAGAACCTCCCCAGTCTAGGCAACATGCCCTGAGCATATCCTCCAAGGTCTGAATGGTCCTCTCCGACTGCCCGTCAGTCTCGGGATGGTAGGCCGAGCTGAAAGCCAACTGAGTGCCCAATGCCTTCTGAAAGCTCTTCCAGAACCTGGAAGTAAACCTCGGATCTCGATCTGATACAATGGACAAAGGTACCCGTGCAGAGAGATGATCCGGTCTACAAACAACTTTGCCAACTTGCCGACTGACCAGTACTTCCTAGTAGCTAGGAAGTGTGCCGACTTGGTCAGCCGATCAACGATGACCCAGATGGCGTCTCTCCTGCTAGGGGATGTAGGCAATCCCATCACAAAGTCCATCGTCACATTCTCCCATTTCCACTCTGGAATCGGCAAGGGCTACAGCAACCCTCCAGGTCTCTGATGCTCGGCTTTAACCTGCTGACAAGTCATACATCTAGCCACATATTCAGCCACATCATTCTTCATACCGGGCCACCAGAAGTGCCTCCTCAAACAATGATACATCTTCGTTGTCCCTGGATGCACTGCATATCTCGAACGGTGCGCCTCATCAAGAACACATCTGCGCACGTCCTCCTCAGTCGGGACATAAAGTCTGCCTCTGAACCTGACAGTGCCGTCATCCCATAATTCCACCTCTGACCTCTGGAGAATCTGTGGTAACTCAGCATCTGCCCTCTGAGCCTCAATCACAGCATGATACACAGCTGGTCTCACAGTCAAGCTGACCAATACGGCTCTGTCCTCTTCACGTAGAACTCTAAAAGAAGATTCCACAACCTGCTCGAACAATTTCCATTCTCGAATCATAAGGTGTGACATGACCGTCATCCGACTCAAGGCGTCCTCCACTACATTTGCCTTGCCCGGATGATAAGAAAGGTCAAAGTCATAATCCTTGATAAACTCCATCCACCTCCACTGCCTCAGATTTAGGTCTCTCTGAGTGAACACATATTTCAAGCTCTTGTGATCGGTGAAAACCTGAAATTTCTCTTCATATAAGTAATGCCTCCAGATCTTGAGTGCAAACACCACTGCTGCAAGTTCCAAATCATGAGTAGGATAGTTCTCTTCATGCCTTTTCAGCTGCCGAGAAGCATAAGCAACTACCCTGCCATGCTGCATAAGGACTGCGCCCAGACCTCGACGGGACGCATCCGAGTAAAGCACAAATCCACCTGACCCAGATGGAAGCACCAGCACTGGGGCTGACGTGAGGCGAGCTTTTAGCTCAATAAAACTCTGCTCACATTCCTCGGTCCATACAAAACGAACTCCCTTTCGAGTCAATCTCGACAAGGGGGCTGCTATCGAAGAGAATCCCTGAACAAACCGCATGTAATAACCGGCAAGCCCTAGAAAGCTCCTGATCTCTGTCACTGAAGTCGGCCTGCTCTAGTCCATCACTGCCTCGATCTTGGCTGGATCTACTGCGATACCTACACCAGAAATAACATGCCCAAGGAAGTGCACCTCGTCTAGCCAAAATTCACACTTGCTGAACTTGGCGTAAAGTTGGTGCTCCCTCAGGACCTGCAACACTGCCCGAAGATGGGCGGCGTGCTCTTCCTCAGAAGAAGAATAGATCAGAATATCATCAACAAATACAACCACAAACTGGTCCAGGTAGGGCCTGAAGACTTGGTTCATCAGATCCATAAAGGCCGCCAGAGCATTGGTCAAGCCGAAGGGAATAACCAAAAACTCATAATGTCCATACCGAGTCCTGAAAGCCGTCTTGCTAACATCAACATCCCGGATCCTCATCTGATAATAACCAGATCTCAGGTCGATCTTGGAAAACACCCTCGCAGACTGCAGCTGATCCATCAAATCATCGATCCTAGGAAGTGGATACTTATTCTTTATTGTCACCTGGTTCAGCTGCCTATAATCGATGCACAGTCTAAAAGAACCATCTTTCTTCCTGACAAACAGAATTGGAGCACCCCATGGAGATGTACTGGGACGAATGAAACCCTTATCCAGCAACTCCTGCAACTGCACCTTCAACTCAGGGAGTTCGGCTGGCGCCATCCGATACGGGGCCTTAGACAAGGGCGCCGTACCTGGTGCAAGCTCGATGGTAAACTCGACCTCTCGCTGAGGAGGAAGGCCAGGCAGCTCCTTAGGAAACACATTTACGAAATCACAAACCACGGGCACCTCCCAAGGACTGGGACTAGAACGGACATCAGAAACAACAACAGAGGCAAGGAAAGCCTCATAGCCACCAGTAAGCAACCTCCGTGCCTTAAAGGCAGAAATGAAAATGCCTCGAGAAGAAAGCCTAATACCTTGGAAAAAGAAGGTCGGGATGTCCGGAATAGAGAAGCGCACCCTCTTCCTGTGGCAGTCCACCTCAGCATAAAAGGCTTCTAACCAATCCATGCCCAGGATGATATCAAAGTCACGTATAGCAAGTACAACCAACTGGGCAGGTAGCACATGACCCTCAATGGTCAAAGGAACGTTCCTCAAACAATTATAAGATATCATGAAGTCTCCAGAAGGAACCTCTACCATCAAGCCATCAACTAACTCATCAACGGGTGCAGAAAGAATATCTAGGAACTGCTCAGAAATGAAAGAATGCGAAGCACCCGAATCGATCAACACATGTGCAGAGTTCCCAAGGACAGAAAGTGTACCTTCCACCAAGTTGGACGCGCGAGCCTCCCTCCTGGTGATAGCTAGAACTCTCCCCTGGGTCCTCGGCTTCTTCTGATCGCCATAGCCCTGCCCCTGACCTTGCCCCTGCGGGCACTGTCTCGCCAGATGGCCTTGCTGGCCACAAGTAAAACACCGTCTGGGAAGAGTGGGACATTGAGTCCCGCCATGGGCACCACCACAGTGCTGGCAGACTGTCGGAAGTCTCTGAGCTGGCTCCTGCGGTGCATTGGACACTGACTGACTCTGCTGACCCTGTCTGGGCCTGTTGCTGCCGCTGCTACCACTACTGCTGCCACCGCCTCGGAAGAATCTCCTGAATCGGGAGCCGAGTGACGACGATCCCGATCCGACTGAAGGAGCCGGTGCCGCTGCCTTACCCCTGCCACGCACTGGCCCCTGAGCAGTCAATCCTCTCGCCCGGGCCGACTGGTTCTGCTGAGCCTCAGTCCGTCCACAAACCTCTCCGTGCGACGCTCCTCGTCCCCAGATATGAAAGGCACAAACTGACCCAGCGAGATAAACTTCGCCTGATACTTGAGTACCGTCATACTCCCCTGCGTCAGATCCATAAACTCCCTCTCCTTGGCTCTCTGAACATGTCTAGGGAAATACTGTGCATTGAACTCCTTAACAAAGGTCTCCCATGAAATTTTCCTAAGACTCCTGTCCTCATAAGACAAACTCTTCAATGTGGTCCACCAGTCATAGGCGCTATCCTTCAGCATGAAGGTAGCCAACGGGGTCCTCTCTACTGCTGCACAATCCATGGTATCGAAGGTCTTCTCTATCTCTCTAAGCCAGTGAATGGCCTCATCAGGGTCGGGACGACCGGTGAAGTGAGGTGGCCTCAGCTTCAGGAACCTCTCAAGGGTAGCTGTGGACCCTCCCCGAGCACTAGAACTCTCACTAGGATCTCGCATCTGATATCTAGCTATAGTGTCCATCATGGCCTCCATAAACTGCTCTACACTCGGCCTCCCTGCCTCGGACCCACTAGGGGCATCTCCCCGCTCTCGAATAACCGGCATCCTCTTCCTGGGAGCCATCTACTCGCCTACAATTACAAAATCAAAAGGTTCTAATTAGAGTCCTAAAACCTATGCTACCGCCGTGCCTGTACGGGATAATGTATTTATTTGCCGAACTTACGACATTTAACCTAGTTATTTATTTATTTGCCAGACCGTATGCTCTGATACCAACTGTAACGACCCGCCACCCTATAATCGGGGATCCGATTATTAAATGGGTACTGAATCATTAAATTTGGAACCAAACCAGGATCTAAGTGAGTCTGGGAAATAAATAATAAACTAAGCTAAACATTCACATCGCATTGAATTGAAATGAAAGTGCAGGAATTAAAATTATTACAATGCGACTCGATACCGCAAATAATTACATTCTCCAACAGAAAGGAAATAATTAGACATACAGGCCAGAAATAAACAACAACTACGTCGGGGCATACCCCGGAACAACCGCTGAAGGCGCTCAACACACGGCCGCACACGCCGCTCTAAGTCTGCTGGGAGTCCTCACCTGAAAACCGCAGGGGTGAGTCTCAAGACAAGACTCAGTAGGGATCCTTCAATCCCCACTGCCCACGCACACACCCACAAGTGCAAAATACAGCTAACGGTAAAGCAACAAACACAGTAGTAGGTACAATTCCTAATTCTCAACGTGAAATCACATGCAGTCGAAGTGTATTAAACGTGCATACATCTAAACTAACCGACAAGGGAACCCACAACTGCTGCCTCGATAGAACACGCCAACCACACAAACAACAGTGGGAAAAACCTCGACCCGCTGAGACCAAGCAGTAACCCCTCGGATAGCACTCTAGCTACTCCGGCCCAACTGGCTCAGGTGGTTACCCCTTCCCTCAGCACGAGTGACTCTCCGAATGTACCACTCCGACACCGGTACTAGCTGACCCCGGGGTTCACCAGGTGACCCTCTCTCACTAGGCGTCACCCCGCCCACGCCCCCACCGGCGCTGTGCTCACGCCCCCACCAGCACAGGGTGATAAAGCGCTACAATGTCACTCCAGGTCCACAGTAACACAAAACCCAGCACAGTACGATCCGGTCACGTGAAAAGTCCGCGATCGCATAACACACATGTAGCATCGTCCGGTCATGAAGAATCTATCTCTACCGGGTACACTAAAACATGCACTAACCATCTATCTAACAGTATGAACACATTTTACTGGCATGAATTAGTGAGGTTATGTCTTGAATCGCGTCGCCAAAGGCCGACGCCATTCAAGCTCCATGTACAGGTTCATGTAAAACAATCTTCAGAATCAGGCCCTAAAAGGCGTCGACACCAGTGATCGCCTTTTAAAAGGCGTCGACATCCTCAGACGCCATTTAGCACAGAAATCCAGAAATTCCAAAGAAATTACCCAGGGGATTTCTGCCTTAAAAGGCGTCATGGCTGCCCGACGCTATTCAAAACGAGTCGCCCACCCATGACGTCTTTTAGTCCCAGAATCCCGAACTGGCAGACTCTCAGTCAGGCGATTCCTGTCTAAAAGGCGTCGTGATTGACCGACGCCCTTCAAGAAAGGCATCGTCCATGCACGACGTCTTTCAACCCCCAGGGACCAGAGTTGCCATGAGCCCGAGGGCTCCCTTTTCAACCCAAACAACCCCAAAATCACCCAAAAACGGAGGAGAAAGAGGGGCAATACAATCCATAGGAAATCACATTCATAGCAAATCCCCCATATCATCAAAAGAACACCTAAACATGCTCATTCTACCCCCCCCCCCAAAACCAAAGATCCACAACATGCATAGACGGGGGAAAACATGGCTTAAACACGATGCTATGGGAACCGTCACCCTACCGGATACTTGGACGCCTCCGAGCTTCAAGCCGTCCACCTGTCTCGCCCCACGCCGCCGCCGGTACCGCCGTGGTCGTCCTTGCTCCACCGTGACGTCGGCCATCGTCCGGAGAGTAGAACGCCGCAGTGGAGGTGGAGGTGGTAGTGGTAGGAGCTAGGTAGAGGATGGAGTGGACGGAGAGGTGAAATGGTGGGTGTAAAAGAGGGAGGAGGAGGAATCGCCGCCGAGATCGCCGGAGGGGAAAGAGAGAAAGAGAGAAGGAGAAAATGAGGGAAAGAAGGAGGGCTCGCGGGGTTAACCAGAGACTGGATAAAACACGTCGACATCCACAGACGTCCATCAGGTGATGTGACGGCCGCTCTGACAAGTTTCTGAAACGCGTCGATCGAGGCAGACGCCATTCAGCCGACATGTCAGGGCCATACTCTGACACACCCAGAGTTGCAGTCTGAAAGGCGTCGTCCTACGTGGACGCCGTTCAGACGACACGACAGGGCCGTACACTTCGCGGCCCAAAGCCAGCCCACGTGGCACCCACGTGGCGGAACCTGAAACGCGTCTGCAACGGTGGACGCCGTTTAAACTGCGTCTCGCGGGCTCGACGCGAAACATCACAGAGCCCCATACCCCACTAGGACCAGAACTACAGGATCCGACCCCGAAAACCGGATCCGAAAGTCTGGATCCTTACATGATATGTGGACTCTGCATTTTGACGGAGCTCTGAATTCCCATGGAAAGGGGATCGGTATCGTTTTGTTATCACGTGAAGGTGTCACCATTCTACAAGCCTTTCAGCTTGACTTTCCAGTCACCAACAATATAGCTGAATACGAGGCACTCCTTGCTGGCCTCGAGGCTGCTCATTTCCATGGTGCCACCAAACTCAGGATTGTGGATGATAGCCAACTGATTCTTCGCCAAGTGCTGACCAAGTATCGAACTCTTGATCCCAAACTCAAGCCTTATCAGGAACTTACTTCTGCTTATTCAAAGCTTTTCACGAAATTGATCTTTGTCCATGTCCCTAGGAATCAGAACATCTTAGCTGACGCTCTAGCTTCATTGGCATCTTCTCTTGATTTTCCAATCAGCAGGCAATCCGAATCAATCATAGTTCATAGGCGTCTTTCACTCGCCGTGAAAGACCCTTCGTTTCTTAGAATTAAGGAGAAGTTGTTGAAGAAAGTCAGGGACGGAGATATCGTGGAAAAAAGAGAAATCATGTTGATGGAGCTGTTAGAAGAGATGGATGATGAACAGAAGCCATGGTATTATGAAATTGCCAAATATTGTGAAGATCAATTATATCCTGAGGAAGCTACAGCTGAAGAGAAAAGGGCTATCAAGAGAGTTGCTCAACGATACACCCTAGTTAGAGGAGCACTGTACAAGAGAGGTTTTGATGGAGTTCTTCTAAGATGTCTAGACGAAGATCAGCTTTGGAAGGTTATGGAAGGAGCTCACAGTGGAGTTTGTGGTGGTCATGTCAATGGACAGATACTAGCAAAGAAGATCCTCAGACAAGGATTTTATTGGCCAACCATGGAAGAAGACTGTGTAGGATATGTCCGTAGGTGTGATAAGTGTCAACTTCACGCCGACAAAATTCATTCTCCGGCATCTTCACTCCATCCTGTTTCTACCCCATGGCCTTTCTCTATGTGGGCTTTCGATATCATTGGACCCCTTGGTAATCCAGATTCCGGCATCAAGCAAAAATCTTTCATCCTCACGGCAACGGAATACTTTACCAAGTGGGCAGAAGCTGAAGCGTACATGGAAGTCAAAGCATCAACCGTCTGCAAGTTCATCATGAAGAACATCATCACCCGATTTGGAATTCCAAGCACCATCGTCACCGACAACGGACCGCAGTTCGTGTCACAAGAATTGAAGGACCTCTGCAACAGGTATAGAATTGCATTGCATCATTCCTCTCCTTATTATCCGCAAGGCAATGGCTAAGCAGAGGCAACTAATAAGACTTTGATAAAAATCATCAAAAAGACGTGCAAATCTAACAAATTCACAGACTGGCCAAAAAAATTAGTTGAGGCTCTATGGGCCTACCGAACTTCAATCCGCACGCCCACCGGGCAGACTCCTTATTCCTTAACATTTGGAATGGAGGCGGTAGTTCCATACGAGATCCTTATACCGTCATTAAGAGTACAGTTAAACAAGGAATTTTCCATTGATGAACACCGTTCAGCACTCCTTGCTCAACTGGAACTCTTAGACGAGAGAAGATGGTCAGCCGCTAATCATGCAAAAGTTTATGAAAATAGACTCGCACGTTTTTATCAAAAGAAAGTCATTGAACATAAGTTCAAAGTCGGTGAAATGGTCGTCAAAAGGATTTTTGTAAAACCCGGTGGTCCGCATTCTAAGCTCTAACCCAACTGGGAAGGACCTTATGTTGTATCGCACGCTTTTCCTGGTAACGCTTATCGTCTTGTCAATGCAGAAGGAGAAGAGTTAACTCATCCCTGGAATGGTTTACATCTTAAGAAATACTAACCTTAGGTTAAAGAGTCGATCAGCATGGTACAGAGACCAGTGGAATCAGAAAATTTATAAACTCAAATTTCCTTATTAGTCTGGATAATCTAACTTCAAACGCATTACTACACACACTGACACGTTTGATTCGTGAGTAACAAGAGATGCCAAGTCCTAAGGAATACCGAAAGCTTGACTGAAAGTGTAAGGTACAAATCATTCGTTTTAAAGCAAAAATCTGTTTTACACTCGGCCCATGGTGTCGGAACGAGACTTAGAATAGACTACTAGGAATACCCGCCATCTTAGTAGGAGGCCGTCATAAAAAAAAGGGGAAGATCCGTCCCAAAGAAAAGAATAGAAAAGTAAAAGCAAAAGGCAAAATCCAAATGTCAAATCAAAAGGCCATCACACTACAAACGTTACATCAAGGCCATGAAATGAAACAAAAGGGAATGCAAGGTCGATAAATACCCCGGAAAGAAAATGACCGAACCCCAACTGATATTAGGGTATGAAAGGAACATCTTTTTAGGTCTCCGGAACCTTCTCGTGGGCTTTCTAAACTTATTCTTCCTTTCTTTCTAAAGAGGCGTACTCCAAACTTAAGGAATGGCTTAGATTGACTAAGGGTCAAATCATCAAATGGGATCACGAATAGAAACAAAAGTTCGAACACGATGGGTTTAAGTTAAATTATTGAAGAACAATTTCGGAATTAAGTTAATAAATGAATATGATCTTTTGATCTGAGTACCATGCTGGTCTTTTAGTTCACATACATATGTCAAAAATCCAAAAAAATACATATGTCAGAAATCCAAAAAAAAAAAAATACATATGTCAAAATTCAAAAAAAATACATATTTCAAAAATCCAAAAAAAGTACATATGTTTCAAAAGTAAAAAAAAATACATATTTCAAAACCCAAAAAAGAGATATTTCAAAACAACAAAAATATTTCAATTAGCATTTGCTTATTGCACTTGGTATGTCTCATTCCTTTTATTTTCAGTGAGCATTTGTCTGCTTGTATGTTGCATTTTGCTTAAGTTTGATTATTCATATTACCTTTGTTGATAAAGGCTATGCCCCTTGACCATTCATTTAAGGAAAAGATTGATCGACCATTCATTTGGTCAGGCAAGGGGCTAAGCCTGAATAGATGCTTAACCTATTTGTTCAAGTCATATATAGGACACAAGGCATGAAGAGAGTTGGAATCCGAGTAGAGAACAGTTAGAACCTGTTTCTGTGAGTAAAAGACGTCGAAGGACACTGCCGCATTTTAACATTGAATGGCGTCGGCGCGACACGACGCGTTTCAGCCTTTCTGTGATTTACCCGAAATTCTGTGGTTTTTGAGGTTTAAATTGAATATTTGTTTGGAATTATTAATGATTTTGATTGCAGGAAAATCAGAAAATTCAAATGAAGCTGAAAATATCAAAAGAATCCCACTGTGGGAGTTTATGAAGTCCCGACCGTAGCTAAAAAGACGGTTATTTCTACCCTTGTATTATTTCATGTAAATCATTTGCATTACTATATGATAAGTATTTACTAGAGTATGTCAAGGATCTTGTGATTTTGATGAAACTGGAATTTGAGTTCCCCTACAACAAAAACAGTGATAATTCTAGAGAATTCTTAATCGCACGGATAGGCCGTTGGGTTGTTAATTAGTGGGGACGATGGTTCCACTTTTTGTGAAACGGTGCGTAGATAAACGAGCTTCGGCTTAGCACTGAATTATAAGAAATGGTATCTTGACTCATTAATGACAATTTGACAATATTATCCTTGATTAATTTATATTTTATTTGACTTTATATTTTTTCTTTTAGCCCAGCATGCATCATATAGGATTTTGAAATCATTGTGATAAGGATTAATTATTGATTAAGTTTCAGACCATTAAATCAAATAATTCCAACATGATATGAAATAGTCCATTCTAAATTGAGTATCTTGATTATCTTTGAGGTTCGCTTGAAGATATCCTTGGAATTCTATCCTTGATTGGACTTTTTATCCAATATTTCTTATTTTCTTTTAAGATCCATCATGGCTACAGCACGTCCACATTGGCTGGCAAACGCTCCCTGTGATGAAACCTATAGTGTCTACGACCTGAGGTACTTCCCAATCCGAGGAAGTTGATCGACCTTATTTTATTTCCTTGTCTACCTCATCCAGACATGATTGACTCCATTGATCTTCTTGAGCTATCTTCATCGGTGATTTTAAGAAAAATTCCAATTATGTGATGTTGAGAGCGTGTCTCATCACACCTTGGCATCACCTTTTCAGTACATTCCATTCCATTTCACTCCTTTACAAAGACGATGCCAAGGTGAGGCAGCTGTAGACACGCTAATTTTGACATCATTTCGAGTAAATTTCATATCATATAATAATGCCACAGAATGGTCTGATATTTAATCATTGGTTAATTTTTATTGATCTTTTTAATCACCTAAAAGTGTCAGATCAAACAGACATGTTTAAGTTAATCAATTGAATTGATTTTAACTCAAATTTCAGTTAAAATATGAAGAAGTCTAAAAGACGTCGATATGTGTGGACGTCATTTAGAGTTTATTCTTATTTTAACGTTTAAATTTGAATTTTAATCAGTCAATTAATTAGATAAAAAGCGTCTGTAAGACATGACGCGTATTAGGTTTCCTAAGTTATTTCTACTTCTTTTCCGGATGTTTATCCTTATCTTAATTAGTGTAAAAAGCGTCTTCCATGGGCGACGCGCTTTATCTAATATAGATATAGATAAGTTTTTCGCGGATGTTTATCTTTATCCTAATCAATCTGAAAAGCGTCTTCCATAAACGACGCGTTTTAGATAATTACAGATAAAGATGAATTAATATGTATTTATCTGTTAGTTAATACGGATAAATCTTAAGATTTCTCCATATAAATCTACAGACACAGAAGAAGTCTATAAATACCCTGCATCTTGAATGGGTAACAGAGTTAATATCAGAGTTAGAGTTGGTGGTTAGTTAATATCGAATTGAAGATCGAAGCAATGACGTCCAAACGCCGAAGTGCTGCTGTTTGCAGAAGTCGGCGTCCAATCTTCATCCATTTAAGATCAAGGCTTTCCATTCTTCATCTATTCGGCATAAGTTTTTCAATTCTTTTCTGCACTTTTCATATTCATATTTTCATTAATCTTGCATTCTTCATCACATCACTCCATGCAACATACTACACTAGCATCATTTTCAAAACCAATTTAAAGGGGGTTTCAAAGACCATCCCAACAAGTGAGTTTTCCGTTTAGTTGCATGTTTAAAACTCTGTTTAGAATGGATACTACTTTTGCTTAAGTTCTTATCATTGTTCCTTCATTTTTTTCTTGCTATTTTCTTGCAAAGAATCAAAGGGGAGGAAATCAAGTAAAGCAACAAGAACTCTGGATGATCCTCAAAACTCAACAGCAATCAAAGCAAGAACAAAGAAAAAAAAGGGCTCTCTTTCTTCAGCCGGCTGAAGGAGGGGAACCAAGAGCTCAACATCTCCCACGTTCAAATTGGTAGGCGATCAAACTCTTTCTTTTGGAACTTTTAAGTCAAAAGTTTCTGGCGATCACTTCACTTAGTTTCCTTTTAATAGGTTTATTTTTGCACTTAAACAACATAGATTCTTCATGATAATCACACACTCATTTTAAGCACTCACAGGATATAGAAGGCTGATCCCCCTGAGGAACTAGCAGAGCAATGATCTTTTCGACCGACACATCTTCATTTACCATCACTCTTTGAAGGTATTCCATCAGAGCTTCTTAATGGGTCTTAGATCTCTTAATTAGTTCTAGTATAAAAATACTTGACGGTGTTCTGTCCAGATGTTTCAATAAGTTATACTGAGTGCCAGGTGCACTCTCTTCATTCTGTGTTTCTTCTGTTGGCTGTAATGGACCGTCTCGCACTGCTGACTGAGGGAAAACTTTGTTGAACATGTGACCGCTCCGAAACTCGACAATGGAGGATGTAGGCGATGCCTTAAGTATTGTCGGGTCTATAAGGGGTTTGGATGGTGTGATGGGTTGGCTTTGCGGTGTAGCGGGTAATTGGTTAATGCGGATGAGGGGTTTAGATGGGAGGATGGTATCGTGGTAGATGGGTGATTGGTTGATGTGGATGAGAGGTTTGGCTGGTAAGGGTGTGGCATCATGGCGGATGGGTGATTGTATAGGGAACGGTATGCGTAGTAATGGTTTGGACGGGGAAGATGGGTTCATAGGTAGGTGGAGGGTTATTTGGTGGGGGTAATATGGTGGTAACGGGTTTGAGGAAAACGGGTAATGGGGCGTTGGTGTTAGGTGTTGTTCTAAGCATAGGAGGTGATGGTGTAATGGTGATGGGTTGTGGTAGAGTCGGTGAAGGTTTGGAAATGTAGATGATGCGGCGGGGTGGTTATTCGGCAGTATTTCAACTGTGACCCGTGGAATATATAGACGAGGCCTCTTCGACCCTCCATTGCTGCCCTCTGTTAGCCTCATACTAGCTATTGGTCAGAATTGGGGCAATTTGGTTATGATGTTCCAATAGTGGATTTTGTACTATGCCCATATTCTGTAGGGGTGCTGCCTGTTGAACTGGGAATCTCTAATGTTGTTGCTACTGTTGTGGCTGCTGCTATTGTGGCCTTCTCGCCTTTAGGGCGGAAATATATTTCCTCATTTCTTCCCAATCTATGCCTCCTTGGTCATTTAAATCATGGATGTAGTCCCTAAATTGGAAACATGCATCCACAGTATGCCCAGGTTGTCGGTGATACACACAATACCGAGAGGCATCTGCATTTGGTGGCCAGATGGTCTTTTCCTTAGCAACACCAAGTCATTGGCTGCCATGAGAGCATTAAAGACATCAGAGAGAGTCTCTGGTAATTGGGTATATGCCACTCTTTTGGGACCAGGAGGCTTCCTTTGCTGGGAATAATCATTTGGAGGAGGAACTTGATTGTAGTTTGGTTGTTGTCGGGGTTGATTATACACTTGCTAAGGGGGGTGTTGGGGTAACTGGAGATGTTGAGGCTGTTGGGGAGGTTGCTGTTGGAATTGCTGAGGGGGTGGCCTATAACCTTGCTGATTTGGCTGCCTCTATGCATTATACTGTGGTGGCTAACTTATGACTAATTGACCATGGTTATTATTCATGATGTTAACCTGTTCATGGGATATGGTTCCCTCAGTGGTTGGTCCAGTTGTAGTAACATTTGAAACATTAGGCTTCCTGGGTGGTGGCCTATAAGTTCGATGAGGATAGAACACACTAGAGAACGTTGTATATTTGAATGCGTTTGGAGCATAGTGCGCCCTCTCATATAACTCTGCCATAGTAGTCAGATTGTTCAGTGTCAAAACTAACTTGTACTGCGGCGTAGCATTAGCGATCATCATTTTTACTTGCTCCAGCTCAGACAAGTGGTCTCTTATTTTTCAGCCATAGATCGCCATCTATCGGCGAATGCCACAAAGTCTTTGTCTGGCTTCTTCTTCTTGTTAACCGGATCTGTGATAGATAGGGTGGGTGTAACCCGATCCTTGTACCTTTGCAAGAATTTCTTGGATACTACATCAAAATTTTTAACTTCCCTCGGATCCAAGGAAAAGAACCACTCCAAAGCTGACCCTTCCAATGACCTCCTGAATAGGAAAGCCAGTGCTCACTTGTCATTTTGATAAAAGGAGGATTCATACAAGAGTTCTTTAAGGTGGATGAAAGGATTGCCTGTGCCCTTATACTTCTTGTACACTGGCATTTCAGAAGGCAATAGATGGAAGACTGGCAAATCATGTACAACCATTTCAGGGGTAGCTTGCGTGCCCATGGTCCTTTGAAATTGTTTGAATTGCTCATCGATCTAAGTGATTTTGTTGAGTAAGATTTGCGTGGTTGGATCTACTAGTGGAGGAGGTGGTTGCTGAAAATCCTGCCCCTTAGAGTAAGTGGGAATAGGAGGACAGTAGGGTCGCGAACTGGCAGCATTTCCGCTATGCCCAAAGTCATTTGGGTAAACTGGAGTCTGTGGCCTAACAAGGTATCGCAAACTGGATTGTTGGTGGCCCATGGGCCGACGAGTAGAAATATGGAGGCCTTCCATGGCCTAGACAGGGACTTGAGGTATAGTATGATGAACCGAAAGGTTTGGTTCAGAGGAACTCAAGGGGGTCTTTTCCTTCAAAATGGATCGGATTGCCTCTAGCTGACGAGGATCCACATGCGTAGCCAGAGCTCCCATGAGGGTAGCAAGATCAGAGGGATGAGAAGAAGGCTCAGCTTGATCTTGGGCTTCTTCAAAAGTGAACATGGGGGTGATTGCCCATATCTAGATTGTATTGATCATAGGGGGGGTGAGATTGAAACTGAGGGGCATGAGCATCTCCCTCGTGTATGGTTTGGAATTGATTATAGTTATGAGAAGCGTAAGTGTCTCTCTCATCTTCAGAATAGGATGGATCGTAAACCCGAGGGGCATGAGCATCTCCCTCATACTCAACCATATCTTCTTGCTCGAGAGCAACCATGCCGAGAGTTCTACCTAAACGCAGCATCATTGTGTTTGACTATCAAAGATTCATATAAGTTATTCAAAGATTAACACACAAGTTGATGATTACGTCGTCTTAGGATTCCTTGTAGAGTTAAAATAGATTTTAAATTGAGATTCACTTAAGGATGGATCCTAGTTTCAATTCAGTTTTTCCACCGTTATATGCTATGGCTCACTCACAAAGGTATGAAGATTTACCCGGTACTTTGATGGTACAACCAGCTTGATGAACAAAGAGGAATTCTCTGCTTTTAGGGACTTATGGAGGTCTTAACACTAACCACTTTAGTATGATCGAGGGACCGAACTAGTCAGAGAGAAGTGAGAGTGCTAAGAAGGGTGTTCCTATAAAAGGAGGGTAAGCCCCAATGCAAATGACCTGTGGTCTGGATGGCCTCTAATGTAGTATAATGGATAAATATAAGTAGCAAGGAGATCAAAGATCCGAGGACTAACGAGCATGAGGAAAACTATTTGAATCGCGTCGCTGTTCACAGACGTTATTTAATCCAGCAACCCTTCTGTTTACAGTGGCTCGAGCAACAACGCAGACAGGAAGAACAGGCTAAATCGCGTCTTGTTGGAGCGACGCGCTTTGAATAGTGTCGCTCTGTCAAGACGCTATTTGGAGCCCGAAAAAAATTATCTGATAGTAAAATTAGGGGCAATCCCCTCCAAATAACAAGGCAAACATCAATCAATTAAGCATGTGAAACTTAGTTTAACAGGTTGATTATTATGCAAACAAATATGGATATCATTCAAACACACATATATTCTCAAACTAACAACTCAAGGTAATCATGGGGAGGGCAAGATCTTGCTATAAGGGGTGTGCACGAGGTGCACATGGGGATAAAAATTAAACAACCAATCAACAAATTATCAAACGTGCTCGAGGGACACAAGCGGTGCACCGAGGGTGCCCAATGGAAATAAACAAGAGTAAATAAGAAAGAACAGCAAGACATGTCCCGTGATCGCCAAAAAGTTGTAGTGCTCAAATATGGTGTGTGATTATCATGAATATCATGTTCATATGAATAATAAAAACAAACTAAAATTAAAAATCGTGATCGCCTGAAACTAAAGGTTTCAAAAAGAAATAAGTTAATCGCTACTGACCTTGTGAACTGGGAGATTGGGTTCTTTGTTTCTCTCTTTTGGCCGGCCGAAAAAGAAGAGCCTCCCTTTTAATTTACTCTTGTTTTTGATTGATTTGCTCATTTTCTTCTTTCTCCAAGCTTTTCTTTAATCCTTCAAACCTTGCAAAGAAAGTTAAACAAAGAAAAGAAAATTTAGAACTATGGGGTAATGTAGTATCTATTCTAACGATCAATCTAAACATGCAACTAAATAAGATGAACTCACTTGTTTTTATTTTCTTTAAACCCCTAACATGAACATGGGTTTTAAAAAGATGAAGTGGGTGTGTGAATATGAATTGATGTGATGAAAAACTATATGAAAACAGTGATTAAACTATATGAAATCTATAAAAAGCTAGAAAGGGATTGTAAAGAAAGATGGTTGATTGGCCCCTTCAAAGCCTTGGTCTAAGGAGTATTGTATTTATAAGAATAGGTTTTAGGGTGTTTTGGGCTTCAAAAGGACTCTCCTCCGTAGTCGGACTTGCCTTAGATGAGCATGGAGGAGTTTGCAACCTTCACAACCTCGAAAACTGAATTATCTTGGCCAAATCATGTTTATCAGGAAACTCTCAAATCGCGTCGCTCAGACGGGATGCCATTTGGCTAATTAAATTGGCCAAAATAGAAAGGAAATCCAAAAAGGAAACCAAAAAAGATTAGGAAACCTAAATCACGTCTCCTAAGAGCGACGTGCTTTAGATATTAAGGAAATTAATTTGAATTAAAAATCGAAAGTCCAGACGGATTAAGACTGAAATGGTGTCTTCCTTAGACGACGCTATTCAGTTAAATCTATCTGAATTTAGGAATTTAATTCCGAATTGATTTTTGCTAGAAATCTAAATGACGTCGGCCATGGGCGACGCTAATCAACAAATTTTGAGAAAAATAAATAAAAATTAATTAATGATTAAACATCAGACCATTTCGGGGCATTATAATTGTAACATGAAATTTACTCGATATGAGGTCAAAATTAGTGTGTATACACGCCCATGGTCGACGCCTATCATGTTTCCACAATTTTTCATGCATTAGTTCTTGGAATCACGTCGCCTATGGTCGACGCCTTTTATGATTTTCAAAATTTTCTGTGGTACGGCTTTGACTGACCAACCCGATAATTTCCAAAATGCGTCGTCCATGGTCGACGCCTTTCAATTCTTTTCAATATTTCAAATGGTTGCCTCAGTTTATGTGCCACTAAATCGCCTCCTCTGAGGTCGATGCGTTTCACCCTTGTTCTACAGCCCGAGCCCAAGCTCTCTTCCTCCTCATTTGATTTTATATCTTCTCTTTCTTCTCCTCTTCCTTCTCCGACGACGGCGACACTGAGCTCCCTTCTCCGGCCTTCTTATCTCTGGCGCCGGCAACCATCTATCCAATCATCTCTCTTATTCTCTTCTTCTCTCTCACTCTTTATCAATCCCTCTCTCAATCTCTCACTCACTCTCCCATCCGTGTTGGATATAGGTGTCCTCAAAGCCAATCGTAAGGCACCTATTACAATTTGGTTTACTGATAAATGACATTAATTTCATTATGTAGATTGGTTTATTTATTGTTGCGCATAATGAAGTCCTTGAATATGTGCAATAGTCATCAGATTATGATGAGATCATAATAATGAGACTGATGACTTATAAACACATGTTCTTAATTGTTCATAGTCGTAGAATGTTTGAGAAGGACATCAAACATCCGGTAAGACTAGTACATATTATTACAGCTCATATTATGAGGGTGACTGATCTCTTTAGTCACTTATGTGGAGACACTATGGTGAACCTTGTGAGTGCTTAAATAGTGATGTGTGATTATCATGAAAATTTTGTTGATTAAGTGACAAATAAACCTATTAAAAATTATGTGATCGCTAGAAACTTTTGACTAAAAAGTTTTAAAAGACAAAGATTGATCGCTTACCTGTTTTGGACGTGGGAGATGTTGAAGTTCTTGATTCTCCTTCTTCAGCCGGCTAAAAAAAAAAAGCCCTTCTAACTTTGTTCTTCCTTTGAATGCTTATTGGGCTTTGAGGATTGTCCAGATTTCCCTTTCTTGTTGATTCCTTCCTTTTGATCTCCTTTGTACCTTGTAAAAAGTAGAAAGAAAGAAAGAAGGAAAGAACAATAAGAACTTAAATAGTGATAGTATCTATCCCAATAATAATTTCAATCATGCAACTTAAACGAATGAACTCACTTGTTTGTAGTCTTTGAAACCCCTCAACACATGGATTGAAAAATAATGCTAGTGAGTGTGTGTTGCATGGATTGATGTAATGAGTAAAATTTTGATGCTAACGTGATGAAAATATGAGAATATTAATTAAGAAGAACTGAGTTGGATAGCCCATGGAAAGCCTTGGTTCTTGAATGGATGAAGAAAGAATGAAGAAAAGATGAAGCTTGCTTCAAGACTCTTGGAAGTAGTAGCAGTGCCTCGATCATTCAACATTTGGACGTCGTCTCTTTCCACTCTTTCTTCACTAAAATTATTACTCTAATAATCACTAATTATCACTAACTTTTTAATGGCCAAAGGCTTGGGTATTTATAGACTTAAGTTCGCGCATCCGCGGTTACTTACAAATTAACATGAAGGAGTTTGAAGCCAATCCAACCAAGAAATAGATAAACACATCTTAATTCATCATTATCTGTAATTAACTAAAACGCGTTGCCCATGGGAGACGTCTTTTAGCTTAATTAAGATAATGATAAATATCGGGAAGAAGAAACAGAAACACATTAAGAAACCTAAATGGCGTCGTGCATTGCAGACGTCTTTTAGTTTATTAATAAATTAATTAAAAATTAGATTAAAAATCGAAATAAGAATAAACCCTAAAAGGCGTCTGCATCGGTCGACGTCTTTTAGAATCCTTCATATTTGATTAAAAAATTGCATTAAAATAAATTTCATTAATAAACTTAAATAAGGTCTATCTGGCCTGATATCATTTAGATAATTAATCCAGAAAAATAATAAATTAACTAATGATTAAATATCAGACCATTTTGAGACATTATTATATGACATGAAATTTACTCAAAATGATGTCAAAAATAACGTGTCTACAGCTGCCTCACCTTGGCATCGTCTTTGCAAGGGAGTGAAATGAAATAGAATGTACTAAAAAGGTGATGCCAAGGTGTGATGAGACACACTCTCAACATCACATGATTGGAATTTTTCTCAAAATCATCAATGAAGGTAACTTGAAAATATCGATGGAATTAATCCTGTCTGGATGAGCTAGATAAGGAAATAAAATAAGGTCGATCAACTTCCATGGATTGGGAAGTACCTTAGATCACAAATCCTACAGGTTTTATCATGGGGAGCGTTTGCCAACCAATGTGGACGTGCTGCAACTATGATGGATCTTAAAAGAAAACAAGAAATGTGGGATAAAGAGTCCAAGAAATGATAGAATTTCAAGGATATCTTCAAGCGAGCCTCAAAGATAATCAAGATATTCAATTCAGAATGGAATATTTCATATCATATTGGAATTATTTGATCAATGGTCTGAAACTTAATCAATAATTAATTCTTATCACAGTTATATTAAAGTCCTACATGATGCATACTAGGCTAAAAGAAAAATATAAAATCAAATAAAATATAAAATAATCAAGGATAATATTGTTAAATTGTCATTAATGAGTTAAGATACTAATTCTACAATCCAGTGCTAAGCCGAAGCTCATTTATCCATGCACCGTCATACAAAAGCAGAGCAATCATCCTCACTAATTAACAATCTAACGGCCTATCCGTGTGATTAAAAATTTTCTGGAATTATCATGGTTTTTGTTAAAGGGGAACTCAAATTCCAGTTTCATCAAAACCACAAGGTCCTTGATATACTCTAATAAATATTTATCATATAGTAATGATTATGTAAATTAATTACATGAAAGAGTACAAGGGATAGAGATAATCATCTTTTTAGCTAGGGCGAGGACTCATAAACTCCCACAGTAGGATCTTTTTGATATTTTTCACTTTGCAATCATTTCTTTAAATTTTCTGCACTCAGAAATCATCAGTAACTTCAAGCAAATATTTAATTAAGCATCAAAATATGGATAAACAATGAATTTCGGGCAAATAACAGAAAACCCTGAAACGCGTCATATCGCGCCGACGCATTAAGTCCAGTTAAACCACGTCGTTGTTCAATGACGCCATTTAAGTCGTAGAAACAGGTTCTGGCTGTCTTCAATCTGGATTCCAACTCTCTCCATGCACATCCTTTCTCCAATCCGAAAAAGTCTCTTCAACTTCGCAAATCTCTCTATATAAGGTTCCTTAACTTGTATCAAGGCAAAGCCAACCCTATTCTAGAGATCAAAGCAAGGAATTATCTCCAAAGTTCAAAGGAAATCAAGGTTTTCAAGGTTTCAAGGGGAAAAACTTAAGAAGAAGATGGATTCTTTAAGCAAGAGGATGAAGAAGTCGCTTGAGAAGCTTTCTGTTATGAAGGATCATCTTAGTGGGAGAGATCCTAACTTCCAAGTAAGTTAAATCATTTCTTCCTTCAATTCTTCTTCTTCAATTTCATTTTTTCTCCATGTTCTTCAGGTTCTTCGTGGAATTATAACAACTCTCTCTTTTATCTAGGCATATCCTTTGTTTCCCGGCCTAAGAAAATTCACATCTCTTCCTTGGATTCGTAAACTTGCTAAAAGTATCACTATTTCCATGCAAGCTTTTGTTTCCAAGTAGACTATCCAAGGTCTAGTAGTTCATGCAAAGCACTACAAGAGTTCAAACGTGGACTGGGCGGCTATGGGTGCCTTGATTGAGTTGTGTCATCCTCAAATCCATACTTTTCTCTTTCCTGGATTTGAATCCACTATCCTTCTTGAAGAGGCCGAACTCCTATTGGGCCTTCCTAAGATCAAGTTGAAAAACAATGAATTGATCCTAAATAAGATGGCTCTGATGAGAGAAAAGATCACAAGTCGACAATTGTTGATGAAAATCATGAAGGATCCAAAAGAAGTTAAAGGATGCCTTACTAAGAAAGGGATTAACTTTGCAAAGTTAGTAGAGTGGACTTTGTACGAGATTGAAGATCTCAGAGAGGATGACATTGAGAACGTGATGAAAGCAATCACCACGTGCCTAGCTGGAGCTTTGTTCTTTCCTGCTCAAGACAACATACTGGAGGATGATCAAGTCAACGCAATCTACGAGATTTTTGAAGGAAGACAGATTGCACAACGATTCTAGCCTATCTCTACAGTGGGCTTTCTGCAGCATCTACAGGTTAGCCTCCTTATGGTTGCATGCTTCTCTTCGCTCTATAGGTTGAATTGCACTTCAAGTTTGCATATCACACTAGAAATTCTGCAAGACCTTCTCAAATTTATCAGAATAGCCCAATCTTCCATATTTTCAATATTGTGAAATTTAATGAAAGGATGATCAACCGAGTGCCCAAACTCAAGACTCGAGCTGATTGGCGAGCTTATCTGAGCACAATGCCATCATATGGGTTCGACTCTTCACCACTTGCTCTTGTAGGAAAGCCAATCCAAGTACGCCGTGCAGCGGGTGCAGAACTTAAACTGATTGGGGCTACTGAGTTAGTTCTATACAATTCTCATCGATGCTATACTCAACTCAGCCTGCCTCGCTATGAACTCCCTGAGTTTTCTCATACATCTCCGATCAAGAAGTGTTTCTTGGAATCCGATGAAGATTTTGAAGCAACCAAACTTATAGTTATATCATGGAATATTAGCTTCAATCATCGTGTAAAATCCTCTCAAGAAACAAATAGAGGATTGTCATATCCATATATAATGGGACTTTAGGAAATTCGTCCTTGAAGATTCTTCTTATCTTTCTTTCTGATGTAAAGAATTTATTTCAATAAAGAATCGTTCCTTTATGCCTTGAAATTCATCCTTAATCTTCTGTAACTTATCTAAGATTTTTCCTTAAGTAAAACCATGACCTTAAAATATGATTTCTGAGTGCAAATAGCGTCGTCCAATAAAGACGCCTTTCAATAATAATTATTTTCCGAAATTCGAAGATTAATTCCTTAAAAATCCAGATTATGCCTTAAACGCGTCCACCCTAGTAGACACCTTTTAACCAAAAATCATTTTAAAAAAATCAGAGATTAATCCTTAAAATCGCATTTATGCTTAAACCGCGTCCTTAGTGGTAGACGCCTTTCAATTCTCTCACATACTTTTTTACAGAATTCTGCCATTAATTCTGTGATTAATCCACTGAAACGCGTCGTGTGAGGTGGGCGCGTTTAATCATCATGCCTTGTACGGCTCTGACCAGAATTGGCGGTTTAACCTGAAACGCGTCTTCCTTTGTGGACGCCTTTTAAGAATTTCAAAATTTCTTCTTTGCCGCCTCAGTTTAAGTACGATGAATGGCGTCGCTGTTCATCGACGCGTTTCAACTTCTCCAAATAGAAGCCTGCGAGCTCGAGCTCTCTTCTCCTCATTCTTCCAAAAGTCTCTTCTCTCCCTTCAACTCTCCTCTACGGCGATTCCCACCTCTCCGTCGAGCTTTTCTCCGGCAAACCTCGACGACCGTCGGCCACCTCACCTTCAAGCTCTCTCTTTCTCGTGCTCTCTTTCGAATCCCTCTCACCTGAACTCTCTCTCTTAGTTCTTCCACCCGAGCTTTTCTTTCCCTTTCTCTATAACTATGGAACGTGGACAAGCAAGCAAGGCCAAGACAGTAGTAAAGAGGCGACGGACCGCCTCCCTCTCGGTGGTGCCGGTGGAAGAAGCTCCTGAAGAGGCGTCGACCGACCTCGCGGCGGTGGCGGCATTCTTAAAGGAAGAGGAGGCTCCCCCGGCAGCCGTGGCCGAAGAAGAAGGAGGGGAGGGTGACCTCCACCTGGTAAGCTTCCTATGGATTGAATGGGATGAAGAAAAGAGGGAGAAAGGGGTTCTTTGAAAGTGCCTGAAATCGGGTTTGAATGGCGTCTAGACCAGGTGACGCCTTTCAAAGGGCGTCGCCATGGTCCGACGCCATTCAAAGGGAATTTCAATTTTTTATTAGAGTAGAAAATGGGTTTCAATGGCGTCAAGGTATGTGGACGGCTTTCTATGGACGTCCATGTTGCTCGATGCCTTTCAGTTAGAATATTTTTATTGATTTTCTATGTCCATTGCCTGATGAAATTTTCTTGAATTGTTTGCAGGGGACAATGAGGGCCCGCATATCATGGGACCTAGTTGTAGGTGCCTACAGAGGGCTCCCAGACTTCCAGAAGGTGCGCCTGCGCCAGATGGGGTTTGCGGAGATTCTGGAGATCGAGCCCTTCTGGCTCGACTTGGTACTCCTGCAGGCGCTCAGGGAGCGTTGGGACTCCGAGAGTCGGGCATTTCTAATGCCCTGGGGCCACATGGTCCCAAGTTTGGAGGATGTCGCCAGGATCACCGGCCTGAGGGTAGAGGGCCGGGTGGTAAGAGGGGTGACTTACCCCAATTACCGTAGATTGGCGGAGGCCTTGCTAGGGATAGAGGTCTCTAGCTTAGATAGGGAGTCCAGGACCGTCCCCAGGGTAGAGGTAGAGGTTGCCCTAGGATTAGTATAGCCCCGGTGTCTGTCTAACAAGACCCGGGAGGCCTTTAAAGACAGATTAGCTGAGTCCTCCTCTGCCGTCTACTGTAGAGATCATAGTCAGGCGGAGGAGGTAGATAGACAACTTAGAGTCTTTCTAGTTTTCTTTTTTGGTCGGTTGCTCTTCGGTACGAAGGGCAACCATATCCACTATAGGTTCTTCTTCCTGTTAGAAGATCTTGAGAGTCTCCATGAGTATGCCTAGGGTGCGGCCCTCCTGGCCCACCTCTTCGCAGATTTGTTCACGGTCACACCGGATCGCGAAACGACCGCCATCAGCTTTTCGCCGTTTTTCCAGGTATAAGTCATTTTAATTATTTGTTTACGCAACAATGTGATGTTTTCTAACTTATATGTTCGTGTGTGCAGGTTTGGAGCTACCACTACTTCCCGCTCGGCCGAGCGCGGAAAGTGAGACCGGGTGCCATCCCATCGGCCCGATGGCAGCCAATTGTGGACACCGCCCCGCAACACCATCAGTTGACGGCCCTTTGCCGTCAGTTCTTAAATTACCCAGAGCTTCTGATAAGTTGTTTAATTATTTATTTTTGAAACGTTTCAATAATTAAATGTAATTTATTAATGTATGAATACATCTAACTTATATGTATGCAGGTGATCTGGTGCCCATATTTGGGCATGGGCGAGGAGGGCCAGCCGTGGGTGACGGCTGGCCGGAGGAGGTTCGGGAGGCAGATGTAGCTACACTGCCTCAACGAGATCAAGCCCCTCTGCCTTTAGCTTGTGATGAGGACGCTGGGCCTCCACCAAGAATGGGTGGATGAGGAGGTCCTGGAGGGAATCAGACGGAGCATGAGGGGCAAGCAGGCCCTCACAGATCGACGAGCGAAATTCTCGAAGCAGTATGAAGACTAGCATTGCCGGGGTGTTCGAGTCGAGTCACAAGCAGAGAGTAGAGCAGCTTATCTCCAACAGTACCGGATACATTACGCCGATCAGCTGCGGCTCCTCCGTCCAATCGATGTAAGTATGATTCATGCGTGTTTCATTTTATTATTATCTTAATTTATATTTGTGAATGAATATATATATGATATGCAGGACGCACGAGATGCAGTAATCATCGACCTCTGGGCTCGCCTACATGATGCCGAGGCCCAGCTGGAACAGGTCCAAAAGGAGCTTTTTGACCTGGTACGTATGCATGCATGAATGCTCATTTTGGTTAATTAATTTGTTTTGATGATTAGCTACTGACAATCATTCTTTTGGTGCAGCGAACTGTCTATACCCAGGCGGCTCCTCCTCCCTTCTCTTCTAGCGCTTCGTCCTCTACCTCGCCTACTGCTTACGAGGCTGCTCTCGCTGACCTCCAGAGTCAGCTCGCCTCCGCCATCCACCGAGCTTCTCTCGCGGAAGAGGATCGGGCCGCTCGAGTAAGTTCTAACTTTCACCTCCATCATTGAATTTGGTTTTGATTGCTTAGTTATCTGACAATATCTTCCCTGGCAGGTTGCTGAACTTCAAGAAGCCCTTCAAAGGGCTGAGGTTGACGCAGCTCGGGTCTGTGAGCTCGAGGAGTAGGTGGCCCGTCTCTCCACCGGGGTTCTCGCACGACTCCAGGTTCACCTGGAGATCCTGACTGAGGAGAGGGATCACGACCTCCTTCGGCTGGAGAGTCTTCAGGGTCGCCTCTCTGTGGCAGAGCATGAGCACCGGATGGTGGAGGAGAGATATCAGCGATCCCGCCAACGAGATATCAATCGTGTCCAGGCGAGTGCTTTCACGGCCAACATCGCCATATCGTTTGGCCAGGCAGGGCCGAGTGCGATGGGACCACCTCCACCTCCGACTCGTGGGCCAGAGGGACCTGACGAGGTGCAGAGCCAATATGAGGAGGTTGGAGAGAGTTAGCCTTGACGGCTATTTATGTACTTTTCTTTTTCTTGTGTGAGTCCTGTACAAAACACTTTTTGGTATATATATGAAACTTTCGCCTTCAATTTTTGTGCCTTGTGTTTTTAACCTTGTGCCCGGTACATGACTTAGCAAATAGGTTAAGTATCTGTTTAGGCTTAGCCCCTTGCCCGGTTAAGTAACTGGCTACTTGATCCTATTCTTGATAAAAGGGTCAAGGGGTGTAGCCTTTATTAATAAAGGTAATAATAATTGAAATGAAGGAAATAACAGAGTAAGATGCAACATATAAGCATGCAGATGCTCGCTGAAAATAAAAGAATGAAGCACACAAATGCTACAGGCAAATGCTAATTGAAATTTTTTTGATTTTTGAAATATTCATTTTGTTTGGGTTTTGGAACGTATATATTGTTTTTTTTGGATTTTGACGTATCTATCTTTTTTTTTTTGGATTTTGAGATATGTATATTTTTTTTTTGGATTTTGAAATATGTATTTTTTTTGAATTTTGAAATATCTATTATTATTCTTTTTGGATTTAAGATATGTACTTTTTTTGGATTTTGAAATATCTATTTTTTATTTATTTTGAGATATGTACTTTTTTTTTGGATTTTGAAATACCTATTTTTTATGCAAACTAAAAGACCAGCATGGTACTCAGATCAAAAGATCATATTTATTTATTAACTTAATTCCCAAATTGTTCTTCAATAATCTAACTTAGACTCATCGTGCTTGAACTTGTGTTTTCATTCGTGATCCCATTCGATGATCTAACCCTTAGTCAATCTCCGCCGTTCCTTAAGCTTGGAGTACACCTCTTCAGACAGAAAGGAAGAATTTGCTTAGAAAGCCCACGAGAAGGTTCCGGAGACCCAAAAAGATGTCCCTTTCTTACCCTAATATCTGTTGGGGTTCGGTCACTTTTTTTCTGGGGTATTTATTGACCTTGCGTTCCCTTTTCCTTTGATTTCGTGGCCTTGGTGTAACGTTTGTAATGTAATGGCCTTTTGATTTGATATTTGGCTTTTGCCTTTTCCCTTTTTTTTCTTTTCATGGGACGGATCTCCCCCCCTTTTTTTTTTATAATGGCCTCCTACTAAGATGGCAGGTAATCCTAGTAGTCTAATGGTCTATTCTAAGCCTCGTTCCGACGTCGTGGGCTAAGTGTAAAAACAAAATTTTTAAAAAGAATAATTTGCACTTTACACCCTTAGTCAGGCTTTCGGTATTCCTTCGGACTTCACATCTCTTGTTACTCACGAACCAAATGTGTCAGTATGTGTAGTAATGTGCTTGAATTAAATTATCTAGACTGATAAGGGAATTTGAGTTTCTAAATTTTCTAATTCCACTGGTCTTTGCACCATGCTGATCGACTCTTTAACCTAAGGATAGTATTTCTTAAGATACAGACCGTTCCAGGGGTGAGTTAACTCTTGCCCTTATGCATTAATTAGACGGTAAGCGTTACTAGGAAAAGCATGAAATATGACATATGGTCCCACCCAATTGGGTTGGAGCTTAGAACGCGGACCACCAGGTTTTACAAAGATTCTTTTGACGACCATTTCACCAACTTTGAACTTACGTTTAATGACTTTCTTTTGATAAAAACGTGCTAATCTATTTTGATATACTCTTGCATGATTAGCAGTTGACCATCTTTTCTTGTCTAAGAGTTCCAATTGAGCGAGTGCTGTGCGGTGCTCATCAATAGAGAATTCATTATTCAATTGTACTCTTATTGACGGTATGAGGATTTTGTATGGAACTACCGCCTCCATTCCAAATGTTAAGGAATAAGGAGTCTGCCCAGTGGGCGTGTGGATCGAAGTTCAGTAGGCCCATAGAGCCTCAATCAATTTTTCTGGCCAGTCTGTGAATTTATTAGACTTGTACGTCTTTTTGATGATTTTTATCAAAGTCTTGTTAGTTGCCTCTGCTTGGCCATTGCCTTGCGGATAATATGGAGATGAATGATGCAATGCAATTTTGTACCTGTTGCAGAGGTCCTTCAGCTCTTGTGATACGAACTGCGGTCCATTGTCAGTGACGATGGTGCTTGAAATTCCAAATCTTGTAATGATGTTCTTCATAATGAACTTGCAGATGGTTGATGCTTTGACTTCCGTGTATGCTTCGGCTTCCGACCACTTGGTGAAGTATTCCATTGTTGTGAGAATGAAGGACTTCTGCTTAATGCCGAAATCGGGATTGCCAAGGGGTCCAATGACATCGAAAGCGCACATGGAGAAAGGCCATGGGGAGGAAACAGGATGGAGTGAAGATGCAGGAGAATGGATCTTGTCGGCATGAAGTTGACACTTGGCATACCTACGGACATACCCTACATAATCTTCTTCCATGGTTGGCCAATAGAATCCTTGTCTAAGGATCTTCTTTGCTAGCATTTGTCTATTAACATGGCCACCACAAACTCCAGCATGAGCTCCTTCCATGATCTTCCAAAGCTCATCCTCGTCTAAGTATCTTAAAAGAACTCCATCAAAACCTCTTTTGTAAAGTGCTCCTCCAACTAGGGTGTACCTTTGAGCAACTCTCCTGATAGTCCTTTTCTCCTCAGCTGTGGCTTCTTCAGGATATGATTGACCTTCACAATATTTGGCAATTTCATAGTACCATGGTTTCTCTTCATCATTCATCTCTTCTTGTAATTCCAATAACATTATCTCTCGCCTTTCCACGATATCTCCATCTCTGACTTTCTTCAGCAGCTTCTCCTTAGTTCTAAGGAATGAAGGGTCTTTCACGACGGGTGAAAGATGCCTATGAACAATGATCAACTCGGATTGTCTACTGATTGGAAAATTGAGGGATGATGCGAGGGAAGCTAGAGCGTCAGCTAAGATGTTCTGATTTCGAGGAACATGGATGTAGATCAATTTAGTGAAAAGCTTAGCATAAGCAGAAGTGAGTTCTTGATAAGGCTTGAGCTTGGGGTCAAGAGTTCGATATTTGGTTAGCACCTAGCGAAGGATCAATTGGCTATCACCCACAATTCTGAGTTTGGTGTCACCATGGAGATGAGTAGCCTCGAGGCCAACAAGGAGTGCCTCGTATTCAGCTATATTGTTAGTGACTGGAAAGTCAAGCTGAAAGGCTTGTGGAATGGTGACACCTTCAGGTGACAACAGAACAATGCTGATACCCTTACCGTGGGAATTAGAGTCTACATATCATCTTTGATTCTGTCTATGGACATCAGTTCCTCATCCGGAAACTCCGATCAAACTGGATCAAAACGATGAAGGGAATGATGAGCGAGGTGTTCTGCTATGGCATAGCCCTTGATCGCTTTCTGCTGAATGTAAATGATATCGAATTAAGATAGAAAGCTTTGCCATCGTGCTAACCTATCAGTAAGAACATATTTCTCAAGGAGGAACTTAATGGGATTCATTCTAGCGATGAGATGAACTTCATGGGCTAGAAAGTAATGCTTCAATTTATGAACCACCTATACAAGTGTTGCACATGTTTTCTCCATCGCTGTGTATCTCTGTTCAGCGGGGTTGAGAAGTTTAGAGAAATGGTAGGCTGCCCTCTCCTTTCCTTCTTCATCCTCTTATGCTAGGACAGCCCCCACCGCATCATCCAAGACAGAAATGTATAGAATCAAAAGTTTGTCTGGAGATGGTGGTCTCAAAACAGGAGGACTTGCCAAATAATTCTTCTATCCATCAAATGCCTCCTGACACTTATCGTCCCAATTCAATTTAACTCCCGGCTTGGTAAGCTCGTAAAACAATTTACACCTTTGTTAATGCTGAGAGACAAATCGACGAATAAACTACAACCTCCCGATCAATCCTCTTAACTCTTTCAAATTCTTAGGAGGTGACATTTCTCTAATAGCCTTTGCCTTGTTAGGATCGATCTCAATACCCCGTTTACTGACAATGAATCCAAGTAATTTCCCTGAGGATACCCCGAATACACATTTCTTGGGATTCATCTTCAACTGATATTCTCTTGATCTTTCTAATACCCTTGCCAGAACTTTGGCATGCTCAGCCTTAGTCTTAGATTTCACCAACAAATCATCCACATACACTTCGAGATCGATGTACATCATGTCATAAAATATTGCCACCATAGCCCTCTGGTAAGTGGCTCCAGCATTCTTTAACCCAAAAGGCATCACAACATAACAATATGTCCCCCAAGGTGTAGTGAATGATGTTTTCTCTTGATCTTCTTCTGCCAACTTGATTTGATTATATCCTGAGAATCCATCCATAAATGATAGAGTTTCATAACCAACTGTGTTATCGATGAGTACATCAATGTGAGGTAGTGGAAAATTATCCTTAGGACATGTCCGGTTCAAATCTCGGAAGTCAATACAGATCCTGACCTTCTCATCTTTCTTCATAACCAGGACTATGTTAGCCACCCATTGTGGATAGAGGACAACCCTAATAAACTTGGCTTTATGTAGCTTATCGACCTCTTCCTTCATCTTCAAAGCCATTTGTGGGTGGAATCGCCTTAACTTTTGTTTAACCGAGCTAGCTCCATCCTTTAATGTTAATCTGTGTTCCACTAGTGATGAGTCTAACCCTAGCATATCCTCATAACTCCAGGTGAAAGTGTCCTTATAATCTTTAAGAACTTGTACCACTGCCTTCTCATCCATTTCAGAAAGATTTTTGCTGACGAGGACAACCTTAAGTTTGTCTTTAGTCCCTAGATTAATCTCTTTGGTGGGCTCTTCTACGGTAGTTGAGGGTTCATCAAATCTTTTTACTCTACTGGCATATGCCTCAGCTGCGTCCTTGTCATCTTCCTCATCTTCAGTAATGGGGTCTTTCTCGTGTATCAATTTATACACTCCATATCCATCATTAACTGACTCATCATCTACACAATCTTCTGGCATCTGAATAGGATTCTCTAACAGTTGAGAGATAATAGAGCAAGAAAGGCATTTAAATGCTAGATCCTGGAGGTATCTATCTGGAATTTGTTTACTTTTAGATTTCCTAGACTTCCTAACCTGATTAACCTGCCTAGAACTAGACTCCCTAACTTCACTAGACTCCCTATCCTGACCTAATGAGGACGAAGAAAGATGAAAATCATGGAGTACATGAGGGAATACAGGAGAATCTTCCCAAGGGGAGGGACAAAGCAAGTATAGAAGAGAATCTTGCCCAAGTGACCCACGCGGTGGGTAACAATCGAACAAGTAGGAAGTTTCCTCAACGAGGATTTGGGAGAAGGAAGTTGTCAAATTGACGTTTTTTTTTGGAGAAAAGATGAATTAATCATAAAACAAGAATGGATATGAATAAGAGGAGAATGGGATGGAGGAAGCGGCACCAAGGCCAAAGGATTGGGGGGATCATACAGTAGCATGTCCCATATTAAATCATAAATCCTCTCTAGATCGAGAGGAGGTTGAGGGAGGAGGTCCTGTGGGGACAGAGTAATCATGATGAGCGGAGCCCGTGGAATATCTTCAGTGATGACCCGTGACCAAGTCGAGGTCAAAAGCAGAGTACGAAATAGAGTATGAAGTGTGAAAATGCGAGAGGGATAGGTTCCCCTCTAAAGAAGATCAGTAGTATAACCAGCTTCATAGGGGTCATCTGGCTCCCCTTCATTTATTTCCTCAGATAGCATAATTCTCTTGTCAAAAATGTCGTCAGGCCCTTCAATCAGCTCGTCTATCAATGGTGGCCACTTTGGCTCTGAGGGATCAAGAAATAATCTGTTTAATGCAATGTACAGATCCCTCAGGTCGAACCATCGGTACCATTCACATTCTGGATCTTGGAATTTCCTCCTTTTCATTGGCCGTAGAGCCTCCAAGGACTGGTACGTCAGCAATTCTGAGCAGTGTCTGGCCAGCTCCCTTCCGTAGATGTCATGCAGATCGAACTGAGAAGTGATTAGCACCGTGTTATCATTATCATGACTGATTATGGGTCCCTTGACAAAATGTGTATGCAGGGTCCATGTCAAGGGATCCCGACTTTCTTTACAGGGTGTAGTCATTGTTTCCCAAGCTTTCTGGCCGTCTTCATCTTCTTGTTGCTGCACAATGTCATGCCTGACTCTTCTGGCCTATAGCTTAGGCCATTACCAGGTATCCTTCGGCTGTCTTTAATGGGCGTAATTCTGCCCTGCAATTGTGTGCCTGGGCCCTTTCTAGGCTGATAGCCACCTTTCATAATTATTTCCACCCAAGGGTACTCATGCACTTCCCCCGCTTCATGGCATCAATTAGGTAAGGACTAAGTGTGGCAGCTTTCAAGGGATCAGCCACAGGATGATAAACCTGTAATACCGACAACAGAGGTTGTTGGCCAGGTAAAGAAGTCGGTCTGATATTCAAGGAATGAGAAGCTGCAAGAATCGGCATGCTCGTGACTTTAATAATACGTCCCTTGTATGGAAATTTGAGGCATTGATGATTTGTAGAAGGAATTGCTTCAAGAGACTTAATGTAAGGGCGGCCAAGGATACCCTTCAAAGATGGATTGATTTCCAAGATGTGAAACTCGACCTCGTTATGACAAACAGGGCCTAATTCTACCTTCAAATAAATCATTCCCAAAGGGGAACGGGTAGAATTGTCATATGCCGTAACAGAAATAGGGGAAGGCATCCACTTCTCCCTGGGTATACCACACAATTCAAGGGTCTTCGGTGATAAAACGTTGATTGAGGCCCCTGTGTCAACCAGGCATGCGTCTACGGCCTTCTTATAGATGTTGACCGTAATGCTCAAAGCCATGATTCTGACTACTGGTGGTGCTAGTTCCGAAGTATGGAATGTAATAAAGGACTGGTCCCCTTGAGGAACTAACAGTGTGGTGATCTTTTCCACCGGCACGTCTTCGTTGACCATAACTTTCTGTAAATATTCTGTCAGAGCCTCCTGATGGGTCTTGGATCTCTTGATCAACTCGAGCACAGAGATTCGTGCCGGTGTTCTATCTAACTGTTTCAACAGGTCGTATTGAGTGCTTGGTGCACTCTTTTCATTATTAGCTTCCTCTGGTGGCTGTGATGGGCCATCTCTGATAGTAGACTGAGGAAAGACCTTGTTGAATATTCTCCCGCTCCGAAGCATGTGTTCTTCAATGGTGGAAGGTGTAGGTGACAGTTTGAGCACCGCGGTGTTGGTGGGTGGTTTAGATGGTGTGGGGGGTTGGTAAACGGGTGATGGCGTAGGGTTGTTTGGTGGAGGCGTGGTGCGGATGAGGGGTTTAGATGGTTGGATGGTGGAGGGATAAGCGGTTGGTGCCGGTGAAGTGGAGAATGGCATATGAAGTAGCGGTCTGGATGGTTGTATGTCACTGGGGTAAGTGGTTGTGGTGGATGACGTGGGAAATGGCATGCGGAGTAATGGTTTGGATGGTAGTAGGGGCGTATAATTGGCTTGCGGATGGTTATTTAATGGTGGCGTGGTAATGGATGGTGTAATGGGTGTGGGTAGAAGGTATGCGGGTGTTGGTACAGGTGAAATGATAACAGATTGTGGTTTGGGTATGCGAAGAATGCGGCGTGGTGCTTGGTCGGCGGTGATCGGTTGATGGCCTGTTGAGTAAATAGAGGAGGAATCCTCTACCTTCTACTGCTGCCCTCGATTAGCCTCAAACTGGCTATTCGTCAAGATTGGGGCAAAATTTGATTTTGATGCTGGTGCTACGGAAGTGGGTTTTGCACTATACCCATGTTTGGAGGTGTTGCCGCATGTGCTGGCGCTCTCTATTGTTGCTGCTGCTATTGTTGTTGTGGTTGTTGTTGTTGTTGTTGAAGCCTTCTTGACTTCAAGGCAAATATGTACTCCCTCATCTCCTCCCAGTCGATGCCTCTTTGATCGTTAAGATCATGGATGTAATCTCGAAATTGGAAGCATGTATCTATTGTATGTCCAGGTTGCCTGTGAAAGGCGTAATACTTGGAAGCGTCAGCATTCTGGGGCCAGACTGTCTTTTCCCTCGGCAAGACTAAGGCATTGGCTGCCATCAAGGTGTTGAAAATGTCCAGTAAAGATTCTGGGAGTGCTGGATATGTCGCCCTTTTAGGGCCTGGAGGCTTCCTCTGTTGGTTGTAATCATTTTGGGGAGGTACATTATGGTATGCCGGCGGTGCGCGCGGCTGGTACTGCTGTTGGTTCTGCTGCTGGTACTGGGGCTGCTGATACTGCTACTTTTTCGGGGGCTGCTGCTGTGGCTGATACTGTGTCTACTGAGGTTTGTAACCCTGCGGGTTCGGAGGTCTATAACCTTGCTGGTTTGGAGGTCTATAACCTTGCTGGCTTGGTGGTTGCTGGTTTTTTGTGAATTGGCGCTGATTGTTGTTCATGGTGCTGATCTGCTTATGAGAGAGCGTGCCTTCGGTTGTCGGACCCGTGCTAGAAGGATTTGGCACGGCAGGCTTCCGAAGTGGAGGTCTGCTGGGTCGGTAAGGATCAAAGACATTGGAAAAAGTGGCATCTTTGAAGGCGTTCTGACAGTAACGAGATCTCTCGTAAAGTTCTACCATGTTGGTCAAGTTGTTCAAAGCTAGGACCAGTTTGTATTGAGGGGTGGCATTGGAAATCAGCATCTTGACTTATTCAGATTCAGACATATAATCCTTAATCTTCTCCACCATGCTCCTCCATCTATCAGCAAATGTGATGAAGTCCTCATCGGGCTTCATCTTCTCAGCAACCAGATCAATGATGGACAGAGAAGGTGCGACTCTGTCCTGGTATCGTTGAATAAATTTTCAGGATAGGATATCGTAATCTTCCACCTCAGATGGTTCAAATGAGAAGAACCACTCGAGGGCTAACTCCTCTAACGACTTCCTGAACAGGAATGCCAACGACCTCTTCTCGTTCTGCCAGAAGGATGACTCGTACATAAACTCCTTCAAATGGGTGAAGGGGTTACCAGTACCGTTGTATTTTCTATACACTGGCGTTTCTGAGGATGGCAAATAAAATACGGGTAGACTAGGAAGACTAATTTCAGGTGCAGCCTTAACTCCCATCATTTTCTGAAAATTATTGAACTGTTCATCCATACGCTCCATCTTCGCGAGCAGAGCTTGAGTCGTTGGATCAGCCTGGGGAGGAGGTGGTGGTGGTACATGATAGGCCTATTGCCTAGAGTATGTGGGGCAAGGGGGACAATATGGTTGAGGTCTGGCAGCGCTTCCACCATGCCCGAGGGCATTTTGATAAGTTGGCGTGGGCGGCCTAGCCGGTTGCCTTAAGGAGGATAGTTGTGGCCCAACTGGCTGAGAAGTTGAAACTTGAAGGCCTTCCATGGCCTGGTGAATGAAGGAAGTATGGTGGGGAGGAGGTTGAGGAACGGTAGGGGGAACCACAGGATTCGGTTCAGTAGACTGTACGGGCATCTTCCCCTTTAAAATGGATTGGATTGCCTCGAGCTGTTGAGGATCCAAATGGGAGGCCAGAACTCCCAGAGCGTTGACTAGATCAGAAGGATTGGAAGATGAGAGCTCATTCGGGTTCATGGTTCCCTCAAAGACAAGATTAGAGACTGCATGCACATGCGGAGGAAGATCAGTGCCAGAATTATGTTGATCATGAGCAAAAGGAGGAGGGATTTGGTGGTTTCCCTTATGTTGAAATGGATAAGAATGAGGATCACGGGGGGCATTAGCATCTCCCCCATTTTCATAGTGATAATCAGATTCAAGAGGGGCATTAGCATCTCCCTCGTAGTTGACTAGAGCATCGGAAGCCATGCTCAAATTCCTACATGATCGAAGCAACATGATATTATATTTGTTTTTAACAAAGATTTGCAGACAAGTCGTTCAGAGATTAGACAAACAAGTGGATGCTTAACGTTGTTTTGGGATTCCTTGTTGGATTATTTGGATTCAGTTAATCACAAATTCACTCAACAGGTAGGATCCTAGTTTCAGTTCAGTTTCTACTGTTATATTTTAAGGCTCTTCTTACAACGACATGAAAATCTAACCAGGACTTCGATTGGTACAACCAGCCAGATGAACAAGGAGGAATACCTTAATTTTGGGGACTTACGGAGGTCTTTAATGCCAACCACTCTAGTCTGATCGAGGGACCGACCCAATTAGAGAGAGGTGAAGACATCAAGAAAGGTGTTCCTATGAGAAAAAAGGAGGTGTTAGCCTCAGTGCGTATGACCTGTGGTCGGGATGGCCTCCAATGCTCAATACGTAATGGGTCATAGCAAGCAAATCAGAAATATGAGAATTGAAGAACAAAACAAGAAACTGTCTGAATCGCGTCACTGTTCCTCGACGCTATTCAAACCAGAACCTTATTCTACTCGCAAAAGCTCAGGCAGCAGACAACAGAGAAATTTTGCCTGAAAGGCATTGGGGTTTGGTGATGCGTTATGAAACGCGTCGTTGTTCCTGAACACTTTTCAAGTTGCAGAATCAACAATTTAGAAGGAATTTCTGGGTCAATTCTTCCTCAAACTAACATGATAAAGCAGTAAATAATCAACTCATATGAATCTTTTTTTAACAGGATGATTTATCAGGTCAACAACTAAAACATTCAATCAATCACACATGCTTCTTATCACAATCACAACTCTTCAATCAATCAAACGGGAAGGGCAAGATCTTGCCACAAGGATGTGCACGTGGTGCACGTGGGAATAACAATTAAACTAAAAACTCATCAATCGGTGAGGGCGTGTCCGAGGGACACAAGTGGTGCACCGTGGGTGCCCGATTGATAAAAGCAAGAACAAAGATTTAAAAGATGGCTAGACCAAGTCCTACCGTGATCGCCAAAAAGCTGTGAGTGCTCAAATAGTGATGTGTGATTATCATGAAAATTTTGTTGATTAAGTAACAAATAAACCTATTAAAAACTATGTGATCGTCAGAAACTTTTGACTAAAACATTTCAAAAGACAAAGATTGATCGCTAACCTGTTTTGGACGTGGGAGATGTTGAAGTTATTGATTCTCCTCCTTCAGTTGGCTAAAGAAAAAGAGCCCTTCTAACTTTGTTCTTACTTTGAATGCTTATTGGGCTTTGAGGATCGTCCATATTTCCCTTCCTTGTTGATTCCTTCCTTTTGATCTCCTTTGTACCTTGCAAAAAATAGAAAGAAAGAAAGAGGGAAAGAACAATAAGAACTTAAATAGCGATAGTATCTATCCCAATAATAATTTCAATCATGCAACTTAAACGAATGAACTCACTTGTTTGTAGTCTTTGAAACCCCTTAACACATGGATTGGAAAATAATGTTAGTGAATGTGTGCTGCATGGAGTAATGTAATGAGTAAAATTATGATGCTAACGTGATGAAAATATGAGAATATTAATTAAGAAGAACTGAGTTGGATAGCCCCTGGAAAGCCTTGGTTCTTGAATGGATGAAGAAAGGATGAAGAAAAGACGAAGCTTGCTTCAAAACTCCTGGAAGTAGTAGCAGTTCCTCGATCCTTCAGCGTTTGGACGTCCTCTCTTTCCACTCTTTCTTCACTAAAATTATCACTAAAAAAATTACTAATTATCACTAACCTTTTAATGGCCAAAGGCTTGGGTATTTATAGACTTAAGTTCGCGCATCCGCGGTTACTTACAGATTAACATGGAGTTTGAAGCCAGTCCAACCAAGAAATAGATAAACACAACTTAATTCATCATTATCTGTAATTAACTAAAACGTATCGCTCATGGGAAACGTCTTTTAGCTTAATTAAGATAAGGATAAACATCGGAAAGAAGAAACAAAAACACATTAGGAAACCTAAATGGCGTCGTGCATTGCAGACGTCTTTTAGTTTATTAATAAATTAATTCAAAATCAGATTAAACATCGAAATAAGAATAAATCCTAAAAGACGTCTGCATAGGTCGACGTCTTTTAGAATCCTTCATATTTGATTAAAAATTTGCATTAAAATGAATTTCATTAATAAACTTAAATAAGTTCTATCTGGCCCGATATCATTTAGATAATTAATCCAAAAAAATAATAAATTAACTAATGATTAAATATCATACCATTTTGAGGCATTATTATATGACATGAAATTTACTCAAGATAATGTCAAAAATAGCGTGTCTACAAACCTGTAGGTGCTTATTGGGAAATGAATTCACTGAACTGATCCGACATTGAATCATCGAATGGTAATTTACTTGACTGTCAACGGGCTTGATTCATCGTCACAGTGGCGTGGTTGATCCTTGGACTTGAGATACCAAAGACATCTTGTCAGTAGACTTCTGGACTTTGACCTTGGCTCACGAATCCCTATCCATGGGATCTCTAATAGTTAGGGATCGGGTCCAGCGAAAGACCTTCGAAGGTGATTGTGTGTTCAATAGAGAATCATTCGCTCTCAGGTAACTGGAGAGAGAATGCTCTAGGAAAGATCCGCAGGAGTCTATGGCCAGAGTGGACACAATATCAGAAAATGTGTTTTCTGATATTGTACAACAGAGTCTGATCCAAGTGAGTTAACCATCTAGGGTTTGACAATTGACCATACCCTAAGTCGACTCGAGAGCATTGTGCGAATAAAGGATTATAGCCACGTAGTAATTGTGGACGGACAGGTTCCATCAATGGGTTTCTGAACCTCATTACCTTTCGGGATCATGCGGTGTTACTTGGCACCCAACTTGATCAGAAGTCTGGCCGAATTTACATGAGATGTTAATTCGGTTAAATAATTAATTAAATATGAGATATTAATTAATTACTATAAGTCAATAAAGCATTATTGGACTTAACGGGCAGAAAATCGGACTGGTAAATGGGCCTAAAGGTCACACACAAATAGATTCTCATTCGGTGGTGTTTTCGTGGGGTTTTATATTAATTCGGGGACTTTTGTGAACAGTTGCATCGACTTAATATATAGAAGAGGCCGTGTAGAAACCTTGGGCCAAGCTCCAGGAGCTCTCCATGCTGTATGCTCCCCCCCCCCCCCCCCCCCCCTCTCCTCCTCCTCCTCTAGGTGCCCCCTTCGAGGCTCCAGGTGTCTTCCCGTCTCTGTCGTGTGCGAATCCCGAACATCAGGAATTCTCATCCGCCTGTTCTGGACGCTGTTGCGGCGAAGATTCTTTAGCGAGTGTGCTGGTCTAGGTGAGGGAGCGAGGACGAACCATCACGGAGAATCGCGTGGATACTGCTGGAGGCCGGACGTTTGTGCGGCTAGCGGCATCGCCTCGACGGAACCGATTCGAACGCGGATTCGAATCCGCGCACGGTGATATGATCACATCCTGTTTATTTCGATTTTATGGTTTTTGTTTCGAAATGGATCTGAGGGCATCGGGCGGGATTTTTCCTTTCATATTCCGCTGCATTTTTTGCATCCTGCCCGGGTCTTAACAATCCAGTCCTCTCTCTCTCAATCATATGGATAGCGGCGGGCCAAGCCATAAACGACAAAGAGTTGCCGTCGTCCCGGTAGTCGAGGTGGAGGAAGAGATTGTCGAGGCCCGCGCCCAAGAGGTGGTTATGGACAAGGCGGTGGCATTAGCGGCGGTGGCGGCCTTTATGGAAGAAGAGGAAGCTCCGCCCGCGGCTTAGGCAAGTGAACTGGTAGCGGCACCGGTTGAGGAAGCCGGCCACCTTATAGTGAGTCCCTAAATAACCCCTTTTATTGTTTTTGCAGGCAGACAAGGCCAAGGAATAGGGTAAATGGGTCCACGGACCCAGGCTTGAAAAGTGTCGGGACCAGGCGACGCCATTCAAAAGGCGTCGACCACCCCCGATGCCATTCAGGACAGTTGTCAAGGTCCAAAAATAAGTATAGAAATTGATTTTAATTGGCTTTCTGATGATTAATTCAATATTTTCTTGGACAATTGCAGGGCACCATGAAAGCCAGAATCTCATGGGATCTAGTGATAGCCGCCTATCGGGTCTGTCAAACTTCCAAAAGGCATGCTTGAGACAGATGGGTTTTGGGGAATTGCTAGACATAGAGCCACTGTAGCTAGACTTAGTGTTGCTCCAGGTGCTGAGAGAGTGGTGGAATGCCAAGAGTCGGGCATTCTTGATGCCCTGGGGACACATGGTTCCCAGTCTATAGGATGCTGCTAGGATTACCAGATTTAGGATAGAGGGTAGGGCGGTGAGTGGTGTTACCTTCCCAGACTACAGTGATTTGATTGGGAGCTTGCTGGGATTGCGGGTAGCCACATATGGGAGGGAGTCCAGGACCTTACTCAGATGGAAGGTGATGAATGCACTGGGGCTGAAGAACCCATGACAGAAGGTGGGTGAGTCCCATGAGATGTTTGTAGATAGATTGACTAGGACAGTAGGGGCTGCTTATTGCTGGGACGAGGAGAACAGGGAGAGGACAAATAGAGATCTTAGGATGTTCTTAGTTTTTCTGTTTGGTAGGTTATTGTATGGGACCAAGGGCGACGTAATCCATTGTCGTTTCTTGGGAGTATTGATAGGTTTAGATATGATAGGGGAGTATGCCTGGGGTGAGGCCCTTCTGGCCCACCTCTTCACAGATTTATCTACGGTCGCGCCAGACCACGAGACCACCATCAACGGCTTTGTGTCATTTCTTCAGGTGTGGTTATGTTTATTTATTTATTTCTTTTCCTTAAATGATATGCTATGATGCCTTCTAACCTAAATGTTTCATGCACATATTTGGAGCTATTATTATTTTCCTTTGGGATGGGCGAGGCTGATCCGCCCAGACATGATTCCGTTGGCCCTCTTGTGGCGGCCAACCATCGACACAGCACCTCAGCACCATCAGTTGACGGCCCTACGGCGTCAGCTTCTTGATTACCCAGAATTATTGGTAAGCTCTTTTTCTTCTTATTATGTTTTCTGATATATATGTTTTATTTATTCTTGTTAAATTTGGTTTATGAAATTGATTTATTATGAATGCGACTAACCTATATGAATGCAATGCAGGTTATCTGGAGGTTGTATTTCGGTATGGGTGAGGAAGGCAACCTTGGGTGATGGCTGGACGCGAGCGCTATGGTAGGCAGATGTAGGTCCACTGCCTGAATGAGATTGAGTTGCTGCACCTCCGCCTCGTGATGAGGATGTTGGGTCTTCATCAAGAGTGGAACGAGGAGGAGGTCCCAGAGGGGGTAAAGCGGAAGATGAGGGGGAAGCAGGCCCGTACCAACTGGCGGGTCAAATTTGCGAAGCAACACGTGGATTGGGAACAGTGTGACATAGTGGTGGAGTCTCATGCAGAGAGCAGTAAGGCCTACCTCCAGCAATACAGGGTCCATTATACCGCCCATTTCTAGCAGCTCCGACCCCTCGATGTAAGTATGATGATATGCTTCTTGCATTTTTTTATTATTATCATCATTTCTTGTTATATGCATTTGTGAATGACTAATCTGAATGTGAATATGCAGGATGCACGGGACGCCACTATAATCGGCCTCCGGGCTCGCCTCCAAGATGCAGAGCGGCAGCTCAATCAAGCCCATGCTGATCTCAACATTCTGGTATGTATGCATGACCTATCTAATTATGCATGAATGCTTTTGTTTTTATTACTTATTTGTTTTGGTGCTCAACCACTGACGGCAACCTTTTGGTCCAGCGCGCCGCATATACTCAGGTTGCCCAGCCTCCTTCCAACCCAGCTAGTGCCTCCACATCTGGTTCCTTATCCAACGCGGCTCTCGCCTCCCTATAGGAGCAAATTGCTAGTGCCATCCTTCAGGCCTCCCAGGCATAGGAGGACCGTGCTTCCTGGGTGAATTCTGACTTCAACATTTCCTTCTTCATTATCATGTATGCCCTGACTTGAACTATGACTAAATTTGATATCTTGATTGATAGGTTACTAAGCTTCATGAGGCTCTCCACAGAGCCGGAGAGGAGCTTGAGCGGACTAGGAGCGCAGCGGCCTAGGCACAAGCGGACGTTGCTTGGGCCCGAGAGCTGGAGGAGAGGCTGGTGAGGCTCTCCAGTGGCGACCTCCCCCACGAGCTTACACACCTCCAAATGCGTCTGGAGGTCATTATGGGGGAGAGAGTCCGGGGGAGGGACCGGATTATGGCGGAGAACAACACCCTCCGGGTGCAGCTTGGAATTGCAAAGCTCGAGCGGCAGTGTAGAGGAGAGATATCAGCGCGCCTGCCAGCGAGCCCGCAAGGGAGGCCATGGTAGTGTCCTCATCGCTAGATGTTGCCGTGTCCTCTGCCAGTGCCAAGCCTAGCACCATGGGGCCGCCAACACCACCAGTTCGAGGGCCAAATGTTCATAACAAGGCGCAGAGCCAGTTGGATAAGGGCCACGGGGAGAGCCAGCCATGAGGATGCCGCTGGTGTTGTTGCTGATATCATACTGTTGTTATCTGATATTGTGTTGATCATTATGATGTTGTGTTCATGCTATTATGCTGCCGAACTCTTGATGGCATATTTTTGAGTCCTGATCTTCGAAAATGATGGACTTTTTCTTTTCCACATATGTATGATGATACTCTGCTATGGATGAACCTTTGTGAATATGAAATGAATGGAAGTCTTGTAAACCTTGACTATTTCTTTTCGGCTTTGATTTCTTGTGTAGCTGTGCCCTGCGAATGACTTGAGCAAATAAATTAATGTGTCTATTCTAGCTTACCCCCTTGCCCAGTAGGTAACCAACTACTTGAACCTATCCTTAGTAAAAGGGTCAAGGGGAAAAGTCTTTATTTAGTGGAGGCAAAAATAAATCAAAGAAAGATAAATGCAACATGCAAGCATGCAAATGCTGACTGGAAATAAAAAATGCAACACACATGCGTAACAAATGGATGCAATTCGAAATTTCAACCTATTCAATTTTTTTTATGATTTTGAAAATATCCATTTTTTTGTGATTTTGAAAATATCCAATTTTTTTTAGTTTTAAAATATTAAAAAAATTGATTTTGAAAATATCCAATTTTTTTGAGTTTTAAAATATTAAAAAAGAATTGATTTTGAAAATATCCAATTTTTTTAGGTTTTAAAATATTTATTTTTTTTATTTTGAAAATATTCATTTTTTTGTTTTGGGTAAACTTAGCCTAAAGACCAGTATGGTACTTGGATCAAAAGAGCTTACTTCTTTGTTATCTTAATTCCCTAATCATTCTTCCATAACCTAATCTAGGTTCACCATGCTTTTATTGTGCTTTTGTTCATGATCCCATATGATGATCTGACCCATAGTCTACTTAGGCCATTCCTTAAGTTTGGAGTACGCCCCTTAGGGAGAAGGGAATAAATGGTCTAGAAAGCTCACGAGAGGGTTCTGGAGACCCAGGAAGATGTCCTTCTTTTACTCTATTGTCTATTGGGGTTTGGTCACTTTCACTTTATGGGAATTTTTTTATTTTGACCTTACACCCTTTTATTTGGATTTTGGCCTTTTGGTTTGACATGTGACTTTGTGGCCTTTTTTCTTTTGATTTGGCTTTTGCCTTTTGCTTTTGCTTTTGGGGCAGGTATTTGATTTTTCCCCTTTTTTTTATGACACCCTCCTACTAGGACCGCATATATTTTTAGTAGTCTATCCCAAGCTTCATTCCCTCATCGTGAACCGAGAAAGAAAGAATAGGTTGCACCTTACACTCTCAGTCAAGTTGTCAGCATTCCTTGGACTTGACATCATTTGTTATTCATCGTGAATTTTGTCGGCATGAAGTTGACACTTGGCACACCTATGGACATATCATACACTGTCTTCTTCCATGGTTGGCCAATAATATCCTTATCTAAGGATCTTCTTTGCTAGCATCTGTCTATTGACATGGCCACCACAAACTCCAGCATGAGCTCCTTCTATTATCTTCCAAAGCTCATCTACATCCAGACATCTCAGAAGAATACCATCAAATCCTCTTTTATAAATCTCTCCTTCAACCAGGGTGTATCTTTGAGCAATTCTCCTAATAGCCTTTTTCTCCTCAGCCGTGGCTTCTTCAGGGTATGATTAATCTTCACAATACTTGGCAATTTTATAGTACCATGGTTTCTCCTCGTCTTCCAATTCTTCTTGCAATTCTAACAACATGATTTCTCTCTTCTCTACGATATCTTCATCTTGAACCTTCTTCAGTAGTTTCTCCTTGACCTTAAGAAAAGAAGGGTCCTCTACAGTAGGAGAGAGACGCCTTTGGACAATGATTAATTCTAAATGTTTGATGAGTGAAAAATTTAGAGAAGATACGAGGGAAGCAAGAGCATTAGCTATAATGTTTTGATTACGAGGGACATGGACAAAGATCAATTTAGTGAACAGCTTGGCATAAACAAATGTGAGTTCTTGATAAGGCTTGAGTTTGGGATCAAGAGTGCGATACTTGGTGGGAACTTGGCGAAGGATAAGTTGACTATTACCTATGATTCGCAATTTGGCGGCACCATGAAGATGAGAGGCCTCGAGGCTGGCAAGGAGATCCTTATACTCAGCTATGTTATTTGTAACAGGAAAAGCAAGCTAAAAGGTTTGAGGAATGGTGACACCTTCAGGTGATCGGAGAACAATGCCAATACTTTTACCATGAGAATTCAGAGCTTTGTTAAAATGCAGAGTCCACATGTCATGAGTCAATTTGTTTATGGACATCAGTTCCTCATCCGAAAACTCCGATCAGACTGGATCAAATCTAGGAAGAGGGTGATGAGCAAGATGTTCCCCTATGGCATAACCCTTAATCGCTTTCTGCTAAATGTAGGTTGTATCGAACTGAGAAAGAAAGCTTTTCCATTGTGGTAGTCTATCTGTAAGGACGGATTTTTCGAGAAGGAACTTGGTAGGATTCATCCTAGCGATGAGATGGACTTCATGGGCTAGAAAATAATCCTTCAATTTCTAGACTACCCATACCAATGCGGCATAAGTCTTCTCCATCGCTGTGTATCTTTGTTCTGCGGATTTTAGAAGTTTAGAGAGATAGTAGGCTGCCCTCTCCTTTCCTTTTTCATCTTCTTATGCCAGGACAACCCCCACCAAGTCATCCAGGATAGAAATGTACAGAATTAGATGTTTGCCCGAAGATGGTGGTCTCAAGACATGAGCACTTGCTAGATATTTCTTCAGTCCACTGAATACCTCCTGACACTTATCGTCCCAATCAAATTTGACTCCTAGCTTAGTAAGCTCGTAAAACGGCCTACATCTCTTTGAACGTTGGGAGACAAAATGACGAATAAACTGCAACCTCCCGATCAATCCTCTTAATTCATTCAAATTCTTCGGAGGTGGCATTTTTATGATAGCTTTTACCTTGTTGGGATTGATCTCAATGCCCCATTTACTCACAATAAATCCTAACAATTTTCATTTACTCACAATAAATCCTAACAATTTCCCTGATAGAACACCAAACACACACTTTTTATGATTCATTTTCAATTGATATTCCTTTGATCTTTCCAACACCTTAGCCAAGACCTCAACATGACCGGCCTTAGTCTTAGATTTCACCAAAAGATCATCCACATATACTTCCAAATGAATGTGCATCATGTCATGAAATATTGCCATCATAGCCATTTGGTAGGTTGCTCCAACATTCTTCAATCCAAATGACATGACCACATAGCAATATGTTCCCTAGGGTGTAGAGAATGACGTCTTTTCTTGATCTTCTTCTGTCAAACGGATCTGATTATATTCTAAGAAACCATCCATAAATGATAGAGTTTCAAATGCAGTTGTATTATCAATGAGGACATCAATGTGAAGCAATGGGAAATCATCTTTAGGACATGCTCTGTTCAAGTCCTAGAAGTCTATACAAATTCTGACTTTTCCGTCCTTCTTCATGACTGGGACTATGTTTGCCACCAATTGAGGATAGAGGACAACTCTAATAAATTTGGCTTTATGCAATTTGTTAACCTCCTCTTTCATCTTCAAAGCCATCTAGGTGTGGAATCGCCTTAATTTCTGTTTGACCGGGTTAGCTCCAAGTTTCAAAGTTAATCTGTGTTCTACCAAGGATGAAACTAACCCTGAAGATAACTCCAGGCGAAAGTGTCGTGATAATCCCTGAGAACCTAAACCAAAGCCTCTTCGTCTGGTTTAGAAAGACTTTGACTGATGAGGACTACCTTAGGTTCATCTTCAGTTCCTAGGTTGATTTCCTTGGTGGGTTCTTCTACAGCAGCTGAGGGCTCATAAAATCTCTTCATTCCACTTGCATATGCCTCAACTGCGTCCTCATCTTCTTCCTCACCTTCGATCATGGGATCTTTCTCATGTAGCAATGCAAGCACCCCATATCCATCATCAACATATTCATCTACCTCACATTCTTCTGACAACTAGACATGGTCTTCTAAAAACCGAGGGATTTGAGAACAAGAAAGGCACTTGGAGGCTAATTCTTGGAGGTATCTGTCTGGAATGCGTCTATCCTTAGATTTTCTAACTTGCCCAAACCTATCTTCACTAGACTCCCTAAAACTAGACTAGCTATCCTGACCTATGGAGGATGAAGAAGGATAAAAATCATGGAATATAGGATAAGATACAGATGACACCTCCTGCAAGGAGGAGCAAAACAGATCTAGCAGAGAATCTTGCCTGAATGACCCATGCAGTGGGGTACACTTGGACAAGAAATAGGAAGTCTCCCTAATGATGACTTGAGAAGAGGTTGAGAATTGGACTTTCTTTTTTGGAAGAGTTCTCATTAATCATAAAGCAAGAATGGATTTGAAGAGTAGATGGAATAGAAGTGGATAATGAAGATAATGGCACCATGGCCAAAGGATTTGGGGGATCATAGAGCAGGATGTCCTGAATCATGTCACGGATCTCCTCAGGATTAAGAGGAGTCCAAAGGAAGAAGTCCCGAGGGGACAGAGTGATCCGGATGGGCGGTGCTCAAGGAATATCTTCAGTGATTACCCTGGACCAGGTCGGGGTCAGCAGCAGGGTTCTAAACAGAGTGTGGAAAGCAAAGACAAAAATAGAATAAGTGGATGACCAGAGGTGGTCCTTAGTTAGGCCTTCTTCAAGGGGTCATCAGCTTCCCCTTCATCGGTCTCCTTATCAAGTAAAATCCTTTGTCAAATATAGAGCTAGGTTCTTTAATCAGATTTTCCACCAAAGGAGGCCATCTTGGCTCTATTGGATGCAGAAAGAGCCTGTTCAGAGCAATGCAAAGGTCCCATATATCAAACCATATGTACCATTCACACTCTGGATCATGAAATTTTCTTCTTTTCAAAGGCCGCAGAGCCTCTAGGGACTGATAGGTGAGCAGTGGTGCACAATGTTTGGCCAAGTCCCTCACATATATATCATGAAGATAAAAGTCCGAATTGACTACCACCATACTATTTCCCTCATGCTGGATGACGGGCCCTTTGATGAAATGGGAAGATAACGTCCAAGTTAGAGGGTCCCGATTTTCCTTATATGGGCTTACCATTGTTTTCTGCCCTCCTTCATTTTCTTCTTGTTGCATGATCTCATGCCTTACTTTCTCCGGTCTATGTCCTAAACCACTCCCAGGCATGATTCTTTCATCTTTTACTTGCTTAAGCCTTCCTTGTAGTTGTGTTCCTAGTCCTCTCCCAGGTTGATACCCAATTTTCATCATGATATTCCACGCTGGATTACTCATGAACTTCCCCCACTTCATTGCATTGATAGGGTATGGTGAGGATAGGATGGATTTCAACGGGTTTGATGAAGGAAGATAAGTTTCTAAGAGAGAAAGAATCGATTTTTGGATAGATGTTTGTATAGGAACTGGATTGACTTTAAAGGAATGTGTAGCAGCAAGGATCGACATGCTAGTCACTTTGACAATACGCCTTTTGTAAGGAAACTTGAGGCATTAATGATTAGTAGATGGAACAGCCTCAAGGAGTTTGATATAAGGGTGACCAAGGACGCCTTTAAGGGAAGGGCCTATCTCCAGAATGTGGAATTCGACCTCGAAATGACAAACTGGGCCTAGTTCTACCTTGAGGTAGACTATGCCCAGTGGAGATCTAGTGGTATTATCATAGGCAGTCACGGATATGGGAGAAGGTACCCATTTATCTTTCGACACACCATACAATTCCAATGTCCTTAGCAACAGGACACTGATTGAAGCTCCTGTGTCTACCAAGCATGTGTCAATGGCTTTTCGACAAACATTCACAGTGACACTCAAAGCCATGCCCCGTGCTGCCAGGACTGCTAACTCAGAATGGTGGAATGATAGGGATGGCTGATCACTTTGCATCACTAGATGTTAGTATTAGGTGGCCTACAAGCCAATCGGATACTTTGCATTATTCAGTTATTAATACAATGGCTTTGTTTCATTGTGTTTATAATTCGATATTGTTTATCCATGATGAAGTCCATGAACATGTGCAATGGTCTTCGGATTATGATGAGATCATAATTACGGGGCTGAAGACTTGTAAACACATGTTCTTAATTATTCCTAGTCAAAGGATGTTTGAAGAGGGGCATCAGACATCTAGATAGACTAGTACAGGTTTCTTCAGCTCATTTGATGAGGATGACTGATCCTATAAGTCACTTGTGTGGAGACACTATGCTGGACCTGTAGGTAATCATTGGCAAATGAGTTCACTGAACTGATCCGACCATGAATCGCTGAATGGTAGTTACATAATTGTTAATTAGCTTGATTCTTTTGTCACGGTTGCATGGATGGTCCTTGGACCTGAGACACCAAAGATACCTTGTTGGTAGGTCTCTGAGCTTTGACCCTGACTAACGAATCCCTAATCATGGGTTATCAATAAGTCAAGTGATCGGGTTCAGGGAGATGCCCTCGAAGGTAATTATGTGGTTAATACGGGATCATCCGCTCTCGGTAGTAGGGGAGAGAATGTTCCGGGAATGATGCGCTTAAGTCCCTGGCCAAGGCGGACTTTGTATTAGATAAGGAGTTATCTGATATAGTTTAGGTGGCATCTGATTTAAGTGAATTGATCGGCTAGGGTTTAACAGTAAACCATACCCTAGGTCGATTCAGGAACATTACACGGATGAAGGATTATATCCGTACGGTAATCGATGATGGAAAGGTTCCATTAGTGGGTTACGAAACCCCAATGCCTTCTGGGATCACACGATATTGCTCGGCACCCAACGTGATTGGAAGCCCGTCTGAATTTATTGTGGGACATTAAATTCGACTGATTAATACAAGGATATTAATTAACTAAGTGGTTCAGTAAATAGTTATTGGACTTAATGTATAACGACCTGCCACTCTATAATCGGGGATCCGATTGCTAAATGGGTACCGAATCATTAAACTTGGAGCCAAGCCAGGATCTCGATAAGTCTGGGAAATAAATGATAAACTAAGCTAAACATTCACATTGCATCGAATTGTAAAAGAAGTGCATAAATTAAAAATTATTACAATTCGACTCGACTTAGCAAATAATTACATACCCCAACTGAAAAAGAAATAATTAAGCGTACAGGCCAAAAAAGGAAATAACAACTACATCGGGGCATACCCCAGAACAGCGACTGCTGGCGCGCAATCCAAGGTAGCACTCTCCTCGCTACGCTTACTTGGAACCCTCACCTGAAAACCGCAGGGGGTGAGTCTCATCAAAAAAAACTCAGTAGGGATCCTTCGATCCCCACCACCCACTCACACACCCACAAGTGCAACAGCACAAATTTAAATAAGTAAAACAGTAAGCACAATTCCCAAATTTCGATATAACACACATGCATTCAAAATGTAACATGCACAACTCTGGAACCATTCCGTTAAGGAGCCCACAACCAGCGTCTCGGCTAAATACGCAAACCACACAATAGAACGCGGAAAACACCAACCCGCTGAGACCAAACAACAACCCCTCGAATAGCACGCTGGCTACTCCGGCCTAACAGGCTACAGGTGGTTCTACTTCCCCCAGCATGAGTGACACTCCGAATGTATCACTCCCACACCAGTACTAACTATACCCCAGGGTACATCAGGTAACCCTCTCTCTAGGCGTCACCCCACCACTCCCACACCGGCGCCGTGTCACTCCCACACCGACACGGGGTGCCTAAGCGCTAACAACTGTCACTCTAGGCCCACGATCGCACAAAACGCAACACGGTGTGATTCGATCACGTAGAATTCATTGTCTACGATTATGATTTCAAGCATGCAATTAACCAAACTATCTATCAATGTAAACACATGTTAATTGTAGAAATTAATGAGATTCTATCTTGAATCACGTCGCCCAAGGCCGACGTCATTCAAGTCTCCTAAACTGGTTCATGTGAAAACTGGCCTCGGAAGATGGCCCAAAACGTGTCGTTCAAGTTGGCCGCTGTTGTTACCAAAAAATTGAACAAGAAGAAGAGTCAAAAGATTAACAAAGAAGGCCTAAATCAAAGAGAATTGAAAGGAAGAACTGAGCCCATTAATTCAAGCAAGAAAGGTTCAAGCAATTTTTCAAAGAAAGCCCAAGTGAAGAAGGTTAATGGGCAGCAGTCATGCCTATTTTGCAAGCCAAATGAATAAAAAATGGGCCACTCTAGGGCGCAAATGGTGAAGAAATCCAATGGCACAACCGGGCCCATTATCTTAAGCAAAGGAGGTCCAAGCAATTTTTTCAAAGAAGGCCCAAATGAAGAAAAGTTAATGGACAGCAGTCATACCTATTCTTGCAAGCCCACAGAAGTCAAAAAGGGGTTACTTTCAGCCCAAATGATGAATAAATCCAAGGGGGCAGGCTCGAACCCATTATCTCAAGTAAAAGAAGTCCAATAGGGCCAATTTGGGCCCAAAAAGGAAAGGCCAAAGCCCAATTTCGTGGCAGCCTTTAAAAGGACCCAAATGGTCCCCTCATGGCCTATTCTTACCCCTTTGGCCCATGGTCAAATCTGCCCAAAGGAGGATAAGAAGAAAAGTAAGTGGTCCCCCCCTCAAGATTCTTCTAGAAGAGAGTAGGTGAAAAGCAAAAAGAGAAGCTAATCATGATTCCCTAAGTGTTGTGGCCTCATTGGAGGGCTCTTAAGAGGGGTTTCTTATCCCTAATTTAAGGCTAATGGATGCCTAATCTACCCCCCAAAAGTAACCCAACTTTATCTATAAAAGAACCCCCATCTTCTACAAGAAAAAGTTGGAGACAAAAATCCCAAAAAAGAGAAAAGAGAAGAAGAAAAGTGAGAGAGCATGGAGAAGCATGTTTCCCTCCTTCCCCTCCATTTTCTGCATCCCAAGAGAGAAAAAAGAGTTAGAGAAGAAGAGAAAAAGAAAGGAAGAGTGCTAGAGAAGAAGAGAGCAAGATTGTAGGATTTAAGAGCCATTCTCCCTTCTCATCCCCTCTCCAAGGTAGAATGGGGGTGAAGAAGGTGTTTATTTCTGTCTCCTCGTTCTCTTATAATATTTTTTCTTTCGGTTTGATGTTCATAGAAACTTCTATCTCCCCCTTGATGTTCATCCATGGTGATTGAAAACAATGAAAATGCAAAGTTCAGATTTCCTGTGTCTGTTTTGTGAATCTGCTGGTTATCTTGCTTTTATGTTATTTTTTCCTTCATAAGGTATGTGTTTTTCGTGTGGGGATGGTATAAGGGCCTTTCTAGTTTATAGAAATGGTCTCCTCAAGCCTTAGAACCCCCTAAATATGGAGATACGGCCCGAAATGTGCTTTGCTGTCCAGATTTCCTTAAAACTGATTTTTCATTTATTTGTCTTTGGTTTTGGGGTTTTTCAAGGTGGCTTGGCCTTCCATGACCCTTAGGAGCACATCCCCTCCATGGATGATGTTCCCCCAAGGCCAAACATCAAGAGAAATCCCCTAAGTTTCACATATATTAAGATCTAAGTTTTTGTTTTCATGTTGGAACCGAATGGGTTTTGTTTGGATTTTTTCCTTTAATGGCTTAGGGTTTAGGCCCTAGAGGTTCTCAAGAAGGTTCCCTCACTAGTTGAGGATGAGCTTCTTTGGGTATAAACCCTCTAACATGGAGCCAAGAAGGAGAGATCCATGGAAAAGATAAAAAGTATACCTAAGTTTCTCATATGTTCATATTCAAGTTTTCATGATATTTTCCTAAAGAAATGCATCTAAAATATATTTTAAATAAATATTTTAGGCCTTGTATCTTTTATATTTTATTTTCCATCATTTGGGTTAGATTTAAACCCATTTTTTTTACCAAAAATCCGGATTTTAGCTTGAGTCTGCGGTCTGCAGCACTACAGTGTTGAGTCTGCGCCTCCCTGCGCAGACTCAGCGCCAGTTGCAGGTTTTTGAGTCTGTGCCTCTTTCAGCTTGGTTTTTGGGCTTGAGGTGATTCTTTGATCCTCCCCCAAGTTGTCCAAAGGTTCCTTGGACCTAGGGCTATCCTTTTGAGGCCCAATAAAGGTCCTAAATGACTTGGACTTTGGGTTGTTAAGCCCTTTATGTTTCAACCGAAATTTTGCCATATGTTTTAGAATTTTAAATGTTTTCCGATGTTTTACAAGGATGTCCCGATCCAAGGGTGCCAACAATCCAATGTTGGGTAACCCATTAAGGTCCCTCACATAAAGAACATCATTCTTGTGTTCCCATTTCTATCGGTTCATTTAGATGATATGTCCCAAAGTCCCAATGGGTTGGTGGAGTTCCTTACTCCCCAAATGTAGAAATGGAATGGGTGATTCCCTGTGGATAACCTTTCATTTTGAAGGCATTAAGGTCACCCTTTGGGTGAGTGGTTGGATGCTCGGCACGCCCCTCTTTTTTAGCCATCTCCATAGTCCATGGCTACATGTGATCCTCTAGGGAAATTGGTGGAGTTCCTTGCTCCCCAAATGGTTCAATGCTTTATAAAGTGATCCAAGAAGAATGGGATAAACATGAAGAAATCATGTCATTTGAAGAATTCCACATAAGAACCACTCCTTGAAAAGGCTTCATGTAGCCATACTCCACTTCTGAGATTTCTCAGTGTTATCCTCCCCAAATTTGTGGTGATTGTTTGATCACTTCAAGTTGAAAGAGGTATAAACCTGAAATTATGCTCAGATTTTGAGTCTGCGCACCTATAACCATGGAAATTTGATTGGGAATGGGGTACAATCTGTTTTTCTCCACTCCGGACTTCATATTCTAACTTAATGGTTGAAACTAACCCCTTGATGGATTTAATTGCAGCTTGAACTGTGCAGGAAACTCAAAAATCAATTTTCAGACTTGAGTCTGCGCCACTGTTCTGAGTCTGCGCACCCTTGCGCAGACTCAACTCAAAACTGTCAAAGATGCCTTACATGGACTAATAACCTCATTTATGGTTCAAATAACTCAAATAATTAAAGTTAATTCATTAAAAAAAAAGGGTTTAAGATAGCCATTTTCTATTTTAAATAAACACAAAATTCCAACTCAAGTTGAGTCCGCACACCTTTCATAAACTCATTTCAAATGAAAAAATCAACTAAACAATAAGTCAAATTGCTCAAATCACTTGCAATCATATATTAAACATTTCATTTCATTTAAAATAAACATCCATTTACAAAAAGGATCCAAATCCCTTCAAAATAAACAAAAATTACAAGTTCAACAGAGTCTGCGCACCTCTTGCGCAGACTCAAACTCATTTTTCTTGTCTCCTTGATCTTTGAAGCTCCCCAACATTTTTGAAAATCTTGGAATTCCCCTCAACATCAGGAGATTCCATCTTTTTAAGAATCTTGCTCAAAATCCTCTTTAAACTTGAGTATGCACATCAAGCTCAAGGCCAAAACCTCATCTCTTAGCCCCAAATCATGACTGCAGCTCCAAATCTGTAAATCATCATCAAACAAAACATAAAATCAAGTTATCCCACCAAAAATCCAATAAAATAACTCACAAATAAAAAATCCACAGTTCAGAATTGAGTCTACGCATCCTGGCGCAGACTCAACCCTGAAATTCACAAAAAATAAAAAATCAACCTCCCGACCACTAAAAGATGATCTAAAACCCTCTAAAAATCAAATTTATTCTTATCTATCAGGAAATCAAATAAAAACACCAAGTTTTTCTTGAAAAAAAATGCAAAAAACAATTCAAAACACGTCGGTGACAAATGAGTCTGCGCTACCCTGCGCAGACTCAACCTTGAAATCCCAAATTTGGCCTTTTTGACCTTAAATTCCCTCCAAATGAAACCCAAAAATTTACATGAAAATTTTATACTTTATATAAGTCAAAAACCTAAATAAAAGCTTAAAATTTCTTTTGCAAAAAAATATAAAAAATGTTTAAACACTTTCATAAACAATGAGTCTGCGCTCTATAGCACAGATTCAACCCTAAATTCCTAAAATCTGACGTTTTGGCCATTAAATTCCCATCAAATCAAAACAAAAATCTTAAGAATAAACCCTATATTTTTCACAAATCAAAACCCAAACAAAAATGATAACTTTTTCCTTGAAATTACCTAAAAAATTGAAAAAATAGGCTTGTGACAAATGAGTCCGCGCTACCCTGCGCAGACACAACCCCTAATTGTTAAAATCCAAACTTTTCAACCTCAATTCCTTTAAAATTAAATCAAAAAACCCAAGATAAGAATAAAATACTTTCTATAAATCAAAAATCAAATGAAACTCAAATTTGCCCTTTTGCAAAACATAAAAAATACCTAAAAGAAATCTCATTTCAATTGAATTTACTGTGTGGGAAGTTTTGTCACTCAGTGAGGAATTGCGAAAGGCTCTCATTGCAGCTTTAAAAACTCCTCAAATTTATGAAACTCATGCAACAGAAATTCAAGAAATACCCTATGAGTCATTCACGGCTTCCATCACCTTCACTGAAGATGATATGTTGCTGCCTACAAATGACCACAACAGGCCACTCTACATAAGAGGAAAGATAAATGGACAATCTGTCAATAGAATCCTAGTTGATCAAGGCTCTGCTGTCAGCATCATGCCTCTCAGAACTTTCCAGAAATTTCATTTTCATATGCACTTAAGAAGAGTGCAAGATTTCAAAATAGCTGGATTCAACCAGAAGTTAGAAACACCAATTGGGGCAGCTGAATTTGAAATGGTCGTCGGTGACTTTCACTTCACAGTCCTCTTCCATATCATAAATTCTGATACCACATACAAAGCTTTGCTTGGGCGGCCATGGATACATCAATATTTTGTGGTGCCCTCCTCATTGCATCAAATTTCCCTGGGAAGGACAAATACAGCAGGTCTTCGCTGATCTTGAGCCTTTTGAGGTTCATGAATGCCATATTATGGATGTCAATCTCTGTATGCCTCCACCCCTGGAGGAAAAAGAAGAAACAGAAAAATCTGATACCAGTCATAGCAAGGAATGGTTTCCACCTCCACCAGATATTAGCTCTCTCAGTCTTGAAGACAAAGAAGCTACAATTCTGAAAAGTTCCTCAGCAAAGACAACCAAACAACAAGATGTACTCTCTATAGAAGTCATGGTCCCAGTCGGACTAATCCATCCTATGGAAGAGTATGGATGTCAGCTTGTAGAGCCTTTGAAGAAATTCATGGTTCCTCACGAAGATGGACATAAAACAGTCTTTTATAGAGCTGATGAGCAGTCGGCTACTGAAGACAAAGATTGCTATATTCCCGATATAGAAGAAGAATTATAGGTTGACATCATGGGTCTCCTAGACATGACAAAGCATACTGAGGAATTAGCTAAAGCTCAGTCAATCTCATTATATCAGACTAAAAGGGAATGGAGCAGGTTCTAACAGCTATAGTACCCTCCTAACATGTCCAAAGCATTGATGCAACATACACAACATACAGACTTGGGATATACCTTGCCGGAAGAAGAAACTCGTGAATTATCAGTAAATATGACATCTATTTTGCCAGAAATATCAGAAATTGCACAAGCAATACATGATGACTATGATGAAGAGCAGCCCATAGGTCAGTCTATTCAAGAAAGCCAGCCAGAAGCTGATCAATCTCCTATTCCGGCATGTCGATGCTAGAAACATCTTAAAGAAGAAGACATCTAAGTCACAGAAGTCAAGGAAAATGATATCCCAAGTTCCGATATGGTTCAAAATATACCAAAAGAACAAGAAAATCCATATATCACCCCTGAACCTCATGTTAACACAGGTCAAAGGGAAGATGAGTTCACTCAGCTTATAGAAAATCAACAGGCAGATCCTGCCCCAAATATTTTCACAGCAAATCAATCAAATGAAATTGACCAAGAAGTCAACGAAATTGAAGCAGAAATTGAAGGAGTAAATGAAGAAGATCTAATGGAGCTCCAGCCAGCACCTCCAGAACTTGAAGATGGAGGGCAAGCTACGGTTGATGAACTCCTTGAAATCAATTTGGGCTCTGAAGAAGACCTAAGACCAACATATATAAGTGCATTGCTCAACCAAGAACAACAGCAGGCATATATTTCGCTTCTGAAGGAATTCCGGGATTGTTTTGCCTGGTCCTATAAAGAAATGCCTGGGTTAGATCCAGAAGTAGCTCAACATGAGTTGGCCATTGATCCAGCTATCGAGCCAATCAAATAAGCTCCGAGAAGAATGAGGCCGGAGCTGATAAACAAAATCAATGCTGAAGTCGACAAGTTAATTGATGTTGGCTTCGTACAAGAAAATCAATATACAACATGGCTAGCAAATATTGTTCCAATCAAAAAGAAGAATGGACAGATCAGAATCTGTGTAGACTTTAGAGATCTAAACAAGGCATGCCCAAAGGATGACTTCCCAGTGCTTGTTACAGAAATCATGGTCGATGCCACCACAGGACATGAAGCTTTGTCTTTTATGGATGGATCGTCGGGATATAATCAAATATGGATGGCTGACAAGGATAAGATCCATACTACATTCAGAACTCCTAAAGGAATCTTCCACTATAAAAGAATGCCCTTCGGCCTCAAGAACGCCGGTGCAACATACCAAAGAGCAATGACCAAGATATTTAATGAATTCCTTCATCAACAAGTTGAATGTTATATTGATGACCTAGTTGTCAAAACCAAGAAAAAGGAAGATCATATGCAAGATCTCCGCACCGTATTTGAAAGGCTGAGGCAATATAGTTTGAAAATGAACTCCATGAAGTGCACCTTTGGGGTTTCAAGTGGCAAATTTCTAGGCTTTTTTGTCATATATAGGGGCATTGAAATAGACCCAGCCAAAATCAAAGCAATATAGGAGCTTCCGCCTCCGAAGAATCTCAAAGAGCTGCAGTCCCTTCAGGGACGGCTTGCATACATTCGAAGGTTCATATCCAACCTAGTCGGACGGTATGAACCCTTCTCTAAATTAATGAAGAAAGATGCCCTATTCATATGGGACGATGAATGTCAAAATGCGCTTGAGAAAATCAAGCAATACCTTGCATCGCCACCTGTGCTGGGGGCACCTATCAAAGGCCAGTCATTAATCTTACATATCGCTGCTCAGGAGACTTCTCTGGGGGCAATGCTGGCACAAGACAATGAAGAAGGCAAAGAGCAAGCACTATATTACTTAAGTAGAAGGTTGATCGGAGCCGAACTCCGGTACTCACCAATCGAAAAGATATGTTTGGCCCTAGTCTTTGCAGCTAAAAGACTTAGGCACTATATGCTATCACATGAAATTCAGCTCATCTCTAGGGCTGATCCTATCAAATATATCCTCAATCGACCAACCTTGAAAGGTCGTTTGGGCAAATGGGCAGTCCTCCTCATGGAGTTCGACATCAAATATGTTTCTCAGAAAGCCATCAAAGGTCAAGCCATTGCAGACTTCTTTGCAGCACATCCAGTGCTGGAAGATTAACGGTTGGTCACCGACCTGCCAGATGAAGAAACATTAGAAGCTAACCATACATAACAAAAGATATGGCAGCTATATTTTGACGGGGCCTCCCATTCAGCAATTGCACAAGATGGTACATTCATTACAAAGGCTGGGGCAGGCATTGTCATGATATCTCCAGAAGGCGAGGTTCTGCATACCTCGTGCTCCTTAACTAAGCCATGCACCAACAATGAAGCTGAATATGAAGCTTTGATAGTTGGCCTGGAAGTTGCTCTGGATATGGGCATTCAAATGATTCAAGTCCATGGAGACTCAATGTTGATTATATACCAAATCCAAGGAATATATGATGTCAAAAAGCCCGAGTTGATTCCTTACCACAAAAGGGCCCTCAAGCGGATACAAAGATTCTATTTCTTTGAAATCAACCATATCAACCACAGTGCAAATGCTCAAGCTGATGCTCTGGCTAAATTAGCAAGTTCTTTGGCTCTGCCGCCAGAGGGATCCCTTGAAATACGGGTCAAGAACAGAAAATTGTTACCAACTGTGTTGGGAGAAGAAACATAAATGCAAATAGAAGTATGTGCAGTGGAAGAAGCTGATAAGCCTGATTGGAGAGAAATGCTTCTCGACTGGTTCAAGCATAAAATATTGCCAAGCACCCGAATCAAGTGTGCTAAACTGATCCGTATTAAGGATTCATATGAATACAAAGGAGACACTCTCTTTCGAGTGACATATGATGGCAAAAGAAAAGTTCTCCTCAGATGTCTGTCACCAAAAGAGATAGCTGAAGCCTTGAGGGAAATACATGTCAGGGTCTGTGGTGCTCACTAGTCTGGCCCCATGATGAAAAATCACTCAAACAATTGGGCTACTACTGGCCCACAATGATCGATAATTGTGCGCAATATGCCAAATCATGTCACAAATGCCAGGAACATGGCCCAATTCCGAGAAAACCCCTAGTGCCATTGCACCCTACAACACCATCATGGCCTTTTGCCGAATGGGGCATGGACGTTGTCGGTCCATTCATACCCTCTTCAAGAGGTGCTAAATATATTCTGGCCGCCACGGATTATTTTTCCAGATGGGCCGAAGCAGTAGCATTAAGAGAAGTCACTAGGGCAGCCGTTGAAGGGTTCCTCCGCCAAAATATGTTGTTCCGATATGGTGCACCCAGTCGGATCATTTTAGATAATGGAACGTGCTTCCGAAATCAAATCATATACAAGCTAGTTGCGAAATTCAAAATTGATTGGAGGACCTCCACAGTCTACAATCCACAAGCCAATGGGTTAGCAGAAGCCTTTAACAAGACTCTATGTAACCTTCTAGCAAAGACAGTCAATTCAACTAAGAAACATTGGGAAGAAAGAATCTATGAAGCATTATGGGCTTATAGAAACCATATACAAAACTCCAACAGGTTGTTCTCCCCATTCCTTAGTATATGGGTCAGAGGCAGTTGTACCAATTGAATTGGAAGTCCCGTCTTTGCGCATTGCCTTAGAGCAGGGGTTTATCAAAGGAAATCAATCAAATGCAGAAAGGCGGCTCGAAGAGTTATTAGCCTTGGAAGGCGACAGACTTAGAGCCCAACAAACTATCCAGATATATCAAGCTCGCACGGCTCGAGCATTTGATAGACTAGTCAAAGAAAGAGCCTTCAAGAAAGGAGACCTAGTTATGGTCAAAAGAAGAGAAGTCATGGCGTCAAATCCAAAAGGGAAGTTGACCAGTAATTGGATCGGTCCCTATATTGTCAAAACTGTTTATGAAGGAGGAGCATACACCCTCACCAATCATAAGGGAGAAGTGCAGTTTCCTCTCTTAAATGGCAAACATATAAAGCGCTATCATGCGCCACCTCCATGCTTTCCAGGCGAAAGTTGAAAAACTATATGAAGCATTGTCTACAGTGTGAATATGATCACCATGAAGACAGTCAAAAGAAATCATCAAGTTCTCGGGATGTATTCTCCCAGGACTACAAATCTTAAATGGCATGGTAAAACTAACCTGCCTATATGAGCCAAGGACATTGAAGAGGCTCCAAAAGGCTTTATGAAGCCGCCCCAAAGCAGCTCATAGGTTGCCAATGACGAAATGCCATTGAAAAAGAAAGAAAAAGAAAAAAGTTGGCACGACTATCCTACTAGTCGGGCAATGGTGCTGAGGCAAACCTAGTGCGGAGGGAGTATAAATCATGTCCCGCTTCCCGTTTCATAACCGGTCGAAGTTTCCAATCAAATTAATCTGAATCGATGATGTTTTCTGATTCTGAAATTGTTTGATATAAACATGCATATGTATTGCAACCTTGTCCCATCAATGAACAGAGGGCAAGAAGCTACAAAGAAATAGAGAAGATGGCCCGAGTCCTACTGGACCTTGCCATTCAAGTCCAAATTCAAATCCAAGCTCAAATTCAAGCACAAATTCAAATACAAGCTTAAAGTCAAGTATAGACTGGCCTGGGTCAGCAAGACTCCGCCACTCAAGTTCAAAGCTCCAGTTCAAACTCGAGCATAAAATCAAATTCAAAATTCAAGGATTAAAGCTTCAACTTAAGGAGCAAATTCAAATTCGAATTCAAATCCAGAGCTCTGCCTGAAAGGCAAGCTAAAGTTCAAAAGCAAATCGACTTGAGTCAACAAGACCCGCCGCCTAAATTCAAGTTTAAATTCAAAGCTCCAAATCAAGCTCGAGCTCGAAAAGCAAGTTTAAGCACAAATTCAAGTATAAGACAGCCAGGGTCAACGGGACCCGCTGCTTAAATTCAAAATAAAAATCCAAGTTTCAAGTAAACTTGAAAGCAAGAAGATGCCCCGGTTTCATTTGATTCCGCCATCCAAGGTCAAAACAAAGAAGATGGTCTAGGTTTATTCAACCCCTCCATTCAAAGCTCAAATTCAAGTTTAAATCGGCCTGGGTCAATAGGACTCGCCGATTAAATTCAAAGCTCCTGTTCAAATTCGAGCTCAAAATTCAAGCTTAAACTCAAATTCAAAATTCAAGTTCAAGCTCCAAACTAAGCTTAAATCCAAGTATGAAGTAGCCTGGATCAACAGTATCCGCTGCTTAAATCCAAGTTCAAGCTCAAATTCAAATTCAAGTTCAAGATCAAATATCTAAAGCTCCAGTTCAAGCTCAAGTTCAAGTGTTAACATTCAAAGCTCAAATTCAAATCAGCTTGAGTCAACAAGACCTGCCGCTTAAATTCAAGCTCAAATTCAAGTTCAAAGTTCAAATTTAAAGCTTCAGCCCAAGAGCAAGCATGAATTCAAGTATAAGTCAGCTTGGGTCAACAAGACCCACTGCTTAGATTCAAGTTTGAAATCCAAGTTTAAAGTAAATTTGAAGGCAAAAGAAGATGGCTTGGGTGTAGTCGACCCCGCTATTCAAAGCTTAAGTTCAAGATAAGTCAGCCTTGGTCAATAGGACCCGCTGCTTAAGTTCAAACTCAAATTCAAGTTCAAAATCCAAGAGTAAAGCAAAGTTGAAAGCAAGAGAATGGCCTGGGTTCATTCGATCCCGCCATTCAAAACTCCAATTGAAGTTCAAATGCAAAAAACCAAGCCTAAATCCAGGCTCAAGTTCAAATGCAAATCGGCCCAAGTCAGCAAGACTCTGCTGCTCAAGTTCAAAATCAAATCCAAATGCAAATTGGCATGTGTCATACTGGATTCCGCCATCCAAGCTTAATACAAGAAAAATGTCCTGGGTTCATTCAATCCCGCCATTCAAGCTCGAATTCAAATCGGCCTGGGTCAACAGGACCCGCCGCACAAATCCAAGCTTAAATTCAAGTTCAAGATCCAAATACAAGCCGGCTTGGGTCCTATTAGACTCTACTGCCCAAGTTCAAAGCAACTTCGAAACAAAGAAAATGGCCTGGTGAATTCAGCACCGCCACTCAATTTTAAGCCCAAGGTCAAATCCAAGTGCAAGCAAAAGCAAAGCAAAGTAAGTCGACCGAGGTCTTCAACGACTACGTTGCACCGGTGGCTGGCCCGGGTCCCTCGTGACTACGTCATCCCCGAAAGACCGGGTCTCCGAGAGGAGTACTCCGTCACCAATCAAGCAAATTCAAATCAAAGCAAAGTAAGCCGACCGGAGTCTTCAACAACTACGTCGCACTGGTGGTTGGCCGGGGTCCCTCGTGACTCCGTCATCTCCGAAAGACCGGGTCTCCGAGAGGAGTACTCCGTCACCAATCAAGCAAATTCAAATCAAAGCAAAGTAAGTCGACCGAGGTCTTCAACGACTACGTCGCACCGGCTGATGGCCTGGGTCCCTCGTGACTCCGCCATCCCCGAAATTACTGGGTCTCTGAGAAGAGTACTCTGTACTCCCTATCTACCTTGGCTACAAACCTATGAGTCTGCTGTGGTAGTCTGGGTTCATGCATTTCAAATCATACCTATATTACCACGACCAAAAACCTATGAGTCCGTCGTTGGTACTTAGGATTTGCATGGCGTAGATCCTTCCGGTCTATTGCCACCCTGCATAGTGGTTAAGATCCTTACGATCTTTGCCACCCCAATAAAAGCTCAAACCCTTACGGTTTGTGCCATTTTCAATAAACAAGTGATTAAGGTATTCATTGCCCCTCTCACTCTGTCCTTCTTTTTAAGCTTCAATAATCCCCATAACATTGTTAGTTATGGAAGACAATAAACATTGCTAAGTCATCTTCATTTGAAATCTCTTCCTTTCAGCTTTGCAGTTACCATGGATGCATACTTCACTCTACTTCATTTACAACAAGGGGAGAGAGAGGGATAAAAAAAAAAGAGAGAACAGTCAAAAGGGGCTTAAAAATAGAGATGCCTCGCCGGACTTGATCGTACCTTCTGCGGTCAAGGGAAACAAGGGCTATATACCCGGCTGTGGTGAAAACCCGAAAGGGCACTACAGGAAAAATCGGGAACCCCGCTGTGTGAAAACCCGAAAGGGCGCACGGGCAAAAGCAAGAGGAGGCCGACTCCGGTGAAAACCCGAAAGGGCACTTGGGTCGGTAAAGTGAATATAAAAAAAAAAAGGAAGAAATTCAAGTATGGCATTCATTGAAAGGGGGATATGATATAAAATTCTCTTTATAATATGCCGAAAGTTTACATGGAATGACTTCCATCCCAGCTTACATGGAAAAGCATAAAGAAAATACCCCTCCCAATTACAAAGTTCAGTTATAAACAACTTCATAGATCCTCAAGTAACATGGACAACAGCAGAAGTCCTTCTCCAACTTGAGTATGCAATTCAGAAAGAGCTTCCTCTTCAGTCTGCAACTTGGAAACTTCACTGGATAATGATTCAAGAAGGCCTTGGGAAACCAGAAGATCATCTTAACGTCTATATAAACTGTGCCTTAAAGTTTCCAGTTCGGCTTTCGCAGCGGCAAGTTCATTCTCTAAGCGTTGAATATTTTCCACCAACAAGCTTTCTTTCTGTTCAAAGCCAGCTATTTCTGCTTGTTGTTGTGAAATTTGGAGAAAGACAGGTTGCATCTGCAAGTTATACTCATGCCGCTGAAGAGACAAGGCTTGGCGTCGATCTTGTATAAATGATTGAATATATTCTCGACGTTTGAAAAATTTAAAAGCAGTGGAAGCAATAGGAAGCCACTCATCCAAAGAAGCTCCTTCTAGATGAATCCATGTAGTCATGCTCTCAATTTGCTGGTGAAGAAGATCATATGATGAACTAGGCTGCCGACGTATTATTTGTCGTAAAAGCTTGATATTGGCGCCAAGGACATTAATACCTTGTATCCCTGAACCAGCAGGAATAGAAGGGATAGCAATATGCACAGATTCATCCACTGAAATCCAGTCCATGACCGTTTGACGGGAAGAGGAAGACACTGAACTGGATGAAGGTTCGGTAATAGAAGGGGCAGATGTGACAGCTACAGTGCTTGATATGGCTGGGGGCATGTCACTTTCTGTAAATTTAGCTGCGGGCAGAGCAATTATAAAGGTGGAAGGTCCGGCTAAAGTAATTGGCTCAGAAGAAATCTGTACAAGGGATGATGTGCATATATGAGTCACAATATCAATAAGCCAAAGAATACGTTCAGCAGAGTTTAATCTACAGGGGACAGGACGGGATACTATCACCTGTTGACTCGGTGTACTTGTTCTCGAGTCAACCCCGTCATGCTCTGAAGTAGCCACAATATCTGCAAAATCAGGAGCTGAAAGTTCCACGGTCTTGATAGCCGAGAAGGTAATGACCTCTATCGAAGTTATAACAGTTGGAACCATTGAAGTCTCTTCTGGTTCTGCACCCTCAGCAAAAATAACTTCTGCCTCTTCAGAAGAAGAAACTGGTATGGAAGTCGATATTTCAAAATCCATGTCCCTTTCAATCGGGACATGAGGAATTTCCATCCTTTCCGCATGAGCCGGGGATGCCTGATATTCAAAATATATACAAGTCAAGTTTAAATGATGGAAAAAGCAAAAAAAATATGGTAAAGAGAAATTACCATAGCAGACGGCACTGTTTCAACATGATGAGTCTTTGATATCAAGCCCTCAGTTGCTTCAAAACCTATATGATCAAAGTCAGAAATTCAGTAGTGAAATGAAATCACTATTGCTATAAGTCTCGAAAGGGTTACCTTGATCCCTCGGGGGCGACCAAATAATTGTCGCTCGCAAAGCTTCACTACTAATGTGTTCGGTAGTATGGGAAGAAATAGAAGGTGAAGGAGGAATGCCGCTTATTTCTTCCACACTGGAAGTATCATCAGTTTCTTCTTTCCTTGTCTGGGCCAATAACCTCGAGGATTGGCGCTTGGGCAGTACAATCTTTTCAGGGGGGACAAATTCTTTGGGCCCTTTGCGAAATCTTTTTGCAACCTGTTTAACCCTCCCTATAATGGAAACAAAAGGAAGTCGTGCATCATCAATGTCAAAATTCTGAAATGCATAAAGCAAAAGCATAATGCATACCACCCTTGGCTGGGGATGGAGAAACCAAGGCACTCGCCTGCTTGGCAGTTTTTGCTATAAAAGCTTCAAATTCAGCAAGCATTGGCAAATTGACAGGAGGAAGAGGTTCAGGAGCAGGCTCTTGTCTCTTCTTTGTACGCGCCTCTTTGGCAGCGGCAACCGCCCTCCCTATAGCACTGACCTCCACGGGGGATGCGGGGATTGATGTTTTAGAAGGCACAGGAGGAAAGAAAGAGGGTCTCTTTGCAATAGCCACTGCCCTCCGATGCTGTTGAGTCAGATATTTGGCCGCCAGCACTACAAGAAATATGCAAAAGAAGAAATCAATTTATATAAGCAGAGAAAAGGCACAAAGCTCAAAAGAAGTCAAGCACAAATACATATACTTATAGCAATCGCCTTCATAACAGTTTGATAAAGGCCAGTATTCATATATGAAAGACTTATCTCTAAACGAAGCCTCCTTCACAATATATATGACATCATTCATTGTCTTTACTTTTTATCGCTCAAGCAAATGCCCAAGCGCAAAGCATCAAGTCCCCACCCATCTATATGATCCCAAGAAGCGGGTAGTTTTGCATCCAACATACCCTATGCAGTGGAATCCTAGGATACACCACAGTATTTCAAAAGGCCAAGTAGCCAGCTGGTGCCCTTGTAAAAATCAGGTTTCTCTTCCCTGTGCGGGACATAAAATCTCTGAATGCCTGAGAGACTCTTAGGAGCTTGCTGAGAATCTCTGCCACTGATATCTACCTCTTCCGGAAAATGGATATCGGGATAATCTTTAGAAGTCACAGAAATATTAAATTGCTTCAAGAAGGCCCCCTTCAGCTCTTGGGTATCCAGCCTTGTCAACTCTGGATCAATCAAGGGTAAAGAATCTCTGTGACAAGCCTTATAAGCTGCCCGTCTCTCCGCATATTTAGTAGCATTCTTGTCGTTTAAGAAGTGCAGATAATGGAACTTTATATCAAAAGGGATTTCTCGCTAGGTCTCCAAGATTTTCTTCTCAGCATTGGGTCCTCTCCTGGCTATAGATATTGGTGCGCATTCGCCACCATCTAACATATTCACATGTCACACGAGGAGCATGGACAACAGAAGGAATTCTGAAAGAAACATTTTCAAATCGGTGGAAATAATCCCACCATTCACAGGTCCTCTGCAGTCCGCTGGAGCCTAAAAGATGGCGATCAGGAAGCTGAAATATGTGATCACAAGAAGGAATGCACTGATCATATCCAAAATTTCGGCCGAAACGGAAAGGATAATAGGGTTCTAAATGAACTACAAATCCCTTCCGGTATACCAAGACACTAGGTCTGATGAATAGAAGTCATGATCTAATCTGACTATCCAATGCAGATTTCTTCAGTAGCTGCTTGATCTGAGAATGGGTGAACTCAACAGGATTACCCTCGGCAAATACTTTAAAGGGGCTCACTGGAGGACGAGAATTGGCAGTATGCTTCCAAAAACGTAAGTCCCCCTCAGTTTTTCGCCTGGTGTCAGTCAAGATACCGCGAATCTCATAAAGTTGCTTCTGGGTATCCCCTCCATCAACACTTGCATATTCAATCATGCGTGGAAATATGCGAGGGGAAGCTAGGCTCTTCGGGGCAGACTCTGAAAAAATAGAAGCCATTCAGGCATTGAAGAAATGAATGGGACCTACAACATTAAATTCTCGTGGTTTCTCTTGCTCAACCACTTGGCCAAGAGTTTTGAAAATCAGGCACAGAGTAACTAGAGCTAGAGACAGTTTAATTCCCCAGGCTAGTTCACAAGCTCCATAAAGAGTCTCAGGACGAATTACTCCCTCATCCCCCTGAGGAATAGCAAAATTCGAAAGCCAGTAGGCAAAGTATGCTGCTAGATGGGTATTCCTATCCAAGTCCAAGGGATTGGCATCTTTCTAGTGTTCCTCAAAGATGATATCAAGATATCCCTTTCGGTGCCTGGCTGTCTGCCCCATGAAGACTGGAGTCTCACCAGCCCCAGGAAAGTCTGTATATCGAATGTCAACATTATGAAAGAAACAGAGCCAGATGTGAGTGCTCAAATTGGGTGTGTGATTATCATGAAAAATTATGTTGTTTATGTGAAAAATAAACCTATTAAAAAGAAACTAGGTGATGTGATCGCCAGAAACTTTTGACTAAAAAGTTCCAAAAGAAGAAAGTCTGATCGCCTACCTGTTTGGATGTGGGAGATGTTGAGTTCTTGGTTCCCCTCCTTCAGCCGGCTGAAGAAAGAGAGCCCCTTTTTTTTGTCTTTGTTCTTACTTTGGCTGCTTACTGAGTTTTGAGGATCATCCAGATTCCTTGTTATCCGCTTGTTGATTCCCTCCTCTTGTTCTTCTTTTGTACCTTGCAAGAAATAGAAAGAAATAAAGAACAATAAGAACTCAGGCAGAAGTAGTATCCATTCCAGAAGAAATTTTAAACATGCAACTAAACAGGTGAACTCACTTGTTGAGTGGTCTTTTAAACCCCTTTAACAAATAGGTTTGGAAAATAATGCTAGTGTGTGTGTGTTGCATGGAGTGATGTGATGAAAATGTGAGGCTAATATGATAAAAAAAATATGATAAAGAATGCAGAAATTGAATTGAGAAGCTAGATGGCCTGTGGAAAGCCTTGGTCTTGAGAGGATCTTGGATGGATGAAGAAAGGATGCCGACCCCTGGAAGCAGCAACACCTCAGCGTTTAGACGTCGTCTCCTTCTTGAATCGCACACAAATTATCACTCTTACTAAAATCACTATCACTGTCACTTGCATCCACATCATTAACTTTCACTGACCAAGGAGCTGGGTATTTATAGACTTTTACCTCCGCAGTTATTAATGGATTAATATGAAAATTTTGAAGTTTATCCAGCTTAACAAACAGATAAACACTGATTAATTCATCATTATCGGTAATTATTTAAAACGCGTCGCCCATGAGAGACGCCTTTTAGCTAATTAAGATAAGGATAAACATCCAGAAAAAGTTCATTATTATCTGTAATTATCTAAAACGCGTCCCCATGTGGAGACGCCTTTTAGACTAATTAAGATAAGGATAAACATTCAGAAAAGAGATAGAAACAACTTAAGAAACCTAAATTGCGTCGTGTCTGGCAGACGTCTTTTAAATAATTAATCAATTAATTAAAATTTCAATTTAAACATCAAAATAGGAATAAACTCTAAATGGCATCTTCACAGGCAGACGTCTTTTAGACTTCTTCATATTTTAATTAAAATTTGAGTTAAAATCAATTTAATTAATTACCTTAATTATGTATGTCTGACCCGACACTATTTAGATAATTAATCCAAAAAGATCAATAAAAATTAACCAATGATTAAATACCAGACCATTCTGAGGCATTATTATATGATATGAAATTTACTCAAAATGATGTCAAAATTAGCGTGTCTACAGCTGCTTCACCTTGGCATCGTCTTTGCAAAGGAGTGAAATGAAATGGAATATACTGAAAAGGTGATGCCAAGGTGTGATGAGACACGCTCTTAACATCACATGATTGAAATTTTTTTCTCAAAATCATCGATGAAGATAACTCAAAGGGATCAATGGAATAAATCCTGTCTGGATGAGATAGAGAAGGAAATAAAATAAGGTCGATCAACCTCCACAGAGTGGGAAGTACCCCAAGTTGTAGACACTGCAGGTTTCATCATAGGGAGCGATTGCCAGCCAATGTAGACGTGCTGCAGCCATAATGGATCTTAAAAGAAAAAGCAATAAATATTGGATAAGGAATCCAAGAAAGGATAGAATTCCAAGGATATCTTCAAGCGAACCTCAAAGACAATCAAAGTACTCAATTCAGAATGGAATATTTCATATCATGTTGGGAATCATTTGATTAATGGTCTGAAACTTAATCAGTAATTAATTCTTATCACAATTATATCAAAGTTCTACATGATGCATGCTGGGCTAAAAGAAAAATATAAAGTCAAATAAAATACAAATTAATCAAGGATAATATTGTTAAATTGTCATTAATGAGTCAAGATACCAATTCTTGTAGTTCAGTGCTAAGCCGAAGCTCGTTTATCCATGCACCGTTTTACAAAAGTGGAACCATCGTCCCCACAAATTAACAATCCAACAGCCTATCCGTACGATTAAGAATTCTCTGGAATTGTCACTGTTTTTGTTGTAGGGGAACTCAAATTCCAGTTTCATCAAAACCACAAGGTCCTTGATATATTCTAATAAATATTTAACATATAGTAATGATGATGCAAATTAATTACATGAAAGAGTACAAGGGATAGAGATAACCGTCTTTTTATCCACGGTCGGGACTCGTAAACTCCCACAGTGGGATCTTCTTGATATTTTTAGCTTTATTTGGATTTTCCTGAATTACCTGCACTCAAAAATTCATCAGTAACTTCAAACAAGCATCAAAATATGGATAATCATTGGATTTCGGGTAAAATAGCAGAGAAGCCTGAAATGCGTCTTGTCGAGCCGACGCCATTCAGCCAACTAAAACGCGTCGCTGTTCAACGACGCCTTTCATTCGCAGAAACAGATTCTAGCTGTGTTTAATCCGGATTCCAACTCTCTTCACACATGTTTGTGAAACTTTTGAGTTTAAAGATTTCTGCACTTCAGCTTTGTGCCTTGTGTCTTTAACCTTGTGCCATGTACATGTCTTAACAAACATGTTAAGTATCTGTTTAGGCTTAGCCCCTTACCTGACCAAGTGAACGGTCGATCAATTTCTTCCTTAGTGGAAGGGTCAAGGGGCATAGCCTTTATTAACAAAGGTAATCGAACTATAATCAAAATGCAACATACAAGCAGGCAGATGCTCACTGAAAATGAAAGGAATGAAGCATACTAGATGCAATAAGCAGATGCTAATTGAAATATTTTTGTTGTTTTGAAGTATTCATTTTTGCTTGGGTTTTGGAACATATGTGCTTCTTTTTTTGGATTTTTTTGAAATATGTATTTTTTTAGATTGGAATATGTACCTTTTTTGGATTTTGGAATGTATATTTTATTTGGATTTTGTATTTATTTATTTTTTTGGATTTTTGAAATATGTATTTTTTTTTTGGATTTTGGAATATAGCATAAATTAAAAGACCAACATGGTACTCAGATCAAATGATCATATTCATTTATTAACTTAATTCCCAAATTGTTCTTCAATAATCTAACTTAAACCCATCGTGTTTGAACTGGTGTTTCCATTCGTGATCCCATTTGATGATTTGATCCTTAGTCAATCTAGGTTGTTCCTTAAGTTTGGAGTACGCCTTTTCAGAAAGAAAGGAAGAACCAGTTCTAGAGACCTAAAAAGATGTTCCTTTCCTACCCTGATATCTGTTGGGGTTCGATCATTTTCTTTCCGGGGTATTTATCGACCTTGCGTTCTCTTTTATTTTATTTCATGGCCTTGATGTAATGTTTGTAATGTGATAGCCTTTTGATTTGACATTTGGCTTTTGCCTTTTGCTTTTCTTTTCTTTTCTTTTTCTTGGGACAGATCTCCCTCTTTTTTTTTATGACGGCCTCCTACTAAGATGGCGGGTATTCGTGGTAGTCTATTCTAAGCCTCGTTCCGACATCATGGGCCGAGTGTAAAAACAGAATTTTGTTTAAAAAGAATGATTTGTACTTTATACTTTCAGTCAAGCTTTCGGTATTCCTTAGGACTTGGCATCTCTTGTTACTCACCAATCAAACGTGTGAGTGTATGCAGTAATGTGTTTGGAATTAAATTATTCAGACTAATAAGGGAATTTGAGTTTTTAAATTTTCTGATTCCACTGGTTTGTGTACCATGCTGATCGACTCTTTAACCTAAGGGTAGTATTTCTTAAGATACAAACCATTCCAGAGGTGAGCTAACTCTTCCCCTTCTGCATTAACAAGACGGTAAGCGTTACCAGGAAAAGCATGTGATACAACATAAGGTCCTTCCCAATTGGGTTGGAGCTTAGAACGTGGACCACCAGGTTTTACGAAAATTCTTTTGACGACCATTTCACCAACTTTGAACTTATGTTTAATGACTTTCTTTTGATAAAAACGTGCTAGTCTATTTTGATAAACTCTTGCATGATTAGCGGCTGACCATCTTTTCTCATCTAAGAGTTCCAATTGAGTAAGGAGTACTGAACGATGTTCATCAATGGAAAATTCCTTATTCAATTGTACTCTTAATGACGGTATAAGGATCTCGTATGGAACTACCACTTCCATTCCAAATGTTAAGGAATAAGGAGTCTGCCCAGTGGGCGTGCGGACTGAAGTTCGGTAGGCCCATAGAGCCTCAACCAATTTTTCTGGTCAGTCTGTGAATTTATTAGACTTGCACGTCTTTTTGATGTTTTTTATCAAAATCTTGTTAGTTGCCTCTGCTTGGCCATTGCCTTGCGGATAATAAGGAGACGACTGATGCAATGCAATTTTGTACCTGTTGCAGAGGTCTTTCAGTTCTTGTGACACGAACATAGGTCTATTGTCGATGACGATGGTGCTTGGAATTCCAAATCTGGTGATGATGTTCTTCATGATGAACTTGCAGACGGTTGATGCTTTGACTTCTGTGTATGCTTCAGCTTCTGCCCACTTGGTGAAGTATTCCATTGTCGTGAGGATGAAAGACTTCTGCTTAATGCCGGAATCAGGATTACCAAGGGGTCCAATGACATCGAAAGCCCACATGGAGAAAGGCCACGGGGAAGAAACAGGATGGAGTGAAGATGCAGGAGAATGAATCTTATCGGCGTGAAGTTGACACTTAGCACACCTACGGACATATCCTACACAATCTTCTTACATGGTTGGCCAATAGAATCCTTGTCTAAGGATTTTATTTGCTAGCATTTGTCCATTAACATGACCACCACAAACTCCAGCATGAGCTCCTTCCATAACCTTCCAAAGTTCATCTTCGTCTAAACATCTTAGAAGAACCCCATCAAAACCTCTTTTGTACAATGCTCCCCCAACTAGGGTGTATCTTTGAGCAACTCTCCTGATAACTCTTTTCTCCTCAGCTGTGGCTTCTTCAGGATATGATTGATCTTCACAATATTTAGCAATTTCATAATACCATGGCTTCTGTTCATCATCCATCTCTTCTAACAACTCTATCAACATAATCTCTCTCTTTTCCACAATATCTCTATCTCTGACTTTCTTCAGCAGTTTCTCCTTAGTTCTAAGAAATGAAGGATCTTTCACGGCGGGTGAAAGACGCTTATGAACAATGATTGATTCGGATTGCCTGCTGATTGGAAAATCAAGAGAAGATGCGAGTGAGGCTAGAGCGTCAGCTAAGATGTTGTGATTCCTAGGGACATGGACGAAGATTAATTTGGTGAAAAGCTTTGAATAAGCAGAAGTAAGTTCTTGATAAGGCTTGAGTTTGGGATCAAGTGTTCAATACTTAGTTAACACCTGGCGAAGAATCAGTTGGCTATCACCCACAATCCTGAGTTTAGTGGCACCATGGAAATGAGCAGCCTCGAGGCCAGCAAGGAGTGCCTCGTATTCAGCTATATTGTTAGTAACTGGAAAGTTAAGCTGAAAGGCTTGTGGAATGGTGACACCTTTAAGTGATAGCAGAACAATGCCAATCCCCTTTCCATGGGAATTCAGAGCTCCGTCAAAATACAGAGTCCATATATCATCTCTGATTTGGTCTATGGACATCAGTTCCTCATCCGGAAACTCCGATCGAACTGGATCAAAACGAGGAAGGGGGTGATGAGCGAGATGTTCTGCTATGGCATAGCCTTTGATCGCTTTCTGCTGAATGTAAGTAATATCGAATTGAGACAGAAAGCTCTACCATCGTGCTAACCTATTAGTAAGGACAGATTTCTCAAGGAGAAACTTGATTGGATTTATCCTAGCGATGAGATGGACTTCATGGGCTAGAAAGTAATACTTTAATTTCTGAACAACCCATACGAATGCTGTACATGTTTTCTCCATTGCCGTGTATCTCTGTTCAGCGGGATTGAGAAGTTTAGAGAGATAGTAGGCTGCCCTCTCCTTTCCTTCTTCATCTTCTTGTGCTAGGACAGCCCTCACTGCATCATCTAGGACAGAAATGTAAAGTATCAATGGTTTGCCTGGAGATGGTGGTCTCAAAACAGGAGGACTTTCCAAATAATTCTTTAATCCATCGAATGCCTCCTGACGCTTATCGTCCCAATCGAATTCGACTCCTGGCTTGGTAAGCTCGTAAAAAGGCTTACACCTTTGTGAGTGCTGGGAGACAAAACGGCAAATAAATTGCAACCTCCCGATCAATCATCTTAACTCTTTCAAGTTTTTGGGAGGTGGCATTTCTCAAATAGCCTTCGCCTTGTTGGGATCGATCTCAATTCCCCTTTTGCTGACAATGAACCTAAGTAATTTCCCTGAGGATACCCCGAATACACATTTCTTAGGGTTCATCTTTAACTGATATTCCCTTGATCATTCTAATACTCTCGCCAAAACTTTGGCGTGCTCAGCCTTAGTCTTAGATTTTACCAATAAGTCATCCACATACACTTCTAGATCTATATGCATCATGTCGTGAAATATTGCCATCATAGCCCTCTGATAAGTGGCTCCAGCATTCTTTAATCCAAATGGCATGACGACATAGCAATATGTTCCTCAAGGTATACTGAATGATGTCTTTTCCTGATCTTCTTCTGCTAATTTAATCTGATTGTATCCTGAAAATCCATCCATAAATGATAAAGTCTCATAGCCAGCAGTATTATCGATGAGTACATCAATGTGAGGCAATGGAAAATCATCCTTAGGACACGCCCGGTTCAAATCTCAGAAGTCAATGCAAATCCTGACCTTCCCATCTTTCTTCATAACCAGGACTATGTTGGCTACCCATTGTGGATAAAGGACAACTCTAATGAATTTGGCTTTATGTAATTTGTCAACCTCTTCCTTCAATTTCAAAGCCATTTGTAGGTGGAATCGCCTTAACTTCTATTTGACCGGGCTAGCTCCATCCTTTAATGTTAACCTGTGTTCCACTAATGATGAGTCTAACCCCTGCATATCCTCATAACTCCAAGGGAAAGTGTCCTTATAGTCTTTAAGAACTTGTACCCATTGCCTTCTCATCCTCTTCAGAGAGACTCTTGCTAACGAGGACAACCTTAGGTTCGTCTTCAGTCCCTAAATTGATCTCTTTGGTGGGCTCTTCTACGGCAGCTGAGGGTTCATCGAATCTTTTTACTCCACTGGCATATGCCTCAGCTGCGTCCTTGTCATCTTCCTCATCTTCAACAATGGGGTCTTTTTCATATATCAACTCATACACCCCATATCCATCATTGACCAACTCATCATCTATACAATCTTCTGGCATCTGAATAGAATTTTCTAATAACTGAGGGATCATAGAGCAAGAAAGGCATTTATTAGCTGAATCCTGGAGGTATCTATCTGGAATTCGTCTACCCTTAGGCTTTCTAGACTTACTAACCTGACTAACCTGCCTAGAGCTAGACTGCCTAACTTCGCTGGACTCCCTATCCTGGCCTAATAAGGACGAAGTAGAATGAAAATTATGAGATACCGACAGAAATACAGGGGAATCCCCACGAGAGGAGGGGCAGAGTAGATGTAGAAGAGAATCTTGACCGAAAGACCCGCACGATGGGGTATAATCGGACAAGTAGGAAGTTTCCTCAACGAGGATCTGGGAAGAATTTGTTGCCAAATTGGCATTTTTTTTTTTTATAAAAGAAGAATTTAACATAAAACAAGAATGAAGATGAATAGAAGGAGAATGAGATGGAGGAAGTGGCACCAAGGCCAAAGGATTAGGGGGATCATACAGCAGTATGTCCCAGATTAAATCATACATCCTCTCTGGATCGAGAGAAGGTAGTGGAATGAGGTCCCGTGGGGATAGAGTAATCATGACGGGCGGAGCCCGTGGAATATCTTCAATAATGACCCGCGACTAAGTCGGGGTCAGGAGTAAAGTGCGGAACAAGGTGTGAAGCATGAAAACATGAGAAGGATAAGTCCCCCTCCAGAGCAGATCCGTGGTATAGCTAGCTTCATAGGGGTCATCTGGCTCCCCTTCATCAGTCTCCTCAAACAGCAGTATTCTCTTGTCAAAAATGGCTCCAGGCCCTTCAATCAGTTCATCTATCTGTGGCGGCCACTTAGGTTCTGCAGGATCGAAAAACAATCTATTCAGCGCGATATATAGATCCCTTAAATCGAACCACCTGTACCATTCACATTTAGGGTCTTGGAATTTCCTCCATTTCATAGGCCGCAGAGCCTCCAAGGACTGGTACGTGAGCAGTTCTGAGCAATATCTAGCCAAGTCTCTTCCATATATATCATGGAGGTCAAAATAGGAAGTAATGACCACCGTGTTGTCATAACTGATTACGGGCCCCTTTACAAAATGAGTGTATAGAGTCCATGTTAAGGGGTCCCGACCTTCTTTGCAAGGCGTAGACATTGTCTCCCAGACTTTCTGTCCGTCTTCATTCTCTTGCTGAACAATGTCTTGCTTCATTTTTCTCGGCCTATAGCCCAGGCCATTTCCAGGTATCCCTCGGTTATCTTTGACGTGAGTGGTCTTGCCTTGTAACTGTATGCCCAGGCCTTTTCCAGGCTGATAGCCACTCTTCATCATTATTTTCCACCCAGGGGTACTCATGCACTTCCCCCTCTTTATGGCATTTAATGGATAAGGAGTAAGAGTGGCGTTCTTTAAAGGGGCAGCCACCAGATGGTAAACCTGTAATACGGACAGAAAAGGTTGTCGGCCAGGTGAAAAAGTGGGCTTGGTATTTAGAGAGTGAGCAGCAGCAAGGATCGGCATGCTCGTAACTTTAATAATTCGTCCTTTGTAGGGAAATTTGAGGTATTGATGATTTGTAGAGGGAATCACCTCGAGGGTTTTTATGTAAAGACGACACAAAATGGCATTTAGAGAAGGATCGATTTCCAGAATGTGGAATTTGACCTCAGCATGACTTACAGGGCCTAGCTCCACCTTCAAATAGACCATTCCCAGAGGGGAACGGGTGGAATTATCATAAGCTGTAACGGAGATAGGGCTAGGCAGCCATTTTTCCTTAGACATACCACACAATTCCAGGGTCTTCGGAGGTAAAACATTGATCGAAGCCCCTGTGCCAACCAGACATGCATCCACGGCTTTTTTGCAGATATTAACCGTAATGCTTAAAGCCATGCTCCTGGCTGCTGGCGGTGCTAGTTCCGAGACATGGAATGAGATAGAGGGCTGATCCCCTTGAGGAACTAGTAGTGTGGCAATCTTCTCTACCGGCACGTCTTCGTTGACCATTACTTTATGTAAATACTCCATCAGAGCCTCTTGATGGGTCTTCGATCTTTTTATCAGTTCAAGCACAGAGATTCGTGTCAGTGTTCGGTCCAGATGTTTCAACAAATCATATTGAGTGCCTGGTGCACTCTCATCATGGTGTGCTTCCTCCGACGGCTGTGATGGGCCGTCTCTGACTGTTGACTGAGGAAAGACTTTGTTGAAAATCCTCCCACTTCGGAGCGCATGTTCCTCAGTCGTGGAAGGGCCGGGTGACAACTTGAGCACTGCAGGGTTAATGGATGGTGTGGATGGTGTGGGGTGTTGGTATACAGGTGATGGCGTTGGGTTAGTTGGTGGTGGCGTGGTACGAATGAGAGGCCTAGATGGTTGGATGGTGGAAGGGTAAGTGGTTGGTGCGGATGGAGTGGGGAATGGCATGCGCAGTAGGGGTTTAGATGGCTGGATGGGATTTGGGTAAGCGGTAGTGGTAGTGGGTGAAGTGGGGAATGGTACGCGAAGTAGTGGTTTGGATGGCATGAGGGGTGCGTAATTGGCCTGTGGGGGGTTGTTTAACGGAGGCGTAGTGGCGTGGGGAGTAATGGGTTTGAGGAAAGTGAGCGATGGCAATGGGTTAGTGGGTGCGGGTGGATGATATGCGGGTGTTGGTATAGGGGTGATGGTAATGGGCTGTGGTCTAGGTATGTGGATGGTGCAGCGTGGTGGTTGCTCTGCGATGCTTGGAATGTGACCCGTTGAATAAATAGAGGAGAGTCCTCTATCTTCCATTGTTGCCCTCGGTTAGCCTCAGACCGGCTATTTGTCAAAATAGGGGCAACTTGGTTCTGGTTCTGGTGCTCCAGAAGTGGGTTTTGCACTATACCCATGTTTGGTGGCACTGCTGCCTGCACTGGTGCTCTTGGTTGTTGTTGCTGCTGCTGTTGTAGTGGTCTCCTCGCCTTCAAGGCGGATATGTACTTCTTCATCTCTTCCCAGTCTATGCCTCCCTGCTCGTTGAGATCATGGATATAATCTCGGAATTGGAAGCAGGTGTCTATAGTGTGTCCAGGTTGTCTGTGGAAGTAACAGTACCTGAAAGTATCAACATTTTGGGGCCAGATTGCCTTTTCTCTTGGCAGGACCAAGACATTGGCTGCCATTAAAGCACTGAAAATGTCCGCTAAGGACACTGGAAGGACTGGGTATTCCGCCCTCTTTGGGCATGGAGGTCTTCTCTGTAGATTGCAATCAGCAGGAGGAGGGACATTGTGATATGCCGGCGGTGTGCGCGGCTGGTACTGCTGCTGTTGCTGATACTGCTGTGGCGGGGGCTGATACTGTAACTGCCGTTGCGGCTACTGCTGTGGCTGTTGTTGTTGCTGGTTCGGCTGCTGGGGCCGCTGATACTGGGATTGCGATACTGCGGATTCGGCTGCTGCTGCCTGTAACCCTGCTGGTTTGGCTGCTGTGGCCGCTGGTACTGTGGTTGCTGACTCCTCACAAACTGGGGCGAGTTGTTGTTCATACTACTAACTTGCTCATGAGAGAGCGTGCCCTCAGTAGTTTGACCTGTACTAGGGGAAATTGCCACTGCAGGCTTCCAAGGTGGAGGCCTGCTAGGTCGGTGAGGATCGAAGACGCTAGAAAACGTAGCATCTTTGAAAGCATTCTGACAGTACCGTGCTCTCTCATAGAGCTCTGCCATACTGGTCAGGTTGTTCAGGGAGAGGACGAGTTTGAATTGAGGCGTGGCATTGGAAATTAACATTTTCACTTGCTCTGACTCAAACAAGTGATCCTTCACTTTTTCCGCCATACCCCTCCATCTGTCAGCAAAACTGACGAACTCCTCGTCGGGCTTCATCTTTTCTGCTATTAGGTCAGTAATGGACAGGGAGGGGGCAACTCTGTCCTGGTATCGTTGAATGAATTTTCGAGAGACGATACCGTAGTCTTCTACTTCAATAGGTTCTAAAGAAAAGAACCACTTGAGGGCTAGTCCCTCTAAGGATCTCCTGAACAAAAAGGCCAACGACCTCTTGTCGTTTTGCCAGAAGGATGACTCATACATGAAATCCTTCAAGTGAGTGAAGGGGTTACCAGTACCGTTATATTTTCGGTACACTGGCATCTCAGAGGGTGGCAGGTGGAACACAGGCAGACTTGGTAAATTAATCTTTGGTGCAGCTTTGACCCCCATCATCTTCTAAAGGTTGTTGAACTGTTCGTCCATGCGCTCCATCTTTGCCAGCAGTGCTTGCGTGGTCGGATCAACCTGGGGAGGAGGGGGAGGTGGAGGTATCTGATAGGCTTGTTGCCTAGAATATGTAGGGCAGGGAGGACAATAGAGTGGAGGCCCGGTAGAGCTTCCGCCATGCCCGAGGGCATTTTGGTAAGCAGGCGTCAGCGGCCTGACCGGTTGCCTAGAAGAGGAAAGTTGTGGCCCAGTTGGCCGAGAAGCTGAGACGTGAAGGCCTTCCATGGCCTGATGAATGAAGGAAGGAGGATGAGGAGGTTGTTGAAGAATGACAGGGGGAGCCGCAGGGTTCGGCTCAGCAGACTGCATGGGAGTCTTCCCCTTCAAGATGGACTGGATCGCCTCGAACTGTTGAGGGTCCAGACGGGAGCCAAGAACTCCCAAAGCATTTACAAGATCCGAGGGATCCGAAGACGAGGGATCATTCGGATTCATGTCTCCCTCGAAAATAGGGTTAGGAACCGCATGCATATAAGGAGGAAAATCAGGATATTGATCGTGAGCACAATGAAGAGGGGTTGGGACATTCCCCTCATAGCGAACTGGACAAGGATGAGAATTACGGGAGGCATCAGCATCTCCCCCGCTTTCAAAGCGGTAATCAGAATCACGAGGGGCATTAGCATCTCCCTCATAGTTGACTATGGCATCTAGAGCCATACTCAAGTCCCTACCTGATCGAAGTAGCATGATGTTAGATTTTTTCTTTTTTCAGAGATTGACAGACAAGTTGCACAGAGATTAAGCAAACAAGTAGATGTTTAACGTTATTTTAGGATTCCTTGTTGGGTTATTTGAATTCAATTAATCACAAATTCACTCAAGAGGTAGGATCCTAGTTTCAGTTCAATGTCCACCGTTATCTTCTATGGCTTTCTCTCACAACGTTATGAAAATCTAACCAGGACTTCAATTGGTACAACCAGCCTGATTAACAAGAAGGAATACCTTGATTTTGGGGACTTATGGAGGTCTTTAACGCCAACCACTCTAGTCTGATCGAAGGACCGACCCAATCAGAGAGAGCTGAAGACGTCAAGAAGGGTGTTCCTAAGAAGAGGAGGGTGTTAGCCTCAGTGCATATGACCTGTAGCCTGGGTGGCCTCTAATGCTTAATACATAATGGGTAATAGCACACAGATCAAAAATTTGAGAACTGAAGAAGAAACAAGAAACTGTCTGAATTGCGTCGTTGTTGGTCAACGCTATTCAAACAGAACTTATTTTTTCGCAGAAGCTCAGGCAGCAGATAGCAGAGAAAATTGACTAAAAGGCGTCTGGGTTGGGCGACGCTGTATGAAACGCGTCGCTGTTCCTGGATGCTTTTAAGGTCACAGATTCATTTTTTCAGGAGGAATTTCTGGATCGATTCCCCCTCACAAATAGGATGAAAGCGATAAATAATCAGCTCATGCGAATCTTTTTTTTTATTTCAAATTTTAACAGGATTATTTTATCAAATAAACAACTAAAATATCAATCAATCACACAATCTTTTATCACAGAAACAACTTTTCAACAAATCAAATGGGGAGGGCAAGATCTTGCCACAGGGGTGTGCACGTGGTGCACGTAGGAATAACAACTAAACTAAAAACTCACCGATCGGTGAGGGCGTGTCGGGAGACACAGGTGGTGCACCGTGGGTGCCCGATTGATAACAGCAAGAACAAATAATTAAAAAGATGGCGAGACCAAGTCCCACCGTGATCGTCAAGAAGCTGTGAGTGCTCAAATTGGGTGTGTGATTATCATGAAAAATTATGTTGTTTATGTAAAAAATAAACCTATTAAAAAGAAACTAGGTGATGTGATCGCCAGAAACTTTTGACTAAAAAGTTCCAAAAGAAGAAAGTCTGATCGCCTACCTGTTTGGATGTGGGAGATGTTGAGTTCTTGGTTCCCCTCCTTCAGCCGGCTGAAGAAAGAGAGCCCCTTTTTTTTGTCTTTGTTCTTACTTTGGCTGCTTACTGAGTTTTGAGGATCATCCAGATTCCTTGTTATCCGCTTGTTGATTCCCTCCTCTTGTTCTTCTTTTGTACCTTGCAAGGAATAGAAAGAAATAAAGAACAATAAGAACTCAGGCAGAAGTAGTATCCATTCCAGAAGAAATTTTAAACATGCAACTAAACAGGTGAACTCACTTGTTGAGTGGTCTTTTAAACCCCTTTAACAAATAGGTTTGGAAAATAATGCTAGTGTGTGTGTGTTGCATGGAGTGATGTGATGAAAATGTGAGGCTAATATGATAAAAAAAATGTGATAAAGAATGCAGAAATTGAATTGAGAAGCTAGATGGCCTCTGGAAAGCCTTGGTCTTGAGAGGATCTTGGATGGATGAAGAACGGATGAAGAAAGGATGCCGACCCCTGGAAGCAGCAACACCTCAGCGTTTAGACGTCGTCTCCTTCTTGAATAGCACACAAATTATCACTCTTACTAAAATCACTATCACTGTCACTTGCATCCACATCACTAACTTTCACTGACCAAGGAGCTGGGTATTTATAGACTTTTACCTCCGCGGTTATTAATGGATTAACATGAAAATTTTGAAGTTTATCCAGCTTAACAAACAGATAAACACTGATTAATTCATCATTATCTGTAATTATTTAAAACGCGTCGCCCATGAGAGACGCCTTTTAGCTAATTAAGATAAGGATAAACATCCGGGAAAAGTTCATTATTATCTGTAATTATCTAAAATACGTCGCCATGTGGAGACGCCTTTTAGACTAATTAAGATAAGGATAAACATCCGAAAAAGAGATAGAAACAACTTAGGAAACCTAAATTGCGTCGTGTCTAGCAGACGTCTTTTAGCTAATTAATCAATTAATTAAAATTCAAATTTAAATATGAAAATAGGAATAAACTCTAAATAGCGTCTTCACAAGTAGATGTCTTTTAGACTTCTTCATATTTTAATTAAAATTTGAGTTAAAATCAATTTAATTAATTATCTTAAATTATGTCTGTCTGACCCGACACTATTTAGATAATTAATCTAAAAAGATCAATAAAAATTAACCAGTGATTAAATACCCGACCATTCTGAGGCATTATTATATGATATGAAATTTACTCAAAATGATGTCAAAATTAGCGTGTCTACACCAGACAACTCCGCGGACTTGTGTCCTCTCTTTGCGGGATCTCTTTTTCAGAGACTCTTCACCAAAAGCCAGAATCATGTAAGCCTTGAGGAGGAATCTGTAAGACCTCCAGGTTGCATAACGGCCCTTGCCGTCTATTCTGTCCTTGACAATGTCGGGATGGCATATTTCTTCATAAGGCTCTCCGTCAATGGGCAAGCCCGAAAGCTGATGTAAAGTCCATAAATCCAAAGATGTCTCTCCTTCCGGAGTATAAAAGGTATTGAACTCCTTCATGAATACCTCGATCATGCCACAACAAAGGCCTTTAAAGATCGGGTATCGAAATCGAGTGGCATACACACTACCAAGAAGATCCACTTGGCTTAGCAAATCATGGTAATGTTTCAAGACATAATCAGTATATTCTACAAAATATTCTCTGAAACTCTGGCCGGATTTAAGCTTCAAGTCGCCAAACCAGCCCATTGCTGCCTTCAATCTAAACCTCATGGCTAAACAGTTAAAAATCAATGGCTCTTCTCTGAAGCCCCATTTACATGGAGAAAGAAATAGCCCATGCCGCCTTTGCTTCGAGTCTGGGATACCTCTGTCATAGCCCCACTTGGCAGGAATAAATGAAGGTGAGCGGGTCAGAATGCCGTCCTGAGGATGCATAATATTAGTCCCACTGGGCATGAGCATGTCTCTAGCATAACCCGGCTTGAACAAAGATTCGCCACGGGTTATAGTTCCCCTCAGGTTGTCTCAAAATTTCAAAATGGCATCCTCGGCATAAAAAGCCCTCCTTTCAGAACGCACTCCATTGACCTTGAAGTCAAGCAAGAAGTTGTACAAATGTTGATCACTGCGAAAGTGAACTGGATAATCTTTGTCCCGTCTATATTTATAGAATCCTTCCGAAAAGACAAGTCTGCTCTCATCAACCTTGCCATCTGATTCATCGGCAAAGGGATGGTCCAAGACAGCAACCTCAAAAAATTGTTGTAGTTCACTGTCCTCATCTATGCCTGCTGCAAGTGTCAAGTAAAAGGGACTTATCACAGGCCCACTCTCCTCAGCCATCGTAGGAGTTTGTTCAGAAGACCCTGTCGGAGAAACTGGCACATCATCGGAGACAGCCTCGGGCATCACAGCTTTGTCTTTCCTCCGAGAAGCCATTATACTGAAAAATGGCATTCCAGTGACCCAATTCCCGAGAGCCGAGCTACAACCGGGACTAGGCACTGAAGCCGCAGCCCTAGGGATTGCTCCCATGGGAACTGCCAAAGTCAAACAACGACACGCTGATCCACCCGACCTGCAATCGCTACAGTAATGAGTCTGCGCCTACTGTAGATTGACGAGCTTAGAGTCGGTTTCCTGCAAGGAAAAGACAAAGAAAATATTAGAAAATGATACAAGCATAGAGGAGACCTCCTTCATTATCCCTATGCCCAAATCCATGGCGGCCAACGACACACAACGAGTCCCACCGGCCAAAAAACCAAAGAAAGGCTTCGCCTTTTACTTGAAAAACCCTGGTGCGACAGCACCTCTTCTCCAACAGTAGTGGTGCTCCCCAAAGGCCCCCACGACACTGTCGACGAAGAAGAAGTAGGGAAGCACAGCTTGCGGTTCTGAACCTGACGGCCTACACACCCACAGGCGATGGCGATAACGCTCCCCAACAGGGTTGCAGCGTTTGTCACCGGCAATGGGGAAATAAGCGACCGGCGTGCCAAGCAAACGACACCCCCCCAAGCAGCGGAAGGCCAATGCGCAGACAGCGGCGGTGGCACCCCCCGAAGACCCTTGTGGTTTTTGGTCACAGGCAAGAACGAAGAGGAGGAAGAGCTCGACGACAGCGATCTGCGGCGGCAACGGCCCGCTTCCGCGGCTCCAGCAGCTTCGTCCACCGGCGATGGCAAGAGGAAGAAGAGGAAGAGGCCGACTGGCGCTCAGAATCCCCCAGCGTAAAAGCAAAGAGAATCCCGCCCCCTTCCCTTTTTATAACCAACCAGGTCGGTTTTTGAAGCCCTGGCCGGTCCAAGGCCCGAACCGGACTGAACCGGCACAGACTCAAGGGCATATGCCCCCCTCTTTCAAACTCCACATACATGGTCCAGTTTAAGGGCCAAGTTGAACCGAACCGGCGCAGACTCGAGGGGATTTGCCCCCTTCTCTCAAACTCGATATATATGGCCAGATTTGGAGCCGAATTAAAGCCTGAAGCAGCGCAGACTCAAAGGGCACACGCCCCTGCAGGCGCCCGGAACGTCCCCCGCCGCGGCTGCGGGCTTCGGATCGAGGGGTTTCTCCGTTCATCTTAGAACTGTAACGATTTTTTTAGGAGGGTTAGAATTTAAGGTGTGATCGCCAGGAGCATTACCTTACGGTCCCTATGCTCCGCAGGATTGTAGAGTGACCGCGTTATGAGGGAGCGGGAGATGGTGGTTTCCCCTTCTCTTCCTCCGGCCGACCAAAGGAGGAGAGTTCGGTAGTCCGCGCGCAGGATCTGGTAAGAGCCCCTGAAAAGAGAAGACAAACAAAGAAAAGAAATAGCCCGATTAGAACTGTGACATGTAGGATCCGTTCATGCAAACATAAAAATTAACTAGAATTGGAAGGAAACACACCGGATGGGTGTTTGGGAGGGAAGGTGACCATATGTTATGGCCACCTACCTCTCGTTTTTTGTTTGAAACCTCTAGGGGTAAATAAGGATTGCTAAGTCATCCTAAGATGCATGCATGCAGATAGGGTGCTCGTGTGTGAAAAGTGAAGTGATGTGGTGAAAGTGGAAAGAAGAGTGAGAGAGGGAAATGTTACGGACTAGATGGAGAGTGGAAATGCAATGAAGTGAAAATAGGAGAAAAGTAAAGAGAGGGTTAGAAAGACAAGCCCATTTGGAGTGATGTTCCTCCTGAAACAGCTCTCTAACTCTTTGCCCGCTCGACTCCTCAAGGCCGACTCACTTGCCAACTTCTTCTGAGCCTTCCCTCCAGAAAAGAAACTCCTCCTTCACCAACCCCCCTTGCTCGAGGGAACCTGGGGGACTTAAATAGGTGAAGGGAAAATAGGAGAAAACAAGAGTCTAAATCCCCTTAAATCATCCTGGAGCCAATAGGAAGTGGTCAAGGGTCGGAGGTGGTGTGCGCGGCAGTCGCCGGAGTGGGGAGTGATCGGAGTAGTGGAGGTGAGGGCGGCGAGTAGAGGAGATCGTGGGGAAGACGAGGTCAAGGTGGTAGTTAGGGGAGTGGACGGCCAGCCAACTTGCCTTCCAATCCCGTAGAAGGCCAGGTAGCTGGCCTTCCACGGAGAGGTGGAAGGCGGCCCAGTTGGCCTTCGAAGGGAGTGGAAGGCAAGGGGTGGCCTTCGAAGGGTGGTGGAAGGCAAGGGGTAGCCTTAGAAGGACGGTGGAAGGCGGGCTGGCTGGCCTTCGAAGGACGGTTGAAGGCGGGCTGGCTGGCTGGCCTTCGAAGGGTGGTGGAAGGCGGGTTGGCTGGCCTTCGAAGGGTGGTGGAAGGCAGGCTGGCTGGCCTTCGAAGGATGGTAGAAGGCGGACTGGCTGGCCTTTGAAGGGTGGTGGAAGGCGGGCTGGCTGGGCTTCGAAGGATGGTGGAAGGCGGGCCAGCTGGCCTTCCACGAAAAGGTGACTAAAGTCGGGATTTGGTTAATGGGCCTAGTTATTAGTGGGCTAAGATGAGGGGTTTGGTGATGATGGGCGAATGATGGATGGGCTCATGACCGAAAGGGTGGTCCAAAATCGGTGTCTACAAATGCCCCTCCGGGACACCTGTTTTGCAGTGGAGTGGAACGGAATGATAAATAGGTGTTCCGGAAATCGAACCTGATTTTGGACAGCCTGAAGAAGAAGTGAGTTATATCCAAGGATGATATGCGAATGTGGTAAATGAATGAAAGCTAGCTATTCGAGTTGCAAGAATGGTCAAGAAGGGGAACAATGTTCAAACTGGAGAATCACAATCCGTGGGACCCTCGGGTGCTGGAACCGCGAGGCCTTGGCGCACCAGGATGAAACGATCTGACCCAAGGGGATCTCAAGCATGAAAGATAGAGGGGTGTGACTTGAAATGATCTCGACACAACGGGCGCGCGGTGGCCTGGCGCATCATGTGATCGCCAAGTGAGAGCATCTCAAGCACAGGTATTGGAAAATGATAAGGTCTTGCAATTCAAAGGGCTAACCAACGAACAAATGCCAAACTCACAAATCAACAATGGGTCGAGCAGAGTGATAAATTATGGTCATTGCCCCTAGGGCGGGAATGGTGGATGATGCTTGTGCAATGCATGCTGGTTTAAAAATTAGAAAACAAATTCCTAATGCAAACAGGAGGGATTTATTGGCCAATCGAATAACTTGGAGAATATAGACTCCTCATTGTTTTGTTTAAAGAGGAACTCAGAGTCTTTACGCCCAAAGTTATTAGCCTCCTGTATCTTCAATCTTTCTTGCTTCAGATTCCCTGCAGCTGCAAGAACGCATATCAGTAAATATAAATACTCAATGATCCACAATATCTTAATGACAGGCTGCAAGGAAACGAGGGACAAAGGTCCCTGTCGAGTCGAAGTCAGCACGGAAGATATGGCCATTATGAAAGTAGAATGCCAATCCGGCTGCTTTTGGCTTCGACTCGACAGCAAAAGTGTCCACCTTTTGGACATAGAATCCTTTTCCTGTATGCACAATAATGAGGAAAAAATAGTTAGTAGTATATGTTTTCGGCCCCTTGCCCAAAAAGAGCAACTACCTTTTCCCTAGCCTTCGCATAGGGTCAAAGGGCCGTGCCCTACTAACCAGACAAAAGGAGGGAGTATTGAAACTGATGCAACAAGTAAATATGCAAATGATAGCGGATATTAACAAGTGGAGTGTGTGATGAAAACATGTTTTTGATTCCTCCTACCTAGTGGCTGCCCAAACTTAGGCTGGTTGAATGATGAAAGGGAAATGCACACTCAACTTCCCAAGTATCCTAAGCACACATCTAGATTGATTTGAGCCTCTAGACTCCTCAAACTAACCTTGACCGGTTAAGACTCATACTGATGACAATACCGTCATGCCATGCTTAGGCTCCCAGCTGCTTCTGACCACCAAGTTTGCCCAAAAAGTTTTCGAAGTAAATGATTTACCCGACCCGGGTCTCTGTCCTCACAATCTAGAAGGTATAAGATGTAACACCTTGGAACCCTAACGATCAACCGCGCGACGCTGACTCGGAATCAGACGCCGTCGCACCTACTGGTGACGCGCATGTATTGACCTAAGCCTGAAGTCTTCGAGAGTGCTCATTGAGATTATGGCTAAGCAATTGGTTCACCAGAAATACTGACATTACTCTTCACCCATTTTGGACTCCTCTGAGCATGTGACGATTTTTGAAAAGTGAACCATTTTAAAATGATGTTCGGTCTTTAGGTAGCTATCTCGTGCTAAACCTTGGGGGAGAAAAAGTGAAGAAATTTGGAGACAAACCTCACAGGAGGATCGACAAAACCGTTAAAAGGGCGAGCTGTGACAAAATAGACCCCTTTTGACCTCCTAGATGCCCCTATTTTGACTTTTCAGGCCTTTGGTAGATTTCATGGCCAGGCACGGTCACGACCAGGCTTTTTTCATGAATGCTTGAACCCGTTTTCTTTTTTGTATTTCTTTTTCACTCTTGACATTTTTCGGGGTTATTTGATATTCCGCCTGCGGGGACACTGCCCTCTTCACGTGCTCTGGTCCTTTACATTTCATTTTTGGGTCCTTTTGAGGGGTTACATCTATCGGGTTGTTGAGGAACCGCAATTTGCTGAGCTCGACCGTTTAAGGGCGTCGACTGTCCTGATCAGTCGAGAGACGAAGAGCAAAGGTTGCAGTTTGACAGTATACTAAAGACTTTGAACTCATTTTAAACAGGTTCTCTTTGAAGAAATGTATGGGTGTGTGCATCTCATGATGATCATAGGGATCCGTAGTAAAGTAGACACGTCCAAGGTTCTGGTGGACCAAAATCTTAGCCAAACTTCAATGTTAACCCAGTCTATCATGCAACTAGACCTAGACAGGGGGTTACGTGGCAGTCACCAGACAGTTGGATTTTGTGTCTTTTCTATTTTTTTTGTGATTTTCATTTGAAGTATGTACATATTTACAAATATTTTTGATGTTTTTGGGATATTCAACATTTTTGAGATTTTGAACTTTTTGAATTTTTTTGTATTTTTAAAGGTAAAACTTCTTCAAATAGACTCCTATCCAAAGGAAAACTTTCAACAATTTTCAAATATTTACACTTATTTGCTAACTCTTGAACTAGAAATGAAAGAATTTACTTACCTCTACAACTCGTAGGTAAAAAGGAAGCTATCCAATCCCTAAGCGATCATGCACAAGACTCAGAGAGTGAGTCAGACATGTTGCAAAGGTGGGTCCTTGAGGCAGAGACCCACTGATGGCAGAATTGCCTCAGGAGCGAGCTACGCCCGGTGATAAAAGCCTGAGAAGGGCAGGTGTATGGAATAGGAAGGGAATGAGAGCGGTGGGTACCGGTTCATCCCTCACTAAGAAGGCTCCTTCTCGTCGAGTGATTGGTTCATAGAACATCAGCTGTGTAGCGAAATCTTCTTCATCTTCTCTTTGAACTTCATTGATTGTTTCTTTCAACTCATCCTCAAGATAGTGTATCTTGAGTACCTCTTGATTTTCCTTCACAAAGTGATCCAAGAGACTCCCACCGTGATCGCCAGTAAGCAAGTAGGGGTCCCACCGTGATCGCCAGAGGGCTGTAGGCGCCCGAAACGTTCCCCGCCGCGGCTGCGGGCTTTGGATCGAGGGGTTTCCCTGTTCGTCTTAGCACTGTGGCGATTTTTTTAGGAGGGTTAGAATTTAAGGTGTGATCGCCAGGGGCATTACCTTACGGTCCCTGTACTCCGCAGGATTGTAGAGTGATCGCGTTATGAGGGAGCGGGAGATGGTGGTTTCCCCTTCTCTTCCTCCGGCCGGCCAGAGGAGGAGAGTTCGGTAGTCCGTGCGCAGGATCTGGTAAGAGCCCCTGAAAAGAGAAGACAAACAAAGAAAAGAAATAGCCCGATTAGAACTGTGACATGTAGGATCCGTTCATGCAAACATAAAAATTAACTAGAATTGGAAGGAAACGCACCGAATTGGTGTTTGGGAGGGAAGGTGACCATATGTTATGGCCACCCACCTCCCGTTTTTTGTTTGAAACCTCTGGGGGTAAATAAGGATTGCTAAGTCATCCTAAGATGCATGCATGCAGATAGGGTGCTCGTGTGTGAAAAGTGAACTGATGTAGTGAAAGTGGAAAGAAGAGTGAGAGAGGGAAATGTTACGGACTAGATGGAGAGTGGAAATGCAATGAAGTGAAAATAGGAGAAAAGTAAAGAGAGGGTTAGAAAGACAAGCCCATTTGGAGTGATGTTCCTCCTGAAACAGCTCTCTAACTCTTTGCCCGCTCGACTCCTCAAGGCCGACTCACTTGCCAACTTCTTCTGAGCCTTCCCTCCAGAAAAGAAACTCCTCCTTCACCAACCCCCCTTGCTCGAGGGAACCTGGGGGACTTAAATAGGTGAAGGGAAAATAGGAGAAAACAGGAGTCTAAATCCCCGTAAATCATCCTGGAGCCAATAGGAAGTGGTCAAGGGTCGGAGGTGGTGCGCACGGCAGTCACCGGAGTGGGGAGTGATCGGAGTAGTGGAGGTGAGGGCGGCGAGTAGAGGAGATCGTGGGGAAGACGAGGTCAAGGTTGTAGTTAGGGGAGTGGATGGCCAGCCAACTTGCCTTCCAATCCCGTGGAAGGCCAGGTAGCTGGCCTTCCACGGAGAGGTGGAAGGCGGCCCGGTTGGCCTTCGAAGGGGGTGGAAGGCAAGGGGTGGCCTTCGAAGGGTGGTGGAAGGCAAGGGGTGGCCTTAGAAGGGTGGTGGAAGGCGGGCTGGCTGGCCTTCGAAGGACAGTGGAAGGCGGGCTGGTTGGCCTTCGAAGGGTGGTGGAAGGCAGGCTGGCTGGCCTTCGAAGGACGGTGGAAGGCGGGCTGGCTGGCCTTCGAAGGGTGGTGGAAGGCGGGCTGGCTGGCCTTCGAAGGGTGGTAGAAGGCGGACTGGCTGGCCTTCGAAGGGTGGTGGAAGGCGGGCTGGCTGGCCTTCGAAGGATGGTGGAAGGCAGGCCGGCTGGCCTTGCACTAAAAGGTGACTAGAGTCGGGATTTGGTTAATGGGCCTAGTTATTAGTGGGCTAAGATGAGGGGTTTGGTGATGATGGGCGAATGATGGATGGGCTCATGACCAAAAGGGTGGTCCAAAATCGGTGTTTACAGCCCCATCCTCTAAATTCAAGAAATTCGGTCGGTTTAAAGCCCAAATTAAACCTGGACTGGCACAGACTCAAAGGGTATGCTAACCTATGGTTGCCCGAAGCTCGAGACCCGATCTGAGTGGGCCGCGGAAACAAATTCAAGAAGGAATCCTAGTGATTGTAGCAATCCCAGTCAAACAAATCCTCAATAGGTAAATGAAGATCTATAAGTAGGGCCGGTCCTGAACCGTGAGCTGCTTAAATGAGAAAAGTATGTGACAATGGGCCACGCATACAACTCACTTTATCACCTCCGGTCTCCGTGCGTGAGCCGTATGCATGGGGGGCATTTGTTGTCACCAAAAAATTGAACAAGAAGAAGAGCCTAAAGTTCAACAAAGAAGGCCCAAATCAAAGAGAATTGTAAGGAAGAACCGAGCCCATTAATTCAGGCAAGGAGGTCCAAGTAATTTTCAAAGAAGGACCAAGTGAAGAAAAGTTAATGGACAGCAGTCATGCCTATTTTGCAAGCCAAATGAATAAAAAAGGGGCCACTCTAGGGCCCAAATGGTGAAGAAATCGAATGGCACAACCGGGCCCATTATCTCAAGCAAAGGAGATCCAAACAATTTTTTCAAAGAAGGCCCAAATGAAGAAAAGTTAATGGACAGCGGTCATGCCCATTCTGGAAAGCCCAAAGAAGTCAAAAAGGGGTTACTTTCAGCTCAAATGATGAAGAAATCCAAGGGGGCAGGCCCGGGCCCATTATCTCAAGCAAAAGAAGCCCAATAGGGCCAATTTGGGCCCAAAAAGGAAAGGCCAAAGTCCAATTTCGTGGTAGCCTTTAAAAGGGCCCAAATGATCCCCCCCATGGCCTATTCTTACCCCTTTGACCCATAGTCAAATCTGCCCAAAAAAGGATAAGAAGAAAAACAAGTGGTCCCCCCCTCAAGATTCTTCTAGAAGAGAGTAGGTGAAAAGCAAAAAGAGAAGACAATCATTATTCTCCAAGTGTTGTGGCCTCATTGGAGGGCTCTTAAGAGGGGTTTCTTATCCCTAATTTAAGGCTAATGGATGCCTAATCTACCCCCCAAAAGTAACCCAACTTTATCTATAAAAGAACCCCCATCTTCTACAAGAAAAAGTTGGAGACAAAAATCCCAAAAAAGAGAAAAGAGAAGAAGAAAAGTGAGAGAGCATGGAGGAGCACGTTTCCCTCCTCCTTCTCCTCCATTTTCTGCATCCCAAGAGAGAAAAAAGAGTTAGAGAAGAAGAGAAAAAGAAAGGAAGAGTGCTAGAGAAAAATAGAGCAAGATTGTAGGCTTTAAGAGCCATTCTCCCTTCTCATCCCCTCTCCAAGATAGAGTGGGGGTGAAGAAGGGGTTTATTTCTGTCTCCTCGCTCTCTTATAATATTTTTTCTTTCAGTTTGATGTTCATAGAAACTTCTATCTCCCCCTTGATGTTCATCCATGGTGATTGAAAGCAATGAAAATGCAAAGTTCAGATTTCCTATGTCTGTTTTGTGAATCTGCTGGTTATCTTGCTTTTATGTTATTTTTTCCTTCATAAGGTATGTGTTTTTCGTGTGGGGATGGTATAAGGCCTTTCTAGTTTATAGAAATGGTCTCCTCAAGCCTTAGAACCTCCTAAATATGGAGATACGGTCCGAAATGTGCTTTGCTGTCCAGATTTCCTGAAAACTGATTTTTCATTTATTTGTCTTTGGTTTTGGGGTTTTTCAAGGTGGCTTGGCCTTCCATGACCCTTAGGAGCACATCCCCTCTATGGATGATGTTCCCCCAAGGCCAAACATCAAGAGAAATCCCCTAAGTTTCACATATATTAAGATCTAAGTTTCTGTTTTCATGTTGGAACCGAATGGGTTTTGTTTGGATTTTTTCCTTTAATTGCTTAGGGTTTAGGCCCTAGAGGTTCTCAAGAAGGTTCCCTCACTAGTTGAGGATGAGATTCTTTGGGTATAAACCCTCTAACATTGAGCCAAGAAGGAGAGATCCATGGAAAAGATAAAAAGTATACCTCAGTTTCTCATATGTTCATATTCAAGTTTTCATGATATTTTCCTAAAGAAATGTATCTAAAATACATTTTAAATAAATATTTTAGGCCTTGTATCTTTTATATTTTATTTTCCATCATTTGAGTTAGATTTAAACCCGTTTTTTACCAAAAATTTGGATTTTAGCTTGAGTCTGCGGTCTGCAGCGCTACAGTGTTGAGTCTGCGCCTCCCAGCGCAGACTCAGCGCCAGTTGCAGGTTTTTGAGTCTGCGCCTCTTTCAGCTTGGTTTTTGGACTTGAGGTGATTCTTTGATCCTCCCCCAAGTTGTCCAAAAGTTCCTTGGACCTAGGGCTGTCCTTTTTAGGCCCAATGAAGGTCCTAAATGACTTGGACTTTGGATTGTTAAGCCCTTAATGTTTCAACCGAAATTTTGCCATATGTTTTAAGATTTTAAATGTTTTCCGATGTTTTACAAGGATGTTGGATAACCCATCAAGGGCCCTCACACAAAGAACATCATTCTTGTGTTCCCATGTCTATTGGTTCACTTAGATGATATGTCCCGAATTCCCAATGGGTTGGTAAAGTTCCTTGCTCCCCAAATGTAGAAATGGAATGGGTGATTCCTTGTAGATGACCCTTTCATTTTGAAGGCATTAAGGGCACCCTTTGGGTGAGTGGTTGGATGCTCAGCACGCCCCCCTTTTATAGCCACCTCCATGGTTCATGGCTACATGTGATCCTCTAGGAAAATTGGTAGAGTTCCTTGCTCTCCAAATTTAGAGATGTTTTGGATTACCCCTTGGGAGTTTTTCTTACATCTTGAAGGTATTAAGGGCACCCTTTGGGTGAGTGGTTGGATGCTCGACACGCCCCCCTTTATAGCCATCCCTATGGTCCATTAGCCATTACATATCCCTTTAAGGGAGTTGGTCCTTCGGGTCCCTTCATGCCATGATCCTTCATGAAGATCCTAAACCTTTGATTGGGTTTTCCTAATGAAAGGTTGAAATTCAACTTGAAATCATTATATTAAGCATTTTCAATGCTTTATAAAGTGATCCAAGAAGAATGGGATAAACATGAAGAAATCATGTCATTTGAAGAAATCCACATAAGAACCACTCCTTGAAAAGGCTTCATGTAGTCATACTCAACTTCTGAGGTTTCTCAGTGTTATCCTCCTCAAATTTGTGGTGATTCTTGGATCACTTTAAGTTGAAAGAGGTATAAACCTGAAATTATGGTCAGATTTTGAGTCTGCGCACCTATAACCATGGAAATTTGATTGGGAATGGGGTACAATATATTTTTCTCCACTCCGGACTTCATATTCTAACTTAATGGTTGAAACTAACCCCTTGATGGATTTAATTGCAGTTTGAACTGTGCAGGAAACTCAAAAATCAATTTTCAGACTTGAGTCTGCGCCACTGTTTTGAGTCTGCACACCCTTGCGCAGACTCAACTCAAAACTGTCAAAGATGCCTTGCATGGACTGATAACCTCATTTATGGTTCAAATAACTCAAATAATTAAAGTTAATTCATTAAAAAAAAAAAGGGTTTAAGATAGTCATTTTCTATTTTAAATAAACACAAAATTACAAACTCAAGTTGAGTCTGCACACCTTTCATAAACTCATTTCAAATGAAAAAATCAACTAAACAATAAGTCAAATTGCTCAAATCACTTAAAATCCTATATTAAACAATCCATTTCATTTAAAATAAACATCCATTTACAAAAAAGATCCAAATCCCTTCAAAATAAACAACAATCACAAGGTCAGCTGAGTCTGCGCACCCCTTGCGCAGACTCAAACTCATTTTTCTTGTCTCCTTAATCTTTGAAGCTCCCCAATATTTTTGAAAATCTTGGAATTCCTCTCAACATCAGGAGATTCCATCTTTTTAAGAATCTTGCTCAAAATCCTCTTTAAACTTGAGTCTGCGCATCAATCTCAAGGCCAAAACCTCATCTCTTGGCCACCAAATCATGACCGCAACTCCAAATCTGTAAATCATCATCAAACAAAACATAAAATCAAGTTATCCCACCAAAAATCTAATAAAATAACTCACAAATAAAAAATCCACAGTTCAAACTTGAGTCTGCGCATCCTGGCGTAGACTCAACCCTGAAATTCACAAAAAATAAAAAATCAACTTCCCGACCACTAAAAGATGATCTAAAACTCTCTAAAAATCAAATTTATTCTTATCTATCAGGAAATCAAATAAAAACACCAAGTTTTTCTTGAAAAAAATTCAAAAAATAATTCAAAACACATTGGTGACAAATGAGTCTGCGCTACCCTGCGCAAACTCAACCCTGAAATCCCAAATTTGGCCTTTTTGACCTTAAATTCCCTCCAAATTAAACCCAAAAATTTACATAAAAATTTTATACTTTATATAAGTCAAAAACTTAAATAAAAGCTTAAAACTCCTTTTACAAAAAAATATAAAAAATGTCTAAACACTTTCATAAACAATGAGTCTGCGCTCTATAGTGCAGATTCAACCCTAAATTCCTAAAATCTGACGTTTTGGCCATTAAATTCCCACCAAATCAAAACAAAAATCTTAAGAATAAACTCTATATTTTCCACAAATCAAAACCCAAACAAAAATGATAACTTTTTCCTTGAAATTACCTAAAAATTTGAAAAAATAGGCTTGTGACAAATGAGTCTGCGCTACCCTATGCAGACTCAACCCCTAATTGTTAAAATCCAAACTTTTCAACCTCAATTCCTTTAAAATTAAAATAAAAAAACCCAAGATAAGAATAAAATACTTCCTATAAATCAAAAATCAAATGAAACTCAAATTTGCCCTTTTGCAAAACATAAAAAATACCTAAAATAAATCTCATTTCAATTGAATTTGCACATCTTGTTTATCCTTCAAAACTTGTAAATTCAAAAACATAAAAAATATAAGTCTTTGAAGCATTTTCCACTCAAATCAAATAAGCAAGCATAAAAAATACTTTTCCACACCTTCCAAATCAAATCCAAAGTCTCTTCACTTCAAATCTGTGAAAACACAATAAGAAATGTTAATTAGATTTTCTTCATAAAAAATGTCATCTACTTCAATAAAAATACCATAAAAAAGATCTTCATTCTTCTTACAAATCAAAAATCAAAATAAATACAAGCATTCTCATTGGTAACAAATGAGTCTACTCAACTTCATGTTCACTCCCAAACATAAAAATTCAACAATCTTCAATGCATCCATATAAATCAATCTAAAAAGACTAAAAAATGTCTCTCATCATCATCCATCAATAAAAATTAATAAATCAAGTCTTGTGCAGACTCAACGCTAAGCTAAAAAAAATGAGTTTTCTTCTCAAATGAAAATTGAAATTCATTCATTTTTCGAATGCAATCTTGTATATCTTACGTATATCATTTCAAAGAGTGTTATTCTATTCTTCCGATGATTAATCAAGGGTTTTCCTCTTAGGAGGATGTAATTAACGCTATTCTATTTATGGGTAGCGGGATCGGGTCGAAGAACTACGCAATTATCTGATTGAGTCAGGTAGATCGCACAATAACAAATCTAAATCTAAATCAAAAAATCAAGATCAAGTGCATTTTTTCCCTAAAAAATGTACCACAATCTCTTTTGGCACACCCGGTAGGACCTGTCCTCCCTTCATCTTCTCGTCGGAAGAATAAGGATAACACCCATTCTTTGAAGTTATTGATTATCTCTTTGTTGTATTACAGGAGACTCAATTGAATCAAAAGTTTTCTTCGGCCCTCTGGTGGTCGAGAACCATGCTCGCAATGGCTACCTGGCGGTACCTGTGGCATTCGGGAGCTTCCCTCCCGTTATTGGTTTTCCGAATTTGATATTAATGATTGTTAATTTAATTGTGAAATTAATCTCATTAATGTCAATTCATTAAATATGCATGGAATATTATAGAGCGGTCAATTTGGTGTACATGCACATCTGATGTGATGTTGATGTTTTTTAAATATGATTTAATTTGCATGTTCTACAAAATAAAACCTTTCCGAAAATTCTAATTATCCAAACCTTGTTTGGTCCTTGGTTTATAAAATCAAAATTAAATATTTTTTAAAACTTATATTTTAGCCATTTGATGCGCTTATTCATGTGTGGTTTGGTTAATAAAACATACAGTGGTCATGGATACACACTGAAATATATTTCATGTGATGATGTATGGATGTGGATCATGTGTATGTGAGTGTTTTTATTAATTATTAATAAATAGGGGTCTGCAAACCTCTCTCTCTCTCTCTCTCTGATTTCAATGTAATTCTAACTCCCTCCTTTATGTACTCCCCATAAGGCCTTCTTTTAATTAGCATGTAAATTTAGAATTTATTGTGTAATTTGATCGAGGCAACCGAGCTTCGAACAAGGATGATCCACAACTGGAACCAGGAAGGAATATGAAAGAGGTCATTCACCCTGTGTGTTCACAGGATTATGATATAAGTATTATATTATTTGTGTGTGTGTTTGACTGTCTAGCTCAAGTCAAACCACTGTGCTATCTATGACCACACGATAACATGTATGTGATGCATGCTCTTTATTTTGATTGTGAATCAAATATCTAGGTTATTAGTATATACATTAAATATATGTGATATATTTAAATACTATCACCGAAGATGAGACCAACATCAAATAAACAAAACTTTCGACATAAAGTCTAAGCCGGAGCGCTAGTCATTGAGAATGCATCACGTGGCCCTCCATTAATATAGCTTTTAGAACTTGATTCAGTGATGGCACTTTCTTGTGTTTCCCTGGATCTGCCACCATCTAATGAAAGAACTATTAACTATGGCATTAAAATGCCTTGAGATCATAGTAGAGGAACGATGTAGCTATCCTCGCATTTACTTGGAAGCTACATTTTACTCTATTTTATCACGTATTGATGGTAAAGCTTAGACCAGGGATAATTGTAAGGGTTGAGGTTTCGGATTCGACTATCGGGCCATTTCGGTATCGGACACTTGTGGTTCAGGTCCTTGTGAGCTTGGTGCATGGGTTCTGATTTGCGTCGAGCAGGCGGCTTTTGAAAGGCGTCGGCGTCGGCCATGGGGGACGCGGTTTAGGAACCATGTATGTAGGACGTGTGGTCAGGCGTCGGGGCGCGTGCGTATGGCCCCGATCTTATCATCTGAATGGCATCACATGTGGTCGACACAATTCAGAGATTTGCCAGTGTATGGCCCAGGTCTTATCGTCTGATTGGCATTGGCCTTGGACGACGCGTTTTAGCCCGATCAGTTTGACGCCCTGAGCCAGCCCTCCTTTCTCCCTCCTTTTCCTCATTCTCTCCTTCTCACTCTCTCTCTTCCCTCTCTCCATCCCCTCCGTATCCTTCTCTCCCTCTTCCTCTACTCCACTTACCCTCTACCTCTCACCACTTCCGTCACCATGTCCACCGGGGCTTCTTCACTCTCCGGACGATAGCTGACGTCTTGGTGGAGTGACAACGTCTACAACAGTACCGACGACGGCTTGCGGTGTGGCGGTTCGGGGCCAAGGAGCTAGGAGGAGTTCAAATAACCAGTAGGGTGACGATCCTCACACGTAATTCATTTTATTTAAACCATGATTTCCCGCTTTGGAGCATACTATGAAGGTGTGAGGATTTTTGGTAGAATGAGCATGTTTAAGGGGCTTTTGATGGAAATGGACATTTTTGAAATGGGAGTAGCATGGGTATTGTGATTTATGGATTTTCCCCCATCTCTTTTGCGCTATTTTTGCTCATTTTAGGGGTGGGGTTTTCGTGTTGTGGCTCAGGGGAGGCCTGATAGAAGTTCTGTTTTGGGCACTAAATGGTGTCGGCCTAGAGCGACACAATTTGCAAATCGTGTCGGGCATGGGAGACGCAATTTAAGCCCAAGCTCCTCATGTCTCGAGGCCAGTTTTTGTGGAAGCCAGTTTTCAGGGCTTTGAATGGCGTCGACTCAGGGCGACGCGATTTGTGAATCGTGTCGACCATGGGCGACGCGATTCAAGCCAGCGCCCCGAATTTCCCTGCATTTAACATGTGTGATTGTTATACGTTATGTTAATTAAATTCTTGTATATCATTAAAAGACCCTGTCAAATGCATGCTTGAAATCATATATTGGTGCGAGGATTTTCATATGCTCGGAGTTGCATTATGTTTATGCGATCGTGGACTTAAATCAGTAGTGGTTTGTGTTTGACACCTTGTGTTGGTGTGGGAGTGACACGGTGTCGGTGTAGGAGTGACGCTATACTAGTGTGGGAGTGGTACATTTTGGTATGTCACTCACGGCTGAGAGGAAGCGCAACCACCTAGAGCTAGACAGGTCGGTGTAGCCAGTGTGCTATCCGAGTGGTTGCTGTTCCGTCTTAGGGGTCGGTGTTTTTTGGGTTTGTCTTGGCAGTTTCTAGTGCATTTCTTACTGTGGACCCGAGTGTGATGCTTCTTCTCGATATGTACCCATTTTCTACTGGGCCTGATGTAACTCGAGACATCAAGGTTACAGGTGTATACCCCTTTCGCCCTTTGACCTGATGTAACCCTGGGGGTGAGGGTTACGGGTTGTCCCTGTAGCTTCGACTTGTGAGGGGTTTTGCCAGTCCCCAGGTCTCTTCTGTAGCATCTTGGCCAGGGGTGGAGGGAAGTTCGGTCGATAGGACAATGGTTTCTGTTGGATATAGGTGTCCTCAAAGCCAATCATTAGGCACCTATTACAATCTTGTTCACTAATAAATGACATTTATTTCATTATGCAAATTGGCATATTTATAATTGTGCATAATGAAGCCCATGAATGTGTGCAATAGTCATCGGATTACGCTAAGAACATAATAATGAGACTGATGACTTGTAAATACATGTTCTTAATTGTTCCTAGTCGTAGAATGTTATATACGAGGTTTCCTCCAGTAAGTTGCTAGGTTCATGGTAGGTAGGCGAGGGATTGAGATAGATCCAGATAAAGTAAAGGCAATAGCGAACATGCCTCCTCCTAGGACTGTTAAGGAAGTAAGGGGCCTCATCGGCCATCTACAATTCATTAGACGGTTCATATCCCAACACTCTTTGAGGTGTAAACCCTTTTATGAATTATTGAAAGGAGGAGCGAAGTTTGAATGGAGCAATAAGTGTCAAAAGGCCTTCGATAATTTGAAAAGCTATCTCCTCAACCCGCCAGTTCTTATGGCCCTAATCTCGAGGCGGCCTTTACTGCTTTATGTCTCCACCACTGAAGAATCAGATAGAGTAGTATTGGCCCAACTAGACTATGAGAAGAGAGAAAGATTAGTATACTACTTCTCCAAATTGTTCAATGATGCTGAAAAACGTTATACAACTATAGAAAGGACATGTGCGGCCATCGTTTGGGTAGTGCAGAAATTGTAACACTACTTCCTTGCCCACGAGGTTAAACTTCGGACCAAATAAAATATTTGCTAGAGCGATTAGTAATAATGGATAGGCTGGTGCGATGGCAAACTTTAATGAATCAATTTGATATTACTTATGTGAACCAGAAAGCTGTCAAGGGGCAAGCAATTGCTGAGCATCTAGCCCACCACCCACTGCCTAAATTTTCGCCCGCCAATGATGAGTTCCCGAATGAGGAGTTGAATGTGATTGTGGAATAGTCCATCCTAGGTCCTCTACTTCGATGGGGCACTAAACTCCCAAGGTAGCGGAATAGGAGCGGTCCTCCTATCTTCGGAAGGAATAAGTATTCTGTATCCTTGCCTTGTCCTTCCCGATGACGAATAATGTTGCAGAATGTGAGGCCCTCCTAACTAGCTTAAAAATGGCATTGGCACTTAAGGTCAAAGAATTGAGAATTATTGGGGATTCGTAGCTAGTCCTTCGCCAAACAGTTGGCAAATACCAAACCCGGGATCCCAAGTTGAAGCCGTACCAAGAATTGGTAGGAGGGCAGTTTAATTAGAAAGATCACCTTTGTCCATGTGCCTAGGTCATAGAACATCCTAGTTGATGCCTTAGCCTCCTTATGCTCTGCCGTAGAAATCCCCCTCACTAGGAGTTCAGAAACCATCATTGTACAGAAGCAAGATTCCCCCACTTTGCTGGATCTGTGGTTCCAACAATTTCTTCTCCCACTTGAGTGTATTTTGGTCATCACTAAGGAATGCATACCCGAATTGGATGATGGGAATACTTGGTATTTTGACATCCTAAATTATCTTCGAGATGGGACCTTCCCGGCCTATGCTACTGTAAGGAATCGCGTAGAACACAGCGGAAAATAAAATCGATTCTTATGTATCGGTTGCTGGGATCGTAAAACGGATATTAAAATAACGTGGGAAGAACGGTTCTTCACCTTTGCGGGGTTTCGAATCTCCCGTGGATGATACCGACTCGGTAATCGCGCAAGCGCACGATCTCTAGAGGTATCCACACGAGCTCCCACTGCAGACGCGATTTCCTCCTCGACTTGAGTGCTCCGACCAGATCTCAAATCTACCATGCACGGAGAGAGACAGATCTACTCCAAGAGAGAGAGAAGGAGAGAGAGAGAGGAGATAGAGAATCTTGAGGTGAGTAATTCGTCCAACCTCTTTTTTACCCCTTCCCTTGGCCTCCTTATATAAGAAATAAGGATAAGCACAAGGATTAATCCTCATGATTATCCAAGAGTTTGGCCTTGGATAAATCTCCATTAAATCTTCATGTTTATCCTGCGGCTTTTTATAAAAAACCAAGATAAGCATGAAATTTAACGTCTCTCACCGTCTGACGAGAACTCTTATGTGTGTGACCCTCTAGGCCCATATATCAGTCCGGTTTCAGGCCCATTAAACTTAGAACTAATTCTAGAGTTTAAGATTTATTAATTAACATTTAAACATCATATGTTAAATGATTAATTTAATAAACAAGTGGATTATCATCTGATGATTAATTCACTTGGCCTTCTGATCATGAACAGCACCAAACACTACCTCATGATCCCAGAAGATATAAGGGATACTGTTCCCTTTAATTGAACCTTTCCGTCTGCAGATACCGCACAGATAAAATCCTTCACTCATCCAATGTCCCAATAACGCAAGGGTATGGTTTTATAGTCAAACCCTCTATCGCATTATTTAGATGGATTCCAGTACTCAGTTAATTTCTAGAAAGACATCTCTTTCATTTGACTCTGGCCAGGGATTTCTGTGTACACATCCATAGGACATTCTCTCTCCAGTCTTATACCAAGAGTGAGTGATCCCTTGTTGTTCACTCAATTACCTTCGCAAGCTTTCCACTGTATCTAAGAGACCGACTATCGTGGGCTTAATGGTTAAAGTCCACAAGTCAGAGAATCAAGATACAATGGTCCACAAACAAGGTATCATTGGTGACTCAGGTCAAAGGACCAACTGTGCTACTGCAACGATTGAATTCCCTGGTTGACTAATAGATATAATTACCATCCAGAAATTCTTATTTGGGTCTGTTCAGTAAACTCATTCTCTAATGAGCACCCACAAGTTTGTCTTAGTGTCACCACACGAGTGAATGTGAGATCATTCACCCTCATCATATGAGCAGACATAACTTGTGTCGATCTTATCGGATATTTAATGTCCATCTCAAATATCCTATGATCGAGAACTGCTTAAGACAAGTGACTGAGGATATTGATCTAACTATCATGATCTCATCATGATTCAATATCCCATACATTTGTCTATGGACATTCATTACGATAGTTAATTTGCAAGAACTATAAATGAAGAAATTATTGCCTTTATTAATAATCTGAACTAGAATGTACAATGATTAGCTTTGAGGCCGCCCAATTCTATCATTCTCCCACTTGGACTATAGCCAATCATCCATGTGTCAAAGTCCCATAGACTTAAGGTGACGTTCTAAATTGTTTTGAGACAATGGCTTAGTCAAGGGATCTGCTATATTATCTTCATATGAGACTTTCTCAACTATTATATCTCCTCGGGCGATAATCTCACGAATCAGATGAAATCGTCTCAGAATGTGTTTTGACTTTTGATGTGATCTTGGCTCCTTCGCTTGAGCTATTGCCCCATTGTTGTCACACAATAATGGAACAGGATCTGAAATGCTTGGAACTACTCCAAGTGCTGAGATGAATTTCTTCATCCAAACCGCCTCCTTGGCCGCTTCAACTGCAGCAATGTATTCTGCTTCGATCGTCGAATCTGCAGTTGTTTCTTGTTTGGAACTTTTCCAACTTACTGCACCTCTATTTAACATGAACACAAATCCAAACATAGATTTGCTATCATCCATATCCGGCTGGAAACTCAAGTCAGTAAACCCTCGAAGTTCCAAGTCGTTTCCTCCATAGACGAGAAATAGATCCTTAGTTCTTCTTAAGTATCTAAGGATACATTTCACCGCCTTCCAGTGTTCTTCACCTGAATCAGCCTGATATCTACTAGTGACACTTAGTGGGTGTGCCACATCAAGCCTAGTACATAGCATTGCATACATGATAGATCCTATTGCCGAGGCATAAGGAACTCTATCCATGTATGCTTTCTCTTCAGGTGCCTTGGGAGACATTCCTTTAGAGAGATAAATTCCATGCCTCATTGGAACGAGGCCTCTCTTGGAATTTTTCATGCCAAACCTTTTGACTATGGTATCTATGTACATAGATTGGGATAAGCCAAGCATCCTTTTGGACCTATCTCTATAGATCCTTATTCCCAGAATATAGGATGCTTCTCCTAAATCTTTCATGGAGAAGTTTTTGGATAACCAAGTCTTTACTGATGACAATATTCCTACATCATTCCCAATGAGTAGAATGTCATCAACGTAAAGTACTAAAAAAGTAACTGCGCTCCCACTAGTCTTTTTGTATACGCAAGGTTCATCTTCATTCTTAATGAAGTCATAAGATTTGATTGCTTCATCAAATCTTAAGTTCCAAGTTCGGGATGTCTGCTTTAATCCATAAATGGATTTTTGCAGCTTGCATACCTTGCTTGAATGCTCTTTGGAAGTGAATCCTTCAGGTTGTATCATATACACCTCTTCTTGAAGGTTCCTGTTAAGGAATGCTGTTTTCACATCCATTTGCCATATTTCATAATCATAGAATGCGGCGATAGCAAGAAGTATTCTGATTGACTTAATCATGGCAACTGGAGAAAAGGTTTCGTCATAGTCAATGCCTTGCCTTTGACGATATCCTTTTGCTACCAGCCTTGCTTTGTATGTGTCAATCTGTCCATCTGCCCCGATCTCTCTTTTAAAGATCCATTTACTGCTAATAGGTACTATACCTTCTGGCAGATTAACCAAGTTCCAAACTTGGTTGACATACATGGACTGAATTTCAGAATTCATTGCCTCTTGCCATTTATCTGATTCTTGACTACACATGGCTTCTTGGTAGGTTTGAGGATCATCATCCTCATTTAAGTGCACTTTTGATTTGCCATCATCGATATGTCCAACATATCTTTCAGGCTGCTTAAGCACTCTACCTGATCTGCGAACCTTTTGTGTATCATCTTGAACAAGTTCTTGAGTCAATGGTTCAATGGATGAACTAGTATTGATTTGTGAGTCTAGAATTTCTTCCAGTTCTATCTTGCTCCCACTGTCTTCTTTTAAAAGATATTCTTTCTCTAAAAAGACAGCTCTTTTTGCGACAAACACCCTTTGATCGCTGGGCTGATAGAAATAATATCCAAAAGTCTCTTTTGGATATCCCACAAATCTACACTTTTTTGTCCTGGAATCCAGTTTATCTGGATCATGTCTTTTGACATGTGCAGGACAACCCCAGACTCTAACATGCTTAAAGTCCGGTTTCTTCCCTTTCCATATCTCATATGGAGTGGAAGATACTGACTTACTGGGAACTTTGTTCAACAGGTATGCAGCGGTCAATAGTACATATCCCCATAAAGAGATTGGAAGTTTAGCATAACTCATCATTGATCGTACCATATCTAATAGAGTACGATTTCTCCTTTCCGATACACCATTTAATTGTAGTGTATAGGGAGGAGTCTACTGAGACAAAATACCATTATTCTTAAGATATTGTGTGAATTCTGTACTTAAGTATTCACCCCCTCGATCTGATCGAAGAGTTTTGATACTCTTTCCAGTCTGGTTCTCAACTTCATTTTTAAACTCTTTAAATTTCTCAAAGACTTCTGACTTATATTTCATTAAATATATGTAGCCATATCTTGAGAAATCATCTGTAAATGAAATGAAATTTGAGTAACCACCCATAGCATGAGTGGACATTGGACCACATACATCACTATGTATTTGTTCCAATAAGTCTTTAGCTCTGTCTCCATGTCCTGAAAATGGAGCATTGGTCATTTTTCCCATGAGACAAGCTTCACAAGTTGCAAATGATTCATAATCAAATGGATCAAGATATCCATTCTTTTGCAACCTAATTATCCTGTTCTCATTTATATGACCGAGCCTACAATGCCATAGGTATGAGTTATTCACATCCTTATCTACTCGTTCAAGAGATTTATTTACCAGACAAACATCATATGAAATATCAAGTAAATATAATCCATTCAATAAATATCCAGAAGCAAACAATTTTTCTCCTTGATAAATGGAACAACCTTTATTCTCAAGTTTCATAGAATATTCTTGTTTATCTAAACATGAAATAGATATGATATTCCTAATAATGGTTGGAACATAATAACAATCTATTAGTTCCAATGAGTCTCCTGACGGCATCTGAAGTCTTGCTGTCCCCACAGCTAACGCAGCAACTTTTGCTCCATTCCCAAGTATCAGATTCACGTCTCCGCGGTTCAATCTTCTTTTACTTGTTAGCACCTGCAAGTTATTGCAGATATGAGAAACACATCTAGTATCTAATACCCAAGATGTTGATTCTCTATAAGACAAGTTAAGATCGATCATGAGTATACCTGAAGCTTCACCAAGCTTCTCCTTTGCCTTTTCTGCTAGATAAATCTTGCAGTTTCTCTTGCAGTGACCTTCTTTATGGCAGTGGAAACACTGACCTTTATCATTGACTTTAGCTTTGTCCTTTTGAACTGCCGGTTTGCTTTTCACTAGCTTCTTAGGCTTACCTTTCTTAAAGGTCTGTCCAGCTTTTCTTTTCTTATTGGTCTTACCAACAAGCATTACATGTGGCTTATCTTTTTGGATAGTGCCTTCTGCTGTCTTCAACATGTTGAGCAGCTCGCCAGTGTAACTTCAATTTTGTTCATATTGAAGTTGATAATGAATTGTGAAAATGAATCTGGAAGGGACTGTAGGATTAAGTCGATGCTTAGGTCATTGTTCATAACAAAGCCAAGCACTGCAAGCCACTCAATCCATTCTATCATCTTCAGCACATGAGTTTGCACAGATGTGCCCTCGCTCATTCTGGTCCTGAACAGTTTCTTAGATATCTCATATCTTTCCGTTTTGGATTGTTCACCAAACAACTCTTGTAGGTGATTTAGAATGGACTTAGGTTCCATGTTATCATGCTGTCGTTGTAGTTCATTGTTCATTGAACCAAGCATATAACACTGGACTTTGACAGAGTCCTCCTTCCAATTTTCAAACATCATTAATTCATCCTCGTTAGCATTTTCACCGGGTTGTTCTGGATCTGGTTGATCCAGGACATAGGCTAGTTTTTCACACCTTAGGACAATCTTTAGGTTGCATAACCAGTCAATGTAATTAGGTCCCGTGAGTTTGTTTGCATCAAGTATACAACGAAGGGGGTTAGGTGACGACATAGCGACCTACAAGAAAATATAATGAAAAATAAGCAGATAGTTCTTAAAATCAGATTTAGGACTTTTATTCTAGATTTATGCTCTCACTATTTTTCGGCGATCTACATGACCCTCTAATATACAGAACGGGAGATTCCGGTGATCTCCTAGTGGGGATCAGAATCCTTCGGGCATCATACATGTGACCTTGTGGTAGCACAACAAATCACATCAAGTCCCTTAGGCAGTCAACTCTTGACAATTGCAACATTTGCAATATCCGATCAATTTAACCCCTGAATCAGAATGACCTTGTGGTAGCACAACAAATCAAATGATTCAGTTAAGTTTATCCATCATTACTCAGATAACATGAATTCATAGTGCAATCCTTGTGGTAGCACAACAAAATTGCACTATTTGTCCATTTATCTTAATGACATCACATGTCGTAGACCTAGGTTAATTTCTAAATCAAATAGACCTTGTGGTAGCACAACAAATCCATTTGAGATAAGAATTATCCTAAGATCTATAATGATGGTGGGTTACGTGGATTATTCTGAATATCTCACGTTTACAACTTAAATTTTAAAAGAGGGTTTTTGAGTTGATTTATAAAAATCGTGCTATCAATAGTATTTCGATTTGAAGTATCATTATGCTTAATAGAAATATATATATATATGATAGCATAGTCCACAAATATCACATATATGCAGAAAAATTAAATAGGGATGATCATGGACTGCTAAAGCTACTATGGAATCATCGGAGCCAAAACGATGATCCATAATAGAATCCTAATGTGAAAACAGCAACACTGGTTCCATTTGATGCGAGTCCTTTCTCCAGAGGTGTCTTCAGAAGATCACGTCCTCTAAACTTAATCCATAACATTTAAATATGAAATTCATGACTCGCAGGTCCATAAATGTACATTTAAAACAATAAGAAACCTTGATCTTATCAAAGGGAGTACAATCTTATAGGAAGATAGAGAGTACATTTGGATTAAGAGTGAGGAGGACACGCATGTCCTATTTAAAATACCAAAATGAAATAAGTATCGCATTCATTCACACCAATCATCACATGATAATAATAAGTCCATGATCATCCCACCATAAAACACATCACATGCATCACAATCATCACATAATTGCAGTTTGGTATTAAATTTTTATAAATATAAAATTATAATACCAATTAGTTTTCGAAATAACACTTATTTCAACATTATCAATAATATTCAAAACATTATTGACTAATGAAATAACTAAACCATTCAGTTAATCTAAATCTTAATTCAAACATTTTGAACAGCTAAATAAAATCAAGTTATGCATAAAATGAGTTTAAAACAATTTTAAACTTAATTGATTAAATAGGGAAATTAATTATCTAAAACTATTTTAAATAATTAACCAATACTCTATTATCAATAAAACCATTTATTAGAATTAACAGTCATTAAACAGTTTAATAATCTGTTAATAATCATAAGAATAATTAATAACAGTTATTAATTATTCCTATAATTTTTCTATTTTAAAACAATTTTAAAATGGGCTGAAAAGGGTTTAAAATGGGCTAATAATGGGTAAAAAGGGGTTATCGGGTTTGTGTTGGGCCGGCCGGGTCCGGCCCGGTCCGGATCTGGCGCGGGTCGGGCGGGCCGACCCGGCGGCCCACGCGTCGGTCACCCCCGCCGCCCGATTAGGGTAACAGGCGGGGGTGCCGCCTGGTTCGACCCCGACCGGCGGGGGGAGGGCGTCGCCGGCTCGGCCGAAGGGCGGCGGGGCTCCGGCCGGCCCCCACGGCGCCGGTGGACGTCGCCGACGGCGTCGAACGTCGCCGGCGGTGCCCCGGACTTCCCTGTTTGGCGTTTGCATGCGATCTCATCGCATGCCATGGCTTTTTGAGGGCAAGCCACTACGGGAAGGCCACCGCCGGCCATGGCGGAGCCAAGGCGGCGTCGGACGGCGCCGTGGACGTCCGCGAAGGTCGTTGGAGGCATTCCAGACGTCACCGAACATCCCGATCAAGCCATGATAATCCGATAATCCGATTATCCTTTCTTTCATGGCCGACCGAACCTGGAGTTGAGGCGCTGTGATCGCTGGGCATCACCAGACGACGCTGGTGCTCTCAACCGGTGACAGGAGGCCAGGGACATTCCCTGGAGCATCCGATCAAGAAGCTGCCATCTATGCGAAACCTATGTTAATCTCCTCTATCACAGTTCTAAACTGAAAAATAAAAGTTCAGACTAACAGGCACCAGCGAATCGTATTCGCCTTTCCAAACCTCTAAGAACCAACAGAGAAGACCAAGAGAATCCTAGATCTGGTTTTGACGTACAGATGGAGGATTCTTTATCAAGAAATAAAAATTAATAATCAGCCCCAATATTCCTACCCGCCAGTTCATCCATGAACAAAATACCCCCTTTTTAAAACCGGGATCAAATCCCAGTAAGTTTTAGACCTTCTAAAAACGTGAGAACGATTCCCAGATTATTAAAATAATTTTTAGCCCAAGAACACGTACAATACAGGTTCTTCACGCATAACGAGAAAATCACGCAAAACGAAGCCGTTTTACGATCGAACCAGCAACCTGGCTCTGATACCACTGTAAGGAATCGCCTAGAACGCAGCGGAAAATAAAATTGATTGCTATGTATCGGTTGCTGGGATCGTAAAACGGACATTAAAATAACGTGGGAAGAACGGTTCTTCACCTTTGCGGAGTTTCGAATCTCCCGTGGATGATTCTGACTCGGTAATCGCGCAAGCGCACGATCTCTAGAGGTATCCACACGAGCTCCCATGTAGACGCGATTTCCTCCACGACTTAAGTGCTCCGACCAGATCTCAAATCCACCATACGCGGAGAGAAACAGATCTACTCCAAGAGAGAGAGAAGGAGAGAGAGAGAGGAGATAGAGAATCTTGAGGTGAGTAATTCGTCCAACCTCTTTTTTACCCCTCCCCTTGGCCTCCTTATATAAGAAATAAGGATAAGCACAAGGATTAACCCTCATGATTATCCAAGAGTTTGGCCTTAGATAAATCTCCATTAAATCTTCATGTTTATCCTGCGGCTTTTCATAAAAAACCTAGATAAGCATGAAATTTAACGTCTCTCACCGTCTGACGAGAACTCTTATGTGTGTGACCCTCTAGGCCCATATATCAGTCCGGTTTCAGGCCCATTAAACTTAGAACTAATTCTAGAGTTTAAGATTTATTAATTAACATTTAAACATCATATGTTAAATGATTAATTTAATAAACAAGTGGATTATTATCTGATGATTAATTCACTTGGCCTTCTGATCATGAACAGCACCAAACACTACCTCATGATCCCAGAAGATATAAGGGATAATGTTCCCTTTAATTGAACCTTTCCGTCTGCAGATACAGCACAGATAAAATCCTTCACTCATCCAATGTCCCAATAACGCAAGGGTATGGTTTTATAGTCAAACCCTCTATCGCATTATTTAGATGGATTCCAGTACTCAGTTAATTTCTAGAAAGACATCTCTTTCATCTGACCCTGGCCAGGGATTTCTGTGTACAGATCCATAGAACATTCTCTCTCCAGTCTTATACCAAGAGTGAGTGATCCCTTGTTGTTCACTCAATTACCTTCGCAAGCTTTCCACTGTATCTGAAAGACCGATTATGGTGGACTTAATGGTTAAAGTCCACGAGTCAGAGAATCAAGATACAATGGTCCACAAACAAGGTATCATTGGTGACTCAGGTCAAAGGACCAACTGTGCTACTGCAACGATAGAATTCCCTGGTTGACTAATAGGTATAATTACCATCTAGGAATTCTTATTTGGGTCTTTTCAGTGAACTCATTCTCTAATGAGCACCCACAAGTTTGTCTTAGTGTCACCACACGAGTGAATGTGAGATCATTCACCCTCATCATATGAGTAGACATAACTTGTGTCGATCTTATCGGATATTTAATGTCCATCTCAAATATCCTATGATCGAGAACTGTTTAAGACAAGTGACTGAGGATATTGATCTCACTATCATGATCTCATCATGATTCAATATCCTATATATTTGTCTACGGACCTTCATTACGATAGTTAATTTGCAAGAACTATAAATGAAGAAATGATTGCCTTTATTAATAATCTAAACTAGAATGTACAATGATTGGCTTTGAGGCCACCCAATTCTATCAGCTACAACCTCTGACCGTAAGGCCATCAATCGTGCATCTCAATGTTACATCATTTTGGGTGGGATCCTTTACAAATGTTCCTTTACTGGAATACTCCTTTGGTGTCTGGATGATGCTAAAATCCCCCAAATCATTAAGGTTGCCATTCTAGCGAATGCGGGGGTCATGTTAATGGTCGTGCTTTGGCTCAAAAGCTTCGCAGTCCACACAAAACAACAAATCCACCCAAACCAAATGGAAGCACTAGTACTAGAGCCGAAGTGAGACGAGTCTTCAACTTAGCAAAGCTCCTATCACACTCCTCAGTCCATACAAAATGAACTCCCTTGTGAGTCAACCTCGACAAGGGTGTTGCTATGGAAGAAAAATCCTGGACAAACTGCCGGTAATATCCTGCCAACCCCAAGAAGCTCCTAATCTCTGACACAGTCATCAGCCTCCCCCAATCCATCACTCCCTCAACCTTGGCTGGATCCACGGAAATGTCATCACCAGAAATGACGTGCCCTAGAAAATGTACCTTTTCTAACCAGAACTCACACTTGTTGAACTTAGCATAGAGTTGATGCTCACTCAGGACCTGCAACACTACCTAAAGATGTGTAGCATTAGGACTGTCAATGGATATCCAAGTTCCGATTATTCACTATGTTTCCATTTTTATTAATGGATACGAAACTCCATTAAAGACCACTCGTTAAGTTATAGGAAACGGAAATGAATCTCCGATAATTATAGGAGTCGGAAACGGAAACACTCATTTCCGCATCTGCTAACCCATTTCCATTTCCGAATGATCATGTACCTTTACATCCAACACTGAGAATATCTCTTGACAGTTTGATAAAAGTTAGACTACAGGAAGAAGTTGAAATTTTTCTAAAAATTTAATATGATTTTATGGTACATGTTTGGGTATATTAATATGTAAATTTTTTTATAGTTAAAGTAGATTTCAAAATTCAAAATTCATAGATTGTTAATTTTTACATATATTAAAACTTTGTAGATTTAAATTTTTTAATTATTAGAAGAAAAATTATCGAAAAGTGAATAGTAACAGTGATTTTAAATAGTTTCTTAATATAGCAATGATGATAGCGTTTACTTCCGTTTTTGTTTCCGATTTTCAATTTAAAAGTGGAAATGGATGCGGAAGCGAAAACATACACTTTCGTCTTTGTTTCAGTCTCTGATAAACCTTATAGGAAATGGAAGCGGAAGGTGCCATTTCCGTTTCCGTCTCCAACCCGTTGACAGCCCGATGTAGCATGCTCTATCTCAGAAGAAGAATACACTAAAATGTCATCCACAAATACTACCACAAACTAATCCAGATAGGCCTTCAAAACTCGGTTCATCAAATCCATGAAGGCTGCCGGAACATCGGTCAAGCCGAAAGGCATAACCAAAAACTCATAATGTCCTTACCGAGTCTTGAAAGCTGTCTTACTCACATCTAACTTATGGATCCTCAACTGGTAATATCCTGACCTCAAGTCAATCTTCAAGAGCACCTTGGGAGACTATAACTGATCCATCAAACCATCGATCCACAAAAGTAGGTACTTGTTCTTCACTGTTACTTGGTTCAGCTTTCCATAATCAATATACAGCCTCAAAGAACCATCCTTCTTCCTAACAAATAGAACATAAGCACCCCACGGAGAAGTACTAGGACGGATAAAACCCTTATCCAGCAAATCATGCAACTACGCCTTCAACTCAGCGAGTTCAACTAGAGCCATCCGATACGGGGCCTTAGACAACGATGTCGTACCCGGTGCAAACTCAATAGTGAACTTAACCTCCCATTGAGGAGGAAGGCCAGATAACTCCTTAGGAAACACGTCAGGAAAATCACAGACTACCGGCACCCCCAAAGGACTGGATACACTATCAACACGAGCCACAACTATTGAAGCAAGGAAAGCTCATAGCCACCAACAAGCAACCTCTGAGCCTTAAAAGCAGAAATGAGAATACCATAAGAAGAGAGCCTAATACCTTGGAAGCAGAAAGCCGGAACGCCCGGAATAGAGAAGCGCACCCTCTTCCAGTGGTAATTCACCTCAGTATAATAGGCCTCCAACCAATCCATGCCCAAGATGACATCAAAGTCTCGAATGACAAGCACAACCAACTGGGTAGGTAGCAAATGACCCTCAATGACTAAAGGAACCTCACTCAAGCAGTTATAAGTCAACAGAAAATCTCCAGAAGGAATCTCAACCATTAGCCCACCAGAAATGTCATCAACGGGTGCAGAGAGAACATTCACGAACTGCTCGAAAATAAAAGAATGCAAAGCACCCGAATCAATCAACACATGAGCAGAGTTCTCAAGGATAGAAAGTGTACCTTACACTGAGTTAGACGCATGAGCCTCCTTCCTGGTGATAGCGAGAACTCTCCCCTGGGTCCTTTACTTCTTCCAATCTCCTGGTCCCCGCCCCTGACTGTACCTCTACGGACAACTGCTCGCCAAATGGCCCTGCTTGCCACAAGTATAGCACCTCCCTGAAAATGCAGGACAGTGAGTCCCACCATGAGTACCGCCATAATGACGACAAGTCGCCGGAACCCTCTGGACTGCCTCATGCTGTGCACTGGACGCCAACTAGCTTTGTTGGGTCTACCTAGGTTTGCTACTGCCGCTACTGCCACTGCTACCATGGAAGAATCTCCTGAATCTGCAGCCGAGTGAAGACGACCCCAAACCAGACGAAGGAGCTGCTACTGCTGAGGTCTTCCCCTTACCGTTTGCCGGTCCCTGAGCTGCCAATACCCGCTCCCAAGCCATCTAGTCATACTGCGCCTTTATTGCAGCTGCACACTTCACTGCCGAAGCTAAGTCTGAACAATAGTGGGATGCCACCAAGCTCCTCAAGTCGAACCTTAACCCGCCAACGAACCTTTCGGTCAGACGCTCCTCATCCTCTGAAATGAAGGGCACAAACCTCCCCAGAGAGACAAACTTCATCTGATACTTGAGGACTGTCATGCTCCCTTGGGTCAATTCCATAAACTCCCTCTCCTTGGCTTTCTGGATATGCCTAGGGAAGTATTGCTTGTTGAACTCCCTCACAAATGTCTCCTATGGAATCTCCCTGAGATTCTTATCTACATAAGGCATATTCTTCAAGGTGGTCCACCAATCATAAGCATCATCCTTCAACATGAAGGTGGCCAACTGGGTCCTCTCAACTGCCGCACAGTATAGAGTTTTGAAAGTCTTCTCCATCTCCTTCAGCCAGTGAGTTGCCTCATTAGGGTCAGGATGACCAGTGAATTGAGGTGGCCTCAGCTTTAGGAATCTCTCCAATGCAGCTGACAACCCTCCCCGAGCACTAGAACTCTCACTAGGATCTCGAGCCTGATCCCTAGTCATCGTCTCCATCATCGCTTCCACAAAGCGTTCCAAATTCTACCTACCAGCCTCAGACCCGCTAGAAACATCTCCTAATCTTGAATAACATGTACCCTCTTTCTAGGAGCCATCTAATCGCCTACAATCACAAGAATCGGAAACCTCTATTTAGAGCCCAAAATCTAAACGACCGTCGTGCCTGTACGGAATAATGTATTCATTTGCTGAAATACATTATTTAACCAAGTTATTCATCTATTTGCCAGATCAAATGCTCTGATACCAACTGTAACGACTCGTCACCCTATAGTCAGGGATCCGATTACTAAATGGGTACCGAATCATTAAAATTAGGAGCCAAACCAGGATCTCAAATAAGTCTGAAAAATAATGATAAACTAAGCTAAACATTTCACATAACATTGGACTGAAAAAAAAGTGCATGAATTAAAAATTATTACAGTTCGACTCGACTCAACAATAATTACATAGTCTACAACTGAAAAGAAATAATTATGCATACAGGCCTGAAATTGAAAGTATAACTATGTCGAGGCATACCCCGAGATGGTGGCTGCTAGCATGCAGTCCGAGACAAAACCCTACAACTACTACGCTTGTCGGGAACCCTCACCTAAAACTGCAAGGAGTGAGTCACACTAGAATGGACTCAGTAGGGATCCCTCGATCCCCACCTCCCTTACATGCACACATAATCGCAACACAACAAAGATATATGGGCAAGATATGTGCAAGTAAAACGATAAATAAATCACACGTCTACCGAAAGGAGCACACAAGAAATTGTCAAGTCAACCAGGACAACATTGACCCACTGGGACGGAACAACAACCCTCGGATAGCGCACTAGCTACTCCGGCCTGGTACACCAGGTGACCCTCGCCTCCTAGGCGCCACCTTGTCACACCCACACCGACATTGCATCACTCCCACACCAACACAGGGTGTCAAGCACTAACAGCTGTCACTCTAGGTCCACGATCGCATAAACACAACACAATGCGATTCCAATCACATGGAAACTCTCCCCCCCCCCCCCCCCCTCCCCTCCAATGTATGACTTCAAGCATGCATATGACAAGATTGCCTAACAATATACAAGAATCTAATTGACATAGTGTATAATAATCACACATATTAAATGCAGGAAATATAGGGCTTTGGCTTGAATCGCGTTGACCATGTGGATGCCATTCAATGCTCTACACTAGTTCTCACAGAAAACTAGCCTTGGCACTACAGGAAAAATAGGCCTAAATTGCGTCAGCCATGGCTGACGCGATTCGCAAATTGCGTCGTACTGAGTGAATGTGATTTGCGTTCGAAACTGAGCTCTCCCCCGGTCTCCACCGAGCCACAACACGTGATCCCCTCCCCCAAAACGAATGAAAACACAGAAATAAAGATAAGGGGAAATCCATTAATCGCAATAAACACACCCCTCCCATTTAAAAAATGTCCTTTTTCAATCAAAATCCCTCCTAAAACATGCTCATTTTCTACCCAAAAATCCCCACACATCTATAGCATGCTCCAAAGCAAGAGTCATTCAAAATGCATGAATTAAATCAATGGAAATACACGTGAGGATCGCCAACCTACCTGTTACTTGAACTCTTCTTAGCTCCTCGTTGCCGAACCGCTACACCGCAAGCTGCCACTGGTACCACTGTGGACGCCGTCACCCCACCGAGACGTCAACCGCCGTCTAGATAGTGAAGAAGCCGCGGTAGAGATGGTGGTAAAAGTGGTGAGAGGTGGTAGAGGAGAGCCGGAGTGGAGGAAGTGGAAGAGGAAGAGGGAGAGATGGGATCAGAGAGATAGAGAGAGGGAAGAGAGAGAGTGAAAAGGAGAGAATGAGAGAAAGGAAGGGTGGCTCGGGGCATCAACCCCGACCAAACTAAATTGTGTTCTCCCAAGACGACGCAGTTCAGACGACAAGACAGGTTCTGTAACGACCCGCCACCCTATAATCGGGGATCCGATTACTAAATGGGTACCGAATCATTAATTTGGAACCAAACCAAGATCTAAGTAAGTCTGGGAAATAAATAATAAACTAAGCTAAACATTCACATCGCATTGAATTGAAAGGAAAAAGCAGGAATTAAAAGCTATTACAATGCGACTCGATACAGCAAATAATTACATACTCCAACAAAAAAGAAGTAATTAAGCATACAGGCCAGAAATAAAGATAACAACTACATCGGGACATACCCCGGAACAACAACTGACGGCGCGTGACACACAGCAGCACACCCCTCCCTAAGTCTGCCTGGAGTCCTCACCTGAAAACCGCAGGGGTGAGTCTCAACGAAAAGACTCAGTAGGGATCCTTCGATCCCCACTGCCCACTCACACACCCACAAGTGCAAAGTATAGCTGAAGGTAAAGTAATAAGTACAGTAGTAATTACTACTTCTAAATCTCGATATGAATCACATGCATTCGAAGTACATAACATGCATAACTCTAAAACCAGTCTACCAGGCCCACAACCAACGTCTCGGCCAAACGCGCCAACCACACGAGCAAGGTGAGAAACACCGACCCGCTGAGACCAAACAGTAACCCCTCGGATAGCACTCTAGCTACTCCGGCCCAACTGGCTCAAGTGGTTATTCCTTCCCTCAGCACGAGTGACACTCCAAAGGTACCACACCCACACCGGTACTAGCTAACCCCGGGGTCCACCAGGTGACCCTCTCTCACTAGGCGTCACCCCGCCACACCCACACCGGCGCTGTGCTCCACCCACACCAGCACAGGGTGATAAAGCGCTACAACTGTCACTCTAGGTCCACAGTAACATAAAAACCGGCACAGTGCGATCCGGTCACGTAAGAAGCCCGCGGTCGCACAACACACACAACACAGTGCCATCCGGTCACGAAGAATCCCTCGTCATCGAGTATATTTTAAAGCATGCATTTAACTAACTAAACAACTGTCTAACAGTGTACCATGTTTTAATGGCATGAATTAGTGTGATTCTGTCTTGAATCGCGTCGCCCAAGGCCGACGCCATTCAAGTCTCCTAAATTGGTTCACAGAAACTCGGCCACAGAACCTGGCGTAAAATACGTCGCCACAAGTAGCCGCCTTTTGAAAGGCGTCGCTGTCCCTCGTCGCCTTTTAGCGACCGAAAACAGGGACAGGAAATGAGGTGATTTCACTAAAACGCGTCGTCGACGCCAGTCGCCTATTAAAAGGCGTCACTGTCCCTGGACGCTTATCAGTCCGGGAACAGGGTCTGTTAATGGGTTAAATCGCGTCGTGGGTGGGCGCCGCCTTTCTAAAAGGCGTCGCTTCACCTTGACGCCATTTAGCCCCGACAGACAGGTTCTCTCCTTGCTTCCCCCAATCCTCGAGGTGGGATTTCTCCCCCAAAAAGCATAGAAAATGCACAAAACATAGAGGGGAAGGAAGAGAATCCATCTACCCATTAGAACACCCAATTTCTCATACATGCACTTAGCGTTTTCACCCCAAAAAGCACCCCAAAACATGCTTCAAATGCTGGAAAACATGGTTTTCAAACGAAAATGCACTGGGGATAGTCACCCTACCGGTTACTTGAACTCCTCCAAGCTCCAAGCCTCCCACCCGTCTCGCCCCACGCCGCCGCCGGTACCGCCGAGGTCGTCGTTACTTCACCGGGACGTCGGCCGCCGTCCGGAGAGAAAACGCCGCGGAGGAGGTGGTGGTGGTAGTGGTGGGAGTTAGGAGGTCGATGGAGTGGAGGGAGAGATGAAATGGTGGGAGGAAAAGAGGGAGGGGAAGGAGGCGTCGCCGGAATCGCCGGAGGAAGGGAGGAGAGAGAGAGAGAAGGAAGAAATGAGGGAAAGGAAGGAGGGTTCACGGGGGTAACCAGAAACTGGCTAAAACGCGTCGAGCTGTACGGACGCCTATCAGTCGACATGACGGGCCGCTCTGACAGAACTCTGAAACGCGTCGTCCATCCAAGACGCCGTTCAAACGACAAGACTGGCGCCGTACACTGACAACCCAGGGTCGCAGTCTGAAAAGCGTCGTCCCTCGCGGACGCCGTTCAGACGACACGACAAAGCCAGCCCACGTGGCACCCACGTGGCACAATCTAAAACGCGTCAGCAATGCTGGACGCCGTTTAAACCGCGTCGAGTCCGGCTCGACGCGTAACAGAACAGAGTCTCATCTCCATCAGGGCCTGAACTACAGGGTCCGACCCTGAAAATCGGATCCGAAAACCTCAGTCCTTACAGGTTCGTACACTAGCAAATGTCTGAATTGCGTCGACCATACACGACGACATTTAGACGACAAGACCGGAGTTGTACACACACTCCCTAACGACCGACCACTTGGCACATCGGCATGGCTCCTAAATCGCGTCGCCTACGGCCGATGCCTTTCAAAAGCGCGTCTCGCAAGCTCGTCGCGATTAAGAGCCTATACACCAAGCTCACAAGGGCCCAAACCAGGGGGACCGACACCGAAACCAACCCGATAACTGGATCCAAAACCTCAGTTCTTACATTACTATCAACAAGGAAATGGACAAGCGAAAGCAACTAACAAGACTCTCATCCAAATCATCAAGAAAACTTGTAAATCTCATAATTATGCTGATTGGCCCAACCGCCTCATTGCTGCTCTTTGGGCGTATCGCATCTCTATCCGAACACCCACTGGACAAACACCACATGCATTAACATTTGGGACGGATGCGGTACTCCCAAATGAACTAAGAGTGCATTTGGATAAGGAATTCAACAATAATGAATGTCGCGAAGCCATGTTAACCCAACTGGAACTGTTAAATGAAAGAAGGCTGATGGTGGCGAATCATGCACAAGTCTACCGAAAGAGAATTGCAAAATTCTATGTAAAGAAGATCCTCGAAAGAAAATTTGAGGTCGGGGAGATGATTCTCAAGAGAAAAATGATTAAAGCTTATGTCCCAAGAGCAAATTGCAAGAAAATTGGGAAGGTCCGTTTGTAATTAAAGAGAATATTCAGGAAATGCCTATTGCTTGGTCAATGAGAATGGAGAAGAGTTGCCTCACCCCTGGAATGGAGTCTATCTGAAGAAATTCTACCCTTGAAATGCACAAAAAAATCAGAAAGTCAGAAAAATAAAAAAATTCAAAATCCAAAATCCAAAAAAAATGAATATCTAAAAAGCAACAAAAATACTTGTAAATATGTACATATTCTGAAGAAAATCACAAAAAAATCACAAAGACACAAAATCCAACCATCTGGTGACTACCATGTAACCCCTGTCTAAGTCTAGTTGCATGATAGATTGGGTTATCACTGAAATCTGGTTAAGACTTTAGTCCACCAGAACCTTAGACGTATCTTCTTTACTTTTAGATGGGTCTCCATGGCCATTGGAAGATGCATACATTCGCATGTTTTCCAAATGAACCTTCTTAAAATGAGTTCGATGTCTTTAGTATACTGTCAATTGCGACGGCCTTTGCTTTTCTTCTTACGACTGATCAGGACAATCGATGCCCTTAAATAGTCGAGCTCAGCAAACTACGGTTCTTAACGACCCAATAGATGCAACCGCTCAATTTAGCCTATATATGAAATGTAAAGGCCCATACCACGTGAAGAGGACAGTGTCCCTGCAGGCGGAACAAGGAACGAAAAAGCAGTAGCAAATAACTCTAAAAATGTCAAGAAAAATCCAAAGGGTTCAAGCAATCACAAAAAAGCCTGGTCGTGACCGTGCCTGGCCATGAAATCCAAAAGTAGCCTGAAAAGTCAAAAGTAAATAGGGGCATCTAGGAGGTCAAACAGGATTCGTTTTGTCACAACTCAATCTTTCAACGGTTTTGTCAATCCTCCTATGAAGTTTGTCTCCCTAGTTTCTTCACTTTCTCCCCTAAGGTTTAGCAGGAGATAACCATCTAAAGATTGGACATCATTTTAAAATGGTTTGTTTTCAAAAATCATTACATGCTTACATGGTCAGGGAGGATCAAAGTGGGTAAAGAGAAATTTCCATGTTTCTTGTGAATCAACTTCTTAACCATGATCTCAATGAGCATCCTCAAAACTTCGGGCTTAGGTCAATACAAGCGCATCACCTATAGGTGAGACGGTGTCTGATTCTGGGTCAGCCTCGCGCGGTTGACCGTTAGGGTTCCAAGGTGTTCCATCTTATATCTGCTAGGTTGTGAGGAAATAGACCCGGGTCGGGCAAATCATTTACCTCGAAAACATTCTGGACAAACTTGGTGTTGCATTCTCGGGTTTCTTCGGATCGCTTACGCAGCGGAAATAAAATAAAAATAATAGGGATCTGTTTCCCGTTTCAATAAACTAAAATCGGATTAGAACGGGTAATCGATCATTACCGCATGCGGATTCGAATCCGCGTCCGAACGGTTCCGTAAGTGTGACATCACCAGCCGCGCAGATGCCCAATCTCTAGTCAAGTCCACGCGATCCTCCTCGCAGTGGATATCCTCATGTTCCTCGCTTGACCGCCACGACATACGGTCGATTTCCTATCGGACGGAAGTCGAAGAAGCGACAGAGTAGACCCACAGCAGAGGGTCGGCCTGGGGCAACAAAGGGAGAGAGGGAGAGAGGACGGGGCAGCCAAGTTTTAGCAGTAGCCTGGCCTGCTCAGCCCGTTCGCTATCTTTTATATTAACTGCGCGGTTTTTTATAAGAACACCCGACTTAATATAAAACCCACTTATCATCTATCGCCTTGAGAATCATTTGCATGTGACCCTCTAGGCCCAATAACCAGTCCAGTTAATGGCCCAATAAGCCCAGTGACTCCTCACTGACCTGATTAATCAATTAATTACTCATTATTAATTTATTAATCAATCGAATTAATATCGCATATTAAATTCGATCGGGCCTCCGATCACGTTGGGTGCCAAGCAACACCGTGTGAACCCGGAAGGTATCGGGGTTAAGTAACCCACTCTTGGAACCTATCCACCAACAGTTACCGCGTGGATATAATCTTTCATTCGTACAATGGTCTCGAGTCAACTCAGGGTTTGGTGTACCGTAAAACCATAACCGGTCAACTTACATGGATCGGATGTTGTCGTATAACATCGGAAAACTCATTTCCCAATATTATCGTCCGCCTTGGCCAGGGACTTCCGCGCATCCTACCTAGAGCATTCTCTCTCTTAGTATCGAGAGTGAATGATTCCTTATTGACACTCAATTCCCTTCGACGGTATTCCATTGTGTCCGATCCTTGGCTGTTTAGAATCCCGTGGATAGAGATTCATAAACCAAGGTCAAAGCACAGAATTCTACCAATAAGGTGCCCTTGGTGTCTCAGGTCCGACCACGCAACTGCGACAATAGAATCAAGCTGGTTGACAGTGAGGTACAGTACTATCCAGTGATTCAGTCAGATCAGTTCAATGAGCTGGTTGACAGTGAGGTACAGTACTTCATTATGAGACGATAATAATACAAATTAGACATAATGAATAAATTGCCATATTATGAATAAATGAACAAGATTATAAAGTCATATTAGCTTGTAGGCCACCTAAGACTAACACTTGGTGGTCGGAAGCAGTTGAGAGCCTAAGCATGACATGACAGTATTGTCATCAGTATAAGTCTTAGCCGGACAAGGTCTGCATGAGGAGTCTAGAGGCCCAAATCAACCTAAATGAGTGCTTAGGAGGCCTGGGAAGTTCAGAATCCATTATCCATTCATCACCCAACTAGGCCAACTATGGGCAATCACCAAGTAGGGTTGCCAACGGAAACACGATTCTCCGATTTTTTGCCCTGTTACTGAAAAACATATCCGTTTTCGATAAAATATATCCATCCGATAATTATCGAAATCGAAAACGAATATTTCCGATAAGTTATCAGAATAAAAAATGGAAACACCTATTTTCATATCTGTTTTCATAAGTTATTAAGTTTATTGTTAATAATAATATTAACCTTTGGGTCATTTTTAATCTAACGATTGAGGAGAGGGACTTTTGTAAGCAGAAGAGAGGACCCTAATAAGTTTTAAATAAATTAATTAAGAAATTAATAATTTTCAATAATTATCAAAAGCAATATCTGATTCCGATATCGAAATCGAAAACAAATCGGAAATGGAAAATGCACTTTGCGATCTTATCAGAAATGGAAATGGAAAATACATTTTTCGATTTTATCGGAATCCGAAATGAAAACAGGTTATTGTTATCGGAATCGGAAAACAGAAACACCTGTTTTCGTTTCTGTATCCTACTTGTTTACCCCTATCACCAAGTGGTCGGAAAAAAAAAAAAACTTTCCAACTTGTTAAAACACTTGCATCCGCATGTCCCATCGCATGGTGCATTTGTTAATATCCACTTTCATACCTGATTAGTAGGACACGGCCCCTTGACCCTATGCGAAGGCTAGGAAAAAGGTAGTTGTTCTTTTTGGGCAAGGAGCTGAAAAAGATACTACTAACCAATTTTTTCCTAAGTGTTGTATGTACAGGAAAAACAGGTATGAAAGAAAGAAAGAAGATTGTGTTCAGGAAGGCGAACTCTTACGCTACCTACGAAAGGTGGAAGGTAGACACTTTTGCCATCGAGTCGAAGCCAAAGGCAGTCGGATTGGCATTCCGCTTTGACGGATGGCCATATCTTCCGTACTGGCTTCGACTCAACGGGGACCTTTGTACCTTATTTCCTTGCAGTCTATCATTAAAATGCTGATGATTATTGGTTATTTACATTTGCTGATGTGCGTTCTTGCAGCTGCAAGGAATCCGAAGCAAGTAAGATTGAAGACACGGGAGGCTAATATCTTTAGGCATATAGACTATGAGTTCCTCTTTAAACAAAACAATGAGGAGTCTATATTCTCCAAGATATTTGATTGGCCAATAAATTCCTCTTGTTTGCATTTAAATTAGAAATTTATTTTCAGTTTCAAATCAGCATGCATTGCATAAGCATGATTCACAAGAAAATGTTCATTTGGAATTCCACCCTGGGGGCAATAACCATGATTTGTCACTTTGTCTACCCCATTGATGATCTGTTATTAGGACGAGTGTTCGCTCATTAGTTCTTTGAATTGCAAGACCCTGTCCCTTTTTAATTCTTGTGCTTGAGATTCTCTCACTTGGCGATCATGCGCCAGGCCACCATGCACCCTTGTGTTGAGACTTCAAAGTAATTTCAAGTCACACCCTTTATCTTTCATGCTTAAGATCCCCTTGGGCTGGATTGCTATGCATCCCTAGTGTGCCAAGGCCTCGCGGTTCCAGTACCCAAGGATCCCCCGAATTGCGACTCTCCAGTATGGATTATTCTTCTTATAATCACCCTTGCATATTAGTATATATTGTTATTTGCTGACTCACTTTGAATACAGCAAATGAAAGAACAATCTCTGAAAGTGGGAGTAAGTTGTATCATCATAAATCCCACTGTGACCATCAACATTTATTGCATATCTGCCGATAAGTTGGCATTAGCGATCTTGTACTTGTTTCATGTAATTCACTTGCATTTACTATATGGTATTAGTTATTAGATTATATCAAGGACCTTGTAGCTTTGATAAATCTAGATATTGAGTTCCCCTTTATAAAACATAATGATAATTTTAGTGGATTCTTAGTTGCATGGATAGGCCATTAATTTGTTAATTTGATGAGGACGATGGTTACGTCTTATAAGTTGGTGTATAGACAAATGGGCTTTGGCTTAGCACCAGTTTGCAAAATTGGTGTCTTGACTCATTAGTAATAGTTTAGCAACATTATCTTTAATTATTTTACATTTTTTATTTTATTTTTTTCTTTTAGCCCGACATGCATTCAAATAGTTTTTTGAAATCGCAGTGGTAACAATCAATTACTTGATTCATTTTTTAGACCAATCGATCTCCAACATGATATGAGATATTCCACTCCGCATTAAGTACTCAACTCACTTTACTATTTCTCTGAGTAATCTTTAGAATTCCTTCTTGTTTGGATCCTTATCCCCGTATTCATTTTGATTTTCTTAAGATCCACCTTGGGTGCAGCACATTTACATTAGCTGGTAACCGCTCTCCAATAGTGAAACTTGTAGGTTTGTGACCTAGGGTACTTCCTTGCACGGTGGTTGATCGTTTCATTTTTTTTCATGCCCACGTGCACACTTCCCTATCTCTTCATTCTTCCATCCAAACATGATTGATTTCTGATAATTACTCTGAATAATTTCATTGGAAGTTTTGGAAAGATTCACACCATGTGATGTTGAGCGTGTGTCTCATCACACCTTAACATCTACTTTTCAGTTCATTCCATTTCACCTTCAGTCATTCCATTCCATGTCATTCCCTTGCAAAGCATATGGCAAGGTGGGACAACTGTACACATCCTAATTTTCACTTCACATTGAGTAAATCTCATATTATATCATAATGCCCCAAAATGAATTTTAAAATGTTCAATTTATTGATTCTTAACTAAATTGGTGGATTTTAGCTACACCTTGAATCACGTCACCTATAGCTAACATCTTTCAGCATTTTAGCCCTAATCAATTTTAATTTGATTTTTCAACAAAATTGCTATTTTGTTGAATTGCGTCACCTATTAGTCACGTCTTTCAATTTTCCATAATTTTTCTCCAAAATTCTTCAAGATTTTCTTTCTATTTTCGGTTCCTCTAAAAGATGTCACGTATAGGGGACATGTTTCAAAACACATCAACTCGACATGATGTGATTTGCCTGCATATTAACCTACCTCAATTACTTCACTTTCCATTGTCTGAGAGTTCTTTGTGCATAGAAACTTTACCTTGTGGATAGATTCATGCTTGAGGGGGAATTCAGGTAGGTCTTTTTTTCCAAGGAAGCCTTAGATCCCAAGAAACCAATTTTGCATTGATTTGTTACAGGAATTAATTATCTATATATGTATATCATCACTGGAGATTAAAGGAAGTTAGCCAATGCACGATTATTCTCCTTCTTCTTAGGGCTCCTTCTTCCACTTGAAGGGTGTTCTTGCTCTTGGTGGCTTTTAAAGTGGCCAATCTTCTTCCTCTTTATTTCTTAATTCTCTTTTGATTAGTCTCTTCATAGCATTTTTTCAAAATTTAGTTTTTCATCCATTCATCATTCAAATCACACAAAAACACTTTATAGCATTCAATGGTTTTCCTTACATATAGGGGTTTAAAGATAAAGGCCAAAAAAGTGAGGTCAATTGCATGTTATTTTGCTTTACATAATAGATACTAAACTTACTCAAGGTATAAACAATATTTCTTTGTTTGTTCTATTGCCTTTCTTGCAAGGAATCGTGGAAAAGGAATAAATTGTAGTTTGGACGATCCTTAAACCATCGATCACTTGCTGTTGAAGTTCGCTAAAGAGAGTGAGGATTTGAAAAGAAAGGGTTCATGTTCTTCAGGCGGCTGAAGAAAAAGAAGTGAGGATTCATAAGTCACTCCCGAAAATCTTAGGTAAACATGCGCGATCACTCTTTATTTATTCGAGGTCCACGATCTCTAGCAATCACATCATGATTTTTACTTATTATTGTTGATATTGTTGAATAAACTTCAATAGCTCATTTTTATCATTCACAGTAGGGTCGGATTAGATTTTGGGATTGACTAGTTGGACTTGATATAGTTTAGGGTCAACTAGAAATAATCACCATAAGCATTCATGTAAGACTCCAGGCTCAACCTCATAAAAGGGTCTAGATGTCTGGATCCTAGGCTTCTTTCTGACTTAACTGACCAAGGGTGGTGGAAGGTGAAACACATTTGTGTATGCACCTCGGTTGAGGGAAAGACTATGTAGTAATGAGTTGTTCTCTTGAACGAACTTGCTTCTTTGGCACATCTATAGACATGCTGATTTTGATTTCACATTGAGTAAATCTCATGTCATTGCATGATTCCCCAAAATGCTCTTCTAATTGATCACTTGATTGATTTTTAACAACATTTGTTGAAATTCAGTTATCTTTTCCAAATCGCGTCGTCCACACTCGACGACATTTAGACTTTTTGTAACGACCCGCCACCCTATAATCGGGGATCCGATTACTAAATGAGTACCGAATCATTAAAATTTGGAGCCAAACCAGGATCTCGATAAGTCTGGAAAATAAATGATAAACTAAGCTAAACATCCCACATCACATCGAATTGTAAAGGAAGTGCAAGAATTAAAAATTATTACAATTCGACTTGACTCTGCAAATAATTACATATTCTAACTGAAAAGAAATAATTAAACGTACAGGCCTGAAAGAAAAATAACAACTACATCAGGGCATATCCCGGAACAATGGTTGCTGGCACGCAACTTGAGACGAAACCATCCATGCTATGCCTGCCTGGAACCCTCACCTGAAAACCGCAGGGGTGAGTCTCATCGAAATGGACTCAGTAAGGATCATTCGATCCCCACCACCCACTCACGCACCCACAAGTGCAACAACACAAATATAGGCAATTTAAATAAATAAAGCAGTAAACACAACACCCAAAGATTTCCAAATTCCGATATAAAACATATGCATTCGTAAATGCAACATGCACAACTCTGAAACCACCCCACCACTGAGTCCACAACCAACGTCTCGGCTAAACAAACAAACCACGCGACCGAACACGGAAAACACTGACTTGCTGAGACCAAACAGCAACCCCTCAGATAGCGCACTGGCTACTCCAACCTGTCTAGCTCTAGGTGGTTCTGCTTCCCCTAGCACGAGTGACACTCCGGATGTACCACTCCCACACTAGTACTAGCTATACCCCGGGGTACACCAGGTGATCCTCTCTCTAGGCGTCACCCCACCACTCCCACACCGACGACGTGTCACTCCCACACCGACACAAAGTGCCTAGGCGCTAACAACTGTCACTCTAGGTCCACGGTCTCATAAAACACAACACAATGCAATCCGATCACATAGAAATCCTCGTCCTCGAAGTACATTTTTCAAGCATGCATTTAACCAAATTATCTAACAATGTAAACACATACTAATTGCATGAATTAATGGGGTTCTGTCTTGAATCGCATCGCCCGTGGCTGACATCATTCAAGACCCCTAAACTGGTTCACACGGAAACCGGCCTCGAGAGATGGGTCTAAATAGCGTCGCCTATGGTTGATGCCATTCAAATGGCGTCACCTAGTCGCGACGTCATTTACCACCCGAAAATCGAACTGCTCTCTGGCATCTGGGCCTAAATCGCATCGCCCATGATCGACACCATTTGTAAATGACGTCGCCCTGGCCCGACGCCAATTAGCACTCGAAGTAGGATTTCCTACGGCCTCCCCGAGCCAAGAGGAAAATAGGATTTCCTCCCCTTAAATCATCCCAAAACACTCAAAATAGGGAAGGAGGAGGAGAATCCAAAATAAGCATTATAAACATGTTCCCCATTTTTATAAAACGATCATTTTTACCCCAAAAACCCCGTAAACATGCTCTAAAGCGAGAAAAAACATAGTTTTAAACAAAACGCAACGATAATCGTCACCCTACTGGTTATTTGAACTCCTCCGTACTCTTAGTCGCCAAACCGCCACACCACAAGCTATTGCCGGTACCGCCGTGGACGCCGTCACTCCACCGGGACGTCGGCCGCCGTCCGGAGAGCAAAGTGCCGCGGAGGAGATGGTGGTGGTAGTGGTGAGGGGTAGGAGGTTGATGGAGTAGAGGAAGAGGAGGAATGGAGAGAGGAAAGGAAGGAGGAGGGGAAGAGGGCGCCGGAGGTTCTGAGAGAAAGAGGAGTGGAGAGAATGAGGGAAAGGAAGGAGAGCTTCGAAGCATCAACCGAAACTATGCCAAATCACATCGTCCAAGACTGACATCAATCAGATGACAAGACGGGGTCGTACACTGATAGATCTCTGAATAGCGTCGACCACGCAAGACGCCATTCAGACGATAAGATCGGGGCCATACTCTTGCGGCCAAAAACCGGCCCACGTGACACATTCTAAAAAGCGTCCCCCTAACCCGACGCCGTTTGAACCGCGTCTCGCAAGCTCAAAGCGAAAAAGAGCCCATGCCCCAGCCCTACAAGAGCCCAAACCAAGGGGTCTGACACCGAAACCAACCCTATAACCGGATCCGAAACCTCAGTCCTTACACTTTTAGTCCTAATTGACTTTTGAATCAAATCTTTAGTTGATTAATTTAAGTTGACATGCGTCGATCATGATGTTGGGTTCTCGTGTTTCTCCGGATCTTCCACGCAGCGAAACATAAAAATAAAACGGAAATCCGTTCCCGTTTCGAAAAAACTAAAATTACGATAATCGGATTATCGAAGTCTTACTATGTGCGGATTCGAACCCGCAACCGTTCGGTTCCGTCGGTGCGACACCGCAAGCCGCGCAAGCGCCTGGCCTCTAGCGGAGTCCACGTGATCCTCCTCGCGATGGATATCCTCACGTTCCTCGTTCTTCGCAGCCACGAAACCTTCGCCGGTTGCCGCAACGATCGCCGCAACGCGCAGACGATTTCCCGTCAAACGGGAGTTGGAGAAGCGGTGGAGTAGATCCGGGGATCTAGATCTGGCCTGGGGCGCCAGAGAGAGAGAGGAAGAGAGGAGGGGGCGGCTAGGGTTAGCAGCAGCTTGGCCTGCTCAGCCCGTTCGCTACATTTTATACTAACCGCACGATTTTTCATAAAAACCCCCGGTTTATATAAAACCCACTTATTTATCCATCTCCTTGAGAATCATTTCCGTGTGACCCTCTAGGCCCAATTACCAGTCCGATTAATAGCCCAATAAGCCCAGTGACTCCTTACTAGCTTTATTAATCAATTAATAACTCTTTATTAATTAATTAATCAATCGAATTGATGTCACACATCGAATTCAACTGGGCCTCCGATCACGTTGGGTGCCAAGCAACACCACGTGAACCTGGAAGGTATCGAGGTTAAGTAACCCACTCTTGGAATCTTTCCGCCGACAGTTACCGCGTGGATATAATCCTTCATGCGTACAATGCTCTCGAGTCAACTCAGGGTATGGCGTGCTATCAAACCCTAACCGGTCGACTCACTTGGATTGGATGCCGCTGATGAATATCGGAAAACTCCTTTCCCGATATTATCGTCCACCCTGGCCAGGGACTTCCGCGCATCCTTCCTAAAGCAATCTCTCTCTAAGTACCGAAAGCGAATTATTCCTTATTGACACACAATTCCCTTCGACAGTATTCCGCTGTACCCGATCCTTGGCCATTTAGAATCCCGTGGTTAGAGATTCATAAACCAAGGTCAAAGCACAAAAGTCTACCGACAAGGTGTCCTTAGTGTCTCAGGTCCGAGGACCATCCATGCAACTGCGACAATAGAATCAAGTTGGTTGACAATGAGGTACAATACCATCCAGCGATTCAGTCGGATCAGTTCAGTGAACTCATTCTCCAATGAGCACCTACAAATTCACCTTAGTGTCTCCACACAAGTGACTTATGAGATCAGTCACCCTCATCATATAAGCAGGAGTAATCTGTACCAGTCTAACTGGATATCCAATGTCCTTCTCGGATATCCTCCGACTAGGAACGATTAAGAATATGTGTGTTTAAGTAATCAGTCTCATTAGTATGATGTCATCATAATCTGATCACTATCGTACATATTCACAGACTTCATTATGAGATGATAATTAATGCGATTTACACATAATGAATATTATGCCATTATATTAATAAATATGAACGAAATTTACACAGTCAGATTGGCTTGTAGGCCACCTAAGACTAACAATCTCCCACTTGGACTAAAGCCAATCACCTTTATGCAGTAAGTCTATAGACTCTAGGTGACGCTCAAACACAATTTGAGCCAACGGCTTTGTCAGTGATCTGCTACATTCTCAACAGATGGAACTCTTTCCACCATTACATCTCCTCTGGATATGATCTTTCTGATAAGTTGAAAGCGCCTCAGAATATCTTTCGATTTCTGATGAGACCATGGCTCTTTCACTTGTGCAATAGTCCCATTGTTGTCACACAACAGCGGAACATAATCAAAGATGCAGGGAACTATGTCAAGGTCGGTGATGAACTTCTTCAACCACACTTGAAAGCTTCAGTTGCAGCGATGTGCTCAGCTTCAGTCGTCAAATCTGCAATGGTTGCTTGCTCGAAACAATTCCAACACACTGCTCCTCCATTTAAAGTAAACACAAATCCAGATGTAGGCTTGCTATCATCTGGATCTGACTGGAAACTCGAGTCAGAAAAGCCTCGCAGTTTCAAGTCACCTCCTCTATAGAGAAGAAACATATCCTTAGTTCTTCTCAAGTACTTAAGGATACATTTCACTGCCTTACAGTGCTCCTGGCCTGGATCAGCCTGAAATATGCTCGTAATCTACTCGTAACACTTAGAGCATATGCAACATCAGGCCGTGTACATAGCATGGCATACATGATAGATCCTATGGCAGAGGCATAGGGAACTCTATCCATGAATGCCCTCTCATCAAGAGTCTTAGAAGACTGCTCCTTTGAGAGATTAATTCCATGTCTCATCAGTATGAGACCTCTCTTAGAATTTTTCATGCCAAACCTTTTGACTATGGTATCTATATACAAGGATTGGGTCATTCCAAGCATCCTCTTTGATCTATCTCTATAGATCCGTATTCCCAATACGTAGGATGCTTCTCCCAAATCCTTCATGGAGAAGTTTTTCGACAGCCAGATCTTTACTGATGACATCATAGCTACATCATTCCCAATGAGTAGTATGTCATCTACGTAAAAAAGTAAGAAGGTGACTGCGCTCCTACTGCTCTTCTTATACACACAAGGCTCATCTTCATTCTTAATGAAGTCATAAGACTTGACAGCCTCGTCAAATCTTATGTTCCAGCTCCGAAAAGCTTGTTTCAGTCCAAAAATGGACCTCTGAAGCTTGCACACTTTATTTGGAGATTCTTTGGATGTAAAACCTTCTGGTTGTATCATATACACCTCTTCCTCAAGGTTACCATTGAAGAAGGCAATCTTCACATCCATCTGGCAGATCTCGTAATCGTAGCGTGCAGCTATGGCGAGTAGAACTCTGATCGACTTTATCATGGCAACCGGTGAGAAAGTCTCGTCATAGTCAATTCCTTGCCTTTGACGATATCCCTTTGCCACTAACCTTGCCTTATAAGTATCGATCCGTCCATCAGCACCGATCTTTCTCTTAAAGATCCACTTGCATCTGATGGGTACAATACCCTCGGACAAGTCCTCCAAGTTCCAAACTTGGTTGGTGTATATGGACTGGATTTCTGAGTTCATGGCTTCTCACCATTTCCCGACTTATGGGCCTTCTATGGCCTCCTGGTAGGTTTTAGGATCATCATCCTCATTGTATTCTACCTTAGACTCACCTTCAGCGATATGTCCTACATATCCTTCAGGTAGTCTAGGTAATCTACCATATTTACGAGGCTCATCTGTGTGTACCTGAATAGATTAAGGAACTGATATCTCATCTAATGATAATGCAGTTGTTAGGGGATCTGGATCATGCCTCTTTATATGAGCAAGACAACATACTTTAACATATTTAAATTATTGTTTCCTGCCTTTCCATATCTCATATGGAGTAGAGGCCACAGACTTGCTGGATACTCTGTTCAGTAGGTATGTTGCTGACTCTAGAGCATACCCCTAGAGGGACACTGGTAATCTTGAAAAGTTCATCATGGATCGCACCATATCCAACAAGGTGTGATTCCTCCTTTCTGATACACCATTCATCTGTGGTGTATATGGCGGGGTCAGCTGAGAGAGGATACCATTATCTTTTAAGAATTGTGTGAAATTAGTACTCAAGTATTCTCCTCATCGATCTGATCGAAGAGCTTTAATACTCTTTCCTAACTACTTCTCTACCTCATTCTTGAACTCCTTGAACTTCTCAAACGCTTCCGACTTATACTTCATTAAGTACACATAGCCGAATCTTGAGAAGTCGTCGGTGAACGTGATGAAATATGAGAATCCATCTTTGGCTTGGGTGGACATGGGACCACATACATCCGAATGTATTAGTTCCAAAATGTCCTTGGCACGTTCTCCATATCCAGTAAATGGAGATTTTGCCATCTTTCCCATAAGATAGGATTCACATGTCGCAAACGATTCATAATCGAATGCTGTTAAATAACCATGCTTGTGCAACCTTTGCAACCTGCTTTCACCAATATGCCCAAGTCTACAATGCCACATATAGGCTTGGTTCACATAATTCTTGCTCTTCTTAAGAGTATTATCAATGTGAAGATTGTAATGAGAAACATCTAAGAGATATAGACCGTTGACTAAAGATGTCGAAGTTATTGATTTATTACCATAATAAATCAAACAACTTCTATTCTCAATAGACAACCTATATCCTATCTTGTCTAAACAAGATACTGATATGATGTTCTTTATTATGCTAGGAACATAATAACAATCTTCTAATGATAAGACGTCTCCCAATGGAAACTTGAGATTTGTTATCCCAACAGCAACTGCCGCAACTTTTGCGCCATTTCCTAGCCTCAATTCCACATCATTTTTTCTTAGCTTGCGCTTACTTGTCAGCATCTGCACATCATGGCAGATATGAGAAGCATATCTGATATCTAATACCCAAGATGTGGAATCTCTAACTGACAAGTTGATATCTATCATATAGATATCTGAACCTTCAGACAGCTTCACCTTTCCATGATCTTTATTATTAAGGAACTCCTTGCAGTTCCTCTTCCAGTGACCCTGCTGCTTACAGTAGAAGCAGTCACCTTTTACTACTCCTTTGCCTTTGTCCTTCGATTAACTATCATCTCTGTGTCAAGGGCATCCAATGTCGATTCAGTAGGAGGATCAGCTCCAAAGACATAGTCAATATGCTCAGATCTGAAGACATTCTTCAAGTTTCTGAACCAATCCGAGCAGTTCAGGCTAGTCAAACGTTTGGGATCAAGTATGCCACAGAGTGGATTATTCGACGACGTAATTTCCTATAGGAGATATGTAATATCTATTTAGCAGATGTTCAATTATTAAAATTTAAACAAGACATGGTCTTTTGTTCAAGTTTTAACTCCCACTAATTTTTGTCGGACTGTATAACCTTCAAATATACAGAACGGGAGACGCTGACTGTCTCCTAGTGGGGATCAAAATCTCCAAGCATCACAACATGATCTCGGGTAAACACATAGTATCATACTGTTATCTCAGAGCAATCATCTTATGATAATTGCAACTCCTTGCAATATCCGATCATACTTTGGCTCCCAGGTTTAATGGTCCCGGGTAAACACAGGAGACCATTATTCCCAGTCTAAGCTTTACCACCAATACGTGAGAGAGTATAGTAGAAATATAGTTCTCGGGTAAACACGTGGATAACTATATCATTCCTCTATTCTTATCCAAAGGCATCTAATGCCATGATCAACAGTCCTCTCAACAGACGATGGCAAACCTCGGGTAAACACATAGTATCTGCCATTACTGAATTAAGTTCTATTAATCATATTGATGGAGAGCCATACGGTGCATTCTCAATAACTCGCGCTACGGCTTAGAATTTGTTACGAAGGTATTTAGATAACTTTTATCTTGGTCTCTCTTAGGTAATAGTATATAAACATATCGTATATATTTACTAAATACTATACCTGCTTTGATTCACAATCGAACATAAAATAATGCATCTTATACATGTCAAGTGTGGTCATGGATAGCACAGTGGGTTTGACTGGAGCCAACAGTCAAACGCACACACAATCTAATATAACATCTATATTAGACTACCCTGCAAACACATAGGCAAAGGATCTCCATCATATCGCCTTCCTGGTTGCATTTGTGGATCGTCCTCGCTCCTTCTTCGGTTGCCTCGATCATATTACATTAATTTTAGAATTACATGTAAAATAGAAGAAGGCCTTATGGCGAGTACAAGAGAGAGGGAGGTAGAATTACATCGGAGTTTGAGAGAGAGAAAGGTACGCAAATCTCTATTTATTAACAATTAATAAACATTCCAATCATACATCCACGATCCACACAATCATTTATCACATGAATAATTAAATAAGTGCATATCCATGACCACGGTGTGTTTTAAACATTCTACACATAATTCAACGTATCATATGGATAAAATAAAAGAGTTTCAAAATTAAATAATTTTGGCTTTCAAAATACTGGGATCCAATCAAAATTGGTATTTGAATTTCGAAAAACTCTTTAAATCAATTTAACATGCAATCAAATCTAATTTAAAAGCATACAAAACACACATCACATGTGCACACACTCCATATTAATAATTCCAGATTATTCCATGCAAATTAGAACACTTCTAATAATTAAACATTCTAACGATTAGATTAAACCATATTAATAATCTAACAATTAGACTATTAATAACTAATCTAACTCTTAGACTAGTCCAATAAAGTTAATTAATAATTTAACACTTAAATTAATAATTAACTATAATTAATTATTAATTACTAACTTAACACTTAGATTAGTCAATTAATGTTAATTATTAATTTAACTCTTAAACCAATAATTAACACTAACTAATTAATCTAACTCTTAGAATGTATAATTAAAGTTATCATTAATTTAACTATTAAATTAATAAATAACAATAATTAATCAAAGACTACTAATTTAACATTTAAATTAGTCATCTAAGTTAATTATTAATTTAACAATTAAATTAATAACTAACTCAAAAATTAATTAACAATTATATGATTTAATAATAAATAATCAAACTCTTAGACTAAAAATTATTAAACACTAATTTAACTATTAAATTAGTTAAATTAAGGTTCATTATTAGTTTAACAATTAAACTAATAATTAACCCTTAATTAATCAATCTCATTGTTAATAAGATAATAATTCAAAATCACTAATGTTCAATTAATTAAAAAATGAATAATAAATTTAAATATCAAAATAATTTTGAATTTTAAATTAAAATCAGATTTTAATTCCATTAATTGGGCATGGGGTTTAAAAGGGGTTTATGGCCCAGCCTGGCTCGGCTAGGGCTCGAACCAGGGCCCCTGGTCCAAACTAGGGTGCACTTGGTTCAGGTCCCAGGCCCTGGGCCGGTCGGACCAGCCTGGTTCAAGCCCAGAACCCAGCCTGGTCGAACCGCCTCCCCCCCCTTCCTGCCCGATGCACCCTGAAACAGCCAAAACCCTAATGGGTTGCAGGTGGCGGCAGGGAGGAGCTGCTAGGCTCCGGCGGCCGGTGCTCCGACCGAGTCCGGCCATGCCGGCGATGCCCCGGCGCCGTCAGGACCCCTGTGGGTGGATATAAGGTGCAAGCCGAGCCCCTATAAACCCCTAAATTTCTGGTTTTCACAAAGAATAAACGGTGTCCTTGGTGTCTCAGGTCCGAGGACCATCCACGCAACTGCGACAATAGAATCAAGCTGGTTGACAGTGAGGTACAGTACCATCCGGCGATTCAGTCGGATCAGTTCAGTAAACTCATTCTCCATTAAGCAACTACAGATTCGCCTTAATGTCTCCACACAAGTGACTTATGAGATCAGTCACCCTCACCATATGAGCAGGAGTAATCTGTACTAGTCTAACCGGATATCCGATGTCCTTCACGGATATCCTCCGACTATGAATGATTAAGAATATGTGTGTTTAAGTGATCAGTCTCATTAGTATGATCTCATCATAATCTGATCACTATCGCACATATTTACGGACTTCATTATGAGACGATAATTAATGCGATTTACATATAATGAATATTATGCCATTATATTAATAAATATGAACGAGATTTACATAGTCAGATTGGCTTGTAGGCCACCTAAGACTAACACATGATAGACGTGAATTATATTTCTATTTATTGATCGATTACTTATTTGATTTTTAAGACGATTACTATTTGTCAAAATCACGTTGACCATCGTAGATGTGTTTCACCATTTCCGTATTCATCTTCAAATTATTATGTGATTATCTTCCTTTAATTGTCCCCTCTAAAAGACGTCCAAGATAGTGGACCCGTTTCTAAAAGGTGTCTTCTCAAGCAGTCACGATTCAGTTTCGTAGTCCAGAAGGCCCAAAATCAAGCCAGATCATTCAATTTCTATGTCAAGAGGACTCTTCATGATTGGAAAGTTTCCCCTAAGGATAGATCCAGCCTTAGAGAGGATTTGAGTATGTTTCCATCTCTAGATGAGCTTTGGAGCCCAAGATATCCATTTTTGAAGGAATTATTGTGAAAATCAATGCCCTATAAATGTTCATGATCACTGAAGTTTGAGGGGGTTGGCTAGGCATATTTTGAGAGACCCATCTAAGTGAGAAGAGATCCCACCCTCTTTGGCATTCATCTTCCATTGAAGGGTCTTTGTGGCTTGGGTGGCTTTGGAGGGACCAACTCTTTTTCCTTTTCCTTTTCCTTTTCATTTGCTCTTCCTCTTCTTCTTTCCAACTCCTAGTTGCATAGCATTCATCATTTCATCACTACAATCACAGAACACACTTGCATCTCATCAGATTTCCCTTCCTATATCTCATATAGGGGTTTAAAAGCCAAACTGCAAAAAGTGAGTTTTCTTAGTTTACTTACATGTTCTTATCTTCATTAGAATAGATATTACACTTTTCATAGCTCTAATTGTTTCACTTTTTGTTTATTTCTGGTGTCTTTCTTGCAAGGTACATCAAGAAAAGAAAAGCAAAGAACTAAGGCTTCGATGATCCACAATAACCATCAAAGAAAGTGAAAGCTTTTTAAAAGAAGGGCTCTTCGTCGTTGGCCGACCGGAGAAAGAGAAGTTAATGCCTCACATCAACTGCCAAAATCTGAGGTATGTATGCACGATCATTTTCTTATTTGATTCGTTGAGAATCGCGTCCTCTGGCGATCACATTTTCTTTATACTTTTCATAACATGATATTTTGAATTGAATTTTCAACATCACACGTTGAGCTATTACAGCTTTTTGGCGATCACGGTGGGACCAATCATGCCATTTTCTTTTCATTTTCACTCTCTTTTGTTTACAAACGGCACCCCCATGTGTCATCCCCCTCTTGCACCCACATGTGCACCCATTTGTGCTCTACGAGTATGTCTTTTTATCCATGTTTTATTCCATGTGCACAGTGTTCACGCACCCATTATAGTAAGTTTGGTCTCTTGTTGATTGCCTCTAAGCTATGATTTGATCAAGTGAGTTATTGAAGTGATTTAATTGACTAGTTGATTGCCTATTGTATACCTAAAAATCTAGAATGTTGCTGTGAATTTACCTTCACCTTCCTTTCTATCTAGCTGAGGAGGAATCCCCTTTCTATTGCTCTGCTACAAATTTTGAACCACGTTGACACAATTAGATACGATTCAGAATCATGTCCACAATAGTCGACGCTATTCGGTCCGCCCTGCTAATGCATGAGAAGTGCCTATGAACTGGGCTAGCTTATTGAATTGTGCCCATTCAGATAGATGCGATTCAAAAAGCGCATCCTATCTCCTCGACATGATTCGATTCTCTGACATTGATTGTCTCTTTCATTTCATGGGTGCATTAAAGGCTGCTGAATTTGCCTGAGCCGCAAGTCATATCCCCTATACTTCTAGGATCCATACACCCTCGCTTTTCTCATGAGACCTTCTGGTCAAGGTGGTCCCTCTCTTCCAAATTGGAATCACTTGCATAGAGGCCTCTGTAAGTCCCTGAAAGCAAAGGATTCCCTTTTTATTCATCAGGTAGGTTGTACCATTGAGAAGCCCTAGGTTTTAGATCTCCTAATCATCATGAGTGTGTGGAAACCTTAGTGAGCACGGTGGAAATGAATCGAGACTAGGATCATTCCAAGTTTAGAGCATCTTCACTTTGCCTAAAAATCATTTAACTCAACAGGGAACATTTAAGCTGATGTAAGTATCTACTTGACTGCTCATCATTGTTTGCAAAATTGTTTGATCACCCAGTGATTGATTGTTAATATGATGCTATGTTCAAGAAAAGTAGTTGGAATAGACAATTACACTTACGATAATGATTATGAGGATGTTTCACACGAGCCCAACTATCTATTTTCCCATAATTAATATCACATCCACGATTAATTCAACCCAAACCCAGGTTACTATGATCAATTTTAGGTCCATGTCCTGGACACTAATTTGGATCAGAATCCAACTGCAATTCAGAATGCCCCTAACAACACTCCTCCTTCTACTGCTCTGGCAGATCTTTCTTCTGCCCTAGGGGTTCTTGTTGCTCATTTGGACCCACAACAATTTTAGGCTATTCATGTTGTGATCAAAGGGAAAACCCCTTCTGCTTAAGATCCCTCTCCGGCTGTGGAGAACCTCCAAATCTCGTCTCCTAAGCGTTAGACAAGTCAGCAACAACCCTAAGCATCCAAGGCCACTTCAAGGCCCCAAACCCCCACATCCCTTCGCACCCCTGTGCAACAAGGAAACTCCACCAAGAAGCCCCATTACCCTACCATCCCACACTACTATTCTCAGAGTTCTTACAAGCCTGATACTACCCTCCACCTCCTTAAGAATCCCAGGATCAGCTCACCCAGGCTCTCTTGTCAAAACTAAATAAAATGGATAAGCAGTACCGAGATCTAAAGAACGTAGTGGACGCCAAACCAACCCCAAATGTCTATCTGCCAGTCCTTCCCATTTTCCACCTCCCTCCTTCCGAGATGCCCACTTACAAGAGGTACAATGGGATGGGCAATCCTTTCATTCATCTTAAAGACTTCATGTATGATTCATCCTTTTGGCAAAATGATAGGAGGTCCCTGGCTTACATTTTTAGAAGGTCCTTGGAGGGAACTGCGTTAGAGTGGTTCTACTTACTAGATCCCAGTAAAGTGGAGGAATTTTAGATTTTTCAAAAAAAAAGTTCCTCCAAAAATACAAGGATAAGGTTGGCCCGTCTCTCTATTACTCACTTGGTGGCCAAAAAAATGAAGGCTGGTGAGGATTTCATTACCTTCGCTAACAAATGGCGTTCTATGGCAGAAAAACAAGGAGACACATTGTCTGAGTTGAAGCTAGTGAAAATGATAATTGCTAATGCTACACCTCAGTTTTGGCATTTCCTTGCTATAAACAAATTGACAGCTATGGATAAGCTTTATGAGAGGGCTCGATATCACCAAGTGCAGATGAGAGAATCCCCAGTTACGAGCATGTTTGATCAAAGGCCCAAGCGAATATGAGGAAAGGTGGTCCCATCCCCCCTCAAGGCAATAATAACATTGGCAGGGCAACGGTTGAGGGCACAGTAACCAATGAGCAAGTGAATGTTGTTAATTGTAATGATTGAGGTTTCGGATCCAGTTATTGGTTCAGTTTCGGTGCCAGACCCCTTGGTTTGGACCCTTGTGGGACTGGGGCATGGGTTCTTTTTCGCGTCAAGCTTGCTCGACGTGGTTCAAACAACGTCCGGTTAGAAGGACGCGTTTTAGATTGTGCCACGTGGGTGCCATGTTGGCGCCATGTGGACCAATTTCGGGCCGCGAGAGTACGGCCCCGGTCTTGTCGTCTGAATGGCGTCGGTATTGGGCGACGCGTTTTAACTAGTTTCGGTTTAACCCCGCGAACCCTCCCTCCTTTCTCTTATTTCTCTCATCTTCTTCTCTCTCCTCCCTCTCTCCGATCCCTTCACTCTCTCCCTTCCCCCTTCTCCTTCCTTTCCTCTCCCTCCACTCCATCAACCCCCCCTAACTTCCACTACTACCACCACCATTTCCTCTGCGGCGTATTACTCTCCGGATGGTGGCCGACGTCCCGGTGGAGTAACGACGTCCACGGCGGTACCGACGGCCACTTGTGGCGTGGCGGTTCGGCGGCTTGGAACTTGGAGGAGTTCAAGTAACCAGTAGAGTGACGATCTCTATTGTGTTTTGATTAAAACCATGTTTTCCCTGCTTTGGAGTATGTTTAGGGGATTTTTGGGGTGAAAATGCTAATTTTACAAAATGAGAAATGATGAGATTTAAGCAGGTATTTGGATTATTCTCCTCCTTCCCTATTTTGATATGTTTTTTGTGCGATTTGGGGGAGAAATCCCACTTTGTGATTCGGGGAGGCCGGAGGGGAAAACATGTCTGCGAGAGCTAAATGGCATATGGGGACAGCGACGCCATTTAAAAAGGCGGCTTCCACCCGAGACGCGATTTAGCCCAGATAAGAGATTCTGTCTCTATTTTAAATAGCATCCAGGGACAGCGACGCCATTTAAATGGCGACTGCCAAGGGCGACGCATTTTAGGCCATTCTGAGGCCAGTTTTCGTATGTGCCAGTTTAGGGGTCTTGAATGACGTCGTCCATGGGCGACGCGATTCAAGACAGAATCTCATTAATCCATGCAATTAACATATATTTACATTGTTAGATAGTTTGGTTAAATGCATGCTTGAAAACATATTTCGAGGACAAGGATTTATACGTGATCGGATCGCACTATGTTGTGTTTCGTGCGACCGTGGACCTAGAATGACAGTTGTTAGTGCTTAGGTACCCTGTGTCGGTGTGGGAGTGACACGGCGCCGGTGTGGGAGTGGTGGACTGACGCCTAGAGGGAGGGTCACCTAGTGTACCCCGGGGTATAACTAGTACCGGTATGGGAGTGGTACATTCGAAGTGTCACTCGTGCTGGGGGAAGTAGAACCACCTAGAGCTAGACAGGCCGGAGTAGCCAGCGCGCTATCCGAGGGGTTGCTGTTTGGTCCCAGCAGGTCGGTGTTTTCCGTGTTCGGCCGCGTAGTTTGTGTATTTAGCCGAGACGTTGGTTGTGGACTCCGTGGTGGAGTGGTTTCAGAGTTGTGCATGTTACATTTATAAATGCATCCGTTTTATATCAAAATTTGGGAATCTTTAGGAATTGTGTTTACTGCTTCATTTATTTAAATTGCCTATATTTGTGTTGTTGTATTTGTGGGTGTGTGAGTAGGTGGTGGGGATCGAAGGATCCCTACTGAGTCCATTTCGATGAGACTCACCCCTGTAGTTTTCAGGTGAGGGTTCTAGGTTGGCCTACCATGGTGGGTGTTGTCGCGGGTTGCGCGCTAGCAACCACTGTCCCGGGGTATGCCCCGTTGTAGTTGTTGTTTTCCTTTTAGACCTGTACGCTTAATTACTTCTTTTCAGTTGGAATATGTAATTATTTGCTGAGTCAAAATCGAATTGTAATAATTTTTTATTCCTGCACTTCCTTTACAATTCGATGTGATGTGAATGTTTAGTTTAGTTTATTATTTATTTCCCAGACTTATCGAGATCCTGGTTTGGCTCCAAATTTTAATGATTCGGTACCCATTTAGTAAATGGATCCCCGATTATAGGGTGGCGGGCCGTTACATTAATAAACCCTCCATTCCTAAGAAATCCTCACTTCACCAGCCAAAGGCCACGTCAGTAACCAAACTTCCAACTGTTCAGACAACCTCAGAACCAAGTACCCTAGTAACCAAATTTCCAATCTGAATAGTTTAGGCAATCCCAGAAGCAGCAACCTTAGTAGAGACAACAACCATAAAATTACAACCAAGCTTTGCCTCTTGGTAACTATACTCTGCACTGGCAACTTGGTCCCAAACGAGCATGGTATCCTCCTCTACCAGAGACCCTCATTGACATCTTTAATGCTCTGATGGCCACCAATGCCCTCACGTTGCCCAAGGAGAGGGCAGTAATGGCCCTAAAATGTTGATACATTAAGATATTGCTTCTATCACTAGCAGCGAGGGCATACAATGGATGCTTGTTTCTAGTTTAAAGATTACATTCACGACCTAATTGATCAAGGGACAATTGATTTGAATAAGATGAGAAGATAAATAACCACCTTGAAGGCTAGAAGATAGCCTCAACAATAGTATGCTCAGCCAACCCCCAAAGCAACAAATAGACATGGAAATAATCCACGACCCACTTCCGGAGCATCAACACCAAGACCAACCACCACCTCAGCAGAATCAACAGCTTAACCCCATCATTGTACATCAAGAATCACCAATGAACAGCTGCCAACCACCAAGTGAAAACACCATCAGTTCCATTGCCTACCACCCACTCCCCTAGACTCCTCAAGGTAAATCCTCAACCCACACCACCTCACCATTCTCTATGCCCACAACCATCAAGGCCCCTCATATGCATTCCTAACACCATCTCACCACCACAAAATCCTCTGCTTCCACAAAACCAACCCTCCAAACCTATCATGGCCATTCCACCTGTCATCGTTAACCCGTCACTCGTGAAACTCACTATCAAAATACATGTCAACATCCCCCCTACTTCAACCAAACCATTCCCCCAACCTGCTAAGCCTCTCATTAAGATTCCCCAGCCCTTCATCCGAGACATCCCATCCACCTCCACAAACCCTACACTACACTACCTCCACAAAATTTCACAGGATGTTCCCCCATTCAGCCCCTCGAGAAAAAGAATCACAACAACTGCAAAAGCAGGAAAATTAGAATGAAGAAGCTACTAGAGAGTCAGTGTCAGGCACCAAATATGACTTATTGAAGCACGTTGATAAGACATCGTCCCGCATTTCCATTTTAGAATTGATCAAGAGGTCTAGGTCTCACCAGGAGGCTCTGATGGGCCATCTACAGTGGGTAATGATGAATGAAGATACACCCACCGAAAAGATCGCCACAGTCCTGGCTCTTAGCAGCGAACACCCAGTTATTCAATTCCATAACTCAGAGCTTGTCGCTCCAAAAGCATGCAAGTATGCCTTGTGCATGATAGTTAACATCAACAAGATTGCAGTGGATTCATGCCTTAAGGATATTGATGCCTTCATTAATATGTTGTCCCCTACCACATTGAAGTTGTGTGTCATCCCCAAGAAAGAAATGGTACCTTCCCCCAACACCCTCACTGCTTACAACAACGCTACCAAGCCACCCAAGGTGTTAAAGTGGAGTTAGGCCCTGCCACCATCACCACTGAATTTCACATTCTGGATATTGATCCCACCTTCGAGGGGTATATTAGACCGCCCTTACATATAAGCCTTGGACGTCGTCCCCTCTACCAACCACCAATGTTTATGGTTTCCATACAAGGGACGGGTCATCAAAATCACCAGCATGCCTCTTCTTCCCCTTAACGCCCTCTCATCCACATCATTGCCCACAGTCCATGTCGTATGGCCCACCTACAAGTCTATTTTGTCAGTCCTTGATATCTACGATCTTCAGATACACCATTTGTACCAAAACCACCATCTCCGGCACCTTTCGTATCAACCAAGCAAAGGTATGGGCACCAATTTGCACGGAAATGTAGACGCCCGATCTTGGACACCTCATTGGTCATAAATCCCACATTACCACCATAATCCATCCAATTTTCTCACATAATTCAACCCACTAAATAATCAGGCCCATTAACCAATGTCCGCTTCCTCTCACCCGTGGAAGGCCAACCAGGCTGCCTTCCACCACCCGTGGAAGGCCAACCCTTGCCTTCCACCATCCGTGGAAGGCCAACTAGGTCGCCTTCCACCACCCGCGGAAGGCCAGCTACCTTACCTTCCACCTTTTCGCCACATTTTTCACTTTCCGCCACCATTTAGTAGAAGGCCAACCTGCCTACCTTCCACCACGCGCGGAAGGCTAGCTACCTTGCCTTCCACCTTTTGGCCACCTTTTTCACTTTCCGCCACCTTTTCGTGGAAGGCCAACCAGCCTACCTTCCACCACCCGTAGAAGGCCAACCCTTGCCTTCCACAACCCTTGGAAGGCCAACCCTTGCCTTCCACCATGCTTGGAAGGCCAACCCCCGCCCTCCACCATCCGTGGAAGGCCAACTGGGCCGCCTTCCACCTTTTCATGGAAGGCTAGTTACCTGGCCTTCCACGGAAGTGGGATGTAAGATAGTTGGCCGTCCATTCCCTTAACTTCCACCTTGACCTCATCTTCTCACGATCTCCTCCACTCGCCACCCTCATCCCCCACTACTCCGATCACTCCCCGCTCCGACGATTGCCACGGCCACGACCTCCGATCTCTGACTATTTCCTATTAGTTCTTCGGGACCTAGACCACTATTTTCCTCCTATTTTCCCTTCACCTATTACACCAACCCGCCACCCTATAATCGGGGATCCGATTACTAAATGGGTACCGAATCATTAATTTGGAGCCAAACCAGGATCTAGATAAGTCTGGGAAATAAATAATTAACTAAGCTAAACATTCACATTGCATTGAATTAAAAAGGAAGTGCAAGAATTAAAAATTATTACAATGCGACTCGACACAGCAAATAATTACATACTCCAACTGAAAAGAAATAATTAAGCGTACAGGCCAGAAAATAAAATAACAACTACATCGGGGCATATCCCGGAACAACGGCTGCTGGCGCACAACCCAAAGCAGCACTCTCCTCGCTAAGCCTGCCTGGAACCCTCACCTGAAAACCGCAGGGGTGAGTCTCAACAAAAAGACTCAGTAGGGATCATTCGATCCCCACCACCTACTCACGCACCTACAAGTGCACACAGATAAAGGTAAAGTAAACAAGTAAAGCAGTAATTACTACTCCTAATTCTCAATATAAACCACATGCATTCGGAATGTAACATGCATATCTCAGAAAACATTCTACCAGGGAGCCTACCACCAGCGTCTCGTCAAAACACGTCAACCACACAACCAAATGTGGGAAACACCGACCCGCTGAGACCAAACAGTAACCCCTCGGATAGCACGCTAGCTACTCCGGCCCAACTGGCTCAGGTGGTTACTCCTTCCCTCAGCACGAGTGACACTCCACAGGTACCACTCCTACACCGGTACTAGCTAACCCCGGGGTTCACCAGGTGACCATCTCTCACTTGGCGTCACCCCGCCACTCCCACACCAGCGTTGTGTCCCTCCCACACCGACACAGGGTGCCAAGCGCTACAACTGTCACTCTAGGTCCACGGTCGCACGAAACACAACACAGTGCGATCCGATCACATAAAAATCCTTATCATCGAGTACGATTTCAAACATGCAATAAACCAAACTATCTAACAGTGTGAAGATATGTTAATAGCATGAATTAATGTGATTTATCTTGAATCGCGTCGCCCAAGACCGACGCCATTCAAATCTCCTAAACTGGTTCATGAAATATCGGCGTCAGAACATGGCCTAAAAGGCGTCGTGCCCAGTCGTCGTCTTTTTAAAATGCGTCGCTGCCCTTGGACGCCATTCACAGCAGAAGTCCATTTTGACAGAAACCGTTACTAAGACGATTTCTGCCTAAATGGCGTCGTGTTGGACCGTCACCATTCTGAATGGCGTCGTCCTAGCACGACGTCATTCAGCGCCAGAAACCTGGTTTCTGCAGCTCGACCCGAGGGTCCCTTTTAACCCCAAATTCGCCCAAAAAACACCCAAGAAGGGGAAAACGAAGGGGGAAACCAATCCATCACAGGAAAACCCATGAATCCACATTGATAGAAACCACCATATCCAACAAGAAAGCCCCTAAACATGTTTATTCTACCCAAAAATCCCATACATGCACCATGCTTCAAAGCGGGAAAACATGGTTTTAAGTTAAACTACCACGGGGATCGTCACCCTACCGGTTACTCGAACTCCTCCAAGCTCCAAGTCGCCAACCTGTCTCTCCCCACGCCGCTGCCGGTACCGCCGTGGACGCCGTTACTCCACCGGGACGTCGGCTGCCGTCCGGAGAGAAAAACTCCGCGAAGGAGATGGTGGTGGTAGTGGTGGGAGTTAGGAGGTTATTGAAGTGGAGGGAGAGGTGAAATGGAGGGAGGAAAAGGAAGGAGGGGGAAAGGGGCCGCCGGAGCCGTCGGAGGAAGAGAGGAGAGAGGAGAGGAAGGAGGGAATGAGGGAAAGGAAGGAGGGTTCGCGGGGTCAACCAGAAGCTGGGTAAAACGCGTCGTGAACGCCCGACGTTTTTCAGATGACAAGACCGGGCCGTACACTGACGAGTCAGGGTCGTACTCTGAATGGCGTCGTCCATCCAAGACGTCGTTCAGACGATATGACCGGGGCCATACTCTCGAGACCCAAGGCCAGCCCACGTGGCGCCCACGTGGCACAGCCTAAAACGCGTCTACATTACTGGACGCCGTTTAAACCGCGTCGAGCTAGAACCGAGTCCCAGCCCCATCAGGGCCTGAACTACGGGATCCGACCCCGAAAACTGACCTGATAACCGGATCCGAAAATCTCAATCCTTACATTCTCTCCCCCTTAAAAGAATTTCGCCCCCGAAATTGCCTTCTACAATTAATGAGGTTGAAACATAAAGATACAAACTCACAAGAGAACTTACGAGAAAAGGTAGGGAAACTGCTCCCGCATCTCATCCTCGCGCTCCCAGGTCGCCTCGCCTCCGGAGCGATATTACCAAATCACCTTAACCAGAGGTATAACCTTGTTTCGAAGGACCTGATCCCTGCGATCCTCAATACGTACTGGGAACTCTGGAAAGGACAAGTCCTCAGTGACTTCCAATTCTGAAAAATCCAAAACATGAGATGGATCCTGAACATATCTCCTCAGCAAAGAAACATGGAACACATCGTGCACCCCTGCAAGATTGGGCGGCAAGGCTAGTTGATACGCCGCTTCCCCAATTCGAGCAAGAATGGGAAAAGGCCCAATATATCGCGGACTCAGCTTACCTCGCTTCCCGAATCTCATCACACCCTTGGAAGGTGAGACTCGGAGAAACACATGGTCCCCAACCTCAAACTCAAGCGGTCTCCTATGGATGTCTGCATAACTCTTCTATCTGCTCTGAGCTGTAATCAATTTCTGCTGTACCACTCTGGCAACTTCAGCACACTGCTGAACCAACTCTGGTCCTGCTATCTGCCTCTCGCCAACCTCGGACCAATTCACAGGGGATCAACACGGTTGCCCGTACAATGCCTCATAAGGCGCCATGCCGATACTAGAATGATAACTGTTGTTGTAAGCAAACTCCACTATAGACAAGTGCTGCTCCCAAGAACCTCCCCAGTCTAGGAAACATGCCCTGAGCATATCCTCCAGAGTCTGAATGGTCCTCTCCGACTGCCCATCAGTCTCGGGATGATAGGCCGAGCTGAAGGCTAATTGCGTGCCCAAGGCCTTCTGAAAACTCTTCTAGAACCTAGAAGTAAATCTCGGATCCCGGTCTGACACGATGCATAAGGACACCCCGTGCAGAGAGATGATCCGATCCACGAACAGCTTAGCCAACTTACCAACTGACCAGTCCTTCCTAATAGCCAGGAAGTGTGCCGACTTGGTCAATCGATCAACAATGACCCAGATCGCGTCTCTTCTGCCAGGGGATACAGGTAATCCCATCACAAAGTCCATAGTCACATGCTCCCATTTCCATTCCGGGATCGGCAAAGGCTGCAACAACCCTCCTGGTCTCTGATGTTATGCCTTAACCTGCTAACAAGTCAGGCACCTTGCCACATACTCAGCCACGTCCTTCTTCATACCAGGCCACCAAAAGTGCCTCCTTAAACAATGATACATCTTAGTCGTTCCGGGATGCACTGCATACCTAGAACGGTGCGCCTCATCAAGGACACTCCTGCGCACGTCCTCCTCGACCGGAACATAGAGTCTGCCTCGAAACTTAATTGTACCATCATCCCACAATTCCACCTCTGGTCTCTGGAGAATCTGCGGTAACTCTGTATCTGCCCTCTGAGCCTCAATTACGGCATGGTATACTGTTGGCCTCACAGTTAAGCTGGCCAACACAGCTTTATCAGCCTCACGTGGAAGATTCCACAACCTGCTCAAATAATCTCCATTCTCGAACCATGAGATATGACACGACCGTCTTCCGACTCAAGGCGTCTGCCACCACATTCGCCTTGCCCGGATGATAAGACAGGTCGAGATCATAATCCTTGATAAATTCCATCCACCTGTGTTGCCTCAAGTTCAAATCCTTATGCGTGAATACATACTTCAGGCTCTTGTGATCAGTAAAAACCTGAAATTTTTCTCCATACAAATAGTGCCTCCATATCTTCAATGCAAATACCACAGCTGCCAACTCTAAGTCATGAGTGGGATAGTTCTCCTCATGCTTCTTCAGCTGTCTAGAAGCATGGGCCACAACCTTACCATGCTGCATCAGAACTGCACCCAAACCTCGACGTGATGCATCTGAATAAACTACAAATCCACCTGAACCTAATGGAAGCACCAACATTGGAGCCAAAGTGAGGCGAGTCTTCAATTCAATGAAACTCCGCTCACACTCCTCGGTCCACACAAAACGAACTCCCTTACGATTCAACCTCGACAAGGGGGCCGCTATCAAAGAAAAATCCTGAACAAACCGCCTGTAATAACCTGCTAGCCCCAAGAAGCTCCTGATCTCAGTTACTATTGTTGGCCTGCTCCAATCCATCACTGCCTCAATCTTGGCTGGATCCACTGCAATGCCATCGCCAGAAATGACATGCCCCAGAAAGTGCACCTTGTCTAACCAGAATTCACATTTGCAAAACTTGGCATAGAGTCGGTGCTCTCTCAAAACTTGCAATACCACCTGAAGATGTGTGGCATGCTCTTCCTCAGAAGAAGAGTATATCAAAATATCATCTACACATACCACCACAAACTGATTCAGATAGGCCCTGAACATCCGGTTCATCAAATCCATAAAAGCTGTCAGAGCATTGGTCAAGCCAAAAGGCATAACCAAAAACTCATAATGTCCATACCGAGTCCTAAAGGCCGTCTTACTAACATCAACCTCACGGATCCTCATCTGGTAATACCCTGATCTCAAGTCAATCTTTGAAAACACCTTCGCAGACTGCAACTGATCCATCAGATCCTCTCCCGGGCTGACTGATCCTGCTACGCCTCTACTGCAGCGGCACACCTAACCGCCGATGCCAAATCTGTACAACAATGGGATGCCACAAAACTCCTCAGATTGGACCTCAGTCCATCCACAAATCTCTCAGTCCGACGCTCATCGTCTCCTAAGATAAAAGGCACAAACCTTCCAAGCGAAACAAACTTCGTCTGGTATTCAAGCACTGTCATGCTTCATTGGGTCAGCTCCATAAATTTCCTCTCCTTAGCCCTCGGAACATGCCTAGGGAAGTACTGTGCATTGAATTCCTTCACAAAAGTCTCCCATGGAATCTCCCTGAGACTCCTATCCGCATATGACAAACTCTTCAAAGTGGTCCACCAATCACAGGCATCATCCTTCAACATGAAGATAGGCAACGGAGTCCTCTCAACCGCCGCACAATCCAAAGTGTCAAAAGTCTTCTCCATCTCCCTCAACCAATGAACAGCCTCATCAGGGTCGGGACGATCGGTGAAATGAAGCGGCCTCAGCTTCAGGAATTTCTCCAGGGTAGCTGAAGACCCTCTCCGAGCACTGGAACTGTCACTAGGGTCTTAGGTCTGGTATCTAGCCATCGTGTCCATCATAGCCTCCATGAAATGCTCCAAACTCAGCCTACCGGCCTCAGATCCACTAGGGACATCTCCCCGCTCTCTAATAACTTGCATCCTCTTCCTGGGAGCCATCTAATCGCCTACAATCACACAAATTGGAAAGTTCTAATTAGAATCCTAAAACCTACACTACCGCCGTGCCTGTACGGGATAATGTAATTATTTGCCGGAATTACAATATTTAACCTAGTTATTCATTTATTTGCAAGACCGAATGCTCTGATACCAATTGTAACGACCCGCCACCCTATAATCGGGGATCCGATTACTAAATGGGTACCGAATCATTAATTTGGAGTCAAACCAGGATCTAGATAAGTCTGGGAAATAAATAATTAACTAAGCTAAATATTCACATCGCATTGAATTAAAAAGGAAGTGCAAGAATTAAAAGTTATTACAATGCGACTCGACACAGCAAATAATTACATACTCCAACTGAAAAGAAATAATTAAGCGTACAGGTCAGAAAATAAAATAACAACTACATCGGGGCATACCCCGGAACAACGGCTGCTGGCGCGCAACCCAAAGCAGCACTCTCCTCGCTAAGCCTGCCTGGAACCCTCACCTAAAAACCGCAGGGGTGAGTCTCAACAAAAAGACTCAGTAGGGATCCTTCTATCCCCACCACCTACTTACGCACCCACAAGTGCAGTAACACAGATAAAGGTAAAGTAAACAAGTAAAGCAGTAATTACTACTCCTAATTCTCGATATAAACCACATGCATTCGGAATGTAACATGCATATCTCAGAAAACATTCTACCAGGGAGCCTACCACCAGCGTCTCGTCAAAACACGTCAACCACACAACCAAATGTGGGAAACACCGACCCGCTGAGACCAAACAGTAACCCCTCGGATAGCATGCTAGCTACTCTGGTCCAACTGGCTCAGGTGGTTACTCCTCCCCTCAACACGAGTGACACTCCACAGGTACCACTCCTACACCGGTACAAGCTAACCCCGGGGTTCACCAGGTGACCCTCTCTCACTAGGCATCACCCCGCCACTCCCACACTGGCATTGTGTCCCTCCCACACCGACACGGGGTGGCAAGAGCTACAATTGTCACTCTAGGTCCACGGTCGCACGAAACACAACACAGCGATCCGATCACATAAAAATCCTTATCATCGAGTACGATTTCAAACATGCAATAAACCAAACTATCTAACAGTGTGAAGATATGTTAATAGCATGAATTAATGTGATTTATCTTGAATCGCGTCGCCCAAGACCGACGCCATTCAAATCTCCTAAACTGGTTCATGAAATCTCGGCGTCAGAACATGGCCTAAAAGGCGTCGTGCCCAGTCGTCGTCTTTTTAAAATGCGTCGCTGCCCTTGGACGCCATTCACAGCAGAAGTCCATTTTGACAGAAACCGTTACTAAGATGATTTCTGCCTAAATGGCGTCGTGTTGGACCGTCGCCATTCTGAATGGCGTCGTCCTAGCACGACGTCATTCAGCGCCAGAAACCTGGTTTCTGCAGCTCGACCCGAGGGTCCCTTTTAACCCCAAATTCGCCCAAAAAACACCCAAGAAGGGGAAACGAAGGGGGAAACCAATCCATCACAGGAAAACCCATGAATCCACATTGATAGAAACCACCATATCCATTAAGAAAGCCCCTAAACATGCTTATTCTACCAAAAAATCCCATACATGCATCATGCTTCAAAGCGGAAAAACATGGTTTTAAGTTAAACTACCATGGAGATCGTCACCCTACCGGTTACTCGAACTCCTCCAAGCTCCAAGCCGCCAACCCATCTCGCCCCGCGCCGCCGCCGGTACCGCCGTGGATGCCGTTACTCCACCGGGACGTCGGCCGCCGTCCAGAGAGAAAAACGCCGCGGAGGAGATGGTGGTGGTAGTAGTGGGAGTTAGGAGGTTATTGAAGTGGAGAGAGAGGTGAAATGGAGGGAGGAAAAGGAAGGAGGGAGAAAGGGGCCGCCAGAGCCGTCGGAGGGAGAGAGGAGAGAGGAGAGGAAGGAGGGAATGAGGGAAAGGAAGGAGGGTTCGTAGGGTCAACCAGAAGCTGGGTAAAACGCGTCGTGCACGTCCGACGTCTTTCAGATGACAAGACCGGGCCGTACACTGACGAGTCAGGGTCGTACTCTGAATCGCGTCGTCCATCCAAGACGCCATTCAGACGATATGACCGGGGCCGTACTCTCGCGACCCAAGGCTAGCCCACGTGGCGCCCATGTGGCACAGCCTAAAACGCATCTACATTGCTAGACACAATTTAAACCGTGTCGAGCTTGGCTCGACGCGAAACAGAACCGAGTCCCAGCCCCATCAGGGCCTGAAAACCTCAATCCTTACAGTTAGGGTGGGAAGGCTTCAATTTGCGAGATTGGATATTGAAGAACTTCAAGTGGGAGAAAGCCTTGGCAGTCGACAAGTCAGAGGAAGCAGAGGAATCCTCTGCATTCCAAGTGGGCCTATTTTCTTAACTCTCTCCTTACTTTTCTCTTTTCCTTTTCATTGCATTCCCACCATCCATCCACTCCGTAGCATCATCTTCTCCTCCTACTCTTTTCCTTTTACCACATTACTTCTACTTTTCACTATTACCACACACGAGCATCCCATCTGCATGCACACATCCTAGGACATCCTAGCACCCACTCTAACAGAGGTCCCAAACAAAAAATGGGAGGTGGGTGGCCATAAACATATGGTCTCCTTCCCTCCCCAAACACCCACCGGTCTGTTCCAATTCAATTTTCGGTTTGTTTGTTCATATGCATGAATAGCTTCTGCACGTCACAATCCTAATTGGGTTTTTGTTTCTTTGTTCTATCTTTGTCTCTTAGGTGCTCTTACTACTTTTCGCACGCAGACTACCTAGTTCTCTACCTTCGGCCGGCCGGAACTAGAGAAGAAGAACCTGCCATCTCCCGCTCCACCAGAATGCGATCAACCTCATCATCCCGCGGAGCACAGGGACCGTAAGGTAATGCTCCTAACGATCACACATTCCAATCCTTAACCCTGTCTAAATAGGCGTAGTGCTAAGACGAACGGAGAAGCCCTCGCCGGAAGGGGACAGCAACGGCGGTGACGTTCCGGGTGCCTACAGCCCTCTAGCGATTACGGTGGGACACCTACTTGCTCGCTGCGCGTACAACGACGAAAGGTAAGAAGGTAAAAGCCCCTGCAAGTTTCTATTTTGCTTTTTCTTTTTCTTTTTTTCCTTTTTTCCCCCGGACGGCCCACCTCTTGGCAATCAAGATCTTGGACGGCTAGAGTCCTGGCCGTCCATCTGCCTGGATGGCCAGCTCCTAGGCCATCCAGATCCCTGGACGGCCAGAGTCCTGGCCGTCCATCTACTTGGACGGCCAGCTCCTTGGCCGTCCAGGACCCTGGACGACCAGCCTCCCGGCCATCCAACTCCCTAGACGGCCAGCTTTCCAGCCGTCCAGTTCCTGGCCCCGCTGCCCTCTCTACGATTCAATGACCCGCATGGTGTGATTAAATTGTTGTACGTTCTACTTTGGTTTACTGTTATGTTTTATTGCCTATTAATTCTTGTGTTAATTTCAGGGTGCTCTCCGTGAGAGTTTTTAGGAAGAGCCGGCATCACACTGCTAGTTACCCCTCCCACAGTATTTGACTCTCCACCTGAGGATTCCCACTCGGGTGTGATTGATCTTACTCTGTTGGGAACCTCCGCGAGTCTCTACGAGCCAAGGATTCCCACTTGGCTGCCGAGCAGGTTGTACCTAAGCCACCTAATAGGATCCCGGGACTTTGTGAGGAAATTAGGATTTGCCACTCAAAAAAAAAAATATCTGCCCAAAGGCATCATTGAGTGAATTATTTCTAAACTAAGACGCCTAATCAAAGTTTGGTGGAACAATCTTCTGAAAAAGGGGGACGTTAAGGGTTGAACACATTCTGTTAGAAATCAATGCATCCATAATACACAATTAAGTCAAAGTGGGACATAACATTTGGCAAGATTTGTATTTAATAATGGACCACATATATTTCAATCTTGTGTATGATGATATGGATGAGTTTGGTGACAACATTATACACAACCCCTTGTTTGAGATTAAGAAAGACCAACAACAAACATTTGTGGGCATGTTCCAAGAATCTAGAGAGGAACTTAGGGGAAGATGCTTGGATGAATCTTCCTCTTTAGAAGGTGACCTATAATCTCCAGCATAACCTTTCAAAACCCAAATGAGGACCCGGAACTTACTGCCGTGTTATCACGGTACACCCCTGATCAACTCATCCAGTTGACCTCTTGTGGCAAAACTCAAGATGTCACTCCTCGGAGAACTCACTTCCAAGGATCTTCCAACAGAGCTCAGACTCGCATCAACCAGCCAACTCCTACTCTAGTTGCTCCACCTGTCATGCCTATTCTAGTCTCTCAAACTACACCTCCTCCTAAACATGAGGAATTCATTTGCAAAAGTTAGGTTGAAACCTATCTGCGTAAGCTTATGGCCGAGAACCTTACCTTGAAACAACCTCACTCTCTCTCGAGCTATTGCAAGCTCCCTCCAGCCTACTTTCCACCAGGATTCAAAGCCCCCAAGTACAGGAAATATGATGGCACCTCTGACCCTCATCACCACCTATCAGATTTCCTCATGGACTCCCATCAGTGGCTCTACGACAGAGTCCTTCTCGTCCACCTGTTTCAGAAATCCTTAGAAGGTGAGGCCTTAAGATAGTTCTCTTCCTTGCTCGTCACAAACTTAATCGATTTTGATATGGTTTCTAGAAAATTCATCACTAAGTTTAGTCATATGACAACCATGTCTCCCACCTTGTTTGATCTTGTGATGGAGAAGATGAAGCCTGAAGAGGACTTCACGTATTTTGCCAACAGGTGGAGGGTAATGGCCTTAAGGGCGGAAGTGGCAATTCCTGAATCTCAAGCTATCACCATACTGGTCAATAACACTACCCCGTAGCTTCGAGCCATTCTCATGCTCAGCGAATTTCATACATTCACACAACTTTATAATCAAGCTCGGGTAGTTCAATCTCAAATTTGGAGTTCCACTTTGCCATCCATCTTTGAAAATCAGAACAGGAATATGAAGACCACACAAACTCCACTCATAGAGGGAATGGTACTCAATGAACGGGTGAGTGCCTTGGGGCAGCCTTTTAGGTCACCCAATCCTATGTCCAGATCAGACAACCAATCCAATCAGAAACCACACTCAGCAGTTCCCCCTTCGACTAGCTACAGTCGACCTATGCCCAAACGTGTCTCATATTTGCCTTTGCCGGAATCTCTGTTGGACATTTTCCATACCTTATTATCTTGCAATGCTATCCAGCTTCCACCCCAGCGCGAGGCCATCCCCTATAATGTTGATATGTCCAGATATTGTCCGTATCATAGAGTGTCGAGTCAAGGCATACAATTTATAACTGCTTCACTTTCAAGGATTGGGTATATGATTTGAAAGAGGAAGGCAAGATCGATTGGGGGCACATGAAAGAGGCTATTGAAACCTTGAAAGTCAAAGACCCTCCGCCCTCTCATCAGGTAGCTCAAGATCCATCTAGCTCTCTAGAAAGGGTGAGCACCCTTGTCAAAAATTTGGAACCGAATGTTGATTGCAGAGGACAATACTGGGAGTATGAAGAGGCCGGGGTATGGCGTGAGTGCCGTACTAGGATGACCAAACCTAGAAAGCCATTGCAAGGAGTCTCCACTATTATCCAAGACAAACCTTTGGTCTTGATACGACCTAGGGAACAACCAACAATCATCAACCCAGTCACTCTGGTCCAAGTTCCCTCAATTTCAATCAGAGAACCTCCTCTATCCATCTTGTGTCCAACACCAAAGCCGGGCCCAGTAACCCAATTCAACCTAATAAATTCACCATCAGTTCAGCCACTAAAGTCAGATCAAGCAGTAAACCCCAGTCTGATTGGTGTTACACTGAGAAATCGCATCATTCTCCCAACAAGTCAACCCTTGGACTCCCAAGAGAATTCAAATCTATCTAAAGGGATTACTCAATCCATGTATGACATCTTACAGCATCTAGGGAAAACTCCCGCCAAGATTTCGATCCTAGAGTTGATTAGGAGATCTCCTACACACAGGGAGACATTGTTCAAATTCCTCCAGCGAATCACAATCAATGAAGATCTTCCTATCAGGGGGGTCACAAATGCCATTCTCTCAGTCACCCAGACACCTACGATATCCTTCGTAGATAAGGATCTAGCTCCCCCTGAATGCCGATCCCTTCCCTTATGCTTAACTGCAACACTCAATGGTTACTCAATGGAGTCCATCATGTTGGATACTGGCGCATTAATTAATGTTTGTCCACTCAAGACCCTCAAGAAAAAAGGGATTGATCTAGAAAAGATTGAGTCTACCTCCATGATGGTCTCAGCCTATGACAATTCTCAAAGACCAGCTAATGGGAAACTGGAAATTGGCCCAGTGACCATGATCTCTAAATTCTACATCCTTGATGTCAAGCCCATATACAACGCCATTCTGGGAAGGCCTTGGATGAATCAAACCTTGGGAGTGCCCTCCACTAATCATCAGTGCTATAAATTCCCATACAATGGGAAGATTGTCAAAATGAAGAGTGCCCCCTATATTGAGTCTTTGGACTCATTCTCGACTAAAAAAATTCCATTCATAATCACTTCTGGAAAAGGGAAAGAGCCCATCCTTTCATCGGTTGACTCTCAGGCCAAGCCCTGGCTTAGCATACGTTGGCAGCTTATGGACAAAATGGGATGTAGTTCGAGATCTGAGTTAGGCAAGGAAGAGCAAGGAATTCGAGAGTCTATCTTTGAAAATCCGACCATTAGGGGATTCGGATTGGGTTACCTACCAACCAAACCAACTGAAGAATCGATAAAATGGACTCTCTTAGATCACATTGCGAAGGAAAATCAAGAGGTACTCAAGATACATTATCTTGAGGATGAGTTGAAAGAAACAATCAATGAAGTTCAACGAGAAGATAAAGAAGATTTCGGTACACGGCTGATGTTCTATGAACCAACCACCCCACGAGAAGGAGCCTCCTTAGTGAGGGATGAACCGGCACCTGCCGCTTTCATTCCCTTCCTATTCCACCTACCTTCCCTTCTCAGGCTTGCATCACCGGTCGTAGCACATTCCCCCGAATGTTTTATGCTTGGAGACTACGACCACCCAAAAGAGAAAAAGTCCCACTCCCATACTGGAGGGTATGAAACCACCAATGAGGAGCCAACATACTAGGGCAATACCGCTATCATTGGGTCTCTGTCTCAAGGACCCGCCCTTGTAACATATATGACTCACTCTCAGAGTCTTGTGCATAATCGCTTGGGGATTGGATAGCTTCCTCTCTATCTGAGAGTTGTAGAGGTAAGTAAGTTCTTTCATTTCTAATTCAAGAGTTAGCAAACGAGTGCAAATATTTGAAAAATGTTGAAAAGTTTTCCTTTGGATAGGGGTCTATCTAGAGCAATTCTACCCTTTAAAATGCCCTTTAAAAAAAAAAAAAAAAAAAAAATAAATTCAAAATCTCAAAAAAAATTGAATATCCAAAAAGCATCAAAAATATTTGTAAATATGTACATACTTTAATGAAAATCACAAAAAAATTAGAAAAACACAAAATCCAACTGTCTGGTGACTACCATGTAACCCCTGTCTAGGTCTAGTTGCATGATAGATTTGGTTATCATTAAGGTTTGGTTAAGACTTTAGCCCACGAAAACCTTGGACGTGTCTGCTTTACTTTCATACGGATCCCTATGATCATTATGAGATGCACACATCTACACGTTTTTCAAAGAGAACCTTCTTAAGACGAGTTTAAAGTCTTTAGTACACTATCAACTGCAACCTTTGCTCTTCGACTCTCGACTGATCAGGACAGTCGACGCCCTTAAACGGTCGAGCTCAGCAAACTGCGGTTCCCCAACAACCCAATAGATGTAACCCCTCAAATGGGCACAAATATGAAATGTAAAGGACCAGAGCACGTGAACAGGATAGTGTCCCCGCAAGCGGAATATCAAATAACCCCAAAAATATCAAGAAAAAAGAAATTACAAAAAAGGGGTTCAAGTAATTGTACAAATAAACCTGGTCGTGACCGCGCCTAGCCATGAAATCCATCAAAGGCCTGAAAAATCAAAAGTAAATAGGGGCATCTAAGAGGTCAAAAAAGGATCCGTTTTGTCATAGCTCTATCTTTTAACGGTTCTGTCGATCCTCCGGTGAGGTTTGTCTTCAAATTTCTTCACTTTTTCTCCCCCAACGTTTAACATGAGATAGCTATCTAAAGACTGAATATCATTTTAAAATGATTCGTTTTCAAAAATCATCGCATGCTCACACGATCACAGAAGTCCAAAATGGGTAAAGAGTAATGTATGTGTTTCTGGTGAATCAATTTCTTAACCATAATCTCAATGAGCACTCTCAAAACTTCGGGCTTAGGTCAATGCATGCGCGTCACCTATAGGTGCGACGGCGTCTAATTCCGGGTCAGCGTCGCGCGGTTGACCGTTAGGGTTCCAAGGTGTTCCATCTTATATCTTCTAGGTTGTGAGGAAAGAGACCCGAGTCGGGCAAATCATTTACCTCAAAAACTTTTTTGGTGAACTTGGTGGTCGAAAGCAGTTGGGAGCCTAAGCGTGGTATGACGGTATTGTCATCAGCATGAGTCTTAACCGGTCGAGGTCAGTTTGAGGAGTCTAGAGGCCCAAATCAACCTAGATGTGTGCTTAGGATACTTGGGAAGTTGAGTGTGCATTTCCCTTTCATCATTCAACCAGGCTAAGTATGGGCAGTCACTAGGTAGGCGGAATCAAAAACATATTTTCATTTATTTAAAAACATCCACATCACACACCTCATGTGTTAATATCCACCAGCATTTGCATATTTACTTGTCACATCAGTTTCAATACTCTTACTTTTATCTGGTTAGTAGGACATGGTCCCTTGACCATATGCGATGGCTAGGGAAAAGGTAGTTGCTCTTTTATGGGCAAGGGGCCAAAAATAGATACTACTAACTATTTTCCCCTCAGTGTTGTGCATACAGGAAAAAGATTCTCTGTCTAAAAGGTGGACACTTTTGTTGTCGAGTCGAAGCCAAAGGCAGCCGGATTGGCATTCTACTTTGAGAATGGCCATATCTTCCGTGTTGGCTTCGACTCGACGGGGACCTTTGTCCCTCATTTCCTTGCAATATGTCATTAAAATGTTGTGGATGATTGATTATTTACATTTGCTTATGTGCGTTCTTGCAGCTGCAGGGAATCCGAAGCAAGTGGGATTGAAGACACAGGAGGCTAATAACTTTGGTCGTATAGACTCTGAGTTCCTCTTTAAACAAAACAATAAGGAGTCTATATTCCCCATGTTATTTGATTGGCTAATAAATCCCTCCTGTTTGCATTTAGATTAGGAATTTGTTTTCCAATTTTTAAACCATCATGCATTGCATAAGCATCATCCACCAGAACATCCATCCTCTCCCTAGGGGCAATGACTATGATCTATCACTCTGCTTAACCCATTGTTGATTTGTGAGTTTGGCAATTGTTTGTCTATCAGCCCTTTGAATTGCAAGAGCTTGCCTTTTCTCCTAAATCCACGTGCTTGAGATTCTCTCACTTGGCGATCATGTGATGCGCTAGGCCACCGTACGCCCATTGTGTCGAGACCTTTTCAAGTCACACCCCTCCATCTTTCATGCTTGAGATCCCCTTGGGCCAGATCAATGCATCCTAGTGCGCCAAGGCCTCGTAGTTCCAGCACCCGAGGGTCCCACGAATTGTGATTCTCCAGTTTGGACTTTGTTCTCCTTCTTAATCACCCTTGCAATCCAAATACCTAACTCTCATCCATTTACCACATTCGCATATCATCCTCGGATATAGCTCATCCCTTCTCCGGGCCGTCCAAAATTAGGTTCGATTTCCAGAACACTTATTTATCATTCCGTTCCACTCCATTGTAAAACAAGTGTTCCGGATGGGCATTTGTAGACGCCCGATTTTGGACACCTCATTGGTCATAAATCCCACATTACCACCATAATCCATCCAATTTTCTTACATAATTCAGCCTACTAAATAATCAGGCCCATTAACCAATCTCCGCTTCCTCTCACCCGTGGAAAGCCAACCAGGCCGCCTTCCACCACCCGCGGAAGACCAACTACCTTGCCTTCCACCTTTTGGCCACCTTTTTCACTTTCCGCCACCTTTTCGTAGAAGGCCAATCAGCCTGCCTTCCACCACCCGCAGAAAGCCAGCTACCTTGCCTTCCACTTTTTGGCCACCTTTTTCACTTTCCGCCACCTTTTCGTGGAAGGCCAACTAGCCTGCCTTCCACCACCCGTGGAAGGCCACCCAGCCTGCCTTCCACCACCCTTAGAAGGCCAACCCTTGCCTTCCACCACGCTTGGAAGGCCAACCCCTGCCTTCCACCATCTGCGGAAGGCCAACTAGGCCGCCTTCCACCTTTTCATGGAAGGCCAGTTACCTGGCCTTCTACGGAAGTGGGAGGCAAGATAGTTGGCCGTCCATTCCCTTAACTTTCACCTTGACCTCGTCTTCCCACAATCTCCTCCACTCGGCACCCTCATCCCCCACTACTTCGATCACTCCCCACTCCGGCGACTGCCACAGCCACGACCTCCGATCTCTAACTATTTCCTATTGGTTCTTTGGGATTTAGACCCCTATTTTCCCTTCAACTATTTAAACCCTCCATGTCCTCTCGAGAAAAGGGGCTGGGGTGGGAAGGCTTTAGTTTGCAAGATTGGAGATTGAAGAACTTCAAGTGGGAGAAAGCCTTGGCAGTCGACAAGTCAGAGGAAGCAGAGGAATCCTCCGCATTCCAAATGGGCCTGTTTTCTTAACTCTCTCCTTACTTTTCTCTTTTCCTTTTCATTGCATTCCCACCATCCATCCACTCTGTAGCATCTCCTCCTACTCTTTTCCTTTTACCACATTACTTCTACTTTTCACTATTACCACACACGAGCATCCCATCTGCATGCACGCATCCTAGGACATCCTAGCACCCACTCTAACAGAGGTCCCAAACAAAAAACCGGAGGTGGGTGGCCATAAACATATGGCCTCCTTCCCTCTCCAAAAACCCACCGGTGCGTTCCTATTCAATTTTCGGTTTATTTGTTCATATGCATGAATAGCTTATGCACGTCACAGTCTTAATTGGGTTTTCGTTTCTTTGTTCTGTCTTTGTCTCTTAGGTGCTCTTACTACTTTTCACGCACAGACTACCGAGTTCTCTACCTTCGGCCGGCCGGAAGTAGAGAAGAGGAACCCGTCATCTCCTACTCCACTAGAACGCGATCAACTTCATCATCCTGCGGAGCACAGGGACCGTAAGGTAATGCTCCTGGCGATCACACATTCCAATCCTTAACCCCATCTAAATAGCTGTAGTGCTAAGACGAACGGAGAAGCCCTCGCCGGAAGGGGACAGCAGTGGCGGGGACGTTCCGGACGCCTATAGGAAGGTCTAAGCCCGTCAAAGACCCAAGGTGTTGAGTAATTTGTGTTTTCATATTCTCCATGTTTTGGTGATAACACACTATGAAAATGTCAGGACTTTGTTTCTATGAGAGTGAGAGAAATCTCGTTGTTTCATTTGTTTATTTGCTGATAGTTTCTGTCATAAGTTGTGTAAGCTCTTGACTTAATCACTTTCAGGATTCCTTAACTCTAACAATTAAAAGAGCTAACTGGAACTTCGATTAAGCTTCAGGACTTCAAGTGACTTGCAGTTAGTTCATAACTATTCAAAATCACTCTCGATTTTAATCGAATCAATTTCTCAAAGTGTTCTATCGATTAGGTGATTAAGTCTCACTTTCATTAATGTTGACTTAGTCACTTCGAATAAAGAACTTAAAGTTCCCTATCAATTAGCTTTATAAGTTTTCTATTGATTAACGTTTCATAGTCACATTTTGATTACCGTTTAAGTTTTCACTTCGAGTTCGTCTAAGTTTGACTTCAATTAACGTTTATGCAACCCCTTCGATTATCTTAATAATGTTAATCGAAAATCAACTTAGAGTTACATTTTGTGTCTGAATCAAAATAGAGTTTTAAGTTTCATTTTGATTAGCAACTCCGAGATATCCTTTCGACTATTGTCATAATGCTGATAGAAGTTTCACTTTCAGACTTCACTTCAAATAATGCTATAAGTTTCACATTGATTAACCTTTGTAGTTTTACCTCGATTAACAATGTATTTTAGTCTGTGAAAACTTAAGTGACTCTTCGGTTACTGATCATAAGTCTCAATACAAATACTGAACAAATTGAGACTTCGATTAACAAGAGACTTCAACTTCGTTTAATGCTTTGGTTATCACTTCGATTATCTATTCTCTTGCATTTTAAGTTAAGTCATTTTTCTAATCTGAGTAACAGCTAAATGTACTTCGATTAATAGTATATTTGTGAGTCAAACTAACACTCACTTACTGACTTCAATTAGTGGCCAAATTCTCACCTCGATCAACGCTCATTTATGATTATATTGAAGAACTGTCATTTTGATTATCCTGTAGCTTCGACTAGCGATTACTTTACTGAATTTAATTTAAATTAGCCGGTACTCTTAGCTTATATTTTATATGTACTTTTTGACTGAGATCTCTACTATATGTTTATCTGGCAAATTTGTAAGAGTTTTTATGCACCTTGTATTATCATAGACTTCTGTTAGAAACTGACGCAATGGCAGAAAAAAACAATCTTGCCATTTTAGTGTTGTGCTTTTTGGAGGTCCAACTAGACAACATAAGATCTGTACCCAAGGAAGCTTCTATGCATTAATTCAGTTACCTCGAGTCCAGCAACATAGTAGATCTGCTATGCTCTCTCTCCAGCTTCTCTCTTGGAATTTTGAACATTAGACACAAGTGGGAAGAAGCCTTCTTAAAGTAAATCAGTCTAACGCATTGTTTTTGAAGAAGGGATATAAGTAGAAGTCCTTCACTAGACACCAGAGATAACGTAGAGACATAGAGAGAACAGACACACAAGACAGATATATATCCGAGTCTTCGCAAGAGCAAAATGCCTAACTTGTTGAGAGAAAGAGTTTGAAGATCTCAAGAGCAGTGCTTCATCATACTTACAAGAAGCCCTTGGAGATCCTCTTCAAATCAAGACGTGCGCAGCTTCTTTGTTCTTCTTATGTCTTGGTCTATGTTGTGTTATTTGTGAACACTTGCCTAATTCTTAGGCACTTTCTGTATTCTACTTGCTTTGTTCCTCTTCCTAGTTGTGGAAGAGAGGGCTTGTTGGAAGCAGGAGGTTGTTCCTCTTCTTGTTGAAGAGAGGGCCTATAGTTGCAGGAGGTTGTTGTGTATAACCTTCAAGGGGTTGGTACCTTGCTGTTAGTGGAACTCCCACGGAGTTTCTTCGGGACTAGACGTAGGTTTGAATAAACCGAACCAATATAAATTCTCTGTGCATTTATTGTGTGAATGTTTCCCTGTTTCTATCTCTTTCTGTCCATTTACTAACTTTTGCATTTAATTTTAGTTAGAGTAATTTTTAATAACCCATTCACCCTCCCTCTGGGTTAGTGTAGCCTTGGGCAACACAAGCCTCATACCAGAAGTAGGCCTTGGCTCCAAGCCATCTAGAACCAAAATTGAGGTTGCAGAACAATAGGAAGATAAAAATGGAGAGAAGGTATGGAAGACCATGGCCTCCACTTTCAAACGAACCAAAAGCCACTTACCTAGTCCCTCCACTACCACTTTGTTAAGGGGCCCACTGTGCATCATGGAGACCAAACCGTCACCGTCACCTCTTATTTTGATACCTACGATGTCTATGGTAGGCAGTTGGTCCACTACCTTACACCCTTGCTCACCTACCAAGCCTTTGAATCTCTTAGCCCTCTCAAGAGAAGGAAGGTGCATGACCCTGAATGTGATTCATACATATGGTTTGATATGTATGATCTCAACATTTCCTTAGGCTGTCTTTTCATGCCTACCGATCCAGAATGGTCAACCCTCATCCATGATCTCATTTAATCCCCTGGGACTATTCTTGATAAGAAACAGTTGTTGAATGACATCACTGACATAGGATAACTTGATGAGCCCTTTGAGGAATGCTAGATAAATTAAGGTCTCGCATTGTCCTAATCCAAACCTTTAGGCCATTGTTACTGGCCCCATCATGGTCTAGATTGCTCACTGCTAATTTACCAAGATCCCCTCTAACTCTCATCACTCTCACAAAGAGTTCTTAAAGCCAAGGAAAGTTATTGACTCCGAAGAGTTCATCGACAAAATCTAGGAATTCTTACTCTATGATCCCCCAAATCCTTCGGCCATTATGCCATTCCCTCCTCCCTCACTTCATCATTGCTTAGTCATTAATAAAACCCCCCCAAAAAAAAACCTAACCTCGAACTCTCTATTCCTTCCAGATCTCGGTCAAAGAAACTTGCTACATCACCCAGGAGTGTGCCCTAACCTTCAGGCTACTAGTCTAGGGTCCACTAATTGACCTACTCAATCACTCTGCTGCAAGATCCTTACTTGTAACTCCTCCTGTATCCTCTGATCCTTCGCCCCCTTCCTTAGGACACTTTAATGACTCTAGGAAAATTAGTGAGTTTAGGAAGAAATGTAAAGGTAGGTGTATTCCCAATAGATACCTCCAGAAGTTAGCTCTCAGATGTCAACCCTGCCTAGAAGTCCCCAAATTCTTAGAGAATGTCATCTAGTTGCCTGAACTAGAATGTGAGGAAGTGTGCTCTACTGATGGGGGTATGGTGTTTACAAGATAATGAGCAAAGAATACCCTATTGATGAGGGGGATGAAGAATATAAGGATGCAATTGACGCATATGCAAATGGACTCAAAAGATTTGGTGAAGCGTCAGCAGCAACAGAAGAGCCCACCAAAGAAGTAAACCTAGGAACTGATAAAAAAAAAGAAATTCAAGTATGGCATTTATTGAAAGGAGGATATGATACAAAATTCTCTTTGTAATGTGCCGAAAGTTTACAAGGAATGACTTCCATCCCTGCTTACATGGAAAAGCAAAAAGAAAATACCCTTCCCAAGTACAAAGTTCAAGTATAAACAACATCATGGATCTTCAAGTAACATAGACAGCAGTGGAAGTCCTTCTCCAACTTGAGTATGCAATTCAGGAAGAGCTTCTTCTTCAGTTGCAGCTTGGAAACTTCACTAGATAATGATTCAAGAAGGCCCTGGGAAACCAAAAGATCATCTTGACGTCTGTGTAAACTGTTCCTTAAAGTTTCCAGTTCGGCTTTTGCAGCAGCAAGTTCATTCTCTAAGCGTTGAATATTTTCCACCAACAAGCCTTCTTTCTATTCAAAGCCGGCTATTTCTGCCTGTTGCTGTGAAATTTGAAGAGAAACAGGCTGCATCTGCAAGTTATATTCATGTTGCTGAAGGGACAAGGCTTGGCATCGATCTTGTATAACTGAGTGAATATATTCTTGATGCTTAAAAAATTTTAAAGTAGTGTACGCAATAGGAAGCCATTCATCCAAAGAAGCTCCTGCCAGATGAATCCATGTAGTCATGCTCTCAATTTGCTGGTACAGAAGATCATATGATGAACTAGGCTGCCGGCGTATAATTTGTCGTAAAAGCTTGATATTGGCTCCAAGGACATCAATATCCTGTATGCCTGAACCAGCAGGAATAGAAGGAATTGCAATGTGTACGGATTCAACCACTGAAGTCCAGTCCATGACCGTTTGACGGGAAGAGGAAAGCACTGAACTGGATGAAGGTTCGGTAATAGAAGGGGCGGATGTGACAGCTACAATGCTTGATATGGCTGGGGGCAAGTCACTTTCTGTAAGTTTAGCTGCGGGCAGAGCAACTATAAAGGCGGAAGGTCCGGCTAAAGTAATTGGCTCAAAAGAAATCTGTACAAGGGATGATGTGCACATATGAGTCACAATATCAATAAGCCGAAGGATATGTTCAGCAGAGTTTAATCTACAGGGGACAAAACGGGATACTATCACCTGTCGACTCGGTGAACTTGTTCCCGAGTCAACCCTGTCAAGCTCTGAAGTAGCCACAATATCCGCAAGCTCAGGAGCTGAAGGTTCCACAGTCTTGATATCCGAGAAGGTAATGACCTCTATCGAAGTTATAACAGTTGGAACCATTGAAGTCTCTTCTGGTTCCGCATCTTCAGCGAAAACAACTTCTGCCTCTTCAGAAGAAGAAACCGGCATGGAGGCCGATATTTCAAAATCCATGTCCCTTTCAGTCGGGATGTGAGGAATTTCCATCCTTTCCATATGAGCCGGGGATGCCTGATATTCAAAATATATACAAGTCAAGCTTGAATGATGGAAAAAGCGGAAAAGATGTGGTAAAGAGAAATTACCATAGCAGACGGCACTGTTTCAACATGATGAGTCTTTGATATCAAGCCCTCAGTTGCTTCAAAACCTATATGGTCAAAGTCAGAAATTCAGTAGTGAAATGAAATCACTGTTGCTATAAGTCTCAGAAGGGTTACCTTGATCCTTCGGGGGCGACCAGATAGTTGTCTCTAGTAAAGCTTCACTACTAATGTGTTTGGTAGTATGGGAAGAAATAGAAGGTGAAGGAGAAATGCCGCTTATTTCTCTACACTGGAAGAAGTATCATCAGTTTCTTCTTTCCTTGTTTGAGCCAATAATTTCGAGGATTGGCGCTTGGGCAGAACAATCTTTTCAGGGGGGACAGATTCTTTGGGCCCTTTGCGAAATCTTTTAGCAACTTGCTTGACCCTCCCTGTAAAGGAAACAAAAGGAAATTGTTCATCATCAATGTCAAAATTCTGAAAGGCATAAATCAAAAGCATAGTGCATACCACCCTTGGCTGGGGATGGAGAAACCAGGGCACTCGCCCGCTTGGCAGTCTTTGCTATAAAAGCTTCAAATTCAGCAAGCACCGGCAAATTGACAGGAGGAAGAGGTTCAGGGGCAGGCTCTTGTCTCTTCTTTGTACACGCCTCTTTGGCAGCGGCAACCGCCCTCCCTATAGCACTGACCTCCACAGGGGATGCAGGGGTTGATGTTTTAGAAGGCACAGGAGGAAAGAAGGATGGTCTCTTTGCAATAGCCACTGCCCTCCAATGCTGTTGAGTCAGATATTTGGCCGCCAGCACTACAAGAATATGCAAAAGAAGAAAGCAATTCATATAAGCAGAGAAAAGCACAAAGCTCAAAAGAAGTCAAGCACAAATGCATATACTTACAGCAATCGCCTTCATAACAGTTTGATAAAGGCCAGTATTCATATATGGAGGACTTATCTCTAAGCGAAGCCTCCTTCACAATATATATGACATCATTCATCGTCTTTGCTTGAGAAGCTAGGCTACTGAGATCATAATGCTTTTTATCGCTCAAGCAAATGCCCAAGCGCAAAGCATCAAGTCCCCACCCATCTATATGATCCCAAGAAGCGGGTAGTTTTGCATCCAACATACCCTGCGCAGTGGAATCCTGGGATACACCACAGTATTTCAAAAGGGCAAGTAGCCAGCCGGTGCCCTTGTAAAAATCAGGCTTCTCTTCCTTGTGCGGGACATAAAATCTCTGAATACCTGAGAAACTCTTAGGAGCTTGCTGAGAATCTCTGCCACTGATATCTTCCTCTTCCGGGAAATCGATATCGGGATAATCTTCAGAGGTCACGGAAATATTAAATTGCTTCAAGAAAGCCCCCTTCAGCTCTTCGGTATCCAGCCTTGTCAACTCTGGATCAATCAAGGGTAAAGAATCTCTGTGATGAGCCTTATAAGTTGCCCATCTCTCTGCATATTTAGCAGCATTCTTATCATCTAAGAAGTACAGATAATGGAACTCTATATCAAAAGGAATTTCCTGTTGAGTCTCCAAGATTTTCTTCTCAGCATTGCTCCAACATTGGGTCCTCTCCTGGCTATAGATATTGGTGCGCATTCGCCACCATCTAACATATTCACATGTCACACGAGGAGCATGGACAGTAGAAGGAATTATGAAAGAAACATTTTCAAAGCGGTGGAAATAATCCCACCATTCACGGACCCTCTACAGTCCGCTGGAGCCTAAAAGATGGCGGTCAGGAAGCTGAAATATGTGATCACAAGAAGGAATGCACTGATCGTATCCAAAATTCCGACCGAAACGGAAAGGATAATAGGGTTCTAAGTGAACTACAGATCCCTTCCGGTATACCAAGACACTAGGTCTGATGGATAGAAGCCATGATCTAATCTGACTATCCAATGCAAATCTCTTCAGTAGCTGCTTGGTCTGTGAATGGGTGAACTCAACAGGATTACCCTCGGCAAATACTTTAGAGGGGCTCACTGGAGGACGAGAATTGGCAGTGTCCTTCCAAAAACGTAAGTCCCCTTCAATTTTTCGCCTGGTGTCAGTCAAGATACCGCGAATTTCATATAGTTGCTTCTGGGTATCCCCTCCATCAACACTCGCATATTCAATCATGCGTGGAAATATGCGAGGGGAAGCCAGGCTCTTTGGGGCAGACTCTGAAAAAATAGAAGCCACCTAGGCATTGAAGAAATGAATGGGACCCACAACATTAAATTCTCGTGGTTTCTCCTGCTCAGCCACTTGGCCAAGAGTTTTGAAAATCAAGTACAGAGTAACTAGAGCTAGAGACAGTTTAATTCCCCAAGCTAGTTCACAAGCTCCATAAAGAGTCTCAGGACGAATTACTCCATCATCCTCCTGAGGAATAGCAAAATTTGAAAGCCAGTAGGCCAAGTATGCTGCCAGATGGGTATTCCTATCCAAGTCCAAGGGATTGGCATCTTTCTTGTGTTCCTCAAAGATGATATCAGCATATCCTTTTCGGTGCCTGGCTGTCTGCCCTATGAAGACTGGAGTCTCACCAGCCCCAGGAAAGTCTGTATATCGAATGTCAACATTATGAAAGAAATGGAGCCAGACAACTCCGCGGACTCGTGTCCTCTCTCTACGGGATCTCTTTTTCAGAGACTCTTCGCCAAAAGCCAGAATCATGTAAGCCTTGAGGAGGAATCTGTAAGACCTCCAGGTTGCATAGCGGATGTAAAGTCCAGAAATCCAGAGATGTCTCTCCTTACGGAGTATAAAAGGTATTGAACTCCTTCATGAATACCTCGATCATGCCACAACAAAGGCCTTTAAAGATTGGGTATCGGAATCGAGCGGCATACACACTACCGAGAAGATCCACTCGGCTCAGCAAATCATAGTAATGCCTCAAGACATAATCAATATACTCTACAAAATATTCTCTGAAACTGTGGCCGGATTTAAGCTTCAAATCACCAAACCAGCCCATTGCTGCGTTCAATCTAAACCTCATGGCTAAACAGTCAAAAATTAATGGTTTTTCTCTGAAGCCCCATTTACATGGAGAAAGAAATAGCCCATGCCGTCTCTGCTTTGAGTTTGGGATACCTCTGTCATGTCCCCACTTGGCAGGAATAAATGAAGGTGAGCGGGTCAGAATGTCGTCCCGAGGACGCATGATATTAGTCCCACTAGGCATGAGCATGTCTCTAGCATAACCCGGCTTGAACAAAGATTCGCCGCGGGTTACAGTTCCCCTCAGGTTGTCTTGAAATTTCAAAATGGCATCCTCGGCATAAAAAGCCCTCATTTCAGAACGCACTCCATTGACCTTGAAGTCAAGCAAGAAGTTGTACAAATGATGATCACTGGGAAAGTGAACTGGATAATCTTTGTGCTGTTTATATTTATAAAATCCTTCCGAAAAGACAAGTCTGCTCTCATCAACCTTGCCATCTGATTCATCGGCAAAAAGATGGTCCAAGACAGCAACTTCAAAAAATTGCAGTAGTTCACTGTCCTCATCTATGCCTGTTGCAAGCGTCAAGTAAAAGGGACTTACCACAGTCCCACTCTCTTCAGCCATCATAGGAGTCTTCTCAGAAGACCCTGTTGGAGAAACTGGCACATCTTCGGAGACAGTCTCGGGCATCACAACTTTGTCCTTCCCCCGAGAAGCCATTATACTGAAAGAGAAGAGACAACAAGTCAAATTGAATGCAAAAAGCCTTTCTCGAAAAAGAAAATTCTGTCGAAATTTCGGCAGCATCTCCCCTTAAAAGAGGGCTGTTAAAATTTTATCGAGAGCCATCCGAGACAGACCGAGATGCTCCGATAAGAAGAAGACCCATGTCAAAGACAGAGGGGTGTAGAAATGGCATTCCAGTGACCCACTTCCCGAGAGCCGAGCTACAATCGGGACTAGGTACTGAAGCCGCAGCCGCAGGGATTGCTCCCGTGGGAACTGCCAAAGTCAAACAACAGAGACGCTGATCCACCCGACCTACAATCGCTACAGTAATGAGTATGCGCCTACTATAGATCGGCGAGCTCAGAGCCGGTTTCCTGCAAAAACAAGACAAAGAAAAAATGTTAGAAGATGAATACAAGGCAAAAGAGACCCTCTTCACTCTCCCCATGCCCAAATCAATGGCGGTCAACAACAACCCATCAGTCCCACCGGCCAAAAAAAAAAAATCAGCAAAAAGGCTTTGCCTTTCACCTTCAACCAACAGACGAGACGTTGGTGAAGAGGCTGAACTATGATCCGAAGTCTGCCGCCAACTGTGCCTACCGGACCAGCCTCCCTTGCGCACACCAACAGCTGCGTGGCTAAAGCCCGCAAGCCCAGCCAGTGAAGGCTTTCCCTATGGTAGCGGCGGTGCTCCCCAAGAACTTCTGCAACACCCGCTGCCAAGGAAGAAGAAGAAGAACATAGCCTGGCCTATAAGCCGTGCCCTGACTGCCTTAAGCCCTGCGGTTCAAGACCCCCCAAGCGGCAGAAGGCCAACGCGCAGACAGCGGCGGTGGCACCCTCCGAAGACCCTTGTGGCTTCGGTCACAAGCAAGAACAAAGGGGAGGAAGAGCTTGACGGCAGCGATCTGCGGCGACGACGGCCTGCTCCCACGGCTCCGGCAGCTTCGTCCACCGGCGATAGCAAGAGGAGGAAGAGGAAGAGGCGGAATGAGGCTCGGAATACCCCAGCGCAACAGTGAAAGGCATCCCGCTCCCTCCCTTTTTATAACCGATCGGGCCGGTTTTTGAAGCCCTGGCCAGTCCAAGGCCCGAACCGAACTGAACTGGCCCAGACTCAAGGGCATATGCCCCCCTCTTTCAAACCTCACATACGCGAACCGGTTTGAAGCCAAAATGAAACCGAACCGGCGCAGACTCAAGGGGATCTGCCCCTTTCTCTCAAATTCAACATATATGGCCGGGTTTGGGGCCGAATTGAAGCCTGAACCAGCGCAGACTCAAAGGGCACATGCCCCATCCTCTAAATTCAAGAAATCCGGTCGGTTTAAAGCCCAAGTTAAACCTGGACTGGCGTAGACTCAAAGGGTATATTAACTTATGATTGCCCGAAGCTTGAGACCCGATCTGAGTCGGTCGCGGAAACAAATTCAAGAAGGAATCCTAGTGATTGCAGCAGTCCTCAAGCAAAACAAGTCCTTAAGGGGTGAATCAAGACCGTTAAGTGGGGCAGGTTTTAAACTGTGAGCCGCTTAAATGGGAAAAGTACGTAACAATGGGCCACACATACAACTCACTTCGTCACCTCTGGTCTCCATACGTGAGCTACATGCGTAGGGGGCATTTGTTGTCACCAAAAAATTGAACAAGAAGAAGAGCCTAAAGATCAACAAAGAAGGCCCAAATCAAAGAGAATTTAAAGGAAGAACCGAGCCTATTAATTCAAGTAAGAAAGGTCTAAGCAATTTTTCAAAGAAAGCTCAAGTGAAGAAGAATTAATGGACTGCAGTCATGTCTATTTTACAAGCCAAATGAATCAAAAAAGGGGCCACCCTAGCGCCCAAATGATGAAGCAATCCAATGGCACAACCGGGCCCATTATCCCAAGCAAAGGAGGTCCAAACAATTGTGCAAAGATTGTCCAAGAAGGCCCAAATGAAGAAGATTTAAGGGGCAGCAGCTAAGCCCAATTTTGCAAGCCAAAAGAATAAAAAAGGAGCCACTCTAGGGCCCAAATGATGAAGAAATCCAATGGTGCAACCGGGCCCATTATCTCAAGCAAAGGAGGTCCAAGCAATTTTTCAAAGAAGGCCCAAGTGAAGAAAGTTAATGGACAGCTGTCATGCCCATTCTTGCAAGTCCAAAGAAGCCAAAAAGGGGTTACTTTCAGCCCAAATGATGAAGAAATCCAAGGGGGCAGGCCTAGGCCCATTATCTTAAGCAAAAGAACCCCAATAGGGCCAATTTGGGCCTAAAAAGTGAAGGCCAAAGCCCAATTTCGTGGCAGCCTTCAAAAGGACCCTAATGGTCCCTCTCATGGCCTATTCTTATCTCTTTGGCCTATGGTCAAATCTGCCCAAAGGAGGATAAGAAGAAAAGCAAGTGGTCCTCCCCTCAAGATTCTTCTAGAAGATGGTAGGTGAAAAGCAAAAGGAGAAATCAATCATGATTCTCCAAGTGTTGTGGCCTCATTGAAGGGCTCTCAAAAGGGGTTTCTTATCCCTAATCCAAGGCTAATGGATGCCTAATCTTCCTCCAAAAAGTAACCCAACTTTATCTATAAAAGAACCCCCATCTTATACAAGAAAAAGTTGGAGACAAAAATCCCAAAAAATAGAAAAGAGAAGAAGAAAAGTGAGAGAGCTTGGAGGAGCATGTCTCCCTCCTCCTTCCCCTCCATTTCCTGCATCCCAAGAGAGAAAAAATAGTTAGAGAAGAAAAAAAAAAGAAAGGAAGAGTGCTAGAGAAGAAGAGAGCAAGATTGTAGGCTTCAAGAGCCACTCTCCCTTCTCATCCCCTCTCCAAGGTAGAGTAGGGGTGAATAAGGGGTCTATTTCTGTCTCCTTGCTTTCTTATAATGTTTTCTTTCATTTTGATGTTCATAGAAACTTCTATCTCCCCCTTCCCCTTGATGTTCATCCATGGTGATTGAAAGTAATGAAATGCAAAGTTCAGATTTTCTGAGTCTGTTTTGTGAATCTGCTGGTTATCTTGCTTTCATGGTATTTTTTCCTTCATAAGGCATGTGTTTTTCATATGGGGATGGTAGAGGGGCCTTTCTAGTTTATAGAAATAGTCTCTTCAAGCCTTAGAATACACTAAATATGGAGATATGGCCCAAAATGTGCTTTGCTGTCCAGATTTCCTGAAAACTGATTTTTCATTTATTTGTCTTTGGTTTTGGGGTTTTTCAAGGTGGCTTGGCCTTCCATAATCCTTAGGAACACATCCCTTACATGGATTATGTTCCCCCAAGGCCAAACATCAAGAGAAATCCCCTAAGTTTCTTATATATTAAAGTTTGAGTTTCTGGTTTTCATGTTGAAACTGAATGGATTTTGTTTGGATTTTTTCCTTTAATGGCTAAGGGTTTAGGCCCTAAAGGTTCTCAAGGAGGTTCCCTCACTAGTTGAAGATGAGATTTTTTTGGTAGAAACCCTCTAACATGGAGCCAAGAAGGAGAGATCTATGGAAAAGATAAAAAATATACTTAAGTTTCCCATATGTTCATATTCAAGTTTTCATGATATTTTTCTAAAGAAATGCATCTAAAATATATTTTAAAAATTTTTTTGGTCTTGTACCTTTTATACCTTATTTTATATCATTTGGGTTAGATTTAAACCTATTTTTTCACCAAAATCCGGGTTTCAGCCCGAGTCTGCGCTTGCAGGTGCTACAGTGTTGAGTCTGTGCCTCCCTGCGCAGACTCAGCGCTAGTTGCAGGTTTTTGAGTCTACGCCTCTTCCAAGTGAGTTTTTGGGCTTGAGGTGATTCTTTGATCCTCCCCCAAGCTGTCCAAATGTTCCTTGGACCTAGGGCTGTCCCTTTGAAGCCCAATGAAGGTCCTAAATGGATTAGACTTTGGGTTATGAAGCCCTTAATGTTTCAAATCAAAGTTTTGCCATATGTTTTAAGCTTTTAAATGTTTTCCGATGTTTTTTCAAGGATGTCCTGATCTAAGGGTGCCAGCAATCTCATGTTGGGCAACCCATCAAGGGCCCTCATACAAAAAACATCATTCTTGTGTTCCCATTTCTGTGGGTTCATTTAGATGATGTGTCCCGAAGTCCCAATGAGTTGGTGGAGTTCCTTGCTCCCCAAATGTAGAAATGGAATGGGTGATTCCCTGTGGATAACCCTTTCATTTTGAAGGCATTAAGGACACCCTTTGGGTGAGTGGTTGGATGCTCAGCACACCCCCCTTTATAGCCACCTCCATGGTTCATGGCTACATGTGATCCTCTAGGGAAATTGGTGGAGTTCCTTGCTCCCCAAATGTAGAGATGCTTTGGATGACCCCTTGTGGGTTTTTCTTACATCTTGAAGGCATTAAGGGCACCCATTGGGTGAGTAGTTGGATGCTCGGCACGGCCCCCTTTATAGCCATCCCTATGGTCCATTAGCCATTACATATCCCTTTAAGGGAGTTAGTCCTTCGGGTCCCTTCATGCCATGACCCTTCATGAAGATCTTAAACCTTTTCATTGGGTTTTCCTAATGAAAGGTTGAAATTCAACTTGGAATCATTATATTTAGCATTTTCAATGATTTATAAAGTGACCCAAGAAGAATGAGATAAACAAGAAGAAATCATGTCATTTGAAGAAATCCACACAAGAACCACTCTTTGAAAAGGCCTCATGTAGCCATACTCAACTTCTGAGATTTTTCAGTGTTATCCTCTCCAAATTTGTGGTGATTCTTGGATCACTTCAAGTTAAAAGAGGTATAAACCTGAAATTATGCTCATATTTTGAGTCTGCGCACCTATAACCATGGAAATTCAATTGGGAATGGGGTACAATCTGTTTTTCCCCATTCCGGATTTCATATTCTAACTTTAATGGTTGAAACTAACCCCTTGATAGATTTAATTACAGCTTGAACTGTACAGGAAACTCAAAAATCAAATTTCAGACTTGAGTCTGCGCCAACGTTCTGAGTCTGCGCACCCTTGCGCAGACTCAATTCAAAATTGTCGAAGAGGCCTTGCATGGGCTGATAGACTCATTTATGGTTCAAGTAACTCAAATAATTGAAGTTAACTCATTCAAAAAAGGTTTAAGATAGCCATCTTCTATTTTAAATAAACACAAAATTTTAAACACAAGTTGAGTCTGCACAACTTTCATAAGCTCATTTCAAAAGGAAAAATCAACTAAATAATAAATAAAATTGCTCAAATCACTCACAATCATATATCAAACACTCCATATCATTTAAATAAACATCCATTTGTAAAAAGAATCCAAATCCCTTCAAAATAAATCAAAAATCACAAGTTCAGCTGAGTCTGCGCATCCCTTGCGCAGACTCAAACCCATTTTTCTTGTCTCCTTGATATTTGAAGATCCCCAGCTCTTTGAAACTCTTGGAATTCCCCTCAACCTCGGGAGGTTCCACCTTTTTAAGAATCTTGCTCAAAATCCTCTTTAAACTTGAGTTTGCGCATCAATCCCAAGGCCAAAACCTCATCTCTTGGCCCCCAAATCATGCCCGCAGCTCCAAATCTGTAAATCATCACCAAACAAAACATAAAATCAAGTTATCCCACCAAAAATCCAATAAAACAACTCATAATCAAAAAATCCAAAGTTCAGACTTGAGTCTGCACGTCCTGGCGCAGACTAAGCCCTGAAATTCACAAAAAAAAAAAAGCAACTTTCCGAGCACTAAAAAATGATCTAAAACCTTCTAAAAATCAAGTTTATTATTATCTATCAGAATATCAAATAAAAACACCAAGTTGTTCTTGAAAAATTGCATAAAACAACTCAAAACACTTTGGTGACAAATGAGTCTGCGTTGCCCAGCGCAGACTCAACCCTGAAATCTCAAATTTGGTCTTTTTGACCTTAATTTTCCTCCAAATTAAATCCAAAAATTTACATAAAAACTTAATACTTTATATAAGTCAAAAACCTAAATAAAAGTTTAAAACTCCTTTCACAAAAAATATAAAAAATACTAAACACTTTGATAAACAATGACTCTGCACTCTATAGCGCAGACTCAACCTTAAATTCCTAAAATCTGGTATTTTGGCTATTAAAATTTCATCAAATAAAATCAAACTCTTAATAATAAAACATATATTTTCCATAAATCAAAACCTAAACAAAAATGTTAACTTTTTCCTTGAAATTACCCAAAAAACTAAAAAATAAGCTTGTGACAAATGAGTCTGCGCTACCCTGCGCAGACTCAACCCCCAATTGGTAAAATCCAATCTTCTCAACTCTAATTCCTTTAAAATTGAATCAAAAACCCCAAGATAAAAATAAAATACTTTCTATAAATAAAAAATCAAATAAAACTCATTTTTGCCCTTTTGTAAAACATAAAAAATACCTAAAAGAAGCCTCACTTCAACCTTGCTCATTCTCTAAAAACCTACAAAATTCAAAACATAAAAGGCATAAGTATTTAAAGCATATTCTACTCAAATCAAATAAGAAAACATAAAAAACATTTTTTCATACTTTCCAAATCAAATCTGAAATCTCTTCACTTCAAAACTGAAAAAACACAATAAGAAATGTTTATTAGACTTCCTTGATAAAAAATATCATCCACTTCAATCAAAATGCCATAAAAAGATCTTCATTCCTCTTACAAATCAAAAATCAAAATAATAAAGATAAGCATTCTCATTGGCAACAAATGAGTCTACGCATCCTTGCGCAGACTCAACTTCATGTTCACTTCTGAACTTAAAAAAGTTCAACAAATCTTCAATGCATCCCCATAAATCAATCCAAAAATACTAAAAATATTTCTAATCATCATCCACCAATAAAAATTAATAAATCAAGTCTTGTGCAGACTCAACTCTAAACTAAAAAATAAGTTTTTTTCTCAAATAAAAACTGAAATTCATTCATTTTTCGAATGCAATCTTGTATATCTTTCTTATATCATTTCAAAGGGTGTTATTCTATTCTTCCGACGATTAATCAAGGGCTTTCCTCTTAGGAGGATCTAATTAACGCTATTCCATTTATGGGTAGCGGGATCAGGTCGAAAAACTACGCAATCATCTGATTGAGTCAGGTAGAGCGCACAAATAACAAATCTAAATCTAAAATCAAAAAATCAAGATCAAGCGTATTTTTTCTCTAAAAAATGTACGACAGAGATGTTGTGGTGGAAAGGATTCCTTCAGCCGACAAAATAGCAGATCAACTGACGAAGCCATTGTCTCAAAATATGTTTGAGCGTCACTTAAAGAATATGGGTATTCAGCATAAGTGTGATTGGCTTTAGTCCAAGTGGGAGAATGTTAGTATTAGGTGGCCTACAAGCCAATCGGATACTTTGTATTATTCAGTTATTAATAAAATGACCTAAATTCATTGTGTATATAATCCGATATTAATTATCGTCTCACAATGAACTCCATGGACATGTGAAATGGTCTTCGGATTATGATGAGATCATAATTAAGAGACTGAAGACTTATAAACATATGTCCTTAATAGTTCCTAGTCGGAGGATGTTTGAAAAGGACATCAAACAATCCATATAGACTAGTACATGGTTTTTCAGCTCAAATGATGAAGGTGACTAATCCTATAAGTCACTTGTGTGAAGACATTATGTTGGACCTGTAGGTGCTCATTGGGGAATGAGTTCACTAGACTGATCCAATCATGAATCACTAGATGGTAGCTACCTAACTGTTAACCAGTTCGATTCTTTTGTCACGGTTGCGTGGATGGTCCTTGGACCTGAGACACCAAGGATACCTTGTTGGTAGGTCTCTGAGCGCTTTGACCTTGACTAACGAATCTCTAACCATGGGTTATTAATAAGTCAAGTGATCGGGTTCAGGGAGATGCCCTCGAAGCTAATTGTGTGGTCAATAAAGAATCATTTGCTCTCGGTAATAGGAGAGAGACTGTTCCGAGAATGATGCACTTAAGTCCCTAACCAGAACAGACTCTGTATTAGATAAGGAGTTATCTGATATAGATTAGCGGAATCTGATTCAAGTGAATCGACCGGCTAGGGTTTAACTGTAAACCATACCCTAGGTTGATTCGGGAACATTGCACGGATGAAGGATTTATCCGCACGGTAATCAATGATGGAAAGGTTCCAATAGTGGGTTGCGGAAACCCCAATGCCTTCTGGGATCACACGGTGTTGCTCGGCACCCAATGTGATCGGAAGCCCGTTCGAATTTATTGTGGGACATTAAATTCAGTTGATTAATTAATATAAGGATGTTAATTAATTAAGTGGGTCAGTAAAGAGTTACTGGACTTAATGGGCCATTAATTGGACTGGTATTTAGGCTCAGAGGGTCACCCACAAAAGGTTTTCAAGTCGATGAATATTTTGACGGGGTTTTGGATAAGTGTGGGTTTTTTCGAAGAACCGCAAAACCACTTATTATAAAAGTACCGCTTCGAGCTCTGAGGCCAACAACTCAGAGCTGACCTAACCGCCCCCCTCTCTCTCCTCTCTCTCTCCTGGGTGCACCTCTCAGAGGTTGGCCCCCCAAAGTCTCCGCTCCGACTCTCGCCCGCTCTTCTTCCCGTTCGACGGGAAATTCGAAACCATATATTGCGGAGAATTACGCGCAGCCAGACGAGATCCGCAGACACTGCACCGAGCAAGGAAGCAAGGACGATCCATTGAGAGGAAGACCGCGTAGATATCACTAGAGGCTGGGCACCTGCGCGGCTTGCAGCATCGCATAGACGGAACCCGACAAACGCGGATTCGAATCCGCGCAAGGCAAAAATCCAATTTTACCTCTTCGATTTTAATACCAGATACGGCGCGGATCCGACTTATCCATCTGCTGCGTTTTTCTCAGATCCGACACAGCGAACCCAACAGTAGTATTAGAGCCAAGTTCCACTGTGTTCTTCGCCATTTCAGTTTATAGATTGACCGCTTTGTATATTATTCCATGCATATAATTGATAATAAATGTTAGAGCATGGTTCATTAGATGAGCACGGTTAATTAGACATTAAATTCTAAGTTAAAATTGATTTTTTATGTGTGCGTCTTCGTGTTCTTCGTGGGACGAAGAACGGTTTTCATTCATCTCGTTAACGACACCCAAATTGTTTGGGGAGGCTCGCCGACGCCCCAAATCGCCACGGGATGGCCGCCGGCTGTCGGGGCCTTGGCCGGCGCCAGACGGAGTGGCCGCCGGCTCCCTTCTCCTCCTTCATGTTCCCTGCTAGGTAGAAAAGGGGCGGCGGAGGGGATCGATTAAACCGCACAAGGGAGAGAAAAGGGGGGAAACTGCCGGCAACCTGGGGTCACCGGCGTCGTTGCCAGTGCCCCTGCCCGTCGGGCGGCTCCCGCCTGGGCGCCGCCGCCCTCACCCTGCGCACTGCTAGGCTTTCCTAGCTGTGCGCGGGTGAAGGACGAGCCATCCCGCTAGGCTGGGCTCGGCCCAGGGGCCGGACCGGGCTCAGCCCGGCTGAGCCCGTTTGGTCTCCCCTTGGACCAGGCCCATTAGTCCCTTTTCCTTTTAATTGCTGGCATGTTTAATTTTATTTAAAAATAGAATTTAATTTTACTTTTAAAATGAGATTTTAAACTAGTTTGAGTTCTATTTTACTATAAATAGGTGGCCAGTAAATAGATTTTTTAATCTATGGAAATTAACAAGTTGTTGTTAATTTGTATTTAATCTAATTGTTAGATTATTTGATATTAATGATTGTTAAATTAATTTCTTTAATATCAAATCTTTAAACTTGCATGGAATATTATATACCGGTCAATTTGGTATGTATGCACTTGATTTAGATTTGCATATTCCTCAAAAATAAAACTTTTTCGGAAATTCTAAATTATCCAAAATTTTGTTTGGTCCTTGGTTTATGAAATCAAAATGAACTATTTTCAAAAATTCAAATTTTAGCCATTTGATGTGCTTATTCATGTGTGGTTTGGTTAATAAAACACATGGTGGTCATAGATACGCACTTAAATATATTTCATGTGATAATGTATGGATGTGGATCATGGGTATGTGAGTAGTTTTTCATTAATTGTTAATAAATAGGGGATTGCCAACCTCTCTCTCTCTCTCTCTCATATTCTAATGTAAATTCTACCTCCCTCCTTTATGTACTTGCCATAAGGCCTTCTTTTAATTTGCACGTAAATTTAGAATTTATTGTGTAATTTGATCGAGGCGGCCAAGCCTGAAGCGAAGATAATCCACAACTGCAACTAGGAAGGAATATGAAGGAGTTCATAGACCCTGTGTGTTTGCAGGATGATGATGTAATTGTTATATTGATCATGTGTGTGTTTAACTGTCTGACTCAAGTCAAACCACTGTGCTATCCATGACCACACCATAACACGTATGTGATGCATGCTCTTTATTTTGATTGCGAATCAAATATCTAGGTTATTAGAATATATATTAAATATATGCGATATATTTAAATATTATCACCTAGGAGGAGACCAACATAAATAAACAAAACCTTCGACATAAAGTCTAAGCCATAGTGTGAGTCATTTAGAATGCACCGCGTGACTCTCCATCAATATAGTTTTTAGAACTTGATTCAATGATGGCACTTTCATGTGTTACCCGAGATCTGCCGCCATCTGATGAAAGGACTATTATCTATAGCATCATGATGCCTTGAGATCGGAGTAGAGGAATGATGTAACTATCCTCAAGTTTACCCGGAAGCTATATTTCTATTCTATTATGTCACGTATTGATGATAAATCTTAAACCAGGCTAATGGTCTACTATGTATACCTGGGACCATTAAAGATTCGGGAACCAAAGTAAGATCAGATATTGCAAGGAGTTGCAACTACCATGAGATGGTTGCTCTAAGATAGTAGTATGATACTTTGTGTTTACCCGAAGTTATACTGTGATTCTTGGAGATTCTAATCCCCACTAGGAGACAGTCGGTGTTGTGAGTGCTCAAATTTGACGTTGTAATTATCATGAAAATTTGTTGATTATGTGACAAATAAACCTATTAAAAACTATGTGTGATCGCCAAAAAATTTTGACTAAAAAGCTTCAAAAGATAAAAATGATCGCTTACCTGTTTCAGATGTGGGAGATGTTGAAGTTCTTGATTCTTTCCCTTTAGTTGGCTGAAGAAAAAGAGCCCTTCTAACTTTGTTCTTGCTTTGAATTGGTGATTTTGGGGATCTTCCTTTCTGCTCCGATTCTTCTTTGGATGATGATCTCCTTGATGGTTGTACCTTGCAAAGAAATAAAGAAGAAGAAAGGAAACTAATAAGAACTTAATGGAGTGTAGAATCTATTCTAATTAGAACTTTAATCATGCAATTAAACAGAATTACTCACTTGTTTTGTAGTCTTTTAAACCCCTTTAGTATGTGGGTTGAAAATTATGCTAGTGAGTATATGAATAGCATGAAGTGATGGTATGAATAAAGCTATAATACTAATGATGATGAAAACAATGCAAATAAAAGAATTGAATTGAATGGCCCCTAAAAGCCTTGGTCTTGAATGAATCTTGAAGGATGAAGGAAGGATGAAGAGGATGAAGAAAGGACGAAGCTCTTCTTTCAAGACTCTTGGAAGTAGCAGCGCCTCGATCCTTTAACTCCTTCAGCGTTTGGACGTTGTCTTTCTCTTGAATTCTTAATATTTTCCTTCTTCATAAACTTGTGTATTTATAGACTTAAGTTCAAAACTCTCACGTACGTCTGCGGTTACTTATGGTTTAATATGAAAGAGTTTGAGCCAATCCAACCAAGAAATAGATAAACACAGGCTAATTCATCATTATCTGTAATTACCTAAAACGCGTCGCCCAATGGAGACGTCTTTTAACTTAATTAAGATAAAAATAAACTCGGGAAGAAGAAACATAAACACTTTAGGACACCTAAATGGCATCGTGTTGTGCAAACGTCTTTTAGTTAATTAACAAATTAATTAAAAATCGAAATAGGAATAAAATCCTAAATGGCATCTTCAGAGGTCGACGTCATTTAGACAATTTTCATATTCGATTTAAAATCTGAATTAAAATTAATTTTATTAATAAACTTAAATGTCATATGTCTTGCCCGACATTATTTAGACAATTAATCAATAAAAATTAATTAATGATTAAATATCAGACTATTTTGAGACATTATTATATGACATGAAATTTACTCAAAATGGTGTCAAAATTAGTGTGTCTATAGGTGTCTCCCGTTTTGTATATCTGAAGGTTATACAGTTTGAAGAAAATTAGTCGGAGTAAAACTAGATAATAAATCCATATCTTCTTTTTAATTAATAACTGAATTATCTGCTAATTTAAATTTATTATCTCCTATAGGCTAAAATGTCGCACCATAACCCATTGCGTGACATATTGGATGCCAACCGTTTGATAGGCCCTAACTATTCATACTGGCTCAGAAACCTGAATATTGTCCTCAAGTCTGAGCAGATTGCGTATGTCTTGGATGATGATCCTCCTACTGAACCAGCATTAGATGCCTCAGAGGAGGACATGGTGACATATGAGAAATGGAAGGAAGATTCCACTATAGCCCAATGCTACATGCTAGCCTCTATGAGCAATAAGCTGCAGAGGCAGCATTGAGGAGATGGATGCTAGATCCATCATGCTCCATTTGAAGGAACTATTTGGTGAGCAGAGCATAATCGAAAGGTATGAGATATCTAAGAATCTGTTCAAGGCTCAGATGGCAGAAGGATCTTCAGTACAGACTCATGTGCTGAAGATGATTAAATGGGTGGAGAGGCTGGATGCTCTTGGGGTCCCACTCCCCAAGGAGATGCATACTAACCTTGTTTTGTCTTCACTTCTACAATCATATGCTCAGTTCATCGTTAATTTTAACATGAACAAAATCCATGCTTCTTTGGCTGAATTACTAAACATGCTGAAGACTGCAGAGGGGAACCTTGTGAAGGGAAAACCCCAAATCCTTATGGTTGGTAGGACCAACAAGAAGAGACTAGCAGTCTAAGCCTTTAGGAAAAGTAAACGCAAGAACCAGAAAAAGCCAAAGGTTGCCAAGAAGGACAAGGGCAAAAGTGCTGAGAAGAGTGAATGCTTCTACTGTCATCAGAAGGGCCACTGGAAGAGGAATTGCAAGGAATACCTCAAGGACAAGGCTCAAGGAAATGTGAAACAGTAGGACGCTTCAGGTATCTATATGATAGATGTAAACTTGTCAATTAGAGATTATACATCATGGATATTAGATATTGGATGTGTTTCTCATATCTGCAATTTTATGCAGGTGCTGATAAGAAGGCGTAAGCTGAGGACTAACGAGGTGGAGATGAGCCTAGGTAACAGCGCAAAAGTTGCGGTGATCGCTGTAGGGACAGTGAATCTCAAGCTACCATCTGGAGACGATTTTTCATTAGATGAATGTTATTATATACCTAGCATAATACGAAACATTATTTCTATTTCATAGTTAGATAGAATTGGGTGCACTATATCCATTGGGAACAATAGTTGTTCTATTTATTTTAGAAATAAATTAATTGCTTATGCTTTATTATCCAATGGATTGTACTTAATGAATATGTCTTATGCTAGTTTTAATGTCGATAATATTCTAAAGAAGAATAAGTATGAAGTGAATAAATTCTATCTATGGCATTGTAGGCTTGGTCACATTGGAGAAAACGGACTCCAAAGGTTGCATAAAAATGGATACTTAGATCCATTTGATTATGAATAGTATGCAACTTGTAAGTCATGTTTGACGGGTAAAATGGTTAAATCTCCATTTACTAGAACTGGAGAACGAGCCAAAGACATATTGGAACTAATACATTCTGATGTATGTGGCCCTATGTCTACCCAAACCATTGGTGACTTCTCATATTTCATTACATTCACTGATGATTTCTTAAGGTATGGCTTTATATACTTATTGAAGTATAAATTAGAAGCCTTTGAGAAATTCAAATAATTTAAAAATAAAGTAGAGAAACAAAGTGGAAAGAGCATCAAAGCCATTCGATTTGATCGTGGTGGAGAATACTTGAGTATAGAGTTCACAAAATACTTAAAGGATAATGGTATCCTTTCTCAACTTACACCTACTTATACACCTCAGATGAATGGTGTATCGAAAAGAAGGAATCGCACATTGATGGAAATGGTGTGATCCATGATGAGCATGTCTAAATTACCAGTGCCCCTGTGAGGATAAGCACTTAGCTCGGCTATGTATATCCTGAATAAGGTACCCAGCAAATCTGTTCTATCCACTCCATATGAGATATGGAAGGAAACCAGACCTTAAGCATGTTAAAGTCTCGGGATGTCCTACTCATATCAAAATACATGATACAGATAAGCTGGAGTCCAGAACTGACAAATGCAGATTTGTGGAATATCCGAAAGAAACCTATGGATATTACTTTTATCATTCTGGCGAACAAAAAGTGTTTGTAGCCAGGAGAGCTATCTTTTTATAAGAAGATTACATTCTCCAAAAGGACAGTGGGCGTAAAGTAACCCTGGAAGAAGTTCCAGACCCATAAACTGTCAAAGGTTCATCAGATGAACTGTCAGTTTTTGAACCTATCCAAAAATACACAAGAACCTCATAGGTCTGATAGAGTATCTAAACCACCCGAAAGATATGTAGGACATATCAATTCTAAGACTTACCAGGAAACTATTGAGAGTCTAGAGGCCGGAAAATGGCGAGAAGCCATGAATTCTGAAATTCAGTCCATGTGTATCAACCATGTTTGAAACTTGGTAGACTTACCCGAGGGTATAGTACCCATCGAATGCAAATGGATCTTTAAAAGAAAGATCAGTGCGGATGGACGAATTGATACAACTAGAGGGCTTCACATTGAAAGAATCTCCAGATATGGTATGCAAGTTGCAAAGGTCCATTTATGGACTGAAGCAAGCTTCTCGAAGATAGAACATAAGGTTTGATGAGGCAATCAAATATTATGGCATCATTAAGAATGAAGATAAGCCATGTGTGTATAGGAAAAACAGTGGGAGCGCAATTACCTTCCTAGTCCTTTACGTTGACAACATCCTACTCATTGGGAATGATGTAGAGACAATGTCATCAGTAAAGGTTTGGCTGTCTAAAAACTTCTCAATGAAGGATTTGGTAGAAACATCTTATGTATTGGGAATACGGATTTATAGAAATAGATCAAAGAAGATGCTTGCTTTAACCCAATCCATGTACATAGAAACCATTGTCAAAAGGTTTGGCTTGGAAAATTCCTAAAGAGGTCTCATACCAATGAGACATAGAATTTATCTCTCTAAAAGTCAGTCTCCTAAGACTCCTACTGAGAGGGCAATGATGGATAAAGTGACGAAAGGGTTCCTTCAGCCGACAACATAGCAGATCCACTGACGAAGCCATTGTCTCAAAATGTGTTTAAGCATCACTTAGAGAATATGGGTATTGAGCATAAGAGTGATTGGCTTTTGTCCAAGTGGGAGATTATTAGTATTAGGTGCCCTATAAGCCAATCAAATACTTTGTATTATTCAGTTATTAATAAAATGGCCTAAATTCATTGTGTATATAATCCAATATTGATTGTCGTCCCACGTTAAAGTCTATGGACATGTGCAATGGTCTTCGGATTATGATGAGATCATAATTACGAAACTGAACACTTAAATAAACACATCTCGTTAATTGTTCCTAGTCAGAGGATGTTTGAAAACGACATCAAACATCTAGATAGACTAGTACAAGTTTCTTCAGCTCATATGATGAGGGTGACTGATCCTATAAGTCACTTGTGTGGAGACATTATGTTCGACCTGTAGGTGCTCATTGGTGTATGAGTTCACTGGATTGATCCAAACATGAATCGCTGGATGGTAGCTACCTAACTGTTAACCATCTCGATTCTTTTGTCATAGTTGCGTGGATGGTCCTTGGACCTGAGACACCAAAGATACCTTATTGGTTGGTCTCTGAGCTTTGACCTTGACTAATGAATCCCTAACTATAGGTTATCAATAAGTCAAGTGATCGGATTCAGGGAGATGCACTCGAAGCTAATTGTGTGGTCAATAAAGAATCATTCGCTCTCGGTAATAGGAGAGAGAATGTTCCGAAAATGATGCGCTTAAGTCCCTGGCCAGGACAGACTCGGTATCAGATAAGGAGCTATCTGATATAGATTAGCGGTGTCTAATTCAAGTGAATCGACCAGCTAGGGTTTAACGGTAAACCATACCCTAGGTCAATTTGGGAACATTGCACGGATGAAGGATTATATCTGCACGGTAATCGATAACGGGAAAGTTCCAATAGTGGGTTGCGAAAACCCCAATGCCTTCCGGGATCACACGGTGTTGCTCGGCACCCAACGTGATCGAAAGCCCGTCCGAATTTATTATGGGATATTAAATTCGACTAATTAATTAATATAAGGATATTAATTAATTAAGTGGGTCAGTAAATAGTTACTAGACTTAATGAGCCATTAACTGGACTGGTATTTGGGCCTAGAGGGTCACACGCAAAAGGTTTTCAAGTCGATGGATATTTTGGCGGGGTTTTAGATAAGTGTGGATTTTTTCAAAAAATCGCAAAAGCACTTATTATAAAAGTACCACTTCGAACTCTGAGACCAGCAACTCAAAGCTGACCTCGCCACCCCCCTCTCTCTTCTCTCTCTCTCTCCTGGGCGCACCTCTCAGAGGCTGGCCCCTCGGACGCTCAACTCCGACTCCCACCTGCTCCACTTTCCATCCGACGGGAAATTCGAAAGCGCATGTCACGGAGAATTACGTGCAACCAGACGGGGTCCGCGGACACTACACCGAGAGAGGAAGCGAGGACGATTCATTGAGAGGAAGACCGCATGGATTCCACTAGAGGTCAAGCACCTGCGCGGCTTCCGGCATCGTACAGACGGAACCGGACGAATGCGGATTCAAATCCGCGCATGGTAAACATCCAATTTTACCTCTTCGTTTTTTATACCCGATACGATATGCTACGTTTTTCTCAGATCCGAGACAGTGAACCCAACATCGCGATGGCCCCTCATCTCCGTGAAGGTGATTGTGGCATGTGGATGAACTCCTGATGATCAAAAGTCAGAGACGGCGGAGCAGTGGTGCTCGCAAGGGGACACCCCTTTGGCGCTAGAGAGAGAGGACAGAGAGGGGGACGGCCAGGGCAGCCCAGTGTTGCCTAGCCCAAGGGTGCCCTCTCAACATATATTTATATTAAGTCGCCCGACAATTTTTCAGAAAAAAAGCCCCTAACTTAATATATAATCCCATTTATGACCCATCATTCGAGAATCTTTGTGCGTGCGACCCTATAGGTCTAAGTACCAATCCAGTTAATGGCCTACTCAGTCTAGTAACTCATTAGTGACTTTATTAATTAATTAATATCTCCATATTAATTAATTAACTTATCTGATTAAGTTCACAAACTTAAATAAGTCGGACCTCCGATGATGTTGGGTGCCAAGCAATGCCGCGTAGATATAATCATTCACTCGCGCAATGCTCTTGAGTCGACTCAGTACATGGTGTACTGTCAAACCCTAACTGGTCGATTCACTTGGTTCGGATGCCGCTATATAATATAAGTAAACTCCTTTCCTGATATTATGTTATCCCAGGCCAAGGACTTCTGTGCATCCTTCCTATCTCTCTTTAAATACCAAGAGCGAATGATCCAGTATTGAATACTTAATTCCCTTCGAAGGTATTCCACTATACATAAACCTTGACTATTTAGAATTCTGTGTTTAGAGATCCGTCAGCCAAGGTCAAAGCACAAAAGTCCACCAACAATGTCCTTGGTGTCCCTTGTTCGAGGACCATCCACATGACTGCGACAATTGAATTAAGCTGATTGAAAATTAGGTACGTTATCATCTAGCGATTCAAGTCGGATCAGTTCAATGAACTCATTCTCTAATGAACACCTGCAAATTTGCCTTAATCTCTCCACACAAGTGACTATGAGACCAGTCACCCTCATATATGATCTCATCATATTCTAATCACTATTGCACACATTCAAGGACTTCATTATGGAGTGAAACTAGTCATATTACACATAATAAATAAGCCATTTTATTAATAACTGAACAACATTATACAATATCTGATTGGCTTGTAGGCCACCTAAGACTAACACCTACACCGTCTCTTCCCTGGCATCCACAGCCTCACTCGAGCCTTCGCCAACTCTTCCTCGCCTTGTCGAAAGGTCTCCTGAATCTCGGTCACCTGCCAAACAAAGGAACATTCTCATAGTCAGCACATGGTAAATAAACCATGAAATTGCTAGAAATGTTCGAATAAATTGATTGATAGATTGTGTGCATGTGCATGTGGTGTGACTTGTGAGTTAAGAATGTTACCCAAGTAGAGCACTCCTCCTCCGCTTGCAACGCACGAAGAATGGCATTGGCCAACTGCTCCTACAGCAAGTCAACCTCCAATGATGGTGGGGCACTAGAGCTTGAGGCTCTGGCTATGCCCTGCATGGCCCTTGCATGTGTAGTACGCTATAAGGGAGACGACGGCCGGCGGCTGAAACACCTAATTTGCAAGGAAAATAGTTTAGATATGCATGCATACATACCAACTCGTCCAACTCTATACGAATCTATGTCAGTTATGCCTCCATATGCTTCAAGCTGGCCCACAAGTCAATAATGATGGCATCCCAAGCATCCTGCAATCATCTAGTTAGTGGCATTCATCACATAGGTTAGAAGCATCATAATGCAAATCATTCACCTTACTCACGTCGAGGTGTTGGAGCTGGTGGAGCTGCTCGGCGTAGCAGACTCGGTACTGCTGCATATATGCCTTATTGTTTTGAGCCCAGGACTCCACTACCATGCTATGTGCCACCCAATCCTCATGTTGTGTCATGAACTTCACCCGCCAGCCGGTGTGGGCCTACTTCCCCCTCATGCTCCGCCCAATCTCCTCTAGGACTCCTCATCAACCCATTCTGAGGGCAACCCCAGGGTCCTCATCATGAGACGAAGGCGCATTGGCTCAATCTCATTGAGACAATGCACCCACATCTCTTGGCCGAAGTGGGGATGGCCGGCCTGTACCCTTGGCTGGTCGGGCATTATTAGGTATGGTCTCCAGATAACATGTATTACATGCTTCATGTTAGTCATATCAATAGGTAGAATTACATCAATTGCATATGCATAATAATTCATACTTACCAACAGCTCAAGGTAGTCTAAAAATTGACAACAGAGTGCTAATAATCTAGTGGTGTTGTGGCACTGTATCCATAATCGAATGCCACTAGCAAACTAACAGAACCGCATTCGAGACTGTCTACAGGGCCCGCCCAGTGGAAAATAGTAATAGCTCCACACCTACATTCATAACATGTAGTCAAGTCGCATGCATATCACACATAAATCATAAATAAAAACATACAATTTTTTTTTTGCATATAGGGTTAAAAGCATAATTGCCGGAAGGGTGTGAAGTAACTGACTGTAGTCTCTCTGTCTGTCACCACCGCGGACACATCAGTAATTAGGTGGGCCAGCAGCACAGCTCCTCATGCATAATCCCCAACATGGTCGAGGTTGGCTAGGATCTCCAAGAAATGACAGTAAAATGTCGACGCCCTTGGTCTTGAACAACAATCTACCAAACAAGAAGAACAAAAATCTCCTCAAATTATAGTTTATCTCCTCCTTCTTGTTCTTATCCACACAATACACTACCTGTGCTGACTCCTCCAGTCTCTCTATGAAGTCATCATGTGACTCTCCCACTCTCTGTCTCGGGTCCTCCAATCCTAGTGCGTCCAAAACATCTAGTTTGGCCATTGTCCTCGACTCGCTACCTATGGTCGTCACCTCCAATCCCAGCAACACCTATATAAGGTCTCAGTAGTTCGAGCAAGTGGCCCCCCTCACTGTTGTACCCTCCACCTGCAGTCTTGTGATCTGTGTGGTATCCTATAAACTTGGGACCATGTAACTCCAAGGTAGTGTATTGTGTGGATAAGAACAAGACTCTCTGCATCCCATCTCTCTCTAATGGCATGGATCAGGATGAGATCAATCCAAAACGGGGTGATACTCTAGAATTCCTCTAACCCCATCTTACTCAGGCGAGTCTTCTGAAAGTCAGGGAGCCCTCATGATGCCGCAATCATGAGGTCCTAGGAGATTCTCGTCCTTATAACACCTTGCAAAAACACATAAGAGACTCGAGTCAGCCGCCAAAATGCCCAAAGCAATCAAAATTCTTCAATTTTTCCAACTTGGTGACCCTCCTAAATCACGTCGACCACAAAAGGCATCAACTGGTCTTAGCACGTTTCAACTCATTCACCACAGTGTGTCGAGCAGCCCCCCTCATTACACTTCATACAAAAACACATCATGTAGAAGGAGAAGGAGAACTTACCACGTTGACAGCCTCCCCTACACCACCGGTGTCGGAGCACTACCTTCTTGAGCCGCTGGGACACCTCCTTTGCCACCTTCCATAACTGGTGCAACCCCTCTTGAACCTACACTGGCACCACCACGTCTTCTTCTATGGCCGCCGCGACTGCTGTTGTGGCTAGCATTGACGCCACATTCATGGCTAGCGCCACCGGTCTAGCCTCGTCACCCTCTTCCAAATCAATGGCCTCTAGCACCATGACCCTCCGTCCGTTTTGTAAGGGGTCCTTCTCCTTCCATGGCACTGAGAGAAAGAGTAGAGAGGAGTAGAAGAGAGTGAGAGAGAGAGAGGTCATCGGAGAGCTTGGAGTTGCCAGAGCCTGAGGAGATCGTCAGAGGGAAGAAGGAAGAGAGAATAGAGAAGAGAATGGGGAAGGAGGAGAAGGAAGGCTTGGGCATGCAAAAACGGTTACAAGCGTGAAACGCGTCAATCGATGCCAATAAAAGCGCACAAATTCAAGGCCATTCAAATTTGAAAAGACAACTTAAATGGCGCCGAGCATGGTCAACGCATTTTGGGGAGTAGGTATACGAAAAATCATGCAATTTTTCACGATATTAAAGACGTCGAGAATGGTTGACGCATTTTAAGAAGTTGGTGCATGGGAAATTGTGAAAATTTAGGTAAATCATGAAAGGTGTCTGTAAGCGCTCGGAATGTCCCCGCCGCTGCTGTCTCCTTCGGGCGAGGGCTTCTCCGTTCGTCTTAGCACTGCGGCAATTTGGACGGGGTTAGGAATTGAAGTATGTGATCGCCATGAGCATTACCTTACGGTCCCTGTGCTCCGCGGGATGGTGAGATTTATCGCGTTCTGGTGGAGCGGGAGATGACGGATTCCTCTTCTCTGCCTCCGGCCGGCCGAAGGGGGAGAGCTCGATAGTCTGCACACAGGATGTGGTAAGAGCCCCTGAAAAGAAAAGACAAACAGAGAAAAGAAATAGCCCGATTAGAACTGTGACATGTAGAATCTATTCATGCAAACAAATAAACAAGCTAAAATTGAAAGGGGACGCACCGGATGGATGTTTGGGGAGGGAAGGTGACCATATGTTATGACCACCCACCTCCCGTTTTTTGTTTGAAACCTCTGTTAGAGTGGGTGATAGGATGTCCTAGGATGCATGCAATGAAGTGTACGTGTGTGCCATGGTGATAATATGGATGAGTTGTAGTAAAAGGAGACTATGATATGTGGAAAAGTGGAGAATGCAGTAAATAGAAAAGAAAGAGGGGAAGAGTTAGAGGAACAAGCCCATATAGGAGGAATTCCAGGTGCTCCTGTTCTGCTGCCCGCAACCTCCAAACTGGCCAACCTTCAAAAATCCAACCTTCAATCCTCGCCAACCAGCCCAACCCCAACCCCCTCTCCGGGAGGAGTAAGAGGGTTTAAATAGGAGAGGAGAAAATAAGGGAAATTCCTGTTCTAAATCCTCGTTTATCATCAAGGAACCAATAGGGGATGGTCAAGAGTCGGAGGTTGTGCGCACGGCAGTCTTCGGAATGGGGAGTGATCGGAGTAGCGGGGATGAGGGTGGCGAGTGGAGGAGATCGTGGGAAGATGAGGTCAAGGTGTAAGTTAGGGGAATGGACGACCAACTTTCTTGCCTTCCAATTCCGTGGAAGGCCAAGTAGCTGGCCTTCCATGAAAAGGTGAAAGGCGGCCCAGTTGGCCTTCCAAGGGTGGTGGAAGGCAAGGAGTGGCCTTCCAAAGGTAGTGGAAGGCGAGGGGTAGCCTTCCAAGGGTGGTGGAAGGCAAGGAGTGGCCTTCCAAGGATGGTAGAAGGCAGGCTGGTTGGCCTTCCACGAAAGGGTGACAGAAAATGAAAAAGGTGGAAGGCAAGGTAACTGGCCTTCCGCGGGTGGTGGAAGGCGGGCTAGTTGGCCTTCCAAGGATGGTGGAAGGTAAGGGGTGGCCTTCCAAAGGTGGTGGAAGGCGGGCTGGTTGGCCTTCCACGAAAAGGTGGCGAAAGCCGAGATTGGTTAATGGGCCTAATTATTTAGTGGACTGGATTATGTGAGAAAATTGGATGGATTAAATGAGATGGCTAAGGTGATGGGTTTGATGGTGATGGGCTAGTGGTAACTGGGGTTTATGACCAAAAAGGGGTCCAAAATCGGTGTCTACAAATGCCCCTCTGGGACACCTGTTTTGCAGTGGAGTAGAGCGGAATGATAAATAGGTGTTCTGAAAATCGAACCTGATTTTGGACAGCCCGAAGAAGGGATGAGCTATATCCAAGGATGATATGAGAATGTGGTAAATGCATGAGAGTTAGGCATTTAGATTGCAAGGGTGATTAAGAAGGGGAACAAAGTCCAAACTAGAGAATAACAATCTGTGGGACCCTCGGGTGCTAGAACCGCGAGGCCTTGGCGCACTAGGATACAACGATCTGGCCCAAGGGGATCTCAAGCATGAAAGATGGAGGGAGCGTGACTTGAAAAAGGTCTCAACACAACGGGCGCACGGTGGCCTGGCATATTACATGATCGCCAAGTGAGAGATTCGCAAGCACACGAATTGGAAAAGGATAAGGTCTTGCAATTCAAAGGGCTAACAAACAAACAATTGCCAGACTCACAGATCAACAATGGGTTAAGCAGAGTGATAAATTGTGGTCTTTGCCCCTAGGGAAGAAATGGATTTGCTGGTGGATGATGCTTATGCAATGCATGCTGGTTTAAAAATTGGAAAACAAATTCCTAATCTGAATGCAAACAGGAGGGATTTATTGGCCAATCGAATAACTTGGGTAATATAGACTCCTCATTGTTTTGTTTAAAGAGGAACTCAGAGTCTATATGCCCGAAGTTATTAGCCTCCTGTGTCTTCAATTCTACTTGCTTCATATTTCCTTCAGCTACAATAGCGCACATTAGCAAAGTTCATATATCCATTAATCACAGCATTCAAGTATTTAAACTGCAAAAGGATGAGAAGCAAATAGCTGGTTTCGAGTCGAAGCCGATATGGAAGATATGGCTATTCTAATGGTAGAATGCTAATCCGATATGGCTTCGACTCGATTTTCAGGAATAACCATTAATTTGTTGATGTTAAGCCAAGAGGTCTCCTGAACTCATGGTGAAGTTACCTCCTCAATGTAAGAAGGGGTGAAGGTTAATTAGCATGCCTTTCACGGAAGTGCCTTTTTTTCCAAAATGGTGGAAGGCCAACTAGCATGCCTTCTACGAAAAGGTGGAAGGCCAACTAGCATGCCTTCTATGAAGAGAGTGGAAGGCCAGAGGATATGCCATCTATGAAAAGATGGTTATGCATGTCCTCCGTCTTTTATGGAACATGGAAAGTGCCATAGTCTATCTTGTGGCCTTAAAAGGGAAGACTTGACCCAAAGCTCCCTTCTGAAATCCTCAAACTTTTCTACGATGACTATGGCCTCGTCTTCTGCTCACGCAGCCGCCAGGGAACCTCAGGTTCTATCTGATGTTGAAGGCCATATCAGCAGCCTACTGGCCCATGGATAGGTAAGCTCAAGCTTTTATGCTCTTTATTTTGATTCTCTTTTCTCTTCTTTGACCTTCGGTTGTCCTGCAGCCTATTCCTAGATTCCCTGATGCGCGGCATACTCGAAGGTATGCATGGCTTGCAGACCTAATGGATGCGATCACACTAGACATGAGGGTGTATATGCGCCAGTGGAATCTGACCCGGTCTATAGTGTTCACAAAGTGGTTCAACTCCATTCACTAGCATTGGGTGGGGCTAGGTGCACTGCTTGAACTGTGGCATCCGGAGACGCATACATTCGTGTTTCGAGAGTTCGAAGTGACAGTGCTGATAGAGGAAGTAGAAATCTTCTATGGCTGGGATGGTCTAGCCACTGGCGATCCCTCCGATTTGCCTGCATGGGAGGTGATCTTTGCTGATATAGTGCAAGACAAACGGGAGGTATGCCGTATAAGTGACAAGCGAGGAATCCTCGTTGATCGTCTTGCGCACTGGTTGATCCAAGAAATTAAACTCAAGACGGTCGGGCCTGAAAGACTGATGCGGGGGTTATGCCTAGTCCTCGGGGGAGTCTTGTGGTACCCAACTTCAGGCTCTGTGCTAGAAAGAGAGTACGTGGGTGTGCTGAGCTTGCTGTGGAGAGGTCAATCTCTTGCCCCGGTGATTCTGTCACATCTTTATGGAGGGCTCAGTCACATGAGTATGGGGTGATCTATAAGGGGGAGCTTATTCACTCTGCAGTTGTGGATGGAGATGCACTTAGTTTTTGATTTTGATGAGAAGGTGACCTCCACTTCCAAGATATTTCAGCACAGTGCGTGGTATCCTGCACGCTCACTTCTTGGTCCGGAAGATCAAGTCAAATGTCTCACGGCTGACCTCAAGACGAGGGATGACTGGCGTGATTATCTGAATTTTTTGACTGTGGAAAAATTCATCTTTGTTCCGATGATCCTTCGGGGTATGGAATTTACCACAAGGGCTTCACGTGAACGTGAGCTGTGGCTAATCGGCCCTGACGAGTTCACCGTGTACCAAGGGCATCGCTGCCATCTCCAAATTGGCGTTCCAAGACAAGTGACACTTCCTGCTTTATATGATATGATGATTGTACTAAGGCATACTGGGTATGTGAGGGAAGCAAAGGCTATAGAACGACTCCAACGTGCATGGCGCCGTCATTCTAGATTCACCAAGGCCCGCATTGATGTAGCAGAGACTTCAGAAGAAGTCGAGAAATATGTGAATTATTTAAGAAATGTACGACCTGCTATATATGCCTTTTTCATGGGTCGTAAAACACTAGAATGATGTATTTTATTAAGGTTAAGTGAATAAATAGAGTTGTTTGATTTTTAAGATTGGAAAAAAAAAACGAGGACATTGGTCAACGGGCGGCCAGGCTCGTGGCCGTCCGCCAGTTCGAACAGCCACAGTCGTGGCTGTCTGCCATAACGGACGGCCACCAGCGTGGCCGTCTGCCAGGGACAGCCACAGAGGTGGCTTTAAGACCCAAAAAACCCCTCTTTTTTCTTTGACTTTCACCTTCTCCTTCTCATTCACTTTCTCCTTCCATTTCCCCCGATCCCTGAACATCCTCTCAATTCTCTCATCATGGCTCGTGTATGGCTTCCCCGCTCCCTTAGGAAGAGAAGGACCGGTGGAGACGGTGGTGGTGATGGCAAGGTGGCAGTGGCCGACGGCAACGACGGCGCGGATGCCGGCGGTGGCGGCGGCGAGGAGGTGCCCGGCGAAGACGTGCTTCCCGGCGGAGAACAAGGAGAAGAAGAGAGGGAGGCAGAAGGTGACGAAGAAGAGGAGGAAGATGAAGTCGGTGAAGAGGAAGAAGACGCCGGAGAAGAAGAAGAATATGAGGAGGAAGATGGCGGCAACGAGGAGGTTCCCCCGAAGAAGAAGAAGGTAAGTCCTTCTTTTGATTTTTGATTTTTTTTTTAACCTAATCACCCGGATGGCGGACGACAGGCGGCCCCGCCGTCCGTCCTGGCAGACGGCTGGCGGCCCGACACATATTTTATGCACCTAACTTTTGTTCTCTCGTTTGTGGGATTTGCAGGGACCGCAGAGAGGTCGGGGCAGAGTTTCTTGGGAGTTGGTCTGGGCCTGGTACCATGCACTGCCCGACCGGCTTCTTTTTCAGGTGGATGCATTTGGGTTCGGGCCGCTGTTCCAGATCCGACCATTAATGGTGGATGCACCATTCTTGGTGGCTTTGAGGGAGCGCTGGGACAACAGATGCAGGGCCTTTATCATGCCTTGGGGACATATGCTGCCCACGCTGGAAGACATATCCTTTTTGACAGGCTTGCCAGTCATTGGTGATCCAGTAGTGGGTCCCGAGCTCAGGGATTACAGGCAGCTTTCAGATCGACTCCTGGGTGAAGGGTATTACCGAGTTCAAGGAGCATTATCTCATATACCCCTCGGCCATTTTGCCCGATCTGTAGGATTGAGTCGGGTCCGGCGGATGCCGAGCGAGACTCTTGAGGCATTTATCGAGAGAGTGGAGACTTTGCAAGATTTGGATGGCCACTCAGATGATGAGAATCTGCGGATCTTCCTCCTGTTCTTCTTCGGAAGACTGCTATTTGCCACAACTTCCGACAAGGTCAACTTGAAGTATTTGCCGCTGTTGGAGGATCTCCAAGCAGCGAAGAAGATGGCATGGAGAGCAGCGATGCTGGGTCACCTTTTCTCTCACCTGGTGAGCTATCTCCAAGGATCCGGCAATTTGGGCGGGTTCACGCCCTTTCTTCAGGTAATCCTCCTTGATTGTTGATCCCTGTCCTTCCTGATTGATATTGACTGCGTTATCTCTTGTAGATTTGGGGCTGCACCCGTTTCCCCATCGGCCGCAGGGCAGTCTCCGCAAATCGTAAGGGATGGACTCCACTTATGGCGCGGTGGGAGGTGATTCGAGATTATCATCCCATCTTGTACCGCGTGGAGGACATCCGTGCCTAGCTTGACACATTTCCTCCTTATATGGCGAGTAATTCAAGATATGCACCTCTTGACCAATGATTAAGCCTGACTTTCAGATTCAAACAGGTGGTGTGGACGCCATATGCAGAGGAGGATCTCACTGATCATCCATGGGTGTCTCAGAGCCTCTCCCAATTCCGACGAGAAGTGCCCCTACTATGTGTGAATATCTGTGATGGCCTCTTTGTTTGGATGGCTTTCCGTACATGGGGATGGCATCAGCCTTTACTTGCCTTTCCGACTTATCCTGATATGAACCACGGTCGTCGTCGCTCTTCTGCAATTGGTCAGGACTGGCGAGTGGTAAGGCGGGCTGAGATTGAGGTATGGCACCGCACTGGAGACGCCCTGCAGGAGGATAAAACCCTGCGAGATAGCTATGCATACTTGGGAGATTATGCTCGACGGTACGCGGACCGCATGTTTCTAGATGCTCGGCAGGTGAGTTAATTCAAACATTTCAATTCACTTGCTTTTCATTCAATTTCTTCTTACTGATTGGCCCTAGTGGTGTACTTGCAACAGATGCCAAAAACCAAAGCCGTGCAGATTTTAAGGAATCAGAATGAGATTTTGGTTCTGCAGACGAGTGACTTGCTTCGCCAAATTGGAGAGTTGGTAAGAAATTTGATTTTGTATTCAAGAATGATTGTCCTTCTTATGCTTGTGGAATTCTTGTGTTGCAGAGGGAAATGCTAGCCCGCCATGGGCCGCAAGGGGATCTTGGCGCAGGCTCATCATCTCAGGGACCAGCTGCCCCTACTGATTGGGAGGAGAGGCTACAGGATGCCCTCCATCGTGCGGAGGGCCGGGAGGCGGACTTGGCACAGCAGGTAGGAGTTGTTCCATTCTTGTGTTATTTTGATTGAGTTTGCCTAACCCTAAGTTCCCTTACAGTGCCAGGAGGTGGAAGCCGCCTTGGCCAGGACGCAGGAATTGGAGAACCTCAATCGGCAATTGAGAGATCAAATGCTAGAGGAGCGGGCGGCTCGAGTCAGGACAAGAGAGGGATCCCATCCAGACGTGTACTGGGAGGGCAAGATAGCCGGCCTGCGAGAGGAGCTGACGAGATCCCACACAAAGATGAGAGAACTTGATTTCAAGTACCGGACTTTGTGGGATTGAGTGATGAAGAAGGGGCGAGAATGAGCCATGAGATCTAGTGCGCAGAGTCCAGGAGCACGTCCGCCTATGCCTGCCCCATCAGCTGGGCAGGCACCTGCTGGGAGTTCAGTCTTTAGGGACCTCGACTCCCTACTTGCTGAGGATGCATGGAGGGCACTTCGACCTGCTGGCTCTTCGAGGTCCATGCGGCCGGCATCGGACCATCGCCGTACTCGGGAGGATGACGCCGAGAGTCAGATGAGACACTCCTCTCGTGATAGGAGAGATGATGAGGCAGAGGGAAGGAAGAGGGATTGGGAGCTGATACAGGGGTATGCCCCTGTTTTGTGATGTATGAACATTATGTTATGCTTGCATATTTCACTATTTGGATGTCTGGGCACTTCTTGTTTTGCTTTTGTTCATACCTATTCTTCCTGCATCCACAACATTAGGGGAAACAGTTAGTACTATCTGTTTTCGGCCCCTTGCCCAAATAAAAGAGCAACTACGTTTTCCCTAGCCTTCGCATAGGGTCAAGGGGCCGTGTCCTACTAACCAGACAAAAGGAAGAGTATTGAAACTGATGCGACAAGTAAATATGCAAATGCTGGTGGATATTAACAGATGAGGTGTGTGATAAATGAAAACATGTTTTTGATTCTGCCTACCTGGTAACTGCCCAAACTTAGCCTGGTTGAATAATGAAAGGGAAATGCACACTCAACTTCCCAGGTATCCTAAGCACACATCTAGGTTGATTTGGGCCTCTAGAGTCCTCAAACTAACCTTGACCGGCTAAGACTCATACTGATGACAATACCGTCATGCCATGCTTAGGCTCCCAGCTACTTCCGACCACCAAGTTTGTCCAAAAAGTTTTCGAGGTAAATGATTTGCCCGACCTGGGTCTCTTTCCTCACAACCTAGAAGGTATAAGATAGAACACCTTGGAACCCCAACGGTCAACCGCGCGACGCTGACCCGGAATCAAACGCCGTCGCACCGATAGGTGACGCGCATGCATTGACCTAAGCCCGAAGTTTTGAGAGTGCTCATTAAGGTTATGGTTAAGGAATTGATTCACCAGAAACACTAACATTACTCTTTACCCATTTTGGACTCCTGTGATCATGTGAGCATATGACGATTTTTGAAAAACAAACCATTTTAAAATGATATTCGGTCTTTAGATAGCCATATCGTGTTAAACCTCGGGGAGAAAAAATGAAGAAATTTTGGAGACAAACCTCACAGGAGGATCGACAAAACCGTTAAAAGATAGATCCATGACAAAACGGACCCTTTTATCCTCCTAGATGCCCCTATTTTTATTTTATTTTTCAGGCCTTTGGTAGATTTCATGGCCAGGCACGGTCATGACCAGCCTTTTTTTGTACGATTGCTTGAACCCCCTTTCCTTTTTGTATTTTCTTTTTCTTTCTTGATATTTTTGGGGTTATTTGATATTCCACCTGCGGGGACACTGCCCTCTTCACGTGCTCTGGTCCTTTACATTTCATATTTGGGCCTATTTGAGGGGTTACATCTATCGGGTTGTTGAGGAACCGCAGTTTGCTGAGCTTGACCGTTTAAGGGCGTCGATTGTCCTGATCAGTCGAGAGACGAAAAGCAAAGGTTACAGTTGACAGTGTACTAAAGACTTCGAACTCATTTTAAGAAGGTTCTCTTTAAAAAATGTGTAGATGTGTGCATCTCATGATGATCATAGGGATCCGCATGAAAGTAAAGTAGACACGTCCAAGGTTCTGGTGGATCAAAGTCTTAACCAAACCTTAATGTTAACCCAATCTATCATGCAACTAGACCTAAACAGGGGGTTACGTGGCAGTCACCAGACAGTTGGATTTTGTGTTTTTTTCTAATTTTTTTTGTGATTTTCATTAAAGTATGTACATATTTACAAATATTTTTGCTGCTTTTTGGAATATTCAACTTTTTTGGATTTTGAAATTTTTGATTTTTTTGTACATTTTTAAGGGTAAAACTTCTTCAGATACACCCCATTCCAAGGATGAGGTAATTCTTCTCCCTTTTCATTGATTAGGCGGTATACATTACCTGAGTATGCCTCCTTGATAACGAATGGACCTTCCCAATTTTCTTTCAATTTATTCCTGGGACCAGGAATTTTGATCATTTTTCTCTTGAGTACCATTTCTCCAATTTCAAACTTTCTTTCGAAAACCTTCTTTGCAAGGAATCTCGCAATCCTATTTCTGTAAACTTGAGCGTGGTTTGCCGCCATTAACCTTTTATCGTCTAATAGTTCAAGTTGAGTTAACATGGCTCTACGACGTTCAGCGTCGTTGATTCCATTATCCAACTGCACTCTTAGAGAAGGAAGGAGGATCTCGTATGGAAGTACCGTATCTGTTTCAAATGTTAGTGCATAAGGTGTTTGTCCGGTGGGAGTTCGGACAAAAGTGCGATACGCCTAAAGAGCTTCGACTAGGCGATCAGACCAATCCGAATAATTGTGAGATCTGCAAGTTCTTTTGATGATTCGAATGAGAGTTTTATTGATTGCTTCTGCTTGACCGTTTCCTTGTAGGTAGTAAGGCGAAGAGTGATGCAAATTAATACCATACTTACCACACATGTCCTGGAGATCCTAGGAGATGAATTGTAGTCCACTGTCGGTGATGAGATCGTGCGGTGTCCTGAACCTAGCGAGAATGTTGCGCTTAATGAACTTCACCACCGTGGATGCTTTGATCTCCGCGAATGCTTCTGCTTCAGCCCATTTAGTGAAATACTCAGTGTCAGTTAAGATGAATGATTTCTTTTTTATTTCGTCTGATCAATCTTCCAGAGGTCCTATAACATCGAATGCCCACATGGTGAAGAGCCAAGGGGAAATGATGGAATTGAGAGATGATGAAGGTGCATGAAGCTTGTTAGCATGTAACTGACATTTCAAGCACCTTCGAACAAATATGGAACAGTCAGCCTCCATTGAAGGCCAATAATAGGACATGAGGAGTTTCTGAGTTAAGGCGCGGCCATTGATATGACCACCACAATCACTCGCATGAGTTGCTTCTATGACATGATGGATTTCGGCATCATCTAGACACTGAAGGAGTACCCCAGTGAAGGATCTTCTGAAAAGAAGTCCGCCTAAGTTGAGGTAGCGTTGAGATGCTCGGCGGATTGGCTTGCAGTCAGAAGTTGTGGCATAAGATGGGAAGGATCCATCGCGAAGGTAGTTCATGATATCAAAATACCACGGACTTTCATCATCCCAATCGGGGTTGAGTTCCTCCGTGATGACAGAGACATGCTCAAATGAGAGAAGGAATTGTTGGAACCAAGGGTCCCGAAAGGAGGGTGAGTCTTGCTTGTGTATAGTGATGGCTACTGAGCTTCTGGTGATGGGAATTTCTAGTGCTGAAGATAAGGAGGCTAAGGCATCTGCTAGGATGTTCCGGGACCTAGGCACATGTACATAGGTAATCTTTCTGAAACACCTAGCTAGCAATCTCACCAACTCCTGATATGGCTTCAATTTTGGATCCCGAGTTTGATACTTGCCCACAGTTTGGAGAAGAATCAATTAAGAATCTCCAATTATTCTTAATTCTATGACTTTGAGAACCAATGCCAATTTTAAGCCAGCTAGGAGAGCCTCATATTCAGCAACATTGTTGGTCACTAAGAAGGAGAGTTGGTAAGCATGCGAAATACTTACCCCTTCCGGGGATACAAGGACCACTCCTACCCTACTGCCTTGAGAATTAAGTGCCCCATCAAAGTAAAGGACCCAGGATGGAGTATCATCCACTATTAGGCCCAACTCCTCATTCGGGAACTCATCGTTGGCGGGCGAGAATGTAGGCAGCGGATGATGAGCTAGGTGCTCGGTAATTGCTTGCCCCTTTACAGCCTTTTGATTTACATAAGTGATGTCAAATTGGTTCAAGAAGGTCTGCCATCGCACCAGCCTATCTGTTACAACTGGCCGCTCTAGCAAATACTTTATCGGGTCAATTCTTGCTAGAAGTTTAACCTCGTGGACGAGGAAGTAGTGCTTCAATCTCTGCACTACCCAGACAATGGCCGCACATGTTCTTTTCATGGCAGTGTATCGCTTTTCAACATCGTTGAAGAGCTTGGAGAGATAGTACACTACTCTTTCTTTCTTCTCGTCGTCAAGTTGGGCCAATACTTCTCCAGTTGATTCTTCAGTGGTGGAGACATATAGCAATAAAGGCCGCCCCGGGATAGGAGCCATAAGAACTGGTGGATTGAGGAGATAACTCTTCAACACGTCGAAGGCCTTTTGACACTTATCACTCCAAATAAACTTTGCCCCTCCTTTCAAAAAATCATAAAAGGGTTTATATCTCACAGAATGTTGAGATATGAACTGTCTGATAAATTGCAGACGGCTGATAAGACCCTTTATATCCCTGACATTTTTAGGAGGGGGCATTTCCACTATCGCCTTCACTTTGTCCGGATCAACCTTAATCCCTCTACTACTTACCATGAACCCTAGCAATTTGTCATAGGAAACACCGAATACACACTTCTTTGAATTCATTTTCAGTTTGTGCTCTCTTGACCTCTGCATTACAGTCCTAAGAACTTGAGCATGCTCCTTCCTGGTTTTAGACTTTACTAAGATATCATCCACATAAACCTCCATGTCGATGTGAATCATGTCATGAAAGATTGCCATCATCGCCCTCTGGTAGATGGCTCCAACATTCTTAAGCCCAAATGGCATGACTATGTAGCAATAAGTTCCCCATGGGGTTATGAAAGATGTCTTCTCTTGGTCTTCTTTAGCTAGTCGGATTTCATTATATCCTGAAAAACCATCCATGAAGGACAACATTTCAAATCCAGCCGTATTGTCGACTAGCAAGTCTATATGAGGAAGTGGGAAATCATCCTTTGGACATGCTTGATTGAGGTTGCGGAAGTCTATGCAAACCCTAACCTTTCCATCCTTTTTTGCCACGGGGACGATATTAGCTACCCACTTAGGATAGAGCACTACCCGAATGAACTTGGCCTTGTGTAATTTGTCAACCTCTTCTTTTACCTTAAGTGCTAATTCCGGTTGTAGCCGTCTTAACTTTTGTTTCACGGGTCTGGCAACAGGCTTGAGGATTAGCCGATGTTCCACCAACTCTGTGTTTAATCCGGACATATCCTCATATGACCAAGCAAACCTGTCAGGATATTCTCGGAGTACGGCTATTAAATCAGACTCAATTTAGCACTAATTAGCACTATCTTCGGATCATTCTCTGTTCCAAGGTTGACTTCTTCAGTGGGTTCATCGACGGCTGACGAAGATTCATCAAACCGTCTCGTCTCATTGACAAACGGTTCAGCCAAGTCATCGTCCTCTTCACTTTCACTAAGGTCAAATACTCCTAGGCCATCATTACAAGATTCAACTTTCAAAAGCTCCATCGGCTCAGAGATGACCCCTATCTGAAGAAATTTGTCAACTTTGTTCAAAATTTTACACCTATATGCTAACTCCTGAACTAAGAAAGATGGAACCTACTTAACCCTACAATTCCTAGACAAGGAGGAAGCTATCCTAATTCCTAAGCTACTATGTACATGACCCGAAGAATGAGTCAGGTTTGTCCCGGATGGGACAAGGGTGAACCCTTGGGATAAAGATTCAGTGATGGCAGGGTTGCCCCACTATGTAGGTTCCTCAAAAGTGACCTCGCATCCTCCAGTATGAGAATTGGACTTTTTTTTTTATGACCAAATGCCTCTAACATGAAACATTCAGGAGAATGGGCTTCGACTGGGGCTGGAAGCATCATGATGGAAGGTGGGTGGAACAAGAAAGGAATGAACGTGGCAGGTACCGGTTCATTCTTGACCAAAAAGAGCCCTATCTGTAGGCGGTCTGATTCATGAAACAAGGATGTTATGTCGAAATCTTCTTCATTTTCCTCTCGACTATCCCTGTTCTCTTCTTGTATTCCCTCTTCTATCCTAAGCAACTCCTGCTTTTTCTTCACGAAGTGATTCATGAGGGACCATTATTTTGTCCTTTTTGTTGGTTCAGTTGACTTGTAACCTAGGCCAAATCCTCCGATGATAGGATTCCCCGAAATGGGATCTTGCATCCCTTGTTCTTCTCTTCCTAACCCAGAGCCTGAATTATACCCCATCTTACCCATGAGTTGCCAACCTATGCTGGGCCTGGGCCTGGGATGAGAATTGACTGATGAAAGTACGGGTTCTTTGTCTTTCTTGGAAGTTATCATAGATGGAATATGTTCTGCTGTTACTGAGTCCAGTGACTCGATATAGGGAGTGCTTTTGACTTTCACAATTTTCCCGTTATACGGGAACTTATAGCACTGGTGGTTGGTGGATGGGACCCCCAAGGTTTGGTCCATCCAAGGTCTCCCTAGAATAGCATTGTAGATGGGCTTAACATCCAAGATGTAGAATTCCGAAATCATGGCTACCGGGTCAATTTCTAGTTGTAGGAAGATTTTTCTATCTGCTGGTCTTTGAGAATTATCGTAGGCCGAGACCATCATGGAGGTGGACTCAATCTTCTCTGGATCTATCCCTATCTTCTTGAGAGTCTTGAGGGGACAGACATTGATGGAGACTCCGGTATCCAGTAAAATGGAGTCTATTGAATGACCATTGAGAGTGGCAGTTAGGCACAAAGGAAGAGATCAGCACTCGGGGGGAGCCAGATCTTTTTCTGGGAAGGATATCATGGGGGTCTGAGTGACCGAGAGGATGGCATTAGTGACTCCTCCAATAGGAAGATCTTCATTGACTGTGATTTGCTGTAGGAAATTAAACAGCGTTTCCCTGTGTGTGGAAGATTTTTGGATTAGCTCAAGGATAGAGATCTTGGCATGAGACTTCTCCAAATGCTGGAGGATGTCATATTCATATTAGACATTTCCCGCAATCAGGATTAAGTTATCTTGGGAGTCCAAGGGTTGGCTTGGAGGGATAATGCGATTCCTAAGCGTTACCCCCACCAACATTGGATTTGCCTTATTCACTGGTGACCTTATAGGATTGAGGCGGGTCATCGACCCCTAATTCTTGGTTGGGCAGAAGACTGATAGAGTGGGTCCCTCAGCTGTGATCGGAGGGATCTGAATGAGGGTGACTGGCTTGAGGATTGCTGGTTGTTCTTTAGGTCGGATTAAGACCAAAGGCTTGTCTTAGGAGATTGTGGAGATTTCTGAGTCGAATCCTCCAGTCTCATTCAACCAAGTGGGATCTTGATGTTTTATCCCAGATCCTTCATACTCCCAATATTGCTCTCTACGGACCACTCTGGGTTCCAGGTCTTTGATCAAAGTATTGACCTTACTTTGAGAACTGGAGGGATCTTGGACTGCTTGATGAGAAGGTAACAGATCTTTCACAATTCCTAACTCCTTCTTAGCTTTTAAGGCATCACTGGCCTTCTTCATATCCTCCCAGTTTATCCGACCTTCATCATTCAGATCATATACCCAATCCCTGAAAGTGAAGCAGTTGTAGATTGTATGACCTGGGATCCTATGGTAGGGGCAATACCTGGACGTGTCCGCGCTGCGCGGAACACCTTCTCGTTAAGGCGGGAGTTGAATGGCATTGTAGGCTAGCAAGGCATAAAAAATGTCTGCTAACGATTCTGGCAGAGGTGGATATGATGCACGTCTAGCTATAAGACGACTATAATTAGTTGGGGGAGGAACAACTAAGTATTGTTTCTGATTGGACTGAGCATCAGACTTGGGTAGAGAATTGGGAATCCTGGTTGGTTGGGCTAGCATACTAACCTACTCATGGATGGTGACTCCTTCTGTGGTGGGAGTCGGTGTGGCTTTCTTGTTCCTATTTCTGTTCTCAAAGAACGAGGGCAGAGTGGAGTCTCGGATTTGAGATTGAACTACTCTAGCTCGATTATATAGCTGAGCGAATGTTTGAAGTTCGCTAAGCATGAGAATAGTTCGGAGCTGTGGGGTAGCGTTGTTGACAAGCATAGTGACAGCTTGGGCTTCAGGGATGACAACCTCTGCTCTAGAGGCCATGGCTCTCCACCTATTAGCAAAGTGAGTGAAGTCTTCGTCAGACTTCATTTTTTCCATTACGAGATCGAATAAGGTAGGGGGCAAGGGTGCCATGTGATTGAAATGGGTGATGAATCTTTCAGAGACCATATCGAAATTGATTAGGTCAGTGGCTGGTAGAGAAGAAAACCATCTCAAGGCCTCTCCCTCGAGAGACTTCTGAAAGAGGTGGACAAGGAGGACTCTATCAAAGAGCCACTAGTGAGAATCCATGAGAAACCCTGATCAGTGATGATGTGGGTCAGTGGTACCATCATACTTGCTGTATTTGGGCACTTTAAATCCTGGTGGGAAGTAGGCTGTAGGGAGCTTACAGTAGCTCGAAAGGGAATGAGGTTGTCTCAGGATAAGATTTTTGCCATGAGTTGCCGCACACAAGTCTCGACCTCATTCTTGTAGATGAACTCCTCCTACTTGGGAGGTGTGACCTGGTTGATGAGATTAGATGGAATTGTTTGAGCTGGCATTGTTTAATTAGCCTGGGGTCGGCTAGAAGATCCTTGGAATTGAGTTTTCCGAAGAGTGGCATCCTAGATTTTGCCACGAGAGACTAACTAGATAAGTTGATCAGGAGTATAACGTGATAATACAGCAATGAGCTCCGGGTCTTCTCCAGGATTTTGGAATGTTCTACTTGAAACTTCCGACTCATCTTCTCCTTGCGAAGTAGAAGATTCATCAGAATCTTTCCTCGTAAGTCCCTCTCTGGATGCTTGGAGCATACCTATGAAGGTTTGCTGTGGATCCTCTTCAATTTCGAACAGAGGGTTGTGTGTGACATTGTTACCAAACTCATCCATGTCATCATACACAGTGTTAACATACATTCGATTCATTATGAAACACAAATCCTAAAATATTTTATATTTCACTTGAAAGGTTAACCGTGTATTATGAGTGTTGGTTTCTAACAAATCAAATTCAAACCCTTAGCGACCCTGTATTTTCCTTTCAAAACCTGTTCCACCAAAGTTTAGTTAGGTGTCTTTGATTTTGAAATAATTCTCTCAGTGACGCCTATGGGTGGACGATGGGAAGACTTAATTCCTCACACAAACCCGGGTTCCTATTAGGTGGTTTTAGGTACAACCTGCTCGGCGGCCAAGTGGGAATCCCTAGCTCGCGGAGACTCACAGAGGTTCCCAACAGAATAAGACTAGTCACACCCGAGTGGGAATCCTTAGATGGAAAGTCAAATACTGTGGGAGAGGTGACTAGAGATGTGATGTCGGCTCTTCCTTAAAACCCCCGTGGAGAGTACCCTGAAGCCCAGTAACTAACAAAGAACGGGCCAGAACATACAATGAACATCAATAGGAAAAGTAGGTAGCACACATGGACAGCACACATGGACGGCCAATGGAGTGGCCGTCAAAGGGGGGAGGACGGCCAGAGGATTGGCCGTCCAAGGGGAAGGACGGCCAAGAGATCCGCCGTCCAAGGGGCAAGGACGGCCAGGGGATTGGCCGTCCAAGGGGAGAGGACGGCTAGGGAGCTGGCCGTCTAGGAAGCTCGACGGCCAGGCAAGTGGCCGTCCAAGGTGTTGGATGGCCAACCGTTTGGCCATCTGATAGCTTAGACGGCCAAGTTACAGGCCATCCAGATTAAAAAAATAAAAAATAAAAAATGTCAGGGGCCTTACCTTCTTACCTTTGGTTGCAGTGCATGCAGCAAGCAAGTAGGTGTCCCACCGTGATCGCCAGAGGGCTGTAGGTGCCCGGAACATCCCCGCTGCTGCTGTCTCCTTCGGGCGAGGGCTTCTCCGTTCGTCTTAGCACTGCAACGATTTGGACGGGGTTAGGAATTGAAGTATGTGATCGCCAGGAGCATTACCTTACGGTCCCTGTGCTTTGCAGGATGGCGAGATTGATCGCGTTCTGGTGGAGCGGGAGATGACGGGTTCCTCTTCGGCCGGCCGAAGGGGGAGAGCTCGGTAGTCTGCACGCAGGATGTGGTAAGAGCCCTTGAAAAGAAAAGACAAACAGAGAAAAGAAATAGCTCGATTAGAACTGCGACATGTAGAATCTGTTCATGCAAACAAATAAACGAGCTAAAATTGAAAGGGGACGCACCAGATGGGTGCTTGGGGAGGGAAGGTGACCATATGTTATGACCACCCACCTCCCGTTTTTTGTTTGAAACCTCTGTTAGAGTGGGTGATAGGATGTCCTAGGGCGCATGCAATGAAGTGTACGTGTGTGCCATGGTGATAATATGGATGAGTTGTAGTAAAAAGAGACTATGATATGTGGAAAAGTGGAGAATGCAGTAAACAGAAAAGAAAGAGGGGAAGAGTTAGAGGAACAAGCCCATATAGAAGGAATTCCAGGTGCTCCCGTTATACTGCCCGCAACCTCCAAACTGGCCAACCTCCAAAAATCCAACCTTCAATCCTCGCCAACCAGCCCAACCCCAACCCCCTCTCCGGGAGGAGTAAGAGGGTTTAAATAAGAGAGGAGAAAATAAGGGAAATTCCAGTTCTAAATCCTCGTTTATCATCAAGGAACCAATAGGGGATGGTCAAGAGTCGGAGGTTGTGCGCACGGCAGTCGTCGGAGTGGGGAGTGATCGGAGTAGTGGGGATGAGGGTGGCGAGTGAAGGAGATCGTGGGAAGACGAGGTCAAGGTGGAAGTTAGGGGAATGGACGACCAACTTTCTTCCCTTCCAATTCTGTGGAAGGCCAAGTAGCTGGCCTTCCATGAAAAGGTGGAAGGCGGCCCAGTTGGCCTTCCAAGGGTGGTGGAAGGCAAGGGGTAGCCTACCAAGGGTAGTGGAAGGCGAGGGGTGGCCTTCAAAGGGTGGTGGAAGGCGGGCTGGTTAGCCTTCCACGAAAATGTGGCGAAAAATGAAAAAAGTGGCCAAAAAGTGGAAGGCAAGGTAGCTAGCCTTTCGCGGGTGGTGGAAGGTGGGCTGGGTGGCCTTCCAAGGGTAGTGGAAGGCAAGGGGTGGCCTTCCAAGGGTGGTGGAAGGCAAGGGGTGGCCTTCCAAGGATGGTGGAAGGCGGGATGGTTGGCCTTCCACGAAAAGGTGGTGGAAAATGAAAAAAGTGGCCAAAAAGTGGAAGGCAAGGTAGCTGGCCTTCCGCGGATGGTGGAAGGCGGGCTGGTTGGCCTTCCAAGGATGGTGGAAGGCAAGGGGTGGCCTTCCAAGGGTGGAGGAAGGCGGACGGGGTGGCCTTCCAAGGATGGTGTAAGGCAAGGGGTGACCTTCCAAGGGTAGTGGAAGGCGGGCTGGTTGGCATTCCACGAAAAGGTGGCGAAAGCCGAGATTGGTTAATGGGCCTGATTATTTAGTGGGCTGAATTATGTGAGAAAATTGGATGGATTAAATAACATGGATAAGGTGATGGGTTTGATGGTGATGGGCTAATGGTGACTGGAGTTTATGACCAAAAAGGGGTCCAAAATCGGTGTCTACAGTGTCGAGCATGGTCGACGTGTTTTAGAGAGTAGGTGCACCGGAAAGTGTGCAAATTTTTTGAAAAATCTAAAAGGTGTGGTCCATGGTCGTCGCTATTTAGCATGGTTGAGAAAATAACTTAATATTTTAGAAAATTATTTGTTGCTAAAAGATGGCCATATGTGTGCACACGATTTAGCATTTTTGCACAAAAATAATGAAATTTTAGGATTTTGATCCCTTTTATTCGAGAAAAATTCTAAAAAATTTATAAAATGAAAGGATTGATCATAAAGCATAAGGAAAATATTGTCCTAATCAATGAAAAAAATCCAAAATATATGTTGACCAATTTTGGGGAGTTTTAGGCTTGATCTTCCTCAACTCCTTCACATATGCCTTCCACATCTCCCGATTCTCGTCATCATGCAACTTCATCCTCTAGGGATGCTGAGCTTCCACAATTCAGCCACACTCTTCACGTCGTCTGAGTCTTGATCTATTCTAAGGTTCCTTCTCTTGATGGGTGGAAGGTGAGAGACCTCAGGGAACTCGTACCGAGGCATACTGATTTGAGAGTGGCACCAGTGTGTGTTGTAGATTACAAGTTCAGTCCCATCGATGAGTCTAAGCTCTATTCCGGAACAGTGGCGTACATGAGCATTTTTCTTGTAGAGGGCATGAGGCATGTGGGTGAAGTCGTTGTGAACCATGGTGTTGAAGTAGTTGCGCCAATCTGCTCAAGTCTTAAGTTTGGGCATATGGTTTGTCATATTTTCATCAAACTTAATCATGTCAGCGATGTGGTAGATGGGGCTCTTCTTGTAAATATGAGACATGCAGGGAGCTTCTTCTATATTAGAGTTAAATTTGAAATGTAAGTCAATATAGAGAGCAAGGTGGAGTATGCTATCATAAGAAGGACATCGAGTTGATGTCAAAGTAAGCCCGTTGTAGAGGTATTCCAGCACCGTGGGCCCAATTCTTTTGCCTTTCCAAATCTCGTACATTGCACTGAGTTGATCATCCTCTAGAATGCTATCTTGGGAAGGGAACAAGAGTGCTCTAGCTAGGCAAATCGTGAATCCCTTCATCACCTCTTCTAAATCCTCATCCGTCTTCACTTTTAGGATTGTCTGCATGGTCCACTCAGCCAATTTTTATAGGTCAATTCCTCTATGAGCAAGGATGCTTTTGACTACTTCTGAGCCCTCCATGACCCTCCCGAAGAGTTCCCGGGAGGTAACCTTCCTTGTCATAAGCATCATGTCAACCTTGTCAAATTCATGTCGATTGAGAAAAAGTTTTTTAGTCTTCTTCAATCCCATAAATAGATCCACCTCTTCAAGTAGAATAGTGGCCTCAAAGGTAGGAAAGATGAAAGTGTGGGATTAAGGATGCCATAATTCCACTAATGCTCCAATGGTTGTCCAATCCATCCAAATGTTGTTATAATACTTGGCATGGACCACAAGGCCTTCAATATGCCACTTGGAGATGAACACCCTCATGGAGGAGATATTTTCCACTAGTTTTGAAATCCATAGAAGTTGTGAGAACCACTGTGGACCTGGGAAGAGTGGATAATCCTTGAAAAAGGAAAAAGAAGAGGGAAGAGAGGTGTGAACCTGCGAACTTGAGAAAAGAAAAGTGGAAGAAATTGTGAGAGATTAATAGTTCCATCATGCATAAAAACATACAGAAGAAGAGAGAGACACTCGGTGATTGGGGTTCCTTCCACTCAAGTGCCCATCAACTTTCGACATCCTCTTGAGCACCATGTTGTCATTAAGCTTCATCTTCTTGGAAGAACTCTCCCTTGCTTGCTGAGTGACTTGAACACTCCCTCCTTCTTGATCGCTTGAATTCCACTTCAATCCTCTTCATTTTCTCGTCTTTTGAAGATTCCTTGGCTCAAAAGTTGATCAATAAAGGATCTATAGCATTGGGGGAATGCATCCATGCTTCTAAGTCCTTCCTTAAGGAGGAAAGGTACTATCAAGGGTAGAAAGTTACATTGGGAGAGGATTTAGAGAGCTCTATTTCAAAAACCTAAATTGCATAGGTCTGACTCGACATGTTTTATAAATGCTTGAAAGACATCCACTCAGGTCGATATGATTCAGTGAAATGCTAAAAATTCATTACTCATTGTTCATTTGATAATTACTGAGAGTTTTTAGTACATGAAAAATGGAAGAAAAGGAAATGTTGATACACTTGTACCCACCATGATGTGCTTTGTTCCACTGTACTGTGCTTCATGCCTTGTGCCACCATTTTACTAAAGTCCCACCGTCAATAAGGTTTATTTATTTTTTCATTAACTTAGTTTAGTTTGAATTTTTTTCCTATATTATTTGCATTTATTATATAATAAATAGTTATTAGATGATATTAAGAACCTTGTGGCCTTAATGAATATGGAGTTTGAGTTATCCTTCATCAAAATAATAATAATTCCATAATACTCTTAATTGCATGGATATGCCACTAAGTTCTTGGTTTGGTGGGGACGATGATTCTGCTTCGTATATCAATGCGTGGACAAACGAGCTTCGGCTTAGCGCTAGTTTGCAAGATTGGTATCTTGATTCATTTGTAGCAGCTTAGCAATATTACACTTGATTATTTTATATATGCTGTTGTTTTAATTTGCCTTTTACCCCAATATGCATTCATGTAGGATTTTGAAATCATTGTGGCAAAAACAGTTGGTTGATTCATTTTGAAGACCATTTAGTCATATCAGTCCCAACGTGATGTGAGATAATTCCACTCCAAATTAAGTACTCAATTCTTAATGCAATTGCTTTAAGTAATGCGCCACTTTGATTGGAGAATAGGAGAAGAATAAGGCCTCTTATTCTTAGAATAAGGTTAACTCTAATTTGATGGACGGAATGGCTTATACCGCGTCAGAATTACTTATACCAGAATAAGGAGAATAAGTCATTCCACCTTAGACCCAAGAATTGCTTATTCTTCTTACTCTATCAGTAGGCTCCACAAAACTATCAGACAGAAACACCCCTTATTATAGTATATGCTATTCCGGATAAGTAATTCCAAATAACCTATTCTGCAATCAAAGTGGGGAAGCTCTCATCTTGTCGCTAAACATTTCACCCTTATTCCTTAAGATCCACCATCTTTGTAGTATGTCTACAATGGATAATAATCGCTCTCTGATGGTGAAACCTGTAGGTTTGTGACCTAAGGTACTTCCCCACGAGAAATTTGATCTAATTATCCTTCTCTTCGTGCCATGTGCACAATTTTTATCATTTATCCATTCCATCCAAACATGATTGATTTCTGAAGATTGCTCTAAGCAACTTCATTGATAGCTTTGGAAAAATTCCTATCAAGTGATGTTGAGTGCGTGCCTCATCAAACCTTATCATTTACTTTTCAGTCCATTACATTTAATTTCATTCATTATCATTTCACCGTCGTTCATTCCATTCCATTTCATTCCCTTGCAAAGTAGATGTCAAGGTGGGACAACTGTAGATACACTAATTTTGATTTCAGATTGAGTAAATCTCATGTAACCTCATGATGCCCCAAAATGGTCTTTTAATTGATCACTTGATTGATTTTTATCAACATTTGTTGAAATTCAATCATCTTTTCCAAATCGCGTCGTCCATGCTCGATGCCATTTAAACTTTTAATCCTAATCGACTTTTGAATCAAATCTTTAATCGATTAATTTAAGTTGAAACGCATCAACCATAGTGGATGCAAATTACATTTCTAATTATTGATCGATTACTTATTTGATTTATAAGACGATTACTATTTGTCTAAATCAAGTCGACCATGGTAGACGTGTTTCACCATTTCCGTATTTATCTTCGAATTCATTTGTGATTATCTTCCTTTAACTGGCCCCCTAAAACATGTCCAAATTGGTGGATGCATTTCTAAAAGGCATCTTCACGAGCAGATGTGATTCAGTTTCGTAGCCCAGAAGACCCAAAACTAGGGTTGTCAACAGGTCGGAGAGGGAAACGAAAATGGCACCTTCGCTTCTATTTCCTATAAGATTTATCAGAGATGAAAACGATACAGAAGTGAGTGTTTTCGCTTCCACATCTATTTCCACTTTTAAATCGAAAATCAGAAACGAAAATAGAAGTAAACGAAAGTTTCCGCTATCATCATCACTATACTAAGAAGCTATTTAAAATCACTGTTGATATTCGCTTTCCGATAAACTTTCTTCTAGTAATTAAAAAAATATAAACCCACAAAATTTTAATATATGTAATTAACAATCTATGAATTTTGAATTTTAAAATATACTTTATCTATCAATCTAAATCTACATATGAATATATCTAAACATGTGCCATAAAATAATATTAAATTTGTTTACAGTTTCCAACTTCTTACTGTGGCCTTACTTTTATCAAATTGTCAAGAGATATTCTCACTGTTGGATATGAGAAATATCAATTCATAAAAGAAAACGGGTTAGCGGATGCGGAAATAAGTGTTTCCTTTTCTGACTCCTATCATTATCGGAGATCCATTTCCATTTCCTATAACTTAACAGGTGGTCTTTAATGGATTTATGTATCCATTAATAAAAATGGAAACGGGGCGGATAATCTGAACTTGGGCATCCATTGACAGCTCTACCCAAAACCTAGCCGAATCATTCCATTTCTATGTTAAGACGACTCTTCATGATTGGACGTTTCCCCCAAGGATAGATCCGGCGTTAGGGAAGATTTGGGTATGTTTCCATCTCTAGATGAGCCTTGGAGCCCTAGATATTCATTTTTGAAGGAATCATTACGAAAATCAATGTGTTATATATGTTCATGATCATTAAAGTTTAAGGAGGTTGGCTAGGCATGTTTTGAGAGACCCATCTAAGTGAGAAGAGAACGTGGACAACATTCTGACTGCTTCATCTTCTCCTTTCAAGAGGCCTTCATCTTCTATTGAAGGATCTTAGAGACTTGGGTGGCTTCAGAGGGGCCAATTCTTTTTCTTTTTCCTTTTCATTTGCTCTTTCTCTTCTTCTTTTCAACTTCTAGTTGTACAACATTCATCATTTCATCACTACAATCACACACTACACTTGTATCACATCACAATTCCCTTCTTATATATCATATAGGGGTTTAAAAGCAAAATTGCAAAAAGTGAGTTTTTCTTAGTTTACTTGCATGTTCTTATTTCCATTAGAATAGATACTATGCTTTTCATAGCTCTAATCGTTTTGCTATTTGTTCGTTTTTGGTGACTTTCTTGCAAGGTACATCAAGAAGGAAAGTAAAGAACTGAGGCTTGGATGAGTCACAAGAACCATCAAAGAGAGTGAAAGCTTTTTTTAGAAAGGGCTTTTCGTCTTCGACCAGCCGAACAAGGAGAAGTTGAGGACTCACATCCACTCCCGAAATCCAAGGTATGTATGCGTGATCATTTACTCATTTGATTCATTAAGAACCACATTCTCTAGCGATCACATTTTCTCTATACTTTTCATATCATCCACGATACTTTGATTGAATTTTCAACATCACACATTGAGCTATCACAACACCTTTGTGAATTTCTAGAGATCCAAGTAGAGCGGATCGACATTGAACAGATGAGGAGTCTATCAAGATTGTTTAATTTGAGTTACGATATAGATGACCGATAAATTGCTACTGTTGCTACTTCCCTATCATATCTTGTGTCTATGATTATCTCAATGATTTATGATTGATATGACATCACAATTGATGAGTATGTGAATTGGCCCTAAAATGGGTTAAATGGAAAGACTTTACTTATCGCCGAGGCAAGCAAGTCATCAATTGAATGGTGCTATGAGTTATGAATCATTCACATGTTGGTTATGTGCTACGGATGACTAGCAATACATCGTAGACCATAGATGAGCTATGAATGATTCGCATGTTGGTTATGTGCTACGGATGACTAGCAATATATAGTAGAGCATAGATATGTAATTGCGAACTTTAGGTTAACCATATGAAGAATTTTTATTATCAAATAGTGATCATTAGACTATAAATTGTTTAAAAAGGCTTCTTTATCTTGCGATGCATTGTAATTTCTCAGTAGTAGTTTCTGTGGGCCTTCATGGCACAAGACTTATGGATCAGAGTGCACAGTGGATGCATAGTGGGTAGCATGATATATTGGTGTGGCGTCCCAAATCACCGGCCTAGTTCAGTCTTGGTGAATTGTCGGTCTAGTGCGTCGACAGTGAGAACGATCCAAACATCCTCTTATAAATCATAGAGAAAGAGTATGAAAAGAACGAGACCATAATCATCATGACAAATGCAGGTTTGTAGGATATCCAAAGAAAACTTTTAGGTATTATTTTTACCATCCTAGCGAACAAAAGGTGTTTGTGGCTAGGAGAGCTATATTCTTGGAAGAGGAATACCTTCTCTAGAAGGATAGTGGGAGTAAAGTCGTAACGCCACCCTATAATTGGAGATCCAATTACTAAATGGGTACCGAATCATTAGAATTTGGAGCCAACCAGAATCTCAATAAGTTTGAAAAATAAATGATAAACTAAGCTAAACATCCACATCACATCGAATTGTAAAGGAAGTGCAGGAATTAAAAATTATTACAATTCGACTAGACTCAGCAAATAATTACATATCCCAACTAAAAAGAAGTAATTAAGCATACATGCCTGAAAGGAAAATAACAACTACATCGGGGCATACCCCGGGACAATGGCTGCTAGTGCGCAACCCGAGACAACACCCTCCACGGTACGCCTGCCTGGAACCCTCACCTGAAAACCGTAGGGGTGAGTCTCATCGAAATGGACTCAGTAAGGATCCTTCGATCCCCAACACCCACTCATAAACCCACAAGTGCAACAACACGAATATAGGCAATTTAAATAAATAAAGCAGTAAACACAACTCCCAAAGATTCTCAAATTTCCATACAAAACGCATGCATTCATAAATGTAACATGCACAACTCTGAAAGCACTCCACCACAGAGTCCACAACCAGCGTCTCGGCTAAACACACAAACCACGCGGCCAAACGTGGAAAACACCAACCCGCTGAGACCAAACAGCAACCCCTCAGATAACGCACTGGCTACTCTGGCCTGATCGGCTCTAGGTGGTTATGCTTCCCCCAGCACAAGTGACACTCCGAATGTACCACTCCTACACTGGTACTAGATATACCCCGGGGTACACTAGGTGACCCTCTCTCTAGGCATCACCCCACCACTCCCACACCGGCGCTGTGTCACTCCCACACCGACATAGGGTGTCTAAGCTATAACAACTGTCACTCTAGGTCCACAGTAGCATAAAACACAACCCAATGCGATACAATCACATAGAATCCTCGTCCTCGAAGTATGTTTTCAAGCATACATTTAACCAAACTATCTAACAACGTAAACACATGTTAATTGCATGGATTAATGAGGTTCTGTCTTGAATCGCGTCGCACATAGCCGACGTCATTCAAGACCCCTAAACTGATTCATACAAAAACTTGGCCTCAGAATATGGCCTAAAACGCGTCGCCCCTGGCAGCCGCCATTTAAATGGCGTCACTGTTCCTGAACGCTATTTAAAACAGAAACATAGTCTATTATCTGGGCTAAATCGCATCTCGGGTGGAAGCCGCCTTTTAAATGGTGTCGCTGTCCCCAAATGCCATTTAGCTCTCGCAGACAGGTTTTCCCCTCCAGCCTCCCCGAATCACAAAGTGGGATTTCTCCCCCAAATCACACAAAAAACGTACCAAAATAGGAAAGGAGGAGAAGAATCCAAATACCCCTTAAAAGCCCACAATTTCTCATTTTATAAAATTAGCATTTTCACCCCAAAAATCTCCTAAACATTCTCCAAAACGGGAAAAACATGGTTTTAATCAAAACACAACGGAGATCGTCACCATACCGGTTACTTGAACTCCTCCGAGCTCCAAGCCGCCGAACCGCCACGCCACAAGCCGCCACCGAAACCGCCGTGGACGTCGTTACTCCACCGAGACGTCGGCCGCCGTCCAGAGAATTCATGTAATTAAATTTGCATTATCAGCATTACTATATGACTATATCAAGGAGCTTGTGGTTTTGATGAAACTGGAATTTGAGTTCCCCTACAACAAAAACAGTGATAATTCCAGAGAATTCTTAATCACACGGATAGGCCGTTTAATTGTTAATTAGTGAGGACGATGGTTCCACTTTTATGAAACGGTGTGTGGATAAACGAGCTTCGGCTTACCACTGAATTACAAGAATTGATATCTTGACTCATTAATGACAATTTAACAATATTATCCTTTATTATTTTATATTTTATTTTATTTTATATTTTTCTTTTAGCCCAGCATGCATCATGTAGGACTTTGATATAATTGTGATAAGAATTAATTATTGATTAAGTTCAGACCATTGATCAAATAATTCCAACATGATATGAAATATTCCATTCTGAATTGAGTATCTTGATTATCTTTGAGGTTCGCTTGAAGATATTCATGGAATTCTATCTTTTCTTGGACTCTTTATCCAAATATTCTTGTTTTCTTTTAAGATCCATCATGACTGCAATACGTCCACATTAGCTGGCAATCGCTCCCATGATGAAATCTGCAGTGTCTATGACCTGAGGTACTTCCTAATCCGTGGAGGTTGATCGACCTTATTTTATTTCCTTATCTATTTCATCCAGATCGGATTGATTTCATCCATATTATTGAGTTATCTTCATTGATGATTTTGAGAAAAATTCCAATCATGTGATGTTAAGAGCGTGTCTCATCACACCATGGCATCCCCTTTTCAGTATATTTCATTTCATTTCACTCCCTTGCAAAGACGATGCCAAGGTGAGGCAGCTGTAGACACGCTAATTTTGACATCATTTTAAGTAAATTTCATATCATATAATAATGCTTCAGAATGGTCTGATATTTAATTATTAGTTAATTTTTATTAATCTTTTCGGATTAATTATCTAATAATATTGGGTCAGACAAACATAATTTAAGTTAATTAATTAAATTGATTTTAACTCAAATTTTAATCAAATATGAAAAAGTATAAAAGACATCGACATGTGTAGACGCCATTTAGAGTTTATTCCTATTTTGATTTTTAAGTTTGAATTTTAATTAATTGATTAATTAGATAAAAGACGTCTTCAGGGCACGACGCCATTTAGGTCTCCTAAGCTATTTCTGTCTCTTTTTCCGGATGTTTATCCTTATCTTAATTAGTCTAAAAGAAGTCTCCTATGGGCGACACATTTTAGATAATTACAGATAATGATGAATTAATCTGTTTTAATATGTTTGTTAGTTGGATAAACTTTAAAATCCTTCATGTTAATCTGATCATAACTGCGGATGTAAAGCCTATAAATACCCAACCCCTTAGTCATTGAAAAAAGAGTGATGATAGTGATAATTGAGTGAAATTGGAGTAAAGAATCTTGGCGACAACGTCCAGGCGCTGAAGGATCGAAGTGCTGCTACTTCCAGGAGTCTAAAAGCAAGCTACATCCATTCTTCATCACTTCTTCGTCCTTTCAAGAACTTTCAAGACCAAGGCTTTCCAGGGGCCATCCAACTCAGTTCTTAATTATTCATTATCATATTAGTTCAAACTCTCATTCATCACATCACTCCATGCAACACACACTCACTAGCATTATTTTCCAATCCATGTTTTAAGGGGTTTAAAAGACCATCAAACAAGTGAGTTCATTTGTTTAGTTGCATGATTAGAATTTCTACTGGAATAGATACTACGTCTATTTGAGTTCTTATTGTTCCCTCTTCCTTTCACTTTTTGCAAGGTTCAAAGGTACAAAAGGAGATAAAGAGAAGAGAATCAACAAGGAAAAGGAAATCTGGATGATCCTCAAAGTCCGATAAGCATCTAAAGCAAGAACAAAGTCAAAAGGACTCTCTTTCTTCAGCCGGCTGAAGGAGGGGAATCAAGGACTCGAACATCTCCCAATTCCAAAACAGGTAGGCGATCAATCTTTTCTTTTGGAACTTTTTAGTTAAAAGTTTCTGGGGATCACATTCACTTAGTTTTAATAGGTTTTATTTGTCACTTAAACAACATAAATTTTTATGATAATCACACACCCAATTTGAGCACTCACAGCTTTTTGGCGATCACGGTGGGACTTGGTCTCGCCATCTTTTAATCTTTATTCTTGCTTTCATCAATCGGGCACTCTTTGTACACCACATGTGTCTCTCAACACGCCCTCACCGATCGGTGAGTTTTTCATTTAATTGTTATTCCTACGTGCACACCCCTGTGGCAAGATCTTGCCTTCCCCATTTGATTGATTGGAAAGTTGTGGTTGTGATAAGAAGATTGTGTGATTGATTGATATTTTAGTTGTTCATCTAATGAAATTATCCTGTTAAAAATTGAAAAAAAAAAAAGAATCGCATGAGCCGATCATTTACTGCTTTCATCCTGTTTGTTTGAGGAGGAATCGATCCAAAAGTTCCTCCTAAATTGTTTATTCTGCAACTTGAAAAGCGTCCAGGAACAGCGACGCGTTTCATACTGCGTCGCCTAACCCAGACGCCTTTTAGGCCAAATTCTCTGCTATCTGCTGCCTGAGTTTCTGCGAAAAAATAAGGTTATGTTTCAATAGCATCAAACAACAGTGACGCGATTCAGGTAGTTTCTTGTTTTTTTCTTCAGTTCTCATATTTCTGATCTGCTTGCTACCACATTACATAATAAGCATTAGAGGCCATCCAAGCCACAGGTCATACGCACTGGGGCTAACACCTCCCTTTTCTCTTAGGAACACCTTTCTTGACGTCTTCACCTCTCTCTGATTGGGTCGGTCCCTCGATCAGACTAAAGTGGTTGGCGTTAAAGACCTCCTAGTCTCCAAAATCAAGGTATTCCTCCTTATTCATCGGGCTGGTTGTACCAATCGAAGTCCTGGTTAGATTTTCATAACGTTATGAGAGAAAGCCATAGAATATAACGGTGGAAATTGAACTGAAACTAAGATCCTACCCATTGAGTGAATTTGTGATTAATTGAATCCAAATAACCCAACAAGGAATCCTAAAATAATGTTAAACATCCACTTGATTGCTTAATCTCTGTACAACTCGTCTGCAAATCTTTGAAAAAAAATCTAATATCATGCTACTTCGATCAAGTAGGGATTTGAGCATGGCTCCAGATGCCCTAGTCAACTACGAGGGAGATGCTAATGCCCCTCTTAAATCTGATTACCACTTTGAAAGCGGGGGAGATGCTGATGCCCCCCGTAATCCCCATTCTTGTCCAGTTTGATACGAGGGAAACCAACGAACCCCTCTTCCTTGTGCTCATGATCAATATTCTGATCTTCCTCCGCATCTGCATGCGATTCCTAATCCTATTTTCGAGGGGTGGCCTTCGAAGGGGGTGGAAGGCGGACTGGCTGGCCTTCTACGAAAAGGTGGTGAAAAGTGAAAAAGGTGGCCAAAAGGTGAAAGGCAAGGTAGCTGGCCTTCCAAGGGGGTAGAAGGCAAGGGGTGGCCTTCGAAGGGGGTGGAAGGCGGACTGGCTGGCCTTCCACGAAAAGGTGGTGAAAAGTGAAAAAGGTGGCCAAAAGGTGGAAGGCAAGGTGGTTCGCCTTCCAAGGGTGTAGAAGGCAAGGGGTGGCCTTCGAAGGGGGTGAAAGGCGGACTGGCTGGCCTTCTACGAAAAGGTGGCTAGAGTCGGGATTTGGTTAATGGGCCTAGTTGTTAGTGGGCTGAGATGGCTAAATGAGGGGATTTTGGTGATAAAGGGCTAATGATGGAGGCGGTTTTATGACCAAAAGGGGTGGTCCAAAATCGGTGTCTACACTATCTAAACTAGAAACTACAAAAATGGAAACTAACTAAAGTCAGGAAATTGAAACATAGAAAGTTGGAACACACTTACCATGATTTCTCTTTCCTTTTTCTTTTCTTTTTTTTCAATATACCTGCAAAAATAAGCAAAAGAAGGTTAGCTAAAGATTAATTACACTAAATCCAAGATAATCAAAATTAAAAATCTAACTCCCCGGCAACGGCGCCAAAAATTGATCGTTCCAAATTGTGCGTCGTTAAACACTCATGAGAACGTTCAATCTAAATTTATCCGGCTCACTCAAATCAGATTTTGGAAATTTAATAATGGTGAGTCCGAGTCGATCCACAGGGAGATAAAATTTTAATTTTGAAAACCTTGGAATTTAGTTAGTCTAAAAAAAGTTGAGAATTTAAGTGAACTAATTACTTAATTAAACTAAAACTCAATTAACTAATGCTACTTAAAAATATAATTGCGTAAACTAAACAAATTCTTTTTTTTTCTTTTTCAAAAATTAAACACAAGCATATAAGGAAAACAAGCACAACTAAAAAAAATATCAAAGAAACTGTTATTTAACTATGTGTAAATTATTAATTAACTAAAAATCATGAAACAAATTACAAAATTTAATGGTTTAATATCCTTAAACTAAATAAACAAAACATCAAATAACAACTAACGAATCCTAATTAAATAAACTAACACTATACTAATGGGGGAAGGGAAAGAACAGAGCTGCATCTGTTGGAACTGCCGGCGCAGTGGACCAGGCCTAAAGGATGCGGCGCAGTGGACCAGCTTCACCGGGCTGGAGAAGGCCTGCTGCTGTTGCTGGTGCTGCTTGGTGGGCTGGAAAAAGGCTGCTGGTTGCTTTGTCGCTTGGTGGGTGCTGCGTGGAGGGAGGATCTTGCTAGCTACTGCGTGGAGGGAGGTGGAGGTGCTGAGGACCTTGCCGGCATGCAGGCGTGAAGGAGCTGGTGGCCTTGAACGCCGACGTGCAGTCAACTTCAAGTGCAGCTTGTGGGAGCAGCTGCTGGCTTGCCGGCGCTGGTGAGAAAGAGTGCAGCTTGCTGCTGGTGCTGGAAGAAGCAGCTGCGTGGAGGTGCTTTAGGCAACACGTGGAAATCGGTTGTTGCATGCGCTGGCAGTGCATGCACGGGCTTCACCACATGCACGTGGAGCTCGGGAGGAGGCTTGCAGGTAGTGCCGGTGGGTTGCTGCTGGAAGCGTGGACAGGTGCTTGGGAGAGAACGGAGCTGTGGAGGGAGGAAGAGAACGTGCAGGGAGAGAAAAAGAGAAACCGAGAGAGGGATAACCGGAGAGAGGGAGAGAAGAGAGAGAGCTGTGGGAGGCTGCTATGGCTAGGAGGAAGAGAGGGGTTAACCGACAGAGAGAGAAAGGTGTGGGAGAGATAAGGAATCCAGAGAGCTGTGGGGAGAGAAAGAGGGAGAATCCGAGAGAGGTTTACGGGAGAGAAGAGAGAGAGAGGGAGTGTGGGAGAGGTTGCTGGGAAACGGAGGAGTCGGCTGCGGGGTTTGAGAGGAGAAAGAAAATATTGCGGGAAGGAAGATTGGAGAGGCAGGAGGACGGTTCCGGGGAGGAGAAAATAGAGAGGAAGAAGGAGAAGGAGAATCCGAGAGAGAGAGGAGGCTGTGGAAGAAGAAAGAGAAGAGAGAGAGAAAGAGTACGGCTGCTGGGGAGGAAATTGGAGATGGAGAGGAAGAGGGATACCGAATCGCAGCTGGAGAGAGACTAATATAGAGAGGAAGAGAGGCGTGGGAAAGGAAACCGAGAGAAGGAAGGAAGTGGAGGGTTTTGAGAAACTCCAGAGAAAGAAGGAATCAGAGGGTCTTTTTTAATTTGGGAAGGAAACTTTTAAGAAAAAAAGAAAGTGGGGGAAAGGAAAGTGGCTGGTCTTTCTTGGATTCTTCGGGCAAGAATTTGGGTAATATTAGGACTTCAAATGACGTTTTTACCCCTGCTTTAATCTTTTGGACAAAATGACGTCGAATTTATCGAAATTCGAATACTAGACCTCTCCCAAATTTCCGAAAACTCCACCAGCTGCACTGCAACATCCATATGTCTTGTTCACATAAAATAAATATAAATTAGCACATTATCATAAAAATATCATTATATTTATTTATTTCGTCTCGGTTTTGTCGAAAAACCGCAAATGCGCTATACTCCATTAATCACATGAAATGACGATGTTTTTAAGTCAAAATTTGACGAAATTGGTACCGTTGGACTTGGCACACAATTATCTATCATTTCATGCCATTTTACAGATAAAAACATGAGTATGATGCATATGATTGCCCTTAAATGATCAATTTAACACCTTATCACACCCCCCAACTTACTCATTGCTAGTCCCTTAGCAATGCAAATAAGGAAAAGTTAGGACAAACAATGAATTATCATGCTTCATTTGTAGTATCTTTCATAATCAATTTAAGTGGTAGCCGATTGGTTAAGCTAAAAGTTTTCATATCCCACAATATTTTGATTCACGACAGGTGATTGTGCATGAAATTTGGCACGCTTAGAACTTATTTCCGACCTTTCTGGTAAATTCTTGCCTTTACTACCTTTTAGATAAGACTACCTGGGGAGGAGAAGAGAATAAAAGATTTCCCGATCAGTCAGCGAGGACCGTTTTTCAGTTTCCGTCCCGACTCAGCACTTTTCATGACTTGGTCATATTTTTGGTACGATGGACTTTTTAGTGTGACTTTTTCACTTCATTGTACTTTTGCTTTTGAGAGTGCGTACTTTTTGCCACTCTCTTTGAATTGCTTGAGGGGAGGTGCGTACTTTTTGCCACCTACCTTCCTTAAGCTCTTTTACTGCCTTCTATTGCCTTTAATGTTTACAGCTGTCCATTTTAAATGACCGCCTCTTTTAGAGTGCTGAGTGGGACAGTCCCCTATTACGAATCCTACACATTCCTTTCGTTCATCCTAAAAGAAAAATTAGAATAAGTAGTCTTATCCTTAAAGTTAATTCTAGCAATTCTATACTTTTAAGATCTTTCATTTATTCTAAGTTGCCGTGTGTGTGTGAAAATCATCCTGCCGTGGATTTTGTGAAGTGTGATATTTAAACTTTGAAGGTTCTTTAATCAATGTGACAACCAAAAAAACTGATTTGTTTAAGATTTACTTAATGAAACATGATTTTCATGCAATTTTCATAGGACGTGAAAAGAAGTTTTTGAAAAAATTTGACCATTTTTCAGTGAAAGATATCAGTTTTCTTCGAAAGATTTTCCAATAAATGCATATCAAATTGAATGTCCCACCCCCTAACTTAATTGACATTGTCCTCAATGGCATAAAAGATATGAAAAAAATGTCAGCCAGAAGAGAATTGTGAAGAAGCGAAACAACATGTAATGAAGAGGATGCGACATACCCAGGGCGACTACTGCTCAGGGACCTAAAAGGAAAAGAAATACAAAAACTGAAGTAAAATATTGGGTTGCCTCCCAACAAGCGCTAAGTTTATCGTCTTCAGCAAGACGGAATGTGCACACTATCCAATGCCTACTAGCAAAAATGTCAGTAGATGCATTTTGAAGTTTGTTGGTTGGAGTGCACTCAGCATTGCATGTAGCTGATGACTCAGAGTGTTATCATTGAGGTTCCAGAGAAAATAATTTTTCAACATGGTCAATGGGATATTGGTTCTACTTGATTCATAGGCCATGTCAACCACGTACCCCGCTTCTTTTCCTTGACTAAATTGAAGGACTTGATCCTCGATGAAAAGATCAAAAGTTCCCAGAATGATGGGCCATTGATTCAATGTAGGGGATGATCTAATGTCGAAGATGGGGAAATCAGCAAATATGTGGCTCCTATCCACCTGAATAAGAGTATCTTGGATCATGTCATGTGGCTGCTTAATGAAATGATCAATTGACTGCAAAGCAACCGACGTGCACTTTAATTTGTGGATTCCAAATTTCTCAAAGATAGAGACTGAGAACAGGTTCAGTTTGACCTCAAATTTCAATAAAATCCAGTAAAGATTGATGTTATCGATATTGTACGAATTGAGTTGGGCAACACATTGAGTTTCTTTGAGAAAATGGATGTTGATGTGGACTTGGCCCAATAATTCCATCACCTCCTTGAGTCGGGCCAGCTTTTGGAGGCTATTGGGCTTAGATTCTTTAACACTCGGGAAACGGATCATAGGTAGGTGAATATCTGAGCTCTCACTAGAATCATTCTCGTCTCCTCATCTCCCCCCAACTGACCCTCAATAGGCACTTCTTGATGATTAGCTAAGTCTATGGCTTCAGTTTTCCCTTGATGCAATTCCTCAAGATTATCCACTTTCTGATCCATTAGGAAGAAGAAATATTCAAGATCCAGATCATCATGTGTATTTAATTCCTCTGTGGGAAATAGAAAGTGTTCAAAGTCCAGATCAATATTAAGCAAATCACTCATTTCTCCTTCTCCTTTTTTCTTCAAGCTCTCCTCAAAAGAGATAGGTGTGATCGTGACTTCACTTTGCTAGTCAGTCTGAGAGTTTTCCATCTTCTCTCTATCCACCTGGTATATATCTTCCAGAATATCCACTTTCCCTATTGGGAAGGAAAAATATTGGAGGTTCGGACTAGCATGTATGACTTCCACTGTGGGGAACATGAAGTGTTCAAAATCCGGATTAACCACTAAAAGATCACTCACTTCCCCTTCTCCTTTTCTATCACTTAAGCTTTCCTCAGGAAAGACAGGTATGATCATGGATGCATCTTGTTGACCAGTCTCAAGATTTTTCATAAATTGATTCATGCTAGCATTCCTTATTATCACCTGATACAACTCCTCAAGATTCTCTCCGTTTTTAAGATCATGCATGATGTGACCATTTCCGGGTTGAACGATTTTAAGTTGAATTTGTGAGTTGATTTGTTGGTCAAAATCAGGTGAAAAAGATTGCAGATTTTCAATGGGCTTGCGAAGCACTTCTTCTAAATCCATCCTTAGATTAGTTTCAGTCAAACAGTCAACTAGGGCCTGCATTCTACCAATGGTTTGTTGTTGGGCCAAGACTATTTGTTCAAGTTGCATGAATTGATCATCTTGAGGATGTGGATAACTGGGCGGATAATCAGACTGCGAAGAATAAGAATATGTCGAATAATTTGATTGGAAGCAAGGTGGACAACAGCTTGTGGACAATGGATAATCGGAGTGTCCATGATTGTGGGCCAAACCACTAGAGTAGACTTGGGATTGGGGCCAATCCGAGAAGTCTTGGATAGCTAGACTTGGAGCTTGGGCTTGGTGAGGTGGAAATTGAAGAACATGTGGGGTATCATAATGGGCCTGATTGGCCCAAATGGGGCATCTCTCTTGATAGGTATATGATTGTGTGGGAGATGAGGACGAATCTGGGCCCAAAACCAGAAATTGATCAATTATGTGGGCCAAGTTGTCTAGCTTATCTAATCTGTGAGCCAAATCCATATTAGGTGGTGGAGAGAAATGTGTGATGGTATTAAGACATGGGCCAAGAAATTGGTTCATTTGAGTCCACTCCATGTTGAAAATCTTTATTTTTATTATTTTTTTTTATTTTTATTAATGATGCAAACAAGTTAGCACACAATTATTCCTAAGACAACTATGGTTAAACTAGCCTACATGCTGCGTTTCTCACAAATTAATCTAGGTTTAATTCAAGTCCACCCTCACAATTATCAATCGGCCAGGTGAGAGGTGGGGTGGTGGGAGGCTCCCCCTACTTTCGTAGGGACCTAATTAAAGAACCACCGACCCACTTAGGCGTTTGCCATTTGACCTCTAGCCTTAGACACCGGTCTCCAAAAGTGATAGTGGGCTCAAACTAGACCCAAATCCCATTGTGAACCCTAGATTGAATTCCTGCTCACTTTTAATGGGCTTGGGTTAGTGAAAGAGTGCAAGGGATGGTTGTTTTTGGGCCAAGGAAGAGTAATCAAATCCCCACCTTATTTTGTTAATGGACTTGCCCTTAAGATATTTTTATGTGAAGTGCACAACCAATTCAAACAAGGGGTTCTATGCAATCATGGAAATGCATGAACATGGTATTTAAGGAAGGTAGAAATCTCACCTTGTCCCCCGCAATCTTCAACAAAATGGAAATTTACAAGAAAGGAAACAGTCTAAAAATGCAGTCCTAAATGATGCATGACCTAACATGGAAGGTTTCTAATCTTGGAAATGAAGATTTTTAAATTTGGATGTTCTTCTTTTGTTTCTTTTTTTTAGTTAATGGAAACCTATCTGTAGGCGCCCGGAACGTCCCCCGCCGCGGCTGCGGGCTTCGGGCGAGGGTTCCTCCGTTCGTCTTAGCACTATGGCGATTAAGGGGGGGTTAGAAATTAGGATGTGATCGTCAGGAGCATTACCTTACGGTCCCTGTGCTCCGCAGGATGGTGAGGATGTGATCGCGTTCTGTGGGAACGGGAGATGGTGGTTTCCCCTTCTCTTCCTCCAGCCGGCCAGAGGAGGAGAGCTCGGTAGTCCGCGCGCAGAATCTGGTAAGAGCCTCCGAAAAGAAAAGACAGACAAAGAAAAGAAATAGCCCGATTAGAACTGTGATATGCAGGATCCGTTCATGCAAACGTAAAAATTAACTAAAATTAGAGGGAGACGTACCGGATGGGTGTTTGGGAGGGAAGGTGACCATATGTTATGGCCACCCACCTCCCGTTTTTTGTTTGAAACCTCTGGGGGTAAATAAGAATTGCTAAGTCATTCTAGGATGCATGCATGCAGATAAGTGCTCGTGTGTGAAAAGTGAAATGATGTGTTGAAGGTAAAAAGAGAGTTAAAGAGGGAGAATGTTACGGCATGGACGGAAACTGGAAAGCAATGAAGTGAAAAAGGTGAAAAGTAAAGAGAAGGTTAGGAAGACAAGCCCATTTGGAGTGACGTTCCTCCTGAAACAACCCTCTGACTCTTTGCCCGCTCGACTCCTCAAAGCCGACCCGTTCCGAGAAAGAAACTCCTTCTTAATCCCCTTTCCAACCCCCTTTATTTGAGGGAACCTGGGGGGTTTAAATAGATGAAGGAAAAAATAGGAGAAAATAGGGGTCTAAATCCCCGTAAATCAACCTTCAGCCAATAGGAAGCGGTCAAGGGTCGGAGGTAGTGCGCGCGGCAGTCGCCGGAATGGGGAGTGATCGGAGTAGTAGGGACGTGGGCGGCGAGTAGAGGAGATCGTGGGGAAGACGAGGTCAAGGGGGTGGTTAGGGAGTGGACGGCCAGGCAACATGCCTTCTAATCTCGTGGTGGAAGGCTGCCCGGTTGGCCTTCGAAGGGGGTGGAAGACGAGGGGTGGCCTTCGAAGGAGGTGGAAGGCGGACTGGCTGGCCTTCCACGAAAAGATGGTGAAAAGTGAAAAAGGCGGCCAAAAGGTGGAAGGCAAGGTAGCTGGCCTTCCAAGGGGGTAGAAGGCAAGGGGTGGCCTTCGAAGGGGGTGGAAGGCGGACTGGCTGGCCTTCCACGAAAAGGTGGTGAAAAGTGAAAAAGGTGGCCAAAAGGTGGAAGGCAAGGTGGTTCGCCTTCCAAGGGTGTAGAAGGCAAGGGGTGGCCTTCGAAGGGGGTGGAAGGCGGACTGGCTGGCCTTCCACGAAAAGGTGGCTAGAGTCGGGATTTGGTCAATGGGCCTAGTTGTTAGTGGGCTGAGATGGCTAAATGAGGGGATTTTGGTGATAAAGGGCTAATGATGGAGGCGGTTTTATGACCAAAAGGGGTGGTCCAAAATCGGTGTCTACAAATGCCCCTCCGGGACACCTGTTTTGCAGTGGAGTGGAACGGAATGATAAATAGGTGTTTCGAAAATCGAACCTGATTTTGGACAGCCCAGAGAAGGATGAGCTATATCCAAGGATGATATGCGAATGCGGCAAATGCATGAAGGCTGGCTATTTGACTTGCAAGAGTGGTTTAAGAAAAGGAACAAAGTTCAGTACTAGAGAATCACAGCCCGTGGGACCCCCGGGTGCTGGAACCGCGAGGCCTTGGCGCACCAGCATGTAGCGATCTGGTCCAAGGGGATCTCGAGCATGAAAGGTGTAGGAGTGTGACTTGAAGAACTCTCAACACAACGGGCGCGCGGTGGCCTGGCGCATCATGGGATCGCCAAGTGAGAGAATCTTAAGCACATGCATTGGAAAAAAGGATAAGGTCTTGCAATTCGAAGAGTTAACAAACGAACAGTTGTCAGACTCACAGATCAGCAATGGGTTAAGCAGAGTGATAAATTATGGTCATTGCCCCTAGGGCGAGGATGAGTGCTTATGCAAATGCATGCTGGGTTGAAATTAAAAACAAATTCCTAATGCAATTCCTAATGCAAACAGGAGGGGTTTATTGGCCAATCGAATAACTTGGGGAATATAGACTCCTCATTGTTTTGTTTAGAGAGGAACTCAGAGTCTATACGCCTGAAGTTATTAGCCTCCTGTGTCTTCAATCCTACTTGCTTCAGATTCCCTGCAGCTGCAAGAACGCACATCAGTAAATGTAAATAATCAATGATCCACAATATCTTAATGACAAGCTGCAAGGAAACGAGGGACAAAGGTCCCTGTCGAGTCGAAGCCAGTGCGGAAGATATGGCCATTCTCAAAGTAGAATGCCAATCCGGCTGCTTTTGGCTTCGACTCGACAGCAAAAGTGTCCACCTTTTGAACAGAATCCTTTTTCCTGTATGCACAGAATGAAGAAGAAGTAGTTAGTAGTATCTGTTTTCGGCCCCTTGCCCAAAAGAGCAACTACCTTTTCCCTAGCCTTCGCATAGGGTCAAGGGGCCGTCTTACTATCGAAGCTGATGTAAGAAGTAAATATGCAAATGATAGCGGATATTAACAAGTGGAGTGTGTGATGAAAACATGCTTTTAATTCTGCCTGCATGGTGACTGCCCAAACTGGCTGGTTGAATGATGAAAGGGAAATGCGCACTCGACTTCCCAGGTATCCTAAGCATGCATCTAGATTCATTTGGGCCTCTAGACTCCTCAAACTAACCTTGGCCGGTTAAGACTCATACTGATGACAATACCGTCATGCCATGCTTAGGCTCCCAGCTGCTTCCGACCACCAAGTTTGCCCAAAAAGTTTTCGAGGTAAATAATTTGCCCGACCCGGGTCTCTTTCCTCACAATCTAGAAGGTATATGATGGAACACCTTGGAACCCTAACGGTCAACCGCGCGACGCCGACCCGGAATCAGACGCCGTCGCACCGATTGGTGACGCGCATGCATTGACCTAAGCCCGAAGTTTTCGAGAGTACACATTGAGATTATGGTTAAGAAATTAGTTCACCAGAAACATCGACGTTACTCTTCACCCATTTTAGACTCATGTGATCATGTGAGCATGTGACGATTTTCGAAAAAACGAGCCATTTTAAAATGATGTTCGTTCTTTAGACAGCTATCTCGTGCTAACCTTGAGGGAGAAAAAGTGAAGAAATTTTGGAGATAAACCTCAAAGGAGGATTGACAAAACTGTTAAAAGGACAAGCTGTGACAAAACGGACTCCTTTTTGACCTCCTAGATGCCCCTATTTTGACTTTTCAGGCCTTTATTGGATTTCATGGCCAGGCACGGTCACGACCAGGCTTTTTTCATGATTGCTTGAACCCCTTTTTCTTTTTTGTATTTCTTTTCCGCTCTTGACATTTTTGGGGTTATTTGATATTCCGCCTGCGGGGACACTGCCCTCTTCACGTGCTCTGGTCCTTTACATTTCATTTTTGGGCCCTTTTTTTGAGGGGTTACATCTATCGGGTTGTGGAGGAACCACAGTTTGCTGAGTTCGACCGTTTAAGGGCGTCAATTGTCCTGATCGATCGAGAGACGAAGAGCAAAGGTTGCATTTTGATAGTACACTAAAGACTTGGAACTCATTTTAAGCAGGTTCTCTTTGAAAAACGTGTAGGTGCGTGCATCTCATAATGATCATAGGGATCCGTATGAAAGTAAAGTAGACACGTCCAAGGTTCTGGTGGACCAAAGTCTTAGCCAAACCTTAATGTTAACCCAATCTATCATGCAACTAGACCTAGACAAGGGGTTACATGGCAGTCGCCAGACAGTTGGATTTTGTGTCTTTTTTATTTTTTGTGATTTTCATTAAAGTATGCACATATTTATAAATATTTTTGATGCTTTTTGGATATTTGATTTTTTTTTAGATTTTGAAATTTTTGAATTTTTTTGTATTTTTAAGGGTAAAACTTCTTCAAATAGACTCCTATCCAAAGGAACAATTTTCAAATATTTACACTTATTTGCTAACTAGAAATGAAAGAACTTACTTACCTCTACAACTTGTAGATAAAGAGGAAGCTATCCAATCCCTAAGCGATTATGCACAAGACTCAGGGAGTGAGTCAGACATGTTGCAAAGGTGGGTCCTTAAGACACAGACCCAATGATGGCAGAATTGCCCAAGGAGTGGGCTATCACCGGTGATAAGAGCCTGAGAAGGGCAGGTGTGTAGAATAGGAAGGGAATGAGAGTGGTGGGTACCGATTCATCCCTCACTAAGGAGGCTCCTTCTCGTCGAGTGGTTGATTCATAGAACAGCAGTTGTGTAGAGAAATCTTCTGCATCTTCTCTTTGAGCTTCAGTGCTTGTTTCCTTCAACTCATCCTCAAGATAGTGTATCTTGAGTACCTCTTGACTTTCCTTCACAAAGTGATCCAAGAAACTCCATTTTCTTGATTTCTCAGTTGGTTTGGTTGGTAGGTAACCCAATCTGAATCCCCCAATGGTCAGATTTTCAAAGATAGGCTCGCGAATTCCTTGCTCTTCTTTGCCAAACCCAGATCCCGAACTATACCCCATTTTGTCCATAAGTTGCCAACCTATGCTAGGTTGGGGCTTGGCCTGAGAGTCAACCGATAAAAGGATGGGCTCTGCCCCTTTTCCAGAAGTGACCATGGATGGAATTTGTTCAGTCAAGACTGAGTCCAAAGACTCAAGATAAGGGGTACCCTTCATTTTGACAATCTTCCCATTGTATGGGAATTTATAGCACTGATGATTAGTGGAAGGCACTCCCAGGGTCTGGTCCATCCAAGGCCTTCCCAAAATGGCGTTGTATATGGGCTTGACATCAAGGATGTAGAATTTAAAGATCATGGCTACTGGGCCAATTTCCAATTTCCCATTTGCTGGTCTTTGAGAATTGTCATAGGTTGAGACCATCATGGAAGTAGACCCACTCTTTTCTGGATCAATCCCTACTTTCTTGGGGGTCTTGAGTGGACAGACATTGATTGATGCCCCGGTATCCAACAGGATGGAGTCCAATGAGTGACCCTTGAGTGTTGCAGTTAAGCATGAGGGAAGGGATTGGCATTCAGGGGGAGCTAGATCCTTACCTGTGAAGGATATGGTAGGTGTCTGGGTGACTGAGAGAATGGCATTGGTGACCCCCCTGATAGGAAGATCTTCATTGAGTGTAATGCGCTGGAGGAACTTGAACAATGTCTCCCTGTGTGTAGGAGATCTCCCAATCAACTCTAGGACTGGCATCTTAGTAGGAGTTTTCTCTAGATGCTGTAGGATGTCATACTTAGACAGATCTGAATCCTCTTGAGAGTCCAAGGGTTGACTTGTTGGGGGAATGATGCGATTTTCCAGTGTAACACCAATCGCACTGGGGTCTACTTCTTGATCTAATTTTAGTGGTTGAACTGGTGGTGAATTCATCAGGCAGAATTGGGTTACCAGACCTGGCTTTGGTGTTGGACACAAGATGGATGGAGGAGGTTCTCTGATTGAAATTGAAGGAACTTGGACCAGAGTAACTGGGTTGATGGCTGTTGGTTGTTCCCTAGGTCGTATCAAGACCAAAGGTTTGTCTTGGATGATAGTGGAGACTCCTTGCAACAGCTCTCTAGGTTTGGTCGTCCTAGTAGGGCACTCACGCCATATCCCAACCTCTTCATACTCCCAGTACTGTCCTCTATGATCGACATTTGGTTCCAAATTTTTGACAAGGGTGCTCACCCTTTCTAGAGAGCTAGATGGATCTTGGGCCACCTGATAAGAGGGCGGAGGGCCCTTGACTTCCAAGGTTTCAGCAGCCTCTTTCATGTGCCCCCAATTGATCTTGGCACTGGAGAAAGGGGGAACTGCTGAATATGGTCTCTGATTGGAGTGGTTATCTGATCTGGACATAGGACTGGGTGACCTGAAGGGTTGCCCCAAGGCACTCACCTGTTCATTGATTGCCACTCCCTCTATTGGTGAAGTTTGTGTAGTCCTCTTATTTCTGTTCTGGTTTTCAAAGAAGGATGGCAAAGTGGAACTCCAAATCTGAGATTGAACTACCCGAGCTCGATTATAAAGTTGTGCGAATGTGTGAAATTCGCTCAGCATGAGAATAGACCGAAGCTGCGGGGTAGCGTTATTGACCAACATGGTGATTGCTTGAGATTCGGGGATTGCCACTTCTGCCCTAAAGGCCATTGCCCTCCACCTGTTGGCAAAATACGTGAACTCCTCTTCAGGTTTCATCTTCTCCATCACAAGATCAAACAAGGTGGGAGGCATGGTTGTCATATAACTAAACTGAGTGATGAATTTTTCAGAGACCATATCAAAATTGATTAGGTCTGTGGCGGGCAAGGAAGAAAACCATCTTAAGGCCTCACCTTCTAAGGATTTCTGGAACAAATGGACAAGGAGGACTCTGTCATAGAGCCATTGATGGGAATCTATGAGGAAGCTTGACAGGTGATCATGAGGGTCAGAGGTGCCATCATATTTCCTGTACTCGGGGGCTTTGAATCCTGGTGGAAAGTAGGCCGGAGGGAGCTTGTAACAGCTCAGGAGAGAGTGCGGTTGTTTCAGGGTAAGTTTCTCGGCCATGAGCTTACGCACATAGGTTTCAACCTCACTTTTGTAAATGAATTCTTTCTGCTCGGGAGGAGGTGTAGTTGGAGAGACTGGAATCGGCATGACAGGTGGAGCAACTGGAGTAGGAGTTGGCTGGTTGATGCGGGTCTGAGCTCTGTTGGGAGATCCTTGGAAGTGAGTTCTCCGAGGAGTGGCATCTTGAGTTTTGCCACGGGAGGCCAACCGGATGAGTTGATCAGGGGTGTACCGTGATAACACGACAATAAGTTCCGGATCCTCACTTGGGTTTTGGAGGGTTCTGTTGGACATTATAGGGTCACTTTCTGAAAAAGAAGATTCATCCAAGCACCTCCTCCTAAATTCCTCTACAGGTGTTTGGAACATGCCCACAAATGTTGGTTGTGGATCCTCTTCAGTCTCAAACAGAGGGTTGAGTGTGACACTGTTACCAAACTCATACATGTCATCATACACAGTGTTAACATACATTTGGTTCATTATGAAATACAAATCCTAAGAGATTTTATATTTCACTTGGAAGGTTAACTGTGTATTATGAGTGTTGGTTTCTAACAAATCAGGTTCAAACCCTTAACGGCCCTGGAATTTTTCAAAACTTGTTCGACCAGAGTTTTAGTTAGGTGTCTTTAAATTTTGAAATAATTCTCTCAGTGACACCTATAGGTGAGCGATTGTGAATGGAAAGGCTCAATTAATTCCTTACACAAACCCGGGGTTCCTATAGGGTGGTTTTAGGTACAACCTGCTCAGCGGCCAAGTCGGAATCCCTGGCTCGCGGAGACTGACGGAGGTTCCCAACAAAATAAGACTAGTCACACCCGAATGGGAATCCTCAGGTGGAGAGTCAGATCCTGCGGGAGAGGTGACTAGAGATGTGATGCCGGCTCTTCCTTAAAAACCCCTGTGCGGATAGTACCCTTGAATCAACCCACAATCCAGCAGACAGAAAAGAAAAGAAAAGACAAGAGAACAGTAAACAAAAAAAAGCAAACTAGAATGCACAAATTTAATCAAAAATATAAAAAAAGGACACTAAAAAATAGGCATCCAGAAAGGCCGGTGCCTGGACGGCAGGCTACCTGGCCGTCCTAGAGCCTGGACGGCCAGGCAGTCGGCCGTCCAGCCTGGACGGCCAGGCGCTTGGCCGTCCTGGGCTCTGGACGGCCGAGTGCTTGGCCGTCCGGGCTGGGCTGGACGGCCAGGCACTTGGCCGTCCGATCCACTGGACGGCCAGGTACTTGGCCGTCTGGTCTGGGCGGCCAAGCGCTTGGCCGTTCAGGATCCTAGGCGGCCAAGTGCTTGGCCGTCCACAGGAGCTCTTGTATTTTAAGTTGTCTTACCTGCGCGACGAGCAAGAGAGTGTCCCATCGTGATCGCCAGAGGGCTGTAGGCGCCCGGAACGTCCCCCGCCGCGGCTGCGGGTTTCGGGCGAGGGTTCTTCCGTTCGTCTTAGCACTGTGGCGATTAAGGGGGGGTTAGAAATTAGGATGTGATCGCTATGAGCATTACCCTACGGTCCCTGTGCTCCACAGGATGGTGAGGATGTGATCGCGTTCTGTGGGAGCGGGAGATCATGGTTTCCCCTTCTCTTCCTCCAGCCAGCCAGAGGAGGAGAGCTCGGTAGTCCGCGCGCAGAATCTGGTAAGAGCCCCCAAAAAGAAAAGACAGACAAAGAAAAGAAATAGCCCGATTAGAAATGTGATATGTAGGATCCGTTCATGCAAACGTAAAAATTAACTAAAATTAGAGGGAGACGCACCGGATGGGTGTTTGGGAGGGAAGGTAACCATATGTTATGGCCACCCACCTCCCGTTTTTTGTTTGAAACCTCTGGGGGTAAATAGGAATTGCTAAGTCATTCTAGGATGCATGCATGCAAATAAGTGTTCGTGTGTGAAAATGTAATGATGTGTTGAAGGTAAAAAGAGAGTGAAAGAAGGAGAATGTTACGGCATGGACGGAAATTGGAAATGCAATGAAGTGAAAAAGGTGAAAAGTAAAGAGAAGGTTAGGAAGACAAGCCCATTTGGAGTGACGTTCCTCCTGAAACAACCCTCTGACTCTTTGCCCGCTCGACTCCTCAAAGCCGACCCGTTCCGAGAAAGAAACTCCTTCTTAATCCCCTTTCCAACCCCCTTTATTTGAGGGAACCTGGGGGGTTTAAATAGATGAAGGAAAAAATAGGAGAAAATAGGGGTCTAAATCCCCGTAAATCAACCTTCAGCCAATAGGAAGCGGTCAAGGGTCGGAGGTAGTGCGCGCGGCAGTCGCCGGAATGGGGAGTGATCGGAGTAGTAGGGACGTGGGCGGCGAGTAGAGGAGATCGTGGGGAAGACGAGGTCAAGGGGGTGGTTAGGGAGTGGACGGCCAGGCAACATGCCTTCTAATCTCGTGGTGGAAGGCTGCCCGGTTGGCCTTCGAAGGGGGTGGAAGACGAGGGGTGGCCTTCGAAGGAGGTGGAAGGCGGACTGGCTGGCCTTCCACGAAAAGATGGTGAAAAGTGAAAAAGGCGGCCAAAAGGTGGAAGGCAAGGTAGCTGGCCTTCCAAGGGGGTAGAAGGCAAGGGGTGGCCTTCGAAGGGGGTGGAAGGCGGACTGGCTGGCCTTCCACGAAAAGGTGGTGAAAAGTGAAAAAGGTGGCCAAAAGGTGGAAGGCAAGGTGGTTCGCCTTCCAAGGGTGTAGAAGGCAAGGGGTGGCCTTCGAAGGGGGTGGAAGGCGGACTGGCTGGCCTTCCACGAAAAGGTGGCTAGAGTCGGGATTTGGTTAATGGGCCTAGTTGTTAGTGGGCTGAGATGACTAAATGAGGGGATTTTGGTGATAAAGGGCTAATGATGGAGGCGGTTTTATGACCAAAAGGGGTGGTCCAAAATCGGTGTCTACACTATCTAAACTAGAAACTACAAAAATGGAAACTAACTAAAGTCAGGAAATTGAAACATAGAAAGTTGGAACACACTTACCATGATTTCTCTTTCCTTTTTCTTTTCTTTTTTTTCAATATACCTGCAAAAATAAGCAAAAGAAGGTTAGCTAAAGATTAATTACACTAAATCCAAGATAATCAAAATTAAAAATCTAACTCCCCGGCAACGGCGCCAAAAATTGATCGTTCCAAATTGTGCGTCGTTAAACACTCATGAGAACGTTCAATCTAAATTTATCCGGCTCACTCAAATCAGATTTTGAAAATTTAATAATGGTGAGTCCGAGTCGATCCACAGGGAGATAAAATTTTAATTTTGAAAACCTTGGAATTTAGTTAGTCTAAAAAAAGTTGAGAATTTAAGTGAACTAATTACTTAATTAAACTAAAACTCAATTAACTAATGCTACTTAAAAATATAATTGCGTAAACTAAACAAATTCTTTTTTTTTTCTTTTTCAAGAATTAAACACAAGCATATAAGGAAAACAAGCACAACTAAAAAAAATATCAAAGAAACTGTTATTTAACTATGTGTAAATTATTAATTAACTAAAAATCATGAAACAAATTACAAAATTTAATGATTTAATATCCTTAAACTAAATAAACAAAACATCAAATAACAACTAACTAATCCTAATTAAATAAACTAACACTATACTAATGGGGAAAGGGAAAGAACAGAGCTGCTTCTCTTGGAACTGCCGGCGCAGTGGACCAGGCCTAAAGGATGCGGCGCAGTGGACCAGCTTCACCGGGCTGGAGAAGACCTGCTGCTGTTGCTGGTGCTGCTTGGTGCACTGGAAAAAGGCTGCTGGTCGCTTTGCCGCTTGGTGGGTGCTGCGTGGAGGGAGGATCTTGCTAGCTGCTGCGTGGAGGGAGGTGGAGGTGCTGAGGACCTTGCCGGCATGCAGGCGTGAAGGAGCTGGTGGCCTTGAACGCCGACGTGCAGTCAACTTCAAGTGCAGCTTGTGGGAGCAGCTGCTGGCTTGCCGGCGCTGGTGAGAAAGAGTGCAGCTTGCTGCTGGTGCTGGAAGAAGCAGCTGCGTGGAGGTGCTTTAGGCAACACGTGGAAATCGGTTGTTGCATGCGCTGGCAGTGCATGCACGGGCTTCACCACATGCACGTGGAGCTCGGGAGGAGGCTTGCAGGTAGTGCCGGTGGGTTGCTGCTGGAAGCGTGGACAGGTGCTTAGGTGAGAACGGAGCTGTGGAGGGAGGAAGAGAACGTGCAGGGAGAGAAAAAGAGAAACCGAGAGAGGGATAACCGGAGAGAGGGAGAGAAGAGAGAGAGCTGTGGGAGGCTGCTGCGGCTAGGAGGAAGAGAGGGGTTAACTGAGAGAGAGAGAGAGGTGTGGGAGAGAGAAGGAATCCAGAGAGCTGTGGGGAGAGAAAGAGGGAGAATTCGAGAGAGGTTTACAGGAGAGAAGAGAGAGAGGGAGTGTGGGAGAGGTTGCTGGGAAACGGAGGAATCGGCTGCGGGGTTTGAGAGGAGAAAGAAAAGATTGTAGGAAGGAAGATTGGAGAGGCAGGAGGACGGTTCCGGGGAGGAGAAAACGGAGAGGAAGAAGGATAAGGAGAATCCGAGAGAGAGAGGAGGCTGTGGAGGAAGAAAGAGAAGAGAGAGAAAGAGTACGGCTGTTGGGGAGGAAATTGGAGAAGGAGAGGAAGAGGGATACCGAATCGCAGCTGGAGAGAGACTAATATAGAGAGGAAGAGAGGCATGGGAAAGGAAACCGAGAGAAGGAAGGAAGTGGAGGGTTTTGGGAAACTCCAAAGAAAGAAGGAATCAAAGGGTCTTTTTTAATTTGGGAAGGAAATTTTTAAAAAAAAAAGAAAGTGGGGGAAAGGAAAGTGGCTGGTCTTTCTTGGATTCTTCGGGCAAGAATTTGGGTAATATTAGGACTTCAAATGACGTTTTTACCCCTGCTTTAATCTTTTGGACAAAATGACGTCGAACTTATCGAAATTCGAACACTAGACCTCCCCCAAATTTCCGGAAACTCCACCAGCTGCACTGCATCATCGGCATGTCTTGTTCACATAAAATAAATATAAATTAGCATATTATCATAAAAATATCATTATATTTATTTATTTCGTCTCGGTTTTGTCGAAAAACCGCAAATGCGTTATACTCCATTAATCATATGAAATGACGATGTTTTTAAGTTAGAATTTGACGAAATTGGTACCGTTGGACTTGGCACACAATTATCTATCATTTCATGCTATTTTACAGATAAAAACATGAGTATGATGCATATGATTGCCCTTAAATGATCAATTTAACACCTTATCATCCCCCATATCCTACATACTCTAGGCAACAGGCCTATCATGTACCTCCACCTCCCCCTCCTCCCCAGGTTGATCCAACAACACAAGCTCTGCTTGCAAAGATGGAGCGTATGGACGAACAGTTCAACAACCTTCAGAAGATGATAGGAGTTAAAACTGCACCTGAGATTAACCTGCCAAGTCTGCCTGTATTCCATTTGCCACCCTCTGAGATGCCGGTATACCAAAAATACAACGGTACTGGTAACCCCTTCACTCATTTGAAGGAGTTTATGTATGAGTCATCTTTCTGGCAAAACGACAAGAGGTCGTTGGCATTTTTGTTCAGGAAATCCTTGGAGGGACCAGCCCTCGAGTGGTTCTTTTCTTTAAAACCTACTGAAGTAGAGGACTATGGTATCGTGTCACGAATGTTCATTCAACGATACCAGGATAGAGTTGCCCCCTCTCTATCCATTACTGATTTGATAGCAAAAAAAATGAAGCCCGACGAGGAGTTCGTCAGTTTTGCTGATAGATGGAGGGGCATGGCAGAAAAAGTGAAAGATCATCTGTCTGAGTCAGAGCAAGTAAAAATGTTAATCTCCAATGCTACACCTCAGTTTAAGTTAGTCCTCGCCCTGAACAACTTGACCAGCATGGCAGAGCTCTATGAAAGAGCACGTTATTGTCAGAATGCTTTCAAGGATGCTACGTTCTCTAGTGTCTTTGATCCTCACCGACCTAGCAGGCCTCCACCTCAGAAGCCTGCCATGCCAAATTCTCCTAGCACAGGTCCAACCACTGAGGGCATGCTCTCCCATGAGCAGGTTAGTAGCATGAACAACAACCAGCCCCAATTTGTGAGGAATCAGCAACTACAGTACCAGCGGCCGCAGCAACCAAACCAACAGGGTTACAGACAGCAGCAGTCGAACCCACAGTATCAGCACCCTCAGTACTAGCGGCCTCAGCAGCCGAACCAGCAACCACAACAGCAGACACAGCAGCAGCCACAACGGCAATTACAGTATCAGCCCCCACAACAGCAGTATCAGCCCCCACAACAGTAGCAGTACCAGCTGCGCGCACCACCGGCGTATCATAATGTACCTCCTCCTGTTGATTATAACCAGCAAAGAAATCCCTCAGGCCCGAAAAAGATAGAATATCCAGTCCTTCCAAAGTCCTTATCGGATATCTTCAGTGCTTTAATGGCAGTCAATGCTTTGGTATTGCCAAGAGAAAAAACTATTTGGCTTCAAAATGTCGACACTTCTAGGTATTGTTATTTTCACCGACAACCTGGACACACTATAGATACCTGCTTCCAATTTCGAGATTATATTCATGATCTCAACGAGCAGGGAGGCATCGACTAGGAAGAAATGAAGAAGTACATATCCGCCTTGAAGGCGAGAAGACCGCAACAACAACAACAGCGGCAGCAACAACTGAGAGCACCGGCACAGGCAGCGGCGCCGCCAAACATGGGTATAGTGCAAAACCCACTCCCGGAGCACCAGAACCAGAATCAAGTTGCCCCCATTTTAACAAATAACCGGTCTGAGGCTAACCGAGGGGAACGGTGGAAGATAGAGGATTCTTACTCTATTATTCAACAGGCCACACTCCGAGCACCGCAGAACAACCACCACGCCGCACCCTCCATATACCTAGACCACAATCCATTACCATCACACCTATACCAACACCCGCATATCACGCACCCACTAACTCATCACCACCGCCCACTTTCCTTAAACCCACTAACCCATCACCACCGCCCACTTTCCTCAACCCCATTATCCCCCACGTCACTACGCCTCCATTAAACAACCCCCCACAAGCTAATCACGCACCCCTCATGCCATCCAGACCACTGCTCCGCGTACCATTCCCTACATCACCTACTACCGCCAATGCTTACCCAAACACCATACAACTGTAGACACGCTAATTTTAACATCATTTTGAGTAAATTTCATATCATATAATAATGCCTCAGAATGGTCTAATATTTAATCATTGATTAATTTTTATTGATCCTTTTCGAGTGTCGGGTTTAACAGACATGTTTAAATTAATCAATTGAATTGATTTTAACTCAAATTTCAGTTAAAATATGAAGAAGCCTAAAAGACGTCTACATGTATGGACGCCATTTAGACTTTATTCTTATTTTAACGTTTAAATTTGAATTTTAATCAGTTGATTAATTAGATAAAAGGCGTATGTCAGGCACGACGCGTTTTAGGTTTCCTAAGCTATTTCTACTTCTCTTCCGGATGTTTATCCTTATCTTAATTAGTATAAAAGACGTCTATACATGTAGACGCGTTTTAGCTAATACAGATAAAGATAAGTTTTCCTGGATGTTTATCTTTATCTTAATCAATCTGAAAGGCGTCAACCATGGTAGACGCGTTTTAGATAATTACAGATAAAGATGAATTAATCTATATTTATCTGTTGGTTAAGATGGATAAATCTCAAGTTTTTCCATGTAAATCCGCGGACACAGAAGAAGTCTATAAATACCTTGCATCTTGAAAATTAAAAAAAAAAAAAAGAAGAGAGAGACGTTAGAATCAAAGTTAGTGATTGAAGATTGAAGCGACGACGTCCAAACGCCGAAGCGCTGCTGTTTCCAGAAGTTGGCGTCCATTCTTCATCCAATTCAAGGCTTCATCCAATTCGGCATAAGTGTTTCATTTCTGCATCTTCATTTTCATTTCATTAATCTCTCATTCTTCATCATCACTTCATGCAACACACACCACAACATCATTCTTTCCAAAACCTATTTGATTAAGGGGTTTCAAAAGCCATTAAACAAGTAAGTTTGCTGTTTAGTTTCATGTTTAAAACCATGATTATAATGGATATTGCTTCTACTTAAATTCTCATTATTGTTTCTTCATTTCTCTTTCCATTTTCTTGTAATGGAGCAAAAGAAGAATCAAATGAAGTAAATCAAGCACAAAGTCACAAGAATATCTGGACGATCCTCAACCTCAACTTCAAACTCAACAGCAAGAACAAAGAACAAAGAAAGGGCTCTCTTTCTTCAGCCGGCTGAAGGAGGGGAATCAAGGACTCAATATCTTCCGCGTTTAATCAGGTAGGCGATCAAACTTCTTTTGTAACTTTTAAGTCAAAAGTTTTTGGCGATCACTTCACATAGTTTCTGTTTTTGATAGGCTTTATTTTGCACTTAAATAACATAGATTTTTTCATGATAATCACACAGTCATTCTAAGCACTCACAGCTTTTTTGGCGATCACGGTGGGACTTGGTCTCGCCATCTTTTAGTTTTTTGTTCTGGCTATCATCAATCGGGCACCCATGGTGCACCACTTGTGTCTCTCGACACGTCCTCACCAATTGGTGAGTGTTTTAGTTTAGTTAATTTCCCTCGTGCACCACGTGCACACCCCTGTGGCAAGATCTTGCCCTCCCCGTTGATTAATTGAAAAAGCGGTTTTTGTGATGAAAATGATGTGTGATTGATTGGCATCTTGGTTGTTTAGTTAGTAAAATCATCCTGTTAAAATCTGGAACTAAAAAAAAATTTGCATGAACTGATTATTTATTGTTTTTATCTTGTTTGAGGAGGAATCAACCCAAAAATTCCTCCTGCAAAACCGTTTCTGCGACTTGAAAAGCGTCTAGGAGCACTGACGCGTTTCAAACTGCATCAACAAACCCAGACGCCTTTCAGTCTTCATTCTCTGCTGTATGCAATCTGAGTTTCTGCGAAAAATTAAGATTTTGTCTGAATAGCATCGACAACACCCGACGCAATTCAGACAGTTTTTAATTTTTCCCCAGTTCTCATATTTTTGTGACTTGAGTGCTACTACCCATTATTATTAAGCATTAGAGGCCATCCAGGCCATAGGTCATACGCATTGAGGCGAATACCCTCCTTTTCTTAGGAACACACTACTTGACATCAGCAACTCTCTCTGATTGGGTTGGTCCCTTGATCAGACTAGAGAAGTTGACGTTGAGGCCTCCATAAGTCCCCAAAATCAATGTACTCCTCCTTGATCATCGGGCTGGTTGTACCAGTTGAAGTCCCAGTTAGATTCCATAAACGTTGTAAGAGAAAGCCATAGAGAATAACGGTGGATATTGAACTGAAACTAGGATCCTTTCCCTGAGCGAATTTGTGGTTTAATTGAATCCAAATAACTCAACAAGGAATCTTAAAATCACGTTAATCATCCACTTGATTGATTAATCTTTGTGCAACTTGTTTGTCAAATCTTTGAAAAAAGAATCTAACATCATGCTGCTGCGATCAGGCAGGGACTTGAGTATGGCTCAAGACGCCATCATCAACTACGAGGGAGATGCTAATGCCCCTCGCGATTCGGACTACAACTATGAGAACGGGAGAGATGCTGATGTCTCCCGTAATTCTGTCCCCATTCCATATCGACAAGATGGGAATGTCCGGACACCTCTCTTTCATCCCCATGATCGATATCCTGATCTTCCCCCGCATGAATATGCGATTCCTGATCCCAATCTTGAGGGGGACATGAATCAGAATGATCCCTCATCCTCTGATCCTTCCGATCTCGTCAACGCTTTGGGAGTTCTTGCCTCCCGTCTAGACCCTCAGCAGTTCGAGGCAATCCAGTCTATTCTGAAGGGGAAGGCACCCATGCAGCCTGCTGAGCCGAACCCTGTGGCTCCCCATGTTGTCCCTCAACAACCTCCTCTTCATCCTCCTTACATCCATCAGGCCGTGGAAGGCCTCCATATTACTTCTCGGCCAGCTGGGCCGCAACTTTCATCTTCTAGGCAACCGGCCAGACCGCTAACGCCTGCTTATCAAAATGCCCTCGGGCATGGCGGAAGCTCTGCCGGACCTCCTCTTTACTGTCCTCCCTGTCCGACGTACTCTAGGCAACAGGCCTATCAAGTACCTCCACCTCCTCCTCCTCCCCAGGCAGATCTGACCACGCAAGCGTTGCTGGCCAAGATGGAGCGCATGGATGAACAATTCAACAACCTCCAGAAGATGATGGGGGTCAAAGCTGCACCATAGATCAATTTACCGAGCTTGCCAGTGTTCCACCTACCACCCTCTAAGATGCCAGTGTACCGGAAGTACAACGGTACTGGTAACCCCTTCACACACTTGAAGGAGTTTATGTACGAATCATCTTTCTGGCAGAACGACAAGAGGTCGTTGGCCTTTTTGTTCAGGAGATCTTTAGAGGGACCAGCCCTTGAATGGTTCTTTTTCCTGGAACCCTCCGAAGTAGAGGACTACCGTATCATCTCTCGTAAATTCATTCAACGATACCAAGACAGAGTTGCACCCTCCTTGTCCATCACTGACTTAATAGCAGAAAAAATGAAACCTGATGAGAAGTTTGTCAGTTTTGCTGACAGGTGGCGAGGCTTGGCCGAGAAGGTGAAGGATCACTTGTCCGAATCTGAGCAAGTGAAGATGTTGATCTCCAATGCCACGCCCCAGTTCAAGCTAGTCCTCTCTTTGAACAATCTGACCAACATGGCAGAGCTCTATGAAAGAGCACGGTACTGCCAGAATGCCTTCAAGGACGCTACGTTCTCTAGCGTCTTTGATCCTCACAGACCTAGCAGGCCTCCACCTCGGAAGCCTGCAGTGTCAAATGCTCCCAGCACAGGTCCGACTACTGAGGGCACGCTCTCTCATGAGCAGGTTAGTAGCATGAACAATAACTCGCCCCAGTTTGTGAGGAGTCAGCAATAGTACCAGAGGCCACCGCAGCCGAACCAGCAGGGGTACAGGCAGCAGCAGAACCCCCATTATCAACAACAATATCAGCGGCCCCAACAGCCAAACCAGAACCAGCAGCCCCAACAACAGCAATATCAGCAACAGCAGCAGTATCAGCCGCGCGCACCGCCGGCATACCATAATGTCCCTCCTCCTGGTGACTACAACCAGTAGAGAAGACCTCCAGGCCCGAAGAGGGCAGAATACCCGGCCCTCCCAGAATCCTTGGCAGATATTTTCAGTGCCCTGATGGTAGCCAATGCCTTAGTCTTGCCAAGAGAAAAGGCCGTCTGGCCTCAAAATGCCGACACGTCCAGGTATTGCTATTTCCATAGGCAACCTGGGCATACCATTGACACCTGCTTCCAATTCAGAGATTATATTCATGATCTCAACGAGCAGGGCGGCATAGACTGGGAGGAGATGAAAAAGTATATATCAGCCCTGAAGGCGAGAAGACCACAGCAGCAGCAGCAGCAGCAGCAGCAAGCAAGACCACCAGCACAAGCAGCACCACCACCCAACATGGGCATAGTGCAGAACCCACTCCCGGAGCACCAGAACCAAAACCAAGTTGCCCCTATCCTAACAAATAGCCAGCCTGATGCCAACCGTGGGCAACAGTGGAGAATAGAGGATTCTTCCTTTCTTTATTCAACGGGTCATATTCAGAGTACCGCAGAACGACCACCACGCCGTACCATCCACATACCCAGGCCACAACCCATCACCATCACCCCTCTACCGACACCTGCCACCAATAACCCGTTACCACCACCAGCCTTCCTCAAGCCCATTATGCCCCACACCACTACACCGCTACCATATAACCCCATGCAAACCAACTACGCGCCCCTCCTACCATCCAGACCGCTATTACGCGTACCATTTCCTACTTCACCCGCTACCACTACCACCTACCCAGACACCATCCAACCTTCCAGACCGCTACTACGCGTGCCATTCCCCACTTCACCAACCACTTACCCATCCACCATCCAACCGTCTAAACCTCTAATCCGCTCCACGCCATCACCTATATACCAACCCTCTACGCCATCCGCACCATTCAACCCCGCGGTACTCAAGGTGTCACCCGGATCTTCCACGGTTGAGGAACATGCGCTCCGGAGTGGAAGGATTTTCAACAAAGTCTTCCCTCAGTCCACAGTTAGAGACGGCCCATCACAGCCGACTGAGGAAGCCCATAATGAAGAGAGTGCACCAAGCACTCAATATGATTTGTTGAAACATCTGGACCGAACACCGGCACGGATCTCCATACTTGAACTGATCAAGAGATCGAAGAGTCACCAAGAAGCCTTGATGGAATATCTACAGAAGGTGATGGTCAACGAGGACGTGCCGGTAGAAAAAATTGCAGCACTATTAGTTCCTCAGGGGGATCAGCCCTCCATTACATTTCATACATCGGAACTAGCACCGCCAGCAGCCAGAAGCATGGCTCTGAGCATCACGGTCAACATTTGCAAGAAGGCCGTAGATGCATGCCTGGTAGATACAGGGGCTTCGATCAATGTTTTACCACCGAAGACCCTAGAGCTGTGCGGTGTGCCCAAAGAAAAATGGCTACCTAGCCCCATCTCAGTGACGGCATATGACAACTCCACCCGTTCCCCTCTGGGAATGGTTTATTTGAAAGTATAGCTAGGCCCTGTAAGTCATGCAGAGGTCGAATTTCACATCCTAGAAATCGACCCTTCTATAAATGCCATTTTGGGTCGTCCTTACATAAAAACTCTTGAGGCGATTCCCTCTACGAATCACCAATGCCTCAAATTTCCCTTCAAAGGACGAATTATTAAAGTGACGAGCATGCCGATCCTTGCCGCTGCTCATACTTTGAATGTTAAATCCACTGCTTTACCTGGCCGACAACCTTTTCTGTCGGTATTACAGGTCTACCATCCAGTGGCTGATCCTCTGAAAGCCGCCGCTATTTCTCCTTACCCGTTAAATGCCATAAAAAGGGGGAAGTGCATGAGTACCCCAGGATGGAGAATCATGATGAAGAGTGGCTATAAGCCAGGAAGAGGTCTGGGCACACAATTGCAGGGCAGGACCACTCCTATTAAAGATCACCGAGCAGCACCTGGAAGTGGTCTGGGCTACAGGCCAAGAAAACTTAAACAAGACATCGTTCAGCCAGTAGAGAATGAAGAAGGTCAGAAAATCTGGGAGACAATGTCTACACCACCCAAAGAAGGCCGAGATCCCCTAACATGGACCTTGTATACACATTTTGTGAAGGGGCCCATAATTAGTCACGACAACACGGTGGTCATTACTTCGTGTTTTGACTTCCACGACATATATGGGAGGGACTTGGCCAGGCATTGCTCAGAACTACTTACGTACCAATCCTTGGAGGCTCTGCGGCCTATGAAAAGGAGAAAATTCCATGATCCTAAATGCGAATGGTACAGGTGGTTCGATCTGAGAGACATTTACATTGCACTGAACAGACTGTTTCTAGATCCTGCAGAACCCAAGTGGCCGCCGCAGATTGATGAGCTGATTGAAAGTCCTGGTGCTATCTTTGATAAGCGGATATTGCTGTCTGAAGAGACCGATGAAGGGGAGCCAGATGACCCCTATGAAGCTGGCTACACTACAGATCTACTCTGGAGGGGGACATACCCTTCCCATGTTTTCATGCTCCATACTTTATTCCGTACATTGCTCTTGACCCCAACTTGGTCGCGGGTCATTATTGAAGATATTCCACGGGCTCCGCCCGTTATGATTACTCTGTCCCCTCGGGACCTCATTCCACAACCTCCTCTCGATTTAGAGAGGATGTATGATTTGATCTGGGACATACTATTATATGATCCCCCTAACCCTCTGGCCTTGGTGCCACTTCCTCCATCTAATTCTCCTTCTATTTGTATCCATTCCTGTTTTATGCTTAATGCCTCCACTATCCAAAAAAAAACGCCAATTTGGCAACAAATTCTTCCCAAATCCTCATTGAGGAAACCTCTTACTTGTCCGATCACACCCCATTACGCGGGTCTTTCGGCCAAGATTCTCTTCTAGATCTACTCTGCCCCTCCCCTCGGGAGGATTCTTCTGTATTTCCACTTATATCCCAAGATTTCCATCCTGCTTCATCTTCATTAGGTTATAATAGGGAGTTTAGTGAAGTTAGGCAGTCTAGTTCTAGGCTAGTTAGTCAGGTTAGGAAGTCTAGGAAGCCTAAGGGTAGGCAAATTCCAGATAGATACCTCCAGGACTTAGCTGATAAATGCTTTTCTTGCTCTTTAATCCCTCAGTTTTTAGAAAATCCAATTCATATGCCAGAAGACTGTATGAATGATGAGACAGTCAATGATGGGTATGGGGTGTATGAGTTAGTACATGAAAAGGACCCCATTGTTGAGGATGAGGAAGATCACGATGATGCAGCTGAGGCATATGCCAGTGGAGTGAAGAGATTCGATGAACCCTCAGCTGCCGTAGAAGAGCCCACCAAAGAAATCAATTTAGGGACTGAAGACGAACTTAAGGTTGTCCTCGCCAGCAAAAATCTTTCTACATAGGATGAGAAGGCAATGGTACAAGTACTTAAGGACTATAAGGACACTTTCGCCTGGAGTTATGAAGATATGCCAGGATTAGACTCTTCTTTAGTTGAACACAGATTGACATTAAAAGAAGGAGCTAGCCCGGTCAAGCAGAAATTAAGGCGATTCCACCCTCAAATGGCTCTAAAGATGAAGGAAGAGGTCGACAAATTGCATAAAGCCAAATTTATTAAAGTTGTCCTTTATCCACAATGGGTGGCTAACATAGTCCCGGTTATGAAGAAGGACGAGAATGTCAGAATTTGCATTGACTTCCGCGATCTGAACCGGGCGTGTCCTAAAGATGATTTTCCATTGCCTCATATTGATATACTCATTGATAATACCGCTGGCTATGAAACTTTATCGCTCATGGACGGATTTTCAGGATACAATCAGATTAAGCTAGCAGAAGAAGATCAAGAGAAAACGTCATTCACTACACCTTGGGGAACATACTGCTATGTCGTCATGCCATTTGGATTGAAGAATACTGGAGCCACTTATCAGAGGGCTATGATGGCAATATTTCATGACCTGATGCACATAGATCTGGAAGTGTATGTGGATGATCTATTAGTTAAATCTAAGACAAAGGCTAAGCACGCCAAAGTTTTGGCAAGGGTATTAGAGAGATCGAAAGAGTATCAGTTAAAGATGAACCCCAAGAAGTGTGTATTCGGGGTATCTTCAGGAAAATTACTTGGATTCATTGTCAGCAAACGGGGAATTGAGATCGATCCCAATAAGGCGAAAGCTATCAGAGAAATGCCACCTCCCAAAAACTTGAAGGAGTTAAGAGGATTAATCGGGAGGTTACAATTTATTCGCCGTTTTGTCTCCCAGCACTCACAAAGGTGTAAACCGTTTTACGAGCTTACCAAGTCGGGAGTCAAATTCGATTGGGACGATAAGTGTCAGGAGGCATTTGATGGATTAAAGAACTATTTAGCAAGTCCTCCTGTGTTGAGACCACCATCTCCAGGCAAACCATTGATACTTTATATTTCAGTCCTAGATGATGCAGTGGGGGCTGTCCTAGCACAAGAAGATGAAGAAGGAAAAGAGAGGGCAGCCTACTATCTCTCCAAACTTCTCAGCCCCGCTGAACAAAGATACACAGCGATGGAGAAAACATGTGCAGCATTGGTCTGGGCTGCGCAGAAATTAAAACATTATTTTCTGGCCCATGAAGTTCATCTCATCGCTAGAATGAATCCGATCAAATTCCTTCTGGAGAAATCTGTTCTTACTGATAGGTTAGCGCGATGGCAAAGCTTTCTATCCCAATTCGATATCACTTATATTCAGCAGAAAGCGATCAAGGGGTATGCCATAGCAGAACATCTCGCCCATCATCCCCTTCCTCGTTTTGATCCAGTGCGATCAGAGTTTCCGGATGAGGAACTGATGTCCGTAAATCAGATCAGAGATGATATGTGGACTCTGCATTTTGACGGAGCTCTGAATTCTCATGGAAAGGGGATCGGTATCGTTCTGTTATGACCTGAAGGTGTCACCATTCCACAAGCCTTTCAACTTGATTTTCCAGTCACTAACAATATAGCTGAATACGAGGCGCTTCTTGCTGGCCTCGAGGCTACTCATTTCCATGGTGCCACTAAACTCAGGATTGTGGGTGATAACCAACTGATTCTTCGCCAAGTGTTGACCAAGTATCGAACTCTTGATCCCAAGCTCAAGCCTTATCAAGAACTTACTTCTGCTTACTCAAAGCTTTTCACGAAATTGATTTTTGTCCATGTCCCTAGGAATCAGAACATCTTAGCTGACGCTCTAGCTTCACTTGCCTCATCTCTTGATTTTCCAATCAGCAAGCAATCCGAATCAATCATAGTTCATAGGCGTCTGTCACCCGCCGTGAAAGACCCTTCATTTCTTAGAACTAAGGAGAAGTTGCTGAAGAAAGTCAGGGACGGAGATATTGTGGAGAAAAGAGAAATTATGTTGATAGAGCTGTTAGAAGAGATGGATGATGAACAGAAGCCATGGTACTATGAAATTGCCAAATATTGTGAAGATCAATCGTATCCTAAGGAAGCTACAACTGAGGAGAAGAGAGCTATCAGGAGAGTTGCTCAAAGATACACCCTAGTTGAAGGAGCATTGTACAAGAGAAGTTTTGATCGAGTTCTTCTGAGATGTCTAGACGAAGATGAGCTTTGGAAGGTTATGGAAGGAGCTCATAGTGGAGTTTGTGGTGGCCATGTCAATGGACAGATGCTAGCAAAGAAGATCCTTAGACAAGGATTTTATTGGCCAACCATGGAAGAAGACTGTGTAGGATATGTCCGTAGGTGTGCCAAGTGTCAACTTCACGCCGAAAAAATTCATTCTCCTGCATCTTCACTCCATCATGTTTCCTCCCCATGGCCTTTCTCCATGTGGGCTTTCGACATTATTGGACCCCTTGGTAATCCAGATTCCGGCATCAAGCAAAAATCTTTCATTCTCACGGCAACGGAATACTTTACCAAGTGGGCAGAAGCTGAAGCGTACGTGGAGATCAAAGCATCAACCGTCTGCAAGTTCATCATGAAGAACATCATCATCCGATTTGGAATTCCAAGTACCATCGTCACCGACAACGGACCGCAGTTCGTGTCACAAGAATTGAAGGACCTCTGCAACAGGTATAGAATTGCATTGCATCATTCATCTCCTTATTATCCGCAAGGCAATGGCCAGGCAGAGGCAACTAATAAGACTTTGATAAAAATCATCAAAAAGACGTGCAAATCTAATAAATTTGCAGACTGGCCAGAAAAATTGGTTGAGGCTCTATGGGCCTACCGAACTTCAATCCGCACGCCTACCGGGCAAACTCCTTATTCCTTAACATTTGGAATGGAGGCGGTAGTTCCATATGAGATCCTTATACCGTCATTAAGAGTACAATTGAATAAGGAATTCTCCATTGATGAACACCGTTCAGCACTCCTTGCTCAATTGGAACTTTTAGACGAGAAAAGATGGTCAGCTGCTAATCATGCAAAAGTTTATCAAAATAGAGTAGCACGCTTTTATCAAAAGAAAGTCATTGAACGTAAGTTCAAAGTCGGTGAAATGGTCGTCAAAAGGATTTTTGTAAAACCTGGTGGTCTGCATTCTAAGCTCCAACCCAACTAGGAAGGACCTTATGTTGTATCGCACGCTTTTCCTGTTAATGCTTATCGTCTTATTAATGCAGAAGGAGAAGAGCTAAATCATCCCTGGAATGGCTTACATCTTAAGAAATACTACCCTTAGGTTAAAGAGTCGATCAGTATGGTACAAAGACCAGTGGAATCAAAAAATTTATAAACTCAAATTTCCTTATCAGTCTGGATAATTTAACTTCAAATACATCACTACACACACTGACACGTTTGATTCGTGAGTAACAAGAGATGCCAAGTCCTAAGGAATACCAAAAGCTTGACTGTAAGTGTAAAGTACAAGTCATTCGTTTTAAAGCAAAAATTCTGTTTTACACTCGGCCCATGATGTCGGAACGAGGCTTAGAATAGACTACCAAGAATACCCGCCATTTTAGTAGGAGGCCGTCATAAAAAAAATGGGGGAGATCCGTCCCCAAAAAAAAAAACGAGAATAGAAAAGCAAAAGCAAGCAAAAATCCAAATGTCAAATCAAAAAGGCCATTACATTACAAACGTTACATCAAGGCCATGAAATGAAATAAAAGGGAACGCAAGGTCGATAAATATCCCGGAAAGAAATGACCGAACCCCAACGGATATTAGGGTAGGAAAGGAACATCTTTTTAAGTCTCCGAAACCTTCTCATGGGCTTTCTAAACCTATTCTTCTTTTCCTTCTAAAAGAGGCGTACTCCAAACTTAAGGAATGACTTAGATTAACTGAGGGTCAAATCATCAAATGGGATCACAAATGGAAACACAAATTCAAACACGATGGGTTTTAAGTTAAGTTGTTAAAGAACAATTTGGGAATTAAGTTAATAAATGAATATGATCTTTTGATCTAAGTACCATGCTGATCTTTTATGTCAAAAATCTAAAAAAAATACATATGTCAAAAATCCAAAAAAAAATTCAAAAAAAAATACATGTCAAAATCAAAAAAAAAATACATATTTCAAAACCCAAACAAAAGTGAACATTTCAAAACAAACAAAAAATTTTCAATTAGCATTTGCTTATTGCATGTTTCATTCCTTTTATTTTCAGTGAGCATCTGTCTGCTTGTATGTTGCATCTTTGCTTACAGTTCAATTACCTTTGTTAATAAAGGCTATGCCCCTTGATCCTTCTACCAAGGATAGGATCAACTAGTCGGTTACTTAACCAGGCAAGGGGCTAAGCCTGAATAGATGCTTAACCTGTTTGTTCGAGTCATATACAGGACACAAGGCATGAAGAGAGTTGGAATCCGAATAGAGAACAACCAGAAACCTGTTTCTGTGAGTAAAAGGCGTCGAGGAGAACCGCCGCGTTTCAACATTGAATGACGTCTGCTCCACACGACGCGTTTCAGCCTTTCTGTGATTTATCCGAAATTCTATAATTTTTTATGCTTAAATTGAATATTTGTTTGGAATTATTAATGATTTTGATTGCAGGAAATTCAAGAAAGTAAAGCTGGAAAATATCAAGAAGATCCTACTGTGGGAGTTTAGAAGTCCCGACCGTGGCTAAAAAGACGGTTATTTCTACCCTTGTACTTCTTTCATGTAATTATTGTGCATCAGCATTACTATATGATAAGTATTTATTAGATCATATCAAGGACCTTGTGGTTTTGATGAAACTGGAATTTGAGTTCTCCTATAACAAAAACAGTGATAATTCCGGAGAATTCTTAATCGCACGGATAGGCCGTTTAATTGTTAATTAGTGAGGACGATGGTTCTACTTTTGTGAAACGGTGCGTGGATAAACGAGCTTCGGCTTAGCACTGAATTATAAGAATTTGTATCTTGACTCATTAATGACAATTTAACAATATTATCCTTGATTAATTTATATTTTATTTCACTTTATATTTTTCTTTTAGCCCAGCATGCATCATGTAGGACTTTGAAATCATTGTGATAAGGATTAATTACTGATTAAGTTTCAGACCATTAATTAAATAATCTCAACATGATATGAAATATTCCGTTCTAAATTGAGTATCTTGATTATCTTTGAGGTTCGCTTGAAGATATCCTTGGAATTCTATCCATGATTGGATTCTTTATCCAATATTTCTTGTTTCTTTTTAAGATCCATCAGGGCTGCAGCACGTCCACATTGCCTAGCAAACGCTCCCCATAATGAAACCTACAGTGTCAATGACCTGGGGTACTTCCCACTCCGTAGAGGTTGATCGACTTTATTTTATTTCCTTGTCTACCTCATCCAGACAGGATTGATTCTATTGATTTCTTTGAGCTATCTTCATTGATAATTTTGAGAAAAATTACAATCATGTGATGTTAAGAGCGTGTCTCATCACACCTTGGCATCACCTTTTCAGTACATTCCATTTCATTTCATTCCCTTGCAAAGACGATGCCAAGGTGAGGCAGCTGTAGACATACTAATTTTGACATCATTTTGAGTAAATTTCATATAATATAATAATGCATCAAAATGGTCTGATATTTAATCATTGATTAATTTTTATTGATCTTTTCGAGTGTCGGGTTTAACAGACATGTTTAAGTTAATCAATTGAATTGATTTTAACTCAAATTTCAGTTAAAATATGAAGAAGCCTAAAAGACGTCTACATGTATGGACGCCATTTAGACTTTATTCTTATTTTAACGTTTAAATTTAAATTTTAATCAGTTGATTAATTAGATAAAAGGCGTCTGTCAGACACGACGCGTTTTAGGTTTCCTAAGCTATTTCTACTTCTCTTCCGGATGTTTATCCTTATCTTAATTAGTATAAAAGACGTCTACACATGTAGACGTGTTTTAGCTAATACAGATAAAGATAAGTTTTCCCAGATGTTTATATTTATCTTAATCAATCTGAAAGGCGTCAACCATGGTAGACACATTTTAGCTAATTACAGATAAAGATGAATTAATCTGTATTTATCTGTTGGTTAAGATTGATAAATCCTAAGTTTTTCCATATAAATCCGCAGACGCAGAAGAAGTCTATAAATACCTTGCATCTTGAAAGTTTAAAAAAAAAAAGAGAGAGAGACGTTAGAATCAAAGTTAGTGATTGAAGATTGAAGCGACGACGTCCAAACGCCGAAGCGCTGCTGTTTCCAGAAGTTGGCGTCCATTCTTCATCCAATTCAAGGCTTCATCCAATTCGGCATAAGTGTTTCATTTCTGCATCTTCATTTTCATTTCATTAATCTCTCATTCTTCATCATCACTTCATGCAACACACACCATAACATCATTCTTTCCAAAACCTATTTGATTAAGGGGTTTCAAAAGCCATTAAACAAGTAAGTTTGCTGTTTAGTTTCATGTTTAAAACCATGATTATAATGGATATTGCTTCTACTTAAATTCTCATTATTGTTTCTTCATTTCTCTTTCTATTTTCTTGTAACGGACCAAAAGAAGAATCAAATGAAGTAAATCAAGCACAAAGTCACAAGAATCTCTGGACGATCCTCAACCTCAACTTCAAACTCAACAGCAAGAACAAAGAACAAAGAAAGGGCTCTCTTTCTTCAGCCGGCTGAAGGAGGGGAATCAAGGACTCAATATCTTCCGCGTTTAATCAGGTAGGCGATCAAACTTCTTTTGAAACTTTTAAGTCAAAAGTTTCTGGCGATCACTTCACATAGTTTCCGTATTTGATAGGCTTTATTTTGCACTTAAATAACATAGATTTTTTCATGATAATCACACAGTCATTCTAAACACTCACAACAACCATCTAAACCTCTACTCTGCATGCCATTCCCCACTTCATCCGCACCGACCAATTACCCTTCCACCATCCAACCATCTAGGCCTCTCATCCGTACCATGTCTCCACCAACTAACCCCACTCCATCACCCATATACCAACCCTCCACACCATCCACTAGCCCTGCGGTGCTCAAGTTATCACCCGGCCCTTTCACAACTGGTGAACATGCACTCCGGAGTGGGAGGATCTTCAATAAGGTTTTTCCTCAATCAACAGTCAGAGATGGCCCATCACAGCCATCGGAGAAAGCACATAATGATGAGAGTGCACCAGGCACTCAATATGACCTGTTGAAACATCTTGAAAGAACACCGGCACGAATCTCCGTGCTTGAATTGATAAAGAGATCAAAGACCCTCAAGAGGCTCTGATGGAGTATCTACAAAAAGTGATGGTCAACGAAGATGTGACGGTAGAGAAGATCGCCGCACTACTAGTTCCTCAGGGGGATCAGCCCTCTATCTCATTTCATGCCTCGGAACTAGCACCGCCAGCAGCCAGGAGCATGGCTCTAAGTATTACGATCAATATCTACAAGAAGGTCGTAGATGCATGTCTGGCCGATACAGGGGCTTCAATTAATGTCCTGCCTCCAAAGATCCTTGAATTGTGTGGTGTACCCAATGAAAAATGGCTGCCTAGTCCTATCTCTGTAACAACTTATGATAATTCCACTCGTTCCCCTCTGGGGATGGTCTATTTAAAAGTGGAGTTAGGCCCTGTATGTCATGCCGAGGTCGAATTTCACATTTTGCAAATCAATCCTTCTTTGAATGCTATTTTGGGTCGTCCTTATATGAAAACCCTCGAGGCGATTCCCTCTACGAATCATCAGTACCTCAAATTTCCCTATAAAGGACGAATCATTAAAGTTACGAGCATGCCGATCCTTGCTGCTGCTCACTCCTTGAATATGAAACCAACTTCTTCACCTAGCCGACAACCTTTTCTGTCGGTATTACAGGTCTACCATCCGGTGGCTGATCCTTTAAAGGCCGCCACTCTTACTCCTTATCCACTGAATGCCATAAAGCGGGGGAAGTGCATGAGTACCCCTGGATGGAAAATAATGATGAAGGGTGGTTATTAGTCTGGAAAGGGACTGGGTACGCAATTACAAGGCAGAACTACGCCCATCAAGGACAACTGAAGGACACCTGAAAATGGCCTGGGCTATAGGCCAAGAAAAGTGAGGCACGACATTACTCAGTAGGAAGAAAATGAAGACGGCCAAAAGATATGGGAGACAATGTCCACACCGTGCAAAGAAGGTCCGGACCCCTTAACATGGACTTTATACACACATTTTGTCAAGGGGACCGTGATCAGTCATGATAACATGGTGGTCATCACTTCCTGTTTTGACCTCCATGACATATATGGAAGAGACCTAGCCTGACATTGTTCAGAGTTGCTCACGTACCAGTCCTTGGAGGCTCTGCGGCCAATAAAAAGGAGGAAATTTTAAGACCCTGAGTGTGAATGGTACATATGGTTTGACTTAAGGGATCTATATATTTCATTGAATAGACTGTTTCTTGATCCCTCAGAACCTAAGTGGTCGCCACAAATAGATGAACTGATTGAAGGGCCTGGTGCCATTTTTGATAAAAGAATACTACTGTCTGAAGAAACAGATGAAGGGGAGCCAGATGACCCCTATGAAGCTGAATATACCATGGATCTTCTCTGGAGGGGGGCTTATCCTTCTCACATTTTCACACTTCATACCTTGTTCCGTACTCTGCTTCTGACCCTGACTTGGTCACGGGTCATTACTGAAGATATTCCACGGGCTCTGCCCGTCATGATCACTCTGTCCCCACGGGACTTCATTCCACAACCTCCTCTCGATCCAGAGAGGATTTATGATTTGATCTGGGACATGCTACTGTATAATCCCCCCAATCTATTAGCCTTGGTGCCGCTTCCTCCATCCCATTCTCCTCCTATTACCTACATTTTTGTTTTATGATTAATTCATCTTTTCTCTAAAAAAAAACGCCAATTTGGCAACAAATTTCTCCCAGATCCTCATTAAGGAAACTTCTTACTTGTCCGATTGTATCCCATCGCGTGGGTCATTCGATCAAGATTCTCTTCTAGATCTACTCTACCCCTCCCCTCGGGAGGATTCTCACGTATTTCCGCCTGTATCTTATAATTTTCATTCTACTTCGTCCTCATTAGGTCAGGATAGGGAGTCTAGCGAAGTTAGGGAGTCTAGTTCTAGGCAGGTTAGTCAGGTTAGGAAGTCTAGAAAATCCAAGGGTAAACAAATTCCAGATAGATACCTCCAGGATTTAGCTGATAAATGTCTTTCTTGCTCTATGATCCCTCAGCTATTAGAGAATCCTATTCAAATGCCAAAAGATTGTATAGATGATGAGTCAGTTAATAATGGATATGGGGTGTATGAATTGATACACGAAAAAGACCCCATTGTTGAAGATGAAGAAGATGACGAGGACGCGGCTGAGGCATATGCCGGTGGAGTAAAGAGATTTGATGAACCCTCGGCTGCCGTAGAAGAGCCCACCAAAGAAATCAATCTAGGGACTGAAGACGAACCTAAGGTTGTCCTCATTAGCAAGAATCTTTCCGAAAAAGATGAGAAGGCAATGGTACAAGTTCTTAATGATTATAAAGACACTTTCGCCTGGAGTTATGAGGATATGCCGGGGTTAGACTCATCACTAGTGGAACACAGGTTGACGTTCAAGGATGGAGCTAACCCGGTTAAACAGAGTTTAAGGCGATTCCACCCACAAATGGTTTTGAAGATGAAGGAAGAGGTTGATAAGTTATATAAAGCCAAATTCATTAGAGTAGTCCTTTATCCACAATGGGTGGCCAACATAGTCCCGGTTATGAAGAAAGACGGGAAGGTCAGGATCTGTATTGACTTCCGAGATTTGAACCGGGCATGTCCTAAGGATGATTTTCCATTGTCTCACATTGATGTACTCATCAATAATACTGCTGGCTATGAAACTTAATCATTTATAGATGGATTTTCAGGATACGATCAAATTAAATTGGCAGAAGAAGATCAAGAAAAGACATCATTCACTACACCTTGGGGAACATATTGCTATGTCGTCATGCCATTTGGATTAAAGAATGTTAGAGCTACTTATCAAAGGGCTATGATGACAATATTTCACGACATGATGCATATCGATCTAGAAGTGCATGTGGATGACTTGTTGGTGAAATCTAAGACTAAGGCTGAACATGCCAAAGTTCTGGCAAGAGTATTAGAAAGATCAAGAGAATACCAGTTAAAGATGAACCCCAAGAAATGTGTATTCGGGGTATCCTCAGGGAAATTACTTGGATTCATCGTCAGTAAGCGGGGAATTGAGATCGATCCCAACAAGGCGAAGGCTATCAAAGAGATGCCACCTCCCAAGAACTTGAAAGAGTTAAGAGGATTAATCGGGAGGTTGCAATTTATTCGCCGTTTTGTCTCCAAACACTCACAAAGGCGTAAGCCGTTCTACGAGCTTACCAAGCTGGGAGTCACATTCAATTGGGACGATAAGTGTGAGGAGACGTTTGATGGATTAAAGAATTATTTGGCAAGTCCTCCTGTTTTGAGACCACCATCTCCAGGCAAACCATTGATACTATACATTTCTGTCCTGGATGATGCGGTGGGGGCTGTCCTAGCATAAGAGGATGAAGAAGGAAAGGAGAGGACAGCCTACTATCTCTCTAAACTTCTCAACCCCGCTGAACAGAGATACACGGCGATGAAGAAAACATGTGCAGCACTTGTATGGGTTGTTCAGAAATTGAAGCATTACTTTCTAGCCCATGAAGTCCATCTCATCGCTAGGATGAATCCAATCAAGTTTCTTCTTGAGAAATATGTCCTTACTGATAGGTTAGCACGATGGCAAAGCTTTCTATCTCAATTTGATATCACTTACATTCAGCAGAAAGCGATCAAAGGCTATGCCATAGCAGAATATCTCGCTCATCACTCCCTTCCTCGTTTTGATCCAGTCCGATCAGAGTTTCCGGATGAGGAACTGATGTTTATAGCCCAAGTCAAAGATGACATGTAGACTCTGCATTTTGACGGAGCTCTGAATTCCCATGGAAAGGGGATCAGCATTGTTCTGTTATCACCTGAAGGTGTCACCATCCCACAAGCCTTTCAGCTTGACTTTCTAGTCACTAACAATATAGCTGAATACGAGGCACTCCTTGCTGGCCTCAAGGCTGCTCATCTCCATAGTGCCACCAAACTCAGAATTGTAGGTGATAGCCAATTGATTCTTCGCCAAGTGTTAACCAAATATCGAACTCTTGATCCCAAGCTCAAACCTTATCAAAAACTTACTTCTACTTATGCAAAGCTTTTCACAAAATTGATCTTCGTCCATGTTCTTAGGAATCAGAATATCTTAGCTGACGCTCTAGCCTCACTTGCATCTTCTCTTAGTTTTCCAATCAGCAGACAGTACAAATCGATCATCGTTCATAGGCGTCTTTCACCCGTCGTGAAAGACCCTTCATTCCTTAGGACTAAGGAGAAGCTATTGAAGAAGGTCAGAGATGGAGATATCGTGGAAAAGAAGGAGATTATGTTAATGGATCTGTTAGAAGAGATGGATGATGAGCAAAAACCATGGTACTACGAAATTGCTAAATATTGTGAAGATCAATCATATCCTGAAGAATCCACAGCTGAGGAGAAAAAGGCTTTCAGGAGAGTTACTCAAAGATACACCCTAGTTGGGGGAGCATTATACAAAAGAGGTTTTGATGGAGTTCTTCTAAGATGTTTAGACGAATATGAGCTTTGGAAGGTTAAGGAAGGAGCTCACGCTGGAGTTTGTGGTGGCCATGTTAATGGACAGATACTAGCAAAGAAAATCCTTAGACAAGGATTCTATTGGCCAACCATGGAAGAAGATTGTGTAGGATATGTCCGTAGGTGTGCTAAGTGTCAACTTCACGCCGATAAGATTCATTCTCCTGCATCTTCACTCCACCATGTTTGCTCCCCATGGCCTTTCTTCATGTGGGCTTTCGATATCATTGGACCCCTTGGCAATCCTGATTCCGACATTAAGTAAAAGTCCTTCATCCTCACAGCAACGAAATACTTCACCAAGTGGGCAGAAGCTGAAGCGTACACGGAAGTCAAAGCATCAACCGTCTGCAAGTTCATAATAAAAACATCATCACCATATTTGAAATTCCTAGCACCATCGTCACCGACAATGGACCGCAGTTCGTGTCACAAGAGTTGAAAGACCTCTGCAACAGGTACAAAATTGCATTACATCATTCGTCTCCTTATTATCCGCAAGGCAATGGCCAAGCAGAAGCAACAAACAAGACTTTGATAAAAATCATCAACAAGACGTGCAAGTCTAATAAATTTACAGACTGGCCAGAAAAATTGATTGAGGCTCTATGGACCTATCGAACTTCAATCTGCACACCCACTGGGCAGACTCCTTATTCCTTAACATTTGAAATAGAGGCGGTAGTTCCATACGAGATCCTTATACCGTCATTAATAGTACAATTGAATAAGGAATCTTCCATTGATGAACACCGTTCAGCACTCCTTGCTCAATTGGAACTCTTAGACGAGAAAAGATGGTCAGCTGCTAATCATGCAAGAGTTTATCAAAATAGACTAGCACGTTTTTACCAAAAGAAAGTCATTGAATGTAAGTTCAAAGTTGGTGAAATGGTTGTCAAAAGAATCTTTGTAAAACCTGGTGGTCCGCGTTCTAAGCTCCAACCCAATTGGGACGAACCATATGTTGTATCACATGCTTTTCCTGGTAACGCTTACCGTCTAGTTAATACAGAAGAGGAAGAGTTGACTCACCCCTGGAATGGTCTATATCTCAAGAAATACTACCCTTAGGTTAAAGAGTCGATCAACATGGTGCAAAGACCAGTGGAATCAGAAAATTTAGAAACTCAAATTTCCTTATCAGTCTGAATAATTTAATTCAAACACATTACTACACACACTTATACGTTTGATTCGTGAGTAACAAGAGATGCCAAGTTCTAAGGAATACCGAAAGCTTGACTAAAAGTGTAAAGTGCAAATCATTCTTTTCAAACAAAAATTCTGTTTTTTACATTCAGCCCATAATGTCGGAATGAGGCTTAGAATAGATTACCAAGAACACCCGCCATCTTAGTAGGAGGCCGTCATAAAAAAAATGGGGCAGATCCGTCCTAAGAAAAAGAAAAGAAAAGCAAAAGCAAAAGGCAAAAGCCAAATGTCAAATCAAAACGCCATTACACTACAAACGTTACATCAAGGCCATGAAATGAAATAAAAGGGAACGCAAGGTCGATAAATACCCCGGAAAGAAAATGACCGAACCCCAACAGATATTAGGGTAAGAAAGGAATATCTTTTTAGGTCTCCGGAACCTTTTCGTGGGCTTTCTAAACCAATTCTTCCTTTCTTTTCTGAAGAGGCGTACTCCAAGCTTAAGGAACGACCTAGATTGACTAAGAATCAAATCATCAAATGGGATCACAAATAGAAACACAAGTTCAAGCACGATGGGTCTAAGTTAGATTATTGAAGAACAATCTGGGAATTAAGTTAATAAATGAATATGTTTCTTTTTTAGTACCATGCTGGTCTTTTTGCACAATACAAAATCCAAAAAAAAAGTACATATCCCAAAATCCAAAAAAAATGCATATTTCAAAATCCAAAAAAAAGGCACACATTTCAAAACCAAAAAAAATAGATGTTTCAAAAATCAAAATATATATATATATATATATATATATATATATATATATATATATGTTCCAAAACCCAAAAAAAAATGAATATTTCAAAACAACAAGAAAATATTTCAATTAGCATCTGCTTATTGCATCTGGTGTGTTTCATTCTTTTTATTTCTAGTGAACATCTGTTTGCTTGCATGTTGCATTTTTGCTTACAGTTTGATTATTCATGCTACCTTTGTTAATAAAGGCTATGACCCTTGACCTTTCTACCAAGTAAAGGACCAAACATCTCGGCTATTCAACCAGGCAAGGGGCTAAGCCTAAATAGATACTTAACATGTTTGTTAAGTAATATACAGGGTACAGGAACGAAAGCCAAGGAAATCACACAAATGCCAAGGCACAAGGTTGAAGGCAAAAGTTTCATATATATATCAAAATATGCTTTTGTACAGGACTCACAAAAAGAAGAAAATACAGAAGTAGCCCTCACGGCTAACTCTCCTCGGCCCCTTCATCAAACTGGCTCTGAGCCTCATCAGGAGCATGCGGTGCCGGTCCTCGACTGGGCGGAGGTGGTGGTCCCATCAGACTCGGACCAGCCTGGCCCGATGATATGGCCACGCTCGCGGTGAACGCACTTCCGTGCCCTCTTTCCTGCGCTCGCTGGCAGGCACGTCGGTAACGCTCCTCCACGCTGCGTCGCTCACGCTCCGCGACACCAAGCTGGACCCGGAGGGAAGTCACCTCGGCATCGACCCGCTGCCGCTCTTGCTGTTCCCGCTCTCGGTCCTCGGTAAGCATTTCCAGACGGATCTGGAGGCGTATCAGCTCACGAGGAAGATCATCGCTGGAAAGGCGTGCCAACTGCTCCTCCAAGACTCTGATACGTGCAGCGTCAGCCTCGGCACGAGCAGCTGCTGCACGAGAATGCTCCAACTCCACTTCAGCCCTCTGAAGGGCCTCCTGAAGCTCAGCGACCTACAATAGGAGACCTTGTCAGTTCAAGATAATCAAGTAAATCAAAGTTCAACAATGGAAGAAGAAGAATAGAACTTACTCGAGCAGCGTAGTCCTCCTCCGCAAGAGAAGCCCGATGGATGGCGGAGCCAAGCTGGCCCTGGAGGTCGGCAAGGGCAGCCTCATGAGCAGTAGACGAGGTGGAAGATGATGAGGCTCCATAAATAGGGGGAGCCGCTTGGGTGTAGACCGCTTGCTGCACCAAAAGACAACCGTCAGTGGCTAATTGTCAAAACAAATTAATTAATTAAAACATTCATTCATAAGCATGCATACATACCAGGTCAAAGAGCTCCTTCTGGACCTGCTCCAACTGGGCCTCCGCATCATGTAGGCGGGCCCAGAGGTCGATGATGACCGCATCTCGCGCATCCTACATACCATACATACATACATTCATTCACAAACATAAAATAAGACAATAATAAAATGAAAGAAGTATGAAAGTCATACTTACATCGAGTGGTCGGAGGAGCCGTAGTTGATCGGCGTAGTGGGCCCGGTATTGCTGGAGATAAGCCTCGCTGCTCTCCGCTTGGGACTCCACCCGAACGCCGCGGCGGTGCCAGTCCTCGTATTGCCCTAGGAACTTGGCACGCCAATCCGTGAGGACCTGCTTGCCCCTCATACTCCTCCCAACGCCCTCTGGGACCTCCTCTTCGATCCATTCTTGATGGAGGCCCAACGTCCTCATCACTAGGCGGAGGCGGAGCGGCTCGATTTTGTTGAGGCACTGGAGCCACATCTGCCTCCCGAACCGTCTCTGGCCAACCGTCACCCACGGTTGGCCCCCCTCGCCCATGCCCAAGTAAGGGCACCAAATCACCTGCATACAAGTTAGATGCATTCACATAAATAAATTGCAAACTGCATTTTAACAAAATTGAACAAATTAAAGACTTACCAGAAGTCCGGGAGTCCCCGGTAGGCCCCTATCACTAAGTCCTATGAGATCCGGGCCCTCATCGTCCCCTGCAAATAAAACAAGAAAATTCCATGAGTCAATAGAAAATCAATAAAAAAATTCCTTTTAAAAGGCGTCTGCAGTGATGGACGCCCATTGAAAGGCGTCCACCACCCTTGACGCCATTTCAACTCATTTTCTGCCCTATTTAAAAATTAAATTTTGGCTTGAATGGCGTCGGACCATAGCGACACCCTTTGAAAGGCGTCACCTGGTCTGGATGCCATTCAAACCCGATTTTCGGACTTTTTGAAAAAAGTCCCCTTCTTCTCCTCTTTCCTTCATCCCATTCACATCCATAGAAGAACTTACCAAGTGGGAACCTTCCTCTTCTCCTTCCTCCTCACCCACGGCCGCCGGACGGGCTTCTTCTTCCTCTAGGAAAGCCTCCACCGCCGCAAGTTCGGCCGGCATCGTTTCTTCGTGAGCTTCTTCCACCGGCACCACCGAGAGAGAGGCGGTTCGTCGGCGTTTCACCACCGCCTTGGCCTTGCTAGATCCACCTCGCTCCATAGCTTCAAGGGAGTTCGGATTGAGAAGAAGAATAAGAGAAAGAAGGAGAGAGCTTGGGTGTGAGAGAGAGTTTGAAGAGGGCTTGAGCTTTGCCGTTGGTCGCGGGAGATGGCCGGGGAAGAGAGGAAATCGCCGGAGAAGAAGAAGATCGCCGGAGACAGTAGAGGAGAGAGGAAAAGCAAGGGAGAATGAGGAAGAAAAGAGGGCTTACACGGGTTCTGTTAGAGAAAGTTGAAACGTGTCGGGGTACAGCGACGCCATTCATGGCGCATAAACTGAGGCGGCAAAGGACAGAGGTTTGAAATTGATCAAAAGGCGTCTTCATAGAGCGACACGTTTCATTTTAAACCACAAATTCTTATAAGAACAGTACAAGGCATGATGATTAAACGCGTCCACACATCACGACGCATTTCAGTAGAATAATCACAGAATTAATGGCGGAATTCTGGAGAAAAGCAAGAGAGAGAATTGAAAGGCGTCTACATGTTTGGACTCGTTTCAAGATTAATTCGGAATTTTCAAAATAAATCTCTTATTTAAAAAAGGATTTTGGATGAAAGGCGTCTACACTTATGGACGCATTTTAAGGTTAATTCGGGATTTTAAAGATTAATGTCTATTTTTTTGGAAAATGAGTTATTGTTAAAAGGCGTCTTTCTAAGTGGACGCGTTTTGCATTAAAGTATACCCGGACTGTCATAGTTTAAGGAAAAATCAAGTTTTTATTTAAGAAAAAATCATGAACAAGTCACAATAAATTGAGAATGAATTTCAAGACATAAAGGAACAATACTTTATTGTAATAAAGTCTTTATTACATTAAGAAAGAAAAAAAAAAAGAGAGAGAGAACATTCAAGGAAGAAATTCCCGAAGTCTTAGTATATATGGAACAGATAATCCTCTATCTGTTTCTCGAGAGGATTTTACACGATGATTGAAGCTAATATTCCACAAAGTGACTATAAGTTCAGTGGCTTCATAATCTTCATCAGATTCCAAGGCACGCTTCTTGATTGGAGATGTATGGGAAAATTCAGGAAATTCATAGTGAGGCAAGCAGAGTTGAGTATAGCAGCGATGAGGATTGTATAGCACGAACTCAGTAGCCCCGATCAGTTTAAGCTCTGCACCTGCTGCACGGCGTACCCGAATTGGCTTTCCTACAAGAGCAAGAGGTGAAGAGTCGAACTCATTTGCTGACATTCTTCTCAGATAATCTCTCCAGTCAACTTGAGTCTTGAGTTTTGGCACTTGATTGATCATCCTCTCATTCAATTTCACAATGTTGGAAATATGGAAGATTGGGCTATTTTGATAGATTTGAGACGGTCTTGCAGAATTCCTAGTGTGATATTCAAACTTGAAGTGCAACTCAACCCATAGAGTGAAGAGGAGCATGCAACCATAGGGAGGCTGACCTGTAGACGCTGTAGAGAGCCCACTGTAGAGATAGGCTAGAATCGTTGTGCTGATATGTCTTCCCTCAAAGATCTCGCAGATTGCACTGACTTGATCATCTTCTAGTATGTTATCTTGAGCAGGAAAGAACAAAGCTACAGCTAGGCACGTGGTGAAAGCTTTCATCACGTTCTCAGTATCATCCTCTCTAAGATCTTCAATCTCGTACAAAGTCCACTATGTTAGTTTTACAAGATTGATTCATTTCTTGGTGAGGTGTCCTTTAACTTCTGTTGGGTCCTTCATGATTTTCATCAACAGTTGTTAACCTGTGATCTTTTCCCTCATCAGAGCCATCTTATTCTGGATCACTTCATTGTCACTGTACAACTTGATTTTGGGAAGGCCCAATAGGAGTTCAACTTCCTCTAGAAGAATAGTACATTCAAATTCAGGAATAAGGAAAGTATGGGTTTGAGGATGCCACAACTCAATCAAAGCACCCATAGCCACCCAATCCACGTTTGGACTTTTGTAATGCTTCACATGGACTACTAGACCCTGGATGTTCTACTTGGAAATAAAGGATTGCATGGAAATAGTAGTACTTTTAGCAAGCTTTCGAATCCAAGGAAGGGATGTGAATTTCCATGGGCCGGGAAACAAAGGGTACGCATAGAAAATAAAAGGGAGAATCACTTGAAGAACTTGAAGAATATGAAGAACATGGAATTGAAGAAGAAAAAAGGATTGAAGGGAAAGAGGATTTAACTTACTTTGAGGTTAGGATCTCTTCCACTTAGATGATTTACCACGTTGGAGAGCTTCTCTAGCATCTTCTTCACCTGCTTGCTTGAAGAATTCATCTTGTTCTTGAAGCTTTTCCTTCTTGAAGCCTTGAAACTTTGAAAAATCCTTGAACTTTGAAGAAAATCCCTAGCTTTAATCTCTAGATTGTGTTAGGAATGTCTTGATACAAGTTTATGGAGTTTATATAGAGAGAATTGCGATTCTATGAAGGCTTTTCCGGATTCGAGAAAGGATAAGAATAGAGAGAGTTGGAATCCGGGTAGAAGTTAGCCAAAACCTGTTTCTGCGACTGAAAAGGCGTCGTTGAACAGCGACGCGTTTTAGTTGGATTAATGGCGTCAGCGCGACACGACGCGTTTCAGGGTTTTATGTTATTTACCCGAAATTCAATGTTTATCTATATTTTGATGCTTAATTAAACACTTGATTGAAGTTACTGATAATTTTTAAGTGCAGGAAATTCAGTAAAATCCAAATGAGGCTGGAAAATATCAAGAAGATCCCACTATGGGAGTTTATGAGTCCCGACTGTGGCTAAAAAGACAGTTATCTCTATCCCTGTATTCTTTCATGTAATTAAATTTGCATTATCAGCATTACTATATGACTATATCAAGGACCTTGTGGTTTTGATGAAACTGAAATTTGAGTTCCCCTACAACAAAAACAGTGATAATTCCAGAAAATTCTTAATCGCACGGATAGGCCGTTTAATTGTTAATTAGTGAGGACGATGGTTCCACTTTTGTGAAACGGTGTGTGGATAAACAAGCTTCGGCTTAGCACTGAATTACAAGAATTGGTATCTTGACTCATTAATGACAATTTAACAATATTATCCTTGATTATTTTATATTTATTTGATTTTATATTTTTCTTTTAGCCCAGCATGCATCATGTAGGACTTTGATATAATTGTGATAAGAATTAATTCTTGATTAAGTTTCAGACCATTGATCAAATAATTCCAACATGATATGAAATATTCCATTCTGAATTGAGTATCTTGATTATCTTTGAGGTTCGCTTGAAGATATATGTAAGGATTGAGGTTTCGGATCCGGTTATTGGGTCAGTTTCGGGGTCGGATCCCTTAGTTTGGGCCCTGGTGGGCTAGCCTTGGGGCGCGAGAGTACGGCCCCGGTCATATCGTCTGAATGGCGTCTTGGAAGGACGACACCATTTAGAGTACGACCCTGGGTTGTCAGTGTACGGCCCGGTCTTGTCATCTGAATGACGTCGGGCTTGCACGACGCGTTTTATCTAGCTTCTGTTTGACCCCGCGAACCCTCCTTCCTTTCCCTCATTCTCTCCTTTCCTCTCTCTCTCCTCTTCCCCCTCCGAACTCCGGCGAACCACCTCCCCTTCTCCTTGCTTTCCTCCCCCCATTCCATCTCTCCCTCCACTCCATCAACCTCCTAACTCCCACCAATACCACCACCATCTCCTCCGCGACGTTTTTCTCTCCGGACGGTGGCCGACGTCTCGGTGGAGTAACGACGTCCACGGCGGTACCGGCGGCGGCGTGTGGCGAAGTGGGTTGGCGGCTTGGAGCTAGGAGGAGTTCGAGTAACCGGTAGGGTAACGATCCCTGTTGTATTTCATTTAAAAATCATGTTTTTCCCGCTTTGGAGCATGTTTAGGGGTTTTCTTGGGGTGAAAATATTAAATGCATGTAATGAGAAATTGGGTGTTTTAATGGGTATCTAGGTTCTTCTCCTCCTTCTCCACTTTGTTCGTATTTTTACACGATTTGGGGGAGGAAATTCCACCCCGTGGATTAAGGGAAGGCGGAGGGAGAACCTGTCAGTGAAGGTTGAATGGCGTCGGGGGACAGCGACGCCTTTTAGAAAGGCGGCTTCCACCCACGACGCGATTTGACCCAGATAACAGACTCTGTCTTTGGAACTGAATGGCGTCCAAAGACAGCGACGCCATTTTAATCGCGTCCTCCGTGAACGACGCCTTTTAGGCCAGTTTTTCCATTGAACCAGTTTAGGGGTCTTAAATAACGTCGGCCTTGGGCGACGCGATTCAAGCCAGAATTCCATTAATCCATGCAATTAACACATGTTTACACTGTTAGATAGTTTAGTTAATTGCATGTGTAGAAATGTACTCGATGACATTGGATTCTATGTGATCGGATTGCACCGTATTGTGTTTTGTGCAATCGTGGGCCTAGAGTGACAGTTGTTAGCGCTTAGGCACCCTGTGTCGGTGTGGGAGTGACACGACGTCGGTGTGGGAGTGGCGGGGTGACGCCTAGAGAGAGGGTCACCTGGTGTACCCCGGGGTATAGCTAGTACCGATGTTGGAGTGGTACATTCGGAGTATCACTCGTGCTGGGGGAAGCAGAAACCACCTGGAGCCTGTCGGGCCGGAGTAGCCAGCGAGCTATCCGAGGGGTTGCTGTTTGGTCTCAGCGGGTCGGTGTTTTCCGTGTTCGGCCATGCGACTTGTGTGTTTCGCCGAGGCACGGGTTGTGGACTTGTGACGGAGTGGTTTTTAGAATTGTGCATGTTACCGTTTGAATGCATGCGTTTCATAACGAAATTGGAAAATGTATTTACTGCTTTAATTGCTTAAATTGTCTATATTTGTGTTGTTATACTTGTGGGTGCGTGAGTGGGCGGTGGGGATCGAAGGATCCCTACTGAGTCTTTTCGATGAGACTCACCCCTGCGGTTTTCAAGTAAGGGTTCTAGGCAGGCGTAGCAAGGAAAGTGTTGCTTTGGGTCGCGTGCCAGCAGCCGTTGTTCCGGGGTATGCCCCGATGTAGTTGTCATTTTATTTTCTGGCCTGTATGCTTAATTATTTCTTTTTAGTTGGAGTATGTAATTATTTGCTGAGTCGAGTCGCATTGTAATAATTTTTAATTCTTGTACTCCCTTTTCAATTCAATGCGATGTGAATGTTTAACTTAGTTTATTATTTATTTTCCAGACTTATCTAGATCCTGGTTTGGCTCCAAATTAATGATTCGATACCCATTTAGTAATCGGATCCCCGATTATAAGGTGGCGGGTCCTTACAATATTCTTGGAATTCTATCTTTTCTTGGATTCTTTATCCAAATATTCCTGTTTTCTTTTAAGATCTATCATGGCTGCAGCACGTCCACATTAGCTGGCAATCACTCCCCATGATGAAACCTGCAGTGTCTATGACCTGAGGTACTTTCCAATCCGTGGAGGTTGATCGACCTTATTTTATTTCCTTGTCTATTTCATCCAGACAGGATTGATTTCATCAATATTATTGAGTTATCTTCATTGATGATTTTGAGAAAAATTCCAATCATGTGATGTTAAGAGCATGTCTCATCACACCTTGGCATCACCTTTTCAGTACATTTCATTTCATTTCACTCCCTTGCAAAGATGATGCCAAGGTGAGGCAATTGTAGACACGCTAATTTTGACATCATTTTGAGTAAATTTCATATCATATAATAATGCCTCAGAATGGTCTAATATTTAATCATTAGTTAATTTTTATTAATCTTTCCAGATTGATTATCTAAATAGTATCGGGTCATACAGACATAATTTAAGTTAATTAATTAAATTGATTTTAACTCAAATTTTAATCAAATATGAAAAAGTCTAAAAGACGTCGACATGTGTAAACGCCATTTAGAGTTTATTCTTATTTTGATTTTTAAGTTTGCATTTTAATTAATTGATTAATTAGATAAAAGACATCTTCAAGGCACGACGCCATTTAGGTCTCCTAAGCTGTTTCTGTCTCTTTTTCCGGATGTTTATCCTTATCTTAATTAGTCTAAAAGACGTCTCCCATGGGCGATGTATTTTTTATTACAAATAATGATGAATTAATCTGTGTTAATTTGTTTGTTAGTTGGATAAACTTTAAAATCCTTCATGTTAATCTGATCATAACCGCAGATGTAAAGCCTATAAATACCCAACCCCTTAGTCATTGAAAAAAGAGTGATGATAGTGGTAATTGAGTGAAATTGGAGCAAAGTATCTTGGCGACGACGTCCAGGCACTGAAGGATCGAAGTGCTGCTACTTCTAGGAGTCTTGAAGCAAGCTACATCTCTTCTTCATCACTTCTTTGTCCTTTCAAGAACTTTCAAGACCAAGGCTTTACAGGGGCCATCCAACTCAGTTCTTAATTATTCATCATCATATTAGTTCAAAATCTCATTCATCACATCACTCCATGCAACACACACTCACTAGCATTATTTTCCAATCCATATTTTAAGGGGTTTAAAAGACCATCAAACAAGTGAGTTCATTTGTTTAGTTGCATGATTATAATTTCTACTGGAATAGATACTACGTCTATTTGAGTTCTTATTGTTCCCTCTTTCTTTCACTTTTTGCAAGGTTCAAAGGTACAAAAGGAGATAAAGAGGAGATAATCAACAAGGAAAAAGAAATCCGGATTATCCTCAAAGTCCGATAAGCATCCAAAGCAAGAATAAAGTCAAAAGGACTCTCTTTCTTCAGCCGGCTGAAGGAGGGGAATCAAGGACTCAAACATCTCCCAATTCCAAAACAGGTAGGCGATCAATCTTTTCTTTTAGAACTTTTTAGTTAAAAGTTTCTGGCGATCACATTCACTTAGTTTTAATAGGTTTTATTTGTCACTTAAACAACATAAATTTTCATGATAATCACACACTCAATTTGAGCACTCACACAAGAAAAGGTAGGGAAACTGATCTCGCATCTCATCTTCTCGCTCCCAGGTCGCCTCGCCTCCAGAGCAATGCTGGTAAATCACCTTAACCAGAGGAACAACCTTGTTCCGAAGGACCTGCTCCCTGCGATCCTCAATACGCAATGGAAATTCCGGCAAGGACAAGTCCTCGGCGACTTCCAATTCTGAAAAGTCCAAGACATGAGACGGATCCTGAACATACTTCCTTAGCAAGAAAATATGGAACACATCGTGCACTCCTGCAAGACTGGGTGGCAAGGCTAGCTGATACACCGTTCCCCAATTCGAGTAAGAATAGGAAAAGGCTCAATATATCGCGGACTCAGCTTACCTCGCTTACCGAATCTCATCACACCCCTGGAGGGTGAGATTCGGAAAAATATGTGGTCCCTAACCTCGAACTCAAGCGGTCTCCTACGGATATCTACATAACTCTTCTGCCTACTCTGAGCTGTAGTCAACCTCTGCTGTACTACTCTAGCAACCTTAGCATACTACTGTACCAACACTGGCCCTGCTATTTGCCTCTCGCCAATCTCAAACCAATTCATAGGATATCGGCACGGCCGTCCGTACAATACCTCAAATGGCGCCATGCCGATACTAGAATGATAACTGTTGTTGTAAGCAAACTCCACTGTAGACAAGTGCTGCTCCCAAGAACCTCCCCAATCTAGGCAACAAGCCCTGAGCATATCCTCCAATGTCTGAATGGTCCTTTCTGACTGTCCATCAGTCTCAGGATGGTAAGCCGAGCTAAAGGCTAACTGCATACCCAAGGCCTTCTGAAAACTCTTCCAGAACCTAGAAGTAAATCTCGAATCCCTACCTGACACGATGGACAAGGGCACCTCATGCAGAGAGATGATCCGGTCCACAAACAACTTAGTCAACTTACCGACTGACCAGTCCTTCCTAATAGCTAGGAAGTGCGTAGACTTGGTCAATCGATCAACAATGACCTAGATTGCATCCCTCCTGCTGGGTGACACGGGCAATCCCATCACAAAGTCCATAGTCACGTGCTCCCATTTCCACTCCGGGATTGATAACAGCTACAACAACCCTCCTGGTCTTTGGTGCTCTACCTTAACCTGCTGATAAGTCAGGCACCTTGTCACATAATCAGCTACGTCCTTCTTCATACCAGGCCACCAAAAGCGCCTCCTCAAATAATGATACATCTTAGTCATTTCAGGATGCACTGCATATTTAGAACGGTGCGCCTCGTCCAAGACACTCCTGCGCACCTCTTCCTCAGCTAGAACATAGAGTCTGCCTCTAAATCTGACTGTGCCATCATCCCACAACTCTACCTCTGATACCTGGAGAATCTGCAATAGCTCTGCATCCGCCCTCTGAGCCTCGATCATTGCATGGTACACTGCTGGCCTCACAGTCAAGCTGACCAACACGGCTCTATTGACCTCTCGAGGAATCCTAAAGGAAGATTCCACAACCTGCTCATATAATCTTCATTCATGAATCATAAGATGTGATACGACCGTCTTCCAACTCAAGGTGTCTGCCACCACGTTCGCCTTGCCCGGATGATAAGAAAGGTCGAGGTCATGATCCTTAATAAACTCCATCCACCTACGCTGCCTCAAATTCAGATCCTTCTATGTGAATATGTACTTCAGGCTCTTATGATCAGTAAAAACTTGAAACTTCTCCCCATATAAGTAGTGTCGTCAGATCTTCAGTTCAAATACTACAGCCGCCAACTCCAAGTCATGAGTGGGGTAGTTCTCCTCATGCTTATTTAGCTGCCTAGAAGCATAGGCCACAACCTTACCATGCTACATCAGAACAGCACCCAAACCTCGATAAGATACATGGAGTAAACCACGAATCCACCAGAACCAGATGGAAGCACTAGAATTGGACCCGAAGTGAGACGAGCCTTCAATTCAGCGAAACTCTACTTGCACTCTTCGCTCCACACGAAACGAACACCCTTACGAGTCACCCTTGACAAGGGGGTTGCTATCGAAGAAAAATCCTGGACGAACCGTCTGTAATACCCAGCTAACCCCAGGAATCTCCTGATCTCAGTTACAGTCGTCGGTCTACCCCAGTCCATTACTGCCTCAATCTTGGCTGAATCTACAGTAATGCCATCTCAAGAAATGACATGCCCTAGGAAGTGCACCTTATCTAGCCAAAATTCACACTTGCTAAACTTGGCATAGAGTTGGTGCTCTCTCAGAACCTACAACACCACCTGAAGATGCGTGGCGTGCTCTTCCTCAGAAGAAGAATATATCAAAATATCATCTACAAACACTACCACAAACTGATCTAGGTAGGCCCTAAAGACCCGGTTCATCAAATCCATAAAAGCCGCCGGAGCATTGGTCAAGCCGAAAGGCATAACCAAAAACTCATAATGTCCGTACCGAGTTCTAAAAGCCGTCTTACTCACATCAACCTCACGGATCCTCATCTGGTAATATCCTGATCTTAAGTCAATCTTCGAGAATATCTTGGCAGACTGCAACTGATCCATCAAATCTTCAATTCTCGGAAGTGGGTACTTGTTCTTTATAGTTATATGGTTCAGCTGTCTATAACCAATGCACAGCCTCAGAGAACCATCCTTCTTCCTAACAAACAGAACTGGAGCACCCCACGGAGAAGTACTGGGACGGATAAAACCCTTATCCAGCAATTCCTACAACTGCACTTTCAACTCAGCGAGTTCGGCTGGAGCCATCCGATACGGGGCCTTAGACAAGGGCGCCATACCTGGTGCAAGCTCAATAGTGAACTCAACATCCCGCTGAGGAGGAAGGCTAGACAACTCCTCAAGAAACACATCAACAAAGTCACAGACAACAGGCACCTCCCAAGGACTGGAACCACTACTAACACCAGCTACAACTACTGAGGCAAGGAAAGCCTCACAGCCACTAACAAACAATCTCTAGGCCTTAAAAGCAGAAATAAGAATACCACGAGAAGAGAGCCTAATACCTTGGAAGTAGAAGGCCGGGATGCCCGGAATGGAGAAACGCACCCTCTTCCTATGGTAGTCCACCACAGCATAATAAGTCTCCAACTAGTCCATACCCAAGATGACATTAAAGTCACGAATGGCAAGCACAACTAACTGGGCAGGTAATTGATGACCCTCAATAGTCAAGGGAACCTCATTCAAACAATTATAAGTTAACATGAAATCCCTAGAAGGAACCTCAACCATCAGTCCATCAGATAACTCATCAATGGGTGCAGAAAGAATATCTACAAACTGCTCAGAAATAAAGGAATGCGAAGCACCCGAATCAATCAACACATGCGCGGAGTTCCCAAGGATAGAAAGTGTACCTTCCACCAAGTTGGACGCACGAGCCTCCTTCCTGGTGATAGCAAGAACTCTCCCCTGAGTCCTTAACTTCTTCTGATCACTCGGTCCCAGCCCCTGACCATGTCCCTGCGGGCAATACCTTGCCAAATGGCCCTGCTAGCCACAAGTATAACACCTCCCAGAAAATGCAGGACACTGAGTCCCACCGTGAGTGCCGCCACAATGACGACAAGCTGTCGGAAGCCTTTGAGCTGCCTCCTACTGAGCACTGGACACCGACTGACTCTGCTGGGTCTGCTACCGCCTCTGTTGCCACTGCTGCTGCCACCACCTTGAAAGAACCTCCTGAATCTAGAGCCGAGTGAAGACGATCCTGATCCAGACGAAGGAGCTGCTGCTGCTGTCTTTCCCTTGCCATAAGTCTGTCCTTGAGTAACCAGTCCCCTCTCCCGAGCTGATTGATCATGTTGTGCCTCTACTGCTGCGGCACACTTAACCGCCGATGCCAAGTCCGAACAATAGTGGGACACCACGAAACTCCTCAAGTTGGACCTCAGTCCATCCACGAACCTCTCAGTCCGACGCTCTTCGTCTTCGGAAATAAAAGGCACAAACCTCCCAAGCGAAACAAATTTCATCTGGTACTCGAGCACTGTCATGCTCCCATGGGCCAACTCCATAAATTCCCTTTCCTTAGCCTTCTGGACATGCCTGGGGAAGTACTGCGCATAGAACTCCTTCACAAATGTTTCCCATGGAATCTCCCTGAGATTCCTATCTGCATAAGACAAGCTCTTCAAAGTGGTCCACCAGTCATAAGCATCATCCTTCAACATGAAGGTAGTCAACAGAGTTCTCTCAACTGCCGCACAATCCATGGTATTGAAAGTTTTCTCTAGCTCCTTCAGCCAATGAATGACCTCATCAAAGTTGGGATGACCGGTAAAATGAGGCGGCTTCAGCTTCGGGAATTTCTCCAAAGCAGCTGAAGGCCCTCCCCGAGTACTAGAACTCTCACTAGGGTCTCGAGTCTGATATCTGGTCATCGTGTCCATCATAGCCTCCATAAAATGCTCCATACTTGGTCTACCAGCCTCAGACCCACTAGGAACATCTCCCTGCTCCCTAATAACTGTCATTCTCTTCCTAGGAGCCATCTAATCGCCTACAGTCATAACAATCGAAAAATTCTAATTATAATCTAAAACCTACACTACCGCCGTGCCTATACTGGATAATGCATTTATTTGCTGAAATTACGGTACTTAACCTAGTGATTCATCTATTTGCCAGACCAAATGCTCTGATACCAACTGTTACGACGCGCCACCCTATAATTGGGGATCCAATTACTAAATGGGTACCGAATCATTAAAATTTGGAGCCAAACCAGAATCTCGATAAGTCTGGGAAATAAATGATAAACTAAGCTAAACATCCACATCACATCGAATTGTAAAGGAAGTGCAGGAATTAAAAATTATTACAATTCGACTTGACTCAGTAAATAATTACATATTCCAACTTAAAAGAAGTAATTAAGCGTACAGGCCTGAAAGGAAAATAACAACTATATCGGGACATACCCCGGGACAGTGGCTGCTAGCGCGCAACCCGAGACAACACCCTCCATGCTACACCTGCCTGGAACCCTCACCTGAAAACCGCAGGGGTAAGTCTCATCGAAATGGACTCAGTAGGGATCCTTCAATCCTCACCACCCACTCAAGCACCTACAAGTGCAACAATACGAATATAGGCAATTTAAATAAATAAAGCAGTAAACACAACTCCAAAAGATTCTCAAATTTCGATATAAAACGCATCCATTCATAAATGTAACATGCACAACTCTGAAACCACTCCACCACGGAGTCTACAACCAGCGTCTCGGCTAAACACATAAATCACGCGGCCGAATGTGGAAAACACCGACCCGCTGAGACTAAACAACAACTCCGCGGATAGCGCGCTGGCTACTCTGGCCTGACCGGCTCTAGGTGGTTCTTCTTCCCCTAGCACGAGTGACACTCCTAATATACCACTCCCACACCAGCACTAGCTATACCCTGGGGTACACCAGGTGACCCTCTCTCTAGGCGTCACCCCACCACTCCCACACCGGCGCCGTGTCACTCCCACACCGACACAGGGTGCCTAAGCGCTAACAATTGTCACTCTAGGTCCACGGTCACATAAAATACAACCCAACGCGATCCAATCACGTAGAATCCTCGTCCTCGAAGTATGTTTTCAAGTATACATTTAACAAAACTATCTAACAATGTAAACACATGTTAATTGCATAGATTAATGAGGTTCTGTTTTGAATCGCGTCGCCTATGACCGACGTCATTCAAGACCCCTAAACTGGTTCATACGAAAAACTGGCCTCATAATATAGCATAAAACGCGTCGCCCCTGGCAACCGCCATTTAAATGGCGTCGCTGTCCCTGAACGCTATTTAAAACAGAAACATAGTCTATTATCTGGGCTAAATCGCATCTCGGGTGGAAGCCGCCTTTTAAATGATGTCGCTATCTCCATACGCCATTTAGCTCTCGCAAACAGGTTTTCCCCTCCGGCCTCCCTGAATCACAAAGTGGGATTTCTCCTCCAAATCGCACAAAAAACGTACCAAAATAGGGAAGGAGGAGAAGAATCTAAATACCTGTTAAAAGCCCACCATTTCTCATTTTATAAAATTAGCATTTGTAACCCAAAAATCTCCTAAACATGCTCTAAAATGGGAAAAATATGGTTTTAATCAAAACACAATGGAGATCGTCACCCTACCGGTTACTTGAACTCCTCCGAGCTTTAAGCCGCCGAACCGCCACGCCACAAGCCACCACCGGTACTACCGTGGGCGCTGTTACTCCATCGGGACGTCGGCCGCCGTCCGGAGAGAAATGTGCCGCGAAGGAGATGGTGGTGGTAGTGGTGGAAGTTAGAAGGTTGATGGAGTGGAGGGAGAGGAGGAATGGGGAGAGGAAAAGAAGGAGAAGGAGAAGGGGGCGTCGGATGGATCGGAGGGGAGAGGGAGGAGAGAGAGAGAAATGGAGAGAATGAGAGAAAGAAAGGAGAGCTTCGGAGCATCAACCGAAACACGCTAAAACGCGTCGTCCAAGACCGATGTCAATCAGACGACAAGACGGATTTGTACACTTACATACCAGGACCGTACTCTAAATGGCGTCGACAATGCAAGACGCCATTCAGATGAGACCCGGGCCGTACTCTCGCGGTCCAAAATCGGCCCACGTGGCACACTCTAAAACGCGTCCCCCTAACCAGACGCCCTTTGAACCGTGTCGAGCAAACTCGATGCGAAAAAGAACCCATGCCCCAACCCCATAAGGGCCCAAACCAAGGGGTCCGACACCAAAACTGATCCGATAACTGGATCCGAAACTTCAATCCTTACAAAAGTAGTTATAGAAGAAGTTTCAAATCCACAAAATGCTTCGGTCTCATTGGATGAGTCATTAGTTCCAAAGCTTGTTCAAGAGTACATATAGGAGCCTCATAGGTCTAGTAGAGTACCTAGACAACCCGAAAGATATGTGAGACATATCAGTGAAGGTGACTTAAAAGTACTTTATAATGAGGATGAAAATCTTAAGACCTACCAGGAGGTCGTTGAAGGCCCAGAAATCGAGAAATGACGAGAAGTCATGAACTTTGAAATTTAATCCACGTATACTAACCAAGTTTGAAACTTGGAGGACTTGCCTGACGATATTATACCAATCGAGTGCAAGTGGATCTTTAAGAGAAAGATTGGTGTAGATGGATGTATTGACACTTATAAGGCAAGATTGGTGGCAAATGTGTTAGTATTTAGGTGTCCTACGGGTTAACTCTGGGCCGGGTAGGCCCAATATGATGTACAATCTTGTTCAACATAATAAAGTGGCAATTATAGCGTAAATTTGTAATATGTGAATTGCTTTACATTGCCTCTATGATATGTAGTTGTAAAGTCAATTTGAGATAGGATCTCAAATGTGAATTTGACTATATATAGACACATACCTTAAACTGTTTCCGATTGGAGAGTAATCACTCTAGGACCTTGATTACTTATAAATCGGCACACATGATGTGTAGATGATCAATCTCATGGTCACATGTGTGGGACACCAACACATATATATAGGTGTTCATCATGGGAGGATGTCCACTGAACTGATCCGTTGATGAGTCTTCAGATGGTTAATTATACCTAATGTCAACCGAAGATCCATCTATCTCAGTAGTATCATTGATCTATTGACCTGAGACATTAATTGGGTCTTGCGTGAGGATCGGTATAGTTTGATTTTTTTTTAAGTGACTTTATCTATAAGTCATGAAATATTAAATTATTAGTCACATTAGAATACATGCGAAGACCGTTAATATTCAAGAAGGAGATCGCTCACTGTCAGGTATATCTCGGACAGTTAATGGGTTATGACATGGACGCTCCACTAAACCCTTGGCCAGGGGTAGTTTCAGTTCGTTTGGAACAAACTTGAAGTTATTAAGGAGGTCATGGTCAGACGACATGATCTCTAGTGGTTTGACAAGAACCATACCATACGATCGTATCAGACTCATAGAATGAGCGAGGGATTATAGCGATGCGGTAACTGAAGACTGAGAGGTACCAAACATGGTGAAAATGAACTCGGCGCCCTCTGGGGTCACACGGATTTGCTTGACCCAATGTGATCAAAGGTTCGGATTAAATTAAACGGTTATTGAGAATAACTAGTTTAATTTACTTCTGATTAGATTAGAAGTTAATGGATCTTAAACCAGAGTGACTATGGGCCTAGAGAATCACACACAATAGATTCTCGCAGAACAAGATATTATTGTATGGACAAATATGCAAAAGCCTAAGATTCTTTTGGGAAAAGAATCAATAAACGGCTTAAAAGTATATGTACAATAATACCAATGACATATATATACTATATATATTATTAGGCTTATTTGACAAATAAGCTATATATATATATATATATATATATAAGATGCTCGAAGGAGAGGCGGTAAAAAGAGGCGGTTCAAGCAGCTGTTTAAGCCATTCCTTTATAAATCCTTTTCACTCCAACTCACCTGATGCTCTAGCCCATAGAACTTGCACCACAAGCTTCTTTCCAGACTCTTCCCAATCTCTGCCGTCTAGGAGAAGGCTCTTGAGGTGGGACGTCCTAGGTGTTGTGCGGTTGGAGGAGAAAGAGCATTGTTGCTGTGAAGGGTCCGTGTGGATCTAACTCTAGAGGCCATACACTTGTGTGGCTCTACACTTCGAGGAGTACGACATCGAATCTAGCAGAACAACGTGTCCTGCACAAGATGAAAATCTCCTTTTTTTTTTAAACTTTTTTAACCGTCTGATCTAAGACTCAACATTACAGATGCCAAGCTTGACAATTTTAAAGAATATAAAAAAAGCTTGTTGCTCAGCAAGTGGTGTCGGATTATCCACTTTGGCTAGGGTCGTGCAAGTAGGACTGCAAATGAACCAATATGCTCGATGAACAACTCATAAGATTGCTCGATAAGAGCTCGATTTGGCTCGTTTATTAAGCTAAATAAATAAGTTTGAACAAATTTTTGAGCACGATTCATTAAACGAGTCAAGCTTAAACACCAGCGAACTCGACTCGAATATGCTCGTGAACAAGTTCGTTTAAGTACTCATTAAGAGCTCATTTTAATACTCGCTAAGAGCTTGTTTAAGTACTCCTTAAGATCTTTTTGAACTACTTATTTAGTTATTCTAATTATAAATAATCTTAATTCATAAGATATTCTAATATCTTGTAGAGTTTTTAGTTTAGTTTGAGTTTATATATTTAAAATTAAAAAAATAGAATTAAGCATATTATAGATTCATTGAGTTTGTGAGTTATTCGATACTTGGTTCAAACTCGTTTAATATTTAAATGAACCAAACTTGAACAACTAATATAAAAACTCGGCTCGAATTCGAACTTAATTAAAATTAGTCGAACCAAGCTTAAACAAAGTACAACTTAGCTCGACTTGACTCATTTGCAACCCTATGCAAGTGTAGGATCCTTTTTTTTGAACTTTTTTAACCGTCTGATCTGAGACCCAACTAGATGCCGAGCTTGACAATTTTAAAAAAATATAAAAAAATTTGCCGCACACAACTGGAACTCTTCAACTAAAGGAGATGTTTATTTATTTTTAATTAGAAAGAAAATCGTATTTCATTTCGTTAAAATCAAATCAAAGTTTGTCGGATTTAGATGGCGCCGGTGATTCCAACCGAACAAAATTACCCCTCATCTGATTGCCCGGACTCGCTTCCTTCACCGTCAACCGGTCCTCGAACATGCCCCGCTCACACGTGTTCAACACCAACAACGCCGTCCCCTCTGCGACGACACGACTCACTGTCTGGTACCGCGAGTGCGATACTTTACCTCTCCCCTCCCCAGCCAGCCCGCAAACCTGCAAGTTCTCTCTGGTGTCTCTCCATTTTGTTATAACTTAAGCGATTCCCAAGCAACCGACAACCACAAATCATGTCCCCTAGTTTATACGGCCACCGGAGCAAAATAAAGAACCCACGGACCGTGACGGCACCGCAACTGTGACCCCTACGCCTCCCTCCCGAGTCCCTGCCCTGCCTCTTCCGAGTCGACACTCAGACTCCGCACAACACAGAGACCAGAGAGATTATAGAGGGGGGTGTGCACGCAGGGGGAGGCCTTGCATCTCTCTCTCTCTCTCTCTCTCTCTCTCCCTCGCCGTAGTCGCACCAAAACCCTCGCCACTTCACAATTCTCGCCGCCGGGACCGCAGAGCGACCGATCCGGCGGAGATCCGTGCAGATTCCCGTCCGATCTGCTCACGCCCCCCGCACCTTTTCCGTCATCATCAACGGCGGCTGCTTTGGAGCAGGGAACGATGCGGAGGAAGAGCAATTGAGGGGTCCTCGCTGCTGGATTTCCGGCGGGCAACACCAGGCTTTGGAGAAACAGCAAGGCGTGCGGCGGTGAGGAGCGAAGCTGGAGCAGCTCAAGACCATCGGGCGGGAGCTCGCCATGGGCTCCCAGGGCGGGTGGGGGCAGTCGAAGGAGTTCCTGGACCTGGTGAAGTCGATCGGTGAGGCGCGGTCCAAGGTGGAGGAGGACCGGATCGTGCAGCAGGAGGTGGAGGCGCTGAAGCGGCGGATCAACGAGCCGGACGTGCCGCGGCGCAAGATGAAGGAGTATATCATCCGGCTGGTGTACGTGGAGATGCTGGGCCACGACGCCTCCTTCGGCTACATCCACGCCGTGAAGATGACCCACGACGACTCCCTGCCGCTGAAGCGCACGGGCTACCTGGCCGTTACGCTCTTCCTCAACGAGGACCACGACCTCATCATCCTCATCGTCAACACCATCCAGAAGGACCTCCGCTCGGACAACTACCTCGTCGTCTGCGCTGCGCTCGCCGCCGTGTGCCGGCTCATCAACGAGGAGACAATCCCCGCAGTGCTGCCGCAGGTGGTGGAGCTGCTGGGGCACCCCAAGGAAGCCGTCCGCAAGAAGGCCGTCATGGCGCTGCACCGCTTCTACCAGCGGTCTCCCGCGTCCGTGTCCCATCTCATCTCCAATTTTAGGAAGGTACGGCCAAAATTCTTGTGTTATATAAGTTTGTACAATCATCACAATGCAGATCGAAACACCCTAGCAAAGTTTTTTTTTTTTTTTTTTTTTTAATAAGAAAAAACTTCCAAATGCGTAATCTGCTACCAGTTGCTCTAATCTTTGAGAACGAGGAACCTAATGATCTGCAGATGTCCAGATCTTGTTAATCAAGTTGCTGACAGATTTGGCCATATTATGGTTTATCTATTGGTGTAGGTTTTGAATTATTAGCATGAAGCTCTGGATAATAATTTATTATCTGATTTGACTGTTTTTCATAGAGTGAGATGCTAGGATTTTAAATTCAGATTGAAACTGTTTTGATTGGAAAGTTGTGTGGAGAAAGGAACTTTAAAAGCCTAAAAGGGTTGTATATTATGTGCCACATTGGTCAACAAGTATTCTTCAAAGAATCTCATCTGACTCATCCTTTCATATAAGAAAGTGATGCGTGCGACCATACGGGGAAGATTATAGTGATGAGTGCTACATTAAGTCACCACCTAACACTACAACTCTAAGTCTTGTCTCATACCTAAATCACTGGTTTACATTAGGACAAGCTGATATGATCTCTCTGAGATATGTGCATTGACCTCTTCAACTATGTGTCTGCACTCATGATTACGTTTCCATTATAATCATTAGCCAACGATGAATCAGAGCAACACATGTGTGATGCAAGTCGACTTTTTCTATGCTACACATGTCAATCCGCTTAAACTTGACGGCTTTCCTAGACATACTTTGCTAGACTGGATGACTCATGACCTTTAGATAATACGTTAAAATAGTATCATCAAGTGTCCACTTCATGATAAAGTGCATAATTCCGAAGGGTACAAAAAACACCAGAGGTTTCACATAGTGACGAAGCAGGGATCCATTCAGTTACTCCTCTGATGGTCATAAGAACAATACATATAATATGATTTGTATGCTATAGTGGAGCAAAATGTAGGAGCAACCATGCTCATATACCATAGGAATCTATAACCTTGTGCTTCTCTAAGCGCATCTAGGTTGGCTGCATGGCATACTCAGATTTGGCTCTCACAGGCTATATGGAAACCAACAAATTTCATGTTCGACTGATTTCGATCAGTCTCATCTTAGCCATCTACTAAGGCGACTATGACTCATCATACTTCCACTGAGCATAAAATCCTTAGAGTCTATTGCATCATGCTCGCTCTTATAGCAACATGGCGATCGTCCGTGTGAGTGGACCGATCACAGTTTGATGGCCTTCACAATTACAATCACATATATAAATGCACGAATAAAGCAAAGACAACATATTCTTCTTATTGCTTAAACTGGTGTCTGTCCATAATAAAGATACAAACCCTTTTGAGATGTAAGCTTCCAACATATTTGAAAAACAAATTTCTCACAAGAGGTTTAGTAAAAGGATATACAATCATCTCATTAGTGTGGATATATCTAAAGACCACCAACCCCTACGCAATGATATCTCTAATAAAATGGTAACGAGTGTCAATATGCTTCGACTTTTTGTGATATTTGGGGTCCCTCATATAGGCTATTGCAACTATATTGTCGCAGTAGACCATAACATCATCTCTTGCATGTGCTGTGACGTCCAAGCTCACCACGAATTGTCTCAATTAGATAGCTTCCTGGATCGCAACAGTGCAAGCAACATACTTAGACTCTATAGTAAATAGGGAGATGCAAGCTTGCTTCAAATGGCTCCTCCTCCAAGCACAAACGCATATCCTAAAGTTGGCGTGCGTTCATTTCTATCAGCTCACCCATCAACATCAGAGTATCTAATCAATTTAAGACTTCCAGTATGATAGTACAGAGCGAGGCTCTCAGTACCTCGTAGATATATAAAGATCCTTTCTTTTGACTGTTTGCCAATGCGTACTTCTAGGATTATTTTGGTATCTACTCACCATGCTAACTACAAAGCAAATGTCGGGTTGAGTGCACATCATTGCATATATGAGATAACCGACTGCATTGACATAAGGAACACTTTTCATTTGTTCTCTTTCTTCCTCTGACTTGGGACATTGGTCTATACTAAGAACACAACCTTTCTCCATTGGAGTATCAACAGACTTGGCATGGTGCATACTGAAGCGTTCTAAGATCTTCTTGATGTAAGTATGTTGAGACACACTTAAAATTCTCTTGGATCGATCCCTCTGGATCTTTACTCCCATCAAGTAATCTGCCTTGCCTAAGTCTTTCATCTCAAATGTAGAAGACAACTACTCTTGTTTGATTCTAATCAACTCTTTATCATGTCCAGCTAATAGGATATCGTCGACATATAAGGAGAGGATGAGAACACTTCTCGTAACCTTTTTGACGTACGCACAATGATCTTCTTCGGTCATTCTGAAGTCAATAGAGATGATCGCTTGATGGAACTGATAGTATCACTGTCTAGACGACTGTTTGAGACCACAGATGGAATGTTTTAAGTGACACACTTTGCGCTCTTGTACCTTGACCACAAAACCCACATGTTGAGTCATATAGATCTCCTCGTCCAGTTCTTTATTGAGAAATGTTGTGTTTACATCCATCTAGAACAATTCACAATCAAGATGAGTGGCGATTGTTAGGATAAGACGAATAAAGGCAAATCTCACCATTGGGAAGGACGTCTCTTCATAGCCTATTCCCTCTAATTAGGTATAACTTTTTGCCATGAGTCGAGTTTTATATTTGTCAATTGACCCATCTACCTTGTGCTCGACTTTTAGGACTCATTTGTTCCTAAAAACCTTACGTCCATGTGGAAGGTCAACTAACTCTCATACCTTGTTCTTAGCCATTGAACTCATTTCTTCTTTCACTACAGCTATCCACTTTTCTGAATTGGATAAGGTCATTGCTTCCTTATAAGATGCATGCTCATCAACATCTACTGAAGTACACATGAATGATTCCTCTTCAATCGTAAAACGACCTTGAGAGATTTGTCCACGCTGGCTTCTACGAGGCAAAATAGTAGGTGGTTCACTCGCACTATCTATTGGAACACTCCCACTGTCTTTGGCAATTTGTGGAGAGAGACACATCTCTCTTTCATTGCCAGAAGATGTAGCATTCCCTTCAAAATCTTGTCTCATATAATCGCATGTCCTATCTTACCTCTCCATTAGATGGATAATCCTCTTCAAGGAAAATCATGTCTCGGACTTCTTTCTCAGTCATGTCTCTATTTGGATGTTCACTATACATTACATAGTCCTTAGAGTGCTCAGGATACCTTACGAACATCTGTTTGCTAGCTATAGGGCCAAACTTCCCAAACTTATGGGAGGTACTATGAATGTATCCAACTGATCACTACGGGCGTAAGTCCTCCAAATAATACTTTTTGCCTTTTATAGTTTATAAGAAGTTGAAGATATTGACTTGGAGGGCACGCAAGTCAGGATATAGGTAGCAGTCAAGAGTGCATCTCTGTAGAAACTTACTGAAAGATTAGCCTGCGCCATCATCGACCAAACTATCTCCATAAGAGTACGATTCCTTCTTTTTGCAACACCATTTTGTTGCGGAGTATGAGGAATTGTGACTGTTTGCGTATCCCCTTCTTTTTCACACAATTCTCTGAATTGATTAGAGAGATATTTTTTGACCCTGTCAGTGCGGAGAGTTTTAGTGCTCTTTTCTTTATCATTCTTAACCTCAATCAGAAAGTGTTTGAAATAAGTCAAAGCCTCTGAACGATGAGAAAGAAGCTACACTGATCGATAGCGAGAATAATCGTCAATAAAAGTAATGAAATAGGATTGGCCATGACGTGCCCCCACATTTAGAGATCCACATATGTTTGAGTGGATTAGCTCTAATAGGGAAGATGCCCTCTTGGCCTTTCCAAATATCTTTCTGTAGGCTTTTCTTGTTAAGTATGGTTCACATATAGGGAGACTCACTTTAGTGAGAGACCCTAATAGCCCCTCTCGAGCCAATCGTGTCATCCTCTCCTGCCCAATGTGCCCCAATCTCGAATGCCATTTCATAGAATTAGCTATAACATTAGAAGAATATGCAATTGTAGATACAAAATCATAATTTTCTAAATCCAGACGAACAAGTTGTTCCTTAAATGATCATGACCATAGAGATTTTGACCAAAGTAGAGAGACATTATAGTTCTTGAGAAATTCAATGTGTAGCCCATACGCAAAAATGCTATCATAGAAAAAAGATTACATCGAACAGCCGGTGCATAACTCACATCATGCAATAGAAGTGTGCGACTAGTTCGCATCCTTAGATGGTATGAGTCAAATCTAAGGACTTCTTCTTGAACACCATTAGCTATGGTGACAAATTGGCTACCAGTAGGTACTCGATGATAATATAAAAATCCAGCTCGCTCACGAGCTATGTGGCTCGTTGCTCTTGAATCTACTTCTAAGGAGAGATGATTTGAGCAACAAACACAATTGAGCACACATATGTGATTGAATTATGACTTTCCTCTAATAGAGGGTCATCTTAACGGCCAAGGTCTTATGCAACATGTTATTTTGATTGGAAAACTCATAAAGAATCATTTGAGGCCATCGTTACTGCATACATTGCGTAAGTAGAAAATTAGGCACTTATATTTCTCAAAATTTCTACTCTTATACTTAATTGGGTATACAATTCGCGACACATATCTTGGATCGAAAACTTCGTTAAGCTTGTAATCATCACCTTGACACATGTACCAAAAAGTATTTCTAATCAAATTAAGAATAAAAATCTATTAACTTTATGATCATTTTGTAGGGCCAAAGTTGATGGAGATGGGTGAGGAGAGCATAGGCGAGTAGTCTCTTGTTAGGAGGAGGAAGAAGAAGCCTTCCCATCTCTCGGAGGTAGGTGTTTCCAAGGTGGAGTTACTACCTGTTCAGAAGAGCCAATGTATCAATGCTTGGAAGTTGGTCATGGGAGAAGGAATGTAAGAAGACTTGGAAATGTTTGAGTTGCGGAGGTTTGGGCCACGTCAGGAAGAACTGCAAGGTGCGGAAGTGAGGTGTTCAACAAGAGGGACTTGTTACTAGTGAGGTTATACCCATCTGTGTTCAAAAGGAGGTGAGAGATATCCCTTGGTCCCCTAGTATAGGTGCTATTAGAAACAAACTGGATGCTTGTGTAGTAGTGGAGTTTTCAGGTGAGGGAGATGGTTGAGATTGTTTGCTTAATTTTTTGAAGTCTCGTTGGGATTTTGAGGAGGATTGGTGGATTTGGGAGCTTTTTGGATGTGATTACCTGGTTTCCTTCCCATACCCTGAGTGGAGGAATGATTGTTTAGCTTGTGTAAGGCTCGCTGTGGATGGAGGCAGCCTTTCATTCAAAGAGTGGTCATTGGAGGTGGCCTCTGAGGAGAAGTAGGGTCTCTCTATCTGGTGTTATCTGTATGGGGTGCCACTGCTCATATGGAATATTTCAGCCTTTCAATCTATTGTTGTCGGCTTTGGGTACCTGAAGGAGGTGGATAAGAGAAGTTTGGATAGGGAATTTCTCCAATATGCCAGGGTCGGGGTGGATGTTCACACAGGTAGCAACATTTCAGAGATGGTAAGAACAAGAGTTGGGGGAGGTCATTTCGTGTCTCCATTAAGACAGAAAAGTCAGGTTCTTCTTGTAAGCTTGACTTAGCTGCAGGTCAGGGTGATGATGTTAATTGGACATGGGCCGATGTGATAGTAGAGTACAAAAAATACAGAAAAGCTACGGAAGACTGTAATAGAGCAGGTTCTGAGAATGTCTGGAGGAAGAAGACTGAGTCACAAGCATTGCTCAGCTGAGTTCAAGCAGGCCATGCAGGTCCAGGTGATCCTCCGAGTTTGAATGAGAAGGTGGAATCATAGTAGCTGGTAGGAGAAAATCTCCTCAGATTTGCTCCATCGGAAACCAGGTAAGGCGGGACCTTTTAGGTTCCAAGGGTCAGGTGGCTGATGGGTCAGAAAAGGTAGGGGCATATCTGGTCCTCTAGTTCTTGATGACCTTTCCAATGTTGTGGCGGGAGGCTCGAAGAAGGATGTTGGTCCTTGGTAGGAGGCGAAGGTGTGGGGTGGGGAAGATGAACAATTGTCGGTGTAAGCATCAGGGCAGGACAGTGATGAACGCAGCGGCAACTAAAAACAAAAAACGATCCCGCCCATTCCCGATCCGTTTTGGACAAAACAAAATGAAAAACATGGTGATCAAACATCACCGTGCGCGGATTCGTATCCGCGTCCGTGTCGATTCCGTCGAGTCGATGCGCTAGCTGCACAAGTGCCCGGCCTCTAGCAGTATCCACGCGATCCTTGCTCGGCGGTTCGTCTTCGATCTCTTGACCAATACGGTACAATCGCCATCATCTCTTCTCCGCAGTGGTGCCCGCGGCTGCGGGCAGAGTTCCCGACGATCGAGAAGTGGAAGTTTCAGAGTAGAGCGACAGGGGGCACTCGGCACGGGGGGTACGACTGTGAGAGAGAGGGAGAGAGGAGGGGCGGCCATCTGGGAGAAACCGTAGAGCTTGGCCTAGGGTTTCTACATAGCGATTATATATATTAATCAAACGATTTTTCACAAAAGTCTCCGGATTAATATAAACCTACTTAAATGGCGTCAGCTAAGAATCTTTGTGCGTGTGACCCTCTAGGCCTAAGTACCAGTCTGGTTTTCAGCCCAATTAGCTCAATAACACTTTATTGACTTGAATTAATTAATTTAATATCTCATATTAATTAATTAATATATCGAATTAATATAGCACATATTAGTTGGTCGGGCTTCCAATCAAGTTGGGTTCCAAGCAACACCACATGATTCTAGAGGGTCATAGGGTTCAACAACTCGCTCATAGAACCTTTATGTCCGCGTGATTATAATACCTCATTCGTACAATGCTTTCGAGTTAACATAGGGTATAGTTAATTGTCAAACTTTAGATGGCCAACTCACCTGGACTAGATGCTGCTGTATACCTGTTCTGATATTGTGTCTGTTCTAGCCAAAAATTCCTACGCATCTTTGTTAGAGCATTCTCTCTCTAATTACCTGAGAGCGAATGATCTCTTATTGAGCACAATTACCTTCAAAGGTCTTCCGATGGGTCCGATCCTTGACTAATTGGAACCCCGTAGATAGGGATTCGTGAGCCAAGGTCAAAGTCCGAAAGTCCACCGATTAAGTGTCTTTAATGTCTTAGGTTCAAGGACCAGCTACGTTACTGTGACGTTGAATCAAGTTGGTTTGACAGTCATGTAAATTACCATCTAACGATTCAAGCTAGATCTGTTCAGTGAACTCATTCCCTAATGAGCACCTGCGTGTTTGCCATAGTGTCCCCATCCACGTGACTATGAGATCAGTTACGCTCATCATATGAACAGACACAACACACACACCAGTCTATCTGGATATAAGATTTTCTGTCTCTAATATCTTTTGACTGGGAACAATTTATGGATTATGGTCAGAAGTATTGATCTCATTATCACAATTTCATTGTGATCCAATATTGTCCCATAATCCCACAGACTTCATTATGCACTCTTAGTTAAACGCTTATCTTCATAATGAATTAATTGTCATTTATTGTGAACCAAAATGTACATATGTGCCTAATGATTGATTTTAAGTACACCTATTTTCAACGTTCTCTCACTTGGACTAAAGTTAATTACCTTTGTATTTGATCTCCATCAAACTTAGGTGATGCTCACAGAAGGTCTGTGACAAATAGTTAGTTGGAGATCTACTATATTACTTTATATCCTCTGTAAATGATCTTTCTGATAAGGTAAAAGTGTCTTAGAATGTTCTGCAACTTCTGATGAGACCACGACGCTTTTACTTAATCAGTAGCTCTCACCATTGTCACACAACAACGGGACGAGATTAAAATATACAGAACTACTCCTAGTTCAAGGATGAACTACTTCATCTACATTGTTCCAATAACGGTGTACATGTGTCTGTCGTCAAGTCATAATCTGATGTCAATTTTTTGTTTATCCATTACTCATTGAAAGCTCGAGTTAGTGTAGCTCGCAGCTTTAAATCAATTCCTCCAGGTGCTAGGAGTACATCCTTAGTTCTTCTCAAGTACATATTGATGTATTTTACCACCTTCTCACAAGGTTCTCTTAGATCCGCCTGATGTTTATTGCACATTGTATATCAGGCTCAGTACATGCAATCTCTCTTCAAGAGTCATAAAAGAACATTTCCTTAGAGAGATTAATTCTACGTCTCATCAATATAAGATCTCCTTTAGAATTTATCATGTCAAATCTTTTGACATTTTAGTCAGTGTACTTGAATTATGTTAAATCAAGCATCCTTAATGATCTATCTCTATGGATGCGTATTTCTAATATGTAGGATGTTTCACCTAAATCCTTTGCAGAGAAATTATAGCTAATCATACTCTTACTATTTGTAACATCTCTATGTCATTTCCAATGAATAGAATGTTATCAATATGAAGCATTAATCAAGTGACCGCACTCCCATTAGCCTTCTTATAAACATATAGTTCATGTTCATTCTTAATGAACTCAAAGATTTGATCACTTTGTCAAATATCTGATTTTCAACTTCGGGGAACTAACTATGATTTATTAATGAATCTTTTAAGCTAGGATATCCTCTCAGGATACACATTGGATGTAAAACATTCATGTTGTATCACATAGATCTCTTCCTCAGGAATCTCATTGAGGAAGTGTGTTTTACTATCCAACTGCCCCATCAATATGATAGGCAACTATGGCATGATGAATCTGATTGTCTTAATTATGGCTACTGCCAAAAAAATAACGTCATTGCCAACATTTTGACTTTGGTGATTATTCTTAGCTGTTAACCTTGCCATATGAGTATTAAAACAGTCCATCAACATCGATCTTTTATTTGAAGGTCCACTTGCCACTGATGGATATTGTACCCTTAGGTAAGTCGACTAAGTTCCGAACTTGGTTGTTCTACATGGACTGGTTGTCAGAATTCCTGACCTCTTGCCTATACTCGAAGTCAGAACTACTAAAAGCCCTTCTCATAGGTCTGTAGATCATCATCCTTATCTTAGAGTTCTCCTTTTAGCCACCCTTGAGACCTACATATCTATCTAGCTATTTGGAGAGTTCCAAGAGACCTACATCGCTTTTTAATGTGTGTCATTATAAGTTCCACAGGAAAGAGATCATTTTATGATCCAGTGTCAACTTGTGTATCTAGAATTTCTTCATGTTCTATCTAGCTCCCATTGTCTTCTTGAAGGACAACTTCTTCTAAGACAGCTCTATCAGCGATAAGATACTCTTTTACTGTTAGATTGGTAGAAATAGCATCCAAACATTATTTTGGATGTTTCACAAATTCTACACTTCTTTGTCCTTGATTCCATCTTCCTTGGATCATGCCTCATCATATGGGCTGGAGATCGCCTGACTTTAACTCACTTAAAGTCGGGTTTTTCTTCCTCTCCATATCTCATATGGAGTAGTATGCACTGTACTAATTAGAACCTTGTCTAAAGGACATACATCTAATGCCAATATCTAAGCCCATAAGGAAATAGGAAATTTAGACAAACTTGTCATGGATAACATTATATCAAATAAGGTGCGATTCCTCTTATAAATACACCGTACAACTGTGGCATATTATGAAGAGTCTATAGAGAGAGGATACTATTATCCTTGAGGAATTGTGTGAATCTTATACTCAAGCATTTATGTCTTTGATCATATTGAAGAATTCTAATATTCTTTTCAGCGCGTCACTCTAATTTATTCATAAATCTCTTAACTTTCTCAAATGCTTTTGACTTGTACTTCAACAAGTACATATAACCGAATCTCTAGAAAAGTCATCATTAAGGAAGAAAAAGTAGGAGTAATAATCTGTGGCTTGAGAGGATATTGGATTATATACATTAGTATGTATAAACTCTAATAGTCCTGGGCTTTATAACCCAGCCTACAGTGCCATGGGTAATCTAGATTCACATTTTGCCTTCTTCTTCGGGAGACTTGTGAACATTCATCACATAAGATATCACATCAAGAATCTATTGATTGGTTTTATAAAATCAATCATTTTATTTCTTAAATAAATGGAACAACATTTGTTTCTTCTTAGTCAATAGATAACCATTTCTATTTCAACAATAATATGAGATTGAGATCTTGATGACAGATGGAATAAAATAATAATTATTAAATTCTATTAAGTCCCTGAGAGTATCTTGAGGTTTGCTGTCCATACAACATCAACTGCAATTTTTGCACCAATCAAAACTTTCAGGTCAACCTCTACAACTCTCAATTTCCTTTTACTTGTCTATGTCTGCATACTTTTACAGATATAAGGAGCACAAATCCAGTATCTCATATTGGGATGTGGATTATCTAATGAATAAGCAATTTCTGAGGAAGCAGGTCCTTCGACGCAGCCTAATTCTGCGGAAGATGTGGATGCTCTAGTAGGTTTGTTTGACGAAGGTTTGAAAGTCAATCCCCAAGAGGAGGAGGCTTCAGTAGAAAAAGCTATGGAAAAGTCAAAACAATAGAAGGCATTAAATGAAACTTTGAAAAGTATAGTTGGAATAATGCCTTCCATCGAGAAGGCTCGGGCTTGAGTAGGTCGGAAGGTTCTCTACGCCATGAAAAGGATGCCAACAACCCTTAGCATTTGGGAAGTTATTGTCTTAAGCAAGGAATAGAGGGAAGCATTGATCGCTGTCCTCCAAGATCCGGAAGCATATGAGATTACATGGCCAAAATTAGTGCTCAGGTGTATGCAGTATATGAAGCTACAATGACCTTCACCGAAGAAGATATGCTGTTGCCATTAGCTTGCCATAACAGGCCGTTGTACATGCAGGGTAAAATCAATGGTCGAGAAGTGGACCGGATCTTGATAGATTCGGGGTCAGCAGTAAACATCATACCCTTTTAAACTTTCCAAGTCCTGTATCTTACCCCCTACATAAGAAAGGTGTAGGGGGTAATAATCTCTAACTTCAATCAAGATGCAGAAGAAGCTCTGGGATAGGTAAATGTGGAGCTAACCTTAGATGATTGAGTGACCCACATCTCATTCCTTATTGTGGATTCGAACACTTCTTTCAAGGTGTTTCTAAGGAGGCCTTGGTTGCACAAAAATTGGGTTATGCCCTCTACTTTACATCAATGCATTAAATACACCAAAGATGGTGAACAACATCAAATCTTTGCAGATTTGGAGCCGTTCAAAGCTTATGATTACTACCATGCTGATGCGCAGTTGTATTTTGACAAAGCAGTGGACCTAGCTACCGGCGAGAGCCGCCGCAAAGGGAAGTAGGTAATAGAAGAGTCTTCCGATGAAGAGGGAGGTATAACTATCAATGAAGCGAAGGTTGCAAAGTTCAGGCAGAAGGTGAAACCCACTAAATATGGGAGTCCTATCATCAACTTGGAAGCAAACACCATCAATAGGGAAGTCGATGCTAGCGTGTATCTTCCCCCCAATCTCATGAAGTTGGTCTCCTAAAGAGAGGTTCACATAGTCGAAGAACTGAAGACCTTTATTGTGCCCCACAAAGACGACCAACGGGCTATCTTTTACAAAGGAGATTTAGTGCCAGAAAGTCCCCCTGAGAATAATTTCGAGTGGAAAGCCCTTCGGCATGAAGTCGAAGAAGAAATCTTAGAGTTAGATGATATGCCACAATATATCAAAGAGATGTGTAAGCAACAGAAGATCCCGAAAAAGCAAAGTGTAGTCAGAAGTGAATTCTTCTAATAATTATGGTACCTAGCTGAAGTGAGGAGGCAATCTCCTTCCTTCCGAAGAGATCGGAGGGGCCTAGGCTATGCACGGTGACGTGGGCCTTCCGTTTATTATGCAGTTAATATAGTAAGCTTGCTGTCACATGAAGCTGAAGGGCATGCTGCGGAAGTGAAATTTGATAGCTCAGGAAAGGAAGATGAAGAAATTCTCTTTCCCCCGAAGTCAACCACGTCAAGTCCAAGCCTTGCTCGTGAACATGAGTGTTCTCTAGAAGGACCTCCTCAAGCCTTGATAGAACAACTTGAAGTTGATGTAAAAAAAGGAAGAAATCCCATTTCCCTTCCATAAGAGTCTCGTCAAATAAATTAAATAGCCCACTCGGAAAAGGAGCCTACTTGACATGAAGTTTATGTGGCCAATATTGATGAAGAAGAAGACTTTATTGATCTTCGACCAACCCCTCAGGATATGGAAGATGGAGGGCAAGCTACTGTTGACGAATTGATTGAAGTCAATCTGGGCGGGCCAGAAGACCATCGCCCAATCTTAATCAGCGTCCTTCTAGAAAAAGACAAAAGACAGGCATATACAATGCTTTTCCTAGAGTTTAAAGACTATTTCGCCTGGAATTACAAGGAGATGCTTGGCCTTGATATTTTTGTGACAGAACATCAACTGTCTATTCTGCCCGACGCTAAGCCTGTGAAGCAACCCCGAAGGCGAATGTGTCTATAATTGGAGAGGAAGGTGAGTGTCGAGGTTGACAAGATGTGAGATGTCGACTTCATTAAAGAATGCATGTATCCGGTGGGGCTGGCCAATATTGTGTCAGTAAAGAAGAAAAATGGTCAGGTCTGAGTCTGCATTGACTTTCGGGGCTTGAACAAAGTATGCCCCAAGGATGACTTTCCACTATCGATCACGGAAACAATGGTAGATGTAATCATGGGCTTTAAAACTTTATCCTTCATGGATAGCCCATCGCGATGTAATCAAATAAGGATGGCCATCAAGGACAAAAACCACATGGCCTTCAGAACGCCCAAGGGAATCTTCAACTATAAGAGAATGCCCTTCGGACTCAAAAATACTGGCGCCACTTACTAGAGGGCCATGACAAAGATATTTGATGAAAGGCTCCACGATCTAGTCGAGTGTTATATTGACGACCTGGTTGTAAAGTTTAAAAGAAGAGAAGGCTACCTAGCAAATCTACGGAGGGTATTCAAAAGGCTGCGGCAATATCAACTAAAGATGAACCCCATGAACTATGCCTTTGGTGTGTCCAATGGCAATTTTTTTGGTTTTACGGTCAAATACTGAGGGATATAAATTGATCCTGACAAGATTAAAGCCATTAGGGAATTGCCTTCTCCTAACAATCTGACTGAACTTAGATCTCTGCAAGGTAGATTAGCCTATATGAGAAGGTTTATTTCTAACTTGTCGGGAAGGTGCCAACCCTTCTCGAAGTTGAGAAAGAAAGGAGCTCCCTTTATATGGGACGAGGAGTGCTAGCATGCCTTCGACAAGATCAAGGAAATCTCCTCAAGCCTCCGGTATTGGGGGCACGTATAAAAGGCAGGCTGCTGATCCTCTACATCGCGGCCCTGGATGCTTCCCTGGGGGGATGATAAGGAGCAACCGTTATATTATCTCTGTAGGATGCTGGTGGGTCCTGAGCATCGCTACTCTTCCATGGAGAAAATGTGCTTGGCATTGGTACTCGCCGTCAAGAAGTTGAGGCATTACCTGCTTGCGGACAAAGTCCAACTCATATCGCGCTTTAACCCACTAAAGTTCTTGCTTTGGCAACCCATACTTTTAGGAAGACTAGGGAAGTGGACTTTACTCCTCATGAAGTTTGACATCACATTTGTACCCCATAAAGCAATAAAGGGAAAAGACATGGCCGAATTTTTGGCGGTTCACTTAATTCCCGAAAACTCTCCTCTGAACAGTGAATTGTTGGATGAGGAGGTGTTGTCGGCACAAGAAACATTAGAGGTGCAACAGACTAAAATCAAGGTCTGGCAGTTATACTTCGATGGAGCGTCAAGAACTGTCACTATGTCGGACGACACATCAACAACCTTAGCTGGAGTGGGTCTTGTCTTTGTTACTCCCGATGGCGGTGTGCTAAACCATTCATGTGCACTCACGGAGCTTTTGATAAATAATGAAGTAGAATATGAAACTCTGATAGTGGGTCTGGAAGTTGCCCTGGACATTAGTGTCCGGTGCATCCAAGTGTACAGAGACTCCCTCCTTATTATAAGGTAGGTCCTTAGGATCTTCAAAGTTAGAAAGACGGAGTTGATAGCCTATCATGCCGCCGCCCTGAGGTTAAGCAAAAAGTTCTATACTTTTGAGATAAAGCATGTTAGAAGAGGGTAGATGTCCTTGCCAAACTAGCCGTTGCTCTAAAGTTGCCACCAATAGGTGAAGCTGAAATCTTTGTGAAAGATAAGAGACTCTTCCCAAGCTCTCTGAATGAAGAAGCTGGTTTAACAGTGTTCGAAGTCAACGCTATTAAAGAAGGCGGAGAAGAAAAAGAGGATTGGCAGACTCCGATTGTCAAAATCAAAGAGGGTGGCTTCCGGATGATAAAGTTGAAGGGATCCAACTGTTACACAGGGCAACGTCCTATAGGCTGATCGATGGAGTCCTATACCGGCTGGTCCCTGAAGACAAGAATGCGGTCCTTTTAAGGTGTCTTTCACTAAAGGAGGCCCGAAAGATAATGAAAGAAATCCATTATGGAGTCTGTGAGGTGCATCAGTCTAGCTCAAAAATGAAAATCAACATAAAGGCCAAAGGTTTTTTTTGGCCCACAATGTTCACAGACTGCGAGAAAGTGGCAAAGAGTTGTCCCCAATGCCAAGCCTTTAGACCAATTCCTTGAAGGCCTTCTAATCAGATACACCTTATAGTTCCTACATGGCGTTTGCCAGTTGGGGTATGGATGTGGTAGGCCCACTCACGCCTTCCTTATGAGGGTGTAAGTATATCTTGGCAGCAATAGAATACTTCACACGTTGGGTAGAAGCCATCCCATTGAAAGAAGTTACAGGTGAAGTCATGTCGCGCTTTGTCCGGTACAACATCATATACATATTCAGAATGCCCAGCTAGATCATATCAGACAATGGCACCCCATTTAAGACTCAAACAATTTACAAGATGGCGGCCAAATTTGTGGAATGCATCTTCAATCTACTATCCTCAGGCCAATGGCATGGTTGAAGCATTCAATAAGACACTTTGCAAGTTACTGATGAAAATTAGTGAAGGATGAAAGAGGGATTGAGATGAAAAGGTACATGAAGCATTGTGGGCCTATCGCACGGTCTACAAAACTCCAACTAGGTGTTCCCCATACTCCCTAGTCTATGGGGCATAAGCTGTCGTCCCTGTTGAAATTGAGCTCTCATCCTATCAAGTGGCCTTGCACTACGATTTGCAAGAAGGTAACATGAGTGAAGTCCAAAGATGATATGAGGAGCTTTCTAACCTCGAAGGCGAAAGATTGACGGCTTATTAACGCTTACAAGTTTACCAAGCTAGAATGTCACGGGCCTTCGACAAGTTGGTGAAAGAAATGACTTTTAAGAAAGGAGACCTGGTGATGGTGAAATAGAAAGATGTCATGGTATCCCGTCCGAAGAATAAATTCAAGCCAAACTGGATATGACCTTTTATGGTTAGTAAAGTCTACGAGGGAGGTGCCTATAAGTTGGTAAATGAGAAAGGGAATTTGGCCTTCCCTCCATTAAACGACCGCCATATAGTGTTATATTTGTCCAAAATTGCCAATAAGAGTAGTGAATTAGAAAAAAAAAGAAGGGCTTAAAAACGAGGTGCCCCGACAGACTTAGTCAGCTCTATTTCCAAAATAAGCCTATTAAGGGTAAAAAGGTCTTGAACCTAACTGAGGAGAAAACCCGCTAGGGGTCAAGCAAAAATGGGAAATCCTTTTGTGTGAAAACATAGAAGGGCGCATAGGCAAAAGGGGCTAGTTTTGGCGAAAATCCAAAAATGTGCTGAGGTTAGTTTAAAAAAAAGAGATCCAACCCATCGGGGTATAACAACAAGAGGATGCTCGAGGAAAAGAAAAGAGAAAGAAAAAGTCATATCCTGGTGGGGGAAAGCTCTCTCAACCTACCTCAGGTAGAGTTCGAGTTTTTTCACATCTTTACTTAGGGAGGGTGTCAGAGTTGCCAATGACGAGAAACCCTTACATCACTTTACATTAGTAGGTGACGCAAAAAAAAATTCAATAAAGGGCTACGACCGAGGCGATAATGATGACATCTTCCCGGCTCGGTAAAGGAGTGGGGAAACTTGATTTATCATCTGATAAGGTCCAAAAAGCGTGAGATATGCCCCAGTCAAAATCCTTCGTCCTATTAAGAAAATTCCTATCAACAAACCAAAAGTTTATAGCTATTGAGAGCCTTTATCTCCTTGAAAATAAAAAATCCATGGCTACTTGGAGCCTTTATCCCTTTGAAAACCTAAAAGTCCATAGTTATTTGGAGTCTTTATCCTTTTGAAAATCCAAAAATCTATGACTACTTGGAGCCTTTATCCCCTTGAAAACTCAAAAGTCCATAGTTATTTGGAGCCTTTATCCCCTTGAAAATTCAAAAGTTCATGACTATTTGGAGCCTTTATCCTCTTGAAGAACCTGAAATCTATGGAGAACCCAGAGCCCATAGCTACTTGGAGCCTTTATCTCCTTGAAAACTTGAAACATCTTGGCCCCTCGGAGCCTTTGGATCCCTGAAGCATCCAAAATCCTTTGGCCCCGGGAGCCATTGTATCTTGAAAAATTCAAAAAACATCCTAGTCTGACCAGAGTAATTGTGCCTTTGAAAGCCCAAACACCTTACGAATACTTAGAGCCTTTGTATCCTGAAACATCCAAAATAATGATGGCTCGAAACTCTCCATTGAAGAATACCCAAAGCCTTCTACCGCTATAAAAATCCTTGTGAATTAAAGACTTTACCTAAAGCCGGCCCACAGGGAAGTCACAGTTCCCTACCGAATAAAATTGAAAAATTCTATCCGAACCTATCCCACAAGGAAGCCATAATTCCCTACTGAATAAAAAAAAAGAGGGAGTTTAAAATTGAGGTGCTCCGACAGACTTAACTGTTTTCTCCCAAGAAAGAGACAGTTAATGGTAAAAAGGTCCCAAAATTCAGCCAAGGTAAAACCCGAAAGGGCGCCTTAGGCAAAAATAGATAACCTCATTGCATGAAAACCTGAAAGGGCGTGCATATAAAAATAAGAGGGGGCTAATTTTGGTGAAAATTTGAAAGGACACTAGAGTTAGTTAAAAAAAAGAAGAAGGGAGGTTGAATAATCACACAGCCATAGAATGCTTTGAAAAATGTGTTGCCCGAGATAGACTCTCGAGATAACCAAGTAAAAAAAAGAAAAGAAAGTATTGTCCAAGACAAGTCCTTGGGACAGCCAAATCACAACGAGAAGGAAAACGACATCGTGAGAAGTCAAAATCAAAATCAACTTCGGAAAGACGACAATACAATTACAACAAGAGCCTACCAAATGTCAAATCTCATGAACACACTTGATATCGTGCTTATGAGTTAGGTTGTCTTGGGTGCTCTTAGATGCATCTGAAGAACCAAAAAAGCAATATGACATGCTTCCTGCCTCAGCCACGACAAAAAGGAGGAAAGAAGCAAGCTACGTGTAAAAGGAAAGAAAGAATCGATGGCAATTTACTACCAGACGTTTGAAGGGCAAAGAAGCAAAATGAAGGCCTAGGGATCATGGCAAAGTTACAAAGATTGGCTCATTACAGTCAAAGCTTCTGCTAGTTAGGGTCGCTTTCACCATATATCCCAAAATGCCAGAAGAGGGTTTTTCATACTCGAAGTTCGGCTCATTACAGTCAAAGCTACGGCCATTTAGGATCACTTCACCATATACCCTAAAATGCCAAAAGAGGCTTGTTGATGCCCAAAAATTGGCTTGTTGAAGTCAAAGTTTTGACCAGTTAGGGTCACTTTCACCATGTACCTTAAAATACCAGAAAAAGGATTATTCATATCCAAATATTTTGAAGAAGTGGATAAATGCCGGAGGATGATAAATGATTTATCTTACAACAACTACTGCTATGTCTGCTCAGAAGCCATGAAAGCAAGACTCTTCCAGACTCTCTTTTAAGTGCGCAGAATGCCAAAGAAGAGTGTCTGTTACTCCAAAGATTGCAGAGGTTATCAGACGACGAGAAGCAAAGTGAGTTGACATAGTTTGAGACTCATAGAAGTTATTCGAAAGTTCTCAATCTGACTGGTTCGGTAGGCGTCAAAACCTTGGTCACTTTAAGGTGCTCTTTTTAGCGTGCCTAAAAAAGCCAAAATGGGGTTGCTCACACCAAAGATCCTAAGCTGAAATGGGGTTGTTCGCACCCTAAGATCCTAAAGCCAAGTTAGGATTCGCCAAAGAAGCTCAGTAGGGTCCTACTTGAAAACCACAAGTTAAGGTCTGGTTGGGCGCCTTTAGTCCATCAGAACAATCGAAGTAGGACTATGCAAAGTCCAAACATAGGTAAAACTCCGGAGGGTCGACATCGCAAAGAATTGTTTACTTTCAAAGTCTCAAGAAGGTTTAGGCAGATTGTGACATCTTCAAGGCGTCCTAATACTCAAGTTAGGGCCTATGAGCCTTAAGCCGAATGCAAGCTGATCGTATGCGACGAAGCCAATAAGAGACTATGAGCTAATGCATAGGAGACATGTCTGCACCCTTGCCTCTGACACGTCCTATAGGGGGTATTTGTTAAACATTTTTTTATGAAGAAAAAAAGAAGAGAGAAAGGAGGAGGGGCATCTAAATAAAAAGGAGAAAGAGGAGGGGCAAAGGAAAAAAAACAAAGAAGAGAGAGGAAGGGAGGAGCCAACAGTCCCCCCCCCCCCCCCCCCCGAAACACCGGTGCCACCGCACCCCCCTCTTCTCTCTTTTTCTCACCTCTCTCTCTCTCTCTCTCTCTTTTCACTCTATAAATACCCCCTCTAAGGGGGTTGCTGTAGGGGGTCCAAGGAGAAGCTTTTGGGGAGACTGTGGAGCATGGATGGCAGTACCGATAGCGGTATCGGTGGGTACCGGTACCGGTACGTACTGGTCCAGTGTCGGCCGATACCCTTTATAGGTATGGTACCGGTGCCGATCGGCCGGTACTGCCATCCATGCTTTGGAGGATTTTTAAGGGCCTTTTTCTGAAGAAGAGAGAGGGAAAACACTCAAGCTCTGCCCGTGGACACGAAGCTCCGACACCATGCATGGAAGATTAACACACATACTTTGTATAATAAAAAAAGATAAATGATGGTCTATTTTTATTGTTAGAATGGTCATGAATTTAATAATATGGTGGTTCATTCCTATTAGTGGAATTACCATTAAGTTTGTGGTTCACTCCTATTGATAAAGTGACAAAAAATAATTTTAGCGGTTCATTCTTATTAGTGGAATGGCCATTAAGTTTGTAGTTCACTCTTGTTGATAGAATGACTAAAATCATTTTAATGGTTCATTCCTATTGGTGGAATGGCCATTAAGTTTATAGTTCATTCTTATTGATAGAATGACCAAGATCATTTTAATGGTTCATTTTTATTGGTAGAATGACCAAAATTCATGTGGTTCACTCTTAATTGGTAGAGTGACCAAATTTTTAATGATTCATTCCTAGTGGTGGAATGATCAAAATTGATTGAAACTTGATGTGTGCACAAAGTGGACTTAAATAAAATTTTGCACGTAGTTGATGCATGTCTAATTTCATTTGTTTGATGCATGTTTAATTTCATTTATTTAAATGGTGGATGTGTTGACTAAGTTAAATGTGTTTAACTTAAAAAATCAAAACAAGTTGGTTTCGGTCTATTCATATTGGTTGAATGGCTGATAAAGTTGTTTGTTTTTTCATATTGTTTGGAGGACTATTACGTTTTAAAATGATATTCTTAGTTATGTGGTGGTCATTATACCTCATTAGCTAAGTCTCTTCCTTGGAAATTCCTAAAAAAAGAGCAAAAGGAAGGAGAAGACGCTATCCAAATCCGTCCAATCTTAGTGATTTCCTTAATGGTTTCTCAAAGATTTCTAAAAAGATACCTAAAGGACATAGTCAAATTCTTTAATGTCCTCTAAGGATTTTAATGAGGATTTTGCTCAAAAGCATATTCTCTTAACACCTTTTAAAGTTCATAGGCTCACATGCCTTCATGTGAGTCTAAAGTCCTCTAAGTATCTTTTAAGATTTCTAAAGGGATCCTAAAAAATGGACACTATGCTCACATATTCCATGCAAATGTCTAAAGCAAAACTTGTTTCCTTTGTTGTGTGTGATGCAATGTCTAGCTTTCTTGTCGTGCATTTTATTTCATGGGCATCAACGGACGGTGAATCAAGGGTTGTCAATCGATGATTGGCATAATTAATACTGATCGAGGTCAGTGGGGAGAGGTCAAATTCACGAATCCGCTTGTCTGATTTAAAGCCCTAGAAGTCTGAGGACTAATCCTAAGTTCTCAAAGTCTACAATTTAACAAAAAAAAAAAGATTCTTTTGAAAACTAAAATCTTTTAAGTTCTTTTCAAAAGAAAAGATTGATTTCAAAAAATCAAATCCCACACCAGCCTAGATTGAATACTCTCTTGTTGAAGATTGGACCAAGTGAAACCTCCTATTAGGTGAAGTGTTCCATATCTTTCTCCCAATTTTTACCACCTGATCTTTCGCACAGAAATCTCACTCAATTAAAATCCCCTAACACACACCACCCCTCTGCTATCTCTTCATGTAGAGAGTATAATTCTTTGAACAGAACCTGCCTTTGCTGATTTTTGTGGGGTCCATAAACTGAGGTGATCACCCATTTATTGTTTGCATTCCTCAAGGAAAATCTGACTGAGATGGTGAACTATCCAATACCCTGCACAAAGCCTGTCATAATGCTGTCATTCTATAGTATCAGCTGCCCACCACTAGTGCCCATTGCAGGATTAATAGCCCTTCCTGCTAGTTTAGGCCCACCAATCTTCCTAATGACCTGACTGTCTACTGATTCCATTTTAGTCTCTTGCAGACATATGCAATCTAGTTTGTAAGTGTAAATAAAATCCCTGACCACCCTCATTTGAAGTCCCCATTGAGACCTCTAATATCCAAGTGGCTATAATCATTGATAATGTAAACTTTTCCCCCTATGCTTCTTATCCCTCAATGAGTCCACCACCTCATTGTTTTTAAGAAAACTTACCTCCCTCTTTCCAATCTTCACACCCCCTCCATTACCTTTCTTTTTCAATGAATTTTGCTAGTTATCCGTTCTTTTCACTTTCTTGATGAAGCTCCTTACAAGGTCTTTCCTTCCAAGAAAGGAAACACCGATCTTCCTTCCAAAAGAAACAATCTCTTCAGTCCATTTGTCGGAAATTTCCTGCCTGGACATTGCCTCAACCCCCCAGAACCTACATAAGGAACGATTGCCCAAGATTCCTCAGCTTCCTGCATTTCCATCCCCGAACTGTTGATATCTCTGAACCAGACACTGTGGTGCTCCTTTAGAAAACTGATTCCTGTTCTGAACAACTGCGTGAATGTCTTCTTCTTCTTGCCTTCTTGCCTCTGATAATCAGACTGAAGCATAAGCTCCCCGGTCCCCCACTGACTTATCCACTGGCTGCAGATCTTGATAAAGGGTGCATGACCGGAAGAAAAGTCTGCCTCACTGAAGCTAGCTTGGGGTTCAACACCAGTCTCCCTGTGAATGCTAGGCAAACACTCCTCCAGAATCGGATCTACATCTTTCACCCCATCTACCTGATTTCATGGAACCATAGCTCCGCCCTCCCGGTCCGTCAAATCCTGGAAAATAGCCCTTCTGTTGCCAACATGAAAATCGGGTAAGGACGAAAGCGCTGGGTCCATTCCGGGTAGGTCAAAACAGTTGGGTGGGCCGTCTAACAAACCCAATGACTTCCCGAACCCAAGCCCAACATTTCGATTGACTTACCCGATAGTGATGGCCCACGAGACTTGACCGATAACACTGCTACCTGGAGCTGTTTATCTTCCCTGCCCAATACGACTGGAGCCTCAGTCGCCTTCCTCTGCCAATAGGAAGTCACCATCAAGCCCCAAGCCCCCGTCTTTGTCCTTCCTGCCTCTGAAGCCTCAAAAAATGCCACAGCATTACAAAGATCCTCCTTGAGCCTAGGTTTGCTCTGGCACCTGGATTGGGAACGACCACTTTGTCTCAGCCGTCCACCCCCGCCAATGGGCTTATCCACCATTCCATCATAAGATTCCAACTGAGTTTGTCTCTTGGACTTCCAGTTACCACTCGGAATCTGAGTCGGAATCGTCTTTCCCTCCATCGCCGGAATCCCTATTTCTGTTACATGTTCTGAAGAAAACTCCAAGCACAGTCTGTACGATTTGTAAGCAGCCACCACCTCTGCCCAAGTCCAATCTCCACTTGTACCAGTGTTCAAAGATTGACCAACAACCAATGATGAAGGAGCTTTAACCTTGATGAAGCCCCAGAAGCATTTTCCACCTACTCTGATCTTCATTTTCTTTGGGATGTCATGGAGTTGGTCGACTTCCACCAGCACTCGAGCATGGGAAAGCATCTCCATGTCCCGAGTTCTAGCATCCACACCCCTGAGGATGCCAAAGCTCTCCACTATACTTTTGAAGGCTTCTATATTCCAAATGTGCAATGTCAAACCTTCTATCCAACACCACACTCGCTGACCTGCCTCCACCGGGAATGCACCAGCATCACTGCTCCAGGTTGAAAAGGATAGATAAAAATCTCCCTTCTTGATAATGTTAATGGCCAGTGCCTCCTTTCTCCACCCTGGATCAGAGGAACTTACCAGGAAGAGTTTTCCCTTCAGTTGTCTGATATTCCAGTCCTTCAAGCTCTGCCACTGCCCCTTCAAAGTCATCAACACCTTCGATCTCAAAACAGCACCAGATGTCTTCTCGAGCCTCAGCACACTCCACAGACACCACCAGAGACTGCAGAAGATTATCCCTTGCCAGCTTAATAGCTGGTGACCAAGGAGTATCAATCAACTTACAGGCAGGTTGGTGATGTAGCTTTGATGCTTGATTTTTCTTCCCCTGTTCAGCTTGAAAACTCACCCTCTGCAGCCAGTCTTCTGTTGGCACTCCTCCTTCTATGTCCAATCCCATGGCACCTGAGACACCTAACTGGCTCTCTACAAACCCTCCCCCAGTGACCTTTTTTGAGGCACCTAAAACAGATTGCTATCAACTGGGATGACAGAGCTGCTCTTCTTTCTATCTTCTTGGCTCCTTGACCCCAGATGATTCCTCTTCTTGACCTCTCTCCAACCTTCTAGCTCTTCTCTGCACCTCTGGGGACAGATACTTGCCATCACCCCCTGTTCCAATCTTTCTAGGACTTACTGGAGCAACTAATAATATTTCTTGACCAGCTGTTGCTTGACGTCAAACCCCTACGAGGCGGCGCCAGCTACTTGGTGAAGATGAGAGATTACCTGCTGAAAGTCCTATGAGATCAATTGATGGGCAGCAACCTACCTTTTAACTCATGCATTGATAGATCAGCCAATAAGATTCCCCACTATTTTGTAGAGAACATATAAGATATGGCTTACAGATATGTGATGTTCTTTGAGGTATTTATATGCTGAGAATGAGTTAAAACAAAATTCTAAGTATCTTAATGGATAGATGATAATAATAAGCAATGTGCTTTTTGACAAAAATCATACTCAACAAATCATAAAATAGGGGCGTTTGCTTTTAAGTCCACAGCCTCAGTGTTCCGAGTTATGTGTATGGTGGATTTTCCAATTCTCAAAGATAGTAACTGGATAGTTTCTCTTATAGGGTCAGTTCATGGAATGCCATAATCGATAATAACAGTTATCATTATCGAGGGACTATTGTATTATAACATGTTTGCCTTGGGCAAGTTATTGGCTTAGTGTTCTGAAATTATATGTTTCTATTGCTTCTTGTTTCTTAGAATGCCAACTTCTGTCTCAGCTACCACATCCGGTAATAATACTTTCTTTTCATGCTTGCTTTGCCCAGAGACTTTGTGATAATGATCCTGGAGTTATGGGTGCAACACTATGCCCTCTATTTGATCTTATTATGGAAGATGTAAGTTCTTATAAGGATTTGGTCATGAGCTTTGTTAGCATTCTCAAACAAGTTGCAGAAAGGAGACTGCTGAAGGTCTTTGATTATCATCAAATGCCAGCTCCATTTATTCAGGTACATAATGTGTATTTTTTTGATTACTGAAAGCAATTGCTTACATCAAGGCTTTCATTTCCATTGTCAAATGCCTCATTGGCTGTGTCCATTTCTTAACTTTTATTCAGTCTTTTGTATTTTGTAAGTTGTTTATACCTTTACTTTCAATATGCATAAAGCTGACATCTAACAGTTATGATTCATACCTTTGGGCTTTGGTTGGGCATCTTTATTTTTGTTGTTAGGTGCTTTTAGGGACAGCCTTTTGTAAATGGGGTTCTTTTGGTTTGCAGTATTCCTTTTGGGGTCTTGTGTGTTTCCCTTTACCCCTTATACTTGACTATTGTAATCCTTTTCCATTAATGGATTCGTGGTACCAACCACTTCCAAAAAAAGTTGTCATCTTGTGATTAATACAAGATTGTCATGGTGTTTCTATAGCTGCTTGAGATTGCCTTCTCAAATAACGCAAGTGTGAACCACTGAAATATCTGTTTCTTCTTGCATATCGACTGCAAAGTCATAAAGCTGCATGATGTTTAAGATCACATGGAGAAAATATGAGGTCATTGTCAAAAGTCTTCAGTACCAATAAACATATGAAGCCTTAAAACATCATTGACAATGAGGTTAGAACAAAATATACATTTCAAGGAATGGATATTGGGATCCCATGCATCTTGTTAACAAAATTAATGCTTTCTAGATCCCATATTCTCTGGCTTTTGATCCCTGAGTTTTTACTCATGAAATTTCTATTCCAGGTGGAACTCGATATCAGTTCAAAATTCAAATTAATCCTTAATTCCTGACATCTGGAGACTACTAACTTGGTTCTGCTTTGGACTTCAATATGACTTTTTAACAAATGAAAATAAATTAAAAAAGAGATCCTGAATCTAATATGGATGTTCAATTATGTGTTCTAAACAAACCAAAAGGATATTATGAATCCCACTAGTACGTGGCACATTTCGATTGATATCTTAAGCTTGATTCAATTCTTCTTCTTCGTAGCATTTGTTCTCCCTCCTCTCATCCATTGAATGGGTATAATATTGCCTTCATTGTTGGGGCTTATGCTGATTATAGTCTTTTGCTTAATTGGCTATTTCACTGTTGGCTTTTACCTTAATTCTGACCTCTGTAGTCAGAGGCAAGATGTGAGCGAGGGGCATGGTTGGCAATATCGGTCGATACTGATATGTATCAGCCGATACACATCGATATCAGTACGTACCGATACCATACTGAGTGGACTGATACTGGTCGGTACTGTGCCAAAATGGACCCAGTACCGGCCGATACGGCCAATATAGATGCCGATACGTATTGGTACCCTCCGATACCGGTACCGATACCGGTATTGCCATCCTTGGTGAGGGGTGACCAGGGGTTCACTTTAGTCTCAAATTCCTAGGTGATTGCTTAAGCATTTGAGATGACGTGTTTTCTCCCATGAATCACCATAAAAGAAGAAAATGACAATATAAGGAAATAAAGAAAACATGCAAGATAATGATATGTAAGGCTTTGGGAAACACTAATCAATACGGAAAAACCAATTTGTGTAGAGCACTCATACGTAGTGGATGGTCTTGAGAATCGTAAAAAATGAGCATCATGCAACATAAAAAGGACATTGGACCATGGAATGCAGAATTGGCCGATTCGGATTGGAATCGGCTGATCCATGTCAAGATTGGCACTAGCTGATCTGATTTTAGTGGGTGAAATACCTAAAAAATAAAAATAAAAAGAAAATCTGCCAGAATCAGTCTAGATTGCCCAGATCATGCTTTAATAGACTGAATCACCAGATCCATTTTTAACTTTTTTGTTGTTAATTTGCCCCTTGGATCGGCCCGACTTGGCTGATCTGGATCAGATCGGATTGGACCGGAATTGGAACCAGACGATCCTGGAAACCCGATCCGATCCGGTAATCCATGCATTGGACATTGTTAAAAAGGCATCAGCCATTTTGGAATAGTTAAGCATAAGAAAAAAAGTAGTACCACATAATTGAAAAAGATACAAAAATTGGGAAAGACAGCATAATGAGTGCCTCGATGAGTGATGCGCAAGGCGAGGCATTTTGTCTTGCCTCACGCTACTTTATTACCTAGGCAAGCGAGGCGATCACCTTTGATAACATGGATTCTGGCATTGATTCCATTATCCCTCCCTACCTGCACATTGAGACATCAAACATGGACCTTGAAAGAACAAGTTCCTAAATCTTCATCTAATAATTGACATCCTTTTAGTTTGCCTCTTGCTATGGTGCACTTTCTCCACTGGGTGTGGGAGGGAGTTGAAATACCGCCTTTGCCAGTGGACACCACAAACGTGGGGCAGCTTTGTGACAGCTGGAGGAGACAGCAGCTGCACAGAGGGGATAAAAAGGTTGGCGGATGCTCCTGCATGCCACCTTGTGGGTGCTTTGGAGAGAATGAAAATGAGACCTTTAGGAGGGTACAGAGAGGTGTACAGGCTCTTATTAGGAAGATCAAAGAAAGTGTGTGGTCGTAGGCTGATGATCTGGGGTTGTCCCCACTTTTGGGAGGATTCTTTCATGTGTTCGCCATGTTTGGAGGGCGGGGGTTTGCAATTTTTTTTGTATGTTTCTCCAGTATGTATATTTTTCTTGGGTTGCCTCAAGAGGTTTTTGTGTCTTTGGAGGGCTATACTTTATATGCTTGTACTTGCCTTTCTCTACTTCATATGTTTATGGTACCATCCACTTTCTAAAAAACTAACATCCTTTTAGTGGACACCTTGGCTATCATTTCGACATTATAACATGTATGAATATACAGTCAGGCAAAATATGGGAATATCATCCCCACCCACACACCCCCTCCTGCCGCCCAATTTGGTCAACTATGTACTTTAGAGTTCCGGTTAAGTACACCTGGCTAAGGAAAAACCTAAGCCTCCTTGTTTGGTAAGGAGTTCTGGACAAATGATTGAGGTAATTTTCTTGCCTGATAACATGTCATTTTTCTTACTTCTGCATAATATCATCTGAAAAAAATGGTGGCACAACCGTGCAATCCACAATGCTTTCAACAAAGAAACATCTGAAAAATATCTTTACTCAAGGAAAGTTCTCATTCTCAAAATGGAAATTGACAGTTTGATCTCTGGGGTCCAGTTTTTTTTAGCACAACTTCTGTAACTTGTCTGTGAGGCTACCCCTCTTAAAAAATTCTTCCCATAGTCTGCCGCAACAGTGTCTCCCCTAGTCAATTCATCTCTCTTGTCAGCTCCTTGAAGATAGTTCCGGCTAAGTTCTCACCCATTTTCCTTGTGTTGTGTCAACATCTATTTATGAAGTCCGTTGCACCATATGAACTTGTCACTTAGTCCTGTAAATATCTTCTCTTCTTATGCTGGTTGTACTGATGTAGGCTACTGGCTTCTCCTTAAAAATTGCTCTTGCTTCTAAATGGACTAGTTATGCCTGCATCTGACTGTAGCTTCTGTCACTTTCATCTTATGTTGTTCTGCATCACATATGGTACTGCTCTGGAGTTCAAAATCTTATTGTATTCCGAGTATTATGAGAATGTGCTACTACTGTTCAATTCATTCTTCTATTTTTCAGATAAAATTATTGAAAATTCTTGCATTGTTGGGGAGTGGGGACAAGCGAGCAAGTGAAGGCATGTACACCGTCTTAGGTGACATGTTCAGAAAGTCCGAACCATCAAGCAACATTGGCAATGCTGTATTGTACGAATCTATATGTTGTGTGTCATCGATTTATCCCAATGCCAAATTACTTGAAACCGCTGCTGAAGTAACTTCTAAATTTTTGAAGGTGGTGCTACATGACTTGCTTTTATTTACAAGAATCTGTATATTTTATCATGGGTTGATAACTTTCTCTGATGCAAGTTTTGTATTTAGATTATTTTGTTTGTCATCTTTTTTAACTGCCAACTATCATGTCAATCAACAGAGTGAGAGCCATAACCTTAAATATATGGGCATTGATGCTCTTGGTAGACTGCTAAAGATAAATCCAGAGATTGCTGAGGAGCACCAGCTGGCTGTGATTGATTGTTTAGAGGTGAGGAACTATGCCTCTATTTTCTGGATGCAGCTCTCAGATGCACGAGTTACAGATATAACTATGGGTGTGAGCTTATACTGTAATATACAACTATCTCTCTTGGTTATATTCTTTATATGCTGGATATTCTTTGAATTGCCATAGCTCTCCTGGTTGTTCATTCTTGTATCATTCTAACCTAGTCGTTAACATAAAAACTATGTTCCCTTTTTGGATAAGCCATGTGAACCCAGTTGGGATTCAAGGGCTGTCAAAGCTCTTAGCAGCAGCCTCAGGGCCACGCTAACTGCTGAGTTCTTGGCACATAGAGTTTCCCATCATAGAACTTCATAGGGCAGTTGTCTTGTGGAAGGCCCGACGTGGAGTAACTACAATTCCCTTGGCTTGGGAGGCGTATACATGATGAAGGAAGAATTCAGTGCACTAGAATGTGTCGGCAAAAGTGGATTGGTGGATCCTGTTCTTCTTGCAGTTAGAGTTCCTTAGCTCATATATATATGTAGTTTTATCCTTGGCGGGAAAATAAATTTGTTGTCTTCTTTTGTTGATTTATGGTTCCAAAGTTCTTCAAACTTGTTAATAGTACTAAGCACTATGAGTCACTTGCAATTGGCCAAAGCAGAATATGTGATTCATGGCCTCTGTTTGTTCAGTTTTTACATCTGAAATTCTAAATTCATAACCATCTTCTGGCAAGTAGTCTTCTGGTATATCTTGTGTAATCCCTATGGTGCAAGCATCTTTCTATTCTCCTTGGTTTCACACCATTCACCAATTTCAGTATCCATCTACTTCATTGTAGGATTAGTTTTAAGATTGGTGGTGTTTCAGTTCATATTTTTCTTTAGCTGAAATCATGTATAGATATGGTTAAAGAAAAAAAAACAAAAGTTTCCAATGGAATTATTAAAAAATGGTTGATAAAGTGACATGTATGAAAAGGAAGACCTCGCTTGGAGCGGAGCTTAATCACAGGTGGATCTCATTTGGTGCAGAGGTTCAAAGTCCTGATTTCAACTCCCTTGTTCCCAGCTGGAAACAGGACCCCTGAGCCGCCCCATTACCCCTCTCAGTTTCCTGCCATAATTCTCAATTGCGTCCTAGTTCCCATCCCATTTTCCTACTGGATGGGACATCCCGGCATCCCGCAAAATTCTACTGTCCTTTCTTGGAAAATTTTCCATACATATTCCAAGAAATACAAAACATATATATACTTATACAACAAATAATATGAAAATAAACATATAAACATGGAAATAACACAAATTTAAGGCAATAAAAACACATTTGGGATGGGTTTATAGAGGTGTCTATTCATCAAATGGCCCACCCAAAATGAGTTTACAAAGAGCTTAAGGAGTTCGAAAAATGTCAAGTTAAAATATGAAATTCTAACTAGGACAGGTCATGACTGACGGGGATGGCTGAGATGGGCCAAGACAGGCTGAGACAGACTGGGACAGTCCTTGGGACAGACATGAAAGTGTCCCGTCCCCTTTTCTGATTGGAATGGGACGCCTGGACAGGACGAGATTGACTACTACGCTGCTGGCTATCTTGTGCAGCTAGTCATTCTGCGAAAACCAACTCCCTGCCCTGTGAAGGAGCTTGTTCATCTCATCATTGTTCTTTACCAGATCTATCCCACTCTATTTGGGGATTTCTAATTGCTACAGTATCAGTTAGTGGAGTTTTCTTACTTTTTACTTTTTGTATACCGTAGCAGCGTGGTTTTGGGCTGAGGAAAGGCCTCGGCTTGGATTGTTGGTTCTCTGTTATATAAGGAGGTTTGTCTCTTGTACTCCTGTACTTTTCTGACTGATTGAATGAAATGATGGCCTTTCTTATGACAAAAAAATATATGGAAAGGAAGGGAAAAATAGAGAAGAAATTTGCAATGCATTCTGCAGAATTCTGGGGTTGATGAACAGTGAAGAAATCATTGCAATTACTTTTTTGGACCTTAGTGTAACTTACTGTAAACTTATTTGTTTTTCTAATTTGAAAAATTGTCATAGGCAAGATGGGCAACCACGTTAATGTTTCAAAGGCAGTAAAAGTTCTTTTGCCTGATTGTTCATTTGTCTTTTAGGACCCTGATGATACCCTGAAGAGAAAGACATTCGAATTACTATACAAGATGACAAAATCAAGCAATGTGGAAGTGATAGTTGATCGCATGATTGATTACATGATAGGCATCAATGATAATCACTACAAAACAGAAATAGCATCTCGGTGTGTTGAGCTTGCCGAGCAGTTTGCACCAAGCAACCATTGGTTCATTCAGGTAGTTTGCTGCAGTATTCGTATCACTTTCGGCTCCTTTCAGATTTTCTTTTCTCTGATACTGTTGCTTGAATTTTATGCTTTCCAGACCATGAATAAAGTCTTTGAGCATGCTGGTGATCTTGTTAATGTGAGAGTAGCGCACAATTTAATGCGACTGATTGCAGAAGGGTTTGGAGAGGATGATGAAGGTGCAGACAGTCAATTGAGATCATCAGCTGTATGTAAATGATTTTTATTTCATTTAAATGCAATTAAAGTTTGATGTTCAATTGAATATTTTGTATACTTTCATGAGAATTTTGATAATATTATCATAATTGAAGGTTAGCTTGACATGCCTATCAGTATCATCTTTTGCTGTGCTTATGTGTCATTTACTTTACAATGCAGCACAAATTTTCATTCATTTTTTTCCACTGGGCCTGTAGTGGACACCTTAAAGATATCCTGTACTGTGTTATGTTGTTTTTGAGTAGTTCTTTTTCCCCTGAAAATAGGTGGATTGTACCACCAATCCTATTAGCAGTAAAATGAGGTGGTACAATTGAGGGAGGAGAGGAGAGGTTCCTCCCACACTTAGAGGAAAACACCTATGTAGCAAGCAGGGTGGCAGCCTCTTGTGTGACGGACAGAAGCACTCGCTCATTGATGGAAGTCTGTGCATGATCGAAACAAACCGCCGGTGAACAGTGCATATGGATGGCGGGGTAGGAAGAAACAGACAAAGGGGGAAGAGGAGGATGGGCTGCGCATGGAATGAGGAGGATAAGAAGAGGCCTCGACATGGGGGCTTCGTGGGTCTCTCACCCTCCCTCTCTTAGGGCCAAAAATAATAAATCATAAAACTAGGGTTTTAATTCCATTCATCAACTGTCTTTCTGTCACACACAAGGGTCCCTGTAAAGGGAAAAATAATATTTTATGACGTACCCTGTGAAAACTAAAATAGCATAAATAACCCTGCAGAATAGAGATGACTCTAAATAAATGCAAACCTAATCCTGGAATTAAGAAATGCATTATAAATGGAAAATGACTCTATTACACTTGCCGATCATCTCCCACTGCATCTTGTCGTTAAGTCCACCGGTCGAACCCATTTATTGATGACCTAGCCCATCTTGCTCCTACATCAATCATCCCTGGTTCGAGAAAACTTGTCCTCGAGTTTTGAAATGTTGAAGTATCCCCTTGACTATCCTAGGAGCAACGGACACAGCTGTCTTCAGATCCACACAGGCAAGCTGAAATTTCAGCTGTTGTTTTGCAGACTCTAGTAAATTACACCACATCAAGTCAAATTGATGTTCGTCAACTTTACTGCCGGCAACGGAAGCTATTGGAAACACACTAAGAACTAGCTCAAACATGGAATTGGCTTCTAAGAGATCAGAAATGTGATCCAACTCTGATTGAATGCATTGTATCCTTGGACTCCACCACAGCTGTTGTTCTCCTTTGAAGTATTTTTCATGGCCATCATTTGCAACTTCTTTGGTCACACCTTTCGCCTCCTGTTTCCATTGCTTTTCTCATGTGCAAAAGCAAAGATAGTTGAGAAGAAGAATTTACCCTTCAAATGAGGTTGGAGAGAGCACAAGTGCCTCTCATGATCCATAGCGGCTTGCCTCTCTGTCAACCAATTTCACCCAACTTTGATTCGGAGTTCTTCTGAAGGGTAGGTGGAAGCCCAAGCTCCATCAAGATACATCTTTGTCATAAATCTCTTGTGGAACTCCAGCAAGACTCATGCATTTTAACAATAGTTTCGCTTGTACTGGAAAGCATATCAACAATAGCTTGAGAGATGTAATTACCATTATGGAGTTCATAGAAGAACAAGGTGATGATCTCTCCATTGGGTAGCGCAACCGCCGTCTCGAACATGAGTAGGTCCATGATGTTAACAAGGGTTCCATGACCTTGACTTATAAAAATAAGTCTTCTGCAAGTTCTAATATCAAATTGATGTGAGATGGATAGAAACACTCACTCGTCGAAAGAAATTTGTGCATGAATGAAACGAATCAGGGCGGAACAATGCCAGCTGTGGCATGGACAACGAGGTGGAGCCTACGTGCTCTATAGCCTCCTGTGGCACATGAAGGAGGTAGGTTGTGGCTGTATGGTGCAGACACGAGGACGACCCGCCTTCGGGCTTGCGTGTGTCAAGCTAGTTGTGTGGTGTGGTCCATGTTTGGCTTCCTCAGGCCTTCTCACGAACACTTGTCCATAGTTGAATGGATGTCCTCTCCAAGGGAGTCTCTCAAGATGTCTCAAAAGGGCATGGGAGAAATCACTCATGAGGAGCCCAAGGTTACACACCAAATAAAACAAGAATAGTTGTTGTGCCTTGAATCATTTAAGTAAAGGGAAGATGGGGAAAAGGGATGGGATGAAGAAGACAGAATAAGGAAGAAGACAAGGGAGAAGAAGATAGCAAGGAGGAGGAGGAAGAAGAAAGTGGGCAGCTGAGTGCGTACAGATGGCGGAGGTAGGAAGAAACAGACAATGGGGAAGAGGAGGAAGATGGTTGCATGTGGAACGAGGAGGAGAAGAAGAGGCAGTGATGTAGGGGCTTCGTGGGTCTCTTACCCTTCCTCTCTCAGGGTCATGGTTGGCAGTACCGGCCGGCACCGGTAGCAGTATAGCCTGAAATGGCCGGTACCAGTTAAAAAAAATATATATATATATTGTACCGGGCCGGTACCCGTAAAACACCCCTTAAAAGGGGTGTTTCACTTTCCTCTCTCATAGAATCAGATTTGTAAGAGGGGTGCTGGGTTTTTGGAGGGGAAGGAAAGGAAGGGAAAGAGGAGAAGTTGCCGCCGCCGCCACCTGCCGTCGCCGCCGCTTCCCGCCACCGCCGCCGCTGCAGTCCGCTGTCGGAGACGTTTTGGCCATTTTGGGTGGAAGAAAAAAAGGTATGATATATATTTTAAATATTTATATTATTTTTGAGTTGTTAACTAATTATTAGATCATTTATGTTCATTTTCTTAGTAAAATAGACAACCCCCAACTTTAGACCCTAAGTAGTAGTTAAAAATTAGGGCTTTTGTCTAATTACTTAAATTAAACATCAATTGAAGCCTAATTAAATTTCATTGCATATTTTAAAGTAGGAGTATACTGGGAATTGCATTGATTGAAGGTTAATTAAGGAAAAATCCTAATTTTGATCTTAATTAGCAGTTAAAAATTGTGGCTTTTGTCTAATTACTTAAATTAAACATCAATTGAAGCCTAATTAAGCTTCATTGCATATTTTAAAGTAGGAGCATGTTATGAATTGCGTTGATTGAAAGTTAATTAGGGAAAAATTCCAATTTTGACTCTAATTAGCGGTTAATTATTGAGCCTTTTATCTAATTACTTTAATTAAACATCAATTGAAGCTTAATTAAGTTTCATTGCATATTTTAAAGTAGGAGCATGCTATGAATTACGCTGATTAAAGGTTAATTAGGGAAAAATCCCAATTTTGACTCTAATTAGCAGTTAATTGTTGGACCTTTTGTCTAATTACTTTAATTAAACATCAATTGAAGCTTAATTAAGCTTCATTGCATATTTTAAAGTAGGAACATGCTGTGAATTACTTTTGATTGAAAGTTAATTAGGGAAAAATCTCAATTTTGACCATAATTAGTGGTTAATTATTAGGCCTTTTATCTAATTACTTCAATTAAACATCAATTGAAGTTTAATTAATCTTCATTGCATATTTTAAAGTTCACATGCTGTGAATTGCATTGATTGAATGTTAATTAAGAAAAAATCCTAATTTTGACCCTAATTAGCGGTTAAAAATTTGGGCTTTTGTCTAATTACTTCAATTAAACATCAATTGAAATTTAATTAAGTTTCATTGTATATTTTAAAGTAGGAACATGCTGTGAATTGCGTTGATTGAAAGTTAATTACCAATTTTGAGCTTAATTAGCGGTTAAAAATTAGGGCTTTTGTCTAATTACTTCAATTAAATATCAATTGAAGTTTAATTAAGCTTCATTGCATATTTTAAAGTAAGAGTATACTGTGAATTGCGTTGATTGAAAGTTAATTAAGAAAAAATCTTAATTTTGATCATAATTAGGGGTTAATTATTGAGCCTTTTGTCTAATTACTTCAATTAAACATCAATTGAAGCTTAATTAAGTTTCATTGCATATTTTAAAGTAGGAGCATGTTGCCAAATGTACTTATATTTGTTTCTATTTTTTTCTTTCTTATTGTAGGTTCATGGCTGAACAGCAAGAGCAGGACCCAGGGTGGACCCATATCACCTTAGTTAATATTGCGAAGAGGAGAGTGAAATGCAAATATTGTAGCAAAGAGATGGGTGGTGGAATCACTCGAGGAAAAGAATATTTAGCAGGGAAGACGGGACAGGTGACAAGGTGTACTGTCTGTCCTTGACAAGTCGCTAACGAAATGCGTGAATTGTTGCATGGCTGAAAAGCACAAAAGGAGCAAAAGAAGGAAGAGGAGGTTGACTCCAAGACAAGATTTCAGATAGACAAAATAGAAAAAGGCAAAGGGATGTGTACTGGGGTCAGTGCCATTTCTCTACGTGAGAGGCAAATGATTGAACAAATTGTATACTCTAGTGATGATAATGATGATGAAGATCCTGAGGTGGCTGCAGCTAGAAGAGAGAGTTTGTGGCATCAAGAAGAAGACGAAGTCCGAAGGAGAGGTGATGGACCATCAACAAGAGGCATAAGTCAAGCTAGAGGCCAAGTGGGTCCTATGGACAATTATCTTTTTAGAAGACAGAGTTCTACTCAGCCAAAAATCAAGCAAGTAATGAGTGGAGTAAAAAAGTCAGTTGAAGCGGCAGGACATACTTTTAAAAGCATCTGCAAATGATTTTTGCATACAGGTGTTCCCTCACATACTGCTCAGTTTTCTTATTTTCAGCGTATGATTGACACAATAACAGATTATAGTCGTGGGTTCAAAGTCCTCACACGTCTAGACATATATGGACGTGAGCTTGATGGAAAATATGAGGAGCTTCAACAGTGGGTTGAAAGTTTTAAAGCTGTATGGAATGAGAGAGGATGCATAATTATGTGCGATGGCTGGATTGGTACCACAAAGAAGTCTATGATTAATTTCCTTGTTTATTGCACTGAACGGACAATTTTTATGAAATCTGTTGATGCATCAAATTATTCAAAGAACGCCAAATATTTATTTGGTTTGATGGATCAGATGGTGCAGGAAATTGAAGAGAAAAATGTTGTTCAAGTGGGCACTAATAATGAACCAAATTATAAGGCTGCAGAGAAGAAGTTAATGGACAAGTGCAAACACCTTTATTGGGTCCCATGTGCAGCGCATAGTCTGGACTTGATGCTTAAAGACATTGGTAAGGATCCGAGTGTTAGCAAGACAGTAAATAGAGTAAAAAAAATTATCTAATTTATTTATGGTCATCTTAGGATCTTGAACATGTTCAGAGAACAAGCATCTGGGGGCCGAGATCTCATCCGTGCGGGGCATACAAGATTTGCATCTAATTTCATTTCATTAGAATCTTTTGCACAAATTCAGGAATGAAATCAAGGGGTTTATGTTTAATAAGGAGTTCTTGGAGTATATGCGGACTACCTCCAATGAATCTAAATGTGAACATTTGGAAGTGGGAAAAATCATAGAGAACAAAAAATTTTGGAGCCATGTGCAGACTTATATGAAGTTGGTGGAACCGCTCATATAAGTCTTAAAATTGGTGGATGGGGATGATAACAATTACATGGGATATTTGTACGAGGCAATTGACATTACTAAGGTGCACATCAAGAACGCATTTTCCAACATTTATATGAAGTGGTGGGACCTTATTGATCTCAGATGGGAAAGCACATTACACCACGACTTGCATGCAGCTAGTAAGTGAAGTCTCATACTGTTACATGGAGGATTATTTATTAAAATTGTTATTTAGTAATTTTCTATCTAAATGCAAGTTATTTTTTAAATCATCAAGTAATGTACAATCGTTAAGTGCACATTGATGGAGAGGTGATCCAAGACACACTGAATGTGATCGCACGCTTGTCGAGGACAATAGAAGATATAATTGAGGTAGAAAGACATGTGTTTATCTCTTATATGAATAATTGACTTTAAGATATACTCAATTACTTGTATTTTCAAGAGTCCATGAATTATATTAATTGTTCATTCCATCTTTATAGATGGAGGCTTATAGGCTAAGGCTGGAGACATAATGAAGACCATGTGCAAATTGCCGTAGAGAAAGTGAGCCCTGGTATACTTGGTCATTACATTGTTGTCATATGTGCATAAGAAAGAAGAACATACATTGATTCATTTTTTTGTTTTTTACTGATGGCACAGCTGAGTGGTGGATAATGGTGTATAACAGAGACGTGTTATAATCCTTTGGCTTTCGTTGCAGTGAGGGTTTTGAGTCAGACGACATCGGCAAGCTAGTGTGAAAGAAATTGGAGTACGTTCAACTTTATACACTAAAAAATTCGTAACCGGTTAAAGGCTGAACGATTGGACAAATTGGTGTACTGCCATTACAATATGAGATTGATGACCAAAAACATCCGGTTGAGACAACAATTGAGAGAAAAATGAGCTGCAGGGCAGACAGAAGATGTTGTTGGCCAAATTGATGTGGAAGACTTATTTGATGATGATAATCCCTTGCAGACTTGGGTTGAGATACGAGCAACTGTCGATGAGCCAGTTTTTGATTATGATGATACATATTGGGCAAAGGGCATATTAGATGGAGCTATTGCTAGAGATCCAGAATTAAGAACATCAAAAAGACAAAAAGAAAATTCACCTCCTCCTTTACATGAGCATCAGAGTCAGACTTAGCATGTGCCTTTATTTGCACTTGATACTGAGCTTGAGCCTACTAGACACTCAGAAGCATATAGCAGGCCAGTCACTCCTAGAATGGTTGGGCCACCATCATTCTTGAGAAGAAGTACATCTACACTTGAGAGGGCTAATCAGGCTGTCAGAGACGACCCTGCGATTAATGAGATGAAGCAAATTTATGTGAGACATACACCACGAGGAAAAGGAATATTGGATCGGTTGAACTTGCAAAAGGATCTAGAAAGAAAAGAAAGCCATCAAAAATAGGCATCACAAAAGAAAAAAAATCAAGTAATGTCAAGAAGAAGTTAATTGTTGATTATGAATAAGATGATGATGATGATGATGATAATGATGAGACACAGTCTCCTCATGATGATGCTGGTGCAGCTGCAGGTGCTACTACCGGGGGTGGAGTGTATGCACCTTCTTTTTCTTTGCATATTGACACTGGGAGAGGACATCATGAAAGTCAAGGAGATTATGATTCACAAGGTCAGTATGGACAAGAGTTAGGTTATGGAGGTGGCCAACAAGAAGTAGGCATGTATAGTTAGGGAGATCGAGTAGAGTATGAAGGCTTTCAATTCCATCCACCCAGTAGCAGTTATGGGTCAGGGTCTTCTTCTTATCCTCAAGCTGCTTCTTTGCATCATGATTATGAAATTTCATCAAGTCAATAAGTGTATACTCTAAGAGGGATTCAAAGAGGGATGTACGACTTGACTGCATTATTGTTTAGTTATGGTGAATATAAGAAACATATGCAACTTTATTATGGATACCAGCAACAGTAACCGGATGATGAATCAGAAGGATCTACAGGTTATTATCCATATTAGTATACTCACTTATGTTTTTCATAGGTAAGGATCGTTTGATTTCATTAACATTTATTATTTGTAAATGTTTAGTATATTAGCATAATATTTTTCATGTTTAATCTGTATCAAAATAGTTATTTAGTATGTGTTACGTGTACTTCCTTGTCTTAACCCATCTTTGTCACACTCAACACATATCTAATTAATTGCTTACATTTTTTTTCTCTGATTTTTTCTGAATTTTTTCTGATTTTTTTGGACCCTTTTATACCCGTATCGACCGGTATTGGTACTGGCACCGGTACGTATCGGTACCGGCCGGCACCGGTATTGGTACCGGTACTGCCATCCATGCTCAGGGCCAAAAGAAAAGAAAATCATAAAACTAGGCTTTAAGTTCCCTTCATCAGTTGTCTTTCCATTGTATCCCTTATAAAGGGAAAAATGACATTCTATGACGATACCTTGTGAAAACTAAAATAGCTTAATTTTTTTTGAAAGTAACTAAAGTAGCATAAATAACCCTATGGCATAGAGATGACTCTAAATAAATGCAAACCCAATCCTAAAATTAAAAAAATACATAATAAATGGAAAAGTGACTCGACTACACTTGCCAATCATCTCCCACTGAGTCATCGTCATCAAGTCCACTGGTTGAACCCATTTGTTGACGACTTATCCAATTCTTCACCTGCATCACAACCACAGATTTTACACCCTCTTCCATCTCCGAGCAGAAATTTTAGGTGAAAACTTACACCAAAATATATATGAAATGTATGGCTTTAAGGCAAAATTTTGAATGTAGGTTTTTCCTAGAAAGACACTATCATTCCTTCTCTCCCAGGTGCTCCACACACAGAATGAGGTATCATGAGAAGAATCTGACTTGGAGACACTTTCCCAGTCTGAGCTTGATACCTCTGAATTTGGGTCACATTTGTTGGTGGAGTTGAATGTGATATTAAGATGAGATAGCCCCAAGATTACTTGCCAAACTTCTTCACTGATAACACATCTGACAAAAAGATGATCTGCATCCTCATCATCAGCACCAGAACATGAACAATTAGTCTCACCATGAATGCATCACTTCTTCCTGTACGCCTTTGTTATTAGTCTTCTTTCAAACAACCACATGATAATGTAGAACGATGTAATGACGATCAACAAGATGGTGCAGATCTGAATGAAGCCCATGTGGCGTGAGTGCACGTGGGGAAGGCAGTCTCATGCTCGGGCACAAGCGATGAAGGAGATGGGCTCATGTCTTATCCCATGCTTGGGCATTTGTATGGTGCTACTCTAGCTGCTGCTGTTGCTGGGGGTCTTGTGGCTTTGTGGCCTTGTTTTTTGACTTGTAGAAAAGAAGAAAGGTGAAGAAGACAAAAAATAGGTAAAAGGACAAGAAACATGTGAGGCAAGTGAGAAAAGGACGAGGGGAGGAAAAATAAAAGGTGGAGGGGTATTGGCCGGTACCCCTAAGAATGAAGGGGGGAACCAGACGCGATAACACTCTTCTGTCCTGTTGATCAGAACTTAACTGAACTTGACTCACAATCTCCAGTAATGCTACGAATTCACCAAATTCTTCTTCAGTAAGATTCCTTCTTAAGAGAATATTACACTGTCCGCTGTTATAGGTTGACAAAACTTCAGCCACTGAAACATCAGTATTGATTACAATTCGAAATAGGTTGCTGAATTGAGCTGCCAATGAAGATTCAGAATCCCATTTGTCCTTCCAGAACTTAACATGTTGACCATTTCCAATAAGGATTCCAGTGGAAATCTCTATTAAATCTGCAGCCTTAACTATATTTTTCCATATAGGTGACAAATAATAATTTCTGGTAGGATGGAGTACCTATCTACTAGAATGAGGAAAGTACTTGTACCTAACAATTTTCACCCACAGTGCCTCCTGATCCTCCCCAAGTCCACAGCCACTTTGCGAATGGAGCCATATAAAAAGTTCCCAACTTTGTGAGGCCCACTCCCCCTTGTTGCACACATTGGCCCATTTGATCAAGTGGAGTGCCTTCTTTTCTCTCTTACCTCCTGACAAAAAAAAGGAGCATCTAGCTGCTTCTAAAATTCTCTCCACAGTTTTTGAAATCTTAAAAATTGAGGCATTGTACACTGCCAATGAAGAGAGGACTGTTTTTGAAAGAATCCATCTTCCTCCTGCAAGGAGAAGCTTCCCTTTCCACCCTTCCAGTTTGTTTTCAAACTTCTTAATCAAAGGATCACAGTCTCTAGTTCTTATTGCACCATCAGTCAATGGCAGACCTAAATACTTGATCGGAAATTGAGAAGGAGAACATGTCATGATATCTGCAATGTTAACCAGCGAAGGATCTGAGATATTAATTTCTACCACTTCAGATCAATAATGAGCAAATTTCTAATATTATGAATGACTTCCTCCCTTCCAGAAATTGGATATGTGAAAGCTGAGAGTTATTCCTTCCAAAGCAAAAATCATCAAAAAACCCCAAATCAACAGCTCTGTCCCACAGTGAACTCAAAATCTACCCGACAATTAAGAATATTAGAGGAGAAATTGGGTCTCCCTGTCTAAGCCCTATACTGCTACTAAAGTACCCATGGGGCTGCCCATCAATCAAAATAGAAAATCTAGGGAAAGTGATGCAACTCATAATCCACCCAATCCATTTCTGAGAAAACCCCATCAGCTGAAAAGTACTCTTGATGCAATGCCAGTTGACTCTATCATATGCTTTTTCAAAGTCCAACTTCAATAGGACTCCTCCTATATTCCTACTCTTGTGATGATGAATAGCTTCATAGGCCGCCATATAGTTATCCAAAATAAATCTCCCTTTCAAAAAGGCCGACTGATTCTTCCCAATAAGAAGTTAAATACCTCTTTCAATCTTGAAGCCATCACTTTAGTGATTATCTTATAGCACCCATTTAACAAATTGATCGGTCTAAAATCAATGACTCTCTCTGCACCTTCCTTTTTGGGGATAAGAACTAGGTGGCAAGAGTTGAAACTTCTAACAAGGGAAGGCCCTGAAATTCCACCATCACCTTCATCAGATCCTCCTTGATCAAATCACAAAAAGACTGAGACAAACCCATGAAGAAACCATTGGGGCCAGGTAATTTATTTGGATTCATGCTGAAGACTGCGTCTTTAACTTGTTCTTGCAAGGAACGACATAAAGCCTCCGCCTGAACCCTACTCAATTGTGGCAACATTCCATCCTCCAAATGAGGCCTCCAATCACTGTTTTCCATGAATGGAACCTCATAGAATCTGATAAATGTGTTGGTGATCTCTTCCTTGTTATCAATAATCCTCTCACCCTCCATCAAATGGTTTTTCTTCAAGGACCTTTTCTTAGCAGTTGCTACAGCATGAAAGAAAGCTGTATTTTTATCTCCTTCTTTCAGCCAAATCTCCTTTACTCGTTGCTTCCATTTAATCTCCTCCTGAAGAATCAAATCATTATAGATTCTTTTACACCTCTTTAGATTCTGCTCTTCATCAGCAGACAGTTGACTAAGCTCACGGCTACTTTCTAATCCATCAATTGCTTGCATGAGTTCCTGCCTTTTATCCGAAATTTCACCGAAGATTTTTTTTGCCCACTGCTTCAAACACTTTCTGACCCATTTAATCTTCAATGAGAATGTGGAAAAAGCATTACCCTCAGACCGGGCCTCAGTCCACCAACTGCTCACCAATTGCTTAAAGCCTTCCTGCTTTTGCCATGCTAGTTCATATCTGAACAGTCTCGGCCTCCTATGTAGTTAGAGGTGTGAGGCGACCGAGGCGACTGGGGGGTCGCCTTAGCCTCAAACGCCTAGGCGATGGCCTAGGCGTTTGAGGCAATATTTAAATAAAAAATAAAAATTTTACATATATATTACTAAATATGTGGAGAGAGGGAGTATAGAGACGGGGAGGGGGTTAGTGAGGGGAGTGAGAGGGACAGAGATTAGAAGGACGAGGAGAGAAGAGGAAACAAAAAGAGTATAATGGGGTGAGAGGGAGATACAAGAGATGGAGCGGGAGAGTATAGAGGGGGTTGTGAGAGAGATGGGAAGAAAATGGAAGGCAGAGAGAGGGAGAAGGCATGCCGTCCGTAGCTGTTGTCCTCACCGAATATGGTCATCGAGAGAGAGAGAGAGAGAGAGAGAGAGAGATGTACCTCTTACCATTGGTGGCTGTCATCATCCTCTTGCCATCAGCAACCATAGTCGTCTTCACCGAACGCAATCGTCATCATTTTCCTCGCACGATGCGGGTCGTCATCCTTGTTGGACGGTAATCGTCATCGCCGCCACCATCCTTGCCAGACATGGTTGTTGTCATCGTCATCATTATGCCCGCCGGACGTAGTCGCCGCCGTCATCATCATGAAACATGGTCGCCGCCGTCATCCTCTCCAGACAATCGTTGTCACCTCCGGACAGGGAGAACCCTAGCCACGCCAGTGCTTCGATCGCAAAAGAGGTGGGTCCCAGTCGAGTTGAGCCTTTTATAGACATGACTAAATGGGCTAGTCATAACGGGTTTGGGTCAATGGGCCACTGGTTGGACGGTAACTGAGGCGAGAAAGGTGGGTGAGGCGGATCGAGGCGATCGCCTTAGGCGAAGGGGGCATTTCCCACGATTGCCTAGGCGACAAGGCTCAGAGCGAGGCACCATATAGGCGCCTCGCCTCGCCTCATTGCCTAGGTGACCTCCTCAATCGCCTTCAACTACATAATTGGCCTCTTTTCATTATCTCTTGTCTTCAGTAAAATAGGTATGTGATAAAAAACTACCCTGTTGAGCCCTCTGATTTGAGTGTGTGGGAAGACCTTCTGCCATTCTGTGGATATGAGGATTTTGTCAATTCTGGACTGAATGCTGTATTGTTGAAGATTAGACCATGGAAAACTTATGTTCAGAATTTCTAGATCTAACAAAGCATTGTCTCTTATCCATTGACTAAAACTCTCCATCTCTTTCTCCATTTCTGATTACAAGTTCTCTCCCAAGGGTACCGAACACAGTTGAAGTCTCCCACTATAGACCAAGCCTCAGATAAGATGTCTTGCAGTCTATATAGTTCTTGAAAGAATACCTCCCTCTGCTGATCAGAATGAAGACCATCAAACCGAAGATATAACCCAAGTTGAACTAAGAGTGGAGCTAGAAAAACACACTGAGATGCTAAACAATCCTACATCAATAACTGATCCCTTGAACTTATTTTTGTTCCACAATGTCCACTGTCCTCCTTTAGACCCCTCAGCTGGGAAAACGGCTACACCAGTTAAGACTGTACCTCCCACTTGCTTCAAAGTTCTGTCATCTACATCCTTCATTTTAGTCTCTTGAAGGCATACACAATCTAGGTGCAAAGAAATGATATGGTCTTTAACAGCCCTCTTCTTAAGATCATTGTTAAGACCCCTTATGTTCCAGGTTAAGAGCTTCATCAGGAACTAGAGCACTCCACCACTGACTTCCCCTTTTTACCCCTTAAGGAATCACAAGCTTCATTGGTCTTGAGGAAGGTATCTCCCTCTTACCAATTTTGACACCTCCCCCTGCTCCTTTTCTCTTAACTGAGTTTTAAAGTGCATCCTTGCGTCTGAGCTTCTTAAGGAGACTGATAAACCATATTTTCCCTGCCTTGAAATGAGACCCCAATACACTTCCCAAATCTAACAGTTTCTTCTCGCCAGTCATTCTCCTCTACTGAATACATGACCATAATTGGCTCCCCTACTGACACAAACGGGACAATATCTGTTGAAAAGATTGTCTTCAGAGAAGTACCTTGGTAATCAGTTTCAGTAGAACCTGCCACTATCTCCTCATCATCCACCGCACAAAAAGTTGTCCTGACTCACTCACAGACCCTGCTACAGTGAGTGAATTATAAGGGATAGATGAAATGGCAGGGGGAAGAAGGTCTTCGAGCCCATATGGTTCACATTTAAGTTGGCATCCGAATTGTTCGGGTCACTCGAATCTGGATTCAATAAGGAACCCGGCCACCAGCACTGTTTATCTTCTTCGCCCGACGCCTCATCTTCTGGCAGTAGATTCTAAACCACATCCAGACCTACCATGGGACCACCAGAAGCCATCAAACTGGCCTAGAAGACAGCAACATCTGGGCGGCTCAGCAACCTCACACAGTCCAAGAACCAATGGAGCAGCCTCTATTTTCTGGGGATTTCGAAGCTTTGAAATCCTCAGAATCTCTGATCCCCACAGAGTGTCGGTTCAATTTCTCCTGACTCACTTTGTCCAACTGAATCGGAAGGTGTTGTGACTTGGCAAAAATACCTGAGTTGTCACTCACCTCCAAGGGCCTACTGTCCGAAGCCCATGTTTTCTTCTCCAAGTCCCTGTTTTCCCTATACCTCCTATACTCAGAAACCACCATCACCCAGGACCATAGATCATCTTCCCCTTCCCCTTTCTTCTCCTCCTCCTTTATCCTACTTTCCATTACTCTTCTCTATGTGCCTCTTGTTCCTGATCTCGGTAGAGATTCATGTCAGGGCCCTTGGAGAGAGAGATTCTCGAGAGATCAAAGAGGTGGCAAACCATGATTTGATCTATCTCACTAACCCCACCCGATGCATGATCCTATGGGAACTGTCATACCCTCCATTGCTCAAGCTCTCTTGCCCCCAAATTCAACACCTGCATCCTGCCTAGATGCCATGAAGAGGTAATTCCCATTGGATGGAACCTCACACATTTTCCTCATCTCTTCCTGACCCAAGCATCCCATCCCTTCATCCCATATCTATCCCCAACATCCAAACAGTCCTCCCCCTCCCCCACCTCTAAGTCTCCACCACAATTTGAAGTCTGGACACCATCAAGCTATCTGAATGCTGGTTGTCAACTCCAGGCCCAGGTGTAGGGAAAGTCCCTGGCACACAAGAAGAGAAGTCTGAGAGGCCCCAGCGGTCAGACACTCAGGTGCCAAGACAGCTGGGAGATTGTATCATGAGACTGTATCTCAGGAAATAGGAGCAGCCTCAGAAGGAAGCCCCCTGTTCCACCTCTCACCTGCCTTCAGGATGCAGGATCTGCAAACCCAATTGTTGCATAAGTGTAGGCACTAGTTACTCCAAACAAGCAATAGGCAACCTTGGAGCAGCCATAAATCCAAGGCCAACTCTGCCATCAGCATCGGATGTTCCTCCTGCAAAACATTCCAGTACACACTAGGTATTCCAGACAAGCTATAGACAACCTTGGAAAAGCCCATGAAACCATGGCCAACAATGCCATCATTGTTGGATGTTCCTCAATTGACTAGTGCCATAGACATGCTCAGGTCAACTGTGAGACCATCAGCTGAATCTCTCTTGTTATCTGTTTGTCTAGTATGTTTTTGAATCTGCGGCATACCGAGTGAGAATCACAAATTTCCATTCCACTTAACACCTGATCACTGTTGGAATTAATTAAAATGATCATGCAAAGTTGATTTCCTTGCTGTTTTTCAGACTGTCGCCTTAAATGTGGGACTTTGTGCTATCCTAACAGTGGTTCCCAAACTACCGTCAATGCATTGTTTGAGCATTTTGAAAAGACTATTATTGCCGGATGCCTAAGTTCGCTTGATTATTTAATTATTGCATGCTTGGAATTGTTGGATTGTGTGTGGATGTTTCTACACTTTTATGGGCTTATTAGCCAATGTCAATACGCTTGTTACATGTGTGGCATATCATTGTTTCATTCCATCTCAAGGGAGAAAGATGACAATTCACGCCAAGCATTACAAAACGTAATAGAAAATTCACTTACACAGAGTCTCCCACGTATGATGCTGATATGTGAAGGCATCCTAAGATTTTAAAAATGGTTATGAAAGGTGTGAAAATCCAAGTAGCAAAAGTGAAGATATATTATTTTGAAAGGATAAAATGGATTGGAAGGATAAATTTCCCATGGGTTCCCACTGTAAGGACAAATGGCAAAGAGTTAAAGATGGACACAGTGGGGATGGCAACATCAGCCAATTCAGTGTTACTCCTAAAAGAGGTCTCAAGAATAAGAAAGAAGCAGAATATATATATCTCTGATCCAACTTCTAGCCATAGAAAGAAAAGACAAGTATGTTGGAAACAAGATAATGTGACCTTCTCAGTCAAATACCTGTATAATTAAATCAATGGCGGCATTCCCCTTATCAGAAATTTGAGGAGGTTTTGGAAGGTCAAGTCACCTCTTAACATCAAGGCATTCATGTGATGGGAGCTTGAGCCGATGCACCGACATTGCCAATGCACCACTCATACTGCTGCCAACAACATCTTTATGGTTCAGAGATAATCTTCATGCTTAGCATTTTTATTTTATTATGTATCTTCACTTTCCTTAGTTCAGACATGTCATATTTTATTTGGAGTTGTATCTAATTAGGGATTGTCATTTTATTTTTGCTACGTATTTTTTTTTGTCCTCCACCTTTTATTCTTCTTCCCCTCTTGTCCTTTTCTCACTCCCCTCCCATTTTTCTTATCCTCTTTCCCTTTTTTGTCTTCTTCTCCTTTCTTCTTTTCTATGAGTTGCAAAACAAGGCTCCAATGCCACAAGACCCTCTACTCAGCAACAGCTGTAGCTCTGTAGAACTGAATGGACACCCAGGTTGGGATAAGACATGCGCCCATCTCCTCTGTCGCACGTGCCCGAGTGTGAGACCGCCTTCCCCTGCACACTCAGATGGCATGGATTTCATTCAAATTAGTATTGTCTCGTTGATCGTCATCATGTTGTTCCGCATCAAATTTGGTATCAGAGCTAAGGACCAGTTTGTTCTCATAGATCGAGGTCCTAACACTGTTCTTTTTAACATGTTTTCCCACCTTCATGGTCAATGTTTTTCTACCCAATGAAGAAGATGCAATGCTTATTTTTAATGGCCATTTACAAAACAATAATATATCGAGATCCCTTGTTGACTCTCTTTCTAAATTTGGGGAAATCATCGTTGAAGGGGATAGAACTTTTGTGGAGTTCTATAAACAATTTCAGATGGCAATTTATTTTGATGGAGGATGGTGTACTATTTTTATCCACATGGCTCATACACCACACTCGGAAGGGAATGGATGGAAGAACGACATGCTACCGTGAACTCCGAGGAGCATAATTGCATTCTTCAACTGCTCATTTTTAAGGGTAAATTTTGTTTCACAAATTCATATTCTTATTTTCTAGTAAAAAAAGACAATTTCGGAGCAGATGGACATGACTGAAGAGCCCAAGAAAGAGGTGCAAAATATTAACCATGAATCGCCGACTTTGTTTACAACTGCCAATAATGATAAAAAAACCCCAATCGTGGAGAATCTAGGCACCAAGTGTTCTGTTATGATGCATGATCTCGAATCGAGACCATATGCCTTTGATATGACGTGGTACAATGGCTGAAGAGGACCTACCGAGCAACCATGTTGATTTTTATATTTGGATAACTATGAGGAATACTGGACATGCCTTTCTTAGTTCTTGTGATAGCTGGTGATAGGTTATCGGCTGGTACCGGTAGCGGCCGATACCCCTCCACCTTTTCTTAGGTAGAATAGCAAGGGGAACTTTTCAATGAGATCTCTGGTGCAGTTTGTGGATGATGGGGGATGTAGAGTGTGGTGGAAGGATCTGGTCTGGGCCAAAAAATTGCCAAACAAAGTTAAAGTTTTTCTGTGCAAAATTGCATGGATTGCCCACTAGTCAGATAGTCAAAAAGCTATCTAGTATTCAGAGTTCATGCTGCATATTCTGTGCAACATTTGAAGAAGATCAGGATCATCCTTTTCTACAATGTGGAATTGTATCCATGGTTTGGGAAATCATTTGAAGAGCAGTGGGTATCAAGTGGGTGGACCATATTTCAGTTATGGGACTTTTTCAGTGGTGGATTCTTGTCTGTCCTCATTCCATTCAGAAAGAGATGTGGAACTTGTTAGCCCCAGCTATGCTTTGGGCCATTTGGTATGAAAGGAATAAAAGGAGGTTCAGGGAGGATTTTTGAACTGTCTTTGAGGTATTGAATAGAGCCATCAGGTGGACAGAAGAGTGGGGAAGTGCAGCAGTGATTTCTCAGAAAAGCAGACATGGATTGCTCACAATTATACAAGCTTGGAAGAAATTTGTACTTTACTGTTTGCTGGTTTATCTGCTTGTTAAATCAGCACTTTTCTCTTTTCTTTTTTCTTACTATGTATCCTGTAAGTGGATCTACCCACTGGGTGGGGGCCTTTTGGCCTTTGATGTAATTCTCTTATGTTATTTCAATGAATTGTGACTTATGTCACCTTCCAAAAAAGAATGCCAATAGAGGGGATGGGAATGATGACATGAGGAGTTTTCAACAATTTAGATGGTATTGATATTCAAGAAAGCAATCCTTGTTATGTATAAAATGTTTGTAGTTATCGCCCGGTCTAATCAACAATAGGGAAAGGACCGGGAAGGACTTATTTAGAACGAGAACGAATCTATCAACCTTGAATCCATTCCTACGCTGTCTGATCGTACACCTATATTAATGACAACCAAGGATAAGACTGACTTGACTGCGGCCCTATACCTATGAGGATGGATCAACAATGACTTATGAATGAAAATCAGATTCAGTGCTAATGGTCGAATTATTTTATTTTCATTGGATTGGTTCATTCTGTGACTGCTCTGCTCCCGATAATAAGAAAATAGAATAATCAGACGAGTTAAATTTCTCGCTGGAAGCCCCAGTTACTGATCTTAACTTGGCGGTTCAGACCTGATCCCTCATATCATGAGGACTTGCATGTCCTAGTAGAGGCAGATAACCAGAAGTCTCTGAATGCTGCTGTGGTAATGGTGGAAAAGCTATTGGTTCCGGTGGAAGAAGAAATAAATATGAACTCAAGCGTGCCCAGCTAAGAGAGCTTGCTGAGCTGAATGAAACACTCGGAGATTCAAATTCTTGTAGAGTAAGGAAGATGGCATTCAAAATCGATGCCCCACACGACATTTGTGGTGATGCTGGCCATCTCCTTTGGACCCTTTGACTGCATCAACACCAGGAAGCAAAACTGTTTTTTTTTTTAATGTGGGTGGTACCACTTGTATTGTAAAGAGAGAACAAAAGTACATGTACAAGTATGAGAGGAAGGAAGCACAAAATTCCCCGTTGTACAAAAACACCAAGTCGGTGTAACCCTCCCTCACCTATCCTTCAAAAAACCAAACAAAGATGAGTTTCCCACATTCACATTACAAGAGTACCCTTTAACTTTCTCACAAACAAAAGAAAAGATCCTCTGAGGTGCAGCTTCATGTCTAAAGATTCGGCTGTTTCGCTCCATCCAAATAGCCCAAGTGGTTGCATGCAGAATGAGCCACCAAATGACCTGGTTCTTCTTCAGAATCCAGGATGGCCCCTTGGATACAAGGAGGCTTTCCACTGATGAAAAATCCAGAGAATCTACATGGAATAGATCGCCAATGAGCTGCCACACCTCCTTAGCAAAATAGCAAGATGTGAAAATGTGGTCCACTGACTTGTCCTCCTCACCACACAAACAACACCCTAGTCCCAGGTCTTGCATGAACTTGGCCAGCCTATCTTAGGTTGGAAGGCTATTAAGAGAGGCTCTCCAAACCAAAAATTGAACCTTCAGCGGGCTCCTGACCTTCCAAACCTGTGTGAACAGAGAGAATCTGCATTCCCCATCAGAGATGACCGAATATGTAGACTTCACATAATCTTTGCCTTCCTTATCCCATCACCATATGCATCTATCTGCCCTCTCTGAAAACATGTGGATCGGTTGAAGCCAACCAAGGAGAGTCTTTTTTTTCAGGTCCTTCACTTCTTCTTTCAGATGTCTTCTAAATAATGGTGTCCAAGTACTGTGATCACCGTAGCCCTCTGCCACTTGGGAAACCGTTGCTGAATGCTGTAGGGAAATGTCAAACAGCTGCGAGAAGACCATCTTTAGAGGCTGAGAAGAACACCACATGTCATCCCAGAACTGCATGTGCCTGCCATTACCAACATCAATAGTCTACCCTGCCAGGAACATGTCTGCACTGGAGAGAATTCCTTTCCATAATGGGTAGACAATGTGGGTGCAAGGTGATAAGACCTCCCAACAACTGGACTGAGCATAGTATTTATGTGAAACCACCTGGAGTCACAAAGACGTCTCCTTCTGAGATAGCTTCCGCAGCCATTTAGAGAGGAGAGCCAGATTGAATAGCCTGATATCCTTGAGGCTAGCCCCTCCATTTTCGTTGGATCTAGAAATCTGTTTCCAGGAGACATGATAGCCACCCCTTTTAGGATCGCCTGCACCATGCCAAAGAAATTTGGCTTTGATGGAGTCCATTTTCTTAGCTACCATAGCCGGGACCCTGAAAGTGGAAAGATAGTAGATAGGGAGAGTCCAGCACTGAAGAGCATAAGGTAAGCCTCCCGCCAAAGGACAACAATCTCCCTTTCCAACCTGCAAGGCGGCTATCAAACCTCTGAAGCACCTTATCCCAATCACTGCACCTGATAACTCCAGGAGAAAGAGGCATTAAGTAAGAGATAGGAAACTCTCCTTTCTAATAGCCCAATAAGAGAGCAGCTCTACAAAAATTTGGTTCTCCAATGTTGAGGGCAAAAAGTTGACTTTTACCAAAATTAACCACCAAACCAGACAACTTAGCTACTAGTTCCAACACAGATATGGCAACCAGTAAATGAGACTCCTCATTAGGAAGAAATAGAATCTTGTCATCAACATACTGCAAATGTGAAACTGACATACCCCCTCTAGCAGTTGGGAGGCCACCGATAAGCCCTGCTGCCTGCTTTACTCCAAACTCTACTCAAGACTTGAGCGACCAAAATAAAGAGTAATGGTGATAGAGGGCTCCCCTATCTCAAGCCTCTGCCACTGTGAAAAGGAGAAGTGGGCTGTCCATTAACCAGTACTGCAAAAGAGGCTTAGGAGATACATTCCTTGATCCACCGAGTCCATCTTTCACCGAATCCCATAAGAGAGAGAACCTCTAGCAAGCACTTCCAGTTAACTTTGTCATAAGCCTTCTCAAAGTCAAGCTTCAACACAAAACCTTCCCTATGGCTCGACTTAAGGTAATGAAGAACCCCATGTGCCACCAAGAAGTTGTCCTGTTTAAGCCTTCCTTTCACAAAAGCTCCCTAAGTCCCACTAATCACCATGCTGACCACTGGCTCTAGTCTAAATGCCAATGCCCTTGTGTAGATCTTATAAACACCATTCAACAAGCTTATCGACTTGTAATTCCTCAGATGATCAGCTCCTAGTTTCTCAAGAATCAGAGTGATAAGTGTTTTATTGACCCCTTTGAGATGCGCACTGCCTTCTTGAAACTCAATCCTAGCCTGCAATATATCTGCCTTCACTATGTCCCAACAATGATGGAAGAATACCAAGGGGAACCCATATGGACTTGGGGCCTTGTCACCTGCCAGAGCAAAAGCGGCCTTCCTCATTTCCTCCTCTGTAAAAGGGGCAGACAAACTATCTCTCTTCTCAGCATAAATAGGGGGAAGTAGATCAGAAGCCACTGAAGGTCTCTTGAAAGTATCCTCCGTGAACAACTTAGAGTAGAAATCTAGAACATGCTGCCTCAGTTTTTGCTCTCCTAACATTGATTGGTCTCCATCACTTAGACATCTAATCTGGTTCAGCCTTCTCCTTCCTGAAGCTACCCATTGAAAGTAGGCAGTGTTTCTTATGGTTTGCCGTACCGGATCGACTCGTGTCGACTCAAGCGACTCGTACCGTATCAGGGCAAACCCAAGTCGGTGCGACTCGACCAAGTCTGCATGATTTGGGAGGACTTCTCCATGCGACTCGTGCGAGTCAACGCGAGTCGATCCGACTCATATTGGATCATGGGAGATCCGAGTAGGTCCGACTCTTCGAGTCAGCGAACCTTGGTGTTTCTCATGGTTTGCCGTACCAGATCGACTCGTGCCGACTCGAGCGACTCGTACCGTATCAGGGCGAACCCGAGTTGGTGCGACTCGATTGAGTCTGTACGATTTGGAAGAACTTTTCCATGTGTGTGCGAGTCGGCACAAGTTGACCCAACTCGTACTGGATCATGGGAGATCCGAGTTGGTCTGACTCTTCGAGTCGGCGAACATTGGTGTTTATCTCTCCTTCCTTAATCCATCTCTCCCTTGACCTCTACTTCCAAAAGATTTCTTCCTTGAGCAGAATTTCCTCATAATCAGCTCTAAGTTTGTCTTTGTTAGCTTTATCCTCTGCATCCAACAAGCTTGCTTCCTCTAGAGCCTTCAAAGCTGCCAACTGATCCACCAATCTGTCCTTGGCCCCTTTCCCTATTAGTTTTTGATTCTCCCAATTTGCAATAGTAGTTGCTAACCTTCTCAACTCCATCACTAGCCCGACCATAGCATTTGTAGCTTGAGTGTCCTCCTGCCAGCTGGCTGATACCACCTCTTTGAAGTCTTCCCCTCTCAACCAATAACTTTCCATCTTGAACCTGGGTCTCCTGAGTGATGAGACATGGGATCTCCGCAATCATATGGAATGACTACATGTATAGATTCTTTTTTTTTTTTTAAAAGTATAAGATGATTATGAACATGTTATCCTCGATCTCTCTGAGATCTGGAAGGGATCTCTTATCTTTGGGCTTTAGAGATGATGTCAAGATCCAATATATCATTCCTTGTGCATGTGCATATCATGTATATGCATATATGATATATATATGTATATATGTATGTATTTATATGTGTGTTATCATATACATGTCAACAACATAATATATATATATATATATATATATATATATATATATATATATATATATATATATATATATACATATATATATATATATATATATATACATATATATACGTATATATACGTATACATATATATACGTATATATACGTATATATATGTATATGTATATATATATACATATATATATGTATATATATATGTATATGTATATATATATATCATATGCATGCATGTATGATATATATGTATATGTATGAGCGTGTTATCATATGCATGTACAATTTAAAAACAAAATAAAAAAAAGGCTTCAGCCATCTGATCAATTGATCAGATGGCGCTGGGCACGGAAACTGTGCGGTGCAGCATGGAATCCTCCTGCCCTGGGCACGGGAGGTTTGTGCCTCTTTTTACTTGTTTTTGTTTTTTTAAACCATTAGATCAAGATCTAACGCTCACTTGAAAAGTGATAACAGAAAGCTTATCTGTTAACTCATAACAGATTGGCTTTTTTCTCTCTCTCTCTCTCTCTCTATATATATATATATATATATATGTCTCATATACATGCATATATGATATATGTTGTTGTTATCATCCATGTGTGTCTTGAGATTCTTGTCCCAATCTCTCAAGATTTTACCGAGATCTCACTTTTCTCTCCGACTCCTGTGAGATGAAGCTGAGATCCGAGATGGCAAAGCTTGAATCAAATGTGTGGAATAGAGGGGGGAGCAGCAGTCCACCGCCCACTTCCTCTCTCCATTCTGTCCACTCTTCTGTCTCTTTGATGGGGCCCCACAACCTAATTCCTCTCTCTCTCTGTGTGTCTCTCTCTCTCTCTCTGTGTCTCTTGGGGGGGGGGAGAAAAAGAGAGAGAGAGAGAGAGATCAGTAATTCTTTTCCAACTACTGACCCAATTATGGATGGGTTCAATTGCTAGATGTTGATGGTTCACATGGTACTAGACATAGATAAGGATTTGAAATCTAATAGAGTTGGGGTGGTATACACAAAACATGAAAGATCGTGAGGCATTATTTTAATTTTCATACCGGTTCCTGACTTAATACATTATTTGCAATTGCATATGGATTCATGGAATATATAAATTGTTTGAGCACCATTTAAAATGGCCTTCATTGACAACCCGAACTTTCGTCTGCAGGTTGTCTCATATTTACACATTCTTGGAGAACCAAAACTGCCATCTGTGTTTCTACAGGTACTTCCTTTTTCCTTCTCTTTAATTTTCATTATATTCAGTTCGCCAAATACATATTCTTTTAATTTTTCACCTTTAAAAAACTCAAAATGGCATTCTTTCAGGTTATATGTTGGGTACTTGGGGAATATGGAATAGCAGATGGAAAGTTTTCGGCATCATATATCACAGGAAAATTATGTGATGTAGCAGAAGCACGTTCAAATGATGATACAGTCAAGGTATCACTTCCTTTGGGCTTTCATGTGGCGAAAAGTCTAGGATTTCACATCTTGCTCTTTGTTTGAAGATTTTGTTACATATTATCACTTGTTCATGATTCTTTTCGGTAGGGTGATAGCATGTTTTTTATAGCATGTTTTTTGGTGATTGGCTTTTTTGTATGACTGGGTTCATCTTAATATCGATTGTCATGCTCGGCTAGGGCTCATGACCTTCTTTATGATGTGAGAGTACCACAGTATTACTGATGAAACGAGAAAAGAAAGTCATTTTCAGGTGTATGTTTGTGAAACATTCAAATAATATTCCCTTCCCCAACATACTAGCTATATGAAGAGGCATATGAGCAAATGTGCATCGTTTTGTACAAAGAGAACAGTGGGAGGTGAGGAAATAGAAAGACTGTACTGCTCCTAGCAGAAAGAGATGGATTCATACTGCAATCAAGTGGATATGGTATTGATATCCAAGTGAATCATGAATTTATTAATTCAAAGTTACTTGAGACCGATGTCAAGCTGGGATCCTCCTTGGTCTAACTGATGTAGTTTAAGGTTAAGGAAGAAATTGATGCATTGGAAGAGAGAGGATAAACTAAGAAGTAAAGCGAGCAGGGGAGAGAAAAGGGGAGGAATATGGATGGCATAAACTTACCTGTGTGATGGCAATGAGAGTGGCAGGCATTGGTGTATATGCTGGCCTAGCATCCTTCTCCTCTTTGTTCTTTTGCCAAACTGGTTAGAGGGCTGGAAATATTTAGCATGACATTTGCAAACAGGAGGATTAAATCATGCATGGAACCTCATGATAATTAAATTCATGTACAAAGAAGACCAGTTGATTGATGCTATAAATTATCAGATACCCTCAAATTTTATCCTTGTTCAAAATACCCCTGATATTTTTAGTTTAGTATCTGAATGTTGAGTCACTGCAGTCATGCCCCATTCTGTGTAGGCTTGGATGGGTTCTCCAGTTCTTACAGCCATCCAGCAAAGAGAGTCAAGAATATGCACCATGAAGATCCTACCAGCATTTTTTCTACTTAGCTATATGTCGTCTAGAAGATTCATTGTATGTTTACACAGGCATCAGTGACTTTAGCCGCTTTATAGAACAAGAAGATTTTAATTTTCTTGGGGTAGTGAACAAGGGCAGGCAGTGGTTTGCTATAGCCTAGCCTCCCTTCTCCAATTATTCTTCTTCAGCCAAGCTGGTCTGATAAACTCAGGAACATGAAAGGTGGAACATGGCTTTTGCAAACAGCAGGATCAAAGCATACGTACCAAGATGGAAAACAAAAGTGAAAAGTGAAGCGTGTTGTGAAAGTGAGAAAACACCTTGTTTGGCAACAATGTAAATTACATGTTAAAGTCAAACAAAAAATGAATGTGAGAAAAGAGAAGTGAAATTTGACATTCTGTATGATGTAACCAAGTTTCCTTGTAACTGTGGATCAACCATACATGAGACCTCAGGATATTCAATGTGTACATATAAGCCCACTTGATAGACATCAAAAACTATAAAATACCCTTCAAATTCTTGTATCTTATTCAAACTCTGCACTACAGCACCTTGTATTGGAAAATAATAACTCTTCAATATAGTATGTGAGACCAAGAATTGAATCAGTGCAGTCATGCCCCTTCTGTGTCAGCTTGGGTGGATCACCTATTTTTTAAAGCCATGCAGGTGAAAAAGATCGAGAGTATGCATCCTTAGAATCCCATCAGCATCTTTTAACTGAGCTATAGCTTTGTCCTTCACTGTAACTACACTGGCATGTTCTCTGGGAACTTCATTGTGTTTTCACTGGAATTAGTAAGCGCAAATGCTTTTTCAGATGGAATAAAAGAATTTTGATTTTCTCAGGATAGTGAACAAAGACTTTCTTGCTTCAGAGGGGAGATAAAAAGTAATTTAAAAAATAATTTCTGAAATTTCCCTCTTCCATCAGTGGATTTCATCCCTTGTATAATCTTGCACAGGTGTTTACTTGTGTATCTTATAATCACAGATTAAAATGATAAGCTTTAGATTTAACTAGCTTTTGTAGTAGACTCCATATGTGCGTGGTTTGCTCTAAGCTGTGTGGAAACAAGCATAAAGCTGCATGCTATTGTTAATCATTCTCATTCAGTAGCATTAATACTTGTTTGTATTTTTTATTCTATCAGAATACCTGAAATCCCCTGAAGGCATTTGATTAACCTTTTTGCAGGCATATGCAATTACTGCTATTATGAAAATCTGTGCATTCGAGATTGCTGCGGGGAGGAAAGTTGAATTGCTGCCTGAGGTAGTTGTTCATTTCCTTTTTTCCCCCTTTCCCAAAGAAGATAGAGTTATTTTTTCCTACTGAAAATTTTATCGACTATCTTTTGGCCATAGCAAATGTCCCAAGATTGTTTTTCAACAGCTTCTGGTCCTTACCATTATTACCTGTAACTGTTTATGAAAGTGATGGATCATGTTTCACTTCATTGCATGCACATCTCAAGTAAATAATGAACATTTTTTATTGTTTTTTCCCCTCCCTGTTTTGAAAGAAAAGGTCAGATAAGATGATGTTGTTATTGAATTTTCCCATTCTCTTTTGGATCAGAATCTTAACATGATTCTTTAATCTGATTCGGCCATCCCAACATATATGTTTTGAATGGACTATTTTTATTCGAAGGCCATGCGGTATCACAGCGGCCATGTTGGTCTTGCACTTTGTGGGAAAGCTTTTGATTATATTGTTAAGAACATGTTCTTTATCTGTCCTTCGCACATGCATGCATAGATATGCAGTGAGAAATAAGTAATTCTGCAAAAGGATCCTTAGATGGATGGAGGAGTTTTGAAAAAGTCATTCTAGCCGCTTAAATAGACTTCTTCATTGGTACAGTGCAGTTGAGTTATTTTTTATCTATTAGTTCCGTTAATCAATAGTTTTTTTTCTTCTTAGAATAAGACTCTATTTTTTAACCGTAAAGTTGTGTGTTCTGCTGGAATTGTAGGTTTTTCATTTTTTTATCATAGGAATACTGAGTCTACAGCTTACAGAATGCTTTGATTTCTGAATTGTGACCCTATAGTAATAAATATGGGAGACAAATATAGATTATGTCCTGAATAAGATTGGTTCCTTTTTGAATTGCTTATTTGCAATGTCCGCCAAAAATTGAGTATATTCTCATTTGTTTTTGTATGTAATTCTTGATACAATCTCATATTTTGATCTTCCTACAGATGAATGAAAAAACTTTCTTGTTGTGCAAATCAAAAGGAATGATGACTTTGATTGCACCAACTCTGAATCCAAGTAGATCTTTTTTGTCCCATATTATTGTATTATCTTTTAATTCATGCTGTTTCTAAATATAAGATTTAGATTCACATTAGGCTTTTTTTGGATTTAACCTTCATGCAATTGTTATATGATAGGTGGGCTTTTTTATTAGATCTATATCATATAACCTGAGTCTTAATCTTTACAAGGGTACCACAATAACTTTCAGCTTTGCAGAACTGGGTGGTTTGAACATGGAACGGGCAAAACCGGATTAAACTGCGGTCTCCGATCCAGTTTGGCCAGTTCAAGAGTCAGACTGTGGGAATGTGCATGAATTTGGTCAATTACGCTTCATATACAGATGTTCACATATGTAAAGTTTATCTATGTTTGTCTATCTATCTATCCATTAATTTTGAATATTATTAGATTAGTGATGAGATCTATTACCATTTCACTTGTCTCTTGAAAGTTCAAATATTGGGAGCCCTCTGATCAAGTATTGGACAGCTCTGATCCATAAACCTTTTTTGAATCCCACAGAGGGCATGTAGCTCAGCAGGATATGCACCTGTCTGTCTATCTATCTGCCCATTAGTTTTGAATACTATTAGATTAGTGATGGGATGTAGTGCCATTTCACCGATCTCTTGAAAGTTAAAATATTGGGAGCCATCTGATCAAATATTGGACAGTTCTTATCCATAATCTTTTTCTGAATCCCACTGGGGGCATGTAGTTCAGCAGGATGTGCAAAGGGCACATCCTGCCTGGCACTGTCAGTGCCTTTCACAGGATGTGGAAACACGTGAGCCTGTCCAATCGAGGTTGAATGAAGGATGGTAATACAAGGGAGGGTAAGAAAACATCAAATTATATGTAAGGTTCTGGAACTTTGAATCATGTCCAGTACATGAAGGCTAGGTTGTAGAAAGCACCCATTTAGGTAGTGAGTGTTCTAGGAATCATTATGTTCAAAAGTAGTAGTAGTGAGTAATAAACAAAAAGATATTAGACATTGTTAAAATAGGATTAGCCACCTTGGAAATATTAAGATAAGGAAGAAGTGGTAGTATACAAGTAGACAAAAAGAAAGCATAGACATCACTAGTGTGATTGTTTAATGTCTTGCCACAACCCAGTGGAATGTTTAATGAGACAAGGCAACAATATGCTACAGGCAGCAACAACTACAGGAGTTCATCACTTTTAGAAAACGAGACTAAATCAAGCTATAGGTATGACATTTGGTACACAACAGGGCAAACAATAGAAGCAATTTGTGACTAACAGCAGGTTGTACTTGAAAAAATTACTCATGAGAATAGAAACAGCAGCATGTAATAAGAAAGGGAAAAAATCAGCTGCTGTGTGTGTGCTGCATGAGATTTGTTTGTGCATTTGAAAGATAGGGAGAGGGGAAGGTGAGTGAGGTGAAGATGAGGTGAGGCAAGGTGTTCTTGTCTTTACTTACCTTGCCTTAATGTCCATGCGAGTGAGGCAAACACCTGATAACAGAGGGAATTCTGGAATTGTTCTACTCTAAGTTGAGAGTAACTGAATGCAAAGGGATATCCATCCAATTTTTTATGATATTAGAGGTCTCTGGAACTGTTTAAAGGTGTATAACAACCAACACCGAAGATCCAAGATTAGCGGTAAATATGGTAAAAAATGATGCCTGATTTCCCTTGGTATTTGCTGTCAATATATGTAGCATGTTTCATGTTTCCTTTTTCTTTTGATTTAAACCCATCAGATCTACTTCTGCATGCTAGCATGAACAAAGATCTGATGTTTGATGCTAAATATGGTCAAAATAGAGCCACCTGTGGATTGCTTGCTGGTTGCTTGTGCTGCTAAGTGCTAACTAGTTTTTGTAACGCCACCTAGTAAGCAGCATACATGAAATAGAATTCTTGCAATCTGTCTAATGATTATGTTTTCATTGTTTTGAAAGGAAAAATGCCCAGGTCCATTGTCTTCATATAAATCCCTTCGGTTGCTTTGCCTCGGGACATCCATTACACTGAACATCTTTTCCATCTTCTGCAGTGTCAATCCCTAATTGATGAACTATCTGCATCTCATTCAACTGACCTGCAGCAGCGTGCTTATGAACTGCAAGCATTGTTAGGCTTAGATGCTCGTGCTGTTGAGACTATAGTGCCATATGATGCAAGCTGTGAAGATATTGAGGTCAACCCTCATCTCTAACTTTGTTGACTATATCCTCTTCCAATGATCCTTGTCATGCTTTTGGTACTCCTCTTGCTTTGTTGTTTCTTACTCTGAATAGGAGATCATCTTCTCTGAATATGCCTTCACAGAAGTGTGGGGGTGTATGAATGCACAGGAGCTATGAGGTGCTAAGGATGAGTAAATATTTGCATATTGATTGATCTATCTGTTGCATTGCGTGATGTTTTTGTTTTCTGTAGTCATTGATGTATCTGTTGTGTTGTTGAAATTTTGGTTTCCCATACTTTCTGTTCAAAATGGTGGGAATGATTCACAATTTACTCGAGTTTCCTTGAAAGCTATTTGCTTGACATTGAGGCTGACTGATGGGTTGTTAAGCTCATGAGATTCATTCCAAGGAACTTGCAAGGAGTCAATTTGTTAAGCATTACTGGGGACATAAAAGGCTGCATTGCAAGGGTGAATGATGTACTTCAAAGAAAGAATGAAGAACAAGGAACCTGTGGCAGAGGCAGGTGGTGTGAAGCAGGAGGAAGAAGTAGCTCATGGGACATCATGACTGTCCCCTGGTCTGAAATTCTTGGGCAGACATCTTGTTGTCATGCACAACACAGATATTTAAAAGAGGGGTTTTGCATATAAACCATTGTTAGAATGAATTTATCACATCTGCATCTGAATTTGCATGTCCTTAGGAATGCCAATGATGTGCAAACTGCAAAGAGACCATTTTGTGGTCTTTGTGCATGCCCAGGAGATCATTCTGCACACAGGAGATGGTCTTTTTCCACATCATTAGCATTCTTAATCATATATGTGCAAACTCAAATGCAAGAGGAACAAGTCTGCTTTTGTTTAAACAATAGTTATATGAAGAAAACCCTTGAAAAAACAATCTTTGGTTGAGGGGTTGAGGAAAGCCTGGCCATCGGGTAAAGCTTGGATGTGATCTCTGCAGAGATGCCTTTAGACCCAGGAGAAGGTACGACTGAGATCCCTTGGAAACTAGAAACATTCTCCAACTTGTAATGCTTGAAGAAATGCTTAGCGGATAAAGTTTGGTGGTGTTTCATGTCTGTTAAAGGTGTTGTTTTTGCACTTCATAATACTGGGCTTTGGGAGCCTGAAGCTTGAGTCAAAAGAATGCAGGAATGTGATCTCTTTTTTCCAACTGTTGATTCCTAAAAGATAGCTATCAATATGCAATGTTCATCTCTGTAGACTGGCAGAATGGAGTTGTGTACTTGGTTTGACTGCTTGATTGATGAGAAGCTTTCAGTAGCAAGATTGTGTGATGCAGAATTTTTAAACTTTCTTTCGTTTTATGGGGCTTGGAATGTATTGGAACTATTGTGAATGGTTCTGAGCTGCTCAATGACACTGCGATTTTTGTCAAGATTGACTTGAGTATAGAGTTTGCCAGAATCCAGCTGGAATCCATTACCCTAAGGTGACTCCAAGAAGTCTCGAAGTTTAAATGTGGGTGCAAGGATTTCATCATTTGGCTGGATATTGAAGAGGAAGAAGTTTAGTCTCCCTGCAGTCTTCTGAAAGGGATAGGTGAGAACACTTTAAGTTGAACCTTGAATTAGGTCACCGTGCATAGAAAATATAGAAAAGATAAAGACTTGAATAGATTCAAGTCCGAACTTGGATCTCAGGAGAACGGAGACACTTTGTAGACCTAGAGGCAAGGAATTCAATATTGAATCTTGGCATCATCTAGGAATGCTGGATATAAAGGATCTTGAGAGTTTGGGAATGATGTCCAAAGATCATGATAACTTATACTTCATGATGACTTATGTGGTCCGGTTCAAGGACGAGCTAAATGTAAGCTAGTGGGCCTGTATTGACCTAGTCACGAGTCGGGTAGGAGGAAAGGGCTATCCTCAGGAAAGAGCTACCTATAGAGTAAGTCCGAGTGGAGCCGTGATGGTGTGGAGCCACCACTATGTCTAGGTGCTGGGGCAGAAATGAATCGGATTAAATCTCGTATCAGAAAACATAAAAAGTTGTTAGACCATATATGTGGTATTTAGATCCATAACTTGGAAGGCATCTTTTGGGGACAAAGACTATACGGACTTAGTCCAAAGCAGACAATACCGCACAAGGGTTGGATTGGGTCATTATAGTCTAAAGCCTCAAATCACTTATAGGAGGACGATATGTTCCTAGTGATTTTTTTTTTCTTGCTTTCTAAACTATATGTCAGATTGTCAGATGACGAGACCTTGAGCAACTGCAGCTTTCTCGACATCCAAGTTAAGGAGAAATTAATCAGTTTTATTGGACTTGGAAGATAATGGAAGCTGATAGTGTTAGTAGTATGTCGAGGTTTAAAGAAGGCCCATGAGCTCTCTAAGAAAAAAGCCGGTGGTGGAGAACTAATAAACGTGCTTTGGATGGTAATATAGATGTCCGTACCGCTTCAGCATGTGCGTCAAAGCCAGAGTCTCTAAAGGCACCCCTTTTTGGGCTTTAAGTACGTAAGGTGTGTCTTTGTGAGGCCGGATCTCTCATCTTGGGTGTTTCCTTCAAGTGTGTTGTCAACTTTGATAGGGTGTTTAGTGGAGATCTTGTTTTTCTTTCTTTGAAGTGGTGTTCTTGAATTGTCTGTTAGGACGGGTCTTTGAGACATGGGCCAAGTTCTCATTTGTGTTTACAAGTTTATTTCATGTGATTTGTCTAGGTCTATAAAATATCACCATCTCTATTATGGTTTAACAAATTGTGGTACAGCCCAACGTTACTTCAAAAAGAAAAAGCTTGGAAGTCAGAAAAAGATTTTCTAGTGATTTTTCCGTCAAAGAACGTCCATGCCCAGGCTTTAGAAGGAGGTCTGCTATTGGTAGAAGTAGGGCTGCTGACTGGTTGGGTATGGGGCAGATCTAAGCAGGCCGAAAGGGGACAAAATAATGTATACCCGAATCAGACTCGACCAAGTTTATCTTCGCTCTGTTAAGCAGCGCATGGTTTGAAGCCATATTTCCAGTTTGGTTTTGTATGCCCGATATCAGACCGAGTATAACCAATCATCTCTTTTTGACATGAAACCATGCTGGAAGGGGCAGATAACTCTAATTTTGTGTGTGCAACTAAAATTCTAGATCCTTAGCAAGGCAAATATGATATCATACGGCCATAAGTCTGCTGAGTGTTACATGTATCTTTATTTTATTTAGATCATGCAAATAAGGATGCCCCCTAGGATTGCATACTGAATATACAATGAATGGACCACATTTCAGCTGCTTTAAATTGAGTCTTGTTGTCTAGCAAATTAACAATAGAACTCCAAGGAGGGCTTTTGGCTTCAGATCTTGACCATGAATAACAAGCACCAAGGAGGCGGAGTGGGGACACTGTGGGCTGTGTGAAGGTGCAGCAAGCAGCAGGGCCAAAGAGGAGGACATGGTGGCAGAGAAAGGGTGCCAGCAATGGAAGTGGAGCGGGGATGGAGCAGGGATGCGGCAGCCAGCAATAGTGCTAGGGAGGAGATGGAGGTGGCATAGAGGTGCGGCACCCTGCAGCAGCAAGTGGCAGTGCAAGTGGCTCAGCGCAAGTTGAAGGCAGTGGTGCAGGGGTGCAAGAGCATAGCAGCAGCAAGTATGTAGAGCCAAGTGGCAGAGAGGCACAGTAGCAAGCAGCAATGGCAGCAGTGCAGTGCCAAGCAGCAAGCAGCAGCAGCAACAATGGCATGGCGTCAAGCTGGAGACGGTGCAGGGGCAGCAACAAAGCCAAGCAGGCAGAGATGGAGGCAGAACAAGCATGAGGGAGAAGAAGGTGGAGGCACCAGGGTGGAAGAAGGCACATGGCCCAGGCACCAATTTCTGACCAGTTGGTCCACCTACCCTTTGGATCACTGTCCTTCGACTGATATTGCTCGTTCTACCTTAGTTACCCTTTGCGTTTGCCGCCTAGTTACCGAAGAATTTGTCTGAGGAAAAAAAGAGGAAAAGAGGCAAGAACATGTTGGTACTCCTTCAAGGCATCTCGGATAGTTGCATTAATAGCTATCATCAATGAAATGGTTGAAGCCATTTCTAGGGAGGTGAAGGGCTTGATGAACCTAGACCCTTTATAGCCAGAGGATCAAAGAGAGGATCTTGTTGGAAGGCGACTTGATATCGGTGTTTAGTGATGTATCACCATCTTCTAAGGTCCTCTCCTCAATGCACCATCAGATGTAAGGAATGTCATATCAGATCTTGATATCCTATTGGAAAACTAGAGGAAAAGATGATCTCGTCTTGGAGAGATTTGGAAGAATGACTAGAGATCATTATATTCTTATACTGTAGCGGTTCCACTTATAGATCTCCAGTAGGTGCACAATTTAAAAGTGAAATAATAAAATACATCAATAGAAGAGTACAAAAAGAAAGTAATGTCCATTATACGATAGTAATGAGAAATATACATATCCCAAGAAAATAAAGAAATTGGCCATATATCGTATAATGAGAAATATCCATATCCCAAGAAAATAAATAAATTGGCTATATTTAAAATATTTTAAACTCACATTGGATCTGTATCTATCTCCTACTCCTGAAAAACATATGTTAATTTTTTATGAGAGCTCGTATTGAGATCTTCAGTAGGGATCATTTACATCCCTACTATTATCCCTCACTCATCACCCTATTCACTCATCTTTTCAAATGAACTCTTTCTTTTTGTTCATTTTTATCATGTACTTTATTAACTCTACATGGAATTAATGAGAAAATACTTAAAATAGAATGAGATACATCTATCATAAAAACGACATGAAACAACGGTGGAAAACTTAACAAGACTTTAACATGTGTACTTCTCTTTTTAAACAATTCACAAGCTCAACTTTCATGTTCTTTTTTTTTTCCTAATAATTGGTTGGTACTCAGTATTAATATAGAAAATATTGACATTTATTGAAAATTAACATCATACGGTCGTAAGGGATGAGTCGTTCATTAGTTCAATTCTTAAATTGATCTTTAAATCGTAGTCAGTTGCTTCACCGACGAGGTGACTTACCCTTTGATCCGAAGTGACGGGGATAATCACTCATTAACAGTCTTAATGACTAAGCATATAATCTACTTCAGTCCTCTCGGCCTCTACCTGTTTGCCCCAGAAGACCTCTGGAAGTCCGCTGGTGAAATGGGAAGGTAGGCTGACCTGGGTCTACAGTCTATTGACCATCGCGTCCATGTCCTAGTTCACGAGTGCACTCAAGTAGAATCTCAATCCGCTGCCTTAGTCAAGGTCTCGAATCTAGACTCTAAAACTGTAAGAAAAAGGGATGTTCTGTGCCTTGGCACCACACATCATAAGGAGTTTAACCCGAGTGTTCCCTCGTGTGGGTTTGTCCCACTAATGAAGTGATGCCACTTCAATCTTTTAAGAAAAAAGGCGTCATAGAAATCATCGTTCGTCTTATAAGGTTCTCTTGCCTTCTTTTCATTTTATAGGTTTTTCGTGGGAGTGCATTACAGGGTGTGCCTCCTAGTTCTTATTTTTTACCCCCTTCTTGTGGTCATCATCATCATAGAAATTCTTTTATATTTTATGCTAGAGTATTAACAATATACTTATAAATAACAAAGGGAGCTAGAAGGCTCCAAGTCTTTCATTTCATGAAGAGTTCACGCTTATGTGAGCGGCTTTAGATGGACTTAGTCCATCGTGTTCTTTTTGTTTTATAAAGGGGAACTTTCATACCAGTGTGTAGTACTATTTGGACCTGGCCTAGATCTCTCCTGTAATATTCTTTTGTTTATGTTTGCTTGTTTTATTTGGTTGGAGAAATATAGGTCCATTTTATTTATCTTATTTCTTGCACTATGAGAGCTTGGGATTAGCCCTCAGGGAGTTTGGGACTTCGGATCAGGCGAAGATCCGAGTATATGACCTCTCTCCACTGATCTCGGTTAGTGTTAATTATGTCGAGCAACCGCTCGACAACCTTTGATTAACTGTCCGTTGATGCCCTGAAAAGATACAACACTACCACATGCAACACAAGCACATGAATACATATTTTAGGTTAAGTGCTTAGCCTCACCCAAGCTAAGGATAGGTTTATGATGGGTTGGGAGACTTTTAAAAGGGTTTCAGATTGGTTCCAAGTGTTTTAGACCCATAAGGATATTTTGGTAATTATACATAGTTGGAAGGTATAGAGGCATTATAGCCATTTTAGTGTTTTCAATGTGTTTCAATGGATAGGAAAGGTTTTAAACCCTAGGATGTCTTTGGGCGGTGGAGCTATAGAGTATTTTAGTAATTTTTAAAAGTTTCAGGTTTTATGGGTATTTATTATGTTTTGGGTGATTTGATATTTTTTTAAAAAATTTTAATGATTTTTGGTGTATTAGGGGTATTCTGGTAATTGTTCTTATTTTTTGGATTTTGAGGGCATTTAGGGTATGCCGGGTGATTTTTATATTTTTTAAGAATTTTTTGTGATTTTTACAGATTTTTATCATGAGAAGGGTATTTTGGTCATTTCGGGTTAACTCTATAATTAGATGGATTATTAATGGTTATAGTGATGTTTTATATGTTTTAAACAAAGTATGGGTTATGTTAGCTAGGATTTATGTGAGTGGGTTCATGTTTTATTAATTAGGTTTTAGGTATTGTTTTAGGACTTAGATTTAAGGGAAAGGCCAATGGCATTTATGATATTAGGTGTACAATTAATTAGGCATATAGTTGATTAACTATGGCTAATTATACACATGCAAGATTAATTAGATATTGGATTAAGCTTACAGGCGCGAAAAACATACGTACATACATACATTAAGTATGAGAACAACATAGGCAACATATTATTTCATTAAAAATTCGGCAGAGTAACGGCTTGTTTAATGCCGGATTTACAACAAAATTGCGACAGAGTATTCCCTTAAGAAAACTTAGAAGGGAACCCAAAAAAGACTCCTCGTCGCACACTTGAACTTGTGCGAAGCTCTAAGTTCGTGTCTTAGAAATGGCAGAGTTTTCTCTTAGGAATTTTAGGTCAAGTGGCATGTCCCATTATAATCCCCATGGGGGATATTTATAAGGCATTGAGAAGCCCTATGGTGGGAGGTGCCACCGTGAAAAATTAAGAGAGAGAGAGAGAGAGAGAGAGAGAGAGGGCCAAGCAACTGGTGGCCGGTTAGGGGTGCACCGGTTAAGAAACTGGTGGAGGGTGCTATCGGTTCAAGCAAACGGTGGCCACTTCCTTGCCCTCTCTTCTTTTTTCTTTTTCTCCCTTAATTTATATGAGAGAGAGAGAGCATTGAATGTGAGAGAGATCTCTCTTTTGATGCAAGGCCATTAAGAGGTCATACAATTCCTCTCTCTCCCCTTCCTCTTAATTTAATGGGAAAACAAAGTCTTTCCCATTATTGGGACAATCATTGGAGCATTAAAGAATTCTTCACTAGTGGAGAGGCCATTAACTTGGGACCTCATTGCATCAGTAAAAGCTAAAGTAATGGCTTTAACCGATTACTTTAGCTCACGGGCCGATAGGAGTAAATTTTATGGAGGGAATAGAGGCTCCCCTGAGGGCCGATAGGAATTTATTTGGTGGTAGGGAATCAAGGCTCTTTGAGGGCCGATAAGGATATATCTTGTAGGGAATCGAGGCTTCCATGAGGACCGATAATGATGTATTTTTGGTAGGGACTTGAGGTTCCTCTGAGGTCTGATAAAGAATGTCTCTGTGGTAGGAAATTGAGGCTTCCCTGAGGGCCAATAAAGAATGTCTGTAAGGATTGAGGTTTCGGATCCGGTTATCGGATCGGTTTTTGGCGTCGAACCCTTTGGTTTAGGCCCTTGTGGGCCTGGGGCATGGGCTCTTTATCGCGTCGAGCTTGCGAGATGCGAATTTGAATAGTGTCGGCCTAAGGGGACGCTATTTAGGAGCCATGCGGGGGTGCCACATGGGCGAGCGTTGGGGTGCGAGTGTACGACCCCGGTCTGATCATCTGAAAGGCGTTTTGCATGACCGATGTCATTCAGAAGTCTGCCAGTGTACGATCCTATTCTGTCGTTTGAACGGCGTCGTCTAGGAACGACGCGATTTAACGAAGTTTCGGTTGACGCTCTGAGCCCTCCTTCCTTTCCCTCATTCCCTCCTTCACTCCCTCTCTTTTCGCTCCCTTCCGACTCCCTCTGAATCCCATTCCTTCTCCCTCCCCCCTTCTTCCTCTTCCACCACTCCGACGCTCCTCTATCTTCCACCACTACCACTATCATCTCCTCCACGACACTGCACTCTCCAGACGACGACCGACGTCCCGGCAGAGTGACGGCGTCCACGGCGGTACTGACAGCGGCTTGTGGTGCGGCGGTTCGGCGGCAAAGAGTAAGGAGTTCAAACTAAACCGGTAGGGGGACGGTCCTTGTACGTGATTTGGTTGTTTTATTCATGTTTCCCGCTTTGGAGCATGTTGTGTGCGTGGAGATTTCGGATAGAACAAGTATGTTTAGGGGAGGGGGATTTTCGATGAAAACAATCATTTTTATAAAATGGGATTCGGTGTGATCTTTAATCGGCTATTTGGATTCTCCCCTACTTCCTCATTTTTCGGCGTTTTTGGGTGTTTTGGGGAGGATAGGGACCCTCGGTTTTGGCTCGATGGAGGTCGATTTCGGGTGTTAAATGGCATTGAGATCAGGTGACGCCATTTAGAATGGAGTCGACCATGGTCGTCGCTATTTAACGACCCATTTTCCAGTTCCTGAGGGTAGCACGGGATAAAGAGCTTAATGACGTCGACCACGGGCGACGCCATTCAGGCCAGTATCCCTGGGTCCCAGTGCCTGTGAGTAACTGAATTTGGGGTCTTGAATGACGTCGGCCATGAGCGACGCGATTCAAGACAGAACCCCATTAATTCATGCAATTAACATGTATATATATATTATTAGATAATTTGGTTAAATGCATGTTCGAAACCGTACTTTGAGGACGAGAGTTTCCACGTGACCAGATCACACTGTGTTGTGTTTTGTACGACTGTAGACCCAGAGTGATAGTTGTTAGTGCTTAGGCACCCTGTGTTGGTGTGGAAGGGGGGGGGGGGGGGGGAGGCAAAGTGCTGGTAGGTGTGGCAAGGTGACGCCTAGCTGGAGAGGGTCACCTGGTGTACCCCGGGTATAGCTAGTACCGATGTTGGAGTGGTACTATTTGGAGTATCACTCGCGGCTGGGAGGAGGTAGAACCACCTAGAGCTACACAGGCCAGAGTAGCTAGCGCGCTATCCGAGGGGTTGTTGCTCCGTCCCAGCGGGTCGGTATTTTTCCGCGTTCAGTTGCGTGATTTGTGTTTTTAGCCGAGTCGTTGGTTGTGGACTCCGGTGTTGGGTTTGGTTGCTTGAGTTACTTTGGAGTTATGCATGTTGCATTTGCGAATGAATGTGTTACTGCTGGGATTCGTCCTGTTTACTCTCGTCATTGGTGGCGGTAGTTTTACTGCCTTTGTTTACAATTTTCTTTTATATCTGCGGTTACTTGGTAGTGTTTTCGGAAGGTGGGTTTCGGGTGATCCCTATTGAGTCTATTTTTGTGTGGCTCACTCTCTAGCATTTCAGGTGTGGACTTCTCGGCGAGCGTGAACATGTGACTTTCTTCCTAGTGTGCGGGCCAGTAACTATCTTAGTTCCGGGGTATGCTCCGATGTTGTTGTACCTTTTTCCTTTACCTGTACATACTTAATTTCTGTGGACCTTATAATTGTTGTTGGACTGTATACGGAAATTGATATTGAGCGCCTTGATATTTGTACTTTTCTTGTGGTCCGTGAGATTGTTTTATTTAGCCGTGTTTAGCAATTACTTCTCCAGACGTGTTGTTGAAATCCGGGTGTAAACCTGAAGGTGATGGTCTGATACCCATTTAGTAATCGGGTCTCCGATTATAGGGTGCCGGGTCTTTACGATGTCTCTGCGGTAGGAAATTGAGGCTTCCCTGAGGGACGATAACGATGTATTTTTGGTAGGGAATCTAGGCTCCTTTAAGGGCCGATAAAGAATGTATCTACGGTAGGGAATTGAGGCTTCCCTGAGGGCCGATAACGATGTATTTTTTTGGTAGGGAATCGAGGCTCCTTTGAGGGCCGATAAAGAATGTATCTGCGGTAGGGAATTGAGGCTTCCCTGAGGGAAGGATGTATTTTTTGTAGGGAATCGAGGCTCCTTTGAGGGCCGATAAAGAATGTATCTGCGGTAGGGAATTGAGGCTTCCCTAAGGGCTGATAAAGATGTATTTTTGGTATGGAATCGAGGCTTCTCCGAGGGCTGATAAAGAATTTCTGCAGGAGGTAATTGAGGGTCCTCTGAGGGTTGATAAGGATATATCTAGTTGGCGGTGGGAAATTAAGGCTTCCTTGGGGATCGATAGGGAATTTCTGGTAGGGAATTGAGATTGAGGTTTCCTTGGGAATCGATAATGAATTTCTTGTAGGGAATTAAGGCTTCCCTAGGAACCAATAAAGAATTTCTGGTCGGGAATTGATGCTTCTTCGGGAACCGATAAAGAATTTCTGATAGGAAATTGAGGCTTCCCTGAAAATTGATAAGAAATTTTTAGTAGGGAATTAAGGCTTCCCTGAGGATTGATAAGGAATTTTTGGTAGGGAATTAAGGTTTTCCTGGGAACCGATAAGGAATTTCTGGTAGAAATTGAGGCTTCCCTGAGAATCGATAAGGAATTTCTTATAGGGAATTAAGGCTTCCATGAGGAACAATAAGAAATTGCTGGTAGGAAATTAAGGCTTCTCTGGGAATCGATAAGGAATTTCTGATAGGAAATTGAGGCTTTCCTGGGAACCGATAAGGAATTTCTGGTAGGAAATTGAGGCTTCTCTGAGGACCGATAAGGAATTTCTGGTAGGAAATTGAGGCTTTCCTGAGGGCCGATAAGGAATATCTGGTAAGGAATTGAGGCTTCCCTAGGAATCGATTAAGAATTTCTGGTAGGGAATTGAGGCTTCTCTGGAAACCGATAAGGAATTTCTAGTAGGAAATTTAGGCTTCCTTGAGGACCGATAAGAAATTTCTGTTAGAGAATTGAGGCTTCCCTGGGATCAGATAAGGAGTTTTTGGTAGGGAATTGAGACTTCCCTGAGGACCGATAAGGAACTTTTGAATACAAAGACTCTGATGAGACTTGCGATTTTTGGAGTTTTTAAGGAAACACGGTTCTAGGTAGCCATGACTTTCGGGATATAAAGGCTCCCGGAGAACAAGGATTTTGGGATACTATGCCCCTCCCAGAGGCGCAAGAATTTTGGGATACTACACCTCTCGGTGGCGCAAAGATTTTGGGATACTACGTCTCCCGAGAGCGTAAGGAATTTTGGATACTATGCCTCCTGGGGGCGTAAGGATTTTGGAATACTACGCCTCCTGGGGTGTAAAATATTAGAATATTATTTTTTTCGAAGGATGCGACGCTTCCTTTAGTCGAAGTCGTCGGAGTGCTTGTTGTCGAAGAACGTAGTACTTTCCGTGGTTGAAGATGTCGGGATTCATGTTATCGAAGGATGTGGTACTTCCTCTGGTCGCAGGCATTGGAGTACATCACTTCCCTTTGTTGAAGACTTCGACATTTGGTGACCATGGTGGGACTGTGAGTGAGTCCCTCCCATGATATAATGGCTCTCAGAGGCTGGAGGGTTTGTTAAATGTTGGGATACTAAGGCTCCCTAGGCCAAGGTATTTGTTGAATTATTGAAAAAAATATTATCGAATGGGACGAGATTTTGGCGAAAAAGTGGAGCACTTCCTTTGTCCATATTAATGAGAAATCAAGCTTCCCGCTTCCTTACCGAGTCCGGAGGACATTGTCATCGTCGCCTCAGCTACAGCCCTTTATAGGAGTATTTCCACGTCACCAAAGTGATACCAAGGTTTATTTTCATCATTAGTGACTTTGATATCCTTCTTAGGTAGGTATGTGGGAAAACTTGATCTCCGCCTGGGATAGGTTGATAAAGCTCTCCCCCCATCGGGGTATGTCTATGTTTATATCTTTTGATATTCATGTACGAGCGGCTTTAAATAGCCTTACCCCGGTGAGTTGTTGAATGATGATAATGATAATTTTTTTAAAACCAACATCGACACATTTGCAAGTTTTCATCGAAGCTAGCTAGCTCCTTATTTTTGTCTGTGCGTCCTGACGGGTTTTTACACAGTAGGGTTTGCCCATTTGTTCCTGAGAAATCCTTTTGGATTTTTACCTCAATCGGATTTTTGACCTTTTTGCCCTTAATCTGTCACCTATAGGGGTAGGACCATTTAAGTCCGTCTTTGGACATAACTGAGGAACTAACTAAGCCTTCATGTCTCTTCAACTTTCTCTTTTAATTTTTCCTCTTGTTCTTTTCTTGTTTCTTCCTCCTTGCCACCTCGCTGACAAAGCGAGACTGAGGTTGCACCCGTAGAGGTGGGGCACTTCTGACTATTGCCTTGTTCTTTTCATCTTTTGCCTCTGGCAGCTTTGTCGATGTTGATTTCTTCTTTTGGACCTTAGTCCATTGCTGTTTTGGCTGGTTGCGATCGGAAGTTGCTTTGATAGCTTGTTCGACCATTGTATTTGGCAACATTTGGTATTCACCAAATGTGTTCTTTCACTTCTTCTTAGAGGAACTGTCTTTTGTTTCTTCCTCCAGAGCTCCCTGTTGTTGTCCAAGGGTCCATCTTTCCATGCCTCTTGCAATTGCTTCTACGACATTTATGGTAGCTTTGGTTCGAGTAGTGGGCGGCCTGTTCAAGGCTAACCCTCCATATTGATAGGGAGGGGCATGTTTAGGTTGGGGCTTGAACATCCTCAATAGGAGTTTTCGAAAATTTTTCTGCATCCAAAAAGATTTTGTGAATCACATTCACTGTGTAATTTGGCTATATTGTATATCATATGGCTGTGGAGGATTCACCAAGTACTTCCCCATGATTATCTTCTCTTATTGAATAAGCTTTTCCACTTCATCTTTGAACATGAAGCGACGTTCAATCGGATGGATGATGAAATAGTAGTATGGACAGTAGTTTGGTACATCTGTTCGATGCATTTCTTCTTTTTTCGACATTGGCAGAAAAATTACTTTTCTACTCATATATGACTCGAAGAGTTCTGGGTCTTTTCCTTCGGGAAGGGATATGATATCTTGAGCCTTTTCGTCAGGCATTCAGTGTCTTTAAAGCTTATCCTTGTTTCTGCATCGACGACTCGTTTCTCTCGAGAACCTTGTCCAGTACAAAAAGTAGCTTTGGGGATGTTGTCATGACTTTCATAACCTTTCGTTTTGAACACTATTCCCTCGCGGCGTTGTGCTTCTAGTGCTTCACTTAAAGTCTATGACTAGTTTGCCTTTCTCCTTCAGAGGGTAGTTGTATTATGGTCCTAGCTCTTCAAAGGAGAGGGGACTTTTGGCTCTGTCCAGTGCCTCGCAAGGCCTTCCATTACTCGAGTGAGTTTATATTGTTGACGAGAGATTTGTCCTAGATTCACTTGAATCCCCTCTAGTGTTGCTATAACGGGCCCCTCTGGAGTGAGACTCGCTGGAGTGTACGATGGAGTTATCTTCTGCTCCAACGAGGCTTGCTGGTGGGTAAGCTGTGTTAGACTCATCTGAATCTCCTCCAGTGCCCCCATGATAGACCCTTCTGAATAGTGGTCGTTGGAGGGTATATGATGGTGTTGCTTCCTGCTCCGGTGAGGCTTGTTGGTGGGAGAGCCGTGTTAGACTCATTTGAATCTCCTCCAATATCGCCATGATAGACCCTTCTGGAGTGAGGGTCGTTGGAGGATATGATGGTGTCGCCTCTTGCTCCGACGAGGCATCCATGTTCTCTTCTGTATACTCTTCTCCTAAGGAGCTCTCGTCTATGTGGACGACATTTGCTGCAAATGTTTGCCTTGGCATTCGATGTGACTAAGGCGGGTCTACTAGGTACTTTCCCATCTCCACAGTTCCCTCTTGAATGAGTTTTTCAATTTCCTCCTTACAGATATAGCAATCTTTTATCACATGTCCCAACACGCGATGGTATATGCAATAGTTGGGTTCGTCTGTTTTATCAACTTTTGCCTGCCCTTTTGGTTTTGGTAGCACTAAAAGACTAGCCCGCATATAGGCGTCAAACAACTTCCTTGTATGTTCCCTGGTGAAAGAGTAAGGCATTTTCCTCTTCTTATTGAGGGTGGCTTATGATCCCGTTCTATTGGATGTCGAGGCATTTGCATTGTTCTTGCCCTTGTCTTTCTACAGTCGAGGCAAAGTCTACGGCATTGACCTCTTATGTATCTATACTTCGCTTCTTTGAGACTTTCCCTTCATTAGAGGCAATGGTTGGATGGTCTGCAAAGAATATTTTGACCTCCGTCATGATATCATTTGGTTGATCAAAGTTTTTGACATTTGTCCCGATCAACTTTTCATTAATCTCATACTTTAACCCCTTTTTGCACAATTACACCGTGTCCTCGTGGACTGGCGGATTGTCACATTTCATGCAAATGATCCGTCATTTCTTGATGTAGTTGGTGGCGGATTCATTCTTGCCTTGCTTTAACGTCACTAGTTCAGTGATAGTGACCTTTTGCTCCGACACCTTGAAGCAGTTGAAGAACTTTTTCTGTATTTCCTCGCAGTTGTTGATAGAGTTAAGTTTCAATTTTGCATATAATTGGAATACAGTGCCCGTGAGGGATGTAGAGAAGAACCTCAAGAGGTAAGGCTCCATCAGTAGCCAACTCTCTCAAGTCACTCATATATGGGCAATATGTTCTTGGGCTGAGCCTTCCCCATCATATTTGGTAAACTTGGGGTGCTTGTTGTGATCTGGCGGGAGTGTTTTGAACATATGACGTACTGGGAATGACACTTTGTATAAGTCGAATGTGTTTATTCCGTCGTCTCGTTCTATCATTTTGGCTTTGACAATTTGCTCGATAAGATGTTTCTGCGATACCGTGCAGAGGCATGGGATTGCTGAGCATTATGGTTGGGCTCTTCAACCCGATCTTCCTGTATCTCGTCAAGGTTGAAGTTGACCTCAGCGGCTTGTGGTCTTATCACTGCCAACATAAGTACTGCCCTTGGAGGCGGTGCATTTACTGGAGGGACTTAGGCTGCCCTTTGCTGCTCCTCCATCTTTTGCATTACGCCATAGATCAAGGCCATAAGTTGTTGATTTTCTTGCCTCATCACGTCTATAGTTTGAGGCTGCATTTGATCTTGGGGTTATTCTAAAGCGGCTCCGGTACCTTCGACATACGCCTCGCCCTCATCAGCTCCTTCAATAGCATTGCTATTGCCAATCTGGGGTTGCTCAGCACCCTAATTTCTTTGGTTTATCAGACGCATAGCTTGCTCCATTAGACGAGCTACTGGCTCGCCCCATTATGTCAAGTTGATGGTGTCATTTGGGTCCTTTGGCTAGGAGGGTTGTTGGTTGATATTGTTAGAAGTGTAGCATGTGTAGACCCGTATGCCATTCTCTACCATCCTAACGGTTCTCTTCTTCTTATGAGTCGATCGGACAAATGCGCCTAATTGATCGAAATGAAGTTCAGTTGTCACTTTTCTTCTTTTGACCTCGCGGGGAACGAAGTCAGGTAGTTGGGTTGGTTATCTCCCCTCGGGCTCTGCGAGTTGTTGAGGCTGCTGTTCTGCTAGGGTGACCTTAGCCTGGTGAATTTTGTGGGTTTCCTTTTTGGTTACCCACATTTTTGTAATGCGGAGGCTCCTATCCTCCATCAAGTTGCCCCAATTCTGAGGCGTAGATTTTCCCCCATTCTGAGGCATGGAGTTGCTCCCATTCTGAGGAATGGTTGACTTGAATTTGTAATGTTGCTCCTACCGGACAGGAGCCCTTAGTGTCCTTTTCTTCTTTTTTAGGATTGCCCCATCTTAGCAAACCGTCGGTAGAATTTCAAACCGATTTTAGGTAGGAAACGTCGGGATATGATGGATCTTGGGGATGATGGGTTGCTCGCCATCTAAGCTGAATGTGCAGATTCCCCACCAATATAGTTTTCTCCGTCCTTGATGGGCTTGCGGTTGGAGCCTTCTGCTTTTGCCTCCTATTGGATGAAGAGGCTGGAGAGATGCTGACAGTATTGACGGGTAGCACCTACCTAGGTCGGCCGCCATTGCTGTTCTTTCTGGCGCGGGAAGTGCGCCTCTTCTTCTTCTTTTGCGGAACAGGCTCCGACATTGGGACGACCCCCAGAAAGTATGGAGATCCAATCACCGCGGGGAAGTCCCCGAAGCATGTTGGCGTGGTCAGATATCCACACCGTGCGTGGGTCACCACCATAAGTGGATCATACTTGACCCTTGTTGTCATTGTCGTCTTCTGAGCAAAAACACGATCACTTGCATAAGACATGACAAAATTTGTAGTAGGGGTGTGGTGAGGGCATCACCGGACGAAGAGGTCCCACCGAGCGTGCCATCTGTATGGACTTTGGACCTGGCCTAGATCTCTCCTATAATACTTTTTGTTTCTATTTGTTTATTTATTTTTTTGTTAGAGAAATATAGGTAAGTTTTATTTAACTTATTTCTTAGATTATGAGAACTTGGGATTAGCCCTCAGGGAGTCCGGGACTTCGGATTAGGAGAAGATCCGAGTATATGACCTTTCTTCACTGACCTCAGTCAGTGTTAATTACGTTGAGCAACCGCTCGACAACTTTTGATTAACCGTCTGCATAGTTATCAAGGCGTACGCCTAGGCGGCGCCTAGGCGTAAAGGCGTGTCTACGGCACCTAGGCGTACGCCTTTGTTGGGCCACAAAAAGGCGCTCTAGGCGCTCGCTTGAGCGGGTAAGGTGCGTTGCTTACTACGCGTTGGCGCCTTAGGCTCGCCTGGCCGGTCTGGGCCCAGTATGCCTAAACCTATAGGATCACCCCTAATCTGTCAACAATCATGGCCCCCCTTCTCTCTTTGGTCGGTCACCCCCAATTTGTCAACAATTATGGCCCATGTTCTCTCTTCGGTCGGTCAAGTGGTGACCGCAACCACCTCCTCTCACAATTTCTAAACAATCACCCAACCTCTCCTCTGTGTGTGTGTGAACAGTGACCTGAATGTGTGAATTGTGACCTGAATCGCCCTTCTTGGTTGTTGTTTTGTTGTATGCTTCTATGATTCTATCTAACTTAATCATTTCTTCTCTAACTTGTATAATCAATTGATTATTTCTTCTATATTTTTAGTGTTAATTTTTTATGTTAATGTCATGTATATTCTTAGTTTTTAAGGAATCCAGAAGGTGCCGCCTAAGCGCTGCTTAAGCGGCCGCCTTGGCGTCTAAGCGCTTAGGCTCCTCGGGAACGCTTTGGCTCGCCTTGGTTGATGCCCTAAAAAGATACAACAGTATCGCATGCAGCACAAGCAAATGAATACATGTTTTAGGTTAAGCCCTTAGTCTCATCAAGCTTATGATAGGTTTATGATGAGTTGGGAGATTTCTAAAAGGGTTTCAGATTGGTTCCAAATGTTTTAGACCCATAAGGGTACTTTGGTAATTATAACTAGTTGGAGGGTTTGGGGGCATTATAGCCATTTTAGTGTTTTCAATGTGTTTCCACGGATAGGAAAGGTTTTAAAACCCTAGGATGCGTTTTTGGACTGTTTTGAGTGTTTTGGAGCTGGAGGAGTATTTTGGTAATTTTTAAAAGTTTCAAGTTTTATGGGTATTTATCATATTTTGAGTGATTTGATATTCTTATAATTTTTTTAAGAATTTTCTGTGATTTTTACAGATTTTTATTATGAGAAGGGTATTTTGGTCATTTCGGGTTAACTCTATAATTAGATGGATTATTAATGGTTATAATGATGTTTTATATGTTTTAAACAAAGTATGGGTTATGTAAGCTAGGATTTATGTGAGTGGGTTCATGTTTTATTAATTAGGTTTTGGGTATGTTTTGGGACTTGCTTAGATTTAAGGGAGAGGCCAATGGCATTTATGACATTAGGTGTACAATTAATTAGGCATATAGTTGATTAACTATGGCTAATTACACAAATGCATGATTAATTAGATATTGGATTAGGCTTACATGCGCAAAAAACATACGTACGTACATATATTAAGTATGAGAACAACATAGACAACATATTATTTCATTAAAATTCGGCAGAGTAACGACTTGTTTAATGCTGGATTTACAACAAAATTTCGACATAGTATCCCCTTAAGATAATTTTAAAAGGGAATCTAAAAGAGACGACTCCTCTTTGTGCGCTTGAATTTGAAACGACAGAGTTTTCTCTTAGAAATTGTAGGTCAAGTGGGCATGTCCCATCGTATTTCCCATAGGGGGTATTTATTTATAAAGCTTTGAGAAGCCCCACGGTGGGAGGTGCCATCGGCCATAGAGCCGGTTGGGGGGAGGGGCACCGGGTAAAAAATTGGTAAGGGGTATGGATGGCAGTATCGGTGCTGGCCGGTATCGGTACGTACCGGTACTGGTACCGATACCGGCCGTACCGGCTGGTACGGGCCTAAAAGAGCCCAAAAAAAATCAGAAAAAAAGGAAAACATTCAGAAAAAATAAAAAATAAATCAAAAAAATCAGAAAAAATGTAAACAATTAATTAGATATGTGTTGAGTGTGACAAAGGTAGGTTAAGATAAAGAAGTACACGTAACACATCAAATGACTATTTTTATACAGATTAAACATGAAAAATATTATGTTAATGTACTAAGCATTTACAAATAATAAATGTTAACGAAATCAAACGATCTTTACCTATGAAAAACATGAGTGAGTATACTAATATGGATAATAACCCGTAGATCCTTCTGATTCATCATCTGGTTGCTGTTGTTGGTATCCATAATAAAGTTGCATATGTTCCCTATATTCACCATAACTAAACAATAATGTAGTCAAGTCGTGCATCCTTCTTTGAATCCCTTTTGGAGTATACGCTTGTTGACTTGATGAAATTGCAGAATCAGGATGCAAAGAAGCAGCTTGAGGATAAGAAGACCTTGACTATAACTGCTACTGGGTGGATGGAATTGAAAGCCTTCATACTCTACTCGATCTCCCCAGCTATACATGCCTGCTTCTTGTTGGCCACCTCCATAACCTGACTGCTGTCCATATTGACCTTGTGAATCATAATCTCCTTGGCTTTCATGCTGTCCTCTTTCAGTGTCAATATACAAGGAGAAAGAAGGTGCATACATTTCGCCCCCGATAGTAGCACCTGCAGCTGTACCAACATCATCACCAGGAGACTGTGTCCCATCATCATCATCATCTTGATCATAATCAACAATTAATTTCCTCTTGACATTACTTGATTTTTTCTTTTGTTTTGCCTGTTTTTGATGGCTTTGTTTTCTTTCTAGATCCTTTTGCAAGTTGACCCGATCCAATAATCCTTTTCCTCGTAATGTATGCCTCACATAAATTTACTTCATCTCATCAATCGCAGGATCGTCTCTGGCAACTAGATTAGTCCTCTCAAGTGTAGATGTACTCCTTCTCAAGAATGATGGTGGCCCAACCATTCTAGGAGTGACTGACCTACTATCTGATTCTGAGTGTCTAGTAGGCTCAAGCTCAGTATCAGGTTCAAATAAAGGCATATGCTCAGTCTGACTCTGATGCTCATGTGAAGGAGGAGGTGAATTTTCTTTTTGTCTTTTTGAGGTTCTTAATTCTAGATCTCTAGCAACAACTCCATCAAGTATGCCCTCTGCCCATTCTGTATTCGGGATCAAAAACTGGCTGATCGATAGTTGCTCGTATCTCAACCCAAGTCTGCAAGGGATTATCATTATCAAATAACTCTTTCACATCAATTTGGCCAACAACATCTTCTGTATGCCCTGCAGCTTGTTTCTCCCTCAATTGTTGTCTCAACCGGATGTTTTTGATCCTCAATCTCATATTGTAATGGCAGTACACTAATTTGTCAAATCGTTCAGCCTTTAACTGGTTAAGAATTTTTAAGTATATAAGGTTAAACGTGGTCCAGTTTCTTTCACATTGGCTTGCCGATGTCGTTTGACTCAAAACCCTCACTGCAACGGAAGCCAAGGGATTATAACACCTATGTCTGTTGTACACCATTATCCACCACTCAGCTATGCCATCAGTAAAAAACAAAAAAAATATTTAATGTATGTTCTTATTTCTTATGCACATATGACAACAATGTAATCACTAAGTATACCTGGGTTCACTTTCTTTACGGCAATTTGCGTAGGGTCTTCATTATATGTCTCCAGCCTTAACCTATAAGCCTCCATCTACAAAGATGGAATTAACAATTAATATAATTCATGGACTCTTGAAAATACAAGTAATTGGATATGTCTTAAAGTCAATTCTTCATATAAGAGATAAACACCTGTCTTTCTGCCTCAATTCTATCTTCTATTGTCCTCGACAAGCGTGCAATCACATTCAGTGTGCCTTGGATTACCTCTCCATCAATGTGTAATTGAGGACTGTACATTACTCAAGGATTTAAAAAATAACCTGCATTTAGGTGGATAATTACTAAATAACAATTTAATAAATAATCTCTCTTGTAACAGTATAAGACTTTACTTACCAGCTGCATGCAAGTCGTAGTGTAATGTGCTTTCCCATCTGACATCAATAAGGTCCCACCACTTCATCTAAGTGTTGGGAAATATGTTCTTGATGTGCACTTTAGCAATGTCAATTGCCTCGTACAAATATCCCATGTAATTCTTATCATCTCTATCCACCAATTTTAAGACCTGTACGAGAGGTTCCGCCAACTTCAGATAAGTCTGCATATTACTCCAAATTTTTTTGTTCTCTATGATTTTCCCCACTTCCAAATGTTCACATTTAGATTCATTGGAGGTGGTTCGCATATACTCCAAGAACTCCGTATTAAACATAAACCCCTTGATCTCATTCCTGAATTTTTGCAAAGATTTTAAAGAAATAAAATTAGATGTAAATCTTGTAGGCCCCGCACAGATGAGATCTCAGCCCCCAGATGTTTTTTCTCTGAACATATTCAAGATCCTAGGATGACCATAAATAAATTGGGTAATTCTTTATGCTATCTTTACTGTCTTGCTGACAGTCGGGTCCTTATCAATATTTTCAAGCATCAAGTCCAGACTATGCGCTGCACATGGGACCCAATAAAGGTGTTTGCACTTGTCCATTAACTTCTTCCCTGTAGTCTTATAACTTGGTTCATTATCAGTGACCACCTGGACAATATTTTCCTCTCCAATTTTCTGTACCATCTGATCCATCAAACCAAATAAATATTTGGCGTTCTTTGAATAGTTTGATGCATCAACATATTTCATAAAAACTGTCCCTTCAGTGCAATAAACAAGAAAATTAATCATGGACTTCTTCGTGGTACCAGTCCAGCCATCGCACATAATTGTGCATCTTCTCTCCTTCCAAACAGTTTTAAAACTTTCAACCTACTGTTGAAGCTCCTCATATTCTCCATCAAGTCCACGTGCATATATGTCTCGACGTGTGGGGGCTTTGAACTCACGACTATGATCTGCTATTGCATCAATCATAGGCTGAAAATAAGGAAACTGAGCAGCATGTGAGGGAACACTTGGATGCAAAAATTATTTGCAGATGCTTTTAAAAGCATGTCCTGCCACTTCAGCTGACTTTTTTACTCCTCTCATTGCTTGCTTGATTTTTGGTTGAGTAGAATTCTGTCTTCTAAAAAGATAACTGTCCATAGGACCCACTTGGCCTCTAGCTTGACTTGTACCTGTTGTTGATGGTCTATCACCTCTCCTTCGGGCTTCGTCTTTTTCTTGTTACCACAAACTCTCTCTTCTAGTTGCAGCCATCTCAAGATCTTCATCATCATCATCATCACTAGAGTCTACAATTTGTTCAGTCTTTTGCCTCTCACGTATAGAAATGCCACTGGCCCCAATATACATCCCTTTGCCTTTTCTATTATGTTTACTTGAAATCTCGTCTTGAAATTCAACCTCCTCTTCATTCTTTTGCTCCTTTTGTGCTTTCTGGCCATGCAACAATTCACGCATCTCGTTGGCGACTTGTCGGAGACAGACAATACACCTTGTCATCTGTCCTGTCTTCCCTGCTAAATGTTCTTTTCTTCGAGTGATTCCACCACCAATCTCTTTGCTACAATATTTACATTTCACTCTCCTCTTTGCAGTATTAACTAAGGTGATATGGGCCCACCCTGGGTCCTGCTCTTACTGTTCAGCCATGATCCTACAATAAGAAAGAAAAAAATAGAAACAAATATAAGATCATTTGCCATTATGCTCTTACTTTAAAATATGCAATGGAGCATAATTAGACTTCAATTGATGTTTAATTTAAGTAATTAGACAAAAGTCTCAATTTTTAACTACTAATTAAGGTCAAAATTGGGGGTTTTCCCTAATTAACTGTCGATTAACGGAATTCACAGCATGCTCCTAATTTAAAATATGCAATGAAACTTAATTAGGTTTCAATTAATGTTTAATTTAAGTAATTAGACAAAAGTCTCAATTTTTAACTGCTAATTAGGGTCAAAATTAGAGATTTTCTCTAATTAACAGTCGATCAACGCAATTCACAGTATGCTCCTAGTTTAAAATATGCAATGAAGCTTAATTAGGCTTCAATTGATATTTAATTTAAGTAATTAGACAAAAGTCTCAATTTTTAATCGCTAATTAAGGTCAAAATTGGGGGTTGTCTATTTTACTAAGAAAATGAACGTAAACAATCTAAGAATTAGTTAACAACTACAAAATAATCACTAGATTTAAAATATATATCATACCTTATTGTTTTTTCACCCAAAACGGTGAAAATGTCTCCGGCAATGGGTGAAAACTTCTCCAGCAGCGGCGGTGGCGGGTGGCGGCGGCTCCTTCCCCTCCTTTCCTTCCCCTCCTACTGTCAAAAACGGCCTACCCCTCTCACAGATCTGTTTCTGTGAGAGGGGAAAGTGAAACACCCCTTTAAGGAGTGTTTCACGGGCGTATCGGTTAAGTACCGGCTTGGTACAAATTTTTTTTTTTTGACCGGTACCGGCCATTATTGGCTGAGCCGGTATCGGTCCCGGCTGATACTGGTATGTACCGGTACCGGCCGATACTGCCATCCATGGTGAGGGGTGCCATCGGTTCAAGCAACCGGTGGCCACCCCTTTCCCCTCTCTTCCTTTTTCTTTTTCTCCATTAATTTATATGTGAGAGAGAGAGAGAGAGCATTGAATGTGAGAGAGAGAGAGAGAGCATTGAATGTTAGAGAGAGGGCATTAAATTAGAGAAAGAGATCTCTTTTAATGCAAGGCCATTAAGGGGCCATAAAATTCCTCTGTCTCACGCATCCTCTTAATTTAATGGGGAAATAAAGCCTCCCCCATTATTGTGATAATCATTGGAGCATTAAAGAATTCTTCACTAGTGGAGAGGCCATTAACTTGGGAACTCATTGGAGCATTAAATGCTCCTATTTCAAGGCTATTGATGGCCATAAATCTCTTCTTTTTCTTTTTTTGCTTTTTTTTGTATTTAATGGAAGAAACCCCCCACTATTGGGGGGTGTGCTTGTAACTGGTGGAGGGGGGGGGGGGGGGGGACTCTTTGGCATTTAATGTGGGCAGATTGGAACCGGTGGGGGGATCTGACCTCCCTCTTTTCTTCTTTCTTTATTGCCCAATTTCTCTCTTTTTTTTCTTCTGCATTTAATAAAGGAGACGCCCCCCCCCCCATTGGTTTAGACTCTGAGTGGGAACTAGTGGGGGGTGAAGCCTTCCTCCCTCCCTCTATTTATGGCTCCATTAAAGGCCTTTAATGGGGCTTTCTGAATTTCTTTTTTTGCCCCTCCATTTTTTTTTTTTTTTTGCCTTTGTAAAAAGAGGGTAACAAGTACTTAATTATTACAAGTCAGATTTTCGTGCAATGGTCCTCCAATTAAGAGAAGGGTTCATGGCTAAAATAAGTCATCATGTTCTTTTTATAAGACTAAACTTACATCTAGATACATGCTTAGGTGTACAAGACCTGACCAAATCTTATTACTTGCTAAAACAGGGAGAGAACGCTGAAAAACATTCATGACAGCATGTAATTTCATGATTAAAGCATGTTTTTCTTTAATTTTTCATAAACGTAACCTAGCCTCATATTCTTTTTCACGGGTTAAACCAGTATGATGATCTTTTTTCATAAACTAAGCTTCACCTCTTAATTCTTAAGCACATAAAACTCCACCTACCATGGCTCTTGCTAAAACAGTGGGAAACTGCTGAAAACAATCATGAAGAATATGCTTTTTTCGTGGTCTTTTAATCCTCTTTAATAGTTTCCTAAAACAAAAATAAACTTGATAGAGTTCCTTTTGTTTATCATGAAATTTACTCCATAAGTTCCAAAAACCCAAAATAAAGGGAATATACAGCAGGAGTATCACCTCACTTAAAAGGAGAGTTGCCGCCTGACCATCACTAAGCTGCTGCTGGACTGTCGCCAAGCTGCCGTTGGGCTGTTCCTCACTCCCTTCTCCCGCTGTCTTCTTCTCTTCCCTCTCTCACACTTTCTCTCACCTGATTCCTTCCTAAGATAGTAGGGGAATGGAGGGGTGACCTTCTATTTATAGGGATTTGAGAACGTGGAATGAGGATGTGGGAACTTTCTGAAAGGTTGTGGGGAGGTATAAGGTTTTAAGACCACTAACAAGGTCCAATATATGCCCATGAAGGGTCCAACAAATAACCCAATAAAGGCCTATTGTCTTCAGCCCATTTTGGGTCTAGTAATAGTCCAAAACTGCAGCTCATTAATAGTCTAATATCCTACTAAGGGATATAGACACGGGTGTCAAGTGTTGACAAGGATACGTGTGTCGGACATCACAGATTGTTAAAAATAGGATAGGACGACATAGAAATAATATAAATTTGTGTAATTTAAAATTATATATAACTATTAATATACATAAAAAAATCAATGAAAATTCTTAAAACCTTTAACTAAGTCAATTAAATACGTCATCTAAAGTTTGAAGTATTCAAAACTTAGATAAATATAATAGGTATAAGGAATTTATAATCAAATTTGTTGAAGGAAGGATCTAAACACAATTTTCATTCTAAGAGAATATACAGTTTGAAGTATTCAAAAGTCATTATTGTTGTGGCCCACCCCACTCAATCTCAGGAGATGACGTAGCCGTTTCATGTAAGGCGTGAGTGGAAGAAGTGTAGGTGGAATGGTGGGAGCGAGGAGCAGCAAAGAGGCGGCAACGACAACAGGACTTTGGCACGTGTTGACATGAGTCAACACCCATGTCCGTGTCGACTCGTGTCGACACAGCTGTCTGGGCATTTTGACCGTGCCACTCTAATCACAGCTAATATCTCTTAGTGCAAGGCCCATCCATGTTTTAAGGCTCATTAGGCCCATTAGTTTATAGGAAAATTTTATTTAAACCCTCACTTTTTTTATTTATTTCCTTTCCATCCTAAACCTTATTATTTTAAATTTGTACCCTCACATTTTCTTAACTTGCTCCTCTTGTTTTCTTTTAGAGTTTTAATTAGGACTTTCTTCTTTTAATTTTCTTATCACATTTAAACCTTGGACTTTTCTTTGTTGCGTATGTATCCTTGTAGATTTTGCAGGTCCTGACATATACTTCCTAAAAATTTCAAATTTTATGCATTTGGCCGTTCAGTATGATTAATATCAAAAGTAGTAAGAACAATGAACAAACGTAAAGGGTTGCTTTTCGCATCTCAATGCCATCTCGACATGTTGGAGAGCCGCTCCTTTGTTGTCATCCTCACCTCCTCTTCCTCCTTGTCCTCATCCTCCTTTATCTTGCTTGTGCCCCCTACTCCACCTCTTTAGATTTTACCTCGGTCCCTTAGAGAGAGAGAGGTTTATGAGAGATCATGGAGATATCGGAGATGGCAAACCATGGTTGGAGGAGGACTTGGCTTTGAGATTTTATTGCGTCGTAAAGTCTCTTTAAGCCTTGGTTTGAAGAAGTGGCTTTGAACTTTTTAAAGTCTTTCCTTTTAGGTTGATTCTCAATAACTGCAAATTCCCATCAAAAGTGGGAGAGATAATGTAATGATCTGATCTAATCCTTGTGGGCTAAGCCTTTACAGTTTTGTCCCTAAAAGGTGCCTTACAAGCTATAGGTTCAAGTCTCCCATATATAGCCTAGCAACTTATTCTCATTTTTTTATGTGGGGCTAATCTGGTTCAAATACAATGTTATCCCAGCCTTCCAAATACAATAGTGGCTCCACATTGCGGCAGCTTTACTATGACTTATTTTGCGAGTAGCCCTTTTCTCTTGCCTAGCTCGTGACTAGGCTACTATAGGCCCACCAACTTCTGAATGGTTCATCTCTGAACAACTCAGATCATACTGCAAGCATCCTACTTTGGTACCATTATGTAACAACTTGTTCCAACCCTTTCGAGGTATTATATGCTTAGGGTCAAGCTCGCATAGTTTTGTCTCCAAAAGGTAACTTACAAATAATAGATCCAAGCCGTTCATATATAGTCCATCAATTCTCTGTTTTTTGCTATGTAGTTAGAGACGAGAGGCGATCGAGGCGACCAGGGGGTCGCCTCAGCCTTAAACGCCTAGGCGATGGCCTAGGCGTTTGAGACGACATTTTAAAAAATATATATATTTATAATTTACTTATCATACAAAATGTCAAAAACACAAATACAATCATACATAATGACATATTCATTCACCCAAATTATCAAATATAACCAAATAATTTTAAATCAAACTAATTGAAATAAAATTTAATCATTCAAAGATGTAATCAACAAATTCATGGACATTTTGCTACTAATTAAATCCACCATAATGAAAATTTATCAACGAAATGCTAAGCAAACACAGAGAGTGAGATGGTCGTCAAGGGAGGGAGGGAGATAGAGAGCGTGAGAGGGTGGGTCAGGGGAGGAAGGGAGACAAGGAGAGAGGCAGAGAATGAGAGGGTCGGGGAGGGGTTCGGTCTTTTTATAGTTGAGAGAGACAGAGAGAGTAAGATGGAGAGAAGTCAGAGAGTGAGAGAGACAGAGAGGGGGGGGCAGAGATACAGAGAGAGGGACGAAGAGATAGAGAGTGAGACAGAGTGTGCGTAAGAGAGAGAGAGTGAGAGAGAGGGATAGAGGGAGAGAGTGAGGGCTTCGAGCCCCTTCAACCAGTAAGAGAGAGTGAGAGACAGAGAGTGTGAGAGAGAGTGAGACAAAGTGTGTGTGTGTGAGAGAGGCAGAGAGTGTAAGAGAGACTGAGGCAAAGTGTGTGAGAGGTTGAGAGATTTGGCCCCCTTCAACTAAAGCGAGAGAGAGAGAGAGAGAGAGAGAGGACTTACCTGTCGTCGCCGTTGCCGCCGCCGGAGAAGGTTCCCGCCGTTGCCCGCTTTCATCGTTGTCGGGGGAGACCGCAGAGGGGCTTGTGTCGGGACGCAGGGGTTTAGGGTTCGATCGAGGAAAAGGTGGAGGGGGGAGGTTGATAAGGGAGTGGGCCAGTGGGCTTTCCGTATTGGACCGATTTAAGCCCCAAATGAACCAGACAGAGTCATTATCATATCGGGCCAGTGGGCTTTTTCCGTATTGGGCTTGGTTAAGGCGCTCTGACGCGCTGAAGGTGGCAAAGGCGCACCTAGGCGAACGCCTGGGCGATTGAGGCGTTCAGGAACGCGAGGCGTCATACCTGCGCCTCGCCTCGCCTTGCCTCGCCTCGTCACCTAGGCGTTCGCCTTGGGCGCCTTTGATAACAAAACTTTTTTGACATGAGACTTAACATGGTTTATTCCCCTTCCCCTAGCAGCCCCCCCAGATACAGTGGTGGCTCTAGCCCATTATAGCTCTACATTGTGGCATCACATGCCACCATCCCACATGTAGCCCTCTCCTATGGGTAGCACTTTCCTTCTATCTGGTTTCCAAGGTCACCACATATAAGAGATCCATGTAAGGAAGTTGTTTCTGTCTCTCCTTCCTTTGGTTCCGACTCCATCTCTTTTCCTCATTTCTAAAGATTGAAGTAGGAGGAAAATACTTGAGTACAGAGTCCATACAATTCTTAAAGGATAATAGTATCATTTTTCAGTAGACACTTCTTTATACACCTCAGATGAATGGTTTGTCGGAAAGGACGAATCACACCGTATTAGATATGATACGATCAATGATGAGTTTTGCCAAACTACCGTTGTCATTGTGGGGATATGCGGTATAGTCAACAGCATATTTGTTGAACAAGGTTCCAAGCAAATCTATGTCTCCGATCTTTAATATGGCTATATTTACTAGCAAGGTCAGAAGAGCATGCAGAAGTGAGTCAAAGATTAGAACTGGGTATGACAGATGTTAGGTGCGCTCAGTTGGGAGCTGTGTTTTGCAGGTCACAAGCACTAAGACCTCTTGTTGGTGCTATGCCTTGACAGTTTACAGTCAAACAGTAGGGTGCTAACCAAACATCTTTTGTGAGGATAGACCATCTTCAAGGAATTTTATGGTTTTTTGATCCACCATTAAAACAAAGGATTTCATTTGATAAGTATATTATAATCGCCTATTAGTATATTCATGTCTCATACTGAGTTCTGGTGCCTTTTATAGTGACTTGTAGTGCATCTTGACATGAGTTTTAGTTTGACTTGTCTTGTGAGGCAGTGTGTGAGTGATTGAGGAATCTCTCCTCTCTTATGGTTGTAACCCTTTATTTATATTTACAGAAATTTATGGCTAGTCCATTATCTTTCAGAAAAGAAAATTAAAGGTGTTTATAACATTTGGGTTTTATGTATTTCTTTTTAAACCTCTTCAACATTGTGTTTTGGCCAAATAATTTCTATTCCTTTATTTGGTTTGCAGGTCTCTGCAGTGCACCTTGCAGCAAAGACACTTAACACTATTGTTTTTAAGTAGGAGCCTTTTTATGTAATGTACATGTTTTAATAGCAGTGATACCTTATCCTTATCTGATGCCAAGGCTAGGGAGTGGCATCTATGTTTGACATGAGTAGTCAATGCAGTCATATGGACTTCTGAGACTGGGAAGGCAGTTTATAGGATGTGGGGAAAAGGAGCAATGCCTGCAGACTAGCTTTGTGCTATTTTATAAGTGGTGGAAGGGCAATCTTTGAGGAATGTCCAAGAGTCTATTCTTAGATGCTCAATTAAGAATCTGCTATTGCTCATGACTTTAAAGTTCACCAGGCTAGGTCTATGCTATTTATTAGTGGTGGAAGTGCAATCTTTGAGAAATATCAGAGTCTATTGTAAGGTGCTCAAATGGTCTGTTATTGCTCATGATTTGAAGTTCACCAGAGACATTTGGTATTTTCATGGGAGTCCATTTGGAAGGGAGATTTAAGAGCCCAACCAGGAGTCTCAACGTATCAATATACAAGTGGAGACAGATGGTGCTTGGAGCTGTAAATGAGACAGTAGAATGAGGTTTATGTTATACTTCGCCTTCAGAACTGATGAGGGAATGAAAGTTCCCTTGCTCAGGCACGTGTGTCATGTGTGCCATTCACTGCAAAGTTATAAGTGCACAGCCATCAAGACAGAGAAGAATCTGACCTCTGTTGCAGTTAAATTCCTGGTTGGCCTATAGCTGAGATTCAGTTTGTATTTAAAAGCGTATGAGGGCCTTTCTTGCTTGGTACCTCACTCACTTTTACCGAGCATGTTTGGAGAAGCTTTGTTGGGATTAGTGATTTAAACTGGATAGGTGACCAGTCAATGAGTGAGCTCTGAGATGAGAAGGAAACTAACGACCTTGTGCTTTAGAGGAACGCTGTGGAAATGCTTTTTTTTTGTCCTGAGAACTGACTTAAGGGAATGAGAGATACATTGTTTTGTCCAGTCCCTGCTGGGGTCTATATTATCCCTGAAGGGTTGCAAGATATATTGGATGCCCAGGGTTTCAGTGGTCATCACTGGCAGCAGGATCCACACTGGAGGCTTGGGGTTGCGAGATTGATTAAAATCTTTCTATTCAAACAAGGACTCAGAAAATAACTTCGATTTTCAACCAAATTGTCATATCGTAGGTAAATCCTACCGGTGTGCTGGTAAGCACGGGATGGTAGGGGCTGGAAATCCTATAAATGTTACCAAGACCTAAAGAAAGTTTTTTAATGTTGGTGTATATCAGCTGTAATTAGGGGTGTCAATGGCCAGCTCTGGGCCAGACCTATGGAAGCCTGGGCCTGGACCGGCTCTTTTAGGTTTGACCCAAGGCCGGCCCAAGGCCCAGTTAAAGGTCTTTTGTGTTAGGCCTGCACTGGCCCAGAAGCGGTCCAAAAAACCCTGGCCCGGCCTGGAATTCTCCCCTTACAAGTGTGTAACATAGAACTAGTAGATCCAGCAAAAATGAAAAGCCACGAACCGATATTTCACCATCAAACAATGCTCTGTTCTCAAGAAGGAATATGAGAAGTACTAGCCCACTATGCAACATAAGAGTATCTAATCGACAATATATAACTCAAGGATCTCATGATCTTTAAAGCTATAGTGAAGGTTCTCCCGTATATGCCAGGCCAGGCTAAAGAAAGCTCGAGCCTGGCCCTTTCTTTTTTGGGCTGTCAGTTGTCAGCTCAAGTCTGGTTTAAAGTGGGCTAATTGACACTCCTAGCTTTTAGTTTTTTCTGGATCTTGGTGTACCATCTTCTCTTTAATCTAATACACAATTGAAGCACTTTCATCCTTGAAAATGTTAAGTCACAGCAGGAGACAATTTTGTTTTGGGGAATGTTACTGTCTATTGAATCCCTCCCACTATAGGAACTTTCTTTTTAGGGAAAAACTGTTTGTTCATTGTGTCTTTAGCTTGATGTAAGGCAATTTATATTTCAATATGATTTTGGGTCCTCTTTTACATGATAAGTTTATTTAATGGACTAATTCTGGTGACATTTTCTTATATGGAGGGTGGGGGATTGTATTATTTTCCTCATTGTTCATCTGATCCAGGTCCCTCTGCATGTTATATTGCACGATTTAAATTGGTATCTTATGTCCTCTTATTTTAATTCTGTGTTACGACGTTCCACAAACTGAGATATTTTGAATTCTTCTTGCAGATTGATATAAGCCTTTCATTATTGAACAGTTTTGTGAACGAGTCTTTGGAAAAAGGAGCTAGACCTTATATTCCCGAAAGTGAACGTGGTGGAACATTGAACATCCCCAGCTTTAGAAGCCAAGATCAGCATGGGACTTCTCATGCACTCAGGTTTGAGGCTTATGAACTTCCAAAGCCTTCACCAGCAAATGCTCCGCCTGTTTTGCAGTCACCTGTAACTGATATAACAGTGGTGTCGGAGTTGACCTATACTAAAGAAGTGCACGAAGCCTCCAGGCAATCATCCAACCCTGATGCACTGTCCACGGATCTTGGAGTTAAACTTCGTCTGGAAGGAGTTCAAAAGAAGTGGGGTAGACCAACCTATTCATCTTCTTCTGCTCCCTCTGGCTCAAATGCTAGTCCACAGAAGACAGCAAATGGCGTTGCAAATATCAATGGCACTGCAGGTGTGACCTCACAGAAACGAGATGTTTCATATGATTCACGGCGACAACAAGTGGAAATTTCAGCTGAAAAGCAGAGATTAGCAGCTTCACTGTTTGGTGGTCCATCATCCAGGAAAGAACCACAGCTACCTACCACTCATAAGACTGTGAAGGGAAGCCATTCAAATGTCCCCAAGGCATCTGCAGCAGCAAAGACCACTGTGCCTCTAGAGCAACCTGAGGAGAAGCCTCAACCTTCCCCACCACTGCCTGACTTGCTAGATTTTGGGGAACCTACTCTTCGAAACGCTACAGTGGTGGATCCTTTCCAACAGTTGGAAGGCCTTGTTGGACCAACCCCTGCCTCATCAACTCAAAGTTCTGGTGCGGGTGACGGTCCCACAGCCCCTGATCTTATGGCACTTTTGACTGATGAACCAATGAGTAGTGTAGGCAGCAGTGCTACAGGTCCTGTAATAACCAACGTTCATACATTGAGCAAGAACTCCCAGGCAACAAGCACTGTATTGGTGAAAAAGGGGCCAAATCCCCAGGATTCCTTGGAGAAGGATGCGCTGGCAAGGCAGTTGGGGGTGACACCGTCTGGGCAGAACCCAAACTTGTTTAGGGACCTATTTGGCTAAGGCGGTTGAGATTATTCCAGCCTTGCATCGGCTGAGGACCCGGGGGAAGTCAATATAATATCTTGGGCTATACTCTTATTCACGAGAATTAGGATTTCAAAACCTGATGGACGGCCATTGAGTTGAAGCAGAAAGTTTGGAATTATCCTTGCTGGAGAGGGTCGGAGTGTAAGTGTGTATCTTTACTTTTTGTATCTACTATCTAATGAGCTAGCGTACATCTGAAGGCTTTGTACAGCCGGACTAAAGCAGTTCTTTATGGAATCACGTCACATGTAATGATGTAATTCACTAGAACATCAGGGGTCCTTGTGCACCTAGGCAGGAAGTATCTTGATAGACAGAAATGCTGGGTAATCGTAATTTTTTTGACTATGTCAGAATAAGTTTTAAGGACCGGGTACGACACTCTTGCCTGCGATAATTTCGAGTGCATTTTTTGTTGAACATTGCGCTGTATGTGACAATCGTCTTCAAATACAAAGTGTTCTAGTCAGTACTCTCCATCTGTACCTCCGGATGTAACTGTTCTTTGTTTCTGATAAAATCCATCTAGCAATGTCATGGGCCGTGCAGGCCCAGCCTGTTCTGGGATTTCCTAACCTAAACAGCCTCGTTTCCCATTTAGCTGCTGCCCCTAACTAACATGAGATTCTCCACTGTCTCCCGCGACAGGGAAACACCCATCGGAGCTTTAATCCACCTTCGCAGCTGGCCGGTGAAATATGTTAAGGTTATAAACAGGTTGCGGATGAAAAAAAAAAAAAAAGGTTTTTTAATTTCCGTTTCTAATATCAGAAATAAACGTAGAAAGAGAAATGCACATTTTCATATCTATTTCCTAGAAACTGAAGACGGAAAGTTCTATTTTTGTTTTCCCACCTCTCTTACAAGTCACATGCAATATATGACAAGTTGCATGAAGTGTGTATACTGCCCACCGTGCGTCATAAGATGCACGTAACATGGTGTCGATTGCACCGATGCATGTGATGGGCACATGTAAGCTGAGGTAATATCCTTGGTGTTCAGTATCATATCAGATAAAAGTAGGAGAGGGGACCTTAAGCCCCTTTATATAGATACTATTTTTTATCAAATCAAAGCATTAGTAGTCAATCGACTTACCCTTAAGTTTAAGTTCCAGCTCTTGACGTTATTAGTAGGGGTGTCAATGGGCTGGGCCTGGGCCGGGCCTGAATAGGCTCGGGCCCAGTAAAAAGCTCAGTTTCCATGGGCTTGACCGGCCTGGGAGACTTTTATGAGGCCCGGTTTAGACCCGGCCCGGCCCTATTTTGAAGAATTTTTATTTTTTTTCTCCCTAATGCAAAAATCTATAGAGAATTTTTATCAATCCAATAAAATTAGAACGTATAACATATTTGCATCATAATATAAACATGTAAAATACTTACTTTATACAATTAAAATCACATCTCATTGATTATTCCATAACTTATATTGACACAATGTTATTTACATATAAACTTAGATTAACTCATATGAAATTTCGATATATCTGGGCCAGACTGGTACGGGCCAGGATGACCAAGTCCCAAGCTCAGCCCTTTTACAAAATTTTCTCTCGGGCCAATTTCATCGGCCCAAGTTCTTAAAACTGAGCTAGGCCTCTGGGCCTTCTGGCCGGCCCGATCCAATTGACATCCCTAAGGAAGACTAGGAAATAAGTGTTTCTACTTTCGATGGGGAAATGAGTGTTTGTTTTCGCATCTAGTTACTTATTGGAAGGTTTAAATTTAGAAACACTTTGGAATAAAAAAGAAAAGAACTATTGATTTTGTACTTTCACATCCATTTTTGAAACTAGAAACAGGTGAAAATTTTAAAAAGTCAGTGCACTATATACCCTTAATTTGAGGTAAATTATGCTGAATATCATGACTTGAGGTCTTGAACAAGTTAAATCTTATGTGGAAATAATAATAGTTTCATGTATTGAAATTTGCATGGCAACAAGAAGAGAAATGCTTGCTGCAAAGCTACAATCGCTTCAATGGATCAAATAGTAGGGCTGCCACTTGGGTCATGTTTGGTCAGGTTGGGGTCAACCTTAACCCAACCTATATTAATAGCCTCTCGACCCGCGCTTCAACCCAACCCTCAACGCAAATTCCTTAGTCCTAACCCAACCCATCTAACAATGTCCAATCCAACTCAATCCATGTAACCCAACCCTCATTGCTTGTGTCTAGTTGAGCTATATCCTTAATAGTCTATAGTTTTAACTTTTTTGTTCTTACTATTAAGAGTCCATGCAAAAAGGGATGAATGATTTATCTATCTACCTTAGCAAAGTAACTTAAAAAAGAAGCTACACGCACAATTACTTTTAAAAGAAGGTACATGCATAATTGCATTACTACTATTTGAGAACTTCTTTATTCATGATGCTCTACACTTTGTTTCAAGGATATAAATTAAGTAAAATATATTCTAGCAATCTAAGTTTTCATGCATATATATATTAATGTCTAACTCAGATTAAGTCAGGTTGGCCGACCCTCAATCCAACTAATCCATCCAAAGTCAGGTGAAAGATCCCCCTCCAGTCAAATCATTAGATTGGCTTACTCGGGTTCAGATTGACCCACCCAAAGTTTTAGACCTATCAGATAGTACACGGTTACTACACCATTCTGTAAGGAGTAGAACATGCCTAGTTGGTTCCACATATTTCTAACTAAAATAAACTTGTTTATCATAGATGTGTTTTCTATAAACTCATGTTTGGTTGCTTTGGATAGACATAACTGAGTTTATGATAAATTTGAGAGTTTATGGTCAATAGATTTATGAAAAATTCATTTATGGGGTTGTTTTGAGTTTATGGTAAATTCAAGTGACTTTGTGATAAACTTGTTTTCTTACCATCCAAACTAAGGTTACAGTGAAAAATGTGTTTACTATGAACATAACACATTTATGCCTTGCATCGAAAAAATTATAGGAATTAGTTCTCCAAAATGGCAGAGTAATTTTTTGATATAAAGAAGAGATGGCAGCTAGAAGATTATTCAGACCTGTATGAATGCAACTGATCTTCTAGTGGTTGTTGCTACATTAGAGAGCATAAGGTTTGTTGCACCTTTGAAGCATTGCCTATTGGGATGCAAGAAGGATGAGCATCCGCTATAATGAAACAAACATAACAAGTTGTACCTTGGACTCTTTCTACTTATTGTCTATTAGGAGGCTGAAGTATTGTTATTAATTGTCAATACCATTATCAATCACCATTTTCGTAAACAAATGATGATAGTGGGCCAAAGTACTTCTATAAGATAAATACTTCCTATATAAGGTGAAGTATATATTTTGGTAAATAAGTAGGGCCTTAGATGATTAGTGAAGTAAGGAAGTCCTTTTTGAAGTTGTTGTGAGTGAGAGAACATATCTCAAGAACAATCAACATTTTCCAATTTTATTCGTCTGAACTCCTTGCCAATAACCTTCTGTTGGAACAACAAAGAGGTGATTATGTAAGGATTGATGTTTCGGATTCAGTTATCTGGTCGATTTTAGTATCGGACCCTTAGTTTGGGTCCTCGTGAGTTTGGTGCATGGGCTCTTAATCATGTCGAGTGGCGAGACACACTTTTAAAAGGCGTCAGCCAAGGGGGACACGATTTAGGAGATATGCAGGTGTGCTACGTGGTCGGACGTCAAGGCACGTGCGTACGGCCCCGACCTTGTCATATGAATGACGTCGCATATGGTCGACGCAATTCAGACATTTGTCAATGTACGACCCCTGTCTCGTCATCTGAACCGCGTCATCTTGGGATGACCCAATTTAACTTGGTCGGGGTTGACGCCCCGAGCCACCCTTCCTTTCTCCCTCCTTTCTCTCATTCTCTCTTCTTCATTCTCTCTCTTCCCTCTCTCCACCTCTCCGTCCCCCTCTCTTCCTCTTCGACCACTCCATTCCCCCTCTACCACCTCTCACTACTTCCACCACCATCTCCACTACGGCTTCTCACTCTCCAGATGGCGGCCGACATCTCGGTGGGGTGACAGTGTCCACGGTAGTATCGGTGGTGGATTGTAGTGTGGCGGTTCGGCAATGAGGAGCTAGGAGAAGTTCAAGTAACCATTAGGGTGATGATCCTCACATGTTTTTCGATTGTTTTTACCCATGAGTTTCCGCTTTGAAGCATGCTATGTGATAAGTTGTTATTTTTTATCATTAAAAGGGGAAAATGCATGCATTATACTCATGATTTTATACATAAAACGTCATGAAATGATAGATAATTTTGTATTGATTCCAACGATACTAACTTTGTTAAATTCCGAGTTAAAAAGATCATCATTTCATGTGAAAAACTGAGTGTAATGCATTTGCGGCTTTTCGGCAAAACCGAGAAAATAAAGAATTTTATTTTAGCATAAATATAATATTGTTCATGATAAAATTCTAATTTACATCTATTTTATGTGAACATGACATGAAGATGATGTAGCGCGGTTGGTTAAGTTTCTGGAGGTTTGTGGGAAGGATAGGAGTTCGAATCTTAGCATAACAACCTTCATTTTTGCAAAAAAAAATAAAGCAGGGGGAAAAGGATTATTTGGTGTCTAAAAAAGGGTTGTCTTAACCCTTTGCCCAAGAGAGGCTTTGGAGCAGCCGCCGCTTCCATCTTTTCCCTTTCTTTATTTTAAAATCTTCCCCCTTTTTAAAACCCTCCTCTTTCCTTCCTCTCTCTCTCTTACTTTTTGTCTTTCTCTCCCTTAGGGTTCTCAGCCGCACCTATCTCTCTTTGTCTGCATTTCTCTTTCCTCTTTCTCTCTCTCTCCCTGTTTACTTTTTTTCTCTCTCTCTCTCTCTCTTTTTCTCCTTCCCTCTCTCGCTCCCTGCCTTTAACTCTCCCACCTTTTACTACGTTCTCTCTCTTCTGCTTCCTCCTTCTCTCTCTTGCTTCCCCGCTCTCTGTCTCTTCTTTTCTCACTTTTTTTCTCTCTCTCTCTTACTTTTTTTCTCTCTCTCTCAATTTTCTCTCTGCCTTCTCTCCCCTGTCTATCTCTCTTTTCTCTCTCTCCTGTCTCAGATCACCAAGCGCTCGTATGCCTCGGCACCCGTGCGCGAGCGGGAAGCCTGCCCGCCAGGCCGCCTGCACCCTCGAGCCACGTGTCGCCCGCCCAGAAGACGTCGCACCGGGCATCGTCGCCCGTGCCGTGGGTGAACGCGCCTCGCTAGCCATGCGTCCCTCTCAGTGCGCCCGCCTCGCTGCATGCCACGCACCCCTCCTGGGCCCGCCTCGCCGCCGCCGAGTGCCCCAACGCACTGCACTGTACCCGCCTGCTGCTTCTCCAGCTCCCAAACGCTGGCGCACTACACCCTTGTTGCTTCGGCCAGCGCACAACGCCCGCGCTCTCCAAGCCCCCATGTTCTCCTGCTCCTACTAACTGCCACGCATCCCGTCAGTTCACTGCACCGGCACCTTCAAAGAAGCCCGTGCGCCCACATAAGTTCTTTTGCTGCTTTATTTTCCTTTCTAGTTATTATTTAGTTATTTGCTTAGGTTTAGTTGTTTAATTATTTCTTTTATGGATATTAAGACCAAAAAATTTGTAATTTTATTTCTTGCTTTAGTGATGATATTATTTTAAAATTACAAAATGAAATATTGGTGTTTTCTTTAGTCTAGATCCTCTAATGGTTTTGTTTATTTTTCCAAAATTAGCTCATTTAGTTAGATTTTCAAATCTTAGTTACTTTAGTTAATTGATTTGCTGCTTAAGTAGGTAATTAATTAATCAATTCGAATTCTCATCTTTTTAGATTAATTAAAATCTAAGGTTTTCAAAGTTAAAAATTTATTTCTCTGTGGATTCGACCCGATCTCACTACTTGCTATTTTTAAATAATTATATATAGGAATTGGAACTGAAGATTGGTGGTTTTGTGCTTTAATGACGTCATTTAAGAGACACATCACTATGCGTGTATGGGGATTTTTGAGTAGAAATGAGTATGTTTAGGGGTTTTTTAATTGAAATGGGTGTTTTTGAAAATGGGAGTAGCATGTTATTATAGTTCATGGATTTTTCCCCTATCTCTATTTTGTGTTTTCATGCATTTTTTTTTTTTTTGGAGGGGGGGGGGGGGGGGGGGGAGGGAGGGGACCTCGTGTTGTGGCTCAGTGGAGGCCGGAGGGGAGCTCGGGTTCGGACATGAAATGAGTCCACTCAGGGTGACGCGATTTGAAAGGTCGACGTGGATTGCTGCCCATGCCCCTGCGTCCCGAGGCCAGAGAGTGGGATAGGACGTTGAATGACGTCGACCATGGTTGACGCAATTCAGGCAAGTATCCCTGGGTCCCGAGGCCTGTGAGGGACGAAAACCAATTATAAGGCCGTTAAAAGGCGTTGAGTTGAGTCGACGCGAGTCAAGCAAGAGCCCCGAATTTTACTGCATTTAACATATGTGATTATTATACATTATGTCAATTAGATTCTTGTATATTGTTAGACAATCTTATTATATGCATACTTGAAATCATACATTGGGACGGGGATATCCATGTGATCGGAATCACATTGTGTTGTATTTATACGATCGTGGACCTAGAGTGACAATTGTTATCACTTGACACCCTGTCTCGGTGTGGGAGTGACGCGGTGTCAGTCTGGGAGTGACAAGGTGGCGCCTAGGAGGAGAGGGTCACCTGGTGTACCCTGGGGTGTTGCTAGTACCGGTGTGGGAGTGGTACACTTCGGAGTGTCACTTGTGGCTGGGAGGAGGTAGAACCACCTAGAGCTAGACAGGCCATAGTAGCCAGTGCGCTATCCGAAGGGTTGCTATTCCATCCGAGCGGGTCGGTGTTTTACTGGTTGGCTTGGCAGCTTCTTGTGTGTTTCTCACGGTCGACGTATGATTTATTTACTGCTTTACTTATGCTTATGTTGACTATATATCCTTGTTGTGTTGCGATTGTATGTGCGTGTGTGGGAGGTGGGGATCGAGGGATCCGTACTTAGTCTATTAGTGTGACTCACTCCCTGCGATTTCAGGTGAGGGTTCCCGCTAGGCATAGCGGTTGTGGGATTTCATCTCGGGTTGCGTGCTAGCAACTACTATTCTGGAGTATGCCCTGATGTAGTTGTACTTTCATTTTCAGGCCTGTACGCATAATTATTTCATTTCAGTTGTAGACTATGTAATCATTTGCTGAGTCGAGTCGGACTATAATAATTTTTAATTCCTGTACTTTCTTTGCAATTCGATGCTGTGTGGAATGCTTAGCTTAATTTATCATTTATTTCTTAGACTTATTCGAGATCTTAGTTTGACTCATAATTTTAATGATTCGGTACCCATTTAGTAATTGGATCTTTGATTATAGGGTGGCGGGTCGTTACAGCTGGTATCAGAGCATTTGGTCTAGCAAATATACGAATAACTAAGTTAAATGTCGTATTTCAACAAATGAACACATTATCCCGTACAGGCACGACGATAGTTTAGATTTTTAGCTCTCATTAGAAGTTTTCGATTCTCGTGATTGTAGGCGATTAGATGGCTTCTAGAAAGAGGGTACTCGTCATTCGTGATTAGGGAGATTTTTCTAGTGGGTCTGAGGCCGGTAGGCAGAATATGGAACGCTTTGTAGAAGCGATGATGGAGACGATGACTAAGTATCAGGCCTAAGATCCTAGTGAGAGTTCAAGTGCTCGGAGAGGATCTTTGGCTGCTTTGGAGAGATTCCTAAAGCTGAGGCCGCCTCATTTCACTAGTCGTCTTGACCCTGATGAGACAGCTCATTGGTTGAAGGAGATGGAGAAGACTTTTGATACTTCAGACTGTGTGGCAGTTGAGAGGACCCCGCTAGCCACCTTCATGTTGAAGTATGATGCTTATGATTGGTGCACTACCTTGAAGAATATGATTTATGCAGATAAGAATCTCAGGAAGATTCTATGGGAAACATTTGTGAGGGAGTTCAACGGGCAATACTTCCCCAGGCATATCTAGAAAGCCAAGGAGAGGGAGTTTATGAAGTTGACCTAAAGAAGCATGACAGTTCTCGAGTATCAGATGAAGTTTGTCTCTTTGCGGAGGTTTGTGCCCTTCATTTTAAAAGATGAGGAGTGTCGGACCGAAAGGTTTGTTGACGGGTTGAGGTTCGATTTGAGGAGCTTGGTGGCATCCCACTGTTGTTCAGACTTAGCTTTGGCAGTGAAGTGTGTAGAGGCAGTAGAGTCGCAGCATGATTAGATGACTAGAGAGTGGGGATTGGCAGCTCAAGGACTGACATACGGTAAGGGGAAGACCGCAGCAGCAACAACTCATTTGTCTGATTTGGGATAGTCTTCACTCGGCTCTAGATTTAGGAGATTCTTCTGAGGTGGCAGTGGCAGTAGCGGCAACAGCAGACCCAGGCAGACCCAACAGAGTCAGTCGGCATCCAGTGCGCAAAAGGAGGTAGCCCAGAGGGTTCCGACGACTTATCATCATTATGGCGGTAATCACGGTGGGACTTAGTGTCCCACATTTTCAGGGAGGTGCTATACTTGTAGCCAGCAGGGCCATTTGGCAAGGAGTTGCCCACAGAGGTATAGTCAAGGTAGGGACCGGGAGATCAGAAGAAGCAAAGGACGCAATAGTGATTGTCTACTTCTTGATCCTCGATATAAACTTAGCACTATATGTCACTTCTAATATCTACTTTCATGAAATTAGCAATAGTGGTTGTCTCTTGAAAGAATAGTGTAATAGTGATAATTCTATTTTTGGTGAAATGACATTCAAAATAAAACAAAAGTGTAATAGATATTGGAGAAATCCAGAAAGACTAAATCTCATGATGCTGATTGTTATAGTTTTTGATCCTCGATATAAACTTGAGTATGTTGAATTTGCAATATCTTAAGTATACGAAAGTGAAAAAGCTTCGTCCATGAGTAAGAAACTGAAGGCCACACTTTTTGCTCTATATGATGAATATAAGAATACGGATACAATTCCAAGTAGACAACAAAGAAGTAGAGTTCAAAGTGTTAGTATTAGGTGGTTTGACAGCCAATCCGATACTATGTATTATTCGGATTTATTAATAAATAATGGCATTAATTTATTGTGTGTAATTAGTTCGATCTATGTTTATCGTATCACGATGAAGTCTATGAACATGTGCAACAATCTTCGGATTATGATGAGATCATATTTATGGGATTGAAGACTTATAAACACATTCTTAATTGTTCCTAGTCAGAGGATGTTTGAGAAGGACATCAAACATCCGGATAGACTAGTACATGTTTCTTTAGCTCATATAATGACTGTGACTGATCCTATAAGTCACCTGTGTAGAGACACTATACTGGACCTGTAGGTGCTCATTAGGGAATGAGTTCACTGAACTGATCCGACCATGAATCGTTGGATGGTATATACCTCATTGTTAACCAGCTCGATTCTTTTGTCTCAGTTGCGTAGACGATCCTTGGATCTGAGACACCAAAGATACCTTGTTGGTATGTCTTTAATCTTTAACTTTGACTAACGAATCCCTAGCCATGGGTTATCAATAAGTCAAATGATTGGGTTCAGAGAAATACCTTCAAAAGTAATTGTGTATTCAATATAGGATCATCAACTCTCGGTATTATGAGAGAGAATGTTTCGGAAAAGATGCGCTTAAGTCCCTGGCCAGGGTAGACTCTGTATCAGATAAAGAGTTATCCGATATAGATTAGTGGCATCTGATTCAAGTGATTCAACTGGCTAGGGTTTAACGGTAAACCATACCCTAGGTCGATTTGAGAACATTGCACGGATGAAGGATTATATCCGCATGCTAATCGATAACGGAAATGTTCCAATAGAGGGTTGCGATAACCCCAATGCCATCTAGGATCACGCGATGTTGCTTGGCATCCAACGTGATCGAAAACTCGTTCGAATTTATTGTGGGACATTAAATTCAGCTGATTAATTAATATAAGGATATTAATTAATTCAGTGGGTCCGTAAAGAGTTACTGGGCTTAATAGGCCAGTAACTGGACTGGTATTTTGGCCTAGAGGGTCACACGCAAAAGGTTTTCAAGTCGATGGATAATTTGACGGGATTTCGGATAAGTGTGGGTTTTTATGAAAAATCGCAAATACACTTATTATAAAAGAACGGCCGCTAGGTCGAGGGCCAGCAACCCTGACCTAGCCGCTGCCCTCTCTCTCTCCTCTCTCTCTCGTGGGTGCACCTCTCGAGGTCGGCCCCCTGGAGGATCTGCTCCGGCTCCCGACAGCTTCGCTTCTCGTTCGATAGGAGTTTCCAAATCCGCATGTCACGGTGGATTACGCGCAGCTAGACGGGATCCGCAGACGCCGCATCGAGTAAGGAGGCGAGGATGATCCATCGCGAGGAGAACCGCGTGGATATCGCTAGAGGCCGAGCACCTGCGCGGCTTGCGGCATCGCTTTGACAGAACTGAAGAACGAACGCGGATTCGAATCCATGCAAGGTAAATCTGATTTATCGTTTAGGTTTTAGTATATCGAAACAGGACCGATCCGTTCTCGAAATTATTTTTCCGTTGCATTTTTCGAACAGATCTGGACACAGAGAACCCAACAGTGGTATCAGAGCCAGGTTCCACTGTGTTCTTCGCCGTTTTGAATTCTGAAATTTAATTTTCTAGTTATATTCCATGCATATTATACGATTATGTTTGAGAAATCATATTCATAAGATAAATGAAATTAATTTGATTAGTTTGTTTATGCAAAAATCGTATTTTTATTGGGTTTCTTGTGTTCTTCGTGGGACGAAGTGTAAGGATTGAGGTTTCGGGTACAGTTATTGGGTTGCTTTTGGAGTCGGACCCCTTGGTATGGGTCTTGTAGGGGCTGGAGCATAGGTTCTTTATCGCTCGACGCGGTTCAAATGGCGTCTTGAGAGGAAGACGCGTTTTAGAGTGTGCCACGTGGGTGCCACGTGGGCCAGTTTCGGGTCGCGAGAGTACGGCCCCGGTCATGTCGTCTGAACGGCGTCTGGGATGGACGACGCGATTCAGACATTCTGTCAGGGTATGGCTCCGGTCTTGTCACCTGATAGGCGTCTGCCCAGGACGACACGATTTAACCTGTTTTAGTTTACACCACGAACCTTCCCTCCTTTCTCTCATTCTCTCCTTCTCACCCTCTCTCTTCCCTCTCTCCGATCCTCTCCGTTTCCCCTTCCCTTTCTCCTTCCCCTTCTTCCTCTTCCACCACTCCAACACCTCTTTACCTCTCACCACTACCACCACCACCTCCTCTGCGGCACTTCACTCTCTGGGCGGCGCCTGACGTCCCGGCGGAGTGACTGTGTCCACGGCGATACCGGCGACGATTTGCGGTGAGGTGGTTCGGCGGCACGGAGCTAGGAGGAGTCCAAGTGACCGGTAGGGGGACGATCCTTATACGTGATTTGGTTGTTTTAATCCATGTTTTCCTACTTGAAGCATGCGACGTATGAGGAGAATTGGGTAGAATGAGCATGTTTAAGGGGCTTTATATGAAAATGGTCATTTTTATGAAATAGGGATTAGTGTGTTCCAAGTACTAAATTAGATTCTCCCCGTCATTTTCTACTTTGAGTATTTTTTGGGTAATTTTGGGGGAGAGGTTTAAGGGAACCTGGAATTGGGCTCTAAATGGCGTCTTGATAGGACGATGCCATTTAGGCCAAATTCATCCCGGAAGCAGTTTCTGTGAGAATAGAGTTTTGTTTTGAATGGCGTCTAGGGACAGCGACACCTTTCAAAGGGCGGCTTCCCAGCACGACGCGTTTTAGGTTAACTTCTGAGGCCAGTTTTCACATGAACCAGTTTAGGGGTCTTGAATGACGTCGGCCTTGGGCGACGCGATTCAAGACAGAACCTCATTAAATGCATGTATAAAATCGTACATCGAGGCCGAGGATTTATGTATAATCAAAATCACATTGTGTGTACATGTGTTTATGCGATTGTGGTTTGCGTTTGACACCTTGTGTCGGTGTGGGAGGGACGCGGTGTCTAGGTGGCATTCTTGCCGTACCGGTGTGGAAGGGGTACATGTTAGTGTTTCACTTATGGCTGAGGGAAGCAGAACCACCTTGAGCCGATCAGGCCGGAGTAGCCAGCGCGCTATCCGAGGGGTTGTTGTTTTGTCCTAGCGGGTCGGTGTTTTCCTAGTTTGTCGTGGCAGTTTCTGGCGTGTTTCTTACTGTGGAGCCGGGTGTGGTGCTGCTGGAGTTTACCCTTTCGCCACTGGGCCTGATGTAACCTGAGATATCGAGGTTACGAGTTGTACCCTTCGCCCTTTGGCTTGATGTGACCCGGGAGGTTAGGGTTACGGGTAGTTCCTATAACTTCGGCTTGAGGGGGTTTTGCTGGTCCCCAGGGCCCTCTTGAAGGGCCTAGGCCTGGCGTTGAGGGAAGTCCGGTCGATAGGACAGTGGTCTAGACTGCTTGTGTGCACACGTAACTGGGCAGTGGTGGTTCACTAGTCCCAGTTAGTCCTAGTTTGACTCACTGCCTCACCCTACAGTGCCCGAAACATCGTAGGGGTGGACAGGCGTGGGTGTTGGCGGTGTTGTAAGGCGCCGTTTGTATGCGATCGACAGTGTGGTTTGAGTGTTTAGCCAGATCTTTGGTTACGAACTGTGGTGTTGAGTTGGGTTACTTGAATTACTTAGAACTGTGCCTGTTGCATTACGGATGCATATGTCTCATATCGGAATTTAGGAATTGTGTTTACTGCTTTAATCAAATTACCTTCATTTCCGTATTGCTGCACTTGTGTGTGGGGGGGGGAGGCGGGGATCGGATGATCCCTACTGAGCCCGATTCTGGTGTGGCTCACTCCCTACGGTTTCAGGTGTGGACTTTTTGGCGAGTGACAGTGTGTGGTGTTCTCCTTGGTGTGCGGGCCAGCAGCTCTGATACCAAATGTTAGAATTGGGTGGCCTCATAGCCAATCATTGTACATTCTAGTTCAAATAATTAATAAAGGCAATTATTTCTTCATTTATAGTTCTCGCAAAGTAACTATCGTAATGAAGGTCCATAGACAAATATATGGGATATTGAATCATGATGAGATCATGATAGTGAGATCAATATCCTCAGTCAATTGTCTTAAACAGTTCTCGATCATAAGATATTTGAGATGGACATTAAATATCCGATAAGATCGACACAAGTTATGTCTGCTCATATGATGAGGGTGAATGATCTCACATTCACTCGTGTGGTGACACTAAGACAAACAAGTGGGTGCTCATAAGAGAATGAGTTCACTGAACAGACCCAAATAAGAATTCCTGGATGGTAATTATACCTATTAGTCAACCAGGGAATTCAATCGTTGCAGTAGCACAGTTGGTCCTTTGACCTGAGTCACCAATGATACCGTGTTTGTGGACCATTGTATCTTGATTCTCTGACTCGTGGACTTTAACCATTAAGTCCACTATAATCGGTCTTTCAGATACAGTGGAAAGCTTGCGAAGGTAATTGAGTGAACAACAAGGGATCACTCACTCTTGGTATGAGACTGGAGAGAGAATGTCCCATGGATGTGTACACAGAAATCCCTGGCCAGGGTCAAATGAAAGAGATGTCTTTCTAGATATTAACTGTGTACTGGAATCCATCTGGATAATGCGAAAGAGGGTTTGACTATAAAACCATACCCTTGTGTTATTGGGACATTGCATGAGTGAAGGATTATATCTGTGCGGTATCGGTAGACGGAAAGGTTCAATTAAAGGGAACAGTATCCCTTATATCTTCTGGGATCATGAGGTAGTGTTTGGTGCTGTTCATGATCAGAAGGCCAAGTGATTTGATCATCAGATGATAATTCACTTGTTTATTAAATTAATCATTTAACATATGATGTTTAAATATTAATTAATAAATATTAAACTCAAGAAACAGTTCTAAGTTTAATGGGCCTGCAACTGGACTGATATATGGGCCTAGAGGGTCACATACATAAGAGTTCTTGTCAGACGGTGAGAGACGTTAAATTTTATGCTTATCTGGGTTTTTATGAAAAACCGCAGGATAAACATGAAGATTTAATGGAGAATTATCCAAGGCCAAACTCTTGGATAATCATTAGGATTAATCCTTGTGCTTATCCTTATTTCTATATAAGGAGGGCCAAGGGGCAGGGGTAAAAAGTTGGTTGGACGAATTTTTACCCCATATTCTCTATCTCCTCTCTCTCTCTCCTTCTCTCTCTCTGGGAGTGGATCTGTCTCTCTCCGCGCATGGTGGATTTGAGATATGGTCGGAGCACTCAAGTCGAGGAGGAAATCGCGTCTGCTGCGGGAACTCGTGTGGATACCTCTAGAGATTGTGCGCGTGCGCGATTACCGAGTCGGCATCATCCACGGGAGATTCGAAACCCCGCAAAGGTGAAGAATCGTTCTTCCCGCATTTATTTTAATGTCCGTTTTACGATCCCAGCGACCGATACAATGGAATCGTTTTTATTTCCGCTGCGTTCATGGCAATTCCTTACAGTAGTATCAGAGCCAGGTTGCTGGTTCGGTCGTAAAACGGCATCGTTTTGCGTGTTTTTTTCGTTATGCGTGAAGAACCCGTATTGTACGTGTTCTTGTGTTTAATCTGATTAAAATGACAGAATCGTGTTCATGTGATGAACACAAACAATTTGATTATTTTTCTGTAATTTTTCGGATTTTATTTGGGTTTTTCGGAGTTCTTCGTGGGACGACGAATGGGGTACTTTAGCGACTTCGTACGCAATTCCCAAGTGTTGGGATGGCGGCCCGGATGTCCAGATCTCTTGGTGATAGTCACCTCTACGGATTGGGCATGAAGATTGGGGCCGGAGTGCCCTTGGAGGTCCTGAAAATCGAGCCCAAACTCGGATTTAAAACCCTGCAAAATCAGATTTTTGGAGGGGTTTTGGGCTTGGTTTTCACCTCACTGGAGGCCGACGGCGGCCCTGCCGGCGTCGGGCACGTCGCCGGTGCCGGGGGGCATCGCCGGCAGGGCCGGCACCCGCCGGGGGGTGGCCAGAGCTCGGCGGCGGCGCCGCCGGGTGGGAACCCTAGGGTTCCTGCTTTCCTGCAACAGAGGCTTCTGTTGGGAAGGAGGGGCTGAACCGCCCGGTCCTGACCCGGTCGGACCGGGCAGGGGCCGGGCGGCCCCCTGGCCGAGCCAGGGTTCGACGCTGGCCGAGCCAGGGCCCTGGGCCCGGGCCATTTGGGCCCTAATGGGCTGGGCCCATTTTTGATTTATTAAAAATTGTTTTAATAATTGTTTAACCCCCTTTAAACCCAATTATTAGCCCATGTAAGCCCATTTAAGCCCATTTTAAAATTGTTTTAAAACAGAATAATTATAGGAATAATTAATAAATATTATTAATTATTTTTATGATTATTAACAGCTTATTAAAGTGTTTAATAACTGTTATTCAATTAAAGGGCTTTATTATTAATAGGGTGTTAGTTAATTATTTAAAATTGTTTTAGATAATTAATTTTCCTGTTAAATTAATTAGTTTAAAATTGTTTTAAACTGATTTCATGCATAACTTGATCACATTTTTATGTTCAAATTGTTTGAATTAGTATTTAGCTTAACTGAATGGTTTAGTTATTTAATTGTCAATAATGCTTTGAATATTATTGATAATGCTGAAATAAATGTTATTTCGAAAACTAATTGGTATTATAATTTTATATTTATAAAATTAATACCAAATTGCAATTATGTGATGATTGTGATGCATGTGATGTGTTTTATGGTGGGATGATCATGGACTTAGTATTTTCATGTGATGAATGATGTGGATGGATGCGATGCTTATTTCATTTGGTATTTTAAACAGGACCTGCGTGTCCTCCTCTCTCTTAATCCAAGTGTACTTTCTACCTTCCTATAAGATTGTACTCTCCTTGATAAGATCAAGGTTTCTAATTGTTTAAATGTACATTTGTGGACCTGCGAGTCCTGAATTTCATATTTAAATGTATCGGATTAAGCTAAGAGGACGGGATCTTCTGAAGACACCTCTGGAGGAAGGACTCGCATCAAATGGAACCAGTGTTGCTGTTTTCACATTAGGATCCTATTATGGATCATCGTTTGGCTCCGATGATTCCAAAGTAGCTTTAGCAGTCCATGATCATCCCCATTTGATTTTTCTGCATATATATGATATTTGTGGACTATGCTATCATATATATATATATTTCTATTAAGTATAATGATACTTCAAATTGAAATACTATTGATAGCACGATTTTTACAAATCAAATCCAAAACCCTCTTTTAAAATTTAAGTTGTAAACGTGAGATATTCAGAATAATCCACGTAACCCACCATCATTATAGATCTTAGGATAATTATTATCTCAAACGGATTTGTTGTGCTACCACAAGGTCCATTTGATTTAGAAATTAAACTAGGTCTACAACATGTGATGTCATTAAGATGAATGGACAAATAGTGTAGTTTTGTTGTGCTACCACAAAGATTGCACTATGAATTCATGTCATCTAAGTAATGATGGATAAACTTAACTGAATCATTTGATTTGTTGTGCTACCACAAGGTCATTCTGATTCAGGGGTTAAATCGATCGGATATTGCAAAATGTTGGAACTGTCAAGAGTTGACTGCCTAAGGGACTTGATGTGATTTGTTGTGCTACCACAAGGTCACATGCATGTTGCCCGAAGGATTCTGATCCCTACTAGGAGATCACCGGAATCTCCCGTTCTGTATATTAGAGGGTCATACAGATCGCCGAAAAATAGTGGGAGCATAAATCCCGATTAAAAGTCATAAATCAGATTTTAAGAACTATCTGCTCATTTTATATATTTCCATGTAGGTCGCTATGTCGTCACCTAACCCCCTTCGTTGCATACTTGATGCAAACAAACTCACGGGACCAAATTACATTGACTGGTTACGCAACCTGAAGATTGTCCTCAGGTGTGAAAAGCTAGCCTACGTCCTGGATCAACCAGATCCAGTGCAACCCGGTGATAATGTTAATGAAGATGAATTAATGATGTATGAAAATTGGAAGGAGGACTCAGTCAAGGTCCAGTGTTATATGCTTGGTTCAATGAATAATGAACTGTTGCGACAGCATGATAACATGGAACCTAAGACCATTCTGAATCACCTACAAGAGTTGTTTGGTGAACAATCTAGAATAGAAAGATATGAGATATCTAAGAAATTGTTCAGGACCAGAATGAGCGAGGGCACATCTGTGCAAACTCATGTGCTCAAGATGATAGAATGGATTGAGAGGCTTGCTGTGCTTGGCTTTGTTATGAACAATGACCTAAGCATCGACTTAATCCTACAGTCCCTTCCAGATTCATTTTCACAATTCATTATCAACTTCAATATGAACAAAATTGAAGTTTCACTAGCTGAGCTGCTCAACATGTTGAAGACAGCAGAAGGCACTATCTAGAAAGACAAGCCACAAGTAATGCTTGTTGGTAAGACCAACAAGAAAAGAAAATCTGGACAGACCTTTAAGAAAGGTAAGCCTAAGAAGCTAGTGAAAAGCAAACCGGCGGCACAAAAGGACAAAGCTAAAGTCAATGATAAAGGCCAGTGTTTCCACTGCCATAAAGAAGGTCATTGGAAGAGAAACTGCAAGATTTATCTTGCAGAAAAAGTACAGGAGAAGCTTGGTGAAGCTTCAGGTATTCTCATGATCGATCTTAACTTGTCTTATAGAGAAACAACATCTTGAGTATTAGATACTGGATGCGTTTCTCATATCTGCAATAACTTGCAGGTGTTAACAAGTAAAAGAAGATTGAACCGTGGATACGTGGATATGAGGCTCGGGAATGGAGCAAAAGTTGCTGCGTTAGCTGTAGGGACAGCAAGACTTCAGATGCCGTCAGGAGACTCATTGGAACTAATAGATTGTTATTATGTTCCGACCATTATTAGGAATATCATATCTATTTCATGTTTAGATATACAAGGATATTCTATGAAACTAGAGAATAAAGGTTGTTCAATTTATCAAGGAGACAAATTGTTTGCTTCCGGATATTTATTGAATGGATTATATTTACTTGATATTTCATATGATGTTTGTCTGGTAAATAAATCTCTTGAACGCTTAGATAAGGATGTGAATAATTCGTACCTATGGCATTGTAGGCTAGGTCATATAAATGAGAACAGGATCATAAGGTTGCAAAAGAATGGATATCTTGATCCATTTGATTATGAATCATTTGCAACCTGTGAAGCTTGTCTCATGGGAAAGATGACCAAAGCTCCATTCTCAGGACATAGAGACAGAGCTAAGGACTTATTGGAACTAATACATAGTGATGTATGTGGTCCAATGTCCACTCAAGCTATGGGTGGTTACTCATACTTTGTTTCATTTACAGATGATTTCTCAAGATATGACTACATATATTTAATGAAATATAAGTCAGAGGTCTTTGAGAAATTTAAAGAGTTTAAAAATGAAGTTGAGAACCAGACTGGAAAGAGTATCAAAACTCTTCGATCAGATCGAGGGGGTGAATACTTAAGTACAGATTTCACACAATATCTTAAGGATAATGGTATTTTGTCTCAGTGGACTCCTCCCTATACACCTCAGTTAAATGGTGTATCGGAAAGGAGAAATCGTACTCTATTAGATATGGTACGATCAATGATGAGTTATGCCAAACTTCCAATCTCTTTATGGGGATATGCACTGTTGACTGCTGCATATCTGTTGAACAAAGTTCCCAGTAAGTCAGTACCTTCCACTCCATATGAGATATGGAAAGGAAAGAAACCAGACTTTAAGCATGTTAGAGTCTGGGGTTGTCCTGCACATGTCAAAAGACATGATCCAGACAAACTGGACTCCAGGACAGAGAAATGTAGATTTGTGGGATATCCAAAAGAGACTTTTGGATATTACTTCTATCAGCCCAGCAATCAAAGGGTGTTTGTCGCAAAAAGAGCTGTCTTCTTAGAGAAAGAATATCTTTCAAAAGAAGACAGTGGGAGCAAGATAGAATTGGAAGAAATTCTAGACCCACAAATCAACACTAGTTCATCTACTGAACCATTGACTCAAGAACTTGTTCAAGATGATACACAAAAGGTTCGCAGATCAGGTAGAGTGCCTAAGCAGCATGAAAGATATGTTGGACATATCGATGATGGCAAACCAAAAGTGCACTTAAATGAGGATGATGATCCTCAAACCTACCTAGAAGCCATAAATAGTCAAGAATCAGAAAAATGGCAAGAGGCAATGAATTCTGAAATTCAGTCCATGTATGCCAACCAAGTTTGGAACTTGGTTGATCTGCCAGAAGGTATAGTACCTATTGGCAGTAAATGGATCTTTAAAAGAAAGATCGGGGCAGATGGATAGATTGACACATACAAGGCAAGGCTGGTAGCGAAAGGATATCGTCAAAGGCAAGGCATTGACTATGACGAAACCTTTTCTCCAATTGCCATGATTAAGTCAATCAGAATATTTCTTGCTATCGCCGCATTCTATGATTATAAAATATGGCAAATGGATGTGAAAACAGCATTCCTTAACGGGAACCTTCAAGAAGAGGTGTATATGATACAACCTGAAGGATTCACTTCCAAAGAGCATTCAAGCAAGGTATGCAAGCTGCAAAGATCCATCTATGGATTAAAGCAGGCATCCCGAACTTGGAACTTAAGATTTGATGAAGCAATCAAATCTTATGACTTCATTAAGAATAAAGATGAACCTTGTGTATACAAAAAGGCTAGTGGGAGCGCAGTTACCTTTTTGGTACTTTACGTTGATGATATTCTACTCATTGGGAATGATGTAGGAATGTTGTCATCAGTAAAGGCTTGGTTATCCAAAAACTTCTCCATGAAAGATTTGGGAGAAGCATCCTATATTATGGGAATAAGGATCTATAGAGATAGGTCCAAAAGGATGCTTGGCTTATCCGAATCTATGTACATAGATACCATAGTCAAAAGGTTTGGCATGGAAAATTCCAAGAGAGGTCTCGTTCCTATGAGGCATGGAATTTATCTCTCTAAAGAAATGTCTCCCAAGACACCTGAAGAGAAAGCATACATGGATAGAGTTCCTTATGCCTTGGCAATATGATCTATCATGTATGCAATGCTATGTACTAGGCTTGACGTGGCACACCCACTAAGTGTCACTAGTAGATATCAGGCTGATCCAGGTGAGGAACACTGGAAGGCGGTGAAATGTATCCTTAGATATTTGAGAAGGACTAAGGATCTATTTCTCGTTTATGGAGGAAACGACTTGGAAGTTCGAGGATTTACTGACTCGAGTTTCCAGTCGGATATGGATGACAGCAAATCCATGTCTGGATTTGTGTTTATGTTAAATGGAGGTGCAGTAAGTTGAAAGAGTTCCAAACAAGAAACAACTGCAGATTCGACGACCGAAGCAGAATATATTGCTGCAGCTGAAGCGGCCAAGGAGGCGTTTTGGATGAAGAAGTTCATCTCGGCGCTTGGAGTAGTTCCAAGCATTTCAGATCCTGTTCCATTATTGTGTGACAACAAATGGGGCAATAGCTCAAGCGAAGGAGTCAAGATCACATCAGAAGTCAAAGCACATTCTGAGACGATTTCATCTGATTCGTGAGATCATCGCCCGAGGAGATATAGTAGTTGAGAAAGTCTCATCTGAAGATAATGTAGCAGATCCCTTGACTAAGCCATTGTCTTAAAACAATTTAGAACGTCACCTTAAGTCTATGGGACTTAGACACATGGGTGATTGGCTATAGTCCAAGTGGGAGAATATTAAAATTGGGTGGCCTCATAGCCAATCATTGTACATTCTAGTTCAAATAATTAATAAAGGCAATTATTTCTTTATTTATAGTTCTCGCAAAGTAACTATCGTAATGAAGGTCCATAGACAAATGTATGGGATATTGGATCATGATGAGATCATGATAGTGAGATCAATATCCTCAGTCAATTGTCTTAAACAGTTCTCGATCATAGGATATTTGAGATAGACATTAAATATCCGATAAGATCGACACAAGTTATGTCTGCTCATATGATGAGGGTGAATGATATCACATTCACTCGTGTGGTGACACTAAGACAAACAAGTGGGTGCTCATTAGAGAATGAGTTCACTGAACAGACCCAAATAGGAATTCCTGGATGGTAATTATACCTATTAGTCAACCAGGGAATTCAATCGTTGCAGTAGCACAGTTGGTCCTTTGACCTGAGTCACCAATGATACCTTGTTTGTGGACCATTGTATCTTGATTCTCTGACTCGTGGACTTTAACCATTAAGTCCACTATAATCGGTCTTTCAGATACAGTGGAAAGCTTGCGAAGGTAATTGAGTGAACAACAAGGGATCACTCACTCTTGGTATAAGACTGGAGAGAGAATGTCCCATGGATGTGTACACAGAAATCCCTGGCCAGGGTCAAATGAAAGAGATGTCTTTCTAGATATTAACTGTGTACTGGAATCCATCTGGATAATGCGAAAGAGGGTTTGACTATAAAACCATACCCTTGCGTTATTGGGACATTGCATGAGTGAAGGATTATATCTATGCGGTATCGGTAGACGGAAAGGTTCAATTAAAGGGAACAGTATCCCTTATATCTTCTGGGGTCATGAGGTAGTGTTTAGTGCTGTTCATGATCAGAAGGCCAAGTGATTTGATCATCAGATGATAATTCACTTGTTTATTAAATTAATCATTTAACATATGATGTTTAAATATTAATTAATAAATATTAAACTCAAGAAACAGTTCTAAGTTTAATGGGCCTGCAACCGGACTGATATATGGGCCTAGAGGGTCACACACATAAGAGTTCTTGTCAGACGGTGACATGTGCAGGACAACCCCAGACTCTAACATGCTTAAAGTCTGGTTTCTTTCCTTTCCATATCTCATATGGAGTGGAAGGTACTGACTTACTGGGAACTTTGTTCAATAGATATGCAGCAGTCAACAGTGCATATCCCCATAAAGAGATTGGAAGTTTGGCATAACTCATCATAGATCGTACCATATCTAATAAAGTACGATTTCTCGTTTCCGATACACCATTTAATTGTGGTGTATAGGGAGGAGTCCACTGAGACAAAATACCATTATTCTTTAGATATTCTGTGAATTATGTACTTAAGTATTCACCCCCTCGATCTGATCGAAGAGTTTTGATACTCTTTCCAGTCTGGTTCTCAACTTCGTTTTTAAACTCTTTAAATTTCTCAAAGACTTCTGACTTATATTTCATTAAATATATGTAGCCATATCTTGAGAAATCATCTTTAAATGAAATAAAGTATGAGTAACCACCCATAGCATGAGTGGACATTGGACCACATACATCATGTATTACTTCCAATAAGTCCTTTGCTCTATCTCCATGTCCTGAGAATGGAGCATTGGTCATCTTTCCCATGAGACAAGCTTCACAGGTTGCAAATGATTCATAATCAAATGGATCAAGATATCCATTCTTTTGCAACCTTATGATCATGTTCTCATTTATATGACCTAGCCTACAATGCCATAGGTACGAATTATTCACATCCTTATCTAATCATTCAAGAGATTTATTTACCAGACAAACATCATATGAAATATCAAGTAAATATAATCCATTCAATAAGTATCCGGAAGCAAATAATTTGTTTTCTTGATAAATGGAACAACCTTTATTCTCTAGTTTCATAGAATATCCATGTCTATCTAAACATGAAATAGATATGATATTCCTAATAATGGTCGGAATATAATAACAATCTATCAGTTCCAATAAGTCTCCTGACCGCATCTGAACTCTTGCTGTCCCCACAGCTAACGCAGCAACTTTTGCTCCATTACCGAGCCTCAGATCCACGTCTCCACGGTTCAATCTTCTTTTACTTGTTAACACCTGCAAGTTATTGCAGATATGAGAAACACATCCAGTATCTAATACCCAAGATGTTGTTTCTCTATAAGACAAGTTATGATCGATCATGAGAATACCTGAAGCTTCACCAAGCTTCTCCTTTGCTTTTTCTGCGAGATAAATCTTGCAGTTTCTCTTCCAATGACCTTCTTTATGGCAGTGGAAACACTGACCTTTATCATTGACTTTAGCTTTGTCCTTTTGAATCGCCGGTTTGCTTTTCACTAGCTTCTTAGGCTTACCTTTCTTAAAGGTCTGTCCAGATTTTCTTTTCTTGTTGGTCTTACCAACAAGCATTACATTTGGCTTATCTTTCTGGATAGTGCCTTCTGCTGTCTTCAACATGTTGAGCAGCTCAGCCAGTGAAACTTCAATTTTGTTCATATTGAAGTTGATAATGAATTGTGAAAATGAATCTGGAAGGGACTGTAGGATTAAGTCGATGCTCAGGTCATTGTTCATAACAAAGCCGAGCACTGCAAGCCTCTCAATCCATTCTATCATCTTGAGCACATGAGTTTGCACAGATGTGCCCTCGCTCATTCTGGTCCTGAACAATTTCTTAGATATCTCATATCTTTCTGTTCTAGATTGTTCACCAAACAACTCTTGTAGGTGATTCAGAATGATCTTAGGTTCCATGTTATCATGCTGTCGCTGCAGTTCATTGTTCATTGAACCAAGCATATAACACTGGACCTTGACTGAGTCCTCCTTCCAATTTTCATACATCATTAATTCATCTTCGTTAGCATTATCACCGGGTTGCACTGGATCTGGTTGATCTAGGACATAGGCTAGCTTTTCACACCTGAGGACAATCTTCAGGTTGCGTAACCAGTCAATGTAATTTGGTCCCGTGAGTTTGTTTGCATCAAGTATGCAACGGAGGGGGTTAGGTGACGACATAGCGACCTACATGGAAATATATAAAAAATGAGCAGATAGTTCTTAAAATCTGATTTAGGACTTTTAATCGGGATTTATGCTCCCACTATTTTTCGGCGATCTGTATTACCCTCTAATATACAGAACGGGAGATTCCGGTGATCTCCTAGTGGGGATCAGAATCCTTCGGGCATCATGCATGTAACCTTGTGGTAGCACAACAAATCACATCAAGTCCCTTAGGCAGTCAACTCTTTACAGTTGCAACATTTGCAATATCCGATCGATTTAACCCCTGAATCAGAATGACCTTGTGGTAGCACAACAAATCAAATGATTCAGTTAAGTTTATCCATCATTACTTAGATGACATGAATTCATAGTGCAATCCTTGTGGTAGCACAACAAAACTACACTATTTGTCCATTCATCTTAATGACATCACATGTTGTAGACCTAATTTAATTTCTAAATCAAATGGACCTTGTGGTAGCACAACAAATCCGTTTGAGATAATAATTATCCTAAGATCTATAATGATGGTGGGTTACGTGGATTATTCTGAATATCTCACGTTTACAACTTAAATTTTAAAAGAGGGTTTTGGATTTGATTTGTAAAAATCGTGCTATCAATAGTATTTCAATTTGAAGTATCATTATACTTAATAGAAATATATATATATATGATAGCATAGTCCACAAATATCATATATATGCAGAAAAATCAAATGGGGATGATCATGGACTGCTAAAGCTACTTTGGAATCATCGGAGCCAAACGATGATCCATAATAGGATCCTAATGTGAAAACAGCAACACTGGTTCCATTTGATGCGAGTCCTTCCTCCAGAGGTGTCTTCAGAAGATCCCGTCCTCTTAGCTTAATCCGATACATTTAAATATGAAATTCAGGACTCGCAGGTCCACAAATGTACATTTAAACAATTAGAAACCTTGATCTTATCAAGGAGAGTACAATCTTATAGGAAGGTAGAAAGTACACTTGGATTAAGAGAGAGGAGGACACGCAGGTCCTGTTTAAAATACCAAATGAAATAAGCATCGCATCCATCCACATCATTCATCACATGAAAATACTAAGTCCATGATCATCCCACCATAAAACACATCACATGCATCACAATCATCACATAATTGCAGTTTGATATTAAATTTTATAAATATAAAATTATAATACCAATTAGTTTTCGAAATAACATTTATTTCAGCATAATCAATAATATTCAAAGCATTATTGACAATTAAATAACTAAACTATTCAGTTAAGTTAAATACTAATTCAAACAATTTGAACAGTAAAATGTAATCAAGTTATGCATAAAATCAGTTTAAAATAATTTTAAACTAATTAATTTAACAGGAAATTAATTATCTAAAATAATTTTAAATAATTAACTAACACCCTATTAATAACAAAGCCCTTTAATTGAATAACAGTTATTAAACACTTTAATAAGCTGTTAATAATCATAAAAATAATTAATAACAATTATTAATTATTCCTATAATTTTACTGCTTTAAAATAATTTTAAAACGGGCTTAAATGGGCTTAAAATGGGTTTAACGGGGTTTAACCGGCATTAAAAACAATTTTTAATAAATATAAAAATGGGCCCAGCCCATTAGGGCCCAATGGCCCGGACCTAGGGCCTTGGCTCGGCCAGGGGGTCTGGCCCAGCCAGACCCGAGCCCTGGCTCGGCCAGGGTCGAACCCTGGCTCGGCCAGGGTCGAACCCTGGCTCGGCCAGGGCACCGCCCGGTCCCCGCCCGGTCCGACCGGGTCGGGACCGGGCGGTTCAGCCTGTTTCTTCCTGATTCGACCGGCTTCTTCCTGCAACCCTAATCTGCAGGCCCGACTGCGATTGCAGGCCAGCGGCGCCGACGGCCTGCCCCCCGGTGGCGGCGCCGGCCGCGCCGGCGGTGCCCCCCCGACGCCGGCGACGTGCCCGGCGCCGGCAGGGCCGCCGTCGGCCTCCGGTGAGGTGAAAACCAAGCCCAAAACCCCTTTAAAAATCTGATTTTTCGCAGGGTTTAAAACAATCTTTGGGCTCGATTTATAAGACCTCCAAGGGCACTTCGGTGCCGATCTTCATGCCCAATGCGAAGTGGTGACTATCACCTAATGATCCAGACATCCGGGCCGCCATCCCAACACTTGGGAATCGTTAACGAAGTCGCCGAAGTACCCCGTTCGTTGTCCTACGAAGAACTCCGAAAAACCCAAATAAAATCCGAAAAATTACAGAAAAATAATCAAATTATTTGTGCTCATCATATGAACACGATTCTGTCATTTTAATCAGATTAAACACAAGAACACGTACAATACGAGTTCTTCACGCATAACGAGAAAAACATGCAAAACGGTGCCATTTTACGACCGAACCAGCAAACCTGGCTCTGATACCACTGTAAGGAATCGCCATGAACGCAGCGGAAATAAAAATGATTCCATTGTATCGGTTGCTAGGGTCGTAAAACGGACATTAAAATAAGTGCGGGAAGAACAGTTCTTCACCTTTGCGGGGTTTCGAATCTCCCGTAGATGATGCCGACTCGGTAATCGCGCACGCGCACGATCTCTAGAGGTATCCACACGAATTCCCGCAGCAGACGCGATTTCCTCCTCGACTTGAGTGCTCCGACCAGATCTCAAATCCACCATGCGCGGAGAGAGACAGATCCACTCCAAGAGAGAGAGAAGGAGAGAGAGAAAGGAGATAGAGAATTTGGGGTGAAAAATCGTCCAACCAACTTTTTACCCTTGCCCCTTGGCCCTCCTTATATAGAAATAAGGATAAGCACAAGGATTAATCCTCATGATTATCCAAGAGTTTGGCCTTGGATAATTCTCCATTAAATCTTTATGTTTATCCTGCGGTTTTTCATAAAAACCCAGATAAACATAAAATTTAACGTCTCTCACCGTCTGACGAGAACTCTTATATGTGTGACCCTCTAGGCTATATATCAGTCCGGTTGCAGGCCCATTAAACTTAGAATTGTTTCTTGAGTTTAATATTTATTAATTAATATTTAAACATCATATGTTAAATGATTAATTTAATAAACAAGTGAATTATCATCTGATGATCAAATCACTTGGCCTTCTGATCATGAACAGCACAAAATACTACCTCATGATCCCAGAAGATATAAGGGATACTGTTCCCTTCGATTGAACCTTTCCATCTACCGATACCGCACAGATATAATCCTTCACTCATGCAATGTCCCAATAACGCAAGGGTATGGTTTTATAGTCAAACCCTCTATCGCATTATCCAGATGGATTCTAGTACACAGTTAATATCTAGAAAGACATCTCTTTCATTTGACCCTGGCCAGGGATTTCTGTGTACACATCCATAGGACATTCTCTCTCCAGTCTTATACCAAGAGTGAGTGATTCCTTGTTGTTCACTCAATTACCTTCGCAAGCTTTCCACTGTATCTGAAAGACCGATTATGGTGGACTTAATGGTTAAAGTCCACGAGTCAGAGAATCAAGATACAATGATCCACAAACAAGGTATCATTGGTGACTCAGGTCAAAGGACCAACTGTGCTACTGCAACGATTGAATTCCCTGGTTGACTAATAGGTATAATTACCATCCAGGAATTCTTATTTGGGTCTGTTCAGTGAACTCATTCTCTAATGAGCACCCACTTGTTTGTCTTAGTGTCACCACACGAGTGAATGTGAGATCATTCACCCTCATCATATGAGCAGACATAACTTGTGTCGATCTTATCAGATATTTAATGTCCATCTCAAATATCCTATGATCGAGAACTGTTTAAGACAATTGACTGAGGATATTGATCTCACTATCATGATCTCATCATGATTCAATATCCCATACATTTGTCTATGGACCTTCATTAAGATAGTTACTTTGCGAGAACTATAAATGAAGAAATGATTGCCTTTATTAATAATATGAACTAGAATGTACAATGATTGGCTTTGAGGCCACCCAATTCTAACATATATCAGTTCCGGGGTATGCCCCAATGTTGTTATACTTTGCTTCTGCCTGTATATATTTAATTCTTTGGACCATGTAATTATTGTTGGACTGTATACGAACATTATTAATTTTCTTCCTGCGCACTTGTACTTTCCTTGAAGTATGTGAGATTGTTATATTTAGCCTTGTTTAACACTCACTTCTCCAGACGTGTTGTATGAGATCCGGGTATGAACCCATGGATAATGATCCGATACCCATTTAGTAATTGGGTTTCCGATTATAGGGTGGCGGGTCGTTACACGAAGAATGGCGCTCATATGGTGGTGTTCGGATGATCACATGTGATGCGAGGCATTCGGGAAGGACCTTGGTGTGACTAAAGAATCCTGTCGGCCACCACCGACTTCACCTCTGGCGCCGGTGTGGCCTGGCCGGCGATGACCGGTCGGCAAAGGCCTCCCCCTCCCCTCGGTTAAACGGCAAGTTTAGGGGGGTTCGGGGCACCCCTTTTGGGGTTGGGCAGCACCGACGGCGCCGTCCGGTGCCGGCGGGGTGACTGGCAACAGTCCGGTGCCCCCCCGGCACCGGGACGGTCGCCGGCCGCTAACTTCCCGCTTCCCCCTCCCACGGTTTCCTACACGCAAGCGCCGCCAAGCTTGGGGGGAGGGGGGGGGGGGCCTTGGGCCCGTATAGCTAGGAAACCATAGCTGCACGGTCCGACCCGGGCCGGCCGGGCTTGTACCGGGTCTGAACAGCCCTGGGCCCTCTGGTCAGAGCCCGATGCCCTTAGTCCGAGCCCATGGCTCAGCTAGGCTGAGCTATGGTTCGGCCAGGGGTGGGCCAGACCACCTGGGGTTATTTTTTAACCCAGGTTTAAATTAAAATTAAATTATTTTAAAATTTTAATTTTCAAAAATTGTTTGAAATTAAGATTTTATTCAATTTAACTTTTAAGGGACTCAATATAATCTTTTATTATCTTAATTAACAAATGTTGTTATTTGTTATGGATAATTATTAATTTAAATGTTAAATTGATAATTAATCTTAACAATATGATCTAAGTGTTAGATTCATATAAGATAATAATTAATCTAATCGTTAGATAAAGAATTAAGACTAATCTAAACGTTAGATTAATTTTTTTTTATTTTGCATGGAATATTCTAGATATTTATGTTTTGGAATCTTTGAACATGTGATGTGTGTTTATTGCATTTAAATATGATTTACATCCTTTTTTATACGAAAATTAAATTTTTTGAAAATCCAAATTCTCCAAATTTTGTTTGGTCCCTAGTTAATGAAACCAAAATATTATTTATTTTCAAAAAATCTATTTAGCCATGTGTTGTGCTAAATCATGTGTGATTTGTTTAATTAAAAATTACACGGTGGTCATGGATGAGCATTTTTCTTTGTGGATGTGGATGATGATATATGTGAATGCGTGGATTATTAATTGTTAATAAATAGAGGTCTGCGTACCTCTTCCTTTCTCATATCCTATTGTAACTTTACCTCCCTCCTTGATGTACTCGCCATAAGGCTTCTTTTAAATTATCTTGTAATTTGATCAAGGCAACAGAGCGTGGAGCTAGGATGATCCACAACTGCAACTAAGAAGGATATGAAGGAGTTCATTAAATCTATGGTTTGCAGACTCATAATATAATTGTTATATTATGTATATTTGTGTGTTTGACTATCTGGCTCAGGTCAAACCACAGTGTCATCCATGACCACACTAACGACATGTATGCGATGCGTGTGTTTTCTTTTGATTATAAATCAAATAAACTAGGTTATTAGTATATGTAATATATTCGATATATTTAATACTATCACCTAGGATGAGACCAAAGTAAATAAATAAAACCTTCATTATAAAGTCTAACGTAGCGCGAGTCATTGAGAATGCACCGCGTGGCTCTTCATCAATATAGTTAATAGAACTTAATTCAGTGGTGACATATAGTATGTGTTTACCCGAGATTTGTCATCATCTGTTGAGAGGACTATTAACTATGGCATTAGATGTCTTGAGATTAGAATAGAAGAATGATATAGCTATCCACGTATTTACCCGGGAGCTATATTCCTACTCTACTCTATCACGTATTGGTGGTAAAATTTAGACTGGGGATAATGGTTTACTGTGTTTACCCGGGACCATTAATAACCTGGGAGCTGAAACATGATCGGATATTGCAAGGAGTTGTAATTACCATAAGATGGTTGCTCTAAGAAAACAGTATAATACTATGTGTTTACTCAATGTTATACTGTGACTCTTGGAGATTCTGATCCCCGCTAGGAGACTGTCGACGTCTCCTGTTCTATATACCTAAAGGTTATACAGTCTGACGAAAATTAGTGGGAGTAAAACTAGATAAACAAAGTCCATATCTTGTTTTAATTAATAACTGAATATCTGCTAATTGTAATTTGATTATCTCTTGTAGGCTAAGATATCGCACCATAACCTGCTACGTGGCATACTGGATGCCAATCGTTTGACAGGCCCAAACTACTTAGACTGGCTCAGGAACCTGAAGATTGTCCTCAGGTCTGAGCAAATTGCTTATGTCCTGGATGATGAACCTCCTACTAAACCAGCATTAGATGTCCCAGAGGAGGACATGCTGACATATGAAAAATAGAAGGAAGATTCCACCATGCCCCAATGCTACATGCTGGCCTCTATGAGCTATTTAGTGAGCAGAACAGGATCGAAAGATATGAAGTATCTAAGAATCCGTTTAAAGCTCAGATGGCAGAGGGATCTTCAGTACAGACTCATGTGCTGAAGATGATTGAATGGGCGGAAAGGCTGGATGCTCTTGGGGTCCCACTCTCCAAGGAGATGCATACCGACCTTGTGTTATCTTTACTTCCACAATCATATGCTCAGTTCACTATTAACTTTAACATGAACAAGATCTAGACCACTTTGGCTGAATTACTGAACATACTGAAGACTGCAAAGGGGAACCTTGTGAAGGATAAACCCCAAGTTCTTATGGTTGATAAGACCGGTAGGAAAAGACTAGCAGTCCAAGCCTTTAGGAAAGGTAAAGGCAAGAATCAGAAGAAGCTGAAAGTTGTCAAAAAGGACAAAGGCAAGCGTGCTGAGAAGGGTGAATGCTTCTACTGTCATAAGAAGGGCCACTGGAAGATGAATTGTAAAGAATAACTTAAGGACATGGCTCAAGGAACTGTGAAGCAACTGTTAGTCTATGGTGGCCTACAAGCCAATATGACTATGTAAATCTCGTTCATTTGTTAATAAAATGGCATAATATTCATTATGTGTAATTCATATTGTTATCATCTCATAATGAAGTCCGTGAATACGTGCGATAGTGATCGGATTATGATGAGATCATACTAATGAGACTGATCACTTAAACACACATATTCTTAATAGTTCCTAGTCGGAAGATATCCGAGAAGGAGATTGAATATCCGATTAGACTAGTACAGATTACTCCCGCTCATAAGATGAGGGTGACTGATCTCATAGTCACTTGTGTCGAGACACTAAGGCGAATCTGTAGGTGCTCATTAGAGAATGAGTTCACTAAATTGATCCGACTGAATCGCTGGATAGTATTGTACCTCACTGTCAACCAACTTGATTCTATTACGCAGTTGCGTGGATGGTCCTCGGACCTGAGACATCAAGGACACCTTGTCGGTGGACTTCTGTGCTTTGACCTTGGTTTATGAATCTCTAACCATGGGATTCTAAACAGCCAAGGATCGGGTACAACGGAATACCGTCGAAGGAAATTAAGTGTCAATAAAGAATCATTCGCTCTCGGTACTTAGAGAGAGAATGCTCTAGGAAGGATGTGCAAAAGTCCCTGGCCAGGGCGGACGATAATATCGGGAAAGGAGTTTTCCGATATTATACGGCATCATCCAATCCAAGTGAGTCGACCGGTTAGGGTTTGATAATATATCATACCCTGAGTTGACTCAAGAGCATTGTACGAATGAAGGATTATATCCACGCGGTAACTGTCAGCGGAAAGGTTCCAAGAGTAGGTTACTTAACCCCTATACCTTCCGGGTTCACGCGGTGTTGCTTGGCACCCAACGTGATCGGAGGCCCGATCGAACTTGATGTGCGACATTGATTTGATTGATTAATTAATTAATATGAGTTATTAATTGATGAATCAGGCCAGTGAGGAGTCACTGGGCTTATTGGGCCTAGAGGGTCACACACAAAAGATTCTCAAGGCGATGGATAAATAAGTGGGCTTTATATAAACCGGGGGTTTTTATGAAAAACCGCGCGGTTAATGTAAAATGTAGTGAACGAGCTGAGCAGGCCAAACTGCTGCTCAACCCTGGCTGCCCCCTCCTCTCTCCCTCTCTCTCCGGCGCCCCAAGCCGGTCCCTCCACTGTGGGTCTGCTCTGCCGCTTCTTCGACTCCCGTCCCACGGGCATTCGACCGCACGTTGTTACGGTCGTTGCGGTGATCGGCGAACCGTTCGTGGGCTGCGAGGAACGAAGAACGAGAGGAAATTCACCGCAAGGAGGATCACGTGGACTTCGCTAAGGGCTGGGCGTTGCGCGGCTAGCAGTGTCACACTGACAGAACCAATCGGTCGCTGATTCGAATCTGCGCACGATAATGTCCGATTACCGTATTTTCGATTTTGGTTTATTTGAAACGGGAATGGATCACTATTTTAATTATTTTATTTTCCACTATGAGAGCGATCTAGAGAAACACAAGAACCCAACAGTAGCAGAACGCTTCAGGTATCTATATGATAGATGTAAACTTGTCAATTAGAGATTATACATCATGGGTATTGGATATTGGATGTGTTTCTCATATCTGCAATACTGTGCAATCACTGACAAGAAGACGTAAGCTGCAAACCAGCGAGGTGGAGCTGAGGCTAGGTAACGGTGCAAGAGTTGCGGCGATCGCTGTATGGACAGTAGAGCTCAAGCTGCCATCTGGAGACATCTTTTTATTAGATGAATGTCATTATGTACCTTGCATAATAAGGAATATTATTTCTATTTCAAGTTTAGATAGAATTGGGTACACTTTATCTGTTGAGAACAATTGTTGTTTAATTTATTTCAGAAATAAATTAGTAGATTCTGCTACTTTATCCAATAGATTGTACTTATTAAATGTGTCTCATGATAATTTCAATATCGGTTCTTTAACTAAAAGAAATAAGTATGAAGTGAACAAAGCCTACCTATGGCATTGTAGGCTTGGCCACATTGGGGAAAACAGACTCCTAAGGCTACATAAAAATGGATACTTATATCTATTTGATTATGAATCATATGCAACCTGTGAGTCATGTTTAATGGGAAAAAATGGCAAAATCTCCATTTTCTGGAACTGGAGAAAGAGCCACTGACTTACTAGAACTAATACATTCAGATGTATATGGTCCTATGTCAACTCAAGCCATTGGAGGTTTCTCATACTTCATTATATTCACTGATGATTTCTCAAGATATGGCTTCATATACTTATTGAAGTATAAATTAGAAGCTTTTGAGAAATTCAAAGAATTCAGGAATGAAGTAGAGAAACAAACTAGAAAGAGTATCAAAACCATCCGATCCGATCGTGATGGGTAATATTTGAGTACAGAGTTCACAAAATACTTAAAGGATAATGGTATCCTTTCTCAACTTAGACCTCCCTAAACACCTCAAATGAATGGTGTGTCAGAAAGGAGAAATTGCACATTAATGAAAATGGTGCGATCCATGATGAGTATATCCAAATTACCAGTGTCCTTATGGGATATGCACTTAGCTCAGCTATGTATATCCTGAACAAGGTACCCAGCAAATCTATTGAAACCACTCTGTATGAGATATGGAATGGAAGAAAATCAGACCTTAAACATGTTAGAGTCTGGAGATGCCCTGCTCGTGTTAAAAGACATGATGCAAATAAGCTGGAGTCTAGAACTGACAAATGCAGATTTGTAGGATATCCGAAGGAAACTTACAGATATTACTTTTATCATCCTGGCAAACAAAAGATGTTTGTGGCCAGGAGAGCTGTCTTTTTGGAAGAAGATTATATTCTCCAAAAGGACAGTGGGAGTAAAGTAACTATGGAAGAAATACCAGACCTACAAACTGTTAATGGTTCATCAGATGAACTATCAGTTTCTGAACCTGTTCAAGAAAATACACAAGAATCTCGCAGGTCAGAAAGAGTACCTAAACCACCGAAAAGATATGTGGGACATATTAATTTAGATGGTTCTAGGATACTCTATAATGAGGATGATGATCCTAAGACTTACCAGGAGACCATTGAAAGTTCAGAGGCCGAGAAATGGTGAGAAGCCATGAATTCTGAAATTCAGTCCATGCACATCAACCAAGTTTGGAACTTGGTTGACTTGTCCAAAGGTATAGTACCTATCGGTTGCAAATGGATCTTTAAAAGAAAGATTGGTGCAGCTGGACGAATTGAGACTTATAAGGCAAGGTTGGTGGCGAAAGGTTATCGTTAAAGGAAAGACATTGACTATGATGAGACCTTCTCACCCGTTGCGATGATTAAGTCTATCAGAATTCTTCTCGCTATTGCTGCATACCATGATTACGAAATCTGGCAAATGGATGTGAAGACGGCCTTCCTCATTGGAAACCTTGAGGAAGAGGTGTATATGATACAACCAAAGGGCTTCACATCAAAGGAATATCCAGATATGATATGTAAGTTGCAAAGGTCCATTTATGGACTGAAGCAAGCTTCCCATAGCTGGAACATAAGGTTTGATAAGGCAATCAAATCATATGGCTTCATTAAGAATGAAAATGAGCCTTGTGTATACAAGAAAAACCGTGAGAGCATAATCACATTCCTAGTTCTTTACGTTGACGACATCCTACTCATTGGGAATGATGTAGGGATGATGCCATCAGTAAAGATCTGACTATCCAAGAACTTCTCTATGAAAGATTTAAGAGAAGCATCTTACGTATTGGGAATACAGATCTACAGAGATAGATCAAAGAAGACACTTGCCTTAACTCAATCCATGTACATAGAAACTATTGTCAAAAGGTTTTGCATGAAAAAATCTAAGAGAGATTTCATACTGATGAGACATGGAATTTATCTCTCCAAAGGTTAGTCTCCTAAGACTTCTGAGGAGAGGGCAATGATGGATAAGATTCCCTATGCTTCAGACATAGGTTCCGTCATGTATGTCATGCTATGTACTAAATCTGATATTGCATATGCTCTAAGCATGATGAGCAGACATCAGGCAGATCTAGGTGATGAACACTAGAAGGCTGTGAAATGTATCCTTAAGTACTTGAGAAGAACTAAGGATATGTTTCTGGTCTATGGAGGAGGAGACTTAAAGCTGCAAGGATACACTGATTCGAGTTTTCAATCTGATCATGATGACAGTAAGTCGACATCAAGTTTTGTCTTCACACTCAACAGAGGAGCAGCAAGCTAGAAAAGTTCCAAGTAGGAAACCACTACTGATTCGACAACGGAAGCTGAGTATATTGCTGCTGCTGAAGCCGCCAAGGAAGCTGTCTGGATGAAGATATTCATCGACGATCTTGGTGTGGTGGAAAGCATCTCTGGTCCCATCCCAATGCTATGTGACAACAATGGGGCAATTGCTCAAGCAAAAGAGCCGATGTCTCATCAGAAGTTGAAGCACATTCTGCGGCGCTTTCATCTAATCAGAGAGAATATAGCTCGAGGAGATGTCATAGTGGAGAGAGTTCCTTCAGCCGACAACATAATAGATCCACTGACAAAGCCTTTGTCTCAAATATCTTTGAGCGTCACTTAAAGAATATGGGTATTCTGTATAAAAGTGATTGGCTTTAGTCCAAATAGGAGATTGTTAGTATTAGGTGGTCTGAAAGCCAATCCGATACTATGTATTATTCAGTTTATTAATAAATAATGGCATTAATTCATTGTGTGTAATTAGTTCGATCTATACTTATCATATCACGATGAAGTCCATAAACATGTGCAACAATCTTCGGATTATGATGATATCATAATTATGGGACCGAACACTTATAAACACATATTCTTAATTGTTCATAATCGAAGGATGTTTGAGAAGGACATCAAACATCCAGATGAACTAGTACAGGTTTCTTCAGCTCATATGATGAGGGTGACTGATCCTATAAGTCACTTGTGTGGAGACACTATGCTGGACCTATAGGTGCTTATTGGGGAATGAGTTCACTGAACTGATCTGACCATGAATCGTTGGATGGTATATACCTCACTGTTAACCAGCTCGATTCTTTTGTCTCAGTTGCGTAGACGATCCTTGGACCTGAGACACCAAAGATACCTTGTTGGTATGTCTATGAGCTTTGACTTTGACTAACTAATCCCTAGCCATGGGTTATTAATAAGTCAAATGATCGGGTTCAGAGAAATGCCTTCGAAGGTAATTGTGTGTTCAATATAGTATCATAAACTCTCGATATTATGAGAGAGAATGTTTCGGAAAAGATGCGCTTAAGTCCCTGGCCAAGGTGGACTTTGTATCAGATAAAGAGTTATCCGATATAGATTAGCGGCATATGATTCAAGTGATTTGACTGGCTAGGGTTTAACAGTAAACCATACCCTAGGTCGATTCGGGAATATTGCACGGATGAAAGATTATATCCGTGCGCTAACCGATGATGGAAAGGTTCCAATAGAGGGTTGCGATAACCCCAATATCATCTAGGATCACGCGATATTGCTTGGCATCTAACGTGATCAGAAACTTGTCCGAATTTACTGTGAGACATTAAATTCGGCTGATTAATTAATATAAGGATAGTAATTAATTCAATGGGTTCGTAAAGAGCTATTGGGCTTAATGAGCCATTAACTGGACTGGTATTTGGGACTAGAGGGTCACACGCAAAAGATTTTCAAGTCGATGGATAATTTGACGGGATTTCGGATAAATGTGGGTTTTTATGAAAAACTGGAAATACACTTATTATAAAAGAACGACCACTAGGTCGGAGGCTAGCAACCCTGACCTAGTCGCTGCCCTCTCTCTCTCCTCTCTATATCCTGGGCGCACCTCTTGAGGCCGGCCCCCTAGAGGATCTGCTCCGGCTCCCGACAGCTCCGCTTCTCGTTCAACGGGAGTTTTCGAATCCGCATGTCACGGCGGATTACGCGTAGCCAAATTGGATCCCCGGATGTCGCATCGAGCGAGGAGGTGAGGACGATCCATCGCGAAGAGAACTGCGAGGATACCGCTAGAGGCCGGGCACCTGCGCGGCTTGCGGCATCGCCCTGACAGATTCGAAGAACGAAAACGGATTCAAATCAGTGCAAGGTAAATCTGATTTACCGTTTAAGGTTTTAGTATATTGAAACGGGACCGATCCATTCCCGAAATTATTTTTCCGCTGTGTTTTTCAGACAGATCCAGACACAAAGAACCCAACACAAAGTACATCTTCAGGCTCAAGTGCACCTACATTAGACGATGAACAACCGGTTTCAAAAATGTCAATTCAAAATCCCGATTCAAGCAACACAAGGCTAAAAGGAAAGTGAAGATGTCAAGTTTGAACTAGTTTAATATCTAGAGGAAGAGACGAAGGATGATGTTGACTCATTTAATATTTTGACTTGGTGGAAAGTCAATAGTACGAGATTTCCTGTCCTTTCACTTATTGCACGTGGTGTATCCCTATCTCTATTGTAGCATCAGAATTGACATTTAGCACCGGTGGTTGTGTTCTTGATGCATTTAGAAGTTCTTTGTCTCCGTTGATAGTAGAAGCACTTATTTGCACTCAAGATTGGATTCGGCTATCAAAAGATCGACTTAATGTTGAAGAGAAACTAGAGGAAGTTAAGCAACTAGATGAAGGTAAATTTTATTTTTTGTTGTTTATTTATGAAGTGATCATTATATCTTTATTTGTGTATTAAAATAACTCTCTCTCAATCTTTCTCTCTCTCTCTCTCTATCTCTATCTCTCTACAAAACTTTCTTATGTCACATGTGCATCTACTGTCATTGATATTGCATGAATATGGATAAGTATTTCTTAACTACATTTTTTTCTTCAAATATAGTTGTTAAACTACTTTCTATTATGATGTACAACTTATGCCGATCTCTGTGTAGGTTTTAAATGAATGCAAGGATTTGCAAGGCAAAAAGATATTGGACTTGGGATTTATGAGGCAGTCTAGCCAAAAAATATATCTTTGTGGATGAAGCAAATTGTCTTGTATCAGAATTTGGATTATTTTTTTATTTTTATTAAGTCTGGGAGTTGTAATATTCTTTGGCCATCTCATGTATTTTATAGTGTTGTAGGTCTAACTTTGGTATTGTCTTGGAATTAACTAACTATTAGACTTTTGAATCTCTTGTGACTTGTATTGTGTTTCGTATGTTTGAAATCTCTATCATCTTATCACTTTCAATCTTTTTCAACTCACCAAAAGTAAGCTTTAGTGTGAGAATACTTCTTTTTTTTGTCATTATGAGAATTCCTCTTGTTTAGTTGTTTGCCTCTTTTTTATGTTTATCAAAGAGTAATGTGACTACTAGTTGGTTTGTATTAGTTTTTACAACAACTTCTTTGTCATGAATGTAGAGATATAATTGCAAGAATTTTCTATGAAATGAGACTTATCTATGTCAATTGGTTGGTGCTCTATAGAGGAGAAGAAGAGAAATGTAGCCAACATGAGACTTATTGAGGTTAGTTTATGTTTATAAGTGAAGCACACACCTGATTCCTCCAAAAATTGATCTTGAATTATAAAAAAGTCTAATCTTTTTACCATTTTTTCATAAATTTCTATGAATTTCTTTTTCTTACATGGAAAAATGATCACAAGTTTAGCCATCATGAGAAATTGATCACATGTTCAGATTTTTTTTTTTCACCATGTTGACATCCAAGAAAAGTCTTGATCACGGGTTCAATGAAAGTTGGCTTACAATTTTTGGCTTACATGGGGTAAGTTGCAACTTTCCATAACATAATTTCGTTTGGCTTAAGTGACAATTTTTTTTTTATGTGACATAAATTTCTTTACCAATAGGTTAGTTAGTTTTCAAAATAAAACACATTTCCATTTAGAGTTCAAAATATGAAATTCTAGAATTTTGTGCTTGCTGGTTTGTTGACATGTATAGCCCACAAGTTAAACCCACAGGTTAAATGCCCATGTAAAACAAAACTGCAAACAATATCTAAGTAGGCAAGTCCACATGTTTAATGCCCATGTAAAATCAGACTGCAAGTCATATCCAAATAAGGTAGCCCACAGGTTAAAGCCCATATAAAATAGACTACAAATCATATTTAAGTAGGCAAGCCCACTGGTTAAAGGCCCATGTAAAATAAGACTATAAACAGACTAAATAGGTAAGCCACAAGTCAAAGCCCATGTAGAAATAGATTGCGAACCAGATTTAAATATACTCATAGGTTAAGGCCCAAAAGCCCAACCCGAACAATAAAACTGAACCGAACTGAACCAGTTCAATTCGGGTTGAATTCAGGATTGGTTCAGTTCGATTCGGATTATAATAAAGTTATGTTCGATTTGATTTTTGTTAAAAATGCACGATCCTGAACCAAATCGAACCGTGCACATCCCTACTATAATATGTTACTAGTTCTAAGCCCGTGCAATGAACGACATCTATTTGAAATTATTTTAAAAATATTAAACTTAATTTTACGATAAAAAATACCTTATTTATTTAAATAAATGCATCTTAATAAAAAACTTAAAATATATATTAATACAAGCGTAATACTATAAATTTCATTGCTGTCATATTAGTATGTTCGAATCACCTCAATATGACAACTAACCTCAAAAACACTGTTCAGTAAAGTTTTCAATTTGATATAATTCAACTATAAATACAATTTTTTTCAAGACCATTCATATCCATACAATCAAATATTAATAGTAAATATTAACATTAAATATTATTTAATAAAAAAATATATATAATTTTAACATATTATGAAATCTGTGCGATACTTTAAAGGGTACCATCTAAAATTATTTTTGGAAACATTTCTATAAATCTTGATCTTACATGCCAGAATATTAATAAAAGCACTTGTAAAGAACATGAAGCAATCGAAGACACACATAAAGAGAGATAGATAGAATATATATATATATATATATATATATATATATATATATATATATATATATATATATATATAGAGAGAGAGAGAGAGAGAGAGATTAAAAATATATAAAATTATAATATATTACAAAACTTAGGAGAAAGTTTTAAGTTTTGTAAACTAAAATGTAAATAATATTTAAAATATATGAATAAAAATATATTATATTTAATAGATAGCACGTGCAAGATAATCAACGATATTTTAATGAGTACTATATAAAAATTATTTATGCAAAAATTTATGTAACTCTTGATCTTACATGTCAAAATATTTATAAAAGTTGTTATAAATAACATGAAATAGTTGTTGGCGCTAGTAATACCAAGACATACACACACATACCCCTTAATCATTAATATTGCCCACATGTAGGTGTAATAGATCTCATCTAACGATGAACAAATTCAGTTCTCAGGATGAATGGTGACAATATAAATACTGAGGATGCACTCGAAAGAGACAAGAGTAACAAATATAGCAATGTAAAATAAGAAAAAAATTTATATCAAATTAAACTATGAACTATCGAAGGACCATGCAACATTAAGTAACCCATGATTCATACTTAGAATGACATTTTTGAAAGTATTTAAAAAAAATAGAAAATAAATTCACTAATGCATGAATCAGACAATGCCACATCAATTATGTAAAATTATCATTTTTTAGAAAATACATAAATATGTTCTAATTGTTAGGATATTGAAATATTACGAAACTATACTTTTAAGTCCGAGTAATATCTGGGCGTTACAGTGAGAGTGTAACTTTCTCCTCCTTTCAAACACGTGTGAATGTGCATATAAAAGGAAAAATCTTAGCAAATTTAATAATGGCTATTGCTCATTTTAAATTTACGATAACATTTGATAGCATAGAGGAGTCAATGGGCAGAATGCATATCGGTAATTTATAAGATTATTTTCAGGTTAGCAACATGCTCTTCTTATTGCATAATGATTATTTTTATAAAAAAGAGTTAAGTATTTTAAATATGTTTCTTTTATATGAGTTTGATATTATTAGTGACTTTGAAGAATAAATATTAGTTATTTTCTTATTTGCAATTGTAATAGAAAATAATTCATTTTTGTAATCTAAACATTATATTTTAACAACATTGGTTAAATGAGTAACGATTAGAGTTAATGTCACTTAACACTAAGAATGAGATTTTGAAACAAACATTTTATATATTTTTAATTATAAGAAAGTAATTATGAAACAAAAATGATGCATCACACTATGGAAAAAATTGTTAATGATCACAAAATATAATCATATAAGCATTTTTGACACAAATTCAAATGTTAAAATGGTAGTATAATTCTTTTACAGATGATGCAAAATTAAAACATGAATATCTTCCTAATCTTAAAATTCAAGACAATTTTTTTATAAATAAAAAAGAGAAAATGAATGAAGAGAAAAAGACAAAAGTTAAATGTGGAGTAAGGGTGGAGATAAGCAAGGAGTTAAACGTGGAGTGAAAAGAGAGATAGAGGAGTTAAATGTGCCGGAACATAGAGGTGTTGAGGGAAAGAGAGAATTAAATGTGGAAGAATGTGGTGGGGGTAATTATAATAGTTGCTTGGAGAGAGAGAGAGAGTTATGACCATTCTTTATGACCAAGTTAAACCCCCAACTAATTATATACTTTTCTTAAGAATTGTTTACTATTTTATATAATATATGAGAGTTGGAAGTATAAATACAAATATGTTAGTCCCAAGGATTGTATTCTGGATATATATGTAAAAAATCCATATATAATATATAGGCCACATATATAGTATGGGCCGTAATATATGTGCAGATAATAAAATGTGCATTGCACATGTTATTGCTACAGAAAAGTAATTTACTATATAGAATTATCATAATAATATGTAGTATCCTCATTTGTCTAAGTGAAAGAGGAGATGACAAATATTAGAATTCTCTCTCTATTAACGAAATTGATCAACTGGATGTTACACTGAGTTCTCTTAAATAAAGGTAATTTTTTTCAATTCACACTGCCCGACTATTGTCTAATTTAAAAAATGCATAATAAATGAAAACGTCGAACCTTTCACATGAAATAAATCTCTAAATGTTAATGGCCAACCATCACTGATGTAGTCGAAGCTATCACGACCGGATTCCGAGGCTGGAATCCGAAGTTGGGATCCGAAGCTTGATCAGATCGGAGAGGAGACCCGACGGGGATCCGGAGCGCGGCGAGGGCGGAGACGGGATCGAAGATCCGAAGCCGAGGGGTGCCCGGACGAGGGCTTGCTGGGAGCGGAGCCGAGGCACCCTCGGACGAATGAGGGCCAGCCTACGGAAGGCGTGGCCGAGGCTTCTTCGGACGAGGAATGGCCGGCGCGAGGCGGGGCCGAGGCGACTTCGGGCGAGGCGGACCAGCCTGCGGAAGGCGTGGCCGAAGCTCCTTCAGACGAGGCGGACCAGCCGGCGAATGGCGTCGAGACCAGGGGGAGAAGACCCGAGGTCGGCGGTCGAGACCGACTCGGAGAGGTCGGCGAAGATTCAAACCGAAGCCCCTGCAGAAGGATGGAAAGAAGAAGAACCCGTCAATAGGAGTCTCGGGGTTCGCCCTTAAGGAAACCCCTCCAACGGTCAAGTTAGCTTCTGAAGATGATTCGATTAAGAAGGCAAAGAGGTGGGGGAAGTAGCTTTAATGCTTTTTGGATTGTAGTCCTTGGGGTCTCGAAGACATACCTTTGGCAATAAATAGTCGTGTATTTATAGCAGAGGATAGAGGTTGCTTAACGGTGGCAGCCGATATAGGACTATGTTATGGGTTTACTGGTCAACCGCTATAGTGCCTAACCCTCCCACCGGAGTGGGCCGGATACAGCTACCGGGCCGAAGGGGGTTGGGCCTTGATGGGCCAGATGCTGCTTGGTGGGCCGGAGCCTGCTGGGTCGAAGGCTATCGGGCCGCTGATGGGCCGAAGGTTGCGGGGCCGCCGATGGGCCGAGGACCGCTGAGCCGCTTACTGGGCCGGAGCCTGTTGGGCCGACAACTGCCGAGCCGCTAATGGGCCGAGGACCACTGGGCTGCTTACTGGGCCTTGTACTGCCGTTGTTGGACTGATCTCAGTGCTGGACTTGTTTTAATGGGCCGAATCGGATTCTGCCTCATCACATAGCCCCCCACTCTTGTCTTCCTCAATTTCATGAGATGGCGAGAGTATAGTCCGAAGCCTCCTCAGAGGAGTAACATGACATGCGCTGTCTGAAACTTTCTGCTTTGTCGTAAAGGAACTGCCTTCGGTCGGCCGAGGGCTAGTAATAATTAACCTCGCCTTAGTTCGGGATTTAGCGACGAATGCCTTCGTCCTCGGTTGCGAAGGGACGAGTCTTCTGAGCGTGTCAGGATTCCTGAAAAATGGACGGGAAAGATGTCGAGTTTCCCGTCAGAACGGTCGCGTCGTGAGAAAACACAGGATACGTGTCGCGTATCTGGCCGTCCCGTTAAAAGCACAAAAAGATCCTGGCCACCGACAGTGATCACGTGGATCGCGGGTCACTTCGGCTCTCTATCCAAGATTTCACTTGGATTTCCGCCTCTTCCGCCCCCGGCACGCGGATCATAACACGTGGCGAGCATCCGGATGATCAGCCGAAGGGTCAGACCGCGTTCGGCCGTCGATTGCTTTTCCTCGATCTGGCAGCCTGCCTGTCATCATTGCTGAAGGACAACAGATGCGGCGCGCATCTGAGGGAAGCAGTGCCGATGAGGGGGTAGATCTTGGCCGTTGATTTTGGCGGGGAATGCTTTTAACTTTATCCTATAAATAGGCGCCCCCCTCCTCTGGGCACTGTTTCGCTTTCTCTTTGTCCTGCGCCTGTGCCTTCCTGCGAGCATCTTCTCCGAGCTTTCCTGCCTCTCCGGCGAAGAGTGAATCATCGAAGGTGATTGGGAGCGCTCTGTCCGTTGCTGGGAAGCTTTTTGTTGTTCGGAACTATCGCCGGGGAGCTTTCGGTTGTTTGAGAGGTGGTGGGGAGTCTAGGAGATCTTGTTTGAGGGTAAGCCTCAATTCTCTTTCTCTGCTCCGTGATTCGTGTTCAGTAGCCCCCCTTCGGCCGAGAGTATCTCTTCGGCCGAAGGTTATTCTTCTTATTCTTCGTCCCGGCCTCCTGAATCTTCCTTGTCATCTCCCTTTTCTTCGAACTCCCTCGCTTCTCTCATGGCGGATGAGGCCGAAGTGTCTGGTGCTGAAGAAACCGAGGAGGTTCCGATTGCAGCCCAGGCTTCTACGTCCGGCCGACGTCGGGCCGAGACCGTCTCTGATGCGGTCTGCACTCTTTCTGATGATGGGGTCAAGACCATCGCTTCCTACTACCAACTCCCATCTTGGACGATCCCCTATCGGCCCGGAAAAAACACCAGGGCCAACTCCGTCCGACCGGGCAGCTTTTCTATTTACGAGGAGAGCTTTCGGGCGGGCTTTCGTCTTCCTCTCCCTTCTTTTGTCATCAATCTCCTGTGTTTCTATGGGTTGGCCCCGTCTCAATTTTTCCCGAATTCCTGGCGGACAGTCTACGCCTTCTTGGCTGTGCACGCCTGCATTGACGTCACCCCTTCAATAAACATCTTCCGCTTTCTTTTTAAGATTCAGCCGCAGGGGAAATCTGATTGGTTCTGCTTCGTCCCCCGCTTCGGCCGGGGTATCTTTTCTGGGAAGCCCTCGTCCATTCATCATTGGAAGATGAGCTTCATTTTTGTCTCTCTTCTGGAGAAGGAGAAGAGTGTGTGGCCCTTCCTGTAAGGACTGAGGCTTTCGGATTCGGTTTTCAGGGTCGGACCCTGTAGTCCTGGCCCTAGTGGGGTCTGGAACTCTGTGTTGTTTCGCGTCGAGCCCGCGAGACGCGGTTTGAACGGCGTCCACCGTGGCAGACGCGTTTCAGGTTCTGCCACGTGGGTGCCACGTGGACTGACTTTGGACCGCGAGAGTACGGCCCTGTCAGGTCGTCTGAACGGCGTCCGTGTGGGTCGACGCCTTTTAGACTGAGACTCTGGGTGTGTCAGAGTACGGCCCTGACAAGTTGTCTGAATGGCGTCTGTGAAGGACGACGCGTTTCAGAATCTTGTCAGAGCGGCCGTCATGTCACCTGATAGGCGTCCGTGCATGTCGACGCGTTTTAGCCAGTTTCTGGTTAACCCCGCGAGCCCTGCTTCTTTCCCTCATTTTCTCCGACTCTCCTTCTCTCCTTCTCCTCCGGCGGCGACCCCCTTCCTCCTCCCTCTTTTCCTCACACCATTTCGCCTCTCCCTCCACTCCATCCTCTACCTGGCTCCTACCCCTACCACCTCCACTTCCACTGCGGCGTTCTACTCTCCGGACGGCGGCCGACGTCACGGTGGGGCTAGGACGACCTCGGCGGTACCGGCGGCGGCGTGGGGCGAGACAGGCGGACGGCTTGAAACTCGGAGGCGTTCGAGTGTTCGGTAGGGTGACGGTTCCCACGGCTTTGTGTTTAAACCATGTTTTCCCCCGTTTATGCATGTTGTGGATCCTTGATTTTGGGGGGTAGAATGAGCATGTTTAGGAGTTCTTTGATGATATGGGGGATTTGCTATGATTGAGATTTCCTATGGATTGTGTGCCCCTCTTTCTCCTCCATTTTTGGGTATTTTGGGGCTGTTTGGGTTGAAAAGGGGAGCCCTCGGGCTCATGGCAACTCTGGTTCCTGGGGTTGAAAGACGTCGTGCATGGACGACGCCTTTTCAAAGGGCGTCGGGCCATCACGACGCCTTTTAGATAGGAATCGCCTGACTGAGAGTTTGCCAGTTTGGGATTCTGGGATTAAAAGACGTCATGGGTGGTCGACGCGTTTTGAATAGCGTCGGGTAGACATGATGCCTTTTAAGGCAGAAATCCCCTGTTTAAAGATTTCGGAAAATCCTGGTTTTCTGTGCTGAATGGCGTCTGAGGATGTCGACGCCTTTTAAACGGCGTCCTCTGGTGTCGACGCCTTTTAAGGCCAGATTCTGAAGACTGATTTATATGAACCTGTATATAGAGCTTGAATGGCGTCGACCTCGGTCGACGCGATTCAAGACAGAATCTTACTAATGCATGCCAGTAAAACGTGTTCACATTGCTAGATAGATAATTTGCACATGTTTTAGTGCACCCGATAGAGACGGATTCCTCACGATCGGATGGTTCTATGTGTGTTGAGCGATCGCGGGCTTTTCACGTGACCGGATCGCACTGTGTTGGGTTTTCAGTTGCTGTGGACCTGGAGTGACATTGTAGTGCTTTATCACCCTGTGCTGGTGGGGGCGTGAGCACAGCGCCGGTGGGGGCGTGGGCGGGGTGACGCCTAGTGAGAGAGGGTCACCTGGTGAACCCCGGGGTCAGCTAGTACCGGTGTCGGAGTGGTACATTCGGAGAGTCACTCATGCTGAGGGAAGGGGTAGTCACCTGAGCCAGTTGGGCCGGAGTAGCGAGCGTGCTATCCGAGGGGCTGCTCCTTGGTCTCAGCGGGTCGAGGTTTTTCTCACCGTTGTTTGTACGGTCGGCGAGTTCTATCGAGACGGCAGTTGTGGGTTTTCTAACGGTTGTCTTAGAATGTGCATGATTATTATATTTCGACCGCATGTGTTCTCACGTAGAGAATTAGATATCGTACCTGCCACTACACTTGTTACTTTACTGTTAGCTGTACTTTACACTTGTGGGTGTGTGCGTGGGCTGTGGGGATCGAAGGATCCCTACTGAGTCTTGTCTTGAGACTCACCCCTGCGGTTTTCAGGTGAGGACTCCCAGCAGACTTAGAGCGGCGTGTGCGGCCGGGTGGTGTGCCTTCAGCGGTTGTTCCGGGGTATGCCCCGATGTAGTTGTTATTTATCTTTGGCCTGTATGTTTAATTATTTCCTTCTGTTGGAGAATGTAATTATTTGCTGTATCGAGTCGCATTGTAATAATTTTAATTCCTGCACTTTTATTTCACGTCAATGCGATGTGAATGTTTAGCTTAGTTTATTATTTATTTCCCAGACTTACTAGATCCTGGTTTGGCCCCAAATTAATGATTCGGTACCCATTTAGTAATCGGATCCCCGATTATAGGGTGGCGGGTCGTTACACTTCCCCACTGAGTGGGCACCACTGGCCGAAGGCCTCTCCGATCCGCCTTTCCTTAACCCCGATCAGCTTCATATCATGCGCCTTATAGAAGCCGAGGCTCCGTACGATATAGCGGAGCTTTTTGACGATGAGGAGCAGCTCGTGCAGGCGGGGGCTTGGCCGGATCCGACGAAGGATCCTCCTCGGGTCTTACCTTACCTCCCTCCCGAGGACGTCCCGGGGGAGGCCGAGGGAGCTGCCGAGGTTGAATCTCCGGCCGAAGCTCCTCCGACCGAAGAGGGTGCTGAGGCTTCGACCGAGGGTAAGTCGGTCTTGAGTTGAGGAGAGTCGTGCGCTGTAAGCTGCTAACCCTTTTTTCTGCCCGCAGAGATGACTAGGCTTCGAGGACTGCTCGGTCGGCTCGCCAAGTAGCCCGGCCAATCTCAACCATCCCAGCCGCAGGCGGTGAGAGGAGAGGCTAGACGAGACGTGGCCCCGAGCGCTTCGGCCGTAGGGCAGACGACGGCTTCGGTCGAGGGCCGCGCTGCAGCTGCTGCTCTCGAAAGAGAGAGAAAGGAAAAGTCGGTCGCGCGAGGGGGCGGCCGATTAGCGAAGCGGAGCCGGGCGGATGAGCCTGGTGAAACAGAGTCTGCTTCGGCAGCCAAGAGGCCGGTGGCTGTCCGAGGGGCCCCTCTCTCGTCGCCTCCCGAACCATCGAGGGGCGACTCCCCTCCGGCTGCGGCGGCCGGAATAGAGGTCCTCTCCTTCCCCTTCGGGGGTTCCGGGACGCGCATGTCCCGCGAGTACGGGCATGAGCCTTGGGTCCCAAATCTGGGGGTCTATGCGGACGAGAGTCTGGAGGACTCTCGGACATGCCTGCGCCTGCTCCGCGGCTTAACCCTCCCGATGGCCGAGGACGAGATAAAAGCGTTGTCCTCGGAGGGCTTGGCGATGCAGTGCGCCCGATTGTCGGTCCAGGTAAAAAAACTTCTTTATTGGCCTTGGTCTAATATTTCCTTTGGCTTGTTTGCGGTTGTTGATTTTTTGTTTGCCTTTGACTGTAGACCGCGGTCATGTGCGGGGGCCTCGTCCGCCGTCAGGTGGCCATTCAGCACAGGCTCCGGGACATCGACCAAGCTTCGGATTAGCTAGCTTCGGGCAAAGTCGCCTCGGTGCGACATAGCCTCGAGGCCAACGTTGATTTGCTCCTAAAAGCAAATGCCCGGATGCGGGCTGAGCTGGGGGAGCAAAAGGAGGCGATCCGTGCCACCTCCGAGGCCAAGACGAAAGCCGAGCAAGAGAGGGAGAAAGCCGATAAGGAGCTGGAGGCGGTCCGGGCCGTAAATGAAATTCTTAAGGCCGAGATCCAGGACAAGGTCGACCAGCGGGTTACGGAGTGTCGTCGCCACGCCGAGGAGGTCTCGTCTCTGAAGGCAGATATGGAGGCTAAGGCTGAAGAGGCTGCTCGTACAGCCGTAGCCAGGTATAAGGCCGGCCCGGATTATGCTGAGGAGATAATGCAGGCTCAACTCGAGGCGGCGTCGTCCGCGTTCAGCGTAGGGCTGGCTATAGCCCAAAAGGCGTGCCCGGCCGTAGATCTGACCGGTATCGCCCTTCCGACGGACGAGGAAGGCGATGAGCTTCTGGCCTGGTGGAAGAAGCTTAAGGCTGAAAGAGCTTCGGCCCCGTAGAAGGGTGACGCGGCTGTTCCTGATGAGGCCGCTCCTGTTGAGGCCGTTCAGGTTGAGGATTCTCCTTCTCTAACTCCCGGTCAGACCCCTGTCGATGTAGACGGCGATAATGCCGAAAGCTAGTATGGGGGCTTGTCCCGGTTTTCGTTTGCTTTTTGAAAAGGCTGCGGCCAGATGTATGGCTAATTTTGTACTCTGTTCACATATATATGAAAAAGCACTTTGGTTCCACTTGTGTGTTCTGAATGAATGACCGAGTCTGGTTCTCCTTGTGGCCGAGACCATATTGCTGTTTAGATGCGGCTTGCACGGCCGAAGCCAATCCAGATTCGGATATGGACTTTAGAAAATAATGCCTCTTCCGATACGGTTTGCATGGCCGAAGCCACTCCCGATACGGTTTATACGGACTTAGAGAATACCATGCCGCTCCCGATACGGTTTATATGGCCGGAGCCACTCCCGGTACGGTTTACACGGGCTTAAAGAAAACCATGCCGCTCCCGATACGGTTTACATGGCCGGAGCCACTCCCGGTACGGTTTACACGAACTTAAAGAAAACCATGCTACTCCCGATACGGTTTACATGGCCAGAGCCACTCCCGGTACGGTTTACACGGGCTTAAAGAAAACCATGCCGCTCCCGATACGGTTTACATGGCCGGAGTCACTCTCGGTTCGGTTTACACGGGCTTAGAGAAAACCATGCCGCTCCCGATACGGTTTACATGGCCAGAGCCACTCCCTGTTCAGTTTACACGGGCTTAGAGAAAACCATGCCGCTCCCGATACGGTTTACATGGCCGGAGACACTCCCGGTACGATTTACACGGGCTTAGAGAAAACCATGCCGCTCCCGATACGGTTTACATGGCCGGAGCCACTCCCTGTTCGGTTTACACGGGCTTAGAGAAAACCATGCCGCTCCCGATACGGTTTACATGGCCGGAGCCACTCCCGGTTCGGTTTACACGGGCTTAGAGAAAACCATGCCGCTCCCGATACAGTTTACATGACCGGCGCCACTCCCTGTTCGGTTTACACGGGCTTAGAGAAAACCATGCTGCTCCCGATACGGTTTACATGGCCGGAGCCACTCCCGGTTCGGTTTACACTGGCTTAGAGAAAACCATGCCGCTCCCGATACGGTAATACATGGCCGGAGCCACTCCCTGTACGGTTTACACGGGCTTAGAGAAAACCTTGCCGCTCCCGATACGGTTTACATGGCCGGAGCCACTCCCGGTTCGGTTTACACGGGCTTAGAGAAAACCATGCCGCTCCCGATACGGTTTACATGGCCGGAGCCACTCCCGGTTCGGTTTACACGGGCTTAGAGAAAACCATGCCGCTCCCGATACGGTTTACATGGCCGGAGCCACTCTCGGTTCGGTTTACACGGGCTTAGAGAAAACCATGCCGCTCCCGATACGGTTTATATGGCCGGAGCCACTCCATGAAGTAGTGCCGAAGGCGCTCCATATTCCAAGTACGAGGGAGAGGTTGGCTCGAAGGGGTTTCCAATCGATAAGCCCCTCGTTGGACTACTTCTCTTATAAGCCCCTCGGTCGTCTTAGAGGCATGGCTTCGGCTGAGACGGGATTTCTTTGGACGTTGCCTTACTGCTTTAAGGGCCTCCCGATTTTGCCTCTGTTGAGGCTGTTCTCACCGGTATCGTGGCAGTCGGCCCTCTCTGATGAGGCGATCAATCTCCTCCCGAAAGTGCCGGCATTCGTCAGTCAAGTGGCCGACCTCCCGATAGTATTCACAATATTTGCCGGGGTTCCTTCGGCGATGATCAATTTTGAGGCGCTGCGGCCGCCGGAGCATACCCTTCACCTCCATAAGTATTTGGGAAGGGGGAGTAGGTAGCGGTAGGTACCGCGGTTGTGGATCCCGTTGCTTGTCTCGATCCCACTCCTCCCTCCGATATCGCTTGCGGGTGAGTTCTTGATCTTTTGGCTGGGGACGAACCGCTGGAGGGGCAGGCAGTGCTGAGGACTCGCTACGCGTCGTAGCGGCCTCATCAGGAAAGACTCGCGAGGACACTGGCCGAAACCTCGCGTTTTGAACAGGGCAGAAGAGAGGAGACGGTAGTTGCTTGGGGAGCTGGCCCAGTAACCCCATGCGCTGGACGATGGCGGATACCACGTCTGGCAGGAGCGCCAGAGAAGTAACGGTGGCGGCTAGTGTTGCCACTTACTGTCGAAGTTCCTCTACCCGGATGTCTCCGGGAACGAGGGACTCTGGTATAACAGGAAGAGCTGAGCCTTGTGGAGCAGACGGGGCGTCTTCGGAATGAAGCGGCCGTGCTGAAGTCGCCCCCGTCTCTGCCTTGTCTTGTCCGGATCGTCAGATTATTGGACGACGAGACATGACCTTTTACTGGTTTCCCACAGTTGGCGCCACGTGATGTAGCCGAAGCTATCACGACTGGATTCCGAGGCTAGAATCCAAAGTTGAGATCCGAAGCTGGATCAGATCGGAGAGTAGACCCGACGGAGATCCGGAGCGCGGCGAGGGCGGAGACGGGATCGAAGATCCAAAGCCGAGGGGTGCACGGACGAAGGCTTGCTGGGAGCGGAGCCGAGGCACCCTCGGACGGATGAGGGCCAGCCTATGGAAGGCATGGCCGAGGCTTCTCCGGACAAGGAACGGCCGGCGCGAGGCGGGGCCGAGGCGACTTCGGGCGGGGCGGACCAGTTTGCGGAAGGCGTGGCCGAAGCTCCTTTGGACGAGGCGGGCCAGTCGGCGAATGGCGTCGAGACCGGGGGGAGAAGACCCGAGGTCGGCGGTCGAGACCGACTCGGAGAGGTCGGCGAAGATTCAAACCGAAGCCCCTGCAGAAAGAGGGAAAGAAGAAGAACCTGTCAGTAGGAGTCCCGGGGTTCGCCCCTAAGGAACCTCCTCCGACGGTCAAGTTAGCTTCTGAAGAAGATTCGATTCAGAAGGTAAAGAGGTGGGGAAAGTAGCTTTAATGCTTTTTGGACTGTAGTCCTTGGGGTTTCGAAGACATACCTTTGGCAATAAATAGCCGTGTATTTATAGCAGATGATAGAGGTTGCTTAATGGTGGCAGCCGATATAGGACTATGTTCTGGGTTTACTGGTAAACCGCCATAGTGCCTAACCCTCCCACCGGAGTGGGCCGGATACGGGTACCGAGCCGAAGGGGGTTGAGCCCTGATGGGCCAAATGCCGCTTGGTGGGCCGGAGCCTGCTGGGTCGAAGGCTATCGGGCCGCTAATGGGCCGAAGGTTGCGGGGTCGCCGATGGGCCGAGGACCGCTGAGCCGCTTACTGAGCCGGAGCCTGTTGGGCCGAAGGCTGCCGAGCCGCTAATGGGCCGAGGACCACTGGGCTGCTTACTGGGCCTTGTACTGCCGCTGTTGGACTGATCTTAGTACTAGGCTTGTTTTAATGGGCCGAATCGGATTCTGCCTCATTAATCACCATCACCGAAATAAATCTCGAAATTTTAAGCAGAATACGGCGGGTATGGTATTTTAAAAGTGGAGTGAAGAGAGGAGTTAAACGTACAGGAATAAAGAGGTGTTAGATAGAGAGAGAGAAAGAATTAAATGCGGAAGAATGTAATGAAGATAATTATAATAGTTACTTGAAGAAAGAAAGAGTTATGATTATTATTAATGATCAACTTAAATTCGATTAATTATATACTTTTTTTAAGAATTATTTATTATTTATTTTGACAAAAAAAATCAAAATATCACATCATTTAAATTAAAAATTTTACTTTATTAGTATAGTATAAATTCCGAACCTAGACGAATGCTCGTCCCGATGACAAATCCAAACAGAAAAGTCTGCCGCTATTCCTGTGCTTACGAATACTTGATCCTACATACCCTTAAAAGTAGCATCTGTCACGCACACTTGCTATAATAATTTGGATAATGCTATGGTGACAGAAATCTTTTTTTGCTTTTTTTATTCAGTTGAGGTGAGTGAATGAAAGAGATGTACACTTTAAAATATTATTATATTTTTACTTAATAATTTTTAAAAAACTTTTTAACCTGGATTCTTTCTTTTAAGAGGATAAAGAAAATAACTTTTTCCGTCGCCTTCAGAGTGCTCTAATAATTTTTAATAATTTTTCGCCATTTATTGTATATGTCCCTGTGCTTACGAATTATTTGATCCTATATACCCTTAACAAGCTAGCATCTGTCACATACTGTTGCTCTTATAACACAGATTTGGAAGATACCAATCAAACCAATAAGACAATTTCGAGGCGCCTAAGAAACCACGATGCCCGACTCCGGAGATCTTTATGCGAACGCTAATCTTTTTCTTTTTCTCGTGACAGCTGTCCTGTCTTCTCGAGACGCGGATCAAACGGGAAACGGATCCCAAGTTTGCTACGTCACCTGTGTGTGAGGAATCTGTTAAGCTCTCATCTCTATCTTTTTATCTCTCTATCTCGCCGTAGCTCTCTTTATAGTCTCTAGTTTCTTCAGCACATCCCACCTGGACGCATTCCCGTCCGTTCCCTCCTGGAGGCCGGGGGTCCTCTTCCTACTAGCTCCTGTTCCCAAGAGCTCCTTCTCTGGCCTTCCCGGTGGGTTGGCAGTTCTGTTGGAAGAGGGAGGGGGATCGGAAGGTTGTGAAGAAGACACACGCCTGACAGCAGCAGCAATGGCCGGCGCCGTCGTGGAGCAGCCGCGCCCCTCCGAGCTCAGCAGCGCCTCCGCCGGCAAACAGGGCGCCTGCTGCGCCCACAAGGCGGGGCCCGGCTATGCCTCCCCTTTGGAGGCCATGAAGGGCCCCCGGGAGGAGCTGATCTACGTCACCTGCGTCTACAACGGTCGGTAATTATTCATTTCCAATTGATCGATTGATCAAGATTTGAACCATCCTTTTGGTCTTTCTTTCTTTAACGTACGTCGGGTCACCAGGAAGGTTCTTCTTGTGTCATGTACGCTCTCTCTCTCTCTCTGTATGTGTGCGGGAAATCGTGGTGGTGCTGTTTGATGAAACAGAATCACCTCTACCTCTTTTCCTGTGCCTTTGTGCACCTCCGGATACGGAAATGACGAGAGACAACCCATCAGCTCAAAGTCGAGTGACCTATTAACCTCTCTTCTCATGTGTCCAGTGTCACATGGAGGGGCAGGGAAGGTTCAGAGATCTCGCTTCCTGTTTGATGACCTGTTTAGTGTAATAGAGAGAGAGGAATGGGTGCTTCCTCCCCTGTGCCCCCCTAAACGCACGCATAGAGGAGGAGGCCATGGGGTATGACTCCATCACTTCAGGGTAAGGACACACAGGGGCACAGGGGGAGGCGCAGTGGATTCGGTTTCGGGAGAGAGTAAGAGTTGGATCATGACGTGTTGTTCCTTTTCTTATTAGTACTTTATTTATGAATGTGGTGGTGCGTTTTTTTTTTTAATTTTAGTGATTAAATTTGTGGAGCTCCTTGGCTCTAATTTGTTGTGGTTGTACTGCGTGCCTAGTGCGCTGATAAGGGAAGTAACCATTCATGTGCGTGGAGTTCTCCATGCATGTATGGTTTTGATTTGACCGATTGGGTTTCTTTTATCAGAAATATTCATTTTTCATAAGCTTTTCCACTTGCATTTTGCTAAAGTGTTAACATTTTATTTTACCAATGTGTCTTTGCTGATTAGTAAGTAAAACTATATATATAGTCTTGCTTAAGTAATCGATGAAAAAGTTGCTTTCAGAAGGAAGTAACTTTGGGGCGTCAGTAGTAACATTGATTGACACCCTCCTATTGGAAGTCTATGGTAGGATTCATTTTCTTTTGTCAAATTAGGTGAGTTTATGCTTAAGATAAGAGCTGGAGGGTACCGGCATTGATTTATGTCTATGCGACATGGATCTTGTCATATGGGCAGTTCCGTTTTCCACGTTCCGGTGTTGAATGGTGGGGCTTTCAAGAGTGGGTTTCTCTGACCCTGACCTCACTGCAGGATTTTTCTGCAACAGCCTAATTCCGGAGTAGCCAGATTCCCACAGAGTCTTTTTTATTTCCTTAGCTTGGGATTACTTGGCTTTTATCGGACAAATTTCTTATATCAACTTGCCGTGAAGATCAGCTACGTCGATTGTGACCAAGGTCTCTGGTTTGAAGATTAACGGCATTGCTCCATGCTTATAAAAATGTGCTGCTGTATGGTGGAACAATACTGAAATAATGCTCTTAATCTATATATATATATATATACATATGTATATATATATATATATATATATATATATATATACATATGTATATATATATATATATATATATATATATATATATACATATGTATATATATATATATATATATATATATATATATATACATATGTATATATATATATATATATATATATATATATATATATATATATATATATATATATTGTGGTACAACCAAGGCCATCTGTGCAACCTAGTTGGATAATGCATTTTGGCCCGACTGTTATATTAAAAAAATAAATAAAAAATCATAATAAAATTTTAAATATTTAATTATCTCCATAAAGTAATTTTTACCCATTGGAGCTTAAATTTCACCATTGGATTGTATCCGAATTGATTGTAGCCGTTCAATCTTGTGGGAGTTAGTTGTTGATGAATACTAGAACTCCTGGGGATAAGAACAATCCAAAGGGCAATCTGACCAACTTTCTATTTTTTAACTATTTTCTCATGATTTTTAGAAATCGCGATTTGTATGTACCCGATGGATGACTAAGATTAAATTTTAAGACCGAATCATGATCGGACGGTGAAATAAAGCTTCATGAGATGGAAACAACCATAAGGGAGTTATTGAATACTTAAAAATTAATGAACTTTATTTTTATTTTTAATATGGAGAAGGGGCCGAAAATGATGCGTGCAACCCGGTTGCACAGTGCTACGGTGTGTTGCACCACAACATTCCTCACATATACACACACACATGAAAGTGATATAGCCCACTGCCAAGTTTCTGTCTGCTGGCAGTGGACTGTATCTAAATTTGTTGGATTAACTGCCAACGGCGTGGAGCGCATTCTTCGTGGGGGCGCCCAGGGCACTCCGCGCACCCACGTGGGCCCCAGAGCACCCAGCCTATGCACCGTCCGATCGTATAAAAGTTTCTTATTTAATTTTTTTATTTTCATTTCTTTTAATCTCTTCCTTCTCTGTTAACCTCTATGCTCCCATGAATTTTAGATGCAACATCCCTAAATTTTAGGATCTACTGTGAGTGGACTCAAATGGGGCAGCGCATTGTATTACACACACACACACCCCAATGAGCCCCAAGGCTCATCTAACTTAGATGAGCCTCCCTCCCCTCCCCTACTCTAAATTCATGATTTTAACCCAAATCAATGTCAAAAAAAAGGATTTAGAAATAAAGGATAGGTGCAATATAATGAATATCCATGATAATTCACTGATATAACTTACATGTGTGTATAGAATGATTTTTTTACAAATCAAATAGTGTATATTTTAAGGAGGGCATTTTTGTCTATTTATAGAGGTTGTGTTTGAAGATAAAATGGTAAAATTTTCGGGTAAAATAGTAATGAAATGAGATTATGTATTTTTTGATTAAAACCATATCGATATTTAAACATGAATAAATTAGTGATTAGATGGGGGACACACACACACACACTGTGGTCTACCAAGAACCTGATCCCTATTCTTGGAGTGTCCTAATAAAGAGAAAAGTGACCCAAGGTATAAGCACACATTTTCTGTTTTGAAAATGTGGCATTGAATTCTTTCATGTCCATCTTATACCGGATTTTATAGTGAAAGTGGAGTGCATTGTGATAAGTGCTGCTTCCACACTTTGTAATGTTTTTTATTCATTTAACAAGCTCTGTAAGAATCCTTTCTGCGGTAAGGAGCTTTGGAGAAAAGAGTATTTGCTATAGTTTTGGTCTCACAATCACTTTACTTTTTTACCAAGTAGTATCTTTCATTCGGTTGTCAGTGTCATCTTCACAAAACTTGGAAGTGTGAAATGATCTGTAAATAACTAATTCTCTTTGTCTTCATTTATTCTCATCCTTTTATGCTACTCAGGAACTGGTAGAGGCAAGCCTGATTACCTGGCGACAGTTGATGTGGACCCTAGCTCACCAACCTATTCAAAAGTTGTTCACAGGCTTCCTGTTCCTTATTTGGGGGATGAGTTGCATCATTCTGGTTGGAATGCTTGCAGTTCTTGTCATGGTGATTCTTTAGTTGTCAGGCGATTCCTTATCCTGCCTTCATTGTTGTAAGCCTCTTTTTATATTGCTTTTTTACTTTCTTTGCAAGGTGATTGATTATTCATGGGTGTGTTTCCAGGTTTTCTTGCCCTATCTTTTAAACATGATGCATTAACAAGATGCATTTTAATATTGGTCATTTGTCACTAAAAACTGTATCTAAGTAACCTTTGAGGATTTAGCTTTACAAAGGTCTGCATGTTATGCCCAGCTTGAAGTTGTCATCAGTTATAACCACTTGAATGACAGCTCTACAATTTCTCAATACAACAAAGTGATTAATGCGTGCCCTTTTCCATGTGTCCATGTGAGTGACAGTGAATATCTTAACAAATGTTTGGACTGTATTGTAAATCTTAGTTTCAAGTTTACTGATCAGGAATATAATTTGGTTTTCTCATTTATCACTCATTCTCTAGCAATACCAAATATATTTTTAGGCAATAGTTAAAAAAATAATTTGTATACCCTAGTTTGAAGTTCTATCTAAAAGAATGTTATCTGTCTGTCCTCTGTGTAGGTGGCATATGAATGTTATCTGTCTGTCCTCTCTGTAGGTGGCACATGAAGTAGCATATTTACATGTGCTTCCAATGGGCTTATACATTGTATCACAGAAAAGTGAATTTTGAGATAGAACGTGAAGCAGCATATTCACATGTGGTTTCGATGGGCTTATACATTATATCACAAAAGAGTGAATTTTGCGTTCTATCTCATGGGTGTGATCAGCATTTCTCATATACTGTTAACTTCTTTGAATAGAAAAATAACAATATTATAGCACCTATGAGATGTAGTTTAAAAAATTAGCCAGTCAGATCCTTCACTGGAAGGAAACATCAACATCTGATGATCAATGAAATAGTGTATCCTAAATGAATTTATTTGCAGTTTCAAGGATATTTCACTTATCAGTCCTGCAATAGATGTATAGTTGCAAAGTTAATTTCTTGCTTCTGTAGCGTAATATACTAAATACTTTGTTCGTACAATTGTGTCTGTACTTTTCAGGTCAGGCCGCATCTATGTGATTAACACTGTAGATAACCCTAGAGCTCCGTCCCTGCACAAAGTGGTCGAACCTGAAGTGATCGTGCAAAAGACAGGTTTAGCTTACCCACACACTTCTCATTGCCTTGCATCAGGAGATATTATGATATCTTGCCTCGGTGACAAAGATGGGAATGCCAATGGAAGTGGATTCCTCCTCCTTGATTCAGATTTCAATGTGAAAGGAAGGTATGCTTATGCTTCTTTCTTGTCTTTTCCTTTTTTTCTTGAAGACCTTCAAATTTGAGGGATTTTCGTGTGTATATATATATATATATGAGGATGGATTTTCTGTTACGATGGAACAGGCAACCTTCCTATTATGTAAATCCCGGCCTTCCGTCTCTGACAGAAACTCCCCAACGCTCTCTCCTTCCATCTTTCCTTCCACTCCTCTAGGCCTCCAAGTCTCCAACCTTGGTCCGCATACACAAAGTGAGGCATTAAGGTGTTGCTTCGTGCCATCAGTTATACTACCCCCTCCCCGCCTTCAGATTTCATCCATGTCCTTGGCAACCTTTCATGATCCAGCACAGGTCCTACCACAACAGATTCAGGTAAATCGAGAAATTCAGCATGCAACCAGAGCAGATCCATCGTGCAGCCACAGCGACCTCAAGAACATGGCTCCCTCAACCTCATGCTCATTACATTAGACGATGGATTGCATTACTGGATAGTAGGACACCAAAAAAAAAGTGAAATCTCTGTTATAATTTAGCCAGTGTGCAGAGATTAATGGGCTGTTTTGTGGTGAAATTTAGTACAATACAGATTAAGGATTGGAGATGATCCTGCTGGACTCTGTATAATTGGCCAAGCCTTCAGTTTGATACCAAAAACCTGCAATGCGTGATTGATCCATCAATACCGGCAGAGCACAACCAAACAGAGGCTGAGAGAGGGGCAGAGGCCGCCCCACTACTTATCCACTTGTGTGAGGAGTCTCGGGGGGGGGGGGGTGAGGAGAGGATTGAGGATAAGAGACCGTGGCTATCGTTGTTGCCTACCAGCGTGAGGACTCTGACCCACCGCTACTGTTGTTGCTTACCTGCTTGGGGAGGGCCTGAGAAGCAAAGGGATGCGTCCCGTGCGAAGACACAAACACGCTTGCATATATATATATATATATATATATATATATATATATATATATATATATATATATATATATATATATATATATATATATATACACACACACACACATATATACATATATATACACATAACAGATAGATATAAAGACATCTGTCATAAATTCCCTTCTTACAGGATAAAGCAAGCAATTGAAGGGACTATCGTATTTCCTAGGTATATCAGTTCTGAAGCATTTTTATTGTTGAAAATCCCAGGGAAAACAAGATTTATTTCATAGAGCATCCTGAGAATCGACTTTATTTGATATCTATATCTTAGGATTAGTTCACGAAGCACACACCCTGTGGCAAATGTACTAGTGAAGTCAAACTTTTCTGTACAAGGGTGTCACCTGTGTGTATGCACATGGTTGAAAAGTGTCTATCTGCTTGTTCAGGTATCCTGAAAATTCAGAGATGTTGATTTCTGCAGTAGGCTTGTGTATATGATAGCTTTTGTGTATACACATGCAAAATATCATGCTACTGTAGTAAAAATGGTTGTTTGCTATCCATAAGCTACAGGAAAAGTACCATTTTGGGTAATTTTGCATCTGTATATTATTCAACTTTGACATCAAACCTGTGGAACATCAATTAAAACATGTCCCAGACTTTTTCAGCATGGCAGAATTGTCCTTTAGGCTTACTTAATCATCCATCATTACCTACTAGATATTATCCTCTCAGTTTTTGTAATAAAGAATCACCTTAAACTTAAACATCAATGTGATTTTCATATTTTGATTTGGAGGACAAAATCCCAAGAAATTTGGAATGCTATCTGTTTGCCTGATGGGAAACTTGCGAATGTTAGTTCTCCGATCAAAATATATGTGCCTAGCGACTGGTGCGAAAGGACTACCAGGAAAGAGGTACCAAAATCCTTGCCTTTTTTATCTGTAGCTGCATGTTGAATGAAAAAGGGTGTGGGGAAGGATTGATTCTAATAACTGCATGCTATTAGAATCTAATGATAAGAGTATGAAAATGAACCAAAAAATGGTAATGTAACAGCATAACTTTACAAACACTAATTAATTATCAGTTGGAGGCTGAATTCTTCCACCAGAGTTTTTGTTTGACATGTAATGGTTTTGAGAATAGAGAATTTCTTAATCTCCTTCCTCACCACTGCCATTCACTCTCTTGGCTCAAGTCCAAATGGAAGAGTGCTTATGCAGACATACGTTTGATATGACCTCTATTTGTCCTGTTTTAGTGCTCTGTTGTCTTTCTGTTGTGCTCACTTGGTCTGAAAATCCCAAGGAAATTTGGATATTTGATGAGCATGCAGATGTTGCATCTTTCTTATATATTAGCTCTCCCTTTTAATATGACCTTTGGAAATTGGAACTTATTATAGACATTTAATCTCATCGATCCTTGGCTTGCAACTGAAAGTGTGTAGTGGTTGAAAGCATATATCGGTAACATGGAATTCCCTCTCAGATTGGTCAAATAACTTTTTGTGCAATTTTTGATGTGATGCCTTATTGGTGGACAGGACTGATCACTCTTCCTTCTGCATGTCAGGTGGGAGAAACCAGGCCATAGCCCACTATTTGGATATGATTTCTGGTATCAACCCAGACACAAGACCATGATCAGCTCATCATGGGGAGCTCCTGCAGCCTTTACAGAAGGGTTCAACCCTCAGCATGTCAGTGATGGTCTATATGGACGACACTTGCATGTGTACAGCTGGCCGGATGGGGAACTAAAACAGACACTTGACCTCGGCAATGCAGGACTTCTTCCTTTAGAAGTAAGTTTCTGAAACGTTGTCAGATTCTATTATATTATGAAGCAGATGTATGAGGATATTGATCTTGTCTGTTCCTTTTATGTTTCTTTTCTTGCTTCCAGATACGATTTCTCCATGACCCTTCTAAGGACATTGGTCTTGTGGGCTCTGCATTAACCGGAAACATGATCAGGTTTTTCAAGACATCTGATGGGTCATGGAACCATGAGGTGCATGATCTGTTTGATATTTTTCCTTCAGTTTTCTATGTGTGTTCTTGTTTTAATTGGATACATGTAGATGAAGATTTTGCACTTGCTTTTACAGGTTGCTATCTCAGTAAAGCCATTGAAGGTGCGAAACTGGGTTCTACCCGAAATGCCTGGCTTAATAACTGATTTTCTTATTTCCCTAGATGATCGCTACCTCTACTTTGTAAACTGGCTGCATGGGGATATCAGGCAATACAACATTGAAGATCCTGCGAAGCCTGTGTTGACTGGCCAAGTCTGGGTTGGGGGCCTCATCAGGAAGGGAAGTGATATAGTGGCTGTGGAGGAGGATGGGAAGGAAACACAATTTGACATACCAGAGATTAAGGTTAGCACCTGCACACATCAAAGCTGCACATGATATTTGTATCTGCATATTCCATGAAGAACCTGTTTCCCAATGTTTGTTTTTATTGATTTGTTTTCCATAGCAACAACATATTGACAGCCAACTGTTTTTCATTCATGAACTACCACTGGCAGTACACAAGTACCTGGTGAGGTATATTTCGAAAATAAAAGATATGTTTCTTCTTTTACAGGGCAATCAGCTCCGAGGAGGGCCACAGATGATCCAGTTGAGCTTGGACGGGAAGAGACTTTATGCTACAAACTCGCTTTTCAGTGTTTGGGATCGCCAGTTCTATCCGGATCTCTTGCAGAAAGGTGCCCATATATTACAGATAGATGTGGACACAGAGAAAGGGGGATTGACCATAAACCCTAACTTCTTTGTGGATTTTGGAATGGAGCCTGATGGCCCTTCACTTGCCCATGAGATGAGGTATCCAGGAGGGGACTGCACCTCAGATATATGGATATAATCATGATCTTGGTGGTGATGATTGGACAGGAGAGTTGGGAACTCATGTCACTTGGCTTCCCTACTCGAAGTAGAGATATGACCTCGGACACAGCAGTTACATTGTCTTTAAATTCATATTATAACTTAGATTTGAGGCATCAATAAGATAGAGGATACAATGAATATGTAATAATTCAATAATGTTTTATTTGGCTAGTCGTGAGTAGAATACTAAGTACTTTTTCAGAAAATTTTATTTGCCAATTTCTTAGATGCATGTCCTTGACACCGAAGTAAAAAATATTTGGTCCGTTTGTTTCTTCATGCGAAGAAAAATCTTAAATAGAAGCTAGTCAATTAACTCGTCCCTTCATTAAATACCTTGAGAGAATTATTTAGAAAGAAACAACCAATTCAGGATTGAGTATTTTGCTGTGTGAAGTGTTGAAAATCTCGATGCATCAAAAATGAAAAAATAAAATGGAAGCATGCATGGAGAAGGATAACGGTGAGGGATGAGAGGTTATTTTTACGTCGACATAGAGAGATGAACAGGAAGAACTTTAAAAGAACGAGAAAGAAAATCACGAGAATGGCACCTTCTTTTGTTCCATGTTTTAAGATTCAAGTCGATTTGGTGATGGTTTTTTGGACAATAGCCTGCAAAGAAAAAACTCTTAGAGAGGAATAGGAGGCGTAAGAGCATAGAAGGAAAAAAAAATAAAAAAATCTCTTGGTTATTGATGAGGCAGAATCTGCTTCGCTTCATTAAAACAAGTCCAAACCCAGTTCAGTCCAGCAGCAGCAGTACAAGGCCCTCAGGGAGCCTTCGGCCCATTAGCGGCCCAACAACCCTCGGCCCGTAAGCGGCACCGTTGCTCCCGGCCCAACAGGCTTCAGCCCGTCAGCGGCCCATCAGCCTACGGCCCGGGAGCAGCCCGGCAGCCCCAGGCCCAGCAGGCTTCGGCCCATCAGCGGCCCAACCCCCTTCGGCCCGATAGCCGAGTCCGGCCCACTCCAGTGGAGGACTAGGCACTATGGCGGTTTACCAGTAAGTCCGGACATAGTCCTATATCGGCTGTCACCGTTAACCATCCTCTATCCTCTACTATAAATACACCGCTATTTATTGCCAAAGGTATGCACTCCTATGCTTTCGAGACCCTAAAGGACTATAGTCCAAAAAGCATAAAAGCTACTCTTTGCCTTCTGAATCGAATCTTCTTCAGAAGCTAACTTGACCGTCGGAGGGGGTTCCTAAGGGCCGAAGCCTGGGACTCCGGTTTCTTCTTCTTTCCTTCCTGCAGGGGCTCGGTTCGAATCATCGCCGACCTCCCCGAGTCGGTATCGGCCGCCGACCTCGGACTTCTCCCACCGGTCTCGACGCCGTGCGCCGGCTGCATCCCCGACCGAAGGAGCCTCGGCCCCGCCTTCCGAAGACAAGCCAACATCTGACCGAGCTACCCTCGGCCTCGGGCCTTCGGCTTCGTCTCTGCCTCCATCGCCTTCCGGATCCCCGTCGGGCCTCCAAGACACCGATCCGACCCAGCTCCGGATCCATTTCTTCGGATTCCAGCTTCGGAATCCGGTCGTGATAGCTTCGGCTACATCAGTTACCTTTCTGTTTCTCTCTCTCTATTTATCTCTCACTTTTTCTCATTCAAAAAATGTGAGGGAATGGGTTTGGTGGAGAAAGATAAACGTGGGGGATATATTACGGTTCCCAACCGCAAGCCAATACCTACGTTCCATGCCCACTCTCCACCCACATTCATGCCTCATGTGGGCATATGCATGGGCCCGTGCCCCATACGTCAATATCTCCCACTTGCATACGTAGGGCAAAGGTTAATAAACAATCTCTCTTAGTTGCTGCAATCTAGCTGGATACAGGAAATGAAGTGCGAGTAGTGATCCATTAAGTTATCACTAAAACTAACAAAACATAATACTCTTAAAGGTCTCGTGGTACCCCAGACAATCTTATATTTACTTGATTTAACACTCTAGATCTATCTGATAAATAACTAATAGTGTTAAATTTCAGATGTCATATGATCATAATTATGTCTACACACAGCTAATTGAGTTCCTCATAGTATGATCTACATAGCATGATGTAATGTATAGATGTCTTCGAATATGCTCTCATGTCAATTTGATTAATCTCGGCCGTTTTCCTTGATATGTCTTCCTGGACTGTATCAACCTTAATCCTAAGAATCATGCTAAAGTAGCGACGTTGAGCCTCCACTTCATGACATAGTTCTCAGGTCACATAGGGTACTAGTAGGATCAAAATAATATGGTCTAGGAGCTCACACAATGATGAAGTAGAGATCCATTCATCATTCTTATTTATCGGTCGTATATTGCATATGCGGTATGAAACGCATGTTATAGTGTTCTTTCACATATGCAGGCGTGTCACTTTTTAAATTTATCATTAAATACTATAGGGATCTTAGTCGTGTTACTCACACTGCAATTATCCTGAACATTACGATCCAGTCACTCCCACTTAGTGCCTTATCTTAAGACTCACATCCAGCTTCTGCAGACTATACAAGATAGGCTCTTATATTCTTGTATTCGATCTCTAAACATCTCATCTCGGCTCTTATCCGATGCGACATTATTTAAAAAATATTTTAAGTGTATCTTACTCACTCTCCTAGCGTCATAGAGACAAAATGTCTCATCTTACTCGCTATCTTAGCGCCAAAGTGAATTACCCATGTAAGAGGGTCAATTTAAGTTTGATGACACTCATCGATGTGTATACAAGCATTCCATCATAATATAGTAAGTAAGAGAATGCATAATCATATTAAAGTCAACAATAATTGTTCTTACATTACAGTTTACATAATCCTATAGCTACTATGGGTCAAGAAGGCCTCTTTAGTGATCTGTTTAGTTAGCGGGTCCGCTACCATACGATCGGTAGAAATATGTCGAAGGTGTTGGGTTCTCGGGTTTCTCCGGATCTCCCGCGCAGTGGAAATAAAAATAAATCGGAGATCTGTTCCCATTTCGAAAAATCTAAAAATCGGATTATTGGATAATCGGATCTTACCGTATGCGGATTCGAATCCGTAATCGTTCGGTTCCGTCGGTGTGACACCGCAAGCCGCGCAAGCGCCCGGCCTCTAGCGGAGTCCACGCGATCCTCCTCGCGACGAATATCTTCACCTTCCTCGTTCTTCGCAGCCCACGAAGCCTCCGTCGTTCGCCGCAACGTGCGGACGATTTTCCGTCGAACGGGATTCGGAGAAGTGGCCGAGCAGATCTGGGGATCCGGATATGTCTAGGATGCCAGAGAGAGAGAGAATGAAAGGAGGGCGGCTAGGGTTAGCAGCAGCTTGGCCTGCTCAGCCCGTTCTCTACATTTTATACTAACCGCGCGGTTTTTCATAAAAACTCCGGTTTATATAAAACCCACTTATTTATCCATCGCCTTGATAATCATTTGCATGTGACCCTCTAGGCCCAATTACCAGTCCGGTTAATAACCTAATAAGCCAAGTAACTCCTTACTGGCTTTATTAATCAATTAATAACTATTTATTAATTAATTAATCAATCGAATTGATGTCGCACATTGAATTCGACCGGGCCTCCGATCACGTTGGGTGCCAAGCAACACCACGTGAACCCGGAAGGTATCGGGGTTAACTAACCCACTCTTGGAACCTTTCCGCCGACAGTTACCGCATGGATATAATCTTTCATTCGTACAATGCTCTCGAATCAACTCAAGGTATGACGTGCTGTCAAACCCTAACCGGTCGACTCCATTGGATTGGATGCCGCTAATGAATATTGGAAAACTCCTTTTCCGATATTATCATCCGCCCTGGCCAGGGACTTCCACGCATCCTTCCACCGACAAGGTGTCCTTGGTGTCTCAGGTCCGAGGACCATCCACGCAACTGCGACAATAGAATCAAGCTGGTTGACAATGAGGTATAATACCATCCAGCGATTCAGTCGAATCAGTTCAGTGAACTCATTCTCTAATGAGCACCTACAGATTCGCCTTAGTGTCTCCACACAAGTGACTTATGAGATCAGTCACCCTCATCGCATGAGCAGGAGTAATCTGTACTAGTCTAATCGGATATCCGATGTCTTTCTCGGATATCCTCTGACTATGAACAATTAAGAATATGTGTGTTTAAGTGATCAATCTCACTAGTATGATCTCGTCATAATCTGATCACTATCGCACACATTCACGGACTTCATTATGAGACGATAATTAATACGATTTACACACAATTAATATTATGCCATTATATTAATAAATATGAACGAGATTTACATAGTCAGATTGACTTGTAGGCCACCTAAGACTAACAATCTCCCACTTGGACTAAAGCCAATCACCTTTATACAGTAAGCCTATAGACTCTAGGTGACGCTCAAACACAATTTGAGCTAACGGCTTTGTCAGTGGATCTGCTACATTGTCGACGGATGGAACTCTTTCCACTACTACATCTCCTCTAGATATGATCTCTCTGATAAGATGAAAGCGCCTCAGAATATGCTTTAATTTCTGATGAGACTGCGGCTCTTTCGCTTGCGCAATCGCTCCATTGTTGTCGCATAACAGCGGAACAAGTTAAGAGATGCTGGGAACTACGCCGAGGTCGGTGATGAATTTCTTCAACCACACTGCTTCCTTGGCGGCTTCAGCTGCAGCGATGTACTCAGCTTCAGTTGTTGAATCTGCAGTGGTTGCTTGCTTGGAACTCTTCCAGCACACTGCGCCTCCATTTAATGTAAACACAAATCCAGATGTAGACTAGCTATCATCTAGATCTGACTGGAAACTCAAGTCAGTAAAGTCTCGCAGTTTCAAGTCACCTATTCCATAGACAAGAAACATATCCTTAGTTCTTCTCAAGTACTTAAGGATACATTTTACTGCCTTCCAGTGCTCTTCGCCTGGATCAGTCTGAAATCTGCGCGTAACACTTAGAGCGTATGCAACATCATGCCGTGTACATAGCATGACATACATGATAGATCTTATGGTAGAGGCATAGGGTACTCTATCCATGAATGCCCTCTCACCAGGAGTCTTAGGAGACTGCTCCTTTGAGAGATTAATTCCATGTCTCATCGGTATGAGACCTCTCTTGGAATTTTTCATGTCAAACCATTTGACTATGGTATCTATGTACAAGGGTCATTCCAAGCATCCTCTTTGATCTATCTCTATAGACCCGTATTCCCAATACGTAGGATGCTTCTCCCAAATCCTTCATGGAGAAAGTTTTCGACAACTAAATCTTTACCGATGACATCATAGCTACATCATTCCCAATGAGTAGTATGTCATCTACGTAAAGAACTAAGAAGGTGACTGCGCTTCCACTGGTCTTCTTGTAAACACAAGGCTCATCTTCATTCCTAATGAAGTCATAAGACTTGACAGCCTCGTCAAATCTTATGTTTCAGCTCCGGGAAGCCTACTTCAGTCCATAAATGGACCTCTGAAGCTTGCACACTTTATCTGGAGATTCTTTGGATGTGAAACCTTCTAGTTGTATCATATACACCTCTTCCTTAAGGTTACCATTGAAGAAGGCAATCTTCACATCCATCTACCAGATCTCGTAATCGTAGTGTGCAGCTATGGCGAGTAGAACTCTGATCGATTTTATCATGGCAACCGGTGAGAAAATCTCGTCATAGTCAATTCCTTGCCTTTGACGATACCCCTTTACCACCAATCTTGCCTTATAAGTATCAATCCGTCCATCAACACCGATCTTTATCTTAAAGATCCACTTGCATCCGATGGGTACAATACCCTCAGGCAAGTCCTCCAAGTTCCAAACTTAGTTGGTGTACATGGACTGGATTTCTGAGTTCATGGCTTCTCGTCATTTCTCGGATTCTAGGCCTTCTATGGCCTCCTGGTAGGTTTTAGGATCATCATCCTCATTATATTCTACCTTATACTCACCTTCAACGATATGTCCCACATATCGTTCGAGTGATCTAGGTAATCTTCTAGATCTACGAGGCTCATGTGTGTGTACATGAACAGATTCAGGAACTGATATCTCATCTGATGATAATGCAGTTGTTTGGAGATCTGGAACCTCTTCCAGTACTATTTTACTCCCATTGTCCTCCTGAATAAGGTATTCCTCTTCCAGGAAGACAACTTTCTTGGCGACAAACACCTTTTGTTCAACAAGATGGTAAAAATAGTATCCAAAGGTTTCCTTTGGATATTCCACAAACCTGTATTTATCAGTTCGTGATTCTAGCTTGTCTGGATCATGTCTCTTTACATGAGCATGATAACCCCAGACTTTAACATGTTTAAATTTTGGGTTCCTATCTTTTCATATCTCATATGGAGTAGAGGCCACAGACTTGCTAGGTACTCTGTTCAGTAGGTATGCTGCTGACTATAGAGCATACCCCAGAGGGACACTGGTAATCCCGAAAAGCTCATCATGGATTGCACCATGTCCAACAAGGTGCGATTCCTCCTTTCCGATACACCATTCATCTGTGGTGTATATGGAGGGGTTAACTGAAAAAGGATACCATTATCCTTTAAGAATTATGTGAAATTAGTACTCAAGTGTTCTCCTCCTCGATCTGATCGAAGAGCTTTAATACTCTTTCATAACTGTTTCTCTACCTCATTCTTGAACTCCTTGAACTTCTCAAATGCTTCCAACTTGTACTTCATTAAATACACATAGCCGAATCTTGAGAAGTCATCAGTGAACGTGATGAAGTATGAAAAGCCACCTTTGGCTTAGGTGGACATGGGACCACATACATCCAAATGTATTAGTTCCAAAATATCTTTGGCACGTTCTCCATGTCCAGTAAATGGAGATTTTTTCAACTTCCCCATAAGGCAGGATTCACATGTCGCAAACAATAATCGAATGCAGTTAAATAACCATGCTTGTGCAACCTTTGCAGCCTGCTTTCACCAATGTGTCCAAGTCTACAATGCCACATGTAGGCTTGGTTCACATAATTCTTGCTCTTCTTAAGAGCATTATCAATACGAAGATTGTAATAAGAAACATCTAAGAGATATAGCCTGTTGACTAAAGATGTCGAAGCTATCGACTTATTACCATAATAAATCGAACAACTTCTATTCTCAATAGTCAACTTATATCCTATCTTGTCCAAACAAGATATTGATATGATGTTCTTTATTATGCTAGGAACATTATAACAATCTTCCAATGATAAGACATCTCCTGATGGAAGCCTGAGGTTTGCTGTCCCTACAGCAATCGCAGCAACTTTTGCGCCGTTTCCTTGCCTCAATTCCACCTCGCCTTTTCTCAGCTTACGCTTACTTGTCAGCATCTGCACATCATGGCAGATATGAGAAGCACATCCGGTATCTAATACCCAAGATGTGGAATCTCTAACTGACAAGTTGATATCTATCATATACATATCTGAAGCTTCAGACAGCTTCACCTTTCCATGAACTTTATCGTTAAGAAACTCCTTGCAGTTCCTCTTCTAGCGACCATTCTGCTTACAGTGGAAGCAGTCACCCTTTACTACTCTTTTGAATCTTTTATCGGTAGCTATCATCTCTACTTCAGGGGCATCTAATGCTGATTCAGCAGGAGGATCAACATCAATGGCGTAGGTAGTCTGCTCAGATCTGAAGACATTCTTCAAGTGTCTGAGCCAATTCGAGTAGATCAGGTAAGTCAAAAGGGCATCAAGTATGCCACGGAGTGGGTTATTTGACAACATTATTCCCTACAGGAGATGAATAAAATCCTTTTAGCAGATGTTCAATTATTAAATATAAAACAAGACATGGTCTTTTGTTCAAGTTTTAACTCCCACTAATTTTCGACGAACTGTATAACCCTCAATTATACAGAACGGGAGATGCCGACAGTCTCCTAGTGGGGATCAGAATCTCAATGACTTGCAGTACAGCTTTGTGGATAGCACAACAAACTATAATACAATCAAAGAGCACCCATCTCATGGGACTTGCAACTCCTTGCAATATCTGATCATAGCTTCAGTCCCCAGAGATTTAATAGCCTTGTGGATAGCATAACAAACCACTAATTCTGGTCTAAGCTAACCATCGTTACGCGACGAGCATAGATTTGCATGCAGCCCTTGTGGATAGCACAACAAAGCTACATGGTTCCTCTACCCCGATCATATAGGCATCTAATGTCATAGCCACAATTTCTCCTCACAATTAAACAAGGCACAACAAACCTGCCTAAAGTGATTTGAATCCTATGACTATAACGATGGTGGACCACGCGGTAAGTTCTTAACTACTCGTGTTACGGCTTAGAGTTTAGATGAGGGTATTTAGATAACTTTTATCTTGATCTCTCCTAGGTGATATTATATAAACATATCGTATATATTTACTAAATACTATACCTGCTTTTGATTCACAATCAAACATTAAAACCAATGCATCACATACATGTCTAGTGTGGTCATGGATAGCACAGTGGGTTTGACTGGAGCCAACAGTCAAACGCACACAATCTAACATAACATTTATATCAGACTATCCTGCAAACACATACGCAAAGGATCTTCATCTTTTTGCCTTCCTGGTTGCAGCTGTGGATCATCCTCGCTCCTTCCTCGGTTGCCTCGATCATATTACATCAAATTCTAGAATTTACAAGTAAATTGAAGAAGGCTTTATGGCGAGTACAAGAGGGAGGTAGAAGTACATCGGAGTTCGAGAGAGGAAGAGGTACGCAGACCTCTATTTATTAACAATTAATAAATAACCATACATCTACGATCCACACAATCTATTCATCACATGAATAATTAAATAAGTGCATATCCATGACCAAGGTGTATTTTATCCAATCCACACAAGATATAGCGCATCACATGGCTAAAATAAAAGAGTTTCAAAATTAAATAATTTTGGCTTTCAAAGAACTGGGATCCAATCAAAAATTGGTGTTTGAATTTCGAAAACACTTTTAATTACTTAGCATGCAATTAAATCATATTCAAAAGTATAAAACACACATCACATGTGCACACACTCCAAATTAATAACTCCATATTATTCCATGCAAATTAGAATAATTTTAATAATTAAATAATCTAACACTTAGATTAAACCACATTAATAATCTAACAATTAGACTATTAATGACTAATCTAACTCTTAAACTAGTCCAACAAAGTTAATTAATAATTTAACACTTAAATTAATAATCAACCATAATTAATGAGATTAGTCAATTAATGTTAATTATTAATTTAACTCTTAAACCAATAATTAACACTAACTAATTAATAATTAATTAATTTAACTCTTAGATTAGATAATTAAAGTTATCATTAATTTAACTATTAAATTAATGACTAACAATAATTAATAAAGGACTACTAATTTAACACTTAAATTAGTCAGTTAAAATTAATTATTAATTTAATAATTAAATTAATAACTAACTCTAATTATTAATTAACAATTAGATGTATTAATAATTAATAATATAACAATTAAACTATTAATTATTAATCACTAATCTAACAATTAAATTAGTTAATTAAAGTTAATTATTAAGTTAACTTTTAATCTAATAATCAACTCTAATTAGATAATATCTAATTGTTAATAATGATTCAAAATCATTAATAAGTTCTATTAAATAAAATTGAACAATAAATTTAAGTTCCAAAACAGTTTTGAACTTTAAAGTTAAAATCCAATTTTAATTTAATGGGATAATTGGAGTTAATTTGGTTAAAACAAGGAGGATATAGCCAAAAGGTACAGCTGGCTTGAGCCACTGGCTCGGCCTAGGTCCGAGCCAGGGCCCTCCTGGCTAAGCCAGGGCTCAGACCAGGCTCGTACCCGGGATGGACCCCCCGACCGGCCCAGCCCTGGCTCGAGCCCCGCCCGGCCCAGCCCCTGGACCGGCTCCCCCTCCCACCCGAAGCCCCTTTGCTGTAGAAACCCTAACCCTCTCTTGCAGGTGGCGGCCCGGGAAGGAGGAAGGCGCAGGGCTCCCCGGCGGCCGGCACCTGGCATCGCCCGACGTCGGCCGGCGACGTCCCCGGTGCTGGCGACGCCCACAGCGCCGGCAGGGGCGCCAGTAACGCCTGTGATAACGCCCAACTGAGCCCTCATTTGTTCTCTTTTTTCTGGTTTCTTTAAACCCAAAAACGAAGAAGAAGAACCCCCAGCTTCTCCAACGGCCACTCCCAACAGCAGTCTAGGTGGCCGGTGGATAGTGGTGACTATCTTCAGGGGATCCGGGGACCTGTCTCGCCATCCCAACGCTTGGAAAGCATGCACGAAGCCGCCGAAAAACCCTCGATCATCATCTCACAAAGGACTCCAAAAATCCCCAAAAAAATTCAAAAATTGCAGGAAAGAATAATCTAATTATTCATAAAATCGGTGATCATCTTATGAACACATATCCAACAAAAAGATCGAATTAGTGCATGGAATAATACATAGAAAAATTAATTTCGGAACTCGAAACGGGACGAGAAACAGTGGAACCTGGCTCTGATACCACTGTTGGGTTCTCGGGTTTCTCCGGATCTCCCGCGCAGCATAAATAAAAAATAAATCGGAGATCCGTTCCCGTTTCGAAAAATCTAAAAATTGGATTATCGGATAATCAGATCTTACCGTGTGCGGATTCGAATCCGCAACCGTTCGATTCCGTCGGTGCGACACCGCAAGCCGCGCAAGCGCTCGGCCTCTAGTGGAGTCCACGCGATCCTCCTCGCGACGGATATCCTCACCTTCCTCGTTGTTCGCAACCCACGAAGCCTCTGTCGTTCGCCGCAACGATCGCCTCAACGCGCGGATAATTTCCCGTCGAACGGGATTCGGAGAAGCGGCGGAGCAGATCCGGGGATCCGGATATGCCTGGGATGCTAGAGAGAGAGAGAAGGAAAGGAGGGGCGGTTAGGGTTAGCAGCAGCTTGACCTGTTCAGCCCATTCATTACATTTTATACTAACCGCGCGGTTTTTCATAAAAACCCCTGTTTATATAAAACTCACTTATTTATCCATCGCCTTGAGAATCATTTGCGTGTGACCCTCTAGGCCCAATTACCAGTCCGGTTAATAACCTAATAAGCCCAGTAACTCCTTACTGGCTTTATTAATCAATTAATAACTCTTTATTAATTAATTAATCAATCGAATTGATGTCGCACATCGAACTCGACCGGGCCTCTGATCACGTTGGGTGCCAAGCAACACTGCGTGAACCCGGAAGGTATCAGGGTTAAGTGACCCACTCTTGGAACCTTTCCGCCGACAGTTACCGCATGGATATAATCTTTCATTCGTACAATGCTCTCGAATCAACTCAGGGTATATCGTACTATCAAACCTTAACCGGTCGACTCACTTGGATTGGATGTCGCTGATGAATATCGGAAAACTCTTTTCCCGATATTATCGTCTGCCCTGGCCAGGGACTTCCGTGCATCCTTCCTAGAGCATTCTCTCTCTAAGTACCGAGAGCGAATGATTCCTTATTGACATACAATTCCCTTCGACGATATTCCGTTGTATCCGATCCTTGGCTGTTTAGAATCCCGTGGTTAGAGATTCATAAACGAAGGTCAAAGCACAGAAGTCCATCGACAAGGTATCCTTGGTGTCTCAGGTCCAAGGACCATCCACGCAACTGCGACAATAGAATCAAGCTGGTTGACAGTGAGGTACAATACCATCCAACGATTCAGTCGGATCAGTTCAGTAAAATCATTCTCCAATGAGCACCTACATATTCACCTTAGTGTCTCCACACAAGTGACTTATGAGATCAGTCACCCTCATCGCATGAGCAGGAGTAATCTGTACTAGTCTTACCGGATATATGATGTCCTTCTCGGATATCCTCCGACTAGGAACAATTAATAATAAGTGTGTTTAAGTGATCAATCTCACTAGTATGATCTCATCATAATCTGATCATTATCGCACATATTCAGGGACTTCATTATGAGACGATAATTAATACGATTTACACATAATTAATATTATGCCATTATATTAATAAATATGAACGAGATTTACATAGTCAAATTGGCTTGTAGGCCACCTAAGACTAACAGAAGGACCATTACATTTTTTGCCAATAGATCTCGAATGAAGTGATATCGGATGTCAATATATTTGGTCCTCCCATGGTACTTGGGATCCTTGGCGTAGGCCAGGACTGATATACTATCAATATATAGTAGTACACTCTGCTCTGGATGAGGAGTGATAGCAAATCGCCGCAAAAAATTCCTTAATCAAATCGCTTCCTGAAAAGCTACTGAATATGCCACGTATTCCGATTCCATAGTAGATAGAGCGATGAATGTTTGTTTCTTACTCCACCAAGTAATGGTCGTGCCACCAAGTATGAACACATATCCTGACGTAGACTTTCTTTTGTATTTGTCACTGACCCAATCAGCATCACTATAACCTTTCAATCTTAAATCAACTCATTCGTACGCACGTTACTCATTTGATTCTTCTCCTCTTTAGTCTGTGGGCATTGACTTATACTTAAAACACAATTTTTATCAACTGGAGTATCAATGTGTTTGGAGTGATCCATTCGGTATCGCTCTAAAATTTTATTAATGTAGGTTTCCTAAGACGGACTCAGAAATCTTCTAGAGAGATCTCTTACTATTTTCACTCCAAGCATATAATTTGCTTCACCCATATCTTTAGTCTCAAAGACAGAAGATAGCCACTACCTAGTGGCATTGATAGACTCCATGTCATTCCTAGCTAACAAGATGTCGTCAACATACAATGATAGGATTAGAATCTTCTCTTTCTTTCGTTTGACATGCACACAGTGATCTTCCTTAATCGTCTCAAAACTAAGTGAGGTGATTTCCCTATGAAATCTTAGATACCACTGTCTAGTCAATTGTTTGAGGCCATAGATGCAACGTTTTAGGCAGTAGACTTTGCGCTTTTGTTCATTTACTTCAAAACCCTCTAGTTAGAACATGTAAATTTCCTTATCTAGTTATCCATTGACAAATGTTGTCTGAACATCCATTTGGAAGAGTTTTAAATCTAAATGTGTGACAATTGCTAGGATCAAGCAAACAAACGTAAATCTCACCACTGGGGAGAACGTCTCATCAAAGTCTATACCCTCCTTCGGTGTATATTCTTTCACCACTAGTCGTGCTTTATATTTGTCAATTGATCTATCTGCCTTACGTTTAATTTTGAAAACCCATTTGTTTTCTATAGCCTTACGCCCATACGTAAGATCAACTAACTCCCAGACCTTATTCCTTTCCATTGAATCCATTTCATCTTGCATGGCAACTTCCATTCTTTCTTAGACAATGACGAATATACCTCTTTGACATTTTTAGGTTCTTCATCAACCGCAAGCTAACACATTAAAATCTCCTCTTCAATCTCAAAACAACGACGAGGAGTGTGCTCGCGTTTACTTTGACGCACCTAAGTTCGGCATCTACCGATTCTGATGGAGTGCTCCCAGTGGGTAAATTAAAAGGTATACTCCTACTAGCTTAATCATCTCTACTATCTCCAGTGATCATATAGTTAGGAACTAATTCTTTCCCTTCGCTAGAAGATGGTAAGAGAGTACTTGTCTCATCCACTTCTTGGAAATTAAAGCTCTTCCCGGCATTGCCAAGTTTAGGATATTCTTTCTCTAAGAATACAACGTCTCGGACCTCTTTCTCTACTATTCCTTCATCTTGATGTTGTCCGTACATGACATGTCCCTGTGAGCTATTAAGATATCTTATGAAGATAAGTTTTTTAGCTTTAGGGCCAAGTTTTTCATACTTATGGGAAGTGTCATGGACATACCCAGCTGACCCCCATAGGCGTAGATTTTCTAAATTGGACTTCTCGCCCACGCCACAACTCATAAGGGATAGAAGGAACTAACTATGAAGGCACACAGTTAAGTATATAGGCAACAATCAACAAAGCGTCCCCTCATAAGGATATTGGGAGGTTGGCATGTGCCATGATCGATCTAACCATGTCTAACAACATCTTATTCCTTCTCTCGGCAACACCGTTTTGTTAAAGAATGTATGGAATAGTGAGTTGTCTCATAATTCCCTTTTCCTCACATAGAATCTTGAACTGATCAAATAATATTCGCGTCCTTGTCCTGTGCAAAGAGCTTTTACACTCTTGCTAGTTTGATTCTTAATCTCAACTAAGAAGCACTTGAAACAATCTAATGTTTCATAGCGGTGAGCGATTAGATAAATATAACTATATCGCGAATAATCATCTATGAAGGTAAGAAAATATGATGTTCCATAACGAGCCTTCAAACTCATAGGTCCACAAATATCAGAATGAATAAGCTGCAATAATTCAGTGGCCCTTTTGGTCTTTCCGAGAGGCTTTCTGCACGCTTTTCCAACCATTTACATACAGGTAGAATAACCTTAGCGAGTGAACCTAAAAGGCCTTCTTGAGCTAACCTGGTCATTCTGTCATATCTTATGTGACCTAGGCAAGCATGCCATGTCTCAAAACTAAGGTCTTTATTATTAGGCACATACATTGTAGAAGAAGTGACGGGAGGGACGACATGAACACGGGCCTCACGCCCATGGCCTCTCGTCGGAACCTCTCTCAGGCGACCTCCGTGGAGGGACGGGCTCTCATCTCACACTATGAGGAAGGGAGAGAACACAATAACACAAATTCTCATTCATTCTAACATGCCTACAAGGGAAGAGATGACCCCATTATATAGGGAAGGGCATCTCTTGGTCAAGACAAGAATGACCTCATTAAAAAAAGAAATACCAAACATGTCCTAGGAGTAGGAAAATGACAGAAATAGCCCTTAAGGCTAGACTAAAATAAAATACATAACTATACTTGATCCTAGATAAGGAGCTCGTCGCCAAGCCACAAAGACGTCTGTGTAGCACGTGCTCGATGTCTGCTCTTCTGTCGTTCGATGTCCCCACCAACTCTCCCAGGGTGCTGGGAACTCGACCCTGTCGAGTAAGAATCCACGCCGCTCTGGTAGCGCTCGAGAAGGTCTGGATCGAGGAGTTGCAAGTCCTCTCAGCTGATCCACGTGTCTTCAGATGGTGGCCGATCTCGCCAGCGGACAAGGAAACACTGATACTCCCTTCTCCTGGTGGGATTACCTGTTCATCCAGTATTCGCTCAATTTGCTCGCGTCGTACAGGGGGTGGAGCTGGTGGACACTCCATAGGGGGGTCGCTCTCAATGGATGGTAAAGGCCCAAATGGATCACTAGGAATTGCTGTGGGCTCCTTGTAAGCTACAAGGTCTGCCACGTTAAATGTGGGACTGATCCTATAGTCTGTCGGTAAGTCCACAATATAAGCATTTGACCCGATCCTTTTTAGGATCCAGAATGGGCCAGCACCGTGGGCTTGCAGCTTTTTAACGACCCCATGAGGGGAATCATTCAGGCTACATCCTGACCATGACAAGGTCACCCTCCTGAAATTCCTCCACTCGTCTGTGTGCATCAGCCAATCTTTTGTAGAGCTGGTTGCTCTCATCAATTTACTTGCTAATGTGCTTGTGTAGGTCCTGGATATGTTGGGTAAATGACTCGGCCGACTCGGAGATGCGAGCATGCAAGGGAAGGGGAATGAGATCCACAGGCTGGTTAGGCTTGTATCCATGCACGACTTCAAAAGGGCTCATCCTGGTGGTCCTATTGACTAAACTATTATAGGCGAACTCAGCTCGGGGCAAGATTGAATCCCATGTCCCTGTGTGCTCCCCTACTAAGCACCTCAAAAGGTTCCCTAGGCTTCTGTTGACCACCTCGGTTTGGCCATCAGTTTGAGGGTGATAGGCAGTAGAAAACTTAAGTAGGGTGCCTACCCGGTGCCAAAGGGTCTTCCAAAAGTAGCTGGTAAATCTCACATCCCTATCTGAGACTATGGTCTTGGGAAGACCATGTAAACTAACAACCTCATCAAAGAAAAGACAAGCCACCTGTAGACACCGATTTTGGACCCCCTTTTGGTCATAACCCCATCATTTTATCCATCTCATTTAGCCCATCAGATTTTCTCACATAATTCAACCCACTAAATAATCAGGCCCATTAACCAATCTCGACTTTCGCCACCTTTTTCGTGGAAGGCCAGCCAGCCCGCCTTCCACCATCCTTCGAAGGCCAGCCAGCCCACCTTCCACCATCCTTTGAAGGCCAACCTGTCCGCCTTCCACCATCCTTCGAAGGCCAACATGTCCGCCTTCCACCGTCCTTTGAAGGCCACCCCTTGCCTTCCACCACCCTTCGAAGGCCAACCGGGCCGCCTTCCACCTCTCCGTGGAAGGCCAGCTACCTGGCCTTCCACGGGATTGGAAGGCAAGTTGGTTGGCCGCCCACTCCCCTAACTCTCACCTTGACCTCGTCTTCCCACGATCTCCTCTACTCGCCACCCTCACCTCCACTACTCCGATCACTCCCCACTCTGGCGACTGGTGCGCGCACCACTTCCGACCCTTGACCACTTCCCATTGGCTCTATATGATTTACGGGGATTTAGACCCCTATTTTCTCCTATTTTCCCTTCACCTATTTAAACCCCCCATGTCCCCTCGAGAAGGGGGGTTGGTAAGGGGGTTGGCTTTGAGGAATTGAGCGGGCAAGGAGTCAGAGAGCTTCGGGAGGAACTTCAAGCGAGAGAAAGCCTTGGCAGTCGAGAAGCCGGAGGAATCTCTCGCACTCCAAATGGGCTTGTCCTCTTAACCCTCTCTTTACTTTTCTCCTTTCCACTTCATTGCATCCCCACTCTCCATCTATTCCGTAACATCTCCTTCTCTCACTCCTTTTTTCTCTTTTAACACATCACTTCACTTTTCACACACGAGCACCCCCATCTACATGCATGCATGTTAGGATAACCTAGCAACCCTTACTCCCATAGGTTTTAAACAAAAAACGGGAGGTGGGTGGCCATAACATATGGTCTTCTTCCCTCCCCAAACACCCATCTGGTGCGTTTCCTTCCAATTCTAGTTGATTTCTATATTTGCATGGATAGATTCTACATATCACAGTCTTAATCGGGTTATTTTCTTCCTTTGTCTTGTCTTTTCCTTTCAGGGATCTTTACTGTATTTCTGCGTGCAGATTGCCGAGCTCTCCTCCTCTGGCCGGCCGAAGGAAGAGAAGAGGAAACCGCCGTCTCCCGCTCCCTCAGAACGCGATCACTCTCACCATCCTGCGGAGCACAAGGACCGTAAGGTAATGCTCTTGGCGATCACACACCTTAATTTCTAACCCTTCCAAATCGCCGCAGTGCTAAGACGAACGGAGAAGCCCTCGCCCGAAGCCCGCAGCAGTGACGGGGGACGTTCCGGGCGCCTACAGCCCTCTGGCGATCACGGTGGGACACCTATAGCCCGCTTCACGCATCGCGATCAAAGGTAAGAAGGTAAGGTCCCGATATATTTTATGCTGATCTGGACGACCTGTTGTTAGCCCGTTAAAGCTGCCAAACGGCCAAGCAGCTGGCCGTCCAACTCTTGGACGGCTACTCACCTAGCCGTCGACCGCCCTGGACGGCCAGGACCCTGGTCGTCCCCTCTGTTGGACGGCCAACACCCAGGCCGTCCACTTCATTGGACGGCGGGCCCCCTGGCCGCCATATTTAACTTGACGGCCAATTGATTGGCCGTCTTCTGCCTTTGACGGCCAACCGCTTGGCCGTCCTCTGTCTTTGACAGCCAAGATCCTGGCCGTCTACTGCTTTTGACGGCCAGGTCCCTGGCCGTCTACTGCTTTTGACGGCCAGGTCCCTGGCCGTCCTTTCTACTTTGATGGTTATCCTGTTCATGTATGCTGTTGCTACCTGCTTTGTTGATTCACTGTATGTTCTTGTATGTTCTGACCCGCTGGTTGTTAAATTTCTGGGTTCTTTGGGGTATCCTCCGTGACGGTTTTAAGGAAGAGCCGGCATCACATATCTAGTCACCTCTCCCACAGTATTTGACTCTCCACCTGAGGATTCCCACTCGGGTGTGACTAGTCTTATTCTGTTGGGAACCTCCGTGAGTCTCCGCGAGCCAGGGATTCCCACTTGGCCGCCGAGCAGGTTGTACCTGAAACCACCCCATAGGAACCCCAGGTTTGTGTGAAGGATTAATTAAGCCTTTCCATTCACAATCATCCACCCATAGGTGTCACTGAGGGAGTTATTTCAAAATTTAAGATACCTAACTAAACCTTGGTGGAACAAGTTTTGGAAAAGTCCAGGGTCGTTAAGGGTTTGAACTTGATTTGTTAGAACCCAGCTCTCATAATACACTGTTAATCTTTCAAGTGAAATATAAAAGCATGATGAACCGAATGTATGTTAACACTGTGTATGATGACATGGATGAGCTTGGTAACAATGTTATACACAACCCTCTGTTCGAAATTGAAGAAGATCCACAACAGACCTTCATAGGAATGCTCCAAGCATCTAGAGAAGGACTTCCGAGGAAAGATTCTGATGAATCTTCTACCTCGCAGGGAGAAGATGAGCCAGTAATTTCAAGTAGAACATTCCAAAATCCTGGAGAAGATCCGGAACTTATTGCCGTACTATCACGCTATACTCCAGATCAACTCATCCAGTTGGTTTCCCGTGGCAAAATTCAGGATGCCACTCCTCGGAAAACTCAATTCCAAGGATCTTCTAGCCGACAGGCAAATCAAGCAATGCCCACTCACACAATCCCATCTAATCTCATCAACCAGGTCACACCTCCCAAGCAGGAGGAGTTCATCTATAAGAATGAGGTTGAGACTTGTGTGCGGCAACTCATGGCCGAAAATCTCAGCCTTAGGCAACCTCATTCTCTTTTGAGCTACTGTAAGCTCCCTCTGGCCTACTTTCCACCATGATTCAAAGTACCTAAGTACAGGAAGTACGATGGTACTACTGACCCACATCATCACTTATCCAGGTTTCTCATGGATTCCCACCAGTGGCTCTTCGATAGAGTCCTCCTTGTCCACCTTTTTCAGAAGTCTCTCGAAGGAGAGACCTTGAGATGGTTTTCTTCTCTACCAGCTACTGACCTAATCAACTTTGATATGGTCTCTGAAAGATTTATTACCCACTTCAACCACATGGCAGCCTTGCCCCCTACCTTGTTTGATCTTGTAACGGAAAAAATGAAGTCCGATGAAGACTTCACTCACTTTGCTAATAGGTGGAGAGCTATGGCTTCTAGAGCAGAGGTTGTCATCCCTGAAGCACAAGCAGTCACTATGCTTGTTAACAATGCCACCCCCTAGCTCCAAGCTATTCTCATGCTTAGCGAACTTCAAACATTCGCTCAGCTATACAACCGAGCTAGGGTAGTTCAGTCACAAATCCGAGACTCCACTCTGCCTTCGTTCTTTGAGAACATAAATATGAACAAGAAAGCCACACCAACTCCTACCACGGAAGGAGTCACCATCAACGAACAGGTCAGTATGCTAGCACAGCCAACCAGGGTTCCTAATTCCCATCCTAAGTCTGACACTCAGCCCAATCAAAAATCATATTTAGTTGTTCCTCCCCCGACTAATTACAGTCGTCCTATGGCTAAGCGAGCATCATATCCGCCTCTGCCATAATCATTGGCAGACATTTTTTATGCCTTGCTAGTTTGTAACGCCATTCAACTCCCACCTCAAAGAGAAGGTGTTCCGCGCAATACAGACACGTCCAGGTATTGCCCCTACCATAGGATCACAGGACACACGATCTACAATTGCTTCACCTTCAGGGATTGGGTGTACGACTTGAATGATGAAGGTCGGATAAACTGGGGGGACATGAGGAAGGCTATTGATGCTTTGAAGGCTAAGAAGGAACTAGGAATTGTGAAAGACCCGTTGCCTTCTCATCAAGTGGTTCAAGATTCCTCCAATTCTCAAGGAAAGGTCAACACTTTGATCAAAGACTTGGAGCCTGTAATAGTTTGCAGAGAACAATACTGGGAGTATGAAGGGTCTGGGATAAAACATCAAGATCCCACCTGGTCGCGTGAGACTAAAGGAGTTACTCCAGAAGTCTCCACGCTTTCCCTTAACGAGCCTTTGGTCCTAATCCGACCCAAAGAGAAACCAGCAACCCTTAAGCCGGTCACTCTCATTCAGATCCCTCCGATCACAGCCGAGGGGCCCACCCTATCCATCTTCTGTCCAACCAGGAACCAGGGTTCGATGACCGGCTTCAATCCCATAAGGTCACCAATGGAAGCGGACCCAATCTCGGTGGGGGTAACTCTCAGGAATCGCATCATTCCTCCGAGCCAACCCTTGGACTCCCAGGGTAACTCAATCCCTACCACGGGGAATGCCCAGTCTAAGTATGACATTCTCCAGTATTTAGAGAAGACCCCTACTAAGATCTCTATCCTTGAGCTAATACAGAAATCACCCACACACAGGGAGACGCTGTTTAATTTCCTACAACAAATCACGGTCAATGAGGATCTTTCTAGTAGAGGAGTCACTAATGCCATCCTCTCAGTCACTCAGGCCCCTATGATCTCCTTTCCGGAAAAGGATCTAGCTCCCCCCGAGTGCCGATCCCTTCCTTTGTGCCTAACCGCCATTCTCAATGGTCATTCAGTAGACTCCATTTTACTGGATACCGGAGCCTCTATCAATGTATGTCCCCTTAAGACCCTCAAAAGGATAAGGATAGATCCAGAGAAGGTTGAGTCCACCTCTATGATGGTCTCAGCTTATGATAATTCCCAAAGACCAGCAGATGGAAAGATCAACCTGCAACTGGAAATCGGCCTGGTGTCCATGATTTTGGAATTTTACATCCTGGATGTTAAGCCAATCTACAATGCTATTCTAGGGAGACCTTGGATGGACCAAACCCTGAGAGTCCCATCCACCAACCACCAGTGCTATAAGTTCCCGTATAACGGGAAGATTGTGAAGGTCAAAAGCACTCCCTACATTGAGTCATTGGACTCAGTAACAGCAGAACAAATTCCGTCCATGATAACTTCTAGGAAAGGCAAAGAGCCCGTTCTTTCATCAGTGAATTCTCACCTTAGGCCTAAGCCTAGCATAGGTTGGCAGCTCATGAGTAAGATGGGGTATAGCTCAGGCTCCGGGTTAGGGAAAGAAGAACAAGGCATTCGTGACCCCATCTTAGAGAAACCTGTCATTGGAGGATGTGGCCTGGGTTACAAGTCTACTGAACCACCAAAAGAAACAAAGGAATGGTCCCTCATGAATCACTTTGTGAGAAAGAAGCAGGGATTACCCAGGATAGAGGAGGAAGTGCAAGAAAATCATGAGGGTAGTCGAGAAGGAAATGAAGAATATTTTGGCATATCATCCTTGTTTCGCGAATCAAGCAGCCCACCGATAGGGCTCTTCTTGGCTAGGAATGAACCAGCCCCTGCTACGTTCATTCCTTTCTTGTTCCACCCACCTTTCGTCCCGATGCTCTCAGCTCCGGTCGACGCCACTTCTTCTAAATGTTTCATGTTAGAGGCGTTCAGTCACGAAAAAAAAAGTCCAATTCCCATCCTGAAGGGGAGGAAGTCACTTTTGAGGAGCTTACGTGGTGGGGCAACCCCGCCATCGTTGAACCTTTGTCCCAAGGGTCTACCCTTGTCCCATACAGGACAAGACTGACCCATTCTCCAGGTCATGTACATAGCAGTTTAGGAATTAGGATAGCCTCCTCCCTGTCTAGAGATTGTAGGGCTAAGTAAGTTCCTTCGTTCTTAGTTCAGGAGTTAGCAAATAGGTGTAAAGTTTTGAACAAGTTGGATAAGTTTCTTCAGATAGGGGTCATCTCTGAACCATTGGAGATGGTGAAAAACGAATCTTGCAGTGATGGTCTGGGAGTATTTGAGCTTAGCGAAGGAGAAGAGGAGGATGACTTGGCCGAACCACTTGCCAATGGGACGAGACGGTTTGATGAACCTTCATCAGCCATCGACGAACCCACTAAAGAAGTCAACCTTGGAACAGAGGAGGATCTGAAGATAGTGCTAATTAGCGCCCGTTTGAGTCCAGAAGAAGAAGGGTCCATAATAGCCGTGCTCCAAGAACATCGTGATGGGTTCGCTTGGTCATACGAGGATATGCCCGGATTAAACACAGAATTGGTAGAACATCGGCTAATCCTCAAGCCTGATGCTAAACCCGTGAAACAAAAGTTGAGACGGCTACAACCGGAATTAGCACTTAAAGTAAAAGAAGAGGTTGACAAACTACACAAGGCCAAGTTCATCCGGGTAGTGCTCTATCCTAAGTGGGTGGCTAATATCGTCCCCGTAGCAAAAAAGGACGGAAAGGTTAGGATTTGCATAGACTTTCGCTATCTCAATCAAGCCTGTCTAAAGGATGATTTCCCACTACCTCATATAGACTTGCTGGTCGATAACACGGCTGGATTTGAAATGTTGTCCTTCATGGATGATTTTTCGGGATATAATCAAATCCGACTAGCTGAAGAAGACCAAGAGAAAACATCTTTCATAATCCCATGGGGAACTTATTGCTACATGGTCATGCCATTTGAGCTTAAGAATGCTGGAGCCACCTACCAGAGGGCTATGATGGCAATCTTTCATGACATGATTCACATCGACATGGAGGTTTATGTGGATGATATCTTAGTGAAGTCTAAAACCAGGAAGGGACATGCTCAAATCCTTAGGGCTGTAATGCAGATGTCAAGAGAGCACCAACTAAAAATGAACCCAAAAAAGTGCGTATTCGGTGTTTCTTCTGGTAAATTGCTAGGGTTCATGGTGAGCAGAAGGGGGATTGAGGTTGATCCAGACAAAGTGAAGGCGATAGTGGAAATGCCCCCTCCTAAAAGTGTCAGGGATATAAAGGGTCTCATCGGCCGTTTGCAATTCATCAGACGGTTCATATCTCAACATTCTGTGAGATGTAAACCCTTTTATGATTTATTGAAAGGAGGGGCAAAGTTTATTTGGAGTGATAAGTGCCAAAAGGCCTTCGAAGAATTGAAGAGCTATCTTCTCAATCCACCAGTCCTTATGGCTCCTATCCCAGGGCGGCCTTTATTGCTATATGTCTCCACCACTGAAGAATCGGCTGGAGCAGTATTGACCCAACTTGACGATGAGAAGAAAGAAAGAGCAGTGTACTATCTCTCCAAGCTTTTCAACGATGCCGAAAAGCGATACACTACCATGGAAAGGACATGTGCGGCCGTCGTCTGGGTAGTGCAGAAATTGAAGCACTACTTCCTCGCCCACGAAGTCAAACTCCTAGCAAGAATGGACCCGATCAAATATTTGCTAGAGCGGCCAGTTGTAACAGATAGGCTGGTGCGATGGCAGACCTTCTTGAACCAATTTGACATTACCTATGTAAATCAGAAGGCTGTGAAGGGGCAAGCAATTGCCGAACACCTAGCTCATCATCCACTACCTACATTTTCGCCCGCCAACGAGGAATTCCCGGATGAGGAGTTGGGTCTAATAGTGGATGATACTCCATCTTGGGTCCTTTACTTCGACGGGGCGCTTAATTCTCAAGGTAGTGGGATAGGAGTGGTCCTCGTATCTCCGGAAGGGGTAAGTATTCCGCACGCTTGCCAACTCTCCTTCTCAGTGACCAACAATGCCGCTGAATATGAGGCTCTCCTAGCTGGCTTAAAATCAAAGTCGTGGAATTGAGGATAATTGGAGATTCTCAATTGATCCTCCGCCAAACCGTGGGCAAGTATCAAACCCGGGATTCAAAATTGAAGCCATATCAGGAGTTAGTGAAGTCGCTAACCAGGCACTTCAGAAGGATTACCTACGTACATGTGCCTAGGTCTCAGAATATCCTAGCAGATGCCCTGGCCTCCCTATCTTCAGCACTAGAGATTCCCGTCACCAAAAGATCAGCCACCATCACTCTACACAAGCAAGACTCGCCCTCCTTCCGGGACCCCTGGTTCCAACAATTCCTCCGCTCATCTGAACATGTCTCTGCTATCACGGAGGAACTCACCCCCGATTGGGATGATGGGAATCCGTGGTATTTTGATATCATGAACTACCTTCGCGATGGGTCATTCCCATCTTATGCCACATCTTCTGACCGTAAGGCTATCCGCCGTGCATCTCAACGATACCTTATCTTAGGTGGTCGCCTTTTCAGAAGATCCTTCAGCGGGGTGCTCCTTCAGTGTCTAGATGATACCGAAATTCACCATGTCATGGAAGCAGCCCATGCAAGCGATTGTGGCGGTCATATCAATGGCCGTACCTTAACTCAGAAGCTCCTCATGTCCTATTATTGGCCTTCGATGGAGGCTGATTGTTCCATATTTGTTCAGAGGTGCTTGAAATGCCAGTTACATGCTAACAAGGTTCATGCACCTTCATCATCTCTCAAATCCGTCATTTCCCCGTGGCCCTTCGCCATGTGGGCATTCGACGTTATAGGACCTTTGGAGGATAGATCAGGCGAAATAAAAAGGAAATCATTCATCCTAGCTGCCACTGAATATTTCACTAAATGGGCTGAAGCAGAAGCATTTGTGGAAATCAAAGCATCCACGGTGGTGAAGTTCATCAAGCGCAACATTCTTGCCAGGTTCGGGACACCGCGCGATCTCATCACCGACAATGGACCACAATTCATCTCCCAAGAGCTCCAGGACATGTGCAGTAAGTATGGCATTAATTTGCACCATTCTTCGCCTTACTATCCACAAGGAAACGGTCAGGCCGAAGCCACCAATAAGACTCTCATTCGAATCATCAAAAGAACTTGCAGATCTCACAATTATTCAGACTGGTCGGATCGCTTAGTAGAAGCTCTTTGGGCGTATCGTACTTCTGTCCGAACCCCCACCGGACAAATACCTTATGCACTGACATTCGGAACAGATGCGGTACTTCCATACGAGATTCTCCTTCCCTCTCTAAGAGTGCAGTTGGACAATGGAATTAGCGACGCCGAACGTCGTAAGGCCATGTTAACCCAACTGGAACTATTAGACGAAAAAAGGATAATGGCGGCAAACCACGCTCAAGTTTACAGAAATAGGATCGCAAGATTCTATGCAAAGAAGGTTCTCGAAAGAAAGTTTGAAATTGGGGAAATGGTACTCAAGAGAAAAATGATTAAAATTCCTGGTCCCAGGAGCAAATTGCATGAAAACTGGGAAGGTCCATTTGTAATCAAGGAGGCATACTCAGGTAATGCATATCGCTTAATCAATGAAAAAGGAGAGGAGTTACCCCACCCATAGAATGGGGTGTATCTGAAGAAGTTTTACCCATAAAAACGCACAAAAAAATTCAAAATTTTCAAAAATCCAAAAAAATGAAATATCCCAAAAAGCAACAAAAATATTTGTAAATATGCACATGCTTCAATGAAAATGACAAAAAAATTAGAAAAGACACAAAATCCAACTGTTTGGTGACTGCCACGTAACCCCCTGTCTAGGTCTAGTTGCATGATAGATTGGGTTAACATTAAGGTTTGGCTAAGACTTTGGTCCACCAGAACCTTGGACGTGTCTACTTTACTTTCATACGGATCCCTATGATCATCATGAGATGCACACATCTACATGTTTTTCAAAGAGAACCTTCTTAAAATGAGTTCCAAGTCTTTAGTATACTGTCAAAATGCAACATTTGCTCTTCGTCTCTCGACCGATCAGGACAGTCGACACCCTTAAACGGCCAAGCTCAGCAAACTGCGGTTCCTCAACAACCCGATAGATGTAACCCCTCAAAAGGGCCCAAAAATGAAATGTAAAGGACCAGAGCACGTGAAGAGGGCAGTGTCCCCGCAGGCAGAATATCAAATAACCCTGAAAAATGTCAAGAGTGGAAAAGAAATACAAAAAAGAAAAGGGGTTCAAGCAATCATACAAAAAAGCCTGGTCGTGACCGTGCCTGGCCATGAAATCTACCAAAGGCCTGAAAAGTCAAAATAGGGGCATCTAGGAGGTCCAAAAGGGGTCCGTTTTGTCATAGCTCGCCCTTTTAACGGTTTTGTCAATCCTCCTGTGAGGTTTGTCTCCAAAATTTCTTCACTTTTCCCCCCTCAAGGTTTTAGCACGAGATAGCTATCTAAAGACTGAATATCATTTTAAAATGGTTCGTTTTTCGAAAGATCATCATATGCTCACATGATCACAGGAGTCCAAAATGGGTGAAGAGTAATGTCAGTGTTTTTGGTAAACCAATTCCTTAACCATAATCTCAATGAGCACTCTCAAGACTTCGGACTTAGGTCAATGCATGCGCGTCACCAATAGGTGCGACGGCGTCTAATTCCGGGTCAGCGTCGTGCGGTTGACCGTTAGGGTTCCAAGGTGTTCCATCTTATACTTTCTAGATTGTAAGGAAAGAGACCCGGGTCGGGCAAATCATTTACCTCGAAAACATTTTGGGCAAACTTGGTGGTCGGAAGCAGCTGGGAGCCTAAGCATGGCATGACGGTATTGTCATCAGTATGAGTCTTAGCCGGTCAAGCTTAGTTTGAGGAGTCTAGAGGCCCAAATCAATCTAGATCTGTGCTTAGGATACCTGGGAAGTTGAGTGTGCATTTCCCTTCCTTCATTCAATCAGGCTAAGTTTGGGCAGTCACCAGGGGGTCGGCATCCAAAACATGTCTTCATCTACCACATACCCCACTTATTAATATTCACTAGTATTTGCATATTTTGTTATCACATCGATTTCAATGCTCTTTCTTTTGTCTGATTAGTAGGACACGGCCCCTTGACCCTATGCGAAGGCTAGGGAAAAGGTGGTTGCTCTTTTGGGCAAGGGGCCGAAAACAGATACTACTAACTATTTCCCCTAATGTTGTGCATGCAAGAATAACAAGTATGAACAAAAAGCAAAACAAGAAGTGCCCGATGCAAATAGTGAAATATGCAAGTATAACATAATATTCATATATCACGACACAGGGGCATACCCCTGCGTCGGCTCTCAATCCCTCTTCCTTCCTTCCGCTTCATCATCTCTCCTATCTCGAGAAGAGTGCCTCATCTGACTCTCAGCGTCATCCTCCCGAGCACGACGATGACCTGATGCCGGTCGCATAGACCCCGATGAGCCAACAAGTCGCAATGCTCTCCACGCGTCCTCAGCGAGAAGGGAGTAAAGGTCTCTAAAGACAGAGCTCCCAGTAGGTGCCTGGCCAGCCGACGGGGCAGGAATGGGGGGACGAGCTCCTGGACTATGTGTGCTGGATCTCGTGGCTCGTTCTCACCCCTTCTTCATCACTCAGTCCCACAGAGTCCGGTACTTGAAATCAAGCTCCCTCACCTCTGTCTGCGACCTCGTCAGCTCCTCCCGTAAGCCGGCTATCTTACCCTCCCAGTACACGTTGGGGTGGGATCCTTCTCTCGCCCTGGCCTGAGCAATCCGCTCCTCTAAGACCTTATCTCTCAACTGATGATTCAGGCTCTCCAATTCTTGCGCCCTGGCTAAGGCGGTCTCCACCTCCTGACGCTGCAAAGGAACTTAGGTTTAAGCAAGCTCAATCAGAATAACACAAGAGCGGAACAAGTCTCACCTGCTGTGCCAAATCCGCCTCCCGGGCCTCCGCACAACGGAGAGCATCCTGAAACCTCGCCTCCCAATCGACAGGGGCAGCTGGCCCCTGGGATGATGAGCCCGCACCAAGATCTCCTCGCAGCCCGTGACGGGCCAGCATCTCTCTCTGCATCACAAGGGTTTCACAAAAATCAAAGGACAATCTCACACCCGAAATCAGAAATCATACTTCTCACCAATTCTCCAATCTGGTGAAGCAGGTCACTCGTCTGTAGAACCAGAATCTCATTCTGATTCTTTAGGATCTGCACAGCTTCAGTTTCAGGCATCTGTTGCAGGAATACCACCAAGATTAGTCAATGAGAGAAGATTGGGTGAAATGGATTGAAGGGTTAGAGTGACGCACCCGCCGCGCATCCAGAAACATGCGATCCGCGTACCGTCGGGCGTAATCCCCCAAGTATCTGTAACTGTCTCGCATGAATTTATCCTCCTACAGGGCATCCCCGGTGCGGTACCATACTTCAATCTCAGCCCGCCTCACCACTCGCTAATCCTGACCGATTGCAGAAGATCGGCGACGACCGCGGTTCATATCAGGATAGGTCGGAAAGGTGAGTAAAGGCTGATGCCATCCCTACGTGCGGTAGGCCATCCGAACAAAGAGGCCGTCACAGATGTTCACACACAGCAAGGGCACCTCCCGCCGGAACTGGGAGAGACTCTGAGACACCCATGGATGATCGGCCAGGTCCTCCTCTGCACATGGCATCCACACCACCTGAATGAAGTAAAGGGTCAGACTTAATCATTTGTTAAGATGCACACATATCTCAAATCCCTCACCATATGAGGAGGAAATGTGTCGAGCTGGGCACGGATGTCCTCCACGCGGTACATCACGGGACGATAATCCCGGATCATTTCCCACCGCGCCATAAGTGGAGTCCATCCCTCACGATCTGCAGAGATGGCCTCTCGGCCGATGGGGAAGTGGGTATAACCCCAGATCTACAAGGGACAACACAGTCAATGTCAACCAACATAAGTGAGGAAGGACGGAGATCGACAACCAAGAAGGATTACCTGAAGAAAAGGCGTGAATCCACCCAAATTGCTAGATCCCTGGCGATAGCTCACCATATGGGAAAAGAGGTGACCCAACATCGTAGCTCCCCATGCCATCTTCTTCGCCGCTTGGAGGTCCTCCAACAATGGCAGATACTTTAGGTTGACCTTCTCTGAAGCTGTAGCAAATAGCAGCCTTCCTAAGAAGAACAAGAGGAAGATCCGTAAGTTCTCGTCGTCTGAGCGGCCATCCAAGTCCAACAGCACCTCCACTCTCTCGGCAAAAGCCTCAAGAGTCTCGCTCGGCATCCGTCGTACCCGACTCAATCCTACAGACCGGGCGAAATGTCCGAGGGGTATGTGAGATAGTGCTCCTTGAACCCAATAGTACCCCTCACCCAGGAGTCGATCTGACAGCTGCCTGTAATCCCTGAGCTCCGGACCCACTACCGGATCACCAATGACCGGCAAGCTTGTCAAGAAGGAGACGTCCTCCAGCGTAGGCAGCATGTGTCCCCAGGACATGATGAAAGCTCTGCATCTGTCATCCCAGCGCTCTCGCAGAGCCACTAAGAAGGGCGCATCAACCATGAATGGTCGGATCCGAAACAACGGCCCGAACCCAAACGCGTCCACCTGGAAAAGGAGCCGATCGGGCAGCGCATGGTACCAGGCCCAAACCAACTCCCAAGAAACTCGGCCCCGGACTCTCTGTGGACCCTATAAATCCCAACAAGATTAAAAGTTAAGGGCATGATCATACAAAAGGGATTCTGAGTGAGCGAGGCAGCTGGCCCCCACCCTGACGGATGGCTGACAGGCGGCGGGGCCGTCCGCCGTCCGTACGGACGGACGACACGATCTCCTGCCGTCCGCCACACCGGTCACCACGGATCAAAAGAAGAACAAAAACTAAGGGACTCACCTTCTTCTTCTTCGGGGGCACCTCCTCGTTGCCGCGGCCCTCTCCTCTTCTTCTTCTTCCTCTTCGGCGCGAAGCGGGTCCTCGCCGCCACCGTCGCTAACACCCACCTCGTCGCCGCCGCCGCTGGAGCTCGCTCCATCGCCGCCGCTGCCGCCTCATCGCCACCGCCGGTCCTCCTCCTCCTAAGAGAGCGGGGAAGCCAAACTCGCGCCATGGAAGAGTGGGGGAGAAATCGGAATCGGAAAAGAAGAGGAAGAAAGGGTAGGGAGAGAACTAGAAGGCCCCGGGGCTTCTTAAAGCCATCCGACGAGTCGGACGGCCAAACGAATGGCCGTCCGCCGTCATGGACGGCCATGCGCGTGGCCGTCAGACGGGTCGGACGGCCACTCGTCTAGCTGTCCGCCAACGTGGACGGCCATAAGACTGGCCGTCCGACAGGTGGGACGGCCATCTATGTGGCCGTCCACTGTCACGGACGGCTACCTACGTGGCCGTCTACAGCAGACCTTTGTCCATGTCGAGGGAGTTTTCAGGAAAGCAAAATTTGTATTATTTACTAGAATTTCAATTAATACTTTATTCCAGTGCTCTACGGCCCATGAAAAAGGCACATACAGCAGGTCGTACATTTGTTAAGGATCATCGGAACAAAGATAAATTTTTCCACGGTCAGAAAGTTCAAGTAATCACGCCAGTCATCCCTCGTCTTGAGATGAGCCGTGAGACACCTAATTTTATCCTCGGGACCAAGAAGCGAGCGTGCAGGATACCATGCGTTGTGCTGAAATATCCTGGAGGTGGAAGCCACCTTTTCATCAAAATCGAAAGCTAAATGCATCTCCATCCACAACTGCAAGGTGAATAAGCTCCCCCGTACAGATCGCCCCATGCTCATGTGGCTAAGCCCTCCATATAGATGTGACAGAATCACCGGGGCAAGAGAATGACCTTTCCACAATAAGCTCAGTACGCTCACATACTCCCTTTCTAGCACAAAGCCTGAAGTTGGAAACCATAAGACTCCCCCAAGGACTAGGCATAAGCCTCGCATCAGTCTCTCAGATTCGACCGTCTTGCGTTTAATCTCTCAGACCAACCAGTGCGCAAGGCGATCGACGAGGATTCCTCGCTTGTCAGTCATGCGGCATACCTCCCGTTTGTCCTGCACTATATCAGCAAAGATTTCCTCCCATGCAGGCAAAGCAGAGGGATCGCCGGTGGCTAGGCTCTCCCAGCCATAGAAGATTTCTACCTCCTCCACCAACACTGTCACCTCGAATTCTCGGAACACGAACGTATGCGTCTCCGGATGCCACAGTTCGAGCAGTGCACCCAGCCCCTCCCAGTGCCAGTGAATGAAGGTGAACCATTTTGCGAACACAATGGAGCGGGTCAGATTCCACCGGCGCATATACACCCTCATGTCTAGGGTAATCACGTCCATCAGGGCCGCAAGCCATGCATACTTGTGAGTATGCCTAGCATCAGGGAATTTGGGAATAGGCTGCAGGACAACCAAAAGTCAAGAGAGAGGAGAGAGTCAAGGTAAACGACATAAAAGTTTGAGCATACCTGTCCATGGGCCAGTAGGTTGCTGAGATGGCCTTCAATATCTGATAAAATCTGAGGTTCCCTAGCAGTTGCACGAGCAGAGGGCGAGGCCATTTTTCCCACATAAAGTTTGAGTTCTCGAAGAAAGCCTCGGGACAACCCTCCCCTTTTAAGACCACGGGATAAACTACAAACTTTCCACGTTCTATAAAAGACAAAGGGCATGCATATCCTTTGGCCTTCCACCTTTTCATAGACGGCATACCCCTTGGCCTTCCATCCTTGCATAAACGGCACATCCCTTGGCCTTCCACCTTTTCGTAGAAGGCATGCTAGTTGGCCTTCCACCGTTTTAGAAAAGGCTCACCTACGTAAAGGCATATTGCCCTTCTCCCCTCTCTACTTTAAGGAGGTAACTTCACCCTCAAGTTCAGGAGACCACTTTGCTTAATATCAACAAATTAATGGTTATTCCTGGAAATCGAGTCGAAACCATATCGGATTGGCATCCTACAATTAGAATAGCCATATCTTCCATATCGGCTTTGACTCAAAACTAACCATTTGCTTCTCATCCTTCCGCAGTTTAAATACTTAAATGATATGACCATTGGATATATGAACTTTGCTAATGTGTGTTTTGCAGCTGCAGGAAATCTGAAGCAAGTAGGACCGAAGATACAGGAGGCTAATAACTTTGGGCGTATAAACTCTGAGTTCCTCTTTAAACAAAACAATGAGGAGTCTATATTCTCCAAGTTATTCGATTGGCCAATAAATCCCTCCTGTTTGCATTAGGAATTTGTTTTTCAATTTTAAACCAGCATGCATTTGCATAAGCATCCATCTTCGTCCTAGGGGCAATGACCATAGTTTATCACTCTGCTTAACCCATTGTTGATCTGTGAGTCTGGCAATTGTTCATCTGTTAGCCCTTTGAATTGCAAGACCTTACCCTTTTCAATTCATGTGCTTGAGATTCTCTCACTTGGCGATCACATGATGCGCCAGGCCACCGTACGCCCGTTGTGTCGAGACCATTTCAAGTCACACTCCTCCATCTTTCATGCTTGAGATCCCCTTGGGCTAGATCGTTGCATCCTGGTGCGTCAAGGCCTCGCAGTTCCAGCACCCGAGGGTCCCACGGATTGTGATTCTATAGTTTGAACATTGTTCCCCTTCTTAATCACCCTTGCAATTCGAATAGCCAACTCTCATGCATTTACCACACTCTCATACCATCTTTGGATATAGCTCATACCTTCTATGGGCTGTTCAAAATTAGGTTCGATTTTCGGAACACCAATTTATCATTCCGCTCCACTCCACTGCAAAACATGTATCCCGGAGGGGCATTTGTAGACACCGATTTTGGACCCCCTTTTGGCCATAACCCCATTATTTTATCCATCTCATTTAGCCCATCAGATTTTCTCACATAATTCAACCCACTAAATAATCAGGCCCATTAACCAATCTCGACTTTCGCCACCTTTTTCGTGGAAGGCCAGCCAGCCCGCCTTCCACCATCCTTCGAAGGCCAACATGTCCGCCTTCCACCATCCTTCGAAGGCCAACCTGTCCGCCTTCCACCGCCCTTTGAAGGCCACCCCTTTCCTTCCACCACCCTTCGAAGGCCAACCGGGCCGCCTTCTACCTCTCCGTAGAAGGCCAGCTACCTGGTCTTCCACGGGATTGGAAGGCAGGTTGGTTGGCCGCCCACTCCCCTAACTTCCACCTTGACCTCATCTTCCCACGATCTCCTCTACTCGCCACCCTCACCTCCACTACTCCGATCACTCCCCACTCCGGCGACTGGTGCGCTCACCACCTCCGACCCTTGACCACTTCCCATTGGCTCTATAGGATTTACGGGGATTTAGACCCCTATTTTCTCATATTTTTCCTTCACCTATTTAAACCCCCCATGTCCCCTCGAGAAGGGGGGTTGGTAAGGGGGTTGGCTTTGAGGAATTGAGCGGGCAAGGAGTCAGAGAGCTTCGGGAGGAACTTCAAGCGAGAGAAAGCCTTGGCAGTCGAGAAGCCGGAGGAATCTCTCGCACTCCAAATGGGCTTGTCCTCTTAACCCTCTCTTTACTTTTCTCCTTTCCACTTCATTGCATCCCCACTCTCCATCTATTCCGTAACATCTCCTTCTCTCACTCCTTTTTTCTCTTTTAACACATCACTTCACTTTTCACACACGAGCACCCCCATCTGCATGCATGCATGTTAGGATAACCTAGCAACCCTTACTCCCAGAGGTTTTAAACAAAAAACGGGAGGTCGGTGGCCATAACATATGGTCATCTTCCCTCCCCAAACACCCATCCGGTGCGTTTCCTTCCAATTCTAGTTGATTTCTATATTTGCATGGATAGATTCTACATATCACAGTCCTAATCGGGTTATTTTCTTCCTTTGTCTTGTCTTTTCCTTTCAGGGATCCTTACCGTATTTCTGTGTGTAGATTGCCGAGCTCTCCTCCTCTGGCCGGCCGGAGGAAGAGAAGAGGAAACCGCCGTCCCCCGCTCCCTCAGAACGTGATCACTCTCACCATCCTGCGGAGCATAGGGACCGTAAGGTAATGCTCCTAGCGATCACACACCTTAATTTCTAACCCTTCCAAATCGCCGCAGTGCTAAAACGAACGAAGAAGCCCTCGCCCGAAGCCCGCAGCAGTGACGAGGGACATTCCGGGCGCCTACACCACCCTAGATGCATCTGAAGTTTTGGAGCAAGGGATGAAGTGGGCCATTTTTTAGAACCGATCAACCACTACGAAAATGGAGTCATGCTTACGAGGGCTCCGTGGTAGTCCAAGCACAAAATCCATACTCACGTCCTGCCAAGGACGATTAGGGATGGGAAGGGGAGTGTAGAGGCCAGTGTTCTGGCGTTTTTGCTTGGCTGTGGCGCAAGTACGGCACTGGGCTACTAAACGATCTACATCGCGCTTTAGGCTTGGCCAATAGAATCGACTTTCAACAGCCTCAATGGTTTTGTTTCGACCAAAGTGCCCACCTAGACCGGCCGCATGTACCTCCCAAATTAAAAATTCGCGAACGGAGGTGCGTGGCACACAAAGCTGCTGACCTCTAAATAAGTATCTGTTCTGCAGAAGATACTCACTCGTACCCCTAGAGGATCCGGCTTTAAGCGTGGTATAGATCTCTCCAAAAACAGGACATCCCTCATACAATTTCTTGAGTTTATCAAACCTAGTCACCTCAACACTCATGATGGAAAGAAGGATACTCGTCGACTGAGGGCATTTGCAACCCTTTTCTCGACTCCCGCCTTGTGCTTCAGCACAAAAGTGTAGGCCTGCAAGAACTCTACCCATCGACCATGCCTAGGATTCAGCTTTTTTTGGGAGCTGAGGAAGCGGAGTGTCTCATGATCGATGTACAAGACAAATTCCTATGGCAACAAATAATGTTGCCAATAGCGAAGAGCCTGGACCACGGCATAGAACTCTTTATCATAAGTTGAATATTTCAACTTAGCATCAGCTAGCTTCTCACTGAAATATGCCACAGGGTGCCCTTCTTGACTTAACACTCCTCCTATACCGACCCCAGAGGCGTCACAAGAGACCTCAAAAACTTTAGAGAAATTGGGGAGCGAAGTATGGGGGCCTGAGTGGTTCGATTCTTGACCTCGACGAAGGCTTTGGAAGCAACCTTCATCCGCCCAAAAGGTTCCTTACAGATACAATCCGTAATTGGGGCCATCACAGTGCTGAATCCCCTAATGAATCGCCTATAGAAAGATGCTAGTCCATTGAAACCGCGAACATCATGGATGCTCATAGGCTGGGGCCACTCAACGATCGCCTTGACCTTTTCAGGGTCGGCAGAGACTCCCCTATGTGATACTATGAAGCCTAAGAAGGTTATTTGATCAGTAAAAAATGTGCACTTCTTAGGATTTGCATACAAGCTCTCTTTTCTCAACACTTCGCAAACCTGGCAAAGGTGGGCCAAGTGGTCCTCCTTGGTCCTACTGTAAATGAGAATGTCATTGAAGTAGACAACAATAAAGGAGCCCATGAAGGGTCGGAGGACCTGAGTCATCAGCCTCATGAAGGTGCTGGGAGCATTGGATAGCCCAAAAGGCATGACGAGCCACTCGTAAAGACCATCCGTAGTCTTAAAAGCAGTCTTCCACTCATCCCCTGACCGGATGCAGACCTGATGGTATCCACTCTTTAGGTCAATCTTGGAGAAGATGGTGGCTCCTGCCATCATGTCAAGCATGTCGTTAAGTCGGGGAATGGGGAACCTATATTTCACAGTGATTCTATTGATGGCGCGGCTGTCAACACACATCTGCCAGGTGCCATCCTTTTTTGGGGTCAGGAGGGCTGGCACTCGGAAAAAACCCTTCCCAATGAGCTCCTCGACCTACCTCTGTAATTCCGCGTGCTTGGTGGGATTTAAACGATAGTGACGCAGGTTGGGCAAGGTGGACCCAGGGACGAAATCAATAGCATGTTGTATGTCACGTATGGGTGGCAGATGATTCGGAAGATCCTCGGGAAAGACATCGTGGTACCTGTGCAAGACGGTTTCCACTTCCTCAACTCGTGGAGTGGAGTAACCTTCAGATGGATTACTCATGACGACAGCCCAAACCGGGGCTCCCTTGGCAACCTCGCCCTCAAATGCACTTGCTTTGATTATATGAAGGGATACCCTCGCTTTTGACTTTGTGTCCAGATCTGGGTTGGGTGGGTTGGATGGGGAAGGAACGAATGGGGAGGGGCTTAGTGAAGGTGAGGACGTGGCAGGTGACTTTTCCCAAGATGGGATCTCCCTCTTGGTGGGGTTCTTAGGTGGGAAGGGATGCAAGAGAATCTTCCTGCCATTGTGTTTGAAGACACAAATGTTGGCCTTGCCAAGTAGGGTAGCATCCTCATCATAGATCTATGACCTACCCAAGATGATGCTTCCTACTTCCATGGGAAGGACGTCACACCAAATCGGCTTCTGATAGGATTAAAACTCAAGGGGTACCAGGCAGCGGGTCCTGATGGGTAATGATGAGGCATTAATCCACGAGACTTGATATGGCTCAGGGTGAGTCTCAAGATCTAGGCCTAAACGAGAGACACAATCAGTGGAAATTGCGTTGATACAACTTCCACTATCGATTATGATCTTGCATGGTTGGTCGGCTATCCTAGTGTAGGTGTGGAAGATGGAGGTTCGACGCTAGTCCTCCTCTTTGGTCTATATGAGAATGCATCTCACCACACCAAGCCTAGTGTCCCCGTGTGAGTCCACAATGCCTTAGACTCTGGCGTACCCCCTATGCACACACCCTAGGGTGGCACCATTCTCCTCAAATTCCTCAGCTAAGGCTGGGTCAGGTATGTAGTTCTCCTCTTCTTCATGAGTGGAGGGCTCAATTAGTAGGGCCCTGGTGGGACACTAACTGGCATAGTGGCCAACCCCATGACACTGAAAGTAGTGATTATGAGAGCTCCCTGCCTGTTGGTTATCCCTACTAGCTAATCTTGTCCCTCTATCATCTCTTCTCTCAGCCCATGGGATGGTGGAAGCCTGAGCCGGGGTGGTTGGAGGTAGGGGTGAGGGAGGGCTTGGGGTGGTGGCAGTAGGGACCCTTCCAAAAGTGACGGGAGTAGTTCCGGACCGCTCGGGGAAATGCATGGGGCGATTGGTAGCCCCTCGGGAGTCGGGTTGCTGGAAAATGGGGGGCCTAGTGTGTAACGACCCGCCACCCTATAATCGGAGATCCGATTATTAAATGGGTACCGAATCATTAATTTGGAACCAAACCAGGATCTAGTAAGTCTGGGAAATAAATAATAAACTAAGCTAAACATTCACATCGCATTGAATTGAAATGAAAGTACAGGAATTAAAATTATTACAATGCGACTTGATACAGCAAATAATTACATATTCCAACTGAAAGAAATAATTAAACATACAGGCCAGAAATAAATAACAACTACATCGGGGCATACCCCGGAACAACCGCTGAAAGCGCTCAACACACGGCCGCACACGCCGCTCTAGGTCTGCTGGGAGTCCTCACCTGAAAACCGCAGGGGTGAGTCTCAAGATAAGACTCAGTAGGGATCCTTCGATCCCCACTGCCCACGCACACACCCACAAGTGCAAAATACAGCTAACGGTAAAGCAACAAACACAGTAGTAGGTACAATTCCTAATTCTCAACGTGAAATCACATGCAGTCGAAGTGTATTAAACGTGCATATATCTAAACTAACCGACAAGGGAACCCACAACTGCCGCCTCGATAGAACACGCCAACCACACAAACAACGGTGGGAAAAACCTCGACCCGCTGAGACCAAGCAGTAACCCCTCGGATAGTACTCTAGCTACTCCGGCCCAACTGGCTCAGGTGGTTACTCCTTCCCTCAGCACGAGTGACTCTCCGAATGTACCACTCCGACACCGGTACTAGCTGACCCCGGGGTTCACCAGGTGACCCTTTCTCACTAGGCGTCACCCCGCCCACGCCCCCACCAGCACAGGGTGATAAAGCGCTACAATGTCACTCCAGGTCCACAGTAACATAAAACCCAGCACAGTACGATCCGGTCACATGAAAAGTCCGCGATCGTATAACACACACAATAGTATCACCCGATCATGCAGAATCCATCTCTACCGCGTACATCAAAACATGCACTAACCATCCATCTAGCAGTATGAACACATTTTACTAGCATGAATTAGTGAGGTTCTGTCTTGAATCGCGTCGCCCAAGGCCGACGCCATTCAAGCTCCATGTACTGGTTTATGTAAAACACTGTCTTCAGAATCAGGCCTTAAAAGGCGTCAACACCAGTGGTCGCCTTTTGAAAGGCGTCGACATCCTCAGACGCCATTTAGCACAGAAAACCAGGAATTCCAAAGGCCTTACTCAGGGGATTTCTGCCTTAAAAGGCGTCATGGCTACCCGACGCTATTCAAAACGCGTCGCCCACCCATGACGTCTTTTAGTCCCAGAATCCCCGAACTGGCAGACTCTCAGTCAGGCGATTCCTGTCTAAAAGGCGTCGTGATGGCCCGACGCCCTTCAAAAAGGCGTCGTCCATGCACGACGTCTTTCAACCCCAGGAACCAGAGTCTGCCATGAGCCCGAGGGCTCCCTTTTCAACCCAAACAACCCCAAAATCACCCAAAAACGGTGGGGAAAGAGGAGCAATTCAATCAACAGGAAATCACATCATGAAAATCCCCCATATCAACAAGAAGAATTCCTAAACATGCTTGTTCTACCCCCCAAAACCAAAGATCCATAACATGCTTAAACGGGTGAAAACATTATTTAAACACAATGCCATGGGAACCGTCACCCTACCGGATACTTGAACGCCTCCAAGCTTCAAGCCGTCCACCCGTCTCGCCCCACGCCGCCGCCGGTACCGCCGTGGTCGTTCTTACTCCACCGTGACGTCGGCCGCCGTTCGGAGAGTAGAACGCCGCAGTGGAAGTGGAGGTGGTAGTGGTAGGAGCTAGGTAGAGGATGGAGTGGAGGGAGAGATGAAACGGTGGGAGGAAAAGAGGGAGGAGGAGGGATCGCCACCGAGTTCGCCGGAGGGGAAGGAGAGAAAGAGAGAAGGAGAAAATGAGGGAAAGAAGGAGGGCTCGCGGGGTTAACCAGAGACTGGCTAAAACGCGTCGACATCCACGGACGTCTATCAGGTGACGCGACGGCCGCTCTGACAAGACTCTGAAACGCGTCGTTCCACACAGACGCCGTTTAGAACACTTGTCAGGGCCGTACTCTGACACACCCAGAGTCGCAGTCTGAAAGGCGTCGTCCCACGCGGACGCCGTTCAGACGACGCGACAGGGCCGTACTCTCGCGGCCCGAAGCCAGCCCACGTGGCACCCACGTGGCAGAACCTAAAACGCGTCTGCAACGGTGGACGCCGTTTAAACCGCGTCTCGCGGGCTCGACGCGAAACATCACAGAGCCCCAGACCCCACTAGGACCAGAACTACAGGATCCAACCCCGAAAACCGGATCCGAAAGTCTCGATCCTTACATAGTGGGCTTCTGAAACCGTTCCACATCTAAGGCGATCTGATAGGCATGTTCAAGGGTGATCACCTCACGTAGGAATAGCTCACGTTGGATGCTCTCATGCAACCCCTGAAACCTCGATAAGGTGACCCTACTATCTTCGCCAACGCCACACCTGAGACAATAGTCATCAAAGTCGGCTATGTACTCAGACACCGTCCGGCCGTCTTGAGTGAACCTCTACCACTGGTCTAGGAGGCGCTTCTCATAAGATGGAGGCACATATTTATCCCGCAATTTCTCTATCATCTCCTCCCATGTAGAGATAGGTCTCAGCCACCTTGCAGCACGAAGATGCTCTACGTTGACCCAGTAGGTTTTGGCTCGACCCACAAGCCTCATAGAATCAAGGCTCACCTTCCTCTCTTCACTCATGGTATACCAGGTAAAGTACTGGCTCATCCCCGCCTCCTAGTCAAGATAGGCCTTGGGGTCTAGGGTACCGTCAAAAGTCGGAGCATCTACCCTCACACTTCGAAGGATGTGATCATCAATGTTGGCGTAATCCCTTCGCCATCTATCAAATGGTCCACGCTCTCGGCCACGCTCATAGGCATTCCTAACCCGTGGTGGGTTGTGGATATCATGTTCGCCTCTCTCACCCATGCCCCTATACCCATGCAGAACCCTCTCAAAGCGTCCGGGGTATCGCTCACGATAAGGCTCATCCCCTCGAACCCTGTAAGGGTCGGGAACCCGTTCATGTTCATCAAAATAGTAACGGGGGCCTCTCGCAAAGGGTACGCGGTCCCCCCTATATCCATAGGCCTCCCCTTATACCCGTGGTGGGTCAGGGAATGGGTCGTATTCGTCATACTCACCATAGCCTCGGGGAACTCTATCGCATGGCACATGATTTTGTCTATGGCCATGGACACCCATCCCATCCCGACGTAGGTCGGGATATCATTCTTAGGCTAACCCGTCGTCAAACTCTACTCTCCTACGTGGCGCTCGCTCCGGAGGCGCGCGATTGGGCTTGTGGTCAAGGACATCCTCCTGACCCTGGGATGGGTTGGGGGCCCTAACTGGCTCTCCTTGGTGGTTATCTAGGTGATCACGCACTCCCGCACGTTCCTCCGCCTCTTGGGGTCTATCTAGGGGATTCTCTAGATTATCCACTCGTCCTACCATGACTCTCATGGACTCTCCCAAGGCAATGAGTTTCTCGTCCACGTGTTGGGTTAATCGCCCAAATTGATTGGTGATGTCTTGCAAAGATTTGCCCAAGAGGGTCTCTATGGTGTATATAAGTGCAAGATCCATGACGGGGTTGTGCCGAGATGAGAAGCGGGATGAGTGCTCTCTACGAGCTGACATGCAAGGCTTGATAGATTAGCAAGGTGCGGAGATCCTAGACTTGTAGCAAGCAAATTAGATGCAAGATTGACGTCCTCACTCAATGAACAAGAAGCTCAGGACGTGAACTCGTAGTGGTGAAGGGTGTCGAGCACCCGCGGCGTCAGCCCACTAAGTGCGTGGGACGAATCGAGGTAGCTGTGGGGCTACCGATAGATGTAAGGCTTGTCCACACTTGGTGTGCCGACCTTGCACTAATTGGAGTGCTGGATTTCGCAGACACTCTCTCACCGCCACAGCAATAATCACTCAGTGTGGTGGAAAGCTCTCTCACTCCGGCGCTACACAATTGATGCAAATACTAAACGAACAGATAATATTGGAGCAGAGTTCAGCACTTACCTAGCCGGCCTACAAGACCGACTCCGATCGGAGACGAGGACGAGCGGGGATGCGCGGAACACCCATGCAATGTTGGTGTCGCCTCAATACCTGTGTACAACCGCTTTACACCTCACGCAGGAGGAGAATAAATAATAATTTACATGCCATAATTATATTCCCCATGCAAGAGGACAAATCAGTCCCAATTCTCCACGCAGGGAGAATAATCTATGTAAAATATCTTGCAAATCTCCTAGAAGGCCTATCCAAATGATGGCCACAGCAGACCTCCTTGGAAGCAGCTAAGATCTCCTCAGGCATGCAGGTGGGTGGAGTAAGAGGATGGCTAAATCTTCCTCGTGTATGTAGGGTCCTATCAAGATTTAGATTGCGTACCCACCAAAATCTTTAGTGCATGCACGTTACAGAACTAATGGGAGCGGAGACGTCGCCTAGGTGGACTTGGGAACAGCAACGGCGCCATGGGTGGCTGGGCCACGTACGGGACATGGGCTCCTCCTGTTGGACATTTCGGTGCGGCTCATTGCACCAGGCGCAGCAAGGGCTTCAGTTGGGTACGGTGGGCCTCAGGTTACAGAGCGAGGGGTACGCAGCACGTTCCCCGCGTTCACGAAGGGCACGGGCGACGATGTCGCCATGGCCTCCTTCTCCAGGGGCGGCAGCAGCTGGAGAAGTAAAATATCATAAATTTGAATATAATTAAAATTTTAATTACTAGGTAGAAAATCATAATTGGAATCCTACATGGACTAGGATTTTGTACACAAATTTACTTGACATAGTTCTAGTATTTTAAGCATAACTCCATGCATAAAATTCTAAATTAAATAAGAAAACTATGATTAGAACAATAACTTAAAATTGTATAAGTTTTATGAATACCATATATTTAAAATAAGTCATTTACTAGTCGGAATCAGGACATCTTTGGATGAAAAGAAAATCTGCCAGATTTATGAGTTCGGAGTACTCATGACAGCATGTTAGTAAAATATGCATATCTTTCTGTATAGATATCCATAAATAGTGATATTAGAATAATTGAAAAGTTAATAAAAATATAGAAAACGTTTTAGAAGAGAGTTGTTCTTAATTCGGACGTTTAAGAGGTTGAATTTAAAGGTCTTCAGAAAAGTAAACTCCAGGTAGCGTGAGCAGAGTCCGATTTACATTAGGAAGTGATTTGACTTAGAGATTAAGTTATGGAGAGTAGAAGTTTGACTCCATAAAAGAAAAGAGGTCTTGGTGGTTATATTAGGGGGGTAAATAAGCATAAATAGAGCCTTGAGGTCGTGCTCAAAGCTCTATTGCATGCAGCTCTCTTCCAAGGGTAAGTTCATGTGGTGTTCTTGAGAGAATAAAGTTGTTCATGGTTATTTCTTTTGGAGGTTTGGTTCTAATCAATGTTTTGTATTATTATAGGTTTAGAAAACGTAGGAAAAATCTTCTAGAATATGAAAAAGAGTTTAGAGGAAGAAAAAGGCATTGATAAATAGCAAGGAAGCCATAGGAGAGCCAAGAGCCAATCTTTCTTCAAGAGGTAGGTGGATAACTATACACATGATCTATTTTGTATTAAAAAACTATATTATTTTCAAAACCTAATAAATTGATAAGAACTTTGATCTATATGTCTACTGCATGATATTCAAGTTTTAGATTTTTGTGATATTCTTTACTTTTTATTCTATGATTATTATCTCAGCCTATATAATCTGTCTGTTCAATCTGTTATGTTTCCAATTATGATTACATGAGTTATATATATATTTTCCCTTTGGTTTGATCTCCAATTGCTAAATTTTGATAGAAGCTTACTTTAGATTTTATCCTTATACCCAATAAATTTCATAATTTTCAAACTTTGTTCGATGTTTATTTTGTAATACTCTTTGTAGACAATACAATTTGTCCTAGCAGTTTTGAAATCTCAATTTGTGAATCTTATATCTCACTTGATTCATGTCCAAATCATACCAAATTTTGTATAAACCTTTGTTATACTATCCTTGTCTTCTCTAGAAAGTTTGAGAATTTTATGATTCATTTTGCTCTCTGTTTTGATTTGTTAGAATTTTATTTAAGTCGGATTCCCAGAATCGAAGTGAGAATTTAAAATTATATCAAACTCATCCAGAAATTAATGAAACTTTGTCCACACTTTACATATAATCTATTGGACATGTTCATAGAGTTTGGTAATTATCTGAATCTATTTGATATTATTCGTCATATTTGTTGATTTTTCAATTCTGAAAATTAGTCTTAATGGCCGAAAAATATGTTTATTATTCCAAAAATTCTGAGAAGTTTTCTTGGTTATAAATTCTATCCAAAAACTTATTTTGATAAGCTTGACTCTGATTTTCCATATATATGATTGTGATGACTCTCTAAGTGGCTATTTTGTATATAAAAGTATATATTTTAATTCTTATATGTACGTATTAATTTGATAATTTAATTTTCAGATCTATACTCATATTTTGTCATCATTTGATATATGTTAATATAATTGTGCCATAATTATTTGACTTTGCTTGGATATTGCCATCTTAAGGAGATATTTGGTCCAATTCTATTATAAGCATCCATATTAGGTAGGGTATTTCGTTTGGAACCTGAGGGCAAATGGTTGGAATCCTGATTTTCGATAGGCTAAAACCAGAGGACGGCGATACGTAACGCCTTGGTGGTTTGGAGTTGGGTAGGACTTAGACTCTCCGGTTCTGCGCAGTGACCAAGACCTTTGCATCGGTTGCCTAGATGTTTTTGTATTTGTTTTGTTTAGCTTCTTATGTTATGGTTTGGTTGCATGTTATGATATGATTTTATTTGTTCGATTGTCACATAAATATGAAATCTTTACTCCATATGTTCATTTAAATTCTGCTTAGTCATTTGAATCTTTTGATCATCCTGTTTAGCTATCCCTTTACAATCATACGAATCTGTCTTAAATATATGATCCATGATATGAATCTAATTTGATAAGCTACTACTCCATGATATTTGCTCTTTGATATGAGATGTGCTCAAGGAACAGTGATACTTAACGCCTTGACAATTTGACAATTTCTTATGGTCTATTTGATATGTGATATGTTCTGATCATGGCTAGTAGAATTTGATATGTCTGCTATGAGTTCGATCATGCCATATATGCTATATGTTAGTTAATTTATTTATATCATTAGAAAACACATTTAATTTGATAAGCTTATATCTAACCATATTTTGTATCATGTTTTTATTTGAGATATATGTAGAATTGTGCAAGATCATATTTAGTATAATTGTATTATGTGATTTGTAAAATTTATTATATGTTAAGTCATGTGGATGGTTTGAAGTCTACTGCATTGTTGCACTAAATCCTATTGAGGCATTTGATATCTTCAAAAGGTTATTTAGATTCAAATTTTATAGTTTTCATAGATTTGATGCAGTAGAGATAATGAGAGATTGATGTATTTTTCTTTATTAGTGAGATTGAGAATTTATTTACAAATTGATGAATATTGTGATTTGTGAACTTTGGTATTAACTATATTTAGATACATTGGATTAATTGATAGTTATGACATTTATTTAAATTACTGTGTGGTTGTTTAGCTCTCATATCTATTTGTTATGGTGGAATTTGTTTTGAGATTACGTGGTCGGATTCCAAGTTGAAAAAAAAAAAAAATTGAATCGGATCCGTGGCGTAACAGAAACCCCTCGTAACCGGCCTGTACATGGGCTCGACCGCGACGGTGCCTAAATGCACTATGCCCGCATGGTGCATGTCCCCTCCAGTGTTGGGCCAAATGTGAAGGAATTCCGTGTGCAGGTCCAGACTATGGAACAAATTCGGGTACCCTAGCATGCTGGGAAGCATGGACCGCCCGCCCCTGGCATGGGTGCAAGCCCGCGCATAGCCCCATGTGTGGGGGTGGGCGCCAGGCCTGCCCACCACTGGGGCATGGGACCTGGCCCCGCCCCGCGTACAGGCGCGGGTGCTAAGCCAGCACTGGCCTGGGGCACTGGCCCTCACACTGCCCCATATGCAGGCGCAGGTGCCAGGCCCACCCAACGCTGGGGCGCTGGCCCTGGCACTGCCCCGTACGCGGGCACCAGGCCTGCCCAGCACTGGGGGGAAGGACCTGGTCCCACCTCGTGTGTGGACGCGGGCGCCAGCCCTGCCCTAGCCCAGGGCACCAACCCTAGCACCTCCCCGCATAGGGGCGTGGGTGCCAGGCCCGTACCTGGTTCGAGCAGGCTTACTGGAGCCATCGCATGCACAGCTTTGTCCAACATCCCGGTCGCCGTACATCTGCATGGTCATCATCCTAGTCTTCGTGAACGTCAAGCTCGTCGTAGCTACCGTTACGTTCCGTCTCGGATGTTGGTCATGTTAGTCTTAGGTGGCCTACAAGCCAATATGACTTTGTAATCTTGTTCATTTATTAATAAAATGGCTTTATATTCATTATGTGTAATTCTTATTATTATCGTCTCATAATGAAGTCCGAGAATATGTGCGATAGTGATCAGATTATAATGAGATCATACTAGTGAGACTGATCACTTAAACACACATATTCTTAATAGTTCCTAGTCGGAGGATATCCGAGAAGGACATCGGATATCCGGTTAGATTAGTACAAATTACTCCCACTCATAAGATGAGAGTGACTGATCTCATAGTCACTTGTGTGGAGACACTAAGACGAACCTATAGGTACTCATTAGAGAATGAGTTCACTGAACTGATCTGACTGAATCGCTAGATGGTATTGTACCTCACTGTCAACCAGCATGATTCTATTGTAGCAGTTACATGGATGGTCCTCAGACTTGAGACATCAAGGACACCTTGTCGGTGGACTTTTGTGCTTTGACCTTGGTTTATGAATCTCTAACCATAGGATTCTAAATAGCCAATGATCGGGTACAACGGAATACCGTTGAAGGAAATTGAGTGTCAATAAGGAATCATTCGCTCTCGATACTTAGAGAGAGAATGCTCTAGGATTTATTTTCCGTTGCGTGAGTGATCCGGAGAAACGCGAGATCCCAACAGTGGTATCAGAGCCAGGTTCCACTGTTTCTCGTCTCGTTTCGGTCTCCGAAATTAATTTTTCATGATTTATTCCATGCACGAGTTCGATTTTCTTGCTGGATCTGTGTTCATGTGATGAACACCGATTATAAGAATAATTAGATTATTTTTCTTGCAAAAATCGGATTTTTATTTTGGTTTTTCTTTTTTCGTGTTCTTCATGTGATGAAGAACGAGGTTATTGGAGGCTTCGATTCGATGTCCCCATGGGATGGGGAGGTGGCTCAGGGTCCTGGTACTGACCAGGGATCTCTCGTTCACCAACGGCACTGGTGGCTGGTACCAGAGAGCTGCAAAAGGTGGCCGGAAATCCTCCTTTGGTTTTGTACAAAAAGCAAAAACCAGAAATTAAAAGAAATAAAAGGGGGTTTTGGCCTGGCCCTCGCCCACCCGGGCCCGAATCGGGAGCCCATCTAATGGGCGCTCGGGTTCGAGCCCAGGGCCAGGCCAGGTTCGAGCCCTGGCCGAGCCCTGGCTCAACCATTGTGCTGAGTCATTTTCCCTTTAATTAAACCCCTAGCCAATTAAATTAAATTAAATTAAATTTTAATTTAAAATTTAAAATTGTTTTAAAATTTTGAATTATTTATTCAATTTTATTTTAATTGGGCATTAATGATTTTGAATCATTATCTTATTAACAATTAGTTGTTGATTAATTAAGGCTTAATTATTAGTTTAATTGTTAAATTAATAATGAACCTTAATTTAACTAATTTAAGAGTTAAATTAGTGTTTAATAAATTTAGTCTAAGAGTTATAATATTAATTATTAAATCATCTAATTGTTAATTAATTAGAGTTAGTTATTAATTTAAGTGTTAAATTAATAATTAATTTAAATGAGTAATTTAAGTTTTACATTAGTAATCATCAATTAATTAATATTAATTATTGCTTTAAGAGTTAACTTAAAGTTAACATTAAATTTTTTTTTTAAATCTAAGAGTTAGATTAATACTTCTTGGTTAATTAGAGTTAATTGTTAATTTAAGTGTTAAGTTAATGATTAATTTTAAATTGACTAATCTAAGAGTTAGATTAAAATTTATTAATTAATTAATATTAATTATTTATTTAAGAGTTAAATTAATAATTAACATTAATTAACTAATCTAAAGAGTTAGATTAGTAGTTAATAATTAATTAGAGTTAATTAATAATTTAAGTGTTAAATTTAATAATTAACTTTAGTGGACTAATATAAGAGTTAGATTAGTAATTAATTATTGATAGTCTAATTATTAGATTATTAATATTGCTTAATCTAAATGTTAGATTGTTTAATTATTAGAATTGTTCTAATAACATGGAATAATACGAAATTATTAATTTGGAGTGTGTGCACATGTGATGTGTGTTTTGATGCTTTTAAATTTGATTTAATTCTATGCTTAAAATATTAAAAGGGTTTTCAAAATTCAAAAGCCAATTTTGATTGGAACCCAGCTTTTTGAAAGTCAAAATTATTTAATTTTTGAAACTCTTTTATTTTAGCCATGTGATGCGCTAAATCATGTGTAAAATGTATAAAACACACCGTGGTCATGGATATGCATTTTTAATTATTCATGTGATGAATGATGTATGTGTGGATCGTGGATGAATGATAGATGGTTATTAAATTGTTAATAAATAGAGGTTTGCGCACCTCTCTCTCTCTCTCTCATACTCCGATGTAATTCTATCTCCCTCTCTCTTGTACTCGCCATAAGGCCTTCTTCTATTTACATGTAAATTATGAATTTATTGTAATATGATCGAGGCAAGCGAGGAAGGAGCGAGGACGATCTACAGATGCAACCAGGAAGGCGATGTGATGAAGATCATTTGCCTATGTGTTTGCAGGGTAGTCTAATATAAATGTTATGTTAGATTGTGTGTGCGTTTAACTGTTGACTCCAGTCAAATCCACTGTGCTATCTATGACCACACTTTACATGTATGAGATACATTGGTTTTATTTTTTATTATGAATCAAAACAGGTATAATATTTATTAAATATATACGATATATTTATATACTATCACCTAGGAGAGACCTAGATAAAAGTTATCTAAATACCCTCGTCTAAATTCTAAGCCGTAACGTAAGCAGTTAAAAACTTACCGCGTGGTCCACCATCGTTATAGTCATAGGATTCGAATTACTTTAGACAGGTTTGTTGTGCTACCACAAGACCTGTTTAATTGTAAGGAGAGACTGTGGCTATGGTATTAGATGCCTATTTGATTGAGGTAGATGAACCATATAGCTTTGTTGTACTATCCACAAGGGCTGCATGCAAATCTATGCTCGTCTTGTAACGATAGTTAGCTTAAACCAGAATTAGTGGCTTGTTGTGCTATCCACAAGGCCATTAAATCAATGGGGACCGAAGATATGATCGGATATTATAAGGAGTTGCAAGTCCCATGAGATGGGTGCTCTTTGATTGTATTACAGTTTGTTGTGCTATCCAAAAGGCTGTACTGCAAATCATTGATATTTTGATCCCACTAGGAGACTGTCGGCGTCTCCCGTTCTATATAACTGAGGGTTATATAGTCCGTCGAAAATTAGTGGGAGTTAAAACTTGATCAAAAGACCATGTCTTGTTTTATATTTAATAACTGAACATCTGCTAAAATATATTTTATCTCCTATAGGGAAATATGTCGTCGAATAACCCACTCCGTGGCATACTTGATGCCAATCTTTTGACTAGCCTAAACTACTTTGATTCGCTCAAAAACCTGAAGAATGTCTTCAAATCTGAGCACATTGCCTACTTCCTTGGAGCTGATATTCCTGCTGAACCGGCATTGGATGCCCTTGAGGCAGAGATGATAGCTAATAATAGAAGGAAGAAGGACAATGTTAAAGGAGTAGTAAAATGTGACTGCTTTTACTGTAAGTAGAATGGTCACTGGAAGAAGAACTGCAAGGAGTTCCTCAACGATAAAGCTCATGGAAAGGTGAAGCTGTCTGAAGATTCAGATATCTATATGATAGATATCAACTTGTCAGTTAGAGATTCCACATCTTGGGTATTAGATACCGGATGTGCTTCGCATATCTGCCATGATGTGCAGATGCTGACAAGTAAGCGCAAGCTAAGAAAAGGTGAGGTGGAATTGAGACTAGGAAACGACGCAAAAGTTGTGACAGTTGCTGTAGGGACAACAAACCTCAGACTTCTATCGGGAGACGTCTTATCATTAGAAGATTGTTATTATGTTCCTAGCATAATAAAGAACATCATATTAGTATCTTGTTTGGACAAGATAGGATATAGGTTGTGTATTGAGAATAGAAATTGTTCGATTTATTATGGTAATAAATCAATAGCTTCGGTATCTTTAATCAACGGTCTATATCTTTTAGATGTTTCTTATTACAATCTTTACATTGATAAAGCTCATAAGAAAAGCAAGAATTGTATGAACCAAGCCTACATGTGACATTGTAGACTTGAGCATATTGGTGAAAGCAGGTTGCAAAAGTTGTATAAACATGGATATTTGAATGCATTCGATTATGAATCGTTTGCAACATGTGAGTCCTGCCTTATGGGAAAGATGGCAAAATATCCATTTATTGGACATGGAGAACGTGCTAAGGACATTATGGGATTAATACATTCATATTTATGTAGTCTCATATCCACCCAAGCCAAAGGTGGCTTCTCATATTTCATCACGTTCATCGACGACTTCTCAAGATTTGGCTATGTGTACTTAATGAAATACAAGTCAAAAGCATTTGAGAAGTTTAAGGAGTTTAAGAATGAGGTAGAGAAGCAGTTAGGAAAGAGTATTGAAGCTCTTCGATCAAATCGGAGAGGAGAATACTTGAGTACTAATTTCACACAATTCTTAAAGGATAATGGTATCATTTTTCAGCTGACCCATCCATATACACCATAGATGAATGGTGTATCAGAAAGGAGGAATCGCACCTTGTTAGACATGGTAAGATCCATGATGAACTTTTCATAATTACCAGTGTCCCTCTAGGGGTATGCTCTAGAATCCCAGCATACTTACTGAACAGAGTATCCAGCAAGTCTGTGGCCTTTACTCCATATAAGATATGAAAAGGTAGAAAACCAGAATTTAAACATGTTAAAGTCTAGAGTTGTCCTGCTCATGTAAAGAGGCATGATCTAGACAAGCTGGAATCACGAACTGAAAAATGCAAGTTTATGGGATATCCAAAGAAAACCTTTGGATACTACTTTTACCATCCTAGCGAACAAAAGGTGTTTATCGCCAGGAAAGTTGTCTTCTTGGAAGAGGAATACCTTCCCTAGGCCCCACTTTGTTTGCGGGATTGCTTATTCTAGAATAAGTTATGCCGGATAGCTTATTCTAAAATAAGGAGTGTTTTGATTTGGTAAGGGGTATGAATTCAAGATAGAATAAGGGTTAGAGAATAAGTTATTCTAATTGCTTTGACTGCAAAGGGGGAATAAGAAAGAAAAGAAGTACATTTTTATGTCAAAATTACCCTTCTTATCCTATTACCTACTAATTGCAATTTGGTAGAATAACTAATAAATGTTATTCTATACTTATTGATATAGTTGTTCACCTTCATTGTTGTACGTATACAATGTAACATTTAAATATAATAATATATAATACATGTGATGATAAATATTATTATTAAATATAAGTTTGAATTAATGTACATTTAATAAATCTAAAATTTTATTATTCATGTCTATAAATAAATATTACACACTCCTGTGCATATTTGTACATATATATATATATATATATATATATATATGTGTGTGTACATTTATCTATACATACGTATAGGTATGTATTTACGTTTACGTATATCATTAAAATATTATTCTTATAAATGTAATTTTACAATGTAAATAATATAAGCATATAAGTAGATATACGTCAATAAAATATATATCAATATATATTACTAATAATTTTTTTATCAATAAATGTATAACTATATATGTATATGAAAGGGGAAAAAATAAGTATGTATTGTGCACTGTTGGTGGAAAATTTTTTATTCTATGTCAAAAAAATTTATTTACAAGAAAGGTAAATAGACAATGTACAAACATAACTGATCATTCGTACAATACTAGTCATAATTTTCCCAAGAATTACAATGTTGCTACGATGGAATTTTCTACTCTAGCTGCTTGAGAATCTCCAGTCTTCAGCTTATAACATAAAAACATCTTTATAGGACCATTCACGACCTTCACGAACATATGTCAAAAAGTTCGTAGCTAGTTGCGTTATCCTTGTGACTTTCCCTCAAAAAGATGAAAAGAGTAAAAAAATTTATATATAAGACTCCCCAAAAACATAAGACGAAGACAATAAATAATTCAAATCATAACACAAAATTTACCTGAGAATAAGATTCATGGCGCGCTTCATGGGGCTGTAATATAATGGACGCATATGCATCTTTCACAATTATGAATGAAAAATATTCATATATAATATGAAATGAATCGAGGCTCATGCAACTTCCACGATACATGAATAACTTAACAAAAATAACATTAAATCAAACAAGATTCATACAACCCCATAATAAGTTGATAAAAGTAACATGAAATTAAACTTGACCGATGCAACCTCTATAATAAATTAATAAAAATACCATGAAATGAACCGAATACTTCTTCGAATTCTTTAAATGGCATGAAATCAATTGAGTCTCATACAACCTCCAAACCATTATCACATTTCAGTCAATTGACATTTAATCTTTTCTCTAATAGCATGAAATCAATCAAGGCTCATGCAACCTCCATGATACATGAATAGCTTAACAAAAATAACATTAAATCAAACGAGATTCATACAACCCCATAATAAGTTAATAAAAGTAACATGAAATCAAACCTGACTGATACAATCTCCATAATAAGTTAATAAAAATACCATGAAATGAACCGAATACTTCTTCAAATTCTTTAAATGGCATGAAATCAATTGAGGCTCATGCAACCTCCAAATCATTATCACATTTCAGTCAATTGACATTTAATCTTTCCTCTAATAGCATGAAAACACAAGAGGCTCATGCAACCTCTACCACATTCACACATACATATATTTACAAGGAAATTTAAGATGGACTCAGAAAAAAGAGTTTCATCATCTATTAGGGTTGCTTAAAAGCCATCCAACCAATAAACTCACTGCTTCTTTCTTCATAATTGTCCATACATTACAACATTCAGATAGGGTTGCAATCATGCCCTCATAATCTCCGAAGACATACTTGGATAGGGTTGCACGTATGCCTTCCTACTACCCAAATGTGCAATCGGTATACAACTGCAATTATGCCATCCTACTATCTGAGTGTTTGTCTAAGAAAGAAGCATTCCAACCATATTGGCGCACCACCTGTAAGAACAAATGACCAGAAACAAAAAACAGTTAACTTAAAATATAGATCAATATCAATTTTCAGTGTATATGAATGAAAAGAAACAAAATACAAATATGAATTAAAGTTACATGTCATAAAGTCAACAAGAGAAGTAGCAATCGAAATATCCACTAAATAGAAGTAAAAATAAAACATACATGCCATAAAAATCAAACATCATAAAATGGAAAAGAACTAATGTCAGACAAAACCCCTAAAAGAGCAAGCAAACGAAACATCTATCAACTCTAATTATTCTCGTCCCAAAGTTGATCTGCAATTTCCTCTCTGATATGATCCCCTACAACTAGCTCAGCTTGGCTTGGCGTAATGTCAATGGGGTAGTTAATATCACCATCATCTTCTGCAAGTCCACATTCATTTGTCATGTTCAAGTATGCATCATGTCCTTCCCTTCGACGAATGAAGTTATGGACGATACAACATGCTAACACTATCTTACGCTGTGTTGCCCATGGATACATACAACCCTCTCTTAAGATCTGAAAACGATTCTTGAGTATACCGAAGACACGCTCTACATAATTCCTCAGTTGTGCATGCCTATGGTTGAACTTCTCCCTTTTATTTGCATAATGGCGACCATGACCTCTAAAGTTGTCTATGTGGTAACGTTCTCTGCGATAAGGAGCTAAGAAACTTCGTGTGTTTGCATATCCAGAGTTGACAAGATAATATTTGCTGCGAGGGACCCGAAACCCACCATGATGCAATGCCCATTTCAACACTCTCATATTAGCTGCAGAGCCTTCCCAACCAACAACAACATATAGAAAAGTAAGGTCGAAAGAGACTACCCCCATGACATTTTGGCTTATATAACCTTTGCGGTTACGAAACCGACCATGATCTTTTCATGGGATATTCGCTATTATATGTGTCCCATCAATCGCCCCAATTGCATCCTACACAGTAGAATGAAAATATAAGACGATACATAAGGACGTTTATTGACAATTGAAAAATAAATGCAATAGTGCTAGTTAAGTACCTTGAAGTAAGAATAGAAATAATCCTTTCCTCGGATATGAGGGTGGCATTGACTCACATTAGAAGGAAGTTGAATAAACTCCGTCTTTAGAGATGTCAATACCATAGCAACGTTATTTACATAATAGCTAATTGTCTGTGAAGAGTGTTGGAAGTACTCACACAATCCCCCAGTAGCAACACCATGACCAGCAGCGTGCAAGAACATCGCCAGTTGCTCATACGCAGTCACATGTCGTGAGTCAAATAGTAAGTCCTTGTCCACTAAGATGTCCCTCGGTGCAATGAACATACTAGGACTAAGCCTGAAGGCCCAATAGGCCCTCCGTTCATGGCCTTGTAGCACCTCTTGTATCCACACATGACCAGTATGCAGCGAAGTAAACATCTTTCATCTAGGCACAACGGGGGCATACTGATCTGATATTGCTTCAAGTATGACTTCTTCGATCTCTTCAATCATCTCGTCGTCTTCATGAATGAACTCCATTATGAAATCATTGATGTCTACATAAAGCACCCTTAATTGTCATTCCAACTCAATATGGTACATAATTCAAAGAAAATTAACGAGAGATTATGCCAGAAAAACGAAGAAAGGTGTGTAAGATTAAGGAACTTTAAAATACATCAACGGCCCCTCAAGGGCATTAAAATCACACCAACCAAGATTAAAAAAAGTAAGAGGACAATTACAAACAAAAGGATTATCATGATACAATATTGGCATGAGAAATCTGTTGACATGCATGATGTTGGGGGACTACTCAAGGCTCGTGCACTACTTGGAGTGCCCATTGCATATTCTTCAAGAGTGATTCTTGGTCTCGGTATAGGCTGCTCCACAACACCATATAGTGCTGTCTCTCCCTCTTCAATCGAGTGGAACCCCTTGTATCGAGCTCCTGGAAAACCATTCACTTGGGCATAACATTCTCTCCAAGTAAGGTACAAACCTGGCTCACGGCCAGCCCACACAACGTAACACTTAAAACATCCCATTCTTAGTTAGAATGATACACCTGCACGGGACATACAAGTAGAAATAGGACATTTATACTAGCACAATAGACATAACTAAGCACATGTGAATCAAGTACTAAGGAGTACAACGTTGATTAAATTTCAGTCCAAAACATAAGAACATAAGATAGAAATTCAAGTGGAAGTGGGCCTAGTACAATGAAGACATAACATGATACAATCCCCAAAGTAGAAAAGAACAGATGATGACCACAAGAACTCAATCTACTCAACTAGTCCAAGTAATAACCCAATCCAGCTTCTCCTCCTCTGGCAGAGCCATGTAGACCGACCGAATACTCGGTGTACCAAACAGGTTCACGGCCCTGAAGTACAAATTACGCGGCATGTTTGGAACGTGGCGTAGATCGTCCATACACTCCTTCACTGTTGGGATCCTATCTTGTACATCCGCCGGTGTATCGGACACATTGGTACTGCCACTAGAACACTTGGACGAAGCCCGATCTGCTCTCAAGTCCCTAAGAACTTCAGTGCACTCGCGCAACGTAGTGGAGAAAGAAAGCACTGCTTCGTCCCCAATGCTTCTTTTACCCCGACGCTTTAAGCAGGATGCTTCTTTCTTCTGAGGAGAAGTGACCTCCTCTTCATTGAGCATGTGTGTAGGCGAAGCTGGCGGAGGGGTAGGAGTCCGAACGGAGTAATGAGATTGGGTTGGGAAGTAACCGCCACTGTAGTGTTGCTCATATCCCCCGTACGATGAGGTATGAAGTTGCTGGGATATGGACATAAGATCGTTACCTGTTATGGAACCAGCATTGGCATAACCGATGTCAAAGTCATAATTTGGGGCTACTGATGCATAGCCAAGGGCATTAACGTAATCACCAATAGCTATATGACCTTGGACATATTCTTCATTGACCTGTACAGAGGGCGGTGGGGGCTGCACTGGTTGTGGCAAATGTTGTCGCTGTGGTGAGGGCTCCACTGGTTGTGCGAGATTGTTGCGATTCACAGTCCTGCGTCGGCGTATATTCACATATTCTGACGCATGCATAGACCCTTCTGCATCTCCCCCATTGGCCGTGCTACTGGCTGTCATGTATTCCATATGTCTCAAAAACTCAAAGGTTTTGCCTTTTAATGTACGAAAGTAACTTTTGCCTGAAAAATTTGGGGACATGTGATTACTTGAGTTACTGAGTAGCAATAGGAAAAGAATATGTTATTATTTTTAAATGTTCTTACTTCAATGGCTTGCTCTCATGTTTCATTTCCAGGCACAGGCATTTTTGCTTCGTCATCTCAACTCCACCCAGTCCTTTTAAAGGGTGCATTAAGTTTGACATAAATCCCTTTGAGGACCTTCCATCGATTTTGCAGATGGTCCTTGTTGTAATTTAGATGACTTACAGCATTGAAGCTGGGTGCGATCTGGTACCAAACTTGCGTTTTGAAGGTACCCTCGATATGATTTCCCTTCTCATATTACACTATGAGAAGGTGAATGTGGATTTTGTCTTGTTGATTGGTCCAGCTTGGGGCACGAGTTCTACCAATACCCCCAGTTCTAACTGGACGTTTACCTTTGTTTCCTTTTAATACAGATAAACATTCGATCAATGTGGATGAGTATTAAATTTCATCAAAATACTATTCTAAATAAAATATAATAACAAAAGTAATAATAGGAAAGTATATATATGGTATACTCAAGATTGTTCTCATCAAGCATATGAAATTTAACATTAAAAAAAAAACATAATATGACAAATAAGCATAGACTTACCGGAGGTGGACATATTATGTTTGCGCTTTCTACACTTCCTAATCATAAGAAAAAACAAAGCATAAGTGAAGCGAATTGAGGACTAATTCAAATAACTGTGTAAAGAATCAGAGAGTGAGAACTCAGAAGACAGTGGCATAATAGGGAAAGAACCCCCATGATCTCACATAAACAAGAAAAAGGGAAGGGCATTATAGGGTTGGTGGGTGGATTAAAATTGCCACATGTATAAAATTAAGCGAGGATTTAATTATGACACCAACTTCAATCACAATCAAGCGACACCCTTCTAACATCAATATTCCGTCTAGCAAATGCTTACAGTCTTAGTTGTTTCTGTTTTTGCAAAGCAAATGCTCTCTTCTACCATCAGGAAGCAATCATATCCAATAAAATGCAGTTTGTCATAGAATAAATTTGGTGTTCCTAGTACTATGGAGACATCTGGATTGTTGTGAAACATTGAAATGAAAGATTAAGATAGCATGCATTTTGAGACCAAAACATTGGCTTTTGTTTACATTTTTTCCTAATAATCATAACTGGAAAGTCCAAGGGCCACATCAATTTTGGATTTCATTCTCATTTGTTTTACTTCAAATCCAAATGCTGCAAAAATTCAGCAAAATGCAACAAATAAAGAAGAATACATAATTTTCATCAATGTCAGCAACCCGTGCCAAAAATATAATTGTCTAAATTATTAAGGGAAATTCATAAAGCATTTTCATCAATGTCAACAACCCCTGTCCAAAATAAATCATACACATCAACATTCTTTTCATTGCTGCCTATGTAGAGGGTCTGTCACAGAAAACAAGGGGAAAATAACTATCATCAACAAATTCAAGAGCATATGGAAAACAGGCCCATACCTATACCAAGATGAAGGTAAAAGGTATCATAGAAGAGGGGGGCATGAAAATAAATTACAGAAACTTCAGAACAATTTAGAGCATGCCTGCAGAAAAGTAGTATAAAAATCAAAAAGTATCTTTTATTGGTTTAAGAGTTCCAAAAGGCCATTAAAGACTAGGCAAGCAAGTGGAGCTATGAGAAAGCCCTCTCATACCTCACTCACAACTAGTCTGGGAAAACAAATTGTGTTTTTGTACTAAGCTCCATATGAGAGTTTTCAATATTCCAACCTACTAGTGGAAGTAAGACAAGAAAATACTAAAATATGTATTAGCTTCTCTTTTAATGACATGGAATCTTTCCTAGGAATATTTACATGCAAGAACCATAGTCAATCTATTTGATCAAGTTTTCCAATCACCTACAATGCAACAAGTTTCATTCTTGCTACCTAGTCCAAGGTATTTGTCTTTTCTTATTATTACCCAAAGATTATCCTCCTTTCCCAATGTCCATAGCCACTAGGCCAGCAAATCCCTGTTAAAGGAGCCAGCAAATCCCTACATACCTTCATTTGAAGGTATGAACATAATAGAGAAAGCTCTTAATAATAATTCATTTCTCATTTTTAATTGAAACTTCATACCTTCAAATGTAATTTAATGTGTGAGGACATAACATATGACTAGGTTAGATATTTTTGCAACACTTAATGTAATTGCTGAAGCGTGAAGACAGGTTTTAGTGTAGAAGACTCATACTTATGTTACTTCTTCAACTTACTTTTTTAAAAAAATAACATGCATAGTCTATTACAGGAAATAACATTGCTACTCATAATCTACTATAGGAAATGAAAAATCAAACCTATTTGCAGATTAGGAGAAGAATTACTTATATCAGAATAAATGATCAAACCTATTTGAATAATCTACTACAAGAAACATGCATAGATGTTGTCCCCTTCCCCCCACTTTGCAAACATGTTTTCAGATGGAGTGGTAACTTCATATAATCGCAGCAGTAGAGAAGTTGAACTCCATACTCAAATGTGCATATTTGTCCGTAAATTCATTAGTGGAGAGGAATATGACACAAAGTTTCTACAACAAATTTACAGGAATGAATGCATATATGTTGGATACCTACTTATATCTTCTTTAAAAGGCTCTTTATATCTCTTAGACCTACTATTATTACTGGAAGACCATATTGACTATTTATTATTTTAAACAAGTTTGATATGAGGGGTGATACCTTTTCTTTTGGAAAGAGGAATAATAGAAAAACAACACACAAGATAGAACTCAAGACAGAAGCATGAAGACAACCCACAAGATAGAACTCAGAAGATAAAAGCATGAAAACAACCCACAATATGTTACACAAATAGCACGTAGGAGAAGATGAAAAGTAACATAGAGGGCATTCAGAGGAACCGGTTAATCCAGGCAGATAGTGTGGCTGACGAAGGCTCAGAGTTGGAACCAGATGAGGAAGCGTTCAAAGGACGCTCCTCCCTACAGGCACGAACACTTGCGCACTTCTCCTCCTCCAAGTTGTGCATCGCCCGCAAGGTAGGATTTCGCCTCAGGGGGGTACAAATAGGAGAAGGTGGGTATTATTAATAGCGTTCAAAGGAGAAGGGAGCGTCAAAATGATGGGAACCATCACTGCAAAAGGGAACCATCACTTCCTTCACCCCCGTAAAGCCTATTAGGAGAAGAGAAAGGATGCATGGAGGCCTAGATCGGCTGGAAATTTGACCTAAAGCCTAAACCGTATGGTGGAAGAAATCGCAAACCAGTGGACAAGGGCAAGCGCAAGGTCTGGATGGCGTCATGGACTTCCCTGGAGCATTTGGCGCAGCGGAGGGATTAGGTAGTACACCTCCAGCAGGAAGGCAGCAGTGGCCAATAGAGGCAGGACCAGGCGAGGACGAAGGAGGCAGCGAACCAGGCGCCTTTCGCAGCGACACGGGCGACGATGTGGTGTTGTCCCGTCCTACCCTCGCAAAAAAGAATAGAATAAGGAATTCGGGGGGGTCCTGCCGAATTGGGTATTCAGCTTATTTCGCAGATAAGCAATCCTGTAGGTGGGGCCCACCGAATAACCCATTCGGCACATCAAAGTAGAATAGGCCTTATTCACAGAATAACACCTCCTTATTCCACGTTATTCTGCAAACAAAGTGAGGCTAGGAGGACAGTGGGAGTAAAATAGTACTGGAAGAGGTTCCAGATTCCCAAACAGTTGCATTATCATTAGATGAGATATCAGTTCCGGAATCTATTCAGGTGCACACGTATGAGCCTCGTAGATCTAGTAGATTACCTAGACTACCCGAAAGATATGTAGGACATATCGCTGAAAGTGAGTATAAGGTAGAATATAATTAGGATGACGATCCTAAATCCTACCAGGAGGCCATAGAAGGCCCAGAAGCTGGGAAATGGCGAGAAACCATGAACTCAGAAATCCAGTCCATGTACACCAACCAAGTTTGGAACTTGGAGGACTTGCCCGAGGGTATTATACCCATTGGATGCAAGTGGATCTTTAAGAGAAAGATCGGTGCTGATGGACGGATCGACACTTATAAGGCAAGATTAGTGGCAAAGGAATATCGTCAAAGGCAAGGAATTGACTATGACGAGACTTTCTCACATGTTGCTATGATAAAGTCAATCAAAGTTCTACTCGCCATAGCTGCACACTACGATTATGAGATCTGGCAGATAGATGTGAAGATTGCCTTCTTCAACGGTAACCTTGAGGAAGAGATGTATATGATACAACCAGAATGTTTCACATCCAAGGAATTTTTAGATAAAGTGTGCAAGCTTCAAAGGTCTATTTATGGACTAAAGCAAGCTTCCTGGAGTTGGAACATAAGATTTGACGAAGCTGTCAAGTCTTATGACTTCATCAAGAATGAAGATGAGCCTTGTGTGTACAAGAAAACCAGTAAGAGTGTAGTCACATTTCTAGTTCTTTACGTAGATGACATACTACTCATTGGGAATGACGTAGCTATGATGTCATCGATAAAGATCTAGCTGTCGAAAAACTTCTCTATGAAGGATTTGGGAGAACCATCCTACGTATTGAGAATACGGATCTATAGAGATAGATCAAAGAGGATGCTTGGAATGACCCAATCCTTATACATAGATACCATAGTCAAAAGGTTTGGCATGAAAAATTCCAAGAGAGGTCTCATACTGATGAGACATGGAATTAATCTCTCAAAGGAGCAGTCTCCTAAGACTCCTGGTGAGAGGGCATTCATGGATAGAGTACCCTATGCCTCTACCATAAGATCTATCATGTATGTCATGCTATGTACACGGCATGATGTTGCATACGCTCTAAGTGTTACGCGCAGATTTCAGACTGATCCAGGCGAAGAGCACTGGAAGGCAGTAAAATGTATCCTTAAGTACTTGAGAAGAACTAAGGATATGTTTTTTATCTATGAAGGAGGTGACTTGAAACTACGAGGCTTTACTGACTCAAGTTTCCAGTCAGATCCAGATGATAGCAAGTCTACATCTAGATTTGTGTTTACTTTAAACGGAGGCGCAGTGTGTTGGAAGAGTTCCAAGCAAGCAACCGCTGCAGATTCGACGATTGAAGCTGAGTACATTGTTGCAGCTGAAGCCGCTAAGAAAGCAGTGTGGTTGAAGAAATTCATCACCAACCTCGGTGTAGTTCCCAGCATCTCTGAACCTGTTCCGCTGTTGCGCGACAACAATGGAGCCATTGCGCAAGCGAAAGAGCTGCGGTCTCATCAGAAATTGAAGCATATTCTGAGGCGCTTAAATTTCATCAGAGAGATCATATCCAGAGGAGATGTAGTGGTGGAAAGAGTTCCATCTGTCGATAATGTAGCAGATCCACTGACGAAGCCATTTGCTCAAAATGTCTTTGAGCATCACCTGGAGTCTATAGGTCTAGTACATAAAGGTGATTGGCTTTAGTCCAAGTGGGAGATTGTTAGTCTTAGGTGGCCTACAAGCCAATATGACTTTGTAATCTTGTTCATTTATTAATAAAATGGCTCTATATTCATTATGTATAATTCGTATTATTATCGTCTCATAATGAAGTCTGTGAATATGTGCGATAGTGATCAGATTATGATAAGATCATACTAGTGAGACTGATCACTTAAACACACATATTCTTAATAGTTCCTAGTCGGAGGATATCCGAGAAGGACATCAGATATCCGGTTAGACTAGTACAGATTACTCTCGCTCATAAGATGAGGGTGACTGATCTCATAGTCATTTGTGTGGGGACACTAAGGGGAATATGTAGGTGCTAATTAGAGAGTGAGTTCACTGAACTGATCCGACTGAATCGCTGGATGGTGTTGTACCTCACTGTCAACCAGTTTGATTCTATTGTCGCAGTTGTGTGGATGGTCCTCGGACCTGAGATATCAAGGACACCTTATCGGTGGACTTCTATGCTTTGACCTTGGTTTATGAATCTCTAACCACGGGATTCTAAACACCCAAGGATCGGGTACAATGGAATATTGTCGAAGGGAATTAAGTGTAATAAAGAATCATTCACTCTTGGTACTTAGAGAGAGAATGCTCTAGGAAGGATGCGCGCAAGTCCCTGGCCAAGGCGGACGATAATACAAGGAAAGGAGTTTTCTAATATTATATGGCAGCATCAGATCCAAGTGAATCGACCGGTTAGGGTTTGACAGCACACCATACCCTGAGTTGACTCGAGAGCATTGTATGAATGAAGGATTGTATCCACGCAGTAACTGTCGGCAGAAAGGTTCCAAGAGTGGGTTACTTAACCTCGATACCTTCCGGGTTCACGCGGTGTTGCTTGGCACCTAACGTGATCGGAGGCCCGATCGAATTTGATGTGCAACATTGATTCGATTGATTAATTAATTAATATAAGTTATAATTGATTAATCAAGCCAGTGAGGAGTTACTAGGCTTATTAGGCCATTAACCGGACTGGTTATTGGGCCTAGGGGGTCACACGCAAATGATTCTTAAGGCGATGGATAATAAAGTGGGTTTTATATAAATCGGGGGTTTTTATGAAGAACCACGCAGTTAATATAAAATATAGTGAACGGGGTGAGTAGGCCAGGCTGCTGCTAACCCTAGCCGCCCCCTCCTCTCTTCCTCTCTCTCTCTGGCGCCCTAGATCGATTCTGATCTCTGGGTCTACTCCGCCGCTTCTCCGACTCCCGTCCGACAAGAAATCGTCCATGTGTTGCGGCGATCGTTGCGGCGAACAGCGGAGGCTTCGTGGGCTGCGACGAGCGAGGATTGTGAGGATATCCACAGCGAGGAGGATCGCGTAGACTCCGCTAAAGGTCGGGCACTTGCGCGGTTTGCGGTGTTACACCAACGGAATCGATCGATCACGGATTCGAATCCGCGCACGGTAAGAATCGATAATTCGATTATCAATTTTTTGTATTTTCGAAAGGGAAATGGATCGTTGTTTTAAATATTTATTTTTTGTTGTGTAAGCGATCTGGAGAAACGCGAGATCCCAACAGGTCACGCCCCGAATGCACACCTGCAAAGCCTTCTAAGGTAAGCAACGTATTTCGGCACCGTGATCCTTCAAGGAGGAGAACATTTGACTGGGACTTCACTGGACGACTCCTCATCATAGTCCGTTATTCCATCGGGCACATGCTCCGGTTCCTCGTTACTAAGTACCACCAAGGGAGCCATTTGGCTTGACGAGGCTATAGCACCGGAGTGATTTTTCTTGATCGAGGACCACGCCGCCATGGTACACAACCTGACTCTGATACTAATATTGAAAATCTCTTTGCATCAAAAATAAAAAACAAAACGGAAGCATGCATGGAGACAAATCACTGCAAGGGGTGAGAGATTACCTTCACGTCGACGTAGAGAGATGAATGGGAAGAACATCAAGAGGATGAGGAAGAAAACCACAAGGAGGGCACCTTCCTTTGTTCCACGCTCCAAGACCCAAGTCGGCTTGGTGATGGCTTCTTGGAGAGCAACTCGCAAAGAAAAAGCTCTTAGAGAGAAGTAGGAGGAGCAAGAGCATGGAAGGAAGAAAAACTAATAATACCTCTTGGTTGCCCTCCCGTTTCTCTCTCTCTCTCTATTTATCTCTCACGTTTTCTCATTCAAAAAATAGGAGGGAATGGGTGTGGGAGAGAGAGATAAATGTGGGGGATATATTGTGGTTCCTAATCGCAAGCCAACACCTACGTTCCATGCCCACTCTCCACCCACGTTCATGCTCTACGTGGGCATATGCATGGGCCCGTTCCCCATGCGTCAACATGAAGAAAATCGTAGGACCCATAAACATGTTCTTGCAACCATTATCTCTTGTTGAGGTCGACAGGTGTGCTTCCTAAAGGTTGCCCTTAGGTTGCTTAGGGGCAGGGATGGGGGATAAATGTTTTTGCCAAAATACGTTTACAAAGTGTCCATAGTGGAGATAATACAAATGGGCACTCACCAATCCTCCCTAAGTGGGGAATTTTTTTGCACAATCATGATAATCTTGCCTTATTTGGATGACTATTCTGAGTTCGAAGGTCACATCATTAGAAGCAATATTCCCTCATGGGTCCTATCATCTGTGGAGAGCAAACGGGCCTATGTCCCACAAACTTGTGGGACAAATTCTCCTCTTCAACAAATGCAGGAGGTGAGACTTAACCCAAATCCTCCTTACAAAAGGGGAGAGTAAATATCACTGAGCCACAAACTCGTTGGTAGTGGTTGGGTGACATGTGAGAGGCAGATGCTGATTCATATCATACAATCTTTTAGCAGCTCCACTCTAACTTATACAAAATGGGTCAAAATTGAGCTTTTATTTGCATAGATGTGTAAGGTTTTTTACCATCAATTTATTATTATATTTGTACATGAATTTATCATCTCAACATAGAGCATTTAAAAAGAAAAATGATACAGACAATGAGAGATAGATTATGTCATAAAAAGTGTATGTTAGTCTATAGTACAAATTAACCTTATTTGGTAAGAACAAAGCATACTGCACCGCCTTCCACAAGACTCACCCATGTTTGCCTTATTGTTACTTACCTTTTGAAATGCACACCTATATGTGGAACAATTTAGTAGGTTTGAGGAAAAAAAATCGAATTGCAATAGGAGTAAAATTAAGTAAGGATCATATCGAAACATTTTATAAGAAGCTAATCCGACAAAATAGAAGATAACAAAGAGCAAAAATTTCAAGGAACGTATCTATGAACAAAATATTTGGCAGCCAATTGACTAGTTTCACCATTTTTGGAAGTGCAAAAAGAGAAAGAACAAAAATAAAGAAGATGCCAATAAAGTAAAAGGCCCACAATCTTCAAAAATCATGAAGAGTCTTTCTCAGAGGAGATGCAACATAACAACAAGGGGGGTTCCACGTGAAAGTCTTGGTAGGGAGGAGTTTTTCTTGCACATGAGATGCAAATGAAGCCAGTTGGTAAGATGTGGGTGAAAATATTTAGCTTAAACTTTATGGTTCGTCCTCGATCTGCTAGCCGCAATGCCGGATGTGGGTGAAAATATTTAGCTTAAAGTTTATGTGAAAGGGTTCATTTGGTTCTGAAGGAGTTTTTCTTGCGCATGAGATGCAAACGAAGCGGGTTGGTAAGATGCAGGTGAAAATGTTTAGGTTAAAGTTTATGGTTCGTCCTCGATCTGTTAGCCGTGATGCCGTGATGTGGGTGAAAATATTTAGCTTAAAGTTTATGTGAAAGGGTATGTTCTCTTTCGGGGGAGCGATGCCGTTAGTTGCGCAAGTATCCGACCTCCAACGGTGTCCACGCTATTCTCCAATTGATGGTTTGTCCTCGATCCTTCAACTGGTTCAGCTTTATCACCGATCTTTCTCTTCCATGACGATGTCCGTGGCATGTAGGCGGTTACTTGGGCAAGCGAAAACTGAGGCGATGGAGGAGAGAGAGAAGGGGGTGCCCTCTTAGAGGGGGCAGCCAGGAGAGGGAGAGAGGAGAGGGGCTAGAGCATGATGGGAACCTTGGAGCTTGGCCCAAGGTTCCCTCTTGACTAATATTTATATTTATATTAATTAAGACAGTTTTCTTAAAAGTCCCTATAATAATATAAATCCCATTTAAATAATATGGACTGAGAATCTTTGTGCGTGTGACCCTCTAGGCCCAAGTGCCAATCTAATCTTTAGCCAAATAAGCTCAATAACCCCTTACTGACTTAAAATAATTTATTTAATATCTCATATTAATCGACCAAGTCTTCGATCAAGTTGTGTGCCAAGTAACACCGCATTATCCTGAAAGGCAATGGGGTTCAACAACTTACTCAAGGAACCTTGCCATCATTAGTTACTATATGGATGTAATCCTTCCCTCGCACTAATGCTCTCAGGTGAAGTTAGGGTATAGTAAGTGTCAAATCCAAATTACTTCACTCACTTGGATCATATGCCGCTAAGCTATGTCAGAAAACACCATTTCCGACACGTTGTCCTACCCTGGCCAGGGACTCCTGGGCATCATTTTATAGAGCATTCTCTTTTTTAATTATTAAGAGCAAATGATCGCTTATTAATAACACAATTACCTTCGACAGTATTTTGCTTGACCTGATACCTTAAATGATAAGATCACATGGTAAGAGATCTATAAGCTAAGCTTAAAATCTAAAAGTCCACAAACAAGGTACCTTTGGTGTCTCAGCTCAAAGGACCAACCACACTATTGTGATGATGAATCAAATTGATTGATAGTTAGGTAATTTACTGTCTAGTGACACATGTCAAATTAATTCAGTGAACTCATTAACTAATGAGCACTTACGTGTTCACCTTAATGTTTCCATATAAGTGACTATGAGACCAATCACCTTCACATTTTAAGCAGAAGTAACATGTACTAGTCTCATTGGATATTTGATGTCCTTCTCAAATATCTTCCGACTAGAAATAATTAAAAATATATATTTATAAGATATTAATCCTATTATTATAATCTCATCATAATTTAATATCCAATGCACATATTCATAGACTTCATTGTAAAACATTATATCAGATTACACATAATGATATGAAGCCTTTATTATTATTATTAAGAGAACAAGATTGTATAATAGTTATGTGATTGACTTGATGGACATACATAACTAACTAGATTGTGTAGGCCTTATAACATAAAGGAGATACTTTGATGTGTGGGTGGTATAACAGTTATGGCGAAGGAGTTAGAGTCTTAATTTCTTCAATCCTAACCACTTAATGCATGTGAATGAAGGGGAAGGAGGTAAACGGGAGATTGGGATGATAAGTTGATAACTTGGGATTTAGAAACTTTCCCGTAGGCACCTCATTTAATCCTATTAACATCGCAATAGTACTCGATAGTGTAGAGGCAGTGCAGGCACTGCCTCAGACCGGAGAGGTGTTAGTTATGGGTGTTCATAAAGCCGATCTCATGAGAGATGAAAGCGCCTCATAATATGCTTTAACTTTTGATGAGATCATGGCGTTTTCGCTTAAGCAATAGCTCCATTGTTGTCACACAGCAACAAGACTGGAGATGCTTGGCATAATCCCGATGTTAGTGATGAATTTCTTCATCCAAACTGCTTTCTTTGCAGCTTCAGTTGTCGAACCGCAGTAATTTCTTGCTTGAAACTTTCCAAGCTTACTGCCCCTCCATTCAATGCAAATACAAATTTGAAAGTAGACTTGCTATCATTTGGATCATACTAGAAGCTCGAGTCAGTATACCCTCGAGGCTTCAGATCACCTCCTTTATAGACCATGAACAATTTTTTTTTATTTTATTTTTTTTTTAAAAACCTAGATTAGACCTTAGGAGAGGGCACCCAATTTCAGAGAAGTTAAATGTTCTTGCTCCACTAAGGGCTAACTAGGAATGTATCTATAGTCCTTCTCAAGTACTTAAATATAAATTTTATGCCCTTCCAGTGTGTATTACCTGGATCTGCCTAATACCTACTCGTAACACTTAAAGCATACATCATATCAAACCTAGTACATAGCATGTCGTACATGATAGATCCTATCATTGATGTATAGGATACTCTATTCATGTACTCTCTTTCTTTAGGAGTCTTAGGGGACTGCTCTTTGGAGAGGATGATTCTGTGTCTCATCATAATGAGACCTCTCTTGGAATTCTTCATGCCAAACCATTTGACAATGGTGTCTATATACATGGATTGGGTTAAGCCTACCATCCTCTTGGATATATCTCTATAGATCCATATCCCTAATATGTATGATGCTTCTCTCAAATTCTTCATTATGAAGTTCTTTAATAGCCATCTTTTAACAGATAACAACATCGCTGCATCATTCCCAATAAGTAAGATGTTATCAACATAATGTACAACAAAAGTAACTGCACTCCCACTGATCTTCTTGTACACATATGGCTTATCTTCATTCTTAATGAAGTCATAAGATTTTATTATCTCATCAGATCTTATGTTCTAGCTCCAGAAAGCTTGCTTCAATCTAGAGATAGATCTCTGAAGCTTGCACATTTTATATGAGTACTCTTTAGATATGAAACCCTTAAGTTCTATCATATACACCTCTTCCTCAAGGTTTCCACTAAAGAAGACAGTTTTTACATCCATCTGCCAAGTCATAATGTGCAGCAATGGTAAGAAGAATTTTAATCAATTTTACCATGGCAACTGGTGAGAAAGCTCATCATAGTTAATTTCTTGCCTTTGACAATATCCATTTGGTACCAACGTTGCCTTATAAGTGTCAATTCGTCCATTTACACTGATCTTTCTCTTAAAGATCCATTTGCAGCCAATAGGCACTATACCTTCTAACAAATCCTCCAAGTTCCAAGCTTGGTTAGTGTACATAGACTAGATTTCATAATTTAGATCTTCTAGCCATTTCTTAGCTTTTGGGTTCTTAATAACCTCTTGGTAGGTCTTGGGATCATCCTCCTCATTATAAGATTTATAAGTATCAGGATGAGATGATGAAGAACGCAATAGAAATAGTGAACAAAAATCGATCCCACCTCCCGATCTATTTCAGATAAAAACGAACAAAATGCGGTAATCAGACATCACCTCATGCGGATTCGAATCTGCATCCGAGTTGTTTCGAAGGAGCGATGCCACAATCCGCGCACGTGCCCGGCCACCAGCAGTATCCACGTGATCCTCACTAGATGGTTCATCTGTGGCGCATTCGCGTCGATCTTGTCTCCACGGCGGTGCCCGCAGTGGGCAGGTAGAGCTCCCGACAATTGAAAAGTAGAAGCGATGGAGTGGAGCAGCAGGTGGCATCCTGTATAGGTTGCACAGCTCTGTGAGAGAGAGAGAGAGAGAGAGAGAGAGAGAGAGAGAGAGAGAGAGGGTAATGGCTTGGTCCGAGGAAACTCTAGAGCTTGGCCCAGAGTTCCCGCTCAGCACTTATTTATATTAAATCGACGCGACTTTTTACAAAAGCCTTCAAATTAATATAAAACCTACTTAAAAACCATTAGCTGAGAATCTTTGTGCGTGTGACCCTCTAGGCTAACCTACTTACATTAATTAATTAATCTACCAAATTAATATCACACATATTGATTGGTTCAACAACTCGCTTAAGGAACCTATTCGTCAATAATTACGGTATGACTATAATCCTTTATCCATACAATGCTCCCGAGTCAACCTAGGGCATGGTCAATTGTCAAACCGTAAACAGTCAACTCACCCAGATTAGATGTTATTGTACTATATCAGAAAACTCCTTTTATGATATAGTGTCTGCTCTAGTCAGAGACTCTTGTGCATCATTCCTAGAGCATTCTCTCTCTCATTATCAAGAGCGAATGATCCCTATTGAACACTCAATCACCATCGAAGATATTCTACTGAGCTTGATCGGTTGACTAATTAAGGACGCCATGGTCAAAGATCTATAAGCTAAGGTCAAAGCTTAGAAGTATACCAACAAGATATCTTTGGTGTCTCATGTCTAAGGACAACCATGCAACTGTGACATTGAATCAAGCTAGCTGACAGTCAGGTAAACTACCATCCAACGATTCAAGTTAGAACAATTCAATGAACTCATTCTCCAATGAGCACATGTATGCTTGCCTTAGTGTCCCCACACATGTGACAATGAGACCAGTCACCCTCATCATATGAGCAGGCATAGCACACATCAATCTATTAATGAGCAAGTGTCTTTAATATCCTATGACTGGGAATAGTTTAGGATTATGGTCAGAAATATTAGTCTTATTATTACAATCTCATTGTGATCCAATATTCTCACATAATCCCATAGACTTCATTATCATAATTCGTCAAACACCAATCTTCACAATGAATTAACTATCATTTATTAGTGAACTAGAATGTACATAGGTGCCTGATAATTGGCTTTGAGAACACCTATTTTCAACATTCTTCTACTTGGACTAAAATCGAACACTTATATGTTTGACCTCCATCAAACCTAGGTGACACTCATGCATAGCCTGTGTCTAAGGCTTAGTCAGTGGATCTACTAGATTATCTACAAATGTAACCCTTTTCATTATGATACCTCCTCTGTAAATGATCTTTCTGATCAGGTGAAAGTGTCTCAGAATTTTTTGCAACTTCTGATGAGACCGTGACTCTTTCGCTAATGAATTATTGCTACTGTTTCCACACAACAACGGGATAGGATCGAAAGTATTTATAACTACTCTGAGTTCAGAGATAAACTCCTTCATCCACACTATTCTAGCAATAATGTACCTGTGTACGTCGTTGAGTTAGAACTTGACATAAATCTGATTGGAGGCTTGAGTCAGTGCAACCTCGCAACTTCAAATCATTTCCTCTAGGTGCCAAGAGCACATTCTAAGTTCTTCTCAAGTACAAAAGAAATATTTTACTACCGTCTCACAAAGTTCTCCTAGACCGGTCTGATACCTATTTATAACATTTATTGCACACATTGTATCAGACACAATACATATGATCTCTCTTCAAGAGTCTTAAGGAACATTTCCTTAGAGAGATTAATTTCACGTCTCAACAATACAAGATCTCCTTTGAAATTCATCATGGCAAACATTTTGACATTTCGGTCAATGTATTTGGATTTAGTAGAACGCAGCAGAAAATAAAATCGATTCCTTTGTATCGGTTGCTGGGATCGTAAAACGGACAATAAAATAAACGCGGGAAGAACGGTTCTTCACCTTTGCGGGGTTTCGAATCTCCCGTGGATGATTCCGGCTCAGTAATCGCGCACGCGCACGATCTCTAGAGGTATCCACATGAGCTCCTATTGCAGACGCGATTTCCTCCTCGACTTGAGTGCTCCGACCAGATCTCAAATCCACCGTACGCAGAAAGAGACAGATCTACTCCTAGAGAGAGAGAAGGAGAGAGAGAAAGGAGATAGAGAATCTTGGGGTGAGTAATTCGTCCAACCAACTTTTACCCCTCCCCTTGGCCTCCTTATATAAGAAATAAGGATAAGCACAATGATTAATCCTCATGATTATCCAAGAGTTTGGCCTTGGATAAATCTCCATTAAATCTTCATGTTTATTCTGCGGCTTTTCATAAAAACCCAGATAAGCATGAAATTTAACGTCTCTCACCGTCTGACGAGAACTCTTATGTGTGTGACCCTCTAGGCCCATATATCAATCCGGTTTCAGGCCCATTAAACTTAGAACTAATTCTAGAGTTTAATATTTATTAATTAACATTTAAACATCATATGTTAAATGATTAATTTAATAAACAAGTGGTTTATCATCTGATGATTAATTCACTTGGCCTTCTGATCATGAACGGTACCAAACACTACCTCATGATCCCAGAAGATATAAGGGATATTGTTCCCTTCATTTGAACCTTTCCGTCTGTAGATATCGCACAGATAAAAAATCCTTCACTCATCCAATGTCCCAATAACGCAAGGGTATGGTTTTATAGTCAAACCCTCTATCACATAATTTAGATGGATTCCAGCACTCAGTTAATTTCTAGAAAGACATCTCTTTCATTTGACCCTGGTCAGGGATTTCTGTGTACACATCCATAGGACATTCTCTCTCCAGTCTTATACCAAGAGTGAGTGATCCCTTGTTGTTCACTCAATTACCTTCGCAAGCTTTCCACTGTATCTGAGAGACCGACTATCGTGGGCTTAATGCTTAAAGTCCACAAGTCAGAGAATCAAGACACAATGGTCCACAAACAAGGTATCATTGGTGACTCAGGTCAAAGGACCAACTGTGCTACTGCAACGATTGAATTTCCTAGTTGACTAATAGGTATAATTACCATCCAGGAATTCTTATTTGGGTCTGTTCAGTGAACTCATTCTCCAATGAGCACCCACAAGTTTGTCTTAGTGTCACCACACGAGTGAATGTGAGATCATTCACCCTCATCACATGAGCAGACATAACTTGTGTCGATCTTGTCGGATATTTAATGTCCATCTCAAATATCCTATGATCAAAAACTGTTTAAGACAAATGACTAAGGATATTGATCTCACTATCATGATCTCATCATGATTCAATATCCCACACATTTGTCTACGGACCTTCATTATGATAGTCAATTTGCAAGAACTATAAATGAAGAAATAATTGCCTTTATTAATAATCTGAACTAGAATGTACAATGATTGGCTTTGAGGCCACCCAATTCTATCAGCATCCTCATCGATTTATCTATTGCCCAGCTATGTATAACTCAAGGGGGGGTGAATGGGTTTTCAAAAAAAATTAAATAAAGACTAACTTAAGTAAACTGCGAAATGAAATCTAATTGGACAGAGGGTGGGAGAAATAAGGAACAAACACATAATGAACACAGAGATTTATACTGGTTCGGTCTTTCTAGGCCTACGTCTAGTCCCTAAGCGACCTCTTGGGATTTTCACTTTGCAAGGTATAAACCCCTTGCCGGTTATCAACAACACCCTTCATACAAGCAGGTTTTCCCTTTCAACAAAGGGGAACAACACCTTGTACGCTAGGTAGGTCTTTCCTTTCAACAAAGGGGAACACACCATGCACACTAGGCAGGTCTTCTCTTCCACAACTAGGAAGAGGACTTACAACACCTATAATGTTAACGTGAGTACATAAATGCTTCTTGATAGGCTAATATATAATATAACACAAAAAGCACAAATCAAAATTAAAAAGCTGTAAATAAAAGATGCAGTGCTTGATCTTGTTGGTGGCCCGAGAGTTGGTAATGCACAATGAACTTGAAGCTTTCTTTCTCAAACTGTCTCTTGAATATGAAGAAGGCTCTTTTAGATGTAGCAATGGAAGCCTTCTTCTTTTTCAGTTGGGCTCTCTCTTTTCTTTTGAATCTCTCTGTGTTATACCCTTATTGTGGCTCTCGGTCACTATCTATCTTCCATGCCTTTATGTATTTTGAAGCTTTAAAGTGCAGGGCATATATATTGTCTTCAGAATTTGCCCGTTAGACAGCAGAATAGGATCCGTTAGACAGCAAGTATTGATTTGTTTGGTGAAGGTTTCCCATTGAGTCTAACGTTTGAATTTCTTCAGATAAATCAGAATATTATATTGTCCAAAAAGGTTCTCATTGACCAGGTTCCTATAGTCTATAATAACTCAGGTGTATCCATAGACTGGTTGATAAACTTCTTGTCAAAAACTTGAAACAGAAAGTTACACAAAAAAGGCAACCATACTTTTTCTGCCTAGTCTATTAGTGTAACGACTTGCCACCCTATAATTAGAGATCCAATTACTAAATGGATGCCGAATCATTAAAATTTGGAGCCAAACCAGGATCTCGATAAGTGTGGAAAATAAATGATAAACTAAGCTAAACATTCTACATCACATCGAATTGTAAAGGAAGTGCGGCAATTAAAAATTATTAAAATTCAACTTGACTCAGGAAATAATTACATATTCCAACTAAAAAGAAATAATTATGCATACAGGTCAGAAAAGAAAATAACAACTACATCGAAGCATACCTCGGAACAGTGGCTGCTAGTGCGCAACTCGAGACGAAAACCTCCACGCTACGCCTGCCTAGAACCCTCTCCTAAAAATCGCAAGGGTGAGTCTCATCGAAATGGACTCAGTAGGGATCCTCCGATCCCCATCACCCACTCACACACCCACAAGTGCAACAACACAAATATAGACAATTAAATAAGTAAAGCAGTAAACACAACTCCCAAGATTCCCAAATTCCGATATAAAATACATACATTTGTAAATGCAACATGCACAACTCTAAAACCGCTCCACCACGGAGTCCAAAACCAACGTCTCGGCTAAAGCAGAAAGCAGAAAGCACGGACCCGTTGGGATGGAACAACAACCCCTCGGATAGCGTGCTGACTATTCCGGCCTATCTAGCCCTAGGTGGTTCTGCTCCTCCTAGCCACGAGTGACACTTCGAATGTACCACTCCTACACCGATACTAGCTATACCCCAGGATACACCAGGTGACCCTCTCTATAGGCGTCACCCCACCACTCCCACACCGGCGTTGTGTCACTCCCATACCGACACAGGTGCCTAAACGCTAACAACTGTCACTCTATGTAAGGACTGAGGTTTCGGGTTCTGTATTCGGGTCGGGTTCGGACCGGATCCCCTGGTTTGGACCCTGAGGGGGGGGTCTTGAGAGTTCAGACTGAATGACGTCTGCACTGCTCGACGCCTTTCAAAAGGCGTCAGGGTGTGTGGACGCCATTTAGGTCCGCTTGCTGTTATGCCACGTGTGCGCCACGTGGGCGGGTTTCGGGCCGCGAGAGTACGGCCCCTGTCACATCGTCTGAACGGCGTCCAGGTAGGTCGACGCGATTCAGATTGCGACCCTGCGGTGTCAGTGTGCGGCGTCAGAGCGTTGTCAGTACGGCCTGTCCTGTCGTCTGAACGGCGTCCGCGGTGAGCGACGCGTTTCAGAGTGCTGTCAGTACGGCCCGTCCTGTCAGACTGATTGGCGTCTGCCTCGATCGACGCGTTTTAGCTAGATTCAGATTGACCCCGCGAGCCTCCCCTTCTTTCCCTCATTTTTGCCTTCACCCTCTCTCTCTTCGCCCTCTCCTTTCCCTCCGCCCTCCTTCCATCCTTCCCTTCCTCTTCTTCCTCTTCCATCACTCCATAACCTCCTTACCTCTCACCTCTACCTCCACCACCTCCTTCGTGGCGTTCCATTCTCCGGACGGCGGCCGACGTCCCGGTGGAGTGGCAGCGTCCTCGAGGGTACCGGCGGCGGTCTACGGTGCGGCGAGTCGGCGGCATGGAGCTTGGAGGAGTTCAAGAACCGGTAGGGGGACGAACCTTGCATGTGTTGCTCGTGTTTTCCTTGGCGTGACATGATGTGTTTGGGCTAGATTGAGCATGTTTAGGGGGTTTCCTTGTGGGAATGGCTGTGTTTGTGAACGTGGATTCATAGCATGCTTGTGGTGGTTGAGTTCCTCTTCCTCCCCTTCTTGTTTTGGGGCTTTTTCGGAGTGTTTGGGGTTAAGGGAGAAACCCTCGGTTCGAACCAGAGAACCAGGTTTCTGGCGCTAAACGGCGTCGTGCCTGGTCGACGCCTTTTAGAAGGACGTCAGGACAGTACGACGCCTTTTATGGCAGAAACCTCCATGTTCGATGTTTCACGAGTTAGGGGGTCTGGCGCTAAATGACGTCATGGATGGACGACGCCTTTTAGAAGGACGTCGGGCCATCATGACGCCATTTAGGCAGGAAATCACCCCGACTGAGGGTCTGCAAATCTGGAATTTCAGTGTGAATGGCGTCTGTGGACCTGGACGCGTTTTTAAGGGCGACTCCCTGTGTAGACGCATTTCAAGGAATAATCTGACTTTTAAAATGAACCTGTCTGAGGGGCTTGAATGGCGTCGACCTCGGTCCACGCAATTCAAGACAGAACTGTCTAAGTGCTGGTTTTAACATGTGTTTCACTGTTGGGCGGTTCAAATGCATGCTTTACGTTGTACACTGAGACTGAGGACTTCTGCATGAATGGAATTACATTATGTTACATGTGTGTATGTGCTTATACGACTGTGGATCGGAATGACTGTGGTTTACGTTTGTCACCATGGACCGATGGGGACAGGGTCATGGTGTCTGTGAGGCATTGTGCCGTACCGGTGGGAGAAGGGGTACATGTTGTGGTTTACCTTTGGCTGAGGGAAGCAGAACCACCTTGAACCCGTCGGGCCGGAGTAGCCGGTGCGCTATCCGAGGGGTTGCTGCTTGGTCTCAGCGGGTCGGGGTTTCCCTGTTTGTCGTGGCAGCTTCCGGCGCGTTTCTTGCTGTGGAGCTGGTTGTGGTACTGTTGGAGTTGTTTTACCCCTGTAGCCACTGGGCCTGATGTGACCTTTGATCAAGGTTACGAGTGGTACCCTTAGCCCTTTGGCCTAACGCAGCCCGGGAGGTTAGGGTTGTGGGTAGTTCCTGTAGCTTCGGCTTGACGGGGGTTCGCCGGTCCCCAGGGCCCTCCTGAAGCGCTGAGGCCTAGCGTGGAGGCAATCCGGTTGGTAGGACAGTAGTCTAGACTGCTTGTGTGCACACGTAGCTGGGCAGTGGCGGTACACTGGTCCCAGCTAGTCCTAGTTTGACTCACTGCCTCACCCTACAGTGCTCCGGAACACTGTAGGGGTGGACAGGCGTGAGCAGTGGTGGTAGTGTTGGGAGGCGACGTTTTACTTCGGTCGTCAGTGTGGTTCAGTCGCTTGTGGACTTTGGCTGGGAGACGTGACTCTGTGTTGGGTTCTTCGGGTTACTTAGAACTGTTCTTGCTACACCGCTTATCGTACGTTTCTTATCAGATTTGGGTGCTGTGTTTACTGCTTTACTTAATTGCCATATATCTGTGTTATTACACTTGTGGGTGTGTGAGTGGGAGGCAGGGGATCGGATGATCCCTACTGAGCCCAATTCTGGTGTGGCTCACTCCCTGCGGTTTCAGGTGTGGACCTCGCGGCGTGTGGTGCCTTCTTGGTGTGCGGACCAGCAGCTGTCTCAGTTCCGGGGTATGCCCTGACGTTGTTGTACTTTCCTTCTGCCTGTACTTATTTAATTTGTTGGACCATGTAATTATTGTTGGACTGTATACGGACATTGTTATCTTCCTTCCTGCGCACTTGTTATACCTTTGTAGTCCGTGTGATTGTTATATTTAGCCTTGTTTAGCACTTACTCCTCCAGATGTGTTGTGTGAGATCCGGGTGTGAACCCATAGTTAATGGGCCGACATCTATTTAGTGATCGGGTCTCCGGTCATAGGATGGCGGGTCGTTACACTCTAGGTCCACAATCGCACAAAACACAACACAGTTTGATCCGGTCACGTGGAAACCTTCGTCCTCGAAGTACGGTATCGAACATGCATTTATCCAAATTATCTAATAATGTAAACACATGTTAATAGCATGAATTAATGGAGTTCTGTCTTGAATTGCATCGCCCGTGGCCGACGTCATTCAAGACCCCTAAACTGATTCAGTTTTTCACAGGCGTTGGAACCCAGGGATACTGGCCTGAATGACATCGCCCATGGCCAATGTTATTCAGCTCTTTATCCCACGTTGGTCTCGGGAACCAGGAAATTGGGCCGTTAAATTGCGTCACGTGGTCTTGACGTTATTCTAAATGGCGTCACCTAGTCTCGACACCATTTAATGCCCGAAACTGCGTTCCACCGAGCCAAACTGAGGGATCCTCTTCTCCCCCAAAACACTAAAAAAAACACAAGGAAGATAAGGGGAGAGGCCCAACAATCGAATTTACTTCCCAAAAAATCAAAAATGTCTATTTTCATCAAAAATCCCTTAAAACATGCTTTTCTACCCAAAAACCTCCACACACAACACATGCTTTAAAGCGGGGGAAAAACATGATTTTAAACAAATACAACGAAGATCGTCACCCTACCGGTTACTTGAACTCTTCCTTGCTCTTAGCCGCCGAACCGCCACGCCACGAGCCGCCATCGATACCGCCGTGGACGCCATCACTCCACTGGGATGTCAGTCGCCGTCCAGAGAGCAAAGTGTCACGGAGGAGATGGTGGTGGTAGTGGTGAGGGTTAGGATGATGATGGAATCGAGGAAGAGGAAGAATGGGGAGAGGAAGAGAAAGAGAAGGGGAAGGGGGCACCGGAGGTGTTCGGAGAGGAGGGGGAGGAGAGAGAGGAGTAGAGAGAATGAGATAAAGGAGGGAAGGCTCGGGCGTCAAACCGAACAAGCCTAAATCGTGTCGTTCGAGCAGGACGCCATTCAGACGACAAGACGCGGGACGTACACTGACAGATGTCTGAATCGCGTCGTCCATACAAGACGCCATTCAGACGACACAACTAGGGCCGTACACACACGCCCCCACGCCCGCCCACACGGCACCCCTGCAAAGCTCCTAAATGGCGCCCCCTACGGCCAACGCCATTCAAAACCGCGTCTCGCAAGCTCGACGTGAAAAAGATCCCATGCCCCAGCCCCATAAAGGCCCAAACCAAGGGGTCCGACACCGAAATCGACCCGATAACCGGATCTAAAACCCTAGTCCTTACAATTAGTGTAGCACGAAATCTAGTTAAAAAGATTCTAAGATGCAGAATAGCTCAGAAAAGATGTCAAGAATTAAATGTAGACATCCTCTCATATGGATAGTACATAACGTAAAGAATTGTTTGCACACTGCTCAACAAAAGATACTTGTGAGTGCTCAATTTGTGTGTGTGATTATCATGAATCATGTATTGTTTAATGACAATAAAACAATTAAAAACTAACATGTGATCGCTAGAAACTTTTGACTAAAAAGTTTCAAAAAAAAGTTTTGATCGTTTACCTATTTGAAACGAGGGAGATATGCGTGTTCTTGATTCCCTCTCTTCAGCCAACTGAAGAAAGAGAGCCATTTTTGCTTTTATTCTTGCTTGATTTGGGGATCTTCCTTTTTGCTTCAGAATTTCTTTCTTTATGATCCTTTCTTTATCCTTTTGATGTTCCTTGCAAGAAAGTGAAGAAAGGAAAGAGAAAAGCTAATTAGAACTAATGGAGTGTAGAATCTATCCTGACAAAATCATTAATCATGCAACTAAAATAAGAAACTCACTTGTTTGATGTTGTTTAAACCCCTATAGCATGTATGGGATTTGAAAAGACTATGTGAGTGAGTGTGTGAACATGAAGTGGAATGAATGTAATGATGAATAAGAAATTAATGAAATAAAAGCTTTAGATGGCCCCTTGAAGTCTTGGATCTTGAATGAATCTTGAAGGATGAAGAATGAAGAGAATGAAGCTTCTTGAACACACTTTTCTCCTTCAAGAACTCCTGGAAGCCGTCACGTAACACTCCGATCCTTCAATGCTTAAGCCTCTTCAATGATTTTTCCACTCTTTCTAACTTGATTCCTTAACCTTTTTTAATGACCAAGGGCTTTGGTTTATATAGAAGTAGTGTTTAACCCTTACGCGCCCCTGCGGCTGCTTATTGATTAACTTGAAAGATAAGCCAATCCAACTAAGAGAACAAGATAATCTCAGTCAAATCATCATTATCTGTAATTAACTAAATCGCGTCTCCCAAGGGAGACGCCTTTTAGCTAAATTAAAGCTAATGATAATCCGTAGAAGGAAGCCGGAAGAAGTAGGAAAGCTAAATGGCGTCGGTATTACACGACGTCATTTAGTTATTTAGGAAATCAATTAAAAATTAAATTAGAAATCGAAATGAATTAAGAAACATAAATGGCGTCCTCCAAGGGCGATGTCATTCAGACAATTAATCCTAAAAATTAATAAAAATCAATTATTGATCAAATCATTTTAGGGCATTATTATATGATATGAAATTTACTCAATATGATGTCAAAATTTGCGTGTCTACAGCTGTCCCACCTTGCCATTGACTTTGCAAGGGAGTGAAATGAAAATAAAATGTACTGAAAAGGTGATGCCAATGTATGATGAGACACGCTCTCAACATTACATGATAACAATTTTTCTCAAAATGATCAATGAAGATAAGTCAAAGAGATCAATGGAATCAATCCTGTTTGAATGAAATAGACAAGAAAATAAAATAAGATCGATCAACCTCCACGATCGAAAAGTACTCTATGTCACAAACCCTGCAGGTTTCATTATGGAGAGTGGTTACCAGCCAATATGGACGTGCTACAACCATGATGGATCTTAAAAGGAAACAAGAAATATTTGAGGTAAAAAGTCTAAGTAAAGATAGAATTCCAAGGATATCTTCAAGCGAACCTTAAAGATAATCAAGATACTCAATTCAGAATGGAATATTTCATATCATGTCAAGATTTATTTAGATCAATGGTTTGAAATTTAATCAATAATTAATTCTTATCACAATAATTTCAAAGTCCTACATGATATATGCTGGGCTAAAAGAAAAATATAAAATAAAATAAAATATAAATTAATCAAGGATAATATTGTTAAATTGTTATTAATGAGTTAAGATACCAATTTTGCAATTTAGTGATAAGTTGAAACTCGTTTGTCCACGCACTGTTTCACAAAAGTGGAACCATCGTCCTCACTAATTAACAATCCAACGGTCTATCCGCGCAATTAAGAATCCTCTAGAATTATCATAGTTTTTGTTGAAGGAGAAGTCAAATTCCAATTTCATCAAAACCACAAGGTCCTTGATATACTCTAATAAATATTTAACATATAATAATGATGATAATGCAAATCAATAATGGAATACAGGGATAGAGATAACCGTCTTTTTAGCCACGGTCGGAACTCATTAACTCCCACAGTGAGATCTTCTTGAGATTTTCAGCTTTATTGTCATTTTTTTAAAATTTCCTGCACTCAGAAATCATCAATAATTTCAAGCAAATATTCAATTAAACATCAAACATGAAATTTCGAGAAAATAACAGGAAAACCCTGAAACGCGTCGTGTCGAGCCGACGTCATTTAAACCAAATATTCAATTATGCATCAACCATAGATAAACATGGAATTTCGAACGAATAACAGAAGAACCATGAAAAGCATCGTGTCGTGCCGAGGTCATTTGAATGACGTCGTTGTCCCTAGACGCCTTTTAAGTCGCAAAAATAGGTTTCCTTGTATTCAATCTGGAATCCAATTCTCTTCAATGTATATCCTCTCTCCAATTCGGAAAAGACTCTTTAATCTCGCAAACCTCTATACATAAGCTTCTATGACTTTTATCAAGGCAAATCCATACACAATTTAGAAATCAAAGTAAGGGATTCTCTCCAAAAGCTCAAGAACAATCAAGATTCCAAGAGGAAAAAGCTCAAAGTTGAGGAAAGAGATGAATTCTTCAAACAAGAGGATGAGAAAAATACTCGAGAAGATTTCTGAAGTGAAAGATCATCTTAGCGGGAGAGATCCTAACCTACAAGTAAGCTAATCTCTCTAACCTTCTATTCAATTCAATTTCCATGTTCTTCCATATTCTCCATTGTTCTTCATGTTCTTCAATAGAATTTTTCCAAATTTTCTTTTCTAGGAATATCCTTTCTTCCCTGGTCTAGAAAATTTTCTTCACTCCCTTGGATCCAAAAACTCGTGAACAAGATAAGTATATCCATGCAATCCTATATATCCAAGTGGTATATCCAAGGCTTGGTCGTTCATGCTAAACACTATAAAAGCACGAGCAAGGATTGGGCGGCTATGAGGGCTTTGGTTGAGTTGTGGCATCCACAGACTCATACCTTTCTCTTCCCCACTTTTGAAGCCACCATCCTTCTTGAAGAAGCCAAACTTCTATTAGACCTTCCTAAACTCAAGATGAGAAATAACGAACCATATTTGAATGATATGATGCTTATGAAGGACATAATCACTGGCCAACAATTGCTAGAAAAGATTATGAAGAGTTCAAAGGAAGTTCAAGGTTGTCTTATGAAGAAAGGAATTAATCTTGCAAAGTTAGCTGAATGGACCTTGAAACAGATTAAAGATCTCAAAGATGAAGAAACAGAAGCCGTGATGAAGGCATTCACCACGTGCTTAGCTAGAGCTTTACTATTCCCTTCCCAAGATAATATCCTAGAAGATGATCAGATAAGCGCAATTCATGGGATCTTTGAGGGAAAGCCAATCGGCATAGCGGTCCTAGCCTATCTCCACAACGGACTCTCTACAACTTCTATAGGTCAGTCTCCTTATGGTTGTATGCTACTTTTTGCATTGTGGGTTGAATTTCACTTCAAATTCCACCACAATGAGAGAACCGTTCCGAGGATATCTCAAATATATGAACAAAGTCTCATCTTTCACATCTCCAACATTGTGAAGTTCAATGACAAGATGATTAATCGTGTGCCCAATCTCAAGACTCGAGCCGACTGGCGTGCTTATTTGTAGAAAATGCCAAAGTACAGATTTGAATCTTCACCACTTACTCTCATAAAGAAGCTGATTCACGTGCGCCGTAGTGCTGGTACAGAACTCCGACTGATCGGGGCTATTGAGTTTGTTCTATATAATCATCATCGTTGTCATCCACAAGTTGGCATGCCATGCTACGAATTTTCTGAGTTTTCCAATCTCTCTCCAATAAAGAAGCAGGTGTTGGAAACTAACGAAGATTATGAGGCGACTGAGCTCATTGCTACTCTATAGAACATCGGGTTTTCCCGTTGTGTAAAATCTTCTCGTGTAGCCAATAGAGGACTATCGGAAATATATGTAAAGGAGCTTCAGAAAATTCATCCTTGAAAGTTCTCCCTTATCTTCCATTTGATGTAATTTCAATTTTATTTTCAATGAAGAATCTGTCCTTTATACAATAGAAATCATCCCTTAATGTTCTGTGATTTATTCAGGATTTTTCCTTTACTAAAACCATGTTTTTTTCTTAAAACATCAAGTTTCGGATTTAGTTAATGTAAATCACGTCCACTCATAAAGACGCCATTCAACCTTAATTAAATTCCGAAATCGCAAATATTAATTCCTTAAAACCACATATTATGCTTAAAACAAGTCTTGTGAACCAGACGCCTTTCAATTCTCTTTCCTACTTTTTCACATAATTATGCCATTAATCCTGTAATTAATCCACTGAAACGCGTTGTCTTGTGCAAACGTGTTTAATCATTGTGCCTGGTACAGCTCTGACCAGAATTGGTAGTTTAATCTGAAACGCGTCGTGTCCTGTGGATGCGGTTCACACAATTTCAAAATTCCAGATTGCCGCCTCAATTTATGTGCTTTGAAAGGCGTCGCTGTCCCTCGACGCGTTTCAAACTTCCCAAACAAAATCTACGTGAGCCCCTCCTTCCTCATTCTCTCTTGCTTTTTCTCTCTCCTCACTTTCTTCCTTCTCTGGCGATCACCGAGCTTCTCCGGCGATCACTCGCCGCCAGCCATCTCACTCTTTCACTCATTCTCTCTCAAACTCTCCTTCAAACACTCCTTCTCTCTAGCTTTCTCTCTTTCTCTCAACCTAAGCCCCTCTCTCCACCCGAGCTCCCTCTCTCTCTCTCACTCCCCTCTAAGCCATGGAAAGAGGGCAATCGAGAAAAGTCGTCGTGAAACGACGACGAACCTCGATCGTGGTAGCAGAGGAGGTCCCTGAAGCGGCGCCGGCCGACCTTACGGCGGTGGCGGCGTTTTTGGAAGAGGAGGAGGCTCCACCCACGGCGGTGGGCGAAGAAGAAGAAGCAGAAGGTGGCCCCCATCTAGTAAGCTCCCTGTGGATGCCTTTTGATATGGAGAACGATAAGGGAAGGGACATTGCAAAGGTCCGGAATATGTGTTGAATGGTGTCGAGACCAGTCGACGCCTTTCAAAGGGCGTCGACTTGTCCCAACGTCATTCATGGTAGATATTTATTTATTTATTCAATAAATTAGCAAGCAAAATGAAGATGAATGGCGTCAAGACATGTGGACGCCTTTCAAAAGGCATCTTCCATGTCCTACGCCATTCAAACAGAGTATTTATTCTTAAAGAAATTGATTTTTAATGCCTATTTAACTGATGAAATTTGTTGAATTATTTGCAGGGGACGATGAGGGCCAGGATATCGTGGGACCTGGTCATCGGTGCTTACCATGGCTTGCCCGACTTCCAAAAGGTGCGACTGCGCCGGATGGGGTTCGGGAAGATCCTTGATATCGAGTCGTTCTGGCTCGACCTGGTGCTGTTGCAGACTCTGTGGGAGAGGTGGCATGCGGAGAGCAGGGCATTCCTGATGCCCTGGGGACATATGGTCCCGAGCTTGGAGGACGTAGAGAGGATCACCGGTCTCCACGTGGAGGGCCGAGCATTGAGTGGGGTGACCTACCTCGATTACCGTGGACTGGCGGAAAGCCTTTTAGGTATAGAGGTATCTAGCTTAGATAGGGAGTCTAGGACCGTACCTAGGATAGAGGTAGAGGAATATCTAGGGTTAGTTGAGCCTAAGCGGTGATCTGAAGGGACCCGCGAGGCCTTTAGGGGTAGATTAGCTAGGTCAGCCTCCGTAGTCTATTGTAGTGACCCGAGTCAGGGGGAGGAGGTAGATAGGGAGCTTAGGGTCTTCTTAGTCTTTTTCTTTAGTCGGTTGTTCTTCGGTACGAAGGGTGACCATATCCATTGTAGGTTCCTTAGTTTGTTAGATGGCCTAGACCATCTCCATGAGTATGCTTGGGGTGTGGCCCTCCTGGCCCACCTATTTGCAGATCTTTTTGCGGTCATGCCGGACTGCGAGACCACTATCAGCGGCTTTTCGCCGTTTCTCTAGGTATAGATCATTTTAATTATTGTTTATTCATGCAAATGAATGGTATGATATGATGATTTCTAACTCATGTGCGCATGTATGCAGGTGTAGAGTTACTACTACTTCCCGCTCGGTCGGGCGAGGATTGTACGACCGAGCGCTATCCCGTTGGCTCGCCGTTGGCAGCCAATCGTGGACACAGCTGCCCAGCACCACCAGTTGACGGCCCTCGGCCGTCAGTTCCTCGACTATCCCGAGTTACTGGTGAGTTTTAATTTAATTGTTTATTTATTCAATTTTATTTATTAAAATGCAATCTTTCATTAAATGCAATTTATTTATTATAAATGCATCTAACATGTATGCAGTTTTAATTTAACATGTATGTAGTGACCCGAGTCAGGGGGAGGAGGTAGATAGGCAGCTTAGGGTCTTCTTAGTCTTTTTCTTTGGTCGGTTGTTCTTCAGTACGAAGGGTGACCATAACCATTGTAGGTTCCTTAGTTTGTTAGATGGCCTAGACCATCTCCATGAGTATGCTTGGGGTGCGGCCCTCCTGGCCCACCTATTTGTAGATCTTTTTGCGGTCATGCTGGACTGCGAGACCACTATCAGCGGTTTTTTGCCGTTTCTCCAGGTATAGATCATTTTAATTATTGTTTATTCATGCAAATGAATGATATGATATGATGATTTCTAACTCATGTGCGCATGTATGCAGGTGTAGAGTTACTACTACTTCCCGCTCGGTCGGGCGAGGATTGTACGACCGAGCGCTGTCCCGTTGGCTCGCCGCTGGCAGCCAATCGTGGACACAGCTCCCTAGCACCACCAGTTGACGGCCCTCCGCCGTCAGTTCCTCGACTATCCTGAGTTACTGGTGAGTTTTAATTTAATTGTTTATTTATTCAATTTTATTTATTAAAATATAATCTTTAATTAAATGCAATTTATTTATTATGAATGCATCTAACATGTATGCAGTTTTAATTTAACATGTATGTAGTGACCCGAGTCAGGGGGAGGAGGTAGATAGGCAGCTTAGGGTCTTCTTAGTCTTTTTCTTTGGTCGGTTGTTCTTCGGTACGAAGGGTGACCATATCCATTGTAGGTTCCTTAGTTTGTTAGATGGCCTAAACCATCTCTATGAGTATGCTTAGGGTGCGGCCCTCCTGGCCCACCTATTTGCAGATCTTTTTGCGGTCATGCCGGACTGCGAGACCACTATCAGCAGCTTTTCGCCGTTTCTCTAGGTATAGATCATTTTAATTATTGTTTATTCATGCAAATGAATGATATGATATGATGATTTCTAACTCATATGCGCATGTATGCAGGTGTAGAGTTACTACTACTTCCCGCTCGGTCGGGCGAGGATTGTACGACCGAGCGCTGTCCCGTTGGCTCGCCGCTGGCAGCCAATCATGGACACAACTCCCCAGCACCACCAGTTGACGGCCCTCAGCCGTCAGTTCCTCGACTATCCCGAGTTACGGGTGAGTTTTAATTTAATTGTTTATTTATTCAATTTTATTTATTGAAATGCAATCTTTCATTAAATGCAATTTATTTATTATGAATGCAACTAACATGTATGCAGGTGATCCGGCACCCGTACTTGGGGATGGGAGAGCTCGGCCAGCCGTGGGTAACGGCTGGTCGGAGGAGGTATGGACGCCAGATCTGGGTCCATTGCCTCAATGAGATTGAGCCGCTTCGCCTCCGCCTCATGATGCAGACCCTCGGCCTCCATCAGGAGTGGGTGGAAGAGAAGGTACCGGAGGGAGTTGGACGATCGATGAGGGGGAAGCAAGCCCTCACCGATTGGCGGGCGAAATTTTCGGAGCAGTATGAGGATTGGCACTGTCAAATGCGGAGAGTAGCGCAGCCTACCTCCAGCAATACCAGGCGCATTATGTCGATCAGCTGCGGCTCTTTCGTCCACTCGATGTAAGTATGCTTTTATGTGTCTTTCATTTTAATTATTATCTTTATTTAAATTTGTGAATGAATGTATGTATGTATGTTATGCAGGATGCGCGTGATGCGACCATCATCGACCTCCGGGCCCACCTACAAGGTGTGGAGGCGTAGCTAGAGCAAGTCTAGAAAGAATTATTTGACCTGGTATGTATGAATGAATAATGACATGAATATTTATTTGTTTGTTTTGACGTTTAGCCACTGACAGTTGATTCTTTTGGTACAGCGAGCCGTCTACACCCAGGCGGCTCCCCCTTCTTCTGGCACTTCATCATCCTCTGCTCCTTCTGCTCCTTACGAGGCTACCATTGCTGATCTTCAGGGTCAACTTGCTTCCGCCATCCACCGGGCCTCCCAGGCTGAGGAGGACGCGATGGCCTGGGTAAGTCTTCAACTTACTTTACCTTTATACAATGCATTTGCTTGAATTTTGATTGGTTAATCTGACTGTGGTAACTTATGTTGCTGGTTCAGGAGCTTCAGCAAGCTCTCGATCAGAGGGATGCCGAGCTCGCACAAGCTTGGAGTTCGGCTGCCTGGGTCACAGAGCTGGAGGCTCAGGTAGCGCGCCTCTCCACCGCCGATGTTGCACGGCTCTAGATTTGTCTGGACATCTTGACAAAGGAGAGGGATCGCAACCGGGCTAGGAGAGCCTACAGGGACGTCTCTCTATAGCAGAGCATGAGCGCTGGATGGTGGAGGAGCGGTACCAGCGTGCTCGACAAAGAGCAATTGATCGTGGCTAGGCGAGTGCCTTTACTGCCAATATTGCCATATCGTCTGGCCAGGCAGGGCCAAGCACCATGGGACCGCCATCGCCTCCGACTTGTGGGCCAGAGGGGCCTAATGAGGCGACGAGCCAGTATGAAGAGGCCGGGGAGAGTTAGCCTTGATAGCTACTTATCATGTATTTTCTTTTCTTTTGTGAGTCCTGATGTTGATGGACTCATATATGTATACATGACACCTTTTGATGATATATATGAAACTTTTATCTTCAGATTTGTCCTTCGTGTGGATCCTTCTTCAATTATGCCCTGTACATCTCTTAACAAACAGGTTAAGCATCTGTTTAGGCTTAGCCCCTTACCTGGTTAAGTAACCGATTACTTCATCCTATCCTTGGTAGAAGGGTCAAGGGGCGAAGCCTTTATTAATGTAGGTCAAAGAAATAATTGAAGGAAATAACAAAGTAAAATGCAACATACAAGCAGACAGATGCTTACTGGAAAAAAAAGAAATGCAATATACATGATGCAACAAACATTTGTTCTGCAATTTTAGAAATATCCAATTTTTTAGGGGTTTTGCCATATTCAATGAAATATTCAATTTCTTTGTAGTTTTCAAATATTCAATTTTTTTTGTGCTTTTGAAATATTCATTTTTTTTGTGCTTTTGAAATATTCATTTTTTTTATGCTTTTGAAATATTCATTTTTTATGTGTTTAAAATATTCTTTTTTTTTGTGCTTTTGAAATAAGACATAAACTAAAAGACCAACATGGTACTTAAATCAAAAGAGCATATTCATTTATTAACTTAATTCCCAAATTGTTCTTCAATAATCTAACTTAAACTTATCGTGCTTGAGTTGTGTTCTCATTCATGGTCCCATTCGATAGTCTGACCCTTAGTCGACTTAGGCCATTTCCTAAGTTCGGAGTACTCCTTAGCAAGAAGAGAAGAATTTGTCTAGAAAGCTCACAAGATGGTTCTAGAGACCTGAAAAGATGTCCCTCTTTTACCCTAATATTCGTTGGAGTTCGGTCATTTTCAGTTTACGGTGTATTTATCGACCTTGCGCTTCTCTTTTGATTTTGTGGCCTTTTGGTGTAACGTTTGTAATGTAGTGACCTTTGACCTTGTATTGGCTTTTCCCTCTTTTCTTTTGCTTTTGTGGAGCGGATCTCCCCCTTTTTTTTATGACGGCCTCCTACTAAGATAACGGGTATTTTTGGTAATTTATTCTAAGCCTCGTTCCGACATTGTGGGCCGAGAGTAAAACATAAGTTTTATCTAAAGAGCGAGTTTGTACTTTTACACTCTTAGTTAAGCTTTTAGTATTCCTTCGGACTTCACATCTCTTGTTACTCACGAACCAAACGTGTTAGTGTGTGCAGTAATACGTTTGAATTAAATTATCCAGACTGATGAGGGAATTCGAATTTTCAAATTTTCTGACTCCACTAATCCTTGCACCATGCTGATCGACTTTCTAACCTAAGGATAGTACTTCTTAAGATACAGACCGTTCCAGGGGTAAGTTAACTCTTGCCCTTCTGCATTAACTAAGCGATAAGCGTTACCAGGAAAAGCATGCGAGATAACATAAGGTCCTTCCCAATTGGGTTGGAGCTTAGAACGCAGACCACCAAGTTTTACAAAGATTCTTTTAACAACCATTTCACAAACTTTAAACTTTCGTTCAATGACTTTCTTTTGACAAAAATGTGCTAATCTGTTCTGATATACTCGTGCATGATTGGCAGCTGACCATCTTTTCTCGTCTAAAAGTTCCAATTGAACTAGGAGTGCTGAGCGATGCTCATCAATAAGAGTTCCTTGTTCAATTGTACTCTTAATGACGGGATGAGGATTTCGTATGGAACTACTACCTCCATTCCAAATGTTAAGGAATACGGAGTCTGCCCAATGGGCGTGCGGATTGAAGTTCGGTATGCCCATAGAGCCTCAATCAGTTTCTCTGGCCAGTCTGTGAGTTTATTAGATTTGCATGTCTTCTTGATGATTTTTATCAAAGTCTTATTAGTTGCTTCTGCTTGGCCATTGCCTTGCGGATAATATGGAGATGAATGATGCAATGCAATTTTATACCTGTTACAGAGATCCTTCAACTCTTGTGATACAAACTGTGGTCCATTGTCGATGACGATGGTGCATGGAATTCCGAATCTTGTGATGATGTTCTTCATGATGAATTTGCAGACTGTTGATGCTTTGACTTCCGTGTAAGCTTCAACTTCTACCTACTTGGTAAAATACTCTGTTGCATGAAAATGAAGGATTTCTGCTTAATGCCAGATTCAGGATTACCAAGGGGTCCAATGATGTCAAAAGCCCACATGGAGAAAGGCCATGGGATGGAAACATGATGGAGTGAAGATGCGGGGGAGTGGATCTTCTTGGCATGAAGTTGACATTTGGCACACCTACGAACATACCCTACACAATCTTCTTCCATGGTTGGCCAGTAGGATCCTTGTATAAGGATCTTCCTTGATAGTATTTGTCCGTTAACATGATCACCACAAACTCCAGCATAAGCTCCTTCCATAACCTTCCAAAGCTCATCTTCGTCTAAGCAACTCAAAAGAACTCCATCAAAACCTCTTTTATAAAGCGCTCCTCCAACTAGAGTGTATCTCTGAGCAACTCTCCTGATAGCCCTCTTCTCCTCAGCTGTGGCCTCTTCAGGATATGATTGATCTTCACAGTATTTGGCAATCTCATAGTACTATGGTTTCTCTTCATCATCCATCTCTTCCTATAATTCCAACAGTATAATTTCTCGCTTCTCCACGATATCTCCGTCTCTGACCTTCCTCAACAATTTCTCCTTAGTCCTAAGGAATGAAAGGTCTTTCACAGTAGGTGAAAGACGCCTGTGAACAATGATTGATTCAGAGTTTCTGTTGATCGGGAAATCGAGAGATGATGCAAGGGAAGCTAGAGCATCGGCTAAAATGTTCTGATTTCGAGGAACATGGATGAAGATCAATTTGGTGAAAAGCTTGGCATGGGCAGAAGTCAGTTCTTGATAAGGCTTGAGTTTAGGATCAAGAGTTCGGTATTTAGTGAGCACTTGGCGAAGGATCAATTAACTATCACCCACGATTCTGAGTTTGGTGGCACCATGGAGATGAGCAGCTTCGAGGCCAGCAAGGAGTGCCTCATATTCAGCTATATTGTTGGTGACTAAAAAGTCAAGCTGAAAGGATTGTGGGATGGTGACATCTTCAGGTGATAACAGAACAATGCCAATACCCTTACCATGAGAGTTCAAAGCTCCGTCAAAATGCAGAGTCCACATATCATCTTTGATTTTGTCTATGGACATCAATTCTTCATCCGAAAACTCCGATTGCACAGGATCAAAACGAGGAAGTGGGTGATGAGCAAGATGTTTAGCGATGGCATAGCCTTTGATCGCTTTCTGCTGAATGTAGATGATGTCGAATTAAGATAGAAAGCTCTGGCAGTGTGCTAACCTATCAATGAAGACAGATTTCTCAGGAAGAAACTTAATGGGATTCATTCTAGCGATGAGATGGACTTCATGAGCCAGAAAATAATGCTTCAGTTTCTGAACTACCCATACAAGCGCTGCACATGTTTTCTCCATCGCTGTGTATCTTTGTTCTATAGGGTTAAGAAGTTTGGAGAGATAATAAACTGCCCTCTCCTTTCCTTCTTCATCTTCTTGTGCTAAGACAGCCCCCACCGCATCATCCAGGATAGAAATATATAGAATCAAAGATTTGTCTGGAGATCGTGGTCACAAGACAGGAGGACTTGCCAAATATGTCTTCAGCCCATCAAATGCCTCCTGACACTTATCGTCCCAATCAAACTTGACTCCCGGCTTAGTAAGCTCGTAAAACAGTTTACATCTTTGTGAGTGCTGGGAGACAAATCGACGAATAAATTGCAATCTCTCGATCAGTCCTCTTAACTCTTTCAAATTCTTGGGAGGTGGCATCTCTCTAATAGCCTTAGCCTTGTTGGGATCGATCTCAATGCCCCATTTGCTTACAATAAATCCCAATAATTTTCCTGATGATACCCCAAATACGCATTTCTTGGGATTCATCTTCAACTAATATTCTCTTGATCTCTCTAGAACTCTTGCCAAAACTTTGGCATGTTCAACTCTAGTCTTAGATTTCGCTAACAAATCATCCACATACACTTCTAAATCAATGTGCATTATGTCATGGAATATTGCCATCATAGTCCTTTGATAAATGGCTCCAGCATTCTTCAATCCAAAAGACATGACAACGTAACAATATGTTCCCCAAGGTGTGGTGAATGACATTTTCTCTTGATCCTCTTCTGCCAATTTAATCTAATTATACCCTGAGAATTCATCCATAAATGATAATGTTTTATAGCCCGCCGTGTTGTCAATGAGTACGTCAATATGAGGCGGTGGAAAATCATCCTTAGGACATGCCCGGTTCAAATCTCGAAAGTCAATACAGATTCTGACTTTCCCATCTTTTTTCATAACCGGGGCTCTGTTGGCCACCCATTGCGGATAGAGGACAACCCTAATAAATTTGGCTTTATGCAGTTTATCGACCTCTTCCTCCATTTTCAAAGCCATATGAGGGTGGAATCGCCTTAATTTATGTTTAACCGAACTAGCTCCATCTTTCAATGTCAATCAATGTTCTACTAAAGAAGAATCTAATCACGGTATATCTTCATAACTCTAGGCGAAAGTGTCCTTATAGTCTTTGAAAACTTGAACCACTGCCTCTTCATCTGCTTCAGAAAGATTGTTACTGACGAGGACAACCTTAGGTTCGTCCTCAATTCTTAGATTAATTTCTTTGGTAGGCTCTTCCTCATCTTCAGTAATGGGGTCTTTATCGTGTATCAATTCATACACCCTATATCCATCATTGACTGACTCATCAACTTCACATTCTTTTGGCATCTGAATGGGATTTTCTAACAGCTGAGGGATCTGAGAACAAGAAAGGCATTTTAAAGCTAGATCCTGGAGGCATCTACACGGAATTTGCCTACCCTTAGGCTTTCTAGACTTCCTAATCTGACTAACCTGCCTAGACTCCCTACAACTAGACTCCTTATCCTGACCTAGTGAGGACGAAGAAGGATAAAAATCATGGGATACATGTGGTAATACAGGTGAATCCTCCCGAGAGGAGGGTCAAAGTAGATCTAGGAGAGAATCTTGCCCGAATGACCTGTGCAGTGGGGCACTATCGGACAAATATGAAGTTTCCTCAACGAGGATTTGGGAGGAAGAAGTTGCCAAATTGGCGTTTTTTTTCTTTTTTGTGAATTATGTAAGTTTATCATAAAGCAGGAATGGATATGAATAGGGGGAGAATGAAATGATGGAGGTAATGGCACCAGTGCTAAGGGGTTGGGGGGGATCATACAACGGTATGTCCCAAATCAGATCATAAATCCTCTCCAGATTGAGAGGAGGCTGAAGAATAAGGTCCCGAGGGGACAGAGTAACAATAATGGGCGGAGTCCGTGGGATGTCTTCAGTGATGACCCGCGACCAAGTCGGAGTCAAGAGTGGGGTGCGGAACAAAGTGTGGAGGGTAAAAACATGAGAGGGATATGTTACCCTCCAGAGAAGATCAGTGGTGAATCCAGTTTTATAAGGGTCATCCGGCTCTCCTTTATCAGTTTCCTCATGCAACAGAATTCTCTTATCCAATATAGCCCCAGGGATCTCTATCAACTCGTCTGTCAGTGGCGGCCACTTCGGCTCCGAGGGGTCAAGGAATAATCTGTTCAGTGCTAGATACAGATCCCTCAGGTCGAACCACTGATACTATTCACATTCCAGGTCTTGAAATTTTCTCCTTTCATCGCCCGCAGAGCCTCCAAGGACTGGTATGTCAGCAATTCAGAACAGTGTCTGGCCAAATCTCTCCCATAAATATCATGTAAGTCGAAATGGAAAGTGATCACCACCGTGTTGTCATCATTATGGTTGATTACGGGTCCTTTGATGAAATGTGTATAGAGAGTCAAAGTCAAGGTATCCCGATTTTCTTTGTATGGGGTGGCCATTGCCTCCCATATCTTCTGGCCATTTTCATCTTCATGCTGCAGGACAATGTCATGCTGCAGGACAATGTCATGCCTTACTCTTCTTGGCCTATAGCCCAAGCCGTTACTAGATGCTCTTCGGTTATCTGTAATGGGCGTAGTTCTGCCCTGTAGTTGTGTGCCCAGACCTCTTCCAAGTTGATAACCGCCTTTCATCATGATGTTCCAGCCAGGGGTACTCATGTACTTCCCCCGCTTTATAGCATCAACTGGATATGGATCAAGTGTGGTGGTTCTTAAAGGATCAGCCAAGGGAGAATAGACCTGTAATACCGATAGACTGGGCTATCGACCAGGTGTTGAAATTGGCCTGATCTTCAAGGAATGAGCAGCATCGAGGATTGGCATGCTCGTGACTTTATTAATTCGTCCCTTGTATGGGAATTTGAGGCATTGATGGTTTGTAGAACGTATAGCCTCAAGGGACTTAATGTATGGGCGGCCAAGGATGCCTTTTAATGAAGGGTCGATTTCCAAGATGTGGAATTCGACCTCAGCATGACAAATGGGGCCTAACTCTACCCTCAAATAGACCATTCCCAGAGGGGAACGGGTAGAGTTGTCATAGGCCGTAACAGAGATAGGAGAAGGCAACCACTTTTCTCTAGGTATGCCACAAGATTCTAGAGTTTTTGGTGACAATACATTTATGGAAGCCCCAGTATCAACTAGACAAGCATCTATAGCCTTTTTGCATATATTAACCGTAATGCTCAAGGCCATGCCTCTTGCTGTAGGTGGTGCTAGTTCCTATGTATGAAATGTTATAGAGGCTTGATCTCCCTGTGCAATTAGCAGTGGAGTTATTTTCTCTGCCAGAATGTCTTCATTGACCATTACTTTTTGCAAATACTCCATCAAGGCTTTTTGATAGGTTTTTGTCCTTTTGATCAGTTTGAGCATAGAGATCCGTGCCGGTGTCCTGTCTAGCTGCTTCAACAAGTCGTATTGAGTGCCTGGCGCACTCTCTTCGTTCTGTGCTTCCTCTGGTGGCTGTGATGGGCCGTCTCGGACTGTGGATTGAGGAAAAACCTTGTTGAAGATTCTCCCACTCCGGAGCATGTGTTGCTCAATAGTGGAAGGTTCAGGTGTTATCTTGAGCACCGCCGGGTTGATTAGTGGTCTAGAGGGTGTAATGTGTTGGTAAACAGGTGTTGGTGGGGTATTTGGTGGAGGTACCGGACGGATGAGCGGTTTGGAGGGCTGTATGGGTGGATAAACGGGTGATGGTGAGGGATTATTTGGTGGAGGTATTGTGCGAATAAGGGGTTTGGAGGTTGTATGGTACTGGTGTAAGTGGTTGTAGGCGAGGTGGGGAATGGTATGTGTAGAAATGGTTTAGATGGCATGAGGGGTGTATAGTGTTAGTCTTAGGTGGCCTACAAGCCAATATGACTTTATAATCTCGTTCATATTTATTAATATAATGGCATAATATTCATTGTGTGTAAATCGTATTAATCATCGTCTCATAATGAAGTCCGTGAATATGTGCTATAGTGATCAAATTATGATGAGATCATACCAATGAGACTGATCACTTAAACACACATATTATTAATCGTTCCTAGTCGGAGGATATCCGAGAAGGACATTGGATATCCGGTTAGACTAGTACAGATTACTCCTGCTCATATGATGAGGGTGACTGATCTCATAAATCACTTGTGTGGAGACACTAAGGCGAATCTGTAGGTGCTCATTGGAGAACGAGTTCACTGAACTGATCCGACTGAATCGCTGGATGGTATTGTACCTCACTGTCAACCAGCTTGATTCTATTGTCGCAGTTGCGTGGATGGTCCTCGGACCTGAGACACCAAGGACACCTTGCCGATGGACTTCTGTGCTTTGACCTTGGTTTATGAATCTCTAACTACGGGATTCTAAACAGCCAAGGATTGGGTACAGCAGAATACCGTCGAAGGGAATTATGTGTCAATAAGGAATCATTCGCTCTCGATACTTAGAGAGAGAATGCTCTAGGAAGGATGCACGGAAGTCCCTGGCCAGGGCGGACAATAATATCGGGAAAGGAGTTTTCCGATATTCATCAACGGCGTCCAATCCAAGTGAATCGACTGGTTATGGTTTGACAGCACGCCATACCTTGAGTTGACTCGAGAGCATTGTACAAATGAATGATTATATCCATGCGGTAACTGTCCGCGGAAAGGTTCCAAGAGTGGGTTTCTTAACCCCGATACCTTCCGGGTTCATGCGGTATTGCTTAGCACCCAACGTGATCGGAGGCCCGGTCGAATTCGATGTGCGACATTCGATTGATTAATTAATTAATAAAGAGTTATTAATTGATTAATAAAGCCAGTAAGGAGTTACTGGGCTTATTGGGCTTTAACCAGACTTGTAATTGGGCCTAGAGGGTCACACGCAAATGATTCTCAAGGCGATGGATAAATAAGTGGGTTTTATACAAACCGGAGGTTTTTATGAAAAACTGTGCAGTTAGTATAAAATATAGCGAACGGGCTGAGCAGGCCAAGCTGCTGCTAACCCTAGCTACCCCCCTCCTTTGTTTCTCTCTCTGTCTGGCATCCCAAACAGATCCGGATCTGCTCCGCCACTTCTCCGACTCCCGTTCGACGGGAAATCGCCCGCGCGTTGCGGCGATCGTTGCAACGACTGGCGGAGGTTTCATGGGCTGCGAAGAGCGAGGAACGTGAGGATAACCATTGCGAGGAGGATCGCGTGGACTCCGTTAGAGGCCGGGCACTTGCGCGGCTTGCAGTGTTACACCGACGGAACCGAACGGTTGCGGATTCGAATCCGCACATGATGAGATTCGATAATCCGATTATCAAAGTTTTAGTATTTTTTCGAAACGGGAATCGGATCTCTGTTTTATTATTATTTCCACTGCGTGAGAGATCCCAACATATAGTTGGTTTGAGGAGGGTTGTTTTGTGAAGGTATGGTGGCAGAGGGGGTAACGAGTTTAATGGTGATGGGTTCTGGTTTGGGTATGTGGCGGATGGGGCAAGGCGGTTGCTCGGCGGTGCTTGGTATATGACCTATTGAATAGACAGAGGAAGAGTCCTCTACCTTCCACTGTTGCCCCCTATTAGCCTCAGACTGGCTATTTGTCAAGATAGGGGCGATCTGGTTCTGATGTTGGTGCTCCGACAGTAATCAGATCAAGAGGATTGGTAGGTGAGGGCTCAGCTGGATCTGGAGCTCTCTCAAAAGTGGGATTGGAGATTATATGGATATGAGGATGATCAGTACTAGGGTTGTACTGGTCATGAGGAAAATGGGCCTGACCTTGAGGGACGTGAGTGTCTCCCTCATACTCAGGATGATAGGAATCAGTGTTACGGAGGGCATTAACATCTCCTCCGTTCTCAGAGTAGTAATCGAATTCTCGAGGGGCATTAGCATCTCCCTCGTATTCGACGATGGCATCCTGCTCATAAGCAGCCGTACCCACAAATTTACCTGATCGAAACATCATGGTATTAGATTTTATTTTTTTTAACAATCAAATTCAAACAAGTTGTGCAAGAGATTAAGCAAACAAGTGGATGTTTACGTTGTTTTAGGATTCCTTGTTAGATTACTTAGATTTTTACACCAATTCTCTCAACGGGTAGGATCCTAGTTTCAGTTCAATTTCCACCATTATACTCTATGGTTCTTTCTCACAACGACATGAATATCTAACCAGGATTTCAATTGGTACAACCAGCCCGATGAACAAGAAAGAATTCCTTACTTTTGGGGACTTACGGAGGTCTTAACACCAACCACTCTAGTCTGATCGAGGGACCGACCCAATCAGAGAGAGGTGAGGATGTCAAGAAGGTGTTCGTACGAGAGAGGGTGGGGGGGGGTTAGCCCCAATGCAAATGACCTACAACCTGGATGGCCTCTAATGTATGATAAGATAGATATAAGTAGCAGTCAAACCAAGGATCTGATGTCTAATGACCAAAAGAAGAAAGAGCTTGAATCGCATCGCTGTTCAACGACGCTATTCAAAACAGAGACTTCCACTGTTCACAGAACCTCCGGCAGCAAACAGACAAGAAATATTAATAAATGGCATCTTCGACTATTCATGTGATTCAGGTCGCAGAAACAGTAAACAGCAAGCAAAAATCGAGGGCAATCCCTCCCAAGTTATCAAGGTAAAGCAGTAACTAACAGATCATGCGAATTCAGCTTTTAACAAGGTTATTTATCAGGCAAACAAACAAAATCCAATCAAACACACACCTTCCTATCACAATCAATCACAACTCCTTAAACAATCAAACGGGGGGGGAATCTTCCCACAAAGGATGGGCACGTGGTGCACATTGGGATGAACGTAACCAAGTTCTCCAATTGATAAAAAACGTGCCCGAGGGACACATGTGGTGCACCGTAGGTGCCCGATGATAACAATAAGAACAAAATATTTAAAAGATGACAAGACCAAGTCCCACCGTGATCGCTAAAAAGCTGTGAGTGCTCAATTAGTGTGTGTGATTATCATGAATCATATATTGTTTAATGACAATAAAACAATTAAAAACTAACATGTGATCGTCAAAAACTTTTAACTAAAAAGTTTCAAAAGAAAGGTTTGATCGCTTACCTATTTGAAACGAGGGAGATATGCGTGTTCTTGATTCCCTCTCTTCAACCGGCTAAAGAAAAAGAGCCATTTTTGCTCTTGTTCTTACTTGACTTGGGAATCTTCCTTTTTGCTTCAGAATTTCTTTCTTTATGATCCATTCTTTATCCTTTTGATGCTCCTTGCAAGAAAGTGAAGAAAGGAAAGAGAAAAGCTAATTAGAACTAATGGAGTGTAGAATCTATCCTGACAAAATCATTAATCATGCAACCAAAACAAGAAACTCACTTGTTTGCTGTTGTTTAAACCCCTATAGCATGTATGGGATTTGAAAAGACTATGTGAGTGATGTGAGTGCTTAAAATGAGTGTGTGATTATCATGAAAAACTATGTTGTTTAAGTGCAAAATAAACCTATTAAAGAAAAGCTAAGTGATGTGATCGCCAGAAACTTTTGACTAAAAAGTTTCAAAAGAAGATTTGATCGCCTACCTGTTTGGATGTGGGAGATATTGAGCTCTTGGTTCCCCTCCTTCAGCCGGCTGAAGAAAGAGAGCCCTTTCTTGTCTTTATTCTTGCTTTGACTGCTGTTGAGTTTTGAGGATCGTCCAAATTCCTTATTGTTCGCTGCTGATTCCCTTCCTTTGATTCTCCTTTGTACACTTTGCAAGAAATAGAAAGAAATGAAGAACAATGATGAGAACTTAGGAAGAAGTAGTATCCATTCCAGAGAAAATTTTAAACATGCAACTAAGTAGGAAAACTCACTTGTTGGGATGGTCTTTTAAACCCCTTTAACAAATAGGTTTTGAAAATGATGTTAATGTTGTGTGTGTTGCATGGAGTGATGTGATAAAAAATATAAAATTAATGGAGTGAAAATGTGAAAAATATACAGAAATGATTGAATGTTAATGCTGGATGGCCCCTGGAAGCCTTGGTCTTCAATGGATCTTGGATGAAGATTCTTGGAAGCAGCACTTCAGCGTTTGGACGTCGCCTTCAAACTTCTTTGCTCCAATCACCGCCAAAATAATTACTAAATATCGCTCTCTTTTTTTTTTTTTTTTTACTCACTCAAGAGGCGAGGTATTTATAGACTTCTTTGCATCCGCGGATTTATATGAAGAAATCTTGAGATTTATCCAGCTTAACTAATAGATAAATACATATTAATTCATCTTTATCTGTAATTATCTAAAACGCGTCGTCTATGGGAGACGCCTTTTAGATTGATTAAGATAAGGATAAACATCCGGGAAAAATTTATCTTTATCTGTAATTAGATAAAACGCGTCGCCACTTAAAGACGTCTTTTACATTAATTAAGATAAGGATAAACATCCGGAAGAGAAGTAGAAACAACTTAGGAAACTTAAATGGCGTCGTGACATGAAGACGTCTTTTAGCTAATTAATCTACTGATTCAAACTCAAATTTAAACGTTAAAATAAGAATAAACTCTAAATGGCGTCTACACAAGTCGACGTCTTTTAGACTTCTTCATATTTTTACTGAAATTTGAGTTAAAATCAATTTAATTAATTAACTTAAATCATATTTGTCTGACCCGACACTATTTAGATAATTAACTTTAAAAGATCAATAAAAATTAACCAATGATTAAATATCAGACCATTCTGAGGCATTATTATATGATATGAAATTTACTCGAAATGATGTCAAAATTAGCATGTCTACAGCTGCCTCACCTTGGCATCGTCTTTGCAAGGGAGTGAAATGGAATGGAATGTACTGAAAAGGTGATGCCAAGGTGTGATGAGACACGCTCTCAACAACACATTATTAGAATTTTTCTCAAAATCATCGATGAAGATAGTTCAAAGAGATCAATGGAATCAATCTTGTCTAGATGAGGTAGACAAGGAAATAAAATCGATCAACCTCCACGGAGTGGGAAGTACCCCAGGTCGTAGACACTGTAGGTTTTATCATGGAGAGTGTTTGCCAGCCAATGTGAACGTGCTGCAGCCATGATGGATCTTAAAAGAAAACAAGAAATATTGGATAAAGAGTCCAAGAAAAGATAAAATTCCAATGATATCTTCAAGCGAACCTCAAAGATAATCAAGATACTCAATTCGGAATGGAATATTTCATATCATGTTGCGATTATTTGATTTAATGGTCTGAAACTTAATCAGTAATTAATTCTTATCACAGTGATTTCTAAATCCTATATGATGCATGCTGGGCTAAAAGAAAAATATAAAGTCAAATAAAATATAAATTAATCAAAGATAACATTGTTAAATTGTCATTAATGAGTCAAGATACCAATTCTTGTAATTCAGTGCTAAGCCAAAGCTCGTTTATCCACGTACTGTTTCACAAAAGTGGAACCATCATCCTCACTAATTAACAATCCAACGGCCTATCCGTGCGATTAAGAATTCTCTGGAATTATCACTGTTTTTGTTGTAGGGGAACTCAAATTCCAGTTTCATCAAAACCACAAGGTCCTTGACATGCTCCAATAAATACTTAACATATAGTAATGCAAATGATTTACATGAAATAATACATAAGTAGAAATAACCGTCTTTTTAGCCACGGTTGAGACTCATAAACTCCCATAATGGGATCTTCTTGATATTTCCAAGTTCATTTGGGTTTTCTTTAATTTTCCTGCACTCAAAAATTCATGAGCAACTTCAAACAAGCGTTTAATTAAGCATCAAAATATGGAATTTCGGATAAATGACAGAAAGCTTGAAATGCGTCGTGTCGAGCCGACGCCCTTTAACCTTCTAAAATGCGGCGGTGTTCCACGACGCCTTTTCAGCAGAAACAGTTTCTGGCTGATTCCAAACCGGATTCCAACTCTTCCCATACATGTATATGAAACTTTTGAGTTTATAGATTTCTGCACTTCAGCTTTGTGCCTTGTGTTTTTAACCTTGTGCCCTATACATGTCTTAGCAAACATGTTAAGTATCTGTTTGGCTTAGCCCCTTGCCCGGTTAAGTAACCGATCAATCAATCTTTTTTTTGGTAAAAGGGTCAAGGGGCATAGCCTTTATTAACAAAGGTAATATGAATAATCAAATTGTAAGCAAAATGCAACATGCAAACAGACAAATGCTCACTGAAAATAAAAGGAATAAAGCATACCAAATGCAATAAGCAAACGCTAATTGAAATATTTTTGTTGTTTTGAAATTTTTTTGTATATTTTTGGCTTTTGAAATATGTACTTTTTTTATTTTGAAATATGTGTTTTTTTTTTTTTGGATTTTGAGATACGTATTTTTTTTTTGGATTTTGAAATGTGTATTTTTTTTTGGCTTTTGTATTTTTTTTGGATTTTGAAATATATATTTTTTTTTATTTTGAAATATGTATTTTTTTTTATTTTATTTTTTTTTGAAATATGATGTGAACTAAAAGACCAGCATGGTACTCAGATCAAAAGATCATATTCATTTATTAACTTAATTCCTAAATTGTTCTTTAATAATTTAACTTAAACCCATCGTGTTTGAACTTATGTTTCCATTCGTGATCCCATTTGATGATTTGATCCTTAGTCAATCTCGGTCGTTCCTCAAGTTTGGAGTACGCCTCTTTAGAAAGAAAGGAAGAATTGGTTTAGAAAGCCTATGAGAAGGTTCCGGAGACCTAAAAAGATGTTCCTTTCTTACCCTAATATCTGTTGGGGTTCGGTCATTTTCTTTCCGGGGTATTTATCGACCTTGTGTTCCCTTTTGTTTCATTTCATGGCCTTGATGTAACGTTTGTAGTGTGATGGCCTTTTGATTTGACGTTTGCTTTTGCTTTGCTTTTCTTTTCTTTTCTTTGGGACGGATCTCCCCCTTTTTTTTATGACGGCCTCCTACTAAGATGGCGGGTATTCTTGGTAGTCTATTCTAAGCCTCGTTCCGACATCATGGGCCGAGTGTAAAAAATAGAATTTTGCTTTAAAAAGAATGATTTGTACTTTACACTTCCAGTCAAGCTTTCGGTATTCCTCAGGACTTGGCATCCTTTGTTACTCACGAACCAAACGTGTCAGTGTGTGTAGTAATGTGCTTGAGTTAAATTATCCAGACTGATAAGGAAATTTGAGTTTATAAATTTTCTGATTCCACTGGTCTTTGTACCATGCTGATCGACTCTTTAACCTAAGGGTAGTATTTCTTAAGATACAAACCGTTCCAGGGGTGAGTTAGCTCTTCTCCTTCTGCATTGACAAGACGATAAGCGTTACCAGGAAAAGCATGTGATATAACATAAGGTCCTTCCCAGTTGGGTTGGAGGTTAGAACGTGGACCACCAGGTTTTACAAAAATTCTTTTGACGACTATTTCGCCAACTTTGAACTTACGTTCAATGACTTTCTTTTGATAAAAACGTGCTAATCTATTTTGATAAACTCTTGCATGATTAGCAGCTGACCATCTTCTCTCGTCTAAGAGTTCCAATTGAGCAAGGAGTGTTGAACGATATTCATCAATGGAAAATTCCATGTTCAATTGTACTCTTAATGACGGTATAAGGATCTCGTATGGAACTACCGCTTCCATTCCAAATGTTAAGGAATAAGGAATCTGCCCAGTGGGCGTGCGGATTGAAGTTCGGTAGGCCCATAGAGCCTCAACTAATTTTTCTGGCCAGTCTGTGAATTTGTTAGATTTGCACGTCTTTTTGATGATTTTTATCAAAGTCTTGTTAGTTGCCTCTGCTTGGCCATTGCCTTGCGGATAATAAGGAGATGAATGATGCAATGCAATTTTGTACCTGTTGCAGAGGTCCTTTAATTCTTGTGACACGAACTGCGGTCCATTGTCGGTGACGATGGTGCTTGGAATTCCAAATTTGGTGATGATGTTCCTCATGATGAAGTTGCAGACGGTTGATGCTTTGACTTCCGTGTATGCTTCAGCTTCTGCCCACTTGGTGAAGTATTCCGTTGCCGTGAGGATGAAAGATTTTTGCTTGATACCGGAATCAGGATTGCCAAGGGGTCCAATGATATAGAAAGCCCACATAGAGAAAGGCCATGGGGAAGAAACAAGATGGAGTGAAGATGCAGGAGAATGAATTTTGTCAGCGTGAAGTTGACACTTAGCACACCTACGGACATGTCCTACACAGTCTTTTTCCATGGTTGGCCAATAAAATCTTTGTCTAAGGATCTTCTTTGCTAGCATTTGTCCATTAACATGGCCACCACAAACTCCAGCATGAGCTCCTTCCATAACCTTCCAAAGCTCATCTTCGTCTAGACATCTCAGAAGAACTCCATCAAAACCTCTTTTGTACAGTGCTCCCCCAACTAGGGTGTATCGTTGAGCAACTCTCATGATAGCTCTCTTCTCCTCAGCTGTGGCCTCTTCAGGATATGATTGATCTTCACAATATTTGGCAATTTCATAATACCATGGCTTCTGTTCATCATCCATCTCTTCTAACAGCTCCATCAACATGATTTCTCTCTTTTCCATGATATCTCCATCTCTGACCTTCTTCAACAGCTTCTCCTTAGTTCTTAGAAATGAAGGGTCTTTCATGGCAGGTGAAAGACGCCTATAAACTATGATTGATTCAGATTGCCTGCTGATTGAAAAATCAAGAGAAGATGCAAGTGAGGCTAGAGCGTCAGCTAAGATGTTCTGATTTCTAGGAACATGGACGAAGATCAATTTGGTGAAAAGCTTTGAATAAGCAGTAGTAAGTTCTTGATAAGGCTTGAGCTTGGGATCAAGGGTTCGATACTTGGTTAACACTTGGCGAAGAATCAATTGGCTATCACCCATAATCCTGAGTTTGGTAACACCATGGGAATGAGCAGCCTCGAGGCCAGCAAGGAGCGCCTCATATTCAGCTATATTGTTGATGACTGGAAAGTCAAGCTGAAAGGCTTGTGGAATGGCGATACCTTCGGGTGATAACAGAACAATGTCAATACCCTTTCCATGGGAATTCAGAGCTCCGTCAAAATGCAGAGTCCACATATCATCTCTGATTTGGTCTATGGACATCAGTTCCTCATCCGGAAACTCCGATTGGACTGGATCAAAACAAGGAAGGGGGTGATGAGCGAGATGTTCTGCTATGGCATAGCCTTTGATCGCTTTCTGCTGAATGTAAGTGATATCGAATTGAGATAGAAAGCTTTGCCATCGCGCTAACCTATCAGTAAGGACAGGTTTCTCCAGAAGAAACTTGATTGGATTCATCCTAGCGATGAGATGGACTTCATGGGCTAGAAAATAATGCTTCAATTTTTGAACAACCCAAACCAATGCTGCACATGTTTTCTCCATCGTTGTATATCTCTGTTCAGCGGGGTTGAGAAGTTTAGAGAGATAGTAGGGTGCCCACTCCTTTCCTTCTTCATTCTCTTGTGCTAGGACAGCCCCCACAACATCATCCAGGACAGAAATGTAAAGTATCAATGGTTTGCCTGGAGATGGTGGTCTCAAAACAGGAGGACTTACCAAATAATTATTTAATCCATCAAATGCCTCCTGACACTTATCGTCCCAATCGAATTTGACTCATGGCTTGGTAAGCTCGTAGAACGGCTTACACCTTTGTGAGTGCTGGAAAACAAAATGGCGAATAAATTGCAACCTCCCAATTAATCCTCTTAACTCCTTCAAGTTCTTGGGAGGTGGCATCTCTCTGATAGCCTTCGCCTTGTTGGGATTGATCTCAATTCCCCGTTTGCTGAAAATGAATCCAAGTAATTTCCCTGAAGATACCCCGAATACACATTTCTTGGGGTTCATCTTTAACTGATACTCCCTTGATCTCTCTAACACTCTTGCCAAAACTTTGGCATGCTCCGCCTTCGTCTTAGATTTAACCAACAAGTCATCCACATACACTTCTAGATCTATGTGCATCATGTCGTGAAATATTGCCATCATAGCCCTCTGATAAGTAGCTCCAGCATTCTTTAATCCAAATGGCATGACGATATAGCAGTATGTTCCCCAAGGTATAGTGAATGATGTCTTCTCTTGATCTTCTTCTGCTAACTTGATCTGATTGTATCCTGAAAACCCATCCATAAACGATAAAGTCTCATAGCCAGCAGTGTTATCAATGAGTACGTCAATATGAGGTAGTGGAAAATCATCTTTAGGACACGCCCGGTTTAAATCTCGGAAGTCAATGCAAATCCTGACCTTCCCGTCCTTCTTCATAACTGGGACTATGTTGGCCACCCATTGTGGATAGAGGACAACTCTAATGAACTTGACTTTATGTAGCTTGTCGACCTCTTCCTTCATCTTTAAAGCCATTTGTGGGTGGAATCGCCTTAGCTTCTGTTTGACCGGGCTATCTCCTTCCTTTAATGTCAATCTGTATTCCACTAATGACGAGTCTAATCCCGGCATATCTTCATAACTCCAGGCGAAAGTGTCCTTATAGTCTTTAAGAACTTGTACCATTGTCTTCTCATCTTCTACAGAAAGATTCTTGCTGACGATGACAACCTTAGGTTCGTCTTCAATCCCTAAATTGATTTCTCTGGTGGGCTCTTCTACGGCAGCTGAGGGTTCATTGAATCTCTTCACTCCACTAGCATATGGCTCAACTGCGTCCTCGTCATCTTCTTCATCTTCAACAATGGGGTCTTTTTCATATATCAACTCATACACCCTATATCAATTCATTGTCCATACAGTCTTCTTGCATCTAAATGGGATTTTCCAATAGCTGAGGGATCATCGAGCAAGAAAGGCATCTGTTAGCTAAGTCCTGGAGGTATCTATCTGGAATCTGTCTATCCCTAGACTTTCTAGACTTCCTAACCTGATTAACTTGCCTAGAGCTAGACTGTCTAACTTCACTAGACTCCCTATTCTGACCTAATGAAGATGAAGCAGAATGAAAATTATGGGATACAGATGGAAATACAGGAGAATCCTCCCGAGGGGAGGGGCAGAGTAGATTTAGAAGAGAATCTTGACCGAAAGACCCGCGCGATGGGGTATAATCGGCCAAGTAAGAGGTTTCCTCAATGAGGATCTGGGAAGAATTTGTTGCCAAATTGGCGTTTTTTTTTTGGCAATAGAAGAGTTAAGCATAAAACAGGAATGAAGATGAATAGAAGGAGAATGAGATAAGGGAAGTGGCACCAAGGCCAGAGGATTAGGGGGATCATACAGTAGTATGTCCCAGATTAAATCATACATCCTCTCTAGATCGAGAGGAGGTGGTGGAATGAGGTCCCGAGGGGACAGAGTGATCATGACGGGCGGTGCCTATGGAATGTCTTCAATAATGACCCGCGACCAAGCCGGGGTCAAGAGCAAAGTGTGAAACAAGGTGTGAAGCATGAAAACATGAGAAGGATATGTCCCCCTCCAAAGCAGATCCGTGGTGTAGCCAGCTTCATAGGGGTCATCTGGCTCCCCTTCATCAGTCTCTTCTGACAACAATATCCTTTTGTCGAAAATAGCACCGGGACCTTCGATCAGCTCATCGATCTGTGACGGCCACTTGGGTTCTGCAGGATTGAGAAACAGCATGTTCAATGCGATGTAGAGATCTCTTAAATCGAACCACCTGTACCATTCACATTCAGGATCTTGGAATTTTCTCCTCTTCATAGGCCGCAGAGCCTCCAAGGACTGGTACGTGAGCAGTTCTGAGCAGTGTCTAGCCAAGTCTCTCCCATATATATCGTGGAGGTCAAAACATGAAGTAATGACCACCGTGTTGTCATGGCTTATTACGGGCCCCTTTACAAAATGAGTGTATAGAGTCCATGTTAGGGGGTCCCGTCCTTCTTTGTGTGGTGTAGACATCGTCTCCCAGACTTTCTGGCCGCCTTCATTCTCTGCTTGCTGAACAATGTCCTACTTCATTTTTCTCGGCCTATAGCCCAAGCCGCTTCCGGGTATTCCTCGGTGGTCTTTGACGTGAGTGGTCCTGCCTTGTAACTGTGTACCCAGGCCACTTACAGGCTGATAGCCATTCTTCATCATTATTCTCCATTCTGGGGTACTCATGCACTTCCCCCTCTTTATGGCATTTAATGGATAAGGAGAAATAGTGGCAGTTTTCAGAGGATCAGCCATTGGATGGTAAACCTATAATACCGACAGAAAAGGTTGTCGGCCAGGTGAAGAAATGGGTTTGACATTCAAAGTATGAGCAGCAGCAAGGATCGGGATGCTCGTAACCTTAATGATTCGTCCTTTGAAGGGGAATTTGAGGCATTGATGATTCGTGGCGGGAATCGCCTCAAGAGTTTTTATGTAAGGACGACCCAAAATGACGTTTAAAGAAGGGTTGATTTCCAGGATGTGAAATTCGACCTCTACATGACTTACAGGGCCTAGCTCCACCTTCAAATAGACCATTCCCAGAGGGGAACGGGTGGAATTATCATATGCCGTCACGAAGATGGGGCTAGGCAGCCATTTTTCCTTGGGCACACCGCACAATTCCAGGGTCTTCGGAGGTAGAACATTGATCGAAGCCCCGGTGTCAACCAGACATGCATCCACGGCCTTCTTGCATATGTTGACCGTGATGCTCAGAGCCATGCTTCTGGCCGCCAGCGGTGCTAGTTCCGATGTATGAAATGAAATAGAGGGTTGATCCCCCTGAGGAACTAATAGTGCTGCAATCTTTTCCACCGGCACGTCCTCGTTGACCATCACCTTTTGCAAATATTCAATCAGAGCTTCTTGGTAAGTCTTCGATTTTTTAATCAGTTCAAGCACGGAGATTCGTGCCGGTGTTCGGTCAAGGTGCTTCAGCAGATCGTATTGAGTGCCTAGTGCACTCTCTTCATTGTGTGCTTCCTCTGTTGGCTGTGATGGGCCATCTCTAACTGTTGACTGAGGAAAGACTTTGTTGAAGATCCTCCCACTCAGGAGCGCACGTTCCTCAGCCGTGGAAGGTCCGGGTGATACTTTGAGTACCGCAGGGTTGGATGGTGCGGATGGGGTGGAGTGTTGGTATGTAGGTGATGGCGTGGGGTTAGTCGGTGGTGGCGTGGTGCGGATTAAAGGCCTAGATGGTTGAATAGTGTATGAAGTGGGGAACAGCATGCGTAGTAGCAGTTTAGAAGGTTGGATGATATCTGGGTAAGCGGTAGTGGTAGCGGGTGAAGTAGGGAATGGTACGCGTAGTAGTGGTCTGGATGGTAGGAGGGGTGCGTAGTTGGTTTGCGGGGGGTTATTTAGTGGAGGCGTAGTGGCGTGGGGTGTAATGGGCTTGAGGAAAGCGGGTGGTGGTAATGGGTTAGCGGGTGCAGGTGAGTGATATGCGGGTGTTGGTATAGGGGTAATGGTAATGGGCTGTGGTCTGGGTATATGGATGGTGCGGCGTGGTGGTTGTTCTGCGGTACTCGGAATGTGACCCGTTGAATAAATAGAGGAAGAGTCCTCTATCCTCCACTGTTGCCCGCAGTTAGCCTCAGACCGGCTATTTGTCAGACTATGGGCAACTTGGTTCTGATTTTGATGCTCCGGAAGCGGGTTTTGCATTATGCCCATGTTCGGTGGTGCTGCTGCTTGTGCTGGTGCTCTCACTTGCTGCTGCTGCTGCTGCTGTGGTGGTCTTCTTGCCTTTAAGGCAGATATGTACTTTTTCATCTCCTCCCAATCAATGCCGCCCTGCTCGTTGAGATCATAGATGTAATCTCTAAATTGGAAGCAAGTGTCAATAGTGTGTCCAGGTTGCCTATGGAAATAGCAATACCTGGAGGTATCGGCATTCTGGGGCCAGATTGCCTTCTCTCTTGGCAGGACCAAGGCATTGGCTGCCATTAAGGCACTGAAAATGTCTGCCAAGGACTCTGGGAGGACTGGGTATTCTGCCATCTTCGAGCCTGGAGGTCTTCTCTGCTGGTTATAGTCAGCAGGGGGAGGGACATTATGATATGCCGGCGGTGCGCGCGGCTGGTACTGCTGCTGTTGCTGATACTGCTGTGGCGGAGGCTGGTACTGTAACTGCCGTTGCGGCGGCTGCTGTGGCTGTTGTTGTTGCTGTTGCTGATACGGCTGCTGGGGCCGCTGAAACTGGGGCTGCTGATACTGGGGGTTTGGATGCTGCCTATACCCTTGCTAGTTCGGCTGCTGTGTGTTAGTATTAGATGGTCTCAAAGCCAATCCGATACTGTGTATATATTCAGATTATTAATAAATGGCAATAATTCATTGTGTGTAATTAATTCGATCTGTGTTCATCGAATCACGATGAAGTCCATGAACATGTGCAATAGTCTTTGGATTATGATGAGATCATAATTACGGGACTAAAGACTTATAAACACATGTTCTTAATTGTTCCTAGTCATAGGATGTTTGAGATAGGACATCGAACATCCGAATAGACTAGTATAGGTTACTTCAGCTCATATGATGAGGGTGACTGATCCCATAAGTCACTTGTGTGGAGACACTATGCTGAACCTATAGGTGCTCATTGGAGAATGAGTTCACTGAACTGATCCGACTATGAATCGCTGGATGGTAATCACCTCACTGTTAACCAGCTCGATTCAATTGTCACGGTTGCGTGGATGATCCTTGGACCTGAGACTCCAAGGATACCTTGTTGGTAGGTTTCTGAGCTTTGACCTTGACGAACGAATCCCTAACCATGGGATATCAATAAGTCAAGTGATCGGGTTCAGGAAAATGCCCTCGAAGGTAATTGTGTGTTCAATACGGGATCATCCGCTCTCGGTTGTTTGAGAGAGAATGTTCCGGGAATGATGCGCTTAAAGTCCCTGGCCAGGGCGGACTCTGTAATCGATAAGGAGTTATCGGATTCAGATTAGCAGCATATGATTCAAGTGAATCGACCAAATAGGGTTTAACAGTAAACCATGCCCTAGGTCGATTCGGGAACATTGTACGGATGAAGGATTATATCCGCGCGCTAACCGATGACAGAAAGGTTCCAATAGAGGGTTGCGATAACCCCAGTTCCATCCAGGACCACGCGATGTTGCTTGGCATCCAACGTGATCGGCAGTCCGTCCGAATTTATTCTGGGACATTAAATTCGGCTGATTAATTGAATATAAGGATATTAATTAATTCAGTGGGTCAGTAAAGGGTTACTGGACTTAATGGGCTATTAACTGGACTGGTATTTGGGCCTAGAGGGTCACACGCAAATGGTTTTCAAGTCGATGGATAATCCGACAGGATTTCGGATAAGTCTGGGTTTTTGTGAAAAAACCGCAAACTGACTTTTTATAAAAGAACGGATTCTACGTCCGGGGCCTGCAACCCTGACCTAGCCGTCATTCGTTCTTCCCCACTTTCTCTCTCCTCTGGGCATGCCGTTCCCAACTGCTCCACTTCCCGTTCGACGGGGAATCTGGATCCGCATGTCGCGGCGGATCACGCGCAGTCAGACGGGATCTTCGAGCGCCGCAGCGAGCGAGGAAGCGAGGACGATCCATCGCTAGGAGAACCGCGTGGATACCGCTAGAGGTCGGGCATCTGCGCGACTTGCGGCATCGCTCCGACGGAACCGGAAAACGGACGCGGATTCGAATCCGCGCAAGGTAAATCGATCTACATCGGTTTTAGTTTTAACGACCGAAACGGGACAGATCCGATCCCGAACTTCTTTATTCCGCTGCGTTTTAGGATCGGATCCCGACACAGCGATCCCAACACTGTGGCCACCGGTACTGTTGCTGTCGACTCCTCACAAACTGAGGCGAGTTGTTGTTCATACTGCTAACTTGCTCATGAGAGAGCGTGCCCTCGGTAGTCGGACCTGTGCTGGGAGAATTTGACACCGCAGGTTTTCGAGGTGGAGGCCTGCTAGATCTGTGAGGATCAAACACGCTAGAGAACGTAGCGTCCTTGAAGGCATTCTGACAGTACCGCGCTCTTTCATAGAGCTCTGCCATTCTGGTCAGATTGTTCAGGGAGAGGACTAGTTTGAACTGAGGCGTAGCGTTGGAAATGAGCATCTTTACTTGCTCCGACTCAGACAAGTGATCTTTAACTTTCTCGGCCAAGCCCCTCCATCTATCGGCAAAACTGACAAACTCCTCATCGGGTTTCATCTTCTCTGCTATTAAGTCAGTAATGGACAGGGAGGGGGCAACTCTGTCCTAGTATCGTTGAATGAATTTTCGGGAGACGACACCATAGTCCTCTACTTCGGAGGGTTCCAAGGAAAAGAACCACTCGAGGGCTGGTCCCTCTAAAGATCTCCTGAACAAAAAGGCCAACGACCTCTTGTCGTTTTGCCAGAAAGATGACTCGTACATGAACTCCTTCAAGTGGGTGAAGGGGTTACCAATACCGTTATACTTTCGATATACTGGCATCTCAGAGGGTGGCAGGTGGAACACTGGCATACTTGGTAAGTTGATCTCTGGTGCAGCTTTGACCCCCATCATCTTCTGGATGTTGTTGAATTGTTCATCCATGCGCTCCATCTTTGCCAGCAACGCTTGCATGGTCGGAACAGCCTGGGGAGGAGGAGGAGGTGGAGGTACTTGATAGGCATGTTGCCTGGAGTACGTAGGACAAGGAGGACAATAAAGTGGAGGTCCGGCAGAGCTTCCGCCATGCCCGAGGGCATTTTGGTAAGCAGGCGTTAGTGGTCTGGCCGGTTGCCTAGAAGAGGAAAGTTGCAGTCCAGCTGGCCGAGAAGTGACATGGAGGCCTTCCATGGCCTGATGAATGTAGGGAGGATGATGAGGAGGTTGCTGAGGGATGGCAGGGGGAGCCGCAGGGTTCGGCTCGGCAGACTGCATGGGCGTCTTCCCCTTCAGACTGGACTGGATCGCCTCGAACTGCTAAGGGTCCAGACGGGAGGCAAGAACTCCCAAAGCATTTACAAGATCCAAGGGATCAGAAGATGAGAGATCATCGGGATTCATGTCCCCCTCAAAGGTAGGATTAGGGACCGCATGCACATGCGGGGGAGGATCAAGATATTGATCATGAGGATGATAAAGAGGGGTTGAGACATTCCCCTCATGTCGAACTGGAATAGGAAGAGAATTACGGGAGGCATCAGCATCTCTCCCGCTCTCGAAATGGTAATCAGAATTGCGAGGGGCATTAGCATCTCCCTCGTAGTTGATCATGGCATCTGGAGCCACGCTCAAGTCCCTGCCTGATCGGAGCAGCATGATATTAGATTATTCTTCAAAGATTAGCAAACAAGTTGTACAGAGATTAAACAAACAAGTGGATGTTTAACGTGATTTTAGGATTCCTTGTTAGGTTATTTGGATTTGATTAAATCACAAATTCGCTCAAAAGATAGGATCCTAGTTTCAGTTCAATGTCCACCGTTATATTCTATGGTTTTCTCTCACAACGTTATGGAAATCTAACCGGGACTTCAATTGGTACAACCAGCCCGATGATCAAGGAGGAATACCTTGATTTTGGGGACTTACGGAAGTCTTTAACGCCAACTACTCTAGTCTGATCGAGGGACCGACCCAATCAGAGAGAGTTGAAGACGTCAAGAAGAGTGTTCCTAAGAAGAGGAGGGTGTTAGCCTCAATGCGTATGACCTGTAGCCTGGATGGCCTCTAATGCTTAATACATAATGGAATTAGCACACAGATCACAAAAATCTGAGAACTGAAGAAGAAATAAGAAACTGTCTGAATTGCGTCGTTGTTGGTCGACGCTATTCAAACATAGCCTTATTTTTTTCGCAGAAGCTCAGGCAGCAGACAGCAGAGAAAAGAGACTGAAAGGTGTCTGGGTCTAACGACGCAATTTGAAATGCGTCGCTTCTCCTATACGCTTTTCAAGTCGCAGATGCAGTTTTTCAGGATGAATTTCTAGATCGATTCCTCCTCAAAACATGATAAAAACAATAAATAATCAGCTTATGCAAAAAAAAAATTTGTTTCGAATTTTAACAGGCTAATTTGTCAAATAAACAACTAGAATGCCAATCAATCACACAATCTTTATCACAAAAACAGCTTTTCAACTAATCAACGGGGAGGGCAAGATCTTGCCACAGGGGTGTGCACGTGGTGCACGTAGGAAATTAACTAAACTAAAAACACTCACCAATTGGTGAGGGCGTGTCGAGAGACACAAGTGGTGCACCGTGGGTGCCCGATTGATAACAGCAAGAACAAAGAACTAAAAGATGGCGAGACCAAGTCCCACCGTGATCGCCAAAAAAGGTGTGAGTGCTTAAAATGAGTGTGTGATTATCATGAAAAACTATGTTGTTTAAGTGCAAAATAAACCTATTTAAGAGAAGCTAAATCGATTATAGTCAAGTAATCAATTAGAAGTATGTCAATAATCGAAGCGAAATTTTCAGCATTACTTGAATCCAAAAGCGAAACTTCGATTAGCGTTATATCATCGAAGATATTCTAGAACACTAATTGAAATAAAATTTAAAGTGCTATTTCGATTCCAGCACAAAATACAACTCTAAGTTGAATTTTGATTAACGTTATAAAGGTAATTGAAGTTGTCGCTTAAACGTTAATTGAAGTTAGATTTAGATTTCGCTCAAGGTGAATAAATTAACAATAATCGAATAGAACGAAGTAACGATAATCGATATGAAACTTTTAGTTCTTTAATTGAAGTGACTATTTAGACACATAATTGATTAAGTAAAGTCACAGACTGATCGAGACTTCACACATAATCGATTTAACGATATGGAATCAAATAAAGGCCAAATCGATTAATCTTAGACAATACTTGAAACCATTCAGTTAATCGATTAGTAATGGATACTTAATCGATTTATCAATTAAGTCTAAAATCACAGGATCATAGAATTCAAATTGCTAATCGATTAATAATGAAGACTTAATCGATTTATCAGTTAAGTTCATAATCATAGGATAATAGGACTGCTGAAATCAACTAAGTCTAGAATAGAACAATTATCCATGAATCTAGCAATATAAAACCACATTTCAATTTAGCTATCAAAAGGAATGTAAATGGTGCTTATTCTAACATTTTTGCTTTTTATTATCACCAAAATATAAGAACAACATATACACACAGAGTGCACAACATGTAGGCACACATTGCCCAACAATCTCCCCATTTTTTATGATGACAAAACTTCTAAAAATACAGAAATATAGCACATAATAAAAACATACTCATACAAAATCATATTGCAACATATCACATAAAGGTCTTTCTCCCCTTATGTGTTATCAGACAATGCATAGTGAATAAAGCATAATGTATGTATTAGAATGTTGGATAGACATTATTTTTCTCCCTTTTTGTCCATCAACCAAAAATGTGAGGTTAAGGTAAAGAGAAGGGCTTACTGGAAATACAAGAAAAGATACACAAAAAGATAATCACACATAGATTGAAATGAAGAAAAGACACAAGGATAGTGGAACACAATGAGAAGAATTATATTGAATTTCAAAGTTGAATTACAAAGTGTGTTTGAGGAGATACAATGGTGGGGTACACGAAAATTAGAAAATGGTGCAATGAATCAGAATTGGAGGAATTTGTCTAGGTAGGTCAGAGCATGAGTTGTGACAATCTTTTAGGTCCTCTGCTCAATGACCTCTAATTTGGCTATATACTCCTAGAGAGTAATCTTGATAGGTTGTGCTTGCTCTGCTCACTTCTTATAGTACTGCTCATACCCTAGCTACATCTTGCCTAAGTATGCTTCGCTAGACACTGTGCATGAGATATCTAGGCACTAGATTCTTCCCATAGAGAATAAAGCCTTGAATCTTGAAGGAAGAAACCAGGCCTTCTTGCTTAAGTGTCGGCTTCATATTTATGTTGCCATGTAGATGCACTTGTAATTGAAGTATGTGTCGAAGGAGAACGCAATTAACTGATGGTCTTCAAACTCTCTGATAGTTAGAAGATTCTTCCTTCGAGGTCCACTTTCTTTGTTGACAGTTAGAAGTTGCTGATGCAATTCTGGATAGGCCTTAGCCCATTCTTCTTCAGTGTACCTTTCAGCTTGGGAAAAGATAATAGAGAATGTTTATTGCTTCACCTTACCATTTTGAATAACTATTTTCATGAAATGAGAGAAGGGAAGGATAGCGTTGTATTTGGTTGCATGCTTGCCTTTCATCTTCTCATATAGCTCCATGATCTGTGAGCCTTCATTTGTATCCATCATCAATTAGTGCAGTTATGGATACTTCATGGCACAGTGGCTTCATCTAGATCTAGATTTCCCTACACAGTCTCTCTAGGGTGCTGAGCTCTAAGTCTCTGGACCTCAAATTGAAATTGGCTTAGATTTATCTCTGGTTTATTAGCTGCCTTTCTCCGGTCATTGTACTACATAAAGATATGATATTCCAACTTTACTGATTCTTTGTACCTTCTCCACTAGGCTTCATGTCTCTAAACCAACCACTCTATAAGAGCCAAAGTTGGTCATCTTAATTGAGCTCAGGCAGAGCTATCTTGTAAGAAAGTGTAGTATAACTGGGGATTTGCATTGCCCCTTCCTTTTTTGTTTGTATAGCTGACTCATTCCTGACTTGGGTAACTTCTTCCTTGGTCAGGTAGTGTTAGGCTGTCAACTACTCTATGTACATTTCCAATGAGACAGTAGGTAGCTCCAGCACATCTAGTCTAGCATTCTTCTGTAGGAACTCTATATACACTAGCCTTCTCTTGACAGTAGAGGAGAAGACATCTAAAAATAGTGGAAACAAATGATATATATTTCTCCTCTTAAGCCTCTTAAGAGCTCTGGGCTTGGGAACCTTAGGAGCTGCCCTTTTCTTGAGGAGAATAGTGTAGTGAGGGGAGTGCCATCTTTTGATTTTCTATATTCTTTAGTAGGGGAAGACTCTTCAAGGCTTTACTAAGAAAGCTGGCACACTATAGCTGGCAGGAGATTGATGAGACTGTTCAGAGGGGGCCTGAGGCTTAGGTACTGTCCGAAAAGGAGGAAATGAGGTAGATTCTACTTCAGGAAAGAAGTTCTAAGTAGGAAAGAAGTCAAAAGTAGATTTTAGGTAGCCAATAGATAAGCTGGCTACCTGAAAGGGTTTATAGGAGGAAGAAGCTTAAGCTGCAGGAGTCGTGAAGGAATCAGGAACATCTGCAGGAGGAGGTGTAGATGTGGAAGTAGAAGCTACTACAGGTGGAGGAGGAGCCAAAAGAGCAGCTATAGATGTAGGTAGAAATGATGATGCAGGACCTATTAGATACTTTGGAGGAGGAGTAGAAGTAGCCCCAGTAGGTGAAGAAGTGGGTTGTGTGGTTGGAGGTGGAGCAAAAGATGCGGAGGGATGTAAATGTAATCCAAAAATTGGATGGATGATGTCCAGAATAGGTGCATTGTCCACAATATTTATAATTTCAGACAATGGTACCTTTGGAGAAGGAGGAGTAGGAGAAGTAGGAGGTGTAGATGGTTTAGGAGAGGAGGCTGGAGGCTGGAAGAGGTAGACTCTTTTCCATCTTGAGGTTCTAGAGGAGGAGAAGGTGGTGGAACATATGTGGGAGAGGAAAGGGAAGGGCAATTAGGTCTTGGTTGCCTCTCTATTTGACTAAGTACCTTCTTTCTGTTATACGCTGATTTAAATCCTAATTTCTCTTATAGTAACCTTTTCAATAACTGCCTGATCTACACCATTCCTTCTTAAGTTAAAAAATCTCCCCCATCTTACTCTTTATCTCCTCACTATTAGCTTGTTGCCGAGTAAGTCTACTGAAAGCTTCATTCAACTTTTCAGAGTCTACTGGCCCATCCTCCTGCCTTTTTCTTACTTGTTCCTTTCGAGGCACATGGGGAGGAGGAGAAGGCATCTCAAGAGGTTAAACAAATGCTGACCCCCTTTGCAGCTCATCCACTATTTTCGCTACTTCAGTGGCTCTATCTTCTTCTAAATGTGTTTCCACATGGGCCTTCCCCTCAATCTATGGCTCCCCCTTAACAAATGTTGGTTGAGGGGAGGATTCCATGGCCCTTTCTAACTACTCTTGAGGGATTGCAGACTGGTTCTGCATTTGCTCATCTACTGGGGCTGCTTTTGCTTCTCCTGCTGCTGCTATTGCTTCTTCGACTGGTGGTGTTGCTATTTCTGCTGTTGTAAAGCTAGCATCCATTGGGACTGATATGACCAAAGGAGGATCATCAATAGGAACAGTGTCTTTAGTCCATATCCCCTTAGAGTATTGTAACTTGCTCCTCTTAAGGCTACTTGTACAGATGGCCGATTGGAGCATTGAATCCTCCCTAGTGAAATCCACTCCTAAGTGTCTGAAAATCACTGTCAGAAAGTGACCATAGGGCATCATAACATTCTTAGCCTTTGGAGGGTTCCTCAAAGCTTCATTGGCACACATCATATTGCTCATCATTATATTAGGCATGTTCACCTTCATCTTCTGAGTAATCCAATACAAAAGGTCTGAGTCTCTCTGGGTGATGACACCAATGGTTTTCTCTTGGACTTAGAATGTGGGCAATGATGAGGTAAATCATCTTCTTCTCCGTTGATGGCTGGTTGACATCCAAGGTGCCATTTTTCAACACATAGCTTGGATCTACTATGGTTGCTACCTTGATCTCCATGTCAACAATATTCTTCAAGGTATGACCTTCTGTCCTCACACCCAAATAGCTGAACCAAGAATTCTGGGGTGATGGTGATGAGCTTCCCCTTTACCCTGGCAGTGAGAACTAGAGGTGAAACCTGGTTTCTCAAGGTAATGTAGAAAGCCTTGACCAATTTGGGGTAGAACGGCTCATACACTTGGCACATCTAGTTCAACTGAACATCTGCCAGTACCTTCTCTTCTACCCTCAGCCCTTTCTTCCTCAAATCTAAAAAATCAACCCTTTTATAGCTGCAGAAATCCACTAGGGTATTCAGAAACCTCTGGTATGCAACCTCATCTTGGAAGTACTCTGTTGCAGCACTGGATGCCACCCTATTAGCCTGAGAAACATCTACAGAGCGTGTAGAGGCATGCATGGTAGCTAGATTCAAAGAAGAGAATGAACTAGAAGTTAGATGGTAGGAATTAGGGAAATGGATTAAAGATCCTACTTTTTGCAAGAAAAATGCAGAAATCAGCACAAATGGAGCCGATAAACTTAGTTGCCTTCGCGGGGGAGGACGAGAGCGCAGAAACTTCAAAAATGTAGGAGAAGGAAAGCTCGAGGGGAAGGTAGTCGAATAGGGGTTGAACTTACTTTAATAAGATGCCCAAATCGAAAGAGGTGTGATTCAAAGGATTTCAATTTATCCTAAAGGCCCCAAACCGAAAATAAGTGAACAAAGGGTAATTAAAATATTTGAGTTAGAAGGTAATCCAAGTGGTAAGGAGAGTCGGTCACTTTGACTAAAGAAGATGTCACAGACTTCGATTAGAGAAGAAAAGAGGATAGAGATAGAAAAGATAAGTTCTTCCTCGATTAATGACCAAAGATCAAACTTTGATTAACTAACAACTAGACGTACCGATTAATGAACAGATTAAGATGAAAAAGGAGTAATCGAAGATCAATTAAGTGTGAAAAAATCAGACTTCTATTAGAGTTCAAGTTCATTCGAGGTAAGAATTCAAAAGTTGATCAATGAAGTTAAGATTTTGACTAGTGAAGCACGTTTAAACAAAGATTTCGATTTGAGTCTATCTTCATCTTATTTGTGTGTTTTCTCAGAAGAACTATCCAAATTTATTAATCATATGAAAATTTCACTAATAAATTTACAAATTACACATTCCCAATTCTCTTCAGATAGAAATAAATCTATCTTCTGAAAGGGGTTTTGTGAAGATATCAACTACTTTATGCAATGTATCTACAAAATTCATGTTAATATTACCATTAGGTACATGATCTCTAATGAAATGATGCTTAACCTTAGTATGCTTAGTCCTTTCTATTATTTCCATAGGTGACTGTACTATCCTTTGATCTGAGAGACTTGAACAAGGTACAGTTCCCTTTCATATACCTGGAACATCCACTTTCCATGTACCATTATGATGCTCTTAGGCCAACTTGCAATTATTACTTGGAGAATTTAGGTACCCAAAACATTTTAGGTCCTTTCTGGTTAGCAGTAGGGATTGATCCCTTAGGTATTTAGACCCACTTCCATATCTTACATGTTTGAAAGTGTGTCTCAGTCTATCATAATGTAAATAGTAATCTATTGAGGAGCTTTTGGCTATGAGCTTGTTTCTATTATGGACTTTACAAATCTAGGGGTACGATACTTATCTATGGGATTTATATGTGTAGAGACTTTAAGTTGCACAAAATTAAGTCCATCTTTTCTGTTATCAGCCCTAAGTCTTTTCAAGCACATGTGTAAAAATGTTTTCCTCTTAGTTAATTTCTCAAGAGAAGATTTTAAGTATTGATTTTCTTTGATTAATTCATCTTGTTTAGTTTTATCTTTATTAGCAATCATCTTTCCCTTGGTCATCTTTGACAATTCAGCATGTAATCCTTGAAGCTTAGTGTCCTTTGTTTTATTTACTTCACCAAGGTGTGTATCATCAGATTTTAGTATTTCATTAGTCTGTACTGACTCTGAGTTTTCAATTTATAGAGAGACACTTATAGCACTCAATTTTTCATGGTTTATTTAAGCATCTTGAACTCCCTTGAGAGTATTTTAATTTCTTTATATAACTCATCAAAGGCTTCCTTAGGAGACAAATCTTCATCAGAATCAGAATCCAAAATGAAGGGAGGAGTAGAGGTTACCTGCTCATCAGTATGACGAGTGTTGTTAGCCATTAGAGAAAGATTTTCTATCTCCTCTTCTTCATCCGAGCTAGATGAGGTTGAGAAGTCTTCCTCATTGTCCCAAGTTGCTGCCATTTTTTTTTTTTTTGAACTTAGACCTTTTGGCGTATTCCTTCTTCTTGTCTTTCTTCTTTAGTTTAGGTTATTCATAGCAGGTTGGTTCCTGCTTCTTTTCTTTGAATGTCTTCTTCTTGTAATATCTATGGCTGCCTTATGACTTCTTTTACTTCAGTATATGCTGCAGCCTTCTAGATAGCAAGATTTCTCTCTCACTGTCAGCATCACTATTTTCACTTGATGATATTGTCTTATTGGTGTTTGGTTGTGAAGTCTTGAGAGCCATAGAGCTTTTTTTCTTAGAGGTATCCTCCCCAAGCCTCTCCATATTTATCTCATGGACCATGAAAGATCCAATCAGTCTTTCAAGTGTCAAGTACTGAGGTTGTGAGCTTCCTCAATAGCTGTCACTTTTAGTGTCCATTGGCTGGGGAGGGACCGTAAGATTTTTCAGACAAGGTCTCCTGATTAGTACTCTTTTCCAAGAGCCATCAATCCATTGGTGATGTCAGTGAATCTTGAATACATCTGAGTGATGTTCTCAGTCGGATCCATCTTGAACTTCTAGTATTGAGTAACCAAAATATCTATCCTGGTCTCCTTGACCTTCTATGTACCTTTATATGCCAGCTAAAGTTTCAGCCACATCTCTTTGACAGTTCTATAGATAGAGATCCTGCTGAATTCCTTCTTTGTTATAGCGCAACATAAGATACTTTTGGCCCTATTATTCAAAGAAGTTAAACGCTTGTCATTATCTGACTATCTTTCTCTGGGAATAGTTATGACATAATCTCCGTCCTCAAACACACTCTAGAGATCTAGATTGATCCCTTTAAGGAAATATTCCATGCAACATTTTTAGTAAGAGTAGTCTTCTCCATCAAATACTGGAGGGCAATTGATAGATTAACCTTCATCCTAACTGTTTGACATATCCATCTCTCAGATCATTAGATCTATACAATGAGAGAAACTTGCTCTGATACCACTTGTTATCCAACTATGTATAACCCAGAAGGGGGCTGAATGAGTTTCAAAAAAATTAAATAAAGATTAACTTGAGTAAAGTGCGAAATTAAATCTAATTAGATAGAAGGTGAGAGAAATAAGGAACAAACACACTATGAACATAGAGATTTATATTGGTTCGATCTTTTCATACCTACATCTAATCCCCAAGCAACCTCTTGAGATTTCCACTCTACAGGGTACAAACCCTTTACCGGTTATCAATAACATCATGTACGCCGGGCAAGTCTTCCCTTTCAAAAAAGGGGAACAACATCCTACACGCCAGGTAGGACATCCTTATCAACAAAGGGGAAGAACACCGTGCATGTTAGGTAGGTCTTCCCTTTCAACAAAGGGGAATAGTACACCCTACATTCCAGGCAGGTCTTCCCTTCTATAGCCAGGAAAAGAAATTAGAATGCCTATAATGTTAAAGTGAGTACATAAATGCCTCTTGATAGGCTGATATAACACAAAAGTACAAATAAAGATTAAAAAGCTTTAAATAAAAGATGCAGTGCTTGATCTTGTTGGCAGCTCGAGAGCTAGTGATGTACAATGAACTTGAAACTTTCTTTCCCAAGCTGTCTCTTAAATGTGAAGAAAGCTCTTTCAGATATAGCAATGGAAGCCTTCTTCTTTTTCAGTGGAGCTCTCTCTTTTCTTTTGAACCTCTATGTGTTCTACCCTTGTTGTGGTTCTCGGTCACTATTTATCTTCCTTGTTATTCTGTATTTTAAAGCTTCAAGGTGCAGGACATATATACTGTTATTAAAATTTGTCCATTAGACAGTAGAATAGGATATGTCAGACATCAAGTTTTGATTTGTTCGATGAAGGTTTTTCACTGAGTCTAATATTTGAATTTCTTCAAATAAACAAGAGTATTCCTATTGTCTAGAAGCTTCTTATTGACCAGGTTCCCACAGTCTATAAGACTCAAGTACAACCTTAGATTGGTTGGTAAACTTCTTATCAAGAACCTGAAACAGAAAGTTACACCAGAAAGGCAACTAGACTGTTTTCTACTTAGTCTGTTAGTATAGCACGAAATCTATTTAAAACAATTTTAAGATGCATAATAGCTCAGAAAAGATGTCAAGAATTAAATGCAGACATCCTCTCACATAGACAGTGTATAACGAAAAGAATCATTTGCCCACTGCTCAACGAAAGGTACTGTCGCAGATCTACTCTAACAGATCATGAGATTTGTTGGAGAAAAAGTGCATAGAGAGCTTTTTCAATTTGAATAGTAATTGTTTAAGCAAATCGATTAGATGCATAGTTAAGTCATAATTAATCGATTTGAGATCATAAAGTAAATTTAAATTCAGTTCAAATTTCAGAATTGATTAAACTAAACACATCAATCGATTAATCCAGAAGATAAATGATATTATGAATATGAGGATAATCGATTAATCATATTTTAATAATCGGAGTAAAGAGTTGAAACACTAATCAATTTAAATCAATAATCTAAGTGTTATTTAAAACAGACTAATTGATTTATTGATAACAAAATTGATGTGTAAACATAATAATCGATTGTGCAGTTGTTGGAGCTAATTGATTAGTTATTTGACAATGATCGAAGTAAAAACTCACTTAATCGATTAAAGCTCTAACTGCAGTTGAAGTTGAAACTTAATCATACAATCTATTATACGCATATCAATTATCGGAGTGTAAAAATCGGTAATTGATTATACTCAAGTAACCGATTAGAAATATGTCGATAATCGAAGCAAAACTTTCAACGTTACTTGAAGTTTGAATGCGTAACTTTCAGCATTACTTCAAGTCCGAAAGTGAAACTTCCATTAGTGTTATATTAGTAATCGAAAGATACTCCAGAATACTAATTGAAATGAAACTTAAAGCACTATTTCGATTAAAGCATAAAACACAACTCTAAATTAAGTTTCGATTAACGTTATAAAGGTAATTGGTAATTGATTATACTCAAGTAACCGATTAGAAGTATGTCGATAATCGAAGCAAAACTTTCAACGTTACTTGAAGTTTGAATGCGTAACTTTCAGCATTACTTCAAGTCCGAAAGTGAAACTTCCATTAGTGTTATATTAGTAATCGAAAGATACTCCAGAATACTAATTGAAATGAAACTTAAAGCACTATTTCGATTAAAGCATAAAACACAACTCTAAATTAAGTTTCGATTAACATTATAAAGGTAATTGAAGTTGTCGCTTAAACGTTAATTGAAGTCAGACTTAGACTTGACTCCAGGTGAATAACCTAACAGTAATCGAATAGAACTTAGTAACGATAATTGATATAGAACTTAGTTCCCTAATCGAGGTAACTATTTAGACACAGAATTGATTAAGTAAAGTCGCAGATTGATGGAGACTTCACACATAATCAACTTAACAATATGGAATCAAATAAAAGTCAAATTCCTTAATCTTAGACAATACCTAAAAGCAGTCGGTTAATCAATTAGCAACGGATACTTAAATTTATCAGTTAAGTCTAAAATCACAAGATCATAAAATTCAAACTGCTAATCGATTAATAATGGAGACGTAATTGATTTATTAGTTAAGTTCATATTCATAGGATAATAGGACTGCTAAAATCGACTAAGTCCAGAACATAACAACTATCTATGAATCTAATGGTATAACATCCCATTTCAATTCAGCTATCAAGGGTAATGTAAATGATGTTTATTCCAACATTTTCATTATTTGTTATCACCAAAATATAGGAACGACATATAGATGCAGATTGCTCAACATGTAGGCACAAATTTCCCAACACTATCTCTATAGATTTTTATAAGGATGCTTCACCCAAATTCTTTATGGAGAAATTTTAGATATGTTAGTCTTAGGTGGCCTACGAGCCAATCTGACTATATAAATCTCGTTCATTAATTAATAATATGGCATAATTTCATTATGTGTAATTCGTATTGTTATCGTCTCATAATGAAGTCCGTGAATATGTGCGATAATGATCATATTATGATGAGTGTAGATACGTTAACTTTGACGTCATTTCGAGTAAAATTCATATCATATAATAATGCCTTAGAATGGTCTGATATTTAATCATTGATTAATTTTTATTGGTCTTTTTGAGTGTCGGGTCAAACAGACATGTTTAAGTTAATCAATTAAATTGATTTTAACTCAAATTTTAGTTGAAATATGAAAAAGCCTAAAAGACGTCTACCCACATGGACGCCATTTAGACTTTATTCTTATTTTAACGTTTAAATTTGAATTTTAATCAGTTGATTAATTAAATAAAAGGCGTCTGTCAGCTACGACGCGTTTTAGGTTTCCTAAGCTATTTCTACTTCTCTTCCGGATGTTTATCCTTATCTTAATTAGTGTAAAAGACGTCTACACATGTAGACGTTTCTTAGCTAATACAGATAAAGATAAGTTTTCCCGGATGTTTATCCTTATCTTAATTAATCTGAAAGGCGTCAGCCAGTGTGGACGCGTTTTAGATAATTACAGATAAAGATAAATTAATCTGTATTTATCTGTTGGTTAAGATGGATAAATCTTAGATTTTTCCATGTAAATCCGCGGACGCAGAAGAGGTCTATAAATACCTTGCATCTTGAAAGTTAAAAAAAAGAGGAAGAGAGAAGTTAGAATCAGAGTTAGTGATTGAAAAAAGCAACGACGTCCAAACGCCGAAGCGCTGTTGTTTCCAGAAGTCGGCGTCCATTCAAGATTCTTCATCCAATTCAAGGCTTCATCCAATTCGGCATAAGTGTTTCATTTCTGCATCTTCATTTTACATCTTCATTAATCTCTCATTCTTCATCATCGCTTCATGCAACACACACCACAGCATCATTTTTCAAAACCTATTTGATCAAGGGGTTTCAAAAGCCATCCAACAAGTAAGTTTGCTGTTTAGTTGCATGCTTATAATTATGATTAGAATTGATACTGCTTTTGCTTAAAGTTCTCATCATTGTTTCTTTATTTCTCTTTCTACTTTCTTGTAAGTTGCAAAAGAGGAATCAAAAAGGAGGGAAAAGAAGCAAAATCAAAGGACTCTGGACGATCCTCAAACTCAAATTCAACATCAACAGCAAGAACAAAAGAAAAGGAAGGGCTCTCTTTCTTCAGCCGGCTGAAGGAGGGGGAATCAAGAACTCAATATCTTCCGCGTTTAAACAGGTAGGCGATCAAACTTTCTTTTGGAACTTTTAAGTCAAAAGTTTTTGGCGATCACATCACGTAGTTTCTTTTTAATAGGTTTATTTTGCAGTTAAACAACATAGATTTTTCATGATAATCACAATCATTCTAAGCACTCACAGCTTTTTTGGCGATCACGGTGGGACTTGGTCTCGCCATCTTTTAATTCTTTTGTTCTTGCTATCATCAATCGGGCACCCACGGTGCACCACTTGTCTCTCTCGACACGTCCTCGCCAATTGGTAAGTGTTTTAGTTTAGTTAATTTTCCTCGTGCACCACGTGCACACCCCAGTGACAAGATCTTGCCCTCCCCGTTGATTAGATAAAAAAGCTGTTTTGTGATGAAATGTTGAGTGATTGATTGATATCTTACTTGTTTAGTTAGTAAAATCATCCTGTTAAAATCTGGAACTAAAAAAAATCTGCATGAATTGATTATTTACTGCTTTTATCCTGTTTGAGGAGGATTCAACCTAGAAATTCCTTCTAGAAAATTGTTTTTGCGACTTGAAAAGCGTCTAGGAGCACTGACGCGTTTTTAAACGGCGTCAATATACCCAGACGCCTTTCAGTCTTATTTCTCTGTTGTCTGCAATCTGAGTTTCTATGAAAAATTAAGGTTCTGTTTGAAAGGCGTCGACTACCCTCGACGCGATTCAGGCAGTTTCTTATTTTTCTTCAGTTCTCAGATTTTTGTGACTTGAGTGCTACTACCCATTATTATTAAGCATTAGAGGCCACCCAGGCCATAGGTCATACGCATTGAGGCGAATACCCTCCTTTTCTTAGGAACACACTACTTGACGTCAGCAACTCTCTCTGATTGGGTTGGTCCCTTGATCAGACTAGAGAAGTTGACGTTGAGGCCTCCATAAGTCCCCAAAATCAAAGTACCCCTCCTTGATCATCGGGCTGGTTGTACCAGTTGAAGTCCCGGTTAGATTCCATAAACGTTGTGAGAGAAAGCCATAGAGAATAACGGTGGATATTGAACTGAAACTAGGATCCTTTCCCTGAGCGAATTTGTGGTTTAATTGAATCCAAATAACTCAACAAGGAATCTTAAAATCACGTTAAGCATCCACTTGATTGATTAATCTCTGTGCAACTTGTTTGTCAAATCTTTGAAAAAAGAATCTAACATCATGCTGCTGCGATCAGGCAGGGACTTGAGTATGGCTCAAGACGCCATCATCAACTACGAGGGAGATGCTAATGCCCCTCGCGATTCGGACTACAACTATGAGAACGGGAGAGATGCCGATGCCTCCCGTAAATCTGTCCCCATTCCATATCGACAAGATGGGAATGTCCGGACACCTCTCTTTCATCCCCATGATCGATATCCTGATCTTCCCCCGCATGAATATGCGATTCCTAATCCCAATCTTGAGGGGGACATGGATCAGAATGATCCCTCATCCTCTGATCCTTCGGATCTCGTCAACGCTTTGGGAGTTCTTGCCTCCCGTCTGGACCCTCAGCAGTTCGAGGCAATCCAGTCTATTCTGAAGGGGAAGGCACCCATGCAGCCTGCTGAGCCGAACCCTGTGGCTCCCCCTGTTGTCCCTCAACAACCTCCTCTTCATCCTTCTTACATCCATCAGGCCGTGGAAGGCCTCCATATTACTTCTCGGCGGCTGGGCCGCAACTTTCATCTTCTAGGCAACCGGCTAGACCGCTAACGCCTGCTTATCAAAATGCCCTCGGGCATGGCGGAAGCTTTGCCGGACCTCCTCTTTATTGTCCTCCCTGTCCGACGTACTCTAGGCAGCAGGCCTATCAAGTACCTCCACCTCCTCCTCCTCCCCAGGCAGATCTGACAACGCAAGCGTTGCGGGCCAAAATGGAGCGCATGGATGAGCAATTCAACAACCTCCAGAAGATGATGGGGGTCAAAGCTGCACCGGAAATCAACTTACCGAGCCTGCCAGTGTTCTACCTGCCACCCTCTGAGATGCCAGTGTACCGGAAGTACAACGGTACTGGTAACCCCTTCACCCACTTGAAGGAGTTTATGTACGAATCGTCTTTCTGGCAGAACGACAAGAGGTCGTTGGCCTTTTTGTTCAGGAGATCTCTAGAGGGACCAGCCCTCGAGTGGTTCTTTTCCTTGGAACCCTCCGAAGTAGAGGACTACGGTATCGTCTCTCGTAAATTCATTCAACGATACCAAGACAGAGTTGCACCCTCCTTGTCCATCACTGACTTGATAGCAGAAAAAATGAAACCTGATGAAGAATTTGTCAGTTTTGCCGACAGGTGGCGGGGCTTGGCCGAGAAGGTGAAGGATCACTTGTCCGAGTATGAACAAGTGAAGATGCTAATTTCCAACGCCACGCCCCAGTTCAAACTAGTCATCTCCCTGAACAATCTGACCAACATGGCAGAACTCTATGAAAGAGCACGGTACTGCCAGAATGCCTTCAAGGACGCTACGTTCTCTAGCGTCTTTGATCCTCACAGACCTAGCAGGCCTCCACCTCGGAAGCCTGCAGTGCCAAATGCTCCCAGCACAGGTCCGACTACTGAGGGCACGCTCTCTCATGAGCAGGTTAGTAGCATGAACAATAACTCGCCCCAGTTTGTGAGGAGTCAGCAGCAGTACCAGAGGCCATCGCAGCCGAACCAGCAGGGGTATAGGCAGCAGCCGAACCCTCAGTATCAGCAGCCCCAATATCAGCGGCCCCAGCAGCCGAACCAGCAACAGCCACAGCAGCCGCCGCAACGGCAATTGCAATACCAGCAGCCACAACAACAGCAATATCAGCAACAGCAGCAGTATCAGCCGCACGCACCGCCGGCGTACCATAATGTCCCTCCTCCTGGTGACTACAACCAGCAGAGAAGACCTCCAGGCCCTAAGAGGGCAGAATACCCGGCCCTCCCAGAATCCTTGGCAGATATTTTCAGTGCCCTGATGGCAGCTAATGCCTTAGTCTTGCCAAGAGAAAAGGCAGTTTGGCCTCAGAATGCCGACACGTCCAGGTATTGCTATTTCCATAGGCAACCTGGGCACACTATTGACACCTACTTCCAGTTTAGAGATTATATTCATGATCTCAACGAGCAGGGCGGCATAGACTGGGAGGAGATGAAAAAGTACATATCAGCCCTGAAGGCAAGAAGACCACAGCAGCAGCAGCAGCAGCAAGCAAGACCACCAGCACAAGCAGCACCACCACCCAACATGGGCATAGTGCAAAACCCACTCTCGGAGCACCAGAACCAAAACCAAGTTGCCCCTATCCTGACAAATAGCCAATCTGAGGCTAACCGTGGGTAACCGTGGAGAATAGATGACTCTTCCTCTCTTTATTCAACGGGTCATATTCAGAGTACCGCAGAACGACCACCACGCCGTACCATCCACATACCCAGGCCACAACCCATTACCATCACCCCTCTACCGACACCCGCATCCAATAACCCATTACCACCACCCGCCTTCCTCAAGCCCATTACGCCCCACACTCCTACGCCTCCATCATATAACCCACCGCAAACCAACTACGCGTCCCTCTTACCATCCAGACCACTACTACGCATACCATTCCCTACTTCATCCGCTACCACTACCACCTACCCAGACACCATCCAACCTTCCAGACCGCTATTACGCGTACCATTCCCCACTTCACCAACCACTTACCCATCCACCATCCAACCGTCTAAACCTCTAATCCGCGCCACGCCATCACCACCTAACCCTACGCCATCACCTACATACCAACCATCTACGCCATCCGCACCATCCAACCTCGCGGTACTCAAGGTGTCACCCGGATCCTCCACGGTTGAGGAACATGCGCTTCGGAGTGGAAGGATTTTCAACAAAGTCTTTGCTCAGTCCACAGTTAGAGACGGCCCATCACAGCCGACTGAGGAAGCCCATAATGAAGAGAGTGCACCAGGCACTCAATATGATTTGTTGAAACATTTGGATCGAACACCGGCACGGATCTCCATACTTGAACTGATCAAGAGATCGAAGAGTCACCAAGAAGCCTTGATGGAATATTTGCAGAAGGTGATGGTCAACGAGGACGTGCCGGTAGAGAAGATTACAGCACTATTAGTTCCTCAGGGGGACCAGCCCTCCATTATATTTCACACATCGGAACTAGCACCGCCAACAACCAGAAGCATGGCTCTGAGCATCACGGTCAACATTTTCAAGAAGGCCGTGGATGCATGCCTGGTAGATACAGGGGCTTCGATCAATGTTTTACCACCGAAGATCGTCCTTACATTAAAACTCTTGAGGCGATTCCCTCTACGAATCACCAATGCCTCAAATTCTCTTTCAAAGGACGAATCATTAAGGTGACGAGCATGCCGATCCTTGCTGCTGCTCATACCTTGAATGTTAAATCTACTGCTTTACCTGGCCGACAACCTTTTCTGTCGGTATTACAGGTTTACCATCCAGTGGTTGATCCTCTGAAAGCCGCCGCTATTTCTCCTTACCCGTTAAATGCCATAAAAAGGGGGAAGTGCATGAGTACCCCAAGATGGAGAATTATGATGAAAAACGGCTATAAGCCTGGGAAAGGTCTGGGCACACAATTGCAAGGCAGGACCACTCCTGTTAAAGATCACCGAGCAGCACCTGGAAGTGGTCTGGGCTACAGGCCAAGAAAATTGAAACAAGACATCGTTCAGCGAACAGAGAATGAAGAAGGTCAAAAAATCTGGGAGACAATGTCTACACCACCCAAGGAAGGCCGAGATCCCCTAACATGGACCATGTATACACACTTTGTAAAGGGGCCTATAATTAGCCACGATAACACGGTGGTCATTACTTCGTGTTTTGACTTCCATGACATATATGGGAGAGACTTGGCCAGGCATTGCTCAGAACTACTTACGTACCAATCCTTGGAGGCTCTGCGGCCTATGAAGAGGAGGAAATTCCATGATCCCGAATGCGAATGGTACAGGTGGTTCGATCTGAGAGACCTCTACATAGCACTGAACAGATTGTTTCTAGATCCTGCAGAACCCAAGTGGCCATCGCAGATTGACAAGCTGATTGAAAGTCCCGGTGCCATCTTTGATAAGCGGATATTGCTGTCTGAAGAGACCGATGAAGGGGAGCCAGATGACCCCTATGAAGCTGGTTACATTACAGATCTGCTCTGGAGGGGGACATACCCTTCCCATGTTTTCATGCTCCATACTTTATTCCGTACATTGCTCTTGACCCCGACTTGGTCGCAGGTCATTATTGAAGATATTCCACGGGCTCCGCCCGTTATGATTACTCTATCCCCTCGGGACCTCATTCCACAACCTCCTCTCGATCTAGAGAGGATGTATAACTTGATCTGGGACATACTACTGTATGATCCCCCTAACCCTCTAGCCTTGGTGCCACTTCCTCCATCTAATTCTCCTTCTATTTGTATTCATTCATATTTTATGCTTAACTCCTCCACTATCCAAAAAAAAACGCCAATTTGGCAACAAATTCTTCCCAGATCTTCATCGAGGAAACCTCCTACTTGTCCGATCACACCCCATTGCCCGGGTCCTTCGGTCAAGATTCTCTCTTAGATCTACTATGCCCCTCCCTTCAGGAGGATTCTCTTGTATTTCCACTTGTATCCCAGGATTTCCATCCTGCTTCATCTTCATTAGGTTATAATAGGGAGTTTAGTGAAGTTAGGCAGTCTAGTTTTAGGCAGGTTAGTCAAGTTAGGAAGTCTAGGAAGCCTAAGGGTAGGCGAATTCCAGATAGATACCTCCAGGACTTAGCTGATAAATGTTTTTCTTACTCTTTGATCCCTCAGTTTTTAGAAAATCCAATTCAGATGCCAGAAGACTGTATGAATGATGAGTCAGTCAATGATGGGTATGGGGTGTATGAATTAGAACATGAAAAGGACCCCATTATTGAAAATGAGGAAGATGACGAGGACGCAGTTGAGGCATATGCCAGTGGAGTGAAGAGATTCGATGAACCCTCAGCTGCCGTAGAAGAGCCCACCAAAGAAATCAATTTAAGGAGTGAAGACGAACCTAAGGTTGTCCTCGTCAGCAAAAATCTTTCTACGGAGGATGAGAAGGCAATGGTACAAGTACTTAAGGACTATAAGGACACTTTCGCCTGGAGTTATGAAAATATGCCAGGGTTAGACTCTTCTTTAGTTGAACATAGATGAACGTTAAAGTAAGGAGTTAGCCCCGTCAAGCAGAAATTAAGGCGATTCCACCCACAAATGGCTCTAAAGATGAAGGAAGAAGTCGACAAATTACATAAAGCCAAATTTATTAGAGTTGTCCTTTATCCACAATGGGTGGCTAATATAGTCCCGGTTATGAAGAAAGATGGGAAGGTCAGAATTTGCATTGACTTCCGCGATCTAAACCGGGCGTGTCCTAAAGATGATTTTCCATTGCCTCATATTGATGTACTCATTGATAACACCGCTGGCTATGAAACTTTATCGTTTATGGACGGATTTTCAGGATACAATCATATTAAGCTAGCATAAGAAGATCAAGAGAAAACCTCATTCACTACACCTTGGGGAACATACTGCTATGTTGTCATGTCATTCGGATTAAAGAATGCTGGAGCCACTTATCAGAGGGCTATGATGGCAATATTTCATGACATGATGCACATAGATCTGGAAGTGTATGTGGATGATTTATTGGTTAAATCTAAGACAAAGGCTGAGCACGCCAAAGTTTTGGCAAGGGTATTAGAGAGATCGAGAGAGTATCAGTTAAAGATGAACCCCAAGAAATGTGTATTCGGGGTATCTTCAGGAAAATTACTTGGATTCATCGTCAGCAAACGGGGAATCGAGATCGATCCCAACAAGGCGAAGGCTATCAGAGAAATGCCACCTCCCAAAAACTTGAAAGAGTTGAGAGGATTAATCGGGAGGTTGCAATTTATTTGCCGTTTTGTCTCCCAGCACTCACAAAGGTGCAAGCCGTTTTACGAGCTTACCAAGCCGGGAGTCAAATTCGATTGGGACGATAAGTGTCAGGAGGCATTCGATGGATTAAAGAACTATTTAGCAAGTCCTCCTGTTTTGAGACCACCATCTTCAGGCAAACCATTGATACTTTATATTTCTGTCCTGGATGATGCTGTGGGGGTTGTCCTAGCACAAGAGGATGAAGAAGGAAAAGAGAGGGCAGCCTACTATCTCTCTAAACTTCTCAACCCCGCTGAACAGAGATACACGGCGATGGAGAAAACATGTGCAGCATTGGTTTGAGTTGTTCAGAAATTGAAGCATTATTTTCTGGCCCATGAAGTCCACCTCATCGCTAGGATGAATACGATCAAATTCCTTCTGGAGAAATCTGTTCTTACTGATAGGTTAGCGCGATGGCAAAGCTTTCTATCTCAGTTCGATATCATTTATATTCAACAGAAAGCGATCAAGAGTTATGCCATAGCGGAACATCTTGCTCATCATCCCCTTCCTCGTTTTGATCCAGTCCGATCAGAGTTTTCGGATGAGGAACTGATGTCCATAAATCAAATCAGAGATGATATGTGGACTCTGCATTTTGACGGAGCTTTGAATTCTCATGGAAAGGGGATCGGTATCGTTCTGTTATCACCCGAAGGTGTCACCATTCCACAAGCCTTTCAGCTTGATTTCCCAGTCACTAACAATATAGCTGAATACGAGGCACTTCTTGCTGGCCTCTAGGCTGCTCATTTGCATGGTGCCACTAAACTCAGGATTGTGGGTGATAGCCAATTAATTCTTCGCCAAGTGCTGACCAAGTATCGAACTCTTGACCCCAAGCTCAAGCCTTATCAAGAACTTACTTCTGCTTACTCAAAACTTTTCACGAAATTGATCTTTGTCCATGTCCCTAGGAATCAGAACATCTTAGCTGACGCTCTAGCTTCATTGGCATCTTCTTTTAATTTTCCAATCAGCAAGCAATCCGAATCAATCATAGTTCATAGGCGTCTTTCACCTGCCGTGAAAGACCCTTCATTTCTTAGAACTAAGGAGAAGTTGCTGAAGAAAGTCAGAGATGGAGATATTATGGAAAAGAAAGAAATCATGTTGATAGAGCTGTTAGAAGAGATGGATGATGAACAAAAGCCATAGTACTATGAAATTGCCAAATATTGTGAAGATCAATCGTATCCTGAGGAAGCTACAACTGAGGAGAAGAGAGCTATCAGGAGAGTTGCTCAACGATACACCTTAGTTGGAGGAGCATTGTACAAGAGAGGTTTTGATGGAGTTCTTCTGAGATGTCTAGACGAAGATGAGCTTTGGAAGGTTATGGAAGGAGCTCATAGTGGAGTTTGTGGTGGCCATGTCAATGGACAGATGCTAGCAAAGAAGATCCTTAGACAAGGATTTTATTGGCCAACCATCGAAGAAGACTGTGTAGGATATGTCCGTAGGTGTGCTAAGTGTCAACTTCACGCCGACAAAATTCATTCTCCTACATCTTCACTCCATCCTGTTTCTTCCCCATGGCCTTTCTCCATGTGGGCTTTCGACATTATTGGACCCCTTGGTAATCCAGATTCCGGCATCAAGCAAAAATATTTCATTCTCACGGCAACGGAATACTTCACCAAGTGGGCAGAAGCTGAAGCGTGTGTGGAGATCAAAGCATCAACCGTCTACAAGTTCATCATGAAGAACATCATCACCCGATTTGGAATTCCAAGCACTATTGTAGACACGCTAATTTTGACATCATTTTGAGTAAATTTCATACCATATAATAATACCTCAGAATGGTCTAATATTTAATCATTAATTAATTTTTATTAATATTTTTGAGTGTCTGGTTTAACAGACATGTTTAAGTTAATCAATTAAATTGATTTTAGCTCAAATTTCAGTTAAAATATGAAGAAGTCTAAAAGACGTCGACCTGTGTAGACGCCATTTAGAGTTTATTCTTATTTTAACGTTTAAATTTGAATTTTAATCAGTTGATTAATTAGCTAAAAGGCGTCTGTGAGCTTTGACGCGTTTTAGGTTTCCTAAGCTATTTTAACTTCTCCTCCGGATGTTTATCCTTATCTTAATTAGTGTAAAAGACGTCTACACATGTGGACGCGTTTTACCTGATAAAGATAAAGATAAATTTTTCTCGGATATTTATCCTTATCTTAATTAATCTGAAAAGCGTCAGCCAATGTGGACGCGTTTTAGATAATTACAGATAAAGATGAATTAATCAGTATTTATCTGTCGATTAAGATGGATAAATCCTAAATTTTTTTATGTTAATCACGAACGCAGAAGAAGTCTATAAATACCTTACATGTTGAAGAGTAAAAAAAAAGAGAGAGAGAGCATAATCTTAAGTTGAATTACTGGAGCGATAGCGAATTGAAGATCAAAGCAACAACGTCGGAACGCTGAAGCGCTGTTTCCAAAAGTCGGCGTCTTTTCAAGAGTCTTCATCCATTCAAGAATTCAACAATTAGGCATAAGTTTTTCATTTCCGCATCTGCATTTCATTTAGTTCTACATTCTTCATCATTCACTTCATGCAAACACACACAACACATTCATTCTCTTCAAAACCTACTTGATTAAGGGGTTTCAAAAGCCACTCAACAAGTAAGTTTGCTGTTTAATTGCATGCTTAGCATCATGATTAGAATAGATACTGCTTTTGCTTAAAATTCTCATCATTGTTTCTTTATCTCCTTTTCTTTCTATTCCTCCTACACTCAACAACAACGAGAGAATCAAAAGGAGCAAATCAAGCACAAGTCAAAAGGGATTTTTGGACAATCCTCAACCTCAACCTCAAATTTCAAATTCAACAACAAGAACAAAAAGCAAAAAAGGGCTCTCTTTCTTCAGCCGGCTGAGGAAGGGGAACCAAGGACTCCATATCTTCCGCGTTTAAACAGGTAGGCGATCATACTTCTTTTGGAACTTTTTAGTTAAAAGTTTCTGGCGATCACTGCACTTAGTTGCTGTTTTTAATAGGTTTATTTTACACTAAATAACCTAGATTTTTTTCATGATAATCACACGGTCATTCTAAGCACTCACAGCTTTTTTGGCGATCACGGTGGGACTTGGTCTCGCCATCTTTTAAGTTTTTTTGTTCTTGCTATCATCAACAGGGCACCCACGGTGCACCACTTATGTCTTTCGACACGTCCTCACCAATTGGTGAGTGTTTTAGTTTAATTAATTTCCCTCGTGCACCACGTGCACACCCCAGTGGCAAGATCTTGCCCTCCCCTTGATTAGTTTGAAAAACTGTTTTTGTGATGAAAATGATGTGTGATTGATTGATTTTCTAGTTATTTAGTTAGTAAATCATCCTGTTTAAAATCTGGAACTAAAAAAATCTGCATGAGTTGATTATTTACTGCTTTTACCCTGTTTGAGGAGGATTCAACCCAGAAAATCCTCCTACAAAACTGTTTCTGCGAACTGAAAAGCGTCCAGGAGCACTGACGCGTTTCAAACCGCGTCAACACACCCAGACGCCTTTCAGTCTTCATATCTTCTCTGTTGTCTGCATCTGTTTCTGCGAAAAAATTAAGTTCTATTTTGAATAGCGTCGGCTACCATCGACGCGATTCAGACAGTTTCTTAATTATTTTTCGGTTCTCAGATTTCTGTGGCTTGAGTGCTAGCTACCCATTATTATTAAGCATTAGGGGCCATCCAGGCCGTAGGACATACGCATTGAGGCAAATACCCTCCTTTTCTTAGGAACACATTACTTGACGTCAGCAACTCTCTCTGATTGGGTTGGTCCCTTGATCAGACTAGAGAAGTTGACGTTGAGACCTCCATAAGTCCCCAAAATCAAGGTATTCCTCCTTGATCATCGGGCTGGTTGTACCAATTGAAGTCCCGGTTAGATTCTGAAAGCGTTGTGAGAGAAAGCCCTAGAGAATAACGGTGGAAATTGAACTGAAACTAGGATCCTTTCCTTGAGAGAATTTGAGGTTTAATTGAATCCAAATAACTCAAAAAAGGAATCTTAAAATTACGTTAAGCATCCGCTTGTTTGATTAATCTCTTTGTCAAATCTTTAAAAAAAAAAAAAAGAATCTAACATCATGCTGCTACGATCAGGCAGGGACTTGAGTATGGCTCAAGACGCCATCATCAACTACGAGGGAGATGCTAATGCCCCTCGCGATTCGGACTACAACTATGAGAACGGGAGAGATGCTGATGCCTCCCGTAGTTCTATCCCCATTCCATATCGTCTGGATGGGAATGTTCGGACACCTCTTTTAAATCCACGTGATCAATATCCTGATCCTCCCCCGCATGAATATGCGATTCCTAATCCCGATCTTGAGGGGGATATGAATCAGAATGATCCCTCATCTTCTGATCCTACGGATCTTATCAATGCTTTGGGAGTTCTTGCCTCCCGTCTGGACCCTCAGCAATTCCAGGCGATCCAGTATATTCTGAAGGGGAAGGCACCCATGCAGCCTGCCGAGCCGAACCCTGTGGCTCCCCCTGCTGTTCCTCAGCAACCTTCCTTTCCTCCTCCTTACATCCATCAAGCCGTGGAGGGCCTTCATATTACTTCTCGGCCAGCTGGGCCGCAGCTTTCATTCTCTAGGCAACCGGCTAGACCGCAAACGCCTGCTTATCAAAATGCCCTCGAGCATGGAGGAAGCTCTGCCGGACCTCCTCTTTATTGTCCCCCCTGTCCAACGTACTCTAGGCAGCATGCCTACCAAGTACCTCCCCCTCCTCCTCCTCCTCAGGCAGATCTGACCACACAAGCATTACTGGCCAAAATGGAGCGTATGGATGAGCAATTTAACAACCTCCAGAAGATGATGGGGGTCAAAGCTGTACCAGAAATCAACTTACCCAGCCTGCCAGTTTTCCATCTGCCACCATCTAAGATGCCAGTGTACCGGAAGTACAACGGTACTGGTAACCCCTTCACACATCTGAAGGAGTTTATGTATGAATCCTCTTTCTGGCAGAACGACAAGAGGTCGTTGGCCTTTTTGTTCATGAGATCTCTAGAGGGACCAGCCCTCGAGTGGTTCTTTTCCCTGGAACCCTCAGAAGTAGAGGACTACGGTATCGTTTCACGCAAATTTATTCAACGGTACCAGGACAGAGTTGCACCCTCCTTGTCCATCACTGACCTCATTGCAGAAAAGATGAAGCCTGATGAAGAGTTTGTCAGTTTTGCTGACAGGTGGCGCGGCCTAGCTGAAAAGGTGAAGGATCACTTGTCCGAGTCCGAACAAGTGAAAATGTTGATTTCCAACGCCACGCCCCAGTTCAAGCTCGTCCTCTCCCTGAACAATCTGACCAACATGGCAGAGCTCTATGAAAGAGCTCGGTACTGCCAGAATGCTTTTAAGGACGCTACATTCTCTAGCGTCTTTGATCCTCACAGACCTAGCAGGCCTCCACCTCGGAAGCCTGCAGTGCCGAACTCTCCCAGCACAGGTCCGACTACTGAGGGCACGCTCTCTCATGAGCAAGTCAGTAGCATGAACAATAACTCGCCCCAGTTCGTGAGGAGTCAGCAGCAGTACCAGAGGCCACAGCAGCCGAACCAGCAAGGGTACAGGCAGCAGCAGAGCCCCCATTATCAGCAACAGTATCAACGGCCCCAGCAGCCGAATCAGAACCAGAACCAGCATCAGCCACAGCAGCCGCCACAAAGGCAATTGCAGTACCAGCAGCCCCAGCAACAGCAATATCCCCAACAGCAGCAATATCAGCCGCGCGCACCGCCGGCATACCACAATGTCCCTCCTCCTGGTGATTATAACCAGCCGAGAAGACCTCCAGGCCCGAAGAGGGCGGAATACCCTGCCCTCCCAGAATCCTTGGCCGATATCTTCAGTGCTCTAATGGCAGCTAATGCCTTAGTCTTGCCAAGGGAAAAGGCCGTCTGGCCTCAAAATGCCGACACGTCCAGGTATTGCTATTTCCATAGGCAACCTGGGCATACCATTGACACCTGCTTCCAATTCAGAGATTATATTCATGATCTCAACGAGCAGGGCGGCATAGACTGGGAGGAGATGAAAAAGTATATATCAGCCCTGAAGGCGAGAAGACCGCAACAGCAGCAGCAGCAGCAGCAAGTAAGACCACCAGCACAGGCAGCACCGCCACCAAATATGGGCATAGTGCAGAACCCGCTCCCGGAGCACCAGAACCAAAACCAAGTTGCCCCTATTCTGACGAACAGCCAGTCTGAGGCTAGTCGTGGGCAACAATGGAGGATAGAAGACTCTTCTTCTCTTTATTCAACGGGTCACGTTCAGAGTACCGCAGAACAACCACCACGCCGCACCATCCGCATACCTAGGCCACAACCCATTACCATCACCCCTCTACCGACACCCACATATCACTCGCCCGCACCCAATAACCCATTACCGCCACCCGCTTTCCTTAAGCCCATCATGCCCCATACCACTACGCCTCCACCATATAATCCACCACAAACCAACTACGCACCCCTTTTACCATCTAGGCCATTACTCCGCGTACCATTCCCTACTTCGCCCATTACCACCACCACCTACCCATATACGCCCTTACCATCCAGACCGCTATTACGCGTCCCATTCCCCACTTCACCAACCACTTACCCATCCACCATCCAATCATCTAGGCCTTTAATCTGCACCATGCCACCACCACCTAACCCTACCCCATCACCTACATATCAACCCTCCGCACCGCTTACGCCACCCGACTCTGCGGTACTCAAGGTGTCACCTGGATCCTCCACGGTTGAGGAACATGCGCTCCGAAGTGGAAGGATTTTCAACAAAGTCTTCCCTCAGTCCACAGTCAGAGACGGCCCATGGAAGGATTTTCAACAAAGTCTTCCCTCAGTCCACAGTCAGAGACGGCCCATCACGGCCGACTGAGGAAGCCTATAATGAAGAGAGTGCACCAGGCACTAAATATGACTTGTTGAAACATCTGGACAGAACACCGGCACGGATCACCGTACTTGAATTGATCAAAAGGTCCAAGATTCACCAAGAAGCCTTAATGGAATACCTACAGAAGGTGATGGTCAACGAGGACGTGCCGGTAGAGAAAATTGCAGCACTACTAGTTCCTCAGGGGGATCAGCCCTCTATTAGATTCCACACATCAGAACTAGCACCGCCAGCCGCCAGAAGCATGGCTCTGAGCATCACGGTCAATATCTGCAAGAAGGCCGTGGATGCGTGCCTGGTTGACACGGGGGCTTCAATCAATGTTCTACCCCCGAAGACCCTAGAGCTGTGCGGTGTGCCCAAGGAGAAGTGGCTGCCTAGCCCCATTTCAGTTACAGCATATGACAACTCTACCCGTTCCCCTCTGGGAATGGTTTATTTAAAAGTGGAGCTAGGTCCCGTAAGTCATGCAGAGGTTGAATTTCACATTCTCGAAATTGACCCTTCTATAAATGCCATTCTAGGACGTCCTTACATTAAAACTCTTGAGGCGATTCCTTCTACGAATCACCAATACCTCAAATTCCCTTTCAAAGGATGAATTATTAAAGTAACGAGCATGCCGATCCTTGCTGCTGCTCATACATTGAATGTTAAATCTGCTGTTTTACCTGGCCGACAACCTTTTCTGTCGGTATTACAGGTCTACCGTCCAGTGGCTGATCCTTTGAAAGCCGCCACCATTTCTCCATACCCATTAAATGCTATCAAAAGGGGGAAGTGCATGAGTACCCCAGGATGGAGAATCATGATGAAGAACGGCTATCAGCCTGGGAAAGGTCTGGGCACACAGTTGCAAGGCAGGACCACTCCTGTCAAAGATCATCGAGCAGCACCTGGAAGCGGTCTGGGCTACAGGCCGAGGAGATTAAAACAAGACAGGGTTCAGCAAGAAGAGGGTCAGGAAATCTTGGAGACAATGTCTACACCACCTAAAGAAGGCCGAGATCCCTTAACATGGACCCTATATACACACTTCGTAAAAGGGCCCATACTTAGTCACGACAACACGGTGGTCATTACTTCATGTTTTGACCTCCATGACATATATGGGAGAGACTTGGCCAGACATTGTTCTGAACTACTTACGTACCAATCCTTGGAGGCTCTGTGGCCTATGAAAAGGAGGAAATTCCATGACCCTGAATGTGAATGGTACAGATGGTTCGATCTAAGGGACCTCTACATAGCACTGAACAGATTATTCCTAGATCCTGCAGAACCCAAGTGGCCGCCGCAGATCGACGAGCTGGTTGAAGGTCCTGGTGCCATCTTTGATAAGCGGATACTGCTATCGGAAGAAACCGATGAAGGGGAGCCAGATGACCCCTATGAAGCTGGTTATACAACAGATCTGCTCTGGAAGGGGACATATCCTTCCCATATCTTTATGCTCCATACTCTATTCCGCACACTGCTCTTGACCCCGACTTGGTCGCGAGTCATCACTGAAGATATTCCACGGGCTCCGCCCGTTATGATCACTTTGTCCCCTCGGGACCTCATTCCATCCCCTCCTCTCGACCTAGAGAGGATGTATGATCTGATCTGGGACATATTGCTATATGATCCCCCTAATCCTTTGGCCTTGGTGCCGCTTCCTCCGTCTGATCCTCCTTCCATTTGCATCCATTCTTGCTTTATGTTTAACTCCTCGATGGTCCAAAAAAAAACGCCAATTTGGCAACAAATTCTTCCCAAATCCTCATCGAGGAAACATCTTACTTGTCCGATTGCCCCCTATCGCGCGGGTCCGTCGGTCAAGATTCTCTCTTAGATCTACTCTGTTCCTCCCCACGGGAGGATTCCCCTGTATTTCCACTTGTATCCCAGGATTTTCATCCTGCTTCATCTTCATTAGGTTATGATAGGCAGTTTAGTGAAGTTAGGCAGTCCAGTTTTAGGCAGGTTAGTCAGGTTAGGAAGTCTAGGAAGCCTAAGGGTAGGCAAATTCCAGATAGATACCTCCGGGACTTAGCTGATAAGTGTTCTTCTTTCTCTTTAATCCCTCAGCTTTTAGAAGATCCAATTCAGATGCCAGAAGATTGTACGGACGATGAGTCAGTTAATGATGGGTATGGGGTATATGAGTTAGTGCATGGAAAAAACCCCATTATTGAAGATGAGGAAGATGATGAGGACACGGCTGAGGCGTATGCCAGTGGAGTGAAGAGATTTGATGAACCCTCAGCTGCCGTAGAAGAGCCCACCAAAGAAATAAACTTAGGGACTGAAGACGAACCTAAGGTTGTCCTCGTCAGCAAAAATCTTTCTACAGAGGATGAGAAGGCAATGGTACAAGTACTTAAGGATTATAAGGACACTTTCGCCTGGAGTTATGAAGATATGCCAGGGCTAGACTCATCTTTAGTTGAACACAGGTTAACATTAAAAGATGGAGCTAGTCCGGTCAAGCAGAAATTAAGGCGATTCCACCCACAAATGGCTCTAAAGATGAAGGAAGAGGTCGATAAATTGCACAAAGCCAAATTTATTAGAGTTGTCCTTTATCTACAATGGGTGGCCAATATAGTCCCGGTTATGAAAAAGGACGGGAAGGTCAGGATCTGCATTGACTTCCGCGATTTGAACCGGGCATGTCCTAAAGACGATTTTCCATTGCCTCATATTGATGTACTCATCGATAACACTGCTGGCTATGAAACGTTATCGTTTATGGATAGATTTTCAGGATACAACCAGATTAAGTTGGCAGAAGAGGATCAAGAAAAGACCTCATTCACTACACCTTGGGGAACATATTGCTATGTTGTCATGACATTTGGATTGAAGAATGCTGGAGCCACTTATCAGAGGGCTATGATGGCAATATTTCATGACATGATGCATATAGATCTGGAAGTGTATGTGGATGATTTATTGGTTAAGTCTAAAACAAAGGCTGAGCACGCCAAAGTTTTGGCAAGGGTATTAGAGAGATCGAGAGAGTATCAGTTAAAGATGAACCCTAAGAAATGTGTATTCGGGGTATCTTCAGGAAAATTGCTTGGATTCATTGTCAGCAAACGGGGAATTGAGATCGATCCCAATAAGGCGAAGGCTATCAGAGAAATGCCACCTCCCAAAAACTTGAAAGAATTGAGAGGATTAATTGGGAGGTTGCAATTTATTCACCGTTTTGTCTCCCAGCACTCGCAAAGGTGTAAGCCGTTCTACGAGCTTACCAAGCCAGGAGTCAAATTCAATTGGGACGATAAGTGTCAGGAGGCATTTGATGGATTAAAGGACTAGTTGGCAAGTCCTATGATTTTGAGGCCACCATCTCCAGGCAAACCATTGATACTTTATATTTCAGTCCTGGATGATGCAGTGGGGGCTGTCCTAGCACAAGAAGATGAAGAAGGAAAGGAGAGGGCAGCCTACTACCTTTAAACTTCTCAACCCCGCTGAACAGAGATACACGGCGATGGAGAAAACATGTGCAGCATTGGTTTGGGTTGTTCAGAAATTGAAGCATTATTTTCTGGCCCATGAAGTCCACCTCATCGCTAGGATGAATACGATCAAATTCCTTCTGGAGAAATCTGTTCTTACTGATAGGTTAGCGCGATGGCAAAGCTTTCTATCTCAATTCGATATCATTTACATTCAGCAGAAAGCGATCAAAGGCTATGCCATAGCAGAACATCTCGCTCATCATCCCCTTCCTCGATTTGATCCAGTGCGATCAGAGTTTCCGGATGAGGAACTGATGTCCGTAAATCAAATCAGAGATGATATGTGGACTCTGCATTTTGACGGAGCTCTGAATTCTCATTGAAAGGGTATTGGAATCGTTCTGTTATCACCTGAAGGTGTCACCATTCCACAAGCCTTTCAGCTTGATTTTCCAGTCACCAACAACATAGCTGAATACGAAGCACTTCTTGCTGGCCTCGAGGCTGCTCATTTTCATAGTGCCACTAAACTCAGGATTGTGGGTGATAGCCAACTAATTCTTCGCCAAGTGCTGACCAAGTATCGAACTCTTGATCCTAAGCTCAAGCCTTATCAAGAACTTACTTCTGCATACTCAAAGCTTTTCACAAAATTGATCTTTGTCCATGTCCCTAGAAATCAAAACATCCTAGCTGACGCCCTAGCTTCACTCGCATCTTCCCTTGATTTTCCGATCAGCAAGCAATCTGAATCAATCATAGTTCATAGGCGTCTTTCACCTGCCGTGAAAGACCCTTCATTTCTTAGAACTAAGGAGAAATTGCTGAAGAAATTCAGAGATGGGAGTATTGTGGAGAAAAGAGAAATCATGTTGATGGAGCTGTTAGAAGAGATGGATGAGGAACAGAAGCCATGGTATTATGAAATTGCAAAATATTGTGAAGATCAATCGTATCCTGAGGAAGCTACAACTGAAGAGAAAAGGGCTATCAGGAGAGTTGCTCAACGATACACCTTAGTTGGAGGAGCATTATATAAGAGAAGTTTTGATGGAGTTTTTCTGAGATGTCTAGACGAGGATGAGCTTTGGAAGGTTATGGAAGGAGCTTATAGTGGAGTTTGTGGTGGCCATATTAATGGACAGATGCTAGCAAAGAAAATCCTTAGACAAGGATTTTATTGGCCAACCATGGAAGAAGATTGTGCAGGATATGTCCGTAGGTGTGCCAAGTGTCAACTTCACGCCGACAAAATTCATTCTCCTGCATCTTCACTCCATCATGTTTCTTCCCCATGGCCTTTCTCCATGTGGACTTTCGACATTATTGGACCTCTTGGTAACCCAGATTCCGGCATCAAGCAAAAATCTTTCATTCTCACGGAAACGAAATACTTCACCAAGTAGGCAGAAGCTGAAGCGTACACGGAAGTCAAAGCATCAACCGTCTGCAAGTTCATCATGAAGAACATCATCACAAGATTTGGAATTCCAAGCACCATCTTCACCGACAACGGACCGCAGTTCGTGTCACAAGAATTGAAGGACCTCTGCAACAGGTATAGAATTGCTTTGAATCATTCATCTCCTTATTATCCACAAGGCAATGGCCAAGCAGAGGCAACAAATAAGACTTTGATAAAAATCATCAAAAAGACGTGTAAGTCTAACAAATTCGCAGATTGGCCAGAAAAATTGGTTGAGGCTCTATGGGCCTACCGAACTTCAATCCGCACGCCTACCCGGCAAACTCCTTATTCCTTAACATTTGGAATGGAGGCGGTAGTTCCATACGAGATCCTTATACCGTCGCTAAGAGTACAATTGAACAAGGAATTTTCCATTGATGAACATCGTTCAGCACTTCTTGCTCAATTGGAACTTTTAGATGAGAAAAAGTGGTCAGCTGCTAATCATGCAAAAGTTTATCAAAATAGACTAGCACGTTTTTATCAAAAGAAAGTCATTGAACGTAAGTTCAAAGTCGGTGAAATGGTCGTTAAAAGAATTTTTGTAAAACCTGGTGGTCCGCGTTCTAAGCTCCAACCCAACTGGGAAGGACCTTATGTTGTATTGCACGCTTTTCCTGGTAATGCTTATCGTCTTGTTAATGCAGAAGGAGAAGAGCTAAATCATCCCTGTAATGGTTTACATCTTAAGAAATACTACTCTTAGGTTAAAGAGTCGATCAGTATGGTACAAAGACCAGTGGAATCAGAAAGTTTATAAACTCAAATTTCCCAGTTAGTCTGGATAACTTAATTTCAAACCCATTACTACACACACTGACACGTTTGATTCGTGAGTAACAAGAGATGCCAAGTCCTGAAGAATATCAAAAGCTTGACTAAAAGTGTAAAGTACAAATCATTCATTTTAAAAGCAAAATTATGTTTCACACTCGGCCCATGATGTTGGAACGAGGCTTAGAATAGACTCCCAAGAATACCCACCATCTTAGTAGGAGGCCGTCATAAAAAAAAAGGGGGAGATCCGTTCCGAAGAAAAAATATATATATATATAGAAAAGCAAAAACAAAAGGCAAAATTCAAATGTCAAATCAAAAAGGCCATTACATTACAAACGTTACATCAAGGCCATGAAATGAAACGAAAGGGAACGCAAGGTCGATAAATACCCCGGAAAGAAATGATCGAACCCCAACGGATATCAGGGTAGGAAAGGGACATCTTTTTAAGTCTCCAGAACCTTCTCATGGGCTTTCTAAACTTATTCTTCCTTTCTTCCTAAAGGGGCGTACTCCAAACTTAAGGAATGGCTTAGATTGACTAAGGGTCAAATCATCAAATGGGATCACGAATAGAAACACAAGTTCAAACACGATGGGTTTAAGTTAAATTGTCAAAGAACAATTTGGAAATTAAGTTAATAAATGAATATGATCTTTTGATCTAAGTACCATGCTGGTCTTTTAGTCAAAATTCAAAAAAAATACATATGTCAAAATTCAAAAAAAAAAAATATCAAAAATAAAAAAAATACATATGTCCAAAATCCAAAAAATATACATAGTCCAAAATTCAAAAAAAAATATACATATGTCAAAATCAAAAAAAATAAATATTTCAAAACCCAAACAAAAATGAATATTTCAAAACATCAAAAAAATATTTCAATTAGCATTTGCTTGTGGCATTTAGTGTGTTTCATTCCTTTTATTTTCAGTGAGCATCTGTTTGATTATTCTCATTACCTTTATTAATAAAGGCTATGCCCCTTGACCATTTATTGAAGGAAAAGATTAATTGACCATTTATTTGGTCAAGCAAGGGGCTAAGCCTAAATAGATACTTAACCTGTTTGTTAAGTGATGTACAGAATACAAGACAAGCACAGGAACACAAGATTGAAGCCCAAAATTTTCATGTATTTCATTAGAAAGTGTTTTGTACATGATACATGAAGAAAAAAAAGAAGATACATGAGCCCTCAAGGCTGGCTCTCCCCTCCGCCCTCGTCCAACTGGCTCTGGGCCTCGTCAGGTGCATCCGGTGCTGGCCCTCGACTAGGAGGTGGAGGTGGCCCCATCGCACTCGGACCTGCCTGGCCAGAAGACATGGCAACACTGGCCGTGAAGGCACTGGTCAGACCACGCTCATGGGCACGCTGCCGAGCTCGCTGATATCGCTCCTCCACCATCTTGCGCTCATGCTCCGCGACTGACAGCCGACCCTGAAGACTCTCCAGTCGAAGGCGGTCGCGATCTCTCTCCTCAGTCACAACCTCCAGGCGAATCTGGAGGCGTGCAAGATCTCCAGTGGAGAGACGCGCCACATGCTCCTCTAGAGCCCGGATCCGCGCAGCATCAGCTTCGGCGCGAGCCGCTGCAGTACGGGCATGTTCCAGCTCCGCTTCAGCTCTCTGAAGGGCTTCCTGAAGCTCAGCAACCTGAATAAAAGTCATTGTTAGTTCAAGGCAATCAAGTAATTAAAATCAAATTCATAAGTGAAAAGTTGAAGAACTTACCCGAGCAGCACGGTCCTCCTCCGCGAGAGAAGCCCGGTGGATGGCGGAGGTGAGCTGACTCTGAAGATCAGCCAGAGCAGCGTCATGGGCGGAAGAGGATGATGACGCTCCATAAGAAGGGGGAGCCGCCTGGGTGTAGACAGCTCGCTGCATCAAAAGATAACTGTCAGTGTCAATCGCCAAAACAGTTAATTAATTAAAACATGCACTCATATTCATGCATACATACCAGATCGAACAATTCTTTCTGGACTTGTTCTAGCTGGGCCTCCGCATCATGTAGGCGGGCCCGGAGGTCGATGATGACCGCATCACGTGCATCCTGCAAGTCACGCATTCATACATTCATTCACCAAACATAAATCAAGATAATAATAAAATTAAAGACGCATGAACGCATATTTACATCGAGTGGTCGGAGGAGCCGAAGTTGATCGGCATAGTGGGCCCGGTAATGCTGGAGGTAGCCCTCGCTACTCTCCGCACGGGACTCCACCCGTACGCCGCGGCGGTGCCAATCCTCGTACTGCTCAGGGAACTTAGCACGCCAGTCGGTGAGGGATTGCTTGCCCATCATGCTCCTTCCCACGCCCTCCGGGACCTCCTCGTCGATCCATTCCTGGTGGAGGCCCAGGGTCCTCATCACGAGCCGGAGGCGGAGGGGCTCGATTTCGTTGAGGCAATGTAGCCACATTTGCCTCCCGAACCTCCTCCTGCCAGCCGTCACCCACGGCTGACCCTCCTCCCCCATACCAAGGTACGGGCGCCAGATCACCTGCATATAGATTAGATGCATTCATTTGCATTTAAACAATAAAAGATTGCATTGAATAAAATTGAATAAATTAAAAACTTACCAGAAGCTCTGGATAGTCCAAGAACTGACGGCGGAGGGCCGTCAACTGGTGGTGTTGTGGAGCCGTGTCCACGATTGGCTGCCAACGGCAGGCCAATGGGACGGCACTGGGTCTCGCAATCCGCGCTCTGCCGAGCGGGAAGTAATAGTAACTCCACACCTGCATTCATGAACATATAGGTTAGAAAAAAGCATCATCATATCATATTGCATGTCATGAACAAATAATGAAATAACTTAATACCTGAAGAAACGGCGAGAAGCCGCTGACAGTGGTCTCACGGTCCGGCGTGACCGCGGACAGATCGGCGAAAAGGTGGGCCAGAAGGGCCGCACCCCAGGCATACTCTCCTAGGCTATCTAAATCATCAAACAAATAAAGGAATCTACAGTGGATATGGTCGCCCTTCGTACCGAAGAGCAACCGACCGAAGAAGAAAACTAGAAAGACTCTAAGCTGTCTATCTACCTCCTCCCCCTGACTCGGATCACTACAGTATACAAGGGAGGATGACTCTGCTAGCCTATCCCTAAACTCTTCCCGGGTCTCGTCGGACCGACGCCGGGGCTCATCTAGACCTAGGGCAACCTCTACCTCTACCCTGGGAACCATCCTAGACTCTCTGCCTAGGCTGGACACTTCTATTCCTAGCAGAGCCTCCGCCAATCCCTGATAGTTGGGGTAAGTAACCCCACTCACAGGTCGGCCCTCTACCCGGAGACCAGTGATCCTGGCCACATCCTCTAGGGTGGGGACCATATGCCCCCATGGCATTAGGAAAGCACGGCTTTCCGCATGCCACCTCTCCCGCAATGCCTGCAGGAGGACCAGATCGGGCCAAAATGGCTCGATGTCTAGAACCTCGCCGAATCCCATCCGGCGCAAGCGCGCCCTCTGGAAGTCCGGCAGCCCTCTATAAGCCCCTACCACTAAATCCCAGGAGATCCTAGCCCTCATCACTCCCTGCAAATAAAAACAAACAAAAATAGAGTCAGCAATGAATAAAAAAAAAAACAGGAAAATCACTTCTGTTTTGAAAGGCGTCAGCACACATAGACGTTTTTCAAAACACGTCCACATGCCCTGACGCAATTCAAGATTATTTTCTATCTAATTAAAAATTCGGAATTTAGTTTGAAAGACGTCAGCCCAAGGCGACGCCTTTTGAATAGCGTCACCTGGTCTGGACGCCTTTCAAGCCCAGATTCCGGGTTCCTTGAAGAACCCCTTTCTCCCCTCTCCTCTTCATTCACTCAAACCATAGAGAGCTTACCGTGTGGAGGTCGCCCTCCTCTTCTTCTTCCACCGCCATAGGTGCCGGTGGAGGGAGTTCCTCCTCCAAAAAGGCCGCCGCCTCGGCTAGCATTGCCAGGACCTCCTCGGGGGCTTCTTCTTCTCGCCTCCGTCGCCTCTTAGCCAAGGTTTTCATCTTTTTGGATCCTTCACCACGTTCCACAGCTCGAGAGGAGGGAGTTTTCGAGAGGGAGAGAGTGAGATCGCCGGAGCTCGGTCGCCGGAGAGGTGAAGAGAGAGAAATTTTGAGAAAAGTGAGGAAGAAAGGGGGGCCTTCGCGGGTCTGTAAACAAAAGGTTGAAAGGCGTCGACTCAGACAGACGCGTTTTAGGGCGCATAAGTTGAGGCGGCAAGGACAGCTATTTGAAATTAACTTAAACACGTCCACACATACAGACGCGTTTCATATTATCGCCAATTCTGGTCAGAGCCGTACAGAGGAAAATCATGAAAGGCGTCTTATTATCAAGACGCGTTTTAGGGAATTAATCATGGAATTAATGGCAGAATCCTAAAAAAAGTAGGAGAGGGAAATTTAAAGGCGTCTTGTCTGGTAGACGCAATTTAGGTTTTAAATCAGATTTTAAGGAATAAATTGAATTTCTGAAAATGAATTATAATGTAAATGTGTCTTGTCTGGTAGACGCAATTTAACCTTTTAATCGGGTTTTTGAGGATTAAATTGAATTTCTAGAAAAGAATTATGATTGAAAGGCGTCTTTCTGAGTGGACGCGTTTTACATTTTACAGAACCCGAATTGTTGAATTTTCAGGAAAAATCAAGTCTTTACTAAAGGAAAAATTATGTGCACATCACAAAAAGTTGGGGAAAGATTCCAAAGCATGAAAAATCAATCTTTATTCAATGAAATCCTTTATTACATCAAGAGAAAAAAAAAAAAAAAAAGAAAGAGGACATTTAAGGGAGAATATCATGAAGACCTTTAAGGCAAGGAAATTTCAGTCATCTATCTCTATCTTTAGAGGATCTTACACGATAGCTAAAGCCAAGGTTTCACAGAGTAGTAATGATTTGTATAGCTTCATAATCTTCGTCGAATTCCAAGTCGCGCTTCTTGATTGGGAGTGTGGGAGAAAACTCAGGGAATTCACGACGGCCCAAGCTAAGTTGAGTAAGACACCGATGTGGGTTGTATAGCACGAACTCGGTAGCTCCAATCAACTTGAGGTCTGCTCCCGTTGTACGGCGCACCCAAACTGGCTTTCCAACAAGTGCGAGTGGAGACGAGTCGAATATATCGGATGTCATGAGCTTCAAATACTCTCTCCAGTCGGCCCGGGTCTTAAGTTTTGGAACTTTGTTGACCATGTACTCATTGAACTTTACAATATTAGCAATGCAATGAATTGGACTATTCAAGAAGATCTGAGATAGATTCAGAGGCATTTTCTTGCTTTGCTCAAACTTGAAGTGAAGCTCAACCCACAAGGCAAAGAGTAATATGCACCCATATGGAGGACGACCCACAGAGGCCGCAGAAAGTCCACTGTAAAGATATGCTAAGAGTGCAGTGCTAATGGATTTACCTTCGAAGATTGCGCAAATAGTACTAACTTGATCATCTTCTAAGATGTTATCTTGCGCAGGGAAGAACAAGGCACCGGCAAGGCATGTAACGAAAGCTTTTGTTACATCCTCTGTTTCATCCTCCCTTAGATCATCAATTTCATATAAAGTCCACTCAGCTAGCTTTGCAAGATTGATCCCCTTTTTGGTAAGGCATCCTTTAGCTTCTGAAGAATCCTTCATGATTGATGTCAACAATTGTTGACCGGTGATTTTCTCTTTTGTCAAGGCTATCTTATCTTTGTTGTCTTTGGTCTTTGGGAGACCTAATAGAAGTTCCGCTTCTTCTAGAAGGATTGTGCATTCGAAGTCTTGGAAAAAGAACGTATGAGTTTGGGGATGCCACCACTCGATCAAGGCACTCATAGCCGCCCAATCTACGTTCGCGCTCTTGTAATTCTTGGCAAGCACTACAAGTCCTTGAAGATTCCATTTAGATATGAATACTTGCATGGAAAGTTTAACACTTTTTGCAAGTTTACGAATCCAAGGGAGAGACGTGAATTTTCTTGGTCCAGGAAACATGGGATAATTCTGAAAATAAAAAGAGAGTTTGATGAAGAACATGAAGAAAAATTGAAAAGGAAGTTGATTGAACTTACTTGAAGATTGGGATTTCTTCCATTAAGGTGATTCTCTATGTCGGCAAACTTCTCTAGAGACATCTTCATCTTCTTGTTTGAAGAATCCATCCCTTTTTTTCGGAATTCCTCCTTCTTAAAGCTTGGGAAGCTTGGAAACCTTGAAGAAACCTTGAAAATTTGGAAGAAAACTCAACTTTGGATCTTTGGATTATGGTAGGATTGCTTGGGAACAACCTAAGGATGTTTATATAGAAGGAATTGCGATCCTAAGAAGACCTTTTCCGGATTGGAAAAGGGATGTGCATTGGTAGAGTTGGAATCCGAGTAGAGAACAGCCAGAAACTTGTTTCTGTGAGTAAAAGACGTCGAGGAGCACTGCCGCGTTTCAACACTGAATGGCGTCTGCTCGACACGACGCGTTTCAGCCTTTCTGTGATTTATCCGAAATTCTATGTTTTGGGTGCTTAAGTTGAATATTTGTTTGGAATTACTAATGATTTTGATTGCAGGAAAAATTAGAAAATTCAAGTAAAGCTTGAAGTATCAAGAAGATCATATTGTGGAATTCATGAAGTCCCGACCGTGGCTAAAAAGACGGTTATTTCTATCCTTGTATTATTTCATGTAAATCATTTGCATTACTATATGTTAGATATTTATTAGAGAATGTCAAGGACCTTGTGGTTTTGATGAAACTGGAATTTGAGTTCCCCTTCAACAAAAACAGTGATAATTCCAGAGAATTCTTAATCGCACGGATAGGCCGCTGGATTGTTGATTAGTGAGGACGATGGTTCCATTTTTGTGAAATGGTGCGTGGATAAACGAGCTTCGGCTTAGCATTGAATTACAAGAATTGGTATCTTGACTCACTAATGACAATTTAACAATATTATCCCTGATTAATTTATATTTTATTTGACTTTATATTTTTCTTTTAGCCCAGCATGCATCATGTAGGACTTTGAAATCATTATGATAAGAATTAATTATTGATTAAGTTTCAGACCATTAATCAAATAATTTCAACATGATATGAAATATTCCATTCTGAATTGAGTATCTTGATTATCTTTGAGGTTCGCTTGAAGATATCCTTAGAATTCTATCCTTTCTCGGATTCTTTATCCAATATTTCTTGTTTTCTTTTAAGATCCATCATGGCTGCAGCACGTCCACATTGGCTGGCAAACGCTCCCCATGATGAAACCTACAGTGTCTACGACCTGGGGTACTTCCCACTCCGAGGAGGTTGATCGACTTTATTTTATTTCCTTGTCTACCTCATCCAGACATGATTGATTCTATTGATTTTCTTGAGCTATCTTCATTGATAATTTTGAGAAAAATTCCAATCATGTGATGTTAAGAGCGTGTCTCATCACACCTTGGCATCACCTTTTCAGTACATTCCATTTCATTTCACTCCCTTGCAAAGGCGATGCCAAGGTGAGGCAGCTGTAGACACGCTAATTTTGACATCATTTTGAGTAAATTTCATATCATATAATAATGCCTCAGAATGGTCTAATATTTAATCATTAATTAATTTTTATTAATATTTTTGAGTGTCGGGTTTAACAGACATGTTTAAGTTAATCAATTAAATTGATTTTAGCTCAAATTTCAGTTAAAATATGAAGAAGTCTAAAAGACGTCGACCTGTGTAGACGCCATTTAGAGTTTATTCTTATTTTAACGTTTAAATTTGAATTTTAATCAGTTGATTAATTAGCTAAAAGGCGTCTGTGAGCTTTGACGCGTTTTAGGTTTCCTAAGCTATTTTAACTTCTCTTTCGGATGTTTATCCTTATCTTAATTAGTGTAAAAGACGTCTACACATGTGGACCCGTTTTACCTGATAAAGATAAAGATAAATTTTTCCCGGATATTTATCCTTATCTTAATTAATCTGAAAGGCGTCAGCCAATGTGGACGCGTTTTAGATAATTACAGATAAAGATGAATTAATCAGTATTTATCTGTCGATTAAGATGGATAAATCCTAGCTTTTTTTATGTTAATCACGAACCCAGAAGAAGTCTATAAATACCTTACATGTTGAAGAGTAAAAAAAAAGAGAGAGAGAGCATAATCTTGAGTTGAATTACTTGAGCGATAGCGAATTAAAGATCAAAGCAACAACGTCGGAACGCTGAAGCGCTGTTTCCAGAAGTCGGCGTCTTTTCAAGAGTCTTCATCCATTCAAGAATTCAACAATTGGACATAAGTTTTTCATTTCCGCATCTGCATTTCATTTAGTTCTACATTCTTCATCATTCACTTCATGCAAACACACACAACACATTCATTCTCTTCAAAACCTACTTGATTAAGGGGTTTCAAAAGCCACTCAACAAGTAAGTTTGCTGTTTAATTGCATGCTTAGCATCATGATTAGAATAGATACTGCTTTTGCTTAAAATTCTCATCATTGTTTCTTTATCTCCTTTTCTTTATGTTCCTCCTGCACTCAACAACAACGAGAGAATCAAAAGGAGCAAATCAAGCACAAGTCAAAAGGGATTTTTGGACGATCCTCAACCTCAACCTCAAATTTCAAATTCAACAACAAGAACAAAAAGCAAAGAAGGGCTCTCTTTCTTCAGCCGGCTAAGGAAGGGGAACCAAGGACTCCATATCTTCCGCGTTTAAACAGGTAGGCGATCATACTTCTTTTGGAACTTTTTAGTTAAAAGTTTCTGGCGATCACTGCACTTAGTTGCTGTTTTTAATAGGTTTATTTTACACTAAATAACCTAGATTTTTTTCATGATAATCACACGGTCATTCTAAGCACTCACAACTATCGTCACCGACAACAGACCGCAGTTCGTGACACAAGAATTGAAGGACCACTGCAACAGGTATAGAAATGCATTGCATCATTCATCTCCTTATTATCCGCAAGGCAATGGCCAGGCAGAGGCAACTAATAAGACTTTGATAAAAATCATCAAAAAGACGTGCAAATCTAACAAATTCGCAGACTGGCCAGAAAAATTGGTTGAGGCTCTATGGGCCTACCGTACTTCAATCCGCACGCCTACTGGGCAAACACCTTATTCCTTAACATTTGGAATGGAGGCGGTAGTTCCATACGAAATACTTATACCGTCATTAAGAGTACAATTGAATAAGGAATTCTCCATTGATGAACACCGTTCAGCACTCCTTGCTCAATTGGAACTCTTAGACGAGAAAAGATGGTCAGCCGCTAATCATGCAAAAGTTTATCAAAACAGACTAGTACGTTTTTATCAAAAGAAAGTCATTGAACGTAAGTTCAAAGTCGGTGAAATGGTCGTCAAAAGAATTTTTGTAAAACCTGGTGGTCCGCGTTCTAAGCTCCAATCCAACTGGGAAGGACCTTATGTTGTATCGCACGCTTTTCCTGGTAATGCTTATCGTCTTGTTAATGCAGAAGGAGAAGAGCTAAATCATCCCTGGAATGGTTTACATCTTAAGAAATACTACCCTTAGGTTAAAGAGTCGATCAGTATGGTACAAAGACCAGTGGAATCAGAAAATTTATAAACTCAAATTTCCTTATCAGTCTGGATAATTTAACTTCAAACCCATTACTACACACACTGACACGTTTGATTCGTGAGTAACAAAAGATGCCAAGTCCTAAGGAATACCGTAAGCCTGACTAAAAGTGTAAAGTATAAATTATTCGTTTTAAAACAAAAATATGTTTAATACTCGGCCCATGATGTCGGAACGAGACTTAGAATAGACTACCAAGAATACCCGCCATCTTAGTAGGAGGCCGTCATAAAAAAAATGGGGGAGATCCGTCCCAAAAAAAAAAGAGAATAGAAAGGTCAAAGCAAAAGGCAAAAGCCAAATGTCAAATCAAAAGGCCATTACATTACAAACATTACATCAAGGCCATGAAATGAAACAAAAGGGAACGCAAGGTCGATAAATACCCCGCAAAGAAATGACCGAACCCCAACGGATATTAGGGTAGGAAAGGAACATCTTTTTAAGTCTCCGGAACCTTCTCATGGGCTTTCTAAACTTATTCTTCCCTTCTTTCTAAAGAGGTGTACTCCAAACTTAAGGAATGGCTTAGATTGACTAAGGGTCAAATCATGAAATGGGATCGCGAATGGAAACACAAGTTCAAACACGATGGGTTTTAAGTTAAATTCTTAAAGAACAATTTGGGAATTAAGTTAATAAATAAATATGATCTATTGATCTAGGTACCATGCTGATCTTTTAGTCAAAAATTCAAAAAAAATACATATGTCAAAAATCAAAAAAAATACATATGTCAAAAAGATCAAAAAAATATATATACATGTTTCAAAAGGTTAAAAAAAATACATATTTCAAAACCCAAAAAAAGTACATATTTCAAAACAACAAAAAATATTTCAATTAGCATTTACTTATTGCATTTGGTATGTCTCATTCTTTTTATTTTCAGTGAGCATTTGTCTGCTTGCATGTTGCATTTTTGCTTACAGTTTGATTATTCATATTACCTTTGTTAATAAAGGCTATGCCCCTTGACCCTTCCACTAAGAAAAAAAATTGATCGACCATTCACTTGGCCAGGTAAGGGGCTGAGCCTAAACAGATACTTAACATGTTTGTTCAAGTTATATAACAGGACACAGGCATGAAGAGAGTTGGAATACGAATTGAAGACAGCCAGAACCTGTTTCTGCGATTAAAAGGCGTCGTTGAACAGCGGCGTGTTTTGGTTCATGTTAATGGCGTCGGCGCGACACGACGCGTTTCAGAAATTCAAAGAAATGATTGCAAAGCTGGAAAATATCAAGAAGTTCCCACTGTGGGAGTTTAGAAGTCCCGACCGTAGCTAAAAAGACGGTTATTTCTACCCTTGTATTATTCCATGTCAATCATTTGCATTACTATATGTTAAATATTTATTAGAGTATATCAAGGACCTTGTGGTTTTGATGAAACTGGAATTTGAGTTCCCCTTCAACAAAAAAACAGTGATAATTCCAGAGAATTCTTAATCGCACGGATAGGCCGTTGGATTGTTAATTAGTGAGGACGATGGTTTCACTTTTGTGAAACGATGCGTGGATAAACAAGCTTAGGCTTAGCACTGAATTACAAGAATTGGTGTCTGGACTCATTAATGACAATTTAACAATATTATCCTTGATTAATTTATATTTTATTTGACTTTATATTTTTCTTTTAGTCCAGCATGCATCATATAGGACTTTGAAATCATTGTGATGAGGATTAATTATTGATTAAGTTTTAGACCATTAATCAAATAACTTCAAACATGATGTGAAATATTCCATTCTGAATTGAGTATCTTGATTATCTTTGAGGTTCGCTTGAAGATATCCTTGGAATTCTATCCTTTTTTGGATTCTTTATCCAATATTTCTTGTTTTCTTTTAAGATCCATCATGGTTGCAGCACGTCCACATTGGCTGGCAAACGCTCCCCATGATGAAACCTACAGTGTCTACGACCTGGGGTTCTTCCCACTCCGAGGAGGTTGATCGACTTTATTTTATTTCCTTGTCTACCTCATCCAGACATGATTGATTCCATTGATCTCCTTGAACTATCTCCATTGATGATTTTGAGAAAAATTCCAATCATGTGATGTTAAGAGCATGTCTCATCACACCTTGGCATCACCTTTTCAGTACATTCCATTTCATTTCATTCCCTTGCAAAGATGATGCCAAGGTGAGGCAGCTGTAGACACGCTAATTTTGATGTCATTTCGAGTAAATTTCATATCATATAATAATGCCTCAGAATGGTCTGATATTTAATCATTGATTAATTTTTATTGGTCTTTTTGAGTGTCGGGTCAAACAGACATGTTTAAGTTAATCAATTAAATTGATTTTAACTCAAATTTTAGTTGAAATATGAAAAAGCCTAAAAGACGTCTACCCACATGGACGCCATTTAGACTTTATTCTTATTTTAACGTTTAAATTTGAATTTTAATCAGTTGATTAATTAGATAAAAGGCGTCTGTCAGCTACGACGCGTTTTAGGTTTCCTAAGCTATTTCTACTTCTCTTCCGGATGTTTATCCTTATCTTAATTAGTGTAAAAGACGTCTACACATGTAGACGCTTTTTAACTAATACAGATAAAGATAAGTTTTCCCGGATGTTTATCCTTATCTTAATTAATCTGAAAGGCGCCAGCCAATGTGGACGCGTTTTAGATAATTACAGATGAAGATAAATTAATCTGTATTTATCTGTTGGTTAAAATGGATAAATCTTAGATTTTTCCATGTAAATCCGCGGACGCAGAAGAGGTCTACAAATACCTTGCATCTTGAAAGTTAAAAAAAAGAGGAAGAGAGAAGTTAGAATCAAAGTTAGTGATTGAAAAAAGCAACGACGTCCAAACGCCGAAGCGCTGCTGTTTCCAGAAGTCAGCGTCCATTCAAGATTCTTCATCCAATTCAAGGCTTCATCCAATTCGGCATAAGTGTTTCATTTCTGCATCTTCATTTTACATCTTCATTAATCTCTCATTCTTCATCATCACTTCATGCAACACACACCACATCATCATTTTTCAAAACCTATTTGATCAAGGGGTTTCAAAAGCCATCCAACAAGTAAGTTTGTTGTTTAGTTGCATGCTTATAATTATGATTAGAATGAATACTGCTTTTGCTTAAAGTTCTCATCATTGTTTCTTTATTTCTCTTTCTACTTTCTTATAAGTTGCAAAAGAGGAATCAAAAAGGAGGGAAAACAAGCAAAATCAAAGGACTCTGGACGATCCTCAAACTCAAATTCAACCTCAACAGCAAGAACAAAAGAAAAGGAAGGGCTCTCTTTCTTCAACCGGCTGAAGGAGGGGGAATCAAGAACTCAATATCTTCCGCGTTTAAACAGGTAGGCGATCAAACTTTCTTTTGGAACTTTTAAGTCAAAAGTTTCTGGCGATCACTTCACGTAGTTTCTTTTTAATCGGTTTATTTTGCACTTAAACAATATAGATTTTTCATGATAATCATACAGTCATTCTAAGCACTCACAATGAGATCATACTAATGAGAATGATCACTTAAAAACATATATTCTTAATAGTTCCTAGTCGGAGAATATCCGAGAAGGACATTGGATATCCGGTTAGACTAGTACAGATTACTCATGCTCATATGATGAGGGTGATTGATCTCATAGTCACTTGTGTGGAGACACTAAGGCAAATACATAGTTGCTCATTAGATAATAAGTTCACTGAACAGATCCGACTGAATTGTTGGATGGTATAGTACATCACTGTCAACCAGCTTGATTCTTTGTTATAGTTGGGTAGATGGTCCTCGGACCTGAGACACCAAGGACACCTTGTCGATGGACTTCTATACTTTGACCTTGGTTTACGGATCTCTATTCACGGGATTCTAAACAACCAAGGATCGGGTGCAGCGGAATACCGTTGAAGGGAATTGAGTGTCAATAAAGAATCATTCACTCTCGGTACTAAGAGAGATAATGCTTTAGGCAGGATGCGCAGGAGTCTCTGGCTAGGGCGGACGATAATATCGGGAAAGGAGTTTTCCGATATTATACGGCAGCATCCGATCCAAGTGAGTCGACCGGTTAGGGTTTGACAGTACACCATATCCTGAGTTGACTCCAAACCACTGTACGAATGAAGGATTAAATCCATGCGGAAACTGTCGACGGGAAGGTTCCAAAAGTGGGTTGCTTAACCCCAATACCTTCCTGGTTCACGCGGTGTTGCATGGCACCCAACGTGATCGGAGGCCCGACCGAATTCAATGTGCGACATTGATTCGGTCAATTAATTAATTAATATGAGTTATTAATTGATTAATTAAGTCAGTGAAGAGTCACTGGGTTTATTGGGCCATTAACCGGACTGGTAATTGGGCCTAGATGGTCACACGCAAAAGATTTTCAAGGCGATGGGTTAAAAGTGGGTTTTATATTAAACCGGAGGTTTCTATGAAAAACGGTGAGGTTAATATAAAATATAGTGAATGGGCTGAGTAAGCCAGGCTGCTGCTCAACCCTAGCATCCCCCTCCTCTCTCCCTTTCTCTCTCTGGTACCCCAGCTCTCTCCCCTCTCTGGAGACAGCTCCGCCGTCTTCTTCGACTCCCGTTCGATAGGAAATTGACCGCGCGTTGCGGCGAACAGTGAAGAGTTTGTGGGCTGCGAGGAATGAGGAACGTGAGGAAATCCACCGTGAGGAGAATCGCGTGAACTTCGCTAAAGGCCAGGCATTTGCACGGCTGGCGGTGTCACACCGACAGAACCGTTCGGACGCGGATTCGAATCCGCCACGGTAATGTTCGATTACCCGAATATCCGATTTTGTTTATTCGAAATGTACTGGGATCGCAGCATATTAATTTTTGTTTTTCTGCTGCGTTTGCGATCCCGAGAAACACGAGAACCCAACAAGATAATCATAACTTTATTGATGGTAACATCCCTATGTCATTCCCAAGGACTACGATGCTAGCAATGTAAAGGATTAATAAAGTAACCATACTCCCATTAACCTTTTTGTACATACATAGTTCGTGTTCATACTCAATGGACTCATAAGATTTAATCATCAGGTCAAATCTCTGATTTTCAACTTTGGGAATCTTATTATGACCCATAAATAGATCTTTTAAGCTGACATATCCTCGTAGGATACACTATGGATGAAAAACATTTATATTATATCACATACATCTCTTCCTTAAGAATCTCATTGAGAATGGCCGCTTTTAACATCTACGTGTCCTATTTCATCATCAGATAGGTAGCTTGTGGTATGAAGAATTCTAATTGTCTTGATTATGGCAACTGTCATGAAGATCTCGTCATGGTCAACACTTTGATTTTGACGATAATTCTTGGCTTCTAACCTTGCCATATAATTATCAAACAATCCATCAACACCGATCTTCTATTTGGAGATCAACTTGAAACATATGGGTACTATATCCTCAGGCAAGCTCATCAAGTTACAAACTTGGTTGGTCCACATTGATTAGTTGTCAGAATTTCTAGCCTCTTGCCAATTCCCGAAGTCATAACTACTAAAAGCCTCTTCATAGGTCTTTGGATCAATATTCTTATTTTAGAGTTCCTCTCCTTTAGCCACCTTTGATATGTCACATATATTTATCAGGCTATTTGGAGAATTTTAAGAGACCTACATCATTTTATAATGTGTGTCATGATAGGTTCTACAAGAAAGAGATCATCCTATGATCTAGTATCAACTTGTGTATTTTAGAACTTCTTCCAATTCTATCCAACTCTAGTTGTCTTCTCGAAGGACAACTTCCGCTTCACAGAAGGCAGTTCTCTCAATGATAAATACTCTTTTATCGCTCGGCTGATAGAAATAATATCCAAACATTTTTCTTAAGATATCTCACAAATTTACACTTCTCTATCCTTGATTCCAACTTGTTTGGATCATGCTTCTTCACTTGGGATGGACATCTTCTAACTTTAACATTCTTAAAATCATGTTTCTTTCCTCTCTCTATCTTATATAGAGTATTATGCACTAAACTGCTTTGGAACCTAATCTAAAAGATAGGGATCTTATGTCAATATTTAAGCCCACAAGGAGACAGGAAATTTTGGCAAATTTGTCATCGATCGCACTATATCAAATAAGGTGCGATTCCTCTTATGAATACACTGTATAGCTGAGGTGTGTAAGGAGAGGTCAATTGAGAGAGGTGATACCTTTATCCTTAAGGAATTGTGTGAATACTATATTCAATTACTTATGTCCTCAATCAAATCGAAGATTTTAATACTCTTTCCAATGTGTCACTCTATTTTATTATTAAATTCTCTAATCTTCTCAAATGCTTTCGACTTGTACTTCAGTAAGTATACATAGTTGAATCTCTAGAGAAGTCATCATTAAAGAAGAAAAAGTAGGAGTAACTATCTATGGTTTGAGAGGATATTGGCCTATATACATCAGCATGTATAAATTACAATAAGTCCAGAACCTTATGACCTATCTTGCAGTGCCAAGGATAATTTGGATTTACACTTTACCTTATGCTTCAGGAGACTTGTGAACATTCATAACATGACATGTCACATCAATAATCTATGAACCATTGATTGATTTTAGAAGATTAATTATTTTATTTCTTAAATAAATGTAACAACTTTTGTTCCTCCTCAGTCGATGGACAACCAACTATATCGCAGGAAGTTTCTGAGATTGGGATCTTGATGAAATATAGAACAAAATAACAATTATTTAGTTCCATTAAATCTCTTGAAGTCATCTAGAGGTTTGCTGTCCCACAACAATAGATGCAACTTTTGTACCGTTCCCTACCTTCAGGTCAGCCCCTTAAACTCTTAATTTTCTTTTACTTGTCTAAATCTGCATCCCTTTGCAGATATGAGAACATATTTAGTATCTTATACTGGAAAATGTGAATTCTCTAATGGACAAGTAAAGTTAAGAATATACGAAACTTCTCTAAGCTTCATATTCTTATCATCTAGATTTCTCTGCAAGGTATAACTCACAATTTCTTTTCCAGCATCCTTGTTTAAAGATGAGGATACACTCCTCTCTTTCAGCTGGCTTGCCTTTATCCGTTTTAGCAACTAGTTCGCCTTTTCAAAGCTTCTACCCCTTGCCTTTCTCAAAGACATATCCTAAGTATCTCTTTATCTTGGTCTCAGTAAGCAAGAGGTCAAAAGATTTCTCCTTTATTTACACTATCAATAAGCTCGTGTGGAGACTACTAATTAAGGACATAGGCTATTTCCTAAATCTGAGGACATTCTTTAGATTCTATTAGCCAGTCTGAATAAGTGAAGCATGTCAATCTCATGGCATCCAATATGCCATATATAGTTATTTGACGACATAAACTACTTTAAGAGGAATATCAAGAAATTAAGCAAATAGTTCTTATTAATTCAGATATGGTCTTTTGTTTTGAATTAACTCTCACTATTTTTCGATGGACTATTTAACCCTCAGATATATAGAACGGGAGACACCGATGGTCTCTTAGTGGGGATCAAACATATAATGTGGCCTCGGGAATGGGCACGACAAACCACACTGTGATTAGAGAGCAACTAACTCTTGGTACTTGCAACTCCTTGTAATATCTAATCATACTTTAGCCCCCATAACAATAATGGCCTTGCGGATAGTACAACAAGTCATTAAGTTTGGTCTAAGTGATACTATCATTACGCAACGGGCATAGATTAAGATGCAGTCCTTGTAGATAGCAAAACAAGGTCACACTATGACTCTACCTCATTTAAGGTATCATGATGCCATAGTTTTAGTCTTGTCATCATAATCTTATAGGTCTTGCGGATAGCACAATAAACCTGTCCGACCTGACTTTCAATCCTAAAACTATAATGATGGAGGGCCATGTAGTACGTTCTCAATGACTCGTGCTATGACCTAAACTTTAGAAATGAGGGATTTTATAAAATGTTTATCTTGGTCTCATCCTAGGTGATAGTAAATAAATATATCACATAGATTTAACAATTTACAATACCTAGGTAGCAATTTGATTTAAAATCAAATAAATAAATATATACATCATCCATACATGTTAATTATGTGGCCATAGATAGTACAACGATTAGCTAGAGCCGAACAGTTAATCACCACAACTAATATAACATTCATATTAACCAAATGCAAACACATAGGCCCTCGTGATCTCATCTCCTGACGCCTTCTTAGTTGCACTTGTGGATCATCATTTCTCCTCCTCGGCCATCGCGATCAATCACATTTAATAAAATTGATACAACTATCAAACTTACATAATAGTAAAAGAAGGTCTTATGGCGGAGTACAATAATAGACAAAGGTAGAAATACATTGGAATGAGAGAGAGGGAGGGAGGCATATATGCCTCATTAATTAACACTTAATTAATCATACCATTTTATAATAGATCTACAACCATATATCATCACATCATAAACTAAATTAAGTGTAAGTCCATGACCACCACCAATTTTAACCATTCACATTACACATCACATAAAGGCTAAAAATTTAAAAAAAAAATAATTTGATTTTCTAAAATCCTGGGTTTCAATAAAAATTAGATGTTTGAAATTTTGAAAATCTTTCATTTATGAGCATGCGTTTAAATTCTAAATTTGAAAGCAATAAAAAACACATCACATGTGCACACATATCTGAAATCAATTTCTAGAAGGAATCCATGCAAAATTTAAGACATTTCTAAATTTAAAATTAATCTAACAATTAGATTAGTTATTACTCTTAACAACTCTTGCTAAGAGCTTTCCAAGGTTAAATTATCTCTTAACAACTCTTGTTAAGAAAATTTCAGGGTAATTTAATTTCTTAACAACTCTTGCTAATCAAAATTATGCACAATCTTAGAACAATTCTAAAGAAAGTAAATCTAACATCTAAATTTACTTAATTACTAACAACTCTTGTAAGGTGAAATAGTACATAATTAAGACCAATACTAAATTGGATTTAACCTAACTATTAAATTATCAATAAATCCCTTAACAACTATTGTTATTGAATTCTTAAAATAAATAAAATTCTTAACAACTTTTCGTAAGAATACTTCAAAGAATAATTATAATGAATTCTTAATAATCTCATTATTAAGAAAACTTTAAAGAAAATTATTCTTCTAACAACTCTTGTTAAAAGAAAATTATTCATGAACAATTTGATCATTGAATGTGGGCCTCATAACTTAAAATTTTAAAATAGTTTTTTTAAAATTTAAAATCAAAATTTCAAATTAGGAAGCCCCTTTGTGGGGGGGGGGGGGAAGCCTAATGGGCTAGGTCCAACCAAGCCTACCTGAGCATAGCCCAAGCTCTGGGCTTGGGCCCAGGCCATCCCCCATTGGGGCTGCCTTGCTCGAGCTAGCCTGGGCTGGGCCCAACCTAGCAAGCCATGGGCCAGCGGCTGGGGCCGAAACCTATCCCCCCATCCCCTTCCCTCCCTATCCCCTACTCTATACGGAAGCGGCGAGGGGAAGGGAGGCTTTGTACGTGTAACCCTCGAAGCCCAAGTACTAGTCCAGTTTTTGGCCCAATAACCCCAATAACACATTTTTGTCTTAAATTAACTAATTTGATATCTCATATTAATCAATTAATCCACCAAATTAACATCGCACATATTAAATGGTCGGACTTCCGATCAACTTGGGTGCCAAGCAACACCACATGATCTTAGAAGATAATAAGATTCAGCAACCAACTTAAGGAACCTATCCATCAACAATTATCTAGTGGCTATAACCTAGGGTATGGTCAACTGTCAAACCCTATACAGTCAACTCATTCATATTAGATGTCATTGTACTTATCAGTCTGATATAGTGTTTGCTTTGGTAAAAGATTTTGACGCATCATTCTCGGAGCATTCTCTCTCTAATTATCGAGAGCAAGTGATCCTACATTGAACACTCAATCACCTTCGAAGGTATTCCGCTGAATCCGATCACTTGACTAATTGGATCCTATGGTCAGATATCCGCTAGTCAAGGTCAAAGCTCAAAAGTCTACCAACAATATGTCTTTGGTGTTTCAAAGTCTAAGGACCAATCATGCAACATAACATTGATTCAAGCTGGTTCACAGTCACGTAAATTACCATTCAGAGATTCAAGTTGGATTACTTTAGTGAGCTTCATTCTCAAATGAGCACCTATGTGCTTGCCCTAGTGTCCCTGTATATGTGACAATAAGACCAATCACCCTCATCATATACGCAGGCATAATACACAACAATCTATTTGGATATTAGATGTCCCATCTCTGATATTTTAATACCTGATAGTTTTTCTAAGCAGGAATATTAATAATTAAAAAATAATAATGGCAATAATAATTAAAGAGACGGATAGAGTGTAATATGGTTAATTGAGTTAGCCTATTAACTTAATTTCATATGTAGTGTAGCTCATTACGTAGAAGGAAATTTTTGGTCTCAGGTACCCAGGACAACAGGTCGATATTTTGGTGATAACTCAGTATATAACTTAGATTTTGGCGTTAAATGTTCAGTTAAGGAAGGTAGAGTTGCTAGAGAGGAGTCCGATTTGGAGTAGGATTCTCTCTAATTTATAGAAGATTAGCTTAATCCGATCCAAAAGTGATTTGTAGAGGTTGTTTTGGATTAGAAGTTAGGTCTTAGTTCTATATATATGTGGTTGGGGGCATGGTTAACCCTAGTCGTCGTTCTTCATTGTGAAAGGTAGGTGTTTTGTTCATGTTCTTGAAGAAAGAGAAGAAGATAAAGGTTGTTCTTGAGGAAAACTCATAATTTCGTGATTCTTTTACTTTCTAGGAGAATTGGAGGTCGAGGAGGAAGGCTAAGAAGTAGTGTTTTGTGCTGGAAGTCGAGATCTCTTGGCGGATTTTAGATTTGGGGGTTCTAGCGTAAGAGGTAGGTGATGATTCCCTAAAATATGGATTAATTTGTATTAATATGAAAAATAATGATTTGATTTCGAAAGTGGTCAAAAGGAAAGTCTGACATCATGTTATTTTGTGTTTATGATCTAAAATATAGATTAGATATGCAAATTTATGAAAGATCTGAATTTGTGCATACTGTTTGGAATTTCCTGTGGACAGCAACATCTTCGGCTGTCCACCTTTTTGTACGGCACTTTGGGCTGCCATCTAGCGAACTGAAGTACAACAGGGTTGGATGTCCAGTATTTTGAATGGCAGCTTGGCTTGCCGTACAAAATATTGAATGACAGCCAGCCTTGCTGTCGGTTATGCTGAACAGCAGAAGGCTATGTCGTCTAGTTTGGATTTTTGAAACTATTATTTTTAAATCTGCATGAAGTTTAAATGAGCATAACTTGGTTATCTTTAACCCAAACGATTTGAAATTTTGTGCAAATATTTTCATGGAATCTATTGAACTGCAAAATTTCATACCTTTTAAAAATTTATTTCCTATTTTTATTAAATTTGACTCAAGTTTAAACTCAATATTTGAATTTTGAAAATACTCATTTGGTCTCCGAATTTATTAAAATTTGGCAAGTATTCTACTTATAACCTTAATTTTATGTTTGACCAGTTTGGTGAATTTGCATTTCTGTTTACTATTAATTGATCTATTTAATAAATTTTTTGACCTAAAAAATAGATTTTAGCATGTGAAAAATGTACTTTGTATTCAAAAAAAATTGAAACATTTCTAAAAATGTTTTTTATATATTTATAATATGTTGGAATCTGTTTTACATCAAATTTAATAGTACAATATTTGTTGCCTTTAAAATGTCTTGTTTTAATAAAAAATATATTATTTTGTATTTGTATATCATTGGCTATATGATTAATTATAATTTCAGATTATGATGAATTCTAATTCCTGTAAGACATGTGCCATATAATTTAATATATGTGATATGGACAATGCCATCTTAATGGGCTTATGTGGCCCGATCCCAATGTAAGCGTCCTTGTTGGATAGGATATTATGTGACCCAAGGATAATGGGTAAAATTCATGAAATCTACTTTAGTATGGTATGGTGGTGGAATATGTATGATCCTCGATTTTGCGGAAACCAAGACTTGGTACTATTGCTTAAATACCCGGTATATGTGTATGTGCGGCCCCTTAGGTTGTGGTTAGGATATTTGTCCAACTAAGATATGAAATTGTGATAATTTGACAGATATATGAACCATTTGAATTTATTTAAAAGCATTATAAATCTATTTTATAATATAAAAATTTTAGATATCTGAATTTTAAAACATTTAACTTGACTACATGCTACTAGTTATATTTTGAGACATATACTGTGTTATGTGTCTCCCTATATGTTGAAGGAATTATGTGATATGTCTACAGTTAGTAATTTGTTTTCAAGTAAAGTAAGAAAGTTTGATATATGTGATAAGTATTCTTAATTAGTATGTTTGTTTCAGATTATTAGAAAAAATTCATCTGATTTAATATGAGATACATGTGAGATTCTATTTTGTATCATTCTCTCATTTGATCTATATGTAACATTGTAAATTGTTCATGATATGATTTAATTAGCATATGAATTTCAATTATTATATATTTAGCCTGTAGAAGGGATGATGCCTACTGAGTTTTGTACTCAGTAAGTTTGTTAAATTATTTTTTCAGGAGAGGTGGTCAGAGAGTTGGATTTTGATTCTGACCACGATGAGTAGGTGTGCTTAGAGCCTATTGGATTCAAGGGTAGTTGTGATTATATGAGTCTTTCATTTTAGTAGATTGATGTAATAGGCATAATTGAGTCTATTATGTAATTTGTAAGATCGTAGAGAATTGAGAGAGGTTGTTTATATTATTTAGAGATAAGGTTTTATTATGAGATTTTTGTAGATTGTGTTGGCTTATTATTATTTGAAATTTGCGATGGATGGCTATTTGTTTTTTCTTGTGGACTCTTATTCTCTCATTTCCATTATGTATAAGCTATTTTCCGTACCTGTACTGTCTCCAAATTTCGTTGAAGTTAGACATGACCGGGTACGAGATTCAGGATGTTACAGAATATGGTATCGGAGCAAGCTTGAGAGTTTTGAGTTCTACACCACCGGATCTGTTAAGCCTGAGAAGTTGATTGATGTATTTAGGATCTTAGGTAGAATATAAGTCATAGAATAGCTAAGTTTTGAGTTGATATAGATGTAGAAGTGCTGAATTGTTAGATTTGATAGCTTATTTGAAGTATTTGAATTTTCAGGATATGTCAAGGTTAGTCTATAGTTAGTCATCTTATGTTAAATTGATATTTATTTTAAGGATTTAGGTGACAGGAATCCTCGATAAGGCTATGATCTAAGCTGGAGCCTCCTACTTTAAGGAGGAGAGTCAGTTTAGATTATTGTTGAGCTTAGCTAAAATATTATTTTGGAACTACTAGTTTTGCTAAATCACTTAAGAGTGGACCGATAGATGGTACACATCCATTGATAGGTATTACTACTTCTGGAGAGGAGATTCACACTTTGCACATTATATCTTCTGTGATAGTTAATCTTGGGGATAGAGATAGAGTGGACATGGACTGGCTAGACAAGTATTTTGCCTTGTTAGATTTCCATCATAAGAAGTTGATATTTCGAGAGGTGGGTGAGAAGGAGTTTATTTATCATTTCGCTAGGCATCGATCAGGCTATGTTATGATTTCTTCACATAAGATTAAGAAGTTGTTTATGTTGGGTTCGCTGTATCCGGATCCGACCAAAACGCAACGGATAAAATTAATGTCAGGATCGAATCCGTCCAGTTTCGATCATCAAAACTTTCAAACAGTAAATCTTATTTACCTTGCATATATTCGAATCCACATTCGTTTGGTTCTGACGATGTGATACCGCAAGCCGCGTAGGTGCCCGGCCTGTAACGGTATCCATGCGGTCTTCCTCTTGGTGGATTGTCCTCGCTCGCAGCAACGTCTACAGATTCCGTCTGACTGCGCATAACTCTCCGCGACATGCGGATTCATATTCTTGTCGGACGGGAAGACGGAGCAGGCGGGAGTCGGAGCGGAGTCTCCCAGGGCCGGCCTGAGGAGGGAGGCACCAGAGATAGAGGAGGAGAGAGAGAGAGGGACAGCTAGGTCTAGGTTGCTGCCCTTGACCCAGCCCCAGACATTTATCATAAGTGTGTTGCGGTTTTCCGGAAAAACCAACACTTATCCGAAATTCCGTTGAATAGTCCATCAACTTGAAAACCATTTGTGTGTGACCCTCTAGGCCCAAATACCAGTCCAGTTAATGGTCCATTAAGTCCAGTAACTTTTTACGAACCCACTGAATTAATTAATAACCTTATATTAATTAATCAGCCAAATTTAATGTCCACAATAAATTCAGACAGGCTTCTGATCACGTTGTGTAACGACCCGCCACCCTATAATTGGGGATCCGATTACTAAATGGGTACCAAATCATTAAAATTTGGAGCCAAACTAGGATCTCGATAAGTTTGGAAAATAAATGATAAACTAATCTAAACACTCCACAACACATCAAATTGTAAAGGAAGTACAGGAATTAAAAATTCTTACAATTCGACTTGACTCAGCAAATGATTATATATTCCAACTGAAAAGAAATAATTAAGCATACATGCCAGAAAGAAAAATAACAACTACATCGGGGCATACCCCGAAACCGTGGCTGCTGGCAAGCAACCCGAGACAAAACCCTCAACGCTACGCCTGCCTAGAACCCTCACCTAAAAAGTGTAGGGGTGAGTCTCATCGAAATGGACTCAACAGGGATCCTCCGATCCCCACCACCCACTCACGCACCCACATGTGCAACAACACAATTTATAGGCAATTAAAAAAATAATGCAGTAGATACAACTCCAAAGATTCCCAAATTCCGATATAAAATACATGCATTTGTAAATACAACATGTACAATTCTGAAACCACTCCACCACGGAGTCCAAAACCAGCGTCTCGGCTAAACCCACAAACCACGCAGCCGAACGCGAAAAACACCGACCCGCTGGGACCAAACAGCAACCCCTCAGATAGCGCGCTGGCTACTCCGGCCTATCTAGCTCTAGGTGATTCTGCTTCCCCCAACTACGAGTGACACTCCGAATGTTCCACTCCCACACCGGTACTAGCTATACCCCGGGGTACGACAAGTGACCCTCTCTCTAGACATCATCCACTACTCCCACAGCGGCGCCGTGTCACTCCCACACTGACACAAGGTATCTAAGCGCTAGCAACTGTCACTCTAGGTCCACGATCTCACAAAACGCAACATAGTACGATCCGATCACGTAGAAATCCTCGTCCTCAAAGTACGTTTTCAAGCATACATTTAACCAAACTATCTAACAATGTAAATATTAATTACATGAATTAATGGGGTTCTGTCTTGAATCGCGTTGCCCGTGGCCGACGTCATTCAAAACCCCTAAACTGGTTCTTAGGGGAATACTGGCTTGAATGGCGTCGTCCATGGTCGTTACCATTTAAATGGCGTCACTTGGTCTAGACACCATTCAAAACTAAACTGATTCTCACAGAAACTGGCCTCGGAGGAAATCTGGTATAAATGGCGTCGCTCATAGTCATCACCATTTTAAATGGCGTCGCCCTAGCCCGACGCCATTTAGAGTCCGAAATCTGGTTTCCCTGCCGCCTCCCTTGGGCCACAAAATGGGATTTCCTCCCCGCAAAATTGCCCCAAAAATACCCAAAAATAGAGAAAGAGGGGGACAATCCAAATAACCGCTTAAACACGCTAATCCCCATTTCATAAAAATGATCATTTCCATCAGAAAGCCCCTTAAAAAAGCCTATGCCCTAGCCCCACAAGGGCCCAAACCAAGGGATCCGATATCGAAACTGGCCCGATAACTGGATCCAAAACCTCAGTCCTTACATTCCCCCCCCCACCCCCTAAATGAATTTCGTCCCCGAAATTGCTGCTATAAAAATAACGAGAATGAAAATGATGGTACAAGCTTACAAGAGAATTTATAAGAAAAGGTAGAGAAATTGTTCCCACATCTCATCCTCTCGCTCCCTAGTCGCCTCGCCTCCAAAGCGATATTGCCAAATCACCTTAAATCAATCTTTGAGAATACCTTAGCAGACTGCAACTGATCCATTAGATCATCGATTCTCGGAAGTGGGTACTTGTTCTTTACGATTACCTGGTTCAGCTGTCGATAATCAATACACAACCTCAAGGAACCATCCTTATTCCTAACAAATAGAACTGGAGCACCCCACGGAGAAGTTATGGGACGGATAAAACCCTTATCCAACAATTCTTGCAACTATGCCTTTAACTCAACGAGTTCGGTCAGAGCCATCCGATATGGGGCCTTAGACAAGGGCACCATACTCGGTGCAAGCTCAATAGTGAACTCAACCTCCCGCTAAGGAGGAAGGCCAAGCAACTCCTAAGGAAACACATCGACAAAGTCACAGACTACAGGCACCTCCCAAGGATTGGCACCACTGCTAACACCAGCTACAACTACTGAGGCAAGGAAAGCCTCACAGCCACCAACAAGTAACCTCTGGGTCTTAAAAGCAGAAATAAGAATACTACGAGAAGAGAGCCTAATACCTTGAAAGTAGAAGGCCGAGATGCCTGAGATGGAGAAACGCACCCTCTTCCTATAGCAGTCCACCTCGGCATAATAAGCCTCCAACCAGTCCATGCCCAAGATGACATCAAAGTCACGAATGGCAAGCACAACTAACTAAGCAGGTAATTGATGACCCTCAATGGTCAAGGGAGGTTATTTGGTGGATACATGGTGGCGGAGGGAGTAATAGGTTTAAGAAAGGTAGGCGGTGGAATGGTCTTATGGTAGATGGGTGTTGGTATGGGAGTAATGGTTATGGTTTCTGGTTTTGGTATGCGGAGAATGTGGCGGGAGGGTTGCTCGGCGGTATTCGGGATATGGCCTGTTAAGTAAATAGAGGATGATTCCTCTACCTTCCATTGTTGTTCCCTATTAGCCTCAGACCGGCTACTAATAAGGATTGGGACGATCTGGTTTTGATGCTCTGGCAACGGGTTCTGCACTATACCCATATTTGGTGGTGCTACTGCCTGTGCTGGTGCTCTTTGCATTTGCTGTTGTTGCTGTTGTAGTTGTTGTTGCTACTGTTGCTGCTGTGGTCTTTTCGCCTTCAAGGCTGCTATATATTTTCTCATCTCCTCCCAGTCAATACCTCCTGGCTCATTCAGATCATGGATGTATGCCCTGAATTGGAAACATGCATATATGCATCTACTGTTGTTGTTGTTGCTACATGCATCAGCATTCTAGGGTCAAACTGTTTTCTCCTTTGGCAAAATCAAAGCATTGGCTGCCATAAGGGCATTGAATATGTCTAATAAGGATTCTGGGAGTGGAGGATAAGCTGCCCTCTTTGGGCCTGGAGGTTTTCTCTATTGGTTGTAGTCACCCGGTACAGGTACATTGTGATATGTCGGCTGCTAACGTGACTGATTGAATGTCTGTTGATACTGCTGCTGAGGTTGATTGTAGGCTGACTGGTATGGTTGTTGAGGCGGCCTGAAACCCTGCTAATTTGCTAGTCTCTGCCCTGTATACTATGGCTGTTGTTGTTGGTTTCTCATGACTGCGGTTGATTGTTGTTTATAATGTTGATTTGTTCATGAGAGAGTGTGCCTTCGGTAGTGGGACCCATGCTAGAAGAATTTGGCATTGTAGGCTTCCATGGTGGAGGTCTGCTGGGTCTATGGTGGGTGAAAAACACTGGCAAAAGTGGAATCTTTGAACTCGTTCTGAGCATAACGCGCCCTCTCGTACAGATCTGCCATGGTGGTCAGATTATTTAGTGTCAATACCAATTTATACTAGGGAGTGGCGTTGGCAACCATCATCTTCACTAGTTCTTGTTCGGACAGGTGATCTCTTATTTTCTCAGCCATTTCTCGCCATCTGTCGGCGAACACAATGAAGTCTTCATCAGGCTTCATCTTTTCATTGAACATATCAGTAATGGACAGGGTAAGTGCCACCCTGTATTTGTATCTCTGTAAGAACTTCTTTGACACAACGTCGAAGTTCTCTACCTCACTTGGATCTAGAGAGAAAAACCGTTCCAAAGCTGACCCTTCCAATGACCTCTTGAAGAGGAAGGCCAATGGTCTCTTATTATGTTGCCAGAACGATGATTCATACAGAAATTCCTTGATATGAAGGAAAGGATTGCCTGCGCTGTTGTACTTTCTATAGACTGGCATTTCGGAAGGCAGGAGATGGAAGACTGGCAAATCAGGAACGGAGAGTTCGGGAGCAGTTTTACTATCCATCTTCTTCTCGAAACTCTTGAACCGCTCATCCATCTGAGAAATTTTGTTAAGTAGAAGTTGAGTGGCAAAATCTACTGGTGGAGGTGGGGGTTGTTGAAAAGATTGCCTCCTGTAATAAAAAGGGATGGGAGGACAGTAAGGTTGTGGACTGGCAGTATTTCCACCTTGCCCGAAGGCATTCTGATAAACTGGAGTTTGCTGCCTGACAAGATGCCGCGAACTAGATTGTTGATGACCCGTGGGCCGAGGGGTAGAAATATGGAGGCCTTCCATGGCTCGAGTAGGAGCTTGATAAACAGAGGGGTGAATCAAGGGATTTAGTTCAGGTGACTGTAAAGGGGTTTTCCCTTTCAGAATACATTGGATGGCGTCAAACTGACGAGGATCCACATGATTAGATAAAGTCCCATGAGGGTAGCGAGATCAAAAGGATGATTGGAAGAGGGTTCGGCTTGGTCTTGGACTCCTTCGAAGACGGGCTTGGAAATGACATGAACATGGGAATGATCGCCCATATCCTGATTGTATTGATCATAAGTTGAATCCATCTAAAATTGAGGGGCATGAGCATCTCCCTCGTGTAAAGATTGGAATTTATTGGAATTATAAGCATCTCTCTCGTCTTCTGAATAAGACGGATCATAAACCCGAGGGGCATGAGCATCTCCCTCGTACTACACCACATCTTCTTATTCGAAGGCAACCATGCTGAGAGTTCTACCTGATCGGAGCATCATGATATTAATTTTTTTGACAAAGATTCAAATAGGATGTGCAGAGGATTAGCAAACAAGTGGATGGTTATGTTATCTTAGGATTCCTTGTTGAAGTATTTGGATTGTTAAACACAAATTCAGTCAATGGGTAGGATCTTAGTTTCAGTTTAATCTTTTCACCGTTATACTCTATGGTTCTCTTACAACATTATGAATGACTAACTAGGACTTCAATTAGTACAACCAGCCTGATGAACAAAGAGGAATACCTTGCTTTTAGAGACTTATGGAGGTCTTAAAATCAACCACTCTAGTTTGACCGAGGGACCGACCCAGTCAGAGAGAGGTGAAGATGCTAAGAAAAGTGTTCTTATCGGGGGGGGAGGGGGGGTGAGCCCCAATGCAGATGACCTACGGTCTGGATGGCCTCTAATCTAGTATAGGATAGATATAGGTAATAAAGAGATCAAAGATCCGAGGACTGATGAGCAAAATAAGAAACTACTTGAATAGTGTCGATGTTCACAGGTGCTATTCAAAACACTACCTTCTTCTGTTCACAGAAGCTCGGGCAGCAGCGCAGTAGGATTATGAGGCTGAATGGCGTCTCGCCACAGGGACGCGTTTTGAATCGCGTCTCTCTGTCTAGACACTATTTAGAGCTTGAAAGTAATAAACATAGAGCAATTTCGAGGACAATCCTCTCCCAAATTATCAAGATAAACAGGGATCTAACTAATCATGCAAATTTAATTTAAACAGGTTTACTATCATGCAAATAACATAAACTCACTCAACCACACACTTCCTATCACACTCACAACTTTCAATCAATCACAGGAGGGCAAGATCTTGCCGCAAAGGGATGTACACGCAGTGCACGTAGGGATAAAAGTAATCAAACTCACCAATTGGTGAAACGAGTGCCCGAGGGACACAACTGGTGCACCGTGGGTGCCCGATGATAAAAGCAAGAACAAATATTAAAAGACAGCGAGGCCAAGTCCCACCGTGATCGCAAAAAAGCTGTGGGTGCTCAAATTAGGTGTGTGACATCCATGAATTTCATGTTATTTATATGAATAGTAAAAGTATTAAAAATTAAAAAAAACGTGATCGCCAGAAACTGTAAAGTTTCAAAGGAAGATTGATCGCTTTCCTTTTCAAATTTGGGAGATGTTGAGTCCTTGATTCTCTTCCCTTAGCCGGCCAAAGAGAAAAGAGCCATTTTATCAATGTGTTCTCGCTTTTATTCTCTTGATGATCGTTCCTTTGAATCTCTTTCTTTCTTCTTCTTTGTACCTTGTAAGAAAGATTAAATAAGAAAGAATCTAATTAGAACTAGAGTAGAGTAGTACCTATTCTAATAAGAAATTTAAACATGCAATTAACTAATCTACTTACTTGATTGTTGTTCTTTAAACCCCTAACATGCATGTGGGTTTGGAAATATAAGTGTGTGTGTGAACATGGAGTGATGATAATGATGGGTTATGGAAAAAAAAACAATGATGAAATCAATAAAATTAAGGAAAAGCTAGAAAGAAATTAGGGAAAAAAGATAGTTGGTTGGCTCTTCCATAGCCTTTATCTTCAAAAGCTTCAAAGGATGAAGAGGATGAAGAAAAAAAAGCCTTGGATGAAGTTATTCTTGCTATCCACGTTTTTCTCCTCTAGAGCATTCAAACACCTTGCTTCAAGCTTCAAAATCACCAATGACCAACCTTTTTCAAAGGTCCAAAGGGTGTTGTATTTATAAGAATATATTTAGGGGTGTTTAGGGCTTCAAAAGGAATCTCTTCCGCAATCGGACTTACCTTGGACGAGCATGGAGGAGTTAGCAACCTTCCCAACTTCGGAAACCAAATTATCTCGGCCAAATCATGTTTATCAGGAAACCCGCAAATTACGTCGCCCAACCGGGACGCCATTTGGCTAATTAAAGCGGCCAAAATGGAAATACAATCCGAAAAGGAAACCGAAATATATTAAGAAACCTAAACCGCGTCTCCCAAGGGCGACGTGCTTTAGATAATTAGGAAATTAATTCAGATTAAAAATCGTAAACTCAGATGGATTAGGACTTAAATGGCGTCTCCCACGAGCGACGCTATTCAGTTAAATCTATCTGAATTTGAAAATAGCGACGCTAATTAACAAATTTTGAGAAAAATTACTAAAAATTAATTAATGATTAAAATCTAGACCATTTTGGGACGTTATAATTGTGACATGAAATTTACTCAATGTAAAGTCAAAATTAGCGTCTACAGGTTCCTCTACCCCGATCAATAGGCATCTAATGTCATAGTCATAGTCTCTCCTTACAATTAAACAAGCCTTATAGATAGCACAATAAACCTGCCTAAAGTAATTTGAATCTTATGACTATAATGATGGTGGACCACACAGTAAGTTCTTAACTACTCACGTTACGGCTTAGAATTTAGACGAGGGTATTTAGATAACTCTTATCTTGGTCTCTCCTAGGTGATAGTATAAAAATATATCATATATATTTACTAAACACTATACATGCTTTTATTCATAATCAAAAGAAAATAATGCATCTTATACATGTCATTAGTGTGGTCATAGTTAACACAATAGGTTTGACTGGAGCCAACAGTCAAACGTACACAATATCTAACATAATAATCATATTAGATAATCCTACAAACACATAGGCAAAGGATCTCCATCACATCGCCTTCCTAGTTGCATCTATGGATCGTCCTCGCTCCTTCCTAGGTTACCTCAATCAGATTACAATAAATTCATAATTTACATGTAAATAGAAGAAGGCCTTATGGCGAGTACAAGAAAGAGAGAGGTAGAATTACATCGGAGTATGAGAGAGAGAGAGGTACGCAGACCTCTATTAATTAACAATTAATTAATATTCTAATCACACATCTACGATCCACACAATCATTCATCACATGAATAATTAAAAAAGCGCATATCTATGACTACAGTGTGTTTTAACCATTCAACACATGATAAGCGCATCACATGGCTAAAATAAAAGAGTTTTAAAAATTAAATAATTTTTTACTTTCAAAAACTAGGTTACAATCAAAATTGAAAATTCTTTTAATTAACTTAACATGCAATTAAATCATATTCAAAAGCATATAAAACACACATCACACGTGTACACACTCTAAATTAATAATTCCATAATATTCCATGTCATTAGAACATTTTTAATAATTAAAACAATCTAACATTTAGATTAAACCATATTAATAATCTAACAATTAGACCATTAATAGTTAATTACCAATCTAACTCTTAAATTAGTCTACTGAAGTTAATTATTAATTTAACACTTAAATTACTAATCAACTACAATTAATTATTCATTACTAATCTAACTCTTAGATTAGTTAATTAATGTTAATTACTAATTTAACATTTAAACCAATAATTAACACCAATTAGTTAATAACTAATAATTCTAACTCTTAGAATAGTTTATTTAAAATTAATCATTAATTTAACACTTAAATTAACAATTAACTCAAATTAAGAAAAATTGCTAATCTAAACTCTTAGATTAGTTAATTAATGTTAATCATTAATTTAACTCTTAAAGTAATAATTAACACTAATTAATTAATGACTACTAATTTAACACTTAAATCAGACATTAAAATTAATTATTAATTTAACACTTAAATTAATAACTAACATAATTAATTAACAATTAGATGATTTAATAATTAATAATCTAAGACATAGACTAATAATTATTAAACACTTATTTAACTATTAAAATAATTAATTATAGTTAATTATTTAATTAACTACTAATTATTAATTTTAATGATTCAAAATCATTAATAACCCAATTCAATAAAATTGAATAAGAATTTAAATTATTCAAAACCATTTTGAATTTAAAAAATTGAAATCCAATTAAATTATTTAAATGGGCTATGGGAATTTTCATATTTAAAGGGAAAAGGGTTTATTAAGGGAAATGGTTGAATGGACTTAGCCCCATGGCTTAGCCATGGTCCGGCCCCTTGTGAGCCAAGGGCTCAGGCGAGGGTGGAGCCAAGCTCGGGTGCGCCTGGTCCAGCTAGGCCTGTTCCAGCCGGTCAGACCGGCTCGGGCCCGGGCCGCCAGGTGCGCTCAACCGGCCCCTTTCTCCCAAACCTGCAGTAACCGAAACCCTAAACCCCCATGGCATGTTGCAGGTGGAGGTGGCCGGCGGCGGCGGCTCTGCCCGGCGCCCCCCGGCGGCCGGCCCCCGATGCCGACCGGCCCCACCGGCAACCCCGGCGCCAACGAGCCCCCCGATGAAGGCCAAAACCAGTCTGTCCGGGCTTCTTCTTTGGGTTTTTTTCTAGTTTTTACAAACCGAGAGGAAGAAGAAGAGATCCTTTTTGCAGCGCCTTCCCAGCCACCTGCCATGGCCTCTCCGGCACCGGTGGTGACCAGCGAGGTCCCTGGTCATACCAGGACCCCCGGCCACCTCCCCATCACATGGGGACGTCCGATTCTAGCCGCCACGAAACCCGTTCTTCATCACATGTAGAACTCCGAAAATCCCCAAAATAATTTTAATTTTTATACAAAAATAAGCAATCGAATCGCAGCAATCATCCCATGATTATTAACCTCGCATAAAAATTAAAACGATGCATGAAATAATTCAAGGAAAAATTGATTCGGAGATCGAAACGGGACGAGAAATAGTGGAACCTGGCTCTGATACCACTGTTGGGTTCTCGTGTTTCTCCGGATCGCTAACGCAGCGGAAATAAATAATTAAAACAGCAATCCATTTTTCTGTTTCGTATAAAACTAAAAATCCAAATAAATGTTAATCGACCGATTGATTTCGTCAATGTGACACCTCCAGCCGCGCAAATGCCCGGCCTCTAACGAAGTCCACGCGATTCTCCTCGCGGTGGATATCCTCACATTCCTTGCTCGTCGCAGCCCACAAACCCTTTGCCTTTCGCTGCAACGGCCGCCACGATGCGCAGTCGATTTCCCGTCGGACGGGAGTCGAAGAAGCAGTGGAGCAGACCCGAAGAACAGGTTCGACCTGGGGCGCCAGAGAGAGAGAGGAAGAGAGGAGGGGGCGGCTCGGGTTAGCAGTAGTCTGGCCTGCTCAGCCCATTCGCTACATTTTATATTAACCACGCAGTTTTTCATAAAAACCCCCAGTTTATATAAAACCTACTTTTTAATCCATCACTTTGAGAATCATTTGCGTGTGACCCTATAGGCCCAATTACCAGTCCAGTTAACGGCCCATTAAGCCCAGTGACTCCTCACTGACTTGATTCATTAATTAATAACTCATATTAATCAATTAATCAACCGAATTAATGTCGCACATAAATTCGATCGGGCCTCCGATCACGTTGGGTGTCAAGCAACACCGCGCATCCTAAGTGCCGAGAGCAAATGATTCCTTATTGACAATCAATTCCCTTCGACGGTATTTCGTTGTATCCGATCCTTGGCTATTTAAAATTCCGTGAATAGAGATTCATAAACCAAGGTCAAAGCACAGAAGTCCCCCAACAAGGTGCCCTTGGTATCTGGGGTCCGAGGACCATCCACGCAACTGCGACAATAGAATCAAGCTAGTTGACAGTGAGGTACTATACCATCCAGCGATTCAGTCAGATCAATTCAGTGAACTCATTCTCTAATGAGCACCTACATATTCGCCTTAGTGTCTCCACACAAGTGACTATGAGATCAGTCACCCTCATCGTATGAGCATGAGTAATCTGTACTAGTCTAACCGGATATCCGATGTCCTTCTCGGATATCCTTCGACTAGGAACTATTAAGAATATGTGTGTTTAAGTGATCAGTCTCACTAGAATAATCTCATCATAATCTAATCACTATCGTATATATTCACGGACTTCATTATAAGACGATAATAATACGAATTTACACATAATGAAATAATGCCATTATATTAATAAATGAACGAGATTTACATAGTCAGATTGGCTTGTAGGCCACCTAAGACTAACACATGAAGCTCTGAAAAAATGCTCTCACAGCATCCATGATCTCTGCTCTAGATCCTCCAGTAGACATAGATGACGATGGACTAGTCGATGATGTAGGCGGCCTGACTGTCGGGTGTGTACGTCCTCTGCTAGATGATGACTCCTCCCGCCTCAGAAACTGCTAGAACTGTACAAAGACATCACGAGGGACTGAAGGACAAGGGATGTTATCTCTACGTATCCCCGCAAGATGTTCCGAGAAATGATGGATCCCGCCAACAAGATGTCTACAATAAAGACAATGGATCTGTCGATCTCCTGGGACTGTTTACCCGTGGTCCCATGCTGGATGACGTCGCTCACGTGGCATCTGCAAAAGAAGGATTGAAAGAATAATTTAAGAACATGATCTTCATTTGAAATTGTGAACTATTGAACCATATTAAATTATTAAAATGAGACAAACACATTAAGACTTAAGGGTTTAAAATCACAACAAAAGTAAAGAATGAAATACCAATAATGGCCCCAATATGGATATTGTGAAGGCATAGCATAGTTATAAGTCCCCGTCGGAGCATCTCCTAGTAACTGAACCTGAGAGTTGGATGCCACATGGTCCTAATATTGGCTCCAAGTCATATAGGAGTTATATCTCTGATGAAACTCTGTTGAGTACTGCTGATATGCCACATCACTCGGTCTGTATATGATTGGCCGTGCTATTGCAGGAACATAAGGTACGCCTTACCCATAACTGTGACCACCATACGGATATACACCTGAAGTAGAATATCCATATGGTTGATGATATCCTGAGACCTAATGATCACCACTGTAAGACGATGTACTCTTCTATCCTGTCTGTGGCCGCCGCTAGGAGTTGGATGCATCAAAACTATAATGTCCCACACCTGAGCTTCTCTCATCTTGTGTACTCAGCCCATCAAGTTCTCTCATGATGTGGTGTAACACGTACTCATACATGATCATGCCAGGGTCAGGATTATAAAAATATTCATCATCTGAGGATGAGTCAGTGCGCATCTGATCTGGTATGTCTGCCTACTGTCCCTCCAACGATTCGAAACCTTTATCAGAGCACGAGGTAGTGCCTCCACAGCTTCATCTAGCCCACGAGCCCCATGGTCGGTATCCTGAGTAGCGTGCGTGAAGTCCTACTCCCCAGTATAAAGGACCCTACCTCCCCCACCCCAACTACCACGGCTACCACCAGCTCCACCCCCACTAGTGTAGCTACCACCAACTCCACCACCACTACAAAGAACACCTTGTCCACCATCCCACCACTCCCCGCACCACCATCATTTGTATCATCTCCAGCTGATGAAGAAGATCCACTCTCTAAGACTTGAGTATCAGAAGGAGATGGTGTCTCATCTTGAGCATTAGGATCTAAAGTTTCTTAAGTCTGCAATGTCAAGTGGATCATCCTTCTTCTTCTTGCCCTCTTTGGATCATGTTAACACCTTTGACATCTGGGACTCCATCCCTTCTTACCCTTTGAAGTTACTTCTTTGCCGCCTGCTTGCTTCTGCACTACACCAGCTGGGAGACGTACTGGAGGGTATGCAGTGGAATGACATGAACTCTGACTAGAAAGCTATCCATGTGCAGGTCCACTCTATACAGGCTGAGATCTGGATGGATACCGAGGTGCTAGTGAAGTTAGAGGACGCTGAGGTGCATGTGCAACTGGAGGACGCTGAGGTGCAGGACCCTACATTAGTCGCTCCCACTGTGCTGAGTCATCCCGAGGTACTGCTCTTCTGCCCCTTGTGACCAATTGATCATCATCATCGTCATCGTCATCCTCTAAGTCAACCTCCTGATCATGACCTTATACATGCTCCTGATCATGACCTGAGCCAGTAATATGTTCATCATCTTGTTATCCACCTGCTACTACTGCTGATATTTCTGCTGTTAAGAAGGTGTTTGGACGAGGGCCCTCATCAGAATCTATTGTCTCATCGAGTTCTCGCTCCCCAAGAAAGTGTTGAGCCATCTACGTCCTGACCTCCACAGGAACATTTTTACAACCAACCACTTCATTATACCCAACAGTTTTTCCTCCTGCAAGGTGCTTCTTCAATCGAGAAACACCACCGCCCTAACCTATAAACTAACATTAATTGCACTTGAACTTGTGCCTACTGCCATCAACCATGCTCCCATGCTGCCATCCAATGTCTCTGGACTCTCGATGAGGGGGGTGGGGCGGCCATCTAATGACAACAAATAAAAGAGAAATAAGAACAAACAAATACATTAATAACAAGTAGGAATAGTATAAAAGCATAACTTAAAGTGTATTAAATAAATATTAATATTATATTATGAAAATAAATAAATCATTAATATATACTTAACAAATTACATAAATTACAAATATTAATTGAACATATTTATAAAAGCATAACTTAAAGTGTATGAAGAACATAAATATAAGTTGTGGGCATGTCCAAAATTTATATACAAGTATCACATTTAAACATTATTAAGTAATAATATATAATACTATTAACTAATTTAATTACTTAAAAATAAGATTTCAAACTAAAACTTTTATACTTAAAACATACAAGTTAAAACATAGATCTAAATCTAATCATTTTTTACTTCTAGAATATAGAGTAGACAATTTATAAATTAATTTATATTTTAAATTTTATTTCATATTTTAATAATCACATTAATACATTAATCTTTATAACTTAACATTTCGAATGAAATTTTAAGCAAACATGTGAAACTCATAGATCTATGCCCGTCATCACATAAATATATCATTTATTTATTTATTTGATTTTTTCTGTATTTTTTTGTTATTTAATAAAAATTTACCTCAAATTTGAACAAATCTAGATTTTTTTCATGTCAAATTTACAAAAAGACAATAGATCTACCTCTTCTTCATCTCTTAATACCCTAAACAACATCAAACAACAAGAAAAGAAGATGAAAAAAAAAAAACTTAGGATTTGGATGCTTACCTTCTTGAAATCAAATGAAAACGTTCAAAAGAAATAGAAAACCCCTTTCCTTTCCAACAAAATCAACTACAAACCTTCAAAAACGCTTGGATCTCCCACAAACACCAAGAGAAATGAAAGAAAGAAGAGGGGGGAAGGGTTTGGAAGGGTGCGGCTCCTACGTCTGGTGCGTTTCTGTCCGAACAGAAACGTTGCGGACAGTTTTAGGGGTTTTAAACCCCGCATCGTATCGGATTGCAGAGTCTTGGGCCGTATCGGGTTGGATCTCAGCAACGCGACTTGTATTGGGCCGGATCGCACCGGTTCGCTACGAGACGGTGTGATCTGGCATGATACAAGCCGAGTCGATGGCGGTTCAAAGCGACTCGGGTAAGCTAACCGTGCCAGCACATCGGGTCTGTCCAGATCCAAGTCAACTCGTACGATCCGGTACGATATGGCTAACCTTAGGACTATTGGAGGGAGGCGTCTTATATAGGGGTCACCTCCCGGGAGCCGGTGAGCTTATCCCCCAGACTCGTGGTCTTCCCTCAGTAGTCGAACGGCGCGTACGAACTCCACTGAGGTGGAACGTGCCATGCAGCCATGTGAGCGGGGACAGGTGAGTTGATAGGCCAAGTCATTCCCGGCACTGATATCCTCGGAGCCATCGTGGGCCTACTACTGGGTGGCTTTCTGGGCCAGTTTGATCAGTGGATCCTGGGGCCTTGGCCCTCAGGCCTCGTCATCTATATTATACTAATAAAGCAGAGTTTCTAACCCTGCTGAGGTGGCAACCTGAGATGCTTTCCCTCCAAAAAAAAATGTTAAACAATTCTTGGGAACTCATTAATGCTCATAACCATTATGATTATTCCTACTCTTTCTCACTCTCACTCATTTCAAAACAACTCATTAATGACCATAACTCTCACCCACCAATTTTAAAACCACTTATTAATGGTCATAATTCTCTCTCTCTCTCTCTAAACAAACTTTCTCTCTCAAAGACGGACACAGGGGAGCGGGGTGCCATCCCCCCCCCCAAAATTAAGGAACTTCTATAGTAATAAAAATACTATTTTTAAATTATTTATATTATAATTTATTTATATTATAAAGAAAAATATTATAAAATAAATTAATAATTAATAGTTATATTAGTATTAAATAGGAATAATATTATTCCTAAATATTTTTTTTACTCTATTCTATTAAACTTATCTTATAAATTCAGTTAACTCATATGTTATATATTTTTTTGTCATATATTATTTGTATTTATTATTTATCATGTTAATTTTTATATGTTAATAATTTGCATATTATAATAATATTAATATTTATAGGCACATATAATATTTTTTTGGTTATAACATTTTTAGTTATAATATATAACATATTAATATTTTTAAGTATTATACTATACTAATAAAGTAGAATTTTTAACCCAGTTGATGTGGCACACTCATATTCTTTTCCACCAAAAAAATTATTAAACAATTCTTAAGAGAAGTAAGTAATGCCCATAACTCATTAATGACTATAATTCTTACCCCCACCCAGTTCAAAACTACTCATTAATGTCATAACTCTCTCTCTCTCCACCTATTTCAAAATAACCCATTAATGGTCATAACTCTCTCTCTCTCTCTCTCATGGAGGGACACAGGAGAGCAAGGGACCATAGTCCCCTTCAAATTGAGGAACTTAGTTGGTAATAAAAATATTATTCTTAAATTATTTAAATTATAGTTTATTTATATTATCATAAAAATATTATAAAAAAAATTTTAAAAATGTTAAATATAAAATAATATTATTCCTTAATATTTGTCTTACTCTATTTTATTTAACTATCTTATAAATGTATTTAACTCATGTGTTATATACTTTTTGTCGTATATTATTTATATTTATTATTTATTATGATAATTTTTATATGTTAATAACTGTCATATCATATATTATTATGATAATTTTCAGTTATAATATTTTTAGTTATAACATATTAATATTTTTAAGTGTATCAATATATACAGTAAGTCACCTAACAAATAAGACAACTCGAAACTCTAAAGTTAGAAGCATATCTTCTATATCTTTACTTAAAATCAACATTCATCGACAATACCCTTCATGAATAATCTGTTTTTGAATAACGGTGCCATTAAATTCTTTATTTAACTCATATTATAAATTTAACACATATTCATCTTATAAATTTATTTAACTCATATGTTATATAGTTTTTGTCATATATTATTTGTATTTATTATTTATCATGTTAATTTTTATATGTTAATAATTGTCGTATTATATAATATTAATATTTATAGGCACATATAATATTTTTTATTTATAAAATTTTTAGTTATAATATATAACATACTATTTTTAAGTATCTATATTATACTAATAAAATTGAAATTTTAACCTAGTTGATATGGCACTCTCATATTCTTTTCCATCAAAAAAAATATTAAACAGAAGTCAGCAATCCCCATAACCATTATGATTATTTCTTGCCTTTCATCCCCACTCATTTAAAAAAAACTCATTAATGACTATAATTCTCACCCTCACCCATTTCAAACTACTCATTAATGTCATAACTCTCTCTCCCCACCTATTTCAAAATAACCCATTAATGTTCATAACTCTCTCTCTCTCATGGACGGACTCAGAAGCGCAAGGGGCCATGGTCCCCTTAAAATAAAGGAACTTAGTTGGTAAAAAAAAATTTAAAATTAAAATTATTTAAATTATGATTTCTTTATATTATAATAAAATATTATAAAATAAAACTTTAAACTTTAAATTATATTAATATTAAATATAAATTAATATTATTCCTAAATATTTGTCTTACTCTATTTATTTAACTATCTTATAAATTTATTTACATGTCTTATATACCTTTTTGTCATACATTATTTGTATTTATTATTTATTATGTTAATTTTTATATGTTAATAATTGTTATATCATATAATATTTAATATCTATAGTCACATATAATATTTTTCAGTTATACTATTTTTAGTTATAACATATAACATATTAATATTTTTAAGTATATCAATATACATGATAAGTCACCTAACAAATAAGACAACTCGAAACTCTAAAGTAGAAGCGTATCTTTTGTATCTTTACTTGAAATCAACCTTCATCAATAGTACCCTTCATGAATGATCTATTTTTGAATAATGGGGCTCTTAAATTCTTTATTACGTGGAAGTACTATAGTCATCCATTGTACGCGAATAATATTTTACGTAATTTGCACGCTATTATGGTTTCGTTGTAGTCCTTACACAAAATTATGTTATACTTAGTTATTTACTGCATGTTACTACTTTTCTTTTCCTTTTTCTTTTTCAACACTGTTTTAGATCTCTTAAGATCTCTCCTTTAAACTCATATAACTAGCACTAATACAGTTAAGCATGCGATCGAAATGCCTTCAGATTAAAGCCCTTAGAATTAAAAGTTTAATATTCCTTATGCAAACTTATCTTTATACTTGATTATTTGCTTAAAATTAAAATGTTATTAAAATAAAATTATTTAAATCAATATGATATTTTTATTTTAAAATTAAATTTATGATATATTTTAAGTAATTTCACGTAAATACCGTGCAACACACAGGTTTGAAACTAGTATATCATCAAAACAAAGATGCTCGGTAGCTTTCCTTATTTTTAATGTCCAACCGCCTGCATCAAAAATACAAAAATCGAGAATATCTAATTAATTATAAACCTCCCCTCCCCACCCCCCCACCCCCGTAAACATATGTTTTATAAATAATTCTTTACAATTCATGTATTTATGAATCAGTCCCTCCAATCTCATGTGAATTGGTACAAGATCCCTAAGGCCTTGTTTGATTGTGGCTTAGCCCGCGATTATCCTGGGGTTATTTATTTTTTTGGTTTGAAATGAGGGTTAATATATACGGCTTAAAAGTGGGCTAATCCCGGTATAACCTGGGTCTGTCCCGGGACAACCCATACCAATGGTTTCGGCGGGATATAGGTTATCACGCATTCACGTGCCCTTTCGCATTCGTTCTGAGGCGCTCTGTGGTTGTGTCTCGTCTTCCTCCCTGCGCACTGTTCTGGCGACCGTCTGCTCGCTCTCTGGCGACCACCTCTCCTCTTCCTCTCTGGCTCCGAGGCACTGCTCTGGCAACCGTCTGCTCGCTCTCTGGCGACCGCCTCTCCTTTTCCTCTCTGGCTCCGAGGCGCTGCTGCGACCGTCGAGGCACTGCTCCTACCGACCGTCTCCTCCGCCTCTAGCTTCGACGTGCTTCTCCTTCGCAAGAAGGCTCCGCCTTCGCCCCGTTCGTTCTCTATCTTCTCCATTTTTTTGCATACCATCCGGCTGTCGTAGAAGATCCCCCAGGTTCGTCTTCTCCCCTTCCTTTGCCCGCTCAAGGCTGCCATCGTCCTGTCCCCTCCCCCTTCGTGAACTCTTGTCCGAGCACACTGGGCATGGAGAACATATGGCTTCACCTTGGGTGCATGTCTCTCGTCCTTTCCCTTCCGATGACATGGTAGTTCCATGCTCCTCTTCCTATATCTATGCGGGTCCACCATGGCGGTTTCAAGGGAGAAAACGATACCTTTGATTGCGGCAACCACTGCGTTCACCAACATCCATTATGTTCGAACCCCTACGTTTGCGACCATCCTTTCTCTTGCGAGCAGCGTTTGTTTCCTCTTTTATGGACCGTGGACAGTCATCCAAAGCACAAGTAGGTTTTTCAAACTCAAATCTGCAGAGGGTTTCATTCACAAAGGCCCCGATCTTCTCCTTTCCCTATGTTCGTATAAAAGTTAATATTTTTCTTCTTCTTATCCTTTATGTCCGACTTATTCTTGCAACCGTTGTGATCTGGTACAACGTTATTGTTCATGCGTGTTCTTCCAATCCGTAAGTCATGTGTTTATATTTTTAATGGAGTTTTTTTGGGTAGGGTTTCATAGATGCAATCCTTATTCTTGCGGTTTTTGTTCTTTCCAGCCTATCCTACTATCACAGATGATGACCAAAGCTATGTTATTAGTGTTTATTAATTCCTATGGTTTTTGTTGTGTGATTTGCTTGAAATTTTTCATATTAATTATTTTAGGTCCATGCCCGTATACCCATTTTATTTATTTTGTTTCGGTAGGGTTTCGTACATGCAATCCTTGTTCTTGCTTGTTCTTTCCAGTCGTTTTTACTCTCATAGATCCTGACCAAAATTTCAGATTTGATGATTATTACTTCCTAGGGTTTTTGTTCTGTGATTTGCTTGAAAATATACAAATGAATTAATTTAGGTATGTCCCCCTATAGCCATTTTTCATACATGCAATCCTTGTTTTGCAATCTTTGTTCCTCCCGGCCTAGTTTACTGTCACAGATGATGGCCAAAATATCAGGTTTGTTGATTATTACTTCCTGTGATTTTTACTGTCTGATTTGCTTCAAAATTTTCATATGAATTAATTTAGTTCGGTCCCCCTAAACCCATTTAAGTTAGTGCCCCTATATGCTAGCCTGTGTTCGAGTGATCTATTTTCATGTATGCTTGGTTACCCAATCTCATTATACATGTGTATGACTACTCACATGTCAACTGTAGGTGTGATTTACGTTCACATCCGTCAATTGTCAGGATGTCTCAGTCAGGTAAAAACATAAACTTATGCAGACAATCACTTTTCACTTGGAAAAGTTGGTCTCGCAGGCTTATGGATTTCATGTATGAATGGCATGCATACATCATGTCCTATTGTACTAACCCAAAATGTTGTACCTTACTTTCTACTTGAATATCTTAGACTTAAGAGGGAAGCCTCGATTCAGTAATTGGACCCCCCGTCAGGACAGGATACTAGTTAACTTGTTAGTAGATCAATACCATAAACATCATTGCCATCAGGGGACTTTCAAAAAGCATGTTTGGACCGACATCATGGTCCCTTTTAATGAAGCCACACATCTCAATATGGACCAGGACAATTTGTCCAATCGTTGGAAGAATATTAAGCGAACTTATCGGGAGTATCTACAATTGATAGATCATAGTGGTTGGGGTTGGGATGACACCACCAACATGCCCATCCCTTCTGACAATGATGGATGGTAAGATGCTATTGCGGTATGTGCGTAGACTCCCACAATTTCAATACTTCGACCTAGTACTTGTGCAAAACAAAAAATAACACTTGATTTTTTTTGTCTTTTTGCACAGTCAAATCCTAAATACAAGGTATTCTTTGGAAAGCCCTTTGAGTTGAAAGCGGAGTTGGATCTCATATGTAGGAAGAGCACGACTTAGGGGATCTATTCTTCGGTTCAAATCAAGTTGTTGATCTTGAACATAGGAGATCATTTAGTGACAATGAGGAGAGCCGTACACTGATACGGCCACGGCCACAACAATGCCACACCCACAGCCACAACCGGAGCCACATACACAGTCACAGTTTAGTGCCATGGGGGTAGATTCTTTCGGCGATGAGTTTAGTCCTTTCGACTTGTCGGCCTCTCAATAACAATCTTTCTCCGATATGCTAGGAGAGGACACTCCTCCTGCGCGTCACACTCCACAACCAACAGCCCCGACTAAGGATGAAGCAATCTCCCCTACTAAGAGACGAGCCACCCCTTATTCGTCCACAGGATAAAAGAGGCGCCACAAAAGTATTGACTATGCATGTGACTCGTTGAGGGAGTACATTACTGTTAACAAAGAGAGGTTGAAAATGCGTGAACTGTTGAACCCTCAATCATCATCACAAGCATACGCCTATGAGGAGCAAGCAGTTCGAGACTGTATACTTAAGTTGAAATCTCTGCCGGACTTTACTCATGAATTACTGTACAGTGGAGCTGGTGTCTTCATGGAGCCAAGGAATCGAGTGGTCTTCTTGGCACTAGATGATGAGGACAAGTTGGGATGGATCTACCACCAGATTAAAATTGCACATACACCACCCCAGTGATATTGCTATCACCTTATGTGACTGTTATTTGTACTATGTTGTGACACTTTTCCCCATTTTAGACATGTTATGTTTGGGAGCTATTGTAGGACTGTTAGATTTATTGCTTTCTATTTCATTGCATGTTGTGTACTGTATTCTCCTATGTTAAAGTACATGAAGTCCTATTTTATCCTATATGTCTTTACTACATAATATTGAGTACCTCTAGAAATGTGCAAGTATAAATGCTATGTAGTATGGGTTGGGCGCTACCCAAGTGTGTACTACAGTTGGGCTGAGTGCTACGCCCAAGTAAATGGTTATCCAGGTGTCAGGTTTAAAGGTTTCACATCAATGGAAGATGCAAATGATGCATTTGGGGGTATCGTGGGTGGGAATTCTATTCCTCCATTAGTGGCACTAGGCACCGGAGTTGAGGCACCTCATGTGCCTCCAACAATGGAGAGGAATCCCACATCCGTACCAATGCAGGATGTTGTTGCCGTCTCTATTTGCATCCTATTACAAATCTTGCTGATGTTATTCTTAATCTTGGTTGGCCTAGTGATCTTATTAGCCCGTGCATAGACACATGCATGATGTATTGTTATGTTATCATGTTTTCATGTCTTCATGATGTATTGTTCTCTACCTTCTTCTTTGTAATGTAAGTTCTATATGTTTAAGACATTGCTCTTAATTGTTATCCGAATTATATTACCTTATTTCCTTTAGACCTCGCCTATAATTTAGTGGCAAGGAATTTGAGGTGGGTGTAAATGTAGGGTACCTGCATGCAGATTGGGACAACATACTAAGGGAGATCATTGAAGAGGAGAATGAAGTCTTCCTTATCTTTGACCACCTTATCATAGAAGAGCTCGAAGGAGAGCCTATGCAAAATGTGCGGGTGCCCAAACCGATGCACACCTCAAGTTATATAGACCGAGTGTGGGTCAAGAACATTTTAAACAGTCATGAGGCTCGTTGCTATAACATGTTTAGACTTAATCCACAGATGTTTATTCATTTGAGGGACACCTTAGTAGGGAGAGGTTTCATTAGGGACTGTCGAGATGTTTCTTCTAGTCAACAACTAGCCATGTTCCTATATGTTATGGGTCACGGACTTACTACGCAGGCTGCATGTGAGCACTTCCCACACTCCTCTCAACCATTAGTCAATATGTCAACCGTGTCATCAAGGTTGTCGTTGATCTTAGGTTCAAGTATATTCAACTCACAACGAATTTGGAGGATGTACACCTATTCATTCGTCACAATCCGAAGTTCTACCCCTTCTTTAAGGTAAACCAAGATTCCTATTTTCAATGTTTTGATTTTGGTGGAAGCAAATAATGTAACTTAATAGTGTTATTGTAGGATGCCATCGGTGCAATTGATGGCATCCACATCCCTGCACATATTGCCAAGTCAAAGCAATGTCAGTATTGAAATTTGTAAAGGTGAGATAAGTCATAATGTGATGGCGGTAGTGTCCTTTGATTTGCAGTTCAGTTATGTTGGTGTGGGCTGGGAAGGCGCCACTGGGGATCAGAAGATACTTTCAAGGGCGTTAGAGAGGGGTGGCTTCAGTGTACCACAAGAAAAGTATTACTTGGTTGATTCTGGGTAGACAAATACTGATAGATTCCTAGCCCCGTATAGTGGAGAGAGATACCACCTGGAACAATATCAAGGCCGTGGTAATGCTCTGTACAGAAGCATGTGAGATAAATTTAATCACTGCCATGCACAAATCATGAACTGTGCGGAGCGTGCCTTTGGCGTCTTGAAGATGCGTTTTACCACACTTAGGAAAGGGAACAAGTATCATTTTCGTACTCAGTTGTACATTGTGCTAGCGTGTATTGTGGTTCACAACTTCATTTGTCAGGAGCAGGGACATGACTTCTACTTCCTGCAAATGTTGTAGAGGAACATGGTGCAGGCGATGATAATGTCGATCCATCAGTTGTCACCCCAGCAGTTGAGATGAGAGCAGGGGAGGTCTTGAGGACGAACATCACACGCCAATGATGGGAGACATAATAGGATGCTAATCTATCAATCTTGGTCTACGATTCTATGAGTGGGATCCTTTCATCATTCCATCAATCTTTCGTTTCTTAGCTAATGTGGTGTTTGAGATGTGTTGTTGGACACTCCGTAAGACATGTCTTTGTCATATGCTTATAAACTTTGGGTATGTAATGTTCACTTGTGTTCTATGTTGTGTTATAGTTGTTCCTAACCTATGATGTCTTGTGACAGGAATTTGTGCGAATTTCACCCCTTATCCAGTGGCCACTAATGTTGCCCCCAATATGTATGTCAGACTCAATGTACGTAGGTGCCAGGCAGGGCATCAATTGCAGCCCCATCTACGGCACATATAATGGGGACCGATATGCATAGTTGGCGATGGTGATATTGTGATATCCATGATTTTGGGGTGAGGGCGATGATGAGGGCAAATATGATATATGTAAACAGTTGGTTGGCGTTCATAGCAATCCTGTTTGACAAGATGACTATACTGACATTAAATCCCTCCTGAGCCCACCAATGAAACACAGTAATCTACGACCAGGTCCATGGCATCGTTGTCTATTTCAATGGTTGTTTTAAGTTTAGCATTAATTCCTTGTTGAGCATCTTGTTTAGCTTCATTCTCTTTTCCAGTGTTTCTTCAACTATATTGTCTGATAACAACAAAGCTTTATCATATTTTCTCTTCCTTATTGGCATTTTCTCCTCGAAGCCAAAACAAAGAAATGAGAACTTTTCTACCTCACGTTTAACATGAGATGTTATTCGTCCCGTAACTTATGACATGCAGGCTTGACCCACACATGTCTGTCAACCATGTATGAGGACCCCCAGCTTCCCCCAAAATATTGTATGCATATGATCCAAACTTGCATTTTTTCAGCACATGATTGTGTTACACATGATTGCAGATTTTATGAGATAAGGGTATTTTGTGTTACACCCTTGTTTCCAACCATTCAATATCGAACTGTCTTCCAAAACACTGTCACCAGCTACAATGTACACCACCATTGGCTCCTCCAAGCCAGGTATGTTAGCAACTCTGTCCACAATTTCATGTTTGCTGCTACAATTGTCATTGATATTTAATCTCTGCTCAAGCTTCTTATAGTGGATCATCCAATCCTTCTCTATCCTCATGTGGACAGCTATGTATGGCACAGGCTTCTCAGCCACTCCATCTGAATTAGAACATGTTGCTGGAACACCATTATTTCCCTTTCTGATTGGCAATTTCTAATATGGTATTCTTCTTGTATATTGTTTTGCCCTTTCACCTTGACTATGATGTGAGCAAGAGGATGAAGAATTTGTCATTTGTTGATATTTCTAATATATCAGTGTTGACTTATTTCTAATCATGGTGCATGTTTTTTATAGTTCATTCTAATTATGTATCACCTCTTCTTTGATAGTCGTGCTCCCACAAAGTACATTGTTTATCTTCAATTTTTGGAGAAAAGGTAAGAGTCATGCAATTTTAGTTCGTGTATCTGTAAGTGTAGAAGTTCTCATGTGCCAAAGAAGTTTTCCTTGAAGTTCAGCTAAAATTTAAAAGCTCAACCTTTTGTTTGTTTTCTCTTACTCTTTAGCTTCATATGATATGTTGTTGGAGTTTTATTGGGAAAAGAAAATTTGGAAAGAAATTTGGAGGATGAGTTTAGTGCAATGGGGGTAGATTCTTACTAATGTGGTGTCGTATGGATGTTATCTATGTTGTCTTATAGATGTTGTCTAATGTGGTGTCATCCAAATTTCCTTGTGTTCTATGTTGTCTTATAGATGTTCGTCTTGTAACAAGAATTTGTGCCAATTTCACCCCTTATCATATAGCCACTAATGTTGCCCCCAATATGTATGTCAGACTCAATGTACGTAGGTGGCAGGCAGGACATCAATTGCAAACTCATCTGCGGCACATATAATGGGTACCGAATGCATAGTTGGAGATGGTGATATTGTGATATCCATGATTTTGGGGTGAGGGCAATGATGAGGGCAAAATATAACATAAGTAAACAGTTGGTTGGCTTTCATGGCAACCATATTTGACAAGATGACTATACTCACATTAAATCCCTCCTGAGCCCACCAACGAAACACAATAATCTATGACCAGGTCCATGGCATAGATGTTTATTTCAATGGTTATTTTAATTGATGCATAATAATGGGTATTGCAATGATTGATTTAATAGCTTTATCATCACCTATTCAATGATGTGCTCTTACCATTATTTGACTGCTTATTTGTATGATATGATGGGAGGTGCTATAAGTGCATTTGTCCTTCTAATTATTTATGACTTGTTTTTTGATGTTGTTGCTCCTGGAAAGTACATTGTTCATCTTCAATTTTCGGAGAAAAGGTAAGAGTCATGCAATTTTGTTTCGTGTATCTATTGGTTTGCTTTTATATTTCATGTTAGGCTTGGGGTGAAAGAGACATGTGAAGGAGTTCAGTTACAACAGGCCTCCGGCTCATTCTTTCATTTCAATCAGATCTGGCAGAACAATGTTCATGAGGAGGATGAAAGGAATCAAAAGATATAAACTTAAAGACTATTTGACAAGCTCAGCCTGTAAGTATGCTAAAAATGTTGTAGTCTTCAAAATTGGCTAATTTTGATATATTATGGAACTCAACTCCAATCGAGAATCATTGTGGAACTCAACTCCAATATAGACACTGTCATATTGACTAGTCACTACAGCCAAGCGTCTGCCTATACTCTTTCAGCAAAAACCAGTATAGCCAAGCATCTACCTATACTCTTTCAGTAAAAGTCACCACCATCGCACCTGTAACAGATCCTATCACCATTCCGCACCATCATACGAGTCACTACTATTGTTCAGCTCCATCCACCACTAACCTATAACCCAACCACAATCACACCACCCGCCAGAAAGTGTAAGATCACCTTTTCAGTGCTATTATGCTACTGTGAAGTCATCACCCTTTCACCTTTTTACCCCTCACATGTTTTGTTTTTACTTATATTTTTCATTCTTCCTTTATGACCTTTCAATTTTTGTATGTGACCATGCCGAGATGAATTTTTTCGAGTCAGATCAAAGAGTATGGTCAATCTGATCCAATATGGAGTGGGGTAGCCCATGCCCTGGTCAGCGAGGCCATCTGATCTCATATTCATGCACTTCTTAGACACATTGTGGGAAGGTAATCTTAGGATCTTAGCTGCAAAGTTAGGGAAGGGTTTGGTTCGTATGATTTCTGGATGGCAAAAGAGGTAATGCAACTAGAAAAGAGTATGTTTGTATTCCAACATAGAGAAGAAAGAAAGAAGAGAGAAAAGAAATATGGGAGGAAGCAAAACAAGAGTGATTAATCTTTCATGAAGGATCATGCATCATACGTAAGTGATGCTTGAACACCCTGTAAAAATTACCTTCTTAGAAAAGTTTTTCCACTTGGCATATGCAGCTCAGAAAAAACAACAGTATTGGACTATCTCAATTGTTCTGTATTTATCTCATGCATTTCTACAGGTCAAAGCATTTAGGTTAGTGCTATGTAAGTTATTTTGTGTTGAATTGGCAGTTTTTATTTAGGATTTGATTCAGAGTTAATCTGGTTGGCAGGGGTTTGAACTGTGTTATATTTGGAGGTACTTGAGTTCACTCTGAGTAATATACTGTCATGTTCAGAAGTTTTCACTGAATCATAAGATATGTAAACTTCAATACAAAATAGAATATTTTAGACTTTAGAAATGAATGCAGTTCTTATACTCTTTTCAGTGATTTTTACTAGCTTCTTAAAATTCAGTAATTTTCTTTATCATCCTCTTCAGAGCAGTTTTTCCTACTTCATTCTTGTAATCTTATTTGGTTGGGAATGAAAATGTATATGTCGTCTTGCTATGTTTTCTTAGGTATGCTTACGACTCTTGTTGTTTCTAAAACTTTTGCTCTAGCGTTATTTCTAAAACTGGTATATGTCAGTTTATTGCTTGACAATCCAATTGTTATTAGTTCAATTATATTGTCTTATGCAATATTTTTTGCAAGTTTAAAGATTTTTGTTGTACAGTAAAGCTTGCAAGTTTTGGATAGCTGGTGATTTTCATTTTTTTGCACTGACTGTTGTCTGCCAGTCTGTGCTATACTTAAAAAATTGTTAAGACGCACTATGGGTGCTATTGAAGGCTTTTGTTAGTGATGTTCGCTTTCTTCTTTACACCTTTGATTATTAATCGGCGTATGCAAGGTACGTGTAGCAACTAATTCAATCCTTTGCAGTAAATTTTTGCTTGTTGGATCACTTTGATCTTCTTATTATTGTCATCTCTTGCAAGTCATTCTACTGTCATAATATTAATCTTAGAGTCTTACGGTGCATTTTTTGCTTTTCATGGGATCACCAACCACTTTCGTGAGTTCTTAGAAGAAGCTCAAAAGGAAGCGAATGAAGCGACATCAAAAGCATTTGGTTCGCTTTAACCTCTTAGACTTGGACAGAGAAGATGCTCCTATAGTGATTATTCCAGCGAACTCCAAGTTGAAGTGCAGTGGGTTCACTGCTATGTGCGATGTGTTGTACTTATATGCAGTGCCGTGTGTGGCTCCCTTTGTTTGCGAAACTAATTATGATAAACATGTATCTCACTTGATTGTAGGGATCACCCCATCGTCGTGTACTCTCTATCTCTTATTTTTAATGGAAAGCAGGGTTCTTGATCAGTGCAAACTAGGCCTGATTTTTTGTAATCGCTGGTGGTGTTTAGTGTGGTGTAAAGTGTCAGTCTTCCAGTTTTGAAAATCCTCAATTTAAATTTCATGGATTTTGTTATACAAGAAATTTTAGTGAAATCAAAGTTGGCCAAAAATATATTCAGGATTCATGTGTGTACCATTCATTGAACGTAAGGAATCCACTGATAAATAATATCTCAAGTGAAACTTTGCGATACATGACTGTTAATTTGTTGTAGCTAACTAGTCCCTACCGCAGATTGGACGAGCTCCAAATCAAGTACGTTTGTTGCTAAAACAAAATGTAATGTTGTACTCGTTAGTTCTGTGTCATATTTATATACATCTAACATCGTGAATTCCAATCCGAACTTGATCATGCAAGAAGATCCACTTATTTAAATCAACATGTTTTCAATTAACTTGTTGCCCAACTTTAATGCTCGGCCTAGGAAAAGGGAAAAAAAACAAGTTGTTGCCCAGCAACTGTAGGTTTTGTTGTTAAAAATGAAGACACAGCCTGTATTTAGATCCGTGTCAAATAAACAATTAAGTTGACGCAAAAATGTTAAATAAAGATGCTTGTACGTATAATTTAAATAATCCGGTGAAACATATTATGTGTTCATATTTGGACCGTCAAATTGTGAACATCAAATTTTGATTCCTAACTAATACTGTAGCATGTGTGAATTATATTTCTTAATATTATTTAAGTAAGTGAAATAACTTGGGCAACTAAATTAATGAACGTTAATTAATATCGTAGTCCGTGTAATATGATAATAATGTAAGTTAACGTGAAATGAACGTTATTATTATTTTAGAAGAAAGAAATTACATAAGCCAATTCCATGATATCTTGATTTGGTTGGAGGATAGGAGTGGGATAGAAGTAAGGTAGTAAGGGCAAATTAGACATTCCATGTACCTATCCTAAGATAAACCCTACTTGGTTACCAAATCAAACCGACTTATCCCCATAATAGCCCACGTTATCCTGCCGAGTTATCCCAATGCTTCCAAATCAAAAGTAAGCTAAATGCAAGCTAACCTAATCTATCCCTATCCCAGGCCAAATTCGTATCCTGAAATCAAACAGGGGCTAAGTGTCACAAAAGGTGTTGCAAGAGGTCTTAGGAGTGGCACCAAAAAGATGCCCAAAAGAACTTTTTGTAAGAAAGTTGAGATTGTAGGGACTCTTTTTGTAAATAGTCAAATTAGGAAAAATTATCTGTAATATTGATAGTTTTTGAAGGTTAATAATTAAAAAGCAATCCAAAATCAAGAAATGGATGCTAATCCACAAGAGAGAGAATCGAAAAATGTTGAGAAGTTGCGGTAATCCACAAGAAGTAAATTAATATGCAAGTATGCTTTAATAGATTCAGAAGGTTAAACAATTGCTTATTGATTCCACATATCACTTGTTCCAATTGAGTCGCCATCTAGCAGTAGAACTCGAAGGAGGGCTCTTGGCTTTAGATCTCGACTGTGAACAACGCGCAGTAGGACCGAAGAGGAGGTGATGGAGGCAGGGCAAGGGTACGGCAGCAAGTAACAGAGGTCGCGTGGGATGGAGCAGGGTGCAGCAGCCAGCAACAGCGTCAGGGGAGATGGAGGTTGCGACGGCGGCGCCACTTGTTGGTTCCACTCCAGATCCGTACAGATTCAGGTACGGGGGATAAAAGAAGTGTACCATACCCAATTTTTGACATCCGGTTTGGACCGGGCATGAGGCAGATGGTGCAAACTTACACCCCTAGGTAGATAGATTATTATGTCCATTACTAAATTTTAATGTGTAACAATTACGTTAAGAACACAATTTATATATGGAGTACTTGTTTACATAACTTGTTCTAAGTTTAGTTTAGTTATGAGAAAGATGTCATTCTCCATTAAATTAATAAGCATCGTTACTTTTGAAGGTTAATAATATTAGAAGAAAATGTCCTTTTTATTTTCTCAACAACATGCCCAAGCAAAAATAGGATTTTTTCCATCATAATCTTCCACATCCCACTCATTTCAGGTTTATCGTGTCAATGACCTAACCTATGTAGTACATACATTAAGTTTGTTGCATTCCAAGTATTATACTTATGGAAAGCGAGCTAGATCATCTGAATTCGTGCGTCTGGACTATCCGATGCCTCTTAGGTATATGAAATAGAGTCGTACATATATTGTGCACGTCATTTTTATAGATAAATGACTTACATGCTTTCGTACAATTAAGTTTTGTGTTTAAAGAAGTTGATGATCCGAACGCATTAAGTCGACACAGTCTAGTTCCCACTTATGTTATACTTGTGTGTCAATTGGACATCGCATCAGTGTGTACGGACGTTGTGGACGCTTTTATAGTTTTCTTAACTAACTAAAGGCTAATAAATTCTTGTGGTGATTAGCTCGTATGCATATGCGTGCTTCCGCATCCCCGTTCGTTGAGCGGTGTCAAATTGCAGCATTTTGGCCGGGAAAGGAATTCCTCCAATCTATACTTCCGTTGCCATCGGAAGGGCCCCATCCCACCTGCCAGTAATAACCAAACTGGCAAGCCAAGAAAAACCCACCACCATGTGCTGGGATTCTCATTTCTCAGCACTGGGCCAAACTCCAAACCAGCTCATTCTCTCTCTCGCATGTCCCACCACCGCCGCCAGTTTGACATATGATTACCCATCGCCCTCGTCCTCGGCCGCCCACCGCCCATGTGACACGGCTCCCTGCTCGACGTCCACCTCATTCCAACTGGGCCTAGTTAGAGCGACGCGAGGTGAGTTCCCGTAGAAAAAGGGGCCGGTGGCGCGGTGGAGGCACACCGAACGCCTCAGGAGTCAGCAGGGCTAGCTACTTACTCCACTTCCCATGTGGTCGCCTTGTCGTCAAGTCTCAAACTGACCAGCACAACACAAACAAGTACTTTTCTTTGAAGACACGCAAACAAGTACTTGGTAACCCGGCCAGTGACGGAAGGAGATTGTCCGGACTGTATGCATCTGAATTGTTCAACGTCTTGGGACATATGAAATCAAGTAGTACGTGTATTGTACATGTCATTTTTTAAATTAAATGACTCATATTTTCTCGTACAATTTAATTTCATGTGTTTCGAGACATTAGATGGTCCAGGCACACGATCCAAATGATCGGTTCCGCCATTGGTTCTCTTATGTAAATGTTTCCTCATATTTTTGTTATAAAAGAAGAGAAAACAAACAATTTAGATCGACGAAAGGCCAAAGCAGAGGTCTTGGCTATGGTAAGTACTATTTTAGCAGTCCATGCTCCTAATCTTTTCTTGCTTTGTCTGGTTTTCATCGATTCCACGTCCCATCTCAGTTTGAAACATTAATTGCTTTAGCTTAATTTTGTGCACTGAAAACATAAGTTGAAGAAGAAATGTGCCGGAACAGTCTGAGGTCTTAAATATGCATAAATCACTACAACTTTCCCATCCAAATGTAATTTTAACTACATCATTGCAGTTGTTGATCGTTCTTCCCATTCTAGATTAGTTGTTAGTAATTCACAATTTAAATCTTTTAGACAGTGAAAAATTCGTAAAAATTCCCTCATCATTTCTTTTAAATTTTACATTCCCAATAGAAACTTTAGGCTGCTTAGACTGACATTTCACCCAATTAAGGTTGTGTTTAGAAACTTCATAGAAGTCCTTCTAAGTGACTTCACCTCCCCAAAAACTTACTTCCATAAAAAATGGTGATAAATTTGTTATTTTTACTTACTTCTCAATGAAGAAGGAAAAAACTCATTTCCTATCGAAAGAGAAGATTTCTCCTTCCATGCTGAGTGGTTCCATGTAGACATGCAAAGTATTTTCTCCTCCGTAAGGGAGGGAGAAAAAATAAGATATGAGATAATTATCCTCTCTCCCTCTCTCTCTACACCTTTATGGAACCAATGACTAAGAATATTTCATTCTTTTTCGTTTTTCAAATGAAGGATCAATTTTTTTGCTTTTTTATCTTGTTCAACTAGGATGATTACGAATTTTTAACTATATAATGTTACCATGCATTACTATGTATAAGTTATATTATTTATTTAGTTTGATGGCTATGTTAATATATCATATTCTTTATTAATATATTTTTGTTTGTGCAAATGAAGATTATATCATTATATTTTTATTTTATGATTTAAGTTTTATATATTTGTCACATACTAAATTTTTGGAGGCAAAATTTAAATATCTAAGATTTAGATACTTTATTCAGAACTTATCAAGAAGTCCTTCCAACAATTAATTTTATTTTATGTTTTCAAACTCCTTTCACTTCTAAAATAAGAAGTACTACTATTTGAAATCACTTCCACTTGAAGTCAGTTTTATATAAAGTGCTCTAAAAAAGTTTCCAAACACAACATAAGATTCTAATTCGATTTTTACCTACTGTGATACATGTGTCTTAGGGATGCAAACCGGTCGGTTTCAATGCAGATCTAAGGTACGATCATGACTACATATATTAGCTATCAATTTAATAATGCTATCTGTTAATTATCCTATAAACTAAATAATCGGTCAGACAATCATACTTCAGTGTACCATACATATTTGGTCAGAAAATCTTCATATCCATTACCTCATCGGTTTTGCATATGATTTAAAGGCTCCATTAACTGTCCCGTAAACTTACAACCAGTCGAATAATTGGGCTGTTGGTTACCACTTGCATCCTTAGCCAGAGGTGATTGCAAACGAAACAACGTGGAGGGGAATTAGATGTATTGTAAATAGTCCTCTTCCCATCTTTTGTGGATCTTCTTTTGACTTCTCTACCAAGAAAACATGGGTTGACCTGATTTAATTGCTATCCTTGATTTAAGATAAGAGAAATGTCAGATCTGTGTGAATGACCAGTCATGCATCTCATAGAGAATCCATTGCACCACTTTGTGAAATCCAGTCAATGACTAATACTTATAAACAAAATGACTAATTATACCAACATCTTCCACTAACTCAGGAGGACTCAAGAGGCTACATACTCTGCATGTAGGGTTTGGTGACAAACATCTATGTTATGATACAGTTTTTTGGTTACCAACTTCACAACCACTCAATCAACAACCACAAGGCCGCCTACAGTCTCCCCTGTGCTAACTACCCATTCACGTAACGCTTGTCGGCCTTCTTTTCCCCTGCTCTTGGAGAGCAATTGTCTCATTTACAAATAACTAAATCTAAAGCCAGAAGAGGTTTGGGGGAGTGGGACGGAGAGAGACAACTCTTCAATGAAGCTCATCATCTGACAGAGAAAAGAGCATCAATTTAATAAAATTTGACAAAGAAAGATCAAGAGAAGAGCTGTTATCTTCATTCATTCTCTGCATAAGAGATCATCTGGCATCTGGGAACATGTCGGGCTTCGAAGGAATGCTTCCCTGAGTATTATCCATACTTCCATAATGGCTGTCAAAGTTGAAACCCGTCACTGAAGTGCCCTCATTTTGTTGCCATCTTTTAAGTCTTTGTGAGAGAGTTTCAGGGTACCCGGCACTGTAACTATCTTCCTCATTAGAGCAGCTAGGTTTCCACTGGCCAACAAGTGGAACCAGTACGTTAACTGCATGTCCCATGTCTGGCCTCTGATGAGCCTCACGACTGGTACAGTGGCCTGCTAGCTCGGCCATTATGGAGATACAGTTGAAGTCTTCTTCATTAAGATCAAGCCTAGCGTCAACAGCCTTCCTAATGTTATCCTTGTTTATCAGAACTCGACGGAACCAAGAAACGAGATGTGTGCTTTCATCAGGGAGTGACTCATCAAGTGCTTTTCTGCCGGTGATTAATTCCATCAGGACTACGCCAAAGGCATAGACATCAACTTTGGTTGTTACCCTTCCAGTAGCTGCAAGGAAACAAAACTAATTTCAGCTCAATTCCTTCTTATCCATAAAAACTGCTAACTTTATTTGTTAAAGCTTAGTCCTACTTTATTTGTTAAAGTTGAGTCTTACTTGAAAAAATGAGTTTCACTATCCTTTTAGGAAAGTGAAAAAGAATAAACAACACTACCAACAACTTAGAACGAGGATATGTGATAGAGTTGGATGGATATGTAACAGTCTTTTAAATGATATTTTTGAAAAATAGGAAAATTTAGAAAGCTGGGTGAACTGCAATTCAATCAAAGGAATAACACTACCATTTGGAAATTAATGAATGATCAACATCATATCCAATACTATGGTTATCTTATTTGGTTTAATCAAAACAATCAGAATAGTGCAAACATTTGAGCATATGCCTCATAAAGAAGAACTGTCAAATAGGAAATCCCTTGAAAGAAAAGTCAATATCAAATAAAGATATTCAAAAAGGAAAAGAAAGGAACAATTCAATGACTAGACCATAGAATAGCAACAGAAAAGGGTGTGTAGAAGGTACTTTTTCATAAGACAAGATACAACTCTTGGAGCAATGTTCACCGAAAACACATGGAAACTAAAGTCAATACCAAATAAAGATATTCAAAAAGGGAAAAAGAAAGGGACAGTTTAATGACTAGGCCATAGAATAGCAACAGAAAAGGGCATGTCGAAAAGGGTGTGTTGAAGGTACTTGTTCGTAAGACAAGATACAACAATTCTTCACTGGAAACTATACCAATAGCTTATAATAAACTGCCTGATTGTTACCCATTCAATACCAGAAACAAAAGGGATCAGATGGTAAAAGATTATGCTTCTGCTCCAAAGGAAAACTTATTAACTTATTAATTGCATTAGTGCATGAGAATTTCTAAGCTAAAGCATTGTTTTGTTTAAAGACTGATATCTAGGATGGCTGGTTCCAAACAGGAATCATACCAATCAATAACAAGTCAGCCATGCCATGGCCCTTAGATCAACTTCATACAGATATTACTCTGATAGAGATATCAACCACAAATATAAGCTTGGAAAAAGAAATAAGATAATTTCTACTATTCTGCAATGAATGAAAAATACAAATGGATACAAGGCATCTAAATTGACAGTAGAAAAGGAAAAAAAGGAAAAAAGAAAAGGGTGCTACAAAAATATCTACAAAAGGTTATCTATAAATGGCATATATTTTAGGAACACTGAATAGGATATTTCACACCTGCAATATACTACCCTGAAAACGTGGGAAAGTAAGATTTTATAAATCAAGAAAAATGAAGATTTCATTAAATCAAGAAACAATGACAACAGCAAAAACAACTTATGGGAGTCTTTTTACATGAACTTGAAAGCCACATCATCTTGCAGAGATTAAGGAAAATAGATGCAAAAAGCTAAAAAATGAACTTACACAACTGGAGAATCATGCGGATAATGTGGATTTTGGCTTAACATATGATTTTGGATTATTAGAGGAGAAACTTCAACTAGTATAGTGGATTAAAAAACATCTTAGATGTGACTCGAAGTTCAATTCGATAGAACACCCACACATGATAAAAGAAGAAGAAGCAGAAGATCAATCTTACTAACCAATGTAATCCCACTGGAAAGTCAGCTTATTCAGAAACATGCATACAACTATTCTAATATACTAACAGACCATGGAATGGTATACTCTTCAAGATATCTGATATTGAAATGGAGAGCGAATCATTCTTGGTTTACTTACATTAAATCCACAGTAAATTTTATTCACCATCATAGACTTCAGTGGTCTTGGGTTTGTAATGACAAAAGGAAATAGACCTGGTGATTGCATACACTTGAACCAATATACTAAGAGTCTACAAAATGACATGTTCTTCTGGATATCTGATCCTGAATGCCACCAATGGTATTGTTAGTTCCATCATATCATAATATAGGGCAAAAGCAGGGAAAAGATATGCATTATGACTTGTTTGCAGCCTCCTAGTCTTAACCCTTAAGAGGTCTTAGGTTTGTAACAACAAGAAGAGGAAGTTGTAGTCTTGGTGATTGTTAGAATCCAAACAAACTTGTCAGATAGTCTATTAGAATCAAACGTTAATTTCAAATCTGCAAGATGGTAGCAAATGGAAAGAAATATAGACAACACTTACTAGCATACTCAGGAGCAAGATATCCAAACGTTCCCGCTAACCGTGTCTGGACAGAATTCTTGCCATCAGGAGCAAGCTTGACTAAGCCAAAATCCGAAACTTTGGCCCTCAAATCATTGTCCAATAGGATATTTGAAGGTTTTAAATCCCGGTGAATGAAACTTGTTTGGGCCAAACCGTGCAAGTATTCTAATCCTCTAGCCACGTCGAGTGCTACTGTGAGCCTCTGCTTCCAAGTGAGGGGAGGGTATTCATTCTGATGACCATGAAATAGGTGCTGGCCCAATGTGCCCTGGGGCATGTATTCGTATACCAACAATTTCTCATGTTCGTGCTCGCAGTAACCTAGAAGTGCAACCAAATGCCTGTGCCTGACCTTCTTCAATACTTCTATCTCTGCCTTAAACTCACCCATTCCTTTCATACCCATGTCAGTGCATTCCATTCTCTTCACAGCAATTAAGGTCCCATCAGGCTGCTCTCCCTTGTAGACTACACCAAATCCTCCACTGCCCAAGATATTTCCTTCACTAAAATTGTTTGTTGCTCGCCGGAGGTCCTGTATTGGTATAGACATGCTTTGGGCTTCAATCAAATGGGAGTTCCCATACTCACCACTGCCTTGGCTGTCAAGTCCACTGGTAACAAGAACATTTCCATTGAGTCCAGACATATTTATCTTCACCATTTCTGGCGCACTCGGGGGACTGTGAGTCTCAACTTTACCGAATTGTTTCGCACGATTCTTGCGTTTTCTGTAGCAAATTATGGCCGATCCCCCCACAACAGCCAGAGAGAACAAGACGATCAGGGCAATGTACCCGGCCGACATAGAACGAGATCTCCCAGATGAACTCCCCCCTGCTGATGATGACGATGATGATGACGGACTGGCAGCACCGTTGCCAGAACCAGAACCCCCGGAACTGCCAGAACCCCCGTGGGTTCCAAGAAGAGGATTGCCGTCGGTGATTACCTTCACAGTTGCCCCAAAAGCCGGTACGTCGCCGGTGAGATTGTTGTTGCTGACATCAAGAAGCTGCAGTTGGATCAGTTTAGTCAAGCCCGAGGGGATGACGCCGGTGAGGCTGTTGTTCTGCAGCTTGAGCACCTTCAACGCCGTGAAGTTTGTGAAGCTATCGGAGATGTACCCCACCAGATTCTGCCCTCCAAAGCTGAGGGTTCTGATGTTCCCCTGTGGATCACAGGACACAAAGAGCCAGCCACTGCAGGGGTTGTTCCCTTTCCACGTATTGGCAAGGCTAGCCGGGTATCCAAATCCCTGGGCGACGCCGAGGAGGTCGGTGACCATCTGATCACAGGGGCCCGGTTGGGCCTTGCAGAAGCTGTTGCCGGCGGTGGCATCCACCTGAACGGCGCTCCCCAGGCTTGGGAAGGGGCCCTGCAGCATATTGTTGGAGAGGGTGAGATTGCGGAGGCCCGGCAGCGCCGACAGCGACGACGGCACGGGCCCCGTCAATTGGTTGTCCCTGAGCTGGAGATCCACCAGGGAGGTGCATTTCGACAGGTCCGGTATGGGCCCGGTGAAGCTGTTGCCGTGCACCCACGCCACCGTCAGCTGCACCATGGAGCCGAGGACGTCGAGCGGCCCGGAGAGCTTGCCAGTGGCTGCGGTGGTGGAGGCGTTGAGGAGCTGGTTGTTGAGGTAGAGCTCCCGGATGTTGGTGGATCCGAGGGAGGCGGGGAGGCGGCCCACCAGATAGTTGTAGGAAAGCCTCAGAGACTGGAGGGAGACGAGGCCGTCGAACGAGTCGGGGACGGCGCCGACGATGGAGGCGTTCATGGCGGAGAAGTGGAGGAGGTTGGTGGACTGGAAGAGGTCGGGGGGGAGGGTCCAGGGGGAGAAGGGGTTGTGGTCGAGGGAGACGTCGAGGAGGCTGGTGAGGCCGGAGAAGAAGGTGGGGGGGAAGGATTCGAAGGCGTTGTTGCCGAGGTAGATCTCGCGGAGGTTAGCGAGGCCGGCCAGGGAGGGGAGGGCGCCCCCCAGCTGGTTGCGCTGCAGGGAGAGGCTCTGCAGCGAGGAGAGGTTGGCGATCTCCGGGGCGAGGCGCCCCTGCAGCGAGGTGCTCTGCAGGTTGATGATGGTGACGCGGCCGGAGGAGTCACAGCTGACGCCGGCCCAGCGCCCGCCGCACGGGTCCAGCGTCGGGTCGGTGCTCCATTGCTTGGGCAACGGCGTTATCGACTTGGCCAGAGCCGCCATCGCCGCCGCGTCTCCCGGTTCCGTGCTGCCTTGGCTGCGGGGGAGGACCAGCAGCCGCAGAAGCAGGAGGCCGAGGAAGGCGAGGGCTTTCCCCATCGCCACGACGAGGCAAGGACGCCGCCAACACCACCACCGCCGAACAATGTGCGGGTGAGGGAGAGATGGGAGAAGTGAGGACGAAGACGATGGGGATGAGAGAGAGAGAGAGAGAGAGAGAGAGAGATGTGTTAATTGTTGTTATTGTGGGGAAGAAGGGCTAGGGTGGTGGGAGGGGTGCGCTTCTCCTGGCAAAAGCGCGTTTTCTGGCCGCAGGCTGGCTTGCCATAAACGAATGCGGGCGGGACGAGTTGGTTGCGATACGCACCAACTGGATGCGCTTCCAGGTGGAAGGAGAGTTATGTTATGTCTCAGGCTCTCCGCCTTGTCGCTTCATGTTTGTTCCAATTCTAGTTGCAATATTGGTTGGGATTTCCCTTCTCCACAACCAATGGGTGGCAATGGCGTGGCCCACCCAGTGCTTCTGCGCATGTTGACGCTTGGAGTCGATGTGCACCGGGACTGCAGACTTTCCCCGCCGGGGTCGATGACAGTGTTCCGTTTCGTTTGGGGTAAGGTTTCCGACGGCCCACATCACATGATTTCACACGCCTCAATAGTCTCCGAGCGCCGCTCCGAAAACATAATAATAAATTAATCATAATAATCTCCCAAGACGTAGAGAGATTGAAAAAGTTCACCTATCTCATATTTCAAATTAGTTAATATAATTAAAAATAAGTCTTTAAAAATATGTGTATGTAAAAAAAAATCCTGTATATTTTAGGATAACTAAAAGCCTATATGATGAATCGGGTTTATCTTTTGGTCTTTCTACTTCCTCCTTGGCCCTCCAAACAACCCCCCTCCCCCCGGAAGGGGGCTAATAAGACTAATAACCCCTGCTTGCATGTTGTACTCGCAGCAGTTTTGATTAATATATAGATAGATATAGACCGTAGATCAAGAAAGAGAGATGACTGGAGCACCAATGATCCCCGCCTTAAAAAGTTGTTGCACTGGTTGTAGTTGATTGATCGATAGATGAATAGATAGACGAAGAAAGAGTTAAGAATGCAGTACTAAAAGACCCCTCTTTGCATAGTTGTTGCAATGACAGCACAACAGTTCGTAATACAGAGAGAGAGAGAGAGAGAGAGAGAGAGAGAGAGAGAGAGAGATATTTTAAACAGTAAAAGACCCCTCTTTGCTACTAACCCCACCTGTAGGAGGGAGACTAAACATGTAACTCCCTCGAAAAAAACAGGGTGTAGATGGTAAAATTGTAGGATCTAGGGACCACAAAGTAAATACATATAATTTTTTCTGAAAGCCATATACACGTCGAAAGTCTCATCTTGTTAAATCATTTTCTACTTATTGTGAACTATGAGCAGCATCTATTTGTATTCATAGTTGTAAAGTATAAAGTAGATATGTACTTACTCAATTTCATGACCTTTCATGCTTAAATTCATGTGGATATAGATAGACATACATACATGCAAACATACATATGTACATAGTATCATATATATAATAGTAAAATAAATTCATTTTTGTGTTTACAAGACATTGACCAGTATTATTATTTCTGATCAATAAAATAAAATAAAAAACTTTTATTTTATAATAAAAATTCACTTATATCAATCATTTCATAAGAACAAGATGAAAAGAAGAAAAGAATGGATCTGACAAGTTTCAAGTATTCAATTTCACTAATAAGATATGGAGACTTAATTTATATTTGGAATCACATAAAAAATTTATTTATCTCAAAAAGGTTTACAAATAATTCTCACAAAATGTCAATGACTATCAGCATGCTTGTCAATGGAAAATAAAGTATATTATAAGAAATTAATTAGTCAGTTGGATATTCAAGAGCCAAAAGCTCATTAATTCAAAGATTTATTTTTTTCTAGATTTTATTATTTGGTTTAGTTTAGGTGGAAACTTATTTTGTAAAATTCATAAAATAATGAAATAGTGAAAAAAAAAATATGATTGTTCTGATTCCAAAATCTTATGATAGTCAATATGGGTCCTCATCAACCATCAATGTATGGTGTTTCTTGATTGATCATTACTCTCCATAGTGAACATATTATTAACTGTGAACCTATGCCAAGTTATTTACATAGGAGAATAGAAAAAATTACAGAAAATCAAACAATTTTACAATATTTGTCTTATGTAATTGTGGGTGAATTTTGAAATCCCGAAATTTAAAAAAATATCAATTTGGCAATTTGAAGTTCAGAAGCCCAAGTTCCTTAATGGAAAGTTCATGACTTACGTCACTAGAAGCCAGTACATAAAACAAGTCAAAATGAAGCCCAAAACACATAAAATTTGGAAGAACATCTCCAGCTGACTTTCTAAAGTGTTTGCAAAGTTTCAGACTTTTTCAAGTTTGGGAAGGCCCACTTTGATAGGGGTCGGTCCCTATGAAGCTCTATTGAAGCCTCTTGATGACTTAAAGGCTACCACAAGGTCAAAAAGTGGTCAAAGCAATTCCAAATGAGATGAAATTTGGATAGTTATCGAAATTTGTGATGCTTGTGCTAATGCCACTAAAATTAGCTCAATCTAAGACCTAAAGAGCTCAAATCATAGGGGTCAACCCTTTTGAACTTAAAAGTCAATCACTATCAACATTCAAGGCAAATGGCTTCTAAATTCAATGAAACTTGAGGAAACACCTTTGATTGAACTATCAAGACTGTCTACAGTGATTTTAAGCTTTTTAGAGCTTCAGTTGCTCCAAGCATAAGGGTCAACTAGTAAATGGCCCCTAAATTGATGAAAATGCCCTGAAAATGGAACAGAGGTAAATTAATGTTAGAATGTGATGAAATTTGAGGGGTTCACTTTCAAATCACCCAAGGAGATCAATGGAATCGAAATCATATAAATTGGAGGTCTAAACTGTAAACACCATCAATCCTTAAAGCATTATCATCATTCTGCTGCTGAATTAAAGACGCTACACAGATGTCACACATCGTTGAGAAATAAAGGATGAACTGTCATGCGACATTGTCCTTTATTAATTAACACACAATACACCTCAAGAGGATTACATACATAACAAAATTTCCTCTCGATACTCTAATATTCCTTAAAAGAAAACTTTCATAAAGTAAGAAAAATAAAAATGCTAGTTTCCTTAGATTTCATGTTCTTGTCCTACTTCTATCTCTGAATTTCCTAAAATTTTTTAGTTAGTAAACAACATGAGTATCACAAGTTAGTAGATATCTTACCTCTACACATGGCATAGCTTATAACAATGGAGAATGAACATAATAGATAGCAAAGTTCAGAATTAAAATGTTGGTAACATGAACAAATCTTCTAGATAACAGAGTTCAAAGCATAATGGAATAGATAGAGTGTTAGATATCATAATTTTGGAATTATACCTCCCAACCATAGTTTTATTTGGTAAACCAAATAGAACATAATAGAAACCATGGTACTGCGCAAACCGAAGATCATTATGTATCGCCGTCCTACGATTTTCCTAGACAAAATTTAGGATTTTTTAAGGCATTACCTATTACCGTCCCTTAGAATTTTTTACTTCTGTAGCGTTACGTGTCGTCATCCCGCAGAAGGGTTAACCAAATTCCTATAGTAGGACTGTCATTATTGTCTTAACATATTCATAGATCAAAAATAGAGTAAGATTGAGCGAAAGCAGTTACAGAAACTAGGGTAAACCAATGGAGTGTCAAATGAGGGTTAGAATGTCAAAGTCAATAGTAAATTAGGAAGCAATCAAAAGTAAGAGTTAGGGGTTACAATCAAAGTTAGAGACAAAAAAAATGACAAGTCGGAGTTAGAGACAAAAGAAATAATAAGTCAGAGGTTAGAGGCAAAAGAAATAATAAGTTAGAGGTTAGAGGTCAAAGGTTTGAATCAGAGGCAAGATGTCAGAACGAAAGAAAGTGTTGAAATCAAAATCTCATAAATGTGTAGATCATAATGTAAAATAGCCACGGAGAGGAAATAAAGGTGACCACGGAGAAGTAAATACAATATAAGCACAGAGACATCAACTATCTACCGATTAATTTGGTATAAGGAAGCAAAATGGGAAATAGCCAAAGAAATGTAGGGATAGAAAATTACTACCGAAGTAAGCTGCCTACTTGTTCCATCAACTATAATACTCTTTAAGCGCAGCGAAAGGGCTTGCGGCAGTAAGGCAAATGCAGGAATCTCTTAAGGTCTCCCTCTCTCTCTCTCTCTCTCTCTCTCTTTGTCTCTCTCTCTCTCTCTCTCTCTCTCTCTCTCTCTCTCTCCTCCTAGCTACCCTCTTCTACGTCTCTTCTTTGAGTGCCCTCCTTAGGAATGGGTTGGAGGAGGGGACCCCCTTTCTATTTATAATGGAGAAAAGGTGTTCGGATGGTGACATGTGTCCTATGAGGTGTCACTATCCTATCTATCCTTATCCACATCTTAATTAGATTTGGGACAAATGTCCCTATTGGATAAACATTAATTAGCTTTGGATATATGTCCTATGAGGTGTCACTATCCTATCTATCCTTATCAACATCTTAACTAGATTTGGGACAAGTGTCCCTATTAAATAAGCATTAACTAGATTTGGACACATGTCTTGATTAGATAAGGATTCCTATCCTTTAACTTTTTAAATGTTAATCATGACCGTTATTCTTTACCAATACCTATAACCCTTACTAACATCCTTTAGTAAGAGAACTAGTGTAAACTATCTTGATACCAGTCTTTTAAAAGAATTGTATAGACATCCTTACATCATGACTACTTCACCAAGTAAGCCAAAATCAACTTTTTTGGGTATTTGAAGGCACTTTTAGTATATTTCTCTCACCCTCTATTTCTCTCTCTCTCTCCCCTTCTTTCTCTCACCCTATATTTATCTCTCTGTCTCCAGTAGGCTCTCTCAATTTGTAAGGATTGAAGTTCGAATTCAGTTATCGGGTCAGTTTCGGTGTCGGACCCCTTGGTTTGAGCCCTTGTGACGCGGTTCAAACGGCGTCCGATTATGGAGACGCGTTTTAGAATATGCCACGTGGGCGCCACGTGGGCCGGTTTCGGGCCGCGAGAGTACGGCCCCGGTCTTATCGTATGAATGGCGTCTTGCATGGTCGACGTTATTCAGAGTACGGCCCTGGTATGTCAGTATACGAACCCGTTTGTCGTTTGATTGGTGTCGGTCTTGGACGACGCGTTTTAGCTAGTTTCGGTTTGACCCCGCAAACTCTCCCTCCTTTCTCTCATTTCTCTCATTCTCTTCTCTCTCCTCCCTCTCTCCGACCCATCCACTCCCCCTTCCCCCTTCTCCTTCCTTTCCTCTCCCCATTTCTCCTCTCCCTCCACTCCATCAACCTCCTAACTTCCATCACTATTACCACCATCTCCTCCGCGATGCATCTCTCTCCGGACGGCGGCCGACGTCCCGGTGGAGTGACGGCGTCCACGGTGGTACCGGCGGCGGCTTGTGGTGTGGCGGTTCAGCGGCCAGGAGCCGATTTTCCTGGTGTTTTGTTTAAAACCATGATTTTCCCGCTTTAAAAGTATGAAATATGTATGGGTGCTTCTGGAGTAGAAAGCATGTTTTAAGGGGGAGTTCTCTGTGAAATGATTAGGCTTCTCCCCTACCTTCTCCATTTTTTTGTATTTTGTGCGATTTGGGGGAGAAATCCCACTTTGTGACTCGGAGGAGGCCGGAGGGGGGGAACCTATCTGCGAGTGCTAAATGGCGTCTAAGGACAGCGACGCCATTTTAAATGGCGACTTCCACCCGAGACGCGATTTAGCCCAGATAAGGATTTCTCTCTCTGTCTTGAATAGCGTCCAGGGACAGCGACGCCATTTTAAATGGCGGCTGCCAGGGGCGACGCGATTTAGGCCATATTCTGAGGCCAGTTTTTCGTATGAACTAGTTTATGGGTCTTGAATGACGTCGGCCATGGGCGACGCGATTCAGGACAGAACCTCATTAATCCATGCAATTAACATGTGTTTACATTGTTAGATAGTTGGTTAAATGCATGCTTAAAAACGTACTTCAAGGACGATGATTTCTACATGATCAGATCGCATTGTGTTGTGTTTTGTGCGACCGTGGACCTAGAGTGACAGTTGTTAGCGTTTAGGCACCCTATGTCAGTGTGGGAGTGACACGGCGCTGGTGTGGGAGTGATGGGGTGACGCCTAGAGAGAGGGTCACCTGGTGTATCCCGAGGTATAGCTAGTACCGATGTGGGAGTAGTACATTCGGAGTGTCACTCGTACTGGGGGAAGCAGAACCACCTAGAGCTAGACAGGCCGGAGTAGCCAGCGCGCTATCTGAGGGATTGTTGTTTGGTCCCAGCGGGTCAGTGTTTCCCGCATTCGGCCGTGTGGTTTGTGTGTTTAGCCGAGACGCTGGCTGTGGACTCCGTGGTGGAGTGGTTTCAGAGTTGTGCATGTTATATTGATGAATGCATGCGTTTTATATCGAAACTTGGGAATCTTTGGGAGTTGTGTTTACTGTTTTATTTATTTAAATTGCCTATATTTGTATTGTTGCACTGTGGGTGCATGAGTGGGTGGTCGGGATCGAAGGATCCCTACTAAGTCCATTTCGATGAGACTCACTCCTGCGATTTTCAAGTGAGGGTTCCAGGCAGGCGTAGCGTGGACGATGTTGTCTCGGGTTGCGCGTCAGCAGCCACTGTCCCGAGGTATGCCCCGATGTAGTTGTTATTTTTCTTTCAGGCCTGTACGCTTAATTACTTCTTTTCAGTTGGAATATGTAATTATTTGCTGAGTCAAGTCAAATTGTAATAATTTTTAATTCATGCACTTCCTTTACAATTCGATGTGATATGGAATGTTTAGCTTACTTTATCATTTATTTATCAGACTTATCGAGATCTTGGTTTGACTCCAAATTTTAATGATTCGGTACCCATTTAGTAATCGGATCCCCGATTATAGGGTGGCGGTCGTTACACAGTTCCTCTCTGCACTCCTCTCTCTCTACATCCGTCTTTCTCTATACTTTCTCTTCTCTTTCTCCATACACGCTCTCTCTTTCTCTCTCTTACTATTCCCCCTCTCTCTCTCCCTTTTGGTTCTCTCTCTATCTCTTCTTCTCTCTCACCCACTCCCTCTGTTTCTCTCCTTCGTTCGCTCTGCCTGCACCAGTACGAAGGCCAGGGGCCACGCGTTCTTCCGCCTCCGCACGCACCCTCCACATGTCGCTCTGCGGCAATTCGCAGGGCTCTCCTCGTCGCTTGAGCCCCCCGAGTGGGAGCACTCGAGGCACGCATCGACGACATCGTCGATCAAGCCGCCGGGCGCATGGCACGCCCGCAAGTTGCTGCTACGCGGCAGCCCCGAGACCACCCAACCACCCGCCGTACGCCACGCGTTGTGGCCCGACGCACTCGCACTCCTAGACTGCCGCCCACTGTGCCTCTTTGCTCCTGCCGCTGCACCGGGCCCATTACACCACACTGTTCTCGGCCGATTGTTGTCCTGCTACTCGTCCGAACCATTGCGCCCCCTACTGCCCACCGGGCTACTACTGCTTCTCTTCATTTTCATTCTTCTTAGTTATTTCTTATATTTGGATAATTTATTCTTCCTAGTTCATTTAGGTTTAATATTTGATGTTGTAATTTCTTTCTTTCTTTTTTTTTATGTGTAACATTGTTATCTCTAGTTTTCTATTAAATTCACTCTTTCCCGTTTTAAGCATGGTGATCTTTATTCTTCTTTAGAACTAGTTTAATTATCTAAACTAGATTTAATTATTTAGTCGTGTACTAGGGGTATTTTCTAGTGTTAATTAGGAGTTCTAGAGAGCATTCAAGAGGTGCGATCAATTCTTTGCAAATATTTAATTAGTTTTTTTAAATCTTGAGTTTTAAAGTCACCTTTGTGCTAATTTTAAACCATTCTATTTTCAACTCTCTCTCTTAAGATTTTCATCAAAATAACTCAAGGCTTTCAAATCTAAAATCTAGTTCTCTGTGGATCGATCCAGGTTCACCACTTAACTATTTTCAAATCAATTGTGAGTCCCAGTAATTTTTGAGTTAGTTGCCGTGAGCATTTAACGATATGCATCAGCCACACATCAGTCCGTTTGCTAGTTGAAAATTGGTAAGAGGAGTTTATTAGGACCACAGATTTTCCAAAATTACTATAAGAAAATTGACATCATCAAGAAGTGACTGCTCTCTGCTTAGAGTCGACAGAAGACTTATTCAGACAATAGAAGATGAAAGCTAACATTTGAAGTGGGAGAACATGTGTTCTTGAAAGTCTCTTCTACAAAGGGTGTGATGCGATTTGGGAAGAAAGGAAAGATTAGTCTAAGGTTCATCGGACCATTTTAGATTCTACAACGAGTTGGTGAAGCAGCTACCCCACCCCGCATTGGCCAATGTACATCCAGTATTCCATGTGTCCATAATAAGAAAGTACATTTCAGATCCATCCCATGTAATTAAATATGGCACACTGGAGGTGCAGCCAAACTTATCATACAAAGAGAGGCCCACCCGCATTATGGACCACAAAGAGAAACTATTGAATACAAAGGTGATTCCTCTAGTGAAGGTTCTATGGCAACATTGTTCTACATCGGAAGATACCTGGGAAACAGAAGAAGACATGAAAAAGAAGTATCTCTTCTTATTTGGTGAGTTATGTTGGTTTAAATTTCAAGGACAAAATTTCTCTATAAGAGAGAGGATGTTATGTCCTAGAATTTAGTCCATTCTAATTAGTTAATATCCATAATTAATTAAGTTTAATTTGATTAATTAATAGGTCATGGATAATTAGGTTAGATTATAGTTAATTATTTATTAAAATAATAAATTTAATGTGGAAGAGTCACTAGATAAACCATTTGGCCTATTAAGCCCAATAGTGTTCTAAGAGAGAATTTAGTGAAATTCCAGCACTTCGTTAAATTTCTAGGTTCAGAGTTATGTGATAGCAGCTTGGTAAACAATAACTTTTCGTTTGATTAGCCAAAAATTATGATCTTGATATCTTTGGAAAGAGATAACTATGATATACAACTTTATAGAAGAAAACTTTCACTAATTCTAATAGGAATTAGGTCGAATTTGAGGGTTTTCGTATTAGGAGATAATTATGTGTGAAAATAGATTTCCTAGTTGTACTAGTAAGTGACTTTTACTTAGAGGTTAAGTCTTCTAGGACTGACATTTGACTCCAACATAGAAAGAAGGGTTTATTAGTTGTATTGAGAAGTCAAAAGACTATGTAGAGCTCATTAGTTCGTGCTAGGGCTTTTAGAGCCGCACTTAAACTTTCAAAATAAGAACATGGTATTCTTCATAAAGAACTAGAAGAGATTTTTAGTTTAATATCTTATTGATAGATTTTAATATGTGATTTGTATTCTAGGAGGTATAGAAGATGCGGGAGAAGATCTAGAACAAGAGGGATTTGTGTCTAGAGCTTAAGGATTTACTTAGGGAGGGATTGGTTGTTCTTCCTCTAAACGTAGGCGATGATAACCAATCACTTACATATTTTGTATTATATAAAAACTAAAGTTTTGATTTATGGAAGTGGTCAAAACATATTTTTGGAATCTCAATCTATAGTTCTAAGATCTTTGATTTTCATTAGATTCATGAATCCTACCCAAAACTCTTGATTTTCTTAACTTTAGGTTGACAGGTTGAATTCACGTCAACCATCAGGTGACACGACTTTAATCGTGTAGGAATACCTATAGCGGAAGTCATCCTACAAACATAAGGGGAAGACGATGATGAGGAAGATGATCTAATACCCTCGAACTGCACGAACATCAGAACGCGGAGAGATGTGTAACATGAGCACAGTCTCCCTCTAGTTTCCTCTCTCTATCTTGCTTGATGCATGCAACTGCATAGAGAGTTACTGTTGCTTTTATAGAAAGGAGGAACCAGTCCAATTTAACCTTAAATAGGATCCTACCCATAACAGGATCCTAATGGACACCTAATGGGTTAAGTCCAATAAACGTATTCTACTTACTAGACCTAATAGTGTGTTAAGCTTATGCGGCCCGCAAACACAAGTAGACCACTATATCGAGTATAGAATCCAACATTCTACCACTTGGTCCAACTTCTCACCAGTATATCATTTATTTATTTTTTCAAATCATGCCTTCCTTTTCAGACAATCATTCTTGACGTGTCCAGATATCTATATTCAGTGTTCAATTATAATGAGTTGGTGGCATTATGGCACATGGAAGGTAATGTGTAATTGAATGCACTTGCCGTCATGATCCATGTCATTTTATTTACTATTCTTGAACTTTTTAGATTCCATTAACTAGAATGGTGTGTACTTTTATTTTTATCATGCGCACACATGCCGTGTTTCTCTCTTCAGGTGCAAGCCCATGACACTAAATCTTCAAGAGTCATTTTGAAATTATATATATACTTATATTATATGTATATTTTTAAAGAAAGATTTGATGTACTTGTGACAAGTTGGACCATGTAGGAGAATGTTGGGTTCTATACCCGATATAGTGGTCCACTTGTGTTTGTGGGCCGCATATGCTTTACACACCGTTAGGTCCAGTAAGTAGAATATGTTTATTAGACTTAACCCATTAGATCCCATTAGGATCCTGTTATGGGTGGGACACTATTTAAGGTTAAACTGGAACTGGTCCCTCCTCTCTATATAAGCAACAGTAACTCCCCATACTATTGCATGCATCAAAAGAGATAAAGAGAGGAAACTAGAGGGAGACAGCCCAAGATGATGCCTTTAAGATGTAAAATTCGCGTCATGCGCTCCTGACGCGACATTAAAATTGCGTCCACTTTTCTTAACGTGACTTTTACTTATGGACTAATGGCTCATAAGCCTCTAGCTACGGTTAATAGTTACATTTATGAGGGTCTTTAACTATGGTTTTCAGAACCTGTGTCCAATTTCCAAGCTAAATTTAGATTGGCAATAACTCCTTCGTACTTGGCCAATTGTCCTGAAATTTTGACATCTTGATTTTGAATATTCTATCTACGGATAAATTTTCATAATTTTTAGATTTAATTTACCTATTATTCTCTATTTATTCATTGGCTTCAATTTGACTTAAGTTCTTTATATATCATTTGATACTCTAGATCACTCATTTGTTGTTCGATTTCTATGAAATTTTGTCCACACATTACATATAACTAATTTGACATGTTCATCAAATTTGATAATTTTTTAAATCTATTTGCTATTTATACCATAATTATTTATTTTTTATCCTAAAAAATTAGTTTTAATGGCCAAAAATTATGTTTAGCAGTTCAAAACTTCTGAGAAAATTTCAGTAACTTATTTTGCTATCCCGTAAGTCCGATAACCCTTTGATTTTCAACCCAATAAGTCCGATAACCCTTTACTGGTTAAAGTAATTAATTTAATATCTCATATTAAATTATTACTTAACTAATTAGATAATTTACCATCCGGTGATTCAAGTTTGATCAGTTCAGTGAACTCGTTCATCAATGAGCACCTACAAGTTCGCCTTAGTATCTCTACACAAATAACTATAAGACCAATCACCCTCATTATATGAGTATGAGTAGCTTATACTGATCTCACGGATACTTAATGTTTTTCTCAAGTATCCTCAGACTAGGAACAATTAAGAATATGTGTTTAAAAGATATTAATCTCATTATTATGATCTTATCATAAATTAATATCTATTGCACACATTCATAGACTTCATTAGGATGTGTTCAATTAGATTACATAATGGACATAAATGCCATTATTATTATTATAAGAGCAAAATTGTACAACATATATAATTGGCTTGACAAACACATACAATACTAACATATTGGTCTAACACCTCACCTCAGCTTGTCTTCCCCTTCACCACCTAAAGGAGTAGGTACGCCATCATCCGCAACTGGTCCCTCATTTTCCTCAAGAAAGAGGCACACCATCTAGCCTTAGTTGGTCTGCTCCCTCACCATAGGAAGGAGGCACACACAAGACTTCAACCTCCTACTAGCACAAGAGACAAAATTTGTTCAAAGGTTACATAAATATGCCTCTTATCAGGCCATAATTGTGTGCAATAAAACCAAAAAGAAACAACACAAGACTGAGGATGTTGAGAAGTGGTGCCTTGATGTTGTTGATGAAGGGCCTGAGAATTTCTAAGTGTGGCATAGCGGAAGATGAGGAAGAAATTGGGCACATAGTGTTCTGTCAGTGAAGCAATACATCTACTACCGACCCACCTAGTGTGCACTGTAAAAGGTAGAGAAGGAAAGTCCATTCTACCACTTTCTCCACTCGTGCCCCCTTATTTCTAGGACTCATCCTCGGTTTCATCCTCAGACCAAGCCTGACTTGATCATCGAAGGGTCATAAGCACTACCTGAGATCGACCCTCTACTTCCCTACAAGATCCAAGGCTCTAAAGCGCCCTCGATTCACCTCCGAGTGCCAAGAGGACCATCCAACCCCTTTATTTAGGTAAAATCTTCTAAATCTAACTCCAACATGTAACATCTCCTTCAAATTTCAATCAATGAGAAGAGGAGTCGGGTTCAGGAATCCAATGGACAAATGAATAATGAGCAATATTACCGTAGTCTCTACACTTGAGGGAGTAGCGGCCGCTCGCCTTACGTCTAAATAAATCCAGGATGGCCGATGCCAAGCACAGGTCCCCTCCGTTCCACCTCCCCCGCCTTACGTCTAGCGGATGGCCGATGCCAAGCACAGGTCCCCTCCGTTCCACCTCCCCCGCCTTACGTCTAGCGGAAGAAAAAAGGTACAGCGATCAAACATGCCAACGGTCATCCTATTCTTGACCATCGGATGGCCTCCAGCTACTGATTTGCTGTACTGCGGCTGGACGACCACCAATGTTCCAGCTCCATGGCGACCTCTTGGAAGGGTATGTACACGTTCTGCTTGTGATCTTGATGCTTTCTCTATTTTATTTTATTTTTCTCATGTTCCCATCCCTCACCCTCCAATCTGCTATTCATTGATTCCAGCTTCAAGACATAGATATATACTGACACATAGCCTTTGTGAATTTTTACGACAATCTTATGCGAATCTGAGACTTTAAATATTGTAACTTTCTTTATTCTTCCGATCTACTCTCTCTTTGTTCTAATTTTTTGTTGTTGAATCTCAATTTAAGATACATACAAAGAATGTAAACTAGGCGAGTATTCGCTAAGTATATACATATGAATACGAATACAAATGCGAATAATTGTCAGACTGCAAAATTCATCTTTGTATTTTTAATAAACCACAAACATTAGTCGATATAGTAGCTAGTTCATATTTTGTAAAAGATAACCTTGAAAACTAAAAAATTTAATGTTGCCATCAGCTTTCAAAAATGTGAACCCAGTCAAGCACATATTTTTTCTCATTTTATCAGGACAAGACATATACGAATAATTTATATTCAAGCATAGATCTTTTTAGAGTTGTATACATGGATATTTAAAATAATTGTACTTATCTCCACATTTAAAAGGGATGTAAAATATACGTCAATAATTGACAAAATCGAATACATTGAGAATTGTCAAAATCATATGAATACTCTTGAACTTATTAGTTTAAAAAAAATATAACTAAATAAAAAGTTTATCAATGAATAATACCCAAATAATTATACTTTGCCCCCCTTCCAAAGCTTTTCTGGCTCCATGACTAAATCCAAGTGAAGCGTAAAAGAAATCAACGAAGGCATAAAATGAGATTATTGAACATAATAAGAAAATACTTGACCTTCCTAAGGTAAGCTACAAATACAACATTAGATATATTAAAAAGCCAAGATTCATGTTAGCTAACCCAAAATTGTGGAATAACTAATGATGATGATGATCATTCAATTGCTTCAAAAGACTGTAGATGGACTGGATCAAAAAATAAGATTCAACCAGAGATAAATGTTAGAAATCTGAACATCTACAATATAAAATAAAAAACCTAGAGTTTTCCATCCTGTTGGTTAAAAGGTAATTCTACAACCAAATCTTCTAACAATCCTACAAAACCACCTACAAGGCCAGGTCAATTAAGGTACATAATCACAACTTTTTGGAAGACAAACCCATTCATCGCCTATCCGGTAGCAATGGGCTGCCCCTGCAGGCCAAGACTAGCACTGAAGCCCGGGGGGATGAAGACAACATCATCCCACTTGGTTGTGCAATTTCCCTGCAAATTTATTTGGTATCAGAACGAAACTCTTCAGTATGTGCACGAGGGGGAGATGTCTGTGCCATATTGAAACAAGAAATTATACCTTCATAGCAGCAATCATCTCCTCAAGAACAGAAACCTAGAAGAAGATATGAAAGTAATGTGACAACTGTGAAAGCCATGACTGAATAATCCAGAACTGGACACTGTAAGCATCAGGATCACGAGACATGAAAGAAATGTGCTTTGGCTAGATCCAATAAGGATTGAAAGATTTGGCAGACTTCTCCCATCAAACTGTATCATACCTGAATATCCCCCTTCTTCAAGGCGGGGTTCAAATAATTTTGTTGTTGAGAAGCTCTAAAAAGTGATTCTTCAAGATCCTCCTGACAAATACAGGAACAAGTTTAGTTAATATTCAAAACAAAGTGTATGGGTAGACTTGTGGCCAACCTTTCTGAAGAACACTGGTCGATATCGCTTGTTTTGGCTCTTCAAGACCAGACTTCTTGACTGTGACAACAAAAAATGCAAGGATGAGAAACAACTGTCCAAATTTCCAGTCTCTTTATTATCTGATGCAAAGTGTATTGCAAATACAAATGAACGGATCATTGAACAAATTTATGCAAATCCATTATTTTTATATTAATCTCTTCCTAATTTTCCTTCTATATTTGAGAAATACCATTGAACAGAAACATAATGGGATAGAGTCCATTCCCAACATCTTGTAGGAAAACATCATCGAGAAGGTTTTTCACCCTCCAGAGTGGACACTTTATGAGCAGAGAGGAACAGAGCCGAGGGGAATGGCAGAGAGTGGAGCAGAACAGAGAGGCACAGAAAGCTCATGTTCTCTGTGAGGATAGGAGAAATGTATCTGCTTCATTTTTGCTACGTAGGCCGAGAAAGTTTACATTTTCGAGGAATTGATGACCTAGATGTTTAGCCTCAGAACATCTAGTTCAGCACTGTAGAACTGGAGTGGTACTGCTGGAAAAGTAGAAGAGTAGGACATCGCAGTTATCTCTGCTCAGAACAGAGCACCATTAACATTGATAGGAGCAGTGCACATGGTGATAAACAAGAGTATAGTCCTTGTAAAGGGTTTTCCAGCCATTGTCCCATGGTTCTATGCTTTCGAAGAAATCTTGATACTTTCAGAGAATGCCTGATTGGTGTAAGTGATGAAGGAAGCTTAGATATTCAGAAATTATACTCAATCGCAGTGCATGGAAATACATGATTGGAAAATTTCCAAGATTAATGAAGTTTCTCTTCTTTTATAGATTCCAACAGAAAGGATACAGCAGTCTAGTTTGAGAAGCAAAGGATAGGAACAGTTGTCTGGCATACATGGCCTCCAGACTCTGGAACGAGTGCGGCAGAAAAAGGTAAGTTGCTATTGTGTCGCTTGTCAGGTCTTCCTTACCTGCTATTAACTCTTAGAAACATCACTGAAGATGCCTAATCATGGCTTTTCCTAGTGTGTGCCAGGGTGTTGGTGGAAGTGGAGGGGATGAAGTTGTCTTAACAGGTTAAAGTGTATCGGGACTCCGAAGCCAATTGGGTCAAAATCAAGAGACACTCTGTCGGCATCAGTCGATGATGGGTGGATGTATGCTGAAGTGGGTACAAAGATAGAAGAGATACAGGTCGGTTAGGGCAGTAAGGGTTGCCGTCGAGAGGAGGAAGATGACTAGTCAACATGAGTTGGATCGTCTAGAATCGACTAAAGAAAATATGCCTCACTCAGACACTCAGGTGATGTTATTAAGTTATCATGTTGGGATAGCAAAGGGAAGATAAGTCCTTGAGAGTGAATATAACAGTGAATGAACAAAAGGACAACATTACCCAACGACATCCGGCGACAGTGGAGGCAAAGGATAGGGGTAAAACGGAGACTTCAGCTGATGTGGCCTGGAAAGGGGCTATATCTATCTTGGTTTCTCAGGTTGTGGTTGGGCTCAGCAGGGAGATTAACAAAGGTAAATGGGGAAGGTTCTCAAAAGTTTAATGATGCTTTCAAGGGGGGGGCAGAAGTTCCAGAAGCTGCGCGAGCTTGTCTCAGCAAGCTGCAGGAGGCGGCTGGCACTTCTGTGGTTGGAGATCGAGCTTCTGTCATGTGAGAAGACAACGGCAGGATCCTAGAGGCAATTTCAGGTGAACTTCCTTACTTGCATAGTCCCAATCCACTTTCCATCTTCCTCTATCACCTTCTATTGAAGAAGCTGAGACAGACGTTGTCAACAGATTTGGTCACAGTTGATCAGGTTCAGGAAGTTTGTGCTGGGAAGCTTAGGCAGAGAAGAAACATCCGGCAACATTGAAAATTTCAGCAACTAGGGAAATGCAGAGACAGAAGGGAAAGAGAAAAGGCACCTATCCTCAGGATGGACATGCACAACAAGGTAGGGCAACTGCGCAAGGTATGGGCTTCTATAGCAGACATGTCATCTGGGTTAAAAATGCACAAGAAATCGGAATCTTCAAGGCGCAGTGAATGAAGGAGGAAAAGATTTTAATCGAAGGACACCTAGAGGTTTGAGAAGAGTGGCTTCTGTATGATGATTTTGTTGTTTGGAATGTTGTGGCCTTTGCAAGCAGTTTGCAGTCAGAAAATTTAGCATCAGGATGAAGATGGATATCATATGTCTGCAAGAAACCAAAGAGAGAAGTTTGAAGTTGATATAGTCGGAAAAATCACAGGCTGCTCTGATGATGATTTTGTTTTCAGAGGAGCTTTGGTTTATGAAGGGTATTCTAATAACATGGCTGTCAACTATGAAGAAGATTTTAAATATTGGAGTTATTGGATAATGTTTGGTTTCGATCAAGTTGACAAATGGTATTTGCAGCAAACGTTGGAGTAGTAATGACAGAGTATTTGGGTGGGAAGAACTCTCAATATGTCAAGAAAATTTAACTTAAATTGGTTCATGATGGGAGATTTTAATCAAGTCAGAGGACCACAAGAAAGAAGCAAAGGCAGCAAAGTAACAAGAGGTATGAAACAACTTAATCATCAAAGTCAAAGCCAAAAAAGTCAGCTACATAAAGGCAACAAGAAGAGACTTTTTAAGTTTGATTCCTCATGCCATCTGCTGGAGGATACGGAAAGAGAGAAATGACAACCTATTCCGGGGAGTGTGTTCATCTTCGGGTCATACATCTACAGTTCAAGTGGTGTCCTTATCTCCTAAATTTTTCAGTTTTCTCATTGGCATAATTTAGTCAAATTTCTGACTTGATGTTTCATTTCTCTAGGGCAGGAGGAACCTCTCCTCCTCCCCTACGATTGTACTACCTCTAGTTATTAATAAAATTGGTGGTATAATCCACACTTCTTTTCAAAAAATCATTGAACAGAAGCAGAAGATACGCAACAATGAGACTGGCTGGATTGGTTGTTCCATAATGCCTTCCTCCTAGACACCCATACAGAAATTTCTTTTGCATGAGGATCTACTACATGCATAGACATGTAGGCTGCTATGCACGTGCCAGGTGGTTCAGGGCTTCATCTACCCAGAAATGAAACAGATATGATCATTCATGTGAATAAAATCTAGAAAATACACACATAACATGGAAATATATATGTATGTCAAAAACAGCTGCAACATGTGATAAGATACTAGTTCACCGCAAATCTATTGGACCTAGATTACCACATCATGATAATGTTCCTCCTCACATAAATTCTATTTCAGTGTGCCCCACTCTAATGAAAACCCAATAGAATCACCCCACCTAAGTAAGTGGTCAAGCCCAAATACTAATTGTGAAATGGAACCAAGTCTATCTAGAAAAAGGCAAGTCACCTCAGACTCAGGTGCCTAGGCGACTGACTAGGCATTTGAGGGGACATGTTTTCTTCCATGAATCACCATGAGGGAAGAAAATGGCAACAGGAGGAGAATAAGTAAAATTTCTATAAGATGATGATATGCAAGACTTTAATAAACACGGAACATGTCCAATATGTGAAGACCAATTTGTATTCAGTGCCTAAATAAGTAGTGGATGGTCGTAGGAACATCAAAAATAAGAAAAACGGGGAAGTAATCAGTATATAAGAGAAAAAGTGGTGGGGACACCATCCTCATGTATCGACAACGATGTCGATGGGCCCGCCCAAAGGATGGCAATCTCAATTTCAGTACCCGTAACGGTGTGTACCGATACCGATATGTACCGGTATAAACATCGGGCATGTCGGCCCGGTACCAGCCATAACAATTATTTTTTTATTTTTTTTATTGTAAAGATTGATATTGGGTTACCCCCATATCGGTATCGGTCACCACCGATACGTATCCGTATCGGCAGACACCATCCATGCAGCCCAACAGCACCAATTTCACTCCAGCATGGTGTCTTTACAATCAATTGATGGAGCCTTGTTCAAAAAGTCATTTTCTGTTCTTATGTATTTTCCTTATTTTTAGACACAGATTTGCATTTATTTGAGTTATTTCTAATGTTTAGGATTTTTTGATATTTTTAGTTTTCACAAGGTAGCACTGCAAATTGATTATTTTCTTCCTCTTTATAAGAAACCAATGTGAATGTGAGAACTATTGATTCATGATGGAAAAAAATTACCCTAACTGTTTGTATCGCCCTGAGAGAGGGAGCCCGAGAGGGGAGAGTGAGAAGCCCAAATCTACCACCCCCACCACTCATACTTGCCTGAAAGACAGCCAGCACCCCACCAGTTGGTTTGCCTCATCTCTTGTCCTTGCCTGTTTCTGCCCATAGCAGGATACGACAATAGCTACTGCATGGCCTTGCCTCACCAACCCTGCCCTCCTCTTGTCCTCTTACTCTTCTTGTCCTTATCTTTCTCTTCTTCTTTATGCCCAAACCCAATCCCCCTCACAGAATCGCCCAGCCCCTTCAACCCGTGCCGCTTGTGTGTGGACATGAGACCCTCTCGACCCCCCCCCCCAGCTGTTTCTGCCCACAGCAGGATATGACAATAGCTACTGCATGGCCTTGCCTCACCAACCCTCCCCTCCTCGTCCTCTTACACTTCTTGTCCTTATCTTTCTCTCATCCTTGCCTATTTCTGCCCATAGCAGGATATGACAATAGCTACCGCATGGCCTTGCCTCACCAACCCTCCCCTCCTCTTGTTCTCTTACTCTTCCTGTCCTTATCTTTCTCTTCTCCTTTATGCCCAAACCCAAGCCCCCTCACAGCATCACCCAGCCCCTGCAACCTGTGCCGCATGTTTGTGGACATGAGGCCCTCTCGAACCCCCCCCCCCAACTCCGGCTTCCCCTTGGCCTCTTCCGCCTGCCTCTTTGACCCCTTTGTTCCTCTCTCCCGCCTCCCATTCAACCACCTGACCAGTAGGGGCCATGCGAGCCCTCCCCACAGCCATCCATGTCCCCACGTCATCTTCTACCACTTGTCCACTTCCACTCCACCCCGGCCCTCTCCCCCCCCCTCCCCCCCGCCAACTATTATCTCCAGCCTGCCAGGGTGACACAACATGTGTCCCACATCATCTCCAGCCTACCGCCCAGCTGTCTGCCTCCCTCACGTCCACGTCTGTTCACAACTGAAGAAGGCAGAACCGTACCAGCTGGCTGATCATGGGGCTGATCGAAGCTCCATGTCATCGCCAGCAACATCCGATGGCCTGCAGGAGCATCCTAGACACCATCGGATAGCATTGCCATTCTCGTCATTGGATTGTTGGAATCTTCAGCGAAATTGGGTTAGTGCATTCTAATTTGCTGCACGCTTTTGTGGAAAGTATTTGCTTAACTTAATTTGCTTGATATATATTTGTGCGTTGTGAGCGAGTGCCCGAATCCCATCCATATTTAGTTTAAATAGTTGTGTGAATTAGCTGTTGTGTTGAGTGTGTGAGGACCCGATCCCGTTCCCCGGCTCTGTCATGTTTGATAGGTTGGACGTCAATGGTTCCCAAACTACCGTCGATCCATCTATTTCAGCCTCGTGTAGGACATTTCACGTGTTTGCGCCTCGTTCGGATCAGACACACTCATGGAAGGTTGCCTAGGCATTGCTGATGGTTATTAGGTCGTAGCTATTTTGATACGCTTGTTCATTGTCCCACATCATATTTGATATTAGAGCATTTAAAGTAGCTTAGGGTGTGCCATCCTACATTTAATTTAATTTATTTACTGCATTTATTTTAATTATTTGCCGCATTCATATTACTTTTATTTATTCTGTTCGCATCATTTGTGCACATTAGTCATCAATTGGTCCCACTGCATCGCACTATTGCACGCCTATATGTAGGGGCACTAACTACCTTTTTCCGTCTCCCAGTTCTAACCCCCACCATGGACCCTCACGTCGTGGAGTCACTTTGGCCCCTTGTTGCACAAGTTGGCCGGATACACCACCACTTGGATGGTATTGATGAGTCAGTTAGAGAACCGTGAGCAATAATGGACTTTAGATGGGACTATTAAAGGTATGGCTGGTCGAGTAGTGACATTAAAGAAGTTTCGGGGTCAGTCTGATCATGAGAGCATCCATGATTGCCCTAGACCCCCAATAGGTCATCAACCCCGTCCAGCTAACCTAGGACGTGAGTGGGAACGGGCACTAGTCGAGAGTCCCCCTCACAAGCCCCTTGATCTTGATGACCGTGCGCTATGGAGTGTCTATGTACAGGCCCTAGTTTTGACAGGTCTCTTGATCCAAGTGTCTATCTTGACCAGCATGGACCACTGCAGGGTATTACATGTCGGAGGTGCAAAAAGTCAAATTCACGAAGATGAAGCAGTCTTGTAAGCTTTTCCCCATAGAGAAACTAGTTAGAGAGTAAGAATCATAAAAACTAAACAAGCACCTGAAAAACAGGAACACCAGAGAAGCTGTCAACAGAGTTTCCAACTTGCTCCTGCACCTGCGTAAAAAGAAAATGCAAAAAAAAAAAACCGGTTAATTTTATGTATGGCACACTCCAGACATATGTTACCAATCTTCAAAGGCAACAGATTAAGAGATAGACAATCATAGTTTGCTGGACATTTTGATCATTCATGGACCGTAACAAATAGTGAAAAATGCCTACCATTCTTTGCCAACATTCAGAGTAATCTAGTGACATATCCATAGTTTTTCCTGGTTTTCATGACATATGTCATTTAGAAGTATTGGGATGCCACTGAGCCTGAACCTTGCAAGGATAGTTACACTTCTTACTTTCAAAGATAAGAATGTAACTTGTAGATTTGAATGTAAATCACATTTCTTTTCTTAAATGTGGACATCCTCAGGTACAAAATTCTGGGGAAGAACTGTATAAAAAGACACCTTTTTGTACATATCCCCTGAGGGCTTGTAATTTTATCCTTTTTCATTGGGCATGTATGCCCGGGGTTTGGGACTTACTTGCATATGTTGGGCTGTTGCCCTGATTGTGAGATCACAATTGTTGTATTCTGCAAAATCATGTTCTTACAATTTGTTCATCTCTATGAAGTCCCATTCCGCTTGCATTTCCAAGGAAAAAGTAGCAAATGAGGAGCCGCCATGGTTGGCAGTACCGGCCGGCACCGGTACCACCCCTGTAAAGGGTATCGGCCGATACCGGCCAATACTGGGCCGGTACCAGCCGGTACATACCGGTACCGGTACCGGTACCCACCGATACCGGTACCGGTACTACCATCCATGGGAGCCGTGCAACACTATGCTATGCCTCCGTGCCAACCCCACACCTTCTAATTACAGATATAATTCAATCTCCCTCCCCTTTTTCTCCTCTTATCAGAGTAAACCAAGAATTATGGATATAGAAGACATTACTCTAGTGTTGGAGTACAACCCTGAATATGACTAAGATTGGAAATAATGTGCATATTGAGGTTGGCTGACTCGGGATATCAGTACGAGTTTACGACTCGGATTATCTATGATCTAAGTCATATCGGTCCAACTCCATCTGACTCATACAAGTCAGGCCGGTCTGACTCATACTTGCAAACCCCAAAAGCAGATACAGCTCAATAGGGAGTCTTACCAAGTCAGGGAATCATAATGCATAATTTTACTGCACTTATGTAATGATGCCCTTCTCATACACTAATTGCTTCATCATTTAGCAAAAAGGAAAAGGTAAGGAAAAAGAAGGAAAATTAGGAGGGCCATGCAAGACTCTCCACCCCATCTCCACACCACCATTCCACCTCTAAATTCTAGATGACCCCTCCTCCCATCCTTTTCCCCCCTCCTTTATTCAGATAAACCAAGAATATCTGGATATAAAAGACATAGTATGCTTGTGTTCCAGTACGCTCGTTTCATCATTTATCACAGTTATACTAACCACTGAAGATGAGAAGGCTGTTACCTTAATTGCATTCATGATTTGGCATGAATCTGGAATGAACCGAAACACAACCCCATCAACCTTCAGCTGAAAAACCTGTCATCTCTTCAAGTTAGCAGAACAAATTTTACTGGGTAAAAAAATGAAATCAACAATGATCAACAGCATATTTATCTTTAGAGAAGTAGAAATGTTTCCTAACAGGATGCTGCCTAACTATTGCAAGGTTTAAAATAATCAATTGCCTTTTCATAAGGAGATGAAAAGAAAGAAATGTAAACTGAGTAAATCAGGATTAATCCAGTAAAACATAAAAATATAGGGAACATGGAGAGAGAGGTATTATTATCGAATGAACGTTTGAATAAGCTAACGCAAAACATTCAACTGCCTCTTAAGAAATGGAAAAGCACCCTACCCTTTTTGGGGAAAAAACATTTTTTTCTTAACAATGTTGGGACATCCACATAAAATGTTAAAGAAATGATACATACAAGTAATAGTTGAATTACCTCCCCTGTGGTTCTCTTGGACTGTCGTTGTAGCCCATGCTTCACTCTCCCGGACAATTCTTGGGAATGTCTGAAATTTTCTAAGCTATTTTTGTTGCAACAGGTTATCTGATGCAGGACAGCTAACAGACTCACTAGCGGTGATAGGAATCAGCAACAAGTATTAAATTATTAGATAGATGCAGTCTAGTCGTACAATTGTTTAGTTAGATAACCACGCCAGCAAATAGAAGTAGCTGAGTAGCCATCCCTCTTGCGATGAGGAAACGTGGGACCGTTTGGTAGTTGAGGAACTACCACAAGTCTAGGAATTAAATACACCTAAAGTTCTGTCAAACCCGGGATCGGTATAACGCACTCATAGCCAACAGTGATGATGAATCACAGGCTAGATCTTATCTCACGATTCGACGGCAGATAAAAGCAAATACGTGACAAGCAAATCGTGCTGAGAGGGCTAGCACGTACCTCTATGCTGGTACGTGGGAGAAGATCACACGGTGCTTGTGTACCACCCTCCAAATAAAATAAAATAATGGCCCACTCCTCGCAGGGAGATAAAAGACTACAATAAACACAATAAAATAACCCGGAGAGGTAATCACAGTAGCTGACGGGTCAACGGCGACGCAAATGTCGCTGGAAGAGTGCCTCGAGAAAGGTGCTGCGAAATCAGAGCGTCGAGATGCTGGCATGCAAATCGAGGCGGCTAATGCGAGCCTCGGGATGCGCAATCGAGATCCTCGGTATGCGTGCGAAATGGCATGCAAAATGAGGCAAGTCGGGACGCTGGCTGCTGCGAAATTAGTGCACTGGAAGGTAGGCACGCAAATCGAGGCAGCTGATGAGGGGCTCGGGATGCACGATCGAGATCCTCGATATGCATGCAGAAGTGTCACGCAAAACAAGGCAAGTAGGACGCTGACTGTTGCGAAATTAGTGCACCGGGAGGTTGGCACGCAAATCGAGACAGTTGACACAGGCCTCGGAATGCGCAATTGGGATCATCGGTATGCTGCAGAAATGGCACGCAAAACGAGGCAAATCGGGGATGCAACGCACTGAATCTGAGTTGGCCTCATCGAGATGAATCCAACGGCACAGACGACACGCGAATCAGAGTCCGGACGAGCTCTACACGAGGGCGGTGCGCTAACGGCTCCAGTTGCACCACTCTCACCTAGCAACAGACCTGGACGGCACCCTGGTTCGGACCTGACCTGAACCAGGGAGCAAGCTGGTCGAACCAGAAGGCTGGTTGGGACCCTTTGAGGGCTAAATGGCTCAGGCCAGCGAACTTGGCTCGGACCACTTTGAAAGTGGCTCGAACCAGGGGAGGTTTGGGTTCGGACCTAAATCAATCAACCTGGCTAGACCAGGTGACTCTTTTAAAGTGGCACATGCCCCTCCCCTTTTTCTCCTTCCTCTTTTCTTGTTTTCCTTTTCTGGCTTCTTCTTTCTTCTCCTTCTTCACGTACAAACAGAAGGGGGAACGGAATGGCTCGGGTTGCAGAGGGGGGGGTTCCCGTGGTGGTGGACCGAGGCAGCTGGGTGAGGCGGGGCGGCAACGCCGACGGCAGTGGGGTCCGACGACGGCGTTTTGGCGACGGGTAGATGGCAACGGCAGCGGAAAGATGGCGACAGTGCCGGTGGGAGGTGGTGGCGGCGGGCTTCGTCGGCGCCGGCGAGAGATGCGGGAAGACACTGGCTCTTCTTGTCGTCCTCTTCTTCTTCTTCTTTGTTCGGGTAGCAGGGGCACGAATCGACGATAAAGGAGAGAGAGGGGTTTGGGAGGGGGGGGAACCGGCCGGTGTCACACCGATGGGCGGCGTCTGGCGTCGCACCGGAGCAGGGGCATCCCTCGGTGTCGCACCGAAGAAGAGGGGTGGGGGTCTCCGTCGCAGAGGCCCAAAATCGCACAAACAGGTAATTCTCTCCAAAAATTCTTCTTTTTTTTTTAAAGAGCATACATAGATATATAGGTTAGATCTGTAACTCCTGAACCTAGAACTTCCCATCCTCTACCGTTACTATCCACGCACCTAAAAATCCTAGAAAATAAAAAATTATATAATGGACCATAAATGGACTAATAAAAGCAAGTAAATGTGTCTCCATGCCTCACATAGGCCCTAACTCGTCTCCAAGCCACAGGGACGCCGGAAGAGCTCTCCAACGGCGATAGATGAAGTCCGGGTGAAATCGGACCGTAGCTCGGGTGTCCTCACCATTATCCTTATTTATAAAGAAAGCCAAGGAGAGAAAATATAAATTGTTCCCCACCAAGTGCATCAATGCTATTGGACTGCACTGTATTCCATCCATTATTTCTTATGATCTGGATTACATTCTATTCCATCCATCATTTCATATAATCTTACTAGGATTTAACCATCTGCCTCTATGTGACAGTGTCAATTTTTTACTCCGACTCCTGCCCGTTTATCTTACTAAAACCCTTGGTTTCCGCTCTCCCAACTTCACCACATGAAAAGCTAATGCCAGTCCCCTTTTCCCACATACTATCTGCAGAATTCCTAAAGGACCCCTGCTTCTCATCAATAATGTCCAAGTCCATATCTTCAAGAAATGCTTGGTAATATGTCCCACCAATTTACATCTAACTCCAGGGCCAGCTAGCCCTCATCTTTGGTAAAATTCCCAGCCTTCCCCTAACATTTATCTGGCCAAGTTCGGCTTACTCTCCTCTCTGAGTTCCTCCCCAAGTCAACTCATACCTGTTTTGATTCAGTTGGCCAAATCGGACCTAGTTGACGACTTGTCTTTTCCTTCATTTTGGCTTCCCCCAAATCCATCTGGTTACTGTGAACCCCATAGTCTGATGCTACTTCTTGCCACAACTAAAGCCTACCTGGTGCTCAAACATAGATTTGAGATCCCCTTCTTCAACATAGAAGTAGACCCAGCTTCTGTTCCTCACAACCTAATCTTCACCATCCCAGGAACTCCCTTAGAAGCTTCAAACTCTACTGGAACCTAGGACAACTCAGATCATCCCATTTCAATTGTTTCTGATCAACACATCCACGAACACCAAAATTTTCACCAGTTTTTAAAAATTCCCACACTGTACAAAGGCAAAGGTACTGTCTTTATCTCGGATAACACCAGTTTCCTTCCTCCTCATTCCAAAATCTTCCATCCATGGTCCAACCATGCATTTACAAGATGAAGTCCCTAGGGCAGAATGACTTTTTTTTATTAATAGCTTCATCTGGAAACTTTATGACCCTATTCTTGTCATCAAGCAACCAAATCCAGCCGGCTTTCAATTCCAGCCATTGTCTGCCCAGCACATCAATAATTTACTGTTCCTCCAACTCTCCACTTCAGAGAGTCCCCACAAGTAGCTTCTTTGAAAAGCCAGGTTTCTAGAGATCACACAGTTCCATTGAACTTCCATTATTCTCCTATGATGTAGGGTGTTTGGTAGCATCTTTTTATACTCACTAGACACTGCCATCACTGCCAATGCAGCCTCAAAGTGACTGAGCTCCCAATCTATGCTTAACGCCAATTATAACCTCAATGTCATCGCCAATATCCTTGAACCAGGTTACCAACCACCTCCTATGGCAACGTTGACTGGCAACGTATGATGCCACTAGGACAAGTGATCGGAGCTCCCCTACAGTGCAGGGAGCTGGGTTGGCCCATGACTTGCTGCTATGAGAAGTTTAAACATTGTGGCTCCCCTTCTGCCTTATGGTGCTCAGTGGGGTACAAATTTAGATGGATGGATGTCGACGAGGGACACAGGTCAAGTGTCAATGGAGCAGGATCTGGATGGCCACCATTGTAGCTCTTCTTCTTCAATCGCCAAGAGAAGAAGAGGAAATAAAAAAGTCCACAGCCAAACAGGTTCACTAATTTTTTTAGAAAACATTGTGATTTACCAAACATGTTGATGACTGGACACACCATTTTGAAAATTAGAAACAAAAGTTTAAACGACACAACTTTTAGAAACAAAATAGTTTCAAAAGAGAAATTGTCTCTAAACACCTTATTATCCTTCAGTTCCAAGTAGCCCCAGCACCCTTGTTTCTCAGAGAAGCTGGTTTCATTTGCAACATCCTCTCTGGATGTGTGCCCTCTAACCCATGGCTCCACTAACTCACAGGTTCTCTACAACTACCAAGGTATTGATAGATCAAAAAATGAGACACTGAGAATTACAAACCGGATTGCATGTTAGTTTACCTGGCAAGCCCTTGCTTCTATCTTCCTGCTTTCACCATGAACGGAGCTCCAGGTTAGCACAGCCACACAAGGAGGTGGAAATCTCCCATATTGCCTGGAAGCCTCACCAAAATCGTGCATTTATCATAACTCCATCCGTGTTTTCTAAAGTTGCATCCACCTAGGGCAGGGCTTTAGTTTGGATGGTAAAAGACAGATTCGCCACAAACTCAAAACCTCCCCAGGACGCATTTTCCATAAACCTACTTGAAGTTGAATTGGTTTACCCTTGTAACTTTCTCAAGTATACCGTAAACCGATTTATGTTTACGAAGTATAACCAAACATCAGTTTACAGAAAATGCGTCTACGATAAACATATTTGTGACAAACGTATTTATCATAACTCCATCCGCGTTTTCTTAACTAAGCTATATCCAAAACAGGGCCGAAGTTCTTACAGTAAAAGCGATTGTTCGGAGATAAACAAATAACCACAGCAATTAAGCAGTAAGTCTGGAACAAAAGAAAATAAATCTGGAACAAACCAAAGCAACCACAACAAATTAATGCTCGCCTTGTTGAGAGCCACGGGGACGACTCTGGAGCCCTGGCGCATGCCGGGACTCGTGCTCCTCATCTGCTCCAGAAGGGCCTCGGCGTCCTCCTTCCTGAAGAAGAAGAGCCCCAGGGACCTCTCGGACTTCACCCTGGACACCAGCACGAACTCCTCCGCCGAGTTGCTGAGGGCGTACACGGGGATCCCCGCCAGGCGCTCCTCCACCGACTCGGTGGACATGGCCAGGTCGAACCTGTGCTTGGCGGCTGGGGGGGCCTCCGCCCAGCTGCCGGCGGGGTCCGGCAGCGGGATACGGGCCCATCCTGTGCTTCTCCTGTGCAGTGGCGACGAAGAGGAGGAGGAGGGAGCAAAGGGGGGAATGCCCCCCAGGAAGGAGCGCTTCCCGTGGTTGCAGAGATTCTCCACGGCTGAGTCGAGGCGGGGTTTGAGGGATGCTGCACCACCGGAGAGGGCGGCGGAGATGTGGTTTATGAGGGATGAACACTGGTTCTGCAGGGCCTCCAGCGGGGCCTGTGGCTTCGTCTCCATGGTGCTTTCGGTCATCTCTCCCCGGGGGCGGAGGGAGGGGGTGGGGGGCAATTGGCCCCCTTAAAATTGGGAAGTTCCTATTTAACTTCCTTCTCACATTCACCCTAATTACTCTAGTTCCTGAAAATTCTCCTCTGGATTCACGGTTAGATTTGTTGATTGCACATCTTTTGTCCTACTTAAATCTGCTTAATTAAAATAAAATGATAGAATAGCAATCACTTTTTCTTGGTTCCAGCAACTCCCATAAAAGATGTCAAGCTTCCCTTCACAATCACCTGTATCCAACATTGTCCTTACTTTGGCTTCCAAAAATCATCATCTTCCCTAGTAAAATTTTGCAACCGTCATCTTTTGTTATCTTATTTTGATTTTCAACGTGTAATGTGATGTGTAATGTTATCAACTTCCCTTTATTTTAATTTGGCATAAAATATTAGCTTTTAAAATTTTTAGTTCTAAAATCAGCGAACATTAACTTTCTAGTTTTAAAATCATTTCCTCTAAAATTCTTAATTTTAAGAACTGATATTTTTAGATGAAAAACTAAAAACAGATAAAAACATATAAAAAAGAATATGACATGGGTCAATGTAATTTTGGCCGCACACATCAAAACCAACAACAAGCATGTACTTATAATAAATTGACAAATCACATAATAACTATGAATTTGTCATAGATTGCAATATGTATTATATATGTATTATTCGTCGAGAGAATGGTTAAAGAAATAATTCATACTGTAAGGACTGAGGTTTCGGGTTCAGTATTCGGGTCGATTTCGGGTCGGATCTCCTAGTTTGGACCTTGAGGGGTCTTGAGAGTTTCTTCTGAATGACGTCGACCCTGCACGACGCATTTCAAACGGCGTCTTGTTTGGTGGACACCATTTAGGTCTGTAGCTGTTGTGCCACGTGGGCGAGTTTCGGGCCGCGAGAGTACGGCCCATGTCTTGTCGTCTGAAAGGTGTCTGTGATGGACGACGCCATTCAGACTGCGATCCTGAGATGTCAGTGTACGGTGCCAGTCTTGTCGTATGAACGACGTCGGTGATGGACGACGCGTTTCAGAGTTTCTGTCACTACGGTCCGTTCTGTCATCTGATAGGCGTCTGTTTCGGTCGACGCATTTTTTCCTGTTTCGGATTGACCCCGCGAGCCTTCTTTTCTTTCCCTCATTTTCCTCCTCTCACTCTCTCTCCTCCCCCTCTCCGCCTCCTCTGACCCCTCTCTTCCCCTTTCCCTTCCTCTTCTTCCTCTTCCACCACTCCAAACCTCTCTACCTCTCACCACTACCACCACCACTTTCTTCGTGGCGTTCTATTCTCCGGACTGCGGCCGACGTCCCGGCGGAGTGACGACGTCCTCGGGGGTACCAGCGGCGGTCTGCGGTGCGTCGGTTCGGCGACACGGAGCCAGGAAGAGTTCAAGAACCGGTAGGGGGACGAATCTTACATAGATTGTAGTTGTTTTACTCGTGAATTCCATTGTGAGGCATGATGTGTTTGGAGTAGAATGAGCTTGTTAAGAGGGTTTTCTTAATGGTATGGTCGTGGTTATGAACGTGGACTTGTGGGTTTCTGTATGGAAGTTTGGTTTCCCCCTCTTCCTCTTCTGTTTTGGTGTGTTTTGGGGTGTTTGGGGGTGAAAGGAGACCCTCGGGTTGAGCTGCGGAACCAGGTTTCTGGCGCTAAATGACGTCGTGCCTGGACGACGCCATTTAGAATGGCGACGGGCCAGTACGACGCCATTTAGGCATAAATCTCCATGTTTGAGGTTCTGTTAGTCAGGGTTTCTAGCGTTAAATGACGTCATGCCTAGACGACGCCATTTAGAATGGCGACGGGTCAGCACGACACCATTTAGGCAGAAATCGCCCTGATTAAAGGATTCTGCATGTTTCGGATTATGGAGTGTATGGCGTCTGAGAACAACGACGTCTTTTTAAAGGCGGCTCCCCAGGACGACGCATTTTAAGAGAATCAACCGTTGCATGTCCCTGTTTTCGGTCGTTAATTGGCGACGAGGGATAGCGACGCGTTTTAAAAGGCGGCTACCTGTGGCGACGCCTTTTTAGGCCATATTCTGAGGCCAGGATTTCATGAACCAGTTTAGGATGCTTGAATGGCGTCGGCCTTGAGCGACGCGATTCAAGACAGAATCTCACTAATTCATGCTAGTAAAATGTGTTTACACTGTTAAATAGTTGGTTAAATACATGCTTTAAATACACTCGATGATGATGGATTCTTTGTGACCGGATCACACTGCGTTTTGTGTCGTGCGACCGCGGATTTCTCACGTGACCGGATCGCACTGTGCCGGGTTTTGTGTTACTGTAGACCTAGAGTGATAGTTGTAGCGCTTTATCACCCTATGCTGGTGTGGGTAGAGCACAGCGCCGGTGGGGGCGTGGGCGGGGTGACGCCTAGTGAGAGAGGGTCACCTGGTGAACCCCGGGGTTAGCTAGTACCGGTGTAGGAGTGGTACCTGTGAAGTGTCACTCGTGTTGGGGGAAGGAGTAACCACCTGAGCCAGTTGGGCCGGAGTAGCCAGCGTGCTATCCGAGGGGTTACTGTTTGGTCTCAGCGGGTCGATATTTCCCACTTTCGGTTGTGTGGTCGGTGTTTCCCACTTTCGGTTGTGTGGTCGGTGTTTCCTACTTTCGGAGGCATGGTTGACATGTTTTGTCGAAACGCGAGTTGTAGGCTTCTTAATAGAATGATTCTAAATATATGTTTGTTACATTTCGAATGCATGTGGTTCATATCGAGATTAGAAGTAGTGTGTTACAGCTTTACTTGCCTTAATCACCTGTATCTTTGTTATTGCTCTTGTGGGTGTGTGAGTGGGAGGCAGGGGATCGGATGATCCCTACTGAGTCCAATTCTGGTGTGGCTCACTCCCTGCGGTTTCAGGTGTGGACCTCTTGGCGTGTGGCGGCGTGTGGTGTTCTCCTTGGTGTGCGGACCAGCAGTTGTCTCAGTTCCGGGGTATGTCCCGATATTGTTGTACTTTGTTCCTACATGTACTTATTTAATTTCTTGGGCTATGTAATTATTGTTTGACTGTGTACGGACATTATTACTTTCCTTCATGCGCACTGTAATTCCTTGTAGTCCGTGTGAATGTTATATTTAATCTTGTTTAACGCTTGCTCCTCCAGATGTGTGTATGAGATCCGGGTGTGAGACCGTTGGTTAATGATTCGACACTTATTTAGTGATCGAATCTCCGATTATAGGATGGCGGGTCGTTACACATACATATTTCACAACTTATGATCATATTGGTTTATCAAAAATTCAATCTTACAAATGACATGTGCAAAATAAATCATATTTGTTTAAACTTATAGAACATATTAGATCACGTACAGTCGTTAATCCCAAATAGTGTTTTTTTTAACTAAGACATATTTTTAATTTCATGTTTTGAATAGGTCTCCAAGCTACAACATAAGAGGGACTATAACACCTAGACTAATGGTGCATTGGTCTTCATATAATGACATAGAATTGGAGATCTTTACCCCATTATCCACCAAACCGAAGCTCAATTTTAAGATTTCACATGGATCTATCGTCTTTCGATTATCATCATTCGCCACTGTCACATTAGATACATATTGCGGGATCATCCATACAAATACCCTTAAGATGGCATTGTCCATGCATATTTAATATAATCGAGGTGAACCCTAATAACTTATTATCTAATTTATATGTTAAAAAAATTAAAAGCTATATACAAACTCCAAAAGATATTATTCTCATAATGGTTTCTCATCTAAATCACATAAAGTCATTGTGTAATTAGTAACAAATCAGATCTTAATTAAATACTTAAACAAGATATTTGGTGTTAAACATAATTAAAATCCCTTCTAAATAATTGTTTAGTTATGCATAGTTCAAAATAAACTCTTATAAATATTTTTTCTTTTAAATAATTTAAAATTAATAAATAAACAATTGATAGTAAAGTTATATCATAAATAAAATCATAATCTGACGATTTCAATATTAATATAAAATTGAGACATCTTCTAAATACATGCATAGTTCTTATACATTAATTTTTTAATGGCAAAATAGAATTAAAATAATGTAAATAATAAATAATATGAAATTGGATCATCATACACCTGCCTGGAATGAAAAAAACCTAGCCAACTTTATTAGTCTCTAATTTATTGGAAGTATTTTAACACCATTTGGACCCTTCTTCTTCTATTTCTCTCTCTATTTCTTTTTTTTTTCTAGATTTTTGTAGAAAGAGTGATATTTTTCTTCGTAAACTTGGCTAAAACCCTCTACATAACAGTCCAAACCTTTATAGTAAAGTTATATCATAAATAAAATCATAATCTTGACGGTTTCAATATTAATATAAAATTGAGACATCTTCTAAATACGTGCATAGTTCTTATACATTAATTTTTTAATGTCAAATTAAAATTAAAATAATGTAATTAATAAATAATATGAAATTTGATCATCATACACCTGCCTGAAATGAAAAAAACCTTGCCAACTTTATCAGTCTCTAATTTCTTGGAAGTATTTTAACACCATTTGGATCCTTCTTCTTCTATTTCTCTCTCTATTTCTTTTTTTTTTCTAGATTTTTGTATAAAGAGTGATATTTTTCTTCTTAAACTTAGCTAAAACCCTCTACATAACAGTCCAAACCTTTAGCACCATTATAAGCCACCTACTAAAAGTCTAGGTGTCCCTCACGAGTGACCTTCAAAATGACAAAAATAAATAATTTACTTCTGACAAAAGTCAATTACATGTGTTCATGTAATTGACAACTTAAATGCTATAGTAACTTCAATTGCATGTGTTCACACAATTAATAAGCTAATTTCAACTACATGTATTCACATAATTGATAACTTAATCAATTACATATATTCACGTAATTGATAACTTAATTGATTACACGTGCTCATGTAATTGATAACTTAACTTTAATTACATGTGTTCACATAATTAATAACTTAACTTCAATTACATATGTTCATGTAATTGATGACTTATCTACTACAATAACTTTGATTGCATGTGTTCACGTAATTAATAACATAATTTCAATTATATGTGTTCACATAATTGATAACTTAATTTCAATAATATATATTTACGCATTGATAACTTAAGTTCAATAGAAACTTTGATTACTTACATGTGTTAATGTAATTAATAACATAATTTCAATTACATGAGTTTGAATAATTGATATTTCAATTAAATTACTTTAGATAATTGATTAATTGATCTTTTTATCAATTAACTGAATCAATTACCCTTCAACTTACTTAATTGACTATATGGCACTTAATATTTACTTATTGTATTTATTAATGATTATTATTTTATTCTTCTTTTCTCTTCTTCTTCTTCTTTGCTTTTCCTATTGGGATCTACTACATTCCAACTAACATAACCATCTTATATTTAATTGTAAATACTTATTAACTTAATTATTAAAGGTCGAAAGGACTTTTTAAGTTTGGGGTGTTACTCCATTAGAATTTGGGTCGGCGATGTCAACAACGGCAAAAAAGGCTCTATGTGGTGCATGTCGGCTATGATCTTCTCTCTCCATCCTCAGCCTCTTCCTAGTAAGGCTGGAGTTGTCGGCTTTGTGCCTCTTAGACGAAGAGAGGGCAAGAATGGACAACTTTTGGTCAGCCTTGGCCAGGAGGATGGCCTTTATGTTGATATACTTGTGGACCCAGGCAAGAGACAAAGAACTCAACATAAACAAGAGATTAAAATTTTTTATCTCGTCCATTTTAGATCCGTTTCGAGAAGATAGAATAATGATGGTGATTAGACATCACCTTGCGTGAAGTCGATCTACGACCATTCGGTTCCAACATAGCGATGGCACTAGCCGCGTAGGTGTCCGACCTCTAGCAATATCTACACAATCTTCTTCTTGATAGATCATCATCACTACCTCGTTCGATTCTACACACTCACTGATGTTCCTTCTCCGTGACGGTGCCTGCTACATGTGGACGGTGAATTCCCGATGATCAAAAGACAAATGTGGCAAAGATGGAGCAGTACGGAGTGTCCCTTGCTTGGGTGTACGAGAGAGAGAGGGGGGAGGCCAACAAGGGAATTGGAGCTTGGTCTATGGTTCCCTCTTAGCATAAATTTATATTAATTTATGGACAACTTTTTATAAAAGTCTATGAATTAATACAAATCTCACTTAACACTATCAATTGAGAATCTTTGTGCGTGTGATCTTCTAGACCCATTTACTAGTCCAATTTTTAGCTCAATAAGCCAAACAACACCTTACTGACTTAAATTAATTAATATATCATATTAAATAATTAATTCATTAAATTAATATCGCACCTATTAATCGTTTCGGACTTCTAATCAAGTTTGGTGCCAAGCAACACGGTATGATCTCGAAAGGTAATGCGATGATTCAACAATCTACTTTATGAATCTTTCCATCATCAGTTACTACCATAATCCTTTATTTGTATAATGCTCTCGAGTCAACATAGAGCATTGTTAACAGTCAAATCTTAGTCAGTCAACTCACTTGAATTAGATGTTACTGTACGATATTTGAAAACTTATTTTTTGATAGTATCCATCATGGTTAGAGACTTCTATGCATCATTCATAGAGTATTCTCTATCTTCTTATCGAGAGCGAATGATCTCATATTGAGCACTCAATTATCTTCGAAGATATTCCGCTAAACCCGTTTACTTGATTGATCATGACTCAATAGTTTGAGATCCACTAATCAAAGTTAAGGTGGAGAAGTTCACCGACTATATGTCTTTAATGTCTCAAGTCCAAGAAGTACCTACGCAACTATGGCATTGAATCAAGTTGGCTGACGGTTTGGTAAACTACTATCCAATGATTTAAGTCGGATCAGTTTAGTAAACTTATTCACCAATGAACACCCACATACTAGCCTTAGTGTCTCTACCAAATAGTTATGAGACCAGTCTCCCTCATCAAATGAGCAATGGTAATCTGTACTAGTCTAATCAGATATTTGATGTGCTTCTCAAATATCTTCTGACTATGAACAATTAAAAATATATATTCATAAGTTATCAATCTCATTATTATAATCTTATCATAATTTGACAATTATTGTACACATTCTTAGACGTCATTATGAAATGGATAATAAACAAATACGATTTACACATAATAATATACATATATATATCACAATTGATATAAATAATTGAACAAGACTATACAATGTATGTAATTGGCTTGACATACATGTAGCACACTAACACTCCGCACAATCAATAACAAATCATACTCAAATCGATGTATTCATATGTTCTTAGGAGTTTTTCTGGTTGTTGGGAGTCGAATCTCTTCCCACAACCAACTGCTCCTCTTGCTCATTCAAAGAAAAGGTGGAGTTTGCTTACTAAGGTTCTCTTAAATGTAAAGAAGTCAGCGTTGCAAATTGACCTGTTTTTATCATGGTTCACCTTCTCAATTCCACTTAAATTCATCTAAGAAACTTTCTCATATTTGAATTCCTTTGAATTTTCTATCTTTCCGTCCATTTCCAACTCAAATCCACAAGCAGAGACATACCCTCATTACTAAAATTATTTATGTTTTAATACCTATGAACTTTTTTTAAAATGAAAATGACCTTTAAACCACGAGTTTACAGAAACAATCTTCAGAAAACTTGAAGTGAATCTAATTCTCTAACCAGCGGCCTTGATTTCACGTTGCTTGGGTATCTAGATCAAAAGTTATAGTTTTTGTAATATTTATTATATATTTAACTCCGAAAATAACCTTTTTCTCTTAACTAATGAGCTAAGAATAATTAGTAAACTAGGCTAATGAGTTTTAAAAATCTCAGTCATCACGTTCGCACTCTAATCCCTTTTGCTTTGTGTTTCTTGATTCTTCCATTCACAACACGGATTGAGCGTGGAGGTTGAAGTCTGAAGCCATTTCATCTTACAAAGTTGATTAACTTTAACAAAAATCTTTATTAATATTGATAATGTCAGTTGAACATTTTACTAAGTTTAAATAAGACAATTCCATATTAATCAATTTTATATCTTAAGTTTTAAAAATGCCATGTTTCCTTACATATCCATACTAGATAACGTGTGTACCAAATATACCATTTCAGCAGCATATATTAAACATTTAGATATATCTTTTATGCCTGAAATGTTATATGTACCACGGTGGTATGAGAAGTAATATGCAAACAAGCAAGGCATTTTTGAAATCTAAAATATAAGAATGTTGATACGAAATTATCTCAATTAAAATGAATTATCTCACTCCATCACAGAATCTGACATGTTTGCATTTTTGGTCATAATAGTATGATAACACTTTTTGGATATTTATAAAACTAACTCTCTTAAAATTTTATTACAAGATGGTTCAACATGTTTTCATATTATTATCAATAATCATATTGCATTATAATACTTACAAAAATGACCTTACCATTGTCTTAAAGGTCTTTTGGCTAACCCAGATTAACCTTTAACTAAAATTTAAAAGCTATCATCGACTCTCTTTCTCTCCCTTTTCATCTCTCTCTTTCCGCGGTACACTATTGTGCCAATCAAAGGAACTTCCTTTTATAAGGATACTTGCATCCACACAGAGGTAACTGTAGGAATATTATTGTAAGCATCATAATGTAGCGTATTATTTATAATAATATAAAATAAGGCAAGTAAATCTAACATTTAAATTTAAGCAGTTAGTTTTGTAAGAATGTTAAATTCTTTTTCTTGGTTACAAAAAAAATTAAATTGTTTACTGGTTGTTTTCTAAAGTGTTCGGATCTTCTTAGTGTTATTTTAAATTAGACTCCAGCAGTGATCAGTTTCTAAGGTGCGACGCATCCCATCAAAGTGGACAATTTTTTTTGATTTCCAGTTCAACAGATTTTTAATACTACACAGAGCATTTAAATAACACTAAGAATACAAAACTACTATTATAATTTAAAATACATCCCTAATGTGCATCTAGATGCAATCTAAAATTACTGTACGAATATTACATGAGCGTATTTTAAATCATGATAATAGTCTTGTATTTTTAGTAGTATTTAAGTGTCCTGCGTAATATTACGTGCTGAACTGAAAAATCAGAAAAATTATCCATGTGTCTGGAACAGTGAAACTATCTTACACATAGCGCCTTGGGATTGATTATTGTTGAGTCCAGTCCAAAATGGTACTGAAAAGATCCGGACTCTTTTCTAAAGCGTGTTAACGGAGACCGTTTGTTGCGAGAGTCGGCTTTACCTCCCGAAGAGCGGACGATCGGATGTCTGCTTCTGTGACCAACGGTCCAGATCGCTCTGCTTTCCACGCCACTTCCTGGAAGAGCGAGAGACTTCCTTTTCAGCAGCAGCTGCCGCCCCTTTCTTTTCTGATATAAGTGACGCCGAGGGCGGGCGACAGGTGCACAGTAAGAGGAAGAAAAGTCTTGTTCTATCCCGCTCACTCCTTGGTAGATGCCTGCCTGCTGCCGGGGTTTCGGAGTCCGAAGCCTCGCCGTCCTGCTTCCCGAGTTCCTCTTTGATATCCATTAGCAGATTATTTGCGTTGCGTACCCATGACATGACATGAGCTCTACCGGCGGTCGTCGACGGCTCGCCGATTGATTTCGGTGGCGGATCCGGTTGCTGTTGTTTGTTTGTAGTCCAATAGGTTTTTAGTAGGGATGTTGCTGTCGCTGAAGAGCGATGCTCGGCAGCAGCAGCAGGCGTCACAGCTGTTCGCGATCGGATCCAGTAGTGGGGGTTTCGGGACTGGGTTCGTCAGGGGCCTCTCCTTCAGTGGCGCCGACGGCGACGAGTCGTCGTCCTTCCTTGTGCAGCCTCTGCAGCTGCTTCAGCCGCCGCCCGATGCGTCCGTGGATCTCAAACACTTGCAGGCGGTGAAGGCTCCCGAAGGTCCGGATTCTGGTTTTTTTCCTTTTCTGTGTTCTTTTATTTTCCTATGATGTATGAAGCATAGCTTTGTTATGTTGTTCCTATCTTCTGGTTGTTACCTGATGCCTGTATAAGAAATAAAATGAGCTTCCTACTTTGAATGACTGTTAATTTGTGATATCATCTCTTCTGTTTTTTTTTTTTTTCCAATGTTTGAGGATCGCAGTCACACAGTTTATAAAATTATATAGAGCTAGAGAAGTTTCGGAATCTGTACTAAAGGACCTTACTTTGCATTGGTGAAGTTGACGAGGATGCGCACTTTGCGCTCGCCCATCAGAGCTACAAGGCTGGGAACTACAAACAGGCGTTGGAGCACTGCAACACAATTTATGAGAAGAACCCGGGCCGCACGGACAACCTCCTCCTACAGGGGGCTGTATATTTCCAGGTTTGTTTTTCGTGTTCAGATGCTCTATAATTTTCCAGTGTTTCCTCTTTTTGTCCGCTATTGGGTTTCAGTTCAGGATATGCTCAGGAAACCTGTTTCCTTTCCCCCTAGCTGCATGACTTTGACATGTGCATCGCGAAGAATGAAGAGGCTATTGCCATTGACCCAAAATTTGCTGAGTGTTATGGTAATATGGCAAATGCTTGGAAGGTGAATATCACTCCCAGATGGCTACCATTCAAACTAAGCATTTATTTGTTAAAGTACGGTAAAGGCTTATGGTGATTATATTCGGTGCAGGAGAAAGGCAATGTCGATCTTGCAATCCAGTATTACTTGATCGCTGTGAAGGTATGTATATGCTTGTAAATGCATGTATTCCTTTCTAAAAGACTTATTTGGTCAGGCTGTCAACATTTAATGAGGATCTTCATGTGTCATTTTGGTTTATCTTGCAGCTTCGGCCTAGTTTCTGTGATGCATGGTCAAATTTGGGAAGTGCATACATGCGGAAAGGAAGACTTGGCGAAGCAGCTGAATGTTGTCGACAAGCTCTTTCACTGAACCCACGATTGGTTAGTACTTCGTTGTTCTATCATGTAGCACCTATGGATTCCATTATTATTGACTTATTTCCTATTTTATTTTCTTTCTGTAGGTTGATGCTCATAGCAATCTTGGAAATCTGATGAAGGCCCGGGGTTTAACACATGAAGTAAGTGTTACATATCATTCTTTAGTGGATGTCACCAATCTTCTTGTATGAGCTTGCTTCTTCTTAAATCTTAGTGCGTATAAATGTTCTTATGTTTCATTTGTCGGCTAAAATGTCGCTGTAATAAATTATAAACTGTTATCTTGTGCTGTTTCTTAAGTTATCTCTCTCACCAGATAATTTCTTTTTCGAACAATTGTGGATTATCATTATACCACCGATTTTATTATGCACTAAACAAAGGTACTACAATCATGGTGGTGACGTGAGAGACTATGGGACTGTAATTCTCTTGGACGTCAACTTAATAAATAAGCCCAAAAAAATTAAAAAGAAAGAAAACTCTGCTCTGTTCAGAAGGACTGCTAGGTGTCTCATGTCGTACATGTGCCTCTTTGCAGCTGGCATTGTGCAATCTCCCCTTCATGTTGTACATTTGCCTCATATCTTTCTCCTCAGATATGTACCAGCATTCTCTTTTTGCAATTGTATGCTGGGTGATACAGGAAAGTAGGCCTGGGCACAGACTATGTTTGGCTCTTGGGCTTGGACGGGATCTGCTGGAAAGGATAATGAAAGAACTGATTGAAATTAGGCTGAGCGCAAGTAGACCAAAGCTAGTTTTGGAGGATTTGGCTTGCACTCAGGTCATTAAGCTTGAGTTATTGGGTGGGTTGGGACTTGTCACTAGACTGCGCATGCCACCGCTTTTGGTCTTGAATTCTGGTTTAGTATTGGAAACATGTTTCTTGAGATTCTCGAAATCTTTTAGGCCCCTTAAGAATAAAGGTTAAAACATGTTTCTCGATCTGTATTTTTTTAGAAAAACTCCTGCTAGATTTTCCTATTCAAAGTTTATTTTCTGTAAGATAATACAAACGTTTTATATTTTTGAGTTTTTATATCCCCTCCCCGGGAAAAATTATCTTTGCTACTGGAAGGCCTGGTGGCTAGTGATGACACATGGGGAATGGCCTGCAACAAAAAATTTTGAAATCTCTTAGCCCTCAAGAATAAAAATGAAAAACATGTATCCCAGTTTTTTTTTTTTCCCTTATAGAAAGCTTCCTAGTAGGCTTTGTTATCAATGTTTAATTGCATATAAACCTTTTATACTTTTGAGTCTTCATATCCCCTCTAGAGGAGAGAAGAAGAACTCGAAGAATGCGTAAGGGAAGTTGCTGATGTACTAAGAAATGGGTGTCAACAGAAATCCGATTTCCAACTTTTGCATCCATTTCTGACTCTTAATAAATGGAAGCAGATTAACATTTTTTTTCCCGAATCAAATTTGGAATTGGAATTGAATATTTCTGATAAGAATCAAAATGGAAACACAAAATACTGTTTCCAAGTCCGATTTTCTGTATGTTTGATAATAAAAATATATATTTATTTTATGCATTATATTAAATCCCTGGTATAAGTACAATTTTTGGAACACTTTGGTTGAGCTCTGTGCCACAGGGTGCCTGAGCCATTGGCTCGGTGCTGGTTGGACCAGGAATGGAAAAAAGGAAGTAGGGGGAGCATTCTTATATAGACGGTTCCTTCCCTCTGCTTTTGCGAAACTCCTGATGTGGGGCTATTGCATTGAAGCAAGACCACCCAGGTTTTATGCCGCATCTGCTTCTGTTCACACTTTGAGCTGCATCCGCTTCTGCTTGTGCTGAATAATCCTACATCGGAAGTTCTATGGGAGTGCGTGGGGCTACACTCTATACTAGGAGCCCAGCTCCCTTCTCATGCAATAGTCATTGCAGCATTTTCGGGCCCAATAACATGAAAGGCCCAATGCTTTTGCTTTTGTCAAGCCTAAAGTGGTTTTTCTGATTTCAGCTCCGATTCTTACTGAAATGATCAAGTGGAGACAAAACAAAAATACTCTTTTTGAAGGGGATGGTACCACATGTATTATAAAAGATAAAAGAACATATACAAGTAAAGATGAAAAGAGAAGAAAATAAAAGAGCCCCTGAAAAAAATACCAAGATGGTGTGGCTCTTCGAGAACCCTCCCAAAGACAACTAAAAAAGGGAAGCGTTACAACTGTCCACGTTACACAAGACAGTAGCCCATTCCTTGACTTTGCCATGCAAAAAGGAAGAAACTCAATGAAGGGTGTTAGCCTCCCTCCCGAAGATCCTATTGTTATGTTCCATCCAAATGGTCCATATAGCCGCATGCAAGACAATCCACCATAGAATCTTGTCTCACTTCTCCTGCCAGTGTTCTGCCCCAAGATAGTAGAAGCGTCTCCACCGAGACACGCCTTCTATAGTCAATCTTCAATTGGTTGCATGCACTTTGCCAGACCTCCTATGTAAAGGAACATGTCGTCAATAAATGGTCCATGGACTCCTCCTCTGTAGCACAACGGCAACATTGGGTAAGTAAATCCTAGATAAAAGTTAAAACGGGCCAGCCTATCACAGGTAGGGATCCTACTAAGGTAGGCTCTCCATAACAAAATCTGTGCCTTAGGTGGATTATTGACCCCTCAGACTTTCCAGGCAAAAGGGTACCAAATCCCCCCATCAGCAACTATAGAGTACACCAACCTGACCATGAATCTTCCTTTGCTGTCTCATGACCATTGCTGTCTGTCCGAGGAGGGATTGAGCTGGATGGACTCCAAACGAAGAAGCAATTGCACCAACTCATTAAGCTCCTCCTCCCTCAAATGTCTTCTAAAGGCAGGACTCCAAAGGGGTAAATTTGTATAAAAAACCTGACTGACAGCCACATCATGTGGATTGGGAATAGCAAAAAGGCGACAGAACATGATATTAAGAGGTTGGGGGGCACACCATCTGTCGGTCCAGAAAAGGCACTTCTTGCCATCACCCACAGGGATGCGAGCACCAGCCAAAAAGATGTCCGATCTGTACTTGAGAGAATATCCTTTCCACCCAGGAAACATTATAAATAGTCTGAGTGGGTACCTCCCACAGTCTAGAAGTAGAAGTACCATAGTACGTTTGGGAGATGACCTCCCACCACAGTCCAGAGTCAGAGTTGACGAACTTCCATAGCCACTTAGTTAAAAGAGCTTAAAGCACTGATGTTCTTCAGCCCTAGATCACCATTCTCTCTTTCTGCACAGCCTGCCCCAACTAACATCATAACCTCTCCCTTCTCTAATCACCAATACCATGCCAGAAAAATCTAGCTTGGATGGACTCCAGATTTCTAGCCACCTTTTTAGGAATCTTGAAGATACATAAGAAGTAGATGGGAAGACTATCTAGTACTGATCTACAAAGAGTGTCTTCTCCCATACAGAAGCAGCTTCTCTTTCCATCCCACAAATCTGAGCTTGAACCTTCGCATAATGGTGTCCCAATGTTTGCAAATAAGGGCCCCTGGGGTAAGGGGATCCTAATGTAGGAGATAGGGAATTCTCCTCTAGGACATCCCAAGATAAGAGTAGCTCTCCTAAGCTCTATCTCTTCCATGTTACTCCCTATTAGCTGGCATTTCTGAAAGTTAACCTTCTACCCTGCCACTTCTTCGAGGAGCTTGAACAAAAGCCTAGCCATAAAAGGTTGCCCCTATCCTCAGAGAGAAAGAATATTGTCATTAGCACATTGGAGGTAACTGGCGAGAGATGAATATTCCCTGTTGTGTGACTTGGAGTCTACTGATAAGTCTTGTTTCCTCTACCGTCCTCCGAATACTGCTCAGAATCTATGCTACTCGGATGAATAGAAGGGGAGACAGTGGGTTGCCTTGGCGAAGCCCCCTCCACTCTGGAAGAAAAGTGTAAGCTGCCCATTGATAAGCACAACAAAACTGGCAGAAGATACACATTCCCTCACCCATGAAGAACAGTTATGTTCAAAACCCATCCTATTTAAGACTCGGAGAAGACACTCCCAGCTGATCCTATAATAGGCCTTTTCAAAATCCAGCTTCATCGCAAACCCCTTTTGTGGTGCAATTTCATGAAATGAAGCCCTTCACGTGCCACAAGAAAATTATCCCTAGATGAGTCTTAACTTTGATGAAGGTGCCCTGGTTGGCACTATCACTCTTTTCACCACCTTGGCAAGTCTGGCAGCCAAAGTCTTGAAAATAATCTTGTACATCTCATTCAGCAAGCTGATAGGCCTATAATTTCTCTCACAGTTGGCCCTACCTTCTTGGGCATAAGGATGTTGTAGGTCTTGTTGATGCCCTTTAGATGAGCCTTGCCTACGCTCTTGGAATTTCAGAAGAGCCTCCAAAATGTCAGCCCAACAATGTCCAAACAGTGTTGGAAGAACATGGGAAGGCATCCAGACCCGTGGCTTTATCACCTGCAAGGGCAAAAATTGACCTCTTCACCTCCTCCCTCTCAGTAACAGAGAGGTGTGGGAGGAGATCTCTCGCAATGCACAGCCGGGAAATGTGATCTTATGTGAAGAGCTGGGTCACAAATCCATCATGGTGTCTGATCTGTGTAGCATCTGAGACAACCTGATCCCCTACTTTCAGGCTTCTGATTTGATTTAGCCTTCTTTTGCTTGAGGCCACCTTAGGGAAGTAAGTCATATTGTGATCTCCTTCATTGATCCGTCTATTTCTGGCCCTCTACTTCCAGTAAATCTCCTCCTTAAGGAGGAACTCACTGAATTCAACCTTGAGCTGATCCTCTGCACCTTGTCTTCAGCATCTAGCAATCCTGCTTCTTCTAGAGCATCAAAAGCATATAGCTTCTCCATGATTTTGATTCCATACTGAAACAGAAATACCTAACACCTGTTTCTGTTTCCCATTTTTTTTGGGGGAAAGAAATTGTGGTAGAGTAACATTAATTTTATTAAATAAATAGCGGTAGTACAACCAAGGCTGAAGGTAGGAGAGATTCCTTACCTTCAAATCAAAACAGAAACTGCAGTATTAAAATGAGAAATTAGAAACTCCTTACAGATCACAGATTGCCTTAGCCCAATCATCCACAGATGTACCAAGAATGAACCTTCCCCAATGATCGACAACAATTATCAGAAACGGAAACAGGTGTTACCCTAATCATTAAAAGCTCTAGTAAGAAAAGACTCGAGCTTCCTAAGTTTAACTGCAAATATGACATTGGACAGATTAAAATGGTAGAGCAAGATTCATGCACTAACCCCAAATAAATGGGGTACAACTTTGTTGATGACCACGGCGATGATAATGGTGGTCGCTGCCGCCGCCGCCGACAATATCCCCTCACCCTGCCAAAGAGTATCTCTGCCACTGGAAGGCCTGTTGACTAATGATGACACATTGGCATGTCCCACAGCACAAAATTTTGAGTGTTGTTTCTTTTTTTGGTTTCGAGGCCTGTGAGTCTGTGACACAGGTGAAATAGGATAGGACTGGGCTCAAGATTAGGCTTTTGTGAAGATGTTTGAATAACTAGTGTCCCTTAAATAGGAAAGACATGCACTTTACAGTTTCATGGTTGGTATATGGGCCTTAAACAAGAGCATGTTTGGTTATGATAAAACCTGAAATAAGAGCAGTAGGGGTTTCTGAAAAGTTTCTGCTTCATGCTGTACTTTGATCTTGCTTCTTTGTGAGTGTTGATGGAAGGGCTGTAAATGGGCTGGGTCGAAAGCGGAATCACCGGTTTCTGATTCTGATTTTGATAGTAAAATGTTGTTCCAATAGACTTGGAATACAGTATTTTCGATTTCGTTCCGATTCCAATTCCATTATCGAAAACGGAATCGTTTTTTATAATTATTGGAATCACTACGAATTGGGGAAGAGGATGTTGTGGAGCTACTGCTTACCAGGGTTGGTGGTTGTGATGGTGGCGGTGGCAGAGAAGTCATAGGTGCTCGTCGCCTGAGCCTTCCCCTGGAAGAAGTTGTTGGCCGTGGAGGAGTAGTGGGCGAACACTCTGTTGGGCAGTGACGCTCATATCATTTCTGCAGACACCAGGAGGAGTGCGTAAGCACCATGCTCGCATTGCTCTGGCCCAGAGAGAGAGAGAGAGAGAGAGGGCTTACAGATCCGGCTCTGCAGGGAAGCAAGAGTGGAGATAGTACAACGCTGTCCACACGAGGACATTTTGGCCGCCCAGTGGAGGATCGAGCCGCGAGGAGCAGATCCCACTGGCGAGCAGATCCAGAGGAGGACCTAGGATTTGGCCGTTGAGGAGATCTGGTCGCCGGGGAGGCGATCCCGCCGCCGGTGGAGGAGGAGAAAGCCTTGGCCATCATGGAGATGCGAGGAGATCTCGGCACTGGTGAGGAGAACTGAGCGCTGTTGAGGGGAGGAGGAGGTCATCGGGGGCTGTGCGCTTTTGGGAGTTGGGGGTTAGGCTAGGGTTAACAATGAACTTATATGTGTATTGATGGCCATAGGATCCTTATGATCAACGGTCAGGAAAAACTCGAAGTTAAAAGGTTTTTGGAAACTGGTAAAACAGATACGAATGTGCATTTTCCGATTTCGAGTCCGCTATTTTATCGGGAAATCCGATACCGATTCTGATAACTTACCGAAAACTTTTTCTCATTCCGAAACTGCTTATTCTATTCGGAATCAGATCGGAAAATTGGATTATCGGGTTCCATTTACAGCCCTAATGGAAGGGGTAGCACAGAGGACCTTAGAGTTAAGCTCATGACTCTTCGAACGGTTAAGCTTTTCTCCTAAGCATATCAAAGCCCTAACCTAAGACCTGGTCATCATCTCTTCTTGCACCCTTGTTAATTTGGTGGGATGGGTCATCGAAGGAGATTTTTTTCCTCTGTTCTGCAATCTGATCTGGCCAAGGGAGGTTAATAAATGAGGTTTGGAGGATTTGAGGTTTTGGGGAGAGTATGTTTCTGCCATGGTGACCCTAGGTGAAGACTAGGAGGGCTTTTGCTTGCAAACAAGGAGACTAGAGTGGGAGATGCTTGTATATCATGTTCTCCGTGGTCGCATTTCGCCAGCACATGTGAGGCTATCGTAAGCTGATCTGTGTTGTGCAGAAGTTATGGAGTTCCCCTACCTATGTGAGATCTTGAAGTCTTCAAGGTGGACACAACTCAAATTGGGACATTGAGGATTGTTGACATGTGAAGTTAAGATGGAAACAAAAATATCTTTGGGTGAAGATTTTATAGGAGCTTAGTGTCACGACCGAAATTATGACTTAGGCTTTTTGCTAAGCCTTGACCACTTGGGGGGTGCTGGAGGGGTGGCCTGGTTGGTGAAGTCTCTTTATTTGCGGATGATTGATGGAGCCGGACTATGTCCGACGGGCAGTTGGTTGCGGACTTGCCCGACTGGACCCCCTTAGCCACACTTCGGTTGTGTGGCCGCCATAGTTAGGTGTAATCTGTTGTGTTGGTGAGTTCCTTTAAGGAAGGAGCCATGCTTAGTAATGGCGAATGGACATGCTACGTGCGAGGGGATTCTTGGAGGAGGCTGTCCCCTAGTGTCCGTTTGCAGTAACTATGGCATACAAGGCGCATGCCTTGTATGCTTCAACGTAGGCATGAAGTTGGTGCTGCTTGTCCGTGCGCATCTCCTGCAAGGCGGTGGTGGCCTTAAACATCGGTTGGCCCGTGAAGCAAGCTGTGCATCGAGGGAGACCCGTTCGTGCGGACCTACGTCCCGTAAGGCGGCGGAGGCCTTGAACTTCGGAGCAACCGTTGAAGTAAGACCTGTGCAAAGGCGAAGGACCCAACGTGCAAGTTTGTGTGTGAAGAGCGGTAGTGGCATTATGCCCCGACGCAACCCCATTTAGGTGGCGGTGTTTGGCGGCTAAGTGATGGCCAAGTTGAAGGCCTTCATGTGTAACTAGTTGGGCGGACCTCGGGCAATGCCGTTTCCCCTCCCGCAAGGCTAGAGGGCCGAGAGTTAGTTTACTTGGGGTAGACCTAAGCGAGGGAGCCTAGGTTAAGGCGCGCGTAGCTGGCATGCCTCGAGCGAGGGTGCATTGCGGTAGCGAGGTTGCCTAGGTGAAGGCGCGAGGCGCGGAACCGGTAGGCTCTAAGCGCAAGTCCGTACGGTCGTAATGGGTGTCTAGGTGAGGTGTTATGCGCGTAACTGACAGGTCCAAGCGAAAGCCCGCCCGACCGAGCGAGGTGCCTAGATGAGGTGCGGTGTGCATAGTCGGTAGGTTCCGAGCGAAGGTCCGCTCGACCAAAGCGTGAGTGCCTAGGCAAGGTGAATGGGTGCAGAGCCAATGGGCTAGTGTGGAGGTTTTGGTCGTGGGGTAAGGGTGCCGAGGGCAATGTTTACGGGCGTAGATACTGGCCGGGCCCGAGTGATGACCGTCCCACGTTTGCGCAACCTACGCGGCTGTCCGGTGTTTGGCATGCCGAACCTCTCCTGAAAGATTTGTGCGAGGCTTGCTGGCCAAGCACTTGGGCGCTACGAAATCTGATGCGAGGCGAAAAATTGTAGGCTGGTCTCGGTGTGTGCTTCCGCCACCGGGGCGCCGTACAACATCGCCGATAGCTTTTCTGACTTACGCAATGACAAGTGGTATCGGAGCACTCTAACTGGGTGATTGTGCGGTTAGAGTGGGGTGTGCCGGTACTGAGGGTGATGGCTGAACCAGTACTACCCATTGTGAAGATCGTGCTTGCACTTGGCGAGTCCTTGTTCGGCATATGAAGCATGGCTAGATCAACCATCAGAGGGACCTGTTCACGGAAGCTGGCAAGACAAGAAGGCACTAAGGGGATGCATATATGACTATTTGGCGGAAGGTTTGACCACCTCGACTTGGGCGATGGATGTGTAAACTCTCAAGGTGTGTCGAGGGGTAGTCAGTGTGTTTGAAGATGTTGAACTTGGTGTGCAAAATTGTTCGAGTTAGCCGAAAGTGTAGTTCCCTTCCCGGTCCAGTTGGTGCACATGCAGTGCATTTGGTCAAGTCCATATGGTTGCAATATTCAAAGCCTGAGGGCATTCGTGGGCTGAAATATGGGAAAAACTGTACCTAAGGTCCACAGGTTGCTGCGCAATGTTCCTTCCCCGTAGTCGCATGGGACGGTAGAAAACATGGGCTTGAAGATGGTCGGCAATAGAACAAAAAAGTTGGCCTCATATAAAGGTCAGTGTGCTTGCAATCCCGTCATGCTTGTGAAGCTCGCAGCGTGTTAAGAAGCCAAAGGCAAGAGACTACCGAGTGAAACAGTGCCAGAATGTGTGTTCACCTCAACTTGCTGGGGCCGTGTTAGCTGAAAATTTGGACACTAGAATCGGTGGCATTGACCCTAGTTGTTTTGTAGAAGATCGAAGCTAGTCGAGTTCACCGAGTGTTGTAGCACCAAGGTATAAAGCACAATAGCCATATAGAGGACCCCAAGCAAATCAAGTTGTATATATTGCATGGGCGAGGCAGTCAATCACCAAATTTGGCAGATTCATAAACGGCTTATGTCCTCAAGGAAGACTTGTGTTTGCTGAGCAAGTCTTGGATCTTCGAAGCATGTTGCCCAGGATCCTTCCCTACATTAAAGTTGCAAGTGTAAGATGGCAAAGTCAGCAGGAAATAGTCTCAATCAGTCAAGCTACACGGCTCTGCTATGTTGTCTGCCGTGTTCGCAACTTACCACAAGTCGTGCAGTGGTGTAGTAAGTAACCCCCCTTCTCCGTGCTAATGCATTCGTCTTGCTGTTCGCAGTCTCGTTGGCTAAGTGTTTGCATTCGGCTTGGTGAAAGTATCTTGTGCGGCGAGTGCTAGGGTCAGGAGCAAAAGTGTACATGTTGAAAGTCCGCTACAATTCAGCCATCCACTCAGTTGAATTAAGGAGCAGTTCACAGGCAGACAAGGGATGCAGAATATTTGCCAGAGCACGCGATGCCACAATGCCCGTCCGTTGGGATTGCCGGAGCACCATTCTCCGAGGAGTTGGCGGTGCTTGTCCAGAAGCAATGTAAGGAGGTGGATGTGCGGAGGTGTTTGATGAAGCCGGCGTGTGGAAGCTTTGTGACCGTGTGGGAGATTCTGAACCCGGTCATAGCAGGGTAGACTTAGGCGAAGCTGGGCCGCCAAGTCTTTTGAAGCCGAAGTAGGAGCCTGATCGTGTGGTGGTGTGCAGTAGAGCCCAAACTGTTCTCCGAGTAGAGATGCGAAGGAGACATGCTTGGTTGACATCTTTGAAGGAGTTTAGGGTCAGTGTATTGGCATGAAGCTTGTAGTAGGTAGATAGGTTTTTTGGAGGAGGCAAAAGGACGGAAGATTGAAGCATAATTGGAGTTAGGTTGGGGTACTAGTAGAAGTAGTGCTTGCAGCAGCAAAGGTTGGCGGAAGTCGGAGGTCGACGAGGACGTCGGTAGCTTAGTTGGGGAGCGTGTCACGACCGAAATCGTGACTTAGGCTTTTCACTAAGCCTTGACCACTCGTGGGTGCTGGGAGGGGCGACATGGTTGGTGAAGCCTTTTTGTTTACGGATGATTGATGGAACCGAACTATCTCCGGTGGGTAGTTGGTTGCGGCCTCGTCCGACCGGAACCCCTCAGCCACATTTCAATTGTGTGGCCGCTGCTGTTAGGTGTGACTTGTCATGCCGGCGAGTTCCTTTAAGGAAGGAGTCGGACTTAGTAATGGCGAAGGGCTATGCTAGGTGCGAGGAGATTCTTAGAGGAGACTGTCCCCTAGGGTCCGTTTGCCGTAGGCTATGTTATCCCGGCTAGTCGGAATCAAGTCTTACAGGTGACCGTCTTCTCTCCTGGTATGCACAGGGCTAGGCGCATGCCTTGTATATTTCAACGAAGCCATGAAGTTGGTGTTGCTTGTCAGTGTGCATCTTCCGTAAGGCGGCGGTGGCCTTGAACACCGGTTGGCTTGTAGAGCAAGCTGTGCATCGAGGGAGACACGTTCGTATGGAGCTAAGTTCCGTAAAGGTGGCGGAGGCCCTGAACTCCGGAGCAACTGTTGAAGCAGGACCTGTGCAAAGGCGAAGGACCAGCATGCAAGTTCGTGCGTGAAGGGCAGCGGTGGCATGGTGCCCCGATGCAACTTCGCTGAGGCGGCAATGTTTGGCGACTAAGTGTTGCCAAGTTGAAGGCCTTTATGTGTAACCATCTAGGTGGACTCTGGGCAATGCTGTTCCTCCTCCCGTATGGCTAGAGGGTCGAGAGCTTGTTAATCTGGGGTAGACCTAAGTGAAGGCGCGGTGCGCGTAGCTGGCAGGCCCCGAGTGAGGGTGCCTAGATGAGGCGCGGTGCGCGTAGTCGGTGGGCTCTGAGTGAAGGTCCGCTTGATCAAAGCGTGAGCGCCTAGGCAAGATGTATGTGCGCTGAGCCGATGGGTTAGTGCAGAGGTCTTGGTCGTGGGGCAAGGGCGCCGAGGGTAATGTGTATGGGTGCAGATGCCGGCTAATCCCGGGCGATGATTGTCCCCCGTATGCGCAGCCTGCGCGGGTGTCTGGGGTTTGGCGTGGCGAAGCTCTCTGAAAAGATTTGTGCGAGGCCTGCGGGCCAAGTATTTGAGCGCTGAGAAATTCTAATGTGAGGCGAAAAATTGTAGGCTGGTCTTGGTGTGTGCTTCTGCCACCGGGGCGCCGCACGACATCGCGGTAACTTAGACTATTCTGAGTTACGCTGTGACACTAGGCAGGTGCAGCCTTGGTAGAACAAGGGATGGGTCTATGACTCTACGGTGAGGTTGTCCAAGCTTGCTGTAAGTACATGGCTTACAGGGAGGAACCTAGGGCAGGCATGAGCTTGAAGATGGCGGCTTTATTCAGCTTAGGCTCGATTCTAGAGTTGGGTTGCGGGGTTGCTGTTCAAGCAACTCCGTTCAGTGCGATCATGACATGGTTTGTGTTCACGAAAATATCCCATATGCTAATATGGGTGTTCTGTCACTTTGGCGGATGAGGCGTGTGGGCGGGTTGTTACGAGACTGGCGAGCCAAGTGGTAGAAGGGATAAGAAGCAAGTTTGGAAAGGGTAAGAGCTCCTTTCTTAGGTTTACTAGCATTTAAGGAGAAAGGTTCCTAGGGCCGGAGAGTAGAATCATCCAATCCTCGACGAGGCAGGAGAATGTCCTGAGTGACGCAGGACAACACTAGATGGGATGAACGACATTAATAGGCGCATCAAAATAAGCAACAATCATGTAACACTGACGATGGAGGTCTGCTTTAGAACAATGGAGGTCTGCTTTAGAACAATGGAGGTCTGCTTTGGAATCTAAAGGCTTTAGGATTAGTCGAACTAAGACAAAATACATGAAATAGTTTCAGTAATAGAAATATTGATCAAGTAGATTTAGTCACTATCGAAGGTCAAGTTATTCCTATAAGTAGCAACTTTCGATATTTAAGATCTATTATTCAAGATAATGGAGAGATCCAAGAAGATGTCATTTATAGAGTCAAGACATGTTGGTTGAAGTGGAGAAGTGCATCTGGAGTCCTTTGTCATCAGCGGGTCCTCTTAAAACCCAAAGGTAAGTTTTATAGGATAGTTGTGAGTCCTGCTATGTTATATGGTTCTGAGTGTTGGGCTGCGAGAAAGGATCATGTGCAAAAGTTGTGTTGCTGAGATGAGGATATTAAGATGAATGTGTGGTAAGACTAGAAAATATGAAATTAGGAATAGATATATACATAAGGATTTAGGTGTAGGTTAAGCTTAGGGAGAATAGGTTGCAGTGGTTTGGTCATGTACATCGTCGTCCAAGTTTAGTACCAGTTAAGATGTGCGATTGAATTAGAGTGGAGGAGGGTAGAAGACATCGATGAAGACTTAAGATGAGATGGTTAGATGTTTTAAAAAGGACATGACATTGCTAAGCATTATATCAAGTTTGGCATTTGCTAGATTAAGATGGTAGTACATGATTCATATAGTCGACTTCAAATAGATGGGATAAGGCTTTGATGGTGATGATGATGTAATACTGACGATGTCCGATATTACTAATAATTCCAAATAGCAATTATTTTCAATCCAGCGAAGTATTAGGCGCGTAGCACGTCCCATGCAAGATTCCAAAGCAACAACAGTCCAAATGTAGATGGGAACTATCAGTGTAAATTAGGGAATGTGTCCAAATATCAAACGTGATAGAAATTTGGGGTGGGGGGGGGGGATGTTATCTCTTGCCAATTTCACACACAAACCTGCAGCAATATCACTCAATGAAAATGATAACGGGAATTAACAAGTTCGGACACTCATCTCACCGGCACGAACAGGTTTCCCAACATGGGCAAATTATTTCACCACATAACCAAGTTCAGAGCAGGCACTAACCTATTGGACAACTAGTCGTGATTCACATTTCTCATGAGCTCAAATTCCCTTCCATGCTGTGCCTTGGATATGGAAGAACATGCTTAAGACAGGTGGTGTGGTGCGGTCAAAGCAGGTTCCATGACTTCTCAGCTGTCATGCGAAGATGAGGAGCAGGTCCAGCTGGGTGCTAGGTATGGTGGAGCAACGGGTCCGTCCCATACACTAAATATCAGACTCAAATATTCAAATGAACTAAGACGAACAGGGCATTAGTTTCTCTCGCTGTTGATCCAATGAGAATGGCCATGGGAGATTCTGCCGGTTCATCATTGTTGGCTTGGATGGAGGAAGATGCTGGAGTGCTCCTTTGACGGCTCACACTCGCTCGACAGATCAGTTAGATGCATGGAGAGGAGGAACAAAACCAATTTGAGCTTGATATTGGAGGGGACAGGCAGGTTGACCCATGGAATTCCGGCACGGATCAAGAGGCTGGATCAATACCCACCGATCCCGATCCGAATCGGGATTGGATCGGCCGGAATTGGCTGAAATTGGCCAGGATCGGCCGATCTCGGCCGGATCGGGATCGGCCGATCCTGATCTGGATCGGGATCGACTGATTCTGCATTCCATGGGTTGACTTCTAATCGGGCATGATTGATGGAGCTTCCTGTAAGGATCCGGCGGGACGGTGAAAAACGTAGCGGAAATAAAAAATTAAAATTTTTCGTCCCCACTTCCTGATATGTTTTGACAGATCTAAACTAATCGGTGATCGAGCATCACATTGCGCGGATTCGAATCCGCAACCGTGTGGTTTCGACGAAGTGATGCTGCTAGTCGTGTAGGTGTCCGACCTCTAGCGGTATCTATGCGATCACTCGCTCGGTGCAACGTGCTCGCTGGCATTCCTTCTACATGACGGTGCTCGTAACATGCAGATGGCGAATTCTCGACATTCGGGAATTGAAGATGGTAGAGGCAGGAGAGCAGGAGGCACCCCTTGCTGGCACACTAGGGAGAGGGGAGATGGCCAGAGGGGAACTAAAGCTTGGCCTAGGGTTCCTTTCTCGGCATATATTTATATTAATTAAAGGGCGACTTTTCACAAAAGTCTTCGAATTAATATAAATCCCACTTAAAGACCATCAATCGAGAATTTTTGTGCATGTGACCCTATAGACCTAAGTACCAGTCCGATTTTCAACTGAATAAGTCTAACAACACCTTATTGGTTTAAATTAATTAATTTAATATTGTATATTAAATAATTAATTCACCGAATCAATATTACACATTAACTGGTCAGGTTTTTGATCAAGTTGGGTGTCAAGCAACACCGTATGATCTTGGAAGATAGTGGAATTCAACAACCCACTCAAGGAACTTTTCTATCATCAGTTACCACGTGGCTATAACTTTCATTCGTACAATGCTCGCGTTCACGTAGAGCATGGTCAACTGTCAAAGCATAACTAGTCAACTAACTTCAGATAAGATGCTATTGTGCAATATTAGAAAACTCTTTTTCTGATAAAGTGTCCGCCCTGGCCTGAGATTTCTACGCATTATTCTTAGAGCATTTTCTCTCTTATTACCGAGTGCGAATGATCTCATGTTGAGCACACAATCACTTTCGAAGGTATTTCACTGAATCCGGTCACTTGACTGATTAGGATCCTATGGCTAGAGATCTATTAGTCAATGTCAAAGTCCAGAAGTCTACCGACAATGTGTTTTTGATGTCTCATGTTCGAGGACCAACCATGCAACTGTGACATTGAATCAAACTGACTGACAGTTAGGTAAATTACCATCCAGCGATTCAAGTAGGATCAGTTCAGTAAACTCATTCACCAATGAGCATCTATAGGTTTACATTAAGTCTCCACACAAGTGATTATGAGATTAGTCACCTTCATCACATGAGCATGAATAATATGTACTAGTCTCATTGGATATTTGATGTGCTTGTCATATATCTTCTGACTAAGAACAATTAAGAATGTGTGTTTATAAGTTATCAGTCTCATTATTATGATCTCATGATAATCTGACAATTGTTGTACACATTCTTCACTATGAAATAGATAATTAATGAACACGATTTACATATAATGAATATATATTGCCATTAATATAAATAACTGAACATGATTATATAGTGTACGTGATTGGCTTGTAGGACACATACAATCCTAACACTTTATCGGCGGAGTGGTTGGTTATGTCTTCAAATCCGATAGTAATGAAGCATACCATGATGCCTTTAGCTACTTTGTCACCTTGTACGGGGCGCCAGTAGGGTAGTCTATAACCAGTCAAACTTGTGGGAGGGGTGAAACAGGTCCGCGAGGACAATGCCGGCTGGAAGCTTGGTCTCCTTCTCTAGCTTGAACTCCATAGTGGGGTGGCGCACCATGGTGTTGGCTAGCTGAGATGGATCAGCACCATGAACACAAGCCCATTGAGCATGACTTGGGAAATTGCCGCCGGCTGCAGGGGCCGATGGTGATAGCCTTTTGTCCCAGATGCACTGGTGCTATGATCCCCACGAACAAGGTGATGAAGAAGATGAGCTGGTTGCTCCTGGTGTCCGATCCAAAGAAGGAGAAGAGAGGGGAAACAAAAGATGCAGAGGAAGGGGGGAGGAAGATGATGGTGGCGGCGGGGACTCACCTCACCTTCTCACAGGGCACACCTCCTCTCTCACAGGGCACATCACACGCACAAGCCTCAAAAAATCATCTTCCCAAATTACGGTTTGAAGCTTCTACTCCCCTCCCCCAAATGATTTGTACAGGGCCCTTTAAATAGAGGTAAGAAAAGTGTAACAATGCCAAAATACCCCGAGTCTCTCAGAAAATGCAAAACTATCCCTCAACTCTCCAAAATATGTGCAGCCTCCAAAATAAAGAGAAAATGCAAAGGGAAATATAAGAAATGCTAGAAATATATCCAGTAAACCCTAAAATAGCAACATAGAGCGTTTAAAATTTCCATGGCATGATAAAAATCTCTGAAGTAAGCTCTCTCAATCCTGAAGATGCTCTCATAGCCACAAAGATACAGTAGTCGTCTGGTTAGTTCATCTGCGCCGTCTCCTATATGTGATGGCATCGTCAATGTCCCCACCACGAAGAGTTGTGGAAGCTATCAACAGTGCTTCTCTGTGTTGAAACCCTAAAACTGGTGATGCCAAGGTTGAAGAAAGAACTTTGGGTAATCTTGCTCAAGCATGCCTTCCCCAGGAAGATGGGGAAGCGAAGTCTTCAACTTGGGAGTCTGCCTGTTTTTTTTTCGAGGATTGGCCTGTTCTGATCCCGATCTGATCCGGATCGGCTGACTTGGGCCAATCCAAGAGAAGAAAGGCCGATTTAGGATCAGCCTAATTAAAAATAAAAATGGTTAAAAATCAGAAAAAAGAGAAAAACAGGAAAAAAGATTAAAAAATCAGAAAAAAAAATAGAAAATTCATATGCAAATCAATTTAGAAAATAAAAATGCAAAGAATACCTTAGAAAAACAGCGACGGGCATGGTTTGCAGAACAAGCCGGTGCAAACCGGAACAGGCAGAACCGGATTGGAATTGGCGGTTCCTGATCCGGTTTGAACTGGCCGGAACTGGCCGGTTCTGACCGTTTTTGGCTGGTTCTGTCCGGTTCTGAATCAGAATGCCGGTTATGGTACCGGTTCCGCGAAACCTTGGCTACAGGCTTGGGGGAGGGGCACCCTTTCTCCTCCTGTCTGCTGTGAAAACACAGCGAACAGCAGGAGAAAAGGGGCTTATAAACCCTCTTTTTGCTGGATTGGCCTGGATCTCCTTGAATCGGGCCTGGTCAGACGATCTGGCCGATCCGGATGAGGCAATTCAGCCAATTTTGGCCTGATCCGGTGTGATCCAGGATGATATGGCTGATTTTCCTTTTTTTTTGGTAAATTTTTTGTAGTATTTTACCCCCTAGAATCAGATCGGCTAGCTGATCGCAACCGAATAGGTCGATTCCGATTCGGATCGGCTGATTCTGCATCAGACAGGCCGGCAAGAGCAGACTGTATGGCAAGGTTCTGAGTATGAAATATTATAAACTAATCATTGGACTGTGAATGCATAGAACAGCAGTGAGCATTGTGGAGATCCCTTGTGTGTCGGTTTGAATCTTGTAATTGGTAGCTTCCCATTGCTCTCTTCTTCACAAAAGCTTTTGCCCTTTCATTGATCGCAACATAAACTAAACTAAAATCTTACTCGTGGAGTTGGAGGTCCAAATTGTCAATGATTTTATATTTTATCCCTGGATATTGAACCTATAACTGCATGCATAAACTGTTTCCTTCACAGTGTTTGTGTTCATGCTATTTTATGATCAATGCAGGCATACAACTGCTATGTTGAAGCCCTGCGTATACGACCTACTTTTGCAATCGCTTGGTCAAACCTTGCTGGGCTTTTCATGGAGGCAGGAGATCTTAGCAGAGCTGTATTATACTATAAGGTAGATGACTCCCCCATCTTCCTCTCATTGCTTCAAGAAATTTGTGCAGCTGTGCAACATTTGCTTCAAATCTTATACATGTGCATTATGTTGATGGGAGATACCTACATGTATGTAAGACGATGTGTTTTGCTTTAATTCTTATACTTTTGCTTCAACTTTTGCCTTAACCTTAGATGCCTAGACAAGCTCCTAGGCATTTGAATGATGTGTTTTATCCCATAAAACATGTGAAGGAAGAAAAATGATAATACGAGGAAAATAAAGAAAAACATCCTAGATAATAATGTGTAAGACGTTGAGAAACACTAATAATGTTCAATGGGCCATTTTGTGTAAAGCAATCATGTAAGTAGTGGATGGTCTTCAGAATCATCAAAATAAGGAAAATGTGGCAGCATGTAAGAGAAAAAGGGCTTTGCACATTGTTAAAAGAGGCATTAGCTACTTTAAGATAATTACGAATGATAAAAAAAGTAGTACAAAGGCAGTACCACATAATTAAAAAAGATACTAGCATTTGACATTGACAACATAAGCGGGTGCCTATTTGAGTGAGGCAAACATGAGGCAAGACGAGGTGTTGTTGGCTCGCCTCGCCCTACTTATATTGTCTAAACGGTTGTAGATGCAAGTAGTTGGTTATTCTACTCTCTTTCTTATTGTCATGTTATAGCTCACCTTTGTCCCCCAAAATTGGTGTCGGTTGCACCACCAATTTTATCGACTAATGAAAAGAGTTAGTATAATCATGGGAGGGTGGGAGAGGTTCCTCATTCTTACTATACACAAAAAAAGAAAAGATCACAAGGGGTGAGCTTGTAGAAAATTCATTTCCCTCTTCCAAGAGTGAATAGGAATTCGTAGAATATACCTACTTTGATTATAGCGAAAGTCAAGATATACCAAACCCAATTATAGAAATCAAGTGTTTTTTAAAGAAATATGAACTCTACCTCAAAAATGAAGTGTCAAGATTGACAATATTAAAGTTGTCTTCAAACTAGACTTCGAGAAGGCCTTTGATAGAGTCAATTGGTCCTGTCTTCTATCTACTATGAGTCTCATGGTCTTCAACAATATTTGGATTAATTGGATCAAGTACTATATGTCTATAGTCAACTTCTCCATTCTTATTAATGGTAAACCTTGTGGCTTCTTTCATAGCTCTAGAGGCCTTAGGCAAGGTGATCTTTTATCATCCCTTCTTTTTCTCATTATTGGCCAAGTTTTCAACATGATAGAGTCAACTTCTCCATAGTCTTATGAATGGAATTTTAGTGCGCAAAAATAATGTTCTTATGTCTCATATTCAGTTTGCCGAGGACTCATATTCTCTCCATTGGATGTCTCTCAGATCAAGAATGTTAAGATCCTTATCAAAATTCTCAAAGATGTTACATGCTGCAAGATTAATTTCTCCAAAAGTGAACTTTCGGGATTTTGTAACTGCCCTCCTATTATTTCTGAGGTGGAGGCCATTCTTCATTGTAAATGGAATTCCTTTCCAATTAAATACGTTGAGCTCCCACTGGCTGATGGTTCTATCAAAGCTTCTGATTGGAACATTATCCTCAAAAAGTTGGACAACAAGCTTGCTGATGGAAATCTAACCTCTTATCTCATGGTAGAAGATGGATTTTATCTAAATCTGTTCTATCCGCCTTCTCCGTTTACTGTCTCTATGTTCAAAATGCCAAAATCAGTTGTTAAGAAGGTGGAAGCTATCAGACGAACCTTCTTCTAGAAAGATAAAAACATATCTTTTAAGTGTTTCATTCCTATTTCCTTGAGGAAGTCTTGCAGGCCCAAGGAAGGAGGTGGAATTGGTCTGCTTCCCATTGATTGTATCAATATTGCTCTCCTCTCCAAATGGGTTATGGATGCTAGAAGAAGACAGTAATGTCGCTTGCAGGGCAGAACATCTTCAATTTGGAAGGCTATCTTCAATTGTCATGACATTATAATTGCAGCTTCTCAGTTCATTTTAGGCAGTAGGGTCCGTTTTAATTTCTGGTCTGATAACTGGCTTCATGTCAACTCTTTGGCAAATTCATTTCCGAGATTATTCCCCCTGGCCACAGTTAAGGATCTATCTGTTTATGATGTTCTTTGGTTCATCTGTCCAAGGTTGGGACCTCCAGTTTAGAAGGAATCTTACTAACACAGAATTTCTGGGTTTTGTGGAGCTCTGTAATATTCTTCAGCAGGTCCATCTGCATCAACTTGAGCCTGACAACAGACTTTGGAGATGGGAATCCAACGGGAAATTTTCGGTCAAATCTGTCTCAAGAATTATTAATTATGGAGGCTCTCATGTTCCCTGGACCGATAGCATTTGAGGGAATCAATGGCCCAACAAAATCAGGATCTTTGTGGAAATTGATTCAAGATGGATTGCCTTCCCTGAACCGGCTTAAGAAGTTTAATCTCTCCACAATGATCAACTGCTTCTTCTGTGGTTTATTTCCAGAAACTGCAGACCACCTATTTTTGCACTCTGGTATTGTATCAGCTGTCTGGAAAACAATGTTTGCTTGTCTGGACTTCAGATGGACTTAGCCTCAATCTATTTTCTCTTTCTCGTTTCTTCTTGGGACAACCTTTTCGCTACCAGATCAGAGGAAGAAGTCTGGATTATGCTTCTAGGTGCATTTCTTTGGGTTGTTTGGAAGGAGAGGAATCAAGATCTTTTAACCACTCTTACTCATCTCCCTTTCTTACCATTTCTCATTCCATTGACCTATCAACAGCTGGAGAATTGGCCTATCCAGTGATCAGGGAGAAGATTCAGTGATTATTTCATCTCTACTGTTATGCAAAAGCCTTACTCTATAACGTGCTTTTGTTGGGGGCATGTGTTGTGCTTAATCTTTTGTAATTTTCATTTGATATCTTGGTTACCTACCTGGTAACCAACTTCTTTTCTTTGTACCGTTACATCTTATTTCTTATCTATAGTAATATCAATTGTGCTTTTGCCACCTTCCAAAAAAGCAAAATGAAAGAAGGAAAGAACTCTACCTCTGTGGAAAATAAGTTATTATGCTCCCTCCAAATGCTCCAATATATCAGAATAGAACTTCTTGCACACTTCCCGAGCTTGATCTTCAAAGACCTGCAGTAAATCCACATTTCCTGAAGGGTGCTAATCTTATCTTACATCTACTCAGTTGTGCAAAAAATCCTCCACACTAATATGCCAATGAGGCAGTTGATTAATAACTGGTCTACATCTTCACTATCAGTACCATAGAAGGAGTGAGTGCTATCACATTCTTCATTCCTCCACCCTAATGATTCTTCTTTCAAAAGTTGACAACATAAAAGCCTTGACTTTTAGTGGTGATTTGACTTTCTACACTTAACCCAACGTTCATTAAATAGGAACATTGCCCTCTATTACTCTGTATACAGATTTCACTGAGAAAGTGAGAAGCAACCATTATCTTCTGCCTAAACAAACTTAACCATGCTGTCAGGATTGATTTGAGCTGCATCAAGTAATTCAGGGAGTGCACTACGTATTCCTCTTCCTCAGTGAGGAAGCAACTGTTATCTCTTTGAGATCTCTTCTTAAATCAACATACAAAAGAATGTTATCCCCTTCTTGCAGATAACATGGACTAACTGTGTTTTATTTCTTTAATAGAGGTTGAAAATGTTAGGAAACCTGTCTTTCAAATATGAGTGACCAATCCATTTGTCTCTCCAAAAACAAGTCATATCACACAATTACCAACTTTTATTTTAACATTCTTTTCAATGTCCTTCCCTGTTGGGGAATCCCTTTCCAAATGTGAGACATCTGTGTTCTATGTTTTGTTTGGAAGTAAAATTTGTAGTGTTTATTGTAATGTTCCTGCTGGATAATGTCTTCCTAGAGACTCCACCTCAGCTAATAATCCTCAGCCAATTACATTGAAGAGCAAGGATTACATGCCAAATTGAGACTTGGCAAATATTTTGATTTTTTTTTTCCAAGTCTCCAAAAGGTAGATAAGAACCTAAGCTTCTTCTAACAAATTCTAGATTTTATATCTCCTGCCGCCTCATTCCTCCTCTTGAAGCGGATACCCTGAAATTGGTAGGTGTGAGTATCCAACAACCAAGACCCAATATGCTGTCTTTCCACAATCACATACTAAAACTTGAAAAAAATAAATGTGCAAAACAAAACAATATGTAAAGTGTAAACACATATTTCAGGGAACATCACCTCTTCTTAGGGATGACTAAAAGAGAAAATATTGTGTATTTTCATATTCTTATAAATTAGCATGACCTTTGCATTCTTACAGATGACCATGGATGAGTATTCTACTCTAATGAACTTGCACATAGGCTTCTTGGTATGTTTACAGCCAGGTCTTGTCTGCAACATTGCACCTAGGGTTGTCATGCCACCCTAAGAAGGGATTCACCTGTTGCTGTTAGGTACTTATCACTCAATGACACTAGGGTACGTAGTCCCACCCAAATGTAACCCTACTTTCTCACCGCCCTCAGGGTCGGAAGGCACTATGGCATGTAGCTCGAATCATAATAATAACCATGCTTTCTTACTCTCCTCAGCGTTAAAGAGATAACTATGAATGCTATACTTGACCCTCCTAGTTCCTCTCATGGCCTTGTCTATTTCTGTGAGCTAATCTTACTGCTATACAAATCGGGAGGCCAAAAGCTGTTATAATTTTTATACAAATATTGGGCAAAAGATTTTTATCTTTTTGTGTTGATAGATCTATTAACATAAGAGTGTTGTACAGAGATTTCATAGTATTTATTAAGATCTATTAACTAAGAGTCTTGTACAGAGATTTCATAGTATTAATTTCATAGTATTTATTAAAGTATAGCAATTCTAAAAATTCTTAGTTTAACTGATTATCTGGTGAATGACTGAAAACAGAGCTATAGACTCTTCATCTCAAAGAGTTCATGTTTAAACACATGAAAACTTTGCTAAACTTTTTGAAACATTTATTGTGGGTGAAGGAACAACCAAACTTTATGAATTTGAAGTCAATAAGAGTTACTAAAAATTCTCGGACTAACTGTGTCAAATGAATATGGAAATAGTGCACTCTGAAGTGGCCCTACTGTAGATATGAAGCATGAGCAGAAACTTTTAAACCTTTTTTCTACAGGTGATGCCCTCTAATTCCCATTTCTCATAAAAAAATCATGAATTTTCTCAGTAGGTCAAATTTTCTAAAGTTCTCACACTATCCTATTTTTTACATGAAATCTAAAAAGAAGCTATTCAGATCACGCAAAACAAATCAAATTAAACATCTGGTTCATTATCCTTTTAGAGATGATAAACTATATAAATATAATCTAATGAGCATAATTATAGTCCAAGAAAACTGAATTGACATGCCTACCTCAAACTTTGACAATCCAACCCCAAGTTAACTCTCGTCACTTAAAGAAGAACACCTCTTATCTAGCTAGCTTGTTAGATCTTTAATTTATCCACAACTCTCTTCGCTTACATCTTCTCCTAGGTTGGTTTGGTTTGGTTTATAGTGGAATTTTTTTGCAGATCAGACCAACCTGAGTGGGTGATGCAAACCGAATCAGACTGAACTGAAGATTTTTTGTTTGATTTGGTTTAAGCTCCCACTGGGTATAGTGCCGATTCGAGCCTGCAAAGGGGCAGCTGGGCCCTGGGCGATGTTTTATAGATTTTCTGATTTCTGCATTTTTCTTTTCAGAGTATGGGAATAAATTGTGCCCAGCATGCCCAGACAATGCAGCACACATGCCAGGGAGCAGAGTGACGTGCACATCCTTGCTGCCAACGCTGCCTGGGTTGTTGGTTCCACTGGATATGGATTGAGATTTTGTTTGAACTTTTTCTTTTTTGGTTTCTTCTCTTGCCTTTGTCTTCATCATTGTCCCCATCGCCCTCATCATCACGACCTAGATACTGGATTGGTCTTCTGAAGCTGTCTCTGATTTGCCTTGTCGACTGCTGGGTTGCTGCCGAGTTGCTGCTTGGGCCTTTTGGGAAGTTCTGGTTCCATCATGGATGGAATGCTTATGGAGGCAGTGAGGTATCTGTTGGTGGAGTCTGGTGTGTAATACGGTTCCTTGAGGAAGGAGGTTAGGAGGGAGATGGATTCTTCCAGCAGTCCAGGTGGTAGTGGCTGTTTTGGTTGCATGTGCTGGATACCAGGCAGGGGGTTTTCAGCTCTCTCTAGTCCCATATCGGGAATCTAAAGAAAGCCTATGGCAGAAATCCTATAACACGTTGCCCTTGCCCCAACCATTGTTCTTCCCTCAGTAGCAAACAGGTCAATGGGCATGTGATCATGGGCCTTGGCCCAAAGCAAACTATGATATGAAGGCATGATTGTATTAAAAATTTAAAACTATTAAATAACTCGGTTTGAACAGTTCGGTTTGGGTTCTGTGGTTTAAGACTTTGGGAAACTGAACTGAAGTATTTCTCAAGCTGAACCAAACTAAGATTTTTGATTGGTTTGGTTTGTTTTTTTCGGTTTGAATGGTGAACACCGCTAGGTTCTTCTTCATTTCTTCTTTTATGTTTCTGGCTCGGATGTAGTATTCCTAATCATCTTCTTAAGGCAGAGAAATTTACCCTTCAGGCCTTCTCATTCCTCCTCCTCCTCCTCTTCTCTCTATGTGTGTGTGTGTGCGCGTGTAAAAAGGTAATGATGTTTATGTAGGGGTGAGTTTGCATGAGGGGTGTGATGCGGGACGAGGAGGGGGGGATAAAAGTGGAGTTTAGAGGAGGGGAACCAGTCGGCGTCGCACCGATGGAAGGCTCCTCGGCGTCGCACCGAGGAGGGGAAGAACCTTGGCGTCACACCAAGGACGGGGTATGGGCTCTCTCTCGCAGAGAACCGTTTCTGCGCGCACAATACACATGTAAACTTTTTTTTCTTGTCAATTTTCATCATCCCTTTCCCATCTCTGAAAACGACATACATATAGGGAGATATGTAACTCCCGTCCCTTCCCATTCCCCATCCGACTCTTGGACTACCCTTATTCCTATTTCCATAACTCCTAAAATTAACAAAGACATAATGGGCCATAAATTGGCCTAATAAAAGCACAAGGGAATGGGAGAGGGATCCTTTGCTTCGTATTCTGCATCAATCTCCCTTGGTTCGAAAAAACTCGTCCTCGAGTTTTGAAATGCGCCAGTATAATCAAGTGGACGATTGGATCATCTGTGGGAGTCTTCAAGCAGATAATCATATCAAGAATCACCACCCAGTCTGCTGTATGTGAATCACAGAAAGTCTGCCATATCATATCCACGGGAGACTGTAGCAAGTCATACATATCCTCGTACAGAGTAGCTATCATCACATCTTCAGTAAATGTTGGATGAGGTTTTGAGTCAGCAAAAATATCGTCAGTAATAAGATGTAACTCTGCCTCAACAAGTAAGTCCTGATCCCATGAGATAATAGGAACTGGTGCAATATCTGTGCAAAACACATCATCATAGATGCGATCCAATCCTGACTGTCTAAATAATGCGTGATCCCAACTGTGAACCACCCATGAGGCATCAACTTCGAACACTGTATCATCAATCAAATGTAGTCCAGAAGCAATGAATAAATCGTGATCCCAACCAGTAATAGATGAGGGGGCCATTTTAGCTAAACAAGCTAATAACTGTTGAAGCTTCTCCTGAGTATGATAAGTAGAATTGAGAATGCGAAAGGACGTATGGTATCTCTCGGGTCGTAAAAGACAATCCCGCCTTGTGGGATCAATCACAACTTGTCGCACGTCCATCCATTCTTTGCCCAAGCTAATATATGAACCCTGTGGTGTAACCTTGCACCATGCATGATCATAATATCTGACAGATCGGGAAATGCCTTTGTCTTTTAGAAGATGGGAAAATTGCACACAAGTTCGGTCTCCAGAGACAACTATATAGTCCGTATGGGATAGAGAATCCACAATCGATTGCGAAATAAAATTACCAAACGGACTTGCAGTAAGAAACACCATGGCTTGCATAGAATCGGGTAGGTCCACCTCAAACGTAAAGTCCATCGTGAGGAAACGTACCTAGGATTCCGACTTGTGAGACAAATTGGTCTAGATAGAGCAGATGACGTGCAAATCAATGCACCACTAGGTGAAGAAGAGCTGACGAGGTTCGTCTTGCTGCTGGGATGCCAATGGTACGATCGGTGCGCAAAACGGGGCACAAAAGATCACCTCGATATGTGTGCAGTAGTGGCACGCATCTATGCAAATCGGATCTGATGTGTGCTGAAATTAGATAGGCCTCGCTAAGACGAATCCAAAGTCACTGACAAAACTGTGAACACAAGTGTCCTTGTAATGCGTGCAAGTGCGGCACGCAAAACAAGGCAAGTCTGGTTGCTGGCCGTTGTGAAATCAATGCATCGGGAGATTGACACGCAAATCGAGACGGCTGACGTGGGTCTCGAGATGTGCGATCAAGGTCCTCGATATGCGTGCTGAGGTGGCACGCAAAACGAGGCAAGTCGGAGACGCAGCATTTTGGATCTGGGATGGCCTCGTCAAGACGAACTCAACGAAGCTGACGGCACGCAAATCGGAGCACGAACGAGCTCTTGCATGAGGGAGGTGCGATAACGGCTCCAATTGCACCACCCGACCGCCAACAACGGACCCGGACGGCACCCTGGCTCGGACCAGGACTGAACCAGGTGACAACCTGGTCGAACCAGAAGGTTGATTGGGTCCTTTGAAGGCCAAGTGGCTCAAGCCAATCGCACCTAGCTCGGACCAGATCGCAATAGGCTCGAATCACTGGACGTGGCTTGGACCACGTTGCTGTGGCTCGGTCCGAACCGGGTCAAACCCGGTTTGACCGGGTTAGATCAAAAGGGCCACGAACCCTTCTCCTCTTCCTTATTTCTTCTTCTTCTCCTTCACCTGCACGAACCGAGAGGGAGGCTAGGGCGGAGCCCACGGCGACAGGCGGCGGGCAAGCGTCGGCAAGCGGCGGGGCAAGTGGCGACGGTGGCGGTCGTGGCAGCAGGCGGCGGAGCAAGCGGCGACGGCAGGGATCGTGGCAGCAGGCGGCGGAGCAAGCGGCGACGGTGGAGGTCGTGGCAGCAGGCGGCGACTGCGGGGAGTGATGTCGATGGCGAGGGCGAGGGTGGGAGCAAGTGGGGAGGCCGGTGGAACCAGCGAAGGCGGCGGGCGGCGGCGGCGGCATGCGACGCCAGCGGCAGCGGCTGCGACGGCGGTGATGTCGGGCTGCGAGGCTGTGGTGGCGGAGGGTGACGCTGCCGGTGGCGGTAGGTGACTGTGGTGGTGGTGTCTGTTGCGAGGAGTGATGGCGAGGGGGGGCGGGAGGAGGGCCGACGGCGGTGCCGGCGGCAGTGGAGGCGGGGTTCGGCGGCAACGACGCCGGTGAAGGATTAGCCCCTTCTCCTCTTCTTCTTCTTTCTTGCCCTAACAAGAGCGACAACAGGCGACACGAGCGGAGGCGAAGGCGGGCGGGGCGAAGGCAGCAAGTGATGCAGGCGATGGTGGCTGTGGTTGCCGGCGGGGTGGAGGCGCAGGATTTGGATAGTGATGACGACCCAAAGAACCTGGTTCTGATACCAAAAACTGATGCGGGACGAGGAGGGGGGGATAAAAGTGGAGTTTAGAGGAGGGGAACCAGTCGGCGTCGCACCGATGGAAAGGCTCTGGCGTCACACCGGAGCTGGGAGGGAAGGCTCCTCGGCGTCGCACCGAGGAGGGGAAGAACCTTGGCGTCACACCAAGGACGGGGTATGGGCTCTCTCTCGCAGAGAACCGTTTCTGCACGCACAATACACAGGTAAACTTTTTTTTCTTGTCAATTTTCATCATCCCTTTCCCATCTCTGAAAACGACATACATATAGGGAGATATGTAACTCCCGTCCCTTCCCATTCCCCATCCGACTCTTGGACTACCCTTATTCCTATTTCCATAACTCCTAAAATTAACAAAGACATAATGGGCCATAAATTGGCCTAATAAAAGCACAAGGGAATGGGAGAGGGATCCTTTGCTTCGTATTCTGCATCAGGGTGACACCTCATGACTGTGTCAACTGTCAAAGTCTTGAGAATTCCTTTGCCACCTCATGTTGATACTTGTCAGTTGTGACCTTGCAAACCAGATCCTCGCAACTTGCCACCAAACCACACACTTGTCCAACCCAACAATTTAACAAATATAATATTTGAAAATTCCATAATTATAATTCATAATACTAATCATGTCATTATTTCTGATTACTTTTTCAGTGTCAACCCTTTAGCCCTTTAGTTAATCATACATAGTTCTTATGTATGATTAAGTTCTAAAATGGTAATGTTCATAACTTAAACTATTTAATTTGCTCTAAACTAGCTTAGTTACCTTACTGCTAAAGTTTTGCCTTTGCATTTACCTGACTACCCATTTTTCCTCATCCATTGCTAAAACCTTAGATTTGGCATGATCAATGCAAGGCAGTATTTTGAACTGGAGATACTAATAATTGGAATAATCATGGGGTGTTATGAGTGCTTTATATTGTTTCTACTCTACTCCAATCCTTTTCATTTTCCTCTCATGTTGCTAGATGGCCAGTAACAGCTCAATCTATAATGTAAGAAAAACCTTGACCCTCCTGCATCTGCCATTGGAAAGTTTCTTCTTGGTCTAAATTGGCTTTCCGTTGCTTTTACGGTTCTATCATCCCTTTTTTCCTCCTTTCTTTATTCCTCTTTTTTACCATGGAGATTCGAAATACAAACTGTACTTGTTCTGGGAAAGACAAAACAAAATGTTTGCTTATGTCTTGTATTCCCAGTTCAATAGTAAAAGCTACTTGCAATAACCCAAACTATTGAAAGGTGACCAAGGGAAGCAGTATAGACGATCTCTAGACGTTCAAAAAATCCATCTATCCCTGTAGTAGCACATGGTCAATCATCAATTAACAATAAAATCCTTTCACCTTTCTACGCCATCTTTTCTATGTTTTTCTTTTGAAAGGAAGGCAGGATGTACTGTCCAAACTACCATTCACAAAAGGGATGCTGAGAGTACATGCATAAACTTTGAACTAGATGATGCGTCTTTTTGTATAGCTGAACCAGATAATTCCTTGAAGCCCCATGCTCATTTGTGTTGTAGCATAGGTAGCAGCTAAAATAATTGAACCCGAAAATCACTCTTAATATTTCCTTGCGTCATGTTTTCATAACTTGACATTTAGGCCAATGTGGGGAAAATGTTCGTTGGATGACTGCTAAGAGGATGTTTTTATTTTTTTGCAGCTGACCTATTTATCCATTGTAGTTTCAGAATGAATAAGATATGTATCCTTTGCTCCAGTTTAAAAAGAAGAAAATGGATGATGACATTCTTATTTAGTTGCTTATCAATCAACTTTTTTCCTTTATCATTGTCTTACCAGCCCATTTGCTAATTATCCCATCATGTCTTTGGATTCAACTTTTCCAGGAAGCTTTAAAATTCAAACCCAATTTTCCTGATGCCTACCTGAATCTAGGCAATGTATACAAGGTAAGCCTTCATGAGCTGTGACAGTACAGTCACATCAACTGCCAGGACTGGTTTCTGGAGAGCAATACAGATCTTTGTTTTGCCTTTTCCAGGCTATGGGGATGGCTCATGAGGCCATCACATGCTATCAACGTGCTCTTCAGGGTCGCCCAGACTATGCAATTGCTTATGGTAAGCACCTCTCTTCATGCTTTTATGCTATATTTATCTACTTCTTTAAGGAAGAATTACTTAATCAAGATTAAGTGATTAATCAGTCCATAGTTTGCGATTGGTTTATAAAACAGGATAAGGTTTTCAGCGCTTCATGGTTATTATGGATAACTGCTTGTTGAATTTGTGCTGCAGGAAATCTTGCTAGTACTTATTATGAGCAAAGTCAGACAGATTTGGCTATCCTTCACTATAAGCAAGCCATTGCTTGTGATTCGGGATTTGTTGAGGCATATAATAATCTGGTTGGGCTATGTGCCTCATTTGACGTAGCTTCTTGAGTTCTTGTGGTTTTTTAATCATCAACACATATATGTGGGAGGCAAAAATGATTTTCTTAGTCTTTTAATGTTTTAGGGAAATGCACTGAAGGATGCTGGTCGAGTGGAAGAAGCAATCAATTGCTACAGAGTAAGACAGCATACACCTATTTATGTGCTTCATTTTATTATTTCTTTAACACTGATATAACTGTATGGCAATTTGTATGACTTTAAGTCCCTTTCTGTCCTACTTTTTCCTGACATTCTTTCCTTTGATTCATGAAGTCATGTCTGCAATTGCAACCTAGCCACCCACAGGCACTTACGAACCTGGGGAATATATACATGGAATGGTGAGTTGTGACAAGTACGTAGATTTAGTCTCCGCTGCATGGTTTAAGTTTTGCCTTGTTATCTCGTACCCTCTTCAAACATGCAGGAATATGATGAGTGCTGCATCTGCATGCTATAAGGCTACATTAAATGTGACAACGGGTTTGTCTGCTCCCTTTAATAACCTGGCGATTATATACAAACAGCAGGTACATCTCTGTCAAAATTCATTTAGTTGTTTCATGTAGAATCTGTTATGCCGCTAAATGCTGTTTATCGTCTGGACCTTGTGATCTGCTAATGGTAGGGGAATTATGCTGATGCTATAACTTGCTACAATGAGGTGTTGCACATAGATCCTTTAGCAGCTGATGGGCTTGTCAATAGGGGGAACACATTCAAGGAGATGGGTAGAGTTAGTGAGGCTATTCAGGACTATATCCGGGCAGTGACTATTAGGCCAACTATGGCTGAGGCTCATGCAAACCTGGCTTCAGCTTATAAGGATAGGTACAGATATTGTATGCCTTGGATGTTTGTGGTTTCATTCATGTAGGGGGTGATATAATGCTTTGCCATCATCTTCATGGCTAATGGTAATTTGCAGTGGACATGTGGAAGCAGCTATAAAAAGTTATAAGCAGGCTTTGTTGTTGCGCCCTGATTTTCCAGAAGCAACTTGTAATCTTCTTCATACATTGCAGGTGATTATTATTTTCCCTATTTGAAGCTTATTTCTGTTCATTGCTTTATTCAGATCCTCTTTGTGAGCAATAATTTGATATTTATGGTTCATGTGACATTGGGTTTTCATGTTTCATTATATTAAAAAGAAAGGTTTTTGTGAAAACAATGGTTGGTAATGTATTATTCTTAGAGTTTTTTGTTTTCACGCAATATGTACCAACCTTTTTGGCATTATGAAAGATTGTAAAGATCTTCACAGGTGTGATAGTTGATGGATGTTAATTGCGATATATCCTGGTTGAATTAATTCTGCGTATATCTCTAGACATCAACTTTCTTCTCTAATGACCGTATGAGCAGGTGGTTTTGGTTTTGAATGTTCTTATTTTCACCACAATTACCAGTTTACATTTGAAGGCCGGTCTACATGAGTACTTCAATTATACCTTTTCTTCCAAAAAAAGTTGTGAATCATACCACCAATTTTATTTCAAATAAGTAGAGGCAGTACAATTGAAACGGAGAGGAGACCCACTACAACGAAAGTACTGAACTAAAAAGCACAAAAAGCCTGTTACAATGTGAAAGGGCACACACTCCTCCAGCCACTAAAGAAAGGCCACATTATTATAACATTATGAAAACTGGCTCTCATCTTTGTTACATTACTATGTGGGGGCCTGTAACTGCTTTTGTATATGTCTTTTCAACTTACACCTATAGATCTTGAAATTCTGCTGCAAGAACCATCTTTTAAGGAAAATCATGTGGTGGAGTTGGCTTTCTCTGGGTTCTAGATTGTGACATTCTTCAAGCTGCCCTTTGTCGGTATCTTTAATAAAATATGAGGCTCCCTCCAACCTCTGGTTGGTCAGTTCTGTTCTACCTGAGTTGAATATCTACGTATATAGATTTTTGTAGATCTACTCCCTGATTTTTTATGAGGTTGTCAACCTCTGGAGAGTTAGGGCATGCATGCATTCCCAAAGAAAGTGGTGTCCTGATTCTGACTGCCATATCTTCTTTTGTCCTATTTAACTAGTATCAGATGATTCAGACTGGAGTCATCCAATGGTGATCTTTTTATGCCTAGATTTGCCATATTATCAACTCAATCTAAATAATAACAGAACACACTGCTGGAGGGATTTAGAAAACCCTTTAAAGGAAATAAATACTTATATTTTGGAAAATTCATTCTTTGGAAGTTTGATTTATTTTTTCCCAATGAAATTGGCACTGTAGGATGCAAAAAAGGAGGACCATCTCCATCAGCCTAGGCTGTGTCTGATGAGTGATAACCCTTGACTAATTGCTTGTGGTGATGTGCAGAATAAAATCAGCTACAAAATTGTTATTGAAAAGACAATTTGGATCGAGCATGAAAGCTTTACCATGGTACGTGATGGCTTTTGGAAGTTTAGAAGTGGTTTGAAGGGGGCTTGAATTAATTTTGAGTGTTTTGGGTCAAAATAATATTTTAGTACTTTTACATTTTGGTATCATTGCCATTTTGGGGTATGGGAAGTGTTTTAATGGATTGATGAGGTTTGGAAACCTGGGGCACATTTCTAGGTTGTTTTAAGTGTTTTTGGGTTTAAAGCGTGTTTTGGTCATTTGGAGAGTTTATGATTTTAAGGGCACTTTGTGTGGTTTAGGTGATTTTAGATTTTTAGGGATTTTCCTGTGAATTTTGATGATTTTTAGTGTCACCAAATGTTTGATGCCAAGGTAGATGGTTTGGTAGCGAGGCTGATTGTTTGATACCTGGGATATAGGTTCGGCACCATAGTTGATGTCTTAGTCTTAGGCATAAAAGGTTTAGTACCGGGGTTGGTGCTTTGGCACCGATGATGTATTTTTAACACCAGAGTTGATGACTTGGTATCAAAAGACAGGGCTTCAACACCCAACGATAGACTGAATGCCCATGTTAATAGTTAATGTGCAAGGCATAACCCAACCGGGATGGACTTGTGACCTGTGAAAAGGGACCTGATGATGTTCTTTGTACAGGAGAAAATTCTCTAGAGATGTGGTGGGGAACTCCACTGGAGAAGTGCTAAGAATGTGACATCTAGATTATTCCGAGGAGAATGCCATCTGTGGTTGCTTGAAGGTACCCATGAACTTGGAGGAGAAGAGCGCACTGGGCATTGTGGGGAGGGATCCCCAGAGCCTCAAAGATGATCCCTTTAAAGTGAGGGGGAAAACAAGGGGTTCCCACTTAATCAGTCTTTCTTGGTTCACCTCTCACACAATGAGATTATTTTTGCCTGGAGCAAATTTATGATTTTCATTATTTCACCTTTATGTTTGCTAAATTCCTTTAGATTTCACTGATTATTAGGGAAATGCTTTTTGTACTCCCCTATCTTACCTCCTTAATGTACTCCTTAACTGTTGTTAAGATCATGAAAGTGCAACATTGGATGGTGATGATGGAGGAAGTATCTTAATGGAGTACATTAAGGGTGTAGGAATATCATCACTCGATTGTTATGCTTCTCACATGGTGGACCTATATTAAGATGATTGTGGGTTTATACGTCAGCAAGCTTGTTAACATTGTATTTTGCTGTTTATCCATTGCTCAGTGTGTCTGCAACTGGGAGAATAGACAGAGCATGTTTATTGAAGTTGAAGGGATTATTAAAAGACAGATAAAGGTCATCAATGCGGTGCCCTGCTTGTCTTTGTTTACTTATGTTCATGCACATTCTAATTTCCATCACTTGATCTCTTAGCTCGATATGTGCTTCTCTTCAGATGTCAACGCTCCCAAGTGTGCAACCATTCCATGCCATAGCTTACCCTATTGATCCACTACTTGCTCTCGATATCAGGTAAATTGTTGTCTGGAAATGATCGCTGCTTATGGAATAATGGTTCTTTTTCGCTGAGTTTTTTTTTTTTTTTTTTTTCAGTCGAAAATATGCAGCCCATTGTTCTTTGATTGCATCTCGTTATGGGCTCCCTCCGTTTAGTCATCCACCTGGTGTTCCGGTGAAGACTGAGGGTGGTAATGGACGACTCAGAGTGGGGTATGTATTATGCATCTAATTTTCATCGTAATTTTATCTAGTTACCTTACATGAAAAGATTGGTGGTTTTATAGATACGTAAGCAGTGACTTTGGAAACCACCCACTATCACATCTTATGGGCTCAGTATTTGGCATGCACAACCGAGAGAATATTGAGGTTCTCTTGATATTGTCTTCTCCTCTACTTTTTTTAACTTAATCCTCTGTTTTGTTGTTTCTTGGTGAACTTTGTCTTCACTAGAGACCTGTGCGATGAAATGTAGGTCTTCTGTTATGCATTAAGTCAAAATGATGGCAGTGAATGGAGGCAACGTATCCAGTCTGAAGCTGAACACTTTACAGATGTATCTTCAATGTCATCTGATGTGATTGCAAAGATGATAAATGATGACAAGATTCAAATCCTTGTAAATCTCAATGGATATACAAAGGTAACATGCTGCAAAAATTACATCACCAATTTTGATAAGGCATGGAAGCTTGCTGTTAGTTTTAGTGATAGCTTTTATTTCTTTATAATATAATCTTTTTTGAATAATAAAATGAAAAGTGATAGGAAGTCACTCTTTGTCGGTGACCATACAATCACGTTTTGTAGTCAAGCAGAACCAGGAAAAGAGGTACAATCTACTTAAACCTGGTGATGTACTCACGTACCTAATTTACTATGTAGTTTAAAGCACTCTATAGCCTTGCACACGTCTTACCGGTTCAAGGAAATACAGTTTTATTGCTTAGATAGTTGTGTACCATTAACAATGACCCTGCTAGCTCTTAACTTAAAACCGATTTGAATCTGATAAAACCGTTTTGGGAACTGGAACCCAGTCTGGCTGTTTCCGATCCTGATTCCGGTAAAGAACTGGAACCAGTCTGTTCTGACTGGATTGAACTGATTTTAGCCAGTTCTAGTATCAGAGGGTATAGCCCTTCAGTATATGCTGAATAACACTAAAAGAAAGCACAATTACTGAGAAAAGCAACTGATAAATGTGAAAAAACAGAATAACACATCAATTAGCTACTTTTAACAAAGAAAAATACATTGAAACTCATATAGAAAGTACAAACTGATACTGTATATAGAAAGTCAATGGCACATAGGATGGTTACTTGAAGAACTAATGAATCTCATTAGTGATGTGAATTTGGAGGAGGTCCGCTTCATTTGGCTCTCCATATTATAGATGGATGTTGTGGTGGATAGATATGTGAAAACAAAGTTGAAGCCATGTCCTTCCATCCTCCACTTAAATCCCTCTTAGTAGTATCAATATTTTATTTATGCGATTCAAATTCAGGTTGGTACAAGCCACCTATTTGCCCAGCTAGAGGTCCAAGTTTCCAGTTTGAAAGATCTCTATAATAAGCCATTTGTCCCCCTTGTTCATGATCATCTACTTATATTGGCAATGGTGGCGCTCCATACCGAGTTGGTCCTCCACACTCATCTTCAGTATAATCATGATGCTAATCTCCTCTTTTCAGTATGTTCTCCCAGGCATAAGCCGAAAAAAATGAGGGATGGTTAATCACAAGATAATGTGCACCATATATGACTATCTTGTCAAAATCACTGGTAGTTTGTCTACATTGTTGCCCAAGTTCAGCACCGGATGAGAGGCGTGATGAAATTAGAATGGAGGAGGGTAAAAGCGATCGAGGAAGACTTAAGATGAGGTGGTTAGATATGGTTAGAAAGGACCTTGACATTGCTACGTATTACCAGAAGTCTAGCATTATGGCAGGATATGATTCATGTAGCCGACCCCAAACAAATGGGACAAGGCTTTCATGATGATGATGATGATGATGATGATAACTTGGTGACTTTTGTGATGATCATTATCATTAGAATAAACAATTATTGACTTTTGTTTTGAAGTGGTCACCTCTCTTAGCTCATCTTTTTGTGGAGCCTTTAAATAAAGGAGCCTTTGAATTAAGTCTAATTAAGGTGTCAAATGATACTCATTAGGCATAATAAAGAGCAAGTACGTGTATTTGCATCCAAATTAGGCTTTAGTAGTTGATATTAAAAAAATTCTAATGTTTGAATCTTAGTTAATGTAAAAATTGGGGTTTCCCAAAATCAAGTCTAATTAAGGTGTCAATTGACACCATTAGGTGCACTTGAGAACAAGTGTGTGTAATTGCACCTTAATTAGGTTTTAATAGCCCAATTTTGGAGAACTTCCAATTTTTAAACCCTAATTAAGTCCAATTATGGTGTTTGATTGATACCCATTAGGTAAATAGACAGTATGTATGTGTGATTACACTTGATTAGCTTAGACCTTTCTAAAGTAAAAATGGAAGACAAGTCTAATTAAGGTGTGACTTGTCACCCCTTAAATGCAATCGATGGCAAACGTGCATGATTGCACCTCAATTAGGCTTTAACAATCCATTTTGGAAAAGTTCTTATTTTTGAACCTAATTAGGGTAAAATTTGCAACTCTCATGAAATTAAGTTTAATTAAGGTGTTAATTGACACCCATTAGGTACAATTAACAGTGTATGTAATGCCGAATTTTAGAACAGTGCTGATTTTTGAATCCTAATTTAGATAAAAAGTGTTTTTTCTACAAAATTAAAATACTACTTATAATTAATCCTAAAACTATGTTATACAAACTAACATGCTTATCTATCATAATATCATGTTGGAATAACACTAACAGAAACCCTAACCAGAATTGTTATGGATACAATATGAATTAAAATAGAAATTCAGTAGTCTATTTTCGTGCTAAATCGCGTCACTGTTGTATAATGCCTTTCAGATTATTATCCTAAAAACTTTAAGAGTAACAACAGCGTGTGTGATGTAATTGTGTCCATGCATGATGACGCATTTCATGAGTCACGTCACCTTACATTGACGTGATTTAATCCTGATTTCCAGACTCTGATTATCTCGCATGATTCATGTGAAATAAAAAGGAAAAACAATTGTCCAAGCATGTTATCAAGCATCATTGATCACCTCCTTCCTCTTTAATCATCACATATTCATAATAGATAGTAAAATAGGGTTGAAAATGTTTTTTTTTGTATAAAAATATTATGCTTCGTGGTTAATCACTTGCCTCAACCAAACCAATCAAGAATGCGAAGAACTCAGTGCAGCCCGCCTAGGCACAGCGGAGACGCTCTCCCATGCACGCCCTCGCCGTTGCAAACCCTCGCGCAATGTCCTTATGAACCACGCAAAGAACCATCACAAATTATGGAATACAAAATCGGCTGATCCCGAGTCAGATTGGCCGATTCGACTAAGGATCGGTAGTGGTCGACCCAATTGGGGGGGGAGGGCTGGCTGTTCTCCTCCAGTTCCATCGGATCAGCCTGAATCGGCTAGGATCCTGGCCGATCCCAGTAGTCGGTTTCTTTTTTTAATGAATCGGCCCCTTATCGATACGAATCGGGTGCGGATCGGCCCGATACTGGACCGATTTGGATCTCATCTAAAAGGGGTATTAGGACAACAGCTCGATCCCCACCTGTAGATGTACCTCCTTGCCCCCCTAGCCCTTCCCCCCTTCCCCTTGCTGCTGCTCTACTGCCGCCGTCCGTCCGTCCCTGCCCCGTTGCTGGCCATCTCTCTCTCTCTCAAGGATTGGGGGGGGGGGGTTCTCTCTCTCTTTTCATAGATCTACACCCAGTGGGTGTAGGAGGCCCCGCCGCCACAGCAGTGCAGTGGTCGCCACTGCCACCACCACCACCACCGTTGTATTTCTTCACCGTGTTTCTTCATCAACCTAAGGTAGTATTTCGATCTTAATCTTTCTTAAATTGTCAAAGAAATAAGACATACTTATTGTAGTGTAGATTTATCAATTTTTAGTAGTGAAAATATATTCACATGATTAGTGTTAATTCTCTAAAATTAATGCTAATTAGGATTTTAAAATTAAGACTTTTAGATAATTAGTGTAATTAAAGTTCGATTGAGTATGCTAAACACTCAATTGAACTTATTAGAATCTGATTTCACAGATTTGTGCATTAATTGGGTGTGATTAGTGATAACTCTCTAAAATTAATCTTGATTAGGATTTAAAAATTGAGATTTTACATGAATAGTGTAATTAAAGTTCAATTGAGTATGCCAAACACTCAATCAAATTTATTCAAGTCGGATTGCACAAAGTTGTGCATTAATTACATGTAATTACTGCTAATTCCCTAAAATTAACCTTAATTAGGGTTTAAAAATGGGATTTTTACTTGATTAGTGTAATTAAGGTTCAATTAATGATAATGTCAAATAGTTAATTATAAAATCTGATTGTATAGTTTTGTATTTTAATTGGGTGTGATTAGTGCTAATTTCCTAAAATTAATTATAATTAGGATTTAAAAATGAAAACTTTTGCATAATTAGTGTAATTAAGGTTAAATTGAGTATGCAAAACACTCGATCAAAATTTTTCAACTTTGATTGCGCAGATTTGTGCATTAATTTTGTGTTTAGTACTAATTCCTCAAAATTGATCCTAATTAAGGTTTAAAAATTAGGATTTTTGCAATCGTACTTCTAAGCTCGTCAAACAGTCTGGTTGCAAGCCCATCAATCTCAAAACACACCTTTTAAGATTAATTAATTCATTTGTCATCTTATGACCAAATGAATTTTAATTATCGCATAATTATTTTCTTATTAGGTTTTCTGATCACGAACGGTATCAAGCAACACCTCGTGATCCTAGAAGATGTTGGGGATTATCAGCTTACTATCAGCACTTAACATGTCAACAAATTATCGTGCGGAATTTATCCTTCGCCTACATAAAGTGTAAGAGTGATAAAATAGCATGATTAACTGTCAAACTCCTTAATCATTAAGTGGATCAAATGCTCAATGAGATATTATCGGAAAACTCCTTACCTGATAATTCCATTAACCTTGGCCAGAGAGTTGACTGAGCATAAACAATTGTAGGTGATTCTATTTTGACAACTCAATCACCTTCGTATAGATTCCACTGCTAACGATTACTTGAATATTCAGAGTCAGATATTCTATATCTTTAATCAAGAGCCAGGAAACAATAGTCTTCGTATAAGGTGTCTTTGGCATCTCATGTCAAAGGACCTACTGTACTACTGTGACACAAAATGTCCTGGTTGATAGTTAAGACCATCCAGGAATTATGGGACGGATCAGTTCAGTGAACTCATTCCACTAATGAGCACCCACATATTTGTCTTAGTGCCTCCACACCTATGTTATTAAAGGCGACTGAGGCGATCGCGTAGGCGACGAGGCGAGGCGATGGCAAGTCGCCTTGCTTTGGCCTTCGTCGCCTAGGCGATCAATGAGAGCGCCTCAATCGTGAAGACGCTCACCTCGAGTGCGTTCTTCGCCTCTTCTCACCTCACCCGCAGCGGCCTGGTGTAACATGCCCATTTGAGTTGGCCCAAAGGGCCCATTATCTATGCTATATAAACCATAACCCACTAACCCACCCATCCCCCGATCAAACTCTAACCCCGAGCCCCCCTTCACCTCCTCCGCTGTCCATTCCCACCAAGCTTGACTCCGTACGCCCCCTTCACGATCTTCGACGACCTCAACGACACTCCAATTCGGTGACGACGACGACGAAGAAGACTTCCGACGACGGAAGGCTCCGGCTCTTGCGATTCCTCTAGCAAGTAACCCTTATTCTCTCTCTCTCTTCCCTTACTTCACTCTCTCTCCCCCCCCACCCTCTCTCTCTATTGCACACTCTCTCTCTCTCCGTTCTCTTACCCTCTCTCCCGACTGCACCCTCTCTCTTTATTACTCTCTCTCTCTCTCTCTTACAAGGGCTTGGAGCTCCCTCCCTCTCTCTCTTATAGGGGCTTGGATCCCCCTCTCTCTCTCTACATCTTTCTCTCTCCCTCTATATCTATGCACTTCACTCTCTCTGTCGACTATTCTCTCTCTCTTCCCCCACCCTTCCTCCCTCTATCTCTCTTTCACTCTGTCGATGTTGTAATAGACTTATCCAGTATATTGTGTTTGGTTAACACTTCCTTGATAAATTTTGTTTATGGTGGGTTTATTTAGTAGTAAAATGTCGATGAGTTTGCTGATTATATCTTTGATTTGATTAAATTTTATTTCAATTGGCTTGATTTAAACTTATTTGATTGTACTTGAGTGAAGGAATGTGTCATTGTGGATGATTTTATTTGTGTTTATGACATTTTATATAAATATCTAATTTTTTTTTTTTTTAATGTCGCCTCAAATGCCTAGGCCATTGCCTAGGCATTTGATGCTGAGGCGACCCCCCCGGTCGCCTTGGTTGCTTCACGCCTCTGACTACATAGCTCCACACACGTGGTTATAAGATCAACTACTCTCATCATATTAACAGACACAACATGTGTCAATCTATCCGAATGCTCGACATCTAGTTCGAGCATTCTATGACTGAGAACAGATTAGGAACTATGTTTATAGAGGATTAATCTCGTTAGTACAACTCCTTGTGATTTAATCCTCATTGCATAAGTCCATGGACATCTATATATATATATATATATATATATAGAGAGAGAGAGAGAGAGAGAGAGAGAGAGAGAGAGAGAGAGAGAGAGAGATGTATATATACTTTTGTACACAACCTTATGAACCAAAGGCTTTTTTAGTGGGTCTGCAATGTTATCCTCAGATGGAACTCTTTCCATAATAATATCTCCTCGAGCAATCATCTCTCTGATCAAGTAGAACTTCCGTAGGATATGTTTCGACCTTTGATGAGACTTGGGTTCCTTAGCTTGCATTGTTGCCCTATTGTTGTCACAAAATAAGGACACTAGATCAGAGATTTTGAGAACAATCTCGAGCTTAGTGATGAATTTGTTCATCCAGATCGCCTCTTTCGTTGCTTCTGAAGCTGCAATGTACTCTGCTTCGATAGTAGAATCAGTCGTTGTACCCTGTTTGGAACTTTTCCAACTTATGGTTCTACCATTTAGGGTAAACGGGTATCATGATGTGGATTTGCTCATCATGATCTGATTGAAAATTAAAATATGTGTGTCCCACAACTTTCAAATCAGACCCTCCATAAACCAAGAACATATCATTAGTCATTTTTAAGTACTTAAGGATACATTTCACTACTGTCCAGTACTGTAGACCCAGATCAACCTGATATCTACTGGCTATGCTTAAAGCATTTGCCACATCATGCCTAGTACATAGCATCACGTACATAATAGACCCAATGGCCGAACCGTAGGATACCTTACTCATGTATTCTCTCTTCTCAGGTGTCGTAGGTGACATGTTCTTGGAGAGAGAGATTCCATGTCTCATTATGATGAGGCTCTTTTTGAAGCTTTGCATGTCAAACGTTTTAACAATTGTGGCTATGTATATAGACTGGGGCAATCCAAGCATCCTATTAGATGTTTATCGCTAAGATATAGGATGCTTCTCCCAAGTCTTTTATAGAGAAGTTAGTTGACAACCAAGCTTTTACAGAGGATAACATTCCTACATCATTCTCAGTGAGTAGAATGTCATCAACATAAAGAACAAGAAAAGTCATTGCGCTCCCACTGACTTTCTTGTATATATATGATTCATCTTCATTCTTAATGAAGTCGTACGATTTAATTGCTTATCAAATTTTATGTTCTAAGTATGAGATCCTTGTTTCAATCCATATATGGAGTTTTTTAGCTTGCACACTTTCTCTAGAAACTCTGTGGATATAAAATTTTGAGGTTGTATCATATACACTTCTTTCTCGAGCCTTCCATTAAGGAAGGTTGTCTTCACATCTGTTTGCCAAATTTTATAGTCATAGTGTATCGCTATTGCCAATATGATTCTGATGGATTTGATCATGACTACTGGCAAGAAGATTTTCTTATAATCAATGCCTTGCTTTTGATTGTAGCCTTTTGCCACTAGCCTCTTGTTTAGGTCTCTACTTTCCCATCAGAGTCGATCTTTCTTTTATAGACCCACTTGCATTCAATATAGGTACAATACCTTTTGATTGGTCTACTAAGTTCCGAAAACTTGGAATACATTGATTCCAATTCAAAATTCATGACTTCCTGCGACCTTTCGGAGTCAATAATATTCATTGCCTCATAAGTTTGAGCATCCCCATCCTCATTATTGCGTACCTTTTGCCCTTCCTAAAAAATATGTCCTGCATATCTTTCAGGTTGTCTAGGTACTCTTTTTGAACTGCATACAATTAGATCTGATCTTTGCTGAATCGGAATGTGTGATTCCTGAACTAGTTCCTGAGGTAACCGAGTGCTGACTTGTGGATCTAGAATTTCTTCTAGCACCATTTTGTTCCCGCTATTCCTATCAAGGATGTATTTACTCTAGAGGTTGGGAGCGCTTAGCGACAAACACACTTTGTTTGTTAGGTCGGTAGAAGCAATATCTAAAAGTCTCTTTTAGATATTCTACAAGTCCGCATCTTTCAGTTCTGGACTCCAACTTGTCCGGATCATTCCTCTTAACATGTGCAAGACATCCCCATACTTTGACATGTTTAAAGATTTGATTTCTTCCCTTTTCATATCTCATATGGTGTGTGGAAGAAATAGAATTAGGCGAAACCTTTTTTAGGAGATAAGCAGCTGTCTCAAGGGCATAGTTCCAAAGAGACAGAGGGGAAGAGCAATAAAGTTCATCGTACCATATCCAGTAAAGTATGATTCCTCCTTTCAGTAACTCCATTTAATTGTGGCGTGTAAAGAGGGGTCCATTGTGATAGAATCCTATTATCTTTGAGATATTTGGTGAACTCCGTACTTATGTACTCACCACCTCGATTTGATCGAAGTGCCTTGATATTCTTTCTAGTTTGTTTTTCTACTTTGCTCCTGAATTCTTTGAATTTCTCGATTGTCTCGGATTTGAATTTCATCAAGTACACATCCGTATCGAGAAAAATCATCAGTGAAGGTTATGAAGTAGGAAAAAGCACCCTTAGTCTGTGTGGACATCGGTCTACATACATCTAAATGTATGAGTTCTAGTAATTCAGAGGCTCTTTCTCCTTTTCCACTAAAAGGAACTTTGATAATCTTATCAGTTAGGCATGATCCATATGTTGCATATGATTTATAATCAAATGGATCAAGGTATCCATTTTTATGTAACTCTGTGAGCCTACTCTCATTGATGCGACGTAACCTACAGTGTCAAAGATATGTGGCATTCACCCCATCTCTTATCCTTTTGATGGGTTTATCAACGTACATCATGAAATGAGTGCAATCTATAACATACAAGTCATTATATAAATTCTCATATACTATCTTATTGCCATTCCTAAATAATGAATAACCATTCTTCTTTATGGAAATGTCATATCCTATCTTGTCCTAATAAGAAATAGAAAATGCTCTTGACAATACTAAGAACATAATAGCAGATGTCTAGAAACAAAGTAACTTCAAAAGGTAAATTGAGGTCGACCGCCCCCACGGTGAGTGCAACAACTTTTGCTCCATTCCCTATGTGAAGCTCGACCTCTCTTTTGGCATGCCTCCTTTTGCCTTGCAACACCTGTAAGTCATTACAAATATGTGAGGTACACCTAGTGTCTAATGCAAATATGTAAGAAAGGTTCAGGTCTATCATATAGATACCTACAACCTTTGCTTGCTTCATCTTAGCCTTCTCTTTAAGGTACTTCTTGCGATTCGGTTTCCAGTGCCCTTCCTCTTTGTAGTGTAAACACTTTTCCTTTTCTTTCTGATCTGGTTGAGGTTTCTTGACAGCCTTGTTTTACTTTGCCCTCTTGCCTTTTCCCTTCTTAAGGGGCTTGTGAGACTTTCTTTTCTTGTTAGTCTTACTGACAAGCAAGGCTTGATTCTTATCTTTTTTCACTGTGATCTCAGTTGTTTTCAACATGTTTAGGAGTTCAACCATGGTAACATTAATCCTGTTCATGTTGAAATTGATTACAAAGTTGGAATAAGAGTTTGAAAGGGATTGTAGGATGACATCAATATGAAGTTCGCGAACTATTGGGAAATTTAAGTCCTTCAAGTCTCTCCATCAAGTCAATCATTTTCAAGGCATGAGCTTGAACTTGTGATCTTTCTGTCATCTTTGCACAGAAAAGACTCCGAGATATCTCATACCTCTCAGTCCTACTTTGGTCACTAACAACTCTTGTAAGTGAACCAGCATGAAGTAGGCACTCATCTTTTCATGCTTTCTTTGCAATTCATTGGTCATTGAGCCCAACATGATGCATTGAGTAGTGACATCATCTTCTTTCTATTTCTTGTTAGCCTCCCTCTCAACTCTTGAAGGGTTCTCGGCAAGTTCAGACGCTTCCTCTTCGAGGATATAGGCTATCTTTCCAATAGTGAGGACTATCCTCACATTCCTCACCTAGTCAATAAAGTTAGGGGCTGTGAGCTTGTTAGCATCTAGTATGGTGCGGAACGGATTGACTGACGACATTATTGCGATATGTGGGGGTAAAGTAAAGTGTGATGAGTATGCAAACATTCATAATTTTAATTACATTAACAATGAATTTGAAGAGTTAACGTAATCTCTCACTAATTTTTGACGAATCACATAACCCTCATTGTGTGAAACGGGATAAACCGACGATCTCCTAGTGAGTATCTAGATCCTATTAACTTAATGTGTATAGCCTTGAGGTAGCTCTACAAACTATATCATTCTTAATATGTAGGCAACTCTTACCAATTGCAACTCTGTGCAACTCCTGGCCATTTGGCCTTAAAATTACCATTGTGGTAACACAATAAATCATAGAATTTGGTCAAGTTCAACCATCGTAACGTTATGAGTATGGATTAATGATGCACCTTTTAAGATAGCTCAACAAAGATATATGCGGACTCCATCCTAAGGTAAGACATCTTATGACATAGACTAAATTCTTACTCCTTTGCTAGGCAAGCCTTTGGGTAGCTCAACAAGCAAAACCTAACTAAGAGTAATCCCTTAATTTATTACGATGGAAGGTCACGTGGGTCGTGTTCTTAACTTACGTCAATTAACTTGAATTCAAATCGAGGGATTTCATTGGTTAAACTTTTTAAGGTTTCATCATAATAATGCTACTAACATATTAAATAAAGTTGGAGTATATCATAGATATAACCAATATGGACATTATATCCTACGTAGCATAAGATCTAACATGTCAAGTATGTCAATAATGAGATTAACCGTATGATCATGGGCTTACGTCTAAATTGGATCCATCGGAGCCAAACGGTGATCCATTATTAATCATGACTTACGTCTAAATTGGATCCACTGGAGGGAAACAGTGATCCATTATTAATCCAGTGATCCATTATTAATCCTATGGTGAATTATGGTGCATCAAATGTCATGGTAGGTGTGCCACTCCCTACCTCTTGACGCAGTCTCCACACGAACTCGACGGAGAGACAGTTCTTTTCTTCTTCGTCAGGGAGAGATGAACTCTGCGTGGCCCTTGTTCACCTGCGCCCTAGGCCCCTCAAGTAGGAGAGTGAGGGGACAACCAGAGAGAGAGAGAGAAGGGGGGATGACCAGGGGAGAAAGCCACATATGGGTTAGGGTTTCTTCTAGTCCCTCTACATGTATATCTACATATATATATATATATATGTGTATGTATATATATATGTATGTATATATATAGAACTTTTTCATAAAATCCAATAAAACATATAAACCTCTATTAAACTCCATCTTACGTGGGTCCTATTGTGTGTGACCCTTTAGGCCCGTTACACAATCTGGTTGTAGGCCCATTAATTTTAAAACACATCTTTTAAGATTAATTAATTCATTTATCATCTTAAGACCAAATACATTTTAATTATCACATAATTATTTTATTATTGGGCCTTTCGATCACGAATGGCACCAATCAACACGTCGTGATCCCAGAAGATGTCAGGGACATCATCCCACTATTGGTACCTATATGTCATCAAATTATCATACGGAATTAATCCTTTGCCTATATAAAGTGTAAGAGTAATAACGGAGCATGATTAACTGTCAAACTCCTTAATCACTAAGCGCCACTTTGTTTCTAGAATAGGTTATCCGGAATTACTTATTCGGAATATCATATATTATAATAATGGACGTTTAGCTTTGATAGTTCTCTGGGACCCACTGGCGGAATAAGAAGAATAAGCAATTCTTGGGTCTAAGGTTGAATTGCTTAGTATAAACAATTCTAACGCAGTATAAGCCATTCCGCACATCAAACTAGAATTAGCCTTATTCTAAGAATAAGACACCTTATTCTTCTCTAATTCTGCAAACAAAGTAGGGCCAAGTGAATTAAATGCTCAATGAGATATTATCGAAAGCTCCTTATTCGATAATCCCATTAACCCTGGCCAGAGATTTGATTGAGCATAAACAATTGTAGGCGAATCCATCTTGACAATTCAATCACCTTCGTTGACAATTCAATCACCTTCGTCTAGATTCCACTGCTAACAATCACTTGAATATTCAGATCCAGATATTCTATATTCTTAATCAAAAGCCAAGAAACAGTAGTCATCGTACAAGGTGTCCTTGGCGTCTCAGGTCAAAGGACCTACCGTACTACTGTGATATAGAATGTCCTAGTTGACAGTTAAGACCATCCAGGAATTCTAGAGCGAATTAGTTTAGTGAACTCATTCTACCAGTAAGCATCTACATGTTTGTCTTAGTGTCTCCTCACAAGTGGTTATGAGATCAACCACTCATCATATGAGTAGACACAACATGTGTCAATCTATCCAAATGCTCAATGTCTAGTTCGAGCATTTTATGACTGAGAGCAGATTATGACCTATGTTTATAGATGTTTAATCTCATTAGCACAACTCCCTGTGATTTAATCCTTATTACATAAGTTCATAAACATCTATATATATATATATATATATATATATCGAGCAACTAAACACGTAGACACATATATATGAGAAATATCATTTATTGTTGAATAAAGAATGCATGAATTAAGTCTATTACAGCCAATATGATTGGTTTATGACACACTAACTCCTTCAGTTTTTGCATACATGTGTACCATCACATACAACATCCATCCGCTACTTTTAGACAATGCTAGATGCAATTGTAGAAGCTAGACCTAGTTTAATGACTCCCACACCTAGATATATTTATGATGTTGGGTTGAGCAAGAGTTTACTAAGTTGAAGGCATGGGTGGACAACTTCAAACATGTGTGGAGAGAGCGTAGTTGTACCATCATGTGTGATGGTTGGACAAAAATAACAAGAAAATCAATGATTAGTTTTCTTGTCTATTGCAGCGGAGGACACTATTTTTTTGAAGTATGTGGATGCCTTCAACAAAATAAAAATGTTGATTATTTGTTCAGACTCATGAATGAGGTGGTAGATGAAATTGGGGAAGAAAATATTTTGCAGGTTGTGATCGATAACGAAGTAAGTTACAAAGCATTTGACATATTATTAATGGAGAAGAGGACACATTTGTATTGGGTGTATTGCACAACACATTTTTAGACTAGATGATGGAAGACATATGCAGAGACCCCATATTATTGATGTGATAGACTCAGCTCAGATGATCACTGTATTTATTTATGGTCACAACCAGATCCTATGTATGATGAGAGAGTATATAAATGGACGGGATGTCTTTCGTGCTAACCCTACCAGATTTGCATCTAATTTCATATCTTTGGAGAGCCTCTTGAAGTGCTAGTATCAATGGCCCAATTAGTCAACTTCGAAGAGTTTTTGTCACATATAGGGACATTGAGGATTGATGGTAGGAATGTTACTATGCGAGTGCAAACTTTGATTAGGGACAAAAAAGTTTAGCTACTTAAAAGTGATTGAACCTCTAGTACAAGTTCTCAAGATGGTTGATGGTGATGATAAAAATGATGTGAAATACTTGTGTGAGGCAACGGATAAAGCTAAGGAGAATTTGAGGGCCAAGAATCTAAGAGCTTATGAGAAGTGGTGGAAAATCATTGATAACAGATGGAAGATGATTCACTATGATCTCCAGTTTTATTCCGTATCTAGTTGATTTTGAGGACATTTATTTTGATAACTAATGAAATAATAAAATTTAGGGTATTTTTCAACTCAAATTATAAATACAGTGAGAGCGTGCACAATGATGGAGAGGTCCTTTGAGGCACGACGAATGTGATTATTAGAATATCAAGGACTATGGTGAAAAATGATAGATGCCTTATTAGAGATAACATACAAAGTAGGAGTTTATGAAGATCCAATCTTTTATTAAGAACTTATGTCATTTATTAATCTTTTGTAGATGGAGAGATTTAAACTGAAGATAGAAATTTGATGATGACATAGGAGTAGGACCGCAGTAATGAGGATAATTTTAAGTTAATTACATAATAATTAACTTTTAATTTAATCAATTACTATTATGAATTATTAATATTGTCTTCTTTTTTTCGCAATAGTTGAATGGTAGATCCAGATAAATTACAAGCAAGTTGGCACAAACCTTTTGACGTATGTTGCAGTAAGAGTTTTAAGTCAAACTACTTGTTCTAGCCAATGTGAAAGAAATTAGAGTACATTCAGTCTCATTCACACGAAAACTCATAATAGCTTGGGCGTTTCTAGGCTGAAGAAGTTAGTATACTGTTAGTACAATATGCGCCTAAAGGGTCAAACAAATTCAAGAAAGGTAGAAATTTGAAAGACAGATTTATAGAGTTTACTGGCAGAGCAGTTAATGAGCCTATACAACAGATAAATGTGGATGAACTACTAGATGAACACCCATTGCATGTTTGGGTGAAGATTGGAGAAGAAAAAGATGTACTTGAGTTTGATCCTCAAGATTGGAGTTGGACAGAAGGTGCATTAGATGGAGTAGTTGCTCGAGATCTTGAATTTCAGGTAGAAGACGAAGCAAGTGCATCGCTTCCTGAGAGGCATCGACAGTTAGCCGCATTACCAGAGACTGCTATTACTCAGAAGAACAACTTCTCAGCTGTATCCAAAAAGGAAAAAAGATAAAAGGTCCAATATGTGGTTCATTGCAGAGATTTGACAATAGAAATAAATAAAAACCACACAAAGTTTACACAACGTGTGGAAGAGTCTAAAGAAGAACGAGAAGGAGACAACTGGAGTTGGGCATACTAGGGAGACATTGACACCTCAACCTTACCATCTCATTTGGCCAGCTTGTATGAGGAAGAGAAATACAAGTACATGTGTAAAAGAAAGTTGCTGAAAAAAGCAAGGCAAGTTGGGAGTGATGACTCCACTCAGACTCTAGATGATGATGATGATGATAAGGATGGTGCTGCTACTGCTGCTGAAGTATCAATAGGTTATGGACTCGGGGGCAGTTATTCAGGATATGAAGATTATTCCGAACTGTATAGTCAATAAGAAGGAAGCCCAGGAGAAGGACAAGGATAATAAGGGAGATATGAAGACCAACATAGACAAACATAATATGATTGGTGATTTGGATCTTCTTATTCACCAATTTTTCATCTCCCTACACTACTATATTTAGACCTCAGCAGCACTATTGAGGTGTACTCCGGACATCCATCCATTCAGTATGGCATTTTTTTTTACAGTACAATCAAGAGAAAGTTCAAGCCAACAAGCAAACACACCTCGAGATATTCAAAAAGGATTTCATGGCCTCGCAAATTCTTTGTTTGGCTATGGGTTTGCAGAGTATATTCAGTTAGATTATGGGCCGCCATCAAAATTGTGAGCCGGGTGATGATCACAAATGTGATCTTTGTAAGGTATATGATGATTATTTCATGTTAAAAAGTTCATAACTTGTCTTTTTTAATTAGTGTACAACATTAACTATTAGCGAGTTAACCATCTGTACATGATTTGTGTTCATTTTTATTGTGAATTCATTGAATAACATGTTCATATATTTTTAATTTTTTTAAAATTTTTAACTTTAAATAATTTTTAATCGAGTTGATCCAAGATCGGCCGATCTAATCCGGATCGGATTGAGATCACCGGGGTCCGATCTTGGCACCCGACTAGAGCCGGAATTCCATGTCACAAACCGCACATGATCTCCCTTCAAATCATTCTCAACCTTCTCTCTAACGCTCTCTAGGGCTTATGGATGCACTAGAGGGGTCTAGAGGCAAAAGGAAACTACTTATAGCATACTAGGTTGAGTTCTATGCGGATTCTTTCCCTCACGGAAGGAAATAAGGGAAGTCTAATTCGAACATGGGCTATTGGACTGAAACGTATTAGTCCGACGTGATGCCTTTCGACCTTTGTAAATCGCATCACACTAAGGTGACACCTTTCATTGCCAGAGACGGGCTTCTAAACTAAGCTACCCTAGGTCCAATAATGGGCCTCTCTAAACTCCTAATGGGCCGAAAACGGGGTACCTAATGCGCCAAGCATTACACATATGTTGTGAGCCTAGTTAGCTAGTTTATGCATGCACCCCGTACATCGCATCTTGGAGTTGTGGATAGAATCTTGAGATACATAAAATTCTGCTCTGGAAAATGTCTCTTGTTCTCCAAAGGAGATCTTCTCGGGTTAGAAGGGTATATAGATGCATATTGGGTAGGCTCTCAAGATCATAAGAGGTCCACTACTAGGTATTGCACTTTTTTTGGGTGGGAATTTAGTCACATGGAGAAGTAAGAAGCAGTCTGCCTGTGCCAGATTGAGTGCTGAAGCTGAGTGTAGGATGATGGCACAAGTTGTAGCTGAATTAATGTGGTTGAAAATTCTGCTCAAGGACTTGGGAGTGAAAGTTGAATTGCCTACGAAGTTGTATTGTGACAATAAGACAGCTATTAGTATTGCAAACAACCCAGTTCAGCATGATAGAACAAAGCACATCAAGATAGACAGACACGTCATTCAAGAGAAGCTTGACCTCAACAATTGGCTGATGTTTTGACTAAATGTCTGCCTTGAGAGCAATTTATGGATGAAATAGCTGAGCATGATTATTATACGTGCTCAACTTAAGGGGGAGTGTAGTAAGCTGCGCCACAAACAATGAAGGGCATTTATGTCTTTTGTATGTTTTTTTTTTCCTTTTCTCTTTGTTTATTTACCCCTCGGTGTTTTCATGTTACACGGGTAAAACTATTATGTATTTTATTTATGTTTGCAGTAATGATATAAATGGGGAGAGAGGTCTGCGGCCTGCTCTTTTAGGCTTGGAGATTAGGTTGCAGCCTCCTCCACCTGTGTTTCTCCTCTCACCCTCTGTTCTTCCTCTTTCTCTAATCTACAAAGGTCAGAAGAGTCAAGAACTCCCAGTACAGACATTAAGGTAGAAATGATGGAAGTGAAAACTTAGACACAATAAGACATTCAATGGGTGAAAGTGGCAGATCCCAAAAGTTGAGAGGTATTCTGTTTATGGACAGAAAGTCTTGTTTGATGCATGTTGAAAATTGGGACATGCGAGAGAAATCGTGTGCCCTCTCTATTTTTGTTAAAGAAATCACGAGAGGGCACTTTTTAAGAAAAAGGTAGAGTTCAGAGTTCAGAGTTCAGTTGCACCTTAAGGTTGACAGAGAGTATATCAAAAGGTAGTCATTTGAATATGCAACAACAATACACTATTAGCTGGTTGACTTCTTTTGTCAAAATTATTGGGACTTTAATGGAAAACAAAATATAGGGCCTAAGAAGAAAAACAAAGGGTGGAGTTAAAGATAATAAGATGAGGACAGAAGTTAACTATGACAAAATTATGGCAGAATGAAAAGCTTACAAGGTTGTGGACTAAAAAGCTAATTTAGATTAACTCACTCAAATAAATGAAGAAACACTAAAAAAATTGTATACTAGCAAGTGTATAAAGAAAAGTAATAAATAAGGCCATATCAACAAATCCAAATATAGTATTGTGAGGGTTGTGAATCTTAATAGGATTATAAAAGCCCCATACATTATTTAGATGTATGTCCTCTAAGGAACTACAGCCCATGAAACACCATGCCCCCCTAAAGTACTTTGTTAGTTGGCATCCTATCAGTCATACCTGTGATCTTTGCTAAGCATTCTTCCAAGTGACAGCATTCACATTCATGTTGAATTTGCTGAAATTAGGGCCAGAACAGTGATTTTATTAATTATAAAAAAATGTAGCTGACAGGAAGGACATAAAAAGGGCACTGAACCAAATAAAGAAAAAGCTCTACAGTGAAAGATCCAAAAAATAACATAAAAGTTGAAATAAAGATAAAAAATTGCAAGCATGATATATCATAATAATTTCTGAATACAACATCAAAAATTGATAATACCTACTTATCAATCGAGTAGGTATAGTGACAAAGTTATGAAGGGAAAATACAAACAAGATAAAATTAGAAATAAAGATAAAAAGATCAAGAACAATGTATATCATAAAATTTTCTAAAAAATATAAGAATAGAAAATTTGTGCTTTTCATCCAATAGGACAGACAAGATAGAGTCCAGGTTGATGCAAGATGTATATTTTACAAAGATTGTAAGTAATAAAAATAGTTATGAATAATATAGACAACAAAACTGGAAATAATATATAGCTAAAAAGTCTTGTAAAAATAACATAAAAAACAAAAAAAGGCTTCCAAATCCAGATAGAAAAGAGGGGTCTAGGAGTGGTGCAATGTGAAATTTTCTACGAAGGATATGTACAGCGGAAATAAAATTTTATACAGAAACATAGTAAAAAAAATGTAGAAACAACATATAACTACAAATAACTCAAAAAGAGATTACCTTAAACGGCCTGTTTAATAATGGGATAAGCCTATAATAAAGCTGAGTTAATCTTAGTTATTTGGAGAGTAGTCATTTTGGTCGCCAAGATGAGATATTTGGGTGAGAATGAATTATTGCAGAATAAATCAAAATATCCAATTCAACTAAAAAGTTCAAATTGGTTCTTTTAGCTATAATAGAAGTTGACTTTTATTTATCCTGTCCTTTCTACCTATGTTAACTAATTACTAAGTAGAATAAGATCACGATTGCCAAAGTAAAGATCACTTATTCTATTATAACGTATCCCGGCTTAACTAATCCAATGTAGCTGATGCGGAACGATCGGAGGCGTCCTCCCTCACAATCCTCGGGTATCTCACTCGGCCCGGCTTTTCTGACTCCGTCTCAGGGTCATTTTCTCCATCTCAGGGAGGATACAAGAAATTTGCAATATATTCATCCATAAATTGAAAACAGTCTTAGGTCGCTATTTAAAAGGAAAACAACCCTAAAGACTAAAAGGTTTGAGATAGTAAGGAATACAATTAATAGAAGGGATTCCTATTTCCTAGGGAGTTTGAGGGGGAACGAGGCCATGTGAAGCTGTGAGGCAGGCTGCATGGCGAAGGCATGGTTTTTTCCCTCATGAGAACCACAGGCTAACCAAATGGTTGAAGAATGATGCATAACCCACCAAGTTCTCCAACTTGAAAATCATCGAGATCATAATATCCATGTGCAGATTTTTCCTGATATATCTACTGGAAATACTGCATCTCTTTTATCTGCTCATAACAACAGTTGCATTTCTTAAATGCCCCTTCCACTTTTTTGTTGTGTAAAAACTAGGGAGCAATTTTGATCTGTTAATGGAGGTATCTGTTGACGCATGTTGATGTTACTTTTCAGCTCAGTCTTTCTTTCTAGTATGCTAATCATAAGCTATATTTAAGAGTCTGTGATGGGATCCGGGTCTGCTACACCGATGCATTACACATGATGGAGTGTGTTTATTGCTATTGGAAGACTGAGCCAGTGTCCTTGTGGCTCGGAGGCTCACCAGAGCCCATCTGATGCGTAGCTTATTGGACCACGAGTTTATTTGGCCCGTTTGGAGACCATTTAGTCACCTTTTCATTTTTCTAGGATTGTTAGTGCAAATTTTTGCAATATTTATCTAGTTAGGGGGATTTTAATCCATGTTTGAGTTTGGTAGTTGAGTAGGAGTTGGATTACTCCCTAAACATCATATATATACTTATATTTTCTCTTTTTAATTTACGAATGAATATTTCTGTGAATTTTGACTTATTTTATTGTGCCTCGATGGAATGGTCTGCGTGCTGACTCCCGAGCATGGCCATCTTTGTGTTTCTGAGGAGCATCCGACAACATTTCTCCTTGTCCTCTGTGCTTTAGAAGTTATGGAGTCATACAGGTTTTAAACAGGGATGCAAGTATGCAACTTCCCAATGAAAGGAGAGTCCATTGTGATTTTTAGTGTGTTCCAACAAGAAAATTTTGTCTCCCAAGCTGTTGTTGATTTACTTGCTGAGACGGGTGAGATTATTATCCAGCCAGATTGTGTTTTTGTGGAGTTTCAAAAAAAATTAAGGGGTACATAAGTTTAAAAGAAAATTTGTATTTTAATGGAGTTTGGGCTGAGGTTTGTCCTTCAGAGGACTTTTACATTATTATCGGACGAGAATGGTTGGAAGAGTGCCATGCCAATTGTGATTTTGAACCAAGTAGATGCACTCTCCAGTCCGCACACCTGAAGAATCTATTTTGTTTCACTAGATCCTACTCTATTCCTACTAGTGCATATGTCCAGCTGCAGCCTCTGAGCAGTTGATGCCCTTTGACGAGCCATCAGAGGTGGCTACACTTGTGGCACATGCCGAGCCCTTCATTGACAACACAAGCGATGTGGATTTTTTGCTTTTTGATGCTTAGGATCAGGATTGGCTTACCACATGTGGATTGGATTTAATTTCAGAGAATATACTTGAAGTTGATTCCTTGTATGTGGTTACTCCTGCTCAGTTTATTGTTTGGGATACTACATTGTTTGTTGAGTTGGAGCTCCACTTGATCTCTGGTGATGTGTTCGAGGTAGAGTCATCCTTGACCATTATTGGTGATTCATTTGGCATCATAGTTGTCACTCCTATGTTGCTTCCTATTCCATTTCTCTATTGGAATGGGACGTCCCAGTGTGCCAGACAATTTGAGTGTCCCATCTTGAAATTTTTTCTATACATATTCCAACAAATATAAAACATACATATGCAATAAATAATATGAAAATAAGCATAACGATGTGGCAGAAAATTGATACAGTAAAAGCATTTAGGATGGATTTATGGGTTTATAAGAGTATATTCATCGAATGAATCTCCTAAAATATGTTTACAAGGAGCTTAAGTGGTAAGAAAAATCTCACGTTAAAATATAAGATTATGGTTGGGATAGACCGGATTAGCCGGGACGGGTTGGGACAGGCCCAAACAGGCGGAGATGGGTTGGGATAGACGAGACAATTATTAGGATACATAAGAAATTGTCCTATCATGTTTTCTCACTGGGACGAGACGTCCTGCTCGGGATAGGCCGAGATGGGACATGATTGACTATTTTTTTGGCATTACTATATATGATTGGACGCTTGTGATCGATACGGCTTTTGGTGCTGACTAGGGTGATTTTGACATGATATAATGCGATGTTGAGGCAACAATTTCCACATCTATTCAAGGCTTTCCTTTGCATGGTTATCTCTATGGCATTGGTGGCTAGCTTTGCAGCTCTCATCATTTCCTCGTGGATATTGAGGCATTTCAAACTATGTAGTTAAAGGCGTGAGGCGATCGAGGCGATGGGGGGGTCACCTTAGCCTCAAATGCCTAGGCGATGGCCTAGGCGTTCGAGGTGATATTTATTCAAAAAATATATAAAATTCCAGGTATATAATTATACTATTAAATATGTCAAAAATACATAAAAAATCTAACGAAATGACTATAGAGGGGGGTAGGAAGGGGCTTCGGGCTTCGGCCCTGTACAGTGCATGTGCCACTAAGAGAGAGAGAGAGAGTAGGGGCTTCAGGCCTTGTGAGAGATGGGGGTTGCCCTCTACATATTGAAGTTACAGTGGATAAGGGAGACCTCTGTAACTTCATAGAGAGAGAGAGAGAGAGAGAGAGAGAGAGAGAGAGAGAGAGAGAGAGAGAGAGAGAGAGAGAGAGAGAGAGAGAGAGAGAGAGAGAGAGACCACCAGAGTCCCTTGAAGACACAACGTTGGAGTTGAAGGAGACTGTCAGACTTCCCCAGAAGGTGTGCCGGAGTTGGAGGGAGACCGCCAAGACACGATGTTGGAGTCGAAGGAGACTGTCTGACTTCCCCGGAAGGTATGTCGAAGTTGGAGGAGACTGCCGAAGTTGCCGTTGCCTTACTGTTCTTGTTGTCTCCCAACGTCAGAGGATGTGGAGGGGCGTACGGAGGGGGGCGTTAGGGTTCGCTCGGGTGGAGGGGACGAAAGAGGGTATGGATCGGGTGCGCCTAGGCTTATAAAATAGTATATATGGGCCGGTTGAATGGGCCGGGTGAACTACCCAATAGCTTCTTGGGTCGAGCAAGGCGACATATAAGGCGAGGAAGGCGGACGAAGCGTGCAAAGTTGAAGCCTCAACGATTGCGGTGATCGCCTAGGCGACGAAGGTCGCAGCGAGGTGACTTGTGGGTGCCTCGCCTCGTCTCGTTGCCTAGGCGCTCGCCTCTGTCGCCTTTGATAACATAGATTTCAAAACTTGAGGATGAGTTGTCTTGAACCGGGAGAGAATGATGGGGATATAGGACCATTACACCGGTGCATTATGCATGATGGAGTGCGTTTACTGCCGTTGGAAAATCGAACCGGTGTCCTTGTGGCTTGGAGGCTGACAGGTCCTGTCTGATGCATAGCTTATTGGACCACGAGTTTGTAGGTATTTTATTTGGCCCATTTGGTACCTCTTTAGTCACTTTTTCATTTTTCTAGGATTTTCAGTGCCAATTTTTCAATATTTATAATTAGGAGTATTTTAGTCCATGTTTGAGTCTAGTAGTGTGTGGTAGCTGAGTTGGAGTCAGATTACTCCCTAAACACTATATATGTTTGTGCTTTCTCTTTTTAACTTACGAATGAATACTGCTGTGAATTTTGAGTTATTTTCTAGTGTGCTTCTTTGCGATGTAGAGGACGATCCTGTGGGGGGGTTGGATTTGCCCTGCGATGGGGTCAGGGGTGACGTCCAAATATCTATTTCCTCCTCCACTGTCTTGCATCAATTTGTCTTCCCGAATGTAAAGGGTTACTGGTCTATTTTGTGTTAGTTATTCTAAACAAATTTTGTAAGACCTTATTTATATCCATGAAATGGCTAAGAAAACCAGCCAGATCTCAAAAGGTAGGGCCTATCCCTACTTGGAAGAAGAAAAATAGTGGAAAAGGGGAACAGAAAATAAAAAGAGGAGAGTTGGGGTGGGGAGAGGAAAATTGTAAAGGAAAAGAGATGAGGAGGAAAGGAGAGGAGGGGAGGAAACTGAAAAGTAGGACAGGAGAAGGGAATAGACACAGCACAAGAGAGAGGAAGAAAAATAGACATTTCCTATGTTTCCTGCAGCATATGGAGAAGAGGAAAAGTAATGAGGCAAGAATAGTAGTAAGAGATGAAGAAGAAGGCATGTGAAGCAGTATTCTTTCCGGTGCCTCAGGTAAGTAGCTATGGTAATCGGCTGCAGTGGCAGATAGGATCTCTCCTTTCTCTTTCCCATTTTATTTTCAGACTGTTCCAGGCTTTGATAAATTGGAACATAACTTCCTCAGAATTCAGGCCCCACCTTTCTGACTAACTTAGCAATCGAGGAAACAATCTAGCCCTGCAAAGACAGTGTAATACAGTTTGGCACAATTTAGACAACTAAAAATTTAATGGACAATGTTTTAGCTGTCAAAATAAGATTAGAAGAGTTTGATCCCTATGGAAACAAATGACTCGTAATGCAAGTTATTCAACGTTGCAGTGCATATGCCAATTTTCCCCCATTATTGGAAAAGGAAGGGGGGGGGGGGTAGGGGTGTCAACGGATCTATGAAATCGGAAACCCGATCCCGATCCGACCCGTTTAACTACATCCGGATTCTGGTTTGATCCGGGAAGAAATTTGTGGGTCAATTTCAGATTTCGTTACGGATCTGATTCCGGAGCTTCTAAAACCCGAAATACAAAATTGGGGTTACAGGCCTAGGTTCCCACCGACCTTCCTTGCCGCTGCAGCAGGGGCATAGCCTGCTTAGTCCATGCGACAACAACGACAACAATGGCAAGGAACCACCGGTGGTGGTGGGTGCGACGACGACGTAGTCTGCCCAATGATGGTCGTGGTGATGATTCACCAGCGAGCGCGGAGGGTTGGAGGGCCCCGTGGAACGGGGGTCAAGAGCACCGAGAGGCAAGAGCAAGGTGCAGCCTTGTAAATCTGAAAGCCTCATGTCTGATATTGTCCATATTTGGCCGATCGACGGCGACGGCCATATAGAAGATGCCGCTGTTAGGGGTGCTGGGTGCAAGGAATTCCGGGTCGGATCGGGTCCCCGAATTGGGACCCGACGATCCCGATCCGACCCGATTTGGATCGGCCGGGGCCGATCCAGATGAAGTTTGGCCCGTCCGACTCGGCCGGATCAAAATAATAATGAAAAAATCAGAAAAAATAAAAAAAACATTATACGTATTATTCAATGAATGTATAATAACAATGAATGCAATTCATGTACATCCCTAAAAAATAAACATTAAAGACAACTAACTCACTAATAATTATTGTTGTGCACTAATTAAAAAAGACATTATGAAGTATTTCACATTAAATTAATGAAAAATACCTTGGAAAGATCACATTTGTGATCTTTCATCATCTGGCTCATAAGTTTGAACTGGCGGCATGGAATGTAGAATCGGCCGATCGGGATCGGCATGTCCCGATTCAGCCGATTTCGTCCGATCCCAGCGGATCCAGGCCGATTCCGGCCGATCCAATCCCGATTTGGATCGGGATCGGCGGGTCCCGATTCGGGGACCTGATCCGATCCAGAATTCCTTGGCTAGCAGGCCATACTCTGTCGGCATATGTATTGGATATCCATAGCCAAACAAGGAGCTAGCGAGGTCTTCGAATCTCCTTCGAATACCTCGAGGTGTGTAAGCTTGCTGGCTTGAACTCTCCCCTGATTGTGCTGGAGGGACATACATGCATACTGTATAGGCAGAGGTCCAGAGTACCCCTCAATAGTGCTGCTGATGTTTGAATACGGTAGTGTAGGGGGGTGAAAAATGGGTGGATAAGAAGATGCATGTTTTCATGGGGGCCAATCATATCCTGCCTGTCTCTGTTGGCCTTCAAATCCCCCTTGTTGTCCTTGTCTTTGGCTTTGAGTTCCTTCAGAATGACTCGGAGGTGCGGAGTAATCTTCGTATCCTGTGTAACTGCTCCCAAGTGCAAAACCTCATGAGTCCAGCAGCAGCAGCAGTGCCATCACCATCACCATCTCCATCATCATCCTCAGTGGAGTCATCACTCCCCACTTGGCTTGTTTTCCTCAACTGCCTTCTTCTACGCTTGTAGGTTTGTTTCTCTGCCTCGTACATGCTAGCCAAGTGAGCTGGTAAAGCTGGGATGTCCTCAAGTGTCTTTCCAGTCTGTTGAACTCTTCCTTGTTCTTCTTCCGATGGGTCCACTCGTTGTTTATATTTTCTTTTTGATTGTTTTTTCTTTTTGCTACTAGATGACTGCAGTGAAGGTCTCGCTGGCTCTTTCTCTTTTCTTCTTTGTGGATCCACCTGAGTAGCTGATCTCCTGAATGCTGATTGAGAGGCATAAGTTCTAGCAGTGTATGCTAGTGTGGCTGACTTTCGACGCCTCTGAAAAACAAGTGCACCTCCTTCTTGTATTGCCTGAAATTCACGATCTCGAGCAACTACTGCATCTAATTCACTTCTTGCCCAACTCCGATCCTGAGGATCAAACTCAGGCTGTGCATCTCTGACTGTTCTGCTCTCCACTCAAGAATGCAATGGGTGTTCTTCATTTAACAGTTCATCAATATCAATGTGGTGATGTACAGGCTCATCAACTGGTCTGCCAGCAAACTCTATGAATCTCTGTCTTTTCTAAATATGCTTGATTTTTAGGCGCATGTTGTAGTGACAGTACACCAACTTCTTCAGTCTAGAAACACCCAATATGTTACGAACGTTCGTGTGAATGAGACTGAATGTACTCTAGTTTTTTTCACACTGACTGGAAGAAGTGATTTAACTGAGTACTCTCACTGCAACATACGTCAAAGGGTTTGTGGCAGCTTGTCTGTAATTAATCTGGATCCACCATTCAACTGTTGCAAAAAAAAGAAGAAAAGAAGACGACGATATTAATAATGAATGGTAGTAGTTCATTAAATTGAGTGTTTGACTATTTATTATGTAATTCACCTGGAGTTGTCCTCATTGCAGTCCTTACGTCATCATCTTCATTTATTATGTACAATTAGGTTCTAATAAGTTCAATTGAGTGTTTGACACATTCAATTGAATCCTAATTACACTAGTCATACAAAAGTCTTGATTTTTAACCTCTAATTAGGATTAATTTTGGAGATTTTGTGTAATCAACATGCTAAATTTTTTTAAGCTAAATATTAATAGATCTATACAACCATACATCATTTCTATTTTTTTGAGAATTTTAAAAAAAATTAGATTGAAATGTACCTTAACTTGGGTTTGGATGCGGAGACAAAATCCGACGTCGACGACGGCGATGAGGGCGACAACAGCGGCGGTGGTGGCTCCCAGACAGTCGGCCGGCGATGAGGGGTGAAAACCCCCTTATTTCGGTCGAGATCTCAAAGAAAAAGAGAGAGAAGGAGAGATAGAAAGAGTGAGAGAAGAAGGCGGCGGCGGGCTGGCCGGTGGCGGTGAGTGGCGGTGGCCAACGGTGGGGGCGGGTCCTCTCAGGAACCGGCCTGAATTGCCGGTATCGGGTTCGGATCGGCTAAATCGGCCGGTCTGGACCCGATTCAGGCCGGTTCAGCCTTTAAAATAAAAATAAAAATGGGGGAGGAACAGTGAATCTCCTCACCCCCCCCCCACACCCCCCCCCCCCCCCCCCCCCCCAAAAAAAAAATAAAAATAAAAAATAAAAAAAAATCGAATAGGAATCGGCCGATTCCGTAATCCATGGCTGGGTGATGCCATCGTTCGAGGAAAAACCTCAGCCCTGAACATGTCTGCCTTATGACTCTCCATGGAGACAGAGGAGCCCCCTGCAGGTGCTACCCCACCCCCATCCACCTTGGGCAGATCCAAGTAGGCATCAGCCTCATGGGCACTGCCATGGCTGCCGCCTCTACGGACTATGCCGCATCCCCTCCAAGGCTCCTCCTCACCTGCGTGGGTGCCCAACTCGCCCCTCCCCTCCCACCCTCCTCAGTCCTCCCCTCTACCATGTCATGTTCACCCTCGTCTTCCACCTCTTTAACGTCCACTCCATCCTTCTGGGTCACCAAGGCCTACTCTCCTCACCCTACCCCTGCCACCCTCATCCTCATCAACATGAATAACAACACCCCCGTGCTGGCCAGGGAGATCGATCGCCGCTGCCGCCTGTAAGAGGGATTCCTGGCAGGTGGATCCCCTTGTCTCTGGCGGCAACACCAGTGTGCAGGGTGCTTGGCTGGCGATCTTCGCGGCAGGAACAATGGTGTGGCAGCATGGCTGCTCTTCCTGCTCGAGGTCACAGGAAACCGAGAGAGATAGACATTGCTGTCGGTTGCTGATCCAAATCTGATCCTATACGGCTTAAATTCGAATCCTGGTCGCCTCTAAAGGGTTCGGGTGGTAATTCGGATTCTCCGTGATCCGATCCGAATCCGACCCGTTTACACCCCTAGGGGGGCTCATTGCAAACTGTAACTATATTCTTGAGATTTAATGATTTTCAAAGCTATTTCCCTTTCTTTTGGGTGGCGGAAGCATGGAGGGTCCTCAAAACAAATTACATGCTGGTTCCCCAGACTTCAGCTAGCTTAGGCCTTCAGAGAGGGCAGTTCCTGGATTTCCTTATCGTAAGCAAAGGGTGTTACTGACTTTATTTGTGGGTGGATGGAACCTCTTAGCTTGTGTACATGTTATAATTTATAAAGAAAGTTTAACTATGTCGTTGCCATTACACTACCTCTTTCTGGACTAGTTCCCTGCACCTATATCCCATAAACCAAGTCTAGTGGGGCCTTTTGACTTGAAGATGCAGATAAACTGGAGTTATTCATATCTTTCCTGAAACTTGTGTTTAAATTGACATCTTTCCTATTTCCTCAACACAGAGATTATAGTTTACAGGCTTACAGCACAAAATCCAAAGTTTTGAGTTTAGACTGTTTATCAAAAACAGTGGTGGTTGAACAAAAGAGAAATTACAATTTTGAGTTTAGGGTGTACATCGATGAAAATCTAGCGGGCCATTTTGTAGACATATTTCAAACCAAGTAAAGCTTAAAAGATGATGTTAAAGTTGGCTGGGCACTTGCCCATTTTGCCCTTATCTTGGTTGTCTGTCAAAGTCCTTCCCTCAGGTAGTATACACAGTTCTTGCTGGATTATCTTGCAATTATCGGCCAATTAGGGAACAGGGGATGCTAGGATGAATTGGCATTATGCATACAAAAGAAGTAGAAAGGGAAAAAAACACTATGGATAAGTTTCAGATTGGGATTGGCTCACAGAGAAATCAAGACATTACTTTTGGCCGAGTAAACCTGACCCAAGAAGAAAGCAATTTCAATTCCCTACATGCGAAAGAAGGGAATGTATGAGTTTCTTTCAACTCAATAAAAGCATGAAGATTCAAACAAAAAATAAACTTCACCTCATACCATATCCTGCAGAAAGACTCAGACAGGATCAGGACCCCCATTAGTTGAACACTGGTCTGAATAGTTTGTAGTAAAAGCAAGCTTAAGAATATCTTATTGTCCACCTTTACACAGGTGTCCACTACCTGTAATAAGGCTGCAAGCTCAACAGCAAGAAGTATAAAGACACAAACCTTCTGAAAAAAATACTGCCAAATGCTTTGCGAATGGAATAATTTTCTCACCAGCATGCTCCATACACAGGTATCAAATTCGAAACCTGAACCTGAAAATCAATAAAAGGAATGAATTTCAACAAGCATGATCTAATTATAGACATCATTAATATGGCACATTGGGATTCAGCTATACAATGCCCGCAGAAGAATAACAGTGCAAAACAAAAGACTAAAATAAAGTTAACAGCAAAAGAATACAACCAAATGTGTGTTATCATGCCATTATGAAGAACAAGGGAAAGAAGGAAGTGGCTGGTGAGAGGTCCCACCATCCACCGCTTCCCAGGGGAAGGCCAGGGGGAGGCCGGATCCCCCGTCTGGCTTCTCCATGCCTCCGTTGCACTTCTGTAAGGAGCCAATAAATACCCTCACATTTTAGAAGCATCGGAAGACAAAGCAACCTGAGGTACAGAGGTTCAATCAAGGAGTGACTTCAAGCATTCTTCAAGAACAAGATCCCCAAGGAGTAAGCAAAGCATTTGATGAGTCCCCACATCAGTCAGTCAAAAGCTCGATCAAATTTAACCAATCATGATCTGATTTGTCTTTGGCCAGGATTGACCTTCTTCTGAGCACTCCAAAAAGTTCAAAAATATCTTTATCAAATTGAGCATGCGAAGGATGAATTTGAAGCGGACATAACTTGAAAGCTTGCTTCCATTGTAGGCTTGCATTATATTGTAGTTTGTACATATGGTTGGTATTGCACAACATAGCAGTCATAGTCGTCTCTATTAGCATAAATGTGCGCCAACCAGCAACAGCAGAGTAGCTGTTGGGTAGCAGATCGCTGTCTTGGCTGATCTGCCCAATCCGATCTGTCCAAGCATGGTTGGAAAGTTCCACAGGATTGGCATGCCAATTGAAAATAGATCCAGATTGGCTGATCTAGGTGGATGCTGACAGATATTTAAAGCCTTGATCCCTTGTAACTGAATATTCAAAAGGATAATTTGTAACTTAAGAAAGATACTTGGTTCATCATGACAGTGACCAGTGTCCATGTTTCAGTGAATGTCATGATGCCACTTGGTTGATTCTTTATGATTCACGGTTCATCTTGCAAAGATTAGTTCAATCTTTATTGAAGAATGCAGATATTTGTGGAACTTTAAGTGGTTCCCATTAAGGACACCCATAAGGATCCATCAACAAATGAGGATCCCTGACAACTAAAAGAAAATGAAAATTCTCTTCTTTACAACTGTCTGAAGATGGATATATGGGGGAGATACGGTATCGATATTGGAAATGAGTTGGTTATGGGTCGATGCATATATATTGGACCTGGTGCTAGCATGTATCGGGTTCAAGTGGATTCAGATTCTGAAAGAAAGCTCATTGTGATCAGCAATAAGTGAGAAGAAAGGGAATGAAAGGATGATTGATTAGGGTTGTTGCCTCTCTCTCTCTCTCTCGTGAAAAATAGTAGGAGCAGGTGAACAAGGGAAAGGGAAGGGGAAATAATGGTGGTGACTTGGAGCTCAGCAGAGGGGAGCAACTGTCAATGACAGTGGCTTGGTTTGCAGTGAGATGAGGCCAGAGTGAAGAAGAATGAGGTGGTGGAAGATTGCAGTTGTGGCTGGAAGTACAGGAGGTGGAGGAAACAGCAGCGACTAAGGTGAGAATGGCAGGTGCAGCAGCAAACATGGGCAAAGCAGCACGGATGGGGGAAGATGACACTAAGAGCATTGTTCTTAGTCAATGGCGACATGGAAATGCTTTCTTGGGCTCTTCTCCCTCTCTTTTCTTTATTTTGTTCTTGTCATTGTTTTCCTCTCTCTACTGTGGACTAATCCCAGCATTCGCAGTAAATGGGTTCTGATGGGATCTTGTGGCAGAAAAAGATACAGCGTGGTCAGATTTATGTGGCCATATGATGCTGTTGATGGTGGGAGCTTGGACGCATGGTGGCAGCTGTTGCTGAGTAGTTCCTAAAAATGAGCATGCAGACTTATTTTGGCTCTTAGAGGTGGAAGGAGAGAGTTGCAGGAGAAAGCACATCAGTGGATCAGACATGGTTAGTGGTGACAGAGAGGCCTATGCTTAACTACAGATATAGGAGGAAGATGGTCAAGATGACTGGAGGGCGATGGGGGAATGACTGGCAGTACTTGTTGGCTTGTAGATGTGATTACAAGGGAATGTGCCATGAAAGAGTGCTGATATAGGAAGAAAAGAAAGAAAGAACCTGGGAGCAGTGACTTTTTTTAATGCGCCATGAAAGAGTGCTGATATAGGAAGGAAAGAAGGATAGAACCTGGGAGCAGTGACTAAAGTGCCGCTCTGCTCGGCATTGTGGTTTGCAGGTTTGAGCCATGGCCTTATAAGAAGAAACACCATTTCCTTAAAGGGACCACTGAGACCATAATTCATAGGAGAATTTTTAACTTGCTATATAATATCAATTAAGTCCCTAAACCGTAATTAAGAGAGTCTAAAATATCTTAAAATCAGTAACTAAATGTTCTCTATGTTCCTATGTAACCAAACAGTCATTATATTCTAAAAATGACAATGAAATCCAAATACATTCTACTTAGCTCAGCTCAACTCAACCAAGCCTTAATCACAAATTAATTGGGGTCGGCTATATGGATTCTTTATCTCCACTGTAAACGGCTTTGAGCTACCTCTTTTGAAAGATTTAAAGTCTCCAAATCATATTGTACTATCCTCCTCCAAGTTAATCTAGGTCTACTCCTTCCTTTCTTCCATTCTTCTATCCTAATATGCTCCACTTTTCTAAGTAGAGCCTTCCTAGGTCTACGTTTAACATGTCCAAATCATCTCAATCTCCCTTCTCTCAATTTGTCCTCAATTGATACCACTTCTACCTTTTCTCTAATATGCTCGTTACGAATTTTATCTAGCCTAGTATGCCAGTACACGCCACCTTAACATTCTTATCTGGGCAATACTCAGCTTGAAGATATGTTGCCCGTTCATCGTCCAACACTCATTACCATACAACAATACAGGTTTTATTGTCATATGTAGAATTTTTCTTTCAACTTCGTTGGGATCTTACAGTCATACAAGACTTCTGTGGCATCACCTATCCTGCTTTAATCTTATGGCCAACATCCTCTTCGCATCCTCCATCTTCTTAGATGATCGAACCAAGATATTTGAAATGAGTGCTTTGGGATGTTGTCATCCCATCTAAGTTAATTCTCCTATTTTTGCCTCTCCGACCTTCACTAAAGTTATAATATATGTATTCTGTCTTAGTTCTACTTAACTTGAAACCTTTAGACTCTAAGACGTTCTTCCGGAGCTCTAGCTTTCTATTAACTCTCTCTCGCGTCTTATCTATCAACACAATATCTTTACACATCACGGATCGTTGATGCAATCCAATTGAAATAGAGAAATCTCTTGTTTTCCCTCCAAACGTGTGGATACTAGTAGTTGGTTCTTCATACATGTCTTTTAACACTTGTATGTACTTAGTAGATTCCCTCTTGTGCTCCTACACCTACCAAAAGACATCTCTTGGAATTCTATTATAGGCCTCTCCAAATCGATGAACACCATATGCAAATCTTTCTTCATATCTCTATATTTCTCCATCAAGTTCCTAATGAGGAAGATAACTTTTATGGTTGATCAACCTGACATAAAGTCGAATTGGTTAGTCGAGATAGTTGTATCACAACGTAAATGATGTTCCACAATTCTCTCCCACAACTTCATAATATGATTCATGAGTTTAATTCATCTATAGTTTGAGTAATTCTGGATGTCTCCTTTGTTTTTAAAAATAAGTACAAGAGTGCCATTCTTCTATTCATCTGATATTTTTTTAGAGACTAAGATCTTGTTAAATAGTCGGGTTAACCATTTCACTCCTACATCTTCCAAATATTTTCACACTTCTATAGGAATTCCATTAGGGCCACAAGCTTTACTTACTTTCATCATTTTCAATGCTTCCTTGACTTTTGAAAATCTAATTCTCCTAATATAGTTCATATTATGTTCTATTGTACATTTTATGGCCATTATATTTTCACTATGACTATCATTAAAAAGATTGTGAAAGTAGCTTCTCCACCTTTCTCTGATGTCCCCATCTTACACCAAAATATTTTCTTCCGTATATTTGATGCACCTAACTTAGTTAAGATCTCGACATCTTTTCTCTCATCCTTGCTAATTTATAAATATCTTTTTTCCCTTCTTTTGTTTCAAGTTTCTCGTACATCTTTTCAGAGGTTTGAGCTCTTGTCTGACCAAATATTTTTTTACTTCCCTTTTGCTATCTTGTATTGTTCATAAGCCTCATTATTATCACACTTTGACAATCTTTTATACCATTCTCTTTTACTCTTCACCACCTCTTGTACCTCCTTATTCTACCACCTATTCTACCACCACCTCTTCTTTGCAGGTGGGTCATGATCTTTAGACTCTCCAAGTACTTTTTTAGCTACTTCTTTAATCTTTGAGGTCATATCTATCCACATAGTATTGGTCTCCATACCCGACTTGCAATCTCCCATCTTAAGAAGTTTATTCTTAAACATCATTTGTTTCATCCCTTTTAATTCCCATCACCTTGTTTTGATATAAATATATTTCCCAATGGCACACAGAGGAACTGCTTCTGCATTTACTTGCAATTTTGGGAAGAAGGGAACCCATTTCAGGATGTTGGAGAGAGATATCCTGAGATGGATATGCATGTCGGGAGCATTTTTTGTTTTTTGTTTTTTTACTTTTTTTTTTTGGGTGGGGGGGGGGGGGTGTGGTGTGGTGTTGTTCCTGATGGAAGGGTTCACTAGGTCGCTTAGCTTGAGTACCAGATTATCATGGTGGGTGAAGACAAGGACTTAACATGGAAACATATTCACATAGGTGTGAGTGTACATGCAAATGCATTTTGAATTGATTAATAGGCAATTTGTTTACAACAGGGATATGTTGCACAGAAAATCAGATATAAAGAGAATTGGAATGTCTCCCTAGATTTTCTGATGATATCAAGAGTCGTTCTTTAAATTTTAGTTTTTTGTGCTTCCTCACTAAGCAAATTTGAAATTAGCAGCTTCATTGTTGCACATGGAACATACTATTCTTAGTGTTTAACCTGTTTTCGCTTTTAGGGTGCAAGGAATGAAATTTTTGCCATGCAGCCAGCACCCATCCAGGTTTCTTACATGGGCTTCCCTGGGACTACTGGAGCAGCTTACATTGATTATTTGGTCACTGATGAGGTGCTAGTCAAATGCATGTCTTCAAATTTTTATTTCTGTACTGTTCAGCATCATGATCAGCTTGTTTGTCTTTTCTTTGCAGTTTGTTTCTCCTTCACGATTTGCACATATATATTCAGAGAAGCTAGTTCATCTTCCACACTGTTACTTTGTGAATGATTACAAACAGGTGGCATACAAATTTGTTGGTTCCATGCTCTACACGTGCTGTGACATCAATTCTTTTTGTACATTGTCAGATTAATTATTTTGGTTACACTGTTTTTACAGCGCAATCGTGATGTCTTGGATCCTGTTTGTCATCACAAGAGATCTGATTATGGGCTGCCTGAAAATAAATTCATCTTTGCATGTTTCAACCAGTTGTACAAGATGGACCCGGAGATACTTGATACTTGGTGAGATTTTCTTAATTGCTTTATCTGTGAATCTAATCCATTAGCGCTTACAAAAATTTTAGTTTTTATATTTGGACTGATCTGTTCCGTTTCTTTCAGGTGTAATATTCTCAAGCGTGTTCCAAACAGTGCACTTTGGTTGCTTAGGTTCCCAGCAGCGGGTGAGATGAGGCTTCGTGCATGTAAGTTGAGAACAAGCAGATGGTTTGCTACACTGTTTTCTATAGAATCCTGTTGTCATTTGTCATGAAAAAGGCTTTAAGTTTTTTTAACTCTCGTCTATTTTTTCTAGATGCGGCTGCACAAGGTGTGAGATCTGATCAAATCATATTTACTGATGTTGCTATGAAGAATGAACATATCAGACGAAGTGCTCTGGCTGACCTCTTTCTTGACACGTAGGCATCTTGTCTTTTGTTTTTTTCCTTTTCTTTTTCCTTAATCTTTGCATATTTGAACATGTTCTTAAGTTATATATTTTTGTTAATCTGTGGGGCTCAGTCCATTGTGTAATGCTCATACCACTGGGACTGATGTTCTATGGGCTGGTTTGCCAATGGTGACACTTCCCCTTGAGAAGATGGCTACTAGAGTGGCCGGATCGCTGTGTCTTGCAACTGGAGTTGGAGAGGAGATGATTGTCAGCAGGTATAAATATTTGGTTGCTTATAATTTGCTTCTATTTCTTGTTGGATAGCAAATGCGAAGTATTCTCTGTTGTTCTTTGAAGCATGGAAAAATATGAAGAAAAGGCGGTTGCTTTGGCTGAAAACCGCCAAAGGCTTCAAGCACTGAAAAATAAACTGAAGGCGGCTCGAACTACCTGCCCACTGTTTGACACCACGCGTTGGGTAAGTTGGTAACTGAAACTCGTCACTTGAACTTTCTTCTGTCAACCATCTTTCATTTTCATTAGCATTTTTGTATCAGATTCATGATAGGGAATTATTTGAAATTCCATACTGGCAAAATGTTGATACATTAATTGTGCTCGATGACTCAGGTGCGGAACTTGGAGAGGGCATATTTCAAAATGTGGAATTTGTATTGCTCAGACGGGCATCCACAGTCCTTTAAAGTGACAGAAAATGATTCTAACTTCCCATACGACGGATAATTGGGGAAGTTCCTAAATAAATGCAAGAGTACAGCAGCGGTAGCTTGATTATTTGAAAATGACATGCTGACTTGCAATTGTATACCATCAAGTCTCGCGGACGGAGTGTTCAATGGATGACAGCCCCCTGGACACTTCCCTGCCCAGATGGGTTGATAGAGATAGGTATATATCCTCTCAGACATGTCTGTATAGTTTGTATCCTAATATAGTTAATAATATCCTTGAGTTGAACCTTGTTTGGTGACAAAATGTAGACACCAACCACAGATGTAATCACCCAACAATTTGATCACGTGGAGTTATTTGTTGGGTTGTCAACGATGAAAACTGTCTTCTGGAATGCGGGGGAATGCATATCATAAATTTACACCAGGCCTTCAACTGGTATTACCACATCTGCTCCGGGATCATATGCTTCATCTGGAAAGCGTAGCATTTTGAAGGTAGCTACATGCAACCTATGTCCGCCTCTTCTTTGCTAAGCTCTATTAGATAGTGCATACTGGTTCACCAAGCATGGGTGTGGAGATGTTTGTTTTCCAAAATTTTCCATGTGGCCATGGTTGTGGCTTTGGCCCTAGGCATCAATGCAGACTGGACTTGGGCCAGGAGATAGTTGATTTGCCCTAGACGGGTATGTTTGGTGATGTAGAAGTGGATTTTGGTAAGTGCTGAACTTAGTAGTTTTTATGGATCAATGAAAGCAGTAGATTCCTGTCCTTTTGATGGTCGTGGACACGGCTTTCCTAAATTATTGATTTACTGTCGGAAACTTGGATCCCCCCCCCCCTTGCTCATTCGCTTAGCCTTTGCTTGTGCAAGTGATTGTATAATGCGTATGTCTTGTTTGGCTGCAATTTATAACTGGTTTTTAGCAAGTATACGGCTGCTGCAGAGGTTATTGTGCAATAATCACTAAACCAAATGTGTTCGCAAGAATATCATTTCTATATGCTGTTGTTCGTCTCTGTTGATGTTCTGATTTTGTTTTGATGAACTGAATAACTGTTATGGCTGCTCCCATTCTTCGCGTCTCCACCTCTCCCAATCTCTTCTTTTGTGCGAAGAGTTTCGAATTGCCGATGGAAGAGCGGCAGACTATAACACCCCCAGGGTCCAGATCCAATTGTACCATTTTCGATGAAATTATCATGATCATCTGGTTTCAATTTATTCAAATGAATGATTCCAACATTTATTGATTCTAACAATTGATTGCAGATGAAATTTGGAGATGGTATAACAATCTACGTACATAGCGGATGAGGGGTATGATTTAATAAGGCAAATTATTATGACATGTCAACCGTTGCATAAACAAATCAAATATCATAACCGTAGCAGAAGTCCTACATAAGATCGAATTTTAATCTCTCACTAAATAATAGATAAACTTTTCAAACTCGCTAACCCTCATAATACATCAAATTATAAACTAACCTATTATATTAGGTGTACCGAAGGAAAAATATTTGAATATCAAACCAAAACGTCAAAACAATGAATTATCGCTCAATCTTGATATTCAAATCACTATTCATCATATTTTCACTCTGTTCACATCTCCTGAAAAGTGATTAGCAACTTAATGGATATCAAAATTAATAATATATATTTGTAAATCAATATATAGGTATATTTTATGGCGAAATGTTTATATGGATGTGAAATCAAATTGAAGTTATGTGAGTAGCCTATCTTATAGTTGATCTTTAACATACAAAGAGATTTATATCACGTATCATGTAATGTAAATTCACATGCCATAAAACATAGTGACACTTTAGACTCAAGGCGTATAGACAAATCGAGATGAATATGATGAACATATAAGAATCGAAGGAGATATGTAAGCTAAATAAATACACATGAATATGATATAATAGGACGTATGTTATGGACATGCACTCGAAATACATATATTAAAGTACTAATGCAATACCACTAATGTTTTAGCTATTTCAGAATATAGGATCACCTACATTAAGAGTTTAACATGGTATCACATAAAAATAAATCAACCTTGCTTATTCACACAAATTACAACATAAGGGGGGCCATGCATAAATATACCAAAGAACTTATGTAATAACACTAAAGGCTTGACTACCGTGGAACCACGACTCACCTCTCCTATATACTTACTATTCGGAGTCTAACTTTATCAATTTTACTTGCTTCTCTTGAGACATATATTATCCTATTTAATAAGTATGCTTATACTAAAATTGAGTCTTGCATCTTTTTTGGCATTGTCCAATTCACATATGTTTTAATAATTCATGAGACATAAATCAAATATGATCGAATTCATACAGAGTGCATACATTAACATACGATGCATTTCAAAGTATGGTCCAAACAACTATAAATCAATTTCAAGAGATCAAATGGATTATTCTAAAAGTGTGATATTGATTTTATAAAATTTTGGAGTAATTCCTATTTATAGATATTTATGTCAAAGAAAATGGACAGAAATTTAGGTGAATAATTTTGAAATTTTTTTAAATTTTCAAGATAATTCGAAAACATGTTGCAAAGGTTAAAAATAATGTGTGGAGTTAAGGTCTTGCATCATATATACTTAGAAAGAAGTCAAAGGTGTCAAAGAAGTAACAAATAGGCATTGGATGCCATTCAGGCATGTCGTGTTGACACTCTGGGTGTGCTGTTGACACCCTAAAAGCTCTACTAGAGTTCTGGGTGAGTAGTGTCGACACCTTAAAGTTGCACTAGATATTGGGTGAGTAGTGTGGACACCTGGAGTATTGGTGTCAACATTACCAAAGAAAACAATAATGAGAATATTTTTTTCTGTTTTTATTGCATCCTACACATGAAAACTAGTCAAATAAATAATGCTGAAATAGAATAACTCCAAAGTAAAGATCCATACCTCAGAAAATTCTAAAATTTTTATAGTAGGTCACACTCTATTATTATGATTTTCTAAAAAAAATCAAAATTTGTTTGATTTTAAAAAATAGTTTTCTGATTTTTTCAGGTTTTATGTTAATGAAACTATCTAACTCAAAACTCAAATTAAAATCCTAATCATGGTCACCTAAAATTGAAAATACCAATTTTTTTATATTTTCCACGAAAATTTCTATTTTTACCACATTTTCTCCAGGTTTCAAATTTTTTAGAATTCCCAGCACACCCCTCCTTTATTGGAATTTTCTCTTTTTTATTACTGCACAGAAAAATAAAAAAAATGTTAATAATCAAATATATACATAAAGCAAGAGATCGGCATAAAAATCAATCAAAAACATCCCTGGCAATGGCGCCAAAAGTTGATGTGATTGTGATGATCGTTATATTCAACACCGTTCATTCAATCTTAACTAACCGCACTCGAAAGAAAATGATGATCAATTACTTAGGAGTCCGGGTCGATTCACATAGATGTTTTAACTGATTTAGATGTAATGTAAAGTTTTTAGAAGAAAATGGATGACAAATTTGATTTTTATTGTATTTTACACTTAACTAACAAATCTATCTAGTGCAATCTAAAAATCTGGACGAATAGAAAACTAGCCTACTGATGTAACTGCGAGCATTCTTCCTACATAACTCCGAATTAGATCAAACAAATTGCAGTAGTTAGAGGGATGAGCTAGCTACAAAACAAGACTAGTTTAACTCAATTTAGAGAATGTTTGACAGATAAAATGATGCACGCAACAGACACTGTGCGAAACTAGATCTGCAGAACTTGAAGAAGAGATTAGAAAAAAGAAATAACCGTTTACATGAAGATTTAAATATTAAACAACTAATACAAAGAATGTACTTCTAGTTACAAAAATAGAGTTGCAATAACACAACAAAAACTAAATAAATCTAATTGTAAGAAGCACGGGAAAAGAAGCCATTGAGTTTCCACTGTCCCAGGCAGGTGGAGAAGGTCCAACAATGATGGCGTCCATAGCTACTTCGTGGAGGAGGTGTGGCAGCACTCGAATTGCTAGTTGGTGAAGCAGATCGCAACAAAAGAGAAGGAGAAAGGAGAGAGCGAGAGGAAGATGAGAGTATGAGAGAGAGAAGGTGGGTTACTGTAACACGGACACTGTAGCTATAGTACCCCTGCTATAGTAAGAGAGAAGGGAGAGAATAATGAGAAGGGAGGATGGGGCCATCCCACCCCTTGATGGTCTTTTATGAGAGTAGTTTAGGGTTTTAAAAAATGAAAGGTTGAGATGTGCCCATGGAGAATGAAGGATGGAGATTAAAAAGGGGATGAGATGGAAAAGGTGGAGGAGAAGATTAGGGCCGGTCATCCCTAGGTGCTTGCCAATCTTGATCCTTAAATCAAGGATCTCTCTCCTTGATTTAAGGATCAAGAGTGACTCTCTTTTTGAATTTGAATTTTCTTCTAAGGAAAGAGGGCCAGCTAGGAGGGAATGAAAGGGGTGGCCAGGGCTGCTGGTGAGAGGGGCACATGGCTCTAGGGTTTCTCTCTTATCCCTCAAATGACATTCATATCCCTGTGAATCTTTATTTTGCAAAATTAAATTATTCTTGCGCCTGCTCGGATTCGATCCTTGGTCACCAACTTATTGCAATGTTTAACCAACTGGGCCATTTGCTTCATATGTCTTAAACACAGAGAACAATCATGAAGCATCTTAGGGTTCTCATCTTGTCCTTCCATTGACATAAATGCCCTTGCCTTATCTATGCATTCTTCTCAATCCCCTTGCACGTAAAAATATGTGCACTTTAGTCCTTGTAAATTATGAAATTTAGTACATGGATTATCAAAATCACGCAATTATGCATAGAGTATTTATTTAAATGCACATTAAGGTTTTCATGTTTCCATCATGCCCATGTGTATGAAAAATTACATTTAAATCCCTAAAACATGTTAAAGTGCATTGACATGCAATTTTCATATAAAATGACATTGTTTTTTACCAAAATTTCTAGACTAATTTGACCATCATTTCTTGTTAATTTGCACATAAACCATTGGTAAATACTTGAAAATATCCTTAAAACATAAAATTGTGCATTTATTAATCACCTTATCTTTGCGCTCCTTAGGTGAGGGGTAATATTTTTCTCAACATTCTTGATCTCCTCTACCTTTTTTCCTTCAATCTATTGAGCCAATAAACCTCATTTTTTTGGATTCACTCTTCTTTCAAAATTTGGAACCCTAGACCATCGAAATCAAAAATGGCCGCACCAGCAGCTCAGGGTATACACGAAGTGGGAGGTGTAGCAGTGGCACCAGGGGCCAACAGGGTCCATGTTGGGATCCGAGCGGGACGCGAAGAACGCAGCGGAAGCAATAAAAAATATCCCGCCTGATGCCCACTGATCCGATTCGGGACGAAATATGACAAAATCGAAAAACAAATGGGATGATCAAATCACCGTGCGCAGATTCGAATCCGCTTCCGTCTTGGTTCCGTCGAAGTGATGCCGCGAGCCGCACAAACGTCAGGCCTCCAACGGTATCCACGCGATCCTCCGCGGTGGTTCGTCTTCGCTCCCTCGTCCCGATCAGCTCGCTTGCTGAAGATCTGTCGCCGCAATGATGTCCGAAAACCCGCGAACGGGAATTCCCGACTTTTGGGAATCGCCCGTGGTAGAGACGGAAACTGTCATGGCGCCTCGAGAGGGGCGCCTAGAGGAGGAGGAGAGAGAAAGGGGGGATGGCCAACATGGGGAAACCCTGGAGCTTGGCCCAAGGTTTCTCAACAGCGCGTATATATATTAAGTCGGCACGACTTTTCACAAAAGTCTCCGAGTTAATATAAATCCCACTTAAACACCACTGACTGAGAATTTACTTGCGTGTGACCCTCTAGGCCCATTAACCAGTTCGGTTTTCAGTCCGTTAAGTCCAATAACTAGTTATTGACTCATTATAATTAATTAATATCTAGATATTAACTAATTACTTAACCGAATTAACATCTCATGTAAATTCGATCGGACTTCCCATCAAGTTGGGTGCCAAGCAACACTGCATGATCTCGGAAGGTAATGGGGTTCAGCAACCCACTCATAGAACTTGTCCGTCCACAGTTACCACGTGGCTATAATCCTTCTTTCGCACAATGCTCCTGAGTTAACCTAGGGTATGGTCAGCTGTCAAACCCTAAATAGTCAACTCATTTGAATCAAACTCCGCTGTACAATATCCAAAAACATCTTACATCTTTTCGGATATTGTTTCTGCTTTGGCCAAAGACTCTTGCGGATCTATTCTAGAGCATTCTCTATCCAGTTATCTGAGAGCGAACGATCCTTTATTGAACACACAATCACCTTCGTAGGTCTTCCGCTGGATCCGATCCTTGACTATTAGAGATCCCATGGATAGGGATTCGTAGGTCAAGGTCAAAGTCTAGAAGTCCACTGACAAGATGTCTTTGGTGTCTCAAGTCCAAGGATCAACCACGCCACTGTGACGATGAATCAAGCCGATTGATAGTCAGGTAAATTACCATTTAACGATTCATGTCGGATCAGTTCAGTGAACTCATTTCCCAATGAGCACCTACAGGTTTACCATTGTATCTCCACACAAATAAGTAACGAGATCAGTCATCCTCATTATATGAGCTGGAATAACCTGTACTAGTCTTACCGGATGTTTGATGTCCTTCTCAAATATCCTACGACTAGGAACAATTGAGAATATGTGTTTATAAGTCATCAGTCTCATTATTATGATCTCATCATAATCTAATGACTATTACACACATTCATGGACTTCATTATGCGTAATTACAAATATGCCAATATACATAATGAATTTAATGTCATTTATTAGTGAACCAAATTGAAATAGGTGTCTTATAATTGGCTTAGAGGACACCTATATCCATCAATCTCCCACATGGACTCAAGCCAATCACCTTCGCATTTGATCTCCATCAAATCTAGGTGATGCTCACATAAAGTCTGTGACTAAGACTTGGTCAGGGATCTGCTAAATTATCTACAGATGGAATATTTTCTATTATGTCATTTTCTCTTAATCCTATGTCTCTAAACTTGTGAAAGAGCCTCATAATGTTCTACAACTTCTGATGAGACCATGGCTCGACCGAAAAATTGATCGCTCTCACTGTTGTCCTACAACAACGAGACTTTATCAGAGACATTTTAGAACCACATCTAGTTCAGGGATGAATTTTTTCATCCATAATATTTCAATAACAATATCACTTGTTTATGTCGTCATCTTAATATTGAGTTCTGGGTTGGAACCTTTTCAATCTATTCCTTTCTTATTAGAAAGTTAAACCCAATATTTGACTTAAAATTTGAGTCAGTGTGACCTCATAGTTTCAAATCATCATCTCCATATACATGAGTGCATCCTTAGTACTTCTCAAGTGCTTAGTAATGTGTTTCACTTCTTTTTATTAAGGTTTCTCTATATCCTTTAAGAAACTTTTTCCTTAAAGAAATAAATTTCATATTTCAACAATTGAGACTTATTATGAAATTTATGCCAAACGTTTTGACATACATGTCAATGTATATACCCACCGATCTATCTTAATAGATTCGTATTTCCAATACGTAGGATGTTATAACCAAACCTATTATAGAGGAAAACATGGTTAATAATACTTTTACTGATAGTAATATCCTGATGTCATTCTCAATGCTTTGATGTATTATCACAAAGCATTACTAAAACGACCGTACTCCCACTGTCCTCTTTGAACACACACAGTCCGTGATCATTCTTAATGATTACATAATATTTGACCATTAAGTCAAAAACTCTTATTATAACTTTGGGAAGCTTTAGTTTGATTCAAATAGATTTTTGAAATCATAACTTGCTTCCTGGATATTCTAAAAGTTTTAAAAGTGTATCATATACATCTCTTCCTTAGTCACATTGAGAGAACACTTTTCATATCCAACTGTCATTATCTCATCATTATGATAAGCAGTATTGGCAAGTAGAATTCTAGTAAACTTATTAATGGTAACCATTGAGAAAAACTTGTCTAAGTCAATATTTTGACATTGACTATTTCCTTCAGTTTACTATATAAGTTTTAAGTAGCCCATTTATGTTAATCTTCATTCTGAAGATTTATTTGCTTTCGGTACAATACCTTTTAGCAATATTATCAAGTTCTGAACTCAATAATAGTTACGGACTATGGCTTAGAATTCTTAACTTCTTGTCATTCTCAAAGTTGTAATAACAGAGAGCATCATCATAGATTTTAGATCATAATCTATATTTTTGCGCCTCTCTCATTTTGCTAAATCTGATATGTCAAACATATCCTTCTAGTCACTCAGAGAGTCTCAAAAATCTATGAAGCTCTCTAATGTGTGTTATGAGTGGTTCCAAACAACTAAAGATTATCTAATAATCTTGTATTAATTTATGAGTCTAAAACATCTTCTAGTTTTATCAGTTCCCACTGTCTTCTCTAAGGATATATTCCTCTTCATAGAAGACAGCTTTCAGGACGATAATTATTTCATTATCGCCTGCCCAATAAATGTAATGTCTAAATTCTTTGAACATTTCACAAATTCACACCAGGGTAAAACTTGATTTTAAAATCATGTCTGTTTATAATTCACATCTCATATGAATTATTTTATTTCCATATCTTATATGGATTCATAGTGACTTATTTGGAACCATTTGTAAAGTATAGACATCTAACGTTCATACTCATATTCAAAAGGATATAAGAATTAGGCAAATCTTATTATGTATTGCAACATATCTTAATAAGGTGCAATTCCTCATTCTATCATATTACTATGATGTACAATGAGGATTAATCGAGTGAGGATACAATTATCCTTTTAATGATTTTGTGTGAATCATATACTAAGTATTAATTTCTTTGATCAAATCAAAGAATTCTAATACTTCATTTTGATCTTATACCTTAATCTCTCAGATGCATTTAACTTGTACTTTAGCAAGTACATACAGTTGAATCATTCAAAGAGTAAACTAATAAGGTAAGTCAATAGAAGTGATTATCTTTGACCTTAAAAGGATATTGAGCTGTTTACATCAGTATGTATTAGCACCAATAATTTCTTATTGTAAATCATGTGTACAATACCATAGATAATCAGGATTCATACAGTTCATTTATATAGGAGACTTGTGAACATTCATCACATGAAATGTCACATCAAGAATTTATAGTGCATTGACCGATTTTAAAATCATATCGAACAACTATTATTTCTTCCCAGTCAATGTTATTCACTTTTATAATTCTTGATATCTTATGAAACTAAATAACAATTATTCAGTTTCATATTAAACTCCTACATATATGTAAAGGTTTACTGTCTAACAGTAACCTATGCATATCTTGAACAATTGTTGAGTCTAACTCAACATTTACATTTTCTCGATTTCCTTTTACTTGTCTAAGTCTGCATACTATCGCAGATCTGAGAATTATTTCCAATATCTTATATTGGATACGCTAATTCTCCAATAGATATGCAAAAGTTGATAATAAGAATATATGAGATTTCTTTCAAGTTTCATATTCATTTTACCTTTATTAATATCCTTATATTGGTCGCAGTGGGAGAACTGTTACTTCTTTATCTCAGCTGACTTTTCTTTATCCTTTTCAGGTATGGGTTCGACTATTTAAGATCTTACCTCTTGTCTTTCTCAAAGGCACACTATGAATATCTCTTCTTCTTGGTCTATCCAAGTAAGAGATTTCATGACAATTGATTAGGATAGTGACTTTCACTTGGCTCTGAAGATATTCTTCAAAGTTTTCCAGTCAATCTGAATATGAGAAGTATTGGCATCCAATATGCCAAATCTTGAATTAATAGATGACATTTCAGTAAACGATAGAAATAACGTGATTTAAGCAGATAGTTCTTATAATTCAATTATGGTCTTTTATCTTAAATTATTTTTCTATATTATTCGACAGACTGTATAACCTTCAGGTATACAAAATGGGAGACTTCGACGGTCTCCTAGTGAGGATCAGAATCTCTAAGAATCATAATATGACCTCAGGTAAACACATAGTATCACACCATTATCTTACAGCAACCATCTCATAATAATTGCAACTCCTTGCAATATCTGATCTTATTTAGGCTCCCAGGTCTTTAATGGTCCCGAGTAAACAGTAGACCATTATCCATGGTCTAAACTTTACCATCAATACGTGACAGAGTAGAGTAAGAATGTAGCTCTCGGGTAAACGCGAGGATAGCTACACCGTTCCTCTATTTCAATCTTAAGGCATCATGATGCCATAGTTAATAGTCCTTTCATCAGATGGTGGCAGATATTGGGCAAACATATAGAAATTGCCATCATTGAATCAAGTCCTAAAAACTATATTGATGGAGAGCTATGCGGTGCATTCTCAATGACTCGTATTCCAGTTTAGACTTTATGTTAAAGGTTTTGTTTATGTTAAGTTGGTCTCATCTTAGGTGATAGTTTATAAATATATCGTATATATTTAACTATACCTAGATATTAGCAATCGATTCATAATAAAAAATTAAAAAGCATGCATCAACTATATATGTTCATTATGTGGTCATGGACAGCACGGTGATTAACTGGAGCCAAACAATTAATCACCACAATAATATAACAATTATATTATCTAAACATACAAATATACAAGCATTGGTGATCTCATCTCCTTTCACCTTCCTGGTTGCACTTGTGGATCATCCTCGCCTCTCCTCAACCGGCGCGATCAATTACAAATAATATTAATTTTGAAACAATTTCAAATACAAATAAATTGTAAGAGAAAGCCTTATGGTCGAATACAATTATGGAGGGAGATATAATTACAATAGAATGAGAGAGAGATGGAGGCACACATGCCTCATTAATTAACATTTAATTAACCCATATAACATATTCCAAGATAATCCACAAATTCACACACTATCACATAATATGAAATTAACTAAGTGCATGTCCATGACCACCACTAATTTTAACCATCCACACATAATTAAACACATCACATGAAGGCTAAAATTTTGAAAAATAATAGTTTTGGTTTTCTCAAAACCTGGGTACCAATCAAAATTGGATAAATTGATTTTTCGAAAATCTTATTTTCTAGCATGCAATAAATCTAATTTAAAACATCAACATGTGCAAACAAAGCTAAAATTAAAATTCTAAAATATTCCATGCATAATTTAGAACAATTCTAAATTAAAAAATCTAACACTTAGATTAATTTTAAATCACATTAATAACAATTATTAATGCGAAACAATCTAACATTTAGATAGAATTAAAAATTTCTAAATAATACTTATAAAATAATTTCTAATTCCAATTTTAATTACTTAACAACTATTTGTTAAGTACCCCTTTTATTAAATAATATTTCTCAATAAGAATTATTAAGAAATATTAATTAGAACATTTCTAATCAAAATTAGTCTAACAATTAGACTTAATTTAATCTCTTAATAACTTATATTAAAAGATCATTTTAAAGTAAATTAGATCTTTGAAAACATTAATTAAGAACTCCTTGAGAATATTAATTAATTATCTTAATAACTATTATTAAGACTTAATTAATCTTTAATAACTTTTATCAAGGTTAGTTCTCAAGAAGTAATTAACCCTTTCAATAATTATTATTAAGAGTTAAATAATCACTTAATAACTACTTATTAACTGTCCCTTAATTAAATAGTTAATTTCATAACAACAATTGATAGGAAATTAAATATCTAATCACCTAATTTAAAATTAATTAACAACCTTTATTAATTAATATTTAGGTCATAACTTAAAAATCAATTAACCACACTTGTTAATTATATTTAAGATCATATCTTAAAAAACCCCTCTTATCATTTAATTTAAAAAGTATTTAACAACACTTGTTAATTTAAATTTAAGATCAAATCTTAAAAGACCCATTGAAGATTATATTTTAAAAATAACCCATTTTAACTGAAAATTATAAATTTATGTTTAAAACTATTTTAAATAATATTCATTTCTAGTTATTAGGGGTGGGGTTTATATCAAATAAAACCTTAATGGGTAATAAAAGGGTTTAATGGGGAAATTTGGGCTAAATGGGCTGCTAATTGGGCCCTAGTTGACGGGCCTAGCCTGGGCAGCGTGGTTCGAGCCAGGGAGGCCCCAATGGGGCGCCTGGGCTCAGGCCAGCGCTGGACCCAGCACTTGGACTGGGTCCAGGTGTCGGTCGGCCAGCCCGGTCCAGGGCTCCAACGTGCCTGGAGGGGGCGCTCGGGATCGCTTGGCCTAGCGCCCAGCACCTGGCTCGGCCGGCCCCTTAGGGTTAGGGTTCCCCTTCCTTGTTTTTGCAGGTATCCAGTGGTGGGGTAGCGCCGCCGCGGCGATAGCTGCAGGGGCGGACATAAATCTCAAAGGGGTTGGCCCCCCCATCATCTCCGATGCCGGTGATGGCCGGCCGGAGACCCCTTAGCCGCCGGTAGCCCCTTAAACCGTCGGTTCAAAACTGTGGCCTTTGATCTCGTTTCCAACTCTTGGAAAGTCAAAGAAAAGGGGACTCCACCGTTGGCCGCTGGCAACCAACAAAATTTTTTTGGGGAAGGGGAAGGACAACTAGTCATACCAACAAGCCCATGGAGGTAGCCGACCACCATTAAACCTTCTTCAAAGCCCACAAAACTGGATCTTCATCTCCATGAAGAACACGACGAAAACCCCAAAATAAAATTCGTTTTCTTCATGAAAAATAATCTACTTATCTATTGTTCATCTGATGAACAATTTCCATGAAAGAAAAAGAAATTGAGCATGGAATTAATTTTAGAATCATAATTTAGTCGTCCCGAAGCGGATCAGAGCCGAACCTGGCTCTGATACCACTGTTGGGATCTGGGCGGGACGCGAGGAACACAATGGAAGTAATAAAAAATATCCCGCCCGATGTCCGCTGATCCGATTTGGGACGAAAAACGATAAAACCGAAAAACAAACGGGATGATCAAATCACCGTGCGCGGATTCAAATCCACTTATATCTGGGTCCCGTCGAGGCGATGTCGCGAGCCGCACAAACTCAGGCCTCCAGCGGTATCCACGCGATCCTCCGCGGTGGTTCATTCTCGCTCCCTCATCCCGATTAGCTCGCTCGCTGAAGATCTGTTCCCGCAATGATGTCCGAAAACCCGCGGACGGGAATTCTCGACTTTTGGGAATCACGTACGGCGGAGACAGAGACTGTCCCGGCGCTTCGAGAGGAGCGCCCAGAGGAGGAGGAGAGAGAAAGGGGGGATGGCCAGTATGGGGAAACTCTGGAGCTTGGCCCAGGGTTTCTCAACAGCGCGTATATATATTAAGTCGGCGCGACTTTTCATAAAAGTCCTCGACTTAATATAAATCCCACTTAAACACCATTGACTGAGAATCTATTTGCGTGCGAGCCTTTAAGCTAACCAGTCTGATTTTCAGCTCGTTAAGTCCAATAACTAGTTATTGACTTATTATAATTAATTAATATCTAGATATTAACTAATTACTTAACTGAATTAACATGTCATGTAAATTCGGTCGGACTTCCTATCAAGTTGGGTGCCAAGCAACACCGCATGATCCCGGAAGGTAATGGGGTTCAGCAACCTACTCATGGAACCTGTTTGTCCACAGTTACTGCGTGGCTATAATCCTTTGTTCGCACAATGCTCTCGAGTTAAGCTAGGGTATGGTCAACTGTCAAACCCTAGATGGTCAACTCACTTGAATCAGACTCCGCTGTACAATATCCAAAAACATCTTACATCTTTTCGGATATTGTTTCTGCTTTGGCCAGAGACCCTTGCGGATCTACTCTAGAGCATTCTTTCTCCAGTTACCTGAGAGCGAACGATCCTTTATTGAACACACAATCACCTTCGAAGGTCTTCCGCTGGACCCGATCCTTGACTATTAGAGATCCTATGGATAGGGATTCGTAGGTCAATGTCAAAGTCCAGAAGTCCACCGACAAGGTGTCTTTGGTGTCTCAAGTCCAAGGATCAACCACGCCACTGTGACGATGAATCAAGCCGGTTGACAGTCAGGTAAATTACCATTCGGCGATTCATGTTGGATCATTTCAGTGAACTCATTCCCCAATGAGTACCTACAGGTTTACCATTGTATCTCCACACAAATAAGTAACGAGATCAGTCATCCTCATTATATGAGCTGGAATAACCTGTACTAGTCTTACCGGATGATTGATGTCCTTCTCAAATATCCTACGACTAGGAACAATTGAGAATATGTGTTTATAAGTCATCAGTCTCATTATTATGATCTCATCATAATCTGATGACTATTACACACATTCATGGACTTCATTATGCGTAATTACAAATATGCCAATCTACATAATGAATTTAATGTCATTTATTAGTGAACCAAATTAAAATAGGTGCCTTATGATTGGCTTAGAAAACACCTATATCCATATGTCCATTTTGCATCGATCGATGAATATCAGTGGTTCTTGGCAGCATCGACGAGCTTCTACGACTGCAAGAAGGTAGATTTCATAGAGTTGTAGAAGAAAGGACTCGATAAAGTAGAAAACACCTTTTTGATATGAGATGGAAGTAGATCTGTGTAGTGGATAAGCCGTGTTACAAGGATCTTGTGAAGGCTTTCTACAGCACGGGAGTTAAACACACCTCAGCTCACATGTCAATGGTAAAGTCATTGACATCATCCTAAGTCTTCTGGAGCAATTTGGGTATGAGGCCAATGGATTTGGGCCGTCTGATGTTGAAGACATGGAGGTCAAGGATAGAGGAATTGTAGGTCCCTAGTTCGTGCTGAAAAATAATTTTGTGTGTGTAAATCAACTCTCGGCCGAGAAAAGGATGTTACATCTGATCATCATCCACATGTTGGTTAGCAGGGGAAGCTCCTTCTCTAGTGTAACTCAGAGGGATACTGATTTACTGTGCTGGTGTTGCAGAAGAAGCAATAAATCTGCCTCTCTTCATCATGTCTAGAATGTGTAGTGCTGTAGATGCATTAAAGCCTCCTAAGAGATCCCAATCATCTGTTTGGGTTCCTTATGGACACTTGCTTATAGTTGTATTCATACATTTTCAAGTGGATCTCTGTAATGAGAAGGCATTCTTCTCCGGGTCGATGACTTCTAGCAGCCTGAACAAAAGCCATTTTAAGTTTGTTGAGGGTTGATGGACTAAGAGTTTAGTGCCTCCTATTGAATCTACTGGAGAGGCACCTCAGCCTAAAGCTCGAGCTGAGCAGCCTATAGCTCAAGAAGTGTAGCCTCCAGCAGTACACCTTCCATTGCAACCATCTACAGTTGAGCCTCAAGCCGAAGTGGAGGCTCAACCATCAGTACAGTCAGAGTAGCAAGCAGAGTGGCCAGAGGTTGTTGTAGAGCAACCACAACTAGCAATAGATGTCACCATGCCCGATCAGCACGTAGCTGGAACGCATCAACCTACAGCAACACCAGTTGGAGAGGAATCACAACTTAAGGGGGAGCCACAGATTCAGGGGGGTTGATGATGGAGAATCAGGTAGAGTGCAAAGAGCAACTGACACCGTGGATGAGCTTCTAGGTTGGGGTATGTTTGATGAAGACCCTATGCAGGATTGTAATCGAAGGAACTTGGATGAAGAATGGCCTAGTTCTCGCACTCATATTCAGAAGGAGTAAGTAAGAAAAAGGAGAGAAGACAGGCAGTCATCGGCAAAACAACTAGCATCCATAGAGTCCCATCCTATACCAGACTAGATTAAGCAGATGGTACTAAAGATGGATTAGTACCAGGCTGATCTGACAGAGGTTAAGAACGGCTTCACAAGGATGATGCTCATCTTGGCAGCCGTGTAGAGATCCGTCGTAGAATTGCAGCTATCCATGCCTACTTTGCCAAAGAGGAAGGTTATTCCAATACGCAAATGGAGGACTGGTACTTCTCCTCTAGCCACTTCATCTCCTTCACCTCCTCCTCCACCTTCTAGACCATCTTCTCCTTCCTCTGCTCAACCACAACAAATTCAAGATACCACCACGTTCTCTTCCATTCCAACAGTTCCTGAGGAATCCACTGAACAATCTACACAAAAATCACCATCTCCACCTCCTACTCAGCCTACAACTAAGGACATTTCTACCTCTTCCTCAGTGTTGCTACCCGAACAAGAGTAGGCTTCTACTCCATTGCCTTTATCTGAGAGCATCAGTATCTTAGATAATGTGCCTGCTCTTGCTATTGTCTATCCCATTTTTGTGCCCCTTACTTTTCCATCTCCACAGCAAACACCTGTTGTTGATATCCCTCCACCTAAACAACCACCACCAGCTCAACAAGACCAGCCCTCCACTCATGTCCCTTCACCCACTGACATCCCTATGACATATGCTGAACCACCTTCACCTCCACCCACTACAACTACTGCACGTGCTAGCTCTAGCATGCCTTCTTAGTCTCCTACCACACCAGCACAGCCCTCCCCCTCTCCTAGACCTCCAGCCCAACCTGAGATTGTTCATTATGGGAATCTTGCTGGGAGCTTAGGCGGAGGCGTCTCCCCATCTTCTATGCCACCTCCTTCATCTCCTTCAGGGGTACCTCACTTCATTGAACCTCCACAATCTCCAGTTCAAGCGGATCCCTTTCCACCTCCACCTCCTGCTAGTAGTTCGTCAGCTACAACAACTACTCTAGAAGCAGCATCAACTCCCAAGCATAGATTGGTTACTCCTAAGCATGAGCTTGCTGAAATACCAGTTGAGCCTAAGTTCACTGAGGATATCCCACTGAGTCAACTCGTTTAGGCCATCGGGAAAAGGAAGGAACCTACCACTACCTCCAAGGCTCCCAGGGGCAAAAGATAGCAGAGGAAGCACATGAAGGACCCTCCCGTTCCTCCCATAGCCCATCCTCATCCAAAGTAAGCAGCGGCTAACCCAATTAAGTACCCCTTGTTTATAGATGTATTTGCCTTCAATACCAAGGGACGGCCCTTGTACAAGGAATTCTTGGAGAGGAATGCAAGGATCATAGCTATAGGCCTCCCCACTCTAACCATAGATGATTATCTCCACCAGTTCATGAATCAAGGCATGATGACTAAGCAAGAACTGGATAGAATGAGATCTCAATCAAGATATCAAACAAAGGCACAATGGAGGAAAGCTAACAAATCACTCTATGATGAGTACATCAAGAACAATCGTGCAAGAGTGAACCATGGTCTAGATCAATGTAGCTTATGGGAATGGATGGAAGATCAACATGAGCTCAGGTGGCATCGGACCAGGGAGAGTGCATTTACAGGATCTTCATGACCATCAATCAGAAAAGATGTTTTAGTCTAAATAAAATCAATTATGAGCAGTACATGTATTTTATGAGGCTAGAAGTTAAAAGGCTAAGAGGATCTAAATTTTGTATTGACGTGATATTTGACTTCGAGAGCTTCCCCAAGCATGGGATGTTCCCCTCTATACATTACCTGATGATGGGCACTCCTGAAGGCATCCAAATATTGGAGTTGTATAGGATGTATGTAGCAAACATAAAGTCAAGTTGGGCACATACCTCTCTTTCAAACAATTTCTCAAGCTAGGTCTCAAGAAGGTTTTTCTCTCCCCAGAAATTATTTTTAGAGTTTATTCTGAAGCAGAGAGGTATAAAGCAAAACAATGGGAGGAAGCATATCTAGAGAAGTACAAGGAGTTGATAAAAATCAACAAGCAGATAGAGGCTGATGGTTGGCGCCCATAGACTGGGAGAAGTTTGAGGATATGCAGTCCATTGTTCATTTCTTGAACAGTTATGTGAATTGGAAGATCAAGTATCTTGCCTTCTACAAGATGAAGAAAGAGCATTCTTCGGAAAGACTTAAGTGTCTAGTCAAGCTAAATCAATTCCTCGACTTTTCTCTAAACCCAGTTCCTTGGCCCTTCGAGAGCAGGTACTCGCCAAAGGACTACATGGTTGAGATGCAGAAAGCCTATCCTCTCTACTGTCAGAAAGCCTCGACTGCTAGCTAGGGCATCTTGGATTTTAAGTCCTTTGTCATCCGGTCAGAGTATCCGGATGACAAGACTTGGCAGATCATTCGGCTCAATGCCTTAGCTATTCCTCCCAGAGTCCTTAACTTCCTTTAGATCCCTTCTCCTACTGCTATTTCACCGTTGTTTGAGTGATTGACAATTTGACAAAAAGGGATCGAATACTAGCCTTGTCAGAAGTACTATCATTTCCAGAATAATGTAGGTTCTGAAAAAACTGGGGAGGTGATTTTAATTTACTGGAAGTCTTAACCGGGTTCTAATTATCACTTGCATACATTTTTAATTAGTTCCTACTTAGTGTTATCACTTCTAGAGCACTGGGGATATAAAGGTATGTACGGAGTGATTATATTGCACCGGAAGTTCTAATCAGAGATATTTTATCACTTCCAGATAGTTTTAATCACTTCCTACTTGGAATTATCCCTTCCAAAGTGATGGGTGGATAAAGGCATTTGTGAAGTGATTTTATTGCACTGGAAATAATAATCGAAAGCCTTTATCACTTCTAGATAACTTTTAAACACCTCCTACCTAGTATTGTCACTTCCAGAGCACTGCTGGTTTAAAAATGTTTGGGAAGTGCTTTTACAACACTAGAAGTGATATAATGACACTTATTACCATATGCAGAAGTTTTTTAAGAATTTCGTAACTAGTACTATGACTTCTGAGACCGTTGTGCGTATAAACGTGTTTACGGAGTGATTTTATTGCGCCATAAGTTATAACTGGCTCACTTATTATCACTTTCAGGGTTTTTTTAATCACCTCCTACCTAATACTGTCACATCCAGAGCACTGTATGTATGAAAATGTTTCAGAGGTGCTTTTAGTGCACGTGAAGTGATAATCGGATAGGTTTTATCTCTTCCAAATGTTTTGTAATCACTTCCTACCTAATATTCTCACTTCCAGAGAACTGGATGAAGAAAATTGTTTAGGAAGTGCTTTTCTCGTGCCGAAAGTGATAATCGAACAGTTTTTATCCGTTCGAATTTTTTTCCCCACTTCATACCTGATATTATCCCACCCAAAGCACTAGAAGTGCAACTATTTCGGAAGTGATAATGGGACTCCTTTTTATGATTTCCAAAGTGTTTTTAATCAATTTCTAAACATTTTTATAACTTCTATACAATTGGAGGTTTAAAAATAACCAACTCTTAAACGATTTAATCTCAACCTATGATAAATAATGCCACCCTAAACGAGTAATTCAATTCTTAAACAAAATAATCAGAACCTACGATAAATAATGACACCGAAAGAATTTTCATCACATCTAGAACACAAGACTGATCTAAATGTTTGGAAAGTGATTCTTATCATTATATATGTGATTTAAATGTAATCGAGCACAAAAACCAACTCATATAATCGATTAGGCATAAAGCATAATGTTTACTCATGCTGATAATGGATAACTCAAGGCACATGGATTAATTACCCTCGGTACATATAATCGGTTACCTTCAATACGATAATTGACAACCAAATTAACACACTTCATCGATTTACTTTCTAATGAAATCGATCATCAATAGAACACACGGGAGAATCATGCGCACTCCTTTTGGCTTTGTACTTTGTGAGGCAGTAGCCTACAAACCCAGTTATGTCTTTTCTGTTAGCCTACAAGCCAATATGACTTCGTAATCTCGTTCATTTATTAATAAAATGGCACTATATTCATTGTGTGTAAATCGTATTAATTATCGTATTATAATGAAGTCCGTGAATATGTGCGATAGTGATCAGATTATGATGAGATCATACTAGTGAGACTGATCACTTAAACACACATATTCTTAATAGTTCCTAGTCGGAGGATATCCGAGAAGGACATCGGATATCCAGATAGACTAGTACAGATTACTCTCGCTCATAAGATGAGGGTGACTGATCTCATAGTCACTTGTGTGGAGACACTAAGGTGAATCTGTAGGTGCTCATTAGAGAATGAGTTCACTGAACTGATCCAACTGAATCGCTGGATAGTATAGTACCTCACTGTCAACCAGCTTGATACTATTGTCGCAGTTGCGTGGATGGTCCTCGGACCTGAGACACCAAGGACATCTTGCCGGTGGACTTCTGTGCTTTGGCCTTAGTTTATTAATCTTTAACCACGGGATTCTAAACAGCCAAGGATCGGGTATAGCGGAATACCGTCGAAGGAAATTGAGTGTCAATAAGGAATCATTCGCTCTCGGTACTTAGAGAGAGAATGCTCTAGGAAGGATGCGCGGAAGTCCCTGGCCAGGGCAGACGATAATATCGGGAAAGGAGTTTTCCGATATTATACGGCAGCATCCGATCCAAGTGAGTCGACTGGTTAGGGTTTGACGTTACACCATACCCTGAGTTGACTCTAGAGCATTGTAAGAATGAAGGATTATATCCACGCGGTAATTGTCGACGGAAAGGTTCCAAGAGTGGATTACTTAACCCCAATACCTTTCGGGTTCACACGGTATTGCATGGCACCCAACGTGATCGGAGGCCCGATCGAATTTGATGTGCGACATTGATTCGATTGATTAATTAATTAATATGAGTTATTAATTGATTAATCAGGCCAGTGAGGAGTCACTAGGCATATTGGGCCATTAACTGGACTAGTTATTAGGCCTAGAGGGTCACTGATCGTTCCAAATTGTGTGTCGTTAACCACTCATAAGAACGTTCAATCTAAATTTATTCGGCTCATGTAAATTAGATTTTGAAAATTAATCATGGTGAGTCCGAGTCGATCCACAGGGAGTTAAATTTTTAACTTTGAAAACTTCGGAATTTAATTAATCTAAAAATTGACGATTGTTTAGGATTTTTAATGCTTTAGAATTCAATTATTCTAAAAATAACAACAACCTGAATTAACTAGTTATACTAAATGATTAACTACTTAATTAAACCGTACACAACCTAATTAACTAAAATGAAAAAGAAATATAATTAACTAAACTAATTCCAAGTAAACAAGCAAACACCCTTAATGTAATAAGGAAATAAACATTAACTGAATAAAAATTGAATAGAATTTTCATTAACCACTAACCGTTTAGCAATAACATCTCCCATCTAAACTAACGAATGTAATTAATGAAAAATTAAATAATCAAACGTATGCAGTAAATAGAGGCTTGGAGGAGCTTCTGCTGTGGAGCGGCGCACTGGACCGCGAAGGGGTGCGGCTGCTGGTGCGTGGAGGCTTCTGGTGCTGTTGCTGGCGTGCGTGGAGGAGGTTGCCGGCGCGTGGAGGTGCTGTGAACAAGGTGCGTGGAGCTGCTGCTGGGCTTCAGCGGACGTGCCTACATGCATGCAGGCGTGTGCTGGAGGAGCCGGGCATGCATGCACGGGAAGCGCGTGCAGGAGGTGCTGGCTTCACCGACGTTGCTGCTGCACGTGGAGGGCGTTGGTGGAGAGGCCCGGCTGGTGGAACGTGGAGTTGGTGGAGGCAGAACGTGCATGCATGCACGTTGCCGCTGGAGAGCTCGCCGGCGTGCGCGTGGGAGCGTGCTTGAGTCGTGTGGAGGAGAGAAAGAGAGGCTGGGAAAGAGGGGAGGAAGAAGGAGAGTGCGGCGGGAAAGAGAGAGAGATGTGGAGGGAGGAGGGGTGTGCCGAAACGGAGAGGGAGAAGGAGAGAGAGTAAAAGAAACTGGAGAGAGAGAGTGTAAGGACTGAGGTTTTTGGATCCGGTTATCGGGTCAGTTTTCGGGGTTGGACCCTATAGTTCAGGCCCTGATGGGGCTGAGACTCTGTTCTGTTTCGCGTCGAGCCTGCTCGACGCGGTTTAAACGGCGTCGAACATTGCAGACGTGTTTTAGATTGTGCCACGTGGGCTGGCCTTGGGTCGCGAGAGTACGGCCCTGTCGTGTCTTCTGAATGGCGTCTGCTATGGACGACGCCATTCAGATTGCGACCATGGGTTGTCAGTGTATGGTGCCGGTCTTGTCGTCTGAATGGCGTCTTGGGTAGGCGACGCGTTTCAGAGTTCTGTCAGTACGGCCCGTCATGTCAACTGATAGGCGTCTGCACAACACGACGCGTTTTACCCAGTTTCTGGTTACCCTGTGAACCCTCGTTCCTTTCCCTCATTTCTTCCTTCCCTTTCTCTCTCCTCCCTTCCTCGGGCGATTCCGGCGATGCCTCCTTCCCCTCCCTCTTTTCCTCCCACCATTTCATCTCTCCCTCCACTCCATCGACCTCCTAACTCCCACCACTACCACCACCACCTCCTCCGCGGCGTTTTCTCTCTGGACGGCGGCCGACGTCCCGGTGGAGTAACGACGACCTCGGCGGTACCGACGGCGGCGTGGGGTGAGACGGGTGGGCGGCTTGGAGCTTGGAGGAGTTCAAGTAACCGGTAGGGTGATGATTCCTAGTGCATTGTTGTTTGAAACCATGTTTTCTCGCGTTTGAAGCATGTTTTGGGGTGCTTTTGGGGTGAAAACGCTAAGTGCATGTATGAGAAATTGGGTGTTCTAATGGGTAGTTAGGTTCTCCTCCTTCCCCTTTATGTTTTGTGCCCCTTTTCTATGCGTTTTAGGGGAGAAATCCCACCTCGAGGATTGGGGGAAACGTAGAGGAGAACCTGTCTGTCGGGGCTAAATGGCGTCGAGGTGAAGCGACGCCTTTTAGAAAGGCGGCGCCCACCCACGATGCGATTTAACCCAATAACAGACCATGTCCCCGGACTGATAAGCGTCCAGGAACAGCGACGCCTTTTCAATAGGCGACTTGCGTCAACGACGCGTTTTAGTGGAAATCACCCCATGGCCTGTCCCTGTTTTCGGTCGCTAACAGGCGACGAGAGACAGCGACGCCTTTCAAAAGGCGGCTACTTGTGGCGACGCGTTTTACGCCAGGTTCTGTGACCGAGTTTCTGTGAACCAGTTCAGGAGACTTGAATGGCGTCGGCCTTGGGCGACGCGATTCAAGACAGAATCACACTAATTCATGCTATTAAAATATGTTTACACTATTAAATAGTTCAGTTAAATGCATGCTTTAATTGTACCCGAGGATGATGATTCTATATGACTGGATCGCAGCGTGTGCTGTTTCGTGCGACTGTGGACCTAGAGTGACAGTTGTAGCGCTTTATCACCCTGTGCTGGTGTAGGTGGAGCACAACGCCGGTGTGGGTGTGGCGGGGTGACGCCTAGTGAGAGAGGGTTACCTGGTGGACCCCGGGGTTAGCTAGTACCGGTGTGGGTGTGGTACCTGTGGAGTGTCACTCGTGCTGGGGGAAGGAGTAACCACCTGAGCCAGTTGGGCCGGAGTAGCTAGCGTGCTATCCGAGGGGTTACTGTTTGGTCTCAGCGGGTCGGTGTTTCCCACCTTCGTTTGTGTGGTTGGCGTGTTTTGACGAGACACTGGTTGTGGGTTCCCTGGTAGATTGGTTATTAGATATATGCATGTTAAATATATTTCGAATGCATGTGATTCATATCGAGATTTAGGAGTAGTGATTACTGCTTTACTTGTTCACTGTACCTTCAGCTGTGTTTTACACTTGAGGGTGTGTGAGTGGGCGGTGCGGATCGAAGGATCCCTACTGAGTCTTTTCGTTGAGACTCACCCCTGCGGTTTTCAGGTGAGGGTTCCAAGCAGACTTAGCGAGGGGTGTGCTGCCGTGAGTTCGCGCCGTCAGCTGTTGTTCCGGGGTATGCCCCGACGTAGTTGTTATCTTTATTTCTGGCATGTACGCTTAATTATTTCTTTTCAGTTGGAATATGTAATTATTTGCTGTGTCGAGTCGCATTGTAATAACTTTTAATTCCTTCACTTTCCTTTCAATTCAATGCGATGTGAATGTTTAGTTTAGTTTATTATTTATTTCCCAGACTCATCTAGATCCTGGTTTGGTTCTAAATTAATGATTCAGTACCCATTTAGTAATCGGATCCCCGATTATAGGGTGGCGGGTCGTTACAGTTGGTATCAGAGTATTCGGGCTGGCAAATAAATGAATAATTAGGTTAAACGTCGAGAGTCTGGCAAATAATTATATTATCCCGTACAGGCACGGCGGTAGTATAGGTTTTAGGGTTCTAATTAGAACTTTTCGATTTTGCGATTGTAGGCGATTAGATGGCTCCTAGGAAGAGGATGCCGGTTATTAGAGAGCGGAGAGATGTCCCTAGTGGGTCTGAGGCTGGTAGGCCGAGTGTAGAGCATTTCATGGAGGCTATGATGGACACGATGACTAGATATCAGACCCGAGACCCTAGTGAGAGTTCCAGTGCTCAAGGAGGGTCTTCAGCTACCCTAGAAAGATTTTTGAAGCTGAGTCCACCTCATTTCACTGGTCGTCCCGACCCTGACGAGGCTGTTCACTGGTTGAGGGAGATGGAGAAGACTTTTGATACTATGGACTGTGCGGCAGTTGAGAGGACTCCGTTGGCTACCTTCATGTTGAAGGATAATGCCTACGATTGGTGGACCACTTTGAAGAGTCTGTCATATGCGGATAGAAGCCTCAGGGAGATTCCATGGGAGACTTTTGTGAAGGAGTTCAATGCACAGTACTTCCCTAGGCATGTTCAGAGGGCTAAGGAGAGGGAATTTATGGAGTTGACTCAAGGAAGTATGACAGTGCTCGAGTACCAGGCGAAGTTCGTTTCACTAGGGAGGTTTGTGCCCTTTATCTCAGGAGACGAGGAACGTCGGACTGAGAGGTTTGTGGATGGACTGAGGTCCAGTCTGAGGAGTTTTGTGGCATCCCACTGTTGCTTAGATTTGACATCGGCAGTTAGGTGTGCAGCGGCAGTGGAGGCACAGCATGATCAGTCGGCTAGAGAGAGAGGACTGGCTACTCAGGGACCAGCTCGTGGAAGGGGAAAAGCAGCAACAACAGCTCCTTCGTCCGGATCAGGATCATCTTCACTCGGCTCCAGATTCAGGAGATTCTTTCGAGGCGGTGGCAGCAGTAGTGGCAGCAGCGGTAGCAGCTGACCCAGGCTGGGTCAGCAGAGCCATTCGGTATCCAGTGCTTAGCAGGAGTTAGCTCAGAGACTTCCAACAGTTTGTCAGCATTGCGGTGGTACTCATGGTGGGACTCAGTGTCCTGCTTTTCCTAGGAGGTGTTTCACTTGTGGCCAGTAGGGTCATTTGGCGAGGCATTGCCCGCAGGGACATGGTCAGGGGCAGGGTTTAGGTGATCAGAAGAAGCCGAGGACTCAGGGGAGAGTTCTAGCTATCACCAGGAAGGAGGCTTGTGCGTCCAACTTGGTGGAAGGTACACTTTCTGTCCTTGGGAACTCTGCACATGTGCTAATTGATTCGGGTGCTTCGCATTCTTTTATTTCTGAGCAGTTCATAGATGTTCTTTCTGCACCTGTTGATGAGCTATCTGATGGATTGATGGTAGAAGTTCCTTCTGGGGATTATATGTTATCTTATAATTGTTTGAGGGATGTTCCCTTGACCATTGAGGGCCATGAGTTACCTGCTCAGTTGGTTGTGCTTGCCATTCGTGATTTTGATGTCATCCTGGGCATGGACTGGTTGGAGACTTATTATGCTGAGGTGGACTGCCACAGGAAGAGAGTGCGTTTCTCTATTCCAGACACCCTGACCTTCTACTTCCAAGGTATTAGGCTCTCTTCTCGAGGTATTCTTATTTCTGCCTTTAAGGCTCAGAGGTTGCTTGTTGGTGGTTGCCTTCCTTGCCTCTGTTGTTGTAACTGATGTTAATAGTAGTCCCAATCCTTGGGAGGTGCCTGTAGTGTGTGACTTTGTAGATGTGTTTCCTGAGGAGTTGCCTGGCCTTCCTCCTCAGCGAGAGGTTGAGTTTACCATTGAGCTTGCACCGGGTACGGCGCCCTTGTCTAAGGCCCCGTATCGGATGGCACCAGCCGAACTCGCTGAGTTGAAGGCGCAGTTGCAGGAATTGTTGGATAAGGGTTTCATTCGTCCCAGTACTTCTCCGTGGGGTGCTCTAGTTCTATCTGTCAGGAAGAAGGATGGTTCTCTGAGGTTGTGCATTGATTATAGACAGTTGAACCAGGTGACGATAAAGAATAAGTATCCACTCCCGAGGATCGATGATTTGATGGATCAGCTGTAGTCTGGGAAGGTGTTTTCAAAGATTGACTTGAGATTAGGATATTATCATATGAGGATCCGTGAGATTGATATTAGTAAGACGGCTTTTAGGACTCGGTATGGACATTATGAGTTTTTGGTTATGCCTTTTGGCTTGACCAATGCTCCTGCGGCTTTTATGGATCTGATGAACCGAGTCTTCAGGGCCTATCTGGATCAGTTTGTGGTGGTATTTGTAGATGATATTTTGATATACTCTTCTTCTGAGGAAGAGCATGCCACACATCTTCAGAAGGTATTGCAGGTTCTGAGAGAGCACCAACTCTATGCCAAGTTTGGCAAGTGTGAATTCTGGCTGGACAAGGTGCAGTTCCTGGGGCATGTCATTTCTGGCGAGGGCATCGTAGTGGATCTAGCCAAGATTGAGGCAGTGATGGATTGGAGCAGGCCAACAACAGTGACTGAGATCAGGAGCTTCTTGGGGCTAGCAGGTTATTACAGGCGGTTTGTCTAGGGGTTCTCTTCGATAGCGGCCCCCTTGTCGAGGTTGACTCGTAAGGGAGTTCGTTTCGTGTGGACCGAGGAGTGTGAGCGGAGTTTCATTGAGTTGAAGACTCGCCTCACTTCGGCTCCAGTTTTGGTACTTCCATCTGGTTTAGGTGGGTTTGTAGTTTATTCAGATGCATCTCGTCGAGGTTTGGGTGCAGTTCTAATGCAGCATGGTAGGGTCGTGGCCTATGCTTCTAGACAACTGAAGAAGCATGAGGAGAACTATCCCACCCATGATTTGGAGTTGGCAGCTATGGTATTCGCACTGAAGATCTGGAGACATTATTTGTATGGAGAGAAATTTCAGATTTTTAATGATCACAAGAGCCTGAAGTATGTGTTCACACAGAGGGATATGAATTTGAGGTAGCATAGGTGGATGGAATTCATCAAGGATTATGACCTCGACCTTTCTTATCATCCAGGCAAGGTGAATGTGGTGGCAGATGCCTTGAGTCGGAAGACGGTCGTGTCATACCTTATGATTCGAGAATGGAGATTATTTGAGCAGGTTGTGGAATTTTCCTTTCGGGTTCCACGTGAGGATGATAGAGCCGTGTTAGCCAGCTTGACTGTGAGGCCAACAGTGTACTATGCTGTGATTGAGGCTCAGAGGGCAGATGTAGAATTACCGCAGATTCTCCAGAGACCAGAGGTGGAGTGGTGGGATGATGGTACAGTCAGATTTAGAGGCAGACTCTATGTTCCGGCCGAAGAGGACGTGCGCAAGAGTGTCCTTGACGAGGCGCACCGTTCTAGATATGCAGTGCATCCCGGGACAGCTAAGATGTATCATTGTTTGAGAAGGCACTTTTGGTGTCCTGGTATGAAGAAGGATGTGGCTGAGTATGTGGCTAGGTGCATGACTTGTCAGCAGGTTAAGGCCGAACATCAGAGACCAGGAGGGTTGTTGCAGCCCTTGCCGATCCCGGAATGGAAATGGGAGCATGTGACTATGGACTTTGTGATGGGATTACCTGTATCCCCTAGCAGAAGAGATGCGATCTGGGTTATTGTTGATCGGCTGACCAAGTCGGCACACTTCCTGACTATTAGGAAGGACTGGTCAGTCGGTAAGTTGGCTAAGTTGTTTGTAGATCGGATCATCTCTCTGCATGGGGTGCCCTTATCCATCATATCAGACCGGGATCCGAGGTTTACTTCTAGATTCTGGAAGAGTTTTCAGAAGGCCTTGGGTACGCAGTTGGCCTTCAGCTCGGCCTATCATCCCGAGACTGATGGGCAGTCGGAAAGGACCATACAGACTCTGGAGGATATGCTCAGGGCATGTTGCTTAGACTGGGGAGGTTCTTGGGAGCAGCATTTGCCTACAGTGGAGTTTGCCTACAACAACAGTTATCATTCTAGTATCGGCATGGCACCTTACGAGGCTTTGTACGGGCAACCGTGTCGATCTCCTGTGTGTTAGTCCGAGATTGGCGAAAGGCAGATAGCAGGGCCAGAGTTAGTACAGCAGTGTGCTGAGGTTGCCAGGATGGTACGGCAGAGATTGATCGCAGCTCAGAGCAGGCAGAAGAGTTATGTTGATATCCGGAGGAGACCGTTTGAGTTTGAGGTTGGGGACCACGTATTTCTCCGAGTCTCACCCTCTAAGGGTGTGATGAGGTTCGGGAAATGAGGTAAGCTGAGTCCGCGATATATTGGGCCTTTTCCCATTCTTGCTCGAATTGGGGAAACCGCGTATCAGCTGGCCTTGCAGCCCAGTCTTGCAGGGGTGCACGATGTGTTCCATGTTTCTTTATTGAGGAGATATGTTCAGGATCCATCTCATATTTTTGGACTTTTTAGAATTGGAAATCGCTGAGGACTTGTCCTTTCCAGAGTTTCCAGTACGTATTGAGGATCGCAGGGAACAGGTCCTTCGGAATAAGATTGTACCTTTGGTTAAGGTGATTTGGCAGAACCGCTCCGGAGGCGAGGCAACCTGGGAGCGCGAGGATGAGATGCGGGAGCAGTTTCCCTACCTTTTCTCGTAAGTTCTCTTGTGATCCTATATCCTTATGTTTTAACTTCGTTAGCTGTAGTAGGCAATTTCGAGGACGAAATTATTTTAAGGGGGGGAGAATGTAAGGACTGAGGTTTTCGGATCCGGTTATCGGGTCAGTTTTCGGGGTTGGACCCTATAGTTCAGGGCCTGATGGGGCTGAGACTCTGTAACGGCGTCCAACATTGCAGACGCGTTTTAGATTGTGCCACGTGGGTGCCACATAGGCTGGCCTTGGGTCGCGAGAGTACGGCCCTGTCGTGTCATCTGAATAACGTCTGCTATGGACGATGCCATTCAGACTGCGACCCTGGGTTGTCAGTGTATGGTGCCGGTCTTGTCGTCTGAACGGCGTCTTGGGTAGGCGACGCATTTCAGAGTTCTGTCAGTACGGCCCGTCATGTCAACTGATAGGCGTTCGCACAATACGACGCGTTTTACCCAGTTTCTGGTTACCCCGCGAACCCTCGTTCCTTTCCCTCATTTCTTCCTTCCCTCTCTCTCTCCTCCCTTCCTCGGGCGATTCCGGCGACGCCTCCTTCCCCTCCCTCTTTTCCTCCCACCATTTCATCTCTCCCTCCACTCCATCGACCTCCTAACTCCCACCACTACCACCACCACCTCCTCCGCGGCGTTTTCTCTCTGGACGGCGGCCGACGTCCCGGTGGAGTAACGACGACCTCGGCGGTACCGACGGCGGCGTGGGGCGAGACGGGTGGGCGGCTTGGAGCTTGGAGGAGTTCACGTAACCGGTAGGGTGATGATTCCTAGTGCATTGTTGTTTGAAACCATGTTTTCTCGCGTTTGAAGCATGTTTTGGGGTGCTTTTGGGGTGAAAACGCTAAGTGCATGTATGAGAAATTGGGTGTTCTAATGGGTAGTTAGGTTCTCCTCCTTCCCCTTTATGTTTTATGCCCCTTTTCTATGCGTTTTAGGGGAGAAATCCCACCTCGAGGATTGGGGGAAACGTAGGGGAGAACCTGTCTGTCGGGGCTAAATGGCGTCGAGGTGAAGCGACGCCTTTTAGAAAGGCGGCGCCCACCCACGTCGCGATTTAACCCAATAACAGACCATGTCCCCGGACTGATAGGCGTCCAGGAACAACGACGCCTTTTCAATAGGCGACTTGCGTCAACGGCGCGTTTTAGTGGAAATCACCCCATGGCCTGTCCCTGTTTTCGGTCGCTAACAGGCGACGAGGGACAGCGACGCCTTTCAAAAGGCGGCTACTTGTGGCAACGCGTTTTACTCTAGGTTCTGTGACTGAGTTTCTGTGAACCAGTTCAGGAGACTTGAATGGCGTCGGCCTTGGGCGACGCGATTCAAGACAGAATCACACTAATTCATGCTATTAAAATATGTTTACACTATTAAATAGTTCAGTTAAATGCATGCTTTAATTGTACCAGAGGATGATGATTCTATGTGACTGGATCGTACCGTGTGCTGTTTCGTGCGACTGTGGACCTAGAGTGACAGTTGTAGCACTTTATCACCCTGTACTGGTGTGGGTGGAGCACAGCGCCGGTGTGGGTGTGGCGGGGTGACGCCTAGTGAGAGAGGGTCACCTGGTGGACCCCGGGGTTAGCTAGTACCGGTGTGGGTGTGGTACCTGTGGAGTGTCACTCGTGCTGGGGGAAGGAGTAACCACCTGAGCCAGTTGGGCCGGAGTAGCTAGCGTGCTATCCGAGGGGTTACTGTTTGGTCTCAGCGGGTCGGTGTTTCCCACCTTCGTTTGTGTGGTTGGCGTGTTTTGACGAGACACTGGTTGTGGGTTCCCTGGTAGATTGGTTATTAGATATATGCATGTTAAATATATTTCGAATGCATGTGATTCATATCGAGATTTAGGAGTAGTGATTACTGCTTTACTTGTTCACTGTACCTTCAGCTGTGTTTTACACTTGAGGGTGTGTGAGTGGGCGGTGCGGATCGAAGGATCCCTACTGAGTCTTTTCGTTGAGACTCACCCCTGCGGTTTTCAGGTGAGGGTTCCAAGCAGACTTAGCGAGGGGTGTGCTGCCGTGAGTTCGCGCCGTCAGCTGTTGTTCCGGGGTATGCCCCGACGTAGTTGTTATCTTTATTTCTGGCATGTACGCTTAATTATTTCTTTTCAGTTGGAATATGTAATTATTTGCTGTGTCGAGTTGCATTGTAATAACTTTTAATTCCTTCACTTTCCTTTCAATTCAATGCGATGTGAATGTTTAGCTTAGTTTATTATTTATTTCCCAGACTCATCTAGATCCTGGTTTGGTTCCAAATTAATGATTCGATACCTATTTAGTAATCGGATCCCCGATTATAGGGTGGCTGGTTGTTACAGAGAGAATAAGGGAGAGAAAGAGGAAACTGGAGAGGAAGACGGAAACAGGGAGAAAATAGTAAAGGGGAGAGAGGGAGACTGCAGGGAAACGGAGTAGAAGAAGGAGAAGCTGCTAGGAAACGGAGAGGACGAAGGAGAAGGAGGAAACCGTGGTGGAACAGAGAGACAGGAGGCGGGTGAAGGAGAGAGGTGTGGGAGAGTTTGGGAAAACTGTGGAAAAACGTGAGAGGGAAAAGGAGAGTCTGCCGGAGAGAAGGAAAACCGAGAGAGAGAGGTGTGGTCTGCCGGGAGAGAACAGAGAGAGGGCGTGTGGGAGAGGGAAGGAAATCGGAACAAACCATAGGCTGGGAAACTGCAGAAGGAGAGAGAGAGAGGGAATAGGTCGGCTCCCCCAACTGGAGAAGGAGGAGGAATATATATAGAGAGGAAGAGAGAGTCGTGGGAAAGAGAGAGGTAGGCGTGCGGAGGGAAAGAGGGAGAGACAGAGAAAAGGAAATAGAGAGGAGTGAAGGAAACATAGAGAATGGGAAGGAAGGTTTTTTTTTTTTAAAAAGAAAGTGGGGGAAGGGAAGGTGATTGGTCTTTCTTGGATTCTTTGGGCAAGAATTTGGGTAATATTAGGACATCAAATGACATTTTTACTCCTGCTTTAGTCGAATTTATTGAGATTCGAACTCTAGACCTCCCCCAAATTTCCGGAAACTCCACCAACTGCACTGCATCATCGGCATGTCCTGTTCACATAGAATAAATATAAATTAGCAAAAAATCATTATATTTATTTATTTCATCTCGGTTTTGTCAAAAAATCGCAAATGCGCTATACTCCATTAATCACATGAAATGACAATATTTTTAAGTCAGAATTTGACGAAATTGGTACCGTTGGACTTGGTACGCAATTATCTATCATTTCATGCTATTTTATAGATAAAAACGTGAGTATGATGCGTATGATTTCCTTTAAATGATCAATTTAACACTTTATCACACCCCCTAACTTACTCATTGCTAGTCCCTTAGCAATGCAAATAAGGAAAAGTTAGGACAAACAATGAATTATCATGCTTCATTTGTAGTATCTTTCACAAACAATTTAAGTGGTAGCCGATTGGTTAAGCTAAAGTTTTTCATATCCCACAATATTTTGATTCACGACAGGTGATTGTGCATAAAAATTGGCACGCTTAGAACTCGTTTCCGACCTTTCTGCTATATTCTTGCCTTTACTACCCTTTAGGATAAGACTACCTGGGGAGGAAAAGAGAATAAAAGATTTTCCGATCAGTCAGCGAGGGCCGTTTTTCAGTTCCCGTCCTAACTCAGTTATTGTGGATCACTCAGTTCTATGGATTCAGGTGATGCATTTTGAAGATTTTCAATGAATGGTTTCAACCGTTGACCATTAACGGTGAAAGTGTTCCCACTCTTGGGATTCAGAATTTTAACAGCTCCACGATCGAAGACTTTAACGACCACGAATGGTCCATCCCATATGGATTTCAGTTTTCTTGGAAATAAGCGGAGCCTAGAGTTAAATAGCCAAACTTTCTGATTTGGAAGAAAGGATTTTCTCACAATATGTTTATCATGAAAAGCTTTAGTCTTGGCTTTATAAATCTTTGAATTTTCATAGGCCTCGTTGTGCAACTCTTCTAGCTCACTCAGTTGTAAGGTTCGGTGGGAACCAACTTGGGCTAGGTCCAGATTGACTTGTTTGATGGCCCAATAAGCCCTATGTTCCAATTCCACCGGAAGGTGCAACGCTTTTCCAAAAACCAGGCGATAAGGAGACATGCCAATAGGAGTTTTGTAAGCGGTCCGATAGGCCCATAAAGCATTATCCAATCTTTCAGACCAATCTTTTCTATCGGGCCTAACGGACTTTTACAGAATATTCTTAATTTCTCTATTGGAAACTTTCACTTGGCCACTGGTTTGGGGATGATAAGGGGTAGCTACTTTGTAATTAATCCCATATTTCTTAAGCAAAGCCCGACACTGGTAATTCGTGAAATGCGTTCTCCCATCACTTATGATAGCTTTAGGCCACCCGAACCGAGAAAAGATATTCTTCTGAACGAATTTAATGACCACTTTTTGATCATTGGTTCGGGTGGCTACTGCTTCAATCCAGTTAGAGATATAATCCACCGCTACCAGAATATATGTATGTCCAAAAGAGGGTGGAAAAGGTCCCATAAAGTCAATTCCCTAAACATCAAAGACTTCAACCACCAAGATTGGGTTGAGTGGCATCATATCCCTTTTCGCCATATTCCCTACAGCCTGACATCGGAGGCAAGTTTTGCTAAATTCATGGGCATCTTTGAAAAGTGTGGGCCAGTAAAAACCAATTTGCAGGACCTTGGCTGCAGTTTTCTTACCCGAGAAATGGCCCCCACAAGCTAGATTATGGCAGAAGTTGAGAACACTCTGTTGTTCTTCTTCAGGAACACATCGCCTAATGATTTGATCAGGACAGAATTTGAATAATTCAGGATCCTCCCAGAAATAATATTTTTCCTGGGAAAAGAATTTGTCCTTCTCACTTTTAGTCCATCCTTCCGGAAGCTGATTAGTCACCTTGTAATTGACAATATGAGCATACCAAGGTGCAACAGTGTGAGAAATGGCCAGTAGATGCTCATCAGGAAAGGAATCAGTGATTAGTGTACTTTCGGAGATCAGAATTCGGGATAGGTGGTCAGCTACCACATTCTTAGAACCCTTCTTATCCCGAATTTCCAAATCAAATTCCTAAAGGAGTAAGATCCATCTAATAAGTCTAGCCTTTGCATCTTTCTTGGTCAACAGGTATTTCAGAGTTGAATGATCAGAATAGATTATGACTTTTGCCCCTAAAAGATAAGATCTGAATTTTTCTAGGGGAAAAACCACGGCTAATAATTCATTTTCTGTGGTGGTATAATTCATTTGAGCATCTGCAAGGGTGCGACTTGCATAATATACCACCACGGGACACTTGTTGATTCTTTGTCCCAAAATCGCACCAATAGCATAATCAGATGCATCGCACATGATTTCGAAGGGCAAAGACCAATTTGGAGATTGAAGAATCGGAGCTTTGGTCAAAGATTCCTTCAGCGAATTGAATGCCTTGATGCAAGATTCATCCATTTGGAAAGGAACATCCTTAGCTAGGAGAAGAGTTAGAGGCCGGGCAATTTGAGAGAAATTGTGGATAAACCGGCGATAGAAACCGGCATGGCCAAGGAATGAACGGATCTGCCTGACCGAGGTAGGAGGAGGAAGATTGGATATGAGATCGATCTTAGATTTATCTACCTTTATCCCTCTTTCAGACACAATATGGCCTAGAACAATGCCCTCTCGAACCATAAAATGGTTCTTTTCCCAGCTAAGTATCAGGTTGGTGTCTATGCATCTTGCTAGCACCTGTTTAAGATTTTCCAAGCAATTTTCAAAAGAATCCCCAAAGATTGAGAAATCATCTATGAAAACTTCGAGGAATTCTCCCACCATATCGGAGAATATAGTCATCATACACTGTTGAAATGTGGCTGGTGCGTTGCATAATCCAAATGGCATCCTCCTAAAAGCAAACGTGCCATAAGGGCACGTAAAGGTGGTCTTTTCTTGATCTTCCGGGTAAATAGCCACTTGATTGTACCCAGAGTACCCATCTAAGAAGCAAAAGTACTTCTGGCCCGATAACTTTTCTAGAATCTGATCCATGAATGGGAGTGGAAAGTGATCCTTCTTAGTCATTAGATTCAGCTTTCGGTAATCAATGCACACTCTCCATCCCGTGGTGAGCCTAGTGGGTACCTCTTCTCCATGATCATTCTTGATAACCGTTAGTCCAGATTTCTCGGGTACCACTTGAGTTGGGCTGACCCATTTACTGTCTGATATGGGGTAAATGATACCCGCATCCAGCCATTTCACAACTTCCTTATTCACCACTTCTTTCATATTGGGATTAAGCCGCCTTTGCATCTCCCGACTGGGCTTAGAATTCTCTTCCATATAGATATGATGCATGCAAATGGACGGACTTATTCCTTTCAAATCTGCCACCGACCATCCAACGGCACCCTTGTGGTCTTTGAGGACCTCGGTTAATTGGGCCTCTTGCGGTGATGTGAGATTTGCAGCAATGATGACCGGGAGAGTTTTGTCCGGGCCCAAAAAGATATACTTGAAAGACTCAGGTAATGGTTTGAGTTCAAGCTTAGGAGGGTACTCTAAGGATGGCAAAGCGGACTCAGATTGTAAGGCTGGTAAAGGTTCAACCTTGGGCCAAGATGTTAATGGGCCGGGAGAGTCCTTTAAAGTGTTGGCTTCCTCCAAAAGGTCATATGTGGACATCTCATTTTCTTCAACCAGATTATCCAAGATATTAATAGTATGGCATTCTTCTTCATGATCTGGGTATTGAGATGCTTTGAAGACATTAATCTTGACCTTTTGACCCCCAAATGAAATGTCCATTATGCCAGTTTCACAATTTATATTAGCTTTGGCAGTGGCTAAGAATGGACGACCTAGGATGATCGGAGTGTGAATGAGTTCCTCAGGGAATGCCATATCCAGAATAAGAAAATCCACGGGAAAATAACAATCATGAACCTTCACAATAACATCCTCAATTAATCCCCGTGGAGTCTTTACAGACCTATCAGCCAACTGCAAGATGATGGGTGTGGGCTTTAATTCTCCGATATCAAATTTCTCATAAATGGCTGTTGGCAAGAGGTTCGCACTAGCACCTAAATCCAATAAAGCTCTATCAAATGTAACTTCAGCTAAGTCACATGAGATTAAAGGAGCTCCAGGATCCTTTAACTTCTTGGGTAAATGATTCATCACAATTGCACTAACATCTTTTGAAAGCCGAACCTTTTCGGGTGCCATTCTAGATTCTCTTCGTGGAGTACATAATTCTTTGAGGAACTTAGCATAAGCTGGCACATGTTTGATGGCATCGAGGAGTGGAATATTAATCTGAACTTGTTTGAATAAGTCTAACAATTCCTCATTCTGGGCCAGTTTCTTCCTGGCATTGGGCTTAGATAACAAAGTATTTGGAAATGGCACCCTAGGTTGATAAGAACTTGGGCCTTCATCTATCTTCCCTTTTCCTTTCTGGTCTTCCTCCAACTTTTCCATGTTGGGTTCAGCCTCACTCTCACTTTCAATTTCATGAGGCCCATCAGTAGAACCTTTGGCTAACTCTCCATCTGCATGTGGTTTTTCTAAACTTCTCCCACTCCTAAGGGCTGAAATGGCTTTAGCATTCTCAAATTGCGGCCCTTTAGGTTGTGGTAACGGGCCATGCTGAGGTAAAAGGCCCGATTGCTGTGGAAAACCCGGAGGTTGATTCCTTGGATTGACAATGGGTTGACTAGGAAGTTGGCCCACTTCTCTTCTCATCGTAGCTTCAGCTAGTTGGCCCATTTGACTTTCCAACTTAGAAATGGATTGTTGCTGGGTCAAAATCAGTTGTTGGAGTTGAGTGAATTTGTCATCAAAGTTGGGCTGAGGAGGTTGTTGGTAAGTGGGTGGAGGCTGGTATTGAGTTGGTTGTCCAGATTGGAATGAGTGGTAGTGGGCCGGTTGACCTGATTGGAATGCTTGATAATGGGCCGGTTGACCCGATTGGAATGATTGATAATGGGCCGGTTGAGAAAATTGGGCTTGAGATCCCCTGGCCTGAACATTTCCATAGAAATTAGATTGCTGTTGAAATGAATTATGTGGCTTTTGGGCTTGATGCATGGGAGGATTGGACATTGGTAATGGGGCCTGCTGATTCTTCCAAGAGAAATTAGGGTGGTTTCTCCAGCCAGGATTGTAAGTATTTGAGAATGGATCATTATTGGGCCTGGAGAATCCCTGGGCAGCCTGAACTTGTTCTTGAATGAATGGTGGAAGTTGGGCCGCTGTTGGGCATTCATTCACTTGATGGGTTGGACTTGCGCATAAGGCACAAATGTCATGATTAGCAGAAGATGGGCCTTTATATGGACTAGATTGTGTTGGGTAAGTAGGCTCTTGCTTGTTTAAGGCCAAGAGTTGGTCTAGTTTCTGGGCCAAGATGTCTACCTTATCCAATTTCTGATTAATCAGATTTATGTCCATTCTAAATTCGGGCTCTCCACGGGCCTTGAGTTCATACATTCCAGTCCGTTTAGATGACCCAACAGACCTCTCATAAGATGATAATGAGGCATGATTGATGGAATTTTCACTTAACATCTCAAAAAGATCATATGCCTCATCTTCATTTTTCATCATAAATGCCCCTCCACATGAGGCATCCACCATCTATCTGAACTGTTCAGACAATCCTTCATAGAATGCTTGGACAATTTGCCATTTTGAAAGCCCATGATGAGGGCATTTCCTAAGCAATTCTTTCAGTCTTTCCCAAGATTCATGGATCAATTCCCTGGGAGTTTGGGTAAAACTCGTGATGGCCCTTCTTAAGGTATTGGTCCGCCCTATAGGATAGAACTTGAGAAATTCTTTCTGCATTTCTTCCCATGTCCTAATGGGCCTTCCTATAGTCCCCAACCAATATTTAGCCTTATCCTTTAATGAAAAGGGAAATAAGGTCAATTTAAGGCCATCATCGGTGAAATTCTGGATCTTCACCGTGGAACAGATTTCTAGAAATTCATCCAGATGCTTATAAGGATCTTCATTAGTATTCCCATAAAAGGATGGGAGCATCTGAATGGTGCTAGATTTAATTTCATATTGATTGGCTGGATGCTGAGGAAGATGAATACAGGATGAAGGTTGATATCGATTTGGAATGAAATAGTCCTTCATTTGCTTTGGTGGGTCCTGATTATCAGCCATTTGATCTTGTGGTGGATTTCTTTGATGTAGGATTTTTTCTATTTCAGCAAATGGTCCTAGAAGGTTAGGGTTTTGAGATCTCCTACCTTGCATACACTAGGACTGAGAGAGAGAGGATGAATTTGAATTTTGTTTTCTATTTCTTGTTTTTTTTTTTTTAAATGCAAACAATTTTTTTTTTTGGCAAACAAATTACCCTAATGATCTAATGTTAACCTAGACTCTCTATGTGAATTTTATTACAAGGTGAATGGAGTTCACCTCAAGTCACAACCACAATCAATCAACAGCCAGGTAAGAGGTGGGATAGTGGGAGGCTCCCCCTACTTTCGTAGGGACCTAAGTAGAGAACCACTTTCCCGCTTAGGCGTTTTCCTTTTTAACCTCTAGCCTAGACACCGTTGCCAAAAATGGAGGCAACCTGAAATTTAAACCACTCACGGTGTAAACCCTAGATTCTCTTTCGACTTGCTTTTAATTGGATTAGGAAATGCCAATGCAAGGAAGGTGATTTGTGGGCTAAGGAAGGGTGATCAAATCCCTACCTTATGTGGTTAAAGTTGTTGCCCTTAAAGTCTTTTTGAATGCAATACAAGGCAATAAGCAAATCAATACAGGGTGTGTTGATGCAATCATGAATGACTTGCTAAAATTGAAACACGTACCTTTCCCCCGCAATCTTCAACAATTTATGGAAATAATTGTGAAAGGAAACTAGCTCATGCTTTCCTAGAATGATGAATGCCTCGCATGGAAGGTTTCTAATCTTGAAATGAAGGTTTTTAAATTTGGATGTTCTTCTTTTGTTTCTTTTTTAGTTAATGGAAACCTATCTAAACTAGAAACTACAAAAATGGAAACTAACTAAAGTAAGGAAATTGAAACATAGAAAGTTGGAACACACTTACCATGGTTTCGCTTTCCTTTTTTTTTTTTTTTTTTTAATATACCTGCAAAAATAAGAAAAATAAGGTTAGCTAAAAATTAATTACACTAAATCCAAGATAATCAAAATTAAAAATCTAACTCCCCGGCAACGGCACCAAAAATTGATCGTTCCAAATCGTGTGTCGTTAACCACTCATAAGAACGTTCAATCTAAATTTATTCGGCTCATGTAAATTAGATTTTGAAAATTAATAATGGTGAGTCCGAGTCGATCTACAGGGAGTTAAATTTTTAACTTTGAAAACTTTGGAATTTCATTAATCTAAAAATTGACGATTGTTTAGGATTTTTAATGCTTTAGAATTCAAATATTCTAAAAGTAACAACAACCTAAATTAACTTGTTATACTAAATGATTAACTACTTAATTAAACCGTACACAAGCTAATTAACTAAAATGAAAAAGAAATCTAATTAACTAAACTAATTCTAAGTAAACAAGCAAACACCCCTAATGTAATGTGGAAATAAACATTAACTGAATAAAAATTGAATAGAATTTTCATTAACCACTAACCGTTTAACAATAACATCTTCCATCTAAACTAACAAATGTAATTAATGAAAAATTAAATAATCAAACGTATGCAGTAAATAGAGGCTTGGAGGAGCTTCTGCTGTGGAGCGGCGCACTGGACCGCGAAGGGGTACGGCTGTTGGTGCGTGGAGGCTTCTAGTGCTGTTGCTGGCGTGCGTGAAGGAGGTTGCCGGCGCGTGGAGGTGCTGTGAACAAGGTGTGTGGAGCTGCTGCTGGGCTTCAGCGGACGTGCCTGCATGCATGCAGGCGTGTGCTACAGGAGCCGGGCATGCATGCGCTGGAAGTGTGTGCAAGAGGTGCTGGCTTCACCGGACGTTGCTGCTGCACGTGGAGGGCGCTGGTGGAGAGGCCCGGCTGGTGGAACGTGGAGCTACTAGAGGCAGAACGTGCATGCATGCACGTTGCCGCTGGAGAGCTCACCGGCGTGCGCGTGGGAGCGTGCTTGAGTCACGTGGAGGAGAGAAAGAGAGGCTGGGAAAGAGGGGAGGAAGAAGGAGAGTGCGGTGGGAAAGAGAGAGAGACGTGGAGGGAGGAGGGGTGCGCCGAAACGGAGAGGGAGAAGGAGAGAGAGTAAAAGAAATCGGAGAGAGAGAGAATAAGGGAGAGAAAGAGGAAACTGGAGAGGGAGACGGAAACAGAGAGAAAAGAGTAAAGGGGAGAGAGGGAGACTGCCGGGAAACGGAGAGGAAGAAGGAGAAGCTGTTGGGAAACGGAGAGGACGAAGGAGAAGGAGAAAACCGTGGTGGAACAGAGAGACAGGAGGCGGGTGAAGGAGAGAGGTGTGGGAGAGTTTGGGAAAACTGTGGAAAAACGTGAGAGGGAAAAGGAGAGTCTGCCGGAGAGAAGGAAAACCGAGAGAGAGAGGTGTGGTCTGCCGGGAGAGAACAGAGAGAGGGCGTGTGGGAGAGGGAAGGAAACCGGAACAAACCGTGGGCTGGGAAACTACAGAAGGAGAGAGAGAGAGGGAATAGGTCGGCTCCCCCAACTGGAGAAGGAGGAGGAATATATATAGAGAGGAAGAGAGAGTCGTGGGAAAGAGAGAGGAAGGCGTGCGGAGGGAAAGAGGGAGAGACAGAGAAAAGGAAATAGAGAGGAGAGAAGGAAACAGAGAGAATGGGAAGGAAGGTTTTTTTTTTTAAAAAAGAAAGTGGGGGAAGGGAAGGTGATTGGTCTTTCTTGGATTCTTTGGGCAAGAATTTGGGTAATATTAGGACATCAAATGACATTTTTACCCCTGCTTTAGTCGAATTTATTGAGATTCGAACCCTAGACCTCCCCCAAATTTCCGGAAACTCCACCAACTGCACTGCATCATCGGCATGTCCTGTTCACATAGAATAAATATAAATTAGCAAAAAATCATTATATTTATTTATTTCATCTCGGTTTTGTCCAAAAACCGCAAATGCGCTATACTCCATTAATCACATGAAATGACGATGTTTTTAAGTCAGAAAATTGGTACCGTTGGACTTGGTACGCAATTATCTATCATTTCATGCTATTTTACAGATAAAACCGTGAGTATGATGCGTATGATTGCCTTTAAATGATCAATTTAACACTTTATTAGTCACATGCAAATGATTTTCAAGGCGATGGATAAATAAGTAGGTTTCATATAAACCGAGGGTTTTCATGAAAAACTGTGCGGTTAATATAAAATGTAGCGAACATGCTTAGCAGGACAGGTTGCTGCTAACCCTAGCCTCCCCCTCTTCTCTTCCTCTCTCTCTCTGGCGCCCAAGGCCGGTTCTGAGCTCTGGGTCTACTCCGCCGCTTCTCCGACTCCCGTCCGACGGGAAATCGACCATGCGTCGCGGCTGTCGTTACGGCGAACGACGAAGGATTCGAGGGCTGCGACGAGCGAGGAACATGAGGACATCCCCCGCGAGGAGGATCGCGTGGACTCCGCTAGAGGCCAGGCGCTTGCGCGGCTTGCGGTGTCACACCGACGAAACCGATCGGCCGCAGATTCGAATCCATACACGGTATGAATTGATTATCCGATTATCGGTTTTAGTTATTCGAAACGGGAACGGATCGCTGGTTTCTATTTTATTTTCCCTGCGTTTTGCGATCCGAAAAAACGACGAGAACCCAACATTTTCCACCTCCAACTTTTGCCTTTCCTTTAGCTCAATTTGACACCGAAAATCTTAGCCTGTCTTTCACAATCTTTTTGGGCCGTCATTCCAACTGGCCATCAGGGAGAGGCAGGTCCCTGTAACAAGGGGTAAGGGGTTCTTGTGGAGGACCATTGTGTGCCATTTGCTCCTAACTTTTCCCTTCTATTCGAGTTGTCTGACCCTTCTTTCGTGGTAGGGATTCGAGCGAGCTCTGCATCACCTATGACCCTCCCTAGAGGCGCAGTTTATTCTTTCGAGTGTTGAAGGGGGAAGTTGGTGGAGATGCTACGTCAATGGTGCTGTCAAAAAGGGAAAGGAAATCTTTCCATACATGGAGTTGGGAGGGCACTCAATTCCATAACGGATGTTTGGCTTTCTTCTGGAGCCCATGTGTCAAGGATGCCCCAAACTATATGGCACCACTGTCGTCGTTCGGAGTTGTTAACGCTGAGGGCTTGCTTCGGCCAGGGCATCTCATTGACATCTAGTATCAAGTCCACCTCATGAGTGCCCCTCCATTCTTGCTCCCTCCTTAATGGTTCTTAGATTAAATCCTACTCCCTGATCTTTTCCTTTGTGCAGCTCGCAACTTACCTTTGATGCACTGTAGATGATGTCGTTATGCAATTTGCGCGGAGCCCACTCTTGATCCCGAGTTCGAGTGGGTTTTGGTTGCCACCAGGACCCAGTCCATTCCCAGCAACCCTGGCCGGTAACGGGAGTTAGGGGGAGGGGTGCCTCGATTTGACCGCCAGCATGAATCCGAAGCTTGGAATCGGCCAACTCCCTACGTACAAGGTGCCTGCCAACATCTCCCATGGGAAGGTCAAGTTGGAAACTAGCGCTTCATCGATGTTGCTTGGTGGCATCGTATGAAGACTCGCCCATTCAGAGGAGTGGTGGAGGACAAGGTCGGTGGTTTAACAGTGTTACGCCTTAGGTCCAATTCTTTTTTTTATTTTATTTTCAACTTGAACTTCGACTGCGTAATGTCGGGATAAATCCCATCATAACAAATAGTTATGAGAGATAAACAACTACAACACGATTTAAATAAATGTCATAACCATCAATTAATAAAAAATATCCAAAACATAGCCAATACCAAATTTCACAAATTACAATATCTATCAATTTTTATATAAATTCTCAACTTCACCAAATAAAGAAAAGTACATCAATTTTTCATTATCCCTACTACATCAAACATGCTGAAGATGTCAAATATCTTAATCAGAAGTCTCCTCAAATTTCAAATTCTCTTTATCAGATTCTGAAAATGTTAATAGAGTTTATGAGTACAAACACTCAGTAAGTTTCGAACCATCCACATGACTTAACATATATTAATTTGTAAAAATCACATTATACAATTATACTAAATATGATCTTATGCAGTTCTACATATAGCTCAAATAAGAATATGTTACAGAACATGTCAGATATAAATTTATCAAATCATATGTGTTTTCTATTAGCATGAATGGATTAACTAACATATAGCATATATGGTATGATCGGATTCTTACCTTACTGACCAAATTTACTAGCTATGAACAAAACATATCACTTATTGAACCGAACAAATCAAACTGAACATATAGCAAATTTTCATGTCATAGTAGCTTATCAAATCGGATTCATATGAAAGATTATATGATCAGAACAGATTCATAAGTTTCTAAAGGATGTCTAATAAGAACAAATACGAATTTCTAAATAAATTGAAATCAAAGAATAACTAAGTAAAGATATCAAATGAACGAACTGAATAGATTATAAGCTAAATTCATATGATTTAAATAGTAAACTATATTTCATAATTATATGTCAAATATATCAAATAGATATATATCCAACTACCAGATAAGGTGCCAAACAAACAAGTACCAGAGCATATAGGCAAGTATGCTAAGGTCATGGCACATATATAGCCGGAGAATCTATTCTCCTACATCGGATGACTAAAAACAAAATACAATCATCATGATTTTTCCGTTGCCCAAAAGTAGAACTTATCTACACACGCTTATGGACTGAGTCCTAATCTCTTTAAAACGACAATGTCCAAATATATATCAAACAAATATGGCAAAAATATATTTTCACATATTTAATAATGATTATAGATCTAAAAATTAAATGGATAAAATGATATGTATATATATAAGTCAAAATACATACTTTTATATACAAAATAGTCATTTATAGAGTCATCATAGTCATATAGATGGATGATCAAAGTAAAGCTGATGCCAACAATTTACTAGAGAGTGAAATAAGCTTCAAGAATTTTTCTCAAAATCTTCGAAATAACAAACATATTTTTCGGCCATCAAAACTAATTTTCATAGTTGAAAAATCAACAAGTAGGCCGAATATTATAAAAAAGATTAAAAAAAATTCCAAACTTGGCAAACATGTCAGACAGATCATATGTAAGGTGTGGACAAAATTTCATCAATTTCTGGATTGGTTTAATATACTTTTGAACTCTCACTTCAATTCCGAAAATTAGATTTAAATATAATTTCAGTGGCTTAAAACAGAGGGTAAAATAAATTACAAACGGGGTCAAAAAATTCTTAAACTTTATAGAGAAGTTAAGGATACTATAAAAAATGTGTTCACAAAATTTGGTATGATTTGGACATGAATCGGGTGAGATTAAAGATCCACAAATTGGGATTTCAAAATTGTCAGGACAGATTATATAGTCTGAAAATAAAATTACGGAATAAATATCAAAAGAATTATAAAAATTATGAAATTTATTAGACATAAATATAACATGTAAAATAGACTTTCATAAAAATTTAAGGTTAATTGGACATTTGACAGAGGATAAAAAATATCTATAACTTAGGTGATCACAGTTGAAAGCAAAATAGATCGAATTGATACATTGTATATGCTGAGATAGTAATCATAGAATAAATTATAAATAAAATTATACGAATATAAAACTTTATGATCATTAAGTAGACATATAAATTAAAATTATTACTAATTTATTTGCTTTTGAAAATGTTTATAAATAATATAATTCTTAATATAAAATAGATCATGCTTAGAGTTATCCACCTACCTTTTGAAGAAAGATCGGTTCTTAGTTCCCCTATAGCCTCCTTACTATCTATCCATGGTTTATTCCTCTTCTAAGTTCTTTTTCGCATTCTCTAAGTATCACTTTGTTTGCATAATAGTTTAACCCATAATAAGGTTTTGGAGATTTCTTAAACCAGAATAAGAGGTATTTTAATTTGGTAAGTAGTTGGTATTCCACCCAGAATAAAGAGAATTGCACTGCGCCATTCCAAGTGATTTGATAGAAATCAGTGGAATAAAGAGTGGAATAAAGGGTGAAATAAGAGGTCAAAATACTCATGTTACCCTTGCATACATTATTTTAAATTTCTATACTTTTCAAATTAATTATTAATGTGTACAATATTATTAAGTTAATTTGAATTTTTTTTTTTAATTTTAAAAATTAACACGTGTTACAACAGTAATATGTAAATATATTTTCAAATTACTATGCTCTCGTCGTGTCTCTCCCTTCCCTCTGCATCCTTCTCCTCTCCTTGCCCTTCTTCCCCGCAGACATGGGTAGGGTGTCCTTTGCGTCCAACATGACGGAGCTCCACCCCGTCTTCCCACACCCCCTCTCGCCGCCACACCCACCCCCGTTGTAGTGCTTAAAAAGGGTGTATGTGTTTACTATGATTAACAATATGAAAAGAATTGTGATCGCCAGAAACTGAGGGTTTCAAAGGAAAAAAAAGGTGATCGCTTACTAACCTTGCAAATCGGGAGAATATGGGATTCTTTTGTTCTTCTCTTCCGGTCGGCCGAAAGAAAAGAGCCTTCTATTTCTTTATTCTTGTTCTCCTTTTGTACCTTATGAAAAATCAAACAAACAAGAAAAGCTATGATTAGAACTAAAATAGTATAGTATCTATTCGAATTAAGAATCTAAACATGCAACTAAACTAAAAGAACTCACTTGTTTTGTGTTCCTTTAAACCCCTAAAGGAGGTGTAGGTTTGGAAATTATGAAGTGAGTGTGTGTGATGAATCAATGCAATGAAAAATCATATGAAAAAAAAACAAGAAAGAAACTAGGAAAAAGATGGTTGGTTTAGCCCCTTGAAAGCCTTAATCTTTTTGAACTTCAATGGAAGAAAAGGATGAAGAAACGAGAATCCTTCTTGTTATCCACGTTTTCTTCTTGAGGACCTTCAAGCACCTTGTAGAAACCTCCAAATTCACAAATTGCCAACCTTTTATTAACTGCCAACCTCTAACCCCTTTCAAAGGTCAATGTCCATATGTATTTATAAGAAGTAACTTTAAGATATTTGGCCTTCAAAGGGATTCTCCTGCAGCTCGGACTTGCCTCGGACGATCATGAAATGAATTGGAAACTGTTTCAACCTTTGAAATCAGGCTATCTCGGCCAAATCTTGCTTATCAGGAAACTCTTAAAACGCGTTGTTCAAGGGAGACGCCTTTTAGTTAATTAATGCGGCCAAAATAGAAATAAATCCGGAAAGAAAAATCGAAAACAATTAGGAAACATGAAACGCGTCGTGTACATGCGACGTACTTTAGATAATTTAGGAAATTAACCAGAATTATAAATAGTAAATCTAGGCGGAATAGGACTCAAACGGCGTCGTGTAATGGCAGCGCTATTAAGTTAAATACTCTTAAATTTACTAATTTTAATTCCGAATTGATTTCTGCCAAAAATCCAAATGGCGTCGCGCAATAGCGACGTGATTCAACAAATTTCAAGAGAAAATCAATAAAAATTAATTAATGATTAAACATCAAACCATTCTAGGGCATTATCATTGTGACATAAAATTTACTCAATATTATGTAAAAATTAACGTGTCTACAGCTGTCCCACCTTGGCATTGACTTTGCAAGGGAGTGAAATGTACTGAAAATGTGATGCCAAGGTGTGATGTAACACGCTCTTAACATCATATGATGAGAATCTTTCTCAAAACAATCAGTGAAAATAACTCAAAAATATCAATGGAATCGATCTTATCTGGATGAAGGAAACAAAGGAAACAAAAAGTCGATCAACTTCCGTGATTGGGAAGTACCCTAGGTTACAAACCCTGCGGGTTTCATCATGAAGAGCGGTTACCAGCCAATGTGAAAATACTGCAACCATGACGGATCTTATGAGGAAACAAGAAATGTTGGGTGGGAAATCCAAGAAAAGATAAAATTCCAAGGATATCTTCAAGCAAACCTCAAAGATAATCAAGATACTCAACTCAGAGTGGAATATTTCATATCACGCCGGGATTTATTGGATCAATAGTCTAAAATTTAATCAAGAATTAATTTTTATCATAATTATATCAAAGTCTTACATGATGCATACTGGGCTAAAAGAAAAATATAAAGTGAAATAAAATATAAATTAATCAAGAATAATATTGTTAAATTGTCATTATGAGTCAAGATACCGATTCTTGTAATTCAGTACTAAGCTGAAGCTCGTTTATCCACGCACCGTTTCACAAAAGTTGAACCATCATCCTCATTAATTAACAATCTAACGGTCATCTGTGTGATTAAGAATTCTTTGGAATAATCATTGTTTTGTTGAAGGGGAACTTAAATTTCAGTTTCATCAAAATCACAAGGTCCTTGATGTATTCTAATAAATATTTATCATATAGTAATACGAATGCAAATCAATTACATAAGAGAGTAAATGATAGAGATAACCGTCTTTTTAGTCACGGTTAGGACTCGTGAACTCCCACAGTGGGACCTTAGTGGAATTCTTAGCTTCATTTTCACTTTCTTGCTGTTTCTTGCACTCATAATTTCATCAGTAACTTTAAGTAAATCAAATATCATGCAATTATGGATTTTCGGCAAAGTAACAGAAATTCAGAAACATGTTTAAAACGCGTCGCTGTTCATAGACGTCATTTAAATGACGTCGCGCCGTCCAGACGCCATTTAAGTTACAGAAACTGCTCTCTGTTCTGACTCCAATCCGAACTCTGCTTGTCTTAATGCACACCTCTCTTCCAATTCGGAAAGGGATTTCCAATTTTGTAAATCACTATATAAAACCTTCTCTCCTTCATATCAAAGCATCACAACAAGCAATTAAGAGGGAAAGGTAGATAATTCTCTTTGAGACTCAAAGGAAGGAGGTGAAAAACAAGAAGAAGTCAAGAAAATCCAAAACAAGGAGGATGGATTCTACACAAGATTCTTCAAATAAGAGGACGAGAAAGGTGATTGAAAAGCTTTCTGGGGTGAAAGATCATCTAAGTGGGCGAGATCCTAACTTACAAGTAAGCTAATCTCTCCTCTAATCAATTCTTTCTATGCAACTTTCTACATGTTCTCCATATGATAGGACTATTCCAATTTTCATCTAGGGATATCCTTTCTTCCCCGGTCCAAAAAGATTTTCTTCACTTCCATGGGTCTAAAAGCTAGTTAACAAGATCAATCTCTCCATGCAATCTTATATATCCAAGTGGCATATCCAAGGGTTCATAATTCATGCCAAACAGTACAAGAGCACAAGCATGGATTGGGCTGCAATGGGCGCTTTGATCGAACTATGGCATCCACAAACTCATACTTTCCTTTTTGCCACGTTCGAAGCCACTATCCTCTTAGAAGAAGCCGAACTCTTATTGGGTCTTCCTAAGCTTAAGGTGAACAATGATGATCCTGATTTGAGTGAGATGATATTCATGAGGGAAAGAATCATGGGTCAACAATTATTAGAAAAGATTATGAAGAACCCAAAGGAAGTTCAAGGCTGTCTTACAAAGAGAGGGATCAATCTTGCTAAATTAGCTGAATAGACTTTGAAGAAGATAGAAGATCTCAAAGATGAAGATACAGAGAACGTGATGAAAGCGTTCACCACGTGCTTAGCTGGAGCACTACCATTCCCTGCCCAAGACAATGTTCTAGAAGTTGATCAAATCAGTGCAATCAATGGGATTTTTGAAGGGAAGCAGATTAGTATAGCGGTTCTAGCCTACCTCTACAGTGGGCTCTCTACAGTTTCTACAGGTCAACCTCCTTATGCCAGCATACTCCTCTTAGCTCTGTGGGTAGAGTTCCACTTCAAGTTCAACCATAATGAAGAGAAAGTTCCAAGGATATCTCAGACATATCAACGTAGTCCTATCTTCCATATTGCCAACATTGTGAAGTTTAATGACAACAAGACCAATCGAGTGCCCAACCTCAAGACTCGAGCTAACTGGCGCACTTACTACAAGACTATGCCCAGAACTGGATTCGAATCTACGCCACTCGCTCTCATGGAAAAGGCGATTCGGGTGCGCCGTGGTGCTGGCACAGAGCTCCGACTGATCGAGGCGACCGAGTTCGTTCTCTATAATCCACATCGGTGTCATCCTCAGCTTGGCATGCCTCGCTATGAATTTCCAGAAATATCTTCTCTTTCTCCAATCAAGAAGCGGGCATTAAGTACTGATGAAGATTTCGAGGCGACTGAACTCATTGCAACTCTTTGGAATATCGGATTCACCCGTTGCGTGAAAACTCCTCATGAAGCCAATAAGGAACTATGGAAATCATATGTAAAGGAGCTCAAGAAAATTCGACCTTGAAATCTTTCCACCTTTATTCCCTAATTTGATGTATTTTGGTTTTATTTCAATAAATTAATTGTTCTCTAATACAATAGCAATTCTTCTTTAATGCTTTGCAATTTTTCTGTGATATTTTTTTGAATGAAACTGTGATTTTTCCTCAAAATATACATTCTCGGGTTCAGTTAATTCAAATCGCGTCGACTCAGAGAGATGCTTTTCAATCTTAATCGATTTCCGAATTTAAAAATCCATTCTCCAAAGAACCCTGAATCACGTCTTGTCAGCAAGATGCCCTTTAAATTTTCTCTCTCCTATTTTCCAGAGATTTCCTACAATTAATCCTCATAATGGCGTCGTCCTTAAAAGACGCAAATCGTAATTCTTTCAAACTATCCATGGTACGGTCCTGAGCAGAAGAGGCAGTAAAATCCAAAAAGCGTCGCCCTAGGGGGACACATTTCACTTATTTCGAAAAATTCATGTTGCCACCTTAGATTGTACGCGACTGAAAGGCGTCGCTGTCCCAAGATGCGATTTGAGCAATTGAAACAGGGGCTTGTGAGCCTGAGTCCCTTTCTTCCTCATTCTCTCTTTCACTCTCTCTCTCTCTTCTCGCGCTCCTTCTCCGGCGATGCTGACTCTCCCGCGGTTTTCCCTCCCTTCAGCCATTTTCTCCGGCTCTGGCGACCGCCTCCGACTCCGGCCACCTTCTCTCTTCCTCCTTCTTCTTCTTACGAGCTCTCTCACATTCTCTCTCGCCCTCTAGCTCTCATCCTCTCTCTCTAGCCCTTTTGGAATTCGGCGGCTCTAGCGGGGTCGGCGGGAAATGACGCCGAGTCGCGACTGTCGAGGTAGTGGAAGCGGGCGAGGAAGAAGAAATGACGGCAGAACTTGTGTAGGTGGCGGCCTTCATGGAGGCCGAGGAAGTTCCTCCTGAGGATCCGACGGGCGCGGCGGAGGAGGCATCGGCTGAGGGAGCCGACCCTCGCTTGGTAAGCCTCAAAAACCCCTTCATAGCACTTAAATTCCTATTTTGGGGGGAGAAAATGGGCCGGCCACAGGTTCTTGAAACCTGTGGTGAAAGGCATTTGGGGACAAGGACGCCTTTTAAAATGCGTCCCTGTACCCGGATGCTATTCAAAATAGGTGATTAATTCCCCAAATTTATTTAAAAATTGATTATTAGTGTTCTAATGGTGATCATGATTTAAAATTGCAGGACATGATGAGGACCAGGATTTCCTCGGACCTAGTGGTGGCCGCCTACCGGGGTCTCCCAGACTTCCAAAAGACGAGACTGGCGGAGATGGGGTTTAGGGAGATATTAGAGATATAACCCTTTTGGATCAACCTGGTGTTGCTCCAGGTCCTTAGGGAGAGGTGGCATACTGAGAGCAGGACATTTCTAATACCCTGGGGACACATGGTCTCCAGTCTTGAGGATGTGTGCAGGATTACCGGCCTTCAGGTAGAAGGTCGGGCGGTGAGCGGGATCACGTATCCCGACTCCCATAGACTGGCTCAGGAGCTGCTGGGCCTGGAGTGCACGGGACTGGAGGGCCAGGAGTCTCGGACTCTCCTCCAGACTGCAGTAGAGAGATCCTTGGGGCTAAAGGAGCCCAGGCAGTAGACGGACGAGTCTCGGGCCGAGTTGGGGTCCAGGTTGGCGAGGGCGGCTAGCGCAGTATATTGCCAGCATCCTAGTGATAGGATAGCTATAGATAGAGATCTTAGGAGATTTTTAGTCTTTTTCTTTGGTAGGCTTCTCTTCGAGACGAAGGGCAACTACATCCACTGTCGCTTCCTGAGTCTTCTGATCGACTTAGACCGTTTAGGTGAGTATACCTAGGGTGCGGCCCTTCTGGCCCATCTCTTCACCGACCTCTCCGCCGTCACACCTGACCGAGAGACCACCATCAGCGGCTTCGCGCTGTTTCTTCAGGTACTAAGTTTATTTCATATTTGTTCATTTCATTAAATGCTTATTATGCAATGTGTGTGATCCTAACTACATGCTCTTTTATGCAGGTGTGGACATACTATAATTTTCCTCTGGGCCGAGCGCGACCATCTACATAGCCGGCAACAGTTCCGCTTGCCCGGCATTGGCGTCCGGTGGTGGACACGGCGCCACAACATCACCAGTTGACGGCCCTCCGCCGTCAATTTCTTGAGTATCCAGAGTTGTTGGTAAAAATTCTTTTATGTTTTATATTTGATTATTTATCTAATGTTAAACTATTTAATTAATCAATTGTTTTTGTTAAAGTGTAAGTGTTTATTTATTTGCATATTCGATTGATAATTTAGATGATTTGTTAATTAAAGGCAATGCAATTAACTTATATAAATGCAGGTTATTTGGTGTCCATATCTGGGTATGGACGATGCTAGACAGCCATGGGTGGAGCGGGGGCAAGGTAGGTTTGGGCGCCAGGTGTGGCTGCATTGCATGAACGAGATCGCCCTCCTGCGCCTGAGGTTGGTGATGCGGACGTTGGGTCTGCATCAGGAGTGGGTGGAGGAGGAGATCCCAGAGGGGATCGGGAGGTCGATGAGGGGGAAGCAGGCTCGCACGGATTGGGGTGCCAAGTTCCCAAATCAGCGGGATGACTGGCACCGATACGAAGTCCCAGTAGAGTCGCAGGCGGTGAGCAGTGATGCTTACCTGCAGCGCTACCGGCCCACTACGCGGCCCACCTCTAGCTACTCCGACCTCTCGATGTGAGTATTATGATATGTATGCTTATGAATGCTTCTTTCATTTTATTAGAGCGGGTCCAGAAAGAATTAGATGAGCTGGTAAGCGATATGCATGAATGACATGGATGTTATGAATGCTTCATTTTATTATTAAATTGTTTTGACACTTGTACACTGACGGTGATCCTCCTTTTGTACAGCGTGCCACTTATACTCACGCGGCGACTCCTTCACCTTTCACTGCTGCTGGTCCTTCCTCTTCCTCGGCTGCCCATGAAGCCGCCATGGCTGACTTGCGGAGTCAGCTTGCTTTCGCCATCCGCCGAGCCACTCAAGCTAAAGAAGATGCTGCTGCTCGGGTAAATCTTCAACTTGTTTCTTTCATCTTAGCATTAATTTGTCTGCTTGATCATTTGGCTGACGATATCTTCTGTTGTAGGTCTAAGAGCTCTGTGTGGCTCTTGGGGAGAGGGATGCGGAGCTGGCACAGGCCTGCAGCTCAGCGACCCGCGTTGCCGAGCTGGAGGAGTAGCTGGCTAGACTCTCCACGGGCGACCTTCCTTGGGAGCTTGCACGTCTCCAAGTTTGACTGGAGATCCTAACGGAGGAGAGGGACTGCGACCGGTCCCGATTGCAGAGTCTTCAGGGGCAGCTTTCGGTGGCGGAGCACGAGCGCCAGAGCATGGAGGCTCGATACCAGCGTACGTGGCAGCGGGCACTGGAGTGAGGACAGGCGAGTGCTTTCACCACTAGCATAGCAGTATCTTCCGGCCAGGCAGGGCCGAGTGTGATGGGACCACCACCACCGCCAGCTCTAGGACTAGGCGTAGAGCCAACTGGACAAGGATGCAGGGGAGAGCAAGCTGTGAGGGCTATCATTATGATGTATCTTTTTTCATTTTGGAGTCCTGTGGATGGACTTTCACTTGTATATGAACTCTTGTGATATATGAAAGGACTTTCTTCATTCTTGAGTCGTTTTGGTACTATTTCCGACTGTCTTTCCTTTTCATTCCTGCACATGGCTTAAACGAACCAATTAAGTATCTATTCAGGCTTAGCCCCTTGCTCAATTAAGTAACCAGTTACTTGATCCTATCCTTGGTAGAAAGGTCAAGAGGCAAAGCCTTTATTTAACGAAGGTAAATAAAGATAATTAAAAGGAAGTAAAAAGTAACATACAAGCATGCAAATACTCACTGAAAGTAAAAGGATGCAACACACATATGATGCGACAAGCAAATGCTAATTGAAATATTTTTGTTTCGCAATTGCACATTTAGAAATATCCATTTTTTTTGAGTTTTTGCCATATCCAATTTTTTTTGTTTTGCAATATTCAATTTTTTTTGGGGTTTTGAAATATTCAATTTTTTTGGGTTTTGAAATATTCAATTTTTTTGGGTTTTGAAATAAGACATTAACTGAATAAACTAAGGATCAACATGGAACTTGGATCAAAAGAGAGTATTCATTCGTCAACTTAATTCCCACATTATTCTCTAATGACCTAATCCAGACTTATTGTGCTTGAAGTGTGTTTGTAATCGTGATCCCATTTGATGGTCCGACCCTCAGTTAACCTTGGCCATTCCTTAAGTTTAGAGTACGCCACTTTAGAATGGAGGGAAGAATTAGTTTAGAAATCCCGTGAGAAGATTCCGGAGACCCAGAAAGATGTCCTTTCTTTACCCTATTATCCGTTGGGGTTCGGTCATTTTTATTTTTACGGAGTATTTAACGACCTTGCGCTCCATTTTCATTTGATTTTGTGGCCTTTTGTGGTAACATTTGCAATATTGAACGGCCTTTTGATTTGGTTTGACTTTTTCCTTTGCTTTTTCTTTTGCCTTTATGGTACGGATCTCCCCCCCCCCCTTTTTTTTTTAATGATGGCCTCCTACTAGGATGGCAGGTATTTTCAGTAGTCTATTATAAGCCTCGTTCCGTCGTCGCAGGCCGGAAGTAAAAATAGAAGTTTTGTTTTGAAATGAATAAGTTGTACTTTTCCACTTTTAGTCAAGCTTTCGGTGTTCCTCGCACTTCACATCTTTTGTTATTCACTAATCAAACGTGTTTGTGCGCAATAATACGTTTGGATTAGATTACCAAAAATTAATTTGGGAATTTGAGTTTTCGAATTTTTCAACTCCACTTATTCTTGTACCATGCTGATCGTTACATTAAGGGTAGCACTTCTTAAGATACAGACCATTATAGGGGTGAGTTAACTCTTGCCCTTTTGCATTGACTAAGCGATAAGCATTATTAGGAAAAGCATGCGATATGACATACGGTCCTTTCCAGTTAGGTTGGAGCTTAGAACGCGTACCACCAGGTTTTACAGAGATTCTTTTCACAACTATCTCACCAACTTTAAACTTTCGTTCAATGACCTTCTTCTGGTAAAAATGTGCTAATCTGTTCTGCTATACTCTTGCATGATTGACGGCTGACCATATTTTCTCATCTTAGAGTTCCAGCTGAGCAAGGAGTGCAGAGCGATGCTCGTCAATGGAAAGTTCCTTGCTCAATTGTACTCTTAATGATGGGATGATGACTTCGTATGGAACTACCGCCTCCATTCCAAGTGTTAGGGAATAAGGAGTTTGCCCAGTGGGAGTGCGGATTGAAGTTCGGTATGCCCATAGAGCCTCAATTAATTTTTCAAGCCAGTCTGAGAATTTATTAGACTTACACGTTTTCTTGATAATTTTTATCAGAGTCTTGTTGGTCGCCTCTACTTGGCCATTGCCTTGCGGATAATAAGGAGATGAATGATGCAATGAAATTTTATACATGTTGTAGAGGTCCTTAAGCTCTTGTAAGATGAACTGCAGTTCATTGTCAGTGACGATGGTGTTTGGAATCCCAAATCTGGTGATGATGTTCCTCATGTTGAACTTGCAGACTGTTGATACTTTGATCTCCGTATATGCTTCGGCTTCCGCCCACTTGATGAAATATTCTATTGCCGTGAGGATGAAAGATTTTTGCTTGGCAGCAGAATCAGGATTACCAAGGAGTCCAATGATGTCGAATGCCCACATAGAGAAAGGCCATGGAGATGAAACATGATGGAGTGAAGATGCGGGGGAATGGATCTTATCGACGTGAAGCTGACACTTAGCACACCTACGGACATATCCTACACAATCTTCTTCCTTGGTTGGCCAATAATATCCTTGTCTAAGGATTTTCTTTGATAGTATTTGTTCGTTGACATGGCCCCCACAAACTCCAGCATGAGCCCCTTCCATGATCTTCTAAAGTTCATCTTCATCCAGACATCTTAAGAGAACACCATCAAATCCATGCTTATATAAAGTTCCTCCAACTATGGTGTATCTCTGAGCAACTCTCCTGATAGTCCTTTTCTCCTCAGTAGTGGCCTCTTCAGGATATGACTGATCTTCATAGTACTTGGTAATCTCATAATACCATTGTTTATCCTCGTCTTCCATTTCTTGTTGCCAGTCTAGTAGCATAATTTCCCTCTTTTCCACAATATCCCCATCTCTAACCTTCTTCAGCAGCTTCTCTTTAACCTTAAGGAAGGAGGAGTCTTTTACGCAAGAGAAAGACGCCTGTGGACAGTGATCGACTCAGATTGCCTGTTGTCAGGAAATTTAGAGAAGATGCGAGAGAAGCTAAAGCGTTAGCTAGAATGTTCTGATTTCGAGGAACATGGACAAAGATCAGTTTGGTGAAAAGCTTGGCATAAGCTGAAGTGAGTTCCTGATAGGACTTGAGTTTAGTATCAAGGGTACGATATTTAATAAGCACTTGGTGAAGAACTAGCTGACTATCACCCACAATTCTCAGTTTGGTGGCACCATAGAGAGGAGAGGCCTCGAGGCCATTATAACCGGGACTATATTGGCCACCCACTGCGGATAGAGGACAATTCTAATGAATTTGGCTTTATGCAGCTTATCGACTTCTTCTTTCATTTTCAAAGCCATTTGAGGGTGGAATCGTCTTAACTTTTGCTTAACCGGGTTAACTCCATCTTTCAATGTCAATCTATGTTCCACTAATGATGAGTCTAACCCCGGCATATCTTCATAACTCCAGGCGAAAGTGTCCTTATAATCCTTGAGAACTTGGACCACTACCTCTTCATCTACTTCAGACAGATTCTTACTCACGAGGACAACCTTAGGTTCATCTTCAGTTCCTAGATTGATCTCTTTGGTAGGCTCTTCTACGGCAGTTGAGGGTTCATCAAACCTCTTCACTCTATTGGCATACGCTTCAACTGCGTCCTCATCTTCTTCTTCTTCTTCATTAATAGGGTATTTCTCATGTAACAACTCATATACCCCATATCCATCATCGACTAACTCATCAACTCCACATTCTTCTGGCATATAGATTGGATTTTCTAATAGTTGAGGGATCTGAAAGCAAGAAAGGCATCTTAAAGCTAACTCCTGGAGGTATCTATCTGGAACTCGTCTACCCTTAGACTTCCTAAACTTCCTAACCTGATTAACCTGCCTAGAATTAGACTCCCTAACTTCACTCGACTCCCTATCCTAACCTAATGAGGATGAAGAAGGATAAAAATCAAGGGAATACAGGTGAATCCTCCCGAGGGGAGGGGTAGAGCAGATTTAAAAGGGAATATTGACTGAATGACCCACGTGATGGGGTACAGTCGGACAAGTAGGAGGTTTCCTCAATGAGGATTTAGGAAGAAGAAGTTGCCAAATCGGCGTTTTTTTTGTGAATTATTTGAGTTTAACATATAGCAAGAATGGATGCGAATAGGGGGAGAAGGAGTAGATGGAGGTAACGGCACCAATGCCTAGGGATTAGGGGGATCATACAACAGTATGTCCTAGATCAGATCATAGATCCTCTCAAGATTAAGAGGGATATGAGGGATGAGATCCTGAGGGGATATAGTAATAGTAATGGGCGGAGCCCATGGAATGTGTTCAGTAATGATCCGGACCAAGTCGGGGTCAAGAGTAGAGTGCGAAACAGAGTGTGGAGTGTGAGAATGTGATGGGGATAGGTTCCCCTCCAGAGGAGATCTGTAGTATAACCAGCTTCATAGGGGTCATATGGCTCCCCTTTATCTGTTTCCTCAAACAAAAGAATCCTTTTATCAAAAATGGCCCCGGGCCTTTCAATTAATTCATCTACCAGTGGCGGCCACTCTGGTTTTGACGGACTTAAGAATAATATGTTTAGTGCCCATATGTCAAACCAGCGGTACCATTCACATTCCGGATCTTGAGTCTTCCTCCTCTTCATCGGCCGCAGAGCCTCTAGAGACTGGTATGTCAGCAGTTGTGAACAATGTCTGGCCAGGTCTTTCCCATATACATCATGCAGGTCAAAATGGGAGGTAATCACTATTGTATTATTGTGGTCATGTTGAATCACGGGCCCTTTAACAAAATGAGTGGACAAGGTCTAAGTCAAGAGATCCCGATTTTCTTTGCAGGGGGTAACCATTGTTTTCCATACCTTCTGACCATCTTCACCTTCTTGTTGTTCCACAATATTATCCCTCACTTTCTCCGGCATGTAGCCTAGGCCGCTGCCAGATACTCTTCTCTCATCTGTCACTAGTTTAATTCTTCCTTGCAACTGGGTGCCCAGACCCTTTCCATGTTGATATCCCACTTTCAGCATAATGTTCCAGCCTGGGGTATTCATAAACTTCTTCCGCTTCACAACATTTATCGAGTAAAATGTAGGTGCAGTATGCTTAAAAGGATCTGTCGAAAGGGCATAGGTTTGGCATAAGGAGATGGCTGGCCTCTGAGGGGCTGGATTGGGACTTATATTCAGCGAATGGGTTGCAGTAAGGATGGGCATACTAGTGACTTTGATGATACGTCCTTTGTGGGGGAACTTGAGGCATTGGTGGTTCGTTGATGGAATCGCCTTAAGTGACTTGATGTAAGGACGACCGAGTATGCCTTTCAGTGAAGGGTCGATCTCGAGAATGTGAAATTCGACTTCAGCATGACAAGCAGGGCCTAACTCTACTTTCAAATAGACCATCCCCAGAGGGAAACGGGTAGAGTTATCATAGGCTGTAACAGAAATGGGAGAAGGCAACCATTTTTCTTTCGGGACCCCACAGAGCTCTAGAGTTCTTGGTGGCAACACATTGATAGATGCCCCGGTATCTACTAAACATGTATCCACAACCTTTTTACATATGTTGATAGTTATACTTAATGCCATGCTCCTTGCTGCTAGCGGAGCCAGTTCAGAAGTATGGAAGGATATAGAGGGCTGATCCCCCTGGGGTACCAACAATGCGGTGATCTTTTCCACTGGCACATCTTCACTGACCATTAGTCGTTGTAGGTGTTTCATTAGGGCTTCTTGATGGATTTTAGATCTTTTGATCAGCTCTAATATGGAGATGCGTGTCGGTGTTCTATCCAGCTGCTTCAACAAATCATAATGAGTATCCGGTATGCTCTCTTCATTCTGGACTTCTTCTACTGATTGTGACCGGCCATCTTGCACCGTAGACTGAGGGAACACTTTGTTGAATATTCGGCCGCTTCGGAGCGCATGTTCTTTAATAGCGGAAGCTCCAGGCGTTATCTTGAGCACTGCCGTGTTGAGGAGTGGTTTGAAAGGCGTAACGGCTTGGTAAGGGGATGTTGGTGGAGGTAAGGGAACTCGGATGAGTGGTTTGGAGGGTTGGGGGTGCGTATGAGCAGGTGACGGTGATGGGTTATTTGGTGGTGGTACTGTGCGGATGAGTGGTTTGGAGGGTTGTAGGGTATCGGGGTGAGTGGTTGTTGTAGGTGGTGTAGGAAATGGCATATAGAGTAATGGTTTGGATGGCATGAGGGGTGTATAATTGGTTTGCAGAGGGTTGCTTGGCGAGGATGTGGTGGCGGGGGGTGGAATGAGTTTAATGGTGATGGATTGTGGTTTGGGTATGCGGAGAATGCGGTGAGACGGTTGCTCGACAGTGCTTGACATGTGACTTGCTGAATAGATAGAGGATGAATCCTCTACTTTCCATTGTTGCCCTCTACTAGCCTTAGACTGGCTATCTGTCAAAATGGGTGCAACTTGGTTTTGATGTTCAGGCAACGGGTTATGTACTATGCCTATATTCTGCGGCACTGCTTGCTGTACTGGGACCCTTTGGACTGGTTGTTGTTGCTGTGGTGGCTGTAGCTGTTGTTGTTGCTGTTGCGGTCTTTCGCCTTCAAGGCGGCTATGTACTTTTTCATCTCTTCCCAATCAATCCCTCATTGATCATTGAGATCATGAATGTAATCCCGAAAGTGAAAGCAAGCATCTACTGTGTGTCCCGGCTGACGATGGAACACATAGTAACGGGACATGTCAACATTTGGTGGCCAAACGGCCCTTTCCTTTGGCAGTACCAAAGCATTGGCCGCCATGAGGGTGTTGAATATATCTGTGAGGGATTCTGGTAGTTGGGGATATACCGACCTTCTGGGGCCAGGAGGTTTCCTTTGCTGTGCGTAGTCATTAGGAGGAGGAACATGAGTGTAATTTGGCTGCTGCCGGGGTGGATTGTATACTTGCTGGTAGGAATGTTGCAGTGCTGACTGAAGCTGCTGAGTAGGAGGCCTGTAGCCCTATTGGTTTTGAGGCATGGGGGACTGATATTGTTGCTAATTTCTCATAAACTGGTGCTAATTATTGTTCATTGTCCTGACCTGTTCATGAGAGAATGTACCCTCAGTAATTGGACCCATAGAAGAAGAATTGTGTAACGACCCGCCACCCTATAATCGGAGATCCGATTAATAAATGGGTATCGAATCATTAAAATTTGGAGCCAAACCAGAATCTCGATAAGTTTGGGAAATAAATGATAAACTAAGCTAAACATCCACATCACATTGAATTGTAAAGGAAGTGCAGGAATTAAAAATTATTACAGTTCAACTTGACTCAGCAAATAATTACATATTCCAACTGAAAAGAAGTAATTAAGTGTACAGGCTTGAAAGGAAAATAACAACTACATCGGGGCATACCTCGGAACGATGGTTGCTGGCGCGCAACCCGAGACAAAACCCTCTACGCTATGCCTGCTTGGGACCCTCACCTGAAAACCGCAGGGGATGAGTTTCATCGAAATAGACTCAGTAGGGATCCTTCGATCCCCACCACCTACTCACGCACCCACAAGTGCAACAACACGAATATAGGCAATGTAAATAAATAAAGCAGTAAACACAACTCTAAAACCACTTCACCACGGAGTCCACAACCAGCGTCTCGGCTAAACACACAAACCATGCGGCCGAACGTGAAAAACACCGACCCGTTGAGACCAAACAACAACCCCTCGGATAGCACACTGGCTACTTCGGCCTGACCGGCTCAAGGTAGTTTTGCTTCCCCCAGTACGAGTGACACTCCGAATGTACCACTCCCACACCGGTACTAGCTATACCCCGGGGTACACTAGGTGACCCTCTCTCTAGGCGTCACCCCACCACTCCCACACCGGTGCCGTGTCACTCCCACACCGACACAGGATGCCTAAGTGCTAACAACTGTCACTCTAGGTCCACGATCGCACAAAACACGTCACAGTGTGATCCGATCAGGTAGAAATCCTCGACTTCGAAGTATAGTTTTAAACATGCATTTTAACCAAACTATCTAACAATGTAAACATGTGTTAATTACATGGATTAATGAGGTTCTGTCTTGAATCGCGTCGCCTGTGGCCGACGTCATTCAAGACTCCTAAACTGGTTCATGTAAAACCTGGCCTCAGAAGATGGCCTAAATTGCATCGTGCAAGGTAGTCACTTTTTAAAAGGCGTCGCTGTCCCTGGTCGTCTATTCACGACAGAAACAAAATCAGGGCTCAGGATGAACTGGGCTAAATCGCGTCTTGGGAGGCAACCGCCATTTAGAATGGCGTCGCTGTCGCAAGACGCCATTTAGCGTTCACAAACAGGTTCCCCCAGCCTTCTCGAGTACTAAAAGTGGAATTTCTTCCCCCAAAGTGCATAAAAACGTACCAAAATAGGGAAGAGGAGGAGAATCCAAATACCTGTTGAAACCTACCATTCCCCAATTTATAAAGTGACTATTTTCACCCCGAAAATCTCCTAAACATGCTCCAAAGCAGGAAAAACATGGTTTTAATCAAAACACAACGGAGATCGTTACCCTACCGGTCACTTGAACTCCTCCGAGCTCCAAGCCGCTGAATCGCCATGCCACAAGCTACCGCCGGTGCCACCGCGGACGCCGTTACTCCAACGAGACGCCGGCCGCCGTCCGGAGAGCAATACGCCGCGGAGGAAATGGTGGTGGTAGTGGTGGAAGTTAGGAGGGTTTGATGGAGTGGAGAGGAAAGGAAGGACAAGGGGAAGGGAGAGCGAAGTGATCGGAGAGAGGGAGGCGAGAGAAGAAGATGAGAGAAATGAGGGAAAGGAGGGAGGGTTCGCGGGGTTAAACCAAAACTAGCTAAAATGCGTCACCTAATACCGATGCCATTTAGACGACAAGATCGGGGCCGTACTCTCGCGGCTCGAAACTGGCCCACGTGGCGCCCATGTGGCACCCACGTGGCACCTATGCCCCAGCCCCACAAGGGCCCAAACCAAGGGGTCCGACACCGAAACTGACCCAATAATTGGATCTGAAACCTCAATCCTTACATTCTTCCCCCTTAAAAGAATTTTGTCCCCGAAATTCCCGCAATAAAATTAGCACCAATAATAAGATTGCATAGGTAAAAAGGAGAACTTACGAGAAAAGGTAGGGAAACTGATCTCGCATCTCATCCTCTCGCTCGCAGGTTGCCTCGCCTACAAGGCGATGCTGCCAAATCACCTTAACAAGAGGAACAACTTTGTTCTGAAGGACCTGCTCCCTGCGATCCTCAATACTCACTGGAAATTCCGGAAAGGACAAGTCTTCAGCGACCTCCAACTCCGAAAAGTCCAAGACATGATATGGATCCTGAACATACTTCCTCAGCAAAGAAAAATGGAACACATCTTGTACTCCTGCAAGATTGGGTGGCAAGGCTTGCTGATACGCCGTTTCCCCAATTCAAGAAAGAATGGAAAAAGGCCCAATATATCGCGAACTCATCTTACCTCGCTTCTTGAATCTCATCACACCCTTGGAGGGTGAGACTCGGAGAAACACGTGGTCCCCAATCGCGAACTCAAGCGGTCTCCTACGGATATATGCATAGCTCTTCTGCCTGTTCTGAGCTGTAGTCAACCTCTGCTGTACTACCCTGGCAACCTCAGCACACTGCTGTACCAACTCTGGCCCAGCTATCTGCCTCTCGCCAATCTCAGACCAATTCACAGGAGATCGACATGGCCGCCCGTACAATGCCTCAAATGGCGCCATGCCAATACTAGAATGATAATTGTTGTGGTAAGCAAACTCCATTGTAGTCAAATGCTGCTCCCAAGAACCTCCCCAATCTAGGCAACAAGCCCTGAGCACATCCTCCAATGTCAGAATGGTCCTTTCTGACTATCCATCAGTCTCAGGATGGTAAGCCGAGCTAAAGGCAAACTGCGTACCTAAGGCCTTCTGAAAACTCTTCCAGAACCTACAAGTAAATCTCGGATCTTGATCTGGCACGATGGACAAAGGCACCCCATGCAGAGAGATGATTTGGTCCACAAATAACTTAGCCAACTTACCGACTGACCAGTCCTTTCTAATAGCTAGAAAGTGCGTAGACTTGGTCAATCGATCAACAATGACCCAGATTGCATCCCTCCTGCCGGGTGACACGGGCAATCCCATCACAAAGTCCATAGTCACGTGCTCCCATTTCCACTCTGGGATCGGTAATGGCTGCAACAACCCTCCTGGTCTCTGGTGCTTTGCCTTAACTTGTTGACAAGTCAGGCACCTTGCCACATAATCAGCTACGTCCTTCTTCATACCAGGCCACCAAAAGTGCCTCCTCAAACAATGATACATCTTAGTCGTTCCGGGATGTACTGCATATCTAGAACGGTGTGCCTCATCCAGGACACTCCTGCGCACCTCTTCCTTAGCTGGAACATAGAGTCTGCCTCTAAATTTGACCGTGCCCTCATCCTACAACTCAACCTCTGGTATCTGGAGAACCTCTGGTACAATGTTGTTCAATATAATTAAGTGGTAATTAGAGCGTAATTTGCAATCTGTGGATTGCTTTGCGTTGTCCCTAGGATATGTGGTTGTAAAGTCAATTTAGAGATGGGATCTCGAATGTAAGTTTGACTGTATATGGACACATACCTTAAAACTATTCCTGATTAGAGAGTAATTACTCTAGGACATTGATTACTTGTAAATCAGCATGCATGATGTGTAGATGACCAATCTCACGGTCATAGGTGCGGGGCACCAGCACATATGTGTGGGTGTTCATCCTGGAAGGATGTTCACTGAACTGATCCGCTGATGGATCTTCAAATAGTTAATTATACCTAATGTCAACTGAAGATCCATCTATCTCAGTAGTATCGTTGATCCTTTGACCTGAGACATTAATGTGGTCTTGCGTGAGGATTAGTGTGGTTTAATGTTTGGTTAAGTGACTTTAATCATAAGTCATGAAACATCGAATTATTAGCCACATCGAGACACATGCGAAGATCGTTAATGGTCAAGAGGGGATCGCTCACTGTCAGGTATATCACAGACAGTTAATGAGTCATGACATAGACGCTCCACTAAATCACTGGCTAGGCAGGGTGGTATCGGTTCGTTTGGAACGAACGTGAAATTAATATGGAGGTCATGGTCAAACGACACGATCACTAGTGGTTTGACGAAACCATACCACATGATCGGATCGGACTCATAGAATGAGCGAGGGATTATAGCGATACGGTAACTGAAGACTTACAGGTGCCAGACAGGGTGAAGATGAACTCGGCATCCTCTGGGATCACGCGGATTTGCTTGACCCAACGTGATCAAAAAGGTCTGGAAAAATTAAACGGTTATTGGGAATAATCGATTTAATTTACTTCTAATTAGATTAGAAGTTAATGGATCTTTTAACCAGAGTGAAAATGGACCTAGAGGATCACACACAAATAACTCTTGCAAAATGGAATATTATTGTATGGAAAAATATACTAAAGCATTAAATTCTTTTGAGAATGGAATTTATAAATGACTTAAAAGTATATATACAATAATATATAGGACATATATATAATATATGTATTATTAAGCTTATTTGATAAATGAGCTAATAATAATATATTAATATATAAAATGTCATCGGGTTTACTTTTAACTGTAGTTGCTTTTAGCCGAGGCGGTTAAAGACGGAGATTGGTTAAAAGGGACGGTTCAAGCTACCGCCTAATCAATCCTATATATAACCCTTTATTCTCCCAGAACCCACAACGAAAAGTTGATCAACCCATTCACCATAGTTGGCCGTTAAGAAAAGAAAAGAAGAGTTGGACTCTTCCCAGGTTTTTCAGGCAGGAGGGTTTGTACGGGTTTTCGGCAACAGTGGGAGTCTGGACGGCTGGTTGGACCGCCGTTAGGTTCTAGGCAACAGGCTGGGCCTCCATCCATGGCAATGTAAACGACACTTAGAGTGGCCGTCTGAAAATTTTACGGAACTTGGAGTGGCCGTCGGCAATGTTAAATTAAACGGCACTCGGAGTGGCCGTCAAATTTTTAAAAATTAAACGGCACTTGGAGTGGCCGTCTGGAATGTAAACGGCACTTGGAGTGGCCGTCAAGTTTATTGTGAAAATTTTCAGAAAAATCTAAACGGCCTAGGTGGTGGCCGTCCACCATGTGGATGGCCAGGAAGCCGTCCACATGGTTGGACGGCCATGTTGGTGGCCGTCCACATGGTGTGGACGGCCAACCATTTGGCTATTTAAATTATTTGTTTAATTAGTTTTCTTAAATCATTTAAAAATCGATTTGTTGCCCGATTTTTCCACTGTTAGGTGCACTGCTCCAACTCGCACTGCGCACTGCACTGACTCAGAAAATTAAAATTTTATCTCAAAAATTAAGATAATTGTCAGATATGATTAGTTAAATTTGATTTTGATTAATCTGATAATTATCATGTAAATTTTGAGATTAGTTGAAGATTACATATAAATTCAAACTTTCAAATTTGTAATTGTTAAATTCGAATTGAGAGGATTATCGTTTAAATTCAAATTTTGAATTTGTAAAATTACTGGATAATTTTCAAAAGATCAAATTGTGAATTTTAATGAAAGATAATTGAAGACGATCATTTAATTAAATTTTATTCTATTTAGTTTGATCATTAGATGATTAACTTAAAGTCGTCGTGGCCCTCCACCATTATAGGGTGACCGAATGCTATTATCTCATAGATTTGTTGTGCTTTCCACAAGGTTCATGATTTGGTGGCAGGATCTTAGCCCTAAAGCTTTGCTTCAATGGGATGAGGAACTGAACTTAGCCTTGTTGTGCTTTCCACAAGGGTCGGGTCGGGTCACGAACTCATTGCTGTGTAGTAATGGTGGTGCGATCTAACTGGGAGTATCCTTTGTTGTGCTTTCCACAAGGGGATGACTGCTCGGGGGCCGAAAGTCGAATATTGCATTGGATGCAAGTGCTATTGATTGCCCAAGGAATGGGATGTGATTTGTTGTGCTTTCCACAAGGTTGCATCTCAGTTCTGTTGGGATTCCAACCCACTAGGATGATCGTTGTGATCTCCCATTCTATATGATTGAGGGTCATATAGTTCGACGCAAAATAGTGGAGCTAACTAAGATAGAAAACCACATCTAAGTTAGAACCTTGAACGCATGCTAAAATATTATCTTTTATTTTTCATTTAGATCATTATGTCGTTGTTTAATAACCTCCGTCGCATCTTGGATGCGAACAAATTGACTAGACCGAATTATGAAGACTGGCTGCATAATCTGTGAATTGTCTTAACAACCGAAAAGATTGTGTACATGTTAGACACAATTCAACTTGAGCCTCCCGCTGATGCTGAAGAGGGTGATCAATTAAATTATGCAAAATGGTCGGAAGATTCTTCCCTTGCGCAGTGTTATATACTGCCTCTATGGCTCCCAAGCTACAGAGGCAATTTGAAAAGACAGATTGTAGAGCTATACTTTTCCAACTACGCCAGCTCTTTGGTGAGCAGGGTAGGATAGAAAGGTATGAGCTCTCCAAGAAACTTTTCAGGACTAGGATGTCTGAGGGTATTTCAGTACAGGCTCATGTAATGAGAATGATAGAGTGGATAAAGAGACTCGATGGGCTATGATTCAAGTTGGATCTTGAACTTAGCATTGAGTCATTGCCTGAATCCTTTTCTCCCTTCATCATGAACTTTATCATAAATAGGACTGAGGTTTCTTTACCAGAACTCCTAAATATGTTAAAGAGTGCTGAAGGGACCAGGCAGAAGGAAAAACCATCTTCTGTAATGATTGTTGGTCGGACCAACAAGAAAATGAAGGCCACCCAAACACCCAATAACAAGAAGGGAAAGAAATCGACTAAAGATAATAAGATCACCAAGGCAGGCAAGGGCAAGGGCAAGAAGGATGAAAAAGACAGCAAATGCTTTCGGTGTGGACAGATTGGTCACTGGAATAGGAATTGCAAGGCAATTCTGAATGAAGGTTTCCAGTGATAAGACAGAAGAAGTGAATCCTACATATCTTTGGCATTGCAGACTTGGTCATATAGGAGAGAAGATGATTTCTCACCTATGTTTAAATAGATACTTGAATTCATTCGAATTCAAATTATTTGATACCTGTGAGTCATGTCTCATGGGGAAGATGACCAAAGCTCCTTTTAGTGGACATGGTGAAAGGGCTGCTGAGTTTCTGGAACTCATACACAGGGATGTATGTGGACCCATGTCAATAGAAGTTAAAGGAGGATATCTCTATTTCATTTTTTTTATTGATGACTTCTCTAGGTATGGCTGTGTATATTTAATGAGATATAAATCACAAGCTTTTGAGAAGTTTAAGGAATATAAGAATTAAGTAGAGAAGCAGACTGGTAAAAGTATTAAAACTCTTCGATCAGATCGAGAAGGTGAATACTTAAGTCTCGAATTCACTTCTTACCTGAAGGACAATGGAATAATTTCTCAGTGGACTCCACCATATAAGCCATAGCATAATAGTGTATATGAAAGGAGAAATAGGACCTTGTTAGACAGGGTCTGTGCCATGATGTCCTTGTCAGAATTACCATTGTATCTATGGGGGTTCGCCTTAGAGACAACAACCTACTTGTTAAATAGGGTTTCAAGTAAGTCAGTTCCTAACACACCATATGAGATATGGAAGGTAAGGAAATCGAACTTTAATCATATTAAGGTTTGGGGGTGTCCTGCCTATGTGAAGAGGAATGACGTAAATAAACTAGAGTCGAGAATAAACAAGTATAGGTTTGTGGGATATCCAAAAGAGACATTTGGATATTATTTCTATCACCCTTATGAGCAAAGGGTCTTAGTGGCCAAGAGAGCTGGATTCCTGGGGAAGGAATATCTCCTCCAGAAAATAGTAGGAGCCAGATAGACCTGGACAAGGTCCATGAACCACGAACTGGGGACACAGTCTCATTAGATGAGACACCACCTACGGAAAATGCTCAAAATGAAACACAGATAAAGTCAATTAGAATCCTCCTTGCCATTGCAGCATACCTAGATTATGAGATCTGACAGATGGATGTGAAGACAACTTTTCTTAATGGAAATATGTTAGAAGAGGTGTACATGGTACAATATGATTGATTCACATCTAAGTAGCATCCCAATAAGGTATGCAAGGTTTAGAAATCCATTTATGGATTGAAGCAGGTGTCTCGAAGTTTAAATTTAAGATTTGATGAGGTTATCAAATCTTTTGACTTCATTCGAAATGAAGATAAATCCTGTGTTTATAAGAAGGTCAGTGGGTGCTCAGTGACCTTCTTAGTCATCTATGTTGATGACATCTTACTCATTGGGAATGATGTAAGGATGTTGACATCAATGAAGTCTTGGTTGTCCAAGACATTCTCTATGAAGGATTTGGGAGAAGCATCCTATGTGCTGGGCATAAGGATCTATCATGATAGATCAAAGAGGGTGCTGGGATTGTCCCAATCCATGTACATAGATACTATACTCAGGAGATTCTAGTTGGAAAATTCCAAAAGAGGTCTCATTCCTATGAGACATAGAATTTACCTATCTAAAGGCATGGTCCTTAGAACACCTTAGGAAGTAGAGCACATAAGTCGGGTACGCTATGCCTCGACAATAGGGTCGGTCATGTATGCCATGCTATGTACTTGTCTTGATGTGGCCAATGCTTTGAGCATTACCAGTAGATATCAGAGTGTTCCAAGTGAAGAGCACTGGAAAGCAGTGAAATGCATCCTTAAATACTTAAAAAGAACTAATGATCTTTTCGTACTATATGGAGGAGAAGAGAACTTGTTATTGAGAGCATATACAGATTTTAGTTTCCAGTCATATTTGGATGATAGCAAATCCATGTCTGGATTTGTATTCATGTTAAATGAAGGGGCAATCAGTTGGAAGAGTTCCAAGCAAGAAACGACTGTGGACTCAATGACAGAGGCAGAGTATATAGCTGCGGCTAAAACTGCCAAGGAAGCGGTTTGTATGAAGAAATTCATCTCGGAACTTGACACAGTTCCCAGCATATCAGCACCCATCCCATTATTATGTGATAATAATGGGGCCATCGCCCAGGCGAAGGAACCTCGGTCTCACCAAAGGTCAAAGCATATTTTAAGGCGCTTCCACCTGATTCGAGAGATTGCTGCAAGGGGATATGTGATGGTAGAGCATGTACCATCAGAAGACAATATTGTAGATCCACTAACTAAGCCTTGGTCACAGATTGTGTTTGAGCGTCATCGGAAAAAGATGGGCCTCAGGACTGTGGGCTATTGGCTATAGTACAAGTGGGAGATTGTTAGTTTTTTGGGTGTCCTACAGGCCAATTATGGGCCGTGTAGGCCCAATGTGTTGTACAATCTTGTTCAATATAATTAAGTGGTAATTAGAGCATAAATTTGTAATATGTGGATTGCTTTGCGTTGTCCCTAAGATATGTGGTTGTAAAGTCAATTTCGAGATGGGATCTTGAATGTGAGATTGACTGTATATGGACACATACCTTAAAATTGTTTCTGATTGGAGAGTAATCACTATGGGACATTGATTACTTGTGAATCAGCATGCATGATGTATAGATGACCAATCTCATGGTCATAGGTGCAGGGCACCAGCACATATGTGTGGGTGTTCATCCTGGGAGGATGTTCACTGAACTAATCCGTTGAAGGATCTTCGTTGATCCTTTGACCTGAGACATTAATGTGGTCTTACGTGAAGACTGGTGTGGTTTAATGTTTGGTTAAGTGATTTTAATCATAAGTCATGAAACACCGAAGTATTAGCCACATCGAGATACATGCGAAGACCGTTAATGGTCAAGAGGAGATCGCTCACTGTCAGGTATATCACAGACAGTTAATGAGTCATGACATAGACGCTCCACTAAATCCCTGGCCACGGTGGTATCGGTTCGTTTGGAAAGAACGTGAAATTAATATGGAGGTCATGGTTAGACGACACGATCACTAGTGGTTTGACGAAACCATACCACACGATCAGATCGGACTCATAGAATGAGCGAGTGATTATAGCGATATGGTAACTAAAGACTTATAGGTGCCAAATAGGGTGAAGATGAACCCGGCATCCTATGGGATCACGCAGATTTGCTTGACCCAACGTAATAAAAAAGGTGTGGAACAGATTAAACGGATATTGGGAATAACCGGTTTAATTTACTTTTAATTAGATTAGAAGTTAATGGATCTTTTAACCAGAGTGATAATGGACTTAGAGGATCACACACAAATAACACTTGCAAAACGGAATATTATTGTATGGAAAAATATACTAAAGCATTAAATTCTTTTGGGAATGGAATTTATAAATGGCTTAAAAGTATATATATAATAATATATAGGACATATATATAATATATGTATTATTAAGCTTATTTGATAAATGAGCTAATAATAATATATTGATATATAAAATGTCATCGGGTTTACTTTTAACCGTAGTTGCTTTTAGCCGAGGCAGTTAAAGACGGGGATTGGTTAAAAGGGACAGTTCAAGCTACCGCCTAATCAATCCTATATATAACCCTTTATTCTCCCAGAACCCGCAACGAAAAGTTGATCAACCCATTCACCATAGTTGGCCGTCAAGAAAAGAAAAGAACAGTTGGACTCTTCCCAGGTTCTTGAGGCAAGAGGGTTTGTGCGGGTTTTTGAGAAGGTGAACTCCGTTTCTGTGAGGGTTCGTATGGATCGTCTCTAGAGGCCGGACGTTTGTGCGGCTCAAAGCTCCGTGGAGTTCGGCATCGATTTTTACAGGATAACATATTCTGTGCAAGGTGTTAAATCTCATTTATTAAATTTTAGATCGTTTTTTTGTTGCATCAATCGAAGCCCGAACCGGTTTGGGAAATCATATGTTTTATGTTCTTCCGCTTCTGTGATTTCCCAGGGGGGTAACGACCGAACCCAACAAAAACTTAATTAAAAGACTATATCTTGTTTTATATATAATAACTGAACATCTACTATAATATATTTGATCTCCTGTAGGGAAATCTGTCGTCGAATAACCCACTCTGTAGCATACATGATGCCAATCTTTTGACAGGCCCGAACTACTTGGATTTGCTTAGAAATCTGAAGAATGTCTTCAGATCTGAGCACTTTGCTAACGTCCTTGGAGCTGATCCTCCTGCTAAATCTACATTAGATGCTCCTGAGGTAGAGATGATCGCGTGCGATAAAAGGTCGAAAGACAAAGGCAAAGAAGTAGTAAAAGGTGAATGCTTCTACTACAAGCAAAATGGTCACTGGAAGAGGAACTGCAAAGAGTTCCTCAACGATAAAGCTCATGAGAAATTGAAGCTATCAGAAGCTACAGATGTCTATATGATAGATATCAATTTATCAGTTAGAGATTCCACATCTTAGGTATTAGATACCGGATGTGCTTCTCATATCTGCCATGATGCTGACAAGTAAGCGCAAGCTGAGAAAAGGCGAGGTGGAACTGAGGCTAGGAAACAACGCAAAAGTTACGGCGGTTACTGTAGGGATAACAAACCTCAGGCTTCCATTGAGAGACGCTTTATCATTAGAAGATTGTTATTATGTTCCTAACATAATAAATAACATCATATCAGTATCTTAATTGGACAAGATAGTATATAGGTTGTCTATTGAGAATAGAAGTTGTTTGATTTATTATGGTAATAAATCAATAGCTTCGACATCTTTAGTCAACGGCCTATATCTTTTAGATGTTTCTTATTACAATCTTCACGTTGATAATGATCTTAAGAAGAGTAAGAATTGTGTGAACCAAGCCTACATGTGGCATTGTAGACTTGGGCACATTGGTGAAAGCAGGTTGCAAAATTTGCACCGACATGGTTATTTAAATGCATTCGATTATGAATCGTTTGCGACATGTGAATCCTGCCTTATAGGAAAGATGGTAAAATCTCCATTTACTGGACATGGAGAACGTGCCAAGGACATTTTGGAACTTATACATTCCGATGTGTGTGTTCCCAGGTCCACCCAAACCAAAGGTGGCTTTTCATACTTCACCACGTTAACCGACGACTTCTCAAGATTCGACTATGTGTACTTGATGAAGTACAAGTCGGAAGCATTTGAAAAGTACAAGGAGTTCAAGAATGAGGTGGAGAAGCAATCAGGAAAGAGTATTAAAGTTCTTCGATTAGATCGATGAAGAGAATACTTGAGTACTAGTTTCAAACAATTCTTAAAGGATAATGGTATCCTTTCTCAGCTAACCCCTCCATATACACCACAGATGAATGGTGTATCTGAACGGAGGAATCGCATCTTGTTAGACATGATGTGATCCATGATGAGCTTTTTGGGTTTACTAGTGTCCCTCTGGGGTATGTTCTAGAGTCAGCAGCATAGTTACTTAACAGAGTACCCAGCAAGTCTGTGACCTCTACTCTATATAAGATATGGAAAGACAGGAAACCAGAATGTAAACATATTAAAGTCTGGGGTTGACCTACTCATGTAAAGAGGTATGATCTAGACAAGTTGAAATCACGAACTGATAAATGCAGGTTTGTGGGATATCTAAATGAAATATTTGGATACTATTTTTACCATGTTGCCAGGAAAGTTGTCTTCCTGGAAGAAGAATACCTTCTACAAGAGGACAGTATAAGTAAAATAGTATTGGAAGAGGTTCCAGATCCCCAAACAGATGCGACATCATCAGATTAGATATCAATTCCTGAATCTGTTAAGGTACACGCAGATGAACCTCGCAGATCTAGTAGGACACCTAAACTCTCCGAACGATGTGAGACATATCGATGAAGGTAAGTCTAAGTTAGAATATAGTGAAGATGATGATCCTAAATCCTACCAGGAAGCCATAGAAGGCCCAGAAGCTGGGAAATAGCGAGAAGCCATGAACTCAGAAATTCAGTCTATGTACACCCACCAAGTTTGAAACTTGGAGGACTTACCCGAAAGTATTAGACCTATTAGATACAAGTGGATATTTAAGAGAAAGATTGGTGCAGATGGACGGATCAACACCTATAAGGCAAGGTTGCTGGCAAAGGTATATTATCAAAGGTAAGGAATTGACTATGACGAGACTTTTTTACCAGTTGCCACAATAAAGTCGATCAGAGTTCTACTCGTCATAGTTGGACACTTCAATTATAAGATCTGGCAGATGGATGTGAAGACTGCCTTCCTCAAAGGTAATCTTGAGGAAGAGGTCCATTTATGGACTGAAGCAAGTTTCCCGGAGCTAGAACATAAGATTTGACGGAACTTTCAAGTCTTATGACTTCATTAAGAATGAAGATGAGCCTTGTGTGTACAAAAAGACGAGTGGGAGTGTAGTCACCTTCTTAGTTCTTTACGTAGATGACATACTACTCATTGGGAATGATACAGCTATGATGTCATCGGTAAAGATCTTGTTGTCGAAAAACTTCTCAATGAAGGATTTGGGAGAAGCATCCCGCGTATTGGGAATACAGATCTATAGAGATATATCAAAGAGGATGCTTGGAATGACCCAATCCTTGTACATCGATACAATTGTCAAAAGGTTTGGCATGAAAAATTCCAAAAGAAGTCTCATACCGATGAGACATGGAATTAATCTCTAAAAAGAGCCTAAGACTCATAATGTAAGGATTGAGGTTTCGGATCCAGTTATTGGATCAGTTTCGGTGTCGGACCCCTTGATTTGGGCCCTTGTGGGGCTGGAGGCATAGGTTATTTATCGCGTCGAGCTAGCTCGATGCAGTTCAAACGACATCCTGTTAGGGGGACGCGTTTTAGAGTGTGCCACGTCGGTGCCACGTGGGCCAGTTTCGGGCCGCAAGAATACGGCCCCAGTCTTATCGTCTGAATGGCGTCGGTATTGGGCGACGCATTTTAGCTAAGTTCGGTTTAAACCCGCGAACCCTCCCTCCTTTCCCTCATTTCTCTCATTTTCTTCTCTCTCCTCCCTCTCCCTGATCTCTTCGCTCTCCCTACACCTTCTCCTTCCTTTCCTCTCCCTCCACTCCATCAAATGCCCCCCCTAACTTTCACCACTACCACCACCATTTCCTCCGCGACGTATTGCTCTCCGGACGGCGGCCGACGTCCCAGTGGAGTAACGGCGTCCACGACGGTACCACCGGCGGCTTGTGGCATGGCAGTTTGGCGGCTTGGAGCTCGAAGGAGTTCAAGTAATCGGTAAGGTGACGATCTCCGTTGTGTTTTGATTAAAACCACGTTTTTCCTACTTTGGAGCATGTTTAGGGGATTTTCGGAAAGAAATTCCAATTTTTTGTACTCGGAAGGTTGGGGAAAACCTGTTAGCAAACGCTAAATGGCGTCTTGGGATAGCGATGCTGTTTTGAATGGCGACTGCCTCCCACGACGCGATTTAGTTCGGATCACCCCGAGGCCTAATTCTGTTTCTGTCGTGATTAGGCGATTAGGAATAGCGACGCCTTTTAAAAGATGACTACCTTGCACGACGCTATTTAGGCCATCTTCTAAGGCCAGGTTTTACATGAACCAGTTTAGGAGTCTTGAATGACATCGGCTACGGGCAACGCGATTCAAGATAGAACTTCATTAATCCATGTAATTAACACGTGTTTACATTGTTAGATAGTTTGGTTAAAATGCATGCTTAAAACCATACTTCGAAGTCGAGGATTTTTACGTGATCGGATCGCACTGTGACGTGTTTTATGCGATCGTCGACCTAGAGTAATAGTTGTTAGTGCTTAGGCACCCTGTGTCGGTGTGGGAGTGACACGGCGCTGGTGTGAGAGTGGTGGGGTGACGCCTAGAGAGAGGGTCACCTGATCGACCCCGGGGTATAGCTAGTATCGGTGTGGGAATGGTACATTCGGAGTGTCAGTCGTGCTGAGGAAAGCAGAACCACCTGGAGCCGGTCAAGCCGGAGTAGCCAGCGCGCTATCCGAGGGATTGCTATTTGGTCTCAGCGGGTCGGTGTTTTCCGCTTTCGGCCGTGTGACCTGTGTGTTTAGCCGAGACACTGGTTGTGGACTCCGTGGTGGAGTGGTGTCAGAGTTGTGTTTACTGCTTTATTTAAATTACCTTTATTCGTGTTGTTGCACTTGTGGGTGCGTGAGTGGGTGGTGGGGATCGAAGGATCCCTACTGAGTCATTTCGATGAGACTCACCCCGTGTAGTTTTCAGGTGAGGGTTCCAGGCAGGCGTAGCGTGGAGGGTTTTGTCTTGGGTGGCGCGCCAGTAGCCATCATTCCGGGGTATGCCCCGATGTAGTTGTTATTTCTTTTCAGGCACGTACGTTTAATTACTTCTTTTCAGTTGAAATATGTAATTATTTGCTGAGTCAAGTTGAATTGTATTAATTTTTAATTCCTGCACTTTCTTTACAATTCAATGTGATGTGGATGTTTAGCTTAGTTTATCATTTATTTCTCAGACTTATCGAGATCCTAGTTTGACTCCAAATTTTAATGATTCGGTACTCATTTAGTAATCGGATCCCCGATTATAGGGTGGCGGGTCGTTACACATAATCAGAGGGTATTGATGGATAGAGTACCCTATGCCTTTGCCATAGGATCTATCATGTATGCCATGCTATATACACGACCTGATGTGGCATATGCTCTAAGTGTTACGAACAGATTTTAGGTTGATCCAGGCGAAGAGCACTGAAAGGCAGTGAAATGTATCCTTAAGTACTTAAGAAGAACTAAGGATATGTTTCTTGTCTATGGAGGAGGTGACTTTAAATTGCAGACTGACTCTAGTTTCCAGTCAGATCCAGATGATAGCAAGTCTACATCTGGATTTGTATTTACTTCGAACGGAAACGCAGTGTGCTGGAAGAGTTCCAAGCAAGAAACCACTACAGATTCGACGACTGAAGTTGAGTACATCGCTGCAGCTGAAGCCGCCAAGGAAGCTGTGTGGTTGAAGAAATTCATCACCGACTTCGGCGTAGTTCTCAGCATCTTTGAACCTATTCCGCTGTTGTGCGACAATAATGGAGTCATTGCATAAGCAAAAGAGCCGCGGTCTCATAAAAAATCGAAGCATATCTGAGGCGCTTTCATCTCATCAGATAGATCATTTTCAAGGGAGAGGTAGTGTTAGAAAGGGTTCCATCAGCTGATAATATAGCAGATCCACTAACAAATCTATTGGCTCAAAATGTGTTTGAGCGTCACCTAGAGTTTCTAGGTCTAGTGCACAAAGGTGATTGGCTTTAGTCCAAGTGGGAGATTGTTAGTCTTAGGTGGCCTACAAGCCAATCAGACCAAGTGGGAGATTGGCTTTAGTCCAAGTGAATATTATGCCATTTTATTAATAAATGAACGAGATTTACATAGTTTGTTTGGCTTGTAGGCCACCTAAGACTAACATTACTTCCTAAGGAAACAACCACTCGATTAATATAAATAATTACTTCATATGCGTTTATAATGAAGGCATCGGGAAACAATCACTTCCTATGCTATTATCATTACATCCTATCAAAATTAATGCATCCACGAGAAATAATCGCAACACATATACGCCATGAATAAAATTTATCAATTAAAAATAAAGTTTACATGGAAATTGAAAAAAAGAAGGTAATTATTAGCCTGCAAAATGATATATGGTTGCTGGGAACCCAGAACGTTATCTACACTTCTATGCATCACCGTCCATAATGATTTTGGTAGCCAGCTGCCCCCTAGCCAACCATGGCAGTCTCTCTGTGAAAGAAAAAATAGTCAGGTCATGAGCAGGAAATGATAAAAATGTTTGGGAGGTGATTACTATTAAAGTGGAGGTGATAATGGGGCACTTTTATCGCCTCCAAAAGTTTGTTAATCACTTCCTACATAGTATTATAATTTTCAACGGACCAGATGTGATGCAGATGTTTATGAATTGATTCGTACTAAAGTCGATAACATAATGGGACACTTTATCACCTCTACAAGATTTTTAATCACTTTCATCACCGTATTATCACATCTAGAGCACCAGAGATGATAAAAATATTTAGGATGTCATTCCTATTATATTGGAGGTGATAATGGGACACTTTTATCACTTCCAAATTTATTTTCATCAATTCCCACTAAATGTTATTACTTACAGAGCGCTGGCGTGGTAAAAAGTTTAGGAAGTGATTCTTAAAACACTAAAAGAGATAATAGGATAGATTTATCTTTAATATCAATACTAAAGCACCACTAGATGTTATAATAAGTTTTAGGAAGTGATTCTTAATAATATGGAAATGATAATGGAGCATATTTATTACTTCCAAATATTTTTTATCATTCCTAATCAATAATATCACCTCCGTTGCAAGATTATCAATTCTTTTTTCAAGAGCTCAAGATACTAACCTCTTCTTTTGTAATTATACTGGTCTCTCCCCTACCTCTAGTCTATCTTAATGGGGGCACAGTTTGCTCCCTCCTAGCCTGTAGATATGGGGACAAACTTTGATATGAGGAACTTCAAACACAAGAGGTAGTAGTATAATACTCTTATAGAGTTAATGGAAGGAATTAAAGGTTAGAAAGGGAAACGCTTCCTCTGCCCCGTTGCTGGACGTATGGGGATACTTTATAATGTGAAGGCCGGTAGACTCTTCAAGACTTCACACACGAGGGATCTGTTGACAAGATGATTTTCTCCCTCCTTTCCCATGTCTCCCCTCATATGTCTTCTTTCATAACTTTTTCTTACCTCCTCTATCCTCTCCTCCTCTCCTCATCCTCCTCCTTCCTCTCTGCCCCTTTCTTCCTCCTCTCCTCCTCGTCCGCCTCGTCCTTCTTCTTCTTGACAACCTCCTTCCTCCTCTCCTCCTCTTCCTCCTCCTTCTTCTTCCCAATCTCCTTCCTTCTCTCCTACTCGTCCTTCTTCTCGGCCTCCTCCTCACAGCCTCCTCCTCCTCCTTCTCGGTCTCCTCCTTCCTCCCCTCCTCCTCGTCCTTCTTCTCCACCTCCTCCTTCCTCCTCCTCTCAGCCTCCTCTCCTCCTCCTTCTTCTCAACTGCCTTCCTTCTTCTTTTCACCTTGCTTCCTCCTCCAATCTTCCTCCTCCTTTTTCTTCTAGGCCTCCTCCTTCCTCCTCTCCTCCTCCTCCCTCCTCCTCTACTCGTTCTCAACCACCTCCTTCCTCCTCCTCTCCCCCTCTTCTTCCTTCCCTCCTCCATCAATTGATGTTGTTGTTATAGCTGCAGTGGCTGTTGGTGCTTCTGTTGTGGCTATTGTGTCTACGCCTATATCTATTGTGGTTGCTATTGTTGTCCCTTCCTAAACAATTCTATGTCCCTCTTCGTTATTCTCTCCCTCTCTTCCTCCTCCCTCCTCCCAATCTTCCTCTATTTCCAACGTGGCTCCTGCTTCTCCTCCTCTTCTTCTTCCTCAGTTTCTTCTTTGTACTCTTTTTTCTTCATAACTTTCCTCATCTTTTTCTTCATACTCATCTTCTCTTTTATTCCTTTCTCTCCTGCTCTTGAATGGGGTTGTTGGCAATGAAACTAACTGCTTTAACAGTGAGTTCTACTCCACCAGCAGAGTCTCCATCTGTCAAAGCTGTATAGGAATGGCTTCTCTCCCATTACCATGGACCTTAGCCATAGGGGTTCCTGCCTTCAACCGCTCCATCACCTGTGAGAAGAGATTGAAATGAGAGTATAGCTTGACTAGTTTCCCCATTTAAGAACCATAGAGGATGTAATATTACATACTCAGTCATTAGGGTTGCAAATGCAGGGTTTGCCTTATTCCTAAAGCAATCCTGCCATGGGAACAATCTTGGATTTAGGAGGGGATGGGATGGTTTCCTTATTGTTGTGCGGTCAAAAAACCACGCCTGCGCACGGTAGCAGAGTATGGCATCATAAAATTAGAGAGGACATGACAAATATGTGTATGAAAAAATAAAAGTATGTTGACGTGATAAAACTGTGTGGGAGGCGATAAAAATACATAGGAAGTGGTAAAACTATGTACAATGCGATAAAAATGTCTATCAACTGTAAAGTTGTGCGAACTGCTGAAACAGTTAATAAAGAGATAAACATGTGCAACAAGTGACCAAATTGCCCCATGAGTTGATAGGAAATCTTTAGAAAATGATATAAAAAAATGCATTGAAACTTGTTTAATCAATTATCGACAGTGCTGCGGAGCATCCACAAAAAACAACTTGTCTTTGGGTCTTTCCTTCAACCCTCTTCTTGTCGGGGATTACATCACCGAGCTTCACTGCCTTCGAATTGGAAATTGTGTGGAGAATCATCTCCTGTATGGTTTCTGTACATCCATATGACTTTAGGGCATCCAGATGGTCGACATACAACATGAGTTGTTTTGGACACGCCCCCTTGGACATTGGGAAAAGGAATGTGCAAAACATAAGCAGAATCCAAAGTCTGAAGGTGTCCTGGATGTTCGTAGTTTCCGAGGACACAACCAATTCTTGAATCAATTCCACTACCACCTCCATCCGTGGTTTAACTCTCTTCCCGAACTTTTTATTCAAATGGGACTGCTTCACCCATGTCCTACGGAGGTGATCAATTCTTCTCCCACCAAACAAGAGACCAAGCATCAGTGTCAAGTCTTCGACACTAAACTTGCTGCTTCCCAAAAACTAAGACGACATCATGCTCTTCGTGGAAGGATGTAATACCCTCAAAAAGAAAAATATCAAAGAGAATTGGGGGAATGTTCACGAACGGACCAAATGGGGTCCTAGACAACAGTTTGCAATGCTCCTCCCAAAAACTTATGCCCGACACTGCCTTCCTGTATGCGGAAACCTTGTAGGTATTTATGATAAATGGATGGTGCCTTCTTGAAAGAGCTCTTCTTCTCTCTGCATGCAAAGTTCCTGATTAGAGATTAGGAGGTGACAATTCCCCGTAGGAGATGAGAATTAGGAGATGATTCTTAAGTGTTGGAAATGATTATTAGGAAGTGAAAGGGATTCTTAGGTACCATAAATGGTTATTATGCCGATAAAGTATTGGAGAGGGCATAGAAAGGTGATTCACATGGATAAAATGTGATTAATCTGGCGATGAAGTGATTCTCATGTAGTTTAACATATTCATAAGAACTGGAAGGGATCCTTATGTACTGGAAATGGTTATTCTGGCAAGCAAGTAATTCTTATGTACTAGAAAGGTAATTCAAGAGACGTGTTTTACTAGAAGCGACTATAATGACTAGAATGTGATTATCTATAGATAATAGAAATAGGCCACTGCTATTGAATAATATTACGAGATGCTAAAAAATAATGGACCAGAAAGCATCATAAAGTCCAATTCTTCTTCTTGTACTTGTTGCGTCCCCTTCTCTCACAACCATCTGAAATTCCTCCTCAGGATGAACATGTTGGGATCCGGGCAGGGACCGACGAATGCAGTGGAAGCAACAAACAAAATCATGCCCGATGCCCACTGATCCATTTTGAAACAAAATCGGAAATCGAAAAACAGGTTGTGATTATATCACCTTGTGCGGATTCAAATTCGCGACCGTTTTGGTTCTGTCGAGGCGATTCGCATAAGCGTCCGGCCTCCAGCGGTATCCACGCGATCCTCTACGGTGGTTCGTCCTCGCTCCCTCGTCCAGATCAGCTCGCTTGTTGAAGATCCGTCGCTGCAACGACGTCCGAAAACCCGCATACAAGAATTTCCGACTTTCAAGAATTGCGCTCGGCGGAGACGGGAACTGTCCCGACGCCTCGAGAAGGGTGCCCAGAGAAGGAGGAGAGAGGGGGGACGGCCAGCATAGAGAGACTCTGGAGCTTGGCCCAAGATTTCTCAACAGCGCGTATATATATTAAGTCGGTGCGACTTTTCATAAAAGTCCCCGAGTTAATTGTAGTGCTCAAAAAGAGTGCGTGTTCATCATGTTATCATGTGTTTACTAACCGAGGGTTTCAAAGGAAAAGTGATCGCTTACTAATCTTGCAAATCGGGAGAATATGAGGTTCTTTTGTTCTTCTCTTCCGATCGGCCGAAAGAAAAGAGCCTTCTCTTTCTTTACTCTTGCTCTTATTTTGTACCTTGCACAAAAAATCAAATAAATAATAAAACTATGATTAGAACTAAAATAGTGTAATATATATTCTAATTAAGAATCTAAACATGCAACTAAACTAAAAGAACTCACTTTTTGTGTTCTTTTAAACCCCTTTAAGGAGTGTAGGTTTGGAAATCATGAAGTGAGTGTGTGCGATGAGCTGATGCAATGAAAAACTATATGAAAAAGAAATTAGAAGAAACTAGAGAGGAAATCGGTTGGTTTGACCCCTTGAAAGCCTTGATCTTCTTGAGCTTCAATGGTGGAAGATGATGAAGAAACAAGAACTCCTTCTTGTTATCCACATTTTTCTCCCTTGAGGACCTTCAAACACCTTGTAGAGAACTCCGAATTCTTTAAAAACCAACCTTTTTTAAAGGTCAATGTCTATATGTATTTATAAGAAGTGACTTTAGGGTATTTGGCCTTCAAAGGGACTCTCCCGCAGTTCGGACTTGCGCTGAACGATTATAAAGGGAATTGGAAAACCTTCCAACCTCTGGAATAGGATTATCTCGGCCAAATCTTTCTTATCAGGAAACTCTTAAAACGTGTCGCTTAAGGATGACGTCTTTTAGTTCATTAATATGGCCAATACATAAATAAATCCAGAAAGGGAAACCGAAAATAATTAGGAAATATGAAAGGCGTCGTATACACGTGACGTGCTTTAGATAATTTAGGAAATTAACTAGAATTAGAAATAGTAAATCTAAGAGGATTAAGACTTAAACCGTGTCGTGTGAGGGCGACGCGATTCAATTAAATCCTCTTAAATTTTCAATTTTCAATTTCGAATTGATTTCTGCTAAGAATCTAAATGGCGTCGTTTAGGCGCGACGTGATTAAACAAATTTCGAGAAAATCAGTAAAAAATAATTAATTATTAAACATTAGACCATTATGGGGCATTATCATTGTGACATGAAATTTACTCAATATGATGTAAAAATTAGCGTGTCTACATTAATATAAATCCCACTTAAGTACCAAACTGAGAATTTATTTGCGTGTGACCCTCTAGGCCCATTAACCAACCCGATTTTCAACCTATTAAGTCCAATAACTAGTTATTGACTTATAATAATTAATTAATATCAAATATTTAATTAATTACTTAATCGAATTAACACCTCATGCAAATTCAATCGGACTTCTGATTAAATTGGGTGCCAAGCAATACCGCATGATCCCGGAAGGTAATGGGGTTCAGCAACCCACTCATGGAACGTGTCCGTCCACAGTTACTGCATGGCTTATGATCTTTCATTCGCACAATGCTCTCGAGTCGACCTAGGGTTATGGTCAACTATCAAAATCCTAGATGGTCAACTCACTTGAATTAGACTCCGCTTTACAATATCAGAAAACATCATTTTTGATATTCTGTCTGCTCTGGCCATAGACTCCTGTGGATCCATTCTAGAGCATTCTCTCTCCAGTTACTTGAGAGCGAATGATCCTTTATTGAACACATAATCACCTTCGAAGGTCTTCCACTGGACCCGATTCTTGACTATTAGAAATCCCATGGATAGGGATTCATAAGCCAAGGTCAAAGACCAGAAGTTTACTGACAAGATGTCTTTGGTGTCTCAAGTCTAAGGATCAACCATGCCACTGTGACGATGAATCAAGCCGGTTGACAATCATGTAAATTACCATACGGCGATTCATTTCAGATCAGTTCAGTGAACTCATTCTCCAATAAACACCTACAGGTTTATCATAGTGTCTCCACACAATGACTAACGAGATCAGTCACCCTCATCATATGAGTTGGAATAACATGTACTAGTCTTACCGGACGTTTGATGTCCTTCTCAAACATCCTATGACTAGGAATAATTAAGAATGTTTTTATAAGTCATCAGTTTCATCATTATGATCTCATCATAATCTGATGATTATTGCACATATTCATGGACTTCATTATGCGCGATAATAAATACGCCAATCTACACAATGAAATAAATGTCATTTATTAATGAACCAGATTGAAATAGATGACTTATGATTGGCTTAGAGGACACCTATATCCAACAGAACATCCCTCCTCAGCAATCACTGTAGAAATACGTTCTGGTTCAACAGGAGCTAGAGTAGTGACGGGAGCAGTAGTTGCCGACCTTCTACAAGTACGGTTGATGAGACTCTTCTTGATGCTTATTTCTACAGGCGCCTCCATTTTCTCTGCATTATGTGGAAGACGATAGTGCCCCCCCACCCCTAAACCCCCGGGGAGACTGTGGCGCAACTCTGGGAGGCGATAGGGAGACTATGGCACGGCTCTGGGGCAACGGAGAGACTGCCGGAGGCGACACGGTGGAAGCAATGGAAGAGAAAGGACGTGCAGGGGAAGAATAAGCGGGATGTGGTATGGATGGATCGATTCATACACCCCGTTCATGCCTACCGCCTTGCTAAGGACATACGGGCCTTTGAAACACATTGAACGAGGCGACGTGATGGGAGCTGTCCTAGATCGGTCGGAGCCTATGATGGCGTTTTCTTGTGCGTCGAGTAGGGGGGTGACGTCATTCATGAGAGCAAAGATGGTGCCTTTTATGTGAGCGAAGAGGGGGGGTGGGAGTGTGCCACGCAAGAGAATGCAGTGGCGTATTGAACTTTACATAGGACGTGCTACACCACTTGCAGTGTAGTAAGTATTACTCTCGAAATATAACAGGTTCCTTGATCTGATCTGCGCCACCCGCAGATAAGAAAAAAAATAAATATAATTCGGCTTGAGGGGATGTTCTTATCCATGTGCAATCCATTGCGGACCAAAAGATAAAATTTTAATCTAAACCTCCTGCAGAGTAGATCATTTGTAAGCAATTCATATTTAATTTATTCCCGGTAAGGGGATACATGTTAGGTTCTCGGGTTTCTCGGGAACGCAAACGCAACGGAATAAAAAATAAAATAACGTGATCCATGTCCGTTTCGAAAACAAAAACCAAAGAAGACGGTGATCAATTATCACCTGACACGGAATCGAATCCGCGTCCGAACTGTCCCATCGGTGTGACACCGCCAGCCACGCAAACGCCCGGCCTCTAGTCCACGCGATCCTCCTCGCGATGGATTTCCTCATGATCTTTGTTCTTCACAGCCCGCGAACGATTCGTTGTTCGCCGCAACGACTGCCGCAATGCACGGTCGAATTCCCGTCGGACGAAAGTCAGAGAAGACGGCAGAGCAGACCCAGTGTGTAGGGACGGCCAGGGGCGCCAAAGAGAGAGAGGGAGAGGGGAGGGGCGGCCAGGGCTGAGCAGCAGCTTGGCCTGCTCAACCCACTCGCTACATTTTATATTAGCCGCGCGATGTTTTATAAAAACCCTGGAATGAGATAAAACCCACTTTTAATCCATCTCCTTGAGAATCTTTTGCGTGTGAACCTCTAGGCCCAATTATCAGTCCGGTTAATAGCCCAATAAGTCTAGTGACTCCTCACTGACTTAAGTAATCAATTAATAACTCATATTAATTAATTAATCAACCTAATTAATGTCGCACATTAAATTTGGACGGGCCTCCGATCACGTTGGGTGCCAAGTAACACCGCGTGAACCCGGAAGATATTGGGGTTAAGCAACCCACTTTTAGCACATTTCCGCCGACAGTTACTATGTGGATATAATACTTCATTCGTACAATGCTCTCGAATCAACTCAGAGTATGGTGAACTGTCAAATCATAACCAGTCGACTCACTTGGATTGGATGTTGCCATATAATATCGGAAAACTCCTTTCCTGATATTATTGTCCGCCCTGGCCAGGGACTCGTGTGCATCCTTCTCAGAACATTATCTCTCATAGTACCGAGAGCGAATGATTCCTTATTAAACACTCAATTCCCTTCAACGGTATTCCATTGTACCCGATCTTTGGTTGTTTAGAATCCCATGAATAGAGAACTGTAAACTAAAGTCAAAGTACAGAAATCCACCGACAAGGTGTCCTTAGTGTCTCAGGTCTGAAGATCATCTACGCAACTACGACAATAGAATCAATTGGTTGACAGTTAGGTACAATACCATCCAGCGATTCAGTCGAATTAGTTCAGTGAACTCATTCTCTAATGAGCATCTACATATTCGCCTTAGTGTCTCCATACAAGTGACTATGAGATCAGTTACTCTCATCATATGAGCAGGAGTAATCTCTACTAGTCTAACCGAATATCTAATGTCCTTCTCAGATATCCTCCGACTATGAACAATTAAGAATATGTGTGTATAAGTGATCAGTCTCATTAGTATGATCTCATCATAATCTGATCATTATCGCACATATTTACGGACTTCATTATGAGACGGTAAAAGAACAAATTATACATAATGAAATAATGTCATATTATTAATAAATGAACGAGATTATACATTGTCATATTGGCTTGTAGGCCACCTAAGACTAACAATATCCTACTTGGACTAAAGCCAATCACCTTTATGCAATATACCTATAGCCTCTAGGTGATGCTCAAACACAATTTGAGACAATGGCTTTGTTAGTGGATCTGCTACATTATCAGCAGATGGAGCTCTTTCCACCACTACATCTCCTCCAAAAATAATATCTTTGATAAGATGAAAGCACATCAGAATATGCTTCGATTTCTGATGAGACCGCGGCTCTTTTGCTTGCGCAATGGCTCCATTGTTGTCGCACAACAGTGGAACATGATCAGAGATGCTGGGAACTACGCCGAGGTCGGTGATGAATTTCTTCAACCACACTGCTTCCTTGGCGGCTTCAGCTGCAGCGATGTACTCAGCTTCAGTCGTCGAATCTGCAGTGGTTACTTGCTTTGAACTCTTCCAGCACACTGCACCTTCGTTCAAAGTAAACACGAATCCAGATGTAGACTTACTATCATCTGGATATGACTGGAAACTCGAGTCAGTAAAGCCTCGCAGTTTCAAGTCACCTCCTCCATAGACAAGAAACATATCCTTAGTTTTTCTCAAGTATTTAAGGATACATTTCACTGCCTTCCAGTGCTCTTCGCCTGGATCAGCCTGAAATCTGCTCGTAACACTTAGAGCAAATGCAACATCAGGCCGTGTACATAGCATGGCGTACATGATAGATCCTTTGGCAGAGGCATAGGGTATTCTATCCATGAATGCCCTCTCATCAGGAGTCTTAGGAGACTGCTCCTTTGAGAGAATAATTCCATGTCTCATCGGTATGAGACCTCTCTTGGAATTTTCCATGCCAAACCTTTTGACTATGGTATCTATGTACAAGGATTGGGTCATTCCAAGCATCATCTTTGATCTATCTCTATAGATCCGTATTCCCAATACGTAGGATGCTTCTCCTAAATCCTTCATGGAGAAGTTTTTCGACAGTAAAACTTTTACCAATGACATCATACCTACATCATTCCTAATGAGTAGTATGTCATCTACGTAAAGGACTAAGAAGGTGACTGCACTCCCACTGGTCTTCTTGTACACACAAGGCTCATCTTCATTCTTAATGAAGTCATAAGACTTGACAGCCTCGTCAAATCTTTATGTTCTAACTCCAGGAAGCCTGCTTCAGTCTATAAATTGACCTCTGAAGCTTGCACACTCTATCTAGAAACTCTTTGGATGTATAACCTTCTGGCTGTATCATATACACCTTTTCGTCAAGGTTACCGTTAAGGAAGACAATCTTCACATCCATCTGCTAGATCTCATAATCGAAGTGTGCAGCTATGGCGAGTAGAACTATGATCAACTGATGATAAAGTCTTATCATAGTCAATTCCTTGCCTTTGACGATATCCCTTTGCCACCAACTTTACCTTATAAGTGTCGATCCGTCCATCTGCACCGATCTTTCTCTTAAAGATCCACTGCACCCAATGGGTACAATACCCTCGAGCAAGTCCTCCAAGTTCCAAACTTGGTTGGTGTACATAGATTGGATTTCAGAGTTTATGGCTTATCGCCATTTCCTGGCTTCTGGGTCTTCAATGGCCTCCTGGTAGGATTTAGAATCATCATCCTCATTATATTCTACCTTAGACTCACCTTCAGCGATATGTCCCACATATCGTTCGGGTAGTCTAGGTACTCTACCAGATCTACAAGGCTTCTATTTGTGTACCTGAATAGATTCAAGAATTGATAGCTCATTTGATGATATCAGACATCTGTTTGGGGATTTGGAACCTCTTCCAGTACTATTTTACACCCACTATCCTCCTAGAGAAGGTATTATTCTTCTAGGAAGATAGTTTTCCCGACGGCAAACACCTTTTGTTCACCAGGATGGTAAAAGTAGTATCCAAACATCTCCTTTGGATATCCCACAAACCTACATCTATCAGTTCTTAATTCCAGCTTGTCTGGATCATGCCTTTTTACATGAGGAGGACAACTCCAGACTTTAACATGTTTGAATTCTCATTTTTTACCTTTCTACATATAATATGGAGTAGAGGTCACAGACTTGCTGGGTACTCTGTTCAGTAGGTATACTGTTGACTCTAGAGCATACCCCTAGAGGGGCATTGGTAAACCCGAAATGGATCGCATCATATCCAACAAGGTACGGTTCCTCCTTTCAGATACACTATTCATCTGTGGTATATATGGAGGGGTCAGCTGAGAAATGATATCATTATACTTAAAGAATTGTATGAAACTAGTACTCAAGTATTGTTACGCCCCTGATCCGATTCAGTCATCTAGACTCACTTCGGATTCAAGTTACGCAACTACGGATCCAAATAGCATACAAATCGGATATGAATGATGAGAGACAAATAACCAGAGCAATAAATATGCCATGTACCATCAAAACAATCCAATAAAATTTTCATTTGCTAATACATAATTTCACAAGTGTATAACATCAATACTAGGATCTCAAAGTAAACCAATTGTCCATAGGAAATAAAAGTACTCAACTCACTAAAGAAAGGGAAAAGTACATAATTCACTCTCTATCCCTACTACATCAATCTACTAAGCAAATAAGCAAAACTACCTAGATAATAGCGGAAGTCTTCTAATCCAAAGATTTCCACCAAATTAAGAATCCAACACTTCCTCCTCAATAAACTCTGAAAATGTTAATAGGATTTATGAGTACAACTACTCAGTAGGCAAATCAAATCCACTAAATGCTAACAATATAATAATTGAAAATGGATAATATCAAATATATATATATGATTCACAATTCTACATATAACTCAAATAAGATCGTGATACAAAACATGGTCAAATATAAATTACCAAATCATATGTGTTTTCTAATAGCAAGAACAAATTGAACTAACATATAACATATAAGGTATGATTAGATTCTGATTTAACTGAATAAGTCTACTAGTCATGATCAAAACATATCGTATATCGAACATAACATATCAAATTGTCAGATTGTAAGGGCATTACGTATCGTCGTCTCCTGAACATATCTAATATCAAATAGCAAATATCATGGCGTAGTAGCTTATCAAATCATATTCATATTATGGATCATATAGTTAAGACAAATTCATATGATTGCAAAAGAATAGCTAAACATGATGATCAAAGGATTCAAATGACTAAGCTGAATTCAAATGAACATATAGAGTAAAGATTTTAGATTTATGTGCCAATCAAACAACTCAAATCTTATCATAACGGACATGCACCCAAACCACAATATAAGGAGCCAAACAAAACAAATATCAAAGCATCTAGGCAAATGATGCAAAGGTCTTGGTCACTGCACAGGGCGTTACGTATCATCGTCCCCTGGTTTTAGCCGGCCGGAAATCAGGATTCCACCCGTTTGCCTTCGAATTCCAAACAAAATACCCTATCCAATATAGATACTTATAATGGAATCGGGTCAAATATCTCTTTAAGATGGCAATGTCCAAGCAACGTCAAATAATTATGGTACAATTATAATGATAGAGATCAAATGATGATAGAAGATGAACAAATATATGGAGTTTAAATTATCAAAGTGCGACATATATGTATAAGTCAAAATACGTTTTTTCTTACAAAATAATCACTTAAAAGGCTAACTTGGTAATAGAGATGAATAATCAGAATAAAGCTAATCAAAATAGGTTTCTGGATAAAATCAAATGCTATTAAAATTTTGTCAGATTTTTCGGACAAAGAATTATAATTTTTGGCTAATAAAATTAATTTTCAGAGATGAAAAATGAACAAATAAAGCCGAAAATAGGAAAAAGATTCAGAAAAGTATCAAACTTGGTGAACATGTCAAACTAATAATAAGGACAAAGTTTCATGCAATTCCGACCTCAAACGAATGATTTAGAGCATCAAATAACATATAAATAACTTAAGTCAAATTTGACTAATCGAATAAATAGAAGAATAATATACAAATAAAATCTAAAATTTATGAAAATTTACCATAAGGTATAACAGGTTGAAATCAAAGTGTGTTCAAAATTTCAAGTCAATCGGCCAAGGAAAAAAGAGTTATGATCAATTTAAGTTCAAGCTGAAAATTTGTCATAGCTTCTGAAAACCGCAGCTATAGGTCCTACAAAACGTGGCTATAGGTCCTGAATTTCCAGAATGTAGGATTTTGGGAATTTGATAAAAAATTCATAGATTAAAGTGGAATCTAAAGTCATGGATTAGAACATTATGATTCTAGAAAACATATTTGACCACTTTTGAAAATCAAAACGAAGTTTTTATATTAATACAAAATATCATTCAATGGATTATCATCACCTACCTCAAGAACACGAAGAACACTCCTCTCTAATGCCTTTCAATCACCTTCTAGCATTTCAAGCTCGATTTTCGTGTTATCTAAGGCTTCTCCCACGACCGCTAAACCTCAAAGAACAACAATCTATCCATTAGAACCAATTTCCAAATAGTTATAAATCAAAATACTTCTCTTTCTCATGAAAAACACTATGTTCCTACCTCTTGTTTTGGGGCTGCGTGGAGGAGGCCTCATGCACGACCTCAAAGCCTCATATATACTATTTTGGCTTCCTAATACTACCCAAATTAAGCCCCAAAAATTTCTAAGTCGAACTCCAACCGTAGCTTCCTTAACCAACAAGCTAAAGTGTTCCGATTCGAACTAGGAACCCAAATTTTCGTGCAGAATGGGTTTCCTTACATAAACCACCTCCGATTCGACCTATTAAATGTCCAAATTAGCTTTTAGTCCTCTTTCCAACAATATATGACATATTATTTCTGGATTTTTGTACGTGAAGTTATTACGTTCGCAATACAACATTTTCTCACAGTTTTTAGATCCGAAAATTTGACAAAGTGTTGAAAACTAACTAGTTTCCTAATTGAGCCACTAATGGGTTTATTGGACTTGTTTTGATTTAACTAATGACTTACCCATTCTAAATCTATTATTATATTATTAAATAAATATTAAACAGATATAAATAATTTTAGCCCATTATTGACTTAATTAGGCTTATTTAAGCTTAGCCCATTAACAAATTAATAGGCTTAAGGTCTAGGATATAACAAGTATTCTCCTCCCCGATCTGATTGAAGAGCTTTAATACTCTTTTATGTTTGCTTCTCTACTTCATTCTTGAACTTCTCAAACATTTCCGACTTGTACTTCATTAAGTAGACAGCCGAATTTCGAGAAGTCATTGGTGAACGTGATGAAGTACGAGAAGCCACCTTTGACTTGGGTGGACATGAGACTACATACATCCGAATGTATTAGTTCCAAAATGTCGTTGGCACGTTCTTCGTGTCCAGAAAATAGAGACTTTGTCATCTTTCCCATAAGGCAAGACTCACATGTTGCAAACGATTCATAATCGAATGCATTTAAATATCTATGTTTATGCAATTTTTTCAGCCTGCTTTCACCAATGTGTCTAAGTCTACAATGCCACATGTAGACTTGGTTCACACAATTCTTACTATTCTTAAGAGTATTATCAATATGGAGATTGTAGTAAGAAACATCTAAAAGATATAGACTGTTGACTAAAAGTGCCGAAGCAATTGACATATTACCATAATAAATCGAACAACTTTTGCTCTCAATAGTCAACTTATATTCTATCTTGTCTAAACAAGATACATAAATAAAGTTCTTTATTATGTTAAGAACATAATAACAATCTTCCAATGATAACACGTCTCTCGATGGAAGCCTGAGGTTTGCTATCCCTACAACAACCACCGCAACTTTTGCGCCGTTTCCCAGCCTCAATTTCACCTCGCCTTTTCTCAGCTTGTGCTTACTTGTCAGCATCTACACATCATGGCATATATGAGAAGCACATCCAGTATCTAATACCCAAGATGTGGAATCTCTAACTGATAAGTTGATATCTATCATATAGATATCTGAAGCTTCTGATAGCTTCACTTTTCTATGAGCTTTATCGTTGAGGAACTCTTTGCGGTTCCTCTTCCAGTGACCATTCTGCTTACAGTAAAAGTAGTCACCATTTTCTTTCATTTGCCATTGTCCTTCTTAGGCATAGACTTTGGCTTTTCTAGCTTCTTGCTTTTACCTTTCTTAAATGCAACTGATACTTTCCTCCTTTTATTGGTCTCACTAATTAAGAGGACATTGAGCTTTTCCTTCGTAAGGTTACCCTCTGCAGGTATGAGCATATTAAAAAGCTCAGCCAACGATGTTTGCATATGATACAGGGAGTGAGGCAAGTGCGAGGTTAGTATGCATCTCATTGGGAAAAAGAATCTCGATAACTTCTAACTGTAGGCGCCCGGAACGTCCCCCGCCACTGCAGCGGGCTTCAGGCGAGGGCTTCTCCGTTCATCTTAGCACTGCGGCGATTTGGAAGGGTTAGGAATCAAAGTGTGTGATCGCCATGAGCATTACCTTACGGTCCCTGTGCTCCGCAGGATGGTGAGAGTGATCGCGTTTTAACGGAGCGGGAGACGACAGATTCCTCTTCTCTTCCTCCGGCCGGCCAGAGGAGGAGAGCTCGGCAGTCTGTACGCAAAAATGCGGTAAGGGTCCCTGAAAGGAAAAGACAAGACAAAACAATAAGATAACCCGATTAGGACTGTGATATGTAGAATCTATTCATGCAAATATAGAAAGAAACTAAAATTGAAAGGGGACGCACCGGATGGGTGTTTAGGGAGGGAAGGTGACCATATGTTATGGCCACCCACCTCCCGTTTTTTTGTTTGAAACCTCTCGGGGGTAAAAGGTGCTAGGTCATCCTAACATGCATGCATGCAGATGGGGGTGTTCGTATGTGATAATAGTGAAAAGTAAAGTGATGTGTTAAAAGAAAAGGAGTAAAAAGGAGGAGATGATGCTACCGAGTGGATGAAGAGTGGGAATGCAATGGAATGGAAAGGAGAAAAATAAAGAGAGAGTTAAGAGAACAAGCCCGATTGGAATGCGGAAGATCCCTCCGATTTGTCAACTGCCAAGACTTTTTTTTCCGCTTGAAGTTCTTCCGGAAGCTCTCCGACTCCTTGCCAACTCAACCCCCCTCTCTAACCTCTCTTCCCTCTCTAACCTGTCTAACCCCCTTTCTCGAAGGGACATAGAGGGTTTAAATAGGTGAAGGAAAAATAGGAAGAAATTGGAGTCTAAATCCTCGTAAATCATCAAAGAGCCAATGGGAAGCGGTCAAGAGTCGGAGGTGGTGCGCGCGGAAGTTGCCGGAGTGGGGAATGATCGGAGTAGTGGGGGTGAGGGTGGCGAGTGGAGGAGATCGTGGGAAGACAAGGTCAAGATGGAAGTTAGGGGAGTGGACGGCCAACCATCTTGCCTTCCAATCCCGTGGAAGGCTAGGTAGCTGGACTTCCACGAAGAGGTGGAAGGCGGCCCTGTTGGCCTTCGAAGGGTGGTGGAAGGCAAGGGCCTTCGAAGGGTGGTGGAAGGCAAGGGGTGGCCTTCGAGGGATGGTGGAAGGCGGACAGGTTGGCCTTCAAAGGATGGTGGAAGGCGGACAGGTTGGCCTTCCACGAAAAGGTGGCTAGAGTCGGGATTGGTTAATGAGCCTGATTATTAGTAGGCTGAAGGATGAGATGGCTAAGGTGGTGGGCTTGGAAATGATGGATGGGGTTCATGACCAAAAGGGGGTGTCCAAAATCAGTGTCTACAAATGCCCCTCCGGGACACCTGTTTTGCAGTGGAGTGGAGCGGAATGATAAATAGGTGTTCCGGAAAGCGAACCTGATTTTGGATAGCCCAGAGAAGGAATGAGCTATATCCAAAGATGGTATGAGAGCGTGGCAAATGCATGAGAGCTGGCTATTCGAATTGCAAGAGTGATTAAGAAGGGGAACAATGTTCAAACTGGAGAATCACAATCCGTGGGACCCTCGGGTGCTGGAACCGCGAGGCCTTGGCGCACCAGGATGCAACGATCTGGCCCAAGGGGATCTCAAGCATGAAAGATGGAGGAGTGTGACTTGAAAAGGTCTCGACACAACGGGTGCGCGGTGGCCTGGCGCATCATGTGATCGCCAAGTGAGAGAATCTCAAGCACACGTATTGGAAAAGGATGATGTCTTGCAATTCAACGGGCTAACAGACAAACAATTGCCAGACTTACAAATCAACAATGGGTTAAGCAGAGTGATAAATTATGGTCATTGCCCCTAGGGTCAGGATGGATGCTTATGCAAATGCAAGCTGGTTTAAAAATTGGAAAACAAATTTCTAATGCAAACAGGAGGGATTTATTGGCCAATCGAATAACTTGGGGAATATAGACTCTTCATTGTTTTGTTTAGAGAGGAACTCAGAGTCTATACGCCCAAGGTTATTAACCTCCTGTATCTTTTGATCCTACTTGCTTCAGATTTCCTGCAACTGCAGTGGCACACATTAGCAAAGTTCATATATCCAATGATCACATCATTTAAGTATTTAAACTGCAAAAGGACGAGAAGAAAATGGTTAGTTTCGAGTCGAAGCCGATATGGAAGATATGGCTATTCTAATGGTAGAATGCCAATCCGATATGGCTTCGACTCGATTTTCAGGAATAATCATTAATTTGTTGATGTTAAGCAAAGTGGTTTCCTGAACTTGGGGGTGAAGTTACCTCCTCAAAGTAGAAAGGGGAGACGGGCAATATACCTTTTCGTAGGTGGAAGGCCAGCTAGCATGTCTTCTACGAAAAGGTGGAAGGCCAAGGGATATGCCGTTTATGCAAGGATGCAAGGCCAAGGGATATGCCGTTTATGCAAGGATGGATGGCCAAGGGATATGCCGTCCATGAAAAGGTGGAAGGCCAAGAGATATGCATGCCCTCCGTCTTTTACGGAACATGGAAAGTTTGTAGTTTATCCCATGGCCTTAAAAGGGGAGATTTGTCTCGACGCTTCCTTCTGAAAACTCAAACTTTCTGTGGGGAAAATGGCCTCGTCTTCTGCTCGTGCGACTGCTAGGGAACCTCAGGTTCTATCTGATGTTGAAGGCCATCTCAGCAACCTACTGGCTCATGGACAGGTATGCTCAAATTCTTATGCCGTTTACCTCGACTCTCTCTTCTCTCTTTTGACCTTTGGTTGATTTGCAGCCTATTCCTAAATTCCCTGACGCTCGGCATACTCGCAAGTATGCATGGCTTGCGGCCCTGACAGACATGATTACCTTAGACATGAGGGTGTATATGCGCCGGTGGAATCTGACCCGATCCATTGTGTTTGCGAAGCGGTTCACCTCCATTCACTGGCATTGGGAGGGGCTGGGTGCACTACTCGAACTGTGGTATCCGGAGACGCATACGTTCGTGTTTCGAGAGTTTGAGGCGACAGTGCTGGTGGAGGAGGTAGAAATCCTTTATGGCTGGGAGGGCCTAGCCACTGGCGATCCCTCAGCTTTGCCTGCATGGGAGGTAATCTTTGCTGATATAGTGCGAGACAAACGGGAGGTATGCCGCATGACTGATAAGCGAGGAATCCTCGTCGATCGTCTGGCGCACTGGTTGATCCGAGAGATTAAACGCAAGACGGTTGAATCTGAGAGACTGATGCGAGCCTTATGCCTAGTCCTTGGGGGAGTCTTGTGGTTTCCAACTTCAGGCTCCGTGCTAGAAAGAGAGTATGTGGGTGTGCTGAGCTTGTTGTGGAAAGGTTATTCTCTTGTCCCGGTAATTCTGTCACATCTATATGGAGGGCTTAGCCACATGAGCATGGGGCGATCTGTAAGGGGGAGCTTATTCACTCTGCAGTTGTGGATGGAGATGCACTTAGTTTTTGATTTTGATGAGAAAGTGACGTCCACCTCCAGGATATTTCAGCACAGTGCGTGGTATCCTGCACGCTCGCTTCTTGGTCCCGAAGATCAAATCAGATGTCTCACAGCTCATCTCAAGACGAGGGATGACTGGTGTGATTATTTGAACTTTCTGACTGTGGAAAAATTCATCTTTGTTCCGATCATCCTTCGGGATATGGAATTTACCACAAGGGCTTCTCGTGAGCGTGAGCTGTGGCTAATCAGCCCTGACGAGTTAACTGTGTACCAAGGGCATTGTTGCCATCTCCAGATTGGAGTTCCAAGACAGGTGCCATTCCCCGCTTTGCATGGTATGCTGATTGTGCTGAGGCATACAGGGTACGCAAGGGAAGCGCGAGCTATAGAGCGATTCCGACGTGCATGGCGTCGTCACTCTAGATTCACCAAGGCTCGCATTGATGTAGCAGAGACTTCAGAGGAAGTCGAGAGATATGTGAATTACTTAACAAATGTACGACCTGCTGTATGTGCCTTTTTCATGGGCCGTAGAGCACTTGAATGATATATTCATTGAAACTTAGAGAATAATGAAAATTTTGTTTTCCAAAAATTTCCCTCGACGTGGACAAAGTCCACGGCAGACGGCCACGCGGGTGGCCGTCCGGGACAGTGGACGGCCATGTTGGTGGCCGTCCTACCTGTCGGACGGCCACGCGTGTGGCCGTCCACATAGGCGGACGGCCACACAGGCGGCCGTCCGACCCGTCGGGCGGCCACGCGTGTGGCCGTCCGACCCATCGAACGGCCGCGCGTATGGCCGTCCGACCCGTCGAGCGGCCACGCGTGTGGCCGTCCAAGACGACGGACGGCCACTGATCGTTCCAAATTGTGTGTCGTTAACCACTCATAAGAACGTCCAATCTAAATTTATTCGGCTCATTTAAATTAGATTTTGAAAATTAATAATGGTGAGTCCGAGTCGATTCACAGGGAAATAGAATCTTAATATTTGAAAACTTTGGATTTTGATTGATCTAGAAAAAGAATTAATGATTTGCGTTAATTAATTAGATATTTAATCACAACAACAACTTAATCAACTAACACAACTAAAACTACAACAAAAATAACTAACTAAGTGAACTAATAAAAACAATACACGCACAGTCTTGTAAAAAAAAAAAGAAATAATCAATTAAATGAAGAAACTCTAAATACTATTGTCATTAACCATTACCCATCTAACAATAAAGAATAACCTTACAAACTTTTCTGGACTTAATCAATCTTAAAATAACATTCAAACAACTAAACCTAAACAAAACAACTAAATAAACTAGACAAGATAATGAGAACAACTGCCAAACAGTGGTAATAGGGCTCCTGTTTTGCTGGGTGTAGTGAACCGAGCTTGGTGAGCCAACCGGAGAGCTTGAAAGGTCTCGGCACACTAGACCGACGCAGGGGCGATGGAAGAGGCGAGCTTGGCAGCGGCGCTGTGAACCGGCCGCAAGGCGTGCGGCAGACTGCACCAAGTCGTGGGCCCCTTGCGGCAGGCGCGTTGGATCGGCGGCGCGTTGAACCGAAGTGGCGCTGCAGATGAGGCAACGCAGCAAACGGTGCGGTGCGGCAGACGATGGCGCTGCAGACGAGGCAGCGCGTGGGGCGGCGAGCTTCCCGCCTCGCAGGGCTCGAACGACGATGTCGAGCTGGCGGGGCGGTTCGTGGGCTGCCGCGTGGCGGGCTTCCTCGTACCGCGACAGAGGGAGAGGAAAAGGTGGAGAGAGAGAGGGAGAAAATAGAAGGAGAGAGAAAAAGTAAAGGGGAGAGAGAGGAAGAGTCTGCAGGAAAGAGACAGAGAGAGGGAGAGAAAATGCGAGAGAGAGAGAGAGAGACAGAGAGGAAAAGGTGGAGAGAGAGGGTCTGTGGGAGAGACAGAGAGAGGGGGAGAAAATACGTAATAGGGAGAGAGGGAGAGGCTGCGGGGGAGAGAGGAAAGAAAACATAAAGAGAGAGGGAAACTGGAGAGCGAGAGTTGGAAACTGGAAAGAGAGAGTTGTACCCGGGTTTAGGGTCCGTGTCCTTTTTAAAGAAAAAGAGGGGAGAGACTTTTTAAAATAAAGAAAGTGGGGAGAAAGGAAGACGGCTGGCCCCTTAAATTAGGGTTTCGAGGAGTAAATGACCAGTTCGCCCCAACGTCTTTTATTTTTCCAAAAAGATGGGCGATTCTGTTGAGATTTGAACCCCAGACCTCCCACAAGCCCGCAACGACTTACACCACAACTTCTTTCATGCCCTGTTCAATTTAAATAAATTCAAATTAGCATATTTTCATAAAAGTCGTCACATTTATTTATTATTTCATCTCGGTTTTGTCGAAAAACCGCAAACGCGCTATACTCCATTAATCACATGAAATGACGATGTTTTTAAGTCGGAATTTGACGAAATTGGTATCGTTGGAATTGGTACGAAATTATCTATCATTTCATGCTATTTTGCGGATGAAAACTCAAGTATGATGCGCATGACTGCCCTTAAATGATCAATTTAACCATTTATCACCCCCCCCAACTTACTCATTGCTAGTCCCTTAGCAATGCAAATAAGGAAAAGTTAGGACAAACAATGAATTATCATGCTTCATTTGTAGTATCTTTCACAAACAATTTAAGTGGTAGCCGATTGGTTAAGCTAAAGTTTTCATATCCCACAATATTTTTATTCACGACAGGTGATTATGCATGAAAATTGACACGCTTAGAACTCGTTTCCGACCTTTCTGGTATATTCTTGCCTTTACTACCCTTTAGATAAGACTAGCTGGGGAGGAAAAGAGAATAAAAGATTCCCAATCAGTCAGCGAGGGCCGTTTTTCAGTTCCCGTCCCAACTCAGCACTTTTCACGACTTGGTCATGTTTCTGGTACGATGGACTTTTTAGCGTGGCTTTTTCATTTCATTGTACTTTTGCTTTTGAGAGTGCTTACTTTTTGCCACTCTCTTTGAATTGCCTGAGGGAAAGTGCGTACTTTTTGCCACCTGCCTTCCTTTAGCTCTTTTAACGCCTTCTATTGCCTTTAGTGTTTACAGCTGTCCATTTTAAATGACCGCCTCTTTTCAGAGTGCTGAGTGGGACAGTCCCCTATTACTAATCCTACACATTCCTTTCGTTCAACCTAAAAAGAAAAATTAGAATAAGTAGTCTTATCCTTAGGTTAATTCTAGCAATTCTATACTTTTAAGATTTTTCATTTATTCTAAGTTGCCGTGTGTGTGTGAAAATTATCCTGCCGTGGATTTTTGTGAAGTGAGATATTTAAACTCTAAAGGCTCTTTAACCAATGTGACTTACAAAAATTGGTTTGTTTAAGATTTACTTAATGAAACATGATTTTCATGCAATTTTCATAGGATGTGAAAAGAAGTTTTTGAAAGAAATTTTAAAAATTTTGACCATTTTTCAGTGAAAGATATCAGTTTTCTTCAAAAGAGTTTCCAATAAATGCATATCAAATTGATTGTCCCACCCCCCAACTTGATTGACATTGTCCTCAATGGCATAAAAGATATGAAAAACATGTCAGCCAGAAGAGAATGGGAAGGAGAGAAACAACCTGTGATGAAGAGGATGCGACATACCCAAGGCGACTGCTGCTCAGGGACCTAAAAGGAAAAGAAATACAAAAACCGAAGTAAAATATTGGGTTGCCTCCCAACAAGCGCTAAGTTTATCGTCTTCAGCTAGACGGAAGTTCATTTATTGTGGATCACTCAGTTCTATGGATTCAGGTGGTGCATTTTGAAGATTTTCAATAAATGGTTTCAACCGTTGACCATTAACGGTAAAAGTGTTCCCACTCTTGGGATTCATAATTTTAACAGCTCCATGATCGAAGGCTTTAACGACTACGAATGGTCCATCCCATCTGGATTTCAGTTTTCCAGGAAATAGGCAAAGCCTAGAGTTAAATAGCCAAACTTTCTAATTTGGAAGAAAGGATTTTCTCATAATATGTTTATCATGAAAAGCTTTAGTTTTGGCTTTATAAATCTTTGAATTTTCATAAGCCTCGTTGCGCAACTCTTCTAGCTCACTTAGTTGTAAGGTTCGGTGGGAACCAGCTTGGGCTAGGTCCAGATTGACTTGTTTAATGGCCCAATAAGCCCTATGTTCCAATTCCACCGGAAGGTGGCAAGCTTTTCCAAAAACCAGGCGATAAGGAGACATGCCAATAGGAGTTTTATAAGCGGTCCAGTAGGCCCATAAGGCATCATCTAATCTTTCAGACCAATCTTTTCTATCGGGCTTAACAGACTTTTGCAGAATATTCTTAATCTCTCTATTGGAAACTTCCACTTGGCCACTGGTTTGGGGATGATAAGGGGTAGCTACTTTGTGATTAATCCCATATTTCTTAAGCAAAGCCCGAAACTGGTAATTCGTGAAGTGCGTTCTCCCATCACTTATGATAGCTTTAGGCCACCCGAACCGAGAAAAGATATTCTTCTGAACAAATTTAATGACCACTTTATGATCATTGGTTCGAGTGGCTACTGCTTCAATCCACTTAGAGACATAATCCACCGCTACCAGAATATATGTATGTCCAAAAGAAGGTGGAAAAAGTCCCATAAAGTCAATTCCCCAAACATCAAAGACTTCAACCACCAAGATTGGGTTGAGTGGCATCATATCCCTTTTTGCCATATTTCCTACAGCCTGACATCGGAAGCAAGTTTTGCTGAACTCGTGGGCATCTTTGAAAAGTGTAGGCCAGTAAAAACCACTTTGCATAACCTTGGCTGCTGTTTTCGTTCCCGAGAAATGGCCCCCACAAGCCAGATTATGGCAAAAGTTGAGAACACACTGTTGTTCTTCTTCAGGAACACATCGCCTAATGATTTGATCAGGACAGAATTTGAATAATTCAGGATCCTCCCAGAAATAATACTTTTCCTGGGAAAAGAATTTGTCCTTCTCACTTTTAGTCCATCCTTCCGGAAGCTGATTAGTCACCTTGTAATTTACAAAATGAGCATACCAAGGTGCAACAGTGTGAGAAATGGCTAGAAGATGCTCATCAGGAAAGGAATCAGTGATTGGTGTACTTTCGGAGATCAGAATTCGTGATAGGTGGTCAGCTACCACATTCTCAGAACCCTTCATATTCTGAATTTCCAAATCAAATTCCTGAAGGAGTAAGATCCATCTAATAAGTCTAGGCTTTGCATCCTTCTTGGTCAACAGGTATTTCAGAGCTGAGTGATCAGAATAGATTATGACTTTTGCCCCTAAAAGATAAGATCTGAATTTTTCTAGGGCAAAGACCACAGCTAATAATTCCTTTTCTGTGGTGGTATAATTCATTTGAGCATCTGCAAGAGTGCGACTTGCATAATAGATTACCCCGGGACACTTGTTGATTCTTCGTCCCAAAACCACACCGATAGCATAATCAGAGGCATCGCACATGATTTCGAAAGGCAAAGACCAATCTGGAGATTGAAGAATCAGAGCTTTGGTCAAAGATTCCTTCAGAGAATTGAATGTCTTGAAGCAAGATTCATCCATTTGGAAAGGGACATCCTTAGTTAGGAGAAGAGTTAGAGGCCGGGCAATTTGAGAGAAATTGTGGATAAACCGGCGATAGAAACTGGCATGGCCAAGGAATGAACGGATCTGTCTGATCGAGGTGGGAGGAGGAAGATTGGATACGAGATCGATCTTAGCTTTATGTACCTCTATCCCCCTTTCAGACACAATGTGTCCTAGAACAATGCCCTCTCGAACCATAAAATGGCTATTTTCCCAGCTAAGTATCAGATTGGTGTCTATGCATTTTGCTAGCACCTGTTTAAGATTTTCCAAGCAATTTTCAAAAGAATCCCCGAAGATTGAGAAATCATCCATGAAAACTTCGAGGAATTTTCCCACAATATCGGAGAATATAGCCATCATGCACCGTTGAAATGTGGTTGGTGCGTTGCATAATCCAAATGGCATCCTCCTAAAAGCAAACGTGCCATAAGGGCACGTAAAGGTGGTCTTTTCTTGATCTTCCGGGTAAATAGCCACTTGATTTTGTTGGGTTTTCTTGGGTTTCTCCGGATCGCTCACGCAGCGGAAAATAAAATATTACAGCGATCCGTTTTCCCGTTTTGAACGAACTAAAACTACGATTATCGGATAATCGATTCTCACTGTGTGCGGATTCGAATCCGCAGCCGTTCGGTTCCGTCGGTGTGACACCGCAAGCCGCGCAAGCGCCCGGCCTCTAGCGAAGTCCACGCGATCCTCCCTGCGACGGATATCCTCGTGTTCCTCTTTCTTCGCAGCCCACGAAACCTCCGCCGGTTGCCGCAATGATCGCCGCAACGCGCAGATGATTTTCCGTCGAATGGGATTCGGAGAAGCGGCGGAGCAGATCTGGATCTGTCTGGACGCCAGAGAGAGAGTGAAAAAGAGGAGCGGCGGCTAGGGTTAGCAGCAGCTTGGCCTGCTCAGCCCGTTCGCTATGTTTATACTAACCGGGCGATTTTTCATAAAAACTCCTGGTTTGTATAAAACCCACTTATTTATCCATCGCCTTGAGAATCATTTGCGTGTGAGCCTCTAAGCCCAAGTACCAGTCCAGTTAATGGCCCAACAAGCCCAGTGACTCCTCACTAGCTTTATTAATCAATTAATAACCCTTTATTAATTAATTAATCAATCGAATTGATGTCGCACATCGAATTCGACTGGGCCTCCGATCACGTTGGGTGCCAAACAACACCGCGTGAACCCGGAAGGTATTGGGGTTAAGTAACCCACTCTTGGAACCTTTCCGCCGACAGTTACCGCGTGGATATAATCCTTCATTCGTACAATGCTGTCGAGTCAACTCAGGGTATGGCGAGCTGTCAAACCCTAACCGGTCGACTCACTTAGATTGGATGCCGCTGATGAATATCGGAAAACTCCTTTCCCGATATTATCGTCCGTCCTGGCCAGGGACTTTCGCGCATCCTTCCTAGAGCATTCTCTCTAAGTACCGAGAGCGAATGATTCCTTATTGACACACAATTCCCTTCGACGGTATTCCGTTGTACCCAATCCTTGGCGTATTAGAATCCCGTGGCTAGAGATTCGTAAACCAAGGTCAAAGCACAGAAGTCCACCGACAAGGTGTCCTTGGTGTCTCAGGTCCGAGGACCATCCACGCAATTGCGACAATAGAATCAAGCTGGTAGACAGTGAGGTACAATACCATCCAGCGATTCAGTCGGATCAGTTCAGTGAACTCATTCTCCAATGAGCACCTACAGATTCGCCTTAGTGTCTCCACACAAGTGAACTCTTTCCACTACTACATCTCCTCTGGATATGATCTCTCTGATAAGGTGAAAGCGCCGCAGAATATGCTTCGATTTCTGATGAGACTGCGGCTCTTTCGCTTGCGCAATGGCTCCATTGTTGTCGCACAACAGTGGAACAGGATCAGAGATGCTGGGAACTACGCCGAGGTCGGTGATGAATTTCTTCAACCACACTGCTTCCTTGGCGGCTTCAGCTGCAGCGATGTACTCAGCTTCAGTCGTCGAATCTGCAGTGGTTACTTGCTTTGAACTCTTCCAGCACACTGCACCTTCGTTCAAAGTAAACACGAATCCAGATGTAGACTTACTATCATCTGGATATGACTGGAAACTCGAGTCAGTAAAGCCTCGCAGTTTCAAGTCACCTCCTCCATAGACAAGAAACATATCCTTAGTTTTTCTCAAGTATTTAAGGATACATTTCACTGCCTTCCAGTGCTCTTCGCCTGGATCAGCCTGAAATCTGCTCGTAACACTTAGAGCAAATGCAACATCAGGCCGTGTACATAGCATGGCGTACATGATAGATCCTTTGGCAGAGGCATAGGGTATTCTATCCATGAATGCCCTCTCATCAGGAGTCTTAGGAGATTGCTCCTTTGAGAGAATAATTCCATGTCTCATCGGTATGAGACCTCTCTTGGAATTTTCCATGCCAAACCTTTTGACTATGGTATCTATGTACAAGGATTGGGTCATTCCAAGCATCATCTTTGATCTATCTCTATAGATCCGTATTCCCAATACGTAGGATGCTTCTCCTAAATCCTTCATGGAGAAGTGTTTCGACAGCCAGATCTTTACTGATGACATCATTCCCAATGAGTAGTATGTCATCTACATAAAGAACTAGAAAAGTGACTGCACTCCCACTGGTCTTCTTGTACACACAAGGCTCATCTTCATTCTTAATGAAGTCATAAGACTTGACAGCCTCGTCAAATCTTATGTTCCAGCTCCGGGAAGCTTGCTTCAGTCCATAAATGGACTTCTGAAGCTTGCACACTTTATCTGGAGATTCTTTGGATGTGAAACCTTCTAGTTGTATCATATACACCTCCTCCTCAAGGTTACCATTGAGGAAGGCAATCTTCACATCCATCTACCAGATTTCATAATCAAACTGTGCAGCAATGGCGAGTAGAACTCTGATCGACTTTATCATAGCAACTGGTGAAAAAGTCTCGTCATAGTCAATTCCTTGCCTTTGACGATATCCCTTTGCCACCAACCTTGCCTTATATGTGTCGATCCGTCCATCAGCACCGATCTTTCTCTTAAAGATCTACTTGCAGCCGATGGGTACAATACCCTCGGACAAGTCATCCAAGTTCCAAACTTGGTTGATGTACATGGACTAGATTTCTGAGTTCATGGCTTCTCGCCATTTCCCGGCTTCTGGGCCTTCTATGGCCTCTTGGTAGGTTTTCGGATCATCATCCTCATTATATTGTACCTTAGACTTACCTTCAGCAATATGTCCTACATATCGTTCGGGTAGCCTAGGTACTCTATTAGATCTACGAGGCTCATCTGTATGTACCTGAACAGATTCAGGAACTAATATATCATCTGATGATAATGCAGCTGTTTGGGGATCTGGAACCTCTTCCAGTACTATTTTACTCCCACTGTTCTCCTGGAGAAGGTATTCCTCTTCCAGGAAGACAGCTTTCCTGGCGACAAACACTTTTTGTTCACCAGGATGGTAAAAATAGTATCCAAAGGTTTCCTTTAGATATCCCACAAACCTGCATTTATCAGTTCGTGATTCCAGCTTGTCTGGATCATGCCTCTTCACATAAACCGGACAACCCTAGACTTTAACATTTTTAAATTCTGGTTTCCTACCTTTCCATATCTCATATGGAGTAGAGGCCACAGACTTACTGGGTACTCTGTTCAGTAGGTATGCTGCTGACTCTAGAGCATACCCCCCAGAGGGACACTGGTAATCCTGAAAAGCTCATCATGGATCGCACCATGTCCAACAAGGTGCGATTCCTCCTTTCTGATACACCATTCATCTATGGTGTATATGGAGGGGTCAGCTGAGAAAGGATACCATTATCCTTTAAGAATTGTGTGAAGTTAGTACTTAAGTATTCTCTTCCTCGATCTGATCGAAGAGCTTTAATACTCTTTCCTAACAGCTTCTCTACCTCATTCTTGAACTCCTTGAACTTCTCAAACGCTTCCGACTTGTACTTCATTAAGTACACATAGCTGAATCTTGAGAAATCATCGGTGAACGTGATGAAGTATGAAAAGCCACCTTTGGCTTGGGTGGACATGGGACCACATACATCCGAATGTATTAGTTCCAGAATGTCCTTGGCTTGTTCTCCATGTCCAGTAAATGGAGATTTTGCCATCTTTCCCATAAGGCAGGATTCACATGTTGCAAACGATTCATAATCAAATGCTGTTAAATAACCATGCTTATGCAACTTTTGCAACCTGCTTTCGCCAATGTGCCCAAGTCTACAATGCCACATGTAGGCTTGGTTCACACAATTCTTGCTCTTCTTAAGAGCATTATTAATTTGAAGATTGTAATAAGAAACATCTAAGAGACATAGACCGTTGACTAAAGATGCCGAAGCTATTGATTTATTACCATAATAAATCGAACAACCTCTATTTTCAATAGTCAACCTATATCCTATCTTGTCCAAACAAGATATTGATATGATGTTCTTGATTATGCTAGGAACATAGTAACAATCTTCTAATAGTAAGGTGTCTCCCGATGGAAGCTTGAGGTTTGCTGTCCCAACAGCAATCGCCGCAACTTTTGCGCCGTTTCCTAGCCTCAATTCCACCTCGCCTTGTCTCAGCTTGGGCTTAGTTGTCAGCATATGTGCATCATGACAGATATGAGAAGCACATCCGGTATCCAATACCCAAGATGTGGAATCTCTAACTAACAAGTTGATATCTATCATATAGATATCTGAAGCTTCAGACAGCTTCACTCTTCCATGAGGTTTATCATTAAGGAACTTCTTGCAGTTCCTCTTCCAGTGACCATACTGCTTATAGTAGAAGCAGTCACCCTTCACTACTCTTTTGCCTTTGTCCTTTGATCCTTTATCGTTAGCTGTCATCTCTGCTTTAGGGGCATCCAATACCGATTCATTAGGAGGATCAGCTCCAGGGACAAAGTCAATGTGCTCAGATCTGAAGACATTCTTCAGGTATCTGAACCAATCCGAGTAGATCAGGTAAGTCAAAAGGGCATCAAGTATGTCACGGAGTGGGTTATTCGACGACATAATTTCCTACAGGAGATAAGTAAAATCTATTTAGCAGATGTTCAATTATTAAAATTTAAAACAAGATATGGTCTTTTGTTCAAGTTTAATTCTCACTCATTTTCGACGGACTGTATAACCCTCAGTTATACAGAACGGGAGACGCCGACAGTCTCCTAGTGGGGATTAGAATCTCAATGACTTGCACTACAGCCTTGTGGATAGCACAACAAACTGTAATACAATCATAGAGCACCCAACTCATGGGACTTGCAACTCCTTGCAATATCTGATCATGGCTTCGGTCCCCAAAGATTTAATGGCCTTGTAGATAGCACAACAAACCACTAATTCTGGTCTAAGTTAACCATCGTTACGCGACGAGCATAGATTTGCATGCAGCCCTTGTGGATAGCACAACAAAGCTACATGGTTCCTCTACCCCGATCTTTAGGCATCTAATGCCATAGCCACAGTTTCTCCTCCCAATTAAGCAGGCCTTGTGGATAGCACAACAAACCTGCCTAAAGTGATTCGAATCTTATGACTATAACGATGGTGGACCACGCGGTAAGTTCTTAACTACTCGCGTTACGGCTTAGAGTTTATCTGAGGGTATTTAGATAACTTTTATCTTGGTCTCTCCTAGGTGATAGTATATAAATACATCGTATATATTTACTAAATACTATACCTGCTTTGATTCATAATAAAAAAGAAATCAATGCATTTCATACATGTCATTAGTGTGGTCATGGATAGCACAGTGGGTTTGACTGGAGCCAACAGTCAAACAAACACACACAATCTAACACAACAATTATATTAGATATCCTGCAAACACATAGGCAAGAGATCTCCATCTTTTCGCCTTCCTAGTTGCAGCTGTGGATCGTCCTCGCTTCTTCCTCGGTTGCCTCGATCATATTACATTTAAATTCTAGAATTTACAAGTAAATTGAAGAAGGCCTTATGGCGAGTACAAGAGAGAGAGGGAGGTAGAAATACATCAGAGTATGAGAGAGAGAGGTGCGCAGACCTCTATTTATTAACAATTAATAAACAATCATACATCCACGATCCACACAATCCATTGATCACATGAATAATAAATTAAGTGCATATCCATGACCACGGTGTGTTTTAAACATTTCACACAAGATATAGCGCATCACATGGCTAAAATAAAAGAGTTTTTCAAAATAAATAAGTTTTGGCTTTCAGAAAGCTGGGATCCAATCAAAATTGGTATTTGAATTTCGAAAACTCATTTTATTAACTTAACATGCAATTAAATCAAAATTTAAAAGCATTAAACACACATCACATGTGCACACACTCCGAATTAATAATTCCAGATTATTCCATGCAAATTAGAACATTTCTAATAATCTAACACTTAGATTAAACCTCATTAATAATCTAACAATTAGATTATTAAAGATTAATCTAACCCTTAGATTAATCCAACAAAGTTAATTAAAAATTTAACACTTAAATTAATAATCAACCAAACTAATTATTAACTACTAATCTAACACTTAGATTAGCCAATTAATGTTAATTATTAATTTAACTCTTAAACCAATAATTAATACTAACTAATTAATAATTAATTAATCTAACTCTTAGATTAGATAATTAAAGTTATCATTAATTTAACTATTAAATTAATAACAACAATAATTAATTAAGAACTACTAATTTAACATTTAAATTAGTCATTTAAGCTAATTATTAATTTAACAATTAAATTAATAACTAACTCAAATATTAATTAACAATTAGCTGAGATAATAGTTAATAATCTAACAATTAGACTAATAACTATTAATAACTAATTTAATATTTAAATTAGTTAAATTGAGGTTAATAATCAATTTAACATTTAAATTAATATTAACTCCAACTAATTAACAACTAATTGCTAGTTAATACAAAATGATTAAAAAATCATTAATAAGCCCAATTAAATATAATTTGAATAATAATTTCAATCTTCAAAACAATTTTGAATATTAAAATTAAAAACAGTTCATTTTATATTCTAATGGGCTTGTTTAGGGAGTTAAATACGGTATAGGGGTTAGGGGTATAAATGGGGAATTGGGCCCAGCCCAAAGGAGAATCAGGTTCACTGGTTCGAGCCAGGGGCTCAGCCTGGTGTGAGCCCGGGCTCGGCCAAAGGGCCCGGACTCGGGGCACCCTGGACCAAGCCAGGGTCCAACCGGCCCAGCCGGCCCACAAGACCCGGCCCTCCCTGAACCGGCCCCGGGCCGGTTTCTTCCCCACCCGACGCACATCCCCTGCAAACCCTAACCCGCAGGTGGGCGGCGGCGGCTGGAGTTGCAGGCGGCACCGGCGGCCGCCCCCGGCCCAGCCCGGCCCCGGCCGGCGATGCCCCGGCGCCGGCGACGTGCCCGGCACCGGCAGGGCCGCCGGTGACCGGCGATTGGGGAGCAGTCCAAGCCCCAAAAACCCAAAAATCTGGTTTTTCAGGTTTCAAAAACTCGACTTTGGGCTCGATTTTGCAGCTCTTCAAGGCCACCTTTGCGCCGGCTATCATGCCCGGTGTGTAGTGGTGACTATCACCAAGAGATCCAGAGATCTAACCCGCCATCCCAACGCTTGGGAGGCATGCACGAAGCCGCCAAAATACCTCGATTCATCATCTCATGAAGAACTCCGAAAACCCCAAAATAAAATCCGAAAAATCATAGAAAAATAATCAAATTATTTGTGTTCATCTTATGAACACTATTCCGTCATTTTAATCGGATTAAACGCATGGAATAACTCATGAAAAATTAATTTAGAGATCCGAAACGGGACGAGAAACAGTGGAACCTAGCTCTGATACCACTGTTGGGTTTTCTCTGGTTTCTCCGGATCGCTCACGCAGCGGAAAATAAAATATTACACCGATCCGTTTTCCCGTTTCGAACGAACTAAAACTACGATTATCGAATAATCGATTCTCACTGTGTGCGGATTCGAATCCGCAGCGGTTCGGTTCCGTCGGTGTGACACCGCAAGCCGCGCAAGCGCCCGACCTCTAGCGAAGTCTACGCGATCCTCCCTGCGACGGATATCCTCACGTTCCTCGTTCTTCGCAGCCCACAAAACCTTCGCCGGTCGCCGCAACGCGCGGACGATTTCCCGTCGAACGGGATTCGGAGAAGCGGCGGAGCAGATCTAGATCTGTCTGGACGCCAGAGAGAGAGTGAAAAAGAGGAGGGGCGGCTAGGGTTCGCAGCAGCTTGGCCTGCTCAGCCTATTCGCTATGTTTTATACTAACCACGCAGTTTTTGATAAAAATCCCCGGTTTGTATAAAACCCACTTATTTATCCATCGCCTTGAGAATCATTTGCGTGTGACCCTCTAGGCCCAAGTACCAGTCCAGTTAATGGCCCAACAAGCCCAGTGACTCCTCATTGGCTTTATTAATCAATTAATAACCCTTTATTAACTAATTAATCAATCGAATTGATGTCGCACATAGAATTCGACCGGGCCTCTGATCACGTTGGGTGCCAAGCAACACCGCGTGAACCCGGAAGGTATTGGGGTTAAGTAACCCACTCTTGGAACCTTTCCGCCGACAGTTACCGCATGGATATAATCCTTCATTCATACAATGTTCTCGAGTCAACTCAGGGTATGGCGAGCTGTCAAACCTAACCGGTCGACTCACTTGGATAGGATGCCACTGATGAATATCGGAAAACTCCTTTCCCGATATTATCATCCGCCCTGGCTAGGGACTTTCGCGCATCCTTCCTAGAGCATTCTCTCTCTAAGTACCGAGAGCGAATGATTCCTTATTGACACACAATTCCCTTCGACGGTATTCCGCTGTACCCAATCCTTGGCGTATTAGAATCCCGTGGCTAGAGATTCGTAAACCAAGGTCAAAGCACAGAAGTCCACGGACAAGGTGTCCTTGGTGTCTCAGGCCCGAGGACCATTCACGCAACTGCGACAATAGAATCCAGCTGGTTGACAGTGAGGTACAATACCATCCAGCGATTCAGTCGGATCAGTTCAGTGAACTCATTCTCCAATGAGCACCTACAGATTCGCCTTAGTGTCTCCACACAAGTGACTTATGAGATCAGTCACCCTCATCGTATGAGCAGGAGTAATCTGTACTAGTATAACCGGATATCCGATGTCCTTCTCGGATATCCTCCGACGAGGAACAATTAATAATATGTGTGTTTAAGTGATCAGTCTCATTAGTATGATCTCATCATAATCTGATCACTATAGCACATATTCACGGACTTCATTATAAAACGAGAATTAATGCGATTTACACATAATGAATATTATGCCATTATATTAATAAATGAACGAGATTTACATAGTCAGATTGGCTTACAGGCCACCTAAAACTAACAGATTGTACCCGGAGTATCCATCTAAGAAGCAAAAGTACTTCTGGCCCGATAACTTTTCCAGAATTTGATCCATGAATGGGAGTGGAAAGTGATCCTTCTTAGTCATGAGATTCAGCTTTCGGTAATCAATGCACACTCTCCATCCCGTGGTGAGCCTAGTGGGTACCTCTTCTCCATGATCATTCTTGATAACTGTTAATCCAGATTTCTTGTGTACCACTTGAGTTGGGCTGACCCATTTACTGTCTGATATAGGGTAAATGATACCCGCATCCAGCCATTCCACAACTTCCTTCTTCACCACTTCTTTCATATTGGGATTAAGCCGCCTTTGCATCTCCCGACTGGGCTTAGAATTCTCTTCCATATAGATATGATGCATGCAAATGGACGGGCTAATTCCCTTTAAATCTGCCACCGACCATCCAATGGCACCCTTGTGGTCTTTGAGGACCTCGGTTAATTGGGCCTCCTGCGGCGATGTGAGATTTGCCGCAATGATGACCGGGAGAGTTTGGTCCAGGCCCAAAAAGATATACTTGAGAGACTCAGGTAATAGTTTGAGTTCAAGCTCAGGAAGGTCCTCTAAGGATGGCAAAGCGGGCTCAGATTGTAAGGCTGGTAAAGGTTCAACCTTGGGCCAATATGCTAATGGGCCGGGCGAATCCTTTAAAATATTGGCTTCCTCCAAAAGGTCATATGTGGACATCTCATTTTCTTCAACCAGATTATCCAAGATATCAATGGTATGGCATTCTTCTTCATGATCTGGGTTTTGAGATGCTTTGAAGACATTAATCTTGACCTTTTGACCCCCAAATGAAATGTCCATTATGCCAGTTTCACAATTTATATTAGCTTTGGCAGTGGCTAAGAATGGATGAACCTAGGATGATCGGAGTGTGAATGAGTTCCTCAGGTAATGCCATATCCAGAATAAGAAAATCCACGGGAAAATAACAATCATGAACCTTCACAATAACATCCTCAATTAATCCCCGTGGAGTCTTCACAAACCTATCAGCCAACTGCAAGATGATGGGTGTGGGCTTTAATTCCCCAATATCAAATTTCTCATAAATGGCTCTTGGCAAGAGGTTCACACTAACACCTAAATACAATAAAGCTCTATCAAATGTAACTCCAGCTAAGTCACATGAGATTAAAGGTGCTCCAGGATCCTTTAACTTCTTGGGTAAATGATTCATCACAATCGCACTAACATCTTCTGAAAGCCGAACCTTTTCGGGTGACATTCTAGATTCTCTTCGTGGAGTACATAATTCCTTGAGAAACTTAGCATAAGCTGGCACATGCTTGATGGCATCCAGAAGTGGAATATAAATTTGGACTTGTTTGAATAAATCCAACAACTCATCATTCTGGGCCAGTTTCTTCTTGGCATTGGACTTATCTAACAAGGCATTAGGAAATGGCATCCTAGGTTGATAAGAACTTGGGCCTTCATCTATCTTCCCTTTTCCTTTCAGATCCTCCTCCAACTTCTCCATGTTGGGTTCAGCCTCACTCTCACTTTCAATTTCATGAGGCCCATCAGTGGAACCCTTGGCTAACTCTCGATTTGTATGTGGGTTTTCTAAACTTTTCCCACTCCTAAGGGCTAAAATGGCTTTAGCATTCTCAAATTGCGGCCCTTTAGGTTGTGGTAATGGGCCAGGCTGAGGTAAAAGACCCGATTGCTGTGGAAAACTCGGAGGTTGATTCTTTGGATTGGCAATGGGTTGACTAGGAAGTTGACCCACTTCTCATCTCATCGTAGCTGCAACTAGTTGGCCCATTTTTCTTTCCAACTTAGAAATGGATTGTTGTTGGGTCAAAATCAGTTGTTGGAGTTGAGTGAATTTGTCATCAAAGTTGGACTGAGGAGGTTGTTGGTAAGTGGGTGGAGGATGGTATTGGGTTGATTGTCCAGATTGGAATGAGTGGTAGTGGGTCGGTTGACCTGATTGGAATGATTGATAATGGGCCGGTTGACCTGATTGATACTGAGCCGATTGAGAAAATTGGGCTTGAGATCCCCTAGTCTGAACATTTCTATAGAAATTAGATTGCTGTTGAAATGAATTCTGTGGCTTTTGGGCTTGATGCATGGGAGGATTGGACATTGGTAATGGGGCCTGCTGATTCTTCCAAGAGAAATTAGGGTGGTTTCTCCAGCCAGGATTGTAAGTATTTGAGAATAGATCATTATTGGGCCTGGAGAATCCCTGGGCAGCCTAAACTTGTTCTTGAATGAATGGTGGAAGTTGGGCATTCATTCACTTGATGGGTTGGACTTGTGCATAAGGCACAAATGTCATGATTAGCAGAAGATGGGCCTTCATATGGACTAGATTGTGTTGGATAAGTAGGCTCTTGCTTGTTTAAGGCCAAGAGTTGGTCTAGTTTCTGGGCCAAGATGTCTACCTTATCCAATTTCTGATTAATCAGATTTATGTCCATTCTAGATTCGGTCTCTCCACGGGCCTTGAGTTCATACATTCCAGTTCGTTTAGATGGCCCAACAGACCTCTCATAAGATGATAATGAGGCATGATTGATGGAATTTTCACTTAACATCTCAAAAAGATTATAGGCCTCATCTTCATTTTTCATCATAAATACCCCTCCACATGAGGCATCCACCATCTGTCTGAACTGTTCAGACAATCCTTCATAGAATGCTTGGACAATTTGCCATTTTGAAAGCCCATGATGAGGGCATTTCCTAAGCAATTTTTTCAGTCTTTCCCAAGATTCATGGATCAATTTCTCAGGAGTTTGGGTAAAACTCGTGATGGCCCTTCTCATGGTATTGGTCCATCCTATGGGATAGAACTTCTTGAGAAATTCTTTATGCATTTCTTCCCATGTCCTAATGGGCCTTCCTATAGTCCCCAACCAATATTTAGCCTTATCCTTTAATGAAAAGGGAAATAAGGTCAACTTAAGGCCATCATCGGTGAAATTCTGGATCTTCACCGTGGAACAGATTTCTAGAAATTCATCTAGATGTTTATAAGGATCTTCATTAGTATTCCCATAAAAGGATGGGAGCATCTGAATGGTGCTAGATTTAATTTCATATTGATTGGCTGGATTCTGAGGAAGATGAATACATGATGAAGGTTGATATAGATTTGGAATGAAATAGTCCTTCATTTGCTTTGGTGGGTCCTGATTATCAGCCATTTGATCTTGTGATGGATTTCTTTGATGTAGGATTCTTTCTATTTCAGCAAATGGTCCTAGAAGGTTAGGGTTTTGAGATCTCCTACCTTGCATACACTAGGACTGATAGAGAGATGATGGATTTGAATTTTGTTTTTTATTTGTTTTTTTTTTTTTTATGCAAACAATTTTGACAAATAAATTATCCTAATGATCTAATGTTAACCTAGACTCTCTATGTGAATTTTCTTACAAGGTGAATGGAGTCCACCTCAAGTCACAACCACAATCAATCAACGGCCAGGTAAGAGGTGGGGTAGTGGGAGGCTCCCCCTACTTTCGTAGGGACCTAATTAGAGAACCACTTTCCCGCTTAGGCGTTTGCCTTTTTAACGTCTAGCCTAGACACCGTTGCCAAAAATAGAGGCAACCCGAAATTTAAACCACTCACGATGTAAACCCTAGATTCTCTTTCGACTTGTTTTTAATTGGATTAGGAAATGCCAATGTAAGGAAGGTGATTTGTGGGCTAAGGAAGGGTGATCAAATCCCTACCTTATGTGGTTAAAGTTGTTGCCCTTAAAGTCTTTTTGAATGCAATACAAGGCAATAAGCAAATCAATGCAGGGTGTGTTGATACAATCATGAATGACTTGCTAAAATTGAAACACGTACCTTTCCCCCGCAATCTTCAACAATTTATGGAAATAACTATGAAAGGAAACTAGCTCATGCTTTCCTAGAATGATGAATGCCTAGCATGGAAGGTTGCTAATCTTGGAAATGCAGATTTTTAAATTTAGATGTTCTTCTTTTGTTTCTTTTTTTTAGTGAATGGAAACCTATCTAAACTAGAAACTACAAAAATGGAAACTAATTAAAGTAAGGAAATTGAAACATAGAAAGTTGGAACACACTTACCATGATATCGGTTTCCTTTTTCTTTTATTTTTTCAATATACCTGCAAAAATAAGAAAAATAAGGTTAGCTAAAGATTAATTACACTAAATCCAAGATAATCAAAATTAAAAATCTAACTCCCCGGCAACAGCGCTAAAAATTGATCGTTCCAAATTGTGTGTCATTAACCACTCATAAGAACGTTCAATCTAAATTTATTCGGCTCATTTAAATTAGATTTTGAAAATTAATAATGGTGAGTCCGAGTCGATCCACAGGGAAATAGAATCTTAATATTTGAAAACTTTGGATTTTGATTGATCTAGAAAAAGAATTAATGATTTGCGTTAATTAATTAGATATTTAATCACAACAACAACTTAATCAACTAACACAACTAAAACTACAACAAAAATAACTAACTAAGTGAACTAATAAAAACAATACACGCACAGTCTTGTAAAAAAAAAAGAAATAATCAATTAAATGAAAAAACTCTAAATACTATTGTCATTAACCATTACCCATCTAACAACAAAGAATAACCTTACAAACTTTTCTGGACTTAATCAATCTTAAAATAACATTCAAACAACTAAACCTAAACAAAACAACTAAATAAACTAGACAAGATAATGAGAACAGTTGCCAAACAGTGGTAATAGGGCTCCTGTTTTGCTGGGTGTAGTGAACCGGGCTCGGTGAGCCAACCGGAGAGCTTGAAAGGTCTCGGCACACTGGACCAACGCAGGGGCGATGCAAGAGGCGAGCTTGGCAGTGGCGCTGTGAACCGGCCGCAGGGTGTGCGGCAGACTACACCAAGTCGTGGGCCCCTTGCGGCAGGCGCGTTGGACCGACAGGGGGAAGGCGCGTTGGACCAGCGGCGCGTTGAACCGAAGTGGCGCTGCAGACGAGGCAACGCGGCAGACAGTGCGGCGCGGCATACGATGGCGCTGCAGACGAGGCGGCGGGTGGGGCGGCGAGCTTCCCGCCTCGCAGGGCTCGAACGACGATGTCGAGCTGGCGGGGCGGTTCGTGAGCTGCCGCGTGGCGGGCTTCCTCGTACCGCGACAGAGGGAGAGGAAAAGGTGGAGAGAGAGAGGGAGAAAACAGAAGGAGAGAGAAAAAGTAAAGGGGAGAGAGAGGAAGAGTCTGCAGGAAAGAGACAGAGAGAGGGAGAGAAAATGCGGGAGAGAGAGAGAGAGACAGAGAGGAAAAGGTGGAGAGAGAGGGTCTGTGGGAGAGACAGAGAGAGGGGGAGAAAATACGTAATAGGGAGAGAGGGAGAGGCTGCGGGGGAGAGAGGAAAGAAAACATAAAGAGAGAGGGAAACTGGAGAGCGAGAGTTGGAAACTGGAAAGAGAGAGTTGTACCCGGGTTTAGGGTCCGTGTCCTTTTTAAAGAAAAAGAGGGGAGAGACTTTTTAAAATAAAGAAAGTGGGGAGAAAGGAAGACGGCTGGCCCCTTAAATTAGGGTTTCGAGGAGTAAATGACCAGTTCGCCCCAACGTCTTTTATTTTTCCAAAAAGATGGGCGATTCTGTTGAGATTCGAACCCCAGACCTCCCACAAGCCCGCAACGACTTACACCACAACTTCTTTCATGCCCTGTTCAATTTAAATAAATTCAAATTAGCATATTTTCATAAAAGTCGTCACATTTATTTATTATTTCATCTCGGTTTTGTCGAAAAACCGCAAACGCGCTATACTCCATTAATCACATGAAATGACGATGTTTTTAAGTCGGAATTTGACGAAATTAGTACCGTTGGAATTGGTACGAAATTATCTATCATTTCATGCTATTTTGCGGATGAAAACTCGAGTATGATGCGCATGATGGCCCTTAAATGATCAATTTAACCATTTATCAACCACACGTGTGGCCGTCCGACTCGTCGGATGGCTTTAAGAAGCCCGGGGCCTCCTAGTTGCTCTCCCTACCCTTTCTTCCTCTTCTTTCCTGGTTCCGATTTCTCCTTCACCCTCCCATGGCGCGAGTTTGGCTTCCCCGTTCTCTTAGGAGGAGGAGGACCGGTGGTGGCGATGGTAAGGCGGCAGCGGCCGGCGGCGGCGATGGAGCGAGCACCAGCGGCGGCGGGGTGGGTGTTAGCGGCGGCGGCGAGGAAGAGCAAGGCAAGGACACGCGCTGCGTCGAAGAGGAAGAAGACGAAGAAGAGAGGGCGGCGGAAGAGGATGATGAAGAGGAGGAAGATGAAGTTGATGAAGAGGAAGAAGAAGAAGAAGATGAGGAGGAAGACGGCGGCAACGAGGAGGTTCCCCCCAAGAAGAAGAAGGTGAGTTCCTCTGTTCTTTTTTTTGATCCGTGGTGGCCGGCGTGGCAGACGGCAGGGGATTGCGCCGTCCGTCCGTACGGACGGCGGACGGGTCCGCCGCCCATCCGTACGGACAACGAGTAGGCCCGCCGTCCATCAAGGTGGGTGGCCGGCTGTCCCACTCACACAAAAAAAAAAATTTGTATATTCATGCCCCTAACTTTTGATCTTGTTGGGATTTGCAGGGCCCACAGAGAGTCCGGGGCAGAGTTTCTTGGGAGTTGGTCTGGGCCTGGTACCATGCGCTGCCCGATCGGCTCCTTTTCCAGGTGGATGCGGTTGGGTTTGGGCCGTTGTTTCGGATCCGACCATTCATGATTGATGCACCCTTCTTGGTGGCTCTGCGAGAGCGCTGGGATAACAGATGCATAGCCTTCATCATGCCCTGGGGACACATGCTGCCCACGTTGGAGGATGTCTCCTTTTTGACAGGCTTGCCGGTCATTGGTGACCCTGTAGTGGGTCCTGAGCTCAGAGATTACAGGCAGCTATTAGATCGACTCCTGGGTGAGGGGTACTATCGGGTTCAAGGAGCACTATCTCACATACCCCTCGGGCACTTTGCCCGGTCCCTGGGACTGAGTCGGGTACGGCGGATGCCGAGCGAGACTCTTGAGGCTTTTGCTGAGAGAGTGGAGGCTTTGCTGGACTTGGATGGCCGCTTAGACGATGAGAATTTACGGATCTTCCTCTTGTTCTTCTTCGGAAGGCTGCTATTTGCTACAGCTTCAGACAAGGTTAACTTGAAGTATCTGCCGCTGTTGGAGGACCTCCAAGCAGCGAAGAAGATGGCATGGGGAGCTGCGATGCTGGGTCACCTCTTTTCTCATCTGGTGAGCTATCGCCAAGGATCCGGCAATTTGGGCGGGTTCAGCCTTTTCTTCAGGTAATCCTTCTTGATTGTTGACCTCTGTCTTTCCTCACCTATGTTGGTTGATATTGACTGTGTTGTCCTTTGTAGATCTGGGGTTATACCCGCTTTCCCATCGGCGGCGGGGCCGTCTCTACGGATTGTGAGGGATGGACTCCACTTATGGCGCGGTGGGAAGTGATCCGGGATTATCGTCCCGTGATGTACTGCGTGGAGGACATCCGTGCCCAGCTCGACACATTTCCTCCTCACATGGTGAGTAATTCAAGATATATGTGCATCTCGACCAATGATTAAGTCTGACCTTTTACTTCATTCAGGTGGTGTGGATGCCATATGCAGAGGAGGACCTTGCTGATCATCCATGGGTGTCTCAGAGTCTCTCCCAATTCCGGCGGGAAGTGCCCTTGCTATGTGTGAACATCTGTGACGACCTCTTTGTTCGGATGGCCTTCTGCACATGGGGATGGCACCAGCCTTTACTTGCCTTTCCAATCTATCCTGATATGAACCGCGGTCGTCGCCGATCTTCTATAATTGGTCAGGACTGGCGAGTGGTAAGGCGAGCTGAGATTGAAGTATGGTACCGCACCGGGGATGCCCTGCAGGAGGATAAATTCCTGCGAGATAGTTACACATACTTGGGGGATTACGCCCGGCGGTATGCGGACCGCATGTTTCTGGATGCGCGGCGGGTGCGTTAATCTAAACCCTTCAATTCATTTCACTCAATCTTTTCTCACTGACTGATCTTGGTGGTATTCCTGTAACAGATGCCCGAAATCGAGGCTGTGCAGATTCTAAAGAATCAAAATGAGATTCTGGTTCTGCAGACGAGTGACCTGCTTCGCCAGATTGGAGAATTGGTGAGAAGTCTGATTTCTGGTTTCGGGTGTGAGATTGTCCTTTTATTTTGTGAAACTCTTGTGATGCAGAGAGAAACGCTGGCCCGTCACGGGCTGCGAGGAGATCCTGGTGCGGGCTCATCATCTCAGGGGCCAGCTGCCCCTGCTGATTGGGAGGCGAGGTTGCAGGATGCCCTCCGTCGTGCGGAGGCCCGGGAGGCGGACTTGGCACAGCAGGTGAGGATTGTTCCACTCTTGTGTTATTCCGATTGAGCTTGCTTAACCCTAAGTTCCTTTGCAGCGCCAAGAGGTAGACACTGCTTTATCCAGGGTGCAAGAATTGGAGAGCCTCAATCAGCAGTTGAGAGATCAGGTCTTAGAGGAGCAGACTGCTCAGGCCAGGGCAAGAGAAGGATCCCACCTCGACGTGTACTGGGAGGGTAAGATAGCCAGCTTGCGAGAAGAGCTGACGAGGTCGCAGACAGAGGTGAGGGAGCTTGACTTCAAGTACCGGACCCTGTGGGACCGAGTGATGAAGAAGGGGCGAGAACGAGCCACGAGATCCAGCGCACATAGTCCAGGAGCTCGTCCCCCTATTTCTGCCCCATCGGCTGGCCAGGCACTTGCTGGGAGCTCTATCTTTAGAGACCTCGACTCCCTTCTTGCTGAGGACGTGTGGAGAGCACTACGACCTGCTGGCTCATCGGGGTCTATGCAACCGGCATCAGGTCATCGCCGTGCTCGGGAGGATGACGCTGAGAGTCAGATGAGGCACTCTTCTCGCGATAGGAGAGAGGATGAGGCGGAAGGAAGGAAGAGGGATTGAGAGCTGATATAGGGGTATGCCCCTGCATCGTGATGTATGAACATTATGTTATGCTTGCATATTTGACTATTTGTATATGGGCTTCTTGTTTTGCTTTTTGTTCATACCTGTTCTTCCTGCATGCACAACATTAGGGGAAACAATTAGTAATATCTATTTTCGGTCCCTTGCCCAAAAGAGCAACTACATTTTCCCTAGCCTTCGCATAGGGTCAAGGGGCCATGTCCTACTAATCAGACAAAAGAAGATCATTGAAATCAATGTGACAAGAAAATATGCAAATGCTAGCGGATATTAACAAGTGGGGTGTGTGATGAACGAAAGCATGTTTTTTGACTCCGACGACCTGGTGACTGCCCAAACTTAGCCTGATTGAATGATGGAAGGGAAATGCACACTCAAATTCCCAAGTATCCTAAGCACACATCTAGATTGATTTGGGCCTCTAGACTCCTCAAACTAACCTTGACCGGCTAAGACTCATACTGATGACAATACCGTCATGTCATGCTTAGGCTCCCAGCAGCTTCCGATCACCAAGTTTGCCCAAAAAGTTTTCGAGGTAAATGATTTGCCCGACTTGGGTCTCTTTCCTCACAATCTAGAAGGTATAAGATGGAACACCTTGGAACCCCAACGGTCAACCGCGCGACGCTGACCCGGAATCAGACGTCGTCGCACCTATTGGTGACGCGCATGCATTGACCTAAGCCCGAAGTCTTGAGAGTGCTCATTGAGATTATGGCTAAGGGATTGATTCACCAGAAACACTGACATTACTCTTCACCCATTTTGGACTCCTGTGATCATGTGAGCATATGATGATTTTTGAAAAAAACGAACCATTTTAAAATGATATTCGTTCTTTAGATAGCTATCTCGTGTTAAACCTTGGGGGAGAAAAGGTGAAGAAATTTTGGAGACAAACCTCACAGGAAGATCGACAAAACCGTTAAAAGGGCGAGCTATGACAAAACGGACCCCTTTTGACCTCCTAGATGCCCCTATTTTGACTTTTCAGGCCTTTGGTAGATTTTATGGCCAGGCACGGTCACGACCAGGCTTTTTTGTATGATTGGTTAAACCCCTTTTCTTTTTTGTATTTCTTTTCCACTCTTGACATTTTTCGAGGTTATTTGATATTCCGCCTGCGGGGACACTGCCCTCTTTACGTGCTCTGGTCCTTTAATTGTTGGGCCCTTTTGAGGGGTTACATCTATCGGGTTGTTGAGGAACCGCAGTTTGCTGAGCTCGACCGTTTAAGGGTGTCGACTGTCTTGATCGGTTGAGAGACGAAGAGCAAAGGTTGCAGTTTGACAGTATACTAAAGACTTCGAACTCATTCTAAGAAGGTTCTCTTTGAAAAACGTGTAGATGTGTGCATCTCATGATGATCATAGGGATCCGTATGAAAGTAAAGTAGACACGTCTAAGGTTCTGGTGGACCAAAGTCTTAGCCAAACCTTAATGTTTAACCCAATCTATCATGCAACTAGACCTAGACAGGGGGTTATGTGGCAGTCACCAGACAGCTGGATTTTGTGTCTTTTCTAATTTTTTTGTCATTTTCATTGAAGTATGTGCATATTTACAAATATTTTTTGTTGCTTTTTGGAATATTTCATTTTTTTGGATTTTGAAAATTTTGATTTTTTTGTGCGTTTTTATGGGTAAAACTTCTTCAGAAACACCCCATTCCACGAGTGGGGTAACTCCTCTCCTTTTTCATTGATTAAGCGGTATGCATTACCTGAGTATTCCTCCTTGATTACAAATGGACCTTCCCAATTTTCTTGCAACTTGCTCCTAGGACCAGGAATTTTGATCATTTTTCTCTTGAGTACCATTTCCCCAATTTCAAATTTTCTTTCGAGAACCTTCTTTACATAGAATCTCGCAATTCTATTTCTGTACACTTGAGCATGGTTTGCCGCCATTATCCTTTTTTCATCTAATAGTTCCAGTTGGGAAAACATGGCCTTACGACGTTCGACATCGCTAATTCCATTATCCAACTGCACTCTTAGAGAAGGAAGGAGAATCTCATATGGAAGTACCGCATCTGTTCCGAATGTCAGTGCATAAGGGGTTTGTCCGGTGGGGGTTCGGACAGAAGTGCGATACGCCTAAAGAGCTTCAATTAGGCGATCCGACCAGTCTGAATAATTGTGAGATTTGCAAGTTCTTTTGATGATTCGAATGAGAGTCTTATTGGTGGCTTCGGCTTGACCATTTCCTTGTAGATAGTAAGGCGAAGAGTGGTGCAAATTAATGCCATACTTGTTGCACATGTCTTGGAGCTCTTGGGAGATGAATTATGGTCCATTGTCGATGATGAGATCGCGCGGTGTCCCGAACCTGGCGAGAATGTTGCGCTTGATGAACTTCACCACCATGGATGCTTTGATTTCCACAAACGCTTCCGCTTCTGCCCATTTAGTGAAATACTCAGTGGCAGTTAAGATAAATGATTTCCTTTTTATTTCACCTGATCGATCCTCTAGAGGTCCTATAACGTCGAATGCCCACATGGCGAATGGCCAAGGGGAAACGATGGATTTGAGAGATGATGAAGGTGCATGAATCTTGTTGGCGTGTAACTGACATATCAAGCACCTCTGAACAAATATGGAACAATCAGCCTCCATTGAAGGCCAATAATAGGACATGAGGAGCTTCTGAGTTAAGGCACGACCATTGATATGACCGCCACAATCGCTTGCATGAGCTACTTCCATGACATGATGGATTTCGGCATCATCTAAACACCGAAGGAGCACCCCACTAAAGGATCTTCTGAAAAGGAGTCCGCCTAAGATAAGGTAGCATTGAGACGCACGGCGGATAGCCTTGCGGTCAGAAGTTGTGGCATAAGATGGGAATGATCCATCGTGAAGGTAGTTCATGATGTCAAAATACCACGGATTCCCAACATCCCAATCGGGGGTGAGTTCTTCCGTGATAGCTGAGACATGCTCTGATAATGAGAGGAGGAATTGTTGGAACCAAGGGTCCCGGAAGGAGGGTGAATCTTGCTTGTGTAGAGTGATGGTGGCTGAACTTTTGGTGATGGGAATTTCTAGTGCTGAAGACAGGGAGGCCAGGCATCCGCTAAGATGGTCTGGGACCTAGGCACATGTACATAGGTAATCCTCCTGAAATGCCTGGTTAGCGACCTCACTAACTCCTGATATGGCTTCAATTTGGAATCCCAGGTTTGATACTTACCCACGGTTTGGCGGAGGATCAATTGAGAATCTCCAATTATCCTCAATTCCAGGACTTTGAGGACCAACGCCAATCTTAAGCCAACTAGGAGAGCCTCATATTCAACGACATTGTTGGTCACTGAGAAGGAGAGTTGGCAAGCGTGCGGAATACTTACCCCTTCCGGAGATACGAGGACCACTCCTATCCCACTGCCTTGAGAATTAAGCGCCCCGTCGAAGTAAAGGACCCAGGATGGGGTGTCATCCACTATTAGACCTAACTCCTCATCTGGGAATTCATCGTGGGCGGGCGAAAATGTAGGCAGCGGATGATGAGCTAGGTGCTCGGCAATTGCTTGCCCCTTTATAGCCTTCTGATTTACATAGGTGATGTCAAATTGGTTCAAGAAGGTTTGCCATCGCACCAGCCTATCTGTTACAATTGGCCGCTCTAGCAAATATCTTATCGGGTCCATTCTTGCTAGGAGTTTGACCTCGTGGGCAAGGAAGTAGTGCTTCAATTTCTACACTACCCAGACGACGGCCGCACATGTCCTTTCCATGGCAGTGTATCGCTTTTCAGCATCATTAAAGAGCTTGGAGAGATAGTACACTGCTCTTTCTTTCTTCTCGTCGTCAAGTTGGGCCAATACTGCTCCAGCCGATTCTTCAGTGGTGGAGACATATAGCAATAAAGGCCGCCCCGGGATAGGAGCCATAAGGACGGGTGGATTGAGGAGATAGCTCTTCAATTCGTCGAAGGCCTTTTGACACTTATCACTCCAAATAAACTTTGCCCCTCCTTTCAATAAATCATAAAAGGGTTTACATCTCACAGAATGTTGAGATATGAACCGTCTGATGAATTGTAAACGGCCGATGAGACCCTTTATATCCCTGACATTTTTAGGAGGGGGCATTTCCACTGTCGCCTTCACTTTGTTTGGATCGACCTCAATCCCCCTTCTGCTTACCATGAACCTTAGCAATTTACCAGAAGAAACACCGAATACGCACTTTTTTGGGTTCATTTTCAGTTGGTGCTCCCTTGACCTCTGCATTACAGCCCTAAGAACTTGAGCGTGTCCCTTCCTGGTTTTAGACTTCACTAAGATGTCATCCACATAAACCTCCATGTCGATGTGAATCATGTCATGAAAGATCGCCATCATTGCCCTCTGGTAGGTGGCTCCAGCATTCTTAAGCCCAAATGGCATGCCATGTAGCAATAAGTTCCCCATGGGGTTATGAAAGATGTTTTCTCTTGGTATTCTTCAGCTAGTCGGATTTGATTATATCCCGAAAAACCATCCATGAAGGACAACATTTCAAATCCAGCCGTGTTATCGACCAGCAAGTCTATATGAGGTAGTGGGAAATCATCCTTTGGACAGGCTTGATTGAGATTGCGAAAATCTATGCAAACCTTAACCTTTCCGTCCTTTTTTGCCACGGGGACAATATTCGATACCCACTTAGGATAGAGCACTACCCGAATGAACTTGGCCTTGTGTAATTTGTCAACCTCTTCTTTTACTTTAAGTGCTAATTCCGGTTGTAGCCGTCTCAACTTTTGTTTCACGGGTTTAGCGTCAGGCTTGAGGATTAACCGATGTTTCACCAATTCTGTGTTTAATCCGGACATATCCTCATATGTCCAAGCAAACCCGTCATGATCTTCCCGGAGCACGGCTATAATAGACCATTCTTCTTCCGAACTTAATATGGCGCTAATTAGCACTATCTTCGGATCCTTCTCTGTTCCAAGGTTGACTTCTTTAGTGGGTTCGTCGATGGCCGACGAAGGTTCATCAAACCGTCTTGTCTCATTGACAAGTGGTTCGGTCAAGTCATCCTCGTCTTCCCCTTCGCTAAGCTCAAATACTCCCAGACCATCACTGTAATATTCGTCTTTCACAAGTTCCAATGGCTCAGAGATGACCCCTATCTGAAGAAACTTATCCATTTTGTTCCAAACTTTACACCTATTTGCTAACTCCTTAACTAAGAACAAAGGAACTTGCTTAGCCCTACAATCCCTAGACAGGGAGGAGGCTATCCTAATTCCTAAACTACTATGTACATGACCCGGAGAATGGGTCAGTTTTGTCCCGGATGGGACAAGGGTAGATCCTTGGGACAAAGATTCAACGATGGCGGGGTGGCCCCACCATGTAAACTCCTCGAAAGTGACTTCGCTCCCTTCATGATGAGAATTGGACATTTTTTTTCGCGACCAAACGCCTCTAACATGAAACATTCAAAAGAAGAGGCGTTGGTCGGAGCTGAGAGCATCGGGATGGAAGGTGGGTGGAACAAGAAAGGAATGAACGTAGCAGGGGCGGGTTCATCCTTGACCAAGAAGAGCCCTGTCGGTGGGCTGTTTGATTCGTGAAACAAGGACGATATGCCAAAATCTTCTTCATTTTCCTCTCGACTATCCTCATTCTCTTCTTGCACTCCCTCTTCTATCCTGGGCAACTCCTGCTTCTTTCTCACAAAGTGATTCATGAGGGACCATTTCTTTGTTCCTTTTGGTGGTTCAGTAGACATGTAACCCAGGCCACATCCCCCAATGACAGGGTTCTCTAAGATGGGGTCATGATTGCCTTGTTCTTCTCTTCCTAACCCGGAGCCTGAGCTATACCCCATCTTACTCATGAGCTGCCAACCTATGCCGGACCTAGGCCTGAGATGAGAATTGAATGATGAAAGGACGGGCTCTTTACCTTTCCTGGAAGTTATCATGGATAGAATCTGTTCTGCTGTTACTGAGTCCTGTGACTCAATATAGGGAGTGCTTTTGACCTTCGCAATCTTCCCGTTATACGGGAACTTATAGCACTGGTGGTTGGTGGATGGGACTCCCAAGGTTTGGTCCATCCAAGGTCTCCCTAGAATAACATTGTAGATTGGCTTAACATCTAGGATGTAGAATTCCGAAATCATGGCTACCGGGCCGATTTCCAGTTGCAAGAAGATCTTTCCATCTGCTGGTCTTTGGGAATTATCATAAGCCGAGACCATCATGGAGGTGGACTCAATCTTCTCCGGATCTATCCCTATCCTTTTGAGGGTCTTGAGGGAACAGACATTGATAGAGGCTCCGGTATCCAGTAAAATGGAGTCTACTAAATGACCATTGAGAGTAGGGGTTAGGCACAAAGGAAGGGATCGGCACTTAGGGGGAGCCAGATCCTTTTCTGGAAAGGATATCATGGGGGTTTGAGTGACTGAGAGGATGGCATTAGTGACTCCTCCGCTAGGAAGATCTTTATTGACCGTGATTTGCTGTAGGAAATTAAACAGCGTCTCCCTGTGTGTGGGAGATTTTCGGATCAGCTCAAGGATAGAGATCTTAGCAGGAGTCTTCTCTAAATGCTGGAGGATATCATACTCATACTGGGCATTCCCCGCAGTAGGGATTGAGTTACCCTGGGAGTCCAAGGGTTGGCTCGGAGGAATGATGCGATTCCTGAGCATTACTCCCACCGAGATTGGATCTGCTTCCTCCGTTGGTGACCTTATGGGATTGAAGTAGGTCATCGATCCCTGGTTCCTAGTTGGATAGAAGATAGATAGGGTGGGTCCCTCGGCTGCGATCGGAGGGATCTGAATGAGGGTGACCGGCTTGAGGGTTGCTGGTTGCTCTTTGGGTCGGATTAGGACCAAAGGCTTGTCAGGGGAGATCGTGGAGACTTCTGGAGTAACTCCTTTAGTCTCACACGACCAGGTGGGATCTTGATGTTTTATCCTAGACCCCTCATACTCCCAGTATTGTTCTCTGCAGACTATTACGGGCTCCAAGTCTTTGATCAAAGTGTTGACCTTTCCTTGAGAACTAGAGGAATCTTGAACTACTTGATGAGAAGGTAACGGGTCTTTCACAATTCCCAGTTCCTTCTTAGCCTTCAAAGCATCAATTGCCTTTCTCATGTCCTCCCAGTTTATCCGACCTTCATCATTCAAGTCATACACCCAATCCCTAAAAGTGAAGTAATTGTAGATCGTGTGTCCCGGGACCCTATGGTAGGGGCAATACCTGGAGGTGTCCACACTGCGCGGAACACCTTCTCTTTGAGGTGGGAGTTGAATGGCATTACAAGCTAGCAAGGCATAAAAAATGTCTGCCAATGATTATGGCAGAGGTGGATATGATGCTCACTTAGCCATAGGACGACTGTAATTAGTCGGGGGAGGAACAACTGAATATTGTTTCTGATTGGACTGAGTGTCAGACTTAGGATGGGAATTGGGAGCCCTGGTTGGTTGTGCTAGCATATTGACATGTTCATTGATAGTGACTCCTTCTGTGGTAGGAGTCGGTGTGGCTTTCTTGTTCCTATTTCTGTTCTCAAAGAACGAATGCAGAGTGGAGTCTCATATTTGAGACTGAACTATCCTAGCTCGATTATACAGCTGAGCGAATGTTTGAAGTTCGCTAAGCATGAGAATAGCTCGGAGCTGAGGGGTAGCGTTGTTAACGAGCATAGTGACCGCTTGGGCTTCAGGGATGACAACCTCTGCCCTAGAAGTCATAACTCTCCACCTATTAGCAAAGTGAGTGAAGTCTTCATCAGACTTCATTTTTTCCATTACAAGGTCAAATAAGGTAGGGGGCAAGGCTGCCATGTGGTTGAAATGGGTAATGAATCTTTCAGAGACCATATCAAAGTTGATTAGGTTAGTGACTGGTAGAGAAGAAAACCATCTCAAGGCCTCTCCTTCGAGAGACTTCTAAAAAAGGTGGACAAGGAGGACTCTATCGAAGAGCCACTGGTGGGAATACATGAGAAACCCAGATAAGTGATGGTGTGGGTCAGTAGTACCATCGTACTTCCTGTACTTAGGTACTTTGAATCCTGGTGGAAAGTAGGCTAGAGGGAGCTTACAGTAGCTCAAAAGGGAATGAGGTTGCCTGAGGCTGAGACTTTCGGCCATGAGTTGCCGCACACAAGTCTCCACCTCATTCTTATAGATGAATTCCTCCTGCTTGGGAGGTGTGACCTGGTTGATGAGATTAGACGGGATTGTTTGAGTTGGCATTGTTTGATTAGCCTGGGGTCGGCTAGAAGATCCTTGGAATTGAGTTTTCCGAGGAGTGGCATCCTAAATTTTGCCACGAGAGACTAACTGGATGAGTTGATCGGGGGTATAACGTGATAACACAGCAATAAGTTCCGGATCTTCTCCAGGATTTTGGAATGTTCTACTTGAAATTACTGGTTCATCTTCTCCCTGCGAGGTAGAAGATTCATCAGAATCTTTCCTCGGAAGTCCTTCTCTAGATGCTTAGAGCATACCTATGAAGGTTTGTTGTGGATCTTCTTCAATCTCGAACAGAGGGTCGTGTATAACATTGTTACCAAGCTTATCCATGTCATCATACACAGTATTAACATATATTTGGTTCATCATGAAACACAAATCCTAAACGATTTTATATTTCACTTGAGAGGTTAACAGTGTATTATGAGTGTTGGTTTCTAACAAATCAAGTTCAAACCCTTAACGACCCTGGACTTTTCTTTCAAAACTTGTTTCACCAGAGTTTAGTTAGGTGTCTTAAATTTTGGAATAATTCTCTCAGTGACACTTATGGGTGGATGATTGTGAATGGAAAGGCTCAATTAATTCCTCACACAAACCCAGGGTTCCTATCGGGTGGTTTCAGGTACAACCTGCTCGGCGTCCAAGTGGGAATCCCCGGCTCGCGGAGACTCACGGAGGTTCCCAACAGGATAAGACTAGTCACACCCGAGTGGGAATCCTCAGGTGGAGAGTCAAATACTGTGGGAGATGTGACTAGAGATGTGATGCCGGCTCTTCCTTAAAACCCCTGGAGAGTACCCAAAAAAGAAAAACCCAAAAACTTAACAACCAACGGGCCAGAACATATAACGAATCAACAAAGCAGGCAGCAACAACATACATGAATAGCTAACAGGATAGTTATCAAAGTAGAGAGGACGGCCAGGGGCTTGGCAGTCAAAGGCAGAGGACGGCCAAGCGGTTGGCCGTCAAGTAGGGGATGACGGCCAAGGGGCCCGCCGTCCAATGGAGTGGACGGCCTGTATGTTGGCCGTCCAACAGAGAGGACGGCCAGGGTACTGGCCGTCCAGGGGGGTCGACGGCTAGGCAAGTAGCTGTCCAAGGTGTTGGACGGCCAACTGCTTGGTCGTTTGGCAGCTTGAACGGCCTAGCAACAGGCCGTCCAGATCAAAATAAAATATATCAGGCCCTTACCTTCTTACCTTTGATCGCGATGGGTGCAACGGGCTATAGAGGTCCCATCGTGATCGCTAGAGAGCTGTAGGCGCCCGGAACGTCTCCCGCCGCTGCAGCGGGCTTCGGGCGAGGGCTTCTCCGTTCGTCTTAGCACTGCGGCGATTTGGAAGGGTTAGGAATCAAAGTGTGTGATCGCCAGGAGAATTACCTTACGGTCCTTGTGCTCCGCAGGATGGTGAGAGTGATCGCGTTCTGATGGAGCGGGAGACGACGGATTCCTCTTCTCTTCCTCCGGCCGGCTAGAGGAGGAGAGCTCGGCAGTCTGTACGCAGAAATGCGGTAAGGGTCCCTGAAAGGAAAAGACAAGACAAAAGAAGAAGATAACCCGATTAGGACTGTGATATGTAGAATCTATTCATGCAAATATAGAAATAAACTAAAATTGAAAGGGGACGCACCGGATGGGTGTTTAGGGAGAGAAGGTGACCATTTGTTATGGCCACCCACCTCTCGTTTTTTTGTTTGAAACCTCTGGGGGGTAAAAGGTGCTAGGTCATCCTAACATGCATGCATGCAGATGGGGGTGTTCGTGTGTGATAATAGTGAAAAGTAAAGTGATGTGTTAAAAGAAAAGGAGTAAAAAGGAGGAGATGATGCTACCGAGTGGATGAAGAGTGGGAATGCAATGGAATGGAAATGAGAAAAATAAGGAGAGAGTTAAGAGAACAAGCCCGATTGGAATGCGGAGGATCCCTCCGATTTGTCGACTGTCGAGACTTTTTTTCCGCTTGAAGTTCTTCCGGAAGCTCTCCGACTCCTTGCCAACTCAACCCCCCTCTCTAACCTCTCTTCCCTCTCTAACCTGTCTAACCCCCTTTCTCGAAGGGACATAGGAAGAAATTGGAGTCTAAATCCCCGTAAATCATCAAAGAGCCAATGGGAAGCAGTCAAGAGTCGGAGGTGGTGCGCGCGGCAGTCGCCGGAGTGGGGAATGATCGGAGTAGTGGGGGTGAGGGTGGCGAGTGGAGGAGATCGTGGGAAGACGAGGTCAAGATGGAAGTTAGGAGAGTGAACGGCCAACCATCTTGCCTTCCAATCCCGTGGAAGGCCAGCTACCTGGCCTTCCACGAAGAGGTGGAAGGCGGCCCTGTTGGCCTTCGAAGGGTGGTGGAAGGCAAGGGGTGGCCTTCGAAGGGTGGTGGAAGGCAAGTTGGTTGGCCTTCGAAGGGTGGTGGAAGGCAAGGGGTGGCCTTCGAAGGGTGGTGGAAGGCAAGCTGGTTGGCCTTCGAAGGGTGGTGGAAGGCGGACAGGTTGGCCTTCGAAAGGTGGTGGAAGGCAAGCTGGTTGGCCTTCGAAGGGTGGTGGAAGGCAAGGGGTGGCCTTCGAGGGATGGTGGAAGGCGGACAGGTTGGCCTTCGAAGGATGGTGGAAGGCGGATAAGTTGGCCTTCCACGAAAAGGTGGCTAGAGTCGGGATTGGTTAATGGGCCTGATTATTAGTAGGCTGAAGGATGAGATGGCTAAGGTGGTGGACTTGGAAATGATGGATGGGGTTTATGACCAAAAGGGGGGGTCCAAAATCGGTGTCTACACTAACCTCTTCCTCTTCCATTTATTATATGCGATCATCTCTTTCTTAGGGGCATCTAATGCCGATTCAACATGAGGATCATCTCCAAAGACGTGGGCAGTGTGCTCAGACCTGAAGACAATCTTCAAGTTTCTGAGCCAATCTGAGTAGTTCGGGCCTATCAAAAGATTGGCATCAAGTATGCCACAGAGTGAGTTATTCGACTGCATTATTTTCCCTACAGGAGATAAATAAAATTATTTAGCAGATGTTTAATTATTAAATTTTAAAACAAGATATGGTCTTTTAATCAAGTTTTAACTCCCATTAATTTTCGACGGACTCTATAACGCTCAGATATATAGAAAGGGAGACGCCAACAGTCTCCTAGTGGGGATCAGAATCTCAATGACTTGCAGCACAACCTTGTGGATAGCACAACAAGATGTAATACAATCAAAGAGCACCCATATCATGGGACTTGCAACTCCTTACAATATCCAATCATATTTTCGGTCCCCAGAGATTTAATGGTCTTGTGAATAACACAACAAACCATTAATTCTGGTCTAAGCAATACCATCGTTACGAGACAGGGATAGATTTGCATGCAACGCTTATGGATATAGTACAACAAGACTACATGGTTCCCCTACCCCGATCATTAGGCATCTCATGCCATAGCTAGAGTCTCTCTTTACAATTAGACAGGCCTTGCAGATAGCACAATAAACCTGCTTAAAGTAATTTGAGTCATGTGACTATAACGATTGTGGACCACGCTGTAAGTTCTCAACTACTCATGGTACGGCTTAAAATTTAGCAAGGATTTTTATATATATTTTATCTTGGTCTCTCCTAGGTGATAGTGTATAACTATATTGTATATATATTTACTACATACTATACCTACTTTGATTCATAATAAATAAATAAATAACATTGTATCACATACATGTTAGTGTGGTCATGGATAGAATAGTAGGTTTGACTGGAGCCAACAGTCAAACGCACACACAATCTAACATAACATTTATATTAGATAATCCTGCAAATCCATAGGTAAAAGATTTCCATCGAATCGCCTTTCTGATTACAGTTGGATCATCCTCGCACCTTCCTTGGTTGCCTTAATTAGATTACATTAAATTCTAAATTTACATGTTAATTGAAAAAGGCCTTATGGCGAGTACAAAAGAGAGGGAGGTAGAAGTACATCGGAGTATGAAGGAGAGAGAGAGAGGTACCCAGACCTCTATTTATTAACAATTAATAAACATTTCATCATTCATCCATGATCCACACACATCATCTCATAAAGTATTTAATAAATGCATATCCATGACCACGGTGTGTTTTATCCATTCTACACAAGATAAGCGCATCACATGGTCAAAATAAAAGAATTTCGAAAACTAAATAATTTTTGGCTTTCAAAAAGCTTGGTTCCAATCAAAATTGGCATTTGAATTTTGAAAACTCATTTTATTATTTAAAACATGCAATTAAGTCAAATTTAAAAGTATTAAAACACACATCACATGTGCAAATACTCCAAATTAATAATTTTCATAATATTTCATGCTAATTAGAACACTTCTAATAATTAAAAAAATCTAACATTTAGATTAATCAATATTAATAATGTAACAATTAGATTATTAATAAATAATTATTAATCTACTCTTAGATTAGTCAATTAAAGTTAATTACTAATTGAACACTTAAATTAATAATCAACTCTAATTAATAATCAACTACGAATCTAATTGTTAGCTTAGTCAATTAATGTTAATTACTAATTTAACTCTTAAACTAATAATTAACACTAATTAATTAACAACCACTAATCTAACTCTTAGATTAGTCAATTAATATTAATTATTAATTTAACACTTAAACTAATAATTAACACTAATTAATTAACAACCATTATTAATTAAAATGATTAAAAATCATTTAAAGCCCAATAGAATAAAATTTTAATTTCAAAATAATTTTGAATTTTCAAAATTAAAATCCAATTCTATCTATTTTAAACAGGCTAGGGGTTTTAATTGGGTTTTTGGGAATAGTCCTAAAAGGGCTAAGTCCATTGGGCCCTCATTTGGACCACGGCCAACTAAGTCTGTCGCTGGACTTGGATCAAGCCCGGAAGCCTAGCCCGGTTAGTGGCAAAGGGATATCGTCAAAGGCAAGGAATTGACTATGACGAGACTTTCTCACCAGTTGCCATGATAAAGTCAATAAGAGTTCTACTCGCCATTGCTGCACATTTTGATTACGAAATCTGGCAGATGGATGTGAAGACTGTCCCTCAACGGTAACCTTGAGGAAGAGGTGTATATGATACAACCAAAAGGTTTCACATCCAAAGAATCTCCAGATAAAGTGTGCAAGCTTCAGAGGTCCATCTATGAACTGAAGCAAGCTTTTCGGAGCTGGAACATAAGATTTGACGAGACTGTCAAGTCTTATAACTTCATTAAGAATGAAGATGAGCCTTGTGTGTATATGAAGACCAGTGGGAGTGCAGTCACTTTCCTAGTTCTTTATATAGACGACATACCACTCATTGGGAATGATGTAGCTATGATGTCATCGGTAAAGATCTGGCTGTCGAAAAACTTCTCCATGAAAGATTTGGGAGAAGCATCCTATGCATTGGGAATACGGATCTATAGAGATAGATCAAAAAGGATGTTTGGAATGACCCAATCCTTGTACATAGATACCATAATCAAAAGGTTTGGCATGGAAAATTCCAAGAGAGGTCTCATACCGATGAGACATGGAATTATTCTCTCAAAGGAGCAGTCTCCTAAGACTCCTGATGAGAGGACATTCATGGATAGAGTACCCTATGCCTCTGCCATAAGATCTATCATGTATGCCATGCTATGTACATGGCCTGATCTTGCATATGCTCTAAGTGTTATGAGCAGATTTCAGGCTGATCCAGGCGAAGAGCACTGGAAGGCAGTGAAATGTATCTTTAAGTACTTGAGAAGAACTAAGTATATGTTTCTTGTCTATAGAGGAGGTGACTTGAAACTGCAAGGCTTTATTGACTCGAGTTTTCAGTCAGATCCAGATGATAGCAAGTCTACATTTGGATTTGTGTTTACTTTGAACGGAGGCGCAGTGTGCTGGAAGAGTTTCAAGCAAGCAACTACTGCAGATTCGACGACTGAAGCTGAATACATCGCTGCAGCTGAAGCCGCCAAGGAAGCAGTGTGGTTAAAGAAATTCATCATTGACCTCGGCGTAGTTCCTAACATCTCTAAACCTGTTCCGCTGTTGTACGACAACAATGGAGCTATTACGCAAGCGAAAGAGCTGCGATCTCATAAGAAATCGAAGCATATTCTGAGGTGCTTTCATCTTATCAGAGAGATCATATATAGAGGAGATGTAGTGGTGGAAAGGGTTCCATCTATCGACAATGTAGCAGATCCACTGACAAAGCCGTTGGCTAGGTTTGGTGCATAAAGGTGATTGGCTATAGTCTAAGTGGGAGATTATTAGTCTTAGGTGGCCTACAAGCCAATATGACTTTGTAATCTCGTTTATTTATTAATATAATGGCATTATATTCATTGTGTGTAAATCGTATTAATTATCGTCTCATAATGAAGTCCGTGAATATATGCGATAGTGATCAGATTATGATGAGATCATACTAATAAGACTGATCACTTAAACACACATATTCTTAATAGTTCCTAGTCGGAGGATATCCGAGAAGGACATCGGATATTCGGATAGACTAGTACAGATTACTCCCGCTCATAAGATGAGGGTGACTGATCTCATAGTCACTTGTGTGGAGACATTAAGGCGAATCTGTAGGTACTCATTAGAGAATGAGTTCACTGAACTGATACGAATGAATCGCTGGATGGTATTGTACTTCACTGTCAACCAGCTTGATTCTATTGTCGCAGTTGCGTGGATGGTCCTCGGACCTGAGACACCAAGGACACTTTGTCAGTGGACTTCTGTGCTTTGACCTTGGTTTATGAATCTCTAACCACGGGATTCTAAACAGCCAAGGATCAGATACAGCGGAATACCGTCGAAGGGAATTGTGTGTTAATAAGGAATCATTCGCTCTCTGTACGATGAGAGAGAATGCTCTAGTAAGGATGCGCGAAAGTCCCTGGCCAGGGCGGACGATAATATTGGGAAAGGAGTTTTCCGATATTCATCAGCGGCATCCACTCCAAGTGAGTTGACCGGTTAGGGTTTGACAGTACACCATACCCTGAGTCGACTCGAGAGCATTGTACGAATAAAGGATTATATCCACACGGCAACTGTTGATGGACAGGTTCCAAGAGTGGGCTATTTAACCCTGATACCTTCCGGGTTCACGCGGTATTGCTTGGCACCCAACGTGATCGAAGGCCCGATCGAATTTAATGTGCGACTTTAATTCAATTGATTAATTAATTAATAAATAGTTATTAATTGATTAATAAAGTCAGTGAGGAGTCACTGGGCTTATTGGGTCATTAACTGGACTGGTTATTGGGCCTAGAGGGTCACACGCAAATGATTATCAAGGCGATGGATAAATAAGTGAGTTTTATATTAATTGGGGGTTTTTATGAAAAACCGTGCGGTTAGTATAAAATGTAGCGAACGAGCTGAGCAGGCCAAGCTGCTGCTAACCTTAGCCGCCCCCTCCTCTTTTCTTCTCTATCTCTCGCGCCCCAAACGAATCTAGATCCCCAGATTTGCTCCGCCGCTTCTCCGACTCCCATTCGATGGGAAATCGTCCGCGCGTTGCGGCGAACGATGAAGGCTTCGTAGGCTGCGAAGAATGAGGAAAGTGAGGATATCCGTCGCGAGGAGGATCGCGTGGACTCTGCTAGAAGCCGGGCATTTGCGCGGCTTGCGGTGTCACACCGACGGAACCGATCGGTTGCAGATTTGAATCCGCACATGGTAATGATTGATTACCTGTTCTAATATGTTTTAGATTTTTCGAAACAGGAATGACCCAGCCTCTAGTGAAGTCTACGCGATCCTCCTCGCGACGGATTTCCTCACGATCCTCGTTCCTCGCAGCCTACGAACGATTCGTCGTTCGCTGCAACGACCGTCGCAACGCACGGTCGAATTCCCATCGGGCGGAAGTTAGAGAAGACGGCGGAGCAAACCCAGTGTGGAGGGTCGGCCAAGGGCGCCAGAGAGAGAGAGAGAGGGAGAGAGGAGGGGAAGCCAGTACTGAGCAGCAGCTTGGCCTGCTCAGCCCATTCTCTATATTTTATATTAGCCGCGCGATTTTTCATAAAAATAATAGAATAATATTAAACATATTTTTAATCCATCGTCTTGAGAATCTTTTGCGTGTGACCCTCTAGGCCCAATTACCAATTCGGTTAATGGCCCAATAAGCCCAGTGACTCCTCACTGACTTAATTAATCAATTAATAACTCATATTAATTAATTAATCAACTGAATTAATGTCGCACATTAAATTCAATAGGACCTCCGATCACGTTGGGTGTCAAGCAACACGGCGTAAACCCAAAAGGTATTGGGGTTAAGTAACCCACTTTTAGTACTTTTCCACCGACAATTACCACATGGATATAATCTTTCATTTGTACAATGCTCTCGAGTCAACTCAAGGTATGGTGAACTGTGAAACCCTAACTAGTCGACTCACTTTGATCGGATGCTACTATATAATATCGAAAAACTCCTTTCCTGATATTATTATCTATCCTGGTCAGGGACTCGTGCGCATCCTTCCCAGAGCATTCTCTCTTTTATTATTAAGAGCGAATGATTCCTTATTAAACACTCAATTCCCTTCGACGGTATTCCGCTGTACCCGATCTTTGGTTGTTTAGAATCCCATGAATATAAATTTATAAACCAAAGTCAAAGTACATAAGTCCACCGACAAAGTGTCTGGTGTCTCAGGTTTGAGGACTATCTACGCAACTGCGACAATAGAATCAACTGGTTGACAATTAGGTACAATACCATCTAGAGATTCAGTCGGATCAGTTCATTGAACTCATTCTCTAATGAGCATCTACATATTTGCCTTAGTGTCTCCACATAGGTGACTATGAGATCAATCACTCTCATCATATGAGCAGGAGTAATCTCTACTAGTCTAACTGAATATCTGATGTCTTTCTTAGATATCCTCTGACTATGAACAATTAAGAATATGTGTGTATAAGTGATCAGTCTCATTAGTATGATCTCATCATAATCTGATCGTTATCGCACATATTCATAGACTTCATTATGAGACGGTAAAAGAATGAATTACACATAATGAAATAATGTCATATTATTAATAAATGAACGAGATTATACATTATCATATTGACTTGTAGGCCACCTAAGACTAACAATACAAAGACCATATTCTCTCGTAGAGGCGCATCGGACTTAACCTTCGAGGGAACCATACAATCCACTAATCTTGACGGAGCTTGTTTTGTGCACGGAACGTGTTGCACCATCAAAGTATTTAGACTGTTCGGAGTCTTTCTCCCCTCCTTAAAGAGTAATACTTGTTGTACCCCAATGGGATGCAGCCCCATTTTCCTAAAATTTTTATTTCTTGAATTTTTTAAAGATAAGGCCTATCATGCCCTAACATGTCCATATAATTTGATACGTGATGGATGATTCAAAAAAATTCACAAAAACAAAAACCGAATTCTAACGAATAATGAAAATACATTCTTAATGGGCCCGACCCAATAAAAAAAGGTTCAATTTTTAATTTTTCAGATTTTTTAGATTATCAAATTAGAAATCAAATTATATGAAATCCGACATGATAAATCCCAAAAATAATTTTTTTTATAAAAATGGAACTGGACCCATGCGGTACACCAAGTATTACTCAAACTAGTTGCAATCCCGTGCGATGCACGGCCAGTTAACATATTTGAATACAAAATTTATAATTAATATAAGTGAAGTTAATCCTTTACATTTTTTGAAGAAATGAATAAAATAATTATAGAAGTTCAGAAATACTAATATTTTTTCTATGAATATTAGATTAGTTGTTTGGTAAATATTAAAAATTTAGAACCATTATATTCAATTGAAATATGGATTAAAAGAAAAAACTAAAAAGTGAACAAAAGGTTATTATTATTATCGCCTGAGATTATTTCAATAAATATTGTGTTGAAATATAGATTGGGAGAAAAATGAGAGAGAGACTGGTCTCGTCAATAACGAAGTAATTATTATTATCCCATGAGACTATCTCAATAATGATAATAAATATTAAAATTTATTATTATTATCTCAAAAGATTGTCCCAATATTAATAATAATAATAACAATAACAACAACAACAACAATAATAATAATATGAGTGAGAAAAGTGAGAGAGAGATAGGGAGACTGGTCTCATTAATAATAATAATAATAAATTTAAAAATAATAATAAATGATGTCAAAATTTATCATTATTATCTCATTAGACTACCCTAATAATAATAATGATGATGACGATGATGATGTCAACATTAGTTATTATTATCTCAAGAGATTGTAACAACAACAACAACAATAATAATAGGAGATAGAAAAATTAGAGATAAAAATATTAATAAGGAAAGAGAAAAATGTGAAAGAGGAAAAAGAGAGATAATAATAATAATATCAAAACTAGTTATCATTATCTCATAAGACTATCATTTTGATATTAATTTTTTAATAATAATATATCAAAATTAGTTGTTATTATTCCATAAAATATATTATTATTATTATTATTATTAATTATTATTATTCTTTGATCTGATTTGTGCCACCCGCAGATAATAAATATAATTCAGCATGAGGGATGTTCTTATTTGTGTGCAATCCATTGTGGACCAAAAGATAAAATTTTAATCTAAACCTCCTGCAGCAGATTAGATCATTTGTAAGCAATTCATATTCAATTTATTCCCTGTAAGGGGATACAAAGAGCATATTCTCTTGTAGAGGCGCATCAGACTTAACCTTCGAGGGAACCATACGATCCACTAGTCTTGATGGAGCTTGGTATGTGCATGGAATGTGTTGCACCACTAAAGTATTAGACTATTCGGAGTCTTTCTTCCCTCCTGTTGTACCCTAATGAGATGCAGCCCCATTTTCCTAATTTTTTTATTTTTTGTAATTTTTTAAAGATAGGGCCTATCATGCCCTGACATGTCCATATAATTTGATATGTGATGGATGATTCAAAAAAATTCACAAAAACAAAAGCCGAATTCCAATGAATAATGAAACATGTTCTTAATGGGCCTGACCCAATAAAAAAAAGTTCAATTTTTAATTTTTCAGATTTTTTAGATCATCAAATCAGAAATCAAATATGAACATCCGACATGATAAATCACAAAAATAAAAAAAATTAGAAAAATGGGACTGCACTCATGCAGTGCACCAAGTATTACTGAAACTAGTTGCAATTCCGTGTAGTGCACGGCCAATTGACATATTTGAATAAAAAAATTATAATTAATATAAGTGAAGTTAATCCTTTACATTTTTTGATGGAATGAATAAAATAATTATAGAAGTTTAGAAATACTAATATTTTTTCTATGAATATTAGATTAGTTGTTTGGTAAATATTAAAAATTCAGAACCATTATATTCAATTGAAATATGGATTGAAAGAGAAAACTAAAAAGTGAACTGAGGATTATTATTATTATCGCATGAGATTATGCCAATAAATATTGTGTTGAAATATAGATTGGGAGAAAAATGAGAGAAAGACTGGTCTCGTCAATAACGAAAGTAATTATTATTATCTCATGAGACTATCCCAATAATGATAATAAATATCAAAATTTATTATTATTATTTCAAAAGATTGTCTCAATATTAATAATAATAATAACAATAACAACAACAATAATAATATGAGTGACAAAAGTGAGAGAGAGAGAGAGAGATTGGTCTCATTAATAATAATAATAATTTTAAAAATAATAATAAATAATATCAAAATTTATTATTATTATCTCATAAGACTATCCTAATAATAATAATGATGATGTCAAAATTAGTTATTATTATCTTAAGAGATTGCAACAACAACAACAACAACAACAATAACAACAACAATAATAATAATAGGGGATAGAAAAATGAGAGATAAAAATATTAATAAGGAGAGAGAAAAATGCGAAAGAGAAAAAAGAGAGATAATAATAATAATAATATCAAAATTAGTTATCATTATCCCATAAGACTATTATTTTGATATTAATTTTTTAATAATAATAATAATATTAAAATTAGTTATTATTATTTCATAAAAATATAATAATGATAATAATAATTAATATTATTATTCCTTGATCTGATCTACGCCACCCGCAGATAAGAAAAAAATAAATATAATTCGGCACGAGGGATGTTCTTATCCATGTGCAATCCATTGTAGACCAAAAGATAAAATTTTAATCTAAACCTCCTGCAGATTAGATCATTTGTAAGCAATTCATATTCAATTTATTCCTTGTAAAGGTGTGTCAGACTTAACTTTCGAGGGAACCATACGATCCACTAGTCTTGATAGAGCTTCGTTTGTGCACGAAATGTGTTGCACCACCAAAGTATTAGACTATTTGAAGTCTTTCTCCTCTCCTCAAAGAGTAATACTTGTTGTATCTTAATGGGATGCAGTCCTATTTTCCTAAATTTTTTATTTTCTGAAACTTTTTAAAGATATGGCCGATCATGTCCTGACATGTTCGTATATTTTGATTTGTGATGGATGATCCAAAAAAATTAGAAAAAACAAAAAGCTGAATTCTAATGGATAATGAATAAACATTCTTAATGGGTCCAACCCAATAAAAAAGAGTTCAATTTTTGATTTTTTAAATTTTTTAGATCATCAAATTAGAAATCAAATTATACAAACATCGGACATGATATACCCCAATTTTTTTTTTTTAAAAAAATAGGACTGCACCCACGCGGTGCAAATACCACTTGAGAATCGAGATGCAACGGAGGACAGGAGAAATTGTTCTGCGCCTTGGCGCAACAAATCTATCCATCTTGGCGCAATAAACCTGTCATCATTCTAGTCTCGCAACGCCAAAGTCCAAACGTTAAACGCCCTCGAGTTGGGGCAGGGGAGGGGAGTTGGTGTTAAGAGTTAGACCGAGGGAGGAGGGAGGAAGACGAAGCAGAGAAGAAGCGGAGAAGGCAGGGCGCGCCATCAGCAGCAGCAGCGATGGCGGACATGGCGGGCGGGGGCGCGGCAGACCCCGAGGGGATCGACGGCGTGCGCATGACCTGGAACAACTGGCCGCGGTCCAAGGTGGAGGCCAGCAAGTGCGTCGTGCCCATCGCCGCCTCCATCTCCCCGATCCGCGCCCACTCGGACGTGCCGGTGCTGCCGTACTCCCCACTCCGCTGCAAGCCCCCCTGCTCCGCCGCCCTCAACCCTTTCTGCCGCGTCGACTTTGCCGCCAGGATCTGGATCTGCCCCCTCTGCTTCTCCCGCAACCAATTCCCCCACCACTACTCCGCCATCTCCGAGTCCAACGTCCCCGGCGAGCTCTTCCCCCAGTACACCACCATCGAGTACTCCCTCCCCCTTCCCCCCGCCGCCGCCGCCGCCGCCGCCCATGACCCCACCTCCGCCGCCGGGTCCTCCTCCTCCGTCTTCCTCTTCGTGCTTGACACCTGCCTCATCGAGGAGGAGCTGGAATTCGTCAAGTCCGCCATGCGCAGGGCCATCGGGCTGCTGCCGGACAACGCCCTGGTAGGGATGATCTCCTACGGCACGCAGGTCCACGTCCACGAGCTCGGCTTCCCGGATCTGTCCAAGATTTACGTCTTCCGTGGCACTAAGGACATTTCCAAGGAGCAGATTCTCGACCAGCTCGGCCTCGCCCCCGGCCAGCGTGCCGCTGCGGTCATCGGGGGGGCTCCCACTTACAAGGGGATGCCGAATGTTAGCCAGACCAACGCGGTGTCATCCGTCAACAGGTTCCTGCTTCCGGCATCTGACTGTGAATATACCCTCAATGCGGTGGGTTCCTTTGGTTTTGATTCATGTTGCTAACAAAAAACAAACGTTGTTTTGATTTTCTTTTCATCCTAAACAATTACTGCTTAGATTGGGTGACATTTCTCCTGAAATTGTTCTCCTTCTCTCCTTTTAGCTCTTGGATGAGTTGCAGAGAGATCAATGGCCGGTGGAGACAGGGAATAGGGCTCTCAGATGCACGGGTATCGCTCTGAGTGTAGCCGCAAGCCTGCTAGGTGCATGCCTTCCCGGTACAGGGGCACGGATCATCGCTCTTGTAGGTGGCCCATGCACAGTGGGCCCTGGAATGGTATAGTTTTCAATCTCCTCATGTTTTAATTTTCTATTTCTTCTTGTTTCTTTTGAGTACCTGGATGGGTGCTTGTGGCACTGTTGCTGTGATGATGTGATTTGCTTCTCCCTAGAGAAAAAAAACCGGCTTGGCGTGGATTCGTAGAACTTTCTTCTCTATGAGAGGGTAGAATCTTCGTGAGATGACGTGAAGTTAAATTAAGGAAGCTAGGGGAATTGTTCAAGGTGGTGTTTTAAGGGCAGATGAGGAGATTAGAATTCCTGATTATTTTTGGGAGATTGTTTAAGAGAAGCCTTCTCTTTGGCATAGTTTGGTATCTGTTTCTTGGAAACTATTCATCCGATCTTAATCCTTGACCTTTCTCTTGCTTGTAATTTTTTTTTGAGTTGGGAATATTGATTTGTATAAATATTGATAATGGGAGAATTTCATCTAAAAACTCTGATGGTTTTTTCTGCTATAAGGCCCTCTTGGAAAGATCCTTCTCAATCACTTCTATGTGTTTTAATCATTGGGTAGCTATTCATTACACCACTTCTCCTCCACTTTTAGATGCAAACATTGATCACTAAAATTCTATGTTGAGGAGGTAAAGTTTCTCTAAGTAAAACTTTACAATCTTTGCATAATGATTGGAGGGCATTCCTAATAAGAAAATAATCTATTTGACGCTATGTGTTCGACCTTTATACGTTATTAAGTCTTCATCTCCTTTATACTTTATTAAGTCTTCATCTTCTTTGATGTTATTAAGTCTTCATCTTTCTTTCTAAAATAAGTATTTTGCAATTATTATATCATAGGGTAACGACAAAGTCAAGAATGACATCACCCATGTCATTTCTATCACGAAAACCAAAGCCTGCAAAAACCTTCTCATAGCTTCTATTGTCCTTTTGCTACATGACCATTCAAATCTCCATCAAGAAGCTATGAGGACCCTCCTATCTCTCATTAGTTTCACTAATTCTATGCTTTTACTAGTTTGGATGCCTACATTATGTGCAGCTAAACAAATTTTACTCATTTGGACTAACTCCTTTACTTGTGTTCGTCGATACACAAGCACCCTTGCCTATTTGCCATTACAATCAAGAGTCATTAGCAAACTCTTAGTTATTCACTTGTCATCACACTTGTGGCCGATGCAATGCATCACTTCCGGAGAACATCCTAGCACTAGCAAGAAAATATGGTCCATGATTGGGTTGTGACAAATGTTATTAAGTGTTGGCTATTGACTTGACGCATATGTTCGTCCTTTCTCATATGGGCTTGGAACCGGCCATGATGGAGTTGTTAGAGGGACTGTGTGTTTTGGGATATTCATATGAGCATGTTAGGTGGCTGTTTTTGGTGAGACAATGGCATGGTGAAGGAGTTGTGGTTTTTGGGTTTTCATTCCATTCAGCTAATGGTTCCACTCCCTGCATTGAGACTGTTGTGTCTATTGCAACGAAACATCAGTTCGAGTTTAGGTCTCAAGCTTCAGTCCCACATGGGTTGGCACAACATCAGGTTTATCAGCCTTAATTAGTTTAAGACTTTATAAATATGATGGAAGGGTGTCTTAAGTTTAGCAAAGGCCATTAGAGTCAATTAACAAATTATTTCTTGAGGTTACCAGCATGAAATGTACAAAGGAAAAAAATGGTTGAGCAAAGGAGATTCTGCTTCTATAATGGCATCCTTGATGATTAGACAGCAGTCCCAGGGAGGATGTTGGAAGGAGAAGGCATGATGAATAGTGCATGTCAAAGAGAGAGTAAGCATGGAAGGATTATTGCTCTATACTAGTATATTTGATGCTTTGTTTTAGTCAGCTGCCTAGGTGACTAGGAAGTCTGCCTAGATGATTCACGGCCCTTTCGCTTGTAGGCTGTTTCTGTCTCTTCGTGTTTTGCAAGTTTTTGGTTGATATTATTATCATCTTGAATGGATCATTCTATGTGGTTCTATACACTCAAAAAACATGTTGAATGACCATTATACACCCACAGATTAGTTATTTGTGGCCTTGGAAATTGTCATCTATGAATATCTCTTAATCAGACGTCCAATGGAAGTTCCATTTCTACTTCATGGACTCTTCATCTTGTTGTCTTCCCTACTACTGCAATGTTTGGACCCTTTGTTCTTTTATAATTTTCTCTTTTTAGTGCCCCCTCTAGCCATCCATGTTCATTGGATTCTAGGTGTGTCTCTCTTTTTGTCATTTTCGAACCCACTTCTTTGACCATGCTATGAATAATGAGGCGAACATTCTATATCCTTTGAGCTACAGGTTTGGGTACACCTTTCCATCTTGCTTAGTTTTTTCTTAATGTTTAATGCATCTTATATTATTCTTCAAAACATAGTTATATGAAATTAAGATTTATAATTCATTAATCAAACTTTTATGATGCTTATATAATTAGATGAGAGATATCCATAGGTAATAGGATCATCAATTAATATACACACATATGTAAGAAGTTTTAAAAAATGTCTGAAAAAACAACTGCCTTGGAATTTGAGGCGCCCCCCCTCGCTTCCCGGGCAGTCCACCTAGACAGTAAGGAGATCAGCCAACTCATTCCGCATAGTCATTTTTAAAACATTAGGCTGATGCATAGAGTCAGGTCATAAGACATAGGAGTATCAAAATGCAATCATCTGCTGAACTTGCCAAGTTCATTGGAGAACTTTTGTGGCTTGAAAGGAAGTGATAGAGTTGACTGGTTGAAACCCAACATGTCCTGGTGCCACCATCGCATGTGGTTATATCCTGGCATGACATTCAAAAAAGAATATAGAGATGGTGATGAAGTTCTATGCTTTGTTTTTTTTTAAAAAAGAAAGAAAACATCGACCCATTGGATGAGGTGCTATTAGGAAGATCAGGCAGTGCAATAACTCTACAATTTGAAATGACTGAAGCTTTACATAATAGATGGCTATGGATCTCAGAATGAGAGGTTAAAGGGGTGAACAGTTGCATAGACATGGTGCTTTGTGCTTCTTTTGTTGTTGTATAAAATGTAGTTCTGGTGATGGCATGCACATTGGAGAAAGGTGTTGCAGAGGACCTTATGGACAGTGGAGACAAACCAGTGGGTGAGGTGGGCACAGAACTTTATGCAAGACTTTAGGTGTACAGTGCTGTCGGTCGGAGTTGACGTCTTCCATGGTAGTTTGAATACATTTAAATAGTGATGGACGTTCACCTAACCTAATGTAAAACATACGAAATCTGAGGCTGGAGAAGATATTTTTGCATGAATTTCATGGTTGAACTTGGAAATGTGGAACTAGATAATGTGACTGGTTGGTCATTGGAACAGGTCACAAGGGGTTATAGTTATTAAGGGATGATGGAAAGAGGGAGGCAGCCAGTTGATTGGTCACAGATGAGGCATGAGTTTGGTGTTCCTGTGTCAAACTTGGACTACAGGAGGGGCATGTTACACGAGGAAAATTTTTGACTGTTGGGTCACTGGCTCAAAGAGGCTTGGTCATCGTAATAGTTATCATAATCATATTCAGGTTATAAGCTGAGACTCATGGTGTGGGTTTGACCAAATGGTGCTCCCCAACGTGCAGGTACTTGAGGGCCTTATGAATATGGGAGGCTTGAAGTATCAGGCAGAGGAGGTGGATAGGTGGTTGTGAAGCGCAGGGGGTTGACTCAGTGCTCTGGTGAGAGGAGTTTGCAGTGTAGAGCAGTCCTTCAGTCTCCCAGGGCGACTATTCCATAGGGTGTGTCTAGCAACTACTATCACGGACTGAAGCTAGACATATCTGGTCATAATGCCTCTCCTTCGAGGCAGGGTTTGGCAGAGTGTTGACTCGAAAAATTTTCATACGCAATGACATTGTTCAAAGCATGCATATGTACATGATTGTGCAATACAAAAAATATATACACATGGCATATACTCACGACGATGTGCGTTTATGTTATGGAAAACATGCATGGCATGGCATGTGTGCATATTAACATAAGCCTATGTTATGTAGAAATGATGAAAAAATAAACAAGCATGCACCAATGATATGGAGGTCCATGTTAAAATGAAGACCTTCCTATATGCATGCGAATACATAGGCCTATATGCAAGCATTAGGAAGGCAATGGAGCAAAAGATATACCTAGGCCAAGATGCCTTGATCGAGGCTCCCGCAAAAGGCCTAAAACAGCCCCGGAATCGCTCCTATATGCTGTCCAAAACAGCCCTTGAAGCTCCTTGATGGCTTCAATGAATGGGGCCAATTGGGAGCCCTAAAATACAGCAATAAAAACACTCCAAATGCTGCGAAATAGGGGCTCAAAACAGTCCCGAAATGGGCTTAAAATAGTCCCAAAATAGGCCCAAAACAGCCCCAATGGAGGCCTAATAGCAAGAGGTGTAGGTCCAATAAGGGACCCGATATGAAGGCCCAATAAGAGGTCCAAATGGGTCTAAAAATCAGTCCCACAGGGTCCAAAAAAAACTTGCAGCCCAAAGAGGAAATTCTCCAAAACCTCAAAGAGGAAAACTTTCCCAAAAAAGAAAGAAGCCAAGTGGTCCCCTCTCTCTCTCCCCTTATTTAAATAGAGAAGAAGGAGGGATGAGAGAGATAGGAGGAACCGGTGGGGGGGTTCCCTCCCTCTCTCTCTTTCAAAATTCAAAAAATAAAAAAATAATAAATGGGGGAGGGAGATTAATTAGGGGGAGAGTTAATGAGTTCTTAAATCCCCATCTAGTTAAGAATCCCACTAAATCCTCATTAATGCTCCACCAAAAGAGGATCTTAACCCCTTTCACACTTGGCCAACAAGTGCGGCAATTAATTGGCTAAACCCCATTAAAAAAAAACAAACAAAAAAGAGGGAGAGAGAAGGGGAACACCCCCACCGGTTCCCAAAAGGAACCGGTGGGGGTGCCCACCGAACCCCCCCGCCCTCTCTCACTCTCCCTCTTCTCTCACCCTTCTTGAATAAAAAAAAAAAGAAAAGGAAGGAGAGAGAGGCAAACCGGTGGCACCCCCCATCGGGCCCAAATTGGAGCCTATAAATAGGACCCCAAGGCCCTCAATTGCAAACATACACCCCACTCCATATATTCAAAAGTGGGAAAATTCTGAGAGGAGACTCTGCTGCACTGAAGACCAAACTCGGTGTCTTTACCCGGGTTTACTGCGTTTTGGAGGATCCCCTCGTCCCGGAGGGCTCTCTTCCTAAGGTTTATTCCTAAGGGGAAGCTCTGCTGATTTTTTTGTTGTAAAAGTCTTCTTTATAAGACGAAATTCTGCAGAAATAATGAAAGGACTCTTTTGATGTCAAATTATATGCATGTGTGTGTGTCATAAGTTTAAATAATTAATATCATGTATTATTTTTTTAATACATGGAATTAATTTCCTAAGTACTCTAAAAATCTGATTAAAAAGAAACCTATGAATCTTAATCTTGGTCTCATTCCTAAACATAGGAGGGATAATTAAAACCTAAACATAAATATAAACTAATTAAAGATTAATGATCTTAATTAATTACTTAAAAAATACAATAATTAATAAAAATATGTAAATAAAGTCAGAAAATGCAGTGATAATTAGTAAAAATCAGTAAAAAAACAGAAAGTTAATAATTAAAAATACTTGACCATAGAAAATACTTATCTACCTAAGAAATCAACATAATAAATACAAGAATTGATTAAAAATCAGGAAAAACAGTTAAAAAAAACAAAAAGAAAATAAATCCAAAATATGCAAACTCTGAAATGGCCAAAATGCCCCCAAAACTTAATATAAATTACAAAAATACTCCCATCTATGATAAAAATATGTAAAAATCACAGAAAATTCTTAAAAATATCAAAACTTCACCGATGCCCAAAATACCTTCCAAACTTTAATAAGATGGGTAAAATTATCAAAATACCCTTACAACTCAAATATACTCAAAATAACTCTAAAATACCTCCTAAGGTTTTTGAAACCTCCCTAAATCATTAAAAATCATTTCACACACTAAAGTGACCATAACACCCCTACACCCTCCAACTTGGCATAATTACAAAAATACCCTTATGGGCCTAAAATACTTGGAATCAATCTAGATAATTCGGAGTCAATCCAAATTTTTTCAAAAAGTCTCCTAATCAATAATAAACCCGTCCTAACTTGGGTGAGACCAAGGATTTAAAAGCTATCTTTCACTTGCATGAATGTTGAGTGCTAGTATAGATTGTTTCAAGGGCATCATACGGACGGTTAATAAAGGGTTGTCGAGTGGTTGCTCGACGTAATTAACACTGATTGAGGTTAGTAGAGAGAGGCCATAAACTCGGATCTTCGCCTGATTCGAAGTCCCGAATTCCCTGAGGGCTAATCCTAAGCTCTCATAGTCCAATAAATAAAATGTATATAAAATTGACTTATATTTCTCCAGATAAAAACAAAAAGACCGAAATCATACAGGATTTCAAATAATAATCCGATTAGGAGAGATAGCTAGGTCGGGTTCCAAACACAGAGGCACTTTGATTTCTGAAGCCTCTTCTCTGAGGGTGATGTCCAACGTCAACAAGGTTCTTGGTGCCGAAGAGAGAATCCAGTAAGAATATGTTATTTAATTTTCTTCTTTAGCAAAAGAATCTTCTCCAGACAGGGAGCAATGAGGAAATTGCAGAAGATGTAGTGTTCAGGGCCTCTCATACAAGGAAATACTGTGCAATTTCCACAACTTTGGAACATTTGGTCCAGGGTTCTAATTATGAGGTGAGGGTTTGTGTAGATGAGAACAGGGGTTATCTTTCTTCAATAAGAAAGGCTGGAGAGTGGAGACAGTTCAAACTCTGGCTCCACACTCTTTTAGTGTTTGGAAAAAAAATTCTAGAGTTGAATTCTGGGATAAATTTTTGGGGAACCTGAATAATATCAAATCTTTGCCAAATAGAGTGCTGTCTCTTCACAGATTCCTAGAGCCAAAATGACTTATCCAGAACAAAAAAGTGATGGGGTGTTGCCTTTTTGACTGCTTCGGAGCTCTTATCTAGATTTCCCTCTCATGCTAAAACAGTAGGATTGAGAGAGCATCGAAATGCACATAAATCCACCATTGGGAGAAGTCTTCCCAAATGAGACCTTGGAAAAAGAAGCCTAGAATGAAGTATGTGTAGGCATTGGTAGATGTGACTACAACCTTAACTCACAAAACATTTGATTTTCGTTTTCAATCTGTTTCAATTTTATAAATGCTATTTACACAGAATTTTCATGGTCTTTCTGTGAGCCATATCTATTTTAGAGACAACTTTGTTTGTCATTCTCAATTCTTTTAGTGGAAGTTAATTGTTACATGCATAGTTGTCAAGGCGGTAATGCGATCTAAGGCATACTTGGGGCCCTTTAGTGCCTAAGCGCTTGCCTAAGCAGTGCCTAGGCGGCGCCTTCACAATCAAGTGGTGGGGGGAAGGGGGAGGGAGAAATACCCTCAAATAGGGAGGCAAGCATTTGAAGAGAAGGGAGAAGAAAAGACAGGCATATGGAAGACTCATGAAAGGTTAGAGGATACTAATAATGGCCACAAAGGGTTCCAAATTTGTGGACATGGGCGAGTGGGCCTTGTTGCCTCATTGTGGGCATCGTAGTGAGAGAAGAAAAATATTGGAATGCCTCAACATTAACATTGAGATTTGTTCACCGAAGAGAGATGATGCCAAAATTAATGAGGAAGATGAAATAATGGGGAAGATGAGATGAAGGGGGCATAAAGAACTAGGGCCCAGTCATCCACACAACCTTATTTATCTTAGAATTTGATCCCAATTAACTCAATTTGATTAGCCCATGAACTAGCCTAGGCGTGTTAGGTGCTCCTAAGCACGCCTAAGCGGTGCCTAGGCATGCATTTTTTAAGGTCCAATAAGGCGTTTAACTGCCTAGGCCTTGAAAATAATCCTTGTCGCCTAAGTGGTGCCTAGGCGTCGCCTAGGCGTAAGCCTTGACAACTATGGTTACATGGAAGAGTTGTTCTTTTCTTATTTATTTTGGAGCTCATTATTTGAGAAGGAATTCATGTTTGGATAAATGCAACTAGCATCATAAACATTTGTGTTTCTGTGGCTGCATTTGTGGACTGCAGGTGTCTTGTGTTGACATGGAATATGTCCACTCTATAGTTTCGTATGTTATAAGAGGTGATCGCCTTACTCGCCTAGGCGATGAAGTAGGTTGAGGCAAGCCAAAAACACCTCACCTTGTCTCATGTTCGCCTCACTCACCTAGGCACTTGCTTATGATGTCTATGTCAGTGCCTGTTTCTTTTTTAATTATGTGAAACATCTTTTTCTTATTCTTGATTACTAATGCCTCTTTTAACAGTGTCCACTATCCTTTTTTCTCTTACATGCTGCCACATTTTTTCTTATTTTTTGGTTATTCCTAAGACCATCCACTACTTATGTGAGTGCATTATAGAAATTAGTCATTACATGTTGGACACGAACGTGTTTCTCAAAGTCCTAAGATTATCTTGAATGTTTTCTTTATATTGTCATTTTCTTTCTTTGTGGTGATTTATGAGAGAACACATTGCCTCAAGTGCCTAAGCGATTGCCTAGGCATTTGAGGCTGAGGCGAATCCTTGGTCGCCTCTCTTGCCTCTCGCCTTTGACTACATAGGTAGTTTCCCAGCTCGGTAATCTGGGATCCTCAATGCAAGTATTGAGGCATCAGTGGTGGATAAAATGTGCATTTTCTTCACAAATTTGGATGGAAAATATCTTATATAGTGCAGTTGCTTGTGGAAGCTTTCTTTATTACTTTTTTATTTTTAATGATGGGGTGGACATATAGGAGTGTAATATATATATTTGCTTGCGGTTAAATTTTAGGGGCACTGGTGGTCAATTGTTGACATAACCCATTTCTGATAATAACAGTAAAGCATTGCTAATAATAGCAAACTTATTATATTTATGTGATATCATTTACTCCTATGTGCATAGCAGTCATTATGGGATGATTCATTTTCAACCGAGTTTGTTTGAATGTGTCAGGTTAACTAGGCCTTGACTGGAGGATAATCTACAAAACAGTGCCTAAGTGTAGGACATCTATGGAATTGTTCTTCTAGTACCTTTCTACTTGGAAAACTAGATTATTCTGCTGTGGAATGGAAATATGCAGTTTTTGCTTTCAACTGTGTGGATTTTCTGTTTGAATGCCCCACCCAAATGATTCTTGAGAAAGGTTTTCAAATTGCTCACTGTAGCTACTACGTGCAGATTGTGTCAAAGGATTTGTCGGAGCCTGTCCGTTCACACAAGGATCTTGATAAAGATGCTGCTCCATATTTTCACAAAGCTGTTAAATTTTATGAAGGCCTTGCAAAACAACTTGTTAATCAGGGTCACGTATTGGACATCTTTGCATCTGCGCTTGACCAGGTTAGAGATTGCCTTCTTTTGAAGCTTCTACATTCACATATACATACTCATATATTGATAGAGAAAGACTCAAAGCTTCTTAAGAAGCTTTACTGAAAAGGTTGTATTGAAGCCATTTTGGCTCTCCTCCAAAATTTTTGCGTAAATGTGCCTCATGCTGGAAAAATTAGCTGTAGGCAGAAGAATTTCATGAGTGATCAGTTGTTGATGATTTTACATCTCTATGTTCTTTAAAAAAGATTTTCTTTAGAAGGTTGTTGGTGCTATAGTTATTAATAGAAGATACAAGTATGAATGTGCAGCATCAGCTGAACCCCACCAAGAGCCCCATAATAACTGTGCAAAAAATGGCTGACAGCTAAACATCCTGAATCCCCTGCCTCCTTTAACTGTCTCACAAGTGACATGGCATCTCCAATGAAGCACCATTCCCCCATTCAGAGGATTATATGCAATAATCTACTCTCTAGAAAGCTTCGGGACGACTCAGCCACTTCTCCCATTTCTCAGAGGATTATATGTGCATTTGTTCAAAAATATCTGCGTTTATGAGAGAATGACATTTGGTTTCACTATTTTTGATGAACTCTGTGTAGTAAACTAAGCTTGGGCCACACACAGGTTTCTTCTATGTAGGAGATGAATGCAGTGATTGATGGTACAGTTTGTCCCACGTAGATATGTAGTCTTTTAATGAGATAAATGAGATGCAGAAGTTCTGCTATCTGCCATCCAGAGCTGAATTTGCATCAACATGCTTTTTTTCCTAAATCTTGATTTCAACCACCCCAGTTAAAGACTGTCTTCACTTTGAATATTGCTCACCGAGCCAGCTGTTGGCATTCAACTCTGGTTAATCATCATCCATTATCTCTAGTCACATTTATGCATCAAGCACCTGTGACTTAAAGGGGGCTTAAATATACTATTGGTCAGTCAAGGACCATTATAAGACATTAGTGGTAATCTAAAGTGCTGTATCAAATTTGAGTTTCACTGATAGTGGAAGTATATAATGGAAATGATTGTTGGTGAGGATAGACATTGAGAGAAGATACTCGTTCAGCCACATCTATTTCAGGAATCATATGGATGTTTGTGTACTGCATTTGTGATTGTACACGTGAGTGAATTAGAGCTTTCCTTTTTCTTTTTTTTTTTCTGAATCTTGTTTCCAGGATGTCTTTTCCTTTGGATGTTATAAATTGAATTCTCCATTTCCCAACTATACCATTATACCACCTTGAGAAAACAGTTGGATTGTGTTCTTTGGATGTCCCTTTTTTCCATTTTTAGTGCTGTGAGCATGGGACTGATTTCTGCCACCTTATTTTTAAATTTCTATTGGGAAGATCAATTTCCAAACTAGGACTAAGATATTTTATATTTTTGTACAAATACCTACCTGATTTTTCAAAATCTTCATAATGTTTTTCTCAAAGGAGCAAAATGCGTGAAATTAGCATTGGAATGCCGTTCCCCGTTGATTACCTTGAATGTCTCCTGAGTTGTGTATTCAATATTGTGCAAGAGGAAAATATTCATATCTTTCTATTGTTAGAATGACTATGTTCTATTAGGTTTAAAAGGATTTGAAAAATCTGCCAAAGTAGGTATCATATGGCTTCAATTTCTCCTTTTGGGCAACATTATCATGGCACTATCAATGACTGGTTGGATGCTGTAAAAGAACCAGCTTAACTTGTAAACAATGGATGCTGTAAAAGAACCACCTTAACTTATAATCAATCATTTACATATTTTTATTTTTTATTTTTTATTTTTTGTGAACGTGAGTAGTGCCACCTTTTCATTTAAGTGAAAATGTAAAATGATTGCATGTATCCAATTCGCCTCTTTCCCTCTTTCCCTATTTATGACACCCATTTTGTACCTTTCCTCCCCCAAAATAAAATTTCTGAAATCATCCCCAAACAAGATCCAAAAATCCTCAAACAGGAATCCAAGAAGAGCAGCAGCTCACTTACCTTAAAGCAAACAAATGCACCCATGTGAAATTGTACAGAAAGCTAAGATGAGGTTACAGGTTTTTGGTTGATTGAATCTCTTTAAAGGCTACTGATGTACTATATATGTAGAGTAATACTTGCTGCAATGACGGTGCGTGCTGCACGCACCGTCATTGCAGTGGGTTTAAATTTTTTTCTTTTCTTATTTTTTTCTAGGTCGCCCCCGAGGTGTCCTAACCGCCCGTACTTTTTTTTGCCCGATCAGACGACCCAAAAAAATCTGAAAATTCAAAAACCGAGCCCAATGAACAGGAAAAAGTACTGTTCATTGGGCTCGGTTTTTGAATTTTCAGATTTTTTTGGGTCGTCCTATCGAGCATTGCACTGTACGGACGGTTAGGGCACCTCGGGGGCGACCTAGAAAAAAATAAGTTTTTTTTTTAAACCCACTGCAATGACGGTGCGTGCAGCACGCACCGTCATTGCAGCAAGTATTACTCATATGTGTAACATGTTTTGTAATATGGTGGCATAAGGTATGCTTTCAAGGATCTCAACCTATTACTATTTGCAAAATTGGAAGAAAAGAGGGTTTTGGTAGAAAGTTCTTTTGATTGTTACTGTTTAGGATTCCTGTTGGCACTGAGCTTAGGGAAAATTAGGCTTAAGATGATCCGGTCATTTGCAACGGCAGCTGTGTTTGCAATCAATTAGAAGGTGTGATCAAATCCACAAGAGGATAAGAGAAGTCAGGGAAAAAGGCCTAAACTGAGATGGTCAGACTTGGTAAGAAAATGGAATGCAGGATTGACTGATCCAGATTGGAATTGGCAGTGGCCGATCCGATTTTAGGTCCTAAAAGTGATCACACTTGGAAAATTTTAAAAAGGAAAATCAATTAGATTTTTTTTAAAAAAGGAATAAATTGTGATCGGCTTGACTAAGCTGAATCAGCCCAAATAGATCAAAAGTAGCTGAATCAAACCTAGATTAGCTGATTCCCATGTGAATTGGTCTATCTTGGTCGATTAGGTTTTGATTAAAATATGCACAAATCTTATTGAAAACCTTCGTTTGTTTTTATATTTTCATGAACACTTCTAAATTTACAAGTGTTCTTTTTTATTTATAAAAATACCTTTTTAACTTTTAAAGTAGATTGGATTGCTTCCAGTGGTTCAGACAATCCAATCTAGGTCAGGATTGGGGTTGGGGGGGGGGGGTTACTCAATCTGGGTGCCCTATCTGATTCTGAATTCCTCAAGTAAGAATGCACTTGAGCTTCCTAGGTTTAACTACAAATATGCAATCTGAAGAATTAAAATGACAGGGTAAGATTGATGTAGCCGATCCCAAATAAGGGGATAAGTCTCTGATGGCAATCATTGCGATGTTCTGGATTCTTTGAACTTTTTTTCTTTAAGCTTGATATGTTTTAGCTATTCTGAATGCCATTTTTGAAGAAAAGGCCAATAAGTTAAAGATGTCAATCGCTTTCAATATCACTTAGAAAATTCAGGATAAAAGCAAAAACTTTGAGGACCGTTGTGAATGAAATGACAGTGGACTTCCTACAGTGACACTAATTGCAACGAAAAAAAAAGAGACAAGTTAGTCTTGCTGAGTATTTATGAAGGTGTTTATCATGCCTGTCTTATTTTTGTCTTCTAGCTTTAAGTATGTTCAATAAATTAAATCATGTGCATCATTTAACTGTAATCTGAATCTATATAAACTCCAGGTAGGAGTTGCAGAGATGAAAGTGGTTGTTGAAAGGACAGGTGGTCTTGTTGTCCTTTCAGAAAGTTTTGGGCACCCAGTTTTTAAAGATTCTTTCAAGCAAATTTTTGAGGATGGAGAGCAGTCTCTGGGCCTTTCTTTCAAGTAAGCTTTGTACAGTTCCTTTGTTTAGGCCTTGATGATTGTCGCTCAATGTAGTAGTTAAGCATTCAACTTTCTATATGGAGTAAGTGCACTTTTCAATTCACTTTTAACTATTTCTTTGTTGCACTAACATTTTTGTTGACTTGTTTACATTGTGGTCAGTATTGAATCACCTTCTTTAATTACTAGTTAAAAAGCACATGCCAACACATAATCAAAGATACTAAGATAGAATGTGGTGTGTATATGTAAATATGGAAAGACACGTTAAAATATGATAAATATGGAAAGAATGTTCCATTAAAATATAGAACATAAGACAAACATATAGAAAGCACACTTGTTCTTGCAATCCATCATTAAAAATAATACATATCACCCTCCTATAAGAGTGTGATATCATTTTAATGATGGATCACAAGAACAAGAGTGTGCTTCTTACATGCTTGTCGTATTCTTGGTGTAAAAGAAAATGGTAGTTCTTGTTGATCCCTTGGCCTTGGGAGAGTTCATAGGAGCCTTATATGCGATATTGTCAACCTTCTGTTCTGCATCACAATTAAAAACACATAAGAAATCACATGAACATGGAAATACAAAAGAGGAAGGGGTCAAACTAGTGCCTAAGCCAGAAGATGATCTGGCATTAATGGAAAATTACAATTGCATTTGATCACATCAGGGGAGAGTTCTGTCACAATGCAGAGGACAAGACCAATCCATTTCTATGCATCTACTCTGGCCTCCGTGGGGATCAACAATCCTCCCCCCCCCGCGAACAGGAAGTGATGAGGGCTATGGTGGTTTAAAAATAGGGATGGAGTTAAACTTGTTTGGGAGAGTGACTAGAGAGGTGAGAGAAACTGTTATAGATGTTAGTTTCAATCTTTAGAGTTCATTAACTTCAGTTATTTCTGGCCACATAAAGCATAAAGGACGCATGGAATGAAATGTGCAATTGTTCGCATATCTTGTGGACAGATGGAACCAAAGAGAGTATTCATTTCGGTCCTTTTTATATAGTAGAATAGATATTAATGCTCTATTGTTGGTGGTGAATGGATCCGACGACCTCCACTGCAAGCTGTACTTGTTTGGATCACATCCTAGTTCATGTTGCTTTCTCTGATGTACCTGCTGGTATACATTTCAACCGGAAAGCTCTGAGCATAGAGAAGCTATATGTTCCAATACTATTAATAAATGCAAGTTTGGGATAAGGATTAGACAACGTCAGTTATTTCTCATGACCTTATATTATTTTCACCAAGGTTTTCATCTTTCAGCAGATGATCATTAATCAAAGAAAAGTTCATATACATTGACATGTGGAGAAACTCTTAATGGGTCTTCTGTTTCAGTGGTACACTCGACATTATTTGTTCAAAGGACATCAAGATTCAAGGGATTATTGGTCCATGCACATCTTTGGAGAAGGTTGTTTTGCTTACATACCCTCGTGATACTGTCTGTTTACTCTCTGAAATCCTGTGTAACTTGTAATTTTCTATCTGCAGAAAGGAGCCTTGTGTGCCGATACAGTCATTGGGCAGGGAAACACAACATCATGGAAGCTATGTGGCCTTGACAAGAGCACTTGTTTGACTGTCTTCTTTGACATTTCACCTAGTGAAAAATCAAACCAACCTGGATATGCAAATCCACAGTTGTATCTGCAGTTCTTAACCACGTAAACTGCTGCTACCTTGTGTGGCTCATTATGTGTAAATGTTTGTCCTCATTTCTTACTATTCTTCTCGTTAATTTAACATTAATGTTCCTACTATTGCAGTTATCAAAACCCTGAAGGCCAAATCAGGCTTAGGGTTACAACTGTCACAAGGAAATGGGTAGATAGCGCTGCTAACACAGAGGTTAGTTACAATTAATTAGAGATTTGATGTATCTGCACATGTTTAAGTTGTAGTTTATTACATTTGATGTATCTGCACATGTTTATGTGCATAATTAGATTTCTTGAGAAAAAAATACTTTTAGATTCGTATGTTTAGAAATGCTTTACATGGCAATAATTAAACAAATAAATCTATTGAAATTAGGTTTGCAACTTTGCAGTGAATGATCTGAGGAAGGATGAGTATAAGGAACATGGACATGCCTATGAAATTCTTGGTCCATTTTCACATTTCGGTTGGTCGTGATTTTGAATATTGCCTGTCTTTTTATTGAGCCCTGTTCTTTCATATAAACCCAAGAGAAGAATAGTAACAGAAGAATGATAAGTGGACTAAAAACATGCACTAGCCAACTCTATGTTACAGAACATTAACAAGTTGATTTGATGGTTTTCTATATGTTACCATTTGCTGGAACCCTCAGACATGGATCCTTAATTCCTAAAACTGGTGATGGGAACATCATTTGGGAAAGGTGTAGAAAAAATTCACATGCATATGCATGTGTGAATAGTATCTCATGGATTCAATGCCTTGATTTTTGGATACAAGTTAATGAACAAGAACATGAGTGCTTGTTGAATATATGTGGATTAATGGTTGGGGGTTTTCTCCTAGTTGTTATTGGAGCACCCGCCATTGTAACTTTGCAGTAATAAAGAAAAATTGTTTCTGATTTGAACAAATGTATCAGGAGCTGGTTGAAGGGTTTGACCAGGAGACTGCAGCTGTTGTGATGGCCAGATATGCTTCCTTGAAAATGGAGGCAGAGGTAATTCCTTGCTACCATCCAATTCCAATCTCATATTAGGTACTCAAGATTGCATAACTTTGGCAAAGTTTGTGCTTCGTTAATTATAATTAATCCATTAATCTAATGTTCCAACTGTTTAGGAGCTTTTCCAACATATATCTTGCTCCTGCCTTATGCTGTTTTTTCCCCTTATCAGGAAGAATTTGATGCAACAAGATGGTTGGATCGATCTCTTATTCGACTTTGCGCAAGATTTGGGGATTACCGAAAAGATGATCCAGCCTCATTTACATTAAATCCAAGTTTCTCCATTTTCCCACAATTTATGTTTAATTTGCGGAGGTCACAGTTTGTGCAGGTGAAGAGAGAACATCATATATGAACTTCATCTATCTGCTTGTCCATCTTATTCACTTCCGACTATCTTGCCTTTTACAGGTTTTTAACAACAGTCCTGATGAGACTGCATATTTTCGCATATTATTGAATCGGGAGAATATTACAAATTCTGTTGTCATGATTCAGCCTTCGCTAATCTCATATTCTTTCAATTCTCCTCCTGCTCCGGCATTGTTGGATGTGGCATCTATATCTGCAGACCGCATACTCTTGCTTGATGCATATTTTAGCATAGTCATCTTTCATGGGATGACTATTGCTCAATGGCGCAACATGGGTTACCAGAATCAACCAGAGCATCAGGTGAATATGAACTTCTGTGTTGCTTTGTCTACTCTAGTGATGTCAAGAAGATGGTGAATGTTTGAACAGTGTGTGTTGCTTATACAATGGTCATTAATGATACTGGCACGATATGTAGCATTACAGTGTCTTCCCTTCTTCAATTCTTAGCATATTTTTCTTTTTCTTTTTTGGCCTTTGTCTGAAATAGTCTATAGATTTCAAATAGCCTGCATCACAGTTCTTGAGGTCCCAGAAATTCGTATTAGGATGATCTTATCATTGTGTCTTCCATCTGGATCGCATAAAGCTGTGCTTTGTCCAAAGAGATGCTCTAGAATATTAGTTTTGCATTCATTATTCATAGACCTCTTGCTCTAGTCATTGTATTGGTATTCTTCTAGGTGTTGTTTGGTGCACTGTAAACTGCCATAGTCCTTTGGTTTTAAAATCATTGTTCTTAAAACTGGCAAGATCCCAAAGATTTAAAAACTGTTGTTACTTTGTTTCATTTGCCTTAAAACACACGAAAACAAAAATGGACACTTTGTTTAGTGTGCTAAATTTTTTGATCACTTTACCTTTGGTTTTAGTAGGTAAAAGTTACATTTAGGGTCCGTATGGTTCCACATAAAACACATTCAAGTAGAAAATGTTTTATGAGGAAATCAATTTACAAGGAAAAGGAAAACATAATCTATCATTTGGTACTTATGAAAATATTTTCCTGAAAATCTTTTTATTCATTTGTTTTTTCTTAAATTTTTTCCTAAAAATAAATTTATATATTTGTTTGCTGGTAAATTTTTTTTCACATGATGGGTATTACTAACATAGGATGCAGTTGGTTCTAAGTAAAACATATTTAAATGGAAAACATTTTCTAAGAAAATCAATTTACAAGGGAAACTAAAATACAATCTATCATTTGATACTTTTGAAAACATTTTCTTGAATTTTATTTATTTATTTTTCATAAAAATATTTTCTTAAAATAATTTATTTATTTCTAAAATCTGACACATTTTAAAATTAACAATGTATGCCACAAGCTGCACGGGATAGATTGGCGGGAAACGGCATCCGTCCTCTCTTGGATGCCAAATTCGTGACTTTGGTGTAGTCAATGGATCAGCTTTTCGTTGACTGGAATGTTTTCGGGGAACCAAATGACCATGTCCGTTGAGCTTTTCCCGAAAACCTCCCCATGCAGCGCATTTTACAGGGATCCAAACGGACCCTTAATGTGCTGAAATTGTGGAATCAGTTTACCCTCAGTTTTAGGAGGTGAAGTTACCTCTCATGTTTTTCGAATGTGATTTGTGAGGGGGCTGCATCAGAGGGCAAAACCCCAATGGGAGGGGGCAGCAGCAGAACAATGCCGTAGGTGACAGGAATCGTCCACACTGGAAACTTAAATCCATTGGTTTTGGTTTCTGGTGGTCGAGGTTGGAAACCAAAACTAGGGAAAAATTGGTGCCATGTAGAATTAGACGATTTTGAAACCCAGCTATTTGCAGTGCACCAAATGTAAGGAAAACGTCAAAAAAATATCTGTTCCCCACATTTTATCACACACCAAACAACACCTTGGTGCATTAAGTACTATAAGTTCGTTGCATTAGCGAAACAATTTGAGGTTTATATGGTTTCGGAATGCAGATTCACGTTGTCATATAAATATAAGCCAAAAGGTAATTTTTTGTGCATGTAAATTCCTTCTGTCATATTTGGTTCCCTTCTTAGGGGTCTGTCATCAATGGATTTGATATTTCATATCCTGCTATCATGTCAGTTTGTGGATTCCTTGTGTTGGCGGATGTTGCCTACATCCATGGCTTGCTGTATCGTACTGGATCGTGCCGACTCTTACAAGTCGACTCGTATATGGGCCGACCTGATTACACACCAAGTTGGACTGGATCGTGCCGGCTTATACATGCTTAATGGAATGTTTTAAATTGAGTTTTTCGTATGCGGTAAGTAAAATTATACTTTTTATATCAATTAATAGGGTACATTTCTCTAAAATGTGGCTTAAACTCATTAATTTTAACAAACTCATTGGGTTGACTCGTGCGACTCGGACTGAGTCGGTATTGTACCGTATCTGGGAAGATACGATCTGATACACAAACCTTGCCTACATCACATCTTTAAGCTTATGTAACGATTGTAGCCATAAGGGTCACCTTGGTCTTTTATTTTAATTGTTCTGTCTCAGTGTTCGATCATGAAATTGATTGTTATCTTTCATGGTACCTTAGGTATCTGACCAATAGTCTGGGAAATTTGAACTAGAGTATTGGATCATATTGTATCACATATGAGATCCGGTACAGATCCAAGGTGGATCTGCAACCTTATCTGCTATGCTATTGATTTAGAAAGACTGTTTGTTAACTGAGTTATTAGCTAATAATCAGTGGATAATCCGATTATTAGTTACCATATTCTTCATCATTCCGTTTAGAAAGGATTTCTAGGCACTACCTTATCTGCTATGAATCTTGGTTTAGAAAGACACTCCCTTAACTGAGCTATAAGCTAATAATTGGTCAGATAATGAAGATATTGGTTATCACTTGCATCCCTACTGGGAAACATAGGCCACATACTGGAGAAGAAAGAGGGCATGCCTTTGTTTCACATGACAAGAAGAAGAAGAAGAAGAAGAAGAAGAAGAAGAAGAGCAGATCGTCTCATCGATGGGGGTAATCATAGAGAAGCATGTCTGGGGGGGGGGGGTTCTGGGAGCTCGGGAGCGCTTGCTGAGGCGGGAGCTTGGAAGGTGGTTGCCTCGAGAAAGAAACCTCCTCCTACCCTCTCCTCTCTGTCGGTTGACAAGGATCATTGCTTCAGGTGTCTTTGCCGAGGCCATTGGGCCAAAAATTGCGGGGACATCCGTAGATGCTTCTGCTGCAGGGAAGCTGGATACAAGAGCTTCCAATGCCAGCAAAGCAACAGACGAACTATCGGTTTGTCAATGGCTCCACCTCAATGCCCTCTGCTGGCTCCTTCTACCCTCCCACCTATCTTCCCCTCCAAGGTTCTCCCCTCACCCATCATGATTCCATGGTCTAATTCAGTAGTGGAAAGTCGGCTCAGATTGGAAAATTGCTTGGTGTTCTCGTCCCTTCTCGAGAAACCTCAGCTGTTTACTTTAGTCGAGATCAAATCCGCTCTGCTTAAGCTCCATTCTAAATGGCCTACAAGTAAGGATTTTTGGGTCAGGGAAATGGGAAACCTCTCTTTCTTGGTTTGCTTCCCCTTCCCCCTGTGGAAGGAGGAAGGCTCTCGCCTCATCACTACTACCTAGAATTCCATCTCTTTCAACGTCTCCCCATGGTCTTTCAACTCTACGACCGATCCTGTTCCAGGCGATCGTAGACTCTAGTTCTGTCTCTATGGAATCCCTCTCCATACATGGAACATTGAAACCTTCAGCTCCATTGTAGCCAGTTTTGGCATTATTCGAGAGATTGATGCCAGGACCCTGGATGGAGAATTTCTGGAGTATGGCCGTATTCAAGTTGAAGTCGATGACGAAACTCATATCCCTGATAAGTTGATGATCATTTTAGGGGATGTCGTTTCTAGGTGTGGATTGTTCTTGAATCAGCTTCTACGTCCAAACCTTTCCCACAAGATTGGACTTGGGCTGAGGTTGTTGCTGAGTAAAGGAATTTTCGGTCCTTCAAAAACAAGTTCCCCCCAAGTCCTCACGAGTTGCCCAATGCCCTGTCTTCCGAGTTTGCTTAGTCTGCCTCAAAGGTGACTCAACCTTCTTCTCTGAGTTGCCGAGTCGGGTCTCTAGCTGTCCAGAGCTATCCCAACTCCAAGAAGAAGGCTCAATCCCCTAGAAGCTGCCGTGGTAACCAAGGATCTATCTCCTCTACGGATCCTTCTTTGGTTTCTAGAGGTTATTCTCCACTTTTCACTGTGGATCCCATAGCTATCGAGGCATCCATGACAGTCTGGCATCCTCTTATTTCTGAGACAGAGTGTGGCGGAGCAACTGAAGGGTCAGCGCCCCCTGTTTCTTCAGTCGAGGCAATCCTAGGTCGAGAAGAAGAACAATCGTGGGTAGAATCCATACCCAGTGACTTACCCGTTTTCTCATCAGACGACGTCTGGGTCCCGGTCAGCATCTGTTCGGATCCTGGCTTATTTTAACCTGCCCGGTCCAGTATCTTGTTATGATGTTGCGGCGACGAACCGGCCAGTCTACTCGTTGATGAACTTGATCGTCATCTTCAACCTCTCGATGTGCCCCCGATATGCTTGGTCTTCTCCGCCTTAAGTTTCTCTGCTAGAGCTGCATCCGCTTATGGAGAAGGAGAATCAGGAAGGATATACTATTAGCTCGGATGCTGGCGACGTGTTCACCGGAGTTCCTTGGACACACAGGGCCCCTCCATTGTAGACCTGATGTCCTTGGTATCGGAAGGCTGCCCTGCAGTTGAAGAGCACTCCAAGGTATGCATCAACCTATTGGATTGCTCCTTTCCCTCTAATGATGTTCCCTCAGGAAAAGAAATCACTATTTTCAAAGGGAGATCTTAATGATGCTTCTTCTACTTGCTAACTCCAAACTGCCGGATGAGTGGTCCGATGATCTTTATCCATCACAGTGGAGCTTTGGTGGGAATTTCATATGATGGAAGGGAGGATTCTGTCTGGACTTTTCTCAGGAAATCCAGAAGAGTAATTAACCTTCACCTCTCGGCCAGGAACAGAAAGGCTCTAAGATCGGCAAGAGGGAAATTCTTTTTATTAAAGGCAACACCATCCACGAAGGGGATAGGGCGAGTAAGCTAACACTTGAAGGTTAGCTTACCCATCTGTTTGTGGCTATTTGTGTATAGGTGTGTGTTCATGATTATTAAATCTTGGAATTCTAGAGGCCTTATGGTCCACTGTAAGATTAAAGCAATTCAAGAGTTGATATCCCGTCATAAGGTGGATATCATTTGCTTGCAAGAGACCAAGATGGATTCTTGTGAAGATTCTTTTATTCTAAACCTGAGTAGAAATAGATTGAAGAAGTGGCTATTTAAACCCTCTGCAAAGTTGAAATGCTTCTGCTGTGGAATGAGGATATCTTTCACTGTTCTGAATACAAGATCCTTCAATTCTCTATTTCTGCTAATTTTCTGAACAAAAAAGATGGTTTCTCGTGGACATTCACTGGTGTTTATGGTCCTACTGCTGCCACTCTCGAGCCCTCATTCTTTCATGAACTGGATACCATCCACGGCAACATACAATCTCCATGGTTTATCTAGGGAGACTTCAATGCTATTAGATTCCCTCATGAAAGGCTGTATGGCACTTCCTGGGAATAAGAGATGGACCTTTTTGGGGAGTGTATTCATTCAAATGGCTTGATCGAAATCAACACTCCAGGGCATCAGTTCACTTGGACAAATTGTCAAGACTCTTCAACTCTCTCGAAGTTAGACAGGGTCCTTGTTAACACTACTTGGCATTCTAAATTTCCCCTCGCCATTGCAAAGGGTCTCCCTAGACATTCCTATCTTGTTGTCCACAACTCCACTGTTTAAGCACATCAGAATTTTCAGATTTGAACTTGCTTGGTTAAGGTTTGAAGGTTTCAGTAATCTAGTTGCAAAGCGGTGGGAAGACAGCAAATCATCAACCCAGGACTAGCAATTCTCCCAGAAGCTTAAAGATGTCAGGCTTCAAATGAAATCCTGAGTAAGGATGCTTTTCATCAGACAACCTCCATTAAACATGATCTATTATAAAAAATTGAGCATCTTGACTTGAAGAATGACACTGAAACCTTGGTCCATGAGGAAAGAATTTCTTGGAGCTCATTGAAGAAGGAATACGATGAATTGCTTATTAGGGAAGAAATCAAATGGAAGCAGAGAGCGAAGAAAACTTGGCTACAGAAGGGGGACAAAAACGCCAAATTCTTACACACTGCTGCAAGTATCAAGAAACGAACCACCCGGATTGACAATATTAAAGTGGGGGATGTTGTTCATAGGAATGATGAGAGCATCAAAGAGGCATTGTGAATTTCTATCAACATCTTTCTCCGAAGACAACCTGGTTAGACCCTCCTTTGTGGCCAACCACTTTTCTACTCTTTCTAATGAGAGGTCAACAATCTCACAACACCTATTTTGGAAGAGGAAGTTAAATTGGCTATTTTCTCTATGCAATCTGAAAAATCTCCTGGTCCGGATGGATTTTCTATGGGCTTCTATCAACACTTTGGGAAGTGATTAAAGAAAATTTTATGAAGATCATCAAAAACTTTGAATCTAACCCGACGGTTATTTATGCTTTCAATGCCACTAACATTGTGTTCATTCCCAAGAAGGAAATGCTGACTGCATCACGGATTTCAGGCCCATCAACCTTCTCAATTGTTCATATAAGGCATCATCAAGGTTTTAGCTACAAGGCTCAAGAAAGTTATTGGCAAGCTCATTGATGTGAATCATTGGCAAGCTTATTGATGTGAATCAATCAGCTTTTATTCCTGGCATATCCATTTTAGACAATTTTATGGCAGCTACTGAATCCATTCATGAGCTGAAATGTCATAAGAAAGAATTCCTTGTTTTCAAACTTGATTTTGAGAAGAGGCTTTGAGAGAGTCAATTGGTCATCTTCTTTCTACCACGAGCCTAATGGGCTTTAACAATACTTGGATCAAGTGGATCAAGTATTGTATATCCACAGCCAAGTTTTCTATACTTATTAATGAAGAACCCTGGGGCTACTTCCAAAGCTCCAGAGGTCTTAGGCAAGGTGATCTACTATCACCTCTCCTTTTCCTCATCGTTGGCTGGGTTTTAATATGATTTGGAACAGAGCTAGTCATCATGGTCTTATTAACGGGGTTATGATTGGAAGACTTATTAACGTGGTCATGGTTGGAAGAAACAATGTTCTCTTGTCCCACCTTCAGTTCACAGATGATACTCTTATATTCTCACCTGTGGATATTCTTCAAATAAAAAATATGAAGATCTTCTTCAAGATCCTTGAAGATGCTATAGGTTTCAAGATCAATTTCTCCAAATGTGAGCTTTCTGGGTTCTGCAACAAACCTTCTATCATCTCTGAAATTCAGGCCATTCTTCAATGCAAATGGAGTTCCCTATTAAATAAATTGGCCTCCACCTAGCTGCAGGTTCTGTCAGATCATCTGAGTGGAAATCAAAAAGTTTGACACTAAGCTTGCTGGCTAGAAATCTAATCTTCTATCTCATGGTGGTAGACGGATTTTATCCAAAACAGTCTTCTCCTCCTTGCCTATCTATTATCTTTCAATCTTCAAGATGCCAAATTTCATTACAAAGAAGATAAAAGCAATCAGACATACCTTCTTTTGGAAAGGTAAAACATGCCTCCCAAGTGCTTCATTCCTATCAGCTGGCCGAAAGTGTGCAGGTCCAAAGAAGAAGGTGGAATAGGACTGCTCCCTATCCATTGTATAAATACTTATCTTCTTTCTAAATGGCTATGAGTGCCTATAGATGATAGCAATACCTTGTAGAAATCTATTGTTATCAACAAATATTTCCGAGATTCAAATATGTGGAAACTTACTTCACCAGGCAGGGGCAGGATTTCTCCCATCTGGAAGGCCTTCTGGTCAGATAATTGGCTTAACCGCACTCCTCTTGCTTCCACTTTCACCAGGGTTTTAAGAATTTATCAGTCTATGATGTTTTCTTTGGCTCATCTGCTCAAGGTTGGGATCTTCAGTTCAGAAGAAATTTTAACAATGCTGAATCATCGGATTTTGTGGAGCTTTGTAACATTATTCACCCAATCCAACTCAACCAATTTCAGGCTGATAGGAGACTGTGGGATTGGGAACCCAGTGGGAAATTCTCAGTTAAATCTGTTTCTAGAATTACCAATTATGGAGGCTATCAGGTTCCCTGGTCCAAATGGATATGAAGGAAACAGTGGCCTAACAAGTTTATAATCTTCATGTGGAAGTTGATTCAAGACAGATTGCCTACTCCCAGCTGCCTCGAGAAGTTCAACCTCAATACAAGGATCAACTGTTTTTATTGCGGCCTTTTCATAGAAACAGCGGATCATCTATTTCTGCACTGTGGTATCATATCAGCCATTTGGAAAACTATGTTTGCTTGCTTGCATCTGACTTGGTCACCGCCTTCATCTCTGCCCTCTCTTATTTCAGCTGGAATGATCTCAATACCTCAAGAACAGAGCAAGATGTGACAATGCTTCTTGGGGATTTTCTATGGGCAGTTTGGAAGGAGAGGAATTCAAGATGTTTTACCCATGCATATTGGTCACCTTTTCTTATCATATCGCACTCCATTTGCCTCGTCAACAATTGGAGAATTGTTTCACACAATCTCCAACTTGTGGACCCTATGTTAATCTCCAATTTACTTGGAAAAATTTTGTATGATAAGTTGGGAGGGTTTCTTTTTGTGGGTAAAGGGTCTGCTATCGTATAACTTTCTTGTGTGTTTTGTTGGTTACCTACCTGGTAACCTACCTCTTTGGATTGTGTACTGTTTCTCTGATGTTGGCAAAAACCACCCTTCACCCTGCTATATCACTGGCTGTGAGGGGGCAGGTCTGGTAATACCCCCACATTGCATACCTACCCCAGGTAGCATAAATGACTTCTACTTTGGACACCTATGTCTAATTGCATAGCATGTGTTGACAGGTGGAGTCAATCCTGCACCTCTTGGACAACTGTGAGGTGCTTTGCCGTTTGACCCATCTACCCGGGTAACATAGAGCACATTGATTGTCAGGTAGAAAGGCATCAATGCATTGTTCACTGCCATTTCTCTGTTCTGCCTGATCCATAGGTCCCTAACTACTTTACACCTTTTCTAACCTGACTAGTGGGCATGCTTTGACTTCGCATCTGTGTTGTAAGCTTCTTATATATAATTTTACCAACCATTTTCTGATGAAAGTAGGATATTGTCAATTTTCATGTTTTTGGTTCCTCTATATTGTCCTTTTTTTCTGTTTGGTTATTACAGCATTAGCGAGGTGTTATGTTGCCATTTCTGTTAGCCTATTCCTGCAATCCAAATGTGTCACCACCAGTGCATCTGATCTCCAAAGTGTTTTTCTGTACTCTTTATTGACTGCAGGCCTTTGCTCAGCTATTACAGGCTCCTCAGGATGATGCCAAAATAATCATCACAGATCGATTCCCTGTGCCCAGATTAGTTGTTTGTGATCAACATGGCTCTCAGGTAATAATTTACTTCAGCTTTGTATTTGATTTGTCTGTTTTTTGACACGTCCTCACAATCCTGCTAGGTTTTCACTGAACCTACTTCCATGGGCATAGTGATGTGAGTTGAGGAAATGTGGCCTAAATAGACTGAGTAGCGAGGGTAAAGGAAGAGTGAGAGGAAGGAAAAGGCAGAAGTGAAACTTCAGAAGAGGATGCCTAGTAGTACTCTGATGGGGTCATGGTGTGGAGGGGGTGGGGATGGAGTGGCTGGGGAGCGCAGATGCCGGCCCCATCGCCGGCCACCGTAGCCAACTGGGTTCCTCTCAGAGGGGCCCAGCGTCTTCTCAGTCACCCACACTTTGTTTGCTCTGCCACGGCTTAGGCCATCCTGGGTGGAGCTGCCCGTTCCAGAGGAGGCGGACCTATGCTGAGGTTCTTAGGGATGGGGTCAGACAACCTCCAGCTCCAGTGAGGTGGGGATGGGAGGTTCACAGCTGGAGGCAGGAGGAAAGGGTCCCCCTGGTTAGGATTTGGGAGTCGAAGACCCTCTCGGCTAGGAGGAGAGAGAGTTGGGGAGATGCTGTTTGTGTCAGCTGGTCCACAGGTCAGGGGTGGAGGTACATTTGTATTCCCTCACCTTGGCTAGATGGCAGTGGGAGGGTTGGGAGGTGAGGAAGTTGTCGAATAAGGTGTTCCTGCTCATTTGCCCTTCGACTAGCATTGCTGAGGAGCTAATGTTAGCCAACAGCCTTGTCGACTGCAAAGGTGTGATGCATATTTCAGCTTGGAATCCCCCCTAGGTGGGGCGGGAGGTGTTGAAGCTCCTGCTGATCGGGGTTCTGTTAGTTCTCATGGAGGCAAGCCTGGTCACAAAGCTTATTGAGAGCTTCGTAGACCTGGTAGGGGTGGAGTCGTGGTCACCGGAGATTGCCCCTTTTCTCGATGTCAGCATTGGGGTGAGGGTTCCATCTCTGGCATAGGTTACAAAGGTGGTGTAGGTAGTTTTTTTTGGGGGAGGGGGGGGGGGCATCTGCTGGTTGGGTGCGCGCGGAGATGTCTCCTCTATTGGGCGGTAGGCTGGAGCAAGACTGGCTTATGGTCTCATCGGTGGGGAGAGCTGTAGGTAGGAGACAATCGTGGTGCATGTGGCCGGCACGTGTTGGATCGGGGTAATTCTAATTTCGAATTCCCTACTCTTGAACTACCGTGTGGGCATCTGGCCGGGTGTGTTGCCTTGTCCGTACGGTTGGACCGGGTCCCTTCTTTGGGTGGTCCTGGCGTTAAGTCATCGGGCTGAATCGATGACTTCCCCGCCCTATCTAGACCCTCGAATAGGCCTGAGTGGAGCCTTGTCTCCACCCAACAATTGAATGGGGGATCACGGCCTTGCTGGCTGATCCTCGCTTATAGGTGACCCTCCTTTTCTCCAGAGTTATCCTCAAAACCCAGAGCGTGGGCAGCCTTAGCTTGATAGAGGCACCTTGCAGACGTGCCAACTTTTGCGGGGATCATTCGGTTGGAGCTGCGGCCCTCTTCCAGTGCTCAACTACTCAGTACTACTCCCCTCTATTAGGCGGAGCCCTGGAGGCCAGAGGGAGGGGGGGGGGGATTCTCCTCTAGGGAGGTTTACGGACATTTCCAGGCTTGCAAGCAATCATATAGGGTTGGATGGTGATAGCAGTGCGGAGGAGGAGAAGGCATGAGAGGTCAACCTGCAAAGGATGTCAGAGGGTGGCGATAAGGGCTTAATCCTAGAGGGTCAGGAGATCCCTCTTCCTCAGGCGATCGATTAGCCAATAGTAAGAGAAGGATCAGGAGGCCTCTCTACTTGCGTCAGGGTTCCCTTTGTCAGGGCACCCTACCGGTAGTCCTGGAAGATCTCTTGGTAGATGTGCTTTCTCTACTAGAAGAAAGGGAGGTTCTATCCTTAGTCCCTGACTCTCTCTCCAATTTTCAAGGCAGGCTTGAAGGGGCAGATGTGGTACCCGAAGGTTCCAATAATCTTAGGAAGGAGGAAGTGACGGAGTTGTTGGAAAGGGTGGGGTAGTTTACTAAGGTAGTAGATGAAGGAGGTGGCTAGCAAGGTTGGAGTGTCCTTAGACAGGTTAAACAAGGATGTGAGGCAAATGTTCATTAAAATCCAGAAGAGGTGGTAGCTAGGGTTGGCTTGAATGGCAAAGGGGAGAAATCACACCGCAAAGAGAAGAGGGGTGAGGAGGGGAAGAGGGAAAAGGAGGAGGGGGAGGGAGGATTTCAGTTTCTTCACCACGATGATTATCTCTTGGAATGTTAAGGGGGTGTGTGGGAAGGAGAAGAGGAGGACGGTGAGTGAGTATGTGAAAAGATGCAAACCGGAAGTGTTGTTTATCTAAAAAACAAAATGTGAGGGAGATGGGGAGGCTATCATGAGAGATATTGGGGGTAATAGACTGACTAAGCGGGTGGCTTTGTCCGCAATGGGGAGTGCAGGGGCATTGTAGTGTTGAGGAATGAATTTGTGCTGGAAGAAGTTGATGGGCATAGACAAGTAAGGGTTTCTTCTGTGTCTCTCACTTTTTGTTGTTGTAATGATAACTTCACGTGGGATTTCACAAGCGTGTATGGTTCTCAGGGAACTGCAGCCAAGGAACTCTTGTGGGAAGAGCTCATTGCTTATTAGCGATAGGCAGGGAGGCTGTGGTGTGTTGGAGGGGACTTTAATGCCATCAAGTCAGTGGACTTAAGCAGTGGCCGGTCTTACCTTACCAGGGAGATGGCAGACTTAAGCGAGTTTATTGTAGAAGCAAATCTTGTGGATGTTTTGACCACCAATGCCACATTCACTTGGTCCAACCTCAAATGTGACCCTTCCTTCTCTAGATTGGATAGGTTGTTGGTATCGGTAGATTAGGAGGACCATCTACCTCTTTTGCACATTGAGTGCTTGGTGAGGTTTGCTTAGGATATTAAACCTTTTTTTACTAAGATCACATTGTTCTGCTCCTGGGAGGCTGAGGTTCAGACTAGAAAGATATTAGCTAAGAGAGGAAGGCTTCTTTGAACAAGTTGTTGCTAGTAGTTGGTGGGAGAATATTCAGGGCCCCAATGCTATGGCTAGGCTTGTTTTGAAGCTTAAGAGATTGTCTGATGATCTCAGTAGTTGGGGAGCCTCTAGGACTCTCCCAGGTAAAATAGCCAAGACTAGAATTATGGAGCAACTGGAGGCTTTGATGCCCTCGAAGAGGTAGGTATGCTCGATGCTAAAGATAAGGTGAGTAGAGAGAGACTCAGAGTAGACTTTGATAAGATTCTTCTCAAGGAAGAGATCTATTGGAAGTAGAGGTCTAGGGAGGGGTGGATTAAAGAGGGGGCAAAAATACAGCTATTTCAGCGGATGATTTCAGGAAGGAGAAGAATGAATCAGCTCAGGATGCTCAGGGAAGGAGATTAGATGTACTCAAGTGACTCTTAGTTGAGGGAGCATGTCTTTGCCTTTTACTGTAGGCTCTTCTTGGAGGATTCTTTTTGGAGGCCTTCCATTGCTGCAAATCTTCTTCCATCCATCTCTATCGAGAAGAGAGATGGCATCTCTGGCCCTTTTGTAGAGGAGGAGCTCAGGAAGATTGTGTTTACACTTGTAGGTGACAACGCTCTGGTTCCGGATGGGTTTCTACTTGTTTTCTTCTAGCATTGTTGGGATATTGTAAAAGAAGACATTCTTCTGCCAGTTGTAGATTTTCAAGAAGGCATGGCGCATCTTAGGAGTATTAACAATACTTTCATTACTTACATCCCTAAGAAAGAGGGAGTATATAGCTTTTCGGATTACAGACCGATTAGCTTGTTGAATGGTGTTTACAAGATCATTGCTAAGTCTTTGGCCAACAAGCTGGAGAAGGCGATAGGCATGGTAATTAGCAGGAACCAAGGAGCTTGTGTCAAGGGGAGGTTCATCTAAGATAATTTCCTTGTCGTAAATGAGGCATTCCATTCAATGAAGCTGTACCATAGGAGTGGTCTCTTGTTGAAATTGGACTTTGAGAAGGCATATGATAAGGTCAACTAGATGTACTTGTTAGAGGTCCTCTCTAATATGGGGTTTGGTGATAGGTGGATTTGGTGGGTTAAGGAGTGTATCGCCTCAGCCACCTTTGCCGTGCTCATTAATGGGTGGCGCACACCATTCTTCCATAGTGGCAGAGGCCTCTAGCAGGGGGACCTTATGTCGCCTCTCCTTTTCATTCTAGGCAGGGGGACCCTATGTCGCCTCTCTATTTCATGCTGGTGGCACACATCTTGAGCAGAGTGTGGTACAAAGTTGAGGGTTTGGGAATCATTAGGGGTTTCCAAACTTCCCAGCAGGGGCTGCATGTTAGTCACCTTCTATGCCCAAGATACAATTCTGTTTTTATATGCTGAGGAGAATCAATTATTTGTTGTGAGGTTCATATTGGAGTTGTTGACAGTGGTGACTGACCTTTCAGTCAACTTCCTTAAGAGTCAGCTGGTTGGCATCAATGTCAAGGAGTCAAAGCTGAGGAGGGATGCCTTCATCATAGGATGTCAGAGGGGAGAGTTCCTATGTTCCTACCTAGGGTTACCTTTCACTCTTGTAGGGCTCCGCTGTAGCACCGTCTAGCTATGTGGAAGGGGAGGTTACTTTCATTTGGACGTAGGCTGTGTAGATCAGCCTTGGATTCTCTCCCTATAGACTTTCCATTTATCTTTAGGATCTCCTCAACTATTGCCAAGATATTGGATTCTATTCAAGCTAGGTTCTTTTGGCATGGGTTGGGGGACTTTAAGAGGGGGTTTTGATGTATCTTGGGCCGGAATAGCATATCTAAGAAGTACTATATTCTATCGAGGGAGTGGGGTTTTCTTCTACCTACACTATTTAATGTCTTCCCAGTGTGGAAGGGTATTCTTTCTAGTGCTAATGTGTTTAAGACAGGGTCACTCATTGTCATTGGCAACGGTAAGAGCACACTATTTTGGGAGGATGTTTGGTGCACTTCTCTACCTCGGCAGGTCTCTCTTCCCACATGTGTTTGACATCTCACTGCAGCAGACTGCTGTTGTTTCCCAGGTGGCTGATGGGGCTTGGGATCAGATTACTTAGAGTCCTTTGTTCAGGTGAAACTTGAGAGAGGAGGAGGTAGAGGATACGTTACTGCTGTTTCAATGGTTGCAGCCATTTCAAATAGAGCCAAACTTGGATGATCGCTGAATTTGAGATGGAATAAGGAAGGTATCCATTTGGCCAAGTCTGCTTGTTCTATCATTTCTATTGGGGGTTGCAGATTTGAGTTCTTTTTAGCACTTTGGAGGGTGAAGAACTCCTAGGTGAAATTCCTACTATGGAGAACTCTCAATAGTTTCCCAACTTGTGACAGGCTGGCGCGGTTCCTTTAGGAGCTTCCTACTAGGTGCTGCCTTTGTGGTGAGGAGTTGTTGATAGATCATCTCATCACCTTGTGCTCCTTTGCCAGGGAGGTGTGGCAGAGGTGTTCTTTTTCATGCAGACTATTCTGCTTTTGATTCTATGGAGAGCCTTCTCTCTTGTGAGCGAGACCTTGGGCTTTGAAGTAGGATTGGGTTCTCTGGTGGCTGATTCTCCATGCAACTATCTAGGCTCTCTTGACGGAGTGGAATAGTAGGATTTTTAGGCGGGAAGCATCTATCCCGCAGAGGATCTTCTCTTATCTTTGTGATAAGGTTAAATGGTGGGCGAAGGTCTCTTGTAGCTTGGATTCTTGTAACTCCTTGTTTTGTTTGCTGGAGGAGGTTTGATGGTGGGTTGCACCTTCTTGGTGTTTTGTTTACAAGAGAATTTTGTTGTTTCCCTTCACTCTTGTACATTTACACTTTGTTTCATCTTTATATACAAATGGTACCATTCAAATTCCCAAAAAACAAAAAAAAAACTTAGAAGAGGGCAAATAGGTTGGGAAGAGATCTAGTCAAAAGGGGTTAAGATGGACTTGCATGGTATAATAGTACCATGGCAAGAAGCATATAAGAGAAGGAAAAGAATAATAATTGTACCAACAAGAAACATGCAGAAAAGAAGAGGAGCATGGGAGAGAGATTGGGAAAAGGAATTGAAGACTATAGGAGGAGACATGGCTGAGAGGGGGTGGAGGGAGGGAGGGATTAGTATCCATGGGAGCAAAGCATTTCTTCTGCCTTTTGATGTATGTTCAAAGCATTAGCAGTGCCTCTAAAAAGCATTACAAAGAAAACAATAAAGCAAAAAATGGAATGGAAATTTAAAATACCAAAGCAATAAATGCCTGTTAAACTTATCCTAATATCATCCACCTAGGTAGATATCTAGAGTTGCCGCCCCTACTTAATTATGTTATAGTCATTACTTCACGAGGGAAGTCAGAATTGGCAACCTCTATTAGTAGCAAATTAGCACAAGTTCAATGATTGACTATGAAATATTTCAATCAAACTGATTACATCATGGAACGGGGTCGAATTACTTGGTATCAAATACTAAATATGAGATGAATCAATTTTTCCATTGTAAAGAATGAAATGGCATTTATTCAATTAATTTACAATTAATGGTATTGAATGACAACCAAGCTATTCAAATTAATCTACCAAAAATACATCCAAGAGTAAACATTCTGGCCCTGAAATAATTCTAATGAGTATAAAACAGCAGCATTATCTTTCACTACAGCTTGGTAAATGCCTTCTTGTAAGCAAAAGGTAAAGTGTGGAATTAGGTGAAGGTGGAATGTGCGAGGCTATGAGGTCAGTCTTGTGTCATATGTTGTGCCCATAGTTGTCAAGGTGGTAAGGTGACCAAGGCGTGCTTGGGGTTCTGGACCGCCTAAGTGCTTAGGCGCCCGCCTAGGCGTCAACTTCATAATATAATATTTTAATTATACTCACATACATATATATATATATATACATATATATGTATGTATGTATGTATATATATATACATTTAGATTTACACACACACATATATATATATATATATATATATATATAATTAAACATATACACATTACATACATACATTTATACATATATATATATATATATGTATAAATGTATGTATGTAATGTGTATATGTTTAATTATATATATACACACATGTATATGTATACACATATTACATACATGATACATATATTTAGATGTATACATACACATATATATGTATGTATGTATGAGTATGTATTTATATAATTATATGTGTATATATGTACATATATGTATATATACAAAGAGAGAGGGGCAGGGACCTTGGGTTTCAGCAATGTGGGAGCCTTAGCGGGCGCCTTTTCACCTGTTGGAAAGGCAGCCCAGCGCCTTGGTGCTGGAAAAGCACCCGGGCGCCTAGGCGGGCGCCTTGACAACAGTGGTTGTGCCACATGGTGCGGCACCAAGTCCTATTTACATTCCCCGTGTGGCTGTATCTCTATATTCTTCAACTGGGGAGGCCACCTCCTGAAAACTTCAAACAGTCAAATAAACATCGTATCTACCCAACTATCAAATGGATGCAGATTTTAATGTCTATTTAAAATTTAACTGAGAGCATGTGGCTTTTATCCTTGGGTTAATTTAGGATGCATTATGCAAAAAGATACCCGAACATCTGTTGCTGTCCATTTTCAATGCTTAACAGAGAGATAAAGGTGCAGTTTTTTAGGATTTTAGAATAAGAATAAGGATAGTACCTGTATCCAGATGTTTTGGATGAGGACAAGGACACCTATTTTCCAAGCCTATTTTCCAAGGCTCATTATCCAATTATCCATCAATTTACTCATCTTATCAGTGATCACATATCACCTTATTGCATGTCCCTTTATATACACTGTTTTCCTAACCTCTGTTTCTCTCCGTTGTTCATAAAATTCATTTTTTATGTGACATGTTTGATAAGTAGAAATTGTATGGAGTAGCTAATTTGAAAGAACTAGCAACATAAAAAGAAGTTTACATTCACATGTACTATTATCTAGGAATTTAACCTTGATATGTAATCATTAAAAGATACAAGTAGATTTATTAAATGGTTACTGCAGAGCTTCTTTTCTGTGTCAGTTTTTTTGCCTTCCTAACACCATTCTATGATTATAATACCCCAGGCAAGATTTCTGTTGGCAAAATTGAACCCATCGGCTACGCATAATTCTGCCCATGAGATTGCTCCGGGTTCAGATGTTATTTTCACAGATGATGTTAGTCTTCAAGTGTTCTTTGAGCATCTTCAGAGGCTGGCTGTGCAATCATGAGCATGTTCCTACCAAATCAACTGTTTTGGCCTGCATTTTTCCTTCCGTTCACCATGGGTTTGGCAGGTGTTTCTGGGTCTAAGTTCTTTCCTTTGCCCTCAATGTCAACTAAAATTACATCAACAATCACACAGTTTGATAAATACCCCAGTTCGATATTGAATTATTTGGGGACTGAAAGATGCACTCGTACCTCACAAATAAACATGCTTCACAGTGCTGGTTGCTGAAGAGCGATAAATCGGGCAAGGAAAGAGAAAGGTCAGTTATGATATGAGTTAGGTAGTGCCATTTTCTTTTGTAAGTTTAGGTACATCTATGTATTTCTGAACATTACTTACATTCTCTTTACAGATTTCAGTGCACAAACAGTTGGAAAGGGGTAAATTGTATTTGTAGTTTGATTTATGTTTATCATATTTTTGGATTGTGAATCAATATGCGGGACATGTTTTCTTCAATTTTGGTGCGAATGTACAGTGCCATTGCTGTGTTTTTTTTTAGGAGAATTGCCTACCAGTATCCACTATTATCATGAAGCAAGTTGTGCGCCAAGATTACATGGTTCGTTAAGATCGGATAGGAAGTTACCGTTCCACTGTTGTTCCAAAGGCCTGGCTGCCGCTAGTTCTGCGGCCTGCCAATGCGTCAATGATATTTATGTAGAGATAAGTGGGCAAGTACTTCGTCTTTTGACTTGTTCTGGGTACGTGAATAAGAAGGTGAGAATTCAGATATCCTTTTTTCTTTACTAGTGAGCCTTTGCGGTCGACTCATGGGGGAGGCACGCACTGTGCTTCATGGGGAACGGATTACTTATGTACTTCGGTGATCACTAAAACATCTTCAGTTTCACACGGTTGAGACAAGGCTGCTTCATATGTTTGGTACCCGATGTAAAAATGGCTAAAACTGTTCATATAATTGGGGTGGCTGAGGTAATAATTAAAATAAATTGTAGATTTTAGGCATCATGCAGGTGCACAAATGATCTGGTCAGGCATCGACAGGGTGCTTATGCAAGAATCTTTCCTGCATTGTAAGCAAGTGCATTTGTTGTGTAATGACCCGCCCCAAGAATACATCAATCTTTCCCACATTGTAAGCTTCATTTGATTGTGGGGTGAATCATAGCCCTAGCAAATCCTACGGGTACCATGTAATGACGCACTATTTCGAAGGGAGGTGTGTAAATTTAATTACTTTCCATATACGATAATGCAATTGTCATCTCTTAGAGGGTGTTTGCTAGTTATTTTCTCACAAGTTTATTTTGAAAAGAAATAGTGTCTATTCTCTGTTTGGACTCTCCCATATGTTTTATAGCAGCTAGTCTTCAATGGGTTCCACAAAATAAAGAAAAACACGACTGTTTTTTCCTTGAGAGAGTGGACTCTTTTAACTTCGCTTCCCATGGGGACCGAGAGACGGGGTCCCCATTTGTTGTTCGTCTCTCCATTTGTCGTTCTCCTCGCAGGTATCCTCTCCTTCCTCTTCCATAATCCCCTCGTCTGACGAGCAACAGTGCCTTGCCATGGCATCTTCTGTAGCAGCACCGACATCCTTGCAACCATTGGGAGGTGTTCTTATATTGGAGACCGGATCATCCTCCTAAATCATATAACTCTCCCGACCATGCAAGCGTTGCTTCATCTGCTTGATTTCCTCAGTCAAAGATGATGTTCATTGGGATTCCATGCCATAGACAACGGTGCCATCTCCTCTTAACTTTTCCGCCCAATATGTTATGCAGGGAGCACTGCCAGCGTCAGCTGCGGGCTAAGAGGGCACCATCATTTCACCCAGCGTCGAGTGAGTGAGCATGTAGAAGCAAGAAGTCATGTGCACCCACCCTGCTCATTGGTATTTTATTTTCACCTCGTTCGTGGTCATTGGCTGTGCCAAATCCTCTTTCCTCTTACTACAACTCATGATGTTTCCTCGAGAGAGCGCTTCGAGGTGTCATGGAAATCCAGTGCCAAAGAAGGTGAAGGTGTCACCATTCACATGGATGCAAACCCCTCTGATGTTGTAATAGCGGAGTTGAATGGTAATCGTTCGGATGCTTGACGCCCCCTCAAGAACAGGACCAACGTCATCAATGTTGTGGCATATACTAATAACTAGATTCCCAGCAGGCTTTAGGGTTCGATTCGTTTGGGTTCCACGTTGTAGATTCCTGAAGAGGAAGGCGGAAGGTGCCAAGTGTGGCCCTGGTGACAGCGTAGTAGGTGGTCCATGGTAGTGGGAAGTTATCTTGGTGGGGTTTTTCAACAAAGAATTATATTTTACCAAACTGATGAACCGATGAAGCTTAACAAATCTAAAAATTAAAATGAAGTTTTGGACGTGATATAGTCACAAGAATGGAAAAAGTATTCTCGAACATTTCATTAAAGCAATCAGAAGACAACGATCATATTTAACCCGGTGATGGCCTCTAGGAGATGAACGCCATAGTTTGTCTTCCTCATACAACTCTAGATCCATGTTAGGGGGACGTTTCAGAACGAGTTGGGAAAAAATTCGTAGGATAAAAACTTATCTGTTGACTAGATTGTGCTTAAAAGTTAACTATAATCATTGTGGTATTGGCTGTGGGATATCATGTGCAATATTACAGTTCATAGCCCTTCCATTCCACTAGGGGGTGTTGGCTGGAGCACATCCTTCTTTCTATTTTTTGACATTTTTTTTTTATTACAACACGTTGGGCTATATCAGCTTGCACACCTCTCAGAAAGGTGACGGGTTCAATTTTAGGCTTCAACCATTTTCCATTATTTTTCCTACTTCACCGGCAATGAAGTTGGGAGTTGAATTCAGGTGTCCATGCCCTGCTTTCTCTCACCAAATCTAAATGTTGCCTCGTGAGAAAATCTGTACTCCTCATTGCTTGCCAAGCCATGAAGCCTCTAAATGTTGCCTTGTGAGAAAATCTTGACTCCTCATTGCTTGCCAAGCCATGAAGTCCATATCTGGCCTTTGCAACTATAAACCAAGGGTTATTAGAATTAAAGCTCTATTAGTAATTGGGAAAGCAAAAGGGAAAAGCTTTTGCGGCAATACGAGCTAGAGCCCAGTAACCTTTCGTGATCAAGAGGGGAAGTAACCCAATAACTTTTGATGTGTGGAATATCTAGTTAGTCGTGGAGTGGCCTATCTTCATATGGTTGTATAAGACGAGTTCAAGATGAGCTCAAGCTCAAACATCCATGCTGGTTGTGACTAGGGTTGAGGTGCACTTGAACTTAGAAGACTTAGAGGAGTCTTTCTTCTTGTGGGACCACCATATATAGAAAGGTACGTCGGAGAAAAGGGTGCAATACAAGGACTTTTCAGGAGGTCACTCATCCTAGTAGTACTCTTACCTAAGTATGCTTAACTTCGAAGTTTTGATAGGATCCGGTGCATTAGTACTGGTATGATTACATGTCGTTGTTGTTTCCTCTCATATACCTCTCTCATATAGTGGTGGGCTAGACTCCTCTTTCCACAGGAAGTCCTCTGAGTCTAAGTCCAGGTCCACCTAGACCCTATCCACAACTAATGTGGATGTTTGAGTTTAAACCATCGGGAACTCATCTTACATCTCCTATTTAGACACACTGGTCATCAAAAAATCCTCCATAATATCTCATTTAACTCTATATTTCACATAAGAAAATGATGCATGTGACCAGATGATGAAGATCTAAAAATGAGGAATGTTATATTAAGTTACCACTTGACCAATTTAGCACTATAAGTCCAAGTCTCGTCTCATATCTTAAATCACAATCTCACACCAAGTCAAGTTTATCCCATTCCTCTATCTCTACTTTGACCTGTCAAATTGTGATGCCTTATACTTTTTATAACATATAAAATCAATTTAATGAATTTAAGTTAGATCAATTAGCTAATTATGAGAGTCTATTAGTGAGTTTAAGTAAATTTTTACTTAAAAGTGATCCATTAGGCCACCTATAGGCATCTAGTTGTCCTCAGGACTGGACGGCCATAGCCTTGGCCGTCCACAGTGTTGGACCGCTAGAGACCTAGCCGCTGGAACTGGATGATTTTGTTCCTAGCCGTGGGTTGGTTTCCTCTATATGTGATACACTGATGTTTCATTTTGTTGTACTAGGGGCCTCCTCGGATTAGAGGAAGAGTTTCTCGGGAGATAGCGTAGGCATGGTATTATGCCATGCCAAAGAGGTTATGACGACGAGTGAATGACTTGGGATTTGGGCCGCTGTTCGCTATCTGGCCATTTGCCATTGTCACAACATTCTTGGTGGCCCTTCGAGAGTACTGGGATGACTCCTGCAGAGCATTCATCATGTCGTGGGGGCACATGATACCTACGCTGGAGGACGTTAGCTACTTGACAGGGCTCCCTATTCACGGTGATCTAGTCGTGGGACTAGAGCTTTAAGACTACCGTCAGCTGGTAGATGAGCTCCTGGGGGTGGATTTCTACTAGGCCCGCGATGCAATGGCGTCTATCCTCCTTGGTCACCTGACGTGAGCTGTGGGGATCAGACATGTGAGGAGGCACCCAAAGGAGTGTCTGGATGAGTTTGCGGCTCATGTGATGGACCACATCGACTTGAAGGGTCGTACGGATGACTAGTTGTTGAGTATTGTCCTGCTCTTTTTCTTTGGGAGACTACTATTTGTGACAACTGCAGGTAGGTCAACCTGAAGTATCTGCCGTTGCTGAAGAACCTGAGGGTGGAGAAGAAAATGGCATGGGGAGCGGCGATGCTGGGACACTTGTTCTCCTACCTGGAGGGCTATCATGAAGGTTTTGGGAACCTTGGCAGGTTCACCCCTTTTCTCCAAGTATCCTCTTTTCTTGTTCTTCTTGTTTTTGCTTGCCCTTGACATGTGAGTTACCAGTGCAGATTTGGGGTTACACGCGATTTCCTCTGGGTCGAGAGATGATCCCCGAGAGCCTTCAATCATCGGTGCCACTTATGGCACATTGGGTAGTGCCCTGGGACAGTTGTCTTGTCTTTCACCATGTGGAGGAGGTTCGCTGGATGCTGGACTCTTCCTCCTCACATGGTATGTTTGCACCTGCTTCAATTCTCATTCTTTGGTAATTTTAAGAATCATGTCCATTATTATGCATGTTGGGTGATTAGGTGGTGTGGACGCCCTACAAGAATAAGGATGATACTCTGCAACCTTGGGTGGTCGTGGGGCGACCTTTGTTCCTTTGGGAGGTGCCTTTGCTGTGCATGAACATTTGAGATGCTCTCTTCATCCGAATGGTCCTTTGCACATTTGGGTGGCATCAGCTCAACATAATCATTCCCAAGTATCCTCGATTAGGCTGAGCACAGCGGTGCTCGACCGGCATGGCTCACAACTAGGCAAAGGTGTAACGACCCGCCACCATATGATCGGAGACCCGACCACTAAATGGGCGTCGAATCATTATCCAACGGTCTCACACCCGGATCTTATACACACATTTGGAGGAGTAAGCATTAAACAAGATTAAATATAACATTCACACGGACTACAAGGAAGTACAGTATGTAGGAAGTAAAGTAATAATGTCCGTCCACAGTCCAACAATAATTACATGGTCCAACAAATTAATTAAGTACAGGCAGAAGTAAAGTACAACAACATCGGGGCATACCCCGGAACTGAGATAGCTCCTGGTCCGCACACCAAGGAGAACACCACGCGCCGCCACTCGCCACGAGGTCCACACCTGAAAACCGCAGGGAGTGAGCCACACAAGAACTGGGCTCAGTAGGGATCATCCGATCCCTTGCCTCCCACTCACACACCCACAAATGCAATTACAAAGATACATGGGAACAAGATAAGTAAAGCTGTAACACATTGCTCCTAAATTCTCGATATAAACCACATGCATTTGGAATATAACATGCATATCTTAGAAATCATTCTACCAAGGAACCTACAACTCGCGTCTCGGCAAAACGCGTCAACCACGTCTCCGAAAGTGGGAAACACCGACCCGCTGAGACCAAACAGTAACCCCTCGGATAGCACGCTGGCTACTCCGGCCCAACTGGCTCAGGTGGTTACTCCTTCCCCCAGCACGAGTGACACTCCACAGGTACCATTCCGACACCGGTACAAGCTAGCTAACCCCGGGGTTCACCAGGTGACCCTCTCCACTAGGCGTCACCCCGCCACTGCTCCCGTCAGCACTGTGTCCCTCCGCACCGACACATGGTGTAGAACGCTACAACTGTCACTCTAGGTCCACCGAAACATAAAACACGGCACGGTGCGATCCGGTCACGGAAGAAGTCCACGGTCGCACGACATACAACGCAGTACCATCCGGTCACGAAGAGTACATCATCATCGAGTGTACTAGAAGCATGCATTTAACTAACTATCTAGCAGTGTAAACACATTTTACTGGCATGGATTAGTGTGGTTCTTTCTTGAATCGCGTCGCCCAAGGCTGACGCCATTCAAGCACCCTATACTGGTTCATGAAATCCCGGCCTCAGATTATGGCCTAAAAGGCGTCGACACCAGAGGTCGCCTTTTAAAACGCGTCCATATCCTCAGACGCCAATTACACAGAAATCCAGAATTTGCAGAAAACGTTGATCAGGGGATTTCTGCCTTAAAAGGCGTCATGGTGACCCGACGCTATTCCGAATCGCGTCGTACAGGCATGACGTCTTTCAGTGCAAGAATCCCCGAACTGACAGAGCTTTAGTGGAACGATTTCTGCCTAAAAGGCGTCATGATGGCCCGACGCCCTTCTGAAAGGCGTCGTCCATGCACGACGTCTTTTAGCGCCAGAAACTAGGTTCTGTCTCCTGCCCGAAGGCTCCCTTTCCAACTCCCAAAAATCCCAAAACATAGAAGAAAGAGGGCAAACCAAAGCATCATAAATCCACATTCATAGAAACTCCTATTCCCATCAAGGAAAAGCCCCTAACATGCTCATTCTACCCCAAAACCACAGATTCATAACATGCTTTAAACGGGGGAAACATGGTTTAAAACACAACACTATGGGAACCGTCACCCTACCGGTTTTTGAACTCCTCCTGGCTCTGTGCCGCCCAACCGCCGCACCGCAGGCCGCCGCCGGTACCCCCGAGGACGTCGCCACTCCGCCGGAACGTCGGCCGCCGTCCAGAGAATGGAACGCCGCGAAGGAAGTGGTGGAGGTAGTGGTGAGAGGTAGAGAGGCGCTGGAGTGGTGGAAGAGGAAGAAGAGGAAGGGAAAGGGGAAGAGAGGGGTCGGAGGAGGCGGAGAGGGCGAGGTGAGAGAGAGTGAAGGTGAGAATGAGGGAAAGAAGGGAAGGCTCGCAGGGTCAATCTGAATCTGGCTAAAACACGTCGATCGAGACAGACGCCAATCAGTCTGACAGGACGGGCCGTACTGACAGCGCTCTGAAACGCGTCGCTCACCACGGATGCCGTTCAGACGACATGACAGGCCGTACTGACAACGCTCTGGCGCCGCACACTGACACCGTAGGGTCGCAGTCTGAATCGCGTCGTCCATCATGGACGCTGTTCAGTCAACGAGACAGGGCCGTACTCTCGCGGCCTGAAATCCGCCCACGTGGCACCCACGTGGCACAACAACAAGCAGACTTAAATGGCGTCCACACAACCTGACGCCTTTTGAAAGGCGTCGAGCAGTGCAGACGTCATTCAGTCAAAACTCTCAAGACCCCCCCTCAGAGTCCAAACCAGAGGATCCGGCTCGAAACCGACCCGGAAACTGAACCCGAAACCTCAGTCCTTACAAAAGGAGTGAGAGGAGGACATTGTTGTGTGGTATCAGTCAGGGGACGAGATGGTGGAGGATCCGACCTTGGAGGATAGCGAGGAATACTTGGCGAGTTACTCCGCCTCGATGTTTGGCAGGTATGCTAATCATCCTTCGCCCTTGACTCATACCCTATCATTTCGTATGATTGACCTACTTTTTTGATTCAGATGTCAAAGTTAGAGGCCATTAGGGTCTTGAATGATCGGAGTGCATAGAGATCCTTGACCTACATCACCAGCTATCAGAGTTGCTCAGTGATTTGCTCTGGCAGATACTTTCAATTGGTTTTAGGCTGACTCTCCTCTATTCTTGGGATAGTGCGAGGCACAAGCCGGCCAGCCAGGCCACCACAAGACCCAGGGTGCAGGGTCATCCTCCTAGGGTCCTGAAGTGGCAAGGGATTGGGAGGCTCGTCTTCAAGAGGCGATCATCAGAGCGGAGGCATGGGAGGCTGAGCTCCTAGAGTAGGTAAAGACTACAGATGCCTTCTCTTAAAAACGTTGAGGATGTGGGCATGACCTTGACCGTGTATACCATTGTAGCGGAAGGAGGTTGAGGCGGACATGGCGAGGGCTACTTCGGCTGAGGAGGTGTCTGTGGCGGTGTGCCGAGAGGTGGCTGAGGTACGGGCGGCTGCAGCAGCAGCCTAGGCAGCAGAGGCAGAATCTAGGGTGGCTACTGTAGGTTCCCGTCCGGACAGCTATTGGGAGGGATTCATCTTTGATCTCCGCCAGGAGTTGGCGGTGGCTAAGAGAGAGGCTGAGGATGCCCATCTTCAGTACTAATTGCTGATGGACCGAGTGCTGAAGAAAGGGAGAGATCGATCAGCTCGATTTGGTGAGCAGGGCGTGAGATGCCCCTCCACTTCATGCGGCTTCAGGTGGAACGGTTGCCTTGGGGTGATCCATCTTCAATGACCTGGACTCCCTGATGGCAAGGGATCTATGACAATGCTATTACTCAGGCGGGTCTTCAGCTTTACGTCAGCCATTATCCGGTCAGTGGTGAGCACGGGATGAGGACGTGCAGAGTGAGGCACGACGGAGCCACAGGGAAGGGGGAGACGAGGTAGATGGAGAGAGGAGGGAGCAGTGTTGTATATGAGGGTATGCCCCTGTTATGATGTTGTATGAACTTGTTTGCCACTATATTTGATTCTCTAGTTTTGGGAATTTTCAGTCTTCTTTCTTTCTTCTCTTACCTATTCCCTGTACATCACTATGAGAGGAGAAAATGATTAGTAGTATCTGTTTTTAGCCCCTTGCCCGATAAATGGGCATCTACCTTTTTCCTAGCCTTTACGTAGGGTCAAGGGGCTGTGTCCATCTAACCAAATATAAAGGAAGATTATAATGATGTGGCAAACAAACATGCAAACGCTAGCGGATATTAACGAATGAGGCATGCGATGTGACATACGGATGCGAATGTTTTAATAGGTTAAGAATATTTTTGGTTCTGACCACCTGGTAACTACCCATATTTGATCAAGTTTGGTGATGAAAAAGGAAAATGCAATCTCTACTTTCCAGATATCCTGAGTACTCATCTAGATTGATTTGAGCATCTAGACTCCTCATGTAGACCTTGTTTGGTTAAGACTTGAACTGATGACAATACCGTCATGTTATGCTTAGGCTCCCCCTACTTCCGACCACCAAGTTTGCGTAAAAAGTTCTAGAGGTAAATGGCATCATCACACCTATGGATGACGTTCTTGAATTGACCTAAGCCCGAAGTCTTGAGGATGCTCATAGAGCTCATGGTTAAGAAGTTGATTCACCAGAAACATGGAAATGTCTCTTCACCCATTTGATCCTTTTTGACCATGTAAGCATGTGATGGCTTTTGAAGAAAAACCCTTTTAAAATGATGTTCAGTCCTTAGATAATTGTCTCATACTAAGTCTTAGAGAAGAAAGTAAATAAATTGGGGAGACAAACTTCACAAGAGGATCGACAAAACCGTTAAAGGTCGAACTATGACAAAATGAATCATTCTTGACTTCCTAGATGCCCCTATTTACTTTTGACTTGTCAGGCCTTTGATAGATTTCATGTCCAGGCACATTCACGACCATGCTTTTTTGTGATTGTTTGAACCCTTTTGATTTTTCTTGACATTTTTAAGGTTATTTGCCTTTTCATTCTTTGTTCCGCCTATGGGGACACTGCCTTCTTCTCATGCTATGGTCCTTTACATTTCAAATCTAGGCTCAATTGAGGGGTTACACCTATCGGGTCGTCAGGAACCGCAATTTGCTAAGCTTGACCATTTAAGGGCATTGACTGTCCTGATCAGTCAAGGAAGAAAAGCAAAGGCCGTCACAATTGACAGTATACTAAAGGCATTGAACTCATTTTAAGAAGGTTTATTTTGAAAAAGATATGCAAATGTGTGCATCTCACAATGGCCATGGAGACTCATATGAAAGTAAAACATATACATCTAAGGTTCTAGTGGACCAAAGTCTTACTCAAATCTCACCGATAACCTAATCTATCATGCAACTGGACTTAGACAGGGATTACATAGCAGTCACCAGATGGTTAGATTTTTGTGTATTTTAAGGGTAGAATTTCTTCATATAGACTCCATTCTAGGGGTGAGCCAATTCTTCTCCATTTTCAGTAACTAGGCGATAGGCATTTACTAAATATGCTTCCTTAATTACAAATGGATCCTCCTAATTTTCTTGCAATTTATACTTAGGATCAGAAGCTTTAACCATTTTTCTTTTAAGAACCATCTCTCAAATTTCAAATTTTCTTTCCAAGACTTTCTTTGCATAGAATCTTGCAATTCTCTTTTGGTAAACTTATGCATGATCCACTGCCATCAACCTTCTTTTGTTTAACAGTTCCAGTTGGGTCAATATGGCTTCGCGACGCTCATTCTCGCTAATTTCTTTGCCTAATTGTACTCTTAGAGAGGGAAGAAGAATCTCGTATGGGAGTATCACATCTGTCTCGAACATCTATGCATATGGTGTTTGTCCAATGAGTGTTTGGATAGAGGTGCGATACACCAAAGAGCCTTATCCAGATGACCGGGCCAATTAGAATAATTATAAGATTTACAAGTTCTTTTGATGATTCGGATGAGAGTCTTATTAGTGGCTTCGGCTTGTCCATTTCCTTGTGAGTAGTAAGGTAATGAATGATGCAAGTTGATGCCATACTTACTACACATGTCGTGGAGTTCTTGAGAGACAAATTGTGGTCCGTTGTCAGTGACGAAATCGCGTGGCATCTCGAATCTAGCGAGAATATTGTGCTTGATGAATTTCACCACCGTAGATGTTTTGATCTCCATAAATGCTTTTGCTTTAGCCCATTTAGTGAAATACTCAGTGGCAGTTAAGATGAAGGATTTCTTCTTGATTTTTACAGATCGATCTTCCAAAGATCCTATAACATCGAATGCCTACATGGCGAGTGGCCAAGGGGAAATGATTGGATGGAGGGATGATGATGGTGCATGAACTCCTAGTGAGGAGAATTTCCAGGGCAGAGGACAAGGAAGCTAAAGCATTAGCTAGGATGTTCTGTGACCTAGGTACATGGGCAAAGGTGATTTTTCTAAGTTGCCTAGTCAACGATCCTACCAATTCTTGGTATAGCTTCAACTTGGCATCCCAGGTTTGGTATTTGCCCATTATCTGGCGAAGGACTAGGTGCGAGTCCTCGATAATTAGCAATTCTTTAACCTTGAGTTCCAACGCCATTTTTAAGCCAGTTAAGAGGGCCTTATATTCTATGACATTGTTCCTCACCAGGAAGGACAATTGGCAAGCATGCGGAACACTCACCCTTTCCGGAGATAGGAGGACTGCCTCTATTCTGCTGCCTTGGGAATTAAGTGCCCCATCAAAATGGAAGACCCAAGGTGTGCTATCATCCACTATTAGACTCAACTCCTTATTTGGAAACTCATCGTTGGTGGGCAAAAATTTAGGCAATGGGTGATTGGCTAGGTGCTCGACAATTGCTTGCCCCTTGATAGTCTTCTGGTTCACATAGGTGATATCAAATTGATTCAACAAGGTTTGCCATCGCATCAGCCTATCCGTTAATATTGGCCGCTCTAGCAAATATTTTATCAGGTCCATTCTGGCTAGAAGTTTAACCTGATGGGCAAGGAAGTAGTACTTTAGTTTCTGCACTTCCCACACGACGGTTGCACATGTCCTTTCCATGGCTGTGTAACGCTTTTCAACATCATTGAACAACTTGGAGAGGTAGTACCCCGCCCTTTCTCTCTTCCGTCATCTAGTTGGGCCAATACTACTCCAGCTGATTCTTCAATGGTAGAGACATATAGCAGTAAAGGTTGCCCCATGATGGCAGCCATAAGAACTAGAGGGATTTGGAGATAACTCTTCAAATTGTCGAAGATCTTTTGACACTTATCGCTCTATTCGAACTTTATCCCTCCTTTCAACAATTCATAGAAGGGTTTGCACCTCAAAGAGTGTTGAGAAATGAACCACATAATGAATTGTAGATGGCCGATTAGGCCCCTTACTTCCTTAACATTCTTAGGAGGAGGTATTTACACTATCGTCTTCACCTTATTCCGGATCTACCTCAATCCCTCACTTGCTTACCATGAACCTAGCAATTTGCCATACGAAACTCCGAACACACGCTTCTTCAGGTTCATTTTCAATTGGTGCTCTCTTGATCTTTGCATTACTGCCCTAAGGATTTGAGCATGCCCCACCCTCGTCTTAGACTTCACCAAGATATCATCCATATAAACCTCCATATCAGTGTGGATCACGTCATAAAAGATTGCCATCATCACCCGTTGGTAAGTAGACCCAACATTCTTAAGATCAAATGGTATGACCACATAGCAATAAGTCTCCCACAGGGTTATAAATGATGTTTTTTCCTAATCTTCTTCTGCTACCCTAATCAAATTATACCTAGAAAATCCATCCATAAGGGAGAGCATTTCGTATCCAGTAATATTGTCGACCAACAAGTCTATATGAGGAAGTAGAAAATCATCATTTGGACAAGTTTGGTTGAGGTTACAGAAATCTATGCAGACTCTAACCCTTCCATATTTTTAATCTACATGGACGATATTGGCTACCCACTTAGGATAAAGTACTACTTGGATGAACATGGACTTGTGTAATTTGTCTACCTGCTCCTTAACCTTAAGGGCTAATTGTAGACACGCTAATTTTGACGTCATTTCGAGTAAATTTCATATCATATAATAATGCCTCAGAATGGTCTAATATTTAACCATTGGTTAATTTTTATTGATCTTTTTGAGTGTCGGGTTTAACAGACATGTTTAAGTTAATCAATTAAATTGATTTTAGCTCAAATTTCAGTTAAAATATGAAAAAGTCTAAAAGACGTCAACCTGTGTGGACGCGATTTAGACTTTATTCCTGTTTTAACGTTTAAATTTGAATTTCAATCAATTGATTAATTAATTAAAAGGCGTCTGTGATAGTTGGCGCGTTTTAGGTTTCCTAGGCTATTTCTACTTCTCTTCCGGATGTTTATCCTTATCTTAATTAGTGTAAAAGACGTCTACACATGTAGACGCGTTTTAACTAATACAGATAAAGATAAGTTTTCTCGGATGTTTATCTTTATCTTAATTAATCTGAAAGGCGTCATCCATGGCTGACGCGTTTTAGATAATTACAGATAAAGATGAATTAATCTGTATTTATCTGTCGGTTAAGATAGATAAATCTGAAGTTTTTCTATGTTAATCCGCGGACGCAGAAGAAGCCTATAAATATCTTACATCTTGAAGAGTAAAAAAGTTAAGCGTAATCTTGAGTTAATTGAGCAATAGCGAGTTGAAGATCGAAGTAGCCACGTCGGAACGCCGAAGCGCTGTTGTTTCCAGAAGTTGGCGTCTATTCTTCATCCAATTCAAGGCTTCATCCAGTCGGCCTAAGTGTTTCATTTCTGCATTTTCATTTTTACATCTTCATTAATCTTGCATTCTTCATCATTCACTTCATGCAACACACACCACAACATTCATTCTTTTCAAAACCTATTTGATCAAGGGGTTTCAAAAGCCATCCCAACAAGTAAGTTCTATGTTTAGTTGCATGTTTAAAACTATGATTAGAATGGATACTGTTTTCGCTTAAGTTCTCATCATCTCTTTATTTCTCTTTCTATACTTTCTGCAAGTTGCAAAAGGAGAATCAAGGAAGGAAATCAAGCAAAGTCACAAGAACTTCTGGACGATCCTCAACTCCAACTCCAAATTCAACAGCAAGAACAAAGAACAAAGAAAGGGCTCTCTTTCTTCAGCCGGCTGAAGGAGGGGAATCAAGGACTCAATATCTTCTGCGTTTAAACAGGTAGGCGATAAAAACTTCTTTTGAAACTTTTTAGTTAAAAGTTTCTGACGATCACTTCACGTAGTTGCTATTTTTTAATAGGTTTATTTTGCACCTAAACAACATAGATTTTTCATGCTAATCACACTGTCATTCTAAGCACCTACAACTTTTTTGGCGATCACGGTGGGACTTGGTCTCGCCATCTTTTAGTTTTTTGTTCTTGCTATCATCAATCGGGCACCCACGGTGCACCATTTGTGTCTCTCGATACGTCCTCACCAATTGGTGAGTGTTTTAGTTTAGTTAATTTCCCTCGTGCACCACGTGCACACCCCAGTGGCAAGATCTTGCCCTCCCCTTGATTAGTTTAAAAAGCTGTTTTTGTGATGAAAATGATGTGTGATTGATTGATTTTTTAGTTGTTTAGTTAGTAAATCATCCTGTTAAAATCTGGAACTAAAAAAAATCTGCATGAATTGATTATTTACTGCTTTTATCTTGTTTGAGGAGGATTCAACCCAGAAAATCCTCCTGTAAAACTGTTTCTGCGAACTGAAAAGCGTCTAGGAGCACTGACGCGCTTCAAACCGCGTCAATACACCCAGACGCCTTTCAGTCTTCATATTTTCTCTGCTGTCTGCATCTGTTTATGCGAAAAAATTAAGGTTCTATTTTGAATAGCGTCGACTACCATTGACGCTATTCAGACAGTTTCTTAGTTATTTTTCAGTTCTCAGATTTTTGTGGCTTGAGTGCTAACTACCCATTATTATTAAGCATTAGAGGCCATCCAGGCCGTAGGACATACGCATTGAGGTGAATACCCTCCTTTTCTTAGGAACACACTACTTGACGTCAGCAACTCTCTCTGATTGGGTTGGTCCCTTGATCAGACTAGAGAAGTTGACGTTAAGGCCTCCATAAGTCCCCAAAATCAAGGTATTCCTCCTTGATCATCGGGCTGGTTGTACCAATTGAAGTCCCGGCTAGATTCCAAAAGCGTTGTGAGAGAAAGCCCTAGAGAATAACGGTGGAAATTGAACTGAAACTAGGATCCTTTCCCTGAGCGAATTTGTGGTTTAATCCAATTCAAATAACTCAACAAGGAACTTTAAAATCACGTTAAGCATCCACTTGTTTGATTAATCTCTGTGCAACTTGTTTGTCAAATCTTTGAAAAAAGGAATCTAACATCATGCTGCTGCGATCAGGCAGGGACTTGAGTATGGCTCAAGACGCCATCATCAACTACGAGGGAGATGCTAATGCCCCTCGCGATTCGGACTACAACTATGAGAACGGGAGAGATGCTGATGCCTCTCGTAATTCTGTCCCCATTCCCTATCGACAAGATGGGAATGTCCGGACACCTCTCTTTCATCCCCATGATCGATATCCTGATCTTCCCCCGCATGAATATGCGATTCCTAATCCTAATCTTGAGGGGGACATGAATCAGAATGATCCCTCATCCTCTGATCCTGTGGATCTCGTCAACGCTTTGGGAGTTCTTGCCTCCCGTCCGGACCCTCAGCAGTTCGAGGCGATCCAGTCTATTCTGAAGGGGAAGGCACCCGTGCAGCCTGCTGAGCCGAACCCTGTGGCTCCCCCTGTTGTTGCTCAACAACCTCCTCTTCACCCTCCTTACATCCATCAGGCCATGGAAGGCCTTCATGTCACTTCTCGGCCAGCTGGGCCGCAGCTTTCATCCTCTAGGCAACCGGCTAGACCGCAAACGCCTGCTTATCAAAATGCCCTCAGGCATGGCGGAAGCTCTGCCGGACCTCCTCTTTATTGTCCCCCCTGTCCAACGTACTCTAGGCAGCAGGCCTATCAAGTACCTCCGCCTCCTCCTCCTCCCCAGGCAGATCTGACCACGCAAGCGTTGTTGGCCAAAATGGAGCGTATGGATGAGCAATTTAACAACCTCCAGAAGATGATGGGGGTTAAAGCTGTGCCAGAGATCAATTTGCCGAGCCTGCCGGTATTCCACCTACCACCCTCTGAGATGCCAGTGTACCAGAAGTACAACGGTACTGGTAACCCCTTCACACATCTGAAGGAGTTTATGTACGAATCGTCTTTTTGGCAGAACGATAAGAGGTCGTTGGCCTTTTTGTTCAGGAGGTCTCTAGAGGGACCAGCCCTCGAGTGGTTCTTTTCTCTGGAACCCTCTGAAGTAGAGGATTACGGTATCGTTTCATGCAAATTTATCCAACGATACCAGGACAGAGTTGCACCCTCCTTGTCCATCACTGACCTCATAGCAGAAAAGATGAAATCTGATGAGGAGTTTGTCAGTTTTGCTGACAGGTGGCGGGGCCTGGCCGAAAAGGTAAAGGATCACTTGTCCGAATCTGAGCAAGTGAAGATGTTAATTTCCAATGCCACGCCCCAGTTCAAGCTAGTCCTCTCCTTGAACAATCTGACCAATATGGCAGAGCTCTATGAAAGAGCACGGTACTGCCAGAATGCCTTCAAGGACGCTACGTTCTCTAGCGTCTTTGATCCTCACAGACCTAGTAGGTCTCCACCTCGGAAGCCTGCAGCGCCAAATGCTCCTAGCACAGGTCCGACTACTGAGGGCACGCTCTCTCACGAGCAAGTCAGTAGCATGAATAATAATTCGCCCCAGTTCGTGAGGAACCAGCAGCAGTACCAGAGGCCACCGCAACCGAACCAGCAGGGGTACAGGCAACAGCAAAACCCCCATTATCAGCAACAGTATCAGCGGCCCCAGCAGCCGAACCAGAACCAGCAACAGCAACAGCTACAGCAGCCGCCGCAACGGCAACAGCAGTACCAACAACTCCAACAACAGTAATATCAGCAACAACAGCAGCAATATCAGCCGCGCGCACCGCCGGCATACCATAATGTCCCTCCTCCTGCTGACTACAACCAGCAGAGGAGACCTCCAGGCCCTAAAAGGGCAGAATACACGGCCCTCCTAGAATCCTTGGCAGATATCTTCAGTGCTCTAATGGCAGCTAATGCCTTAGTTTTGCCAAGGGAAAAGGCCGTCTGGCCTCAAAATGCCGACACGTCCAGGTATTGCTATTTCCATAGGCAACCTGGGCATACCATCGACACCTGCTTCCAATTCAGAGATTATATTCATGATCTCAACGAGCAGGGCGGTATAGACTGGGAGGAGATGAAAAAGTATATATCAGTCCTGAAGGCGAGAAGACCATAGCAGCAGCAGCAGCAAGTAAGACCACCAGCACAAGCAGCACCACCACCCAACATGGGCATAGTGCAGAATCCACTCCCAGAGCACCAGAACCAAAACCAAGTTGCCCATATCTTGACAAACAACCAGTCTGAGGCTGACCGTGGGCAACAGTGGAGAATAGAGGACTCTTCCTCTCTTTATTCGACGGGTCATATTCCAAGTACCGCAGAACGACCACCACGCCGTACCATCCACATACCCAGGCCACAACCCATTACCATCACCCCTCTACCGACACCCACATATCACTCGCCCGCACCCAATAACCCATTACCACTACCCGCTTTCCTCAAGCCCATTACGCCCCACACTCCTACGCCTCCATCATATAATCCCCCGCAAACCAACTACGCGCCCCTCCTACCATCCAGACCGCTATTACGCGTACCATTTCCTACTTCACCCGCTACCACTACCACCTATCCAGATACCCCCTTACCATCCAGACCGCTATTACGCGTACCATTCCCCACTTCACCAACCACTTACCCATTCACCATCCAACCCTCTAGGCCTTTAATCCGCACCGCGCCATCACCACCTAACCTTACGCTTACATACCAGCCCCCTACATCATCCGCACCATCCAACCCTGCGGTACTCAAGGTGTCACCCGGATCCTCCACGGTTGAAGAACATGCGCTCCGAAGTGGAAGAATCTTCAACAAAGTCTTTCCTCAGTCCACAGTTAGAGACGGCCCATCACAGCCGACTGAGGAAGCCCATAATGAAGAGAGTACACCAGGCACTCAATATGATTTGTTGAAACATTTGGATCGGATACCGGCATGGATCTCCATACTTGAACTGATCAAGAGATCGAAGAGTCACCAAGAAGCCTTAATGGAATATCTACAGAAGGTGATGGTCAACGAGGACGTGCCGGTAGAAAAAATTGCAGCACTACTAGTTCCTCAGGGGGATCAGCCCTCCATCACATTTCATACATCGGAACTAGCACCGCCAGCAGCCAGAAGCATGGCTCTGAGCATCACAGTCAACATCTGCAAGAAGGCCGTGGATGCATGCCTGGTTGACACAGGGGCCTCGATCAATGTTCTACCTCCGAAGACCCTGGAGCTGTGCGGTGTGCCCAAAGAAAAATGGCTGCCTAGTCCCATCTCTGTGACAGCATATGACAATTCTACCCGTTCCCCTCTGGGAATGGTTTATTTGAAGGTGGAGCTAGGCCCTGTAAGTCATGCAGAGGTCGAATTTCACATCCTAGAAATCGACCCTTCTATAAATGCCATTTTGGGTCGTCCTTATATTAAAACTCTTGAGGCGATTCCCTCTACGAATCACCAATGCCTCAAATTCCCTTTCAAAGGACGAATTATTAAAGTAACGAGCATGCCGATCCTTGCTGCTGCTCATACCTTGAATGTTAAATCTACCGCTTTACCTGGCCGACAACCTTTTCTGTCGGTATTACAGGTCTACCATCCAGTGGCTGATCCTTTGAAAGCTGCCACTATTTCTCCATACCCGTTAGATGCCATAAAAAGGGGGAAGTACATGAGTACCCCAGGATGGAGAATTATGATGAAGAACGGCTATGAGCCTGGGAAAGGTCTGGGCACACAGTTGCAAGGCAGGACCACTCCTGTTAAAGATCATCGAGCAGCACCTGGAAGTGGTCTGGGCTATAGGCCAAGAAGACTGAAGCAAGATCTGGTTCAGTAAGCAGAGATTGAAGAAGGTCGAAAAATCTGGGAGACAATGTCTACACCACCCAAGGAAGGCCGAGATCCCCTAACATGGACCCTGTATACACACTTTGTGAAGGGGCCCATACTTTGCCACGACAACACGGTGGTCATTACTTCGTGTTTTGACTTCCATGATATATATGGGAGGGACTTGGCCAAGCATTGCTCAGAACTACTTACGTACCAATCCTTGGAGGCTCTGCGGCCTATGAAAAGGAGAAAATTTCATGATCCTGAATGCGAATGGTACAGGTGGTTCGATCTGAGAGACCTTTACATTGCACTGAACAGATTGTTCCTAGATCCTGCAGAACCCAAGTGGCCGCCGCAGATTGATGAGCTGATTGAAAGCCCTGGTACCATCTTTGATAAGCGGATATTGCTGTCTGAAGAGACCGACGAAGGGGAGCCAGATGACCCCTATGAAGCTGGTTACACTACAGATCTGCTCTGGAGGGGGACATATCCTTCACATGTCTTCATGCTCCATACTCTATTTCGCACACTGCTCTTGACCCCGACTTGGTCGCGGGTCATTATTGAAGATATTCCACGGGCTTCGCCCGTTATGATTACTCTGTCCCCTCGAGACCTTATTCCACAACCTCCTCTCGATCTAGAGAGGATGTATGATTTGATCTGGGACATATTGCTATATGACCCCCCTAATCCTCTGGCCTTGGTGCCACTTCCTCCATCTGATTCTCCTTCTATTTGTATTCACTTCTGTTTCATGTTTAATTCCTCTGATATTAAAAAAAAAACGCCAATTTTACAACAAATTCTTCTCAGATCCTTATCGAGGAAACATCTTACTTGTCCGATCAAACCCCGTCGCGCGGGTCCTTTGGTCATGATTCTCTCTTAAATCTACTATGCCCCTCCCCTCGGGAGGATTCTCCTGTATTTCCACTTGTATCCCAGGATTTCTATCCTACTTCATCTTCATTAGGTTATAATAGGGAGTTTAGTGAAGTTAGGCAGTCTAGTTTTAGGCAGGTTAGGAAGTCTAGGAAGCCTAAGGGTAGGCGAATTCCAGATAGATACCTCCAGGATTTAACTGATAAATGCTTTTCTTGCTCTTTGATCCCTCAGTTTTTAGAAAATCCAATCCAGATGCCAGAAGACTGTATGAATGATGAGTCAGTCAATGATGGGTATGGGGTATATGAGTTAGTGCATGAAAAGGACCCCATTATTGAAAATGAGGAAGATGACGAGGACGCAGCTGAGGCATATGCCAGTGGAGTGAAGAGATTCGATGAACCCTCAGCTGCCGTAGAAGAGCCCACCAAAGAAATCAATTTAGGGACTGAAGACGAACCCAAGGTTGTCCTCGTCAGCAAGAATCTTTCTACAGAGGATGAGAAGGCAATGGTACAAGTACTTAAGGACTATAAGGACACTTTCGCCTGGAGTTATGAAGATATGCCGGGGTTAGACTCATCTTTAGTTGAACACAGATTAACGTTAAAGGAAGGAGCTAGCCCTGTCAAGCAGAAATTAAGGCGATTCCACCTACAAATGGCTCTAAAGATGAAGGAAGAGGTCGACAAATTGCATAAAGCCAAATTTATTAGAGTTGTCCTTTATCCACAATGGGTGGCTAACATAGTCCCGGTTATGAAGAAGGACGGGAAGGTCAGAATTTGCATTGAGTTCCGCGATCTGAACCGGGCGTGTCCTAAAGATGATTTTCCATTGCCTCACATTGATGTACTCATCGATAATACCGCTGGCTATGAAACTTTATCGTTTATGGACGGATTTTCAGGGTATAATCAGATTAAGCTGGCAGAAGAAGATCAAGAAAAAACGTCATTCACTACGCCTTGGGGAACATACTGTTATGTCGTCATGCCATTTGGGCTAAATGATGCTGGAGCCACTTATCAAAGGGCTATGATGGCAATAGTTCATGACATGATGCATATAGATCTGGAAGTGTATGTGGATGATTTATTGGTTAAATCTAAGACAAAGGCTAAGCACGCCAAAGTTTTGGCAAGGGTATTAGAGAGATCGAGAGAATATCAGTTAAAGATGAACCCCAAGAAGTGTGTATTCGGGGTATCTTCAGGAAAATTGCTTGGATTTATCATCTGCAAACGGGGAATTGAGATCGATCCCAATAAGGCGAAGGCTATTAGAGAAATGCCACCTCCCAAAAACTTGAAGGAGTTAAGAGGATTAATCGGGAGGTTGCAATTTATTCGCCGCTTTGTCTCCCAGCACTCACAAAGGTGTAAGCCGTTCTACGAGCTTACCAAGCCGGGAGTCAAATTTGATTGGGACGATAAGTGTCAGGAGGCATTCGATGGATTAAAGAACTATTTAGCAAGTCCTCCTGTTTTGAGACCACCATCTCCAGGCAAACCATTGATACTTTATATTTCAGTCCTGGATGATGCAGTGGGGGCTGTCCTAGCACAAGAGGATGAAGAAGGAAAAGAGAGGGCAGCCTACTATCTCTCTAAACTTCTTAACCCCGCTGAACAGAGATATACGGCGATGGAGAAAACATGTGCAGCATTGGTCTGGGTTGTGCAGAAATTAAAGTATTATTTTCTGGCCCATGAAGTCCATCTCATCGCTAGGATGAATCCGATCAAATTCCTTCTGGAGAAATCTGTCCTTACTGATAGGTTAGCGCGATGGCAAAGCTTTCTATCTCAATTCGATATCATTTATATTCAGCAGAAAGCAATCAAGGGCTATGCCATAGCAGAACATCTCGCTCATCATCCCCTTCCTCGATTTGATCCAGTGCGATCAGAGTTTCCGGATGAGGAACTGATGTCCGTAAATCAAATCAGAGATGATATGTGGACTCTGCATTTTGACGGAGCTCTGAATTCTCATGGAAAGGGGATCGGTATCGTTCTGTTATCACCTGAAGGTGTCACCATTCCACAAGCCTTTCAGCTTGATTTTTCAGTCACTAACAATATAACTGAATACGAGGCACTTCTTGCTGGCCTCGAGGCTGCTCATTTCCATAGTGCCACCAAACTCAGGATTGTGGGTGATAGCCAACTAATTCTTCGCCAAGTGCTGACCAAGTTTCGAACTCTTGATCCCAAGCTCAAGCCTTATCAAGAACTTACTTCTGCTTACTCAAAGCTTTTCACGAAATTGATCTTTGTCCATGTCCCTAGAAATCAAAACATCTTAGCTGACGCTCTAGCTTCGTTGGCATCTTCTCTTAATTTTCCAATCAGCAAGCAATCCGAATCAATCATAGTTCATAGGCGTCTTTCACCTGCCGTGAAAGATCCTTCATTTCTTAGAACTAAGGAGAAGTTGCTGAAGAAAGTCAGAGACGGAGATATTGTGGAAAAGGGAGAAATTATGTTGATGGAGCTGTTAGAAGAGATGGATGATGAACAGAAGCCATGGTATTATGAGATTGCAAAATATTGTGAAGATCAATCGTATCCTGAGGAAGCTACAACTGAGGAGAAGAGAGCTATTAGGAGAATTGCTCAACGATATACCATAGTTGGAGGAGCACTGTACAAGAGAGGTTTTGATGGAGTTCTTCTGAGATGTCTAGACGAAGATGAGCTTTGGAAGGTTATGGAAGGAGCTCATAGTGGAGTTTGTGGTGGCCATGTCAATGGACAGATGCTAGCAAAGAAGATCCTTAGACAAGGATTTTATTGGCCAACTATGGAAGAAGACTGCGTAGGATATGTCCGTAGGTGTGCTAAGTGTCAACTTCACGCCGACAAAATTCATTCTCCTGCATCTTCATTCCATCCTGTTTCTTCCCCATGGCCTTTCTCCATGTGGGCTTTCGACATTATTGGACCCCTTGGTAATCCAGATTCCGGCATCAAGCAAAAATCTTTCATTCTCACGGCAACGGAATACTTCACCAAGTGGGCAGAAGCTGAAGCGTACATGGAGATCAAAGCATCAACCGTCTGCAAGTTCATCATGATGAACATCATCACCCGATTTGGAATTTCAAGCACCATCGTCACCGACAATGGACCACAGTTCGTGTCACAGGAATTGAAGGACCTCTGCAACAGGTACAAAATTGCATTGCATCATTCATCTCCTTATTATCCGCAAGGCGATGGCCAAGCAGAGGCAACAAATAAGACTTTGATAAAAATTATCAAAAAGACGTGCAAATCTAATAAATTCGCAGACTGGCCAGAAAAATTGGTTGAGGCTCTATGGGCCCACCGAACTTCAATCCGCACGCCTACCGGGCAAACTCCTTATTCCTTAACATTTGGAATGGAGGCGGTAGTTCCATATGAGATCCTTATACCGTCATTAAGAGTACAATTGAATAAGGAATTTTCCATTGATGAACATCGTTCAGCACTCCTTGCTCAATTGGAACTTTTAGACGAGAAAAGATGGTCAGCTGCTAATCATGCAAAAGTTTATCAAAATAGAATAGCACGTTTTTATCAAAAGAAAGTCATTGAACGTAAGTTCAAAGTCGGTGAAATGGTCGTCAAAAGGATTTTTGTAAAACCTGGTGGTCCGCGTTCTAATCTCCAACCCAACTGGGAGGGACCTTATGTTGTATCGCACGCTTTTCCTGGTAATGCTTATCGTCTTGTTAATGTAGAAGAAGAAGAGCTAAATCATCCCTGGAATGGCTTACATCTTAAGAAATACTACCCTTAGGTTAAAGAGTCGATCAGTATGGTACAAAGACCAGTGGAATCAGAAAGTTTATAAACTCGAATTTCTTTGTTAGTCTGGATAACTTAATTTCAAACACATTACTACACACACTGACACGTTTGATTCGTGAGTAACAAGAGATGCCAAGTCCTAAAGAATACCGAAGCTTGACTGAAAGGGTAAAGTACAAATCATTCATTTTAAAGCAAAAAATTCTGTTTTATACTCGGCCCATGATGTCGGAACGAGACTTAGAATAGACTACCAAGAATACCCGCCATCTTAGTAGGAGGCCGTCATAAAAAAAAGGGGGAGATCCGTCCCAAAGAAAAAAAAAAAAAAGAAAAGGATAGAAAAACAAAAGCAAAAAGCGAAAGGCAAAGTCTAAATGTCAAAAGGCCATTACATTACAAACATTACATTAAGGCCATGAAATGAAATGAAAGGGAACGCAAGGTCGATAAATACCCCGGAATGAAATGGCCGAACCCCAACGGATATTAGGGTAGGAAAGGAACATCTTTTTAAGTCTCCGGAACCTTCTCATGGGCTTTCTAAACTTATTCATCTTTTCCTTCTAAAGAGGTGCACTCCAAACTTAAGGAATGGCTTAGATTGACTAAGGATCAAATCATCAAATGGGATCACGAATGGAAACACAAATTCAAACACGATGGGTTTTAAGTTAAGTTGTTAAAGAACAATTTGGGAATTAAGTTAATAAATGAATATGATCTATTGATCTAAGTACCATGTTGATCTTTTAGTCAAAAATCCAAAAAAATACATATGTCAAAAATCCAAAAAAAATACATATGTCTAAAATCCAAAAAAAATACATATGTCCAAAATCCAAAAAAAGCATATATTTCAAACTCAAACAAAAATGAATATTTCAAAACAACAAAAATATCTCAATTGCCATTTGCTTGTTGCACTCAGTATGTTTCATTTCTTTTATTTTCAGTGAGCATTTGTTTGCTTGCATGTCGCATTTTGCTTAAGTTTGATTATTCTCATTACCTTTGTTAATAAAGGCCATGTCCCTTGACCATTTACTCAAGGAAAAGATTGATCGACCGTTCATTCGGTCAGGTAAGGGGCTAAGCCTAAATAGATGCTTAACCTGTTTGTTAGGTCATATACAGAACACAAGGTATGAGGAGAGTTGGAATTCGAATAGAAGAACAGTCAGAACCTGTTTCTGCGAAAAAAAGGCGTCGAGGAACACCGCCGCGTTTTAACATTGAATGGCGTCGGCGCGACACGACGCGTTTCAACAATTATGAAAATCAGAAGATTCAAGTAAAGCTGGAAATATCAAGAAGATCCTACTGTGGAATTTATGAAGTCTCGACCGTGGCTAAAAAGACGGTTATTTCTACCCTTGTACTTTTCCATGTAAATCATTTGCATTACTATATGTTAAATATTTATTAGAGTATATCAAGGACCTTGTGGTTTTGATGAAACTGGAATTTGAGTTCCCCTTCAACAAAAACAATGATAATTCCAGAGGATTCTTAATCGCACGGATAGGCCGTTGGATTGTTAATTAATGAGGACGATGTTTCCACTTTTGTGAAACGGTGCGTGGATAAACGAGCTTCGGCTTAGCACTGGATTACAAGAATTGGTATCTTGACTCATTAATGACAATTTAACAATATTATCCTTGATTAATTTATATTTTATTTAACTTTATATTTTTCTTTTAGCCCAGCATGCATCATATAGGATTTTGAAATCATTGTGATAAGAATTAATTACTGATTAAGTTTCAGACCATTAAATCAAATAATCTCAACATGATGTGAAATATTCCATTCTGAATTGAGTATCTTGATTATCTTTGAGTTTCGCTTGAAGATATCCTTAGAATTCTATCATTTCTTGGATTCTTTATCCAATATTTCTTGTTTTCTTTTAAGATCCATCATGGCTGCAACACGTCCACATTGGCTGGCAAACGCTCCCCATGATGAAACCTGCAGTGTCTATGACCTGGGGTACTTCCCACTCCGAGGAGGTTGATCGACTTTATTTTATTTCCTTGTCTACCTCATCCAGACAGGATTGATTCCATTGATCTCTTTGAGTTATCTTCATCGATGATTTTGAGAAAAATTCCAATCATGTGATGTTGAGAGCGTGTCTCATCACACCTTGGCATCACCTTTTCAGTACATTCCATTTCATTTCACTCCCTTGCAAAGACGATGCCAAGGTGAGACAGCTGTAGACACGCTAATTTTGACGTCATTTCGAGTAAATTTCATATCATATAATAATGCCTCAGAATGGTCTGATATTTAACCATTGGTTAATTTTTATTGATCTTTTTGAGTGTCGGGTTTAACAGACATGTTTAAGTTAATCAATTAAATTGATTTTAGCTCAAATTTCAGTTAAAATATGAAAAAGTCTAAAAGACGTCAACCTGTGTGGACGCGATTTAGACTTTATTCCTGTTTTAACGTTTAAATTTGAATTTCAATCAATTGATTAATTAACTAAAAGGCGTCTGTGATAGTTACGCGTTTTAGGTTTCCTAGGCTATTTCTACTTCTCTTCCGGATGTTTATCCTTATCTTAATTAGTGTAAAAGACGTCTACACATGTAGACGCGTTTTAGCTAATACAGATAAAAATAAGTTTTCCCGGATGTTTATTGTAAAGACCCGCCACCCTATAATCGGGGATCCGATTAGTAAATGGGTACCGAATCATTAATTTGGGACCAAACCAGGATCTAAGTAAGTCTGGGAAATAAATAATAAACTAAGCTAAACATTCACATCGCATTGAATTGAATTGAAAGTGCAGGAATTAAAAATTATTACAATGCGACTCGATACAGCAAATAATTACATACTCCAACAGAAAGGAAATAATTAAACATACAGGCCAGAAATAAAGTAACAACTACGTCGGGGCATACCCCGGAATAACTGCTGACGGCGCTCAACACACGGCCGCACTCTCCTCGCTAGGTCTGCTGGGAGTCCTCACCTGAAAACTGCAGGGGTGAGTCTCAAAGACAAGACTCAGTAGGGATCCTTCGATCCCCACCGCCCACGCACATACCCACAAGTGTAAAATACAGCCGACGGTAAAGTAACGAGGACAGTGGTAAATACAATCCCTAATTCTCAACGTGAAATCACATGCAGTCGAAATGTATTAAACATGCATATTTCTAAACCAAACAACTAGGGAACCTGCAACTGCCGTCTTGATAGAACACGCCAACCACACAAACAACAGTGGGGAAAACCTCGACCTGCTGAGACCAAGCAGTAACCCCTCGGATAGCACTCTAGCTACTCCGGCCCAACTGGCTCAGGTGGTTACTCCTTCCCTCAGCATGAGTGACACTCCGAATGTACCACGCCCACACCGGTACTAGCTGACCCCGGGGTTCACCAGGTGACCCTCTCTCACTAGGCGTCACCCCGCCCACGCCCCCACCGGCGCTGTGCTCCACCCACACTAGCACATGGTGATAAAGCGCTACAACTGTCACTCCAGGTCCACAGTAACACAAAACCTAGTACAGTACGATCCGGTCACGTAAAAAGTCCGCGATCGCATAACACATAACGTAATACCATCCGGTCATGAAGAATTCATCTCTACCGAGTACACTAAGGCATGCACTAACCAACTATCTAGCAGTATGAACACATTTTACTGGCATGAATTAGTGTAGTTCTGTTTTGAATCGCGTCGCCCAAGGCCGACGCCATTCAAGCTCCATGTACTGGTTTATATAAAACACTGGCCTCAGAATCTGGCCTAAAAAGGCGTCGACACCAGTGATCGCCTTTTTAAAAGGCGTCAACATCCTCAGACGCCATTCAACACAGAAATCCAAAATTCACAGAAACCATTAACTAGGGGATTTCTGCCTTAAAAGGCGTCATGGTTACCCGACGCTATTCCGAATCGCGTCGCCCACCCATGACGTCTTTTAGTCCCAAAATCCCCGAACTGGCAGACCCTCAGCAGGGCGATTCCTGCCTAAAAGGCGTCGTGATGTCCCGACGCGCTTCAAAAAGGCGTCGTCCATGCACGACGTCTTTCAACCCCATGAACCGGGTCTGTCGTGAGCCCGAGGGCTCCCCTTTTCAACCCCAAAAACCCCAAAATCATCCAAAACAGAGGAGAAAGAGGGGCGAATCCAACCATCAGGAAACCACATTCATAGAAATCCCCCATATCATCAAGAAGAGCTCCTAAACATGCTTGTTCTACCCCCCAAAACCAAAGATCCATAACATGCTTAAACGGGGAAAACATGGTTTAAAACACAATATCATGGGAACCGTCACCCTACCGGTTACTTGAACTCCTCCAGGCTTCAAGCCGTCCACCCGACTCGCCCCACGCCGCCGCCGGTACCGTCGTGGTCGTCCTTACTCCGCCGTGACGTCGGCCGCCGTCCGGAGAGTAAAACGCCGCAGTGGAAGTGGAGGTGGTAGTGGTGGGAGCTAGGTATGGTATGAAGTGGAGGGAAAGATGAAATGGTGGAAGGAAAAGAGGGAGGAGAAGGGGCTGCCGCCGGGATCGCCGGAAGGGAGGAGAGAAGGAGAGGAGGAAGAAAATGAGGGAAAGAAGGAGGGCTTGCGGGGTTAACCAGAGACTGGCTAAAACGCGTCGACATAGACGGACGCCTATCAGGTGATGTGACGGCCGCTCTGACAAGAGTCTGAAACGCGTCGTTATACACAGACGCCGTTCAGGAGACATGTCAGGGCCGTACTCTGACAATCCCAGAGTCGCAGTCTGAAAGGCGTCGTCCCATGCGGACGCCGTTCAGACGACACGACAGGACCGTACTCTCGCGGCCCAAAGCCAGCCCACGTGGCACCCACGTGGCAGAACCTAAAACGCGTCTGCGAAGGTGGACGCCGTTCAAAACGCGTCTCGAGGTCCTGATGCGAATCGTCACAGAACCTCAGCCCCCACTAGGGCCATAGCTACAGGGTCCGACCCCGAAAACCGGATCCGAAAGTCTCGATCCTTACATTTATCCTTGTCTTAATTAATCTGAAAGGCGTCATCCATGGCTGACGCGTTTTAGATAATTATAGATAAAGATGAATTAATATGTATTTATCTGTCGGTTAAGATAGATAAATCTGAAGTTTTTGTATGTTAATCCGCGGACGCAGAAGAAGCCTATAAATACCTTACATCTTGAAGAATAAAAAAGTTAAGCGTAATCTTGAGTTAATTGAGCAATAGCGAGTTGAAGATCGAAGTAGCCACGTCGGAACGCCGAAGCGCTGCATGTTTAAAACTATGATTAGAATGGATACTGTTTTCGCTTAAGTTCTCATCATCTCTTTATTTCTCTTTCTATACTTTTTGCAAGTTGCAAAAGGAGAATCAAGGAAGGAAATCAAGCAAAGTCACAAGAACTTCTGGACGATCCTCAACTCCAACTCCAAATTCAACAGCAAGAACAAAGAACAAAGAAAGGGCTCTCTTTCTTCCGCCGGTTGAAGGAGGGGAATCAAGGACTCAATATCTTCCGCGTTTAAACAGGTAGGCGATCAAAACTTCTTTTGAAACTTTTTAGTTAAAAGTTTCTGACGATCACTTCACGTAGTTGCTGTTTTTTAATAGGTTTATTTTGCACTTAAACAACATAGATTTTTCATGCTAATCACACTGTCATTCTAAGCACCTACACTAATTCCAGTTGCAACCATCTCAACTTTTATTTCATTGGTTTAGCATTAGGTTTGAGAACAAGCCGATGCTCCACTAGTTCTGTGTCTAACCTGGGCATGTCTGCATGTGACTATGCAAACCCATCGGAATATTTTTTGAGTACGGTGACAATGGACTATTCTTCTTTACTCAATTTGGTACTAATTAGCACTTCTTCCAGTCCTGTTTAGTACCGAGGTTAACTTTTTTGGTGGGTTCATCGACGGCTGATGAAGTCTCATCGAACTGCCTCATCTCACTCACAAATGATTTGGCCAAGTCAACATCCTCTTCATTCTCACCTTCACTAAGCTCAAACACACCTAGACCATCATTACAAGATCCATGCTCTAATGGCTCTTTTGGCTCGGAGATGGCTCTTATCTGAAGAAATTTCTTGACTTTTTCCAAATATCTACACCTATTTGCTAACTCATAGACTAGAAAGGAAGGAACTTGCTTATCCCTACAATCCCTAGACAAATATGAAGCTATCCTAATCCCTAAGCTACTATGTACAAGGCTCTCAAACCGAGAGCGAGTTGGATACTTTGCTGAAGAGACAAGAGTAGGTCCTTAATACAAAGATATGATGGCGGTGGAATTACCCCATCATGCGGGCTCCTCTATGGTGATTCCACCTCCTCCTATTTGGGAGTGGGACTCTTTTTTTAGAGGTCACGAACTTCGAACATGAAACACTCAAGAGAATGTTCCACGACCAGTGGTGGAAGCATAGGAAGGGAGGGTGGATGGAATAGAAAGGGGATGAATGTGACGGGCGCCAGATCATTTCTTGCTAGGAAGACCCCCCCTCCCCCTTGTGGAATAATTGGTTCGGGGAATAACAGTTGTAAGTCAAAGTCATCTCCAAACTTATCCTCCTCTTGAACTTTATTGCTTGTTTCTTTCTTCAACCCATCTTCAAGGTGATCCACCCTCGGAGATTCCTGTACCTTCTTTCCAAAGTGATATGAGAGAGTCCATCTTTTGATTCTTCAACTTGTTCAATTTATTGGTACCGCAATCCAAACCCTCCAGCAACTGGATTTTTATAAATGGGTTCTCGAATTCCTTGTTCTTCTTTGCCTATGTAAGGACTGAGGTTTCAGATTCAGTTATCAGATTGTTTTCAGTGTCCAAGCCCCTGGTCTGGGTCCTCGTGAGCTTGGTGCATGTGCTCTTTATCACGTCGAGCTGGCTCGTTGCGCTTTAAGTCATCGGCCATGGGGGATGCGATTTAGGATCCATATTGGTGTGCCATGTAGTCGGGCGTCGGGGCGTGTGTTGTACGGCCCCGGTCTTGTCGTCTAAATGGCATCTTGCATGGTCGACGCGATTCAAACATCTATCAATGTACGACCTGTCTCGTTGCCTGAACCGCGTTGTCTAGGGACGACGTGATTTAGCTCGGTCAGGGTTGACGCCCTGAGCCATCCCTCCTTTCTCTCATTCTCTCCATTCCTCTCTCTCTCTCTTCTTCCTCTCCGCCTCTCCATTGCCTTATCTTCCTCTTCCTCTTCCTGCACTCCGACTCTCCTCTACCACCTCTTACCACTTCCACGACCATCTCCATCGCGACACTTCACTCTCCGGACGGCGGCCGACGTCTCGGTAGGGTGACGACGTCCGCAGTGGTACCGGCGGTGGCTTGCGGTGTAGCGGATCGACGTGAGAAGCTAGGAGGAGTTCAAGTAACTGGTAGGGTGACGACCCTCACGTGTGTTTAGAATGTTTTAATCCATGATTTCCTAGTTTGAAGCATGTTGTGGGTGTATGGGAGATTTTTGGGTAGAATTGAGCATGTTCTAGAGAGTTTTTGCTTGAAATGGACATTTTTGAAATGGAAGTAGTATATTTATTTTGGTTCGTGGATTTCCTCCTATCTCCATTTCGTGTTTTTCATGCGTTTTAGGGGAGAGGGACCCCGTGTTGTGGCACGGTGGAGACCGGAGGGTAGCTCGGTTTCGGGCGTGAAAGGCATCGACTCAGGCCGACGCGATTTGAGATCGGTGTCGACCTGAGTCAACGCGATTTACGGCCCATGTGTCCCCGGTTCCTGAGGCCAGTGTGGGATAGGGAGATGAATGATGTCGGCCATGGGTGACACGATTCAGGCCAGTATCCCCGGGTCCAACACTTGAGAGTGAGGAAAACCAGTTTCAAGGCCATTGAATGACGTCGACCTGAGTCGACGCAATTCAAGACAGATCCCCATATTTCCTGTATTTAACATGTGTGATGTTAATTAAATTCTTGCATATTGTTAAAAGACCCTGTTAAATGCATGCTTGAAATTATACATTGGGGCGGGGATTTTCCATATGATTGAAATCGCATTGTGTTGTGTTTATCCGTTCGTGGACCTAGAGTGACAGTTGTTAGCGCTTTACACCCTGTGTCGGTATGGGAGTGACACAGTGTCTGTGTGGGAGTGAGAAGGTGGCACCTAGGAGGAGACGGTTGCCTGGTATGCCCCGGGGTAATTGCTCTTTTTTTCATGTTTTTTGTTTTTTTTTGTTTTTACATACCACAATAATTGGGAATAAAAATCTCTATCAAATAACGGTCTTGTAGAATGAAAATAACGATATAAATTGTTATTTGATACATTATGTTAAGTAACCTTGGTGAATTAGATTTACCGGTGTGGGAGTGGTATACTTTGGAGTGTCACTCGTGGCTGGGAGGAGGCAGGACCACCTAGAGTTAGATAGGCCAGAGTAGCCAGCATGCTATCCAAGGGATTTCTGTTCCGTCCTAGTGGGTCGGTGTTTTTTTGGTTGACTTGGTAATTTCTTGTGTGTTTCTTTCGGTGGTCGTGGATTTATTTATCACCTTACTTGCACATATATTGCCTGTATATCCTTGTTACGTTGTGATTGTGTGTGTATGCGTAGGAGGTGGAGATCGAGGTATTCCTATTGAGCCCATTCTGGTGTGACTCACTCCTTGCGGTTTTAGATGAGGGTTCTCAGTAGGCATAGCGGTTGTGGGGTTTCATCTCGAGTTGCGCACTAGCAGCCATCGTTCCGGGGTATGCCCCAACATAGTTATACTCTCATTTTCAAGTTTGTACGCATAATTATTTTATTTCAGTTGTAGACTTTATGTAATTATTTACGAAGTCGAGTCGGACTGTAATAATTTTTAATTCCTGTACTTTATTTACAGTTCGATGTTGTATGGAATGTTTAGATTAGTTTATCATTTATTTCTTAGACTTATTTGAGATCCTGGTTTGGCTCTTAATTTTAATGATTCGGTACCCATTTAGTAATCGGTTCTCCGATTATAGGGTGGCGGGTCGTTATAGTCTAGCCCAGAGCCTAACTTGTATCCCATTTTACCCATGAGCCGCCATCCTCTACTAGGCAAGGTAGGTTGAGAATTGACCAATGAAAGACTGGGCTCCTTCCCTTTTCTAGAAGTGGTCATGAACGGGATATGTTCAGCTATCACATAATCCAAAGACTAAATTGTAAGGAGCGCTTTTGATCTTAACAATCTTTCCATTGTAAAGGAATTTATAGCATTGATGATTGGTGGAAGGCACTCCTAGAGTTTGATACATCTACGGTCTTCCCAAAATGGCATTAAAGATGGGCTTGACATGAAGATGTAAAATTCAGAGATCATGGCTACCGACCCAATTTTTAGCTGAAGGAATTTCTCACCATCGGTCGATCCTTGAGAGTTATCATAAGCTGAGACCATTATGGAGGTGGACTCAATCTTGTCTTGATCGATACCTATCTTCTTGAGGGTTTTGAGTAGACAAACGTTAATTGAGGCACCAATATCTAGCAAGATGGAATCCACTGAGCAACCATTGAGCGTAACGGCCAAGCATAAGGGAAGAGACCGACATTCTGGGGTAGATAAGTCTTTATTCGAGAAAGAGACCATGGGTGTTTGGGTAACTAAGAGAATGACATTAGTGACTACACTAGTAGGAAAATCTTCACTAACAATGATTTATTGGAGGAAATTAAACAAGGTTTCCCTATGTGTGGAGATCTCCTAATCAATTTAAGAACCAAAATTTTGATAGGGGTCTTCTCCAGTTGCTGCAGGATGTCATACTCGGATCGAGTCTACCCACCAAATGAATTTGAATTCTCCTGGGAGTCTAATGGTTGACTTATAGGTGGAACAATGCGATTTCTCAGTGTGACATTAATTGAACTTGGGTCTCCAACTTGGACTGACTTCAATGGTTGGACTGGTGGTGAACTTATCAAGTTGAATGGAGTCGATGGACTTGGCTTTCATGCCGGACATAGAATGGACAAAGGAGGCTCTTTGATTGAGATAGAGGAGACTTGGACCAAGGTGACTAGATTGATGATCACGGGCTGCTCCTTCGGCTTGATCAAAACTAAAGGCCTATCTTGTAGAATTGTTGAGACTTCTTGCAAGGGCTTTCTAGGTGTGGTGAGCTTAGTAGGGCACTCATGTCGCATCCCAACCTCCCCCTACTCCCAGTATTGTCCTCTCCGAACTACTCTTGGTTCCAAATCACTAGCAAGGGTATTCACCTTTCCTTGTGAGCTAGAAGGATCTTGGAGAACCTGGTGAGAGGGCAAAGGATCTTTTACAATCTCCAACTCCTTATTGTTGACCTTCATAGCTTCAATGGCGCTCTTTATATCGTCCCAATTGATCCTCCCTTCATCGTTCAAATAATATACCTAGTCCCTGAACACGAAGCAGTTGTGCATTATATGCCCTGGCGTCATGTGATACAGATAGTATTTGGATATATCTGCATTGTGGAGAATACTCTCTCTAGGAGGAGGAAGCTGAATAGCATTGCAAGACAATAAGGTATAGAAAATGTCAGATAAAGATTCTGGCAAAGGCGGAAATGAAGCACGCTTGGGCATGGGCTGACTATAGCTAGTCGGAGGAGGAACTACTGAATATTGTTTCTAACTGGATTGGTTGTTTGATTTGGATTGAGGATTAGATGATCTAGAAGGCTGCCTAAAAGCACTCACCTGTTCATTGATTGTCACTCCCTCTGCGGTTGGAGTTTGCATCGTATTCTTGCTCCTATTTCTATTCTCGAAGAAAGGAGGCAAGGTGGAATCTCAAATTTGAGATTGAACTACCCGAGTTCGACTATAAAGTTGCGAGAACGTATGAAGTTCACTTAGTGTAAGAATGGGCCGAAGCTGCAGGGTAGTGTTATTGACCAGTATGGTGACGGCTTGAGATTCGGGGGTTGTGACTTCTGCCCTAGAAGCCATTGCCCTCCACCTGTTAGCAAAATGCGTGAAGTCCTCTTCAGTTTCATCTTCTCCATCACAAGATCAAATAAGGTGGGAGGCATGGTTGTCATGTGGTTGAAGTGAGTGATGAACTTCTCAGAGACCATATCGAAATTGATTAGGTCTGTGGCGGACATGGAAGAATCTATGAGAACTTTGTCATAGAGCCATTAGTGAGAATCTATGAGAAAACTTGAAAGATGATGATAGGGATCAGTTGTACCATTGTACTTCCTATACTTGGGGACTTTGAATCCTAGTAGGAAGTAAACAAGGGGGAATTTACAATAGCTTAGAAGAGAATGAGGCTGTCTAAGTGAAAGGTTTTAATCTATGAGCTTACGCACATAGGTTTCTACTTCATTCCTGGACATAAGTTCCTCCTGCTTAGGGGGCGGTATGATTTGAGGGACTGAATTGGTCACAAATGGTGGAAAGGCTAGGTTTGGAGTTGGTTGACACACTTGAGAGTGGGCTCTATTAGAAGAACCTTGGAAATAGGTCTTCTGAGGTGTGGTAACCTAGGTCTTACCACGGGAGACCAACTGGATAAGCTCATCAGGGGTATATCGGGAGAACATGGCGATGAGCTTCAGATTTCACTAGGATTTTGAATGGATTTTCTTGAAATGACGAGGTCATCCTCTCCTTGTGACGAGAAAGATTCATCCATACTTCTCTCCTTAGGGTTTTTCCTATTTTGTGTTGTTTGGAGTACTCCTATAAACATTTGCTGTGGGTCTTTCTCAATTTCGAATAAAGGATTGTAAGCAAATTTATCACCAAATCCATCCATATCATCATACGTGGGATTACAACACATGTTGTCCATTATGAGACACAAAACTATACAAATTTTAACGTTCTTTTGGAGTTAATTATGTCTTATTGGGAGGATGGATTTCTAACAAATACGTTCAACCTTTATCGCCCCACAAATTTGAGACTAGTTTGAGTCTAGTGTACTTAAATATCTTGTTATTGTATGCCCTCCACACTCACTCAAAACCCCAAGGTGCTCACTGGGCAGTCTAGGTACAACCAGCTCAGTAGCCAAGTGGAAGTCCTTAGGTTGTGGAGGCTCATAGAGGTTTCATACTGAAAGATACTAGCCACGCCTAGGTAGGAATCCACGAGTGGAGAGTCAGATCCACAAGGAGTGTAAGGATTGAGAATTTGGGTTCAGTTTTCGAGTCGGTTTCGGGCCGGGTCCCTTGGTTTGGACCCTGATGGGTCTGGGGAGTACCTTCTAAATGACGTCTAGGATGCACGACGCCTTTCAAACAGCATCCTGCTGTGTGAACGCCATTTAGCGAGTTTGCTGTTGTGCCACGTGGGCGGGCTTCGGGCCGTGAGAGTACGGCCTCTGTCGTGTCGTCTGAACGGCGTCCTGGATGGACGACGCCATTCAGACTGCGACCCTGGGATGTCAGTGTACGGTGCCGGTCTTGTCGTCTGAACGACTTCTTTGGTGAGCGATGCGTTTCAGAGCCTCTGTCAGTACGGCCCGTCTGTTTGGCGTTTGTCTTGCATGACGCATTTTACCCTGTTTCGGATTGACCCCGCGAGCCTTCCCTCCTTTCTCTCATTCTCTCCCTCTCACTCTCTCTCTTCCCTCTCTCCGCCCCCTCCGACCCCTCTTTTCCCCTTTCCCTTCCTTTTCTTCCTCTTCCACCACTCCAATGCCTCTCTACCTCTCACCACTACCACCACCACTTCCATCACGGCGTTTCATTCTCCGGGCGGCGGCCGACGTCTCGGCGGAGTGGCGACGTCCTCGGGGGTACCGGCGGCAGTCTGCGGTGCGGCGGTTTGGCGGCACGGAGCCAGGAGGAGTTCAAGTAACCGGTAGGGGGACGAACCTTGCATGTATTATAGTTGTTTCATCCATGTTTCCCGTGTAAATCATGATGTGTATGTGGGTTTCTTTGGGTAGAATGAGCATGTTAGGGGCTTTTCTTGATGGAAAAGGGGGTTTCTTGGTGGAAATGACCGTTTTTATGAATGAGGATTTGTGGGTTTCACATGGAGGTTTAGTTTTCCCTCTTCGTTTTCCCCCTCTTGGGTGTTTTGGGGTGAAATTGGGGTTAAAGGGGACCCTCGGGTCGAGTTGCAGGAAACCGGCTTCTGGCCTTAAATGACGCCGCGCTAGGACGATGCCATTTCAAATGGCGGCTTCCTAGGACGACGCCATTTAGGCAGAAATGTCCCAGAAGCGATTTGTGTTAGAATAGATTTCCGTGGTGAATAGCGTCCAGGGACAACGACGCCTTTCAAAATGGCGGCTTCCCAGGACGACGCGTTTTAAGAGAATCAACCGTAGCTTGTCCCTGCTCCTGCCGCTATTAGGCGACGAAGGACAGCGACGTGTTTTAATAGGCGGCTACCTGTGGCGACGCCTTTTAGGCGATGTTCTGAGGCCGAGATTTCACATGAACCAATTTAGGAGGCTTGAATGGCGTCGGCCTTAGGCGACGCGATTTAAGACAGAACCACATTAATTTATGCTATTAATATGTGTTTACACTGTTAGATAGTTCAGTTAAGGCATGCTTTAAATATACTCGATGAAGATGGATTCATTGTGACCTGATCACACTGCGTTGTGTTTCGTGCGACCGTGGACTTTTCACGTGACCGATCGCACTGTGCTGTGTTTTGTGCTACTGTGGACCTAGAGTGACAGTTGTAGCGCTTGACACCCTGTGTCGGTGTGGGAGGGACACAGCGCCGGTGGGAGCAGTGGCGGGGTGACGGCTAGTGAGAGAGGGTCACCTGGTGAACCCCGGGGTTAGCTAGTACCGGTGTCGGAGTGGTACCTGTGGAGTGTCACTCGTACTGGGGGAAGGAGTAACCACCTGAGCCAGTTGGGCCGGAGTAGCCAGCGTGTTATCCGAGGGGTTACTGTTTGGTCTCAGCGGGTCGGTGTTTCCCACTTTCGGTTGTTGGTTGGCATGTTCCCACTTTCGGTGTTGGTTGGCGTGTTCCCACTTTCGGTTGTTGGTTGGCGTGTTCCCACTTTCGGTTGTGTGGTTGTCGTGCTTTATCGAGACGCTGGTTGTAGGCTCCCTAGTATAATGATTTCTGAGATATGCATGTTACATTTTGAATGCATGTGATTTATATAGAGATTTAGGAGTAGTAATTACTTCTTTACTTGCTTACTTTACTTGTATCTGTATTATTGCACTTGTGGGTGTGTGAGTGGGAGGCGGGGGATCGGATGATCCCTACTGAGCCCAATTATGGTGTGGCTCACTCCCTGTGGTTTCAGGTGTGGACCTCTTGGCGAGTGGAGGCGTGGTGTTCTCCTTGGTGTGCGGACCAGCAGTTATCTCAGTTCCGGGGTATGCCCTGATGTTGTTGTACTTTGCTTCTGCCTGTACTTATTTAATTCTTTGGACCATGTAATTATTGTTGGACTGTGTACGGACATTATTAATTTCCTTCCTGCGCACTTGTAATTCCTTGTAGTTTGTGTGATTGTTATATTTAGCCTTGTTTAACGCTTACCCCTCCAGACGTGTTTGTGTAATCCGGGTGTGAGACCGTTGGATAATGATTCGACACCCATTTAGTGATCGGGTTTCCGATCATAGGGTGGCGGGACGTTACAAGGAGGGTGTCTCTTAAAGAGGTGGTGCCGGCTCTCTCAAAACCCACGTACTACAAGTGTGCAACCCCAAATAAATCCCAAAAAGGGGCGCCACAGCCTGTAAGTAGTGGGAAGGAAAGGGAAACAAGGACCAGTGGGCGGCCAGGAATTAGGCCGTCTACAAGTAAACGGCCAAGTATTTGGCCGTTTTAGTAAACCAGATGGCCAGGTATCTGGCCATTTACTAAATCTAATGGCTAGGTATCTGGTTGTTCAGATAACCCAACGGCCAAGTATCTGGCCATCCAAAGAACCAGAGGGCTAGGTATCTGACTGTTCAGAAAAGCTAAAGATCAGATGTTTGGCCGTCAATTGAAAATGACCCAAAAAAGACTAAGTCACAGAGTTACCACACACCCAATGGTGTCGGAGGGTCCCATCGTGACTGCCAGAGGGTTGTAGGTGCCTGAATCATCCCCTTCTCCCCTTCTTCGTAAAAGCTTTAGAGGCCTATGGGACTACACCACGGTGATGAAGAGAAAAAGGAATTGATTGTGGTCGCCAAGAGCATTGCTGTGGGACCCGTGCTCCGCGGGATGAAGGAAGTGATCGCGTCTTGAGCTCACAAAGATTGAAGGCTCCTCCTCTTCATCTCCAGCCGGCTAGGATGAAGAATCGGATATCTTTGCATGTGATTCATGTGAAAAAAAAAAGAAAAAAAAGGATTCAATTAGGGCTAAACAGAGTGGTAATTGTTCATGCAAAAATAAAACTAAAAGACAATTAGAGGGGAATGCACTAGTTGGTGGTTGGGAGGGAAAGTAACCAAGTGGAATGGCCACTCACCTCCCATTTTTTTTTTGGAAAACATCTCAGAATAGGTGCTAAAGATGTCCTAGATGATGCATGCAAGTGCGTGTGTGATTATGAGTGGGAATGAGTGAAATAAAATAATTAGAAAAAAGAATGCGAGTATTGCGAAGATGCAAGGAATGAAAGGAAGGAAAAGATGGAGTTGAGAAGGAAAGCCCATCGGAGACTCCAGTGGGATGGACGTGAACGAGCACAAGGATTCCTCTTCAGACTGTCGTTTCCTTCCTCCTCCTTGAGACCTAGGCCCGCATTCCTCTATCCCTCACTACCCTTCGCAACCCCCCATCTCGTTGGTCTTGGTGGGGTATTTATAGACATGTCCATAAATCTTCAGAATAGGGTCTAAATCCCCATTAATGAGCAAGGGACCAATCAAAGATAGTCAATGAGGGGATCATGGTCTTGGGAATCAGGTTACTGGCCTGTACTCGGAGTTAGTGGGACATGTCCGATGGGTCTTAGGGAGAACGTGGGCTGAACAAGTAAAACGGGAGAGAGCTAGAAAAAGGCAAGGAATCTGGTCATCCAGTTTACTGGAAGGCTGGAGATCTGGCTATCTAGTAAACTAGAAGGCCAGCACCTTGGCCATCCAGTTTATTGGAAGGCCAGTAACCTGACCATACAGTAAACTGGAAGGCCAACACCCTGGCCATCTAGTTTATTGGAAGGTCAGCATCGTACCATCTAATTTAAACAGGAAGGCCAGCAACCTGGCCATCTGGTTTAAATTGGAAGGCCAGTAACCTCGCCATTGAATAAACTGGGATGCCACATCTATGCCTGCCCAACCAACTATGGCCTGTTTGCAAAAAGTTTGAAAATTGGCTCAATAATTAGGCTATTTGGGGTCAAATTGGATAAGAAATAGTAGTCATGCACTTGATGTCAAACTCAAGACCACAGGGTGGCCAAAATCGGGTGTTTATAGACGCAACACGATTCAGTTGCATAGCCCACAAGCCCATATCCATCCGAAATTTAGCAATTTTCATGTTTGAAGGACTTAACCCAGCTTGAATACTTCTTTAATGATTTACACAAATTTTAGAGGGCTTTGTGAGCCTTGGAATCCTAGAGACTCACTTTATAAATAGTGTACCGGTTTGGAGTTTTAAAGAGGTTGGTCGACGCATGAATCAAGTGTTCTACCATAGTGAGATGAAAGCTATTTGTTAAAAACATAGACAAAATCTTTTGAAGCATTATCTTCTTCTTCCAACTTTGGGTGGATTTGGAGGGGCACAATCTTCATTCTTCTTTATTTCTTTGTTCTTTTCATTCGCTTTTTACTTCATAGTTGCATGCATTCACCATGATCATAAGCATATACTAGCTACATCATTTTTTTATCACCTTCCCTTTGCATATAAAGGTTCAAAAAGTATCCAAAACAAGTAAGTTTCTTAGTTTAGTTGCATATTTTCTTTATTTCTAGGATAGATACTACACTCTACTCAAGCTCTAATCATTTTCTTTTTGTTTGTTTTGTTTGCTTGCAAGGAATCGAAGAAGAAAGGAGGGAGGATTTTGACGGGATATGAAACTTCATCTTGCCTTTGTTTTCAAGGAGAGAGTAAAAAAATCAAAGAAAGGCTCTTCATCTTCAGCCGACCATGGAAGGAGAAGTTGGAAGTCCATAATACTCTTGATTTCAAGATAATTTTGTGATCACTTCTTTGTTATTTTCATCGAGATGCTTGATCTCTGATGACCACAATTTGTCTACTTTTCATATTATTCATGCTATTTTTATACTGATATTTCAACACTCATTTGAGCACTCACAGGTTTTTGGCGATCAGGGTGGGACCAATTCTTGTCGATTCCTTTCATTTCCGCACTCTTTTACACATTGGCACCCTCATGTGCACCCTTAGCACCCTCGTGTGCACCTTTGTGCTCCTCAAGCACACTTTTATTTATTGTTTTCATTTTTCGTGCACCACCTACACACTATTTACAATGGCAAGTTTGCTCTCTGGTAGAGTTGTGAATTTATCAAACGTGTTTTGAATGAAGTATCCTTGATTGAATAAGTTGATTACTTGTTACGTACAAATTTGGACTGTCTTGTATGGCTTTTATCTTCAACCTATCTTCTGTTTGGCCGAAGGGAAGTGTCCCTTCTTGTTTGTTGCCAAGGGTTTTGAATCGCGTCGACTCAGAGTGATGCATTTCTTGACCACATCGCTCACGACCGACGTTGTTTAGTCTGTTTGCTTGTTGTCCGAAGAACATTTGTGAAGGAGGCTACTTTATTGAATTACATAGACTCAGAGCAATGCGATTCACGAAACACGTCCTTCCATGCATATGCAATTTGGATTCTTGCACTCTCTATTGTTTTTCATCTTTTCTGCATTAGAGGCCACTGGTCTTGCCCAGGCCATAGGTCATCTGGGTTGGGATCCTACTCTCCCACATCTTTGGAGCTATACACCTTTCTTGGCACCTATAACTCTCTCTGATTGAGGTGGGCCCTCTCTTTTGGACTAGGGTTGCTTGTGTTGAGACTCCCGTAAGCCCCCAAAAGTGTGGGGTTCCCTCCTTGCTCATGAAGTTGGTTGTACCATCAACAAGTCCTGGGATTGGATTGTCCATTCATTGTGAGTTGCGTTGAGCCATGGAGAATAACGGTGTACGCCCAATTGAAACTAGGATCCTACCTACTTAAGTGCATTTCCTCTTGTCAAAACTCATTTAATTCAACAAGAAACTACCAAATCAACGAAGCATTTACTTTTTTGGCATTTTTTTGTGCAAAATTTCTTTGAAACATGTAACTAATTGTAAGGACTGAGGTTTCAGATCCGGTTATTGGGTCGATTTCGGTGTCGGACCTCTGGTTTGGGCCCTTGTGGGGCTAGGGCATGGGCTCCAAGCTCGACAAAATTTTGAGCGGCGTTGGCCTAGGGGGACGCCATTTAGGAGCTTTGCAGGGGTGCCGCATAGGCGAGCATGGAGGCATGTGTGTACGGCCCCGATCATGTCGTCTTGGACGACGCGATTCAAACATCTGACAATGTACGACCCGCGTCCTGTCGTCTAAATGGCGTCTTGCTCGAACGCTACGATTTAGGCTTGTTCGGTTTGACGCCCGAGCCTTCCCTCATTTCTCTCATTCTCTCATTCTCTCTCCTCCCTCTCTCCGAACCCTTCGATGCCCTCTCCCCTTCTCCTTCTCTTCCTCTCCCCATTCCTCCTCTTCCTCCACTCCATCAACCCTTCGAATGCTGCTTCGGGCGTTAAATGGCGTCGGGACCAGGTGACGCCATTTAGAATGGCATCAAGACCAGATGACGCGATTTAACGGCCAATTTCTCGGTTCCCGAAGCCAAGTGGGATAAAGAGCTGAATGACGTTGGCCATGGGCGATGCCATTCAGGCCAGCATACCTGGGTCCCAGCGCCCGTAAAAACTGAACTAGTTTAGGGGTCTTGAATGACGTAAGCCACGGGCGATGCGATTCAAGACAAAACCCCATTAATTCATGCTATTAACATGTGTTTACATTATTAAATAATTCGGTTAAATGCATGTTCGATACTGTACTTCGAGGACGAAGGTTTCCACGTGACCGGATTGCATTGTGTTGTGTTTTGTACGATCGTAGACCTAGAGTGACAGTTGTTAGCGCTTAGGCACTCTGTGTCGGTGTGAGAGTGACACAGCGCCGGTATGGGAGTGGTGGGGTGATGCCTAGAGAGAGGGTCACTTGGTGTACCCCGGGGTGTAGCTAGTACCGGTGTGGGAGTGGTACATTCAGAATGTCACTCGTGGCTAGGAGGAGCAGAACCACCTAGAGCTAGACAGGCCAGAGTAGCCAACGCGCTATCTGAGGGGTTGTTGTTCCATCCTAGCGGGTCAGTGTTTTTCGCGTTCGGCTGCGTGGTTTGTGTGTTTAGCCAGGACGCTAGTTGTGGACTCTGTGGTGGAGTGGTTTCAGAGTTGTGCATGTTGTATTTACAAATGCATGTGTTTTACATCGGAATTGGGGAATATTTAGGAGTTGTGTTTAGTGCTTTACTTATTTAATTGCCTATATTTGTGTTGTTGCACTTGTGGGTGCGTGAGTGGGTGGTGGGGATTGGAGGATCCCTACTAAGTCTATTTCGATGAGACTCACCCCTGCGGTTTTCAGGTTAGGGTTCCCAGTAGGTGTAGCGTGGAGGGTTTTGTCTCGGGTTACGCTCTAGCAGCCACCGTTCTGGGGTATGCCTTGATGTAGTTGTTATTTCCTTTTCAGGCCTATACGCATAATTATTTCTTTTCAGTTGGAATATGTAATTATTTGCTGAGTTAAGTCGAATTGTAATAATTTTTAATTCCTGCACTTCCTTTACAATTCGATGTGATGTGAAATGTTTAGCTTAGTTTATCATTTATTTTTCAGACTTATCGAGATCCTGGTTTGGCTCCAAATTTTAATGATTCGGTACCCATTTAGTAATCGGATCTCCGATTATAGGGTGGCGGGTCGTTACACTAATTGTTTCTAAACATGATGCTTCGTTCAGTTAAAATTGTGGGAATGACTTATACATATGATAGTGTTTTCGACTGTGAGGGTGACACTCATAATCTCCTTCATCAAACTCAACCTAATCCTAAAGATCCCCAATACGATCAATATAATCCCACTTTAGGACATCATCTCCAATCCCAAGTTCATGCTCTTGAGTCTGATCCGAACCCAAATCCTGCTAATGGCATCCAAGACATCAATGAGCAGTCATCTTCCACCCCATCGGCAGATTTGGTCTCTGACTTGGGCATTCTCGCCTCTCATCTGGACCCTCAACTGGTTGTGGCAATTCAAGCAATCTTAAAAGGGAAAGCCCCCGCTGTCTCTTCTGAGTCACCAAATCAATCTACCTAGACTCCTGTTCAAGCTCCTATTTTCTTCTCAACAACAGGTGAGTCAACAACAGTCCACATTCCGGTATCTTTGAGGCCCCAGAGTCCCATGATCCCAAAAGCCCCATACAGGGTGGAAACTCCGTCGAGAAACCTTGTTATCCAACATGTCCACAATACTGCCCTCAAAGGTCCAAAAAGCCTCCCTATTGCCAAACCTCACCACCCCAGAATGACCCATTGACTCAAACTTTCTTGTCAAAACTCAATCAGATGGATGAATAGTATAAGAATTTAAAGAAGCTGGTTGATACAAGGGCAACGCTTGAAATTTCAATTTCAGTTCTTCCAGTTTTCTACTTGCCCCCATTAGAAATGCCAACCTAGTATAGCAGAATAGGGAACCTGTTCATTCATTTGAAGGACTTTCTCTATGAGTCCTCATTTTGGTAGAGTGATAGAAGGTCTCTGGCTTTCTTGTTTAGGAGATCCCTAGAAGATGCTGCCCTGGAATAGTTCTTCTCACTAGAACCATATGAGGCTAAAGATTTTGATTTGGTTCAAAAGAAATTTCTCTATAGGTATAAGGACCGAGTCAGCCCGTCCCTTTCAGTAACGGACTTGGTGGCCAAGAAGATGAAGGCCGATGAACATTTCACTACCTTTGCTGACAGGTGGCGGTCCACGGCTAAGAAGGTGAAGAACCACTTGTCAGAATCTAAACAAGTGAAAATGATTATTACCAATTCAACACCATGTACAAGATTGTCATGACTTCAAACAAGCTTAAAACAATGGATGAGCTCTATGGGTACGTTATGTTCAAATAGAACTCAAAGTCACATCTTTCATGACCATATTTGAACCACCCAAACCAAATAGTCTGCTGCATAGAAAAACCAACATTGCCCCTAATTCCTCCAACCAAGGACCTACCACCAAAGGTACCATTACCAACGAGTAGGTCAACTCCATGATCAAATCTCCTTTTTTCAAAAACCAAGTTCCCAATTCAACAACCAATGGTTTCCCCAGTAGCAGGTGTTGCCCCATAACAACCTCTCAACCCCACAAGCTCTTGAGTAGAATTATAACTAAGTACCCCTCCCACTAACTACAACCAGCAAAGAAAACCCCCAGGGCCCAGAAAACCCAATACCAACTCTTACCTGAGTCGTTGTCTGATATCTTCAATGTTCTGATGGCCACTAATGCCCTCACATTGCCAAAGGAGAGAATAGTGTGGCCTCAAAATGTATACATGACAAGATACTGTGTTTCATAGACAGTTCGATCATACCATTGATGTTTGCTTTTAATTCAAAGATTACATCCATGACCTCAATGACCAAGGAATCGTTGATTGGGAGGAGATGAGAAAGTACATCTCTGCACTAAAGGCCAAGAGACCACAACAACAACCAATTCAATAGATGCCAGTTCAGCAAGAGACAACGCAGCAAGCAGATATAGGAATTGTGCGAAACCCCCTTCTAGAACATCAACAAAACTAACAGGTTGTTCCCATCTCCAGTCGTGGGCAACCCGAAGTAGATAGAGGCCAAGACTAGCAAGTCGAGGATGCTTCCTCTGTATGTTCCACTAGCCACCAAGCCAAGGTTTTCCCCCTTATCCCACCACTGGAACTTGTTGTTAGTCATAAGTGGCCTACAAGCCAATATGACGCTGTATAATTTCGTTTATTTATTAATAATATGGCATTATTTCATTATGTGTAATTCGTTTTATTATCGTCTCATAATAAAGTTTGTGAATATGTGCAATAGTGATCAGATTATGATGAGATCATAATAATAAGACTGATCACTTATACATACATATTCTTAATTGTTCATAGTCGGAGGATATCTATGAAGGACATCAGATATCCGGTTAGACTAGTACAGATTACTCCTGCTCATATAATGAGGGTGACTGACGTCATAGTCACTTGTGTGGAGACACTAAGGCGAATCTGTATGTGCTCATTAAAGAATAAGTTTACTGAACTGATCCGATTGAATCACTGGATGGTAATGTACCCAACTGTCAACCAGCTTGATTCTATTGTCACAATTGCTTGGATGGTCATCAGACCTGAGACACTAAGGACACCTGTACTTAGTGTCGGTGGACTTTTGTCCTTTGACTTTGGTTTATGGATCTCTATTCATGGGATTCTAAATAGCTAAGGATTGTGTACAACGAAATATCGTCGAAGGGAATTGAGTGTTCAATATGGAATCATTCGCTCTTAGTACTAAGAGAGAGAATGCTCTAGGTAGGATGCGCATGAGTCCCTGGCCAGGGCGGATAATAATATCAGGAAATGAGTTTTCTGATATTATCCGGTAGCATCCAATCCAAGTGAGTCGATCGGTTAGGGTTTGACGGTTCACCATACCTTGAGTTGACTCGAGAGCATTGTACGAATGAAAGATTATATCCACATAGTAATTGTCAGCGGAAAGGTCCCAAAAGTGGGTTGCTTAACCCCAAAACCTTCAGGGTTCACGCAGTGTTACTTGGCACCCAACGTAATCGGAGGCCGGACCGAATTGAATGTGCGACATTAATTCGGTTGATTAATTTAGTCACTGAGGAATCGCTGGGCTTATTGGGCCATTAACTGGACTAATAATTAGACTTAGAGGGTCACACGCAAAAGATTCTCAAGGCGATGGATTAAAAGTGAATTTTATATTATTCTGAAGTTTTCATGAAAAACCGCACGTGTAGACACCCAATTTTGGCCCATTCCATAGACCAATTTGAACTTTATTTGTGTTAATGGGTCTTATGTTGACCCATTTTGTCCTTTTCCCGCTCATTTGGATCCTTTAAAACTTAAATTTTAATCTTTTAAAACTTTTTTGTCATCCTTGATGAGTGCATCAGAAGGCCAAATCGATGGTCGTCTAATGGATCTGAAGGCCAAAGTGTTGGCCTTCTGATGCATTAGACGGCCAGGTAGGTGGCCGTCTGATGCATTAGATGGCCAGGTAGGTGACCGCCTGATGGATCAGAAGCGCAAAGTGCTGGCGTTCTAATGCATCAAACGGCCAGGTGGCCGTCTGATGCGTCAGACGGCCAGCTAAGTGGCCGCCTGATGCATCAAAAGGCTAGCTACTTGGTCTTCTGATGTATTTGTCATAGAACTTTCATATTTCAAAAGGTACATGATTTCAAAACCATCTTTGACTATTTTAAGGTCCTCCATTTTATTTTTTTAATGCATTTGGATTTTTAAAATTTTATTTTTTAAACCTTTTTGACCCATTTTTAACTTTTTTCAAGTTTTGGGTCAGGTGCATTAGAAGGTCAACTCGATGGTCGTTTGATGCATCAGACGGCCAGAGATGGATTTGTTGCAGAGTTATCCCCAGTCTTCATGTGCACTATTCTCTCGTGTTTTTGACCATATCTCCCACGTTTTTTCACTCTAATGGATTGGGATGAAGGTGATTTAGGGCTTAGGTGGCAATTTTGATTGGATTTTGGCCTAGGATTTGTTTAGGAGCCCGTCTCCTTGGCCGACCGAGGGGAAGGGAGTGTGGACTACAAATTTCGCTACACACAAAGAGGTCTCAGAGTGCCATTTGCGATCAAGCTAGTCCCTTTGGGTCGAGGTAAAACACCCTGACGATCACCATTTTGTTCTTGGTGTCTTAGTTCATCAAGTTCCTTACCTTTCATTTTGACATTTCTGTCATTATTTCATCATTTCAATTCCGGATTTGTAGCCACGGAGGTCGATCTCCACTCACCAGTTGAGCGCGGGGTCATTTCAGCGCCTACTATAACGGCCCGCCACCCTATAATCGGGGATCCAATTACTAAATGGGTACCGGATCATTAAAAACTAGACCCAAGCTAGGATCTCGATAAGTCTGGAAAATAAATGCTAAACTAAGCTAAACATTCCACATCACATCAAATTGTAAAGGAAGTGCAAGAACTAAAAATTATTACAATTCGACTTGACTTAGCAAATAATTACATATTCCAACTGAAAATAAATAATTAAGCGTATAGGCCTGAAAGGAAAATAACAACTACATCGGGGCATACCCCGGAACAGTGGCTGCTGGCGCGTAACCTGAGACAAAACCCTCCACGCTACGCCTACCTGGAACCCTCACCTGAAAACCGCAGGGGTGAGTCTCATCGAAATGGACTCAGTAGGGATCCTTCGATCCCCACCACCCACTCACGCACCCACAAATGCAACAACACAAATATAGGCAATTAAATAAGTAAAGTAGTAAACACAATTCCCAAAGATTCTCAAATTCCGATATAAAACACATGCATTTGTAAATGCAACAAGCACAACTCTGAAACCACTCCACCACGGAGTCCACAACCAGCGTCTCGGGTGAACAAACAAACCATGCAGCCGAGCGTAGAAAACACCGACCCGCTGGGACCAAACAGCAACCCTTCGGATAGCGTGCTTGCTACTCTGGCCTGTCTAGCTCTAGGTGGTTCTGTTTCCCCAGCTACGAGTGACACTCCGAATGTACCACTCCCACACAGGTACTAGCTATACCCCGGGGTACACCAAGTGACCCTCTCTCTAGGCGTCACTCCACCACTCCCATACCAGCGCCGTGTCACTCCCACACCGACACAAGGTGCCTAAGCGCTAACAACTGTCACTCTAGGTCCACGCTCGCACAAAACGTAACACAGTGCAATCTGATTACGTAGAAATCCTCATCCTGGAAGTACATTTTCAAGCACGCATTTAGCCAAACTATCTTACAATGTAAACACATGTTAATTGTATGAATTAATGGGGTTCTGTCTTGAATTGCGTCGCCAGTGGCCGAATTCATTCAAGACCCCTAAACAGGTTTTGTGTTCTGCAACACTGGGACCCAGGGGATACTGGCCAAAATGGCGTCGCTTATGGGCGACGCTATTCAGCCCTTTATCCCCCACTGTCCTCGGGGTCCGAGAAAATGGGCCGTTAAATTGTGTCGACACAGGCTGACGTCATTTTAAATGGCGTCCACTGGTCCCGACGTCATTTAACGCTCGAAAACAGGTCTTCCTCCGGCCTCCATCGAGCCATACAGGGGTCCCTCTTCTCCCCCAAAACGCACAAAAATATAAAAGGGTCTAGGGGAGAAATTCAATAATCAATTTAACACCCAAAACCCCATTTCATAAAAATGTCCATTTTCATTAAAAAGTCCCTTAAAACATGCTTTCTATTTCAAAATTCTCCATACACATTGCATGGTTCAAAAATGGTAAAATCATGGTTTTAAACAAAACACAACGAAGATTGTCACCCTACTAGTTACTTGAACTCCTCCTTGCTCCTAGCCGCCGAACTGCCACCCGACGAGCCGCTGCCGGTACTGCCGTGGATGCCGTCACTCCACTGGGACGTCGGCCGCCGTCCGGAAAATGAAATGCCGCGGAGGAAGTGGTAGTGGTAGTGGTGAGAGGTTGGAGACTAGAGGAAGATGAGGAATGGGGAGAGGAAAGGAAGGAGAAGGGGAAGGGGGAGCGATGGGTCGGAGAGAGGGAGGAGAGAGAAGAGAATGAGAGAAATGAGGGAAAGGAGGGAGGGTTCACAGGGTCAAACCGAATTCGTTAAATTGCATCTCCTTAGAGCGACACCAATCAGCTGACAGGACGAGGTCGTACCCTGACAGATGCCTGAAATAGTGTCGCCCATGCAAGATACCATTCAGACTTCACGACCGGGGCCGTACTCTCGCGGCCCAAAACTGGCCCACGTGGCACATTATAAAAGGCATCCCCCTAACCCGATGCTGTTTAAACCGCGTCGAGCAAGCTCGATGTGATAAAGAACCCCCCTGAACCAAGCTTACCGGGACCCAAACCTAGGGATCCGACTCCGAAACCGACCCAATAACTGGATCCGAAATCTCAGTCCTTATACCTACAACCTCTCTGGCGATCATGGTGGGACCACTTGTTTCCATTACGCCTTTTCATTTCTTGCAAACATTTCATTTTTGAAGTTGTAGCGAAGGCCATTAGAAGACCAAACTGCAGGCCAAACTGCTGGCCTTTTGGAGCATCAGGCGGCCAGACTGCTGGCCTTCTGAAGCATCAGACGGCCAGGGTGGTGGCGCTTGATCCATCAGACGGCCAGGTAGGTGGTCGTATGACCTATCAGACATCCATCGATTTGGCCGCCAAGTGGGCCCTGTTCAGAATTGGTTTAGGTGATATTTTTGTTAATCCTTTTTTTTTTTGACGTTTCTTTTGATGTGATTTTCATTTAATAAACTTTTTTGGGTTGGTGGAAGAGCCTCTACACATTTTTCTAGGAAAAACTCTCTCTTTTGGATTAACTCTCTGTTTGGGATTCCCGCTTGAGTAGACAAGTAATTCAAATAGAGAACCTCCATTAGTCTCTGTACTCCGTGAATTCCTGCACGGTGACCGAGCTGGTTGTACCTGGAGTTAGCCCTATTAGAACCTTGGGATTGGGATGAGTGCAGGTTTTAGTTAGCCTGAAGTTAAACTTTCCATAGGAAATCAATTTTTTAGGAGTGTGCTATTGAGTCTCAAAACATAAAGCGCACAGGCCCAAACTCTAAATCAACATTTTGAGGGGAAATAATTGCTTGTTCAACTTGTTTGCAAAAACAAAGAAAAATGAACAACATATTTTCAAATCCCATGTTTTAAGGTGAACTTCCTTTTGAGATAGAAGACATGAGAGCCAGTACATATGTATGTATGTTCAACACAAATACAGGAGATGTCTTACGTCACGAGGATCTAGATGAAGTCTCCTCCCATGGCGAGGAAGAACCAGTTAATCTCAGAGTTGGAAGATCAGCAACACAGAATCCTAGTGATGATGCTGACTTAATCAGAGTGCGGGCAAGGTACACACCTGCGTAACTCATCTAAATCGCTTCCAAAGGCAAGACTATAATCAATCATCCTGCTTTTCTAAATCCATCCCACACGCCTTACCAGGCATCCTCAAACAAAGTTCCCGTTGCAGCCACACCTTGGCTACCAATCTCTTCAATCCCAGCCTCATCAAAACTAGTTGGACCTCCAGAATATATTTCAAAGCAAGAGATGGAGCCTTACCTCAGAAAATTTCTTACTGAATCACTGATAGTTTCTAACCCGTATTCCTTAATTGAATACTGCAAACTTCCCTAGGCATATTTTCCACCTGGGTTTAAGGCTCCTAAGTTCCGAAAGTATGATGGGAGTACTGACCCGCATCACCATCTATCGGGTTTCCTTATGGATTCACACCAATGGTTGTATTACAAGGTGTTGTTGGTCCATCTCTTTCAGAAATCTTTAAAAGGAGAAGCTCTGCGTTGGTTCACCTCACTTCCATCTTCGGATCAGCTCAATTTTGACACTGTTTCTGAAAATTTCATTAGTCATTTTAGTCACATGACTAATCTTTCCTACTCTTTTTGATTTAGTGTTAGAAAAAATGAAACCAGATGAAGATTGTATCCAATTTGACAATAGATGGAGGGTGATGGCGTCAAGAGCCGAAGTTATCATTCTAGAAGCTCAGGCAATTACCATGATTGTGAACAATGCAACACCCCAACTTAAGACCATTCTGATGCTCAGTGAACTCCATACCTTTGCCCAGTTGTACAACAGAGCTAGAGTGATACAGAGTCTAGAGATTCCATTCTCCCTTCCTTTCTTGAGATCCGCCCCTGAAATTAGAAGGCAACACTTGTACCAACCACTGAGGGGGTCACTACCAATGAAAATATCAACGCCTTCACTCAGCCAACCAAAGGGCGACCTATCAATCCTAGTCCACCACCACCTCTGCCAGCAATCCTCGGCAGTACTCTACTGTCCCTCCGCCAAATAGTTATGGTAGGCCTGCCCCAAAGAGGACTTCCTATCCCCCACTTCCAAAATCTTTGGGTGAAAAATCATCTTTGCTCTTATGGCTTGCAAAGCCATTCAACTTCCACCTCAGAGGGAGGGCATTTCTCCCAATGTTGATACGTCCAAATACTGTCCTTATCATAGAGCTCCTGGACATGTCATTCACAACTGTTTTGCATTTAGAGATTGGGTTTATAACATGAAGGATGAGGGGCGTATTAATTAGGAAGATGTTAGAATTGATACTCCAACTTGAAGGGAAGGAATTGGGACTTGGGCATAGTTCAGAACCCTCTCCCAGATCATTAGAATGTCACGGACCCATCCACATCAGGATACGTATAAGAAGAGAAAGTCAACACTTTCACAGTTGGATGAGAATCCCAGGTGATCCAAAGGGAACAGTTTTGGGGATATGAAGGAGAACCACTAGTTTGAGAATATGGGAGAGATGAAGAAGATTATTGTGAAAAGACAGAAATGAATGTAAGAGTTATTCAGGAAGTAGGAAGGCCTTTAGTGCTCCTTTGGCCCAAAAAGGAACATGTTTCAACCACACCCTCAGGTCATGATCCTTCACTTAACTTCCTGACTCAAACCACGTCCTCACTCATGGCTCCTAATCACTCCCGTCCACTTCACTTGATCACACCAAGTCCTAAATAAGTCAATGCTCCCGTTGAAACCACCATGAACCTTTCACTCAGGAATAAGATAGTCCCACGACCTTCCAGAATGCCTAAGACTCAAAGGGAGCCCAACACTCAATCGAGCTCCACATCCACAGAATATAATATCCTCCAACATCTTGAGAAGACCGCATCAAGGATCTCCATTTTGGAGTTAATAAAAAGGTCTCCCTCACATCAAGAAACACTTCTCAAGTTCCTCTAAAAGGTCATGGTGAGTGAGGATCTTCCAACTAATGATGTCTCCAATGCTATTCTTTCTGTCACCCAGGGGCAACTAATGATCACTTTCTCCAATGAAGATTTGGCTGCTCGCGAACACCGTTCTCCACCTTTACTGCTTACCATCACACTAAATGGAATAAAGGTTGACTCCACTTTGATTGACGCTGGGGCGTCCATCAATGTGTGCCCAATGAAGACGTTGACACAAATTGGAGTGAAGGAAGAAGAGTTGGTAAAAGTTTCAACTACGATTTCGGGCTATGACAACTCCAAAAGAACTTCTCCTGGAAAAATCATTATGCAAGTCGGAGTTGGGTCGGTAATCATGTCTTCAGAGTTCTTCATTTTAGATATTGAGCCAACCTACAAGCTGATTCTGAGAAGACCTTGGATAGAGCAAACCGTGGGAATCCCATCTACAGTACACCAATGTTACAAATTTCCGTTTAAGGGAAAAATAGGTAAGATCAAAAGTATCCCCATAGTGGAAATGTTGGAGACCATAACCAAAGGACAACTTCTCGCTATGACTATCATTGAAAGGAAAAATGAAGAGACTTTGTTCACAGTCAATTCGGCCCAGTTGGGAAAGGAAGTTGGGACAGCTATTGCTTCATTACTGCTCAGGAAGGAAACTAAAGTGGATGGTGAGAGAAAAGGTTGGCAAATGATAATGAAGATAGGATATTGTCCAGGGAAAGGACTGGGAAAGGAAAAGCAAGGAATGAGATAGCCTATCGAGGATGAAGAGAATTTCAATGGATTAGGATTAGGATACTTGTACAGAGCTGAATATTGGCAACCCTTGGATTGGATGCTCTGGGAACACTTTGCTTCAGGGGCTACTGGATTTCAAGAAGAAAAGGAGATAATGTATCATATGAGGGACAATCCATCTAATGAGAGTGACAAAGAAGAGGTGGAAGAAGAGCTGGGACTCCAGACACTATTTTGACTGTGAACTCTAGATGAAGGATCTTCCTTACATCTAGAAGTAGGTGTCTTCCTTGCCCATCGATATCCTAGTCCTCTCACTTTCATTCCATTCTTATTTCACCCCTCAGTCCCTCCACTCCTCATGCTTCCAATACCATAATCTCCCCACCATTGTTTTTCATTCATTACCTCTGATCATGAAAAAAAAGAGGCCTATTTCAGAAAGAGAGAATGCCAAATCACTCTTGAGGAACCTTCATACTGGGAGAATGAGTTTGCAGAGAGCTTCCTTATTCAAGGGACCTCTCTTTTCTATCAGTTGAATTCAACAATCATCCACCTGTCTGTACATAGTAATTTAGGAATAGGAATAGGGATAGGTTCAAAAGGCACTTCTTTAGGTCCACACCACAGGAAAGGGAAGGGGAGAGAAGTTCCTAGGTGTTTTGTTTTAGACTTGGCACATAGATGTGGAAGGTTAATTCAGGAATCCATATTTTCCGAGGAAGATTGCGTCAATATAATTGAAAATCAAGAAGGCATAGAATGTTCGGAATATGATGGACTTGGGGTATATCTTTTAGATGTGGGAGAAATTAATGAGGATGAGGAGTCTGAGGACAAAGAGGATCCGATAAGTCCTTATGTGAGTGGGGCAAAGAGATTTGAGGAGCCAACAGCCGCAGTTGATGAACCAACCAATGAAGTTAATCTTGGCACAGAGGAAGTTCCTAAGATAATCCTTATTAGTGCAAATTTGAGTGCCAAAGAAGAAGCTGAGATAACAACTGTATTAAAGGAATATCCAGATGGTTTTGCTTGGTCTTATGAGGATATGCCGGGACTAGATACATCCTTAGTGGAGCACCGATTAGTCTTGAAATATGATGCTAAGCCCGTTAAACAGAAATTGAGGAGACTCCATCCGAAACTGGCTTTGAAAGTAAAAGAGGAAGTTGATAAACTCCACAAAGAAAAATTCATCAGAGTTGTCCTCTATCCTCAGTGGATAGTGAGTATCGTCCCGGTGATGAAGAAGGATGGTAGGGTCAGGGTCAGCATATATTATAGAGATTTGAACCAAGTCTGCCCAAAGGATGACTTCTCACTCCCACATATGGATGTCCTGATAGATAACACCGCGGGCTACGAGATGCTTTCGTTCATGGATGGCTTTTCAGGATACAACCAGATGGATTAGCTGAAGAAGATCAAGAGAAGACATCTTTCACCACCCCATGAGGAACTTATTGTTATGTCGTAATGCGTTTTGGGTTGAAGAACGCAGGGGCAACATATCAAAGGGCTATGATGTCCATTTTTCATGTTATGATGCATGTGGATATGGAGGTGTGTGTAGATGATGTCTTAATAAAATCAAGAACCCGAGAGGATCACCCTAAAATCTTGAGAAAGGTCTTGCAAAGGTCAAGGGAGCACTAATTGAAAATGAATCCTAAGAAATGTGTTTGGAGTATCATCGGGAAAGCTGTTAGGGTTCATTGTAAGCAAAAGAGGAATAGAGATAGATCCTAACAAGACCAAAGCCATTTCTGAAATGCCGCCTCCTAAGAATATCAAAGAAGTTTGAGGACTTATTGGAAGGTTACAGTTCATTTGGAGCTTCATTTCGCAACATTCACAGAGATGCAAGCCATTCTATGAACTGCTGAAAGGAGGAGCAAAATTTGATTGGAATGTAAAATGTTAGATGGCTTTTGACGAATTGAAGACCTATTTGCTAAGTCCCCCAGTCTTGATGCTCCCAGTGGCGGGACGTCCCCTATTGCTCTATATTTCTACTACTGATGATTTTGCTGGAGCAGTATTGGCCCAATATGATGATGAGAAGAAAGAAAGGGCGGTGTATTACCTCTCCAAGTTGTTCAATAAAATAGAAAAGAAATACACTACCATGGAGAGGACGTGTGAAACTCTCATCTGGGTGACTTAGAAGCTCAAGCATTATTTCTTTGCTCATGAGGTAAAGCTTCTGGCTATGATGGATCCGATCAAATATCTTTTGGAAAAGCCAGTATTGACAGATCGCTTGGTTAGATGTCAAAGTTTCTTGAACCAATTTGATATAACATATGTGAATCAGAAAGCCATCAAAGGACAAGCTATTACATAATATATGGCGCATCATCCCTTACCAATCTTTTCTCCTGTCGAAACTGAGTTTCCCCATGAAGAATTGAGGTCTTTAGTGGATGATAGTCTATCTTGGGTTCTTTATTTCGATGGTGCTCTTAACTCTAGAGGTAAGGGAATAGGGGCAGTCTTATTGTCACCTGAAAGGGTAAGCATCCCCCAGACTCGACAATTGACCTTCCTTGCTACTAATAATGTGGCAGAATATGAGTCACTCTTAACATGATTGAGGACGGCAGTAATGCTTGGAGTCAAAGAGCTACGTATCATTGGTGATTCTGAGCTAATTCTTAAACAAGTTTTTCACAAATACAGGACCAAAGATCCTAAGTTAAAGCCATATCAAGAGTTAGTGAAAAGTGTAGCCCATCGGTTTAGGAAACTCACCTATGTTCACTGATAAGTCGTTATTTTTTATCATTCAAAGAGGCAAATGCATGCATCATATTCATAGTTTTATGTGTAAAATAGCATTAAATGATAGATAATTTTGTACCGATTCCAACGATATCAGTTTCGTTAAATTCCGAGTTAAAAATATTGTCATTTCATGTGAATAACAGAGTATAACGCATTTGCAATTTTTCGGCAAAATCAAGATGATAAATAAATTTATTTCAGCATAAATGTAATATTATTCACAATAAAACTCTAATTTACATTTATTTATGTGAAAACGGGACATAAAGAGGTTGTGGTGCAGTGGTTAAGCTTTTGGAGACTTGTGGGAGCTCCAATGTTCGAATCTCAACAAAAGCACCCTTCATTTTGGCTAAAAGAATAAAGCGGGGGCAAAATTGCCATTTTTTACCCTAAAAAGGGTTGCCCTAGCCCAAGGCCCAAGAGGGGCCAGCTGCCACCTCCCTTTCCCATTTCTTTATTTTAAAATATTCTCCCCCCTTTTTAAAGAGTCCTTCCTCCCATCTTTCTCTCTCTCTTGCTTTTTATCCCTCTCTCTTCTAGGGTTTTGGTCTAGAGATCTCCCTCCCTCTATTTTTCTCTCTCTCTCCTACAGCAGCTCTCTCTCTCTTTCTCTTCTCTGCCCCTGTCTCTCTCTCTCTCCCTGTTTGCTCTCTCCCTTTACCTCTCTCAGCCGCATCTCTGCTCGCTCTCTTTGTGTTTTATTTTTTTCTCTCTGCCTTTTTCTCTGTGTCTCTCTCCCTCTCTCCCTTACTCTCTCTCTCTCTCTCTCTCTCTTCCTGTGCTCTCTCTCTGCCCGGGCCTGCGACAGCAGCGCGAGGGACCCGTCGACGCCAACCGCAGCACACGCGGCGGCCCAGCGAACACCCTACGTGGAGGGCATCGTCACCCGTGCCCGCGCGGGGTGCTCCCACTTCGCCACATTCCTGCTGCCGCCAGCCGCAGCACACGCGGCAGTAGGAGCGGGTTCGCCCCGCTCCACATCGTCGCCCGTGCCTACCGGGGCGGGCATTCCCGCTCAACCGCCGCCTCGGCCTCCACAGTAGTTGTGCGCCAGTTCTTCTGCGCCAATTGCTTCACCTGCACCTACAGCGCCAGCCACACACCCCTGCAGACTAGTCTGCCTTCCCCCCTTCACAGAAGCCAGCCTGCACCCATAGGAGCCCTCTCTACTGTTTTGTTTTTAGCTTTTCATTTATTTAGTTAATTGAATAGATTTAGTTGTTGAGTATTTTATGTTAATTATTTCTTTTCAGAGAAATTAAAATCACAAATTCTGTAATTTTATTCCTAGTTGTTAGATAAGTGATTTACACTTGTGTTATTGAAACATTGTTAACCTTTCTTTTTATATTTAGATTGTCTCTCTCCCAATTTTATTCCCTCTTCAAATATAGTTGTAAATATTTTCTAGTTTTAGGGCACTTAGTTAGGTTTTCTAATGTTAGTTATTTTAGTTAATTAATTTGATGTATGAATAGATAGTCAATTAATCAATTCAAAATTCTCATCTTTTTAGATCAATTAAAATCTAAAAATTTCAAAGTTTTCAACTTTAAAACTCTATTTCCCTGTGGATTCGACTCGGACTCACCACGTGCTATTTTTAATTAACTTAAATGAGCTGATTAAAATATGATTGTTAGCGTTAATTTTTAAATGACACAATTATTAGCTATCAATTTTTGGCGCCATTGCCGGAGAATTAGATTTTTAATTTTGTTTATTTTAGATTTAGTGTAATTATTCTCTAGCTAACATTTTTTCTTATTTTTGTAGGCACATTGAAAAAAAGAAGAAGAAGAAGAATGGAAGTGAAATCATTGGTAAGTGTGTTCCAACTTTCTCTTTTTCATTTTTCTTATTTTAGTTAGTTTCTTTTTTCTAGTTTCTAACTTAGATAGGTTTCCATTAACTAAAAAAAGAAGAAAGAGAAGAAAATTCAAATTTAAAAATCTCCATGACAAGATTAAAACCTTTCCTTGCTAGGCATTCATCATTCTAGGAAAGCATGAATTAGTTTCATTTCTTAGTTATTTCCAATTTTGTGGAAGATTGCGGGAGAAAGTTATGTGTTTTAATTTTAGCAAGTCATTCATGATTGCATCAAAACCCCTTGCTTTGATTTGAATTGTGCATTGCATAGCATTCAAAAAGATATTAAGGGCAATACCTTTAATAACATAAGGTATCTTTAGCCCACAAATTACCTTCCTTGCATTGACATTTCCTAAACCAATAAAAGCAAGTTGAAAGGGACTGTAGGGTTCACACTATGAGCGGTTTAAATTTCGGGTTGCCTCCACTTTTGGCAATGGTGTCTAGGCTAGAGGTTAAAAGGCAAACGCCGAAGCGGGAAAGCGGTTCTTTAATTAGGTTCCTATGAAAATAGGGGGAGCCTCCCACTACCCCACCTCTTGTTAGTCTTAGGTGGCCTACAAGCCAATCTGACTATGTAAATCTCGTTCATTTATTAATATAATGACATAATATTCATTATGTGTAAATCGCATTAATTATCGTTTCGTAATGAAGTCCGTGAATATGTGCTATAGTAATCAGATTATGATGAGATCATACTAATGAGACTGATCACTTAAACACACATATTCTTAATCGTTCATAGTCGGAGGATATCCGAGAAGGACATCGGATATCCGGTTAGACTAGTACAGATTACTCCTACTTATATGATGAGGGTGACTGAACTCATAAGTCACTTTTGTGGAGACACTAAGGCAAATATGTAGGTACTCATTAGAGAATGAGTTCACTGAACTGATCCGACTGAATCGCTGGATGGTATTGTACCTCATTGTCAACCAGTTTGATTCTATTGTCGCAGTTGCGTGGATGGTCCTCGGACCTGAGACACCAAGGACACCTTGTTGGTGGACTTCTGTGCTTTGACCTTGGTTTACGAATCTCTAGCCACAGGATTCTAAAACGCCAAGGATTGGGTACAGCGGAATACCGTCGAAGGGAATTGTGTGTCAATAAGGAATCATTCACTCTCGGTACTTAGAGAGAGAATGCTCTAGGAAGGATGCGCGGAAGTCCCTGGCCAGGGCAGACGATAATATCGGGAAATGAGTTTTTCGATATTTATCAGCGGCATTCAATCCAAGTGAGTCGACCGGTTATGGTTTGACAGCACGCCATACCCTGAGTTGACTCGAGAGGATTGTACGAATGAAGGATTATATCCACGCGATAACTGTCGGCGGAAAGGTTCCAAGAGTGGGTTACTTAACCCCGATACCTTCCGGGTTCACGCAGTGTTGCTTGGCACCCAACGTGATCGGAGGCCCGATCGAATTCGATGTGCGACATCAATTCGATTGATTAATTAATTAATAAAGGGTTATTAATTAATTAATAAAGCCAGTGAGGAGTCACTGGGCTTATTGGGCTATTAACCGGACTAGTAATTGAGCCTAGAGGGTCACACGCAAATGATTTTCAAGGTGATGGATGAATAAGTGGGTTTTATACAAACCGGGGGTTTTTATGAAAAACCGCACGGTTAATATAAAATATAGCGAACGGGCTGAGCAGGCCAAGCTGCTGCTAACCCTAGCTGCCCCTCCTCTGTTTCTCTCTTTCTCTAGCGTCCTAGACAGATCCGGATATGCTCTGCCACTTCTCCGACTCCTGTTCGACGGGAAATCATCCGCGCGTTGCGGCGATCATTGCGGCGACTGGCGAAGGTTTCGTGGGCTGCGAAGAACGAGGAACGTGAGGATATCCGTCGCGTGGACTTCGCTAGAGGCCGGGCGCTTGGGTGGCTTTCAGTGTCGCACTGACGGAACCAAACGGTTGCGGATTCGAATCCGCACACGATAACAACTGATTATCTGATAATCTGGTTTTTTCTATTTTTGAAACGGGAACGGATCTCCATTTTTTTTGTTTTTATTTATGCTGCGCGGGAGATCCGGAGAAACCCGAGAGAACCCAACAGTGGTATCACAGCCAGGTTCCACTGTTTGTCGTCCCGTTTCGATCTCCAAATTAATTTTTCATGCGTTATTCCATGCTTTAACTTCAATTAATTGTTGGATCTGTGTTGATGTGATGAACACGGTTAATTTGATTAATATTCTGCAATTTTCGAAATTTATTTCGGGCTTTTCGGTGTTCTTCATGAGATGATGTTTTGGGGGTTTTCGGCAAGTCCGTACTTGCTTCCCAAGCGTTGGGATGTCGAGCCGGGACTCTGGATCCCCTGGGGATAGTCCCCACTGTCCACCGGTCACCTAGATGGCCGCCGGAGTGCCCTTGGAGGGCTATAAATTTAAGCCCTAAATCGGTTTTAAAACCCTGCGAAAATCAGATTTTGGGGAGAAAGGAGGGGCTCAGGCTATCATTTGGATTTCCCCGGGGGGTACGCTGACGCCGGACAGCCCACCGGCACCGGGGCCATCGCCGGCCGGGCCGGACGGCGCCGAGGCACTAGCCACAGGAGCCCCACCACCCCAGCCGCCGCCGGCCTGCTCCTGTTCTAGGGTTTCTGCAACAGAGGGCGTCGGGTTTGGGGTGGGGGAGGACCAGGGACCCGGTCCCGAGCCGGTCGGACCGGCTGGGCCGGGTCAGGGTCCTGGCTGGGCCAGGCTCGAGCCAGGTGGCCCCCTGGTCCGAGCCCTGGGTCGGGTAGGATCCGAGCCAATGGCTCAGCCCAAGTCGCTGAGCCCATTCCTTTTATTTCCCTTCCCCATTTCCAAAATAATATAACCCCTTTATATCCTTGTTTCTATTAAACCTTAGCCCATAAAATTTTAATTGAGAATTGTATTTTAATTATAAAATTCAAAAATTATTTTGGAATATGAAATTATTATTTAATTCTTAATTTTAATTGGGCTATAATGATTATGAATCATTTAATTAGCAAATGTTGTTAATGATTGGAATTGGTTATTAATTTAGATGTTAAATTAATAATTAATTTTAATTGTCTAACTTAAGTGTTAAGTTAGTAATTATTAGTCAACTGGAATTAATTGTCAGTTTAAATGTTAAATTGATAATTAGTTTTAATTAACTAATATAAAGGTTTAATTAGGAGTTATTAGTTATCAGTTTAAGTGTTAAACTAATAATTAATATTAATATAATAATCTAAGAGTTAGATTAATAGTTAATAATTAATTTGTGTTAATTACTAGTTTAAGAGTTAAATTAATTATTAACATTAATTAATTTATTAATCTAAGAGTTAGATTAATTAGTTATTAATTAGTTAGTGTTAATTATTAGTTTAAGAGTTAAATTAATAATTAATATTAATTGACTAATCTAAGTGTTAGATTAGTAATTAATAATTAATTATGATTGATTATTAATTTAAGTGTTAAATTATTAATTAACTTTGTTGGACTAGTCTAAGAGTTAGATTAGTTATTAATAGTCTAATTGTTAGATTATTAATGGGGTTTAATCTAAGTGTTAGATTGTTTAAATTATTAGAATTGTTTTAATTTGCATGGAATAATATGGAATTATTAATTTGGAGTGTGTGCACATGTAATGTGTGTTTTGATGCTTTTAAATTAGATTTGATTGCATGATAAGTTAATTAAAAGTGTTTTCAAAATTCAAATACCAATTTTGATTGGATCCCAGATTTTTGAAAGCCAAAGTTATCTATTTTTGAAAACTCTTTTATTTTACCCATGTGATGCGCTGAATCATGTGTGGGATGTTTAAAACACACCGTGGTCATGGATATGCACTTATTTAATTATTCATGTAATGAATGATGTGTGTGTGTGGATCGTGGATGAATGATGGATGTTTATTAAATTGTTAATAAATAGAGATATGCATATCTCTCCCTCTCTCATTCTCCGATGTATTTCTACCTCCCTCTCTCTTGTACTCGCCATAAGGCTCTCTTCTAATTACATGTAATTCTAGAATTATTGTAATCTGATCGAGGCAACTGAGGAAGGAGCGAGGACGATCCACAGATGCAACCAGGAAGGCGATATGATGGAGATATCTTGCCTATGTGTTTGCAGGTTTATCTAATATAATTGTTATGTTAGATTGTGTGTGCGTTTGACTGTTGGCTCCAGTCAAATCCACTGTGCTATCCATGACCACACTAGACATGTATGTGATACATTGTTTTTCTTTTGATTATGAATCAAAGCAGGTATAGTATTTAGTAAATATATACGATATATTTATATACTATCACCCAGGAGAGACCAAGATAAAAGTTATTTAAATACCCTCAGATAAACTCTAAGCCGTAACGTGAGTAGTTAATAATTTACCGCGTGGTCCACCATCGTTATAGTTATAGGATTCGAATCACTTTAGACAGGTTTGTTGTGCTATCCACAAGGCCTGTTAATTGGGAGGAGAAACTATGGCTATGGCATTAGATGCCTATATGATCGGGGTTGAGGAACTATGTAGCATTGTTGTGCTATCCACAAGGGCTGCATGTAAATCTATGCTCATCGCATAACGATGGTTAGCTTAGACCAGAATTAATGGTTTGTTGTGCTATCCACAAGGCCATTAAATCTCTGGGGACCGAAGCTATGATCAGATATTACAAGGAGTTGCAAGTCCCATGAGTTGGGTGCTCTTTGATTGTATTACAGTTTGTTGTGCTATCTACAAGGCTGTACTGCAAGTTATTGAGATTCTGATCCCCACTAGGAGACTGTTGGTGTCTCCCGTTCTGTATAACTGAGGGTTATATAGTCCGTCGAAAATTAGTGGGAGTTAAAACTTGAACAAAAGACCATGTCTTGTTTTATCTTTAATAATTGAACATCTGCTAAATAGATTTTACTTTTCTCCTGTAGGGAATTATGTTGTCGAATAACCCACTCCGCGGCATACTTGATGTCCTTTTGACTTACCTGATCTACTCAGATTGGCTCAGACACTTGAAGAATGTCTTCAGATCTGAGCAGATTGCCTACACCCTTGATGCTGATCATCCTGCTGAATCGACATTAGATGCCTCTGAGACAGAGATGATCGCATACTATAAAAGATCGAAGGATAAAGGCAAAAGAGTAGTAAAGGATGACTGCTTCTACTGTAAGCAGAATGGTTACTGGAAGAGGAACTGCAAGGAGTTCCTCAACGAAAGCTCATAGAAAGGTGAAGCTGCCTGAAGCTTCAGATATCTATATGATAGATATCAACTTGTCAATAAGAGATTCTACATGTAAGGATTGAGGTTTCGGATCCGATTATCGGGTCAGTTTCGGGGTCGGATCCCTTAGTTTGGGCCTTGGTGGGGCTGAGACTTAGTTTCTTTTTTGCGTCGAGCTTGCTCGACGCGGTTCAAACAGCGTCCAACAATGTGGACGCGTTTTAGGCTGTGCCACGTAGGCGCCACGTGGGCTGGCCTTGGGGCGTAAGAGTACGGCTCTGGTCATATCGTCTAAATGGCGTCTTGGATGGACGACTTGGATGGACGACGCCATTTAGAGTACGACCTTGGGTTGTCAGTGTACGGCCCGGTCTTGTCATCTGAATGACGTCGGGCTTGAACGACGCGTTTTATCCAGCTTCTATTTGACACCGCGAACCCTCCTTCCTTTCCCTCATTCTCTCCTTTCCTCTCACTCCTCTTCCCCCTCCGAGCTCCGGCGAACCACCTCCCCTTCTCCTTGCTTTCCTCCCTCCATTCCATCTCTCCCTCCACTCCATCAACCTCCTAACTCCCACCACTACCACCACCATCTCCTCCGCAGCGTTTTTCTCTCCGGACGGCGGCCGACGTCCCGGTGGAGTAACGACGTCCATGGCGGTACCGGCGGCGGCGTGTAGCGAAGCGGGTTGGCGGCTTGGAGCTAGAAGGAGTTCGAGTAACCGGTAGGGTGACGATCCCTATTGTATTTCGTTTAAAAATCATGTTTTTCCCGCTTTGGAGCATGTTTAGGGGTTTTCTTGGGGTGAAAATATAAAACGCATGTAATGAGAAATTGGATGTTTTAATGGGTATCTAGGTTCTTCTCCTCCTTCTCCACTTTGTTCGTATTTTTACACGATTTGGGGGAGGAAATTCCACCCCGTGGATTGGGGGAAGGCGGAGGGAGAACCTGTCTGTGAAGGTTGAATGGCGTCGGGGGACAGCGACGCCTTTTAGAAAGGCGACTTCCACCCACGACGCGATTTGACCCAGATAACAGACTCTGTCTCTAGAACTGAATGGCATTCAGGGACAGCGACGCCATTTTAATCGAGTCCTTCGTGAACGACGCCTTTTAGGCCAGTTTTTCTATTGAACTAGTTTAGGGGTCTTGAATGACGTCGGCCTTGGGCGACGCGATTCAAGCCAGAATTCCATTAATCCATGCAATTAACACATGTTTACACTGTTAAATAGTTTAGTTAATTGCATGTGTAGAAATGTACTCGATGACATTGATCGGATTGCACCGTGTTGTGTTTTGTGCAGTCGTGGGCCTAGAGTGACAGTTGTTAGCGCTTAGGCACCTTGTGTCGGTGTGGGAGTGACACGGCGCCGGTGTGGGAGTGGCGGAGTGACGCCTAGAGAGAGGGTCACCTGGTGTACCCTAGGGTATAGCTAGTACCGGTGTGGGAGTGGTACATTCGGAGTGTCACTCGTGCTGGGGGAAGCAGAAACCACCTGGAGCCTGTCGGGCCGGAGTAGCCAGCGCGCTATCCGAGGGGTTGTTGTTTTATCTCAGCGAGTCGGTGTTTTCCGTGTTCGGCCATGCGACTTGTGTGTTTCGCCGAGACGCGGGTTGTGGACTTGTGACGGAGTGGTTTTTAGAATTGTGCATGTTACCGTTTGAATGCATGCGTTTCATAATGAAATTGGAAAATGTATTTACTGTTTTAATTGCTTAAATTGTCTATATTTGTGTTGTTATACTTGTGGGTGCGTGAGTGGGCGGTGGGGATCGAAGGATCCCTACTGAGTCTTTTCGATGAGACTCACCCCTGCGGTTTTCAAGTGAGGGTTCCAGGTAGGCGTAGCGAGGAGAGTGTTGCTTTGGGTGGTGCGCCAGCAGCCGTTGTTCCGGGGTATGCCTCGATGTAGTTGTCATTTTATTTTCTGGCCTGTATGCTTAATTATTTCTTTTCAGTTAGAGTATGTAATTATTTGCTGAGTCGAGTCGCGTTGTAATAATTTTTAATTCTTGTACTTCCTTTTCAATTCAATGCGATGCGAATGTTTAGCTTAATTTATTATTTATTTCCCAGACTTATCTAGATCCTGGTTTGGCTCCAAATTAATGATTCGGTACCCATTTAGTAATCGGATCCCCGATTATAGGGTGGTGGGTCGTTACACTACATCTTGGGTATTGGATACCGGATGTGCTTCTCATATATGTCATGATGCACAGATGCTGACAAGTAAGCGCAAGCTGAGACAAGGCGAGGTGGAATTGAGGTTAGGAAACGGCGCAAAAGTTGCGTCGATTGCTGTTGGGACAACAAACCTCAGGCTTCCATCAGGAGACGTCTTACTATTAGAAGATTGTCATTATGGTCCTAGCATAATAAAGAACATCATATCAATATCTTGTTTGGACAAGATAGGATATAGGTTGACTATTGAGAATAGAAGTTGTTCGATTTATTATGGTAATAAATCAATAGCTTCGGCATCCTTAGTCAACGGTCTATATCTGTTAGATGTTTCTTATTACAATCTTCAAATTGATAATGCTCTTAAGAAGAGCAAGAATTGTGTGAACCAAGACTATATGTGGCATTGTAGACTTAGGCACATTGGCGAAAGCAGGTTGCAAAAGTTGCACAAGCATGGTTACTTAACAGCATTCGATAATGAATCGTTTGCAACATGCGAATCCTGCCTTATGGGAAAGATGGCAAAATCTCCATTTACTGGATATGGAGAACGTGCCAAGGACATTCTGGAACTAATACATTCGGATGTATGTGGTCCCATGTCCACCCAAGCCAAAGGTAGTTACTCATACTTCATCACGTTCACCGATGACTTCTCAAGATTTGGCTATGTGTACTAAATGAAGTACAAGTCGGAAGCATTTGAGAAGTTCAAGGAGTTCAATAATGAGGTAGAGAAGCAGTTAGGAAATAGTATTAAAGCTCTTCAATCAGATCGAGGAGGAGAATACTTGAGTACTAATTTCACACAATTCTTAAAGGATAATGGTATTCTTTCTCAGCTAACCCCTCCATATACACCACAGATGAATGGTCTATCAGAAAGGAGGAATCGCACCTTGTTGGACATGGTGCGATCCATGATGAGCTTTTCGGGATTACCAGTGTCCTTCTGGGGGTATACTCTAGAGTCAGCAGCATACCTACTGAATAGAGTACCCAGCAAGTCTGTGGCCTCTACTCCATATGAGATATGGAAAGGCAGGAAACTAGAATTTAAACATGTTAAAGTCTGGTGCTGTCCTGCTTATGTAAAGAGACAAGATCTAGACAAGCTGGAATCACGAACTGATAAATGCAGGTTTGTGGGATATCCAAAGGAAACCTTTGGATACTATTTTTACCATCCTGGTGAACAAAAGGTGTTTGTCGTCAGGAAAGCTGTCTTCCTGGAAGAGGAATACTTTCTCCAGGAGGACAGTGGGAGTAAAATAGTACTGGAAGAGGTTCCAAATCTCCAAACAGTTGCATTATCAACAGATGAGATATCAATTCCTGAATATGTTCAGGTACACACACATGAGCCTCGTAGATCTGGTAGATTACCTAGACTAACTGAATGATATGTGGGACATATCGCCGAAGGTGAGTCTAAGGTTGGAGGATGATGATCCTAAATCTGACCAGGAGGCCGTAGAAGGCCCAGAAGCCGGGAAATGGCGAGAAGTCATGAACTCAGAAATCCAGTCCATGTACACCAACCAAGTTTGGAACTTGGAGGACTTGCCCGAGGGTACTGTACCCATCGGATGCAAGTGGATCTTTAAGAGAAAGATTAGTGCTGATGGACGGATCGACACTTATAAGGCAAGGTTGGTGGCAAAGGGATATCGTCAAAGGCAAGGAATTGACTATGACGAGACTTTCTCACCAGTTGCCATGATAAAGTCGATCAGAGTTCTACTCGCCATTACTGCACATTTTGATTATGAAATCAGGCAGATGGATGTGAAGACTGTCTTCCTCAATGGTAACCTTGAGGAAGAAGTGTATATGATACAACCAGAAGGTTTCATATCCAAAGAATCTTCAGATAAAGTGTGCAAGCTTCAGAGGTCCATTTATGGACTGAAGCAAGCTTCCCGGAGCTGGAACATATCATTTGACGAAGCTGTCAAGTCTTATGACTTCATTCAGAATGAAGATGAGCCTTGTGTGTACAAGAAGACCAGTGGGAGCGCAGTCACCTTCTTAGTTCTTTACGTAGATGACATACTACTCATTGGGAATGATGTATCTATGATGTCATCAGTAAAGATCTGGTTGTCGAAAAACTTCTTCATGAAGGATTTGGGAGAAGCATCCTACGTATTGGGAATACTGATCTATAGAGATAGATTAAAGAGGATGCTTGGAATGACCCAATCCTTGTACATAGATACCATAGTCAAAAGGTTTGACATGGAAAATTTCAAGAGAGGTCTCATACTGATGAGACATGGAATTAGTCTCTTAAAGGAGCAGTCTTCTAAGACTCTTGATGAGAGGGCACTCATGGATAGAATACCCTATGCCTTTGCCATAGGATCTATTATGTATGCCATGCTATGTACACGACCTGATGTAGCATTTGCTCTTAGTGTTACGAGCAGATTTCAGGCTGATCCAGGCGAAAAGCACTAGAAGGCAGTGAAATGTATCCTTAAGTACTTGAGAAGAACTAAGGATATGTTTCTTGTCTATAGAGGAGGTGACTTGAAACTACGAGACTTTACTGACTAGAGTTTCCAGTCATATCCAGATGATAGCAAGTCTACATTTGGATTCGTGTTTACTTTGAACGGAGGCGCAGTGTGCTGGAAGAGTTCCAAGCAAGCAACCACTACAGATTCGACGACTGAAGCTGAGCATATCGCTGCAGCTGAAGCTTTCAAGGAAGTAGTGTGGTTGAAGAAGTTCATCACCGACCTTGACATAGTTCCCTGCATCTTTCATTATGTTCCGCTGTTGTACGACAACAATAGGACTATTGCACAAGCGAAAGAGCCGCGGTCTCATCAGAAATTGAAAGATATTCTGAGGCGCTTTCATCTTATCCAGAGGAGATGTAGTAGTGGAAAGAGTTCCATCCGTCGACAATGTAGCAGATCCACTGACAAATCCATTGGCTCAAATTGTGTTTGAGCGTCACCTACAGTTTATAGGCTTACTGTATAAAGGTGATTGGCTTTAGTCCAAGTGGGAGATTGTTAGTCTTAGGTGGCCTACAAGCCAATATGACTATGTAAATCTCATTCATTTATTAATATAATGGCATAATATTCATTATGTGTGAATCGCATTAATTATCGTTTCGTAATGAAGTCTGTGAATATGTGCTATAGTGATCAGATTATGATGAGATCATACTAATGAGACTGATCACTTAAACACACATATTCTTAATCGTTCATAGTCGGAGGATATCAGAGAAGGACATCAGATATCCGGTTAGACTAGTACAGATTACTCCTGCTCATATGATGAGGGTGACTGATCTCATAAGTCATTTGTGTGGAGACACTAAGGCGAATCTGTAGGTGCTCATTGGAGAATGAGTTCACTGAACTGATCCGACTGAATCGCTAGATGGTATTGTACCTCATTGTCAACCAGCTTGATTCTATTGTCACAGTTGCGTGGATGGTCCTCGGACCTGAGACACCAAGGACACCTTGTCGGTGGACTTCTGTGCTTTGACCTTGGTTTACGAATCTCTAGCCACGGGATTCTAAAACGCCAAGGATTGGGTACAGCGGAATACCGTCAAAGGGAATTGTGTGTCAATAAGGAATCATTCGCTCTCGGTACTTAGAGAGAGAATGCTCTAGGAAGGATGCGCGGAAGTCCCTGGCCAGGGCGGACGATAATATAGGGAAAGGAGTTTTCCGATATTTATCAGCGGCATCCAATCCAAGTGAGTCGACCGGTTAGGGTTTGACAGCACGCCATACCCTGAGTTGACTTGAGAGCATTGTACGAATGAAGGATTATATCCACGCGGTAACTGTTGGCGGAAAGGTTCCAAAAGTGGGTTACTTAACCCCGATACCTTCCGGGTTCACGCGGTGTTGCTTGGCACCCAACGTGATCGGAGGTCCGATCGAATTCGATGTACGACATCAATTCGATTGATTAATTAATTAATAAAGGGTTATTAATTGATTAATAACCAGTGAGGAGTCACTGGGCTTATTGGGCTATTAATCGGACTGGTAATTGGGCCTAGAGGGTCACACACAAATGATTCTCAAGGCGATGGATAAATAAGTGGGTTTTATACAAACCGGGGCTTTTTATGAAAAACCGCACGGTTAGTATAAAATATAGCGAACAGGCTGAGCAGGCCAAGCTGCTGCTAACCCTAGTCGCCCCTTCTCTGTTTCTCTCTCTCTTTGGCGTCCCAGACAGATCCGGATCTGCTCCGCCACTTCTCCGACTCCCGTTCGACTGGAAATCGTCTGCGATGCGGCGATCGTTGCGGCGACCGACGGAGGTTTTGTGGGCTGCGAAGAACGAGGAACGTGAGGATATCCTTCGCGAGGAGGATCACGTGGACTTCGCTAGAGGTCGGGCGCTTGCGCGGCTTGCGGTGTCAAACCGACGGAACCGAACGGTTGCGGATTTGAATCCACACACGGTAAGAACTGATTAACTAATAATCTGGTTTTTTTTATTTTCGAAACAGGAACGGATCTCCGTTTTTTTATTTTTATTTCCGTTGCGCCGGAGATCCGGAGAAACCCGAGAGAACCCAACACCTCTTACCTAGCCGTTGACTGATTGTGGTTGTGACTTGAGGTGGACCTCATTCACCTTGTGAGAAAATTTACATAGAAGTCTAGGTCAACTTTAGGTCGTTAGGTTAATTTGTTTGCTAAATTGCTTGCATATATATATATATATATATATATATATATATATATTGAAAGAAAATACAAGTCCTTCTCTCTTCATCCTAGTGTATGCAAGGTAGGAGATCTCAAAGCCCTACCCTTTTAGGACCAATTGCTGAAATCGAGAGAGTTCTACATCAAAGAAATCCACCTTTATATCCAATAGCCGAGAATCAGAATCCGCCGAAGCAAATGAAGGATTATTTCATCCCGAATCAATATCAACCTTTGTCTTGCATTCATCTTCCTCAAAATCCGGCCAATCAATATGAAATTAAATCAAGCACCGTTCAGATGCTCCCATCTTTTTATGGGAATACAAATGAAGATCTTTATAAGCATCTGGATGAATTTTTAGAGATTTGTTCCGCGGTGAAAATCCAGAACTTCACCGATGATGCCCTTAAGTTGACCTTATTCCCCTTTTCGCTGAAGGATAAAGCCAAATATTGGTTGGGGACTATAGGAAGGCTCATTAGGACATGAGAAGAAATGCAAAAAGAATTTCTTAATAAGTTCTATCCCATAAGGCGAACGAACACAATGAGAAGGGCCATCACGGGTTTTATCCAAACCCTCGGAGAATTAATTCATGAATCTTGGGAAAGATTAAAAAAATTGCTTCGGAAATTCCCTCATCATGGGCTATCAAAATGGCAAATTGTCCAAGCATTGTATGAAGGGTTGTCTGAACAATTCAGACAAATGGTGGATGCCTCTTATAGAGGGGCCTTTATGATGAAGAGTGAAGATGAGGCCTATGATTTGTTTGAAATGCTTAGTGACAACTCCATCAATCATGTCTCTCTCTCATCTTACGAGAGGGTTGTTGGGCCATCTAAATGGGCCAGGACGTATGAACTTAAGAATCGAGGAGAGCCCGAATCCAAAATGGACGTCAATTTGATTAATCAGAAATTGAATAAGGTAGACATACTGGCCCAAAAGTTGGACCAACTCTTAGCCTTAAATAAACAAGAACCTACCTATCCAACACCATCTAGTCCATAAGAGGGCTCATCTTCCATCCCTCATGACATTTGTGCTTTGTGCGTAAGTCCGGCCCATCAAGTGACTGAATGCCCAACCGCGGCCCAACTTCCACCATTCATTCAAGAACAAGTTCAGGCCGTCCAGGGATTCTCCAAAGCCGGTAATGATCCATTCTCAAATACTTATAATCCCGACTGAAGGAATCACCCTAATTTTGCATGGAAGAATCAGTAGACTCCATTACAAATGTTTAATCCTCCCATGCATCAAGCCCAAAAGCCACAAAACTCATTTCAACATCAGTCCAATTTCTATGGGAATACACATACTAGGAGACCTCAGGCTCAATTCTCTCAAGCCCAATTCTCTCAACCAACCCACTATCAATCCTTCCAATTAGGGCAATCAACCAAATATCCTCATCCACCCACTTACCAACAACCCCCTCAGCCCAAGTTTGATGACAAGTTCCCACAACTCCAACAACTTATCTTGACCCAACAACAATCTATTTCCAAGTTGGAGAGTCAAATGGGGCAGTTAGCTGAGGCAACTATGAGGAGGGAAGTGGGCCAACTTCCTAGTCAACCCATAGCTAATCCGAAGAATCAACCTCCGGGTTTTCCACCTCAATCGGGCCATTTACCTCAACCCGGCCCATTATCACAACCTAAAGGACCGCAATTCAAGAATGCTAAAGCTATTTCGGCCTTTAAAAGTAGAAAGACCTTGAATGACCCACAAAAGGTTACGGAGGTAATAGAAAGTTCCACTAATAGATCCTATGAGGTCGAAGGTAAAAGTGAGGCAGAACCCAATATGGAGAAGTTGGGGGGGGGGGGGGGGGGGGGATCCTAAAGGAAAAGAAAAACTAGATGAAGGCCCAAGCTCAAGCTCATATCAACCAAGGGTGCGTTTCCCAAATACTTTAGCGGCCAAGCCTAATGCAAGGGAGAAACTGGCCCAAAATGAGGAGTTGATGGAATTATTCAAGTAAGTTCAGATCAATATTCCACTCCTTGATACCATTAAGCATGTGCCGACTTATGCTGAATTCCTTAAGGAATTATGCACACCACGAAGGGAATCTAGAATGGCACCTGAAAAGGTTAGGCTTTTAGAGGATGTGAGTAAAATAGTGATGAACCATCTTCCCAAGAAGCTAAAGGACCCCGGGGCACCTTTAATCTCATGTGACTTAGGTGGAGTCACATTTGATAGAGCTTTATTGAACTTAGGTGGCAATGTGAACCTTTTGCCAACAACTATTTACGAAAAATTTGATATTAGGGAACTTAAGCCCATCCATCATTTTACAGCTGGCTGATAGGTTTGTGAAAACTCCATGGGGACTTATTGAGGATGTCATTGTAAAAATCCATGATTGTTCTTTTCCCGTGGATTTTCTTATTCTAGATATGGCCTCACCTGAAGAACTCATTCATACCCCGATCATTCTAGGACATCCATTTTTAGCCACCGCCAAAGCTAATATTAATTGTGAAACTAGCATGATGGACATATCCTTTGAGGGTCAAAAGGTCAAACTCAATGTTTTCAAAGCATCCCAATATCCGGATCACGAAGAAGAGTGTCACACCATTGATATCTTGGATAATTTGGTTGAAGAGAAATATGTGCTCAATCATGACCTTTTAAAAGAAGCCAATGCTCTAAAGGATTCTCCCAAACCTTTAACATCTTGGCCCAAGGTGGAACCTTTACCAGCCTTGAAGTCTGAGCCAGCTCTGCCATCTTTAGAGGACCCTCCTGCACTCGAACTCAAGCCATTACTTGAGTCTCTCAAGTATGTCTTCTTGGGCCCTGACCACACTCTTCCGGTCATCTTCGCGATAAATCTCGCCTCGCCGCAGGAAGCCCAACTAATCGAAGTCCTTAAAGCCCATAAAGGTGCCACTGGGTGGTCGGTGGCAGATTTAAAGGGAATTAGTCCATCCATTTGCATGCATCACATCTATATAGAAGAGAATTCCAAGTCGAGTCGAGAAACGCAAAGGCGGCTCAACCCAAATATGAAAGAAGTGGTTAAGAAAGAGGTTGTGAAATGGCTTGATGCGGGTATCATTTACCCTATATCAGATAGCAAATGGGTCAGCCCAACTCAAGTGGTACCCAAAAAGTCTGGATTGACGGTTATTAAGAATGATCATAGGGAAGAGGTACCCATTAGGCTCACCACGGGGTGGAGAGTGTGTATTGATTACAGAAAACTCAATATCATGACTAAGAAAGACCACTTTCCACTCTCGTTCATAGATCAGATTGTGAAAAAGTTATCGGGCCAGAAGTTCTTCTGCTTCTTAGATGGGTATTTCGGGTATAATCAAGTGGTTATTTACCCGGAAGATCAAGAAAAGACCACATTTACATGCCCTTATGACACATTTGCTTTCAGGAGAATACCATTTGGATTATGCAACGCACCAACCACGTTTCAACGGTGCATGATGGCTATATTCTCTGACATGGTGGAAGAGTTCCTCGAAGTTTTCATGGATGATTTTTCGATCTTCGGGGATTCTTTTAAAAATTGCCTAGAAAATCTAAAACAAATGCTAGCTCGATGTATAGAAACCAATATGATACTTAGCTAGGAGAAGAGCCATTTTATGGTTCGCGAGGGCATTGTTCTAGGCCACATCATATCTGAGAGGGGGACAGAGGTAGATAAAGCTAAGATTGATCTCATATCTAATCTTCCTCCTCTCACCTTGGTCAGACAAATCCGTTCATTTCTTGGCCAGGCCGGTTTCTATCACCGGTTCATACAAAATTTCTCTCAAATTTCCCGACCTCTAACTCTTCTCCTACCTAAGGATGTCCCATTTCACCTGGATGAACCATGCGTAAAGGCATTCAATTCTTTGAAGGAAGCTTTGACCAAAGCTCCGATTCTTCAATCTCCTTATTGGTCTTTACCCTTCGAAATCATGTGTGATGCCTCCAACTATGCTATCGGTGCGGTGTTTGGACAAAGGATCAACAAGTGTCCTCTGGTGATCTATTATACAAGTCGCACCCTTGCGGATGCACAAATGAATTATACTACCACATAAAATGAATTATTAGCTGTGATTTTTATTGGGTTCACTGTGTCAAAATCCGTCCAAAAAACGCAGCGAAATTTCGGAACGGATCCGTCTCGTTTCGATATACATAAACCTTAAACGGTAAATCAGATTTACCTTGCGCGGATTCGAATCCGCGTTCGTTCTTCGGTTCTGTCGGAGTGATGCTGCAAGCCGCGCAGGTGCCCAGCCTCTAGCGGTATCCACGTGGTTCTCCTCGCGGTGGATCGTCCTCGCCTCCTCGCTCAATGCGATCCCGTCTGGCTGCGTGTAATCCGCCGCGACATGCGAATTCGGAAACTCCCGTCGAACGAGAAGCGAAGTTGTTGCGAGCCGGAGCAGATCCTCTAGGGGGCCGGCCTTGAAAGGTGTGCCCAGGAGAGAGAGAGGAGAGAGGGAGGGCGGCGGCTAGGTGAGGGGTGTTGGCTCCCGACCTAGCGGCCGTTCTTTTATAATAAGTGTATTTGCGGTTTTCATAAAAACCCACACTTATTCGAAATCCCGTCAAATTATCCATCGACTTGAAAACCTTTAGTGTATGACCCTCTAAGCCCAAATACCAGTCCAATTAATGGCCCATTAACTCCAGTAACTCTTTACGGACCCACTAAATTAATTAATATTCTTATATTAATTAATTAGCTAAATTTATTGTCCCACAGTAGATTCAGACGAGCTTCTGATCATGTTGGATGCCAAGCAACATCGTGTGATCCTGGATGGCATTGGGGTTATCACAACCCTCTATTGGAACCTTTCCGTCATCGCTTAGCGTGCGGATATAATCCTTCATCCGTACAATGTTCCCTATTCGACCTAGGGTATGGTTTACTGTTAAACCCTAGCTAGTCGAATCACTTGAATTAGATGCCGCTAATCTATATCGGATAACTCTTTATCTGATACAGAGTCCGCCCTAGCCAGGGACTTAAGCGCATCATTTCCGGAACATTCTCTCTCATAATACCGAGAGCGGATGATCCCATATTGAACACACAATTACCTTCGAGGGTATTTCTTTGAATCCGATCATTTGACTTATTGATAACCCATGGCTAGGGATTCGTTAGTCAAAGTCAAAGCTCAGAGACGTACCAACAAGGTATCTTTGGTGTCTCAGGTCTAATGATCATCTACGCAACTGAGACAAAAGAATCGAGCTAGTTAACAGTGAGGTATATACCATCCAGCGATTCATGGTCGGATAAGTTCAATGAACTCATTTACCAATAAGTACATACAGGCCCAGCATAGTGGCTCCACACAAGTGACTTATAGGATCAGTCACCCTCATCATATGAGCTTAAGAAACTTGTACTAATCTATTCGGATGTTTGATGTCCTTCTCAAACATCCTCCGACTAAGAACAATTAAATATATGTGTTTATAAGTTTTCGATCCCGTAATTATGATCTCATCATAATCTGAAGATTGTTGCACATGTTCATGGACTTCATCGTGATATGATAACATAGATCGAACTAATTACACACAATGAATTAATGCCATTATTTATTAATAAACTGAATAATACATAGTATCGGATTGACTTTTAGACCACCTAATACTAACAATTTTTGCTCTAGAGAAATTCCGATCTTATCTTTGAAGGGAAAAAGTCATAATTTATTCTGATCACTCAGCATTGAAATACCTGCTGACCAAGAATGATGCTAAGCCTAGACTCATCAGATGGAATTTATTACTTCAAGAATTTGATTTAGAAATTCATGATAAAAATGGCTCTGAGAACATGGTAGCTGACCACCTATCTTGTATTCTGATTTCTGAGACCAATGACATATTCATTCCCTGATGAGCACCTCTTGACCATTCCGCACACCGATTCACCTTCGTATGCCCATATTGTCAACTATAAGGTAGCCAATCAGTTTCCGAAAGGATGGACCAAAAGTGAGAAGGACAGATTCTTCGCCCAAGAGAAGTATTACTTCTGGGAAGATCTTGAGTTATTCAAATTCTGTCCCGATCAAATCATCCGGCGATGTGTTCTTGAGGAAGAGCAACAGGGCGTACTGAACTGCTGCTACAATCTTTCTTGTGGGAGCCATTTCTTAGGAAAGAAAACTCCAGCCAAGGTCCTGCAGAGTGATTTTTACTGGCCCACACTTATTAAAGATGCCCATGAATTCAGCGAAATTCGTCTCAGATGCCAAGCTGTAGAAAATATGGCAAAAAGGGATATGATGCCACTAAACCTAATTCTAGTGGTTGAAGTCTTTGATGTTTGGGGAATAGATTTTATGGGACCTTTTTCACCTTCGTTTGGATATGAATATATCTTAGTGGCGGTGGATTATGTCTCTAAGTGGATTGAAGCAATAGCCACCTGAACCAATGATCATAAAGTGGTCATAAAATTCGTCCAGAAAAATATATTTTCTCGGTTCGGGTGGCCCAAAGCTATCATAAGTATGCATTTTACGAATTCTCAATTTCGATCTCTGCTTAAGAAATATGGGATTAATCACAAGCTGGCTACCCCTTATCATCCTCAAACTAGTGGCCAAGTGGAGGTATCCAATAGGGAAATCAAGAATATTTTGAAAAAGTCCATTAGACCCGATAGGAAAAATTGGTCTGAAAGATTGGATAATGCTTTGTTGGCCTATCGGACTGCCTATAAAACTTTTATTGGCATGTCCCCTTATCGCCTAGTTTTTGGAAAAGCATGCCACCTTCCTGTAGAACTGGAACATAGGGCGTATTGGGCCATCAAACAAGTTAATCTGGACCTAGCCCCCCCACAGGACCTTACAGCTGAGTGAGTTAGAAGAGTTGCGCAATGAAGCCTATGAAAACTCAAAGATTTATAAAGCCAAAACTAAAGCCTTCCATGATAAACACAATGTGAGGAAATCTTTCCATCCAAATAAAAAAGTTTGACTATTTAACTCTAGGATTCACCTATTCTCAGGAAAATTGAAGTCAAGGTGGGACGGGCCCTTCCTGGTCATTAAAGCCTTTGACCATGGAGCTGTTAAAATCATGGATTTAAAGACTGGGCACACATTCACTGTTAATGGGCAACGGCTGAAACCGTTTGTTGAAAATCTTCAAAATACCCCATCTGAATCCGTGACGCTGAGTGACCCACAATAATTGTGCTTCCGTCTGGCTAAAGACGTTAAACTTAGTACTTGTTGGGAGGCAACCCATCATTTTTAGATCATCTTTTGTTTTTCTTCTTCTTTTTAGGTTTTTATGCAGCAGTCGGCTTTGGTAAAGTCACATCTTCATGGCCACAGGTTGTTTATCTCCTTCCCGTTTTCTTATGGCTAGCATTTTGTTCATATCTTTTATGCCATTGAGGACAATGCCATTCAAGTTGGGGGGAGGCAATCCATATGCATTTTTGAAAAAAAATCTTTTGAAGAAAACTGATATTTCTCATTAAGAAAATGGTCAAAAAAAAAAATTCAAAAACTTCTTTTTCACATCCCACGTAAGTTGCCTGGAATCATGTTTCATTAAGTGAATCATAATCAAATCAATTTTATGTTAGCCAAATCAGATAAAACCTTTAAAGTTCATAATATCCCACTTCATAAGAAGCCACAACATGAATTATTTTCACACACACACGGCAACTTAGAATGAGTGAAAGACCTTGAAAGTATAAAATTGCTGGAATTAACCTTAAGGATAGGACTACCTATTCCAATTTTTTCTTTTAGGTTGAATGAAAAGAACGTTAGGATTCGTAATAGAGGATCGACCTACTCAGCACTCTAAAGAGGCGGTCATTTAAAAAGGGGTAGTTGTAAACATTAAATGCCATATAAGGTGTCAAAAAGAGCTAAAGGAAGGCAGGTGGCAAAAAGTACGCACCTCCCCTCAGGCAAATTAAAGAGAGTAGTAAAAAATATGTACTCTCAAAGACAAAAGCACAACCAAATGAAAAAAAATAGTGCAAAATAAAAAGTCCCTCATACTACAAATACGACCAAGTCGTGAAAAGTGTTGAGTCAGGGCGGGAGCTAAAAAACGATCCTCACAGACTGATTAAGAAATCCCTTTTCTCTTCTCTTCCCCAGGTAGTTTTATCTAAAGGGTTAGTAAAGGCGAGGATATAACGGAAAGGGCATAAACGAGTTCTAACCATGCCGACTTACATGCACGATCACCTGTCGCGAACCAAAGTGTAGTGGAAAATGAGAACTTTAGCTCTGTCGATCGGCTACCATTTAATTGTCTGTGATAGATAACGACAAATGAAGCATGATATCTCATTGTTGTCCCAATTTCTCTTCTATTTGTATTGCTAAGGGTCGAGTAATGAGTAAGTTGGGGGGTGTGATAAGTCACTATTTTTTATCATTAAAAGAGACAAATGCACGCATCATACTCATAGTTTTATGTGTAAAATAGCATGAAATGATAGATAATTTTGTACCGATCGCAACGGTACCAATTTTGTTGAATTCCGAGTTAAAAACATCGTCATTTCATGTGAATAACGGAGTATAACACATTTGCGATTTTCGACAAAATCGAGATGATAAATAAATTTATTTCAGCATAAATATAATATTATTCATGATAAAACTCTAATTTACATTTATTTCTATAAAAATAAGACATGAAGAGGTTGTGGTGCAGTGGTTAAGCTTTTGGAGACTTGTGGGAGGTCCAATGTTCGAATCACAGCAAAAGCACCCTTCATTTTGACTAAAAGAATAAAGCGGGGGCAAAATTGTCATTTGCTATCCTAAAAAGAGTTGCCCTAGCCCAAGGCCCAAGAGGGGCCAGCCGCCACCTCCCTTTCCCCTTGCTTTATTTCAAAATATTCTCCCCCCTTTTTAAAGAGTCCTTCCTCCCATCTTTCTCTCTCTCCTGCTTTTTATCTCTCTCTCTTATAAGGTTTTGGTCCAGAGCTCTCCCTCCCCCTGTTTTTTTCTCTCTCTCCCACAATAGCTCTCTCTCTCTTTCTTCTCTGCCCCTACGTCTCTCTCCCTATTTGCTCTCTCTCTCTCTCCCTCTCTCAGCCGCATCTCTACTCTCTTTCTCTGTGTTTTACCTTTCTCTCTCCCTTTTTCTTTGTGTCTCTCTCCCTCTCTCCCTTACTTTTTCTTTCTCTCTCTCTCTCTCATTCCTCGCTTCTCTCCCTCCCTTTTTCTCTGTGTCTCTCTCCCTCTCTCTCTCTCTCTCTTTCGCTCTCATTCTCCCTGCGCTCTCTCTCGACCCGGGCCTGCCACAGCAGCGCGAGGGGCCCACCTCCAATAGCCGCAGCACACGCGGCATCCCAGCGAACACCCCGTGCGTAGGGCATCGTCGCCCGTGCCTGCACAGGCGCTCTCGCTTCTCCACGTCCCCGCCGCCGCCAGCCGCAGCACACGCGACAGCAGGAGCAGGTTCGCCCCGCTCCACATCATCACCCATGCCTACTGGGGTGGGCATTCCCGCTCAGCTGCCACCACACGGCGACCTCTCCTGCCCCGCCTCGGTCTCCTGCACCCGCCTCGGCCTCCACGTCGCCGCTTGTTGTCCGTGCATCCATCCACAGCAGTTGTGCGCCCGTTCTTCTAAGCCAGTTGCATTACCTACACCTGTAGCGCCAGCCACGCACCCCTACAGACCAGTGCTCCTTCCCCCCCTCACAGAAGCCAGCCTGCACCCACAGGAGTCCTCTCTACTGTTTTGTTTTTAGTTTTTCATTTATTTAGTTAATTGAATAGATTTACTTGTTGAGTTTTTTATGTTAGTTATTTATTTTCAGAGAAATTAAAATCACAAATTCTATAATTTTATTCCTAGTTGTTAGATAAGTGATTTACACTTGTGTTATTGAAACATTGTTAACCTTTCTTTTTATATTTAGATTGTCTCTCTCCCAATTTTATTCCCACCTCAAGTATAGTTTAACTATTTTCTAGTCTTAGCCCACTTAGTTAGGTTTTCTAATGTTAGTTATTTTAGTTAATTAATTGGATGTATGAATAGGTAGTCGATTAATCAATTCAAAATTCTCATCTTTTTAGATCAATTAAAATCTAAAATTTTCAAAGTTTTCAACTTTAAAACTCTATTTCCCTGTGGATTCGACTCAGACTCACCACGTGCTATTTTTAATTAACTTAAATGAGCCGATTAAAATATGATTGTTAGCGTTGATTTTTAAACAACACAATTAATAGCTATCATTCACACCCCAAGATCCCTGAACATTCTAGCGGATGCACTCGCTTCGCTATCTTCCTCCTTTGAATTCCCACCAGGCAAGTCATTTGAAGCAATCTTGGTCCAAAAAATGGACTTTCCTTCTCTTTTTGACCCATAGTTCCTACAATTCGTTAAGCCTCTTGAGGTAGAGGTCTTTGTGCTAGAGGTATCCTATGTAGAGTCGGTGATAGACTTCGACGATAGGAACCCTTGGTATTTTGATATTGAGAATTACTCTAAGGATGGGTCTTTCCCAGAATATGCCACAGCTCAAGATAGAAAGGCAATTCGCCAGGTTGCACAGAGATACAAGATTCTAAGAGGTGTGCTTCACAAGAAGTCACTTAGCGGGGTATTCCTTCGCTGCTTAGATAAGATAGAGGCTAAACAAGTGGTAGAAACTGCTCATGCCAGTGAATGTGGCGGACATGCCAATGGTCGCTCACTAGCCCAGAAACTTCTCAAACTCTATTAATGGCCAACCATGGAGGAAGATTGCAACACTTTCGTTCGGCATTGTGTGAAGTGTCAGCTTCGTGCCAACAAGATTCATGCTCCGTCCTCATCTCTTCACCTAATGATCGCTCCGTGGCCCTTTGCCATGTGGGCATTTGATGTTGTTGGACCCTTGGAAGACAGAACTGGAGAAATAAAAAAGAAGTCCTTCATCCTCACTGCCACGGAGTACTTCACAAAATGGGCCGAAGTTGAAGCCTTCTCCGAGATCAAAGCCTCAACAGTGATCAAGTTCATCAGGCGCAACATTTTGGCTTGGTTTGGAACCCCAATTGACATCGTCACCAAACAATGGACCTCAATTCGTCGCCCAGGAGTTTCATGAAATATGCAGTAAGTTCGGCATTCAATTGCATCATTTATCTCCATATTATCCACAAGGTAATGGTCAGACAGAAGCAACAAACAATACCCTCATCAGAATCATAAAGAAAATCTTCAAATCACATAATTTTATATTGGCCAAAATGTTTAGTAGATGCTCTATGGGCATATCGAACCTCAATCCGAACCTTTACTAGGCAAAACCCCTTTTGCTCTCACGTTCGGATCAGAGGCGATACTCCCATACGAGATCCTTATCCCTTCATTAAGAGTACAATTGGGCCAGGATTTAGATTCTAATGGACATCGGGAAGCTTTGTTGGCCCAATTGGAGCTCTTAGATGAAAAGAAGATGATTGCTGCCGATCACGCTAAATTGCAAGGTTTTATGCAAAAAAGGCAATTGAATGCAAATTTGAAGTGGGTGAGATGGTCCTAAAACGAAAATTCATAAAATCTTATGGACTAAGAAATAAGTTGCTTGAGAATTGGGAAGGACCATTTGTGGTTAAAGAGGTATCTCCTGGGAACACATATAGGTTGGTAGATGAGAAAGGGCAAGAGTTGTCCCATCTATGGAATGGTGTTTGCCTGAAGAAGTTCTACCCTTAGGTCATTCGTCTTTTGTTTCAAATAGGAATAGGATAGTCGGCATGGTGTTGTAACCAGTGAGATTTAAGATTAGATTTTCATAAACTGGCTCTATTTCTTTTAGACATTTGGAAAGGGAGAAGTCCTTACACACACTCACGCCTATCATTGAGGAACAAATAATGGATGGTTCAAAGGGAATGGAAACCAAAGAAGATAGAACACCCTTTTTTCCTCCTATTCGGCCAAAGTCGGGGGACTATGGCCTCACGGGAGGACTCTCAAGTCCGTCCGCCACCTTAGTTGGAGGAAGTCAAACAAAGAAATCAAAGCAAAAGCCATGTCAAAGGCAAAAAGAAGCAAAAGTCTCCAGACCAAACGTCAAGTCAGTAAAAAGAGGAAAATGTAGAGAAGGCCTGTCAAGTCAAATCTCAAATCAAGGCCACAAAAAAGAAAATTAAAAAAGGAAGAGAAAAAAGAGATCAAATCCCAACATGTAATAGGGCGGAGGAAGGATAGTCCCTGAGGTCACCTAACCCTCTCAAGCGGCTTATCTATTCATTCTTTTTATTTTTTCGAGTGTTCTCTTTTCTTCTTAGTAAGGTTGAAGTGAACTAAGATTCAAAAATTAAATGGAATTAATGACAAGATAAATTTAACTGTCACACTTCCCCCAACCAAACCCTCCTAGAAAAGAAAAGGTGCGTGGAGTCTAGTCGAGAACTTTTTTGATCTACGCACCATGCTAACTTTAGAGTCTGCCAACTTTCCTTGAGACTTCGGGCTTAGGTCAACGTAAGCGGTTTATCGAATGGTACGAAGCCGGTAATACCAGGTTAGCGTCGCGCGATTGGCTATTAGGGTTCCAGGGTGGTCCATCACTTACTGCCTAAGTTGTGAGGAAAGAGACCTGAGTCGAGCAAATCCTTTACTATTGATATGTTTTTGAGAAAAATTTATTGGTCGGGAGCAGTTGGGAGCCAGAGCATGGTATGACGGTATTGTCATCAACATAAGACTTAACCGGATGGGTTCTGGTCGAGGACTATTAACGACCAAAATCAACTTAGGTATGTGCATAGGATACCTGGGGAGTTCAGCAAGGGACGTTTCAAAATCCAAAAAAATCACATATTTTAAAATCCAAAAAAAAATCACATATTTTAAAAAAAAAAATCACATATTTTAAAATCTAAAAAAAATCACATATTTTAAAATCCAAAAAAATCGCATATTTCAAAATACAAAAAAAATCACATATTTTAAAATCCAAAAAAAATCAAATATTTAAAAATCCAAAAAAAAATCACATATTTAAAAATCTAAAAAAATCACATATTTTAAAATAAAAAAAAACACATATTTCAAAATCCAAAAAAATGCATCTGTATGAATGCTTGTCATTTTGTATATACATTTGCATATGCATGATTGTATGTCCTATGTTTCTTTATTTTCTCATGTTTGTTTAATAAGACAAGGCCCCTTGACTTGTCGCCAAAGCTAGAATGGTATTCATTATCTTTCTAAGCAAGGAGTCAAAATAAACTATGTAAACAACTTTTTCTTAGTGTTTATGTGTAGGAGCAAGCATGGTCCTATCATAGGAAACTCGTAGCTACCTAAATCTGAACATGGTAGGAAGGAAGCACGAGGATCCTATCTAGTAAGATTCACATTTATTTTATGTCTATATGAGGATAGAGGTAAACATCTGCACACAAGAGTTTTTCCAGACGAAAAGGTCTCAAAATCTGCTTAAAACCATCAGACGGCCAGGTAGATGGCCTTATGATGCATCAGATGGCCACCAGTTTGGCCTTTTGAGGCAACCATCATACGACCACCAGTCTGACCTTCTGACATTTTTTTTCAAAAAAATTATAAAAAATCTGAAAAAATTAAAAAAAATTAAAAAATGTATGCTTGTTACTTTTATTACTAATATGATGATCTAACATCTGATTTTGCAGGAATAAGAAGATTGAAGAGTCTGCATTCATTTAGAAAACTGGAGGCTAATAACTTAAGGCACATATTCCCCTTTAACAAAAATGATGATGTGTTTATGAGATTTAAGTTATTTGAGCAGCCTAGAATAAATCATGTAGAATCTTGCATTAGATAGGTTTTTTACTTTTAAACCCACCATGTATCATTCATTCTTTGTGCATACCATTGCAGAGGAGGGTAGGGCCCTGTCGCCTTATACTTTGATATACAACTTTGGAATCTTTTATTGTTTACACAATAATTTGATCGAGTATGGGAATATATCTTTTTCCCCTTTAATTGTCATCCCTTGAACCCCTTCGACTGGACAGGCACCCTAGAGTGTGTCGGAGTCTTACGACAATTACTAGAGGACCTCCTAGGTTGTGGTTTCTGGGTACACAATTCTTTCCCTTCATTATTCCTAGCTTGCATCACCATAGCATCAAACTTTAACAGGTTCTCCATCAGGTGGAGTATCTGTATCATCCACTTATCAGTCCGCCGTGCTCTCCTGCAAAGAGGATGCCACGGAGGGGTAGCTGTAGACACTCAACTTTGAGCCATTCTATAGACCAATTTGAACTTTATTTGTGTTAGGGCCTTTATGTTGACCCATTTTGTCCTTTTGCCACTCATTTGGACCCTTTAAAACTTAAATTTTAATGTTTTAAAAAAAAATTGTCATCCTTGATGAGTGCATCAGAAGGCCAAATCAATGGATGTCTAATGGATCAAAAGGCCAAAGTGTTGGCCTTCTGATGCATCAGACGGCCAAATAGGTGACCGTCTGATGCATCAGACGGCCAGGTAGGTGGGCGCTTGATAGATCAGAAGGCCAAAGTGCTGGCCTTCTGATGCATCAGACGACCAGGTAGGTGGCCGTCTGATGTAGCAAGCGGCCAGGTAGGGTGGCCGCCTGATGCATCAGAAGGCCAGCTACTTCGCCAACTGATATATTTGTCACAGAACTTCCATATTTCAAAAGGTACATGATTTCAAAACCATCTTTGACTATTTTAAGGTCCTTCATTTTATTTTTTTAATGTATTTGGATTTTGAAAAAATTATTTTTTTAAACTTTTTGACCAATTTTTAACTTTTTTCAAGTTTTGGGTCGGGTGCGTTAGAAGGTCAGCTTGATGGACGTCTAATGCATCAGACGGCCAGAGTGCTGGCCGTCTGACGGATTTGTTGCAGAGTTATCCCCAATCTTCATGTGCACTATTCTCTTAGATTTTTAATTATTTCTCCCACATTTTTTCATTCTAATGGATTGGGATGAAGGTGATTTAGGGCTTAGGTGGCAATTTTTGATTGGATTTTGGCCTAGGGTTTGTTTAGGAGTCCTCTTTTTACTCTTCTTCATCCTCATCCATTTGTTCACAAAGGAGGGGGTTCCTAGGGTTTTAGCTCGGCCCCCTTGACCTATTTAACATCTCCTCCACCTTGGGGATGGGGAAGAGGGTTCACTAGGGTTAGGGTATCATTTTCCACCAAAAGAGAGAGAAAAGAGGTATTTCAGAGCCTAATATTAGACCTCTCCTTTGGAGCTCGTCGAAAGGGACGACCATGGAGTTTTGAAGGGTCTAGGAAGGAGGAACGCGCCATCAACCTTGTGCCTATGAAGCACTCTCTTCAATGTCAAAAGGAAACCCTACTCTCCTCTCTCATTTCATCTTTTTCATCATTTTTTCATAGTCCTATGCATGCATGCACACATCCTAGGATTTTGTTCATGTTTAGATTCCGTTTGCACATACATGCACTCATGATTAGGTACCTTAGGTCCTTGCTAAAGGGTTTACTTTGATCCAAAACACCAAAAACGGGAAGGTGGGTGGGCATAACACTTGGTCACTCATCCTTCTCACCCACACATCCAATAAGTTCACCTCCAATTGACATATTTTTAGCTTAATGAATGTATACTATGCTAATTAAGAGTCTAATGGGTGTTTTGATTTGTGGTTAATTTGCAGGAAATCAAGGCGTGAGGCCCCATCTCCTTGGCCGGCCGAGGGGAAGGGAGTCTGGACAAATTCCACTACACACAAAGAGGTCTCGGAGTGCCATTCGCAATCAAGGTAGTCCCTCTGGGTCGAGGTAAAACACCCTGGCAATCACCATTTTGTTCTTGGTGTCTTAGTTAATCAAGTTCCTTACCTTTCACTTTGACATTTCTGTCATTATTTCATCATTTCAATTCCGGGTTTGTAGCTACGAAGGTCGATCTCTACTCAACAGTTGAGCGCGGGGTCATTTCCGGCACCTACAGCATAGTTAATATAAAATGTAACAAGTAGACTGAGTAGGCCAAGCTGCTGCTCAGCCTTGGCCGCTCGCCTCCTCTCTTCCTCTCTTTGTAGTGCCCCTTGGCCGACTTCCCTCTTTGGGTGTGCTCTGCTATCTACTATGATTCCCGTGAGACGGGAATTCGACTTCATGTTGCGGTGGTTGTTGCGGCGAACGGCGAATCGTTCGTGGGCTAAGAGGAACCAGGATTGTGAGGAAATCTATCGCGAGGAGGATCGCGTGGACTTCGCTAGAGGCTGGGCGTTTACGCAACTGGCGGGGTCACACCGATGGGACTGTTTGGACGTGGATTTAAATCCGCGCGAGGTGATAATCGATCACCATCTTTTCAATTTTTATTTTTGGAAATAGACAGGGATCGCAACATTTAATTTTATTTATTCCGCTGCGTTCGCGATCCCGAGAAACCCTAGAACCTTACAGTGGTATCAGAGCCAAGTTCCACTGTTTCTGTCCGTTTCGATCTCCAAATTAATATTTACATGCTTTATGCCATGCTGTAGTTCGATTATTTTGGAAGAATTGTGTTCATACGATGAACACAAATAATTTAATTATTTTTATTCTAAACAATTCAGATTTTTTTGGGGTTTATTTGCGTTCTTCGTTGGATGAAGAACTAGGCTTCATGGCGACTTCCATCGACATCCCCAAGGGTTGGGGAGGTGAGTCGGCACCCCAGATCCTCCGAAAGGGGTTGCTAGTCGGTCACCACCAGGTTCCTTGTCAGCGTTGGGGAGGTCAGGCTGGCGGTGGGTGGCCGCCCCACTCTTCTTCTTCCTCCACAGTTTGTAGAAGCTTTGGAGAAGAGGGGGAGAAAGGGGATCAGGTTCAATGAACCAGCTCACCGCCGACGAGCCCACCAACGGGATCGGCGGTGCCGAGGGGGCCAGTCGCCGGGTGGCACCTTGCTGCCTCTGCCGCCACCTCCACCTGCAAGCAGCACTTGTTGGGGGTTGGGGGGGATGACGCCGTCGGGTTGGCTGGAACCTTAACCCGGTCCAACCGGGTCGGGCCCCTGGCTGGACCAGGCCCGAGCTAGGGCTCGAACCGCCCCAGCCAAGTGTTGGGTTCGATGTGTCATGATTCGTCCGAAAAACGCAGCGAAAAAAGAATTCGGGAACGGATCCGTCCCATTTCGATTAGCAAAAACCTAAAGCGGTAAATCTTATTTATCTTGCGCGGATTTAAATCTGTGTTCGTTCTTTGGTTCTGTTAGAGCGATGCCGCAAGCCGCGCAGGTGTCCGGCCTCTAGCGGTATCCATGCGGTTCTCCTCGCGATGGATCGTCCTCGTCTTCTCGCTCGATGCAGCATCTACGGATCCCGTCTGGCTGCGCGTAATCCACTGCGACATGCGGATTCGGAAGCTCTCATCGATCGAGAAGCGGAGCTATCGGGAGCTGGAGTAGATCCTCCAGGGGGCTGGCCTCGAGAGGTGCGCCCAGGAGAGAGAGAGGAGAGAGAGAGGGCGGCGGCTAGGTCGAGGTTGTTGGCCCCCGACCTAACGGTCGTTCTTTTATAACAAGTGTTTTTGTGGTTTTTCATAAAAACACACTTATCCGAAATCCTGTCTAATTATCCATCGACTTGAAAACCTTTAGCGTGTGACCCTCTAGGCCCAAATACCAGTCCAGTTAATGGCCCATTAAGCCCAACAACTCTTTACGGACCCACTGAATTAATTAATATCCTTATATTAATTTATCAGCCGAATTTAATATCCTACAATAAATTCAAACGAGCTTCCGATCACGTTAGATGTCAAACAACATCGCGTGATCCTGGATGACATTGAGGTTATCACAACCCTCTATTGGAACATTTCCGTCATCGGTTAGCGCGTGGATATAATCCTTCATCCGTGCAATGTTCCCGAATCAACCTAGGGTATGGTTTACTGTTAAACCCTAGTCAGTCGAATCACTTAAATCAGATGCCGCTAATCTATATCATATAACTCTTTATCTGATACAGAGTCCGCCCTGGCTAGAGACTTAAGCGCATCATTCCCGAAACTCATAATATCGAGAGCGGATGATCCCATATTGAACACACAATTATCTTCGATGGCATTTCTCTGAATCCGATCATTTGACTTATTGATAACCCATGGTTAGGGATTCATTAGTCAAAGTCAAAGCACAGAGATATAGCAACAAGGTATATTTGGTGTCTCAGATCCAAGGATCATCTACACAACTGTGACAAAAGAATCAAGCTGGTTAATAGTGAGGTATATACCATCTGGCGATTCATAGTTGAATCAGTTCAGGGAATTCATTCCCCAATGAGCATCTACATATCCAGCATAGTGTCTCCACACAAGTGACTTATAGGATCAGTCATCTTCATCATATGAGCTAAAGAAATCTATACTAGTCTATCTGGATGTTTGATGTCCTTCTCAAACATCCTCTGACTAGGAACAATTTAGAACATGTGTTTATAAGTCTTCGGTCTCGTAATTATGATCTCATGATAATCCGAAGATTGTTGCACATGTTCATGAACTTCATCGTGATACAATAAACATAGATCGAACTAATTACACACAATGAATTAATGTCATTATATATTAATAAACTGAATAATACATAGTATCAGATTGGCTTTCAAATCACCTAATACTAATACCAAGGGCTTGGACCAGGCGCCCAATGGTTGGGCACCTAGGCCCGAGCCCACTGGTTGGGCCGGGCTCGACCCTTTATATATGATGACCATATGCCATGTGACTCTTTAAGATAAGTCATGAAATCTATTATTTGATTTATAGCATGAGAGTTATATACCATACGAAATGTGATCAAGAATCTCTTGGTGTTATAGTTTTGAAATTATCATCTTCACATGAACATTTGCTAAATATAAGAATCTATTGTAAGACAGTTGTATATGCACATTATGCTTTCTGCGCTACCCATATTCTTTTACGAATATGGCCCCGAAATCAGGTCCACTTGCCAATTTTATGAGAATGTAAGACAAAATTCACTGGCAGGCCCATTCTAATTTCATCCAAATGGATCATAAAGCAGCCAGAGTCAGACCAGTTTATAGGGTCAAACAAGAAAAAGTCGATGGCTAGTGTCTAGAGAATATAAAAGCTTTGTAGAACTAAAATTATATCTCTTTTAGATATAGTAATCTAGCTTCCCTGCAGTACAAAGAGAATAGATTGGCCTACAACGAAAAGATACACCAAAAAGTGAACCGAACGTAATCTTAACAAGAACCATCTGATCCAAGGCTCACCCCCAGAAAATGAAAACCCCATGTACAAGTGCATTTCTCGCAAGAATAAAAACCCACAAAGATAGTGTGGACCGCTTATGAACAAGGCACACAATGCACTAGATGATAAGATATGTGAAGCCCAATGAGGAAATCCCTTAATTGAAACCTCAGAGAAACCATATCTGGACCAGTTTCAGTTTGAGTTATAGGCAGATGTTGAGTTTTTACACTGGCTTGGGTAGCAAAACTTATCCAAAACAATTGCTCCATCAAAGAGGAAAAGTAGTTCTCAAACCCAATTCTTAAATGAGTTTTGAGATTTCACAGCTCCTAGTTGCAAATTCTGGGTATCACAAATTTCTTACACTTCATTTTATTTTAAGGTTGATCAGTCTAAGTTAGAGATTGATGGCATAATTCCTCTGATTCTCCATCAATCCATCGTATCCAGGCTTCTCTGAGTCCCATCCACCATCCTACAGCTTTTGAAGCAGAAAGATTACTGTTGAGGGCCTGGCAGTGCTATGAACTGACGAAACATCATTTCAAACGTATGATGTACAGGTCTTTTTCAATTCTAGCAGCACCACACTTCAATTTTTCTTGCCTTTTGGCGAAATCTTTGTCAATCCTAGCAGCTCTACACTTCAAATTTTCTTGCTTCTTGTTGAAATCTTGGTCAATCTTAGCAGCACTACCCATCAAAATTTCTTGCTTTTTGGTGAGAACAAACTAAAATAGTTTTGCCCATGCAAGAGTTGCCTCCAACAAACTGAAGAGACCAAAAAAGAATCTTCTTGGAGAAAGCACTGAAACAACAAGATAAGAGAAAGGTAACTTGATTTGAAAATTAAAATTTTATGAACTCCCCATCAATGTTCCCCAAAATCAGTGCTAAATTGGGAAGAGAAGGAACAATTCCAACTGACCTCCACATCTTACTGCGGAAGTACTTGAGGAAGTCGTCCACAGCTCTCGGCTAGGCTTCAAAACCACTCCCTGCAAATCAAATCCAAAAAAAGAAAAAGAAAAAAAAACTCCAAAATTCGTTCTTCAAGAACAATTTGAAAGGACAAACACAGGAGATGAGGACACCCACCGCTTGCGTAGGAGGCGCCGGGATGCGAGGTGGAACTCAAAGCCACAGTGCACGGTCCTGTAGGGAAGAACACCTACGCAAGAGGAGGAAGGGAATTGTCTAGGTATGCCCCCTCCTTTGGGCCGATCTACTGGAACTAGGAGAAGATGGAACCTATATACTCTCCTATGACGCCGATCTGAAAGAAAAAGGATAAAAAAACAACAGGTCTAAACACACTAATATCAACCCCTTATGAATCTACACAGAAAAAAGAAATAAAATCTGAAAAAGATGAAACCTTCTGAGTATGCTCCTTCCTCAAGCAACGATCTACTCGAACCTGGAGACTTTGGCACCGATCTGCTCGTCTTCCTGCAGGAACAAATTTCCACCACACTGCAGCGGCCGCAACATGAGAGAGCAAGAGGAGGGAGATGAGGATGGAGAGACGGAGTGCAGCAGAGATGGTGATGGTAATGGCAATGGTGATGGAGATGAGGGGGACAGCAGAGATGCAGGTAGTAAAGCTGGGAAGGGCGCAGCAGATTTGGAGGTGGAGCCGGGGCTGTGGGAAGGGGATGATGCGGGGGGAGGGGGCTTGGTCGCCCGTGTTTGGATAAAAGAAAAAAAAACAGGGTATTCCCACTTTTTTTCTGTTACGTTTTGTGAAGGACAACCTAAGTGTTAGCCAAACACCTCTTTCAACACGTTTTCATTGTCGAAACATATATTTATAAAAAAAATCAGCATTATACTACAACCAAACACCCCACTAAGCCTGACTGTCAAGTTGGCTTCAGCCGCTATCCCACCAAAGAGGACCTCACCACACCAAACAAGAAACAAGGGAAACATTCTTCTAGCAGAAGAATGCAATATACAACAGAACCAACTGAAAGCAGTTTACAAGCTGCCACACGTAATGAGCGTGTACACTAGAAAGAAAAAGGAATAGGCGATAATGACTCAGCAGTTACAACCATAATATACAAATCTCTAAGCACAGGACAGGCATCTTCTACTCTGCAATAGCAACCACCCTGAAGCACGCAACACCTACATTGCTGATTTGAAACCATTCATGGTCTTGCTTTACGTGTATTACCAACTTAAGATGGAAGATAGCATGCCTAATTAAGAGATGGGCAACACAAAAATGGCACCCACTGTGGTTTCCCCTTGACTTTCCTCTTGTCATTTCTATTGGTTGGCAACCTTGCCGGAGAATTCCATTCTTTCTGGACCTCTTTTTTGGCATAAGTCTCAGTTAAATGTTCAGAATTTGGGGCAGGAGTTCCTGTTGTAAAACCTTCTGCCTGGCTTCTGTTGCTTCGCAGGGGCAACTTATGATGTGATGCATTTGCTGTTTTTTGCTTGCTCTCTTTGTTTGCTTCCACAAGGAGTGTTTTCAAAGGAATGTGCTGCTGCTTACCAGAGCTCCAACTTTCAACTTTTGCAATGATTTCTTCCCTTTTCTTCCTTCCTTGGGATTCACAAACAACCTGAGTATGAGGAGATACATCATTTGAAGTAGTGCATGAACTAGACTGCTGTGTGCCGATCTTAGTGGATACTTGGTTCCCATCAGCAAGGGCAACAGTTGGAGCCTCAGAAAGATATGAAATTTCAGCGCCTGGTTCTTCAGAGGCAGCAATCTGGACTGAACATAACTCATGTAATCTTCCAGATCTTCGAATATTGGCATCGGGCAAAGCTTCAGCGTCAAATTCTTGCAGGGAATCTATTGCATCATTGGCAGATAGAGCTGTTCATTTATGTTGCAAAGGGAAAGATCAAATTTTGTTACATGTTGGGTCTAAGTCATCTACTCCACATCAAATGGGCATTACAGGGTGCATTTGGTACAGCATAAAATCACTTACATGCACAGGTTTTTCAGAAAATTTGATCATATCAATTTTTTTGGTGATTTGAAAGCTTCAGAGAACCAAAAAGCACACTCACTGATTGTCTTCAGATCCAAATTTTGGCATTCATATTATGATCAGCTTTTCTGGAAAACCTGTGCATGTGATAGATTTATGCTGTACCAGAACCCATACTCATGCCCGCATATGTGGAACTCACCCAAGACAGGATGTTGAGAAAATAGAGTAATTAGAAATAAATGATAGAACATCAGAACTTGATTATCCACCAGCTGATGGCCCAATTAGACCCATGGATAAAAATTTAGAATTCATTAATATAAAAGTTACGGGCCGAATCAAATTAATTGTTCTATGTAATCAGAATTAATTAAATCAGCCAAACTTAGCAATTATACAAGCCAAAAGCAGAAAAATAATGAAAGCTTCTCTAGTCAACATCAGAGCAATAGCCTGATGTATACAAGTGTTCATACCTTTCCCAATATAAATGAGAATAGTTCGATATATTATACAACATCTCTAATGCAGGCAAAACTAGGACATACTAATCCAAGCAGAACTAGGAAACCAAAAGGACAAATATACAATATATAGTAACAACCCCCACTTCAAACTCACGGTGGATCATAAATTGAGTGCCTACCAATGCATTGAAGCAAGAGCTATTTGAGACTCATGAAGTGGTCAACAACCTACTCAATAGGAGGAAGAGTAAATGCATCAAGAAGGTAGAACAGATAAGACCAAGAGGCAGTCATTAATCTTGATATGACTCGTCTACTCATAAAAAGCTAGAGAGTTTTGATGGGCATAATATGAAGGGATATAAGCTAGGAAAGTGACTCTAAGAATACGAATGGGAATGGACGTGCAGGGAGTCTATTATGACTCCCTCAGCAGTTCTATTATGTATCTAGAAGCTTGGGAATGGATGTGCAGGGAGTGTTTTGTTATTTTGTTCTTATTGGGAGGATATTTATTAATTTAATATGGGGAGGCATATGAGCAATGCATAGTATGCAACTTTCAGTTTTATCACATAACATTTTATGCAGGAAGTTTGTAGCAAACTGGGTGAGGAGTCTCTCCAATCAAGTGGTGAACTGAGCCTGCCGACCAATGAACTAAGTGAAATCTGGAGCCATCACAGTCGTACAGGAGACTACCAAATGGGAAGGCCCAAATTCAATAACAATAATTGTAAGTGAAAGTGTTTCGAGAATGCCAGGAGTAGTCCTCAGCATGGTGCCCAGTGTTGACCATATTGGCAACATGGACACCAACTAGGGTGGAAAAAGCTAAACCGGCCAAGTCATAGAGCTGGGGTGAATGGAGAGATTACCAAAGACGCAAACACCCAAGGCTCTAGAAAAATAAAGAGACCGCTCCAATGAAAACAGCATGCTGAAAAAAAACTGGAGAGGTGTACAGTGTGACCAGCCCAGAAGAAAGCCACTGGACAACAATATAGCCAAGGCATCTTGTGAATGACATGCTGAACAAATAAACTGACAATGCTCGCACAATTAGCAAGTCGATGTACCCCCAGATAGGTATATATCGATGTGTAGAAAAGGTAGCATTAGAACCTTGCAAACAGCCAGTCAGAGGAAAACAGACGATGTGGTTGTAACCAAAATGTCCAGAAATCTTTGGCCAGTGTCTGGTGTGAAGCTGAACTCAACAGACTATGTGTCTGTAACTAAAATGTCAAGAAATCTCCGGCCAGTGTCTGGTGCGAAGCTGAACTCAGCTGGCACAATATGAAGAGACAATATAACTGTTTTTTTTTAGAGAAGAATGTGGATTGTACCACCAATTTATTAAATAGAGGAAGTACAATTGGCTGGATAGGAGAGATTCCTATCCAGAAAAAAGAAGAATAAAAAACTACTAAGGCATATTAAAATCTAATGCCTTAATCCAAGAATCAACTGCACAGCCTCCAATATGTCTAGAACAAGAATATATGAAAGATAAAGAGCACAAACTTATGTTTTCAACATATTCTACTTCCCCTGAAAGACCGCACTGTTCATTTCCCTCCAAATGCTCCAGCTAACCGCATGTGGCAGAATACCATAGATAATCTTCAATTCCCGTTTCCTTGGTTGCTACCTTTTTTGTTTGAAAAATTGCCATAACTCCAGAACACTTTGGAATGTGGCTGAAAGTGAAGAATCTTCCCAAAAATACTCCAAACCTCTTTGCTGATGACACATTTCACGAACAGGCGATCCACATCGTCTTGGTGAACAGCACAGAATGCACATAAAACATCTCCATCAGGACCCATTTTCTTCTGTACAATTTAGTGATTATCCTTTTCTCATATAAGAGTCACATAAAAGCCCCTACTTTGAGAGGAGTCCACACTTTCCACACTTCATCATTTTTCTGATAACTTGGCAACTCCCCTTCCAGCACAGAATAAAAGGACTTAACAGTGAACTTATTCTTAGTAGGCTCCCAATCAATTTATCTGATGAGTCTAGATGAAGTTGAGTGGAATACAGTTCATTCAAAAGTAAGCAGAAATCATCAATCTCATCTTCCTTTAAATTCCTGCGCAATTTAACCGCCCACTGAATATCATTTCCAGCCACCTCATAACAGTCATAAACTGATACCCACTCGTTTTCAGCCAAATCGGATAAGTCTCCTTTAATCCCCCAACCATCTATCAAACCAAAAAAAGATATTCCGACCATCTCCCACCTTGAACAGAATATGTTTTTGGAAATGGATTCCAACTTTTATTATGTCAGACCACACATGTGACATATTGGATATGTTGACAGACTGAAGGTAGAATTTATATGTAGGCTGATAATGCTTGAGTTAACCACATCTTTCCATAAGCTAGCATCCTCAGCCATCAGCTCCCATAACCACTTTCCCAAAAGTGCAAGATTCCACAGATGTATATTCTTCACCCCCATATCCCCTTTTGACTTCGGAGTACACACCTTGCTCCATTTCACTAACGGGATTCCTTTCTTATTCCCATCGTGACCTTCCCAGAGAAACCTTCTTCTGATCTTATCAATATCATTACACACAGACCTTGGAATAAGGAAGACTAAAAAATAGTGCATGGGCATGCTAGTGAGTACCTAATTAATCATCATAAGTCTTCCACCTAACAATAGATATTTGGCCTTGCGCACTGACAGTCTCTTTTGAATCTTATGAGTGATGATATCCCATTCTTTCACCTTCAATCTTCTGTCTTTTAGTGGGAGGCCCAGATAGTTTATAGGAAGCTTTGCACACCCAAGAATACAAGCAATCCGCTAGCCAAATCGTCATCCATATTAACTGGAATGATGGAGCTCGTCATAATTGATCATCAGTCCCAAAACAGCTTCAAACCCTTTCAGTATGAAAAAAAATAGCTTTGGCATTTTCACTGTCCCTTGAAAGAAAAGCGATGTGCCATCAGCAAACCGTAAATGAAACAGCCCCATAAAATCCCTGCAAATTTGGACACCTCTGATCCACCCATTCATCTCTGCTCTGTTGAACATTCTACTCAAGACATTGGCACCAATGACAAATAATAACGGAGATAGAGGATTGCCCTGCCTCAATCCTCTAGTGCTACTGAAATAGCCATACACATTGCAGTTCAAAATAATAGAGTATTTAGCAGTGGATAACTGGATATACATTTTCTCAAAACAATGACCAAATGTTGAGGAAAATACCACGCTTCCAAAACAATCCACAGACACTTGCAATGTATCCTGTCATATGCTTTGTTAAAATCTAGCTTAGACCACACCTGCTGAGCCTCTGGTTCTCGTGCAGTATACTACCTCATGAGTTAATAAGAAGTTCTCTTTCAGTTTCCTTCCTTGAATAAAAGCTGTCTGATTCTGATGAATAATTCTATTGAGCACAGAACTCGCTCTTGATGCTAGGATACAGGCTACAATTTTATATGACCCGCTCAGCAGACTTTTATAGGTCTGAAATCCCTCAGCTGTACAGCATTCTCTTTATTGGGTAACACCACATAAGTGTTGTTCAGAACTTCACAGTCTTGCCTTACCTTCTACGATGTCCATTACTGCATTAGTGACTCCAGTTTTGACATTCTCCCAGAAGAACTGATAGAAGCTAATAGGTTTACCATCCGGTCCTGGTATTCTTTATCCGCACGCAAACTAAATATGGCCCTCTTAACTTCCTCTTCCAACACAGAGACAGTAAGGCTGTCTTGTTCTTCAACAGATAACTTGGTGATATCAGGGTCTAGCCAAGCTGGAAACCACCTCCTATCTGCTGAAAATAATGCTTTATAAAAAGTAATCATCTCCTCTGCGATTCTGTCCTCACTATCAATCCATTCTTCCTCTTTTTGAATGCTTGTAATATTTTTCCTCCTCCTACCATTAGCTACTTGATGGAAGCATTTTGTGTTGATATCACCTTCTTGCAGCCAAATTGCTCCAGATGTCTGCCTCTGTCTGATTTCCTATTATAAAAGCCATTCTTCATACTGAGCTTTCACCATTGTTCTTTGATTATGCTCCTGCCCAGTTAAAGGTCTATCTTCCTCAATTTTATCCAATTCTTTAAGAACTTCCAGCAGTTTGTTAACATAAATGAATCTTTCCTGTCTCCATTTGTCAGCCTACTCCTTCATCTTCTTTTTCAAATTTCTGATCTTTAAAGCTAGTACCTTTGGCCCATGAGCAGAATAGAATTATGATCTGACACTGTTCTAGGTTGAGCAAAAATTCTGGCCACAGGAAATAAGCCCTCCCATCTATCAGATATCAAGGCTCTGTCAAGTTGGGACATGGATGGATCTTGTCTACCATTAGACCAAGTAAAATGTACATTAGAAATCTTCAATTCAATCAAAGCACCTTCTTCAATCCAGGCATCGAAACACTCCATCCCTTTTGTAAATTTACTGCCCTTATTTCTTTCAGATGGCTTCCGAACCTGGTTGAGATCACCTATTACACACCAAGGCAGATCAAATTTCTTCTGACAACAAAGTAAATCCTTCTACATTTGTTCTCAAATCTGATGAGGACCATAAACCCCTGTCAGCATCCAAGGGATTTTGCTTCGATTATCACATAAAACCACAGAGACAAAATGTTCTCCAATCTCCAGCAGTTTACCTTCCCATAAGCTTTTATCCGATGCTATAATACCTCCTGAAAGACCAAAGGCTCTCCTGAAAGCAAAATCTGTCTCCCCAGACGAATTGATTTTTATGATATCTTCATCTTCAATTTTCTCCATCTTAGTTTCCTGCAAGCATATAGTATCCACCCTATTTCTTCTCATATTCTCTTTAACCACACGCTTCTTCTCATCTTCATTCAACCCCCTTATGTTCTAAAACAAGATAATCATTTTGTACTCTGAAGACACCTGTGATCTGCAGTATTTTCTATAACAGCCGCTTTACAATCTTTAAACTCCTTAGTTCCCTCTTACCCTTCGCACCAGTCACTTGGTCCTTCCTCTGCATTCACCTCCCTTACATATTTTTCTGAACTGCCCAACTCTTCCTTCAATTTGAATACCTATCCCTGCAGCTTTCCTTAATAAATCCTCATTATCCCATTCCGCCATAAAAGATTCTTCTTTTTTTACCTCCAATTTTTCCTTCCTTCTTATTAATGCTGATTTTTCGCACTTACTATTACAATTTGTAGAGACGCAGGCTGTTGCATCTGTTGCAGATCAGCAGCAATCTTTACACGGGGGAAGAGCACAGAGAAAGACGGGATGGAGGCGGAGGGGATACAAGTGATAGATACTTACTTGTACCTGCCTTTTGATGATCAAAGAGATCGCTGGCTTTCCCCGGCTCTTCCTTCTCCATAGACAAAAGAAGTGGATCAGCATCACTGCCCCATCTGGCTTCCCCCATCTCCCCCAACTTCGTTGGTGAAAGAAGCAGATCTGCTCCACCTTCTCCACTCTTTCTTCCCTTCTGAAAGCAGCACGCACCCTTCTTTCTAAACCCCTTCCTCGACTGTCAGAGCACTTTATGAATAAGCTCCGATGCGAGTGCAGCAAACATATCATCCCCACTTTTCATCGGTGCAATGTCAAAACTACCCCTTCCAGAACCCTCCTTCATCAAACCCTCCTGTGCCCAATGCAGCCCATTCCCCTCATTACCGGATCCAACATTGGACCAGTTATTACTAACAGGTAAACCCCGGTTTACAATAACCGGTTCGACAGCAGTAACTAAAGCCTCCTCATGACTCGGTTTAATACCAGGAACATTAACAGGTTCAGCATAACTCGGAAGCATCTCTTCACGATGAGTCAGCTCGGTTGGATCTTCAGGATGAACCCGAGTCAACTCCGTCTTCTTCCTCCCATCGCCATTACCTCATGAAACCCTAGCCGCCTTGTAATCACTATAAGCTATAAGACCAATTATTCTTACCCTCCGAAGACTCCTTCATCGGCTCCAATTCTATATTAATCCAGTAGAATACATCTCCCCATCGAAGCTTCGCCCATCTAGGAACTTAACTTCCTTGCTCCACTCCAATCAACACACGAGCAAAAGCCAATGTCTCCCACTCAATAGTTTTCCTATCCAGCTTCTTAATTCTTTCAAAAGGTGCAGTTATAGCCTTGAAAACTTCCACATCCCACAAATGCCATGGGATGCCTTTCAATCTACACCACTTTATTGAAGCTATGTTTGTCTTCTGAGTGCCAACCGCAGGGAACCACGCCTTCCATTCTATAGTCGCTTTCTCACACTGCAAGATATTCCTCGACAAAATATCTTCATAAAAACTCTCAGTAGAACACCATAACAGGATTTGTCTGTCATCCACAAAATGAAACTAGGAAGATTCATCTCCGGCCAATTTTTATGTATAACACATTGGAACCCATCCTCTTGGATATCACCAGACACATCCCAATACACAGCTTCTACAAAACCTTCAATTTTCATTGAAGGAATGAAACCATGGAGCTCAACACACGGATCATTCAAGCCTTCTTCCAAACCTTCGTTCTTCTCAGCATCAACCCTTTCGTCCATCTCAGCTCTAAATGACCCTCCTGAATCAGAAAAAAACTTTTCCACTACTCTCCTTGCAATGATAACTCCGATGTCCCAACCCTCCGCAGCGTATGCAAACGAGAGCATTGCGACAGGCTTCAACTCGATGACCCCACTCCAGGCACCGATAGCATCTTCCCTTGAAGACCCCTCCATCATTTTTCCACCCACTACTACTGCTCTCCTGCTTGGGATCTTCCACGTTTCAGTCCTGTCCTTTCCCTCCTTTACCGCTCCTCACCTTTCCACCTCGCTCCCATCCTGCTCCACTCCTCTCCCACTCCCACTCTGCCATCAAGAAACAATATAACTATTGAACTGGCCTGTAGAACAAGGGGCCTTGAACTGAATGTACTGAACAGTCTTGACCCAGTGATTAGATGGGGATAAACTGGCTGTGTAATAGAACCTGTAAAAGTGACTGCATTTTGTGGTGGCTGATCCTTCACGCCACACTCTGCACTATCTAGTATGAAAGGAACAAAAGGATCTTCAAAAGGGAGGCTTCTAGGGTCGAACTTTGGATGGCAGCTTTTTGTAGTGATCCTGCTTTTTCTTCTTCTTTTTCTCAATTTTTGTTGGATACTCGATGACCCTCCACCTTGGTGTTTTGTGGAGGGTCTTGGCCTCCTTTTGTTGAGCGAGAGACCATCTTGGTGTTTTTGGTGTATTTGGGGCTGAGGGATGGGATTCTTTATACTTGTATATCCCCCTCCTTTTGTATCTCTTTTTGACATTTTATACATTTGTGGTACCATCCACTTTAAAAAAAAAAGTCCTTCAAATCAGCTAAGGGAGGCCTTAACTGTACTGGGAACTGTGCAAGAAAAACCAGCAAAAATAAGGGCCTGAACCAGTGTTAAAAGAAACCCTTGAACCATAAGAAAAGGTATGGCCATTAATTGGTGAACCAGCTGACTAAAATCTTTGACTGGCAGACTTTTATTTGGGCAACACTATTGGCCCCATGTCCGATCCACTTAAGTAACAGAGCTGACATATTAGGTCAATGGACTCTGCTAAACACTTTATACACATCGTCTTTTTCTGCATGTTCCTTCCAATAGAAGGAAACCCAATCTAGACTTCTCCTCGGGAAGAAAACCCTAGCTGCTAACACAAAAGCCAAGGTGGTAACAACAGTGGCCAGTGAAGGCCGAAATTGATGGCGACATCAATGGGAACAAAGGATAAACTGATAATGGCAATGACAGCAATGGCTAGGAAGATGAAGGTAGAGATGTCGAAAGAAGAGGGAATCACAATGAACAATAGTCATGATTGCGGTACCAAAGAGGAAGATGCAAGAGAAGATTCCAAAAGCGGTGGTGTCACAGGCAAAACATGGCAACAGGAAATATGAAAAGGACAAAAGCAACAACAGACGAACGGGACCACAGCAACGGTGAAGAAGGCAATAGCCTTGGAGGTAGAGGAAGCCTAGAAAACCAGAACAAATGGCAGCTGCAATTTTTTAACGATGCAACAAGTTTCAAACATGACAGAGGGAAGGCTGGCAGGACCTACAATGGCAACAACATAAACAGTGTGGTTGCAATAGGGTAGGCAACTCACCCTCCATGTTTTCTTCTGCTGCTTTTTCTTCCTTCCTCTTCTTTTCTTTTTCATACTTTCTTCTACTTCTCCCCAACAAGTCACAGAAGAAGTGGTAAGGGGAGCAGAGTGGAAAAATAAAAAAAATGTTTCAAAACATTACATATGAAGTTTAAATAATATTATCATAATATTTCAAAAATTGTATGCGGGAAAAATGGCTTTGGTTTTGTCTCTGATATTTACCGAATATATCATGATGCAGGATGGGACGATGTCAGCAATGGACCAATAATTATTTGGCAAATTTCATAACTGACTTACAAATTATAAGAAAATTATAAGGGTGTTGTCGCCCCGTGGTGAAAGTTCACCTGGAAATTGGGAAAAGGTCAGATCAATGGGAGTTAAGAAACCACCAAGAGAGAGGGGTGAAGCTCTGTCCTTAATGTCACAATTTGAATTGGCAGATAAGGATGGAAACTTTCACACTCTCAAACAACAGCGAGTAAATTATGGTGGGAGAAAAAAAATCAAGATCACTCTTGAAGCAAAAGCATTTGATCAGAATATGGAAAAAATACAGTTATTCCAACAAAATAAATGAAGGGAGCCGAGTGTGGAATGTGAACAGTGCAGTCAAATAAATCCGACAGAATGTATACAAAAGACGGACGCCTCCTGAGACTACTGATTCACCGATCCTACTCTGCAGCATGCTGTTGATCTGATAACAGAGGCCGATGCTGGGGTGGTACGTGTGGAGATGACGTGCATGGAATACATACATGTCAATGTGCTGCTGGACCGGCGCTTCTAATGACACTTGAGATAAGAGGAACTAGTGATCATCTATTCATGTGCCAAGGAGGCTCCCTATCACTCCCATGGACTGGTGCTGCTCGGCGCAGGTGGAATTGCAGAATGAACAAAAAAGGGGGGAAGCAGAAAGGTTAAACAAAATAGAGAGGAAGGAGATAAAGAAGAGGATGAGCTGCCATTTTGGTTTTGTTTGTGGGGTGGGGGGGGGGGGGGGGGGGTGTGTTAAAGAAAGGACAAAAGGGCAGAAGACAAGAAAGGGGGGAGGAAGAAGAAAGAAAGTGGTTATCTCGCCCCTCTCCCTCTCGGAATCTCTCTCTCCAAGCAAATAGGAAGATTTTCCAGCAATGATCAACTACTGAAATTCTGTTCAATGATGGGGTGTTTAAATAGTACATCAGCAACTCTCAAGCCCTAAAAATTGAAAAGACTCAAATACCCTTGTCTATCCTAAAACAAATGAAAAAATGCATACTAAAATGGAAAACAAAAGAAAATAGTCTGACTCGATCAGGCTCGGCTCGGTCAACTCTATCAGTGGTGTACATGTACTGAGTCAGATCAGTCGACCTTAGACTCCCGTGTCCCCACCAACTCTCATAAGGTGTGGGAAGCTCAACCCCCTCAAGTGTGGGTCAACACTGCTATAGAACTGCTTGAACAAGTGAGGGGCGTCACACTAGACCTCATCTCTAGTAGACCACAGACTATCAGGTGGCGATCGATCTCTCCTAGGAATAAGGTCCTGTAGATGCACTTGGTTCCTGGCTAACATAAGCTGTTTGTCCATTATACCGTCAATCTGCTTGTGTCATGTAAATGGGCTATATGGGGTTGCTTATGAAGGGAAGTCTCAAAGTGCTCACTAGGTATCATTGGTGGCTCCTTATAAGTTACCAGATTTGAAACATTAAAAGCAGAACTAAACTCTCAGTTTGACGGAAGGTCCTGCAATGCACACATACAGTCCCACCTGTGTCCATTACTTTGAATGGATCAACACTATGAGTAAGCGTGCAAATCATTCACGGTTCTCGAGGGAAATCATTCAGGCATCACTCTGATCTTTTCATAAGCTTTTATCTAGAACTCCTGACGCTATATGTGAAACCTGCCAATATCCATGGATTCCATTACTGACATGAATGCATTATGGGACTCTCTCATGCTAACCACTATCATGCAATGCAAATGACTCGACGGACTCTAAAACCCTGATATACTGATCCCTAATGTTTTGCGCATCTGACTCAGCTAGCCCCGAGACTCGAATGTGCAGACTCCTACCATGCTGTGTATCTAAAGGGGAAGAGTGTAAGGTGATCTTCTTGCCATTATATATGAAGAAGAACAAGTGTGATTAACTATAAAGTTTGATATTCTGGTTGTACAACCATGAGCTGCCTAAAATGATACTACCAACCTCCATGGGGAGAACATGACACAAATCTGATCCTAGTAAGGCTGAAACTGGATGGGAACTAGACACATCTATTGGATCAAGATGGAGGTCGCATCTACCTAAGCAACTTGATGAGGAGTGGGGTGGTCAACTAGCATCAACTCTAAGCCAGAGATAGTGTAGGTAGATGTGGCATTAACGTCACTACCACCATTTATAATGACCTTGCATACCTTTCCTCTCAAGGGGAACAAGGCATGCAAGATCAAGGTACGACACCAGCCATCATTCTCCATTGACTGGGTCATGTTGTGCACAACAAACTCCAAGTCTAGTGCCATTGGAGGGGTTGACAATCTGATCTGTGTGTCATCCATCCGAATACACCTTTTCATCCCCCCATAGTTTAAGAACTCCTCTGCCAGCATGGAGTCTGCCCCCATAGGCCTCTTCCTCCCCGCCATCAAGAGGAGTGTCAACCTCTATTTGCATAACATGAAGCACTCTCGTCGGACATACCTAAAAAATGACTGTATCCATGGCACCTAAAACACTGTACGAGCTGTTGCCCTTCAAGGACTCACTAGTAACTGCTTTTTTCCCCTTATTATCATCTCTTCTCATAAACAGGGCAAATGGTGAAGTCCGTTCAAGAGGACCAGAATTACACTGTCGCTCACTTATAGGGGGTAGGATGACCGAGGAAACTAAGTGGATCAGGCTGAGGAGGAAATTGAGGTCTAGGTGGCTCTGGTCTCCAAAACTCTCAACATCTAGGGCAACCTAATAGGCATGCTCTAAGGTGGTCACTTCATGCAGAAATAGCTCACATTGGATATTCTCATGCAACCCTACCCTTAACCGTGATAGGGTCGTGGAATTGTCCTTGTTAATACCACATCTCAATAGATGCTCATCAAAATGAGCAATGTACTTGGATACGAAACAACAATCCTGGGAAGAAGTTGCCATTGATGGGATGTAGGAATATAATTCTCAGGAGACTTTCCTTTCATCTTATGCCAAGTCTCAATCGGCTCCTGTTTCCTAACTACAAAAGAATGCTCAACATTCATCTAAGTCTTGGCCACCTGACCTGTCAGCTTCATTGTGATGAACCAGATTTTCCATGCCTCTGACACATCATATCACTCAAAATAGTGATCCATGCCAACTTCCCAGTCAAGATAGATGTTAGGGTCTAGTGAGCCATCAAAACTTGGAACCTCAACTCTAACACTCCTAAAAAGGTGGTCATTTGGGTCAATAAAATCACGGTCACTAGGGGTTGCAATGAGCCGAGCCAAGTCAAGCTTTGAGAGACTCAAGCCCGGCTCGTCCACAAATCTCAAGCTCGAGCTGAGCTCGAGCTTTGATTCAAGCTGTAAGTGGGACTCGAGCTCGGCTGGAATCCACTTTTTTCGAGCTCGAGCCGACCCCGAGCTCACCTCGGTGAGTTGACCGAGTTAGACCCACTTCACATGCCAGCTGAACACAGTTGAGGGACCAAGGGGTTCCTTATAAAACTTTTCCTAGGGGATGGATTTTGAGAGCAGCCGATGTAGGACTAAAGAGTCCCCATCGCAATGCATCACGACGCCTGGGCAAAGCAGACGTTGGGCACCTGTTGGGGACTAAAAGTCCTAGATCGGTTCCTAGAAAAAGTGGGCGCTGTACATAAACTATACTTTCTTTTCAAAGTTCAAAAGACTCGTGTGGCGAGCTTGTGCATGTGTTATTTTATACTGGTGGGTGGTGACATTACAATGGGTGTGTGCTGGTGGGTTTTTGTGTTGATGGGATGTTACCATGGTCAAAGTTTTTGGCTCTTTGATGGTTGGGTGGTAGTTAATAAAATTTGAAGTAATATTTTATATTTCGAGCCGGCTCACGAACCCATCGAGCCGATCCTCATCAAGCTCAAGCTCCGCTCGTTAAAGAAAACGAGCTTTGACTTCAGCTTGAGCTCTACTCGTTTGTGTCAATGAACCAAGCCAAGCCGAGCTCGAACAGCTCGCAAGCGGCTTGACTCATTGCCAGCCGTAGGACTCACTATTCGGCACATGATCTAGACAACATTTAGGGTCAACCCTATAATTGTCAAGGTGCTAGCCTAGGCGACGCCCAGCTATAAAGGCACTAGTCCAGGTCCAAGGCACTAAAACACCTTTCCTAGACCAAGAAATAAGAGCTAGGTGCCCACTTAAGTGGCCCAAGGCATGCACCTGGGCATCTTGGACCACCCAGGTCCAAGCAGACCCAATTGGATCTACTACACCCATTTAAACCCCACCCAATCCAACCCGACTCCATCTCTCCTCTCATACTAACTCGCCTCAACCACATTTTCCAGGTTTCCCGAAGGTCATCAGTGTCATACGCTATCACTGAGCATTGCCATCTTGAATAGAGCACGGTCATTGCCAAATGTTCACCATTGGCAATTTTGTTCTGCTCTAGTGACTTCCCTTCTCTACCTCCAATGCCAACTAGTAACCTCTCTCTCTCTCTCTCTCTCTCTCTCTCTCTCTCTCCCCATCTATGCCTCTCTTTCTCTCTCTATACCACCACCTATCTGCCACAACCATACATGCACTTGCACCCCCCTCTCCCTCCCCCCCCATTTGTCTCTCCCAATATCTCATATTCACACATGTATCTCCCTCTATCTCACACGCACACTCATTCACTCACTCACTCGCTATACAATGTAAAGGATTGAAACACTACCTACCTCACTCTCTCACTGTATAAGGCTTATATTTCATCTAATGAACATTTTTGTATTATGAAATTTCATTTTTTGTGATTGCTTTAACTGTGATATTTTATTGCAAGAATACTTATTAGTGTTCATGTTAATGTCATATTAGTGCTATTTTCTGGTAATTTCATATTAATGTCATATTGGCATCATATTACATAGATATATTATGAAGTAGGCAACTAGCCAAAATGCCTAGGTGGGTCCTTAAGTGCTTAGGCACTCGGGGATCCCGAGCATGCCTTGGGTTGCCTTACAAGCTTGATAAATATAGTCAACCCTATGAACACTGTGACTTATAGGGACCCTGGACTTGTCATCTATGCTCTCCATGTCCTAAGGCAACTTGGACACCTCCAAATGTTAGGCAGTTTCGGCCGATACCGATGCGTATCGGCCAATACGTATCGGTATCGGCTGGGACTGGTACTGATATCGGGTAAAAGGCTGATACCCAAATTAAAAAAAAAAAAAAAAACTGTACCGACCGGTACCGGTCCGGTTTCAGACATATCGGGCCGGTACCGGTCCAATTTCAGGCGTATCGGGCCGGTATCGGCCGATACACCCAAAACAGGGTCCGTACCGATCGGTACTAAAGGGGCCTTTCACTTTCCCCTCTCACAGAAAAAAGATCTATAAGAGGGAGGAACCTGCGGGAGGGAGGGGAAGTAAGAGAGGGGAAGGAGGAGAAGCCGCCGCCGCCGCCTACCGCCGCCGCAAGCTGCAACACGAGCCGTCATTGTCGGGGAGGTTTTGGGTGGAAGAAAAAAAAGAAAAGAAGAAGGTATATATATATATATATATATATATAATATTTTTATTATTTTTGAGTTGTTAAGTGTTATTAGATTATTTACGTTTGTTTTCTTAACAAAATAGACAACCCCCAATTTTTTATCTTAATTAACAGTTAAAAATTGGGGCTTTTGTCCAATTACTTCAAATAAACATTAATTGAAACCTAATTAAACTTTATTGCATACTTTAGAGTAGAAGCATACTGTCAAAATCTCAATTTTGACCATAATTAGCGGTTAAAAATTAAGACTTTTACCTAATTATCTTAATTAAACACCAACTGAAGTCTCATTAAACTTCATTGCATATTTTAAAGTAGGAGCATGCTGTCAATGACGTTGATTGAGAGTTAATTAGAGAAAAACTCTAATTTTGACCCTAATTAGTAGTTAAAAATTGAGACTTTTGTCTAATTATCTTAATTAAATATCAATTGAAGCCTAATTAAACTTCATTGCATATTTTAGAACAGGAGAATGTTGTCAATTATGTTGATTGAACATTAATTAGAGAAAAATCTTAATTTTAACTTTAATTAACGGTTAAAAATTGAGACTTTTATATAATTACTTTAATTAAACATCAATTAAAGTCTAATTAAACTTTATTACATATTTTAAAGTAAGAGCATACTGTCAATCACGTTGATTGATCGTTAATTAGGAAAAAACTTAAATTTTGACCCTAATTAGTAGTTAAAAAATGGGACTTTTGTCTAATACCTTAATTAAATATTCAATTGAAGCCTAATTAGGTTCACTGCATACTTTAGAGAATGAGCATGCGGTCAATTACGTTGATTGAACATTAATTATAAAAAAATCTCAATTTTAACCCTAATTAACGGTTAAAAATTATGATTTTTATCTAATTACCTTAGTTAAACATCAATTGAAGCCTAAATAAGCTTCATTCCATACTTTAGAGCAGAAGCATGATGCCAACCGTACTTATATATGTTTCTCTTTTTTTCTTTCTTGTTGTAAGATCATAGCTGAACATCAGTAGTCCGATGAGAGACAGAAGAACAGGACCCAGGGTAGGCTTATATCACCTTGGTTGATGTTGCAAGAAAGAGACTGAAATGCAAATATTATGGCAAAGAGATGAGTGGTGGAGTGACTAGACGAAAAGAACATTTAACAGGGATCTCAGGACAGGTCACGGTCTATCCCCGACCAGTGTCCACGAGATGCGTGCATTGTTGCATGGACAGAAAGCTAAGAAGGAATAAAAGAATGATGAGGAGGTTGAACTCCAAGAAGAGATTTCAGGTAGACAAAATAGAAAAGGCAAATGGTTGTATATTGGGGTTAGTGACATTTCTCTACGTGAGAGACAGAAGGGTGAACAAATTGTTGACTCTAGTGATGATGATTCAAATCCTGAGATGGCTACAGCTAGAAGAAAGAGTTTGTGGTACCTAGCAGAAGACGAAACCCGAATGAGAGGTTTTGGACCATCAAGAATAGGCACAATTCAACATAAAGGCTAGGGTTCTACGACCCGTGATACAACAAGATATGAAACACATTAAGTGGGTCCTATGGACATATATCTTTTTAGAAGGTAGACTTCAAGTCAGTAAAAAATCAAGTAAGTATTGAGAGGAGTCAAAAAGTCAACTAAAGCAGCAGGACATATTTTAAGAGTATATACAAGTAGTTTTTACATGCAGGTGTTCCTTCACATGTTGTTCAGTCTCTTTATTTACAGCTTATGATTGACGTTATAGGAGATATAGCCCTAAGTTAAAAGCCCCCATACGTCGAGACATATATGGACGTGGGCTTGATAGAGAATATAAAGAGCTTCAACAGTAGGTTAAAAGTTTTAAAGTTGTATAGAAGGAGAGATGATATACAATTATGTGAGATGGTTGGACTAGTATCACGAAAAAATCAATGATTAATTTTCTAGTTTATTACACTGAAGGGACAGTTTTTATAAAATCTGTTGATGCATCAAACTATTCAAAGAATGCTAAATATTTGTTTGGTTTGATGGATCAAATAATGCAGAAAATTAGAGAGAAAAATGTTGTCAAAGTAATCACTGATAATGACCATTCTAGGATCTTTATTAAGTCTCATATGTAACACATAGTCTGCACTTGATGTTTGAAGATATTGGCAAAGACCCCAATGTAAATAAGATAATAAAGAGAGCGGAAAGAATTATCCAATACATTTATAGCCATTCTAGGATCTTGAACATGTTTAGAGAACAAGCAAGTGGGGTCCGAGATCTCATCCGTACGGAGCCTACAAGATTTACATTTAATTTTATTTCCTTAAAATCTTTGTACAAATTCACGAATGAGATCAAGGGTTTTATGTATAATAAGGAGTTATTGGAGTATGTGGAGAATAGCTCTTCTAAAACTAAATGTCAACATTTGGAAGTGGAAAAAATCATAGATAACAAAAAAAATTAGAACAGTGTGCACATTTATCTCTTATTGGTGGAACCCCTCATAAAGGTCTTAAAATTGGTAGATGAAGATGATAAGAATTACATGGGATATTTGTACGAGGCAATTGATATTGCTAAGATGCACATCAAAAAAGTATTTCCCAACACTTATATCAAGTGGTGGGAGATTATTGATATCAGATAGGGAAGTACATTACACCATGACTTGCATGCAGCTGGTGAGTGAAGTCTCGTACCGTTAAATCATACATTATTCATTAAATTGTTATTTACTAATTCATCTACCTAAATGCAGGTTCTTTTTTAAATCCTCGAATAATGTACAGTCGTTAAGTGTACATTGATTTAAAGGTCATCTAAGGCACACTCAATGTGATCGCATACTTATTGAAGACAGTAGAAGATAGAATTGAGATAGAGAGACATGTGTTTATCAATTATATCAAAAAGTGACTTTAACATATAATTAATTACTTGTGTTTTCAAGATTCCATCAATTATATTAATTGTTCATTCCATCTTTGTAGATGGAGACGTATAGGCTAAGGCTCGAGACATATAATGAGGACCATGTGCAAATTGCCGTAGAGAAAGTAAGCCCAGATATGCTTAGTGATTACATTATAGTCATATGTGCAATGATACTAAACAAAAACATATATTAATTCATTTTATTTTATTTTACTGATGGAACAACTGAGTAGTGAATAATGGTATACAACAAAGACAGGTGCTATAATCCTTTGGCTTCTGTTGCAATGAGAGTTTTGAGTCAGACAACATCGGCACGGCAATGTGAAAGAAATTAGAACACATTCAACCTTATACACTCAAAAATTCGTAACCAATTAAATGTTGAACGATTAGAGAAACTGGTATACTACCATTACAACATGAGATTGAGGATCAAAAACATCCGGTTGAGACAACAATTGAGAGAGAAACGAGCTGCATGGCAGGCAGAAGATGTAGTTGGCCAAATTGATGTGGATGAATTATTTGATGATAAGAATCCCTTACAAACTTGAATTGAGATGCGAGCAACTGTTGATGAGCCAATTTTTGACCTTGATGATACAGAATAGGCAGAGGGCATATTAGATGGAGTTGTTGCTAGAGATCCAGAATTTAAAACATCAAAAAGACAAAAAGAAGATCCACTTCCTTCAGATGAGCATCATAGTCAGAAAGAGCTTGTGCCTTTATTTGAACCTAATACTGAACTTAAGCCTGCTAAACACTTAGAATCAGATAGCAGGCCAATCACTCCTAGAATGGTTGGACCACCACCATTCTTGAGAAGAAGTACATCCACACTTGAGATGGCTAGTCTGGCTGCTAGAGACAACCCCGCGATTGCTGAAATGAAGCAAATCTATGTGAGACATATACCACGAGGAAAAGAAGTATTCAATCGGCTGAAAAAGGATCTAGCAAGAAGGGATAGCCAGCAAGAGACATCACAGACAAAAAAATCAAGTAAGGTTAAGAGGAAGTTGATTATTGATGATGATGATGATGATGACACACAGTCTCCCAGTGATGATGCTGGTGCAGCTGTAGGTGCTACTACTGGTGGCGGAGTGTATGCATCTAGTTTCTCCTTGCACATTGACATTGTTAGAGGACATAGTCAAAGTCAAGGAGATTATAATTCACAAGGTCGGTATGGACAACAGTCAGGTTATGGAGGTGGCCAACAAGAAGCAAGCATGAGTAAATGGGGAGATAGAGCGGAGTATAAACGCTTCCAATTATATCCACCCAGTAGCAGTTATGGGTTAGGATCTTCTTATCCTCAAGATGCTCCTTTGCATCATAACTCTGGAATTTCAACAAGTCAACAAGCGTATACTCCAAGAGGGATCCAGAGAGGGATGCACGACTCGACTGCATCATTGTTTAGTTATGGTGAATATAGGGAACATATGCTGCAACCTTATTATAGATACCAGCAACAACAACTGGAGGATGAATCATAAGGTTCTACGGGTTATTATCCGTATTAGTATACTCACTTCTGTTTTTCATGGGTAAGGATCGTTTGATTTCATTAATATTTATTATTTGTAAATATTTAGTACATTAGTAGAATATTTTTTATATTTAATATGTATCAAAATAGTCATTTAGTATGCGTTATGCATACTTCTTCACCTTACTCCACATTTGTCACACTCCACACATATCTAATTAATTTTTTTAAATTTTCTTGATTTGTTATGATTTTTTTAAGTTTTTTTTAGCCATTTTAAACTGGTATCGGCCGATACGGCCGATACTGATACTGATATCGGTACGTATCGGTACTGGTACCCTCCGATACTGGTACCGATACTGGTACGCCATCCATGCCTCCAATGCAGTCACCCTCTTAAGGACATGTTTCACTGACCTATCCGTACTATCAAGACAGCGGCTGAGCTGACCAAGTTTGGCCATAAGGGCTTGGACCAATGCCACCATATTAACATCTATGATCCACGGTAGAATCAGATGTGAAATCTTGACACAAGTACTCAGTACCATGCTGGGTGGGCATGCAGTAATGACTATGTGACTAAAGTAAAAGAAACAAGCAATGATGATCATAATGATGATTTTTTAACAGAAAAAAAATTCACTAAATAGCTAAGTAACAAAATGATGAAAATGAACGCAAGTTTTTTTTTGGATGATTTCTTTAATTAATGAAAAGAGAACCCAACTACATGTTATCCTAACCTGGCTAAATTTCGTACAGGCCAAGACAATGTCAGCAATGGGCTGATAATTATTTAGCGAATTCCACAATTGACTTAGAAATTTAGACACATAATCATAAACAGATCAGACAGGTGTTGTCCCATGGTCAAACTCCACCCAAAAATCCAGATCACCATTGGCGTGCAGGTATTTGATCCGAATATGGGTAAAACACAGTTATTCCAACAAAATGAAAGAAGGAAGCTGAGTGTGGAACATGAACTTTGTAGTCAAAAGTCTGACAAATCATATACGGAAGACAGATGTCTCAGACACGCAGAGACTACAGATGTGCCGATCCTACTCTGTAGCACACTATTGATCTGATAACAGAAGCTGATGCCAGGGTGGTATGAGCATCAAGATCACGTGCAGAAAATACACATATGTTGATGAGCTGCTGGATTGGGGTTCCTGATGACACATAATGTGAGACAAGATGAACCGGTGTTCTCAATTAGTGTGCCGAAGAGACCAGACTTGTAGCTCCCATGGACTGGTGCTACTTGGTGCAGGCGGAACTGAAGAATGAACAAAAGGGGAGGAACGGAAAAGGTTAAAAAGAAAAAGGAGGAAGGCTGCAGGGGTGGACTTAAGAAAGCACAAAAAGGAAGAAGACTAAGGAAGGAGGAAGAAGAAAGAAGAGGGAGTGTTGCTGCATTGGGTGTGGAGTTGCTGGAACCAAGGGGGTTAAAATAGGAGGAAGAAAGAACAAAATAAGAAGATAACAGGGAGAGGGGAAAGGTTTAGGTGGTGGAGGAAGAAGAAAGGCAGGGTACGGATGGGCCTCTGCCTCTCGCCCCTCTCCCTCTTGGAGCTTCTCCCTCCCCCCCCCCCTTCTGTCTCTTTATGTTTGTGTGTGTGTGTGTGTGTGTGTGTGTGTGTGTGTGTGTGTGTATATATATATATATGTATATATATATATATATGCGGCCATGCAGCCAGACCGCACGGCCAATTTGGATCCCTTCCCCATGTTGAAAAAAAAATAAAGTCATCATAAAATTTTAAATATTTAACTTACCCCTTAGGGTTGTTCCCATATCCTGGAGCTTAACATTGATCGTCCGATCATAAACTTAAACCATAGTTGTCCGATCAAATTCTATTTTTGATCTTCATGATCAGAGGGTCTAAAGTTTTTGAAAAAAATAGTCAAAAAATAGGAAATGATGTCCAATTACCCTTAGGGTTGTTCCCATCCCATGGGGTTTTACTTTTGATCAGCCATTACAGAGTTCAAACTCTTTTTGTTACAAGTACACTCAATAAAAATGATAATTGAGATGAGTGTTCTGACCTATGATCAGGTCCGCATGAATGCTTGGCCTGAATGGTATTATCTTATGCAATCCTATCCTCTATCAAAACCTGCTGCATGTGAGAGATTCTATCTCCATCCCTTCCAATATTAAGCCAACACCTGTGGACGATAACACCTTTGTGAAAGTTCACAACATAAACATGCAGCGTATACTACGGTTACTCATACAAATCTAGCTAGTGGTATACTTTACATAGTTTTTTATCATTATTTTGTTTATCCAGATTCTTTTCTATGTCAGCGCAAGACATTTTCCTCAATCTAAAATCTCAGACACAAGCTGTGAGCACTATGCTATCCATGATCTTCAGATACTACAAAGTGGCATGCCTCAATACTGCACTTGAACCCAGACTAACCCTGGCTCCCTTGATATATGTATGAACATCCTCAACTACAACAACTATGCCCCACATCAAGTTGCTGTTAAAGTCAAATTCCTTATTCTACTAATATTCCACAAAAATTTTGGTTTCAACTTTATGAGCACGTTCTGTGCTGAGGTCAAAATAGATGAAATGGATTAATGGAATGCCGTCATATACAAGGAGACACACATGTGCAAGGCATCTTTTTTCTCAAACATATGGCATATGTAAAAGATTCAAAAAGCTAATATGCATCATAAATCTGCAATGTGTGTGCAACAATTCTAATCAATAAGTGGAAATTATTGAAGGAATAAAGAACATGTATATGCCAACCTGACACAGAGCCCCAGTGGACTTCAGTACTGTCCGTTTGGCTAATGGTATCCACCAAAGCATACCGAGCCGAAGACACAGGAATGTCCTTGTTCAAAGTAACATTATCTGTGCTCTTGTCAGACTCATGACAAATATTCGAAACAATTTTCCCATTTCTGTTTAGTTCCTCTAGAGATGTTGAACTCTGAATTCCAGATAGCCTGTCAGGTGGTGAAATCATGTTCCCTGTTGTGGAGATTTCCTCAGAGGGCAAGCTCAATTGCACTTCATTATTCATCTGTTCATCAGATTTCTCAGAAAAAGTACTACGTGCTTCACTGGGCTTCATCTGAAAATGTGTTTCTCCAACAACACTCTCATGGTCACCATCATTTTTAATAACTGCTTGGCGAAGGTTTAGACTGGACATACTCGACATACTTTCCAAGTTGCTGAAAGTATCATCAATTATCAATCTAGATGTACCAGAAGTGGGGGACATATGAATTAACTCTGGCTCTTTACCAAGTTCATTCTTCCCAAGGTCTGTATTAGGGTGATGTTCTTCTGTGATACAACTTCTGGGTTCAGTTTGAAGGTGCATAATTGACTGACCACTTTCCACGCCTTTCTGATTGGAGTGACTGTAGTCAATCCATGCCTCCAAAGGAATAGAACCATGACTTTCACTTCCCATGTCCATACATTGAAAAGGTTGAAAACTCTCACTAGACGCAGCAACAGATTCACTTAACTCATAGTTCCTCTGTACTTTATTCTCTCTAAGAGGATGGTATTGCAGGGATTTGACATAAATATCAGATGTAGATTCAGGGTCAATTGTCTCTTCAAGCACTTTCTGAGGATACCTTGCACCATCCTTGACGCCCTCAACATCTGCTTGCTCTTCAGACTCGAGACCAATCCTGGAAGCAATTTCTCCATTTCTGTTTAGTGCATCAGGTTCTGAATTCTGAATTCCAGATAGCATGTCTGGTGGTGTAACCATGTCTATGTCCTCTGTTGTGGGGGTTTCTACAGATTGGTGGCTTACATGCACTTCACTACTCTGATTTAGTATTCCTTCTTGATCAGGTTCCTCAGAAACAGTATCAGGCGTTACATTGGGCTTGATGTGAATGTGTGTTTCTGCAACAACACTGTCATGGTCAACATCATCTGCAGATTCGGTTGAACTTTCACGAACTTCATTTTGACTACTCTCTTGATGAAGATTCATACTGGACATACTTGACATACTTTCCATGTTACTTGGTCTATCATCAATTATTAATTTAGACGACTCTGAAATAGGTGACACATGAGTTAACTCTGGCTCTCTTTCAAGTTCATTCTTGACAAGGTCCATGTCAGAGTGCTGCTTTCCTTCTGTGATGCAACTTCTGGGTTCAGTTGCAATCTGTGACGGATCAAATTCGACTTTCTTCTCAGTTCCCATGTCAGTGGGTGGGCAAGGTTGAGAACCCCCATCACTCACAGCAATAGAATCAGTTATCTCCTGGTTCCTCTTCATTTTATTCTCTCCAAGTCCAAGATCCTGGTAGTGCAGGGATCTTAAATAAAAAATATCAGCCACAGATTCAGAGTTTATGATCTCTTTAGGTGCTTCATGATGAAATACTGGATCATTGTGGTCATTCTCATAATCTTCAGTTACAGCAATGCAGCCATCAATTGTTCGTTCATTAACCTGAGAGAGTAACTTAGACACACAACAAGTGCTGCCATCATCAATAGTCATTCCTTCTGATGTTAAGTGATCCACTAAATCTGGGAAAGACAGTTTGTCTCTCGAACTGCATTCCCCATCCTGTTCCACATGGTCTGATGGTGTAACGGACCCTTCAACAACTCTTATCAGATTACCCAGTGGTTGATCTTTCACAGTGACTGGGAATGCTATCACTTCACCTGATGCAGAACCTCCAGTGCCTCGAACATCCTCTATTGATAAACCAGATTCATGTTCTTTAAAAGAATGGTATTCAACTTCGTTGATCCCATCTGTTCTGTTCTCATTTTCATCTGATTTCTTTCCTACAATTTCACTTCGTTTCCCCATAACCTCAAGGCTATTCCCATGAGCCCATCCACTAGAAAGGAAGCTAATGTAATTCTCACTGGGCTCAATTGTTGCTTTCTCTGAATGAATTTTTGCAAGCCTGGGATCTATAGTGCAAATCTCTGACTTCAATTCTGCTACAGGAACAACAGTGTCTGGTGTCGTATCAGGTCCTGCTTGTCCTTGATACTTGCAGACTTCGTGGTTGACCTCAGAAACATCTACCTTCCTGGATTCAATTGAAATGCTCTCCGATTGCATGCCTCTGAGTTCAGGGTCTGCTTCATGACTTGCCGGCAGTGACAATATATCCAACTCAACCTGTTCATGGCATGGACAAATTTCATTCTTCATGTCCAAAATATTATCCTCATGCCCATCATGAGGCATTTGAGAAGTAGAAAGCACATAGTTATCTTCCTTTTCCCTCATGTGGCTATCAAACACATCATTATCCTTATCAGTATCAGGAAAAGTGCCCTTATCAGGCTCAGGAGAAGTGCCCTGATGATCAGCAGTACTAACTTTCAGCAGGAGAGGTGCACACCCAAGCTCTTGTTTTCCCACTTCATCGGTATTCATTTCCTGTGTATGATAGGATTCTGAACTGACTTCCTTCAAATTCAGGGCCATATCAGTGCCAGGAGCACCTGTCTCCTTGCTGCCGCTGGTGTTAAGGTTTGACAGGACATTTATCTCAAAAAAATTGTCCATGGAATCATTACTTTCTGTGGCCTCAATGAGAGATGATTCTAGACACACACTATTTCCTCCCCTGGATGTTTCGTCTGCAACTGGCTCGGTTTCAACTGAAGACTTATCCAACACACCTTGGTCCACCTCAGCACACATTTCATTCACAGAACAATCTGGAGGAGCTGTTATGGCTAAAAAGGAATTAGAATCCCCTGCATCATCAGTGAGCTCAACAGCTAATCTAAGACCCTCTAACTGCTTACGATTTTCTAATTTCTCCACTACATTCACTGCAGCTACTCTTTGGATTTCTTTATCACATGGGAGCGCAGGAACTTTCAACTCTTTATCTGCAACATAAACTATCTTTCATAAGCCAAATGACACAATCAAAATGAGCCATAAGAAAGTACAGAAGTTGAAAGCTTTCTTCCTTCACAGGATATATATTCTTTATAAAATTTGGATCTAACATGAAAGTAGCATTGACTAAGAGATAATTCCAGATCAAAGTCAAATAACAAGTTTCAGATACAAATAGGTATTCTATAAAACTTCATAGACTTCGATCAATGGGTAAAACTAAGATTACTCAAAGTGAATGCTACATAAAAATCAATTTTTCCAGTTATGATCACAACTTAATACATTTGATCAATATATTAAATCCATAACTACTCCATATAGAATCTCAAAAGCGTTCACAAAGGCACCTAGTCTTTGACAATGCTATTAAGGACATGTTTGGAAAGGATTATGGCAGGGATTCCAATCATTGGAACCTTTGACATGCCATAATACATTCCACATGTACCATGGGAACCTTCAAGGGAATTGATTGAGAGAGAGAGAGAGAGGTGGGGAGGGAAGGAGGAAGGGACACATAGGGAGAGGAATGGATTCTCTCCAAGAGATGCCTTGAGACTGCCTTTACATGATTTCAATGAAAGTGAGATGGTTAAGGAATTGAAATGGCATAGAAGGGGAATAAGAGTTATCATTTTGTTCTTAGAAAGATAGGGACAACAGAGTAAAAGAGTATCTCCATAATCTACAATCCAATGAAACACCCAAATGAGATTTTCAAGATATATCATCCCTCATTAAAAAGTCTGCACTTATCAAAATCTTTAAAATTATAGCATTATGGAAATAATGTAATAATCTAACCCTGTTTCCGAACATGCCGTCCCAATATCCACCTCACCTCATGCCCTAATTTAACAATTATCTTTAAGAGTAAACAAATATGTTTTCAATCCAAACAAGATTATAATATCATAATATTTGTTACTTGCCCTTTCGAAGGTCATTAGAACCAGGTTCATAAGCAAAATTAGCAATACGAACATGAGTGTACTCCAGAAAGCAAGCATCAAGGGCTTTCCAATGCAAAAGTAGCTATTCTAAATGCTGGGGAAAAAGGGCCCCTGAGACAATGAGTAAAAGGTTGCCTCAAACATGCATTAATCTCCCATGTTGTCAAAGGAAGAGCCTCCAAGTACCACATCATGAATAACCCCAGACTCTCTCTCCATAAAACCAGCAAGCTGCTACTGCAAGCTCCAGCCTTCTTTATATACATTCCAAAAACCTCAGGAGTATTATAGTATAATCAAAGCATGTGGGTAAAACTGTGGTCTCTTATTCTCCCTGCATTTTTGTGGGGAGTGTGGACTGAGAGGAAATTTAGAAGATTTAGAGATGAGTTTGCTAGCTTTTCTAACATCTTGCGCAGGGTTACTAGATGGGTTTCAGAGTGGGGTATGGCAGCTAGGGTTTTGGGGGACCCGAAATCCTCCACTATGTTGTCTGTTTTGAGGCAGTCTTTGAGGTTGTTTGACTGATCTCTGTATTTTTCTTCTTTGTATTTCTGTTTTCTATCTTATCATCTTGATAAGATATGGGGGAGAGTTTTATTTCAACCTTGGAGAGGGGCTTTCTTATTCTTTATTGTAAGGGGTTTACTCTGTGTTTTCTGAGCAGCTTTGCTCCCTTATGTATCTTTTTTAATTATCAATGAATTGTGATCTATTGGTCACCTTCAAAAAAAGATTGTTAAGTCATCAAAAGGATTACGCTACTGTTAAATGAATTGTGATCTATTGGTCACCTTCAAAAAAAGATTGTTAAGTCATCAAAAGGATTACGTTACTGTTAAGTCATCAGACGGCTTAATTTGCTTTCTTCTTTATAGCATATATACTCTTCCGTTGTTGAGATTTTGAGCATAACAGGGCCATATTTGATTAAAGTAATCAAGCAAAAACAAGAAAATCTTAAAATAAATTGAGAACAAGGAACCAAAGAGTTTGAGCTGAATGCGGCTGCTCAGCATTCTGCAATATAGAGATACTATTGGCTACCAGCCTTGGAAATATTGTGCCCCCCCTTTTTTTAACCAAACTGCAGATTTAACGAACTTGACAAAGAATCATGATGTTGCGAATTTTATTATCTTCTTGCTCTAACAATTTGCAATAAACAAGACCAACGCATCCACTTCAAAAGAGATGCAGCATGGATTGTTACTAGACGAATGAAATAAATAATCTCAGTCAGTCAGAAGATCATGAAAATCAAGCATTTACAAAGGAAAGCAAATGATTGAATTATTTCATCAATCAACATGTGTGGATACTTACAGCACCAGGTGTCAGCTCAAATGACAAAGGAATCTCTTTAAATACCCACACATTGAATATCCAGTTTCACAACTGACATTAAGAGAAAAGTTAGTGGATAACCATAGTTTGGGTGCGATTTTTTTTTGGAACATGATCAAAAGGCCACAATTCATTGAACTGTGGGGAAGAAAAGTACAAGAAAAGAAAATAACAAGGGAAAGCAGAAAAGAAGGAAAAGTCCTACCAAGATGGTACAACAAACCCAAAGAACTCACAAAGTATCACAAAATAAGATTGTTCCAAGTACATAGTTTGTCCAAAATCTGAGAGCTTGTAATTTTGTCTCCAGTCCTGCAAAACTGTCATTCTTGAATGAGACTGACAGTATGATTAATAACGACCAAACTCCCTGAACTCGTTCCAAAAACTCTGTTATTTAGCTCCCTGAACTTGTTCCTAAAAACTCTGTTATTACACTCCCTCCCTATTGCCCAACAAATAGAAAGTAAAGTGGCAATCCAAACTTCCTTGTCCTGCCTCATAGGAATAAGGTCTTCCCGAGAAAGCACAAGTGACAAAATGTCATGTCTTACTCACCATGGTATCCCGATTGTTCTGAAGATCTTCTTCCACACTGTAAGAATAATGCCACACATAATAAAAACATGTTGCATGGCTTCCTTAAGGGAGCTACAGAATATCCACCACACCTTAACTGGTTGTTTAAACCATTTCAACTGGTCACATTTTGTAATTGCATTGCATGACACCTTCTACATAAAAATTTTGATTTTTAATCGGAAGTGTATTGTTCCACAGTTGCTTGTGCCAAGGAACACATCTACCCCCTTCTAATAGGAGTGTAATTGTTGACTTGACCGAAAAATCTCCACCAGATTCCCCTCTCCAAAGCCTCCTTTCTCTAACAACCTGTTGTAGCCTGAAATTATGTAGCACTGCACTGAGTTCTAAAATTTCTTCTATCTCTGCATTCTGTCAATTTATGTGAAAATTCAAGTCCCAATAAGATTACAGAGCTGACTGTCTAAACACCTCACTGATCTTTTGGAAAGGAGAGTTAGAAATCCTCAAAAGGTGGGGAACCTTTCCTCAAAAGGCCTGCCATCAAGCCAACCATCTTCCCAAAGTAGACTTTCCATCTCCTACATGAATGAGTGACAAACAACTGAAGAGGTCAATATTTCTCATGATATTGTTCCAGATTGAAGACATAGCTGATGAAAGCTGGTGATTAGAAAATCCAAGGCTGAAACAGCAAGTCTTGCACACTATCTTGGTATTCTGTGACCTAGGCGACTATCAAGTGTAGGTCTAAATGAGAAGATTATGGGTCCTTAACAGTGATGATCGTTTAGAAACATCTGATAAATTTTGAATAATACAGAGATGACTAGATATGAGGAACAAAGCAGTTTTTTTGGTAGAAGAACTACAAACCTAACTTTCTCCCTCCCTCCCTTGCGAGCTGCAAGTCTGATGTGGGGAGACTTGAGAGTAATGATGCAATGGTAGGTGATGGTTTATGGGAACATCCAATCAAGAGCAAGTACCTATGGTGGGATCATGGACGGATGTTGGAAAACCTTGCAGGATGTTGCCAATGTTGAACTGCTGGATAGGGATCCAAAAATTGCACAAAGAGCACAAGCATTTGCTAGGTTAGATTTTGGGGGGAGGCAAGCATAATCAGGGTTCTCCATGATGGATGTGTGAAAGGTTTCAGGCTGAGTGAACTCCCTCGCATTCAGATTGAGGGTTATCGATGAAGGTCATGGGATAGAGAAATCTTTTGAGTAAGGAAGGTAACTAGAGCAATATCGAGCTCTCTGATATTTCCCCCCAGCAGGTCGTCTAATTTCCAGCCAAGCTTTCAGCTTTGGGTAGGAATCGTGAGGACAAGAGGTTGGGGACGTGGCCCATATGCATCCTCCTGCAAGAGCCTACCATAGTTGTCAAAGTGCCAGGCGGCGCCTAGACACCTTTGCTATTGCAAGGCGAGGCGGGGCCTTTCTTGGGCCCAAGAAAGGTGGCCCAGCGACCCACTTAAGCGGCCCAGGCGTCTCGCCAAGGGCGCTTGGCCTGGCTGGCCCGCAATGAATCTGTGTCTGTCCCACTAGACCCTTGTAACAACCTATAAAAATTAAGGATATTTACACAATTATATAAAGTAAAAGGGTGATATTAGCAAGGTAGAAGAAGAACTTGGAGAGGAGGGTGAGAAGAATAGAAAGAAAAAGGAAATTCTTAAAAAACCCTTGAAGAGAAAGAGAGAAACCAAGGGAAGAAAGCTGTTGCGGGGTGACCTTCCCAAGCAAGGGCAGCGGCACTGCAAAGAGTTCTTTTTTACACTTGATCTTCGCCTTTAAAAGGTAGGGTGGTGCTCCTACTGTCCTTTCTTTTTAGTTTGGATTTTGGGTGGTATTTGGGTGATATTTGAGATTATTAAATATACAAGATTAGGGGAAGTGCTATCAAATTACTTCATGAATAAAGAACATATGAAAGATAGTATCACATGGCTATTTCACGACTATGAGACCCTATTTTCATTAAAACTTACGTGTTCTTTTTTTAAAGAAAGCCTCATGAGTTAGTTAACTTCTTTACGCTTTTAAAAGATGAAAGAGGATGATGAATTAAGGGGTTGTGTTGGAAAAAACATGGTAATGTAAGCATATATATGTTGTCATTCAACTATCTCTACATGTGACCATTTGTTTATCTGCTATTACTTCCATTAGAATTAGAACGATCTCATAGTCTCAATGTTTACGATTATGTGAACGTATTATTATAAGCAAAATATTTTTTGTTCTTTGCTTATATAGTAAAGAAGTAACACTACAACACTAGCGGGACAGGTTCTACAATCTATTTCTTGGAGACAAGGAGATAGCCGAGTCTTGCTCCTTACGATTGGTGTTGTCGGGGCACAAAATGTTTTTGTGTTGATGGGATCAATGTCCAGACTCAAAACATTCCAAATGTAGACAGCGGATGGAGACCATACTTGAAATGCACTCTTGATTGGAGCATGGGCTATGTAGTGTGGAGACCACATCTCCAGGTCTAAAGACCATCTAACTCGGAAAAGTGTCCAGAAACTCCTAGGGACAGACAGGTGGAGGTTGAGGTGTCAATGAATGACATAGTCATTGTACGACCATTAGCAGGGTGGTTGTCCCCATTACTCCTTGAGTCAAATGGACCATTATAGCCATAGAGACACATGAAAAGAATATTTTACGAACGGAAGGCCATTTTTACGATGGCCAAGGAACTGGTTAAATAATGTTTTACGACGGCTGGAGAGCCGATTTAAGATGATTTACAATGATTATCAGCCAGTGAACCCGTCGGACAGTGATATGTAACACTACAAGGTAAATTTGTGGGACGGTGATATGTAACACTATAGGGTAAATTTGTGGGACAACGATACATAATGTTACAAATATATGAAAATACTGACTTATGAGGACTAGAAGTCGATTTATGAAATTGTAACAACGGCTGATAATCGATCATGACTTACAGTCCATTCTTATTTTCCTATGATAAAAAATATGATAAACATGAAGAAAAGAGATCATGAGATAGTATAGAAGATGACGACTATGACCTCAACGAACATCAGAACAAATGTCGACTTTATGATGATGGTTACAAAATAATAAGATGTTTTTGGCAAGCATTTGCACAATGTTTATGACAACTCTTTCAATGAAACAGTTAGTGGATACAGTTTATGTTAATTATTTTCAATTGTTTCTCATATTTATAATAGATGAATTTTACATTATGATATTAGTCATTTCAATTCTACTGTAGAAAAGAAATGAATAAAATGTAATCTTATTAAAATATGAGAGAATTAGGGTGGTGAGTGTGGGATGACAATAGGGATGTAAATGATCCCTACTGAGGTCTCAATATGAGTTCTCATAAAATTTTAAAAATATGTTTTTCAGGAAATGAGAATAAATTGAAGAACTGTTCAGGTATGGTCAGTATAATCATAACTATTGGGATATTTGTCTAAACTCTTATATTTACTATTATTCAACGGACATGACTTTCTCTTTTATAATTGTATAGTGCTCCCTTTTATTATTTTGTTTGAGTTATAGACCGTTACAACTCTAATGCCCACTCCTATTCCCAGCGGCACTAGGGTTTGAAATTGGAGCTCGTCTCACTGCCACTACCTTTATTGATCGTCATCACCATCCAGTAAGGCCCAATCTCTCTCTCTCTCTCTGTGGTAGGACCAAAGCGCTCTCTCTCTTTCTCTCTCTCACACACAACTATGACATTGTCAATCTTTAACTCTCACTCTCTCACCGCCCCCCCCCAATTGTTAACATAACTTGCAAGTTTTATTGAAGAACTTAAAAACTCTAAGGTTAGTATCTTTCATACTTAAATTTTGATTATCATGATTGATTTGTTCTTATACATTAATTATCTTATAGAATATTAATTTCTTTCAAAATATTTATCATGACTGACTTGTTCTTATATGTTCAAGTTAATTATCTCATGATAGATCAATTTCTTTTAATTTTAATATTTGATCATGATTGTTGTGTTCCTACATGTTCAAGTTAATTATCTTGTGGTAGATTCATTTTAATTTTAATATTAAGTTCAATTTTATTGCTATTTTTTATTTATGTTGAAGAATATACAATTAATACTAATATATTTAGTATACATTTTAAGGAGGTGACTAAGCCATCTAGGCACTGGTTAAGTAGCTGTATAAACACCTAAGCGCTTAGGCTCCCAAGGAATGCCTTGGGTCACCTTAGAACTTTGATAATTATGGTGCATATAGATCCATAAGGAAATCCTAGGATGCGTCAGTCATAACACCTAAGCGCTTAGGCTCCCAAGGAATGCCTTGGGTCACCTTAGAACTTTGATAATTATGGTGCATATAGATCCATGAGGAAATCCTAGGATGCTTCAGTCATTTTCTTAAGCAAATTATAAAAGGAGTGGAGATGGCTAGGCTCACAGAAGTACAAAGTCTTATCGTGGAAAAATCACATAGGATAGACTCCCAAACCTATGTTATCTAGTAGAATGAAGCACTTGATTGAATTGTTTCTCAATCACCTAGTGTGGCCGCCCATGATAAGTATTAGATTGTTTAATAACTTTCACATCAAAACAATTTAATTAAAGGACAAAAGAATGAAGTTATTTTTCCTGTTGAAATTGTATAAAAGTGCAATAGGTGTATAAAACTAAAGAGGAAAAAATGCTCAAAATGCTCTCTTTACAAAAAACCAAGATGGTCACTCTGTATCCTCCAAAAGAACAAAAAAGGAAGAAGTATAAATGAATTCCTTACACCAAACCTTCATCCGTTCCTACACCTACAATCTACCATAATTGACAAACTAATAATTGACAAAGGAAGCATTGGCAGTAAGTCAGCAACTTAGTCAGAATTGCGGAATCAAGATGTGGCAATAAAAATGGACTCCATTTTGTTGTTTTAATCACAATTGCAGAATCAAAGATGTGGCAATAAAAATAGACTCCATTTTGTTTGTGCTATGATCATCTCCAAGATTTTAGAAACATAAGCCTTCATTTGTTAAACACTGCTACATTTGGGCATTATTTCATAGTCCAACATTCAGGATGCATGGTAACCATCTACACATTCTTTCTGCATTTTTCGTTTTATATTCGAGAATGATGTGCTGAATCATGCATATTGCTCCTAAATATATTGAGGATCATTTACATATCTTTTGAATCATTTTTCTGTAATTCTTTTGGTGTTTAGATGGCAATCTTCATGTGTTCCAAAAAGACAAAAGATGACAAGAATGATGTCCTAAATCATGCCATGTTTCTCCTAAATATGTTGAGGATCATTTAATATTTTTTGGATCATTTTCTTTAATTCTTTTAGTGTTTATATGGGATTCCTCATCCATAAAAACAAAAACTGACAAGAACGAGTCACCTTTAATTTTGAGATAGGATACAGTAATTTGAGATGCTAATAGGTTTTGTACTTCACCAAGAAACTGACTTATTCAATGCTAGCTCAAAAAGAAATGGAGTAAATACTATGGGTTATGTACACCACCAGAAATTGACTTACTGAATGCTAGCTTAAAAGGAAATGGAGTAAATCCTCCATCATAAATCACATTCACTTTATAGTTTATACCAAGGAAGAGCATCAACTATGAGAAAGCATGCGTTCTCTCTATTATACCAACCAGAAGTAGTCTCTTTAAACCTTCAAGAGAACCATATGACAGGCCCTACCTTCATTACAAACATCAGCAATGGAAGCACAAAGTAAAATATTCACTGTGTTTTGTTGTTTCCAAGAAGATCATGAATTGGAAAAGAATGTCCAAGCCAATTTCTTATATATTAACATTGTGGTTTTCTGCAGCATCTCGCTAATCATGCATTCAAAGATTGAGAGGAACTATCATGTATTTCTCCAAACGATGGTTTGCCATGTCATTGATCCGTATTGGATCGTATCTTCTCATATACGAGTTAGTACTGATCCAACTTGGTCCGACTCACATGAGTTACATGAGTTGCATCAATTCAAGATAATGGGTTTGTTAATGGCTATGAGTTTAAGCAATATTTAAGAGAAATGTACCCTATTGGTTGATATAAGGTATAAATTTACTTACCAAATGAGAAAAATTAAATCTAAAGCAACTCATTATGCATGCATGAGTCAGCATGATCCGGTCCGACTTGATGCGTGCCAACAACTTGGACTCACCCAGATACGACTCGACTCGTATGAGTCGGCATGCTTTGATACAATACGGCAAACCACGCTTCAACTACCGAAGAAACATTAGATGTATATGATAAAACCAAAAGTAGGGGTATCAGTGAGTTCATATAAATATGAATACTTGGGTGTCTTATGCAAATTGATTAATAAAGATGCCAACATTCCACATTTCAAAGAAGAAAGAGTGTCATCAATTCGCTTCATTCTAGAAGAAATGTCCATTATAGAATAAAATAGTGTGAGTTATGTATGACAAGTTGGCTTAAGCCTTTTTAGTCGTAAGCGAATGAGAGGAAATCTAATAGGGAATCCAAGGCTCAGAATTGGATCCATACTCCAACATTTAGTAGTGATTATGCAGCATTTAGATCCGCTAATGCTATGATTCCCAACTCAACTCAACTCAACCAAGCCTTAATCCCAAATTAATTGGGGTCGGCTATATGGATTCTTCATCTCCACTCTAAACGATTTTAGGCTACCTCTTTTGAAATATTTAAAGCCTGCACATCATATTGTACTACCTGCTTCTAAGTTAATCTAGGTCTACCCCCTTCCTTTCTTTCCTTCATCTATCCTAATATGCTTCACTTTTCTAACTGGAGTCTCCCTAAGTCTAAGCCTAACATGCCTAAACCATCTCAATCTCCCTTTTCTCAATTTGTCCTCAATTGATACCACTCATACCTTTTCTCTAATATACTCATACGAATTTTATCTAACCTAGTATGTCGCACATCCACCTTAACATTCTCATCTCGGCAACACTCATCTTGGAGACATGTTGCCCCAACGAAGAATATTTTTCCATAAATGGATGTTTCACAATTGGAGAAAATTTTACAATGCCTTCGTTACAAAGAGGATTTAAATAGTAATATTTACCCGTCAACCCTCAATAATGGCATGGACTGGCATTGTCCATAAGCAAAAATCTCAACAAGATTTCAATTACAATATTGGATCATGGTATAAAGAATGTAAACTTGGTCAGAATTATTGAGACGAAATGCAGGGAGTGTAGAAATAGAGGTCAAATGGCAATCAAATTCCTATTCTATTTTTGCGGAGTGGCTCCATGATCTATCGATCTGGTGAAGGGATCTCATCAGCCTCTCATGCAGTCATCAGACAACCAGTCTATATCTAGGCAGCACACATAAATAGCCAAATGAAGTGAACATATGTCACCTAGTTTCCTACGAACTTCTCCAGTTATCTTCCAGAATTCTGTTACTATTAAGTCCCTCAATTATAATTACTCCAGTAAATGAACTGAGAAGACATCAGCCAGAGGTAAAAAAGAGAGGAAAAAATTACCGCCACCAGGAGCTGAAGTGGCCTCCGGGGAATCCTTAGTGTTCCCCTGATGGATCCCAACCGGCGCTTCATCTCCATGGAAACGAATGGACCCAGAAGTCTTCTTCCCTTCCTCCGTTCCACACACGGTACCCACATTCCCTTCTTCCATTGCAGGCCTTTCAGCAGCTACAAATTGAAAAGACACATACGCACGCACAGAGATGAGAGAAAGGGAGAGTTATATTATATATAAAGGAGCAGGCGAAGAATCCGATGATAGGATTTCTCGTGCTCACCGCCGCCCGACGCGCCCGCCGGCTTCGCCTGCTGGTGAGGATGCGCGTCCGAGAACCCCCCCTCTCCCCCGACAGAAGCAGCAGCAACAGGAATGCCGGGTGCGGCGGCGTTGTCGTCGTCGTCGTTCCCGTTGCTCCCAGCAGCAGAGTCGTCGCCGCCGCCATGGGGGGAGAGGAGGGGGAAGCCTTCGATCGTGCCGCAGTGCCTGCGGTGGGCTCGGCGTTGCTTGGCGCTGGGGTGGGGGTTGGGGAAGGTCCACCCGCAGTTGTGGCACACGGGGTGCCCCACCTGCCCATGCGGGTTCTCCGCGCCTTCTCCGCCACCGCCACCACCACCACGCACACGCGCGCGCACACACACACACAGAGGGAGAGGGAGAGAGAGAGAGAGAACACGCAAGTTCAGCATCACCAACCGCGAAAGAAAACAAGGAGAGAAGAAGCAAGAAGCAAGGGTGGGGAGGTGAACGTGGAAAGGAATCCATCGAGAAGACCTTGGGAGAGGGGCTTCCTCCGGTCGTCGCTCTGCATTGGTGGCCGCTGCTGATGCTGCACCGGCTCAGTTCTGTCCTGTTCTGTTGGCTGCCCGGTGCTGTGGCGGCGCGCGGGAGTGATGAGTGCGGTGGTGGTGGGAAGGGAGGCGAAACCGGGATGCGAGGGGGTTGGTTCCTTCCTTCTTTCCGTGCTTCTGCTCTGCTCTGTGTGCGCGCGTGAGTGTGTGTGCGGGTGAATGTGAGAGAGCGGAGCAGTTGGAAGGACGCGAGAAAAAGAAAGACTTACCCGAGGGAGGGAGGGTGAGAGGCGATGGTAGAGATAGAAAGAGAGTAGTTGGACTAATTAGTCAATAGATATTCGAGCTTCGACCGAAATAGATCTTCAATAATTATAAGAGTCAAAGAAAAGAAATACTTATTTTTATATTTGTTAATTTATTTCATTTTTGAATTATCATGTATTTTATATATTCATATATATTATTTTATAAGATAAATTAAACTCATTAGATAGATATGTCTTATATCCAATAGTAAGAATTTTCTTGACAATTTGATAAAAATAAAACTACAATAAAAAATTAGATACTGTTTAAAAATTTAATATAATTGTATGACACATATTTGGATATATGTTCATATGTAAATTCAGATTGAGAGAGAAAGTAAAATTTAAAATTTAAAATTCATAAATTATTAATTTTTATGTATTTTAAAATTTTATAAATTTAATTTTTTAATTATCATAAAAAATTATCAAAAAGTAAATAACAAAAATAATTTTTAATATAACGATGATGATAACAGAAACTTCTGTTTACTTTTATTTTTATTTTTGACTTTTGATTTAAAAGTAAAAGTAAATGTAAAACAAAAATACTCACTTCCACGTCTGCTTTAGTCTTAAATAAACCTTATAAAAAATCAGAACAAAAAGTACTATTTCCATTTCGATCTGGATCCGTTGAGAGCCCTATTGAACTGGAAGGAAGCGAGAAAAAGAAGGTGAGAGAGGGGGAGAGGGGATGGCTGGCACTTTGGGATGCTGTCACCATCAGAGTAGGGAAAAGGGGCAGGCCAAAAAAAGGCAGGGCGCATTTTGCAGAAAGGAAAAAGGCCCTTTTTTCCGACTCTTTTTAGGATGCCATCCTTACAAAGTTTGGCTCCTATCAACGTATTCTTCCATAAAATCTATTTGTACATGTAATTCCTTGTTTTTAACATACTATCCTTGAAACGTTTCATTCTTGTAAATGTGCTCTTCCTTAAATTCTATTTGTGGATGTAACCCAGGGATGTGCCTTTGGTATTTGTTACTTTTTTAAAAGAATTTCCACTTTTCAGTTTATATAATTTATGAATATTTTTTTATAAATCCCCTGTAATCTTCATATTTCCTTACAAGCCATCATAATGTTTGAACCATCCTTCAAAAGTCATTCCAGAGCGACTTTTTAAAAAAGATTGAGACTTTTTAAATGATTATAAGTATCAATAAGAAATATAAAGATTGAAGGGGCTTATAGAAAATGTTAATAGATTATAAAGATCGAAAAATAATATTTTTTTACAGGGTTACTCAGTTGGCTATGCCACGCCTTATCCAAATGACTTGGACATTAGGGCGTACTTTAGGTTGATTTGCTTAATAGGGTCATAAAAGATTACGACATAATCTTAAGTTGGGGACTGTTTGAAAATAGAATTACGTGAAAGATTCTAACCGTTAAAATTTTCTGTTAATAGGCAATGAGATGCCCTGGGTTTTCTTTTTTACATGAAGAGTTTTACTTACCGTAAGGTGCTGCACCGCCATACTATAGTGCTAGCACTAGTTCCAAATCTGAGCGATGCACGGCATTGGTTTGAATTTATTTTTAAAAAATTAATTTTAATTTTAAAATAAAAATTTTATATTGATTTAAATAATTTTACTTTAATAAAAAACTTAAAATATATATTAATTTAGGCATAATACTATTATTTAAATTTCTATGTCATATTAATATTTTTAAATTACCTCATAAAATTATTAAGACTTTTACTTACAAGTTGATATGGAATGGGCCTCCCAGTCCCATTTTGCCATGTGGAGTGCGCACATGAAGTTGTCTTCCCGCATAAATGCGTCCTAACGCTAGCTAAAAGAAAATAAAAATAATCTACCCACATACTGTGCTCCTCGAGCGCATCCTAAGGCGCTCGAGAGGATCCTGACACTCTCGAGCGCATCAGGATGCTCTCCTGCGCATGAGTTTAGTCTTGAGTGTATCAAGATGCGCTTGAGATCACATATGAAGGGATATATATATATTTTTTTACGAATATCAGGACAAATTTCTGCATAAGACAACCCATGTGTGCACTCCAGATGATGACGTGGGGTTGGGAGGCTCATTCCAATCAACTTGTTGCGGAGCAACATGTAAAACCCAATTACTAATCTAAAAAATACTCATGTAATAAATTTAAAATATAACTAACATCACTGTTCAATAAAGTTTTCAATTTGATATTGTTCAACCTTAAATATAGCTAAAATGACAAATTCTTGATACTTAAGAATAGATATTTAAAAAGTATACTTTAGATTAATATTTTTCGACTCACTTAAATATTTAATATGCTAATTATATTTTAACTATTAATTAATTAAAATACTCTGTTAAAATATAATTAAATATTTAAATAGTAAATAATTAATATGTTAATTATATTTTAATAATAAATTAACTTGTTTCAAGTACAAATACTCATTTAAATATATTAATTAAAGATGAGATTTATACAAAGTAGAACCAACTATTTTCTATGTGATAATTTTAAAATTAATGATATTTGAAAATTATTTAAAAATTACATCTAAAATGACAAATTCATGATATTTAAATTTTTTGATACTTAAGAATATATTTAAATTCATGATACTAAAATGACAAATTCATGATACTTAAATTTTTTAATAATAAATTCACTTGTTTCAAATACAAATAATCATTTTAAAAAGAGAAATATTAGAATTTTCAGCTAAACTGACAAATTCTTGATACTTAAGAACAACTGAATCAAGAGGACCGTTAAGAACAACTGAAATAACATATATATTCTTATGTATGGATAACATATAAAGGTTAGACTGTATTAGTTTTACTTACTCACCCAAATATCACACAATACTGAACATGCTCTAATAATGAGATTGGCATGCGTAGATCACCCACAACAGTTAATACTTAAAAAAATGAAAGTTCACAACAACCGACGTTCTATATCTGTGGAACTCCCAAAACTCAGATTTCATCGCATATGAGATGAATGCGACCAGATTTTTCAATATAATAAACATACGGAGAATGGGATTCAAGATAATTTAGTCTTCATCATTAAGAAAAAATCATCCCAGACTCCGGTCCCCTTTTTTCTTCCATCAAAATGATCCTATTTGGGTTGGTGATCTCTCCTTGGTGATAGTAGAACTAAACTATTTATCCTTATCATTGTAATCTAAAAAGAAAAAAAGATATGCTCATCAAATATGAATGTGCATATCTCAAATCCTCAATTAAGTAAGACATTTCAAAAATATACAACCTAAAGTGTGTTATCCATTATTAAGCACGATCATATTTTTTAACTTCTTAAATGATCTTATACTATCGGATAACCCCTTCTATGATATGTATTTACATGTAACCCTTTAAATTATAAGGTTAATTTTGAACTTTTTTTAGATAAAATATCATTATCCTGAGTATAACGTGTTATTGCTGGTGAGGGCTATTAAATAACAATACAAATAATATCTTCATTTAATTGAGAAGGTTGTACTCTATAGTAAGAAAAGTCTCTAAATACATGGACATGTTAATAAATATCACATTTTTCTTAGAAATAACCTAATGATTATGATTATTGATGTAGCCGAAGCTATCACGGTCGGATTCCGGGACTAGAATCCGAGACAGAAGAAGACCAACGGAGATCCGGACCGAAACCGGGGCGGAGCGCGTGGCCGAGATGCCGTGACCGGGAGGCACTCGGACGAAAGCTCGCCGAGAGCGAGTCGGACTCCTCAGGGCCGAAAGGGACTCGACTGGCGAAGGGCAACGTCGAGACCGGAGGAAGAAGACCGAGACTGGTGGCCGAGGTCAGCTCGGAGAGGTCGGCGAAGATTCAAACCGAAACCCCTGTAAGAAGAAGAAGAATCAGTCAGTAGAGGTCCCGGGCTTCGGCCTAAGAGAACCCCCTCCGACGGCTAAGTCAGCTTCTGAAGAAGATTCGATTCAGAAGGGAAAGAAGAAGAAGGAGCTTTAAAGTTTTTGGACTGTTGTCCTTAGTCAAGAAGACCTACCTTTGGTAATAAATAGCCGTGTATTTATAACGGAGGATAGAGGTTACTTAGTGGTGGCAGCCGATATAGGACTATGTTTTGGTTTATTGGTAAACCGCTATAGTGCATAACCCTCCCACCGGAGTGGGCCGGATACAGCTACTGGGCCGAAGGTTAGGGGCCGCCGTTGGGCCGAATGCCACTAGTGGGCTAAAGCCAATTGGGTTGAGGGCTGCTTGTGGGCTGAAGCCAATTGGGCTGAGGGCCGCTTGTGGGCCGAAGCCAATTGGGTTGATGGTCGCTTGTGGGCCGAATGCTGCTGGGCCGTTGTTATTGGGCTATTTAATGGGCCGAATCGGATTCTGCCCCATCACATGGCCTCCTACTCTTGTCGTTCTCGATTTCATGAAGCGGCGAGAGTAAGATCCGAATATCTTTCGGAAAAATAACATGGTTCGCACCTTGTTCGAAACTGTTACCACCTGTTTCTGAAAACTGGGAGATGAGTTTTTTGCCTTAGGTTGGCCGAGGGCTGGTGACAAACAGCCTCGTCTTAGGCCAGGACCCTATCGTAGACACCTTCGTCTCGGGCCGAGACTTGCTGACAAAACACCTTCGTCCCCAACGGTGAAGGCAAGACTTACAGAACACTTTAGAAGACCAGGAAAGAGTGGGAAAGACTTCGAGTCTCCCGCCTTCACAGTCGCGTCATAACAAACACAGGACACGTGTCGAACATCCGGCCGGGCTGCCGAAAGCACAAAAAGATCTCAGTCATTAACAGCGATCACCCGGATCGCAGCCACTTCGGCTCTCTGCCCAAGATTTCACCTGGATCGTCGCCTCTCCGGCCTTCGATACGAGGATCGGGACACGTGGCAAGCATCCGGACGAACAACTGAAAGGTCAAGCCGCATCTGGCCGTTGATTGCTTCCTCTCGATCCGGCAGCCCGCTCGTCATCATGGCGAAGGACAGGACACGTGTCACGCATCCAAGCAGGGCGGAGCCGAGGGGTGGGAAGATCTCGGCCGTCGATCCAGCACCGGACCCCCTCAAGTCCCCTTATAAATACCAACTCCTCTCCCCTGGCCACCGTTCTTTTGCCTTCTCCTTCCTCTGCGCCTGTGCATCCCTGCGAGCAGCTTCCTCAAGCGCCTTTGCTTCTCCGGCAGTGAGCATGCTATTGAGGGTGTTTGAGGACGCCTTGTCCATCGTCGGGGAGCTCCTTTTCGCCGGGAAGTCCTTTGTCACCGAGGAGGCTTTTCATCGCCGAGGAGACTCTTAGCCACCGGGGAGATCTTAGTCTGAGGGTAAGCCTCAGCTTCTGCCTTCTCTCTCTTTTGATTCATGTCCAGTAGCTCACCTTCGGCCGAGAGTAATTCTTCGGCCGAAGGCGATTCTTCTTACTCCTCGTCCAGACCTCCCCAGTCTTCTCTATCATCTCCCTTTTCTTCGAACTCCTTTCTTTCCGTTATGGCGGACGAGACAGAACCGGCTCCAGCTGCTGCTGAGCCTTCCACTTCCGGCCATCGCCCGGCCGAGATGGTTTCGGATGTAGCTAGTGTCCTTGATGTCGAAACCATCAAGGTCATAACTAACTACTATCTGATTCCATCTTGGATGGTTCCCATCCGGCCCGAGAGGCATACCAGAGCTAACACCGTTCGACCGGGCAACTTCTCAATTTATGAGCACAGCTTCCAGGCGGGCTTTCGTCTTCCTCTTCATTCCTTTATTGTAAATCTTTTGAGTTTTTATGGACTGGCTCCGTCCCAACTCTTTCCGAATTCCTGGCGGAAGTCTATGCTTTCCTGGCCTTGAATTCCTATCTCGACTTCAACCATTCTGTAAATATTTTTCGCTATCTTTTTAAGATAAAGCCTCAGGGGAAGTCTTCTTGGTATTGCTTCGTCCCTCGCTTCGGCCGGGGGATCTTCTCCGGGAAGCCCTCGTCCATTCACCGTTGGAAGGAGGGCTTTTTTTTCGTTTCTTTACCGGAGGGGGATAAGAGCGTCTGGCCCTTCCCTACCGAATGGGCACCCTTGGCCGAGGGCCTTTCCGACCCACCCACTCTCAGCCCCGAGCAGCTCGCTGATGCACACCTCTTCGAGGCTGAGGCTCTGCACAACATTGCAGAGCTCTTCGAGGACGAGGACAGGCTTATAAAGATAGGAGACTGGCCGGACCTGTCGTTCTCTCCTCCCCGGGTCTTTCCTTATCTTCCTCTTGAAGATACCCTGGGAGAGGTTGAGGAGGGAGCTACCGCGACCAGGTCTCCGGCCGAAGCCTGTCCGTCCGAAGAGGGCGCCGAAGCTACGACCGGGGGTAAGTCGGCTTTAAATCAAAGTTACAGTTTGAATTGTTGCTAACTCTCTTTTTTCTGCTTGCAGAGATGTCTGGTCTCTAGGGCCTGATCAGCCGGATCTCCAAGCAGTTGGGACAATCTCGACCGTCCCAGCCGCAGCCCGCGGAAGGGAGGACGGCCGGAGGGGTTCCGGCCCATCAACGCTCGGACTACGAGGCAGACTGCGGCTTCCGTCGAAGGCCGCGCTGCCACTGCTGCTCTCGAGAGGGAGCGGCAGAAGGGGAAGGCGGTCGCCGGAGGGAGCGGACGGCCGGAGAAGCGGAGCCGGCAAGATGATCCTGGTGAGAGGGAATCCGCCCTGGCGACCAAGAGGCCGGTGTCGGCACGGGGTGCCCCGCTTTCGTCGCCTCCCCAACCGCAGAGGGGTGACTCTCCTTCGGCCACCGGGGCCGGCGCGGAGACGCTGTCCTACCCCTTCGGGGCGGCCGGGACGCACATGTCCCGGGAGTATAGGCATGAGTCCTGGCGCCCGGACACGGGGGTCTTCACGGATGAGGGTCTGGAAGACTCCCGGACGTGTCTGCGTCTGGCTCGTAGCTGGACCTTCTCGATGGACAGGGATGAAATCAAGGAGCTTTCTTCGGAAGGCTTGTCCTTGCAGTGCGTTCGGCATGCCGTCTAGGTGAGAGCCCCTTCATCTTCATCCTTGTTCGTTGTTTCCCTTAGTTGCTTTAAGCTTATGTCTTCTGTCTTGTTTTCGGCTGTAGGCCGCGGTCATATGTGGGGCCCTTGCTCGCCGCCAGGCCATCATCCAGCAGAAGCTCCAGGACATCGACCAGGCCTCGGGCAAAGTGGCCTCGGTGCGGCGCGATCTCGAGGCCGGCATCGATGTCCTCATCGAGAGGAACTCGCAGCTTCGAGCCGAGCTAGAGGGCCAGAGGGAGGTGATCCACACCACTTCAGAGGCCAAGAAGAAAGCCGAGAAGGAGTTGGAGCGAGCTCGGGCCGAGATCGCGTTCCTGAAGGCCGAGATCCAGGACAAGGCTGAGGAGCGGGATGAGGAGCGTCGCCGCCATGCCGAGGAGGTTTCGGCTTTGAAGGCAGACTTGGAGGCAAAGACCAAAGAAGTCGACGACGTCGCTCGCACGGCCGTAGCGAGCTACAAGGAAGGCCCGGAGTATGCCGACGAGATGCTAGAGGCCGGAGCCAAGGCGGCCATGACTATGTTCGATCTGGGGATGGCCATTGCCCAAAAGGCGTGTCCGGAGGCGGATCTGACCGGCCTCGGCTACCCTAGGGATGAAGAGGGCGAGGAGATCTTGGCCTGGTGGCGAGAGCTCAAGGCCGAAAGAACCCCGGCTTCCCCGGAAGGCACCGTGGCCGAACCGGTCCAGGCTTCCCCTCCGGCATCTCCCGGCCAAGCTCCTATCGAGGTGGATGGCGAGGACGCCGAAAGCTAGCCTGGGGGCTTGTCCCGGTTATTTTTGTTTTTCAAGATGCCAAGGCCAGGCATACGGCCTGTTTTTGTACTTGTGTTTATATAGAAGGCATTTTGCTTATGCTTGCTTCATGGTACGTCTTTGGAGTAGAAAGCCGAATTTGATTCTGCATGTGGTCGAAACCATGTCGCTCTCGATACGGTTTGCATGGCCGAAGCCACTCCCGGTACGGTTTGCACGGACTTAGAGAATAATGCCGCTCCCGATACGGTTTGCATGGCCGAAGCCACTGCCGGTACGGTTTGCATGGACTGAGAATAATGCCGCTCCAGATACGGTTTGCATGGCCGAAGCCACTCCCGGTACGGTTTGCACGGACTTAGAGAATAATGCCGCTCCCGATACGGTTTGCATGGCCGAAGCCACTCTCGATACGGTTTGCATGGACTTAGAGAATAATGCCGCTCCCGATACGGTTTGCATGGCCGAAGCCACTCCCGGTACGGTTTGCACGGACTTAGAGAATAATGCCGCTCCCGATACGGTTTGCATGGCCGAAGCCACTCCCGGTACGGTTTGCACGGACTTAGAGAATAATGTCGCTCCCGATACGGTTTGCATGGCCGAAGCCACTCCCGGTACAGTTTACACGGACTTAGAGAATAATGCCGGACACAATAATTCAAAACAAAAAATATATTCATGGTATCCGGCTGAATTCCGGGAAAATACCTTACATAAAATAGCGCCGAAGGCGCTCCACGTTCCAAGTGTGAGGGAGAGGTTGGCCTGAAAGGGTCTCCAGCCGATAAGCTCCTCGTCGGATTACTTCTCGTATGCGATAAGGGCCCTCCCAATTCGGAGATAGCTTTTCTGCGGCTTCGGCTGGCTTGGACGCGTGGGCGTTCCGCAACACGAGGTTCCCGGCTTCAAAACTTCGGGACTTCACTCGAGCGTTGTGGTATCTCGCCATGCGCTACTGATAAGCCGCCAGCCGAATGCGAGCTTGATCTCTTGTCTCTTCTATAAGATCAAGGTGATCTCTCAGGGCTTCATCATTAGCCTCCGGATCGTAAGTAAGAACCCTCGGAGACGGCAGGCTGACTTCAATGGGAATGACCGCTTCCACCCCGTAGGCCATCTGGAACGGGGTTTCGCCAGTAGGGGTTCGGCTTGTTGTCCGATAAGCCCATAGAACGCTTGGCAGCTCTTCGACCCATCGGCCTTTAGCCTTGCCGAGGCGAGTCTTCAGTCCTCGTAATAGGCTTCGGTTAGTGACTTTGACTTGGCCATTCGTCCGAGGGTGAGCTACCGAAGCGAATTTATGAAGAATACCGAAGCTTGCGCAGTTGTCTTTGAACCGGTAGCTGTCGAACTGCTTGCCATTATCTGAAATGATTGCCCGAGGGATGCCGTAGCGGCAGATAATAGACTTCCATACGAAGTTCCATGCATTATTATCGGTATGGACGCAAGGGGTTCAACTTCAACCTACTTGGTGAAATAGTCCACTGCCACAATAAGGAATTTCCTCTGGCAGGATATCAATCCCCCATTGGGCAAAAGGCCAAGGGTCTGACAGAGGTGTCAGGAGAGTTGCCGACTGATGAATGAGTGAGCTGAACCTCTGGCATTGGTCACAGCAGCGGACGAGAGCAACTGCGTCTTCTCGAAGTGTTGGCCACCAGTATCCTTGCCTTAGGAGTTTGTGGGTCAAGGCCCTTCCTCCTGCGTGTGCTCCGCAGATTCCTTCTTGTACTTCCCAAAGGGCATAATCGGTTTCGGCCGGACCGAGACATCGAAGGAGTGGCCGGCCGAAGGACTTCTTATACAACGTCCCCTCCAGAATAAGGAAATGGGAAGAGCGCTGCCGGACGCGCCTTGCTTCATTCGGATTGGACGGGACCTCCTCTCGGAGGAGAAAAGCGACTAGGGGAGTCATCTAGGTCTCTACTTTGGATTCATTCATTTGCATGACCTTAGATTCGCCGAGACTTGGCTCAGCCAGCTCCTCTACTAGGACCATTCGGCCTCCTCTCCCGTCCTGAGTTGACGCTAGCCGGGAAAGAGCATCGGCTCTAGCGTTTTCGGCCCGAGGGATCCGCACAATCTGAAAAGAAGTAAATTTAGCTAGGATTTTGCAGGTTACCTGGAGGTAGGACGTCATTAACGCGTCCCGGGCCTCGTACTCCCCGGTGACTTGGTTGGTGATAAGCTGGGAATCGGTGAATGCCCTTATGCTTCACGCACCGAGCTTTCTAGCGGCCCGAAGGCCTGAGATAAGGGCTTCGTACTCTGCGGCATTGTTGGTAGCCGGGAAAGAGAAACGCAGTGCATACTCTGTGACGACCCCTTTTGGAGACGCCAAGATCCACCCGGCGCCACTGCCTGAAGAGCACGCGGACCCGTCGACGTATAGTTGCCATTCATCCGAGGATGAAGGAGCCGAAGAGGATTCGGTTTCAAGAGTAGGTCTGACTTCCGGCTGAGGGACCGAGGATGCTTCGGGCGTGAGCTTGGCAATAAAGTCGGCCAAGGCTTGAGCTTTTATCGCTGTCCGAGGCCCATAAGAGACTCCCAGTTTGATCGCCCATTTTGCTAGCCTCCCGGACACTTCTAGCTGAGAGAGGACTTGCCTCAGAGGTTGATCTGTGAAGACCTTTATTGAATGCGCGAGGAAGTATGGCCAGAGCCTCCTCGCGGAAGCGACGAGGGCCAAGGCCAGCTTTTCTAGGGCCGGATACCGAAGCTCTGCTCCGTGGAGGGCTCGGCTTATATAATAAACTGGCCTTTGTACGCCATCTTCTTCCCGGACGAGGATGACGCTGATAGCTGCTTCAGACACGGCGAGATAAATGAATAGCTGTTCTCCTCGAACCAGTTTAGACAAGACGGGAACATCGGAGAGATAGGCTTTCAGCTGATCGAAGGCCGACTGACACTCGTCCGTCCAGGAGAAATTGATAGTCTTCTTCAGCAATTTGAAGAAGGGAAAACAGTAATCCGTCGCCTTTGACATGAAGCGGCTTAACGCAGCTATCCTTCCACTCATCATTTGGACCTCTCGGATGTTGGCCGGAGGGCGCATCTGGATAATAGCCGAAACCTTCGCAGGATTAGCTTCCACCCCTCGGCGAGTGACCATGTAGCCGAGGAACTTCCCGGAGGCCACGCCGAAGGCACACTTGGTAGGATTCAGCTTCATTTTATACCTGCGCAAGGTGGAGAATGTCTTGGCCAAATCGGTCAGATGGTCCACAGCGATGCGGCTTTTCACCAGCATGTCGTCGATGTAGACCTCCATATTGCGGCCGAGCTGCGGAGCGAACATCTTGTTGACAAGACGCTGATAAGTTGCTCCGGCATTCTTCAGACCGAATGGCATCCGGGTGTAGCAGTACAAGCCGAGGTCCGTTGTAAAGCTTGTCTTGTCCTCGTCGTCCGGATGCATTCGGATCTGGTGATAGTCTGAATAGGCATTGAGGAAGTGAGCAGTTCGTGGCCGGAAGTGGCGTCCACCACCTGGTCTATCCGAGGCAATGGAAAGTTGTCCATCGGACAGGCCTTGTTGAGGTTGGTGAAGTCTACACACATTCGCCACTTGCCGTCCTTTTTGGGCACCATCACTACATTGGCGATCCATTCGGGATTGTGCACCTCTCGAAGGTGTCCTGCGTTCAGTCCCTTCTGTACTTCAGCTTGGATGGCCGTCCTTCTTTCTTGGTTGAAGATACGCCGCTTCTGCTTGACCGAAGGCTGGTTGGGGTCGACGTGCAGCCGATACTCCTCCACCTCCGGGTCGACTCCGGGCATGTCCGAAGGGGACCAGATGAAGACGTCGAGATTTTCTTTCAGGAATTCGACAAGTCTTTCAGCTTTAGTCTTCTCGAGGCCGGAACCTATCATTAGTGTCCGGCCTTCTCCTCCTGGAACCGGAACGGTTGTAAGTTCTTCTCCTGGGGACGCTTCGGCCGAAGATTCGATCGAGAGGGATTCGGCCGCAGCCTTCCCTTTAACCGAGATCATATAACATTGCCGGGCGACTTCTTGATTTCCCCTGGCTTCGCCGATTCCGTAGCTGGTGCGGAACTTAAGCTTCTGATGGAAAGAGGAAGGTACAGCTCCAATTCCTCCGATCAGCCTTCGGCCAAAGATGGCGTTGTAGGCCGAGTCGACCTTTACGATGGCAAAATCCGTTTCAACGGTTAATTGCCGAGGGGTTGTACCTAGGGTTACAGGGAACCAGACGATGCCTTCTACTCGGCAAGGCGAACCATTAAAGCCGAATAGAGGCCCCCGGTGATATCAGCCTCGCTCAAACCCATTTTTACAAAACAATCGTAAAAAAGTACATTTGGGGCACTTCCATTATCAACAAAGATACGATGAACATCGTAACTTTTCATTACAGCATTTACAATTAGGGTGTCGTCGTGAGGAACCTGAATGTCGGTCAAATCCTCCTGGCCGAAGATGATGTCTTCTTGACGAGACCACTTCGGCTCGATGTCGACTGCTGCTACCTCTGCCGTAGCATCGGCTTGACGACACCTTGCTCCCTCTCCCGGCCCCCCGGATATCATCATAATCGATTCGGCACTGGGTCGTTGATGGGATGCTTCTGCCGGGGCCGGAGCCGCCTTTGGTTGAGGTGGGGCTCCTTTATCCGGGAGCTGCTGCTGCCGTGCTGCTCCGGGAACGTCCCGGTCCTGCCGCTGTTAAGGCTCGTCGGTACTGCGGCAGACGGCCTTCTCGGATGAGGCGATCAATCTCCTCCCGAAGGTGCCGACATTCGTCAGTTGAATGGTCGGTCTCCTGATGGTACTCGCAGTATTTGCGGGGTCCCTTCGGCGAGGATCAGTCTTGATGCGCTCAGGCTGCCGAAGCATACCTTTTACCTCCATGAGCATCCAGGAGGGTGGAGCAGGTAGCGGTAGGTATCGCTGCTGCGGATCCCGGCGCTTATCTCGGTCCCATTCTTCCCTCCGGTATCGCTTGCGAGATGGCTCCTGATCTTTCGGGCGAGGACGAACCAGAGGCGTAACCGCCAATGGTGCCTCGATAGTGCTATTGCCCTTGGACATCATCAGGGCTTCCAAGTTGATGTACTTATGGGCCCGAGCCACTAGGTCCTGGAAGGTGGGGGGATGGCGCTTCCCGATAGAGCTGAGAAGCCCTTCGTCCGTGCATCCACTGATCACGGCCGAGACCGTGATCGAACTATCCAGGTTTGGAATTTGGGCGGCTTTGGCCCGAAACTTAGTGAAATACTCTTGAAGGGTCTCGGTAGGTCCTTGCCGAATGGCTAGTAGACTGGCCGAGGTTTTACATTGCCGAGTGGCATCATAGAATTGGTCGATAAACAGTTGGCCTAACTGTACTAGAGAGTGAATGGAATTGGGGGCCAATGTCTCGAACCAAATCAAGGTTGTCTTTTCTAGGGTGAGGGGGAAGAGACGCCAGCGGACTGCCTCGGAAACCCCTCGGACAGAGAGGTAGGAATTGAATCTCTGGAAGTGGCAGACCGGATCTGTCATTCCATCATACAGAGGGCCTTTCGGCAGTTTAAAGTTTGGAGGTACCTCGATGGCCAGAAGTTCTGGAGAGAAGGAAGTCTGCTCCAAGATGGTGCTGGCGAGAGGTGCTCCATACGGCCGGGACACCATCTGCTGCATCTCCTTCCTCATCGTTGTCAGCCGCTGGTCCAGATCCGGGGCGATCGAAGTGGTGACCGAACGTCCTTCGGCCTTGGTCGGATGAAATCCAGACGAAGTATAGTCGGGCTCCGTCAGGATATGACTGGTGCAAGGGGCTCGGCCTGGCGGCCCGAACGGCTCGTTACGTGCCGAGACCGCCTCGTCGTGGAATGCTCGCGAGGGGGTTGGCTATACCCTTGTGATTTGAGTAGGATAGAATTGAGGAGGAGGTGGAACCTAGTGCGGGGGTTGGTTCAGTAATCCCATATGCTGGGCGATTGCTGACACCATATCTCGTAAGGGCGCCAAAGAGGTGACAGTAACGGCTAGCGTAGCCACTTGCTGCTGAAATTCTTCCACCCGGTCATCTCGGGGAGCGACAGACTCAGGTATAACTGGAAGTGCAGAACCTTGGGGAAGGACAGACGGAGTACTTTCGGAGTGGAGTGCCTGCGCTGGACTCGCCCGCATCTCTGCCTCGTCTTGGTCGGATCGTCTGGTCACTGGACGATGAGACATGACCTCTTGTTGGATTCCCACAGACGGCGTCACGTGATGTAGCCGAAGCTATCACGGTCAGATTCCGGGACTAGAATCCGAGACAGAAGAAGACCGACGGGGATCCGGACCGAAACCGGGGCGGAGCATGTGGCCGAGACGCCGTGGCCGGGAGGCACTCGGACGAAGGCTCGCCGAGAGCGAGTCGGACTCCTCAGGGCCGAAAGGGACCCGACCGGTGAAGGGCGACGTCGAGACCAGAGGAAGAAGACCGAGACCGGTGGCCGAGGCCGGCTCGAAGAGGTCGGCGAAGATTCAAACCGAAGCCCCTGTAAGAAGAAGAAGAATCAGTCAGTAGAGGTCCCAGGCTTCGGCCCAAGAGAACCCCCTCCGACGGCTAAGTCAACTTCTGAAGAAGATTCGATTCAGAAGGGAAAGAAGAAGAAGGAGCTTTAAAGTTTTTGGACTGTTGTCCTTGGTTAAAAAGACCTACCTTTGGTAATAAATAGCCGTGTATTTATAACGGAGGATAGATGTTACTTGGTGGTGGCAGCCGATATAGGACTATGTTTTGGTTTACTGGTAAACCGCCATAGTGCCTAACCCTCCCATCGGAGTGGGCCCGATACGGCTACTGGGCCGAAGGTTGGGGGCCGCCGTTGGGCCGAATGCCGCTAGTGGGCTAAAGCTAATTGGGCTGAGGGCTGCTTGTGGGCCGAAGCCAATTGGGCTGATGGCCGCTTGTGGGCCGAATGCTGCTGGGCCGTTGTTATTGGGCTATTTAATGGGCCGAATCGGATTCTGCCCCATCAATTATTATCATTATCCATAAGATAAACGATCCAAATACATTTTACTGCATAACAAGAAAAAAAAATTACAACTATGCGGGTTCCTTCAACAAGTTCTGCACGCGGCATGGCCTCGCTAGGTGATAGAGCTGAACTGGTCGCACTCAAGAGCTGGCATGCTTCATGTTTTCACCCACACGGTGACTTCTCTAAAGGTATCTTCAAGGGCGATGGTAGTAGAATGGTTAATAAGGATGTTAATTGGGCTCGCTAGTCACTTTTTTTTTGGGAGAGAGAGAAAGAAGAGATGCATGTTTGAAGAGAGAGAGAGAGAGAGAAAAAGTGAGGTGTAATGAAGCAGACTTTTCGGGAATAGTAATGGGAATAGGAATGTAATCAAACCCAAGAGAGACTTTTCGGGAATAAGAATTGTTGCGTTAACTTCAGTTTTCTCTCCTAATAAAAGTTGGACCGAAAAATAGAGAAATGATTAGTCTCTCTTATTAAGATTTTTTAATAATAATTTTTGGAGGGAAAGAACCACAAAGTGCTATGTAAGCTAGACTCAAAACTCTGTTTTATTATATAGTATAGATATAGATACCCTAAAAAAATTAAGTTGTTCTAGGTATCCCTAAAAGTCTTACATGCTCGTACAACTTGATCTTCAATTAGACAATTAAAAAAAATCTAAAAAATTAGAAATTATTATTACATTCAACCCATTAAGGGTGTTTTTCTTATTGTTCATTGATGCTCTATTCTAATTCTTTTTTTAAGTTTTTTGGTCATCCGATCATAGATCAAACTATGCGAGCATATGGAGTATGCAAGACCCGACCTTAAAAAACTTGGGAAAAAAATGGCGTATTAGCACGGTCATGCCATGCAGCACCATGGAAATGTAACCAGTAAACCCTTGCATAAATCTCATTTTGATAGTTAATGTTAAGTATTATAGACACTGACTTTTCAAAAATGCTGCTAAAGGTGTGGATTGTAACACATGTGGCATCGCAATCTGATCATCTAGCAAAACGGTTTGAAACAAACACAGAGTCCGAGGATCATTCAAGTTCCTTCTATATTAAAAAGGTAAAAATGGGATCATGTCCTTATATGATCCAACATGTGGTATAATCTAAGGGCCTGCAATGTTGTTGAGTAAGTATCACTCTTTCCAACTATATGATACAACTAGAGGGATTCATATCTAAAGAACATTTAGACAGGGTGTGCAAACTTCAACGATTCATTTATAAGATGAAGCAGGCTTCTTAGGAATATAAGATTTAATGAGGAATCTTATGACTTTTAAGAATGAAGAGATGAACCATATGTATACTAAATGTCAGTGGGAGTACGGTCTTATTTTTGTACTATATATAGATGACATACTACTCATTGAGAATGATATAAGTATATCATCATCATTGAAGATCTAGTTGTCAAATAATTTCTAATAAAAGACTTGGGTGAAGTATCATGTATATTGGAGATAAAGATCTATAGAAATAGATCTAGGAGGATGTTAGACTTGTCCTAATCAATGTACATAAACATCATTGTGAAAAGATTTAGCATGAAAAAATTCAAGAGAGATCTTATATCGATGAGACATAAAATTTATTTTTCAAAAGATATTTCTCTTAAATTTTTTGAAGAGAAATAGCACATGAATAGAATTTCTTACATGACTACAATTCCTTATGTATCAGCAATAGAATCCGTCATGTATGTTGAGTACTGATAAACATAGATAGGGAGAGGGGCAGGGCATAAAGAAAAAGTACACACACCATACTGTGAGAAACACAATACAAAGGATTAGAAGAAACCCAAGTAAAGACTTTCAATCGTCGGACAAACATCACTGAAAATGACTTTGGGGGATGAGGTTTAGATTGGACGGAGGATGACATCCGCGAAGATGCTTGCGTGGGATTGGTCGAAAAAGACTATGCCACTTTAACAGTAGGCCAGGTGAGGGCTCATAGACGCACGTCAACAAGAACGTACAGAATGCGCACATGATCTTGAGATCCGACACCCATCTCCAGGAACGTAATAGGATCATAAACCTTTAAAAGAAGCACCACAGAGGATTGCAGAGCAAATTTCATGCGCATCCTTCTCTAGGACTAGCCTTTCCACTGCTAATTTGCGGGGGTCGTGGCCATCTTTGCCAAGATCCGACACCCATCTTTATTTATTCATTTTTACCTTCTTGGTTATCTTCCTGATCTAACATCCATAAGCTACTCCTTTGAGATGGTAACCAAAGTTGTATGGTGTTTCATGGTCGCTCCCCCTCCCGGTTTTGCGTAAAATTGTAGACATCTCAGGAGAGATCTAACAAAAAATATACAAGGAGAGATATCTAACAAAAAGTTAAGCTTTTTCATTTTTTGTCATCACAATCTTTTAACATTTTATATTACTCTCTACATTTTGTATGTTGATTTTAAACCGCCTATTGTCTTTGAACCCTCCTTAAAAAAAGTCCCTAGGACGAGTAACTATTAAATAATACTTAAGTTAGGTGTGCCCTCTAAAACCCACCCACCTCATATTAAAAAGAATAAAAACTATCATAACATTTTAAATATTAAAATAGACTCCTTAGATTCGCCTTAGATTTAATCCTATTCCCCTGACTTTAATTTTTGAAGTCCAATCTTGAGAATCAATTGCAACTGTTCGATCAAGTACTCATAAAAAAATAATGTTTAAAAATATGAAAATAAAAACAAATAAATTCGTCAAGTTAACTCTTAAGATTGGTCTCATCTCTGAAATTTTAATTTTGATTCCTAAACAACGAGACAATTGACTGGATGACTCTAGTTAATTTCATTGATCGGTCAATAAAAATCAAATCCAAAGAGATGGACATCAACCTAGAGGAGAGCATGTGAATATTTTAAGTTTTTAGTGATTTTTATTTTTCTGCACATCAGGAAAAAAATATATATTCTTTTTCTCATCTTAAATTATTCGGATATGAATAATATTCTTATTTTTATCTTTTAAACTATATTCTTTTATAACCGTTTTCATATATCATTTACGTCCCTGCCTGAGAGTAATGATATTTTTCAACCGCATCCTCCTCCTCGGGGGGTCACTGTGCAAGTTTGCCTCTCCAGCTTTCCCTTCTCCCTGTCTCTCACTTTGCAAGCTGAGTTCTGGCCTCTCGTCGGTGTTTTTTATGTGTATACCTCATCTCAGAAGTCAGAAGACTCAGAACCCAGCCAGCAGAAGGTGTTCTGTTCACCACATGACACGACGCGAGTGCACATGTGACCGCTCGCGTCTCATTCCCCGGTCAGACAGCTGGCAGCCGCTCGCAGAAATCTAGAGTCAGGCCAAACTACCTTGCCCTCACAGTTACACAAAAAAGGAACACATGGGTAAAAGATTTCTTTAATAATCCCTCCTGGTCCCGGGGCTTCGGCAGGCGTCCGGTCCGGTCTGGTCCCACGCACGGATCACGGTTTCACGGCGCAGTGCGACGCCCGCCGTGAGTAGCCGTACCCTCAAGTAGGTGTGGTGATGTGTCTCGAGAACCCAATTATTTAACTCTTCTTTAATTTAACCGCTGATTTTAGAATAGTATTTTTTTTTTACCACCTACAGATAAATTTGATTTTTTAATAACTGTGGAAATGGATAATCTTATTTCTGAACCCACTCTGATAGTGAGCGTTAAGATTAAATTACATAGAATGTCGACTTTGATTCTAATTTTATGTTGTGTTGTAAAACTTATTATAGCGTAATTTAGAAAGAAGGTTAATTCTATTTTATGTTTTCACATGATGAGACAAGCTTAAATATGATAATTTTGTCTCTCTTAAAAATAGTTAATTGTTACTTTAATTTTGATTGGAAGTATAAATTTAGAGGTTAATTTGTATTTCGATTTTAAATTTCAGAACACATTTTTTACCATGAGCTATCTGATAGTCCACGAATAATTACTTCTCTACAAAATATGTAAAATTTTGCGGTCTGCAGACATAATAATTTCCGATGATCAACCGACAGTAAATAAAAATATATCCTATTTAGCAGATGCGATAATGGATAATTCACTATTCGGACTTTATCCGACCCATTGACGGCCCTAATAAAGTCTAGGCGATACTGTACGGCCGTCATGGGGAAGGGTTGAAGGCTTAAAAATATGTAAAGTAAAGGATCTCGTCCCTTGTCTCCTTCTTCTTTGCATGGCCGTCGGTTTGCACAGGTGGCGGGGGTACCAAGTACTCCAAAGTGGAGTGGTTGTGCAGGATTCTTTTTGTAGCAATCTTTATAACTACAGTGAATTTGAAATAAATTTATATATCTTGTATATCGGTCTTTTATAAACTTAAATTTTTAATTTTTAATTCGTATTATTTACTTCAATCAGTTTTTCTTAATTCTATCATAATTAAACATGAGTTTAAGTTTAACTCACTTTAAAAAAGTCACTTAAACTCTTATTTAAAATTTGAGTTTTACTTGCTTGATACACTAATCGTCAACCTTGTATCGATTGTCTGTGTAGTCAAAAATTTGAAAAAAATAATTTTTTAAAGGTATCTTCAAACATGCCTCACATGTCTGGATAACTCATTCTCCGATCAGAAGATTCAAAAAAAATTTAAAAATTAAAATTATTATTAAGCTAGACTCATAATTAGGGTCACCTTCTATTGTTCACTTGTAAATTTTTAATTTTTAGATTCATTTCAAATATTTTCATCTATTTTAATATTAATTTGAAAATAATTCTATGAATATTTGTTTCTTCCAGACGATTCTTAGTTAAAAGGTTTTATTGTATATTAAGTCTACATAAATCAATATCAAAATACGTAAAATACAATGATTTATTTCAAATTCATTATGTTTATAAGAGTCAATATAAAAAAAGGACTTTTTTTTAAAGGAGGGAACCAAGGCAGCTGGAGCAAGATCAACAAGGAGACGAGAATTTTTGGCTGCCATTATTTTACTAGTTTCTCTTTCTCTTTGTCTCCCTTAGAGATGATTTTATTACCCTTTCTTTGTTCATAAAGATTCTTTTTTTAACAAATGTTAATAAAAATCTTTTTCAATAGAAAAAGTTGAAGTATATGGATCCTCATCTATTCTCCTCAAGTAAAAAAATAAAAAAAATTCATATCACCAAGATGATTATGTTTTCTTTGAATAGTTATTTTGAATACAAAGGATCTCATCACTACTGAGAGTAACATTCTCTTCACATACTCCAGCATATATAAACAACAATCAAATAAAGGTCTCCATAAACTAGGTAGAGAAATTTGAAAACCACCGCCGTTGCTCAGCTACAAGCTCTCTAGTTCTATAAACATACTTGTACTCCCTTGCCCCGTTCTCTTCAAATGATCTCTATGCATCAATCACATTAGCATGGATATGTGATTTAGTGAGACGTATTCCATCTCATTATTGAGTTGGATCATTTCCTCCACAATTTATCCTACCTTATAATGTATTGCTCATTTACTCATGATAAGCAGAAAAATATTAAGATTGCTTGATTACTATCTAGTCTTAAATTTTCATCATTTTTATCTTTCAAACAGGCTTTTGTAAATCAATGAGCATAATCTCCAAAGACACTCTATCCTTGAATTATCACACATCTTTTCACACATATATCACTTCAATTAATTGTTGGAAGTATTTCTTGTATCATAAAATATCCTTTAATCTGAAAATCTTTTAGAAATTAAATGACCTTATATATATATGTAGATGATGATTTTTAAAGTTTAGTCCCTATAAAGATATACATTTGAAAAATGGACCCTCGTATCTTGTAGTCTTAAGAATGTCTTAAAAAAACTTAACTTCTTTTAGAAATAAGGACCTCTGATGAACAAATGTCTGGCTGATGAGAACATACTTGGAATATTATTGAAATGTTCCCTTAAACACCATCAAATAAAATGGGAAGTGCTAAAATGATGTTCTTGCCATTCAACGGCGAATTTCTAGCTATTCTAAAACATTCAGATTTTGATCCCTAAACATATATAAAATTGGAAAAAAAGTCCCCAACAAAAGATTCTTTCTAAGGACTATTTAAATGCAGCAAATACCTAATCATTGGAAGCTAATTTAGGTGCAAGAATTTCATTATTAAAAAATACAATTTACAGAAATTAGAAGAAGATCGAGTGTTAATGTATTTGTTTTTCCTCCCTGTATAACTTATTGGCATGTGGTCTCATCAGCAAGTGTGATCAACTGCTCCACATTGAGTAATTATTTCTCAATATCAAAGTTTTGTTGCATTTGAACATAGTCTTTCTTAAGTATCTTTTGTAATTTTATACATTTTTTACGGATTTAATCTAAATACTCTTTAAATTATCTAAAAGACTCGACACGGGATAGAAAGTCATCTTATACCTCTTCGTTATTTGATTGTGTTTAAGGGAATATATCCTAGAAATATTCTCATCAACCAAATGATTGTTAACCAGAGGTTCTTTGAGCTTCTCATCAACCAAATGATTGTTAACCAAAGGTTCTTATATCTGAAAAGAGTCACACTTTTTTGGAGGCACCTTTAAATTGGTAAGGTGCACGAATTTATCTCTCTCTCTCTCTCTCTCTATATATATATATATATGTGTGTTTATAAGCAATTAAAAAGCTAACAAAATGTGCTAACTATTGGGTTTTCTCGGGTTTCTTCGAATCGCTCACGCAGTGGAAAATAAAATAATAAACAGCGATCCGTTCCCGTTTCGAAAAAACTAAAACTACGATTATCGGATAATCGATTCTCACCGTGTGCGGATTCGAATCCGCAACCGTTCGGTTCCGTCGGTGCGACACCGCAAGTCGCGCAAGCGTCCGGCCACTAGCGAAATCCATACGATCCTCCCCGCGACGGATATCCTTGCGTTTCTCGTTCTTCGCAGCCCACGAAACCTCCGCCGGTCGCCGTAACGATCGCCGCAGCGCGCGGACGATTTCCCGTCGAACGGGATTCGGAGAAGCGGCGGAGCAGATCTGGATCTGTCTGGACGCCAGAGAAAGAGAGAAACTGAGGAGGGGCGGCTAGGGTTGGCAGCAGCTTGGCCTGCTTAGCCCGTTCGCTATGTCTTATACTAACCGCGAGGTTTTTCATAAAAACCCCCGGTTTATATAAAACCCACTTGTTTATCCATCGCCTTGAGAATCATGTGCGTGTGACCCTCTAGGCCAAAGTACCAGTCCAGTTAATGGCCCAACAAGCCCAGTGACTCCTCACTGGCTTTATTAATCAATTAATAACCTTTTATTAATTAATTAATCAATCGAATTGATGTCGCACATCGAATTCGACAGGACCTCCGATCACGTTGGGTGCCAAGCAACACCGCGTGAACCCGGAAGGTATTGGGGTTAAGTAACCCACTCTTGGAATCTTTCCGCCGACAGTTACCGCACGGATATAATCTTTCATTCGTACAATACTCTCGAGTCAACTCAGGGTATGGCGAGCTGTCAAACCATAACCGGTCGACTCACTTGGATTGGATGCCGCTGATGAATATCGAAAAACTCATTTCCCGATATTATCGTCCGCCCTGGCTAGGGACTTTCGCGCATCCTTCCTAGAGCATTCTCTTTCTAAGTACCAAGAGCGAATGATTCCTTATTGACACACAATTCCCTTCGACGGTATTCTGCTGTACCCAATCCTTGGCGTATTAGAATCCCGTGGCTAGAGATTCGTAAACCAAGGTCAAAGCACAGAAGTCCACCGACAAGGTGTCTTTGGTGTCTCAGGTCCGAAGACCATCCACGCAACTGCGACAATAGAATCAAGCTGGTTGACAGTGAGGTACAATACCATCCAACGATTCAGTCGGATCAGTTCAGTGAACTCATTTTCCAATGAGCACCTACAGATTCGCCTTAGTGTCTCCACACAAGTGACTTATGAGATCAGTCACCCTCATCATATGAGCAGGAATAATCTGTACTAGTCTAACCGGATATCCGATGTCCTTCTCGGATATCCTCCGACTAGGAACAATTAAGAATATGTGTGTTTAAGTGATCAGTCTCATTAGTATAATCTCATCATAATCTGATCACTATAGCACATATTCACGGACTTCATTATGAAACGATAATTAATGCGATTTACACATAATGAATATTATGCCATTTTATTAATAAATGAACGAGATTTACATAGTCAGATTGGCTTGTAGGCCACCTAAAACTAATAATCTCCCACTTGGACTAAAGCCAATCACCTTTATACAATAAGCCTATAGACTCTAGGTGACGCTTAAACACAATTTGAGCCAACGGCTTCGTCAGTGGATCTGCTACATTGTCGACGGATGGAACTCTTTCCACTACTACATCTCCTCTGGATATGATCTCTCTGATAAGATGAAAGCGCCTCAGAATATGCTTCGATTTCTGATGAGACCGCGGCTCTTTCGCTTGCGCAATGGCTCCATTGCTGTCGCACAATAGTGGAACAGGCTCAGAGATGCTGGGAACTACACCGAGGTCGGTGATGAATTTCTTCAACCACACAGCTTCTTTGGCTGCTTCAGCTGCAGCGATGTACTCAGCTTCAGTTGTCGAATCTGCAGTGGTTACTTGCTTGAAACTCTTCCAGCACACTGCGCCTCCGTTCAAAGTAAACACGAATCCAGATGTAGACTTGCTATCATCTGGATCCGACTGGAAACTCGAGTCAGTAAAGCCTCACAGTTTTAAGTCACCTCCTCCATAGACAAGAAACATATCCTTAGTTCTTCTAAAGTATTTAAGGATACATTTCACTGCCTTCCAGTGCTCTTCGCTTGGATCAGCCTGAAATTTGCTCGGAACACTTAGAGCAAATGCAACATCAGGCCGTGTACATAGCATGGCATACATCATAGATCCTATGGCAGAGGCATAGGGTATTCTATCCATGAATGCCCTCTCATTAGGAGTCTTAGGAGACTGCTCCTTTGAGAGACTAATTCCATGTCTCATCGATATGAGACCTCTCTTGGAATTTTTCATGCCAAACCTTTTGACTATGGTATCTATGTACAAGGATTGGGTCATTCCAAGCATCCTCTTTGATGTATCTTTATAGATCCGTATTCCCAATACGTAGGATGCTTCTCCCAAATCTTTCATGGAGAAGTTTTTCGACAGCCAGATCTTTACTGATGACATCATAGTTACATCATTCCCAATGAGTAGTATGTCATCTACGTAAAGAACTAGAAAAGTGACTGCACTCCCACTGGTCTTCTTGTACACACAAGGCTCATTTTCATTTTTAATGAAGTCATAAGACTTGACAGCCTCGTCAAATATTATGTTCCAGCTCCGGGAAGCCTGCTTTAGTCCATAAATGGACCTCTGAAACTTGCACACTTTATCTGGAGATTCTTTGGATGTGAAACCTTTTGGTTGTATCATATACACCTCTTCCTCAAGGTTACAATTGAGGAAGGCAGTCTTTACATCCATCTGCTAGATTTCATAATCAAAATGTGCAGCAATGGCGAGCGGAACTCTGATCGACTTTATCATGGCAACTGGTGAGAAAGTCTCGTCATAGTCAATTCCTTGCCTTTGACGATATCAGTTTGCCACCAACCTTGCCTTATATGTGTCGATCCGTCCATCAGCACCGATCTTTCTCTTAAAGATCCACTTGCAGCCGATGGGTACAATACCCTCGGGCAAGTCTTCCAAGTTCCAAACTTGGTTAGTGTACATGGACTGGATTTCTGAGTTCATGGCTTCTCGCCATCTCCCGGCTTCTAGGCTTTCTATGGCCTCCTGGTAGGTTTTCGGATCATCATCCTCATTATATTGTACCTTAGACTTACCTTCAGCAATATGTCCCACATATCGTTCAGGTAGTCTAGGTACTCTACCAGATCTACGAGGCTCATCTGTATGTACCTGAACAGATTCAGGAACTGATATCTCATCTGATGATAATGTAGCTGTTTGAGGATCTGAAACCTCTTCCAATACTATTTTATTCTCTTTGTCCTCCTGGAGAAGATATTCCTCTTCCAGGAAGACACCTTTCCTGGCGACAAACACCTTTTGTTCACCAGGATGGGAAAAATAGTATCCAAAGGTTTCCTTTGGATATCCCACAAACCTGCATTTATCAGTTCGTGATTCCAGCTTGTCTCGATCATGCCTCTTTACATGAGCAGGACAACCCCAGACTTTAACATGTTTAAATTCTGATTTCCTGCCTTTCCATATCTCATATGGAGTGGAGGCCACAGACTTGCTGGGTACTCTGTGTAAGGAATCGCCATGAACGCAGCGGAAATAAAAATGATTCCATTGTATCGGTTGCTGGGGTTGTAAAACGGACATTAAAACTAACGCGGGAAGAACAGTTCTTCACATTTGCGGGGTTTCGAATCTCCCGTGGATGATGCCGACTCGGTAATCGCGCACGCGCACGATCTCTAGAGGTATCCACACGAGTTCCCGCAGCAGACGCGATTTCCTCCTCGGCTTGAGTGCTCCGACCAGATCTCAGATCCACCATGCGCAGAGAGAGACAGATCCACTCCGAGAAGGAGAGAGAGAGAGGAGAGAGAATCTTGGGAGTAAAAATTCGTCCAAGTAACTTTTTACCACTCCCCCTTGGCCCTCCTTATATAGAAATAAGGATAAGCACAACAGTTAATCCTCATGATTATCCAAGAGTTTGGCCTTGGATAATTCTCCATTAAATCTTCATGTTTATCCTGCAGCTTTTCACAAAAACCCAGATAAGCATGAAATTTAACATCTCTCACCGTCTGACGAGAACTCTTATGTGTGTGACCCTCTAGGCCCATATATCAGTCCGGTTGCAGGCCCATTAAACTTAGAACTGTTTCTTAAGTTTAATATTTATTAATTAACATTTAAACATCATATGTTAAACGATTAATTTAATAAACAAGTAAATTATCATCCGATGATTAATTCACTTGGCCTTATGATCATGAACAGCACCAAACACTACCTCATGATCCCAGAAGATATAAGGGATACTGTTCCCTTCAATTGAACCTTTTCGTCTGCCGATACCGCACAGATATAATCCTTCACTCATGCAATGTCCCGATAACGCAAGGGTATGGTTTTATAGTCAAACCCTCTATCGCATTATCCAGATGGATTCCAGTACACAGTTAATATCTAGAAAGACATCTCTTTCATTAGACCCTGGCCAGGGATTTCTGTGTACACATCCATGGGACATTCTCTCTCCAGTCTTATACCAAGAGTGAGTGATCCCTTGTTGTTCACTCAATTACCTTCGCAAGCTTTCCACTGTATCTGAAAGACCGATTATGGTGGGCTTAATGGTTAAAGTCTACGAGTCAGAGAATCAAGATACAATGGTCCACAAACAAGGTATCATTGGTGACTCAGGTCAAAGGACCAACTGTGCTACTGCAACAAATGAATTCCCTGGTTGACTAATAGGTATAATTACCATCCAGGAATTCTTATTTGGGTCTGTTCAGTGAACTCATTCTCTAATGAGCACCCACTTGTTTGTCTTAGTGTCACCACACGAGTGAATGTGAGATCATTCACCCTCATCATATGAGCAGACATAACTTGTGTCGATCTTATCGGATATTTAATATCCATCTCAAATATCCTATGATCGAGAACTATTTAAGACAATTGCCTTAGGATATTGATCTCACTATCATGATCTTATTATGATTCAATATCCCATACATTTGTCTATGGACCTTCATTACGATAGTCGTTTGCGAGAACTATTAAATGAAGAAATAATTGCCTTTATTAATAATCTGAACTAGAATGTACAATGATTGGCTTTGAGGCCACCAAATTCTAATATTCTCCCACTTGGACTATAGCCAATCACCCATGTGTCTAAGTCCCATAGACTTAAGGTGACGTTCTAAATTGTTTTGAGACAATGGCTTAGTCAAGGGATCTGCTACATTATCTTCAGATGAGACTTTCTCAACTACTATATCTCTTCGGGCGATAATCTCACGAATCAGATGAAATCGTCTCAGAATGTGCTTTGACTTCTGATGTGATCTTGGCTCCTTCGCTTGAGCAATTGCCCCATTGTTGTCACACAATAATGGAACAGGATCTGAAATGCTTGGAACGACTCCAAGCGCCGAGATGAACTTCTTCATCCAAACCGCCTCCTTGGCCGCTTCAGCTGCAGCAATGTATTCTGCTTCGGTCGTCGAATCTGCAGTAGTTTCCTGTTTGGAACTCTTCCAACTTACTGCACCTCCATTTAACATGAACACAAATCCAGACATGGATTTGCTGTCATCCATATCCGACTGGAAACTCGAGTCAGTAAATCCTCGAAGTTCCAAGTTGTTTCCTCCATAAACGAGAAATAGATCCTTAGTTCTTCTCAAGTATCTAAGGATACATTTCACCGCCTTCCAGTGTTCCTCACCTGGATCAGCCTGATATCTACTGGTGACACTTAATGGATGTGCCACATCAAGCCTAGTACATAGCATTGCATACATGATAGATCCTATTGCCGAGGCATAAGGAACTCTATCCATGTATGCTCTCTCTTCAGGTGTCTTGGGAGACATTTCTTTAGAGAGATAAATTCCATGCCTCATAGGAACAAGGCCTCTCTTGGAATTTTCCATGCCAAACCTTTTGACTATGGTATCTATGTACATAGATTGGGACAAGCCAAGCATCCTTTTGGACCTATCTCTATAGATCCTTATTCCCAGAATATAGGATGCTTCTCCCAAATCTTTCATGGAGAAGTTTTTGGATAACCAAGCCTTTACCGATGATAACATTCCTACATCATTCCCAATGAGTAGAATGTCATCAACATAAAGTACTAAAAAGGTAACCGCGCTCCCACTAGTCTTTTTGTATACACAAGGTTCATCTTCATTCTTAATGAAGTCATAAGATTTGATTGCTTCATCAAATCTTAAGTTCCAAGTTCGGGATGCCTGCTTTAATCCATAGATGGATCTTTGCAGCTTGCATACCTTGCTTGAATACTCTTTGGAAGTGAATCCTTCAGGTTGTATCATATATACCTCTTCTTGAAGGTTCCCGTTAAGGAATGCTGTTTTCACATCCATTTGCCATATTTCATAATCGTAGAATGCAGCGATAGCAAGAAGTATTCTGATTGACTTAATCATGGCAACTGGAGAAAAGGTTTCGTCATAGTCAATGCCTTACCTTTGACGATATCCTTTTGCTACAAGTCTGGCCTTGTATGTGTCAATCTGTCCATCTGCCCCGATCTTTCTTTTAAAGATCCATTTACTGCCAATAGGTACTATATCTTCTGGCAGATCAACCAAGTTCCAAACTTGGTTGGCATACATGGACTGAATTTCAGAATCCATTGCCTCTTGCCATTTTTCTGATTCATGACTATTTATGGCTTCAAGGTAGGTTTGAGGATCATCATCCTCATTTAAGTGCACTTTTGGTTTGCCTTCATCGATATGTCCAACATATCTTTCAGGCTGCTTAGGCACTCTACCTGATCTGCGAACCTTTTGTGTATCATCTTGAACAAGTTCTTGAGTCATTGGTTCAGTAGATGAACCAGTGTTGATTTGTGAGTCTAGAATTTCTTCTAGTTCTATCTTGCTCCCACTGTCTTCTTTTGAAAGATATTCTTTCTCTAAGAAGGCAGCTCTTTTTGCGACAAACACCCTTTGATCGCTGGGCTGATAGAAGTAATATCCAAACGTCTCTTTTGGATATCCCACAAATCTACATTTCTCTGTCCTGGAATCCAGTTTGTCTGGATCATGTCTTTTGACATGTGCAGGACAACCCCAGACTCTAACATGCTTAAAGTCTGGTTTCTTTCCTTTCCATATCTCATATGGAGTGGAAGGTACTGATTTACTCAGAACTTTGTTCAACAGATATGCAGCAGTCAACAGTGTATATCCCCATAAAGAGATTGGATGTTTGGCATAACTCATCATGGATCGTACCATATCTAATAGAGTACGATTTCTTCTTTCCGATACACCATTTAACTGAGGTGTATAGGGAGGAGTCCATTGAGACAAAATACCATTATCCTTAAGATATTCTGTGAATTATGTATTTAAGTATTCACCCCCTCGATCTGATCGAAGAGTTTTAATACTCTTTCCAGTCTGGTTCTCAACTTCGTTTTTAAACTCTTTAAATTTCTCAAAGACTTCTGACTTATATTTCATCAAATATATGTAGCCATATCTTGAGAAATCATCTGTAAATGAAACAAAGTATGAGTAACCACCCATAGCATGAGTGGACATTGGACCACATACATTACTATGTATTAGTTCTAATAAGTCCTTAACTCTTTCTCCATGTCTTGAGAATGGAGTTTTGGTCATCTTTCCCATGAGACAAGCTTCACAGGTTGCAAATGATTCATAATCAAATGGATCAAGATATCCATTCTTTTGCAACCTTATGATCCTGTTCTCATTTATATGACCTAGCCTACAATGCCATAGGTACGATTTATTCACATCCTTATCTAAGCGTTCAAGAGAATTATTTACCAGACAAATATCATATGAAATATCAAGTAAATATAATCCATTCAATAAATATCCGGAAGCAAACAATTTGTCTCCTTGATAAATTGAACAACCTTTATTCTCTAGTTTCATAGAATATCCTTGTCTATCTAAACATGAAATAGATATGATATTCCTAATAATGGTTGGAACATAATAACAATCTATCAGTTCCAAGGAGTCTCCTGACGGCATCTGAAGTCTTGCTGTCCCCACAGCTAACGCAGCAACTTTTGCTCCATTCCCGAGCCTCAGATCCACGTCTCCGCGGTTCAATCTTCTCTTACTTGTTAACACCTGCAAGTTATTGCAGATATGAGAAACACATCCAGTATCTAATACCCAGGATGTTGATTCTCTATAAGACAAGTTAAGATCGATCATGAGAATACCTGAAGCTTCACCAAGCTTCTCCTTTGCTTTTTCTGCAAGATAAATCTTGCAGTTTCTCTTCCAATGATCTTCTTTATGGCAGTGAAAACACTGACCTTTATCATTGACTTTAGCTTTGTCCTTTTGTGCTGTCGGTTTGCTTTTCACTTGCTTCTTAGGCTTACCTTTCTTAAAGGTCTGTCCAACTTTCCTTTTCTTGTTGGTCTTACCAACAAGCATTACACTTGGCTTATCTTTCTGAATAGTGCCTTCAGCTGTCTTCAACATGTTGAGCAGCTCAGCTAGTGAAACTTCAATTTTATTCATATTGAAGTTGATAATGAATTGTGAAAATGAATCTGGAAGGGACTGTAGGATTAAGTCAATGCTCAGGTCATTGTTCATAACAAAGCCCAGCACAGCAAGCCTCTCAATCCATTCTATCATCTTGAGCACATGAGTTTGCACAGATGTGCCCTCGCTCATTCTGGTCCTGAACAATTTCTTAGATATCTCATATCTTTCTGTTCTGGATTGTTCACCAAACAACTCTTGTAGGTGATTCAGAATGGTCTTAGGTTCCATGTTATCATGCTGTCGCTGCAGTTCATTGTTCATTGAACCGAGCATATAACACTGGACCTTGACATAGTCCTCCTTCCAATTTTCATACATCATTAATTCATCTTCGTTAGCATTATCACCGGGTTGCACTGGATCTGGTTGATCCAGGACATTGGCTAGCTTTTCGCACCTGAGGACAATCTTCAGGTTGCGTAACCAGTCAATGTAATTTGGTCCCGTGAGTTTGTTTGCATCAAGTATGCATCGGAGGGGGTTAGGTGACGACATAGCGACCTACATGGAAATATATAAAAATGAGCAGATAGTTCTTAAAATCAGATTAAGGACTTTTAATCTAGATTTATGCTCCCACTATTTTTCGGCGATCTGTATGACCCTCTAAGATACAGAACGGGAGATTCCGGTGATCTCCTAGTAGGGATCAGAATCCTTCGGGCAACATGCATGTGACCTTGTGGTAGCACAACAAATCACATCAAGTCCCTTAGGCAGTCAACTCTTGACAGTTGCAACGTTTGCAATATCCGATCGATTTAACCCCTGAATCAGAATGACCTTGTGGTAGCACAACAAATCAATTTGATTCAGTTAAGTTTATCCATCATTACTTAGATGACATGAATTCATAGTGCAATCTTTGTGGTAGCACAACAAAACTACACTATTTGTCCATTCATCTTAATGACATCACATGTCGTAGACCTAGTTTAATTTCTAAATCAAACAGACCTTGTGGTAGCACAACAAATCCGTTTGAGATAAGAATTATCCTAAGATCTATAATGATGGTGGGTTACGTGGATTATTCTTAATATCTCACGTTTACAACTTAAGTTTTAAAAGAGGGATTTGATTTTGATTTGTAAAAAATCGTGCTATCAATAGTATTTCAATTTGAAGTATCAATATACTTAATAGAAATATATATAAGATAGCATAGTCCACAAATATCACATATGTGCAGAAAAATTAAATGGGGATGATCATGGACTGTTAAAGCTACTATGGAATCATCGGAGCCAAACGATGATCCATAATAGGATCCTAATGTGAAAACAGCAATACTGGTTCCATTTGATGCGAGTCCTTCCTCCAGAGGTGTCTTCAGAAGATCCCGTCCTCTTAGCTTAATCCAATACATTTAAATATGAAATTCAGGACTCGCAGGTCCACAAATGTACATTTAAACATTTAGAAACCTTGATCTTATCAAGGGGAGTACAATCTTATAGGAAGGTAGAAAGTACACTTGGATTAAGAGAGAGGAGGACACGTAGGTCCTATTTAAAATACCAAATGAAATAAGCATCGCATCCATTCACATCATTCATCACATGAAAATTCTAAGTCCATGATCATCCCACTATAAGACACATCACATGCATCACAATCATCACATAATTGTTGTTTGGTATTAAATTTTATAAATATAAAATTATAATACCAATTAGTTTTCGAAATAACATTTATTTCAGTATAATCAATAATATTCAAAACATTATTGACAAATAAACTAACTAAACCATTCAGTTAATCTAAATACAAATTCAAACAATTTGAACATTAAGAGTAATCAAGTTATGCATGAAATCAGTTTAAAACAATTTTAAACTAATCAATTTAACAGGGAAATTAATTATCTAAAACAATTTTAAATAATTAACTATCACCCTATTAATAACAAAGCCCTTTAAGTGACTAACAGTTATTAAACACTTTAATAAGCTGTTAATAATCATAAAAATTAATTAATAACATTTATTAATTATTCTTATAATTTTTCTGTTTTAAAACAATTTTAAAACAGGCTAAAACGGGCTAAAATTGAGTTTAAAGGGGTTTAAACAGGTATTTAAAAACAATTTTAAAACCAGAAATAAATGGGCCCATCCCATTAGGGCCCAATTGGCCCGGACCCGGACCCTGGTTCGACCAGGGTCGAGCCCTGGCTCTGATACCACTGTAAGGAATCGCCAAGAACGCAGCGGAAATAAAAATGATTCCATTGTATCGGTTGCTGGGGTTGTAAAACGGACATTAAAACTAACGCGGGAAGAACAGTTCTTCACATTTGCGGGGTTTCGAATCTCCCGTGGATGATGCCGACTCGGTAATCGCGCACGCGCACGATCTCTAGAGGTATCCACACGAGTTCCCGCAGCAGACGCGATTTCCTCCTCGGCTTGAGTGCTCCGACCAGATCTCAGATCCACCATGCGCAGAGAGAGACAGATCCACTCCGAGAAGGAGAGAGAGAGAGGAGAGAGAATCTTGGGAGTAAAAATTCGTCCAAGTAACTTTTTACCACTCCCCCTTGGCCCTCCTTATATAGAAATAAGGATAAGCACAACAGTTAATCCTCATGATTATCCAAGAGTTTGGCCTTGGATAATTCTCCATTAAATCTTCATGTTTATCCTGCAGCTTTTCACAAAAACCCAGATAAGCATGAAATTTAACATCTCTCACCGTCTGACGAGAACTCTTATGTGTGTGACCCTCTAGGCCCATATATCAGTCCGGTTGCAGGCCCATTAAACTTAGAACTGTTTCTTAAGTTTAATATTTATTAATTAACATTTAAACATCATATGTTAAACGATTAATTTAATAAACAAGTAAATTATCATCCGATGATTAATTCACTTGGCCTTATGATCATGAACAGCACCAAACACTACCTCATGATCCCAGAAGATATAAGGGATACTGTTCCCTTCAATTGAACCTTTTCGTCTGCCGATACCGCACAGATATAATCCTTCACTCATGCAATGTCCCGATAACGCAAGGGTATGGTTTTATAGTCAAACCCTCTATCGCATTATCCAGATGGATTCCAGTACACAGTTAATATCTAGAAAGACATCTCTTTCATTAGACCCTGGCCAGGGATTTCTGTGTACACATCCATGGGACATTCTCTCTCCAGTCTTATACCAAGAGTGAGTGATCCCTTGTTGTTCACTCAATTACCTTCGCAAGCTTTCCACTGTATCTGAAAGACCGATTATGGTGGGCTTAATGGTTAAAGTCTACGAGTCAGAGAATCAAGATACAATGGTCCACAAACAAGGTATCATTGGTGACTCAGGTCAAAGGACCAACTGTGCTACTGCAACAAATGAATTCCCTGGTTGACTAATAGGTATAATTACCATCCAGGAATTCTTATTTGGGTCTGTTCAGTGAACTCATTCTCTAATGAGCACCCACTTGTTTGTCTTAGTGTCACCACACGAGTGAATGTGAGATCATTCACCCTCATCATATGAGCAGACATAACTTGTGTCGATCTTATCGGATATTTAATATCCATCTCAAATATCCTATGATCGAGAACTATTTAAGACAATTGCCTTAGGATATTGATCTCACTATCATGATCTCATTATGATTCAATATCCCATACATTTGTCTATGGACCTTCATTACGATAGTCGTTTGCGAGAACTATTAAATGAAGAAATAATTGCCTTTATTAATAATCTGAACTAGAATGTACAATGATTGGCTTTGAGGCCACCAAATTCTAATATTCTGTTAAGTAGGTATGCTGCTGACTATAGAGCATACCCCCAGAGGGACACTGGTAATCCTGAAAAGCTCATCATGGATCGCACCATGTCCAACAAGGTGCGATTCCTCCTTTCTGATACACCATTCATCTGTGGTGTATATGGAGGGGTCAGCTGAGAAATGATACCATTATCCTTTAAGAATTGTGTGAAATTAGTACTCAAGTATTCTCCTCCTTGATCTGATCGAAGAGCTTTAATACTCTTTCCTAATTACTTCTCTACCTCATTCTTGAACTCTTTGAACTTCTCAAATGCTTCCGACTTGTACTTCATTAAGTACACATAGCCGAATCTTGAGAAGTCATCGGTGAACGTGATGAAGTAAGAAAAGCCACCTTTGGCTTGGGTGGACATTGGACCACATACATCTGAATGTTTTAGTTCCAAAATGTCCTTGGCACGTTCTCCATGTCCAGTAAATGGAGATTTTGCCATCTTTCCCATAAGGCAGGATTCACATGTTGCAAACGATTCATAATTGAATGCAGTTAAGTAACCATGCTTGTGCAACTTTTGCAACCTACTTTCGCCAACGTGCCCAAGTCTACAATGCCACATGTAGGCCTGGTTCACACAATTCTTGCTCTTCTTAAGAGCATTATCAATTTGAAGATTGTAATAAGAAACATCTAAGAGATATAGACCGTTGACTAAAGATGCCGAAGCTATTGATTTATTACCATAATAAATCAAACAACTTCTATTCTCAATAGTCAACCTATATCCTATCTTGTCCAAACAAGATATTGATATGATGTTCTTTATTATGCTAGGAACATAATAACAATCTTCTAATAGTAACGCGTCTCCCGATGAAAGCCTGAGGTTTGCTGTCCCAACAGCAATCGCCGCAACTTTTGCGCCGTTTCCTAGCTTGAATTCCACCTCGCCTTGTCTCAGCTTGCGCTTACTTGTCAGCATCTGTGCATCATGACAGATATGAGAAGCACATCCGGTATCCAATACCCAAGATGTGGAATCTCTAACTGACAAGTTGATATCTATCATATAGATATCTGAAGCTTCAGACAGCTTCACTCTTCTATGAGCTTTGTCGTTAAGGAACTCTTTGCAGTTCCTCTTCCAGTGACCATACTGCTTATAGTAGAAGCAGTCACCCTTCACTACTCTTTTGCCTTTGTCTTTCGATCTTTTATCGTTAGCTATCATCTCTGTTTCAGGGGCATCCAATGCCGATTCAGCAGGAGGATCAGCTCCAGGGACAAAGTCAATGTGCTCAGATCTGAAGACATTTTTCAGGTTTCTGAACCAATCTGAGTAGATCAGGTAAGTCAAAAGGGCATCAAGTATGCCACGGAGTGGGTTATTCGACGACATAATTCCCTACAAGAGATAAGTAAAATCTATTTAGCAGATGTTCAATTATTAAAATTTAAAACAAGACATGGTCTTTTGTTCAAGTTTAACTCCCACTAATTTTCGACGGACTCTATAACCCTCAGTTATACAGAACGGGAGACGCCGACAGTCTCCTAGTGGGGATCAGAATCTCAATGACTTGCACTACAGCCTTGTGGATGGCACAACAAACTGTAATACATTCAGAGAGCACCCAACTCATGGGACTTGCAACTCCTTGCAATATCTGATCATAGCTTCAGTCCCTAGAGATTTAATGGCCTTGTGGATAGCACAACAAACCACTAATTCTAGTCTAAGCTAACCATCATTACGCGACGAGCATAGATTTGCATGCAGCCCTTGTGGATAGCACAACAAAGCTACATAGTTCCTCTACCCCGATCATATAGGCATCTAATGCCATAGCCACAGTTTCTCCTCCCAATTAAGTAGGCCTTGTGGATAGTACAACAAACTTGCCTAAAGTGATTCGAATCCTATGACTATAATGATGGTGGACCACGCGGTAAGTTCTTAACTACTCGCGTTACGGCTTAGAGTTTATCTGAGGGTATTTAGATAACTTTTATCTTGGTCTCTCCTAGGTGATAGTATATAAATATATCGTATATATTTACTAAATACTATAACCTGCTTTGATTCATAATCAAAAGAAATCAATGCATCTCATACATGTCATTAGTGTGGTCATGGATAGCACAGTGGGTTTGACTGGAGCCAACAGTCAAACGTACACACAATCTAACACAACAATTATATTAGATATCCTGCAAACACATAGGCAAGAAATCTCCATCTTTTTGCCTTCCTGGTTGCAGCTGTGGATCGTCCTCGCTCCTTCCTCGGTTGCCTCGATCAGATTACATTAATTCTAGAATTACATGTAATTAGAAGAGAGCCTTATGGCGAGTATAAGAGAGAGGGAGGTAGAAATACATCGGAGTATGAGAGAAAGAGGTGCGCAGACCTCTATTTATTAACAATTAATAAAAATCATACATCCACGATCCACACAATCCATCATTCATCACATGAACAATTAAATAAGTGCATATCCATGACCACGGTGTGTTTTAAACATTTCACACATGATTCAGCGCATCATATGGCTAAAACAAATGAGTTTTTCAAAATAAATAATTTTGGCTTTCAAAAAACTGGGATCCAATCAAAATTGGCATTTGAATTTCGAAAACTCATTTTATTAACTTAACATGAAATTAAATCAAAATTTAAAAGCAATAAACATACATCATATGCGCACACAATCCAAATTAATAATTCCATATTATTCCATGCAAATTAGAACAATTCTAATAATCTAACACTTAGATTTAAAACCCCATTAATAATCTAACAATTAGACTATTAAAGACTAATCTAACTCTTAGATTAATCCAACTAAGTTAATTAATAATTTAACATTTAAATTAATAATCAACTATGATTAATTATTAACAACTAATCTAACATTTAGATTAGCCAATTAATGTTAATTGTTAATTTAACTCTTAAACTAATAATTAACATTAACTGATTAATAATTAATTAATCTAACTCTTAGATTAGATAATTAAATTTATTATTAATTTAACTATTAAATTAATAACAACAATAATTAAAGAAGGACTACATATTTAACATTTAAATCAGTCATTTAAGTAATTATTAATTTAACAATTAAATTAATAATTAACTCAAATTAATAATTAACAATTAGATGTATTAATAATTAATAATATAACAATTAGATTAATAATTATTAACCACTAATTTTAACTCTTAAAATTAGATATATTAAGGTCAATAATTAATTTAACACTTAAACTAATATTAACCTCAATTAATCCACAACTAATTGCTAATTAATAAAAAATCCTTAATTAACATAATGATTCAAAATCATTAAGGCCCATTTAATTAAAATTGACGAATAAATTTAAGTATCAAAACAATTTTTGAATTTTAAATTAAAAATCAGATTTTAATATTATTAAATGGGCAAATTTGGGGTTTAAATAGGGTTAATTTGGAAAAAATCAGAAGATGCCATCTCATTGGGCTCGGGCCCTGGCCGAGCCAGGGCTCGGACCAGGCGCCCACAGTGGGCGCCTGGTTCGACCAGGCCCTGGACCCGGCCCGGGCCGGTCTGACCGGCTCGGGACCGGGCCCCCCACACGGTTCACCCCCCCCTCTTCAACCCCAACCCTGCACCCGAAAACCCTAGATGCAGGTGGGTGGGCGGCTGGGCAGCGCCGCCGCCGGCGTGCCCCAGGCACCGCCGGCCCCGGCCGGCGTTGCCCCCGGTGCCGACGACGTGCCCGACGCCGGCAGGGCCGCCGTCGGCCTCCGATGGGGTGAAGACCAAGCCCAAAAACCCCTTTTTTCTGGTTTTAAAACCTGTGCAGAAGGGGAAAAGAGGGGAAATTCGGCCATCTCCAGTGGCCTCTCCGGCACCGGTTAGGAGTCCATTGATGCCCGGTGACAATCCCCAGAACATCAGGGGTCCTAATCTTACCATCCCAACACTTGGGGGGCTCAAACGAAGCCGCAATAAATCCGGATCTTCATCACATGAAAAATCCGAAAACCCCAAAAAAAATTTCAAAAAATTGTAGAAAAATAATCTAATTAACTGTGCCCATCGTCTGAACACAGATCCGACAATTAATCGAACATTTATGCATGGAATAACGCATGAAATATTAAGTTCGGAGACCGAAACGGGACGAGAAACAGTGGAACCTGGCTTTGATACCACTATTGGGTTTTCTCGGGTTTCTCCGGATCGCTCACGCAGCGGAAAATAAAATAATAAACAGCGATCCGTTCCCGTTTCGAAAAAACTAAAACTACGATTATCGGATAATCGATTCTCACCGTGTGCGGATTCGAATCCGCAACCGTTCGGTTCCGTCGGTGCGATACTGCAAGCTGCGCAAGCGTCCGGCCTCTAGCGAAGTCCACGCGATCCTCCCCGCGACGGATATCCTCGCGTTTCTCGTTCTTCGCAGCCCACGAAACCTCCGCCGGTCGCCGCAACGATCGCCGCAGCGTGCGGACGATTTCCTGTCGAACGGTATTCGGAGAAGCGGCGGAGCAGATCTGGATCTGTCTGGACGCCAGAGAGAGAGAGAGAAACTGAGGAGGGGCGGCTAGGGTTGGCAGCAACTTGGCCTGCTCAGCCCGTTCGCTATGTTTTATACTAACCGCGCAGTTTTTCATAAAAACCCCCGGTTTATATAAAACCCACTTGTTTATCCATCGCCTTGAGAATCATGTGCGTGTGACCCTCTAGGCCCAAGTACCAGTCCAGTTAATGGCCTAACAAGCCCAGTGACTCCTCACTGGCTTTATTAATCAATTAATAACCCTTTATTAATTAATTAATCAATCGAATTGATGTCGCACATCGAATTCGACCGGGCCTCCGATCACGTTGGGTGCCAAGCAACACCGCGTGAACCCGGAAGGTATTGGGGTTAAGTAACCCACTCTTGGAACCTTTCCGCCGACAGTTACCGCGTGGATATAATCCTTCATTCGTACAATGCTCTTGAGTCAACTCAGGGTATGGCGAGCTGTCAAACCCTAACCGGTCGACTCACTTGGATTGGATGCCGCTGATGAATATCGAAAAACTCCTTTCCCGACATTATCGTCCGCCCTGGCCAGGGACTTTCGCGCATCCTTCCTAGAGCATTCTCTCTCTAAGTACCGAGAGCGAATGATTCCTTATTGACACACAATTCCCTTCGACGGTATTCTGCTGTACCCAATCCTTGGCGTATTAGAATCCCGTGGCTAGAGATTCGTAAACCAAGGTCAAAGCACAGAAGTCCACCGACAAGGTGTCTTTGGTGTCTCAGGTCCGAAGACCATCCACGCAACTGCGACAATAGAATCAAGCTAGTTGACAGTGAGGTACAATACCATCCAACGATTCAGTCGGATCAGTTCAGTGAACTCATTTTCCAATGAGCACCTACAGATTCGTCTTAGTGTCTCCACACAAGTGACTTATGAGATCAGTCACCCTCATTATATGAGCAGGAGTAATCTGTACTAGTCTAACCGGATATCCGATGTCCTTCTCGGATATCCTCCGACTAGGAACAATTAAGAATATGTGTGTTTAAGTGATTAGTCTCAGTAGTATAATCTCATCATAATCTGATCACTATAGCACATATTCACGGACTTCATTATGAAACGATAATTAATGCGATTTACACATAATGAATATTATGTCATTTTATTAATAAATGAACGAGATTTACATAGTCAGATTGGCTTGTAGGCCACCTAAAACTAACACTAACCCTTCTGAAACTAAAGTACAACATTACCAGCCTTGGACATAGTGAGTTTAAAAAGGCAGAGCTGCCTTTTGGACCTCTCTCTCTCTCTCTCTCTCCATATATATATATATATATATATATATATATATATATATATAAGAGATGAAAGAATTCAACTCACCCCAGGATTCATCTAAGTTAGATGTGTCCCTCCTTGAAAATCTATCTTTTCCATGTAAAAAAATAAAAACCTCTAATAATTTTTAAATATTCAAACATATCCCTTAAGATTACTCTCATCTTCGAAACTTTAACTTTCACTGTCCGATCTTGATGATCAATCAGAGCTGTCTGATCGGATACATATCGAAAATTAATATATTAAAATATTTTTAAAATAGTTAAAAAATAAAAAATATGTTAGATCGGTCCTGATACTATTTCTGGGAATTTTAGTTTTGATCTCCAAATAATGACAAATTTGATTAGATGGCTACCGTTAGATATTTCGATCTAACAATGAAATTTAAATTTCAAAAAGTGAAAACCAACATAAATGGAGGTATTTAAATATTTTTAATTTTTAATTTATTTATTTGACATCGAGAGGAGGGGAGAAGGTGGTGCTCTAAGTTAGATGCACTTCGAACACGTTATAGCCAGCATATATATATATATATATATATATATAAGTGACAAAGTCAATGTGAGTGTAAATGGCACGTACATATGTATGTATACATGTGCGAGTGTAAATGGCCCTTGCCAAACGTGACAAATATGATGAACACCCAACTGTTACCGAACACACAAAGAAAAATTAAAAAAAAAAGATGAATGCCCAACCGTTCCAATCAGACGGCAACAGAGGATGTTGTTTTGAGTTTTGTTCGAAAGATGGCTGATGGAAATTGTAGGATAGAGATTAAGGTTTAAAATTTAGGACATTAATTTTTCTTGAAGAAAAGTTATGCTTGAAAGTATTTCTATTAACACATGGTGGATGGTGGCTAAGTCAATGCTTAGGATCAGCTAAGAAAAGTGGGAGATATTTTTTTACAAATAGTATAACCCTAAAACAGATATAACCATGTTGCAAGACGTCTCCTCTCCCTATTGTTTCACCTAGTTCCCTCCTCCCCCCTTCCCATGTTGTCACCAACTGCATATGTTCTTTCTGACATCCCCCTTCCTTGTAGACAAGATGGAGAGGAAAAGATTGTGGAGGTGGCACAAAGGAAAGAAAAGGGGGAAGATTGAAGAGGTAGGTGTGCAGTTGATGTGATATCCTTTCATGTTGGAGCCTTGTGAGAGGTGGCTTACCGCTATCACATAATTTTCCCAAAAAACAATTCAGCCAAGGGCATGAAAAGTCTGGGGTTAATTAAGAGGGGCACTTGATAATAGGAAGTTGCCTATAACTATGTTCTAACTTGCTGTAGGTGTGTCATGTATTTCTTAATAGGTACATAAAACTCAAATAGTACGTCAATAAACCATCTTAAGGTTTCTATTACATGTTCGTACCAGTTCAATTATTGGTGTTGTGTTTGAAAATTGGATGAAATGAGAAACCTTTGCTGTTTATTGATGCTGACTAAGAACAGTAGTGATGATCTGATCAAAAGGATTGAAGTGGCTTAAATAGGCTTGTAAGATAGGAGATGTAGAAGCTTGGTCTTTTGACAATGATGGGAAAGGGACTAAGAGACAAAAAGAAGGCAGGAGTGAGGTGCTCTTCCAGTTTTAACCAAGAGAAAACTACTTCAATACTAAGTTAATTTCTGAATACATGAAGAAAATGAAGTCAGAGTAGTCAAGTGCCGGAATATTTGAGCCAAGTAAAAGGACATGTGGTGGTCTTATTTATGCTTAGGGTGCATGCACATATCTTAGGGTTTTTTTTCTTTTTATACGTGAACCAGCTGGCCTACCTTGAAGCAAAAATGACATCTAAATTATCAAAGTGGAAAGCTTGGGCCCTTTCCATGGTTGGTAAAGTCTCAGTTCTTGCCTCCATTCCAATACATGTGATGGGAATTGGGTTGCTGCCTAAGAAAACATTGCCAAGTTGAATTCAATTCAGTGTTCCTTTTTACGGGGGGACTCAACAGAACACAAAAAAATCCATCTGTGTAGATGGTCCTCCATCAAGAAACACCACTCCCTGGGTGGTCTTGGTATCCGTGAGTTGGAAAATTTGAACAAAGCTTGTATACTCGAGCTGATTTATCATAAAGTCTAAGTACCTCAATGCTCATTCTCTGTGGGAAGTTCCCATACTTCTGTCACTTGGAAAGCTATATCGATCTCTGTTTGGAAATGTGAGTGTTGGAGGCATCAGAGATGGTCTGTCTACAAACATTTGGTTAGACCATTGGATCACCAATCACCTGGGTCCTCTTGTCAGACCTGATTTCACTAAACCCCTCCCTACCTGGGTGTTTCAGCTTATCAACAATGGCAAATGGGATAGGAATCTTACTCAGCAGATGTTCTCTGATCACTCAGCGACCACTCTTGGGATTTCTTTCATTCGAAGGACATATCGAAGAGAATTTGCCACATGCCATTTTTATGCAGGATTCAACTTGGGGCGACCTAAGTAGCCTGACCATAGTAGGCCAACCCTAATGGAAGATCTTTATTGCACTTTGGTAATATGTTGAATCTTATTGAATCGACCAGTGCTAAAGTTTTTTTGGGCTTGGCCTAATTGATTGGATTGAATTGTAGACAATCCATTCACTCTTGCTCTTGAAAAGACACCTCATATAAGGGAGCTGAGTCTTGCCTTAATAACCCTATATTCGCTTTACTAACAATAAATTAAGCTGGGGCTATATTAGGCTTTTTACCTATGAACTACAATTCTCTAGTAAAGATGAATCTCCATGTAAGTGATGAGTATGTTCATTGGGCTAACGAAATCCATTGTGATCGAGCGTAGTTTGAGGTATTATTCACTTTAAACTAGCTCTTGTTGCCGGTCTTGGAGGACGGGTTACTACGTTTTCTTTTGTTGGAAGCTAGCTAACCATACCTGGAACGGTCGACAAGAGTGCTGCTTCTATCTTCTTTACATCAATAATATAGAAGCGAAAGGTAATCAACGAAGTGTAAGCATTAAAAAGGGAGACGGAGTTTAAAGTTAAATTTTACAAGAACTCAAGGGTAATATAGATCCCTGTGGTCTCCCTTATCTCTTTCGAACAACTAAACTTGAATCAAAATTCTTGATTCTCACCTTGCATGGATTTAGATTCGTATTCGATTGTGTAACGACCTGTCACCCTATAATCGGAGATCTGATTATTAAATGGGTACTGAATCATTAAAAATTAGAGTCAAACCAAGATCTCGATAAGTCTGAAAAATTAATGATAAACTAAGTTAAACATCTCACATCACATCGAATTGTAAAGGAAGTGCATGAATTAAAAATTATTACAATTAAACTTAACTCAACAAATAATTACATATTCTAACTGAAAAGAAATAATTAAACATACATGCCTGAAAGGAAAATAACAACTACATCAGAACATGTCCCGGAACAGTGGCTACTGGTACGCAACCCGAGACGAAACCCTCCACGTTACGTCTGTCTGGAACCTTCACCTGAAAACCGCAGAAGTGAGTCTCATCGAAATGGACTTAGTAGGGATCCTTTGATCCCCACCACCCACTCACGCACCCACAAGTGTAACAACACAAATATAGGCAATTTAAATAAATAAAGCAGTAAACACAATTCCCAAAGATTCTCAAATTTCGATATAAAATATATGTATTCGTAAATACAACATGCACAACTCTGAAACTATTCTACCACGGAGTCCACAACCAACGTCTCGGCTAAACATACAAACCACGCGGCCGAATGCGGAAAACACCGACCCGCTGGGACCAAACAGCAATCCCTCGGATAGTGTTGGCTATTCCGGCCTGTCTAGCTCTAAGTGGTTCTGCTTCCCTCAGTACGAGTGACACTCCGAATGTATCACTCCCACACTGGTACTAGCTATACTCCGAGGTACACCAGGTGACCCTCTCTCTAGGCGTCACCCCACCACTCCCACACCGGCGCCGTGTCACTCCTACACCGACACAGGGTGCTTAAATACTAACAATTGTCACTCTAGGTCCACGGTCGCACAAAACACAACACAGTGCAATCCGATCACGTAGAAATCATCGTCCTCGAAGTACGTTTTCAAGCATGCATTTCACCAGACTATTTAATAATGTAAACACATGTTAATTTCATGAATTAATGAAGTTCTGTCTTGAATTGCATCGTCCGTGGCCGACGTCATTCAAGACCCCTAAACTGGTTCACACGGAAACTGCCCCTGGCAGCCGCCATTTAAAATGGCGTCACTGTCCCCAGATGCTATTCAATGCAGAGACAGAATCTCCTGAACTAGCCCTGGAACAAACTGGGCTAAATCGCGTCTCGGGTGGCAGCCGCCATTTAAAATGGCGTTGCTGTCCCCAGACGCCATTTAGTACACGCAAACAAGTTCCCCTCCGGCCTTCCCCCAGTTACAAAGTGGGATTTCTCCCTCCCAAATAGCACAAAAATATCAAAAATGGAGAAAGTAGGGGAGAAACCTAATTATTTCATAAGGAACCCCATAAAGCATGCTTTCTACCCCAGAAGCATCCACACATATTGTATGCTTCAAAGCGGAAAAATCATAGTTTTAAACAAAACACCGTGAGGATCGTCACCCTACCGGTTACTTGAACTCCTACGTGCTCCTAGCCGTTGAACCGCCACGCCATAAGCTATTGCCGGTATCGCCGTAGACGTCGTCACTCCACCAGGACGTCGGCCGCCGTCCGGAGAGAGATGCGCCGCGGAGGAGATGGTGATGGTAGTGGTGGAAGTTAGGGGGTTGATGGAGTGGAGGGAGAGGAGGAATGGGGAGAGGAAAGGAAGGAGAAGGGGGAAGGGGGATCGGATGGATTGGACAGAGGGAGGAGAGAGAAGAGAATGAGAGAAATGAGGGAAGGGTAGTAGGGCTTCGGAGCGTCAACCGAAACTTGCTAAAACCCGTCGTTCTAGAACGACGCCAATCAAACGATACGACAAGGTCGTGCACTGACATATCTCTGAATAGCATCGACCATGCAAGATGCCATTCATACAATAAGACTGGGACTGTACTCTCGCGGCCCAAAATCGGCCCACGTGGCACATTCTAAAAAGTGTCCCCCTAACTCGACGTCGTTTGAACCGCACCCCAGCCCCACAAGGACTCAAACCAAGGGGTCCGACACCAAAATTGACCCAATAACTGGATCTGAAACCTCAATCCTTACAGATTGGTTCCAGTGGAGCGATGATGTTAGTCGTACAGGTTTTCGGCCTTCAGCGTTATCCACGTAGTCCTCCGGTTGACGGATCATCCTTGATGCTCCTACAGGATCTCTGCGATCCCCAGTCCTCCTTCTCTTTGAATATACCCACGACATGCATGCGTTAGCCTCTGGTGGAGCGGAAGTTGAGGCGGGGAGAGAGACCGAAGGGGGCGCCCTAGACAGGGGGTGGCCAGGTTAGGGGAAAGCTTGGAGCTTGGCCTAGGATTTCTCTCTGGCTTATATTTATATTAATTTTGGTAGTTTTTCATAAAAATCCATAATTGATATAAATTCTCACTTAAATTTCTATCGACTGAGAACCTTGTGTGTGTGACCATCCAGGCCTAGATGCTAGTCCAATGTCGAGTACATTTTATTGACTTAAAAGTAATTTATTTAATATCAAATAGGAAAAAATCTGTAATTGATTTATCATCTCATGAATAATTGATTAGGTTTCTGATCAAGTTGGGTGCTAATCAATACCACATGACCCCAGAAGGCATTGGGTTCAGTAACCCACTCAATAGAACCTTTCAGTCATTAACTATCATGTGGCTATAGTCCTTCACTCAAACTATTGGATTCGTGAGTGGAAGAGCGACAACGCAGTAGAAATAAAATTATTCTTCTTTCTCGAATTTCATGCATTTGTTCTCGGAGTATTTAGATCGAAACAAACACATAAAATAAAAGAGAAGATCTGATCTTCACCATCGCGGGGATAAAAATCCCTCGCCGAGTTGGAGATGAATGAGTGGTCAATCTCGAAGTCGTGAGTCATTCAAGTTTCCAGCCTCTAGACATATCCATACGAGCCCTCGTACTAGACTGGTTCTCCTCCACACTTTGCAAGCTCTGCTCGCATCTCAACTCCACCATCAGCGAAGAGGGGGGAGAGAAGATGACGCCAGAGAGAGAGAGAGGAGGGAGGACAGTTGACTCCTTTTGAGAAACCTTAAAGCTTGGCTAGGGTTTCTCCCTCAACTATTATTTATAGATTTTTGACGGCTTTCACTAAAATCCAGAAATTCATATAAACTTAAATCCTTTCCAGACCTGTGAGAACTCTTTTGTGTGTGACCCTCTAGGCCCAACTGTTTATTTGATTTTCAGCCCATTAAGTCAAAAATAACTTACTTGACTTAATCAAATACTCTATTGACTTATTCATTATTCTATAATGAATTTTAATCCGATTATTATATGATCAGTGATCTATCATCGCATGATGAATCTTTGGAGCTTTCTGATCATAAATGGCACCAAGCTACACTTCATGATCCCAAAAGACATCGAGGATATGCAACCCACTATGGAATCCTTCCGTCCACAGATACCATATGGCTATAGATCCTCGTCCATGCAATTCCCTAGTGAAACCAGAGTATGGTTTAACTATCCAATTCTGATATGTCTTGACCTCATGGAACCATGTACTCAATGTTAAATTAAATACAAAACTTCTTTTTTATTTGATTAGTGAACCATGGCCAGGGATTTTCGAGTACTATTCCATACGACATTCTCTATCTGATTACATACTGAGAGTGAACGATCCCGTGTTGTCAATTTAATTGTCGTTGCAAGAATTCCACTGAGCCCGAGTAACTGACTATATGGGATCACATACTTAAGATCCCTAAGCCAATAATCAAATACTCAGTATTCCTCAAGGAAGGCATCCTTGGTGACTCAGGTCTAGGATCCAACTACACTATTGTGACTATAGAATATCCCAATTGATAGCTAGTATGATGACCATTCAGCAATTCTAGGTCAGATCAGTTCAGTGAACTCATCCTAATAATGAGAACCTACACATGTACCTTAGTGTCATCATATTAGTGATTATGAAACCAGTCATTCTCATCATCTGAGTGAGTATCATGTGCACTAGTCTATCTGGATGTCAAATGTCCCGTCTTAGAGATCCTATGACCAGGAATAATTTGAGCACGTGCTTCTAGATGATTGATCTCATTATGATTCAGTCATCATCGCATGTGTTGCAGGACTTTATCTCATCTAACAGTAAACACACATAAAATAACAACATGTGACGAAGGAATGCTATTTATTATTAATAAGAATGAGATAATTACACGAAATGATGCCATCACAACTCATGTGATTGACTTGCAGGGCATACATCTTCATCAATCTTCTACTTGCACTAAAGCCAATTACTTATATTCCTGATACCCATCAACTCAAGGTGACGCTCAAAAATATTTTGAGATAATGACTTAGTTAGTAGATTTGCAATGTTATCACTAGATGATATTCTATCTACTGCTATATCTCCCATTGCAATAATCTCTCTAATCAAATGATAACGTTGCAGAATATGATTCGACTTCTGATGAGACCTCGGCTCCTTCACTTGCGCAATTGCCCCATTGTTGTTACAAAACATGTGGCATGATCAAAGATGCTCGGGACAACTCCTAGCTCTGTGATAAACTTCTTCATTTAGGCCGCTTCTTTAGACGTCTCGATAACAACAATATACTCAACCTCGATTGTCAAATCAATAGTAGTTTCTTATTTAAAACTTTTTCAACTTACTACTCTGACATTCAGGATAAGAATAAATTTCGAAGTTGATTTGTTGTCATCTTTATCACATTGGAAACTCGAGTCAATGTGACCTCAAAGTTTCAAGTCCTCTCCTGTATATATAAAAAACATATCCTTAATCTTTTTCAAGTACTTAAGGATATACTTCACGGCTATCCAATGTTGTTCACTTGGATCTGTCTGATACTAGCTCATAACACTTAGAGCATATGCTACATCAGGCTTTGTATACAGCATGATATACATAATAGATCTTATGATAGAGGCATAGTGAATCCTATTCATATGCTCTCTCGCTTTAGGACTTTTAGGGAACATCTCCTTAAATAGGTAAACTTCATGTTTCATCGGCATGAGACCTCTTTTGAACTTTTTATGTCAAATATTTTGACAATGGCATTTATGCACATGGATTGGGACAAGCCTAGAATCCTCTTTGATCTATCTCTATAGATCTTAATCCTTAGCACATAGGATGCTTCATCCAAATCCTTAATGGAGAAGTTCTTAGACAGTTAGGTTTTAACTGATGTAAAATATCTACATCATTTTCAATGAGTAGTATATCATCTGCATACAATACTAGAAAGATGACTGCACTGCCACTCACTTTCTTGTACACACACGGTTCATCTTCAGTTTTAACGAAGTCATAAGATTTGATAGCCACATCAAATCTTATGTTCAAACTGTAAGAAATTTGCTTTAGTCTATATGGATGATCTTTGGATATGAACCATTCAGGCTGTATCATATACACCTCTTCCTCTAGATTTCTATTGAGAAATGTCGTTTTCACATCCATCTGTAAGATCTCATAATCATGGTGTATCGCAATGGCAAGCAAAATCTTAATAGATTTAGTTATGTCAACTAGTGAGAAAGTTTTGTCAAAGTCTCGTCATAGTCAATATCTTGTCTTTGACGATATCCCATCACTACTTGTCTGACCTTATAGGTGTCAACCTTTTCATTTGCTCTACTTTTTTTTCTTGTATAAACCCACATGCAACAAATGGGTATAATACCCTCGCGTGGATCTACCAAGTTCCAAATGAGGTTGGAGTATATGGAATCCATCTCAAATTTCATGGCTTCTTGCCATCTCTCGGAGTCAATACCATTTATTACCTACTCGTAGGTCTTGAGATCATCATCCTCATCATATTGTACCTTATTCTTTCCATCAGTGATATGTCCAACATATCTATCTGGTTGAATACGTATATGGACAAACCTACGAACAATCTATGTATCAGTTTGTACAGGTTCTAAGGCAACATATTGCCAGTTTGTGATTCTAGAATTTCTTCTAATTCTACCTTCCTCCCACTATTTTCTTCAAGGATATACTCTTCTTCTAGGAATACAACACGTTTAGTGACAAACACTCTTTGATCGTTAGGTGGTAGAAATAATATCCATAAGTTCTCTTAGGATATCCCACAAACCTACACTTTTCTATTTTGGACTCTAATTTGTCTGGACTGTGTCTTTTGACATGTGCGGGGCAACTCCAAACCTTAACATATTTAATGTCTGGTTTCCTTCCTATCTATATATCATCTGGAGCGAAAGACATTGATTTAGATGGAATCTTGTTTCAACAAGTGAACAACTGTGTCTAGGGCATAGCCCAATAGTGACAAGGTAGTTTAGCAAAGTACATCATGGAAAGTACCATGTCCAACAAGGTACGATTTCTCCTTTCAGCTACACCATTTAGCTAAAGTGTGTAAGGAGGTGTCCACTGGAATAATATCCCATTGTCCTTCAAATAATGTGTGAATTCTATATAAATATTTTGCTCCTTGATCTGATTGAAGAGTTTTAATATTCTTTCTAGTCTGTTTCTCTACCTCATTCTTAAATTTTTTGAATTTATCAAAGGCTTCAAATTTATGCTTCGTTAAGTGCACATATCCGTACCTAGAGAATTCATCAGTAAAGGTGATGAAGTATAAGTAACCACCCCTAGCCTGAATGGATATAGGTCCACATACATAAGAATATATGAGTTCTAACAAGTCTTTGGCTCTTTCGCTATGTCTGGTAAATGGAAAGTTGGTCATCTTTCTCATGAGGTAAGATTCATTGTTGCATATTGTTAGTTTTACGTGACCTACAAGCCAATCTGACTATGTAAATCTCGTTCATTTATTAATATAATGACATAATATTCATTATGTGTAAATCGCATTAATTCTCGTTTCATAATGAAGTCCGTGAATATGTGCTATAGTGATCAGATTATGATGAGATCATACTAATGAGACTGATCACTTAAACACACATATTCTTAATTGTTTATAGTCGGAGGATATCCGAGAAGGACATTGGATATCTGGTTAGACTAGTACAGATTACTCCTGCTCATATGATGAGGGTGACTGATCTCATAAGTCACTTGTGTGGAGACACTAAGGTGAATCTGTAGGTGCTCATTGGAGAATGAGTTCACTGAACTGATCCGACTGAATCGCTGGATGGTATTGTACCTCACTGTCAACTAGCTTGATTCTATTGTCGCAGTTGCGTGGATGGTCCTCGGACCTGAGACACCAAGGACACCTTGTCGGTGGACTTCTGTGCTTTGACCTTGGTTTACGAATCTCTAGCCACGGGATTCTAATACGCCAAGGATTAGGTACAGCGGAATACCGTCGAAGGGAATTGTGTGTCAATAAGGAATCATTCGCTCTCGGTACTTAGAGAGAGAATGCTCTAGGAAGGATGCGCGAAAGTCCTTGGCCAGGGCGGACGATAATGTCGGGAAAGGAGTTTTTCGATATTCATCAGCGGCATCCAATCCAAGTGAGTCGACCGGTTAGGGTTTGACAGCTCGCCATACCCTGAGTTGACTCGAGAGCATTGTACGAATGAAGGATTATATCAACGCGGTAACTGTCGGCGGAAAGGTTCCAAGAGTGGGTTACTTAACCCCAATACCTTCCGGGTTCACGCGGTGTTGCTTGGCACCCAACGTAATCGGAGGCCCAGTTGAATTCGATGTGCGACATCAATTCGATTGATTAATTAATTAATAAAGGGTTATTAATTGATTAATAAAGCTAATGAGGAGTCACTGGGGTTGTTGGGCCATTAACTGGACTGGTACTTGGGCCTAGAGGGTCACACGCAAATGATTCTCAAGGCGATGGATAAATAAGTGGGTTTTATACAAACCGGGGGTTTTTATGAAAAATCGCGCGGTTAGTATAAAACATAACGAACGGGCTGAGCAGGCCAAGCTGCTGCTAACCCTAGCCGCCCCTCCTTTGTTTCTCTCTCTCTCTGGCGTCCAAACAGATTCAGATCTGCTCCGCCGCTTCTCCGAATCCCGTTCGACGGGATATCGTCCGCGCGTTGCGGCGACCGGCGGAGGTTTCGTGGGCTGCGAAGAACGAGGAACGCGAGGATATCCGTCGCGGGGAGGATCGCGTGGACTTCGCTAGAGGCCGGACGTTTGCGCGGCTTGCGGTGTCGCACCGACGGAACCGAACGGTTGCGGATTCGAATCCGTATACAGTGAGAATCGATTATCCGATAATCGTAGTTTTTAGTTTTTTGAAACGGGAACAGATCGCTGTTTAATATTTTATTCTCCGCTGCGTGAGCGATCCGGAGAAACCCGAGAAAACCCAACAGTGGTATCAGAGCCAGGTTCCACTGTTTCTCGTCCCGTTTTGGATTCCGAAATTAATTTTTCTGTGTATTATTCCATGATTATAATTCGATTTTTTTTGCTGGATCCGTGTTCATAAGATGAACACAGATTTTATGAATACTTTTGATTATTCAATTTTGCAATTTTTTGAATTTTTCTGGGGCTTATTTGTGTTCTTCATTGTATGAAGAACCGGTGTTCTTGGCGGCTTCAATCTTGCTTCCCCAAGCGTTGGGGAGGTAGCCCAACCCTGATTCATTCTAGAGACATGGATGATCACTGTGGGCTTCAAAGTCGACTCTGGAGAGCCGCTGTTGATGGCCGGAGAACCCCCCATCTTCTTCTTGTTCTTGGGTTTTATGAAAAACCAAAAAAAACCCCATGAAAGGGGATCGAACTGAAGCCTATCCAGACCCTTGCCAGTGTGGGAGAGCCCGCCAGCGACGGGGGTGTCACCGGCCGGCGCTGGGGGCCCTACCGCCGGGCGGCGCCGCCGCTGCACGAGCCCCGCCGCCGCTGCAACTAGGGTTTGCAGGTTGGGGGCGTCGGGTGGGAGAGGGCGGTCCACGGGGCCGAGCCGGCCTGGGGGTCGGCCCCGGCAGGGCCGGGCCGGGCCAGGTGGCGAGCCGGCTGGGCCGGTTTGACCCTGGCTCGGTCCAGGGTGCCCCGGGTCCGGGCCCCTGGCCGAGCCCAGGCTCGCACCTGGCCGAGCCAGGGCTCGCACCAGGCCGAGCCCCTCGCTCGAACCAGTGGTTCCTGTTGGGCTGAGCCCAATTGCCATTTTAAACCCCATTTTTCCCCTTAAACCCATAGCCCAAATTAAAATTAAAACTTGATTGGATCATAACTTAATTTCAAAATAGTTTTGAAGTTTAAAATTATTATTCAATTTTAATTAATTGGGCTTAATTAATGATTTTGAATCATTATTAACAATTAGTAATCATATAATTAGAGTTGATTATTAGATTAAAAGTTAACCTAATAATTAACTTTAATTAACTAATTTAATTGTTAGATTAGTGATTAATAATTAATAGTTTAATTGTTAAATTATTAATTATTAACATATCTAATTGTTAATTAATAATTAGAATTAGTTATTAATTTAATTGTTAAATTAATAATTCATTTTTAACTGACTAATTTAAGTGTTAAATTAATAGTCCTTAATTAATTATTGTTAGTAATTAATTTAATAGTTAAATTAATGTTAACATTAATTAACTAATCTAAGAGTTAGATTAATTAATTATTAATTAGTTAGTGTTAATTATTAGTTTAAGAGTTAAATTAATAATTAACATTAATTGACTAATCTAAGTGTTAGATTAGTAGTTAATAATTAATTTGGTTGATTATTAATTTAAGTGTTAAATTATTAATTGACTTTATTGGATTAAGCTAAGAGTTAGATTAGTCTTTAATAGTCTAATTGTTAGATTATTAATGGGGTTTAATCTAAGTGTTAGATTATTAGAATTGTTCTAATTTGCATGGAATAATCTGGAATTATTAATTTGGAGTGTGTGCGCATGTGATGTGTGTTTAATGCTTTTAAATTTTGATTTAATTACATGTTAAGTTAATAAATGAGTTTTTCGAAATTCAAATACCAATTTTGATTGGATCTCAACTTTTTGAAAGCCAAAATTATTTATTTTGAAAACTCTTTTATTTTAGCCATGTGATGCGCTGTATCATGTGTGGGATGTTTAAAACACACCGTGGTCATGGATATGCACTTATTTAATTGTTCATGTGATGAATGATGTGTTTGTGTGGATCGTGGATGAATGATGGATATTTATTAATTGTTAATAAATAGAGATCTGCTTATCTCTCCCTCTCTCATTCTCTGATGTATTTCTACCTCCCTCTCTCTTGTACTCGCCATAAGGCCTTCTTCAATTTACTTGTAAATTCTAGAATTTAAATGTAATATGATCGAGGCAACCGAGGAAGGAGCGAGGACGATCCACAGCTGCAACCAGGAAGGCGAAAAGATGGAGATCTGTTGCTTATGTGTTTGCAGGTTATCTAATATAATTGTTGTGTTAGATTGTGTGTGCGTTTGATTGTTGGCTCCAGTCAAACCCACTGTGCTATCCATGACCACGCTAATGACATGTATGTGATGCATTGTTTTTCTTTTTTATTATGAATCAAAGCAGGTATAGTATTTAGTAAATATATACGATATATTTATATACTATCACCTAGGAGAGACCAAGATAAAAGTTATCTAAATACCCTCAGATAAACTCTAAGCCGTAACGTGAGTCGTTAAGAACTTACCGCGTGGTCCACCATCATTATAGTCATAGGATTCGAATCTCTTTAGACAGGTTTGTTGTGCTATCCACAAGGCCTGTTTAATTGGGAGGAGAAACTGTGGCTATGGCATTAGATGCCTATATGATCGGGGTAGAGGAACCATGTAGCTTTGTTGTGCTATCCACAAGGGCTGCATGTAAATCTATACTCGTCGCGTAATGATGGTTAGCTTAGACCAGAATTAGTGGTTTGTTGTGCTATCCACAAGGCCATTAAATCTCTGGGAACCGAAGCTATTATCAGATATTGCAAGGAGTTGCAAGTCCCATGAGTTGGGTGCTCTTTGATTCTATTACAGTTTGTTGTGCTATCCACAAGGCTGTAGTGCAAGTCATTGAGATTCTGATCTCCACTAGGAGACTGTCGACGTCTCCCGTTCTGTATAACTGAGGGTTATACAGTCCGTCAAAAATTAGTGGGAGTTAAACTTGAATAAAAGACCATGTCTTGTTTTAAATTTTAATAATTGAACATCTGCTAAATAGATTTTGCTTATCTCCTGTAGGGAATTATGTCATCGAATAACCCACTCCGTGACATACTTGATGCCCTTTTGACTTACCTGATCTACTCGGATTGGTTCAGAAACCTGAAGAATGTCTTCAGACCTGAGCACATTGACTTTGTCCCTGGAGCTGATCCTCCTGCTGAATCGGCATTGGATGCCTCTGAAGCAGAGGTGATAGCTAACGATAAAAGATCGAAGGACAAAGGCAAAAGAGTAGTGAAGGGTGACTACTTCTACTATAAGTAGTATGGTCACTGGAAGAGGAACTGAAAGGAGTTCCTTAATGATAAAGCTCATAGAAGAATGAAGCTGTCTGAAGCTTCAGATATCTATATGATAGATATCAACTTATCAGTTAGAGATTCCACATCTTGGGTATTAAATACTGGATGTGCTTCTCATATTTGCCATGATGTGCAGATGCTGACAAGTAAGCGCAAACTGAGACAAGGTGAGGTGGAATTGAGGCTAGAAAACGGCGCAAAAGTTGCGGCGATTGCTGTTAGGACAGCAAACCTCAAGCTTCCATCGGGAGACACCTTATTATTAGAAGATTGTTATTATGTTCCTAGCATAATAAAGAACATCATATCAATATCTTGTTTGGATAAGATAGGATATAGGTTGACTATTGAGAATAGAAGTTGTTCGATTTATTATGGTAATAAATCAATAGCTTCGGCATCTTTAGTCAACGGTCTATATCTCTTAGATGTTTCTTATTACAATCTTCAAATTGATAATGCTCTTAAGAAGAGCAAGAATTGTGTGAACCAGGACTACATGTGGCATTGTAGACTTGGGCACGTTGGCGAAAGTAGGTTGCAAAAGTTGCACAAGCATAGTTACTTAACTACATTCAATTATGAATCGTTTGCAACATGTGAATCCTGCCTTATGGAAAAGATGGCAAAATCTCCATTTACTGGACATAGAGAACGTGCCAAGAACATTTTGGAACTAAAACATTCAGATGTATGTGGTCCAATGTCCACCCAAGCCAAATGTGGCTTTTCTTACTTCATCACGTTCACCGATAACTATTCAAGATTCGGCTATGTATACTTAATGAAGTACAAGTAGGAAGCATTTGAGAAGTTTAAGGAGTTCAAGAATGAGGTAGAGAAGCAGTTAGGAAAGAGTATTAAAGCTCTTCGATCAGATCGAGGAGGAGAATACTTGAGTACTAATTTTACACAATTCTTAAAGGATAATGGTATCCTTTCTCAGCTGACCCCTCCATATACACCACAGATGAATGGTGTATCAAAAAGGAGGAATCGCATCTTGTTGTACATGGTGCGATCCATGATGAGCTTTTCGGGATTACCAGTGTCCCTTTGGGGGATGCTCTAGAGTCAGCAGCATACCTACTGAACAGAGTACCCAGCAAGTCTGTGGCCTCTACTCTATATGAGATATGGAAAGGCAGGAAACCAGAATTTAAACATGTTAAACTCTGGGGTTGTCCTGCTCATGTAAAGAGGCATGATCCAGACAAGTTGGAATCGCGAACTGATAAATGCAGTTTTGTGGGATATCCAAAGGAAACCTTTGGATACTATTTTTTCCATCCTGGTGAACAAAAGGTGTTTGTCGCCAGGAAAGCTGTCTTCCTAGAAGAAGAATACCTTCTCCAGGAGGACAGTGGGAGTAAAATAGTATTGGAAGAGGTTCCAGATCCCCAAACAGTTACATTATCATCAGTGAGATATCAGTTCCTGAATCTATTCAGGTACGCACAGATGAGTCTCGTAGATCTGGTAGAGTACCTAGGCTACCCGAACGATATGTGGGACATATTGTTGAAGGTAAGTCTAAGGTACAATATAATGAGGATGATGATCCTAAAACCTACCAGGAGGCCATAGAAGGCCCAGAAGCTGGGAAATGATGAGAAGCCATGAACTCAGAAATCCAGTCCATGTACACCAACCAAGTTTGGAACTTGGAGGACTTCCCCGAGGGTATTGTACCCGTCGGTTGCAAGTGGATCTTTAAGAGAAAGATCGGTGCTGATGGACGGATCGACACTTATAAGGCAAGGTTGGTGGCAAAGGGATATCGTCAAAGGCAAGGAATTGACTATGACGAGACTTTCTCACCAGTTGCCATGATAAAGTCGATCAGAGTTCTACTCGCCATTGCTGCATATTTTGATTATGAAATATGGTAGATGGATGTGAAGACTGCCTTCCTTAATGGTAAGTTTGAGGAAGAGGTGTATATGATACAACCAGAAGGTTTCACATCCAAAGAATCTCCAGATAAAGTGTGCAAGCTTCAGAGGTCCATTTATGGACTGAAGCAGGCTTCCCGGAGCTGGAACATAAGATTTGACGAGGCTGTCAAGTCTTATGACTTCATTAAGAATGAAGATGAGCCTTGTGTGTACAAGAAGACCAGTAGGAGTGCAGTCACTTTTCTAGTTCTTTACGTCGATGACATACTACTCATTGGGAATGATGCAGCTATGATGTCATCAGTAAAGATCTGGCTGTCGAAAAATTTCTCCATGAAGGATTTGGGAGAAGCATCCTACGTGTTGGGAATACGGATCTATAGAGATAGATCAAAGAGGATACTTGGAATGACCCAATCCTTGTACATAAATACTATAGTCAAAACGTTTGGGATGGAAAATTCCAAAAGAGGTTTCATACCGATGAGACATGGAATTAGTCTCTCAAAGGAGCAGTCTCCTAAGACTCCTGATGAGAGGGCATTCATGGGTAGAATACCCTATGCCTCCGCCATAGGATCTATCATGTATGCCATGCTATGTACACGGCCTGATGTTGCATTTGCTCTAAGTGTTACGAGCAGATTTCAGGCTGATCCAGGCGAAGAGCACTGGAAGGCAGTGAAATGTATCCTTAAGTACTTGAGAAGAACTAAGGATATGTTTCTTGTCTATGGAGGAGGTGACTTGAAACTACGAGGCTTTACTGACTCGAGTTTCCAGTCAGATCCAGATGATAGCAAGTCAACATCTGGATTTGTGTTTACTTTGAATGGAGGCGCAGTGTGCTGGAAGAGTTCCAAGCAAGTAACCACTGCAGATTCGACGACTGAAGCTGAGTACATCGCTGCAGCTGAAGCCGCCAAGGAAGCAGTGTGGTTGAAGAAATTCATCACCGACCTCGGCGTAGTTCCCAGCATCTTTGAGCCCGTTCCACTGTTGTGCGACAACAATGGAGCAATTACGCAAGCGAAAGAGTCGCGGTCTCATCAAAAATCGAAGCATATTCTGAGGCGCTTTCACCTTATCAGAGAGATCATATCCAGATGAGATGTAGTAGTGGAAAGAGTTCCATCCGTCGACAATGTAGCAGATCCACTGACAAAGCCGTTAGCTCAAATTGTGTTTGAGCGTCACCTACAGTCTATAGGCTTATTGTATAAAGGTGATTGGCTTTAGTCCAAGTGGGAGATTGTTAGTTTTAGGTGGCCTACAAGCCAATCTGATTATGTAAATCTCGTTCATTTATTAATATAATGGCATAATATTCATTATGTGTAAATCGCATTAATTCTCGTTTCATAATGAAATCCGTGAATATGTGCTATAGTGATCAGATTATGATGAGATCATACTAATGAGACTGATCACTTAAACACACATATTCTTAATTGTTCCTAGTCGGAGGATATCCGAGAAGGACATCGGATATCCGGTTAGACTAGTACAGATTACTCCTGCTCATATGATGAGGGTAACTGATCTCATAAGTCACTTGTGTGGAGACACTAAGGCGAATTTGTAGGTGCTCATTGGAGAATGAGTTCAGTGAACTGATCCGACTGAATCGCTGGATGGTATTGTACCTCACTGTCAACCAGCTTGATTCTACTGTCGCAGTTGCGTGGATGGTCCTTGGACCTGAGACACCAAGGACACCTTGTCGATGGACTTCTGTGCTTTGACCTTGGTTTACGAATCTCTAGCCACGGGATTCTAATACGCCAAGGATTGGGTACAGCGGAATACCGTCGAAGGGAATTGTGTGTTAATAAGGAATCATTAGCTCTTGGTACTTAGAGAGAGAATGCTCTAGGAAGGATGCGCGAAAGTCCCTGGCCAGGGCGGACGATAATGTCGGGGAAGGAGTTTTTCGATATTCATCAGCGGCATCCAATCCAAGTGAGTCAACCGGTTAGGGTTTGACAGCTTGCCATATCCTGAGTTGACTCGAGAGCATTGTACGAATGAAGGATTATATCCACGCGGTAACTGTCGGCGAAAGGTTCCAAGAGTGGGTTACTTAACCCCAATACCTTCCGGGTTCATGCGGTGTTGCTTGGCACCCAACGTGATCGGAGGCCCGGTCGAATTCGATGTGCGACATCAATTCGATTGATTAATTAATTAATAAAGGGTTATTTTGATTAATAAAGCCAGTGAGGAGTCACTGGACTTGTTGGGCGATTAACTGGACTGGTACTTGGGCCTATAGGGTCATACGCAAATGATTCTCAAGGCGATGGATAAATAAGTGGGTTTTATACAAACCGGAGGTTTTTATGAAAAATCGCGCGGTTAGTCTAAAATATAGCGAACGGGCTGAGCAGGCCAAGTTGCTGCTAACCCTAGCCGCCCCTCCTCTATTTCTCTCTCTCTCTGGCGTCCAGACAGATCTAGATCTGCTCCGCCGCTTCTCCGAATCCCGTTCGATGGGATATCGTCCGTGCGTTGCGGCGATCGTTGCGGCGACCGGCAGAGGTTTCGTGGGCTGCGAAGAACGAGGAATGCGAGGATATCCGTCGCGGGGAGGATCGCGTGGACTTCGCTAGAGGCCGGGCGTTTGCGCGGCTTGCGGTGTCGCACCGACGTAACCGAACAGTTGCGGATTCGAATCTGCACACGGTGAGAATCGATTATCCGATAATCGTAGTTTTTAGTTTTTCGAAACGGGAACGGATCGCTGTTTAATATTTTATTTTCCGCTGCATGAGCGATCCGGAGAAACCCGAGAAAACCCAACACATATGATTCATAATCAAATGGATCAATGTATCCACTTTTATACAACTTAATTAGCTTTTCCTTACTATTATGACTAAGCCTATAGTGCCAGAGGTAAGCTTGATTCATACCACTCCTCTTTCTCTTAAAAGGTTTGTCCATACACATTACAGAAGTATTTATATCTAACATGAATAGATCATTCACTAACCTCCCACTGGCAAACAATTTATCATTTAAGAACAAAGAACAACTTTTACTCTTAAAGCTCACAATAAATCCACATTTATCTAAGTATGAAATGAAAGTAATGTTCTTAAGAATAGAAGGAACATAGTGACATTCTTCAAGTTCTAAGATAACTCCTGAGGATAATTTGAGATTCACGCTTCTGACGACGAGTGCAACAACCTTTGGTCCATTTCCCAATAGCAAGTCAACCTCTCTTTTGTTTAGCCGCTTACTGTTTGTCAGCACCTGCAAATCATTATAGATATGAGATGTACATCCAGTATCTAATACCTATAATGTATATCTGTATGACAAGTTAAGGTCAATCATGAAATACCTAAAACTTCTCCAAGCTTCTGCTTTGCTTTCTCTGTAAGATACAACTTGCAGTTCCTCTTCCAATGCCCCTCCTTATGGAAGTAGAAGCATTGGCCCTTGTCCTTCTTAGCCTCTTCCTTCTTGGCAGCCTTTGTCCGCTATAGTTTCTTCTTTGTCTTGCCTTCCTTCAACATGGTGAGCCTTCCTCTTCTTGTTGGTCTTAGCAAGAAGCATCACTGGAGGCTTCTCATTGTTCATGGTGCTCTCAGCAGTCTTTAACATGTTCAAAGGGTCTGTCAGAGAGCATTCTATCTTATTTATGTTAAAGTTCATATGAACTGGGATAATTAGTTAGGAAGAGATTGTAGGATCTGATGAATAGTTAGTACCTTGTGTTGGGTTCTCGGGTTTCTCCGGATCGCTCACGCAGCGAAAAATAAAATAAAAAATAACGATCCATTTTTCCCGTTTCGAATAAATAAAATCGATAATCAGATTATCAAGGTCTTACCGTGTGTGGATTTGAATCCGCAATCGTTCGGTTCCGTCGGTGCGACACCGCAAGCCGCGCAAGCGCCCGGCCTCTAGTGGAGTCCATGCGATCCTCCTCGCGATAGATATCCTCACGTTCCTTGTTCTTCGCAGCCACGAAACCTCTACCGGTCACCGCAACGATCACCGCAACGCGCGGACGATTTCCCGTCAAAGGGAGTCGGAGAAGCGGCGGAGCAGATTTGGGGATCCGGATCTGGCCTGGGGCGCCAGAGAGAGAGAGAAACAGAGGAGGGGGCGGCTAGGGTTAGCAGCAGCTTGGCCTGCTCAGCTCGTTCGCTATATTTTATACTAACTGCGCGATTTTTCATAAAAATCCCCGATTTATATAAAACCCACTTATTTATCCATCGGCTTGAGAATTATTTGCGTGTGACCCTCTAGGCCCAATTACCAGTCCGGTTAATAGCCCAATAAGACCAGTAACTCCTTACTGGCTTTATTAATCAATTAATAACTCTTTATTAATTAATTAATCAACCGAATCAATGTCGCACATCGAATTCGGTCGGGCCTCCGATCACGTTCGGTGCCAAGCAACACCGCGTGAACCCGGAAGGTATCGGGGTTAAGTAACCCACTATTGGAACCTTTTCGCCGACAGTTACCGCGTGGATATAATCGTTCATTTGTACAATGCTCTCAAGTCAACTCAGGGTATGGCGTACTGTTAAACCCTAACCGATCGACGCACTTGGATTGGATGCCGCTGATGAATATCGGAAAACTCCTTTCCCGATATTATCGTCTGTCCTGGCCAGGAACTTCCGCGCATCCTTCCTAGAGCATTCTCTCTCTAAGTACCGAGAGCAAATGATTCCTTATTGACACACAATTTCCTTCGACGGTATTCTGCCGTACCCAATCCTTGGCTATTTAGAATCCCGTGGTTAGAGATTCATAAACCAAGGTCAAAGCACAGAAGTCCACTGACAAGGTGTCCTTGGTGTCTTAGGTCCGAGGACTATTCACGCGACTGCAACAATAGAATCAAGCTGGTTGACAGTGTGGTACGATACCACCATCCAGCGATTCAGTCGGATCAGTTCACTGAACTCATTCTCCAATGAGCACCTACATATTTGCCTTAGTGTCTCCACACAAGTGACTATGAGATCAGTCACCCTCATCGCATGAGCAGGAGTAATCTGTACTAGTCTAACCCGATATCCGATATCCTTCTCGGATATCCTCCGACTATGAACGATTAAGAATATGTGTGTTTAAGTGATCAGTCTCACTAGTATGATCTCATCATAATTTGATCACTATCACACATATTCACGGACTTCATTATGAGACGATAATTAATACGATTTACACACAATGAATATTATGTCATTATATTAATAAATGAACGAGCTTTACATAGTCAGATTGGCTTGTAGGCCACCTAAGACTAACAATCTCCCACTTGGACTAAAGCCAATCACCTTTATACAGTAAGCCTATAGACTCTAGGTAACGCTCAAACATAATTTGAGCCAACGGCTTTGTCATTGGATCTACTACATTGTCGACTAATGGAACTCTTTCCACCACTACATCTCCTCTGGATATGATCTCTCTGATAAGATGAAAGCTCCTCAGAATATGCTTCGATTTCTTTTGAGACCGCGACTCTTTCGCTTCCGCAATCGCTCCATTGTTGTCGCACAACAGCGGAACAGGTTCAGAGATGCTGGGACTACGCCGAGGTCGGTGATGAATTTCTTCAAGCACACTGCTTCCTTGGCGGCTTCAGCTGCAGCAATGTACTCAGCTTCTGTCGTTGAATATGCAGTGGTTGCTTGCTTGGAACTCTTCCAGCACACTGCCCCTCTGTTCAAAGTAAACACTAATCCAGATATAGACTTGCTATCATCTGGATCTGACCGGAAAGTCGAGTCAGAAAAGCCTTGCAGCTTCAAGTCACCTTCTCCATAGACAAGAAACATATCCTTAGTTCTTCTCAAGTACTTTAGGATACATTTCACTGCCTTCTAGTGCTCTTCACCTGAATCTGCCTGAAATCTGCTCGTAACACTTAGAACAAATGCAACATCAAGCCGTGTATATAGCATGACATACATAATAGATCTTATGGCAGAGGCACAAGGTATTCTATCCATGAATGCCCTCTCATTAGGAGTCTTAGGAGACTGCTTCTTTGAGAGATTAATTCCATGTCTCATCGGTATGAGACCTCTCTTGGAATTTTTCATGCCAAACCTTTTGACTATGGTATATATGTACAAGGATTGGGTAATTCCAAACATACTCTTTGATCTATCTCTATTGATCCGTATTCTCAATACGTAGGATGCTTCTCCCAAATCCTTTATGGAGAAGTTTTTCGACAGCCAGATCTTTACTGATGACATCATAGTTACATCATTCCCAATGAGTAGTATGTCATCTACGTAAAGAACTAGAAAAGTGACTGCACTCCCACTGGTCTTCTTGTACACACAAGGCTCATTTTCATTTTTAATGAAGTCATAAGACTTGACAGCCTCGTCAAATATTATGTTCCAGCTCCGGGAAGCCTGCTTCAGTCCATAAATGGACCGCTGAAGCTTGCACACTTTATCTAGAGATTCTTTAGATGTGAAACCTTCTGGTTGTATCATATACACCTCTTCCTCAAGGTTACCATTGAGGAAGACAGTCTTCACATCCATCTGCCAGATCTCGTAATCAAAATGTGCAGCAATGGTGAGTAGAACTCTGATAGATTTTATCATGCCAACTGGTGAGAAAGTCTCGTCATAGTCAATTCCTTGCCTTCGACGATATCTCTTTGCCACCAACCTTGCCTTATAAGTATCGATCCGTTCATCAGCACCGATCTTCCTCTTAAAGATCCACTTGCATCCGATGGGTACAATACCCTCGGACAAGTCCTCCAAGTTCCAAACTTGATTGGTGTACATGGACTGGATTTCTGAGTTCATGGCTTCTCGCCATTTCCCAGCTTCTGGGCCTTCTATGGCCTCTTGGTAGGTTTTAGGATCATCATCTCATTATATTCAACCTTAGACTCAGCTTCAACGATGTGTCCCACATATCGTTCGGGTAGTCTAGGTAATCTACCAGATCTTCGAGGCTCACATGTGCGTACCTGAACAGATTCAAGAACTGATATCTCATTTGATGATAATGCAGCTGTTTGGGGATCTGGAACCTCTTCCAATACTATTTTACTCCCATTGTCCTCTTAGAGAAGGTATTCCTCTTCCAGGAAGACAACTTTCCTAGCGACAAACACTTTTTGTTCACCAGGATGATAAAAATAGTATCCAAAGATTTTCTTTGGATATCTCACAAACCTGCATTTATCAGTTCACGATTCCAGCTTGTCTGGATCACGCCCCTTTACATGATTCAAGACAGAATCTCATTAAAGCATGCAATTAACATGTGCTTACATTATTAAATAGTTTGGATAAATGCATGTTTGAAAACATACTTGAGGATGATGATTTCTACATGATCGGATTGCACCGTGTTGCATTTTGTGTGATTGTGGACCTAAAGTGACAGTTGTTAGCGCTTAGGCACCCTGTGTCGGTGTGAGAGTGACACGGCGCCGGTGTGGGAGTGGTGGGGTGACGCCTAGAGAGAGGGTCACCTAGTGTACCCCGAGTTATAGCTAGTACCGGTGTGGGAGTGGTACATTCGGAGTGTCACTCCTGCTGGGGGAAGCAGAACCACCTTGAGCCAGGTCAAGCCGGAGTAGCCAGCGCGCTATCCGAGGGGTTGTTGTTTGGTCTCAGCGGGTTGGTGTTTTCCGCGTTCGACTGCGTGGTTTGCGTGTTTAGCCGAGACGTTGGTTGTGGACTCCGTGGTGGAGTAGTTTCAGAGTTGTATTTACTGCTTTATTTATTTAAATTGCCTTTATTCATGTTGTTGCACTTGTGAGTGCGTGAGTGGGTGGTGGGGATCGAAGGATCCCTACTAAGTCTATTTCGATGAGACTCATCCCCTGCGGTTTTCAGGTGAGGGTTCCAGGCAAGCGTAGCGAGGAGGGTTTTGTCTCAGGTTGCGCGCCAGCAACCATCGTTCCGGGGTATGCCCCGATGTAGTTGTTATTTCTTTTCAGGCCTGTATGCTTAATTACTTCTTTTTATTTGGAATATGTAATTATTTGCTGAGTCAAGTTGAATTGTAATAATTTTTAATTCCTGCACTTCCTTTACAATTCAATGTGATGTGGATGTTTAGCTTAGTTTATCATTTATTTCCCAGACTTATCGAGATCCTAGTTTGGCTCCAAATTTTAATGATTCGGTACCCATTCAGTAATCGGATCCCCGATTATAGGGTGGCAGGTCGTTACAAAAAGTGTACAATTAGATAACATTGCAGGCACTCTTAAAACAAATTAAGATATAGTTTTTAATCATAATTTTAAAACTCTCACTAATTTTTGACGAATTTGCATAAACCTCTATATACAAAGACATGATATACTGAGGGTTTCTTAGTGGGGATCAGAATCCCATTAACTTTATGGAGATGGCCTTGTGGCAGCACAACAACCCACCCCATACCTAACGGGTAGGCAACTCTTGTCAATTTCAACTTTTGCAATTCCTGATCATATTTAGCCTATAGATCACTTGTGACCTTGTGGCAGTACAACAAATCACAAAATCTAGTTACATCAAACCTGCTTCTTACATTATGAGAGTGTGCTTCTAATGTAAGGATCGAGACCTTCGGACCCTGTAGTTCTGGCTACGTGATGTAGACTGGATCTATCGCGACTGGATTCCGAAGCTGGAACCCTAAGTTTGGATCCGAGGCTGGGTCGGATCGGTGACGAGGCCCGACGGGGATCCGGATGGCGACGGAGGCGAAGCCGAAGGCCTGAGGCCGAGGGTGGGTCGGTCGGGCGTTAGCTTGTCTTCGGAAGCAGGGCCGAGACCCCTTCGGGCGGTACGAATCTGGATTTCCTTCGGACCGAGAGGCAGCCGGCGCTCCGCGTCGAGACCAGTGGGAGGAGTCCGAGGTCGGCGGCCGAGACCGACTCGGGTTGACCGGCGACTCGAGGGTGCCACATGGGCTGGCTTTGGGCCGCGTAGTGTACGGCCCTATCGAGTCGTCTGACTAGCGCCCACGTGGGACGACGACCTCTTAACAACGGCGCGGGCTGTGTCAGGGTACGACCCCGACGTGTCGGCTGGACGGCGGCCTCGATCCACGCGCTCGGCCCGTCTCGAGATAAACCCCCGCGAGCCCTCCTTTCCCTCATTTTTTTTCTCCTTCTCTTCCTCTCCTTCCCCTCCGGCGAACTCAGCGGCGATTCCTCCGCCTCCCTCTTTTCCTCCCACCATTTCACCTCTCCCTCCACTCTATCCTCTACCCATCTCCTACCCCTACCACCTCCATCTCCACTGCGGCGTTCTACTCTCCGGACGGCGGCCGACGTCACGGTGGAGCAAGGACGACCACGGCGGTACCGGCGGCGGCGTGGGGCGAGTCGGGTGGACGGCTTGAAGCTCGGAGGCGTTCAAGTGTCCGGTAGGGTGACGGTTCCCATAGCATCGCGTTTTAACCAGGTTTTCCTCGTTTAAGCATGACTATGGATCTCTGGTTTTGGGGGGTAGAATGTGCATGTTTAGGTATTCTTTTGATGATTTGGGGGATTTTCTATGAAGGTGATTTTCCTATGGTTTGTATTGTCCCTCTTTCCCCTCTGTTTTTAAGCAACTTTGGGGTTTCATGGGTTGGTAAGGGAGTCTCGGGCCCATGGCAGATTTTGGGTTCCTGGGCGTTGGCTTATCTTCGGATAGCGGGGCCGAAACCCCTTCGGGCCGAGGACCCTTCGGGCAGGTTAAAAGACGTGCATGGACGACGCCTTGTTGAAGGGCGTCGGGCCATCACGTCTTTGACAGAAATCGTCTGGCCGAGACCCCTTCGGCCCGAAGACTGTTTTACATAAACCTGATTCTGAACTGTTTTACATAAACCTGTACATGGAGCTCGAATGGCGTCGGCCTTGGGCGACGCGATTCGAGACAGAACCTCACTAATTCATGCCAGTAAAACGTGTTCATACTGCTAGATAGTTGGTTAATGCATGATTTGATGCACTCGACAATGATGGATTCTTCATGACCGGATGGCACCGCGTGGTGTGTCGTGCGATCGTGGGCTTTTCACGTGACCGGATCGTACTGTGCCGGGTTTTGGTGTTTTGTGTTACTGTGGACCTGGAGTGACATTGTAGCGCTTTATCACCCTGTGCTGGTGGGGGCGTGAGCACAGCGCCGGTGGGGGCGTGGGCGGGGTGACGCCTAGTGAGAGAGGGTCACCTGGTGAACCCCGGGGTCAGCTAGTACCGGTGTCGGAGTGGTACATTCGGAGAGTCACTCATGCTGAGGGAAGGAGTAACCACCTTGAGCCAGGTCAGGCCGGAGTAGCCAGTGTGCTATCCGAGGGGTTGCTGTTTGGTCTCAGCGGGTCGGTGTTTCCTACCTTCGGCTGTAGTTGGTGTTTCCTACCTTCGGTGGTGATCGATGTTTCCTACCTTCGGCTGTGGTTGGTGTTTCCTACCTTCGGTGGTGATCGATGTTTCCTACCTTCGGCTGTGGCCGGTGTTTCCTACTCTCGGTTGTGTGGCCGAGACACCTTCGGTCAGTATAGCCGAGACACCTTCGGTTAATGCTAAGCCAAGACGTGAGTTGTTGGCTCCTTGATAGAATGATTCTAGAATTATGCATGCTACATTCCGAATGCACATGGTTCATATCGAGATATAGGAGTAGTGTACTTACTTCTGTGTTCGTTGCTTTACCGTTAGCCGTACCTTGCACTTGTGGGTGTGTGCGTGGGCAGTGGGGATCGAAGGATCCCTACTGAGTCTTGTCTTGAGACTCACCCCTGCGGTTTTCAGGTGAGGACTCCCAGCAGACTTAGAGCGGCGTGTGCGGCCGCGTGTTGAGCGCCTTCAGCGGTTGTTCCGGGGTATGCCCCGATGTAGTTGTTATTTATTTCTGGCCTGTATGTTTAATTATTTCTTTTCAGTTGGAGTATGTAATTATTTGCTGTATCGAGTCGCATTGTAATAATTTTAATTCCTGCACTTTCATTTCATTCAATGCGATGTGAATGTTTAGCTTAGTTTATTATTTATTTCCCAGACTTACTAGATCCTGGTTTGGTTCCAAATTAATGATTCGGTACCCATTTAGTAATCGGATCCCCGATTATAGGGTGGCGGGTCGTTACATCTAACATAAGTCTTTATGATAGCACAACAAAGCTATGCCAGTCATCCATCCCAAAGTTCGACGTAAGCCTTAGTCTAGGTCATTGATCCCTTGCTGAGTAGGCTTTGTGGCAGCACAACAAACTTATTCAATTTAAGGCTAGCTCACCTAGACCATAACAATTAGAGACTACATGAGTCATTCTTAATGCCTCACGTTTAACAACGTAATATTTGATCGAAGAGGAATTTTTAAAAAATTTGATCTCATCAATAATAGTGTTACATAGATATAAGTCTTTGGAGTATCTTATATATACCCATATAAGAAATATGTAACTAGTAGAACCACCATCATATATCAAATTTGATCATGGACTTTTAAATATAAGTGGTATCACTGAAGGCAATCAGTGAACCACAACATAATGCAAAAGGTGAACACAATTGGTCTTCGCATCCCATGCTCTCCATAATATGAATCTTATGTAATGGTCCTACTTGATGTCATCCTCGTTCTATGCGCAATATGTCTCTTAAAATTACATGTAATAAACTAAAAAATTTTTGGGCTCGCAGTCCTATAAATATACATAAATAATAAGAAATATTGATCTAAATCAAAGGGAGTACATTTCTAGAGGGAGGTACAAATTTACAACCTGAATTTTAACAGAGAGGGAGAAGGAGGCACATAGGCCTCATAAATATATCACACCATCACAATTGAATGCATTCATTCGCAACTCATCATATGATAGGGCTAGTCCATGATCATCCATCAATACACACAAGTACATCACATGTATTGAGTGTTAACTATCATACAGTTATCGTTGAAATAACTATTATTTCAAAAGTAATAATTATATTCATAACATAATTAAAACTTTCTTTTAACTAAACAATTTTAGTTAAAACATGAACACTAAGTCTAAACAATTTAGACAATAAAATATTTTCCATCATCGCACGCTTAATTCTGAACTAAGATAGTTAATTTGTTAATTAGAATCATATTCTAATCACAATTATTAAAAGGTTCACGTTAATAATTAACTAAAACCTAAGTTAACAAGATTTTAAACCAATTTAAAACTTGTTAAGCAGAAAAAGGGGTTTATATAACCTTAAATATTATTAGAATAATTTATTAAACAAGTTTTAAACTATTGAAAACTTTAAAAAAAAATTAAAAAACCCCTTTTAAATGGGCTTAAATGGGCAAAAGGGGGTTAAATAGACCCCTGTGGATCTGGATTTGCGTCGGGTCCAGTGGACCCACAAAGAGGCATGAGAGCCCCTTTCTTCCTTGCTCGTTCGGGCTTTCCCCCCTTCTTTTGCAGCCTGCAACTGCAGCACCTAGAGCCACCACTCGGCCCGCCTCCAACTGCCTGCTATCCGACGACACAATCGGCATCGGCCGACGGGAGATCCTGCTAGATCTCCCTTTAGGCATTCATAATGCCCCTAGCCACCGTCCTCATCTTGTTAGGGCTAAAAAACACCCAATTTATATATATATATATATATATATATATATATATATATATATATATATATATATATATATATATATATATAGAGAGAGAGAGAGAGAGAGCAATTTTCAATGCTTGACATCCCTAGAATATTTCCATGACGTTTTGGGTAAGCTACGGGTTTAGGAAAATATAATTTCTTGCCCATAGGATTGTTCACGCAGATGATAAAACTGCCTAGTTGAGGCATTCTAAATGACTCATAGGCATCTACAAATGTCCAAATAAATGCCCCTGACTTCGACAACATATCTGACTACTCATAAATGATTTATGATAGTTGGATTGATAGCGGCATCACATGCACACCCATGACGAAGTCGCTCCAAAAACAAATGTGTGATGACAAAATACAATCTAAAGTCATTAAATCGATCTAAACAGAGCTGAGAACTTGGCTTTGATACTACTATTGGATTCGTGAGGGGAAGAGTGAGAACGGAGTGGAAATAAAGCTTTTCTTCTTCCTCGAATCCCATGCATTCGTTCTCAGAGTATTTAGATCGAAACAAATGCATAAAATAAAAGAGAAGATCTGATCTTCACCATCGTGCGGATGAAAATCCCTTGCCTAGTTGGAGATGAACGAGTGGTCAATCTTGGAGTCACGAGCCATTTATGTGTCCAACCTCTAGATATATCCATATGAGCCCTTACGACAGACTAGTTCTCCTCCATGCTCTGTAAGCTCTGCCGAGATCTCAACTCTGCCATCAAGGAAGGGGGGGGGGAGAGAGAAGATGGCACCAAAGAGAGAGAGGAGGGAGGACAGCTGACCCCTTTTGACAAACGTGAATCTTGCCAAGAGTTTCTCCTTTAGCTATTATTTATAGACTTCTGACATTTTTCACAAAAACTTAAAAATTCATATAAATTTAAATTCTCCCCAAACTTGTGAAAACTCTTTTGTGTGTAACTCTCTAGGTCTAACTATCTATTTAATTTTCGGTCTATTAAGTCAAAAATAACTTATTTGACTTAATTAAATAATATGTTGACTTATCTGTTATTCTATAATGAATTTTAATTTATTATCGTATAATTAGTGATCTACCATCACATGATGAATCCTTTTTTGATCATGAACGACACCAATCTATACCTCATGATTTTAAAAGACATAAGAGATATGTAATTTGCTATTGAACCCTTCCGTCCATAGATACCGCATAGCTATAGATTCTTTGCGAGGGATTTTTGAACACTATTCCATAGGGCATTTTCTCTCTGATTACATATTGAAAGTGAATGATCCCTTGTTGTCAACTCAATTGCCTTCGCAAGAATTCCGCTGAGCCTGAATAATTAACTATACGGGATCACATTGTGACACCCCATATAAGAATATGTTAAATAGACTAAATTAGTAGACTACTAATAACACTGGCTAGTCATGTTTTAGAGCTCGAGTTGGAAAGAACTCTAAAGTTAAGCGTGCTCAGTTGGGAGAAGTCCTAGGATGGGTGACCTTTCTACGAAGCCTACCAACTAACATAACTGTTGGACCAGTTAACTGATTGGGTCATTACAAAATGATATTAGAGACACGAACTAGCCGAAATTGTGAGAGTTAAGTGCCACATAGCACAAAGTGTTAAACCATGAAAGGGCTACCCTAGCTGCTACATATTTTGCTTTTACTGTTAACAAGGCTACATAATTCTGCTTCTTGGAGGACCATGAAATTAGGCAACCTACAAGAAATTGACAAGTACCATTAGTGCTTTTTCTATCCATCTTGCAACCCACATAGTCAGCATCAGAATATCCAAGCAGGCTAAAATTATATCCTCTAGGATACCAGAGACCCAATTCATTAGTATCAACCAGATATCTAAAGATTATTTTAACACAAGTCAAATGAGATTCTTTAGGATATGTTTGAAACTTAGTACAAATGCATACACTGAATAATATATCTAGTCTACTAACAATTAAATATAGTAGACATCTTATAATACCTCTGTAGATTTTTTGATCTACACTTTTACCTTGAGGATCTGCATCCAGTCTGGTGGAAATGCTCATAGGAGTTGTCATGACCTTAGCTTTGTCAAAACCATACTTCTTTAATAGGTCCTTTATGTACTTGGCTTGACAGATGTGAATTAATTCCTTTATTTGCTTGATTTGTAGCCCAAGGAAGTAGTACAATTCTCCCTTTAGTCTCATCTCAAATTCTCTCTACATTAACTTTTCAAATTTCTTGCAAAGGGATTCATGAGTTGCTCAAAAAATGATGTCATCTACATACATTTAAACTATCAAAGACCCTTCTTTATTATTATAAATAAATAAGGTGCTATCTACTCTACCTCTAATAAAATCATGATGGATGAGAAAAGCACTTAGTCTTTCATACCAAACTCTGGGAGCTTGCTTTTGACCTTACAGTACTTTATGCAATTTGAAAATATGATTTGATAAAGCATGATCTTCAAAATCTGGAGGTTGTTCAACATAAACTTCCTCCTTTATAAAATCATTTAAAACGACACTTTTAATATCCATTTGAAATAATTTTAAATTGAATGCCTAAAATATGGCAATTGGGGCATAGGTTCATCGTAGTCTATGCCTTCCTCTTGACTATAGCTTTGAGCAACGAGTCTGACCTTGTTTCTAGTAATTATATTAAATTTATCTATTTTATTTCTAAACACCCATTTGGTGCCTATTACTGGATGTTCTGATGGCCTAGGCAAAAGGGACCAAACTTGGTTCCTCTGGAACTGGTTCAGTTCCTCTTGCATAGCTAAAATGTCAGATTTATCTACCAGTGCTTCATTGTCAATCTTTGCCTCAAATTGAGATACAGAAGTAGTATAATTACAAGGAATAATCTTACTCCTAGTTTATACTCTCTATTTTGGATCTCCAAGAATATTCTCTTTGGGATGATCTCTGTGATATTTGCATTCTTTTGGTAAGTCTTCATATTGATCAACAGTTTGTTGCAACTCTTCCAAGGGTGGATCTTCTTTCTCAATTTGATCTAAGTCCAGCTTGTCCATCTTCTTAATCAATTCACCTGCATCATCATCACAATATCTTTATCTTCCTTTTAAAGATCCATTAGTCTCATCAAATACAACTTGAATAGTTTGTTCTACTAATAAAGTTCTTTTATTAAATACTCTATAAGGAACAAACCTTCATTTGATTTGGCATCAAGTTTGCCAATATTGTCTTTGTCATTGTTGAGAATATAGCATTTGCATTCAAATGGCTTTAGATGACCAATCTTTAGCTTTTTTCCTTTGTACAACTCATATGGTGTTTTCTTCAGAATTGGCCTGATCATTGCTCTGTTAATGATGTAGCATGTTGTGTTTACTACTTCTGCCCAAAAATATCTTAGCAGATTTATCTCTTCCTTTCTGCTGCTCTATTTTGTTGAGGCATTCTAAGCGCTGAGAAGTTATATTGAATTCCTTATTCTTCACAATACTTTGTGAATTTAGCATTCTCAAATTCTCCTCCATGGTCTGATCTGATAGAAACAATGCTGAATTTTTGCTCCTTCTGCACCACTTTGTTGAATTTTTGAAATGTTTCAAGTGTATCTAATTTGTGCTCCAAAAATGCCACCTAGGTGAACCTTGAATAGTACTATGACAAATCCATAGTTCTTGTCACCTAGGCTAGTTGTTCTCATAGGTCCGAACAGATCCATGTGTAGTAACTCCATTAGCTTGGAGGTAGTTACTACAGTCTTGGATTGAAATGATGCCTTGGTCTATTCCCCTTTAGCACATGCTGCATAAATGCCTGTGGTCTTGAGCTTCAACTTGGGCAAACCTTCAACCAAGTCATGCTTGATCAATTTCTTAATTACCCCATGATTGACATGTCCTAGTCTTTTGTGCTAAAGGTTTGCTTCTTCAGATTTGTTAGTAGCTATGTAGTTAACTTGATCTCTAAGCTCTCAGATATAAAACGTATATGTTCTTATCTCTATGAGCTTTAAACATTGTTGCATTGTCTTTGGTTATTGTGCACTGGTTAGCCTCAAAGGTTACTTTATGTCTTTTGTCACATAGTTGGCTGATGGTGATTAGATTGTGCTTCAGCCCTTCCACACATTGCACATCCTTAATGAGATTCGTTGAACTGTTGCCCACTGTACCACTGCTCATTATTTTGCCTTTGCCATTGTCTCCATAGGTGACTGTGCCTTATTAGGCTTACATGTACTTGAATAAGGTCCAGTCTCCTGTCATATGCCTGGAGCACCCACTATCTATGTACCCTTTGGATGTTCCCAGGTTGCCCTGCAAAATTTACTTGACAGTTTTAGGTACCCAAATTTTTTTGGGTCCTTTGAGGTTAATGGTAAGTGTAGATCCCTTGGGTATCCAAATCACTTCCTCCACTTACAAGTCTTAAAAGTGTGACCCAATCTACAGCAATGTGAATAACAATCTATGTAAGGGGCTTTTCTTTTTGAGCTTGTTAAACTTGATAAATTTAACAAGTAATGGTGACAAATAAAGAGTAATGGTGACAAATTCAAAGTAATATCGACTAGTGCATACTAACATTCACAAATACAAAGTAATATTGATAAACATAGACTATCATTGACAAATAAAGACTGACATCGACAAACATTTACGTTTACCAATGCAGCGTATCATTGACAAAATAAGGGATTCTATTGACAAATACGGACTAATATTAACAAGTAATATTGATAATTAGCAACCCTTACAGTGGCAACTAAGATTGATAAATACGACATTTATATTGATAAATAGAAAGTAATGGAGTAATGGTGACAAATTCTAGGTAAGATTGACAAACACAAACTAAGATCGACCAGTACAGACTAACATTGACAAATGCAGGTTAATCTTGACCAAAATAAACTAGTATTGACAAATAGAGTATGATACTGAGAAACGTGTGCATTTATAAATGCAACTTATGATTGACAAATATGGTATTTCATCAACAAATACTGACTAATATTGACAAGTAAACGATAATTTTAGCAAGCCTTACAGTGGCAACTAAGATTGATAAATAATGCGTTTATCTTGATAAATAAAGAGTAATGGTGACAAATTCCAGGTAAAATCATCATGTTCACAAAATAAGATCGACTAGTATAGACTAACATTGACAAATGCAGGTTAATCTTGACCAAAATAGACTAGCATTGACAAATAGAGTTTGATGCTGAGAAACGTTTGCATTTACAAACGCAGCTTATGATTGACAAACACGGTATTCCATCGACAAATATTGAGTAATATTGACAAGTAAACGATAATTTTAGCAAGCCTTACAGTGGCAACTAAGATTGATAAATAATACGTTTAGGTTGATAAATAAAGTGTAATTATGACAAATTCCAGATAAGATCGACTAGTAGAGACTAACATTGACAAATGAAGGTTAATGTTGACCAAAATAGACTAGTATTGACAAATATAGTCTGACACTGACAAACGTTTACATTTACAAATGCATCTTATGATTGACAAATATAAGTTGCCATTGATCAATACGGACAAACATTGAAAAATAAAGGATAATATCTGCGATCTTTACATTGGCAATTAAGATTGACAAATATGACGTTTATATTGATAAATATAGATTAATAGTTACAAATTGCGGGTAAGATTGACAAACACAAACTAATATCAACTAGTACAGACTTATATTGACAACTGCATAGTGATTTTGACAAACATATGGTAGAAATGATAAAGATTTACATTTACAAATGCAACATATGATTGACAAATATGAGATTATATTGATAAATACGGGTTAACATTGCTAAATAAAGGATAATATTGGCAACCTTTACATTCACAACTAACATTGACAAATATGACATTTCTATTGATAAATAGAGAGTAATAGTGAGAAACATAAAGTAAGATCGAGTAGTACAGACTAACATTGACCAATACAGGTTAATCTTAATGAATATAGACTAGCATTGACAAAATTTACATTTACAAATACTACGTATGATTAACAAATATTGTATTACATTGACAAATATGGTCTAATATTGACAAGTAAAGGGTAATATTGGTAACCTTTACATTGGCAACTAACATTGACAAATACGGCGTTTATATTTATAAATAGAGAGTAAAAGTGACAAATGGTAGGTAAGATTGTCAAAGACAAACTAACATTTACTAATATAGATTGACATTGACAAACCCGGGTAGGATTGACAAACACAAACTAACATTGAATAGTAGAAGATAACATTGATAAATATGGGTCTGTTTTGATAAATAGTGTAAGGACTGAGGTTTCGGGTTCTGTGTTCGGGTCGGGTTCGGGCCGGATCCCCTGGTTTGAACCCTGGAGGGGTCTTGAGATTCTTGGCTGAATGGCGTCAGCACTGCTCGACGCCTTTCAAAAGGCGTCAGGATGTGTGGACGCCATTTAGGTCTGTTGGTTGTTGTGCCACGTGTGCGCCACGTGGGCGGGTTTCGGGCCGCGAGAGTACGGCCCCTGTCATTTCGTCTGAACGGCGTCCAGCTTGGTCGACGCGATTCAGACTGCGACATCTGCGATGTCAGGGCACGGCGCCAGAGTGTTGACAGTACGGCCTGTCCTGTCGTCTGAACGGCGTCCGTGGAGGGTGACGCGTTTCAGACCGCTGTCAGTACGGCTGTCCTGTCAGACTGATTGGCGTCTGCCTCGATCGACGCCTTTTAGCTGGATTCGGATTGACCCCGCGAGCCTCCCCTTCTTTCCCTCATTCTCACCTTCACTCTCTCTCTCCTCGCCCTCTTCGCCCTCTCCGACGCTCTTCTTCCCCTTCCCTTCCTCTTCTTCCTCTTCCACCACTCCAACACCACCTTACCTCTCACCTCTACCTCCACCACTTCCTTCGCGGTGTTCCACTCTCCGGACGGCGGCCGACGTCCCGGCGGAGTGGCGGCGTCCTCGAGGGTACCGGCGGCCGTGTGCGGTGCGGCGGGACGGCGGCACGGAGCTTGGCGGAGTTCAAGAACCGGTAGGGGGACGAAACCTTGCATGTGTGCTCGTTTGCTTCTTGGCGTGATGTGGCGTGTTTGGGGTTAGATTGAGCATGTTTAGGGGGATTCCTTGTGGGAATGGCGATGTTTGTGGATGTGGTTTCATAGCATGATCGTGGTGCTTGACGTTCTCATCTTCCCCTTTTGGTTTTGGGGCTTTTCGGGTGCTTGGGGTTCAAGGGAGAAACCCTCGGGTTGAACCAGGAAACCTGGTTTCTGGCGCTAAATGGCGTCGTGCCTGGTCGACGCCTTTCCGAAAGACGTCGGGTCAGTACGACGCGTTTTAGGGCAGAAACCTCCCTGTTCGAGGTTTCCTGAGCTAGGGGTTCTAGCGCTAAATGACGTCATGGATGGACGACGCCTTTTGGAAGGACGTCGGGCCATCATGACGCCATTTAGGCAGGAAATGCCCCCGTTTAAGGGTTCTGCAATCTGGATTTCTGGGTTGAATGGCGTCTGGCTACCATGACGCGTTTTAAACGGCGGCTTCACTGGTGGACGCGTTTTAAGAGATAATCTGGCTTTTAAATAAACCTGTCTGAGAAGCTTGAATGGCGTCGACCTCGGTCAACGCGATTCAAGACAGAGCTGTATAAACCCTGGTTTTTAGCATGTGTGTCACTGCGGGACGGTTCAACGCATGCTTTGAGTTGTATACTGAGACTGAGGACTTCTGCATGAATGGGATTTCATCATCTTTGTGTGTGTGCTTTAACTGTACGCTGAGACTGGGGTTTACTGTGCGAATGGAATCATGTTATATATGCGTTTGTGTTCATACGACTGTGGATCGATGTGACGGTGGTTTACGTTTGTCACCATGGACCGATGGGGACAGGGTCATGGTGTCTGTGAGGCTTTGTGCCGTACCGGTGGGAGAAGGGGTACATGTGTGTTTTACCTCTGGCTGAGGAAAGCAGGATCACCTTGAGCCCGACGGGCCGGAGTAACCGGTGTGCTATCCGAGGGATCGTTGTTTGTCCTCAGCAGGTCGGGGTTTCCCTCGTTTGTCGTGACAGCTTCCGGCGTGTTTCTTGCTGTGGAGCTGGTGGGAGTTGGTTTACCCTTTAGCCACTGGGCCTGATGTGACCTTTGATCAAGGTTACGAGTGGTACCCTTAGCCCTTTGGCCTGACGCAGCCCGGGAGAGTTGGGTTTGTGGGTAGTTCCTGTAGCTTCGGCTTGACGGGGGTTCGCCGGTCCCCAGGGCCCTCCTGGAAGCGCTGAGGCCTAGCGTGGAGGCAATCCGGTGGTAGGACAGTAGTCTAGACTGCTTGTGTGCACACGTAGCTGGCAGTGGTGGTACACTGAGTCCAGCTAGTCCTAGTTTGGCTCACTGCCTCACCCTACAGTGCCCCGGAACACTGTAGGGGTGGACAGGCGTGAGCAGTGGTGGTAGTGTTGGGAGGCGACGTTTGACTTCGGTCGACAGTGTGGTTCAGTCGCTTCGTGGACTTTGACTGTGAGACGTGACTTCGTGTCGGGTTCTTCGGGTTACTTGGTACTGTTCTTGTCACACTGCTTATCGTACGGTTCCTATCAGGTTGAGTGCTATGTTTACTGCTTTACTTAATTGCCATATATTCCTGTTGTTACACTTGTGGGTGTGTGAGTGGGAGGCTGGGGATCGGATGATCCCTACTGAGCCCAATTCTGGTGTGGCTCACTCCCTGCGGTTTCAGGTGTGGACCTCGTGGCGAGCGGAAGCGTGGTGTCTTCTTGGTGTGCGGACCAGTAGCTGTCTTAGTTCTGGGGTATGCCCCGATGTTGTTGTACTTTCCTTCTGCCTATACTTATTTAATTGTTGGACATGTAATTATTGTTGGACTGTATACGGACATTGTTATTTTACTTTCTGCGCACTCGTTTACCTTTGTAGTCCGTACGATTGTTATATTTAGCCTTGTTTAGCACTTACTCCTCCAGATGTGTTGTGTGAGATCCGGGTGTGAACCCGCAGTTAATGGGCCGACATCCATTTAGTGACCGGGTTTCCGGTCATAGGATGGAGGGTCGTTACAAATAGAGAGTAACATAGACAAATGTTGTTGGATATTGACAAACACAAACTAATATTGTTTTGATTTACATTGACAAATACATATTATTACTGACAAATTCTAGATGAAATTGACAATCACGGACTAACATTGACAAATAAAGGGCTATAGTGATTAATGCCTTAGTTCACATTTGACAGTGTAAACATGTATTTGTCAATGTTATCCTCTCAATACGTACATTAATTTGTTATTCTTACTTGGTATTTGTAAATACCTACCTGTAATTTTCAATGCTAACGTGTATTTGTCAATCTTATCCTCTCAATGCTTACATTAATTTGTCAATCTTACCCGGTATTTGTGAATACCTACCTGTATTTTTCAATGTTAACCGATATTTGTCAATATTATCCTCTGGGTGCATTAGTTTATTAATGTTACCTCTGTATTTGAGAATGTTTATCTGTAATTTTTAATGTTAATATGTATTTGTCAATTGTAACCTGGATCACAGAGACATAAAAAGTATCTGTAACATCACAGACATAGGTTTCTTTTCATAGAAACTAATCACAGACACAATCTTGCAAGACCCATGAGCAATCTGTATTTGTCAATATTATCCTCTGGGTGCATACATTAATTTGTCAATATTACCTCTATATTTGAGAATGCTTACCTGTAGTTTTCAATGTTACCCTGTACTTGTCAATTGTAACTTGAATCACAGAGACATAAAAAGTATCTGGTAACATTACAGACATAGGTTTCTTTTCACATAAACTACTCTAAGACACAAGCTTGCAAGACCCATGGGCAACACAACAACATAAGGTATAAAATATTAAAGTGAATCATTTACAAGGTCACACCGATGCATACTCCTGAAAATATCACAACGTCACCGGGGCATATCTCTGAAAATATAACAATGTCACCGGGAAATACCCCTGAGAATAGCACAAGTCTGAGTGACAACATGTTGTACAAAGTTCTTACAAGATAACCAATTCAAATACATCCGATTAAAGGCTGTTCATTGAGCGCCCATGGTCACCATGCCGACTGCCAACTGTCCCCTCAATCGTGCGATATCGTCTGCAGTGATGTCCATATGAGACATTGTACTCCTTACTATCAATGCCTCTATGAACTTCACCACATACATCGCGCAATCTAAACTATCAAGGGGCTGAGATGCGCATGACTCGTCGAACTCCAATTTCCAATTTTTTATTTCACTTTGCACACCAGCGAGTTGGAAGTACTTTTTGTAAGGATCGAGACCTTCGGACCCTGTAGTTCTGGCTACGTGATGTAGACTGGATCTATCGCGACCGGATTCTGAAGCTGGAACCCTAAGTTTGGATCCGAGGCTGGGTCGGATCGGTGACGAGGCCCGACGGGGATCCGGATGGCGACGGAGGTGAAGCCGAAGGCCTGAGGCCGAGGGTGGCTCGGTCGGGCGTTAGCTTGTCTTCGGAAGTAGGGCCGAGACCCCTTCGGGCGGTACGAATCCGGATTTCCTTCGGACCGAGAGGCAGCCGGCGCTCCGCGTCGAGACCAGTGGGAGGAGTCCGAGGTCGGCGGCCGAGACCGACTCGGGTTGACCGGCGACTCGAGGGTGCCACATGGGCTGGCTTTGGGCCGCGTAGTGTACGGCCCTGTCGAGTCGTCTGACTAGCGCCCACGTGGGACGACGACCTCTTGACAGCGGCGCGGGCTGTGTCAGGGTACGGCCCCGACGTGTCGGCTGGACGGCGGCCTCGATCCACGCGCTCGGCCCGTCTCGAGATAAACCCCCGCGAGCCCTCCTTTCCCTCATTTTTTTTCTCCTTCTCTTCCTCTCCTTCCCCTCCGGCGAACTCAGTGGCGATTCCTCCGCCTCCCTCTTTTCCTCCCACCATTTCACCTCTCCCTCTACTCTATCCTCTACCCATCTCCTACCCCTACCACCTCCATCTCCACTGCGGCGTTCTACTCTCCGGACGGCGGCCGACGTCACGGTGGAGCAAGGACGACCACGGCGGTACCGGCGGCGGCGTGGGGCGAGTCGGGTGGACGGCTTGAAGCTCGGAGGCGTTCAAGTGTCCGGTAGGGTGACGGTTTCCATAGCATCGCGTTTTAACCAGGTTTTCCTCGTTTAAGCATGACTATGGATCTTTGGTTTTGGAGGGTAGAATGAGCATGTTTAGGTATTCTTTTGATGATTTTGGGGATTTGCTATGAAGGTGATTTTCCTATGGTTTGTATTGTCCCTCTTTCCCCTCTGTTTTTGAGCAACTTTGAGGTTTCATGGGTTGGTAAGGGAGTCTCGGGCCCATGGCAGATTTTGGGTTCCTGGGCGTTGGCTTATCTTCGGATAGCGGGGCCGAAACCCCTTCGGGCCGAGGACCCTTCGGGCAGGTTAAAAGACGTGCATGGACGACGCCTTGTTGAAGGGGGTCGGGCCATCACGTCTTTGACAGAAATCGTCTGGCCGAGACCCCTTCGGCCCGAAGACTGTTTTATATAAACCTGATTCTGAACTGTTTTACATAAACCTGTACATGGAGCTCGAATGGCGTCGGCCTTGGGCGACGCGATTCGAGACAGAACCTCACTAATTCATGCCAGTAAAACGTGTTCATACTGCTAGATAGTTGGTTAATGCATGATTTGATGCACTCGACAATGATGGATTCTTCATGACCGGATGGCACCGCGTGGTGTGTCGTGCGATCGTGGGCTTTTCACGTGACCGGATCGTACTGTGCCGGGTTTTGGTGTTTTGTGTTACTGTGGACCTGGAGTGACATTGTAGCGCTTTATCACCCTGTGCTGGTGGGGGCGTGAGCACAGCGCCGGTGGGGGCGTGGGCGGGGTGACGCCTAGTGAGAGAGGGTCACCTGGTGAACCCCGGGGTCAGCTAGTACCGGTGTCGGAGTGGTACATTCGGAGAGTCACTCATGCTGAGGGAAAGAGTAACCACCTTGAGCCAGGTCAGGCCGGAGTAGCCAGTGTGCTATCCGAGGGGTTGCTGTTTGGTCTCAGCGGGTCGGTGTTTCCTACCTTCGGCTGTGGTTGGTGTTTCCTACCTTCAGTGGTGATCGATATTTCCTACCTTCGGCTGTGGTTGGTGTTTCCTACCTTCGGTGGTGATCGATGTTTCCTACCTTCGGCTGTGGCCGGTGTTTCCTACTCTCGGTTGTGTGGCCGAGACACCTTCGGTCAGTGTAGCCGAGACACCTTCGGTTAATGCTAAGCCAAGACGTGAGTTGTTGGCTCCTTGATAGAATGATTCTAGAATTATGCATGCTACATTCCGAATGCACATGGTTCATATCGAGATATAGGAGTAGTGTACTTACTTCTGTGTTCGTTGCTTTACCGTTAGCCGTACCTTGCACTTGTGGGTGTGTGCGTGGGCAGTGGGGATCGAAGGATCCCTACTGAGTCTTGTCTTGAGACTCACCCCTGCGGTTTTCAGGTGAGGACTCCCAGCAGACTTAGAGCGGCGTGTGCGGCCGCGTGTTGAGCGCCTTCAGCGGTTGTTCCGGGGTATGCCCCGATGTAGTTGTTATTTATTTCTGGCCTGTATGTTTAATTATTTCTTTTCAGTTGGAGTATGTAATTATTTGCTGTATCGAGTCGCATTGTAATAATTTTAATTCCTGCACTTTCATTTCATTCAATGCGATGTGAATGTTTAGCTTAGTTTATTATTTATTTCCCAGACTTACTAGATCCTGGTTTGGTTCCAAATTAATGATTCGGTACCCATTTAGTAATCGGATCCCCGATTATAGGGTGGCGGGTCGTTACACTTTTTGATGATGAGAACCTGCAACATCGTACAAATAATACTAAAAAGGAATGTAGTCACAGATTAATAAGTCAAACACTTCATTACCCAAGACCATGCTGTGCCATTATGTAACACATCTCCCTTTATAGAATTATATGATGTAAAGCACTTCCTCTGTGTATCAAAGGCAAACAGATGCCAATGGTATGAGGAGTGCAGTATAAAGAAAACAAAGTCAACTTTTCCTAAGGCCTCATCCATGCTAAACTCCTTAAATAGCTTCATGAGGCATTCTGCTTTGGCTGCCATGTTCTTTTTAACAGTATCTACCTTATTTCTATGAATGGTAGACAAATAGTCCCATGCTTTGTAACTATCAGGGCAACATGTAGTGCTCAAGACAATATGTTCACTGACAACATGAAGGCAGAATGTAAACACATACATATACATAAAACACATGCAATGGAGAATGGATCAATATGTAAAGCATGTTTTACTCTCCTACTTGAAATGAAAGGGAAATTTCAGTAAGTTACAACTTTAGTGAAGAAAGTTTCAAACTACAAATTCTCATATACAATGGGAAATGGACAGAAAATTAGTCCGTTGTGTTTGGTAGATGACTGAGTGGGCTTAGATGTCTCAGGAATGGAAGGATAAATGATTATCCTCCAGGGATAATGCTTGCTATGAACAACGTCCATGTATGAAGCTATGAAGCTTTGAACTAACATAGGTGTACTAAAAGAAAACTATAATTTTCAAAGACAAAGACCACAGAACAGGATGAGATGCAAGCTTTCCTCTATGAAAAAGCTAATGGATATGAAGGATAAAAAGTACAAAAATAATCAAAAGCAGTAAACAAGACAATTTAAAAATGTAGTAATAGAGAGCATTCTTATAGAACTTCATAACTTCCATTAAGGAAGACAACATAATATGACCGTAGCAACATTAAACTTTCCAATATAAACACCTTTCCAAAACAGCTACCACCCATTTTCTGGTATTCTCTTTCACAAACTATTTTCATCTCCATGGTTGACAAAAAATATTAACATTGTCTAATGAAGCAGCCTATGCCAAAAAAAAAAAAAAACTTGTATGACATTCCTAGAACAAAATCCATATAGAAATTTCATATTACAAGCACTGACATTAAAAGGGAGAAGCAAGAGGCCCCTTTTTTGAATCGGACAATCTAGTAAAAAAAACACAGAGTCAACCACCATTAAAGATATTTATGATGCCCTTTTTTTCTTCTCCCTTTACTGCTTTAACCTGCACCAACAACAAGCATAATAAATGGGGGAGGAGGACAAGAGGAAATAATCAAAAGGGTAGGCAAAGTCTTAAAAATTCCTCAAGTCTTCTTAATCTCTTCCCTTCCCCTTTCCCTTTTCCTTTTTGTCTGAATGGGATTTTGATTCTATGAAACAGAGAGAGAAGAAAAGGGAAAAAAGCCTATGGATATGTTCGGGGAACCCCTTCTAGATTTTGAATGTCCATGTTCTTGTTCCTTTTTGTTAAATTCCCACAAAAGTGCAAATCTCCTCTTAGACCTGCAAAAAATTCTCTAAATGTTGCTGAATCTCTAGGATTTCCACCGTTTTCCTCCCTTCCTTTTTTTCCCCCCAAAACCAGTTCAACATGCAAGCCCATATCCCACTATGTGGGTTTCTGCTTCCTGCATACATGCATCTATTACTATGGAAGCCCATATCCCACTATGCAGCACTATTCCTAGACAAGAAGAGGCGGTGGAGGGACGGCTCCGGCCTCTCTAAGTAAGAAGACATGAGTAATCTTTTGTGACTCTTAAAGTTCTCCTAGAGTTTTGTAGAGAATATATATGAAACGTGAAAAAGAGATTTCCTTCCATGCTTTTTTTTCATCTTTATCATTTATTTTTCTCTTGTCACTACTAAACTTTTCCCCAAGTGTTCACTTTTTTTTCCAAAGTGGATGAATGTAGTAAACATAGAGAAACTTACTTACTCGGTCATGTTAGATGATAAGAAAGTGTGAATGACCGCCTCATCGTTCACTCCTAAAAGACCCTTCCCACAAAATTCATATTCCTCCTTCTTCAGAGATGCCTGCATTAGAGTACATATGAATCACAGTAAGAAGAAAATGAGTAAACTAACTTTCTAACAGTCCACTTACCATTGGCCCTTCAAAAATAACCCTCTTGGGTCCAACAGTCCTCTTCTTCTTAAAGATATGCAAATGTTTAGTTTTTCCCTTATGCTCAACCTTAGCAGATGCTTCCAACTGTTCATGAAGGTGCTCTCCCGATTCTGTACCAACGCATGCAGCCCCGTCGTAGTGGTCCCCTTCCTCTTCAAGTCCATGTATCCCTGCATGCTCTCCCTCATCAACTGCAGCACCCATTGTAGGCACCTCCCCCTGCCGATGTTCATGACCCGAAGCCCTTACTTGTGCCAAAAGAGCATCAACTTTGCTCTATAAACGATCAAATCGGGCATCCATTTGTTTTTTAACCTCCGTCATCTCCCTTGCATGCTTGTCATCCAGACATTTGACTATGTCAACAAGCGCAGTAACTTGGCGTGTCAATGTCTCGATGGCGTTAGAGGTGGCTGGCTTGTCCCTTCTACTTTTTTCCCCCATCCCAAGGAGCCACCTTTCAGCGGGCTCCACCTCCAGTTTCTCAACAACCTATTTGAAAGTATTCAGATCACGTTGTTACTAAGAAAAAAAAAATCAATGCACGTGGATTTGGTCACATTTCATGGGTGAATATTACCTGATTTGTTCTCAAAGTGGCTGCTGTCCACATAAATTTTTGTACATTCATGGATGGCCATTGAAATAAATGGGGAAGTGCAAACCTGTTTAGTGGCTGTTGGATGTGGGTATGCTCCAGAAACCACACTTACAAATACGTGCAAAGTGAGTTAAAAATATATTATATAATATGTAAAATGACACGACATCAAATACAAAGAATTGTAAAACGAATAGAATACATACAACTAAGGCAGCAGAGCAACCATACAAGAATATATTCCCTGTTGGTTCACCTCCTCCACGCCTTCTCCTTCCTATAGTTTTTCTGCCACTCCTCTTGTCCTTTACTGCACGTACCAGGACATCAAATTTGTGCATGATGACATGATAAAATGCCACTGCCCAGGAGTATTTACTAAGTGACTGTAGGTCATCCAAATAATGCAGTAGCTGACGGGGGCATCTATGCTGAGTTACCGGACACAAAAATGTAGAGAAAAGTAGGGGTATCCACAGCCGAACTGTGTCGGTTACATCTACCTCATGATTGGAGCCTACGAGACTGTGAATTAGCTCCCGTATGGCCTTTCTATCGAACACTACTTTTTCGCCAAAACGTTCCCAAAGTCGGGAAGGCTGATACTTTGAACCGTAATGGTGCACATCAAGGCCTGTGCATGGTACTCCCAAAATCAACGCCACATCTTGAGGGGAGAATGTGACCACCGTTGTACCAAGGACGAAGTCACACCCTCCCTGAAATGCATCTATTATTTCCTCCAAGAAATAGAAAGGGAATGATGTCGGAGGTCGGTTGTCAATGAATGGCGCAAATGGAGTTTGGCACATCAAACTCCTGTGGCAATCTCTAAACCCCAATGCATCACGGTCATCCACATATGCTGTTAAGGAGCATCGGGCTAGCAAAAATTGTCCTCGTCCACCTGTGTTACCAATGAACAAATAATTAGTCCTAAATATCATGAATGAAATATTATAAGGAAACAACAACAATTACTTTACAAATAGAGAACTTAAATGACAAATAGCAAATTTGTTTCGTAGAGTTTGGGTTCAGTTGACAAATCTTTGTTTTCACTCACAAATACGAGATAAGATTGACAAATAAATGTTGTTGTGGACAATTACAAGTTTGTGAACTTAGAACCAGATTCACTGGCTGTTAACTAAGTGCAACATCCATTCCACGTGCACAATCATGTTTTAAAAAAAATGAACTATGCAACAATTTGAGAACCAAATGAAAATATAGAAAACTACAAAGAGGTGATGAAAAGAATACGACAATTTATGAGGCACCGAACTGTATAAAAAATAAAGTGTAAAATTATTTACTGTGGCCTAATACCGACTACCGGTGTACAGTATGATTGTGCAGCAAATCATACTCAATGGAAGAAGGTGTGTCTGCACATAGTGTGGAAGGGTAGTACAGGACCAGTTATCCAAAGAAAGTAATGGTAATCACAAGAGTATATTGATTAGTTCCTTCCCATGTCATTCCACCATTGAGCAAAATAAGACTATTGGAAGTGTGCCATAGAAATGGAAAGGACAGATTAATTTTTCCATGTCCTTCCTATGTGTAGTCTTTGTTCAAGGTAAACAAATTAATCTTTCTTTAGAATCTCATAGTTTATCATGCACTGTACCAATATGGCAAGTAGTAGCCATGAGAAAGAGAAGAAAAGGAAATGTTGAAATCAAAAGTCATCCTTACATCTTACCCATAAACCAGCTGTCCAAAGATAGCACAACAGTGCTATAATCTCCTAAACCACTGACTACCTAAAGAATGAATGCTGAAATTGCTTTCCACCATTTTTTTTTGGCCCAAAGAATGTACATGTTCTCTCTTAAATTTTTTTTGCTACAACATAGTATAGATAACATCATTTTCCCACTGACCTTGTTGAAGGAATATGGCCTCAGGTTGAAAACCATTCTAAACTTAATAGCATCATTGAAGGTGCACATTCAACATACACAAGAAATGGCCAAGATTTATGACCAATTTAAGAGGGGGTGTATTGTTGAAATAAAAGTGGCAGTGCAATCCACAACATTGTGAGCAAGCTACCTTTTTTAATATAAACTATGCAAGCTGTTCTCAACATTGCTGTTTATCCTTTGTTAAGTTGTTCATAGGTATTATTTTACCCACATGATTTGTGAGCCATGGACATGAATGTTCTGTGTTAATACAAACATGTAACTGGGTACAACATAATTTTGGAAAGAAAACATGACAATACAAGAGATATACAAAGTTGAATATATTTGTATGTACACATCCATGTAGAAGAATATGATCAATTGAAACTTGTCCAAAACATATAAATGATGAATATGATATTAATAAGTTTATTGAATCTTACTTAATGTTTAAACAAGTGTTTGAAAAAAATGAAGTGCTCATCTAAAATCGTAAATGGAGCATGAACATGTATATCTAAGACTTGTGTTGTGTCCTAGTGTCCAATATGGCATAAGGTGGTTTGTAAAGAATAAATGTAATTTTTTGTTTCTTGGGTGATAGGCATGCCACCTATCAATTTTTTATTGTTAAAAAAAAAAAAATGTGAAATTAAATCAGGGGAAGGGACAAGTAATATGCTTATAATAGGTGGGCACATGGTAAGTTGGAAATAACACAAGTAATTTTTTCTTTCTTGGGGGATAGGTATTTGACCTATCATTTTTGGATTGTTTAAAAAAAAAAAAATTAAACCTCTTCACCATGTGGTTGTCAGGAATATTAGATAATGTGAAATTAAATCAAGGGGAGATGCATCTAATATGCTTATGATAGGTGGCCACAGGGTGGGTTGGACAAAATAGATGTAATATTTTCTTTCTTGGGTGATAGGTCTCTCACGTATCATTTGTTTATTCTTAAATAAATAAATAAATAACTCTTCACCATGTAGTTATCAGGAATGTTAGACAATGTAAAATTAAATCAGGGAGAGAGGCAAGTAATATGCTTATCATAGTGACCACAGGGTGGGTTGGACACAGATAATGTCAACATCCACAAATTAAGATTGACAAATAAATGATATAATGGTTAATGTTCACACAAACAGAATGTAAAAGTTATCAAAAAATTGTTGACATGTGAACATTGACAAATCCAAGTTAATATTGACAAACTTAAGTTTAATTCACAAATACAAGTTAAACAAATAAAGGTTTCTATGAACGAATACAAGTAAACATTCACACATGCAGATTAAGATTGACAATTACAGATTTTCATTGACATATCCAAGTAAAGATCTACAATTACATATTGAGAATGACAAGTTCAAGTTGACATTGACAATCACGAGATAACGTAGAAGAAATAAATAACTTTACAGTGCCACATTGTAAGTTAAACAAGAGGAGGCCTGTATTGTAGTCAAGGTCATTGTTAGCATCAAGCAGAGTCATGTAAGGTGAGGTAGGGAAGATGTTGACTGGTGGAGGTTTGAGGGGAAAGAGAGGTAGGTCAGGTAATGTGTAGGAGAGAGACGATGAGTCATGTAGGATGCACAAGCATTTATTAGGAATGGTGATCACAAGTTCTGAGACCAAAGTTGACTAATGATGACATGAATATCCTTAGTAAACTCTGCCTTTTGCGGTAAATTGATCATACATTGGAGAGCTTGTCTAAGTTAGATGTGTCCTGAGGCTCAGTTCGTATGTCATTAGAAAATGTATAAGATTTGCTGTGAACTTGTATGTCCTATTTGTTCTTTCTTCTTTTTTTTCCTTTTAATAAAGGTCTACTTTTTATTTTATTGTCTACTTTGGAACTCAATGGGCTTCCCTAATGCTAACCTCTGGAACAGTGACAAGAAGAAAGGAAAATGTGGAAGTGGATGAGCGGATCTATTGAAAATGAAGGAACATGCGGAGAGGTGGACTTAGGAGATCTAGGAGTAAAAAATTAAAAAGAATAATGTACAGAAAATCAAAGAACAAAATGTGGCTTCACAATGATACTAGTAGAAGAGATAATGGCATTTGAGATGAAATTTACCTGGTTGCAAGAAGGGAGAAAAAAAAAAAAATTCAGTTCCTACCTAACGTAGTGGATGTGGACTCTAGTTGGCTAGCCTCAGGGGTGGCCATCCTCTGCTCGTTAATAGCCTTCTTGCAAACGACTTTCTTCCCCTTTGGAGGAATCACGTTGTCCCCTTCTTTTTTGCTATACTTGCTATGAAATTTTCTGCAAAATAGTGACACATGAGGAAGACCAATGATTGACAAAGACTAAATATGATTGAGGAACATTGACATTGCCACTCACCCTGATTCGTGCTCCGGTGAGCTCCTTCTTGCAAGCTTCTTGCAGGTATACAGGAGAGAGACTAGGTAATTGGACTGGCTCTCTTGGTCGTTGCTACTGAAGCCCCTGCTTGCAAGCTGTTGATCAAACCGCCGACCAGGAGATGGGGTTGCCGCTTGACGACCGGCACGAGATAGGAGGGGGGACCTCACGCGAACATATGAAATTCTCTGAGGACAGTGGCTGTTGGAAGGAAATCCAGTGTGGGAGAAAAAGATGACAGAGGAAGAAGGGGCATGACAGAGAGGAGGTTGGGAAGATGGCACAAGAGAGACAGGAAAGAAAGGAAAAAAGTGAAGGAGAAATACCCGGTCGTTACCGCCGCCTGCTTCACCTCCGCTTCCAGCCGCCCCTCCACTTCCGGCCGCCCGCTATACCTCCGCTCTCCTCCTCTTTGAGCCGTTTCAGCGCCGCAGGTTTACGTCCGCCGCCGCTTCACCTCCGCTCTCCTCCGCTTCCTCCGCTCTCTTCCGCTTCCGGCCGCTTCCCTCCTCTACTCTCCTCTGCTGCTGGGCTTGTTTTTTCCCGTTCCTCTAGGTCGCTGTTTCCCGCGTAGATGGCGATGGGTGGGAAAAGGGCATTTTGGGTAGAAAATGTTCAAATGGAGCATAAATTTCAAACGGACAGGATGGGGTACTCATTACCTGGCGTTTACGGTGCGGGATTTGATGGGGGCGGGTCGGGGCAGCCGATTGGTGCAGCGGACGTGCCGATGTCAGCGTTGGCGCAGTGGACGTGCCAATGTCAACGTTCCCAACTGGCCTTCAATGCCATGTCGTCCAATCGCACCCAGTTGTGTGTTGTGACTGGGCGTTGCCGCACACCCGGTTGTACAGCAAGCATTACTCGTTACGGACCTAACCACCAAACCTGAAAAAGAATCAAAGTTGTAATTAACTTAACAAGCTTTCTAAGAGTTCAAATTTCAAGTCACCTAGACTTTCCTATCAAAATTATGCCCTCCACAAGTGGATTGATATACAAAAATCCAAATTAATGGGCTTATTCTCTACTTGGACAGACCTAATTAAGATATGTGGGATCGATTTACCTTGTGTAAATGGGCTAGGTGAACTATACATATTGTTGGGTCGGAGATTCGTCCAATCTGTATCAGACGGCTGAAACTCTACGAATCGCAGAAGACTCCCCGTGCTCCTACAAAGATAGACACTAGGTCAGAGGAGACCCCAGTTGCGCGTCTTTTCGCCTACCAAGGGAGGTGAAGCGCTCCGCCGAATGGATGCCTCCGGCAGGATTCAGAAGGGGATAAAAACCCCTTAGGTCAAGGGCTGAAGGTCGTCTCCACTTGAGCCTTCTGTTCAAGATCACCGCTCAAATCCTCCTTCCTCAAGCCTCCTGAGCCATCTTGCTTTCTGTGCTCTATGCTTCAATGGCTCTCCGTACAGGGCAAGTGTCCAAGAATACGTCGTACTCCCGAGGGGTCGAGGCCAACCACCAAGCAATGCAACCATCAATGCGTTCAGAAAGATGCCTAGCGGAAATCCGAACCATATTCAATATCCCAACAGAATACAGGCTCAGCGTCCCTCACAGTAATGAGAGAATCCACGATAAGGGATGTAAGGATTGAGGTTTCGGATCCGGTTACTGGGTCAATTTCAGGGTCGGATCCCTTGATTTGGGCCTTTGTAGGGTTGGGGCGTGCGTTTCTTTTCGCGTCGAGCTTGCTTGACGCGGTTCAAACGGCGTCCGTCGAGGTGGACGCATTTTAAGTTGTGTCACGTGGGTTGATTTTGGGCCGTGTGAGTACGGCTCCGGTCTTATCGTCTGAATGGCGTATTGCATGGACGACGCCATTTAGAGTACGGCCCCGGTCTTATCGTCTGAATGGCATCTTGCATGGACGACGTTATTTAGAGTACGGCTCTGGTATGTCAGTGTACGGCCCGGACTTGTCGTCTAAATGACGTCGTATTTGGACGACGCGTTTTATCTAGTTTCAGTTTGACCCCACGAACCCTCCCTCCTTTCCCTTATTTTCTCCTTTCCCTTCTCTCTCCTCTCTTCCCTCCGAACCTCTGGCGCCCCTTTCCCCCTCTCCTTCCTTTCCTCTCCCCATTCCTCCTTTCCCTCCACTCCATTAACCTCCTAACTTCCTCCACTACCACCACCACTTCCTCCACGGCGCATGTGAGTGCTCAAATTAGGTGTGTGATTATCATGAAAAATTATGTTGTTTATGTGACAAATAAACATATTAAAAAGAAACTAAGTGAATGTGAACGTCAGAAACTTTTAACTAAACAGTTTCAAAAGAAAAGATTGATCGCCTACCTGTTTTGGAATTGGGAGATGTTGGAGTCCTTGATTCCCCTCCTTCAGCCGGCTGAAGAAAGAGAGCCCTTTTGATTTTGTTTTTACTTTGGGTGTTTATCGGAGTTTGAGGATCATCCATATTCTTTTTCTTTGTTGATTCCCTCCTCTTGATCTCCTTTTATACCTTGCAACAAGCAAAGATAAAATAAAATAATAAGAACTCAAGCAGAAGTAGTATCCATTCCAGTAGAAATTTTAATCATGCAATTTGAACAAAGAACTCACTTGTTTGATGGTCTTTTAAACCCCTTAAAACATGGATTGAAAAATAATGCTAGTGAGTGTGTGTTGCATGGAGTGATGTGATAAATGAAATCTTGAACTAATATAATGATGAATAATTAAGAACTGAGTTGGATGGCCCCTGAAAAGCCTTGATCTTGAATGAATCTTGAAAGAACGAAGAAACGATGAAGAAAGGATGTAGCTTGCTTCAAGACTCCTAGAAGTAGCAGCACCTCGATCCCTCAGCGTTTGGACGTCGTCTTTTTCTTAGATCACTCAAAATTATCACTAACCTTCACTTTAATCCGCAACTGTTCAGTTCCGTCGGTGTGACATCGCAAGACGCGCAAGCGCCCGGCCTCTAGTGGAGTCCACGCGATCCTCCTCGCGATGGATATCCTCACTTTCCTCGTTCTTCGCAGCCCACGAAGTCTCCGCCGTTCGGAGAAGCATTGGAGCAGATCCGGAGTTCTGGATTCTTCTTGGACACTAGAGAAAGAGAGAAACAGAGGAGGGGGCGGCCAGGGTTAGCAGCAACTTAGCCTGCTCAGCCCGTTCGCTACATTTTATACTAATTGCGCGGTTTTTTATAAAAACCCCCAGTTTATATAAGACCCACTTATTTATCCATCGCCTTGAGAATCATTTGTGTGTGACCCTCTAGGCCCAATTACCAGTCCGGTTAATAGCCCAATAAGCCCAGTGACTCCTCACTGGCTTTATTAATCAATTAATAACCCTTTATTAATTAATTAATCAACCGAATTGATGTCGCACATCGAATTCGATCGGGTCTCCGATCACGTTGGGTGCCAAGCAACACCGTGTGAACCCGGAAGGTATCGGGGTTAAGTAACCCACTCATGGAACCTTTCCGCCAATAGTTACCACGTGGATATAATCCTTCATTCATACAATGCTCTCGAGTCAACTCAGGATATGGCGTGTTGTCAAACCCTAACCGGTTGACTTACTTGGATCAGATGCCGTTGATGAATATCGGAAAACTCCTTTCCCGATATTATCGTCTGCCCTGGCCAGGGACTTTCACGCATCCTTGCTAGAGCATTCTCTCTCTTCGTACCGAGAGCGAATGATTCCTTATTGACACCCAATTCCCTTCGACGGTATTCCGCTGAACCCGATCATTGGCTGTTTAGAATCCCGTGGCTAGAGATTCATAAACCAAGGTCAAAGCACAGAAGTCCACTGTCAAGGTGTCCTTAGTGTCTCAGGTCCGAGGACCATCCACGCAACTGCGACAATAGAATCAAGCTGGTTGACAGTGAGGTACAGTACCATCCAGCGATTCAGTCGGATCAGTTCAGTGAACTCATTCTCCAATGAGCACCTACAGATTTGTCTTAGTGTCTTCACACAAGTGACTATGAGATCAGTCACCCTCATCATATGAGCAGGAGTAATCTATACTAGTCTAACCGGATATCCGATATCCTTCTCGGATATCCTCCGACTATGAACGATTAAGAATATGTGTGTTTAAGTGATCAATCTCATTAGTATGATCTCATCATAATCTGATCACTATCGCACATATTCACGGACTTCATTATGAGACGATAATTAATACGATTTACATACAATGAATATTATGCCATTATATTAATAAATGAACGAGATTACAAAGTCAGATTGGCTTGTAGGCCACCTAAGACTAACAATCTCCCACTTGGACTAAAGCCAATCACCTTTATGTAGTAAGCCTATAGACTCGAGGTGACCCTCAAACACAATTTGAGCCAACGGCTTTGTCAGTGGATATGCTACATTGTCGACAAATGGAACTCTTTCCACCACTACATCTCCTCTGGATATAATATCTCTGATAAGATGAAAGCGCCTCAGAATATGCTTCGATTTATGATGAGACCCCAACTCTTTCGCTTGCGTAATGGCTCCATTGTTGTCGCACAACAGCGGAACAGGTTCAGAGATGCTGGGAACTACGCCGAGGTCGGTGATGAATTTCTTCAACCACACTGCTTCCTTGGAGGCTTCAGTTGCAGCGATGTACTCAGCTTCAGTCGTCGAATCTACAATGGTTGCTTGCTTGGAACTCTTCCAACACATTGCGCCTCCGTTTAAAGTAAACACGAATCTAGATGTAGACTTGCTATCATCTGGATCTGAAGGGAAACTCGATTTAGTAAAGCCTCGCAGTTTCAAGTCACCTCCTCCATTGACAAGAAATATATCCTTAGTTCTTCTCAAGTACTTAAGGATACATTTCACTGTCGTCCAGTGCTCTTCGCCTGGTTCAGCCTGAAATCTGCTCATAACACTTAGAGCATATGCAACATCAGGCTGTGTACATAGCATGGCATACATGATAGATCCTATGGCAGAGGCATAGGGTATTCTATCAATGAGTGCCCTCTCATCAGGAGTCTTAGGAGATTGCTCCTTTGAGAGAATAATTCCATGTCTCATCGGTATGAGACCTCTCTTGAAATTTTCTATGCCAAACCTTTTGACTATGGTATTTATGTACAAGGATTGGGTCATTTCAAGCATCCTCTTTGATCTATCTCTATAGATCCGTATTCCAAATACGTAAGATGCTTCTTCCAAATCCTTCATGGAGACATTTTTCGACAGCCATATCTTTATTGATGACATCATAGCTACATCATTCCCAATGAGTAGTATGTCGTCTACGTAAGGAACTAGGAAAGTGACTGAACTCCTACTGGTCTTCTTGTACACACAAGGCTCATCTTCATTCTTAATGAAGTTATAAGATTTGATAGCCTCATCAAATCTTATATTTCAGCTTCGAGAAGCTTGCTTCAATCCATAAATGGATTTTTGAAGCTTGCACACTTTATCTGGAGATTCTTTGGATGTGAAGCCTTCTTGTTGTATCATATACACCTCTTCCTCAAGGTTACCGTTGAGGAAGGCAGTCTTCACATCCATCTACCAGATCTCGTAATCGTAGTGTACAGTTAAGGCGAGTAAAACTCTGATCGACTTTATCATGGCAACTGGTGAGAAAGTCTGGTCATAGTCAATTCCTTGCCTCTGACGATATCCCTTTGCCACCAACCTTGCCTTATAAGTATCAATCCGCCCATCAGCACCGATCTTTCTTTTAAAGATCCACTTGCATCCGATGGGTACAATACCCTCGGGCAAGTCCTCCAAGTTCCAAACTTAGTTGATGTACATGGACTGGATTTCTGAGTTCATGGCTTCTCGCCATTTCCCGGCTTCTGGGCCTTCTATGGCCTCCTGATAGGTCTTAGGATCATCATCCTCATTATATTCAACCTTAGACTCACCTTCAGTGATATGTCCCATATATCGTTCGAGCAGTCTAGGTAATCTACCAGATCTATGAGGCTCATCTGTGTGTACCTGAACAGATTCAGGAACTGATATCTCATCTGATGATAATGCAGCTATTGGGGATTTGGAACCTCTTCCAGTACTATTTTACTCCCACTGTCCTCTTGGAGAAGGTATTCCTCTTCCAGGAAGACAGCCTTCCTAGCGACAAACACCTTTTGTTCACCAGAATGTTAAAAGTAATATCCAAAGGTTTCCTTTGGATATCCCACAAACTTGCATTTATCAGTTCGTGATTCAAGTTTGTCTGGATCATGCCTCTTCACATGAGCAGGACAACCCCAGACTTTAACATGTTTAAATTCTGGTTTCCTACCTTTCCATATCTCATATGGAGTAGAGTTCACAGACTTGTTGGGTACTCTGTTTAGAAGGTATGCTGCTGACTCTAGAGCATACCCTCAGACGGACACTGGTAATCCCGAAAAGCTCATCATGGATCGTACCATGTCCAATAAGGTGCGATTCCTCCTTTATGATACACCATTCATCTGTGGTGTATATGGAGGGGTCAGCTGAGAAAGGATACCATTATCGTTTAAGAATTGTGCGAAATTAGTACTCAAGTATTCTCCTCATCGATCTGATCGAAGAGCTTTAATACTCTTTCCTAACTACTTCTCTACCTCATTTTTGAACTCTTTGAACTTCTTAAACGTCTCCGACTTGTACTTCATTAAGTACACATAACCGAATCTTGAGAAGTCATCGGTGAACGTGATGAAGTAAGAAAAGCCACCTTTAGCTTGGGTGGACTTTGGACCACATACATATGAATGTATTAGTTCCAAAATGTCCTTGGCACATTCTCCATATCTAGTAAATGGAGATTTTGCCATCTTTCCCATAAGGCAGGATTCACATGTCGCAAACGATTCATAATCGAATGCTGTTAAATAACCATGTCGGTGCAACTTTTGCAACCTGCTTTCACCAATATGACCAAGTCTACAATGCCACATGTAGACCTGGTTTACACAATTCTTGCTCTTCTTAAGAGCATTATCAACATGAAGATTGAAATAAGAAACATCTAAGAGATATAGTCCGTTGACTAAAGATGCCAAAGCTATCGATTTATTACTATAATAAATCGAACAACTTCTATGTTCAATTGTCAACCTATATCCAACCTTGTCCAAACAAGATATTGATACGATGTTCTTTATTATGTCAGGAATATAATAACAATCGATAATAAAAGGATTTCTCTGGATCTCTCGCGCAGCGGAAATAAAAGTATAAATAGAGATCCGTTCCCATTTCAAAAATACTAAAACTTCGATAATCGGATTATCGAATCTCACCGTGTGCGGATTCGAATCCGCAACCGTTCGGTTCCCTCGGTGTGACACCGCAAGCCGCGCAAGCGCCCGGCCTCTAGCGGAGTCCACGCGATCCTCCTCGTGACGGATATCCTCACGTTCCTCGTTCTTCGCAGCCCACGAAGTCTCCGCCGTTCGCCGCAATGATCGCTGCAGTGCGCAGACAATTTTCCGTCGGACGGGATTCGGAGAAGCGTTGGAGCAGATCCGGAGTTCCAGATTCTTCTTGAACACCAGAGAAAGAGAGAAACAGAGGAGGGGGCAGCCAGGGTTAGCAGTAGCTTGGCCTGCTCAGCCCGTTCGCTACATTTTATACTAACCGCACGATTTTTCATAAAAACCCATGGTTTATATAAAACCCACTTATTTATCCATCGCCTGAGAATCATTTGCGTGTGACCCTCTAGGCCCAATTACCAGTCCGTTTAATAGCCCAATAAGCCCAGTGACTCCTCACTGGCTTTATTAATCAATTAATAACCCTTTATTAATTAATTAATCAACTGAATTGATGTCACACATCGAATTCGATCGGGCCTCCGATCACGTTGGGTGCCAAGCAACACCGCGTGAACCCGGAAGGTATCAGGGTTAAGTAACCCACTTTTGGAACCTTTCCGCCGACAGTTACCGCGTGGATATAATTCTTCATTCGTACAATGCTCTCGAGTCAACTCAGGGTATGGCGTGCTGTCAAACCCTAACCGGTCGACTCACTTGGATCAGATGCCGTTGATGAATATCGGAAAACTCTTTTCCTGATATTATCATCCGCTCTGGCCAGGGACTTTCGCGCATCCTTCCTAGAGCATTCTCTCTCTTCGTACCGAGAGCAAATAATTCTTTATTGACACCTAATTCCCTTTGACGGTATTCCGCCGAACCTGATCCTTGGCTGTTTAGAATCCCGTGGCTAGAGATTCATAAACCAAGGTCAAAGCATAGAAGTCCACCGTCAAGGTGTCCTTGGTGTCTCAGGTCCGAGGACCATCCACGCAACTGCGACAATAGAATCAAGCTGGTTGACAGGTACAGTACCATTTAGCGATTCAGTCGGATCAGTTCAGTGAACTCATTCTCCAATGAGCACCTGCAGATTCGTCTTAGTGTCTCCACACAAGTGACTATGAGATCAGTCACCCTCATCATATGAGCAGGAGTGATCTGTACTAGTCTATTTGGATATCCGATGTCCTTCTCGGATATCCTCCGACTAAGAACGATTAAGAATATGTGTGTTTAAGTGATCAATCTCATTAGTATGATCTCATCATAATCTGATCACTATCGCACATATTCACGGACTTCATTATGAGACGATAATTAATACGATTTACACACAATGAATATTATGCCATTATATTAATAAATGAACGAGATTACAAAGTCAGATTGGCTTGTATGCCACCTAAGACTAACACCTTGTGTGTACAAAAAGACCAATGGGAATGCAGTCACTTTCCTAGTTCTTTACGTAGACGACATACTACTCATTGGGAATGATGTAGCTATGATATCATCGGTAAAGATTTGGCTTTCGAAAAACTTCTCCATGAAGGATTTGGGAGAAACATCCTACGTATTGGGAATACGGATCTATAGAGATAGATCAAAGAGGATGCTTGGAGTAACCCAATTCTTGTACATAAATACCATAGTCAAAAGGTTTGGCATGAAAAATTTCAAGAGAGGTCTCATACTGATGAGACATGGAATTAATCTCTCAAAGGAGCAGTCTCCTAAGACTCCTGATGAGAGGGCACTTATGAATAGAATACCCTATGCCTCTGCCATAGGATCTATCATGTATGCTATGCTATGTACACGGCCTAATGTTGCAAATGCTCTAAGTGTTACAAGTAGATTTCAGGCTGATCCAGGCGAAGAGCACTGAAAGGCAGTAAAATGTATCCTTAAGTACTTGAGAAGAACTAACGATATGTTTCTTGTTTATGGAGGAGGTGACTTGAAATTGTGAGGCTTTACTGACTCGAGTTTCCAGTCAGATCCAGATGATAGCAGATCTACATCTGGATTCGTGTTTACATTAAACGGAGGCGCAGTGTTCTGGAAGAGTTCCAAGTAAGCAACCACTGCAGATTCGACGACTGAAGCTGAGTACATCGCTGCAGCTGAAGCCGCCAAGGAAGCGGTGTTGTTGAAGAAATTCATCTCCGACCTTGGTGTAGTTCTCAGTATCTCTGAACCTATTCCGTTGTTGTGCGACAACAATGGAGCCATTGCGCAAGCGAAAGAGCCGCGGTCTCATCAGAAATCAAAGCATATTCTGAGGCACTTTCATCTTATCAGAGAGTTCATATCCAAAGGAGATGTAGTGGTGGAAAGAGTTCCATCTGTCGACAATGTAGCAGATCCACTGACAAAGCCGTTGGCTCAAATTGTGTTTGAGCATCACCTAGACTCTATAGGCTTGCTGTATAAAGGTGATTGGCTTTAGTCCAAATGGGAGATTGTTAGTCCTAGGTGGCCTACAAGCCAATATGACTTTGTAATCTCGTTCATTTATTAATATAATGACATAATATTCATTGTGTGTAAATTGTATTAATTATCGTCTCATAATGAAGTCCATGAATATGTGCGATAGTGATCAGATTATGATGAGATCATACTAGTGACACTGATCACTTAAACACATATTCTTAAATCGTTCCTAGTCGGAGGATATCCGAGAAGGACATCGGATATCCGGTTAGACTAGTATATATTACTCCTGCTCATGCGATGAGGGTAACTAATCTCATAGTCACATGTGTAGAGACATTAAGGCGAATCTGTAGGTGCTCATTAGAGAATGAGTTCACTGAACTAATCCGACTGAATCGCTGGATGGTACTATACCTCACTGTCAACCAACTTGATTTTATTGTCGCAGTTGCATGGATGGTCCTCGGACCTGAGACACCAAGGACACCTTGATGGTGGACTTCTGTGCTTTGACCTTGGTTTATGAATCTCTAGCCACGGGATTCTAAACAGCCAAGGATTGGGTTCAGCGGAATACCGTCGAAGGGAATTGAGTGTCAATAAGGAATCATTCTCTCTCGGTACGATGAGAGAGAATGCTCTAAGAAGGATGCGCGAAAGTTCCTAGCCAGGGCAGACAATAATATCGGGAAATGAGTTTTTCGATATTCATCAGCGGCATCCAATCCAAGTGAGTTAACTGGTTAGGGTTTGACAGTACGCCATACCCTGAGTTGACTCGAGAGCATTGTACGAATGAAGGACTATATCCACGCAGTAACTGTCGGCGGAAAGGTTCCAAGAGTGGGTTGCTTAACCTCGATACCTTCCGGGTTCACGTAGTGTTGCTTGGCACCCAACGTGATCGGAGGCCCGATCGAATTCGATGTGCAACATCAATTCGATTGATTAGTTAATTAATAAAGAGTTATTAATTGATTAATAAAGCCAGTGAGGAGTCACTGGGCTTATTGAACTATTAACCGGACTGGTTATTGGGCCTAGAGGGTCATGCGCAAAAGATTCTCAAGGCGATGGATAAATAAATGGGTTTTATACAAACCGGGGATTTTTATGAAAAATCACACGGTTAGTATAAAATGTAGCGAATGGGCTGAGCAGGCCAAGCTGTTGCTAACCCTAGCCGCCCCCTCCTCTGTTTCTGTCTCTCTCTGGCTTCCCAGACATATCCGGATCGCCAGATCTGCTCCGCCGCTTCTCCGACTTCTGTCCGACAGGAAATCGTCCGCGTATTGCGGCGATCGTTGCGGCGAACGGCGGAGACTTCGTGGGTTGCGAAGAATGAGGAACGTAAGGATATCCATCGCGAGGAGGATCGCGTGGACTCCGCTAGAGGTCGGGCACTTGCGCGGCTTGCGGTGTCGCACCGACGGAACCGAACGGTTGCAGATTCGAATCCGCACACGGTGAGAACAGATTATCCGATAATCTGGTTTTTAGATTTTTCGAAACGGGAACGGATCTCCGTTTTATTTTTATTTCCGTTGCGCGGGAAATCCGGAGAAGCCCGAGAACCCAACAACAGCAACCCCTCTGATAGCACACTGGCTACTCCGGCCTGTCTAGCTCTAGGTGGTTTTGCTTCCCTCAGTACGATTGTCACTCCGAATGTCCCACTCCCACACCGGTACTAGCTATACCCTGGGGTACACCAGGTGACCCTCTCTCTAGACGTCACCCCACCACTCCCACACCGGCGCCGTGTCACTCCCACACTGACACAGGGTGCCTAAGCGCTAACAACTGTCACTTTAGGTCTACGGTCTCACAAAACACAACACAGTGCTATCCGATCACATAGAAATCCTCGTCCTCAAGTACGTTTTCAAGCATGCATTTAACCAAACTATTTAACAATGTAAACACATGTTAATTGCATGGATTAATGAGGTTCTGTCTTGAATCGCATCGTCCGTGGCCGACGTCATTCAAGACTTCTAAACTAGTTCATATGAAAACTAGCCTCAGAAGAAGACCTAAATTGCGTCGCTCATGGCAGCCTCCATTTAAATAGCGTCGTTGTCCCCAGACGCTATTCAAAACAGTGACAGAATCCCCTGATCTAGGCTAAATCGCATCTCGGGTGGAAGCCGCCATTTAAAATGGCGTTGCTGTCCCCAGACGCCATTTAGCACTTGCAGACAGGTTCTCCCCTTCGGCCTCCCCGAGTCACAAAGTGGGATTTCTCCCCCAAATCGTACAAAAAACGTCAAAATATATAAAGTAGGGAAGAAGCCTAATTATTTTCATAAAGAATCCCTTAGAACATGCTTTCTACCCCAGAAGCACCCACACATAATGTATGCTTTCAAAGCGGAAAAATCATGGTTTTAAACAAAACACCGCGAGGATCGTCACCCTACCAGTTACTTGAACTCCTCCGTACTCCTAGCCGCCGAACCGCCACGCCACAAGCCACTGCCGTGGACGCCGTCACTCCATCAGGACGTTGGCCGCCGTCTGAAGAGAAATGCACCACGGAAGAGATGGTGGTGGTAGTGGTGGAAGTTAGAAGGTTGATGGAGTGGAGGGAGAGGAGGAATGGGGAGAGGAAAGGAAGGAGAAGGGGAAGGGGGAGCGTATGGGTCGGAGAGAGGGAGGAGAGAGAAGAGAATGAGAGAAATAAGGGAAAGGATGGAGGGTTTGCAGGGTCAAACCGAAACTAGCTAAAACGTATCGTCCAAGGCCGATGCCAATAAGACGACAAGACGGGGCCGTACACTAACGGATCAGGGCCGTACTCTAAATGGCGTCGACCATGTAAGACGCTATTTAGACGATAAGACTGGGGCCGTACTCTTGCGGCCCAAAGCCAGCCCACGTGGCACATTCTAGAATGCGTCCCCCTAATCAGACACCATTTGAACTCATGCCTCAGCCCCACAAGGGTCTAAACCAAGGGGTCCGACATCGAAACTAACCCAATAACCGGATCCAAAACCTCAATCCTTACATTTACCCATGTTGGTCATCCTACTAAGAAAAAAATATCCCGATTATTGACGGAGAAAGAAAGAGATGATGTACACTTGTACGTACCTAACCAGCTGGAAAAAGTTGACATCTTCCATGCTCAATACGACGAGGAGATTACATCCAGATAATCGGTGCCATCAACATTCATTCGATGGTTTAATGAGTGTGTTAAACAGTTGATGTTGGCTGGCGACTCTCGTTGTACACTAGATATTGAAGCACTGTCAGTTAGTCTGTCAAGATTTGTTGACTCATATTCTAGTTACTTTGCAAACAAGTTTAAATTATGCAGAAAGGATCTTGATAGTAGAAGGAAAACTCGTCACAATGGTATCATAGTTAAAACTAAACTTGGGTCGGGATGTGATGGGCACTAGGCAAAGTTGTTGATATCATAGAGTTATGGTAGACTGGAAACGCCGTATGACTTTGTTTGAATGTGAATGGTGGGATGTATATAACAAAGACAGGGGATTCAAAATCGATGATCATAATATAATCAATATAAATACGGAACGTAGGCCATAGGCCGACGAGCTGTTTGCACTAGCCAGTTAGGTGGAACAAGTCTTTCATGTTGATGATAATAATGCACGAAATTGGAGAATACCGATCGAGTCACCATCATAAGATTATTATAACATGTCAGATGAAATAGAAGGAGATGAAGAAGAGGAGAATGTACAACAACCTCTTTTCGATAGCTCTATAGAGATGCAAATAAATGACACAGATATAAATACTCATAAATTGCAAGCAATGTAGTATATAGAAGTTGACATACTAACTGTTGTTTCACGTAGAAAATCTTAATTGTAGACTTAAAGTATGTTATTCAATAGTATGTTTCCATTGTAATTTTATTATTTTTAGATTTTCATTGATATTATGCATTGAAATTCTATTGATTATAATGAAAACTAACTTGTTTAAATTTGACAAATATTGGTGAGAGGAATCCTCTATAGGTTCCCTCTCGTCGTCCTTTGCAGACTCCAGCTACCTCTCAGTCATCTGCCATGGCGAAGAGTTCTGAGGGGTCGAGACCCTCTACTTCTGAGCCTATTGTGGCCCCATCGACTACCTTACAGGTCGGAGCTTTGCAGGTAGCTCTTGCACCACAATGGCCGGTGCATCTCAAGCCACTCCTCTTGCTACCCTACGGCCCCGTGCCTCTCAGGACACCACTACTCAGATGCCGGGGACGGCATCGTCCGCGATAGGTATGATGTTATTAATTTTATTTTTAATACATATTATGTTTTATATGTGCACTATTACTTTCTTTTTTTTATTTTGAAGATACTCGTAGACGCAGGCGTGATCCCGTACAGGCATCCTGCATACAGTTAATGTAGAGAGAAGACGACATGCTAGCGGAGTTCGTGAAGGACAGTGCTGTCGGAAATAATGGGTAGAACTTCACAACCTATTCTGGAGTTACGTGTGGGATGCATGTTCCTATCTATCAGCAAGACCTCGCCAAGCTTGTTGATACAAAGGAAGCTATTTTTCGAGACCTTATGGTAAGAATTTTAAAGAATAATCTTTTTTTGTCAATATTATTTGAATAATCATATTGTGTACTCATATCAACGGTTTAAATATGCAACAACAGTTTACTTTTCAGTAGACGGAGAAGGGGCACCTAGCCATTTTGAGGCATATGGTCCAGTTGTAGAAGAATCAAAGGTTCCACCTAAAGACAAAGGTAAGTGTAGTATTTACTTAACAAGAAATGTACTTATTATGTTATTGAATTATTTATTAACTTATGTTAATCCATGCTAGTATTTTAACCCTCATATGTACGATGTAGCCGTCGCAAATCCTCCACTGTGGAGAGATCTGAAGCACTAGCGGATGATGTGAGAGAAATAGAATGACGATGAAGCTAAAGTAATATGTGAATATTTTATTTACTTTTGTAAGCTTCGACGAATATTGAATATATTCTCTTTATTGTACGAAATCTTGGCAAGGAACAAAACCAACTGCTCTCACCTGAGGATGACATACAAGAAAGGCCGTACTAGTCATCGGCAACTCAATTATGAGTTTGTAAGTTTTATCTTCATGTTTGCTCCTTAACTTATGAAATTTAGTTCTAATTGTAGAAATTGTATTCTTCTTTATTAAATTATAGCGTCATGCTCACGGATAAGATGTGACACGTCCAGAGATGTTCTAGATGTCTCATAGCAAGGTGTAACCAGATGAGACAATGGTCTGGTTTGAAGACAGAAGCCGTACATTGATAGTAAATATTGAAAATAATTATCTTTTATTTATTTATATAAAATATTTAATTACCGAACATTATTTCATCTTTAAAAACAGGACCGTATGACAGAGTTGATGAACCCCCCTACTCTAACCACAAACGAGTCGACTTCCTTGCCTCCTGCCCTCACTCTTGAACAGGTCTTCACCAAGGTGTTGGAAGTAGACAGGCCTAGCCGTATTCACCGCGGTGGACAGGACAAGACCCTGAGGTCATGGGCGGCGTCCCATGACCGTTCTAGCAGCAGCAATAGCGGTGTTCGTGGCCTTAGGGAGCAGATGCAGGGATCAGGCTGCCTTTGAGCAGCACGTCCAACAGTATGAGAAGTAGGTCCAGCAACAAGAGTGGTACCGGCATGAGCAGGAGGAGTACTGGCGACAACAAGAGGAATGATTAGGATGGAGGTCAAGGATGAGATCTTTATGGAGCTGCGTATGGTCGGAATCCTGCCGCCGCCGCAGTAGCCCTCGCAGCCGCAATCACAGTCGGCCTCACAGCCCCAACCACACTTTCAGTCGGAGGATAAGGATGAGGGAGAGGTTGAAGAGGATGGAGAGTCTGAGCATGAGCCTAATTTGGGCTCGATTGACATTTTATCTTTTTTTATATTTTATGATATGATACTTTTTTCATATTGTTGTGTACATTGTAATTGTTTATTTTTTATGTTGGTTATTTTGTTTGTGTTAGTTTTGTGTTTGTATGGTATTTATATTTATATATATATATGTGTGTTTGTATTACAAGTATGTTTTTACTTATATTATAGGTGTTTTTTTTAATTTAAATAAAGTTTTTTTTTATTAAAGATGGTTGTTAGCGATGAATATTATGAGAGTCATCGCTAACAATAATTATTTAAAAAAAAAATTATTCGCAACGGCTATTATGTAAGTCGTTGCTAACAATAATTATTTTTTAAAAAAAGTTTATTAGCGATGGCTGAATTCATTAGATACCCTTTCTTTAGCGACGACTAAATTCATTAACCGTCGCTAATACCCTATCTTTGGCGATGACTTTTATTTCAGACGTCGCTTATACTGAATTATTAGCGGCATCTAAATAATTAAATGTTGCTAATAATTATTATTATTTATTAAAAATAATTATTCACGACCACTAATGAAAGAGCCGTCGCTAATAATTTCATCATTCACGATGGCTACTTAATCCAGTTGTCACGAACAATCCACTATTAGCAACGGCTATAATGATAGCAGTCCCTAATAATCGATTATTAGCGATGACTTCTCTTTATGAGTAATAGCCAACTATTAGGGACCACTAAGTTTTCAGCCGTCACGAATAACTGAAGATATTAGCGACGGCTTCTTCTTTCCGTCACTAAATATTCACGATGGAATTTTTAATTTGCGACAGCCTTAACCACGGTGAACGAGCCACCGCGAATAATATTAGTGACGGCTAAAAGTTGTCACGAATATCCCAATTTCTACTAGTGTCACAATTTATGCATCCTATTTTATCCCGTGTTCCTCTCTCTCCCTCTTTCACAGAAGAAAATTCCGCTGACCACGGACCACATCAGAAGCCACAGGATGCCGATCTGCAGTTTAAAACAATTCAACTCTTATAAATTTTTGATATTACAAAGAACTCCTCCTAATCAAACCATACGAATAAACCCCCGTAATTATAAGCTTCTTACAAATAAATTCTGTGTAGGAATTTTTTGGGACTCTCAAGAGCTTATTTTAAATATTCTAAGGCCTTGGGCTGATTCATGGAGAATTGAGGACTTCTTCTAAACGAAAAATTGGATTAAGAAAACTTATCGGTAAACATGCCCTGTTTTGAAAGGTTAAAATATAATTATATTATGAACCGCCAGGTGATGTGGGAGCACCATGTGCACTAAAACGTGATTTGTTTGAATGTAAAATTTTACAATTCACTGGTTTTAAAACTAATGAAATTTATAATTTTAACAATCATTTGTTCATTGTAAAATAAAACAAAAAAATACTTTAATCTTCTATTTTATTTTGTAACAGACTTTTCTTATAAATCAAAACAAAAAAATTAAACTGCCAAATAGAGAGCCAAAATTCACAGAAAATTTTATTTTATAGTCTTACATCATTCCAAAAATCCCAAGATACCATAAAATAGATTAATTGTGTTAGATTACATGCTGTTTTATACTAAGACAAACAACCCCCAAATGAGGGTGCAGTGGGTTAGTCGTGGCTTGCCCCATGCACTCTTTGATCGTTTGGATGATGTTTAATTTTTAAAAAGAGATACTCTCAGTACATGTTTTAGAACGGAATCCAACAATACTGAGAAGCAAAGGACCTAAATATTTGACAAATTTTAAGATCACATAAAGAGATTTCTTACAATGTTTGACCCCACTCCTCTTAACACTACTGGATGCCGATCTAAACGTAAACTAAGAAGATCTCCTCTCTTAATTTTTATATTTTCCAAATTTACCTTCTCATTTAAAATATCTAATTATTTTTTTATATTTAACTTTTTCTTTATCAGCCTCACCGTCCCACCGAACGTTTACACCGGCAACATCCCTAACTTTTTCTCTGCCCGCAGACGTACATACATATGTTTTAGAAATAAGATTTGCATTTTCCTGGAGAAAATATAACAGGAAACTTGGATCGTCTGGCGAACCTGTAACCTATTCGTTTTCTGGCCTGTTCTATGGTTATCTACTTCATATTATCTGCATACTACACTCGAGGATGAGGAAAAAGACGCATTACCATTATTTACTTTACCGTTGACTCCTCCAAGTATACAACCGCTCCTTAACCTAAAATACACAAATCATACAAGTTTCCAAGCATATGATCCACAGGCAAACGTCTAACTAAACATATATTACAAGCTGTACAAGCAACGTTTTGCTACTACGACCACAGCAAAGATGCCCCAGGTTCATATTTTATTACTCCATGTATTCATATAGTCTGCCTGCCCCCATGCGTCTGGTCCCCGGCCGGTTTCTGCCGATTCGAGTACTCCCTCGATCGACACGATCAGCTAGACGAAGACCCTGGGCGCGGACACTGCAGGTGGGAGATCAACCTCCCTCAGCTCCAGCCTGATGCCTTTCCCGGCTGCGTTGGCCAGAGGGTGTATCCCGTGCTCCGGCCCCGACATGTACGCTCTGTTCTCCCTCTCCTTCGCGGACGACATCCCAAATCGCTTCTCCACATCTGCTTAATCAGAAACCAAACTAAAAATAAACAGGTGACGTACTAAGTACCATAAACCATGTGCTACCTGTACATCTCTCCCATATACCGTACAATGTTGGGCGAGGTGTTAGAACCTGTTAGAAGTGTGAAGCTCCGAAAATACCCTGTACATCCCCATCTTCTCGTGGATAATACAGAATAAGTTATTCGAAATTATTTATTTAAAATAACGTATACTAGAATAAAGGATACTCAACTTTCATAATTTTGTGAGACCCACTAACGGGATAAGAAGAATATATAATTTTTAAGTCTATAATCGAATTGCTTAACGGTACCAGTTGTCGTAAAAATGTGAATGAAACACCTCAGCCATTCCTCCTTGAAGAACCCCATGTCCCTTCCACTTCTCTTCCTCCACTTTTACATATGGTCTTACACCTATTGCTCTCCCTCTAGCAAAACATTACTAACTAGTCCTGCTAATCATTCCAACACAAGGTTAATTAATTGACCAGTTTAATTAATTGTCATCACCGGCGCCGGGTGTGGGAGGCAAGATAGATGATAGGCATATGATTCGTTCTAGGATGTACGTACCTTGGGCCAGGTTGTCGTAGAGTTGGCCGTCCCTGGTGAGGGCCATCATGACCTGGGGGATGCCCATAGGAAGTGCGTCGCCCTTGTCGACCTGCCAGAAGTGGAAGGTCTTACCGTAGGTGCGGCTGACCTTCTGGAGGTCCTGGCGCTGAACGGGGCCCGGGACAGTGGGCATGAAGAGCACCCCACTCTTGACCTCGTACTCGTGGGAGTGCCAGAGGGGCTTCTCGTCGTCGGGAAGGGTGAGAAAGAGGGCGTCCGAGATGATGTACTCGACGCCGATGAGGCGGGCGTCGGACTCGGGGCTGTCGTAGATGAGGCACTGCCGCATCTCTTCGTTCTGGTGGGAGCAGAAGTGGTGCGCCTCCACCTGCCGGGTCATGTCGTCCCCGTAGAAGTGGAAACTTGCGTCCACAGTAATATTTATGAATCACCATCAGGTCAGCAACAACAATTCACACACAGGCCACCACATGAATGAGAGAGAGAGAGAGAGAGAGAGAAACATACGCGCAGAGATGCTGGTGTATCTTGCTGATAGGGGCGAAGGACTGGATGGCGCCGGTGGCAGTCTCCAGCACGGCCGTGCCGGTGTGCGTAGGATCCCCGGGCACTTGGACGCGCGAACTTGCCATCTCTCTTTCTCTCTCTAAACCTTCCCCGGCTTTATTTGTTGGGTTTGCCAGGATAAGTAGGTGACCGGCAATACCTTTATATTGCTCGCCAAAGTGGTGGGTGAGACCGCAGGGAGGTAGGTGCTCACCATGCAAGGTTCACACGTGGAGGGAAAACAAAAACGACGTGTCTCCCCTTACCCACGTACGTGCCTCGCAGTGGTTTTATTCTAAATTTCATAAATCTTTAGTTTTTTTCCTTCTGTACACGGAGAATTGGAGAACTGTGCATCTAAAATATTTTTATTCCCGAACTCTCGACCTTAATGTTTTATTACTTTTTTAATATGTACTCAAACTGCCGTATTTTTAGTACTTATATCTTTAACTCTCACAAATTATTAAATAATATACGTATATCTTTAACTCTCACAAATTATTAAATAATATTACAAAATTACAGTTATATTTTCCATCAAAATAATATAAACTTCAAATAAATGTATCAACAAGATTCTATAAGTTTTGATAAAGTTAAGGATGCGCACGTAGAATTCTACTAAATTTAAGAATTATATATACAAGTGTTTGAATCTATGACTTATTACGTTAGAGTTCACAGTATTTTAGAAGGAATAGTCGCAACCTTTCTAAAACTGTCAGGGGTGCATTTACAACATATGAGAGTCGAAGTATACATATTTAGAGGAGCATATGTACAAAATCTCTATTTTGTTCACTTAACATGTGGATAGTTCATTCAAAACGATGATGAGGTTATGTATAAATTAGGAAAAGTGTAGAAAGGTTAGAAAAACTTTAAATTTTTTTAACAGGGACTTCACTCCGTAAATTTTATATCAGTAAGAAAATGTTATGTCTCTGCTTACATATTAGACAAAACATCTTGGATACTCTAAAATGACCCACTGAGAATCACGTACAATATTACCTTTATCTTTTCTTTAACAAAATAAAAATACTTTAATTATATAGAATTTTAAATATTTTTAAATAGCATAAAATTGTTTCTTTAAGACTTAGTATCCAAACAATTTATATTGTGTTTTTAATTTCTGAAAAATATAATGGTAAACATTGGCAGTGTTGATGGTAAAGGTTCGCCTGAAATATCCTTATCCGACCCTTGTAGGAAAGAGTAAAATGCATATGCTTTCGGGTAAAGACTAGGACAAGAATACAACCCTATCCGTTTTATCTAGAGTAAACAAAAGCGAATACATCTATGCAAGGATAATCTATAACGATAAATTTAAGGATACATGGATAATTTTTTAGGATAAGCTTGTATAGATGTGGTTTGTGGTAAATTGTATGTCAAAATAAGACCAAGGACAGAACCATCTAATCACATTAATACCTCTCTTAAATTCAACCACCCTTTTTTCCTTTTTCAGTTGCAAAAGGAGCTAGCCAGGAAGATTAATTAGTCCCTAGTGAAGGCATACAACCACTTCAGTCATCTGATCTATTTTTAGATCTAAAGATAGCAAATGTAATTGGAAATAATCTATCATTAGCCTCTAATCTAGTTTCTTCTGATAAATGGCCCAAAAATTCTCCTTTCAAGTTGCACACATCACTAAAAATAATACGCCCACATGAAGGATGCTCAACATAACAAGCATGAAATGCGTTTTTTAAACGTAAATTGAACCTCTCCCCTTAGATCTATTGTCGTGCAACGCGCAATTGATCTTGGATTAAACTCCATGTATGCCTTTTGTAGCCATGTGGAACAAACTTTATAAAAGTCCTCTACATTCTCATTTATTTCATCATTTATATTGTATGTGAGAGGGTTCAACTTTGTTGGCCTATTTACCAAGTGGGCCGACCAGCACAAAGACGTCATGGCCTCTTGCCAGGGATGGATGGGCCTTTCAACCCCAGCGGGCCCACGCGTCCAAGCCCCAACAGGGAGCCCCTTAATCCGAAACGGACTCCCATGCCTTGCGGGCACAGGAAGAACTCCTATTGAAAGAAGTCTCCTCCAGATCAACTTCAGAACTCTAGATAAGGGAAGCCAGAGTCACATCCTGCCTGGGGATCGGACCAAGCTCCCCCAATACGTTCCCCAATCAGACTCCATTATCCCCTCAAACCTATCCTTATAAAAGGGACCCTCCAGTACCCTCAAAAAGTATGTTCTGCATCCCGGGTCCCTACTTCCTCTTTGCTCTTACACCCTCTCACTTAGGCATCGGAGGAGGTTCCCCCGGATCGTAATTGGGGTCTCCTCTGACCTGGTGTCTATCTTGTAGGAGTGCGGGGAGTCTTTTGCGATTTGGAGAGTTTCAACCGTCCGATACAGATTAGATAAATCTCCGATCCAACATCTTTTTGGTGTCGTCTGTGGGAAACAACAAAAAGTCATAGTCAAAAAGAACAACAACCACTCTCAATGCGGTCTCTCCGATGCTCCCCCTGCTCTTCCAGTTGTTGCCCAGTCGGTTGCCTCTCCGATCGCCCTTCCCATTGCAGCCCCGCTTGCGCTCCCTTCTACTCTCCCTTCTGTTCCTCCTGCTATCCAAGTTCCCGCCATTCAGGCCCCAATTGTCCAAGCCAACATTCCACTGGCACCTGCCGTTGTACCCGTCGGGGTCGGACATCTACCTCTGCTAGGAGGTTGGCACCAGCGCCGGCGATCTTCGACTTCCTCCAAATGCTCCACTATAGCATCCTCAGAGCGCCACTCCTATCGCGGTCGGGGGAGGGGCTCTTCCCGAAGGAGGTCATCCGACCGTTCAATGGAGTCCTCATGTAACGACCCGCCATCCTATGACCGGAGACCCGATCACTAAATGGATGTCGGCCCATTAACTACGGGTTCACACCCAGATCTCACACAACACGTCTGGAGGAGTAAGTACTAAACAAGGCTAAATATAACAATCACACAGACTACAAAGGTATAACAAGTGCGTAGAAAGGAAGATAACAATATCTGTATACAGTCCAACAATAATTACATGGTCCAACAACTTAATTTAGTACAGGCAGAAGGAAAGTACAACAACATCGAGGCATACTCCGGAACTGAGACAGCTGCTGGTCCGCACATCAAGAAGGCACCACACGCCACCACACGCCGCGAAGTCCACACCTGAAACCGCAGGGAGTGAGCCACATCAGAATTGGGCTCAGTAGGGATCATCCGATCCCCTGCCTCCCACTCACACACCCACAAGTGTAACAACACAGATATATGGCAATTAAGTAAAGCAGTAAACACAGCACCTAAATCTGATAAGAAACGTACGATAAGCAGTGTAGCAAGAACAGTTCTAAGCAACCCGAAGAACCCAACACAGAGTCACGTCTCACAGCCAAAGTCCACAAAGCGACTGAACCACACTGTCGACCGAAGTCAAACGTCGCCTCCCAACACTACCACCACTGCTCACGCCTATCCACCCCTACAGTGTTCCGGGGCACTGTAGGGTGAGGCAGTGAGTCAAACTAGGACTAGCTGGGACCAGTGTACCGCCACTGCCCAGCTACGTGTGCACACAAGCAGTCTAGACTACTGTCCTACCCACCGGATTGCCTCCACGCTAGGCCTCAGCGCTTCAGGAGGGCCCTGGGGACCGGCGAACCCCCGTCAAGCCGAAGCTACAGGAACTACTCACAACCCTAACCTCCCGGGCTGCGTCAGGCCAAAGGGCTAAGGGTACCACTCGTAACCTTGATCAAAGGTCACATCAGGCCCAGTGGCTACAAGGGTAAAACAACTCCACAACCAGCTCCACAGCAAGAAACGCGCCGGAAGCTACCACGACAAACAGGGAAACCCGACCCGCTGAGGCCAAGCAGCAACCCCTCGGATAGCGCACCAGCTACTCCGGCCCGACGGGCTCAAGGTGGTTCTACTTCCCTCAGCCAAAGGTAAACCACAACATGTACCCCTTCTCCCACCGGTACGGCACAATGCTTCACAAACACCATGACCCTGTCCCCATCGGTCCATGGTGACAAACGTAAACCACAGTCATTCCGATCCTCAGTTGTAGAAGCACACACACACACACATAACATGATGTAATTCCACTCACACAGAAGTCCTCAGTCTCATTGTACCACGTAAACCATGCATTTGAGCCGCCCAACAGTGAAACACATATTAAAACCAGCACTTAGACAGTTCTGTCTTGAATCGCGTCGACCGAGGTCGACGCCATTCAAGCCCCTCAAACAAGTTCATTTAATAACCATATTATTCCTTGAAACGCGTCGTCATAGGGAGTCGCCCTTTAAAACGCGTCCACGTCCACAGACGCCATTCACATCGAAATCCCAGACTTACATACCCTCACTCGGGGTGATTTCCTGCCTAAATGGCGTCATGATGGCCCGACGTCCTTTCGAAAAGGCGTCGTCCATCCATGACGTCATTTAGCGCCAGAACCCCTAACTCGTGAAACCTCGAACAGGGAGGTTTCTGCCCTAAAAGGCGTCGTACTGCCCTGACGTCCTTTTAAAAGGCGTCGACCAGGCACGACGCCGTTTAGCGCCAGAAACCTGGTTCCCTGGTTCGAACCGAGGGTTTCTCCCTTAACCCCAAACACCCCGAAAAAGCCCCAAAACAAGAAGGGGAGGAAGAGGAATTCAACCACCACAAGCATGCTACGAATCCACGTTGGGATCGCTGTGTCGGGATCCGATCCTAAAACGCAGCGGAATAAAGAAGTTCGGGATCGGATCTGTCCCGTTTCGGTCGTTAAAACTAAAACCGATGTAGATCGATTTACCTTGCGCGGATTCGAATCCGCGTCCGTTTTCCGGTTCCGTCGGAGCGATGCCGCAAGTCGCGCAGATGCCCGACCTCTAGCGGTATCCACGCGGTTCTCCTCGCGATGGATCGTCCTCGCTTCCTCGCTCGCTGCGGCGCTCGAAGATCCCGTCTGACTGCGCGTGATCCGCCGCGACATGCGGATCCAGATTCCCCGTCGAACGGGAAGTGGAGCAGTTGGGAACGGCACGCCCAGAGGAGAGAGAAAGTGGGGAAGAACGAATGACGGCTAGGTCAGGGTTGCTGGCCCCGGACGTAGAATCCGTTCTTTTATAAAAAGTCAGTTTGCGGTTTTTCACAAAAACCCAGACTTATCCGAAATCCTGTCGGATTATCCATCGACTTGAAAACCATTTGCGTGTGACCCTCTAGGCCCAAATACCAGTCCAGTTAATAGCCCATTAAGTCCAGTAACCCTTTACTGACCCACTGAATTAATTAATATCCTTATATTCAATTAATCAGCCGAATTTAATGTCCCACAATAAATTCGGACGGACTGCCGATCACGTTGGATGCCAAGCAACATCGCGTGGTCCTGGATGGAACTGGGGTTATCGCAACCCTCTATTGGAACCTTTCTGTCATCGGTTAGCGCACGGATATAATCCTTCATCCGTACAATGTTCCCGAATCGACCTAGGGCATGGTTTACTGTTAAATCCTATTTGGTCGATTCACTTGAATCAGATGCTGCTAATCTGAATCCGATAACTCCTTATCGATTACAGAGTCCACCCTGGCCAGGGACTTTAAGCGCATCATTCCCGGAACATTCTCTCTCAAACAACCGAGAGCGGATGATCCCGTATTGAACACCCAATTACCTTCGAGGGCATTTTCCTGAACCCGATCACTTGACTTATTGATATCTCATGGTTAGGGATTCGTTCGTCAAGGTCAAAGCTCAGAAACCTACCAACAAGGTATCCTTGGAGTCTCAGGTCCAAAGATCATCCACGCAACCGTGACAATTGAATCGAGCTGGTTAACAGTGAGGTGATTACCATCCAGCGATTCATAGTCGGATCAGTTCAGTGAACTCATTCTCCAATGAGCACCTATAGGTTCAGTATAGTGTCTCCACACAAGTGACTTATGGGATCAGTCACCCTCATCATATGAGCTGAAGTAACCTATACTAGTCTATCCGGATGTTCGATGTCCTATCTCAAACATCTTATGACTAGGAACAATTAAGAACATGTGTTTATAAGTCTTTGGTCCCGTAATTATGATCTCATCATAATCCAAAGACTATTGCACATGTTCATGGACTTCATCGTGATTCGATGAACACAGATCGAATTAATTACACACAATGAATTATTGCCATTTATTAATAATCTGAATATATACACCGTATCGGATTGGCTTTGAGACCATCTAATACTAACATCCACGATCACAAGCACAGCCATTCCCACAAGGAAACCCCCTAAACATGCTAAATCTAGCCCAAACACGTCATGTCACGCCATGGAAAACACGAGCATCACATGCAAGGTTCGTCCCCCTACCGGTTCTTGAACTCCTCCAAGCTCCTCGCCGCCGACCCGCCGTACCGCAGACCGCCGCTGGTACCCTCGAGGACGCCGCCACTCCGCCGGGACGTCGGCCGTCGTCCGGAGAATGGAACGCCGCGACGGAGGTGGTGGAGGTAGAGGTGAGAGGTAAGGAGGCTATGTAGTGATGGAAGAGGAAGAAGAGGATGGGAAGGATGGAAGGAGTGCGGAGGGAACAGAGAGGGCGAAGAGAGAGAGGGTGAAGGCGAAAATAAGGGAAAGAAGGGGAGGCTCGCGGGGTCAATCTGAATCTAGCTAAAACGCGTCGATTGAGGTAGACGCCAATCAGTCTGACAGGACGGGCCGTACTGACAGCGGTCTGAAACGCGTCACTCTCCGCGGACGCCGTTCAGACGACAGGACAGGCCGTACTGACAACGCTCTGGCGCCGCACACTGACACCGCAGGGTCGCAGTCTGAATCACGTCGACCTACCTGGACGCCGTTCAGACGATATGACAGGGGCCGTACTCTCGCGGCCCGAAACCCGCCCACGTGGCGCACACGTGGCACAACAACAAGCAGACCTAAATGGCGTCCACACACCCTGACGCCTTTTGAAAGGCGTCGAGCAGTGCAGACGTCATTCAGTCTGAACTCTCAAGACCCCCCCCCTCAGGGTCCAAACTAGGGGATCCGGCCCGAACCCGACCCGAATACAGAACCCGAAACCTCAGTCCTTACACCTCAACTTCCCAATGCTGGCGAACTCCTAGGAGTGATCACCGACATCATAGGCATCCTTCCAGCAAGGATCATGTACGGAAGTTAAAGGAGCGCGTGGAGAGGTTGCTTTGATATGATTATAATGCCGGGTTGGATGATAGAGAATGTGTCGGTCATGTTTTAACATGCGTGTTTTGAAGGCACCCCTGCTGCATCGCTTCCGGATGCCATCGCTGAAGAGATATGACGGTACTCGAGATCCAGATGACCACTTGCAGTCCTTCGAAAGCACCTTCACCTGCAAGGCTGATCCAGGTGAGGAACACTGGAAGGCGGTGAAATGTATCCTTAGATACTTGAGAAGGACTAAGGATCTATTTCTCGTTTATGGAGGAAACGACTTGGAACTTCGAGGATTTACTGACTCGAGTTTCCAGTCGGATATGGATGACAACAAATCCATGTCTGGATTTGTGTTCATGTTAAATGGAGGTGCAGTAAGTTGGAAGAGTTCCAAACAAGAAACAACTGTAGATTCGACGACCGAAGCAGAATACATTGCTACAGCTGAAGCGGCTAAGGAGGCAGTTTAGATGAAGAAGTTCATCTCGGCGCTTGGAGTAGTTCCAAGCATTTCAGATCCTGTTCCATTATTGTGTGACAACAATGGGGCAATAGCTCAAGCGAAGGAGCCAAGATCACATCAGATGTCAAAGCACATTCTGAGACAATTTCATCTGATTCGTGAGATCATTGTCCGAGGAGATATAGTAGTTGAGAAAGTCTCATCTGAAGATAATGTAGCAGATCCCTTGACTAAGCCATTGTCTCAAAACAATTTAGAACGTCATCTTAAGTCTATGGGACTTAGACACATGGGTGATTGGCTATAGTCCAAGTGGGAGAATGTTAGAATTGGGTGGCCTCATAGCCAATCATTGTACATTCTAGTTCAAATAATTAATAAAGGTAATTATTTCTTCATTTATAGTTCTCGCAAAGTAACTATCGTAATGAAGGTCCATAGACAAATGTATGGGATATTGAATCATGATGAGATCATGATAGTGAGATCAATATCCTCAGTCAATTGTCTTAAACGGTTCTCGATCGTAGGATATTTGAGATGGACATTAAATATCCGATAAGATCGACACAAGTTATGTCTGCTCATGTGATGAGGGTGAATGATCTCACATTCACTCGTGTGGTGACACTAAGACAAACAAGTGGGTGCTCATTAGAGAATGAGTTCACTGAACAGACCCAAATAAGAATTCCTGGATGGTAATTATACCTATTAGTCAACCATGGAATTCAATCGTTGCAGTAGCACAGTTGGTCCTTTGACCTGAGTCACCAATGATACCTTGTTTGTGGATCATTGTATCTTGATTCTCTGACTCGTGGACTTTAACCATTAAGTCCACCATAATCGGTCTTTCAGATACAGTGGAAAGCTTGCGAAGGTAATTGAGTGAACAACAAGGGATCACTCACTCTTGGTATAAGACTGGAGAGAGAATGTCCTATGGATGTATACACAAAAATCCCTGGCTAGGGTCAAATGAAAGAGATGTCTTTCTAGATATTAACTGTGTACTGGAATCCATCTGGATAATGCGATAGAGGGTTTGACTATAAAACCATACCCTTGCGTTATTGGGACATTGCATGAGTGAAGGATTATATCTGTGCGGTATCTGCAGACGGAAAGGTTCTATTGAAGGGAACAGTATCCCTTATATCTTCTGGGATCATGAGGTAGTGTTTGGTGCTGTTCATGATCAGAAGGCCAAGTGATTTGATCATCAGATGATAATTCACTTGTTTATTAAATTAATGTAAGGACTGAGGTTTCGGGTTCTGTGTTCGGGTCGGGATCGGGCCGGATCCCCTGGTTTGGACCCTGTGGGGTCTTGTGATTTCTGGCTGAATGGCGTCAGCTCTCGTCGACGCCTTTCAAAAGGCGTCAGGGTGCGTGGACGCCATTTAGGTTCCTGGTTGTTGCGCCACGTGGGCGGGTTTTCGGGCCGCGAGAGTACGGCCCTGTCAGATTTGTCTGAACGGCGTCCAGGTGGGTCGACGCGTTTCAGACTGCGACATCTGCGATGTCAGGGCATGGCGCCAGAGCGTTGTCAGTACGGCCTGTCACATCGTCTGAACGGCGTCCACGGTGGGCGACGCGTTTCAGAGCGGTGTCTGTACGGCTGTCCTGTCAGACTGATAGGCGTCTGCCTCGATCGACGCGTTTTAGCTGGTTTCGGATTGACCCCCGCGAGCCTCCCCTTCTTTCCCTCATTCTCACCTTCACTCTCTCTCTCCTCGCCCTCTTCGCCCTCTCCGACGCTCTTCCTCCCCTCCCTTCCTCTTCTTCCTCTTCCAACCACTCCATAGCTTCCCTACCTCTCACCTCTACCTCCACCACTTCCTTCGCGGCGTTCCCTTCTCCGGACGGCGGCCGACGTCCCGGCGGAGTGGCGGCGTCCCCGAAGGTACCGGCGGCGGCGTGGGGCGAGACGGGTCGGCGGCGAGGAGCTTGGTGGAGTTCAAGAATCGGTAGGGGGACGAACCTTGCTTGTGACGTTCGTGTGATTCTCGGCGTGACGTGATGTATTTGGGGCTAGAATGAGCATGTTTAGGGGGTTTTCTTGTGGGTATTGGCGTGCTTGTGATCGTGGGATTCGGTGTATGCATGTGGTAGTTGAGTTCTCCTTCCTCTCCCTCTTGTTTTGGGGTTTTCGGGGTGCTTGGGGTTCAAGGGAGGAACCCTCGGTTCGAACCAGGGAACCTGGTTCCTGGCGCTGAAAGGCGTCGTCCCTGGTCGACGTCTTTTAGAAGGACGTCGGTTAAGTACGACGCGTTTCAGGGCAGAAATCCCCCTGTTCGAGTTTCAGAGGTTAGGGGTGCTGGGCTAAATGACGTCATGGGTGATCGACGCCTTTCTGAAGGACGTCGAGTCACCATGACGCCATTTAGGCAGGATTTGCCCCCGCTTAATGGTTCTGTATTCTGGATTTCGGGGTTGAATGGCGTCGGGCCATCCAGACGCGTTTTAATCGGCGACTTCATCGGTGGACGCGTTTTAAGGGTTATTCTGGTCTTTTAATACACCCGTCTGTGGGGCTTGAATGGCGTCGACCTCGGTCGACGCGATTCAAGCCAGGAATGGTTAACTTGGGGTATTTGATGTATGTTTCACGGTGGGACGGTTCTAATGCATGCTTTGAGTTATATACTGAGACTGAGAACTTCTGCATGACTGGGATTTCATCATCTGTGGGTGTGTATGTGCTTTAACTATACGTTGAGACTGGGGTTTACTGTGCGAATGGATTGACAGCATGTTATATGTGTGTGTGTGATCATACGACTGTGGATCGATGTGACAATGGTTTCCGATGTCACCATGGACCGGTGGGGACAGGGTCATGGTGTCTGTAAGGAGGGGTGCTCGTGGTGTTTTACCTTAGCTGAGAGAAGCAGAACCACCTTGAGCCGGCGGGCCGGAGTAGCTAGTGTGCTATCCGAGGGGTTGCTGTTTGGTCTCAGCGGGTCGGGGTTTCCCTTGCTTGTGTGACGGCTTCCGGCGTGTCTCTTGCTGTGGAGCTGGTGGTTTTACTGGTGGGAGTTGGTTTACCCTTTAGCCAATGGGCCTGATGTGACCTTTGATCAAGGTTACGAGTGGTACCTATAGCCCTTGGCCTGATGCAGCCCGGGAGAGTTGGGTCTGTGGGTAGTTCCTATAGCTGCGGCTTGACGGGGGTTCCCGGTCCCCAGGACCCTCCAGGGAAGCGCTGAGGCCTAGCGTGGAGGCAATCCGGTGGTAGGACAGTAGTCTAGACTGCTTGTGTGCACACGTAGCTGGCAGTGGCGGTACACTGAGTCCAGCTAGTCCTAGTTTGGCTCACTGCCTCACCCTACAGTGCCCCGGAACGCTGTAGGGGTGGACAGGCGTGAGCAGTGGTGGTAGTGTTGGGAGGCGACGTTTGACTTCGGTCGACTGTGTGGTTTAGTCGCCTTGTGGACTTCGGTCGTGAGACGTGACTCTGTGTTGGGTTCTTCGGGTTACTCAGCGTTGTTCCTGCTACACCGTTTGTCGTGCGTTTCGTGTTGGAGTTGCTTGTTGTGTTTACTGCTCTACTTGACTGTTCTATATATTACTGTTGCTTCACTTGTGGGTGTGTGAGTGGGAGGCAGGGGATCGGATGATCCCTACTGAGCCCAGTTCTGGTGTGGCTCACTCCCTGCGGTTTCAGGTGTGGACTTCGTGGCGCAGCGGTAGCGTGGTGTCTTCTTGGTGTGCGGACCAGCAGCCGTCTTAGTTCCGGGGTATGCCCCGATGTTGTTGTACTTTCCTTCTGCCTGTACTTATTTAATTGTTGGACATGTAATTATTGTTGGACTGTATACGGACATTGTTACTTTCCCTGCGCACTTGTTTACCTTTGTAGTCCGTGAGATTGGTATATTTAGCACTGTTTAGCACTTACTCCTCCAGATGTGTTGTGTGAGATCCGGGTGTGAACCCGTAGTTAATGGGCCGACATCCATTTAGTGACCGGGTCCCCGGTCATAGGATGGCGGGTCGTTACAATTAATCATTTAACATATGATGTTTAAATGTTAATTAATAAATATTAAACTCAAGAAACAGTTCTAAGTTTAATGGGCCTGCAACCGGACTGATATATGGGTCTAGAGGGTCACACACATAAGAGTTCTCGTTAGACGGTGAGAGACGCTAAATTTTATGCTTATCTGGGTTTTTATGAAAAACCGCAAGATAAACATGAAGATTTAATGGAGAATTATCCAAGGCCAAACTCTTGGATAATCATGAGGATTAATCCTTGTGCTTATCCTTATTTCTATATAAGGAGGGCCAAGGGGCAGGGGTAAAAAGTTGGTTGGACAAATTATTTTACCCTAGATTCTCTCTCTCCTCTCTCTCTCTCCTTCTCTCTCTCTTGGAGTGGATCTATCTCTCTCCGCGCATGGTGGATTTGAGATATGGTCGCAGCACTCAAGTCGAGGAGGAAATCGCGTCTGCTGCGGGAACTCGTGTGGATACCTCTAGAGATCGTGCGCGTGCGCGATTACCGAGTCGGCATCATCCACGGGAGATTCGAAACCCCGCAAAGGTGAAGAACTGTTCTTCCCGCATTTATTTTAATGTCCGTTTTACGATCCCAGCGACCGATACAATGGAATCGATTTTATTTTCCGCTGCGTTCTTGACGATTCCTTACATCCCAATCGGAAAGACATAGTTAAAGAGCAGGTCAATCAGCTCTTGGGGACGGGCGTGATTAGGCACGCCTAGTACCCTGCCTAGGTCGCCAATGTAGTTTTGGTGAAGAAAGCAAGCGGAAAGTGGCGCATGTGTGTGGATTTCACCGACCTCAACAAAGTCACTCCAAAGGACTGTTTCCCTTTGTCGAACATCAACCAATTGATCGACGCCACCACCGGTCATGTGCGCCTAAGCTTCCTCGGCGCCTTCTCCGGCTATCACCAGATCCAGATGAATAAAGCCGATGAAGAATACACCGCCTTCATCTAAGAGGCGGGGCTGTACTGTTATACCCGGATGCCATTCGGGTTGAAGAATGCAGGGCAACATATCAAAGGCTGGTCAATCAAATCTTCGATCGGCTAATCGGACGCAATACGGATTTGTACGTGGACGATATGCTAGTGAAGTCCACTAAGGCGGCCGACTAGCTGGAAGACCTTATGGAGACCTTCGACACCCTGAGAAGGTATAACATGAAGCTAAACCCCATCAAGTTTGCTTTCGGGGTAACAGCTGGGAAGTTCCTGGGTTTTATGGTGACCCAGAGGGGAATTGAAGCCAACCCCAACTAAGTATCTGCCATCCTTTCCATGCATCTGCCGACCTGCCTCAATGATGTCCAGAGGCTTATAGGAAGACTGGCAGCATTGAACAAGTTTCTCTCCAGGGTGGCCGAGCGCTGCTTCCCCTTCTTCAAGCTGCTGAGGGTAAGGGAGAACCCTCCGGACAAGCAAGGCAGCATTACGTGGTCATCAGAATGCCAGAAGGCATTTGAGGAGCTCAAAGAATACCTTCAGCATCCTCGGTGCTCTCCAAGCCGGTCACAGGTGAATAGCTCCTAGTTTACCTATCAATAACACCTTCCACCATTAGCTTTGTTCTTGTCAGGGAGGATGATGGAAAATAAAAGCCGGTCTACTATGTTAGTAGAGTCCTTTAAGGACCAGAGGCACGATATCAGGCGGTGGAGAAAATTGCCCTTGCCCTAGTGACGGCGGCGAGGAAGTTGCGGCCTTACTTCCAAGCCCATCTAATAGTGGTGGTCACCGGTCGCCCCCTTCGACAATTGTTGCAGCGACCGGATGCTTCTGGCTACATGATTAAGTGGGCGGTCGAGCTGTCAAAATTCGAGGTCACCTACCGCCCAAGGATAGCCATCAAGGCTCAAGCTCTCGCTGACTTCGTAGCTGAGTGTACACTGCCAGCGCAAGAACAAGCAGTCAGACTGAGTGAAGGGCCTGTCTGGCAGATATTCACAGATGGATCGGCCCAAGGCGCAGGTTGCAGGGACAGACTTATTTTGATACCCCCCGATTCCCAGGAGGGGGAGAGCCTCCAATTTTCATTGAAGTTCCAGTTCCTAGCCATTAACAACGAGGCAGAGTACGAAGCCTCATCTCGGGGATCCGAATGGCCAAGTGATTAAGAGCAACACAAATTCAAGCGCATTCAGACTCCCAGCTCCTAGTAAAGCAAGTCAAAGGAGAATATGAGGCGAAAGAACCTTCCATGAAGAAATACAAGGATGTGGTTCTCTAGTTAGTCTCCTCCCTTGAGGGGTTTGAGATCCTCCACATCCCGAGAGTATATAATCAAAGGGCAAATGAGTTAGCCAAGCTGGCTTCCTTGACTCAGCCGATCGGTCGGTCGGTCTTTGTTGAAGAAGTCCTAAAGCTCACGATCAATCCAGCAGACCTGGCAGAAGTCTCTAGATGACCCCTATCATCGACTATCTGCAAAGTGATCAACTACCCACCAATCGGACGGATGCAAGAAGGATTCAATACCACGCCCCAAAGTTCATGTTGATCGGTGAGGACCTTTATCAGAGGTCATTGACTACTCCTCTTCTTCAGTGCCTAGGGCCGGCGGAGGCATCCCAAGCCCTTGTGGAGGTCCATGAAGGAATGTGTGGTAGTCATGTTGGGCCGCGTGCTCTCTCTCGAACCCTCCTCTGCCATGGCTACTAGTGGCCGACTCTTACCCATGATTATGTGGAGTATACAAGAAAGTGTTTGGGTTGCCAAGTCAATGCCCCGATCCTCAGGCTATTAGCGAATGAGCTGCAGAGTATTGTTGAGCCATGTCCATTCGCCATGTGGAGGGTCGACATCCTGGGGCCTTTCCCTAAGACTGCTGGACAGCATAGTTTGTGGTGGTTGTCGTTGATTACTTCACCAAGTGGCCTGAGGCTGAAGCCTTAGCCAACACTAGAGATGACACCATATGGAAGTTCTTCTTGCATAATGTCATTTTCAGGTTCGACATTCCCAGAGTGCTCATCATCGATAACGGCCAATAGTTCACCAACTTCTGGTTCGCCGACTGCTACAAAGACTTCAACATACAGCACCGGTTTTCCTCGGTGGTGCACCCACAAGCTAACGGGTTGGTCGAAAATGCAAATAGAACTATCATGAAGGGCACCAAGACCCATTTGCAGAAGGGAAGAAACTAGCTAGAAGCCTTCCCGAAGATTCTGTGGTCCTTCCGAACCACAACTAGGATTGCCATAGGGGAGACCCTGTACCATCAGGCATACAGAATGGACGTTGTCATTCCTATGGAGATAGGCCTACCGGTTGTCCGAGTAAAAGGGTTTGAGGAGGCTGGTAAAAATCAAAAGTTTCAAGAGAACCTAGATATGATTGAAGAAGCCAGGGAAACAGCTTGGGTACGGGTGATCAACTACCAGCAAGCGGTCGCACGCTGGTACAACTCTAAGGTCCGATCGAGGGTCTTCCATCCTGGAGATTCGGTTCTATGGAGAATGCAAGCATCTCGGCCACTCGGAGCAAGAAGAAAGCTCGCACCCAATTGGGAGGGGCCATATAAAATTGCTAAGAGCTAGGGAATGGAGCATACATACTTGCCCGCCTAGATGGCCGATTGGTTGAAAATAAGTGGAACGCAGAGCATTTGCGTCCCTTTTTTAATTAAATTTGCTTTGTTGTTTACAATATTGATTATTAATGAAATGCAATTTTATCTTCTCAATTGTCTAGCACCAGCCGATAGTGCAACAAGACTCTACACTCACAAAAGTCGTCTGATCCCCTTGGCAGTCACCACCATAGGGAAGGGGCTCCCCACCCTAAGATGGGGAAAAATTCGTTCGAGCCCCTGGCAATCACCATCACAGGGAAGGGGCTTCCCACCCTAATATGGGAAAAAATTCGTCCGAGCCCATGGTGGTCACCACCACAGGGAAGGGGCTCCCCACCCTAAGATAGGAAAAAATTCATTCTATCCCCCTGGCAATCACCACCACAGGGAAGTGGCTCCCCTCCTAAGGTGGGATAAAACTCGTCTGAGCCCCTGGAGTTCACCATCAAAAGGAAGGGGCTCCCCACCCTAAGATGGGATAAAATTCGTGTGAGCCCCTGACGGTCACCACTATAAGGAAGGGGCTCCCCACTATAAAATGGGATAAAATTCGTCTGATCTCCTGGCGGTCACCACCACAGGGAAGGGGATAAAATTCGTCTAAGCAAACAACACCAACGCATTCACCATTGAGCCTAAGCCAACGGCTGTTAGTTTAGCCTATGCGGTCAGGGGAAGAAGGGGAGATAGTAAGCAATAAGATGGATCAACAATATTCATTCAAGTAAGAAACAATTACAAAGATACCTCTCATACTAACCCCCTAGTTAACCACTCTCTCTCTTAATAACCTCGCCGACCACCATGCCAACCACCTCGTCGACCACAATGCCTCCTTCCTCTGACGGGAAGCTGTGCCTCAACAAGAAGGCCCGATGGCAGAGCAAGGCCAGTCGCCTGCAAGACGGCATTGGTAAGGAAAACGTTGATCTCGACAAGATCATTCTCCCAGAGATCCGTCACCAACAAAGTGCCATCTTCAGAAAGCCCTTGCGCAACCCTTCGGGGATAGGCTTAGCAACAAAATCTTGCCAAGTTGTGGGGAACGGCCATTCTCTGCCGGTCAGGTAGTCAACCTAGAAGTAAGCTTCCTTCCACCCTTGTGGAGGAAAGCCGGGGGAGACAATGAAGGGCATTTGGTCACTGTGACTGAGGAACTGAAGGAAGCCACACATGCCAGGGATCGTGCAGCGACAGAAGCTGAAAAGATGACAAAATATGTCAACTAAAGCATTAACATAGCCATAACAATGTACCAAGGCGTTAAAGGCCACTGCCAAACGCCAGGAGTTCGACATGATCTGAGTAGAGGCTACGGCAAAGAACTGCAGCAGATCTATGATGAAGACGGAGACTGGAAGCTGGAATCCCGCCTCGAACATGGCCTCCGTGGCCATAAACGACCCAAGACCGCCCGAGTACAAGCGGTCTTGGTCCAAAGGCACACGCAACCCAAACTCGGTCGGGATCCAAAACCGAACCCTTATCCTATCAAGAGAGCCAACGGTGATCATGGAAGCCCTAAGGTTGGCTAGGTCTGCTACCACCCCACGCGCGTGGTATAAAGCCATTCTGATCGAACAAAGGCAAGAAAAGCTACTAAGGAGGAAGTGCACAAAACAACTGTGGATCGGCCCCTTCCCGTACCCCCCTTTTATAAGCATAAGCCTGGGCACTCCATACTCGTAACTGACCGGCAATAAGTACGGGAAAACTGTAACCACTTTGACTGGTCAAAAAGGAGGAAGCTAAAGCTACTAACTAAAAAAAGAGGGAAGGAGTACAAATGAATAGAAACATGGCATTATATTTATTTTGACTAGAAGACCGGTCAAGTAATAAAGGGAGCTACAAAAAGGAGGCTCTGATGAGTCGAGAATAAGAAAAAAAAGAAGAAAAGGAACACAACTAAGGCTGGGCCGCATTGCCCTCCTTGGCGCCTTCCCCGGGCGCGGCCGCCTGCTTGTTCCAGGCCACCTCGGCATCAGCCAGACCCTTGTTGTACCCTGTCTGGTAAGCAAGGGTCGTGCTCTCGGCGCCGATCCTCGTCCAGCTCCCGTTAAAACTCCCCATATGTTCTCTAGGCAGCGTCCCCCGCAGTGAGGCCTTCTTCATGAGCAGCGACCATGTGAACATCGGCTTCTCGGCGTAAGGCATCTGCCTCTCGCCGGAGGTTAGCCAGGTCTTCCCCCATCTGCTTTGACGAAGCCTCAGCCTCTACCAACCGCCCTTGAAGCTGGAGAACCTCCGTCGAGGAGTCTGATAACTCCTTCTGCAAGGCCTTGGTTCGGCGGACCTCATCCCTCCAATAATCGCACAAGGCCGCCGAATGGAGAGTGACTTGAGATATAAAAGTGGAGAGCCTGGTAGGTAGCACATCGCTAGATGGGAGGTCTGCTGACAGATCGGCGAGGTAAGGGTTCGGGCAAGCCTCTTGTTGAACAGTCGTAGTCGGTTCTTCCCTGGCAGTCGAGGCCTGGACCTCCCCGGCGGGGTATTCGCCCTGAGTGACGGGGTGACCAGGGGAGACCCCCGGTCTCTTACTGGGAGGAGGGCCCAGCTTCAGGGAGCGCACCGGGATCTTAGGCTCCAAAGTCGCTATAGACAAAACTGCATCGCCCGAGCCTCTACCTCGGCGACCATTGCCGCCAGGATGTCTCTGCCCTTTGCCGCAATAGGAGGCACTAAGGAGTGAAGGTTCCTATCACCCCCTTCCTCAAGCCACGGCCCTGTCACCGCCCGGGGGCTCACCGTAACGCATGTTCCCCCCTCAGTCGCCATTGACTCTTCGAGCTCCGCGACTAGGGCCTCGACCAGCCCGGCTCCTGATTATTCACCGACCGGCCCTTCTGCAAACAAGAGACCCAATTTGAGCTCACCAAACAGTTGTCCACTGACCAAGTGGATTGGAAACATACCAGACTCGTAAATGTACCTGCTCGCAGATCACCCCGACGGAGCCTTTTCAGCGGTGGGGGGCTCGGTGAAGATGTCTCTCCCGTCGAGGGAGAGTGTGTGGTCGCTCCTGAGGAGGAGGACCATACTTCCTCCACTGCCTCAGCATCCCCGTAGACCACATCGTCTTCCTCGCCCTCCGTCCCTTCACCCTCCTCTTCCTCGCCCTTCGCCCTCCTCTTCCTCGCCCTTCGTCCCTTCGCCCTCTGTTTCCTCACCCTCCATCTCCTCATTAGATGCCGCCTCAGAGGCCGACGCCAAGTCGTGCGAGGCGGGTGAGCTTACCGCCCCTGGGCTATCTGCCTCAGGTTCCTTGGGTCCGGCCCCCTTTCGCGTGAATCGGGTGAGGGGGAGGTTGTATTCTGGCGATCCCTCGGCCCTTTCCGCTTAAGCGACTGCCCGCGATGCTGCCAGGATGGCCACAACCAGTGGCGGATCCAGCGGGTTTCAGTGGGGTCCTAGGACCCCACTGAAATTTTAGAATTTTATTATAGGGGTCTTAATTTAATATGATAAGTTTTAAATTTAAGTATAAAGTGACCCCACTAAATTTTTTAGATGGACTCCACTAAAATTTTAGAATTTTATTATAAGGGTCTTAATTTAATAAGGTAAATTTTAAATTTAGTTATAAGGTGATCTTACTGGACTTTTTAGATGACCTACAGGACCCAGTCTCATTTGGAGCTCAACTCTACTAAATTTTTTACATACTATTATGATTTATATTTATGATTTAATAAAAAATTTGCTGAGTACATTTAGAAGAAAAAATCCTCGTAACAAAGTATATTATTTTTATTGACGTATATCATTTTTATAATGATTAAAATATATATTTTTTTATTTTTTTATTTTAATATTTTTAATATAACAAAAATAAAATATTAATATATTTAATGATGATCCGAGTGACCCCACTGGATAAAGTTTCTGGGTCCGCCACTGGCCACAACGTCCTGCCTCCTCTATCTCCACCGGCAGGAAGGCTCGCCTAGATCGGGTTCTGAAACCAACACCTGTTCATACCCCGGCCCATGGCATGGAGGGAACAAGAAGGGGTTGGGTGTAACTGCGGTTGCCCTATCACCCTTCCTCTTGCTCTGCCTCTCAACTTCAGGGCGGATAAATTCCTGAACCCTCCCAGGTTTGGCTACCGTCACTATCGCGGCCCCTCTTGGATCTTGTAGGGGAACCACAGCCGGAATCTCACTCACCGCAGAGTGTAGGGGATGAATGCCGACCCTGAGCATAAGGATGGACAATGATCAGTGTCATAAGAAAAAAAAGGGTAGAAATGCATGCCAGGAAGGTACTTACTGGGGACCGGCAGGCCGCTTAGGCCCGATGCCACCAACCTCTTCTCCATGACCACGTCGGCGATCTCAGAAGGGGGGACCTGTTGAATGGCCGTGACCATCTGGGCCTCACCTTGAGGTATCAGGGCCAGCAGCAAGCCCATAGACAGCCTGACGACGAGGTCACGGAAGGTGACAGGGAACGGCCAACACTCCCCTTCTCGCTTGGTCACCCAGAAGAAGCTCTCCTTCCAGTGGGTGACGTTGCTAAAGCCCATTAGGTGGAATAAGGCCTTCTCGCGGGCCTCTATCTGGACAAACCTTTGGTTGCCGGCTTTTGCGCTGGAACGCGAGATGCAACATCCCCGACGAGGGCTCTATACACTCGAGCTCCTTCGTACGGACGAAGAAGCCTATGATGAGATGCCATGAGTTTGACATAATCTACCCCGGAGCTAGCTAAAAGTAGTTGAGGAGTTGCTCCACGCATGCCGGGATCGATAGCCGAAAGCCCGCATCAAACATGGCCTCGTAAGCCATGAATGAGTGGCTTCTCCTGTAACGACCCGCCACCCTATAATCGGGGATCCGATTACTAAATGGGTACCGAATCATTAATTTGGAACCAAACTAGGATCTCGATAAGTCTGGGAAATAAATGATAAACTAAGCTAAACATTCACATCACATCGAATTGTAAAGGAAGTGTAGAAATTAAAAATTATTACAATTTGACTCGACTCAGCAATTAATTACATATTCCAACGGAAAAGAAATAATTAAGCGTACAGGCCAGAAAAGAAGATAACAACTACATGGGGGCATACCCTGGAACATCGGATGTTGGCGCGCACCCAAGGCAACACTCTCCTAGCTACGCCTACCAGGAACCCTCACCTGAAAACCGCAGGGGGTGAGTCTCATCGAAAAAGACTCAGTAGGGACCCTTCGTTCCCCACCACCCACTCACACACCCACAAGTGCAATACACAAATATAGGCAATTTAACTAAATAAAGCAGTAACACAATTCCTAGATTTCGATATAAAACACACGCATTTATAACAGTAATATGCACGATTCTGAAACCACTCTACCACGAAGTCCACAACTAGCGTCTCGGCTAAACACACGTCACACGGCCAAACGCGAAAAACACCGTCCCACTGAGACCAAACAGCAACCCCTCAGATAGCGCACTGGCTCAAGATGGTTCTACTTCCCCTAGCACGAGTGACACTCCAAATGTACCACTCCCACACCGGTACTAGCTATACCCCGGGGTACACCAGGTGACCCTCTCTCTAGGCGTCACCCACCAATCCCACACCAGCGCCGTGTCACTCCCACACCGACACGGGGTGCCTAAGCGCTAACAACTGTCACTCTAGGCCCACGATCGCACAAAACGCAACACGGTGTGTTCCGATCATGTAGAAATCATCGTCCTCAAGTATGTTTTCAAGCATGCAATTAACCCAACTATCTAACAATGTAAACACGTGTTAATTGCATGAATTAGTGAGATGCTGTCTTGAATCGCGTCGCCCATGGCCGACGTCATTCAAGACCCCTAAACTAGTTCATGTGAAATCTGGCCTTGGAAGATGGCCTAAAACGCGTCGTCCAAAGTGATCGCCATTTAAATGGTGTCGATGTCCCTGGATGCCATTCAATCTAGAAGACATAATCTGTTATCTGGGATAAATCGCGTCGTGGGTGAAAGCCGCCTTTTTAAAAGGCATCGCTGTTCCTCGACGTTATTTAACCCTCACAGACAGGTTATCCCACCGCCTTTCCCCAATTCACAAGGTGGGATTGCTCCCCCAAATTGCGCAAAAACAACACAAAATCGAAGAGGAGGAGGAGAACCTAAATCCCCATTAAAAACCTACAATTCCACATTCTATAAGATTAGTATTTTCACCTCAAAAATCTCCTAAACATGCTTCAAAGCGGGAAAACATGGTTTTAAACAAAACATCGTGAGGATCATCACCATACCGGTTACTCGAACTCCTCCGAGCTCTAAGCCGTCGAACCGCCTTGCCACACGCTGCCGCCGGTATGGCCGTGGACGCCGTTACTCCATCGGGACGTCAGCTGCCGTCCGGAGAGAAATACGCTGTAGACACGCTAATTTTGACATCATTTTGAGTAAATTTCATATCATATAATAATGCCTCAAAATGGTCTGATATTTAATAATTAATTAATTTTTATAAATCTTTCCTAATTAATTGTCTAAATAATATCGGGTCAGACATACATAATTTAAGTTAATTAATTAAATTGATTTTAACTTAAATTTTAATCAAATATGAAAAAGTCTAAAAGACGTCGACATGTGTAGACGCCATTTAGAATTTATTCCTATTTTGATTTTTAAAATTTGAATTTTAATTAATTAATTAATTAGCTAAAAGACGTCTATCAGGCACGACGCCATTTAGGTCTTCTAAGCTGATTCTATCTCTTTTTCCAGATGTTTATCCTTATCTTAGTTAGTCTAAAAGACGTCTCCCATGGGCGACGTGTTTTAGATAATTACAGATAATGATGAATTAATTTGTGTTTATCTGTTTGTTAGTTGGATAAACTTCAAATTCTTTCATGTTAATCCATTAATAACCATGGATGAAAAGCCTATAAATACACAACCTCTTGGTCATTGAAAAGTTTGAAACGGGAACGGATCTCTATTTATCCTTTTATTTCCGCTGCACGGGAGATCCAGAGAAACCCGAGAACCCAATACAAGGCTCATCTTCATTCTTAATGAAGTTATAAGACTTGACAATCTCGTCAAATCTTATGTTCCAGCTCCGGGAAGCTTGCTTCTATCCATAAATGGACCTCTGAAGCTTGCACACTTTATCTGGAGATTCCTTGGATGTGAAGCCTTCTGGTTGTATCATATACACATCTTCCTTATGGTTGCCATTGAGGAAGGCCGTCTTCACATCCATCTGCCAGATTTCGTAATCTAAATGTGCAGCAATGGCGAGTAGAACTCTGATCGACTTTATCATGGCAACTGGTAAGAAAGTCTCGTCATAGTCAATTTCTTGCCTTTGGCGATATTCCTTTGCCACCAACCTTGCCTTATAAATATCGATCCGTACATCAGCACCGATCTTTCTCTTAAAGATCCACTTGCATCCGATGGATACAATACCCTCGGGCAAGTCCTCCAAGTTCCAAACTTGGTTGGTGTACATGGACTGGATTTCTGAGTTCATGGCTTCTCGCCATTTTCCAGCTTTTGGGCCTCCTATGGCCTCCTGGTAGGTTTTATGATCATCATCCTCATTATATTCTACCTTAGACTCATCTTTATCGATATGTCCCACATATCGTTCGGGTAGTCTAGGTAATCTACCCGATCTACGAGGCTCATCTGTGTGTACCTGAACATATTCAGGAACTGATATCTCATCTAATGATAATGCAGTTGTTTGGGGATTTGGAACCTCTTTCAGTATTATTTTACTTCCACTGTCCTCCTGGAGAAGGTATTCCTCTTCCAGGAAGATAGCTTTCCTGGCGACAAACACCTTTTGTTCACCAGGATGATAAAAGTAGTATCCAAAGGTTTCTTTTGGATATCCCACAAACTTACATTTATCAGTTCGTGATTCCAGCTTGCATGGATCATGCATCTGTACATGAATAGGACAACCCCAGACTTTAACATGTTTAAATTATGGTTTTCTGCCTTTCTATATCTCATATGGAGTAGAGGCCACAAACATGCTGGGTACTCTGTTCAGTAGGTATGTTGCTGACTCAAGAGCATATCCCCAAAGGGACACTGGTAATCCCGAAAAGCTCATCATGGATCGCACCATGTCCAATAAGGTGCGATTCCTCCTTTCTGATACACCATTCATCTGTGGTGTATATGGAGGGGTCAGCTGAGAAAGGATACTATTATCCTTTAATAATTGTGTGAAATTAGTACTCAAGTATTCTCCTCCTCGATCTGATCGAAGAACTTTAATACTCTTTCCTAATTACTTCTCTACCTCATTGTTGAACTCCTTGAACTTCTCAAATGCTTTCGACTTATACTTCATTAAGTACACATAGCCAAATCTTGAGAAGTCGTCAGTGAATGTGATGAAGTATGAAAAGCCACCTTTGACTTGGGTGAATGTGGGACCACATACATCCGAATGTATTAGTTCCAAAATGTCCTTGGCATGTTCTCCATGTCTAGTAAATGGAGATTTTGCCATCTTTCCCATAAGGCAGGACTCACATGTCGCAAACGATTCATAATCGAATGTTGTTAAATAACCATGTTGATGCAACTTTTGCAGCCTGCTTTCACCAATGTGCCCAAGTCTACAATGCCACATGTAGGCTTGGTTCACACAATTCTTGTTCTTCTTAAGAGCATTATCAATGTGAAGATTGTAATAAGAAACATCTAAAAGATATAGACCATTGACTAAAGACGCTGAAGCTATCGATTTATTACCATAATAAATCGAATAACTTCTATATTCGATTGTCAACCTATATCCAATCTTGTCTAAACAAGATACTGATATGATGTTCTTTATTATGCTATGAACATAATAGCAATCTTCTAATAGTAAGACGTCTCTCGATGGAAGTCTGAGGTTTGCTGTCCCAACAGCAACCGCTGCAACTTTTGCACTGTTAGCCTTAATTCCACCTCGCCTTTTCTCAGCTTGCGCTTGCTTGTCAACATCTACACATCATGGCAGATATGAGAAGCACATCTGGTATCTAATACCCAAGATGTGGAATCTCTAACTGACAAGTTGATATCTATAATATAGATATCTGAAGCTTTAGACAACTTCACTATTCCATGATCTTTATCGTTGAGGAACTCCTTACAGTTCCTGTTGGGTTTTCTCGGTTTCTCCGGATCGCTCACGCAGCGGAAAACAAAAATATTTACAGCGATCCGTTCCCTTTTCGGAATTTAAAATACGATAATCGGATTATCGAAGTTCTCACCGTGTGCGGATTCGAATCCGCAACCGTTTGGTTCCGTCGGTGTGACACCGCAAGCCGCGCAAGCGCCCGGCCTCTAGCGAAGTCCACGCGATCCTCCCCGCGACGGATATCCTCGAGTTCGTCGTTCTTCGCAGCCCACGAAGCCTCCGTCGGTCGCCGCAATGATCGTTGCAGCGCGCGGACGATTTCCCGTCGAACGGGATTCAGAGAAGTGGCGGAGCAGATCTGGATCTGCCTGGGCGTCAGAGAAGGACAGAAACTGAGAAGGGGCGGCTAGGGTTAGCAGCAGCTTGGCCTGCTCAGCCCGTTCACTATGTTTTATACTAACCGCGCGGTTTTTCACAAAAACCCCCGGTTTATATAAAACCCACTTATTTATCCATCGCCTTGAGAATCATGTGCGTGTGACCCTCTAAGCCCAAGTACCAGTCCAGTTAATGGCCCAACAAGCCCAGTGACTCCTCACTGGCTTTATTAATTAATTAATAACCCTTTATTAATCAATTAATCAATCGAATTGATGTCGCACATCGAATTCGACCGGGCCTCCGATCACGTTGGGTGCCAAGCAACACCGCGTGAACCCGGAAGGTATTTGGGGTTAAGTAACCCACTCTTGGAACCTTTCCGCCGACAGTTACCGCGTGGATATAATCCTTCATTCGTACAATGCTCTCGAGTCAACTCAGGGTATGGCGAGCTATCAAACCCTAACCGGTCGACTCACTTGGATTAGATGCCGTTGATGAATATCGGAAAACTCCTTTCCCGATATTATCGTCCGCCCTAGCCAGGGACTTTCGCGCATCCTTCCTAGAGCATTCTCTCTCTAAGTACCGAGAGCGAATGATTCCTTATTGACACACAATTCCCTTCGACGGTATTCCGCTGCACCCAATCCTTGGCGTATTAGAATCCTGTGGCTAGAGATTCGTAGACCAAGGTCAAAGTACAGAAGTCCACCGCCTTTGTCTTTGTCCATAGTGCTTACAGTATAAGCAGTCACCTTTTACTACTCCTTTGTCTTTGTCCTTCGATCTTTTATCGTTAGCTATCATGTCTGCGTCAAGGGCATCTATTGCCGGTTCAGCAAGAGGATCAGCTCCAAGGACATAGTCATTATGCTCAGATCTGAAGACATTCTTCTAGTTTCCGAACCAATCCGAGTAGTTTAGACTAGTCAAATGTTTGGTATCAAGTATGTCACGGAGTAGGTTATTCGACGACATTATTCCCTATAGGAGATAGATAAAATCTATTCAGCAGATGTTCAATTATTAACTTTTAAAAAAAGACATGGTCTTTTAATTCAAGTTTTAACTCCCATTAATTTTCGACGGACTGTATAACCTTCAGTTATACAGAACGAGAGACGCCAACAGTCTCCTAGTGGGGATCAGAATCTCAATGACTTGCAGTACAACCTTGTGGATAGCGCAAGAAAGCTGTAAAACAATCAAAGAGCACCCATCTTATGGGACTTGCAACTCCTTGCAATATCCGATCATAGCTTCGGTCCCCAGAGATTGAATGGCCTTGTGGATAGCACAACAAACCATTAATTCTGGTCTAAGCTAACCATCGTTACGAGACGAGCATAGATTTGCATGCAGCCCTTGTAGATAGCACAACAAAGCTACATGGTTCCTCTACTTCGATCAGATAGGCATCTAATGTCATAGCCACAGTCTCTTCTCACAATTAAACATGCCTTGTGAAAACACAACAAACCTGCCTAAAGTGATTTGAATCCTATTACTATAACGATGATGGATCACGCAGTAAATTCTAAACTACTCACGTTACGGCTTAGAGTTTAGACTAGGGTATTTAGATAACTTTTATCTTGGTCTCTCCTAGGTGATAGTATAAATATATCATATATATTTACTAAATACTATACCTGCTTTGATTCATAATTAAAAGAAAACAATGCATCTTATACATGTCATTAGTGTGGTCATGGATAGCACAGTAGGTTTGACTGGAGCCAACAGTCATACGCACACACAATCTAACATAACATTTATATCGTATAAAATTGCAAACATAAAGGCAAAGGATCTCCATCGATTCGCCTTTCCAGTTGCAATTGTGGATCATCCTCGCTCCTTCCTCGGTTGCCTCAATCAGATTACAATAATTCTAGAATTTCAAGTAAATTGAAGAAGGCCTTATAGCGAGTACAAGAGAGAGGGAGGTAGAAGTACATCGGAGTTCGAGAGAGAGAGAGCTACGCAGACCTCTATTTATTAACAATTAATAAATAACCAAAATACATATACGATCCACGCAATCATTTATTACATGAATAATAAAATAAGTGCATATCCATGACCACAGTGTGTTTTAAACATTCCACACAAGATTCAGTACATCACATGGCTAAAATAAAAGATTTTTCAAAATTAAATAACTTTGACTTTTAAAAACTAGATTCCAATCAAAATTGGGTTCAGAATTTCGAAAACACTTTTAATTAACTTAACATGCAACTAAATCAAATTTAAAAGCATCAAAGCACACATCACATGTGTACACACTCCAAATTAATAATTTTCATATTATTCCATGCCATTAGAACAATTCTAATAATTAAATAATCTAACACTTAGATTAAACCACATTAATAATCTAAGAATTAGACTATTAATAACTAATCTAATTCTTAGATTAGTCTAACAAAGTTAATTAATAATTTAACACTTAAATTAATAATCAACTTATAATTAATTATTAACTACTAACCTAACACTTAGATTAGTCAATTAATATTAATTATTAATTTAACTCTTAAACCAATAATTAACACTAACTAATGAATAACCAATTAATCTAACTCTTAGATTAGATAATTAAAGTTATCATTAATTTAACTATTAAATTAATGACTAACAATAATTAATAAAAGACTACTAATTTAACATTTAAATTAGTCATCTAAGTTAATTATTAATTTAACAATTAAATTAATAATTAACTCAAATATTCATTAACAATTATATGATTTAATAATAAATAATCTAACTCTTAGACTAAAAATTATTAAACACTAATATAACTATTATTTTAGGTAAGTTAAGGTTCATTATTAATTTAACAATTAAACTAATAATTAAACTCTAATTAATAAACAAATAATTGTCAATAATTAAATGATTCAAAATCATTAATAATATAATTAACTAAATCTGAACTCTAATTTAAAATTTAAACAATTTCAAATTTTAAAGTTAGATCCAATTTAATTAATATTAGGGTAATAGGGGTTTTAGGGTTTAAGTGGGAAATGGGGTTTAAGAGGGCTCAGCCCAATAGGGGGATTGATCGAGCCCTAGCTCGGCCAGGCTCGAGCCCTGGCCCGGCTAGGCTCGAGCGTTGGCTCAGCCAGGTTCCGGCCTTGGTCGAGCCAGGCGCTGGCCCGGGTCTTGGTCGAATCGGGTTGACCAGCTCGGCTCGACCCGGCGCAAGACACCCAGACAAACCCTCATCTTCCCAGCCCAACCCGCCAACCTGCAACAGAAACCCTAATATGTTGCAGGTTTGGGTGGCGGCTACCAGCGCCGCCGCCGGCCGGCCCCCGGCGTCGCCCGACTCCGCCGGCGATGCCCCCGGCGCCAGTAGGGCCGCCGGCGGTGGCTAAAGAAGCTGCCGGCCAAGCCCCTCCATCCTGCAAAAGAAAAACTGATTTTCTGTTTTAAAACCCAATTAGGGCTTGATTTAGCAGCATTCCAAGGCCACTCCAGCAGTGGTCTTGGTGACCGGTGGATAGTGGTGACTATCCTCAGGGGATCCGAGGTCCTGTCTCACCATCCCAACGCTTGGGAAACATGTATGAAGTCGTCGAAAAGCCCCCGATCATCATCTCATGAAGAACTCCGAAAACCCCAAAATTAATTTTAAAAATTGCAGAATATTAATCAAATTAATTGTGCCCATCGTATGAACACAGATCCGACAATTAATCGAACATTTATCATGGAATAAAGCATGAAAAAATTAATTTTGGAGATCAAAACGGGACGAGAAACAGTGGAACCTGGCTCTGATACCACTGTTGGGTTCTCGGGCTTCTCCAAATCCCATGCAGTGGAAATAAAAATAAAACGGAGATCCGTTCCCGTTTCGAAAAATCTAAAACCCAGATTATCGGATAATCGGTTCTCATCGTGTGCGGATTCGAATCATCAACCGTTCGATTCCGTCGGTGCGACACCGCAAGCCGCGCAAGTGCCCGGCCTCTAGCGGAGTCCACGCGATCCTCCTCGCGACGGATATCCTCACGTTCATTGTTCTTCGCAGCCCACAAAGTTTCTGCCGTTCACCGCAACGCGCGGACGATTTCCCATCGGAGGGGAGCCGGAGAAGCGGCGGAGCAAATCCGATCATCCAGATATGTCTAGGAAGCCAGAGAGAGAGAGAAATAGAGGAGGGGGCGGCTATGGTTAGCAGCAGCTTGGTCTGCTCAGCCCGTTCGCTACATTTTATACTAACCGTGTAGTTTTTCATAAAAACCTCCGGTTTATATCAAACCCACTTATTTATCCATCGCCTTGAGAATCTTTTACGTGTGACCCTCTAGGCCCAATAACCAGTCCGATTAATAGCCCAATAAGCCCAGTGACTCCTCACTGGCTTTATTAATTAATTAATAACTCTTTATTAATTAATTAATCAATCGAATTGATGTCGCATCTCGAATTCGATCGGGCCTCCGATCACGTTGGGTGCCAAGCAACACTGCGTGAACCCGGAAGGTATCGGGGTTAAGCAACCCACTCTTGGAACTTTTCCGCCGATAGTTACCGCATGGATATATTCCTTCATTCGTACAATGCTCTCGAGTTAACCCAGGATATGGCGTGCTGTCAAACCCTAACCGATTAACTCACATGGATTGGATGCCGCTGATGAATATCTGAAAACTCATTTCCGGATATTATCGTCCGCCCTGGCTAGGGACTTTCGCGCATCCTTCCTAGAGCATTCTCTCTCATCGTACCGAGAGCGAATGATTCCTTATTGACACTCAATTCCCTTCGACGGTATTCTGCCGTACCCAATCCTTGGCCCGTTAGAATCCCGTGGTTAGAGATTCATAAACCAAGGTCAAAGCACAGAAGTCCACCGACAAGGTGTCCTTAGTGTCTTAGGTCCAAGGACCATCCATGCAACTACGACAATAAAATCAAGCTGGTTGACAGTGTGGTACAATACCATCCAGCGATTCAGTCAGATCAGTTCAGTGAACTCATTTTCCAATGAGCACCTACAGATTCGCCTTAGTGTCTCCACACAAGTGACTATGAGATCAGTCACCCTTATCGCATGAGCAGGAGTAATATGTACTAGTCTAACCGGATATCCGATGTCCTTCTCGGATATCCTCCGACTATGAACGATTAAGAATATGTGTATTTAAGTGATCAGTCTCACTAGTATGATCTCATCATAATCTGATCACTATCGCACATATTCACGGACTTCATTATGAGACGATAATTAATACGATTTACACACAATGAATATTATGCCATTATATTAATAAATGAACGAGATTACAAAGTCATATTGGCTTGTAGACCACCTAAGACTAACAAATGTTTGGTCCCAGCGGATCAGTGTTTTCCGCGTTCGGCCATGTGGTTTGTGTGTTTAGTCGAGACGCTGGTTGTGGACTCTGTGGTGGAGTAGTTTCAGAGTTGTGCATTATTACATTTATGAATACATGCATTTTATATCAAAATTTGAGAATTTTTGGGAGTTGTGTTTACTACTTTATTTATTTAAATTGCTTATATTTGTGTTATTGCACTTGTGGGCGCGTAAGTGGGTGGTGGGGATCGAAGGATCCCTACTGAGTCCATTTCAATGAGACTCACCTCTGCGGTTTTCAGGTGAGGGTTCCAAACAGGCGTAGCGTGGAGGGTGTTGTCTCGAGTTGCGCGCCAGCAACCTCTGTCCGGGGGTATGCCCCGATGTGGTTGTTATCTTCCTTTCAGGCTTGTACGCTTAATTACTTCTTTTCAGTTGGAATATATAATTATTTGCTGAGTCAAGTCGAATTGTAATAATTGTTAATTCCTACACTTCCTTTACAATTCGATGTGATGTGAATCTTTAGCTTAGTTTATTATTTATTTCCCAGACTTATCGAGATCCTGGTTTGGCTCCAAATTTTAATGATTCGGTACCCATTTAGTAATTGGATCTCCGATTATAGGGTGGTGGGTCATTACAGTAAAGATGGACAGGTCGCCTTCAAGAGTCTCATATGGACCACCATGATAGTCTCGATGAGGTCGGTTGAAGTACGATTCCAATTCATGTTTGTACAGTGAAACAAAAGTGATACTCTCATCTAATAGATATCCTTCCATTATGGAGCCTTCTGGATGAGTTTTATTTCCCATATAATCTTTTAGTCTTTTTATGTACCGTTCAACAGGAACTGGTCCCACCATCCTTGCCTCTTATGCTAAGTGTACTGTCAAATGAATGATGACATCAAAGAAGGATGGTGGAAGAAGTTGCTCTAACTTGCATAGGATCAACATAATATATGTCGCCAATTTCTGCAAACTTTGTAAAGTCAATACTTTGGAACTTATAACTTTGAAATATTGACTCAATTCAGTAATCTGATCTGCCAACTCCTTTGCAACATTCCCTCGGATGGCGAGGCAATGCAACTCTTACATATGAACATGACAGTCATGACTTTTCAATCATGAAATCTTCTGCTCTTTAAGAGAAACACATCTTGTCAGGTTAGATGAGTATCGATCTGGAACCTTAAGGCCCTTTAAGAATACACATATGTTTTGCTTCTGAGGTTTGCTCAACGTATATACAGCCCTAAGCAACTTGAACTTATTATCAGAAATCTGCTCCAGATGTAGCTCATGATGTATCTCCCACTCTTGTAAATCTTGTCTTGACTTTAAGTTCTCTTTTTTATTCTTATACAGATAGAATATATCTAGTATATTATCACACACATTTTTTTTCAATGTGCATGATGCCTAGATTGTGCCTGACGGTGAAGAAGTCCAATATGACAATAACCTGAAGAAGATACTCTATTTCTTCCAGTTGCTGGGTAGATTTTTCATATCCTTCTTGAAAGGCTTTTCGAACTTCATGTCTGTGATATGTTGTTGCTTCCTCCATATACCGTAACCTGACAGCAATGCTGGTTTAACACCAGTAGTGATGTTCTTGCCACATATGACATCAAACATATTCTTGTAGACATTTCGTCTCCACCTATTTTGAATTGGTAAGAAACAACGATGTCCAAAATAACTGAACTTTCTACTGTGTTTTAACCATCGTGAATATGTCGAGTCATTATAAGTTGGACAAACAAGTTTACCTTTGGTACTCCATCTAGACAAATATTCATACGTTAGAAAGTCATTGATAGTCTAAAGTAATGCCATCCGCAGCTAAAAATTTTGTCTCTTTGCAGCATCATATGTCTATACACCATTGAGCCACAAATCTTCCAATTCTTTTACCAACAGCTGAAGATACACATCAATATCATTCCCCGGTTTCTTAGGATTGGGAAACGGCAATGTCATCATCATGTACGTAGACTTTATACACATCTAAGGTCGCATGTTATAAATTACTAACAACACATGCCATATATTGTATGTAGAACTCATGTTTCCAAATGGATTGAATCCATCGCTGGCTAATCCCAATCGCACATCACGAGGCTCCCTTGCAAAATCTGGATGCATATCATCAAAATGTTTCCTTGCCAAAGAGTCCGCCTAATGACGTATGTCACCATTATCTTGGTAGGATCGATGAGTACTGTGCTATGTCATCCACTGAGCTGTCTTAGAAGACATAAACAAGCACTGCAATCTATCATTCACTGGAAAGTAGCTTATGACCTTCTTGGCCACCCGCTTTCCACCTCTCTAACTCTTATCTATGTACCTAGCCTTTTGACATTTTGGGTACCGATATTTATCCATGTTCTCTTTCCATAACACCCAATCATTTTCACATGCATCAATCTTCTCAAAATTGAGGCCTAATTCTTTGATACCCTTCATCAATTCATACCAATTTTTAGGTACGAAAGTATCAACAGCTAACAAGATTTTCAATAATTTATGATATCTTTTTTTAACCTAATGATTCTTAATCAAGTCCAATAATGTTCCTAATATATTTAAATTTTGAAAATCTTGAAAATAATCAAATTTTTGTATAATACAAATTATTCATATGATGGGTTATCATAGCCTATCTTAAGAACGCAAATAATTGATCTCAAATCCTAGCTTCTCTTGATGCTACGTATGGTTTCTCCCCCGTCTAAGCTTCTTCCCTCGTCCTCAAAGTTTCCAGTAAGACAATTTATCAATTAGAATAAAGTTCTAAGAGAATTATTCACGAAATAACTTTGTTTCTTCTCAAAAGAACAAGATTACTTACCCTAGAGTTAGAGCAGCATGTAAGAGAGATTATGCACGACCCTAGGACCCTATTTTATACCTTTGGTTTCCTTATACAACCCAAAAATAAGTTTCCTTCAGTGTAGAGTTAGATTCCAATAGGTAGGTTCTTAATCAATAAGTAAAGTTAATCCATTTGCAACTGAGAATGTAAATTTTTGCACATAATAGATTTCCTTAACTAAAACCCCTCCGATTCAACTCCTTTAATGACCAAATTAGTTAAAACTCCATTAGACAAAGTTATAGATCTTTATATAGTGTTTCCAACTGTACCCACTATGTGATTTTTGTACTTTTGGGCGCGAAGATATCGCATCTCCAATACACTACTGTCACATAGTTTACAAGACCTAGAATTTAACTGTGTTGGAAACCAATTAGTTTCGTAATTGGGACACTAATGGGCTTATTGGGCCTATTTTGACTTAACTAATGACTTACCCATTACAAACCTATTATTAATCTATTAAATAAAAATTAAATATATTTAAATTAGTTTACTCTCTTAATTATCGTAAGCTTAATTAACTAAATCTCACTAAATTAACTAAATGGGCTTAATAAATCAAAGTCCATTAATAATATAAAATGGATTCAAAGTCTAGGACATACCATCCTCTCCTCCTTCAAGAAATTCTGTCTTCAAAACTTAAAATGTCATAACTCACCGAATAAGAATGGATACTTCTTCTTCGTATCTTCTTCGGTCTCCCATGTAGCTTCCTCCATAGAATAATATTGTCACAAAACTTTTACTAGATGAATTACCTTGAGAAAGACATGATCAGCTACTTCAAATGTCAGATCCCACCTTCTATTATCTGCATATTTATTCTAATGACTACGAGCAGTAAGCAACCATTTTCTAATAATATCAATCTTCTCTAAGTACTCTTGAACAATCTGTGACCCCAATAAGTTCCTCTCACCTACCTTAGACCAGCAGATAGGCGATCTGCATGACTTGCCATAGAGTGCCTCATATGGTGCTATCCCGATGCTAGAATGATAATTGTTGTTGTAAGCAAACTCAATTAATGACAAGTGATCATCCCACCTACCTTGCCGTTTTAGACTGCACGCTCTCAGTATGTTCTCAAGCATCTAGATCGTCCTCTCAAATTGACCATCTATTTGAAAATGAAAAGCAGAATTGAATCTTAAGTTATGTGCACAATGCTTCTTGTAGACTCTTCCAAAATTGAGCGATGAATCTGGAATCCATGTCCAGTACAATAGAAATTGGCCACCATATGGTTGAATGATCTCATCAATATGCAACATAATCAGCTCTCTCAATGATGTAGTCTCGTGGATACCCAAAAAAATGAGCAAATTTGGTTAGCCAATCCACAATCAACCATCCTACGTCCGGACGAAGAAAATCGGTGCACTGCATAGTGACACACTAAGACGAATGAAACTCTCATTCAAAAGTTATTGTAGTTGTTTTTTCAATTTCGTCAACTCAGAGGAGCCATCCCGTACGATGCCTTAGAAAAAGGTGTAGTCCTTGGGATAAGATCAATAGTGAAATTGATCGCTCAGGAAAAAGTAAACTGGGTAGATCGTTAGGGAACACATTGAAGAAGTCCCGAATCACCTAAATATCTTGCACTATCATGGTCATGTCATTATAAATCACACACTGGCTAAGAATGCCTTATATCCTTGACGAACTAGCCTTTTTGCTCTCATTATAGGAGTAAACATCCTCCCAAACTTATGTTCGGGCATTGATAATAAAAAGTATTCATCAGTCTAGAGCCTTGGAATATGACTCTCTTCTAACAACAATCTAACTGCATTATGTTGCTCCAAAAAGTTCATACCCATAACGACTCCAAAATCTTCTAAATCCATGATATGTGTAATCTTGGACATGATCCTACCCTTAGTCTAGATATCTAAATTAGACAAAGTAAGCTCGTTGGCCATAGTCTCCTAGTGGCTACACTAAGGGTCATAACTGGCATGTAATTGTGGTAAGAAGAGGGTTATTTGGCTCTCCCCCTAAAAAGATGAGACTAATCTTCCTAGCTAAGTCTCATTGTTGGAATCAGCTAAGTATAAAATCTGTAGTTGTAGCCAAAGAAGGTTCTTCCACAAGAACAATACTTTCTAGGAAATCAATAAACTTAGTGGAAGCAAAAGAATGAGTAGCACCATAATCAAATAAAACTGGAGTATATTTATCTTTGACTAGAATATTATCGGTAGACCTGTTGGCACCTCATCCCACTTTCATTAATCAGCACATAGACTCGCGCCTTCCCTCTTACTGATGCTCCAGTCGTAGGGTTTCCCTTTTGCTACAGATAATCATGAATCATGTGGCCAGGTTCGTCACATCCAAAGCACTTGCCAACAGTAAGCCAGCACTCAGTACCCGTGTGGGGCTTCCCACATTGTATGCCATTAGGATGCTCCACCTTCCTTGCATTACTTGCCACAACTGGTGTGGACTTCTTCTTGTCAAATTCCTGGTGTTGCAGTGACTCATTTTCCCTTTTTCAATTATGATTCATTCTGCTCTAGCTCCACAATATATGCCATCCCCAAGGTATCGGTCATAGTATGAAGTTGGAGCAAAGCCATATGACCTCGAATGGCACCATGGAACCCATACACAAACTTCCTCACCCACTCCTCTTCCTCAAAAAAGAAGTGCGGGGCAAAACGTTCCAGCTCCATAAGTTTGGCCTCATACTCGGCCACAGACAAGCTCTCCTATGTCAATTTAAGGAACTCTTGTACCTTGGTATCACAAACGTGCAAGGAAAAATATTTATTCTTGAACTCAACCAAGAACCGAACCCACGGGATGGATCCTACGTGGTTAGCAAAAATAGTCCTCCTTATCGAGATCCACCAAAAGTCAGCATGATCTTCAAGCATGAAGGCCGCCAGTTAGACCTTACTTTCTTCAGTACCGCTGATGGTCTCAAAAATCTTCTCTATTTGCCTCAAGCAGTTCTTAGCAATCTCAAGCTTGCTCTCTCCCTTAAAAGAAGGAGGACCCAACTTCTTGAATTTGTCCATGATCTTAGCTCCCAATGTCCTATCCTGAGCCTGCAAGGCAGTTTGTGCTTGCATGGTTTGTACCATGCCCTAAAAAGTCTAGAGGAAGATGCCAAAGTTTCGATGGGGCATAGCCATAGGACAGGAGTCTAAGCCTTGCTAGGAGCTGAGCCTCCCTGAGCCGGAGACTCTTTAGTACTAGTAGGCTAAATGATCGAATTCCCGGCCCCATTCCTAGTCCTAGCCATAGCTTGGTATCCAAATAGAACCTAATTAGTCTTCCTATTTCAAAATTTAAATTCTACCCACACTATCCTATCCACACTCTTAAGATCAATTAGTATGGCTTAAGATCTGATGGTAATGGTTAATGTTTTCTCATGATTCATATACTCTGATATCACATTGTTACGCCCTTGATCTAATTCAATCATTTGAACTCATTTCGGATTCAAGTTATATAACTATAAAATCAAATAACATATTAATCAGACATGAATAATGAGAGACAAATAATCAAAGTATGAAACATGCCCTCTACCATTAAAATATATAAATAGAATTTTCATTGTCAATACTATAGTTTTAAAAAATAGATCATCAATTCTAAGATCCTCATAATACATCAAATATCTAAAGAAAATAAAATTACTCAACTCACTAAATAAAATAAAAAGTACATATCTCTCTCAACCCTATTACATTAATCTACTAAATAGGAAATCAAATCTAAACTAAATACCCTGCTGAAAAGTCTAAGTAAAAATTCTTAAGGCAAGTTCTCCTCCTGTCCCAACTTCTCTTCCTCATACTCTTAAAATGTTAACAGGTTTATGAGTACAACTACTCAGTAGGCAAATCAAACCCACCAAATGCTAACAATATAATAGTTGAAAAGTGATGATAACTAAATAAATATGATTCACAATTCTACATATATCTCAGATAAAAACATGATACAAAATATGGCCAAATAGTAGTTTACCAAATCATATATATTTTATAGTAAACATGATCAGATCGACTAACATATAGTTACACAACATATTCATATCTAACATATCAAATTCTACTAGCCATGAACAGAACATATCACATATCAAATTGAACATATCTCATATTAAATTGAGATTATCATATATTATATAACGAATATCATGGTATAGCAGCTTAGGTCTAATTAGATTACGTCATGGATCATAAGGTTAATGCAAACTCATATGATTCTAAAGAAATAGCTAAGCAAGATAATCAAAAGATTCAAATGACAAAGCTGAATTCAAATGAAGATACGGACCAAAGGTTCCAGATTTATATGTCATTCAAACATATCAAATCATATCATAACGGACATATACCTAAACTACAACATAAGGAGTTGAACAAGTATATACCAAAACATCTAGGCAAATGATATGAAGGTCTTAATCTAGTGCAGAACTGAGGAGTCTAAGTCCTACCACACCCATACAAATGGCAAAGATTTCAAGAGGTGGCCCCAATGAATTCAAGAAGTGGCACCCATTCAATGTAACACTTTAATCTACGTAGCACTTTGTACCTACCGCCTAACTAGGATTTTATCTATTGTCTTCAGATTTTACACATATCCAATACGGATGCTTATAACAGAATCAAACCTTACAATCTTCTTAAGATGAAAATGTCCAAAGAAAGTCATACACATATGACACAATTATAAACAAAGAGCAAATGATGAGAATAGATCTGAGAATTAACTTAACAAAGTGCTAATTATAGATATGAGCCAAAATGCATGTCTTTATATACAAAATAGTCACTTAGAGACTCTTCATCGTCATAAAAATGGAAAATTAGAACAAAATTTATGTCAACAGATTTCTGGATAGAAAATTAAGCTCCAAGAATTTTCTCAGAATTTTTAGACTAATAAACATGTTTTTCATACATTAAAATCATTTAGAACTAATAATCTAATAATTAAGTCCATAAATAGTAAACAAGAGAAATAACGAAACTTGTCAGACATGACAAATTGGTCAAATGAAATATGTGGACAGAATTTCATGCAATTTGGACATCAAATAAGTGATTTAGAGTATCAAGTAGCATATGAAGAACTTGAGTAGATTTTAGTCGATCAAATAAATAACAGAATAATAACGAATAAATTTTTAAAATTATAAAATTTTGTAGACAATTATATTCCATCATGACAAAGTTGTGGTCAAAGTTTTATATGATTTGGACAAGTACTCATGGGGTTACAGCTAATTGAAGTTTGCCCAAAATTTTCAACTTTCATCATTCTGGGCAGACTACATAGGCTGACAAAATATTTATGAAATAAATAGTAAATAAATTAAAAAATATATATACAATTTGGTGAGCCTGAATTCACATACAGATCAAGATTTGGTTAAAATTTTTGGTTAATCTGACATCAGATGAGTGAGAACAGGCATCAGAAAGTTTAGCGAGAAATTGAGTACCGACCAGTACACTGTAGCAATTGGTCAACCGACCCAGTCATATAAGTCGATCGATTCCAACAAAACAGAGCTGAAACATAGATTTTTAATGATTTGTGATCTCTTCTTTGAATTCTAATGATTCAAAATCAAATCCAATCATGCTCTTAACATATTTAAATTTTAAAAATCTTAAAAATAATTAATTTTTTGTATAATACAAAGTATTCATATGATACGTTATCATAGCCAACCTCAAAAATACGAATAATCAATCTTAAATCCTAGTTTTTCTTGTTGTTACCCACAGTTCCTCTCCTGTCTAAACTTCTTCCGTCATCCTTAAAGCTTCCAGGAAGACAATTTACCTATTAGAACAAAGTTCTAAGAGAATTATTCATAAAATAACTCTCTTCTTTCTCAAAAGAACAACATTATTTACCATATAGTTTGAGTAGCGTGTAAGAGAGATTATGCATAATCCCAAAGGTTCTATTTATACCTTTTTGACTTCCTAATACAACTCAATATAAGTCCCCTTTGTTGTAAAGTCAGACTCCAATTGGCAGAATCTTAATCAACAAGTTAATCAGTTTGCAACTAGGAATCTAGCTTTTCATAGACAATGGATTCTTTAACTAAAGCTCCTCAGATTCGACCTCTTTAATGACCGAATTAGTTAAAACTCCTTTGGACAAAGTTATAGACCTTTGTATCTTCTTTCCAATAATACACACTATGTGATTTTTGGACTTTAGTGTGTGAAGATATGACATTTCTAATATGTTGGTGTCACATAGTTTACAAGATCTGGAATTTGACCAAGTGTTAAAAATCAATTAGTTTCCTAATTGAGATACTAATGGGCTTATTGGTCCTAATTTGACTTAACTAATGATTTATCCATTATTAACCTGTTAAATAAATATTAGCTTTAAATTAATTTAGTCTCCTAATTATCTTAATTAGACTTAATTAACTAAATCTCACTAAATTGACTAAATGAACTTAATAATTCAAAATCCATTAATAATATAAAATAGATTCAAAATTTAAGGCATAATACACACGCATGTCCAAAACTCTCTCTCTCTCTCTCTCTCTAACAAACAACAAACATGTCTCCACAACTTTTAAAAGTAATCTTACCAAACAACTAAAAGAGTTGGTTATATTATTTTTAAAAATTGAAAAAAAAAATTAAATAAAATAAATTTTAAAAATAAAATAACCTCAAAATAAAAATTACTCCCAAACACCCTATTATCCGTTAATCAAAATTTCTCCCTAGGGCTGCTATTTCTTTTACACTTGGCATGTTCATAGTAATTTTTTAGAATGGCTCTATTGTGTATGATTTTGAATGACTATCTTAAGCAATATATATGTTGTCCCTTGTCGCACCTATATATGTTGTCCTTTGTCGCTATTGGGTTTACTCTTCCTACTATCTATTCGTCCGTCCACCATTACCATATTGTATGTTGTACTCTTTGTTTGTGTCAATGAAGCCACCCTGTCCACCCCTTTCCCCTTTGTGGACCTTTTTTTGCACGTCCTATCCATTCAAAATAGATTAGATGGCAGCGATATTGTAATTTACATTGGATTGGAATACCCTAGACATTACAACAAGTCTTTCTCTTTTTTGTATGTCTTTTTCTTTTTTAAGATATAGCGTACCTTCTTAAGATTCCATAGACTCTAAATTTATACTTGTTTGGTATTTGGCATTCCATTCATCATAAATTTCAGTTAATGCAATTCTTGTAGACAAAAGTGCATAGATGTCAACTATGTACATATAAAAGATTTTGTATACAAAATTAAAATTTTATATTATTTTGTTTTTTTTTTCGATGAAGAATTTATGATACAAAGCTTCTAAAATCGAATCTAGAAGACTTGTCACTTTTCAACATAAAATTTCAGTAATCGGTATTTCCATATTATTATATAAAAGTGAAGTAAAAGAGTATCCTAGTATGTTCTATCTGCCCACAGAAAATGAGAACCATTAGATTATATGCTTCCATCTCAGTTGTCAAATTAAGTCTAGTTAAAAATTTAATTAATTACTCATACACTTTTATTATTTTTCCGCTTAATTCACAAATCACTTGAATGCCACCTAAAACATATCAGCTATTCTTGGATGAAAACACTAATGCCCATGTGTTACACATGCAAACTCCCCTCTTCTAACCATTCTTTGACTGTTAGAATAAAAAAAACTTTCAAAGAAAACAAGAAAATACTAACAGTAAATAAAAATAAGTTGAAAGTTTTTAAGAGTTGCATGGCAGATTGGGAACTCAAGGGGGTGAAACAAATATATTTAAGCTATTTAAGGAAGGTCATAAAAAGAGTAAAGATTTAAATTATGTTATTAGGAATGAGGATTAAGGAGATATAATAAAAGATTTTAAAGAGAGATGGTGTACTTCTTTTGAGAATTTGTTAAAGAAAGATTAGTCTAGAGGTCAATATTTTAAGGAAAAGAATGACTCAATCAAGTTAAATAATTATCTGCACTTTAAAGAGATTAGAGCTTCAGAAGTTGAGGACAATTCAAAAAGGACAAAAGTAGATAAAGCTCTTAGATTAAATGGCATACTTATTGAAGTTTGAAAAAGTATAGGTGATGTTAGTATTAAATGATTAGCTTGTAATAAGATCTTGAAAGAGAGAAGAATGTTAGAAGATTGAAGTAAAACTATTATGGTCTTTTTCTTTAAAAATGTGGAGATATACAAAAAAGCAATCACTATCATAACTAATAAAGAAAGAATGTTAATTAGTTTAATCATTGTTCATGATGCACTAGACACATGTATGGTACACTTACACTCTTTATAAAAAGTTCTAGTTGACAGGAAAATACTTTTGTTGGAAAAGAGTTGAAAATTTACAACTTGTATTGTCACTTTTACTAAATATGATGTATAGGGAGGCTAACATGCGAGTCTTTAGGCGGTGCTTTTCAAACTACGAACCACTGCAAATCTCGACGGAACTTGAATGTTAAACATGGAAAAAAAAAATGTAATTCTTGCATGGCAATAAACCTGAAAGTATTATAGTCTAAATGGAATTAGAAAGTAGAAATTCTATAAACATACTTGGGCTTGATACATAATTTCTTTAACACCGAGATTTGAATGGGAGAGAGATAAAAGAGTTTCTTGTGAGAGCAATTTGAGAGAGAGGTCATGCATAATTGGAGTCTTGCTTTGTCCAAAGAGAGCTTAATTAGGATGAAGGAAGAGGCCACAAGGACAAAGGGAAAGAAGTACTAAGTAGAAGAACCCAAGAACTCTTGGAAGGCCCTTCTCAAGACTTGTGCATTTCATTAGGATCCATTTGGTAGCCCATAAAATGAAAGGTAGGAAACCATTTTTAGGAAAATCTGATAGGGAGACTTATTTGGTAGCCCAGAAAATGATAGTCAATAGATAGATAATCTGTTGACTCCATCTAAATCAAGATTTGGCATTGGGAGAGAAGGTCCGTGTGTTGTTTTCCAAGAAACTTCCAGCCTCCAGCCAACCAATGTGATAAGGATGACCGTTCCCCTTCCTTTGGTGGGTGGGGTTATGATAACCAGCGTATAAGATTTTGGCTTATCATATTTAGCCCTATCATAGTTTCATTCTGAAAAACTAATCAGATCTCTTCCATCCTTAACATTATTTTTAGGAGATTTTTCAACTTACACTCTCAAAGATTTCATACTTGTAGATAACATCGATACGATTTATGTTTGCATATAACTCCTTTTACTATGGTGTTATTTACATATAGTCCCTATAACTATGTAGATTTACTTCAAATTTCACCTAAATTAAAATATCATTATCTTGCATAAATAATGTGACAACTATTAAATAAAAATACTAATAATATCCTCAGTTAAAACATCAATCTCTCACAAAAAATATCATGTAAACGGCCACCTATAAATTTTGTTGTACATATCTAATATCAATTTTTTTATTTTTATGTAGAGCAAAAATATTCTAACTCGTGACATTCAAAACAAGCAATATAGTTAAGAGGGTTGTATGCAAATATTACCATAGGTAAGGGGATTATATGTACATATCAATTATAGGGTCATCTATAAATATGAAATCTTTTAGGAAGTTATTTGCAAAACTTCCTATTTTTTATCGCATGTTCATAAACTGGAGTCTTGAGTTTCACCTTTTTTAATGGTGTTTTTCACTCCTTTTGTCAACTATTTATAATGGATCAACAGTGTTGATTCAATAACATTACAGCATAATAAGGTAATAACATCATAATAACTTAGGAACAAAATTGTTTATTAGCTATTAGTTAAGATTTTAAAATCCTAACAAGTCAAGGTGTTATCTTTACTACATTATTAGTTAATAGATTATTGTGTTAATAGTTAATAATGGAGGAGCTGTCGTTATTACATTAAATTCATTGTTATATGAGTATTACAGGCTATACTGGCTGCCGGTGTTTTTTATAAAAAAAATTATAAATTTTTCTTGGTAGTCCCCTACCCTACATACTTGTACAATCCGATCTTGGTCAGACGACTCAAAAAAAAAAATCTAAAAAATCAAAATTCAAGATTTAATATGTAAGGCATAATAAAAGCCACAAAAAAAAATCAAAAAAGAATTTATAGTAAAAATACAAACAACCGATGTAGCGATGCAACAAGTAACACTTGTTACATTACTACCTATTATATTGCTATCTTATTATGTTAATACATTGAGGTTCCTTATTATAAACAAGCATATCAAATTATTTTCAAGAAGATGTTTTACCAGGAAACAAACAAATGAAAGGATTTTACAAAAACAATTTCATAGAAACCAAATAACAAATTCTGACTTTATTTTCTTTGTAAATTTGTTTCCATGAAAAATCTCTTTAGATAGGATACATTTTATGTCCAACCAAATGCACCCTTATTTTCTCTTATAAACCAAACAAATGATCTCTGTTTTAAAATATTAAGAGGTTCAGTGAGTATAGAACCGGTGAATTTCAATGATCTACGATGAAAAAAACAACCTCGATGTGAAAGACATGGAACATTTAGGTGTTGCATCGCCTGGCCAACCTGCGTAAAATTGATCCAAGAATCCCAAAGATTCCACGCACAGCAATTCCTCGTTACCCTTCTAACATGGCCTGCTAATGCAAAAGTTGAAGCGAATATGTAAAGATCCAATCAACTAAATGTTCCAACAACAATATTAATTGATAAATTTTCAAGGTCACTTATCTTGATACTTCTTCCAATTTAGAATACTTAATTTCGAAATTCTTTCTAATTCGAATTTTGGAAAATAATTTCTCGGTATTATTGATAATCTACTCATTTAATCTATTTAACATATTCTTATACGAAAAGTTACAATCCACCTCTTACATGTATGACACCCTCATCCGAACTATATTGCATATAGCCAAAATCTGATCGCATGTGATATGTATAGGGTTATACTCTTGCGGGATCAAAAGTAACTAGATCCTGAGATACACAATAAGTCCCAATGTAGTCCGCATATTACGAGAACTATTTTGATACTATTTATAACAACTCAATCGGTTAGTTGATCCAACAATTATGCTAATTAGTATACTTCTAAAAAAAATCACACATCCTGAAATTTCTCTCAATCGAATATGTTTAACTTCGGAGTTCTTTTCAACTCGAATTCTAAAGATAGTCTACTAATTTAATCTATTTAATATATATGTCACTAGGAAGGTGACACAGTTGTGAAACATAGCTGCCAGTCTATCCAACATTTCAAAATCTTGATAACTTCATTCAGCTGGACGGTGAAATCACATACAACATCACGATAACAACCACGCAACAGTTGATCCTACTCTTCAAAATACAAAGTATCCGGGGAAGGAAGGATCCATCAGTTTTATTCGACTCCAATTATGGATTTGAGAAACCTGAGCTTGCTATTGACATCCTCAAGACTGGAGCTCTCCTGGGATGACACCACAGGCTCTACACCCATGAGGAGATATAGAGCTTTGAGTTCCTCCATGCATGATGAGTGCGGAGGTGCTTTGTAACCAACTATTGCACGCAGTGCATTAATCTGCTCCCATGTCTTCTCCTCATTGTATGAGTCCTGCAAGGACGGGAAGTTTTCTAGCAAAAGAGAGAACATTGGCTATAATACAATTATGAACTTTCATATCGGATACAAATTCCAGACACAGTAAAGAAACACGCAACTGAGTTGGACTCCTCAAGACCGTCAGAATCTGAACACGAATTCAAAGATGTGTTAGCTTTTACATGATCTTCTCCGATGGAGTTGTTGGCCAAAAGTACAAAATTTGCTTTCTCCTATTCATCTGAGTTGGACGAGCAAAAGGAGTCATCTTCGTTGTCCCATACTGCTGCCATAGCCGCCTTCTTGATGTTCTTGTATTTCTTAGGGATTCTTTTTGTACTCCTCCTATAGTCGAGGACACTTTGCTCTCATGTGCCCTTGGTTACTCTCATAGCAGTGAGCTCGTGTTTCTTGTTGTTGATACTCTTTTTCTTGTAGGTACTCTGCTTCTTCTTTTCAGGATTCTCTACAATCTTCCAAAGAGAAGGCTCCTTTTTTTGAGGAGGCTTCATCTAAGCTAGGTCTACTTGCCTTATGTATGCTTGTGGTTCTCCTCTTGATTGTGCTTTCTCCTAGTCTTTCCATGTTAATCTCATGGGCAATGAGTGACCCAATGAGCTTCTCAAAGCTCACACTAGTGAGGTCATGCACTTCCCTAATAGCAGTCACCTTTGGTGTCCATTGACTAGGAAGAGATCTAGAGATTTTTTCCGACCATGTCCATATGATGTACTCTTTGTTAGTATTATGTATGGCCTATAAGCCAATAAGATACAATCTTTTTCAATTATTTACAATGTTAATAAATACTCATTATATGTAAATCAATTTTGTTTCATATCATGATTAATTATAATATTCGTATCACAGTGAAGTTCGTGAATGTGTGCAGTAGTTGTCAGATTATGATGAGATCATAATAATGAGGCTGACAACTTATAAACACACATTCTTAATTGTTCATAGTCGAATGATATCTAAGAAGGATATCAGATATCCGATAAAATTAGTACAGGTAACTCTAGCTCATGTGATGAGGGTGACTGATCTTATAGTCACTTGTGCGGAAACACTATGTTGAACCTATAAGTACTCATTGGTGAATGAGTTCACTGAACTGATTGGGCTTGGAACGCTGGATGATAAGTTAACCCAACTATCAATCAGCTTGATCTAACGTCATAGTCGCATAGATAGTCCTTGAACCTGAGACACCAAAGACATCTTGTCAGTGGACTTCTGGACTATGACCTTAGCTAATGAATCCCTAACTATAGGGTTCTAGTAAGTCAAATGGTCGAGTTCAGCAGAAGAACTTCGAATGTGATTATGTGTTCAATAAGGCATCATTCGCTCTCAGTAGACAGAGAGAGAATGGTCTAGGTAAGAGGCGCAGGAGTCCCTGGCCAGGACAGACATTATATCAGAAAGAAAGTTTTCTTATATTGTATAAACGCATTAAGTCTAAGTGAGTCGACCGATTAGAGTTTGAAAATTGACTATGCCCTAGGTTGACTCAGGAGCATTGTGTAAATGAAGGATTATATCCATGTGGTAACTGTAGACGGAAAGGCCCTTTGAGCGGATTGCCGAACTCTATTACTTTCCGAAATCATGCGGTGTTGCTTGGCACACAACGTGATCGGAAACCTGGCCAATTATTATTGGATGATAATTTGGTTAAGTAATTAATTAAATATACAATATTAATTAATTATTATAAGCCAATAAGTTGTTATTAGACTTAACGGATTGAAAACCAAACTGGTACTTAGGCTTAGAGGGTCACATGCATACAGATTCTCAGTTCATGATCAATTAGTAGGTTTTATATTAAATCAAAAACTTTTTGTGAAAAGGTCGCCCATGTTTAATATAAATAAACACTGTGAAGGAATTATGGGCCAAGCTCCAAGGTCTCCCCAGTGATGGCCGCCCCCCTCCCTCTCTTCCTCCTCCTTACGCCCCATGCACGCCGCCCTGGGGCTATGCCGCCTCATCGCCTCCGACTCCAATCTCTTGAGAAAATCGCCAACCGCATGCCGTCTGGACAAGGCAGCGAGGACGATCCTACAATAGGAGAATCGCATGGATACCATTGGAGGCCAGATATTTGCGCATCTAGCGGCGTTGCTCCATTGGAACAACACAAACACAGATCCAAATCCGAGTAAGGTGATAAACGATCATTCGTTCTTCGTTTTTGTTTATTCAAAATGGCACGGTAAGGGGGGATTAATTTTATTATCTTGTTTCCGCTACGTTCCATGGATCCCCGCTAGATCCTGATAGTGGAACCAAAGCTAGGTTCTATTGTCATCCGTTTCGATCTTCCCAAATTCAAATTCTAGATAATATTCCATGTGTTTAATACGATGTATATGATTTTTTCATTAATGTGTTGAATCTAGAATAAAAATCAATTTTTTTACCTTTGATTCGTGAAGAACGAACCCGAAATCGTTCTGGATTCGTTGTGTTCTTCGCGATGTTATTAGATTCAAGGGAAGAAGGGCATGGCAGAAAAGGGAGCTGTCAGGGCGTCTGTATTGCCAGCTGCACCATCGGCCCCCTGGTCGACCCTGGTGAGGGCGACAGGGGGTGGCGGAGCGGGTGCCCCCTCCTCCTCCTTCCTCCTCTATAATGGAGGGGAGGAAGAGGAGGGCATTGGGAAGGCCCCGACCACTACCGTTATGATCGATGGTGGTCGTCATCTTAGGGTTTCGGCGCCGTTGGGAGGTCCCCAGCATTGGCACAACGCCTCCCCCCTAGAGGAGCGGTGCTCAGCAAGGATACCCCCCCTCCCTGAGTGCAAGGAGGGGGAGGGACTGAGCCGGACCAGGCTAGGGCTTGGGCCGGGCTCGACCGTGGCCTGGCCTGGCCGGCTAGCTAGCCCAAAGCCCAATTGGGCTTCTTTTTCCCTCCAAGATTTGAAGTTCTAAAATCTGGTTTACAGTTTCAAATTAATTAAGACTTAAATTGTAAATATCCCATCAAATGTAGATCGATTTAATAGTATTTTCATTAAATAAAAGAGTAGTTTAATAATTCTATTATCTAATAGTTAAATAATTAAATGTTATTTAGAATTGTTCTAAATAATTGGTGAATGGAATTCAACTAGAATTTAAATTTGGGTATTTATGCACACAGTGATGTGTTTATGCTTTACAATTTAGAATTAAAAGTATGTTAGAAAATAAAATTTTCAAAAATCAAATCAAATATCCAATTTTTGATTGAAACCCAAGTTTTGTGAAAAGCAACCTATATTTTTTTTAGAAAGTTTGTGATGAGCTTTATCATGTGGGTATGCTTAAAATTTAATCGTGGTCATGGATACTCACATTTCAATTATGTCATGTGATAATATGATGTTGTAGATGTGGAATAGTTATAAGATATGATTAATTGTTAATTATTGAGGCATGCGTATGTCCCTCGCTCTCTTATTCTAATGTAATTCTATCTCCCTCCTCAATTGTGCTCCACCATAAGGCGTTCTTTATTACCAATGTACATTTGATTATATGAATCAAATTGTTGTAATTGATAATGGATGACGAGAAGCGAGGATGATCTATAAGCGAAACCATGAAGGCTAGAGGATGAGATCATCAGCCTTTTTGTTTACAAGAATATTTTGATATAAATGTTATGTTAAAATTAATATGATTAGTTGTATGGCTCCAATCTAATTACGATGTTATCCATGATCACATAAAATAACATGTATGGTGATGCATGCTTTATTTATTTGATTTTGAATCAAATTATTATTTAGGTATAGTAAATATCTAAAATATATATATAATATATTTATTTATCATCACCTAGGATGAGATCAAGATAAAATTAACAAAAATCTTCATTTTTAAAATTTTAAACTGTAGTGCAATCGTTGGGAACGAACTGCGTGGCCCTCCATCATTATAGTTTTAGTATTGGATCCAGATTCAATCAGGTTTGTTGTGCTATCAACAAGACCTGTAATATCTATTAACATACTAAAATTATGACATGGTGATGCTTGTAAACGAGATAGTATAAAGATATAGTCTCATTGTGCTATCCACAAGGGATGCATCTTAGACTATGCATATTAAGTAATGATGGTGACACTTAAACCATAATTTAGTGGTTTGTAGTGCCCATTCCCTAGGCCAATAATACTCTGGGGGCCAAAGTACGATCAGATATTACAAGGAGTTGCAAGTACTAAGAGTTTATCATAGTGTGGTTTGTCATGCCCATTCCTGAGGTCACATTATAAGTCAATAAGATTTTGATCCCTACGAGGAGACCGTGACGTCTCCCCTTCCCTATATCTGAAGGTTATATAGTCCGTTAAAAATTAGTGGGACATCAACTAGATAAAACTTCATATCTTGTTATTATTTAACTTAAATAATTGAATTTCTGTAATTATATTTCATTTCTCCTATAGACAAGAATGCCTTCACATAACCAGCTTCGTGGCATACTTGATGTCAACAAACTGACAAGTCCGAATTACTCTGACTGGCTCAGAAATCTAAAGATTGCCCTCAAGTCTGAGTATATTGCATATGGCCTGAATCGATATTAGATGTCGTAGAAAAAGATATGATTACTTATAAGAAGTGGAACGAGGATTTCACTTTGGTTCAATGCTACATATTAGCCTTAATGAGCAATGAGATGCAGACGCAATATAAAAAGATGAATGCTAGATCCATCCTAGTCCATCTAAAGGAGCTCTTTGAAGAGCAGAGCAGGGTTGAAAGACATGAGATATCTAAATCCCTGTTCATGGCTCGTATGGCAGAGGGGTCTTGAATGCAGACTCACGTACTGAAGATGAGAGTGGATTGAAAGGTTGGTTGTACTTGGGATAGACCTACCCAAGGAGATGACCACCGACCTTATTCTCACCTCACTTCTTGATTCATATACTCAGTTCATAGTTAATTTTAACATGAACAAAATTCAAGCGACATTGGAAGAGCTGTTGAACATACTGAAGCTACAGAGGTTAACCTTCAGACGGAGAAGCTCGTTGTCCTTATAGTTGGTAAGACCAACAAGAAAAGGAATGCAGTCCAGTTAGGAAAGGTAAGAAAGAGAAGCAAATAAAGCAAAAACTGCCCTCTAAGAAGGACAAAGGCAAAGGAATAGAAAAGGCGAGCTTTTCTACTACCACCTCCAGAAGGGACACTAGAAGAGGAACTACAAGCAGTACCTGGATGACAAAGCTTGGGAGAAGCTGAAGTTTGGAGAAACTTCAAATATCTATTTAATAGATTTACACTTGTCTATTAGGGATGTGACATCATGGGTATTAGGTACTGGATATGCCTCTCATATCTACAACAATATGCAGGTTCTGACAAGTAGAAGGAAGCTGAGCAAGGGCGACATGGACTTGAGGCTGGAAAACGGTGCAAAGGTTGCAGCGCTCGATGTGGGGATAGTCGACCTCAAGCTTCCATCTAGACAGAAGATTATTTTAGATGAATGTTATTATATTCTTAGCATAATAAGAGCATTACTTCTATTTCATGTTTGGACAGATTAGGATACAGATAGATCATTCAGAACAAGTGTTGTTCTATTTATTATAATGATAATTCATTAGCATCTACTAGTTTGGTTAATGGTGTTTCATATGATTCTCTTTACCTTGAAAGAGCTCCCAAGAGGAGCAGGAATGGTGTGAACCAAGTCTACCTATAGTACTGTAGGCTTGGACACATTGGTGAGAACAAACTTCAGAAGTTGCATGAAGGTGGATATCTTGATCCATTCGATTATGAATCGTTTGCAACTTATGAGTCATGTTTAAAGAGAAATTTGGCCAAGTCTCCATTTACTAGACATGGAGAGAATGCCAAGGACATATTGGAACTAAAACATTCAGATGTATGTAGTTTAATGTCCACCATCACATTCACCGCTGACTTATCTAGTTTCGGCTATATGTACTTAATGAAGTACAAGTCGGAAGACTTTGAGAAGTTTAAGAATAAAGTAGAGAAGCAAACTGGAAAGAGTATTAAAACTCTTCGATCATGTATACTTGAGTACAAAGTTCACATATTTCCTAAAAGATAATGGTATCATTTCTCAGTGGACTCCTCCTTATACACCATAAATGAATGGTGTATCTGAAAGGAGGAATCGCACCTTATTGGATATGGTACGATCTATGATGAGCTTTGCTCAGTTACTAGTGTCTTTATAGGGATATGCACTAGAGTCAACAGTATATCTATTGAACAAGATTCCGAACAAATCCATCACTTGTACTCCATAGGAGATGTGGAAGGCTAGGAAGCCCGACTTTAAGTATGTTAAAGTCTGAGGTTGTCCTGTTCAAGTGAAGAGACATGACCCAGACAAGCTAGAATCACGGATCGATAAATGCATATTCATTGGATTCCTAAAAGAAATATTTGAGCACTATTTTTACCATCCCGGCAAATAAAAGATGTTTGTCGTCAAAAGAGTTGTATTCCTAGAAAAGGAATATCTCGCCCAGGAGGATAGTGAGAGCAAAGTAGTACTGGAAGAGGTTCTAGATCCACAGTCAGCACCAGACTCATTAGACGAGGTTGCGGTCCTCAACCTATTCAAGAACACATATAGGAACCTCGTAAGTCTATTAGGGTACCCAGATAACCTGAAAGATATGTGGGACATATTAGTGAAGGTGTATCTGATGTATCTTATAGTGAGGATAATGATCTCAAAACCCACCAAAAGACAATTGAGAGCCCTGATGCTAGAAAATGGTGAGAGGCCATAAACTCTGAGATACAGTCCATATATACCAACTAAGTTTGGAACTTAGAGGACTTATCTGAAGGTATTGTACCTATCGGATGCAAGTAGATCTTTAAAAGAAAGATTAGTACAGATGGACAAATCGACACATATAAGACAAGGTTGGTGACAAAGGGATATCGTCAAAGACAAGAAATTGACTATGACGAGACTTTCTCACTAGTTGCCATGATAAAGTCGATTAGAGTCTTCCTTACTATTGATGCACACTATGATTATGAAATCTGACAGATAGATGTGAAAACTACCTTCCTCAATAGCAACATTAAAGAAGAAATGTATATGATATAACCTGAGGGTTTCATGTCCAAGGAGTTTCTAGATAAAGTGTACAAACTTCAGAAATTCATTTATAGATTAAAACAGGCATCTCGAAATTGAAACATAAGGTTTGATGAGAGTATCAAATCTTATGACTTCATTAAGAATAAATATGAGCTATATATATATAAGAAAACTAGTGGGAGTGCTGTAACCTTCTTTGTACATCCTTGTACTTTATGTTGATGACATCCCACTTATTTAGAATGATGTACCGATGTTGTCATTAGTTAAAATATGGTTGTCAAATAACTTCTTTATGAAGGAATTAGGAGAAGCATCCTACGTATTGGGAATATAGATTTATAGAGATAGATCAAATATGATGCTTGAATTGACCTAATCTATGTACATAGAAATCCTTGTCAAAATGTTTGACATGAAAATTTCTAACATAGATCTCATACTAATGAGACATGAAATTTATCTCTCCAAAGAGCAGTCCCTTAAGACTCCTGAAGAGAGGGCATTGATGGATAAAGTACCCTACGCCTATACCATAGGTTCCATCATGTATGCCATGTTATATACAAAGCCTGATGCTATAAGTATTACGAGCAGATATCAGGCAGATCTAGGTAATACACACTAGAAGGCTATGAAATGCATCCGTAAGTACTTGAGAAGGACTAAGGATATGTTTCTGGTCTATGGAGGAGAGGACTTGAAGCTTCGAGGGTTCACTTACTCGAGCTTCCAATCCGATCCGGATGATAGCAAGTCTACCTCCAGATTCGTGTTCACTTTGAATGGGAGTGCAGTGAGCTGAAAAAGTTTCAAATAAAAAACCACAGATTCGACGACAAAAGTTGAGTACATTGTGGTAGTTGAAGCCGTCAAGAAAGCTATCTGGATGAAGAAGTGCATCACCGACCTTATGTGATGAGGGTGACTAATCTCATAGTCACTTGTGTGGAGACACTGTTGAACCTCTATGTACTCATTGGTGAATGAGTTGAATAAACTAATCCGACTTGGATCGTTGAATGGTAAGTTACCTAACTGTCAACCAGCTTGATCTAACGTCCCAGTTACGTAGATGGTCTTTAGACCTGAGACATCAAAGATACCTTATCGGTAGATTTCTGGACTTTGACCTTGACTAATGAATCTCCAATCATGAAATTCTAGTCAATCAACTGATTAGATTCAGTGAGAGACCTTCGAAGGTGATTGTGTCCCTGGCCAAGGTGGACACTATATTAGAAAGGGAGTTTTCTAATATTGTATAGATGCATTGAGTCCAAGAGAGTCAACTGGTTAGGGTTTGATAGTTAACTATGCCCTAGTTTGACTCAAGAGCATTGTGTGAATGAAAGATTATATACATATAGTAAGTATGGACGAAAAGGTTCCTTAAGGGGTTGTTGAACCCCATTATCTTCTGAGATTATGCGGTGTTGTTTGGCACCCAACATGATCGAAAATCCAGCTGATTATCATCGAATGATAATTCGGTAAAGTAATTAATTAAATAGATAATATTAATTAATTATTATAAGCTAATAAGTCGTTATTGGAGTTAACGAGTCAAAACCTGACTAGTACTTGAGTCTAGAGGGTCAGACGCATAGAGATTCTCAATTCAGGGTCAATTAGTAGGTTTTATATTAAAATGGAAACTCTTATGAAAAAGTCGTCCATGTTTAATATAAATAAACATCATGAGGGAATCTTGGGCCAAGCTCCAAGGTCTCTTCAGTGCTAGTCACCCCTCTCTCTTTCCTCCTCCTCCATACACCCTAAGCCCAGCGCCCTGGGGCTCTTCCTCCTCGCCGCCTCTTACTCCCGTCTCTCGAAAAAATCACCATTTGTATACCCAGGTACCATCGTGGTGCAGGAACGTCGACGAATGCACCGATCCGGACGAGGGAGCGAGGGTGATCCCATAATAGGAGAATCGCGTAGATACTGTTAGAGGTCGGACACCTGCGTAGCTAGCGGCGTTGCTCTGTCAGAACAAAGCAAACATGATCCAAATCTGCGTAAGATGATAAACGATCACTCGTTCTTCATTTTTTTTAATTCGAAACGACACGATAGGGGCGGGTTAATTTTATCGCCTCGTTTCCACTGCGTTCCATAGATCCCCGCCCGATCCTTACACTCTTTGCCAAGAGCCAGCAATCCATTAATGATGTAAGTAAATCTATTGTACATTTAGGTGATGCACTTTGAGGGCTCCATTCTGAATTTTTTATACTGTGAGACCATGATGTTAATCCTAGTCTCGTTGACTTTCTCTGTGCCTTCATACGTGAGCTGAAGCTTTCTCCACATGTCTTATATTGCCTTGTAGGCTGATATGTAGATGAACTCCTTCATCGACAACGTACAGTATAGGACACTTTGGCCCTAATGTTCAAAGAAATTAAATGTTCATCAATATCATTCCACCGGTCTTTAAGTCTGGAAAGAATGTAGTCACCACCTTCAAACACACTATAAATCAAAGCCAAGGCCTTTTAGGAAGAATATCATTCGACACTTCCAGTAAGTGTAATTCTTGCTTTCAAACAATGGAGGGTGGTTGACAGACTAACCTTCAATATAACTATTAATAATAGTCATTTCTCTCAGATCATTAGATTTATACAACGAGAAACCGGCCTCTAATGCCACTTGTTGCCCAGACTATAGAGAACCCAAAAGGAGAGTGAATGGGTAATCAAAAATTTAATTCAAATGGAAATAAAGTAAACTAATCGCAATAGGAATTAGAGCATACGGAAAGAGGAAGAGACAAGGAGCAATCACACGATAACGAAGATATTTATATTGATTCGGTCTATCCAGACCTACGTCTAGTTCATAAGCAACTTCTTGAGAGTTCTATTAGTACACAGGCTAGACACGGTACCAACTCCGTACAGGTTATACAACAAGCTCAACCCCTAGTCGCAACTGCTCGTGTCTTCCTCATAAGGAAGAGGCACAAACCTCTTGCAAACTAGCAAACCCTCTCTTCTACACCAACAAGAGGTAACACAGGTTCTTATAAAAGAAAATACACATAGTGCCTCTAAACAGGTAGACGTGTACAATAAGATCAAGACAGAGAAAGGAAAGAAGAAGAATGGAGTCTTGATCAATTGTCGATGAAGATGGCCTGAGAGCTCGATGAAATACAGCGGAGTAACAAACTCTCTTTCTTATTCTCTTCTTACAATCTCTCTCTTTGAGCATGAAGAAGGCTTTTGGGTGCAAAGAGTGAAGCTCTTGAAATTTGGAATTCTATTGAGTGTTGGAATATTCCGCTCTTCTGTTGGAAAGCCTCTTTATATAGATGAACTCGATTCAATCCATTGAGGCATCCCTTCATCTTGTTGTCTCTAACAGTCTTATGTTTGACTCTAAAGTTAACCAGGCTGAGTTTAATGTTAACTATGGTGAGTGTAACATAAACCAAGCTATGTCTAATGTTATCCAAGCTTCAGTATTACTTAGAGAGAGCTTGGGCAAACAAGGGTCGCTCTCAGTTGTAAGCTTCTATGTTGTCCCCTTGTCTCTAGATGTGGTCGTGCAGATCTCACCTAACCCTGTTGAACTATCAAAAATAGAAACTTCTCATATGGTGTACTGACCAGAGGGTAAGTGAATGGCAGAGGATCTGCAAGCAGATTAGACAAGCGTCGGATAATATATGTCATGCAGCACTAAGAAGATAAACAGTGTCTTATTTACTTTATATATTTGAAGAATCGAATAAGTGAGAAAAATGATTAGCAAATCGATTACAAAGGTAGTCTGATAAATTTATTCAACAAATAGCCTTTGATCGCTAACTGAAAGACACAGTTAATCTCTGAGAAAAATGATAGTAAATCGATATACAAATGAATATATAATCTATTCAAAAATAAGCACATAATTGATTTAAGAACAAAAGGATAATCGAACTGGATATTCAGCTGGTTCGAAGACAAACCATGCAGAAGTTGGAGGATATGTAATGACCCAGTCACGAGCTGGGCAGGAAGAAGGGACTACTCATAAGAAAGAGCTATCCGTAGGAAAGGGCTACCCACAAGTGAAGTGGTATAGTGTAAGGACTGAGGTTTCAGATCTAGTTATCAGATCAGTTTCAGAGTCGGATCTCCATGTTTGGGTCCCCGTGAGCTTGGTTCAGGGGGGGGGGGGGGGGGGGGGGGGGGTCCAAGCTCGACGCGGTTTAAACGGCGTCAGGTTAGGGGGACGCTTTTTTATAATATGCCACGTGGACAACGCGATTTTTGGGCGTTAAATGGCGTCAGGACCAGTGGACGCCATTTGAAATAACGTCAGCCTAGGTCGAGCGATTTAACGGCCCATTTTCCTGGACCCCGAGGCCAGTGTGGGGATAAAGGGTTGAATAGCGTCGCCCATGGGCGACACCATTCTGGCCAGTATAACCCAGTGCTACATAACACATAACCTATTTAGGGGTCTTAAATGATGTCGGCCACAGGCGACGCGATTCAAGACAGAACCCCATTAATTCATGCAATTAACACGTGTTTACATTGTTAGATAGTTAGTTAAATGCATGCTTGAAAACGTACTTTAAGGACGAGGATTTCTACGTGATCGAATCGCACTGTGTTGTGTTTTGTGCAATCGTGGACCTAGAGTGACAGTTGTTAACGCTTAGGCACTCTGTGTCGGTGCGGGAGTGACACGGCGCCGGTGTGGGAGTGGCGAGGTGACGGTTGGAGAGAAAGTCACGTGGTGTACTCCGAGGTATAGCTAGTACCGGTATGGGAGTGGTACATTCGGAGTATCACTCGTAGCTAGGGGAAGCAAAACCACCTAGAGCTAGACATGCCGGAGTAGCCAGCGCGCTATCCGAGGGGTTGTTGTTTGGTCCTAACTGGTCGGTGTTTTCCGTGTTCGGCTGCGTGGTTTGTGTGTTTAGCCGAGATGCTGGTTGTGGACTCTACGGTAAAGTGATTTCAGAGTTGTGCATGTTGCATTTACAAATGCATGGGTTTTATATCGGAATTTGAGAATCTTTGGGAGTTGTGTTTACTGCTTTATTTATTTAATTCCCTATAATTATGTTGTTGTACTTGTGGTTGCATATGTGGGTGGTGGAGGTCGGAGGATCTCTACTAAGTCCTTTTCAATGAGACTCACCTCTGTGGTTTTCAGGTGAGAATTTCAGGCAGGTATAGCGTGGAGGGTTTTGTCTCAGATTGCGCACCAGCAGCCACCGTTCCGGGGTATGTCCCGATATAGTTGTTATTTTCCTCTCAGGCCTGTACGCTTAATTATTTCTTTTTAGTTAGAATATGTAATTATGTGCCGAGTCGAGTCGAATTGTAATAATTTTTAATTCATACACTTCCTTTATAATTCGATGTGATGTGGAATGTTTAGCCTAGTTTATCATTTATTTTCCAGACTTATCGAGATCCTGGCTTGGCTCCAGTTTTTAATGATTTGGTACCTATTTAGTAATTGGATCCCCGATTATAGGGTGGCGAGTCGTTACATATAGAGCCGCTATAGTATATTAGTATGGAGTTGTCATGGTGTGAAACTACTATTATGCCTGGGGGTTGGGCGAGAATGAATCAGATTAGTCTTGTATTGGAAAAGGAGAAAAATATATTAGGTACATATGAATAGGTTGTATTCATAACTTGTGAGGCACTTTTTGGAGATAAAATCGTGCAGACCTGACCTAAAGTGAATGACACCTCACAAGGGTTAGATCGAGTCATTACACTATCCGCCCGATCAACATCCGCCCAATCACTATACAACCAATCACTATCCGCGCGATACAACCAATACCTCTTCGCGCGATACAACAAATCACTAAACCTAAAAACGCGATCTAAAATTTTAAAAGGGACCAGTATTGTTTCGTAGATTTTTATTAGAATGGCTAAATGTCTGCCAGTTATCACATCCAAAAAAAATGGCGACTTCGCATGTACTCTTCCCCATCCCCAAGAAGGAAGAATTTTACGTCTTAGAGCACGCATGGATCCTTTGATTAGATACCGACGAAAATCTGGTCTCCGTGGGTAACGTCTCACATTATGCTGTTCCGGGCCATCACCATCACCATCATCATCACTATCATAAGAAATAAAACTAGAAGAATCACGACGGGAGCTAGTAGGAGGTTCTAGTTCTCTATAAACACTGGGAGTTAGTTGTCCCTGCTTAGTATAAGCGACAATCGATTGGGATTTTCTTATACGAATTCCATGATCCTTCTTTGATTCTTGTCCGTCTCTCCCTTCTTTGGTTCTTGCTAATTCGTCGACGAATTGGTATTTGTATACCCGTCGAGGAACTTCTTTTCTAATTTCTTCTATCTCAGGAAAATAATTTTGATCATTTGGGACTTCATCGTTTGAGGTTAAGAAATGACCAACATTTGTCTCTTGATAATTTTGATATTCAAATTCTTCGGAATAGATCTTGTCAAGTTAGAGTTGAAGAAGATATTTCCTAAAAGTTATAAGTACTGGTGGAAGATTATTGATCATAGATAGGAAGGTCTACTACACCATGAGTTGCATGCATCTGTTAACACTTAGTGGTTAATTGTACCGTTAAATTATATATTATTGATTTATTTTATATTCATCTATACTAATTCTAAATAAATGCAAGTTCTTATTTAAATCTTTAAATCATATTCGATAGTAATGCACACATTGATGAAGAGGTGATTTAAGGCACCATCAATGTCATTGATCGTCTATCAAAGACAGTAGAAAATAGAATTCAAGTTGAAAAACATGTCTTTATCAATTATATAAATAAGTTACATAAAGGTATAATTAATTACTTATATTAATTGTTCATCTTGTCTTTACAGATGGACAATTATAGGCTAAAGAATGGGACATATGCTGAGAAGCAATTGTAATACATTACAGAGTGAGACCAAGTCTACTAAGTCTTAGTGATTAAATTGGATTCATATGTGTTACTACTTACTACTGACATAAGAATTGATCTTGATTTATATTTATTTTTTCCCTAATAGAACAATTGAGTAATAGATCATAGTGAACAATAAGGACAAATGGAATAACTCATTGACTTACATTGCAACCAAAGCGTTGAGTCAAACAACATGGTCAAGCGAATGTGAAAGAAATTGGAGTACATTCAGCTTTATACACTCAAATGTTCACAACCTACTAAAGGTTGAACGATTCGGAATTATAATATAAGATTGACGATAAAAAATATCAAATTGAGACATCAATTAACAAAAAAATGAGCCTTATAAGTTGCTAGGAAGATGCACCTAGAAGATACAATTGGTCATATTAATGCAAAGGCATTATTTAATAGTGATCATCTCTTGAAATCTTCGATTGAGATGTGAGCTCAACTTGATGAGCCAATTTTTTATTCTGATAATATAGAATAGGTTAAAGGATATTAGATGGAACTTTTGCAAAGGATCCAAAATTAAAAATATCAATGAGACCAAGAGAAGATCCACCTTGTCCAAGTAAGCGTCAAAGGGAGCCTATGCCTTTGTAAGTGCTTGACACTATCTGCTAGTCACTTAGAATCAGGCAGCAGGCCAGTCACTCGTAGAATGGTTATGCCACCATCATTCTTAAGAAGAAGCACATCAACAGTTGACAGTTAATGTTGCTGCTAAGACGATCTTGCAATTGATGAGATGAAGTGTAATTATGTAAGATATACACAACTAGGAAAATATGTACACCAACGGCTAACTGAATAGGTACAAGAGAGCAAACGCCAGCAGCAAGCACTACAACAAAAGAAAGAAAACAAGGCCAAAAGGAGGTTGGTTACCACTTATGATGATGGTGACAATGACGACACAAAACCTCCTAGTGATGATGTTGGTGTTACTACAGATACTACTACTGGTGGTGGGGTGTATACAATCTAATTTATCCTTGCATACTGACAATGGTAGAGGATAGAATCAAGAAGATTGTGATTCACAAGGTCAGCATGGACAATAATTAGGTAATATAAGTGGCCAACAACAAGCAGGCATGTACGGCTAGGGGTATCAAGCATATTATGAAGGCTTCCAATTTCATCCAGTCAATAGTAGCTATGGGTCAACATCATCTTCTTATTCTCATAGTGTTTTTTCTCATCTTGATTCTAGATTTCAATCAAGTCAATAAGCTTATACTCCAAAGAAACCCAGAGAGGAATGCACGACTTAGCTACTTCCTTATTTCGGTATGGTGAATATAGGGAAGACATACATCCTTCTTATGGATTTCAACATCAGCACCCAAAGGATGAATCAAAAAGTTCTACATGCTTTTGTTCATATTAGTGTATTCACTCCTATTTGGTATATGTAAGAATCATCTTATTTTATTATTATTTATTAATGTTTGTTACATTGGAAGATCATTTTCGTGTTTAACATGTATCAAATAAGCATTTATATGCCTTATGCACGCTTCTAAAAGTTTGAAGATAAGAGTAATTATACTTCTTATAGCTAATCCACCTTTTTTTCATACTCAAGACATGTCCATTTTTTTTTCCTTATTTTTGTTTTTTTTATTTTTTTTAATTATTCAATATTTTCTCAACTTTTTAAAACTGGTATCGGCCGTATACTAGTACATATCGATATCCTCCCCCCCCCCCCCCTCCCCCATATTGCTTCAAGAACTAAAGTGAGCCACTTAGTCAGGGGTGCAACCGACTAAAAGATAGACACAGCCAGATTTTGAAAAAGGAAAAAAGACAAAAGGGTCGAAGCAAGATGTCAGACCATGGCTATAAAAGACTTAAGAGAATCATTGAAGTATACGTATGACCTATTCTTTCATAGGTACATATATACATGTATATATCACATGAAAAAGAAGAGCAAGAAGAAAACTATACGACCCCAAAAAAGGAAAATGGGATCTTAGGAAAGGACTAAGAGTTATGTTATATTTTAGTTAATGTTAATTTCTGAAATTTTCAACAACATTAAATTCAAGTACGCATGTAGTACATTATATTATGATCATGTAATCCTTATTAAGATAAAGAAGAAAAAAAAGGAAAATTAGTTAGTTTAGTGCAACAATAATGTAGAGCGTAGATGATCCTTACCGAGTCTGATAGTAAGACTCATAAATTTTATTTAAATTTATTTTGAGGGGAAGGAAGGATCTTAATAGTGAAAGTCAAATGTGTATCTTTAACTTGTGATTCCAAAAGTAAAAGTGGTCAGTAGTGCTTTAATTTTTCAAGTTGTATCTTGGCCATCTAAACTCTGCCTAAGTATGAGCCTCTTATGCTTAACCAGTCCCAAGCTGGATAAAAGAGGAGGGTCACAATACGTGACAACCTGTGTAAAAATTTGTTACATCTCATGATATGGATTCAATCAAAATTAACATTGGGACGTCTTCTACTTATGACGCACTGCACCGGAGTCCGGGTGTAATGAGAAATAGGCAAGGGTTGAGGACGTTCCCCGCAAGCGACGCTTCATGTCGACGCCCGGATGTAGTGTTAAATGAGCAAAGGTTTTCACATCATGGACGGGTATGGGTAAAGAAGCTAGTCCATAGAACCGAACAGAGAATAAGACATAAGACAAACTTAGAGAATAATAGATATTACTACATAAAGAATTCTAAGAAAGTACAGGTTGAGAAGAGGATCAGAGTAGGTTTTTGGAATATAGGGCCTTTACAGGAAAGTTGACATCATGGAGAGAATAAAAGTCAATATTGTTTGTATTTAAGAGACTAAATGGGTAGGAGAGAAAAGTAAGGAAGTAGGAAATACATGTTGCAAACTGTGGTATACAAGAAAGGAGAGAAATAAGAATGTGATAGTTATTACTCTTAATAAGACTTTGAAGGATGCAGTGGTAACAATGAGAAGAGTAGGATATAGGATTATCCTAGTGCAATTAATTACAGAGGGAGATGCGATTAATGTAATTAGTGCCTATGCTCCACAAGTTGGATTAGATAGTAAGAGTAAACGGAGGTTTTGGGAGGATATGGATAACCTTATTCAGAGCATTCCAAATGAAGAGAATATCTTTATTAGTGTAGACCTCAATGGGCATGTAGAAAGTGAACGTCAGGATTATGAGAAGGTTCATGGAGGTTTTGGCTTTGGGACTAGAAATAAGGGAAAAAAAAGTATCATCGATTTTACTATGGCCTACAACCTTATACTAGCAAATACTCACTTTATAAAAAGTGAATCTCCTTTAGCGATCTTTAAAAGTTAACAAAATAGAAGTCAAATTGACTTCCTTCTCACAAGGAAAACAAATCATGCTTTATGTAAGGATTGCAAAGTTATTCTCGGAGAGACCTTAACAAGTCAACACAGGTTAGTAGTCTTAGATATTAAGATCAAGAGGTAGTCGGATATGTTTAGAAGGAAGGTTGTTGCCAGAACAAGGTGGTGGGAATTAAAAAAGATGAAGCAAGTTATGTTTAAGAATAAACTTCTCAATATGGGTGATTAGAAGTAAGATTTGGACGCCAATACTATGTGGATAGATATAGCCTCAAAGATTAAAAAAGTTGCTGGAAAAGTGCTCATAGAGTCTAAAGGACATGGCCCACCTGCGAAGGAGAGGTGGTAGTGGAATAAGGAGGTACAAAGGGCAGTGAAGAGTAAAAGAGAATGGTATAAAAGATTGCCAAAGTGGGATAATAATGAGGCTTATGAACAATACAAGATAGCAAAAAAGGAAGCAAAAAAAGTTGTTAGTCGGGCAAGAGCTCAGGCCTTTGAAAAAATGTGTGAGAAACTTAGAACCAAAGAAGGGGAAAAAGATATTTATAGATTGGCAAGAATAAGAGAAAAAAGGTGTCGGGATCTTAACCAAGTTAGCTGCATCAAAGATAGTGAACGAAAGGTTTTGGTAAAAGATGAGGACATCAGAGAAAGGTAGAGATGCTACTTTGACAATCTTTTTAATGATAGTCATAGTGGAAACATAGCATATAATGTACAACAGAGCGTAGTGTGAACTATACTAGGAAGATTAGATTTTCAAGAGTTAAGGAAGCATTGAAGAGGATGAAGTAGGTAAAATTTGTGGCCCTGATGGAATTCCTATTGAAGTGTGAAAATGTTTAGAAGATGTAAACGTGGAATGGTTGACCTGACTGTTTAATAAAATCTTAGTCTCTAAGAAAATACCAGATGAATAGAAGAAGAGCACTTTTGTACCTATTTTTAAAAACTGAGGAGACATCCATAACTGCTCAACTTATAAAGGAATTAAGCTCATGAGTCATACTATGAAACTATAGGAGAGAATTGTGGAACATCGTTTACGTTGTGACTCAACTATCTCAGTCAATCTATTCTGTTTTGTGCCGGGTCGATCAACTATGGAAGTTATCTTTCTCATTAGGAGCTTGATAGAGAAATATAGAGATATGAAGAAAGATCTACATATGGTATTCATCGATTTGGAGAAGGCTTATGATAGAGTTCCAAGAGATGTCTTGTGGTAGGTGTTAAAGCGCAAGAGGATATCTGCTAGGTACATACAAGTATTAAAAGACATGTATGAAAGAGCAACTACTAGTGTTCATACGGTCGAAGGGGAAACAAGAGATTTTCCTATTTATGTTGGAGTGCATCAAGGATCGGTAGTAAGTCCTTACCTTTTCGCATTAGTTATAGATGATTTAATAAAGGATACATAAGAGGACATTCTGTGATGTATAATGTTTGCGGATGATATTGTGTTGATAGATGAGACGCAAGAGAAAATTAATAGAAAACTAGAGCTTTGGAGGAGTACCTTAGAGTCTAAAGATTTCAGGTTAAGTAGAACTAAGACAGAATACATGCATTGTAAGTTTAGTAAAGGTCGGATAGACGAAAAGGAGGGAGTTAACTTGGATAGGATAGCAATACCCCAAAGCACAAATTTCAAATATCTTGGTTTAATCCTCCAAGAAGATGGACGGTACGATGAGGATGTTAGCCATAGGAGTAAAGTAGGATGGGTGAAGTGGAGACTTGCCATGGGAGTCTTGTGTGACGGCAAGATCCCAACAAAGTTGAAAGGAAAATTCTACTATATAGCGATAAGACCTGCAATATTATATGGTAGCGATTGTTGGACGATGAAGGGGTAATATATCTCTAAGATGAGTGTTGCCAAGATAAGAATGTTAAGGTGGATGTGCGGGTATATTAGGCTAGATAAAATTTGTAATTAGTATATTAGAGAAAAGGTAAGAGTAGTACTAATTGAGGACAAATTGAGAGAATGGAGACTGAGATGGTTTGGACATGTTAGGTGTAGACCTAGGGAGGCTCCAATTAGAAAAGTGGAGCATAATAGGATAGAGGAGGGAAAGAAAGGAAGGGGTAGACCTAGATTAGCTTGGAAGAGGATAGTACAATATGATTTGAAAGCTTTAAACCTTTTAGAAAAGGTAACCCAAAATCATTTAGAGTGGAGACAGAGAATTCATATAGCCGACCCTAATTATTTGAGATTAAAGCTTCGTTGAGTTGAGTTGAGTATCTTGGCCATCTATTATATTACTTTTGTATTTTACTCAGTTGTACTTGGATGTGTAATAATGACTAAAATTTTATTTCAGTTAAATTGTGCTTTTATGTGAGACTGTTACAATGTGATTATTTTGCTATAGCTTTGTGTCCTACTGAGTAACCCAAATATTAAAGAAGATTTGAACCGCCCATCTAGCTTCCAAGTAACGGGTTTACATTCTAGACATCATTTGTTAGAAATTAACAAAGACATGGGACCATTACAATAATAATTTATTTTTCCCTTGAGTAATAAGATATTGTGGAATGATTTAGTTCCATTTCAAGCCCTTCCTCCATGGAAGTTAGGTAACTTCCATTCTTTCAAAGTTTCCATTAGTTCCCTGAGCCAAAAGCTAGCCAGATTGAGCACTTCTCTTCTAATTTTACAGGTTTCTTCAATTCTCTAATCTCTTATTTGGCCTTCATCCATAGCATATAACCTCATTTCCACTGGATGAGAGGTGATATTTGTAAAAATTCTGCTAGCAAAGTTATTAGCAAATCAATCACTTCCCCCCATCTCTTCCATTCTATCTACATTCTCAGAAAGAGGTCAAGTAAAAATTTTGTATTTTTTTTTTGGAAGGCAGCAAAAAGCCACTTTCATTCATTTGATAATAGAAAAAAGAGTACAAGGACAGAAATAAAAAAACACAGTAATTGTCTACCAAGACAGTAGACATTACAAAAACCACAAAAAATACATAAAACCCTCCAAAAAAAAAAACACAATACAACTCCGAAGACACACCCGTCAATAAAAGATTGTTTTCCACTATACAATTTTAGAGAGAATGGCAGACTCAATCTTATCCCCATATCTATGAAAATTCCATTCTTGGAGGAAGTAAACACAATTCCCAATAATCCCAACTGGACAAGAGAATTGATTGTTGAATATTCTCAAGTTCCTCTCCCTCCAAATGGCCCATAGCACAGCAGACAGCAGAGATTCCCACATGTACATTTCCTGATGGTGAGGGCACATCTGATTCCAAGTTGCAATAAGGCTGCCTACCTAATTAAATCAACCTAGATTTCTGTCTAGATTCTGAAAAATGCCTTCCATAGCATCCACAATACCACAGTTAATAAAAAGATGGTCCATCGTCTCTACAAACATCCCACAAAATGTACACTTTCTTTTGTCTAGGGTTAAAAACCTAAGCTTATGTCCCGTAGGTAATCTGTACCAGACCACTTTCCACATAAAAATTCTAATCTTGATGGAAAGGGATTTGTTTCAAACCTGAGAAGCCCAGCTGACCTTTACCCCTCCTGAGTTAAGAACCTTAGTTGTAGAACTAACAGAGAACTTTCCTCATGAATCCCATCTCCAGCTTTTGACATCTTTCCTCTCATTTAGCCCTTGAAAATCTTGAAGTAGCAAGTTGAGTTGAAGAAATTCCCTCTCTTCTTCATAAAGGAAATTTGTACAAAATCTAAAGTCCCAAACAATTCCTTGAGATGTAGAAGTTCGGATATCACTGATACTTAAATTTCTACCAACTATAATACTGTATAGATTTGGGAATCTATCCTTAAGAGCTCTTCCATCCTTCCATGTATCTACCCAGAATTTTGCAATTCGACCATTACCCGCACTGATGCAAGTAGAGCAATTATAAAGATCCAAGTTTTGTAGAATATTCTTCGAGACATTAGACATTATACCACTGAGCTGAAAACTCATAATCCGTAATTCATTTGGAGAAAAATATTTACTCTTGATAATTCTTACCCATATAGATTGATCCTCCCTTTCTACCCTCCACATCCAATTAACCAAAAGAGCTTTATTGATTTTGTGGATTAATGTTAAACCTGCTCCCCCTTCCTCTGTGCTTCTGCACACATATTTCCATACAAAGTAAAATTTTTGTATTAAGATTATTTTCCTTAAAAGAGACAATTGAAATTCGTTCTTTCACAACAGTGACCAAATATTGAGAGGACGAGAATTTGTTCAAGTTTAATAAGATATTCTAAACAATGTACAACATGACAGCACTTATTGTCGCTGATTGCAATTTTCATTCTTAGTTTGGACTTTCAGAAGCTGACTTTCACACAGCTGAGGCTGTTGACATGGCCTCCTCAAGAAGAGGCAGCCCTCGGATGTAATGCTGAGGTGCAGGGAGAGGTTTCCCGTATCCTCAAAAGAAAGAGAAAAAAAGTCTATGCTGCTGTCGAGTTTTGTACAAACTGAAGATTATATAAGGCCAAGACCACAGCTCATAATGGGTAAATCACAAGGAGGTTGTGGTTGTGGTGAACCCCTCATTCTGCCAGCCGCCAACATTGAAGTTGTTAGGTCATCCAACCCAACTTTAATGCATTTAGTGGAGACGACACCATCTATGTAAACATGATCTTTCTTTCTGTGTCCCTTAACTGGTGTGGGACCATGCTAATGCATGACTGATGGCACATAGAAACTGGCTGAACCACATGTAGAGTCGATCAAGCCAGATTTCCTAAAGGTCGAATAGAACAGTGTTGAGACCAGTATCTAGGAAACGAATCTCATGCTGTAAACCATGAACTCCGATTTGCAGGAGCGATGTTTCCAGACACGAAGATGTAATGCCATAAAAAGATACATAAAGAGAGAGCAATACAGTTAAGAAAAGCAACAGCAGAGTCACATAAACCCCATGCATTTCGAGAAGCAACATGCTAGTTAATCCGAAGAGAATGAAAACCAACTGAAATTGAAAAGGAGGTGAAGTGCAATCACTAACCTCCACAGAGTCTGGAGATATGCTAACAGCCGGTGACCCACGCTGCAACTCTCGGTGCTCCACAGAGCCAAACACTTGCTCCTCAACAGCATAAGCACTTTCTGGGGTTAATCTGGATGGCTCGATAAGACTTCCACGTTCCAAAGCCGCTGGATGACCAAGTGCAGAGCAAGCTTCTGCTAATTCCTCTCGCTCAGTCGCAGTAATGCTCTCTCCCTCTACTCTCTCAACGGGTACTTTTGTCAAACCCTCCATCTCCTGGTTCCCGATGGCTTCTTGGATCTCTTCCTCTTCCACATGTTCCCCCTCTACCTCAGGAGGAGGAGCAGAGATGATGATGTCCTCAACTACAAGTGCGAGGACCGTGGCCTCCCCCACCTCCTTAAGATGTCTTCTCTCCTCCGTTGCTTTATCCACTGCCTCTCTGTGCTCAGTGCCAAAAGGAGCGACTTCCTCCTCCACCTGCTTTTCCTCTTCCTGATCTGAAGCAGAAATCTTCCTCTCACCTGCACCTGCAAGAGCAATACCAATACCTCCCTCCTTCCCCTGCTCTTCCTCCTCCGCTTGTGCCCGCTTCTCCTCTCTGTCTGGGGCAGCAACACAAACGGCGACTTCGTCTGCTTCTGAAGTTGGGAAACCGCACTCCTCCTCCTCTTGAACAGCTTGTTTTCCCGCCACCCTTTTACCCTCCCCCTCTGAAACTGGACCTGGACCCCATTCCACGGTCCTCTTCTCCTCCCGCTCTTCCTCTGCTTCTGGAGGCTCTTCTTCAACTGGCCCGCCTTCCTCCTCCCGCGCTCGGCCAACCCACTCTTCTCTTCCTCCTACTTCTTCTTCTTCCCCCTCCTCGTCCCCCGCTCCTCCTCTCCCTCCTCTTTCGTCTTCTTCTGCAGGGGGTTGCCGTGCGGCGGGAGAAAGGGCGGGGAGAGGGAGCAGGGAACGCATGATCTTGTCGGTGCAGGCGTAGCCAGCCAAGAACACGCCCATGGGGACGGAGAAGGCAAGGCCGACGGCGGAGAGGAGCAGCAGGGGAGGGAGCACCACGGGGGCGGAGGTGATGGCCGCCCCGGCAATGGCGATCCTCTTCAAACGCAAACCCCAGAGACCGGCCCTGCCGCCCCTGCCACCCACCTGCGAGACAGCGGCCACCGTGCCGCCGCTGTCGTCGTCCGTGTCGCCACCAGCCCCCTCCATTAATCTATCCTTCGTCTCCACCGTTCTTCCCCAGCGTCTGCGATGGGAGAAGCCGCATAGCACCAGCATATCAGAGGAGAGCAACGGGGGCTGCAGTGGACTGCATGCCAAGTGACACGCGTCGAAGCGAAGGCGCACAAGGCGGCGAAGCCAGCAGGTCTCTCCTTAGTCCGGACACAGGTCACCGCTGTCAGCAGAAAGCCCACCAGCTAGGAGGACACAGCGAAGATTGACTGACGTAGGCAGTGGCCGATCCGGCCCATTTATTAAAATTTTAAAAAGAAATTAAAAAAATTTTAATTTAATAAAAAAAAATTTAAATTTAAGTATAAAGTGATTTTACTGAATTTTTTAACTGACCCACAGGACCCAATCTCACTCGGATCCCAGTTTCATTGAATTTTTTATCTAATATTATGACTTATATTTATAATTTAATAAAAAATTCGTTAAATACATTTGAAATGAAAATATTCTTCGTAACGAAGTGTACTGAGTGACCCCACTGAGCAAAGTTTTTACACCTACCACTGAACGTAGGCCATAGCTCCTGCCCTTGGTGGCCGCCTCTGTGTGCATCAGAGACGGGGTAAGCACCGGTGGGATGCACGTTGATGTTTTAATTTAAGAAATTTTAAACCGTTCGATGTATAATCTTAAAAGGTTTTCTATCAAACAAAAACAAGGGATGAAAGTTAATTGGGATTCACGAGGATAAGATTGAGGAGAACCTTTTCTAAAATCCTTTTATATGGTCGAGTCTATCATGCTTTATGTTTTTTTTACAACCTAAAAATTGTGTCTCAATGAATAATTAAAAAAAACAGTTTAAACGTCGAGTTCAATAAGTTGGAGTTCGATTTTTTATTTTATTTTTATTTTTTAAAATGAGCTAATCAATTATTAGATGGTATGAACATGTAAATATGATAGGAATGACTATAAAAAAGTAAAAAGAAATTATCATCTTTTAAACTACACTACATGCAATGCAAGTGTAGCAAATGTTACTTATTGACTGTAGTTTGGCATGACTTTGCATATTTAAATTTAAAAAATTTAGACTAAATCTATCATCCATGCTCCGCTTGAACTCATTCGATACTTAAATGAGTTAAGTTTAGACAATTATCGTAAGATATGAGGCTAGATAACCAAACCAAGTTTAAATAGAACAGAACTTGAGCCCACTCGACTCGTTTGCCCGTGTCATGCGTCCAAGCTCTCTGTGCACGAAATGAAGAAGGTGATACGCGCATCAATCCATGGTAGAGAGTTTAGATCGGATTTACATTGCCCTATGCTTAACTCATAAATGCGTAATCTTAGGTCGTGTTTGCGAACTCAAAGTTAAGAAAATAGTTATGAAATAATCCAATGATCAAAGGTGGATAAAGACCTAAAAACTTGTATGATATCTTTTATATTCAAATGATTTTGATTCTAATAATTGAACTTTTAGAAATTTTGAGATTTTTGTAAATAGCACCTTAAACGATTCTTTATGACCTGCAGCATGTTTATGTTTGCTTATAACCTCCTAAATTTAAAGGGGTTTCAGCAAAGAACTCATAAAAGACTGAAAAATGCTAGTTGCACCACCACCTGTTGAGTTGGGACGTGCCGCCTGATAGATATAAGTGGCCTCTAAGTTAATCATAAGTCACCAATTTCAATCTGATACACTAATAAATGACATTAAATTCATTATGTAGATTGGTATATTTGTAATTGCGTATAATAAAGTCCATGAATATGTGCAATAGTCATCGAATTATGATGAGATCATAATAATGAGACTGATAACTTATAAACACATATTCTTAATTGTTCTTAGTCGTACGATGTTTTGAGAAGGACATCAAACATCCGGTAAGATTAGTACAGGTTATTCCAGCTCATATGATGAGGGTGACTGATCTCGTTAGTTACTTATATGGAGACACAATGGTAAATATATAGGTGTTCATTGGGGAATGAGTTTACTAAACTGATCCGAAATGAATCGCCGAATGATAATTTACCTAACTGTCAACCGGCTTTATTCATCGTCACAGTGGCGTGGTTGATCCTTGAACTTGAGACACCAAAGACATTTTGTCAATGGACTTCTAAACTTTGACATTGACCTACGAATCTCTATCCACGGAATCTCTAATAGTCAAGGATCGGGTCCAACAGAAGACCTTCGAAGGTGATTGTGTGTTCAATAAAGGATCGTTCGCTCTCAAATAACTAGAGATAAAATGCTCTAGAATAAATCCGCAGGAGTCTCTAGCCAGAACAGAAACAATATCAGAAAAGATGTTTTCGGATATTGTACAGCAGAGTCTGATTCAAGTGAGTTGACCATCTAGGGTTTGACAGTTGACCATACCCTAGGTTAACTCGAGAGCATTGTGCGAACGAAGGATTATAACCACGCGGTAACTGTGGACAGACAGGTTCCATGAGTGGGTTGCTGAATCCCGTTACCTTCCGGGATCATGCGGTGTTGCTTGGCACCCAACTTGATCGGAAGTCCGATCGAATTTACAAGAGATGTTAATTCGGTTAAGTAATTAGTTAATATCTAGATATTAATTAATTACAATAAGTCAATAACTAGTTATTGGACTTAACAGGCTGAAAATCGGACTGGTTAATAGGCCTAGAGGGTCATACGCAAATAGATTCTCAGTCGGTGATGTTTAAGTATGATTTATATTAAGTCGGAGACTTTTGTGAAAAGTCGCGCCGATTTAATATATATATATATATATATATATATATATATATATATATATATATATATATATATATATATATATATATATATATATATATATATATATATATATATATATACGCGCTGTTGAGAAACTCTGGGCCAAGCTCTAAAGTTTTCCCATGCTACCCGTCCCTCCTTTCTCTCTCCTCCTCTGGGTGCTCCGTTCGAGGCGCTGGGATAGTCTCTATCTCCGCAACGCGTGATTCTCGAAAGTCGGGAATTCCTGTCCGCTGGTTTTCGGACATCGTTGCGGCGACAGATCTTCAGCGAGCGAGCTGATACGGACGAGGGAACGAGGATGAACCACCGCAGAGGATCGCGTAGAAACCGTTGGAGGCCGGACGTTTGTGCGGCTCGCGGCATCACCTCGACGGAAGCGGATTCGAATCAACGCACGGTAATCTGATTACACCCTATTTTCGGTTTACGATATTTCGTTCTAAATCGGATCAGAGTGCTTTGGGCGGGATTTTTATTGATGCTTCCACTGCGTTCATCGCGCCCCGCCCGGAACCCAACAGTAGTATCAAAGTCAGGTTCCGCTCTGATCCGCTTCGGATAGCTAAAATTAATATTCTGAAATTAATTCCATGCACAATTTTTTTTTAACGAAAATAGTTTAAGCAATGAACATATGATGTTCGACTAATTTTCTGTAAGGAAAAATGAATTTTTTATTGGGGTTTCATGGTGTTCGTCATGGAGATGAAGAACCGGCCTTCAACGGGCATGGCAAAAGGTTCTATGGTGATCGGCCACCATATTTTAGTTTGGTGGTACGACCAGCAATTTTTTTTATCACCGAAAAGCTCCTATTGTGGCTGGTGACCGGCAGTGGAGAGCCCTTGAATCCATTTTTCCAAGAGTTGGAAAATGAAGAAGATGAGGGCCACGGTTTCAAGCTATGAACCGAAGATATTGGGGTTCACCGGAGGCACTAGCTCGTTGGCCGGCGATTATCGACGCCAGGAAGAAAGGGGGTGACCCCCCACCGGCCACCTCCGGCCACCCTTGCTGCCAGCACCGGCGGCGGCGCCGCCCTAACCGCCGCTCAAAACCTGCAACAAGGTAGAAAAGGGGCAAACCCCATCCAGCCAACCTTAGCCGGCATCGAAGACGAAGGGGTCAACGCCCTGGCACCTCCGGTCGCGCCTGCTCTCTCCTGCCGGCGTCGGAGAAGGACCTTGCAAACGGTGGCTTCGAGTGACCGGCGGGGGGGTAGAAACCCTAGCCCTAGCGTCGGGCGAACCAGGCGCTGGGCGCCTAGACCGGACAGTCCCGTCCCGGTTCGACCGGGGGCCCGGACAGGCCCGAGCACCCCTGTAACCCGGCCCAGACGCCCCTGCAATCGGCCCATTCACCCCCTCTAACCCGGCCCATTCAGCCCAATTTTTCCCCCTTAATCCCTTTTAAACCCCAAAATCCCCCATTAAAATAATCCCCACCCTTATTAACTGAAAATTGTAATTAATATATAAGTTTAAAATATGTTTTAAACTTAAGTCTATAATTTTCAATTGTAAAGGGGTTGTTTTTAAGATATGATCTTAAATGGGATAAATATCTTTAAGATGTGATCTTAAATTAAATTAACAATTGTTGTTAATTAAGTAATTAAAGGGGTTATATTAAGATGTGATTTTAATCAATATTAACAAGAGTTGTTAATTGATTTTTTAAGTTATGACTTTAAAATTTAATTAACAAATGTTGTTAATTTTATTTTAATTAGGTGATTAGATTATTTTAATTTTTTAGCAATTGTTGTTATCAAATTAATTATTTAATTAAGGGAAATTTAATAAGTGGTTATTAAATGTTTTATTAACTCATAATAATGGTTATTAAAAGGGTTAATTATTCTTTAGAATAAACCTTAATAAAAGTTATTAAGGATTAATTAAAGTCTTAATAATGGTTATTAAGATAATTAATTTTTTCAATGATATTTTAATTAAAAAATTTAAAGATCTAATCTACTTAATATAATCTTTTAATAAAGGTTATTAAGAGATTAAATTGAGTCTAATTGTTAGACTAATTTTGATTAGAAATGTTCTAATTAATGTTTCTTAATAATTATTATTGAGAAATGTTATTTAATAAAGGGGTCTTAACAATATGTTGTTAAGGAATTATATTAGAATTAGAAATTCTTTTATAAGTGTTATTTAAAAAATTTTAATTCTATCTAAATGTTAGATTGTTTCGCATTAATAATTGCTATTAATGTGATTTAAAATTAATCTAAGTGTTAGATTAATTAATTTAGAATTGTTCTAAATTCTGCATGGAATATTTTAGAATTTTAATTTTAGCTTTGTTTGTACGTGTTGATGTGTTTGATGCTTTAAATTAGATTTATTGAATGTTAGAGAATAAGATTTTCAAAAATTCAAATTATCCAATTTTGATTGGTACCCAGGTTTTGAGAAAATCAAAACTATTATTTTTCAAAATTTTAACCTTCATGTGATGTGTTTTGTCATGTGTAGATGGTTCAAATTAGTAGTGGTCATGGACATGTATTTAGTTAATTTCATATTATGTGATGGTGTGTGATTTTGTGGATTGTTATGGAATGTTTATGGGTTAGTTAAATGTTAATTAATGAGGCCTGCGTGCCTTCCTCTCTCTCTCATTTTATTATAATTCTATCTCCCTCTATTATTGTACTCGACTGTAAGGCTTTCTCTTACAATTAATTTGTACTTGAAAATTGTTTCAAATTTCATTTTATATTGTAATTGATCGTGTCAACTGAGAAGAGGCGAGGATGATCCAAAAGTGCAATTAGGAAGGCGAAAGGAGATGAGATCACCGGTGCCAATCTGTTTGCATGTTTTAATAATATAATCGTTATATTGTTATGGGGATTAATTGTTTGGCTCTAGTTAATCACCGTACTGTCATGACTACATAATGAATATGTATGGATGATGTATGTTTTTTAGCTTTTGATTATGAATCGATTGCTAATATCTAGGTATAGTTAAATATATACGATATATTTATAAATTATCACCTAGGATGAGACCAACATAAAATAAACAAAACCTTCAACATAAAGTCTAAGCCGAAGCGTGAGTCATTGAGAATACACCGCGTGGCTCTCCATCAATATAGTTTTTAGAACTTGATTCAATGATGGCAGTTTCTATGTGTTTACCCGAGATCTACCACCATCTGATAAAATGACTATTAACTATGACACCATAATGCCTTGAGATCAGAATAGAGGAACGGTGTAGCTATCTTCGCGTTTACCCGGGAGCTACATTCTTACTTTACTCTGTCACATATTGATGGTAAAGTTTAGACCAGGGATAATGGTCTACTGTGTTTATCCGGGACTATTAAAGACCTGGGAGTCGAAATAAGATCGGATATTGCAAGGAGTTGCAATTACCATGAGATGATTTCTCTAAGATAATGGTATGATACTATGTGTTTACCCAAGGTCATACTATGATTCTTGGAGATTCTGATCCTCACTAGAAGACCGTCGGAGTCTTTCGTTTTGTATACCTAAAGGTTACACAGTCCGTTGAAAAATAGTAAGAAATAATTCAAGATAAAAGACCATAATTGAATTATAAAAACTATCTGCTTAAATCACGTTATTTCATTCAATCACTAAAATGTCGTCTATTAATTCGAGATTTTGGCATATTTGATGCCAATACTTCTCAGATTCAGATTGACTAGAAAATTTTGAAGAATATCTTAAAGGCCAAGTGAAAGTCACTATCCTAATCAGATATCATGAATTCTCTTACTTGGATAGACCAAGGAGAAGAGCTATTCATAGTATGCCTTTTTTGAAAGACAATGATTGTCATGAAATCTCTTACTTTGATAGACCAAGATGAAGAGGTATTCATGATATGCCTTTGAGAAAGGCAAGTGGTAAGATTTTAAACGGTCGAACCCACACCTGAGAAGGATAAAGGAAAGTCAGCTGAAAGAAAGAAGTAAAAGTTCTGCCACTGTAACTAATAGGAATATTGGTAAAGGCAAAAATAATATGAAACTTGTAAGAAGTTTTGGGTATTCTTATTATCATCTTTTACATGTCTATTGGAGAATTAGCATCTCCAATATGAGATATTGAAAATGATTCTCAGATCTGCGATAGTATGCATACTTAGACAAGTAAAAGAAAATCGAGAAAATATAAGTGTTGAGTTAGACTCAACATTTGTTCAAGATATGCATAGCTTATTGTCAGATAGTAAATCCTTGTATATCTAAAGTAGTTTAATATGAAACTGAATAATTGTTATTTAGTTACATAAGAAATCAAAAATTATAGAAGTGAATAACATTGACTAAGAAGGAATAATAGTTGTTCTATAAGATTTTAAAATCAGTCAATGCACTATAAATTCTTGATGTGACATCTCATGTGATGAATATTCACAAGTCTCCTATAAAAATGAACTATATGAATCATAAGTATCTATGGTATTGTACATAGAGTTGTACAATAAGAAATTATTGGTGCTAATACTTACTGATGTAAACAGCTAAATATCCTCTTAAGGCCAAAAATAATCACTTCTATTGACTCATCTTATAGTTTACTCTTGGAATGATTCGACTGTATATACTTACTGAAATACAAGTCGAATGAATCTGAGAGATTAAGGTATAAGATCAAGATGAAGTATTAGAATTCTTTGATTTGATCAAAGAAATTAATACTTAAGTATAGGATTCACACAAATCATTAAAAAGATAATGATATCCTCACTCGATTAATCATCATTGTACACCATAGTAATATAACAGAATGAGGAATTGCACCTTATTAAGATATGGTGCAATACATAATAAGATTTGCTTAATTCTTATATCCTCATAAATATGAGTATAAACATTAGATTTTCATATTACAGATGGTTCCAAATAAGTCAGTGTGTGTCCATATAAGATATGGAAATAAAATAATTCATATGAGATGCGAATTATAAACAGACATGATTTTAAAGTCAAGTTATACCTTAGTGTGAATTTGTGAAATGTCCAAAGAATTTGGACATTATATTTATTGGCCAGGCGATAATGAAATAATTATCGTCCTGAAAACTGTCTTCTATGAAGAGGAATATATCCTCAGAGAAGAGAGTGGGAGCTGATAAAACTAGAAGATGTTCTAGACCCATAAATTAACATAAGATTATTAGATAATCTTTAGTTGTTTGGAACCACTCATAGCACATACATTTGAGAGCTTCAAAGATTTTTTGAGATTCTCTTAGTGACTAGAAGGATATATTTGACATATCAGATTTAGCAGAATGAGAGGAGCTCAAAGATGTGGATTATGATCTAAAATCTATGATGATGCTCTCTATCATTACAACTTTGAGATTGACAAGAAGTTAAGAATTCTAAGTCATAGTCCATAACTACTATTGAGTTCAGAACTTGATAGTATTGCTAGAGGGTATTGTACCTAAAGCAAGCAAATCTTCAGAATGAAGATTAGCATAAATGGACTACTTATAATTTATATGGTAAACTGAAGGAACTAATCAACGTCAAAATGTTGAGTTAGACAAATTTTTCTCAGCGGTTACTATTAATAAGTTTATTAGAATTCTACTTGCTAATACTGCCTATCATGATAATGAGATGGCAATTGGATATTAAAAGTGTTCCCTAAATTTAATTAAGAAAAAGATGTATATGATACACTTTTAAAGCTTTTACGATATCTAGGGAGCAAATTATGATTTTAAAATCTATTTGAATCAAACTAAAACTTCCCAAAGTTGTAATAAGAGTTTTTGACTTAATGGTCAAATATTACATGATCATTAGGAATTATCACAGACAGTGTGTGCTTAAAGAGGATAGTGGGAGTACGATCGCTTTAGTAATGCTTTGTGATAATGACATCAAAGTCATTGAGAATGACATCATGATGTTACTATCAGTAAAAGCACTATTAACCATATTTTCCTCCATAATATATTTGGTTACAACATCCCACGTATTAGAAATACGAATCTATTAAAATAGATTGGTGGGATATTATATTGACATGTATGTCAAAATGTTTAGCATAAATTTCATAATAAGTCTCAATTGTTGAGATATAGAATTTATTCCTTTAAGGAAAAGTTCCTTGTACGATACAAGGAAACTTTGATAGTAAGAGTTAAATACACTCATGTATATGGAGATGATGATTTGAAACTATGAGGTCACACTGACTCAAATTTCAAGTCAAATCATGGGTTTAACCTTCTAATAAGAAAGGAATAGATTGGAAAGGTTCTAATCCAGAACTCGATATTAAGATGACGACATAAACAAGTGATATTATTGGAACAGTATGGATGAAAAAGTTCATCCTGAACTAGATGTAGTTCTAAAAGGTCTCAGATAAAGTCCCGTTGTTATAGGACAACAGTGGGAGCGATCAATTTTGTGGTCGAGTCATAGTCTCATCAGAAGTTGCAAAACATTCTGAGGCTCTTTCACAAGTTCAGAGATAAAGAATTAAGAGGAAATAACATAATAAAAAATATTCCATTTGTAGATAATTTAGTAGATCCCTGACTAAGTCTTAGTCACAGACTTTATGTGAGCATCACCTAGATTTGATGGAGATCAAATGTGAAGGTGATTGGCTTGAATCCAAATGGGAGATCGATAGATATAGGTGGCCTCTAAGCCAATCATAAGGCACCTATTTCAATCTTGTACACTAATAAATAGCATTAAATTCATTATGTAGATTGGGATATTTATAATTGCGCATAATGAAGTCCATGAATGTGTGCAATAGTCATCGGATTATGATGAGATCATAATAATGAGACGGATAACTTATAAACACATATTCTTAATTGTTCCTAGTCGTAGAATGTTTTGAGAAGGACATCAAACATCCGGTAAGACTAGTACAGGTTATTCCAGCTCATATGATGAGGGTGACGATCTCGTTAGTTACTTGTGTGGAGACACAATGGTAAACCTGGGGAATGAGTTCACTGAACTGATCCAAAATGAATCGCCGAATTGTAATTTACCTGACTGTCAATCGGCTTGATTCATCGTCACAGTGGCGTGGTTGATCCTTGGACTTGAGACACCAAAGACACCTTGTCGGTGAACTTCTGGACTTTGACCTTGACCTACGAATCCCTATCTACGGGATCTCTAATAGTCAAGGATAAGGTCTAGCGGAAGACCTTCAAAGGTGATTGTGTGTTCAATAAAGGATCGTTCGCTCTCAGGTAACTGGAGAGAGAATGCTCTAGAATAGATTCGCAGGAGTCTCTGGCTAGAGCAGAAACAATATCAGAAAAGATGTTTTCGGATATTGTACAGCAGAGTCTGATTCAAGTGAGTTGACCATCTAAGGTTTGACAGTTGACCATACCCTAGGTTAACTCGAGAGCATTGTGCGAACGAAGGATTATAGCCACGCGGTAACTGTGGACGGACAGGTTCCATGAGTGGGTTGCTGAACGTCGTTACCTTCTGGGATCATGCGGTGTTTCTTGGCACTCAACTTGATCGAAAGTCCGACCGAATTTACAAGAGATGTTAATTCGGTTAAGTAATTAGTTAATATCTAGATATTAATTAATTATAATAAGTCAATAACTAGTTATTGGACTTAACGGGCTAAAAATTGGACTGGTTAATGGGCCTAAAGCGTCACACGCAAATAGATTCTCAGTCGATGGTGTTTAAGTGGGATTTATATTAAGTCGGGGACTTTTATGAAAAGTCGCGCCGATTTAATATATATACGCGCTGTTGAGAAATCCTGGGCCAAGCTCCAGGGTTTCCCCATGCTGGCCGTCCCCCCTTTCTCTCTCCTCCTCCTCTGGGCGCCCCGTTCGAGGTGCTGCGACAGTCTCCGTCTCCACACGCGATTCCCAAAAGTTGAGAATTCCCGTCCACGGATTTTCGGATATCGTTGCGGCGACGAATCTTTAGCGAGCGAGCTGATACGGACAAGGGAGCGAGGACGAACCACCGTAGAGGATCGCATGGATACCGCAGGAAGCCGGACGTTTGTGCGGCTCACGGCATCGCCTCGACATAACCAAGACAGAAGCGGATTCGAATCTGCGCACGGTAATCTGATTACACCCGATTTTCGGTTTACGGTTTTTCGTTCCAAATCGGATCAGAGGGCTTCGGGCGGGATTTTTATTGATGCTTCCGCTGCATTCGTCACGCCCCGTCCGGACCCCAACACCCCCTAGTCGTGTCCTGTCACTTGGAAACCCGCATATGGCCCATGTCCCCCCTATAAATGCGCCATAACATCAATGGAAAAAAAATAAAAACAATTTACCTTCCGAATGTGATCTCAAGAACATCCTGAAAGGTTCGAGAGCATCTTGAGCATCATGCTCTCGAGAGCGTCCTGATGTGCTCGGGAGCTTCAAGATGCTCTTGAGCGCCTCAAGATTGCATTTTGAGGTACTCGAGAACATCAAGACACTCTTCGGTGCATGATGTGTTGGAGAGCATTCTGATGCTCTCGAGAGCTTTAGGATGCTCTCGATATCACAGTCGAAGGATTTTTTATTATTATTTTTTTCGCTACCGTCAAGACGCATTTATAGAGAGACAGGGGCCATATGTGGGGTTCCAGATGACAGAACATGACTGGGTGATGCGTTCCAACTCAGCAGATGGCGGTGCAGCTAGCATTTTTCTAAAAGATTCTATGTTTACAAATAACCCCCTTGGACACATATTTGCATATAGCTCCTTAACTATGACTTGTTTGACATTATTCAAACATCTCATAAGAAAAATCGTAAACATTTGGCCATAAGTTTGTTGTAAGTAAAATTTATAAATATATCTCCTATTAAAAAGACTATTTACAAATGCATAATGTTCTAAAGGTGGTTGTAGTTTAACTAAAGATATTATTGATATTCTCATTTAATAGTCTTCACATATTCTATATAAAAAGATAATGGTATACCTCCAGTGAAATTAAAAATAAACATCATAGTTAGAGAGATTATATGTAAATATAAATCATATAGAGGTGAATTATCCGCACATATGGAAAATAGACTATGCAACTAGGGCTGTCAATGGGCCAGGCTAGCCCACGGGCTCACGGGTTGGACCAAGGACTGGCTCATATTCGGGCCCAGTTTTGAGCCCACGAGCCAACTTAGGCCATGGTTTTCCCAGCCCGCGGGTTGACTCGGGCCAACTCGGGCCAGGGGCTGAGCCAACTCGGGAGGACGCCCCTTTCTTCTTCCTCCAACCTCCCGTCGATCTATTGTCGGCGGCCCCCTAGCTCTTGTTCACGGTCACAATTCGCTTAACAACTCGAGGTATTTCACCATCGGGCCGATGAACCCAGTGGTCACGCCTGCAGGGAGAAGTCCTGGAGAGAGGCGGCGCTCCCGAGAGGCACCATTATCACCGTCCTCGCCATCTCCCTCACCCACCCCATCGACCACTCCCGCCTCCACGAGCAGACCCAGCAGTTGTTGTCCAGGGCCGCCAGTGCCACCCTTTTCTTCTTCTTCTCCTCCATCGCCTGCAACTGCAGAATCTGCATCCACCACCATACCACCAGAAGCCACACACACACAAGTCACCAACAAGAAGTAACTGGCAGTAACAGGGAGTTAAAAAAAGAAATGAGACCTTTTTCTCTACTGCTTACCTTCTCCTTCACGGCAGCCTTTAGCTTCCTCATACTGGTGGTGCCGTCGTACTCCCCCACCGCCATTTGCTACTGCTTTCCCTACTTCAGGGCGCCTCCTCCCGCAAGGCTGGGGCTCAGGCATGCCTTGATGGCAATAGCGTTCTCCTTGTCCTAGTCACCGACGGAGAAGAACAGAGTATCAACTATGGGTGGCTGCTGGGTCTGCTACACGAAATCCGTAGCTTTCTCTTCCTCAGCTGGGGGGTCGACGATGGAGACGAAGGCCGAGGCTTCCTCTTCCTTCTCTGCTTCTTCTTCTTCTTCTTCTACGGCGTCTTCTCTCTCGGCGAGGGGCCCATCGATGGAGATCAATATCGGAGCTTCCTCTTCCTTCGTTGTTGCTGTTGCTTCTTCTTGTTCTTCCTCTGTTTGCTGCAGGAGGACATGGACGTCCATGGCGGGGGTCTCAACGGCGGAGGGGAGAAGCATCTTGGAGGCAGCTAAGACGACTACTGTAACTTGCGAGGTCGCCGGGACATCAGCGTCAAGACTCCCCATCTCTGGCCATGCTTCCGCCGGTGACAAGGCGTCGTCCGAGAACACCTCCACCACATCAAGACCCACCGTCATCAACGATCTGCGCACCAAAAACACGCTCATCATCATCATGTTGGCTGTTGTGGGGGTGTCGCTGTTGTCACGCTCCGGCTGCACACCTCGATGTACAACCGGGCTTCGGGGTCCTCTGTACTGCGGGAGCTGTTGGATCTGCTCATGGAGGCCGGGGATGGCAATGGCGGCGGTGGCGGTGGCTGGGGGAAGAGGGAGCTGATGCTGGCACATCATGGACTGATCTCCCTCTACCTCACCTGGTGGGACCTTGCCTGGCTCGACTTCAGCGTTGTCGTCGGCTATGGCGTCTTTGTCCTCACCAGCCGGGAGGCCAGCGTCAACACTGGCCCCGCCGTTCTCCTTGCCTACGTAGTTGCCTGCCTCTCCGCCTTTCTCTTCGTCATCTGCTATGCCGATGAGAGAAACGAGCCGTAGCGGGCTGGACTGGGCCCCACGGGCCTTAAAGAGAGGCAACGGGCCAGGCCGGGATGGGCCAAGCCAAGGTGCGGACTGGACTGGACTACCATCGGGCCGGGCTGGGCCTGGCCCATTGACACCCCTATTTGCAACAACGCCTTTAAGTTTTTATAGTGTTTTGGTCCCCATACACGTAAATACCATATCTGGCCTCTGTTCACGATTCCCGTACAATCCAATCTTACTATTAGATGATGAAAAACTTAATTTTTTAATTTGGGCTCCCAAGCAAGTTTTTAATAGCGAGTCAATGCGTTTGCTTGTGAACTTGTAGCAACTGAAATCCACCAGTAAGGAGGTTGTACTTAAACTTGGAAACAAGTAATGCAGCCGACGCAAACATGGTTCAAACTGCTACTAGAGAAAACAGGAATTGCGAAGGAGGGCATCTACGAATCGCACCTGCATTTCCACATATCGTCGCATTAGCCATTTATACCTATCTGTGAAGTAGGAGGAAGTTGTTCATTAGACGCACGCCCTTCTAATAAGGGTGTCAACGGATCGGATCCGGGTCGGGTCAGGAAAGATCCGAAGGAAGATCTGAAACCTAAGATCTGGATGCGGATCCGACCCGATTTTATGGAACAATTTCAGATTCATATTCGGATCTGATCCGGATCTCAGAAACGGGTTTCGGATTTGATCCGAGTTCTCACATATGAAATTTGTTCTATCTACTAGATGGATCCGGATCCTGATCTAATTTGGGTTTTCAGATCTGCCTATTTACACCAACTTACGAGCCAATAATTTGAGCTATTTATACATGTTTACAAGTCCAAAATTTGAACCATTTAAACCGGTTTACAGACCAACAATTTGAACAATTACACACATTCACAAGCCTAGAATTTGAACCGTTTAAACTTGTTTATAAGCCAAGAATTTGAATAGTTTACACTGGTTACAAGCCCATAGTCTTCAAAGCAAAGTGCAGATGAAGTGTGCAACAAGCCTATTCATAGAATGAAGAAAAGCTTAATAAACCACTCCACCGCTTCATATTTTCCACTTCCATTTCCATATTCGTCGACCAGCATTCTGTTGTTGCCCTCAATATAGCAACCAATTAGTTGAACAAGGTTAGGATGTCTCACGTTTGATACCATGTTGATCTCTTTCAAAAACTCATCGGTACCTTGCTTTGATTCAGCAGATAGTGACTTTATGGCAACATGTGTTCCATCTTTTAAAATTCCCTGTAAGTACAACAACAGAATAAGCTTGGGAGCTGCTATTTGGGGTCCTGAAAAGTTGGGAGTAAAAAGTAGGGAGTAAAAAGTAAGAAAGCAAGACACCAACTATATGAGCCAAATCCTTCTCTAATCATAGAGGCACGCAGTTAGAGCATTTTTTTGAGGGGGGGGGGAGGGGTGTGATGGAACATACTCCTTCAACAGTACTAAGGATTTGAACAACATGAATACACTTGCCCATATATAAGGCAGGAGGCAGATGACCCCACGGAGCACTATTGATCTCTGTCAGCGTGCTATGTGATGTTTCAGGACTGTGGTTTATAATCATAGATCCTTACTTTAATTGCTTTTAGTTGCCACTGAATACAAATCAGTGACAATAACAAATGACAGTAAGAAGAGAAAGCTGAAGGAGTTGGGCTATGTTGTGCAAGAACTTGTCAGTTTTTATGGGGATTCACAAGGAGAAAGCAGGATTATCGTTTCATTCATCTATTTAAATTGTTACCAAAAGACATTAATCATTACATTGGATCAGTAGGGAGTAAATGATCCCCACTCAGTTCCACCAGAAAATAAACAAGGCATGTTGAGGACCACAAGTTTTTTGCTTTTTTCTTTTTACCTTTTTGAGTTTTTGGAGGGAGGCCAAAGACAGAGATGTAAGGGGAGACTCTGCACTCCTTTAACAATAATGCTTGCATCTGCATCTGAGAGAAATTCCTTCCTGGTACGGATGTTCACTTGGGATGACCACCTAGGTTTCATCCTAAGCTTCATCATCCAAGAGACTATTGCATGAAAAGGTTGTAAACATGATGTAGCCGAAGCTATCACGGTCGGATTCCGAGACTAAAATCCAAGATAGATCGAAAAAAGGGGGGGACAGGGATCCGGACCGAAATCGGGGCGGAGTACGGGACCGAAGCTCCGTGGGCGAGAGGTACCCAGACGAAGACTTCCCGGGGGCGAAGCTGACTCCGCTGGGCCGAAGGGGACCCGGCCGGTGAAGAGCGAGGCCGAGACCTTTGAAGAAAGAAAACCGAGACCGGTGGCCGACGACGGCTCGGACGAAGAGGTCGGTGAAGATTCAAACTGAGGCCCCTGCAAGAAAAAGAACCAGTCAGTGAGGATCCCGAGCTTCGGCCCAAGAGAACCCCCTCCGACGGCTAAGTTAGCTTCTGAAGAAGATTCGATTCAGAAGGGAAGGAAGAAGAAGAGGCTTAAATGCTTTGGACTATAGTCCTTGGTCAGTCGACATACCTTTTGCAATAAATAGCCGTCTATTTATAATGGAGGATAGAGGTTACTTGGTTGTGGCAGCCGATATAGGACTATGTTTTAGGTTACTGGTAAACCGCCATAGCGCCTAACAACCCACCGGAGTGGGCCGGATACGGCTACTGGGCCGAGGGCCGAGGGCCGCTGTTGGGCCGAATGCCGCTAGTGGGCTGAAGGCCGCTATTGGGCCGAATGCCGCTGGGCTGCTAATGGGCCGAAGGCAATTGGGCTGAAGGCCGCTTGTGGGCCGAGGGCCGCTTTTGGGCTGCTGTTGTTGGGCTGCTGTTGTTGGGCTGTTAATGAGCCGAATCGGATTCTGCCCCATCACATGGCCCCCTACTCTTGTCGTTCTCAATTCCATGAAATGCTGAGAGTAAAATACGAAGCCCTTTCGGAAAAATAATATCTGATATGAACCTTGTCCGAAACTGTTACCACCCGTTTCGAAAACTGGGAGACAAGGCTTCGCCTTAGGTCGGCCGAGGGCTGGTGACAAACAGCCTCGTCTCAGGCCGGGACCCTGTCGTAGACACCTTCGTCTTAGGCCGAGACTTTGTGACGAATACCTTCGCCCCCAATTGTGAAAGGGCAAGGCTTTCAGAATACTTTGGGACACTAGGCAAGAGCGGGAAAGACCTCGAGTCTCCCACCTTCACGGTCGTGTCACAACAAACACAGGACACGTGTTTAACATCCAGCCGGACTGCCGAAAGCACAAAAGGATCTCAGCCGTTAACAACGATCACTTGGATCGCGGTCACTTCGGCTCTCTGCCCAAGACTTCACCTAGATCACCGCCTCTCCAGCCCCCGGCACGAGGATCGAGACACGTGGCGAGCATCCGGACGAATAGCCGAAGGGTTCGGCCGCATCCGGCAGTTGATTGCCTCTTCTCGATCCGACAGCCTGCTCGTCATCATGGCGAAGGACGGGACACGCGTCGAACATCCGAGCAAGGCGGAGCCGAGGGGTGGGAGGATCTCGGCCGTCGGTTCGCCACCCGACCCCCTTAGGTCCTCCTATAAATACCAGCCCCCTTCACCTTATCACTGTTCCTTCGCCTGCTCTCTCTTCCTCTCCGCACCAGTGCGTTCCCGCGAGCAGCTCCGCGAGCGTCTTTGCTTCTCCGACCGCGAGTGTGCTATCGAGGGCATTTGGGGACGTCCTGTCCATCGCCGGTGAGTTCCTTGTCGCCGGGGAGTTCTTTGTCGCCAGGGAGTTCCTTGTCTGAGGGTAAGCCTCAGCTCCTGCCTTCTCTTTTTTTCGATTCATGTTCAGTAGTTCTTCTTCGGCCGAAAGCAGCTCGTCATGCTCCTCTTCTAGACCTACTTCCCAGTCCTCTCTGTCATCTCCCTTTTCTTCGAACTCTTTCCTTTCCGTTATGGCGGACGAAGCAGAACCGGTTCCGGCTGCTGCTGAGCCTACCACTATGGGTCGTCGTCAGGCCGAGACGGTCTCGGATGTAGCTAGTGCTCTTGATGTCAAGGGAATCAAGATCATAACTAACTACTATCTGATTCCCTCTTGGATGATTCCCATCCGGCCCGGGAGGCGTACCAGAGCCAACACCGTTCGGCCGGGCTGCTTCTCGATCTATGAGCACAGCTTTCAGGCGGGCTTTCACCTTCCCCTTCATTCTTTTGTTGTAAACCTTTTGAGCTTTTACGGACTGGCCCCGTCTCAATTCTTCCCGAATTCCTGGCGGACAATCTATGCTTTTCTGGCCCTGAACGCTATTCTCGACTTCAACCCCTCTGTAAATATCTTCCGCTATCTTTTCAAGATCAAACCTCAGGGGAAGTCTTCTTGGTTCTGCTTCGTCCCCCACTTCGACCGGGGGATCTTCTCCGGGAAGCCCTCGTCTATTCATCATTGGAAGGAGGACTTCTTTTTCATTTCTCTGCCGGAGGAGGATAAGGGTATTTGGCCCTTTCCTACCGAATGGGCACCCTTGGCCGAGGGCATTTCCGACTGTCCAACTCTCAGCTCCGAGCATCTTGCTGATGCTCACCTCTTCGAGGATGAGGCTCCGTACAACATTGCGGAGCTTCTCGAGGACGAGGACAGGATCATAGAGATGGGAGCCTGGCCGGACCTGTCGCACTCTCCTGCCCGGGCCTTTCCCTACCTTCCTCTCGAAGATGCCTCGGGAGAGGCCGAGGCGAGAGCTACCGCGACTAGGGCTCCGGTCGAAGCCCGTCCGTCTGAAGGGGGTGCCGAAGCTACGGCCGAGGGTAAGTCGGCTTTAGGTCAAAAGTCACTGTTTGAACTTTTGCTAACTCTTCTTCTTTTCTCCTTTCAGAGATGTCTGGTCTCCGGGGCCTTATGAGCTGGATCTCCAAGCAGTCCGCACCGTCTCGACCGTCCCAGCCGCGGCCTGCAGAAGGGAGGGTGGCCGAAGGAGTTTCGGCCCCGGGCGCTCGGACCACGAGGCAGACAGCGGCTTCCGCCGAAGGCCGCGCTGCCGCGACTGCTCTCGAGAGGGAGCGACAGAAGGGGAAGGAGGTCGCCAGGGGGAGTGGGCGGCCCGAGAAACGAAGGCGCCCGGATGACCTCGACGAGAGGGAATCCGCCCCGGCGACCAAGAGGCCGATGTCGGGAAGGGACGCTCCGCTCTCGTCGCCTCCCCAGCCGCAGAGGGGCAATTCCCATTCGGCTACCGGGGCCGCCGCGGAGACGCTGTCCTATCCTTTCGAGGCGGCCGGGACCCACATGTCCTGGGAGTATGGGCACAAGCCATGGCGGCCGGACACGGGGGTATTTACAGACAATAGTCTGGATGACTCCCGGACGTGTCTGCGCCTGACTCGGGGCTTGACCCTCCCGATGGCTGGGGACGAGATCAGGGAGCTTTCTTCGGAAGGCTTGTCCCTGCAATGCGTCCGACACGCCGTCCAGGTGAGATCTCCTTCGTCCTCACTTCTCGTTTCCGTTAATTGCTTTGGCTCATGTTTTTCTTTCTTTCTGCTATAGGCCGCGGTCATGTGCGGGGCTCTTGCTCGCCGCCAGGCCCTCATCCAGCAGAAACTTCAGGACATCGACCAGGCCTCGGACCAGCTGGCTTTTGGCAAAGTGGCCTCGGTGCGGCGCGATCTCGAGGCCAGCATCGATGTCCTCATTGGGGCAAACTCGCGGCTGCGGTCCGAGCTGGACGGGCAGAAGTAGGTGATCAACACCACCTCAGAGGCCAAGAAGAAGGCCGAGAAGGAGCTAGACCGGGCCCGGGCCAAGATGGCGTCCTTGAATGCCGAGATTCAAGACAAGGGCAAGGAGCGGGACGAGGAGCGCCGCCGCCACGCCGAGGAGGTATCGGCCTTGAAGGCGGACTTAGAGGCCAAGACCAAGGAAGCCGATGACGTTGCTCGCACGGCTGTGGCGAGCTATAAGGAGGGCCCTGAGTACGCCGACGAGATGCTCGAGGTCGGGGCTAAGACGGCCTCGACCATGTTCGATCTGGGGATGGCCATTGCCCAAAAGGCGTGTCCGGACATAGATCTGACCGGCTTTGGCTTCCCCTCCGATGAAGAGGGCAAAGAGATCTTAGCCTGGTGGCGAGAGCTCAAGGCCGAGAGAATCCCGGTTTCTCCGGAAGATACCGCGGCGGGTTCGGGCCGTGCTTCTCCTCCAGCGTCTCCCGGCCATACTCCTGTTGACGTGGACGGCGACGATGCCGAAAGCTGATCCGGGGGCTTGTCCCGGTTATTTTTGCTTTCAAAATGCCGAGGCTAGGCACACGGCCCGTTTTTGTACTTGTGTATATATAGAAATGATTTGCATTTGCTTGCTTCATGGCATGTCTTTCTGAGTAGATAGCCGAATTCGGTCCTGTACGTGGCCGAAGCCATGCCGCTCCCGATACGGTTTGCATGGCCGAAGCCACTCCCGGTAAGGTTTACACGGACTTAGAGTAGTGCCGCTCTCGATACGGTTTGCATGGCCGAAGCCACTCCCGGTACGGTTTACACAGACTTAAGAGTAGTGCCACTCCGATACGGTTTGCATGGCCGAAGCCACTCCCGGTACGGTTTACACGGACTTAGAGTAGTGCCGGACACAATACTTCAGAACAAAAAATACATTCATGGTGTTCGGCTGAACCCCGGGAAAATAACTTACATGAAGTAGCGCCGAAGGTGCTCCACATTCCAGGTGCGAGGGAGAGCCTGGCCCGAAAGGGTCTCCAGCCGATAGACCCCTCGTCGGATTACTTATCTCACGCGATAAGGGCCCTCACAGTTCGGAGAAAGCTTCCCTGCGGCTTCGGCTGGCTTGGACGCGTGGGCGTTCCCAACACGAGGTTCCCGGATTCAAAACTTCGGGGCTTCACTCGAGCGTTGTGATATCTCGCCATGCGTTGCTGATATGCCGCCAGCCGAATGCGAGCTTGATCCCTTGTCTCTTCTATAAGATCGAGGTGATCCCTCAGGGCTTCATCATTAGCCTTCGGATCGTAAGTAAGAACCCTCGGCGACGGCAAGCCGACTTTAATAGGAATAACTGCTTCCACCCCGTAAGCCATTCGGAATGGGGTTTCTCCGGTAGGGGTTCGGCTTGTTGTCCGATAAGCCCATAGAACGCTTGGCAGCTCTTCGACCCATCAGCCTTTAGCCTTGCCGAGGCGAGTCTTCAGTCCTCGCAATAGGCTTCGGTTAGTGACTTCGACTTGGCCATTCATCCGAGGGTGTGCTACCGAAGCGAATTTATGTAGAATACCGAAGCTTGCACAGTTGTCTTTGAACCGATGGCTGTCGAACTGCTTGCCATTATCTGAGATGATTGCCCGAGGGATGCCGTAGCGGCAAATGATGGACTTCCATACGAAGTTCCATGCATTACTATCGGTTATAGACGTGAGGGATTCGGCTTCGACCCACTTGGTGAAGTAATCCACCGCCACAATAAGGAATTTCCTTTGGCCGGTGGCCATGGGAAAAGGTCCCAAGATATCAATCCCCCATTGGGCGAAAGGCCAAGGGTCCGATAGAGGTGTCAGGAGGGTTGCCAACTGGTGAATGAGGGAGCTATACCTCTAGCACTGGTCACAGCAGGAGACGAGAGCAGCTGCGTCCTCCCAGAGTGTCGGCCACCAGTACCCTTGCCTTAAGAGTTTATGGGTCAAGGCCCTTCCTCCTACGTATGCTCCGCAAATTCCTTCATGTACCTCCCGGAGGGCATAGTCGGCTTCGGCCGGGCCAAGACATCGAAGGAGTGGCCGGCCGAAGGACTTCTTATATAGCATACCCTCCTGAATTAAAAAATGAGAAGAGCGCTGCCGGACGCGCCTTACTTCCTTTGGATCGAACAGGACCTTCTCTCGGAGGAGAAAAGAGATCAAGGGAGTCATCCAGGTCTCTGCTTTGGATTCATTCACTTGCATGACCTCGGATTCGCCGAGACTCGGCTCCGACAGTTCTTCCACTAAGACCATTCGGCCTCCTCCCCCATCTTGAGTCGATGCTAGCCGGGAAAGGGCATCGGCTCGAGTGTTTTCGGCCCGAGGGATCCGTACAATCTCAAAATAAATAAATTCAGCTAGGATCTTGCGAGTTACCTGGAGATAGGACGCCATCAATGCGTCCCGGGCCTCGTACTCCCCGGTGACTTGGTTGGCGATGAGCGGAGAGTCGCTGAACGCCCTTATCCTTTGCGCGCCGAGCCTTCTAGCGGCTCGAAGTCCTGATATAAGGGCTTCGTACTCAGCGGCATTGTTGGTAGCCGGGAAGGAGAAGCGCAGTGCATACTCCGTGACGACCCTTTCTGGAGATGCCAAGATCCACCCGGCACCACTGCCCGAAGAGCATGCGGACCCATCAACGTATAGTTGCCATTCATCCGCCGTAAACAAAGGAGCCGAAGCGACTTCGGCTTCAGGATTTGCTCTGACTTCCGACTGAGGGGCCGAGGATGCTTCGGGAGTGAGCTCGGCAATGAAGTCAGCCAAAGCTTGAGCTTTTATTGTTGTCTGAGGCCCGTAAGAGATGTCGAACTCTCCCAGTTCGATGGCCCATTTCGCTAGCCTCCCGGACACTTCTGGCCGAGAGAGGACTTGCTTCAAAGGTTGATCTGTGAAGACCTTTATTGAATGCGCGAGGAAATAGGGCCGGAGCCTCCTCGCGGAAGCGACGAGGGCCAAGGCCAGCTTTTCAAGAGCCAGATACCGAGGCTCTGCTCTATAGAGGGCTCGGCTTATATAATAAACTGGCCTCTGTACGCCATCTTCTTCCCGGACGAGGACGGCACTGATAGCTGCTTCAGACGCGGCAAGATAAACGAACAACTGCTCTCCTCGGACCGGCTTAGACAAGATGGGAACATCGGAGAGATAAGCTTTCAACTGATCGAAGGCCGACTGACACTCATCCGTCCAGGAGAAATTGCTAGTCTTCTTCAACAGTTTGAAGAAGGGGAAACAGTGATCCGCCGCTCTTGACATGAAGCGGCTTAATGCGGCAATCCTTCCACTTAACTTTTGAACCTCTCGGACGTTGGCCGGAGGGTGCATTTGGATAATGGCCGCAACCTTCGCGGGATTTGCTTCCACCCCTCGGCGGGTAACCATGTAATCGAGGAACTTCCCGGAGGCCACGCCGAAGGCGCACTTGGCAGGATTCAACTTCATTTTATACCTGCGTAAGGTGGAGAATGTCTCGGCCAAATCGGCCAGATGGTCCACAGCGGCTTTTCACCAGCATGTCGTCGATATAGACCTCCATATTGCGGCCGAGCTGCGGAGCGAACATCCTGTTGACGAGACGTTGATAAGTTGCTCCGGCATTCTTTAGGCCGAATGGCATCCGGGTGTAACAGTATAAGCCGAGGTCCGTTGTAAAGCTTGTTTTGTCCTCGTCGTCCGGATGCATTCGGATTTGGTGATAGCCTGAATAGGCGTCGAGGAAGCTGAGCAGTTCTTGGCCGGAAGTGGCATCCATCACCTGGTCTATCCGAGGCAGCGGAAAACTGTCCATCGGACAGGACTTGTTGAGGTTGGTGAAGTCTACACACATTCGCCACTTGCCGTCCTTTTTGGGCACCATCACTACATTAGCGATCCATTCGAGATGATGCACCTCTCGGAGATGTCCCGCGTTTAGCCCCTTTTGTACTTCAGCCTGGATGGTCATCCTCCTTTCTTGATTGAAGGTACGCCGCTTCTGCTTGACCGGAGGCTGGTTCGGGTCGACATGGAGTCGATGCTCTGCCACCTCCGGTTTGACTCCAGGCATGTCCGAAGGAGACCAGGCGAAGACATCGAGGTTTTCCTTCAATAATCCGACAAGTCTATCGGCTTCAATCTTCTCGAGGCCGGAACCTATCATTAGTGTTCGGCCTTCTCCTCTCGGAACTGGAACGGTTGTAAGTTCCTCTCCCAGGGATGCTTCAGCTGAAGATTCGATCGAAAGGGATTCGGCCGCAGCCTTCCCTTTGACCGAAATCATATAACATTGCCGGGCAGCTTCCTGATTTCCCTTGGCTTCGCCGATTCCGTGGCCGGTGCGGAACTTCAGCTTCTGATGGAAAGACGAAGGTACAGCTCCAATTCCTCCGATCAGCCTTCGGCCAAAAATGGCGTTGTAGGCCGAATCGACCTTTACGATGGCAAAATCCTTTTCAACGGTCAACTGCTGAGGGGCTGTATCGAGGGTTACAGGTAGCCGAACGATGCCTTCTACTCGGCAAGGTGAACCATTAAAGCCGAATAGAGGCCCCCAGTGAGGCTTCATGTCAGCCCCATTCAAACCTATCTTTAAAAAACAATCATAAAAAAGTACATTGGGAGCACTTACATTATCAACAAAGATACGATGAACATCGTAACTTTTCATTACAGCATTTACAACAAGGGCATCGTCGTGAGGGACCTGAACGTCGGTCAGATCCTCCTGGCCGAAGATGATGTCTTCTTGACGAAACCGCTTCAGCCCGGCATTGATTGCTGCTATCTCTGCCGCAGCATCGGCTCGACGACGCTTTGCTCCCTCTCCCGGTCCTCTGGATATCATCATAATCGACCCGGCACTGGGTCGTTGGTGTGATGCTTCCGCCGTGGCTGAAGTCACCTTCGGCTGAGGTGGGGTTTCTTTATCCGAGAGTTGCCATTGCCTTGCTGCTTCGGGGACGTCCCGAATCTGCCGCTGTTGAGGTTGCACTCGCCGGTACTGCGGTAGACGGCCTTCCCGGATGAGGAGATCAATCTCCTCCCGAAGGTGCCGGCATTCGTCAGTCGAATGGCCGGTTTCCCGATGGTACTCGCAGTATTTGCGGGAGTCCCTTCGGCGAGGATCAGTCTTGATGCGCTCAGGCTGCCGAAGCATACCTTTCACCTCCATGAGCATCCGGGAGGGTGGTGCAGGTAGTGGCAGATACCACTGCTGCGGATCCGGACGCTTTTCTCGGTCCCATTCTTCTCTCCCGTATCGCTTGCGAGAGGGTTCCTGATCTTCCGGACGAGGACGAACTGCTGGAGGGGTAGCCGCCGATACTACCTCGGCAGTACTCTTGCCCTTGGACATCATCAGGGCCTCCCGGTTGATATATTTATGGGCCCGAGCCACAAGGTCCTGGAAGGTGGGAGGATGGCGCTTCCCGATAGAGCTGAGAAGCCCTTCGTCCGTATATCCACTTATTACGGCCGAGACCGCAATCGAACTATCCAGGTTTGGAATCTGGGCTGCTTCGGCCCGGAACTTGGTAAAATACTCTTGAAGGGTCTCGGTCGGTCCTTGCCGAATGGCAAGCAAACTGGCCGAGGTTTTACATTGCCGAGTGGCATCATAGAATTGGTCGATAAACAGTTGGCCTAACTATACTAGAGAGTGAATGGAATTGGGGGCCAACGTCTCAAACCAAGTCAAGGCTGTTTTTTCTAGGGTGAGGGGGAAGAGACGACAGTGAACTACCTCGAAAACCCCTCGGACGGAGAGGTAGGAATTGAATATCTGGAAGTGGCAGACCGGATCTGTCATTCCATCATATAGAGGCCCTTTCGGCAGTTTAAAGTTAGAAGGTACCTCGATGGCCAGAAGCTCTGGAGAGAAAGGAGTCTGCTCCAGGATGGTGCTGGCGAGAGACGCTCCATACGGCTGGGATACTATCTGCTGCATTTCCTTCCTCATCACCGTCAGCCGTCGGTCCAGATCAGGGGTGGTTGAAGTGGTGGCCAAACGTCCTTTGGCCTTGGTCGGATGAAATCCGGACGAAGCATAGTCCGGCTCCGTCAGGATATGATTGGCGCGAGGGACTCGGCCTAGCGGCCCGAACGGCTCGCTGCTTGCCGAAACTGCCTCGTCGTGGAATGCCCGCGAGGGTGTTGGCTGTATCCTCGCAGCTTGAGCAGGACATAATTGAGGAGGAGGCGGTACCTGCTGTGGGGGCTGATTCAGCAACCCCATATGCTGGGCGATGGCAGACACTATATCTCGCAAGGGCGCCAAGGAGGTGACAGTAGCGGTCAGCGTGGCCACTTGCTGCTGGAGTTCTTCCACCCGGTCGTCTTTGGGAGCGAGGGACTCCGGTATAACTGAACGGGCAGAACCTTGCGGAAGAATGGACGGAGTACCTTCGGAGTGGAGTGCCAGCTCTGCAGTCGCCCGCGTCTCCACCTCGTCTTAGCCGGATCGTCTGGTCACCGAACGATGAGACATGACCTCTCGTTAGTTTCCCACAGACAGCGCCACATGATGTAGCCGAAGCTATCACGGTTGGATTCCGATACTAGAATCCGAGATAGATCGAAAAAAGGGGGCGACAGGGATCCGGACCGAAACCGAGGCGGAGTACGGGACCGAAGCTCTGTGGCCGAGAGGTACCCGGACGAAGACTTGCCGACTCCGCTGGGCCGAAGGGGACCCGGCCGGCGAAGAGCGAGGCCGAGACCTTTGAAGGAAGAAAACCGAGACCGGTGGCCGAGGCCGGCTCGGACGAAGAGGTCAGCGAAGATTCAAACCGAGGCCCCTGCAAGAAAAAGAACCAGTCAGTGAGGGTCCCGGGCTTCAACCCAAGAGAACCCCCTCCGACGGCTAAGTTAGCTTCTGAAGAAGATTTGATTCAGAAGGGAAGGAAGAAGAAGAGGCTTAAATGCTTTGGACTATAGTCCTTAGTCAGTCGACATACCTTTTGCAATAAACAGCCGTCTATTTATAACGGAGGATAGAGGTTACTTGGTTGTGGCAGCCGATATAGGACTATGTTTTAGGTTACTGGTAAACCGCTATAGCGCCTAACAACCCACCGGAGTGGGCCGGATACGGCTACTGGGCCGAGGGCCGCTGTTGGGCCGAATGCCGCTAGTGGGCTGAAGGCCGCGATTGGGCCGAATGTTGCTGGGTTGCTAATGGGCCGAAGGCAATTGGGCTGAAGGCCGCTTGTGGGCCGAGGGCCGCTTGTGGGCCGAGGGCCACTTGTGGGCCGCTGTTGTTGGGTTGTTGTTGTTGGGCTGTTGTTATTAGGCTGTTGTTGTTGGGCTATTAATGGGCCGAATCGGATTCTGCCCCATCAAAACAAAATCTATATTTTATTCCAATGCCTATAACTTTTTAAGGTAATCAGTCATTCAAAATAATTGCTTACCAAACAGACAAATAAAAATTTGAGAATCTGCTACTGCATGTTGTAGCTGTTGATGCCATCAACTCTCAGTGGTATCCAGACTTTCCTAAGGCCCAATTTTGCACTTGCCTAAAATAGCAAGCTATTGCATAGACCAATTCTTTTGAGCACTGATGGAAATCAAAAGAGGAAGAGAGCTTCCTTTAAACATGAGAATGTTTGGTTTAGGCCTCAACACCTAATCTTGGTACCAGGTATAATATCAAGATCTAGAAGTTGCAAATGAAATTGAGGCAGTGGGATAAAATGAATTTCTTCGATGCTAGAACCAGATTACAAGATCTTGTAGATCATCATAATACTATTGACTCTGGGCCTATTAATACTGAATCTATCAAGGATGGGGAAGAGGTTACTAGAAGTCTCAAGCAAGCCATTGGAGGAGAGTAATGGTACCCAACTAATTGAGAAAAGGATGAACAAATAGAAAATACCACAAAATCAATTGAAAAGCTACACCAACAGGTTAACATTCTATAAATGAAGGAAGATTCATCATGTGCCTCCTTTCCCTTTTAGTATAAAACACATACCATCCCTATTTCCTTTCGATTAAAGTAACTGAAAACCTGACATCTTTGCATGCTTATATATACGCAATAATTGTAAATAAAATAGTTCGAACAATAGACAGGTTCAGCAACTTAGCATATGACATGGGTATTATTGGACGTCATTATTTTCAATTTGCAAAACAACAAATTGGGGATACAAGAAGCATAAAGGTACAAGCTACTGCATAGCTCCTGTATACGATCAAGAGCATGCATATTATCTAATGTGTGCAGTGATGGGGAAAGACCACCATGCAGACAGAACATTCTACAGCCCATCCTATTCACTGTGTCAGAAGTGACCAGAAGCCATGTTTGATAAAATAAAAGGTTCTCCCATAAATAGCCAAGTTCAGTCACCTAGGAACACATAATATAAAAAGATTTAAGGTTGCAAAATGGTTAACTTGGTCTAGATCAATAGATACCTTTGCCTAATTCTGCTGTAAGAAATCTCCCTGTTTTCCTTCTCTCTTATGGGTATGGAGATTAGACAAGTGGAGAAAATTTCCTTTAGGAGACAACAATTGAAATTTTCGCAGCACTGCCCTTGGTCAAATGGGGAGCTCTCTCTGGACTCCTTTGCCAGGGACAAGTAGCTGCAAACATTTCCACCACAACATAGAAACCCAAAACGATGCAAATCAACAATGGATATTTTAATCAGATTTAACATTGGCGGCAACATGCAAATCAACTCACGATCACACCCATAGATCTTCCCCTTCTCACAAGAATCGTATTAACAACAACCCCTTGGGCAGAATTTAAATAAAAAGGTCCAAAAAAAGAATTTAAAAAACGAAGGGAGGGGCGCAAAAGAAAAGAACCAACTTAGTCTACGCTCTGATGAACAATTAAGACGCCCCCCCCCCCCCCAAACAAAAACAAAAAAAATCGAGCAAACCCCAGAACCCAAAAACATCAGAAAAAAAAAAGAGAATTCCTAGCTAGCCGACCTATACTAACCAGCGATTGCCCACGAATCATCAAAAAACGACACTTAGTTGCCAAGACAGGTTTTCGCATAACATACTTCCTCATTTCTCAATCCGTTTGACATTGATCTGAGAAAAGGAAAGCACAGCAGCACCTAACACCATGATCGCCAAAGAAAAAGGGGGAAAAAAAAAGCCACCACTCCCCGGCAGGGACGTGGTTGAGGGCGACGCCAGTGGAGGAGAGGGCTTGCTGGACAGAGCTGAGGATCTTATTGGTGTCACCATAGGCGTAGACGGTGACCATGCCCCAGTAGCCAGCGACCATTACCTGATTTGTTGGGGTTTTGTTCGAAATACGCAGAGGGCGTAGTGGGAGGAGAGGAGGAAGTGGCAAGGAAGAAGACTGCAGAGAAGACCGGGGCGAGAGGGAAGTAGAAACGAGGAGGATAAATGGGAGGCAAAGCTGTGGCAGCGAGCAAAAGGGGGCGGATCTGCAGTGGCGCACACGCAAATGTGGGGATCTGAGGCACGCGATGGTCTCTGCGGCAGGATGGAGCATAACAGCTGGGGAAAAACCGTAGAGAGTTGCAGTTGGAGAATGGGAATCGGGGTAGGAAAACCTGATCTGAAGTACTTCAATCGGAGCGATTTGAAACTCACCCCGCACCGGCCATATTCGGGGCGACCCAAAAACAAATTTTCGAATCAACACCATGATCCGAATCCGATCTTTGACGCAGATCCGGGGCGGGTTTTCAGATCCCGTCGATCCATTGACACCCCTACCTTCTAACATGAACCACACATCATCCTCCTGTCGGCCATAAGCAATGCGCCTAGTCCACAGGATCCCATCCTCCTAAATCGTTGCCAATTTGAGAAGAATGGCATGGGATTACAAGTGTCTCGCCATGTCATTGCTCTGTTGGGGAACGAGCCAAAAGTTTTTCCTCGGGAGATTAGTCAAAGACTCAAAATAAATAATTGTTTAACTAAAAATAACTATTTCATTACAATGAACTTGAAAAGCATTTCAATACAAAACTCCAAACTTTTGTCATGTCTGTCAGAATCCCGGGAAAAACAGAAACGCAACGAGCCCTTTCAAGCCACTACTGGCTCTGCATCATAAGTTTCCGGCAAATTTTTATTTGATATAAGCGGCTGAATAATATTCAACTGATTTTGCATCTTATTGCAAAGATTGATTTTGACAAAGTTGTAATAGAAAAAATTTCTCTCTATCTGCCGCTCAAAGTGTTCACATTACTGGTGACAAAATCAATGACATCTGCCAACAGCGAGAATAAATAAAACCATCTCTCCTACGTCATTACCAATACAGACCAGATAATAGCACAGGAACCCCATGCTGACCAACACCAGTTAGGTGTCCTATCTTAGTACAACATTCAGCTTATTCTGAACAGCATCTCTGACACCCCACTGCACAAAAATTACAAATAATGATGATCATAAAATTAGAATAGCTATTAGCTTGGAAATATCTACATGACACTTTCTGTACCTGCAACTGGTTTATCTCGTCGTCTGTCAGGGAACGTTCCATCGAGCGATAAGCAATTCTATAACAATGGCTAGTCATTCCTTTCTTGTTAGTAAAATTGTCAATCAACAGGACCTAGAAGCAGATGGCAAGTGATACACATGAATGTCAATGAGAACTTGCATAGAGAACTGTGGACACTTATTAATTGGAAGCTAGGAATCAAAGAGCAGCTAACTTATACGTAAGATGAATCATCAGAGCACTTATTTGTGTGCATGCATATGCATGTGGAGTAATCATGGATGTGCAAAATATCAGAGCAAAGCGCATGTTAGAGACGCCAAGAAATGCCTAGTGCGTGTATATAGTGATTGTGCATGTGCATGCATGCATATAGGCATGTATTTGTGTTTTCATGTGTGCATTATGTGTGTATACGTGCATACTCATGGGCATGCATGCATAGTGATCATGCTTGTGCAAAACATCAGACATCAAATACACGGGGCAAAAAGCACATATTACAAAGGCTGAAAAATGCCAAAATTGAGTGTATAGAGTGGCGCATGGTTGTAAAAATAACAGATATCAAGTACAAGAAGCAAAGAGTGTGTGCATGTGCGCAGCCGTGCATATGTATGCGTACATAATGATCATAGTTGTGCAAAATACCGATACTAAATACAAGCAAATAGCATGATTACACAGGCTGAATTTATACCTACATGCAGATTGTCTTATGTCCCACGAACAAGGGCAAAGGTCATACACATACATACCTACATAGAATATGCAGAGTGCCCCCAGCAACAAGGAGGGACAGTTTGTGGCCGTCAATTGTAAAACGTTTACAGTCATCACTTTTAAAATGTTAATGGGTTGTTTAGATGTGTAGTTTTCGTGGTAGACTGGGGGAATGAAAAATACAAACCCAATGAAAGAAAGGTCCAACCCCAATAAACTCACACACCTATTTCTCACAGGCTGCATCAGTCCTCTAGCAGCTACAAGCAAGAAAAGCAGATCTTTCACACCCTCTCCTCTCTCCCCCTTCCCTTTTCTACAGTCCTTTGATCCCTTTCTTACTTGTTTCTAGACATACCAAGAACTCGAATCAGGTCTGGCAGATCAGTATAAAACTTACTAGAGTAGGGTGAGCCCACCACAACTAACAGATCTTGAAACAATGATTAACAGTCTATGGGGCTGGGTGAGGGGTGATTAAGTTGGAACTTGTTAATGGGCTGGAAAGCAAGGTCTCGTTCCAGTGAGAATTGAACTTGTCAATTAGTAGGTCAGTACCATTTTGGTAAGAATTGAAAGAGACAATATGTATGAACTGAATTCTCACCAATCTGACAAAAGAAATTAAGTTGACCCTTTTCCATTAATAATACGTTCCCTATCGAGTATGATTCGCATTTATCAAAATGTGGCTCACCTGTAAGTTCTCAAGCATGTTTTTCCTAATCCTGTGAACTTATTACATATACCTCTACTCCCACCCTAAAAGGTACACTAGACTCAGACTGCCATATTCATCCTAGATGATTTGCCAACATAGTTAACAGTTCTGATTCTGCAGTTCTTGTTAATGTAGATCAAACTTGCATCTTAATCATGACGTAATGTGCCTCTGCTGACTAGCTATTTCATGAAAAAACAATAACCACCAGGAGCACTAAAACTGCATTGATTTTAAAACTAATTAAATTCAAAGATTGCAATTGATAAGCATGAATAAAATAGTTGCCAAGATAAGGAGTCCCATTTATTAAAGTATATGTACACACTAAAAACTGGCACTAAATTTAGAATTCAAGTAGGTCAAACTCCATTTAGGAACTTCAGTACTCTGGAAACATCAAATGGATATATGCACAAAATATTCACATCAAAATAATAGAAATCTAGCTTTTCCTGAATTCATCAGGGGCAGCAAAATCACAAGGTATTTACTTTTTCAATGTGTTCAACTATGATAATGCAAAGATGACTGATATAGTTTCAAAAGATGTCCAAGTTCAGTGATAGTCAAACTAGAAACTGCTTTCTACTGTCATACCATTACATGTTCAGTGATAGTCAAACTAGAAATTAACTGCAATCAAACATTACTTCTGCTACATGAAGGAGTATGACAGTTTCTCTTATTTTCTGTGCAGAAGAGAGTACTATCATACCAACTTAAAAATTGTTTCAAACAACACAGATCTTGAGCTGTTAAATGAGAATGAGATTGAATGAAAAACTAAAAGATAAAATAGTATTTTTGGCAATACCTCCTCTACAAGGTCCCCAGCAATTCCTCTGACAACTTCACATAAATTGTTCTCAGTAAATGAATTGCTGATCCAAAAACTAATATCTTTGTAGCAAGGAGGAAACTGCAAGGAAGATAATTATCAGTAAGCTGACATCAGCCTCCAATGAGTCTAATATTCAATTTGTGAATGACAACATTGGGGCAAATTTTTACAATTAATTGAAATTTTGGTACAACAAGCATTTGGAAAAAAAAAGAACACAAAAGAGAGGTTTGGCACATAAAATAATGAGTAATGCTAGTATACCATACTTCTAAAAATGTGTACTACACTCATCAGGAGCCATCTGATCTTCACATCAGACGGTTCTTTTTAAGCATCTTTACCACATTGCCAAATAACTTTTAACTAGGTCTGTCCCAGAAGCTACCAACAGAAGCTATCCGATGAAAAGATTGGATGGCTCTCGAGGAGTGGAGTGTACCATACCTTTTAAATTGTGGTGTGCTAGCATTCCTCAAAGAATACAACAGCAGTTTAAATCTTTTAGTGCATCTCAATGTACATGTACAACAAAGCACATTCACTCGATATAAGTCCTCAGACACTACCGATAGCATATAGCATACTGATCAACAAATAGAAGTTTAGGTCACATCAGTTACATTCCATTCTCATACTATCATAAAATCGTATTCCATTAATTGAATGGAGGTTCCATTTCTTGATCTCTTGCTTTTGGGCTTCCTTTGCTGTGGATAGAGAATTGTTAGGACTGGTAACTGGCTGTGAACAGAGTTCGTCTTTGGCTACTGTCCAAGGACGTGTCACCTGTGCTGGAGGTTCAGTGGGAGAGGAGGATGTTCCTGGTGAGTGTACTTGATAGTGGAGGGAAGATTGGTGGGAATGGCAGTGGATCTCCAGGTGGTAACAGAGGTCAAAGACAGGAGGTGGAGGTGGGACTGGGGTAGGTGGCTCCATCACGGTTGCCCACTCAAGTTTGTATGATTTGGATTGCCGATGGGCATTTCAAAGCTTAGGGTTAGCTAGTACATTGGCTTGCCGGTGAAGCTACTGGGCCACGGGGTGGACTGGTCAACCGAGACTTGGACTATGGGCATCAAGCATCTCGGTGACAGATGACATTACCCAACAAGGGTAATAATGGGATCAACGATCTGAATCGCCATATTGGTTTCTTCCAAACTGATAGCATCCCTGTGCAGGGAGGATGGCAACAACCCTGTGAAGGGCAGATGCAACATGACTTCCTCCTCCAGCCTCAACAGAGGATAGGTGACTGGTCAACAGCTGGAGGTGGCAATTTTAAGGTCCAGAGGTTTGCTTTTGCTCATGCAGTGTGGCAGGAACCCATGCATCTTCCAGAAGAACCCTCCATCATGGGACTTTGGCGGAAAAGAGGAGTTTTGGAGGATATTTTGGCAAACTCTTTTAGTGTGTTTGAAGGCAAGAAAGAAGACCCTAGATGCTGCCCAAGGGTGCTGCAGAACGACAATTGTGAACTTATTATTTTCATTGTACTGTGCATTCTGAAAGATAAAAGAATAAAAAAAAATAAGTGGTTTATTGATATGGTTTGAATGACCAACCTCTGCAATCTTTGTGGTTCATGCATATGGTTTGAATGACCAACCTTGTAATTTTGGTGGTTCATTAATATGGTTTGAATGACCAAACTTTGTAATTCTTTGTGGTCCATTCATATGGTTTGAGTGGCCAGTAGTTTGGTTCATTTGTATGGTTCAAATCACCAATGTTGGTTTATTCATACCATATGAATGAACCGTTATTGTTATGATTATTGATTAGTGGGCGGCCGTTGTGCCCGATTAATCGAATCACCATGTTGCGCTGCATTCTAAGTGAAGGACCATTTGCAATCAATAGGCTCTCCTCTGCATCAGCGAAGCAGCTACTTCAAAACCAGGTGTCCCAGGGAGACTGGCAGGTAGGCAACTCGGTCTCCCAGCAGCATGGGCACTGGCTTCTAAGCCTTTGCTAGGCCTTGCCTTGCACCCTCTTTATCCTGACATCTCACAAACCCCAAACATCAATATTATGACTCCTACAAGTCATACCGAGTCACACCAATGGGCAAACCATGTTTATAACTAGTGAGGGCTAAGCCTCATTATGCCCCCAATGCCTCAAGAGCCTTCCACAAAGCATCTCATAAATGCCTCAAGGCATTTTAAACTATGCACAAAAGGGATACATGTCATGAACAGAAAACACAACAGTTAACCATCACCAAACAGAGTTTCAGGATCTGAAAATAAAAACAAACTTGTGGTTACATAATCCACACTGAAGATATTTCAAACAAAAACATATCAGACTTCATCAGCATTTTATTAATCACAAACGAAGTACACTAACAACACAAGGCATGACTAGCCTAAGAACATGACTCCAATGCAAAGAGAATTAGGAAAATAAAAAAACAACTAAAGATTGTATACAGTGTCAAGTAACCTTGAAACATTGATCATGACCAAAGTACAATTGTTGCATACAATGTCGAGGAATCATGAAACATTTGTCATGACAAACGTACAATTGTTGCATATGCTGGCCTTTTTGCTGGCAGCATGAAATAGTTTCTAGCATCTTGGAATTCTGGCAATTTGCAAGAACTGCGTCAATTTGCAGAATGTAACTCATACCTTAGAAAAGGACTTAAACTTGACACCGAGCTGGCCTTCAGAAAACTGCAAAGAACAACTAAGTCAGGGTCCAACACTGAAGGTTTGTGTTATAACATAGCAAAGCTATTGGAAAATGACAAAAGATTCTTTTTTGGAAATTATCGTGCATTATATGACCAATTTTATCATGAAAAAATAGAGGCAATAATGTTGAGGAGAGGTTCCTACATCGCTCACAATAAGAAGAGACAAACTGGATTACTGGTTGCTATGCTGAGCACAATAGAAAAATTCGTAACAAAAGGAGCAGGTGGCATTCATTGAAGAGTTCTCGATAAGCTAATAGACAAAAAGCGCAGCATTGATTGAAAGCAGATTTATCTTTATTTATTTATTTATTTATTTATTTTGGGGGGAGGGAGGTTATGGGATCCACCTGTTTCACAATTTTCTATACTTATCTTAGTTTTCTACTGAAAACAATGTAGAATAAACAAACAAAAGAAAAAAAATCATACCTGGAGAAGCGTGCCTTGCATGAAAACCAAAGAGGATGTCTCCCACATTCACAGAACTAACCTCGACAGCATCCCAACAATCAGGCAACAGCAGCACAGAACAGAGCAGGCAGAGGGGGTGGGGACCCCAGCGGTCCAAAAGAGGAGAAAAAGAAAGAGAGAGCAAAAAAGAAAGAAAGAAAGAAGAAAACGGAAATCAAAGGAGCCATAGACCCCCCCCCCCCCCCAAAAAAAAAAAGGGTCTTGTTTTCCTCTTCCCGGACAGAACCCGTACCGAGCAGGTTTGCGGTAAAAAGGGAAGGAGAAAAATGCATAAGAAGGAAAGAGAAGGAAAAAGGAAAAAAAACCATGGGAATCTGTCTTCTCTCTTTCTCTCTCAGCCCCCGCCAATTCAAAACAGGGCAAAACATAAAAAAATAAAATAAGAGAAGATGGAAAGGAGGATGAAAATAAAGAAGGGGAGAGAGAGAGAGAGAGAGAGAAAGATGTGCACAGATTTCTCTTCCCACTGGAAGAGAAACCTGTCCCATAGGGGGTTCCTTGGACCTCTACAAGATACAAAGATTTCTCTTCCCACTAGAGAAACTGTCCCGTAGGGGGTTCCTTGGACCCCTACAAGATACATTCTCTCTCTCTCTCTCTCTCTCTCTCTCTCTCTCTCTCTCTCCCATATACCCCCTAAGAGTTACAGAAAATTCAAAAGAAGTTAAAAACAAAACCAAAAATAGAAAGGAAAAAGAGAGAGAAAATAGAACCAGTGGGAGGGTCTACCACATCCATTTAGACCCCCTCACTGCTCCCATTCTCAAGCCTATAAATACAAACAAAGGGGGCCTGCTGCAGAGGACTTCTGGACAGATTTTCTCAAGCCTTTCTCAAGGCTTTGGCTATAGAGGGATTAAGGGTACACTGTCCCCTCTTAGCTTTTGTTTACTTGTGTAAACGGTCAAGAACACATACTCTTGAACTTTCTTCATTCGAGTAATTTCTTGACAAAGTTGTGTAATCATGATATTGAAAAGGAGATCACATGTTTATCTTCGTTTGATCTTCATTCGTGTGTGAGCTTCAAACATTATTGGTCTCTAAATCCCTATTAGATCCTTATCGGATCTCTATTGGATCTCAGACTTGTCAACCCTTAGTGGTTCCCAAGTGGGTCAACACAAACCCAGTAAGTTCTTCATACCTCAAATGAAACCCTAGTGGACTTTCTTGGGCCTTGAGTACGTCTAACTTGGATCCATTAATGATAAATGGCTTCAAGGATATTTATTGGATGTCATTATCCTTAATTGTTAACCATTAAGTCATTATCATCTAATGGGTTATGTTGAAGGATCATTCTTAATGGGTCTTATGTAAATGCATCATTAGTCCACACCCTTAAATTAATATCCATTAAGATGTATTCTTTAAGGAACTTGAATAAGTTCAATTCAATTTGCATTGTTTAATGAATGTTACGCAATGCTTTATCTGTATCATAAACCTATCCCATTAAACTGAACTTGGTCAATGGTCCCTCTACCCAAGCCTATCCAAATGACCTAATTACTCCAGCCTTCCAGCTCACTTAAACTAGACCTTAAAGCATCCCTAAACAGCCAACAACCTTAACCTATTGCATATTGAATTCTTCCTAAACACCCATAATACAGATGAAAGACTCTAAGGAAGATAAAAAGGCAGAAATCACCCATTGAACTCAAGAATGTCCAGTAAATTCTGATAAAAACAAAAAAACCAAAATAGCCTTAACACATTAATAAAATTATTAAAATCATAAAAAACACTAGAAAAATATAAAAACCACCCAAAACACATCAATCACCCTAACAACCCTAAAAGATTCTAAAAAACGACCTAAATATCCCTAAAACTCTTATTTTTCCTAAAATGGCCTAAACACCCTTTGCTTTCAAGCAAACACTAACAGCATGCCCTAAGGTTTCAAAACATTCCCAATTCACTAAAAGCATCCCAAGTCTAAAAAAGGACCAAAAGATCTTTACCCTTGGATATGTAGACCAATTCCTAAACTAAAATCTATAACATACCCTTTTAAGCATCCATATACCCCTTTAGGGTTCACCATGGACCATGGTGTTTATGGGTTCAAATTGTGGCCGTGCATTTGTTGTTATATTTTGCAAATTTCACATGGGTTCATTTATGGTCATCAACAATAGTTAATCAAGGGTCTTTGGTCATTTGATCGATGTAATTAATACTTACTAGGATCAGTGGGAAGAGTTTAATCCTCGAACTTGAATGCTCAATCCAAAATCCCAATTCTGCGAGGACTCATCCAAAGTTCTTAGGATCCATCAAAATCACATAAATAAAAATAACAAGCATGAGGGTCAGTCCTCTCTCTCACCACCGTCAAGCCTACCAGGGTTCTTCCTTGTTCAGGGAGAGAAATGAGGAAATATATATAGTATTGGGAAAAACCAAGAAAAAATGAAAGGAGAATATAAAGTATTTAAAAGAAACTAGTGGGATGGAGGGATATATATATATATGAAGTATTGGGAAACTAAGAAAAATTGAAAGGAGAATATAAAGTATTTAAAAGAAACTTACTAATGGGATGGGGGGCACCTCCCCCACCCCCCACCCCAAAAGAAAAGGCCAATTCCTCTTTACAATCAAAACTTAAGGAGGTGGCAGCAAAAATAAAAAAAGATGCAAGCAGGGGGGGGTGTTAAAAGACCACCTCCCCCCTTCCCTTAGCCCTAAGTACATGAAGAAGCTCAAAGCTGCTTTGGACCATGTCTATGGAGCATGGTTTGCCGTATCGTACCGGATCGAGCCGACTTGTACGAGTCAACTCGTATCTGGACAAGTCCGAGTCGCTGGGTCAGTTCGAGTTCCCGAGTCGCATCCGACTCGATGTGACTCGGCCGACCATAGATGGCAGTACCGGTATCGGTACCGGTATCGATGGGTATCGGTACCAATATGTACCGGTACCGATATCAGCCGTACCGGCCGGTACGGGTATAAAATGGCTAGAAAAAATCAGAGAAAATCCAGAAAAAATCAGAAACAATCAAGAAAAAATGTAAAAAATTAATTAGATATGTATTGAGTGTAGCAAATGTGAGTTAAAACAAAGAAGTACACATAACACATACTAAATGATTATTTTGATATAGATTAAACATGAAAAATACTATGCTAATGTACTAAACATTTACAAATAATAAATGTTAATGAAATCAAAAGATCTTTACCCATGAAAAACATAAGTGAGTATACTAGTATGGATAATAACCCGTAGATCCTCTTGATTCATCCTCTAATTGTTGTTGCTGGTATCCATAATAAGATTGTTGCATATGTTCCCTATATTCACTATTACTAAACAATGATGCAGCCAAATCGTGCATCTCTCTTTGAATCCCTCTTGGAGTATACGCTTATTGACTTGCTGAAATTATAGAATCATAATGCAAAGAAGTAGCTTGAGGATAAGAAGAAAACCCTGACCCATAACTGCTACTGGGTGGATAGAATTAAAAGCCTTCATACTCTACTCGATCTCCTCAGCTATGCATGTCTGCTTCTTGTTGGCCACCTCCATAACCTGACTGTTGTCCATACTGATCTTGTGAATCATAATCTTCTTGACTTTCATTTTGTCCTCTCCCAGTGTCAATATGTAAGGAGAAAGTAGGTGCATACATTCTGCCCCCAGTAGTAGCACCTGCAACTGCACCAGCATCATCACTAGGAGACTGTGTCCCATCATTATCATCATCATCATCATCATCATCATCATCATCAATAATTAACTTCCTCTTGACTTTACTTGATTTTTTCTTTTGTGATGTCTGTTGCTGGCTATCTTTTCCTCCTAGATCCTTTTTCAACCGTTCAAATATTCATTTTCCTCGTGGTGTATGTCTCACATAGATTTGCTTCATCTCATCAATCGCAAGGTCGTCTCTGACAGCCAGATTAGCCCTCTCAAGTGTAGATGTATTTCTTCTCAGGAATGATGGTGGCCCAACTATTCTAAGAGTGACTGGCCTACTATTTGATTCTGAGTGTCTAGAAGGCTCAAGCTCAATATCATGTACAAAAAAAGACACATGCTCCCTCTGACTCTGATGCTCATCTGAAGTTTCAGAGGAGATGGATTTTCTTTTTGCCTTTTTGATGTTCTTAATTCTGGATCTCTAACAACAACTCCATCTAGTATGCCCTCTACCCATTTTGTATCATCAGGACCAAAAATCGGCTCATCGGCAGTTGCTCGTATCTCAACCCAAGTCTGCAAGGGATTGTCATCATCAAATAAGTCTTCCACATCAATTTGGCCAACATCTTATGCTTGTCCTGCAGCTCGTTTCTCTCTCAATTGTTGTCTCAACCGGATATTTTTGATCTTCAATCTCATATGTAATGACAGTATACCAATTTCTCCAATCGTTCAGCCTTTAACCGGTTACGAATTTTTTTAGTGTATAAGGCTGAAGGTACTCCAATTTCTTTCACACTGGCTTGCCGATGTCCTCTGACTCAAAACCCTCACTGTAACAGAAGCCAAAAGATTATAGCACATCTCTGTTGTACACCATTATCCACCACTCAGTTATTCCATCAGTAAAAAACAAAAAAATGTATCAATGTATGTTCTTCTTTCTTATACACTTAGAACTACAATGTAATCACTAAGTATACCTGGGCTCACTTTCTCTACGGCAATTTGCACATGATCTTCATTATATGTCTCGAGCCTTAGCCTATAAGTCTCCATCTACACAGATGGAATGAACAATTAATATAATTGATGGACTCTTGAAAATACAAGTAACTGATTATATCTTAAAATCAATTCTTCATATAATTGATAAACACATGTCTCTCTGCCTCAATTCTATCTTCTACTGTCCTCGACAAGCGTGCGATCACATTCAGTGTGCCTTAGATCACCTCTCCATCAATGTGCACTTGATGATTGTACATTACTCGAAGATTTAAAAAATAATTTGCATTTAGGTGGATAATTAGTAAATAACAATTTAATAAATAATCTTTCATATAACAGTACGAGACTTCACTTACCAGCTGCATGCAAGTCATGGTGTAATGTGTTTACCAATCTGAAATCAATAAGCTCCCACCACTTCATATAAGTGTTGGGAAATGCTTTCTTGATGTGGGTCTTAGCAATGTCAATTACCTCGTACAAATATCTCATGTAATTTTTATTATCCTTATCCACCAATTTTAAAACCTTTACGAGGGGTTCCATCAACAATAGATAAGTCTGCACACTGCTCCAAATTTTTTTATTATCTATGATTTTTCCCACTTCTAAATGTTCACATTTAGCTTTAATGGAGGTATTCCGGATATACTCCAAGAACTCCTTAGTATATAAAACTCTTGATCTCATTCTTGAATTTGTACAAAGATTCTAATGAAATGAAATTAGATGCAAATCTTGTAGGCCCCGCACGGATGAGATCTCGGCCCCCAGTTGCTTGTTCTCTAAACATGTTCAAGATCCTAGGATGACCATAAATATTGATGTAGCCGAAGCTATCACGGTCGGACTCCGAGACTAGAATCCGAAATAGATCGAAGAAGAAGACCGATAGGGATCCGGACCAAAACCGGGGAGGAGTATGGGGTCGAGGCTCCGAGGCCGAGAGGTATCCGGACGAAGACTTGCCGAGGGTGAAGCTGACTCCGCTGGGCCGAAGGGGACCCGGCCGACGAAGAACGAGGCCGAGACCCTTGGAGGAAGAAGACCGAGACCGGTGGCCGAGACCGGCTCGGAAGAGGTCGGCGAAGATTCAAACCGAGGCCCCTACAAGAAGAAGAAGAACCAGTAAGTGAGGGTCCCGGGCTTCGGCCCAAGAGAACCCCCTCCGACGGCTAAGTTAGCTTCTGAAAAAGATTCGATTCAGAAAGGAAGGAAAAAGAAGAAACTTAAAAGCTTTGGACTATAATCCTTGGTCAGTCAACATACCTTTTGTAATAAATAGCCGTCTATTTATAATGGAGGATAGAGGTTACTTGGTTGTAGCAGCCGATATACGACTATATTTTAGGTTACTGGTAAACCGCCATAGCGCCTAACAATCGACCGGAGTGGGCCGGATACGGCTACTGGGCCAAAGGCCGTTGTTGGGCCGAATGCCGCTAGTGGGCTGAAAGCCGCTATTAGGCCGAATGCCGCCGAGCCGCCAATGGGTCAAATGCCGCTGGGCCGCTAATGGGCCGAAGGCAATTGGGCTAAAGGCCGCTTGTGGGCCGAGGGCCGCTTGTGGGCCGCTGTTCTTGAGCTGCTGTTGTTGGGCTGCAAATGGGCCGAATCGGATTCTGCCCCATTAAATATATTGGGCAATTTTTTGTGCTCTCTTTACTGTCTTACTTACATCCGGTTCATTGCCAATGTCCTCAAGCATCAAGTCCAGACTATGCGCTGCACATGGGACCCAATAAAGGTGTTTGCGCTTGTCCATTAACTTCGTCCTTGCAGCATTATAACTTGGTTCATTATCAGTGACCACCTGGACAATATTTTTCTCTCCAATTTTCTGCACCATCTGATCCATCAAACCAAATAAATATTTGACGTTCTTTGAATAGTTTGATGCATCAACAGATTTCATAAAAATTGTCTCTTCAGTGCAATAAACAAGAAAATTAATCATGAACTTCTTCGTGGTACCAGTCCAGCCATTGCACATAATTGTGCATTATCTCTTCTTCCATACAGGTTTAAAACTTTCAACCCACTGTTGAAGCTCCTCATATTCTCCATCAAGCCCACGTCCATGCATGTCTCCTGTGTGAGGGCTTTGAACCCACGACCATGATCTGCTATAGCGTCAATCATAGGCTGAAAATAAGGAGACTGAGCAGCATGGAAGGGAACACCTGCATGCAAAAATCATTTGCATATGCTCTTAAAAGCATGTTATGCCGCTTCACCTGATTTTTTTACTCCTCTCATTGTTTACTTGATTTTTGATTAACTAGAACTCTGCCTTCTAAAAATATAACTGTCCATAGGACTCACATGGCCTCTAGCTTGAGTTGTGCCTCTTGTTGATGGTCCATCACCTCTCTTTCGGGCTTCGTCTTCTTCTTGATACTACAAACTCTCTTCTAGCTGCAACAATCTCAGGATCTTCATCATCATCGCTAGAGTCCACAATTTGTTCACCCTCTACCTCTCACGTAGATAAATGTCACTGGCCCCAGAATATATCCCTTTGCCTTTTCTATTTTCTCTACCTAAAATCTAGTATTGGAGTTCAACCTCATCTTCATTCCTTTGTTCCTTTTGTGCTTTCCGGCCAGGCAACAATGCACGCATCTCGCTAGCGACTGGTCAGGGACAGACAGTACACCTTGTCACATGTCCCAAGATCTCTGCTAAATGTTCTTTTCCTCTAGTCACTCCACCACCCATCTGTTTGCCACAATATTTGCATTGCACTCTCCTCTTTAGAGCATTAACTAAAGTGATACGGGCCCACCCTGGGTCCTGCTCTTGTTGTCTCTCACTAGACTGCTTATGTTCAGCCATGATCCTACAACAAGAAAGAAAAAAATAAAAACAAAATATAAGTACATTTGGCATCATGCTCCTAATATAAAATATGCAATGAAGCTTAATTAGGCTTCAATTGATATTTAATTTAAGTAATTAGATAAAAAACTCAATAATTAACTAATAATTAAGGTCAAAATTGAGATTTTTCCCTAATTAACCTTCAATGAACGCAATTGACAACATGCTCCTACTTTAAAATATACAATGAAACTTAATTAGGTTTCAATTGATTTTTAATTTAAGTAATTAGACAAAAAACCCAATAATTAACTACTAATTAAGATCAAAATTAGAATTTTTTCTAATTAACCTTCAATGAACGCAATTGACAACATGCTCCTACTTTAAAATATGCAATGAAACTTAATTAGACTTCAATTGATGTTTAATTTAAGTAATTAGACAAAAGGCCCAATAATTAACCACTAATTAGGATAAAAATTAAGATTTTTTTCCTAATTAACTTTCAATCAACGCAATTGACAGTATGCTCCTACTTTAAAATATACAATGAAGCTTTAATTAGGCTTCAATTAATATTTAATTTAAGTAATTAGACAAAAGACCCAATAATTAACCACTAATTATAGTCAAAATTGAGATTTTCCCTAATTAACTTTCAATGAACGCAATTGACAGCATGCTCCTACTCTAAATTATGCAATGAACATTAATTAGACTTCAATCAATGTTTAATTGAAGTAATTGGACAAAAGCCCTAATTTTTAACTGCTAATTAGGATCGAAAATTAGGGGTTGTCTATTTTACTAAGAAAGCGAACGTAAATAATCTAATAACAGTTAACAACTCAAAAATAATTTAAAGATTTAAAATATATATCATACCTTATTGTATTTCTTTTTTTCTTCCAACCAAAAGGACCAAAACCTCTCCAGCAGCGGGCTGCAGCGGCGGCGGGTAGTGGCACCTTCTCCTCCTTCCCCTCCTTCCCCTTCCAAAACCCCTCCTTCCCCTCCCAAAACCACAGAAGCCCTCTCACATATCTATTTCTGTAAGAGGGGAAAGTGAAACACCCCTTTTAAGGGGCATTTCACGTATACCGATTCGGTACCGGTCCGGTTTCGGGCGTACCGGTCGGACCGGTACAAATTTTTTTTTTAAACTGGTATCAGACATTTGACCCCGTACCTGTACTGATGCCGACTGATACCGGTACGTACCAATATCGACTGGTACTGCCAATTGGGTCCAACTCATACGTGACTCGTGTCGACTCGATGTGACTCATACGTGACTCATACCAACTTGTGCGATACGCTGCAATCTGGTGGCTTTGTTAGACTGAGCCGATTTCGTCGACCTTGAGGAACCTAATTGTGGAGACTTTGAAAAGGCACTTACGCCTGTTGGTCGATCAATTCAGAATTGCTTTGATGAATTAGTGTGATTGATCAGACAAGTACCAAGGGTTTTTCGATAACCTTTTTTCATTTCTGAATTTGCTTGCGAAAAGATTGATCTTGACCGGCACTTTGGCAATGCCCTTTTCTGTTGAAAATCATCAACAATCAGAGTTATCCCTCAAACCTTAACGTAGTCAATGGCATGAAAGCCTGGATCTAAAAGATAATACTAATATGAAGAGCTAACATGTTCCCATGTCATTGGAATATGTTGATGAACGAACGGTTTTTGTTCTATCGTATTGTCAGCTCGCAGGTTTCTTCATTGGCACATCGCCTTGGGCTTTACCTTTGACTGAAGCGATCACTTAGCCTTAGCTTCATGGGTCATTGAGGTCAGGCTCAAGCTTACTTAATGTGACTTAATGTGACTTGTATCTTATTAAGTAGACCTTTTTTTAACTTGATATGTAATTAGACTTTTTTTCTCCAATTGGTAAATAATTGGACTTTTTTCTCTAATTCAATAGGTGATTTACACTTCTATATTGATTAATAGAGTAGATTTCTCCTAAATTTGACTTAAAGTCATTGTCATTAACAAACCACTGGAGTTGAAAGTTTATTTATGTCATAATTATTCACAAAATTAAAGAATCTGAAACAAATAAAAAATAAGCATAGATCGGACTAACTCATGCAAGTCAGCCCGAGTCGGATCGGTATCGTATTATATCTAGGAAGATATTATCCGTTATAGATCAGCGATATGGCAAACCTTGCTATGGAGATCTTGGATTCCTCAAGTCCTTGCTAGGATTCCTCAAGATCTGGAGATGTTTTGTTCTAACGAAATCAAGAACAAAGTCAAGGAAATAGCATGTTCCGATCTAGATGTTGCACTTATGCATGTGCCTTCATGTTTATGGAACCTTATTGGATGCATCTAAATCCACTAGTCTTTTTGGATCCGTAATAGATCTCATCTAGCTCCATCAAGACCCATTGAAGTTTTGGATCCTCAACGGATCTTTAATGAACTTAGCCGTTCTAGAGTGGGTTTGCTTAGATCCATTGAAGAATGTTGACTCACAGGATTCTTAACAGGTCCTGGTAAGCAAGTTATTCTACCTCTTCACTTTTATCTTGTATCCATTTTCATTATCCTTTATTGGATGTTGAATAAATCTTTCCAAGTCCATAATAGGATTAAGTTCTAATGAATCTTCGTGCACTTGTGACCTTTCTATAACCCTAATCAATATATTTCGACAAATTTAATGAAGTCCATATTATCCAATGAAAATTACTTAACACTTAGTCATACTCCATCTTAGCCCAATAAGCTAGACCACAGTCCTGGTTCCTTTATCTAGCTGTGTCCAAATGACTTAATTGCCATTGGCCTTACCATCTACGTCATTCAAGCCCTAGAACACCTTCAACCCTGAAAATTAAACTTGATGTGAACCGTTTAATAAATTAATCAAACATTCCACCTGTCCCTAATGCTCATGACTTAAATGAAAGATTTGATAATCTCAAAAGACACAAATACCATCAAAAACTTTTAAGTACCCATTCAAACCAACCTAAAATGACTAAAATGCCCCTTAAACTTAAAGATTCTGTAAAAATCTCAAACAATTGTAAATTTCATGCCAAGTGACCAGATTCAAACACTAAAAGATGGTCAAAACTTCCAAATTCCCTTGACTTATGAAAAAACATTAAGAATCACAAAAATTCTGAGAATATAAAAATCTCTTAAAATACCCTAAATACCATCAAAACCCTTAAAGACAGTAAAGATTACCACAATACCTTAATATAACAAAAGTAATTAAAAATCATAGAGAAACCTCAAAAACGTAAAATCACTTAGAAGAACCTAAATACCCCTTAAACCCTAAAAGCTGATAAAAAATATCAAACTACTTTACACACTAAAAATTGACCAAAATTCTCTGACCCCAAAAACACTTAAAGTAACCTAGAAACATGCCCATGGGTTTGAAACCTTCCCAATCCATTAAAACACATCTAAAGTCCTAAAATGACCATATTACTTTATGGCCTCAACCCTTGCAAATTACCAAAATACTCTTTTTGGCCTAAAACATCCAGAATCAACCTGAAACTCCTTAGAACTATTTAAACCTTCCAGAACCTATCCCAGCCCATGGTAAAACTTTTGGGCTCGATTTAAATTATGCTTTCATTAGTAGATTTGCATATTTTCATGGTTTGTTTTATTCACTCGTCAGAGTAATGCAATTAACGTTAGTGGAGGCCGATGGGGATTGTTCAACTTTGTGAACTTTTGCCAACTTTATTGGGCAAACTTGGATCTAATTTTCCAAGTCAGTAAAAAAAGGATGATCTCCAAACCCCATTCCATCCACCCATTTTGAAATTCTTTTTCTTTTCTTTTCTTTTCAAACAAGTGGTTTTCTCAAAAGTCCCTCCAACAATCTCCTGGAAAGCCACAATTAATATTATAAAGGATAATAAAAAGGAGTACAAAAAGGAAAGGCTACCAAGAGAAGAGCTGATGGGAAAAGGTCAGAAGGGTGGTGTTAAAATTGGTAATAGAGAAATCTCTTATGTCCAAAATAATGAAATTCTTGATGGACTAAGAGATCAAAAAGGTTCAGGGGAATACATTGCTGTTGAAATGAACATTTGTTCATGGAATATCGGAGACCTTAATGTAGCCTTGTTTGACACGTCTTTAACAAGGGGCATAAAAGGAAAAGAAATAAGGACAGGAAAAAAAAAAAAAAGACCACAAAGGACCCCCCACCAATAAGCCTCCCCCCCCCCCCCCCCCCGCACCGGTGGGGGGTTCTCCCTTATTAAAGAAGAGAGAAGGGGGAGAAAGAATGAAGAGAGAAGAGAGAGGGTACTGGTGGGTACCCCCACCGGTACATCCCCCTCCCCCCCACCAGTGAGCATTGAAAGCTCAAATGCTCACTGGTGGGGGGACCTTTCTCCTCCCAAAAAGAAGCAAAGAAAAAGAAGAAAAAAAGGGGAGAGGGTTTTATGCCATCAATGGCCTTGCCATTAGCGCTCCCAAGTAAATGGAGTCTCCACTAGTGGAGGGGCCTCTTTTCCCCAATCATTGCCCCAAATAATGAGGGGGGTTTTTTCTTCATTAAATTAAAGAGGGAAGAGGGAGTTCTTTCCCCATTAATTAACAGAAAAGGAGAAGAGAGGCTTAGTGGGGTGCCCAACCATTGGCACCCCCCCCCCATCGGTTCCCAAAACCGGTGGGGGTGCCCAACGCCCCCTGCCCCCCCTCCTATCTCACTCTCTCACATCTCTCTTCTTCTCTTTCTCATTGGATGGGGATTAACGGTGGGGGGTGCCACTGGCATCTTGACCCCCCACCAGCCAAGGGGCTCTCCTAGCCTATAAATTCCCCCCATTGGTAGCTCAAAGGACAGACACATAAAGCCACGAAGGCAGTGCATGAAGCACTAAAGAAAGAAGGCAAGGAGGCTCTACTGCAGGTTTTGGTGGAGTTGCTGTTTGGAGGTTCTCTTTGTGCCTGTTTTAAGGTTCTTTGAAGAGGAAAAATGCTGTCAAAATTTCTCCAAGAACCTTAACAAAACTATCTTGTGAAGGACTTGTTGTACTCGAATAAATAAAAATGAAATGAGCATATTATGAGTGATGCCAAATGATTATTAAAGCATACATGCCACATATAAAGAACCAAGTATGAAACACTAATCCAAGTGAAGAATCTAATGGCTCTAAAAGGACTTAAACGCCCTCATGATCTTTAATAACCCATCCAACCATAAAATCAACCCAATATGATCAAAATATCCCTAAAGTGACAAAAATCTTTAAAAATCACAGAAAATCTCAGAAAAATGTAAAAAACCACCCAACATGCCCAAAATGACCTTAATACCCCAGGACCTTAAAATACCCTCCTCATGATAAAAAAATCAGTAAAAACCTCAGCAAAATCCTGAAAAAATATAACTATCACCCAGCCTATCCTAAATGCCCTCAAAACCTTAAAAAGTGAGGAAAGTTACCAAAATACACCTAATGCCCTAAGAATCATTAAAATTTTTAAAAAAATCATAAAAAATGTTAAATCACTTGAAACATGCTAAATACTGTCAAACCTGAAACTTTTGAAATTTATCAAAATACCCCTACAATCCAAAAAGCACTCAAAATAGCCCTAAAACCCTCCCAATCTATTAAGATTCATCACAAACACTAAAATTGATATAATACCCCTATACCCTTCAACTTAGAATAATTACAAAAAAAACCTTTTGAGTTTAAAACATCCAGAATCAATAAAAAATCCCTTTAAAAGTCTTTTAAACCACACCATGTTATTTTAAACCCTCCTAAGCCAAGGTGAAGCTTTGGGCTTGATCTAAATGATGTTTCCTATACTTGAACGGCATGTGCTTGTACTGCATGGTTTAGTGCTTAATTTGTATTAAAGGACATCACTAGATGGTTAATCAAGGGTTGTCAATCAGTTGATCGACGTAATTAACACTGACCAACGTCACTGGGGCAAAGGTCAAGTTCTCAGATCTTCACCTGATCCGAAGTCTTAGACTCCCTGGGGGTTCATCCTAAATCCTCACAGTCTACCCAAACAAAAAGATTAAAGGATATAAAAATGTCCTCCAAACAAGCCTTTAAACAAAGAGCTGTGAGAGACTGCTCTAGGGTCTCTAAAATTGATTGCTTCTGTCTTCAAGAAACAAAAATGGATAACGTGGATGCTCAGACTTTTAGCTTTCTCAGTGGAAATATATTCTCTAAATGGGTGTTCTCTCCAGCAGTGGGTGATAGTGGAGGTCAGTTAATCTTGTGGAATGGTAAGAAAAATCAAGGCAGCTTATGTGATAGAGGCAAATACAGTCTTTCAGTCAGCTTCTTAGAAATAAACAGCAGAAAAAATGGGTTGTTACTTCGGTCTATGGGCCCAATAAGGTACAAGAGAGAGTACACTTCATGCAAGAACTCCACCGGTTGGCTACTTTGTTTAAGGACAACTGGTGCATTCTGGGGAATTTCAATGTCGTCAGATTTCCTTGGGAAATGACTAGTAATCAAAAGTGGAATAGTGATATGGAAAACTTTAATAGTTGGATCAATGATTGTGGTCTCATGGACTTGGAACTTCCTAATAGGAAGTTCACTTGGTATAATATGCAAAAGCAGTCTATTCAATCTAGGATTTATAGAGTTCTGATTTCTATAGAATGGGTTCAGCATTTTCCTTTATCCTCTCTTAAAGGGCTCAACAGAACAGTCTCAAATCATATCCCCTTATTAAACCAATGGATGGAAAGAGTAAACACGGGATTTTTAGGCATGAGCTTGCTTGACAGCAGGCATGAAGGCTTCAAGGACATGGTCTCTAATTGGTGGAAGGATGGCCCAAGTTGTGAATCTGCTTGTGAGACATTTCCACAAAAGCTTCAATGGGTGAAAAAGTGCCTAAAGACTCAAAGTTCTCAGAATTTTGGTGTTACAGCTGCAACTAGGAATTTGATCCTAAGAAAGATGGAAAGCCTTGAACTCAAGGCAGAATCAAAAGGTCTCTCAGATGAAGAATCTATAGAACTTTGCAAGCTCAAGAAAAACTATAATGGCTGGCCTTGTTAGGAGGAAATCAAATGGAGGCAAAGAGCTAAGGAACATTGGCTTTAAGGAAGGAAACAGCAACACAAAGTTTTTTTCATGCTATTGCAGGAACAAAGAAAAGCTCACTTAAGATTGAACACATTAAAGTTAATGATCAGCTTATTGAATCAGAAAATTAGATCAAATCTGCCTTCATCAATTACTACAGAGATTTGTTCACAGAAAATGAGCACTAGAGACCTCTGATGGAAGGTATTATTCCCAAATAGATGACTTGCAGGTGGAGGAAATATGCACTGATTTTCTTGAAGAAGAGGTCAAGGAGGCCGTATTTTCTATGAATGCCAATAAGTCCCCCGGCCCGGATGGATTCTCCATGGGATTTTATCAATTCTTTTGGGAGGATATTAAAAAGGACCTTATGAATGTGATATTAGAATTTCAACAAAGACCACAAAGCATCAAATGCTTCAATTCTACATTCATAGTGCTCATACCAAAAAGAGAAGGTGCAGAGAAAATAGGTGACTTTAGGCTGATCAGTTTACTCAACAGCTGCTACAAGATTGTCACAAAACTTATGGCTACTAGGCTGAAGAAGGTCTTGCAGAATGTCATCTCCAATAATCAATCAGCTTTTTTGAAAGGCAGATACATTCTTGATAATTTCTTGGCTGCACATGAAGCTATCCACTCTCAGAAGTGTAGCAAGAAAGATGGGGTTCTCCTAAAATTAGACTTTGAGAAAGCCTTGGACAAGGTAAGCTGGAATTGTGTTCAAAATACACTCCTAATGATGGGCTTCAGATGAAAATGGATTGACTGGATGATAAATTGTATCTCCACAGCTAGGTTTTCTATTATTGCAGACAGTGAACCTTGTCGCTTCTTTGTAAGTTCCCAAGGTCTGAGGCAGGGAGATCCAATATCCCCACTGATTTTCATCATGGTCCGTCAGACTTTGACCTTGTTATGGGAAGAGCTGCTTTACATGGGCGGTAGATGGATTCTTCACTTATAGGAGTGGACCACGGCTATCCCTCCTACAATTTGCAGATGATACTTTGCTTTTTTCGTCTACCAATGAGCATATGTTAACAAACACTAAGAGGATATTGCTATTAGCTGAGGCTGTCACTGGACTCTCTGTCAATTTTGACAAATCAGAGGTTGTGGGCATCAATACAGGGCAGGATAGAAGTGCACAGATTGCAGCTGAATGGGACTGTAAACATGCTCATTTTCCTATCAAATATTTGGGACTTCCACTCTCTGGTCTAAAATGTAGGATTAGAGACTGGGATCCTCTCATTAAGAAGTTTGCTCAAACCCTTGAAGGATGGAAAGTAAAATTCTAGTCTGTTGGAGGGAAATGGATTCTTTCAAAATCTGTTCTGTCCTCTCTAGCTACTTACCACTGTTCCATCTTTAAAATCCCTAGAACAGTTGAAAGAATTATTGAGAGGAGTTATTCTTTTGGGGTGGAAAAAGAGAGAAGGGTGACCTTCACTTAGTTATTTGGGACAAAGTTTGTTCTAGCAGACAGCAAGGAGGAGTGGGTCTGACCAGCATTAATGTATTCAACAAAGCTTTATTGTGCAAATGGCTGTGGAGAATGTGAGAGATTGATAATGAGAATGCAATATGGGTTAACATCATCAGGAATAAATATTATCTTCCAGCTTCCAAATGGTCATTAGAGCCCTCTTCACAAACCTCACTGTCCCCATTTTGGAGGAACATCAACAACCTGGTGGACATTGTAAGACCAGCCACAATCATTACACTTGGAAATGGAACTACAATCAAATTTTGGGAGGACAGATGGTCTTCAGACACCCCGCTTGCTATCAAGTTTAATCAGATGTATCCTATTGCATAGGATAAAGGGAAAACTATCAACCATATCTATTCCCTGCGAGAAAACAGCCATTGGAACATTACTCTCAGAAGGGAACCAGCGGGCATTGAATTGGACCAATTATTGCATGTTCTTAGCACTATCTATCAGTTTAATCCTGACAATCAACATTCAGATTCTAGATAGTGGGTTTGGAGCAGTAAAGGGAACTTCTCAGTCAATGCTCTTACCAAAATTCTGAGTGACAGAGGTCTCAGAGTTAAATGGAGCCAGTTTGTGTAGTCCAGTATCTATCCAAGCAAAATTAGAATTTTTCTCTAGAAGTTAGCTATAGGAAGATTACCAATGATGGTCAGATGGAAATCTATTTTTCAGAACCACAAATCTACATGTATACCAATGATGGTCAGATGGAAATCTATTTTTCAGAACCACAAATCTACATGTATCTTTTGTGGAATCATGGATGAAGATGATGCTCATTTATTCCTACACTGTGGAATCACTAATGTGCTTTGGAGCACTTTAGGGCTTCTACTTTCTTTCCAATGGAGGAACTTTCAGGATATATCTGCCCTGCTCATGCAGTGGGGAGAGTTATGCCCACAACCTACTGAGCAAAAGCTTTGGAATATTCTCCTATCAGCCATGCTATGGTCAATCTGGAGTGAGAGAAACTCTAGAAGATTTCAACATAAATCAATCAGCTTCCTGAGATCTTGAACAGAGCTGTCATGTGGTCTTATGATTGGGGGAAAGCAGCCAGAATTCTTTCCAATAGGGATCAGTCAGTTCTGCTGTTCAGCTGGTGACTAGAAAAAGTTGTTTCTTTAATTCTTTTATAGTTACTTTGATTTTATCCTTCAGATAAAATCTTTCTCTTGTAATTGGTGGGATCCTGGGGTTTCATGTTTTTGGTGTGAGGGGTTTGGGTGAATTCTTCTCTTGGGTCTCGGGGATGATTGAGGTGATCTCTTCCACCTCATTCATATTGTATCAAGACTTCGGTCCGTCTGTACCATTATTTACATAATATAAATTGTGACCTTTGGTCACCTTCCAAAAAAGATAGTAGCAAAAGAAAATACAACAGAACAGAGAAGCCCCAAGCCCCCCAAGCCCAGAAACAAAAAAGTTATAAAAAAAAAAAAAAAAAAAAACCCCAAAATACATGGCTTCGATGTATTTTAATGAGAAACGGATTAATTGGATACAGGGTTGCACCACTACCAGATTCCCAATTCTTCGGAGTAAGGAACATTGTGATTATTTAAGAAGCTAAAGAGGTTTGAGACAAGGAGATTCCTCTTTCCACTTTTATTCATAATCAAAGGTCAGATGAGAAGCACTGCACACTACAATGCTAGGCAGTCATGGCTCGTGAAAAGAACTCAGGTTGGGAGAGAAGAGACGAGTCTTATTTGTAATTCACGCATGATAATATCCCCTTCCCCTTGGTTGATAGGCGTCAAGTTGACAACATAAGGATTTCATTAAGTATGACAGGGATGAAAATCATTTTCTCTGAAAGCAAAGTTGTTTGTGCACAAATTCCACATGAGATGAAATTAAGAATTGGATGGCCTTTCATATCCTTGGGGCGGGTGAGTAGCATAGTGGATAGGCTCCGACCTTCGGTGGGTTAAATTCTCACAGGTCATGGGTTCGAGCTCCAACATTTTCCCACAGTAGTCTCCCAACGCATTCTCCCTTCTCGCATGCTAGGCGGTTTGCCCAATGTACTTGGGTGTCTGCCCGGGAGCTGCCCCCAACCTCTATTGGGATTTGCCATAGGTATTATCCCCCCATTTCGAGAGAAAGAGAGACAGAGACAGAGAATTGGATTGCCTTCAGGTGCAATGCAACAAGACCTAACTCCTATTAAAGTATCTAACCTTACCTCTATGATTGAAAAGGTGCAACAAGTCCTAACTCCTGTTAAAGTATCTTGGCTTACCTCTTTCATAGAAAAGCTTGACATAAGACCAGAGGGAAGGATTGAAGGCTAAAAGCTTGACATAGGACTGGAAGGAACGATGGAAGGCGAAAAGCTTAACATAAGACTGGAAGGAAAGATTGAAGGTTAAAAGCTTGACATAAGAATAGAGCGGAGGATTGAAGGCTAAGTCCTTATCTGCAGGTGCTAGGTGCCTAGGTGGATCCTATGTAAATCAGTTGTTATCAGGTTTTCCTTTGTACTTCCCATCTATACAAAAGGTTCCCACAAATGGTGGAAAATAAGATAGAAATTAGGAGAAGTGCCTCTTTTTTTGGGGAAGAGCAAAGTGTACGTAGGGCAGGTGTCACATGGCAAATTGGGCTGCTGTTAGTAACAGGAAAGAGAACACTTGTCTCTATGGTCTTAGAAACCAGCACTTCCGTCTAAATAGTTTTGGAGACTAGGAAGGAGGAGGAAGCCCTCTGGTTGAAAGTTCAATTTTTTTAAATAGTTCCAACTTGATGAATGCTGTGTCTTGCAAACAGTTTGGAATCTCTGAAGTGAGGAGGGATATCTTGAGCCTCAAAGATGCTGCCAAGTGTTCTTCTTAGTTTTAAACCAGGAAGCAGTATAAGATCAGGTTTCAGGAACGTGCTTCATGTGCCGTAACTCTTTTCGCTCCAACTTCAGTAAATTAAACCAAATCTCTTGTGATAAAGGTAGAACAGTGAGCTCGTATAAGGAAGAAACAAACGGAAGCTCTTCCTGGAATTTAAGATTTAGAAGGTATTTATCAGAACTAGAAATTTCAGAGTCCAAACACTAGGCTGCAGCTACCAGATCAGATTCATTTGGATACCAGTTAAGAGTTGGGAGGACTAAAGGCTATCGAAATGGATATGGTGATACAAAGGTGTTTTCTCTGTGAAGTCTGCTGTATCCTCTTTATCAAACAGGTGGCCACCGGGAGGAGTAGCAGAAGCAGACTTGGCCGAGGCTAGCATCAGGTTCTTTTTCTGGAAATGTGTTCATCAAAGGTTACCTGTGACAAGGCAAAGGTTTGGAAGATGTGCACTCTGTCCTGCCAAAACTGTGGCATCCTACCAAATAACATGGATCATTCATTCACGCAATGGCAACGCATCATCATATATGGCAGCTTCTGTGAAAATATCTATCCATTCAGTGGTGGTACCTTAATGCCCTTTCCTCCCTTCTATTTATTTGGTCTTCTCACTATATGATTTGGGAAGAAGGAAGCATTTGGTCATCTATCTTACCAGACAAATTGTGAGCAATTCAGAGGGAAAGAAACCATAGGCAGTTCAAAAATGGGTGCTTAAGTCCTTGAGGGACTGCAGATTGTAAATCTTGGAATTGGAGAGGTATGATGCCACAATTTGGGTGCTAATTTGCCTTTCTTCTCCTTGCCTTTGGTTTAATGAGGTAATATGTTGGACTGGGTTGATTAGATGGAATTACCTCCAAGGTAATTCCTTAGCCATGTATTTAGTGTGATCTCATTGTATAAACAGATGAACCGTGATCTCTTTTTTTTTTTTTGAATTCCAAGAGTAAACCCACAAACCCAAGATCGAGCCTACCCCGAGCAGTAGGCGATCAACCGTGATCTGTCGACCATCATCTAAACAAAAAGAGAAAATAGGAAGCCAGTTGCTCTTGCTTATCTTGGTGGATTCTTGCAGCATAGAAAAAAAAAAAATCCAGGAGAAATTAGGATGTTCTATGACAACTGAGAAACACATGGATGATTATACATGCATATATATATATATATATATATATATATATATATATAGAGAGAGAGAGAGAGAGAGAGAGAGATGCTACTAGAATACAGCTGGGCCTTTGATAAGTCCCAGCCACACTTATACCTGAGCTATCCAATCTTAATTGGCTACGTTTCAAAACAAAAAGACAGGAATGCACCACAACAAAGGTCAGCCAAGGAAAAAATTTCACCCACTATGCCCATATGTGCCAATTTGTACGAGTCGACTTGTATCTGAGCGAGTTTGATCTGTTGGCATGCGTGACCAGATTGTGCTGACTCATACATGCATAATGAGTTGCTTTAGATTGAGTTTTTCTCATTTGATAAGTAAAATTATACTTTTTATATCAATTAACAGGATACATTTCTCTTAAATGTGGCTTAAACTCTAATAAACTCATTGGCCTGACTCGTATGAGTCAGACTGAGTTGGATCAGTATTGTACAGTATCTAGGAAGATGCAATCTAGTACGGATCAGCGTACAGCAAACCTTGGTTGGGTGAACCATACTGCCTGAACACTGATACACCCGATCAGACGTCAGGCAAGGTTTGCCCGCCCACCCAAACACATTCCCCGTGCACACCTTTTTCTCATCACAGCCAAGTGGTTTTGATTAGACAGCTGCGATGCTGTATGGATGGGCAGTTCCAAAGGCCCAGCAGTCTGGTGGCATCTCTCTATATATATATATATATATGTATGTACGCATGTATATGTATGTGTATATATATGTACACGTATATATATATGGAGCGAGCACGCGAGGGAGAGAGAGAGACACACACACACACACAGAGGACAACTATCTGAAAGGGGTTTCACTTGCACAACATTTTGAGAAAATGTTGGGAAGAATTTCTTTCAGTGATGTCACTAGGTAGCCAACTTGAGACAAAAGTTGACTAAAGACAATATATGGATCATCCTTGAAAGTCATTCAAAGTGTGCGATAGCCTGGGAATGTACATTCCAACCCAAGCATTTCGGCCCTTAGTATAGTTGATTGCAAAGCCATCTTTTAACAAAAACGAAAAATAATGTATATAAAGATGCAGTTTTGCCATAAAAATGAAGGCAATAGATTTTGCATGCCAAAGGAAAGCTGCATTTAGAAAACATACAAGGTAGCAAGGTGTTGTATCTCATGAACAACAAATAAAGCACATATCAAAGGAATTTGCATACACAAGCAAAGATAAAGCATACTTGAGAGGTAAACCGCTCATCAGTTGACCAGAAAAGTCGAATATCTGGAATTTCAAAAAGGACCATTGCTAACCGCTCCAGGCCTAGACCAAATGCCCATGCAACATTATCCATTCTTCCACTTCTCCTTAATATCTCCTGCTCAGTCACTCCACATCCCAAAACTTCCATCCACTTCTCCTAAGACAATGTTAAACTCTAAAAGTGAGATTTATTGCATGGAAAACCTGAACATAACATAACAAGAAGATACCATTAAGTCACTAACCATGACTAGCATCTCACACAACTTTATGTACGGAATGAATAAAAACTCTTGTAACTATGAGGTGCAAAATCAATCAACAAAGCATTGGAGACTTCTTCAAAATTTAAAAAAAAAAATCCATCTGCATACTTGACGGAAAGGCTAGAAAAGCATTTTGAGTTGCTTCAATTTTTTCTTCTGGGGACAAGGGTGACAATTTTATTAAATTAAACAAATGGTATATCATCATCCATAGTACATCTTTAAAATAAAAATACATAGTTCGTCATATTGCCCTTGCATATTTCCCAGGCTCTATGCTAGGAAGTTCAGCTGTCAAAATAACCCACTGAACAAGTGATCCTCTTCATCCCTCAACCAAAGAGGATTACAAAAGTGACTATCATCGGGACACCATTTACTCCTGAAAACTATTGTAACAATCCTTTTCCTATACATAGCCGCACCAAAATTTTGACTTGAGTGGAAATTTCACTTTCCAAATATGTCCATATTCCCCTCATTTTGAACTGATATTCCGTATTAATTGTATAATGTGAATACTGAGTTGGCATTGGTTATCCATCCTTGCAGGTTTGTCATTCCGTTAACTATTTATCATTTGAGTTGGCAACCCATGAACTATCTCTGTTAGCTGAGGTACCTCCTCATCCTTCAGATTCCTTCTAAATTCAGACAACCAGGTCATCTCATTCCTGCCAGTAATGTAGCAATGTGAAACCTTTGACAATTTATTTTCAGCAATAGAATGTAGCGCAGGATACTTTGTCCTTGTCTGCTTCCTGCCTATCAATGCCAGATTAGTATACCTGCACCACTACCAACTTGAGTCCAAAGGACTTACACCAAACATTCAAATCAAATAAAATTTCTTTCCAACCCAGAACTGATGGAGGATGATGCGGAACAGAGAATGGGTGAAAGGGGAGAAGAAGAGCTCAGAGGCCAGGGGAGGAGGACGACAGGTGTAGAGGAAGAGGAGGATGCAGGGGAAGAAGAAGGGGGAAAGAAAAAATGTTAGGCGTTTAAACTGAAAAGCTTAAAGGCAGCAATTAAAGTTTGGGCTTTGCAATGGAAGAAAAAAAGTAATGAAAAATTTTATGCATTGACTGCTGACATCAATGAATTGGAAATTTTAAAAGAAGGCAGATCACTTAATGATCAGGAGAAAGCCAATTTGACAATGCTCAGAATTCAAATGAATGAATGGAGGATGGAGGAGGAAAGTAAATGGAGACAAATGTCTAGAATTCAGTGGTTAAAAGAGGAGGATAACAACACTAGATTTTTTCATATCATTGCAAATGGAAGGAGAAGAAGAAATTCTATTTCTTCACTGGAAGTCAACGGGGTGTGGGCAGATGATAAGCAGGTTATAATTGGGGAAATACTCAGTTTCTACCAAAATTTGTTTTCAGTGGAGCAAAGATGGTATCAATATGGCAGAATAATGATGTGAATAAACTTGATGAAGATGATAAGGACATGCTGATGTCCAATATTTCGGAAGAAGAAGTCAAACAAGCTGTTTTTAGCCTGGGAGGTGAAAAATCACCAGGTCCTGATGGTATGCAGATGTTCTTCTATCAATCTTTCTAGGATCTAGTGGGGAGAGAGGTTATTCAGGCAGAGTTCGGCACTGGTTTCTTCATCAAAAAGGAGGGGAATATGTGAATCATACACTTATTGTTCTATTGCCCAAGAAAGAAAATGCAGTGGAGCTGAAAGATTTTCGCCCAATCAGCCTATTAAATGGGTCGTACAAGATTTTTACTAAAATCTTGGCAACTAGAATGGACAGGATTATAGGGAAATTGATTAATGTGCAACAAAATGTGTTTGCTCTTGGGAGGAATTTGTTTGACTCTTTTATTGTAGCACATGAGGTTCTCTTTATAATGGAGAGAGATAAGAGGAAAGGGATGTTGATAAAATTGGATTTCCATAAAGCTTGTGATAAAGTTTATTGGGAATGTCTGTGGAATGTTCTACACAAGCATGATTTTCCAGATCAGTGGATGCATATTCTGAAAAATTCTATTTCCACTGCAATTTTCTCTATGATAATTAATGGAAGAGTGGAAGGTTTCTTCAAAAGCTCCAGAGGATTGAGGCAAGGTGATCCATTATCTCCATATCTCTTCATGTTAGTGGCAAATATCTTAAGTATCATGTGTCATAGGGCAGAGAAGGAAGATTGGTTTCATGGAGTCAAAGTGTTGAATTCTGGACTCAGTATATCTCATCTGCAATATGCAGATGATACTTTACTTTTCTTAGAAGGAGGGTCAGAGCAATTACACAAACTTATGTTTGTTCTCAAGTCATTTGAGTTTACCTCAGGTCTTCAAATCAATTTTGAGAAAACTTCTATTTTATAAGAGTTAATATGCAGGAAGAGGAACTGAATGAGTGTGCTCAGATTTTTGCATGCAGAATAGAAGGGCTGCTGATTGTGTATTTGGGATTACCACTGCATTACACTTCCACAAGGATTGCTGATTGGGAGACTATGGTTAACAAATTGCATAGGAAATTATCACAATGGAATGCTAAAAATCTGAGTCTTGGAGACCGGATCACTCTTCTCAATTCTATCCTATCTTCTATTCCTATGTATAATATGTCAGTTTTTATTATATCGAAGGAGGTCATCAAAAGAATTGATAAAATCAGAAGGTGTTTTCTATGGGGAGACAATAATGATAACCAAAAAGAAATCCCGTTGGTACAATGGAAAAAAATCTGTCAGTCAAAAAAGAATGGGGGATGGGAGTAAAAAATTTGAGTATTATGAATTTGTCTCTGTTGGGGAAATGGTTATGGAGAATGTTGAATGATGAAGAACAGTTGTGGAAAGAAATTATGAAACTCAGGTATTATGCTAACTGTGGTAGATTCAGCATTTTCAACACAAATCACAGAGTTTTGTCTCCAATCTGGAAAGGCATAATGAAATCTACAGAATAGGTCTTTAAATTCAGTAAGATAACAGTGGGAAATGGGAAGAATACATACTTCTGGTATGATAGATGGGCTGGTGATTACTTGCTTAAAGATAAATTCTCTCTTATCTTTAATCTTGCTATGAATAAATGGAATAAAGTTGAGGAGGTGTATATTTGTGAGGAGGGGAAGTATTTTTGGATTGTTATACTTCGGAGGAATCTGAAGGATGCAGAAATGGATCAATTCCCAGCACTTACGTGCTTCTTGTATGATGTTAAGATAATCCTCAGAGTCAAGATAGGATGGTATGGAAAGATAACAATGGGATCTTCTCTGTTAAATCTTTGTATTCCTTGATAGAAGGGAATTTATCTTCTTCTCCTTCATATAAGGGAATCTGGAAGGTTAAGTCACTACTGAAGATAAGAGCTTTTATGTGGCTTTTACTCCAAAAGAGAATTGTTACAAAGATGTACAGAAGACACTGGGATACAAACAGTTCAACTATATGTTCAATGTGTAACATGTATGATGAGGATGTGGAACATTTGTTCATTCATTGTGCAATAAGCAAAGAAGTATGGAGCATTATTTCTGCAAGCCTGAAGATACAGCTAAATTTTCAACATATAGAAGACTTATATTCTTTCTTCAGGAATTTTCCATCAAGGAAGACAATGAGTCAGCAAAAATTGATATTAATTCTGATACATGCTGTATGCTGGAGTATTTGGAGGTGTAGGAATGATAGTGTGTTCAAGGGGAGCAAAGTCTACATTCAAATTGAAAATATCTGTCTGCAGGCGGTTTCATTTTGGTAGCAGTGGAGTCGGCACATTTTGGGCATTTCATGTGATAGTTGGAATAGAGTCACAAGTCATATATAACTGTTATTTTTTTTCTGTTTTTTGGTCAGAGGAACCTCTCCTCTAGACTATCTTTGGATGTACTCCCTCTATTTATTTTAATAAAATTGGTAGTACACCTGATTCTTTTCCCAAAAAAACAATCAACTGCTAACATCATCCGCACAAGACTTAAGAGAGATTTCCTTGCATCAAGGCAATAATGCTATGGTTCTGCTAGCACAAACAGGAAATCTTGTGGGGGCAGCTCTCCTCCCCATGATTGTCATAGTTCTATATACAGAAATGTAAAATTGGCGGTACAACCCACTTCCTTCAGAAAAAAAGAAATAACTACTAATATCTAAACTGATATAAAGAATCTAGTAAAGAGACTATAAGATGGGGCCAGCAACACCGCAAAGTTTCTTAACAAACCTGAAAGTATATCTCCAATTCAAAAGATGGATTAGTAAATGGAAAATAAGTATCAACCCAGCGCATCTCAACAGCACCTGCAAATTGTGGACTAAGTGTCTTCAGGATATTACTTTTCAAACATTAACTTTACAAATAAATCACCTTTTCAATGTCCTCTATGGAACTATTTCCGAAACAAAATCATACTTGCTAAATGCACAAATATACCAAATAAATGCCGTGCTAGACCCTCTAGAGACTTCTTTAAATCTGCAGAAGCATATGATGTGGCATCCATCCCCGAAGCCATCCATTCATCAGGAGAGAAAACACGAACACCTTCCATCTGCACGTGACAAAGCAATAGGAAGCATTAAATAAGAGACATTCAAGAAACTATCTCCAAAGAAGATGACTGACTGATATTCGCCTGCCTGATGGAATACTGGGTAATGAGTTGAGTCGATTGAATCCCTACGGTAGACGTCACCAGTGACAAGAAATTGATTATGCCCTTTCCGCAATAACTCAGCCTGGTGAGCACTTGTGTGACATCTAAGTACAGTTTGAGCATCGACGTAATATGTATCATTGTAACTCCTGCTCACATGATCAGCAGGGACCAAGACATCATCAAAATTCTGCAAGAAGCAGAACCATCTGCTGAATGAACATAAAAACTAGGAAACGCTGACTCAGGAAATATTGACATAACTCTCCAGTAAATTGGCTCTATATTAAAACAACAGAGAAAGAGAAAGAGAAAGATTGCTGACAACAAAAATACAGAATAAGTATACAATAAATCATGAAATGAATTATGAAAGAGTACAAGCTTAATCAGTTCAAGCCGCTGACAAAATTCAAACATCCCACTAGAGAAGTCAAAATTAAGCAGCGTTGTAACTATTAATGAAAACTACCTTTGCTTTCACTAAAAAATAAAAAAGAGATATATCCCAGTACTGCAAGCATTCTTCCTTTATTATCAAGATGATAGATAGAGGGATGAAGTACACAGCAAGTAATTCTGGCGCATGAGACTGACATTTTGAATCACTCATGATTTTGCTTACAAGCATCCTTCCATTGACGAAGGTCACATTAGCTGCAAATGAGTTTACCTTCACTTTCTACACTTAATATTTTGCATGAAAACTTCACTTTCTTCCATGCTTTCTTGATAGTCTGCTCAACAACATTTCAGTATTCATGAATTTTTTCATGCAATATATGAATGAAAAGAATGTTGATATTATCTGCATACAATTATAATCCAAAGCCAATTTAAAGAAAGGGGACTTAGAATCATTGACAATTAGGTCCTGCCTGAACAAGATGCAATCAAATTGTAATTGCAAAATGCAAAAGCAAAACTAAAAGTATAGATGTTTCTTTCAGAAAAGGGTAGCATGTTCATGCAGAGACTGAATTTCACAACCTTGATGCTTCTGTTTATCAAATATCTCGTTACAACTGTCAGAAAATAAAGTGCAGCTTTAGTAGAGAAGTTTGGTCAAGCATCTTCTGCAGGTTACATCAGCCAGTTGGGGCTTTCGACACTGTTGAAGGCCTTCTCACCATGTTTTCGTCTTACTTGGTGGCTAAATAAGATCAGTTCATATGGTGCTAATCCTTCATGCCACACTTTGGGCCATTTGGGGGGAGAGAAACAAGAGGATTTTCAGGAAAGAATCCCTTGTCTCTGATAGAGAGGCCTCTTTTATTTGTGATCGGGTTAGAGAGTGGAGTAGAGTTTTGTGCGCTTCATCCATTTTGTACTCTTCCTTTTTTGACTTGTTAAAGGAGAGTTGGGAGGTTCACCTCTTGGTGATGTTTTTGGGGTTGCTTTTGGTGACTACCTTTTTGTACATTTTGTAACCTTTTTTGACTTTTAATACATACTAGTGGCTCGTTCCACTTTCAAAAAAACTGTCAGAAAATCAAGGGAAAAAACAGTACTTTACTAGATACCATGTTAGTGTTAGCATTGAATTAGGTAATGGTGCCACAGACAGTTCAGCTTCAGTAATATGAAGGCGTTCCTATAAAGACTGTTTAAGAGTGGGTATGAGTCAAATACCAACACCAACAACAGAGAATAGCAAAGTGCCGACATTGAGCGAGTCACCGGCATTCTCAATAAGCTACCTAGTGACCAGTTACTGGATTTAATTTGCATCTCCTGGTGCCTTCATACCAATCAACCACGATAACCCACTTTGAATGTGGGAGGTAAACAATGCACAGCTAGACTAATTTGCATCTCCTCCTGCATACCTCTTTCAGTTATCCCCTTCATTCTCGCAATGCATGCACTCTTGCTAAGTACCCAATTATGCTCTCTGCAGCAACAGCAAAAAAAGTCTGTTTCAAAGATTCAGAACGCTGACCTAGAGCAGGAGGAGAAGAGCCCTTTTCCTCACCAAAAAATAAAGTATACATGGATCAATGCCTTTATTCCGATCCAATTCAGGCCGATCTGACCCAATTCAGGTGAATAAAGCATACATGGATCAATGCCTTTTTCCTCACTAAGAAGTACAAAAATGAAAATAAGATCTCTGCAACATTCTAAATAATAATATAATATGATCATCATTTTGATTATCATTAAATGATACTAACTCATCATTGTCACTATCAAACGAAGAAAAGCTATCTAGCTCTACAGAACTCTAAATCTCTCTGGGTAGGAGGTTGAAAAAGAGGATGCCTTTGTATGCATCTAAACATGTTCACAAATGATGGCAGATGCATAACATTAAAAGCCATTCCAAACTCATGGGAGAATGTCCTACAGGCCTCAATAATCTCAACTCGAGTTCAAATTGAGCCAGAGTTGGAATTGAAGCCACAGTTGAGGGTAGTCAACGTGTAGTAGTAGATGAGCCCACTTGTCTAGTACTTGAACTGAATCTTTGCCGCACAGATTAATAATTTTGCATGGACATTTGTGATGGGAATCGATGTGGCTTTTGGTGATTTTGACCGGATATGGAGCGATCTTGAGGCACGGTTTGCACATTGAAGCAAAGCTCTCCACTGCATGGTGACCTCAGTGGCATCCGCCATGTGTCCTTGCTTTGCCGCTCTCATCATCTCCCCGTTGATATTGCCGCACTTCAAAACTCAAGGATGAGTTTTCTCGAACAGGGGGATAACCACCACTTTACATTCGAGGGTGCATGTCTACCATCGTCCAAGAGCCATTCTAGCTTCGTTGTGGTTCGAAGATTCGCCAAAGCTTGATTGTCGCATAGATTATTTTTAGAGGAGTCCATAGATATTTTATTTGGCCCATTTGGAGCCCGTTTAGCATGTTTTCTATTTTTTCTGAATTTTAAGTGTGATTTTATATTTTTTAAAAAATTAGTGCGAATTTTCGCAATAATTATCTAGTTACAGGTGTCTTACTCCATCTTGGAGTTGGATAGTCAAGTTTGAGTAGGAAACATCCCCAAACACTATATATATGGATGTATGGTCTCTTTTTAATTTATTGATGAATTATTGCACGAATTATAAGTTATTTTCTGATGTTCTCTTAGTGACTAAAAAGACGACCCTGTGACGAGGTTGAATCTGCCCTGAGACGGGACCGGGTGTGATGCCCTAGCCACTGGTGCGACGCCAGTAGTCTCTCCAAACCCCTTCTCCTTCTCTGTCCCCCATCAATTTGCTAGCACACTTAAGGGCGCCTCCACATATGCCACCAAATGCTCCACAATTCAATGGATAATCAAATGTTCACAACACATAGAATCAATTCTGCGGTCTTCGAGGACTATATGACTGTATCCATGCTTCAATGTAGGATGTGACCTTTGAAAGATACATAATATTTGATACAAGATGAAACTATGTGGTCACCTCAGTTCCAAATTTTCCAATATGATTGTGATCTACATGTGCTTGATTGTACCCAAAGAAACCATTTTAGTGACTGTCTAGGTGACCGCCATTTGCCACAATGATGCCCTCTTTTAGGCACAAACAAGTAGAAGCAAATAGCTTGAACTCGAAGCCTTGAATGTGTGCCAGTAATGTTGACAGATTCCCCTAACACAGATAAAAGAATGAGGGAGAAGAGGTTAGAAGAGCCTTAGAGGCACTTATGGTGCCTTAGGAGGAGCCTTGAGAGCCATGTAGTCAGAGGCAAAAGGCGAGCGAGGCAACCAGGGTTTTGCCTCAGCCTCAAATGCTTAGGCAATTGTCTAGGAGTTTAAGGCGATGTGTTCTATCATAGATCACCATGAAAATGGCAATATAAGGAGAATAAAAAAAAAAAAACATCTAACATAATCATATGTAAGACTTTGAGAAGCACTAATCATGTCCAACGTGCAATGTCTTAAGACTATCTACTACTCATCTAAGGATTGTCTGGTCTTAGGAATCATCAAAATCCCATTAAAGCAGAAAACTGGACAATGAAGAACAGGTGGATACACTTCATATCTATGCATGCACATATGGGTTGTATATTTGGGCTATTGCCTTAACTGAGATCAATACAATAGGACAATCATTATGCTCTCCCTACTTTTGCATCCTAGCATGACATCAAAGACATCGGTTGTTAGTCATCAGCTTTCCACCAATGGTCACCCCTCAACGACTTCAATCTCTCGTCATTTTTGGGGTCATCTGAATGCTAGAGCTCATCATCGAGGATCATTCTCAGTCATTCTAGCCTTTAAACCTTTTTTTTCTTGGCCTTCATCAATCGACCTTTTCCATTCTCAATGTCATTCTCTTGTACGGCACTGCCGCTCTTCATCTTTTCTATTCCAGAATTGGCTTCTTCAACAGCCACCACCATTCTTAAAATGTCTCAGATTCAGCTTCATTAATATCATCAGGTGGTGGATGTTGACTGGTCATGTGTTAAGTGGGCTGGTAAAGGGTAGCCTTTGGATCAATACTAGCTTGCATTTTCAGGCTTTAATAAGGCACTCAAGCACCTAGCTGCCTAGGTGTCTGCCTTGATAACTATGCAAATCAACTTGCATATATTGGATTGTTGCACTCACAGTGAGATCATTATGCCCAATACATTCTCACTAATGGTGCATCCTAACAAGCAGAAAGGAAACAAGCCTAGAAATGTACTAGCATCTAGGGTAAGTACACTATAAGACCGCAAAATCAAGCCCTTGCATTGGCTATTAGCATCCTGTCCCTCACATTGTAGGGCTAAATACATGGTCATTACTGGATCATTGACAATAAGTGATGAGTACCAAATTAGGGTTTCACAAACTCTAAAAGTAGAAATCAAAGCCACATTGAACACGGAAGGTCGATCCTGATTCAACATTGAGTTTCTGTGAGAAAAATAGCATGCTAAAAGCCTAAAATAGCAACTGCAACCACTTTCAGATCCTTTATGGTTGCCCCCGTGAAAACAGATGAAAGCATCTAAAAGACTAAATCAGGTGAAGTGCTACCCACACAGAGCTGTTAGACAAGTTTCATAAGAAGGTAAGCTGTTAGAAATCCAGAATATACATAATGAAGAGATTTCACACAGTCAGACACAGACTCTGGATTGAAAGAATGCCCGATTCCCTTTCCTCCACTATTCTATTCATTCAGTAATTTTTTTCCAAAAGAATCCGTGGCTTTACCAACAATTTTCTTAAAAGATAAATAGAGGTAGCACAATCAATTGAGGTAAGAGAAGTTCCTCAATAACAAACAAAGAAACAAACTACACGACCCATCCTTCCTCAAACAATAAATATAAGAACCAAGCAGATGGGAAGAAAAACAAATGCTAGACAAGCCCCAACTTTCCTTAACTACCTACCAAAGCCAGAAAATCCAGAGTATAACTTCCCTCAAATACCTACCAAAGCAAGAAAATCCAGAGTATAACTTCCCTCAACTACCAACCAAAGCTAGAAAATCTAGAATATCACAAATTGTCAAGATAAGATCGACTTACCCAGGAACACAGAAACTGAAAAAAAAAAAAAAGTTGATTTGTCCCTTGTCTCTCCCGATGTCCCGTGCCTCTCGCCCCTCCCGCCCCTGGGGTGCCTAGCCGCCACCGCCAGCTGCCCCTGTCTCTAGAGCTAACAGGGTTCCGCTGGGTAGCGGGATCTGGGGACGGCGGCCTCCCCGCCGCTGCTGGGGATGTGGCAGCCTAGACCACCTAAAGAGGCACTGTCCTTCCCTGAGGAGAAGGACCTTCGCGGGGGTGGTGTCGGGAGGGTTTTTGTTAGTATTAGGTGGCCTACAAGCTAATCGGATACTTTGTATTATTCAGTTATTAATAAAATAACTTTATTTCATTATGTATATAATTCAATATTGTTTATCGTTTCACGATGAAGTCTATGAACATGTGCAATAGTCATCAGATTATGATGAAATCATAATTACGGGACTGAAGACTTGTAAACACATGTTCTTAATCGTTCCTAGTCGGAGGATGTTTGAGATAGACATCAGATATCCAGATAGACTAGCACAAGTTTTTTCAACTCATATGATGAGGGTAACTGATTCTATAAGTCACTTGTGTGGAGACACTATGCTAGATCTGTTGGTGCTCATTGGCGAATGAGTTCACTGAACTGATCCGACCATGAATCGTTGGATGGTAGCTACCTAATTATTAACCAGCTCGATTCTTTTGTCACGGTTGCGTGGATGGTCCTTGGACCTAAGACACCAAAGATATCTTGTTAGTAGGTCTATGAGTTTTGACCTTGACTAACGAATCCCTAACTATGGGTTATCAATAAGTCAAGTGATCGAATTCAGGGAGATGCCCTCGAAGGTAATTGTGTGGTCAATACGAGATCATCCGCTCTCGATAATAGGAGAGAGAATGTTCCAGGAATAATGCGTTTAAGTCATTGGCCAAGGCGGACTCTGTATCGATAAGGAATTATCTGATATAGTTTAGCGACATATGATTCAAGTGAATCAACCGGCTAGGGTTTAACAGTAAACCATACCCTAGGTCGACTCGAAAACATTGTACGGATGAAAGATTATATCTACGTGGTAACCGATGATGGAAAAGTTCTATTAGTGGGTTGCGGAACTCCAGTGCCTTCTAGGATCACGCGATGTTGCTCGACACCCAACGCGATCGAAAACCCGTCTGAATTTATTATGGGACATTAAATTCGACTGATTAATTAATATAAAGATATTAATTAATTAATTGAGTCTGGACTTAATGGGCCATTAATTGGACTGGTATTTAGACCTAGAGGGTCACACGCAAAAAATTTTTAAATCGATTGATTTATTTACAGATTTTGTGATAAATGTGGGTTTTTATGAAAAATCGCAAAACTACTTATTATAAAAAAACCGCTGCTAGGCCAGAGGCCAGCAACTCTGACCTAGCCGCCGCCCCCCTCTCTCTCCTCTCTCTCTCCTGGGCACCCCCTTCAAAGGTCGGGCCCCCGGAGGCTCCACTCTGTCTCCCGCGTTCTGAATCCGCATGTTGCAGAGAATTACACACACCCAGAAAGGATCCACGGACGCTGCACCGAGAGGAAGACCGCGTGGATACCGCTAGAGGTCGGGCACCTGTGCGGCTTACGGCATCGCACAGACGGAACCCAACGAACGCAGATTCAAATCCGCGCAAGGTGAAAGTCTGATTTTTTCCTTTTATTTTAATACCCGATACGGCACGGATCCAACTCTTCTATCCGCTGCGTTTTTCTCAGATCTGACACAGCGAACCTAGGCCCCTGTCAGGTGACCTTGCATGAGTCAGAGCTTCTCCGTGGACGCAAGTCGCTGCTACAACTGTGTCTCCAAGTGTCGGTCGTCGATGGGGTTCGGAAGGGATCAAGCTACTCTTTGATGGCCGATGGCCCAGTCTCGCCTAGGAGGTGCACCAGGTTACCTCGAAGCTCTTCCTAGTGATCTGCCCCTGTAAGGAGGTGGTGGCGGAGGTTTATTCCATCGGGGTCCTGGTTCACTAGCGGCTGGTGGTTAAAGTTGCGCACTGGGAGTTAGCAACAGCCACCTTTCCTAACCCAGACCTCTTCTGGTGGAGTTGAGGCTGGCCAGGGTCCCCCTACCCCTGCTGGAAGAAAGCCTGCTCCATTCCTTAGTGGCTAAGTTCGTTGTGGACGAGATTCAAGCTTGGTTCACTAGTTCGGGAGCGGTCCTGAAGGTTGTCCTTCGAGCCAGGGTCTCTGCTTTGGAGGTTGTCCCACCGGTGCTGCTAGCGTCGGTGGGAGGCGACAGCTTGGTCCTTCGGACCAAGGTCAACCTTGAGGAGGAAGGCGGCAGCATGGCGACTGGAGGTCTAGGGTTGTGAAGGGCAGGCCTGCCGAAGGTTGAAGACGCACGTGACCCTCACGTGCACTCGGAGTTAATTTCGAAATTTGAATTTGGCGCCCGGAGTTAATGGGCCAAGGGCCCTAGGCCGACTAGTGCTTTGGTGGACTGGGGAGGTCGTGTAGGGGCAAGCCCTCCGAAATATCGGGTAAGTCACTTGGGCTTACCTAGTAATTTACCCAGTAACCCTGGCAACCCGGTGATCCCCTTCGTCCTTACCCGTGTGCTCCGACATTGTACCCAGCCCCTCTGGCGCAGCTCCAACGTGCCTCTTCAGTCTCCAGCGGAGCTTCGACGGCATTGCCAGCCTCTGGCCTCCCTCCGGCAACTCTCATTGGTCCTCCTCGACACGGAGGATCCCCTGATAGGAGGAGGACCTCGCTCTCTACTGCGCCACCTTTGTTGTGCACCCCGCCAGGTGTTCGGTCGGGAGGAGGGACAGCATCTTGTCCTGCCCCCCGAGAGCCCCCTACGGTGCCTGGGGAGGCTTCTCTGCTGCAGTTCTTCTGCCAGGAGCAGCTTTCGGTTCACAATTGGAACTGCGCCCCAGAATGGAATCGTCTGGCAAGTTGGTACCGCAGGGAGATCCCTTCTTGACAGAGGAAGGACTCTCTATTCAAGGCAACCCACAAAGCTTAAGGAAGGACAGTTGGCCTCGGAATTGCGAGGCTTCTGCTCTGCTACGGGAGGGAGGTTTTGTATTGGTGGTTGCACCCTATTTCGGGCTGGAGCTGAGCTAGGCTACTTAGCATATCAGTTGAAGCCGGAGCTGGAGCTATTACAGGGGTACTCGGGAACCACTCTGTCCCTTGAATAGACTCCCAACGCTGATACAGATGGGTTGAGGACCTTTGATACACCTCGGTTGGCAGACAAGCAGGTGGTTGTTCCAGAGGTTCCCAGCAGCCTGTCAGCTAGAGGTATCTTTAACCATGCGAAGCCTGAGAGGGAGGAGGAGTGGGCAAGGATAGATGTGGAGGATGGGGAGATTGTGAAAGAGTTTGTGGCTAAGGTGTAGCAGATAGCGGAGGGTCAGGCAAAGTATGAGGTAGAGAAGGTAGGCGTTTCGTTTAGTAGGGTGGAGTGGGACATCTGTGCCGCATATTCCAAGATCCAAAGGAGATGGTAGATTGGGATCAACATGACTGCTCGGAGGCTGAGGGAAGAGGATAATGAGGCTAGGGCCCAAGAGAGGAATCGTCTCATGGAATGTGAGGGGTGTGTGTGGCAAGAAGAGGGTGGTGATAAGGGAGACGGTGCGAAGGTGTAAAATCGATGCCCTCTGCCTCCAGGAGACCAAGTGTGAGGGGGATGGGGTGCAGTTGATGAGGGAGATTAGGGGAGGCAGACTTAAGTGGTTTGCTCTCCTATTATGGGTAGGTCGAGGGGCATTCTGGTGTTGTGGAATGAGTATGTTGTTGAGGAGAGGGAAGATTGGAGGGAGGTTAGCATGTTTGCCATTTCTCTCTCTCTTCGTTCGTTGGCAGATGGTTTTATCTAAGACCTTTCTGGGGTTTACGCCCCTCAGGGCAGGGAGGAGAAGAGGGAGGTGTGGGAGTCCCTCCTGGATATTCATCGCAAGTCTGGCAATCCTTGGTGTGAAGGGATGATTTCAATGTCGTTGCTGCTCAAGCATGAGAGGTTGGCTTCTTCTTTCTCTTTAGGGATCATAGAGGATTTCCATGACTTCATTTTTGAAGCTGACCTCATTGATGTTCCCACTCCTAATGCCTTTTCATTTAGTCAAATTTGAGGAAGTATGCTTCTTGTTCTAGATTGGACAGGTTTCTGATGTCGGTGGATTGGGAGGAACATTTCCCTGGTCTCCAAGCTGAATGCGTTGCTAGACCTGCTTCTGATAATAAGCCTATTCTCCTCAAGACTAGCAGTAGCAGACCAATCAAGCGCAAGTTCCGATTTGAGATATTTTCGCTCAAGGAGGAAGACTTCTTGGATGTGGTGAGGAGGACTTGGAAGAATGAGACACATATAGGCTCTTATATGGCTACAATGGTGCGGAACTTGAAGAATTTGAAGGATGCCCTCTTGGGATGGGGGCATCCAAGACACTTGCTGAGAAGGTAGCTAAGGATCAGATCTTGGTGTTCATTGCAACTATGGATGAACTGGAAGAATCATGTCAGTTGGACGAGGCAGGCAGGGACCGTAGATCCAAGCTGAAGTCAGATTATGCAGACATTCTCCTCAAGGAAGAGATATATTGGAAGCAAAGATCCCGAAAAAAATGGATTAAGGAGGGGGATAGGAACACAGCATATTTCTAGAGGTGTTGCCTCAGGGAGGCGTAGAACAAACTTCATAAGGTCTTTAAGGGATGATAGTCGGGTCATTTCTCATCCAGGCTATCCAGAGTCATGTGCTTGATTTTTATTCCAAACTGTATAATGAGGAAGACTGTTGGAGACCCTCTTTTGTGGATAATCTTTTGCCTCTGATCTCTGATGAGGAAAGGTCCCTTCTTTCTAGTCCATTCTCCGAAGAGGAATTGAGGAGTGATGTCTTCTCCTTGGCAGGTGATAAAGCCCTGGGCCCAATGGTTTCCCTATACTCTTCTTTTAGCATTATTGGGAGATAGTCAAGCATACTCTCTTGAAGGCAGCTCTAGAATTTCAGGAGGACGAGCTCATCTTGTTGGCATCAATAAGACTTTCTTGGTGCTTATTCCTAAGAAGGAAGGGGCTGACTGCCTTTGACTACAGGCTTGTTAGTCTTCTGAATGGTATGTACAAGATTCTTACCAAGATGCTTACTACCCGTCTGGAAAAGGCGGTGGATAGACTTATCAGTTGGAATCTAGGTGCCTTCATTAAGGGCAGACAGATACAGGAAAATTTCTTGATTGCTCAGGAATGCATTTATGCCCTTCAACAGCAAAAGAGGAAAGCTTTGATCTTGAAGCTTGATTTCGAGGAGGCCTATGATAAGGTTAACTGGCCTTGTCTGCTCCAAGTCCTTTTGAAGATGGGTTTTGGAGAGAAGTGGGTGGGCTGGATCCAAGCTTGCTCGTCTTCTGCTTCCTTTGCTATCCTTATTAATAGAGAACCATCTCATTTTTTCCTCAGTGGTAGAGGCTTGAGGCAGGGGGACCCTACCTCACCACTTCTCTTTGTTCTTGTGGCTCACTTGTTGAGTAGAATGTTAGATAGGGCTGCCTTTGGGGGCCTTATTCAGGGGTGTAGTATTGACAGAGATGGTGTTAGTATCTCCCACCTACAGTATGTTGACGACACTATCCTTTTCTTCCAGGGAGGAGATGAGGAGCAGTTGTTTGTGGCTAGACTCATATTGCAGTTCTTGGATGACGTTATTGGCTTACGAGTGAATTTCCATAAAAGCAGTATTATTGGGATCCATACAAGTGCAGAGGAGTTGAGAAGGCAACTTTGATTATGGGTTGCAGTATTGGTTCTTTTCCTATCTCCTACTTGGGTCTTCCTTTATCGCAGAGAGCACTGAGGGAACAAGGTTGGCAGGACGGAAGGGAAGGCTTCTCTCTTATAGAGGGAGGATGGGTCTCTGTCAAGCAGTTTTTGATAGTATCCCAATCTACTTTCTTTCTATCTTTAGGGTGCCCAAGATGGTCGTCAGAAGACTTGATGCTTTCAAGAGAGGTTTCTTTTAGGGTAGGAGTAGGGACCCGAAGAAGGGAGGTTTTCCTATCTGTTGGACGAGCGTTTGCAGGAGTAAGAAGAATGGGGGCCTTGGCTTAAAGGATATACATGCTTTCAACCTAGCTCTTGTATCCAAATAGTTGTGGAAACTCAGGAGCCCGGGTATTAGTACGTGGAAGGACAAAATCATTCAGAGGTACTACAGGGAGTCCAGACATTGGGACCTTGTGATCAGCCCTTCTGTGAAGGTTTCTAGGGTGTGAAGAGGTATTCTTTAGTCATCGGACATCATCCGTGCAGGGAGCAAGGTGATAGTAGGTGATGGGCACAGTTGTTTGTTTTTGTTGGATCCCTGGTGTGGTGATTTCTCTTTCAGCTCCACTTTTCCAGCTTTATTTTGCATTGCTACTAATCATAGGAGTGCTATGGCAGATGTCTTTGATTTGGGGGGTGGTTGGAACCCCACTTTCAGAAGATCTTTGCGGGAAGAAGAGATTGGGGATCTTTGCACTCTTCTCTCCACTTTACAAGAGGTCCACCTGCACCCATCCAATCAGGATGGCTGGGTGTGGAGGTGGGGGGCTCAGGGCAGATTCTCTTCGAAGGCTGCTTACTCTTCATTGCGGATGGAGGCCTCCGTGTCCCCTTTACGGGTCTCATCTGGTCCACTAGGAGTCCTCTCAAGGTCCAAATCCTCATGCGGAGGATTTCTTTGGGTAGACTCCCGGCCACTAATACATTGAGCAGATTCCTGGATAACATCCAAACTATGTGTTGCCTCTGCGGGGATCACGAGGAGTCCACTGATCCTATTTTTGTGGACTGCCCCTTTTCAGTGGAGGTGTGGCGGCTTATTTTAGACAGTATTGACTGGCAGGTCCCTCAGGCAGCATCGGCGGATGAGCTTTGGAACAAGTGGATGAAGGCTTCAGTTCGCAAGGAAGATTGGCATTTGTGGTGGATGATCCTCCACGCTACATTTTGGGTGATTTGGAATGAAAGGAGCAGGAGAATCTTCAAAAGGGAAGCTTTGGTGCCTAGTCAGCTGGCTTATATTATGGGGGAGAGTGTTAGAGAGTGGGCTTTGTTTTTGTGCAAAAACAATACTTGTATATCCTCCTTTTTTGATCTTCTGAGAGGACTATAAGTTGGGTGGGTTGCACTGACTTGGTGCCTTTTGTATGGGAGGATTCTTTTGTTTTCTCTTCTCATATTTGAAAACTCTGTTTTTTCATTTAATGAAATTGTGGTACTGCCCACTTTCAAAAAAAAAAAGATCAACTTACCCAGGTCTATAGCATATAGCTGATACGACTGCCTCAGAGATTCCCAGCTTCAAGTAGTAAAACAGTGAATTAGATTCAAAACTACAAAGTTTCCAAGATTAACCCCCATGGCTTTGGTTAATGAATCGTGAAACCCCAAGGTAGATTGCTTTCCCTTATTGTTGTTCGGTGCAGAATTCAATTCACCTTCTTCTAAACAGTCATTTGACAACATTACTCACAAAAAGCAAATGATCCATACCATTTGTCAGATTCAAGCTAGTAAAACACCTGCAAACATGCCTAAAAATCTTCTGACTAGAAAGTCTACTGATTCGGAGACAAATTTACCAGAGTAATCTTCAGAGTGTACCATCTTGGACTCTTGAATACACAAATTCTTCACCTGCCTTCTTCCAATCTAGTCCCTGATAATAAATGGTTTTGACTGATTTTGCTGGCCCTTGGTATACCACGAAAGAAATCATTCTGCTGCTTGTGCTCCACTTTGAGTTCTGTTGGCAGGTTTTTCCTGTTTTGTTGGAAATTGTTGAACGTCTTTAACAATGTTTGGAGCTCCCTCTGTCCTCTGTGGTTTTTTGACCTTCTCTCCTTCAGATCATCATTTGTCACCCACAACTACTGAAACTGGCAGACTTTATTTTTGTATTTGAATGCCGATCCAGAGAGGCAGACTGGATCGAAATCGATGGGTACCAATCTAATTGAATGGGGAAACCGATCCCTCAAAGAAAATTAACAGAACAATAAAAGGAGCCTAAATCGGCTAGAATTGGGCCTTATCAGCCTTGGTCGGCCACAAGTCAGGCTGATCCTGCCTAGATTGCTCGATCCAGACCCGATCTAGCCGATATGATCTCTTGGGGTTTAAACCCCTGCCTGCATCTTATTTTTTTTATTTATCCAACTAGTAATGTAGTATAAATTTGATTTCTCATGTTTGATCACTTATTCAAGCAATGAGTTAAATCCAAAATCTCCAATTGACTACTACCAACCCAAATCAATGTAATTCAATTAGATTGATTGTTAGTGTGTCATTTTTACTTTTCAATTTTTTTCTTGATTTTTCCAGTTAAAACATTCAACCAATCCAAGATCAGCCCTTTTCTTTTGGATTGGTCAATTCAGCTGATCTGATCCCCATCCAGATCAAGTCAAAACTAGGTGATTCCTGATCCTAATGTGATTTACCTTGGCCCCGTTACATCAAGATTGTCTTTTGTTGAAACCTAACTAACCCTAGTGTGTTCTCTATAACAAGGGAGAGGAAAAGGGAAGGTGCAAAGAGGGGGGAAGTTGTGGAAAAGAACTAAGTTACACTTACCCTGAGCAAACAAAGAATCTTGGATACCTCCCTGAGTCAAATCATCATCTTGAACTAGCTCTCCAACTACACAAAAAGTAAGGTATTTACCTCCTCCAACAACATTTGCCTTTGTCAATGACCCCTTGCAAGCAGGTAGGCTAAGCTTTTTGAAACAATAGATGCCATGGGAAACCCCGGCTGGGGTACAGGGTAACTCTTGGGCCAAACACTTGAGTCATACCATACCAGGTCAACCGGGATTCATGACATCTCGTAAGCTAGACATTTGAGTCATACAGGGTAAACTGCACACGAGGGTGGACAATGTGCTGGGTAACTACTCTGAGGAAGCACAGGGCTCAACCCATGACCTATGGGAATTTAACCCACCAAAGCTCAAGGCCTACCACTATACTACGCAGTTGTTGTCGACCTTTTAAATTTGAATGTGGAATATTTAAATTTCCAATGAAAAACCACTTCCTTGAACTCTCCCCAAGAGAAGAACATGGTGAAAAACCACTTCCATGATCTTTGGGGATAATTAGCTTTCCCTCCTTGGCTATACCTTTTTCCCTATATCCCCTTATCTTCCGTACATATATGGTTGATACAGCTGAAGGGGACCTCCTCTAGGCCATTAGACATGGGCTTTTCACAACCCTGCAATATCGCTGATACTCCCGAAGCAGACCTGCTTGATGGCATTGATCTCGAATATCCTTGTGCAAGCCTTGGACAACTTGTGAGCTAGGGCAGATATAACTTCACACCATGCACAGTCAGCTGAAGAGTTCCAAATGCTTGTCACCCACGTGTAAAGAAGCTGGAGAATGAGGACCATTATGGTCTTTAACTCCTCCCAATGGGTTTTCAATCTTCTATGTGTAATCTGAAGTAGCATTAGACCCATGTGCCATGGGATGAGATGCAAGAGTACCCATACATGATTCGGTATAAAAGGCTCCAAGTTAAGTTTCGTGCCAACTCAGCTAAAACTTTACAGACGGCAACATACAAATTGATGATGGCCACTAAGAATTTTCCAACTGACCCATAAATGATACAAGACGATATACTACTTCCCAAAGAAGAAGGGAGGGAAAACTGAACAGTGCAAACTACATCCAAGCAAGAAAGGAACAAGGACATTGATTCACTTAACAGGAGACTACAACCCTCCACCTAATCCAGTAACATAACCAAAATGGTAAAACAACACATGGATTTAGGAACAAGTAAACGCTCTAGTCCATTCATAATCTTATCGACTCACCCTGAGGCTCTTGCAACATGCTCAATACTTCCAAATGACTAAACAGATTTAATCCTATGATACATTCTAGCATTAGTGACAGCTTGTGATAGAATAACCTTTCCATTTTTTAAGTGCAAAACGGTCCAGCAGACTGCACAATACAGTGCTATGATCAAATAACCTTATTTTTCCCCTCTGTTGGTGACTGCTAAAGTCAGAAGAGATCTAGGCAGCCCTTTCAACAAAATTTCAAGTGTCAAATTTAAACATTTTATGACCTTAATGTTAAATAAAACATTTGGAACACATTCTCCAGCAGCTTTTCATGTGATTCCAATTCAAATATTTGGGAGTTATCCTTAGTCTGCATCCCATCGCAATTCACCTTCAAGCATGCTTGTACCTATAAAATCCGTCCACTTCTTTTACTTCAGTGGTCTTTGAAGGTTCCATTATTGCTTGTTTTCTCCTGGTAATATGCTTGTGCATGATTTTATCAACACCTTTCTGCTTAACGCACACAGAACAGAGATCTGGCATCCCCCATAGCTGCCAAATAGTCCAATTTACAGGAATATTGTATAGATATATTCAGATCATCATCATTTTTAAGTTCTTTCTAGAATTTTAAGCATGCCTTTGTCATCTACGTCCACCATTCACCTTCTCAACAAATCACTAATTGTCATAGGCATTCACCAGCATTGCTTCATTACTTGTATTCTTAGAGTAGGCATGGCCTTTCTTTATTGGGGTACTAATTGAAGATGTCTTTTAGAAGAAGGTTTTTTTCTAAAGGAAGATATTGAAGAGTAGTGGCAACTCAAAAGAATAGACAAATTTAGTGGAAAGAAAGGAACATATATACACAATGCAGACATAGACTCACAACTTGATCAAGGGATACATAATTCAGCAGAAAGAAAGGAAATGCATGCACAAAACCAGCCCCAATCCACCCACCCAAAAGGCCCAAACCCTCATACAGAGAACTTTTAAAGGAGAAAAATGCAAACCCATTCAATTGTTTCACTTCATTCCTTGAAGTAATCCCCTTCTTAGCGTGCACATTTAGAATGAATTTCTAACCCTCTCACTAAAGTCCCACCCAAAACAAATAACTATTTAAGCTCTTAGACCAAGAAGAAACTCCTTTAGATTCTAAAAATAAAGAACTTTAAGATCTCATTCTCAAAGAACCATAGACACTGTACTTACTCCACTTATGAACGACTTGAGAAGGTAAAAAGACATCTTTAAAGACCATGTGATGTGCCCAAAACAAAAACAAGAACAGTAGACATAAGAAACATGGAACTTAAGGATGTTGCTCCATCATTATCAATTACTTATTGTTCAGCTGAGAACTGTTGCACTCGTTTTGGGCTACCCGACGTGCCAACTCCCGAAAAGCTCAATAAGCTATTGCTGCTAAGAGTTGAAACAACCCAGTCTATTGTGGAACCCCGAAGGCTATGAACTTGGCATGACTTCATCATCAAACTGAAACTGCTTCCCCCACGCTGATATTATGCTAGGTGCCCTCCCTTACCATTGAATGAAAAGATCAGGTTGACAGCTGGCCTTCAATCTGTTGGAGCGGCTATAATAGTCTTACATCGGTTAATTTCAGTTGTGGCCAGTGCTTATGATCTTGGGCACTTCAAACTCAACACCCGGGTTTTGTGGTTTGTAAGATGGTATCAGAGTAGGGCCTGACCCAACTTTATATTCTAATTTGCACCACTTCCTGTTATCTAATTTCCACGGCCCATCTTGGCCGTGAGGGGGAGTGTTGGAGCGACTATATAATAGTCTAACATCGGTTAATTTCAGTTGTGGCCAGTGCTTATGATCTTGGGCCCTTCAAACTCAACACCCGGGTTTTGTGGTTTGTAAGACAATCTCTATTCAAACTTGGTTATGAACCAAGATATATAATGAGACACAAACGGGTAGAGGAATGGCTTTACAGTTATAGTTATGTAATCATGACTAACTGTTACGAACTTTAGATTGCACAGCACATTTGGTATGCAAGATTTAAAGTATTTAGACATGCATTAGGAAGCCAAGACTCTCCAGTTATTCCATCCAAATAAGAAATCAAGCAAAAAATCTCCATCACTCAGATCATCATGTTTTGAGTACATGAACAGCATATTTGGCATCTCATTATTTTAAAATGCACCATGGAGAATAATGTCAATATTTATCTAGTTTCTTATACACCTGACAACACCCGAGTGCATCTGTGCCAATCTATTTGCTCCATCATCATTGTATGAAAAACACCTCCACACAGCCACCCGCACTTTCATCCATTTCAATGATATCCTAGAGGCATTTTCAGTTTAAACCATCCCAACCCAGTTGTGTATATATTCATTCATTCCAACATGATGAATAACAAAACCCACATGATGGGCAACTGTTTGATGATACCAGAAAGAGGAAAAGTTTAAAAAAAAAAAAATGGTCACTCCATCGTTCCATAATGAATACCTCCTTAACGGAAACGATGGGACAGAGATCATCAAACTTGACAAACTTGTCCGAGTAGTTCACGTCGAAGTAATCGTAGATAGCGTTCTTGAGAATCCCTAGAGGATGGTTGTCTCTCCTGTGGAGCTGCAGCCCGAGCTTCGAGAAGATGGTATCGGGGACATTGTTTGTGGGGTCGCCTTCCCTCACCACGTCTGCGGTGCATCATCACCATCCAGTGCATCGCCCCCAACACGGAGATGGAGAGGAGATCAGCAAAAACAAACCCCAGAAAACCAGGCGAGAGGAGAGAAAGAAAGAGAGCATCAAGTAGCAGCATCATGCTCACCTTCCTTGACAACCTTGACGCCGCCAAGCTCCAGCAGGGCAGCAGCAGCAGGGAGGGGTGGGCGCTTGGACTTGTGGCGGAGGGTGGTGGAGGAGAGAGTGGAGAATGGGGAGGTGGGAGAGGGGAATGGAATGGCGACGGCGAGCGCGAGTGTTCGCAAGTGGTGGTGGTAGTGGAGGAGTGAAGAGGAGAGGCGGAGAGAGGAGTGAGCAAGGGAGGCGGCCGCGGCCATCAGGTCCGCCACTTCTGGTTGTGAGGTGACGCTGCGGCTGCCTCTGCCTCTGCCTCCTGCCCGTGAGATGGTTCGGTTCGGATAGAAGGAACGGATTATTAAGGAGGAGGAGCTCGGGGTGCTGGTGTTTTGCGACGACTCCTATCCGTCAAAAAGAAAGAAAAAAAAAAAAAGTCGAGCCTCCTTAATCCATTAATACATTAATGCATTGGCTTAGCATCCTAGCACCTTAACATAGCATCCTAGCACCTTAACATGTTAACAGCTTAATGATCTACATTTTAACAGCTTAACATGTAAACATTTTAAAATGTCTTAACATTTTAACAAATCAAAAATTAATGCGCCTTAATACATTAACATGTCATACCTTAATGCATGCCATTGTGTTTAAATTTTAATATGTCGGTGCATTAAGACATTGATATGTTAGCATGCTATTATGTTAACACTTTGACATCACCCACTGATTTATCACCTTAATATTGTAGCACATTAATTCCTCAAACACTTTCATATTGATGTTGTGGAAGTATTAGTGAAATAGCTATATTTTTAAGTGCTTGTGCGACAAGCACATCAAAATGGATTTCAAGCTAGAAATCGTTAGTTACTTGACAAGGGGAAATCAGCCCAATTCGGCCTACCAAGTATGCAGGCCCAAAAGCCCATGGCTCTCCGGAGACAACGCAAGGGGCCACATGGCATTCAGGTCCCCGGCCCGCGTAATAGAGGCCGAATTCTGGGCCCGTCGAGCTCAGGCCATTGGATCTCCCAGTCTGAAGCCCAACTTTTACTCCCGAGATCCCCCGGGGTCTCGGCAAAGCCCTCCCGGGGAAGCCTCATTATGCATCCTCACCGTCAGGAGGGTCCTACGGACCTAACCGCCCACTTATGGCAGGTATGCACGATTTGCCCCATACAACTATGGGTGAGTTCTAACTTGTCCAATATCCCACGATCTCCCTAAATCAGGGAGATCTGATGGTGGGCAAATCTCCCCCCCCCCCCCCCAAAGGAAACCATCCTCAGGACACCTCGAGGGGGAGACCGTATAATCTCTGGATCCTCTCCGGTGCAAGGTATGCTTTTCTGATTACAACAAACCCCTAGCAAGCTCTCGTCTTATTGTATCTAACTTAGGCATCGGAGGGTTTTACTCTCCATCAGACTGGGGCCCCCCCTTGACGCCTCTATTCCCCCTCTTGCAGATTCTACCTTAGGCGTTCCCACAAACGATGCCAATCGTATAGCAGTCAAAAACTGGTCGGACCGCGACGACCGTCCGATCGAAGATCTCGGCTACTCGATAGAATTTATTTGGGTGTTATAAGCCATATCATTCTCCGAGTGCTCACACTTGAGAAGGACATTATAAGTCATGACATCCTCCCGAGTGCTCACACTCAAAAAAGGAGCGTTCACAGGAACTCTATCTCTCAAGTCACAGCTAAAAAAGACCATTTAAAAGGGATGCGTAGCCCGCGTCGAGCTGCAAAAGATGCAAAGGATAATTTTCTCCCAGACAAGGAAGCGAGTACAAAGTTTTCACCTAGAAATCAAGGACACTTGTGGCGTCAGCCCCGACCTCTGCGACCTCCACGACGACCCCTTCCCCTAACGGGGAGCAGCACCTCAACAGGAGCTGGTGTCTCGACAGGATCGCCCCGAAGATGGAGCAAGGCTGGCCGTTTCCAACATATGTTCGAAGAGGAAGACCCCGACGTCGTGAGGGACGTCAACATGGAGGTCCGCCACCAATTGCTCCCCTTCATCAAAAAGCCTTTGGTAGAAAACTTCCGAAAGGGGGTCGGCTGCGAAGTCCCTCCAAGTCGTGCGGAACAGCCAATCCTTGCCGGTCGGACAATCGACCCAGAAGAAAGCCTCCTTCCACCCTTGAGGAAGAAAGACAGAAGGCACGTGGAGGGGACCACGGTCGCCACAGCACATGAACTGGAGGGACCCACGTGCGCCGAGGATTACGCAAGGGCGAACATTAAAGACGTGATAGAAGACATCAAGGAGGGCCTCGGCATGATCATAGAGATACAACAACACGTTGAAAGCCACGGCCACACGCCAAGAATTTGGAAGGATCTATGCGGGAGCCACAACAAAGAACTGCAACAACTCCACAACAAACGGAGAGATCGGGAGCTGGAAGCCAGCTTCGAACATAACCTCCATGGCGATGAAGGAGTCGGGGCTACCTGAGTGAAGGAGGTAGTCGACAGAAGGCAAGCGCAACCCAAACTCAGTGGGAATTCTGAACCTACCCCGTATCCAATCGAAGGAGCCAGCCTCGATCGTGGAAGACTTGAGAGAGGCCCGATCCGCCAACACCCCTCGGGCATAGCCTGATGCCATTGCAGCCTAATGGAAGAAGAAGATACAAAGAAGAATACCACTTGAGGTGTTATGGCTCGACCCCTTCCCGCACCTTTATAAGCAAGAAGCAGGGCACCCCCACCAGTAACTGCTCGGCCATAAGGGCAAGAAAAGTTGTAACCGACCTTGACTGACTCCAGAAGAAGAAAGAGTCAAAGATGCTATCTGATAGAAGAAAGGTACAAGCCACGAAACGGCGGTGTATTAATCTGGGTAACCGGTGGTATACTTGAAGTATAGAGCGGAAGCTCTGACCAAAAAAAAAAAAAAGGAGAAAAGAGAGAGAAAAAAGAAAAAAAATACGACCGGCCATCTCATCCCGTAACGAGGCCTGAGTTACAAAATAGGGATGGGCCGGCATAACTCAGATAGTGGGTTGGTTGAATTTTTTCTTTGACAAGGCACCCTAAATACCTCGTCGGTTACAACTTCCAGCCGGTCGGGGTCTGGAGACTCGGTTCAAGGATCAACGATGGCGTCAACAGCAAGACCCTGGGAGCCGGTTGGAGAGTAGGTGAGCTCGACAACTTCTGTAGCCTCGCCCTCTTCAGCACCTTCCCCCGAGTCGTCGAGGTCGGAGCGATAAGCGAGATCGCCCTGCTCTAGCTGCGACATGGCCTCAGCGTCCGGACACAACTCCCTGGCGCGAGCAACCGCCGCCCAAAAGTTGGCGAGAACCCCCTGGCCGTACCCCTATCATTGCCGACGAAGTATTGCTCAAGGGTGAACTCGACCTTCTCGTCCAAGTATTCTGGAGAGGATTGGAACCGAGTTAAGGCCTCGGATGCCTCCGTCTCCAGCGATCGGGCCAAGGCTTTGGCTTTCTCAAGGTCATCCTCTGCTTTTCGCTTCCCCTCCTCCGACTCCGCCACCTACGCCAAGGCAACCTTTAGCTCGCCTTCCAGATCTGCCTTCGCCTTGGTCTCTTCCTCCAAGGCCCGCTCCAGCCGAGCGCACTCCTCCTCGACCTTCTACTGACCGTTGTCCGGCCCAACAAGGCACTCAGCGATAATATACGTCTACGCAAGTTCCCGCAGGCCGGATTGCAATGCCCAGATGGAGATCTCAGAGTCGTCCCTTCGCTCCTCCCGCTTGCGCTCCACCGGTATGCACGCGGCCAAGGCCAGGTCGTGCACCACATCCCCGTCATAGAAGGTACTTTTCGGGTATACCCTCCAAACGGAAGGCTACCACGGCTTCGGCTTCTGCGGAGGAGAAGGGCTCGTCAGCATTTTCGGCTCAGCCGGAGCACTCCTAATCACAACCCCCTTTGAGGTCCGAGGCGTCTCGGCCGGAGTACTCCTGATCCGAACATGCATCCTAACCGTCAGGCAGGTCCTACGGACCTGTTGGGATCGCTGTGTCGGGATCCGATCTTAAAACGCAGCGGAATAAAGGAGTTCGGGATCGGATCTGTCCCGTTTCGGTCGTTAAAATTAAACCGGTGTAAATCGAATTTACCTTGCGCGGATTCGAATCCGCGTCCGTTTTCCGGTTCCGTCGGAGCGATGCCGCAAGTCGCGCAGATGCCCGACCTCTAGCGGTATCCACGCGGTTCTCCTCGCGATGGATCGTCCTCGCTTCCTCGCTCGCTGCGGCGCTCGAAGATCCCGTCTGACTGCGCGTGATCCGCCGCGACATGCGGATCCAGAATCCCCGTCGAACGGGAAGTGGAGCAGTTGGGAACGGCACGCCCAGAGGAGAGAGAAAGTGGGGAAGAACGAATGACGGCTAGGTCAGGGTTGCTTGCCCCGAACGTAGAATCCGTTCTTTTATAAGAAGTCAGTTTGCGGTTTTTCACAAAAACCCAGACTTATCCGAAATCCTGTCGGATTATCCATCGACTTGAAAACCATTTGCGTGTGATCCTCTAGGCCCAAATACCAGTCCAGTTAATAGCCCATTAAGTCCAGTAACCCTTTACTGACCCACTGAATTAATTAATATCTTTATATTCAATTAATCAGTCGAATTTAATGTCCCACAATAAATTCGGACGGACTGCCGATCACGTTGGATGCCAAGCAACATCGCGTGATCCTGGATGGCACTGGGGTTATCGCAACCCTCTATTGGAACCTTTCTGTCATCGGTTAGCGCGCGGATATAATCCTTCATCCGTACAATGTTCCCGAATCGACCTAGGGCATGGTTTACTGTTAAACCCTATTTGGTCGATTCACTTGAATCAGATGTCGCTAATCTGAATCCGATAACTCCTTATCGATTACAGAGTCCGCCCTGGCCAGGGACTTTAAGCGCATCATTCTCGGAACATTCTCTCTCAAACAACCGAGAGCGGATGATCCCGTATTGAACACACAATTACCTTCGAGGGCATTTCCCTGAACCCGATCGCTTGACTTATTGATATCCCATGGTTAGGGATTCGTTCGTCAAGGTCAAAACTCAGAAACCTACCAACAAGGTATCCTTGGAGTCTCAGGTCCAAGGATCATCCACGCAACCGTGACAATTGAATCGAGCTGGTTAACAGTGAGGTGATTACCATCCAGCGATTCATAGTCGGATCAGTTCAGTGAACGCATTCACCAATGAGCACCTATAGGTTCAGCATAGTGTCTCCACACAAGTGACTTATGGGATCAGTCACCCTCATCATATGAGCTGAAGTAACCTATACTAGTCTATCCGGATGTTCGATGTCCTATCTCAAACATCCTATGACTAGGAACAATTAAGAACATGTGTTTATAAGTCTTCGATCCCGTAATTATGATCTCATCATAATCCGAACACTATTGCACATGTTCATGGACTTCATCGTGATACGATAAACACAGATCGAATTAATTACACACAATGAATTATTGCCATTTATTAATAATCTGAATATGTACACAGTATCGGATTGGCTTTGAGACCATCTAATACTAACAATCTCCCACTTGGGCTAAAGCCAATCACTTTTATACAGAATACCCATATTCTCTAAGTGACGCTCAAAAACATTTTGAGACAAAGGCTTTGTAAGTGGATCTGCTATGTTGTCGGCTGAGGGAACTCTTTCCACCACGACATCTCCTCGAGCTATAATCTCTCTGATCAGATGAAAGGCCGCAGAATGTGCTTCGACTTCTGATGAGACCTCGGCTCTTTCGCTTGAACAATCGCCCCATTGTTGTCACACAGCAGTGGGACGGGACCAGATATGCTTTCCACCACACCAAGATCGCCGATGAATTTCTTCATCCATACAGCTTCCTTGGCGGCTTCAGCAGCAGCAATATACTCGGCTTCCGTTGTCGAATCAGCAGTGGTTTCCTGCTTGGAACTTTTCCAGCTCACTGCTCCCCCGTTGAGTGTGAAAATAAAACCTAATGTTGACTTGCTGTCATCAGGATCAGACTGAAAACTCGAGTCAGTGTATCCTTGCAGCTTTAAGTCTCCTCCTCCATAGACTAGAAATAGATCCTTAGTCCTTCTCAAGTACTTAAGGATGCATTTCACAGCCTTCCAGTGTTTATCACCTGGATCTGCCTGATGTCTGCTCGTAACACTTAGAGCATATGCTACATCAGGTCTGGTACACAGCATGGCATACATGATGGACCCTATGGCAGAAGCATAGGGGACTTTATCCATCACTGCCCTCTCTTCAGGTGTCTTGGGAGACTGACCTTTAGAGAGTGAAATTCCATGTCTCATCGGTATGAGACCTCTCTTGGAATTTTCCATGCCAAACCTTTTGACAATGGTTTCTATGTACATGGATTGGGTTAAAGCCAGCATCTTCTTTGATCTATCTCTATAGATCCGTATTCCCAATACGTAAGATGCTTCTCCCAAATCCTTCATGGAGAAGTTCTTTGACAGCCATATCTTTACTGATGACATCATTCCTACATCATTCCCAATGAGTAGGATGTCGTCAACGTAAAGAACCAGAAATGTGATTGCGCTCCCACTGTTTTTCTTGTATACACAGGGCTCATCTTCATTCTTAATGAAGCCATAAGATTTGATCGCCTCATCAAATCTTATGTTCCAGCTCCGGGAAGCTTGCTTCAGTCCATAAATAGACCTCTGTAACTTGCATACCATGTCTGGAGATTCTTTGGATGTGAATCCTTCTGGTTGTATCATATACACCTCCTCCTCAAGATTTCCATTGAGGAAGGCAGTCTTCACATCCATCTGCCAGATTTCATAATCATGGTAGGCAGCAATGGCGAGAAGAATTCTGATAGACTTAATCATAGCAACGGGCGAAAAGGTTTCGTCATAGTCAACACCTTGTCTTTGACGATAGCCTTTTGCCACTAATCTTGCTTTATAAGTCTCAATACGTCCATCTGCACCGATCTTTCTTTTAAAGATCCATTTGCAGCCGATAGGTACTATACCATCGGGTAAATCCACCAAGTTCCAAACTTGGTTGATGTACATGGACTGTATTTCAGAATTCATGGATTCCCGCCATTTCCCGGCCTCTGGACTTTCAATGGCCTCCTGGTAAGTCTTAGGATCATCATCCTCATTATAGAGTATCCTAGAACCATCCAAATTAATATGTCCCACATATCTTTCTGGTGGTTTAGGTACTCTTTTAGACCTACGAGGTTCCTGTGTATCACTTTGAACAGGTTCAGAAACTGACGGTTCATCTGATGAACCATTGCCAGTTTGTGGGTCTGGAACTTCTTCAAGAATTACTTTACTCCCACTGTCCTTCTGGAGAATATAATCTTCTTCCAGAAAGACAGCTCTCTTGGCCACAAACACCCTTTGTTCGCCAGGATGATAGAAGTAATATCCATAAGTTTCCTTTGGATATCCCACAAATCTGCATTTGTCAGTTCTAGATTCCAGCTTATCTGCGTCATGTCTTTTAACATGAGCAGGACATCCCCAGACTTTAACATGTTTAAGGTCTGGTTTCCTTCCATTCCATATCTCATATGGAGTGGTCTCAACAGATTTGCTGGGTACCTTGTTCAGGATATACATAGCCGAGCTAAGTGTATATCCCCATAAGGACACTGGTAATTTGGACATGCTCATCATGGATCGCACCATTTCCATTAATGTGCGATTTCTCCTTTCTGATACATCATTCATCTGAGGTGTATAAGGAGGTGTAAGCTGAGAAAGGATACCATTATCCTTTAAGTATTTAATGAACTCAGTACTCAAGTATTCACCACCCCGATCAGATCGGATGGTTTTTATGCTCTTTCCTGTTTGTTTTTCCACTTCATTCTTAAATTCTCTGAATTTCTCAAAGGCTTCAGATTTATACTTCAATAAGTATACATATCCAAATCTTGAGTAATCATCAGTGAATGTAATGAAGTATGAGAAACCACCAATGGCTTGAGTTGACATAGGACCACATACATCTGAATGTATGAGTTCTAATATGCCTTTGGCTCGTTCTCCAGTTCCACTAAATGGAGACTTAGCCATTTTACCCATTAAACATGACTCACAGGTTGTATATGATTCATAATCAAATGGATCCAAATATCCATCTTTATGCAACCTTTGGAGTCTGTTTTCACCAATGTGTCAAAGCCTACAATGCCACAAGTAGGCTTTGTTCATTTCATACTTACTTTTTTTAATCGAAGAACCGATATGTAAATTATCATGAGACACATTTAATAGATACAAACCATTGGATAAAATAGCAGAAGCTATTAATTTATTTCTGAAATAAATTGAACAACTATTGTTCCCAAAATTTAAATTGTATCCAATTCTATCTAAACATGAAATAGAAATGATGTTCCTTATTATGCTAGGTACATAATAACAATCATTTAATAAAAATGTGTCTCCGGATGATAGCTTGAGCTTCACTGTCCCCACAGCGATCGCCGCAACTCTTGCGCCGTTACCTAGCCTCAGCTCCACCTCGCCGGTCCTCAGCTTACGTCTTCTTGTCAGTGCCTGCACAGAATTGCAGATATGAGATACACATCCAGTATCTAATACCCATGATGTACAATCTCTTATTGACAAGTTTACATCTATCATATAGATACCTGAAGCGTCCTGCTGCTTCACAGTTCCTTGAGCCTTGTCCTTGAGGTATTCTTTGCAATTCTTCTTCCAATGCCCTTTCTGGTGACAGTAGAAGCAATCACCTTTCTCAGCACTTTTACCCTTGTCTTTCTTGACAACCTTTGCCTTTCTCTGAACCTTGTTCTTATTCTTTCGAAAAACTTGGATTGCAAGTCTTTTTCTGTTGGTCTTACCAACCATTAGGACTTGGGGTTTATCCTTCACAAGGTTCCCCTCAGCAGTCTTTAACATGTTTAGCAGTTCAGCTAAGGTCGCCTGGATCTTGTTCATGTTGAAATTGACGATGAACTGAGCATATGAAGGTGGAAGTGAAGACAACACAAGGTCTGTGTGCATCTCCTTGGGAAGTGTAATCCCAAGAGCATCCAGCCTCTCCACCCACTCAATCATCTTCAGCACATGATTCTGTACTGAAGTTCCCTCTGCCATCTGAGCTTTGAACAGATTCTTCGATATCTCATATCGTTCGATTCTGCTCTGCTCACCAAAGAGCTCCTTCAAATAGAGCATGATGGATCTAGCATCCATCTCTTCATGTTGCCTCTGCAACTCATTGCTCATAGAGGCTAACATATAGCATTGGGCCATGGTAGAATCCTCCTTCCATTTTTCATACGCTATCATTTCCTCCTCTAGAGCATCTAATGCTGGTTCAGCAGGAGGTTCAATATCCAAGACGTAGGCAATCTGCTCAGACCTGAGGACTATCTTCAGGTTTCTGAGCCAGTCTGAGTAATTGGTGCCTGTCAAACGGTTGGCATCAAGTATGCCTCGCAACGGGTTATGGTGCGACATTCTCGCCTACAGGAGATAATTAATTGATAATTAGCAGATATTCAGATTATCTAAAACAAGATATGGTCTTTTATTATCTAATTTTACTCCCACTAATTTTCGACGGACTGTATAACCTTCAGATATACAGAACGGGAGACGCCGACTGTCTCCTAGTGGGGATCAGAATCTCCAAGCATCACAGTATGACCTCGGGTAAACACATAGTATCATACTGCTATCTCAGAGCAATCATCTCATGATAATTGCAACTCCTTGCAATATCCGATCGTACTTCGGCTCCCAAGTTTAATGGTCCCGGGTAAACACAGTAGACCATTATCCCCGGTCTAAGCTTTACCATCAATACGTGACAGAGTAAAGTAGAAACATAGTTCCCGGGTAAACACGTGGATGACTATATCATTCCTCTACTCTTATCCAAAGGCATCTTATGCCATGATCAACAGTCTTCTCATCAGTTAATGGCAGACCTCGGGTAAACACATAGTATCTGCCACCACCGAATTAAGTTCTATCAATCATATTGATGGAGAGCCACGCGGTACATTCTCAATGACTCGCGCTACGGCTTAGAGTTTGTAACGAAGGTTTTACTTATTTAATTTGGTCTCATCCTAGGTGATAGTATTAAATATATCGAATATATTTATTAATACTAATAACCTAGCAAATATAAAGCACACGCATCACATACATGTCATTAGTGTGGTCATGGACGGCACTGCGGTTTGACTTGAGCCAGACAGTCAAACGCACACATACACACAATATAACAACTTATATCATGAGTCTGCAAACCCATGAATACAATGAACTCCTTCATTTTCATCTGGTCAGCAGTTGTGGATCATCCTCGCTCTGCACGCATCCGCCTCGATCAAATTACATCGTAATTCTCAATTACACGATAATTTAAATGAGGAAGCCTTATGACGATTACATCAAGGAGGAAGGTAGAAGTACAATGGAATGTAAGAGGGAGAGGTTCGCAGACCTCTATTTATTAATACACAATAAACCACACAATCACATTCCACATCCACAAGTAATGCCCGTCCATGACCACCATGTGTTTTATTAAACAAACCACACATGAATTGCACATCAAATGGCTAAATAAAATTTTCGAAAATAATATTAATTTTGGTTTCATAAAACCAGGGACCAAACAAAATTTGGATTATTTGGAATTTTTCGAAAACTTTAGTATTTATTGCAAGCATGCTAATTTAAATCCAATTTAAACAAGCAAATCAATAACACATCAAAAATGCATTAAAATCTAAAATTAACGGCTTCAGAAATATTCCATGCTCAATTTGAACAATTCAAATATTTATGGGGTTAATCTAACAATTAGATTGCATAAGGTTTAATTTAACATTTAGAATTAATTCAATTAACAACCTTTTGTTAATTAATTAACATAATAAACCTTAATAAGGGCCCAATAAAAATTGAATTTAATAAAAACAGTAAAATCATATTTTACAGATAATTATTAAACCAATTTTATAATTAAAATTTTAAAACTAAAAATTTTTAATCAACTGGGCCCCCTAAAGGGCTCAGCCCTGCTGGGCCCCTGGCTCGGGCTAGGGCCGAGCCAGGGCGCAGCCAGGGCTCGAACCCAGGTCCGAGCTTTGCTGCGCCCTGGCTCGGGCCGCCTGGCACGAGCCAGGGCCCAGCCGGGCCCGGTCCGGTCGGCGGCTAGGGAAACCCTAGCCGCCCGGCCGAACCGCCCGAGGTTCCCTGCAACGCAGGGAACCCGACGGCGCCGCCCCCCTCTTTGGGGTCTTCTCCGGTGCCGATCCCGGCGCCGGCAGGGCACCGCACCACGCCGCCGGCGAACCCCTTAGCTCCGGCGAGGTCCGGTGACCGGCGGTGGCCCTGGAGGTCATCCGGAAAGGGATTTATTCGCCCCCTTATTTCCTCCAAAAAATCTGGTTTTGCAGGTTTCTCAAACCCGTGGGGAGGAAGAAGAAGGTCCATGGCCGCTCTTCCACGGCTTCCCATGCCATCAACAACTCGACCAGGGTCATTGGGCATGATCTACAGCGATTAGAACCCCTTAAAATCCATCTCTATGGATCCGACCACATCAAAAACGCCCCGTTCTTCGTCCAACGAAGAACACGACGAAAAACCCCCAAAAATAATTTTTTTCTTCAGATTTAAATCACGATCTCATCGCAGTAATCATCTAATGATTATAAATCTTTCAAGAACATAAATCTAAGCATGGAATAAATTCAAAAACCATAAATTTTAGAGACCGAAACGGCGAAAACACAGTGGAACCTGGCTCTGATACCACTGTTGGGATAGCTGTGTCGGGATCCGATCTTAAAACGCAGCGGAATAAAGGAGTTCGGGATCGGATCTGTCCCGTTTCGGTCGTTAAAATTAAACCGGTGTAAATCGAATTTACCTTGCGCGGATTCGAATCCGCGTCCGTTTTCCGGTTCTGTCGGAGCGATGCCGCAAGTCGCGCAGATGCCCGACCTCTAGCGGTATCCACGCGGTTCTCCTCGCGATGGATCGTCCTCGCTTCCTCGCTCGCTGCGGCGCTCGAAGATCCCGTCTGACTGCGCGTGATCCGCCGCGACATGCGGATCCAGAATCCCCGTCGAACGGGAAGTGGAGCAGTTGGGAACGGCACGCCTAGAGGAGAGAGAAAGTGGGGAAGAATGAATGACGGCTAGGTCAGGGTTGCTTGCCCCGGACGTAGAATCCGTTCTTTTATAAGAAGTCAGTTTGCGGTTTTTCACAAAAACCCAGACTTATCCGAAATCCTGTCGGATTATCCATCGACTTGAAAACCATTTGCGTGTGACCCTCTAGGCCCAAATACCAGTCCAGTTAATAGCCCATTAAGTCCAGTAACCCTTTACTGACCCACTGAATTAATTAATATCTTTATATTCAATTAATCAGTCGAATTTAATGTCCCACAATAAATTCGGACGGACTGCCGATCACGTTGGATGCCAAGCAACATCGCTGTAGACACCGATTTTGGACCACCCTTTTGGTCATAAACCCAGCCCATCAGTAGCCCTTCATCACTAAAATCCCCTCATTTCAGCCATCTCAGCCCACTACCAGCTAGGCCCATTAACCAAATCCCGACCCTAGCCACCTTTTTCGTGGAAGGCCAGCCAGTCCGCCTTCCACCCCCTTCGAAGGCCACCCCTCGCCTTCCACCACCTTCGAAGGCCACCCCCCGCCTTCTACACCCTTGGAAGGCCAGCTACCTTGCCTTCCACCTTTTTCCACCTTTTCCACTTTTAGCCACCTTTTCGTGGAAGGCCAACCCCTTGCCTTCCACCGCCTTCGAAGGCCACCCCCCGCCTTCTACCCCCTTCGAAGGCCAACCACCTTGCCGTCCACCTTTTGGCCACCTTTTTCACCTTTTCGTAGAAGGCCAACCCCTTGCCTTCCACCGCCTTCGAAGGCCACCCCCCGCCTTCTACCCCCTTCGAAGGCCAACCACCTTGCCGTCCACCTTTTGGCCACTTTTTTGTCACCTTTTCGTAGAAGGCCAGCCCCCTGCCTTCCACCGCCTTCGAAGGCCACCCCTCGCCTTCCACTCCCCTCGAAGGCCAGCCGGGTCGCCTTCCACCGCAAGAGTGGAAGGCATGTCACCTGGCCGTCCACTCCTTAACCACCTTTTTGACCCCGTCTTCCCCACGATCTCCTCTACTCTCCGCCCTCGTCCCCCATTACTCCGGCCACTCCCCACTCCGTCGACTGCCGCGGCCACTACCGCCAACCCTTGACCACTCCCCATTGGTTGAAGGGGGATTTACGGGGATTTAGACCCCTGTTTTCTCCCCCTTTTTTTTTTTTCTTCGCCTATTTAAACCCTCCATATCCTCTCGAGCGGGGGGTTACGAGAAGGAGGACAACAGGAAGGATTTCTTTTTTGGTTAAGAGGGATTTTGGAGAGGCAGAGAGGGACTTTCTGGTGAGAAGCTCGAGGAGACCCCAAAGAGGAAGGCTCAGGCTACATCTGGAAACGGGCTTGCCTTTCTAACTTCTCCCTTTTATTTTTTTTTTACTCATTCCATTACATTAGTAATATCATTCATTCTCCACACACGCAACTCCTCTTCACTTGCATGCATGTACGCATAGGATGACTTAGCCATCCGTACCCCCACAGAGGTAAAAAAAAAAAAAACGGGAGGTGGGTGGCCATAACATATGGTCACCTTCCCTCCCCACCACCCATCCGGTGCGTTTCCCACTGATTTTAGTTAGTTTTTACACCTTTATGAATAGATTCTGCACTCTACAGTTCTAATCGGGTTCGTCTTTGCTTGGTCTTTTTTCCTTTTCAGGGATCCTTACCACCTACACGCGTACAGAATTTCGGGCTCTCTTCCTTTGGCCGGCCGGAGGAAGAGAAGGAGGAACCGACGTCTCTCGCTCCCACAAAACGCGATCATCTTTTTACATTCCTGCGGAGCACAGGAACCGAAAGGTAATGCTCCTGGCGATCACACTCTCATTTCTAACCCCTCCTATTTGAATCGCCACAGTGCTAAGACGTACGGAGAAACCCCCAACGCCGAGGCCCCGCGGGCGCTGCACAGCCGCGGAGGGGGACGTTCCGGGCGCCTACAATCGCGTGATCCTGGATGGCACTGGGGTTATCGCAACCCTCTATTGGAACCTTTCTGTCATCGGTTAGCGCGCGGATATAATCCTTCATCCGTACAATGTTCCCGAATCGACCTAGGGCATGGTTTACTGTTAAACCCTATTTGGTCGATTCACTTGAATCAGATGTCGCTAATCTGAATCCGATAACTCCTTATCGATTACAGAGTCCGCCCTGGCCAGGGACTTTAAGCGTATCATTCTCGGAACATTCTCTCTCAAACAACCGAGAGCGGATGATCCCGTATTGAACACACAATTACCTTCGAGGGCATTTCCCTGAACCCGATCGCTTGACTTATTGATATCCCATGGTTAGGGATTCGTTCGTCAAGGTCAAAACTCAGAAACCTACCAACAAGGTATCCTTGGAGTCTCAGGTCCAAGGATCATCCACGCAACCGTGACAATTGAATCGAGCTGGTTAACAGTGAGGTGATTACCATCCAGCGATTCATAGTCAGATCAGTTCAGTGAACTCATTCACCAATGAGCACCTATAGGTTCAGCATAGTGTCTCCACACAAGTGACTTATGGGATCAGTCACCCTCATCATATGAGCTGAAGTAACCTATACTAGTCTATCCGGATGTTCGATGTCCTATCTCAAACATCCTATGACTAGGAACAATTAAGAACATGTGTTTATAAGTCTTCGGTCCCGTAATTATGATCTCATCACAATCCGAACACTATTGCACATGTTCATGGACTTCATCGTGATACGATAAACACAGATCGAATTAATTACACACAATGAATTATTGCCATTTATTAATAATCTGAATATGTACACAGTATCGGATTGGCTTTGAGACCATCTAATACTAACAGGACCTAACCGCCCACTTATGGCAGGTCCGCACGATCCGCCCCATATAGTTATATGTGAGTTCTGGCTTGCCCAATATCCCACGATCTCTCTAAATCAAGGAGATCCGATGGTGGGCAAATCACCCCCCCAAAGAAAACCGTCCCCAGGACGCCTCAAGGGGGAGACCATATAATCTCTGGATCCTCTCTGGTGCAAGGTATGCTTTTCTGAGCACGACAAACCCCTAGCAAGCTCTCGTCTTCTAGCACCTAACTTAGGCATCGGAGGGTTTTGCTCCCCATCGGACTGGGGGCCCCCCCTTGACGCCTCTGTTCCCCCTCTTGCAGGTTTTACTATGGGCATTTCCACCAACAAATAAATTATATCGAGTAGCCAGGATCTTCGATCGGACGGTTGTCGCGGTCTGACCAGTTTTTGACCGCTACATTACTAAATTATACTTGTAGAAGCTGAAGAGTACTTTGCCCAGATTGGACGAATTTGGGGGCATGTAGAAGATACGTTTCTCTCTCAAACAACCAAAATAGAGCTAGACTCTTTATTTCCTACAAGGAGCAAAGGAAGGCAGTAGGGGGCTCCGAGTATGTCGAGAGTTGACCCTCTGATGCCAAAGTTAGAAATTGTCATGAGAGGGAGGAATCCTGGGAAATATTGGCACTATGAATGTATTTCAAAATACATATCTCATGAGACAAGAGGTTAAGTTTTTATAGTGTAATTCCTATTGGTGTTGCACGGCCATGCACCCCTACTAGGGGGGATACGTGCCAGCTTCTTGGGCAACAAAAGGATGTCATGCATGTTCCTTGCTTAGTGGCGTCAAATCTTCGTGTTAGTAAGGTAAAATCACATTTCTTAAGAATGTGTTCCCATACTGAATGTAATGTGACAGGCTACTCTAGGAATGTAAATGGTATCCGAAAATTCATTATCAGTCCGTTTTCAAAGCTTAAAGGTCACAAAAGGATACATAAATACTATCCGTATCCGAATGATTTAGGATAAGGATAAGGATACACCTTTTTTCGAGTCCGATTATCCAAGTATCCATCCGTTATCTTTTGCCCACCTTATCTATTGATCATATTTTCTTTAAGACTCTCATCTCTAAATGAAATCTCCATTCATCTACTTACATAATTACATATCTTATTGTTTACACTATTCTTTTAATCCCTTCTCTCTCTCATCACAAGTTTGCAAGGTTTATTCTGATAGATGTCACGTGATTTATAATTAAATTTATAAGAATTAATTAGAAAGAACTTATACATATATATATTTTGAAAGTAGAATTCCTTCGTTCCCTATAGAAGCGACAAAAGATTAAGTTTATGTTTACACAGAGTATTGTCCCATAATCTAACCTTTATGTATCCATTTCTGATAATTTCTGATAATTTTAAAGGATAAGAATACAAGAGGATAAGGATAAGAATACACATGTTGCTTAAAGGATAAGGATGGAACTGATCCGTATATTTATGATGAATGTTACCATGATGGAGTTTCTCGCCTCTGAATAACATGCGGCAAGTTTGGGTGTGGCCTACAGTTTTGACACATGTAAAGGTATGTTAGTGGGTCGCACATGGGGTGCCAAGAGACTCCTGCGGATTCCTCGACTTTCGATGGTCAATTATCGGGGAAGTATGGAGCATACTTCTAGCCTGGAAGTGCCACCTATCAATCAGTCCCCCATCGGGTTCTGAGGTATAAGGGAAAAATGCCAACGACCATTATCACATCTCTCCCGAGAACATTGGCTATCGCATGCTATTTAGCCATGGGCATCTACTGTGTACTGGGCCTCCTTTATAGGCCTATTCTAAGTCTTTAGGTATCTCCCTATTCACCGGACCCTACTCCCAATGACTTAGTCTCTGGCTAAATCAACTCTGTGGCCGCTAGGCCCTTGTGTGACAGTAGTTGATGGGCCCATATCGTAAGGGTGTTGTACCCTCACGCCTTTTGGCAGCAAGGGGTTGCATTGTATGTGGCGTCTACTTGCCTTAAATGGCTAATGTGGTGCCCATCCTTTCATGGCTCTTAGTTGCGACTTAACGCTCAGAATTTGAGGCACCAATTCAATTTTTGTATTCTTAGGCCCCATTAGGTTGCTTGCACGGAAGTATTTCATTATAACATGGGGTTTTAGAGGAGTGGTATTATTTACCTTCTTCTTTCGCTTCGTATTCCTTTGTCTCCTCTGTCATTTTTCCCTACCGTCGTTCAACACCAAGGCTCTTCTTGTTCCCAATGAGTCCTCGCTTTTCCCTCTCGTTGCTTTGCCTCTTAAAGTCTCCTTTTCATATGTCACCCTATCCTCCCCAATGATGCTTTGTAGTGTCTTCCTCCTCTCCTTTCTCTTCTTCAGCACCTTAAGGAGCTGTTGGCCTACTTGCTGCGGCACCAGTCCTCTTTAATCCATTCATCACTACTTCTTCGTCCTCCCACACCGCCTTTACTTTCATTATTTTGATGGAGGAGGACAGTCCTACTCACTCTTTCAATCGAGATTCAAGCTTTGGGAACTCTTCTCAAGAGCTTACATCTTCCAATCAATCTTCCACCTACTTTAATGCTCAAACTGGTTAATAGTTGGTTGAATATTAGATTTCCTCGTCTCTTTTTTAGGATATCTTGCCTTCTGTTGCTCATCATATCACTACCCCCATTCCATAGGGGTTTCGTTGTCTAGGAAGACATGTTTCAAGCTGTATTCTGGCTCCCTATTCCCCATTTTCTCTTGAGTGGTGGTGGTCTCTCGAGTGGTAGTAGGTCCAAGGTGTTCTGGTGGTGGAGGTGGTAAGGAAGGTTCAGAAGGGAAAGGAGAAGGTGAGGAGGTGGCTGGAGGTGTGTTACTAGTCCTCTCTCTTATAGTACTTGATGACCTTCCTCTTGAATATAGTAGCTCTGGCTGACTTGATGTCTATAACATGTAACTGAATGTTTGCTAAAACCTTCATCATTTTTGCCATACCCATCTTCAGTTATGCAAGATCATCCTGATGTTGATTCATTTTCTGCGACAACTGATCCATCTTTTTACTCATGGGATCTGGCCTGACATCTATTGTTCCTCTTGATCTATCCTCTCTATCTTGCCTGTCCTTATTCCTCTTTCTGACTTATTCTTTTGGACGGTAGGAGGAGGAGGAGTGGGCTAATCATACACTTGAGGCTGAGACAAAAATGGGATATTCCACCTATCCCAATCATCCATATTTACATCAAACATGCCACTACCCAATAATTCTTCCGATGTGTCTGCTGCAGCTTGGTCTCTTATGTTTTATGAGTTTGCCTCCCCTTGAATTGATGGCTCCCCCTCAATAGGTGCAAGTTGAGAAGAGGGTTCCCTGGCCACTTCTTTAGTCCTCTCTTCTACTGTAGGCTAATCCTACATCTATTCCGACTATACAACCTGAGGGAATGTCACTTCTGTAGTTGTTGTTATTGTTGCTGCCATTGACTATTCTAATGGCTCAACTGTTGGCTCTTCTACGGTTGGCTGAGGTTCTATATCTGTTGCAACTGTTGGCTGGTGCACTTCATCGGCTCTCTCTTTATCTGGTGCTGCCTCAACTTGATCTGCAGAAGGTTCCACCACAACTTGTTCTGCTGGTGGTTGCACTACTTCTATTGCCTTATGCCCTAGACTTTAAAGCCTACTTAGATTGTTAATGGGCCATGAGTAATTCAGTCTGTTAATAAATATTAAATTTTTATAATGAATTGTATTCAAATATCCATTATTAGAATAAAACTAGATCTAATAAACCCATTAGAACAAGCCGATTAGTGTTCCTAGTTGGATTCTAACTAGTTGTAGACTTAGCTAAATTTCTGGACTCAGAATTGTGCAGAACAGCAACCCAGTAAAATGGAGATAACTTTTTATACAAAAGTTTAAAAATTACATAGTTGGCATTGTTGAAAGAGGGTAAAGAGATCTACAACTTTGTAGAAGGAAGTTTTTCCTAATTCTGATATTTAAAGGGTCTAATTTAAGGGTTTTCATAAAAGAAAATCACAGATTACGTGAATGAGTCCGATTTAAACTCAAATTCCCAAATTGTCTTGAAGGGAAAGTCTTCTAGAGTTCAGCCGCTCGTCCAGCAAGGAAAGGGGAGTTAGAGTTAACTATGAAAGGGGGAATTCACTATAAATAAGTTATATAATTTGTGCTAGGGCTCTTAGAGCCGCACTTCAACTTGAGAGGTAGAACATGGTTTGCTTCTTAAAGGAATAGAAGAGATCTTTTGATTAGTCTTTTGGGAATTTATTCTAATGATTGATATCTGTTCTTGGAAGTTTAGAGGACGTGGAAGGAGCTTTAGAACAAGGAGAAATCAAAGCTTGATTGTTGCGTTGGAAGGAATTGCTTTGTGTTCTTCAAAAGGTAGGTGATGATAATCCATTAAGTGATATTTCATATTATATAAAAAACACGTTTTGATTTAAAAAATGGTCAAAAGATATTTCTAAAAATTATGTTCTTTAAGTCTAAGACATGAAACTTTGATTAGAACATCGAACCATGTTAAATATGCGATTCTGAAAGTTTTTTGAGCTTTGGACTGAAAGGCATTGAGCCCAGAAGATGCGTTTTAAAAGACGTCAGCTCGACTGGACGTGTTTCAGCCTAGTTAATTGATTAATATTTCAATTATGCACTTTGTTTTGAAAGGCGTCACTATACCCTGACGTGATTTAACTGCAAATTTTAGAACGCATCACCTTACTATGATGCGTTTTAGATACTCAGGCAAACTTCAATTTGATTTTTTTGAATAAACTTTGAGCGATCATATCTTCATGATCCGATGTCCAATTGACTTGAAATTTTGACCAAAGCTTGATATGGATGTCTAATTTGTGCTCATCAAATTTCATATTTTTTGAATTTATTTATTATTTATTCCATAAATATTTTGTCAACCTATCCAGTCTGTCCTGATAGTTTTAAATTCTCAACTTGTAGATTTATATCTCGCTCAATTTATATCCAAACCTTATCAAATTTTGTGGAGACCTTTGCTATGATTTTCATATTTTTAGAATTAAAATGGAAGTCTAAAATTATATCAAATCAATCCACAAATTGATGAAGCTTTGTGTACACTTCACATATGATATATTCATCATGAAAACCAAGTTTGACTATTTTATGTATCTATTTGCTATCATTCGGCCTATTTATTGAATTTTTAGATTTGAAAAATAGGTTTAATGGCCAAAAAATATGTTTATTAATTCTAAAATTTTGAGAAAAATTTTGAAGCTTACTTTCATGTTCAATAACCTGTTGGAATCAATTTTGATCTGATTATCTATCTATACGACTGATGAGGCAGAATCCGATTCGGCCCATTAGAGCAGGCCCAAACCCCACTCAGCCCAACAGCAGCAGTACCAGGCCCTCCGGGAGCCTCCGGCCATCGGCGGCCCAGCAGCCCTCGGCCCAGTAAGCGGCACCGTCGCTCCCGGCCCAACAGGCTTCAGCCCGTCAGCGGCCCACCAGCCTTCGGCCCGGGAACAGCACGGCAGCCCAAGGCCCAGCAGGCTTCGGCCCCTCAGCGGCCCAACCCCCTTCGGCCCGATAGCCGAGTCCGGCCCACTCCGGTGGCGGATCAGGCACTATGGCGGTTTACCAGTAAGCCCAAACATAGTCCTATATCGGCTACCACCGTTAACCAACCTCTATCCTCTGCTATAAATACACCGCTATTTATTGCCAAAGGTATGCAACTCTTTGCCTCCGAGACCCTTAAGGACTACGGTCCGAATAGCATTAAAGCTACTTCTTGCCTTCTGAATCGAATCATCTTCAGAAGCTAACTTGACCGTTGGAGGGGGTTCCTAAGGGCCAGAGCCCGGGACTCCTGCTGACCGGTTTCTTCTTCTGTCCCTCCTGCAGGAGCTCGGTTCGAATCATCGCGACCTTCCCGAGTCGGTCTCGGCCGCCGACCTCGGATTCCTCTCCCTGGTCTCGACGCCGTACGACGGCTGCCCCGCAACGGAAGACTCGGCCTCGCGCTGTCCCCTCGTCCGGCAAAAAGGGCTCACGGGCTCACTATCCAAGAGCAAGCCAAGTCCGGGACCCTTCCGGCCTCGGACCGTCGGCTTCGGTTCCACGCCGCCCCTTCGCCCGCCGAAGGAGCCTCGGCCCCGACTTCCCGGAGACGAACCCGCACCGACCGAAGCGCCCTTCGGCCTTCGGATCCTCGTCTTCGCCTCCGCCTCCTCGGCCTTCCGGATCCCCGTCGGGCCTCAACGACACCGATCCGAACCGGCTTCGGATCCATTTCTCCGGGTTCCGGCCTCGGAATCCGGTCGTGATAGATCCAGTCTACATCACGTGGCGCCGTCTGTGGGAAACAAACAAACAAGTCATGACTCGACAACCTGTCGCCCGGCGATCCGGACAAAGCAAAACAGGGGCACGAGAAGTCTCAGCGCGGCTACCACCCTCCGAAGGCACCCCGTCCGTCCCTTCGAGTGCGGTTCGGCTAATTGCGCCAGGGTCCACAGCTGAAGACAACCGGATAAAGGAACTTCAGCGGCAAATGATCGCCCTGACTGCCACGGTCGCATCTTTGGCGGACATAGTATCCGCCATGGCCCGGTATCTTGGGATACTGAGCCAACTCCCTGGTCAAGCACCTCCCTTTTACCCTATACTGAACGAGGAGCATCGGCCAGCGCCTCCGCAAGTCTTTGCCGACGAGGCCATTTCGGCAAGCGAGCCCTCAGCACCACTAGCTCCTCCGGCGGCTCCTCCTCAATCTGCAAATCAAGAACCTTCACATGGGCGATATCGAAAGAAACGGGGCCGAGGCAAGCGACAGGGTCTGCAGCCACGACACCTACCGCCGATTGCTCCCCCTTTCCGAATGCTTACGGAGATAAAATCAATGCTCCAGCCGCCACAGCGTATGAAGACTGATCTTCGCCGAAGGGATTCCGGCAAGTACTGCGAATATCACTGCGAGATCGGCCATGCGACTGACGAATGCCGGCGACTTCGGGAAGAGATAGATCGCCTCGTCAGAGAAGGCCAACTGCCACAATACCAGTAGGAATGGCCTCGACGGAGGCGCAACTCGATGACCTCAGAGCGGTGAGGCAACGTCCAAGGAGATCCTCTTCCTCTAGGCTATGCCTCTGAAACAGCTGAAGTGTTTGAAAACAAAAGCGACCGGGGGGCTCACAGAGTCGGGACCCCTTCGGACACGCATCCTCCGTTGTGTTTAAAAAGCGAAGTACCTTCGGCACTTATTATAAATTACGCCCCCCCCCCGGACTATTAGGCGGAGGGAATAAAGGTTCCTTCTCGGAGAATCTATTGATATTCTTTAAAAGTCCGTGTAAACCGTACCGGGAGTGGCTTCGGCCATGCAAACCGTATCGGGAGCGGCATGGTATTCTCTAAGTCCGTGTAAACCGTACCGGGAGTGGCTTCGGCCATCCAAACCGTATCGGGAGCGGCATGGTATTCTCTAAGTCCGTGTAAACCGTACCGGGAGTGGCTTCGGCCATGCAAACCGTATCGGGAGCGGCATGGTATTCTCTAAGTCCGTGTAAACCGTACCGGGAGTGGCTTCGGCCATGCAAACCGTATCGGGAGCGGCATGGTATTCTCTAAGTCCGTGTAAACCGTACCGGGAGTGGCTTCGGCCATGCAAACCGTACCGGGAGCGGCATGGTATTCTCTAAGTCCGTGTAAACCGTACCGGGAGTGGCTTCGGCCATGCAAACCGTATCGGGAGCGGCATGGTATTCTCTAAGTCCGTGTAAACCGTACCGGGAGTGGCTTCGGCCATGCAAACCGTATCGGGAGCGGCATGGTATTCTCTAAGTCCGTGTAAACCGTACCGGGAGTGGCTTCGGCCATGCAAACAGTATCGGGAGCGGCATGGTATTCTCTAAGTCCGTGTAAACCGTACCGGGAGTGGCTTCGGCCATGCAAACCGTATCGGGAGCGGCATGGTATTCTCTAAGTCCGTGTAAACCGTACCGGGAGTGGCTTCGGCCATGCAAACCGTATCGGGAGCGGCATGGTATTCTCTAAGTCCGTGTAAACCGTACCGGGAGTGGCTTCGGCCATGCAAACCGTATCGAGAGCGGCATGGTATTCTCTAAGTCCGTGTAAACCGTACCGGGAGTGGCTTCGGCCATGCAAACCGTATCGGGAGCGGCATGGTATTCTCTAAGTCCGTGTAAACCGTACCGGGAGTGGCTTCGGCCATGCAAACCGTATCGGGAGCGGCATGGTATTCTCTAAGTCCGTGTAAACCGTACCGGGAGTGGCTTCGGCCATGCAAACCGTATCGGGAGCGGCATGGTATTCTCTAAGTCCGTGTAAACCGTACAGGGAGTGGCTTCGGCCATGCAAACCGTATCGGGAGCGGCATGGTATTCTCTAAGTCCGTGTAAACCGTACCGGGAGTGGCTTCGGCCATGCAAACCGTATCGGGAGCGGCATGGTATTCTCTAAGTCCGTGTAAACCGTACCGGGAGTGGCTTCGGCCATGCAAACCGTATCGGGAGCGGCATGGTATTCTCTAAGTCCGTGTAAACCGTACCGGGAGTGGCTTCGGCCATGCAAACCGTATCGGGAGCGGCATGGTATTCTCTAAGTCCGTGTAAACCGTACCGGGAGTGGCTTCGGCCATGCAAACCGTATCGGGAGCGGCATGGTATTCTCTAAGTCCGTGTAAACCGTACCGGGAGTGGCTTCGGCCATGCAAACCGTATCGGGAGCGGCATGGTATTCTCTAAGTCCGTGTAAACCGTACCGGGAGTGGCTTCGGCCATGCAAACCGTATCGGGAGCGGCGTGGTATTCTCTAAGTCCGTGTAAACCGTACCGGGAGTGGCTTCGGCCATGCAAACCGTATCGGGAGCGGCATGGTATTCTCTAAGTCCGTGTAAACCGTACCGGGAGTGGCTTCGGCCATGCAAACCGTATCGGGAGCGGCATGGTATTCTCTAAGTCCGTGTAAACCGTACCGGGAGTGGCTTCGGCCATGCAAACCGTATCGGGAGCGGCATGGTATTCTTTCTAAGACCGTGTGGACCGTACCGGGAATGGCTCCGGCCACGTATACCGATTCGGGAAGCGGCAAGGCATATCTAAGTTCGCGCAAGCAGAAGCAGGAATGGCTTCGGCCATCCGACATACGTAAGAAGCGGCAAGATGTCCCTTCGGGATCATATGGACCACGATAGTAAAGGCCCCGGCCGAATACTATGGCGACATTCTATCCGAACATACATCGGGCCCCGGCCCTACAAGCTATGGCGAACGATGACAGGATCTCAGGCTCTTAAAGGGCCATATTCGGTCGATCATACACGAATACCAAGGTAAAGCCGAAAACATTCCTTGTATTTATAGAAAAGGAAGTACAAAAACCGGCCGCACCCTCGGCCGAGGGCTTACAACATAAGAAGAAGTAAAAGCCGGCCGCATACTTGGCCGGAGGTTTACGATAGAAGAAGAAGCGTAAACCAGCTATACCCTAAGCCGAGGGCTTACAACAGAAGAAGAAGCGGAAACCGGGGCGGATCCCCGCGTCATTCTTCGGCTTCGGCCTCCTCCACCTCGGCTGCGGCTTGTCCCGGAGAAGGAGAGGGAGAGGGAGAGTCGACAATCTGCACCGCTTCAGGAGCGGCAGCCTCCTCAGCGGCAGCCTCCTCGTCGGCAGCCTCCTCAGGGACAGCCTCCTCAGGGGCCCCCTCGGCGGCCGCAGCTTCATCATCCGGCACAGGAGTCGAGGTCCTCTCGGCCATAAGTCCCTGCCACCAAGACAGGAGCTCCTTGGCTTCCTCACCCCTCGGAACGGCGACCCCAGTCAGATCGACGCTCGGGCAGGCCCTCTGGGCGACAGCCAGCCCGAGGTCGAAGACGGAGGAAGAAGCCAGCAGTTGAGCTTGGATGATCTCCTCGGTGAAGTCGGGGCCGGCCTTATATTCAGCTACGGCCAAGTCCGCCACCTCCTCCAGCTCCCGCTTCAGCGCCGATACCTCCTCGGCGTGTCGCCGCTTCTCCGAGGCCCGCCGGGAGTCCTTCTCCTGAATCTGGGCCTTGAGGGCCCGGATCTCGGACTGTGCCGCGGCGAGCTCCCCCTCGGCCTTCACTTTGGCCTCGGCAGAAGCACGGGCCTCAGCTGTCTTCTCCTCTAGCTGCGCCCGCACCTGGGCACTCGAGGTCACGAGCCCACCGACTAATGGCTCGATGTCGGGCACCACCGAAGTGCCCTCGCTCGAGCCATCCGACTCCCTCTCGGCCTCCAGGAGCTGGAGCCGGAGCTGCTCCTGATGGTGCATCAGGACGCTGCCTGTCACCGCAGCCTGCGAGCCGAAAGCGAACAGTGATCAGAAAAAAAGGAAAACCAAGAGAAAGTTAAGGAAAACTCGACTGAAGCACCTTCAAGCTTATTACCTGGACAGACAGCCGAGCGCTCATCGCCGCCAAGTCGATGCCCGAATGGCGCTTCAGCCCCTCAAAGGCCGAAGGGAGAGTGAGACTGCGGAGCAGACGGAGGCACGTCTGCAAGTCTTCCATACTCTCGTCCTCGTAAATCCCCGGTTCGGGGCGCCACCACTTGCGCTGCGCCCGGGGAGCCTGCGACCCGGCGCCTTCGTCGCCGACCCCGGCCGCCACAGCCGAAGGGGAATCGCCCCTCGGCGTTTCAGGAGACGCCAGCCTCGCGGCCCTTCGGGCCTCGGCACTCCTCCTGATCAGCGGAGCCTCCTCCGCGTCTACGGCCTCTTCCGACCGGGGACGCTTCGACGCTCGGCGGCCACTTCGAGCGGCGAATTTCGACTTCCGCTCTCTCTCGAGGGCGGCAGCAGCAGCACGACCCTCGGAAGAGGCTGCAGTCCTTGGGACCCCGCCTCGGGTCCTCGGAGCCCCAGCGCCTCGGCCGGGCCTGCCTGCCGCCTGCGGGGCCGGTGCCCGGCCCGGACCGCGCTGGTCGGATATCCGGTCGAGGAGGGAGTCGAGATCGGCCATTACTGCAAGCAAGAAAAACCTGTCAGAAACAGAATAGCGAACAAGTACAAACTCAGAGCCGACTTACCCTCGGCCGAAACTTCTTCAGCATCCTCAGCCGGAAGAGCTTCGGCCAGAGGAGCGGCGGCCCTTCCTCCGCGGCCCCGCGGAGTCTCCCCGGGAGGAAGGTAAGGGAAGGCCCGCACCGGATCGGACCGGGGATCCGGCCATACCCCGGCGGTCACCAGACGCTCCGACGCGCTGAGAAGCCCCCAGACACTGTACGGGGCCATCATCTGGATGCGACCCACGAGGATGCTCTGGACCGGGGTGAGAATAGGAGGATCCGAGAGGCCTGCAGCCAGCGGCGCCCATTCAGTAGGGAAGGGCCACACGCCCTCCTCCTTCTTCGGCAGGGAGACGAAGACGAACTTCCTCTTCCAGCCGTGGATGGACGAAGGCTTCCCTGAGAATACGCTTCGCCCGACCCGAGGGACGAAGCAGTACCACTCGGACTTCCCCTGCCTTTGAATTTTGAAGAGGCAGCGGAAGACATTGATGGAAGGGCGGATCTTCACTTGAGCGAAGACGCTCAAGAAACCGTACACGGTGCGCCAGGAGTTAGGAAAGAGCTGAGACGGAGCCAGCCCGTAGAAACTGAGAAGGTTGATGACGAAGGTGGGGAGTGGAAGACGGAAACCCGCCTCGAAGCTATCAACGTAAATAGAGAAGGAACCCGGGCGGAAAGTGTTAGCCCGGGTGGCAGAGTCAGGCCGAAGGACCGTCATCCAAGAAGGGAGCTGGAAATAAGAGACAAGGCGCGTAACCTCTGCGTCCGAAAGGGCGCAGGATGCTTCCGAAGCCATATCAGGACGACGGCGTCCCGAAGTGGAAGCCTGGCCTGGGTTCCGGGCCTCTTCGGCGTACTCGGCCCCGGAGGTCTCGGCCCCGGAAACCTCGGCTCCAGAAGCCTCGGACCCCTCAGTCCCGGAGACCTCGGATTCTTCGGACATTGCTGGGGCAGAGGAGTCTGAGGTGAGGGGATCTGATAGGAGAGATCGCAGAGAGTGGGAAGGAGTATACTCCTCGTCCGAAGGAGTAATCTCACTGGAAGAATCCCGGACCATAAGGCCACGAAGGGAAGGAGGAAAGCTAGGGCTTACTCGCAGGAAGGGGGAGGAAGTCTCTCCTGAGCCGAGTGCGGCTCCTCAAACCTCCCAGCTCCACCAGCAATGCGCTCCGAGGAACGGAGACCTTCCCACGGTGGCCGGCGAGCTCGGACGAAGCCTTCAGGAAGCTAGCTTTCCGCTGAAGAAGGAAGAAGAACTTGGAGGGTTGCAGAGGAAACGCAGGCGCAGCAGCAGGAAGAAGAACAGTGCCCTGCTGAGGGCTTGTATTTATAGAGCCAACTCGGAGCGCCTCCCGCCGAAGCCAACGGCCGAGATCGTCCCGCTCGTCCCCTCGCCCCGCTCAGATGCACGCCACGTGCGCTGTCCATCGGCAATAATGACGGACCGGCTCCGGGACTTGCAGCGAAGCAATCAATGGCCGAGGGCGCTCCGACCCTTCGGCTGGCCGCCCGGATACGCGCCGCGTGTCCCGATCCGCGCGCTGAAGATGAAAAGGGCGGCAATCCGAGTGAAGCCTCGGGCAGAGAGCCGAGGCGATCCGCGACCAGAGAGCGGTCAGGATCCTTTTGTGTTTTCGATGGAGCGACCGGATGCGCGACGCGTGTCCCGTGCTTCCTCGCGAGGCGACGCGCCATCCCGTCCATTTAATGGAGCCTGACACGAGTCAGAGGGCTCGGCCCCTTCGGCTTCTCGGCTCCGAGCCTTCGTCGCCACTCCGAGCGGGGACGAAACAACCACGTAGCCCTCGGCCGACCGAGGGCCCCCTCTTCCCAGCAGAAAGAGAACAGAGCTTCGGGTAAGACACCTGTTATGATGATCTTTTGGCAGCTTCGGGCTATACTCTCGCCATCTCAGAGCTGAGGAAGACAAGAGTGGGGGGCTATGTGATGAGGCAGAATCCGATTCGGCCCATTAGAGCAGGCCCAAACCCCACTCAGCCCAACAGCAGCAGTACCAGGCCCTCCGGGAGCCTTCGGCCCATCGGCGGCCCAGCAGCCCTCGGCCCAGTAAGCGGCACCGTCGCTCCCGGCCCAACAGGCTTCAGCCCGTCAGCGGCCCACCAGCCTTCGGCCCGGGAACAGCACGGCAGCCCAAGGCCCAGCAGGCTTCGGCCCCTCAGCGGCCCAACCCCCTTCGGCCCGATAGCCGAGTCCGGCCCACTCTGGTGGCGGATCAGGCACTATGGCGGTTTACCAGTAAGCCCAAACATAGTCCTATATCGGCTACCACCGTTAACCAACCTCTATCCTCTGCTATAAATACACCGCTATTTATTGCCAAAGGTATGCAACTCTTTGCCTCCGAGACCCTTAAGGACTACGGTCCGAATAGCATTAAAGCTACTTCTTGCCTTCTGAATCGAATCATCTTCAGAAGCTAACTTGACCGTCGGAGGGGGTTCCTAAGGGCCAGAGCCCGGGACTCCTGCTGACCGGTTTCTTCTTCTGTCCCTCCTGCAGGAGCTCGGTTCGAATCATCGCCGACCTTCCCGAGTCGGTCTCGGCCGCCGACCTCGGATTCCTCTCCCTGGTCTCGACGCCGTACGACGGCTGCCCCGCAACGGAAGACTCGGCCTCGCGCTGTCCCCTCGTCCGGCAAAAAGGGCTCACGGGCTCACTATCCAAGAGCAAGCCAAGTCCGGGACCCTTCCGGCCTCGGACCGTCGGCTTCGGTTCCACGCCGCCCCTTCGCCCGCCGAAGGAGCCTCGGCCCCGACTTCCCGGAGACGAGCCCGCATCGACCGAAGCGCCCTTCGGCCTTCGGATCCTCGTCTTCGCCTCCGCCTCCTCGGCCTTCCGGATCCCCGTCGGGCCTCAACGACACCGATCCGAACCGGCTTCGGATCCATTTCTCCGGGTTCCGGCCTCGGAATCCGGTCGTGATAGATCCAGTCTACATCAACGACCTATTTGACTCCTTAAGTGGTTATTTCTATATAAAGTGATCTATTTTAACTTGTATATGTATGCATCACTTTGAAAATTGAGTTTTCAGATCTAAGATGACTTTGAATTCACTATAAGACACTTGTGTCATATATGTTTGTATTTGTTTAGACATTGCCATCATAAGGATATTTGAGGCATACTTTACGAGCGTCCGTAGGGTGGGTTCTACCCATGGGCAATGGAAAATTCCGGTGATTGTGAATTTGTGATCAATTATATGAGGTGAGACATTCGACTCCCTGGTTCTACCGATGTTATGACTTTTGCATTATTACTTAGCACTCTAGTATATATTTTGTTCGGCTCCTTATGTTGTACTTGAATGCACGTCTATTTGATATGCTTAGATATGATATGATTGGCACATAAGTATAAAACAAAATTTACTGTTAAAATCATTTGAATTCATTGCTCAGTTATTCTTTGATCTGTCCATAACTTTGAACTCTATGACATGTTCACATGCCATATTTGGTTTGAATTTGATAAATTACTATGTCATATCATATGTTATCATATTTGTGATATGAGATACGTGATATATTTAGTTCATGGCTACTAGATTTGATGAGTAAGATATTAATTTGATCATGCTAAGTAAGCTATATGTTAGTCAATCTGTTCATGATATCATAAAATATATCTAATTTTATAAACTTATATTTGACCATGTTTTATATTATGTTATTATTTGAGATATATGTAGAATTACGGAATCATGATTATTAGTTATCATTATTTTCAATTATTATATTGTCTAGCATTTTGGTGGATTTAATGCCTAATGAGTATTTGTACTTATGAACCTACTAATAACCACATATTTGTCAGAGGAGGAAGATTAGGGAGTTGAAGGAGGTTTTGATTAAGGCTTCGGAATTTTTTAGAAGGTTATTTAGTTTAGATTTACTGTTTTAGTAGTTTGATGTAGTAGGGTTTTAAGAGATTTGATGTACTTTGACTTATTTAGTGAGTTGAGAGATTTATTTTAGTTTATGAGCCACTGTAATTTGGATGATCCTGGTATTGACAATAAAATTTGATTATTTGCATTAATTGATGGTAATGTGATATTATATTACATGCTTTGATTATTTATCTCTCATCATTCATTTTCGATTTGTATGTTGGGTTATTCCTGCTGTGAGGTGACTGAATCTGAAGTGAGTCCAAATGCCTGAACTAGATTTGGGACTTGACAGGTTGTGGTATCAGAGCAAGGGTAGGATAGAGTGGGTAGTTCAATCTTGGAATATGAGGGCTAATTAGGCTTTATTGGGTTTCAGGTTATAGTTAAGATAGTTGGGGTATGCGATTGTAGATTTTATGTTTAGCTGGTTCCAATAGTTAGACTTAAAAAATTCTTATCATAAAGCGGATAAATAGGAATTGGTCTTACCCTTTTAAGGGGAAGAGCCAGCTAGAGATGGATTGTGTGCCACCCTTTTAGACAATTTGACCTATTACTATTTCTAAACCTTGATGATTAGTTTTACCTTAGGAGACCTATGATCATTAGTACTACCACTAGGGAGACCATGACCGCCAAGCTTGTCTCGTCTGAGGGTAGTATCATGACCACCATGGCATACATTATTGATATGATTGATTTTGATGCTATTATGGGTATGGACTTTCTAGACAGTCACTATGCATTATTAGACTATCATCAGAAGAGGATGGTATTAAGGAACTCTATTTCCAATGCCCAAGGCATAAGACATGGAGGATATTTATCTTTGCAATTAAGGCAGAGAGGCTGATTAGTTAGGGTTGTGAGGCATGTTTGGCTAGTGTGGTAATGATATTCCAAGACCCACTATCGTTCGGAACCTAGTGCAACATGAACTATAGATTGCCACCTTTGCGTTGGAACCTAGGTCTCAATCACATACGTCTGGAGAAGTATATGATAAACTAAGCTAAATACCAAGATTAACATATAAGAAAATGCATCAAATTAAAGTAAGGAAAATAATTATCCGACTACAATCCAACAATAAGTACATAGTCCAGAAATAAAAGTGTGTCCATGTCAAAGGAGAAAGGTACAACTACATCGAATACCTCGGATTACAAGCAGCTGATGGCATGTGCAACCCAAGGATGCTCCTTGCTCCTAATCCCATTTGGACTCCTCACCTAAAAGGATAGGGAGTGAGTTATAATGAAAAGGCTTGGTAGGGATCTCATAATCCCTACCTCCCATACATCCACACAACTAGTAGGAGCACATATGTAAAGTAGTAAAATCTATCACTACAATAGGAAGTAAGTAAATCTGAGAAACGTGCAATGCAATAATACCACAAACCCTGCCAAAGACCCCTCAGGTAGTACATGGCTCCAACCGTTGCACAGCCCTCTAGAGTTACATAGGCACACCACCACTAGTGCCAGAAAGTACACCACAGCTGAGTGTGCCCACTGGCATCTCACTACTTAGCCACCTCACATTTGTCTACCCTCACAAGCTTAGGATGCTCGTTGAGCCAAAAATAGGACTAACTAGGATATGCGAGTCCACATGGAGTCCACAACCCCCAGCCACATGTGTGCATAAGTAGTCACAACTATTGTCCTAATGACCGGATTTCCCTCAATGTCTGGACGAGACTAAATAAGTGAGGACCCTGGAAATTGGCTCAGACCCAATCATATCGAAGTGCAGGTTGCTAACCTATGGCCTGTGTCCTTGGTGGTCACATCGTGCTTAAAGGCACCAAGTGTACTACTATTGGAAGAATTTGGGTCTAAACCATAAACTCGAAGTACAAGTCGGGTAAAGTCACTCCCTTATGAATGATTAAAGTATGCAATCATATGAGAACATATCTAATAGTTTATACAAGAGTTTAAGGATACATAATCTATACACGACATCATCCATAAATATTAATACACATGGAAAATGCAGTTTATTAAAGAGTTCAACTATCAGTCTGAAACGTGTTTACTAAGGTTGACGTCTATCCAAACACGTCTCCTTTCTTGGACATTTTCACAGATAGCCAAAAAATAGGTAATTGAAGGGTATTGGTTAGTTTGAAATGCGTTGAGCAAGACAAACGCTTATTGACGAAGACATCCCTCTTACTAGATGTTTTGCATAGGGGGACTGCAGCTCGGGTTTAGGTTTTAGGTCACTCTGAAATGAGTCCCATATGCCGGACACCTTTAAGAAAGATGTTCCACTTCCTAGATGCATTAACAGAGAAACTCCCCTAGATTGAGACCCTCTTTCAATCTCCTCTCGGTTCCCTATCCCCTCGAACTTCAATAGAACACCTCTCCCATCAAGCCAAACATGCATAGCCATCACCATTATGAAAGCTACCCTTAAGATTCAAGAGAAATGAGAGGGAAAAGCAAGATAACATGAAGCCCTAGCATGTTATCTAAGAGAGACCTAACACTAGAGGAGAAATCATCACCCTACCTAGAGTCGTGCACTCCCCCAAATCTCCAAAGTTATCCTTCATATGGTGGACCTTGCCTCCGAACTGACTGACATCCCCTAGTTAGCTTGTGGTCTGCCGCCACGTGCCACCGCCTCCCTCATCTCACTGCGGCCTCACCACTGCCCATTGTCCACACCACCTTAGGACTAAAGCAGACATGTTGCCGCCACCTCCTTGCCTCCCCTCAGCCGCCACGCGGGAGAAGGAGAGCTTGGGAGTGGTGGAGGGGAAGAGAGGAAGAAGAGAGATGGAAGGGTTTGGAGAGGGAGAGGATGAAGGAAGAAGGAAGAAATGAGGGGAGGAAGAGGAGAGAGAGAGAGGTTGGAACCCCGCGTCCCTGACAGAGTTACCGAGATGTGCCTTCCAGTGCTGCCACGCACAAGAAAGGACACCACATAAAGTGAATGAGCATGCAAATGACAGTTAAAATGCGTCACGTCGAGCTAACATCTTTCACAAGACGTGTCCAGTCAGGCGAATGCCTATCAAAACGTTAGTAGGGAACGTCACGTGGAGTACATGCATATAAGAGCAATTCATGTCAGGATTGGCAGAGGCCTTTTGTAAGATGCATTTGGGGGGACCTGGTGCCTTTCACTCATGTATTTGAGATGCTTAATCGGAATAAAAATTCAAAACTCCGCAAGTTACTCCCAACTTGCATGACTTTAAAATGGATCTCGTGCCCTCAGATCTAACCTAAGGTGCACTAACACCGCACCTGAGACTTGATAACCTGATCCGAAATGCTCATATATTACATAGCCACTTTTATGCTGCAAGACAAGGCAAATAAGTGGTGAAGGTCTGCATTAAGGACCACCTTTAGAGGTAGATATATATATATATATATATATATTAGTTGGAATAAGTTTATTAATATCTTTCATGTAAGGATCATGTGACGAGATCGTAGAGCGCGACAAAAATTAAAAATAATGATCCCGTGCCGTTTCTAAAAACATAAAAACTACGATGAATGGATTTCACCTTGTGCAAATTCGAATCTGCGTGCGATTGGTTCCGCCGATGCTATGCCGCAAGCCGTGCAGGTGTCCGGCCTTTAGCGGTATCCACGTGATCTTCCCCGCGATGGATCGTCCTCGCTTTCTCGCTCAGTGCGGCGTCTGCGTATCTCGACTGGCTTCGCGTAATTCTCTGTGACATGCAGAGAGAAATTCCTGTTTAACGGGAAGCGGTGCCGACGAGACATGGAGCAGAGATTAGAGGGGGCACCCTCTAGGGGGGGGCTAGAGAGAGGAGAGAGAGGGGGCGGCTACTAGAGTAATAGTGCCTGGCCTCGACCTAACATCCGTTCTTTTATATTAAGTGTATTCACAATTTTTTAGAAAACTCAAACTTAATAAAAAACCCATTTATCGACCTGTCGATTGAAGACCTTTTACGTGTGACCCTCTATGCCTCAATACCAGTCAAGTTAATGGCCGATTAAACTCAGTAACTCTTTACTGACTCACTAAATTAATTAATATCTAAATATTAATTAATTAGTCAAATTTAATGTCCCATATTAAATTCGGACAGACCTCCAGTTACGTTGGGTGCCAAGCAACACTACGTGAACTTATAAGGCATTGGGGTTCTGCAACCTAGTAATGGAACCTTTTCGTCATCGGTTACCGCACGAATATAATCCTTCATCCATACAATGTTCCTGAATCGACCTAGGACATGATGAACTGTTAAATCCTAGCCGGTCTATTCACTTGCATCGGATGCCACTAAACTATATCAGATAACTCATTATTTGATACAGTGTCCGCCCTACCAGGGACTTAAGCGCATCATCGCTAGAACATTCTCTCTCCTTTTATCGAGAGTGGATGATCCCTAGCTGACCACACAATTACCTTCGAGAGTATTTCTCTGAACCTGATCACTTAACTTATTGAGATCCTATAATTAGGAATTTGTTAGTCAAAGTCAAAGCTCATAAACATATCAACAAGGTATCCATGGTGTCTCAAGTCTAAGGACCAACCACGCAACCGTAGCAATGAATCAAGCTAGTTAACAGTTAGGTAAATACTGTCTAGCGATAAAAGGACGGATCAGTTCAGTGAACTTATTCGCCAATGAGCACCTACAGGTCCAACATAGTGTCTCCACACAAGTGACTTAAAGGATCAGTCACCCTCATCACATGAGCTGAAGAGACATGTACTAGTCTAACCGGATGTTTAATGTCCCTTTCAAACATCCTCAAACTAGAGAAAATGAATTATTTGTTGCTGCAAATTTAGTTAATGGATTATACCTACTGGATGCTTCTTAAGATTCTCTATATCTTGATAATGCTTCTAAGAGAAGCAGGAACAGTGTGAGCCCCACCGACTTGTGGCATTGCAGATTAGGCCACATTAGTGAAAACAGACTCCAAAGACTACATGAAAATGAATATTTGGATCCATTTGACTATGAATCATATGCAACTTGTGAGTCATGTTTAATAGATAAGTTGATCAAATCTCCATTTACTGGACATGGAGAAAGCGCTAAAGAGATATTGTAACTGATATATTCAGATGTATGTGGTCCAATGTCAACTCAAGCCAGAGGTGGCTACTCTTACTTCATAACATTCACTTATGATTTCTCTAGATTTAGCTATGTGTACTTAATGAAGTACAAGTCAGAAGCATTTGAAAAATTCAAGGAATTTTAAAATGAAGTGGATAAGCAGATTGGAAATAGTATTAAAACTCTTTGACTAGATCGATAAGGAGAATACTTAAGTATAGGATTCACACAATTGTTGAAGGATAATGATACCTTTCTCAGTGGACTCCTACTTATATACCTCAGTTGGATGGTGTATCTGAAAGGAGCAATCACATCTTATTGGATATGTTGAGATCCATGATGAGCTTTGCACAGTTACCCGTATCCTTATGGGGATATATACTGGAGTCTGCAGTGTATTTATTGAATAGGATTCCAAGTAAATCAGTCACTTCTACACCATATGAGATATGGAAGGGCAGGAAACCATACTTTAAACATGTTAGGGTATGGGGATGTCCTGCTCATGTGAAGAGACATGATCTTGACAAACTGGAGTCAAGGATTGATAGATGCAAGTTTGTGGGATACCTAAAAGAAACTTTTGTGTACTATTTTTTTCATCTTAATGAACAAAATGTGTTTATTGCCAGGAAAGGTATCTTCTTGGAAGAGGAATTCCTCCTCTAGAAGGATAATAGGAGTAAAGTAGTTATAGACTTATAGACGATAGCTGACACATCAGATGAGCCACCAGTTCCTGAACCTGTTCAAGAACATGCACCTGAGCCTCGTAAGTCTGTGAGAATGCCTAGACAATTTGAAAGGTATGTGGGACATATCAGTTAAGGTACATCTATGGCATCTTATTGTAAGGATGATGATCCCAAAACTTACCAGGAGGCCATTGAAAGTCCTGACGCAGACAAATGGCAAGAAGCTATGAACTCTGAGATACAATCCATATACACCAACCAAGTTTAGAACTTGGAAGACTTGCCCGAAGGTATTGTACCTATCGGATGTAAGTGGGTCTTTAAGAGAAAGATCGGTGCAAATGGACGAATTGATACTTATAAGGCAAGGTTGGTGGCAAAGAGATATCATCAAAGATGAGGAATTGACTATGACGAGACTTTCTTACCTATTCCTATGATAAAAATGATCAGAATTCTTCTTGCCATTGTAGCACACTATGATTATGAGATCTGACAAATAGATGTGAAGACTATCTTCCTCAATGAAAACCTTGAGGAAGAGGTGTATATGATACAATCAGAAGGTTTCACATCCAAAGAGAATATGATATGTAAGTTTCAAAGATCCATTTATGGATTGAAGTAAACGTCAAGGATTTGGAATATAAGATTTAATGAGGGTATCAAATCTTATAACTTCATTAAGAATGAAGATAAACCGTGCGTGTACAAGAAGACTAGTGGGAGTGTAGTTATTTTTCTTATACTTTATGTTGATGGCATCCTACGCGTTGGGAATGATGTAGCAATATTATCTTCAGGTAAAATATGGTTGTCTAAAAACTTCTCCATGAAGGACTTGTAAGAAGCATCTTACGTATTAAGAATACAGATCTATAGGTATAGATCTAGAAGGATGCTCAGGATGACCTAATCCTTGTACATAGACACCATTGTCAAAAAGTTTAGCATGCAAAATTCGAAAAGAGGTCTTATACCGATGAGATATGAAATTTATATGTTTAGGCAGCAAGCACCTAAGTCTCCTGAAGAGAGGGCACTGATAGAAAAAGTATCCTATGCTTCTGCTATAGGTTCCATCATATATGTCATGCTATGTACTAGGCTTGATGCAGCCTATCCTTTAAGTGTTACGAGCAGATATTAGGCAAATCCTGGTGAAGAACACTTTGGAAGGCTGTGAAATGTATCATTAAGTACTTGAGAAGGACTAAGGATTTAATTCTAGTCTACTTGAAACTACAAGGATACACTGACTCGAGTTTCCATTCTAATCCGAATGATAGCAAGTCTACTTCTGGATTCATACTTACTTTGAACGGAGGTGCAATGAGCTGGAAATGTTCCAAGCAAGAAGTAACTGCTGATTTGACGACTAAAGTAAAATACATTGCTGCAAAGGAAGCGGCCAAGGAGGTAGTCTGGATGAAAAAGTTCATCACCGACCTTGGCGTAGTTCCTACCATCTCTAATCATGTCCCGTTGATATTCGACAACAATGGGGTGATTGCACAAGCAAAAGAGCCATGATCTCATTAGAAGTCGAAGCACATTCTGAGGTATTTTCACTTGATCAGAGAGATTATTGCCAGAGGAGATGTATCGGTGGAAAGGATTCCATCAGTCGACAACATAGTAGACCCATTGATGAAGCCCTTGTCTCAGAATGTATTCGAGCGTCACCTTTATTATATGGGGATACAACACAAGGGTGATTAGCTTTAGTTCAAGTGGGAGATTGTTAGTTCTGTGTATGGCTTACAAGACAATCAGACTTATTCTTGTTCATTTATTAATGGCAGAAAATATTCATTATGTATAAATCATCTCTTTTAATATTAATCGTATCATAGTCACTTATGTGGAAACACTATATCGAACCTGTAGGTGTTCATTGGAGAATGAGTTCACTGAACTGATCCGACATGGATCACTGGATAGTAAGTTACTTGATTGTCAACTAGCTTGATCCATCGTCACAGTAGCAAGGATGGTCCTTGGACTGAAGACACTAAAGACTCCTTGTCGATGTACTTCTCGGCTTTAACTATGACTTATGGATTCCTATCTATAGGATTCTATTCAGTCATGTGATCGGACTCAGCGGAAGAACTTCGAAGGCGATTGTGTGTCAATAAGGAATTATTCGCTCTCAGTAATTAGAGAGAGAATGCTCCATGTTAAATGCGTGGAAGTCCTTGATCAGGGCGGAATCAATATCAGGAAATGAATTTTCTGATATTGAATAAGTGCGCATTTATGCCGAGTGGGTTAACCGGTTAGAGTTTGACAATTAACCATACCCTAGGTTAACTCGGGAGCATTGTGTAAATGAAGGATTAAATCCACATAGTAATTGTAGATGGACAGATTCCAAGAGCGGGTTATAGAACCCCATCGCCTTTCGGGATCATGTGGTGTTGTTTGGCACCCAACATGATCGGAGACCCAGACGATTACCGTATGACGGTAATTCAGTTTAGTAAATAATTTAATATGAGATATTACTTAATTATAATAAGCCATTAAAGAGTTATTGAACTTATTGGGTTGAAAATTGGACTCGCGTTTGGACCTAGAGGGTCACATGCAAAAAGGTTCTCGGTTTGGGATAATTAAGTGGGTTTTATATTAACCGGGAATTTTTATGAAAAACCACCGAAGTTAATATTAAGTATAGAGGAGGGCTGCCCTGGGCCAAGCTCTAGAGCTGCCCTAGCTGCCCCCTTCCTCTCTCTCTCTCTGTGATCTGGGTTCCCCCTAGGGTGGCTCTCCAGCTTCCATCTTCTCTGCACTGCGATTCCCGCTCGTCGGGATTTCTTTGTTCGCATGCCACGACGATCGCTGCGGATTTAGAAGAACAACACGATTGCTGATTCAAGCGAGGAGATGAGGATGATCCCGCAATAGGAGGACCGCATAGATACTGCTAGAGGTCGGACATCTGCGTAGTTGACAAGATCGCTCGTTCAGAACAAAACGAACATGGATTCGAATTCGCGCAAGATGATTACCAAATCACCGCTTTGTGTTTTATCGAAACTGTAAGGATTGAGGTTTCGGATCCAGTTATCGGGTCAGTTTCGGTGTCGGACCCCTTGGTTTAGGTCCTTGTGGGGCTGGGGCATGAGTTACTCGACGCGGTTCAAACGGCGTCCGGTTAGGGGGACACATTTTAGAATGTGCCACGTGGGCGCCACGTGGGCCGGTTTTGGGCCACGAGAGTACGGTCCCGGTCTTATCGTCTGAATGGCGTCTTGCATGGTCGACGCCATTCAGAGTGCGGCCCTGGTATGTCAGTGTACGAACCCGTCTTGTCGTCTGATTAGCGTCGGTCTTGGACGACGTGTTTTAGCGAGTTTCGGTTGATGCTCCGAAGCTCTCCTTCCTTTCTCTCATTCTCTCCATTTCTCTATCTCTCCTCCCTCTCCCCTCCGATCCATCCGACGCCCCCTTCCCCTTCTCCTTCCTTTCCTCTCCCCATTTTCTCCTCTCCCTCCACTCCATTAACCCCCTAATTTCCACCACTACCACCATCATCTCCTCCGCGGTGCATCTCTCTCCGGACGACGGCCGACGTCCCGGTGGAGTGACGGCATCCACGGCGATACCGGCGGTGGCTTGTGGTGTGGCGGTTCGGCGGCTTGGAGCTCGGAGGAGTTCAAGTAATCGGTAGGGTGACGATCCTCGTAGTGTTTTGTTTAAAATCATGATTTTTTCCGCTTTGAAAGCATGAAATGTGTATGGTACTTCTAGGGGTAGAAAGCATGTTCTAAGGAGTTCTTTATGAAAATAATTAGGCTTCTCCCTACTTTCTCCATGTTTTTGACGTTTTTTGTGCGATTTGGAGGAGAAATCCTATGTTGTAACTCGGGGGAGGCCAGAAGGAGAACCTGTCTGTGAGCGTTAAATGGCATATGGGGACAACAACGCCATTTTAAATGGCGGCTTCCACCCGAGACGCGATTTTGCCCAGATCAGAGGATTCTGTCTCTGTCTTGAATGGCGTCTAGGGACAGCGATGCCATTTAAATAGCGGCTGCCAGGGACGAAACGTTTTAGGCCATATTCTAAGGTCAGTTTTTCGTATGAACCAGTTTAGGGGTCATGAATGACGTTGGCCATGGGCGATGCGATTCAAGACAAAACCTTATTAATCCATGCAATTAACATGTATTTACATTGTTAGATAATTTGGTTAAATGCATGCTTAAAAACGTACTCGAAGACGAGGGTTTCTACGTGATCAGATCCCACTGTGTTGTGTTTCGTGCGACCGTGGACCTAGAGTGACAGTTATTAACGCTTAGGCATCCTGTGTCGATGTAGGAGTGACACGGCGCCAGTGTGGGAGTGGTGGGGTGACGCCTAGAGAGAGGGTCACCTGGTGTACCTTGGGGTATAGCTAGTACCGGTGTGGGAGTGGTACACTCGGAGTGTCACTCGTGCTGGGGGAAGCAGAACCACCTAGAGCTAGACAGGCCGGAGTAGCCAGCGCGCTATTCAAGGGGTTGCTGTTTGGTCCGAGCGGGTCGGTATTTTCCGCATTCGGCCGCGTGGTTTGTGTGTTTAGCCGAGACGCTGGTTGTGGACTCCATGGTGGAGTGGTTTCAGAGTTGTGCATGTTACATTTATAAATGCATGCGTTTTATATCGAAATTTGGGAATCTTTGGGAGTTGTGTTTACTACTTTATTTATTTAAATTGCCTATATTTGTGTTGTTGCACTTGTGGGTGCGTGAGTGGGTGGTGGGGATCGAAAAATCCCGACTGAGTCCATTTCGATGAGACTTACCCCTGCGGTTTTCAGGTGAGGGTTCCAGGCAGGCGTAGCGTAGAGGGTTTTATCTCGGGTTGCGCGCCAGCAGCCACCGTTTCGCGGTATGCCATGATGTAGTTGTTATTTTCCTTTCAGGTTTGTACGCTTAATTACTTCTTTTCAGTTGGAATATGTAATTATTTGCTGAGTCAAGTCGAATTGTAATAATTTTTAATTCCTACACTTCCTTTACAATTCGATGTGATGTGGATGTTTAGCTTAGTTTATCATTTATTTCCCAAACTTATTGAGATTCTGGTTTGGCTTCAAATTTTAATGATTCGATACCCATTTAGTAATCGGATCTCTGATTATAGGGTGGCGGGTTGTTACAGAAACAGATCGGTGACGTTGGGACAAAATTAAATTATTATTTTCCACCATGTTCTTTGTACCACACCTGATCCTTACACTAATAATTAGACTTATACAAGAGGATCAATTTCATCCTTTTAAGGAGGAGAGCCCAACTACAAGACATATATCTACCGCCTACATACACCTTTCTACTAGGTTCGTTAAGTCATTGAAAATTGACCTATTGACTAATTTAGTTGATTAACTAGGTTGGATCTCGAATATGTGACACATTAAATCAAAGTGAGTATATTAACCTTAATACAAATGCTCTTCGAATATAGATCTATTTATCATAGCGATCTGATCTTGATTGAGTAATCCCTTACTCTTATTCGAATGCCTTAGAAATCAGTATGATGTTAAAATCTACCAAATTTTGAGGATGTAATTTTTTTAAGGGGGAGAGGATGTTATGCCCAACACTTTTACAACACATTAATAAATTTAATGATGTTAAGTTGGATCAATTAACTAATTATGAGAGTCTATTATTGAGTTTAAATAATTTGATTTAATCCAATTGACCCAATTATGAATATCTATTATCCCATTTAAGCAAACTAGAATGGCCCATTAACTTAGTTAAAATTCTAAGTTAAAATGCACTAGACAGCAAAATAATAAAATGGCAACAACTTTTAGATTGAGATGTGGTTGATAACATTAGAAAGAGCATGAAAAGATATATAAATTTCTAGAAGATTAATTTTACTAATTCAGATATTTTAAAGGTCAAAAATATTAATGATCAATTTTAGAAAGGACTACCAATGGAAATTAAATCCTAATATGACAAGGATTCAAATTAGGAAAGAAAGGCAAGTATAATTAAAGTTAACTACAACTTGAAAACTCATGAAAGAGATCTTTGCGTTGTATTAGAGGTAAAACATAATAAATTTGAGTGCGATTAAGATTTTAATTCGTGGATAGAAAGTTATAGTTTGAATCCTACTCGAACTAGGATTCTTCATACAAATTTACTTGACATAGTCATCGTATTTTAAGTATAACTTTGTATATAAAATTTCAAATTAGATGAGATAACTCTCATTAAAAATATATCTCAAAATTTTAAAATTTTTATGAAGATCATATTTTTAAAATTAGTCGTTTACTAGTCGGAATCATGACATCGTTAGATGGGAACAAAATCTGTCAGATTTTTGTATTCGGAGTAATCAGGACAGTAGGTTAGTAAGGTGAGGATAACGATTTGTACAAAGGTCCAAAAATAGTGAGGTTGGTCGCGTTAGAAAGATAATGGAAAGTTTTAAAACTTTGTAGAAGAGAATGTTTCTAATTATAATATTAAAGGGTCAAATTTAGAGGTTTTCGGAAAAGAAAACTGTAGGTTGTGAAAACATAGTCTGATTTGTACTAAGATTGCTATCATAACTTGAAGAGAAAGTCTTGTGGAGTAGGGATTCAACTCTAAAAATAAAAGAAGAGTTAGTATTGAATGTGTAAAGGATAATTAGATATAACTAAATCTTTAGATTCATGCTAGAGCCTGTAGACACATTAATTTTGACCTCATATTGAGTAAATTTCATGTCACAATTATAATGCCCCAGAATGGTCTGATTTTTAATAATTAATTAATTTTTATTGATTTTTGTCGAAATTCGTCAATTAACGTCGACTATGGTCAACGCTATTTAGATTTTTAGTAGAAATCAGTTCGGAATTAAATTGCCAAATTTAGATAGATTTAACTAAATGACGTTGCTTGTAGACGACGCCGTTTAGATCCTAATCCGTTTGGGTTTCCGATTTTAAATTCGAATTAATTTTATAATTATCAAAATCACGATTCCCATGGATGACGTGTTTTATCTTTCCTAATGTTTTTTGTTTTCTTTTCGGAATTTCTTTCTATGTTGGCCCCTCCTAATTAGCTAAATGACGTTCCTGATGGACGACGCGTTTAAAGTAGTTTCCTGATAAGTGTGATTTGGTCGAGCTAATCCGGTCTCCATTCTTGGATGGATTTCTAACTCATGGATGTTCATCCAAGGCGAGTTCGAGTGCGGAAGGAGAGCCCTATTGAAGCCAAAACACCCCCAAACCAGTCTCTATAAATAATACACCCTTTGGACCTTTGAAAAAGATTGGTAATTAGTGATTTTGGAGCTCAAGGCAAGGTGTTTAAAGGCTCTCAAGGAGGAAAACGTGGATAACAATATGGGCTTCATCTAAAGCTTCTTTCTCTTCACCCTCTTCATCTTTTGAAGTTTTTGAAGACCAAGGCTATGGAGGAGCCAACCAACTATCTTCCTTTCTAGTTTTTCATTGATTTCATATAGTTTAATCACTATTTTTTTCAAAGTTATTTATCTAATCACTTCATGCTACACACATTCACTACATCCTTTTCCAAATCCATGTTCATGTTAGGGGTTTAAAAAACCAAAACAAGTGAGTTTTCTTTGTTTAGTTCATATTTAACTCGCTAGATAGAATAGATACTACTCTATCCCACAACTCTAATTTTCTCTTTTCTTTCTTTGTTTAATGTTTTCTTACAAGGTTTGAAGAACACCAACTTAAAGGAAGGTTTGGAAGAAAGGATTGGAGGGTTGAAAAGCACAAGAAAACAACAATAAAAACAAGAGTAAATAAAAAGAAGACTCTTCTTTTTCGGCCGGCCGAAAGAGAGGAACAAAAGAACACAATCTCCTTGTTGCAAGGTAAGCGATCAATTTTCTCTTTTGAAACCCTCGGTTTCTGGCGATCACGATCTTTAGATTAGATTTGTTATTCATATAACACATGATATCATGATGATAGCACACACGATTTGAGCACCTACAACTTTTTGGCGATTACGGTGGGACTTGTCTTGCCGTTCTCTTTTATTTACTCTTGATATTTCCATTGGGCGCCCTCGGTGCACCGCTTGTGTCCCTCGGGCACGTTTGATGATTGGTTGTTTGATTTTTATCCTCACGTACACCTCGTACATATCTCTTTGGCAAAATTTTGCCCCCTTTGATTGCCTTGAGTTGTGGTATTGGAGAGTGTGTTTTACTTAATTGATATCCATGATGTTGCATGATTAGCCTATCTGTTTGAATTGTTTTCGCATGAGTATTTGATCTTTTACTCATCCTGTTGAATTGAGAGGGGAATGCCCCTGATATTTTTACTATTTACTACTTTTCGGGCTTGAATAACGTCGACATAGAACGACGTCTTTCTGAAGGACGTCGCCTGTGCTTGACGCCATTCAACCTGCATCATCTGTTTGTTTGCCAGCCAGAGCCATTGTGACCAGAAGTCACTGTTTTGAATAACGTCGACTCAGATCGACGCGTTTCCGGCAGTCTTTCTTCTGTCCATTAGTCCTCGGATTTTTGATCACTTGCTGATTACTTATATTTACTATACTACATTAGAGGCCATCCAAGCCACATGTCATTTGCATTAGGGCTCACCCCCCTTCTCGGTCCCTCGGTCAGACTAGAGTAGTTTGTGTTAAGACCTCCGTAAGTCTCCAAAAGCAAGGAATTCCTCCTTGTTCATCGGGCCGGTTGTACCATTTGAAGTCCCGGGTAGTCATCCATACCGTTGCAAGTGAGCCATAGAATATCACGGCGGAAAAACTGAACTGAAACTAGGATCCTTTCTTGAGTGAATCCAACTTTAAAAATCTACTTAAACTCTATAAGGAATCCTAAGAAGACGTAACCATTAACTTGTTTACTAATCTTTGAATAACTTGTCTGAATTCTTTGATAATTAAATACAATGATGTTACGCTCAGGTAGAACTCTTGGCATGATTGCCTTTGAACAAGAAGATATGGTTGAGTACGAGGGAGATGCTCATGCCCCTCGAGTTTATGATCCATCCTATTTAGAAGATGAGAGAGATGCTTATGACTCTCATAATTCCAATCAGTTTCAAAATATACACGAGGGAGATGCTCATGCCCGTCAGTTTCAATCTCATTCCCTCTATGATCAATACAATTCGGATATGGGCAATCACCCCCATGTTCATGTCATCTCTAACCCCACTTATGAAGAAGCCCAAGACCAAGCGGGGCCTTCTTCTCACCCCGCCGATCTTGCTACCCTCATGGGAGTTCTGCCTAATCATGTGGATCCTCGTCAGTTTGAGGCAATCCAATCCATTTTGAAGGGAAAGACTCCCTTGAATTCTTTTGAACCAAACCCTCTGATTCGTCATACTATACCTCAAGTCCCTATCCAGGCCATGGAAGGCCTCCGTATTTCTACTCCTCGGCCCATGGGCCACCAACAATCCAGTTCGTGACACCCTATCAAGCCTCAGGCTCCAGTTTATCAAAATGCCTTCGGACATAGCAGAAATGCTGCCAGTTCGCGACCCTACTGTCCTCCTATTCCCACTTACTCTAAGGGGCAAGCTTTTCAGCAACCACCTCCTCCACCAGTAGATCCAACCACTCAAATTATGCTAAACAAAATCACCCAGATTGATGAGCAGGTCAAAAATTTCCAAAGGACCATGGGTGCACAGGCCGCCCCTGAAATGGTTGTCCCTGATTTACCAGTCTTTCATCTATTGCCTTCTGAAATGCCAGTGTACCGAAAATACAAGGGCACGGGCAATCCTTTCATCCACCTTACAGAATTCTTTTATGAATCTTGCTTTTGGCAAAACGATAAGCGAGCATTGGCCTTCCTATTCAGGAGGTCATTGGAAGGGTTAGCTTTGGAGTGGTTCTTCTCCTTGGATCCAAATGAGGTTGAAAATTTTGATGTAGTGTCCAAGAAATTCTTGCAAAAGTACAAAGATCGGGTTGCACCTACCCTATCCATCATAGACTTGGTCAATGAAAAGATGAAGCCAGATGAAGACTTTGTGGTGTTCGCCGATAGATGGCGATCTATGGCTGAGAAAATAAGAGACCATTTGTCTGAGCAAGAGCAAGTGAAAATGACGATTGCTAATGCTACGCTACAGTACAAATTGGTCTTGACTCTGAACAATCTGACTACCATGGCTGACTTATATGAGAGGGCGCGCTATGCCCAGAATGCATTCAAAGATACAACATTCTCTAGTGTGTTTGATCCCTATCGGACTTATAGGCCGCCACCCAGGAAGCTTAACGTCCCAAATGTTACTACAACTGGACCGACCACTGAGGGAATCATATCCCATGAACAGGTTAACATCATGAATAAGAACCATGGTCAGTTAGTCAGAAATCAGCCGTTACCATATAATGCACAAAGACAGTCAAATCAACAAAGTTATAGGCCACCTACTCAGCAATTCCAACAACCACCCCCTCAGTAATTCCAACAACAACCTCATCAACAACCACAGCAGCTTCAGTTATCCCAACACCTTCCTCAGCAAGTGTACAATCAACTCCGGCAATAGCCAAATTACAACCAGGTTCCTCCTCCAAATGATTATTCCCAGTAGAGGAAACCTCCCAGTCCCAAGAGAGCGGCATATCCCCAATTACCAGAGACTCTCTCTGATGTCTTTAATGCTCTCATGGCAGCCAACGCCTGGTGTTGCCTAAAGAAAAGACCGTCCGGCCATCGAACGCAGATGCATCATAGTATTATGTGTATCACCGACAGCTTGGGCACACTGTAGATGCCTATTTTCAATTCAGGGATTACATCCAAGGAAGAATAGATTGGGAAGAAATGAGGAAGTTTATTGCCGCTCTACAAGCGAGAAGGCCACAACAGCAACAACCACAACAACAACAACAACATCATACAGTGCCAGTTCAGCAAGCAGTACCACCACATAATATGGGCATAGTACATAACCCACTACCGGAGCATTAGAACCAGATTGTCCCAATCCTCACAAATAGCCAGTCTGAGGCTAACAGAGAGCAGCAATGGAGAGTCGAAGAGGCCTCGTCTATATATTCCACAAGTCACAGCCGAAATACTGCCGTACCACCACCCCGCTGCATCGTTCACATCTCCAAGCCATCGCCAACCCCATCATCACCCATACTCACTAACCCTACTCCACTACCCCCCTTTCTCAAACCCATAACCCCCACGCCGCCACCAAATAACCCTTTACCACCTATCTACGAACTGTTGGGTTCTCGAGTTTCTCCGGATCTCCCGCGCAGCGGAAATAAAAATAAAACGGAGATCCATTCCCGTTTCGAAAAATCTAAAAACACGATAATCGGATTATCGGTTCTCACCGTGTGCGGATTCGAATCCGCAACCGTTCGGTTCCGTCGGTGCGACACCGCAAGCCGCGCAAGCGCCCGGCCTCTAGCGAAGTCCACGCGATCCTCCTCGCGACGGACATCCTCACGTTCCTCGTTCTTCGCAGCCCACGAAACCTCCACCGGTCGCCGCAACGCGCGGCCGATTTCCCGTCGAACGGGATTCGGAGAAGCGGCGGAACAGATCCAGATCTGTCTGGGACGCCCTAGAGAGAGAGAAACAGAGGAGGGGCGGCTAGGGTTAGCAACAGCTTGGCCTGCTCAGCCCGTTCGCTATGTTTTATACTAACCGCGCAGTTTTTCATAAAAACCCCAAATTTATATAAAACCCACTTATTTATCCATCGTCTTGAGAATCATTTGCGTGTGACCCTCTAGGCCCAATTACCAGTCCAGTTAATGGCCCAACAAGCCTAGTGACTCCTCACTGGCTTTATTAATCAATTAATAACCCTTTATTAATTAATTAATCAATCGAATTGATGTCGCACATCGAATTCGACCGGGCCTCCGATCACGTTGGGTGCCAAGCAACACCGCGTGAACCCGGAAGGTATCGGGGTTAAGTAACCCACTCTTGGAACTTTTCCGCCGACAGTTACCGTGTGGATATAATCCTTCATTCGTACAATGGTCTCAAGTCAACTCAGGGTATGGCGTGCTGTCAAACCCTAACCGGTTGACTCACTTGGATTGGATGCCGCTGATGAATATCGAAAAACTCCTTTCCCGATATTATCGTCCGCCCTGGCCAGGGACTTCCACGTATCCTTCCTAGAGCATTCTCTCTCTAAGTACCGAGAGCGAATGATTCCTTATTGACATACAATTCCCTTTGACGGTATTCCGCTGTACCCAATCCTTGGCGTTTTAGAATCCCGTGGCTAGAGATTCGTAAACCAAGGTCAAAGCACAGAAGTCCACCGACAAGGTGTCCTTGGTGTCTCAGGTCCGAGGACCATCCACGCAACTGCGATAATAGAATCAAGCTGGTTGACAGTGAGGTACATTACCATCCAGCCATTCAGTAGGATCAGTTCAGTGAACTCATTCTCCAATGAGCACCTACAGATTCGCCTTAGTGTCTCCACACAAGTGACTTATGAGATCAGTCACCCTCATCATATGAGCAGGAGTAATATGTACTAGTCTAACCGGATATCCGATGTCCTTCTCGGATATCCTTCGACTAGGAACGATTAAGAATATGTGTGTTTAAGTGATCAGTCTCATTAGTATGATCTCATCATAATCTGATCACTATAGCACATATTCACGGACTTCATTATGAAATGATAATTAATGCGATTTACACATAATGAATATTATGTCATTATATTAATAAATGAACGAGATTTATATAGTCAGATTGGCTTGTAGGCCACCTAAAACTAACAATACGAACCCATTGTTCCATCCAAACCATTATTACGCATACCATTCCCTATGCCGTCAACCATCCACCATGAATCCATATCACCATCTGAACTCCTCATCCAAAACAACCAATCACCTATCCATTACAATACCATACTTCCACCTAAACCCCTCATCCGCATTAACCAATCACCCGCTATACCGCAAAGCCAACCCATAATGCCCTTTAAACCCCTCATAAACCCGACAGTACTGAAGGCATCGCCTGCCTCATCCATTGTTGAGCTCCGGAGCGGTCGCATCTTCAGCAAAGTATTCCTACAATCTGCCGTCTATGAAAGTCCATCACGAGTAGCTGATGAAGTATAGAATGAAGAGAATGCCCCAGGCACTCAATATGATTTGCTGAAATATCTTGACGGGACACCGGCACACATTTCTATTCTAGATTTAATCAAAAGATCTAAAACCCATCAAGAAGCCTTGTTGGAATATTTACAGAAGGTCATGGTTAATGAAGACATGCCGGTAGGAAAGATTACTGCTCTGCTATTTCCTTAGGGGGATCAACCCTCTATATTCTTCCACCCCTCTGAATTGGCACCCTTGGCAGTAAGGGGTATGGCACTGAGTATAACTGTTAACATTTGCAGTAAAACTGTGGATGCATGTCTGGTGGATACTGGAGCATCTATCAATGTGTTGCCACCAAAAACACTAGAATTCTGTGGTGTACCTAGAGAAAAATGGTTACCTTCCCCCATCTCTGTCACTGCTTATGACAACTCCACCCATTCTCCTGTGGGAATGGTATATTTGAAGGTTGAATTGGGACTAGTCTGCCATGCCGAAGTTGAATTCCACATTCTGAAGATTGACCCTTCACTGAAAGGGATACTCGGCCGTCCTTACATTAAGCTACTCGAGGCTATACCATCTACAAACCATCAGTGCCTTAAATTTCCCTTCACAGGACGAGTCATCAAGGTCAGGAGCATGCCTATTCTTACTGTTGCTCACTCGCTAAATATAAATCCAATTCCAGTCTCTCCACCCGTTCAACGACCCATCCTGTCCGTGCTACAAACTTATCTACCATCGACCGACACATTGAAATGCACAATTCCTTCATCTTATCCGATTGATGCTGTAAAGAGGGGGAAGTTCATAAGTATCCCTGGATGGAATATCATGATGAAGACTGGGTACTAGCCTGGAAAAGGTTTGGGGGCACAGCTGCAAGGTAGAATTAAGCCAGTGAAGGATGATAGAAGGATACCTGAGAATGGCCTGGGTTACAAGCCCGAGAAAGTAAGACACACAATTGCCTAGCAGCAAGAGGAAGAAGATGGTCAGAAAATATGGAAGACAATGGTTACACCGTGTAAGGAAAACCGGGATCCCCTAACTTGGACCTTGTCTACCCATTTTGTAAAAGGGCCCGTGATCCGGCATGATAATGACAACACTATGATAATAACCTCCCATTTCGACCTGCATGACATTTATGGAGGTGAATTGGCCAGACAATGCACATCGCTATTGACATACAAACCCTTAGAGGCTCTGTGGCCGATGAAAAGGAGGAAGTTCCATGATCTTGAATGTGAGTGGTACTGCTGGTTTGATACTTGGGACCTATATATAGCACCAAACAGACTATTCTTGCACCCTGTTGAGCCACAGTGGCCGCCATCGATTGATGAACTGATAGAAGGGCCTGGGGCCATATTTGATAAAAGGATTTTATTGAGTGATGAGACAGATGAATGGGAGCCAGATGACCCCTATGAAACAGGTTTAACAACTGATCACCTCTAGAGGTCCACTTACCCCTCTCATGTTTTCACCCTCCATACTCTATTTCGCACTATGCTTCTGGCCCTGACTTGGTCGAGGTTCATAACTGAAGATATATCACGGGCGCCGCCCATCATCATCACTCTGTCTCCTCAGGACATTCTGCCTCAGATTCCTCTCAACCTAGAGAGGATCCATGATTTGATTTAGGACCTACTATTGTATGATCCCCCTAATCCTTTGGCCATAGTGCCATTTTCTCCTCCTCATGATCATGCCCCTTTTCAAATTCATTCATGTTTCATGATAAATACTAAAAAATCCAAAAAAAAAAAACTCCGATTTGGCAACCTCTTCTTCCAAAATCCTCGTTGAGGAAACCTCCTACTATCTATCCGAATGTACCCCATCACACGGGTCGCTCGGGCAGGATTCTCTGTAAGGATCGAGACCTTCGGATCCGGTTTTCGGGGTCGGACCCTGTAGTTCTGGCTACGTGACGTAGACTGGATCTATCACGACCGGATTCCAAGGCTGGAACCCTAAGTTTGGATCCGAGGCTGGGTCGGATCGGTGACGAGGCCCGACGGGGATCCGGATGGCGACGGGGGCGAAGCCGAAGGCCCGAGGCCGAGGGTGGCTCGGTCGGGCGTTAGCTTGTCTTCGGAAGCAGGGCCGAGACCCCTTCGGGCGGTGCGAAACCGGATTTCCTTCGGACCGAGAGGCAGCCGGCGCTCGGCGTCGAGACCAGTGGGAGGAGTCCGAGGTCGGCGGCCGAGACCGACTCGGGTTGATCGGCGACTTGAGGGTGCCACGTGGGCTGGCTTTGGGCCGCGTAGCGTACGGCACTGTCGTGTCAGAGTGCGGCCCTGACGTGTCGACTGAACGGCGTGCCTCGGTCGACACGTTTCAGAAATTTGTCCTTGCGGCCGTCACATCACCTGACGTGTCGGCTGGACCGCGTCTGCCTCGGTCGACGCGTTTAGCCTGGTTAACCCCCACGAGCCCTCCTCCTTTCCTCATTTTTCTCCTTCTCTCTTTCTCTCCTTCCCCTCCGGCGATCTCAGCGGCGATTCCTCCGCCTCCCTCTTTTCCTCCCACCATTTCACCTCTCCCTCCACTCCATCCTCTACCTAGCTCCTACCACTGCCACCTCCATCTCCACTGCGGTGTTCTACTCTCCGGACGGCGGCCGACGTCACGGTGGAGCAAGGACGACCACGGCGGTACCGGCGGCGGCGTGGGGCGAGTCGGGTGGACGGCTTGAAGCTCGGAGGCGTTCAAGTGTCCGGTAGGGTGACGGTTCCCACAGCATCGCGTTTTAATCAAGTTTTTACCGTTCAAGCATGATTATGGATTTCTGGTTTTGGGGGGGGAGAATGAGCATGTTTAGGTGCTCTTTTGATGATATGGGGGATTTGCTATGAAGGTGATTTTCCTATGGATTGTATTGCCCCTCTTTCTCCTCTGTTTTTAAGTAACTTTGGGGTTTTATGGGTTGAAAAGGGAGCCCTCGGGCCCATGGTAGATTCTGGTTCCTGGGCGTTAGCTTGTCTTCGGATAGCGGGGCCGAGACCCCTTCGGGCGGGTTGAAAGACGACGCGCATGGACGACGCCTTTTTGAAGGGCGTCGGGCCATCACGACGCCTTTTAGACAGAAATCGCCTGGCCGAGACCCCTTCGGCCCGAAGACTGTTTTATATAAACCTGTACATGGAGCTCGAATGGCGTCGGCCTTGGGCGACGCTTCGAGACAGAACCTCACTAATTCATGCCAGTAAAACGTGTTCATACTGCTAGATAGTTGGTTAATGCATGATTTGATGCACTCGACAATGATGGATTCTTCATGACCGGATGGCACCGCGTGGTGTGTCGTGCGATCGTGGGCTTTTCACGTGACCGGATCGTACTGTGCCGGGTTTTGGTGTTTTGTGTTACTGTGGACCTGGAGTGACATTGTAGCACTTTATCACCCTGTGCTGGTGGGGGCGTGAGCACAACGCCGGTGGGGGCGTGGGCGGGGTGACGCCTAGTGAGAGAGGGTCACCTGGTGAACCCCGGGGTCAGCTAGTATCGGTGTCGGAGTGGTACGTTCGGAGAGTCACTCATGCTGAGGGAAGGAGTAACCACCTGAGCCAGTTGGGCCGGAGTAGCTAGCATGCTATCCGAGGGGTTACTGTTTGGTCTCAGCGGGTCGGTGTTTCCTACCTTCGGCTGTGTGGTCGGGGTTTCCTACCTTCGGCTGTGGTCGGTGTTTCCTACCTTCGGCTGTGGTTGGTGTTTCCTACCTTCGGTGGTGATCGATGTTTCCTACCTTCGGCTGTGGTTGGTGTTTCCTACCTTCGGTGGTGATCGATGTTTCCTACCTTCGGCTGTGGCCGGTGTTTCCTACTCTCGGTTGTGTGGCCGAGACACCTTCGGTCAGTGTAGCCGAGACACCTTCGGTTAATGGTAAGCCGAGACGTGAGTTGTTGGCTCCTTGATAGAATGATTCTAGAATTATGCATGTTATATTTCGAATGCACATGGTTCATATCGAGATATAGGAGTAGTGTACTTACTTCTGTGTTCGTTGCTTTACCGTTAGCCGTACCTTGCACTTGTGGGTGTGTGCGTGGGCAGTGGGGATCGAAGGATCCCTACTGAGTCTTGTCTTGAGACTCATCCCTGCGGTTTTCAGGTGAGGACTCCCAGCAGACTTAGAGCGGCGTGTGCGGCCGCGTGTTTAGCGCCTTCAGCGGTTGTTCCGGGGTATGCCCCGATGTAGTTGTTATTTATTTCTGGCCTGTATGTTTAATTATTTCTTTTCAGTTGGAGTATGTAATTATTTGCTGTATCGAGTCGCATTGTAATAATTTTAATTCCTGCACTTTCATTTCAATTCAATGCGATGTGAATGTTTAGCTTAGTTTATTATTTATTTCCCAGACTTACTAGATCCTGGTTTGGTTCCAAATTAATGATTCGGTACCCATTTAGTAATCGGATCCCCGATTATAGGGTGGCGGGTCGTTACATTCTCTCCTAGATATACTCTGCCCCTCCTCTCGGGAGGAGTCCCCTGTATTCCCTTATGTATCTAATGATTTTTATCCTTCTTCGTCCTCCCTAGGTCAGGATAGTGAGTCTAGTGGTCGGTAGTTTATTGAAGTTAAGGAGTCTAGTGAGGTTAGTCATATTAGGAAGTCTAGGAAGTCTAAGAGTAAGAGAATTCCCAATAGATACCTCCAAGAATTAGCTTCTAAGTGCCTTCCATTCTATAAAATCCCACAATTATTAGAGAATCCATTCCAGTTGTCAGAAGAGTTTGAGGCAGATAAGTTGGTTGATGACGGGTATGGTGTGCATGAATTGATACATGAAAAGGACCCCGTCACTGAAGAAGAAGAAGAAGATGAGGACGCAGCTGAGGCATACGCGAGTGGAGTGAAAAGATTTGATGAACCTTCAGCTGCTATAGAAGAGCCAACAAAAGAAATCAATCTAGGAACCGAAGAAGAACTTAGGATTGTCCTCGTTCATCAAAGTCTTTCCAAATCAGATGAAGAGGCATTGGTTCGAGTTCTTAAAGATTACAAGGACACTTTTGCCTAGAGCTATGAAGATATGCCGGGGTTAGATTCTTCCTTAGTGGAGCACCGATTAACATTGAAAGCTGGAGCTAGCCCAGTTAAACAGAAATTCAGGTGATTCCACCCATAGATGGCTTTGAAGATGAAGGAAGAGGTCGATAAGCTACATAAAGTCAAATTTATTAGAGTTGTCCTCTATCCACAATGGGTGGCTAACATAGTCCAAATTATGAAAAAGGATGGGAAAGTCAGAATTTGTATTGACTTTCGAGATTTGAACCGGGAAGGACGATTTTCCACTGCCTCATATAGATGTGTTGATTTATAACATACCTGGATTTGAGACTCTGTCATTCATAGATGGCTTTTCAGGATACAATTAGATTAGATTGGCAGAAGACGATCAAGAGAAGACATCATTCACTACACCATAGGGCACATATTGTTATGTTGTCATGCCCTTTGGATTGAAGAATGCTGGAGCCACCTATCAAAGGGCTATGATGGCTATATTCCATGATATGATGCATATAAATTTAGAGGTGTATGTGGATGATCTTCTGGTTAAATTTAAGACTAAAGTCGAGCATGCTGAAGTTTTGGCAAAAGTTTTGAAAAGATCGAGGGAATATCAGTTAAAAATGAATCCAAAGAAATGCGTATTTGGTGTCTCATCAGGGAAGTTGTTAGGGTTCATTGTCAGCAAACGGGGCATTGATATCGATCCCAACAAGGTTAAAGCTATTATTGAAATGCCACCTCTCAAGAATTTGAAAGAGTTGAGAGGAATAATCGGGAGGTTGCAGTTTATTCGCCGCTTTGTCTCCCAGCATTCACAAAGGTGTAAGCCATTCTACGAATTTACTAAGCCGAGAGTCAAATTCGATTGGGACGATAAGTGCCAGGAGGCATTTGATGGGTTAAAGAAGTACTTGGTGAGTCCTCCTGTATTGAGGCCACCATCTCCGGGCAAGCATTTAATTCTATACATTTCTGTCCTGGATGATTCGGTGGGGGCTGTCTTAGCACAAAAGGATGAAGAAGGAAAGGATAGGGCAGCTTATTATCTCTCTAAACTTCTCAACTCCGCTGAACAGAGGTATACGGCGATGGAGAAAACATGTGCTACATTGGTCTGGGTAGTTCAGAAGCTGAGGCATTATTTCCTGGCCCACGAAGTCCATCTCATCGCTAAGATGAATCCAATGAAGTTCCTCCTTGAGAAATCTATTCTTACAGATCGATTAGTACGTTAGCAGAGCTTTTTATCTCAGTTCGATATCATTTACATTCAGCAGAAAGCAATCAAAGGCTATGCCATAGCAGAACACCTTGCTCATCACCTTCTACCCATATTTGATCTGGTTCGATCGGAGTTTCCGGATGAGGAACTGATGTCCATCAACATAATCAAAGATGACATGTGGACTCTGCATTTTGATGGGGTTCTGAACTCTCACGGTAAGGGTATCGGCATCGTTCTCCTATCACTTGAAGGTGTCACCATTCCACAAGCCTTTCAGCTTGCTTTTCATGTTACCAATAACATAGCTGAATATGAGGCTCTTCTTGCCGGTCTCGAGGCTGCTCATCTCTATGGTGCCACCAAGTTGCGGATTGTAGGTGATAGTCAATTAATCCTTCGCCAAGTACTCACCAAATATCGCACCCTTGATCCCAAACTCAAGCCATATCAAGAACTCACCTCAACTTATGCCAAGCTTTTCACCAAACTGATCTTTGTCCATGTCCCTCAGAATCATAACATCTTAGCCGATGCTCTAGCTTCTCTCGCATCATCTCTAAATTTCCAATCAGCAAACAATCTGAATCAATCATCATTCATAGGCATCTCTCTCCTACTGTAGAGGACTCTTCTTTTTTTAGGATTAAAGAGAAATTGCTGAAGAGGGTTAGAGACGGAGATATCATGGAGAAGAGAGAAATCATGCTATTGGAGCTATAAGAAGAGATGGAAGATGAAGAGAAACCATGGTATTACGAGATTGCCAAAATTTGTGAAGATCAGTCCTACCTGAAGAAGCCACAACTGAAGGGAAGAGGGCTATCAAGAGAATTGCTCAGAGATACACCATAGTTGGAGGGGAGTTATATAGACGTGGATTTGATGGTGTTCCTCTGAGATGCTTAGACGAGGATGAGTTTTGGAAGATCATGGAAGGAGCTCATGCTGGAGTTTGTAGTGGCCATGTTAATGGACATATGTTATCGAAGAAAATCCTTAGACAAGGATATTATTGACCAACCGTGGAAGAAGATTGTATAGAGTTTGTACATAGGTGTGCTAAGTGTCAACTTCATGCCGACAAGATCCATTCCCCCGCATCTTCATTCCATCCTGTTTCCTCCCCATGGCCTTTCTCCGTGTGGGCTTTCGACATCATTGGACCTCTTGGTGATCCCAATTCCTCGATCAAGCAAAAATCTTTCATCCTCACTGCGACGGAATACTTCACCAAGTGAGCAGAAGCTGAAGTTTATACGGAAGTCAAAGCGTCAACAGTATGCAAGTTTATCATGAAGAATATCATCACAAGGTTCGGGATTCCAAGCACCATCATCACCGTCAATGGACCATATTTCATATCATAACAGTTGAAGGACCTCTGCAACAGGTATAAAATTGCATTGCATCATTCATCTCCTTATTATCCGCAAGGCAATGGCCAAGCAGAGGCAACTAATAAGACCTTGATAAAAATCATCAAGAAAACGTGTAAATCTAACTGATACACAAACTGGCTAGAAAAATTAATTGAGGCTTTATGGGCCTACAGAACTTCAATCCGCATGCCCACTGGGCAGACTCCATATTCTTTAATGTTTGGAATGGAGGAGGTAGTTCCATACGAAGTCCTCATCCCGTTATTAAGAGTACAATTGAACAAGGAGTTTTCCATTGACGAGCATCCCTTTGCACTCCTCGCTCAATTGGAACTTTTAGACGAAAAGAGATGGTCAGCAGCTAATCACTCACGAGTTTATCAAAATAGGTTAGCACGTTTTTATCAAAAGAAGGTCGTTAAACGTAAGTTCAAAGTTGGTGAAATGGTGGTCAAAAGAATTTTCATAAAACCTGGTGGTCCACGTTCAAACTGCAACTCAATTGGGAAGGACCCTATGTTATCTCGAGTGTTTTTCCTGGTAATGCCTACAAACTAATTAATGTAGAAGGTCAAGAACTATCTCATCCCTGGAATGGTTTGTATCTTAAGAAATATTACCCTTAGATAAGGTGTGTCGATCGGCATGGTGCAAAGACCAGTGGAGTCTGAAAATTTGAAATCCTAAATTCATTTATTAATCTTTGATAGTCTAATTCATGAGCATTATACACACACAAACATTCTTTGTCCTCGAGTAACAAGAGATGGGAAGTCTAAGGAAAACTGACAGCTGTAGGCGCCCGGAACGTCCCTCGCCGCTGCTGCGGGCTTCGGGCGAGGGCTTCTCCGTTCGTCTTAACACTGCGGCGATTTAAGGGGGGTTAGAAATTAAGGTGTGATCGCCAGGAGCATTACCTTACGGTCCCTGTGCTCCGCAGGATTGTAAGAGTGATCGCGTTCTGAGGGAGCGGGAGATGGTGGTTTCCCCTTCTCTTCCTCCGGTCGGCCGAAGGGGGAGAGCTCGGTAGTCCGCGCGCAGAATCTGGTAAGAGCCCATGAAAAGAGAAGACAAACAAAGAAACGAAATAGCCCGATTAGAACTGTGATATGTAGAATCTATCCATAAAAATATAAAAACTAACTAGAATTGGAGGGAGACGCACCAGATGGGTGTTTGGGGAGGGAAGGTGACCATATGTTATGGCCACCCACCTCCCGTTTTTTGTTAGAAACCTCTGGGGGTAAAGGGTGCTAAGTCATCCTAAAATGCATGCATGCAGATGGGGGGTGCTCGTGTGTGAAAAGTGAAGTGATGTGTTGAAAGTGGAATGAAGAGTGAGAGAGGGAAATGTTATGGAATGGATGAAAAGTGGGAATGCAATGAGGTAAAAAGGGGAAAAGTAAAAGAGGGTTAAGAAGACAAGCCCATTTGGAGTGCGAAGGATTCCTCTTGAAGTTCTTCCTGAAGTTTTTTGACTCCTTGTCCGCTCGACTCCTCAAAGCCGACTCACTTGCCAACCTCCTCTGAGCCTTCCCTCCAGAAAACTCATCTTTAACCCCCTTGCTCGAGAGGATATGGGGGGTTTAAATAGGTGAAGGGAAAATAGGAGAAAATAGGGGTCTAAATCCCCGTAAATCATCCTGCAGCCAATGGGAAGTGGTCAAGGATCAGAGGTGGTGCGCGCGGCAGTCGCCGGAGTAGGGAGTGATCGGAGTAGTGGGGATGAGGGCGGCGAGTAGAGGAGATCGTGGGGAAGACGAGGTCAAGGTGGTAGTTAGGGGAGTGGACGGCCAACCAACATGTCTTCCAATCCCGTGGAAGGCCAGGTAGCTGGCCTTCCACGAAGTGGTGGAAGGCGGCCCGGTTGGCCTTCGAAGGGGGTGGAAGGCAAGGGGTGGCCTTCGAAGGGTGGTGGAAGGCAAGGGGTGGCCTTCGAAGGGTGGTGGAAGGCGGACTGGTTGGCCTTCGAAGGATGGTGGAAGACTAGGGGTGGCCTTCGAAGGGTGGTGGAAGGCGGACTGGTTGGCCTTCGAAGGGTGGTGGAAGGCGAGCTGGCTGGCCTTCCATGAAAAGGTGGCTAGAGTCGGGATTTGGTTAATGGGCCTAGTTATTAGTGGGCTGAGATGACTAAGATGAGGGATTTGGTGATGATGGGCTAATGATAGATGGGGTTCATGACCAAAAGGGTGGTCCAAAATCGGTGTCTACAACAGCTTGATCGAGAGTGTAAAAGCACAACCCATTCTGACTTTATTATTCCTTTTTATACTCGGCTTGCGATGTCGGAACGAGGTTCAGGATAGATTACTGGAAATACCCGCAGTCTTAGTAGGAGGCCGTCATAAAAAAAAAAGGGGGAAAGAAAAAGATCCGCCCCACAAAAGAAAAATCAGAAAGGCAAAAGCCAATCAAGTATAAAAGGCCACAAACGTCAAATCAAGAGGCCATAAATATCCAAATGAAAGGGAGCGCAAGGTCAAAAATACCCTGAAAAGTGAAAATGAACGAACCCCAACGGACGATAGGGTATAGGATGGATATCTTCTTGGATCTCCAGAACCCTCTCGGGAGCTTTCTAGACCAATTCTTCCTTTCTCTCTAAGGGACGTGCTCCAAGCTTAAAGAATGGCCTAAGTCGACTAAGGGTCGGATCATCAAATGGGATCGAGGATATAAGCACAATAAAAGCACGATGAACCCAGATTAGGTTATTCAAGAATGGTTAAGGAATTAAGATGACGAATAAGTAAATTCTTTTGATCCATGTACCATGCTGGTCTTTAGGAATAAATGAATATTCAAAAAATTACAAAAAAAATGAATATTTCAAAACACAAAAATAAAAAAATGAATATTTCAAAAAAAATTCAAAACTAAAAAAAATAGATATTTAAAAATTACAAAAAAAATTGAATATTTCAAAATCACAAAAAAAATTGAATATGGCAAAACCATAAATTTTTTTGAATATTTCAAAACAAAAAAAAATATATATTTCAAAATGGCAAAAAAATGGATATTTGAATATGTTAGAATTTCAATTAGCATCTGTTTGCCCGATCATGAGTATTGCACATTTTAATTTTCAGTGGGCATTTGCATGCTTGTATGTTGCATTTTTATTATTAATGTTTCTAATTATCATTATTTGCCTTCATTAAATAAAGGCTTTGACCCTTGACCCTTCTACCAAGGATAGGATCACGTAGCTGGTTACCTAACCGTGCAAGGGGCTAAGCGAGAACAAATATTTAGCCTGTTTGTTCAAGCCATGTGTAGGTATAAAAGCAAAGTCAACAAAAAAATCAAGTATGAAAGGACTCCATTCATATATGCCAAAAGTTTTTTACACAAGATGAGAAGTCCATCAACAGGACTTCAAAACAAAAAAAGAAAGATACAACGAAGCAGCTGTCACGGCTGACTCTCCCCGGCTCCCTCATCGAACTGGCTCTGCACCTCGTCCGGTCCCTCTGGCGCTCGGCTAGGTGGTGGCGGTGGCCCCATCGCACTCGGTCCAGCCTGACCAGAAGATATGGCGATGTTGGCAGTAAACGCACTACCGTGCCCTCTCTCCTGAGCTCGCTGGCGGGCACGTCGGTAACGCTCCTCCACGCTGCGTCGCTCGCGCTCAGCGACTCCAAGTTGTACCCGGAGGGAGGTCACCTCGGCGTCAACCCACCGCCGCTCCTCACGCTCATGCTTCCTGTCCTCTGTAATGATTTCCAGACGCGTCTAGAGGCGTGTAAGCTCACGAGGAAGGTCGTCGCTGGAGAGCCGTGCCAACTACTCCTCCAGAACTCTAATGCGGGCAGCATCAGCCTGCGCTTGGGCTGCCATTCTCCGAGTCTGCTCTAGCTCCACCTCCGCCCTCCGGAGGGCTTCCTGAAGCTCAATGACCTGAAAAGGAAAAACACTGTTAGTGCAAGCCAGTCACGCAATCGACATCAAGTTCAGGAATGAAAAGAAAAGGCTGAAGACTCACTCGGGCGGCATGATCCTCCTTAACCAGAGAGGCTCGGTGAATGGCCTGAGCTAGCTGCTCTTGGAGGTCAGTAAGGGCAGCGTCGTGGAAGGCACTAGAAGAAGAAGCACTGGCCGCGTACGAGGGAGGCTGGGCCGCGTGGGTATAAGCGGCACGCTGTATCAACAAGAAAGTCATTGTCAATGGTTAAGCGCCAAAATAGTTTAATTAATAAAACAAGCATTCATGTATCATAATGCATTCATACATACTAGATTGTGGAGCTCCTTTTGCACTTGCTCAAGTTGGGCATCCGCGTCTCGGAGTCGAGCCCGGAGGGTGACGATTGTGGCATTGTGCGCATCCTGCACATACACACATGTCATTCATGCATTCACAAACTTAAATAAAGATAATAATAAAATAAAAGAAGCACAAAAGCATACTCAGATCAAGAGGGCGCAACTGTCAGAGCTGAGCGGCGTAGTGCACTTGGTATTGCTGGAGGTAGCCCTCGCTACTCTCCGCCTGTGATTCAACCGAGACACCACCCCAGAACCAGTCATTGCGCTGGTCCGGGAACTTCGCACGTCAGTCTGTGCGCGCTTGCTTCCCCCTCATCGATCTACTGATCCCCTCCGAGATCTCCTCCTGGACCCACTCCTGGTGAAGTCCCAGGGTCCTCAAGGCGAGCCGCAGGTGCAACAATTCTATCTCGTTCAAGCAGTGTACCCACATATGCTTGCCAAACCTTGCTCCGCCGGCTGTCACCCACGGCTGCCTCACCTCATCCATGCCTAGATATGGGCGCCAGATCACCTGTATACATTTAAGTTAGCTGCGTTCATAATAAATGAATTGCATTTAATCAACATAAACATAACTGCATTAAATAAATAAACTCACCAGGAGCTCTGGATAAGCAAGAAACTGACTGCGGAGGGCCGTCAGTGATGGTATTGTGGAGCTATGTCCACAACTGGACGCCACCTGCGGGCCAGTGGTATTGCATCGGTCTGAATGGGCTTCGCTCGTCCCAAAGGAAAGTAATAATAACTCCAAATCTGCGTAAAACAAACATATAGGTTAGAAATCATTGTATGCACTAAATCATGTCATAAGCATTCGTTGAATTAAATAAAATAATTGTACCTGGAGAAACGGCGCGAAGCTGCTGATGGTGGTCTCGCGGTCTGGTGTAATTGCGGACAAGTCGGCAAGAAGGTGGGCCAGGAGGCCGCACCCCAAGCATCCTCATAAATCCTATCTAAGTCCTCTAACAGGCTAAGAAATCTATAATAGATTTGGTCACCCTTCATCTCGAAGTGCAAACGACCGAACAAGAAAACTAAAAAGATCCTAAGCTGCCGGTCTACCAACTCTCTCTGGCTCTCATCCCAACAATAAGAGTTGGCAGCTGACCTAGCCAACCTATCAATAAATCCCCCTCTGGACTCCCCCTGGTCCTACCTAGGGTCCTCTAATCCCAAGGCATCCTCTACCTCTACCCGCCAGAGGGTCCTAGACTCCTTGACCGATGGCCCTGACACATCTAAACCTAGGAGACGCCCTGCCATCTCATGGTAATCGGGATAAGTAATCCCGCTCACCGCCCGACCCTCCACTCAAAAGCAGGTGATCCTAGCCACATCATTGAGCCTGGGGACCATATGTCCCCAAGGCATCAGGAATGCCATGCATTCTAGATCCCACCTCTCCCTCAGAACTTGAAGGAGGACCAGGTCCTGCCAGAATGGCTCTATGTCTAGCAGCTCACCAAACCCCATTCCCCTGAGGCAGGCCTTCTGGAAGTCTGAGAGTCCTCTGTATGCTGCTATCACCAGATCCCAGGAGATGCGAGTCCTCATCATTCCTTGCCAAATTGTCAAGAAAATGTTAGAAAAATCACTATATAGATAATTAAAATCAATTTTTGAAATTAATTTTGGAATAAGAACCCTGATTTGAATGGCGTCAGCCATAGTTGACGTCGTTTGAACGGCGTCACCTGGTTTCGACGCCATTCAACCACTGGTCCCCAGACCCGTGGCATTCCCCCCTTCGGTTCCCCATCTCCTAAGTGCTATGAATAGGGGAGTTTTGAGACTTACCATCGCTTCTTGGGGTTGTCCCGCTGCTGGTGCTGCCGCTGGTGGAGGTTCCTCCGCCTCCATGAACTCTTCGGACGCAGCGAGGACGGCCACGTCCGCTAGGATCTCCTCCTAAGTGGGGAGAGGAGCGTCCTCATCACCCTCTCACTTCGGCACGGCCAAGATCCTTTGCCGCTTCCCACTTGGATCGCTTGGTCCACCGCGCTCCATATCGAATCGGGGAACCGAGGGAATGAGAGAGAGCTTGTGAAGGAGATAGCCAGCGACGGAGGAGCTCGCCGAAGATGAGAGATCCCACCGGAGAAAGCTCAAAATGGCCGGAGAAAGCTCGGATCGTCGGAGAGGGAGAAGATGTAACGACCCGCCACTCTATAATCGGGGATCCGATTGCTAAATGGGTACCGAATCATTAAAATTTGAAGCCAAACCAGGATCTCGATAAGTTTGGGAAATAAATGATAAACTAAGCTAAACATCCCACATCACATCGAATTGTAAAGGAAGTGCAGGAATTAAAAATTATTACAATTCGATTCGACTCAGCAAATAATTACATATTCTAGCTGAAAAGAAATAATTAAACGTACAAGCCTGAAAGGAAAATAACAACTACATCGGGGCATACCCTGGAACAATGGCTGCTGGCGCGCAATCCGAGATGAAACCCTCCACGCTACGCCTGCCGAGAACCCTCACCTGAAAACCGCAGGGGTGAGTCTCATCGAAATGGACTCAGTAGGGATCCTTCGATCCCCACCACCCACTCACGCACCCACAAGTGCAACAACACGAATAGAGGCAATTTAAATAAATAAAGCAATAAACACAACTCCCAAAGATTCTCAAATTCCGATATAAAACACATGCATTTCTAAATGCAACATACACAACTCTGAAACCACTCCACCACGGAGTCCACAACCAGCGTCTCGGGTAAACACACAAACTACGCAGCCGAACGCGGAAAACACCGACCCGCTGGGACCAAACAGTAACCCCTCGGATAGCGCGTTGCCTACTCCGGCCTGTCTAGCTCTAGGTGGTTCTACTTCCCCCAGCAACGAGCGACACTCCGAAGGTACCACTCCCACACTGGTACTAGCTATACTCTGGGGTACACCAGGTAACCCTGTCTCTAGGTGTCATCCCACCACTCCTACACCAGCGCCGTGTCACTCCCACACCGACACAGGGTGCGTAAGCGCTAACAACTGTCACTCTAGGTCCACGATTGCACAAAACACAACACAGTGCGATCCGGTCACGTAGAAATCCTCGTCCTCAAAGTACGGTATCGAACATGCATTTAACCAAATTATCTAACAATGTAAACACATGTTAATTGCATGAATTAATGGGGTTCTGTCTTGAATCACGTCCCCTATGGCCGACGTCATTCAAGACCCCTAAGCTGGTTCATAGGGAAACTAGACTCGAGAGATGGCCTAAATTATGTCTTGGGTGGCAACCGCCCTTTAAAATGGCGTTGCTGTCGCCAGACGCCATTTAGCACTCACAAACAGGTTCCCCCTACGGCTTCCCCCGAGTCACAAAGTGGGATTTCTCCCCCAAATCTTAGAAAAACGTCAAAAATGGAGAAAGTAGGGGAGAAGCCTAATTATTCAATTCTCTTTCCGAAAATCAAAATGTCTATTTTCATAAAGAACCCCTTAAAACATGCTTTCTACCCTAGAAGCATCCACACATATCACATGCTTCAAAGTGAGAAAATCATGGTTTTAAACAAAACACAATGGAGATCGTCACCTTACCAGTTACTTTAACTCCTCTTTGCTCCTAGCCGCCGAACTGCCACGCCACGAGTTGCCGCCGGTATTGCTGTGGATGCCACTACTCCACCAGGACGTCGGTCGCCGTCCGGAGAGAAATGCGCTGCGGAGGAGATGGTGGTGGTAGTGGTGGAAGTTAGGAGGTTGATGGAGTGGAGGGAGAGGAAGAATGGGGAGAGGAAGGAAAGGAGAAGGGGAAGGAGGCGCTGGAGGTTCGGAGAGAAGGGAGAGGAGAGAGAGAGGAGTGGAGAGAATGAGGGAAAGGAGGGAGGGTTTCGGAGCGTCAACCGAAATAAGCCTAAATCGAGTCGTCCAAGATCAACGCCAATCAGACGACAAGACGGGGTCGTACATTGACAGATCTCTAAATGGCGTCGACCAAGCAAGACGCCATTCAGACGATAAGACCAGGGCCGTACTCTTGCAGTCCAAAACCGGCCCATGTGGCACATTATAAAATGCGTCCCCCTAATCCGACATCATTTGAACCGTGTCGAGCAAGGTCGACACGAAAAAGAACCCATGCCCCAGCCCCACAAGGGCCTAAACCAAGGGGTCTGACATCTAAATCGACCCGATAACCAGATTCAAAACCTTAGTCCTTACATTCTCCCCCCCTTAAAAGAGTTTCGTCCCCGAAATTGCTGCTTATAAAAATAACGAGATCGAAAATGATGGTACAAGCTTAGAAGAAAAGGTAGGGAAACTGTTCCCGCATCTCATCTTCTCGCTCCCAGGTTGCCTCGTCTCCAGAGCGATGTTGCCAAATCACCTTAACCAGAGGAACAATCTTGTTCCGCAGGACCTGCTCCCGACGATCCTCAATACATGCTGGAAATTCCAGAAAGGACGTCCTCAACGACTTCCAACTCCGAAAAGTCCAAGACATGAGACGGATCCTGAACATACTTCCTCAATAAAGAAACGTGGAACACGCCGTGAACTCCTGCGAGACTAGGTGGCAAGGCTAGCTGATACGCCGTTTCCCCAATTCGAGTAAGAACGGGAAAAGGCCCAATATATCCCGGACTCAGCTTACCTTGCTTCCCAAATTTCATCACACCCTTGGAGGGTGAGACTTGGAGAAACACGTGGTCTCCAATATCGAACTCAAGCGGTCTCTTACGAATATCTGCATAACTCTTTTGCCTGCTCTAAGCTGTAGTCAACCTTTGCTGCACCACTCTCGCAACCTCTGCTGTACTATGCCCCAGCTCCACAAGAGCCCAAACCAAGGGGTCCGACACCGAAATCGACCCGATAATCGAATCCGAAACCTCAGTCCTTACAAAGAAGAGAGGAGAGAGAGAGTGTGTGAGAGAATGAGGAAGGAGGAGGGCTTGGGTTCGCGAACCCTGTTCAAAATGGTTAAATAGCGTCGACACAGAACGACGCTATTTGTGGGCGCACAAACTGAGGCATGAGGTTTGAATTTTGAAAATTATTGAAAAGCGTCGCCCATGGTCGATGCGTTTTAGGATTTACCGCCTTTAACGATCAGAGCTGTACCACGAACTGGGGAAAATAAGAAGAGATCTGGAGAGAGAACTGATTAGCGTCGCTCATGGTCGACGTGATTCAGGCAATTTAATGTTAAAAAATCTCTGAAAAATAGGAGAGAGAAGTGATTAGCGTCGCTTATGGTCAACGTTATTGAGGCTCTTTAAGGAATAAGTTTTGATTTTTCGGAAATTGAATTTTGTTGAAAAGTGTCTTTCTGAGTCGACGCTATTTGCATTAATGATCCCGAAACTTGTTATTTTGAGGAAAATGAGTTGTTGCTAGAGGAAAAATTTCAGAAAATTGCACAAATTTTAAGGAACGATCTTTATTGCAATAAAAGGAAGGATTTTTATCAGAAATTACAATTAAACTTTGGGTAGAGATTGAGAGCTTTCAGGCCTGATTTTCTTAAGCTCCTTTACATATGTTTTCCACGACTCTCGATTGGCTTCATGAGGAGTTTTCACACAACGGGTGAATCCGATGTTCCATAGAGTTACAATGAGTTCTGTTGCCTCAAAGTCTTCATCGGTACTTAAAACCCGCTTCTTGATTGCAGAAAGAGAAGATATTTCTGGAAATTCGTAGCGTAGCATATCAAGTTGAGGATGACAACGATGTGGATTATAGACAATGAACTCGGTCGCCCCGATTAGTCGAAGCTCTATGCCAGCACCACGGCGCACTCGAACTGCCTTTTCCATGAGAGCAAGTGGCGTGGATTCGAATCCAGTCCTTGGCATAGTCTTGAAATAAGCGCGCCAGTCAGCTCGAGTCTTGAGGTTGGGCACTCGATTGGTCATGTTGTCATTGGACTTCACAATGTTGGCAATATGGAAGATGGGACTACGTTGATGCATTTGGGATATCCTTGGAACTTTTTTCTCATTATGGTTGAATTTGAAGTGGACTTCCACCCATAGAGCTAAGAGTAGCATACTGCCATACGGAGGTTGACCCATAGAAGCTACAGAGAGCCCACTGTAGAGATAGGCTAAGACTACTATGCTGATCTGCTTTCCTTTAAAAATCCCACTGATTGCGCTGATCTGATCATCTTCCAAAATATTATCTTGGGCAGGGAATAGTAATACTCTAGCTAAACATACAGTGAATGCTATCATCATAGCCTCTGTATCTTCCTCCTTGAGATTTTCTATCCTTTTCAAGGTCCATTCAGCCAGCTTTGCAAGATTGATCCCCTTCTGAGTAAGACAACCTTGAATTTCTTTTGGATTCTTCATAATCTTATTCAAGAATTGATAACTATTGATCTTTTCCCTCATGAACATCATCTCAGTCAAATCAGGTTCATCATTGTTGACCTTAAGCTTAGGAAGGCCCAAGAAGAGTTTAGCTTCTTTTATAAGGACAGTGACTTCGAATGTGGGGAAAAGAAAAGTATGAGTTTGAGGGTGCCACAGCTCAATCAAAGCGCCCATTGAAGCCCAATCCATGATTGTGCTTTTGTAATGTTTAGCATAGATAATCAATCCTTGGACGTGCCATTTGGATATATAGGATTGCATGGAGAGATTGATTTTTCGAACTAGCTTTTAGATCTATTGAAGAGAAGAAAATCATCTTGGACTGGGAAAGAAAGGATATCCCTTGAAAAGAAAATAGCAAAGTTCTATTATATTGAAGAGAATTTGGAGCATGGAGAATTCATGTAAAAGAATGAATAAAAGAATAAAAATTTGAATAGGAAAGAGAGAGTAACTTACTTGTAGTTTAGAATCTCTCCCACTTAGATGGCCTTCCGCGTTAGAAAGCCTCTTAATCATCTTCCTTGCCCTCTTGTTTGAAGAGTCCTTAGCAAAGCTAGCCATCTTCTTTGAATGAAATTGATTCCCTCTTTTATTGCTTGGTTTCTTCCTCTTTCCCCTCTTTTCCCTTGAGTCTTGAAGAGAATTATCTGGCTTTCCCTCTTGATTGCTTGTCATGTTGAATTGAATTAAAGAGAGAGAGGTTATACAGAGTGATTTGAGAAGTTGGGAAGCCCTTTCCGAGTTGGAAGAGGGAGTTTGAGGGAGGAAAGTAGAGTCCATATTGAAGTTAGAGCAGCCTGTTTCAATAAGTTAAATGACGTCTGGAGGGGGGCGACGTCATTTAAATGACGTCGACTTAGAGTGACGCCTTTTAGGAATTTTCTGACATTTTTCCGAAACTGCATATTATCTGCTCTTCGTTCATCTTTATTCCTTTGCATGAAGTTACTGATGAAATCTGAGTGCAGAAAAATTCAAGGAAATGGAAATGACGCCGAAGTTTTTAATAAAGGTCTCACTGTGGGAGTTTCACTGAGTCCCAGCCGTGACTAAAAGGACGGTTATCTATATCCCTTGTATTCTCTAATGTAATTTATTTGCATTATCATTACTATATGTTAAATACTTATTATAGTATATCAAGGACCTTGTGGTTTTGATGAAATTGAAATTTGAGTTCCCCTTCAACAAAAACAATGATAATTCCAGAGGATTCTTAATCGCACAGATAGACCGTTAGATTATGGATTGATGGGGACGATGGTTCCGTTTTTGCTAAATGGTGCGTGGACAAATGAGCTTTGGCTTAGCACTGAATTACAAGATTGGTATCTTGACTCATCAATGACGGTTTAACAATATTATCTTTAATTAATTTATATTCTATTTCATTTTAATTTTCCTTTTTAGCCCAGTATGCATCATGTAGGACTTTGAAATAATTGTGGTAATAATTAGTTATTGATTAAATTTCAAACCATTGTTCTAATAAATCTCAACGTGATATGAAATATTTCATTCCGAATTGATCTCTTAATTATCCTTGAGATTTTCTTGAAGATATCCTTGGAATTTGATGCTTACTTGGATTCTTTATCCCAAATTTTCTTGTTTCCTTTAAGATCCATCATAGTTGTAGCACGTCCACATTGGCTGGTAACCGCTCTCCATGATGAAACCTGCAAGGTTTGTGACCTAGGGTACTTCCCAATCGTAGAAGTTTATCGTCCTTATTTTATTTCCTTTGTCTACTTCATCTAAACATGATTGATTCCATTGATCTCTTCGAGTTATTTCATTAATAATTTTGAGGAAAATTCTTATTATATGATGTTGAGAGCGCGTCTCATCACACCTTGGCATCACCTTTTCAGTACATTCCATTCCGTTTCACTTCCTTGCAAAGTCAATGACAAGGTGGGACAGCTGTAGACACACTAATTTTGACCTCATATTGAGTAAATTTTAGGTCACAATTATAATGCCCCAGAATACTCTGATTTTTAATCATTAATTAATTTTTATTGATTTTTGTCGAAATTTGTTAATTAACGTTGACCATAGATCCTATTTAGATTTCTAGTAGAAATCAGTTCGGAATTAAATTGCCAAATTTAGATAGATTTAACTAAATGACATCGCCCGTGGACGACGCCATTTAGGTCTTAATCTGTCTAGGTTTTCGATTTTAAATTCGAATTAATTTCCTAATTATCAAAATCACGACTCCCATGGACGACGTGTTTTAGCTTTCCTAATGTTTTACGGTTTTCTTTCGGAATTTCTTTCTATGTTGGCCCTTCCTAATTAGCTAAATGGCGTCCCTGATGGACGATGCGTTTAAAGCAGTTTCCTGATAAGTGTGATTTGGTCGAGCTAATCCAGTCTCCATGCTTGGAAGGGTTTCTAACTCATGGATGCTCATCCAAGGCGAGTCCGAGTGCGGAAGGAGAGCCCTATTGTAGCCAAAACACCCCCAAACCACTCTCTATAAATAATACACTCTTTGGACCTTTGAAAAAGGTTGGCAATTGGTGATTTTGGAGCTCAAGGCAAGGTATTGAAAGGCTCTCAAGGAGGAAAATGTGGACAACAAGAGGGGCTTCATCTAAAGCTTCTTTCTCTTCACCCTCTTCATCATTTGAAGCTTTTGAAGACCAAGGCTATGGAGGAGCCAACCAACCATCTTTCTTTCTAGTTTTTTTATTGATTTCATATAGTTTAATCAATATTTTTTTTAAAGTTATTCATCTCATCACTTCATGCTACACACACTCACCACATCCTTTTCCAAACCCATGTTCATGTTAGGGGTTTAAAGAACCAAAACAAGTGAGTTTTCTTTGTTTAGTTCATATTTAACTCGCTAGATAGAATAGATACTACTCTATCCTATAGCTCTAATCTTCTCTTTTCTGTCTTTGTTTAATATTTTCTTGCAAGGTTTGAAGAACACCAAGAACTTGAAGGAAGGCTTGGAAGGATTGGAGGCTTGAAAAGCACAAGAAAACAACAATAAAAACAAGAGTAAATAAAAAGAAAGCTCTTCTTTTTCGACTGGCCGAAAGAGAGGAACAAAAGAACACAATTTTCCAGTTGCAAGGTAAGCGATAAATTTTCTCTTTTGAAACCCTCAGTTTCTGGTGATCACGATCTTAGATTAGATTTGTTATTCATATAACACATGATATCATGATGATAGTAGAAACGATTTGAGCACCCACGGTGCCATTTAGGGGATACAAGTCTTTTTACAAGGTAAGTTTATGGTGTTGTTCTTGAAAGAAAAGAGAGAAGATAGGGTTAAACTCTATGATTGTTGGTTTTAATACTTGATAGTAGTCTAAAATGCTTAGAGAATTTGAGAAAGAGTTTAGAGAATGTGAAAAATAGTTTAGAAGAGGTATAAACTATAGATGGATAGTAAGAAAATCATAGGAGAATTAAGAACCGATTTTTCTTGAAAAGGTAGGTGGATAACTTTGAGTATGATCTATTTTATACTATAAACTATATTATTTTAAAAAATTTCAAAAACTAATCAATGGATAAGAAATCTGATATATATGTCTACTTTATGATCATCAAGTTTCATATTTTTATGATTTATTCTATGATTATTATCTCAGAATATACAATCTGTCCATTCAGTCTGTTTTGTCTTAAACTATAATCACCTAAGTTATATATATTTGTTCTCATTGGTCCGATGTCCAATTGATCTAAACTTTTAACATAAGCTTATTTTAGAAGTTATCTTCATGACCATTAAACTTGATAATTTTTTGAATTTTTTTGATATTTATTTCATAATTGTCTTATTAGACTATATAATTTGTCTTGACAGTTTTGAAATCCTAACTTGTAGACCTTCTATATCATTCGATTCATGTCCAAATGATATCAAATTTTGTGGAGACCTTGTTCATATTTTCGTGGACCTCTATGTAAAACTTGAAAATTGTTTAACCCGATTTGCTATTTATTTTGTCTTCTATTTTAAGTTGCTGAAATTCTATTAAAGTAGAATTTTCGGAATGAAAGCGGGACTCCGCAATTATGTCAAATCAGTCTAGAAATTGATAAAACTTTGTAGACACTTTTAATAGGACCTATTTATCATGTTCACTAAGTTTGATTAATTTTTGAAACTGTTTATTATTTTTAATCTTAATTATCAAAGTTTTAGTTCTGAAAAATAGATTTTAATACCTAAGAGTTATGATTTTTGATCCAAAAATTATGAAAAAAATATTATATTGCTTTTCACGCCAGTAATCTATTGGCATCAATTTTACTCTAATTTTCTTCCTATAAGTTCATTATGTCTCTTTAAGTGGTTATTTTATATATAAAAATACGTTTTTTAACTTTTATATGTTTGTATCACTTTGATAATTCAATTTTCAAATATATACTCATCATTTGATCTCTGTTATCTGATTGTGCCATATATGATTTGACTTGTTTGGACATTACCATCTTAAAGAGATTGTAGGGCCCGATTCCTATAAGCATCCGTATTGGATAGGACATTTTGTGTGTGAAACCTGAGGGCAATGAGTAAAATCCCACCAAGAGCAGTATAATGTGCCATATGGAACAAAGTGCTATGTTAAGCGGGAGCACCTCTTAAAATCTATTTATAGTTTTGGTAGAACTTAGACTCTCCAGTTCTGCGTAAGATTAAGACCTTTGTATCATTTACCTAGATACTTTGGTATTTGTTCGTTCGGCTCCTTATGTTCTGATTTGGGTGCATGTTCATTATAATATGATTTGATATGTTTGAATGTCACATAAATTTGAAATCTTGCTCTATATGTTCATTTGAATTCAGCTTAATCCTTTGAATATCCTACTTAGCTATTCCTTTGGAATGATATGAATTTATCTTAACCTTTTGATCCATAATATGAATATGATTTGATAAACTATTATACCATGATATTCATTATGTAATATGTAATAAGCTCAATTTGATATAAGATATATTCCGTTAGATATGTCTAAGTTCTGTTCATGCCTTGTAGAATTTGGTTTGTTATATATGAATCTGATCATGCTATGTAAATCTATATGCTAATTAATCTTATCATGCTTATTAGAAAATACATATGATTTGATAAATCTATATTTGAGCATGTTTTGTATCATGCTTTTATTCGAGCTATATGTTTAACTGTGTAAAATCATGTTTAGTATAATTGTACAATGTGATTTGCAAAGTTACTATATGTTAAGTCATGTAGATAGTTGAAGCCTACTGAGTGGTAGATTCATAAATCTGACCAACTGTTTTTCCAGAAGAAACCGTTTCAGGATCTGCTTAGATGCAGAATCAAATATGTTAAATTTTTTAGAAGAGCCTTTGATTATCAAATTAGAAGTTTGATGTAGTAGGGAAGGATGCGAGATTGATATATTTTTACTTATTCAGAGAGATTGAGAATTTAGATATTAATTGATGAATATTGTAATTGACTTTGGTATTGGCTATGCTTTGAATATTTTAGATTTATTCATGGTTATGACATTTATTTAAATCGCTCTGTAGTTGTTTAGCTCTGATAGCTATTTGTTATCATGTGATTTAGTTTGAGCTTACGTAGTCGGAGTCCGTGTTAAAAAAAAAATGAACTGGATCAGCGGCACAACAGGTTAGTTGTGGAAGTCAATGTGTCAGACTATAAAGTAATCGGGTTGGTTAGAATTATGTTATGATTTAGAAATTTTGGGGTCCGGTTGGTCATATAACTAACTTAGGAATCAAATTAAGTTTATAACATGTTTGGAACTCAGTTTTGGGCATGCCTTAGGAATTTAAGGCCTATAAATAGATTCCTAGAGTTATAAGAAACCCATTTTGACTGGGCATTTTTCTCAGAGGGCTACGTCTGTGGGCAGAGAAGAGCTGGAGAGCTTGGTGAGGCCTCGAGTTCTTGGAGATCTTCGATCAGGTAGGTGGAAACTCCTGAACAAATGTTATTTGTATAAAATTTGGTAGTTATTTTGATGATATTGAAATGTTCATAGAGTTTATATCTGCTGATCTTTTGCAGAATTTGTGGTGGGGACACCAAGCAGCAGAGGAGTAGATGCCGAGCACGTACTACGCACACATCGTTGTGGCTTGGCGACGAGCTCCATATCTAGGATAGAGTCTAATGAGTCTAGTCTTTGTTACGTATTTTCTTTTAGTTTAGCCTTTTGTGTGATTTTAAGGGCTTTTTCTGTCCTTTCCTATCTGTAGGACATGTTTGGTCTTTTTCTTAAATATAGTCCTTTTTTGTCTTGACAAAGAGGTACCCTTCCTTATATAAAGGGGTCATCTCCTCCCTTATAAGCATGTTAGAATGAATGAAACTTCCCATGTTGTATGATCACCTCTTCTAAGTGTGAGGATGAGAGCCCTTCCCTCCAAGAAGGTTCCCTGAGAGAGGTTCCGGTGGAAGGCCGTGGGCGTGAGGCCCGTGTTATCGCCGTCAACTCCACGTCGATTTGTTGTCGCGCGTTGTGCTCCTCATCAAATTGGTATCAGAGCGGGCCTCGGGGCGTTCCAACCACCCCAAGATCCTTAGTCCGGTCATCCGCTCCGTCGTCAACGGCCGCACCCCAACCTCGACCCCTCGAGCCACATGTGCCCTCCCCATCACCGGCGGCCTCTGTACCACCGAGTCACCACCGTCCGTAAGCACTGATGGATATAGGTGTCCTCTAAGCCAATCATAAGGCACCTATTTCAATCTAGTTCATTAATAAATGGCATAAGATTCATTATGTAGATTGGCATATTTGTAATTGCACATAATGAAGTCCATGAATGTGTGCAATAGTCATCGGATTATGATGAGATCATAATAATGAGAGTGATGACTTATAAACACATATTCTCAATTGTTCCTAGTCGTAGGATGTTTGAATAGGACATCAAACATCCGTAAGACTAGTACAGGTTATTCCAGCTCATATGATGAGGGTGACTGATCTCGTTAGTTACTTGTGTGGAGACACAATGGTAAGCCTGTAGGTGCTCATTAAGGAATGAGTTCACTAAACTGATCCGACATGAATCGCCGAATGGTAATTACATGACTGTCAACCGGCTTGATTCATCGTCACAGTGGTGTGGTTGATCCTTGGACTTGAGATACCAAAGACACCTTGTCAGTGGACTTCTGGACTTTGACCTTGACCTACGAATTCCTATCCACGGGATATCTAATAGTCAAGGATCGGGTCCAGTGGAAGACCTTCAAAGGTGATTGTGTGTTCAATAAAGGATCATTTGCTCTCAGGTAAATGGAGAGCGAATGCTTTAGAATAAGATCCGCAGGAGTCTCTGGCCAGAGCATAAACAATATCAGAAAAGATGTTTTCGGATATTGTACAGCAGAGTCTAATTCAAGTGAGTTGACCATCTAGGATTTGACAGTTGACCATACCCTAGGTTAACTCGAGAACATTGTGTGAACGAAGTATTATAGCCACGCGGTAACTGTGGACGGACATGTTCCATGAGTGGGTTGTTGAACCCCATTACCTTCCGGGATCATGCAGTGTTGCTTGGCACCCACCTTGATTGGAAGTATGACCGAATTTACATGAGGTGTTAATTCGGTTAAGTAATTAGTTAATATCTAGATATTAATTAATTACAATAAGTCAATAACTAGTTATTAGACTTAACGGGCTGAAAACCGGATTGGTTAATGGGCCTAGAGTGTCACATGCAATAAGATTCTCAGTTGGTGGTGTTTTAGTGGGATTTATATTAATTTGGGGACTTTTGTGAAAGGTCGCGCCGACTTAATATATACGCGCTGTTGAGAAACCCTGGGCCAAGCTCTAATGTTTCCCCATGTTGGCCGCCCCCCCTTTCTCTCTCCTCCTCCTTTGGGCGCCCCACTCGTGGTCCCGTAACAGTCTCCGTCTCCGCCGCGTGCGATTCCTGAAAGTCGGGAATTCCCGTCCGCGGGTTTCCGGACATCGTTGCAGCGACGGATTTTCAGCGAGAGAGCTGATACGAGCGAGTGAGCGAGGACGAACCACCTCAGAGGATCGCGTGGATACGGCTGGAGGCCGGACGCTTGTGCGGCTCGCGGCATCGCCTTGACGGAACCGAGACGGAAGCGGATTCGAATCCGCGCACGGTGATTTAATCATCACGTTTGTTTTTCGGTTTAAGTTTTTTGTTCCGAATTGGATCAGCGGGCACATGGCTGGATTTTGTTCATTGTTTCCTTTGCGTTCTTCGCATCACGCCCAGGATCCCAACAGTGGTATCAGAGCCAGGTTCCGCTCTGATCTGCTTCGGAACGATTAAATTAAGGTTCTAAAATTATTTCCATGCTTGAATCATTTTTATCTCAAGAAAGTTGTTCATCGGATGAGCAAATTATATTTAGATTATTATTTTTTTGTGAACAAAATGATGTATATTTTGGGGTTTCATGGTGTTCTTCATGGAGATGAAGAACCAGTCTTCAACGGGCATGGCAAAAGGTTCCATGGTGATCGGCCACCATATTTTAGTTTGTTGGTATGACCAACAATATTTTTCTTATCACCGGGAAAGCTCCTGTTGTGGCTGGTGATTGGCGGTGGGGAGCCCTTGAATCTATTTTTCAAGAGTTGAAAATTGAAGAAGATGAGGGCCACAGTTTTAAGCTATGAACCAAAAATATTGGGGTTCACCGGAGGCACTGGCTCGCCGGCCGGCGACTACCGGCGCCGGGAAGGAAGGGGGTGAACCCCCCCGGCCACCTCCGACCACCCTTGTTGCTAGCACCGGTGGTGGCGCCGCCCTTACCGCCGTTCAAAAAACCTGCAACAAGGAAGAAAACGGGTTAAAACCCTAGCCAGCCGAGCCCGGCACTAGGCCCTGGACTGGCCGGTCTCGAGCCGACTCGATCGGCTCTGGGCCAGGCTCGACCTGGGCGCGCCCTGGTCAAGGGCTGAATGAGCCCAGACCCGAGCCAATGGCCTGCCTGGCTCGAACCATGCCCAAGCCTAGGGTCTGAGCCAGGCCAGGCCTGTAGCCCAGGCCCAGTGGGCCAAGCCCATTTACCCCCCAAACCCCATATAACCCCTTATTTCCTCTAATGTCTTTATTTCTATACACCCCAGCCCATTTAACTTAAAACTAAAATTATATTCTATTTGAAAAGCATTTTAAACTTTGAATGTAAATTTTAAGTTAGAGTGGGTTGTTTATAAGATGAGGTCATAAATGGGGTGATTATTTAAGATGTGTCCTTAAATTAAATTAACAATTGTTGTTAAATCCTTTTAATTAAATAATTTGAGGAATTATTTGAGATGTGTGTTCTTAAATTAAATTAATAAGTGTTGTTAATTTATTTTAAGATATGATCTTGAATAAAATTAACAAATCTTGTTAATTAAATTCTAATTAGGTCATTAGATTTATTTAATTTTTAACAACTGTTGTTATGAAATTAAATTTTTTAATTAAGGAACATTTAATAAGAGGTTATTAAGTGTTTAGTTAACTCTTAATAATAGTTATTGCTAGGGTTAATTATTATTGAGAAATAAACCTTAATAAAAGTTATTAAGGATTAATTAAAGTCTTAATAACGGTTATTAAGATAGTTAATTAAATGTCGCATGAATCTCTTAAGTAAAGGTTTTTGAAGATCTAATCCACTTAATAATCATCTTTTAATAAAAGTTATTAAAAGATTAGATTAAGTCTAATTGTTAGACTATTTTAATTAGAAATGTTCTAATTAATATTTCTTAATAATTGTTATTGAAAAATATTATTTAATAAATGGGGTACTTAACAAAGAGTTGTTAAGTAATTAAATTGGAATTAGAAATTCTTTTAAGTGTTATTTAGGAATTTTTATTTCTATCTAAATGTTAGATTGTTTTTCATTAATAATTGTTATTAATATAATTTATAAATTAATCTCAGTGTTAGATTAATTAATTTAAAATTGTTCTAAATTATGTATGGAATATTTTAGAATTTTAATTTTAGCTTTGTCCTCACATGTTGATGTGTTTGATGCTTTAAATTAGATTTATTGCATGTTAGAAAATAAGATTTTTGAAAATTCAAATTATCCAATTTTGATTGGTACCTAGGTTTTAAGGAAATCAAAATTATTATTCTTTAAAATTTTAGCCTTCATGTGATGTGTTTTACCATGTGTGGATGGTTAAAATTTATGGTGGTCATGGACATGCACTTTGTTTATTTCATATCATGTGATGGTATGTGCTTTGTGTGGATCATTTTAGAATATGACTTGGTTAATTAATTATTAATTAATGTGGCCTGCGTGCCTCCCTCTCTCTTTCTCATTCTGATGTAATTTTATCTCCATCTGTTATTGTACTCAGCCATAAGACTTTCTTTTACAATCAATATGTATTTGAAAATTGTTTCAATATTTATTATTGTTTGTAATTGATCGTGTTGGTCGAGAAGAAGCGAGGATGATCTACAAATGCAACTAGGAAGACGACAGGAGATGAGATCACCAATGCCTGTGTATTTGCATGTTTTGTTTATATAATTGTTATATTGTTGTGGTGATTAATTGATTGACTCCAATTAATCACCGTGCTGTCCATGACCACATATTGGAACATGTATGAATGATGCATGGTTTTTAGTTTTTGATTTTGAATCAATTGCTATTATCTAGGTATAGTTAAATATATATATATGATTTATTTACAAACTATCACCTAGGATGAGACCAACATAAAATAAACAAAACCTTCTACATAAAGTCTAAGTCGGAGCGCGAGTCATTCAGAATGCACCGCGTGGTTCTCCATCAATATAGTTTTTAGAACTTGATTCAATGATGGCAGTTTCTATGTGTTTACTTGAGATCTGCCACCATCTGATGAAAAGACTATTAACTATGACATTATGATGCCTTGAGATCGGAATAGAAGAACGGTGTAGCTATCCTCGCGTTTACACGGGAGCTACATTCTTACTTTACTATGTTACGTATTGATGGTAAAACTTAGACTAGGGATAATGGTCTACTGTGTTTACCTGGGACCATTAAAGACCTGGGAGCTGAAATGAGATCGAAAATTGCAAGGAGTTGTAATTACCATGAGATGGTTGCTCTAAGATAATAGTATGATATTATGTGTTTACCCGAGGTCATATTATGATTCTTGGAGATTCTGATCCTTACTAGAAGACTGTCGGAATCTTTCGTTCTGTATATCTGAAGGTTATATAGTCCGTTGAAAAATAGTGGGAAATAATTCAAGATAAAAGGCATAATTGAATTATAAGAACTATATGCTTATATCACATTATTTTCTTCATTAACTAAAATGTCGTTTATCAATTCGAGATTTGACATAATGGATGTCAATACTTCTCATATTCAGATTGACTAGAAATCTCTGAAGAATATCTTCAGAGCTAAGTAAAAGTCACTATCCTAATCAAATATCATGAATCCTCTTACTTGGATAGACCAAGGTGAAGAGATATTCATGATATGCCTTTGAGAAAGGCAAATGGTAAGATTTTAAATGGTCGAACCCACACCTGAAAAGGATGAAGGCAAGTCACCTGGAAGAGAGAGGTTGCAGTTCTCCCACTGCGACTAATATAAGGATATTAGTAAAAGGTAAAATGAATATGAAACTTGTAAGAAGTCTCATATTCTTATTATCATCTTTTGCTTGTCTATTGGAGAATTAGCGTATCTAATATGAGATATTGGAAATGATTCTTAGATCTGCAATACTTTGCAGACTTAGACAAGTAAAAGGAAGTTGAGAAAATGTAAAAGTTGAGTTAGACTCAAACAATTGTTCAAGATATGCATAGGTTACTCTCAGACAGTAAATCTTTGTATATCTATAGGAGTTTAATATGAAACTAAATAATTGTTGTTTAGTTCCATAAGATATCAAGAATTATAACATTGACTGAGAAGGAACAATAGTTGTTCCATAAGATTTTAAAATCAGTCAATATACTATAGATTCTTGATGTGACATCTCATGTGATAAATGTTCACAAGTCTCCTATAAAAATGAACTGTATGAATCTTGATTATTTATGGTATTGCACACATGGTTATACAATAAGAAATTATTGGTGCTAATACATACTGATGTAAATAGCTCAATATCCTCTTAAGGCCAAAGATAATCACTTCTATTAACTTACCTTATTAGCTTACTCTTGGAATGATTCGACTGTATGTACTTGATGAAGTACAAGTCGAATACATATGAGAGATTAAGGTGTAAGATCAATATGAAATATTAGAATTCCTTGATTTGATCAAAGAAATTAATACTTAAGTATTTGATTCACACAAATCATTAAAATGACAATTGTATCCTCACTCGATTGATTCTCATTGTATATCATAGTAATATGATAGAATGAGGAATTGCACTTTATATAAGATATGGTGCAATACATAATAAGATTTGCCTAATTCTTATATCTTTGTGAACATGAGTATGTACATTAGATGTCCATATTTTACAGATGATTCCAAATAAGTCAGTGTATGTCTATATAAGATATGGAAACCAAATAATTTATATGAGATGTGAATTATAAAGTAACATGATTTTAAAGTCAAGTTATACCGTGGTGTGAATTTGTGAAATGTCTAAAGAGTTTGAACATTACATTTATTGGCCAAGCGATAATGGAATAATTATTATCCTGAAAGCTGTCTTCTATGAAGAGGAACATGTCCTCAGAGAAGACAGTAGGAGCTGATAAAACTAGAAGATGTTCTAGACCCACAAATTAACATAAGATTATTAGATAATCTTTAGTTGTTTGAAACCACTCAAAACACACATCAGAGAGCTTTATAGATTTTTGAGATTCTCTCTATGACTAGACGGGTATGTTTGACATATCAGATTTAGCATGATGAGAGGAGCTTAAAGATATAGATTATGATCTAAAATCTATGATGATGCTTTCTGTCATTACAACTTTGAGATTGGCAAGAAGTTAAAAATTTTAAGCCATAGTCCATAATTATTATTGAGTTTGGAACTTGATAGTATTGCTAGAGGTTATTGTACTTGAAGCAAGCAAATCTTCACAATGAAGATTAGTATAAATGGACTACTTAAAACCTATATGGTAATCTGAAGGAAATAGTCAATGTCAAAATGTTGACTTAGACAAATTTTTCCCAGTGGTTACCATTAATAAGTTTATTAGAATTCTATTTGCCAATACTGCCTATCATAATGATAAGATGATGATAGTTGGATATAAAAAGCGTTCTCTCAATGTGATTGAGGAAATGATGTATATGATACACCTTTAAAACTTTTTGAATATCCAGGAAGCAAGCTATGATTTTAAAAATCTATTTGAATCCAACTAAAGCTTCCCAAAGTTGTAATAAGAGTTTTTGACTTAATTGTCAAATATTATGTGATAATTAAGAATGATCACATACTGTGTGTGTTCTCAGAAGACAGTGGGAGTACGGTCGCTTTAGTAATGCTTTGTGATAATAACATCAAAGTCATTGAGAATGACATCGAGATGTTACTATTAGTGAAAGCATTATTAACCATGTTTTTTTGCATAATAGGTTTGGTTGTAACATCCCACGTATTTGAAAATACGAATCTATTAAGATAGATCGACGGGGATATTAAATTGACTTGTACATCAAAATGTTTGACATAAAATCCATAAAAAGTCTTAATTGTTGAAATATGAAAATGATCTCTTTAAGGAAAGGTTCCTTAAAGGATACAGGGAAACCTTAATAGAAGGAGTGAAATACATCATTGAACACTTGAGAAGTGCTAAGGATGCATTCATTTATATGCAGAGGATGATTTAAAACTATGAGGTCACACTGACTCAAATTTCAAGCCATATTGTAGGTTTAACTTTCTAATAAGAAAGGAATGGATTGGAAATGTTTCAACCCAGAACTCGATGACGACATAAACAAGTCATACTGTTATTGGAACAATATGGATGAAAAAGTTCATCACTGAACTAGATGTAGTTCTAATAGGTCTCTGATACCGTTCCATTGTTGTAGGACAACAATGTGAGAGATCAATTTTGTGATCGAGCCATGGTCTCATCAGAAGTTACATAACATTCTGAGGCTCTTTCATAGGTTTAGAGATAGAGGATTAAGAGGAAATAACATAATGGAAAATATTACATTTATAGATAATTTAGCAGATCCCTGACCAAGTCTGAGTCGTAGACTTTATGTGAGCATCGCTTAGATTATGCAAAGGTGATTGGCTTGAGTCCAAGTGGGAGATTGATGGATATAGGTGTCCTCTAAGCCAATCATAAGGCACCTATTTCAATCTGGTTCATTAATAAATGGCATAAGATTCATTATGTAGATTGGCATATTTGTAATTGCGCATAATGAAGTCCATGAATGTGTGCAATAGTCATCGGATTATGATGAGATCATAATAATGAGACCGATGACTTATAAACACATATTCTCAATTATTCCTGGTCGTAGGATGTTTGAGTAGGACATCAAACATCCGTAAGACTAGTACAGGTTATTCCAGCTCATATGATGAGGGTGACTGATCTCGTTAGTTACTTGTGTGGAGACACAATGGTAAGCCTGTAGGTGCTCATTAAGGAATGAGTTCACTGAATTGATCCGACATGAATCGCCGAATGTTAATTACTTGACTGTCAACCGGCTTAATTCATCGTCACAATGGTGTGACTGATCCTTGGACTTGAGATACCAAAGACACCTTGTCGATGGACTTCTGGACTTTGACCTTTACCTACGAATCCCTATCCACGGGATATCTAATAGTCAAGGATCGGGTCCAGTGGAAGACCTTCGAAGGTGATTGTGTGTTCAATAAAGGATCGTTCGCTCTCAGGTAAATGGAGAGAGAATGCTTTAGAATAAGATCCGTAGGAGTATCTGGCCAGAGCATAAACAATATCAGAAAAGATGTTTTCGGATATTGTACAGCGGAGTCTGATTCAAGTGAGTTGACCATCTAGGGTTTGACAGTTGACCATACCCTAGGTTAACTCGAGAGTATTGTGCGAACGAAGTGTTATAGCCACGCGGTAACTGTGGACGGACATGTTCCATAAGTGGGTTGCTGAACTCGATTACCTTCCGGGCTCATGCGGTGTTGCTTGGTACCCAACTTGATCGGAAGTCCGACCGAATTTACATGATATGTTAATTCAGTTAAGTAATTAGTTAATATCTATATATTAATTAATTACAATAAGTCAATAACTAGTTATTAGACTTAACGGGCTGAAAACCGGATTGGTTAATAGGCTTAGAGGGTTACACGCTTCTCAGTCGGTGGTGTTTTAGTGGGATTTATATTAATTTGGAAACTTTTGTGAAAAGTCGCGCTGACTTAATATATACGCGCTGTTGAGAAACCTTGAGCCAAGCTCCAGGGTTTCCCCATACTGGCTGCCCCCCTTTCTCTCTCCTCCTCCTCTGGGCGCCCCTCTCGAGGCGCCGGAACAGTCTCCGTCTCCGCCGCGGGCGATTCCCGAAAGTCGGGAATTCCCGTCCGTGGGTTTCCAGACATTGTTGCGGCGACGGATCTTCAACGAGAGAGCTGATATGGGCGAGTGAGCGAGGATGAACCACTGCGGAGGATCGCGTGGATACCGCTGGAGGCCGGACGCTTGTGCGGTTTGCGGCACCGCCTCCACGGAACTGAGACAGAAGCGGATTCGAATCCGCTCACGGTGATTTATTCATCCTGTTTGTTTTTCGGTTTAAGTTTTTCGTTCCGAATCGGATCAGCTGGCACAGGGCGGGATTTTGTTCATTGTTTCCACTGCGTTCTTCGCATCACGCTCGTGATCCCAACAAACCCCACAACCCACCCTCCGCTATCCTTCTCTCTCTCTCTGTTGTTTCCTGCTTCTCCCACCTCCACCCACAACCAACAGCGGCAACAACTGCCCACCCGACGTGGCCATCATCTGCAGCCCACGAGCCACTCCTTCTACGTCTCATCTCCCTTCTCATCGTCCTCCCTGGCGACGAGGATGCCAAGGGCTGCCACCAACTGGGCGACCACAAACAACAGCAACCGTGAGCTGCTGCCCAGGCCCCTGAGCTCGTCGGCGACGAGCCCTATTGCCCCCCTCCTACCCGTCAACCTCCAACCACCTTTTCTCTCTTCTCTATCCGTCTCCCTCTCCACTGTTCTCCTGCGCCTCCCACCGCCAATCATCCACCTCAAGATCTCCGTTGATAGTGGCTGCACCCCAGCCACACCCCCACAAACCAGTCCGCCACCTTTTCTCTCTCTTCCCCTTGCACCTTTATCTCTCCTACATCACCCTCCTCCTTTTCTTCCCACATCTCATGCACCGGCAGTGACCACATTGAACATGGTCGGCGATGACGAGGTGGGTTGGAGACCACCCCACTCAACACGAGCATTGCCATTTGCCCAAGCCAGCTGCGCGACAGTGGCCGTCTGCACCTCTCCGTCTCTCCAGTACAGGCCACCGACCATGGTCATTGGCATTGAGGGGCCCGGGGCCACCACTAGCCTTCCCGCGCCCGTTCGTTCCCCACCTAGCATCACCGCCGAACTCCACGGGCGTCGGCTGGCCGAACCCCTCCCGCTGCCTGTGCCAGCCACGGTCGTCGCAGCCCTTCTCTTCCGGACAACAAGTGCGGCCTGTGGCTTTGCCAGCTCCTCCGCAGCACCCAATCCGCCGGCCGACGACCCCGTGCCAGCCACAGTCGCCGCAGCCCTAGTCTCTAGCCGCTCGCGCGCGAAGAAGAAAGGAGGAGCACAGCGACATCGTCGCCCCTGCCCCTCACGAACGCGGAGCGTCAGCCGCGTACCCCATGCCCCCCCTCTCCCTCGGGCCCACGAGCTACTGCTAGCTTGCTCGATGTGCTCGGTGCAGTGGGCTACCCCATAGATTCCAACGGTCCAAGCCGTCTTGTGCAAGTTACCCGCCGCCCAGCATCCTTATGCCTACATGCACATAGCTGGCAAGCTCGGGCGTCCCCCTACGCCAGTCGGTTGTTGCCTGTGCACCCCCCTTTTTGTCTGCTCAATCACACTAGCACCCTAAATCCGCAGGACCTGCTACTTCCGAGGCCGCCCGCACAAGATCTCGACACCCAGTCTAGTGATGCACAAGCCCTGTCAAGATCTTTTCATGCATGAAGGGGATATATGGACCAGGATTTTGGAGGGTTCCTAGGCAACCATCATTGAACAGGGTTTTTAGGAGATCGTATGAGATATTTGGGATATAATATCTACCCTGCGTGGAGATGTGTGTATGATTTGTCCTCCTGCGTGGGGAATAGATCATGCCTAATTTGTAATTAATTAATCCCCTCCTACGCAAGGTGTAAGGTGAATGTACACAGGGCCCGAAGCGACACCGCCACTATGTGGGTGCCCCACGCATCTCCGCTCGGCCTCATCTCCGGTCGGAGTCTGTCTTGCAGGCCGGCTAGGTAAGTGCTGAACCTTACTCCAATATTATATGTTCATTTAGTATTCACATCAATTGCATAGCGCCGAAGTGAGAGAGCGTTCCTCCACACTTGAGTGATTATTGTTGTGGCGTTGAGAGAGTGACTGTGAAATCCAACACTCCAATTAGCGCAAGGTCAGCACACGAAGTGCGGACAGGTCTCACATCTATCGGTAGCTCCACAACTACCTCGATTCGTCCCACTCACTTAGTGGGCTGATGCCGCGGGTGCTCAACACCCTTTCACCACTACGAGTTCCCGTCTTGAGCTTCCCGCTCACTGAGTGAGGACGTCGATCTTGTTTTTAATTTTCTTGCTAATTCCTAGATTCTAGGATCCCTGCATTTTGCAAAGCCCATCAAGCCTTGCATGTCAGCCCATAGAAATCACTCGTCCCATCCCGCATCTCAACACAATCCCATCATGGATCCCACACTTGTGGACACCATAGAGACCCTCTTGGGCAAATCTTTGCAAGACATAACCGATCAGTTTGGGTGACTAACCTAACATGTGGACGAGAGACTCACTACCTTGGGGGAGTCTATGAGAGTCGTTGTGGGAAGAGTGAATAATCTAGAGAATCCTCTAGATAGACCCCAAGAGGCAGAGGAACGTGAAGGAGTGCGTGACCACCTGGAGAACCATCGTGGAGAGCCAGTTAGGGCCCCCAATCCACCCCAAGGCCAGGAGGATGATCTTGACTATGAGCCCAATCGCGCACCTCCAGAGAGAGCGCCAAGAAGGAGAGTTGAGTTTGACGATAGGCTAGCCCAGGAACGTTATCCCGACCCACTTCGGGATCGGATGGGTATCTACGGCCGCGGACAAGATCATGTGATGCCACATGAGAGAGTTCCCCAAGGCTATGGCGAGTATGATGAATACAACCCATTCCTCGACGTACCATGGGTAGGAGGAGAGGCCTACGGCTATGGTAGGGACCGTGCACCCTTTGCACGAGGTCTGCGGTATTACTTTGATGGACATGAAAGAGTTCCCAACCCTTACAGGGTTCAAGGGGATATGCCCCGCCGTAGGCGAGGTCCCGGGCACTTTGAGAGGGCTCTGCATGGGTATGGGGGTGAGAGAGACGAGCATGATATCCCCTACCCACCATGGGTTAGGAATGCCTATGAACGCGGCCGAGAGCGTGTACCCTTTGAAAGATGGCCTAGGGATTACCCCGACATTGATGATCACATCCTCCGAAGTGTGAGGGTAGATGCTCCGACTTTTTGATGGTACCCTAGACCCCAAGGCGTATCTTGACTGGGAGGTAGGAATGAGCTAGTACTTTACTTGGTATTCCATGAGTGAAGAGAGGAAGGTGAGCCTTACTTCTATGAGGCTTGTGGGTCGAGCCAAAACCTACTGGCTCAATGTAGAGCATCTTCGTGCTGCAAGGTGGTTGAGACCTATCTCCACATGGGAGGAAATGAGAGAGAAATTGCGGGAGAAATACGTTCCCCCATCTTATGAGCAGCGCCTCCTTCACCAGTGGTAGAGGATGGCCCAAGATGGCCGTACGGTGTCTGAGTACATTGCCGAATTTGATGACTATTGCCTTAGGTGCGGCATTGGCGAAGATAGTAGGGTCACCTTATCGAGGTTTCAGGTAGGGTTGCATGAGAACATCCAACATAAGCTATTCCTACGTGAGGTGATCACTCTAGAATAGGCCTACCAGATCGCCTTAGATGTGGAACAGTTTTAGAAGCCCTCTAGGCCCCCCAGTTTTTGGCAACATGACTCCCGAGTTGCAACCAATCACCCCATGCATTTTCCTGAGCGGTCCGGAACTACCCCCATCACCTCTACGAGGGTCCCTACTGCCACCACCTCAAGCCCTTCCTCACCCCTACCTCCAACCACCCCAGCTTAAGCGTCCACCATCCCCCGAGCTGAGAGGAGAGACGATAGAGGGACATGATTAGCTAGTAGGGATAGCCAATAGGGGGGAGGCTCTTGTAATCACTGCATTCGGTGCCATGGGTGTGAGTGCTTAAAATGGGTGTGTGATTATCATGAAAAACTATGTTGTTTAAGTGCAAAATAAACCTATTAAAAAGAAACTAAGTGATGTGATCGTCAGAAACTTTTGACTAAAAAGTTTCAAAAGAAGGTTTGATCGCCTACCTGTTTGGATGTGGGAGATATTGAGCTTTTGGTTCCCCTCCTTCAGCCGGTTGAAGAAAGAGAGTCCTTTCTTGTCTTTGTTCTTGCTTTGATTACTGTTGAGTTCTTGAGGATCGTCCAGAGTCCTTGTCGTTTGCTATTGATTTCCTTCCCTTTGATTCTCCTTTGTACCTTGCAAGAAGTAGAAAGAAATGAAGAACAATGATGAGAACTTAGGCAAAAGTAGTATCTATTCCAGACAAAGTTTTAAACATGCAACTAAACAGGAAAACTCACTTGTTGAGTGGTCTTTTAAACCCCCTTTAACAAATAGGTTTTGAAAATGATGCTAGTGTTGTGTATGTTGCATGGAGTGATGTGATGAAGTATGTGAAAAATATGCAGAAATGAATTGAAAGCTAATGATGGATGGCCCCTGGAAGCTTTGGCCTTCAATGGATCTTGGACGGATGAAGAATGATGCCGACTCTTGGTGGTAGTAGCACTTCAGCGTTTGGACGTCTTCAAGCTTCTTTGCTCCAATCACCACCAAAGTAATCACTCTCTCTCTTTTTTTCACTCACTCAAAAGGCGAGGTATTTATAGACTTCTTTGCATCCGCGAATTTACATGAAGAAATCTTTGAAATTTATCCACCTTAACTAACAGATAAATACAGATTAATTCATCTTTATCTGTAATTATCTAAAACGCGTCGCCCAAGGGAGACGTCTTTTCGACTAATTAAGATAAGGATAAATATCCGGTAAAAACTTATCTTTATCTGTAATTAGATAAAATGCGTCGCTACTTACAGACGCCTTTTATACTAATTAAGATAAGGATAAACATCCGAAAGAGAAGTAGAAACAACTTAGGAAACCTAAATGGCGTTGTGACATGAAGACGTCTTTTAGCTAATTAATCTACTGATTAAAATTCAAATTTAAACGTTAAAATAGAAATAAACTCTAAATGGCGTCCACACAGGTCGACGTCTTTTAGACTTCTTCATATTTTAATTAAAATTTGAGTTAAAATCAATTTAATTAATTAACTTAAATCATATCTGTCTGACCCGACACTATTTAGATAATTAATTTAAAAAGATCAATAAAAATTAACCAATGATTAAATATCAGATCATTCTGAGGCATTATTATATGATATAAAATTTACTCGAAATGATGTCAAAATTAGCGCGTCTACAACTGCCTCACCTTGGCATCGTCTTTGCAAGGGAGTGAAATGAAATGGAATATACTAAAAAGGTGATGCCAAGGTGTGATGAGACACGCTCTTAACATCACATGATTGAAAGTTTTTTCTCAAAATCATCGATGAAGATAGCTCAAGGAGATCAATGGAATCAATCCTGTCTGAATGAGGTAGACAAGGAAATAAAATAAAGTCGATCAACCTCCACGGAGTGGGAAGTACCCCAGGTCGTAGACACTGTAGGTTTCATCATGGAGAGCGTTTTCCAGCCAATGTGGACGTGTTGCAGCCATGATGGATCTTAAAAGAAAACAAGAAATATTGGATAAAGAATCCAAGAAAGGATAGAATTCCAAAGATATCTTCAAGCGAACCTCAAAGATAATCACGATACTCAATTTAGAATGGAATATTTTATATCGTGTTTGAATTATTTGATTTAATGGTCTGAAACTTAATCAGTAATTAATTCTTATCACAGTGATTTCAAAATCCTATATGATGCATGCTGGGCTAAAAGAAAAATATAAAGTTAAATAAAACATAAATTAATCAAAGATAATATTGTCAAATTGTCATTAATGAATCAAGATACCAATTCTTGTAATTCAGTGCTAAGCCGAAGCTCGTTTATCCACGCACTGTTTCACAAAAGTGGAACCATCGTCCCCACTAATTAACAATCAAACGGCCTATCCGTGCGATTAACATTTCTCTGGAATTATCATTGTTTTTGTTGTAGGGGAACTCAAATTCCAGTTTTATTAAAACCACAAGGTCCTTGACATGCTCTAATACATACTTAACATATAGCAATGAGATTATGCAAATGATCTACATGAAATAATACAAGGGTAGAGATAACCGTCTTTTTAGCCACGGTCAGGACTTCATAAATTCCCCCAGTGGGATCTTCTTGATATTTCCAGCTTCATTCGGATCTTCTTGAATTTCCTGCACTAAAAAATTCATCAGTAACTTCAATCGAGTGCTTAATTAAGCATCAAAACATGGAATTTCGGTTAAATGACAGAAATCTTGAAACGCGTCGTGTCGAGACGACACCCTTTAACTATCAAAACGCGGCGGTGTCCCACGGCGACTTTTAACTCGCAGAAACAGGTTCTAGCTGTTCTCTACTTGGATTCCAACTCTCTTCATGTCTTGTGTCCTGTATATGACTTGAACAAACATGTTAAGCATCTATTCAGGCTTAGCCCCTTGCCTGGTTAAGTAACCGACTACTTGATCCTATCATTGGTAGAAGGGTCAAGGGGCATAGCCTTTATTAACAAAGGTAATCGAACTGTAAGCAAATATGCAACATACAAGCAGACAGATGCTCACTGAAAATAAAAGGAATGAACCATACTAGATGCAATAAGCAAATGCTGATTGAAATATTTTTGTTGTTTTGAAATTTTTTTGTATATTGTTGGCTTTTGAAATATGTACTTTGTTTATTTTGAAATATGTGTTTTTTTTTTGGATTTTGAGATATGTATTTTTTTTTGGATTTTGAAATATGTATTTTTTTTGGATTTTAAACTATGGTGTAAACTAAAAGACCAGCATGGTACTCGGATCAAAAGATCATATTCATTTATTAACTTAATTCCCAAATTGTTCTTTAATAATTTAACTTAAACCCATTGTGTTTGAACTTGTGTTTCCATTCGTAATCCCATTTGATGATTTAATCCTCAGTCAATCTAGGTCGTTCCTTAAGTTTGGAGTACGCATCTTTAGAAAGAAAGGAAGAATTGGTTTTAAAAAAAAAAGCCCATGAGAAGGTTCCTTTCTTATCCTATATCTGTTGGGGTTCGGTCATTTTCTTTCCGGAGTATTTATCGACCTTGCGTTCCATTTTGTTTCATTTCATGGCCTTGATGTAACGTTTGTAGTGTAATGACCTTTTGATTTGGCTTTTGCCTTTACTTTGCTTTTCTTTTCTTTTTTTTGGGACGGATCTCCCCCTTTTTTTATGACGGCCTCCTACTAAGATGGCGGGTATTCTTGGTAGTCTATTCTAAGCCTCGTTCCGACATCATGGGCCGAGTGTAAAAAAATTTTACTTTAAAAGGAATGATTTGTACTTTACACTTTCAGTCAAGCTTTCGATATTCCTTAGGACTTGGCATCTCTTGTTACTCACGAATCAAACGTGTCAGTGTGTGTAGTAATGAGCTTGAGTTAAATTATCCAAACTGATAAGGAAATTTGAGTTTCTAAATTTTCTGATTCCACTGGTCTTTGTACCATACTGATCGACTATTTAACCTAAGGGTAGTATTTCTTAAGATGCAAACCGTTCCAGGGGTGAGTTAGCTCTTCTCCTTCTGCATTGACAAGACGATAAGCGTTACCAGGAAAAGCATGTGATATAACATAAGGTCCTTCCCAGTTGGGTTGGAGCTTAGAACGTGGACCACCAGGTTTTACAAAAATTCTTTTGACGACCATTTCACCAACTTTGAACTTACGTTCAATGACTTTCTTTTGATAAAAACGTGCTAGTCTATTTTGATAAACTCTTGCATAATTAGCAGCCGACCATCTTCTCTCGTCTAAGAGTTCCAATTGAGCAAGGAGTGCTGAACGGTGTTCATCAATGGAAAATTCGGTAGGCCCATAGAGCCTCAACCAATTTTTCTGGCCAGTCTGCGAATTTGTTAGATTTGCACGTCTTTTTGATGATTTTTATCAAAGTCTTATTAGTTGCCTCTGCTTGGCCATTGCCTTGCGGATAATAAGGAGATGAATGATGCAATGCAATTATATACCTGTTGCAGAGGTCCTTCAATTCCTGTGACACGAACTGCGGTCCGTTGTCGGTGACGATGGTGCTTGGAATTCCAAATCGGGTTATGATGTTCTTCATGATGAACTTGCAGACGGTTGATGCTTTGATTTCTACGTACGCTTCGACTTCTGCCCACTTGGTGAAGTATTCCGTTGCTGTGAGGATGAAAGATTTTTGCTTGATGCCGGAATCGGAATTGCCAAGGGGTCCAATGATATCGAAAGCCCACATGGAGAAAGGCCATGGGGAGGAAACAGGATGGAGTGAAGATGCAGGAGTGATGCAGGAGAATGAATTTTGTCGGCGTGAAGTTGACACTTAGCACACCTACGGACATATCCTACATAATCTTCTTCCATGGTTGGCCAATAAAATCCTTGTCTAAGAATCTTCTTTGCTAGCATTTGTCCATTAACATGGCCACCACGAACTCCAACATGAGCTCCTTCCATAACCTTCCAAAGCTCATCTTCGTCCAGACATCTCAGAAGAACTCTATCAAAACCTCTTTTGTACAGTGCTCCCCCAACTAGGGTGTATAGTTGAGCAACTCTCCTGATAGCTCTCTTCTCCTCAGCTGTGGCTTCTTCAGGATACGATTGATCTTCACAATATTTGGCGATTTCATAGTACCATGGCTTCTGTTCATCATCCATCTCTTTTAACAGCTCCATCAACATGATTTCTCTTTTTTCCACGATATCTCCATCTCTGACTTTCTTCAATAGCTTCTCCTTAGTTCTCAGAAATGAAGGGTCTTTCACGGCGGGTGAAAGACGTCTATGAACTATGATTGATTTAGATTGCCTGGTGATTGGAAAATCAAGAGAAGATGCAAGTGAGGCTAGAGCGTCAGTTAAGATGTTCTGATTCCTAGGGACATGGACGAAGATCAATTTGGTGAAAAGCTTTGAATAAGCAGAAGTAAGTTCTTGATAAGGCTTGAGTTTGGGATCAAGGGTTCGACACTTGGTTAACACTTGGCGAAGAATCAATTGGCTATAACCCACAATCTTGAGTTTGGTAACACCATGGGAATGAGCAGCCTCGAGGCCAGCAAGGAGCGCCTCGTATTCAGCTATATTGTTGGTGACTGGAAAGTCAAGCTGAAAGGCTTATGGAATGGTGATACCTTCAGGTGATAACAGAACAATGCCAATACCCTTTCCATGGGAATTCAGAGCTCCGTCAAAATGTAGAGTCCACATATCATCTTTGATTTGGTCTATGGACATCAGTTCCTCATCCGAAAACTCCGATTGGACTGGATCAAAACGAGGAAGGGGGTGATGAGCGAGGTGTTCTGCTATGGCATAACCTTTGATCGCTTTCTGCTGAATGTAAGTGATATCGAATTGAGATATAAAGCTTTGCCATCGTGCTAACCTATCAGTAAGAACAGATTTCTCCAGAAGAAACTTGATCGGATTCATCCTAGCGATGAGATGGACTTCATGGGCTAGAAAATAATGCTTCAATTTCTGAACAACCCAAACCAATGCTGCACATGTTTTCTCCATCGCTGTATATCTCTGTTCAGCGGGGTTGAGAAGTTTAGAGAGATAGTAGGCTGCCCTCTCCTTTCCTTCTTCATGCTCTTGTGCTAGGACAGCCCCCACAGCATCATCCAGGACAGAAATGTAAAGTATCAATGGTTTGCCTGGAGATGGTGGTATCAAAACAGGAGGACTTGCCAAATAATTCTTTAATCCATCGAATGCCTCCTGACACTTATCGTCCCAATCGAATTTGACTCATGGCTTGGTAAGCTCGTAGAACGGCTTACACCTTTGTGAGTGTTGGGAGACAAAACGGCGAATAAATTGCAACCTCCCAATTAATCCTCTTAACTCCTTCAAGTTATTGGGAGGTGGCATCTCTCTGATAGCCTTCGCCTTATTGGGATCAATCTCAATTCTCCGTTTACTGACAATGAATTCAAGTAATTTCCCTGAAGATACCCCGAATACATATCTCTTGGGGTTCATCTTTAACTGATACTCCCTTGATCTCTCTAACACTCTTGCCAGAACTTTGGCATGCTCAGCCTTTGTCTTAGATTTAACCAACAAGTCATCCACATACACTTCTAGATCTATGTGCATCATGTCGTGAAATATTGCCATCATAGCCCTCTGATAAGTGGCTCCAGCATTCTTTAATCCAAATGGCATGACAACATAGCAGTATGTTCCCCAAGGTGTAGTGAATGATGTCTTCTCCTGATCTTCTTCTGCCAATTTAATCTGATTGTATCATGAAAACCCATCCATAAATGATAAAGTCTCATAGCCAGTAGTGTTATCAATGAGTACGTCAATATGAGGCAATGGAAAATCATCCTTAGGACACGCCCGGTTTAAATCTCGGAAGTCGATGCAAATCCTGACCTTCCCGTCCTTCTTCCTAACCGGGACTATGTTGGCCACCCATTGTGGATAGAGGACAACTCTAATAAATTTGGCTTTATGTAATTTGTCAACCTCTTCTTTCATCTTTAAAGCCATTTGTGGGTGGAATCGCCTTAGCTTCTGTTTGACCGGGCTAGCTCCTTCCTTTAATGTCAATATGTGTTCCACTAATGACGAGTCTAACCCCGGCATATCTTCATAACTCTAGGCGAAAGTGTCCTTATAGTCCTTAAGAACTTGTACCATTGTCTTCTCATCTTCTATAGAAAAATTCTTGCTGACGAGGACAACCTTAGGTTCGTCTGCAGTCCCTAAATTGATTTTTTTGGTGGGCTCTTCTATGGCAGCTGAAGGTTCATCGAATCTCTTCACTCCACTGGCATACGCCTCAGCTGCGTCCTCGTCATCTTCTTCATCTTCAACAATGGGGTCTTTTTCATGTATCAACTCATACACCTCATATCCATCATTGACTAACTCATCATCCATACAGTCTTCTGGCATCTGAATGAGATTTTCCAATAACTGAGGGATCATTGAGCAAGAAAGGCATCTGTTAGCTAAGTCCTGGAGGTATCTATCTGGAACCTGTCTACCCTTAGACTTTCTAGACTTCCTAACCTGATTAACTTGCCTAGAGCTAGACTGTCTAACTTCACTAGACTCCCTATTCTGACCTAATGAAACAGAATGAAAATCATGGGATACAGATGGAAATACAGGAGAATCCTCCCGAGGGGAGGGGCAGAGTAGATTTAGAAGAGAATCTTGACCGAAAGACCCACGCAATGGGGTATAATCAGCCAAGTAAGAGGTTTCCTTAATGAGTATCTGGGAAGAATTTTTTGCCAAATTGGCGTTTTTTTTGGGCAATAGAAGAGTTAAGCATAAAACAGGAATGAAGATGAATAAAAGGAGAATGAGATGAGGGAAGTGGCACCAAGGCTAGAGGATTAGGGGGATCATACAGCAGTATGTCCCAGATTAAATCATACATCCTCTCTAGATCGAGAGGAGGTGGTGGAATGAGGTCCCGTGGGGACAGAGTAATCATAACGGGCGGGGCCCGTGGAATGTCTTCAATGATGACCCCCGACCAAGTCAGGGTCAAGAGCAAAGTGCGAAATAAGGTGTGAAGCATGAAAACATGAGAAGGATAAGTCCCCCTCCAAAGCAGATCCGTGGTGTAGCCAGCTTCATAGGGGTCATCTGGCTCCCCTTCATCAGTCTCTTCTGACAGCAGTATCCTTTTGTCGGAAATAGCACCGGGACCTTCGATCAGCTCATCGATCTGTGGCGGCCACTTGAGTTCTGCAGGATCGAGAAACAGCCTGTTCAGCATGATGTAGAGGTCTCTCAGATCGAACCACCTGTACCATTTACATTAGGATCTTAGAATTTTCTCCTCTTCATAGGCCGCAGAGCCTCCAAGGACTGGTATGTGAGTAGTTCTGAGCAATGCCTAGCCAAGTTTCTCCCATATATATCATGGAGGTCAAAACACGAAGTAATGACCACCGTGTTGTCATGGCTTATTACGGGCCCCTTTACAAAATGAGTGTATAGAGTCCATGTTAGGGGGTCCCGACCTTCCTTGTGTGGTGTAGACATCGTCTCCCAGACTTTCTGGCCGCCTTCATTCTCTGCTTGCTGAACAATGTCTTGTTTCATTTTTCTCGGCCTATAGCCCAGGCCGCTCCCAGGTGCTCCTCGGTGGTCTTTGACGGGAGTGGTCCTGCCTTGTAACTGTGTGCCCAAGCCTCTTCCAAGCTGATAGTCATTCTTCATCATTATTCTCCATCCTGGGGTACTCATGCATTTCCCCCTCTTTATGGCATTTAATGGATAAGGAGAAATAGTGGCAGTTTTCAGAGGATCAGCCACTGGATGGTAAACCTGTAATACCGACAGAAAAGGTTGTCGGCCAGGCGAAGAAGTGGATTTGACATTCAAAGTATGAGCAGCAGCAAGGATCGGCATGCTCGTAACCTTAATGATTCGTCCTTTGAAGGGGAATTTGAGACATTGATGATTCGTGGAGGGAATCGCCTTAAAAGTTTTTATGTAAGGACGACCCAAAATGGCGTTTAAAGAAGGGTCAATTTTCAGGATGTGAAATTTGACCTCTGCATGACTTACAGGACCTAGATCCACCTTTAAATAAACCATTCCCAGAGGGGAACGAGTGAAGTTATCATATGCTGTAACGGAGATGGGGTTAGGCAACCATTTTTCCTTGGGCACACCGCACAATTCCAGGGCTTCGGAGGTAAAACATTGATCGAAGCTCCTGTATCAACCAGGCATGCATCCACGGCTTTCTTGCAGATATTGACCGTGATGCTCAGAGCCATGCTTCTGGCTGCCGGCGGTGCTAGTTCCGATGTATGAAATGAAATAGAGGGCTAATTCTCCTGAGGAACTAACAGTGCTGCAATCTTTTCCACCGGCACGTCCTCGTTGACCATCACCTTTTGCAAATATTCCATTAGAGCTTCTTGGTGAATCTTCGATCTTTTAATCAGTTCAAGCACGGAGATCCATGCCTGTGTCCGGTCAAGGTGCTTCAGCAGGTCATATTGAGTGCCTGGTGCACTTTCTTCATTGTGTGCTTCCTCTGTCGGCTGTGATGGGCCATCTCTAATTGTTGACTGAGGAAAAACTTTGTTGAAAATTCTCCCACTCCGGAGCGCATGTTCCTCAGCCGTGGAAGGTCCGGGTGATACTTTGAGTATTGCAGGGTTGGATGGTGCGGACGGGGTGGAGTGTTGGTATGTAGGTGATGGTGTGGGGTTAGTCGGTGGTGGCGTGGTGCGGATTAAAGGCCTAGATGGTTGGATAGTGGATGAAGTGGGGAATGGCATGCGTAATAGCGGTTTAGAAGGTTGGATGGTATCTGGGTAAGCGGTAATGGTAGCGGGTGAAATAGGGAATGGTACGCGGAGTAGTGGTCTAGATGGTAGGAGGGGTGCGTAGTTGGTCTGCGGGGGGTTATTTAGTGGGGGTGTAGTGGCGTGGGGTGTAATGGGTTTAAGGAAAGCGGGTGGTGGTAATGGGTTAGTGGATGCGGGGGAGTGATATGCGGGTGTTGGTATAGGGGTAATGGTAATGGGCTGTGGTCTGGGTATATGGATGGTGCGGCGTGGTGGTTGTTCTGCGGTACTCGGAATGTGACCCGTTGAATAGATAGAGGAAGAGTCCTCTATCCTCCACTGTTGCCCGTGGTTAGCCTCAGACTGGCTGTTTGTCAGAATGGGGGTAACTTGGTTCTGATTTTGATGCTCCGGAAGCGGGTTTCGCACTATGCCCATGTTCGGTGGTGGTGCTGCTTGTGTTGGTGCTCTCACTTGCTGCTGCTGCTGCTGCTGTGGTGGTCTTCTTGCTTTTAAGGCTGATGTGTATTTTTTCATCTCTTCCCAGTCTATGCCGCCCTGCTCGTTGAGATCATGAATGTAATCTTTAAATTGGAAGCAGGTGTCAATAGTGTGTCTAGGTTGCCTATGGAAATAGCAATACCTAGACGTGTTGGCATTCTGGGGCCAAATCGCCTTTTCTCTTGGCAGGACTAAGGCATTAGCTGCCATTAGAGCACTAAAAATGTCCGCCAAGGACTCTGGGAGGACTGGGTATTCTGCCCTCTTCGGGCCTGGAGGTCTTCTCTACTGATTGTAGTCAGTAGGAGGAGGGACATTATGATATGCCGGCGGTGCGCGCGGCTGATACTGCTGCTGTTGCTGATGCTGGCTCGGCTGTTGAGGCCGCTGATATTGGGGCTGCTGATACTGAGGGTTCGGCTGCTGCCTATACCCCTGCTGGTTAGGCTGCGGTGGCCTCTGGTACTGCTGCTGTTGACTCCTCACAAACTGGGGCGAGTTGTTGTTCATACTGCTGACTTGCTCATGAGAGAGCGTAACCTCAGTAGTTGGACTTGTGCTGGGAGAATTCGACACTGCAGGCTTTCGAGGTGGAGGCCTGCTAGGTCTGTGAGGATCAAAGATGTTAGAGAACGTAGCATCCTTGAAGGCATTCTGACAGTACCGTGCTCTTTCATAGAGCTCTGCCATGCTGGTCAGATTGTTCAGGGAGAGGACTAGTTTGAACTGGGGCGTAGCATTGGAAATCAGCATCTTCACTTGCTCTGACTCGGACAAGTGATCTTTTACTTTCTCGGCCAAGCCTCGCCATCTGTCGGCAAAACTGACGAACTCCTCATCGGGTTTCATCTTCTCTGCTATTAGGTCAGTGATGGATAGGGAAGGAGCGACTCTGTCCTGGTATCGTTGAATGAATTTTCGGGAAATGATACCATAGTCCTCTACTTCGAAGGGTTCCAAGGAAAAGAACCACTCGAGGGCTGGTCCCTCTAGAGATCTCCTGAACAAAAAGGCCAACGACCTCTTGTCGTTTTGCCAGAAGGATGACTCGTACATGAACTCCTTCAAGTGGGTGAAGGGGTTACCAGTACCGTTGTACTTTCGGTACACTGGCATCTCGGAGGGTGGCAGGTGGAACACTGGCAGGCTTGGTAAGTTGATTTCCGGTGCAACTTTGACCCCCATCATCTTCTGGAGGTTGTTGAATTGTTCATCCATGCGCTCCATCTTCGCCAGCAACGCTCGCGTTGTCGGATCAGCCTGGGGAGGGGGAGGAGGGGGAGGTACTTGATAGGCCTATTGCCTAGAGTACGTCGGACAAGGAGGACAGTAAAGAGGAGGTCCAACAGAGCTTCCGCTATGCCCGAGGGCATTTTGGTACGCGGGCGTCAGTGGTCTGGCCGATTGCCTAGAAGAGGAAAGTTGCGGCCCAGCTGGCCGAGAAGTGACATGGAGGCCTTCCATGGCCTGATGAATGTAGGGAGGATGATCAGGAGGTTGTTGAGGGATGGCAGGGTGAGCCACAGGGTTCGGCTCGGCAGACTGCACGGGCGTCTTCCCCTTCAGAATGGACTGGATCGCCTCAAACTGTTGAGGGTCCAGACGGGAGGCAAGAACTCCCAAAGCATTTACAAGGTCCGAGGGATCAGAAAATGAGGGATCATTCTGGTTCATGTCTCCCTCGAAGATAGGGTTGGGAACTGCATGCACATGCGGGGGAGGATCAAGATATTGATCATGAGGATGATAGAGAGGGGTTCGGACATTCCCCTCATGTCGAACTGGAATAGAATTACGGGAGGCATCAGCATCTCTCCCGCTCTCAAAATTGTAATCAGAATCGCGAGGGGCATTAGCATCTCCCTCGTAGTTGATCATGGCATCTGGAGCCACGCTCAAGTCCCTTCCTGATCGGAGCAGCATGATATTAGATTTTTTTTTTAGAGATTGACAAACAAGTTGTACAGAGATTTAAACAAACAAGTAGATGTTTAACGTGATTTTAGGATTCCTTGTTGGATTATTTGGATTTAATTAAATCACAAATTCGCTCAAGGGATGGGATCCTAGTTTCAGTTCAATGTCCACCGTTATATTCTATGGCTTTCTCTCACAACGTTTATGGAAATCTAACCGGGACTTCAATTGGTACAACTAGCCCGATGATCAAGGAGGAATACCTTGATTTTGGGGACTTACGGAGGTCTTTAACGCCAACTACTCTAGTCTGATCGAGGGATCGACCCAATCAGAGAGAGTTGAAGACGTCAAGAAGAGTGTTCCTAAGAAGAGGAGGGTGTTAGCCTCAATGCGTATGACCTGTAGCCTGGATGGCCTCTAATGCTTAATACATAATGGGTAATTAGCACATAGATCACAAAATCTGAGAACTGAAGAAGAAATAAGAAACTGCCTGAATTGCGACGCTGTTGCTCGACGCTATTCAAAACAGAACCTTATTTTTTCGTAGAAGCTCAGATAGCAGATAACAGGAAAAATGAGACTGAAAGGCGTCTGGGTATGACGACGCAGTTTGAAATGCGTCGCTGTTCCTGGACGCTTTTCAAGTCGCAGATGCAGTTTTTCAGGAGGAATTTCTGGATTGATTCATCCTCAAAACAGGATAAAACGATAAATAATCAGCTCATGCAATGATTTTTTTTTTTTCGAATTTTAACAGGATAATTTGTCAAATAAACAACTAGAATGCTAATCAATCACACAATCTTTATCACAAAAACAGCTTTTCAACTAATCAACGGGGAGGGCAAGATCTTGCCACAGGGGTGTGCACGTGGTGCACGTAGGAAATTAACTAAACTAAAAACACTCACCAATTGGTGAGGGCGTGTCGATAGACACAAGTGGTGCACCGTGGGTGCCCGATTAATAACAGCAAGAACAAAGAACTAAAAGATGGCGAGACCAAGTCCCATCGTGATCGCCAAAAAAGCTGTGAGCGCTTAAAATGGGTGTGTGATTATCATGAAAAACTATGTTGTTTAAGTGAAAAATAAACCTATTAAAAAGAAACTAAGTGATGTGATCGCCAGAAACTTTTGACTAAAAAGTTTCAAAAGAAGGTTTGATCTCCTACCTGTTTGGATGTGGGAGATATTGAGCTCTTGGTTCCCCTCCTTCAGCCGGCTGAAAAAAGAGAGCCCTTTCTTGTCTTTGTTCTTGCTTTGATTACTGTTGAGTTCTTGAGGATCGTCTAGAGTCCTTGTCGTTTGCTATTGATTTCCTTCCCTTTGATTCTCCTTTGTACCTTGCAAGAAGTAGAAAGAAATGAAGAACAATGATGAGAACTTAGGCAAAAGTAGTATCTATTCCAGACAAAGTTTTAAACATGCAATTAAACAGGAAAACTCACTTGTTGAGTAGTCTTTTAAACCCCCTTTAACAAATAGGTTTTGAAAATGATGTTAGTGTTGTGTGTGTTGCATGGAGTGATGTAATGAAGTATGTGAAAAATATGCAGAAATGAATTGAAAGCTAATGATGGATGGCCCCTGGAAGCCTTGGTCTTCAATAGATCTTGGACGGATGAAGAAGGATGTCGACTCTTGGTGGTAGCAGCACTTCAGCGTTTGGACGTCTTCAAGCTTCTTTGCTCCAATCACCACCAAAATAATCACTCTCTCTCTTTTTTTCACTCACTCAAAAGGCGAGGTATTTATAGACTTCTTTGCATCCGCGGATTTACATGAAGAAATCTTTGAAATTTATCCAGCTTAACTAACAGATAAATACAGATTAATTCATCTTTATCTGTAATTATCTAAAATGCGTCGCCTAAGGGAGACGTCTTTTAGACTAATTAAGATAAGGATAAATATCCGGTAAAAACTTATCTTTATCTGTAATTAGATAAAACGCGTCGCTACTTACAGACGCCTTTTATACTAATTAAGATAAGGATAAACATCCGGAAGAGAAGTAGAAACAACTTAGAAAACCTAAATGGCGTCGTGACATGAAGACGTCTTTTAGCTAATTAATCTACTGATTAAAATTCAAATTTAAACGTTAAAATAGGAATAAACTCTAAATGGCGTCCACACAGGTCGACGTCTTTTAGACTTCTTCATATTTTAATTGAAATTTGAGTTAAAATCAATTTAATTAATTAACTTAAATCATATCTGTCTGACCCGACACTATTCAGATAATTAATTTAAAAAGATCAATAAAAATTAACCAATGATTAAATATCAGACCATTATGAGGTATTATTATATGATATGAAATTTACTCGAAATGATGTCAAAATTAGCGTGTCTACAATGGGGTTGGCCACTATGCCAGTTAGTGTCCCACCAAGGGCCTTCTAATTGAACCCTCCACTCATGAAGAGGAGGAGAACTACATACCTGACCCATCCTTAGCTGAGGAATTTGAAGAGAATGGTGCCACCCTAGGGTGTGTGCATAGGGGGTACACCAAAGTCGAGGACATTGTGGACTCACACGGAGACATTAGGCTTGGTGTGGTGAGATGCATTCTCACACATACCAAAGAGGATGACTGGCGTCGAACTTCCATCTTCCACACCTACACTAGGGTAGCCGACCAGCCATGCAAGATCATAATTGATAGCGAATGGTGTATCAATGCAATCTCCACTGATTGTGTCTCTCGTTTAGGGCTGGATCTTGAGTCTCATCCTGAGCCATATCAAGTCTCGTGGATTAATGCCTCATCATTACCTATCAGGACCCGCTGCCTGGTACCCCTTGAGTTTCAATCCTATCAGAAGCCGATTTGGTGTGACGTCCTTCCCATGGAAGTAGGAAGCATCATCTTGGGTAGGCCATGGATCTATGATGAGGATGCTACCCTACTTGGCAAAACCAACATTTGTGTCTTCAAACACAATGGCAGGAAGATTCTCTTACATCCCTTCCCACCTAAGAACCCCGCTGTAAGGATTGAGGATTCGGGTTCAGTCATCGGGTCGGTTTCGGGTCGGACCCCCTGGTTTGGGCCCTGATGGATCTGGGGTATGCCTTCTAAATGACGTCTGGGGTGCACGATGCCTTTCGAATGGCGTCTTGCTGTGTGGACGCCATTTAGCTGGGTTGTTGTTGTGCCACGTGGGCTGGGTTTCGGCCGCGAGAGTACGGCCCCGGTCTTGTCGTCTGAACGGCGTCTTGTATGGACGACGCGTTTCAGAGTTTCTATCCGAGTACGGCCCCATCATGTCAGCTGATAGGCGTCTGTCTAGGACGACACGTTTTAACCAGTTTCAGTTTGACCCCGCGAGCCTTCTCTCCTTTTTGTCATTCTCTCCTTCTCACTCTCTCTCTTCCCTTTCTCCGCCCCCTCCGATTCCCTCTTTCCTTTCCCCTTCTCCTTCTTCCTCTTCCACCACTCCAACACCTCTCTACCTCTCACCACTACCACCACCACTTCCTCCGCGGCACTTCATTCTCCGGGCGGCGGCCGACGTCCCGGCGGAGTGACGGCGTCCTCGGCAGTACCGGCGACGATTTGTTGTGCGGCGGTTCGGCGACACGGAGCTAGGAGGAGTTCAAGTAACCGGTAAGGGGATGATCCTTGCATGTAATTAGGTTGTATCATCCGTATTTCCCGCTTGGAAGCATGACACGTGTATGGAGATTTGGGTAGAATGAGCATGTTAAGGGGCTTTTTAAGGAAAATGGTCATTTTTATGAAATGGGAATTAGTGGGTTTCAGGTGGTAAATTGGATTCCCCTCTTCATTTCCTATTTTTGGGTATTTTTGGGGTGATTTTGGGGTAGAGGAAATCCGATTTTTGAGGTTCGGGTTGAGTTGCAGGAAACCAGGTTCTGGCTCTAAATAGCGTTGGGCTAGGGCGACGCGATTTAAAATGGTGACGGGCTAGGACGACGCCATTTAGGCCAGAATTGTCCCGGAAGCGGTTTCTGTTAGAATAGAGTTCTGTTTTGAATGGAGTTCGGGGACAGCGACGCCTTTCAAACGGTGGCTTCCCAGGACGACGCGTTTTAGCTCATATCACCCCGAGGTCTGTCTCTGTTTCTGTCGCTATTAGGCGACTAGGGACAGCGACGCGTTTTAAAAGATGACGACTATGCACGACGCCTTTTAGGCCATATTCCGAGGCCGATTTTATATGAACTAGTTTAGGATGCTTGAATGACATCGGACACGGGCGACGCGATTCAAGACAGAATCACATTAATTCATGATATTAATATGTGTTTATACTGTTAGATAGTTCGATTAAAGTGCATGCTTTAAATCATACATCGAGGCCAAGGATTTATGTATGATCGGGATCGCATTGTGTGTGTGTGCTTATGCGATTGTGGAGCTAAAATAACTGTTGTTTGCGTTTGACACCATGTGTCGGTGTGGGTGGGACACGGTGTTTGTGTGGCAATGTTGCCGTACCGGTGTGGGAGGGGTACCTGTTGTGTTTCACCTATGGCTGGGGGAAGCAGAACCACCTAGAGCCAGTCGGGCCGGAGTAGCCAGCGCGCTATTCGAGGGGTTACTGTTTGGTCTCAGCGGGTCGGTGTTTTCCTAGTTTGACGTGGCAGCTTCCGGCGTGTTTCTTACTGTGGAGCCAGGTGTGGTGCTGCTGGAGTTTACCCTTTCGCCACTGGGCCTGATGTAACCTGAGATATCGAGGTTACGAGTGGTACCCTTCGCCCTTTGGCCTGATGTGACCCAGGAGGTTAGGGTTGCGGGTAGTCCCTATAGCTTCGGCTTGTGGGGGGTTTCGCCGGTCCCCAGGGCCCTCTTGAAGCACCAAGGCCTGACGTTAAGGGAAGTCCGGTTGATAGGACAGTGGTCTAGACTGCTTGTGTGCATACGTAGCTGGGCGGTGGTGGTTCACTAGTCCCAGTTAGTCCTAGTTTGACTCACTGCCTCACCCTACGGTGCCCGGAACATCGTAGGGGTGGACAGGCGTGAGTGTTGGTGGTGTTGTGAGGTGACATTTGTATGCGGTCGATAGTGTGGTTTAATCGTTTAGCCGGATCCTTGGTTACGAATTATGGTATTGAGTTGGGTTACTTAACTGCTTAGAACTGTGCCTGTTGCATTACTAATACGTATGTTTCCTATCGGGTGTTGGGAGATGTGTTTACTGCTTTACTTAAATTGCCTTCATTTTGTATTATTGTACTTGTGGGTGTGTGTGTAGGAGGCGGGGATCAGATGATCCCTACTGAGCCCAATTCTGGTATGGCTCACTCCCTGCGGTTTCAGGTGTGGACTTCTTGGCGAGTGGCGGCGTGTGGTATTCTCCTTAGTGTGCGGACCAGTAGCTGTCTCAGTTCCGGGGTATGCCCCGATGTTGTTATACTTTGCTTGTGCCTATACTTATTTAATTCTTTGGACCATGTAATTATTGTTGGACTGTGTACGGACATTATTAATTTCCTTCCTGCGCACTTGTATTTTCCTTGAAGTCCGTGAGATTGTTATATTTAGCCTCGTTTAACGCTTACTCCTCCAGACGTGTGGTATGAGATCTGGGTTAGAACCCGTAGATAATGATCCGATATCTATTTAGTAATCGGGTTTCCGATTATAGGGTGGCGGGTCGTTACACCCGCCAAGGGGGAGATCCCATCACGAGAAAAATCATCTTCCACATCCTCACCTTTACTTAGCCCCTCCCTACTCGATCCTTCCCCATCTAACCCAGCCGACCGAGAACTGTCCATGAAGTCAAAAGTGAGGGTGTCCCTTCACATAATCAAAGCAAGTGCATTCGAGGGCGAGGTTCTAGAGGGAGCCCTAGTTTGGGCTGTCGTGATGAGTGAGCCATCTGAGAATTATCCCATCCCACAGGTTGAGGAAGTGAAGGCTATCGTGGACAAGTATCACGATGTATTTCCCGAGGATCTTCTGAACCAACTGCCACCTATGCGTGACATACAACACGCCATTGATTTCATCCTCGGGTCCACTTTACCTAACTTGCCTCACTTTCGCTTGAATCCCACCGAGCATGTAGAGTTACAGAGGCAGGTCGAGGAGCTCATCAGGAAGAGCTTTTTGAGGATCAGTACTAGCCCCTGTGTTGTGCCATCTCTCCTGACCCCCAAAAAGGATGGCACCTGGCAGATGTGTGTTGACAGCCGTGCCATCAATAGGATCACCGTGAGATATAGGTTCCCCATTCCTCGACTAGATGACATGCTTGACATGATGGCAGGAGCCACTATCTTCTCTAAGATTGACCTAAAGAGCGGGTACCATAAGGTCCGAATCCGGTCAGGGGATGAGTGGAAGACAACTTTTAAGACCAAGGATGGTCTTTACGAGTGGCTCGTCATGCCTTTTGGGCTATCAAATGCCCCAGAACCTTCATGAGGTTGATGACTCAGGTCCTCCGACCCTTCATGGGCTCCTTTGTTGTTGTCTACTTCAATGACTTTCTCATTGACAGTAGGACCAAGGAGGACCACTTGGGCCACCTCTGTTAGGTTTGCAAAGTGCTAAGAAAAGAGAACTTGTATGCAAATCCAAAGAAGTGTGCATTTCTTACTGACCAAGTGACCTTCTTGGGCTTCATAGTATCACATAGAGGAGTTTCTGCCTACCCTGAAAAGGTCAAGGCGATCGTTGAGTGGCCGCAGCCTATGAGCATCCATGATGTTCGTAGCTTCCACGGACTAGCGTCTTTCTATAGGTGATTCATTAGGGGATTCAGCACTGTGATGGTCCCAATCACAGATTGCATCCGTAAGGAGCCTTTTGGGTGGACAAAGGCTGCTTCTAAAGCCTTCGCAGAGGTCAAAAGTCGAATCACTCAGGCCCCCATACTTCGCCTCCCCAATTTCTCCAAAGTTTTTGGGGTCTTCTGTAACGCCTTTGGGGTAGGTATAGGAGGAGTGTTAAGTCAAGAAGGGCACCCTGTGGCATATTTCAGTGAGAAGCTAGCTGATGCTAAACTGAGATATTCAACTTATGATAAAGAGTTTTATGCCGTAGTTTAGGCTCTTCGCTATTGGCGGCATTACTTGTTGCCACAAGAATTTGTCTTGTACTCCGATCATGAGGCACTCTGCTTCCTCAGCTCCCAAAAAAAATGAATCCCAGGCATGGTCGATGGGTAGAGTTCTTGCAGGCCTATACTTTTGTGCTGAAGCACAAGGCGCGAGTTGATAAAAGGGTAGCCGATGCCCTCAGTCGACGAGTGTCCCTTCTTTCCATCATGAGTGTTGAGGTGACGGGGTTTGATAAACTCAAGGAGTTGTATGAGGCATGTCCTAATTTTCGAGAGATCTACACCACGCTTAAAGCTGGACCATCTAGGGGTTTGAGTGAGTATCTCCTGCAAAACGGATACCTATTTAGAGGTCAACAACTTTGTGTGCCACACACCTTTTTTCGAGAATTTTTGGTTTGGGAGGTACATGCGGGCAGCCTAGGTGGGCACTTTGGTCGAAACAAAACCATTGCGGCTGTTGAAGGCTTATTCTATTGGCCAAGCCTAAAGCGTGACGTAGCTCGTTTAGTGGCCCAGTGTCGCACTTGCGCTACTGCCAAGCAAACACGCCAGAACACTGGCCTCTACACTTCCCTTCCCGTCCTTGATTGTCTTTAGCAGGATGTGAGTATGGATTTTGTGCTTGGACTACCACGGACCCCTCGTAAGCATGACCCCATCTTTGTAGTGGTTGATCAGTTCTCGAAAATGGCCCACTTCATCCCTTGCTCCAAAACCTCAGATGCATCTAGGGTGGCTTGTCTTTTCTTTGATGAGGTCGTATGTTTACATGGTCTTCCCAAGACCATAGTCTCAAATAGGGATGTGAGATTTACCAGCTACTTTTGGAAAATCCTTTTGCACCGAATAGGCACTCTACTCAAGTTTTCTACTGCCTACCACCCTCAAACTGATGGCCAAACCGAGGTGGTCAATAGAAGCCTAGGGAACCTTTTGAGGTGCTTAATAGGGGAACATACAGGGACATGGGATTCCATCTTGCCTCGAGCTGAGTTCGCCTATAATAGTTCAGTCAATAGAACCACTGGGATGAGTCCCTTTGAGGTCGTGCATGGTTACAAACCTAATAAGCCCTTGGATCTCATTCTCCTTCCCTTGCATGCTCGCATCTCTAAGTCAGCCGAGTCATTTGCCCAACATATCCAAAGCCTACACAAGAACATTAGCAAGCAAATTGATGAGAGCAACCAGCTCTATAAAAGATTGGCTGATGCACACAAGCGAGTGCAGGTTTTTCAAGAGGGTGACCTTGTCATGGTTAGGATGTGGCCCGAACGATTCCCCTCTGGGGTCGTTAAAAAGCTGCAAGCACGCGGTGCTGGCCCATTTAGGATCCTAAAGAGGATCTGGTCAAATGCTTATGTTGTGGAGTTACCGACATATTATGGGATGTTAGTCTTAGGTGGCCTACAAGCCAATATGACTTTGTAATCTTGTTCATTTATTAATAAAATGGCAAAATATTCATTATGTATAATTTGTTTTAATTATCGTCTCATAATGAAGTCCGTGAATTTGTGCGATAGTGATCAGATTATGATGAGATCATAATAATGAGACTGATCACTTAAACACACATATTCTTAATAGTTCCTAGTCAGTTAGACTAGTGCAGATTACTCCCGCTCATAAGATGAGGGTGACTGATCTCATAGTCACTTGTGTGGAGACACTAAGGCGAATATGTAGGTGCTCATTAGAGAATGAGCTCACTGAACTGATTCGACTGAATCGGTGGATGGTATTGTACCTCATTGTCAATCAGCTTGATTCTATTGTCGTAGTTGCGTAGATGGTCCTCGGACCTGAGACACTAAGGATACCTTGTCGGTGGACTTTTGTGCTTTGACCTTGGTTTATGAATCTCTAACCACAAGATTCTAAACAGCCAAGGATCGGGTACAACGGAATACCGTCGAAGGGAATTGAGTATCAATAAGAAATCATTCACTCTCGGTACTTAGAGAGAGAATGCTCTAGGAAGGATGCGCGGAAGTCCCTGGCCAGGGCAGACGATAACATCGGGAAAAGAGTTTTCCGATATTATTCGGCAACATCCAATCCAAGTGAGTCGACCGGTTATGGTTTGACGGTAAACCATACCTTGAGTTGACTCGAGAACATTGAACGAATGAAGGATTATATCCACACAGTAACTGTCGGCGGAAAGGTTCCAAGAGTGGGTTACTTAACCCTGATACTTTCTGGGTTCACGCAGTGTTGCTTGGCACCCAACGTGATCGAAGACCTGATCGAATTCGATGTCCAACATTAATTTGATTGATTAATTAATTAATATGAGTTATTAATTGATTGATCAGGCCAGTGAGGAGTCACTGGTTGGGCCATTAACCGGACTGGTTATTGGACCTAGAGGGTCACACGCAAATGATTATCGAGGTGATGGATAAATAAGTGGGTTTTATATTAATCGGGGTTTTTTATGAAAAACCGCACGGTTAGTATAAAATGTAGTAAACGGGCTGAGCAGGTCAGGCTGTTGCTAACCCTAGCCACCCCCTCCTCTCTTCCTCTCTCTCTCTGGCGCCCCAGATGAGTTCGGATCCCTGGATTTGCTCTGCCGCTTCTCCGACTCCCGTTCGACGGGAAATTGTCCGCGCGATACGGCGAACGGCGGAGGCTTCATGGGTTGCGAAGAACGAGGAACGTGAGGATATCCGTCGCGAGGAGGATCGCGTGGACTATGCTAGAGGCCGGGCGCTTGTGCGGCTTGCAGTGTCGCACCGACGAAACCGATCGGTTGCGGATTTGAATCCGCACACAGTAAGAACCGATTATTCAATAATCTATTTTTAGTATTTTTCGAAATGGCAAATGGATCATAGATGATTTAATTTTATATTCCGCTGCGTGTGCGATCCGGAGAAACGCGAGAATCCAACAGTGGTATTCAGAGCCAGGTTCCACTGTTTCTCGCCCGTTTTGATCTCTGAATTAATTTTTCATAATTTTATTCCATGTGTTAAGTTTGATTATTTGTTGGAGACGTGTTCATATGATGAGCACAAATATAATCAAATTATTATTCTACAAAATTCGAAATTAATTTTGTGGTTTTTCATGTTCTACGTGAGACGAAGAACGACGGGTTTAAGGCGGCTTCGTACGGGCTTCCCAATCGTTGGGGACGAGGGCCGAGACCCGGATCCTCTGGGATGGGTCGCTGGTCCACCCTTGGGTTGCTGCCGGCGTCGGAGTGCCCGCTGGAGGGGCCTCCTTTCTTCTTCCTCTTCGGTTTTTGAGAAAAACCAGAATTTTAAGGGGGATTTTGGGGCTCGGCCAGCAGCCTACTTGGGCTTCTCCGGCTAGCTTGCCGGCGCCGGGGAGCCCGCTGGAGCCGGGGGTGTCAACGGTGGGGCCGCTCGGCGCCGGGCACCGGCTGCCGGCGGCGCTGCAACACCTTCCCCCCGCCTCCAAGATCCTGCCATGGGGTTAGGGTTCGGGTGCTGAAAGGGGGAGGCTTCGGTTGGTGAAGAAATAGGTGTGTCGCCTGGCCTCGACCCAGTCGGACGCTGGCCGGGCGCTGGCCGTCTGGGGCGGCCCCGGGGAGGCTCGGGTCCGAGCCCCTGGCCGAGCCAGGGCTCGAGCTTGGCCGAGCCAAGGGCTCGAGCCACTTGCCCCAGAGGGTTGAGCCTACTAACCCCCTAAATCCCCTTTTATTAAAACCCATATTCTATTTAAACCCCAAAACTCTATAAGCCTAATTAAAATAAAATTGGAGTTTAATTTAAATTCAAAAGTATTTTGAAAATTAAATTATTATTCAATTTCTTTTTATTAGGCATTAATGATTATGAATCATTATTATTAACAAAGTGTTGTTAATTAATTAGAATTAATTATTAATTTAAGTGTTAAACTAATAATTAATTTTAATTGGCTAATTTAAGTGTTAAATTGGTAACTATTAGTTAACTGGAATTAATTGTTAGTTTAAGTGTTAAATTGATAATTAATTTTAATTAACTAATATAATGGTTTAATTAGGAGTTATTAATTATTGGTTTAAGAGTTAAATTAATAATTAATATTAATCTAATAATATAAGAGTTAGATTAGTAGTTAATAATTAATTTGTGTTAATTATTAGTTTAAGAGTTAAATTAGAACATTAATTAATTAACTAGTCTAAGAGTTAGATTAGTAACAAATAATTGATTAGAGTTGATTATTAATTTAAGTATTAAATTAATAATTAATTTAATTTACTGATCTAAGAGTTAGATTGGTAATTAATTATTAATAGTCTAATTGTTAGATTATTAATATTGTTTAATCTAAATGTTAGATTGTTTTAATTTTAGAAATGTTTTAATTTGTATGGAATATTATGGAATTATTAATTTGAAGTGTGTGCACATGTAATGTGTATTTTATATGCTTTTAAATTAGATTCAAATGCATGTTATGTTAATTAAAAGAGTTTTGAAAATTCTAATACTAATTTTGATTGGATCCTAGTTTTTGAAAGCCAAAATATTTATTTTGAAAACTCTTTTATTTAAGTCATGTGATGCGCTTATCATGTGTGGAATGTTTAAAACACACCGTGGTCAAGGATATACATTTTTAAAATTATTCATGTGATGAATGATGTATATGGATCATGGATGTGTGATTGGAATGTTTGTTAAATTGTTAATAAATAGAGGTCTACGCACCTCTCTCCCTCTCTCATACTTCGATGTACTTCTACCACCCTCTCTCTTGTACTCTCCATAAGGCCTTCTTCAACTTACATGTAATTCTAGAATTATTGTAATATGATCGAGGCAACCGAAGAAGGAGCGAGGACGATCCACAGATGCAACTAGGAAGGCGATGTGATGGAGATCCTTTGCCTATATGTTTGCAGGTTATCTAATGTAAATGTTATATTAGATTTTGTGTGCGTTTGACTGTTGGCTCCGGTCAAACCACTTTGCTATCCACGACCACAGTAAACATGTATGAGATGCAATGTTTTTCTTTTTTATTATGAATCAAAGTATGTATAGTATTTAGTAAATATATACGATATATTTATATACTATCACCTAAGAGAGACTAAGATAAAAGTTATCTAAATACCCTCGTCTAAACTCTAAGTCGTAATGTGAGTAGTTAAGAACTTACCGCGTGGTCCACCATCATTATAGTCATAGAATTCGAATTACTTTAGGCAGGTTTGTTGTGCTACCACAAGGCCTGTTTAATTGTAAGGAGAGACTGTGACTATGGCATTAGATGCCTATTTGAACGGAATAGAGAAACCATGTAGCTTTGTTGTGCTATCAACAAGAGTTGCATACAAATCTATGCTCGTCGCGTAATGATGGTTAACTTAGATCAGAATTAGTAGCTTGTTGTGCTATCCACAAGGCCATTAAATCTCTGGGGACCAAAGATATGATCGGATATTACAAGGAGTTGAAAGTCCCATGAGATGGGTGTTCTTTGATTGTTTTACAGCTTTCTTGTGCTATTCACAAGGTTGTCCTGCAAGTCATTGAGATTCTGATCCTCACTAGGAGACTGTCGGCGTCTCCCGTTCTATATAGCTGAAGGTTATACAGTCCGTCGAAAATTAGTGGGAGTTAAAACTTGATCAAAAGACCATGTCTTGTTTTAAATTTTAATAATTGAACATCTGCTAAATATATTTTATTAATCTCCTGTAGGGAATTATATTGTCGAATAACCCACTCCATGGCATACTTGATGCCAATCATTTCACTAGCCTGAACTACTCGGTTTGGCTCAGAAACCTGAAGAGTGTCTTCAGATTTGAGCACATTGCTTATGTCCTTGGAGCTGATCCTCCTACTAAACCAGCATTGGATGCCCTTAAGGCAGAGATGATAGCACATGATAAAACGTCGAAGGACAAGGGCCGAGGAGTAGTAAAGGGTGATTGCTTCCACTATAAGAAGCAGGATCACTGGAAGAGGAACTTCAAGGAGTTCCTTAACGATAAAGCTCATGGAAAGGTAAAGTTGTATGAAGCTTCAGATATCTATATGATAGATATCAATTTGTCAGTTAGAAATTCCACATCTTGGGTATTATATACTGGATGTGCTTCTCATATCTGTAATAATGTGCAGATACTGACAAGGAAGCGCAAGTTGAGAAAAGGCGAGGTGGAACTGAGGCTAGGAAACGGCGCAAATCTCAGGCTTCCATCGGGAGACGTCATATCATCGGAAGATTGTTATTATGTTCCTGGCATAATAATGAACATCATATCAATATCTTGTTTAGACAAGATATGATATAGGTTGACTATAGAGAACAAAAGTTGTTCGATTTATTATGGTAATAAATCAATAGCTTCGGCATCTATAGTTCTTTACGTAGATGACATACTACTCATTAGGAATGATGTAGCTATGATGTCATCGGTAAAGATCTGGCTGTCGAAAAACTTTTCCATGAAGGATTTGGGAGAAGCATTCTACGTATTGGGAATACGGATCTATAGAGATAGATCAAAGGGGATACTTGGATTGACCTAATCCTTGTACATAGATACCATAGTCAAAAGGTTTGTCATGAAAAATTCTAAGAGATGTCTCATACCGATGAGACATGGAATTATACTCTCAAAGGAGCAATCTCCTAAGACTCTTAATGAGAGGGCATTCATGGATAGAGTGTTAGTATTAGATGGTCTCAAAGCCAATTCGATACTATGTACTGATTCAGATTATTAATAAATGGCAATAATTCATTGTGTGTAATTAATTCGATCTCTGTTTATCGTATCACGATGAAGTCCATAAACATGTGCAACAGTCTTCGGATTATGATGAAATCATAATTACGAGACCAAAGACTTATAAACACATGTTCTTAATTGTTCCTAGTCATAGGATGTTTGAGATAGGACATCGAACATCCGGATAGACTAGTATAGGTTACTTCAGCTCATATGATGAGGGTGACTGATCCCATAAGTCACTTGTGTGGAGACACTATGCTGTACCTATAGGTGCTCATTGGTGAATGAGTTCACTGAATTGATCCGACTATGAATCGCTGGATGGTAATCACCTCACTGTTAACCAGCTCGATTCATTTGTCACGGTTGCGTGGATGATCCTTGGACCTGAGACGCCAAAGATATCTTGTTGGTAGGTTTATGAACTTTAACCTTGACTAACGAATCCCTATCCATGGGTTATCAATAAGTCAAGCGAGCGGGTTCAGGGAAATGCCCTCGAAGGTAATTGTGTGTTCAATACGGGATCATCCGCTCTCGGTAGTTTGAGAGAGAATGTTCCGGGAATGATGCGCTTAAAGTCCCTAGCCAGGGCGGACTTTATAATCGATAAGGAGTTATCGGATTCAGATTAGCAACATCTGATTCAAGTGAATCGACCAAATAGGGTTTAACAGTAAACCATGCCCTAGGACGATTCGGGAACATTGCACGGATGAAGGATTATATCCGCACGCTAACCGATGACAGAAAGGTTCAAATAGAGGGTTGCGATAACCCCAGTGCCATCTAGGATCACGCGATGTTTCTTGGCATCCAACGTGATCGGCAGTCCGTCCGAATTTATTGTGGGACATTAAATTCGGCTGATTAATTGAATATAAGGATATTAATTTATTCAGTAGGTCAGTAAAGGGTTACTGGACTTAATGGGCCATTAACTGGACTGGTATTTGGGCCTAAAGGGTCACACGCAAATGGTTCTCAAGTCGATAGATAATCCGACAGGATTTCAGATAAGTCTGGGTTTTTATGAAAAATCGTAAACAGACTTATTATAAAAGAACGGATTCTACGTCGGGGGCCAGCAACCCTGACCTAGCCGTCGTTCTTTCTCTCTCTCTCTCTTCTGGGCGTGCGAATCCCGACTACTCCGCCTTCCGTCCGACGGGAGATTCATAATTCGCATGTCACGGCGGATTACGCGCAGCCAGACGGAATCTACAAACGCCGCAGCGAGCGAGGAAGCGAGGATGATCCATCGCGAGGAGAACCGCGTGGATACCGCTAGAGGTCGGGCATCTGCGCGACTTGCGGCATCGCTCCGACGGAACCGAAAAACGAACGCGGATTCGAATCCACGCAAGGTAAATCCAATTTACTCCGGTTTTATTTCTATGATCGAAACGAGACAGATCCGATCCCGAATATTTTATTCCGCTGCGTTTTTCGGTCGGATCTCGACACAGCGATCCCAACATAGAGTACCCTATGTCTCTACCATAGGATCTATCATGTATGCCATGCTATGTACACGGCCTGATGTTGCATATGCTCTAAGTGTTACGAGCTGATTTCAGGCTGATGCAGGCAAAGAGCACTGGAAGGCAGTGAAATGTATCCTTAAGTATTTAAGAATAACTAAGGATATGTTTATGGTTTACGGAGGAGATGACTTCAAACTTCGAGGTTTTACAGACTCGAGTTTCCAGTCAGATCCAGATGATAGCAAGTCTACATCTGGATTTGTGTTTACCTTGAACGGGGGCACAATGTGATGGAAGAATTCCAAGCAAGCAACCACTGCAGATTCAACGACTAAAGCTGAGTACATTGCTGCAGCTGAAGCCGCCAAGGAAGTAGTGTGGTTGAAGAAATTCATCTCCGACCTCGGCGTAGTTCACAATATCTCTTAACCTGTTCCGCTGTTGTGCGACAACAATGGAGCTATTGCACAAGCGAAAGAGCCGCAGTCTCATCAGAAATCGAAGCATATTCTGAGGCGCTTTCATCTGATCAGAGAGATCATATCCAGAGGAGATGTAGTGGTGGAAAGAGTTCCATCTGTCAACAATGTAGCAGATCCATTGACAAAGCCGTTGGTTCAAAATCTGTTTGAGCGTCACCTAGAGTCTATAGGTTTAGTGCATAAAGGTGATTGACTTTAGTCCAAGTGGGAGATTGTTAGTCTTAGGTGGCCTACAAGCTAATATGACTTTGTAATCTCGTTCATTTATTAATAAAATGGCATAATATTCATTATGTATAATTCGTTTTAATTATCGTCTCATAATGAAGTTCGTGAATGTGTGCGATAGTGATCAGATTATGATGAGATCATAATAATGAGACTGATCACTTAAACACACACATTCTTAATAGTTCCTAGTCGGAGGATATCCGAGCAGGACATCGGATATCTGGTTAGACTAGTGCAGATTACTCCCGCTCATAAGATGAGGGTGACTGATCTCATAGTCAATTGTGTGGAGACACTAAGGCGAATATGTAGGTGCTCATTAGAGAATGAGCTCACTGAACTGATCCAACTGAATCGCTGGATAGTATTGTACCTCATTGTCAACCAGCTTGATTCTATTGTCGTAGTTGCGTAGATGGTCCTCGGACCTGAGACACCAAGGACACCTTGTCGGTGGACTTTTGTGCTTTGACCTTGGTATATGAATCTCTAACCACGGGATTCTAAATAGCCAAGGATCGGGTACAACGGAATACTGTCGAAGGGAATTGAGTGTCAATAAGGAATCATTCGCTCTCGGTACTTAGAGAGAGAATGCTCTAGGAAGGATGCGCGGAAGTCCTTGGCCAAGGTGGACGATAATATCAGGAAAAGAGTTTTTCCGATATTATTCGGCAACATCCAATCCAAGTGAGTCGACCGGTTAGGGTTTGACGGTAAACCATACCTTGAGTTGACTCGAGAGTAGTGAACGAATGAAGGATATCCACGCGGTAACTGTTGGCTGAAAGGTTCCAAGAGTGGGTTACTTAACCCCGATACCTTCCGGGTTCATGCAGTGCTGCTTGGCACCCAACATGATTGGAGGCCCGATCAAATTTGATGTGCGACATTAATTTGATTGATTAATTAATTAATATGAGTTATTAATTGATTGATCAAGTCGATGAGGAGTCACTGGTTGGGCCATTAACCGGACTGGTTATTGGGCCTAGAGGGTCACACGCAAATGATTATCGAGGTGATGGATAAATAAGTGGGTTTTATATTAATCGGGGTTTTTTATGAAAAACCGCACGGTTAGTATAAAATGTAGTAAACGGGATGAGCAGGCCAGGCTGTTGCTAACCCTAGCCACCCCCTCCTCTCTTCCTCTCTCTCTCTGGTGCCCCAGACGAGTCCGGATCCCCGGATCTGCTCCGTTGCTTCTCCAACTCCCGTTCAACGGGAAATCGTCCGCGCGATGCGGTGATCGTTGCGGTGAACGGCGGAGTCTTCATGGGCTGCGAAGAACGAGGAACGTGAGGATATCCGTCGTGAGGAGGATCGCGTGGACTCCGCTAGAGGCCGGATGGAACCGATCGGTTGCGGATTTGAATCCTCACACGGTAAGAACCGATTATTCGATAATCTGTTTTTAGTATTTTTTGAAACGGCAAACGGATCGCAGATGATTTAATTTTATATTCCGCTGCATGTGCGATCCGGAGAAACGCGAGAACCCAACATGGGATCAGTTCCACATTTAATGTGGCAGACCTTGTGGCTTACAAGGAGCCCACAGCCATTCCCAGTGATCCGTTTGGGCCTTTGCCATCCATTGAGAGTGACCTACCTACGGAGCGTCTACCAACCCTACCCCAGTACGGCGCTAGCAAATTGAGCGAATACTTGATGAATAGGTAATCACCACTAGGAGCAAGGAGTATCAGCGCTTCCTTGTTCGCTGGCGGGATCGGCCACTGTCCAACGACACGTGGATCAGCCAAGAGGACTTGCAGCTCCTTGATCCAGATCTTCTCGAGCGCTACCAGAGCGGCGTGGACCCTTACTCGACGGGGTCGAGTTCCCAGCACCCCAGGAGAGTTGGTGGGGACACCGAGCAGCAGAGGAGCAGATGCCGAGCACGTACTACGCACACATCTTTGTGGCTTGGCGACGAGCTCCATATCTAGGATAGAGTCTAGTGAGTCTAGTCTTTGTTATGTATTTTCTTTTAGTTTGGCCTTTTGTGTGATTTTAAGGGCTTTTTCTATCCTTTCCTATCTGTAGGACATGTTTGGTCTTTTTCTTAAATATAGTCCTTTTTTGTCTTGACAAAGAGGTACCCTTCCCTATATAAAGGGGTCATCTCCTCCCTTGTAAGCGTGTTAGAATGAATGAAACTTCCCATGTTGTATGATCCCCTCTTCTAAGTGTGAGGATGAGAGCCCTTCCCTCCAAGAAGGTCGCCTGAGAGAGGTTCCGGCGGGAGGCCGTGGGCATGAGGCCCGTATTATTGCCGTCAACTCCACGTCGATCCGTCGTAGCGCGTTGTGTTCCTCATCGATTTGTCTGTGATCTTGAAATCATCGAAAGTTTGTTCGAATGTGCTTTGTTTATGCAATTTCTCTGGACTTGAAGCTTTGATTCGATTATTCTGAATTGTTCTGGATCTTAGTTGATTCTTAGATACTGTTAAGTATAAATATATCAATGCTTTGTATTTGGAAGCTCAGTTTGATTATTAATTCTTCTTCGAATTCATGCTTTAATCTTTAATTCATTTTGATCTCATATCAGTACAATTTCTATATGCTTTGATGTTGAATTCTCTTTCAATTGGATGGGTTTGGATCTATCAGTTTTTTTTTTCTTCAGTTCTACCGCTTCTTGTTAACTTTGAATTATACATCAACTTTGATGATTTTGTTCAGAGAATTTGATACCTCTATCGGTTTGAAATTTTTGGTTTTTGTGTTGTATAAGTGATAACTTTTGACACCGACATTGCCATTGTATATTAATATGATGTAGCCTATGGGTAACAAGTGGAAAAATTCCGAATCTAGGAATGATATGACTAGAATGAGGGTGGGATTAGAGACTCCCCAGTTATGCTTATGAACTAAGATCACAACACTGTATTGCCCAAGTGCTTATTATATATAGCCGGTAGGGTATGATATGGGCATGAGTAAATATTTGAAACTTTTGAGAAATTCTGATATGATATATGTTTGATATGCTTGATTTAGCACATAAATCCAACAATCTTAAGGTTTTGTCAGTTGATGATCCACGAGGATCCTTTGAAAATCAATTTATTATATTTTTTAGGACTAATTAAGTTCAACTTGATATGTTTCAATTCAGTTTAATACGTTTCACCTCAATTGATATGATTCTGTTTATTTTGTTAAAATTATATATAAATATGGTTAAGTTCAATTTCAGTCTGAATAACTCAAATTAGTTCAACTTATATGTTTCAGTTTTAGTTTGATTAATGCAATTCACTTCAGTTCAAATCATTTCATTCCAGTTCAGTTCAAGTTTGATATTTCTGACTATTTAATTCAGTACATAATTTATATTCATCTCATGAGATTCAATATTGCTATTGTTTGTTTCATTTTAATTTAGTTCTATTCTGAGAAGTCTTATTCAAATGATCCCTAATTCATTGATACCATTTGACCAACCTTTAATCACTTGGAAGCTCTGATGTGAGCTGTTAATTGAAGAGAAATCAACTATCTAATCGATTAAGTTCAGTTTGTTTAGTTACTCGATCATGCATTTTGTCCTACTAATTAATTAAGCCTCTACATGGTTAATCGATTTGTTTTTGTTCAATAATTGATTTATCTTTGCTCAGTTAATCAATTAAGCTTACAGTCTATTAACCAATTTGCTCTCAGTCAGTTAATTGATTATCCTTTGATCTGCTAATCGATTAAGTATTATTTGGCTAATCGATTTGCTATTGTCCAACTTAATCTATTTATTCTTATTCTGTTGATCGATTAAGTCTTAATTGCTAATCGATTAAGCCTTGTTCTATTAATTGATGAAGTCCTTTGTACTGATAATCGATTTGCTTTTACTCAATAATCGATTAGACCCCCTTACTTAGCTAATCGATTAAGACTTTGTTAATCTAATCGATTTGACCTCGTATTGCTAATCGATATGTTCTTCTGTTCTAATTACGATTTGCCTATTGTTCAAACTAATCGATTAAGTCCTCGATTAACACTCTAATTGAAGTTACATTCAGAGATCGATTAGGTGATCTTCATATATATATATTACCTTTAGAACTCGTTATCGATTACTATATTTGAAGAAATCAATTTAACTCTTTTGGCTTTGATTAATGTCTATCCTAAGTTCGATTAAGCTTATTTTTGAACCAGATTATCTGACCTATGATAATCAATTTGTACTGTCTAAATTAGCTTTTGATTATGCATTTATCTGACCACTTGATCTTGTGTTTGACCTGCAGTTTGACCATGTTTAGTTATGAAATTCCTTGCAGTTAATTATATGTTTATTTCAATTCAATTCTTCATGTAATATTATCTATCATTTCAAATAGTATATGTTTAGCTTGGTAAGGTGTGGAAGCCTACTGAATTGTACTTTTAGATTTTGGAGGTCAGTAAGCTTCCCAAAGCTTAGGGCAGTGGTGTGCTCTTTGGAGATAGAAGGTTTCTGCTATTACTCAAGTGATTGGATATGGAATTCTGATGAAGATTAGTTTATGTAATAGGCTTGAGAGAATATTGTAATTTTTGGTTTAGCTTAAGGGAATCTTGTGTGCATTCGAGATTTTGATTCTATAATAAGGAACTTTGGAGGTTTTTGGCATGGGCATGCATGTGATTTTGGCTCGGCACTATTATAGATTGAGTTTTTGCTTTCGCTAAACGTTAGTTCTGTTATGTCTCGTTGGGTTGTTTCCATTGTTACATGCATTTGGCTCCATAGCAGGCATTTGACCCGAACTGGAGATCAGGGGTGTGACAACAAGGGTTTCCCAACTTTCTGGTAAAAAACTAAGTAGCAATAGAGCGTGCAAGTCATCTTTCAACACCATCTTCATCACTGACAACTAGTTTATGATGCTCTACACCTCATTTAAATGCTCTACTACTGAACCACCTTCCTTAAGCTTCAGGTTTACCAACTATCGGAACAAGAATGCTTTATTTCCTGCAGTCTTCCTCTCATAGAGTTCTTGTAATTTTTGCTACAACGATTTTATAGTTATCTCGGTCGACATGTATCCAACCACTGTCGATTCATGCTAATTGCCTTCCAATCTAACAAGTTCTACTGTCCGTTTGTCATATCTTTTAGCTTGTACTTGATTCCTTTGATTGGTGCATAGAGATCCTTGCAATACAAAATATCCTCCATTTTCACCTCCTAAATCACCCACTTATTTCCATTGAGTGAAATCATCCTCCCGATAGTTACATCCATTTCGTCTCATGCAAAAGCCTCAATAATCTGATAACTAGGCTTTAATACCACTTTATTGGAGCCTGGACCATGGTTTCCCTCTCATGTTATATTTATACTAGGTTTGGTAGTTTTTCACAAAAACTCCTAAACTTGTATAAATTCCCATTTAATACCCATCAATTGAGAACGTTGTGCACGTAATCCTCTAGGCCCAAATATCAATCTACTTTTGAGCCTATTAAGCCTAGTAACACTTACAAGTTTGATTTAACACTTAATCTATTGATTTATCATCTGATGATTACATTGCTTGGACTTTGATCATGGTGGGTACCACGTAACACCTCATGATCTCAGAAGGCGTTGGGGTCTAGCAATCCGCTCAAGAACCTTTCTGTCATGAGGTGTCATATGCCTATAATCTTTCATGCATAACATACTCTCAAGTGAACTTAAGGTATGATTTTACTGTCAAACTATAATCATGTTTGCTCACGTAGACTAGATACCAACTATATACATCATTAGAAAACTCTTTTTCTGATATGCAATCAAGCCTTAGCAAGAGACTTCCTAGGTATCATATTTCATAGAGTATCCTCTCTTTAAATATGGAGCGTAAACGATTCTTTATTGACCACACAATCACCTTTAAAAAAGTTTCAGTGAGTTAAAGTACTTGAATGTTCAAGATCCCTTTATTATAAATTTATTAGTTAAGATCAAAACACAGTAATCTACCGACAAAGTGTCTTTAGTGTCGTAGGTCTAAAGACCAACCGTGTTACTGTGGTTGTAAATCCCTTTGGTTGATAGTTATGATAACATAGTTCATGTCATGGTTTGCAAAATCTATGGAATCTCAAAATAAGATGGAACCGATGTGTACTCTTATAATTCCAGAACAATCTTCTATTAGAATATATAAAATAGATAAGATGATGAAAATAATAACTATAACATTACCCCCCACCTCACGTGATGTGGGGCTATCCGAAAAACTTACTACCCACATTAGGCTGTCATGGGCCCTCGTATCGCCAAAGTCTGGTTCGGTTCAATGCCTAAAAATTAGGTTGGATAGTAAAATTGAGTTCAAATAAATTTTAGGTCAAGCTTAAACAAATTTAAAGCCTATTTCATTTTTCACACTAAACTTGGGCTTGGCTAAGTCCGAATCCGAAAACCCTAAGCCCGCTCCTCTTTAATGATGTTTTATTCAAACATCTTCGTGAACAAATTTTCTATAATTAGACATTCGGGGATGGAATTAAAATTATGATTCAAAACGGTTATGTATTTAAACTTTATATCCATGTCTTACTTCTACTAAGTTGCTAATGAACACTTGTTATTTCTAGTTTTTAATTAAAATCATTTGCTTTTATTATATTTTGATTCTCTATGAAAGTATGGTGTTTATATTATTTTTGTCAATTGAATTTGTAATTATTTTTTGTACTCTTTTTTTTTACCCCTAAATTATAGGCGCTTTTAGTATATCTACAATTATGTTTAATTATTTTATAAAAAAATAAAAATACATAATAAGTTGACAAGTTATATTTTAAATAAGAGAAGCCTTATTCCTTATCTTTAAGTTTGAAGTCTAAGTGCGAAATCAAATTTATTTTAGACTTAAACTAGGCTTAGGCTTTAACATGTAAAAATAGACTTGGATCAGATTTGAACTTGAGTTTCCATAATGAACTTGATCATGTATTTTGCTAAGCCCGACCCAAGGCCATCTCATTAACCCCACCAAACCGGCGTGCCGTGCAGCGACGACGGATGTCGGACTGTCTGTCCATTGTGCTGTCTCGACGGGTCAAAACTGCGGGCTTTTATATTAATTATATATATATACATATATTAGAAAGGATAAAGGAAAAGCCCGGTGCAGGTCCTCGCTGCCCACGTTCCTAGCTTGTCACGTGCCACGGTCTTCAATGTTTTCGCGCATATGAGACGCTTCACGTGCGCCAAATGGGCTGTGTTATCGCGTCCCTTTAATTAGCGGTCTCATGTACCGAGGCCTAGATTGTAAAGAAAGTGTTATTTCGGTAACATACGCGTGCAGTCCAGTTTGGGTTCCGACGGCTGGTCTCCTTCCGTTGTTAACATTACGGTGTGTCGAAGAGAAAAAAAAAAAAGAAAAAAAAAAGAAAAAGAGTAATACTTACTGCACAATCAAGTTGTGCAGTGAGTTCAGTCACACTGCATAATTCTTTATGGTTGGGTTATGTAACTAATTTAGTTAACTGGACGAGTTCACATGTCCACTTCTATAATATTTAGATTGACAAATATCATTTTCAATTGACAAATACATATTACAATTGACAAATACAATTTCGATTGACAAATACGATTTTCGATTGACAAATATAGATTTCAATTGACAAACAATCAAAAATCGTATTTGTTAATTAAAATTGTATTTGTCAATCGTAATATATATTTGTCAATCCAAATATTATGGAGGTGATTATGTCAATTCGTCCAATTGACTAAATTAGCCACATAACCCAACCACAAATAGTTGTACTGTGACTGGTACTGCACAACTTAATTGTGCAACAAATATTACTAAAAAAAAAAGAGTTAACATTAGGAAAAACGACGCATCTATCTCGTCGATGCCTCAATTCGATTTACTTATAATTTAACTCTGAGTTATGACTCTATCGTATTAAAAAATGGAAACGAATATTTTGCATTGATTTTAGCTGAAAACTTAGTATTAAGAAATAAATTAATTCTTTTATAAATGTGAAAGTTGATTTAAATTTGAGTAAGTAGTTGTTTGTTTCAATTTAAAATCTTATAATTCATCGGTTTAAAATCAGTAAATTTTCGTGATCTCATCGGAGAGCTTTTTATTTAGATATTTGTAGAACAAATGAAAACAAAACAAGAAAATGCACAAACTCTATAGTTTTAGTCTACAATGATCCTTGCCAGGAAACTAAAATAAGAGAAAACTGCAATAAGAGAATGCGCCTCTCATTGAATAGCCAAAAATTCAACATGGTTTTATTTTCTACTGTTTATATTGAATGAAACATGTGAAAATACTATGAAATAAAACTAATTCTTTTAAATTGCTACATTTAAGTAAAATTAATATCAATTGAATTCAATGCACTCAAAACTATATGTCATGAATGATCTGTTTTGACACGTGGACACCAAGACCTATTTGACTGGGTCAACACTGTTGGGCAGAAAAATGGGGGATCCCACGGCGATTCTGGGAGCCTCGGAGTAAACGTCAGCTGACTCCGACCAAGGAAAGTTGTGGAGGACCCCTTCCTGATTCCGGTCTTGTGACCAAACAGAACACTATGGAGGGCAAATCATCTCAAGCGAGTTTTCAGTTAGTGGCCTATTTGGCAAAATTTCTTCGTGAAAGTCATTTTTTATTTTCACTTCTCAGACATCTATAATGAGTTGAAAGAAAAAAATAATAATTAATTTTAATTTATTATAAAAGTTAAAATTTTCATAACAATATCACTTTTTTCTCAATTTTATAAGGTCCACTTTATAGTTTTTGGTTAGAAATTAATATGCTACATAATTAGGTTCTAAGATCCATTTATTTTCCTTCTAAGATCCATTTACTTTCATAAAAAAATAATAATCAAATAAAAGTGCAAAAATGTTTCCAACTGAGAGCCGAGCGGCCTAAAATGAAGCAAAAATAAAGAAAAGCGAATACATCTCGCCTCATTTCTGATAAGCTTTTGCATTAAATGAAAGCCTGATCGTTGTTACGCACATCATATAACACAAACCAAAGCAAAGTCTGATCGTTACACACGTCAGATAACACGAACGAAAGCAAAAAAAAACAAGAACTGGCGACGTGCATGGATCGGTGACGCACAAAACAGAAAGACAAACGCAAACGGCAGAAAACCTCCCTACACGATCAGCATTCTACACACACTTATAACTGGAACCACAGGGACGGAAGGGCCATAACCCTTCCTCCATTCTAGCACTTGGCGGGCGCCGGGATGTGGCACTTGTTGGGCAGCTCCATGGCCAGGTCGGGGTCGACGCCCAGGTACCTCATCACCCCCGGGTTGTTGTTCTTGAAGGAGCAGAGGCAGGTCAGGTCGGCATTGGCGAGTGCCTGGCAGCACGCCGGCGACGGGTCTGCTGGGTTCGGCTTCGTCACCGCTGGCCTGCAGGCCGCCATCCCGTCCTGGTTGATTTTGCACAGGCTCTGCGCGGCTGCATACCCGGCGAGCTGCCCGGCCGTGAGGGCGGCGACCAGGAGAACTGCTATGGCCGAGGCAAGCACCTGCTTCTCCATTGCTACTGGCTGGGTGTTCCACTGAGTGGATGACGAAGGCTATCTAATCTGAGGGGTGTGAGTGGGGAGAGGATGTTCTCCCGGTGGGTTATAAATAGATCGCCCTGGGGGAGTGTGCTCTCACCCGTGAGTTTGCTTTGTTGGCATTAGGGGAGGGGGAGGGTTCACGGGTGTGAAGTTAAGCCTTCGTTGATGTACTTGTTTGAACTCCATCCACTATGTATGTATATATATATATATATATATATATATTTAGTAGATGGAGTTCAAGGAAATCCCCCTTGGACATGGGGAGGGGACATGGGATGGGACCTGATAAATCAAAGGACTACCTGCCATGGAAGTTCTCATGGGTTGTGTGGTGTGTGGTCTAGGGACCAGAGGGAAACTGTTTGAAGAAGTTTTAGGTATTTGATCCTTGTCCTTTTCACTTGTTTGCACCGTCAGATGCACATGCATATCTAGAGAAGTCGACGGTAGGCAAGTTCATGCATGCGATGCAGGAAAATGGCATTTGTACTTCCTTAAGATGAACTGTTCATATGTTAACAACCTGACCATACATGTTGCGAGAAGAATTTGAGAGAAAGCACTTCAATCAGATTACTAGGTTGATGGCAATTAGACTTGTGACAAGGTACTAGTTAGAGACATCCTTACTCAATTCTACCGCAATCTCTATAACTCATCCCACTAGTAGAAATCGGACACTCAAAAAATCGTCACTAAAAGTATTCGCGACAATTAAATTACCATCGCCAAAAATTCTGTCGCCAATATTTAGCGACAGATTATCAAAACATCATTATTAATAGTTTTGATTATTCGGGACAACTATATTTAAGCCGTCGCGAATACTCAAGTATTCGCTACAGCTAAATTTAAGCTAACTATCATGAATAATTAAGCATTCGCAACATCTTAAATATAACCGTCGCAAATAATCAAGACTATTAGCGACAACTTATATGAAAGCTGTCGCTAATATTTTTTTTTAAATATTATACCATTAGCGACGGTTAAGACTGCAAATGAACCAATACGCTCGATGAACAACGCAAAAGATTGCTCGATAAGAGTTCGATTCGACTTGTTTATTAACTAAATAAACAAGTTTGAACAAAAACTTGAGCTTGATTCATTAAACGAGCCTAACTTGAACACAAGCGAACTCGGTTTGAATAAACTCGTGAACAAACTTGTTTGAACTCGTTTAAATACTCATTAAGATCTTTCTTAAGTAATTATTTACTTATTCTAATCATGAATAATCTTCATTAATAATATATTCTAATATCTTGTAGAGTCTTCTATCAAATAGCTAAGGGCACAAGCAACTTGCTGCTCGCCATAGTTTAGCATGAGCTTATATATTTAAAATAATTTTTTTTGAATTATATATATCATAGATTCATTAAGCTCGTGAGCTACTCGATACTCGGCTCGAACTCGTTTAATATTTAAATGATCCAAGTTGGAACAACCATTATAAAAACTCAGCTCAAATTCGAACTCGATTAAAATTAGTCAAACCAAGCTTAAACAAAGTATAACTCGGCTTGACTCGGCTCGCTTGCAGCCCTAGAGACGGCTTAGACTATAGCATTCGCAAATAAGTTTTTTATTTTTTTATATAATATCAAAAATTTAAAATATCATAATATATAATTTTTTTATTATCTTATTATTTTTATTTTTTTCAAAGCGATCGACTTTATAAACGAAAACTTCTCAAGAGGTCACCCATCCTCCTACTGCTCCCAGTTAAGCACACTTAATAATAAAAGAGTTCTTTGCAAGCATCCAACCAATACTCTTCAAGTACCTTGTTGATTTAAAATACAAATCCACTATATTTGAAGGCTTCTAACCCTCTTAAATAGTTGATGTTATTGTTGTCGAGATTTAAATCAACAGTGATAAACGATTGACTGGGAACCTAGAACTTTGGGGCATTTTACTCAAGTCCATTTAAAATATATACTAGAATGAATAATTGTAATAGTAACTTAAAAAAAGAATAATTATAATAGTTAACTACTTATTTACCTATATCGAACTTAGTTAACTCTATTTTTTTTAAATACTTATATATACTTTATAGTTGCATAATATATATTTAAGTGTATTACTTAAATTAATATGCTAATATATTTATCTAATATACTTAGTTAAGTATATTAAAAATACTTATGCTATATATTTACTTAATATAACTATATTTTTACTAATATATTTAACTTATATGATGCATAGTTGTATGCTTAAACAATTAAGTGTATCAGTTAACTATATACTTCACTATACCAATTAAATACTTATATATACTTAACTAAATATTTATTAATATTATATTTAATTAATTATAATTAATATATTTAATTTAACTATTATACTTAGTTAAGTATATTTAACTATTTTTTTACTATATATTTACGTAGTATAATTATTTTTATACTATAATATACTTAGTTAATTATGTGACCTAACTATATATTTAATTATATTATACTAAATATTTACTTAGTATAACTATATTTAACTATACTAAATATTTACTTAGTATAACTATATTTAACTATACTAAATATTTACTTAGTATAACTATATTTAATTATGCTAAATATTTACTTATTATAACTACATTTAACTATGCTAAATATTTACTTAGTATAACTATGTTTACATTATATATTTACTTAGTAAAACTATATATATATTATATATATACTGATATAATGAATAGTTAATTATTTTGATTATAGCCATGCACCTATATATTGCTATGTAGTTACTTGAAAAGAGAGATGAGAGACCTAAGGAACAAAAGAGAGATGTCGATACCTATACACTACTTATATTTGTTTAAGTATGTAACTTAATTAGTTAAATCTATTAATTAGGTTGCATAATTAGTTAATTATATTTAATTATATAACTATGTCATACCAAGTTAACTATATTTAACTATACTATATATTTAACTATTTTGTATTGGTTATATTAGTTAACTAAATATTTAAATATACTAATTACGTGCTTAAACAATTATATATAAAAATATTTATATATAATTATTATTTACATAATAATTTTATTAGCTAGGATAATTAGTTACACCTCTAATCATATTAGTTGAATATATAAATATGCTATATTTAACTACACTTATGTTAGTTCTAACTAATAATGACTAGTTAAAGATATACTTATTTGTATATTAGTAATATAATATTTAGTTACATATAACTAATATATTTAAGTTAACTAATATACTTAGTTAAGTATATTTAACTGTATTTATATTATATATTTACTTTGTATGACTATATTTATAATATGCTTAGATAATATTTTACATACTTAATTATATAACTTAATTTTATATTTAATTATATTATACTAAGTTAAGTATATGGTTTATTAGGTAGAAGTCATATTTAACTATAACTAATACAATAAATATTACTTATAAATTACATTAGTTATATTCTTAGAATTATATGAGAAATATTAAGTTAAATATTCTATTTATACTTTATAACTAACATTAGTACAATATTAACTTAAGTGTATTAAATATAAATTTAATATATAACAATTATTAGCAACAACTATTTGTACTATTATTGGTGACAATTTTTATGCAACTGTCACTAATAACATTATATTCGCAACAACTTTTTATAGCCGTCGCTAATAATATTATAATAGCGATGATTGCGTTTCAACCGTTGCTAATAATATTATTCGCGACAACTATTTTTAGTTGTCGCAAATAATATTATAATACCAACGGCTTTTCTATAGCCATATGCTAATAATATTATAATAGCGACATATGACATTTCAACCGTCACTAATAATATTATTTGCAATGGCTAATTTTGCGAATGGTGTTATTATAATAGTGACGGATGACAATTTAAGTATCGCTAATAATATTATTCACAGCGATATTTTTATTAGTCATCGCGAATATTGTTATTTGCGATGACTTTTTAGTTTTTGCGAATTATATTATAATAGCGACGACTTTTCTATAACCGTCGCTAATAATGCGGTCGCGAATAAGCCATCAATAATACTATTCTTTTTACTAGTGTTCCATTCCCAAGGACTACTCTGATAAATATAAGAAAATTTCTCAAGTTGATAATCTTCAAATCCGTGCTCACCCCACCTTGAAGGAGGTTGAAGGGATCATCAAACCTATGAAACTAACCTAGGAGAGCTCCAGGTCCCCATGGTTTGTCACCTTTGTTCTTTTAGAAGTATTGGAATAGTGTCAAAGACGATCTCTTTGACATCATTACCGAGTTCTTTGATCTTATTCTATGCCCGAGGGTCTTAACCATACCTATATCTCCCTAATTCCCAAAAAAGAGCTGGTTCAACTCCTGCGAATGTGTGCCCCATTATCCTAAGCAATGTGGTGTACAAGGTCATCTCTAAGATTATTGGAACCAGATTAAACTAATGCTTATCAATAAAAATCATTTTATCTTGTCAAGGGGTCTTCCTCCCTAGTAGGACTATCACTGACTGCATTGTAATTGTGCAAGAACCTATTCATTCATGAAATCTAAGTATGGCTCTATGGGTTTCTTTGGCCTGAAGCTTGATATTGCTAGAGCTTATAGTCTTGAGTGCCCCCTTCTTATGTATGTTCTCAAGCTTCATGGTTTCTTCCTGGCTATTATTTCCCCCATTATGCAATGTGTTTCAATGGTTACTTATTCTGTTTTGGTGAATGGTGTGCCTTATGGGGTTATCAAGGCTTCTAGGGCCTTAAGCAAGGGTGCCCCCGCTGCCTATATCTTTACATTCTTTGTGTAGAGTCGCTATCCATCACCCTTGAAAGAAGAAGGAAGAAGGCTTTATCAGAGGCACGAAAGTTAGTAGTATGTCCCATCCATCACTTATATTATGTTTGCAGATGATGTGTTGCTTTTTGAAATTTCATCTATGAGTGAAGTTAGAGAATTTCTGGATGTTCTGGACACCTATAGCAGAGGTCAGGTCAATGTGTAAACAAGAGTAATTCTAGGGTCTTGTTCAATAAGAACACACCCCAGGAGATTCAAGAGTCTATATCTCAACTTTCAGGTATCCATTTACTGAGCAAACAGGAGTTGTACATGGGAGTGCCTCTTGTTATTCAAAACGCTTCAAAGCTTTAGTTGTATTCTACCCTAGATAGGATGAAGAACAAGGTCAGTAACTAGAAAGTCAAAACTATGTCTAAAGTTAAATCTATGTCTCAAGTGGGGAGAACTATTCTTATAAATTTTGTACTTAATTCCATGCCTAATCGTGTTATGGCTATAGGGTTCCTGTCTAATAGTAGTTTTGAAGAGAATCAATTAGATGCGGAGTGCTGTTTGGTGGGGTGAGAGTCTTGGTTAGAGGATAGTTCGCTTATGTAAGTGGGATTCCTAAAAATAGCATAAGAGCATGGGGTTGGGGCTTAAAGACTTGAAGAAGTTTAATACGGCCGCAATAATAAGATTAGCCTAGTCGTTTCTCTGTGATGATTCATCCCTTTGCTCAACACTTCTCATATCTAAGTATTTGCATTAGGGTTGTCTGGGCTGGGTTGGCCCATGGGCTTACGGGCTGGGCCACAGACGGGTTCAAATTTTGGCCCTAGTTTTGAGCCCATGGGCCAACTTGGGGCAAAGTTTTTCAGCCCGTGGGCTGACTCGGGCCAAGGGCTGAGCCAACTCAGCATCCTGCGTCTAGAAGTTGATGAGGAAGGTGGGCTCGGCAGCGGCAACGCGTATCCGGCGCTTGCTCTCGGCGACCTATGTGCTTGAGGGGGCATATTCCGCGAGAGTAGGGGCATGCAAACGATGGCAACATAGAAGCAACCGCTCTGATACATATCCCTTTCTGTTCCTAAAATCTTTTCAAATAATTATGGAGATCTCCCCCGGGGCAGCGTGTTCGCCGCTTGGTGCTACCCAAGGCCCTAGGTGGACGACTTGTTCGATGCCACATACGACCGATTCTTAATTCGCAGTGTTGCAGCAATACTGGACTCCCCAACGGTGAATCATGGAGGAGAGGTATGCAAGCATGGAGTGTTAGTATTAGATGGTCTAAAAGCCAATCCGATACTATGTATTATTCAGTTTATTAATAAATAATGGCATTAATTCATTGTGTGTAATTGTAAGGATTGAGGTTTCGGATATGGTTATCGGGTCAGTTTCGGGGTCGGATCCCTTGGTTTGGGCCTTTGTGGGGCGGGGGCTTGTGTTCTTTTTCGTGTCAAGCTTGCTCGACGTGGTTCAAACGGCGTTCGATGAGGTGGACGTGTTTTAGGTTGTGTTACGTGGGCGCCGCGTGGGCGGGTTTTGGGCCGTGGGAGTACGGCCCCGGTCTTATCGTCTGAACGGCGTCTTGAATGGACGACTCCATTCAAAGTACGGCCCTGGTATGTCAGCATACGACCCGTCTTGTCGTCTGATTGGTGTCGACCTTGGACGACGCGTTTTAGTTAGTTTCGGTTTGACCCCGCAAACCCTCCCTCATTTCCCTCATTCTCTTCATTTCTGTCTCTCTCCTCCCTCTCCCCTTCGATCCGTCCGGTGCCTCCCTCCCCTTCTCCTTCCTTTCCTCTACCCATTCCTCCTCTCCCTCCACTCCATCAACCTCCTAACTCCCATCACTCTGATTCTGTTTCTGTCGTGATTAGGCGACTAGGAACAGCGACGCCTTTTAAAAGATGTTTATCATGCACGACGCGTTTTAGGCCAACTTCCGCGGCTAGTTTTCATATGAACCAATTTAGGAGTCTTAAATGACGTCGGCCTTGGGCGACGCGATTCAAGACAAAATCTCATTAAAGCATGCAATTAATATGTATTTACAATGTTAGATAGTTTGGATAAATGCATGTTTGAAAATATACTCGAGGACGATAATTTCTACATGATCGAATCGCACTGTATTGCATTTTGTGCGATCGTGGGCCTAGAATGACAATTGTTAGCTCTTAGGCACCTTGTGTCGGTGTGAGAGTGACACGGCGCCGGTGTGGTAGTGGTGGGGTGACGCCTAGAGAGATGGTCACCTGGTGTACCCCGGGGTATAGCTAGTACCGGTGTGAGAGTGGTACATTCGGAGTGTCACTCGTGCTGGGGGAAGCAGAACCACCTTAAGCCAGGTCAGGCTGGAGTAGTCAGTGCGCTATCTGAGGGGTTGCTGTTTGATCTCAGCGGGTCGGTGTTTTCCGCATTCGGCCGTGTGACTTGTGTGTTTAGCCGAGACGCTAGTTGTGGACTCCAAGGTAGGATGGTTTTAGAGTCGTGCATGTTACTGTTATGAATGCATGTATTTTATATCAAAATCTGGGAGTTGTGTTTACTGCTTTATTTAGTTAAATTGCCTATTTTTGTGTATTGCACTTGTGGGTGTGTGAGTGGGTGGTGGGGATTGAAGGATCCCTACTGAGTCTATTTTAATAAAACTCACTCTCTGCGGTTTTCAGGTGAGGGTTCCAGGCAGGCGTAGCGAGGAGAGTGTTGCCTTGGGTTGCGCGCTAGCAGCCGCTGTTCCGGGGTATGCTCCGATGTAGTTGTTGTTTTCTTTTCTGGTCTGTACGCTTAATTAATTCTTTTCTGTTGGAGTATGTAATTAATTGCTGACTCAAGTCGAATTGTAATAATTTTTAATTTCTGTACTTCCTTTACAATTCGATGTGATGTGGATATTTAGCTTAGTTTATCATTTATTTTCCAGACTTATCGAGATCCTAGTTTGACACCAAATTTAATGATTCGGTACCCATTTAGTAATCGGATCCCCGATTATAGAGTGGCGGGTCATTACAGTAATTAGTTCGATCTATATTTATCGTATCACGATGAAGTCCATGAACATGTGCAACAATCTTCGGATTATGATGAGATCATAATTACGGACCGAAGACTTATAAACACATATTCTTAATTATTCCTAGTCGGAGGATGTTTGAGAAGAACATCAAACATCAGGATAGATTAGTACAAGTTTCTTCAGTTCATATGATGAGGGTGACTGATCCTGTAAGTCATTTGTGTGGAGCCACTATGCTGGACCTGTAGGTGCTCATTAGGGAATGAGTTCACTGAACTGATCTGACCATGAATCGCTAGATGGTATATACCTCACTGTTAACCAGTTAGATTCTTTTGTCTCGATTGCGTGGATGATCCTTGGACTTGAGACACCAAAGATACCTTGTCGGTACGTCTCTAAGCTTTGACTTTGACTAACGAATCCCTAGCCATAGGTTATCAATAAGTCAAATGATCGGATTTAGAGAAATGCCATCGAAGGTAATTATGTGTTCAATATAGGATCATCCGCTCTCGGTATTAATGAGAATGTTTCGCGAAAGATGCGCTTAAGTCCCTAGCCAAGGCGGACTCTGTATCGGATAAAGAGTTATCCGAAATAGATTAGCGGCATCTGATTCAAGTGAATCGACCGGCTAGGGTTTAACAGTAAACCATACCCTAGGTCGATTTGGGAACATTGCACAGATGAAGGATTGTATCCACTCGCTAACCGATGATGGAAAGGTTCCAATAGAGGGTTGTAATAACCCCAATGCCATCTAGGATCACACGATGTTGCTTGGCATCTAACGTGATCGCAAGCTCGTCCGAATTTACTATGGGACATTAAATTCGGCTGATTAATTAATATAAAGATATTAATTAATTCAGTAGGTCCATAAAGAGTTACTAGCCTTAATGGGCCATTAACTAGACTAGTATTTGGGCCTAGAGGGTCACACGCAAAAGGTTTTTAAGTCGATGGATAATTTGACGGGATTTCGGATAAGTGTGGGTTTTTATGAAAAACCGCAAATATTCTTAGTATAAAAGAATGGCCGCTAGGTTGGGGGCCAACAACCCTGACCTAGCCGCCGCCCTCTCTCTCTCTCCTGGGCGCACCTCTCGAGGCCGGCCCCCTAGAGGATATGCTCCCTACAGGTCCGCTTCTCGTTCGACAGGAGTTTCTAAATCCGCATGTCACGGCGGATTACGCGTAGCCAGACAGGATCCGCAGACGCCGCATCGAGCGAGGAGGCGAGGATGATCCATCGCAAGGAGAACTGCGTGGATACAGCTAGAGGCCGGGCACCTGTGCGGCTTGCGGCATCGCTCTGACAGAACCGAAGAACAAACGCGGATTCGAATCCGCGCAAAGTAAAAACGATTTACTGCTTTAGTTTTTGTTGATCGAAATGGGACGAATCCGATCTTGACTTTAATTTTATCTGTTACGTTCTAGTCAGATCCGGACAGAGAGAACCCAACATGGAGTTCTCGTTCGACCAGGTGGAGGGGGAGGAGCACCCAGGGCCTTCGAGTTCGCGGCGAAGAGGGAGATGGACCTGGCGGCATTCATCATCCTCGGCATACCAGACGGCCCTAGAGAAGGGGTTGGAGCTGCTGAATGAGGCGACACTGGCGGAGCTCGAGCGGGCGTAGGGCGTGGGTGGCGGGGCAATGAAGGTGGTGAAATTTCCTGTGTACCTATGGATCGGGAAAGTGAGGACTGATCTGTCGAGATCGTTTGTCACACTGGGAGAACAAAAGTCTGCTACAAATCCCTCCTGCCACCCATCGCCACTAGACCTCCCCCGGTCGCCCGCGGTCGACTGCGATCATGGGCACAACGCTACCGAGGAAGGGGACGATGAGGGCGGGTCCGTAAAGGGACCGCTTCTTCTGCAAGTACGCCAACTGCTCCATCTCCAGGAGGAGGGCCACCAGTGCCAGCGCCTAGGGGAGAACATGGTGAGGACCATCGCCATGGACGGGACGGAGGGGCTGAGCCAACTAAGGCTCTCCCCCATGGTTGCTGGCCTCCACAAACTCGTCGCCGGCTGTCACCATCGTCATCGTCATCGCTAGACTGGACCTTGTTCCCCCGTTCTTCTTCTTCGTCCGAATCAAAGAAACGGGACGCCCACGGGCTGGGTTGGACCCCACAGGCTTTGGAAAGAGACTACGGGCTGGGCCAGGCCAGGCCAACGTGCGGGCCAAACTGGGCTACCGTCGGGTCGGGCCGGGCTTGGCCCATTGACACCCCTAAATTTTACATATAGGACCCCATTGGAATGTGAAGCTGCCATCTTCCTATTCCTATCTCTAGAAAGCTATTTTGACTGTCAGAGAGGATATTAAGAGAGGTTCCTGCAAGTTAGTCAATTCAGGATGTTGTATCAATGTTTGGAAATATCGTTGTCCCTAATTTTCCTTACTTGCCTCTTCCCCCCTCTCTGTGTCAGCTATATTCCCATGAAGGTGGAAGAATTCATCACTGATGGTAACCGGAATCTACAATTGTTAGCTGAGCATTTCACCCCAAACGTTGTCCAGCTAATCATTGCCATCCCTTTGCCCAGTACTCCTCAAAATATGATGTCTCAGGTTGTTTGGATGAGGGCAAAAGATGGTGTGCTTTCAATCAAAGGCGTACGGGTGGTTATCTGATTCTAACTCCACCCCCTCCACTGCAGCTCCAAGTCCTATATGGAGATGCCTCTAGAATTCTAAAGTGGTGGGTATGAACCAATGTAAAATTCTGAATTTTTTTCAGCTTTACCGCTTGCTAATTTCATGGACAAGAGAATTAGATACTTGGACTCCTCTTGTCCTATATGTTTAATGAGTTCGGAAGATATCTCTCACTTATTCTTCAAGTGTGATTTTGCTCGGTCAGTGTGGCTCAGCTCTCCCCTAAATTATATGCCTAGCAAAGAGGATAGCTTTTGGTTGATAAGTTGTTACAGTTGTCTTCTCCTCCCTTCACTGCCCATAAAGAGGATATTTCAATTTTATCTGTGTTTCTCAATTTTGTGGCACATCTGGAAGGAGAGATGCTAGAAAGTTTTTGAGTAGGAAGATTTCTGCTATTGCAGTGGTGAAAAGAGCAGCGGGTGATCAGCTTTCATGGGGTTGTGACCCCGCTTCCGATTTGGTTCCTACAAAGTAGACCTCTCCTTGCTTTTGGTAGGCCCTAGATACCCAATCCCTCAAGATAAATGCTGATGGTGCTACTAGTTTTGATAAGGGTGTAGTTGGCATCATTTTTAGAGATTGTCAGGGGAGAATGTTAAGAAGCAAATCCATCATCATCCCAGTTACCAGTCCTAAAATTATTGAAGCAGTGACTTTCCTTGATGGAATTGTTATGGTCAGGGGTGCAAACTAAAGTGATTGTCGAAGGATATGCTCAGTCTGTTGTCCTCTGCATCCAGCGAGCTCATAAACCTTACTAGGGATGCAAATTAGTCATTGAAGATTGTCTTGCTGATTTTGACCAAACTTCTATGCTTATTAGCTTTGTACCTAGGTGTTGCAATATTGCAGCCAATAATCTAGCTTTGTGAACTCTAAATTTTGATCAATGTTAGGAGTTTGACTCCACTTTACTGGCGAGAGAGAGAGAGAGAGAGAGAGAGAGAGAGAGAGAGAGAGAGAGAAGAAGAAGAAGAATTTGATGGTACTACATTTTCAGCACACTTGTTTTGTTATAATTAACTTCGTGGAAGAAGACCACATCACCTTGGTACAGGATGTTAGGAACTAGACACAATTGTTGCATTGGAGTCTAGAGATATAGACATTGTCTTCAGTAGGAGGCAAAAATCGAGAAAAAGTATAATATCACAATGAGTTACCATTTTTAGTGATTGTTTATTTTTATCTTATCTGGGATAGAAGTACAAATCTCATAAGTGTAAGAGATTGCATGGAATCCTGCAATATAAAATTTTAAACATGGATTGTAACAAAATTAACCACTTCTATGTGGTTCCTCTAATCCATTTATGAGAAAATGAATTGGGAAGAACAATTTTTCACTTGCACGGGATTGGATCCACGTTAATGGTTCAGTTTCAATGAAGTGATCCCACTAGCTATGCAAGTGCCCAGGCTTCAGCGATATCCTTGCGATTCTCTAATTGAAAGATTTCTAATACCCCGATCCAAAAGATACCAAATGGCTCTTGTTGAGCTATCTGTGTCTATATGTTGAGATTATTGAGCAACCTGTGTCTATATGTTGTTCCCATATTTTGGTGATAACAAACAATGAAAATGTTCGAATAAAGACCATTTACATTCCCCTTGATAGCTAAATTAAAATGTGATTTTATGTTGTCAGTTTCATGGATAATTGTTTAGTTCTGGACTTAGTCAATTTCAGAAGTCCCTTAATCCTTCGATTATAAACTTAAACTGATAAATCGATTAAGTCTCCATTAATCGAGTAGCAATTTGAGTTCTATACTCTTGTGATTTTAGACTTAACTGATAAATCGATTAAGTATCTATTGATAATTGATTAATTGACTAGTTTCAAGTATTGTCTAAGATTAATCTATTTGGCTTTTATTTGATTCCATATCTTTAAATCGATTATCTATGAAGCTTCAATCGGTCTGCGACTTTACTTCAATCGATTATGTGTCTAATAGTAACTTCGATCAACCGGACTACTAATAATCGATTAAGTGATTGAGTTTCTATTTTTGAGATATGTTAAACTTATAATTGATTACCGAGTCTCACACTTTGATTATCGATATACTTATAATTAATTATGAGAACTAGTTTTGACTGCAATTGCAGTTAGAACTCTAATCGATTAAGTGAATTCTCACTTCGATTATTGATAATTATATAATCGATTAGTTTTAACAGCTACATAGTCAATTAACGTGCTTCACGCTTCAATTATCGATTACATGACTAAAGTTTCTATTTCGAGTTATGTTAGAACTATAATTGATTACTGAGTGTTCACTTCAATTATCGACATACTTCTAGTCGATTACTTGACTATAATCGATTATTGAATTTTATACTTTGATTATCAATATACGTATAATCGATTATGTCATTGAGCTTCAGTTTTGACTGTAGTTAGAACTATAATCGATTAAGTGAGTCACTTCGATTGTTGTCAAAATAACTAATCGATTAGTTCTAACAACTACACAATCGATTATCGCGTTTACATTTGGATTATTATTATCGAAAAATTGATTAGTCTGTTTTAAGTAGCACTGCAATATCTGATTAAATCGATTAATGTTTTAACTCTTTACTTCGATTATTGTTATATGATTAATCGATTATTCCTCATATTCAAAACATCACTTATCATTTTAGATTAATCGATTGATGTGTTGAGTTTCATCGATTTGAGACTCGAATTGAACTTCGATTAACCGTTACACATATAGCTTCAATTAAACCACTTTGAGTGAAGTACGTATGACTTAACTATGTATCTAATTGATTTTCTTAAACGAGTTACTATTCAAATTGAAAAGGCTCTCTATGTACTTTTTCTCCAGCAAATCTCGTGATCTGTCAGAGTAGATGTATGACAGTACTTTTTGTTGAGTATTGTGCAAATAATCCTTTTTGTTATGTACCGTCAAGATGAGAGGATGTCTACATTTAATTCTTGATATCTTTCTGAGTTATTTTACATCCTAGAATCTAAAAATGTATTTCATGCTACACTAACAGACTACTCAGAAAAAGCATGGTTGCCTTTTTGATGTAACCTTTTATTTCAGGTTCCTGACAAGAAGTTTACCAACCAGTCTAAGATTGTATCTGAGTACTCTAGGCTGCAGGAACTTGGTTATGAGAAGCTTCTGGACAATAGAAATATTTTTATTTATTTGAAGAATTTCAAACGTCAGACTCATTCGAAAACCTTCATCTAACAAATTCCAACTTATTGTCTAATGGATCCTATTCTCCTGTCTAATGGGCAAATTCTGAAGACAGTATATATGTCCTACATCTTGAAGCTTCAGACAGAAGAAAACACAAGTGCAGAACACAAGGAAGAATATATGAAGTAGAATATAGAGAGATTTAAAGAAAAGAGAGAAAACTTCACTGAAAAAGAAGAAGATTTCCATTGGTACATCAAAAGAGCCTCATTCATAGTCAAGAGATAGCCTAAGAGAGTGACTTTAAGTTCATCCACAAATCACCAGCTCTCGGGCCTTCAGCAAGATTAAACATTGCATCTTTTATTTACACATTTTTAGTCTTGATCTGTGTTTCTGTGTTACATTGTATATCAGCCTATTAAGAGGCAATTTTGTATTTATCTTTACGTTATATGTGTTGTAATTCCTCTTCCTGACTGTGGAAGATAAGACCTGCCTGGTGTGTAGGATGAGTAGTTGCCCTTTATTGAAAGGAAGACCTGCCTGATGTGTAGGATGTGTTGTTCCCTTTTGTTGAAAGGGAAGACCTACTTGGCATGTAAGGTATTGTTGATAACCGACAAGAGGTTTGTACCTTGTGGAGTGAAAATCTCAAGAGGTTGTTTGGAGACTGGATGTAGGTCTGGAAAGACCGAACCAATATAAACCTCTGTGTTCATTATGTGCTTGTTCTTTGTCTCTCCCACCTTCTGTCTAATTAGATTTTAATTTCATATTTTACTCAAGTTAATCTTTATTTAATTTTTAATGACCCATTCACCCCCCATCTGGGTTATACATAGTTGGGCAACAACTCTGGGTTGGCTCCCTTGGTTCGACGTGTTACCAGTTCATTACACATAACTGTTTGGGGGTAATTAGTGCAAATTAAGGAAAATTAACAAGTAGAGAACATTTATAGGGAATAAACATCTGAATCATCTATACATAGTCCTAGTTAATTACAATCCCATCACAATAGTAAAAAATAATTACGAAGGATTTAGGAATTACATAACTATGAATCTCAAGATACATGTCCAAAAACAAATCTCAAATATAACTATATCATGTTAATATCACAACTATTGTGCACTCTAATCTAAAATTAATTTACACCCAAGAAGGGGTTGAGTCTCTAGAAGAGAACTCACTATTGTCCAAGGCAAGACTAACCCGGAGGGGGGGTGAATGGGTTAATAAAGTGGAAAGAGAGAGAGAGTGTGTCCTTGGACTTTTGTTTGAGGTAGCTAAAATAGTGCTTGGAAGCTTCCTCGGGTGCAGAACCTGCTTCTTGATCAGGGTCCTATAAATAACTTTAAACACAGGAAAGGAAACTGACTTTTCTTAGCCTTGTGTCAGTTAATTAGCATAAGTCCATAAAAGAATAATTGATTAAACTAAACAACTTTTTAGTTTGACAGACAGAAATAAAAGGTAAAGCAAAGTAGCTACAAAGAAGTCTATCAGTTAGAGATTCGGCGCAATTAAAGACAGTACATAGTAGCATCAAAAAGGTACACAATCTATCAGCTAAAGATATGACAAAGATCTTAGTCAAAAGTATACATAAAATATGCATTGAGGGTACTAGCTAACTGATTTAAAATCTTATAGGTAATCGTAACACAATTAGCAAGTATAATCGATGATGTAATCATTGTAAGTCATTCACTAATCTAAGTGAGAATTTGGTCATTAATCGAAGTTAAACCATTAATCGAAGTATATATGGCTCTCACTTAGATTATAGATATACATAGAGTTAAGGTGCTATAATCGTTAACTGAAATGGTCATTAATCGATTGAATCGATATAATGTTAATCAAAGACATAATCGAAGTAATATAATGTGAATCAATAAGGCATTAATCGATGTAACACTTAAGCGCAAATCGATCTCTATTGACTAAGTTAATCGAAGTAACATATAAAGCGTTAATCGGTGCCCAAGATACAATGATAATTGAAGTGGTTTTGAAAACGTTAATCGAAGTGAGACTTCCATTCTCATGTGTCTGATGTTGGAATATATGAGACCCTTTACCAAAATATTTGGAATATGTGAGACTTCCATTCAAAATGTTGCATTTATATCCCTCAATCTAATGGTTTGACATAAATACCCTTAAACTCACTAATATTTTGCATATATACCCCTCAATATACTAAAATCTTGCATTTTGTATCTCCGATATCTCCAACGCTGTCATGATTTATGCAATGTTTTTGACATATTTTGTTGAGATTAACCTAAGTTTGATGGAAGGGGCATAAATAGAACCTTTTGAAGATTGCAGGGGTATTGATGATAATATGTGAGAATTGGGGGTGTACATGTAATTTTACGGTATTTTTGAGGGGTATATATGCAAAAAACCCTTTTAATTTTGACTTTCCATACTGATAAAATCATAAATAACACGTGAATCATTTAGTAGTCGCACCACATGGATACAAAAGAAATGCTTCTAGAAGCGTAATGTTCGTTACGATTAATTTTGTGACATTACAATCTGGCATGGATTGCAATATCCCAATATTAGGGTGAGGGCACAATCCGACGACAGTTTTATCACTTCTTTTACAGTTTTGTTACTTCCTTTATAGTTTTATCACTTTTTGTTTATTTTTTTTCTTACTTCCTACATAGTTTTTTAACATTTTTTATACTATTTTATTTCTTTCTATATAATTTTATCATTTCATATATAATTTTATGAATTTATGTGCAATTCTATCATATTCACTTTTAACCCTTCGAGTACAGTTTATTATCATTTTTTGTTCATTTTTATCATTTTCTATACAAATTTTTATCACTTTTTATTTAGTCATCTTCAAAGAGAAAGAATACTTTTGAGATGAAAAAGATGTCATCTTCAAAGGAAGGTGATGAAACAGGATGAACAATAAATGTTGTCAAAAAATCAGTCTATACTCTTTTCTATAGTCAAGAAGTTAGAAAAAAGATGTACACGTGATACAATTTGATTAAATATTATAATTCACATCAACTTTGCTACATCATCTCCAGTATAACAAGTATTACTCTAAAAAGAGAGTCTCTAGTCTTCCCCTAGTTCCTTGTCACAAATGCTGCCCAAATTTATACAGAGAGAAGAAGGGTTCCACTAGAAGATGGAGGCAGTAGCTAGCAGTAGAGGTTTGTGACAGAATTTAATCTCTTAATGGATAGAGTCCAATATATTATGGGGCATAGAAGGAATGTTGTTGTTGAGGGGCTTTTTATGATTTTAAGTTTTGAATTTGTTTGTGCGCTTGATCTGACTTGTTTAGATGATTGTGATTATTCGTTTGACCCGATCTCAATACCCATAAATGAACAACATTAATTACATCTTCTAGAGAAGAAAATCCTTGATTAATCATCAGAAGAATTTAGCATAGCACCTTAAGAATGAATATTAAACAACATAAAGCAAGTTGCATTTAGATGTGATACATTGAATTTACAGGAGTTGCAAATTTTAGTTTTGATTTGAATTTTCCAGAAAGGATTTTTGAGAAAAATATCTCTAACTTATCTATTCTTTTTAGTTTGCAGGGTTGAGTATGCAGGTTACTGTGCAGGCGCAGACTCAGTTGACATTTTTTTGTCATTTAGCGTCTTTTCCTTAAAAATTCAAGGTAGACAGGCTTAGACCTCTTTTATTTTTTGAATGCAAATTTGAAACTTCAAATTCTTTGAACGGGTGATGGTTTGAACTCCATTTTTTGTTAAAATAAGTCAAATTAAACTTGTGCGACTAAAAAATGACTAATTCAGGTTTGAAAGTTTTTATGTTGACAAAAACTTGTGCAAAAGGCATTTGTTTCTTTTTTAAAAAAAATATGAGTTGCTTTTAAGCATCAAAGATCCAAGAACTTTAAGTTTTCATGACAATATGAACATTTAAAAGTTGAGTCTATGGTCTATTATAAAGTTGTAGACTCAATTTATTTAAAGGGTAGGAAATTGATCTTTTGTTTGTTTCTTTCAAAATACTTATACTGGACATATTTTAACTTATTTGGTTATGATTTCGGACATGAAGATGAGAGTAGCTCAAAACCACTATTTATTGCCATGGTGTAGTTGAGTCTACAGTAGGTTGGAGGAGAGAATGTAGACTCAAATTACTGGGGATGCTCAAGTGTCATATCCTGAATCTTGCAAAATTGGGGCCCAATTGGGGTTTAAAGTTGTGCTTCAAATTTTATGAGATAAGTAGATGTATTTTCGGAGTAGTAGAAAATCCAAATTCTTTGTGAAACAACAATTTGAAGAGCTAAGTCTACGCTTTATTGTATAGACTCAACTGGTTTTCAACTTATGATTGAAACACAGACTATTTTGAACCAAACTTTCAATGTAACTGAACCTTATGGCATGTAATAACTTGCTTGTGATATCCTTCAGCATTTTTTATGAAGTGTTTTGGAAAGAGATGATTTTTTTTTTCAATTTTTTGCTTAAAGTGAGTTTATAAAAAGGTGCACACTCAAATTAAACTGTGAAAACATATGGATTTTTTGTTTCTCCAAATTCCTTTGATCATATGGTTCATTTTTCATTAGAAAACTTTGTTCAAAAAGGGGTTTTATATGAAGAAAACATGTATAGTTTTTGTTTGGAAATGAGTCTGTGGCTGGGGTACAGATTCAACCTGTAATGAGTCGTAGACTCAAACTTGTCATGAGCATGGCTAGGGGGCTATGGCTTTCATACTCATCCTTTTTAAAATAATTTGGATCATTTTTATGCTTAATGGTTTCTTTCCATGTTAATTTTATGTTTTCTTTAGAAATTAAGTCTTGAGTCAGCAACAATTCTATAGATTCATGAAGTAACACTTGAGCTTGGACAAAACCTACACAGTCACAGGGTTAGTCAAGTTAATGGAAGGTTAGTTCATTCAAAAGAAGAAATTTTAAATCAGAGAAATATTTGTACTCTAATCCATTCTAAATCCTCATGGGTTTGAAGGTGCATACTCAAAATCCCGAGCATGCAACCAGTTTCATTCCTTCTTCAACTTAAGGTGGTTACTAATCACCACAAATTTCAGAAGTATGAGACTGGAAGGTCTCCAAAATTTGAGTGGTTACATTAAGTTTTTTAGGAGAATTTTCTTTGTAATAGGCTTTCTAATGATATGGGTATTTCATGAATTTTCATTAATCTTAGGCATCTTATTAGACATGAAATTGTCTTATATGGTAGTCTAAGTTGATTTTGCATCCCTCAATGATGAGCATTAAGAGAGATCTTGGAGATTCATGATAAGCCATATTATGAGACGGACCCTAAGGACTATTCCTTAAAAAAGCTCAAGTAGAACAGATGACTATAGAGGGTGGCTGCTAAGGGGGAATCGCCAAGCACAGTCATTCACCCCGGAGGGTGCCCTTGATACCTTCAAGGTGCAAGAAAATTTATGGAAAGCATTTCAATACACTCCTATATTAAAGAGAGTGAAGAACTCCTCTTATCTTTAGAATGGGACTTTCGGACCATCACTTTTGAAACTCTTTTATCAGGTTATTCTAGCATTGAAATTGCTACGACACTCTTCATAGAGCTCCTTATAAGAAACATCAGAAAACTCTTAACAATTTGTAAGAAAACTTAACAAAGATTTCAGTTAAACATAGAAGAAATTCAATTTGGAAACCCCAAATACCATCCTAGGGTAGACTGGAAGTCACCCTATGCATAGAAGAATTTAGAACATAGTTTTAGAAGAGACTTAAATTAATGAAACAGGAAAGTGTGCAGACTCAAATCTGCAAACTAGTTTCTCATGCATAGACTTTAAGAATAAGTGAGACCCGCTGAAATCCATACAAAGAAGACTTAAAATTTAGAAGAAAAGGTGTCCAACACATCCTACTCGAATTTCTAAAGAAATAGGCCTTTTAACCTTATGAAAAACTAATAAACATGTGGCCAGATTTTAACATAGGGGCTCTACATTGTATGGCAAATATTGGGAGATTTGTTCCTTCGCAAGCCTACCTCCAATAGGTGGAGGGGCTCTCTCCAGTACCCCTATGGCCGAAGGCATGGCCCATGGCAAGGAGAAACATCCATTGAAAAAAGAAAATATCGAAAGGACTTAATTCATTATAGGGAGATTATCTTGAATGGTAAATGTTGGGGGGTCTACGCCTTTGAAAGCCCACCTCCAACATATAGAGAGGCCATCTCCAGTACCTCATGGCTAGAGCCATGGACCATTGCAAGGAGAAACATCCATGAGAATCAAGACGGTAAAATCAACTAACTTGAATGGATGAAAAGAAGAAGATGCAGAAATTTTAGAGGCTCTTTAATGGTCTTTAGTTAAAGTGGGATCATTGCCCATACAATGGACATCCCCCAAATCAAACCATGATGTATAAAGACCTCAAAACTTAGCAATGAAATTATCAAACATGATAATCTAGAAACTAGAAATTTGGATAGATTTGGGTATTAGGCCACTCCAATAGGCTTTTAAGGGGTTTTAGAACTAAGAGAGGCCTTTCCCATGATGTTAGGAGACCCTCCTAGCCATTCCCCACATGAACAACTATAGTTATTAAGCATGAAACCTCACGTTAAAATAAAAAATCAACAAAAATCTTAAAATAGGGACATGTTTCTCATTCCATTTTACCAAAAAGAGGCATACAAATTGTAAGATAGGTATGGAGAAGATAGAAGAAACATCAAACTAGTGAAATTCAAAGAAAACTATAAGCATCAAGGACTCTCGGAGGCTTCTCACATCTTTACTATAACCCCTTTGGGTGGCTTAGGTAGGGGACGGTTCTCTCCCTTCCTCTTCTTTTTTATCTCTTCTTTTTCTTTTCTTTTCTTGGGTTTCTTACTGGTGGGAAAAAGAAAATGGAGCTCTTCTTCCCCTTCTTTCTTCTTCTTCTTTCCCTTTCTTTTTCCTCTTCTTCTTTCCTCTTTTTTGTGGTTTGTGTGGTCCGATTCTATATGGGGGCAGAACCTTTCCTTTAATAGTTTTAGCCTTCACCTTCTTTTGGAGACAAAATAGACATACTTTCTAGGGAGGGTAATAAGGGGATATGCTACAATCATTAGGCTGTAAATGAGGTGAGGTTACATGCTCTTTTTTCGTTCGCCCTCCCTATCTTTTCACCTACTCTATCTCTTAGAGGTCTTTTTACTTTTTGTCACTTAGGGAGGTCTTTTGGATATAAAAATTATCTATTTTCTTCTCTTTTTTCTTTCTTGCACAGCAAGTATAAAGTGTACACCTGGACATAGACAACTCACCAGCTGTTGGGCTTCTGCTTATGTGCTTGACCCTTGTTTGGAAGTTAGAGAACAAGCCCATTAAGCAGAGGCTTTTGCTATCTGAACCAGACCTATTAGAGCCAAACACAGGCCGGTTCTTGACCTTGGATTTGTTAAATTTTCAGTGACAGCAGCTATCTATTAGCATACATGTTTTTAACTCCATTAAGAGAAAAACAAGAGTGCAATGATGTCTACATGTTGTCTAGGGATGATATATAATAATGTCTACATGTTTTCTAGGGTCGTGGCACTCCTCGGTTCCACAAGATAGCAGGAAGAGGAGAGAGAAAACATAATGTGTGGGACCTGGCAACGATTTTGGAGGATCGTGTTACGTATTCACCGGTTCCACAAGATAGCAGGAAGAGGAGAGAGAGAGTGTGTGTGCAATATATGCCCAAACGTTAGAAGTAATTGAAACACCCCATAGATCCTCGTGAGCACGCGTTGAGAAACCAGTAGACGGATGCAATTTTTGGTTACACTCTTTTTCCATTGTTGTTATTCTAGTAGCTGCTCCTCTCTCTCTCTGTCTCCTTCTCTTCCCGAGTGCTGTTAGTTCTTGTTTGAGTTTCGATATCGAAGAATTGTTGTTCCCTTTAAATACATGTATGAGCATGTGCCAAGGTGGCAGAACCCGTGAGTAGATCTTGGAGGCATTATGCGGGTTCACGGGGTGTTAATTTTAGGGGTCCGGAGGTTTGCAGAAAATCTGATTTGTTGATAACGTGTGGACTTATCACTTATTTAACTTCTACGTGTCTGCATTAGCGGAATTCATGCTGCTAATTATGGAGAAGAGGACGCCTCAGTACACGTTTCTACCGGAGTCCAGCAGTCTTAGAAGGAGAGCCTCCAAGTATTTGCCAATTTTGGAGATCAGGATCTTTTGCAATGTTTAGTCTTCTCCTTCTCTCAGTATTATTGGACTTCAACTTAAACATGTACTGAGAAGATCTCATCTCTTAATTTTGTATGGACTTGAATTTTGCATGCAAACTTATTTATATGATTGGAAGTTACCGTCACAAGTGTCACACAGTGTCGAAATATAAGTCATTGAATGGGATCCTTTTAATTAGGAGTAATAATTGAGTTATCTTATAATGTAAGATGTTTTTAGTCTACATAAATAGATGGCACATGAGTTGGACATGGGTTGAAAAGTTTTTTTATAAGTGGGTGAAACAAATGTTAAATACGGTGTAAGATTTTGAATATGACAAATATATGCATGTAGGCATGATAAATACACCTTGAACATGACAAATATTATTTATCATGCTTATATATTATTTGTCATGTCTGAAAAATATTTGTCATCTCTATGTATTTGTTTAGGCGACATAAATATTTTATAGGGGTGACAAATATTTTGTGGGTATAATAAATAATAGTTATTATGTCTTCACATGTGTGTACAAATTTACGAGCATGGTAAATATTTTTCATGTATGATAAATAATTCGTAGATAAAACAAATACTTTTATCATGTCCACATGGATTTGCCATGTCCAAAACCTTACACCGTATTTAATACTTGTCTAGACCACTTATAAGAAAAACTTCCCAACTCATGTTCTACCTATCTACGTGAGCTAATGACGTCCTGCATTGTAAGATGATTCGACCTATTGTATTGATCCTCTCTCAATGTAACAAGTATTACTCTTCAATTAATTAACGTTACTTAAACAAAGCGACCTGAGATAAAAACCTGAGTTTGGTCCTCAAGTGCATCTTATTTCCCTGTGACATCGGCATCCTGAAAGAACATGTGAACACAATGTCATGATTATAGGTGATTCATGTGATGTTTCTGGTTTACATTTCACACATTGTGTTTTGTTAGACGCAATCAGGGTGTCAAAATGTGTCTAGATCTGTTAACATGTATATCTGGACTCATTTTGATGCAGTAACACATCAGGATCGGCTCCAACTGGGGTCGAATTCACCGGAATCGCCACCTTCTTGCAGAATTGGATCTCAGAAGGGATGAATCAAGCAATAAATGGGCTCGGCCCATTTTCTGCCCACGATGGACATTAGACAGATGAAAGGAGGGTGTGGGGCGGGACCCACTTAAGGAGAGGAAGGAGTGGGGTGCGGTCCAGTGGCGGACACAGAAATTTTGTCCAGTGAGGTCACTGGAACATTAAGTCGTAAATAAAGTTGGGTCAATGAAATCTTGGATTAAATTATATGGGGTCTTAGATTAGGCCGGTTAGATCCTAGATTGAACCAGTAAAATCCTAGACATACTACTTTACATTAAGACAATAGACTTAATAAAATTCAGTGGGATCCTAAGACCCTACTAAATATGGCTTCATCCGCCACTGGACCGTCCCCTTTCTCCCACTCTTGTGCCTCCTCTCTCTCACGTAACTAGAGAGAGAGGACGTGACTATTCCCTTCTCAATTTGAATGAGAGAGAGAAGGAGAGTCAGTCTTTGGACGGGCCTCCGAGCCGCCGAGTGATCCTTCGTGTGGATCTACTTCATTTTCTCTCCTTGTTAACGAACGAAGAAATAGAAGTGGAGTTCAGGGGATTTTAGTAATACTTGTTGTGGTTTGCTTTAAAATAATTTTTCAAGTATTAGACTTTGCTTAATCAAGCCATATAATAAAATTAGTGAATGGGTTATCTTTATTTGTATTAAATACTTTGTGATAATTCTAAAAAAAATCGACTTTCATAAATTTATTTGTCATGTGAATTATTCGATATTCATGTTGATGTGAATAAATTAAATAATGTGATAAATATTTTTACGTAGATAACGTCAATGACAACACATAAAATTAATATTTATTCGTGTTGTTAGTTAATTAATTAAGTCTATGCGTGTTTATAGAATCATTTTGTTATTGTGCATATTAGTTTAGCGGCAATTGTTTTCTTCAATTAATGGCCTAAAAATATGCAATTGTTGACTTAATCAATATGCATAACCACATTTGCTATCATGTTATTTAAATGATCATGCTGTAAATTAGAATAATTTTTTTTACATGATCATTTATATGTTTGTCAATGATAGGATGAATATGATATATTTGACTAGCAAAATATCATGGAATATAGCTGTTTTTCTTTACTGAGAATTGTTGTCAAGTAGTGCCACTTAAAACATAATAAGTGATATAGTGATATTATGTGCTATTTCCATGAAATAAAATGTAGATATGCAGCTTTAAAATAGTTGGCCATTAATGAGAGAAGTTAAAATTGTGCCTCATATTATAAAATTTGCTCGAAATCATGTTGATAAAGTTGAGTTACCTTAAAGTTATCGGGAGATAATTTTAGTATCTCAGATCTAAATTTCCATCACGATTGTTAAGATAACTTAATATTTATTAGTCTAAATTTTTAGAGACAAATTACGATATGTAAACAATGTCAACTTAGCTCTCTATATTTGTTTTATATAGTAATTCATCATAGCCACAAACAATGTGATTGCTCCTAACAAAGCGTAACAAATTAAACGCCGCAAATTATGATATATCGCACCCCAAGATCCAATACCTGCTAAATGAGTAGGAGCTACTGGAACTGTTATGCCCTGGACACTAAACCCATGTTATGTTATTAATAGGCCTTGATTTACTAAGCTTATTTGATTAATTTAATAGGATTTAATTAATTAGTCACAATTAGATTTAAATAAGCCTAATTAAGTTAATTAATAGGCTGAAACGATTTAAATATATTTAATATTTATTTAATAATATAATAATGAGTTTAGAATAGATAAGCAATTAGTCAAGCCCAATAACACCCAATAAGCCTACTATGACCTAAATAGAAAACTAGATGGTTTCCAACACTTGGTCAAATTTCAAGTCCTGTAAACTGTGTGACGGCAACATATTAGAGATACAATACCTTAGTGCACAAAATCATAAAATTTACATAGTGGATATGGTTGGAAAGAACATACAAAGGACTATAACTTTATCTAAAAGACTTTTAGCTAATTCAGTTGTTAAAGGAGTCAAATTCAGAGAGTTTTATTTGAGGAAACTCACTATGTGTGAAAATTTAGGTTTCTAATTGTAAACGGATTCACTTTACTTGTTGACTAAGATACCATCTATTGGAGTTCAACTCTGCAATAAAGAGAACTTAATTTGGATAGTACTAGAAAAGAAAGATATATAAATAGAGCCTTAAGGTTGTGTGTGAGTCCTCTTGCACGCAATTCTAAGTTTAAGGTAAAAACATATTGTTCTTTGGAAAGAAGGAGGGTATTTCTTGGTTGATTCTTTTGGGAGTTTAATTCTAATCAATGTTTTATATTATTGAAAGCTTTAAAGACATAAGAAGAAACTTAGACAAGGGAGAAATTGTGGATAGCTTCAAGAGAAGTTAGGATTTGAGATCGGTTCTTCGCATTCTAAAGCTGTGTTATCATAACCCATCAAGTGATTGTTTTTTATTGAATAAAAAATTAATATTTTAACTTTAAAAATGGTCAAAACGTGTTTCTAGAATCATATTCTTTAATTATATGATTTGAATTCCCACTTTGCTTCATCAATTTTGGGCAAAAACTATTAATTCCTTATGTTCAGTTTGAAATCCACAACGGACGACAATTATCTCTGCCATCTACGATTTCTGAATGACAGTAGTGAGTGCCGTCTAGTTTGAACTAGACAACAGTGACTCTTGTCGTCTGTACTTCTGAACGGCAGCTAGTTACACCATCCGGAAATCTTGAACGGCAGTTAAGTTTGCCGTCCAGTTTATTATTTAGACTCCGTCAATTTACATTTTTGAACCAACTTTGATTAGTCATATCTTTATGATTGAAATCTAATTGATCTATAATTTTATCCACAGACTTTGTTTTGATGAGGTCTAAGTGTCTCACATTTCGTAATTTTTGAAATTTTTTTTACCATTATTCTGTTATTTATTCAATTGGCCAAAATCTACTCAAGTTCTACACATGCTACTTGGTATTCTAAATCATTCATTTGATATTCAATTTATATGAAACTTTGTACACATGTTTCTTTTGATCTATTTGTCACATCCACCTGTTTGGGTAATTTCTGGAAATATTTGATATCTTTGACTTTATTTATTGATTTTCAGCTATGAAAATAGGTTTTAATGGTCGAAAATTATATTTGTTATTCAAAAAATCCTAGGAAAATTATGTTAACCATTTTATATGTCTAGTAACCTATTGGTGTCAGCTTTACTTTGATTTTATGATATATGACTATGTTGGCTTTTTAAGTGATTCTTTTGTATATAAAAATATGTATTTTGACTCTTATATGTAAGTATCAATTTATCAAATTAATTTTTAGATTTATGATCATTATAAAATCTCTGTAAAATATTTGTGCCATATTTTTTTGATATATGTTTGGACATTGTCATTTTAAGGAGATTGGGACTCATTCCATAAGGTGAGTTCTACTCGTGAGAAACATAAAAAATCTCAGTGATTGTATATTTATTTTCAGTTATCCGAAGTAGAACTATAGACTCCCCAGCTATACATGTGTCATGACCTTAGCATACTTACCTATATATTTTGGTATATATTTTGTTCAGCTCCTTATAAGGTGGTTAGATGTATGTCTTTTTTATAATAGTTTGTGATTCGTTTGACACATAATTATGAAATATAATTCATTGTTAAGATCATTTGAATTCAACTTATATTTAATTTAGTTCGTTCCTTTGAAATCTACTTTTCAGTTATCTTTTGAATTGTTCATAATCCTCTAATCTTTGACATGTTCATAAGTATGATTTGATTTGATATGATAACCTACTATACTATGATGATTTGATATGTAATATGTTCAGTTCGGTATGTGTTTTTATTTAATTAATGTTTAGTAGATTTGTTAAGTCAGATATGATTCTGATCATGCCAAACATACTGTATGTTAGTTGATCTATTCATGCTATTAAAAAATATATGTGATTTGATAAATCTATATTTAACCATATTTTTGTATCATGATCTTATTTTATATATATAACTGTGCATCATGACTAGTTAGTTATTACTTGATTTTGACTATTATATTGTTTAGCATTTGATGGGTTGGATTTGCTTACTGAGTGGTTGTACTCATAAAGTTTATTAAATATTTTTTAGAATCTAAGGAGGAGGAGTTAACAATTGAGGAGTTTTGAAGGTCATTTAGGTTTAGATTTAATACTTACTTAGATTTGATGTAGTAGGGATCATGAGCGAGTAGGGATCATGAGCGAGTTATACACTTTTCTATTTTTTTAGTGAGTTGAGTGATTTTATTTCTACTAAATATTTGATGTTATTTAAGAAAAATGATAATGATGTTGTTATTTGTAAAACAATGACATTGGCAATGAAAAGTTATATGTGGGTATTTGATGGTAAGTGGCATTATAAATTATTTTAATTATTTGTATTTCATCATTCATTTTCGATTTGTATGATATTTGGTTATGTAGTTACGTAGCTTGAATGCGAAGTGAGTCCAAATGACTGAACCGGGATAAGGGCGGAACAATGTGGTAGTGCATATGAATCATGAAAGAACATTAACCATTGTCATCTGATTTTAAGTCATACCAATTGATATTAAGAGTGTAGGTAGGCTAGTGTGGGTAGTCTGATCTTAGAATAAAATGACTAATTAGGCTCTACTGAGTTTTCAGAATACGGCTAGGGTGGTTAGGGAATACGACTGCAAATTTTAAATGTAACTAGTTTTGACAAGTACTAGAAATTAGAGACACAAATGGGATTGGTCACATCTTCTTAAGGAGGAAAGTCAGCTAGAGAAGGAATTATGTGCTACCCATAGATTTGCTAAGTCATGAGAAATTTGATTTATTACTATCACAGCCCTGACTAACCATCTAATGAAGATAGATACATATTCATAGAAGCCTACAAGCCTACATCTTTGACATGATAGATTTTGATATTATATTGGGTATGGACTTTCTCTAGAGACATGATGCCTTGTTAGACAATCGTAGAAAGAGCGTTATATTCTGAGGACTTATGTAGGAGGAATTTTATTTATAATGTCTGAGGCATAAGTTAGGAAGGATATTTAACTCTACAAGGAAGGTAGAGATGTTGATTAGTAAGGCGTGAAGCATTCTTGACTAGTGTGGTGATTGATAATAACACAATCAAGATAGTGCAGGATATTGAGGTGATTTAAAACTTTTTCGATCTGTTCCTTAACAATTAGTCAAGTTTTCCACCATCACAGTAGATCGATTTTACCATTGATCTTATGCTACCGACAACACCTATTTCGAAAGCACCATACAAAATGGCTCATACTGAGCTCACATAATTGAAGAAGTAACTGCAAGAACTTATGGACAAAGGCTTCATATGTCCAAGGGTGTCACTGTTGGGTTCGCTGTATCGAGATCCGACCAAAAAATGCAGCGAAATAAAATATTCGGGATCGGATCTATCCCGTTTCGATTGTAGAAATAAAACCGGAGTAAATCGGATTTACCTTGCGCGGATTCGAATCCGCGTTCGTTTTATGGTTCCGTTAGAGCGATGCCGCAAGTCGCGCAGATGCCCGACCTCTAGCGGTATCCACGCGGTTCTCCTTGCGATGGATCGTCCTCGCTTCCTCGCTCAATTCGACGTTCGTGGATCCTGTCTGGCTTCGCGTAATCCGCCGCGACATGCGGATTCAGAATCTCCTGTCGGACGGAAGGCGGAGCGGTTGGGAATTGAAGCGGAGCCTCCAGAGGGCCGGCCTCGTGTCGTGCGTCTGGAAGAGAGGATAGAGATGGAACGATGGCTAGGTTAGGGTTGCTGGCCTCCGACGTAGTATCCGTTCTTTTATAATAAGTATGTTTGCAGTTTTTCGTAAAAGCCCATACTTATCCGAAATCCTGTCGGATTATCCATCGACTTGAAAACTATTTGCGTGTGACCCTCTAGGCCTAAATACTAGTCCAGTTAATAGCCCATTAAGCCCAGTAACCTTTTACTGACCCACTGAATTAATTAATATCCTTATATTCAATTAATCAACCGAATTTATTGTCCCACAATAAATTCAGACGGACTTTCGATCACGTTGGATGCCAAGCAACATCGGGTGATCCTAGATGGCACTGGGGTTATCGCAACCCTCTATTGGAACCTTTCTGTCATCGGTTAGCGCGCGGATATAATCTTTCACCCGTGCAATGTTCCCGAATCGACCTAAGGTATGGTTTACTATTAAACCCTATTCGGTCGATTCACTTGAATCAGATGCCGCTAATCTGAATCCGATAACTCCTTATCGAACACAGAGTCCGTTTTGGCCAGGGACTTTAAGCGCATCATTCCCAGAACATTCTCTCTCAAACTACCAAGAGCAGATGATCCCGTATTGAACACACCATTACCTTCGAAGGTATTTCCCTGAACCCGATCGCTTGACTTATTGATAACCCATGGTTAGGGATTCGTTAGTCAAGGTCAAAGTTCAGAAACCTACCAACAAGATATATTTGGCGTCTCAGGTCCAAGGATCATCCACGCAACCGTGACAAAAGAATCGAGCTGGTTAACAGTGAGGTGTTTACCATTCAGCGATTCATAGTCGAATCAGTTCAGTGAACTCATTCGCCAATGAGCACCTACAGGTCCAGCATAGTGTCTCTACACAAGTGACTTATAGGATCAGTCATCCTCATCATATGAGCTGAAGTAACCTATACTAGTCTATCCGGATGTTCAATGTCCTATCTCAAACATCCTATGACTAGGAACAATTAAGAACATGTGTTTATAAGTCTTCGGTCCCATAATTATGATCTCATCATAATCCGAAGATTGTTGCACATGTTCATGGACTTCATCGTGATACGATAAACATAAATCGAATTAATTACATACAATGAATTATTGCCATTTATTAATAATCTGAATCAGTACATAGTATCGAATTGGCTTTGAGACCATCTAGTACTAACAATCTCCCACTTGAACTAAAGCCAATCACTTTTATATAGAATACCCATATTCTCTAAGCGACGCTCAAAAACATTTTAAGACAAAGGCTTTGTAAGTGGATCTGCTATGTTGTCGGCTGAAGGAACTCTTTCCACCACGACATCTCTTCGAGTTATAATCTCTCTGATCAGATGAAAGCGCTACAGAATGTGCTTCGACTTCTGATGAGACCTCGGCTCTTTCGCTTGAGCAATCGCTCCATTGTTGTCACACAGCAGTGGGATGGGACCAGATATGCTTTCCACCACACCAAGATCGCCGATGAATTTCTTCATCCATACAACTTCCTTGGCAGCTTCAGCAACAGCAATATACTCGGCTTCCGTTGTCGAATCAGCAGTGGTTTCCTGTTTGAAAATTTTTCAGCTCACTGCTCCCCCGTTGAGTATGAAAACAAATCCTGATGTTGACTTGTTGTCGTCAGGATCAGACTGAAAACTCGAGTCAGTGTATCCTTGCAGCTTTAAGTCTCCTCCTCCATAGACTAGAAACAGATCCTTAGTCCTTCTCAAGTACTTAAGGATACATTTCACAGCCTTCCAGTGTTCATCACCTGGATTTGCATGATGTCTGCTCGTAACACTTAGAGCATATGCTACATCAGGTCTGGTACATAGCATGGCATACATGATGGACCCTATGGGAGAAGCATAGGGGACTTTATCCATCACAGCCCTCTCTTCAGGTGTCTTGGGAGACTGACCTTTAGAGAGTGAAATTCCATGTCTCATCGGTATGAGACCTCTCTTGGAATTTTCCATGCCAAACCTTTTGACAATGGTTTCTACGTACATTGATTGAGTTAAAGCAAGCATTTTCTTTGATCTATCTCTATAGATATGTATTCCTAATACGTAAAATGCTTCTCCCAAATCCTTCATGGAGAAGTTCTTTGACAGCCATACCTTTATTGATGACATCATTCCTACATCATTCCCAATGAGTTGGATGTCGTCAACGTAAAGAATTAGAAATGTGATTGCGCTCCCACTGTTTTTCTTGTATACACATGGCTCATCTTCATTCTTAATGAAGCCATAAGATTTGATCGCCTCATCGAAACTTATGTTCCAGCTTCAGGAAGCTTGCTTCAGTCTATAAATGGACCTCTGCAACTTGCATACCATGTTTGGAGATTCTTTGGATGTGAATCCTTCTAGTTGTACCATATACACCTCCTCCTCAAGGTTTCCATTGAGGAATGCAGTCTTCACATCCATCTGCTAGATTTCATAATCATGGTAGGTAGCAATGGCGAGAAGAATTCTGATAGACTTAATCATAGCAACGGGTGAAAATGTTTCGTCATAGTCAACACCTTATCTTTGACGATAGTCTTTCGCCACTAATCTTGCTTTATAAGTCTCAATACATCCATCTGCACCGATCTTTCTTTTAAAGATCCATTTGCAGCCGATAGGTACTATACTATCGGGTAAATCTTCCAAGTTCCAAACTTGGTTGATGTACATGGACTGTATTTCAGAATTCATGGCTTCCTGCCATTTCTTGGCCTCTGGACTTTCAATGGCCTCCTGATAAGTCTTAGGATCATCATTCTCATTATAGGGTATCCTTGAAACATCCAAATTAATATCTCCCACATATCTTTCTGGTGGTTTAGATACTCTTTCAGACCTACAAGGTTCCTGTGTATCATTTTGAATAGGTTCAGAAACTGACAGTTCATCTGATGAACCATTACCAATTTGCGGGTTTGGAATTTCTTCCAAAATTACTTTACTCCCACTATCCTTCTGGAAAATATAATATTCTTCCAGAAAGATAGCTCTCCTGGCCACAAACACCTTTTGTTCGCCAGGATGATAAAAGTAATATCCATAAGTTTCCTTTGGATATCCCACAAATCTACATTTGTCAGTTCTTGACTCCAGCTTATCTGCGTCATGTTTTTTAACATGAGCAGGACATCCCCAGACTTTAACATGTTTAAGGTCTGGTTTCCTCCCATTCCATATCTCATATGGAGCGGTTTCAACAGATTTGTTGGATACCTTGTTCAGGATATACATAGCCGAGCTAAGTGCATATCCCCATAAGGACACTGGTAATTTGGACATGCTCATTATGGATCGCATAATTTCCATTAATGTGCGATTTCTCCTTTCTGATACGCCATTCATCTGAGGTGTATAAGGAGGTGTAAGTTGAGAAAGGATACCATTATCCTTTAAGTATTTAATGAACTCAGTGCTCAAGGATTCACCACCCCGATCAGATCGGATGGTTTTTATACTCTTTCATGTTTGTTTTTCTATTTCATTCTTAAATTCTCTAAATTTCTCAAAGGCTTCAGATTTATACTTCAATAAGTATATATATCCAAATCTTAAGTAATAATCAGTGAATGTAATGAAGTATGAAAAACCACCAATGGCTTGGGTTGACATAGGACCACATACATCTGAATGTATGAGTTCTAATATGTTTTTGGCTCGTTCTCCAGTTCCACTAAATTGAGACTTAACCATTTTACCCATTAAACATGACTCATAGGTTGCATATGATTCATAATCAAATGGATCCAAGTATCCATCTTTATGCATCCTTTGGAGTCTGTTTTCACCAATGTGTCCAAGCCTACAATGCCATAAGTAGGCTTTGTTTATTTCATACTTACTTCTATTAATTGAAGAATCGATATGTAAATTTTCATGAGACACATTTAATAGATACAAACCATTGGATAATATAGCAGAAGCTATAAATTTATTTCCAAAATAAATTGAACAACTATTGTTCCCAAAATTTAAATTGTATCTAATTCTATCTAAACATGAAATAGAAATGATGTTCCTTATTATGCTAGGTACATAATAACATTCATCTAATGAAAATGTGTCTCCGGATGGTAGCTTGAGCTTCACTGTCCCTACAGGGATTGCTGAAACTCTTGCGCCGTTACTTAGCCTCAGCTCCACCTCGCCGGTCCTCAGCTTACATCTTCTTGTCAGTGCCTGTAACGACCCGTCACCCTATAATCGGGGATCCGATTACTAGATGGGTACCGAATCATTAATTTGGAACTAAACCAGGATCTAGATAAGTCTGGGAAATAAATAATAAACTAAGCTAAATATTCATATCGCATTGAATTGAAAAGAAAGTGCAAGAATTAAAAGTTATTACAATGCAACTCGACACAGCAAATAATTATATACTCGAACTGAAAAAAAATAATTAAGCGTACAGGCCAGAAATAAAATAACAACTACGTCGGGGCATACCCCGGAACAACGACTGCTGGCGCGCAACCCAAAGCAGCACTCTCCTCGCTAAGCCTGCCTGGAACCCTCACCTGAAAACCGCAGGGGTGAGTCTCAACGAAAAGACTCAGTAAAGATCCTTCGATCCCCACCGCCCACTCACGCACCCACAAGTGCAGTAACACAGCTAAAGGTAGAGTAAGCAAGTAAAGCAGTAATTACTACTCATGAATCTCGATATAAATCATGTGCATTCGAAATGTGACATGCATATCTCTAAAACCATTCTACCAGGGAGCCTACAACCAACGTCTCGGCAAAACACGCCAACCACACAACCGAAAGTGGGAAACACCGACCCGCTGAGACCAAACAGTAACCCCTCGGATAGCACGCTAGCTACTCCGGCCCAACAGGCTCAGGTGGTTACTCCTTCCCCCAGTACGAGTGACACTTCACAGGTACCTTTCCGACACCGGTACTAACTAATCCTGGGGTTCACCAGGTGACCCTCTCTCACTAGGCGTCACCCCACCACTGCTCCCACCGGCGCTGTGTCGCACACACACCGACATAGGGTGACAAAGCGCTACAATTGTCACTCTAGGTCCACGGTCGCACGAAACATAGCACGGTGCGATCCGATCACACAGAAATCCTCATCCTCGAGTGTGATTTCAAACATGTAATCAACCGAACTATCTAACAGTGTAAACACATATTAATAGCATGAATTAATGTGATTCTGTCTTGAATCGCGTCACCCAAGGCTGACGCCATTCAAGCCTCCTAAACTGGTTCATGAAATCTCGGCCTCAGAACATGGCCTAAAAAGCGTCGCCACAGGTAGCCGCCTTTTGAAAAGGCGTCGTTGTCCCTCGTCGCCTGATATCGACAGAAGCAGGGACAGGCTACAGGATACTTTCTACTAAAACGCGTCGTTCACGCAAGTCGCCTTTTAAAAAGACGTCGCTGTCCCTGGCCGCTTGTCAGTCCAGCGACAGAGTCTGTTAATGGAGCTAAATCGCGTCGTTGGTGAGCGACGCCTTTCTAAAAGGCGTCGCCGTACCTCGACGCCATTTAGTCCCGACAGACAGGTTCTCCCTTCCGCCTTCCCCAATTCACGAGGTGGGATTTCTCCCCCAAAACGTACAAAAGCCACAAAACATAGAGGGGAAGGAGGAGAACCTAACTACCCATTAGCACACCCCATTTCTTATTTCATGCATTTAGCATTTTCACCTCAAAAGCACCCCTAAACATGCTTAAAAGCGGGAAAACATACATGCTTCAAAACGAGAAAACATGATTTTAAGATGAAACACCACGGGGATCGTCACCCTACCGGTTACTTGAACTCCTCCAAGCTCTAAGCTGCCAACCCGTCTCGCCCCATGCCGCTGCCGGTACCGCCGAGGACGCCGTTACTCCACCGGGACGTTGGCCGCCGTCCGGAGAGAAAACGCCGCGGAGGAGGTGGTGGCGGTAGTGGTGGGAGTTAGGAGGTCGATGGAGTTGAGGGAGAGATGAAATGGTCGGAGGAAGAGAAGGAGGGGTAGGAGGAATCGCCAGAGCTATCGGAGAAGAGAGGAGAGAGAAGAGAGAGGAGAAAATGAGGAAAAGGAAGGAGGGTTCGTGGGGTTAACCAGAAATTGGGTAAAACGCGTTGTGCGGCACGGACGCCTATCAGTTGACATGACGGGCCATACTGACAGAGACTCTGGAACGCGTCGCCTATCAAAGATGTCTTTCAGACGATAAGACCGGCACCGTACACTGACAACCCAGGGTCGTACTCTGAATGGCGTCGTCCATCAAGGACGCCGTTCAGAGGACACGATAGGGGCCGTACTCTCGCGGCCTGAAGCCTGCCCACGTGGCGCCCACGTGGCACAACAGCAACCAAGCTAAATGGCGTCCAGACAGCAAGACGCCGTTCAAAAGGCGTCGTGCATCCTAGACGCCATTTAGGCGACACTCCCCTGACCCATTAGGGCCCAAACCAGGGGATCCGACCCAAATACTGACCCGATAACCGGATCCGAAACCTCAGTCCTTACATTCTCCCCCCCTTAAAAGAATTTCGTCCACGAAATTACCTGTTACGATTAACGAGGTCGAAACATAAGGATACAAGTTCATAAGGGGACTTACGAGAAAAGGTAGGGAAACTGCTCCCGCATCTCGTCCTCGCGCTCCCAGGTTGCCTCGCCCCCGGAGCGGTACTGCCAAATTACCTTAACCAGAGGTACAACCTTATTCCGAAGGACCTGTTCCCTGCGATCCTCAATACGTACTAGAAACTCTGGAAAGGACAAGTCTTCAGCGACTTCCAACTCTGAAAATTCTAAAACATGAGATGGATCCTGAATATATCTCTTCAGCAAGGAAACATGGAACACATCGTGCACCCCTGCAAGACTGGGCGGCAAGGCTAGCTGATACGCCGTTTCCCCAATTCGTGCAAGAATGGGAAAAGGCCCAACATATTGCGGACTCAGCTTACCTCGCTTCCCGAATCTCATCACACCCTTAGAGGGCGAGACTCGGAGAAACACATGGTCCCCAACCTCAAACTCAAGCGGTCTCCTCCGGATGTCAGCATAACTCTTCTGTCTGCTCTGAGCTGCAATCAATCTCTGCTGTACCACTCTGGCAACCTCAGCACACTGCTGTACCAACTCGGGTCCTGCTATCTGCCTCTCGCCAATCTCGGACCAATTCATAGGGGATCGACACGGTCTCCCGTACAAGGCCTCGTAAGGCGCCATGCCGATACTAGAATGATAATTGTTGTTATAAGCAAACTCCACTGTAGACAAGTGTTGTTCCCAAGAACCTCCCCAGTCTAGGCAACATGTCCTGAGCATATCCTCCAAAGTCTGAATGGTCCTCTCCGATTGCCCATCAGTCTCAGGATGATAGGCCGAGCTGAAGGCCAACTATATGCCCAAGGCCTTCTGAAAACTCTTCCAGAACCTAGAAGTAAACCTCGGATCCCGGTCTGACACGATGGATAAGGGCACCCCGTGCAGAGAGATGATCTGATCCACAAACAGCTTAGCCAACTTACCAACTGACCAGTCCTTCTTAATAGCCAGGAAGTGTGCCGACTTGGTCAATCGATCAACAATGACCCAGATCGCGTCTCTTCTGCCAAGGGATACAGGTAATCCCATCATGAAGTCCATAGTCACATGCTCCCATTTCCATTTCAGGATCGGCAAAGGCTGCAACAACCCTCCTGGTCTCTGATGTTCTGCCTTAACCTGCTGACAAGTCATGCACCTAGCCACATACTCAGCCACATCCTTCTTCATACCAAGCCACCAAAAGTGCCTTCTCAAACAATGATACATCTTAGTCGTTCCCGGATGCACTGCATATCTAGAATGGTGCGCCTCATCAAGGACACTCCTGCGCACGTCCTCCTCGGTCGGAACATAGAGCCTGCCTCTAAACCTGACTGTATCATCATCCCATAATTCCACATTTGGTCTCTGGAGAATCTGCAGTAACTCTACATCTGCCCTCTGTGCCTCAATCACGGCATGGTACACTGCTGGCCTCACAGTTAAGCTGGCCAACACGGCTCTATCAGCCTCACGTGGAACCCGAAAGGAAGATTCCACAACCTGCTCAAATAATCTCCATTCTCGAACCATGAGATATGACACGACCGTCTTCCGACTCAAGGTGTCTGCCACCACATTCGCCTTGCCCGGATGATAAGAAAGGTCGAGGTCATAATCCTTGATGAATTCCATCCACCTGCACTGCCTCAAATTCAAATCCCTCTGCGTGAATACATACTTTAGGCTCTTGTGATCTGTAAAAACCTGAAATTTCTTTCCATACAAATAATGTCTCCAAATCTTCAGTGCAAATACCACAGCTGCCAACTCCAAGTCATGGGTGGGATAGTTCTCCTCATGCTTCTTCAGCTGTCTAGAAGCATAGGCCACAACCCTACCATGCTGCATGAGAACTGCACCCAAACCTCGACGTGATGCATCTGAATAAACTACAAATCCACCTGAACCTGATGGAAGCACCAACACTGGAGCCGAGGTGAGGTGAGTCTTCAACTCAACGAAACTCCGCTCACACTCCTCGGTCCACACAAACGAACTCCCTTACGAGTCAACCTCGACAAGGGGGCCGCTATCGAAGAAAAACCCTGAACAAACCGTCTGTAATAACTTGCTAGTCCCAAGATGCTCCTGATCTCAGTTACTGATGTTGGCCTGCTCCAATCCATCACTGCCTCAATCTTAGCTGGATCCACAGCAATGCCATCGCCAGAAATGACATGCCCTAGGAAGTGCACCTTGTCTAGCCAGAATTCACATTTGCTAAACTTGGCGTAGAGTTGGTGTTCTCTCAGAACTTGCAATACCACCTGAAGATGTGTGGCATGCTCTTCCTCAGAAGAAGAGTATATCAGAATATCATCTACAAATACCATCACAAATCGATCCAGATAGGCCCTGAAGACCCGGTTCATCAAATCCATAAAAGCCGCCGGAGCATTGGTCAAGCCAAAAGGCATAACCAAAAACTCATAATGTCCATACCGAGTCCTAAAGGCCATCTTACTAACATCAATCTCACGGATCCTCATCTGGTAATACCCTGATCTCAAGTCAATATTTGAAAACACTTTCGCAGACTGCAGCTGATCCATCAAATCACCAATCCTCGGAAGTGGGTACTTGTTCTTTATAGTCACATGGTTCAGCTGTCTATAATCAATGCACAATCTCAGAGAACCATCCTTCTTTCTGACAAATAGAACTGGAGCACCCCACGGAGAAGTAATGGGACGAATGAAACCCTTACCCAGCAATTCCTGCAACTGCGCCTTCAACTTAGCGAGTTCGGCTGGCGCCATCCGATACGGGGCCTTAGACAGGGGCGTCGTACCCGGTGCAAGCTCAATAGTAAACTCAACCTCTCGCTGAGGAGGAAGGCCAGGCAATTCCTCAGGAAACACATCTACAAAGTCACACACTACAGGCACCTCCCAAGGACTGGGACTACTACTAACATCAGCTAAAACAATAGAGGCAAGGAAGGCCTCACAACCACCAACAAGCAACCTCTGGGCCTTAAAGGCAGAAATAAGAATACTTCGAGAAGAGAGCCTAATACCTTGGAAGTAGAAGCTCGGGATGTCCGGAATAGAGAAACGCACCCTCTTACTGTGGCAGTCCACCTCGGCATAGTAGGCCTCCAACCAATCCATACCCAGAATGACATCAAAGTCACGAATAGCAAGCACAACTAACTGGGCATGTAACTCATGGCCCTCAATGGTCAAGGGAACTTCACTCAAACAGTTATAAGATAACATGAAATCCCCAGAAGGAACCTCTATCATCAATCATCAATCCATCAGAGATCTCATCAATGGGTGCAGAAAGAACATCTACGAACTGCTCAGAAATAAAAGAATGCAAAGCACCCGAATCAATCAACACATGTGCAGAGTTCCCAAGGACAGAAAGTGTACCTTCCACCAAGTTGGATGCACAAGCCTCCTTCTTGGTGATAGCTAGAACTCTCCCTTAGGTCCTCGGCTTCTTTTGATCACCTGCTCCCTGCCCCTGACCACGCCCCTGCGGGCAAAACCTCGCCAAATGGCCCTGCTGGCCACAAGTGTAGCACCTCCAAGAAAAAGCAGGACACTGAGTCCCACCGTGAGTGCCACCGCAATGCCGATAGGCTGCCGGAAGCCTCTGAGCTGTCTCCTGCTGAGCACTGGACACTGACTGACTCTACTGGCTCTGCCTCGGTATGTTGCTACCGCTGCTGCCGCTACTGCTGCCACCACCTCGAAAGAATCTCCTGAATCTGGAGCCGAGTGAAGACGATCCTGATCCGGATGAAGGAGCTGCTGCCGCTGCTTTCCCCCTGCCACGAACTGGCCCCTGAGTAGTTAGTCCCCTCTCCCGGGCTGATTGGTCCTGTTGTGCCTCTACTGCCGCGGCACACCTAACTGCCGATGCCAAATCTGTACAACAGTGAGATGCCACAAAACTCCTCAGACTGGACCTCAGTCCATCCACAAACCTCGTCTCCTGAGATAAAAGGCACAAACCTCCCAAGCGAAACAAACTTCGTCTGGTATTCAAGCACTGTCATGCTTCCTTGGGTCAGTTCCATAAATTCCCTCTCCTTGGCCCTCTGAACATGCCTGGGAAAGTATTGTGCATTGAATTCCTTCACAAAAGTCTCCCATGGAATCTCCCTGAGGCTCCTATCCACATATGATAAACTCTTCAAAGTGGTCCACCAGTCGTAGGCATCATCCTTCAACATGAAGGTAGCCAATGAAGTCATCTCAACCGCCGCACAATCCACAGTATCAAAAGTCTTCTCCATCTCCCTCAACCAATGAACAACCTCATCAGGGTCGGGACGACCGGTGAAATGAGGCAGCCTCAGCTTCAGGAATCTCTCCAGTGTAGCTGAAGACCCACCCCGAGCACTGGAACTCTCACTAGGGTCCCGGGTCTGGTATCTAGCCATCATGTCCATCATAGCCTCCATGAAATGCTCCACACTCGGCCTACCGGCCTCAGATCCACTAGGGATATCTCCCCGCTCTCTAATAACTGGCATCCTCTTTCTAGGAGCCATCTAATCGCCTACAATCACAAAAATCGAAAGGTTCTAATTAGAATCCTAAAACCTATACTACCGCCGTGCCTGTACGGGATAATATAATTATTTGCCGGACATAAAACATTTAACTTAGTTATTCATTTATTTGCCAGACCGAATGCTCTGATACCAACTGTAACAACCCGTCACCCTATAATCGGGGATCCGATTACTAAATGGGTACCGAATCATTAATTTGGAACCAAACCAGGATCTAGATAAGTTTGGGAAATAAATAATATACTAAGCTAAACATTCATATCGCATTGAATTGAAAAAAAAAGTACAAGAATTAAAAGTTATTACAATGCAACTCGACACAGCAAATAATTACATACTCAAACTGAAAAGAAATAATTAAGCGTACAGGCCAGAAATAAAATAACAACTACGTCGGGGCATACCCCGGAACAACGGCTGCTGGCGCGCAATCCAAAGCAGCACTCTCCTCGCTAAGCCTGCCTAGAACCCTCACCTGAAAACCGCAGGGGTGAGTCTCAACGAAAAGACTCAGTAAGGATCCTTCGATCCCCACCGCCCACTCACCCACCCACAAGTGCAGTAACACAGCTAAAGGTAGAGTAAGCAAGTAAAGTAGTAATTACTACTCCTAAATCTCGATATAAATCACGTGCATTCGAAATGTAACATGCATATCTCTGAAACCATTCTACCATGGAGCCTACAACCAACGTCTCGGCAAAACACGCCAACCACACAACCGAAAGTGGGAAACACCGACCCGCTGAGACCAAACAGTAACCCCTCGGATAGCACGCTAGCTACTCCGGCCCAACAGGCTCAGGTGGTTACTCCTTCCCCCAGTACGAGTGACACTTCAGAGGTACCTCTCCGACACCGGTACTAACTAATCCCGGGGTTCACCAGGTGACCCTCTCTCACTAGGTGTCACCTCGCCACTGCTCCTACCGGCGCTGTGTCGCACCCACACCGACACAGGGTGACAAAGCGCTACAATTGTCACTCTAGGTCCACGGTCGCACAAAACATAGCACGGTGCGATCCGGTCACACAGAAATCCTCATCCTCGAGTGTGATTTCAAACATGTAATCAACCGAACTATCTAACAGTGTAAACACAAAGCGTCGCCACAGGTAGCCGCCTTTTGAAAAGGCGTCGCTGTCCCTCGTCGCCTGATAGCGATAGAAGCAGGGATAGGCTACGGGATACTTTCTACTAAAACGCGTCGTTCACGCAAGTCGCCTTTTAAAAAGGCGTCGCTGTCCCTGGACGCTTGTCAGTCCAGCGACAGAGTCTGTTAATGGGGCTAAATCGCGTCGTTGGTGAGCGACGCCTTTCTAAAAGGCGTCGCCGTACCTCGACGCCATTTAGTCCCGACAAACAGGTTCTCCCTTCCGCCTTCCCCAATCCACGAGGTGGGATTTCTCCCCCAAAACGTATAAAAGCCACAAAACATGGAGGGGAAGGAGGAGAACCTAACTACCCATTAGCACACCCCATTTCTTATTTCATGCATTTAGCATTTTCACCCAAAAAGCACCCCTAAACATGTTTAAAAGCGGGAAAACATACATGCTTCAAAACGAGAAAACATGATTTTAAGATGAAACACCACGGGGATCGTCACCCTACCAGTTACTTGAACTCCTCCAGGCTCTAAGCTGCCAACCCATCTCGCCCCATGCCGCCGCCGGTACCGCCGAGGATGCCGTTACTCCACCGGGATGTCGGCCGCCGTCCGGAGAGAAAACACCGCGGAGGAGGTGGTGGTGGTAGTGGTGGGAGTTAGGAGGTCGATGGAGTTGAGTGAGAGATGAAATGGTCGGAGGAAGAGAAGGAGGGGGAGGAGGAATCGCCGGAACTACCCGGGAAGAGAGGAGAGAGAAGAGAGAGGAGAAAATGAGGGAAAGGAAGGAGGGTTGGCGAGGTTAACCAGAAACTGGGTAAAACGCGTCGTGCTGCACGGACGCCTATCAGTTGACATGACGGGCCGTACTGACAGAGACTCTGAAACGCGTCGCCTATCAAAGACGCCTTTCAGACGATAAGACCGGCGCCGTACACTGACAACCCAAGGTCGTACTCTGAATGACGTCGTCCATCAAGGACGCCGTTCAGAGGACACGACAGGGGCCGTACTCTCGCGACCTGAAGCCTGCCCACGTGGCGCCCACGTGGCGTAACAACAACCAAGCTAAATGGCGTCCACCCAGCAAGATGCCGTTCAAAAGGCGTCGTGCATCCTAGACGCCATTTAGGCGACACTCCCCTGACCCATCAGGGCCCAAACCAGGGGATCCGACCCAAACACTGACCCGATAACCGGATCCGAAACCTCAGTCCTTACAGTGCCTGCACAGAATTGCAGATATAAGATACACATCTAGTATCTAATACCCATGATGTACAATCTCTTATTGACAAGTTTACATCTATCTATAGATACCTGAAGCGTCCTGTTGCTTCACAGTTCCTTGAGCCTTGTCCTTGAGGTATTCTTTGCAATTCCTCTTCCAGTGGCCCTTCTGGTGACAGTAGAAGCAATCACCTTTCTCAGCACTTTTACCTTTGTCTTTCTTGACAACTTTTGCCTTCCTCTGAACTTTGTTCTTACCTTTCCGAAAAGCTTGGACTGCAAGTCTTTTTCTGTTGGTCTTACCAACTATGAGGACTTGGGGTTTATCCTTCACAAGGTTCCCCTCTGCAGTCTTTAACATGTTTAGTAGTTCAGCTAAGGTAGTCTGGATCTTGTTCATGTTAAAGTTAACGATGAACTGAGCATATGACTATGGAAGTGAAGATAACACGAGGTCTGTGTGCATCTCCTTGGGAAGTGCAATCCCAAGAGCATCCAGCCTCTCCACCCACTCAATCATCTTCAGCACGTGATTATGTACTAAAGTTCCCTCTGCCATCTGAGCCTTGAACATATTCTTCGATTTCTCATATCGTTCTATTATGCTCTGCTCACCAAATAGCTCCTTCAAATGGAGCATGATAGATCTAGCATCCATCTCTTCATGTTGCCTCTGCAACTCATTGCTCATAGAGGCTAACATGTAGCATTGGGCCATGGTGGAATCTTCCTTCCATTTTTCATACGCTATCATTTCCTCCTCTGGGATATCTAATGCTAGTTTAGAAGGAGGTTCATTATCCAAGACGTAGGCAATCTGCTCATACCTGAGGACAATCTTCAGGTTCCTGAGCCAGTTTGAGTAGTTGGTGCCTGTCAAACAGTTGGCATCAACTATGCCTCGCAACGGGTTATGGTGCGACATTCTAGCCTACAGGAGATAATCAAATGATAATTAGCAGGTATTCAGATTAACTAAAACAAGATAAGGATCATCCACGCAACCGTGACAAAAGAATCGAGCTGGTTAACAGTAAGGTGTTTACCATCCAGCGATTCATAGTCGGATCAGTTCAATGAACTCATTTGCCAATGAGCACCTACACGTCCAGCATAGTGTCTTCCACACAAGTAACTTATAGGATCAGTCACCCTCATCATATGAGCTGAAGTAACCTATACTAGTCTATCCGGATGTTCGATGTCCTATCTCAAACATCCTATAACTAAGAACAATTAAGAACATGTGTTTATAAGTCTTCGGTCCCGTAATTATGATCTCATCATAATCCGAAGACTGTTGCACATGTTCATGGACTTCGTCGAGATACGATAAACATAAATCGAATTAATTACACATAATGAATTATTTCCATTTATTAATAATCTGAATCTGTACATAGTATCGGATTGGCTTTGAGACCATCTAATACTAACAGTCACCATAGGGTGCACCAGTTCTCTTTATTTTGAAGAAGGGTGGGTCAGTGCGGCTATGGATTGACTATCGTAAGATTAATCAAGTCACTATCAAGAACAAATATCCCTTGCCAAGGATCGAAGACTTGTTTGATTAATTGCAATCTGCAAAGGTCTTCTCTAAGATTTATTTCCGATCTAGGTACCATCAGTTGCGGATCAAGGATGAAGACATTCCGAAATGGCTTTCCGCACTAAGTATGGTCATTACGAGTTCTTAGTTGTACCTTTTAGGCTAACCAATGCGTCTACTGCATTTATGGATTTGATGAATAGGATTTTAAGTTGTATCTTGACCAATTCGTAGTTGTTTTCATTGATGGTGTAATGTTTATTCCATGAGTAAAGAAGCACATAAGGAGCATTTGAAGATCATCCTCGAGATTCTTGGAGCTCACCAGTTATATGCCAAATTCAACAAATATGAGTTATGGCTTGAGCATTTCAAGTTTATGAGGCATATTATTTCTAAGGATGGAGTTTTTGTGGATCCAGCTAAAATGGAGGCTATTATGAAGCGGGAGGCTCCAAAGACTACTACTGAAATCTGGAGTTTCTTTAGTTTAACTTGATACTAGAGGAGGTTCATAGAGGGATTTTCTACCCTAGTTGTTCTGATGACCAAGCTAACACGAAAATGTACAAAATTTGTGTGAGCTAAATGTGAACAAAGTTTCTATGAATTAAAGAAGAAGTTGATCACGGCTCCCGGTGCTTACTTTACTAAGTGGGATTAATGGTTTTGTTCTATACACTGATGTTTCACGTAGAGGTCTCAAATGTGTGCTCATGCAATATGACAAGGTTATAGCATATGTATCGAGACAATTAAGGGACCATGAGCAGAATTTTCCTACCCATGATTTACAAATGGTTGTTGTGGTACATGCTTTGAGGATTTGGTGGCATTATCTCTATGGAGCATAATTTGAGGTATTTACTAATCACAAGAGCCTGAAGTGTATCTTTTCTCAAAAGGATCTCAACTTGAGCAGAGGCACTGGGTAAAATTTTTGAAAGACTATGATTTCACTCTGAACTATCACCTAGACAAGGCGAATGTGGTAGTAGATGCTTTGAAAAGGAAATTAATGGCATTGCAATTGCATTCTGATTGGAAAACTATGGAAGACATCATTAAAGAGACACCTCAGGTACACAATCAGAGGTCATATCTGATGCAGTTGATTGTTCGGTTTACTCTAATTGACTGAATTATCTAGGCTCAGGAGAAGGATCAAATTGTTCTTGATATGGAAGGTAAGCCTGATGTGTTGAAAGGTACGGATGAGGGCATTCGGCTTGGTAACAGGTTATATGTGCCAGACGATGATGAGCTAAGAAAATAATTGATGGCTAAAGCTCATAAATCCAAATTCCTTTATACATCCAGGGAAGACAAAGATGTATTGAGATTTGAAGAAGAATTTTAGTGGTCAGACACGAAGAAGGATGTCGCTGATGTTGTTTCTAGATGCTTGACTTGTTAGTAGGTAAAAGCTAAACATCATAGACCTGCTGGTCCATTGCAGTCAATAGAAATTCTGGAATAGAAGTGAGAATATATTACTATGGACTTTATTACTAGTTTCCCTATGACCCGGAAGAAGCATGATATGATATAGGTGATTGTATATCGGCTAACTAAGTCTGCTTATTTTTTAGCTATCCATAAGACCCAATCTTTAGAAGAGGTGACCAGGTTGTATATTGATCAGATCATTAGACTTCATGGTGTGCCAATTTTTATCATATCAAACATGGATTGTAGATTCACTGCTCGATTCTAGAAGAGTCTATAAGAAGCATTGGGCACACAACTAAAGTTTAGTTCTGTTATTCATCTTCAGACCAATGGTCAGTCTAAGAGGACTATATAGACGCTCAAAGACGTGTTGAGAGTGTGCAGCCTAGTGTGGCAGGGTAACTGGGATGATTAGTTGCCTCTGATTCGGTTTGCGTACAATAACAACTATCATTCTAGCATTATGATGGCTCTATATAAGGTGCTTTATGGAAGACCATGTAGATCACCTGTTTGTGGTCTAAGGTTGGTGAAAGAAGCTTGTTGGTAAGACTACTTTAAGAAGATTGATATTATCAGAAGGAGATTACTCACTGCTCATAGTTGCCAAAAGAGTTATCTTGACAATAAAAGGCGAGAGTTGGCATTTGAAGTGGGAGATCATGTGTTCTTGAAGGTATCTCCTATAAAAGGGGTAATGCATTTTCGTAAGAAAGGAAAGCTTAGTCTGCGGTTTATTGGGGCATTCGAGATCCTTCAATGAGTTAGTGAAGTAGCTTACAAGCTAATTTTACCACCTGCATTGGCCAATGTACGTCCAATGTTTCATGTGTCTATACTCATAAAGTACATATCAGACCTATCTAATGTGATTGAGTATAAGCCACTGGATGTGTAACAAGACCTATCTTATAAAGAGAAGCCGGTTTGCATATTGGATCGTAAAGAGCAAGTACTTCGTGTTAGTATTATGTATGGCCTACAAGTTAATCACAGACGATCTTGTTCAATTATTAATAAATGACATTATATATTCATTTTGTGTAAATCAAATTTTGCTTATTATTGTTATTTATCGTATCATAGTGAACTCCATAAATGTGTCCAATAGTTGTCAAATTATGATGTGATCATAATATTGAAACTGACAATTTATAAACACTCATTCTTAATTGTTCATAGTCGGAGGATATCTGAGAAGGACATTAGATATTCGGTGAGACTAGTATAGATTACTTCAGCTCATATGATGAGGGTGACTGATCTTATGGTTACTTATATGAAGACACTATGTTAAACCTGTAGGTGCTCATTGGTGAATGAATTCGCTAAATTGATCCAACTTTGATCGCTAGATGGTAAGCTACCTAACTATTAACCAACTTGATCTAACGTCACAATGGGATAGATGGTCCTTAGACCTAAGACAACAAAGACACCTTGTTGGTAGACTTTTGAACTCTGACCTTGTCTGACGAATTCCTAACCACGGGGTTCTGAATAGTCAAAGATCGGGTTCAGTGGAAAGTCTTTAAAGGTGATTGTGTGTTCAATAAGAAATCATTCGCTCTTGGTAATTAGAGAAACTGTGCTCTAGGCAAGATGTGCAGAAAGTCCCTAGCGAGGGCAGACATTGAGCCGGAGAAGGAGTTTTTCGATGCAGATGAGATGCATTAAGACTGAGTGAGTTGATTAGTTAGGGTTTGACAGTTTATCATATCCGATCGACTCCGGAGAATTACATGAATGAAAGATTATATCTACGCGGTAACTGTAGAGAAAAGGTTCCTCGAGCGAGTTGCTTAACCACATTGCCTTTTAGGATCATGCGGTGTTGCTTGACACCCAACTTGATTAAAAGTTCCGCCCTATTTACATGAAAGACGTAAGTCGATTAAGTAATTAATTAAATATGTGATATTAATTAATTATTATAAGCCAATAAGGTGTTGTTGAGCTTAACAGACCAAAAATCAGACTAGCATTTAAGGCTAGAGGGTCACACGCATAAAGATTCATTAACCGTGGACAATTAGTAGGATTTATAAAAGTCGGAGGGCTTTTGTGAAAAGTTTTGCCAGAATATTATAAATATATATTGAGAGAGAAACCCTGGCCAAGCATCAAGGTTCTCTCATCTGTGTGGCCCAGCTCTCGCACTCTCGCGAGCCATGCACCCCAGAGTAGGGTGTCGCCTCTTTTCGCCTCCGTTGCTTATGTCTCCTACTGTTGGAGGCCTTCGCCTATATGCCGCGAGCACCATCATGGAGAAGGAATCTTGTAACCGGGCCTAATCGAGCGAAGAGAGAGGATGATCCACGAGGAGGAGAATCACATGTATACCACAAGAGGCTGGGCATCTATGTGGCTTGCGAAATCGCTTCGTCAGAACCATATCGCTGTAGATTCAAATCTGCACAAGGTGGAGATTGATCACTACATTTTTCTTGTTCTAGCTTTTATGAAACGGCACGATGAGGACATGTTAATTTATTTCTCTCGTTTCTGCTATGTGATCATGGATTGCCGCCCGATCCTTACAGTGGTATCAAAGACAGGTTCTGTTGGCATCCATTTCGTTATTTTGTATTAGAATTCTAGATGCGATTCCATGCCAACAATTCGATCTTTACGTTCTCTAAATATTCATTAGATGAATCTGTATCAATTAAATCAATTTTAGTTATTGATTTGTGAAGAACGAACCTAGAATTGTTTCGAGTTAACGAAGTTCTTCACGACCAAGAGAGACCAAAAGGGAAGGCTATGGGGTGCCGTCAAGACCTCATTATCATCGGTGGCACCGTCAGCCAGTGATGGTCTCCTACCCGCCCTAGATAAGGGCGGTAGGGGGTGCTGGCACCTCTGGCACCTCCCCCTTCTCCCTCCCCATGTGCCGAAGAGGAGAAGGAGGGCGCGAGGTGGCGGCCCTGGCACCAATGGTAAGGCACGGTGCCGTCCCCCTACTGGGGGCACCCCGCGTAGGGGGAGGTCCCCTGTGTATGGTACCCTAGCCGTGGGGGAAGGGGGCCAACCAAGCTGGCCCAACTTGGCTGGAACCTGGCTCGGCCCTCTAGGGTGCGCTTATGTCTGGGCCAGCACTTGGGTCTAGCCTGGCCCAGCGCCCAGCCAAGCCGGCTGGCTGACCTAGCCTAAGTGGGCTTTTGGGCCAATTTTCTAGTTTTGGGATTTTTTTAAAAATTTAGATAAATAAAATCTTGAAATTTTGCAATACGTTTTAAAATATTGCAGGTTTTGAGAGAGCACCAACTCTATTTCAAGTTTAGCAAGTGTGAATTATGGCTAGATAAGGTGCACTTCCTGGGGCATGTCATTTCTAGAGATGGCATTGCAGTGGATCCAGCTGTAATGACCCGCCACCCTATAATCGGAAACCCGATTACTAAATGGGTATCGGATCATTATCTACGGATTCACACCCGGATCTCATACACACGTCTGGAGGAGTAAGCGTTAAACAAGACTAAATATAACAATCATACGGACTTTAAGGAAATTACAAGTGCACAAGAAGGAAATTAACAATGTCCGTACACAACCCAACAATAATTACATGGTCCAAAGAATTAAATAAGTACAGGTAGAAGCAAAGTACAACAACATCGGGGCATACCCCGGCACTGAGATAGCTGCTGGTACGCACACCAAGGAGAACACCACACGCCGCCACTCGCCAAGAAATCCACACCTGAAACCACAGGGAGTGAGCCACACCAGAATTGGGCTCAGTAGGGATCATCCGATCCCCCGCCTTCCACTCACACACCCACAAGTAATATAATACAGAATGAAGGCAATTAAGTAAAGCAGTAACACAAATTCCTAAATTCTGATATAAAACACATGCATTCGAAATGTAGCACACACAACTCTGAAACCATTCTACCAGGGAGCCTACAACCAGTGTCTCGGCAAAGCTCGCCAACCACACAGCCGCACGCGGGAAACACCGACCCACTGAGACCAAACAGTAACCCCTCGGATAGCACGCTAGCTACTCCGGCCCAACTGGCTCTAGGTGGTTACTACTTCCCTCAGCACGAGTGACACTTCACAGGTACCACTCCTACACCGGTACTAGCTAACCCCGGGGTACACCAGGTGACCCTCTCTCTAGGCGTCACCCCACCACTGCTCCCACCGGCGCTGTGTCCCACCCACACCGACACAGGGTGTCAAGCGCTACAACTGTCACTCTAGGTCCACGGTCGCACGAAACACAACACAGTGTGGTCCGGTCACGTAAGAATCCTTATCCTCGAGTACGATTTAAAGCATGCATTAATGTGATTTTGTCTTGAATCGCGTCGCCTAAGACCGACGCCATTCAAGCCTCTTAAACTGGTTCATGAAATCTCGGCCTCAGAATATGGCCTAAAAGGCGTCGTGCCTAGTCGTCGCCTTTTAAAACGCGTCGTTGTCCCTAGTCGCCGGATAGCGACAGAAGCAGAGACTGACTACGGTTAATTCACTTAAAACGTATCGTCCTGGGAAGCCGCCGTTTGAAAGGCGTCGTTGTTCCTGGACGCCATTCAACATGGAAATCTATTCTAACAGAAACCGCTGTTGGGATATTTCTGCCTAAATGGCGTCGTCCTAGGAAGCCGCCATTTGAAATGGCGTCGTCCTAGCGCGACGTCATTTAGGGCCAGAAGCTGGTTTCCTGCAACTCGACCCGAGGGTCCCCTTTAACCCCAAATTTACCCCAAAAACACCCAAGAGGGGGAAACAAAGAGGGGAAACCAAACCACCACATGAAACCCACGAATCCTCATTCATAAAAACCACCATTCCCATCAAGAAAGCCCCCTTAACATGCTCATTCTACCCAAAAACCCCATACACACATCATGCCTTACAACGGGAAACACGGATGAAACAACCACAACACATGCAAGGCTCGTCCCCCTACCGGTTACTGGAACTCCTCCTGGCTCCGTGCCGCCGAACCGCCGCACCGCAGACCGCCGTCGGTACCTCCGAGGACGTTGTCACTCCGCCGGGACGTCGGCCGCCACCTGGAGAATGAAGCGCCGCGAAGGAAGTGGTGGTGGTAGTGGTGAGAGGTAGAGAGGTATTGGAGTGGTGGAAGAGGAAGAAAAGGAAGGGAAGGGAAAAGGAGGGATCGGAGGGGGCGGAGAGAGGGAAGAGAGAGAATGAGAGGAAGAAAATGAGAGAAAGGAGGGAAGGCTCGCGGGGTCAATTTGAAACAGGGTAAAACGCGTCGTGCAAGATAGACGCCTGTCAGATGACAGGACGGGCCATACTCTGACAGAGTTTGAAACGCGTCGCCCATCAAAGACGCTGTTTAGACAACGAGACCGGCGCCGTACACTGACAACCCAGGGTCCTGCTCTGAATGGCGTCGTCCAACAAGGACGCCGTTCAGACGACACGACAGGGGCCGTACTCTCGCGGCCTGAAGCCCGCCCACGTGGCACCTACATGGCACAACAGCAATCTAAATAAATGCCGTCCACCCAGCAAGACGCCGTTCGAAAGGCGTCGTGCATCCTAGACGTCATTTAGAAGGCACTCCCCAGACCCATCAGGGCCCAAACCAGGGGATCCGGCCCGAAACCGACCCAAAAATTGAACCCGAATCCTCAATCCTTACACTAGCCAAGATTGAGGCAGTGTTGGACTGGGGCAGACCGACAACAGTGACTGAGATCAGGAGTTTCCTGGGGTTAGCAGGGTATTATAGACGGTTTGTCCAAGATTTTTCTTCAATAGCAACCCCCTTGTCGAGGTTGACTCGTAAGGGAGTTCATTTTGTGTGGACCGAAGAGTGTGAGCATAGCTTTATTGAGTTGAAGGCTCGTCTCACTTCGGCTCCAGTTCTGGTGCTTCCATCAGGTTCTGGTGGATTCGTGGTTTACTCCGATGCATCTCATCGAGGTTTGGGTGTTGTTCTGATGCAACATGGTAAGGTTGTGGCCTATGCTTCTAGGCAGCTGAAGAAGCATGATGAAAACTACCCCACTCATGACTTAGAATTGGCAGCTGTGGTATTTGCTCTAAAGATCTGGCGGCACTACTTATATGGGGAGAAGTTTCAGGCCTTCACTGATCACAAGAGCCTGAAGTATCTTTTCACTCAGAGGGATCTAAATTTGAGGCAACGCAGATGGATGGAGTTTATCAAGGATTATGATCTCGACCTTTCTTATCATCCGGGTAAGGCGAACGTGGTGGCAGACGCCATGAGTCGGAAGACGGTCGTATCACATCTTATGATTCAGGAATGGAGATTATATGAGCAGGTTGTGGAATCCTCCTTTAGGATTCCTCGAGAAGCCGATAGAGCCGTGTTGGCCAGCTTGACTGTGAGGCCAGCAGTGTACTATGCAATAATTGAGGCTTAGAGGGTAGATGCAGAGTTACCACAGATTCTTCAGATACCAGAGGCTGAGTTGTGGAGTGATGGCACAGTCAGATTTAGAGGAAGACTCTATGTTCCAGCTGAGGAAGAGGTGCGCAGGAGTGTCCTGGATGAGGCATACCATTCTAGATATGTAGTGCATCCGGGAACGACTAAGTTGTATCATTGTTTGAGGAGGCACTTTTGGTGGCCTAGTATGAAGAAGGACGTACCTGAATATGTGGCAATGTGCCTGACTTGTCAGTAAGTTAAGGCAGAGCACCAGAGACCAGGAGGGTTGTTGCAGTCGTTACCGATCCCTGAGTGGAAATGGGAGCACGTGACTAAGGACTTTGTAATGGGATTGCCCGTGTCACCCGGCAGGAGGGATGCAATATGGGTCATTGTTGATCGATTGACCAAGTCTGCGCACTTTCTAGCTATTAGAAAGGACTGGTCAGTCGGTAAGTTGGCTAAGTTATTTGTGGACCGGATCATCTCTCTGCATGGGGTGCCTTTGTCCATCGCGTCAGATCGGGATCCGAGATTCACTTCTAGGTTTTAAAAGAGTTTTCAGAAGGCCTTGGGTACGCAGTTAGCTTTTAGCTCAGCTTACCATCCTGAGATAGATGGACAGTCAGAAAGGACCATTCAGATATTGGAGGATATGCTCAGGGCTTGTTGTCTAGATTGGGGAGGTTCTTGGGAGCAGCACTTGTCTACAGTAGAGTTTGCTTGCAACAACAGTTATCAATCTAGTATCGGCATGGCACCATATGAGGCGTTGTACGGGCGGCCGTGCCGATCTCCTGTGAATTGGTCTGAGATTGGCGAGAGGCAGATAGCAGGGCCGGAGTTGGTACAGCAGTGTGCTGAGGTTGCCAAGGTAGTGCAGCAGAGGTTGACTACAACTCAGAATAGGCAGAAGAGCTATGCAGATATCCGTAGGCGACCGCTTGAATTTGAGGTTGGGGACCAAGTGTTTCTCCGAGTCTCACCCTCCAAAGATGTGATGAGATTAGGGAAGCGAGGTAAGCTGAGTCCACGATATATTGGGCCTTTTCCCATTCTTGCTCGAATTGGGGAAACGGCGTATCAGCTAGCCTTGCCGCCCAGTCTTGCAGGAGTGCACGATCTATTCCATGTTTCTTTGTTGAGGAAGTATGTTTAGGACCCATCTCATATCTTGGACTTTTTGGAGTTTGAGGTCGCTGAGGACTTGTCCTTTTCGGAATTTCTAATGGGTATTGAGGATCGCAGGGAGCAGGTCCTTCGGAACAAGGTTGTTCATCTGGTTAAGGTAATTTAGCAAGATCGCTCCGAAGGCGAGGCGACCTGGGAGCGAGAGGATGAGATTTGAGATCAGTTTCCTTCCATTTTCTCGTAAATTCTCCTCTTTACCTATACAATTTTATTTTGGTATTAGTTTTGTTCGGGTAATTTCGGGGACGAAATTCTTTTAAGGGGGGGAGAATGTAAGGATTGAGGTTTCGGATCCAGTTATTGGGTCAGTTTTGGTGTCGGACCCCTTAATTTGGGCCCTTGTGGGGCTGGGAGCATAGGTTCTTTATCGCTCGACGCGGTTCAAACGGCGTCTTATTAGGAAGACGCGCTTTAGAGTGTGCTATGTCGGTGCCACGTAGGTGCCACGTGGGCCAGTTTCGGGCCGCGAGAGTACGGCCCTGGTCTTGTCACTTGAATGGCGTCAGTGTTGGGCGACGCGTTTTAGCTAGGTTCGGTTTAAACCCACGAACCTTCCCTCCTTTCCCTCATTTCTCTCATTTTCTTCTCTCTCCTCCCTCTCTCCAAACCCTTTGCTCTCCCTTCCCCCTTCTCCTTCATTTCCTCTCCCTCCACTCCATCAAACCCCCTCCCTAAATTCTCCCACTACCACTACCATTTCCTTCGCAACGTATTGCTCTCCGGACAACGGCTGACGTCCTGGTGGAGTAACGGCGTCTACGGCGGTACCGGCGGCGGTTTGTGGCGTGGCGGTCCGGCGGCTTGAAGCTCAGAGGAGTTCAAGTAACCGGTAGGGTGACGATCTCCGTTGTATTTTGATTAAAACCACGTTTTTCCTACTTTAGAGCATGTTTAGGAGATTTTTTGGGATGAAATTCCACTTTTTATACTCGGAAGGCTGGGGGAAATCTGTTAGCGAACGTTAAATGGCGTCTTGGGACAGCGACGCCGTTTTGAATGGTGGCTACCTCCCACGACATGATTTAAGTTCGGATCACCCCAAGGCCTGATTTTGTTTCTGTCATGATTAGGCGACTAGAGACAGCGACGCCTTTTAAAAGGTGACGACCTTGCACGACACGTTTTAGGCCATCTTCCGAGGCCAATTTTCGCATGAACCAGTTTAGGGGTCTTGAATGATGTCGGCCTTGGGCGACGCGATTCAAGACAGAATCTCATTAAAGCATGCAATTAACATGTGTTTACATTGTTAGATAGTTTGGATAAGTGCATGCTTGAAAACATACTCGAGGACGATGATTTCTACATGATCGGATCGCACCGTGTTGCGTTTTGTGCAATCGTGGACCTAGAGTGATAGTTGTTAGTGCTTAGGCACCCTGTGTCGGTGTGGGAGTGACACAACGCCGGTGTGGGAGTGGTGGGGTGACGCCTAGAGAGAGAGTCACCTGGTGTACCCCGAGCTATAGCTAGTACCGGTGTGGGAGTGGTATATTCGGAGTGTCACTCGTGCTGGGGGAAGCAAAACCACCTTGAGCCAGGTCAAGCCGGAGTAGCCAGCGCGCTCTCCGAAGGGTTGTTGTTTGGTCTCAGCGGGTCGGTGTTTTCCGCGTTCGGCTGTGTGGTTTGCGTGTTTAGCCGAGACATTGGTTGTGGACTCCGTGGTAGAGTGGTTTCAGAGTTATGTTTACTGCTTTATTTAAATTGCCTTTATTCATGTTGTTGCACTTGTGGGTGCGTGAGTGGGTGGTGGGGATCGAAGGATCCGTACTGAGTCTATTTCGATGAGACTCACCCCCTGCGATTTTCAGGTGAGGGTTCCAGGCAAGCGTAGCGAGGAGGGTTTTGTCTCGGGTTGCGTACCAGCAGCCATCGTTCCGAGGTATGCCCCAATGTAGTTGTTGTTTCTTTTCAGGCCTGTACACTTAATTATTATTTTTTTTAGTTGGAATATGTAATTATTTGTTGAGTCAAATTGAATTGTAATAATTTTTAATTCCTGCACTTCCTTTACAATTCAATGTGATGTGGATGTTTAGCTTAGTTTATCATTTATTTCCCAGACTTATCGAGATCCTGGTTTGGCTCAAAATTTTAATGATTCGATACCTATTTAGTAATCGGATCCCCAATTATAGGGTGGCAGGTCATTACATTATATAACCCGTCTTCAAAATTTGTCCATTAGACTGCACCACAAGATCCGTTGAAGACGAGCTTCCCACTGTGTCTAACATTTGAATTTATTTAGAGGGGCATGGTGATGCAAGATGAACTAGGAAACTAAGAAACCAGCAAACAAACCACTCAAATAGCTAGACTTTTAATAGCGTAGATGCTCTCTCGACGTGATCCAAACCTGGGATGACTCGATGATGGTAGAACGGACTGTGGCCCACAGTCAACCCATACTAATATGAGAGTAGTGGGGACAAAGTTAGACCCATCCTCAACTTAGGATGCCCATGATCAACTCGGACAGATCATGTGCACGTGGGCACGGGTTCACTCACTCTCCTCACAACAGTGACGTAAGTAGATTCACAAAAATAAACAGGGATCGGCCACTCTCTCTCTATCGGCATGAGCTTCTAGGATTACTAGATGAATAGGAAATCAATAGTAGAGAATGGGCAGACCGCTTACGATGTCGGTTACAAAACCAGTCTCATTCGGAGATGTAGGCTAGCGGGGATATGTGTCAATATGCTCGCACGCAGTGTCGGTGTAGACTTGAGGTGCTAGGACTACAATCAAATCAAACTTACACTAGGGAAGGTGAACTTGGGAATGGGATTCGAAATTTACAAGGACAATACTCCTCATGCAGGAGGGTGAATGTGGGGATGGGGAAAACTGCTGCAAGGTTGGATGATGTTCGATTCCACTTGATGTTGTTGCACGCGCAGTCGAAGCTGGAGTCGACGTTAGGCAGCATGTCTTGAAGAGAACCTTCAGGAGTGCTGTTGCAAGGGTAGGAGGGTCGATGTAGTTCCCTTCGATCACGTAGGATAGTGGTAGAAACACCAGAAGAAGACTCTCCGAGGTGGATTGGTGCAGAGAATGTAGCAGAACCTACAGGGCTCTAGAAGTGTGCTGGAGAGTAGAAACTATGGAGGGAGAAGAGGGACTATGTTAGGGGGTGGTAACAGGGGTGGAGAGGGGAAATGAAAGTGGGTGGAGGTTTTTGGGGGGTTTGATTTGTGATGGAGCAGGAGGTACACGAAAATGGCTTGGTAGAGTAGGATTAGAAACAGTCAAGGTGCCTCTTTGTTTCACTTCTGCCCACTAGCGATTTTGGAATTTGAAGGGTCGCCTTAAAAATGATTGGGGTGTAGGGGGAAGGGGGAGAGGTTATGGGAGTTGCTGCTGAAGGAGTTAAATCTCTATGAGGAGGTGGAGGGTTGCATGAGGTCTAGTGTAAGTAGAGGAGAGTAATGGGAGGAGTTTATTATTCTGTCGGAAAAGTGAAGGGTCAAGGCTTATGTGGTAGTGACTATTAGGGGGTAATGTGGGGCTGATGTGGGGACAAGGTGGAGGCTTAGGTGGCTCGCATATGGTTGGAAGGGAAGAATTACGTAGAAGAGAGAGAGAGAGAGAGAGAGAGGAGTAAGGGCTTCACACCTAGTGGTTTCCCACCCTTTTTCCCTTGGTTTCACACCACGAGCTCTAATTTCATATTGGCACACAAGAGACATAAAATCACTAATTTTTCCACTAAAACATCATGCCTCTACAATGGGGGGGGGGGGGGGGGGGGGGGTGGGGGGGTGGAGCTCTATTTATAGAGGCTCCCACTTTTACATGACTAAAAAATCCTTGACTTAAAATACCTATTACCTTTAGTCCCAAGGGTGATTTTAAGGTACTAATGACCAAACTAAGTGGACCTAGATAATGGGCCACATACCCTGTCCAAGTAAAACGATTATACATGACTCCATAAAACGAAAATACATATATAACGAGTCAAATAAAAGGGAAAATACATAGATAAGGAGCACCAAGGCTCAACATATGATTTCGGACCCCAACCAGAGTGAAAAGCGGGAACTGTCCCCACCACATGGAGATCTTTTGTTCTCCATAAAGGCTTCACAGTTACCTAGGTGCCTGCAATCTAATGTACTCGAGTGCAACCTCAGACTAGTTAGTGAAACTTTCTACCAAATACCTAAAGTGGAAAGTTACACGAAAAAGGCAACTATACTTTTTCTGCCTTGTGCATCAGTTAAGTAGAAATCCACTAATAATATAATAGTTTAGAGTCTTAGGAAATCTTGACAGATCCAAAAAAATGTCAGCTAGAGTTGTAGACATTCTCAAGTTAATAATATATTACAAAAAGAAGGTAAGCACAATGACCAACAAAAGTTCTACCACAAATATGGTCAGACAAGTCACAAATTCCAATAAAGTAAAAGTTCATTGTACAAACACTTAGATCTAAATAGTAATCATTGACTAAATGAGACAAATAATTAGTTAGAGACATACTTAATCGAAGTCAGACTCATATGCTAGAAGATATAAGTAATCGAAGTGAAACAACTTGTAAGTTGAAGCCACATATGAGAGTTAATCAATTTGAGAAGATAAACATAATCGAAGTTCAGTTCTAGTCTCAAAATCGATTAATGCTAATACAATAATCGATTACACACAAGATGGTAATCGAAGTTATATGCGCTGAGAGCGTAATCGATTTGAACAGTAATCGATTAGTCGTAAAACAATAATCAAAATGTCAGTCGATAAGACTAATTGATTTGATCGATAATAATAATCAAAGTGTAAATAGAATAATCGATTATACACACGTTAAGACTAATCGATTAGATCGACAACATTAATCGAATTGAAACAGTTAATCTATTAGAATTGTAACGTTAATCGAAGATGATAACTAAGACACATAATTGATTAGACTAAAACACATAATCGATTAGGTCTATAACGTTAATCAAAGTTGAAACTTAAAACACTTAATTGATTAGAGTCATAATGTTAATCGAAGTTGAAACTAAAGTACTCAATTGTTTAGAGCTATAATGTTAATCGAAGCTAAAACTTAAACACTTAAATCGATTATAGTTATAACGTTAATTGAAGAGAGTCATGTACTCGAATAGAAAACAAAATCGATTAACTATGACAGAACTTATAAATAAGGCCTTAATCGATTAGCGAAAGAGACTTAATCGATATACCAGTTAAGTCTATAATCGATACGATTATAGATCTCCTGAAATTGACTAAGTCCAGAACTGAGCATATAACAGCGAAACTGGTAGCATAATAACATATTAAATTAAGCTACCAAAAAAATGTAAATAATGCTTATTGTTAACACTTTTATTGTTTATTATCACCAAAATATGAGAGTAAAATAAAGACACAAATTGCTCAACATTAAGATGGAACCATTCAAACATATTTCAAATTAATGACTCTTATATAATAATTTTGTTATATATGGTTGTATACAATTTAAAGTAAAACCTTATAGCAAATTTTTAATATGCACAGTTAGAATTCGATAAATAAATATTTCACAAAAACTTTGTATCATAATTAAGGTCATAATAATGATGGTTTCAGTATACATACCGCTGAAAATACTTTCTTATAACATTACAAACTTATTTAATGCTCATAAATACTCAAATTTAAATTTTGAATATCAGAATGAAACTTAAAATAATTTAAATAATAAATAACATGCAATAGTTCATCATACACCTGCCTGGAGTGAAGAATTCTAGTCAGTTTTATAACTTTCTGATTTTCTAGAATTATATAGATAGATTTATAGATATATTGATATGTATGTATATCACCACCTGCACCCTTCTTCTATATCTCTCTATGTTTCCTATTTTCTATAGATTTTATGTGGAATGAGATATTTTTCACTTAAATTTAGCTAAAGCCCACTTCAGAACTATCTTAATACTATCACAGTCATATACCACCCTTTGGAAGTCTAGATGTCCCTTACGAGTCACCTTTAAGGTAGCAGAAATAATTAATTTGCATGTGTCCTTGTAATGCTACAATAACACTAATTAATATGTTTGTGTAGTAATTGATATGTTATTTTGTAATTGATAACTTACTGCTACAGCTTCAGTTATAGTTATTGCTACAGTAACCTTAATTAATTCTTGTTATGTAATTGATATGTTTGTTCTATAATCGATTATAGCTTCGATTAGCGTTATTACTATAATAATCTTAATTGATTCTTATTATGTAATTGATATATTTATTCTATAATTGATTTTAGCTTCGATTAACATTATCGTTGCAGTAATCTTAATTAATTCTTGTTCTGTAATTAATATGTTTATTTTATAATCGATTATCACTTCGATTAACATTATCGCTACAGTAACCTTAATGGAATCTTGTTTTGTAATTGATGTGTTTGTTCTATAATCGATTATAACTTAATTAACATTATTGCTACAGTAACCTTAATTGATTCTTGTTCAATAATTGATATGTTTGTCTTATAATCGATTATAGCTTCGATTAACATTATCGCTACAGTAACTTTAATCGATTCTTATTCTATAATTGATATGTTTGTTTTATAATCAATTATAACTTCGATTAACGTTATCGTTACAGTAACTTTAATTGATTCTTGTTCTATAATTGATATATTTGTTTTATAATCAATTATTACTTCAATTAACGTTATCGCTACAATAACCTTAATTGATTTTTATTTTATGATTGATATGTTTGCTCTATAATCGATTATAGCTTCGATTAACGTTATTGTTATATTAACCTTAATTGATTCTTATTCTGTAATTAATATGTTTGTTCTATAATCAATTATAGCTTTGATTAATGTTATCGTTATAATAACACTAATTGATATTTCAATTACAAGTGTTCAATTAATTGATTATTACTCTTTTATCAATTAACTAAATAATCAATTGACTTATATCAATTAACTGAACTCTTTTCAACTTAGCTAATTACTCAGTATTTATTATTATTTTATTTTATTTTATTTTGCTATTTATTATTTATATTATTATTATTATTATTTATTGCTTATTACTTATCTTCTTCTTCTTTTCTTTTCTCCCTTCTCTCTTTCTCTCTCTCTTTTAGGTATATTCTGCTCTAACTTACACAATGATACTATATTTAACTGTCAATGTTTATTAAAGTTTAAAAGACTTTTTAAGATTTGGGATGTTACAAATCTCATCCCCTTAAATAAATTTCGTCTTTGAAATTTAAATTCTACTTATCAATCAATTGAGAATATTCATTCCTCATTTTTTCTTCAGTTTCTCATGTGGCCTCTTCAATTGTACAACTTCTCCACAATACCTTAACCATAGGAATATTCTTGATCCTTAATACATGATCTTTCTTCTCTAAAGTTTAACTGGTTGCTCTACATATGTGAGGTCTGGCTAAATTTTCAAGGGTTCATAATCAATGATGTGTGAAGGATCTGGTTTATACTTTCTTAACATTGATACATAGAATACATCATAGATTCTTGATAATGAGGGTGGTAGTGCTAACTGATAGGCCACTGTATTAATTTTCTGTAAAACTTCAAATGGTCCCACATAGCTTGTGCTTAGTTTATCTTTCTTTCCAAACCTCATAACCCCTTTTGTAGGAGAAACTTTCAAAAAAAATATGATCTCCTACACTAAATTCCATCTCCATTCTTCTATTATCAATACAACTTGTATGTCTACTTTGAGCTATCAATAATCTCTTTCTAATCACACTAATCTTTTCTGAATAATCTTGCACAAATTGTGGCCCAATCAATTTTCTTTCACTAATTTCATCCCAACTAGTTGGTGATCTGTAGGACTTGCCATACAAGGCTTCATATGGGGCCATTCCAATACTTGTATGGTAACTATTGTTATAAGTAAATTCTATTAATGGAAGATGATCATTCTAGCTATTCTGCCAGTCCAAACTAGATGCTCTCAACATATCCTCCAATGTTTGAATTGTTCTTTTAAATTGCCCATCAGTTGGGTACCCAATACTTGCTGCAAAGTTCTCTAAAATGTAAATGTAAACTTGGAATCTATATCTGAAATTATAGACAGTGGCAAACCATAGAGTCTCACAATTTTTGTTATGTACAATTGGATCAAGTCTTCTAATGATTGAGTCTTTGAGATTGATAAGAAATGAGTTGATTTTGTCAATCTATCAACAATTATATAGACGGAGTCATGCTTTCTTCTTGTCTTTGACAAACCCATTACAAAATCCATAGTAATATGATCCCATTTTTGTTATGAAATTTCCATAGGCTGTAGAGGTCATGTTGGTCTTTAATGTTCGATTTTTATTTGTTGGCATGTAAGACATTTATTTACAAATTATGTTGTCTTTCTTCATGCCATTCTACCAAAAATGTTTCTTTAAATCTTTATACATCTTTATGTTGTCCGGGTGAATGGAGTATTAGGATTTATGGGTTGCAGTTAATAAACCTTTCTTAACTTCTTCCTATTAGGGAACACATAATCTTCCTTGGAATATAAGTGTTTCACTCACACTTTGAACATAGCCTTGCTTCCCTATCATTTTTTGCAGTTGTTGGTGATTCTTTTGTGCCTATGTAATCTGATCAATTAAGATAGATTGAACATCCAGCTGTGCTACTATTAATCTTTTTTTTTTTAATCTTTGGAGAACACTCTATCACATTAACTATCATCTTTCAATCTTAAGAACCTTTAAGACCATTAGCCTCTTCCTACTCAATGCGCCTGCTACTATATTAGCCTTACCCAAGTGATAGTGGACTAAAAAATTATAATCTTTTAAAAAATATATCCACCTTCTCTGCCTTAAATTCAGATCCTTCTGAAAAAATATATACTTTAAGCTCTTGCGATTTGTATATACTTTAAATTGTTCTCCATATAGGTAACGTCTCCAAATTCTTAAAGTATGTACCACTACTGCCAATTCTAAATCATGTGTGAGATAATTTATCTCATGAGTTTTCAGCTGTCTAGAGGCATATATTACTACCTTGCCATGTTGTATTAATACACAACATATTCCTTTTGCTGATGCATCAGTGTATACCACAAATCCACTTGAGCTACATAGTAAGGTAAAGACTGAATCAGTGGTCAGTTTAGTTTTCAACTCTTGAAAGTTCTGCTCACATTCATATGTCCATATAAATGAGACTTGTTTTCTTGTTAACTTAGTTAGAGGAGCTGCAATTGATAAGAAACCCTTTAATAAATATTCTATAGTAACCTGCTAGTCCCAAAAAGCTCCTGATTTCATTTACATTATTTGGCCTTCCCTACTATAAACTGCTTCTACCTTTCCTAAATCAACTGAATCCCATCTGCAAAAATGACATGTACCATAAATTATACTCTGTCTAACCAAAATTTATATTTGCTAAATTTAGCATATAGTTGGTTCTTCCTTAGAGTTTCTAACACCATCCTTAAATGCTCTTGATGAGTTTCAATAAAAGAATATACCAACACACCATCAATAAAAGCTACCACAAATTTATCCAGAAATGACTGAAAAATCTATTCATTGGATCCATAAATGCTACTGATGCATTAGTTAATCCAAAAGGCATGAATAGAAATTTACAGTGCCCGTACCTTGTTCTAAAGGCTATCTTGGGTACATCCTCCCCCCTTATCCTCAACTAATGATATCCGGATCTAAGGTCAATTTTAGAGAATACCTTAGCTACCTAGAGCTGATCAAATAAATCATCTATTCTTAGCAATAGGTCAGTATTCTTCATCGTTACTTGATTCAATTGTCTATAATTAGTACATAATCTAAGAGACCCATTCTTCTTCTTTACAAATAGTACAGGTGCTCCCCATAGGGATACATTAGGTCACATGAATCCTTTGTCTAACAACTCTTGTAATTACTTTTTCAATTCAACAAACTCTATTGGTGCCATCTTATAAGGTGCCTTAGAAATAGGTGAAGTCCCCGCAGAAGCTCAATAATAAACTCCACCTCTCTAAGTGGTGGTAAACCTGGAAGATCTTCAGGACATATATCTAAGAACTCTCTAACCACATCAATATCAGTGGGTGTCAACCTGCCACCTTCAATTGTATAGCCACAACACTAGCCAAGTACCCTTTACATCTATTTTTCAACAATTTCATGGCCTTAATAGCTGAAACTAATACTTTATTGTACTGAGGCCTTGGACACTAGTAAATAAATATATGCCTCAGGTTTCTGAAAATTTAACTTCTTTCTTTTACAATTTAAGAGTGCAAAATTTTCATCCAACTGATTCATACCCAAGATTACTTCGAAATTTTTCATATCTAGTAGATAAACACATACTGGCATCACTCTTCCCTGAATTTTCACATTAATTTTGAGAATAAGACACTTACCTCTACCTATTTCTCCTGCTGGTGTGACAATAGATAATTCTCTTGTCTCTACAAGTTATCTATCTTTTAACAATTTAACAAACTTCAATGAAATAAATGAATGTGTGGCACCATGATCAAACAAAACTCTTGCATATATACTATCAATAAGAATAATACCTTCAATTACATTAGAAGTACCTTGAGCATCCTGCACACACTCGGGCTTAGGCCCTCTGCTGCTGTAGTGGTTGCTGTCTCTACTGTCTATTGGGATAATTCCTGGCTACATGTCCCCTCTGTCTATAATTAAAGCATTTTCTAGTTGCATACCAGTATTCAGTGCCTCCATATAACTTGCACACCGTTGGCAGATTGTTACTTTTCCTTTTTCTGCTACTTGTTCAGCCTCTGAAAATACTATCTTCTTCCTCTTGTCCTTCCTTTGAAAATTAGTTGGATTATCCCTCTTTACTGGACCCTTTTTCCTTTCTTCAAGAAAATCTTCACATTCAGTCTCAACTATATATGTTGTCATCACTGTTGTTGCTATAGTTTGATGATCCAATAGTGCCACTCTACTCCTTATGTTACCGATTAACCCTCTCACAAATTTCCCTTCTCTCCTCAACTCATCTACACAAATATGAGGCATACTTCTCCAACTTAATAAACTTTGCTTCATAACTTACCATGGATAAGTTTCCTTAAGTTAAATTCAAGAATTCTAATTTTTTCTTGTTCTTTATATATTGTAGAATATATTTGACATGAAATGCATGAAGAACCTCCTCCCAACTAATATCAAAATTTATTCTTTGAAAGTGGTTCTTAGTGTTGACTGCCACCATTCATCTGCCCTATCTTGCAGCATGAAAGTAGCTAGCACTATTTTGTCTTGGTCTATGCACCTAATAGCATGAAAAATCTTTTTAGTTTCTCTCACCCAACTCTTTACTATGTCTGGCTGACTCTCTGTCTTAAAAGGAGGGAGACCCATCTTCTTAAACTTTTCCATCAAGGAAATCCCTGTTAATCTATCTTGTTGTCCTTACATTTGAGCATGCAGTTGAGCTTGCATTCCTACCTAGGCTTGGGCTTGTAGCTTCATAGTCTGCACTGGCCCTTGAAATAATTGAATAAAACCTTCTAAATCTACATTCCAGAGAGATTAATATCCCTTTTTAGGAATGTCACCTTACTCAAACCGTTGTGATATGAAGTAATTTTGCAAAGCACTTAGGCTAACTATCTACAATTTCTCATACATAACCATGTTAAAACCATAAATATAAACATAGGATAATTATATTGTTAACGGGGAGACTTAATTTACAAAGTTTACAACAAACTAAAGTTCCTTGAGTTTAAGACCTACTCGCTGGTCCATAGACTGCAAACTCTTCTCAAGATAAAATCTAAAATCCTCTTTCTGATCTACTGCCCATTGGACCCTCTTAAAAAAGTTTAATAACTAAGTCTGTGAGTAACACTCAGCAGGCGTCAAAACTCTTACATACATATATGTACAATAAACTTTTGCAAACATATGTAATCTCTAAATAATGCATGATCTGCAGATATTTTTATACATATAATAATGAATAAAGAATTAACAAAAGATCATTTCATATATATTTCACAATTAATCTATATATGCATATTATGCAAATCACTTTCTTATCACATATATTTCTTACAAACGACCTGCACATATTCATATCTACTTTTAATCTTAAAATAGATCAGCTTCACACATAATCAATTCATGTTCCAACAGATCAATTTCTTATGTGTAGAACAACACACTTATTGCCTCAGTTTTAACTAATATAAGTTCTTAATCTCTATGCTTTCAGACATATATCTAAACCACAACATAAGGGGTCGTAAACACCTCGGCATCTAGACAAATGAGCGTCTTAGTCTTAATACAACTAACCGGGATCGGAGGTCTTTACCCCACCGTCCACCAAATCAAAGTTCAACTTCAGAATTTTAATCTCATTCTCCTACGGTCATAAATTGAATTCTACTACATCGGATACTTATTGTGGGTTCTTATAAACATATCTCCTTAAGATGGTATTGTCTAAGTATACTTCAAATTAATGATTTCCTACATAATAACTTCCTTATACATGGTTATAAACAATTTAAAGTAAACCCTTATAGTAGATTTTTAATATGCATAATTAGAATTCAATAAATAAATATTTTGTAGAAATTTTGCATTATAATTAAAATCATAATCGTGATAGTTTTAGTATTAAATTATACATGCAGTTAAGCATTACAAGCTTATTTAATACTCATAAATGTCTAAATTTGGATTTTGAATATCAAAATAAAGCTTAAAATAATTTAAATAATAAATAACATGTAATAAGTTCATCATACACCTGCTTAAAGTGAAGAATCCTAGGCAACTTTATCATTTTCTTATTTCTAAAATTATTTTAACACCACTTGCATTCTATCTCTTTCTCTGTTTTCTATTTTCTGTAGATTTTATGTGGAAGGAATTAGATATTTTTCATTTAAATTCATCTAAAATTTACTACGGAATTGTCTGGATACTAACATAGTTATATACTACCCTCTAGAAGTCCATGTGTCTCTAATGAGTAACCTTTAAGGTGACAGAAACAATTAATTTACAGGTGTCCTCGTAATGCTACAGTAACACTAATTGCTATGTTTGTTCGGTAATTGATATATTGTTCTATAATTAATAATTTACTGTTATAATAAACTTCTATTGTGGTTATCACTCCAGTAACCTTAATTCATTCTTGTTCTGTAATTAATATGTTTGTTCTATAATTAATTATAATTCGATTAACGTTATCGTTACATGAACCTTAATTGATTCTTGTTCTGTAAATGACATGCTTATTCTATAATCGATTATAACTTCGATTAACATTATCATTGCAGTAACCTTAATTAATTCTTGTTCTGTAATTAATATGTTTGTTCTATAATCGATTATAACTTTGATTAACGTTATCGTTGTAGTAACCTTAATCGATTATAGCTTCGATTAACGTTATCGTTGCAGTAACCTTAACTGATTCTTATTTTGTAATTGATATGTTTGTTCTATAATCGATTATATCTTCGATTAACGTTATCGCTACAGTAATCTTAATTGATTCTTATTTTGTAATTGATGTGTTTGTTTTATAGTCAATTATAGCTTCGATTGACATTATCATTGTAGTAACTTTAATTGATTCTTGTTCTATAATGGATATGTTTGTTTTAAAATCAATTATAACTTCGATTAATATTATCGCTACAGTAACCTTAATTGATTCTTGTTCTATAATTGATATGTTTATTCTATAATCGATTATAACTTTAATTGACGTTATCATTATAGTAACCTTAATTGGTTCTTGTTCTATAATTAATACGTTTGTTCTATAACCAATTATAGCTTCGATTAACATTATCGTTATAGTAACACTAATTAATATTTTCAATTACAAATGTTCTATTAGTCTATTAATTGATACTTTTATCAACTAACTAATTAATTAATTAACTGATATTAATTAATTGAACTCTCTTCAGTTTACTTAGTTAATTATTTGGTACTTATTATTTATTTTGTTTTATTTTGTTATTTATTATTTATTACTTATTATTTATCTTCTTCTTATTTTTGTTTCTCTCTTCTCTCTCTTTTTGGGGATCTATTCCCTTCTAACTAACACAACCATGCTATATTTAATTGTCAAAGTTGATTAAAACTCAAGACTTTCTAAGGTTTAGGATGTTACATGTATAATAGTATTCCTCATTTGTTATTACTTAAGGATACAAATAAACCCATTTGGTTTAGATTTAAGGTAGACCTAAGATTGTATCCCTTAAATTATCGGCTTAAAAATATTATATGATAACTATGCTATAAGTGAATAATCGCTTAGATAATCCGATCTTAGTATACTATAAGTATTCGGCCAAAAATAAGATGTATCCATTACCTTGTAGATTAAACATATCGGTTTAAAATGATTATATGTTAACTACCTATAAGCTAACAATTGACAGAATAATTGGACTCTAGATTACCATCTGCACCCATTCTATTACGTTCTAATGCTGTCAATATTTTGGCATATTCTCATGAGCACAAAGAGACATTAACCTTAATAATAATTTTGATAGAATATTATTAACATATATATATATATAATGTTGTACAATTAGGAATGACATATTCCATATTGGATTTTTTGGATATTGATCCTTATAAATATAATGAATTCAAAATAAATCCCTGTATCTTGCCTATCTTGATATTAGTCCTTATAAACTTAATATTAAATCCTTCCAATGAAGAATCATTTTAAAAAATAAATATTCATGAAATATTCTTCAAACTAATGTTAAAATAGAAAGAAATATTTGAAATGACTCTAAAAAATAAAAAATTAAGCCCCATTGTACAACAAAGAATGACCTTAATAGGTTTAGCTTAATACTCTCTCTCTCTCTCTCTCTCTCTCTATATATATATATATATATATATATATATATATATATATATATATATATATATATATATTAGAATGTCCAATTGGAGATCGCATTGTATAGACATGTAGGAGATGTTTGGAGCAACTTAAAAAAATATTTTTTTTATTTCGCCTACACCGGTAGCCAATGTAGCATCACTTACAAGTGCAACAAGGTCATCCGATCGGACATTGCACTGTATGGACATTTAGGGCACCTCAGGGCTGACCTAGAAAAAAATTTAATTTTTTTTTTTACTTACCCACTATAATACCCTGCATGCAGCACGTAGGGGCATTGCAGCAAGTATTACTCTATTTAAAATCACTATTACTATTTGTTTTTTGATAAAATTTCTTCTAATAATTAAAAAAATATAAACATACAAAATTTTAAGATATGTAAAAATTAACAATATATAAATTTTGAATTTTAATTCTACTTTATCTATCGATCTAAATCTACATATGAATCCAAACATGTGCTATAAAATCATATTAGATTTTTAAAAAGTTTTCAACTTCTTATTATGACCTTCTTTTATCAAACTGTCAAGAAATATTCTCACTGTTGTTGAATATGAGAGATATCTATTTAATGAGTTCAATTTTTATCTTGTAAAATAATATATGTATAGATATATAAGATATATGATAATTCGGAAATAGAAATGAGTTAGCTTCGTATAACTTCACGGATGGTCTTTGACGAATTTCCGTATAATAAAAATTAAAATAGGACAGATAATGGGAACTCAGGTATCTATTGACAGTTTTAATAAAGACTAATATAAATATAAAAACTTATTTCAAATTTATTATATTTTATAAGGATCGATATCGAAAAACCCATCCATATTACGCATGTAATGTAAGTATAGTTAATATGTTATTATGCCTATTTTTTTGAAATAGGGGTCATAGGGAGTGGAATCAGTAGATACCTGATAGGGTCATAGGGAGTGGAATCAGTAGATACCTGACTAATAAAATCTCAAAAAAATTTCCGGCGGTGGCTTCGCTTCCCTGCTGACTCATCCCGTTCTCATCTCCTCCCCTTCTGTCGGGCGTTTCGTCGAACAGATACGAGACAGGCACGTACAGCAGCGACCGCCGCTGCCCTCTCGAGGCTAGTGGCTGCTTCCTCTCTTCCATGTTCGCCGCTTTTGACGTCGGCATGCACTCGCCCGTGGTTGTACTGGTGGGCTGCACGCCGAGCTCCTCCTGCGGATCCCTCAAAATGGGTTTATGCGCGAGACCGAGGACTACTGCTGCCGGCGGGAACCCTACTCCTCCTCTTCCCCGCTGCTCGTCCAGTTTCTTCTCAGCGGTAGTGTGGCCGCCTTTGGGTCGTCGCAGGATGGGTATTCCGGGCAGAGCCCCCCAAGCTTTCCTCCCCCTTGGACGGCCTCTGTCCACGCCTCCTATCACGGGCGCCTTCCTTAACAGTGCCATCTGTGCGAACCGGCCGCCTTCGACGAACAGAGGGTTCGAGCAACCCTCCCCCACCCCCACGCTTTGGTTGATTCTTTTATCATTGTCTAAAGATGGAAGGACTTTCCTATATTCGTTTGAATTCGCCTGTTTTTCTTTTCTTGTTCATTTGTTTGGTTATCTCAATTTTATTCTTATTCTTTTCTTTTCATTTGTTTCGAGCAATCCTCCCTTTCCATTTTTTTTTTTTTGCTTCTTTTATTGGAGAGGAAAAGGTTGTCCATTTCCCTCTCTAATAGGTTTCATCATCACATTTGACATAGGAGAGAGAAGGCTCGGCCGGGGAAAAAGGAGCACCATTTATGGATGAAAAGGGATTCAGCTGGGTCTGGACAGAAAGCTCTTAACCTGGTTCGGATTGTGAGTTCATGTCTAACTTTCATGGATATAGCCGTCCTGTTCTTATTTATGATCATATAGAGTTGCTGTTATATCCTCCCTCTTTTAAATCCTTTCTTATGAATTGAGTCTCATAGTTTTATTTTGTTGACGGGTGGCGTGTTTCCGGTGATTAATGGCATGGAGAGAGATGAGACCCGTATCTTGTTGTCGTGAAGAGTACAGAGACAAGGATGTCAGGCATAAGATGTAGCTCCATCGTTTGTGTAGCATGGATTACCTTCTAACTAAACCACAAGCACCAATGTCTAGGATCCGTTCGATGCTGGGCCTTCTCATGACGCTAAAATTCTATTATGTGACACCATTCTTGATATGTTCTACATGCCTTGTTGGGGAGTTTACTGTTTGACACAATCTTGGCATGGTCTTCTTTTGTACAGGGTTGTTTTTGAGAGAATATAGTCACCATACACTAAGTTCCCATCTTTTATTTTGATAAAAATTATGGTACCATCCATTTTAAAAAAATTCTACAAAAGAATCCATGGTTTATCTCATCTGGCCTTTTTCTGACTGTCAAAGATCCAGTTAATGGGTGGGAACACTTTTGGAGTATAAGGGACAGCCTAGTTAAATAAAGTTGTCCACTTTTTGAGAAAATAATGCAAGAAAAATGTGCCTAGATTCAGCGTTCACTTTCCTGACAAAGCAAAAAGCATCATATCTGACATGTGCTTCTCATGCATAATTATCTGCTTTCTTTTATTTTGCATCAGTTTGTTTCCTTTTCGCTTCAATTGTAATAGCAGCTAGTTCAATTGTGATTATGCTCCATGTTGCATGTTGTCACTCTCGAGTCTCAACAGTCTCTATTTTTGTTTTGCTTAATGCTTGCCTCTCAAACAACATTTTGTTCCACCTTAAGATGCTCTTAATGTTATTCTTCTTAAGGAGTTGAAAATCAATGTGGCATGATGTCCTCAGTTTAGGATCAAGTGTGTCTCTGCTTATCATCGTTCATCTTTTTTACATGTTAATTTCATTTCTTTCCGTAAACTTTTGGTTGATTCTTATTGTTCCCTTTCCCTGAGGAGCACAGTTGTCAAAGGCTACCTTCTTGTTGACTAGGCTGTCCATTGGGCTCCTGACAAGCTTGCCACTTAGGTTTTGGTGGTATAAACCATAATTACCAAGATGAGAAACAAAACCGAGAAGCCAAGTTTGAAGTGTAAGTGAGTAGTGCTTTATTTGATGATATTTTGAATCAACTAAGGTGAAACAAGAAGCCACTGAAAAATGGGAAGTGAAAATGGATATTTCTTAAGGTGTAAATGAGTCTTTTGGTATAAATTACAAAGTCAATTGGACTATTGTTTTAATCAAACTGAAACTTAAGTGGGCACGTTTTATGCAAGTATCTAGGTTAATAACATTTTTTGCAAGCTACAATCTGTTGTTATGAAGAGGTCATCATATAGCACATTGTTGCTGATTCAGCGATTTTTGCCTTTTATACATCTTTCTCTATCTTTCCTTGGTGTGTGTATATGTATATATATATATGGATAGAACTCACCCTACGACGCACCTAAGTTAGATGTGCCCCCTCAAAAATCAACCCTCCGCCCTTAAAAAAATAAAAAATTTCATAAAATTTTAAATATTCAAATAGGTCCCTTAGGGTTGATTCCATCCCCAAGGCCTTAATTTTCACTGTCCAATCTTGACGATCAACTAGAGGCGTTCGATTAGGCATGTATCAAAAATCAATATTCAAAAATACTGAAAAAATAGTAAAAAAATAGAAAAATTCGTCGATTAGCCTTTATGGTTGATCCCATCACCTGGAGTTTTAGTTTTCATCTCCAAACAATGACGGATTTGATTGGATGGCTATGGTTAAGTTTTTCGATCCAACGGTGAAACCACCTAGAGTGGGGCATTTGAATATTTTAATTTTTTTGATGATTTTTGTTTTTATTTTAAATCGTGAGGGTGCATCTAAGTTAGATGTGCCTTGGGGTGCGTTACACACACACACACACACACACACACACACACACACACACACACACACACACACACACACATAGAAACTCTTACGCATAAAAGTTTATAAAATAAGATTTTTTTTAAACGCGCAGCACGCCATCCGATTCAAGATCGGATAGTGTGCAACGTCGTGCGTGCAGCACGCACAAAAAGCATAGTTCGCTTATTAGCAATTTCCTATATTTATTATATTGTTAAGGAAAGATGGAAAAATAGATAAAAATCATCAAAAATTTTAAAATATCCCCTCTAGGATGGTTTCTATCTCTTGGGATTTAATTTTTACCATTGGATAAAAAAACTAAAATCTCAAGGGATGGGGTTAACCCTTGTTAATCTAACGAATTTCCTATTTATGGATTATTTTTTTCAACAATTTTAGACATTGTTTTTTGACATGTACTTGATCAAAAGGCTCCGATTGATTTTCAAGGTTGGATGGTGAAAATTAAAATCCCAGGGATGGAAGTTGCCTATTTGAATATTTAAAAATTATTGATGAATTTTATTATTTCTTTAAACATGAGGAGAAGAGAATTTTGAGGGGACTCATCTAAGTTATATGTATATATATGTATATATATGTATATATGTATATATATATATATATATATATATATATATATATATATATATGTATATATATATACATATATATATGTATATATATATACATATATATATGTATATATGTATATATGTATACATATATATATGTATACATATATACATATATATATATATATATATATATATATATATATATATATATATATATATATATATATATATACATATATATACTACACAGTTACATAGGTAATGCTTTCTATTTTTTAAAGCCACAATTTACAATCTTGATGGGCTTATTACTTCTGGGAATTACAACAACCATATCAATTATCAAAAAACAGCAAAGAAAAAAGGTTGGTGTCATTTTGAAGCTTGATTTTGAAAAAGCCTATGACAGAATCAGCTGGAGTTGCCTCCAGAAAACTATGGAGCTCATGGGTTTCAATGGGAGATGGATCTCATGGGTTATGAATTGTATTTCCTCATCCACATTTTCTGTTTTAATTAATGGAGAACCGTGTGGGTACCTTAAGAGCTCTAGAGGATTAAGGCAGGGAGATCCTTTGTCACCACTTCTTTTCTTGCTGGTTGGTCAGATTTTGAGTACTCTTTGGGACAAAGCAATTCAACAGGAGCTGATTGAGGAGTTCAGAATTGGTCGGAGCAATATTATGTTATCTCATTTACAGTTCGCGGATGATACCTTACTGTTCACTCTAGGAAGCGATGATGATATCAGAACATTAAAAAGTTGCTGATCCTGGTGGAAGCCATTACTGGATTGCGAATTAATTATGAGAAATCTGAAGTTGTGGGGGTAAATGTACCACAGGCCAGACTTCAGGAGATTGCGAATGTTTTTGAGTGCATAATTAATTCTTTCCCTATAAAATATCTTGGTTTGCCCCTATCGGATGGTGTAATTAGGGTACGGGATTGGATGGTTTAATTAAGAAATTTGAAGATAGGCTGGAAGGGTGGAAAGGCAGTTTTCTTTCTGGAGGAGGGAGATTGATATTGTCTAAATCAGTCCTCTCTTCATTGGCCACTTACCATGCATCTATTTTTAAGATTCCTAGGACTATGGAGAATATCATAGAGTCAGCTAGAAGTGCTTTTTTCTGGTCAGGAGGGAAAAGGGTGAAGAGAGGTATTCAGTTATTCAAATGGAAAAATGTATGCAAGAGCAAGGATCAAGGTGGTATTGGTCTCTGTGGAGTAGCAACCTTTAGTAAAGCCCTTCTCATGAAATTGCTGTGGAGAAGGGGGGAGAGTCCGGAAGCCATTTGGGCAGGTATTATCAATGACTTATATTACCACGATGATAATAAATGGACTATTTACCCTTCTAACAGCTATATGCTGTCTCCCGTTTGGAGGAATATAGTCAAGAATGCTGATTTCATGGCCATCTCTTGTGAGCTTCAAGTTGGTAATGGGGTTGATATACTATTTTGGAAAGATTTATAGTGGTCTAGATTGGTATTTTCCTCTCAATTCAATAAACTGTTTAATATAACCCTAAACCAACAGACTTCGGTTGCGGATGTATTGTCTACTGGTAGTCCAGGCCATATTAATCTGCAGCCGAGAAGGGGTCTTACTGAAACTGAAACAGAGGAACTCTTGAAGCTGATTAATCTTACCAACAGTGTCAGAATTTGTGCTGAGTATCAAGATAAGAAAATTTGGACATGGAATTCTAATGGACAGTGTTCGGTAAAATCTGTTGTTCAATTTTTGAATGATGGTGGTTGTAGGGTTTGGTGGAAGTATTTGGTTTGGTCTATACCCCTAACAAGATTAAGGTGTTTCTATGGAAGATTGCTTGGTCTAGAATACTTACGGGGAAGAGAGCCAAGAAACTCCATCTTCCGGGGAGTTCTTCATGTTTTTTCTGTGCTATCTTTGAGGAAGACCAAAACCATCTATTTTTGGGATGTGGCATTATTTTAGTTCAGTGGAAGATTCTATGTAGAATCTTTGGAATCACTTGGGTGGACCATTCTTCTGTTTTGGATCTTGTAAACTGGTGGTCTAAAGCATGTCCTTACCTGGGTCAAGAACATCTATGGTTCATCATCTGCCCGGCTTTGATGTGGGCTATTTGGTGTAAGAGGAATAGGAAGAAGTTCAGCGATCAATTCAGAAGTGCTTCTGATTTACTGAACAGCACCTTTAGATGGGTGGGAGAGTGGGGAAAAGCTGCTGGAATTCTGAATGAAGGAAGCTCTGTCATTCTTCAGAAGGACAGTTTATGGAGAAGCCTGTTGTTCTGAGGATATTCTTTCTGTATCTTTGGTTTTATTTTTTGGATAAAATCAGTATATTTGTAATTTTCTTCCATGTTTTGGGCAAGACTTGGTTTGGGGTATGCCTCATCCAGGTTGTAATGGGCTATGGGGTTTTCTTTTGTACCATATTCTTCTTCTTCATTAATGAAACAGTGACTTTCAGTCACCTTCAAAAAAAAAAATATCAAAAAACAGTTGCTGCTTATCTTATTTGGTCATGTTAGACATTGTTTCTTCACTTTTGGAAGCGAATATTCTTCACTTTTTGAAGGGAATAATGGAAAACGGTGATAGGAAGAACGGAAAGAAAACCAAAAGAGTAGCTTAAAAGCCTAATTCTTTTGTTATTGAATGATTGACCTTTACTGCCTACAGTTACACATCTTATTGTCTTTGTTTTCCTTCCATGTTTGAGCAGGTCTCAACACTTCCAAATGAAAAAGAAGCAATATATGGAGCTTTAGATAAATGGTCAGCTTTTGAGACAGAGTTCCCTTTGGTTGCAGCAGCAAAAGCTTTAGAGATTTTGCGTAAAAGAAACCAGTGGTTACGTATCATACAGGTATTTACAGTGTCAAATGTACAGCTATGCTGCCATTTGGCTTATCACATAGGTTTTTTTCAACCATTTTGAACTTAGCTTTTGAATTGCACTTTTGTTTTTTGAACTGCACTCATCTCAGTACCACCTTGGATCATGGTGTGCTGGATTGGCTCGGGTGGGATTGGTTGGGTCAACTGATCTGATTGGTTTTCAGCAACTTGTCTGATACCAGTTTGACCCCTGCTGATCCACGGCTGCATTGGCTTAGTTCAACTAGCCCTTGAAGACTAACTCTTTCATATGCTAGAGGGCTTCCGACAGTTAGTTAGGGGTTGGGGATGGCTTGGGGGCTATAAAGAGCCCCCATGTGGCCATTCCCACCCCTATCTGAAGCTCTTTTCACTCCTCTCTCTCTCTCTCTAAGCACTTTCTTTCTCTCTCTAACTCTTTTTCAACCTCTTGTTCTCATTTTCTATCTCAAGTTCTCATTTGCTCTTAAGTTGGCTTTGAGGGATAGCTCTCTACAGTAATCTGGCTGTCTCCAAAGAAGACTTTATAACGACTTCTGTACGGTACAAGAGCACAAAGAAAAACACCATCATGGCAGTGCGATAGTAAGGCATTAGAATGACTTTGATGCGGAGTGTAGACAAGCTTCTTTGTTGTATCTCTGTTGGCTTTATTGTCATTTACGATGCTTATGCAGTTGGTTGTATCCTTGTAGCTTTTATATTCTTTTGTTACACTTCCATACTTAGTTTAACATGAAAAGGTCAGAAAATAGTATGGATTAGTACCTGTGCAACGTATAAGGTTGATGAATTAGTTGTGTCAAATGATGATCACATTGGATGCGAATAAATCATATGTTTTTTGTGTTGTGCATTTACCAATTCATATTCTCTTGTGACACTTTCATATCAAGTAAATTTATATAAGTACGAAAGAATAAAAAAACTCTAAAGTTTGGGTAATGAAAAATTTTCATGTAACTCTAAAGTTTGGGTAATGAAAAAATTTCATGTAATCTCATCTACTGTAGAGTCTCAGGGGTTCCTCTTCCCCTGTGGGATGTTGAAGTTTTTCATGCAATTTCAGCCTCCTTCGGCATCCTCTGGGAGATGGATGATGCGACAGCTCATTTGAGTTCTTTGGAGGATGTGAAGACAATTTTTGAGGTGGAAGAAGCGATGTTGGTCCCCGAATAAATCAAACTCATTTAGTGCTCTCATCGGTTTCTTGTCCAGATTTTAACTGAACATGATATATCACCCAAACCAAATGATATGGACTGGAGTTACAAGGAAGTTGCTAAAGCATATTGGGTTTACAGAGAAATGCAGGAGAAACAAGGCATCCGGCAAAGGTTGAAGAAGACTGAGTTGGGTGAGTCAACCTGCCTAGTCCAAAATTTGGAAGTGGTCCATGCGCCAGGAATCAGTCTTGGACCTTCTATGCCGGACTTAATCTAAAAATGCTACGGTGGCAGAAATGGTAGTTCGGGAGTCAAGTGAACCTTGTATTGTCAATGTTACTCATAGAAAACTTGGCAATGATAATAAGGAAACTTCTCCACCAGGAAAGGGCAATATGAGGAATTCGGCTGACAAGGCTTACTGCTTAGAGATCCTCTATATTGGCACTCACATTATAATTATAAATGGTGGAAGGTCTTCGTAAAGAGATCCTTTCCGAGCAGTGAGGGGTGCAATGCTCCTGGGTTTATCAGCATCGACAGCGTTGGTCCACCAAAGCAGGGGCTGTGATAGCTGCAGATCCAGCCAAATGGTCCGGTGATATGGGTTAGGACTTAGGATCCTAGTGGAGCTCTGGAGGAAGGGAAAAAGAAAGATAATGGGATTGTGGACTTATCCTGTATTCTGGGTAAGTTTTGAATGTCGCTTCTCTCCCCTCCATATTCTGGACATCTTCTGTCACCCTCCTCAGTTTCTTCTGACACTCCAGCCATAGCGCATTCCTATCTAAAGCCAACAGCAGCATCTAAAACCAGCGAGCACAAATTGAAAGGTCTGGAAAAGAAGCAAACATCTTTTTATATTGGGGTGGTCTGATGCAAAAATTATAAGAAAAGACAGAAATTTTGGGATTTCATATCCATCAAAAGGCAGGGAAATTTCATAGAGTGTCGGTTTCATGCGAAGAGGGTAACTTTGCAAACAATAAAGACTCAAGGGGCAGTGAGAAGTCAAATGTTTGCTACAGGTTTCAGCTTTTAATCAGGATTTTGAAGGCAGGGAGAGGAGGGGCACTAATTGTTCCAAATGATCCTACTGTCTTGGAACTTTAAGGCAAAATAGTTAGCAGTGGTACGCTTGATTCATAGGAAGCTTGCTGAAATTGTTTGTGTGCAAGAGACCAAGATCGAGGTTGTAGATTTGTGCCTGGACACTATGTAACAGAGGATCTTAACGAGGTGTGCTTTTAGCTGGAATTCGAGAAATGGGAAGGTCAGCTTCTTGCTATCATGGAGTACTCTATCACTGTTCAGATGCCGTCAACCAGTGCAAAGATCAAGTTGATGATTTTAAGTGCTTATGGTCTGACTAATTATGATCAGAGGCAGCAGCTCAGGGAGGAAATGAATGAATGTTATGTGATGCATGCTCTACCATGCTCTATCATAGGTGATTTTGATGAGTTAAGGGATCCTACAGAGAGGTCCAGAGGAAAATATGTCCCAGTTGGTATGAGACAGTTCAACAATTGGGTAGAAGACAAGCGACTTATTGAAATTTCTCTTTGTAATCAAAAGTACACTTGGTGTAATTCAAGGGAGTCTCCTTCCATGTCCAAGCATGATTGGGTGCTTGCGGATGATCAATGGGAGGCTACTTTTCCTCTGTTTAGAGTGGCAGCCCAACCTTGAATTATTTCCAACCATAATGCACTTATTGTTGATCGCCAGAATTATCATCGTCAGGAACCAGATTTGCTGAGTGGCTTCGTGAGGAGGAGATCAGGTGGAGACAAAGATCTCATTGCAAGAAGGCGAAGCTAGTATGGCTTTCCTTCACAGAGTTGCTAATGGAAGGAGGAGGAAGTTATATTCATTCTCAAGAAAGAAGATCAATTGCTAGAAGAGGAAGACCAGATTTCATGTGAAATTGTTAATTACCACAAAGAGTTATTTTCGACTGAGAAGAGATGGTATCCTGCAAGGTCAAATCCTGAAGCCATCAAACTTTCTGTGGAGGACAGCATGATGTTGCAGGATCAGGGTACTTAAGCGGAGGTTAAAGAGGCTGTGTGTTTACTCTGGGCAGAGATAAGGTTCCAGGGCCAGATGGATTCCCTTTGTTCTTCTATCAGTTTTTTTCGCAGTTGGTTAAAGATGATATGATGTAGCATAGCACTCAGGGAGAGATGCCTAGTGAGAGGGGGAGCGAGAGGGGTGTGAGAGGGGGTAGGGAGTTGGGTCCGGTCGAGGAAGGGGAATGGCAACTTGTGCAGAGAAGAGGCAAGAAGTTTTTTCTTGGGGAGAAGAAGATCCGGTCTTCCCTTCCGGTGGACAGGCATCATTGTATTAGGTGCCTGGGGAGTGGCCATTGGGCTAGCGAATGTAGGGAGCGCGTTCGGTGCATTCTCTGTCATGAGCTTGGCCATAAGAGGTCCTCCTGTCCTCACTGGTTCCGTAAAGCTTCGGTTCCTCCTCCTGCGGCTCATAGGCTGTTGCAGGATAGGAACACTTCGGTCCTTTATCCTGTGGCACCTAAACTGTTGCAAAGTAGGATTGTGGTTCCTTGGTCGCTTGCTGTTGCGGGAGCTCGGAGGTGGTTGGAGGAGTGTCTAGTGGTTTCAGTTGTGTCGGAGTAGTCCAAGTTGTCTTCTTTGGAGGCTATCAAAGCTCTTCGGGAGGCTTTTCTTCTTTTCTGGCCAGAGGTGGAGAACTGGTGGATTAGGGAGTTGGATCAGAACTCGTTCCTGGTTATGAACCCGTGGCCAGAGTGGATGTCCATCGGTATCAGGTTGCTCAGTGGTAAAAGGAGCAATGTCTTCAAGTGCTCACCTTGGTCAGCCTTTATCTCGACCTCCCTTGTTCCTTGTGGTATTAAAGTGTGGATCCGGCTTTTTGGCATTCCACTTCATGTGTGGAATGGGGAGACTTTCCACACTATTATCTCTAGCTTTAGATTGCTTAAAGGTGTGGGTCTGCGTTCTCTGGATGGTTCGATGTTGGTTTTCACTCGAGTTCAGGTGGAGGTGTGCTCTCAGGAAGTCATTCTTGACAGAGTCCTTATCCATTTAGTTGGGAGAGACCTTTGGGTAAAGGTGGTGTTGGAGGAGCCTTCAGCCTCCAAGGCTGAAGTCTGTGCGGTTCAGGACTGGTCCTGGGCTGAGGTAGTTGCTGAATATCGGAAGTTTCAGGGGAAGAGTTCGAACTCTGTTTTCGTTCCAAATGAGGTTTCTTCTAATGCTTCCCCTGAGTTGTGTGAGTCACCCTTGGTGACTCAGCGGGAGGATGCGGTGTTACTGACTCAACGGAAGGGGGATGTGGGTCTCGGTGGATGCCCAAGACGTCAATCCTTGTGCCTTCTCGGACCCAGCAGAATGTAGAGTTCTTGGCCTCTGGGGGCCAACCAGCAGCAGATGGTTCACCTAAGTCTTGTGGGGATGTTGCTTTGTACGAGGCGTTGGCGGCGGGTTACTTTTCTTCGCGTCCCGAGGTTCCGTTAGTTGGGGCAGAGGAAGGCCATGCGCCGGGCTTGTCGGGTGGGGAAGACAAACAATATCGGGATCCTGGTTTGATTGCGGATCCGGGTGAACGGTGCCTGGCTGGGAGGAAGTCGGATTGTGACTTAAAACTCGACCAGACGGTTCAGTCAGTCATCCGTTGTTCGCCTGTTCGTCCCGCGAACCGGAGATCTGATCGGCCGATTCGAGATTCTGGCACTGTTCTTCTTCCTCCTCCAGCGGCTGTCTCTATGAGGTTGGAGGGTAATGTCGGCGAGTCTGTTTGTGACCATTCCTTGCAGATAAACCTCGGCATGGTTATTCCGGTGTAAACTGAGCCTTCCGATTACTTGTTGCGTCCTCAAGAGGAGCAAGATAATACTGGCGGGACTTCGGAGGCTTGCAAGCTTCCACCTACCGAGTTACAAGCTTCCAAGCTACCAGCATCCAAGGTTCAGAGGGTGGATTCCTTCTCAGAGGGGGTTGTGGCCCGGGAGAGACTCTTTAGTCAACAACAGGAGATCAGGAGGGTGTTGACATCACTCAGGAAGCTGTGGTTCTGGCGGTCCAATTGCCTGGGAGTGAATCTGTGAGACTTCAGGAGTCAGTCGGAGAGGGTGCTATTGTTCCTTATTGTTCTACATCTTTGGTGGACCCTGCCAACTCTACTGGGATGTACGATCATTGGGTTGAGGACATTCTGGAGCTTGGGAGGAAGATTGGTGTCTCCTTTGAAGGTAAAGAAGAATCTGTCATCAGTTTCATTAAGAGACTCAGAAGGACAGAAGCTCTGCAAGGTTCTTTGAAGAAAAGAGGGGCTGGAGGGGGGTGTGAAGATAGGCAGGAGGGAAGTGAATTTCATTAATCAAAATGAGATTGTGGATTCTCTAAGGCCTAAAAAATAGGGAGGTTTGAAATCTTTCTAATGATTTTGTGCTCTTGGAACATTAGAGGACTTAATGGTGACTGGAAGAGAAGGGGGGTGTTTGATTTGGTTAGAACATTTAAACTGGACTGTGTTTGTATACAAGAAACTAAGATGGAAGATGTGGATGGGCAAACTATTAAACAAGTTGGAGGTACTCTGCTTACTTAATGGGTTTCTTTTCCTGCACAAGGAAATAGTGGGGGACAACTTATTATATGGAATGGTAACAAATTTAAAGGGCAGATTTGTGAGATGGGTCATTTCAGTTTGTAGTGTGTTTCTCTGCTGTAGGTGGTTCATAATCTTGGGTTGTTACCTCAGTCTATGGTCCTCACATTCGGCAAGCAAGGGTAGAATTCTGGCAGGAGCTGGACAGGTTAGCGTTGTTATTTCAAGAAGTTTGGTGTATACTTGGAGATTTCAATTGTATTAGATATCCTTGGGAGAGATTCGGATGTCAGCAATGGACTTCAGATATGGATAGGTTTGGTGCTTGGATTTCCAACCATAGTCTGGTGGACCTAGAAATTCCTAATAGGAAATTTACTTGGTCTAGTCTTCAGCAGAATGGTATCCAATCTAGGTTGGACAGGGTGTTGGTTTCCTCATGTTGGATCAACAAGTTTCCACTTTCTCTTGTTAAAGGTCTGAATAGGACGGTTTCAGATCATATTCCTCGCTTAATGAGGACCAGGGAAGAGAAAAGGAAGTCGAGAATTTTTAGGTATGAATTGGCTTGGCACACACGAGGAGTTTAAGGAGCTGATTTACAAGTGTTGGAAAGAAGAGGAGTCCTCTAATCAGGCGGCTAATTCTTTCTATAACAAGATGAAAAGGGTGAAGCTTTGCATTAAGAGATGGGCTGCAAAGACATTCGGGGAAGCTTCTTCTACTAAGCAGCATATTATCCAGACAATAGAGAGGTTGGAAGTGAAAGCGGAGTCGGTTGGCTTGTCTGTAGAGGAGAACAAGGAGCTGGTTATTCAGAAAAAGGAGTACAATATGTGGCTGTTAAGAGAAGAGATCAAGTGTAAACAGAGGGCGAAAGAGCTTTGGCTGAAAGAGGGGGATAAGAATACTAGATTCTTCCATGCGTCTGCTACTGCTAAGAGGAGAGCATTAAGGATTGATCAGGTGAAAGTTGATAATCATGCTGTGGAGTCAGAGGAAGAAATCAAGAAGGCTTTTGTTTCCTTTTATGAAAAGTTGTTCAAGGAAGATGAATGGTGGAGGCCTCATCTTTAGGATGGGGTATTACCAAAAATCAAAAAGAGCCAGGCTAAAGAGTTGTGTGATCCATTCTCAGAAGAGGAAGTCAAATTAGCAGTGTTTAATATGGAAGCTAATAAATCTCCGGGACCGGACGGCTTTTCCATGGGTTTTTATCAGTATTTCTAGGACACCATTAAAATGGATCTTATGAAGGTTATGAGGGAGTTCCAAGATAGGCCGCTGAGCATCAAAAGGTTTAACTCAACATTTATTGTTCTTATTCCTAAGCGCATGGATGGCAGTACCGGTACCGGTACCGGTGCCGGCCGGTACCGGTACGTACCGGTACCGGTACCGGTACCGGCCGGTACGACCGGTACGGGCTTAAAAGGGCTCAAAAAAATCAGAAAAAAAGAAAAAAAATCAGAAAAATTCAGAAAAATTCAGAAAAATTCAGAAAAAATTCAGAAAAAATGTAAACAATTAATTAGCTATGTGTTGGGTGTGATAAAAATGGGTTAAGACAAAGAAGTACACATAACACATACAAAATGACAATTTTCATAGAGATTAAACATGAAAAATATTATGTTAATGTACTAAATATTTACAACAATGCAAAATATGAACGAAATCAAACGATCCTTACCTATGAAAAACATAAGTGAGTCCCTTAATATGGATAATAACCCGTAGATCCTTCTGATTCATCATCTGGTTGCTGTTGCTGGTATCCATAATAAGGTTGCATATGTTCCCTATATTCACCATAACTAAACAATGATGCAGCCAAGTCGTGCATCCCTCTTTGAATCCCTCTTGGAGTATATGGTTGTTGACTTGATGAAATGCTAGAATCATGGTGCAAAGAAGTAGCATGAGGATAAGAAGAAGACCCTGACCCATAACTGCTACTGGGTGGAATCGGTGGATGGAATTGAAAGCCTTCATACTCTACTTGATCTCCCTAGCTATACATGCCTGCTTCTTGTTGGCCACCTCCATAACCTGACTGCTGTCCATGCTGGCTTTGTGAATCATAATCTCCTTGACTTTCATGTTGTCCTCTTCCTGTGTCAACATGTAAGGAGAAAGAAGGTGCATACACTCCGCCCCCGGTAGTAGCACCTGCAGCTGCACCAGCATCATCACTAGGAGACTCTGTCCCATCATCGTCGTCATCTTGATCATAATCAACAATTAACTTTCTTTTAACAGTACTTGATTTTTTCTTTTGTGATGCATGTTTTTGCTGGCTTTCTTTTTTTTCTAGATCCTTTTGCAAGTTCAATCGATTCAATACTCCTTTTCCTCGTAGTGTATGCCTCACATAAATTTGCTTCAGCTCATCAATGGCAGGATCGTCTCTGGCAGCCAGATTAGTCCTCTCCAATGTAGATGTACTCCTTTTCAAGAATGATGGTGGCCCAACCATTCTAGGAGTGACTGGCCTACTATCTGATTCTGAGTGTCTAGCAGGCTCAAGCTCAGTATCAGGTGCAAATAAAGGCACATGCTCAGTCTGACTCTGATACTCATGTGAAGGAGGAGGTGAATTTTCTTTTTGCCTTTTCGAGCATCTTAATTCTGGATCTCTAGCAATAGCTCCATCTAGTATGCCTTCTGCCCATTCTGTATCATCAGGATCAAAAACTGGCTCATCGACAGTTGCTCGTGTCTCAACCCAAGTCTGCAAGGGATTATCATCATCAAATAACTCTTCCACATCAATTTGGCCAACCATATCTTCTGCGTGCCCTGCAGCTCGTTTCTCCCTCAATTGTTGTCTCAACCGGATGTTTTTGATCCCCAATCTCATATTGTAATGGCAGTACACCAATTTGTCCAATCGTTCAGCCTTTAACTGGTTACGAATTTTTGAGTGTATAAGGCTGAACGTGCTCCAGTTTCTTTCACATTGGCTTGCCGACGTTGTCTGACTCAAAACCCTCACTGCAACGGAAGCCAATGGATTATAGCACCTATCTCTGTTGTACACCATTATCCACCACTCAGCTGTGCCATCATTAAAAGAAACCAAAAAAAAAAATAATCAATGTATGTTCTCGTTTCTTATGCACATTTGACAACAATGCAATGACTAAATATACCTGGGCTCACTTTCTCTACAGCAATTTGCACAGAGTCTTCATTATATGTCTCCAGCCTTAGCCTATAAGCCTCCATCTACAAAGATGGAATTAACAATTAATAGAATTCATAGGCTCTTCAAATTACAAGTAATTAGATAAATCTTAAAGTCAGATCTTCACTAAGTATACATGTCTCTCTGCCTCAATCCTATCTTCTATTGTCCTCGACAAACGTGCAATCACATTTAATGTGCCTTGAATCACCTCTCCATCAATATGTACTTGACGACTGTACATTACTCGAAGATTTAAATAATAACCTGCATTTAGGTGAAAAATTACTAATGTCAATTTAATAAATAATCTCCCATGTAATAGTATAAGACTTCACTTACCAGCTGCATGCAAGTCGTGGTGTAATGTGCTTTCCCATCTGATATCAATAAGGTCCCACCACTTCATATAAGTGTTGGGAAATACGTTCTTGATGTGGACCTTAGCAATGTCAATTGCCTCGTACAAATATCCCATGTAATTCTTATCATCCCCATCCACCAATTTAACACCTGTACGAGAGGTTCCACCAACTTCAGATAAGTCTCCATATTACTCCAAAATTTTTTATTCTCTATGATTTTTCTCACTTCCAAATGTTCAGATTTAGATTCATTGGAAGTGGTCCGCATATACTCCAAGAACTCCTTATTAAACATAAAATCCCTGATCTCATTCTTGAATTTGTGCAAAGATTCTAAAGAAATAAAATTAGATACAAATCGTGTAGGCCCTGCACGGATGAGATCTCGACCTCCAGATGCTTTTTCTCTGAACATATTCAAGATCTTGGGATGACCATAAATAAATTGGGTAATTCTTTGGACTCTCTTTACAGTCTTGCTGATAGTTGGATCCTTACCAATGTCTTCAAGCATCAAGTCCAGACTATGCGCTGCACATGGGACCCAATAAAGGTGTTTGCGCTTGTCCATTAACTTCTTCCCTGCAGCTTTATAACTTGGTTCATTATCGGTGACCACCTGGACAACATTTTCCTCTCCAATTTCTTGCACCATCTGATCCATCAAACAAAATAAATATTTTGCATTCTTTGAATAGTTTGATGCATCAACAGATTTCATAAAAACTGTCCCTTCTGTGCAATAAACAAGAAAATTAATCATGGACTTCTTCGTGGTACCAGTCCAGCCATCGCACATAATTGTGCATCCTCTCTCCTTCCATACTGCCTTAAAACTTTCAACCCACTGTTGAAGTTCCTCGTATTCTCCATCAAGCCCCCGTCCATATATGTCTCGACGTGTGGGGGCTTTGAACCCACGACCATGATCTGCTATCGCATCAATCATAGGCTGAAAATAAGGAGACTGAGCAGCATGTGAGGGAACACCTGCATGCAAAAACCATTTGCATATGCTTTTAAAAGTATGTCCTGCCGCTTCAGCTGATTTTTTTACTCCTCTCATTGCTTGCTTGATTTTTGGCTGAGTAGAAGTCTGTCTTCTAAAAAGATAACTGTCCATAGGACCCACTTGGCCTGTAGGTTGACTTGTGCCTCTTATTGATGGTCCATCACCTCTCCTTCGGGCTTCATCTTCTTGTTGATGCCACAAACTCTCTCTTCTAGCTGCAGCCATGTCAGGATCATCATCATCATCATCATCACTAGAATCTACATTTTGTTCAGCCCTTTGCCTCTCACGTATAGAAATGCCACTGGCCGCAGTATACATCCCTTTGCCTTTTGTATTATGTCTACCTGAAATTTCCCCTTGGAGTTCAACCTCATCTTCATTCTTTTGTTCTTTTTGTGCTTTTCGGCCACGCAACAATTCACGCATCTCGTTGGCAACTTGTCGGGGACAGACAGTACACCTTGTCACTTGTCCTGTCTTCCCTGCTAAATGTTCTTTCCCTCGGGTGATTCCACCACCCATCTCTTTGCTACAATATTTGCATTTCACTCTCCTCTTTGCAGTATTAATTAAGGTGATATGGGCCCACCCTGGGTCTTGCTCTTGCTGTTCAGCCATGTTCCTACAACACATAAAAAAAAAAATAGAAACAAATATAAGAACATTTGGCATTATGCTCCTAGTTTAAAACATGTAAAATTGGATGTTAATTAGACTCCAATTGATGTTTAATTTAACAATTAGACAAAAGTCCCAATTTTTAACCGCTAATTATGGCCAAAATTGGGGATTTCCCCTAATTCACCGTCGATCAATGTAATTGACAGCACACTCCTAGTTTAAAACATGTCATGAAGTTTAATTAGGCTCCAATTGATGTTTAATTTAAGTAATTAGACAAAAGTCCCAATTTTTAACTGCTAATTAGGGCCAAAATTGGGGATTTCCCCAAATTAACCGTCGATCAACGTAATTAACAGCACACTCCTAGTTTAAAACATGTCATGAAGCTTAATTAGGCTCCAATTGATGTTTAATTTAAGTAATTAGACAAAAGCCCCAATTTTTAACCGCTAATTAGGGCCAAAATTGGGGATTTCCCCTAATTAACCGTCGATCAACATAATTAACAGCACACTCCTAGTTTAAAACATGTCATGAAGCTTAATTAGGCTCCAATTGATGTTTAATTTAAGTAATTAGACAAAAGTCCCAATTTTTAACCGCTAATTAGGGCCAAAATTGGGGATTTTCCCTAATTAACCGTCGATCAACGTAATTAACAGCACACTCCTAATTTAAAACATGTCATGAAGCTTAATTAGACTCCAATTGATGTTTAATTTAAGTAATTAGACAAAAGTCCCAATTTTTAACCGCTAATTAGGGCCAAAATTGGGGGTTGTCTATTTTATCAAGAAAATGAACGTAAATCATCTAAGAAATATGTAACAAACTAAAAAATAATCACTACATTAAAATATAAATCATACCTTCTTTTTTTCTTCCACCCAAAACAGTGAAAATGTCTCCGGAAAAGGATGAAAACGTCTCCGGCGGCGGTGGCGGGCGGCGGCGGCAGCGGCGGGTGGCGGTGGCGGTTCTTTCCCCTCCTCCTCCTCCTTTCCCTCCTTCCCTTCCCCTCCCACTGCAAAAAACCCGAATCCCCTCTCACAGATCTGTTTCTGTGAGTTTCACGGGCGTACCGGCCCGGTACCGGTCCGGTACAGTCATTTTTTTCTTTTTCTTTTTTTTTTTTTTACGGTACCGGCCCAAAATGGGGGTACCGGTACCGGTCCGGGCCGGTACCGGTACGTACCGGTCGGTACGTACCGGTACCGGCCGAAACTGCCATCCATGCCTAAGCGGGATGGGTCCGATTCTATGTCTGATTTTAGGCCCATCAGTCTTTTGAATAGTTGCTATAAGATTATCACCAAGGTTTTGGCGAATTGGCTGGAAAAGGTGTTGAAGGAGGTCATTAGTACAAATCAGGCATCATTTCTTTGGGGGAGATACATCCTAGATAATTTTTTGTCAGCCCATGAAGCCATAGTCTCTCAAAAAAATAGTAGAAAGGAGGGAGTGATAGTTAAATTGGACTTTAAGAAAGCATATGATCGAGTAAGCTGGTTGTGTATTCAAAATACTCTTGGAGCTATGGGTTTCAACCACAAATTGATTGGTTGGATCATGAGTTGCATCTCCTCTGCCACATTCTCTATTTTGCTGAATGGTGAGCCTTGTGGATATTTTAAAAGCTCGAGGGGACTGAGGCAAGGTGATCCGATGTCACCGCTGATTTTTATTATAGTTGGTCAGCTTCTTAGTACCTTGTGGGATAGAGCTGCAGTACAAGGACTGGTGGATGGATTTTTCATTGGGAGAGATGGGTTTCTGCTGTCACATCTTCAATTTGCAGATGATACGTTGTTGTTCTCTTCTAGAAATGAGGATATGCTTTGGAATATGAAACTACTACTGACCCTGATAGAAGCCAGTACAGGTTTGACCATCAACTTTCAGAAATCTAAGGTGGTAGGAATTAATCTACAGCAGGAGAGGGTTCAGGAAATTGCTGAAACTTTTATGTGTAAGGCCTCCTCCTTTCCAATTACTTATTTGAGACTACCTCTTTCTGATGTTCAGTGCACGGTCAGAGATTGGGATGAGCTCATTATAAGGTTTGAACAGAGGTTGGAAGGATGGAAAGCAAGGTTCTTAACAGCTGGAGGTAGGTGGGTGCTCTCTAAAACAGTCCTCTCGTCAGTGGCAACATATTTTCTCTCCATTTTCAGGATTCCAAAAAAGGTGGAAAGAATTATTGAATAAAAGAGAACCCTTTTTTCCTGGGAAGGTGGAAAGAGGGATAATAGAGCTTTGTACCTAATAGCTTGGGATAGGGTGTGTAAGAGAAAGGATCAAGGAGGGGTTGGTTTGGTGAAAGTAGATATTTTTAATCAAGCCTTGCTAGCTAAGTGGATTTGGAGACTGGGAGAGGAGGAAGATGCCTTGTGGATCAGAATTGTCAGGGGTAGATATTATCATGGTTCTTCTAGATGGGAATTGCACCCCACTTCTTCATCTATTATGTCCCCGATTTGGAGGAATATCTATAAGATGGTTGAGTTGATCAGTACTCCAATCTCCTGTCAAGTGGGAAATGGTTGTTCAATCAGATTTTGGGAGGATAGGTGGGTTTCTTGTCAGCCTTTGGCAGTGGAGTTTTCATTATTGTATCAAATTTCTGAAGATAAGAAGAAATCTGTGGCCCAGTTGTACTCAGATGGGCAGTCTAATACTTGGAATTTGACATTCAGAAGAGACTTTACTGATCAGGAACTACATCAGTTCATGGCAGTTCTCAACATTATTCAAAATACTGGATTGCAAAGCTACAAGAATGATATGAGGTTATGGGTTTGGAGCTCTAAAGGTACCTTTTCTGTCAGTTCTTTGGTTAGAGTGATTAATGACAGTGGAGTCAGAGTGCCATTGGGATCTATAGTTTGGTCTAAGTTATTACCTTGTAAGATCAACATTTTTCTTTGGAAGATGGCTCTGCGCAGGCTACCAACGGTGGATAGACTCAGAGTTTTTCTTCCAGTTCAGAAGCTTACTTGTTTTTTCTGTGGGAGATTTGAGGAGGAAGCTGAACACTTATTTTGTCATTGTGGAATTATCAATGCCTGGTGGCTGTCATGCTGTAGGTGTTTAAATATCACTTGGGAGGAACCTTCCTCAGTGCTCCATATGTTGGATGGGTGGGGCAAATGTTGCCCTATCTCAGCTGAGGAGGAGTTATGGTCCTTATTTCTTCCAGCATTTCTCTGGGGGGTTTGGACAGAAAGGAATTTCAGAAGGTTAAGAGATGAGTTTAATAGCATCCATAACATTATGAGGAAGGTTATTAAATGGGTCTCTGATTGGGGAAGAGCTGCAGGGATTGCAGGGGATCTGAAATCCTCCCTTCTCATGAGTATGCTGCAGCAGTGGTTCAGGTTGAATGGCTGAGTTCAGGATGATTTATTTACTTTCTTTTTTTAATTTTTAATCTTATCACCTCGATAAGATTTCTTGGGGGAGTCTCATTGAGTGGGGGTTTGTTATTGCTTGGAAGGGGCTTTTGTGTAAAGGGGCTCCTGTGTGTCTTGAGAACTTTGTGTCGCTCAATGGTGTAATCTTTGTTCTTATTTTCAATGAATCTGTGGCCTATTTTGGTCACCTTCAAAAAAAAAAAAAAAAAATGATATGATGAAGGTGGTCTAGAATTGTTTTAGCAGTTGTAAGGGATGTGAATATGTGAACCAGGCATTGCTTGTGCTTCTACAAAAAACAAAAGAAGCTGTCGAGTTAAAAGGGTTTTAGACCAATATGTCTTTAAATGGGTCTTACAAGATTATTGCTAAGGCCATTGAAAACAGGCCTGGGAGAGTGCTGACAGATATTATAGAAGAAAATCAAAGTGCTTTTCTTCAAGTCTGCAGACTGAAAAATGCGTTTCTTGTGGCGTATGAGGGCATTTATTTCATTATGAAAAGTAAGAGGGAAGGTTTAATGTTCAAATTGGATTCCAACAAGGCATGTGATCATGTTTCCTGGTAGTGTCTGAATAGTATCTTGGTTTCTCATAACATTGCAATTAAGTGGATAACTCTGGTGTATAATTGTATCTCTACAACAAAGTTTTCCATACTTATGATTTGTGGTTTTTTCCAGCTACCAGGGGCTGAGACAAGGAGATCATTCATTGATGTTTTTTGTGATTTTGGCCAATATGTTGAGTAGGATTAGTAAAATTGCTGATAAGAAAAAATGGGCAATGAGCATGCAGATTCTCAGAACACCTTAAGGAATCTCCCATTTGCAATATGCAGATGACACTCCTTTTTTGTGGAAGGAAATGTTGAACAGTTGTTCAGTCTTTTATTTATGTTGAAGTGTTTTGAGCTTAGTTCAGGGCTGAAGATAAACTATGAAAAGAGCTCATTGATTGGTTTCCATATGGAAGAAGCTCGTGTGAAGGAATTTGCAGATGGTTTTAGGTGCAAAGTGGAGAAAGCACCAGTTCACTATTTGGGGTTACTGTTGCGCTATAAAAGGCTCTAGTCTTTGGATTGGGAGCCTTTATTGCTTCAGATGCACAAAAAGTTGGCCATATGGAAACAAGGAATATGTCATTGTGAGCAAGGGTCACTTGGATAAATTCAGTTTTTGTCTTTAATACTGCAACATTGTTTATCTGTCTTTCATTTGCAAAAGTCAGTTTGCAGGAAAAAGGATGATGTTCACAGAATGTTTCTATGGGGAAGTTCAAACAGTCATTCAACTGGTATCCCTTTGGTGAAGTGGGAGGCAGTATGCAGGCCACTGAGAAAAGGAGGTCTGGTTGATCAAAACCTGAGTATGAATTTACCACTGCTTGGGAGGTCGCTTTCGGAACTTGTAAGTGATGATCAAATCTCTGCAGAAGAAGATCATCCATTATAAACATTGCAAGACTTTCTCCAGGTTACAAATGCAGCCAGACTATATCCACCCTTCCCATGCTTAAAAAAAACAAAAATTTTCATAAATTTTTAAATATTCAAATCGGCCCCTTAGGGTTGATCCCATCCCTGAGGCTTTAAATTTTTACCGTCCGATCTTGACGATCAACCGGAGCCATTCGATTGAGATGTATAAAAAAATTAACATCTAAAAATGCTAAAAAAAATAGTCAAAAAAATAAAAAATTAATCAGATTAGCCCTTAAGGTTGATTCCATCCCCTAATATTTTAGTTTTGATCTTCAAACAAAGACGCATTGGATTAGATGGCGACGGTTAAGTTTTTCGATCCAACGGTGAAAATTAAGTCCAAAGGGGTGGGAAACAACCTAGATATAATGCGCCCCGGGGCGCGTTATATATATATATATATATATATATGAGTTCGAAATGGTTAGGATGCCTTTTCTAGAATGATAGATGAGAAGGGAAGTTTTTCTCAAAAGTAAATTGACATATTTACCTAGTTGCTTCTATAATAAATTGGCTACAGTTTTAGATAATTAAATAAAGAACAGTCAATGGCAGTGGTATATTTTCACTAGAAGGAATCTTACAGATGTTGAGGCTAAAGAATATCTGGGTTCGTTACAATTGGTAGCAGGCATACATCTTCAGATATGCAAGCATGATCATTGGGTTAGATATAGTGGACGATTGTGAGTTAAATCCTTGTACCAACTCACTGAGGGAAACTTCCCTTCTTATAAAAAATTTGGAGAAATATGAAAAGTTAAGTGACCTCTAAAGATTAGGGCTTTTGTGTGGTTGGTATTTCAGCAAAGATTGATCACAAAAGTATACGAGAGAAAATGGACCGGTGACAGGGACACTTGTTGTTTGGTGTGCAGAAATGATGGTGAGGATGTAGAGCATCTGTTTGTTAACTGCTCCATCACACATGAAGTGTAGAAGATTTTTTGGCAGCTTGCAGAAGAGCTATCCTTCATATTCAACTCGATCCAAGAAATGTGGGTGGTGTTTCACAATCTCCATTAACAATGCGGAAAGTGCAGTAAAAGTCGGGTTTTTACACTAATCCCCATGCAATCTGTTGGAGTATTGGTGGGAAAGGAACGACTGCATCTTCCAGGGAAGTAGAATTTATATTGAGAATATTTCATTTTGAGCATTGTCTATGATAATTGGAATAGATTCTTTGAAAGTACCTGTTGAGAAATGGGAGAAGTGATTTATGTTGGGTACAGCCTCATTTAGTTGATCTTTGTTCGGATGAGGAACCTCTGCTCTACCCTTTGGTTGCAAAGTTGGTGGTACAACCCACTCTCTTTTTTTTGGTGGGGGGGTGGGGGGTGGGAGACATCATTACAAGGATACTTTGACACCCCTATTGGATCAATATGCAAATTTTGTACTTAGAAAGATTCTTGGTACTTCTCTATAAACTTCATGAGATTGTCCCAGGTACTGTGCAAGAAGTTACCGGTGAAAGTGTAAAGTTCTTGTAACTGTCTAGAGGGTAAATTGAAGGACCTTGCACATCAAAATGAATAAACTCAAAATGTTAAAGTGCTTAATCCACTGGTTTCATCACTAACAGTGCATGACTGAAGAGCTAGGGAAGCAACCACAAGGTAAGCTATATAACACATAGAATGCCAAAACACCCGAACAAGCAATAGTTAAATGACTCCATCACTGTTGCATGTGACCCCATCCCTGATAAGCTCTCAAACCAACTAGCTACTGTCTGACATTGGCTCATTGTTCTCTTCAACCCCTCACACTAGTAAAAGCCCTCTCATACATATCCCTAATCACACGAATATATTCTTCAGATACTCCCTTCTACTCTAAAGTCCACCCAATTAGCTATTTGGGTACATGATCATAAGCTTTTCTTTTTTGAATTAATGAAAACCATGTATAGATCTTTCCTCATCTCTTTTTCTATATAATGTCCTTAATGCAAAATAAATAAATAACCCTCTCCCAATTGAGATTAGATTTACAAAGGGTCACTTGATAGCAGCCTTTGTATTTTAATCCAATGACTAATATAAATCATATACAAATATTTTTAACAGCCTTCGAAATGGAACTATCCATTTCATCTTAATCAATAAACCAGTTTATTTGTAAATGTATCAATATCTGTTAATCCATCGATGGCAGAGAGGGCGTACCCAATGCATGAGGCTCCCACCATCTGTAGATTCTAGGGAAGGTATGATGTATGCAGCCTTACCCCTGCTAAGTCGAGAGGCTGTTTCCTTGGTTCGAACCCGTGACCTCCAGGTCACAAACGGGGAATTTAACTGTTGCTCCAGGTCCAACCCAAAAACCATCCATTAAGCTAGCAAATGATCAAATAATTGGGTTATCTGTCACCATTGACATCCCCAATTGTAGCTTCTTCATGCAAACGAGAAATGAGAGAAAGGATAGAAACAAAAAAAAGCACAGAACAGAGCTTTGCATGAGTATTCTCCTCTTAATGGCTCATATTTTCACCATGGATCAGTGGGATGCGATGCCTTAATTTGGTGACAGTACAGGATTGCCACATATGGCATTGTAAATTGCCTTGGGAAATACATAGCAAGTTAAAAGTTGGGTCGACCTATTTTTCCTCCCCCTTATTCCTTTTGTATTAAGTGATGTTGGAAGTGCTCCGCAAAATTAGTCCTGTCATTTAATTAAGTAGGTCTAGGCAAGGAGCATGAGGGAGGGTGTGGGAAGGGGGAAGGTCTCCTTTTGTGGGCGTGTGCGTGGAGGGGGGAGGTTGGGAGGTGAGGGTGGAGGGAACATGGAAGAGAAAAAGGATGGGGGATCTTCATCTGTTCATCCTTGGGCAGCAATTTGTAACCCATTACTAGAAGTGATGGTGGGCACTGATTGGTGCTGCAGAGGTGAAAACATACTAGAGAGGACCAGAGAGAGAGAGAGAGAGAGAGAGAGAGAGAAGGCTGGAGCTATATCTTTCGTTACGTTATTGATCATCAATGGAATTTTCTTGCAATATCCAAAAAAGGTAACTGTGAAATGCAAGTAAAGGATAAATTATAGGAACTCTTCTAAACATGAGTTAGTGTTCCATAGGGACATGCAAAATGCTATTCTGATTTACGTGGCTCTGAGTCAATGGTTTCTCCTGCATCTTGATAGTTAAAAAGGAAAAAAAAAAAGGTAGTAGCCTCTTTTAACCGTTGGAATTTTGACAATAGCCAAGGTGTGATTTTTGGCATTACATTTATGAGATCTTAAATGCTAAATATAAGATTGGAGCTTTGACATGAAATACTTCAAGGTGTAACCTCCCTTTGAGCTTTATTGTCTGAAAGTAATGTGACTTGTCGCACTTAAACAATTGCATACTGCTACTGCTTTAGGGGTGAAATTTAAGAAACCTAGAAGGGGTCAAACATCTGATTGTGGTGCCACGCCAAGTGGTGAAAAGTAAAAGCTAATCCATGCGGACTTTTACCTATTTTTAGCCATTAAACTAGTAGATTAACTTGTACTAATTGTTAACAAATTTGGTGCATGCATTATAATGTTTGATTTTGGTTCCAACATTATTTCTTTGTACTGTATGCATGATTTTCCAGGTAACAAAGTGGTTGTTAAATAAGGGACAATGCACAACCATGGCAACATACGATGCACTATTACAGGCATTTGACATGGATGGAAGGGTAGATGAGGCTGAAACTTTTTGGAATACAATAATGCAGACACATACTCGCTCCATCTCGAAGCGACTATTTTCTCGAATGATCTCCTTATATGATCACCATCACATGCCAGAAAAGGTTTTAGAGGTACTCAAGCAGCCTGCATGGAAACATGTGAAAGGCTCATTTCTGTCTTAGTATGAATTGTTCCTTTTTCATGTGTCTCATGTGAGTCAACACAATGGATTTTTTTTTTTTCCTGATTTTCGCAATTGGAATTCTTAACAGTTTTTCATTCTTTAAAGTCTTATTAAGCTTATCTTTGCAATTCATCCTTTTTCTTAATTATTGTCAGAAACTGGTATAGAGAAACTTGTGAAAGCTTGTAAAATTAGACATATACATGAGAAAAAACACTAATTTGTCGTGGACAAATTAGCAGGTTTTTGCTGACATGGAGGAACTGAGAGTGAGACCAGATGAAGACACAGTTAGAAGGGTGGGAAGAGCATTCCAGAATCTTGGGCAAGAAGACAACCAGAAGCGGTTGCTCCAGAAGTATGCGACAAAGTTTAGATACCTCCACTTCAGTGGTGAACGTGTAAGAGTAAGGAATTCACTAACAATATGAAGAGTAATCACTAGACCAATGGAAATTTGTACAAAGGAATATCTCTTCTGATGTACTTCCTGTTCACGGGGAATGAGTTGCACATTGTTCATCTAGATACAGATACAAGTCTGGAAACAGATAAACAGATTCAATACTGAATAGAACAGGAGCTGCAACCAACCATGAAATGACCAAATCTCACTTTACGTCTTCGGTGTCTACCATCCATCTGCATACTTTTGTCCGAGGCATTCGACCATTTACTGTATCATGAAACATGCGCCATGAGCATGAGGTAATTACTGATTTTGTTTGTATATTATCTATTGGATATTCATACACGATACAGTCAAGGAAATTGAAGATGAGTGAACTTCTGTCCAACGTGTTATCTAGAGTTTTAATGTGGACTTCCGTTGTAGCACTTGAATGAATTGGTCAAAGTGCTTTTCCAGATTCTGGCTCTTAGACAGGACATTTCTAGACTTTGGCATGAAAGCGTTCCGGCTGATAGCCTGATAAGAGACATCTCCATCTGCGAGAGTTCAAGAAATTGAATGAACATCTTCTGAATGTACTTCATTTCCATCACACACTATGCCATTCTGTTAATTAGCATTTTTTCACTATTCTGCTATATGCCAGTGTTGTCTCTGGATGTGAAGAGTCGGGTTCTCTCTGGATGTTGGGATGATTCTCTGTTGTATGAGCTCCATGGACAGATGTTCAATAGTGGGACCACTTGATGAAGAGCCATCCATCAATATTCCAAAAAGAAAACAAAAACAGGCATCAGTTATGCTTAGCATTGCCAAAGACTTACCACTGTTTTTTGAAAGATGGCCATCCAAAATGCATTGTCCGTAAAAACATTACATATTTATTTCCACTGGGGGTAATATTGCTATTAACAATGCTATGCCGGACAACTCGTAGGAGCAAGCGTATCTTTTCTTTCTACAACTTCAACTGTGCATTCAACTGCTACATGCAGAGAGAGGCACCAGAGTCGAGTGTTCCTTGAACACACCTTAAATCTAGTGCATCTCACTCCATACTGGAATTGCCTTAACTGGAAATGCAAAAGGCATGACCGTGTCCGTTGTTTCTTTTTCACGTGACTCTAGGTTCTATTGTTCTTTCTACCCGAGTCTTCATGAGTAGAAGTAATTATGAATTCTAAGGCTGCAAGTTTCAGAACTTCATATGAAGCACTTTCCACGAAGTACCTCTAACCATAGGTGACTTTGAGTAGAAGTACCTCCTATCTTAAAAGTGGAAGAAGCTTGGAAACACAAAATAGATAAACATGGGCATAGAGAATTAATATTTTGCATTGTCAAACTTGAACTTTTAATGTACACAGATGGCTTATGATATGGTTCCCTGGTGCATTATTTGTATATTAATTCGCAAACAAAACCATTGAGATCTAACAATGTCAATCAAAGAAATCCTTCCAAAGTTGAGAGTGAAACATAGGACAAAGTGGAGAGAGAGAGAGAGAGAGTGCAAACCTGTTATAAGGCACAATTAAGAGAAGGAAACGGAAGATCCGGCTTTAATATTGCTCCTGTTAACGCCTTCTCTAGCCAGCAGACAATGAGGCAATACTAATTTTTTTTTCTGCTCCTTTCTACGCAGAGGAGAAAATCACTCTATTCGAAAGAATAAACTTTTTTTGCACGGAACAAAAATCATTTTTGAGAAGTGATTTTTTGGGGAAGAGAAATTATTTTGAAGGACTTGTTTGGGAGTTCTCAAATACAGCCTAAAAATTCCTAGAGCTCTCTACAAGCTATTATGGGAATGTCGAAGCAGCTTGATCAATGGTAATATTGCTATAATCTTGTGAAATTACATCTAATATTGTTATTAACTATGCCATGCCTGACAACTCGTAGGAGCAGGCATGTCTTTCTTTTGACGGCTTGAACTTTACATTCAACTGCTACATGTAGCGGAGGCACCACAGTCAAGTTTTCCTTGAACATACCTTAAGGAACACAGATCGTTTACGTCATTCTTTCCGTCCTCTTCCCCCCGTCTGTACTGATCCGCACTCTACCTTAAAATTAGTGCATTATTAGACAGGGCATCACTATTAATAAGGTGTACGTGCGTGTACAAGTAGTTACGTACGTACAGTCGTTGAACAAAAAATTGTTGTGCTTCTAGTATATACAATTAACGAAGGGACGTCGACACTAGCTAGACACTGTAGGGGTCCCCCACATCTTGGAGAAATCCTTTACGTCCCACCCGCAGATCCCTCTACAGGTTATAACTGTATGCCCTTATATTTTTGTCTCAACACATGTCAGTGCAGCAACAAATCATGGCGTAAGCACCAAGAAATTAAAGACACTATTTCCTAACAATTAATGCCATGAGTGCGGACGGTGATACGTAATATTGCTATTAACAATGCAAGGGCATGGCCGCATGGGACTGGTTTACAGGTGATGCATGGGAAATGGCTCTTGGCAATCATCAGGGAGCCAACAGCAGTCCCCAATCTATGGAACTCCACGAAGAGCCAGCCCAAATTTAACTGTGCTGCTTAATTTGCCCAGTTTACTGGGAGGCTCATGGCGAGCAGTTCAAGTAGGTTACAGCACCTTGGGCGTTTAATATATGAATGAGATAACCCTGAAGAGTAGCATGCATCCACAAGTTTCTTTCTTCTAAATGCAGAGTTCCCCACCTACGGGTTTAAAGAAAAACCATGTTGCCTGACATCTAACTAGCTAGAAAGCTAGGAAGTGACTGACAAAGAGACCGGGGAGCACATACCATACACTGATCCGTACATCTTTTACAAGTATGATTAAGATGTTCAGAGGCTAGGCAGAGCCCGCGTGCTGGGGCATGCAGTCGTGTGCACTGAGACTTCCCCTTCTTACACAGGCTGCATGCGGCCCAGAACAGCAGCTCAGCTCCCACCACTGCCAGGCCTCTGCAGATCCCGAGGCAGTGAAGAAGTAATAAAAAACACTGGATGAGGACGACATAGCACCTTCAAGACGTGTGGATTCCCCGCAGAATAAGCTCAGAGAGGGAATCAGTGCATCCTCTGTTTATGAACAGTTGGTCACCAGTGCCATTCTGACATGTCACGGCAACGCAACAGCTATCGTAAAAGAAAAGGAGCCCGTGGCCTACGCACTATCTTGAACCTTCTACATTTGACATGTTTCTGCCAAAACTACAGGGAGATCCTGGAGAACTACTGTTTTCCCTAAGTCTTCACTCATGAAGAAATAGTAAAAGGAGCTGTGAACTCCTAGCGTAAAGGATTGAAGTAAAAAGTCTTCTTTGGCAGAAACATAGAGATCAAATCCAAATCCAACTTTTTGTTGGTAGCTTCTTTTATACGACATTCACCATGATAGAGTTAATCCACATCCAAACCTTTCTTTTTGAAACCTCTAAAAAGACTTCAAATTGGTAATTAACTACAGTCTCAACAAATCAACAGCTAACTTTAGCCTGAAAAAGCACCGGGGACAATTGACGTAGTAGGATGACTTCTCCACAGAACTGGTTTCTTCATGTGAGGAAGATAAAGGGATGTGTCTGCCATTCAAGAGGGTGTTTGATTGCTGCACACCTATATAGCTGATATCAGTTCTTGCTTAATTATGTGATTCTACCAATTTAATTTTACATTCATTCATAAAGATGTTAAGCCACATTCTCTCTCATTTTCTTCTAGTCATATCTCCCTCCTTCCCTTTAGACTGTTGCCCTTCATACTCCTTATATCAGTTATGATATTGGAATCCTGTACTCTTAAAATTATTGGCATCAAATTAATAATTAACATATCAGAAGTAAAATTACAATTAAATGGGGGCATACGGTAGCCTTGAGACCTGTCTGGTATTTGTGATTCTCATGATCTGGCTTAATTTGCCTCGCGCAGTTTTCCGACTCTCACTGAGAATGTCCACTTTTTCTCCCATGTCTGAGCCTTCTAAGCCAAGAATCTCATCTATATAAGGTTGTGTGATCAGATGTCCTTTGTGGCAAGCAAATCTTCCTACTCAACGTGCAAGAGTCCTCTTATGCAATTCTTCATTTTGTATAGCAGCACCCTCTAACTGTCATCCCACTCCACTGCTGAGCGTTGGGCTGTCAATCGGATGGGCCTGGGTTAGGGGTGCAAATGAGCCGAGTCCAGCCGAGTTTTGCCTTGCTCAAGTTTAGTTCAACTAATTTAATTGAGTTCGAACCGGGTATGCATGATGGTAGTTCAAGTTTGCTTATTTGGATAAATGAATTCGAGCAGAGTATTGAATAGCTCACAAATCCAATGAATCTATTATAGATTTAGTTTAAAAAATTTCAAACATTATTTTATAAACTTAGACCAAATCATGATGAGTATTGATTTGCTTTCATCCGTAGTTATTTGATAGAGAATTCTATAAGATATTGAATATCTCATTAACTAAGCTTTTATTCATGAATAGAATAATTAAATAAGAACTTAAAAGAGATCTTAATAAGTATCTAAATAAGTTCTTAACGGGTATTTAAACAAGTTGTTAACAAGTGCTTAAATGAGTTTATTTACTAACATAGTCGAGCCAACCTCTTTTCTATCAAGCTTAGCTCGTCTAATGAATCAAGTTTAAATTTTTGTCTAAATTTTTTATTTTAACTTTGTTGGCTTTAGAACTATGGCAACACCCTCGGGAGGTGATAGAATGATAAAACATTTTCGAGAATCTTAAACTACTGTGGTGATACTCTAAACTAAAGCCCGTAATCAAGATATAGATGATAAAAATACTAAGCACAATCACACGAGAGGTACAAAATTTATAATAGCTCGTTGCATCAAATGGTGACCTGCGTCCACTCTCTAACCTTGTTAAACTTTTTCTACTAGAAGTCCAATTCTAGTATACCGTTAGTAGATCCGGTCATAACAAACCAAATATACTAGATACCAAGTTTCTAGTCAGGCTCCCCATAGATACAAGGCCTCTAATAAAGCTCTTTCTAGATAACTTGCTCTAGTATGGCTCACCTTTTATCTATACAAAAAATTGGCCCTCTTCCAAGTAAAAGGTACTAAACTTCCGATCTTTCCAAGATTGGCCAACTTCCTTAAAAGAAAGCATACACCATGAAATAAGACGAAAGATAGGAATTCTATCTTTCTAACCTACACTATACACACAAGACAACGTTTGTCTTTTTAAATATTATAACAAAAAAAAAGCAAAGAAAGTTCAAACCTTAAAATCTCTTCTTGTGGTGTCCTTGCTCTAGAAGATGCGTTGATGTAGATGATGTTCCTCCAAATCCTCTTAGCAGTCTTTGCTTGGGAAGCTATACCAATGTAACGACCCGCCACCTTATAATCGAGGATCTGATTACTAAATAGGTACCGAATCATTAAAATTTGGAGCCAAACTAAGATCTCGATAAACCTGAAAAATTAATGATAAACTAAGCTAAACATTCCACATCACATCGAATTATAAAAGAAGTGTAGGAATTAAAAATTATTATAATTTGACTCGACTCAGCAAATAATTACATATTCAAACTGAAAAGAAATAATTAAGCGTACAGGCCTGAAAAGGAAATAACAACTACATCGAGGAATATCCCTGAACGATGGTTGCTGGCGTGCAACCCGAGACGAAACCCTCCACACTACGCCTGTCGGGAACTCTCACTTGAAAACCGCATGGGTGAGTCTCATCGAAATGGACTCAGTAAGGATCCTCCGATCCTCAACACCCACTCATGCATCCATAAGTGCAGCAACACAAATATAGACAATTAAATAAGTAAAGCAGTAAGCACAACTCCCGAAGATTCTCAAATTTCGATATGAAATACATGCATACGAAGATGCAACAGGCATAATTTTGAAACCGCTCCACCATGGAGTCCACAACCAGCGTCTCGGCTAAACACACAAACCACGGAGCTGAACACAGAAAACACCGACCCGCTAGGATGGAACAACAACTCCTCGGATAGCGCGCTGGTTACTCCAGCCTGTCTAGCTTTAGGTGGTTCTGCTTCTCCCAGCCACGAGTGACACTCCGAATGTACCACTCCCACATCGGTACTAGCTATATCCTGGGGTATACCAGGTGACCCTCTCTCTAGGCGTTACCCCACCACTCTCACACCGGCGCTGTGTCACTCCCACACCGACACAGGATGCCTAAGCACTAACAACTGTCACTTTAGGTCCACGATCGCACAAAACACAACACAGTGAGATCCGGTCACGTGAAAATCCTCGTCCTCGAAGTACGGTATCGAACATGCATTTAACCACATTATCTAATAATGTAAACACATGGTAATTGCATGAATTAATAGGGTTCTGTCTTGAATCGCGTCGCCCGTGGCTGACGTCATTCAAGACCCCTAAATTTGTTCAGTTTCTCACAGGTGCTGGGACCCAGGGATATTGGCCTGGATGGCGTCGCCCATGGCCGATGCCATTCAACTCTTTATCTCACACTGGCCTCGGAAACCGAGAAATTGGGTCGTTAAATCGCGTCACCTGGTCTTGACGCCATTTAGAATGGCGTCACTTGGTCCCGACGCCATTTAACGCCCGAAATTGCATTCCATTGATCCAAACCGAGGGTCCCTCTTCTCCTCCAAAACACTCAAAAAACGCAAAGGAGACAAGGGGAGAAGTTTACTAACTGATGATCACCCAAAACCCCATTTCATAAAAATATTCATTTTCATCAAAAACCACATAAAACATGCTTTTTTACCCAAAACCTCTACGTACAACGCATGCTTCAAAGTGGGAAAAACATGGTTTTAAACAAAACACAACAAAGATCGTCATCCTATCGGTTACTTGAACTCCTCTTTGTTCCTAGTCGCTGAACCGCCATGCCACGAGCCGCCGCCAGTACCGCCGTGGACGCCGTCACTCCACCGGGATGTCGGCCGCCGTCCGGAAAGTAATGTGCCACGGAGGAGATAGTGGTGGTAGTGGTGAGAGTTAGGAGGTTGATGGAGTGGAGGAAGAGGAGGAATGGGGAGAGAAAAGGAAGAAGAAGGCGAAGGGGGCGTTGGAGGGTTTAGAGTGAGGGAGGAGAGAGAGAGAGAATGAGAGAATTGAGAGAAAGGAGGGAAGGCTCAGGCGTCAAATCGAATAAGTCTAAATTGCGTCATTCTAGGAAGACGTCATTCAGACGACATAACGTGTGTCGTATACTGACAGATGTTTGAATCGCGTCGTGCATGTAAGATGCCATTCAGACGAAATGACCGGGGTTATACACACGTACCCCCACACCCCCTCACGCGGCACCCCTGCAAAGCTCCTAAATGGCGTGCCCCTAGGCTGACGCCATTCAAAATCACGTAGCTCATGCCCCAACCCCACAAGGGTCCAAACCAAGGGGTCCGACACCGAAACCGACCCGATAACCGGATCTTAAACCTCAGTCCTTACATTCTCCCCCCCTTAAAAGAATTTCATCCCCGAAATTACTGCTATAAAAATAACGAGAACGAAAATAATGATATAAGCTCACAAGAGAACTTACAAGAAAAGGTAAGGAAACTATTCTCGTTTCTCATTCTCTCGCTCCCAGGTCGCCTTGCCTCCGGAGCGATGCTGCCAAATCACCTTGACCAGAGGAACTACCTTGTCCCAAAGGACCTGCTCTCTGCGATCCTTAATACATACTGAAAATTTCGAAATGGACAAGTACTTAGCGACCTCTAATTCCGAAAAGTCTAAGACATGAGACGGATCCTAGACATACTTCCTTAGCAAAGAAATATGGAACACATCGTGCACTCCTGCAAGACTGGGTGACAAGGCTAGCCGATACGCCGTTTCTCCAATTCGAGCAAGAATGGGATAAGGCCCAATATATCGCAGACTCAGCTTACCTCGCTTCTCAAATCTCATCACACCCTTGGAGGGTGAGACTCGGAGAAACACGTGATCCCCAACCTCAAACTCAAGCGGTCTCCTATGGATATCTGCATAACTCTTCTGCCTGCTTTGAGCTGTAGTCAACCTCTGTTGCACCACTCTGGCAACCTCAGCACACTGCTGTACCAACTTTGGCCCTACTATTTGCCTCTCGCCAATCTCAGACCAATTCACAGGAGATCGACACAGCCGCCCGTACAATGCCTCATATGGCGCCATGCCGATACTAGAATGATAACTGTTGTTGTAAGCAAATTCCACCGTAGACAAGTGTTGTTCCCAAGAACCTCCCCAATCTAGGCAACAAGCCTTCAACATATCCTCCAAGGTCTAAATGGTCTTCTCCGACTACCCATCAGTCTCAGAGTGGTAAGCCGAACTGAAGGCTACCTGCGTGCCCAAGGCCTTCTGAAAACTCCTCTAGAATCTAAAAGTAAACATTGGATCTCGATCTGACATGATGGACAAGGGCACCCCATGCAGAGAGATGATCCGGTCCACAAACAACCTAGCCAACTTACCGACTGACTAGTCCTTCCTAATAGTTAGAAAGTGCGTTGACTTGATCAATCGATCAACAATGACCCAAATTGCGTCTCTCCTGCCGGGTGACATAGGTAGTCCCATCACAAAGTCCATAGTCACATGTTTCCATTTTCACTCTGGAATCGGTAATGGCTGTAGCAACCCTCCTCATTTCTGGTGCTCTGCCTTAACCTACTGACAAGTCGGGCACCTTGCCACATACTCAGCCATGTCCTTCTTCATGCCAGGCCACCAAAAGTGCCTCCTCAAACAATGATACATCTTAGTCGTTTTGGGATGCACTACATATCTAGAACGGTGCGCCTCATCTAGGACATTCCTACGCACCTCTTCCTCTGTTGGAACATAGAGTCTACCTCTAAATCTGACCGTACCGTCATCCAACAACTCTACCTCTGATATATGGAGAATCTATGGTAACTTTGCATTCGCCCTCTGCACCTTGATCACAGAATGATACACCGCTGGCCTCATAGTCAAACTGGCCAATACGGTTGTATCAGCCTCTCGGAAAATTCTAAAGGAAGATTTCACAACCTGCTCATACAATCTTCACTGTTGAATCATGAGATATGACATGACCGTCTTCCAACTCAAGGCATCCGCCACCACGTTCGCCTTGCCCAGATGATAAGAGAGGTCAAGATCATAGTCCTTGATAAACTCCATCCACAGACGTTGCCTTAAGTTCAGATCCCTCTGCGTGAATACATACTTCAGGCTCTTGTGATCAATGAAGACCTGAAACTTCTCTCCATATAAATAGTGCCGCCAGATCTTTAGTGCAAATACTATAGCCGCCAACTCCAAGTCATGCGTGGGGTAGTTTTCCTCATGCTTCTTCAGCTGCCTAGAAGTATAGGCCACAACCTGACCATACTGCATCAGAACCTCACCCAAACCTCGACAAGATGCATCTGAGTAAACCACGAATCCACTAGAACTAGATGGAAGTACTAGAATTGGAGCTGAAGTGAGACAAGTATTCAACTCAGTAAAGCTCCGCTCACACTCCTCGGTCCACACAAAATGAACTCCCTTACGAGTCAACCTCGACAAAGGGGCCGCTATTGAAGAAAAATCTTGGACAAACCGTTTGTAATACCCTGCTAACCCCAGGAAGCTCCTGATCTCAGTTACTGTCGTTAGTCTACCCCAGTCCATCACTGCCTCAATCTTAGCTGGATCTACAGTAATGTCATCTCCAGAAATGACATGCCCCAGGAACTGCACCTTATCTAGTCATAATTCACACTTGTTAAACTTGGCATAGAGTTGGTGCTCTCTCAGAACTTGCAACACCACTTGAAGATGCGTGGCATGCTCTTCCTCAGAAGAAGAATACACCAAAATATCATCTACAAACACCACCACAAACTGATCCATGTAGGCCCTGAAGACCCAGTTCATCAAATCCATAAAAGCCGCCAGAGCATTGGTCAAGCCGAAAGGCATAACCAAAAACTCATAATGTCTGTACCGAGTCCTAAAAGCCGTCTTACTCACATCAGCCTCACGGATCCTCATTTGGTAATACCCTAACCATAAGTCAATCTTTGAGAATAACTTGGCAGACTGCAACTGGTCCATCAGATCATAGATCCTCGGAAGTGGGTACTTATTCTTTATTGTTACATGGTTCAACTATCTGTAATCGATACACAACCTCAAGGAACCATCCTTCTTCCTAATGAATAGAACTGGAGCACCCCACGGAGAAGTGCTAGGACGGATGAAACCCTTATCTAGTAATTCCTGCAACTGCGCCTTTAACTCAGCAAGTTCGGCCGGAGCCATCCGATACGGGGCCTTAGACAAGGGTGCTGTACCCGTTGCAGCTCAATAGTGAACTCAACCTCCCACTAAGGAGAAAGGCCAGGCAACTCCTCATGAAACACATCAACAAATTCACATACTATAGGCACCTCCCAAGGACTGGAACCACTACTAACACCAGCTACAACTACTGAGGTAAGGAAAGCCTCACAACCACCAAGAAGTAACCTCTGGGCTTTAAAAGTAGAAATAAGAATACCACGAGAAGAGAGCCTAATACCTTGGAAGTAGAAGGCCGGGATGCTCGGGATGGATAAACGCACCCTCTTCCTGTAGCAGTCCACCTATGCATAATAAGCCTCCAACCAGTCTATGCCCAAGATGACATCAAAGTCACAAATGACAAGCATAACTAACTAGGCAGGTAACTGATGACCCTCAATAGTCAAGGGAACCTCACTCATACAGTTATAAGTCAACATGAAATCCCCAGAAAAAACCTCAACCATCAATCCATCAGATAACTCATCAACGGGTGCAGAAAGAACATCTACGAACTGCTCAGAAATAAAGGAATGCGAAACATCTGAATCAATTAACACATGCGCGGAGTTCCCAAGGACAGAAAGTGTACCTTCCACCAAGTTGGACGCGCGAGCCTCCTTTTTGGTGATAGTGAGAACTCTCCCCTCGGTCCTCGACTTCTTCTGATCTCCCGGTCCCTGCCCCTGACCACGTCCCTGTGTGCAATAGCTCATCAAATGGTCCTGCTGGCCACCAGTATAACACCTCCCAAGGAATGCGGGACACTGGGTCCCACTATGTGTACCACCACAATGGCGACAAGCCTCTAGCAGTCTTTACGCTGCCTCCTGCTATGTGCTGGATACCGATTGACTCTGTTGCATCTGCCACTGCTGCCGCCACCACCTCGAAAGAACCTCCTGAATCTGGAACCGAGTGAAGACGATCCCGATCTAGACGAAGGAGCTGCTGCTGTCTTCCCCTTGGCATATGCTAGCCCCTGAGTAGCTAGTGCCTTCTCTTGAGCTGACTGATCGTACTGTGCCTCTACTGCTGCAGCACACTTAACCGCTAATGCCAAGTCCGAACAACAGTGGGACGTCACAAAACTCCTCAAGCCCTAAAATGAAGGGCACACACCTCCCAAGCGAAACAAATTTCATCTTAGTACTTGAACACTGTCATGCTCCCTTAGGTCAATTCCATAAACTCCCTCTCTTTAGCCTTCTGGACATGCCTAGGAAAGTACTGCCCATAGAACTCCTTTACAAATGTCTCCCATGGAATCTCCTTGAGATTCCTATCTGCATAAGACAAGCTCTTCAAAGTGGTCCACCAGTCATAGGCATCATTCTTCAACATGAAGGTAGCCAACGGAGTCCTCTCAACTGCCGTACAGTCCATGGTATCGAAAGTCTTCTCTAACTCCTTCAACTAATGAACGACCTTATCAGGATTAGGATGACCAGTAAAATGAGGTGGCTTCAGGTTCAGGAATCTCTCCAAAGCAGCTAAAGGCCCTCCCTAAGTACTAGAACTCTCACTAGGGTCTCGAGTCTAATATCTAGTCATCGTATCCATCATAGCCTCCATAAAATGCTCCATATTTGGCCTACCAGCCTTAGACCCGCTGGGAACATCTCTCTGCTCCCTAATAATTGGCACTCTCTTCCTAGGAGCCATCTAATCGCCTATAGTTACAAGAATAAAAAATTTCTAATTATAACCCAAAACCTACACTACCACCGTGCCTGTACGGGATAATGTATTTATTTGTTGAAATTACAGTATTTAACTTAGTTATTCATCTATTTGCTAGACCGAATGCTCTAATACCAACTATAATGACCCGCCACCCTATAATCGGAGATCCGATTACTAAATGGGTACCGAATCATTAAAATTTGGAGCCAAACAAGGATCTCGTAAGTCTGGGAAATAAATGATAAACTAAGCTAAACATTCCACATCACATCGAATTGTAAAGGAAGTGAAGGAATTAAAAATTATTATAATTCGACTCGACTCAACAAATAATTATATATTCCAACTGAAAAGAAATAATTAAGCATACAGGCCTGAAGAAGAAATAATAACTACATCGGAGAATACCACTGAACGATGGTTACTGGCACGCAACCCGAGATGAAACCCTCCATGCTACACCTGTCCGGAACTCTCACCTGAAAATCGCAGGGGTGAGTCTCATCAAAATGGACTCAGTAAGGATCCTTCGATCCTCAACACCCACTCATGCATCCACAAGTACATCAACACAAATATAGGCAATTAAATAAGTAAAGCAGTAAGCACAACTCCTGAAAATTCCCAAATTTCGATATGAAACACATGCATACGAAGATACAACAGGCATAACTCTGAAATCGGTTTACCATGGAGTATACAACCAACATGTAAGGTTTGAGGTTTCGGATCCGGTTATCGGGTCAGTTTCGGGGTCGGATCCCTTAGTTTGGGCTCTGGTGGGGTTGAGACTTAGTTTCTTTTTCGCGTCGAGCTTGCTCGATGCGGTTCAAACGGCGTCTAGCAATGTGGACGTGTTTTAGGCTGTGCCACGTGGGCTGGCCTTGGGGCGCGAGAGTACGGCCCCGGTCATATCGTCTGAATGGCGTCTTGGATGGACGACGCCATTTAGAGTACGACCCTGGTTTGTTAGTGTACGACCGGATTTTGTCGTCTGAAGGACGTCGGGCTTGCACGACGCGTTTTACTCAGCTTCTGTTTGACCCCGCGAACCCTCTCTCCTTTCCCTCATTCTCCTTTCTCTTCTTTCTCCTCTCTTCCGTCCGATCTCTGGCGACCCCTCCCCCTCTCCTTGCTTTCCTCCCTCCATTCCATCTCTCCCTTCATTCCATCAACCTCCTAACTCCCACCACGACCCACCACCATCTCCTCTGCGGCGTTTTTCTCTCCGGACGGCAGCCGACGTCCTGGTGGAGTAACGGCGTCCACGGCGGTACCGGCGGCGGCGTGTGGCGAGGCGGGTTGGCGGCTTGGAACTAGGAGGAGTTCGAGTAACCGGTAGGGTGACGATCCCCACTGTATTTTGTTTAAAAGCATATTTTTCCCGCTTTGAAGCATGTTTAGGGGGACTTTTGGGGTGAAAATACTAATTGCCTATATTGAGAAATGGCGGGCTTAATGGGTATTTAAGTTCTCCTCCCCCTCCTCCATTTTCTTGGGATTTTTAGGGGGAGAAATCTCACCTCATGGATTTGGGGAAGGCGAAGGGAGAACCTGTCTGTGAAGGTTGAATGGCGTCGGGGGACAGCGACGCCTTTTAGAAAGGCGACTTCCACCCACGATGCTATTTGACCCAGATAACAGACTCTGTCTCTGGAACTGAATGGCGTCCAGGGACAGCGATGCCATTTTAATGGCATCCTCCGTGAACAACGCGTTTTAGGCCATCTTCCGAGACCAGATTTCATATGAACCAGTTTAAGAGTCTTGAATGACGTCGGCCTTAGGCGACGCAATTCAAGCCAGAATTCTATTAATCCATGCAATTAACACATGTTTACATTGTTAGATAGTTAGTTAATTGCATGTGTAGAATGTACTCAATGACATTGGATTCTATGTGATTGGATCTCACTGTGTTATGTTTTGTGCGATCGTGGGCCTAGAGTGACAGTTGTTAGCGCTTGGCACCCTGTGTCGGTGTGGGAGTGACACGGCGCCGGTGTGGGAGTGGCGGGGTGATGTCTAGAGAGAGGGTCACCTGGTGTACTTCGGGGTATAGCTAGTACCGGTGTGGGAGTGGTACATTCAAAGTGTCACTCGTGCTGGGGGAAGCAGAACCACGTGGAGCCTGTCAGGCCGGAGTAGTCAATGCGCTATCCGAGGGGTTGCTGTTTGGTCTCAGCGGGTCGGAGTTTCTCGCGTTCGGCCGTGTGGTTGGCGTGTTTTGCCGAGACGCTGGTTGTGGACTCCGTTGTAGAATGGTTTCAGAATTGTGCATGTGTTTTATATCAAAATCTAGGAGTTATGTTTACTGCTTTACTCGCTTAAATTATCTACATTTGTGTTGCTGCACTTGTGGGTGCGTGAGTGGGCAGTGGGGATCAAAGGATCCCTACTGAGTCTTTTTCGATAAGACTCACCCCTGCGGTTTTCAGGTGAGGGTTCCAAGCAGGCTTAGCGAGGAGAGTGTTGCTTTGGGTCGCGTGCCAGTAGCAATTGTTCCGGGGTATGCCCCGATGTAGTTGTTATTTTATTTTCTGGCCTGTATGCTTAATTGTTTCTTTTCAGTTGGAGTATGTAACTATTTGCTGTGTCGAGTCGCATTGTAATAATTTTAATTCTTGCCCTTCCTTTTTAATTCAATGCGATGTGAATGTTTAGCTTAGTTTATTATTTATTTTCCAGACTTATCTAGATCCTAGTTTGGCTCCAAATTAATGATTCGGTACCCATTTAGTAATCAGATCCCCGATTATAGGGTGGCGGATCGTTACACAGCGTCTCGGCTAAACACACAAACCACGGAGCCGAACGCGGAAAACACCGACCCGTTAGGATGGAACAACAACCCCTCGGATAGCGCGCTGGCTACTTCGGCCTGTCTAACTCTAGGTGGTTCTGCTCCTCCCAGCCACGAGTGACACTCTGAATGTACCACTCCCACATCGGTACTAGCTATACCCCGGGGTACACCGAGTGACCCTCTCTCTACGCGTCACCCCACCACTCCCACATCGGCGTTGTGTCACTCCCACACCGACACAGGATGCCTAAGCGCTAACAACTGTCACTCTAGGTCCACGATCGCATAAAACACAACACAGTACGATCCGGGCACGTGAAAATTGTCGTCCTCGAAGTACGGTATCGAACATGCATTTAACCACATTATCTAATAATGTAAACACATGGTAATTGCATGAATTAATAGGGTGCTGTCTTGAATCGCGTCGCCCGTGGCCGACGTCATTTAAGATCCCTAAATTGGTTCAGTTTCTCACAGGCGCTAGGACCCAGGGATACTGGTCTGAATGGCGTCGCCTATGGGAGACGTCATTCAGCTCTTTATCTCATGCTGGCCTCTGGAACCGAGAAATTGGGCTGGTAAATCACATCACCTGGTTTGTCGCCATTCTAAATGGCGTTACCTGGTCCCGACGCCATTTAACACCCGAAACTGTGTTCCATCGAGCCAAACCGAAAGTCCCTCTTCTCCCCCAAAACACTAAAAAAACACAAAGGAGACAAGGGGAGAAGTTTACTAACTGATGATCACCCAAAACCCCATTTCATAGAAATATTCATTTTCATCAAAAACTCCTTAAAATATACTTTTCTATCCAAAACCTCTACGTACAACGCATGCTTCAAAGCGAGAAAAATATGATTTTGAAACAAAACACAACAAAGATCGTCATCCTATTAGTTACTTGAATTCCTCCTTGCTCCTAGCCGCCGAACCACCATGCCACGAGCCACCGCCGGTACCGCCGTAGACGCCGTCACTCTACTGGGACGTCGGCCGCTGTCCGGAGAGTAATGTACCGCGGAGGAGTTGGTGGTGGTAGTGGTGAGGGTTAGGAGGTTGATGGAGTGGAGGAAGAAGAGGAATGGGGAGAGGAAAGGAAGGAGAAGGGGAAGGGGGCATCGGAGGGTTCGGATAGAGGGAGGAAAGAGAGAGAGAATGAGAGAATTAAGAAAAAAGAGGGAAGGCTCGGGCGTCAAACCGAACAAGTCTAAATTACATCGTTCTAGGAAGACACCATTCAGATGACATGACGCGTGTCGTACACTGACAGATGTCGGAGTCGCGTCATCCATGTAAAACGCCATTCAGACGACACAACCGGGGCTGTACATACGTGCCCCACGCCCGCCCACGCGGTACCCCTAAAAAGCTCCTAAATGGCGTACCCCTCGGCTGACACTGTTCAAAATCGTGTCGAGGAAAGAGTCCATGCCCTAGCCCCACAAGAGTCCAAACCAAGAGGTCCGACACCGAAATCGACCCAATAACCGGATTCTAAACCTCAGTCCTTACAACTAAAATCTTCTTCTTAGAGAAAGAAGACACATTGCACTCCAAAGATACTTCTCATGGTCTTGGTCTAGGCATTAATCAAGAAGAGGATGGAGGTCTACCAAAGGTAACAACATTCTTCTTGATCTGCATACATGAGAAAAGCTTACAAGAAAATCAGTTTTCAAAAAATTAGAACATGAGCACAATAGGAAGACAATAAACAAACATGAGCTCTCTTAAAAGGCCTCATGTTTTCCTCCAAGACCTTGGCCAAAAACCTACCGCAATTCTCCCTTTTATAGCCTCAAAAAGAAGCCTTAACTGTTAGGTACAAGTTGCGAAGAGTCTACATACATTTTCATAGTTTTAATTATAAAGTAATCCCCAACTTTTTGAATATCTAGTTTTTGATTGGTCCAACAATGTACCGACTAGTAGGGTACCACATGATGTCACTTAAACAAAAATGTCTCCAACAAATGGTTCTTCTTAGAAAGCCAACAAAGTGGTAGGTAAAAAAGTGATGATAATGTGTAACATGGTTTGGAAAAAAGTATGCTTCCAAAAGGTACATTAGAATCTCAAAAAAAAAAAAAAGAGGATCCGTATTATCATGGGAGAAAAGTTGAGTTGTCAGTCCTTTGTTCATAAAGGTTCTCATGTGATTGTCCTTGCACATGGATAGATAAGGACATGTCAGTTTGTCTAGTCACATTGGCGTTTGGCCTGTTTTGGTCAACAAGGACCTAAAACTAGACGTCCATTATGCTGTGCAGGAAAAAGTAGACCCCTGGAACCTCCATTGACTATGGTCGACCAATTTTCAGTTTGTTGACCAACCAACTAGATTTAAAAAACTGAGTACTAGTACTAGTTGACCAATGGCTAGTTGGTCGACCAAACAGTTCACTTAGTAAAAAATGAGTTTTGGTTCTAGTCAACCAATCTGAAGTTGGTCAACCAATACTCGGCCTATTTGGGTTTTGCATTTTCATTCAACTTATATTTTTAGGATCCTTTTTAGGATTTATTTTAACATTAAAAATATATATTTTCAACCCAAAAATCTTATAATATTCATACCCATGCAAGAAATAATTAGCAATATATCCTCAGCACATTAAAAATAAACATTAGCTCACCTTTATACTTGATGTAGCCGAAGCTATCACGACCGGATTCCGAAGCTGGAATCCGAAGTTTTGGATCCGGAGCTGGGTCGGATCGGGTGCAAGAGGCCCGACAGGGATCCGGAAGGCGACGGACGCAAAGGCGCGGTTGAGGATCCGAGGCCGAGAGTTGCTCAGTCTGAGGTTGGCTTGTCCCCGGAAGGCGGGGCCGAGGTTCCTCCGGCCGACGGGCGGGCAGCGCGGGACCGAGTCTCCTTCGGATGGTGGGGCAGCCGGCGCACGGCGTCGAGACCGGGGGGAGAAGTCCGAGGTCGGCGGCCGAGACCGACTCGGGGAGGTCGGCGACGATTCGAACCGAGCCCCTGCAGGAGGGAAAGAAGAAGAAACCGGTCAGTAGGAGTCCCGGGCTTCGGCCCTTAGGAACCCCCTCCGACGGTTAAGTTAGCTTCTGAAGATGATTCGATTCAGAAGGGAAAGAGTAGCTTTTATGCTATTTGGACTATAGTCCTTGAGGGTCACGGAGACATACCTTTGGCAATAAATAGCGGTATATTTATAGCGAAGGATAGAGGATGGTTAACGGTGACAGCCGATATAGGACTATGTTCCGGGCTTACTGGTAAACCGCCATAGTGCCTAATCCTTCATCGGAGTGGGCCGAACACGACTGTTGAGCCGAAGGGGGTTGGGCCGCTGATGGGCCGAGGGCTACTGTGCCGCTTACGGGCCGAAGGCTGTTGGGCCGCTGATGGGCCGTAGCCTGCTGGGCCGAGAGCTACTGTGCCGCTTACGGGCCGAAGGCTGTTGGGCCGCTGATGGGCCGAAAGCTTCTTGAAGGCCTTCTATTGCTGCTGCTGAGCTGAACCGGAGTTGTGCTTGTTTTAATGGGCCGAATCGGATTCTGCCTCATCAATACTTATTAACAACATTTGTTATAATTATTTGTTTCATCAAGATCAACCTAAGAGAGTCAACAAGCTTAATAAATGAGTCGAATCAAGCTATTACCGAGTAGTCTCCTAGCTGTTCATCTAGTATCGGTTCTTGCTGCCCTAGTCTGGGTAGACCTGTACCCAAATCAAGCAGAGCCGCAACAGTTGTAGACCCAATAACAGTTGTAGACCCAACGGCCGATAAACAAGTAAATGGGTTCGTCTCGGGTCTCAAGCTTACGTTTTATCTTTTAGATGTTAAAGGATAAGTGGCGCCAAGAAAGAATTAATTTATCTTAAACAATACCCTATCACTGAAATGAGCTTGATTTCAGAGTCAAAATCATAGAAATCTGTAATAAACTTACGTAATATACCGCAACATGCTCCATTGGGGTAAACGGATATATCCAGATCCAAATTTGATGGTTCTGCTAATGGGTTCAGACCCATTTTGGGAGCCCTTGCTGGTGGAGTGGAGGGCCTGAGACTCGATCCCAAGTCCTCAGAGTAGTTGTCCAGAATTTTTGGCCACTGAGTCATGTTAAAAAGAAAAGAAAAAAAAGTGCACAATCACCTACTAAAACATTTTATCTCTGAACCAGTTAATACTCCGAGGGATCGTTGACATGCAGATGCCCACGTCAGTTATCAAAAAGAGAAAAAAACCAACAACATGCCCTCGTGTTCATGTGGTCATGATATTTATGTACCTCTCAGAAATCGTTATAATAAAAATTCTAAAGTTGAAATCTTTAACATCATATAATCATTTGTTAATAAAAAAATGATACTTTGAATGATATTAAGGATATTGTAAGGAGAAAGAAAAAAAGAGAAGTACAAAATGGAGAAAAGAATTCTCTCCATATCCTACCTTAAGGTAAAATCTGAAAAGGTAACATGTTAGTATGAAAAAAAAGGTTGGCTAAAATTTTGAAGTGGCCATGAGAGACATTAAAAATTGTCCCTTCCGTATTCCGATGAGAGGCCATGAAACGGTAATAAGGTTATAAGATAGATCTTCATCATTTAAAAATTGTCACTTTCTCAAAATCTCTTACATAATTAGATTAAGATTATTGATACAAAGTCTGATTGCCATTGATCACTTCTCGGAGAGGCAAGATTTAGTTTGGCGGGTCTAACATTTGGTATCGATCGAAATAACTTTAGGGAGAATAAGCTTAAGCCAAGCCGATGGCCTACATCGACTTGAGGTTGTTTAGTAACAAGATAATTTAGGTGGGTATAAAATGACCGAGTCTGAAGATAACTTATTCTATCTAATTAGGTAAAATAAATTATATTTAGATTCAATTTCAAGATTAGGGTGAGATAAACTTGCTTTCAATCAGACTTAACGTGGTACAAACGGACTTCTATCAACAAATTTAAATGTGAAATGAAGATAATTTTAATCTGGAACAATCTCACTTTTTTCGAGTCTACTAAATGGAAGGTAGGACATAACTTGTGATTATCCGTCATTATCCTTGTTGGCAGATTTCGCGAAATCAGAGGGAAGAAATTTACCTTATGAGAAAATTTGGATGCCTTCCCCGAGGTATTGTTCCGAGAGTGAAGGTGAGATTTTGTCCTTTTCCTTTGAAAATGGTCTTCTTTGAGAAGAGAGGTTGCGCTTTGCTTTATAAGCACACATCTATTTTTACAACATCCGATGTAGGACTAAAGTGGTTTGCCATTTTTATGGCTCTGCACAACCCCCCAGTGAAAGTAGACTTGTGCGGACCCCTTTGAGCTGCTGGACGGGTCAGACTGGCTAGAGGCGTTCGGACAAGTTAGTGGCTTTTTGTTCAATTCCCACAGACAACGCCATTGTGGATGCATGAAAATTTGCGTGCTTTCCCCGAGGTATTATCCTCAGAGCAGAGGTGGAGTTTTGTCATTTTCCTTAGAAAAGTACCTCCGTTGGGAAGATAGGTTGTGCTTTCTTTATAAGCACATGTCTATTTTTACAACATCCGATGCAGGACTAAAGCTGTTTACCGTTTTTATACCTCTATACAGCCCCCCAGTGAAAGTAGGCATGCGCGGACTCCTTTGAGCTGCTGGATGGGTCAGGCCAGCTAGCGACGCTCGGACAAGTTGGTAGCTTTTATTCAGTTCCCACAAAAGCGCCATTGTGGATACGTGAAAATTTAGATGCCTTCTCTTAGGTATTGTTCCCAGAGCGGAGGTGAGGTTTTATCATTTTCCTTAGAAAAGGGCCCTCGTTGAGAAGAGAGGTTGCGCTATGCTTTATAAGCACACGCCTATTCTGATAACATCCGATGTAGGACTAAAGTACTTTGCCATTTTTATCCCTCTACACAACCCCCGAGTGAAAGTAGGCATGCGCAGACCCCTTTGAGCTATTGGACGGGTCAGGTCGATTAGGGGCACTCAGACAAGTTAGTGACTTTTTGTTCAATTCCCATAGACGGTACCTTAGGAGAGGCACGTAAATTTTCACACACCCACACTAAGGGAGAGATCTTTTTAGTACAATGGAAGCAAAGGATCATCTTCACCTCGCGGATAGCTACTAGAGTCACCTACTCATTCCACATGATAAGTTTTTGGGGTCGCAAGTGGTACCCTGGGGGGGGAGGGGGGAGGAAGAGACAGATCTTAAGCTGAACTTTTGCTCTCATACACTTCAAAAGTCTTAATTTAAGTCTAATTGTCCAGTGTGGATGGACAGTGCAGTAGTCAGAAATTGGTCTGACATTGAGGACCGTCTGATCCAATCTTTAGCTACTTGTCATGATATAATTTGTTCGAGGAGGAAGACGCATAGATGCAAGGACCTGCAAGTAGAATAAAATAGTCAGGGGATTCCTCATTTAGGTAGGGAAAAGACCCTCCGATGCTTAAGTCAGATCCTTGAGTGGAATGAGACTGATGGCTAGAGTTCTTCGGGTGTAAGTATGCATAAGAGCGTACCTTATTTTAGAAAAAGGCTGGTGTACTTATACCTCCTTTAGAGTGAGGCACTAGAGGGTAGTTCCGTAACGGCTTGTACATGGTTTATGATTTAGGACCCCAAATCAAGCGAATCATAGGCCTCCAAGTTGAGATGTATGATTTTTTCTCTCCATCTTAAGCCGAGATCATGGGGCACTGCCTTGAAATGGCCCTTGTAATGTATTGACCGTGACTCCTATTGATTGGTAGGCATGGGAGGATTTGAATTTGTCCCGAGAGTCCCTACCTTCTCAAAAAGTTGGGGGTCTCGGTCTTTAGGCCTTGGAAACCATGGCCTTAGTCAATCAGAGCAAGGGACTTGGAATCCCAAGAGTTTAGTTCTCTCGGAAGTCGGAGGCATCTTCTGAGAGGCCGATTCTTCTCTTGGGAGATGGTGCTTAAGAGGCGGTGGCCCTGATTGCTCGAAATTATGTGTTGTTAAGCATAAGTGAACATTAATCTTAAATTCCAAAATCACACCCCTAAGTTAGCATGTAGCACGGTGGTGAGATCGGGTCGAATCCATAGGAAATTAGATTTTTAGCTTTGAAAATCTTAGCGTTTTATTAAAATCTTAAAAGAGAGAGATCTAAAAAAAATAAATTAAAATTTTAAGTGTTTGCACTAAACCTATCTTTCACCAACTTAAACATAAACCTAAAATCAGAAAACTAATTAAATAGTGGGAAAAAAATTAATTACAAATTTTAAATGATATGAGCATACCTAATCTGCACTTAGAAATTACCACTAAGCAGAACTAACAATCTAACTAAATTTAGCAAACATGCAAATCTAATTAAACACTTAGTTCTAAAAGAGAAGATAAATGCAAATCAACACTGGAGAAGGAGAGGGATTAAAATAAGAAGATAAGGTTGAAGGTGATAATATCGCACTAAGATTTTTAAACTAAAACCATTACAATGGAATTCTGCAAAGAAAATAAAATTACAAGATGCTGCTTTAGAATTAACCTATGAAAAAGAACCTAGCAAAAATATAAAAGAAGAAACAGAAAGAGGGGCAGAGCAGTAGTGGCAGAAGCACGGGCGGCGTTGTGTGCCCCTCAGCAGGGCAACGACACAGTGTGCCTCGGGGTGCAGCAACGTACGGCGATAGGTGCGATGGCGAGAGCCATGTAGGGCACCCACGGCAAGGTTGGGTGGTGAGCTTCTCGCCCACAAGTGCGGACGACGAGGAAGCGCCTATGCGAACAAGCATGGGCACGCCACGGGGTAGCGATGGCGATGGCGGGCCTGGCGGTTGGCACGATGGCGGGCGACGTATGGCAGGCAGTGCTCTCGATCAGGGCTCGATCGAGGAGGGGCGCAGACGGAGAGGACACATGGGTGACGCATGGCTGGTAGCTGGCGCAATGGCGGATAATGCGTGGCGGGACCTGGCGGTTGTGCGTGCAAGCATAGGGAGAAGAGAGAGATAGGGTGAGAGAGAGGTGCAGAGAGAAAGAGGCGCAGAAAGAGAGAGAAGCATAGGGAGAGAGTGACGTAGAGATAGAAGTGCATAGAGAGAGCGACACACACACAGGGAGAGAGAGGAAGAAGAAGGAAGAAGGAGAGAGAGAGAGTGTGCGGTTGAGGGGGAGAAGAAAGAGAGAGAGATTTTAAAAAATTAAGCAATGGAGCATACGTAAAAAAGAAAAAACTTTAGGATTTATAGGCCTAGAGGGATTTTTGAATTTCAAAATTTGGCACCTAAAATAAAAAAATTGAATTTGAATTAAAACTCATCTCTCCTTAATTGGAGAAACCTCCTCCAAGATAAAGGGGTTTTTGAAATTTGAATTTTGAAGAGGAGAAATCTCTCTCTTATTGAATTTCAAGATTCCATCCTTTCTCTCTCTCTTAGTTGGCATGTGGGTCCCACTTGAAGAGAAAGCACAATAAAAATAAATCATTATTTTTATCAGGGTTCAAATCTTAGTCACTTCAATAGAGTTCAAGTGGTCTAACCACTATACCATCTTCTCGTTCATGTCCTCCATCCCTATAAAGTAAAAATTAAATCCCTGCAACAAATAATTCTGCTTCTGTACTGACATAAATTATTCAGATGTATCAAGCTCCCGATAATTACCAAAAAGTTCATGTTGATAATAAAATTTTCACAAATCTATTGACACTCAATTAATCACATGAAATGACGATATTTTCAACTCTGAATTTTACAAAATTGATATCTTTAAAAGGATCACTGATTTATCTATCATTCCATATGATTTTGTACATAAAATCGCAAGTGTACTGTGCAAATTTCATGTATTTATTACTTTAAAATATGCAATCACACCCCCAACTTAATCATTGCTAGTCCCTTAACAATGCAAATAGTGAAAAATTAGGACTACCATAATTAGTAAAAAATCAACTTCATTTTAAAGGATGTCTAACACAAATGGTAGCCAGTTTAAGTCAAAGTTCTCATTCTCCTCCTACTACACTTGGGATTAGGACAAGCAATTGTGCATAACAGTTGACATGATAAGAGTTCATTTCCACCATATCTAGTATTGTAACGACCCAATCAACTAACTGACCTAACAACTGTGCTAATTGGTAGACTTTCCAAGAAGGTCACCGATCCTGTGATTTCTCCCAACCGAGCACGCTTAACTTCAGAGTTCTTTCCAACTCGAGCTTCGAAAAATGGCTAGCCGGTGTTGTTGGTAGTCTACTATGTAAACGATCATCAAATTCTTTTTATTTAATTCCACTGCGTAAACGATCCGGAGAAATGTGAGATCCCAACAGTGGTACCAGAGCTAGGATCCAGTGCTTCTCGTCCCGTTTCGGTCTCCGATTTAATTTTTCCATGATTTATTCCATACTTGAAATTCCATTGATTGTTGGATCTATGTTCATATGATGAAGACAATTAATTAGATTAATTTTAATCCTTCAAATCGGAATTTTTGGGGTTGTTTTTCGTGCTCTTCATGTGATGAAGAACGAGGTTGATGGAGGGTTCGTTCGGGCATCCCCAAACGTTGGGGAGGTGGGTCGGCACAGCAGATCATCTGGGGAAAGTCACCGGTCACCACCAGGCATCAAGGTCGCTGCCGAGAACCCTCCGTAGCTGGCTGGAGATGGGGCTAATCTTCCTCTCTTTCGTTTTTGAAAAGAACAAGAAAAACTAGAAAAGTGATAGAAGGGAGGGGATGACCTACGAGTTTTGGAGGCTTCTGAGCCGGCCTGCCGATGCCAGGGCAGTCACCGATGGGCCGGGCGGCGCTGGCGTGACGGTGCTAGCCACCGGTGGTCGTTCACCAGCCGACACCGTGGAGAGCCGCTGCCCCCAACCTGTAAAAGGGTTAGGGTTTCCTATTGTGAAGGGGGGCGTCGGGCTCGAGAGCATAGGGGTCCAGACCGTCGAACCAGGCCGACCCCAACTGGACCGGGCCCTGGCTAGGCCAGGGTCCCAAGTCTGAGCCGTTGGACCTAGTTCGAACCAGGTCTAGTAGGCTGAGCCCTTATGGGCCTCCCTTTATTTCAGATTAACCCCATATTCAACCCCAAATTACCCAATTAAATAAGAATTGGATTTTAATTTTAAAATTCAAAAGGGTTTTGAAATTAAAATTATTTTTCGTTTTTATTTAATCGGGGCCTTAATGATTTTGAATCATTAATATTAACAAAGTGTTGTTAATAATTAGAATTAGTTATTAATTTAAGTGTTAAATTAATAATTAATTTTAATTGTCTAATTTAAGTGTTAAGTTAGTAATTATTAGCTAACTGGAATTAATTGTTAGTTTAAGTATTAAATTGATAATTAATTTAATTTACTGATCTAAGAGTTAGATTGGTAATTAATTATTAATAGTCTAATTGTTAGATTATTAATATGTTTTAATCTAAATGTTAGATTGTTTAACTATTAGAAATGTTTTCATTTGCATGGAATAATCTAGAATTATTAATTTGGAGTGTGTGCACATGTAATGTGTGTTTTAATGCTTTTAAATTTGATTTAATTGCATGATTAAATTAATAAAATGACTTTTCAAAATTCAAAAGTCAATTTTGATTGGAACTCAGCTTTTTGAAAGTCAAAATTATTTAATTTTGGAAAACTCTTTTGTTTAAACCATGTGATGCACTTATCATGCATGGAATGTTTAAAACACACCGTGGTCATGGATAAACACCTTTAAATTATTCATATGATGAATGGATTGTGTGGATCATGGATTTTTGAATTATAGATATTTATTAATTGTTAAAAAATAAAGGTCTGTGTACCTCTCCCTCTTCATACTCCGATATACTTCTACCTCTTTTTCTCTTATACTCTCCATAAGGCCTTCTTCAACTTACATATAATTCTTGAATTATTGTAATCTGATCGAGACAACCGAGGAAGGAGTGAGGACGATCCGCAACTACTACCAGGAAGACAGAAAGATGGAGATCCTTTGCCTTTTGAGTTTGCAGGTTATCTAATGTAAATATTATATTAGATTTTGTGTGCGTTTGACGGTTGGCTCCAGTCAAACCACTTTGCTATCCATGACCACAGTAAACATGTATGAGATGCAATGTTTTTATTTATTTATTATGAATCAAAGTATGTATAATATTTAGTAAATATATATGATATATTTATATACTATCACCTACGAAAGACCAATATAAAAGTTATCTAAATACTCTCGTCTAAATTCTAAGCCGTAATGTGAGTAGTTAAGAACTTACTGCGTGGTCCACTATCGTTATAGTCATAGGATTCAAATTACTTTAGGCAGGTTTGTTGTGCTACCACAAGGTCTATTTAATTGTAAGGAGAGACTGTGGCTATAACATTATATGCCTATTTGATCGGGGTAGAGGAACAATGTAGCTTTGTTGTGCTATCCACAAGGGCTGCATGTAAATCTATTCTCGTCTCGTAACGATGGTTAGCTTAGACCATAATTAGTGCCTTGTTGTGCTATCCACAAGGTCATTAAATCTCTGGGGACCGAAGTTATGATCGGATATTGCAAGGAGTTGCAAGTCCCATGAGATGAGTGCTCTTTGATTGTTTTACAGCTTTCTTGTGCTATCTACAAGGTTGTACTGCAAGTCATTGAGATTCTGATCACCATTAGGAGACTATCGGCCTCTCCCGTTCTGTATAGCTGAGGGTTATACAGTCCGTCGAAATTAGTGGGAATTAAAACTTGATCAAAAGACTATGTCTTATTTTAAATTTAATAATTGAACATCTGCTAAAATAATTTATTTATCTCTTGTAGGGAATAATGTTGTCGAATAACCTACTTTGTAGCATACATGATGCCAAACTTTTGACTAACCCGAACTACTCGGATTGGCTCATAAACATGAAGAATGTCTTCAGATCTGAGTTCATTACCTACGTCCTTGGAATTGATCCTCCTGCTGAACCGGCATTAGATGCCCCTGAGGCAAAGATGATCGTATACAATAAAAGATCAAAGGACAAAGGCAAATGAGTAGTAAAGGGTGACTGCTTCTACTGTAAGCAGAATGGTCACTGGAAGAGGAACTGTAAGGAGTTCCTCAATGATAAAGCTCATGGAAAAGTGAAGCTACCAGAAGCTTCAGATATCTATATAATATATATCAACTTGTTAATTAGAGATTCCACATCTTGGGTATTAGATACCGGATGTGCTTCTCATATCTGCCATGATGTGTAGATGTTGACAAGTAAACACAAACTGAAAAAAGGCGAGGTGGAATTGAGGCTAGGAAATGGTGCAAATGTTGCGGCAATTGCTGTAGGGATATCAAACCTCAAACTTCCATCTGGAGACTGTGAGTGGTCAAATCGTGATGTGTGAAATCATAAATTTTTATGTTGATTATATGACAAATAAACCTATTAAAAACTAAGTGTGATCGCCATAAACTTTTGACTAAAAAGCTTCAAAAGACAAAAGATGATCGCTTACCTGTTTCAGACGTGGGAGATGTTGAAGTTTTTGATTCCATCTCTTCAGCCGGCCGAAGAAAAAAAGTCCTTCTAATCTTGTTCTTGCTTTGAATGATGATTGGACTTTGAGGATTGTCCAGATTTTCTTTATTAATTCCCTCCTTTTGATCTTTTGATCTTGATGTTTGTACCTTGTAAAGAATAAGATAAAAAGAGGAGAAAGAATAATAAGAACTAAGTGAAGGTAGTATCTATTCGAATAAAAATTCTAGTCATGCAACTCAAACAATGTGAACTCATTTGTTTTGTGGTCTTTAAAACCTCTTAACATGTGGGTTAGAAAAATATGCTAGTGTTGTGTGAATAGTATGAAGTGATGTGATGAATAGAACTATGAAACTAATATGATGAAATAAATAAAAATAGGTAGAATGAAGTTGAATGGCCCCTGACCTTAGTCTTGAATGGATCTTGAAGGATGAAGAAATGACGAAGAAGATGAAGAAAAGATGAAGCTCTTCTTTCAAGACTCTTGAAAGTAATAGTGCAGCGCCTCTTCAGTGTTTGGACGCCGTCTCTCTCTTGAATTCTTAATCCTTTTTTCACTCTTTCTTCAAAGATTTTCACTAATATTTTCCACTTACTTTTTAGTGACAAAGGGGTTGGGTATTTATAGATTTAAGTTCGCGCATCCGCGGCTACTGATGGATTAACATGAAAGAGTTTGGAGCCAATCCAACTAAGAAATAGATAAACACAGGCTAATTCATTATTATCTGTAATTAGCTAAAACGCGTCGCCTAAGAGAGACGTCCTTTAGCTTAATTAAGATAAAGATAAACTCGGGAAGAAGAAACAGAAACACATTATGACACATAAATGGTGTCGTGCTGTGAAGACGTCTTTTAGTTGATTAACAAATTAATTAAAAATTAAATTAAAAATCAAAATAGGATTAAAACCCTAAATGGCGTCTTCAGAGGTCGACGTCTTTTAGACAGTTCTCTTATTTGATTTAAAATATGAGTTAACATTAATTTCATTAATAAACTTAAATGGCCACTGTCTTGCCCGACATTATTTATATAATTAATCTAATAAAATAATAACAATTAACTAATGATTAAATATCAGACCATTTTAGAGCATTATTATATGATATTAAATTTATTCAAAATAATGTCAAAATTAGCGTGTCTATAGTTGCTCCACCTTGGCGTTGACTTTGTAAGGGAGTGAAATGAAATGGAATGTACTGAAAAGATGATGCCAAGGTGTGATGAGACACGCTCACAACATCATATAATGAGAATTTTTCTCAAAACGCTGAATGAAGATAACTCAGATAGATTAATGGAATCAGTCCTGTCTGGATGAGGTAGACAATAAAATAAGGTCAATCAACCTCCATGATTGAGAAGTACCCTAAGTTACAAACATTGCAGGTTTCATCATGGGGAGTGATTGCCAGCCAATGTAGCGTGCTGCAACCATGATGGATCTAAAAGGAAACAAGAAATATTGGATAAATAGTCCAAGAAAGGATAGAATTCCAAAGATATCTTCAAGCGAACTTCAAATATAATCAAGATATTCAATTCAGAATAGAATATTTCATATCATGTTGGGATTTATTTGACTAATAATCTGAAACTTAATCAATAATTAATTCTTATCACAGTAATATCAAGATTCTACATGATGTATGTTGGGCTAAAAGAAAAATATAAAATCAAATAAAATATAAATTAATCAAGGATAATATTGTTAAATTGTTATTATGAGTCAAGACACCAGTTCTGTAATTCAGTACTAAGCCGAAGCTCGTTTGTCGACGTACTATTTCACAAAGTGGAACCATCGTCCTCATCAATTAACAATTCAACGGCCTATCCGTGCGATTAAGAATTCTCTGGAATTATTACGGTTTTTGTTGAAGGAGAACTCAAATTCCAGTTTCATCAAAACTACAAGGTCCTTGATATATTCTAATAAATATTTAATATATAGTAATGCCGATAATACGAATCAATTACATGAAATAATACAAGGATAGAGATAACCGTCTTTTTAGCCACGGTCAGGACTCATAAACTCCCATAGTGGGATCTTCTTGAGATTCTCAGCTTCATTTTTCATTTCTTTGAATTTTTCTACACTAAAAAATCATCAGTAATTTCAAGCAAATATTTAATCAAGCATCAAACATGGATAAACAGTGAATTTCAGGAAAATAACAGAAAATCCTTGAAACGCGTCGTGTCGCGCCGATGTCATTAGAATGAATTAAATAACGTCACTATTCACCGACGCCTTTTAAGTCATAGAAACAAGTTTCTCTATATTCCATCCGGACTCCAACTCTCTTCATGCATATCCCTTCTCTAATTCGGAAAAAACTCTTCAATTTTGTAAACCTCTATACATAAGCTTTCTTAACTTGCATTAAGACAAATCTATACATAATATAGAGATCAAAGTAAGGGATTCTCTCCAAAGTTTCAAGAAAAATCAAGGTTTCAAGAGGAAAAGTTCAAGAACAAGATGGATTCTTCAAACAAGAGGATGAAGAAGATGCTCATGAAGCTTTCAGAGGTTAAAGATCATCTTAGTGGGTGAGATCTTAACTTTCAAGTAAGTTAAATCATCTCTTTCTTTCAATTTTTGTTCTTTAATTCCTCTTTTCTTTGTGTTCTTCACGTTCTTCATAGAATTGAAGCAATTTTATTTTATTTATCTAGGCATATCCACTTTTCCCGGCCCAAGAAAATTCTCTTCTCTTCCTTGGATTCGGAAGCTTGCAAAAAATATCACTATCTCCACGGAATCTTATGTTTCCAAGTGGAACATTCAAGGTTTAGTTGTCCATGCAAAGCACTATAAGAGTTCAAACGTGGATTGGGCGGCGATGGGTGCTTCAATTGAGTTGTGGCATCCTCAAACGCACACTTTCCTTTTTCCTGAGTTCCAATCTGCCATACTCCTTCAAGAAGCCGAACTTCTACTGGGCCTTCCTAAGATCAAGTTGAACAATGATGAACTGATCCTAAACAAGATGGCTCTTATGAGGGAAAAGATCACAGGTCAACAATTATTGATGAAGATTATGAAGGATCCAAAGGAAGTTCAAGGATGCCTTACAAAGAAAGAGATTAACCTTACAAAGCTGGCAGAATGGACTTTGTATGAGATTGAGGAACTCGAAGAGGATGATACTGAGAACGTGATGAAAGCGTTTACCACATGCCTAGCTGGAGCTCTATTCTTTCCTGCCCAGGACAACATTTTGGAGGATGATCAAGTTAGTGCAATTTGCAAGATCTTTGAAGGAAAACAGATCGGTACGGCGATCCTAGCGTATCTCTACAGTGGGCTTTCTGCAACATCCATAGGTCAGCCTCCTTACGGTTGCATGCTTTTCTTTGCTCTGTGGGTAGAGTTGCACTTCAAGTTCGAGTACCACAATAGGAATTCTGCAAGACCATCTCAGATTTATCAAAATAGTCCAATCGTTCATATTTCCAATATCATGAAGTTCAATGAAAGAATGATCAACCGAGTACCTAAACTCAAGACTCGAGCTGACTGGTGAGCTTGTTTAAAGACAATGCCATCGTACGGATTTGATTCTTCACCACTCGCTCTTGTAGAGAAATCGATTTGAGTACGTCGTTCAGCTGGTGCAGAGCTCCGACTGATTGGGACAATTGAGTTTGTGATGTACAATCCTCATCGCTGCTACACTCAACTCAGCATGCCTCGTCATGAATTCTCATAATTTTCCCACATCTCTCCAGTTAAGAAGCGTACTTTGGAATCTGATGAACACTTTGAAGCGACTGAATTTATAGTTACACTGCGAACATCAGCTTCAATCATTGTATAAAGTCTTCTCAGGAAGCTCATAGAGGATTAGCATATCCATATGTAATGGGACTTCGGGAAATTCTTCTTTGAAAACTCTCTTTATCTTCCCTTTTGCTGTAATAAAGAATTTATTTTCAATAAAGAATCATTCTCTTTATGTCATGGAAATCAATCTTTAAAGTTCTGTAATTCTTCCTTAAGCAAAACCATGATTTTTCCTTAAAAATATACTTTTCTGGTGTAAATAGCGTCGTCCAGACAAGACGCTTTTCAATCTCAGATTTATCCCTTAAAAGATTAGATTATGCCTAAAATGCGTCCCCATATCGAGACACCTTTTAATTCTCTCTCCTACTTTTCCACAGAATTCTGCCATTAATTCGGTGATTAATCCACTGAAACGCATCGTTGGTACATGACACATTTAATTATCATCTGTGGTACGGCTCTGACCAGAATTAATGGTTCAATCTGAATGGCATCGTGCCCTGGGTGTTAGAATTGGGTGGCCTCAAAGCCAATCATTGTACATTCTAGTTCATATTATTAATAAAGGCAATCATTTCTTCATTTAATAGTTCTCGCAATTAACTATCGTAATGAAGGTCCATAGACAAATGTATGGGATATTGAATCATGATGAGATCATGATAGTGAGATCAATATCCTAAGGCAATTGTCTTAAATAGTTCTCGATCATAGGATATTTGAGATGGACATTAAATATCCGATAAGATCGACACAAGTTATGTCTGCTCATATGATGAGGGTGAATGATCTCACATTCACTCGTGTGGTGACACTAAGACAAACAAGTTGGTGCTCATTAGAGAATGAGTTCACTGAACAGACCCAAATAAGAATTCCTGGATGGTAATTATACCTATTAGTCAACCAGGGAATTCAATCGTTGCAGTAGCACAGTTGGTCCTTTGACCTGAGTCACCAATGATACCTTGTTTGTGGACCATTGTATCTTGATTCTCTGACTCGTGGACTTTAACCATTAAGTCCACCATAATCGGTCTTTCAGATACAGTGGAAAGCTTGCGAAGGTAATTGAGTGAACAACAAGGGATCACTCACTCTTGGTATAAGACTGGAGAGAGAATGTCCCATGGATATGTACACAGAAATCCCTGGTCAGGGTCAAATGAAAGAGATGTCTTTCTAGATATTAACTGTGTACTAGAATCCATCTGGATAATGCGAAAAAGGGTTTGACTATAAAACCATACCCTTGCGTTATCGGGACATTGCATGAGTGAAGGATTATATCTATGCGGCATCTGCAGACGGAAAGGTTCAATTGAAGGGAACAATATCCCTTATATCTTCTGGGATCATGAGGTAGTGTTTGGTGCTGTTCATGATCAGAAGGCCAAGTGATTTGATCATCGGATGATAATTTACTTGTTTATTAAATTAATCATTTAACATATGATGTTTAAATGTTAATTAATAAATATTAAACTCAAGAAACATTTCTAAGTTTAATGGGCCTGCAACCGGACTGATATATGGGCCTAGAGGGTCACATACATAAGAGTTCTCGTCAGACGGTGAGAGATGTTAAATTTCATGCTTATCTGGGTTTTTGTGAAAAGCTGCAGGATAAACATGAAGATTTAATGGAGAATTATCCAAAGCCAAACTCTTGGATAATCATGAGGATTAACTCTTGTGCTTATCCTTATTTCTATATAAGGAGGGCCAAGGGGGAGGGGTAAAAAGTTAGTTGGACGATTTTTCACCAAAGATTCTCTCTCTCATCTCTCTCTCTCCTTCTCTCTCTCTTGGAGTGGATCTGTCTCTCACCGCGCATGGTGGATTTGAGATCTGGTCGAAGCACTCAAGTCGAGGAGGAAATCGCGTCTGCTGCGGGAACTCGTGTGGATACCTCTAGAGATCGTGCGCGTGCGCGATTACCGAGTCGGCATCATCCACGGGAGATTCGAAACCCCGCAAAGGTGAAGAATTGTTCTTCCCGCTTAGATTTTAATGTCCGTTTTACGACCCCAGCAACCGATACAATGGAATCATTTTTATTTCCGCTGCGTTCATGGCGATTCCTTACAGTGGTATCAGAGCCAGGTTCGCTGGTTCGGTTGTAAAACGGCACCGTTTTGTGTGTTTTCTCGTTATGCGTGAAGAACCCGTATTGTACGTGTTCTTGTGTTTAATCCGATTAAAAATGACAGATTAGTGTTCATATGATGATCACGATCAATTTGATTATTTTTCGGATTTTTATTTGGGTTTTTCGGAGTTCTTCATGTGATGATGAACTGGGGTACTTCGGCGGCTTCGTACGTGCATTCCAAGTGTTGGGATGGCGGCCCAGATGTCCGGATCTATTGGTGATAGTCACCACTTCGCATTGGGCATGGAGATCGGCACCGAGTGCCCTTGGAGGTCCTCGAAATCGAGCCCAAAGACGGATTTAAAACCCTGCAAAATTAGATTTTGGAGAGGTTTTGGGCTTAATTTCTCACCTCACCGGAGGCCGCCGGCGGCCCTGCCCGCGCCGGGCACATCGCCGGCGCCGGGCGCACCGCCGGCCAGGGCCGCCGCCGCCGGGGGTGGCCGCCGGCGCCGCCCACAACACCTCCATCGCCGCCGACCTGCACATAAATTAGGGTTGCAGGTTAAAGAAAGGGGGCCGGTCGAATCCGTTCAAAGGCGCTGAACCGCCCGGTCCCGACCCGGTCGGACCGGGCGGCGCCCTGGCCGAGCCAGGGTGCGACCCTGGCCGAGCCAGGGCTCGGGTCTGGCTGGGCCAGACCCCCTGGCCGAGCCAGGGCTCGACCCTGGCAGAGCCAGGGCCCTGGGTCCGGGCCATTGGGCCCTAATGGGCTGGGCCCATTTTTAGTTTTATTAAAAATTGTTTTTAATTACTGTTTAGCCCCTTATAAACCCATTATTAGCCCATTTAAGCCTGTTTTAAAATTGTTTTAAAACAGAATAATTATAAGAATAATTAATAGATGTTATTAATTAATTTTTATGATTATTAACAACTTATTAAAGTGTTTAATAACTGTTAGTCAATTAAAGGGCTTTATAATTAATGGGTGTTAGTTAATTATTTAAAATTGTTTTAGATAATTAATTTCCCTGTTAATTTAATTAGTTTAAAACTGTTTTAAACTGATTTCATGCATAACTTGATTACTCTTAATGTTCAAATTATTTGAATTTGTATTTAGATTAACTGAATAGTTTAGTTAGTTTATTTGTCAATAATGTTTTGAATATTATTGATTATGCTGAAATAAATGTTATTTCGAAAACTAATTGGTATTATAATTTTATATTTATAAAATTTAATACCAAACAGCAATTATGTGATGATTGTGATGCATGTGATGTGTTTTATGGCGGGATGATCATGGACGTAGTATTTTCATGTGATGAATGATGTGAATGGATGCGATGCTTATTTCATTTGGTATTTTAAACAGGACCTGCGTGTCCTCCTCTCTCTTAATCCAAGTGTACTTTCTACCTTCTTATAAAATTGTACTCCCCTTGATAAGATCAAGGTTTCTTAGTGTTTAAATGTACATTTGTGGACCTGCGAGTCCTGAATTTCATATTTAAATGTATCGGATTAAGCTAAGAGGACGGGATCTTCTGAAGACACCTCTGGAGGGAGGACTCGCATCAAATGGAACCAGTGTTGCTGTTTTCACATTAGGATCCTATTATGGATCATCGTTTGGCTCCGATGAATCCATAGTAGCTTTAGCAGTCCATGATCATCCCCATTTAATTTTTCTGCATATATGTGATGTTTGCGGACTCTGCTATCATATATATATATTTCTATTAAGTATATTGATACTTCAAATTGAAATACTATTGATAGCACGATTTTTACAAATCAAAATAAAAAACCCTCTTTTAAAACTTAAGTTGTAAATGTGAGATATTCAGAATAATCCACGTAACCCACCATCATTATAGATCTTAGGATAATTCTTATCTCAAACGGATTTGTTGTGCTACCACAAGGTCCATTTGATTTAGAAATTAAACTAGATCTACCACATGTGATGTCATTAAGATGAATGGACAAATAGTGTAGTTTTGTTATGCTACCACAAGGATTGCACTATGAATTCATGTCATCTAAGTAATGATGGATAAACTTAACTGAATCAAATTGATTTGTTGTGCTACCACAAGGTCATTCTGATTCAGGGGTTAAATCGATCGGATATTGCAAACGTTGCAACTGTCAAGAGTTGACTGCCTAAGGGACTTGATGTGATTTGTTGTGCTACCACAAGGTCACATGCATGTTGCCCGAAGGATTCTGATCCCCACTAGGAGATCACCGGAATCTCCCGTTCTGTATCTTAGAGGGTCATACAGATCGCCGAAAAATAGTGGGAGCATAAAATCTAGATTAAAAGTCCTAAATCTGATTTTAAGAACTATCTGCTCATTTTATATATTTCCATGTAGGTCGCTATGTCGTCACCAAACCCCTCCGTTGCATACTTGATGCAAACAAACTCACGGGACCAAATTACATTGACTGGTTACGCAACCTGAAGATTGTCCTCAGGTGTGAAAAGCTAGCCTATGTCCTCGATCAACCAGATCCAGTGCAACCCGGTGATAATGCTAACGAAGATGAATTAATGATGTATGAAAATTGGAAGGAGGACTCTGTCAAGGTCCAGTGTTATATGCTCGGTTCAATGAATAATGAACTGCAGCGACAGCATGATAACATGGAACCTAAGACCATTCTGAACCACCTACAAGAGTTGTTTGGTGAACAATCCAGAACAGAAAGATATGAGATATCTATGAAATTGTTCAGGACCAGAATGAGCGAGGGCACATCTGTGCAAACTCATGTGCTCAAGATGATAGAGTGGATTGAGAGGCTTGCTGTGCTGGGCTTTGTTATGAACAATGACCTAAGCATCGACTTAATCCTACAGTCCCTTCCAGATTCATTTTCACAATTCATTATCAACTTCAATATGCACAAAATTGAAGTTTCACTGGCTGAGCTGCTCAACATGTTGAAGACAGCAGAAGGCACTATCCAGAAAGATAAGCCAAATGTAATGCTTGTTGGTAAGACCAACAAGAAAAGGAAAGCTGGACAGACCTTTAAGAAAGGTAAGCCTAAGAAGCTAGTGAAAAGCAAACCGGCGGCGCAAAAGGACAAAGCTAAAGTCAATGATAAAGGTCAGTGTTTCCACTGCCATAAAGAAGGTCATTGGAAAAGAAACTGCAAGGTTTATCTTGCAGAAAAAGCAAAGGAGAAGCTTGGTGAAGCTTCAGGTATTCTCATGATCGATCTTAACTTGTCTTATAGAGAATCAACATCCTGGGTATTAGATACTGGATGTGTTTGTCATATCTGCAATAACTTGCAGGTGTTAACAAGTAAAAGAAGATTGAACCGTGGAGACGTGGATCTGAGGCTCGGAAATAGAGCAAAAGTTGCTGCGTTAGCTGTGGGGACAGCAAGACTTCAGATACCGTCAGGAGACTCTCTGGAACTGATAGATTGTTATTATGTTCCAACCATTATTAGGAATATCATATCTATTTCATGTTTAGATAGACAAGGATATTCTATGAAATTAGAGAATAAAGGTTGTTCAATTTATCAAGGAGACAAATTGTTTGCTTCTGGATATTTATTGAATGGATTATATTTACTTGATATTTCATATGATGTTTGTCTGGTAAATAATTCTCTTGAACGCTTAGATAAGGATGTGAATAAATCATACCTATGGCATTGTAGGCTAGGTCATATAAATGAGAACATGATCATAAGGTTGCAAAAGAATGGATATCTTGATCCATTTGATTATGAATCATTTGCAACCTGTGAAGCTTGTCTCATGGGAAAGATGACCAAAGCTCTATTCTCAGGACATGGAGAAAGAGCTAAGGACTTATTGGAACTAATACATAGTGATGTATGTGGTCCAATGTCCACTCATGCTATGGGTGGTTACTCATACTTTGTTTCATTTACAGATGATTTCTCAAGATTTGGCTACATATATTTAATGAAATATAAGTCAGAAGTCTTTGAGAAATTTAAAGAGTTTAAAAACGAAGTTGAGAACCATACTGGAAAGAGTATTAAAACTCTTCGATCAGATCGAGGGGGTGAATACTTAAGTACAGAATTCACAGAATATCTAAGGATAATGGTATTTTGTCTCAGTGGACTCCTCCCTATACACCTCAGTTAAATGGTGTATCGGAAAGGAGAAATCGTACTCTATTAGATATGGTACGATCCATGATGAGTTATGCCAAACTTCCAATCTCTTTATGGGGATATGCACTGTTGACTGCTGCATATCTGTTGAACAAAGTTCCCAATAAGTCAGTACCTTCCACTCCATATGAGATATGGAAAGGAAAGAAACCAGACTTTAAGCATGTTAGAGTCTGGGGTTGTCCTGCACATGTCAAAAGACATGATCCAGACAAACTGGATTCCAGGACAGAGAAATGTAGATTTGTGGGATATCCAAAAGAGAGTTTTGGATATTACTTCTATCAGCCCAGCGATCAAAGGGTGTTTGTCGCAAAAAGAGCTGTCTTCTTAGAGAAAGAATATCTCTCAAAAGAAGACAGTGGGAGCAAGATAGAACTGGAAGAAATTCTAGACTCACAAATCAACACTGGTTCATCTACTGAACCATTGACTCAAGAACTTGTTCAAGATGATACACAAAAGGTTCGCAGATCAGGTAGAGTGCCTAAGCAGCCTGAAAGATATGTTGGACATATCGATGAAGGCAAACCAAAAGTGCACTTAAATGAGGATGATGATCCTCAAACCTACCTTGAAGCCATAAATAGTCATGAATCAGAAAAATGGCAAGAGGCAATGGATTCTGAAATTCAGTCCATGTATGCCAACCAAGTTTGGAACTTGGTTGATCTGCCAGAAGGTATAGTACCTATTGGCAGTAAATGAATCTTTAAAAGAAAGATCGGGGCAGATGGACAAATTGACACATACAAGGCAAGGCTTGTAGCAAAAGGATATCGTCAAAGGCAAGGTGTTGACTATGACGAAACCTTTTCTCCAGTTGCCATGATTAAGTCAATCAGAATACTTCTTGCTATCGCCGCATTCTATGATTATGAAATATGGCAAATGGATGTGAAAACAGCATTCCTTAACGGGAACCTTCAAGAAGAGGTGTATATGATACAACATGAAGGATTCACTTCCAAAGAGCATTCAAGCAAGGTATGTAAGCTGCAAAGATCCATTTATGGATTAAAGCAGGCATCCCGAACTTGGAACTTAAGATTTGATGAAGCAATCAAATCTTATAACTTCATTAAGAATGAAGATGAACCTTGTGTATACAAAAAGGCTAGTGGGAGCGCAGTTACCTTTTTGGTACTTTATGTTGATGACATTCTACTCATTGGGAATGATGTAGGAATGTTGTCATCGGTAAAAGCTTAGTTATCCAAAAACTTCTCCATGAAAGATTTGGGAGAAGCATCCTATATTCTGGGAATAAGGATCTATCGAGATAGGTCCAAAAGGATGCTTGGCTTGTCCCAATCTATGTACATAGATACCATAGTCAAAAGGTTTGGCATGGAAAATTCCAAGAGAGGCCTCGTTCCTATGAGGCATGGAATTTATCTCTCTAAAGAAATGTCTCCCAAGACACCTGAAGAGAGAGCATACATGGATAGAGTTCCTTATGCCTCGACAATAGGATCTATCATGTATGCAATGCTATGTACTAGGCTTGATGTGGCACACCCACTAAGTGTCACTAGTAGATATCAGGCTGATCCAGGTGAGGAACACTGGAAGGCGGTGAAATGTATCCTTAGATACTTGAGAAGGACTAAGGATCTATTTCACGTTTATCGAGGAAACGACTTGGAACTTCGAGGGTTTACTGACTCGAGTTTCCAGTCGGATATGGATGATAGCAAATCCATGTATGGATTTATGTTCATGTTAAATGGAGGTGCAGTAAGTTGGAAAAGTTCCAAACAAGAAACTACTGCAGATTCGACGACCGAAGCAGAATACATTGCTGCAGCTGAAGCGGCCAAGGAGGCGGTTTGGATGAAGAAGTTCATCTCGGCGCTTGGAGTAGTTCCAAGCATTTCATATCCTGTTCCATTATTGTGTGACAACAATGGGGCAATAGCTCAAGCGAAGGAGCCAAGATCACATCAGAAGTCAAAGCACATTCTGAGACGATTTCATCTGATTCGTGAGATCATCGCCCGAGGAGATATAGTAGTTGAGAAAGTCTCATCTGAAGATAATGTAGCAGATCCCTTGACTAAGCCATTGTCTCAAAACAATTTAGAACGTCACCTTAAGTCTATGGGACTTAGACACATGGGTGATTGGCTATAGTCCAAGTGGGAGAATGTTAGAATTGGGTGGCCTCAAAGCCAATCATTGTACATTCTAGTTCATATTATTAATAAAGGCAATCATTTCTTCATTTAATAGTTCTCGCAATTAACTATCGTAATGAAGGTCCATAGACAAATGTATGGGATATTGAATCATGATGAGATCATGATAGTGAGATCAATATCCTAAGGCAATTGTCTTAAATAGTTCTCGATCATAGGATATTTGAGATGGACATTAAATATCCGATAAGATCGACACAAGTTATGTCTGCTCATATGATGAGGGTGAATGATCTCACATTCACTCGTGTGGTGACACTAAGACAAACAAGTTGGTGCTCATTAGAGAATGAGTTCACTGAACAGACCCAAATAAGAATTCCTGGATGGTAATTATACCTATTAGTCAACCAGGGAATTCAATCGTTGCAGTAGCACAGTTGGTCCTTTGACCTGAGTCACCAATGATACCTTGTTTGTGGACCATTGTATCTTGATTCTCTGACTCGTGGACTTTAACCATTAAGTCCACCATAATCGGTCTTTCAGATACAGTGGAAAGCTTGCGAAGGTAATTGAGTGAACAACAAGGGATCACTCACTCTTGGTATAAGACTGGAGAGAGAATGTCCCATGGATGTGTACACAGAAATCCCTGGTCAGGGTCAAATGAAAGAGATGTCTTTCTAGATATTAACTGTGTACTGAAATCCATCTGGATAATGCGAAAAAGGGTTTGACTATAAAACCATACCCTTGCGTTATCGGGACATTGCATGAGTAAAGGATTATATCTGTGCGGCATCTGCAGACGGAAAGGTTCAATTGAAGGGAACAGTATCCCTTATATCTTATGGGATCATGAGGTAGTGTTTGGTGCTGTTCATGATCAGAAGGCCAAGTGATTTGATCATCGGATGATAATTTACTTGTTTATTAAATTAATCATTTAACATATGATGTTTAAATGTTAATTAATAAATATTAAACTCAAGAAACAGTTCTAAGTTTAATGGGCCTGCAACCGGACTGATATATGGGCCTAGAGGGTCACACACATAAGAGTTCTCGTCAGACGGTGAGAGATGTTAAATTTCATGCTTATCTGGGTTTTTGTGAAAAGCTGCAGGATAAACATGAAGATTTAATGGAGAATTATCCAAGGCCAAACTCTTGGATAATCATGAGGATTAACTCTTGTGCTTATCCTTATTTCTATATAAGGAGGGCCAAGGGGGAGGGGTAAAAAGTTAGTTGAACGATTTTTCACCCAAGATTCTCTCTCTCCTCTCTCTCTCTCCTTCTCTCTCTCTTGGAGTGGATCTGTCTCTCACCGCGCATGGTGGATTTGAGATCTGGTCGGAGCACTCAAGTCGAGGAGGAAATCGCGTCTGCTGCGGGAACTCGTGTGGATACCTCTAGAGATCGTGCGCGTGCGCGATTACCGAGTCGGCATCATCCACGGGAGATTCGAAACCCCGCAAAGGTGAAGAACTATTCTTCCCGCTTAGATTTTAATGTCCGTTTTACGACCCCAGCAATCGATACAATTGAATCATTTTTATTTCCGTTGCGTTCATGGCGATTCCTTACACTGGGAACGTGTTTCATACAATTTCAAAATCTATCTTGCCGCCTCAGTTTATGTGCATTGAATGGCGTCGCTATTAGTCGATGCGTTTTAACTTCTCCAAACAGAACTGCGTAAGCCCGAGCTCCTTCCCCCCTCATTCTCTCATTCACTTTCTCTCTCTTCTTCTCTTCTCCGGTGATCCAACTACGGCGAACTTTCTCACTCTTTCTCTCAGGTCATGGAACAAGGCGAGGGATCAAGGGGAAGTGGCAAGCGCTGCCGTGCCTTGTGCATAGTGAGGAGGGAGGAGCACGAAGCGGTTCCTCCCGAGGAGGCGAGGGTGCTCGAGGCGGCGGCGGCGTTCCTTGGGCAAGGATATCCCCCCACCGACGGCGATCGAGGGAGGAGAAGAATAAGAAGAGGCCCTACACTTGGTAAGTTCTTTGTGTAATTGGATTTTGGATGAATGGGATGAGGGAAAGGGGAGAAAGGGGCTTTTGAAAAAAAGTCCGAAATTGATTTTGAATAGCATCCAGACCAGGTGAAACCTTTCAAAGGGCGTCGCCGTGGTCCGACGCCATTCAAAGTGAAAATTCAATTTTTTAATAGAGTAGAAAATGGGTCTAAAAGACGTCAAGACATGTGGACGCCTTTCAATGGGCTGATGAAGATTTCTTGAATTATTTGCAGGGGACGATGAGGGTTAGGATCTCATGGGACCTAGTCGTAGCGGCCTATTGAGGACTCTCGGATTTCCAGAAGGCGCGTCTACGCAGGATGGGATTCGGCGAGATTTTGGAGATCGAGCCCTTCTGGCTCGATTTAGTGTTGTTGCAGGCACTGCGTGAGCGATGACACGCAGAGAGTCGGGCATTCCTAATGCCCTGGGGCCACGTGGTCCGAAGTTTGGAGGATGTTGCCAGGATCACCGGCCTTAAGAGTAGAAGGCCGGGCGGTGAGCGGGGTGACTTACCCCGATTACCGTGGATTAGCTGAGAGTCTATTAGGCATAGAGGTGTCTAGTCTAGATAGAGAGTTTATGATAGTCCCTAAGGTAGAGGTGGAGGCAGCCTTAGGTTTACTTGAGCCTAGGCGGTGGTTAGCTAGGTCATCCTCCACTGTATACTGTAGAGATCTGAGTCAGGAAGAGGAGGTAGATAGGCAGTTGAGAGTCTTTCTTGTTTTCTTTTTTGGTCGGTTGCTCTTCAGTACGAAGGGCGACCATATCCACTGTAGATTTTTGAGTCTTTTAGATGATTTAGAGAGCCTGTACGAGTACGCTTGGGGTGCGGCCCTCCTGCCCCACCTGTGTACAGATTTTTCCGCGGTCACGTCGGACCGCGAGACTATCATCAGCGGCTTCTTGCCGTTCCTCCAGGTATCAATTTATTTTTAATTATTTGTTTATGACATGAAATGATATGACATGATGTTTTTCTAACTTATATGTTCATGTGTGCAGGTTTGGAGTTATCATTACTTCTCGCTCGGCCGAGCGAGGATTGTTCTACCAGATGTTGTCCCATTGGCTCGCCGCTGGTAGCCAATTGTGGATACAGCCCCTCAGCACCACCAATTGACGGCCCTTCGCCGTCAGTTCTTTGATTATCCAGAGCTTTTAGTAAGTTGTTGCTTATTTTGATTTTTATTTATTAAATGCAATTCATTTATGCATGAATGCATCTAACTTATATGTATGCAGGTGATCTGAAGCCCATATATGGGCATGGGTGAGGCAGGCCAGCCGTGGGTGGCGGCTGGTCGGAGGCGGTTCGAGCGACAGATGTGGGTGCACTGCCTCAACGAGATCGAGCCTCTCCGTCTCCGGCTTGTGATGAGGATGCTTGGACTCCACCAGGAGTGGATTGATGAGGAGGTCCCGGAGGGAGTAGGATGGTCCATGAGGGAGAAGCAGGCCCTCACAGATTGGCGAGCAAAATTCCTGGAGCAGTATGAAAACTGGCATCGTCGGAGTGTCCAAGTGGAGGCTCAGGTGGAGAGTAGCGCAGCCTACCTCCAACAATATCAAACACACTATGCTGATCAACTGCGGCTCCTCCGTCCACTCGATGTAAGTATGCTTTGCTGCGTCTTTCATTTTATTATTATCTTAATTTATATTTATGAATGAATATATGTATGTATGATGTGAAAGATGCGTGAGATGCGGTGATCATCGACCTCCGGATTCGCCTACAAGATGCGGAGGCCTAGCTTGAGCAGGTCCAGAAAGAACGTATGTATGAATGACATGAATATTTTAATTAGTTAATTTGTTTTAACGATTAGCCACTAACAGTTGTTCTTTTTGTGCAGCAAGCTGTCTACACCTAGGCGGCTCCTCCTTCCTTCTCTACTAGCGCTTCGTCCTCTGCTCCGTCTGCTGCTCATGAGGCCTTAGTGACGGATCTGCAAGACCAGTTAGCACAGGCTATTCGGCGGGCCACCCAGGCTAAGGATGACGCAATGGCCCGGGTAAGTCGCCGACTTACTTTACATGTATACAATGCATTTGCCTGAATTTGTTTGATTGATCTGACTGTGATAAGTTCTATTGCAGGTTCAGGACCTTCAGCAAGCTCTTGAGCAAAGGGATGTTGAGGCTCATAGTTTAGCTGCTCGGGTCATGGAATTGGAGGCTCAAGTTGCACGCCTCTCCACTAGCGATCTTGCACGACTCCAGGTTCACTTGGAGATCCTGCCAGGAGAGAGATCGCGACCGCGTTCGTCTGGAGAGTCTTCAGGGTCGCCTCTCCGTTGCGGAGCATGAGCGCCGGATGGTGGAGGAGCGATATCAGCGACCTTGCCAGCGAGCTATTGATCATGGTCAGGAGAGCGGGTTTACGGCTAGCATCGCCATATCGTTCGGCTAGGTAGGGTCGAGTGCGATGGGACCACCTCCACCTATGACTCGTGGGCTAGAAGGTCCCAATGAGGCGCAGAGCCAGTACGAGGGAGTTGGGGAGAGTCAGCCTTGAGGGCTGTTATTATGTACTTTTCTTCTTTTTGTGAGTCATGTACAAAAACGCTTTTTGATATATATATATATATATATATATATATGAAACTTTTTGCCTTCAGCTTTGTACTCTTTTGTGTGGGTTCTTTGACTTTCATACCTGTGTCCTATACATTACTTAACAAACAAGTTAAGTATCTATTCCGGCTTAGCCCCTTACCCGGTTAAATAACCGGCTACTTGATCCTATCCTTGGTAAAAGGGTCAAGGGGCAAAGCCTTTATTAACAAAGGTAATCATTAAAAGAAATAGAGTTATGCAACATTCAAGTATGCAGATGCTCACTGAAAGTAAAAGAAATGAAACACACCAAATGCGACAAGCAGATGCTAATTGAAATATTTTTGCTTGGCTTTGAAATATTTGATTTTTAGGGTTTTGATTTTGAAATATTCATTTTTTCGGATTTTGGGATTTTGAAATATATATATTTTTTTGGATTTTGAAATATCTATTTTTTTGAGATTTTGAAATATCTATTTTTTTTATATTTTGAGATAATGTGTAAATTACAACACCAGCATGGTACTTAGATCAAAAGAACATATCCATTTATTAACTTAATTCCTAAATTGTTCTCCAATAATATAACTTAGACTCATCATGCTTGAACTTGTGTTTTCATTCGTGATTCTATTCGATGGTTTGACCCTTAGTCAATCTAGACCGTTCCTTAAGCTTGGAGTACGCCTCTGCAAGAAGAAAAGAAGAATTTGCTTAGAAAGCCCACGAGAGGGTTTTGGAGACCCAGAAAGGTGTCCCTTCTTTACCATAATATCTTTTGGGTTCAGTCATTTTCCTTCCGAGGTATTTAACGACCATGCGCTCCCTTTTCATTTGATTTTATGGCCTTGGTGTAACGTTTGTAATGTAATGGCCTTTTGATTTGATGTTCGGCTTTTTGCTCTTTTTGCTTTTGCTTTTTCTTTTCCTTTTTATGGGACGGATCTCCCCATTTTTTTATGACGACCTCCTACTAAGATGGCGGGTACTTTTGGTAGTCTATTCTAATCCTCGTTCCGATATCGTGGGCCGAATGTAAAAATAGAATTTTTGTTTAAAAAGAATGATTTGCACTTTATACTCTTAGTCAAGCTTTCGGTATTCCTTCGGACTTTACATCTCTTGTTACTCACGAACCAAACGTGTCAGTATGTGTAGTAATGTGTTTGAATTAAATTATTCAGACTGATAAGGAAATTTGAGTTTCAAAATTTTCTGATTCTATTGGTCTTTGCACCATGCTGATCGACTCTCTAACCTAAGGGTAGTATTTCTTAAGATACAGACCGTTCCAAGGGTGAGTTAACTCCTGTCCTTTTGCATTGACTAAGCAGTAGGCATTACCAGGAAAAGCATGCGATATGACATATGGTCCTTCCCAATTGGGTTGGAGCTTAGAACGCGGACTACCAGGTTTTACAAAGATTCTTTTGACGACCATTTCACCAACTTTGAACTTACATTCAATAACTTTCTTTTGATAAAAACGTGCTAATCTATTTTGATATACTCTTGTATGATTAGCTGTTGACCATCTTTTCTCGTCTAAGAGTTCCAATTGAGTAAGGAATGTTAAACGATGTTCATCGATGGAGAATTCCTTGTTCAATTGTACTCTTAATGACGGTATGAGGATCGCGTATGGAACTACCGTCTCCATTCCAAATGTTAAAGAATATGAAGTCTGCCCAGTGGGTGTGTGGATTGAAGTTTAGTATGCCCATAGAGCCTTAATCAGTTTCTCTGGCCAGTCTGTAAATTTATTAGATTTACACGTCTTTTTAATGATTTTTATCAAAGTCTTGTTAGTTGCCTCTGCTTGGCCATTGTCTTGCGGATAATATGGAGACGAATGATGCAATGCAATTTTATACATGTTGCAGAGGCCCTTCAGCTCCTGTGATATAAACTGCGGTCCATTGTCGGTGACGATGGTGCTTGGAATTCCGAATATTGTGATGATGTTTTTCATGATGAATTTGCAGACGGTTGACGCTTTGACTTCCGTGTATGCTTCAGCTTCTGCCCACTTGGTGAAGTATTCCGTTGCCATAAGAATGAAAGATTTCTGCTTAATGCCGGAATCAGGATTACCAAGGGGTCTAAGACGTCGAAAGCCCACATAGAGAAAGGTCATGGGGAGGAAACATGATGGAGTGAAGATGCAGTGGAGTGGATCTTGTCGCCGTGAAGTTGACACTTGGCACACCTACGAACATACCCTACACAATCTTCTTCCATGGTTGGCCAATAAAATCCTTGTCTAAGGATTTTCTTTGATAGCATCTGTCCATTAACATGGCCACCATAAACTCTAGTATGAGCTCCTTCCATGATCTTCCAAAGCTCATCCTCATCTAAGCATCTTAAGAGAACTCCATCAAAACCTCTTTTATAAAGTGCTCCTCCAATTAGAGTGTATCTCTGAGCAACTCTCCTGATAGCTCTTTTTTCGTCAATTGTGGTTTCTTCAGGATATGATTAATCTTCACAATATCTAGCAATTTCATAGTACCATGGTTTCTGTTCATCATCTATCTCTTCTAGCAACTTCATCAACATAATCTCTTGTTTCTCCACAATGTCTCCATCTCTGACCTTCTTCAGTAACTTATCTTTAGTCCGAAGGAAGGAAGGATCTTTCATAGCGGATGAGAGACGTCTATGAACAATGATTGATTCGGATTGTCTGTTGATTGGAAAATTGAGGGATGATGCGAGGGAAACTAGAGCGTCAACTAAGATGTTCTGATTCTGAGGAACATGGATGAAGATCAATTTGGTGAAAAGCTTAGCATAAGCCGAAGTAAGTTCTTGATAAGGCTTGAGCTTAGGATCAAGAGTTCGATATTTGATTAACACTTGGTGAAGGATCAATTGGCTGTCACCCACAATTCTGAGTTTGGTGGCACCATGGAGATGAGCAGCCTCGAGGCTAGTAAGGAGTGCCTCGTATTCAGATATATCGTTAGTGACTGGAAAGTCAAACTGAAAGGCTTGTAGAATGGTGACACCTTCAGGTGATAACAGAATAATGCCAATACCCTTACTGTGAAAATTTAGAGCTCCGTCAAAATGCAGAGTCCACATATCATCTTTGATTATATCTATGAACATCAATTCTTCATTCGTAAACTCCGATCGGACTAGATCAAATCGAGGAAGAGGGTGATGAGCAAGATGCTCTGTTATGGCGTAACCTTCGATTACTTTCTGCTAATTATAGATAATATCAAATTGAGATAGAAAGCTTTGCCATCGTGCTAACCTATCAGTGGGGACATATTTCTCAAGAAAAAACTTGATCGGATTATCCTAGCAATGAGGTAGACTTCATGGGCTAGAAAGTAGTGCTTCAACTTCTAAACCACCCAAACAAGTGCTGCACATGTTTTCTCCATCGCTGTGTATCTTTGTTCTGCAGGATTGAGAAGTTTCGAGAGATAGTAGGCTGCCCTCTCCTTTCCTTCTTCATCCTCTTGTGCTAGGATAACCCCCACCGCATCATCCAGGACATAAATATATAGAATTAAAGGTTTGTCCAGAGATGGTGGTCTCAAGATAGGAGGACTTGCTAAATAATTCTTCAATCCATCAAATGCCTCTTGACACTTATCATCCCAATCAAATTTGACTCTCGACTTGGTAAGCTCGTAAAAGGCTTACACCTTTGTAAATGCTGGGAGACAAATCGGCGAATAAACTGTAACCTCCCGATCAGTCCTCTTAATTCTTTCAAGTTCTTGGGAGGTAGCCTTTCTCTGATAGTCTTTGCCTTGTTGGGATCGATCTCAATACCTCGTTTACTGACAATGAATCCAAGTAATTTTCCTGAGGATACCCCGAATACACATTTCTTGGGGTTCATCTTCAACTGATATTCTCTTGATCTTTCTAGAACTCTTGCCAAAACTATAGCATGCTCAGTCTTAGTCTTGGATTTCACTAACAAGTCATACACATACACTTCTAGATCGATGTGCATCATGTCATGGAATATCGCCATCATAGTTCTTTGATAAGTGGCTCCAACATTTTTTAATCCAAAAGGCATCACGACATAACAATATGTTCCCCAAGGTGTAGTGAATGACGTCTTTTCCTGATCATTTTTTGCTAACTTAATTTGGTTATATCCTGAAAATCCATCTATAAATGATAAAGTTTAGTAACCAGCTGTATTATCGATGAGTACATCAATGTGAGGTAGTAAAAAGTCATTCTAAAGACATGCCCAGTTCAGATCTCGGAAGTCAATACAAATTCTGACCTTCCCATCCTTTTTCATGACCGGGACTATGTTGGTCACCCATTGCGGATAGAGGACAACTCTAATAAGCTTGGCTTTATGCAGCTTATCGACCTCTTCCTTCATTTTCGAAGCCATTTGTGGGTGGAATCACTTTAACTTTTGTTTAACCGGGCTAGCTCCATCCTTGAATGTCAATCGATGTTCCACTAATGATGAGTCTAACCCTGTCATATCCTCGTAGCTCCAAGCGAAAGTGTCCTTATAATCCTTGAGAACTTGGACCACTACCTCTTCATCTACTTCAGATAAGTTCTTATTGATGAGGATAACCTTAAGTTCGTCTATAGTTCCTAGATTAACCTCTTTGGTAGGCTCTTCTACTGCAGCTGAGGGTTCATCAAATTTTTTTACTCCACTGGCATATGCCTCAACCGCATCCTCGTCATCTTCCTCATTTTCAATAATGGGGTATTTCTCATGTATCAGTTCATACACCCCATATCCATCATTGACCGACTCATCATCTTTACAATCTTCTGGCATCTGAATAGGATTCTCTAACAGTTGAGGGATCATAGAGCAAGAAAGGCATTTGGTAGCTAGATCCTGGAGGTATCTATCTAGGATTCTCCTACTCTTAGATTTCCTAGCCTCCCTAACATGATTAACCTGCCTAGAACTAGACTCCCTAACTTCACTAGACTTCCTACCCTGACCTAATGAGGACGAAAAAGGATAAAAATCATGGGGTACATGAGGGAATATAGGAGAGTCCTCTCGAGGGGAGGGGCAGAGGAAGTCTAGAAGAGAATCTTGCCCGAATGACCCACACGGTAGGGTACAGTCTGATAAGTAGGAAGTTTCTTCAACGAGGATTTGGGAAAAGGAAGTTGCCAAATTGGCGTTTTTTTTTTTTGAGAAAAGATGAATTAATCATGAAACAAGAATGTATATGAATAGGAGGGGAATAAGATGGAGGAAGCGGCACTAAGGCCAAAGAATTTGGGGGATCATACAATAGTATGTCCCAAATTAAATCATAAATCCTCTCTAGATCAAGAGGAGGTTAAGGAATAAAGTCCCATAGGGACAGACTAACCATGATGGGCGGAGCCCATGGGATATCTTCAGTGATGACCCGCGACCAAGTCGGGGTCAGAAGCAAAGTGCGGAATAGAGTGTGGAGGGTGAAGATGCGAGAGGGATAGGTTCCCCTCCAGAGAAAATCAGTAGTGTAACCAGCTTTATAGGGGTCATATGGCTCCCCTTCATTTGTTTCCTCAGACAGCAGAATTCTTTTGTCAAAAACGACGCCAGGCCCTTCAATCAATTCGTCAATTATGGTGGGCACTTCGGCTCTGAGGGATCAAGGAATAATCTGTTCAGTGCAATGTACATATCCCTCAGGTCGAACCACTAGTACCATTCACATTCTGGATCTTGAAATTTCCTCCTTTTCATTGGTTATAGAGCCTCCAAAGACTGGTACATTAGCAATTCTGAGCAGTGTCTGGCCAAGTCCTTTCCATAGATGTCATGGAGATCAAACTGGAAAGTGATTAGCACCGTATTATCATTATCATGACTGATTATGGGCCCTTTGACAAAATGTGTATGCAGGGTCTATGTCAAGGGATCCCTGCCTTCCTTACATGGGGTGGACATTGTTCCCCAGGCCTTCTGGCCGTCTTCACCTTCTTGTTGCTAGATGATGTCATGTCTGACTCTTCTTAGCCTATAGCCCAGGCCATTACCGGGTGTCCTTCGGCTGTCTTTAAGGGGCGTAGTTTTGCCCTGCAATTGTGTGCCCAGGCCTTTTCTAGGCTGATAGCCACCTTTCATCATAATTTTCCAACCAGGAGTACTCATGCACTTCCCCCGTTTCATGGCATCAATTGGGTAGGAATCAAGTGTATTGGCTTTCAAAGGATCAGCCATATGATGACAAACCTGTTATACCGACAACAAAGGTTGTTGGCCAGGTAAGGAAGTTGGCCTAATATTCAAAGAATGAGTGGTATCAAGAATCGGCATACTTGTCACTTTAATGATGCATCCCTTGTATAGAAATTTGAGGCATTGATGATTTGTAGAGGGAATTGCCTCAAGAGACTTAATGTAAGGGCGTCCAAGGATGCCCTTCAAAAGATGGGTCGATTTCCAAGATGTGGAACTCGACCTCATTATGACAAACAGGGCCTAATTCTACTTTCAAATAAATCATTCCCAGAGGGGAACGTGTAGAGTTATCATAAGCTGTAACAGATATTGGAGAAGATAACCATTTCTCCTTAGCTATACCATACAGTTCAAGGGTTTTTGGTGATAGAACATTGATTGAAGCCCCTGTGTCAACTAGGCATGCATCTACGGTCTTCTTGCAGATGTTGACTGTAATACTTAGAGCTATGCCTCTGGCTGCTGGTGGTGTTAGTTCCGAAGTATGGAATGAAATAGAGAGCTGATCCCCCTAAGGAACTAGCAGTGTAGTGATCTTTTCCACTGGCACGTCTTCGTTGACCATTACCTTCTATAGGTACTCTATTAGGGCTTCCTGATGGGTCTTAGATCTCTTGATCAACTCGAGCACAGAGATTCATGCCGGTGTCCTGTCTAATTGTTTCAATAGGTCATACTGAATGCCTGGTGTACTCTCATCATTATGCACTTCCTCTGGTGGCTGTGATGGGCCGTCTCTGACAATAGACTGAGGAAAGACCTTGTTGAAGATCCTCCCGCTCTGGAGCGTATGTTCTTCAACAGTGGAAGGTCCAGGTGATAGTTTGAGCACCGCGGGGTTGGCGGATGGCTTGGATGGTGTGGGGGGTTGGTATGTGGGTGATGGTGTGTGTTCATTTGGTGAAGGCATGGTGTGGATGAGAGGTTTAGAGGGTTGGATGGCGGAGGGGTAAATGGTTGGTGCGGGTGAAGTGGGGAACGACATACGGAGCAATGGTTTGGATGGTTGTATGGTACTGGGATAAGTGGTTGAAGTAGGTGATGTGGGAAATGGCATGCGAAGCAATGGTTTGGATGGCAGAAGGGGTGTATAGTTGGCTTGCGGACGGTTGTCTAATGGAGGCGTGGTGGTGGATGATGTAATGGGTTTGGGTAGAAGGTATGCGGGTGTTGGTATAGGTGTAATAGTGACGGGTTGCGGTTTGGGTATGCGGAGAATGCGGCGTAGCGATTGCTCGGCAGTGCTCGGGAGATGGCCTGTTGAGTAAATAGAGGAAGAGTCCTCTACCTTCCACTGCTGCATCGGTTAGCCTCAGACTGACTATTTGTCAAAATGGGGGCAATCTGATTCTGATGTTGATGCTCCGGAAGTGGATTCTACACTATATCCGTGTTCGGAGGTGCTGCCACCTGTGCTGATGCTCTTTGTCATTGTTGTTGTTGTTGGGGTTGTTGTTGCTGTTGTTGAGGTCTTCTCGCCTTCAGGACGGATATGTATTTCCTCATCTCCTCCCAGTCAATGCCTCATTGCTCGTTGAGATCATGGATATAATCTCGGAATTGGAAATAGGCATCTATCGTGTGCCCAGGTTGTCTATGAAAGTAACAGTACCTGGAGGCATCGGCGTTTTGGGGCCAGACTATTTTCTCTCTAGGCAAGACTAAGTCATGGCCTACCATTAAGGCATTAAAGATGTCCAATAGAAATTCTGGGACTGTTGGATATGCCGCCCTTTTCGGGCCTGGAGGTTTTCTTGGTTGATTGTAATCGCCAGAAGGAGATACATTATGGTATGTTGGCGGTGCGCACGGCTGGTACTGTTGTTGTGGAGGCTGGTACTGTTGGTTTGGAGGCTGCTGGTATTGTTGGTTCGAAGGCTGCTGGTACTACTGGTTCAGAGGTCTATAACCTTGCTGGCTTGGAGGTCTGTAACCATGCTGGTTTGGAGGTCTGTAACCTTTCTGGTCTGGTGGTTGCTGGTTTCTCACGAACTGGGGTTGATTGTTGTTCATGGTGCTGACTTGCTCATGAGAGAGCGTGCCCTCAGTTGTAGGACCCGTGCTTGGAGAGTTTGGCACGGCAGGCTTCCGAGGTGGAGATCTGTTGGGTCGGTAAGGATCAAAGACATTAGAGAAGGTAGCATCCTTGAAGGCGTTCTGACAATAACGCGTCCTTTCATAGAGTTCCGCCATGCTGGTTAGATTGTTCAATGCAAGGACTAGCTTGTATTGGGGTGTGGCATTGGAAACCAACATTTTGACCTGTTCGAATTCAGACTATGATCCTTAATTTTCTCGGCCATACTCCTCCATCTATCAGCGAATGTGATGAAGTCTTCATCGGACTTCATCTTCTCAGCCACCAGATCAGTTATGGACAGAGACGGTGCGACTCTGTCCTGATATCATTGAATAGATTTCTTTGATACGATACCATAATCCTCCACCTCAGACGGTTCTAATGAGAAGAACCACTCGAGGGCTGGTCCCTCTAATGATTTTCTGAAAAGGAATGCCAACGACCTCTTGTCGTTCTGCCAGAAGGAGGATTCGTACATGAACTCCTTCAAGTGGGTGAAGGCGTTATTGGTACCATTGTATTTCCTATACACTGGCATTTCTGAAGGTGGTAGGTGAAACACAGGCAGACTTGGAAGATTAATCTCAGGTGCAGCCTTGACTCCCATCATTTTCTGGAAATTGTTGAACTGCTCATCCATGCGTTCCATCTTTGCGAGCAGGGCTTGAGTCATTGGATCGACTTAGGGAGGAGGTGGTGGTGGTACATGATAGGCCTGTTGCCTGGAATATGCGGGGCAAGGTGGACAATAAGGCTGAGGTTCAAGAGCGCTTCCACCGTGCCCGAGGGCATTTTGGTAAGTTGGCGTTGGCGGTCTGGTCGGTTGCCTTGAAGTAGATAATTGCGGCCCAGATAGCCGAGAAGTTGAAACATGAAGGTCTTCCATGGCCTGATGAATAAAGGAAGTATGGGATTCGATTTAGCAAACTGGACGGGCGTCTTCTGCTTTAGGATAGATTGGATTGCCTTGAGCTATTGAGGATTTAGATGGGAGGCCAGGACTCCCAGAGCGGTAGTTAGAACGGGGGGATTGGTGGATGAGGGCCCAATTAGGTCTATGGCTCCCTCGAAGACAGGATTAGAAACCGCATGCACATGCGGAGGAAGATCAACGCCATAATGGTATTGATCATGAATGAAAGGAGGAGGGATATGAGGGTTTCCCTCATGCTCAGATAAGTAAGAATGGGGATCACGGGGGGATTAGCATCTCCCCCGTTTTCATAATGATAATCGGATTCATGAGGGGCATTAGCATCTCCCTCGTAGTTAACCAGAGCATTTGAAGCCATGCTCAAATCTCTACCTGATCGAAACAACATGATATTAGATTTTTCAACAAAGATTTGCAGACAAATTGTGCAAAGATTTAGACAAACAAGTGGATATTTAACGTTGTTTTATGATTCTTTGTTAGATTATTTGGATTCTTTTAACCACAAATTCACTCAACAGGTAGGATCCTAGTTTTAATTCAGTTTCCACCATTATATTCTGAGGCTCTTTATCACAACGATATGAAAATCTAACCAGGACTTCAATTGGTACAACCAGCTCGATAAACAAGGAGGAATACCTTGATTTTGGGGACTTACGGAGGTCTTTAACATCAACCACTCTACTCCGATCGAGGGACCGACCCAATCAAAGAGAGGTGAAGGCATCAAGAAATATGTTCCTATGAGAATGAGGGGTTAGCCCCAGTGCGTATGACCTGTGGTCGGGATGGCCTATAATGCTTAATATGTAATGGGTAATACCAATCAAATAAAAAATCTAAGGGCTGAAGAATAAAACAAAAATCTTCTTGAATCGCATCGATGTTCCTCGACGCTGTTCAAAACAAAGCCTTATTCTGTCGCAGAAGCTAAGGCAGCAAACAACAAAGAAATTTTGCCTGAAAGGCGTCGGGGATAGACGACACTGTATGAAATGTGTCGCTGTTCCTGGACATTTTTCAAGGCGCAGAATCAACAATTAAGAAGTAATTTCTGGGTCAATTCCCTCTCAAACTAACAGGATAAAACGGTAAATAATCGGCTCGTACGAATCTTTTTAACAAGATGATTTATCATGTAAACAACTATAACATTCAATCAATCATACATTCTTCCTATCACAATCACAATTTTTCAATCAATCAAACGGGGAAGGCAAGATCTTGCCGCAAGGGTGTGCACGTGCTGCACGTGGGAAGAACAATTAAACTAAAAACTCACCGATCGGTGAGGGCGTGTCAGAGGGACACAGGTGGTGCACCGTGGGTGCTCGATTGACAAAAGTAAGAACAAAGATTTAAAAGATGACGAGACCAGGTCCTACCGTGATCACCAAAAAGCTGTTAGTGCTCAAATCGTGATGTGTGAAATCATGAATTTTTATGTTTATTATATGACAAATAAACCTATTAAAAACTAAGTGTGATCGCTAGAAACTTTTGACTAAAAAGTTTCAAAAGACAAAAGATGATTGCTTACCTGTTTTAGACGTAGGAGATGTTGAAGTTCTTGATTCCTTCTTTTCAGCCGGCCGAAGGAAAAGAGTCCTTCTAATCTTGTTCCTGCTTTGAATGCTGATTGGACTTCGAGGATCGTCCAGATTTTCTTTATTAATTCTCTCCTTTTGATCCTCTGATTTTGACGATTGTACCTTACAAAGAATAAGATAAAAAGAGGAGAAAGAATAATAAGAACTAAGTGAATGTAGTATCTATTCTAATGAGAATTCTAATCATGTAATTCAAACAATGTGAACTCACTTGTTTTGTGGTCTTTAAAATCCCTTAACATGTGGGTTAGAAAAATATGCTAGTGTTATGTGAATAGCATAAAGTGATGCGATGAATAGAACTATGAAATTAATATGATGAAATCAATAAAAATAGGTAGAATGAAGTTGAATGGCCTCTGGAAAGCCTTAGTCTTGAATAGATCTTGAAGGATGAAGCTTTTCTTTCAAGACTCTTGGAAATAATAGTATAGTGCCCCTTCAGCGTTTGGACGTCGTCTCTCTCTTGAATTATTAACCCTCTTTTCACTTTTTCTTCAAAGATTTTCACTAATATTTTCCACTAACTTTTTAATGACAAAGGGGTTGGGTATTTATAGATTTAAGTTCGCGCATCTCCGGCTACTTATGGATTAACATGAAAGAATTTAGACCCAATCCAACCAAGAAACAGATAAACACAGGCTAATTCATCATTATCTGTAATTACCTAAAACGCGTCGCTCAAGAGAGACGTCTTTTAGCTTAATTAAGATAAAGATAAACTCGGGAAAAAGAAATGGAAACACATTAGGACACATAATGGCGTCATGCTGTGAAGATGTCTTTTAGTTAATTAACAAATTAATTAAAAATCAAATTAAAAATCGAAATATGATTAAAACCCTAAATGGCATCTTAAGAGGTCGATGTCTTTTAGACAATTTTCTTATTTGATTTAAAATCTGAGTTAACATTAATTTCATTAATAAACTTAAATGGCCTCTGTCTTGCCCGACATTATTTATATAATTAATCCAGTAAAATAATAAAAATTAACTAATGATTAAATATCAGACTATTTTGGAGCATTATTATATGATATGAAATTTACTCAAAATGATGTCAAAATTAACGTATCTACAGAGGCGTCTTATCATTAGAAGATTGTTATTATGTTCCTAGCATAATAAAGAACATCATATCAATATGTTGTTTGGATAAAATGGGATATAGGTTTTCTATTGAGAATATAAGTTGTTCGATTTATTATGGTGATAAATCAATAGCTTCGACATCTTTAGTCAACGGTCTATATCTTTTAGATGTTTCTTATTACAATCTTCACATTAATAATGCTCTTAAGAAGAGCAAGAATTGTGTGAACCAAGCCTATGTGTGGCATTGTAGACTTGGACACATTAGTGAAAGCAGGTTGCAAAGGTTGCACAAGCATGGTTATTTAACTGTATTCAATTATGAATCGTTTGCGACATGTGAATCCTGTCTTATGGGAAAAATGGCAAAATCTCTATTTACTGGACTTGGAGAATGTGCCAAGGACATTTTCGAACTAATACATTCGGATGTATGTGGTTCTATGTCCACCCAAGCCAAAGGTGGATTCTCGTACTTCATTACATTCACCGACGACTTCTCAAGATTCAGCTGTGTACTTAATGAAGTACAAGTCGGGAGCATTTGAGAAGTTCAAGAATGAGGTAGAGAAGTAGTTAGGAAAGAGTATTAAAACTCTTTGATCAGATCGGGGAGGAGAATACTTGAGTACTAATTTTACACAATTCTTAAAGGATAATGGTATCTTTTCTCAGCTAACCCCTCCATATACATCACAGTTGAATGGTGTATCAGAAAGGAGGAATCGCACCTTGTTGGACATGGTGCAATCCATGATAGGCTTTTCGGGATTATCAGTGTCCCTCTGAGAATATGCTCTAGAGTCAGTAGCATACCTTCTGAATATAGTACCCAGCAAGTCTGTGACTTCTACTCCATATGAGATATAGAAAGGCAGGAAACTAGAATTTAAACATGTTAAAGTCTGGGGTTGTCCTACTCATGTAAAGAGGCATAATGCAAACAAGTAAAAATCACAAACTGATAAATGCAGATTTGTGGGATATCTAAAGGAAACCTTTGGATACTACTTTTACCATCCTAGTAAACAAAATGTGTTTGTCACCAGAAAGTTGTTTTCTTGGAAGATGAATACCTTCTCTAGGAGGGCAGTGGGAGTAAAATAGTACTGGAAGAGGTTCCAGATCCCCAAACAGCTGCAATATCATCAGATGAGATATCAGTTCCTAAATCTATTCAGGTACACACAGATAAGCCTCGTAGATCTGGTAGATTACCTAGACTACCCGAACGATATGTGGGACATATCATTGAAGGTGAGTCTAAGGTAGAATATAATGAGGATGATGATCCTAAAACCTACCAGGAGGCTATAGAAGGCCCAAAAGTCGGGAAATGGCGAGAAGCCATGAACTCAGAAATCCAGTCCATATACACCAACCAAGTTTGAAATTTAGAAGACTTCTCCGAGGGTATTATACCCATTGGATGCAAGTGGATTTTTAAGAGAAAGATTGGTGCTGATGGACAGATCAACACTTATAAGGCAAAGTTGGTGGCAAAGGGATGTCGTCAAAGACAAGGAATTGACTATGACGAGACTTTCTCACTAGTTGCCATGATAAAGTCGATCAGAGTTCTACTCGCCATAGCTACACATTTTGATTTCGAAATCTGACAGATGGATGTGAAGACTGTCTTCCTCAACGGTAACCTTAAGGAAGAGGTGTATATGATACAACCAGAAGGTTTCACATCCAAGGAAACTCCAGATAGAGTGTGCAAGCTTCAGAGGTCTATTTATGGACTGAAGCAAGCTTCCCGGAGCTGGAACATAAGATTTGACGAAGCTGTCAAGTCTTTTGACTTCATTAAGAATGAAGATGAGCCTTGTGTGTACAAGAAGACCAGTTGGAGTGCAGTCACTTTCTTAGTTCTTTACGTAGATGACATACTATTCATTAGGAATGACGTAACTATGATGTCATCGGTAAAGATCTGACTATCGAAAAGCTTCTCCATTAAGGATTTGGGAGAAACATCCTACGTATTGGGAATACGGATCTATAGAGATGGATCAAAGAAGATGCTTAGAATTACCCAATCCTTGTACATAGATACCATTATCAAAAGGTTTGGCATGAAAATTTTCGAGGTCTCATACCGATGAGACATGGAATTAATCTCTCAAAGGAGCAGTCTCCTAAGACTCCTAATTATAGGTCATTAATGGATACAGTACCCTATGCCTCTGCCATAGGATCTATCATGTATCCCATGCTATGTACACGACCTGACATTGTCGATGCTCTAAGTGTTACGAGCAGATTTCAGGCTGATCCAGGCGAAGAGCACTGGAAGGCAATGAAATGTATCCTTAAATACTTGAGAAGAATTAAGGATATGTTTCTTGTCTATGGAGGAGGTGACTTGAAATTGCGAGGCTTCACTGACTCGAGTTTCCAGTCATATCCAGATGATAGCAAGTCTACATCTAGATTTGTATTTACTTTGAACGGAGACGTAGTGTGCTGGAAGAGTTCCAAGCAAGAAGCCACTACAGATTCAACGACTAAAGCTGAGTAAATTGCTACAGCTGAAACCGCCAAGGAAGTTGTGTGGTTAAAGAAGTTTATCACCAACCTTAGCATAGTTCCCTGCATCTTTGATCATGTTCCGCTATTGTGCGACAACAATGGGGTTATTGTGCAAGTGAAAGAGCCGCGGTCTCATAAAAAATCGAAAGATATTTTGAAACGCTCTCATCTTATCAAAGAGTTTATTTCCAGAGGAGATGTAGTGGTGGAAAGAGTTCCATTTGCCGATAATATAGTAGATCCACTGACGAAGCCACTCGCTCAAAATTTGTTTGAGCGTCACCTTGAGTCTATAGGATTAATACATAAAGGTAATTGGCTTTAGTCCAAGTGGGAGATTGTTAGTCTTAGGTGGCCTACAAGCCAATCTGACTATGTAAATCTCATTCATTTATTAATAAAATGGCATAATATTCATTATGTGTAATTCGTATTATTATTGTCTCATAATGAAGTCCATGAATATGTGAGATAGTGATCAGATTATGATAAGATCATACTAATGAGACTGATCACTTAAACACACATATTCTTAATAGTTCCTAGTCGGGAGATGATCACTTTCTAGAAGGCTTTAGGTACCCAACTAGCTTTCAGTTCGGCTTACCATCTTGAGACTGATGGACAGTCGGAGAGGATTATTCCGACACTGGAAGATATGTTAAGGACTTGTTGCCTAGAATGGGGAGGTTCTTGGGAGCAGCACTGGTCCATTGTGGAGTTTGTATATAACAATTGTTATCATTCTAATATCTGCATGGCACTGTACGAGGAATTGTACGGGCAACAGTGTCGATTTCCTTTGAATTGGTCTGAGATCAGTGAGAGGTAGATGGCAGGTCCATAGATGGTACATCAATCGCAGAGGTTGTCAGAGTAGTGCAGTAGAGGTTGACCGCAGCTCAGTGCAGACAGAAGAATTATGCATATGTTCACGGGAGACCGCTTGAGTTCGAGGTTGGGGACCACCTGTTTCTCAGAGTCTCACCCTCCAAGGGTGTGATGAGATTTAGGAAGTGAGGTAAGCTGAGTCTATGGTTTATTAGATCTTTTCTCATTCTTGCTCGAGTTGGGGAAATGGCGTATCAGCTAGCCTTGCCACCCAGTCTTACGGGAGTCCACAATGTGTTCCATGTTTCAATGCTGAGAAAGTATGTGCAGGATCCGTCTCGTGTTTGGACTTTTCAAAGTTGCAGGTCTCGGAGAACTTGTCATTTCCAGTGTACCCAGTGCGCGTTGCAAATCATAGGGAGTAGGTCCTTCGAAATAAGGTTGTTTCCCTAGTGAAGATGATTTGACAGCATCACTCCGGAGGCGAGGCGACATGGGGGCAAGAAGATGAGATGCAGGTATAGTTTCCCTAGCTTTTCTAGTAACTTCTCATGTGAGCTTGTAATATCTTTTTCGTTGGCACTACTTCAGTTGCAATAATTTCAAGGACGAAGTGGGCTTGGTGCATGGCCTCTTAATCGCGTCGAGTTGGTAAGACGCACTTTTGAAAGGCGTCAGCCTTGGGGAACATGATTTAGGAGCCATATGGGGGTGCCGTGTGGTGAGCGTTGGGGCACGAGTGTAGGGCGCCAATCTTGTCATATGAATGGCGTCTTGCATGGTTGACACGATTCAAACATCTGTCAGTGTACGACCCCTATCTCGTCGTCTAAACCGCGTCGGCTTTGGACCACGCAATTTAGATTGGTCGGGGTTAACGCCCTAAGCCATTCCTCCTTTCTCTCATTCTCTCCTTTCCTTACTCTCTTTTCTCTCTCTGATTCCCTCTATTCCCTTCCTCTTCCTCTTCTTCCTCTTCCACCACTCCAACACCCCCCTTACCTCTCACCACTACCACCACCATCTTCTCCGCAGCACTTCACTCTCCGGACGGCGGCCGACGTCTCGGTCGGGTGACAACGTCCACGGTAGTACTGGCGGCGGCTTGCGGTGTAGCGGATCGACGGCGAAGAGTTAGAAGGAATTCAAGTAACCGGTACGGTAATGATCCTCACGTGTGTTTAGAATGTTTAATCCATTATTTCCTGCTTTGAAGCATGTTATGGGTGTATGGGGGATTTTTGGGTATAATTGAGCATGTTCTAAGGAGTTTTGGATTGAAATGGACATTTTTTAAATGGGAGTAGTATATTTATTTCGGTTAGTGAATTTCTCCTATCTCTATTTTTGTGTTTTTTATATGTTTTGGGGGAGGAGGGACCCCGCATTGTGGCTCAAAGGAGACCGGAGGGGAGCTCGGTTTAGGGCGTGAAAGGCGTCCACTCAGGCCGATACGATTTGAGATAGGCGTCTACTTGAGTCGACGCAATTTACAGCCCATGTGTCCCTGGTTCCCGAAGCCAAAGTGGGATAAGGAGCTGAATGACATCGGCCATGGGCGATGCAAATCAGGTTAGTATCCCTGAGTCCCAGCACCTGAGAGTGAGGAAAACCAGTTTCAAGGCCATTGAATGACGTCGACTCGATTCAAGCCAGAGTCCTGAATTTTTCTGCATTTAACATTTGTGATTCTATACTTGATGTCAATTATATTCTTATATAATTGTTAGAAGAATTTGTTAAATGCATGCTTGAAATCATACATTGGGGCAAGGATTTTCATGTGATCGGAATCGCATTGTGTTGTGTTTATGCGATTGTGGACCTAGAGTGACAGTTGTTAGCGCTTTATACTATGTGTCAGTGTAAGAGTGACACAATGTTGGTGTGGGAGTGACAAAGTGGCACCTAAGAGGAGAGAGTCACTTGGTATACCTTGGGATAATAGCTAGTACCGGTGTGGGAGTGGTACACTTCGGAGTGTCACTTGTGGGTAGGAGGAGGTAGAACTACCTAGAGCTAGACAGGCCAGAGTAGTCAGCGCTCTTTCCGAGAGGTTGTTGTTCCGTCCCAGTGGGTCGGTGTTTTCTTGGTTGGCTTGGCAGTTTCTTGTGTATTCCTTTTCGGTGGACATATGATTTATTTATTGCTTTACTTGTGCTTATCCTGCCTATATCCTTGTTGTATTGCGATTATGGGTGCGTGTGTGGGAGATGGGGATCGAGGGATCCCTATTGAGTCCATTCTGGTGTGACTCACTCCCTGCCGTTTCAAGTGAGGGTTCTCAGCAAGGGTAGCAGTTGTGGGGTTTTGTCTCGGGTTGCGCGTCAACAGCCACCATTCTGGATATGTCCCAACGTACTTGTACTTTCATTTTTAGGCATGCATGCATAATTATTTCTTTTCAGTTGGATTATATTATTATATGCTGAGTCGAGTCAGATTGTAATAATTTTTAATTTATACACCTTCTTTACAATTCAATGTTGTATGGAATGTTTAACTTAGTTTATCAATTGTTTTCCAAACTTATTTGAGATCATGATTTGACTCCTAATTTTAATGATTCAGTACCCATTTAGTAATCGGTTCTCCGATTATAGGGTGGCGGGTAGTTACAGACCATGGCTTATGAATCTCTGACCACGAGGTTCTAGTCAATCATACAATCGAGTTCAACGAAAGACCGTTGAATGTAATTGTGTGTTCAATAAGGAATCATTCACTCTCAATAATAAAGAGAGAATGATGCTCCATATTAGATGTATGGAAATCCTCTTCCAGGGTGGACAATATCAGGAAAGGAGTTTTCTGATAATGAATAAACGCATTAGATTTCGAGTGAGTTAATCGGTTAGGATTGATAGTTCACTATATCCTAGGTCAACTCGAGAGCATTGGATGGACGAAAAATTAAATCTATGTAGTAATTGTGGACGGACATGTTCTTTGAGCGGGTTACTTTACCCCATTACCTTCCGGGATCCTATGGTGTTGCTTGGCATCCAACTTGATCGGACGTCTAGCTGAATTAACATAGAGATGTGATTCGATTAAGTAATTAAGTTAATATGTGATATTAATTAATTACTTTAACCCAATATAGTGTTATTAGACATAATGGGCTGAAAACTGAATTGGTACTTGGTCCTGGAGGCACTCGCACACAGATTCTCGATTCGTAGATTAGAAGTAAGTTTTATATCAAGTTGGATTTTTGTGAAAAATCACAGAATAATATAAACAATAGTAACTCTCGCATGCCGCGGGTACTTGTAAGATGGAGAAAAGTAGACAATTGCGTGGAACCGAAAAGGCAGACAAGGACGATCGATGAAGAGGAGAATCACATGGATACCACTGGAGGCCGGTATCCTGCGCAACTTGTGGTGTCGCTCCTTTAAAACCGAGCGATTGCATATTCGAATCCGCGTAAGCTGATGTATGATCACCTATTCTTATTTGTTTTTTTCTAAAACAGATCAATGACGGAGGGATTAAAAGATTTTAATTTGAGTTTTTCTGCTGCATTCGTCCACCCGCCTGATTCTTACATTCAACATGTCTACATATATAATATATCTACATAGTTGTCCCCATATTAATTTATATATATATATATATATATATATATATATATATATATATATATATATATATATATATCTACATATTAATGTATATACATATTAATATATACTGGGCCGCTTGGAAAGGCCTTTCTTGACCAAAGGACAGTTTTGGGACTTTTTCCACCACTGAAATGATATCACATTTCATTATTAGCTCATCCACTGAAAAGATATCTTCATTTAGGACCTTTGAACATTTTAACTACCTGTTGGGATTGCATGCTGACAATCAAATCAGAGCCTTCTTCTAACTCAGAAAGAAATTTATCAAAAAAATCTTCATTTAAAGCAAAATGAGCACTTGGATGTAATTCTCAACAATTTTGTGACAATCTCACTCCTTTATGTATTAATATGTATATATATATATATATATATATATATATATATATATATATATTAATATATCAAATATATATATTAATATGTTTATATATATCTACTTATGTGTATATATATAACAATATATCAAAAAAATATAGAAGATTGTTCACTTGGATGTAATCCTCAACAGTTTTTTGCCCATTGTATTTACAAAAGTATTTATTTCACATCTTGTTTCCAAGCATGTAAAATTCGTTCTCTGTGTGTTTAAATTCTTGCTTGTACACACTTCTTTTATTTTAGAGCTTGAAAAATTGAAGAACTCAATCGAGGTCTTCGTTTGTTAGAAGTTCCTTATATCTCTCAGTTGTTCTTGCGCCTGTTCCCCAGTACTCCGACTACTTCTACTATTACTGTCAATGCCAACATGGGATTGGAATATATAGTTCGGATGACTAATACCTCAACTATTACCGGCAAACTCCCGTGTGCTACTCTCTCGGATTATATATGCATGTAACAATAGATGTAATGTTCATATAATTGTTAATGTATATACTTAAAATTTAAAGTTATATATTATATAAAACATGACTGAAGAATATTTATTTATTATAAATGACATCTCATTTACAGTTTAACAACAATATTTTTAATTGGTGCTATTATACTAACATAGACATCTAACTGGTGACATACAAAGTCATTTTAAAAAGTAGAGAATATTTTAAAAATATATAAAAATCATTTCCAACTACTATCATATACTATATATCCATCATATTTGATAAAAAAATAGTTATAATTTAAATAACATAGGTATTTTTAGAACTTTGGGAGGGCCAAAAGAAAAAATTAGAGTAACCGTGATGGTTGAGGCTGTCACTATAAGTGTCGACAAGACTAAAGCGGCGGGCTCAATCGCCGCTAATAATCAGAAGCCGTCGCTATTAATTTATTAGCGACATGCTGAACCATGGGTATTACGTCTCCCCATAATTGTCGATGTTAGTTAATAGCGACGACTACTGAAGCCGTCGCTAATAACTATTATCGATGGAAACAGCCGTCCGTAATATTTTAATAGCCGTCGCTAACAACTTTAGTCGTCGCTATTGTCTAAGAGCGACAGTGAAAGCTGTCACTAATATATAAACTAGACGATTTTCTGTTGTCACTGATAACCGGTTTAGGGACGGTGAAAACCTGTAGTCATTAGAATTTGTAGTGATGGCTGTTTAAGCTGTCGCTACAAATCACAGTATTAGCGATGGCTCTAGACATCTGTGGCTAATATACTGTAATTAGCAACAATGGATGGCAGTCGTCGCTAATGATATTTTTTTAGCCGTCGCTATATGCTACGTATTAGTGACAACTTTTGACAACCTTTGCTAGTACAAAGTTAATAGCGACGGCTACCTGTTGGCCTTCACGAATAGCTTTTTTAGCGACGGTTTTTGCAAGCCGTCGCTATTTCTTCGTCGTTAGTACTCTTCTTTCTTGCAGTGAACATCGATCTACGGATATTTGCTTCGGCCCGTGTATGTTGATAATAAATTATACTTATCTTATTTAAATAATTTTATGTATGTCATTCCATGTTACATGCATTTCGTTTAATTTGTTGTTCTCCTTTGATCACATACGAATGTATGGAATCTTATAATATTGTTTTCTATTTGTTTAGGTGCTTAATGTGGTTGATAAAGGGAGCTGTGGGCATGTTTTGAATTCCATTGTTGTCACTAATTTTTTTTAATGTTCTTGAGTGTGGACAAAATTTAATGTTTGAACCTCAGTACTTCTATGGTGCTTATATGTACTTAATTTGCTCATTGTGCTTTATAGACACGTAGGTTATATGATCAGTGGTAAAAGTAATTTTATGATATCCTCTCACACATGGTAAAATACGCTCCAAATTATATCTATTCCAATCCACACAAAAGTAGCGCATTTAAATAAACTCTTCGAATTTGATTTGTGCCATTAATGGATTTAGAAGAAAAGGTTTATCCAATCTGATATGTTTCAATTTATGGGATCAAAGTTTTGGTCTTAAATCTGCAGTCATATGTAGATGAAGCTATTCCTCACCTATTGGCAGCAGTACTATAGGTTGTCCCATTGTCCCTACACACTCTTGTGGAGAGTATATACACAATTACGTACGTTTATACTAATGAGATTTGTACAGTCACATTCGGGTAACCATACATTTTACATTTCTAATATAGATCCTCTCAGTCAAGCGATTGGAGAGACTCAGGTAATAGGTCCTCCTGCTTGTTTAGGCTCCATTTGATAATGATTTTGGGAGTCTAAATTTTATAAGAATTCAAATTTTAAAAAATATCATGTCATCATCTCTAGAATTTAAAATTTAAGAGAAATTGATTATTTTTTAAAAATTTATTTAAAAAGATCATGAGAACTCAAATTTGAAGACACATCAAAAGGTACGTTTATCTTCATATTACTATTTTTTAAGAATTTTAAGAGGATGAAATAAGGAAAGAAAGAAGATGCTATTTTTTAAAATCTTCAAATTATCCTCTTATTTTCTTTTCAAAAAATTCATTAGGAACCTAAAAGAGGTCATTTTTAACATAAAACAGAATCGAGATTCTTAAATAAAAAATACATCTACCTTCCTTATTTAAAAAAATATATTTCAAATTTTCGTCAAACCTGAAGTAGAATCATTACCAATCCGAGCCTAACATCTGTCAACTTCGCAGGTCATCAATAAGTCATCAATGTTATGTGACTAAGAGGACACCATCAAACTCCAACTGAAGGGAGCCATTGCCCACCCTGGTTAATTTACAAAAAGTCTCCATTTTTAAGTTAATTGGCTCGTCAAGCCTTCCAGACGCAACTAGACGAGGAATTTGCCTTCCTTCTCGCTGGAGTCGGTGCTGTGGCCGAGCCAGGAATTTTGCAAAGGGGAGGCAAAGGGTAAAGTAATTTCAGAGTCATTTCCTCTGTTGTAAGAATTTATTTTATGCTTAGACTTTGGAGTGTTGTAAATTATTTCAGAACATTGATTGCTATGTTTCAAAATTGCTTAGCCCCATTTAATTTGCAGGTTTCTTTATCCGGTGGTTCTGAAGCCAAAATTACTGAAAACAGTGGTTTTTAGTCCAAAACTATTAAAAATTAAGATTAAGTGTGTTAGCTTAAAAGTAGAGATTTGGCTTTCACTAGCTTGAAGATGAGTAAGTTTAAAATTGGTATTTTATGGTGTTTTTTTACATCAAGTCAAAAAACTTCTTAATGAAAAATTATTTGTTCATGATTTTTTTTTGAAATTGAGATATAAATTACTAACTAAAATACTAATTTAAGCCTATAATGACTTGATTATTGATATTGATTTTCAAATGAGAGAAAAATATGAAATTAATAAACTTAATAATTATTAAAGTTATTGTGTCTAATTCATTGAGTGGCTTAGACACCATTTAAACATATCTTGGTTTTGACCATTTTCTAATGTGGGACTATTCTAATAGGACTCCTCACGTACAGATCGATTTAGGCCCTGTCACATGGACCACAAACACGGAGTGCATTGTTCGGCCTGTAACCATGGAATCTAATATCATATTGAAACTATTGAGCTATCAAAGTTAAAACTTTAATACATGCATTTAGTGGAGTGGGCACCATCATTTTAGACATATCTTAATTTTGTCTTTTTTCTAATGTAGAACTTCTCTAACAACAATAATGATGATCATAGCAATAATAATAATATGAGGCAAGTTGGAATTGCTTGAAACTCGAAGGCATATTCTAAGTTTAAAATTGTACTAAACATTGACTGGTTTCAAAACTTCGATCTAAGAAGATTAGAGAATTGTGTCATATTAAATTCCAAAATTTAATGCTTGTATTGGGAATAGAATGTTAAAAATAAAATAAGAAGGCATGATTCTCTTCTCCGGAAGTTCTAAGTTTCGGGCACGAATTGGTAGGGGAGGGAGGTGGATAAACAAAGAAGGGAAGCACATTAGTACGGGGGCATGCATGCAAGTCCCCTCTGTAAATATGGCATTCGATCATGTGTATTCTCCTTTTGGCTATCTACCCTCTATATTCTCCTTTGGCAATAGAATAAATCTGGAGAAGAATATCTTTTTACGCATAAGTTATTCTTTGATTTGTCAATTTTTTGTTTGGTAAAATATGAAGAGAATAAATAATTTTTTCAATACGGGGATGAAATATTTCATCTTTTTTTTTTGTTCGAGAAGAGATCTCGAAAAAAAAATCACTGAATTATTCTATCCTCTGAGGAAATATTCAACCACTTAAATTTTCTAAATTGCCAAATGGTATTTTAACAAGAACGATCGAATAATCTCTTGTTTCACTTACTTATTCCATTGCACGAGGGATAAAAGGAATGGAATTAGAACAATGATCATAAATATCCCCTAATAACAATCCATCATCTAGAAAAGTCTCTGACGCAAACTTTCCAAGTTAACAATTGAGATGTTCTTCTTCTCCGTAAGAGTTTGGACTGAACTCAGTCGGTACCGAGAGAGAAAGATATAATTTTTCATAAAAACTCTTCCTCACAATAAAAAAAGCACCATGTGAGGATTCTTTTTGAAACCATCTCCTCTCTTTACCGATCGAATCCAGTTGAAACTTGGATCTTGAGGATCTCTATTCTAACAAATGTGTACGTAAAATTTTCAGATCTGGAGGGTAAAAAAGAACCCATGAAATGAACAGTCTACGTACTTCTTTTTAACTTGCACAGGTTAACGTGATGTAAAGCTGGGGGGGAGGACGTGAGCAGCGGCTGGTAAGTTACATAGGCAGTGCCTGTTGCACGCCAGAGCAGGGAGGTGGAGGTAGCATTCCTGTCTGCGGGGACCTCAGCCATTGGCTGCATGGACGCCGCGGCGCAGCAGTCTATCCCCACGGGCATCATTGTTCACAGTGCAAGCAGTCCCCCTAGCCACCTCCCACCCTTTATATTGCGTTTGTTCCTTAATTTCCACCGTCCTCCAACGCTAACACACTGTTGCAGCAGCAGCAGCCACACAGCATATCACCAACGAAGACTACATTTTAGGAAAGAAAACCAATAGAGGCCTTCCTTTATCGCCTACCCATCTCCCATCCTTATCTGCCGCTACTTGCGGCTGCTATGGCTGTGAAGACCGCGGATACCATATTCTTGCATCTGCTCCTCTTCTCAGGCGTTCTCCTGGTTTCTCTCTTCATACCAGGTTAACTACATACGCATTCTAGTGTAGCTTCTTCATCCTCTTCTTCGAAATTGGGTTCAAGAAGGCATCTCAGTACCTCCTTTTATGGACATAAGCCGTGGGTCTCGATCTAGCGGCCTGTCTCGAGTGACTCCATATCCGTCTCCCTGGCTCCGCGAGCTAATCGAATCACACACCAAATCTCTTATGCTCCCTCCACCTCCTGCTCTTCCTTCTTCTTAAATGCTCTTCTTGTTCATTTCCCCTCATCTAGTTTCTGCTTGAATGGGTGAAAAGAGTTGGTTTCATCAGTATGCTACTGGAGCAGCTTCCCACTGTTAATACTTGCACCCTTTTGATTCCCATGGCCTGAAAAGCGGTTTATGTCATGTTTCAGCCTTTGTTTATCGTTCGCACCTGACTTGTTCTCTGTGTACATACATTTTACTTCATACTAATTACTGTCCCTTGAAATGGCGCAGGTTACGGTCTTGAAGCTGCAGCATTTCCCCATCAGGAAGGAGTACCCAAATCCCGGGAGGAACTCCAGATAAAGGTAAGCTGCTAGCTGATCTTTTAGGTGCCCAATACTTGGACTTAAGCTGAAGCTACTCTGCTTCCTTCATGACCATCACAAGTGACCATACCTTCTGGCTTTTGTACAAGACAGGGTCTTAGCAGAGAAGGATTCTGGACTTGGAGGGAGAAGAATGCAAGGAGACTGATGATTGGTTCAACTGCTCCAACATGCAGTTACAATGAATGCAAGGGGTGCAGATTCAAGTGCCAGGCCGAGCAAGTTCCCGTCGATGCTAATGACCCCATCAACAGTGCATATCACTATAGATGTGTGTGCCATAGGTGAACAACAGGGAGGCTAACGGTGTGGCTGTTCACTTCAAGCATGACTCGGTTCTCACAAAACCCAGGCTGATGTCAAGATGTCTTGTTCAGAGTTCAGAGGGGGTGACCTTTTTGCCTTTTTTATTCCTTGTTTTCCCCCCTTCGGCACTGTGTGCTGCCTATGTACAAGAAAGATTTGGTAGGAGACCCTGGAGATTCTGTCTTCTCTCTTTTCTTTCGTTTTGGCCATTGTAGCTTCTCCATACGTTTGATGTTCTTTTCCCTTTGCTCTTTCACTCTTGGTACAGCTGCATTTAGACATTGTTGTTGGATTTTCACCTAATATTATGATCTACTTGTGGTGATTGGATCATACAAACACATCATAAGATCTAATTAGTAGAATACGGTTATTGGACTTAATCTATTAGGTGTCCATTAAAATCTTTTAATGGGTAGGATTTATTTTAAATTAAATGAGACTGGTTCCTCCTGTTTATATAAGAAGCACATAACTTTTCATTAGGTCATACGCATCAAGAGAAATAGAGAGAGAAAATTAGAAAGAGATTTTGCTCGGATTACACGTTTGTCTACATCCGGTGTTCGCACAGTTCGTACACGTGTGAAGATCGTCTTCATGATCGTCTCCTCCTCCACCTACACTAAAGAGGGGTGACTTCTACTGTAGATATTTCGTACATCCCTAACAATTATAACTAACGAATGTTATAATTTACAGTCGTAAGTTAGTATGCTCCACGTGTACGAAGCCAAGGATTGAGATCTTTTATTTTCTCTCAACTATTTGTGTCTTATTTTACCTTTTTATAAGTCTAGGTTTCCTAAAAAGTAAAAGAAAATAAAAAAAATCAGCTTTTGTACTTTTTTTCTTTTGCCATAATAGATGATATAGAAAAAGTGAAATTGAAGATCTCAAAATTATCTTTGGCAAGACACAAGATTGAGATACATGTATGCTTATAAAATGAGTGGTATAACTTCTTAGTATCATCTTTTCTTAATGAGCTGAGATCATGTACGGTACTCGGCGGATCATAGACGGTCAGTAAAGAGAGGGGGAGGGGGTCAAAAATTGTCAAAATCTACTTCACCCATGCTCCTGTGATTGTAACATTTTGGCCCCCCTTCACCTCTCTTTAATGACCGTCTACGGTCCGCCCAAGACAGTAGACGATCTCAACTCTTTCTTAATGGAGAGCTAATCTTTTACAGAGCATTTAATAATTTTATTTTTTATTTAATACCGCTTAATTATACATTCCAAAAGCTGTGGATAATTGGATTCTGTGCCACCTTCGCATTCATCTGTTACTGTTTCTGGGCTGCAACATTCGATGTGCAGAGAAGACTGCTGTAATGCTCCCTGAACACAGCACCCATTATCTGAATTCTGTTCGTTGGAAGGCACAATATTTTATTACATTATGAACGAGTGATAGCAAGTCAGAGCACCTATGCCAAGCCATTTGCCAGTTCATCATAGCACTTCAACGATGCCCTTTGCCAGTTTCACTTTCACAGATGCATAAATCAAGCCACTGTGCGCAGAGAAAGCATCAGCAAAGCCCTTCGCCTTCTCAGCCACAGTTCAAAAAAAGTTCCATCAAAGCATGCATATCTCTCTCTCTCTCTCTCTCTCTCCAGGGAACACTTGGTTTTCACCACCTTCTACCAGCGCAGCACTTGGCTTTCACCACCTTCAGTCACATGCACAGCTTGTGATGACCGTAAACAAGCAGGGTTAAAGAGAGAGCCAGATCCAAACAACAGTTGCAGCCACTGAAAGCTATTCTGCAACGTCCTGCGGTACTCCTGCTGGGGAGATCGCAGTGGCCATATGAGAAGGGCCAGTGGTCCCAAGCTTGGAGAGGAAAGTTTGAAGCTTTTGAGGAGAGGACCACTGGAGGCCGCCACGTTTGAAACCACGGGTGTTTCCAAAACTGCTTTGATTCGCTCCAGCACAAGATGATACCCAGCTAAGAACGCCCATCGCTGGCTTGCTTGGGCCACGGCGGGCGTACGTGCTCCTCCTGTCCTTTGCTCTCCTTTGTCTTTACCGCCATGGGCATCGTCGCCGACCGCTGTACTCCGGCGCCAAGGAAGGCCATGTTTGGACTCACCTTGAGAGAATCCCCCACACCGCCATCCCCTTAAAACTCCGGCTGGAGAGCAGGTTTACTAGAGCCATGGATTTCACAGAGCCTGCCAGTTTACCCTGCCCAAGAAATCACCTAGTTGAAAGCGAAAATTTTCTGACTCGTAATCTTGCAGCTAACTTACATGGCTCGAACTGGCTAGTTGCTAAGTGCAACAGTCCAAGACTCGGCAAAATATATGGGGGAGATGATCTACAACAAGCACACGTTTCTTTATGAGCAAAAGTTTCCAGGTTTTGAAAGAATGAGAACGACTCGGTGTGCACGCGCCGCGTGTGCGCGAATTCACGGGGTGCGCGAACTTGCTGCCGGTGTGCAGCGAGTATTTCACTTTACAAATATAATGTGTGTATATTCGTGGAGTGCTATAACGCGTTTGCTACTTTTTGTACCTGTTCAAAAAATAAAAAAAATAAATATTTAATTTTTTAAAAAAATATTTTTAATTTTTTTGACTTAAATTTTACTGTTAAATTATAATTAAGCCGTTCAATTTCACATTCTTAAATTGGTGAAGTTGGTAATAAATACTAAAATCGATGAATGAGAACAACCTTAGTGACTAATCTAATGAACTTTACTTAAAGTTGATGGTAGATAGACCTCATTCTTGCAACCCTATCTTTTGACTATTTATCCATAATTCTTGAAAATTAAGATTTGCACGTGCCTAATAGATAGTTAAGATCGACTTTCAAGATTAGACCATGATCGAACGGTCAAAATAAAACTCCAAAAAAAAGAAACAAACTTAAGGGGATTATTAAATATTTAAATTTTATAAAAAAATTTAATTTTTTAGATATAGGGATGAGGTTCAAACAATGAGTATGCATCGTAGCAAACCGCATTCTTACATTTCTACGTATTACAATATATAAAAGTAGAGAGAGAGAGAGAAATGCTAGGGTGCATTTTTGTTACTGTGCGCGCTGTAAAATTGCATGTGTTGCGCGTCATTCAATTTTGAATAGGACGGGCCCACTGCATGATGCCTTGTGTGAGAGACTCTTACAAGTGACAATTTAACTTTAATCTTTTGTGCGTAAGAGCCTCTAACATAGCACCCTGCTCACTGCGCCCATCTGATCTTTGAACAGGCACCTATGAGTGCATTCGATAAAATCGCACGCAATGTAGCAAAACACACCCCAGCACTCCTCTATATATATGCTATAGTGTGCATGCACCACTTTCGACCCATCGTTATATTAAAAAATAAAAACTTCATAGATTGTCAAATATTCAATAACCCTTGATAGAGTTGTTTTTTATTTTTTGGGGCTTTATTTTGATCATCTAATTCTGTCCGATCTCAATTTTAACCGTCCATCAGATACATGCAAATCTTAAGTTTAAAAAATTATAAAAAAAAAGTCAAAGGAAATTAGTTGGATTAGTTCTTAGGGTTGTTCCCATCTCTTAATGTTTTATTATTCATTACCAATTTACGCATGTAAAATAGAATGGCTTAGATTGAATGTTTCACCATCCGACCGTAAAAATTAAGCCAAAGAGAATGGAAATAATTTTGGGAGAAGATTTGAATATTTAAAATTTTATTTTAATTTTTATCTTTTTTTTTAACATAACGATGGGTTGAAACTAGGGGTGTGCACGGTTCGATTTGGTCCGGATTGTATTAATTTTCTGAAAAATCGAACCGAACCGAACAATCCTTCAACCCGAACCGAACCGAAGTTAAGTTTAACCCAAATCGAATTTCAGCTCGGATCGATTTGGACCGTTCGGGTTACTGTTACACAAAAATGTCAAACAGTTGAGATGTTGTAGTAAACTTGAGGCCCAAAAATATAATGACCAGGTTCATCCATAACATCCTTAACGGAACAGAGGCTATTAGAATGGTTTTGATGAATCAATGTATGAAAGAAAATTGATCAGTAGCTGATCTCCAAACCAGGCATGAATGAGGAAATTGATAGTAGTGTCACTTTGCGGAATCCACCCGGAATGCGTCAAGAACACCTCTTTATCAATCATGAAGGATTGAACATTACAATGCCTAAACCTGGAAGGATTGAACATTACGAATGCCTAAACCTCCCTCTTCAACAGGTTTGGTGACCTCAGCCCAAAAAACCCAATGCCGCTTCCTTTGCCCATCAACTCCGCCCTACAGAAAATTAGCACATAGCTTCTCAATGCTTTTAACCACAGTTTTAGGCAAACATCCAGCAGACATCAAATACAATGGGATTGAAAGAAGAATTGATTTCATGAGGACAAGTAGCCCAGCCTGAGACAAGCGTTTGGATTTTCCCTTATCCAACCTGCTGGTGATCTTACCAAGAAGAGGCCCAAGAAATCAAGCGGGTATGTCACCGACTTACCGTAGAGGAGCGATGACGATGGGCTTCGGCAGACTGGCGTTGGGCCTCGGTAGATCTAGTTGGGGCGGCCGGATCTCAACGCTGGGCGGCTGGCGACAGGGCTTCAGAGTCAGCGTTCGGGGCTTGGGGGACGGCGGTGTCGGGGCGGGCGTTGGAGCAGCGGCCAGCAACCCAGCACCGGCGATGAGCAGCGGCGGGCCGGAGGCGCAAGTTAGGGCGTTGCGGCGTGCAGCGTGGAAGAGCCGAAAGGAAACATATTGTTGAGGACCGAGACTGATTGCGGTTTTGAAACCCTATTTTGTTGGAATTATAAGCCAGGTGAAAACATCTAAGAAAACAAGAAGTAGAAGATTATACAAAACTAGTGTTGGCTCAGTTGGCTGGGAGGTGTTATGGTAAAGGACGCAGGTTCGGGGTTTAGTTCGGTTTCATAGCATTTTACGCTTATTCGGTATTTACTGGTCGGTGCGGTTTTTCAAAGAGGTAAACCGAACCAGATCGAACTATTAACTTCGGTTCAAAAGTCCGATTTTTTTAAATAAGACACTGAACTAAACCGAATGGTTCAGTTCGGTTTGGGTCAGGTTATCAGGTTGCACCGAACAATGCACACCCCTAGTCGAACTGTTAGCAACTGCACCATGTTTCTCCGAGTCAAAATAAATAAATAAAAGTCACTATAAATTTTTAAATATTCCATTACTACACAAGGTTATTTCTATTCCTTCAAGTTTAATTTTCATCGTTGGAATATATATGAACTGATTGTAGCCGTTTAATCGGATACGAGTAAATTGTGATGAATACTAAAATCTTTGAGAACAATTTAAAGGATAATTTGATGATTTTTTTTATTTCTTAATTATATTTTATAATTTTTTCAAATCTGATTTACACATACCCAATGAATGACTAGATTAAATTTTCATGATCAAACAGTGAAAATAAAATTCTAAAGAATTGAAACAATCTTAGAGAAGTAATTAAATCTTTGAAAATTTATAATAATATTTTATCAAATATGTGAAGAAAGTGTGCACTCACTAGAGCAAAGTACACCACCGCATTCTTACACATAGACAGACAGACACGGCCGCACGGGGATCTGGTCTGACAGACACACCATAATTAAAACTGGTTCGATTTGATGAGATGGTGCCTTGTGTTATGTACTAAAAATACATCATTTCCATTAAATTGAATGGCACCTCCTGATAACTTCACCATATACTAATACTACTTAATGTGTGTTGGGTACCATGTAAGTAGAAAAAGGCATAAAGCCTTAAATAAGTATGAAGAGGAGTAAGTCAACAGTGTCAAGAAAGGCCCAGTGTACTACAGCCCAATGGCCCGCGTCCCAGTTAGAAGAAAGTGACATTAAAGACCCTCACAGGCCTGGCCTCATAGCCCAATAGGGCAGTCCAAGGTGAGGTCCCCAATTGGAGGCCCAAAGAGACTCTTGACCAAGGCCCCGACTTTTCGAGAAGATGAGGCACTAGGAATGACTCAAATTCCTTCCCTCTTCTTGGCGTGAACCCCCAGTCAACATATGTTAACTGTCTAAATATGGAGTAGACCATGATCTCTGCACTCGAGAGGATGGGAAGGCTGCACTTTTCCACTTTGTCACCCAAGTCATCCGCAGTCGGGGACCCCTAATCATGGGTGACGAGAGCCGCAAAGGGGGTAAGTCCTCCTCAACTCCAGGGAGGAGGATATAAAAAGGAAGGCCTCTTTCAAGAACGAGGTACGCATGACTACACCCAGAACACCCTAGCCTTTAGCTTCCATCAGGAACTGACTTAGGCATTAGAGAATCCTTCTCCTATCTAGATAGGGGACCGTTGACCGCCTTCTAATGTCTGCAGATCTTGCTTCGGCGTCGATCCTATCACTAAACAAATCCCATTGCATAGTGGGAGATCAGAGCAGACGATCTTCCGCCCCACCCAGTTTTCTTCCGCACCATGTATTTTAGTTTTTTAATCGAATCATACATAGTACTTTCACTTCGTTTTAAATGCTACGCTTGATGGAGAGATGTGTTGAATTATTTGTTCTCAGTGTCGTTTGATTCCTATGTTCTGGTGATAACACACAATAAAAATGAAGAAATCAGATCCTGTGTTTATGAGTAAAATGAGTGATTTAATCAATTAATTGACAAAGTCAATGTACTGAGAACACATTGTTCTGAGACTGTCAATGTACTGAGAACACATTGTTACGAGACTTACTCGATTTCAGGAGGTCTTCTCTAAAATTGATTAAAGACTCACTAGAAACTTTGATTAAATTCCTATTGCTAATGATTAGTAGTGAAAAGGTCAGGTGCGAGTAAAAGACCTCTAATCGATTACAGTGTCAATTAAGTCTAACTTTTTATCACTATCGCTAACTAATTAAGTATGCCGTTAAAGCCAAATCAATTAGTTGTACTAACCAGAAAGTCCTAATTGATTAAATCTATCCATTAACTCGAGCACTACTTCAGTTAAGTCACTTGATATAAGGATCCACAAAATTATTACATGAAAATTTTAATTATAATTTTTGAAACTTTATGGTACAATTAGATGATAATAAGTCTAACCAACATATGCACAATTATGAAAAAGGATATATTTGTACATACCTAAAAAGTATAAATGCAGTTATGAAAAGTTTGAGGATAACAATGTGATTGATGATTTTTAGAAGGTCTTAAATATAATTTTTAAAATTTCTAGATGTATCCTCAAATCGTTAAAAAGGGGTTAAATTCAGTGACGAACTACTGAATAAGAGTATAAATGCAATTACAAAAAAATAGAGGACTAAAATGTAAAAGTATAAGTTGTTGATAATGGATAAGGATATAAATAAGGGTACTGATAAGATAAAGGATAAAGAAACTAGTAAGGTTTCTTAGCCCTTAAGTTACTTAACTCTTAAGTAACTTAACTAACAAGTTAACCCAACCCTTAAGTTAACCTAACCCCCAAGTAACTCCCCTTTAACCCTCTCTTCTCCTTCTATAAATGGGAGGGTTTGCCTCCCCATTCCACCCATCCCCTCCTTCTCCACATCAAGAAGAGAGAGAGATATATATATATATAAAGAGAGAGAAAGAAAGAAAGAGAGAAAGAGAGAGGGAGAGTTAGGGAGAAGTTTAACATAGAGAGTTTGCTACTGCATCAAGAGAATCTGTGAGCTGTCCAAGGATTGGCCGAAGACAGAGGAAGACGCCTGAAGTTGTAGAGCAAAAGAGGTTTCAACAGAACTTGTTATTTATAGGTCTTATTGTAAGAGGTAGGCAGATAATTCCCTAATCATGATCTAGTTTTTATTTATATATATATACATATTTTCTTTGATTTAAGATTCTTCAAAATTAATTCCAAATATACTAAAAAAGGCTCATTCAGTCCAATTAACCCTTAATTTGAGATTTCTCTTGCATGTCCGATCTTAATCCTTTGATCTACCTTAAGAATTCATATTTTGATCTCCTTGATTTATATAATATATAAATTTGCACCCTTGATATATAATGTACGCCCGTACAGCACTTTACATGATCTTATAACTAAAGTAACACGAACCTATTTCATTGAGTTTCACAAGGAAATCCCACTATCATTGCTTCCTTTATCTTCGCAAGATGTATGAAGTTTGAATATTTAATAATACATCGCAGACAGTACCATCACCTATGGGCATCGGGTATATGGTGGGGTATCCGCGATTCTGCACAGTAGCCAAGATCTTAGTACTTCATGCCTAGATGCTTTGGTATTAGTCAGCATAGGTATTAGTCAACTTAGGTACTCCTTATGTCGTGATTTGAATGCATGTCCGGTATACTCAAATGGAAACATGATTTAACCTAACTCATGATATGAAATCACTTACTCGATCAACCACGTCTTTATTTGTTAAACCATGTCATCTTCTGATTTCCTTTCTAAACAAGCTTAGTTCTCTTCAGCTTAATAACCATGTCCTATCAGCCTTTGGATCATAAATATTTGAAGAAAATAATATGCTAACCACGTAAGGATTTGATGTGCTCCATATGAACCTCTTTGTGTCAGGGATTATTTGTTTGTTTGATGCACTAGCTAGAGAATTATAAATATGAACTATGAATCTGATACTGGACTCTTTGACAAGTTTTTATGAGCCTTGATCATTCAACTAAGAATATGTTCATGCAATAAGTTTTGTATCATCTGTTTATTATGCTATATGTAGAATTTGATTTGATCATCATACTTAGAGTTTATGTATCATTTGATTTTCAAAGTTATTATATGATATGTCATGTGCGGGGATTTGAAGCCTACTGAGTGGTGGACTCATAAATTTCACTAACATTTTTTAGGAGAGAATGACCCGAAATCCGCTTAAGTGAAGAATTGGAAGAAGGGACCTTTGGAAGAATTTTTGTTGCCCAGTTAAACTTTTGTCTTCAGTTCAGTAGATCAGATCTAATAGGCCTTTTGAGAGCCATCTATTATGTTTATAGAGTCGAGAGTTTTGATAGTTGTTTATCCCAATAGCTCTCAGTGATGGCATGTAATTTGAACCTATTTTGTAATGAAGACAGTAATGGCACTTATCGAATAATTGTCTTGTGGATTGTCTTATCTCTCATGTCCATGTGTTATGTATGGGATTTATTCCCGAGTTGTACACTCAGAGTCTGAAGTAACTTGGTGCACTGAATCGGATCTTCGAGGGCGTGACACTTGGTCTAATCAATTACAAGCTATTTCTATTAAGGTTATCGACTAACATATAGATCATCAATTAACCAGTTACTTCACCTAATTCATTAGAAAGACTTAAGTGATTACATATAGTGACCACTAAATCGATTATTTGTCAGTTTTGCAGTCAATTATGTTTATCTATTTTAAGTGATTAATTATTCGATATTTATTCGATTACTTGTATGTTTTGAACCTGATTTTCTTTATCTGCTAAATCGATTATCTCATTGATTTTGGATTGATTTTGTAAGTACTTGAATACAATTATCTGGTTCATTATGAATCGATTATGAAGCTTGTATATGCATCATTTATTTGTTTAAACTAGGTCGTCTGATACTAAATTAATCAAACATGCTTTATATATTTTATCAAATCGATTATTGGAGAACTTCTCTTGATCGGTTGTATATGTAGCTTGTTTGATACATTTTAAATTAGAATATTTGCACACCAACTTCTATGTTACTTTATAAAGTTTCCATACTTCTATTTTCTATATTTTCATAGACTTCTGCTACGAGACGTTCTCCGCTGACAATCTAGGTAGGAAGTTCAACTACTTTTTAGCTATCTATTCGTGTAGATGTCTAATGGAAATTTTTTCACTTGCCTAAACAATGAAGTATTCAAGTACATATATGGAAACTTGTGTTTACAATTATATGAGATAGAACAAGGTCAAAATAGAAGAGATAAACTCAACAAGATAATTCAAGGAGCTCTCATAGATTCAAAACATTAGATACATCAAGAACCCTTCTCTCTAATGTTTCCCTCCAACATCTAATGGGCAAAAATTGAACAATTGCCCTACATATATGACACTTCTTCCATTGAGAAGGGCACGAGAAAACTGATAACATCAAAGTTAATTCAAATTCAAAGAAGCATCTGCACCCAAGTGTCTTTCTGTTCTAAAGAGAAAGAAGAGAGAAGAGTTTGAGAGCCTGCAATCAACTTTGAAGCATTGTGTCCACTAGTTCATCTATTGTGCTACTTCGAGCTCTCCAACATCTTTAGCAACTGATTAAGACACTACAATCCTAATCCTTCTTCTCTTTGTCTTGATCTTCGTTTGATCTTATTGTACACTTTAGCCTATTGAAAGTCATTTTATGTTATCTCTGAATCGATAGCATCTGTTTGTTATCTTTTCGTTGAGAGGAGACAAAGATCTGTGTGGCAAGGTATTATATCTCTTCCTAAAGGAAGAGTGGACCACCTGTAGTTGGTGTTGTTGTGGTTGTAACCTATAAGGAGTTGGTACCTTGTGCAGTTTATTTGCTAATGGAACTCCTAAGAGGTTACTTACGGACTGGACATAGGTTTGAAGACTGAACCAATATGAAATATATGTGTTCCTATCTGTGATTGTTCCTTGTTCCTCCTTCTTGCATGTTCTTTTTTACTTCAATTAAGTTACATTAGTTTTCTATATTAGACTTTTTGATAATCCATCCCCCCCCCCCGTAAGGATCTCACAGTGGGAACGACAAGCGTAGCAGAAGAAAATAAAATCAAATAGATTGATCCCGCCCCTGTTTTGAAGAACAAAAATAGAAAATACGGTCATCGAACATCACCTTGCGCGGAGTTGAATCTACATTCATATGGCTCTATCAATGCAACGATGCCAGCCACGCAATCGCTCGACCTCTACAGTATCCATGCGATCCTCCTCGCAACGGATCTCCCTCAGTTCCTCACTCGATGGAGTGCTCGCAGTGGCTGCTCATCTCCGTCCAGGTGCGCGCGGCATACGGATGTCAAATTGCCAACGGTCGGGAGTCAAAGATGAGAAGCAAGAGCTCCCAGAGGGGGGATTCCCTATGCACCAAAGAGAGAGAGAGAGAGAGAGAGAGAGAGAGAAGAGAGAGAGGGGGACGGCTAGGGTAGCACTAGATGCTTGGCCCAGGGCAACCCTCTCATCATATATTTATATTAATTCCTGGTAGTTTCTCATAAAAACTCTTGAATTAATATAAATCCCATTTTCAACCCGTTTGCTGAGAATCTTTGTGAGTGTGACCCTCTAGGCTCCAATACCAATCCAGTTAATGGCCCACTAAGGTCAGTAACTGTAACGACCCGCCACCCTATGATCGGAGACCCGATCACTAAATGGGTGTCGAATCATTATCCAACGGTCTCACACCCGGATCTTATACACACATCTGGAGGAGTAAGCGTTAAACAAGATTAAATATAACATTCACACGGACTACAAGGAAGTACAGTGCGCAGGAAGTAAAGTGATAATATCCGTACACAGTCCAACAATAATTATATGTCCAACAAATTAATTAAGTACAGACAGAAATAAGGTACAACAACATTGGGGCATACCCCGGGAACTGAGATAGTTGCTGGTCCGTACACCAAGGAGAACACCACGCGCCGCCACACGCCACGAGGTCCACACCTGAAAATGTAGGGAGTGAGCCACACCAGAATTGGGCTCAGTAGGGATCATCCGATCCCCTGCCTCCCACTCACACACCCACAAGTGCAATAACAAAGATACAGGTGATTAAGCCAAGTAAAGCTGTAACACACTACTCCTAAATCTCGATATGAACCATGTGCATTTGAAATGTAACATGCATATCTCTAGAATCATTCTATCAAGGAGCCTACAACTCGCGTCTCGGCAAAACACGCCAACCACGCCTCCGAAGTGGGAAACACCGACCACACAACCGAAAGTAGGAAACACCGACCACACAACCGAAAGTGGGAAACACCGACCCGCTGAGACCAAACAGTAACCCCTCGGATAGCATGCTGGCTACTCCGGCCCAACTGGCCCAAGTGGTTACTCCTTCCCTCAGTATGAGTGACACTCCGAATGTACCACTCCTACACCGGTACTAGCTGACCCTGGGGTTCACCAGGTGACCCTCTCTCACTAGGCGTCACCCCGCCCACGCCCCCACCGGCGCTGTGCTCCACCCACACCAGCACAGGGTGATAAAGCGCTACAACTGTCACTCCAGGTCCACAGTAACACAAAACCCGGCACAGTACGATCCGGTCACGTGAAAAGCCCGCGATCGCACGACACACAACGCAGTGCCATCCGGTCATGAAGGATCCATCTTTATCGAGTGTACTAAAGTATACATTAACCATCTATCTAGCAGTATGAACACATTTTACTGGAATGAATTAGTGTAGTTCTGTCTTGAATCGCGTCACCCAAGGCCGACGCCATTCAAGCTCCATGTATTGGTTCATAAAACATCGGCCTAAGAATCTGGCCTAAAAGGCGTCGACACCAGCGGTCGCCTTTTAAAACGCGTCACCATCTCTCGTCGCCTATCGGTGACAGAAACGGGGACATGCCATAGTTGATTCCTCTTAAAACGCGTCGTCCTGGGAAGCCGCCTTTCAAAAAGGCGTCACGATCCTCAGACGCCATTCACACCAAAATACAAAACTTGCAGAAAACTTTAATCAGGGTGATTTCTGCCTAAATAGCGTCGTACTGGCCCGTTGCTATTCTAAATGGCGTCGTCCAGGTACGACGTTATTTAACGCCAGAAATCCAGACTGACAGAACCTTAAACAGGAAGATTTCTGTCTAAAAGGCGTCGTACTGTCCCGGCGCCATTCGAAATGGCGTCGTCCAGGTACGACGTCTTTTAGCGCCAGAAACCAGGTTCTGTACTCAGCCCGAGGGCTCCCTTTTCACCCCCAAATGCTCCAAAACCAAGGCAAACAGAGGAGGAAGAGGAGCAAGCCAAATCATCACAAATCCTCATTCATAGAAACCCTCATCCCCATCAAGAAAAGCTCCTAAACATGCTCGTTCTACCCCCAAACATATCATGCATCACATGGAAACTACGGATGAAACGTGTACAATCCACGCAAGGTTCGTCTCTCTACCGGGTACTTGAACTCCTCCTGGCTCCGTGTCGCCGAACCGCCGCACCGCAGACCGCCGCCGGTACCCCCGAGGACGTCGCCACTCCGCCGGGACGTCGGCCGCCGTCCGGAGAATGGAACGCCGCGAAGGAAGTGGTGGTGGTAGAGGTGAGAGGTAGGGAGGCGTTGGAGTGGTGGAAAAGGAAGAAGAGGAAGGGAAAGGGGAAGAGAGGGATCGGAGGAGGCGGAGAGGGAGAGGAGAGAGAGTGAGAGGGTGAGAATGAGGGAAAGAAAGGGAGGCTCGCGGGGTCAATCAGAAACTGGCTAAAACGCGTCGAGCTAAGAGGACGCCTATCAGATGACAGGACGGGCCGTACTGACAGCGCTCTGAAACGTGTCGACCACCACGGACGCCGTTCAGTTGACATGTCAGGCACCGTACACTAACACCGCAGGGTCGCAGTCTGAATCGCGTCGTCCATCATGGACGCCGTTCAGACGACGAGACAGGGGCCGTACTCTCGCGGCCCGAAACCCGCCCACGTAGCGCCCACGTGGCACAACAGCAATAGATCTAAATGGCGTCCACCTATCAAGACGCCATTTGAAAGGCGTCGTGAAGTGTAGACGTCATTCGGAAGAAACTCTCAAGACCCCTCAAGGTCCAAACTAGGGGATCCGGCCCGAAACCGACCCGAAAACTGAACCCGAAATCTCAGTCCTTACATTCTCCCCCCCTTAAAAGAATTTCGTCCCCGAAATTGCCTGCTATGAGTAACGAGGGCAAAATACCTCCACTGCCAACTCACATGGGAACTTACCAGAAAAGGTAGGGAACTGTTTCCCAACATCTCAATCTCGCGCATCCAGGTCACCTCGCTCCCGGAGCGATACTGTCAAACTACTCAATCCACAGATACAACTTTGTTCCGGAGGACCTGTCACTTGTGATTCTCAATACGCACTAGACACTCTGGAAAGGACAAGTCCTCAGCGACTTCAAGTTCTGAAAATTCTAACACCTGGGGTGGATCCTGAACATTCCTCTGCAACGAAACGCAGAACGCATCGTGCACTCCTGCAAGATTGGACGGCAAGGCTGGCTGGTAATCCGCTTCCCCAATTCGAGCAAGAACGGGAAGAGGCCCAGCACGGCGCGGACCCAGCTTACCTTGCTTCCCAAATCTCCTCACACCCATGGAGGGCGAGACTTGGAAAAACACGAGGTCCCCAACTTCAAACTCAATCAGTCTCCTACCGATGATAGCACAACTCTGGCAACCTTAGCACACTGCTATACCAACCCTGATCCTGCTAACTGCCTCTTGCCAATCTCAGACTAGATCACAAAGGATCGACACAGCCATCTAAACAATGCCTCATAAGGCGCCATGCCAATGCTAGAGTGGTAACTATTATAGTACGCAAAACTCCACTGTAAACAAACGCTGCTCCCAAGAACCTCCTCAATCCAGGTAACATGCCCCGCGCAAAACCTCCAAAATCTGAATGGCCCTCTCTGACCGCCCATCAGCCTCGGGATGATAGGCCGGGCTGAAGGCTAACCGCGTACTCAAGGCCTTCCAAAAACTCTTCCCACGACTAAGAAGTAAATCTCAAAGCCCGATCCGACATGATGGATAAGGGCACATCGAGCAAAAAGAAATGATCCGACTCACAAACAACTCAGCCAACTTACCGACTGACCAGTCCTTCCTGATAGCCAGGAAGTGTGCTGACGTGGTCAATTGCTCAATGGTAATCCAGATCACGCTCCCTCCACCAGGGAAAAAACAATCTTAATACAAGTCCAAAGTCACAAGCTCCCGTTTCCACACCGGGATCGGCAAGGACTGCAACCACGCTACCGCTGCGCCATTCTGATGTTCCACCCTAACCTGCCGACAATTCAAGCATTCAACCACAAAATCAGCCCTATCCTTCTTCCTACTAGACCACCTCGGGAATTGGATCCCTCACTACCGTCTCCTTGCTGGTATCTAACCATAGCTCCAATCATAGCTTCCACGAAACGATCCACATAATGTCCTTCTGCCCCCGAACTACCATCGTCTGATCTCGTACCACGAGCCAACGGAACTCTCTTCCTCGGCGCCATCACTACCTCACGAACGCGAAAATCAACACAAACGCATCAAAACCTATCAATCTACACCAGCAGCCATCGCCTGTACAGACTCGTACTTATTGTTGGACTACGATATCTAACCCAGTTTACCACATACTCGACCAGACTGAGCTCTGATACCAAATTGTAACGACCCGCCACCCTATGATCGGAGACCCGATCACTAAATGGGTGTCGAATCAATATCCAACGGTCTTACACCCCGGATCTTATACACACATCTGGAGGAGTAAGCGTTAAACAAGATTAAATATAACATTCACACGGACTACAAGGAAGTACAGTGCGCAGGAAGTAAAGTGATAATGTCCGTACACAGTCCAACAATAATTACATGTCCAACAAATTAATTAAGTACAGACAGAAATAAGGTACAACAACATTGGGGCATACCCCGGGAACTGAGATAGCTGCTGGTCCGTACACCAAGGAGAACACCACGCGCCGCCACACGCCACGAGGTCCACACCTGAAAACGCAGGGAGTGAGCCACACCAGAATTGGGCTCAGTAGGGATCATCCGATCCCCTGCCTCCCACTCACACACCCACAAGTGCAATAACAAAGATACAGGTGATTAAGCCAAGTAAAGCTGTAACACACTACTCCTAAATCTCGATATGAACCATGTGCATTCGAAATGTAACATGCATATCTCTAGAATCATTCTATCAAGGAGCCTACAACTCGCGTCTCGGCAAAACACGCCAACCACGCCTCCGAAGTGGGAAACACCGACCACACAACCGAAAGTAGGAAACACCGACCACACAACCGAAAGTGGGAAACACCGACCCGCTGAAACCAAACAGTAACCCCTCGGATAGCACGCTGGCTACTCCGGCCCAACTAGCTCAGGTGGTTACTCCTTCCCTCAGCATGAGTGACACTCCGAATGTACCACTCCTACACCGGTACTAGCTGACCCCGGGGTTCACCAGGTGACCCTCTCTCACTAGGCGTCACCCCGCCCACGCCCCCACCGGCGCTGTACTCCACCCACACCAGCACAGGGTGATAAAGCGCTACAACTGTCACTCTAGGTCCACAGTAACACAAAACCCGACACAGTACGATCCGGTCACGTGAAAAGCCCGCGATCGCACGACACACAACGCAGTGCCATCCGGTCAGAAAGGATCCATCGTTATCGAGTGCACTAAAGCATGCATTAACCATCTATCTAGCAGTATGAACACATTTTACTGGCATGAATTAGTGTAGTTCTGTCTTGAATCGCGTCGCCCAAGGCCAACGCCATTCAAGCTCCATGTATTGGTTCATAAAACATCGGCCTCAGAATCTGGCCTAAAAGGCGTCGACACCAGCGGTCGCCTTTTAAAACGCGTCGCCATCTCTCGTCGCCTATCGGTGACAGAAATGGGGACATGCCATAGTTGATTCCTCTTAAAACGCGTCGTCCTGGAAAGCCGCCTTTCAAAAAGGCGTCACGATCCTCAGACGCCATTCACACCAGAATACAAAACTTGCAGAAAACTTTAATCAGGGTGATTTCTGCCTAAATAGCGTCGTACTGGCCCGTTGCTATTCTAAATGGCGTCGTCCAGGTACGACGTTATTTAACGCCAGAAATCCAGACTGACAGAACCTTAAACAGGAAGATTTCTGTCTAAAAGGCGTCGTACTGTCCCGGCGCCATTCGAAATGGCGTCGTCCAGGTACGACGTCTTTTAGCGCCAGAAACCAGGTTCTGTACTCAGCCCGAAGGCTCCCTTTTCACCCCCAAATGCTCCAAAACCAAGGCAAACAGAGGAGGAAGAGGAGCAAGCCAAATCATCACAAATCCTCATTCATAGAAACCCTCATCCCCATCAAGAAAAGCTCCTAAACATGCTCGTTCTACCCCCAAACATATCATGCATCACATGGAAACTACGGATGAAACGTGTACAATCCACGCAAGGTTCGTCTCTCTACCGGGTACTTGAACTCCTCCTGGCTCCGTGTCGCCGAACCGCCGCACCGCAGACCGCCGCCGGTACCCCCGAGGACGTCGCCACTCCGCCGGGACGTCGGCCGCCGTCCGGAGAATGGAACGCCGCGAAGGAAGTGGTGGTGGTAGAGGTGAGAGGTAGGGAGGCGTTGGAGTGGTGGAAAAGGAAGAAGAGGAAGGGAAAGGGGAAGAGAGGGATCGGAGGAGGCGGAGAGGGAGAGGAGAGAGAGTGAGAGGGTAAGAATGAGGGAAAGAAAGGGAGGCTCGCGGGGTCAATCAGAAACTGGCTAAAACGCGTCGAGCTAAGAAGACGCCTATTAGATGACAGAACGGGCCGTACTGACAGCGCTCTGAAACGCGTCGACCACCACGGACGCCGTTCAGCTGACATGTCAGGCACCATACACTGACACCGCGGGGTCGCAGTCTGAATCGCGTCGTCCATCATGGACGCCGTTCAGACGACGAGACAGGGGCCGTACTCTCGCGGCCCGAAACCCGCCCACGTGGCGCCCACGTGGCACAACAGCAATAGATCTAAATGGCGTCCACCTATCAAGACGCCATTTGAAAGGCGTCGTGAAGTGTAAACGTCATTCGGAAGAAACTCTCAAGACCCCTCAAGGTCCAAACCAGGGGATCCGGCCCGAAACCGACCCAAAAACTGAACCCGAAACCTCAGTCCTTACAGTAACTCTTTATTGACTTAATTAATTAATTAATATCTCCATATGAATTAATTAACTTGTCTGATTAAATTTGCAGACTTAAATTAGTTGGACCTCTGATCATGTTGGGTGCCAAACAACACCACATGATTTTGGAAGGTATTGGAGCTCAACAATCCACTCAAGGAACCTTTCCGTCAACAATTACCGTGTGAATCTAACCCTTCACTTGTCCAATGCTCTCAAGCCAGCTCAGTGTATGATGTACTGTTAAACCCTAACCAGTTGACTCATTTAGTTTACATGATGCCATATAGTTCAGAAAACTCCTTTCCTGATATTATGTCCACCTAGCCAGGGACTTCCGCACATCTTTCCTAGAGCATTCTACCTCAGCGTACCGAGAGCAAATGATCATATCGAACACTCAATTCCCTTCAAAGGTATTTTGCTGCACCCAATCCCTGACTATATAAAATCCCGTGTATAGAGATTTATTAGTCCAGGTCAAAGTACAGAAGTCTACCAACAAAGTGTCCTTAGTGTCTCAGGTGTAAGAACCATCCACCCAATTGTGACAATTGAATCAAGCTAGTTAACAGTTAGGTACATTACCATCTAACTATTCAAGTCAGATCAGTTCAATATACTCATTCCCCAATGAGCACCTACAGATCAACCTTAGTGTCCCTTTACAAGTAACCATGAAATCAGCAACCCTCATCATATAAGCTGGAGTAATCTGTACTAGTATAACTGGTTGTCTGATATCTTATCTCAAGCATCCTCTGACTAGGGGCAAACTTACAATATTTGTTTATAACTGATCAGTCTCATTAGTATGATCTCATTATAATATGATTACTATTGTACACATTCAAGGACTCCATTATGGAGCGAACGTAATTGGATTACATACAATGAAAAAAATATTTTATTAATAATTGAACAAGATTATGCAATATATGATTGGCTTGTAGGCTACCTAAGACTAACAATCTTCCACTTGGACTAAAGCCATTCACCTTTATACTGAATATCCATAGTCTATTGGTGACGCTCAAAAACAATTCGAGATAAAGGCTTTGTCAGTGGATCTGCTATGCTGTCGGCAGAGGGAACCTTTTTCCTTGCTATAGCTCCTCAGGTAATAATCTTTCTGATCAGGTAATAGTGCCTCAAAATGTGCTTAGAGTTCTAATGAGACTACGGCTCTTTTGCCTGTGCAATCGCCTCATTGTTGTCACATAACAGCAAGACTGGATCACAGATACTAGGAACTATGCCAAGGTCACCGATGAACTTCTTCAACCGTGTTGCCTTCTTAGCAGCTTCAGCTACAGCGATATACTTAGCCTCTGTCATCGAATCTACAATAATTTCCTACTTGGAACTCTTCCAGTACACTGCACACCGTTCAATGTGAACACAAATCTAGATATAGATCTACTATCATTTGGATCAGACTAAAAGCTCGAGTCAGTGAAGCCTCATAACTTAAAGTCACCTCCTCCATAGACAAGAAACATATCTTTAGTCCTTCACAAGTACTTAAAGATATATTTCACTGCCTTTCCAGTGTTCTTTACCTGGATTAGCCTGAAACTTATGGACGCCCGGAGTGTTCCCGCTCTCCTTCGGTGGGGGAGGTCTCCATCCGTCACGCAACGGGGGCGATAATAAGGTTAGAAATTGAATTACATGATCGCCAGGAGTATTACCTTGAGGTCCCTGTGCTCCACAGGATGACGAAGATGATCGCGTCTTACTGGAGCGGGGGGTAGTGGATTCCTCTTCTCTGCCTCCAGCTGGCTGGTGGGAGAGAGCTCGGTAGTCCACATGCAGAATGTGGTAAGAGCCCCTAAGAGAAAAAGACAAAACAAAGTCAAGAGAACCGATTAGAACTGTGATATGTAGAGTCTATTCGTGCAAATATATAAACAAACTGAAATTGAAAGGGGACGCACCGGATGGGTGTTTGGGGAGGGAAGGTGACCATATGTTATGGCCACCCACCTCTCGTTTTTGGTTTGGAACCTCTGTTAGGATGGGTGCTAGGTCGTTCTAGCATGCATGCAACAAAGTGTAGGTGTGTGCCATGATGAACAAATGGATGGGTTGTAGAAAAGGAGGAATATGAACTGTGGTAAAGAGGTGAATGCAGTAAAATAGAAAAGAAAGAAGAGAAGAGTTAGAAGAACAAGCTTGTGTAGAAAGGATTCCTAGTGCTCCTGTCCTGCTACCCGCAGATCCAACTACTAAGAATCCAACCTTCAAAATCCAACCCCCTCCCTGAAAGAAATAAAAGGGTTTAAATAGGGGAGAAGAAAATAGGGGAAATCCATGGTCTAAATCGTCGTTAATCATCAAGGAGCCAATAGGAAATGGTCAAGGGTCGGAGGTTGTAGCTGTGGCAGTCGCCGGAGTGGGGAGTGATCGGAGTAGTGGGAGGTGAGGGTTGCTAGTGGAGGAGATCGTGGGAAGACAAAGTCAAGCTGAAAGTGGGAGGATGGACGGCCAACCTATTTGCCTTCCTCTTTCGTGGAAGGCCACCAAGTTGGCCTTCTGCGAAAAGGTGGAAGGCGGTGCAGTTGGCCTTTGGGGAAGGTGAAAGGCCACCAAGTTAGCCTTCTGCGAAAAGGTGGAAGGCAGAGTAGCTGGCCTTCGGGAAAGGTGGAAGGCCACCAAGTTGGCCTTCCGCGAAAAGGTGGAAAGCGGCATGCGTTGGTTAATGGGCTTGACCACTAATGGACTAAATGATGGGCTAAAAGAGGTGGGCTAAGGTGATGAGTAAATGTTAATGGATTAAGATGATGATGAGTATTTTATGACCAGAAGGATGTCCAAAATCGCGTGTCTACAAATGTCCCTCTGGGACGCTTGTTTTGCAATGGAACAGGGTGGAATGATAAATGGGCGTTCTGGAAATCGAACTTGATTTTGGACAGCCTGAGTAAGGGTGAGCTATGTCCAAAGATGATATGCGAAATGTGATAAATGCATGATAATTAGCTATTTGGATTGCAAGGGCGATTAAGAAAGGGATCAAAGTCCAAACTAGAGAATCACAATTCGAGTGACCCTCGGGTGCTGGAACTGCAAGGGCTTGGCGCACTAAGATACATGGCGATCTGGCTCAAGAGGATCTCAAGCTGGAAAGGTGAGGGAGTGTGACTTAAAAAGGTCTCAGCACAACGGGCACATGGCGGCCTGGCACATCACATGATTGCCAAGTGAGAAAATCTTTAAGCACAGAGATTAAGAAAAATGTAAGATCTTGCAATTCAAAGAGTTAATAAATTAATATTTGCCAAAGTCACAAGTCACCAATGGGATAAGCAGAGTGATAAATCATGGTCATTGCCCCTAGGGCGAGGATGGATTTTCTTGTAGATGATGCTTATGCAATGCATGCTGGTTTAGAAATTAGAAAATAAGTTCCTAATCTAAATGCAAACATAAGGAATTTATTGGCCAATAGAATAACTTGGGAAATATAGACTCCTCATTGTTTTGTTTAAAAAGGAACTCAGAGTCTATACGTCCAAAGCTATTAGCCTCTTGTATCCTGAATTCCACTTGCCTCGCATTTCCTACAACTACAATAATGCACATTAGCGAAATTTCAGACAATCAATAATCTTGGCATTAAATATCAAGCTATAAGAAAGTAAAGACTAGTTGTGAGTCGAAGCCGATGCAGAAGACATGGCCATTCTACCGGTAGAATGCCAATCCTATACGGCTTCGACTCGAGAAGGATCACTCAGTCCAACCATACATATAGGGCAAAGTCAAGGTCCTACATATTTTGATAAAAGGTGGCATGTTAGACCGGGGGGTGAACGGCCAAGTGGCACATCTTCTTAGGAGATGGATGGCTGGAGGATGTGCTTTTCGTAGAAAGGGTGGAAGGCCAAGGAGAATGCCTTCCACAAAGGCAGAAGGCCAAAAGACGTGCCTTCCATGGAAAAGGTGGAAGGCCAAAGAGAATGCCTTCCACAAAAGTGGAAGGCAAAAAGGTGTGCGTTCCTCAAAAGGGGTGGAAGGCCAAGGGACATGCCGTCCTCAACAAAGTGGATGGAGATGTTTTCCGCTTTTCATGGAAGGTGGGAAAGGTTCAAGGTTTATCCTTACAGCTTTATAAAAGAATAGCCTGACGGCCTTTTTTTTTTAATATTCCTTGGAACTTTTCATGGTGACTATGGCCTCCTTTTCCTCTCGTGCTGCCACAAGGAGCCCCAGGGTTCTCTCAGACGTTGACGGCCATCTCACCAATTTGCTCGCACATGAAAAGGTACTTCCTGTCCTTTCCTTTCTTTATAAAATGTTTGGCCGTCGTTTCTTACTTCTCTCCCTTTTGACTTGCAGCCTATTTCTCGCTTTCCCGACGCAAGACATACCCGGAGGTATACATGGCTTTTCAATCTTATGGATGCTATCATGCTGGACATGAGGGTGTTGATGCACAGGTGGAATCTGACTCAGACAGTCGTGTTTGCGAAGCGGGTCAACTGTATGCACTGGCACTGGGAGAGTCTGGGTGCGCTGCTTGAACTGTGGCATCCGGAGACGCACACCTTCATCTTCCGCGAGTTCGAGGCCACTGTTTTGTTGGAAGAAGTGGAACTCATCTATAGTTGGGGTAACCTAGCTACCAGTGACCCCACTGATTTACCTGCTTGGGATGAGATCTTTGTTGAGATCATGCAGGATAAACGAGAAGTGTGTCGCATGAGCGACCGACAGGGGATTCTTGTCGATCGTCTCGCGCACTGGTTGATCCAAGAAATCAAGTGTAAGGATCGAGACTTTCGGATCCGGTTTTCGGGTCGGACCCTGTAGTTCTAGCCCTTGTGAGGGGCGGGGGTTCTAAGTCGAATCGCGTCAGGACCCCGAGACGCGTTTTAAACGGCGTCCACCGTGGCAGACGCGTTTCAGGTTCTGCCACGTGGGTGCCACGTGGACTGACCTTGGGCCGCGAGAGTACGGCCCTGTCAGGTCGTCTGAACGGCGTCCTTGTGGGTCGACGCCTTTCAGACTGCGACTCTGGGTGTGTCAGAGTACGGCCCTGACAAGTTGTCTGAATGGCGTCTGTGTAGGACGACGCGTTTCAGAATCTTGTCAGAGCGGCCGTCATGTCACCTGATAGGCGTCCGTGCATGTCGACGCGTTTTAGCCAGTTTCTGGTTAACCCCGCGAGCCCTCCTTCTTTCCCTCATTTTCTCCTACTCTCCTTCTCTCCTTCTCCTCCGGCGACCGGCGGCGACCCCCTCCTCCTCCCTCTTTTCCTCACACCATTTCGCCTCTCCCTCCACTCCATCCTCTACCTGGCTCCTACCCCTACCAGCCCCACTTCCACTGCGACGTTCTGCTCTCCGGACGGCGGCCGACGTCACGGTGGGGCTAGGACGACCTCGGCGGTACCGGCGGCGGCGTGGGGAGAGACAAGCGGACGGCTTGAAGCTCGGAGGCGTTCGAGTGTCCGGTAGGGTGACGTTCCCCATAGCATCGTGATTAAAACCATGTTTTTCCTCGTTTATGCATGTGGAAGATCTTTGATTTGGGGGTTAGAATGAGCATGTTTAGGAGTTCATCTGATGATAAGGGGGATTTCCACGAATGTATTGCTTATGGATAGTGTTGTTTCTCTTCTTCCCTCCGTTTTGGGTTTGTTTGGGGTTGGAAAGGGAGCCCTCGGGCTTAGGGCGATCCTGGCTCCTGGGCTTGAAAGACGTCGTGCATGGACGACGCCTTTTTGAAGGGCGTCGGGCCATCACGACGCCTTTTAGACAGGAATCGCCTGACAGGCAGTCTGCCAGGTCGGGAATTCAGAGCTTAAAAGACGTCATGGGTGAACGACGCATTTTTGAATGGCGTCAGGCACCCACGACGCCTTTTAAGGCAGAAAATCCCCTGAGTAAAGGTCTTGGAATCCCGGGTTTCTGTGTTGAATGACGTCTGGAGATGTCGACGCCTTTTAAAAGGCGACCACGGGTGTCGACGCCTTTTAAGGCCAGATTCTAGAAACTGATTTATATGAACCTGTACATGGAGCTTGAATGGCGTCGACCTCGGTCGACGCGATTCAAGACAGAATTCCACTAATTCATGCCAGTAAAACGTGTTCATACTGCTAGATAGTTGGTTAGCACATGTTTTAATGCACCCGATAGAGATGGATTCCTCATGATCGGATGGTTCTATGTGTGTTATGCGATCGCGGGCTTTTCACGTGACCGGATCGCACTGTGTTGGGTTTTCAGTTACTGTGGACCTGGAGTGACATTGTAGCACTTTATCACCCTGTGCTGGTGGGGGCGTGAGCACAGCACCGGTGGGGGCGTGGGCGGGGTGACGCCTAGTGAGAGAGGGTCACCTGGTGAACCCCGGGGTCAGCTAGTACCGGTGTCGGAGTGGTACATTCGGAGAGTCACTCATGCTGAGGGAAGGGGTAGTCACCTGAGCCAGTTGGGTCGGAGTAGCGAGCGTGCTATCCGAGGGGCTGCTCCTTGGTCTCAGCGGGTCGAGGTTTTTGTCGAGGTTGTTTGTACGGTTGGCGAGTTCTATCGAGACGGCAGTTGTGGGTTTTCTAACGGTTGGCTTAGAATGTGCATAATTATTATATTTCGACTGCATGTGTTCTCACGTAGAGAATTAGATATCGTACCTGCCACTACACTTGTTACTTTACTGTTAGCTGTACTTTACACTTGTGAGTGTGTGCGTGGGCAGTGGGGATCGAAGGATCCCTACTGAGTCTTGTCCTGAGACTCACCCCTGCGGTTTTTAGGTGAGGACTCGCAGCAGACTTAGAGCGGCGTGTGCGGCCGGGTGTGGTGTGCCTTCAGCGGTTGTTCCGGGGTATGCCCCGATGTAGTTGTTATTTATCTTCGGCCTGTATGTTTAATTATTTCCTTCTGTTGGAGAATGTAATTATTTGCTGTATCGAGTCGCATTGTAATAATTTTAATTCCTGCACTTTTATTTCAAGTCAATGCGATGTGAATGTTTAGCTTAGTTTATTATTTATTTCCCAGACTTACTAGATCCTGGTTTGGTCCCAAATTAATGATTCGGTACCCATTTAGTAATCGGATCCCCGATTATAGGGTGGCGGGTCGTTACATCAAGCACATAAATTAAACCGGAGAGGTTGATGCGGGGACTGTGCTTGGTCTTAGGGGGGGCCTTATGGTTCCTAACTTTGGGCTTCATGCTGGAGAGGGAATATGTGGGGGTATTGAACTTGCTCTGGCGGGGGCGATCCATTGCCCCAGTGATTTTGGCGCATCTATATGGTGGCCTCAACAGTATGTGCATGGGAAGGAACGTGAAGGGAAGCTTATTTACTCTCCAGTTGGGGTTGGAAATGTACTTGTGCTTTGATTTCGGTGAATCAGTGACTACCACCTCTAGAATTTTTCAAAACAGCGCGTGGTATCCAGTGCAGTCACTCTTAGGCCCGCATACCAAGTTAGTGTTAGGATCCGGGCGGGGAGCGATGAACGCAGCAGAAGCAATAAGAAAATACCCGCCCAATGCCTGCAGATCAGATTCGGAACGAAAACTAAAACCGAAAAACAGTTGTTGTGATCTCATCACCTTGCGCGGTATCGAATCCGCGACCGTTTCGGTTCCGTCGAGGCAATGCCGCTAGCCGCACAAGCATCCGGCCTCCAGCGGTATCCACGTGATCCTCCGTAGTGGTTCATCCTCGATCTCTCGTCCAGATCAGCTCGCTCGTGGAAGAATCCTCGCCGCAACCTTGTCCAGATCATCTGGACGAGAATTCCTGACTCTCGGAAACGCGCGCGGCGGAGACGAGAAGTCTCCCGGTGCCTCGAACGGGGCACCCAGAGGAGGAGGAGAGAGAGGGGGACGGCTAGCTTTGAGAGCTCCTAAAGCTTGGCCCAGTGTTTCTCAACAGCACGTATATATATATATTAAGTTGGCGCGACTTTTCACAAAAGTTCCCGACTTAATATAAATCCCACTTAATTACCACCGATTGAGAATATGTTTGCGTGTGACCCTCTAGGCCTATTAACCAGTCCAATTTTCAGCCCGTTAAGTCCAATAACTAGTTATTGACTTATTGTGATTAATTAATATCTAAATATTAATTAATTACTTAACCGAATTAACATCTCATGTAAAATTCGGTAGGACTTGCGATCAAGTTGGGTGCCAAGCAATACCGCATGATCCCGGAAGGTAATAGGGTTCAACAACCCACTCATGGAACCTGTCCATCCACAGTTACCGTGTGGCTATAATCCTTCGTTCGCACAATGCTCTCGAGTTAACCTAGGGTATGGTCAACTGTCAAACCGTAGATGGTCAACTCACTTGAATCAGACTCTGCTGTACAATATCCGAAAACACCTTTCTGATATTGTGTCTGCTCTGGCAAGAGACTCCTGTGGATCTATTCTATTGCATTCTCTCTCCAGTTACCTGAGAGCGAACGATCCTCTACTGAACACACAATCACCTTCGAAGGTCTTCCACTGGACCCGATCCTTGACTTTTAGAAATCCCGTGGATAGGGATTCGTAAGCCAAGGTCAAAATCCAGAAGTCCACCGACAAGGTATCTTTGGTGTCTCAAGTCCAAGGACCAACCACGCCACTGTGACGATGAATCAAGCCGATTGACAGTTAGGTAAATTTGGCGATTCATATCGGATCAGTTTAGTGAACTCATTCCCCAATGAGCATCTATAGGTTCACCATTATATCTCCACACATGTGACTAACGAGATCAGTCACCCTCATCATATGAGTTAGAATAACATGTACTAGTCTTTCTCGATGTTTGATGTCCTCTTCAAACATCCTACAACTAGGAACAATTCAGAATATATGTTTATAAGTCATCGGTCTCATTATTATGATCTCACCATAATCCGATGACCGTTGCACACATTCATGGACTTCATTATGCGCAATAATAATAAACATGTCAATCTGCATAATGAATTATATATGTCATTTATTATTGAACCAAATTGAAATAGGTGCCTCGTGATTGGCTTGGAGGCCACCTATATCTATCAATCTCCCACTTGGACTCAAACCAATCACCTTCGCATTTGATCTCCATCAAATCTAAGTGATGCTCACATCAAATCTGTGACAAAGGCTTGGTCCGGGGTCTGCTAAATCATTCATAAATTGAATAATTTTCATTACGTTATTTCCTCTTAATTCTTTGTTTCTGGACTTGTGAAAGAGCCTCAGAATGTTCTGTAACTTCTGATGAGACCATGGTTCGACCACAAAACTGATCGCTCCCATTGTTATCTTACAACAACGGGACAAGATCGGACACCTTTAAGAACTACATTTAGTTCAAGGATGAACTCTTTCATCCATACTATTCCAATAGCAGTATCACTTGTTAATGTCGTCATCTTAATATCGAGTTTTGGGTTGGAACCCTTCCAATCCATTCTATTCTTATTAGAAAGTTAAACCCATGCCTGATTTAAAATTTGAGTCAATGTGACTCATTGTTTCAAATCATCCTCTCCATATACAGGAGTGCATCCTTAGCACTTCTCTAGTACTCAGTGATATGTTTCACTCCTTCTATCAAGGTTTCCCTATATCCTTCAAAGAACATTTCCTTAAAAAATAAATTCCATATCTCAACAATTAAGATTTATTATGAAATTTATGTCGAACATTTTGACACACAATTTAAGGTAACATCCGCATCGATCTATCTTAATAGATTCGTATCTCCAATACGTGGGATGTTATAACCAAACTCATTATGGGAGAAGAACATGGATAATAATACTTTTATTGATAGTAACATCTTGATGTCATTCTCAATGACTTTAATGTTATTATCACAAAGCATTACTAATGTGACTTGCTCCCACTGACCTCTTTGTACACACACAATCCATGATCATTCTTAATTATCACTGAGTGTTTGACCATTAAGCCAAAACTCTTATTGTAACTCTGGGAAGCTTTAATTTGATTCAAAAATAGTCTTTGAATCACAACTTGCTTCATAGATATTTTAAAAGCTTTAAAGTTGTATCATATACACATTTTCCTCAATCACATTGAGGGAATGCTTTTAATATCCAACTGCTATCTTATCATCATAACAAGTAGTATTGGCAAGTAAAATTTTAATAAACTTATTTTGGTAACCTTTGATAAAAAATCGTCCAAGTCAACACATTGACCATGACCATTTCCTTTAAATTACCATATAAGTTTTAAATAGTCCATTTATACTAATCTTCATTCTGAATATTTACTTGCTTCTGAGAGGTACAATACCCTCAAGCAATACTATCACGTTTCGAACTTAATAGGTGTTATGGACTATAGCTTAGAACTCTTAACTTCTTGCCAATTTAAAAGTTGTAATTATGGTAGAGAGCTTCCTCATAGATTTAGGATCATGATCCATATCTTTGAGGTTCTTTCATTCTACTATCTCTGATATGTCAAACATATCAGACTGGCCATTGAGAGAATCTCAAAATCTATGATGCTCTCTATTGTGTGTTATAAACGGTTCCACACATTCGAAGATTATCTAATAATCTTGTGTTAATTTGTGAGTCTAGAATATCTTCTAGTTTTATTAGCTCCCACTGTCTTCTCTGAAGACATGTTCCTCTTCTTGGAAGACAACTTTCAGTATGATAATTATTTCATCATCGCCTGGCCAATAAAATAATGTCCAAACTCTTTGGACATCTCACAAATTCACATTACGCCGTATCCTTTTAGGTCCAACTTATTTGGATCATGTTTTTTCCAAAAGATTAGGATATAACTTGACTGTAACATCCTTAAAGTCATGTTAGTTTATAATTCACATCTCGTATGAATTATCGCATCTCCATATCTTATATAGATATACTGACTTATTTGGAACCATATGTGAAGTATGGACATCTAATGTTCATACTCATATATATATATACAAGAATATAAGAGTTAGACAAATCTTATTATAAATATAGCACTATATCCAATAAAGTGATATTCGTCATTATATCATATTGCTATGATATACAATGAGGATTGATCGAGAGATGATACAATTATCATTTTTTTTACTTGCGTGAATCTCGTTCTCAAGTATTAATTTCTTTAATCAAATTGAAGAATTTGATACTCTTTCAATTAGTCACTTCATCTTGATCTTCTATACCTTAATCTCTTAGATGCATTCCACTAGTACTTTAGCAAGTACACATAGCCAAATCTTTCTAAGAGAAAACTATTAAGGTAAGTCAATAGAAGTGATTATGTAAGGACTGAGGTTTCGGGTTCAGTTTTCGGGTCGGTTTCGGGTCGGATCCCCTGGTTTGGACCCTGAGAGGTCTTGAGAGTTCCTTATGAATGACGTCTAGACTGCACGACGCCTTTCAAACGGCGTCTTGCTGCGTGGACGCCATTTAGGAGAGTTGTTGTTGTGCCACGTGGGCGCCACGTGGGCGGGTTTCGGGCCGCGAGAGTACGGCCCATGTCGTGTCATCTGAACGGCGTCCGTGATGAACGATGCCATTCAGACTGCAACCCTTTGATGTTAGTGTACGGTGCCGATCTTGTCGTCTGAACGGCGTCTGTGGTGAGCGACGCGTTTCAGAGCTTCTGTCAGTACGGCCCGTCCTGTCATCTGATAGGCGTCTGTCTCGCATGACGCGTTTTACTCTGTTTCGGATTGACCCCGCGAGCCTTCCCTTCTTTCCCTCATTCTCACCCTCTCACTCTCTATCCTCGCTCTCTCCACCCCCTCCGTTTCCCTCCTTCCCTTTCCTTTCCCTCTCTTCCTCTTCCACCACTCCAACACCTCTCTACCTCTCGCCACTACCACCACCACTTCCTTCGCGGCGTTCCATTCTCTAGACGGCGGCCGACGTCCCGGCGGAGTGGCGACGTCCTCAGGGGTACCGGCGGCGGTCTGCGGTGCGGCGGTTTGGCGGCACGGAGCCAGGAGGAGTTCAAGTAACCGGTAGGGGGACGAACCTTGCATGGATTGTGGTTGTTTTATCCGTGATTCCTATTGTGAAGCATGATGCATTTGGGGTAGAATGAGCATGTTAAGGGAGGGTTTTCTTGGTGGAATGGCCGTGTTTATGAATGTGGATTTGTGACTTCACATGGTAGTTTGTTTTCCCCTCTTCCCTCTTCTATTTTGGTGTGATTTTGGGGTGTTTGGGGTGAAAAGGGGGACCTTCGGGTAGAGCTGCAGAACCAGGTTTCTGGCGCTAAATGACGTCACGCTTGGACGACGCCATTTAGAATGGCGGCAGCCCAGCACGACGCCATTTAGGCAGAAATCACCCCGATTGAGGTTCTGTCAATTTGGGGTTATGTTAAGAATGGCGTCTGAGGACAGCGACGCCTTTCGAAAAGGCGGCTTCCCAGGACGACGCATTTTACGTAAAACAGCCGTAGCCCATCCCTGCTTCTGCCGCTATCAGACGACGAGGGACGGCGACGCGTTTTTAATAAGCGGCTACTTTTGGCGACGCCTTTTAGGCCATATTCTGAGGCCGAGTTTTATGAACCCGTATAGGAGGCTTGAATGGCGTCGGCCACGGGCGACGCAATTCAAGGCAGAATCACATTAACTCTTGATATTAATGTGTGTTTCACTGTTAGATAGTTCAATAAATGCGTGCTTTAAATCGTACATCGAGGCTGAGGATTTCTGTGTGGGTGGAATCATATCATATGTTGTGTGCTTATACGATTGTGGAGTTGGAACAGCTGTGGTTTACGTTTGTCACCTTGTTCCGAAGTGGGAGGGCCTTGGTGTCTGTGTGGCATTGTTGCCGTACCGGTGGAGGAGTGGTACATGTTGTGTTTTCACTATGGCTGGGGGAAACAGAACCACCTTGAGCCCGTCGGGCCGGAGTAGCCAGTGCGCTATACTGTTTGGTCTCAGCAGGTCGGGGCTTTCCTGTTTGTCGTGGCAGGTTCCGGCGCGTTTCTTGCTGTGGAGCTGGGTGTGGTGCTGTTGTTGTTTTACCCCTTTAGCCACTGGCCTGATGTGACCTATGATATCAAAGTTGCGAGTGGTACCCTTCGCCCTTTGGCCTGATGCAGCCGGGGAGGTTAGGGTTGTGGGTAGTCCCTATAGCTTCGGCTTGACGGGGGTTTCGCCGGTTCCCAGGGCCCTCTTGAAGTGCCGAGGCCTGGCGTTGAGGAAAATCCGGTCGGTAGGACAGTAGTCTAGACTGCTTGTGTGCACACGTAGCTGGGCAGTGGTGGTTCACTGGTCCCAGTTAGTCCTAGTTTGACTCACTGCCTCACCTTACGGTTCCCGGAACACCGTAGGGGCGGACAGGCGTGAGCGTTGGTGGTGTTGTGAGGCGACGTTTGTCTGCGGTCGACAGTGTGATTTGATCGCTTAGCTGGATCCTTAGTTATGAGGTGTGGTATTGTGTTGGACTATTCGAATTGCTTAGAATCGTTCATGTTGCATTTTTTATGCGTATGTTTCATATCAGGTTTTGGGAGCTGTGTTTACTGCTTTATTTAATTGTCATCTTTCTGTATTATTATACTTGTAGGTGTGTGAGTGGGAGGCGGGGATCGGATGATCCCTACTGAGCCCTTTTCTGGTGTGGCTCACTCCTTGCGGTTTCAGGTGTGGACCTCGTGGCGTGTGGCGGCGTGTGGTGTCTCTTGGTATACGGACCAGCAGCTATCTCTGTTCCGGGGTATGCCCCGATGTTGTTGTACTTTGCTTCTGCCTGTACTTATTTAATTCTTTGGACTGTAATTATTGTTGGACTGTATACGGACATTATTAATTTCCTTCCTGCGCGCTTGTATTTTCCTTGTAGTCTGTGTGGTTGTTATATTTAGCCTTGTTTAATACTTACTCCTCCAGATGTGTTGTGTGAGATCCGGGTGTGAACCCGCAGTTAATAGTTTGACATCCATTTAGTAATCGGATTCCCGATTATAGGATGGCGGGTCGTTACAGATTATCTTTGGCCTTAAGAAGATATTAGGCTATTTACATCGACATGTATAAGCTCCAATAATTTCTCTTTATCGCACAACCTAGTGTACAATGCCATAGATAATCATGATTCACTAAGTTCATTTCTATAGGAGACTTGTGAACATTCATCATATGATATGTCACATCAATAATCTATGATGCATTGACTGGTTTTAAAATATTTCATTCTATTCTTAAAACCAAATGGAACAACGCTTGTTCCTTCTCAGTCAATGTTATTCACTTTTACAATTCTTGATCATTAATGGAACTAAGTAACAATTATTTAGTTTCATATTAATTCCCTAAAAGTATACAAAGATTTACTATCTCACAGTAACCTATATATCTCGTAAACTATTGCTGAGTCTAACTCAATATTTTCATTTTCTCGATTTTCTTCTACTTGTCTAAGCTTGCATATTATTGCAGGTCTGAGAATTATTTTCAATATCTCATAGTGGAGACACTAACTCTCCAATAGATACGCAAAAGTGGATAATAAGAATACCCAAAACTTCTTATAAGTTTCATTTTCCTATTTATCTTTACCAATATCCTTATATTGGTTACAATGGAAGAACTGCTCTTTTTCTCTTTCAGCTGACTTGCCTTTATCTATCTCAGGTGTGGGTTCGACCATTTAAGATCTTACCTCTATCCTTTCTCAAAGGCATACCATGAATATCTCTACTTCTTGGACTATCCAAGCAAGAGATTTCATAATATCTGACTAAGATAGTGGCTATCATTTGGTCCTGAAGACATTCTTCAGAGTCATTTAGCCAATCTGAATATAAGAAGTATTAGCATCCTATATGCCAAGTCTCGGATTAATTGACGACATTTTTATTTAATAGAAGAAATATAATAAATTAAACAGACAGTTTTTATAATTCAATTATGGACTTTTATTTTGAATTATTTTTCACTATTTTTCGACGGACTGTATAACCATCAGGTACACAGAACGGGAGACTCCGATGGTCTCTAGGAGAGATCAGAATCTCAATGACTTGTAGTACAGCCTTGTGGATAGCACAACAAACTATAATACAATCAAAGAGCACCCATCTCATGGGACTTGCAACTCTTTGCAACATCTGATCATGGATTTGATCTCCAGAGATTTAATGGCCTTGTGAATAATACAACAAACTATTAATTCTGGTCTAAGCATTACCACCGTTACGAGACGGGCATAGATTTACATGCAACCCTTGTGGTAGCACAACAAGGCTACATGGTTCCTCTACCCCGATCAGAAGGCATCTTATGCCATAGCCAGAGTCTCTCCTCATAATTAGACAAGCCTTGTGGTAGCACAACAAACCTGTCTAAGGTAATTTGAGTCATATGACTATAATGATCGAGGACCACGCGGTAAGTTCTCAACTACTTACGTTACGGCTCAAACTTTAACGAGAGTTTTAGATAACTTTTATCTTGGTCTCTACCTAAGTTATAGTTTATAAATATATCGCATATATATATTTAACTATACCTAGATAATAGCAATTGATTCGTAATCAAAAGAAAAATATGCATCAATCATACATATTCATTATGTGGTCATGGACAGCACGGTGATTAACTTGAGCCATACACTTAATCACCACAACTATATAACAATTATATAATTGAAAACATATAAACACACAAGCATTGGTGATCTTATCTCCTGTCGCCTTCCTAATTATATTTGTGGATCATCCTCACCTCTCCTCGGCCAGCTCGATCAATTACAACTAATATTAAAATTTTGAAACATTTTCAAACACATATTAATTGTAAGAGAAAGCCTTATAGCCGAGTACAATAATAGAAGGAGATAGAATTACATTGGAATGATAGAGAGAGAGAGAGGCACGTAGACCTCATTAATTAACATTTAATTAATATACATCACATTCCATAACAATCCACATAATCACACATCATCACATGATATAAAATTTAACTAAGTGCATGTCTATGAACACTACAAATTTTAACCATCCAAACATGATAAAACACATCACATGAAGGCTAAAATTTTGTAAAGTAATAATTTTGGTTTTCTCAAAACCTAGGTACCAATTAAAGTTGGATAATTTGAATTTTTGAAAATCTCATTTTCTATCATGCATTTAAATCTATTTTAAAGCATTAAAACACATCAACATGTGCACTCAAGACTAAAATTAAAATTCTAAAATATTCTATACATTATTTAGAACATTTCTAAATTAATTAATCTAACACTTAGATTAATTTTAAATCACATTAATAACAATTATTAATGTGAAATTATCTAACATTTAGATTGAATTAAAAATTTCTTAATAACTCTTATTAAAAAATTTATAATTCCAATATTATTCACTTAACAACTCTTTGTTAAGAACCCCTTTATTAAGTAAAATTTCTCAATAACAATTATTAAGAAATATAAATTAGAACATTTCTAATTCAAAATTAGTATAACAGTTAGACTTATTTAATCTCTTAATAACTTTTATTAAAAGATCCTATTAACTGAATTAGATCTTTGAAAACATTAATTAAAAGATCGTTGAGAAAATTAATTATTTTATCTTAATAACTATTATTGAGACTTAATTAATCCTTAATAACTTTTATTAAAGTATATTTCTTAAGAAATAATTAACTGTAGTAATAATTTATTATTAAGAGTTAACTTATCACTTAATAACCTTTATTAAGTGTCCCTTAATTAATCATTAATTTTACAACAACAATTGTTAGGAAATTAAAATAATCTAATAATCTAATTAAAATAAATTAACAACATTTGTTAATTAAATTTTAAGGTTACAATTTAAAACAAATCAACAACACTTGTTAATAAGTTTTAATATCATAACATAATTAAAAGTTATTTACAATTAAGATCATATCTTAATTATAACTTCTTTGATTACTTAAATAAAAGTAATTCACAATTAAGATCATATCTTAATTATAACCCCTCATAACACTTAAATAAAATTAAACTAACAACAATTGTTAATGAAATTTAAGATCACATCTTAAATTGCTTTTAATTAAGTAATTGAAAACATCTTAAATGTCAACCATATAAGATCATATCTTAAAGAACCCATTTAATTGGGTGGGGTTTGTTCCTTATAATAAAGGGTTTTATGGGGTTTAAAGAGGGCTAACTGGGCTAGGTTTGAAGGGTATAAGGGGCTAGCCCACTGGGCCTCTAATGCCAGGGCTAGGGTCCGGCCAGGGCCTGGCCTAGCTCGAACCACACAGGGGCACCTGAGCTAGGGCTTGGGTCCCGGTTGGGCCAAGTCCAGGTCTCCGGTCAGACAGGGACGGGGCGCTTGGGCCTGCCCCCTGTGCACATGGGCACACGGCCAGGGAAGAACCCTAGCCGCAGCCCGACGATGCCGCCCCTCCCCAGCCGTCTTCCTCAACGCCGGCGGCGGGTACCAGGCAGCGCAACCCGCTCTCTGACGCTGGAGATGGGGCATGTTAGCCCTACGGCAAGGCGAGCGCTACTTCATGGCCCCTCACACGCCGGCGGTAGGACTGGTTTTGCACCTGAAGCCTGGCATAAAATGAAGCCACAGAAGGAGATTTTTCGGCGACTACTACCCTTGGTCGTACCGTACGGTTCCAGTAGGGTCGACCAGCGGCGAAGAGGCCCCAGGGGCCTAAAGGGGAGATCTAACCGGCTACATTCCCCTCCTTTACCTTATTTCCAACCCTTGAAAATAATATTAGGGGAAGTAGCACCGCCAGCCGTCGGCTTCTACAGGAGTTATCCGGGCACTAGCAGGGATGGGTGGTCATTCCAGCATGCTCAACGATGGTTTCCTATCACCATTGAACCCTTACCATGCCCTTGAAAGCCTTTCTTCATCTCCATCTAGAACAACACGATAAAACCCCCAATAATCCAATTTTCTCCACAGAAAATAGTATGGATATTATTGTTCATCTTATGAACAAATTCCATGTGAGAAAAATTAAATTAATGCATGGAATTAACTATAAAATATTAATTTTTTAGCGATCCGAAATGGATCAGAACGGAATCTGGCTCTGATACCACTGTTAGGATCCAGGCGGGACACGACGAATGCAGCGAAAGCAACAAGAAAATACCCGCCCGATGCCCGCAGATCCGATTCGGAACGAAAACTAAAACCGAAAAATAGTTGTTGTGATATCATCACCTTACGCGGAATCGAATCCGCGACCATTTCGGTTCCGTCGAGGCGATGCCGCTAGCTGCACAAGCGTCCGGCCTCCAGTGGTATCCACGCGATCCTCCGCGGTAGTTCGTCTTCGATCCCTCGTCCAGATCAGCTCGCTCGCCGAAGAATCCTCGCCGCAACCATGTCCGGATCATCCAGACGGGAATTCCTGACTCTTGGAAACACGTACGACGGAGATAGGAAGTCTCCCGGCACCTCGAACGGGGCGCCCAGAGGAGGAGGACAGAGAGAGGGGGACAGCCAGCCTTGAGAGTTCCTGAAGCTTGGCCCAGGGTTTCTCAACAGCGAATATATATATATATATATATATATATATATATATATATATATATATATATATATATATATATATATATATATATATTAAGTCGGCGCGACTTTTCACAAAAGTCCCTGACTTAATATAAATCCCACTTAGTTACCACCGATTGAGAATCTATTGGCATGTGACCCTCTAGGCCCATTAACCAGTCCGATTTTCAGCCCGTTAAGTCCAATAACTAGTTATTGACTTATTATGATTAATTAATATCTAGATATTAATTAATTACTTAATCGAATTAACATCTCATGTAAAATTTGGTCGGACTTTCGATCAAGTTGGGTGCCAAGCAACACCGCATGATCTCGAAAGGTAATGGGGTTCAACAACCCACTCATGGACCCTATCCATCCACAGTTACCGCGTAGCTATAATCTTTCGTTCGCACAATGCTCTCGAGTTAACCTAGGGTATGGTCAACTGTCAAACCCTAGATGGTCAACTCACTTGAATCAGACTCCGTTGTACAATATCCGAAAACACATTTTCTGATATTGTGTCTGCTCTGGCCAAAGACTCCTGTGGATCTATTCTAGCGCATTCTCTCTCTAGTTACCTGAGAGCGAACGATCCTCTATTGAACATACAATCACCTTCGAAGGTCTTCCGCTGTACCCGATCCTTAACTATTAGAAATCTCGTGGATTGGGATTCGTAAGCCAAGGTCAAATCCTAGAAGTCCACTGACAAGCTATCTTTGGTGTCTCAAGTTCAAGGACCAACCATGCCACTTGACGATGAATCAAGCCGATTGACAGTCAGGTGAATTACCATTCGGCGATTCATATCGAATCAGTTCAGTGAACTCATTCCCCAATGACCACCTACAGGTTCACCATTGTGTCTCCACACATGTGACTAACGAGATCAATCACCCTCATCATATGAGTTGGAATAACCTGTACTAGTCTTTCTAGATGTTTGATGTCCTCTTTAAACATCCTATGACTAGGAACAATTCAGAATATGTGTTTATAGGTCATCGGTCTCATTATTATGATCTCATCATAATCCGATGACCGTTGCACACATTCATGGACTTCATTATGCGCAATAATAATAAACATGACAATCTACATAATGTATACCATTTATTATTGAACCAGATTGAAATAGGTGCCTCGTGATTGGCTTGAAGGCCACCTATATCTATCAGTTAGATGCCTCACGGCTCATTTGAAGACGAGAGATGATTGGCGTGATTATCTGAACTTCTTGGACCTGGAAAAGTTCATCTTTGTTCCAATGATTCTCAGAGATCTGGAATTTACAACAAGGGCTTCAAAAGATCGTGAACTTTGGCTAATCGGTCCTGATGACTTGATCTTATATCAAGGTCACCGCTGCCACCTTCAGATCGAAATTCCAAGGCAAATACCACTTCCCACGTTACATATTATGTTGATCGTACCAACGCACACTGGGTATGCGAGGGAAGCGAAGGCGACGGAATGACTCCGTCGTGCATGGCGCCCCCATTCCAGATTCACTAAGACTCGAATTGATGTAGCAGAAACTCCTGAGATCGTGGAAAAATATGTCAAATATTTAAAAAATGTCCATCCTGCTATTTCTGCTTTTTTTATGGGCCGCAGAGCCTTAGAATGATGTAATCATTGTTGATTTGCTTGAATGATTGAATAAATTAATGATTTGAAATTCGTTCCTAAAGAAATATGCAAAAAGCCAATGTACGGACGGGAAATGGGCGGCCACGAGCCTGGCCGTCAGCTGATGCGGACGGCCACGCGCCAGGCCGTCGGCCGGTGCGGAGCCACGCGCCCAGCCGTTGGCGGGCACGGGTGGCCATACGCCCAACCATCGGCGGGAGCAAGAAACCACGCGCCCGGCCATCGACGGCACGGGCGGCCACACGCCTGGCCGTCAGCCAGTGTAGGCCACGCCCCGCTCCATACTTAAACTCTTTTCTCTCCCTTTCTTTCAAACTCGTTCCTCCTCTGCTTTCTTCTTGAACTTTTCTCTTCATGTCTTCTCTTCCACTTCCCCCAACTCTTCCATGGCTCGTGTTCGTTTTCTTCAATTTCTTAGGAGGCGCCATGGGGACGATGAAGATGAAGGAGAGGTGGCGGCGATCGGCGACGGCCTGGATGGAGGACGTGACGACCGTGGCAGCGATCGTCACGGCGGCGATGAGAGGGAGGAAGAAGAGGGAGGCGCGGAGGGGAGAGAAGAAGGTGAAGAGGGAAGGGAAGAAGGAGAAGAAGATGAAGAAGAAGGTGAAGAGGGAAGAGAAGAAGATGAAGAAGGGGAAGAGGAAGATGGTGGCGAGGAAGAGGGAGAGGAAGACGGCGGCGATGAGGGAGGAGACGGAGGCGAGCAAGAGGCGACTCCGAAAAAGAAGGTAAGAATTTTGTTTACTTTTAGAAGAGGAGGATCAAACGGCTGGCTCGGCGGCCGCCCGCCTTAGCGGACGGCCAACAACCTGGCCGCCCACCTTGGCGAATGGTGTCGGATCAAAGTTTTTAAAGAAAATAATTTTTTTGTTTGTTTTGTTGGATGTGCAGGGTCCCAGAGAGTTCGTGGCAGGGTATCGTGGGATTTTGTATGGGCCTAGTATCATGCTTTACCGGATCCTCTCCGACGTTAGGTGGATGAGTTCAGATTTGGACCACTCTTCCGGATCCGGCCATTCATGGTGGATGCACCTTTTTTAGTGGCTCTGCGAGAGCAGTGGGATGATCGCTGTCGAGCTTTCATCATGCCGTGGGGGCATATGTTACCTACACTGGAGGACGTGGCATATTTGACGGGCTTGCCGGTCGTTGGCGATCCAATGGTAGGTCCTGAACTCAGGGATTATCGGCAGCTCGCCGATCAACTTCTAGGACCTGGATGGCCGTTCTGATGAGCAGAACCTGCGGATCTTCCTCCTCTTCTTCTTCGGAAGACTGTTCTTTGCAACAGCTATGGACAGAGTCAACTTGAAGTATCTGTCGCTGTTAGAGGACCTTCAAGCAGCAAAGAAGATGGCATGGGAGGCGGCAATGCTTGGCCATCTGTTCTCTCACCTAGTGGGCTTTCGCCGAGGCTCAGGGAATCTTGGCGGGTTCACTCCTTTCCTCCAGGTAATTTTTCTTAGTCCTTGATCCCTCACATTTGCCGAATCCCTTACTGAGTGTGTCATGCAGATATGGGGGTACACTCACTTCCCCATCAGCCGTGGGACGGTCTCTGCAGATCATAAGGGATGGACTCCTCTCATGGCGCGGTGGGAGGTGATTAGAGATCATCGTCCCGTCTTATACAGCGTAGAGGACATCCGTGCCCAGCTCGACTCTTTTCCCCCTCACATAGTGAGTGATTTGTGTTAATGCCATTATCTCACGTGGACATGACTGACTTTATGCAAAACCAGGTTGTATGGATGTCTTATGCAGACGAGGATATCAGCAGTCAACCATGGGTAGCACAAGGCTTTTTCCAGTTCAAGAGGAAGGTGCCCCTACTGTGCGTGAATATCTGTGATGGCCTCTTCGTCCGAATGGCGTACCGTACCTGGGGATGGTCCCAACCTCTATTGGCGTTGCCAAATTATCCTGACATGAACCGCGACCGCCGCCGATCATCTGCCATCGGTGAAGATTGGCGAGTGATCCGGCGGGCAGAAATTGAAGTATGGCGCCGCACAGGAGACGCCCTGACAGAGGACAAGGCCTTGAGGAATAGCTGGGTGTACTTCGAGGATTATGTCAAATGATATGGGGATCGCTTGTACCTTGATGTGCGACAGGTAAGCCTCTATGACCCTTCTACTCCATCCAGTTCTCTTTTGCTGACTGATTCTTGATTTCAATAGATGCCGGAGACCGAAGCAGTGCAGCTTCTGAGGAATCAAAACACCAGCCTGATTCTCCAGCTTAGTGATATGCATAGGCAGATTCAAGAGTTGGTGAGTGATCTTTGATTTGAATCTTGTTAGATGGACTACCTCTTCTATTTACATGGTGTATGTGATGTAGAGGGGAATGGTAGCCAGCCAGGGGCGGCGAGGGGATCCTCATGTAGGATCATCATCGTAGGGGCCAGCGGCCCCGGCAGATTAAGAGGTGCGTCTGCACGATGCCCTTCACCGTGTAGAGACCCGGGAGGCAAACCTACTACAACAGGTGAGGGTTGTTCTTCTGAGTGTTCCTTTTATTGAACTTGCCTCACTCTCAGTGTTTCTTGCAGTGCCAGGAGGCTGAGGCTGCCTTAGCTAGGGCGACTGCAGCCGAGGCCCTGGCGAGGGAGCTGGAGATCATCAACCAACAACTACACGATCAAGTGATCCATGCTGAGGAGTGGGCAGCTCGAGCAGGGACAGTGGAGGGGTCCCATCCCGATGTGTACTGGGAGGGGATGATGGCCGGCCTGCGACAAGAACTCATGAGAGCTCAAGCAAAGGTGAGAGAGATTGACTTCAAGTATTGGACTCTGTGGGACCGGGTGATGAAGAAGGGACAAGATCGAGCAACGAGGTCTAGCGCTCAGAGTCCAAGAGCTCGTCCACCCATCCCTTCCCTATCGGCTGGGTTGACGCCAGCTGGGAGTTTAGCCTTCAGAGACCTTGATTCTCTACTTACTGAGGATGTGTGGAGGACTTACCAGACTGCTGGATCATCGGGTTCTAGGCCGCCGGTATCAGGTCATCGCCGCACCCGGGAGGATGATGCAGAGAGTCAGATGAGACATTTGTCTTGTGGAGGGAGAGAAGGTGAGGCCGAAGGAGAGAAGAGGGATTGATTGTTGTCACAGGGGTATGCCCCTATTTATGATGTGTAAATCTTTTGTTATGCCAATGTATTTCACTGTTGATCTTCTGGGCATTTCGATCTTCTCTTCTTCATACATGTATTTCCTGCATGTGCAACATTAAAGGGAAAACAATTAGCAGCATCTGTTTTCAGCCCCTTGCCCAAAAGAGAGCAACTACCTTTTTCCTAGCCTTCGCATAGGGTCAAGGGGCCATGTCCTACTAATCAGACAAAAGGAAGAGTAATGATGCGATAAGTAAAACTTGCAAATGCTGAGGGATATTAAGAGGTGTGTGGTGTGAATGTTTTTAATGAATGAAAACATATTTTTGATTCCGACCCCCTGGTGACTGCCCATTCTTAGACTGGTTGAATGATGAAAGGGAATGCACACTCAACTTTCCAGGTATCTTAAGCACACATCTAGGTTGATTTGGGCCTCTAGACTCCTCAAACTGACCTCGACCGGCTAAGACTCATATTGATGACAATACCGTCATGCCATGCTTAGGCTCCCAACTGCTTCCATCCACCAAGTTCGCCCAAAAAATTTTCGAGGTAAATGATTTGCCCGACCCGGGTCTCTTTCCTCACAACCTAGAAGATATAAAGAGGAACACCTTGGAACCCTAACGGTCAACCGCGCGATGCTGACCCAGAATCAGATGCCGTCGCACCCATTGGTGACGCGCTTGCATTGACCAAAGCCCAAAGTTTTGAGTGTGTTCATCGAGATTATGGCTAGGAAATTGATTCACCATAAACACGGACATTACCCTTTACCCATTTTGGACTTCTGTGATCATGTGAGCATGTGATGATTTTTAAAAACAAACCACTTTAAAATGATGTTCAGTCTTTAGACAGCTATCTCATGCTAAACCTTAGGGGAGAAAAAGTGAAGAAATTCGAAGATAAACTTCCCAGGAGGATCGACAAAATCGTTAAAAGATAGAGCTATGACAAAACGAATCCTTTTTTGACCTCTTAGATGTCCCTATTTACTTTTGATTTTTCAGGCCTTTGATAGATTTCGTGGCCAGGCACGGTCACAACCAGGGTTTTTTGATACAATTGTTTGAACCCTTTAGATTTTCTTTTCTTTGACATTTTCAAGGTTATCTGATATTCTGCCTGCGGGGACACTGCCCTCTTCACGTACTCTGGTCCTTTACATTTCATATTTGGGCCTATTTGAGGGGTTACATCTATCGGGTTGTCGGGGAACCGCAGTTTGCTGAGCTCGACCATTTAAGGGCGTCGACTGTCCTGATCAGTCGAGAGACGAAGAGCAAATGTTGCAATTGACAGTGTATTAAAGACATTGAACTCATTTTGAGAAGGTTCACTTTGAAAAAAGTGCAAATATGTGCATCTCATAATGACTATAGAGATCCATATAAAAGTAAAGCAGACACGTCCAAGGCTCTGGTGGACCAAAGTCTTAACCGAATCTTAATGATAACCCATTCTATCATGCAACTAGACCTAGTCAGGGGTTACATGGCAGTCACCAGACAGTTAGATTTTGTGTTTTTTCTAATTTTTTGTGATTTTCATTAAAGTATGTACATATTTGCAAATATTTTTTATGCTTTCTTAGATATTCAATTTTTTTGAATTCTGAAATTTTGATTTTTCTGCATTTTTATGGGTAGAACTTCTTCAGATAGACTCCATTCCAAGGGTGAGGAAATTCTTCTCCATTTTCATTGATTAAGCGATAGGCATTCCCTAAATATGTCTCCTTAATTACAAATGGACCCTCCCAATTTTCTTGCAATTTGCTCCTGGGACCAGAAGCTTTAATCATTTTTCTCTTTAAAACCATCTCCCCGATCTCAAATTTTCTTTCAAGGACTTTCTTTGCATAGAATCTTGTGATTCTATTTTTGTAAACTTGTGCATGGTCTGCTGCCATTAGTCTTCTCTCATCTAATAGTTCCAACTGGGTTAGCATGGCTTCATGATGCTCAACGTTGCTGATTTCTTGATCCAATTGCACTCTTAGTAAAGGAAGGAGGATCTCGTATAGGAGTATCGCATCCGTCTCGAACGTCAATGCATATGGTGTTTGTCCCGTAGGTGTTCGGACAGAGGTACGATACGCCCAAAGAGCCTCAACCAAGCAATCAGTCCAGTCTGAATAGTTATGAGATTTACAAGTCCTTTTGATAATTCGGATGAGAGTTTTATTAGTTGCTTCTGCTTGTCCATTTCCTTGTGGGTAGTATGGCGAAGAATGATGTAAATTGATACCATACTTACTGCACATGTCGTGGAGCTCCTAGGAAACAAATTGTGGTCCATTGACGGTGATGAAATCGCACGGTGTCCCGAACCTGGTGAGAATGTTACGCTTGATGAATTTAATCACCTTGGATGCTTTGATTTCTAGGAATGCTTCAGCTTCAGCCTATTTTGTGAAATACTCAGTGGCAGTTAAAATGAAAGATTTTCTTTTTACCTCTCCTGATCGATCTTCTAAAGGTCCTATAACATTGAATGCCCACATGGCGAATGGCCACGGGGAAACGATGGGATGGAGGGAGGATGAAGGTGCATGGATTTTGTTAGCATGTAGCTGACATTTTAGGCACCTTTGAACAAACATAGTGCAGTCTGCCTCCATTGAATGCCAGTAGTAGGATTTGAGAAGTTTTTGAGCTAAAGCGCAGCCATTTACATGACCCCCGCATTCGCTAGAATGAGTAGCTTTAAGGATCTGAGAAATTTCAGCATTATCTAGACACCGAAGGAGTATTCCAGTGAAAGACCTTCTATAGAGTAACCCGCCTAAAGTGAAGTAGCATTGGGACGCTCGGCGGATGGCCTTACGGTCCGAAGCCGTAGCATAGGCCGGGAAAATTCCATCTTGGAGGAAATTCAGGATGTCGAAAAACTAAGGATTTCCATCGTCCCAGTCAGGAGTGAGTTCCTCAGTAACGACAGAGACATGTACAAATGGGAGAAGAAATTGTTGGAACCATGGATCCCCAAAAGAGGGAGAATCTTGCTTTCGTATAGTGATGGTTTATGAATTCCTAGTGAGGGGAATTTCTAGGGCTGATGACAAGGAAGCTAAGGCATCAGCTAGGATATTCTGTGATCTACGCACATGAACATATGTGATCTTCCTAAACTGCCTAGCCAAAGAACTCACTAGTTCTTGATATGGCTTCAACTTAGGATCTTGGGTTTGCCCACGGTTTGGCGAAGGACTAACTGTGAGTCTCCAATAATTCTCAATTCTCCGATTTTAAGAACCAACGCCAATTTTAAGCCACTTAGGAGACCCTCATATTCGGCAACATTGTTTGTCATCGGGAAGGATAATTGACAAGCATGTGGAATACTTACCCCTTCTAGAGATACAAGGACCGCTCCTACCCCACTGCCTTGAGAGTTAAGTGCCCCGTCGAAGTGGAGGATCCAGGATGGACTATCATCTATCATCATATTCAACTCTTCATCTGGGAATTCATTGTCAGTTAGTGAAAATGTAGGGAATGGGTGGTGAGCTAGGTGCTCGGCAATTGCTTGCCCCTTAACAGCCTTTTGATTCACGTAGGTGATATCAAATTGGTTCAAAAAGGTATGCCGTCACACCAGTCTATCCGTTACAACTGGCCGCTCTAGTAAGTATTTTATCGGGTCCATTCTGGCTAGAAGTTTGACCTCGTGGGCAAGGAAATAATGCTTCAATTTCTACACTACCCAGACGACAGCTGCACATGTCTTTTTCGTAGCAGTATAACGTCTTTCAGCATCATTAAACAACTTGGAAAGGTAATATACTGCTCTTTCTCTCTTCTCGTCATCTAGTTTGATCAATACTGCTCCAGCTGATTCCTCAGTGGTGGAGATATAAAGTAGTAAAGGCCGCCCCAGGATGGGAGCCATAAGAACTGGTAGGTTGAGGAGGTAACTCTTCAAGTCATCGAAGGCTTTTTGACACTTATCGCTCCAATCGAACTTTGCTCCTCTTTTTAATAAATCGTAAAAAAGTTTACATCTCAGAGAATGTTGAGATATGAACCGTCTAATGAACTATAAACGGCCAATGAGTCCCCTTACATCCCTGACATTCCTAGGAGGAGGCATTTCCGTTATCGCCTTCACCTTGTCTGGGTCTACTTCAATCCCTTGCCTGCTTACCATGAACCCTAGCAATTTTCCCGAGGAGACACCGAATACACACTTCTTCAGGTTCATTTTTAGTTGGTGCTCTCTTGACCTTTGCATTACAGCTCTAAGTACTTGAGCATGCTCCTTCCTTGTCCTGGATTTCACTAAGATGTCATCTATATAAACCTTCATGTCAGTGTGAACCATGTTATGAAAGATTGCCATCATTTCCCATTGGTAAGTGGCTACAGCATTCTTAAGCCCAAACGGCATGACCATGTAGCAATAGGTTCCCCACGGGGTTATGAAGGATGTCTTCTCTTGATCTTCTTTAGCCAGTCGGATTTGATTATATCCTGAAAACCATCCATGAAAGACAACATTTCGTATCCAGCAGTGTTATTGACCAACAAGTCTATATAAGGAAGTGGGAAATCATCCTTTGGACAAGCCTGATTGAGGTTATGGAAGTCTATGTAAACCCTAACCCTTCCATCCTTTTTTGCCATGGGAAAAATGTTAGCTACCCACTTAGGATATAGCACTATCCGAATGAACTTGGCCTTGTGTAATTTATCAACCTCTTCTTTCACCTTTAATGCTAATTCAGGATATAGCTGTCTCAATTTTTGCTTCATAGGTTTTGCATCAGATTTGAGGACTAGCCAATGTTCCTCAAGTTCTCTGTTCAATCCAGGCATATCCTCATATGACTAAGCGAACCCATCAGGATACTCTTGAAGTACGGCTGTTATGGACCTCTCTTCTTCTTGCCTAAATTTGGCACTGATTAGCACTATCTTCGGATCCTTCTCAGTTCCGAGGTTGACTTCTTTAGTGGGTTTATCGACAGGAGACGAAAGCTCATCAAACCGTCTCATCCCACTTACAAATGGTTCGGCCAAGTCATCGTCCTCTTCATCTTCACTAAGCTCAAATACTCCTAAGCCATCATTGCAAGATTCAATTTCCAAAAGTTCTATTGGCTCAGAGATGACTCCTAACTGAAGAAATTCATTGACCCCTTTCAAATATTTACATCTATTTGCTAACTCCTGGACTAAGAAAGATGGAACTTGTTTATCCCTACAATTCCTAGATAAGGAGGAAGCTATCCTAATTCCTAAGCTACTATGTACATGACTCGGTGAATGAGTCAGGCTTGTCCCAGATGGGACAAGGGTGGATCCTTGGGACAAATATCCAACGACAGTGGAATTGCCCCAACATACAGGCTCCTCAAAGGTGACCTCGCATCTTTTTGTATAGGAATTGGCCTTTTTTTTTTTTAGTGATCATATGCTTCGAACATGAAACATTCAGGAGAATGTGCTACGACTGGTGTAGGGAGCATAGGAAAGGAAGGTGGGTGGAATAAGAAAGGGATGAACGCAGCAGGTGTCGGTTCATCCTTGACCAGAAATAACCCTTCCTGTGGGATGTTTGGTTCATGAAACAATGACCTTGTGCCAAAATCTCCTTCACTTTTTTCTTGAATTTCCTCACTCTTTTCTTTCAGTTCATCTTCTATCCTGAGTAATTTCTGACTTCTCTTCACAAAATGGTCCATAAGAGACCGCTTTCCAGTTCTCTGAGTTGGTTTAGTTGGCAAGTAGCCTAGTCCGAACCCCCCAATAATAGGGTTTTCTGAAATAGGTTCTCGGATTCCTTGTTCCCCTTTACCTAATCTAGATCCTGAATTATACCCTATCTTATCCATGAGTTGCCAACCTATGCTAGGACAGGGCCTGGGGTGAGAGCTGACTGACGAAAGGATGGGTTCTTTGCCTTTTCTAGAGGTTATCATAGATGGAATTTGTTCAGCTGATACTCAGTCCAGTGACTCAATATAGGGGGTGCTTTTGATTTTCACAATCTTCCCGTTATATGGGAACTTATAGCACTGGTGGTTGGTGGATGGGACTCCCAAAGTCTGATCCATCCAAGGTCTCCCTAAAATAGCATTGTATATGGGCTTAACATCCAAAATGTAGAACTCCGAAATCATGGCCATTGGGCCAATTTCCAACTGGAGGAAGATTTTACCGTCAGCTGGACTTTGAGAGTTATCATAGGCCGAGACCATCATGGAGGTGGACTCAATCTTCTCTGGATCGATTCCTATCTTCTTGAGGGTTTTGAGAGGACAAACAATGATTGAGGCTCTAGTATCTAATAGGATGGAGTCTACTGAGTGGCCATTGAGGGAGGAAGTTAGGCACAAGGGAAGGGATCGGCACTCAGGGGGAGCTAGATCCTTATCCGAGAAAGATATCATGGGTGCTTGAGTGACTGAGAGAATGGCATTCGTGACTCCTTCGATAGGAAGATCCTCATTAACTGTGATTCTTTATAGGAAATTGAACAATGTCTCCCTATGCGTTGAAGATCTTCATATCAGTTCTAGAACTGAAATTTTGGCAGGAGTCTTTCCCAAGTGCTGGAGGATGTCATATTCGGATTGAGTAATCCCTCCAGGTGGAATTGATTTTTCTTGAGAGTCCGAGGTTGACTTGGAGGAATGATGCGGTTTTTTAGTGTAACACTTATTGGACTTGGATCTGTTGCTAGATTTGATTTCAGAGGTGATTTCATTGGATTAAATTGGGTCAACGAACCTAACTTTAAGGTAGGACATAGGACAGATAGAGGAGATTCATCAGCTGTGATTGAAGGGACTTGGACAAGAGTGACTGGCTTGATGATGATTGATGGTTCCTTAGGTCTAATCAGGATCAAAAGTTTATCTTGAAAGATTGTAGAAGTTTATGGAGTAGTCTTTTCAGTCTCATTCAGCTAAGTGAGAACTTGATGTTGTATCCCAGATCCTTTATATTCCCAATATTGCTCCCTACGAATTATTCTTGGTTCCAGATCTTTGATCAAGGTGTTGATCTTTCCTTGGGAACTAGACGGATCTTGAACTGTTTGGTGAGAGGGTAATGGGTCCTTCACAATTCCTAGTTCCTTCTTAGCCCTTAGAGTCTCAATTGCCTTTTTTATGTCCTCCCAGTTAATCCTACCTTCATCATTCAGATCATATACCCAATCCCTAAAGGTGAAGCAATTGTAAATTGTGTGTCCTGGAATCCTATGGTACGGACAGTACCTGGACGTGTCCGTATTGCGTGGAACGCCTTCTCGTTGTGGTGGGAGTTGGATAGCATTGCAAGCTAGCAAGGCATAAAAGATGCCTGCTAACGATTCTGGCAAAGGTGGGTATGATGTGCGTTTGGCCATAGGACGACTATAATTAGTCGAGGGAGGAACCACTGAGTACTACTTCTGATTGGACTGAGCATCAGACCTGGGTTGGGAATTGGGGAACCTGGTTGGCTATCCTAGTGTGCTTATTTGCTCATTGATGGTGACTCCTTCTGTGGTGGGAGTCGGTGTAGGTGCTTAGAATGACCGTGTGATTATCATGAAATATCTATGTTGTTTAGGTGTAAACTAACCTATTAAAAACAGCAACTAAAGTGCAGTGATCGCCAGAAACTTTTAACTTAAAAAGTTTCAAAAAGAGATATGATCGCCTACCTTTCAAACGCGGAAGATTGAGTCCTTGGTTCCCCTTCCTCAGCCGGCTGAAGAAAGAGAGCCCTTTCTTTGTTCTTTTGTTCTTGCTGTGGAATTTGAGGTTGAGGATCGTCTAGAAGTTGTGCCTGATTTCCCCCTTTTGATCTCTTGTTGTTGTTGAGTGTAGCAGAGACAGAAACAAAATAAAGAAGAATGATGATGAGAATTTAAGTAGAAGTAGTATCTGAACTAATCATGATGTTAAGCATATTTAAAATAGCAAACTCACTTTTTTAATGGCTTTGAAACCCCTTAAATTAAGTAGGTTTTTGAAAGATTATGCTGTGGTATGTGTTTGCATGAAGTGAATATGAAAAATGAAATTAATGAAATGAATGCAGTAATGAAAAACTTATGCCCAGTCGGTTGAAGCTTTGAAAGGATGAAGATCTTGAAAAGACGCCGTCTTCTGGGAATGGCAGCGCTCCGGCGTTACGACGTTGTTTCAATCTTCAACTCGCTATAACGCTATGGCTCAACTCAACTCAATTCTCTTCTTTCTCTTTTTTTTTTTTTTTTTTTAACTCTTCAACATGCAGGGTATTTATAGGCATTTCTTGCGTTCGAGATTAACATAGAAAAATCCCGAATTTATCCATCTTAACCGACAGATAAATACTGATTAATTCATCTTCATCTGTAATTATCTAAAACGCGTCCACCTTGGCTGACGCCTTTCAGATTAATTAAGATAAGGATAAATATCCGGGAAAACTTATCTTTATCTTTATTAGGTAAAACGCGTCCACCTATGTAGACGTCTTTTAGACTAATTAAGATAAGGATAAACATCCGGAGGAGAAGTTAAAATAGCTTAGGAAACCTAAAATGCGTCGACATTAACAGACGCCTTTTAGTTAATTAATTAATTAATTAAAATTCAAATTTAATCGTTAAAACATGAATAAACTCTAAATGGCGTCCACTTAGGTCGACGTCTTTTATAATTCTTCATATTTTAACTCAAATTTGAGCTAAAATAAATTCAATTGATTAACTTAAACACATCTGTTAAACCCGACACTTAAAGATTAATAAAAATTAATTAATGATTAATTATCAGACCATTTTGAGGCATTATTATATGATATGAAATTTATTCGAAATGACGTCAAAATTAGCGTGTCTACAGTCGGTGTGGCTTTCTTGTTCCTATTCATGTTCTCGAAGAACGAAGGCAAGGTGGAGTCCTAGATCTGTGACTGAATCACCCGGGCTGAATTATGCAATTGGGCAAACGTCTGAAGTTCCCTAAGCATGAGTGTAAGGACTGAGGTTTCGGATCCGATTATTGGGTCGGTTTCGGTGTCGGACCCCTTAGTTTGGGCCCTTGTGGGGCTAAAGCATAAGCTCTTTTTCGCGTCGACTTTGCGAGACGCGATTTTGAACGGCGTCGGCCTCGGGGGACGTCATTTAGGAGCTTTGCAGAGGTGTTGCGTGGACAGGGCATGGGGATGCGTGTGCACGGCCCCGATCGTGTCGTCTGAATGGCGTTTTGCATGGACGACGTGATTCAGAGATCTTCCAGTGTACGACCTGCGTCCTGTCGTCTGAATGGCGTCTTCTTAGAACGATGCGATTTAGGCGAGTTTCAATTGATGTTCCGAAGCCCTCCATCTTTTCCCTCATTCTCTCCATTTCTCTCTCTCTCCCCCCCCTCCCCTCTGAACACCTCCGACGCCCCCTTCCCCGTCTCCTTCCCTTCCTCTCCCCATTCCTCCTCTTCCTCCACTCCATCAACCTCCTACCCATTACCACTACCACCACCATCTCCTCCGTGGCGCATTTCTCTCCGGACGGCAGCCGACGTCCTTGAGGAGTGACGACGTCCACGGCGGTACCGGCAGTAGCTTGTGGCGTGGCGGTTCGACGGCTAGGAGTTCGGGGGAGTTCAAGTAACCGGTAGGGTGACAATCCTCATGATGTTTTGTTTAAAACCATGATTTTTCCGCTTTGAAGCATGCAATATGTATAGATGCTTCTGGGGTAGAAAGCATGTTCTAAGGGGTTCTTTATGAAGACGATTAGGCTTCTCCTCTACCTTCTCCATTTTTGATGTTTTGTGCGATTCGGAAGAGAAATCCCACTTTGTGACTTGGGGGAGGCCGGAGGGGGGAACCTGTTGGCAAGTGCTAAATGGCATCTGGCGACAGCGACGCCATTTTAAATGGCGGTTGCCACCCGAGACGCGATTTAGCCCAGCTTGTTCCGAAGCCTGATCAGTGGGATTCTGTCTCTATCTTAAATAGCGTCTAGTGACAGCGATGCCATTTTAAATGGTGTCTGCCAGGGACGACGAGATTTAGGCCATCTTCCAAGGCTAGTTTTTGTGTGAACAAGTTTAGGGGTCTTGAATGACGTCGGCTACGGACGACGCGATTCAAGACAGAACCTCATTAATTTATGCAATTAACATGTGTTTACATTGTTAGATAGTTTGGTTAAATGCATGCTTGAAAACGTACTTCGAAGACAAGGATTTCTACGTGATTGGATCGCACTTTGTTGTGTTTTGTGCAATCGTGGACCTAGAGTAATAGTTGTTAGCGCTTAGGCATCCTGTGTCGGTGTGGGAGTGACACAGCGCCGGTGTGAGAGTGGTGGGGTGACGCCTAGAGAGAGGGTCACCTAGTGTACCCTGGGGTATAGCTAGTAACGGTGTGGGAGTGGTACATTCGGAGTGTCACTCATACTGGGGGAAGCAGAACCACCTTGAGCCAGGTCAGGCCGGAGTAGCCAACACGCTATCCGAGTGGTGTTGTTTGGTCTCAGCGGGTCGGTGTTTTCCGCGCTCGATCGTGTGACTTGTGTGTTTAGCCGAAACGCTGGTTGTGGACTCCATGGTAGAGTGGTTTCAGAGTTATGTTTACTGCTTTATTTAAATTGTCTTTATTCATGTTGTTGCACTTGTGGGTGCGTGAGTGGGTGGTGGGGATCGAAGGATCCCTACTGAGTCTATTTCGATGAGACTCATCCCCTGTGATTTTTAGGTGAGGGTTCTAGATAGGTGTAGCGAAGAGGGTTTTGTCTCGAGTTGCGCGCCAGCAGCCATCGTTCCGGGGTATGCCCCGATGTAGTTGTTATTTTTTTCAGGCCTGTACGTTTAATTACTTCTTTTTTTTAGTTGGAATATGTAATTATTTGCTGAGTCAAGTTGAATTGTAATAATTTTTAATTCATGTACTTCCTTTACAATTCAATGTGATGTGGATGTTTAGCTTAGTTTATCATTTATTTCCCAGACTTATCGAGATCCTAGTTTGGCTCCAAATTTTAATGATTCGGTACCCATTTAGTAATCGAATCCCCGATTATAGGGTGGCGGGTCGTTACAGCCTAAATCCCCATTAATCATCAAGGTGCCAATATGAAATGGTCAAAGGTCGGAGGTCGTGGCTGCGGCAGTCGCCAGAGTAGGGAGTGATCAGAGTAGTGGGAGGTGAGGGTCGCTAGTGGAGGAGATCGTGGGAAGACGAAGTCAAGCTGAAAGTGGGAGGATGGACGGCCAACCTATTTGCCTTCTTCTTTCATGGAAGTGGTACAGCTGGCCTTCCGAGAAGGTGGAAGGCCACCAAGTTGGCCTTCTGCGAAAAGGTGGAAGGCGGAGCAGTTGGCCTTCTGCGAAAAGGTGGAAGGCAGAGCAGCTGGCCTTCGGGGAAGGTGGAAGGCCACCAAGTTGGCCTTTCGCGAAAAGGTAGAAAGCAGCAAGTGTTGGTTAATGGGCTTGACCACTAATGGACTGAATGATGGGCTAAAAGAGGTGGGCTAAGGTGATGAGTAAATGTTAATGGATTAAGATGATGACGAGTATTTTATGACCATAAGGATGTCCAAAATCGGGTGTCTACAAAACCTACTCATAATACTTAAAACATAGGCCACATCCGGTCTTATACAAAGCATAACATACATGATAGATCTTATGGCATAGGCATAGGAAACTCTATCTATGCGTGCCCTCTCTGTTGCAGTCTTTGAAGATTGTTCTTTTGAGAGATAAATTTCATATATCATCAATATGTGATTTCTCTTGAAATTTTTCATACCAAACTTTTTGACAATGGTGTCTATGTACATGGATTGGGTTAATCCAAGCATCCTTTTTTATCTATCCCTATAGATCCATATTCCCAATATGTAGGATGCTTTTACCAAATCCTTTATAGAGAAATTCTTTGACAGACATACCTTTATTGAGGATAACATTGCTACATCATTTCACATAAGAAAGATGTCATCTACTTAGAAGATCAGGAAGGTGATTGAACTCCCACTAGTCTTGTTGTACATACAAGACTTGTCTTCATTCTTAATGAGGTCATAAGATTTGATAGTGTCATCAAATCATATGTTTCATCTCCGAAAAACTTGCTTTAGTCTATAAATAGATTTTTGAAGCTTGCACACTTTATTTGGAAACTCCTTGGATATGAAACTTTCTAGTTGTATCATATACACCTCTTTCTCAAGGTTTTCATTGAGAAAGGAAGTCTTCATGTCCATCTGCCAAATCTCATAATCATAGTTTACTTCAATGACAAGAATTACTATGATCAACTTTATCATGGCGACTAGTAAGGAAATCTCGTCATAGTCAATTCTTTGCCTTTGACGATAGCCCTTTACTACCAATCTCGTTTTATAAGTGTAGATTCGTCCATCTGCACCAATCTTTTTCTTAAAGATCTACTTGCATCTAATGGGTACAATACCCTCGGGCAAGTCATCCAAGTTTCAAACTTGGTTGGTATACATGGACTGCATTTCAGAATTCATGACTTTTCGCCATTTCCCAACTTCTGGACATTCAATAGCCTCCTGATAGGTCTTAGGATCATCATCCTCATCATTAGGGTACCTTAGAGTCACGTTCAATGATATGCCCCACATATCTCTCGGGTTGTCTAGATACTCTACCAAACCTATGAGGCTCTTGTATGTGCTCCTGAACATGCTCCAGAACTGATGGCTCATCCAATGAGGCCGAAGCAATTTGTAGGTCTGGAACCTCTTTCAGAACTACATTACTCTCAATGTCCTCTTATAGAAGGTACTCCTCTTTTAGGAAGTTTTTTTGTTTACAAACATCCTTTGTTCGCCAATATAGTAAAAGTAGTACTCAAAAGTTTTCTTTGTATATCCCACAAATTTGTATTTATCAGTTATAGATTCCAACTTGTCTGGATCATGCCTTTTCACTTGGGCAAGACAACCTCAAACTTTAACATGTTTAAATTTCGGTTTCCTGTCCTTCCATATCTCATATGGAGTAGAGGTCACAGACTTTCTAGATAAGCTATTCAGTAGTATGTAGCTGACTCAAGTGCATACCCTTAAAGAGATACTAGTAAACCTGAAAAGCTCATCATAGATCGTACCATGTTCAACAAGTTCTACTTCCTCCTTTCTGATACACCGTTCATCAGTGGTGTATAAGGAGGGATTAGTTGAGAGAGGATATTATTATCCTTTAAGAACAATGTGAAATTAATACTCAAGTATTTTCCTCCCCGATCCGATCGGAGAGCTTTAATACTCTTTCTTGTTCGCTTCTCAACTTTACTCTTAAATTTCTTGAACTTCTTAAATGCTTCCAACTTGTACTTTATTAAATACACATAGCCGAATCTTGAGAAGTCATCGATGAACGTGATGAAGTAAGAGAAGCCACCCTTAGCTTGGGTAGACATAGGTCCACATACATCTCAATATATGAGTTTTAAAATGTCCTTGGTACATTCTCCATGTTCGGTAAATAAAGACTTTGTCAATTTTTCCATAGGACAAGACTCACATGTTGCAAACAATTCATAATCGAATGCAGCTAGATATCTATGTCTATGCAACTTTTGCAATCTGTCTTCGCCAATGTAACCAAGTCTACAACACCGCAGATAGGTTTGGTTCACACTGTCCTTGCTCTTCTTAAGATCCGTGCCAAGGGGAAGATTATAAATAGAATCATCTAACATGTATAAGCCATTGACTAGTTTTGCAAAAGCAATCAACTTATCATGCAAATAAACAAAACAACCATTATTCACAATAGTAAATTTATACCATAATAAATCTTCATATGGTAGTTTGAGGTTCGCTGTCCCCACAGCAATCGTCGCAATCTTTACGCTATTTCCTAGCCTCAAATCCACCTCGCCCTTGCTTAGCTTGCATCTACTTGTCAGCACCTACACATCATTGCAGATATGAGAATTACATCCAATATCCAATACTCAAAACGTAGAATCTCTGAAAGACAAGTGTATATCTATCACATAGATACATGAAGCTTCTGGTTGCTTTACCTTTTTTTGAGCTTTATCTTTGAGGTACCCTCCGTAGTTCCTCTTCTAGTGACCCTTCTGGTGGTAGTAGAAGCAGTCACCCTTCTCAGTTACCTTTGCCCTTGTCCTGCACTGACTTTGGCTTGTTTTATTTCTTAGTTTTGCCTTTCTTAAAGGCTGGTGATGTCTTCCTCTTCTTGTTGGTCTTACGAACTAAGAGGATATTGGGCTTTTCCTTCACAAGATTTTCCTCAGCAATTTTCAACATATTAAGTAGCTCAGCAAGTGTTGTATGTATCTTGTTCAGGTGAAAGTCCACAATGAACTGTGCATGTGAGGCTGAAAGTGAGGAAAGAACAAGGTCAGTATGCATCTTCTTGGGGAGTAGAATCTCAATAGCATCCAACCTCTCTATCCACTCAATCATCTTCAGCACATGGTTCTGCACTGAAGACCTTTCTGTCATCTGAGCCTTGAATAGATTTTTAAATATCTCATACCTTTCAATTCTACTCAGCTCCTCAAAAAGCTCCTTCATATGGAGAAAGATGGCCATGGCATCTATATTTTCATACTGCTTTTGCAACTCATTGCTCATAGAGGCAAGCATATAACATTGAGACAAAGTGGAATCTTCCTTCCACTTCTCATATGTTATCATCTCTGTCTCAGGGGCATCCAATGCTGGTTTAGCAAGAGATTCATCTTCTATGATATAGGCTATCTGCTCATATCTGAGGACAATCTTCAGGTTCTTGAGTCAATCTGAATAGTTCGGGATTGTCAAATGGTTGACATCCAGCATACTATGAAATGGGTTATTTGACGACATTCTCGCATACAAGAGATAAGAATTTAAAGTTAGCATATGTTCAATTATTAAATTATAAAAAAAGATTCTAATTTTTGACAGACTGTATAACCCTTATCATATACAGAACGGGAGGCGCTAACAGTCTCCTAGTGAAGATCAAAATCTCACTGACTTATATTATAGCTTTGTGGATAGCACAACAAACTAAAATACAATTAGTGAGCGCCCATCTCATGGGACTTGCAACTCCTTGCAATATTCAATCGTGCTTCGGTCCCTAGAGCTATAATGGCCTTGTGAATAGCACAACAAACCATTAAAGTCCAGTCTAAGCATTACCTACGTGATGAGTATAGATTAGGATGCAGTCCTTGTGGATAGCACAACAAACTGTACCGTATCTCTATCCCGTATAAAGGCATATCATGTCATAACTTTAGCCTCTCCTTCCAATTAGATAGGCCTTGCAGATAGTACAACTGTAACGACCCGCCACCCTATAATCGGGGATCCGATTACTAAATGGGTACCGAATCATTAAATTTGGAGCCAAACTAGGATCTCGATAAGTCTGCAAAATAAATGATAAACTAAATTAAGCATCCACATCACATCGAATTGTAACAGAAGTGCAGAGATTAAAAGTTATTACAATTCGACTCAACTCAGCAAATAATTACATACTCCAACTGAAAAAGAAATAATTAAGCGTAGAGGCCATAAAAGGAAATAACAACTACATCGGAGCATACCCCGGAACAGCGGCTGCTGGCGCGCAACCCAAGGCAGCACTCTCCTCGCTACGCCTGCCTGGAACCCTCACCTGAAAACCGCAGGGGGTGAGTCTTATCGAAAAAGACTCAGTAGGGATCCTTCGATCCCCATCACCCACTCACACACCCAGAAGTGCAGTACACAAATATAGGCAATTTAACTAAATAAAGTAGTAACACAATTTCGATATAAAACGCACGCATTTATAACTGTAACATGTATGATTCTGAAACTACTACAAAGTCCACAACTAGCGTCTCGGCTAAACACACAAGTCACACGACCGAACGCGGAAAACACCGACCCACTGAGACCAAACATCAACCCCTCAGATAGCACACTGGCTACTCCGGCCTGACACGGCTCAAGGTGGTCCTGCTTCCCCCATCACGAGTGACACTCCGAATGTACCACTCCCACACCGGTACTAGCTATACCCCGGGGTACACCAGGTGACCCTCTCTCTAGGCGTCACCCTACCACTCCCACACCGGTGCCGTGTCACTCCCACACCGACACAGGATGCCTAAGCGCTAACAACTGTCACTCTAGGTCCACGATCGCACAAAACGTAACACGGTGCGATCCGATCACGTAAAAATCATCGTCTACGAGTATGATTTCAAGCATGCAATCAACTATCAATGTAAACTAATGTTAATTGCAGGAATTAATGAGATTTTGTCTTGAATCGCGTCGCCCAAGGCCGACGTCATTCAAGCCTCCTAAACTAGTTCATGTCAAAGTGGGCCTCGAAATATGGCTTGAATCGCGTCGTTCAAACGGGTCGCCGTTCAAAAGGCGTCGCTGTCCCTAGTCGCCTGATAACAACAGAAACAGAGATAGGCCTCGGGATGATATGACTTAAAACGCGTCGTGCACGGAAGTCGCCGTTCAAAAGGCGTCGCTGTCTCTGGACGCTACTCAATCCAGAGACAGTCTATTATTTGGGCTAAATCGCGTCATGGGTGGAAGCCGTCTTTCTAAAAGGCGTCGCTGTCCTCCGACGCCATTTAACCCTCACAGACAGGTTCTTCCTCCGCCATCCCCCAATCCACGGGACGGGATTTCCTCTCCAAAATCGCACAAAAGACCACAAAGTAGAGGAGGAGGAAAAGAACCTAAATACCCATTAAAAACTCCCAATTTCTCATTTCATACAATTAGTGTTTTCACCCCAAAAACCCCTAAACATGCTCCAAAGCAGGAAAAAAAACATGGTTTTAAACAAAATACAACGGGGATCATCACCCTACCGGTTCCTTGAACTCCTCCGAGCTCCAAGCCGCCAACCCGCCTCGCCACACGCCGCCGCCGGTACCGCCGTGGACGTTGTAGGCGCCCGGAACGTCCCCCGCCGCGGCTGCGGGCTTCGGGCGAGGGTTCCTCTCCGTTCGTCTTAGCACTGTGGCGATTTAAAGGGGGTTAGAAAATAAAGGATGTGATCGCCAGGAGCATTACCTTACGGTCCCTGTGCTCCGCAGGATGGTGGGGATGTGATCGCGTTTTGTGGGAGCGGGAGATGCTGGTTCCTCCTTCTCTTCCTCCGACCGGCCAGAGGAGGAGAGCTCGATAGTGCACGCGCAAAATCTGGTAAGAACCCCTGAAAAGAGAAGACAGACAAAGAAAAGACAATCACCCAATTAGAACTGTGACATGTAGGAACCGTTCATGCAAACATAAAAATTAACTAAAATTAGAGGGAGACACACCGGATGGGTGTTTGAGAGGGAAGGTGACCATATGTTATGGCCACCCACCTCCCGATTTTTGTTTGGAACCTCTGGGGGTAAAAGGTGATAAGTCATTCTAGGATGTATGCATGCAGATAAGTGCTCGTATGTGAAGAGTGAAATGATGTGTTGTAGGTAAAAAGAGAGTAAAAATGGGAGGATGTTACGGCATTGATGGAAATTGAAAATGCAATGAAGTGAAAAAGGTAAAAAGTAAAAGAGGGTTAGGAAGACAAGCCCATTTGGAGTGACGTTCCTCCTGAAACAGCCTTCTGACTCTTTGCCCGCTCGACTCCTCAAAGCCGACCCGCTCCGAGGAAGAAAACTCCTTCTTAATCCCCTTCCAACCCCTCCGACGCAACCCCCTTGCTCGAGGGAACCTGGGGGGTTTAAATAGATGAAGGAAAAAGTAGGAGAAAATAGGGGTCTAAATCCCCGTAAATCAACCTTCAGCCAATAGGAAGTGGTCAAGGGTCGGAGGTGGTGCGCGCGGTAGTCGACGGAGTGGGGAGTGGTCGGAGTAGTGGGGGACGAGGGCGGCGAGTAGAGGAGATCGTGGGGAAGACGGAGTCAAGGGGGTGGTTAAGGAGTGGACGGCCAGGTGACATGCCTTCCATTCTTGTAGTGGAAGGCAGCCCGGCTGGCCTTCGAAGGGAGTGGAAGGCGAGGGGTGGCCTTCGAAGGAGGCGGAAGGCAAGGGGTGGCCTTCGAAGGAGGTGGAAGGCAAGGGGGCTGGCCTTCCACGAAAAGGTGGTAAAAAGTGAAAAAGGTGACTAAAAGGTGGAAGGCGAGGTGGCTGGCCTTCGAAGGGGGTAGAAGGCAGGGGGTGGCCTTCGAAGGCGGTGGAAGGCAAGGGGGCTAGCCTTCCACGAAAAGATGAAAAAGGGTGGCCAAAAGGGTGGAAGGCGAGGTGGCTGGCCTTCGAAGGGGGTAGAAGGCAGGGGGTGGCCTTCGAAGGCGGTGGAAGGCAAGGGGGCTGGCCTTCCACGAAAAGGTGAAAAAGGGTGGCCAAAAGGGTGGAAGGCGAGGTGGCTGGCCTTCGAAGGGGGTAGAAGGCGGGGGGTGGCCTTCGAAGGCGGTGGAAGGCAAGGGGGGTGGCCTTCCACGAAAAGGTGAAAAAGGGTCTGGGCCTAGCTGGTAGTGGGCTGAGATGGCTGAAATGAGGGGATTTTGGTGATGAAGGGCTAATGATGGATTGGGTTCATGACCAAAAGGGTGGTCCAAAATCGGTGTCTACAGACGTCATTATTCCACCGGGACGTCGGCCGCCGTCCAGAGAGAAATGCGTCGCGGAGGAAGTGGTAGTGGTAGTGGAGGAAGTTGGGAGGTTAATGGAGTGGAGGGAGAGGAGGAATGGGGAGAGGAAAGCAAGGAGAGGAGGAAAGGAGCGCTGGAGAGTCGGAGGGAAGAGAGGAGAGAGAAGATAAAGGAGAGAATGAGGGAAAGGAGGGAGGGTTCACGGGGTCAAATAGAAACTGGGGAAAATGCGTCATCCAAGCCCGATGTCATTCAGACAACAAGACCGGGCCGTACTTTGACGAACCAGGGTCGTACTCTACATGGCGTCATCCATACAAGACGTCATTTAGACGATAAGACTGGGGCCGTACTCTCACGGCCCAAAGCCAGCCCACGTGGCACCCACGTAGCACAGCCTAAAACACGTCCACATTGCCCACCATGGCCCAAACTAAGGGATCCGACCCCGAAACTAACCCGATAACCAGATCCGAAACCTCAATCCTTACATTTTCCCCCCCTTAAAAGAATTTCGTCCCCGAAATTGTCTGATATAAAATAACGAGATCGAAAAATAATGGTACAAGTTCACCGGAGAACTTACGAGAAAAGGTAGGGAAACTGCTCCCGCATTTCATCCTCTCACTCTCAGGTAGCCTCGCCTCCGGAGCAATGCTGCCAAATCACCTTTACCAGAGGAACAACCTTGTTCCGAAGGACCTGTTCCCTGCGATCCTCAATACGTACTGGAAATTCTAAAAAAGACAAGTCCTCAGCGACTTCCAACTCTGAAAAGTCCAAAACATGAGATGGGTCTTGAGCATATCTCCTCAGCAAAGAAACATGGAACACATCATGCACCCCTGCAAGACTAGGTGGCAAGGCTAACTGATGCGCCCTTTCCCCAATTCGAGCAAGAATGGGAAATGGCCCAACATATCGCGGACTCAGCTTACCTCGCTTCCCGAATCTCATCACACCCTTGGAGGGTGAGACTCGGAGAAACACGTGGTCCCCAACCTCAAACTCAAGCGGTCTCCTACGGATATCTGCATAACTTTTCTGCCTGCTCTGAGCTGTAGTCAACCTCTATTGCACCACTCTGGCAACCTCAGCACACTGCTGTTTGCCTCTCGTCAATCTCAGACCAATTCACAGGAGATCGACACGGCCACCCGTACAATGCCTCATAAGGCACCATGCCGATACTAGAATGATAAATGTTGTTGTAAGCAAACTCCACTGTAGACAAGTGTTGCTCCCAAGAACCTCCCCAGTCTAGGCAACATGCCCTGAGCATATCCTCCAGTATCTGAATGGTCCTCTCCGACTACCCATCAGTCTTGGGATGATAAGCTGAGCTGAAGGCTAACTACGTGCCCAAGGCCTTGTGAAAACTCTTCTAAAATCTACAAGTAAATCTTGGATCCCGGTCTGACACGATGGATAAGGGCACCCCGTGTAGAAAGATGATCCGGTCCACAAACAACTTAGCCAACTTACCGACTGACCAGTCCTTCCTAATAGCCAGAAAGTGTGCCGACTTGGTCAATCGATCAACAATGACCTAGATCGCGGCTCTTCTGCCAGGGGACACAGGTAATCCCATCACAAAGTCCATAGTCACGTGTTCCCATTTCCATTCTGGGATCGACAAAGGCTGCAACAATCCTCCTGGTCTCTGGTGTTCTGCCTTAACCTAATAACAAGTCAGGCACCTTGCCACATAATCAGCCACATCCTTCTTCATACCAGGCCACCAAAAGTGCCTCCTCAAACAATGATACATCTTAGTCGTTCCGGGATGCACTGCGTATCTAGAACGGTGCGCCTCATCCAGGACACTCCTACGTACGTCTTCCTCGGCTGGGACATAGAGTCTGCCTCTAAATCTGACTGTACCATCATCCCACAACTCCACCTCTGGTGTCTAGAGAACCTGCAGTAACTCTGCATCTGCCCTCTGAGCCTCGATTACGGCATGGTACACTGCTGGCCTCACAGTTAAGCTGGCCAACACGGCTCTGTCAGCCTCTCGCGGAATCCTAAAGGAAGATTCCACCACCTGCTCATAACACCTCCATTCTTGAACCATGAGATATGACACGATCGTCTTCCGACTCAAGGCGTCTGCCACCACATTTGCCTTGCCCGGATGATAAGAAAGGTCGAGATCATAATCTTTGATGAACTCCATCAACCTGCGTTGCCTCAAGTTCAGATCCTTCTGCGTGAATACATACTTTAGGCTTTCATGGTCAGTAAAGACCTGAAATTTCTCTTCATACAAATAGTGTCGCCAGATCTTCAGTGTAAATACCACAAATGCCAACTCTAAGTCATGAGTGGGATAGTTCTCCTCATGTTTCTTCAGCTGCTTAGAAGCATAGGCCACAACCTTACCATGTTGCATCAGAACCGCACCCAAACCTCGACGAGATGCATCTGAATAAACCACAAATCCACCGGAACCTGATGGAAGCACCAACACTGGAGCCGAAGTGAGGCGAGCCTTCAACTCAATGAAACTCTGCTCACACTCCTCGGTCCACACAAAACGAACTCCCTTATGAGTCAACCTCGACAAGGGGGTCGCCATCGAAGAAAAACCCTGGACAAACCGTCTGTAATATCCTGCTAACCCCAAGAAGCTCCTGATCTCAGTTACTGTTGTCGGTCTGCTCCAATCCATCACTGCCTCAATCTTGGCTGGATCCACTGCAATGCCATCTCCAGAAATGACATGCCCCAGGAAGTGCACCTTATCTAGCCAGAATTCACACTTGCTAAACTTGGCATAGAGTTGGTGCTCTCTCAGACCCTGCAATACCACTTGAAGATGTGTGGCATGCTCTTCCTCAGAAGAAGAGTATACCAAAATATCATCTATAAATACTACCACAAACTGATCCAGGTAGGCCCTGAAGACTCGGTTCATCAAATCCATAAAAGCCGCCGGAGCATTGGTCAAGCCAAAAGGCATAACCAAAAACTCATAACATCCATACCGAGTCCTAAAGGCCGTCTTACTAACATCAACCTCACGGATCCTCATCTGATAATACCGTGATCTCAAGTCAATCTTTGAAAATACCTTCGCAGATTGCAACTGATCCATCAGATCATCGATCCTCGGAAGTGGGTACTTGTTCTTTATCGTCACCTGGTTCAGCTGTCTAATCAATACACAACCTCAGAGAACCATCCTTCTTCCTGACAAATAAAACTGGAGCACCCCACGGAGAAGTACTGGGACGAATAAAACCCTTATCCAGCAATTCCTGCAACTGCGCCTTCAACTCAGCGAGTTCTACCGGAGCCATCCGATACGGGGCCTTAGACAAGGGCGCCGTACCCGGTGCAAGCTCGATAGTAAACTCAAACCTCCCGCCGAGGAGGAAGGCCAGGCAACTCCTCAGGAAACACATCAACAAAGTCACAAACTACAGGCACCTCCCAAGGACTGGAACCACTACTAACACCAGCTAAAACAACAGCGGCAAGGAAAGCCTCACAGCCACCAACAAGCAACCTCTGGACCTTAAAGGTAGAAATAAGAATACCACGAGAAGAAAGCCTAATACCTTGGAAGCAGAAGGTCGGGATGTCCGGAATAGAGAAACGCACCCTCTTCCTGTGGCAGTCCACCTCGGCATAATAAGCCTCCAACCAGTCCATACCCAAGATGACATCAAAGTCGCGAATGGCAAGCACAACTCACTGGGCAGGTAACTCATGACCCTCAATGGTCAAGAGAACCTCACTCAAACAGTTATAAGACAACATGAAATCTCCAGAAGGAACCTCTACCATCAATCCATCAGATATCTCATCAATGGGTGCAGAAAGAATATCTACAAACTGCTCAGAAATAAAAGAATGCGAAGCACCTGAATCAATCAATACATGCGCAGAGTTCCCAAGGATAGAAAGTGTACCTTCCACCAAGTTAGACGCACAAGACTCCTTCCTGGTGATATCTAGAACTCTCCCCTGGGTCCTCGGCTTCTTCTGATCACCTGGCTCCTGCCCCTGACCATGCCCCTGCAGGCAATACCTCGCCAAATGGCCCTGCTGGCCACCAAGTGTAACACCTCCCAGAAAATGCAGGACACCGAGTCCCACCGTGAGTACCACCGCAATGTCAACAAGCTGTCGGAAGCCTCTGAGCTGCCTCCTGCTAAGCACTGGACACCGACTGACTCTGCTGGCTCTGCCTGGGTCTGCTACTACCACTGCTGCCACTATTGCTGCCACCGCCTCGAAAGAACCTCCTGAATCTAGAGCCGAGTGAAGACGATCCTAATCCGGACGAAGGAGTTGTTGTTGTTGTTGCTGTCTTTCCCCTGCCATGAACTAGCCCCTGAGTAGTCAGTCCCCTCTCCCGAGCTGACTGATCATGCTATGCCTCTACTGCCACGGCACACCTAACCGCCGATGCCAAATCCGTACAACAGTGGGATGCCACAAAAATCCTCAAATTGAACCTCAGTCCATCCACAAACCTCTCAATCCGACGCTCCTCGTCTCTTGAAATAAAAGGCACGAACCTCCCAAGCGAAACAAACTTCATCTGGTACTCAAGCACTGTCATGCTTCCTTGGGTCAACTCCATGAATTCCCTCTCCTTGGCCTTCTGGACATGCCTAGGGAAGTACTGCGCATTGAATTCCTTCACAAATATCTCCCATGGAGTCTTCCTGAGATTCCTATCTGCATATGACAAACTCTTCAAAGTGATCCACCAGTTGTAGGCATCATCCTTCAATATGAAGGTAGCCAACGGAGTCCTCTCTACTGCCGCACAATCCATGGTATCAAAAGTCTTCTCCAACTCCCTCAACCAATGAACAGCCTCGTCAGGGTCGGGACGACCGGTAAAATGAGGCGGCTTCAGCTTCAGGAATCTCTCTAGAGCAGCTGAAGGCCCTCCCCGAGTACTAGAACTCTCACTAGGGTCTCGAGTCTAGTATCTAGCCATCGTGTCCATCATAGCCTCCATGAAACGGTCCATATTCGGCCTACCGGCCTCAGATCCACTAGGGACATCTCCCCGCTCTCTAATAACTGGCATCCTCTTCCTAGGAGCCATCTAATCGCCTACAATCACAAAAATCGAAAAGTTCTAATTAGAATCCTAAAACCTATACTACCGCCGTGCCTATACGGGATAATGTAATTATTTGCCGAAATTACGATATTTAACATAGTTATTCATCTATTTGCCAAACCGAATGCTCTGATACCAACTATAACAACCCGCCACCCTATAATCGGGGATCCGATTACTAAATGGGTACCGAATCATTAAATTTGGAGCCAAACCAGGATCTCGATAAGTCTGAAAAATAAATGATAAACTAAATTAAACATCCACATCACATCGAATTGTAACAGAAGTGCAGAGATTAAAAGTTATTACAATTTGACTCGACTCAGCAAATAATTACATACTCCAACTAAAAAAGAAATAATTAAGCGTATAGGCCATAAAAGGAAATAACAACTACATCGAGGCATACCTCGGAACAACGGCTGCTGGCTGATAAGTCCACAATTTTACATAAATAACAGATGAAATTTACATAATTTGCTATCAATTTAACGGACAAAATCACATTGAATGATAGATAAACCATTTGCGCATTCAAAATCTGAATTCCAAATATCATCACTCCATGGATGGAATAAGGGTAGCAACTCCATTTTCTCAACAATTATTTAATGCGCAGTTGAATGATTTGCGGCTATAAGAACTTAACTGTTATTTTATGTGAAAACAAGACATGAACAAGGATGGCATAGTGGTTGGACCACCCGATCTTCAAGGAAGCAACCAGGGTTTGAATCCTGGCAAAAATAATATTTTATTTTCGTATTTTAGCTTCAACTGGGGCCCACATGCCAACTAAGAGAGAAAGGAGGAGAGAATTCTGAAATTCAAAGAAAGGAGGATCTATTTCAAAAATTCGAAATTCAAAATACCAATTAATGTTTTAAAGAGGATCCCCTAATCAAAGAGAGCTTAATGAAAGGATTTTTAAATCTATTTTTTTTTGAAATTCAAATCCTCCTCTCTTTCTATAAAACCAAAGGAGGACGCCAAAAGGAGGCACTCCGGAATTTTCATAAATTTTTTACCTCTCTCTCTCCCACTGTTCTCTCGTTTTTCTCTCCTCTCTCCAACTCTCTTTCACGTTTTTCTCTTTCTCCCGCTCTGTGCCCCCTTCTCTTTCTCACCTCTCCCGCAGCTCTTCTCAGCATCTCCTTCCCTCTCCCTCTCTTAGTTTTTCTCTTTCTCTCTCTATTATTCTTCTCTCTCGTCCTCCCTCTCTGTTTTTCTCTGGCTTATTCTTCCTCTCCGCAGCTCTCTTCTCTTCATCTCTCCCACATTTTGTTCTCCAGTTTCCTAGCCGCAATCGACTCCCTCTCCTTCTCCACTCTCCGCAGCCCTCTCCTCTTCTTTTCCAAACTCTCTTCCCGCAGCTTCTTCCTCCTCTCTCTCCCTGTTACGTTTCCCCTCTCCCGCAGCCTCTGCACATCTCTTCTCTCTCTCTGTTTCCGTTTGTTTTCACAGCAGCCGGCGGCCCCTCCTTCTCTCTCTTTTATGCCCTCTCCGTCTCCTTGCACTCCCCTCCTCTCAGCCTCTCCCAGCCGGACCCTTTCTCCCACACCTCTCTCTTCCTCCCTCCTAGTTCTCTCCAGCACTCTGTGATCTCCCAGCGCTGTCCTCTCCCCTCTTGCTCTGTCTCTCTCTTCTCTCTCTCGCCAGCCTGAAGCTTCAGCAGCCGCCGCACGTCCAGCATGCGTGGCCAGCTGCTTCCCCACGTCCGGCACGCGTAGCCAGCAGCAAACGCAGCAGCCACCTCCACGCAAGCCAGCAGCTGCACCCACGGGCCCAAGCGCTGCACCTCCAGCGGCAGCACCAAGCAGCTCCAGCAACCCCCACGCATGCAGCAGCTTCCTGCACGTCCCAGCTGAGCCAAGCACCTCCATGCACGGCTCTCTCCAAGCCCCACACGCTGCACTTGAAGCTGAACCAGCACCTCCTCCACGCTCCAGCCTGCAGCCACGTACATCACCATCCTCCATGCGTGCATGCGCAGCCGGCAGCTCCTTCCTCCAACGCATGGCAGCCACCTCTCCTCCAGCAGCTGATTCCTTCAACACCTGTCACGTACACCAGCAACCAGCATCCTCCTGCAGCCACGCACAGCAGCCTCCTTCCTCAAGCAAGTCCAGCACAGCAGCACCCACCAAGCGGCAAAGCAACAGCAGCAGATCTTCTCCAACCCGGTGAAGCTGGTCCACTGCACCGCATCCTTTGGGCCCGGTCCATTGCGCCGGAGTACCAACAGAATCTTCTATTGCTCTGTTCTTTTCCTTCCCCTATTATTTTAGAATTAGTTTATTTAATTAGGATTAGTCAATTGTTATTTAATGTTTTGTTTATTTAGGATATTAAACCTTGTAAGTTGTTTCATGATTTTTAGTTAATTAATCATTTACACTTAGTTAAATAACATTTTCTTTGTTAATTTTTTAGTCGTGCTTATTTTCCGTACATGTTTGTGTTTACTTTCTGAAAAAGAAAAAAAAAAAAGATTTGTTTAATTTGAGTAATCTTATTTTTAGGTAATATTAGTTAACTTAGTTTTAGTTTAATTAAGTAATTAGTTTCCTTAAATTTTCACTTATTTTTAGATTAAGCAAAGTCCAAAATTTTCAAAGTTAAAATCTTAACTCCCTGTGGATCGACTCGGACTCACCACTATCAATTTTCAAAATTTGATTTGAATGAGTCGGATAAATTTAGATTGAACGTTTTCTTGTGTTTAACGACGCACAATTCGAAACGATCACTGGCGCGCAACCCAAGGCAGCACTCTCCTCGCTACGCCTGCCTGGAACCCTCACCTGAAAACCGCAGGGGGTGAGTCTTATCGAAAAAGACTCAGTAGGGATCCTTCGATCCCCACCACCCACTCACACACCCAGAAGTGCAGTACACAAATATAGGCAATTTAACTAAATAAAGAAGTAACACAATTTCGATATAAAACGCACGCATTTATAACTGTAACATGTACGATTCTGAAACTACTACAAAGTCCACAACTAGTGTCTCAGCTAAACACACAAGTCACACGGCCGAACGCGGAAAACACCGACCCGCTGAGACCAAACAGCAACCCCTCGGATAGCACACTGGCTACTCCGGCCTGACACGGCTCAAGGTGGTCCTGCTTCCCCCATCACGAGTGACACTCCGAATGTACCACTCCCACACCGGTACTAGCTATACCCCGGGGTACACCAGGTGACCCTCTCTCTAGGCGTCACCCTACCACTCCCACACCGGTGCCGTGTCACTCCCACACCGACACAGGATGCCTAAGCGCTAACAACTGTCACTCTAGGTCCACGATCGCACAAAACGCAACACGGTGCGATCCGATCACGTAAAAATCATCGTCTACGAGTATGATTTCAAGCATGCAATCAACTATCAATGTAAACTAATGTTAATTGCATGAATTAATGAGATTTTGTCTTAAATCGCGTTGCCCAAGGCCGACGTCATTCAAGCCTCCTAAACTGGTTCATGTCAAAGTGGGCCTCGGAATATGGCCTGAATCGCGTCGTTCAAACGGGTTGCCGTTCAAAAGGCGTCGCTGTCCCTAGTCGCCTGATAACCACAGAAACAGAGACAGACATCGGGGTGATATGACTTAAAACGCGTCGTACACGGAAGTCACCGTTCAAAAGGCGTCGCTGTCTCTGGACGCTACTCAATCCAGAGACAGAGTCTGTTATTTGGGCTAAATCGCGTCGTGGGTGGAAGTCGTCTTTCTAAAAGGCGTCGTTGTCCCCCGACGCCATTTAACCCTCACAGACAAGTTCTTCCTCCGCCATCTCCCAATCCACGGGGCGAGATTTCCTCCCCCAAATCGTACAAAAGACAACAAAGTAGAGAAGGAGGAGAAGAACCTAAATACCCATTAAAATTCTCAATTTCTCATTTCATGCAATTAGTGTTTTCACCCCAAAAACCCCCTAAACATGCTCCAAAGCGGGAAAAAAAACATGATTTTAAACAAAATACAACGGGGATCGTCACCCTACCGGTTACTCGAACTCCTCCGAGCTCCAAGCCGCCAACCCGCCTCGCCAACGCCGCCGCCGGTACCGCCGTGGACGCCATTACTCCACCGAGACGTCGGCCGCCGTCCGGATAGAAATGCGCCGCGGAGGAAGTGGTGGTGGTAGTGGAGGAAGTTGGGAGGTTAATGAAGTGGAGGGAGAGGAGGAATGAGGAGAGGAAAGCAAGGAGAGGGGGAAAGGAGCACTGGAGAGTCGGAGGGAAGAGAGGAGAGAGAAGATAAAGGAGAGAATGAGGGAAAAGAGGGAGGGTTCGCAGGGTCAAACAAAAACTGGAAAAACGCGTCATCCAAGTCCGACGTCATTCAGACGACAAGACCGGGCTGTACTTTGACGAACCAGGGTCGTACTCTAAATGGCGTCGTCCATACAAGACGCCATTCAGACGATAAAACCGGAGATGTACTCTCACGGCCCAAAGCCAGCCCACGTGGCACAGCCTAAAACACGTCCACATTGTTGGACGCCGTTTGAACCGAAAAGGAAACTAAGTCTCAGCCCTACCAGGGCCCAAACTAAGGGATCCGACCCCGAAACTGACCCGATAACCAGATCCGAAACTTCAATCCTTACAACAAAAAACTTGCCTCAAATGATTTGAGTCCTAAAACTATAACGATGGAGGACCACACGATGAGTTCTCATCTACTCGCGCTACAGCTTAGAATTTTAGTGAGGGTTTTAATTAGTTTAATTGGTCTCATCCTAGGCAGTAGTATATAAATATATCGAATATATATTTGCCATATACAATACTTAGGATTTGATTCATAATCAAAATTAAACCATGCATCACATACATGTTTAATAGATGTGGTCATGGATAGCACTGTGACATGACTAGAGCCATTCAGTCAATCACAAACTACATTCCACCATAACACTTATATTAAAAACATGCAAACATATAGGTAAATGATCTCCATCCTTTGGCCTTCTTAGTTGCAGTAGTGGATCACCCTCGCTCCTTCCTCGACCATCGCGATCATCATTATTACATAAATAAATTGATATAATATATGAATTTACACGTGTAATAAAAGAAGGTCTTATGGCGGGTACATAATAGGAGGGAGATAAAATTACAGAGGAATATGAGAGAGAGGGAGTAAGTAGATCTCAATAATTAACAATTAATTAAATCACATACATCCACACATTATCCACATTCACATTACCACATGACATTCCACACATGGAAGAGTGCATCATACGGCTAAAAAAAATAATTTCAAAAATAATATATTTTGATTTTCAAAAAGTTGGGATCCAATCAAAATTGGATAATTAAAATTTTTGAAAAAATTTATTTTCTAAACATGCAATAATTCTAAATTAAAAGAATATAACATACACATCTCATGTGTACACACTCTAAATTAATCAATTCTAGGATATTCCATGCAAAGTAGAACAATTAGAAATAATGAAACTAATATAACAATTAGATTAATAACTGTTAACTAAAATTAATATAACTTAGATTAAACTTTAATTAACAACTATAAATTAGATTAAACTTTAATTAACAACTATTCTTAGTTATTAAAAGATTCATAATCTTAATGGGCCCACATAACTAAATTCAATAATCAATTTAAAGTTTGAAAAGATAATTTTTTAAAAATAAAATTGAGAAAATATAATTTTAAATTAATGGGCCCAAGGTTAAAAACTAAATTTTAATAATCAATTTAAAGTTTGAAAAAATATTTTTTAAAAAAAATGAGAAAATATAATTTTAAATTAATGGGCCCAAGGTTAAAATTAATGGGCCATAAGGCCCAACCAGGCCCGAGCCCTAGCCCAGGCTAGCCAAACCCAGTTAGGGCCTGGCTCGGGCCAGGGCTGAGCCCAGCCATCAACTGGGCTCGGACCAAGGCGCACCCAGCTAGGAACCCTAGTTTGGGCCGAACAGTGCGCCTAACGCACCCAGCTAGGAACCCTAGTCTGGGCCGAACAGTGCGCCTAAGGGGTTCCGCTCCACCGCCCCCCCCCCCCCCCCCCCCCGAGGAGTAGGCTCGTTGCCCAGTAGGGAGTCTACCAGCGAGTGGACTCCTCCAGGCGTTCGACCCCGGCTGGGCATCGCCTGATGCCCAGAGACACTGGGGACACCTGTAGGGTGCCAAAAAGCACCCACCCCAACCTTTTTTTTTCTAGTTTCTCCAAAGAGGAGAAGAGGAGAAAGGAGGGGGTCGGCCGGCCACCATGGCCCCCCTGTTCGGCGCCAACGAGGTGGCTGGTGGCAACCGACGACGCCTCCCGAAGGATTTGGGGTGCTGGTCCACCTCCCCAATGCTTGGGGATCATAAGAATGCGGCCAAAACATTGTCGTTCTTCATCCTATGAAGAACACAAAGAACCCCATTGAAAAATTTGATTTTTATGCTGAAAATATTATGATCTAATCATCCGTGTTCATTACATGAACACTGTTTTAATAGAAAAATCAAATCTTTGCATAGATTTTTCACTAGAACGGTCAATTTAAAGATCGAAATGGATGAGAAAAATAATGGAACCTGACTCATATACCACGGTAAGGATCTCGCGGTGGGCACGACAAGCACAATTAATTAAATTACATACATCCACACATGATCCACATTCACATTACCACTTGAAATAATAAAAATATGCGCATATCCATGACCATAGTTTCCCAATTCCATAAGGAAGAGTGCATCATATGGCTAAATAAAATAATTTCAAAAATGATATATTTTGACTTTCAAAAAGCTGGGATCCAATCAAAATTGTTAAAATAATAATAATATTAATAATTTTCTAAACATGTAATAATTCTAAATTAAAAGAATATAACATACGCATCTCATGTGTATACACTCTAAGTTAATCAATTCTAGGATATTCCATGCAAAGTAGAACAATTATAAATAATGAAACTAATCTAACAATTAGATTAATATTCATTAACTAAAATTTATCTAACAACTTAGATTAAACTTTAATTAACAGCTATTGTTAATTATTAAAAGATTCATAATCTTAATGGGCCCCCATAACTAAATACAATAATCAATTTAAAGTTTGAAAAAACATTTTTTCAAAAATAAAATTGAGAAAAATATAATTTTAAATTAATGGGCCTAAGGTTCAAATTAATGGGCCATAAGGCCCAACCAAGCCCGAGCCCTAATGCAAGCTAGGGCCGAACCCAGTTGGGCCTTGGCTCGGGCCAGGGCTAAGCCCAGCCATCAACTTGGCTCGGACCCAGGCGCTCCCAACTGGGCGCCCCAATCTAAGCACACGCCTAAGGGGTTCCCCCCCGACCTAGGCTCCTTGCCCAGTAGGGAGTCTGCCAGCGCGTGGACTCCTCCTCTAAGGAGTTCGGCCCTTACTAGGCACCGCCCAGTACCTATAGACATTGGCGTTAACACCGGCACTATCTGGCATCGGCGGTGGTCTTGTAGGGTGCCAAAAAGCACCCCCCTACCTTTTTCTTTTTTTTTTTTCTGGTTTCTCCAAAGAGGAGAAGAGGAGAAAGGAGGGGGCCGGCCGGCCACCATGGTCCCCCTATTCGGCACTGGTGACGTGGCTGGTGGCAATGGACGACGCCTCCTAAAGGATTTAGGGCACTAGTCCACCTCCCCAATGCTTGGGGATCGTAAGAATGCGGCCAAAACAATGTCGTTCTTCATCTCATGAAGAACACGAAGAACCACATTGAAAATTTTGATTTTTATGCTGAAATTATGATCTAATAATCTGTGTTCATCACATGAACGTTGTTTTAACAAAAAAATCAAATATTTGCTCGAATTATTCACTAGAATGGTCAATTTAAAGATCGAAATGGATGAGAAAAATAGTGGAATCTGGCTCAGATACCACTGTAAGGATCTCACGGTGGGTACGACAAGCACAACAAAAGAAAATAAAATTAAATAGATCGATCCCACCCCCGTTTCAAAGAACAAAAACAGAAAATATGATAATCAAACATCACTTTGCGTGGAGTCAAATCCGTGTCCGTGTGGTTCCGTTGGTGTGACACTGCTAGCCGCGCAATCTCCCGAGCTCTAGCAGTATCCACGTGATCCTCCTAGTGACAAATCTCCATCAGTTCCTCGCTTGCTACAGTGCTAGCGGTGGCCGTTCATCTTCGTCCAGGTGAGCGCAGCATACAGATGGCAAATTCCCGACGGTCGGGCATCGAAGACGAGAAGCAGGAGCTCCCAAAAGGGGGCACCCTGTATGCCAGAGAGAGAGAGGAGAGATAGGGGGCATCCAAGGCAGCACTGGATGCTTCGCTCAGGGCTACCCTCTCGTCATATATTTATATTAATTCTCCAGCGATTTTTCACAAAAACCCTTGAATTAATACAAATCTAATTTTTGAACCGCCTGTTGAGAATCTTTGTGTATGTAACCCTCTAGGCCCAAGTACCAGTCCAAGTAATAACCCACCAAGCCCAGTAACTCCTTACTTAATTAATTAATATCCCCATATTAATTAATTAACTTGTCCAATTACATTCGCAGACTTAAATCGATCGGACCTCTAATCATGTTGCGTGGATCTAATCCTTCACTCGTCCAATACTCTTGAGTCAACTCAGTGCATGGTGTACTGTCAAACCCCAACCGGTTGACTCACTTGGTTTAGATGCTACCTTATAGAATCAGAAAACTCCTTTCCTAATATTATGTATGTCCTACCCAAGGACTTCCGCGCATCTTTCCTAGAGCATTCTCCCTTAGCATACCGAGAGTGAGTGATCCCATCGAACACCCAATTCCCTTGACTGTATAGAATCCTATGTGTAGAGGTCCATTAGCCAAGGTTAAAAGTCCACCGACAAGGTGTCATCGGTGTCTCAGGTCCAAAGACCATCCATGCAACTATGACAATTAAATCAAACTAGTTGACAGTTAGGTACATTACCATCCAACAATTCAAGTCAGATTAGTTCAGTATACACATTCTTCAATGAGCACCTACAGATCAACCTTAGTGTCTTTACACAAGTGAGTATGAGATCAGCCACCCTCATCATATGAGTCAGAGTAATCTATACTAGCCTAACCGAATGTCCGATATCCTATCTCAGACATCCTCCGACTAAAAATAATTTAGAATATTTTTTTTATAAGTAATCAATCTCATTAATATGATCTCATCATAATCCGATCACTATTGCACACATTCAAGAACTTCATTACAGAGCGAACAAAATTGGATTACAGATAATGAAAAAGACCATTTTATTAATAACTGAACAAGATTATACAATATCTGATCGGCTTGTGGGCCGCCTAAGACTAACACCACCGCTAAGTTCTCCATAGCATAGGCAACAAGGATTGGCCGAGGACAGAAGAAGACGCTTGATGTTATGGAGCAAAAGAGGTTTTAGCAGAACTTGTTATTTGAAATAGGCTTCATCGTAAGAGGTAGGTGGATAATTCCCTAATCATGATCTAGTTTATATATATATATATATATATATATATATATATATATATATATATATATATATATATATATATATATATATATATATATATATCTTTGATTTAAGATTCTTCAAAATTAATTCTAGTTCATTAAAAGGCTCACTCCCTTCAATTAGCCCTTAGTTTTGAGATTCCTTATGCATGTTTCATCTTGATCCTTTAATCTACCTTAGGAATCATATTTTTATCTATTTGATCTATATAATATGTATGCACCCTTGATTCATAATACACACAAATACGGCACTTTACACGATCATGTGACTAAAGTAACAAGGAAATTCCACTATCATTTTCTCCTTCATCTTCATAAGATATGTGAAATTTGAATACATAATAATACATGGACGGACAGTGCCATCATAAAGAGAGTTTTGGGCCGACCTTGCAAGCATTCACGAGGTAGGTCAAAATCGGACATCGGGTATATGGATGGGGTATCCGCAGTTCTGCACAGTAGCCAAGACCTTAGCACTTTATTGCCTAGGTGCTTTGGTATCTGTAGTTTGCTTAGATGCTCCTTATATCGTGGTTTGAATGCATGTCCGATATACTCACGTGGAAATATAATTTGCCCTAACTTATGATATGAAATTTCTTACTTGATCAACCATGTTTTTATTTGTTAAACTGTGTCATCCTTTGATTTTATTTCTAAACAAGTTTAGTTCCTCTCAACTTGATAATCATGTTCTATTAGCCTTTGAATCATAAACATATGAATAAGATAATATACTAGTCATGTGAGGATTTGATATGCTCCATGTGAACCTCTTTGTGTCAGAGGTTATTTGTTTGTTTGATGCACTGGCTAGAGAATTATAAATATGAACTATGAATATGATACTAGACTCTTTGACAAATTCCTATGAACCTTGATCATTCGACTATGAATATGTTCATACAACAAGTTTTGTATTATTTCTTTACTATGCTATATGTAGAATTTGATTTGATCATCATATTTAGAGTTTATGTACCGTTTGATTTTTTAAGTTATTATATGATACGTCATGAGTGGGGATTTCATGCCTACTAACATAAATCCCACTAACATTTTTCAGGAGAGAATGATCCAAAATCTGCTTAAGTGGAGAATTGAAAGAAAGGACCTTTGGAAGAACTTTTGTTGTTTAGTTAAACGTTTGTTTGTAGTTCAGTAGATCAGTATAGGTCTTTTGAGAGCCATCTGTTATGTTTATAGAGTTGAGTTTTTTATAGTTGTTTATTTCAACAGCTCTCAATGATGGCATGTAATTTGAACTTATTTGGTAATGGAGATGATAATGGTACTTATCGAATAATTGCCTTGTAGTATGTCTTATCTCTCATATCCATATGTTATGTATGGGATTTATTCCTATGTTGTGCACTCGAAGTCCAAAGTAAGTCGATGCACTGAACCAGATTTTCAGGGGCGTGACACCTAGAGCCATCAGAAGAACCACATAATGAAGAGAGTGCACCAAGCACTCAATATGATATGTTGAAACACCTAGACAAAACACCAACACGCATCTCCGTGTTGAAACTAATTAAAAGATCCAAGACCCACCAGGAAGATCTGATGGAATACTTGCAAAGACTAATGGTAAATGAAGATATGTTGGTAGAGAAGATTACCACTATCCTGGTACCACAGACTGATCAGCCGTCTATATCATTTCATAATTCTAAATTGGCACCCCTGGCAGCACGGGGTATGGCCTTCAGCATCACAGTGAATATCTGTCGAAAGGCTATTGACACATGCTTAGTAGACACAAGAGATTCTATTAATGTGCTGCCGCCACGAACTTTGGAATTGTGTGGTGTGCCGAAAGAAAAGTGATTATCCTCCCCTATATAAGTGGGCCCCACACCACTATCAAAGTGAAACGTCCTTTATTCTAGTATAAGCAATTCCGGTATAAATAATTCCGGATAACCTATTATGCTATCAAACTGGCGCTAAAAGCTAAAAACACATTGTTGTCTGCTAATAATGATAGATTAAAATCTATCAACTCACAATCTTGTAAGAATCTTAAAATGAAGGACGTAAGCTTAGAATCATATGTTGAAATCTCTAAGCTTAAAAAGGGAAAAATGGTTTAGATAATTCCTGAAGGTAAAATGGGTGATCTAATCCAAGAAAACCTCTATTTAAAATCTTCAATTAAAAGATTGGCCAGGGGTAAAACATCTATCTAGTTCATCTTGAAAACACTTAAGGGTAATTTTAGAAAGGAAGGAATTGGCTTTATCCCCCCTAAGGCTTCTAAACCTGCTAAGTCCTAAGGGAAATATCTTCTACCTAGATTTGTAAAATCATGAATTGTTATAGGCTCATGTTCAAGTGCTTCTACTGTAGACTATTGCTCTCATTATGGCAAACTGGGTCATACTCTTACAACCTGCAAGTTTAAGAAGATGGCCTAGGTGCCTAAGGGATCAATGCTTGTTGTTACTAACAAGAAAGGATTCAAAAAGTCCTAGGTACTTAAAACCAAAGGATGAATTTCCTTATTTTGCAAGATAGCCTTGCAGCATCCAAGCAGTACTTGGACAGTGGGTGCTCGAGGCATATGATAGGTGACTGGTTTCTGTTCAAAACAATGCAAGCACAAGTAGGAATAATCACATATCGTGACAATAGAAAAATCAAGGTAATGGACAGTAGTATAGTGGGCAGCAAATGACCCCCCTCTGGGTAAGTCTATAGCTTGGGCAACACAATGAACTCTGGATGATAATGAGATTATGATATAATGAGATCAGTCTTCAACAAATACATGCTCTAAATTTTGTCATAAGACATTTGAGAGGGACATGAAATAAACTGGAAAAACCGGTACATATTACACCTCCTCATGTGATGAGAGTAGTTTTTCTCATAGTCACTTGTGTAGACACACTAAGGTTAATATGCAGGCATTCGTTAGAAAATGAGTTCATTATATTGACCTATTGTAGAGACCCCGAATGGTTACAATATATTACTGTCAATCATGGTGTTCTTAATTATAGTAGTGCAATTGATCCTTAGATCTGAGACACCACAAATGTCTTGTATGAAGATCATCATACTCTAATACTTGAATTGTAGGTTATTCTGATGTTGGCTATATTTGCTGCAAGATAGATAGAAAAAGCATCATTTGTACTTGTCAATTTCTTATAGGTTGCTTGATTTTCTAGTTATCCAAGAAGTAATATTTCATAGCTTTGTCAACTGCTAAAGCTGAGTATGTACTAGTTGGAAACTGTCGTACCCAATTGTTTTAGATAAAGTATCAGCTGAAAAGGACTATGGATACAAGCTTTATGAGATTCCAAGACTGACAACACAAGTGCTATAAATCTAACAAAAAATCCGATTCAACATTCAAGTATTAAGTACATTGAAGTTAGATATCATTTTATTAGAAATCATGTTATTGATGATGATCTCTCTCTTGATTTTGTTAATATATTGTATCGATTAGTTGATATTCTCACGAGATCACTTCCTGAAAAAAGATTTACTGATTGATCCTTTCTTTACAATAAAACAGATAGATTTTTTATGTAAACATGCTATTTTTAACATCATATTGAATAAATCTTTTATAATACCATAATACCCCGAAATGATCTTTGAACAAAGGCATGTTGATTAATTTCTCATGATGTTTCTTGCAATTCAACTAATTTTGTAATATGCATCCACCATAATAGATGCGTTTTGCATTCCTAGATTTTTAATAGACAACCTTTAAATATCTTTTCTTATTTTGATCGATTAATTTCAAATTATGCTCAGTCATGAAATCCGTTAAAGTTTTGTTCTGGCTATCATGTCCTATTACTAACAAAGGGTTACTAATAGGCTTGTCTATTGGCCCATCGGCTACCATTTGCATCCCTAGCTACAACTATTGACAAGAAAAACAGCAACATTGAAGCACAACCTCATGAATTAAAAATGAACTACAAGAATGATCATACGTCAGTCCTTTATTTATACAGACTTGAGGCATGCTTCTTCACAACCTTTTGTATTTAATAGTTGAGCGGGAATAACAGCAAATTGATACACTGACGGATCAACCAGTCTACATTAATCAATCTCATCTCATGTCACATCTTATATCAAATCTTACATACAGACGTATAGCCATCTTTAAACACAAAATTCACTTTTCGACGGAATTTTTTGCAGCATTATCAGATGAAAAGTAGAAACACCTTCATTTTGACCATAATTTATCACGGTGCATCATTCAACACGTCCCAAGACTCGTTGTACAGCTTGTTTGACACCATCCTGATCAAGTGTTGTTGTCAAGTGTACTTCCTGGACCTGAAGTTCAATAAATATTTGGTTACAAGATTTCCAGTTTATATTTTTCACTTCATTGCTAGAGAATATATCCAGTATGAGTTCACCATTTGAAAAATCCAAACAAAAAGTCCATATGATCTAATATTACATGATGATTGAAAATCTAAAAAGCTGACTGTTTTGCGAGATTCTGTAAGAGGAATGCATTTGCCTTGTATGTACTTTACCAAGTTCTAGTAATTGGGTGTTTGCACTAGGCTTTCATCTGACTCAACAATATGAATCAGAGAATGACTGTGCATGCTACAAGCAGTTGCATAGGACTTTCAGCTGGTAATCAGCTACATGAAATGTCTTGAGAGCGATGAACTCAAACGATAAACATTAGACTCGACCACTTATCATCACTAGAACCAGACTGAATTAGCACCTCACTATTTTCCCAGTTACTAGTTTTCCAAAGCCTTGTTGGCAGTGGCGGATGCAGCCTATTTCAGTGGGGTCCCAGGACCCCACTGAAATTTTGAAATTTTATTAGAAGAGTTTTAATTTAATTAGGTAAATTTCAAATTTAGGTATAAGGTGACCCCACTGAATTTTTTAAATGACCTATAGGACCCCAATCTCACTCGGAGCTCAATTCCACTGAATTGTTTACATAGTATTATGATTTATATTTATGATTTAATAAACAATTCGTTGAGTGTATTTGGAAGAAAAAATTCTTCGTAACGAAGTGTATAATTTTTATTGAAGTATATTAATTTTATAATAATTAAAATATATTTATTTTTATTTTTTATTTTAATATTTTTAATATAACAAAAATAAAATATCGATATATTTAATAATGATCCGAATGACCCCACTGGACAAAGTTTCTGCGTCCGCCACTGCTTGTTGGTTATCATTGCCCATTTGCCGTGGGATTAGCATCCGCCATGAACATCAATAGCACAGAATATCTACAAAGTGTTGGTTTTCAATAGCCATGTTGATTGCATAGCACTGCAGAAATGATTTCATAGAAGTGTGTGGGGGTCTACAGGAGACTAGATTGTTCTGTTATTACTATGTCCCACAATGAGTTTCCAAACTGAAAAACATAGTGGGATGGCTTCACTAGTGCACTTATCTCTAAAACATATTTCTTTCAAGATTGGCATCGCTTTCCTCATCTTCAAGTTGAAGGTGTACATTCTATTTTTGTATGTTCCCCTAGTTTAAGATGTAAATGGTGCTTCTCTTGGGGAAGGAAAAAACAGAAACAGAGAGTAACTGGGAAACATTGAATTTTAATTCAGTCTGGTTCTAGTGATGGCAAGTGGTTCAGTCAAATGCTTATGGCCCGAGTCCATCTCTCTGGGATGAAAGGAAATGATGGAATGTCAATAGAAAAAGCAAACCTGTCTGCCAGCTCGAGCAAGAAGTGTAAACTGGTTGTCCTTCACAGGTACCTGCAGTAAACAAAGAGACGAAGAAAGAAGATTCAGGACAGAATTCTTGGATGAGGAAAGCAATTGTGTTCTTAGAAAGAAAAACAAGCATCTAACATTGGAAAGCCAAAGCTGCAAGTCTTGAGAAACCACACGCTTCTCCAGTCCTCGTCGGCCAATTTGTATGTCATATATGCTGCAGCAGAAACCAGAAGCATGCTGACTTACACAAGTTTAAAAATAAAAAGTACAACATTGTTAGTTCTGCTTATTAGAAAAATTGTTCTATAGTAAAATAATAAATGAATTATAAAATTTACGCAATTCAATGATTCATTTTTCCTTTAATCCACTTATCTTCTTACAAGTATGTCTCTGCACCACTTGTCAATCAAAGTACCTAGACAATCTAGTAAAGACTAAAATTTGTGCCCCTCAACTTCCCAACCAGAACACTAGAGGCTAGTTGTTCAACATTTGATTGCATGCCACTGCAGATACAAGTTCATAGAAGTGCGTGGGTCTGCCCCATAATGATTCTCCAAACTGAAAATATATTGCAAGATGGCTTCATAGTGCACTTATCTCAAATGTATTTCTTTCAACATTGCCATCAGTTACCCCATCTTCAAGTTTTAGGTTATATTCTCTGTTCTTATGCTTCCTCTTGTTTAGGATGTAAAAGATGTTGGTCTTGAGTTGAAAAAAAAAAAAAACAATAGACAGGGAGGCCATTATGGAGTAATGAAGTCCCTGAAAATGTACCATTTTCCAAACGGAAAAATCTTCGTGGGATGTAATGAGCAATATTTGACCATACATATCAATGTGGAAACATGGGAAAAATCTGAACATCAAACCAAGAGATGGATGACTTGAAAAGGGGAAACTAAAAGAATCCATCTAATAGAATCTCAACTAGCTACCTTCAGAAACAAGCACCACAATCATTGGGCAAGGTAGGATATTCCCATTACACTAGACAAAAGTCCCAAGCAGACAAAACCTTCGGCTATGTCACAGCTACGACCTGGAATACCATGATAACTATTGTATTGGGACGATGATATGTACTGCACAGTCTGTTGGGAAAAAAAAAGGTCCTGAGCTGCTGGCTAAGACATTGAATTGCCAATAAAAGGTCATGAGCTCACACTGTGTGATGTGGGAGGAAAAAGAACTCACTACTTGACAGCAGACAATTCCAATAAAGAACTTGGAAGCTTAGGTAGATTATTGCAGAGAAAGCTCACAATTGTATTGGTAATAATGTTAACTTTGTCAATAGCCATCTCTCTTTAATCAGTTATTTAGAGAGCCATTAGATCATTCAACATATTAGATCAACCTAAGCACTCATCAATGTTTTGTGATGTATTAAAATAATAGCGTAACATAAGGAAACAACTTTGTACTTCTTCCAGTACAAATAATAAGCCCATGGAAGGGCCATATCCTTTTTTTAAAAGATGGATGCACCACCAAGTTTATTCAGAAAATAAATAGAGATAGTATATCTAGTACCAACATGATTCACCTAATTGCCCGTACATATTTCCCTACCACTATGCTAGGGTCATTGGCAACCAGAGTAGCCTGTATCAAAAGAAATGGCTCTCACAAATATTTTCAACATAGATCCTTGCACTCTGAACTATGGCTTTATTTTTCTCGCTATAGACTCTAGCAAAGGACATTCAAGAATCATGGATTTAAGATTAGTACTAGTGATGAGACTGATATTCCTGAACCAAACCAAAATGTCTTGGGCTGGAGAAACTTGAAGAGGCCCTTGGATAATTTACCCATCTTCAAGATTCCCTTTGAACTTGCTTCAACTTAGGAATATCATGTATAAGTTAATATATTCATCCAGCATCTTAACTCTTGTCCAAACATCACCTCAAGCAAAAGCCACATCCTACTTCCCATTTACTTCCTCATAATCACACGTTGCATTGCATTTGCAATAGGATTGATGATCCAGGACATCATGACGTTGTCCTTCAGGAACCCTGTATCATAAGTTGGGTCTTCAAATACCAGGATCTTGTTTACCAGATCTTGTTTTCTCAATTTATGTAGCCAATTTTCCCCTCTGGCAATAGACGTATGCATAGCGGCAGACCACAGCATAGAATTTCCTTTGTTAAGCTTCGTGAGGATGATCTAAAGTGGTAACTTTTCACCCCAACAACAGCTATAGGCTTGGCAGAGCCAAAGTGACTTTGCTTGATGAAGATGTCAACAACTAATAGAGTTTTGGTATTGATGGACCAAAATTTCGTCCACCACAATCAGGACCCTCAAACTCCGATCAGAGGGACGTCGCAGGGTAGTCCATGCAAAACAGAACACTGATAGAGGAGCCCCCCGCCGCGACCAGGGTAGCCCCTCTGATGCCTAAGTCAGAAGGCTAGGGAAGCAAAAGGGAAAGCTGAAGAGGCTTGGGTGCCAGAGAGCATACATGTGCTCGCAGGGGTATAGGGCCTTTTACAGCAGTCAGGTAGAGAGCCCTTCTGAAAGGCAGTTCCCAATCCTATCGGGGGAAGTAGACCCCGGTGAATTCAGTAGTCATGCCTTATGTGAAGGGATAACTTTCAGCCAAGAAAGTCTTATTCAAGGCGTATTCTAGGATTTGACTCCGTTCCGAACTTTGCAATGAGGGACCTCAGGTTTTTGATCAGAACAGCAGGTCGTGCGCGGCCGAGAGAACTCTAATGAGGATCCAATTCCAACTTCTACACTGAAGTTTCTTTCTTTGGACCATCCTTCGTAGGCCGTGAGGTTTAGTGGATCCATGGACCTATCCTTCATGCACAATTGGGCCGGGCAAACTTTCTCTCCTTCAGATATTACGCAGGAGATAAAAAAGACTCAAAAAATTGAGTCCCCCCTAATCTGAAACAACTAATAGAGTTTTGGTATTACACAAGATAACACAGACTGAATTTTTTTAAGAAAACATGGGGAGACTCCCCCTAATTTTAAAAATAGACAAACAGGCCTTTAGGCCCACAAGTGATAGGCCTTTCCTTCCCCCAAAGATGGCGTATAGTTGGTCTGCAGAAAAGAACCAGTTCCAAGAATAAGGGAATGGTGCCATGATTCTTGTGCTAGGATGATGAAGAGACTCCTTCCTGTTGTGGCTTGGAATGAGAGACAGGATCCTCCCTACCACGTGGTTTGCAGAACCGGCTGGTTCAAGTCGGAACCGGCAGTCCCTGATCCAATTTGGCCGGTTCCAGAGTCGGAACAAGCCGACCCTCTAAAAAAAGAAAAGAAAAAAGGAACCAGGATTAAACCAGGCCAGCTCCAAGCTGGCCTGGTTTCGTCCCAGTTCACCAAGCTCAATGGGACACCCAAATTGAATCCATCTCACAGGCTGCATCAGTCTATTTTTTTGCTTATTGTGATCTTTTATATTTTTTTGCAATTTTGAAATTAATCTGCATGTATCGAAGGGGACTGGTAGGAACCAGTCTTCCAAAACTGGAATGAGCCGGTTCCTGGTCTGAACCAGAAAAACAACCAGAGCCCACCCCACCCGGTTCCAGGCTTGCAAACCTTGCCCTATCAGCCAGGTAATATAACCCCATTGAACAGAAATCCCTGTGAGTTTAAATGCCCCCAAGAACTGGAGACTAGTTCCCTGAAACAGGGGAACGAAAAAAGGATGGGAGGACAGGGTCAGTGGGACACGGTCCAACAGGGCTTTGGAGACTACAAGGGAGAGAATCACTCCCTTCTTCTTGACGCAGAGGTTGGCCTCAAACCAGCCAAAGCTCATCATACCCAAGGCTTTGCACACCTTCAAGTGGTCACTAGTTTTCACAAGTGCACAAAATAATGCCCTGTGAGACTGATGAACCAACTTCCCATTCTATCTTCTTCACACAAATTATAATACCATGTGGAGAATAGAAAGGAGAGTACACAGAGGGTGAGAGGGAACAAGGGAGAACATGATAGGTGAGGAACAACTCACAGCACCAAAAAACTCTAGTTTTATTAGGTTTTCCCAAAAAATAAATTACAAGACCAAAATGCTCTTTAGAGGTCGACTAGGACAAAACAAAGTGATGGGGGCATAATCCGATTCGGCCCGTTAAAAACAGTCCAGTCGTTGGGATCGGCCCAACAGCAATAGCAGTAGAGGCCCACTGACGGCCTTCGGCCCGTTAGCGGCCCAACAGCCCAGTGGTCTTCGGCCCGTTAGCGGCCCAGCAGCCTTCGGCCCATCAACGGCCCAGTAGGCTTCAACCCACTAAGCGGCATCAGGCCCATCGGCGCCCCCCCCCCCCCCCCCCCCTTCGGCCCAGTAGCCGTATCCGGCCCACTCCGGTGGGAGGGTTAGACGCTATGGCGGTTTATCAGTAAACCAAAACATAGTCCTATATCGGTTGCCACCACTAAGCAACCTCTATCCTCCGCTATAAATACACGGCTATTTATTACCAAAGGTATGTCTTCTCGACTAAGGACAACAGTCCAAAAGCATTAAAACTACTTCTTCCTTGACTTCTGAATCGAATCTTCTTCAGAAGCTAACTTAGCCGTCGGAGAGGGTTCCTTAGGGTCGAAGCCCGGGACTCCTACTGACCGGTTCTTCTTCTTCTCCTCCTTCTGCAGGGGCTTCGGTTTAAATCTTCGCCGACCTCTCCGAGTCGGTCTCGGCCGCCAACCTCGGGTTTTCTCCCCCCGGTCTCGACGCCTTTCGCAGGCTGGTCCGCCTCGGCCGAAGGAGTCTCGGCTTCGCTCCGAGCGAGCCTTCACCCGGGCGCCTCTCGGCCTCGGGTCCTCGGCCCCGTCTCCGTCCTCGTCTAGTCCCGGATCCCCATCGGTCCTCTTCATCGATCCGATCCAATTGCAAGTTCCAGTCTCGGAATCCGACCGTGGTAAGCTTCGGCAACATCACGTGGCGCCATCTGTAGGAAACTAGCAAGAAGTCATGTCTTATCGTCCGGTGACCAAACGATCCGGAAAAGACGACATGGAGACGCGAGCAACTTCGACGCCGGCACTCCACTCCGAAGGTGCCCCGTCTGTTCTTCCTCAAGGGTCTGCCCTCCCTGTCATACCGGAGTCCGTCGCTCCCAGGGACGACCGGGTGGAAGAGCTTCAGCAACAAGTGGCGACGCTGGCCGCCACCATTACTTCCTTGGCACCCCTACGAGATATAGTGTCTGCCATCGCCCACCATATGGGGTTACTGGGACAGATCCCGCAGCAGGTACCACCTCCCCCATTCTATCCTGCTCAAGCTACGAGGCCGCAGCCGACACCCTCGCTGGCCTTCCCCGACAAGGCTGCCACGGCACGCAGCGAGCCATTCGCACCGCCTACCCGAGCCCCTCGCGCCAGTCACATCCTGACGGAGCAGGATTATGCTTCGTCTGGATTTCATCCAACCAAGACCGAAGGACGTTCGGTCACTACTTCAACCACCCCGGACCTGGACCGGCGGCTGACGGCGATGAGGAAGGAAATGCAACAGATGGTATCTCGGCCATACGGAGCGCCTCTCGCCAGCACCATTCTGGAGCAAACTCTATTTTCACCAGAACTTATGGCCATTGAGGTACCTCCCAACTTTAAGTTGCCAAAAGGTCCTCTCTATGATGGAATGACAGATCCGGTCTGCCATTTTCAGAGGCTCAATACCTATCTCTCTGTCCAAAGGGTTTCCGAGACAGTCCGCTGCCGTCTCTTCCCCCTCACTCTTGAAAAAACAGCCCTTACTTGGTTCGAGACATTGGCCCCTAACTCCATCCACTCTCTAGTTCAGTTGGGCCAACTGTTCATCGACCAATTTTACGATGCCACCCGGCAGTGTAAAACCTCGGCCAGTCTGTTAGCCATTCGGTAAGGACCAACCGAGACCCTTCAAGAGTATTTCACTAAGTTTCGGACCAAAGCCGCCCAAATCCCGAACCTGGATAGCTCGATTGCGGTCTCGGCCGTAATCAGCGGGTGCATAAACGAAGGGCTTCTCAGCTCTATCGGAAAACGTCATCCCTCCACCTTCCAGGACCTCATGGCTCGGACCCATAAATACATCAACCAGGAAGCCCTGATGATGTCCAAGGGCAAGAGTACCGCCGAAGCAGTATCAGCATCTGCCCCTCCAGCAATTCGTCCTCGCCCAGAAGATCAGGAACCTTCTCGCAAGCGATATCGGAGGGAAGAATGGGACCGAGACAAGCGCCGGGATCTGCAACAGCGGTACTTGCCTACCAGCTCCACCCTCCCGGATGCTCATGGAGGTGAAAGGTATGCTCCGGCAGCCGGAGCACATCAAGCTGACCCTCGCCGAAGGGACCCACACAAATACTGCGCGTACCACCGAGAAATCGGCCATTCAACTGATGAATGCCGACACCTTCGGGAGGAGATTGACCGTCTCATCAGATAAGGCCGTCTGCCACAGTACCGGCGAGAGCAGCCTCAACAACAACAGAACCGGGACGTCCCTGAAGTAGCAAGGCAACGTCAACTCCCGGATAAAGAAACCCCACCTCAGCCGAAGGTCACCTCGGCCCCAGTAGAAACATCGCACCAGCGACCCAGTGCTGGGTCAATTATGATGATATCCGGAGGACCGGGAGAGGGGCCAAGACGTTGTCGGCTCAGCAACACCATAGCGGCAGTCGACGTCGAGCCGAAGCGGTCTCGTCAGGAAGACATCGTCTTCGGCCAAGAGGATCTGACTGATATTCAGGTTCCTCACGACGACGCCTTAGTTATAAATGTTGTAATAAAAGATTACGATGTTCATCGTATCTTTGTTGATAATGGAAGTGCCCCAAATATACTTTTTTATGACTGTTTTGAAAAAATGGGCTTAAATGAGGTTGATATGAAGCCTCACCGAGGGCCTCTATTCGGCTTTAATGGTTCGCCTTGCCGAGTGGAAGGCATCGTCCGACTCCCTGTAACCCTAGGTACGGCCCCTCAGCAATTAACCGTCGAAACGGATTTTGTCGTCGTCAAGATCGACTTAGCCTACAACGCCATCTTTGGCCGAAGGCTGATCGGCGGAATTAGAGTTGTACCCTCATCTTTTCACCAGAAGCTAAAGTTCCGTACCAGCCATGGAATTGACAAAGCCAAGGGAAATCAGGATGCGGCTCGGCAGTGTTACATGATCTCGGTTAAAGGGAAGGCCGCGGCCGAATCCCTTTCAATCAAATCTTCGGCCGAAGCATCCCCGGGAGAGGAACTTACAATCGTTCCGGTTCCGAGAGGAGAAGGTCGGACGCTGATGATAGGCTCCGGCCTGGAGAAGGCTGAAGCCGAGAGACTTGTTGAGTTCCTGAAAGAAAACTTCGACGTCTTCGCCTGGTCTCCTGCAGACATGCCCGGGTCGACCCGGAAGTCGCAGAACATCGGCTGCACGTCGATCCCAACCAGTCCCCGATCAAGCAGAAGCGGCGTACCTTCAATCAGGAAAGGAGGACGGCCATCCAAGCCGAAGTACAAAAGGGGCTGGACGCGGGACACCTCCGGGAAGTACACCATCCCGAATGGATTGCCAATGTTATAATGGTGCCCAAGAAAGATGACAAGTGGCGGATGTGTGTGGATTTCACCAACCTCAATAAAACATGTCCGATGGACAGCTTCCCGCTGCCTCGGATAGACCAGGTGGTGGACGCAACCTCCGGCCACGAGCTACTTAGCTTCCTCGACGCCTATTCAGGCTATCATCAGATCCGAATGCATCCGGAGGACGAGGATAAGACCAGCTTTACAACTGACCTCGGTTTATACTGTTATACTCGGATGCCATTCGGCCTGAAGAGTGCAGGGACAACCTATCAACGTCTCGTCAACAAGATATTCGCTCCGCAACTCGGCCGCAATATGGAGGTCTACATCGACGACATGCTGGTGAAAAGCCACGTCGCTGCAGACCATCTAACCGATTTGGCCGAGACTTTCTCTGTCCTGCGCAGGTATAAAATGAAGCTGAATCCAGCCCTTTGGCGTGGCCTCCGGAAAATTTCTCGGCTACATAGTCACCCGCCGAGGGGTGGAAGCCAATCCCGCAAAGGTGTCAGCTATTATCCAAATGCGCCCTCCGGCCAACATCCGAGAAGTCCAGAAGCTGAATGGAAGAATTGCCGCGTTAAGCCGCTTCATGTCAAGGGCAGCGGATTACTGCTTTCCTTTCTTCAAGCTGCTGAAAAAAGCCAATAGCTTTTCCTGGACGGACGAGTGTCAGTCGGCCTTCAACCAGCTGAAAGCCTATCTCTCCAATGTTCTCGTCTTGTCTAGACCGGTCCATGGAGAGCAGTTGTTCCTTTATCTCGCAGCATCGGAAACAGCTGTCAGCGCCGTCCTCATTCGGGAACAAGACGGCGTTCAGAGGCCAGTTTACTATATAAGCCGAGCCCTCCAAGGAGCAGAGCTTTGGTATCCTGCTCTTGAGAAGCTGGCCTTAGCCCTCGTCTTGTCCGTAGGGAGACTCCGGCCCTACTTCCTCGCGCATTCAATAAAGGTCTTTACGGACCAACCTTTGAGGCAAGTCCTCTCTCGGCCAGAAGTGTCCAGTAGACTAGCAAAGTGGGCAATCGAACTTGGAGAGTTCGACATTTCTTATGGGCCACGGACAGCGATAAAAGTTCAAGCTCTAGCAGACTTCATTGCCGAGCTCACTCCCGAAGCATCATCGGCCCCTCAGCCGGAAGTCAGTACACCTGAAGCCGAGAGTACTTCGGTTCCCCCGTCTCCGACGGACGAATGGCGACTCTACGTTGATGGATCCGCATGCTCTTCGGGTAGCGGCGCCGGATGGATCTTGACGTCTCCAGAAAGGGTTATCACAGAGTATGCGCTGCGCTTCTCCTTCCCGACTACCAACAACGCCGTAGAATACAAAGCCCTTATCTCAGGCCTTCGGGCCGCTAGAAAGCTGGGTGCGCAAAACATAAGGGCATTCAGCGATTCTCAGCTGATCGCCAATCAAGTCACCGGGGAGTATGAGGCCCAAGACGTATTAATGATATCATATCTCCAGGTAACCCGCAAGATCCTTGCTCAATTTAATTCTTATGAAATTGTGCGGATCCCTCGGGCCGAAAATGCTCAAGCCGATACTCTTTTCCGGTTAGCATCAACTCAAGACGGGGGAGGAGGCCGAATGGTCTTGGTAGAAAAACTATCTAAACCGAGTCTCAACGAATCCGAGGTCATGCAAGTGAATGAATCCGAAGCAGAGATCTGGATGACTCCCCTGGTCGCTTTTCTCCTCCGAGAGGAGGTCCCGTCCGATCCAAAGGAAGCAAGGCATGTCCGGCAGCGCTCCTCCCATTTCCTTATTCTGGAAGGAATATTGTATAAAAAATCCTTCGACCGACCGCTCCTACGATGTCTCGGCCCAGCAGAAACTGATTATGCACTTCGGGAGGTACACGAAGGGATCTGCGGAATACACGCAGGAGGAAGGGCCTTGACCCATAAACTCCTGAGGCAAGGGTACTGGTGGCCAACGCTCCGAGAGGACGCAGCCGCTCTCGTCCGCTGCTGTGATCAATGTCAGAGGTTCAGTTCCCTCATTCACCAGTCGGCGACTCTTCTAACTCCTCTATCAGACCCCTGTCCTTTCGCCCAGTGGGGGATTGATCTCTTGGGACCCTTTCCTATGGCTACCGGCCAGAGAAAATTCCTTATTGTGGCAGTAGACTACTTCACTAAATGGGTAGAAGTCGAACCTCTCGCGTCTATAACCGATAGCAATGCATGGAACTTCGTATGAAAATCCATCATTTGCCGATACGGCATCCCTCGGGCAATTATTTCAGACAACGGCAAACAATTTGACAGCCATCGGTTTAAAGACAACTGCGCTAGCTTCGGCATTCTCCATAAGTTCGCTTCGGTAACACATCCCCAGACGAATGGCCAAGTCGAAGTTACTAACCGAAGTCTGTTGCGAGGACTGAAGACTCGCCTCGGCAAGGCCAAAGGCCGATGGGTCGAAGAACTGCCGAGTGTTCTATGGGCTTATCGGACAGCAAGTCGAACCCCTACTGGCGAGACCCCTTTCCGAATGGCCTACGGGATGGAAGCCGTTATTCCAATTGAAGTCAACCTTCCATCACCAAGGGTTCTTACTCATGATCCGAAGGTTAATGAGGAAGCTCTAAAAGATCACCTTGATCTTATAGAAGAAACAAGGGATCAAGCCCGCATTCGGTTGGCGACTTATCAGCAGCGTACGGCGAGATACCACAACGCTCGAGTGAAGTCCCGAAACTTTGAAGCAGGGAACCTCGTATTAAGGAACGCTCACGCATCCAAGCCAGCCGAAGCTGCAGGAAAGCTTCTCCAAACTGGGAAGGACCTTACCGCATAAGGGAAGTGATCCGACGAGGGGCCTATCGGCTAGAGACCCTTTCGAGCCAGCCTATCCCTCGAATGTGGAATATAGAGTGCCTTCAGCGCTATTTCATGTAAGCTCTCCCGGAGTTTAGCCGGAAGTCATGAATATATCATTTTTTCTTGTATTATGTCCGACAATGTTCTCCAAGTCCGTGTAAACTGTACCGGGAGTGGCTTCGGCCATGCAAACCGTATCGGGAACGGCAATGTTCTCCAAGTCCGCGTAAACCGTACCGGGAGTGGCTTCGGCCATGTAAACCGTGTCGAGAGCGGCAATGTTCTCCAAGTCCGTGTAAACCGTACCGAGAGTGGCTTCGGCCATGTAAACCGTATCGGGAGCGACAATATTCTCTAAGACCGTGTAAACCGTACCGGGAGTGGCTTCGGCCATATAAACCGTATTGGGAGCGGCAATATTCTCCAAGTCCGTGCAAACCGTACCGGGAGTGGCTTCGGCCATGTAAACCGTATCGGGAGCGGCAATATTCTCTAAGACCGTGCAAACCGTACCGAGAGTGGCTTCGGCCATGCAAACCGTATCGGGAGCGGCAATATTATCTAAGACCGTGTAAACCGTACCGGGAGTGGCTTCGGCCATGCAAACCGTATCGGGAGCGGCAATATTATCTAAGACCGTGTAAACCGTACCGGGAGTGGCTTCGGCCATGCAAACCGTATCGGAAGCGGCTACATTCCCTAAGTTTGTACAATACGTATCGAGAACGACATGGCTTCGGCCAGATACAAAACCGAACTCGGTTATCTACTCAGACATAGCATGAAACAAGTATAAGCAAGAATGCCTTCTATATATATAGTCAAAAGTACAAAAGCAGGCCATACGCCTGACCTCGGTATCTTAAAAAGCAAAAACAAAAATCGGGACAAGCCCCCGGGCTAGCTCTCGGCGTCATCGCCGTCCACATCGATGGGAGCCTGGCCGGGAGACGCTGGAAGAGAGGCTTCAACTGGTTCGGCCGCGTCACCTTCCTCAGGAGCCGGAGCTTTTTCGGCCTTAAGCCTTTCCCACCAGGCCAAAAACTCATCGCCTTCCTCGTCCGTCGGGTAGCCGATGCCGGTCAGATCTGTGGCCGGACACGCCTTCTGAGCGATAGCCAGCCCCAGAGCGAACACGGACGATGCCGCCTGGACTTGGGCCTCCATCATTTCCTCAGCGAACTCAGGGCTTTCCTTATAGCTCGCCACGGCTGCGCGAGCGACGTCTTCGGCTTCCTTAGCCCTGGCCTCCAAGTTCGCCTTAAGGGCCGACACCTCCTCGGCGTGACGTTGGCGCTCCTCGTCCCGCTCTTTGGCCTTGTCCTGGATCTCGGCCTTAAGAGACGCGACTTCAGCCCGGGCCTTCTCAAGCTCCTTCTCGGCCTTCTCCAGCTCCCTCTCGACCCTCGTCTTGGCCTCAGAGGCAGTGCAGATTACCTCCTTCTGCTCCCCCAGCTCGACCCGCATCCGAGCATTGGCACCAAGGAGGACGTCGACGCTAGCTTCGAGATCACGCTACACTGTGGCCACTTTGTCCGAGGCCAGCTGATCCGAGGCCCGGTCGATGTCCAGGAGCTTCTGCTGGATGGCAGCCTGACGGCGGGCAAGGACCCCGCACATAACCGCGGCCTACAGACGAAAGCAGGAAAGGAAAGATAAGCCCAAAACAGCAAAAAAAAACGCTGAGTGGAGACGAAGACGAAGGAAATCTTACCTGGACGACATACCGAACGCATTGCAAAGATAAGCCTTCCGAGGAAAGTTCCTTGACTTCGTCCCTGGCCAGCGGGAGGGTCCAGCCTTGAGCTAGGCGCATGCACGTCCGAGAGTATTCCAGGCTCTCGTCCGCAAAAACCTCGACATCCGGGTGCCAAAGTTCATGCGCGTATTCCCGGGACATATGCGTCCCGGCCTCCCCGAAGGGGAATGAAAGATTCTCCGTCCCGGCTCCGGTTGCCGAAGGAGAATCGCCCCTCGGCGGTTCGAGAGGCGACGAAAGCGGGGCGCCTCGCACCGCAACGGGCCTCTTGGCCGCCAAGGTGGACTCCTTCTCACCGGGATCGTCCGCCCGGCTCCTTTTCGCTAGTCGGCCGCTCCCTCGGACGACCGATTTACCCTTCAGCCTCTCTTTCGAGCGCGGCAGCAGCAGCGCGGCCTTCGACAGAAGCCGTCGTTTGCCTCGTAGTCCGGACGCTGGGGGCCGCAACTCCTCCGGCCGTCCCTTCTTCCGCCGCCTGCGGTTGGGACGGTCGGGACTACCCGGACTACTTAGAGAGTCGGCCGAGCAAACCCCGAAGTCCAGACATTTCTGCAGACATAAAGAAAAAAAAGGGTTAGCAACGACTTAAAATATGCAACTTTCTTCGACTCAAGACCGACTTACCCCCAGCCGCGGCTTCGGCGCCCTCTTCGGACGGAAGGGCTTCGGCCGGAGACTCGACCACGACAGCTCCCTCGGCCTCTCCCGGAGTATCTTCGAGAGGAAGATAAGGGGAGACTCGAGGAGGAGAGGATGTCGGATCTGGCCAAGCTCCCATCTGTACGAGTCTCTCCTCAAACTCGAAAAGCTCCGCAATATCATACGGAGCATCGGCTTCCAGGAGGTGCACGACGTCGAGCTGCTCAGGGTTGAGGGAAGGCGGATCGGAGAGGCCTTCGGCCAAAAGTGCCCATTCAGTAGGGAAGGGCCACACGCTCTTCTCCTCCTCCGGGAGAGAAATGAAAAGGAAGCCCTTCTTCCAATGATGAATGGACGAGGGCTTCCCGGAAAAGATACCCCGGCCGAAGCGGGGGACGAAACAATACCAATCAGATTTCCCCTGCAGTTGTATCTTGAAAAGATAGCGGAAGACGTTTACCGAAGGGATGGCCTCGAGATAAGCGTGCACAGCCAAGAAGGCGTAGACTGTCTGCCAAGAATTCGGAAAGAATTAGGACGGGGCCAGTCCATAGAAGCTCAAAAGGTTGATAACAAAGGAAGGAAGGGAAAGACGAAAGCCCACCCGGAAGCTCTGCTCGTAGATAGAAAAGCAACCCGGCCGGACGGAGTTAGCCCTGGTGTTCTTCCCGGGCCGAATAGGAATTATCCAAGATGGAAACTGATAGTAGGTAGTGATGACCTTGATGGCATCGGCATTAAAGACACTAACCACATCAGAAACCGTCTCGGCCGGGCGACGGCCGGAAGTAGAAGGCTGGGCTACAGCCGGAACGGATTCGGCTTCCTCAGCCGGAAGCATCTCCGCCTCATCCGCCATAGCCAAACCAAAAGAATTCAAAGAGAAATGAGACGACAAGGAAGACTGGGGAGGTCTGGATGAAGAGTAAGAAGAACCACCTTCGGCCGAAGAGCTACTCTCGGCCGAAGGGGAGCAACTGGACATGAATTACGGAGCAGAGAAGGAGAAATAAGGCTTACCCTCAAAGAAAGATCTCCTCAACAGCTAACGGCCTCTCCGGCGGCAAAGGATCCCCCGACGATGATTCCCGGTGACAAAGAACTCTCCAGCAACGACAAGGCGCCCTCAAACACCCTCGATGGCTCGCTCTTCGCCGGTGAAGCAGGAACGCTTAGAGAAGCCACTCGCAGGGAAGCACAGGCGCAAGGGGAGAAGAAAGCAGAATAGTGCCCAGGGGAGGAGGGTTAGTATTTATAGGAAAACTTGAGGGTATCCGGTGCCAAATCAACGGCCGAGATCTTCCCTCTCTTCGGCACCGCTCTACTCGGATGCGCGACACGTGTCCCGTCCTTCGCCATGATGACCAGCGGGCTGCCGGATCAAGAGGAGGCAATCAACGGCCGGGCACGGCCTGACCCTTCGGCAGTTCATCCGGATGTTCGCCACGTGTCCCAATCATCGTGCCGAAAGCAGAAGAGACGGCGATCCAGGTAAAATCTTGGGCAGAAAGCCGAAATGACATGCGATCCGCGTGATCACTGTTAACGACAGATCTTTTTGTGCTTTCGGCAAGCCGGCCGGATGCACAACACGTGTCATGTGTTTCTTATGACACGACCGCAAAGGCGGGAAGCCTGAGATCTTTCCCGCCCTTGTCAGATGTCTCGATATACTCAAGTACTCGCCCCTTCGCAACTAGGGACGAAAGGATCCGTCATCGAGTTTCGGCCTGAGACGAAGGTGTTTACCACAAGGTCCCGGCTTGAGACGAAGGTATCTTTCATTAGCCCTCGGCCGACCCGAGGCAGAGCTCAAAAACAGAACAAAGTAGAGGTTTCAAACGAAGCTCGTGCCTATTTACTCTCCCAAAAAAGCTTCGGACTTTACTCTCGTCGTCTCATAAAATTGAGAACGACAAGAGTAAGGGGCTATCTGATGGGGGCAGAATCCGATTCGGCCCGTTAAAAATAGCCCAGTCGCTGGGATCAGCCCAACAGCAATAGCAGTCGGGGACCACTGGCGGCCTTCGGCCCGTTAGCGGCCCAGCAGCCCTCGGCCCAACAGCAGCCCAGTGGTCTTCGGCCCGTTAGCGGCCTAGCAGCCTTCGGCCCATCAGCGGCCCTCGGCCCAACAGGCTTCAGCCCACTAAGCGGCATCAGGCCCATCAGCGCCCCCCCCCCCCCTTTCGGCCCAATAGCCGTATCCGGCCCACTCTAGTGGGAGGGTTAGACGCTATGGCGGTTTATCAGTAAACCAAAACATAGTCCTATATCGGTTGCCACCACTAAGCAACCTCTATCATCCGCTATAAATACACGGCTATTTATTACCAAAAGTATGTCTTCTCGACCAAAGACAACAGTCCAAAAGCATTAAAGCTACTTCTTCCCTGACTTCTGAATCGAATCTTCTTCAAAAACTAACTTAGCCGTCGGAGGGGGTTCCTTAGGGCCGAAGCCCGGGACTCCTACTGACCGGTTCTTCTTCTTCTCCTCCTTCTACAGGGGCTTCGGTTTGAATCTTCGCCGACCTCTCCGAGTCGGTCTCAGCCGCCGACCTCAGGTTTTCTCCCCCTAGTCTCGACGCCTTTCGCAGGCTGGTCCGCCTCGGCCGAAGGAGTCTCAACTTCGCTCTGAGCGAGCCTTCACCCGAGCGCCTCTTGGCCTCGGGTCCTCGGCCCCGTCTCCGTCCTCGTCTAGTCTCGGATCCCCGTCGGTCCTCTTCATCGATCCGATCCAATTGCGGGTTCCAGTCTCGGAATCCGACCGTGGTAAACTTCGGCAACATCACAAAGCACTATAACAATATGTGGGTTTAACCTTTATCTTACAAAATGACGAAAGTTACCCTTGACAAGAGTCCAAGGATTTCCTACCAGCTCCATAATATATTCCGTAAGGAAAGAGAGTCTCCATGGCGAAGATGATGAATCATTAACCATGTTGACCAAAGTGGAAGAATCACACTCAGCTAAGTGATGAATATGCATATCCTACGAATGTCTCAACCCAATAAAAAGAGTAAATGCCCCAGCCTCCAAACAAGAAGATACATCCAATAAGTGCGAAAAAGCAAATACAAGATTACCAAGGGAATCTCTAAGGATCCCACCTCCTCCAGCAGCCCCAATTCTCATCTTGAAAGCTCCATCAATATTAAGCTTGAGAACCGGGGCAACAGGCTTCAGCCAATGGACAACAATATGAACCTTCTAGACTTTAGAGGGAAGAGCAATCCCCCATTGCCCTAATAGTAGACTCTGCCGAAAAGAAAGCCCACCAGAAAAAGAAGAAACTAGGGATAGAGGATAAGAAAGATGTTGAGCAACCTTCCAAACAATGGATTTAGCACACATCTTCTTTCCCTCAAAACGAGAGGAATTCCAAGCCAGCCAAATCTCCCATAAGGAGGACATCAAAAGAATTATGGATATGATGCCATCAATAGATGAGGACGCCAATAAAGACAAGAAGACAGCAATAAAATCAGTGCAAGATAAATGCTGAGGAAAAGCAATTGCCAATAAGCATATCAAAATAAGCCCAAAGTTCGTGCCACAGAGCCTTTGGACAAAAGATGAATGGAGGACTCCTCATACACGTGTACAGCAAGCACACTTGAGAAAATGGGCACACATCTCCTGATATGCTCATCAATGGGAACAGAATTATGTAACAACCTACATAAGAAGACAGACCACTTCAGAGGCAAGAAAGGTGCCCAAACCTTGGACCAAATGGGTGAAAATTGACCTGAAGGAAGGAGATCCCTAGCTGATTTAGTGGAAATTTTTTTCAGAGGAAGTGGGACATCCACCTGTCATGATCCAAACAAACCTAGGCAGCGGAAATATCGAACAATATGTCTAGCGGCAGAAAAGCAGAAATAACCAGCAATGAGGATGAGTACAATGGGTGAGAATATCAGATATTGTAACATGATGCACCTCCATGGAACTCCGAACATCATCTGGAATAAATAACCACAGAGGAGAATGGCAAATCCATTTATCCATCTAGAACAGAGCATTACCCGATCTAGAAATAACCCTATAGTTATCATATAAAAGGGAGGCAGCTTTTAGCTAAATGTGCCAATCAAAAGCCTTAATGAGACTGAAAGAGGCTTCAGAAAAGTGCTTATGATGCAAGTGTTTGTCTCTGAAGAAAACAGCCAAAAGAGAGTTGGAGTTCAACGCACACCAAAGCAACTTCATGTAGAGAGTTGGAGTTCAATGCACACAAAAGCAACTTCATGTGCAAAGAAATCTGCATGCTACTTGAAGCCCTCACTACGTGAATCTTTGTGCGTCCAGGGCTGATTGTTCAAGTTTTTCAAGTGGACAAGGATTTCTCAAATGATGGGGAGTCTTCAATCATCCCAGTGTAGGTGGAGTTCCTAGGTTTGTCGGCAAACTCGTACTAAGATTCATTTCTCCAATCTATTGCTGTAAACTTGAGACCTGTTCTTGAGCTTGCTCTCCAACACGACCGCTGCTCTCGTGTGTGTGTGTGCATTGAGATCTCTTGAAGCCCCGTTGCCCCCCCATATGCTTGGGTTGTGGTAACTCTGGGGGTTGGCAAGTGGTCCTCTATCCTGAAGTTCCATCTTTATGCACTGGTTATCGTCATGTTGGCCATGCTGTGGAGTCGTGCTGGTGGTCAAAAGATTGCCCACAGCCTCCTGAAGATTCATGTTCTGGTGCCCCGCTGGCAGAGGCTGCTCTGTCCAAACAAGCAGTGGCCTCTCAGGCTGTGGAAGGCACTGCTGGGCGCCGGCAATATGCTGCAGCAGCGGCTGCTCCACGGGGGTGGCCAAGGCCCGCGCACATTGCTGACGCACACGTACACCAGGCTTAACCTGGTGCTGCTGTGCATGGAGAGCAGCCCACGCCTGAACCCCTGCTGTTGCCACACCTCCTGTGCCCAAGCAGGTTCCCTCTATAAGTGCTTCCGAGCCCCCTATCTCTGATTTTCTTGGGTGCCAAGCATCCCCCTGGTGCGACCATTGGCATTTCTGCCAGCCCTAATGTTCTTGCTGCTGCTATTGTTGGGACCACAGCTGCCTCGCTGTGCTGGCAGAAGGACCTGGTTGCCCCGGCGAAGCCTGTGGTCAGGCTGATGCCATTGTTCCTGTAGACACTACCATGGTGCATGTTCATTCTGCTTCTGTTCGTCGAAACTTGGTTCCCCCGGCTCGTATGGAGTGGAGGCAGGTCCATTGCCATCACTCCTTAAGACTTTTCAGGTCTCTTCATGTCCCAAGTGCCCTAGGAAAGAATTTAATAGAACACCAATGCATGAAAGGCAGGGATGAAATGGGATAAGCTAGTTGATGAACTTCTTGACATTCTTGAATTAGCCCACTTGAACATCAAAGGCTTTGATGTGGCATCGCACCTATTTTAGACAATTATTATTTTATTCCATTCAATCTATCCCCCTTGGCAATATACAATATCAATATATATACTAGATATGATGCCATGCAATGTTTTAAAAATGCCTAGGCAGGCCAAGATGGAAGAACCACTTACTTCCAAGGCAGACCGCCTATTCGGCAGGGCGGATGCCTTGTTAACGAGGTGGATATTTGTTCGTTTGTAACATTATACATATCCATGCACTGTTTGGCCCAACTGCCCAAGTGAACGTATTTTCATGTATGATGAAATTTGGGGATCTTTTCTGTACATTAATCATAAATAAAGAACAATTATGACCTATTTTCACCTTTCAAACAAAGTATAAGAGAGATAAGATAATGCATAACTAAGTACGAAGATGATCAAGAGTCATATTTGTTGAGGTGTGAGACTATAAGCAAATATTGTTGCATCCCAATAATTTATGTGTACTGTGATGTAAGGAATCCTATAATTACATATCAAAATTGAGAGATGTAATTATTGCATACTAGATACATGTAGATTAGGCCTATATGTATGGCCAAAAAAGACTTCAAAGCAGAAACGCACTCTTGTGCGGTCTGTATTAGAGAATAGTGAAGAGTCCAACTGATGTATGCAATGCTAAAAAGAGAGCTGAAGATATTGTACGCTGCTTTCCCCTATTTATCGATGTGGATCAATATGGCCTCTTTTTTGTCATAAATCTAACTACAAATAAGCATCAAATGACGAAGCGAGTCGGGTACTAAGGAAAAATCTTAGTGCTGTTATTAAAAGCTTTCTAGGCCTACCCAACATCTAGAGATACAACACATGCCATGTAATGTTTCTACCAAGGACACTAGGTAATTATGCATTTACATTAAGGGGGCAAAGCGATAAGAAGACTGTCAAGAAAAGGCCAAGGCAAAAACCGTCAAGGTGACCAACCCCTCCAAGATTCCAAGGTGTGCCTAATCGTATAGGCGGCCGCTTTTTAAAACAACGATGTCATGTGCCTATGTAACATAATACTTAAGGAAACTGTCCATTGCTTTTCACCCCTCTTTTCTTCCACTTGCCTTGCTTTTTAGTTTAACCCCATCTCCTCTCCATACAGGCTCCAAAGTAACATTTGCAAAGGGCCTCCAACAAAGATGATATAGAGATGATGTCCAATTTTGAGAACTTTATCAGATAAGTTACTTGAAGGTCCTCATGAGCATTCTCTCAATTAGTTTGTAGTTTCTAACATTGTTCAGAATGCAATTATCCAGCCAAATCAGATCCATCACTTGGAGCTTGACCACCATTTAATTATGTCCTCCACTACTGAAAACCAATGCCCTCCAACCCTGGCAGGCACAACTCAGGTGCTCGACTGAATGAACCCATGGCCAATTTGAAAAGGCACAGGCAGTCATCCAAACTAGTACAATATCTCGCACAATCAGAACTGAGTGGCAGAGCAGACTGGACGGAATATCCATGTGCAAGTACTGGTTCCAGTTTCAGAAAGGTGTTCCCTTCCAGCTCTTGCATTTTTCCCCTGAATAGTCAGCCAATGACTCTTTCTAGCTGCAGCAGCATACAAGGATTCTAGACAAAGGGAGAGTAGATAGTAAGAATGATGCGGGACAGAGACGGGGAAGCTTGGATGAATGGCTCGGAGGCCTAGATAGAGGGGAAGAACACAGCGGAGAAGAAGAGACGAAGCTGGACAGAGGCAGAACAGGGGGGTTGGGGAAGAAGACAGGGCATCCCACCCTCACAAACCAGACCCCTACAGGTCCATTCCCACAGAAACGCATCAGGCAGCAGCTCCTTTCATTTTAATCTTCATTCTTCATTCACTAGCTTTCCGAAAAGGGCGTACATAGGATATATATAGGCCCCCAAAAGGAAACCCTAATAGGAAAATTACCAAGATACCCTTAAGACTCCTAAAATGACAAAAAAACATGCAGAAAAAATAAAGAAAATAGAAAAGACATCAATTGGGCCTCTAATGGGCCCAACAAAATAAACATTGGGTCTTGAGCTTTGTTTCAGCAGTCCCTAGATTCCCATCATTCTCCCCTTGTTTGAGAAAACCCGTCTTCGAGTTTTAAAGTGAGTCAATATCCATGGAGAAATGATGATAGCATATTCCGGAAACAACATAGGCGGCTCATAAATCATCGTGCGCAGGAATGCTCCAACCTGAGGAAGAAAATATGCCTCAATGTCGCTCCATATGTGGTCAAAATCTTGCAGATTGATGACATCTCAAACAACCTTTGGTTGATCGACCACATCTCCAAGTAGCTTTCCTACTTTCGACTCATTTCTCTTCAGTGAGGAAGAGGTCATTATCTGCTACAGGCATCCCTGATTCAACCTCCCCTAAATATTCATCTTCTAGTGTTGGATCGGCTACATAGTGTACTCTTTCATTTGATTTTCATATTCATCGATCATCGCTGGGTCGGCCTCGTAGACAACATCCTTTGGCTTGGTCAGCATGGCACAAAGGATCCGAAGATCACCCTTAAACTGGTCCAAATCATGCTTCCAATCATCCCTAAAGTTATTCCAATAATCCACTAATTTATCTAATCCAAGATCCTTAGACACCTCTCAATGTCTACTCGAGTAACCAGTAGCCATCGCCTCGAAAAGCATGAGAAGTGGCATGCAAAATGATGCACCACTGATTGAAGAAGTACGGGACGAGGTCCACCTTACTGTAAAAATGCCAACGGTATGATCAGCACAAGAAACGGAGCTCAAACCACCAACCTCGATATACGTGCAGAAATGACACGGAAAACGATGCAAGTCGGGGCAGATGTGTGCTGAAACTGGATGGACCTCGCTGAGGCGAGACTAACGCCGCTGAATGTGCTCAAATCATAGTCCGGGACGACCTCGAATAACGAGCACAAGCGCCCTCGTAAAGCACGCAAGTGCGGCACACAAAATGAGGCATTGCCGTCGGACGGAACGTACAGTGAGGTCGGCCTCACTGATAGGATCCCAACAACACAAGCGGCTTGTAAATCGGAGCACAGACGAGATCGTGGCGCTGGCGGTGCGATAGGATGGCTTAGTGCACCTCATGTTGCATTGTAGCAGAACTGGGCTGACTTGTACCTGGGCCGGACCAGCTAACAGACCCGGTTGGGATAAAACCTTTGCTGGACTGGACCACCTTTAAAGGAAAAATCGGCCGTTGGTGAATCGGTTCAACGAATCGCTGGACTTAAGTTACCGGATCCACCTAGCCGGGTTCGGATCCGATAGCTTGAAATGAATAGGGGCGTTGGGTTCGGAGATCCGCTCAACTTCAAATAGATGACCCGATCGTGGGTCATCTTTCTCCAAGCCCCTCCAAACCCTAATAGGATGACAGCGCACGAAGGGGAGGCGGACGGGGCAAGGGATGCGGGGCTGGTAGGTGGCCGGTGAGTACGGCGACGGCAGGGCGAGGCGGGGCGGCGACAACGTTGGTAACTGCGGGACCCACCGACGACCACGACAGGAGCCGGCGGTGGCAGAGCAGGTCCCTTCTTCTTCTCCTCTTTTGTTCTGCCGATGTAAACCGAGGAAGAGGAGGATGCAGGCGGCAACAACGCCAACGGCGGGCAACGACGGCAGCGGAGCAAGGCGACGGTGCAGCAGACGTTGTTGATGACGACGGCAACAGCAGAGACTGTTGGCGTCAGCGGCGGCACCGGCTGGGGCTTTCAGCAACGGCAGCAGGTGCGATGGCTGCCCCCTCTCTCCAACCTTTGTTTCTCCTTTTTTTTTGTACTCTTCTCTACTACAAACCGAACCGAAGAGGAGGGAGATGGAAGAGGCGGAGATAAGAGGGAAGATGAGTGGGTTTTCACAGGACTTGAGCCATTAAAAATGACCCAACACCGGCTCTGATACCAATTTGATGCGGGATAGAAACGGAGAAGCTTGGATGAATGGCTCGGAGGCCTAGATAGAGGGGAAGAACATAGTGGCAAGGAATTCCGGATCGGATCGGGTCCCTGAATCGGGACCCGCCGATCCCGGTCCGAATCGGGATCGAATCGGCCGGAATCGGCCTGGATCGGCCAGAATCGGCCGAGATCGGCCGAATCGGGACCTGCCGATCCCGATCCGAATCGGCCGATCTGGATCGGGATCGGCCGATTCTGCATTCCATGCATAGTGGGGAAGAGGAGACGAAGCTGGACAGAGGGAGAACAGGGGGGTTGGGGAAGAAGAAGACAGGGCATCCCACCCTCACAAACCAGACCCCTACGGGTCCATTCCCACATAAACGCACCAGGCAGCAATTCGTTTCATTTTAATCTTCATTTTTCATTCACTAGCTTTCCCAAAAGGGAGTACATAGGAGATATATAGGCCCCCAAAAGGAAGCCCTAATAGGAAAATTATCAAGATACCCCTAAGACTCCTAAAATGACAAAAAAAACATGCAGAAAAAATAAAGAAAATAGAAAAGACATCAATTGGGCCTCTAATGGACCCAACAAAATAAACATTGGGTCTTGAGCTTTGTTTCAGCAATCCCTGGATTCCCATCCGAGATGAGATAAGACAAAACAGAAAAGAGGAAGAGAAACCACAACATTATGCGAAGATTGCAGTTGAGGAATTATAGTTTTTATCAGATGCATTTTGGGGAGCAGAAGTATTTTTCCCATTAATGAACAGTAACCTAACAGGATCCTTCTGTGGTAGCATAGATATTTATCACCATACAAAGGAGATAACTTCTTTGGGCATTTGTGTAAAAATCCAAACAAGACAAGATTTTTACCTTCCACAGCAATCGCAATATTGATAAAATTGCTAGAAGTGAATTTGTCTAATGGCTTTGTCGTAGTCCCTAAATTAGGCAATTAATGAAATGCCCTTTGTGACTATCAATTATAAATCTAACATCCAGTACCATGTTGCATGCAAAAATTATATCCAACAAGCACATTCAGAAAGAAAGAAAGATCTGGAGACAAATAAATTTAAAACTAATGTCTATGAGAAATTACAAAAAAATGCATGAACCTTAGTAGATTGCACATGCTTGATTACTGTTTTATGGATTCTTGGTGTACACAATCTTTTTTGTTCAAATAAGTCCCCTTAGATGACACTGAAATCTCCAAGAAACTAAAGATAAGGCAGCTTACCCTTCTTCCTGTAGTAGCTCATTACAGATGCTTTCTAGCCCTGGAAGAGGTTCGACATTCACACTATTGGACATGGTTGGAGTATCAGCATCGGGTTGTCCCTCCTGTAATAGATGATAATTTAGAACAAGGCCTCTGCAGAGAAGGCTATAGAGATAGACCACCGGGGCAGTAATATTAGCCCCAGTAAAATACATTCTCGGTTACCCACCTGAGGAATCACCTTGTCTAGTGTCTTCAGAAGAGGGTCATCCTCCAACTGCTTGACTGACAAAGTAAGCCTTGACTTTTCTCTGTATGATATACACAGGCTAGAAAATTACTTGACACAAAATGCGACATTGCATATAGCTAATAATGAAAGGAAAATTGGATAACAAAAGCATTCATCGTTGATCAATACTTGGTCAAGTTTGCATGAATATTATGGGTAAAATTTTCATTAGCATCACATGTTATACAAGTGAAATAAAATGCTTCCTAGCATACCAGAAAGTGGAAGTGTGGAACAATATGATCAAAGATGACTCAAAGCTAGAACAATGAATAAATCAATCATCTGAATGAAATTAACATTCAATTGGAATGGCATATCTTGCAGGTCTCTGGCAATAATTAAAGGTAACAGACTAATATCAGGCAGCTGGCAATTCACCATTAGTTCAGTACCACAATGAGCATAGCATGTAAATAAACCAATTGTATAGGAAAGTAAAGGTCTCCCTGTGATATAATACTCCATTGGGATGCTTTTGGAGTCCAATAGATGATAAATGATGGAACATTGTTGCATAATGATAAGGCTGCACGTTATTGGGTTAGTCCACAATCCAATCTACACCCGATGCACAAAACACATCCATATCTCTTGTGGATTGTGTGAATAGGTGGTGGATAACCAAAAACAAAACCAGAACTGATCCAATCCAATCTGAAGCTTGAGGTGGATCACATTAGATGTCATGTTTCTAAATCTAATTAACTTATTTGGATTATTTATCCTTATATTTTAGTATTATATATGTTGTCCCGACTAATTCCTACCATAGGCTTGACCATCATAAAGTATTAGGTTGTATTTGGTTGGTATCTTTAATCTTGTTGCGAGTTTACAGTGTGTTAATGTGCATAGGACATGTCATATTTTTTAACTATCCAAGTACTTTTATTTAGGTAGAATCATGTAGTTATTATGCATGCATGTCCATGTAGTCTAGGTGATCATATTATCAGCCAGTGGATGTGCACTTGTAGTCTGCCTGATCATATTATCAGCCAATGGATATGCCTTCTTATGGAGAACACATGTTTTTAGCAAAAATTGACCGAGTTTTTCTTCTAGGCAGAATCAAGCACTTAACATAATTGAAGGTAATATAATTAATAACCAGCAAGGAGATCCAGTCCAATCTGCACAAAAGTGGACTGAACATGGACCATGCCCTTCCTCAACATCCATGGATGGGAAATGTGCAACCAGATCAATCCAATCTGCGACAGTGCTCAAACCTAACTTTTGATCCCCAATCTGCAGTAGATGGCATGCAGACCAAGCTATCCTGCTATGTGGCCCGACCCATTTGAGGCATACATAACAATGATAATGCTTTTGAATCATAAATACAGTGCATAACCAACGTATTAAAGTGGACAATCCTCTCTCAAAAAAATTTGAGAGTGACATAATGCCCCCGTCTTTCTACCACTTCAAACAATATTCTCGCTTCTCTGGATTGGAGTTGGATCTCAAGTCAAGTGGATTGATCCTGGTCCAGCCAATGATTGACCAGGGTTGGGTTGATCTAGGCTTCTATGGCTAGTCAAACTAGTTGGAAATGCAACCAGCCATTGCCGGCCCTTTCTGAATGGCCAGCAATCGCTAGTTGGGGCCTTGGGGCTTAAACCACCAAGACCCTTCCTAGAGCCCTAAAGTAGATCACATGTGGACCAAGCTACCCCCCTATGTGGCCTGACCCATTTGAGGTCTATATAACAATGATAATGCCTTTGAATCATAAGTACAGTGCATATCCAACCTATTAAATTGGATAATAATCTCTCAAAAAAATTGAGTGACATAACACCCATCTTTCTACTACTTCAAACAATATCCTCACTTCTCAGGATCAGAGTTGGATCTCATGTCAGGTGGACTGATCCTGGTCCAGCCAAGGATCAGCCAGGATTAGGTTGATCTAGGCTTCTATGGCTACTTGGCCAGTGAAACTAGTTGTTGGAAATGCAACCAGCCATTCCTGGCCCTTTCTGAATGGCCAGCAATTGCTAGTTGGGGCCTTGGGGTTTAACCCACCAAGACCCCTCCTAGTGCCATCCAAATCTCTAACCTTCTCTCGCCCACTCCTCTCACAGTGCTTTGAAAGCTCCCCGAAATGCACTTTCCAAACTACTGTGCATTAGTGTCTGCATCTACTTATGCCCAAAGAAAAGCATTGCCATAGCACCGTGCCATAATGAGGTCATCACTGTTCAAGATGCTTTCTTTTGGAAACAAGCAGCGTAACACAAATGATTTAGATTGCACTAAACAAACCTCACTGAATTTCAGGTGACCGCATTGTTTTATGTGTGCTTTTGTAGATAGCTTGTAACGGACATCCTCCATATGGAAGCATGGATACACAGTCCTGGAAGACTAGAGAGTTCATGCTATGTATGTGAACATTTGATTAGAGGTATTCATTGATTTGTAGAACATTTGGTGGAAGGCTGAGGGGATAGCACCCTATGCCCGACTATGCCACCAACAGCCCATGTGCAACTCATGTTTATGGTGCGCCGGAGACACAATAGAATCAAGCAACCTCATCTTCCATTGGGTGTCAAGCATCCAACTCTAGCTTTAGCTTCAACTCCAGCTCCAGATGTGAACAACAAGACTTGTTACCCTTTAATGCTGTATATACTCTATGTTTATTCTAATTATGCACAAGGCCATCCTCATGTTTTCCCTCCCATTAGATGGATTTAGAGAGTTTCATAGAGTTAGACTTGGTAATGATGATGATGATGAATTGATGATGAATAAGCGATAAACAAGGCAGGTAGGATTGGGGATTGGGCATGAATGAGTCAGCCCTGGGCCACCTCATGATCCAATCTGGTCTGCTTGGAACTGATTCAGCTATATTTCTAATGTTAGATTTTGGATACATACATACACTGTTGTGGAAGAAGATGTAGAAAGAAGAAGAAGAGGAGAAGGTGGCATCAGCAGCAGGCGACAACGATGAAAGCATTAGCATCACCAGGCGGTGATGACAGCAGTATTATCCAGTGACAATGACAACAGCTTCCTCTTCTTCTGGTGACGAGGGACTAGGTGTGAGTTAGTGTAAGCAGGTTTTAGAGGGGGGAGGAGAGGAGGCATAAGGCTTAGGGTGAGAGAGATGTTCTAAACAGGCACGGGGAGGGGGGAATGCGACTTGAGCCTTAGGAGGGAAGGAGGCTTGGATCGCCAGATCTGGCCAAGAGTCAGGAAGTAGGAAGCAGGACAGATTAGATCGGTAAATCCAATCTGATTCTACACACCGAGGTGATAATTATATTGTATTATTAATGTTCCAAAAACATTCTTAGGAAACACAACGGATCAGATTGGTAGATCCAATCTGGTTCTACACACCTAGGTTTGCATTATTAAATGTCCCAAAAAAATTATTTTCATGCTCAAAAAATGTTAATTTTGCATTTTTCAAACTTTTTGAGATTTTTCATATAAATGTTTTCATGTCAGATCAGATCAGGATCAACGGACGCTATGGGCCTTGGGCCATCCAATCAACATAGCAATTCTGGTAACATCATCCTTGTTTCAGATTAATATCAGCTATTATGTTAGAGATAATCTCAGTTATTCTTTTCCATTCATCCAAACATAATAAAAGAAGTGTAGAGCAATGTAGTGTGGACTAACCATTGTGTAGGAAAAATAAGAGGCCTAACCTATCCACTTGAATAATCTTGACCTTGACATCATCGCCCTCTGTTAGAAAATCTCTGATATCTAGAACCACATCCCAGGAAACCTCCGAAACATGTACAAGCCCTGTCAGGTGATAACAGCCTACACAATACGAATGAATCCATTGCCTTTATCTGTTGCATTTCAAGTGAAATAAAAACAGTATGAACCACTTTATTTTTCAGCTAAAAGTACCATCAGGAAAACGCAAGTGAATGAATGCACCATAGTCCTCTACAACACCCACCCTCCCTTCAAAAATATCCCCTACTTTAACTTGACTGGAGTACATTGTCCAAATGGCATCTTTCTCAGAGAAGATAAGTTTCCTATCCTCCTCACTGGCTTGAATTACCTACAAGATAAAGACATATATTGATGATTTCACTTTTAAAATGATGATAATAAAGTCTGTTCAAATATAAGGTATCCAGACATAGAATGATAACACCAAAGATCATGCTTCACCAATATATTCATTTATTATTTATATACGAACTTCCCAAACATTACAAAAAAAACATTTAAATTTTTATGATAATATTCAAGCATGTTTTCTCAAATATACATTGATGTGGTTAAGGTCATGTATCAAAAGGCTTTTACCAACATAAGAACTATCTTTGTGAGACTAGCACATGGGATTGCATCAAGAGCCGGCATTAATTTGCATCTCCTAACCTTAGTTATAGAGGAAGTGTCGACATATTTACATGACCAAATCCCTTCGTGTATGTTACTTGAAGATGTTATTTTAATGATGAGTATAGTGGGTTTCAATATTAAAAATATTGAAGGTCCTGAAATCTAGAAAGGTTTTGAATTAGTCAAACCAAATTCAATATATGAAATTTAACTTTTAGCAATTACTCTAGAACCAATGATTTTCAGTGCCTAGATATTATTCACAAGAGTGGAGAAATCTGGAAGGATGTCATGCATAGAGTTAACACACGATGGGTGAAGTGGCAACGTGCATTCAGTCCTATTCAGTCGCCATGTTACCTTTGTTGGTAAAAACCAGCTTCATATGGGGTTTTCATGACCCACTCCATGACTATATACTTCTAGGCCTGTCTAATAATAGTGTTTTGAGTCAACAGTTTGGCTTAGTAACATGGTATCATAGATTTGCTCATGTAGCTTCCCTCTTTTCACCCTGAAAATTCAGACAACATTGATCATGATATGACTCCCACAAGTTTACCATATTGGAGTTGATGGTGAAAGTTGCTTAGCCTTGCATTAGGTATTTACGGGACGCTCTATGCCTACAGAAGTTCTGGGCCTCTCCACCAACTCCAGTTTTGGATGGACAGTTCATTTAATGGCCCATTTATAGAACATAGACTAAACCGAGGCCATTAATAGTAGGATGAAAATATTTAGCCACAGGTAAAAATGACAATTAAATGTATATATACATATATTTGTATCCTTATTTTTATAAAGCACATCCTTATCTTTATAAAATATAGAAAACTGAATTATTCTTTCTAAAAAAAAGGTGCCCAATTCAAATAATTTTTGCCATATTTATCATGTACTTTGGGGTCAAAATATTATAGGAAGTGATGAGCATTTTATATGTAAGTAAATGATATACCAAAATTAGTTTGGATATTAAAAAATTGTAAATTTTAATAAGAAGTGGTTACTAGTGTTTAAATAACATTAACTAAAATTCTGAAATAGCCCAGACAGAATTTAAAACAGAATTTCTAGGAGGTTAAAGCCATCTTCTTTCGTTTTCTTCCCTGGCTATACAAGAAACCATGTACCCATGCATTTAAAATGAATTAAATGCAAGAAGGTTTTCTAAAGGGGGACCTTAGCAGATGAAGGATAATTAAACGTTATTAATAAAGACCAAAGGTTTTAAGTCTCTCAAACTTGAGAATTGATGTTCAAATCGCTAGAGAGAGAAGAAATTAAATGAATGTTTACGTCGAAGTAGGTAAAAGGTCCCATAAACACCTCAATATATATATATATATATATATATATATATGGGAATGGATCCAATGACCTACCCCCGAAATCCTCTTCTCAACATGTTTAAAAAAATAATAAACTCCATCAATAATTTTCAAATATTCAAATAGACCGCTTAGGTTGTTCCCATCTCTGGGAATTTAATTTTCACCATCCGATCTTGTAAATCAATTGGAGCCATCCGATCAAATACATATCAAAAAAGAATATCTAAAAATATTGAAAAAATAGTCAAATAAATAAAAAATTCGTCAGATTTACCCTTGGGGTTGATCCCATCCCTTGGGGCTTTTAGCTTTAATTCCTAATGAAAGACGCACTTGATTGGACGGCTACAGTTGAGTTTTCAATCCGACAGTGACAATTAAATACCCAAGGAGTGGAAACCAACCTAGAGGGGGATATCTTATTATCTTATATATATATATATATATATATATATATATATATATATATATATAGAGAGAGAGAGAGAGAGAGAGAAAGGAATGATATGGTGTAATGGGCTACAATAACGTGCAACTAGGTCGCACACATTATTTTTTACTCCTTTTCTATATTAAAAAATAAAATAAAATTCATCATAAATTTTTAAATATGCAATTAGCCCCTTTAGAGTTGTTTCCATTCCTTGGGGACTTTATTTTGACCGTCCGATCTGTCTAATCATGAAAATTCAATCGTAACCGTCCATCAGGTATTTGCAAATCTGTTTTTCAAAAAATCATACAAAATAGTCAAAGAATAGGAATTTGGTCAGATTACCTTCAAGGTTGTTTCCCATCCCATAGATAAATGATGCAAAGGCTGACCAGCGGTTAATTCAGCAAGGAAGTCCTGTGCCTGAAGACAACTCCCATGAAGACACTGAGGTCTCTCTATCTCTTGAAATACCAAAGTTATCAGCTGACCCCATTTGTGAGCCTTCCCGTGATTTAGATCAACCTATTGCTGTCCAGAAAGGTGTAAGACAATGCACTAAACATCCTATGTCAAAATATTTGTGCTATTATCATGTATCTCCTTTTTGTGCTTATCTTTCTGCTATTTCTAGCATTCCTCTGCCACCCTCTTTTCATGAGGCAATTAAGAATCCCAAGTGGGTGAAGGCAATGGAAGAAGAGATGGGTGCACTTGAAAAGAATGGAACTTGGACTCATATTGATCTTGCTTCAGGAAAGAAGACCGTGGGTTGCAAATGGGTGTACATGGTGAAGTTTAAAGCTGATGGGACAATGAAGTGATACAAGGCCAGCCATGTTGCTAAAGGGTTTACACAAACTTATGAAATTAACTACTAAGAAACTTTTGCACATGTTGCCAGGCTTCCTACGGTAAGAGTGTTGTTGTCTCTGGCAGTGCATTTCTCATGGGATCTACATCAACTGGATGTGAAAAATGCATTCCTAAATTGAGATCTGACTGAGGAGGGGTATATGAATCCTCCACCTGGTTTCAATGCTACAGGAAAGGTTTGCAGGTTAAAGAAAGCACTATATGGTCTTAAACAGTCTCCACGGGCATGGTTTGAGAGACTAAGAATTGCTATGTTGAGAATGGGGTTCAAGCAAGCCAATGTTGATCATACTTTATTTATAAAATGGAAAGATGACCAAGTTGTTATACTGCTGGGTTATGTTGATGATATGGTGGTTACTGGTGATAATCTACAGGAAATTACAGGCTTAAAGAACAATCTTGCAAGAGAATTTTAAATTAAAGATCTTGGTCCTCTCAAATACTTTCTCGATATTGAAGTGGCAAGATCTTGTGACAGAATAAACATCCCAGATGAGATATGCTATAGATCTCTTGAAAGAAACTGGAAAACTTGGTAGCAGACCTGCAGATACACCTACTGAAGTAAATCATAAACTCAGTGGACAAAATGGTGATGCTCTTTCTGAAGCTGATCAGAGGCGATATCAGCGCACTGTTGGTAAATTGATTAACCTTACTTTAACCAGGCCTAATATTACGTATCATACATGCATGCTCCCAGGACCACACACATGAAGGCAGTTGAAAGAATTCTTAGATATGTGAAAACTTGCCCTGGAAAAGGCCTTGTATTCAGCAAAAGGATCTTAGTCTTGAAAGTTTTCTGATGCTGATTGGGTGGGTTCTCAAGATGATCGTAGATCTACCTCTGGATACTGTACTTATTTGGGTGGAAATCATGTCACTTGGTGGAGTAAGAAACAGACTATTTGTGCAAATCTAGTGCAGAAGCAGATTATCGGACCATGACTCAAACTGTCAATAATCCTGTTCAGCATGATCGAACTAAGGTTATTGAAATTGACAGACATTTTATTCGTAAAAAGTTGGATGCTGGAGAGTTATATTTGCCGTATGTGCGATCTGTTGATCAAGTGGCGGATACCTTGACTAAAGGCATGACATGAGAGCTTCAGGAAAGCATTTTGTGCAAGCTGGGCATGGAAGATATCTACGCTCAGCTTGAGGGGGAGTGTAAAGGAGACTGAGGGTATTCTAGTCTCCTAGTGTTTTCTTTTATTAGTTAAGGCTTTTCTCTATTTTTCTGTATTTTTCCCTTTTAGTTGTCATGCGCCCTGATAGTTAGGTTAACAGGGGCATTTTTTTCATCATGTAATTGCCAGCCCGTATAAGGAATAAAGTATGCCCACGGCAAGGGAGAGCTGGACTCTCCTTTGAGGACGCAACTACCTGGGGCATCTTCCTCCCCATCTTGGTCCCTTTCTCCTCTCTTCTTCTTCTTCTCTTGCAGCCGCGAATCATCTAGACAAATGATGGCTTCATATGATCTTAACTGTTTCCTTTATTTTTTTTATTTATCAAGCGTTTCCTTTCAATTCTCACTCTCACTGTTCTGTGTTATCGACAAGCAAATAGTGATAGTTATGTATACACATATTAGGTGCATATGATAATATCTAGGACACTAATATATTGCAAATACAACAATAAATTTCAGCAAATAAGTTTGCAATATATAGCAATGGAAGTGGCCCATGTGCTTAGGAAAAATGCCAATTTGGCATGTGCATAACACATTGAAAAGGTCATGAACTTCAAGAGAATATACTAGAAAAGTGAACGTGTTACAACTAATATTAGAAAGCCTTCATGGATAGACCAAAGTTGAAACTGAGAATGCAACAAAAAATTTACATAATTTAGAATTAGACAACATGGGTTAAAATTTATTATTGCACTGAACTGTAGAAAGACGTATTTATGGGGAATTATGTACCTTTACTGAAATATATGAACCAACTAAACCTTTTGCAATGTGCTGGATGGCTCTTTGTGGCCCTATAGAGGAAATAGTCATCAGACAATCGTAATAACAAATTACTGAAACATGCTGTAGTAACACACTTGTCACACTTGAAACCCAAGAAATTAAACATTAACAGAACCTTTGCTTTTAAAAAAAATCTATTCATAAAATTTATCTGCAAATGAGTAGTAGCCATTGGAATTTGAGGAAACCATAAAGTTGCATGCCTTGGGTAAAAGAATATAGATATATACTATGGGTCCATATATTCCTCCCACTTTCGTAAATGATAATCCGAATAAAATACAGATATGCAAAATGGAGCTAGTAGTTAAGACGGCTCCCTTCCTCTCTCCCTTCCACCCATAGGGCTGCTATGATGAATGTAGTAGATAAAAAACGTGAATGATAGAGAAAGAAATCAAAACAGGATGAATGAAGAAACCATCCATATATTTCTGCCAATAAAAAAAAAAATCCTCATTTTTTTAATAAAAAAGCCCAAGGTAGGGTGGTCCCAGCCAGTTGTAATTTTATTAGTGAGTAAAGCAAATGATCTTGTATACCATTGGTCAAAGCATACAAGAAAATCTAGGCCTCAAGGAGTGAACTCCAAGAAGATATACGCTGCTACACCCACCGGCGTTGAGTGGCATACTGTTCCAGTCAAAACAATAATAGTCCTGGCAACTTGGTTGCATTCTCAGCATGGTACTAAAAACTAGCTGAGCAGGACCGGAAATGGCCAAACTAGATTGGAACTGGCCAAAAAAAGTCAGGTTCAAAATGGCCAGAACTGGCCAAAACCAGCCTTGGAACTGGAAACAGGATCGGAACTGGCCCTGGCTGATCCAATTTCACAATCCAGTTTTTAAAACCTTGATTCTCATAAAACATGGCTAATTGGTCCATGAAGATCAATAAATTTGTAGTTTTGGGAACGGAATTTGCGGAGACCGGAAAGTTTCATCAATCACGATCCACGTTATGTTTGCCCAAGTTTAATAAGTGAGAAAGGATTTAAAGGAAAGCTACCTTGATCATGGATTGCGGAATCGTCGATTGGGGGGGGTGGTCACTGTTCCTCCCCCGATTTTTTTTTTTTTAAATGGCTTGAATCGGACCGAATCGGGTCCGGACCAGCCGATTTGGCCAATCCGAACCCGATCCAGCCCGATTCGGGCACTCCCGGATCCCTCCTTAAAGGGGGGTCGGGAGCCAGCCCCCCTCCCCCAGCCCACCGCCGGTCAGCCTGCCGTCGCTGGCCATCCGCCGCCGGCAACCCCCACCATCTCTCTCTCTCTCTCTCTCTCTCTCTCTCTCTCTCTCTCTCTCTCTCTCTTTTTAAGATATCGACCAAAAGAAGGGGGTTTTCACCCCGTCATCGCCGGCCGGCCATCCGGGAGCTGCCGTCACCGCCACCGTCGACGTCGGATTTTGTTTCCGCATCCCGATCCGAGTTAAGGTAGATTTCGATTTAAAATTTTTTAAATTTCTAAAAAAATAAAAAATGATGTATGGTGGTGTAGATCTATTAATATTAGCTTCAAAAAAAAAATTTGTATGTTGATTAGACAAAATCTCCAAAATTAACCCTAATTAGCGGTTAAAAATTAGGACTTTTATATGATTAGTGTAATTAGGCAATTGGACTTGTTAGAACCTAATTGTAGAGCTTTTTGTATTAATTGCATCTTATTACTGTTAATTAGTTAAAATGAACCCTAATTAGGGGTTAAAAATTGGAGTTTTTGTATGATTAGTATAATTAGAGTTCAATTGAGTGTGTTAAACACGCAATTGAAGTTATTAGAACCTATTTATACAGTTTTTTGCATTAATTGTATGTTATTAGCGTTAATTTGGTAAAATTAACCCTAATTAGGTGTTAAAAATTGGGACTTTTGTATGATTAATATAATTAGAGTTCAATTGAATGTACCAAATACTCAACTGAACTTATTAGAACTTAATTGTTCAGATTTTTGCATTAATTGCTCGTGATTAGTACTAATTACTCAAGATTAACTTTAATTAAGGGTTAAAAATTGAGACTTTTGTATGATTAGTGTAATTAAGGATCAATTGAGTATGCCAAATACTCGATTGAATTTATTACAATCTGATTGCATAGTTTTTTTGCATTAATTGCATGTTATTACCATTAATTTGATAAAATTAATCCTAATTTGGTGTTAACAATTGGGGCTTTTGTATGATTAGTGTAATTAGGGTTCAATTGAGTGTGCAAAGACACTCAATTGAACTTATTAGAACCTAATTGTTAAGATTTTTACATTAATTGCTCGTCATTAGTACTAATTACTCAAGATTAATCTTAATTAGAAGTTAAAAATTAAGACTTTTATATGATTAGTGTAATTAAAGTTCAATTGAGTGTGTCAAATACTCAATTTAACTTATTACAATCTGATTGCATAGCTTTTTGCATTAATTGCATGTTATTAGCATTAATTTGGTAAAATTAATCCTAATTAGGTGTTAAAAATTGGGGCCTTTGTATGATTAGTGTAATTATGATTCAATTGAGTGTGCCAAACACTCAATTGAACTTATTACAATATGATTGCATTTGTGTCTTTTTATGTTATGCAAGAATATGTCAGAGCAAAGACATCATAAACAAGATGTGGATCAGTAGGGTGCTGATCTTAGTTGCCAGCATTACACACTAGTGGACAGTAGGCAAAGGAGGGTCAAATGCAACTGGTGTGGAAAGGAGATGGGTGGAGGCATGTATCACCTAAAAAATCATCTTGCTGGCATATTAGGAGACGTCAGCAAATATGAGTCAGTTCCGCTGAACTTGAAGAAGGAAATGAGGACTTATATGCTGGGTAAAAAAGCACAAAAAGATTTATCATCTCAACAACACATAGATTTGCAAGATGAGATTTCAGGACGCCAAAGACGAAGGGATTACAGTATGCCTATTCAGCGGCCGATCAATTTAGATGATGATGAGGAGGAGAAGGAGGATGATAAGGAGGATCCAGATGACCCTGATGCAGAGGACACTAGAGCTGTTTGTACCAGTTTGCGGACAAATAGAGAAGATGAGGACCGGCGAAGAGGCATAGGATCATCAGCTGGATCAGTGCCTACTGGTTCTCAGCCTGGGAGATTCGTTCCTAGGGGCTCTGATGCTCGCATGACTGCTAGTTCTGTGTTGAGTTGTGGACGGATGTCAGATGTAGCACGCGATCCTATGGACCAATTTTTATACAGATCAAGGTCTGTCAGACAGTCTGGAATCAAGCAAGTATTGAAAGGAGTCAAGGCCTCAGCAAAAAATGTCTTGAAAGGAATTGTGAAATGGTTTTTACATGCAGGTTTGCCCGCACATACAGCATCCAGTCCATATTTTCAAACGATGGTGGATGCAATTGTAGATACTGGGCCTGGTGTAAAGGCCCCTCACACCTCACTACATTTATGATGTTGGGCTCGAAAAAGAGTATAATGACTTGAAGGTATGAGTTGACAACTTCAAAAATGTGTGGAAGGCGCGTAATTGTACCATCATGTGTGATGGTTGGACAGAGACCACAAGGAGATCCATAATTAATTTCCTTGTATATTGCAGCGAGAGCACTATTTTTTTGAAGTATGTAGATGCCTCAAACAAAATAAAGAATATTGATTATTTGTACAAGCTAATGGATGACGTGGTAGAGGAAATTGGTGAAGAAAATGTTGTGCAGATAGTCACTGACAACGAAGCAAGCTATAAAGCAGCTGGTAAATTGTTGATGCAGAAGAGGCATCATTTGTACTGGGTGCCTTGTGTAGCACATTCCATTGACTTGATGAAAGAGGACATAGGCAAGGTAGTACAGCATGCTCAGATGATCACGGGATTTATTTATAGTCACAACAGGATCCTACATATGATGAGAGAGCATACAGGCGACGGGATCTTCTTCGTACTGGCCCTACCAGATTTGCATCCAAATTCATCTCTTTAAAGAGCATGAGTAAATACAAGACAGATGTCGGTAGATTCGAAGGGGAGAGAGGGAGGCATCACAGGGGATTCGAAGACCCTGCTAGCTCCTTGTTTGGCTATAGATATCCAGCACACATGTCGGCAGATTATGGCCCGCCAGCTCAAACATATGAGCCGGATGATGAAGGATCACAAATGTGATCTTTCTAAGATATTTTTCATTAATTTCATGTGAAATACTTCATAATGTCTTTTTTAATTAGTGCACAACAATAATTATTAGTGAGTTAGTTGTCTTTAATGTTTATTTTTTATGGATGTACATGAATTGCAGTCATTTTTATTGTACATTCATTGAATAATATGTATACAATTTTTTCTGATTTTTTCTTAATTTTTTTATTATTTTTTTATTATTTTTTTAATCCGGCCGATTCGGACCAGCCAGACTTTAACTGGATCGGCCGACCTAGCCGATCCAGATCGGGTCGGATCGGGATCGCCGGGTCCCCAAATCCGACCCGGAATTCCTTGACCTTGATAGTAATAAAATACAAGAAGAAATTAAAAGCAAACATCTCAAACTTTGTCAACAATTTCCACCACAAGTTTTGACCAGAATTCAGAACCCCAAATGTAAAATTTCAGGTAGAGATTGCAATTAAACCTTAATAAGCTTTACTGCTCGATAATCTTGTCGAGTGTACCACTATAAATTGCTCTGCACGGCAATTCAAACTTTTCCTTCAAGAATCACCATAATGAATTCCAATTTTTCTCTTCTTTTTCCCTTAACCTCCAACAATGCAGTAATTGTACACCACGGAGAGAGAAGACTACAATCTGACAAACTGAAAAGGACAATAAACCTGATCCCATGTGTAATGCCTAGGCCATTCAACTCCTTTGTATGATGTACTGTTACAACTCACAGTGAAAAACTGGAATCTGAAAAAGGAGTAGAATTACATAGTCATGTGTTTTTAGGTATAGCTCCATTTGATATGATTCCAATGACATTAAAAAGTTTCAAAATTATTTTCAACTTTTATATTGTTTTTTCCTTCCAGATTTAGCCACTTAAGGGTTAAAATATTGATGGTATGATAATTTGCAGAAAAAATCTGTCATGTCCACAAGCACGCGCATTTGGTTGAAGGTGAACTACAAAACTGCATTATGAAAATCAAATTTATACAATGTGAAATTACACAACTGTTGATCTCTAGGTTGGACATCCCTCGAGAAAAATGGGCATGGACTAGAATCCCCCCCCCCCCGGGCTATGCACCAAAAAGGGAAGAAGAAAAGGCTGATATCCCCTTGAATGACCATTGGATTTGAAGTATACAGAAAGAAAGTTTTTTTTTTTTGTTTTTTAGTTTTGGGGTTGGGGGGGAGGGGGGGTGTGATCAAAGCCCCCAGAACAAAGCTCTGTAGAGGCCCCATGACCAAACCCGGAACCCAAAAATCCATCCTGTGGCATTCCAGCAAGGAAGGATCCCTTTGGGACTGGGACACTTCCACACTGCAGGATATGAGGTGGGGGTCTTGGTCAGGACTGGGGATGCTCCATGTTTCCACATAGCTGCAAGCTGAGGAAGAACAAAAAGAAAGAAAGAAAAAGAGAAAGAAATGCACACACAGAGATCATCCATAGTGAGCAAAGGGTGAAAGAGAAGTATCCGACGGAATTGACAGTGTGAAACATCCCTTCCCTTCCACTTTGAGGACATGAAGCATCCAAAGAAAAAGTTTGATCCTTTGTTGCTACTCAGGTGGGCTTGTTTAGGGGAGCTAAACCACAGACTTGAAGAGGAGTTCATCATGATGGATGATGGTAGTTCTTCGCTCTCAAGGTGCGTCTATGCATAGACCTGCTGGGTGCCACTTTGTGTTCAAGCCAAGGATCTGCTACATTTGTGGGTACATGGAAGTAGATGCTGCTGGCTTTTGCGATTATGAGATTTTCAGCTAGTTTTGAGTCAGCAGTAGCACACAGCATGCAGCTGGGTCTTGGGTTATAACCAGCATTGGGTTAGAACAGCAAAGCACAGCAGCTCTTCTTTTGGGTGCTATGTTGTTTTAGTGAAAAGTGCATGTTCCTTATTAGCCATGATTCTGGTGTCACTTAAAAAGCTAAATCAGGCATGTTGACACATCAATGTCCAGCATGCACATCACATATGATAACACTTGCTTTTAGTGTTTTGAACACAAGGTACCTTCTATGAATCTCCTGCATCCTCATGTTGTAATTTCAAACATTTGTCATATACAATAAGCAGGTTCTTGTCAGCACTTCAAACATGTGTCCTAAAAATCAGAGCTTATATGAGATAAGGACCTCCTGTCATACAAGAGGCTTGGGTGCAAGATTTCTTGCTATTATTGGCCCTTCGCCCGGATGAGAAATGAAGCTCATTAAGGAGAACTTTAAAACTAGTATATTACATTAAGCATTCAAGGATAAGGATAATGATGATCGTGACAACAAGACAGTTAGACAGAACCAATAAAGACTTAAGACTTGTTTCTTTGCATGAGTATGATAGTTATGACCTTGGCGCCCCTGTACCTAATTTACAGGCACACAAGCAGCAGCATCTTAGCTGTGGATGGACTATCTCGCCATGGCTGTGTATCCATGTTATGTCATGACATTTAGTTGTGACACCATCATATGGTTACGCTACACTTACGATAAGATGACAGGAAGCTGTGTGGTTACTTAAGAAATTTAATATTATTGCTCATGTTCAATATTTGACGTAAGAGTTACTTGCTGCATTCTATCAGTTTGTTTTATGAGATCATGATCTTACATTATCAAGTTCAACACGATATACTTTATGGCTAAAGAATGTGGTTTTGGTGGCACATTTTTGTCAGAATTATGCACATACATATTTTTGAGGCTTCCAACTGGAGATTGGTGTGAGAAATAAGAGATAAATATTTGACCTAAACCTAACCTGACCTGGCTTCAAGTCAGAAGTTATTGAACAAAACGCACCCTTGGGTCAACTTGAGTCAAACCGGTTGGACCATGCCAGCTTAAAACAGCATATTTAAGCAGGTTGGATAGAGTCTTGGCCATTCTTTGTAATACTTGATTTCGTCGGGTCAAACCTAGCATTTTTTATGTTCTAAGGAATATGAATTGAGCTAGTTGGTAGAATCAGCCTGTAGCCCAATCCCAATCTGAATTGGTCCAGATTAACTGAATTCGACAATTTAGAGATGCATGACCAATTTGAAATTGAATCCTTATTTCATATAGATGACTAGGAAATGTATGTAATGAAAAGGCACTTTTATGTAGATGACTAGGGTATGTATGAATACTTTTCAAATGAGGGGCTTTTTTTGCAAGTGAACAACATGTTCATCCTCCCTCTTGCATAAGCATATTGGAATAAGAACGGGGAAGTACATGGCATTGCTGGAAACACTTCAAAAGGCAAGTAAGTTTTTGCTTCCTGGCAGGGTTTGCCAACACATCAGCTCATAACTAGGCAAAATATGTCAGTTGATTATGGACTGAGGGGTGCCAATGCGGATCTGGACCAATCATTTTGGTTAACCATCTCAAATCGATTCAATGGATCAGGCTTTCAGAAAATGCTAGGTGTAATTTTAGCACCTAGATATGTACGGTCCAGCTATGCTGGTGTACAAGGTGATGGTGGGAGTTCAATGAGTCGGAAGACATTATGTACAATTCTTTTTCAAGTGACAGATGAATAGTATCTTGGGTGGTATAAAAGCTTGGACTAGAAAGCCATACAAGACGTTATAAGATATTTCATTTTCTTCGTGAAGTTGATGTGGCAAGATTAAAGCCCATAATCAGACATTACCGATGATCGTAAAAAATTGTTGCATTGATGGCAATGTAACAATGTGTGGCAGTATTATTGTTCTCCTTGATGGATAATGTATGTTGCCCATTGATGATGCTATGTAAACTGGAGATGCCCCCTTTACAAATTGATCCACCTTGGGATTCATCTAGGCCTTTAATACTGTAGCTGTCTTGACTCATTTTCACACAGCACACTATTGGTCAGCCCATATGCTGCTCTTCCATAGTTGTCAAGGCGGCAAGGCGACCCAAGGTGTTCTTGGGCCGTCTCAGTGCTTAGGTGCTAAGGCACCCACTTAAGTGGTGCTTAGGCAACAATTTGGGCACCTCCTTAAAACTGAAAGTATACATGAATCCATTATAAAGAATGACAACAAAATATAAAATAAATGTATTAATTGCTGTGTAAAATTAATAGAAATAACATCATACTTGACATTTTTTATGTCAGTGGTACCACTAATATCATTAACGAAAAAAGTAAGTACAAAGAAGAAGGGGAAAAGCAAAAGGGGCAAGGATCAACAAAAACAAAAAGTCCCAAAAGATTCCCCTATACACCAATCAAAAGATAACAAAAGTATCCCCCCAGCCCCAAACAAACACAAAAGAGCCCAAAACAAAAGGGCTAAGATGGATCGAGAAGGCCCGAGAACAAAAAGGTCGACTGCAAAGAGCTTGGGCCCACTTTCTGACTTTACAAAACATACATGCTAAAAGCTTGGACTGATCCATTGCCCAACGGCTAGTTTGAAACTAGCCAGTTTCAAACTAGCTCCTGCCAATGGCTAGTTTGGGACCATTCCCAACGGCTAGTTTGGGCCTTAGGGTCAATGGCTAGTTTGGGCCTTTAAGAGGTCCATATAAACCCCCAAGGCCACTCTCCACCCATCCAACATTCCAAGTGCCTCCCTCTCTCTCTAAGTTTTTTCTATCTAACTAATATTTCTCTATTTATGTTTTCTTCCCCCTCTCTCTCTAAGCTTTCTCTCTCTAAAGTCTAAACTCTCTTCTCTCGCTCTAAACTCTCTTTTCTCCCTATGCTCTCTTCTCTCTCTAAAGTCTAAACTCTCTTCTCTCTCTAAGCTCTCTTCTCTCCTCTAGTCAAGGATGGCAGTACCGGTACCGGTACCGGTATCGGTGGGTACCGGTACCGGTACGTACCGGTCCGGTACCGGCCGGTATCGGCCCGGTACCGGTCGGTACCGGCCCAAAACCAGTCCGGTACCGGCCGGTACCGGCCCGGTACCGGCCGGTACCGGCGGTACCGGTGCCGGCCGATACCGGTACGTACCGGCCGGTACGTACCGGTATCGGCCGGTACTGCCATCCATGCCTCTATTATGTTATGTTTAGTATCTACAAAGCTCTCATTTGTTCAAGACTTCGAGTTAGCTTTGAGAAATGGCACTCTACAATGATCGGATAGACTCTTCAACGTGTTTTTTTAGTAAGTTGTCTTTCTATAACACACATTCCCTCTCTGACATCTTTATCTCTCTAAAATTTTCTCTCTCTTGATCTTTTTTATTCTTCTCTCAGATACATTAATATTAACAGTCTTCAACAGTAATAAAATCAATAATTTACCATATTGCACTTTTGAAGAAAATTAATATATATATATATATATTACTCTTTTTTTTGTTGAAGATTATCTAATTCTGGATGCAAGTGATAATATGGATATTTCAATTGTATACATTTACTAAAAAAAAATTATCAATGATTGAAATCCATATCCCTTTACCCCAGTGCCACATTCTTATCGTACAAGATCGTAGTGAAATTTTTATATCAATGTACCATCTTGTACTATGAGAATAGAATACTGGCGCCAAAGGGACTATATATTCCAATCATTGATAAAAAAATTTAATAAATAGATGATAATAATTGAAGAACCTTTATTGTCGCTTGTATTCCGAACCGGATAATTCTCGGCCAAAAAAAAGAGTGGCATATATTTCTTAATTTTCTTCAAAAACACAACATGATAAACTTATTGATTTTATTACTATTGAGAACCATTAATGCTAATGTATCTAAAAAAAGGGGAAAAAAATAAGAGAGACAAAATTTTAAAGATGAAAGATAGAGAGATGGGGGAGGGTTGCATATAGGCCGAGAATGAGATAGAGAAAGAGGGAGCTCACCTGGTCAGCAAGAGAAGCCAAGGAGCAAGGGCAGGTGATGTAGTCATCACCCGATGGAGGAGGAGTTAGGAGACAATGGCAGCAAGCAGCAGCAATGACGATGGTGAGAGGCAGCAGTGAAGAGTGCGAACACAAACCCTAGAAGATGTGAGGATGAGCGGGTGAGACTGTGAGAGGGAACAAGGCATCAGGTTCGAGTTGGGGACGAGAGGGGTATTTGTAGTTGACACAAACTGATATGTTAAATGGACCGGGCCAGGCCAGCCCGCTTCCATAAGCGGACCGCCTGGACTGTTAAGCCAACCTGGCCTGCTTCATTGAGGTCCAACAAAAGCAGTTGGATGCCTTGGGTCTGTAGAAAGGACCTTGGCGCCTGGAGTCTGGACAACACCTAGGCGCCTATGCTTTGACTACTATGTCCTCCTCTTGGACCAAACCATAGAGAGGTTTTTGTGGATATTGCATGAAACCTACTTCCATTTTATAGTATGTGCATCAATTACAGTAGGAGCCATAAGATTAAATGACTTCCATAAGAATTCTGATGTTCCCCGCAACACCACCTAGCAGGATATCCAAGATTGTTTCTCTTCTACACCAAATACTGCTGTGATTCTTCCTTAGAATTTCTCCATCTCCTCCATACCCAGCATAATTCGAAAACCTCTTTAGTAATGACAAAAAGGAAGATATTCAGAAAACAAGTTCAACAACTATCACTTTTGATCAATTGAATTTTAAAATAAGGAGCAAAAACAAGTCAAGCCAATGCACATGAACAATTCCTACAGATAATGCCTAATTGCTACAATAAAACACAGATGATGAATTAGTGCAACATTTTGTTCTTTTTTAATATATACATCAAAGATTAAAGTATGGTTCATGAGCAAGTAACATGAACTCCTCAGACTACCATTCTAAAGAAACTCTTGAGATGCAATAGTAAAGAAAGACATTGCATGGGAATTATTAGAATACTTCCAATTCTCCATTATGTCAGCTTTGAGAGAAGTAAACAATCCATTATACACACAAAAAAGAAAAAAAAGAAACCAAATGATGCCCACCTTTGCATGAGTGGGAAGGACTCAAAAGAGGGTATGGAAGAAAACCAACAAGTGAGTAAAATCGAATAAGCAGCCCCCCATTGTTGAAGCCTTCGATCCTCCCATTATAAATGAGACCACTTCCTTTATGTGCTCTTGCAGCCTTCCAATCTGCAAGCCCCTACTTCTTCACAGAAACTACATATTAGATGATACTAAAGAAAGTGAAACTTCAAATATGTAATTATATAATTAACAAAATCAATAGATAAGGACTGCATAAATCCTGATAAAACAAACATCAACTCCTTGCATATATTAGTTTCAATTGGATGTGAGGAATGCCATGAATACAAGTGATGAACTTCTGAAGTCTTGAATATGACTCTTGAAACATTTTGCTATCAGATAGATAATTATGAAGAAAGATTGGAATCGAGTGCATGGACACTTGAAAAGCACATGAATGGTCGTTAAATACAAAGGCAGCATGACTGATAGGACAGCATGATTAAGTAGGAACTAATAGTTGAATGCAAATGCATCACACCTTCTGCTTAAACAAGCCAGAGCCTTCCGTTTTTGTAAAGTAGAACAAGAGAAATTCACCAAGGCCAGTTTCATTGTTGAAATCGGCACCATATAGGTAGGTGATGAAGTGAGAGAGCTGTATGTAGGCAGAAGTTGCCCAACAGTTGAAGTTTCCATCCAACTTAAAGGCAGTGCCCAGCCCATTTGCACATCACTTTTCCTTGTTACTGTTTTTTGTGTATCTTTTAACCACCTCTCTCACATTAGGTGGTGTAGTGGGGATAAGGAAGCTGGCCCAATATGGGCCCAGCAGGCTCATGGGCCACACCCGGCAAAACTTAGAGCCTCCATATGTCGCCCTAGGACTCGGGATCATCACTCTTCGATGCAGACCAACAGACCCGTCGTCTGACAAAGCTAGAGCCGTGAGATCCCATCACCCTTTACCTCTTGACAGATGTATGTGAAGGTCCCGTGGCGGTGTTAACAGTGACATGCGCCATCAGTGCTTTGGCGAAGCAAGCTTATTAATAGGACCCAGGTATGATCTGAAAAGATAAAAGCCAGACCAAAGAAGAGAAACCCTGACTTAAGCATCGGAGGGGGTTATCCTCGATCATCCTGAGGACCCCTTCTGATGCCCTTTTCTTTCTCTTTGTAGGGGCAAAAATAGTGAGGAAGAGAGAGATCTAGATGCAAGGAAGTTCGATTTATCCAGCTAAAGATGCCTCCAGATCATCCTTTTTTTTTCCTTTTTTCCTTCTTCCTTTCTTCCGCCAAGGAAAAAAAAACCTCTACAGAATTGGTGCAGTCTGTGGGAAATTCGAGCAAAAGAGCCATGTCTCGATTCCGCACTATATCCAGTGATGGGGACGAGCTTTTCCTTGTTACGGCTCAAGGCCATCGATCCGAGTATCTCTCCCCTAAGGGAACAAGTCCAATCCCTCGCCAAGGTAGTGGATGAATTACGGACAGCCCAGGCTTCTGGCACCCATCACCTTGTTCCCCCCAGCGAGCTCCCCGGAGCATTACCCTTCTCCGAGCAAGATAAGGATTAACCACGCCCAGCCATCAGCATGACAAGCTTGGGCCCCGGACCACTGCTGGGTATCTTGGAATACTTCCTCCCAAGACTCTGTACCAACTCGTGAATTTGAGCGATGAGTCAATCAGAAGATCCGACGACAGCTCAGGCAGCGTGATCACTAAGAGCGAAATTCTATCAGGACAAGTGACGCTAGGAGAAGAGATACTTGCGATGACCATTGCGCCGCATCTCCCTTTACCGGAGAGATATTAAGGGCCCCAATTGCAAGGAAACTAAAACTTCCCACCTTTGAAAAATATGATGGGCTGAGCGATGGCGAGGCTCACCTACACAACTTTCGAGATGCTATGGACCTACATGGGTTCTCGCACGCCATCAAATACCGAGCCTTACTGACTACCCCCACGAGAGTAGCTCACCGAGCAATAAGGAAACGACGCGACCCACCGACCAATAGGAGCTCATTGGTTACCACATGTAATTATGATGAAAAGGTATAAACTAACCCCTTGAAAAGATAGATTCTTTATATAGTTTCACCGGGTAATTACAAAGAAGGGCGGAATACATAGGTTTGAAATAAAACTTCCCCCCTTATTTTCCAAAATTGAAGGGCGGGTGGTACAAAGCCACAAAGGGGGCAACCGCCTTCCTTCATAGCTTGCACTAGCTTGGCCGCCTCTTCTGGGACTGGACTTGCTAGCCCCCACTTCGTTAGGTCCACCAAGTGATCCTACTTAGGAAGGGTGTCTTTAGCCAAGGTTCCTGCCACACCAGGCACTACCACGATCCGGCCACTCGCTGAGACCGGGTTGACTAGGGGACCTCATTGTCCTGCCATGACTCTCGTCATCTCAAGTGGAGGCGGCTGACCTGCAAGATGAGGAACGGACCCCCAACCTGGTAACCCCAGGGCCAAAAGCCTACCAACGGCGTTGGTTACTAGCCCGAGAAAGTAATTGGGGCCTCGGCTAGGAAGGTGCTCCTGTCGGCATAGGCACCAAAGGAGCCATGGCCACACCATAACCCAAGCAAGCCTCCGGAGACCATCCACAAAGAACTTAGGTAGCCCAATATGCCGCTGGCCACGCACCTCCTTCATTGCCTCTAGGGACTTGATCCCCCCAAAGAGGTGGCCCTACAGGTGGTCCTGCAATGGCTTGACGAGCAAGGGGACGACAAGCTAAAGAGGACCTTACACTACTTTGCCCTCGAGAGGCCATGGTTTGATCGTCCCCCCAACGCATACTACTCCATGTTTAAATAATCGTGCCTAGGGTGAAGGTGGATAGTCATGCACGAGACCCCAAGGGATGCCAATGATAGGGGAAATCCCTCTGAATTTGGTTGTACGCTACATGATGAGGCCTGGCCAAGTCCTCAGGCAGCCATAACTTCATAATCACCCCAAAGGAGTAAAGCAGATAACATCAAATCTCACCCCAATTATTCAAAATCACATCAAGGTGACAGAAAGGGGACTAAAGCTGCCTCCTTCGGCTCACAACCAGAGCGAACCCCTCGACCGAGACCCAAACTGGGGCCTATGTAGTGGGGATAAGGAATCTGGCACAATATGGGCCTAGCACGCTCATGGTCCACACCCGGCAAAACTTAGAGCTTCCATGTGTCGCCCTGGGACTCGGGATCGTCACTTTGACGCAGACCGACAAACCCATCGTCTGACAAAGCTAGAGCCTCCTAGGCATCATGAGAATCTCCTCGGGACCTCACGAGATACCATCACCTTTTCCCTCTTGGTAGATATATGCAAGGGCCCCATGGCGGTCTTAACAGTGACACGGGCCGTCGGTTCTTTGGTGAAGCAAGCTTGTAAATAGGTATGTTCCGAAAGGATAAAATCCATACCAAGGAAGAGAAACCCTAACTTAGGCATTGGAGGCGGTTATCCACGTCCAAAGGACCCCTTCTGACATCCTTTTCTTTCTCTTTGCAGGAGGCAGAAATAGTGAACAAGAGAGAGATCCAGACGAAGGGAAGTTTGATTTATACAGCTAAAGACTCATCCAGATCGTCCTATTTTTCTTCCTCCTTTCCTTCTTTCTTTCTTCCTCCAGGAAAAAAAAACTCTACAGGCAGTACTGCAGCCATTTCGGTTTCTACCACGGTTTGACCAAATCATTTCATGTGTTCCCGAATGACATTTTAAGAGTGATCAAATCAAATTTAAAATATACCAACATGATTGTGCCTGTCCAGTGAATCCATGAATTAATGTTGCACTGTTTTCAGACGGTGCCTAAGCGACTGTTCAGATCATCATTTTTTGATGAGCAGATTAATGGTCATGCGTTTCAATCAAAATCTAGAAGCGGTATTATGGATTTTAAAAAAAAAAGAAATTCCCACAAGGAAAACGCTACCGAGACGGGAACTGTTCCCTGTTTTATTTACCCTGCTGACATGACTGTGTTTGGTAAGTTCCCCCTGAACACCTCATTAACTACTCCGGTAAAATTGTAAAATAGACTCAAAACTCTGCTTTTGCTTTGAGTGGGTAAGATAAACGGGGAAGGTTTTGCATCCCTCGATATATCAGAGACGTCACAATTTGACCCACCGTAAACTGAACTCCACAAGCATCCACCGGCCACGCCCAAGTTTAGAAAAAGATTGCGCATGGTGTTATAAAACGCTGAGAGACTGATGAAACGTTGAACTTAGAAAGTAGCAGAACATGATCCAATGAAAAGGTCGAAGAGTAACAAAAGAGAAGAACATGGCTGTGTGTGTGCGCGCTCGCGCGTGAGAGAGAGAGGAAGAGAGAGACTGGGGGAAGACCGTACCGGAGCCTGGCGGGCGTCGTCATCGGCAGCTGAATCCTGGCCGCGTGCCTCGTCTTCCTGGACGCCGCCGGCGGCCGACGAGGACGCGACCCTGAAAGGAGAGGACGAGGGCATCCTGGGGGTCGTCCTCCCCCTCCACGGGATACTAGTACTAGTACTGGAACACCACCCAGAAGAATAATATGCGTGGTGGTACGTGATGATGACGGCGGTGGAGATGGGGGCGGCGCCGTCGAGCCGGAATGGCCGGCAGCGGCAACCTCCTCCCATCACTGCCCCTCCGCCGACTGCAGCAAGCATTGGCATTGCAGCAGACAGGGTCTGCCCAGCCAGCCTCCGCGCGTACAGAGTGAGAGCGTCTGTGGTGTGTGGCAGGCCGCCCCACTACCGTGTGAGATAAAAGGAAGGGAGAAGGATAAGACTAAGGAAGGGATTCAGTCGTCATAATTTTTTTAAAAATATTATTTATAAAGTCTCTGTAATTTTTACCTCTTCTTTCTTAAAATTCTCTTCAAGAGGGTTTTTATTTTTAAAGAAGATTGAGGGGCCTTTTAAGAATAAGTTTAAATAAATGTAAAAATTAATAAAAAATATAAAACTTATATGAACTTATTAAGGATATGAAAAGATTGTAAGTACTAAAAAAAAAAAAAAAACAAAGACTTGATTTGACAAAAAACACACAAAAAGAAAGAAGAAGAGGTGGGGGAGCCGAGCAATGGCGATGGGTTCAATTCATAGTAAATTATGGGTATTTATTCATAAATAGTTGAATTATAAAAAAAATATAAACTAAATATATATATTTTTTAAGAGTTTGTTTTTTTAGTTATATCTTACATTGAAACGCGGATGCGATGATGCCTCCGAGAGTATGTGAGAGTGGCTCCCCCCAAGCTCAACTATGGTTCGTGTAGCGGTCGGAAATTGGTCGAACAACGACGACCGTCCGATCAAATATCCTAGCTACCCAATAGAATTTGTATTTAAATGGAAACGCTCATGATAGGACCTGCAAGAAGGGAGAGGGGCCAGGGGGCCCCCCATTCTATTGGAAAGTTAAACCCTTCGATGCCTAAATTAGGTGCTAGAAGATGAATTCTTTCTAGGAGTTCTTGGGTTCTATATTGCGTACCTGTGACCAGAAAAGGTCTGGAGATTATATAGTCCCTTGCTCTAGAGGCGCCCTAGGGGCCGTTACCTTTAGGGAGTTAATTAACCTATGATCCACTCTCTTTAATTGAGGGGATCGTGGGATACTGGGCAAGGAGGGATTTCCTTGTGATTGGGGAGAGCAGATCGTGCCGATCTGTCTTAACTGGGCAGTTGTGCCGTTAACACACAAGACCCAACTGATGGCAGGGAGGCGTTATGGGTCACTCCTTGGGGGGACCTTCGTCCTCTCGGGAGGTAGGGAGGAAGTGGCCTTCTGAGTCCAGACTCCCGATCTTCACTTGGTCGAGTTGCGGATTTCCGAGAGCCAAAAGAGTAGGCTCCCCTCAGCTCTTGGTTGTACGACCGAGACACTGGGGTATTATGGGAGCTACCAGTTGGTGCTGCGCCTGGTGCTCCCGGGACCTGGGCCCATACTCTCTAGATTCCCGCTTCAGCCTGTCAATTGGGATATCGAGAGAGCCCATGTGGCATCCTCGCTCTTGGGCTTATGGGCCAAATGGATCTATTTGGGCCGAATCCCAATTGTCCCTCATCATTGGCCTCCTCACTCTCAAATTCGAATTTTGAATGTGGGAGTGACATTGAGTGGGAATCCCAACGGGGGGTCGCCTTCGCCAATAGGCGCGGGATGCGTGGCGTCCGTTGTCCTTTGAAAGGACGCTTACTCATGCCTTTTTGCGATCCCCGAGCAATCCTAGGCATGTCGGTTATATTTCGAAACGACGCTCATTTATGGGAGATGATGAGGTCCCTGCGCTATACACGATCTCTGAACGTTCCTTGGGGTGTTGATTGTCCATATGGCGCTATCCCGTGGGTGATTGGACGTCAAGGGTTACCGCCCCAGGGGCGCGCCTCTTCGTCTTCGGCCAAAACACCTGGCCTATCATCATAACGGGCCGTTTTGGGGCCTCTCGAGATTCCAGGCAGGACGGAGGGTGAGGAGCCAGGCATGTTCTCTCCTTATAAAAGCAGGGGTATGAGGGCGTGCCAGGCCCCATTTTGCGCCTACCTGAAGCCATCCTATTGAACACCAGGGTTGTGGAGGAGGAGCTTCTTCATCGCCTGGGTTCTCTCTGCGTTCCCTTGGTGAGTCCACCCTGGCCTCTAGCTCTGTTGGTTCATCAAGCTCCCTTGGGACCTCTTTTTCTTTGCTTCCTACTTCTTCTAAAACCACTTCTTAGTCTCTGGAATCCTTGTCTTCCTCATCCAACGAGTTCCCTTCTTGCGAGCATACTTCCATTCTTTCTTCTATGGCTTCAGACGAAGTCGCCAGTTCCTCCGATCAATCAGAGAGGAGGGCTCCTGCCCTAGCCTGCCATAGCCATAGTTTGGTCAAGCAGGCAGAGCTAGGGAAGATGATGGAGGAATATCGGGTGCCCCATGGGTACCGTCTGGTTGAAGCCGGTCCAGATGACTGACTCTCTTCCGAGGCCCCCAACTCCTTTGTGGCTTATCGAGAGATGTTTCTTGCGGGATTCCGCCTTTCGATTCCTTGGTTTGTTTGTAACCTTCTTGTCCAATATCGACTAGCGCCGAGCTAGCTTACTCCGAACGCATGGTTCTATATCTACGCCTTCCTCCTTGTCTGCCATAAGCAGAATGTTAACCCCACTGCTCTTCTATTCTGTTGTATGTTTCAACACCTCCCTCATATTCGGATTAATAACGGGGTCTTCTTCATGAAGGCCCATCCCCGTAACTTGTTCCTCCACCTAAGCTCCACTGCCTCGACCCATAAATCTTGGAAGAACCACTTTTTCTTTGTAACTCGAGACCCTGAGGTGATTCCTCCCTAGGACTTCCACTCGGCCTTCAATTTTTTTCCCATATGGGAGGACCCTTTGCCCGGTCGGATTCCCCCATACGTGGATCCGCGAAAGGTAATCCTCAATGCCAAGGTCGTGAACGACGTCGACCTTGAAGTTACAAAGAGGGCATTGTTGAGGGCTAGCCTCGCTCCCCGGGAATCTAGGAGTGAGTGTATGCCTTGGCTTTTGTCACTTTTTCTAACTTTCTTGATATCTTGCTAACATGTCTTGTTTTTCAGTCGAGAGGATCGTTTGGGCGTCTCTCGCACAAGAGGTGGCTCGAGGTGAAGGAGAAACCGGCAAGGGGACCTCGGCAGACCCTCCTTCTACGGAAATCCACAGGCTGGACGTCGGCCCTTCCTCGAACTACTTCGACGTTCCTGAGGGCATACCTCTGTCGAGTCTGATGGCCGATGGTGCTAACATCTCGGCCCGGCTTGAGGAGATGCGCCGACAGAAGCGAGCTGCTGAAAGGCATCCCTAAGAAGTTGAGGCGGCTGCGAGAGGCGACGCCCGTCGGAGGAGACGCTGGCTGGATACCAGGAAGGCTCCAATGACTAGCGGCCAAGGGGAGGCCGCTATCGAGACCCCTTGACCGGCCGAGAGCGTGGTCATCAGGAGTGCCCCAGCCGAATCGGGACAGTCGGTGACCTCTCCTCCATCCTGAGAGCCGGTGCCTTGGTAGCCTCCCGTGTGGAGGGTCCACACTGACAGCACCTTCGCTGACGGGGATGTGGTGCAAGACCTGGCCATGGCCGCATGTATCCCGGTGGAGCGTGCTCAGGAGGAGCAAAGGGCTGATGCGAAGCTTTCCATCCGAGAGTTGCAGTCAGGCCTGCGCACCCTTGTCCAAAACTACCGTCTTGCCTAGAGGTTCGACGAACTTCAGGCAGACAGGCTGCAGTTCGAGGCAGAGCACGCTGAGCTACAGTGAGCCTTGGATGAGGCTCGGGCGGAGGTGGAGCAGGTGACTAAGGTGAAGAAGAGCTGGGGGCCAACCTCAAGGCAGCCTCAGCTCAGGTGGCCGAGTCGGAGGAGAAGAAGAGGAGGGTTGAAGAAGAGCTAGACAACACCAATGCTTGCGCTCGATCTCTGGAAATGGCGTCCTCTAAAGCGGTAAGCCGATACAAGTCCTTACCCGAGTGCCTTGACTAGAAGGTCGAGTTCAGCCTTGAACAGTACACTGTCGGTTACGATAAAGGTACCATGAAGGGCTTCTTGGCCTGCTTCCGGGCGGCTGCTGCTCGCGCTAGGGCGTTCTGCCTAACTGCCAAGGACCTGGGACAACTGGACCAAAGGCGACTTGGCCTACCACTCCGACGAAGATGAGTTGGGGGAAGGAGTTGAGGAAGCCAGGGCATTCGAAGCTGTTGACCTCACTGCCTCTCCGGACGTCCTCCAGGAGCCTGCTACTGAAGAGTCTGCTACTGGCGCCGAGGGCCTCGCCGACCCTTAACTTTTCTTCTCTGGATCTTGACTAGATGGATGTTAATTGACAAGATATTCGAGGTGCCTTGTCAAAATTTTCAACTAGACACTCACTTGAAAACACTGGCTAGCCACATTTTGTATCTTAGGTCCCACTAGGGAACGAGACAGCCGGTCCGCCCTACGACACTCTTTTTTTTTTTTTGTAAGCCCTGTGGGCATGATATCACGATGTAGCCCTTTGGCACTTCTTTAGAATAAACTTGCTTCTTTTTCAATATTGTTGCACTTTTGTATCTCATGTCGCGTTCAACCGAGAGGTGGACATAGCTAGTTTTTCTCGAGAGAGGATTCCATGGTGAATTTTTATAAGTCCCGAGTGTGGGTACCTAGGGAAAAAGAGTGGCTTAACTGCCCTTCCCGAGTTTGATCACTCGGGGAAAAGAGTGGCATAACTGCCCTTCCCGAGTGTAAGCACTCGGGAAAAAGAGTGGCTTAAGTGCCCTTCCCGAATGTGAGCACTCGAGGAAAAGGATGCTGTTGATAACAACATCTGAGAGAACGAAAGACTCGTTTATTTCTCGAACTTTAAGTACAAAGATATATGGAGCTCCTAATAATAATAAGCTCGTAGATTGTCAGAATTCCAAGTGCAGCTTACCTCTTTGTCGTCGAGCGTAGTGAGATGGTACGAGCCTTTCTCAAGAGCTTCTGAGACTCGGTAGGGACCTTCCTAGTTGGGGGCCAATTTTCTTGTGGCCAGTTGTGGCGCTAAAGCTCCAATCATCCTCAAAACTAGGTCCCCCAGGAACAACTGTCTTTCTTTGACCCTGAAGTTGTAATACTTGGCCATCCTCTGCTGGTACTCCATCATTCGAAGCCTAGCATTCTCTTGGACTTCTAGTAGCATGTCTAGGTTTTCCCTTAGTTGTTGGTAACTTTCTGCTTCCGTGGTCTCCAGTCGTAGAGAGCCAAAGGAATCAATGCTCTGCCTCGTAGACTAGGTGGAAATGAGTTTCTCCTGTTGCTGCTCGGGCTGTTGTTCTGTGCGACCATAGGATGCTGGGTAGCTCTTCTATCTAGGACCCTGCGGCCCCCTCTAATCGAGTCTTAACTCCATGAAGTAAGGTTTGATTAGCATTTCTACCAAGCTATTAGCCTGGGGATGAGTGACCGATGTGTAGCAGTTCTTGATCTTCAACTGCTCGCATCTTTCTCTGAAGTATGCACTGGTAAATTGCCTTCCATTGTCTTAGACTATCGCTCTTGGGATACCGAATCTGCAGATTATGGATTTCCAAATGAAATTCCAGACTGCTTTGTTGGTAATCTTCGCCGCTAGTTCTGCTTCTATCCATTTGGAGAAGTAATCGATGACAACAATGATAAATTTCTTCTGTCCTGGTGCCTCGGGTAATGGGCCTAGGATGTTGATACCCTATCTAGCGAAAGGGCACGGCTCGAGGAGGCTCGTCATGGGCACAGCCGGTTGGTAAGGTGTTGTCGCAAAGCGTTGGCACTTGTTGTACTTCTTGGCATATTCCAACGCATCTTTCTGGAGGGTTGGCCACCAATACCCTTGACAGAGTAATATGCGGGCTAGAGAATGGCCCCCTAGGTGGCTTCCACACATACCTTCATGGACTTCCTCGATAGTGTAGACATCTGATTTTGGACACCTTTTTAATCATAAAACCCTCATCACCATTAACCCATCACCTTAGCCCATCACATTTTCCCATCTAATGCAGCCCATTAGATAGCCAAGCCCATTAATCAAATCCCCTTTCACCTCTCGTGGAAGGCCAGCTTTGTTGCCTTCCACCTTCCCGCAGAAGGCCAGCTTTATTGCCTTCAATTTCCCGGAAGGCCAGCTTTGTTGCCTTCCACCTTTCCGCGGAAGGCCAGCTTTGTTGCCTTCCACAAAAGTGGAAGGAAGAATTGTTGGCCGTCCATCCTCCCACTTTCATCTTGACCCCGTCTTCCCATATTCTCCTCCACTTACGACCCTCACCCCCCACTACTCTGACCACTCCCCACTACGGCGACTGCCGCAGCCATGATTCTCTGCCCTTGACCATTTCCTATTGTCTCCTAAGGATTAACGGGGATTTAGACCCTTGATCTCCCCTATTTTCCTTCCTCCTATATAAACCCTCTAGGTCCTCTCGGGAAGGGGGTTGAGAATTTTGGACGTTGGACAGCTTTGGTTGGAAGGCTTCAGTGGAGGTTCCAGTCGGGAGGTGGTTCTGGTAGACAGAGGCTAGAAGATGGCGAGTCGGAGGAGTTCTTCTTACATGGGCTCGTTCTCCTAACTTTTCTCATTTTCTTTTTTTACTGCGCTCTCCTCTTCACTAACACCCTATAGTCCCCTTTCACCACAACATCTCCACTTTTCACAATTCTCACACACGTACACTTTTTCCCTCCTGCATGCATTCATCCTAGGATATCCTAGCACCCTTTTACTCCAGAAGTTTCAATAAAAAAAAATGGGAGGTGGGTGGCCATAACATATGGTCACCTTCCCTCCCCAAACACCATCCGGTGCGTCCCCTTTCAATTGTTATTTTGTTAAAAGCATGCATAATTAGATTCTACACGTCACAGTTCTAATCGGGTTCTCTTTATTTTATTTTGTCTTTTCTTTTCTTAGGGCCTCTTACCACAATTTGCGTGCGGACAACCGAGTTCTCTCCCTTCGGCCGGCTGGAGGCAGATGTAAGTGCTTAAAATGAGTGTGTGATTATCATGAAAAATCTATGTTGTTTAAGTGCAAAATAAACCTATTAAAAGGAAAACTAAGTGAAGTGATCGCCAGAAACTTTTGACTTAAAAGTTTCAAAAGAAGGTTTTGATCGCCTACCTGTTTAAATGCGAAAGATGTTAAGCTCTTGATTCCCCTCCTTCAGGCGGCTGAAGAAAGAGAGTCATTCCTTTTCTTTTGTTCTTGCTGTTGAGTTTGAAGTTGAGGATCGTCCAAAGTTCTTGATTTGCTTGTTTATTTCCTCCCCTTTTGATTCTCCTTCGTTCCTTGTAAGAAATATAGAAAGAGAAATAAAGAAATGATGATGAGAACTTAAACAAAGGTAGTATCCATTCTAATCATAGTTTTAAACATGCAACAAAACATAGAACTTACTTGTTGTGATGGCTTTTGAAACCCCTTAATCAAATAGGTTTTGAAAAGAATGCTAGTGTTGTGTGTTGCATAGAGTGATGATGAAGAATGCAAGATTAATGAAGATGTAAAATGAAGAAACGAATTGAAAAACTTATGCCGAATTGATGAAGCCTTGAATTGGATGAAGAATGGACGCCGACTTCTGTAAACAGCAGCGCTTCGGCGTTTGGATGTTGTTGCTTCGATCTTCAATCACTAATTCTGATTCTAACTTCTCTCTTTTTTTTTTTTTTAAACTTTCAAGATGCAAGGTATTTATAGACTTTTTCTGCGTCTGTGGATTTACATGGAAAAACTTGGGATTTATCCATCTTAACCAACATATAAATACAGATTAATTCATCTTTATCTGTTATTATCTAAAATGCGTCTACATGTATAGACGTCTTTTAGATTAATTAAGATAAGGATAAACATCCGGAAAAACTTATATTTATCTGTATTAGCTAAAACGCGTCTACATGTGTAGACGTCTTTTAGACTAATTAAGATAAGGATAAACATCCGGAAGAGAATTAGAAATAGCTTAGGAAACCTAAAAAGCGTCGTACCTGACAGACGCCTTTTAGCTAATTAATCAACTGATTAAAATTCAAATTTAAACGTCAAAATAAGAATAAACTCTAAATGGCGTCCACACATGTAGACGTCTTTTAGACTTGTTCATATTTTAACTGAAATTTGAGTTAAAATCAATTTAATTGATTAACTTAAACATGTCTGTCTGACCCGACACTCAAAAAGATCAATAAAAATTAATCAATGATTAATATTAGACCATTCTGAGCCATTATTATATGATACGAAATTTACTCGAAATGATGTCAAAATTAGCGTGTCTACAGCTGCCTCACATTGGCATCGTGTTTGCAAGGGAGTGAAATGAAATAGAATGTACTGAAAAGGTGATGCCAAGGTGTGATGAGACACGCTCTTAACATCACATGATTGGAATTTTTCTCAAAATCATCAATGAAGATAGCTCAAGGAGATCAATGGAATCAATCCTGTCTAGATGAGGTAGACAAGGAAATAAAATAAAGTCGATCAACCTCCTCGGAGTGGGAAGTACCCCAGTTCGTAGACACTGTAGGTTTCATCATGGGGAGCGTTTTCCAGCCAATGTGGACGTGCTGCAACCATGATGGATCTTAAAAGAAAACAAGAAATATTGGATAAAGAGTCCAAGAAATGATAGAATTCCAAGGATATCTTCAAGCGAACCTCAAAGATAATCAAGATACTTAATTCAGAATGGAATATCTCATATCATGTTGGAAGTTATTTGATCAATGGTCTGAAACTTAATCAGTAATTAATCCTTATCACAATGATTTCAAAGTCCTACATAATGCATGCTGGGTTAAAAGAAAAATATAAAATCAAATAAAATATAAATTAATCAAGGATAATATTGTTAAATTGTCATTAATGAGTCAAGATACCAATTCTTGTAATCCAGTGCTAAGCCGAAGCTCGTTTATCCACGCACTGTTTCACAAAAGTGGAACCATCGTCTTCACTAATTAACAATCTAACGGCCTATCCGTGCGATTAAGAATCCTCTGGAATTATCACTGTTTTTTGTTGTAGGGGAACTCAAATTCCAGTTTCATCAAAACCACAAGGTCCTTGACATGCTCTAATAAATATTTAACATATAGTAATGTAAATTATGCAAATCAATTATATGGAATAATACAAGGGTAGAAATAACCGTCTTTTTAGCCACGGTCGGGACTACTAAACTCCCATAGTGGGATCTTCTTGATATTTCCAGCTTTACTCAGGTTTTCTTGAATTTCCTGCAATCAAAATCATTAATAATTCCAAACAAATATTCAATTTAAGCATCAAAAATCACAAAATTTCGGGTAAATCATAGAAAAGCTAAAACGCGTCATGTCGCGCAGACGCCATTCAACATTGAAACGCGGCACTGTCCCTCGACGCCTTTTACTCACAGAAACAGGTTTCTGGTTGTTCTCTACTCGGATTCCAACTCTACCAATGCACATCCCTTTTCCAATCCGGAAAAGTCTTCCTAGGATCGCAATTCCTTCTATATAAATACCCTTAGGTTGTTCCCAAACAATCCTACCATAATCCAAAGATCCAAGGTTGAGTTTTCTTCCAAGGTTTCAAAGTTTTCCAAAGTTTCCAAAGTTTCCAAACTTCAAGAAAGAATAATTTCGAAAAAGAGGATGGGTTCTTCAAACAAGAGGATGAAGATGTCACTAGAGAAGATCTCCGACGTGGAGAATCACCTCAACGGAAGGGATCCCAATCTTCAAGTAAATTAAATCAACTTCCCTTCAATTCTTCTTTATGTTCTTCATTCATGTTCTTCGTGTTCTTCAATTGATCTTGTTCTTCAAACCTTTCAATCCTTCCTTTTGTTTCCAGAATTATCCCATGTTTTCCGGCCCGAGAAAATTCACCTCTCTCCCTTGGATTTGTAAACTTGCAAAAAGTATTAAGCTTTCCATGCAAGTTTTCATCTCCAAGTGGAATCTTTAAGGTTTAGTGGTGCTTGCCAAACATTACAAGAGTGCGAACGTAGATTGGGCGGCTATGGGTGCCTTGATCGAGTGGTGGCATCCCCAAACACATACGTTCTTCTTCCAGGACTTTGAGTGCACTATCCTTTTGGAGGAGGCGGAACTTCTATTAGGTCTCCCAAAGACCAAAGATAAGATGGCTTTAACAAGAGAGAGAATCACTGGTCAACAATTGTTGACATCAATCATGAAGGATCCTTCAGAAGCTAAATGATGCCTTACCAAAAAGGGAATCAATCTTGCAAAGCTCGCTGAGTGGACTCTATATGAGATCGATGATCTAAGGGAGGATGAAGCGGAGGATGTGACGAAAACTTTCGTCACATGTCTTGCCGGTGCCTTGTTCTTCCCTGCGCAGGATAACATCTTAGAAGATGATCAGGTTAGTGCTATCTGCGTGATCTTCGAAGGTTAATCCATTAGCACTGCACTCTTGGCATATCTTTACAGCGGGCTTTCTGCGGCATCTGTGGGTCGTCCTCCCTATGGGTGCATGTTACTCTTTGCCTTATGGGTTGAACTTCACTTCAAGTTCGAGTACTGCAAGAAGATGCCTCCAAGACCATCTCAAATTTACTTGAATAGCCCAATCCACTGCATTGCCAACATTATAAAGTTCAACGAGCACATGGTCAACAAGGTCCCAAAACTCAAGACCCGGGCCGACTGGAGAGAGTATCTGAAGCTCATGACATCCGATATATTTGACTCGTCTCCACTCGCTCTTGTTGGAAAGCCTGTTTGGGTGCGCCGTACAGCGGGAGCGGATCTCAAGTTGATTGGAGCCACCGAGTTCGTGTTATACAATCATCATCGGTGCCTTACTCAGCTTAGCTTGGGCCGTCGTGAATTCCCCGAGTTCTCTTTTATATCCCCGATCAAGAAGCGTGCCTTGGAATCTGACGAAGATTATGAAGCTATAGAAATCATCACCACTTTGTGGAACCTTGGCTTCAGTTACCGTGTAAAATCCTCTAAAGATAGAGATAGAGGATTGAAATTTCCTTATCTTAAAGGTCTTCACGAAATTCTTCCTTAAGTGTCCTCTTTCTCTTTTTCCTTTTTTATGATGTAATAAAAGATTTCATTGAATAAAGAACTATTTTTCATGCCTTGAAACCTTTCTTTAACTTTCTGTGATGTGCCCATGATTTTTCCTTTAGTGAAAACTGGATTTTTCCTGAAAATATGACAGTTCGGGTTCTGTTAATGCAAAACGCGTCCACTCAGAAAGACGCCTTTCAACCATAATTCTTTTTCCAGAAATTCAATTTAATCTTCAAAATCCTGATTAAACCTTAAATTGCGTCTACCAGGCCAGACGCCTTTCAATTCTCTCTCTTACTTTTTCCAGGATTTTGTCATTAATTCCGTGATTAATCTCCTAACACGCGTCTTGCGGCTCAGACGCCTTTCATGATCATGTTGCGTACGGCTCTGACCAAAATTGGCGGTAACCTAAAACATGTCAGCCTTTGTGGACGCCATTTAACTCAATTTCAAACAGCTGTCCTTGCCGCCTCAACTTATGCGTCCTAAAACGCGTCTATCTGAGTCGACGCCTTTTACCTTTCTGTTTACAGACCCGCAAAAGCCCCCTTTCTTCCTCACTTTTCTCCTTAGCTTTCTCTCTCTTCAATCCTCCGAGCTCCGGCGATCCTTCTCTCTCTCTCAAAAAAAAAACTCCCTCTTTCGAACCATGGAGCATGGTGAGGGATCTAGGAAGATCAAGGCTTTGGCCAAGAGACGGCGGAGGCACGAGGAAGAAGCCCCCGAAGAGGTGCCGGCGGCGCTCGCCGAGGCGGCGACATTCTTGGAGGAAGAGGAAGCTCCTCCGGCACCCGTGGCCATGGAAGAAGAAGGGGAGGGCGACCTCCACACGGTAAGCTCCCTATGGAATGAATGGGATGAGAAAAAGAGGGGAGAAAGGGGTTCTCTCAAGAACTTGGAATCGGACCTTGAAAGGCGTCCAGACCAGGTGACGCCATTCAAAAGGCGTCACCCTGGGTCGACGTCTTTCAAGGTTAAATTTCGAATTTTTAATTAGGCAGAAAATGATCCTGAAGCGCGTCAGGACATGTTGACGTATTTTAAAAGACGTCCATATGTGCTAACGCCTTTCAAAACAGAACTGTTTTATTGCTGTTTTTATTTATTGCTAACCCCATTTTTATGTTTTTATTTACAGGGAGTGATGAGGTCCAGAATCAGCTGGGACTTAGTGATAGGAGCATATAGGAGACTCCCGGATTTCCAGAAGGCGTGCCTGCGCCGGATGGGGTTCGGCGAGGTCTTAGACATCGAGCCGTTTTGGCTCGATCTGGTCCTCCTGCAGGCGCTGCGGGAGAGGTGGTATGCGGAAAGCCGTGGGGACATATGGTCCCCACCCTAGAGGATGTGGCCAGGATCACTGGCCTGAGGGTAGAGGGCCGACTGGTGAGTGGGGTGACTTACCCCAACTACCAGGGATTGGCGGAGGCGTTGCTAGGGATAGAGGTGTCCAGCCTAGGCAGAGAGTCTAGGATGGTCTCCAGGGTAGAGGTAGAGGCTGCCCTAGGACTGGATGAGCCCCGACGTCGGTCTGATGAGACCCGGGAGGAGTTCAGAGATAGATTAGCTGAGTCATCCTCTGCCGGATACTGTAGTGACCCTAGTCAGGGGGAGGAGGTAGATAGACAGTTGAGGGTCTTTCTAGTCTTCTTTTTTGGTCGGTTGCTCTTCGGTACGAAGGGCGACCACATTCATTGTAGATTCATCCATTTGTTAGATGACTTAGATAGATTAGGAGAGTATGCATGGGGTGCGGCCCTTCTGGCCCACCTCTTCGCTGATCTGTCTGCGGTCACGCCGGACCGCGAGACCACCATCAGCGGCTTCTTGCCGTTCCTTCTGGTATTAAGTTATTATTATTTGTTTATGATATGCAATATGATATGATGCTTTACTAACCTATATGTCCATGAATGCAGGTGTGGAGCTATCACTACTTCCCGCTCGGCAGAGCGCGGATTGCGAGACCAGGCGCTGTCCCGTTGGCCTGCTGTTGGCAGCCAATCGTGGACACCGCTCCTCAGCACCATCAGCTGACGGCCCTCCGCCGTCAGTTCCTCGACTACCCCGAGTTACTGGTGAGTCTTTAACTTGTTCAATCTTATTAAATGCAATCTTTTATTCATTAAATGCAAGTTATTTATATGAATGCACTTAACTTATATGCATAGGTGAGGAGGGTCAGCCGTACTTGGGCATAGGTGAGGAGGGTCAGCCGTGGGTGACGGCTGGCAGGAGGAGGTTCGGCAGGCAGATGTGGCTGCACTGCATGAACGAGATCGAGCCCCTCCGCCTCCGGCTCGTGATGAGGACCCTGGGCCTCCACTAGGAATGGATCGACGAGGAGGTCCCGGAGGGCGTCGGGAGGAGCATGAGGGGCAAGCAAGCCCTCACCGACTGGCGTGCCAAGTTCCCGGAGCAGTACGAGGATTGGCACCGCCGGGGTGTCAGAGTGGAGTCACGGGCGGAGAGTAGCGAGGCCTACCTCCAGCAGTACCGGGCCCACTACGCCGATCAGCTTTGGCTCCTCCGACCACTCGATGTAAGTATGCTTTTATGCGTCTTTAATTTTATTATTATTTTGATTTATGTTTGTGAATGAATGTATGTATGTGTAATATGCAGGATGCACGTGACGCGGTCATCATCGACCTCCGGGCCCGCCTACATGACGTGGAGGCCCAGCTAGAGCAGGTCCAGAAGGAGCTGTTCGATCTGGTATGTATGCATGTTTATGAATGCATGTTTTAATTAATTAATTGTTTTGGCGATTAACACTGACGGTTGTCTGTTGGTGCAGTGAGCCGTCTACACCCAGGTGGCTCCCCCTTCCTTCGGAGCTTCATCATCTTCTTCTGCTGCGCACGAGGCTACTCTGGCTGACCTCCAGAGCCAGCTTGCCTCAGCTATCCACCGAGCTTCTCTTGCGGAGGAGGATCGCGCTGCTCGGGTAAGTTCTTCCCTTTTGACTTCTGAATTTGATTTTGATTATTTTATTGCCTTAGACTAACAATGGCTTCTCCTCAGGTCGCTGAGCTTCATGAAGCCCTTCAGAGGGCTGAAGCGGAGCTGGAGCGTTCCCGTGCTGCAGCTGCTCGTGCCGAAGCTGATGCTGCGCGTATCCGAGCTTTGGAGGAGCAGGTGGCTCGACTCTCCACCGGAGATCTTGCACGTCTCCAGGTTCGCCCGGAGGTTCTGACTGAGGAGAGAGACCGCGACCGCCTTCGACTGGAGAGTCTTCAGGGTCGCTTGTCGGTAGCTGAGCACGAGTGCAAGATGGTGGAGGAGCGATATCAGCGAGCCCGGCAGCGGGCTTAGGAGCGTGGTTTGACGAGTGCTTTCACCGCTAGTGTCGCCATGTCTTCCGGCCAGGCAGGGCCGAGTGCGATGGGACCACCTCCACCTCCCACCGAGGACCAGCACCGGAGGCGCCCGACGAGGCCCAGAGTCAGCTTGATGAGGGCGGAGGGGAGAGCTAGCCTTGAGGGCTTCTGTGTATCATGTACAAAAATCTTTTGATGATATACATGAAACTTTTGGCCTTTAATCTTGCATTCTTGCGTTTGCTTTATGTCCTGCACATCACTTAATCAAGCAGGTTAAGTATCTATTTAGGCTTAGCCCCTTGCTTGACCAAATAAATGGTCGATTAATCTTTTCCTTCAATAAATGGTCAAGGGGCATAGCCTTTATCAACAAAGGTAATTGGAATATAAGCAAACTTAAGCAAAATGCAACATACAAGCAGACAAATGCTCATTGAAAACAAAAGGAATGAAACATACCAAATGCAATAAGCAAATGCTAATTGAAATATTTTTGTTGTTTTGAAATATCTTTTGTTTTTGGATTTTGAAATATATGCTTTTTTTGGGTTTTGGGATATATATTTTTTTGGGTTTTTAAAATATGTATTTTTTTTTATTTTTTTTTGACATATGTATTTTTTTTTATTTTTGACATATGTATTTTTTTTTGGATTTTGACATATGTGTTTTTTTTGGATTTTTGGCATATACATTTTTTTTGATTTTTGACTAAAAGATCAGCATGGTACCCAGATCAAAAGATCATATTCATTTATTAACTTAATTTCCAAATTGTTCTTTGACAACTTAACTTAAACCCATCGTATTTGAACTTGTGTTTCCATTCGTGATCCCATTTGATGATTTGACCCTCAGTCAATCTAAGCCATTCCTTAAGTTTGGAGTACGCCTCTTTAGAAGGAAAAGGAAGAATAAGTTTGGAAAGCCTATGAGAAGGTTCCGGAGACCTAAAAAGATGTTCCTTTCCTACCCTAATATCCGTTGGGGTTCGGTCATTTTCTTTCCGGGGTATTTATCGACCTTGCGTTCCCTTTTGTTTCATTTCATGGCCTTGATGTAACGTTTATAATGTAATGGCCTTTTGACATTTGGATTTTGCCTTTTGTTTTTGCTTTTTCTATTCTTTTCTTTAGGACGGATCTCCCCCTTTTTTTTATGACGACCTCCTACTAAGATGGCGGGTATTATTGGTAGTCTATTCTAAGCCTCGTTCCGACATCATGAGCCGAGTATAAAATAGAATTTTGCTTTAAAACGAATGACTTGTACTTTACACCTTTAGTCAAGCTTTCGGTATTCCTTAGGACTGACATCTCTTGTCACTCACAAATCAAACGTGTCAGTGTGTGCAGTAATGGGTTTGAAGTTAAATTATCCAGACTGATAAGGAAATTTGAGTTTATAAATTTTCTGATTCCACTGGTCTTTGTACCATGCTGATCGACTCTTTAACCTAAGGGTAGTATTTCTTAAGATGTAAACCATTCCAGGGATGAGTTAGCTCTTCTCCTTCTGCATTAACAAGACGGTAAGTATTACCAGGAAAAGCGTGCGATACAACATAAGGTCCTTTCCAGTTGGGTTGGAGCTTAGAACGCGGACCACCAGGTTTTACAAAAATCCTTTTGACGACCATTTCACCGACCTTGAACTTACGTTCAATGACTTTCTTTTGATAAAAACGTGCTAGTCTATTTTGATAGACTTTTGCATGATTAGCGGCTGACCATCTTCTCTCGTCTAAGAGTTCCAATTGAGCAAGGAGTGCTGAACGATGTTCATCAATGGAAAATTCCTTATTCAACTGTACTCTTAATGATGGTATAAGGATCTCGTATGGAACTACCGCCTCCATTCCAAATGTTAAGGAATAAGGAGTTTGCCCAGTGGGCGTGCGAATTGAAGTTTGGTAGGCCCATAGAGCCTCAACCAATTTTTCTGGCCAGTCTGCAAATTTATTAGATTTGCACGTCTTTTTGATGATTTTTATCAAAGTCTTATTTGTTGCCTCTTCTTGGCCATTGCCTTGCGGATAATAAGGAGACGAATGATGCAATGCAATTCTATACCTGTTGCAGAGGTCCTTCAATTCTTGTGACACGAACTGCGGTCCGTTGTCGGTGACGATGGTGCTTGGAATTCCAAATCGGGTGATGATGTTCTTCATGATGAACTTGCAGACGGTTGATGCTTTGATCTCCATGTACGCTTCGGCTTCTGCCCACTTGGTGAAGTATTCCGTTCCCGTGAGAATGAAAGATTTTTGCTTGATGCCGGAATTTGGATTACCAAGGGGTCCAATAATGTCGAAAGCCCACATGGAGAAAGGCCATGGGGAAGAAACAGGATGGAGTGAAGATACAGGAGAATGAATTTTGTCGGCGTGAAGTTGACACTTAGCACACCTACGGACATATCCTACACAGTCTTCTTCCATGGTTGGCCAATAAAATTCTTGTCTAAGGATCTTCTTTGCTAACATCTGTCCATTGACATGGCCACCATAAACTCCACTATGAGCTCCTTCCATAACCTTCCAAAGCTCATCTTCGTCTAGACATCTCAGAAGAACTCCATCAAAACCTCTCTTGTACAATGCTCCTCCAACTATGGTGTATCGTTGAGCAACTCTCCTGATAGCCCTTTTCTCCTCAGTTGTAGCTTCCTCAGGATATGATTGATCTTCACAATATTTAGCAATTTCATAATACCATGGCTTTTGTTCGTCACCCATCTCTTCTAACAGCTCCATCAACATAATTTCTCTCTTTTCCACAATATTTTCATCTCTGACTTTCTTCAACAACTTCTCCTTAGTTCTAAGAAATGAAGGGTCTTTCACGGCGGGTGAAAGACGCCTATGAACGATGATTGATTCGGTTTGCTTGCTGATTGGAAAGTTAAGAGAAGATGCAAGTGAAGCTAGAGCGTCAGCTAAGATGTTTTGATTCATAGGAACATGGACAAAGATCAATTTCGTGAAAAGCTTTGAGTAAGCAGAAGTAAGTTCTTGGTAAGGCTTGAGCTTGGGATCAAAAGTTCGATACTTGGTCAGCACTTGGCGAAGAATCAGTTGGCTATCACCCACAATCCTGAGTTTAGTGGCACCATGGAAATGAGCAGCCTTGAGGCCAGCAAAGAGTGCCTCGTATTCAGCTATATTGTTAGTGACTGGAAAGTCAAGCTGAAAGGCTTGTGGAATGGTGACACCTTCAGGTGATAGCAAAACGATACCGATCCCCTTTCCATGAGAATTCAGAGCTGCGTCAAAATGCAGAGTCCACATATCATCTCTGATTTGATTTACGGACATCAGTTCCTCATCTGGAAACTCTGATCGCACTAGATCAAATAGAGGAAGGGGGTGATGGGCGAGATGTTCCGCTATGGCATAGCCCTTGATCGCTTTCTGCTGAATGTAAATGATATCGAATTGAGATAGAAAGCTTTGCCATCGCGCTAACCTATCAGTAAGAACAGATTTCTCTAGAAGGAATTTGATCGGATTCATCCTAGCGATGAGATGGACTTCATGGGTCAGAAAATAATGCTTCAATTTCTGAACAATCCAAACCAATGCTGCACATGTTTTCTCCATCGCCGTGTATCTCTGTTCAGTGGGGTTGAGAAGTTTAGAGAGATAGTAGGCTGCCCTCTCTTTTCCTTCTTCATCCTCTTGTGCTAGGACAGCCCCCACTGCATCATCCAGGACAGAAATGTAAAGTATCAATGGTTTGTCTGGAGATGGTGGTCTCAAAACAGGAGGACTTGCTAAATAGTTCTTTAATCCATCGAATGCCTCCTGACACTTATCGTCCCAATCGAATTTGACTCCCGGCTTGGTAAGCTCGTAAAACGGCTTACACCTTTGTGAGTGCTGGGAGACAAAACGGCGAATAAATTGCAACCTCCCGATTAATCCTCTCAACTCTTTCAAGTTTTTGGGAGGTGGCATTTCTCTGATAGCCTTCGCCTTGTTGGGATCGTTCTCAATTCCCCGTTTACTGACAATGAATCCAAGTAATTTTCCTGAAGATACCCCGAATACACATTTCTTGGGGTTCGTCTTTAACTGATACTCTCTCGATCTCTCTAATACCCTTGCCAAAACTTTGGCATGCTCAGCCTTTGTCTTAGATTTAACCAATAAATCATCCACATACACTTCCAAATCTATGTGCATCATGTCATGAAATATTGCCATCATAGCCCTCTGATAAGTGGCTCCAGCATTCATCAATCCAAATGGCATGACGACATAACAGTATGTTCCCCAAGGTGTAGTGAATGACGTCTTCTCTTGATCTTCTTCTGCCAGCTTAATCTGATTGTATCCTGAAAATCCGTCCATAAATGATAAAGTCTCATAGCCAGTGGTGTTATCAATGAGTACGTCAATATGAGGCAATAGAAAATCATCTTTAGGACACGCCCGGTTCAGATCGCGGATGTCACTGCAAATTCTGACCTTCCCGTCCTTCTTCATAACCGGGACTATGTTAGCCACCAATTGTGGATAAAGGACAACTCTAATAAATTTGGCTTTATGTAATTTGTCGACCTCTTCCTTCATCTTTAGAGCCATTTGTGGGTGGAATCGCTTTAATTTCTGCTTGACAGGGCTAGCTCCTTCCTTTAACGTCAACTTGTGTTCAACTAAAGAAGAGTCTAATCCTGACATATCTTCATAACTCCAGGCGAAAGTGTCCTTATAGTCCTTAAGTACTTGCACCATTGCCTTTTCATCCTCTGTAAAAAGATTTTTGCTGACGAGGACAACCTTAGGTTCGTCTTCAGTCCCTAAATTAATTTCTTTGGTGGGCTCTTCTACGGCAGCTGAGGGTTCATCGAATCTCTTCATTCCACTAGTATATGCCTCAGCTGCGTCCTCGTCATCTTCCTCATTTTCAATAATGGGGTCTTTTTCGTGTACTAACTCATACACCCCATACCCATCATTGACTGACTCATTGTCCATACAATCTTCTGGCATCTGAATTGGATTTTCTAAAAACTGAGGGATTAAAGAACAAGAAAAGCATTTATCAGCTAAGTCCTGGAGGTATCTATCTGGAATTCGCCTACCCTTAGGCTTCCTAGACTCCCTAACCTGACTAACCTGCCTAAAACTAGACTGCCTAACTTCACTAAACTCCCTATTATAACCTAATGAAGATGAAGCAGGATGGAAATCCTAGGATACAAGTGGAAATACAAGAGAATCCTCTCGAGGGGAGGGGCAGAGTAGATCTAGGAGAGAGTCTTGACCGAAAGACCTGCGCAATGGGGTGTGATCGGACAAGTAAGAGGTTTCCTCGATGAGGATCTGAGAAGAATTTGTTGCCAAATTAGCGTTTTTTTTTTGGACAGTGGAGGAGTTAAGCATAAAACATGAATTAATACAAATAGAATGAGAATTAGATGGAGGAAGTGGCACCAAGGCCAGAGGGTTAGGGGGATCATACAGCAGTATGTCCCAGATCAAATCATACATCCTCTCTAGATTGAGAGGAGGTGATGGAATGAGGTCCCGAGGGGACAGAGTAATTATAACGGGCGGAGCCCGTGGAATATCTTCAATAATGACCCGCGACCAAGTCGAGGTTAAGAGCAATGTGCGAAACAGAGTATGGAGCATGAAGACATGAGAAGGATATGTCCCCCTCTAGAGCAGATCTGTGGTGTAGCCAGCTTCATAGAGGTCATCTGGCTCCCCTTCATCGGTCTCTTCAGACAGCAATATCCGTTTGTCAAAGATAACACCGGGACTTTCAATCAGCTCATCAATCTGCGGCGGCCACTTGGGTTCTGCAGGATCTAGAAACAGTCTGTTCAGTGCAATGTAGAGGTCTCTCAGATCGAACCACCTGTACCATTCGCATTCAGGATCATGGAATTTTCTCCTCTTCATAGGCCGCAGAGCCTCCAAGGATTGGTACGTAAGTAGTTTCGAGCAATGCCTGGCCAAGTCTCTCCCAGATATATCATGGAAGTCAAAACACGAAGTAATGACCACCGTGTTGTCATGGCTAATTATGGGCCCCTTTACAAAATGTGTATACAAGGTCCATGTTAGGGGATCTCGGCCTTCCTTAGGTGGTGTAGACATTGTCTCCCAGACTTTCTGACCATCTTCATTATCTGCTTGTTGAACAAGATCTTGTTTCAGTTTTCTTGGCCTATAGCCCAGGCCGCTTCCAGGTGCTCCTCGGTGATCTTTGACAGGAGTGGTCCTGCCTTGCAATTGTGTGCCCAGACCTCTTCCAGGCTGATAGCCGTTCTTCATCATAATTCTCCATCCTGGGGTACTCATGCACTTCCCCCTTTTTATGGCATTCAACGGGTAAGGAGAAATAGTGGCAGTTTTCAGAGGATCAGCCACTGGATGGTAAACCTGTAATACCGACAGAAAAGGTTGTCGGCCAAGTAAAGAAGCAGCTTTGATATTCAAAGTATGAGCAACAGCAAGGATCGGCATGCTCGTCACTTTAATGATTCGTCCTTTAAAGGGAAATTTGAGGCATTGATGATTCGTGGAGGGAATCGCCTCGAGAGTTTTTATGTAAGGACGACCCAAAATGGCATTTATAGAAGAGTCGATTTCTAGAATGTGAAATTCGACCTCTGCATGACTTACGGGGACTAGCTCTACTTTCAAATAAACCATTCCCAGAGGGGAACGGGTGGAGTTATCATATGCTGTCACAGAGATGGGGCTAGGCAGCCATTTCTCCTTGGGCACACTGCACAGCTCTAGGGTCTTCGGAGGTAAAACATTGATCGAAGCCCCTATGTCAACCAGGCATGCATCCACGGCCTTCTTGCAGATGTTGACCGTAATGCTCAGAGCCATGCTTCTGGCTGCTGGCGGTGCTAGTTCCGATGTATGAAATGTAATGGAGGGCTGGTCCCCTGAGGAACTAATAGTGCTGTAATCTTTTCCACCGGTATGTCCTCGTTGACCATCACCTTTTGCAAATATTCCATCAGGGCTTTTTGGTGACTCTTCGATCTTTTAATCAGTTCAAGCACGGAGATTCGTGCCGGTGTTCGATCCAGATGTTTCAACAAATCATACTGAGTGCCTGGTGCACTCTCTTCATTGTGTGTTTCCTCTGTCGGCTGTGACGGGCCGTCTCTAACTGTTGACTGAGGAAATACTTTGTTGAAAATTCTTCCACTCCGGAGCGCACGTTCCTCAACCGTGGAAGATCCGGGTGACACTTTGGGTACCGCAGTGTTGGATGGTGCGGATGGCGTAGAGGGTTGGTATGTAGGTGATGGCATGGGGTTAGGCGGCGGTGGCGTGGTGCGGATTAAAGGCCTGGATGGTGGATGGGTAAGTGATTGGTGTGGACGAAGTGGGGAATGGTATGCGTAGTAGCGGTCTGGAAGGTTGGATGGTGTCTGGGTAGGTGGTAGTGGTAGCGGGTGAAGTAGGAAATGGTACGCGTAATAGCGGTCTGGATGGTAGGAGGGGCGCGTAGTTGGTTTGCGGGGGGTTATATGATGGAGGCGTAGGAGTGTGGGGCGTAATGGGCTTGAGGAAAGCGGGTGGTGGTAATGGGTTATTGGGTGATAGAGGGGTGATGGTAATGGGTTGTGGTCTGGGTATGTGGATAGTACGGCGTGGTGGTTGTTCTGCGGTACTCGGAACATGACCCGTTGAATAAAGAGAGGAAGAGTCCTCTATTCTCCACTGTTGCCCACGGTCAGCCTCAGACTGGCTGCTTGTCAGAATAGGGGCAACTTGGTTTTGGTTTTGATGCTCCGGGAGCGGGTTCTGCACTATGCCCATGTTGGGTGGTGGTGCTGCTTGTGCTGGTGGTCTTGCTTGCTGCTGCTGCTGCTGCTGCTGTGGTCTTCTTGCCTTCAGGACTGATATGTACTTTTTCATTTGTTCCCAGTCTATGCCGCCCTGCTCGTTGAGATGATGAATGTAATCTCTAAACTGGAAGTAGTTGTCAATAGTATGCCCAGGTTGCCTATGGAAATAGCAATACCTAGACGTGTCGGCATTCTGAGGCCAAACTGCCTTTTCTCTTGTCAAGACTAAGGCATTAGCTGCCATCAGGGCACTGAAAATGTCTGCCAAAGATTCTGGGAGGGCTGGGTATTTTGCTCTCTTTGGGCCTGGAGGTCTTTTCTGCTGATTGTAGTCAGTAGGAGGAGGAACATTATGGTACGCCGGCGGTGCGCGCGGCTGATACTGTTGTTGCTGCTGGTACTGCTGTTGTTGTGGCTGTTGGTACTGCAATTACTGTTGCGGCGGCTGCTGTGGCTGTTGCTGGTTCGGCTGCTGGGGCTGCTGATATTAGGGCTGCTGATACTGAGGGTTCGGCTGCTGCCTATACCCCTGCTGGTTCGGCTGCGGTGGCCTCTGGTACTGTTGCTGACTCCTCACGAACTGGGGCGAATTGTTGTTCATGCTACTGACTTGCTCATGAGAGAGCGTGCCCTCAGTAGTTGGACCTGTGCTGGGAGCATTTGGCACTGCAGGCTTCCGAGGTGGAGGCTTGCTAGGTCTGTGAGGATTAAAGACGCTAGAAAACGTAGCGTCCTTGAAGGCGTTCTGACAGTACCGTGCTCTTTCATAGAGCTCTGCCATGTTGGTCAGATTGTTCAGGTAGAGGACTAGTTTGAACTGAGGCGTGGCATTGGAAATCAACATCTTCACTTGCTCCGACTCGGACAAGTGATCTTTCACTTTCTCGGCCAAGCCTCGCCATCTGTCAGCAAAACTGACGAACTCTTCATCAGGTTTCATCTTTTCTGCTATTCGGTCAGTGATGGACAGGGAGGGGGCAACTCTGTCTTGGTATCGTTGAATGAATTTTCGGGAGACGATACTATAGTCCTCTACTTCGGAGGGTTCTAAAGAAAAGAACCACTCGAGGGCTGGCCCCTCTAAAGATCTCCTGAACAAAAAGGCCAACGACCTCTTGTCGTTCTGCCAGAAGGATGATTCGTACATGAACTCCTTCAAGTGTGTGAAGGGGTTACCAGTACCGTTGTACTTCCGGTACACTGGCATCTCGGAGGGTGGCAGGTGGAACACTGGCAGACTCGGTAAGTTGATTTCTGGTGCAGCTTTGACCCCCATCATCTTCTGGAGGTTGTTGAATTGTTCATCCATGCGCTCTATCTTGGCCAGCAACGCTTGCGTTGTCAGATCTGCCTGGGGAGGAGGAGGAGGTGGAGGTACTTGATAGGCCTGTTGCCTAAAGTACGTTGGACAAGGAGGACAGTAGAGAGGAGGTCCGGCAGAGCTTCCGCCATGCCCGAGGGCATTTTGATAAGCGGGCGTCAGCGGTCTAGCCGGTTGCCTAGAAGATGAAAGTTGCGGCCCAGCTGGCCGAGAAGTGATATGGAGGCCCTCTATGGCCTGATGAATGTAAGGAGGATGAAGAGGAGGTTGTTGAGGGATAACAGGGGGAGCCACAGGGTTCGGCTCAGCAGGCTGCGTGGGTGCCTTCCCCTTCAGAATAGGCTGGATCGCCTCAAATTGCTGAGGGTCCAGACGGGAGGCAAGAACTCCCAAAGCGTTGACAAGATCCGAAGGATCAGAGGACGAGGGATCATTCTGATTCATGTCTCCCTCGAGAATGGGATTGGGAATCGCATACTCATGCAGGGGAGGATCAGAATATTGATTATGAGGATGAAAGAGAGGGGTCCGGACATTCCCATCTTGTCGAAACGGAATGGGGACAGAATTACGGGAGGCATCAGCATCTCTCCCGTTCTCATAATTGTAATCGGAATCACGAGGGGCATTAGTATCTCCCTCGTAGTTAATCATAGTGTCTGGAGCCACACTCAAATCCCTGCCCGATCGGAGCAGCATGATGTTAGATTTTTTTCAATGATTGGCAAACAAGTTGTACAGAGATTTAAACAAACAAGTGGATGTTTAGCGTGATTTTAAGATTCCTTGTTGAGTTATTTGGATTTAATTAAACCACAAATTCGCTCAAGGGATGGGATCCTAGTTTCAGTTCAATATCCACCGTTATTTTCTATGGCTTTCTCTCACAACGTTTATGGAATCTAACCGGGACTTCAACTGGTACAACCAGCCTGATGATCAAGGAGGAGTACCTTGATTTTTGGGACTTACGGAGGCCTCAACGCCAACTTCTCTAGTATGATCAAGGGACCGACCCAATCAGAGAGAGTTGATGACGTCAAGTAGAGTGTTCCTAAGAAAATGAGGGTATTAGCCTTAATGCGTATGACCTGTAGCCTGGATGGCCTCTAATGCTTAATACATAATGGGTAATTAGCACACAGGTCACAAAAATATGAGAAATGAAGAAGAACTAAGAAACTGCCTGAATCGCGTCGATAGTGGTCGACGCCTTTCAAACAGAGCCTTAATTTTTCGCAGAAGCTCAGATTGCAGACAGTAGAGAAATGAGACTGAAAGGCGTCTGGGTTAAGCGACGCAGTTTGAAATGCATCGCTGTTCCTTGATGCGTTTCAAGTCGCAGAAGCAGTTTCCAGGAGGAATTTCTGGGTTGATTCCTCCTTAAACAGGATAAAAACAGTAAATAATCAGTTCATGCAAGATTTTTTTTAGTTTCAGGTTTTAACAAGATGATTTTGTCAACTAAACAACTAAGATATCACTCAATCACACAACATTTTATCACAAAAACAACTTTTCAACTAATCAATGGAGAGGGCAAGATCTTGCCACTGGGGTGTGCACGTGGTGCACGTAGGAAATTAACTAAACTAAAAACACTCACCAATTGGTGAGGACGTGTCGAGAGACACAAGTGGTGCACTGTGGGTGCCCGATTGATGATAGCAAGAACAAAATAATTAAAAGATGGCGAGACCAAGTCCCACCGTGATCGCCAAAAAAGCTGTGAGTGCTTAAAATGAGTGTGTGATTATCATGAAAAATCTATGTTGTTTAAGTGCAAAATAAACCTATTAAAAGGAAAACTAAGTGAAGTGATCGCCAGAAACTTTTGACTTAAAAGTTCCAAAAGAAGGTTTTGATCGCCTACCTGTTTAAACGCGGAAGATGTTAAGCTCTTGATTCCCCTCCTTCAGCCGCATGAAGAAAGAGAGCCCTTCCTTTTCTTTTGTTCTTGTTGGTGAGTTTGAAGTTGAGGATCGTCCAAAGTTCTTGATTTGCTTGTTTATTTCCTCCCCTTTTGATTCTCCTTCGTTCCTTGCAAGAAATATAGAAAGAGAAATAAAGAAATGATGATGAGAACTTAAACAAAGGTAGTATCCATTCTAATCATAGTTTTAAACATGCAACTAAATATAGAACTTACTTGTTGGGATGGCTTTTGAAACCCCTTAATCAAATGGGTTTTGAAAAGAATGCTAGTGTTGTGTGTTGCATGGAGTGATGATGAAGAATGCAAGATTAATGAAGATGTAAAATGAAGAAACGAATTGAAAAACTTATGCCGAATTGATGAAGCCTTGAATTAGATGAAGAATGGACGCCGACTTCTGGAAACAGCAGCGCTTCGGCGTTTGGACGTCATTGCTTCGATCTTCAATCACTAATTCTGATTCTAACTTCTCTCTCTCTTTTTTTTTTTTTTTAACTTTCAAGATGCAAGGTATTTATAGACTTTTTCTGCGTCCGTGGATTTACATGGAAAAACTTGGGATTTATCCATCTTAACCAACAGATAAATACAGATTAATTCATCTTTATCTGTAATTATCTAAAATGCGTCTACATGTATAGACGTCTTTTAGATTAATTAAGATAATGATAAACATCCGGAAAAACTTATCTTTATCTGTATTAGCTAAAACGCGTCTACATGTGTAGACGTCTTTTAGACTAATTAAGATAAGGATAAACATCCGGAAGAGAATTAGAAATAGCTTAGGAAACCTAAAAAGCGTCGTATCTGACAGACGCCTTTTAGCTAATTAATCAACTGATTAAAATTCAAATTTAAACGTCAAAATAAGAATAAACTCTAAATGGCGTCCACACATGTAGACGTCTTTTAGACTTGTTCATATTTTAATTGAAATTTGAGTTAAAATCAATTTAATTGATTAACTTAAACATGTCTGTCTGACCCAACACTCAAAAAGATCAATAAAAATTAATCAATGATTAATATTAGACCATTCTGAGGCATTATTATATGATATGAAATTTACTCGAAATGATGTCAAAATTAGCGTGTCTACAGCAGAGCAGAGGAATCCACTATCCCCCGCTCTAACAAGGCGCTATCAATTTACTTCATCCTACGGAACATAGGGACCTCAAGGTAATGCTCCTAGCGATCACACTCTAATCTCCTCACTACATCGCCCCCCCTGTTGTACGACGGACGGAGGCTCCCGCAGGAAGGGAACATCCTAGGCGTCCACAGATAGCCCTTAGAGCTTCCATTGGTAGAAGGCACTTTAGTAGGGGCTAGGAGAAAGATCGTCGATATAGGAAATCACCTATCATGGTGAATCGTTGGGCCCAGTTCCTGATGCTCCTCTCCTCTATCTTGTCTTCTGGCAATTTGCCTTGTGTCAGGAATATGTTATCGGCTCTATTCAGGATGCGGTCCTCCTGATAACTTGCACGACCTCTTTCTGAATGCTTGGCTGTTTGAGCTCTTCGATGAGTGCTGACCTAGCCTTACTGTCATCCTCTCTCGGTCTTTGGATTACCTAGGAGTATTAAACCCTTCAATCTGGCTTTGGACCTCTTGCAGATACCGACTCATGCTTGGATCTCGGGCCTCGAAATTCCTATAGATCTGGCTGGCCACCAACTAGGAGTCGGTGAAGATTTTCATTCTGGTGGCCCCTATGCTCCGAGCCATATGAATGCCGAATAGGAGAGCTTCATACTTGGCAACGTTATTGGACGCAGGAAATTTGAAACGTAGGGGGTAGTGTAGCTTGATCCCTTCTGGGGATGTCAAGACTAGCCCCGTGCTGCTTCCTAAAGCATAGTAGGATCCGTCGACGTACAACTCCCAAATGGGACCGAGATCAGCGTCGCTCGCTTCCTGTGCTGGGATGGTGCACTCGGCCACGAAGTCGGCAAGCACTTGTGCTTTTATGCTGGTTCTCAACTTGTAGGTGATATCGAACTCTCCTAGCTCGATTACCCACTTGACCATGCGTCCCGATGCTTCAAGATTTTGCAAGATCCTTCCCAACGGCCGACTTGTGTAGACAATGATGGGGTGAGCCTGAAAGTATGGGCGCAACCACTTGGCCGAATGTATTAAGGCAAGGATGAACTTCTCGACAGTAGGATATCTCAACTCGGGACCTTGTAAGACTTTACTGGTGTAATAGGCTAGTCTCTGTATTCCGTCATCCCTCTTCTAGCATTGAGCTTAGTGAGTGAGGAGTGACCGAAATATATAGGAACAAGGGCTCTCCCAACGATCGGCATGGACAAGATTGGTGGTGAGGCCATGTAATGCTTTAACTCTTGAAATGCATCCTCGCATTCCCGAGTCCATTAGATCCTGCCCTTATTCCCTGCTTGTTTCTATATGCCCCATAGTACTTTGAAGAAAGGCATACATCTCTTTGCCGCCCTTGACAGAAACCGACTAAGGGCTGCTACTCTCCCAATTAAGCATTAGACATCCCGGATCTTGTCGGGACGCTACATATCCTGAATGGCCTTGAGCTTTTCCGGATTGGCCTCGATTCTTCTATGGATGACCAAGAATCCCAAGAACTTTCCAGACTTGATATCGAACGTACATTTGGAGGGGTTTAGTTTCATATTGTACCTCCTTAACGTGTCGAAGATCTATGCTAAGTCCGATAGGTGGTTGGAGGCCTTTGGGCTCTTCACCAGCATGTCGTCGATGTAGACTTCCATGTTCCTTCCGAGTTGAGAGTCGAACATGGAGTTCACCAAGCGCTGGTATGTCGCTCTAGCATTCTTAAGACTGAACAACATCCGGGTGTAGCAGTAGATGCCCAGGTCAGTGATGAAAGTCATTTTTTCCTCATCGGATGGGTTCATCCTGATTTGATGGTACCCTGAGTACGCATCTAGGAAACTCAGCATTTCATTTCCCGACGTCGAGTTGATCAACTGATCGATATTAGGCAGTGGGTAGTAGTCTTTTGGGGTGGCCTTGTTTATGTCAGTGAAGTCAACAAACATGCGCCACTTCCTTGTGGCCTTTCTAACAAGGACCACATTAGCGAGCCATTGAGGGTATTGGACAGGTCTGAGTAGATTGGTCTTCAGCCCCTTGGTGACTTGCTCTCGGACTGCCTCCTATCTCTCGAGCGCACATCTCCTCCTTCACGCTGGACAGGCTTCCTGTCTGGTAGCAGGTTGACGTGACATGCTGCCACCTCGATAGGAATACCTGGGAGATCCTCATCGGACCAGGCAAAGATGTCATGGTACTAAGACAAAAACGTTCGATATTCCTCTATTTGTGGTGCTGATAGAATTGAACCATGTAAGGACTGAGGTTTTGGATCCGGTTATCTGTTTGGTTTCGGTGTCGGACCCCTTGGTTTTGAACGGCGGACGCCATTTAGGAGCTTTGCAGGGGTACGGCGTGGGCGGGCATGGGGGCACGTGTGTACGGCCCCAGTCTGATCGTCTAAATGGCGTCAGCCATGGGAGACGCCATTTAGAGATCTACTAGTGTACGACCCGCGTCCTGTCATCTGAACGATGTCTTCCTAGAATGACGCGATTTAGGTAAGTTTCGGTTGATGCTCCGAAACCCTCCCTCTTTTCCCTCATTCTCTCAATTTCTCTCTCTCCCCTCCCCCTCCTCTCCGAACGCTCTGTTTCCCCTCCCCTCCTCCTTCCCTTCCTCTCCCCATTCCTCCTCTCCCTCCACTCCATCAACCCCCTAACTTCCACCACTACCACCACCATCTCCTACGCGGCGCATTTCTCTTCGGACGGCAGCCGACGTCCCGGTGGAGTGACGGCGTCCACAGCGATACTAGCAACGACTTGTGGCGTGGCGGTTTGGCGGCTAGGAGCAAGGAGGAGTTCAAGTAACCGGTAGGGTGACGATCCTCGTTGTGTTTTGTTTAAAACCATGTTTTTCTCACTTTGAAGCATGCGATGTGTGTGGATACTTTTGGGTAGAAAAGCATGTTTTAGGGGGGTTTTAATGAAATTAGACATTTTGTTTTTTCGAGAAGTAGATCGGATTGCTAGGCCTCTCCCCTTATCTTCTTTTGTATTTTTCCTGGGTATTTTAGAGGAGAAGAGGGACCCTTCAGTGTGGCTTGGTTTAGGGCGTAAAACACGCCTACTCAGGCTGACGCTATTTGAGATAGGCATCGACCTGAGTCGACGCCATTTACGGCCTGTTTCTTTCGGTTGCCGAGGCTAATGTGGGATAGAGAGCTAAATAGCGTCGGCCATGGGCGACGCCATTCAGGCCAGTATCCCTGGTCCCAGTTACTCTGCGAAATTTGAACCAGTTTAAGGGTCTTGAATGACATTGGCCACGGCCGACGCGATTCAAGACAGAACCCCATTAATTCATGCAATTAACATGTGTTTACATTGTTAGATAGTCTGGTTAAATGCATTCTTGAAAACGTACTTCGAGGAAGAGGACTTCTACGTGATCGGATCACACTGTGTTGCGTTTTGTGCGATTGTGGACCTAGAGTGATAGTTGTTAGCGCTTAGGCACCCTGTGTCGGTGTGGGAGTAATACAACGCCGGTGTGGGAGTGGTGGGGTGATGCCTAGAGAGAGGGTTACCTGGTGTACCCCGGGGTATAGCTAGTACCGGTGTGGGAGTGGTACACTCGGAGTGTCACTCATAGTTGGGGTAAGCAGAACCACCTAGAGCTAGACAGGCCGGAGTAGCTAACGCACTATCTGAGGGGTTGTTGTTTGGTCCCAATAGGTCGGTGTTTTCCGCATTCGGCTGCATGGTTTGTGTGTGTTTAGCCAAGACGCTGATTGTGGACTCTACGTTGGAGTGGTTTCTGAGTTATGCATGTTGCATTTATAAATGCATGTGTTTTATATCATAATTTGGGAATCTTTGGAAGTTGTGTTTACTGCTTTATTTATTTAAATTGCCTATATTCGTGTTATTGCACTTGAGGGTGCATGAGTGGGTGGTGAGGATCGAAGGATCCCTATTGAGTCCATTGCGATGAGACTCACCCCTGCGGTTTTCAAGTGAGGGTTCCAGGCAGGCGTAGCGTGGAGGGTTTCGTCTCGGGTTGCGCGGCAGCAACCATTGTTCTGGGGTATACCCCAATGTAGTTGTTATTTCCTTTTCAGGCCTGTACACTTAATTATTTCTTTTTAGTTGGAATATGTAATTATTTGCTGAGTCGAGTCGAATTGTAATAATTGTTAATTACTGTACTTCCTTTACAATTCGATGTGATGTAGAGTGTTTAGCTTAGTTTATCATTTATTTCTCAGACTTATCGAGATCCTGATTTGGCTCTAGTTTTTAATAATTCGGTACCCATTTAGTAATCGGATCTCCGATTATAGGGTGGCGAGTCGTTACAGTTGGTATCAGAGCATTTGGTCTGGCAAATAGATGAATAACTAGGTTAAATACTGTAAATTTCAGCAAATAAATACATTATCCCGTACAGGCACGGCGGTAGTGTAGGTTTTGGGTTCTAATTAGAAATTTTCGATTCTTGTAACTGTAGGTGATTAGATGGCTCATAGGAAGAGAGTGCCAGTTATTAGAGAGCAGAGAGATAGGTTCCTAGTGGGTTTGAGGCTGGTAGGCCGAATATAGAGCGTTTTATAGAGGCTGTGATGGACACGATGATTAGATATCAGACTCGAGACCCTAGTGAGAGTTCTAGTACTTAGGGAGGGCCTACAACTGCTCTGGAGAGATTCCTGAAACTGAAGCCGCCTCATTTTACCGGTCGTCCCAATCATGATGAGGTCATTCATTAGCTGAAAGAGTTAGAGAAGACTTTCGATACCATGGGCTGTGCGGCAGTTGAGAGAATTCCGTTGGCTACCTTCATGTTGAAGGATGATGCCTATGACTGGTGGACTACTTTGAAAAGCTTGTCTTATGCAGATAGGAATCTCAGGGAGATTCCATGGGAAACATTTGTGAAGGAGTTTAATGGGCAGTACTTTCCTAGGCATGTCCAGAAAGCCAAGGAGAGGGAGTTTATGGAGTTGACCCAGAAGAGCATGACAGTGCTCGAGTACCAGATGAAATTTATTTCGCTTGGGAGGTTTGTGCCCTTCATTTCAGGGGACGATGAGCGTCGGGCTCAGAGGTTCGTAGATGGATTGAGATCCAACTTGAGGAATTTTGTGGCGTCCCATTGTTGTACGGACTTGGCATCGACGGTTAAGTGTGCCGCAGCAGTAGAGGCAGAGCACGATCAGTCGGCTCGGGAGAGGGGACTGGCTACTCAGGGGCCAGCTTACGGCAAGGGGAAGACAACAGTAGTGGCAGTACCTTTGTCTGGATCAAGATCGTCTTCACTCGGCTCCAGATTCAGGAGGTTCTTTCGAGGCGGTGGCAACAACAGCGATAGTAGTGGTTGTAGCAGACCCACGCAGACCCAGCAGAGTCAGTCGGTGTTCAGCGGTCAGTAGGAGGCAACTCAGAGACTTCCAACAGCTTGTCGTCATTGTGGTGGTACTCACATTGGAACTCAGTGTCCCGCATTTTTTGGGAGGTGTTAAACTTGTGGCCAGCAGGGCCATTTGGCGAGGTATTGCCCGCAGAGGCATGGGCAGGGGCAGGGACCGGGAGATCAGAAGAAGCCGAGGACCCAGGAGAGAGTTCTCGCTATCACCAGGAAGGAGCCCCGTGCGTCCAACTTGGTGGAAGATACACTTTCTGTACTTGGGAACTCCGCGCATGTGTTGATTGATTCGGGTGCTTCGCATTCCTTTATTTCTGAGCAATTCATAGATATTCTTTCTGCACCCATTGATGAGTTATTTGATGGATTGATGGTTAAGGTTCCTTCTGGGGATTTCATGTTGACTTATAACTGTATACGTGAGGTTCCCTTGACCATTGAGGGTCATCAGTTACCTGCCCAGTTAGTTGTGCTTAGCATTCGTGACTTTGATGTCATCTTGGGCATTGACTGGTTAGAAGCTTATTATGCTAAGGTGGACTGCCACAGGAAGAGGATGCGCTTCTCCATCCCAGGCATCCTTTTCTACTTCCGAGGTATTAGGCTATGTTCTTATGGTATTCTTATTTCTGCTTTTAAGGCCTAGAGGTTACTAGTTGGTGGATGTGAGGCTTTCCTCGCTTCAGTAGTTGTAACGACCCGCCACCCTATGATCGGAGACCCGATCACTAAATGGGTATCAAATCATTATCCAACGGTTTCACACCCGGATCTTATACACACATATGGAGGAGTAAGCGTTAAACAAGATTAAATATAACATTTAGACGGACGATAATGAATTACAATGCGCAGGAAGTAAATTAATAACGTCCGTACACAGTCCAACAATAATTACATGGTCCAACGAATTAATTAAGTACAGGCAGAAGTAAAGTACAACAACATCGGGGCATACCCCGGAACTGAGATAGTTGCTGGTCCGTACACCAAGGAGAGCACCACATGCCGCCACACGCCACGAAGTCCATACCTGAAAACCGCAGGGAGTGAGCCACACCAGAATTGAGCTCAGTAGGGATCATCCGATCCCTTGTCTCCCACTCACACACCCACAAGTGCAATTACCAAGATACAAGTGAACAAGATAAGTAAAGCTGTAACACATTACTCCTAATTCTCTCTAAAAACCACATGCATTCGGAATATAACATGCATATCTCAGAAATCATTCTACCAAGGAACCTACAACTCGCGTCTCGGCAAAACGCGTCAACCACGTCTCCGAAAGTGGGAAACACCGACCCGCTGAGACCAAACAGTAACCCCTCAGATAGCACGCTGGCTACCTCGGCGGTTACTCCTTCCCCCAGCAAACACCGACCCGCTGAGACCAAACAGTAACCCTTCGGATAGCACACTAGCTACTCCGGCCCAACTGGCTCAGGTGGTTACTCCTTCCCCCAGCACGAGTGACACTCCAAAGGTACCACTCCGACACCGGTACAAGCTAGCTAACCCCGGGGTTCACCAGGTGACCCTCTCTCACTAGGCGTCACCCCGCCACTGCTCCCGTCAGCGCTGTGTCCCTCCGCACCGACACAGGGTGTCAAACACTACAACTGTCACTCTAGGTCCACAGTAACACAAAACACGGCACGGTGCGATCCGGTCACGTGAGAAATCCGCGGTCGTACGACACACAACACAGTGCCATCCGGTCACGAAGAGTCCATCATTATCGAGTATACTAAAAGCATGCATTTAACCAACTATCTAGCAGTGTAAATACATTTTACTGGCATGGATTAGTGTGGTTCTGTCTTGAATTGCGTCGCCCAAGGCCGACGCCATTCAAGCACTTTAAATTGGTTCATGAAATACCGGCCTCAGAACATGGCCTAAAAGGCGTCGTCACAGGCCCGCCCTATTAAAACGCGTCGCCATCCCTCGTCGCCTATTAGTGACAGAAGTAGGGATAGGCTACGGTTGATTCTTTTTAAAACGCGTTGTCCTGGGAAGCCGCCTTTTCAAAAGGCGTCACTGTCCTCAGACGCCATTCACACCAGAATCCGAAACTAGCAGAAAACCTTAATCGGGGGATCTCTGCCTAAAAGGCGTCATGGTGGCCCGACGCTATTCCAAATCGCGTCGTCCAAGCATGACGTCTTTTAGCGCCAGAATCTCCGAACTGACAGAGCCTGAGTGGAATGATTTCTGCCTAAAAAGGAGTCATAATGGCCCGACGCCCTTCTAAAAGGCGTCGTCCATGCACGACGTCTTTTAGTGCCAGAAACCAGGTCATGTCTCCTACCCGAAGGCTCCCTTTTCACCCCCAAAAACCCCAAAATCGCCCGAAAACAGAGGAGAAAGAGGGGCAAGCCAAACCATCACAAACCCACATTCATAGAAACCCTCATTCCCATTAAGATGAGCCCCTAACATGCTTGTTCTACCCCCAAACGCATCATGCAACATATGGAAACTACGGATGAAACGAGTGCAATCTACGCAAGGTTCGTCCCCCTACCGGTTCTTGAACTCCTCCTGGCTCCGTGCCGCCGAACCGCCGCACCGCAGGCCGCTGCCGGTACCCCCGAGGATGTCGCCACTCCGTCGGGACGTCGGCCGCCGTCCGGAGAATGAAACGCCGCGAAGGAAGTGGTGGTGGTAGTGGTGAGAGGTAGAGAGGCGTTGGAGTGGTGGAAGAGGAAGAAGAGGAAGGGAAAGGGGAAGAAAGGGGTCGGAGGAAGCGGAGAGGGGGAGGAGAGAGAGTGAGAGGGTGAGAAAATGAGGGAAAGAAGGGAAGGGTCGCGGGGTCAATCCGAACAATGGTAAAACGCGTCGAGATGTACGGACGCCTATCAGATGACATGACGGGCCGTTCTGACAGGACTTTGAAACGCATCGCCCAAGACCGACGCCATTCAGATGACAAGACCGGCACCGTACTCTGACACCGCAGGGTCGCAGTCTGAAATGCGTCGACCATCACAGACGCCTATCAGATGGCAAGTCAGGGGCCGTACTCTCGCGGCCCGAAACCCGCCCACGTGGCGCCCACGTGGCACAACAACTAAAGACCTAAATGGCGTCCACCTAGCAAGACGCCGTTTGAAAGTCGTCGTGAAGGGTCGACGTCATTAAAGGGAAATTCTTAAGACCCCTCAAGGTCCAAACCAGGGGATTCCGACCCGAAACCGACCCGAACACTAAACCCGAAACCTCAGTCCTTACAGTAGTTGTGGCTGGTGTTAGTAGTGGTTCCAATCCTTGGGAGGTGCCTGTAGTCTGCGACTTTGTTGATGTGTTCCCTGAGGAGTTGCCTGGCCTTCTTCCTCAGCGGGAGGTTGAGTTCACTATTGAGCTTGCATCGGGTACGACGCCTTTGTCTAAGGCCCCGTATCGAATGGCTCCGGCCAAACTCGTTGAGTTGAAGGTGCAGTTGCATGACTTGCTGGATAAGGGTTTTATCCATCCCAGCACTTCTCTGTGGGGTGCTCCAGTTCTGTTTGTTAGGAAGAAGGATGGTCCTCTGAGACTGTGCATTGATTATACACAACTGAATCAGGTAATAGTAAAGAATAAGTACCCACTTCCGAGAATCAATGATCTGATGGATCAGTTGCAGTCTACTAAGGTGTTCTCAAAGATTGACTTAAGGTCAGGGTATTACCAGATGAGGATTTGTGAGGCTGATGTGAGTAAGACGGCTTTTAGGACTCGGTACGGACATTTTGAGTTTTTGGTTGTGGCTTTCGGCTTGACCAATGCTCCGGCGGTTTTTATGGATTTGATGAATCGGGTCTTCAGGGCCTACCTGGATCAATTTGTGGTGGTGTTTGTAGATGATATTTTGGTATATTCTTCTTCTGAGGAAGAGCATGCCACGCATCTTCAGGTGGTGTTGCAAGTTCTGAGAGAGTACTAACTCTATGTCAAGTTTAACAATGTGAATTATGGTTAGATAAGGTGTACATCCTAGGGCATGTCATTTTTGGTGACGGCATTACTGTAGATCCAGCCAAGATTAAGGCAGTGATGGACTGGGGCAGACCGATGACAGTAACTGAGACCAGAAGTTTTTTGGGGTTAGCAGGGTATTACAGACGGTTTGCCCAAGATTTTTTTTCAATAGCAACCCCCTTGTCGAGGTTGACTCGTAAGGGAGTTCGTTTTGTGTGGACCGAGGAGTGTGAGCGGAGCTTCACTGAGTTGAGGGCTCATCTCACTTCGGCTCCAATTCTAGTGCTTCCATCTGGTTTTGGTGGATTCGTGGTTTACTCAGATGCATCTCGTCGATGTTTGGGTGCGGTTCTGATGCAGCATGGTAAGGTTGTGGCCTATGCTTCTAAGCAGCTGAAGAAGTATGAGAACTATCCCACTCATGACTTAGAGTTGGCAGCTGTGGTATTTGCACTGAAGATTTGGCGGCACTACTTATATGGGGAGGCGTTCCAAGTGTTCACTGATCATAAGAGCCTGAAGTACATGTTCACACAAAGGGATCTGAACTTGAGGCAGCACAGGTGGATGGAGTTTATCAAGGATGTAGCTGAATATGTGGCAAGGTGCCTAACTTGTCAACAGGTTAAGGCAGAACATCGGAGACCAAGAGGGTTGTTGCAGCCATTGCCGATCCCGGAATGGAAATGGGAACGTGTGACTATGGACTTTGTGATGGGATTGCCCATGTCACCCGGCAGGAGAGACGCGATCTGGGTCATTGTTGATCGATTGACCATGTCAGCGCACTTTCTAGCTATTAGGAAGGACTGGTCAGTCGGTAAGTTGGCTAGGTTGTTTGTGGATCGGATCATCTCTTTGTATGGGGTGCCCTTGTCCATCGTGTCAGATCGGGATCCGCAATTTACTTCTAGATTTTGGAGGAGTTTTCAGAAGGCCTTGGGTACGCAGTTAGCCTTCAGCTCGACTTACCATCCCGGGACTGATGGGCTGTCAGAGAGGACCATTCAGACACTGGAGGATATGCTCAGGACTTGCTGCCTAGATTGGGGAGGTTCTTGCGAACATCACTTGTCTACAGTGGAGTTTGCTTACAACAACAGTTATCATTCTAGTATCGGCATGGCGCCATATGAGGCATTGTACGGGCGGTCGTGTCGATCTCCTGTGAATTGGTCTGAGATTGGCAAGAGGTAGATAGCAGGGCCAGAGTTGGTACAACAGTGTGCTGAGGTTGCCAGAGTGGTGCAACAGAGGTTGACTACAGCTCAGAGCAGGCAGAAGAGTTATGCAAATATCTGTAGGAGACCGCTTGAGTTCGAGGTTGGGGACCACGTGTTTCTCCGAGTCTCACTCTCCAAGGGTGTGATGAGATTCAGGAAGCAAAGAAAGCTAAGTCCGAGATATATTGGGCCTTTTCTTATTCTTGCTCTAATTGGGTAAACAGCGTATCAGCTAGCCATGCCACCCAGTCTTGTAGGTGTGCACGATGTATTCTATGTTTCTTTGTTGTTGAAGTATGTCTAGGATCCATCTCATGTTCTGGACTTTTCGGAATTGGAGGTCGCTGAGGATTTGTCCTTTCTAGAATTTTCAGTGCGTATTGAGGATCACATGGAGCAGGTCCTTCGCAACATGGGTGTTTCTCTGGTTAAGGTGATTTGGCAACATCTCTTCGGAGGCGAGACGACCTGGGAGCGAGAGGATGAGATGCGAGAACAGTTTCCTTACATTTTCTTGTAAGTTCTCTTTTGAGCTTGTACCATCATTTTTCATCTTGTTATTTTTATAGTAGTAATTTTGGAGAAAAAATTCTTTTAAGGGGGGGAGAATGTAAGGACTGAGGTTTCGGATCCGGTTATCGGGTTGGTTTTGGTGTCGAACCTCTTGGTTTAGGCCTCTGTGGGGCTTGGGCATGGGTTCTTTTTTGCGTCGAGCTTGCGAGATGCGATTTTGATCGCCGTCGGCCTTAGGGGACGCCATTTAGGAACTTTGTAGGGGTACCGTATGGGCGGGCGTGGGGGCGCGTGTGTGCAGCCCAGGTTTGATTGTCTGAATGGCGTCGGCCATAGGAGATGCCATTCAGAGATCTGCCAGTGTAGGACCCGCGTCCTATCATCTGAACGGCGTCTTCCTAGAACGACGCGATTCAGGCAAGTTTCGGTTGACGCTTCGAAGCCCTCCCTCTTTTCCCTCATTCTCTCCATTTCTCTCTTTCTCCTCCCCCCTCCTCTCTGAACGCTCCGTTTCCCCTCCCCTCCTCCTTTCCTTCCTCTCCACATTCCTCCTCTCCCTCCACTCCATCAACCCCCTAACTTCCACCACTACCACCACCATCTCCTTCGCGGCGCATTTCTCTTCGAACGGCGGCCGATGTCCCGGTGGAGTGACGGCGTCCACGGTGGTACGGTGGCGGCTTGTGGCATGGCGGTTTGGCAGCTAGGAGCAAGGAGGAGTTTAAGTAACCGGTAGGGTGACGATCCTCATTGTGTTTTGTTTAAAACCATATTTTTCCCGCTTTGAAGCATACAATATGTGTGGATACTTTTGGGTAGAAAAGCATGTTTTAAGGGGGTTTTGATGAAATTAGACATTTTGGTTTTTCTGGAAGTAGATCGGATTGCTGGGCCTCTCCCCTTATCTTCTTTTGTATTTTTCTTGGGTATTTTAGATGAGAAGAGGGACCCTTCGGTGTGGCTCGGTTAGGGGCGTAAAATAGGTCCACTCAAGCCGACACTATTTGAGATAGGCGTCGACCTGAGTCGACGCCATTTACGGCCTGTTTCTTTCGGTTGTCGAGGCCAGTATGGGATAGAGAGCTGAATAGTGTCGGCCATGGGCGACGCCATTTAGGCCAGTATCCCTGGTCCAGTTACTTTGCGAAATTTGAACCAGTTTAGGGGTCTTGAATGACGTCGGCCACAGCCGATGCGATTCAAGACAGAATCCCATTAATTCATGTAATTAACATGTGTTTACATTGTTCGATAGTTTGGTTAAATACATGCTTGAAAATATACTTCGAGGATGAGGATTTCTATGTGATTGGATCGCACTGTGTTGCGTTTTGTGCGATCGTAGACCTAGAGTGACAGTTGTTAGCGCTTAGGCACCCTGTGTCAGTGTGAGAGTGACACGGCGCCGATGTGGGAATGGTGGGGTGACGCCTAGAGAGTGGGTCACCTGGTGTACTCCAAGGTATAGCTGGTATCGGTATGGGAGTGGTACACTCGGAGTGTCACTCGTAGCTGGGGGAAGCAGAACCACCTAGAGCTAGACAAGTCGGAGTAGCCAACGCACTGTCCGAGGGGTTGCTGGTTGGTCCCAACGGGTCCCGCGTTCGGCTACGTGGTTTGTGTGTGTTTAGCCGATACGCTGGTTGTGGAGTCCGCGGTAGAGTGGTTTCAGAGTTATGCATGTTGCATTTATAAATGCATGTGTTTCATATCGAAATTTGGGAATCTTTGGGAGTTATGTTTACTGCTTTATTTATTTAAATTGCCTATATTCATATTATTGCACTTGAGGGTGCGTGAGTGGGTGGTAGGGATCGAAGGATCCCTACTGAGTCCATTTAGATGAGACTCACCCCTGCGGTTTTTAGGTGAGGGTTCCAGGCAGGCGTAGCATGGAAGGTTTCATCTTGGGTTGCCGCTAGCAGCCACTGTTCCGGGGTATGCTCCAATGTAGTTGTTATTTCCTTTTCAGGCATGTACGCTTAATTATTTCATTTCAGTTGGAATATGTAATTATTTGCTGAGTCGAGTCGAATTGTAATAATTTTTAATTCCTGCACTTCCTTTACAATTCGATGTGATGTAGAATGTTTAGCTTAGTTTATCATTTATTTCTCAGACTTATTGAGATCCTGGCTTGGCTCCATTTTTTAATGAGTCGGTACCCAATTAGTAATCGGATCCCCGATTATAGGGTGGTGGGTTGTTACAAACCAACACAGACTGTTCGGTCCGAATCTTCGCCCAACTGGATATTTATAAGATCTTCGGTTGGGGAGGCAGATTTTTACTCTTTCTCTGGCTCGTGAGGGAGCTCTGCCACCTGTTTGTTTTGACCTTTGGAGGCTACAAGATAGCAACGACGGGCTTCTTCTTGATTTCCTCTAGCCTCCCCAACTACGAAAGGGGTATGGAACTCCAACTTATGATGATATGAAGATGGGACTCACACAACTCCTCCTATGATCCCCTACCGATAATTGCATTGTAGGTGCTCATCTCTCGGATGATGACGAAGTCGGCGACGAAGGTGACCTCTTGGGGAACTATTCCGCGAGTCACTGCTAACGTTACTACTCCAACTGGGGGCACAACATTGCCCAAGAAACCGAAGAACGATGTGCGCATCTGTCGTGCAGAAGGGACGTCAGCACCCATTCGAAAAAAGCACTCGTAACTGATAACATTGGGGCCATTGTCTCCATCCACTAAGATGCGGTGAACATTACATTTATTGATCGTTGTGGTCATGACGAGAGTATCGTCGTGAGGAATGGTCACTCCTTCCAAGTCCTCGTCCGAGAAAATGATGGGATCCTTCATTCGGTCCCTTGCATTAATTTTCTCGTGTTCAGAACGCTTGGGATCAGAAGTTACAAGATTCACCTGCCAGCCATACCGCTTCTTCCCTTAGCGGCTATCCCACCTAACGTCGGGCCGCCTAAGATCATGTGGATCTTGGTGCCGTTCGGGAGATTCTCGATCTCGGGGGCTTCGCTCTCCTGGCCGGGCTTCGCCAAGTACTTCCCGCGATATTTTCGGAGAATCAGGGACTCTAGCTCATCCCGCAGCTGCCGACATTCCTCAGTTGTGTGGCCATGATCTTTGTAGAAGTGACAGTATTTCCTCTTGTCTCGGTGCTTGGGGTTAGTCCTCATTTTTTGAGGCCGATTTACACACTCCTTATTCTCGATATCCTGCAGGATTTCGAATGCAGGAGTGGTTAAAGACATGTAGGGTCCAGGCGTCATGGGATCTTTGGACTCCCCCTCAAAGCACCGAGACTTTTTCTTCCCGGGAAGAGGCCTTTTGCTCAGGCGTTTGTGGTTGTCTTCTTCTCCCCGGTAGTGGTAGGCAGTTACCACCTCCTCGCAATCTACGTGCTGGTGTGCTAAGTTGATGAGGGCGTTCAGGGTCTTAGGTGCCTAGAGGATGATAGGTCTCTAGAGAGCATCATCTTGGGTGCCCTGGGTAAGGGCCGTCACAGTAGAGGACACTTTGAGTTTCGGAACTCCGAGGGCCTCGTTGTAGAAGCAAGAGATATACTCTCGGAGAGACTCTCCGCGCTTCTGCTTGACAGCCACCAAGCTGGCCGACGACCTTTTCGATGAGCGCTCGTGAAATGATCTCGGAACAACTTCTCGAGTCTTCCGAAGGAGCGGATTGATCCTGATGCCAAGGTGGAGAACTGTGGTTGTGTCGTTCCCACTAAGGTAGTGGCGAAGGCGCGACAGCGGATGGCGTCCGGGACTCTATGTAGTCTCATATGAGACTGAAAGTTGTTGAAGTGGGTCTATGGGTCCCCTTGCACATCATATATGTTGACTTGCCTTAATTAGGCGGTTGTGCCGTTAACATGCAAGACCCACCTGATGGCAGGGAGGCGTTATGGGTCACCCCTGGGGGGACCTTCGTCCTCTCGGGAGGTCGGAAGGAAGTGGCCTTCCAAGTCCAGACTCCCGGTCTTCACTTGGTCGAGTTGCGGATCTCCGGGAGCAGAGAGAGTAGGCACTCCTCAGCTCTCGGTTGATACGACCGAGACATTGGGTATCTCGGGAGCTACCAACTGGTGCTGCACCTAGTGTTTCTAGGACCTGGGCTCGTACTCTCCAGGTTCCCACCTTCAGCCTATCAGTCGGGATATCGAGAGATCCCACGTGGCATCCTCGCGTCGGTTCCCGTTGGTTGCGGGCTCTTGGGCCTATGGGTCAAATAGGCCTGTTTGGGCCGAATCCCAATCTCCCCTCATCAGTTAGAATAATACTTGTTGCGATGCCCCTACATGCTGCACGCAGGTGCATTGCAGTGGGTAAACAAACTCTTTTTTTCTTTTTTTAGGTTGGCCCCGAGATGTCCTAATCAACCGTTATTGGGCTCGCCCCATTAAGGGGCATTTTTCACTATTCATTGGATCAATTTTTTATTTTTTGGATTTTTTTTGGGTAGCTCGATTGGATATTGCACTCTATAGCCGGGAAGGGCACCTCAGGGCTGACTTTAAAAAAAAAATTAAAAAAAGTTTCTATTACCCATTGCAATACCCCGATTGAGATTGGAAGGGGACGTTGCAACAAGTGGTGGAGTGTCCAAGTTTCGCGCCGGACGCCCACAACTAGGGGTGTCAATCGAATCACAAGATCCGAAATCCAATCCGAATTGAAAATTTTAAGTCGGGTTCGGATCTAAACATAATCTGAAAGTTGGTTATTTGGCGGATCTGGGTTGAATGATTTTGGATCAGGTTTCAGATCATCAGAAAATCCGAACCCATTTTTAACCCATCCCCATCGTCCACCAATGCTAACCTCACCCGCAACTTCACCCAACATCGCCGTCCCAGTTTCTACCTCCACCTTCTCCTAGTGCATGGCGGGAAGTGATTCTACCTCCTCCTTCGTGGACGAACTTCATAGACCCTTCTGCCTCTTAGTCCCCTTGCTCCGCAATCGCAAGATGGACATCAGCGTGGGTGGGCAAATGTTGTCCATCCACCGTTGTCCTTCACTTTAGGGGTGAGCCAGGGATGGCGGTGTCATCGTGTACTCTGGGACAGCAGTGACACAGCTACAATGGTCTCACAGCACCCACCTTTGCCTTGACAGCATTGACGACGTCATTGCCATCTACCGCAAGAGCCTCGAGATCGACCCTGCCAACGAGGCCCTCAAGTCCTGTGACACCGTCGCCCCTCCCTTCTCTACCAGCACTCCCACAGTCCTGTCATAGCCGCTGCCGCCGGCCACATAGGCCACTTGCACTGCCTGCACTGGCCCCAAGATGGGGTTGTACACTGCCGACTCAGCATAAGCCTCGCCGTACACCTCCCTTCCTCGTCCCCCATGGTGAACTTGTTGGGTTCGTTGTGTCGGATCCGAACAAAATGCAGCGGAAAATAAATTTTTCGGATCTATGCCGTTTTGTAAAACTAATCAGATAGGGAGAACGATTCTTCACCTTGCGTAGATTCGAATCCGCGTTGTTCCAGTTCTGTCGGTAGGATGCCGCAAGCCGCGCAGGTGCCCGGCCTCTAGCGGTATCTATACGGTCTTCCTCTCGATGGATTGTCCTCGCTTCCTCGCTCAATGCAACGTTCGTAGATCCCATTTGGCTGCACGTAATTTTCCGCGACATGCGGTTTCGATTGGACGGGAAGCGGAGCGAGCGGGAGTCGGAGTGGAGCCTCTGGGGGGGCAGCCTCTGAAGGGGGCACCCAGGAGAGAGAGGAGAGAGAGGGGGGCAGCTAGGTTTGCTCTGGGTTGCTGCCCCCAGCTCACAAAGCGGTTCTTTTATAATAAGTGGTTTTGCGATTTTTCAGAAAAATCCACACTTATCCGAAACCCCGTAAAAAATCCATCGACATGAAAACCTTTTGTGTGTGACCCTCTAGGCCCAAATACCAGTCCAATTAATGGCCCATTAAGTCCAGTAACTCTTAACGAACCCACTGAATTAATTAATATCGTTATATTAATTAATCAGCCGAATTTAGTGTCGTACAATAAATTCGGACGGGCTTCCGATCACGTTGGGTGCCGATCAACACCGTATGATCCCGGAAGGCATTGGGATTTATGCAACCCACTATGGGAACCTTTCCGTCATCGGTTATCATGCTGATATAATCTTTCATCTGTGCAATGTTTCCGAATCTGTCATGTTCAAAAAGAGTGTGTGTTCATTATGTTATCATGTGTTTACTATGGTTAACAATATGAAAAGAATTATGATCGCCAGAAACCGAGGGTTTCAAAGGAAAAGTGATCACTTACCAACCTTGCAAACTGGGAGAATGTGGGGTCTTTTGTTCCTCTCTTTCGGCCGGCCAAGAGAAAAGAGCCTTCTCTTTCTTTACTCTTGTTCTTCTTTTGTATCTCGCACAAAAAAATCAAATAAACAATAAAACTATGATTAGAACTAAAATAGTATAGGATCTATTCTAATTAAGAATCTAAATATGCAACTAAACTAAAAAGACTCACTTTTTATGTTCTTTTAAGCCCCCTTAAGGAGTGTAGGTTTGGAATTCATGAAGTGAGTGTGTGAGATGAATTGATGCAATGAAAAAAAACTATATGAAAAAGAAACTAGAGAGGAAATCAGTTGGTTTGGCCCCTTGAAAGCGTTGATCTTCTTGAGCTTCAATGGTGGAAGAGGATCCTGTTATCCACGTTTTTCTCCCTTGAGGACCTTCAAACACCTTGTAGAGAGCTCCGAATCCTCTAAAAACCAACCTCTTTCAAAGGTCAATGTCCATATATATTTATAAGAAGTGATTTTAGGGTATTTGTCCTTCAAAAGGACTCTCCCGTGGCTTGGACTTGCTCTGGACGATCATAATGAAAATTGGAAACCCTTCCAACTTTGGGAACAGGATTATCTCGGCCAAATCTTGCTTATCAGGAAACTCTTAAAATGCATCGCTCAAGAGGGACGCCTTTTAGTTCATTAATACGGCCAAAATAGAAATAAATCCATAAAGGGAAACGGAAAATAATTAGGAAACATGAAAGACGTCGTGTACACGCGACGTGCTTTAGATAAATTAGGAAATTAACCAGAATTAGAAATAGTAAACCTAAGCGGATTAGGACTCAAAAGGCGTCGTGTGAGGGCAACGTTATTCAGCTAAATCCTCTTAAATTTACAATTTTCAATTCCGAATTGATTTCTGCTAAGAATCTAAATGGCGTCGTGTATACAGGACGTGATTCAATAAATATTGAGAAAATCAATAAAAATTAATTAATGATTAAACATCAGACCATTCTGGGGCATTATCATTGTGACATGAAATTTACTCAATATGATGTAAAAATTAGCGTGTCTACAGCTGCCCTACCTTGGCATTGACTTTGCAAGGGAGTGAAATATACTGAAAAGGTGATGTCAAGGTGTGATGTGACACGTTCTTAACATCATATGATAGGAATCTTTCTCAAAACAATTAGTGATGATAAATCAAAGGGATCAATGGAATCAATCTTATCTGGATGAGGGATACAAAGGAAACAAAAGGTTAATCAACTTCCGCGATTGGGAAGTACCCTAGGTCACAAACCCTGCAGGTTTTGTCATGAAGTGCGGTTACCAGCCAATGTGGAAGTGCTGCAATCATGATGGATCTTAAAAGGGAAAAAGAAATGTTGGGTGAGAGATCCAAAAAAGGATAGAACTCCAAAGATATCTTCAAGCGAACCTCAAAGATAATCAAGATACTTAACTTAGAATGGAATATAGCTCTCCTTCTCCGGGTTGTCCAAAATCTGGTTCGATTTCCGGCACACCTATTTATCATTCCGTTCCACTCCACTGCAAAACAGGTGTCCCGGAGGGGTATTTGTAGACACCGATTTTGGACCACCCTTTTGGTCATAAACCCCCTCCGTCATTAGCCCATCATCACCCAAACCCCTCATCTTAGCCATCTCAGCCCACTAACAACTAGGCCCATTAACCAAATCCCGACTCTAGCCACCTTTTCGTGGAAGGCCACCCCTCGCCTTCCACCACCCTTCGAAGGCCACCCCTTGCCTTCCACCTCCTTCGAAGGCCACCCCCTGCCTTCTACACCTTTGGAAGGCCAGCCACCTTGCCTTCCACCTTTTTGCCACCTTTTTCACTTTTTACCACATTTTCGTAGAAGGCCAACCAGGCTGCCTTCCACCACCCGTGGAAGGCCAGCCACCTTGCCTTCTACCTTTTGGCCACCTTTTTCACTTTTTATCACATTTTTGTGGAAGGCCAGCCAGTCCGCCTTCCACCATCCTTCGAAGGCCACCCCTTTGCCTTCCACCACCCTTCGAAGGCTACCCCTCGCCTTCCACCACCCTTCGAAGGCCACCCCTTGCCTTCCACCCCCTTCGAAGGCCAACCGGGCCACCTTCCACCACTTCGTGGAAGGCCAGCTACCTGGCCTTCCACGGGGTTGGAAGGCATGTTGCCTGGCCGTCTACTCCCTAACCACCCCCTTGACCTCGTCTTCCCCACGATCTCCTCTACTCGCCGCCCTCACCTCCACTACTCCATTCACTCCCCACTCCGGCGACCGCCGCGCGCACCACCTCCGACCCTTGACCACTTCCTATTGACTGAAGGTTGATTTACGGGGATTTAGACCCCTATTTTCTCCTATTTTTTCCTTCATCTATTTAAACCCCCCAGGTTCCCTCGAGCAAGGGGGTTAGAAAGAGATTAAGAAGGAGTTTCTTTCTCGGAGCGGGTCGACTTTGAGGAGTCGAGCGGGCAAAGAGTCAGAGGGCTGTTTCAGGAGGAACGTCACTCCAAATGGGCTTGTCTTCTTAACCTTATCTTTATTTTTCACCTTTTTCACTTCATTGCATTTCCAATCTCCATCTAGTCCGTAACATTCCCCTCTCTCACTCTTCTTTCCACTTTCAAGACATCACTTCACTTTTCACATACGAGCACCCTGTCTGCATGCATGCATTTTAGGATGACTTAGCAACCTTTACCCCCAGAGGTTTCAAACAAAAAATCGGGAGGTGGGTGGCCATAACATATGGTCACCTTCCCTCCCAAACACCCATCCGGTGCGTCTCCCTCTAATTTTAGTTAATTTTTATGTTTGCATGAACGGATCCTACATGTCACCGTTCTAATCGGGCTATTTCTTTTCTTTGTCTGTCTTCTCTTTTCAGGGGCTCTTACCAGATTCTGCGCGCGGATTACCGAGCTCTCCTTCTCTGGCCGGCCGGAGGAAGAGAAGGGGAAACCACCATCTCCCGCTCCCTCAGAATGCGATCACATCCTCACCATCCTGCGGAGCACAGGGACCGTAAGGTAATGCTCCTGGCGATCACATCCTTTATTTCTAACCTCCCTCCCAAAATCGCCACTGTGCTAAGACGAACGGAGAAAACCCTCGATCCGAAGCCCGCAGCCGCGGCGGGGGACGTTCTGGGGGCCTACAGCCCTCTGGCGATCACGGTGGGACGCTCTCTTGCTCGCCGCGCAGGTAAGACAGCTTAAAAATATAAGAGCTCCTCCCGTGGACGGCCAAGCACTTGGCCGCCCAGAGTCCTGAACGGCCAAGCACTTGGCCGCCCACAGTCCTGAACGGCCAAGCGCTTGGCCGCCCAGACCGGACGGCCAAGTACCTGGCCGTCCAGCGTAGACCGGACGGCCAAGTACCTAGCCGTCCAGTGGACTGGACGGCCAAGTGCCTGGCGGTCCAGCCCAGCCCGGACGGCCAAGTACCTGGCCGTCTAGAGCCCAGGACGGCCAAGCGCCTGGCCGTCCAGGCTGGACGGCCGACAGCCTGGCCGTCCAGGCTCTAGGACGGCCAAGTAGCTTGCCGTCCAGGCTCCGGCCTTTCTGGCTGCCTGATTTTTTTTAGTGTCCTTTTTTTTATATTTCTGATTAAATTGTTGCGCATTCTAGTTTGCTTTTTTTGTTTACTGTTCTCTTGTCTTTTCTTTTCTTTTCTGTCTGCTGGACTGTGGGTTAATTTCAGGGTATTCTCCACGGGGGTTTTAAGGAAGAGCCAGCATCACATCTCTAGTCACCTCTCCCGCAGGATCTGACTCTCCACCTGAGGATTCCCACTCGGGTGTGACTAGTCTTATTATGTTGGGAACCTCCGTCAGTCTCCGCGAGCTAGGGATTCCCACTTGGCCGCCGAGCAGGTTGTACATGAAACCACCCCAATAGGATCCCGGGTTTTGTGTAAAGGAATTAATTGAGCCTTTCCATTCACAATCACTCACCTATAGGTGTCATTGAGAGAATTGTTTCAAAATTTAAGACACCTAACGAAACTCTGGTCGAATAAGTTTTGAAAAATTCCAGGGTCGTTAAGGGTTTGAACTTGATTTGTTAGAAACCAACACTCATAATACACAGTTAACCTTCCAAGTGAAATATAAAAGCTCTTAGGATTTGTATTTCATAATGAACCAAATGTATGTTAACACTGTGTATGATGATATGTATGAGTTTGGTAATAATGTCACACACAACCCTCTGTTCAAGATTGAAGATTGAAGAGGATCCACAACAAACATTTGTGGACATGATCCAAACACCTGGAGAGGAACTTAAGGGAAGATACTTGGATGAATCTTCCTCTTCAGAAAGTGACCCTATAATCTCCAACAGAACTTTCCAAAACCCGAGTGAGGACCCGCAACTTATTGCCGTGTTATCACGGTACACCCCTGATCAAATCATCCGGTTGGCCTCTTGTGGCGAAACTCAATATGCCACTCGTCGGAGAACTCACTTCCAAGGGTCTCCCGACAGAGCTCAGACCCACATCAACCAGCCAACTCCTACTCCAGTTGCTCCACCAGTCATGCCGATTCCAGTCTCTCCAACTACACCTCCTCCCGAGCAGAAAGAATTCATCTACAAAAGTGAGGTTGAAACCTGTGTGCGTAAGCTCATGGCCGAGAAACTTACCCTGAAACAACCGCACTCTCTCTTGAGCTATTGCAAGCTCCCACCGGCCTACTTTCCACCAGGATTCAAAGCCCCCGAGTACAGAAAATATGATGACACCTCTGACCCTCATGATCACCTGTCAGGTTTCCTCATGGATTCCCATCAATGGCTCTACGACAGAGTCCTCCTTGTCCATCTGTTCCAGAAATCCTTAGAAGGTGAGGCCTTAAGATGGTTTTCTTCCTTGCCCGCCACAGACCTAATCAATTTTGATATGGTCTCCGAAAAATTCATCACTCAGTTTAGTCATATGACAACCATGCCTCCCACCTTGTTTGATCTTGTGATGGAGAAGATGAAGCCTGAAGAGGAGTTCACGTATTTTGCCAATAGGTGGAGGGCAATGGCCTCTAGGGCGGAAGTGGCAATCCCCGAATCTCAAGCTATCACTATGTTGGTCAATAACGCTACCCCGCAGCTTCGAGCTATTCTCATGCTGAGCGAATTTCACACATTCGCACAACTTTATAATCGAGCTCGGGTAGTTCAATCTCAGATTTGGAATTCCACTTTACCATCCTTCTTTGAAAATCAGAACAGAAATAAACGGACTACACAAATAGAGGGAGTGACAATCAATGAATAGGTGAGTGCCTTGGGGCAACCCTTTAGGTCACCCAGTCCTATGTCCAGATCAGACAACCTTTCCTCCAGTACCAAGATTAATTGGGGGCACATGAAAGAGGCTATTGAAACCTTGAAAGTCAAGGGCCCTCCGCCCTCTCATCAGGTAGCTCAAGATCCATCTAGCTCTCTAGAAAGGGTGAGCACCCTTGACAAAAATTTGGAACCAAATATCGATCACAGAGGACAGTACTGGGAGTATGAAGAGGTTGGGATATGGCGTGAGTGCCCTACTAGGACGACCAAACCTAGAGAGTCGTTGCAAGGAGTCTCCACTATTATCCAAGACAAACCTTTGGTCTTGATACGACCTAGGGAACAACCAACAGCTATCAACCCAGTCACTCGGGTCCAAGTTCCCTCAATTTCAATTAGAGAACCTCCCCTATCCATCTTGTGTCCAACACCAAAGCCAGGTCCAGTAACCCAATTCTGCCTAATGAATTCACCACCAGTTCAACCACTAAAGTCAGATCAGGCAGTGGACCACAGTCCGATTGGTGTTACACTGAGAAATCGCATCATTCCCCCAACAAGTCAACCCTTGGACTCTCAAGAGGATTCAGATCTGTCTAAAAGGATTACTCCATCCAAGTATGACATCCTACAACATCTAGGGAAAACCCCCGCCAAGATTTCGGTCCTAGGGTTGATTAGGAGATCTCCTACATATAGGGAGACATTGTTCGAATTCCCCCAGCGAATTTTAGTCAATGAAGATCTTCCTATCAGGGGGCTCACAAATGCCATTCTCTCAGTCACCCAGACACCTACCATATCCTTCACAAATAAGGGTCTAGCTCCCCCTGAATGCCAATCCCTTCCCTCATGCTTAACTGCAACACTCAAGGGTCACTCATTGGACTCAATCCTGTTGGATGCCGGGGCATCAATCAATGTTTGTCCACTCAAGACCCTCAAGAAAGTAGGGATTGATCCAGAAAAGGTTGAGTCTACTTCCATGATGGTCTCAACCTATGATGATTCTCAAAGACCAGCTAATGGGAAATTGAAAATTGGCCCAGTGGCCTTGATCTTTGAATTCTACATGCTTGATGTCAAGCCCATATACAACGCCATTCTGGGAAGGCCTTGGATGGACCAGACCCTGAGAGTACCCTCCACTAATCATCAGTGCTATAAATTCCCATACAATGGGAAGGGTCCCCCCTATTTTGAGTCTTTGGACTTAGTCTCGACTGAACAAATTCCATCCATGATCACTTCCGGAAAAGGGGCAGAGCCCATCCTTTCATCGGTTGACTCTCAGGCCAAGCCCCAGCCTAGCATAGGTTGGCAGCTTATGGACAAGATGGGGTATAGTTCGGGATCTGGGTTAGGCAAAGAAGAGCAGGGAAATCGAGAACCTATCTTTGAAAATCCTACCATTGGGGGATTCAAATTGGGTTACCTACTAACCAAACCAACTGAGGAATCAAGAAAATGGAGTCTCTTGGATCACTTTGTGAAGGAAAATTAAGAGCTACTCAAGATACACTATCTTGAGGATGAGTTGATCAATGAAGTTCAAAGAGAAGATAAAGAAGATTTCGCTACACAGTTGCTGTTCTATGAATCAACCACTCGACGAGAAGGAGCCTCCTTAGTGAGGGATGAACAGGTACCCACCGCTCTCATTCCCTTACTATTCCACACACCTGCCTTTCTCAGGCTTTTAGCATCGGTCGTAGCACACTCCTGGGGAAATTCTGCCATCATTGGGTCTCTGTCTCAAGGACCCACCTTTACAACATGTCTGACTCACCCTCTGAGTCTGGTGCATAATCGCTTAGGGATTAGATAGCTTCCTCTTTATCTACAAGTTGTAGAGGTAAGTAAGTTCTTTCATTTCTAGTTAGCAAATAAGTGTAAATATTTGAAAATTGTTGAAAATATTTTTCTTTGGATAGGAGTCTATTTGAAGTTTTACCCTTAAAAATGCAAAAAAGTCAAAAGCTCAAAATCTCAAAAAAATCGAATATTCCAAAAAAAGCAACAAAAATATTTGTAAATATGTGCATACTTCAATGAAAATGACAAAAATCAGAAAAGACACAAAATCCAACTATCTGGTGACTGCCACGTAACCCCCTGTCTTGGTCTAGTTGCATGATAGGTTGGGTTGACATTGCGGTTTGGCTAAGACTTTGGTCCACCAGAACCTTGGACGTGTCTACTTTGTTTTCATACGGATCCCTATGATCATCCTGAGATGCACACACTTACACGTTTTTTCAAAGAGAACCTGCTTAAAATGAGTTCCAAGTCTTTAGTGTACTGTCAAAATGCAACCTTTGCTCTTCGTCTCTCGACCAATCAGGACAGTTGACGCCCTTAAACGGTTGAGCTCAGCAAACTGCGGTTCCTCCACAACCCGATAGATGTAACCCCTCAAAAAAGGACCCAAAAATGAAATGTAAAGGACCAGAGCACGTGAAGAGGGCAGTGTCCCCGTAGGCGGAATATCAAATAACCCCGAAAAATGTCAAAAGCATCAAAAAGAAATATAAAAAAAAAGAAAAGGGGTTCAAGCAATCATACAAAAAAGCCTGGTCGTGACCGTGCCTGGCCATGAAATCTACCAAAGGCCTGAAAAGTCAAAATAGGGGCATCTAGGAGGTTAAAAAGGGGCCCGTTCTGTCACAGCTCGTCCTTTTAACGGTTTTGTCGATCCTCCTGTGAGGTTTGTCTCAAAATTTCTTCACTTTTCCCCCCTCAAGGTTTTAGCACAAGATAGCTATCTAAAGACCGAACATCATTTTAAAACGGTTCGTTTTTCAAAAATCGTCACATGCTCACATGATCACAGGAGTCTGAAATGGGTGAAGAGTAATGTCAATGTTTCTGGTGAACCAATTTCTTAACCATAATCTCAATATGTACCCTCGAAGACTTCGGGCTTAGGTCAATGCATGCGCGTCACCAATTGGTGCGACGACGTCTGATTCCGGGTCAGCGTCGCGTGGTTTACCGTTAGGGTTCCAAGGTGTTCCATCATATACCTTCTAGATTGTGAGGAAAGAGACTCGGGTCGGGCAAATTATTTACCTCGAAAACTTTTTTGGGCAAACTTGGTGGTCGGAAGCAGCTGGGAGCCTAAGCATGGCATGACGGTATTGTCATCAGTATGAGTCTTAACCGGTCAAGGTTAGTTTGAGGAGTCTAGAGGCTCAAATCAATCTAGATGTGAGATTAGGATACCTGGGAAGTTGAGTGTGCATTTCCCTTTCATCATTCAACCAGCCTAAGTCTGGGCAGTCACCAGGTAGATGAAAAAAAAAAAAAAAAAAAAAACATGTTTTTCATCACACATCTCATTTGGTAATATCTACCAGCATTTGCATATTTACTTGCCGCATTAGTTTCAATATTCTTCCATTTGTCTGGTTAGTAGGACACGGCCCCTTGACCCTATGCGAAGGCTAGGGAAAAGGTAGTTGCTCTTTTGGGCAGGGGGCCGAAACAGATGCTACTAACTACTTCCCCTTCATTTTGTGCATACAGGAAAAAGGATTCTACGTTCAAAAGGTGGACACTTTTGCTGTCGAGTCGAAGCCAAAAGCAGTCGGATTGGCATTCTACTTCGAGAATGGCCATATCTTCCGTGCTGGCTTCGACTCGACAGGGACCTTTGTCCCTCGTTTCCTTACAGCTTGTCATTAAGATATTGTGGATCATTGATTATTTACATTTACTGATGTGCGTTCTTGCAGCTGCAGGAAATCTGAAACAAGTAGGATTGAAGACACAGGAGGCTAATAACTTCGGGCGTATAGACTTTGAGTTTCTCTTTAAACAAAACAATGAGGAGTCTATATTCTCCAAGTTATTCGATTGGCCAATAAATCCATCCTGTTTGCATTAGGAATTTGTTTTCTAATTTTAAACCAGCATGCATTGCATTGCATCATCCACCATTCCCACCCTAGGGGCAATGACCATAATTTATCACTCTGCTTAACCCATCGCTGATCTGTGAGTCTGGCAGTTGTACGTCTGTTAACTCTTCGAATTGCAAGACCTCATCCTTTTTCAACACGTGTGCTTGAGATTCTCTCACTTGGCGATCCCATGATGCGCCAGGCCACCGCGCGCCCGTTGTGTTGAGAGTGTTTCAAGTCACACTCCTACACCTTTCATGCTCGAGATCCCCTTGGGCCAGATCGCTACATTCTGGTGCACCAAGGCCTCGAGGTTCCAGCACCCGAGGGTCCCACGGACTGTGATTCTCTAGTACTGAACTTTGTTCCTTTTCTTAAACCACTCTTGCAACTCAAATAGCTAGCTTTCATGCATTTGCTGCACTCTCATATCATCTTTGGATATAGCTCATCCTTCTCCGGGCTGTCCAAAATCTGGTTCGATTTTCGGCACACCTATTTATCATTCCGTTCCACTCCACTGCAAAACAGGTGTCCCGGAGGGGCATTTGTAGACACCGATTTTGGACCACCCTTTTGGTCATAAACCCCCTCCGTCATTAGCCCATCATCACCCAAACCCCTCATCTTAGCCATCTCAGCCCACTAACAACTAGGCCCATTAACCAAATCCCGACTCTAGCCACCTTTTCGTGGAAGGCCACCCCTCGCCTTCCACCACCCTTCGAAGGCCACCCCTTGCCTTCCACCTCCTTCGAAGGCCACCCCCTGCCTTCTACACTCTTGGAAGGCCAGCCACCTTGCCTTCCACCTTTTTGCCACCTTTTTCACTTTTTACTATCTTTTCGTGGAAGGCCAACCAGGCTGCCTTCCACCACCCGTGGAAGGCCAGCCACCTTGCTTTCCACCTTTTGGCCACCTTTTTTACTTTTTATCACCTTTTCGTGGAAGGCCAGCCAGTCCGCCTTCCACCATCCTTCGAAGGCCACCCCTTTGCCTTCCACCATCCTTCGAAGGCCACCCCTTTGCCTTCCACCACCCTTCGAAGGCTACCCCTCGCCTTCCACCACCCTTCGAAGGCCACCCCTTGCCTTCCACCCCCTTCGAAGGCCAACCGGGCCACCTTCCACCACTTCGTGGAAGGCCAGCTACCTGGCCTTCCACGGGGTTGGAAGGCATGTTGCCTGGCCGTCTACTCCCTAACCACCCCCTTGACCTCGTCTTCCCCAAGATCTCCTCTACTCGCCGCCCTCACCTCCACTACTCCGATCACTCCCCACTCCGGCGACTGTCGCGCGCACCACCTCCGACCCTTGACCACTTCCTATTGGCTGAAGGTTGATTTACGGGGATTTAGACCCCTATTTTCTCCTATTTTTTCCTTCATCTATTTAAACCCCCCAGGTTCCCTCGAGCAAGGGGGTTGGAAAGGGATTAAGAAGGAGTTTCTTTCTCGGAGCGGGTCGACTTTGAGGAGTCGAGCGGGCAAAGAGTCAGAGGGCTGTTTCAGGAGGAATGTCACTCTAAATGGGCTTGTCTTCCTAACCTTCTCTTTATTTTTCACCTTTTTCACTTCATTGCATTTCCAATCTCCATCTAGTCCGTAACATTCCCCTCTCTCACTCTTCTTTCCACTTTCAACACATCACTTCACTTTTCACACACGAGCACCCTGTCTGCATGCATGCATTTTAGGATGACTTAGCACCCTTTACCCCCAGAGGTTTCAAACAAAAAATCGGGAGGTGGGTGGCCATAACATATGGTCACCTTCCCTCCCAAACACCCATTCGGTGCGTCTCCCTCTAATTTTAGTTAATTTTTATGTTTGCATGAACGGATCCTACATGTCACCGTTCTAATCGGGCTATTTCTTTTCTTTGTCTGTCTTCTCTTTTCAGGGGCTCTTACCAGATTCTGCGCGCGGACTACCGAGCTCTCCTCCTCTGGCCGGCCGGAGGAAGAGAAGGGGAAACCACCATCTCCCGCTCCCTCAGAACGCGATCACATCCTCACCATCTTGCGGAGCACAGGGACCGTAAGGTAATGCTCCTGGCGATCACATCCTTTATTTCTAACCTCCCTCCCAAAATCGCCACTGTGCTAAGACGAACGGAGAAAACCCTCGATCCGAAGCCCGCAGCCGCGGCGGGGGACGTTCCGGGCGCCTACAGCCGCCTCAGTTTGTGTGCCCCTAAATAGCGTCGCTGTACCAAGACGCGATTTAACGAATTTAAACAAGGGCTTGCGAGCCCGAGCCCCTTTCTTCCTCATTCACTCTCTCACTTTCTCTCTATTCTTCCTTCTTTCTCTCCAGCGACTGGTGAGCCCCTTCCTTCTCCGGCTATCTCCCTAAGCTCCGGCCTCTCTCTCGACTCCGGCGAGCTCCTCCGGCGACCTCCGCTCAACCCTAGCCTCTCTCTTTTTAAGCTTTCTCGTGATCTCTTTCTCTCTCTAGCTCTCACGAGCCCTCTCTCTCTAGCCCTCCATCTCCCTTTCTCATGCCCGGCCATGGAGCGAGGAGGACCCAGTGACATGGGTGGCAAGCGGCGGCGAGTCACCGCCGTTGAAGTGGTGTAGGTGGGCGAGGAGGAAGTCCCGCCGACCGAGGAGTCGGCGCTCATGGAGGCGGCGGCCTTCATAGAGGCCGAGGAAGCCCCTTCGGCCTCTCCAGCGGGTGAGGAAGTGGTGGCACCGGCCGAGGAGGCAGACCCTCGTTTGGTAAGCCTTGGAACACTCTTTATAGCACTTAAATTCCAATTTTAGGGAGAGAAAATGGCCCGGCCACAGATTCTTGAAACCTGTGATGAAAGGCGTCTGGGGACATGGATGCCTTTTGAAACGCGTCCCCGTACCCTGACGTGATTTAAAAATGGGAATTAATTCTCCCAATTAATTTAAAAATTGATTATTAGTGTTCTGATGATGATCCTGGGTGAAAATTGCAGGACACGATGAGGACCAGGATCTCCTGGGACTTGGTGGTGGCCGCCTACCGCGATCTTGATCGCTCGAAATTATGTGTCGTTAAGCATATTCGAACATCAATCTTAAAATTTCAATTTTCACATATAATTATTTGAAAAATAGCAAGTGGTGAGATTGGGTCGAATCCATAGGGAAATAGATTTTTAAAGTTGAAAACCTTGAGTTTTTAGAGAAAAAATAGAGAGGAAAGAAGATGGATGATTTTATTTGTTAAGAATTGAAATTAATCGGACTTACTATGAATTCATAAAAGGAGCACCCCTAAACGAGCATAATCAGACCATCTACTGAACTAAGACTACCTCTAAAACACTAATTAAAAGTAGAATATAAAGTTTGAGTAGTGTCAACAAAAGAAAAAATAAAAATTGTAGAACAAAAAGATGGAGAAAAGATAACTTTTTTCAAAGGAACTACTGTCATTCAATATTAGAACAATATGAAATTTTATTGAAAATAAAAAATTAACATGACTTTCATAAGAAAACTTTTAAAAAAAATATTCGAAATACAGTGTAACATGGAGAACTCAAAAACTAGAGAGAGAGGTAGTGGAGAGAGAAAACTGATGTTTGCAACCGTCGTAGCCCTTCGCGCGGATCCTTTGTTGCTTTGGACTCCTTTCAGTGGTTAGTTGCAGTGCCTCGAGTCCACCTCTTACCCTGACAGCCGCTGGTTTGAGAGAGATGTAGAGAGAGAGAGAGAGAGAGAGAGAGAGAGAGAGAGAGAGAGAGAACAAAAGCTAGAGAGAGAGGGGGTACTGTAGCAAAGAGAGGGAGAAAGTGAGAGAGAGAAATTGGGAGAGAGAGAGAGATTCGGATGGAGGGGGTGAGAGAGTTTAAAATTTTCAAAAGTTCAGAATTTTTAGGAATTGAGAGCAAGAATTTCAAAAAGAAGAATCGAGTCCTCTTTTTCTCCCACTCTCTTGATTTTTATAAAAGAGAATTCTTAATTCAAATTTTGAATTTCAAATCCTCTAATAAATGGGCCCTTAATTGCTTGCATTAAGCTCCCCCTTGATTAGAGGATTATCTATGAATGTACATTTGAAATTTAAATTTAGAGAGGGATATTTCAAATTTTGAATTTTGAATTGAAGAATAAATGTTATTTTTGAGATTTTTAAATTTTAAAATTCAAATTTAAAAAATAATATTTTTGAAATTCGAATTCTGAAATTCCCTCTTCTCTCTCTTAGTTGGCTTGTGGTTCCCTTTTTAAGAAAGAAAGGAATACAATCTTGTTCCTTCCAAGATTCAATCCCTGGTCACTTCCTTGAAATCTAGGTAGTCTAACCACTATGCCATCTACTTGTTTATATCCTGCATTCACATAAAATAACAGTTAAGTTCATGCGGCAATCAATAACTCGCCCAAATGCACATTAAATAATTGTCGAGAAAGTCTTATTTGAGAATGAAATTGCTACCTTTATTCAATCTATGGAGTGATGATATTTGAAATTTAAATTTTATAGAATTGATATGTTTGAAAGTACAGTTGATTTATCTATCATTCTATGTGATTTTGTTCATTAAATTAATAGCAAAGTGTGTAAATTTCATCTGTTATTTATGTAAAATTGTGAACTTGTCACATCCCCTAACTTAATCATTGCTAGTCCCTTAGTAATGCAATCATGTGAAAAATTAGGACTACCATGATTAGTAAAAAGAATCAAACTTCATTTTAAAAGATATCTATTGCAAATGGTAGGCAATTTGAATTCAAGTTTTCGTTCTTCCGCCCACTATACTTGAAATCCGGACAGGTGATTGTACATATCAATTGAGGTGCTTGGAGTTCATTTCTATCATGTTTGGTATATCGTTGCCTTCGCTGACCTTTGGTGAAGAACTTCCCAGGGGAGAGAAAAGAAAAAGAGATCTATGGATTAGTTGGCTAGGCCCGCTTTTCAGTTCTCGCACCAACTCAACACTTTTTAGGATTTGGTCTTATTTTGTTGTGAAGGACTTTTTGATTTAGCGCGATTGTTTTTTTTTTTTTTTCATTTGGTTGCGCTTTGAGAGTGCATACTTTTTGCCACCCTTTTTACTTTGCCTGAGGGGAGCGTACGCACTTTTTGCCACTGTCCTTCCCTTGGCTCTTTCAAAGCATATTTATTTGATCATGCTTCTAATTGTCCTTTTTTCGAGCTGACCGCCTCCTTAAAGTGTTAAGCGGATTGGTCTCCTATTACAAATCCTAACTTCCCTTTCGTTTTGACCTAAAAATAAAAACAGAATGGGTAATCCTACACTTCGGGTCAACTCCAGCAACTCTACATTTTTAGGATTTTTCATTCTTTCCAAGTTACCGTGTGTGTGTGAAAATCATCCCGTCGTGACTCTTTGTGGAGAGGGGGGTTAATTCAAACTTTTACTCAACGTCCTATCTCAATATTGATTTGTTTAAGACATCCTAAATAAAGTATAATGAACAAGAATATCCGTTGGAGTGTGAAAATGAATTTTTTTTTTAAAATTTTGTGTGAAAATGGAATTTATTTTTTAAAAAAATTTTTATTCATTTTAAACGATTATTCAATATGCACTATGATTCTCCTCCCCAACTTGAATGACATTGTCCTCAATGGCATGGTAATGGAAAGAATTATTTAACATGAAATCCATAATGAGGAAATATACAACCTAAGGTATGTGAGAGGCTTCTCCATGTACACCAATGTAGATGATCTCAGTTTTCTAACAAGAAAAGAAAAAGAGAAGAATCAGAATAAAAATTAGAAAATTGGGTTGTCTCCCAATAAACGCTAAGTTTAACGTCTTCAGCCGGACGCATGTGAGTTCTTATCAACCTGGGTCAATTGATTTCTTGGTATCATTTTGTGTGTCCTGCTCAGACATTCTCAGAGCCATACTTTTCCTACTCATGAAGTGATGATTTGTCTGATTTGACCATTTGACTACCTTATTCACGCTTACTTCACCTAGACCTTGGTTTATGTGTAATTCTCCTATCGAGTTAGCATGTCTCACCATATGAATGTCGTGCATGCGATCAGGCTGTAAGGAATTGTGCTCAAATTCAGGAGGAGATATAGGAGATGGCAGTGTTTGCCTAGGGTGCAATTTTGGTACAGGTTCAATGATAGGCCAAGGACTAGGCGAGTGAGGCAAATTGTGAAGTGAATCAATGTCCTTCGTGTAGGATAAAGACTGTTCAAACTCCAAATTCTCTTCTAAGGGAAAGAGGAACTGTTCTAAATCTGGACTATCTAGAGCTTCTAGAAAAGAGATTTTTGGTTTATAATTCTCAGGATATTGCTCAATTTTTCCTTTTTCTTGAATGATATTGGGTTCTTCATTCTCTTCTTCTTCTTCTTCGGTTTGCTCATGATTGAGTTGATTAGATCCTTGATTTGGGTAAGGATTTGGCAAAATTTTACCACTTCTTAAAGCCAAAATTGTTTTCGCATTTTCTAACTGTGGGCATCTTGGTGGATTTGGGCCCATTTGAGGTTGGGCCTGGTGCTGGGCTGGCTTCTTGCTGCTAACGGGCTTGAATTCTAAAGCCCTTGGGAAGGGGACCTTGGGTTGGTCTGGGCTAAGATCTTCATCTATTTTCTCTTTTCCTTTGGCCTCTCCCCCCAACTTAATATAGATTTTGGATTGAAAAATGTTGTTCTGTTTATGGGAGATTTTATCTGCTGTTTGAGACTTAGAAGAATTCGTTAAGATTTCACCATTCCTCAAAACTGAGATGGCATTAGCATTCTCAACATGCGGTCCATTTTGTGGTATGGATGGGCCGGGTTGAAGCCTTTGAGGAATGGGTAGGGGTGGTTGTTGTTGGAAATTCGGAGGATAGTTTCGTGGGTTTGCAATTGGTTGACTGGGTAACGGACCCACTTCTCTCCTCATAGTGGTGTTGGCCATTTGGCCAAGTTGGGCTTCCAGTTTTGCAATGGATTGCTGCTGGGAGCTGACCAGTTGTTGCTGTTGTTGTTGGTTCAAGAGTAATTGTTGCAACATATTGAACTTTTCATCATTTTGATTTGGTGGCTGAGGCGGTGGAATTTGGTATGAAGGCTGAGAATACATGTTTTGAGTGTTATTGGGCTGAAAATAAGGGACTTGAGATTGGGATTGGGTAGGTTGACTTTTATTGAAGGCTTGATTTGGAAAATAATTCTGTTGGTGGGCCATGTTCCGAAAGTTTTGTGTTTGTGAGTTTAGAGCTTGGGCTTGTTGAGGTTTCCATGAAAAATTAGGATGATTCTTCCAGCCAGGGTTGTAGGTGTTATAATATGGATCATGATTGGACTTTGAATAACCCTGGGTTGCTTGGACTTGTTCTTGGATGAATGTTGGCAATTGGGCCGCCGTAGGACACTCACTGACATGGTGAGTTGGGCTGGCACAAAGACTACAAGCTTCTTGATAAGATGGAGAAGGTTCTGAGTATGGTCTTGATTGTGCATGGATATTAGATCCTTGATTATTTGAAGCTAGGAGTTGGTCTAGTTTTTAGGCCATAAGATCTATTTTGCTCATTTGTTGGGCCAGAAGGTCCACCTTATCCAATTTTTGGGACAAGGCATTGATATCCATTCAAAGTTCAAATTCTCTTCTATTTCTTATTTCATAAACTCCAGTCCGTTTGGATGTTCTCACAGATCTTTCATATGATGAAAGTGAGGCATGATTTATTGAATTTTCACTTAACATTTCAAACAAATCATAAGCTTCTTTCTCACTTTTACTCAAGAATGCTCCTCCGCACGATGCATCTACCATTTGCTTGTATTGTGTATCTAAACCTTCATAAAATGCTTGCACAATTTGCCATCTAGACAATTCATGGTGTGGACATTTTCTCAGCAATTTCTTCAATCGTTTCCAAGATTCATGGATTTGTTCTCCCGGTAATTGTGAGAATCTAGTTATAGCCCTTCTCATGGTATTTGTTCTCCCAATAGGATAGATTTTTTTCAGGAATTCTTGTTGCATTTCGGGCCAAGTCCTAATGGGCTTCCTTATCGTCCCAAGCCAATATTTGGCTTTGTCCTTAAGTGAGAAAGGGAATAGGGTAAGTCGAAGGGCATCTTTCGTAAAATCTTGAATTTTCACGGTTGAACAAATCTTAAAGAATTCATTCAAATGTTTATATGGATCTTCATTGGTATTCCCATAGAAAGATGGGAGCATTTGGATGGTGCTTGGCTTGATCTCATAATGGCTAGCATGGACATTAGGCAATTGGATACAAGATGAGGGATTATAGTCTTGAAGAATGAAATATTCCTTCATTTGTTTAGGCATTTGTTGATTATTTCCAGCCATTTGATGTTGAATATTTATTTGGTGATGTAACTATCTCTCAATTTCTTGAATTAGATTGATAATTTCTGTATTTTGAGATCTTCTACCTAACATACACTAGACCAAGATGAGATGAGAATGGTTGTTTTTGTTGTTTTTATTTTTATATATTTTTTTATGCAAAGACAAACAAGTTAACAACAAATTCTTAATGACCTAAGTGTACCCTAGACTTAAGAATGAGATTTCTCACAAAATGGCTAAAATTCACTATGAATCACACCTACAATAGATCAATCGACCAGGTAAGAGGTGGGATAGTGGGAGGCTCTCCCTAGTTTCATAGGGACCTAGTTAAATAACCACTTGTCCACTTAGGCGTTTGCCTTTGTAACCTCTTGTCTAGACACCGTTGTCCAAAGTAGAAATGAATTCAAAGCTCGGTCCAATCATAGTGTGAACCCTAGGTGCAATTGCTATTTGATTTTTATTGGGCTTGGGACAATGCAAGATGGAGTGTTTGTGGTTTGTAGGTCAAGGAAGGGTGATGAAATCCCCACCTTATCTTGTTATGAAGATGCCCTTAAATTATTTTATCAATGAAATGCACACCCCAATTCAATTAAGTTTGTTTTGTGCAATAATAAAATGTCAATGCATGAACATGTTATTTGCACAATTTGAAAAGACTCACCTTACTTCCCGCACTCTTCAACATGAATCAAATGACAAAAATTGAAAACTAATGCACTCCTAAATGATGTATGTCCTAAAACATGATGGTTTGGTTTCTAATCTTGAAATGATTTATTTTTTATTTTGGTTTTCTGATTTTTTTTTTTTTTATAGTTAATGGGTTCTATCACAATTCTAAAATCTGAAAATAAAAAGAAAATAGTTGATAAGTTGGAACAAACTCACCAAATTTCCTTTTCTCCTTCCTTTTTTATTTATTTATTTTCAAAGTACCTGCAAAAGAAGAGAATAAATGTGAGTATGGATGTACACAAATGGACCCAAAATTATCAAAATTAAGAATCTAATTCCTTGGCAACTGTGCCAAAAATTGATCGCTCGAAATTGTGTCGTTAAGTATATTCGAACATCAATCTTAAAATTCTAATTTTCACATATAATTATTTGAAAAATAGCAAGTGGTGAGATTGGGTCGAATCCACAGGGAAATAGATTTTTAAAGTTGAAAACCTTGAGTTTTTAGAGGAAAAATAGAGAAGAAAGAAGAGGGAGCATGATGATTTGATTTGTTAAGAATTGAAATTAATCGGACTTACTATGAACTCACCAAAGGACCACTCCTAAACAAGCATAATTAGACTATCTACTGAACTAAGACTGCCTATAAAACACTAATTAAAAGTAGAATATAAAGTTTGAGTAGTGTCAACAGAAGAAAAAATAAAAGTTGCAGAACAAAAAGATGGAGAAAAGATAACTTTTTTCAAAGGAGCTGCTATCATTCAATATTAGAACAATATGAAATTTTATTGAAAATAAAAAATTAACATGACTTTCATAAGAAAACTTTTACAAAAAATATTCGAAATACAATGTAACATGGAGAACTCAAAAACTAGAGAGAGAGGCAGTGGTGAGAGAAAACTGATGTTTGCAGCCGTCGTTGCCCTTCGCGCAGATCTTTGGTAGCTTTGAACTCGTTCCAGTCGTCAGTTGCAGTGCCTCGAGTCTACCTCTTGCCCTGACAGCCACTGGTTTGAGAGAGATGTAGAGAGAGAGAGAGAGGGAGAGAGAACAAAAACTAGAGAGAGAGGGGGGGCTGCTACAGTACCCACGGGTACTGTAGCAAAGAGAGGGAGAAAGTGAGAGAGAGAATTTGGGAGAGAGAGAGATTCGGATGGAGGGGGTGAGAGAGTTTAAAATTTTCAAAAGTTCAGAATTTTTAGGAATTGAGAACAAGAATTTCAAAAATAAGATTCAAGTCCTCTTTTTCTCCCACTCTCTTGGTTTTTATAGAAGAGAATTCTTAATTCAAATTTTGAATTTCAAATCCTCTAATAAATGGGTCCTTAATTGCTTGCATTAAGCTCCCCCTTGATTAGAGTATTTTCCATGAATGTACATTTGAAATTTAAATTTAGAAAGGGATATTTCAAATTTTGAATTTTGAATTGAAGAATAAATGTTATTTTCAAGATTTTGAAATTTTAAAATTCAAATTTAAAAAATAATATTTTTGAAATTTGAATTTTGAAATTCCCTCTTCTCTCTCTTAGTTGGCTTGTGGTTCTCTTTTTAAGACAAAAAAGAATACAATCTTGTTCCTTCCAAGATTCGAACCCTAGTCACTTCCTTGAAATCCAAGTAGTCAAACCACTATGCCATCTACTTGTTCATGTCCTACATTCACACAAAATAATAGTTAAGTTCATGCAGCAATCAATAAATCGTCCAAATGCACATTAAATAATTGTCGAGAAAGTCTTATTTGATAATGAAATTGCTACCCTTATTCAATCTATGGAGTGATGATATTTGAAATTCGAATTTTACATAATTGATATGTTTGAAAGCACAATTGATTTATCTATCATTCCATGTGATTTTGTTCATTAAATTGATAGCAAAGTGTGTAAATTTCATCTGTTATTTATGTAAAATTGTGAACTTATCAGGTCTCCCAGACTTTCAAAAGGCGAGATTGGCGGAAATGGGATTCTGGGCGATATTAGAGATAAAACCCTTCTGGATTGACCTAGTATTGCTCCAGGTCCTTAGGGAGAGGTGGCATGCCGAGAGTAGGGCCTTTCTGATACCCTGGGGACACGTGGTCCCCAGTCTTGAGGACATATGCCAGATCACCGACCTTCGAGTGGAAGGCCGGGCAGTGAGTGGGATTACGTATCCCGATTACCACGGGCTGGCTCAAGAGCTGCTGGGCCTAGAGTGCACAGGATTGGAAGGCCGGGAATCCCGGACCCTTCTCAGGATAGCGGTGGAGAGATCCTTAGGACTGGAGGAGCCTAGGCAGCAGCCCGACGAGTCTCGGGCTGAATTGAGATCCAGACTAGCCAGGGCAGCTAGCGAGATATATGGTCAGGATCCTAGTGATAGAGTCAGGGTAGATAGAGACCTTAGGAGATTCTTACTCTTCTTCTTCGGTAGGCTTCTCTTCGGGACGAAGGGCGACTACATCCATTGTCGCTTCCTGAGTCTCCTGGTAGATCTTGACTGCTTAGGTGAGTGCGCATGGGGTGTGGCCCTTCTGGCCTATCTCTTCACCGACCTTTCCGCCGTCACACCTGACCGGGAGACCACCATCAGCGGCTTCGCGCCGTTTCTTCAAGTACTTAGTTTATTTCATATTTGTTCATTTCATTAAATGCTCATTACTCAATGCGTGTGATCCTAACTACATGCTTTTTGATGCAGGTGTGGACGTTGTGAGTGCTTAGAATGATTATGTGATTAACATAAAAAATCTATGTTGTTTAAGTGCAAAATAAAGCCTATTAAAACAGAGACTAAGTGCAGTGATCGTCAGAAACTTTTGACTTAAAAGTTCCAAAAGAAAGTTTTGATCGCCTACCTGTTTAAACGCGGAAGATATTGAGCTCTTGATTCCCCTCCTTCAGCCGGCTGAAGAAAGAGAGCCCTTTCTTTGTTCTTTGTTCTTGCTGTTGAATTTGAAGTTGAGGTTGCGGATCGTCCAGAGATTCTTGTGATTTTTTGATTTACTCCTTTTGATTCTCCTTTTGTAGCTTATAAGAAATATAGAAATAAGAAATGAAGAAATGATGATGAGAACTTTAAGCAAAAGTAGTATCTATTCTAATCATGGTTTTAAACATGAAACTAAACAGCAAACTTACTTGTTTAATGGCTTTTGAAACCCCTTAATCAAATAGGTTTTGAAAAGAATGATGTTGTGGTGTGTGTTGCATGAAGTGATGATGAAGAATGAGAGATTAATGAAGATGTAAAATGAAGATGCAGAAATGAAAAACTTATGCCGAATTAGATGAAGCCTTGAATTGGATGAAGAATGGACGCCGACTTCTGGAAACAGCGGCGCTTCGGCGTTTGGACGTCGTCGCTTCGATCTTCAATCACTAACTCTGATTCTAACTTCTCTCTTTTCTTTTTTTTTTTTTACTTTCAAGATGTAAGGTATTTATAGACTTCTTCTGCGTCCGCGGATTTACATGAAAAAATTTGGGATTTATCTATCTTAACTAACAGATAAATACAGATTAATTCATCTTTATCTGTAACTATCTAAAACGCATCAACCATTGCAGACGCCTTTCAGATTAATTAAGATAAAGATAAACATCCGGGAAAACTTATCTTTATCTGTATTAGATAAAACGCGTCTACTTGTATAGACGTCTTTTACACTAATTAAGATAAGGATAAACATCCGGAAGAGAAGTAGAAATAGCTTAGGAAACCTAAAACGCGTCATGCCTGACAGACGCCTTTTAGCTAATTAATCAACTGATTAAAATTCAAATTTAAACGTTAAAATAAGAATAAACTCTAAATGGCGCCGATATAGGTAGACGTCTTTTAGACTTCTTCATATTTTAACTAAAATTTGAGTTAAAATCAATTTAATTGATTAACTTAAACATGTCTGTTAAACCCGACACTCAAAAAGATCAATAAAATTAATCAATGATTAAATATCAGACCATTCTGAGGCATTATTATATGATATAAAATTTACTCGAAATGACATCAAAATTAGCGTGTCAACAGCTGCCTCACCTTGGCATCGTCTTTGCAAGGGAGTGAAATGGAATGGAATGTACTGAAAAGGTGATGCCAAGGTGTGATGAGACACGCTCTTAACATCACATGATTGGAATTTTTGTCAAAATTATCAATGAAGATAGCTCAAGGAGATCAATGGAATCAATTCTGTTTGGATGAGGTAGACAAGGAAATAAAATAAGGTCGATCAACCTCCTCTGAGTGGGAAGTACCCCAGGTCATAGACACTGTAGGTTTCATCACGGGGAGCGTTTGCCAGCCAATTGTGGACGTGCTGCAGCCATGATGGATCTTAAAAGAAAAGAAGAATATCGGATAAAGAGTCCAAGAAAGGATAGAATTCCAAGGATATCTTCAAGCGAACCTTAAAGATAATCAAGATACTCAATTCAGAATAGAATATTTCATATCATGTTGAAGTTATTTGATTAATGGTCTGAAACTTAATCAGTAATTAATTCTTATCACAATGATTTCAAAGTCCTATATGATGCATGCTGGGCTAAAAGAAAAATATAAAGTCAAATAAAATATAAATTAATCAAGGATAATATTGTTAAATTGTCATTAATGAGTCAAGACACCAATTCTTGTAATCTAGTGCTAAGCCGAAGCTCGTTTATCCACGCACCGTTTCACAAAAGTGGAACCATCATCCTCACTAATTAACAATCCAACGGCCTATCCGTGCGATTAAGAATTCTCTGGAATTATCATTGTTTTTGTTGTAGGGGAACTCAAATTCCAGTTTCATCAAAACCACAAGGTCCTTGATATAATCTAATAAATACTTAATATATAGTAATGCAAATGATTTACATGGAAGAGAGTAAAGGGATAGAGATAACCGTCTTTTTAGCCACAGTCGAGACTTCATAAACTCCCACAGTAGGATCTTCTTGATATTTTCCAGCTTTACTTTCTTGAATTTCCTACAATCAAAATCATTAATAATTCCAAACAAGTATTCAATTTATGCCACAAAAACCACAGAATTTCGGGTAAATCATAGAAAAACTAAAACGCGTCATGTCGAGAAGACGCCATTTAACATTGAAACGCGGCGGTTCTCCTCGACGCCTTTTACTCACAGAAACAGGTTTCTGGTTGTTCTCTATTCGAATTCCAACTCTACCAATGTACATCCCTTTTCCAATCCGGAAAAGTCTTCCTAGGATCGCAATTCCTTCTATATAAACACCCTTAGATTGTTCCCAAGCAATCCTACCATAATCCAAAGATCCTAGGTTGAGTTTTCAAGGTTTCTTCAAAGTTTCCAAAGTTTCCAAGCTTCAAGAAGGAAGAACTCCGAAAAAGAGGATGGGTTCTTCAAACAAGAGAATGAAGATGTCTCTAGATAAGTTTTCCGACGTGGAGAATCACCTCAATGGAAGAGATCCTAATCTTCAAGTTAAATCAACTTCCCTTCAATTCTTGTTCTTGTTTTTCGTGTTCTTTATCTTGTTCTTCATGTTCTTCCAGAATTATCCAATGTTTCCCGGCCCGAGAAGGTTCACCTCTCTCCCTTGGATTCGTAAACTTGCAAAAAGTGTTAAGCTTTCCATGCAAGTTTTCATATCCAAGTGGAATCTTTAAGGTTTAGTGGTGCTTGCCAAAAATTACAAGAGTGCGAACGTAGATTGGGCGGCTATGGGTGCCTTGATCAAGTGGTGGCATCCCCAAACTCATACGTTCTTCTTCCAAGACTTCGAGTGCACAATCCTTTTGGAGGAGGCATAGCTTCTATTAGGTCTCCCAAAGACCAAAGATAACAAAGATAAAATAGCTTTGACAAGAGAGAGAATCACCGGTCAACAATTGTTGACATCAATCATGAAGGATCCTTCAGAGGCTAAAGGATGCCTTACCAAGAAGGGGATCAATCTTACAAAGCTCGCTGAGTGGACCCTATATGAAATTGATGATCTAAGGGAGGATGAAGCGGAGGATGTGACGAAAGCTTTCGTTAGATGCCTTACCGGTGCCTTGTTCTTCCCTGCACAGGACAACATCTTGGAAGATGACCAGGTTAGTGCTATTTGCGCAATCTTTGAAGGTAAATCCATTAGTACTGCACTCTTGGCATATCTTTACAGCGGGCTTTCTGCGGCGTCTGTGGGTCGTCCCCCCTATAGGTGCATGTTACTCTTTGCTCTGTGGGTTGAACTTCACTTCAAGTTTGAGTACTGTAAGAAGAGGCCTCTGAATCCATATCAAATCTTCTTGAATAGTCTAATCCATTGCATTGCCAACATTGTAAAGTTCAATGAGCATATGGTCAACAAGGTTCCAAAGCTCAAGACCCGGGCCGACTGGAGAGAGTATTTGAAGCTCATGATGTTCGACATATTTGACTCGTCTCCACTCGCTCTTGTTGGAAAACCTGTTTGGGTGCGCCGTGCGACGGGAGCGGATCTCAAGTTGATTGGAGCCACCGAGTTCGTGTTATACAACCCACATCGGTGCCTTACTCAGCTTAGCTTGGGCCGTCGTGAATTCCCTGAGTTCTCCTTCACATCCCCAATTAAGAAGCGTGACTTGGAATCCGACGAAGATTATGAAGCCATAGAAATCATCACTACTTTATGGAACCTTGGCTTTAGTTACCGTGTAAAATCCTATAAAGATAGAGATAGAGGATTGAAATTTCCTTACCTCAAAAGTCTTCATGAAATTCTCCCTTAAATGTCCTCTTTCTCTTTTTTTATTTTTATGATGTAATAAAGGATTTCATTGAATAAAGAATGATTTTTCATGCCTTGAAATCTTTCTTCAACTTCCTGTGATGTGCACATGATTTTTCCTTAAGTAAAAACTGGGCAATTCGGGTTCTGTCAAATGTAAAACGCGTCCATTCAGACAGATGCCTTTCAACCATAATTGCTCTTCAAAAACCTGATTAAACATTAAATTGCGTCTTTAACACTTGACGCCTTTCAATTATTTCTCCTACTTTTCCCAGGATTCTACCATTAATTCCGTAATTAATTACCTAACAAGCGTCTACATGTTAAGACGCCTTTCATCATCATCCTCTGTATGGCTCTGGCAGTAATCTGAAAAGCGTCAGCATAGGTGGACGTCTTTCAATCAGTTTCAAACACCTGTCCTTGCCGCCTCAACTTATGGGCCCTGAAACGCGTCTCTCTGAGTCGACGCCTTTTAACCTTTCGTTTACAGACCCGCGAAGGCCCCCTTTCTTCCTCACTTTTCCCAAAACTCTCTCTCTCTCCATCTCTCCGGTGATCTCCGAGCTCCGGCGATCTCCCTCTCTTTCTCCCTTAAAAACTCTCTTTCTTGATCATGGAACGCGATGAAGGCTCTAGGAAGATGAAAGCCTTGGCCAAGAGGCGGCGAAGGCATGAGGAGGAAGCTCCCGAGGAGGTTCCGGCGGTGCTAGCCGAAGCCACGACATTTTTGGAGGAAGAGATCCCTCCACCGGCGCCCGTGGCAATGGAGGAAGAAGAGGAGGGCGACCTCCACACGGTAAGCCTCTTATGGGATGAATGGGATGAGAAAAAGAGAGGAGAAAACGGGGTTCTTCAAGAACCCGAAATCGGGTCTTGAAAGGCGTCCAGACCAGGTGATGCCATTCAAAAGGCGTCACACTGAGCTGAGGTCTTTCAAGACTAATTCCAAATTTTTAATTAGGTAGAAAATGAATTTGAATTGCGTCAAGTCATGTTGACGTGTTTTGAAAAACGTCTATATGTGATGACGCCTTTCAAAATAGAACTGTTTTTCCTGTTTTTTTATTCATTATTGACCCTATTTTTTTTTATTTACAGGGAATAATGAGGTCCAGGATTAGTTGGGACCTAGTGATAGGTGCCTATAGGGGACTCCTGGACTTCCAGAAGGCGCGTCTGCGCCGGATGGGGTTCGGCGAGGTACTAAATATCGAGCCCTTTTGGCTCGATTTGGTCTTGCTGCAGGCGCTTAGGGAGCGTTGGCACGCAGAGAGTCGGGCATTTTTAATGTCCTGGGGACATATGATCCCCACTTTAGAGGATGTGGCCAGGATCACTGGCCTCAGGGTAGAGGGCCGACCTGTAAGTGGGGTGACTTACCCCAACTACCAGGGATTAGCAGAGGCTCTACTAGGGATAGAGGTATCTAGCATAGGTAGGGAGTCCAGGATGGTCCCTAGGATAGAAGTAGAGGCAGCCTTAGGATTAGATGAGCCCCGGCGTCGGTCTGACGAGACCCGGGAGGAGTTTAGGGATAGGTTAGCTGAGTCATCTTCCGCCGTCTACTGTAGTGACCCTAGTCACGGTGAGGAGGTAGATAGGCAGCTTAGAGTTTTTCTAGTTTTCTTCTTTGGTCGGTTGCTCTTCGGTACGAAGGGCGACCACATTCACTGTAGATTCCTTTACTTGTTAGATGATCTAGATAGCTTAGGGGAGTATGCATGGGGTGCGGCCCTCCTGGCCCACCTCTTCGCTGATTTGTCTGCGGTCACGCCGGACCGTGAGACCACCGTCAGTGGCTTCTCGCCGTTCCTTCAGGTATTAATTGTTTCATTATTTGTTTATGATATGCAATATGATATGATGATTTTTCCTAACTTATATGTTCATGAATGCAGGTGTGGAGCTACCATTACTTCCCGCTCGGCAGAGCGCGGATCGCGAGACCTGGAGCTGTCCCATTGGCCTGCCGTTGGTAGCCAATTGTGGACACGGCCCCACAACATCACCAGCTGACGGCCCTCCGCCGTCAGTTCCTTAACTACCCAGAGTTACTGGTAAGTTTTTAACTTGTTCAATTAAATGCAATCTTTTATTCCTTAAATGCAAGTTATTTACATGCATCTAATCTATGTGCAGGTGATCTGGCGCCCGTACCTTGGTATAGGCGAGGAGGGTCAGCCGTGGGTGACGGCTGGCAGGAGGAGGTTCGGGAGGCAAATGTGGGTGCATTGTCTCAACGAAATCGACCCCCTCCGCCTCTGGCTCGTGATGAGGACCCTGGGCCTCCACCAGGAGTGGATTGACGAGGAGGTCCCGAAGGACGTCGGGAGGAGCATGAGGGACAAGCAAGCCCTCACAGACTGGCGTGCCAAGTTCCCAGAACAGTGCGAGGACTGGCACCGCCGAGGCGTACGGGTGGAGTCCCGGGCGGAGAGTAGCGAGGCCTACCTCCAGCAGTACCGGGCCCACTACGCCGATCAACTGCGGCTCCTCCGACCACTCGATGTAAGTATGCCTTTATGCATCTTCAATTTTTTTATTATCTTGATTTATGTTTGTGAATGAATGTATGTATGTGTGATATACAGGATGCACGTGATGCGGTCATCATCGACCTCCGGGCCCGCCTACATGATGCGGAGGCCCAGCTCGAACAAGTCCAGAAAGAGTTGTTTGATCTGGTATGTATGCATGTTTATGAATGCATGTTTTAATTAATTAATTGTTTTGGCGATTGACACTGACGGTTGTCTTTTGATGCAGCGAGCCGTCTACACCCATGCGGCTCCCCCTTCTTTCGGAGCTTCATCTTCTTCCTCGTCTGCCTATGATGCTGCTCTAGCTGACCTTTAGAGCTAGCTCGCCTCCGCCATCCACCGGGCTTCTCTTGCGGAGGAGGACCGGGCTGCTCGGGTAAGTTCTTTGACTTTGACTCATGAATTTGATTTTAATTATTTGATTGCCTTGGACTAATAATGATTTCCCTTCAGGTTGCTGAGCTTCAGGAAGCCCTTCAGAGGGCTGAAGCGGAGCTGGAGCGTTTTCACGCGGCAGCTGCTCGTGCTGAGGCCGATGCGGCGCGGATCCGGTCTCTAGAGGATCAGGTGGCTCGTCTCTCGACTGGAGATCTTGCACGTCTCCAGATTCGCCTGGAGGTCGTGACCGAGGAGAGAGATCGTGACCGCCTTCGACTAGAGAGTCTTCAGGGTCGCTTATCGGTTGCAGAGCATGAGCGCAAGATGGTGGAGGAACGGTATCAGCGAGCCCGGTAGCGTGCCCAGGAGCGTGGTCTGACGAGTGCTTTCACGGCTAGTGTCGCCATGTCTTCTGGCCAGGCAGGGCCGAGCGCGATGGGGCCACCTCCACCTCCTAGCCAAGGACCAATATCGGACGCGCCTGACGAGGCCCAAAACCAACTTTACGTGGGCGGAGGGGAAAGCCAGCCTTGAGGGCTTATGTATTTTCTTTTTCTTCTATGTATCATGTACAAAACACCTTTTGATGATATACATAGCACTTTTTGGGCTCCAATCTTGTGTTCATGTGCTTGTCTTGTATCATGTACATCATTTACCAAACAGGTTAAGTATCTATTTAGGCTTAGCCCCTTGCCTGACCAAATAAATGGTCAATTAATTTTTTCCTTCAATAAATGGTCAAGGGGCATAGCCTTTATCAACAAAGGTAATCAAACTATAAACAGACTTAAGCAAAATGCAACATGCAAACAAGTAGATGCTAAATGAAATATTTTTGTTGTTTTGAAATATTCATTTTTGTTTGGGTTTTGAAATATATGCTTTTTTTTGATGGCATATGTATTTTTTTTTTATTTTTGACATATGTATTTTTTTGGATTTTTGACATATGTATTTTTTTTTGATTTTTTTGGAATTTTTGACTAAAAGATCAGCATGGTATTTAGATCAAAAGATCATATTCATTTACTAACTTAATTCCCAAATTGTTCTTTAACAACTTAACTTAAAACCCATCGTGTTTGAATTTGTGTTTCCATTCATGATCCCATTTGATGATTTGACCCTTAGTCAATCTAAGCCATTCCTTAAGTTTGGAGTACGCCTCTTTAGAAGGAAAAGATGAATAAGTTTAGAAAGCCCATGAGAAGGTTCCGGAGACTTAAAAAGATGTTCCTTTCCTACCCTAATATCCGTTGGGGTTCGGTCATTTTCTTTCCGAGGTATTTATCGACCTTGCGTTCCCTTTTATTTCATTTCATGGCCTTGATGTAACGTTTGTAATGTAATGACCTTTTGATTTGACATTTGGCTTTTGCCCTTTTCCTTTTGCTTTTTTATTTTCTTTTTTTCTTTGGGACGGATCTTCCCCATTTTTTTTATGACGGCCTCCTACTAAGATGGCGGGTATTCTTGGTAGTCTATTCTAAGCGTCGTTCCGACATCATGGGCCGAGTGTAAAATAGATTTTTGCTTTAAAACGAATGACTTGTACTTTACACTTTCAGTCAAGCTTTTGATATTCTTTAGGACTAGGCATCTCTTGTTACTCACGAATCAAACGTGTCAGTGTGTGCAGTGATATGTTTGAGGTTAAATTGTTCAGACTAACAAAGAAATTTGAGTTTATAAATTTTCTGATTCCATTGGTCTTTGTACCATGCTGATCGACTCTTTAACCTAAGGGTAGTGTTTCTTAAGATGTAAACCATTTCAGGGATGATTTAGCTCTTCTCCTTCTGTATTAACAAGACGATAAGCATTACCAGGAAAAACGTGCAATACAACATAAGGTCCTTTCCAGTTGGGTTGGAGCTTAGAACGCGGACCACCAGGTTTTACAAAAATTCTTTTGACGACCATTTCACCGACTTTGAACTTACGTTCAATGACTTTCTTTTGATAAAAACGTGCTAGTCTATTTTGATAAACTTTTGCATGATTAGCAGCTGACCATCTTTTCTCGTCTAAGAGTTCCAATTGAGCAAGGAGTGCTGAACGGTGTTCATCAATGGAAAATTCCTTATTCAATTGTACTCTTAATTACGGTATAAGGATCTCATATGGAACTACCGCCTCCATTCCAAATGTTAAGGAATAAGGAGTCTGCCCAGTAGGCGTGCGGATTGAAGTTCGGTAGGCCCATAGAGCCTCAACCAATTTTTCTGGCCAATCTGCAAATTTATTAGATTTGCACGTCTTTTTAATGATTTTTATCAAAGTCTTATTAGTTGCCTCTGCTTGGTCATTGCCTTGCGGATAATAAGGAGATGAATGATGCAATGCAATTCTATACCTGTTGCAGAGGTCCTTCAATTCTTGTGACACGAACTGTGGTCCATTGTCGGTGACGATGGTGCTTGGAATTCCAAATCGGGTGATGATGTTCTTCATGATGAACTTGCAGACGGTTGATGCTTTGACCTTCACGTACGCTTCAGCTTCTGCCCACCTGGTGAAGTATTCCGTTGCCGTGAGAATGAAAGATTTTTGCTTGATGCCGGAATCTGGATTACCAAGGGGTCCAATAATGTCGAAAGCCCACATGGAGAAAGGCCATGGGGAAGAAACAGGATGGAGTGAAGATGCAGGAGAATGAATTTTGTCGGCGTGAAGTTGACACTTAGCACACCTACGGACATATCCTACACAGTCTTCTTCCATGGTTGGCCAATAAAATTCTTGTCTAAGGATCTTCTTTGCTAGCATCTGTCTATTGACATGGCCACCACAAACTCCACTATGAGCTCCTTCCATAACCTTCCAAAGCTCATCTTCGTCTAGACATCTCAGAAGAACTCCATCGAAACCTCTCTTGTACAATGCTCCTCCAACTAAGGTATATCTTTGAGCAACTCTCCTGATAGCTCTCTTCTCCTCAGTTGTAGCTTCCTCAGGATACAATTGATCTTCACAATATTTAGCAATTTCATAATACCATGGCTTCTGTTCATCATCCATCTCTTCCAACAGTTCCATTAACATAATTTCTCTCTTTTCCACGATATCTCCGTCTCTGACTTTCTTCAACAACTTCTCCTTAGTTCTAAGAAATGAAGGGTCTTTCACGGCGGGTGAAAGACGCCTATGAACTATGATTGATTTGGATTGCTTGCTGATTGAAAAATTAAGAGAAGATGTCAATGAAGCTAGAGCGTCAGCTAAGATGTTCTGATTCCTAGGGACATGGACAAAGATCAATTTCGTGAAAAGCTTTGAATAAGCAGAAGTAAGTTCTTGATAAGGCTTGAGTTTGGGATCAAGAGTTCGATACTTGGTCAGCACTTGACGAAAAATTAGTTGGCTATCACCCATAATCCTGAGTTTGGTGGCACCATGGAAATGAGCAGCTTCGAGGCCAGCAAGAAGTGCCTCGTATTTAGCTATATTGTTAGTGACTGGAAAATCAAGCTGAAAGGCTTGTGGAATGGTGACACCTTCAGGTGATAACAGAACGATACCGATCCCCTTTCCATGATAATTCAGAGCTCCGTCAAAATGCAGAGTCCACATATCATCTCTGATCTGATTTATGGACATCAGTTCCTCATCCGGAAACTCTGATCGCACTGGATCAAAACGAGGAAGGGGATGATGAGCGAGATGTTCTGCTATGGCATAGCCCTTGATCACTTTCTGCTGAATATAAATGATATCGAATTGAGATAGAAAGCTTTGCCATCGCGCTAACCAATCAGTAAGAACAGATTTCTCCAGAAGGAATTTGATCGGATTCATCCTAGCGATGAGATGGACTTCATGGGCCAGAAAATAATGCTTCAATTTCTGCACAACCCAGACCAATGCTGCACATGTTTTCTCCATCGCTGTGTATCTCTGTTCAGCGGGGTTGAGAAGTTTAGAGAGATAATAGGCTGCCCTCTCTTTTCCTTCTTCATCCTCTTGTGCTAGGACAGCCCCCACTGCATCATCCAGGACTGAAATATAAAGTATCAACGGTTTGCCTGGAGATGGTGGTCTCAAAACAGGAGGACTTGCTAAATAGTTCTTTAATCCATCGAATGCCTCCTGACACTTATCGTCCCAATCAAATTTGACTCCCGGCTTGGTAAGCTCGTAAAACGGCTTACACTTTTGTGAGTGCTGGGAGACAAAACGGCGAATAAATTGTAACCTCCCGATTAATCTTCTTAGCTCCTTCAAGTTTTTGGGAGGTGGCATTTCTCTGATAACCTTCGCCTTGTTGGGATCGATCTCAATTTCCCGTTTGCTGATAATGAATCCAAGCAATTTTCCTGAAGATACCCCGAATACACATTTCTTGGGGTTCATCTTTAACTGATACTCTCTCGATCTCTCTAATACCCTTGCCAAAACTTTGGCGTGCTCAGCCTTTGTCTTAGATTTAACCAATAAATCATCCACATACACTTCCAGATCTATGTGCATCATGTCATGAAATATTGCCATCATAGCCCTTTGATAAGTGGCTCCAGCATTCTTTAACCCAAATGGCATGACAACATAGGAGTATGTTCCCCAAGGTGTAGTGAATGACGTTTTCTCTTGATCTTCTTCTGCTAGCTTAATCTGATTGTATCCTGAAAATCCGTCCATAAACGATAAAGTTTCATAGCCAGCGGTATTATCAATGAGTACATCAATATGAGGCAATGGAAAATCATCTTTAGGACACGTCCGGTTCAGATCGCGGAAGTCAGTGCAAATTCTGACCTTCCCGTCCTTCTTCATAACCGGGACTATGTTGGCCACCCATTGTGGATAAAGGACAACTCTAATAAATTTGGCTTTATGCAATTTGTCGACCTCTTCCTTCATCTTTAGAGCCATTTGTGGGTGGAATCGCCTTAATTTCTGCTTGACCGGACTAGCTCCTTCCTTTAATGTCAACCTGTGTTCAACTAAAGATGAGTCTAACCTCGGCATATCTTCATAACTCCAGGCGAAAGTGTCCTTACAGTCCTTAAGTACTTGTACCATTGTCTTCTCATCCTCTGTAGAAAGATTTTTGCTGACGAGGACAACCTTAGGTTCGTCTTCAGTCCCTAAATTGATTTCTTTGGTGGGCTCTTCTATGGCAGCTGAGGGTTCATCGAATCTCTTCACTCCACTGGCATATGCCTCAGCTGCGTCCTCGTCATCTTCCTCATCTTCAACAATGGGGTCCTTTTCATGTACTAACTCATACACCCCATACCCATCATTGACTGACTCATCATTCATACAGTCTTCTGGCACCTGAATTGGATTTTCTAAGAACTGAGGGATCAAAGAGCAAGAAAAGCATTTATCAGCTAAGTCATGGAGGTATCTATCTGGAATTCGCCTACCCTTAGACTTCCTAAGCTTCCTAACTTGACTAACCTGCCTAAAACTAGACTGCCTAACTTCACTAAACTCCCTATTATATAACCTAATGAAGATGAAGCAGGATGGAAATCCTGGGATACAAGTGGAAATATAGAAGAATCCTCCCGAGGGGAGGGGCAGAGTAGATCTAGGAGAGAATCTTGACCGAAGGACCTGCACAATGGGGTGTGATCGGACAAGTAGGAGGTTTCCTCAATGAGGATTTGGGAAGAATTTGTTGCCAAATTGGCGTTTTTTTTTGGATAGTGGAAGAATTAAGCATGAAGCATGAATGAATAAAAATAGAAGGAGAATTAGACGGAGGAAGTGACACTAAGGCCAGAGGGTTAGGGGGATCATACAACAGTATGTCCCAGATCAAGTCATACATCCTCTCTAGATCGAGAAGAGGTTGTGGAATGAGGTCCCGAGGGGACAGAGTAATCATAACGGGCGGAGCCCGTGGAATATCTTCAATAATGACCCGCGACCAAGTCGGGGTCAAGAGCAGTGTACGAAATAGAGTGTGGAGCATGAAAACATGGGAAGGGTATGTCCCCCTCCAGAGAAGATCTGTAGTGTAGCCAGCTTTATAGGGGTCATCTGGCTCCCCTTCATCGGTCTCTTCAGACAGCAAAATCCGCTTGTCAAAGATAGCACCAGGACTTTCAATCAGCTCATCAATCTGCGGTGGCCACTTGGGTTCTGTCGGATCTAGAAACAATCTGTTCAGTGCAATGTAAAGGTCTCTCAGATCGAACCACCTGTACCATTCGCATTCAGGATCATAAAATTTTCTCCTTTTCATAGGCCGCAAAGCCTCCAAGGATTGGTACGTAAGTAGTTCTGAGCAATGTCTGGCCAAGTCCCTCCCATATATGTCATGGAAGTCAAAACACGAAGTAATGACCACCGTGTTGTCGTGGCTAATTATGGGCCCTTTTACAAAGTGTGTATACAGGGTCCATGTTAGGGGATCTCGGCCTTCCTTGGGTGGTGTAGACATTGTCTCCCAGATTTTCTGACCTTCTTCATTTTCTGCTGGCTGAACCAGATCTTGCTTCAGTCTTCTTGGCCTATAGCCCAGACCACTTCCAGGTGCTGCTCGATGATCTTTAACAGGAGTGGTCCTGCCTTGCAATTGTGTGCCCAGACCTTTCCCAGGCTTATAGCCGTTCTTCATCATAATTCTCCATCCTGGGGTACTCATGCAGTTCCCCCTTTTTATGGCATTTAACGGGTATGGAGAAATAGTGGCGGCTTTTAGAGGATCAACCACTGGATGGTAAACCTATAATACCGACAGAAAAGGTTGTCGGCCAGGTAAAGTAGTAGATTTAACATTCAAGGTATGAGCAGCAGCAAGGATCGGCATGCTCGTCACTTTAATAATTCGTCATTTGAAAGGAAATTTGAGGCATTGGTGATTCGTAGAGGGAATCGCCTCAAGAGTTTTAATATAAGGACGACCCAAAATGGCATTTATAGAAGGGTCGATTTCTAAATGTGAAATTCGACCTCTACATGACTTACAGGGCCTAACTCTACTTTCAAATAAGCCATTCCCAGAGGGGAACGGGTGGAATTGTCATATGCTGTCACAGAGATGGGGCTAGGCATCCATTTTTCTTTGGGCACACCGCACAGCTCCAGGGTCTGCGGAGGTAAAACATTGATCGAAGCCCATGTATCAACCAGGCATGCATCCACGGCCTTCTTGCAGATGTTGACCGTGATGCTCAGAGCCATGCTTCTGGCTGCTGGCGGTGCTAGTTCCGTTGTGTGAAACGTAATGGAGGGCTGATCCTCCTGAGGAACTAGTAGTGCTGCAATTTTTTCTACCGGCACATCCTCGTTGACCATCACCTTTTGTAGATATTCCATTAAAGCTTCTTGGTGACTCTTCGACCTTTTGATCAGTTCAAGTATGGAGATCCGTGCCGGTGTTCGATCCAAATGTTTCAACAAATCATATTGAGTGACTGGTGCACTCTCTTCATTGTGGGCTTCCTCAGTCGGCTGCGATGGGCCGTCTTTAACTGTTGACTGAGGAAATACTTTGTTGAAAATTCTTCCACTCCGGAGCGTGTGTTCCTCAACCGTGGAGGATCCGGGTGACACCTTGAGTACCGCAGAGTTGGGTGGTGTAGGTGATACGGAGGGTTGGTATGTAGGTGATGGCGTTGGGTTAGGCGGTGGTGGCGTGGTGCGGATCAAAGGCTTGGATGGTTGGATGGTGGATGGGTAAGTGGTTGACGAAGTGGGGAATGGCACGCGTAGTAGCGGTCTGGAAGGTTGGATGGTGTCTGGGTAGGTGGTAGTGGTAGCGGGTGAAGTAGGGAATGGTATGCGTAGTAGTGGTCTGGATGGTAAGAGAGGTGCGTAATTGATTTGCGGGGGGTTATATGCTGGAGGCGTAGGAGTGTGGGGCGTAATGGGCTTAAGGAAGGCGGGTAGTGGTAATGGGTTATTGGTGGCAGGTGTCGGTAGAGGGGTGATGGAAATGGGTTGTGGCCTGGGTATGTGGAGGGTGCGGCGTGGCGGTCGTTCTGCGGTACTCTGAACGTGACCCGTTAAATAAAGAGAGGAAGAGTCCTCTATTCTCCACTGTTGCCCACGGTCAGCCTCAGACTGGCTGTTTGTCAAGATAGGGGCAACTTGGTTTTGGTTCTGGTGCTCCGGGAGTGGGTTCTGCACTATGCCCATGTTGGGTGGTGGTGCTGCTTGTGCTGGTGGTCTTACTTGCTGCTGCTGCTGTGGTCTTCTCGCCTTCAGGGCTGATATATACTTTTTCATCTCCTCCCAGTCTATGCCGCCCTGCTCGTTGAGATCATGAATATAATCACTGAATTGGAAGCAAGTGTCAATGGTATGCCCAGGTTGCCTATGGAAATAGCAATACTTGGACGTGTCGGCATTTTGAGGCCAAACTGCCTTTTCCCTTGGCAAAACTAAGGCATTAGCTGCCATTAGAGCACTGAAAATATCTGCCAAGGATTCTGGGAGGGCTGGGTATTCTTCCCTTTTCTGGCCTGGAGGTCTTCTCTGCTGATTATAGTCAGCAGGAGGAGGGACATTATGGTATGCCGGCGGTGCGCGCGGCTGATACTGCTGCTGTTGCTGATATTGCTATTGTTGGGGCTGCTGGTACTGCTGTTGCTGTTGTGGCGGCTGCTGTAGCTGTTGCTGGTTCTGGTTCGGCTGCTGGGGCCGCTGATACTGTTGTTGATAATGGGGGTTCTGCTGCTGCCTGTGCCCCTACTGGTTCGGCTGCGGTGGCCTCTGGTACTGTTGCTGACTCCTCACAAACTGGGGCGAGTTATTGTTCATGCTACTAACCTGCTCATGAGAGAGCGTGCCCTCAGTAGTCGGACCTGTGCTAGGAGCATTTGGCACTGCAGGCTTCCGAGGCGGAGGCCTGCTAGGTCTGTGAGGATCAAAGACGCTAAAGAACGTAGCGTCCTTGAAGGCATTCTGGCAGTACCGTGCTCTTTCATAGAGCTCTGCCATGTTGGTCAGATTGTTCAAGGAGAGGACTAGCTTGAACTGGGGCGTGGCGTTGGAAATCAACATCTTCACTTGCTCAGATTCGGACAAGTGATCCTTCACCTTCTCGGCCAAGCCTCGCCACCTGTCAGCAAAACTGACAAACTCCTCATCAGGTTTCATTTTTTCTGCTATGAGGTCAGTGATGGACAAGGAGGGTGCAACTCTGTCTTGGTATCGTTGAATGAATTTACGAGAGACGATACCATAGTCTTCTACTTCGGAGGGTTCCAAGGAAAAGAACCACTCGAGGGCTGGTCCCTCTAGAGATCTCCTGAACAAAAAGGCCAACGACCTCTTGTCGTTCTGCCAGAAAGACGATTCGTACATAAACTCCTTCAAGTGTGTGAAGGGGTTACCAGTACCGTTGTACTTCCGGTACACTGGCATCTCAGAGGGTGGTAGGTGGAACACTGGCAGGCTCGGTAAATTGATCTCTGGTGCAGCTTTGACCCCCATCATCTTTTGGAGGTTGTTGAATTGTTCATCCATGCGCTCCATCTTGGCCAGCAACGCTTGCGTGGTCAGATCTGCTTGGGGAGGAGGAGGAGGTGGAGGTACTTGATAGGCCTGTTGCCTAGAGTACGTCGGACAGGGAGGATAGTAAAGAGGAGGTCCGGCAGAGCTTCCGCCATGCCCGAGGGCATTTTGATAAGCAGGCGTTAGTGGTCTAGCCGGTTGCCGAGAAGACGAGAGTTGTGGCCCAGCTGGCCGAGAAGTAATATGGAGGCCTTCCATGGCCTGATGGATGTAAGGAGGATGAAGAGGAGGTTGCTGAGGGACAACAGGGGGAGCCACAGGGTTCGGCTCAGCAGGCTGCATGGATGCCTTCCCCTTCAGAATGGACTGGATCGCCTCGAACTGCTGAGGGTCCAGACGGGAGGCAAGAACTCCCAAAGCGTTGACGAGATCCGAAGGATCAGAGGATGAGGGATCATTCTGATTCATGTCCCCCTCAAGATTGGGATTAGGAATCGCATATTCATGCGGGGGAAGATCAGGATATCGATCATGGGGATGAAAGAGAGGTGTCCGGGCATTTCCATCTTGTCGATATGGAGTGGGGACAGAATTACGGGAGGCATCAGCATCTGTCCTGTTCTCATAGTTGTAGTCCGAATCGCGAGGGGCATTAGCATCTCCCTCGTAGTTGATGATGGCGTCTTGAGCCATACTCAAGTCCCTGCCTGATCGCAGCAGCATGATGTTAGATTCTTTTTTTCAAAGATTTGACAAACAAGTTGCACAAAGATTAATCAATCAAGTGGATGCTTAACGTGATTTTAAGATTCCTTGTTGAGTTATTTGGATTCAATTAAACCACAAATTCGCTCAGGGAAAGGATCCTAGTTTCAGTTCAATATCCACCGTTATTCTCTATGGCTTTCTCTCACAACGTTTATGGAATCTAACCGGGACTTCAACTGGTACAACCAGCCCGATGATCAAGGAGGAGTACCTTGATTTTGGGGACTTATGGAGGCCTCAACGTCAACTTCTCTAGTCTGATCAAAGGACCAACCCAATCAGAGAGAGTTGCTGACGTCAAGTAGTGTGTTCCTAAGAAAAGGAGGGTATTCGCCTCAATGCGTATGACCTATGGCCTGGATGGCCTCTAATGCTTAATAATAATGGGTAGTAGCACTCAAGTCACAAAAATCTGAGAACTGGGGAAAAATTAAAAAACTGTCTGAATTGTGTCGAGTGTAGTCGACGCTATTCAAACAAAATCTTAATTTTCGCAGAAACTCAGATTGCAGACAGCAGAGAATGGAGACTGAAAGGCGTCCGGGTGTATTGACGCAGTTTGAAACGCGTCAGTGCTCCTAGACGCTTTTCAAGTCACAGAAACAGTTTTGCAGGAGGAATTTCTGAGTTGATTCCTCCTCAAACAGGATAAAAATAGTAAATAATCAGTTTATGCAAAATTTTTTAGTTCTAGATTTTAACAGGATGATTTTACTAACTAAACAACCAAGATGCCAATCAATCACACAACATTTTCATCACAAAAACAGCTTTTTCAATTAATCAACGGGGAGGGCAAGATCTTGCCACAGGGGTGTGCACGTGGTGCACGAGGAAAATTAACTAAACTAAAACACTCACCAATTGGTGAGGACGTGTCGAGAGACACAAGTGGTGCACCTTGGGTGCCCAATTGATGATAGTAAGAAAAAAAAACTAAAAAATGGCGAGACCAAGTCCCACCGTGATCGCCAAAAAAGTTGTGAGTGCTTAGAATGATTATGTAATTAACATGAAAAATCTATGTTGTTTAAGTGCAAAATAAAGCCTATTAAAACAGAGACTAAGTGCAGTGATCGCCAGAAACTTTTGACTTAAAAGTTCCAAAAGAAAGTTTTGATCGCCTACCTGTTTAAACGCGGAAGATATTGAGCTCTTGATTCCCCTCCTTTAGCCGGCTGAAGAAAGAGAGCCCTTTCTTTGTTCTAGCTGTTGAATTTGAAGTTGAGGTTGCGGATCGTCCAGAGATTCTTGTGATTTTTTGATTTACTCCTTTTGATTCTCCTTTTTGTAGCTTATAAGGAATATAGAAATAAGAAATGAAGAAATGATGATGAGAACTTTAAGCAAAGGTAGTATCTATTCTAATCATGGTTTTAAACATGAAACTAAACAGCAAACTTACTTGTTTAATGGCTTTTGAAACCCCTTAATCAAATAGGTTTTGAAAAGAATGATGCTGTGGTGTGTGTTGCATGAAGTGATGATGAAGAATGAGAGATTAATGAAGATGTAAAATGAAGATGCAGAAATGAAAAACTTATGCCGAATTAGATGAAGCCTTGAATTGGATGAAGAATGGACGCCGACTTCTGGAAACAGCAGCGCTTCGGCGTTTGGACGTCGTCGCTTCGATCTTCAATCACTAACTCTGATTCTAACTTCTCTCTCTCTCTCTTTTTTTTTTACTTTCAAGATGCAAGGTATTTATAGACTTCTTCTGCGTCCGCGGATTTACATGAAAAAATTTGGAATTTATCTATCTTAACTAACAGATAAATACAGATTAATTCATCTTTATCTGTAACTATCTAAAACGCGTCAACCATTGCAAACGCCTTTCAGATTAATTAAGATAAAGATAAACATCCGGGAAAACTTATCTTTATCTGTATTAGATAAAATGCGTCTACTTGTATAGACGTCTTTTAGACTAATTAAGATAAGGATAAACATCCGGAAGAGAAGTAGAAATAGCTTAGGAAACCTAAAACGCGTCATGCCTGACAGACGCCTTTTAGCTAATTAATCAACTGATTAAAATTCAAATTTAAACGTTAAAATAAGAATAAACTCTAAATGGCGTCGATATGGGTAGACGTTTTTTAGACTTCTTCATATTTTAGCTGAAATTTGAGTTAAAATCAATTTAATTGATTAACTTAAATATGTCTGTTAAACCCGACACTCAAAAAGATCAATAAAATTAATCAATGATTAAATATCAGACCATTCTGAGGCATTATTATATGATATAAAATTTACTCGAAATGACGTCAAAATTAGCGTGTCTACAGACGTATTTTTATTTTCCTTTGGGCCAAGCGAGGCCATTTACATAGCCGGCAGCGGTTCCGCTTGCCCGGCGTTGGCGTCCGGTGGTGGACACGGCGCCACAGCATCACCAGTTGACGGCCCTCTGCCGTCAATTCCTTGATTACCCAGAGTTGTTGGTAAGTTTTAAAATTCTTTTCTGTTTCACATTTGATTAGTTATCTATTGTTAAATTGTTTAATTATTAATTATTTTTGGTTAAAGTGTTTTTAGATTAGCGTTTATTTAATTACACATCCGATTGATAATTTAAATGTTTTATTAATTAAATGCAATGCAATCAACCTATATGAATGTAGGTTATCTGGCGTCCATATCTGGATATGGACGATGCCAGACAGCCATGGGTGGAGCACGGGCGAGGCAGGTTTGGGCGCCAGGTGTGGCTGCACTGCATGAATGAGATCGCCCTCCTGCGCCTGAGGCTGGCGATGCAGACATTGGGTCTGCATCAAGAGTGGATGGAGGAGGAGATCCTAGAGGGGATCGGGGTCGATGCGGGGGAAGCAGGCCCGCACAGATTGGAGTGCCGAATTCCCAGATCAGCGGGATGACTAGCACCGATACGGGGTCCCGGTTGAGTCGCAGGCGGTGAGCAGCGACGCTTACCTGCAGCGCTACCGGGCCCACTATGCGGCCGACCTCCAGCTCCTTCGACCTCTCGATGTGAGTATATGATATGCATGCTTGTGAATGCTTCTTTCATTTTATTAATTATCTTGTTTATATTTGTAAATGTATGACATGTCATGAAAAATGCAGGATGCTCGGGATGCCACCATCATCACACTCCACAGCCACCTCCAAGACGCTGAGGCCCAGTTGGAGCGGGTCCATAAGGAATTGGACGAATTGGTAAGCGCTATGCATGAATGACATGGATGTTATGAACGCTCCATTTTATTATTAAATTATTTTGACACTTGTACACTGACGGTGGTCCCCCTTTTGTTACAGCGTACCGCTTATACCCATGCGGCGACCCCCTCACCTTCTACTGTTGCCGGTCCTTCCTCCTTTCGGCTGCCCATGAAGCTGTTATGGCTGACCTGCGAAGTCAGGTAGCCTTTGCCATTCGCCGAGCCACTCAAGCTGAGGAGGATGCTGCTGCTCGGGTAAGCCCTCAACTTGCTCCTTGCATGATGTCTTTTGGTTGCTTGATCGCTTAGCTGATGATGTCTTCTATTGCAGGTCCAAGAGCTTTGCGTGGCTCTTGAGGAGAGGGATGCAAATCTGGCGCAGGCCCGTAGCTCAGCAGCCCGAGTCGCAGAGCTGGAGGAGCAGCTAGCTAGGCTCTCCACGGGCGACCTCCCTCGTGAGCTTGCACGTCTCCAAGTTCGGTTGGAGGTCTTGACGGAGGAGAGGGATCGAGACCGGTCCCGGTTGGAGAGTCTCCAGGGACGACTATCGGTGGCAGAGCACGAGCGCCAGAGCATTGAGGCTCGCTACCAGCGTGCGCGCCAGCGGGCGTTGGAGCGGGGACAGGCGAGTGCCTTTACCACCAGCATTGCAGTATCCTCTGGCCAGGCAGGGCCAAGCGTCATGGGACCACCGCCGCCGCCAGCTCGAGGACCAGACGTCCAGGATGAGGCGCAGAGCCAACTGGACGAGGGCGCAGGGGAAAGCCAGCCGTGAGGGCTGCCACCATGTATTTTTTTTTGTTTTGGAGTCTTGTGGACGGACTTCCATGTTGTACAAACTCTTTGTGATATATGAAAGGACTTTTCTTCATGCTTGAGTTGTCTTGGTGTTGTTTTTCGCTACCTTTCCTTTTCCATTCCTATGCATGGCTTAACGAACAAATTAAATGTCTGTTCAGGCTTAGCCCCTTGCCCAGTTAAGTAACCAGTTACTTGATCCTATCCTTGGTAGAAGGGTCAAGAGGCGAAGCCTTTATTTAACAAAGGTGAATAAGGATAATTAAAAGGAAGTAAAATGCAACATACAAGCATGCAAATGCTCACTGAAGGTAAAAGAATGCAATACGTACGTGATGCGACAAACAAATGCTAATTGAAATATTTTTGTTTCACAATTGCATATTTAGAAATATCCAATTTTTGAAGTTTTGCCGTATTCAATTTTTTTGGGTTTTGAAATATTCAATTTTTTTGGATTTTGAAATATTCAATTAACTGAGTAAACTAAAGATCAACATGGAACTCGGATCAAAAGAGCGTATCCATTCGTCAACTTAATTCCCACATCAATTTTTAATGGCCTACTCCAGACTTATCGTGCTTGAATTATGGTTGGAATCATGATCCCATTCGATGGTCCGACCATTAGTCGACCTTGGCTATCCCTTAAGCTTGGGGTGCACCTCTTTAGAATGAAGGGAAGAATTGGTTTAGAAAACCCGCGAGAAGGTTCCGGAGACTCAGAAAGATGTCCCTTCTACCCTATTATCCGTTGGGATTCGGTCATTCTTATTTTGCGGGGTATTTAACGACCTTGCGCTCTCTTTTCATTTGATTTTGTGGCCATTTGTAATAGCATTCACAATATTGAGTGGCCTTTTGATTTGGTTTGGCTTTTGCTTTTGCTTTTTCTTTTGCCTTTGCAGGGCAGATCTCTCTCTCTCTCCCCCCCCCCCCCCCCCCCCCCTCCCCTCTTTTTTTTATGACGGCCTCCTAATAGAATGGCGGGTATTATCAGTAGTCTATTCTAACCCTCGTTCCATCATTGCGGGCCGAGAGTAAAAACATGAGTTTTGTTTTGAAAAGAATGAGTTGTACTTTTCCACTATTAGTCAAGCTTTCGGTGTTCCTCGGGCTTCGCATCTCTTGTTTTTCACGAATCAAACGTGTTTGTGTGCAATAATACATTTGGATTAGATTACCAAAGATTAATATGGGAATTTGAGTTTTCGAAATTTTCAACTCCATTGATCCTTGTACCATGCTAATCAATTACACTAAGGGTAGTATTTCTTAAGATACAGACCATTCCAAGGGTGAGTTAGCTCTTGTCCTTCTGCATTGACTAAGCGATAAGCGTTACCAGGAAAAGTATGTGATACGACATACGGTCCTTCCCAGTTGGGTTGGAGCTTAGAACGTGGACCACCAGATTTTACAAAGATTCTTTTCACGACCATCTCACCAACTTTAAACTTTCATTCGATGACCTTCTTTTGGTAAAAAGTACTAATCAATTCTGATATACTCTTGCATGATTGGCGGCTGACCATCTTTTCTCATCTAAGAGTTCCAATTGAGCAAGGAGTGCGGAGCGATGCTCATCAATGGAAAATTCCTTTCTCAATTGTACTCTTAATGATGGGATGAGGACTTCATATAGAACTACCGCCTCCATTCCAAATGTTAGGGAATAAGGAGTTAGCCCAGTGGGAGTGCGGATTGAAGTTCGGTATGCCCATAAAGCCTCAACTAATTTTTCTAGCCAGTCCGATAACTTATTAGACTTACACGTTTTCTTGATAATTTTTATCAGAGTTTTATTGGTTGCCTCTGCTTGGCCATTGCCTTGCGGATAATAAGGAGATGAATGGTGCAATGCAATTTTATACCTGTTGCAGAGGTCTTTCAGCTCTTGTGATATGAACTGCAGTCCATTGTCGCTGACGATGGTGCTTGTGATTCCAAATCTGGTGATAATGTTCCTCGTGATAAACTTGCAAACCGTTGATGCTTTGATCTTCGTGTATGCTTCGGCTTCCGCCTACTTGGTGAAATATTATGTTGCCGTGAGGATGAAAGATTTTTGCTTGGTGGCAGAATCATGATTACCAAGGGGACCAATGATGTCGAAAGCCCACATGGAGAAAGGCCATGGGGATGAAACATGATGGAGTGAATATGTGGGGGAATAGATCTTATCGGCATAAAGCTGACACTTAGCACACCTACAGACATATCGTACGCAATCTTCTTCCATGGTTGGCCAGTAATATCTCTGTCTAAGGATTTTCTTTGATAGTATCCGTCCGTTAACATGGCCACCACACACTCCAACATGAGCTCCCTCCATGATCTTCCAAAGCTCATCTTCATCTAGACATCTTAAGAGAACACCATCAAATCCACGTTTGTATAAAGTTCCTCCAACTAAGGTGTACCTCTGAGCAACTCTCCTGATAGCTATCTTATACTCAGTAGTGGCTTCTTCGGAGTATGACTGATCTTCACAGTACTTAGCAATCTCATAATACCATGGTTTATCCTCGTCTTCCATTTCTTGTTGCCAGTCTAGCAGCATGATCTCTCTTTTTTCCACAATATCCGATTCTGAGAAATATGGACAAAGATCAATTTAGTGAAAAGCTTGGCATAAGATGAGGTGAGTTCCTGATAGGGCTTGAGTTTAGAATCAAGCGTGCGATATTTGGTAAGCACTTGGCGAAGAATTAATTGACTATCACCCACAATTCTCAGTTTGGTGGCACCATGGAGATGAGTGGCCTCGAGGCCGACAAGGAGAGCGTCATACTCAGCTATGTTGTTAGTGATAGATATAGGTGTCCTCTAAGCCAATCATAAGGCACCTATTTTAATCTGGTTTACTAATAAATGGCATTAAATTCATTATGTAGATTGGCATATTCATAATTGCGCATAATGAAGTCTATGAATATGTGCAATAGTCATCAGATTATGATGAGATCATAATAATGAGACTGATGACTTATAAACACATATTCTCAATTGTTCCTAGTCGTAGGATGTTTGAGAAGGACATCAAACATCCGGTTAGACTAGTACAGGTTATTCCAGCTCATATGATGAGGGTGACTGATCTCGTTAGTTACTAGTGTGGAGACACAATGGTAAACCTATGGTGCTCATTGGAGAATGAGTTCAGTGAAATGATCCGACATGAATCGCCGAATAGTAATTTACCTGACTGTCAATCGACTTGATTCATCGTCACAGTAGCGTGGTTGATCCTTGGACTTGATACACCAAAGACACCTTGTCGGTGGACTTTTGGACTTTGACCTTGACCTACGAATCCCTATCCACGGGATCTCTAATAGTCAAGGATCGGGTCCAGCGGAAGACCTTCGAAGGTGATTGTGTGTTCAATAAAGGATCGTTCACTCTCAGGTAACTGGAGAGAGAATGCTCTAGAGTAGATCCGCAGGAGTCTCTGGCCAGAGCAGAAACAATATCAAAAAAGTGGTTTTCGGATATTGTACAGCGGAGTCTGATTCAAGTGAGTTGACCATCTAGGGTTTGACAGTTGACCATACCCTAGGTTAACTCGAGAGCATTGTGAGAACGAAGGATTATAGCCACGCGGTAACTGTGGACGGACAGGTTCCATGAGCGGGTTGCTGAACCCCATTACCTTCCGGGATCATGCGGTGTTGCTTGGCACCCAACTTGATCAGAAGTCCGACCGAATTTACATGCGATGATAATTCGGTTGAGTAATTAGTTAATATCTAGATATTAATTAATTACATTAAGTCAATAACTAGTTATTGGACTTAACGGGTTGAAAATCGGACTGGTAAATGGGCCTAGAGGGTCACACGCAATAAGATTCTCAGTCGGTGGTACATAAGTGGGATTTATATTAACTCGGGGACTTTTGTGAAAAGTCATGCCGACTTAATATATATACGCGCTATTGAGAAACCCTGGGCCAAGCTCCAGGATTTCCCTTGCTGGCCGTCATCCCCTCCTTTCTCTCTCCTCCTCTGGGCATCCCGTTCGAGGGGCCAGAACAGCTTCCGTCTCCGCCGCGTGTGATTCCCGAAAGTCGGGAATTCCCGTCGGCAGGATTTCAGCAATCGTTGCGGCGACAGATCTTCAGCGAGCGAGCTGAAACGGATGAGGGATCGAGGACGAACCACCGCGGAGGATCGCGTGGATACCGCTGGAGGCCGGACGCTTGTGCGGCTCGCGGCATCGCCTCGACAGAACCGAGACGGAAGCAGATTCGAATCCGCACACGGTAATCAGATTCCAACCCATTTTTCGATTTGCATTTTTCGTTCCGAATCGGATCAGCGGGCATCGAGCGGGTTTAATTTTTGTTCTTCGTTTCCGCTACGTTCTTCGCGTCCCGCCCGGATCCCAACAGTGGTATCAGAGTCAGGTTCCGCTCTGATCCGCTCCGGAACGATAAAATTATTATTCTAAATTATTTCATACATAAATTCGTTTTTCCTCATAGATATTGTTCATGGGATGAACTTAGAATATCGAATTTAATTTTTCTGTGCGAAAAATGAAAAATTTTGAGGGTTTCATCGCGTTCTTCATGGTAATGAAGAACCGGTTTTGTGGGCTTCAAAAGGGGATTAATGATAGTTGGACCATCTCTGTAGGTTTGCTGGTATGACCAGCTACCTCTCACCATCCTCGAAAAATTTCTATGGTGGCCGGTGGAGCTTTTCTTCCCATAATTTTCAAGAGTTGGAAAGGATTGTGGTAAAGCTAAAATCTGCGAAACTGCATGAATCTCCATCTTTGGAGGTTCACCGGCGGCGAAGGAGTCGCCGGCCGGCCACCACCGGGGGGGGGGGGGGGGAATGGAAGGGGTAACACCCCTCTGCAATTTCCAGCCACCCTCGCGGCCAGCGGCGGCGCCCAAAACCAGCCTCAAACAGGGCCGAAAAACCCTAACAGGACGGGTACTAGCCGAACCAGGCGCTGGGCGCTTGGACCGGCCGTCCCCGAGCCGGTTCGGCCGGGTGGCCTGGGCCTGGCCCGGGCGCGCCAGGAGCGCGACCTAGCTCGGCCAGGTCGCCCGAGCCAAGGCCCCGCCTGGCTCGAGCCAGGCCGGACCAGACCGAGCCACTTCTGGTTTTTTAATGGGCTAGGCCCATTTAGCCCTTCAACCCTGGCCCAATAAAATCCAAATCAACCCTTTAACCCCTTATTTAAAGATAAACCCCCACCCCTTTTAACTGAAAATTAAAATTAAATAATTTAAAATTGTTTTAAGCTTATTTTTCCAGTTAATAAAGAACTTATTAAGATTTGATCTTAATAATAGGTTAATTTATTAAGATATGATCTCAATTTATTAACCAACAAATGTTGTTACAAATTATTAAGATATGATCTTAATAAAGGGGGTTATAATTTAAGATTTGATCTTAAATAAAGGGGTATTAATTATTTAAGATGTGATCTTAATTTAATTAACAACTGTTGTTAATTTAATGTATTTGAGATTTGATCTTAAATTAAGGGGATTTTAATTTAGATTTGATCTAAATGTTTAATTGACAAGTGTTGTTGATTAATATTTAAGATATGATCTTAATGTTAATTCTTTTTAAACTAAGAGATTAATGGTCATAATTAAGATATGATCTTAATTCATCATTAACAACTATTGTTAATTTATATTTAAGATGTGATCTTAAGTTAATATTAACATGTGTTGTTAATTAAATGTTAAATTATGACCTTAATATTAAATAACAAATGTTGTTATTTGCTCTTAGTTAAGTGATTAGATTAATATTAATAATTTCTTAGCAATTGTTGTTAGGAAATTATTTTAATAATTTAGAGACATTTAATAATGGTTGTTAAGTGATTAATTAACTTTTTTATAATTGTTATAATTAATTTAATTAGTTCTTGAGTAATAAATCTTAATAAATGTTATTAAAGACTAACTAAATGTTAATAATAGTTATTAAGATGATTAATTAGTTTACTTAAGTATCTCTTAATTATTGATTTTAAAGATCTAATCTACTTGAAAATTAATCTTTTAATAAATGTTATTAAGAGATTAATTTAGTCTAAGATGTTAGACTATTTTTAATTAGAAATGTTCTAATTATTATTTCTTAATAATTTTTATTGAGAAATATGATTTTATTAAGGGGTTTTAACAAGGAGTTGTTAAGGGGTTGAAAATTTGAATTAGAAATTCTTTTATAAGTGTTATTTAGGAATTTTTAATTCTATCTAAATGTTAGATTGTTTCGCATTAATAATTGTTATTAATGTGATTTAAAATTAATCTAAGTGTTAGATTAATTAATTTAGAAATATTCTAAATTTTGCATGGAATATTTTAGAATTTTAATTTTAGCTTTGTGTGCACATGTTGATGTGTTTAATGCTTTAAATTAGATTTATTGCATGTTAGAAAATAAGATTTTCGAAAATTCAAATTATCCAATTTTGATTGGAACCTAGGTTTTAAGAAAGCCAAAATTATTATATTTTCAAAATTTTAGCCTTCACGTGATGTGTTTTATCATGTGTGGATGGTTAAAATTTGTGGTGGTCATGAACATGCACTTAGTTAAATTTCATATCATGTGATGGTGTGTAATTTTGTGGATTGTTATGGAATGTGATATTCATTAATTAAGTGTTAATTAATGAGGCCTACGTGCCTCCCTCTCTCCATTCCATTGTAATTCTATCTCCTTCTGATATTGTACTCAGCCATAAGATTTTCTCTTACAATTTATTTGTATTTGAAATTATTTCAAAATAAATATTATTTGTATTTGATCGCGCCGACCGAGGAGGGGCGAGGATGATCCACAAATGCAACTAGGAAGGCGACATGAGATAAGATCACCAGTGGCTATGTGTTTGCCTGTTTAGATTATATAAGTGTTATATAGTTTTGGTGATTAATTGTTTGGCTCCAGTTAATCACCGTGCTGTCTATGACCACATAATGAACATGTATGGATGATGCATGCTTTTAGTTATTGATTATGAATCGATTGCTAATATCTAGGTATAGTTAAATATATTCGATATATTTATAATCTATCACCTAGGATGAGACCAACTTAATATAAACAAAACCTTCAACATAAAGTCTAAGCCGGAGCGCGAGTCATTGAGAATGTAATGTGTGGCTCTCCATCAATATAGTTCTTAGAACTCGATTCAGTGATGACAGTTTCTACGTGTTTACCCGAAATCTGCCACCATCTGATGAAATGACTATTTACTATGGCATTATGATGCCTTGAGATTGGAATAGAGGAACGGTGTAGCTATCCTCGCGTTTATCCGGGAGCTGCATTCTTACTCTACTCTGTCACGTATTGATGGTAAAGCTTAGACTAGGTATAAAGGTCTAGTGTGTTTACCCGGGACCATTAAAGACCTGGGAGCCGAAATTAGATCGGATATTGCAAGGAGTTGCAATTACCATGAGATGGTTGCTCTAAGATAATGGTATGATACTATGTGTTTATCCGAAGTCATACTATGATTCTTAGAGATTCTGATCCTCACTAGAAGACCGTCGGAGTCTTCCATTATGTATACCTAAAGGTTATACAGTCCGTCGAAAAATAGTGGAAAATAATTCAAGATAAAAGACCATAATTGAATTATCAGAACTATCTGCTTAAATCATGTTATTTCCTTCGATTCACTAGAATGTCATCTATTCGAGAAGTTGGCATATAGGATGCCAATACTTCTCATACTTAGACTGACTAGAAAACTCTAAAGAATGTCTTCAAGGCCAAGTGAAAGTCACTATCCTAATCAGATATCATGAATCCTCTTACTTGGATAGACCAAGGTGAAGAGGTACTCATGGTATGTCTTATTGAAAGGCAATGATTGTCATGAAATCTCTTATTTGGATAGACCAAGATGAAGAGATATTTATGATATGTCTTTGAGAAAGACTAGTGGTAAGATTTTAAAGGTCGAACCCACACCTGAAAGGATAAAGGAAAGTCAGCTGAGATAGAGAAGTAGCAGTTCTCCCAGTGCAACCAATATAAGGATACTGGTAAAGGTAAAATGAATATAGAACTTGAAAGAAGTTTCATATATTCTTATTATTGGTTTTTGCATGTCTATTGGAGAATTGACGTATCCAATATGAGATATTGGAAATAATTCTCAGAGCTGCGATAGTGTGCAGACTTAGACAAGTAAATGGAAATAGAGAAAATACAAATGTTGAGTTAGACTCAACTATTGTTCATGATATTCATAGATTACTGTTAGACAGTAAATCTTTGTATATCTATACGAGTCAAATATGAAACTGAATAACTGTTATTTAGTTGCATAAGAAATCAAGAATAACAATGATTGAAAAGAATAATAATTGTTCGAATCAATTAATGCACTATAGATTCTTGAAGTGACATTTCATGGGATGAATGTTCACTAGTCTTCTATAGAAATGAACTGTGTGAATCCTGATTATCTATGGTATTGTACATAGGGTTGTACAATAAGAAATTATTGATGCTGATACATATTGATTTAAACATCTCAAAGGCCAAAAGATAATTACTACTATTGACTTACCTTATAGTTTACTCTTGGAATGATTCGACTGTATGTACTTATTGAAGTACAAGACGAATACATCTGAAAGATTAAGATATAAGATCAAGATGAAGTATTAGAATTTTTGATTTGATCAAAGAAACTAATATTTAGGTATATGATTCACATAAATAATTAAGAGGATAATTGTATCCTCGCTCGATTGATTCTCATTGTACATTATAGTAATATAATAGAATGAGGAATTGCACTTTATTAAGATATGGTGCAATATACAATAAGATTTGCCTAATTCTTATCTTCTTGAACATGAGTATGAACATTAGATGTCCATACTTTAAAGATGGTTCCAAATAAGTCAGTGTGTGTCCATATAAGATATGGAAACCAAATAATTCATATGAGATGTGAATTATGAATAAACCTGATTTAAAAGTCAGGTATTACCGTGATGTGAATTTGTGAATGTTTAAAGAGTTTGGACATTATATTTATTGGCCAGGCGATAATGAAATAATTTTCGTCCTGAAAACTGTCTTCTGTGAAGAGGAATGTGTCCTCAAAGAAGACAGTAGGAGCTGATAAAACTAAAAGATGTTCTAAATTCACAAGCTAACATAAGATTATTAGATAATCTTTAGTTGTTTGGAACCGGTCATGACACATCAGAGAGCTTCATAGATTTTTGAGATTCTCTTAGTGACTAAAAGGATATGTTTGACCTATCTGATTTAGCAAGATGTGAGGAACTCAAAATAGATTATGATCTAAAATCTATGATAATGATGCTCTCTGTCATTACAACTTTGAGATTGATAAGTTTATTAGAATTCTACTTGTCAATACTGCCTATCATGAGATGATGACAGTTGGATATTAAAAGCGTCCACTCAATGTGATTGAGGTAAAGATGTATCTGATACACCTTTAAAACTTTTAGAATATCCAAGAAGCAAGTTATGATTTCAAAATTATTTTGAATCAAACTGAATCTTCCTAAGTTGTAATAAAAGTTTTGACTTGATGGTCAAATATTATGTGATCGTTAAGAATGATCACGAATTGTCTGTGTTCAGAAAGGACAGTGGGAGCATGGTCGCTTTAGTAATGCTTTATGATAATAACATCAAAGTCATTAAGAATGACTTCGGGATGTTACTATCAGTGAAAGCATTATTGACCATATTTTCTTCCATAATAAGTTTAGTTATAATATCCCACGTATTGGAAATACGAATCTATTAAGATAGATCGGTGGGGATATTATATTGACCTGTATGTCAAGATGTTTGATATAAATTTCATAACAAGTCTCAATAGTTGAGATATGGAAGTTATTCCTTTAGAGAAAAGTTCCTTAAAGGATACAAGAGTGAAATGCATCATTAAGTACTTGAGAAGTGCTAAGGATGCACTCACAAATATGGAGAGGGTGATTTGAAATTATGAGTTCACACTGACTCAAATTTCAAGTCAAATAATGGATTCAACCTTCTAGTAGAAAGGAATGGATTGGAATGGTTCCAATCCATAACTCGATATTAAGATGACGACATAGACAAGTGATACTGTTATTGGAACAGTATGGATGAAAAGGTTCATCCCTGAACTAGATGTAGTTCTAAAAGGTCTCTGATAAAATCTCGTTGTGGTAGGACAACAATGGGAGCGATCAATTGTGTGATCGAGCCATGGTCTCATCAGAAGTTGTAGAACATTCTGAGGTTCTTTCACAAGTTCAGAGACAAAGGATTAAGAGGAAATAACGTAATGGAAAATATTCCATCTATAGATAATTTAGCAGATCCCTGACCAAGTCTTAGTCATAGACCTTTTGTGAGCATCACCTAGATTTGATGGAGATCAAATGCGAAGGTGATTGACTTGAGTCCAAGTGGGAGATTGATAGATATAGGTGTCCTCTAAGCCAATCATAAGGCACCTATTTCAATCTGGTTCACTAATAAATGGCATTAAATTCATTATGTAGATTGGCATATTCATAATTGCACATAATGAAGTCTATGAATATGTGCAATAGTCATCAGATTATGATGAGATCATAATAATGAGACTGATGACTTATAAACACATATTCTCAATTGTTCCTAGTCGTAGGATGTTTGAGAAGGACATCAAATATCCAGTTAGACTAGTACAGGTTATTCCAGCTCATATGATGAGGGTGATTGATCTCATTAGTTACTAGTGTGGAGACACAATGGTAAACCTATGGTGCTCATTGGAGAATGAGTTCACTGAAATGATCCGACATGAATCGCCGAATGGTAATTTACCTGACTGTCAATCGGCTTGATTCATCGTCACAGTAGCGTGGTTAATCCTTGGACTTGAGACACCAAAGACACATTGTCGGTGGACTTTTGGACTTTGACCTTGACCTACGAATCCCTATCCACGGGATCTCTAATAGTCAAGGATCGGGTCCAGCGGAAGACCTTCGAAGGTGATTGTGTGTTCAATAAAGGATCGTTCACTCTCAGGTAACTGGAGAGAGAATGCTCTAGAGTAGATCCGCAGGAGTCTCTGGCCAGAGCAGAAACAATATCAGAAAAGTGGTTTTCGGATATTGTACAGCGGAGTCTGATTCAAGTGAGTTGACCATCTAGGGTTTGACAGTTGACCATATCCTAGGTTAACTCGAGAGCATTGTGCGAACGAAGGATTATAGCCACGCGGTAACTGTGGACGGACAGGTTCCATGAGCGGGTTGCTGAACCCCATTACCTTCCGGGATCATGCGGTGTTGCTTGGCACCCAACTTGATCAGAAGTCCGACCGAATTTACATGCGATGATAATTCGGTTGAGTAATTAGTTAATATCTAGATATTAATTGATTACATTAAGTCAATAACTAGTTATTGGACTTAACGGGCTGAAAACCGGACTGGTAAATGGGCCTAGAGGGTCATACGTAATAAGATTATCAGTCGGTGGTACATAAGTGGGATTTATATTAACTCGGGGACTTTTGTGAAAAGTCACGTCGACTTAATATATATACGCGCTGTTGAGAAACCCTGGGCCAAGCACCAGGATTTACCTTACTGGCCGTCATCCCCTCCTTTCTCTCTCCTCCTCTGGGCGTCCCGTTCGAGCCGCCAGAACAGCTTCCGTCTCTGCCGCGTGTGATTCCCGAAAGTCGGGAATTCCCGTCGGCAGGGTTTCGGCAATCGTTGCGGCGACGGATCTTCAGCGAGCGAGCTGAAACGGACGAGGGATCGAGGATGAACCACTGCGGAGGATCGCGTGGATACCACTGGATGCCGGACGCTTGTGCGGCTCGCGGCATCGCCTCGACGGAACCGAGACGGAAGTGGATTCGAATTCGCGCACGGTAATCAGATTCCAACCCATTTTTCGATTTGCGTTTTTCGTTTCGATTCGGATCAGCGGGCATCGGGTGGGTTTAATTTTTGTTCTTCGTTTCCGCTGCGTTCTTCGCGTCCCGCCCGGATCCCAACAGTTAGTGACATAGAAGTCAAGCTGAAAGGCTTGTGGAATGGTGACACCTTCAGGTGATAGGATAACAATGCCGATACCCTTACTGTTAGAGTTCAGAGCTCCGTCAAAATGCAGAGTCTACGTATCATCATTGATTTTGTTTATAGACATCAGTTCCTCATCCGGAAACTCTAAGCGGACGGGATTAAATCGAGGAAGAGGGTGATGAGCAAGATGTATTCTGATAGATTGGGGTTTGCGGCCTGACAGGGTGCCGTGAACCAGACGGTTGAGGGCTTCTGTGCCGTGGAGTGGAAATACGGAGACCTTCTATGGCTTGAGTAGGAGCTTGATAAGCAGCAGGGTGAACCACAGGGCTTGGCTCGGAAGGATGCAGAGGAGCTTTCCCTTTTAAGATTGATTGAATGGCGTCAAATTGACGGGGATCCACATGATTAGACAGAGCTCCCATGAGGGTAGCAAGATCAGAAGGATTATCGACAGAGGGCCCAGTCTGGTCTTGGGCTCTTTTAATAGTAGGATTAGAGATGACATGAATACGTGAATGATTGTCCAAATCCGGGTGATATTGACTGTAGATCGGATCATCATGATAGTAAGGGACATGCGCATCTCCCTCGTGAACAGATTGGAATTGATCGTGATAGTCGGAGATATAAGCGTCTCTTTCATCTTCAGAATAGGATGTACCATGAACCTGAGGGGCATAGGCATCTCCCTCGTACTCGACTAGGTCTTGTTGTTCAAAGGCAACCATGCCGACAGTTCTACTTGAACGTAGCATCATTGTATTGAGATGACAATTATTTCAATCAAGTTTTCATAGATTAACAACAAAGTGGATGCTTACGTTGTTTTGAAAGTTACTTGTTGGGTTAATTGAATTTTTAGACTCAAATTCTCTCAATGGGTAAGATCATAGTTTCAATTCAATTTCCACCGTTATGCTCTACGGCTTCACTCACAACGATATGACCAACTACCCGGGACTTCAAATGGTACAACCAGCCCGATGAACAACGAGGAGTTCTTTGCTTTTGAGGACTTACGGAGGACTTAACACCAACCAGTCCAATCTGACCGAGGGACCGACCCAGTTAGAGAGAGGTGAGGATGCCAAGAGAGGTGTTCCTAGAGGAGGGGGGTGAGCTCCGATGCAAATGACCTGTGCCCTGGATGGCCTCTAATATAGAATAAATAAATATAGGTAGCAAGAAGATCAATGATCCGAGTGCTAATGACCAACAGGGATGAGAGCTTGAATCGCGTCGCTGTTCACCGACGCTATTCAAAACAGTAATCCCTCCTGTTCACAGAAGCTCGGGCAGCAAGGAGGATAAAGGGGCACTAAATCGCATCTTGCTAGGGCGACGCGCTTAATGAAACGCGTCTCCATGTACAGACGCGCTTTAGGTCCCAAAAGCAACAAATAAGAAGCAAGATCAAGGGCAATCCACTCTTCAAACAACAAGATGACTAAGAAATCAACTGCTCATGCGACGACAATTTGAACATATAGACCAATCATGCAACACATGGATATCAATCCGAACAAACACACTTTCTAATACCACTTCTCAAGGCAATCAAAGGAGGGCAAAATTTTGCCACAAGGGGGTGTGCACGAGGTGCACGTGGGGATAACAGTCAAATAACGAACCAACAAACCATCAAACGTGTCCGAGGGACACAAGCGGTGCACCGAGGGTGCCTAATGGAATCAACAAGAGTAAAAAGGAGAGAAACGGCAAGACAAGTCCCACCGTGATCGTCTAAAAGCTGTAGTGCTAAAAAAGAGTGTGTGTTCATCATGTTATCATGTGTTTACTATGATTAACAATATGAAAATAATTGTGATCGCCAGAAACTGATGGTTTCAAAGGAAAGGTGATCACTTACCAACCTTGCAAACTGGGAGAATGTGGGGACTTTTGTTCCTCTCTTTCGGCCGGCCAAAAGAAAAGAGCCTTCTCTTTCTTTATTCTTATTCTTTTTTTGTACCTTGCACAAAAAAATCAAATAAACAAAAAATCTATGATTAGAATTAAAATAGTGTATTATCTATTCTAATTAAGAATCTAAACATGCAACTAAACTAAAAAGACTCACTTTTTGTGTTCTTTTAAACCCCTTTAAGGAGTGTAGGTTTGGAAATCATGAAGTGAGTGTGTGAGATGAATTGATGCAATGAAAAAAAACTATATGAAAAAGAAACTAGAGAGGAAATTGGTTGGTTTGGCCCCTTGAAAGCCTTGATCTTCTTGAGCTTCAATGGTGGAAGAGGATGAAGGAACAAGAACTCCTTCTTGTTATCTACGTTTTTCTCCCTTGGGGACCTTCAAACACCTTGTAGAGAGCTCCGAATCCTCTAAAAATCAACCACTTTTAAAGATCAATGTCCTGTCGTACATTTTTGAAGGAAAAAAAAAATGCACTTAATCTTGATTTTTTTATTTAGATTTGTTATTTGTGCGCTCTATCTGACTCAATCAGATGATTGCGTAATTCTTCGACCCGTTCCCGCTACCCATAAATGGAATAGCGTTAATTACATCCTCCTAAGAGGAAAATCCTTAATTAATTGTCAGAAGAATAGAATAACACCCTTTGAAATGATATAAGAAAGATATACAAGATTGCATTTGACAAATGAATGAATTTCAGTTTTTATTTGAGAAGAAAGCTTATTTTTTAGTTTAAAGTTGAGTCTGCACAAGACTTGATTGATTTTTATTGATGGATGATGATAAGAGACATTTTTTAGTATTTTTTAGATTGATTTATGGGGATGCATTGAAGATTTATTTGAATTTTTTATGTTTGGAAGAGAATATGAAGTTGAGTCTGCGCAAGGATGCGCAGACTCATTTGTTACCAATGAGAATGTTTATACTTATTTTGATTTTTGATTTGTGAGGAGAGTGAAAACCTTTTTTATGGTGTTTTGATTGAAGTGGATGACATTTTTTATCAAGGGAGTCAAATAAACATTTTTTATTGTGTTTTTTCAGTTTTGAAGTGAAGAGATTTTAGATTTGATTTGTAAGATATGGAAAGGTGTTTTTTATATTTTCTTATTTGATTTGAGTGGAATATGCTTCAAAGGTTTATGTTTTTTATGTTTTGAATTTGTAGGCTTTTAGAGAATGAGTAAGGTTGAAGTGAGGCTTCTTTTAGGTATTTTTTATGTTTTGCAAAAAGACAAATCTGAGTTTTATTTTGATTTATAGAAAGTATTTTATTTTTATCTCGCGGTTTTTTGATTCAATTTTAAAGGAATTAGAATTGAAATATTTGGATTTTAGCAATTAGGGGTAGAGTCTGCGCTGTGTAGCGCAGACTCACCTGTCACAGGCCTATTTTTCAGTTTTTTAGGTAATTTTTAGGGAAAAGTTATCATTTTTGTTTAGGTTTTGATTTGTGAAAAATATATGTTTTATTCTTAAGAGTTTGATTTGATTTGATGGAATTTTAATAGCCAAAATACCAGATTTTAGGAATTTTAAGGTTGAGTCTGTGCTATAGAGTGCAGACTCATTGTTTATCAAAGTGTTTAGTATTTTTTATATTTTTTGTGAAAGGAGTTTTAAGCTTTTATTTAGGTTTTTGACTTATATGAAGTATAAAGTTTTTATGTAATTTTTTGGATTTCAGTTGAAGGGAAATTAAGGTCAAAAAGACCAAATTTGGGATTTCAGGGTTGAGTCTGTGCTGGGTAGCGCAGACTCATTTGTCACTAAAGTGTTTTGAGTTGTTCATACAGTTTTTCAAGAACAAGTTGGTTTTTTTATTTGATATTCTGATAGATAAGAATAAACTTTATTTTTAGAGGGTTTTAGATCATCTTTTAGTGGTCGGGAGGTTAATTTTTTATTTTTTGTGAATTTCAAGGCTGAGCCTGCGCCAAGATGCGCAGACTCAAGTCTGAACTTTGGATTTTTTGATTATGAGTTATTTTATTGGATTTTTAGTGGGATAACTTGATTTTATGTTTTGTTTGATGATTATTTACAGATTTGGAACTGCGGACATGATTTGGGGTCCAAGAGATGAGGTTTTGGCCTTGGGATTGATGCGCAGACTCAAGTTCAAAGAGTATTTGAGCAAGATTCTTGAAAAGATGGAACCTCCTGAGGTTGAGGGGAATTCCAAGGGTTTCAAAGAGCTGGGGAGCTTCAAATATCAATGAGACAAGAAAAAATGAGTTTGAGTCTGCGCAAGGGGTGCACAGACTCAGCTGAACTTGTAATTTTTGGTTATTTTGAAGGGATTTGGATCCTTTTTGTAGATGGATGTTTATTTAAATGAAATGGAGTGTTTGATATATGATTGTGAGGGATTTGAGTAATTTGATTTATTGTTTAGTTGATTTTTTCATTGGAAATGAGCTTATGAAAGTTGTGCAGACTCAACTTAAGTTTGAAATTTTGTGTTTATTTAAAATAGAAGATGGCTATCTTAAACCTTTTTTGAATGAATTAACTTTAATTATTCGAATTACTTGAACCATAAATGGGTGTATCAGCCCATGCAAGGACTCTTTTGACAGCTTTGAGTTGAGTCTGCGCAAGGGCGCGCAGACTCAGAACAGTGGCGCAGACTCAAGTCTGAAATTTGATTTTTGAGTTTCTTGCACAGTTCAAGCTGCAATTAAATCCATCAAGGGGTTAGTTTCGACCATTAAAGTTAGAATATGAAATTCGGAGTGGAGAAAAACAGATTGTACCCTATTCCCAATTGAATTTCCATGGTTATAGGTGCGCAGACTCAAAATCTGAATATAATTTCAGGTTTATACCTCTTTCAACTTGAAGTGATCCAAGAATCATCACAAATTTGGGGAAGATAACACTGAGAAATCTCAGAAGTTGAGTATGGCTACATGAGGCCTTTTCAAAGAGTGGTTCTTGTGTGGATTTCTTCAAATGACATGATTTCTTCATGTTTATCTCATTCTTCTTGGGTCACTTTTAAAGCATTAAAAGTATTCAATATAGTGATTCCAAGTTGAATTTCAACCTTTCATTAGGAAAATCCAATGAAAAGGTTTAAGATCTTCATGAAGGATCATGACATGAATAGACCCAAAAGACCAACTCCCTTAAAGGGATATGTAATGGCTAATGGACCATAGGGATGTCTATAAAGGGGGGCGTGCCGAGCATCCAACCACTCACCTAATGGGTGCCCTTAATGCTTTTAAGATGTAAGAAAAACCTACAAGGGGTAATCCAAAGCATCTCTACATTTGGGGAGCAAGGAACTCTACCACTTTCCCTAGAGGATCACATGTAGCCATGAACCATGGAGGTGGCTATAAAGGGGGGCGTGCCGAGCATCCAACCACTCACCCAAAGGGTGCCCTTAATGCCTTCAAAATGAAAGGGTTTTCCACAGGGAATCACCCAATCCATTTCTACATTTGGGGAGCAAGGAACTCTACCAACTTATTGGGACTTCGGGACACATCATCTAAATGAACCCATAGAAATGGGAACACAAGAATGATGTTTTTTGTATGAGGGCCCTTGATGGGTTACCCAACATTAGATTGTTGGCACCCTTAGATCGGGACATCCTGGGAAAACATCGAAAAACATTTAAAATCTTAAAACCATATGGCAAAATTTCGGTTGAAGCATTAAGGGCTTAAAAACCCAAAGTCCAAGCCATTTAGGACCTTCATTGGGCTTCAAAAGGACAGCCCTAGGTCCAAGGAACATTTGAACAGCTTGGGGGAGGATCAAAGAATCACCTTAAGCCCAAAAACCAACTTGGAAGAGGCGCAGACTCAAAACCTGCAACTGGCGTTGAGTCTGCGCAGGGAGGCGCAAACTCAGCACTGTAGCACCTGCAAGCGCCAGATTCAGGCTAAAACCCAGATTTTCGGTAAAAAATGGGTTTAAAACTATCCCAAATGATAGAAAATAAGGTATAAAAGGTACAAGGCCTAAAATATTTATTTAAAATATATTTTAGATGTATTTCTTTAGGAAAATATCATGAAAACTTGAATATGAACATAAGAGAAACTTAGGCATACTTTTTATCTTTTCCTTGGATCTCTCCTTCTTGGCTTCATGTTAGAGGGTTTCTACCTAAAGAAGCTCATCCTCAACTAGTGAGGGAACCTCTTTGAGAACTTCTAGGGCCTAAACCCTTAGCCATTAAAGGAAAAAATCTAAACAAAACTCATTCGGTTCCAATATAAAAACAAAAACTTAGATCTTAATATATATATGAAACTTAGGGGATTTCTCTTGATGTTTGGCCTTGGGGGAACATCATCCATGGAGGGTATGTGCTCCTAAGGGTCATGGAAGGTCAAGCCACCTTGAGAAACCCCAAAACCAAAGACAAATAAATGGAAAAATCAGTTTTCAGGAAATCTGGACAGCAAAGCACATTTCGTGCCATATCTCCATATTTAGGGGATTCTAAGGCTTGAGGAGACAATTTCTATAAACTAGAAAGGCCCCTCTACCATCCCCATACGAAAAACATATGCCTTATGAAGGAAAAAATGCCATAAAAGCAAGATAACCAGCAGATTCACAAAACAAAGTCAGAAAATCTGAACTTTGTATTTCATTGCTTTCAATTACTATGGATGAACATCAAGGGGGAGATAGAAGTTTCTATGAACATCAAAATATAAGAAAGCAAGGAGACAGAAATAAACCCCTTCTTCACCCCCACTCTACCTTGGAGAGGGGATGAGAAAAGAGAATGGCTCTTGAAGCCTATAATCTTGCTCTCTTCTTCTCTAGCACTCTTCCTTTTTTTCTCTCTTCTTTTTTCCTTCTTTTTTCTCTCTTAGGATGCAGGAAATGGAGGGTAAGGAGGAGGGAGACGTGCTCCTCCAAGCTCTCTCACTTTTCTTCTTCTCTTTTTTATTTTTTGGGATTTTTGTCTCCAACTTTTTCTTGTAGAAGATGGGGGTTCTTTTATAGATAAAGTTGGGTTACTTTTGGGGGGTAGATTAGGCATCAATTAGCTTTGGATTAGGGATAAGAAACTCCTCTTGAGAGCCCTCCAATGAGGCCACAACACTTGGAGAATCATGATTGGCTTCTCATTTTGCTTTTCACCTACCCTCTTCTAAAAGAATATTGAGGGGTGGATCACTTGCTTTTCTTCTTATCCTCCTTTAGGCAGATTTGACCATGGGCCAAAGGGATAAGAATAAGCCATGGGGGGGACCATTTGGGCCCTTTTGAAGGCTGCCACAAAATTGGGCTTTGGCCTTTACTTTTTAGGCCTAAATTGGCCATATTGGGCTTCTTTTGCTTGAAATAATGGGCCTAGGCCTGCCCCCTTGGATTTCTTCATCATTTGGGCTGAAAGTAACCCCTTTTTGATTCTTTTGGCTTGCGAAATTGGGTTTAGCTGCTGCCCCTTAAATTTTCTTCATTTGGGCCTTCTTGGACAATCTTTGCACAATTGTTTGGACCTCCTTTGCTTGGGATAATGGGCCTAGTTGTACCATTGGATTTCTTCATCATTTGGGCCCTAGAGTGGCCCCTTTTTTGATTCATTTGGCTTGTAAAATAGACATGACTGCTGTCCATTAATTCTTCTTCACTTGAACTTTCTTTGAAAAATTGCTTAGACCTTTCTTGCTTGAATTTATGGGCTCGGTTCTTCCTTTTAATTTTCTTTGATTTGGGCCTTCTTTGTTGATCTTTAGTCTCTTTTTTTTGTTCAATTTTTGGGTGACAACATGTCCATATATATTTATAAGAAGTAATTTTAGGGTATTTGGTCTTCAAAAGGACTCTCCCGCGGCTTGAACTTGCTCTGAACGATCATAATGAAAATTGGAAACCCTTCCAACCTTGGGAACATGATTATCTCGGCCAAATTTTGCTTATCAGGAAACTCTTAAAACACGTCGCTCAAGGGGGACGCCTTTTAGTTCATTAATACAGCCAAATCAGAAATAAATCCGGAAAGGAAAACAGAAAATAATTCGGAAACATGAAAGGTGCCGTGTACACGTGACATACTTTAGATAAATTAGGAAATTAACCAGAATTAGAAATAGTAAACCTAAGCGGATTAGGACTCAAAAGGCGTCGTGTGAGGGCGACACTATTCAACTAAATCCTCTTAAATTTACAATTTTCAATTCCGAATTGATTTCTACTAAGAATCTAAATGGCGTCGTGTATACACGACGTGATTCAACAAATTTCGAGAAAATCAATAAAAATTAATTAATGATTAAATATTAGACCATTTTTGGGCATTATCATTGTGACATGAAATTTACTCAATATGATGTAAAAATTAGCGTGTCTACAGCTGCCCTATCTTGGCATTGACTTTGCAAGGGAGTGAAATATACTGAAAAGGTGATGTCAAGGTGTGATGTGACATGCTCTTAACATCATATGATATGAATCTTTCTCAAAACAACCAGTGAGGATAACTCAAAGGGATCAATAGAATCAATCTTATCTGGATGAGGGATACAAAGGAAACAAAAGGTCAATCAACTTCCGCGATTGAGAAGTACCCTAGGTCACAAACCCTACATGTTTCGTCATGAAGAGCGGTTACTAGCCAATGTGGAAGTGTTGCAATCATGACGGATCTTAAAAGGATCCGTATTCCTATAGATCCGTATTCTCGATACATAAAATGCTTCTCCAAAATCCTTTATGGAGAAGTTTTTTAGACAGCCAAAACTTTACTGATGACATCATCCCTACATCATTCCCAATGAGTAGGATGTTGTCAATGTAAAGGAATAGGAACGTGATTGTGCTCTCACTGTTTTTCCTGTACACACAAGGCTCATCTTTATTCTTAATGAAGCCATAAGTTCGCCTCATCAAACCTTATGTTCCAACTCTGAGAAGCTTGCTTCAGTCCATAAATGGACCTTTGGAACTTGCATACCATATTTGGAGATTCTTTTGATGTGAAGTCCTCTGCTTGTATCATATACACCTCTTCCTCAAGATTTCTATTGAGAAAGGTTGTCTTCACATCTATCTGCCATATTTCATAATCATGGTATGCAGCAATGACGAGAAGAATTCTGATAGACTTAATCATGGCAACGGGTGAAAAGGTCTCGTCATAGTCAATACCTTGCCTTTGGCGATAGCCTTTCACCACTAATCTTGTCTTATAAGCCTCAGTTCGTCTATCTGCACCGATCTTTTTTTTAAAGATCCACTTGCAACGGATCGGTACTGATGTAGTCGAAGCTATCAAGACCGGGTTCCGAGGCTGGAACCCGAAGTTGGGATCCGAAGCTGGATCGGATCCAAGAAGATGCCCAACGGGGATCCGGAATGCGGCGAAGGCGGAGACGTGGCCGAAGATCCGAAGCCGAGGGTCGCCCGGTCGGATGTGGGCTAGCCTCTGAAAAGCGCGGCCGAAGTCCCTCTGGTCGAAGGGCAGCCGGAGCGGAGCCGAGGCGCCTTCGAGCGAGGAGGACCAGCCAACGAATGGCGTCGAGACCGGAGGAAGAAGCCCGAGGTCGGCGGCCGAGACCGACTTGGAAAGGTCAGCGAAGATTCAAATCGGGCCCCTGCAGGAGGGAAAGAAGAAGAAGAACCAGTCAGTAGGAGTCCCGGACTTCGGCCCTTAGGAACCCCCTCCGACGGTTAAGTTAGCTTCTGAAGATGATTCGATTCAGAAGTCAAAGAGGTGGAAGAAGCGGCTTTAATGCTTTTTGGACTGTAGTCCTTAAGGGTCACGAAGACATACCTTTGGCAATAAATAGCGGTGTATTTATAGCGGAGGATAGAGGATGCTTAACGGTGGTAGCCGATATAGGACTATGTTCTGGGTTTATTGGTAAACCGCCATAGTGCCTAGTCCTCCCACCGGAGTGGGCCGGATACGGCTATTGGGCCGAAGGGGGTTGGGCCGCTGATGGGCTGAAGCCTACTGGGCCTGATGGATATAGGTGTCCTCTAAGCCAATCATAAGGCACCTATTTCAATCTGGTTCACTAATAAATGGCATTAAATTCATTATGTATATTGGCATATTTTTGCGCATAATGAAGTCCATGAATATGTGCAATAGTCATCAGATTATGATGAGATCATAATAATGAGACTGATGACTTATAAACACATATTCTTAATTGTTCCTAGTCGTAAGATGTTTGAGAAGGACATCAAACATCTAGTTAGACTAGTACAGGTTATTCCAGCTCATATGATGAGGGTGACCGATCTCGTTAGTTACTAGTGTGGAGACACAATGGTAAACCTGTAGGTGCTCATTGGAGAATGAGTTCACTGAACTGATCCGACATGAATCGCCGAATGGTAATTTACCTGACTGTCAATCGGCTTGATTCATCGTCACAGTAGCGTGGTTGATCCTTGGACTTGAGACACCAAAGACACATTGTCGGTGGACTTTTGGACTTTGACCTTGACCTACGAATCCCTATCCACGGGATCTCAAATAGTCAAGGATCGGGTCCAGCGGAAGACCTTCGAAGGTGATTGTGTGTTCAATAAAGGATCGTTCGCTCTCAGGTAACTGGAGAGAGAATGCTCTAGAGTAGATCCGCAGGAGTCTCTGGCCAGAGCAGAAACAATATCAGAAAAGTGGTTTTCGGATATTGTACAGCGGAGTCTGATTCAAGTGAGTTAACAATCTAGGGTTTGACAGTTGACCATACCCTAGGTTAACTCGAGAGCATTGTGCGAACGAAGGATTATAGCCACGTGGTAACTGTGGACGGACAGGTTCCATGAGTGGGTTGCTGAACCCCATTACCTTCCGGGATCATGCGGTGTTGCTTGGCACCCAACTTGATCAGAAGTCCGACCGAATTTACATGCGATGTCAATTCGGTTAAGTAATTAGTTAATATCTAGATATTAATTAATTACTATAAGTCAATAACTAGTTATTGGACTTAACGGGCTGAAAACCGGACTGGTAAATGGGCCTAGAGGGTCACACGCAATAAGATTCTCAGTCGGTGGTACATAAGTGGGATTTATATTAACTCGGGGACTTTTGTGAAAAGTCGCGCCAACTTAATATATATACACGCTGTTGGGCCAAGCTCCAGGATTTCCCTTGTTGGCCGTCATCCCCCCTTTTCTCTCCTCCTCTGGGCGTCCCGTTCGGCGCGCTAGAACAGCTTCCGTCTCCGCCGCGTGTGATTCCCGAAAGTCGGGAATTCCCGTCGGCGGGATTTCCGCAATCGTTGCTGTGACGGATCTTCAGCGAGCGAGCTGAAACGGACGAGGGATCGAGGACGAACCACCGCGGAGGATCGCGTGGATACCGCTGGAGGCCGGATGCTTGTGCGGCTCGCGGCATCGCCTCGACGGAACCGAGACGGAAGCGGATTCGAATCCGCACACGGTAATCAGATTCGAACTCGGTTTTTCGGTTTGAGTTTTTCATTCCGAATCGGATCAGCGGGTATCGAGCGGGATTAATTTTTGTTCTTCGTTTACGCTGCGTTCTTCGCGTCCCGCCCGGATCCCAACAGTGGTATCAGAGCCAGGTTTCGCTCTGATCCGCTCCGGAACGATAAAATTATTATTATAAATTATTTCATGCATAAATTCATATTTCCTCATAGATATTGTTCATGGGAGAACTTAGAATTTCGAATTTAATTTTTCTGTGCGAAAAAAAAAAAACGAAAATTTTTTGGGGTTTCATCGCGTTCTTCATGGTGATGAAGAACCGGATTTGTGGGCTTCAAAAGGGGATTAATGATGGTTGGACCATCTCTGTGGGTTTGCTGGTATGACCAGCTACCCCACGCCATCCCTGGAAAATTTCCATGGCAGCCGGTGGAGCTTTTCTTCCCATAATTTTCAAGAGTTGAAAAGGGATTGAGGAAAAGCTGAAATCTGCGAAAATGCACAAATCGCCAGCTTTGGAGGTTCACCGGCGGTGAAGGAGTCGCCGTCCGGCCACCACCGGCGGGGGAAATGTAAGGGGTAACATCCCTCTGTAATTTCCGGCCACCCTCGCGGCCGGCGGCGGCGGCGCCCAAAACAGGCTTGAAACAGGGCCAAAAACCCTAAACAGGGCTGCTGCAGGCCGGCCGAACTGCTGGAAACGGGCTGGACCGGCCGGTCCCGCGCCAGGCCGGCCCGGCCGGCCCAGGCGCTCGACCTGGCTGGGCCAGGTCGCGCCTGGGTCCGGCCCTGGCCCAGCCCGGGCGCAGCTGGGGCTCGTCCTGGCTCGGCCAGGTGCCCGGGCCCGAGCCAGGTGTCCCCTGGCTCGAGCCAGACGAGCCAGGTCTGAACCTGGCTCGTCTGGCTCGAGCTAGGGGGGGGGCCATTAAGCCCTGATTGGGCCCAATTAAGTCAATTTTGGCCCAATTAACCCCAAAAACCCCTTATTTAATTAAAAATCACATCCTATTTAACTTGACATTCAAATTAATAATGTTTAAAATTGTTTTAAACATTAAATTAATTATTTTGAGTTAAAAGGGGAGAGATAATTAAGATATGATCTTAATTATGGATTATTATTTTAATCAAACCTTTTGTGGGGTTTATTAAGATATGATCTTAATAGTTAATTGCTTTTAACTAAATAAGATAGGATCTTAATGATTTTAATTAATTAATTAAATGAGTTATAATTGAGATATGATCTTAATTATAAATAACTTTTAATTAGTTAATTAAAGGGGTTTATATTTAAGATATGATCTTAAATACATATAACAAATGTTGTTATTTATTTAAAATGGGATCTTAATTAATAATTGACAATTGTTGTCATTAATAATTAAGATAATGTTTTTAATCTTAATTAACAATTGTTGTTAATTTATATTTAAGATTTGATCTTAAAACTTATATTAACAACATTTGTTATTTGATTATTAAGTAGTGACTTAAATTTTAATTATCAAATGTTGTTAATTAATTTTAGTCAATTGATTAGATTATTTTAATTTCTTAACAATTGTTGTTATGAAATTAAGTATTTGATTAAGGGACACTTAATAAAAGTTATTAAGTGTTTTATTAAGTTTTAATAATAGTTATTAAAGAGTTAATTGTTTTTTGAGAATTAACCTTAATAAAAGTTATTGAGGATTAATCATTGCTTACTAATAGTTATTAAGCTAATTAATATTCTCAAGGGTCCCTTAATTAGATTTTGAAGATCTAATCTACTTAATAATTAATCTTTTAATAAATGTTATTCAGAGATTATTTAAGTCTAATTGTTAGACTATTTTAATTAGAAATGTTCTAATTATTATTTTTTAATAATTGTTATTGAGAAATATGATTTAATTAAGGGGTTTTAACAAGGAGTTGTTAAGGGGTTAACAATAAGAGTTGAAAATTCTTTTATAAATGTTATTTAGGATTTTTTTAATTCTATCTAAATGTTAGATTGTTTCGCATTAATAATTGTTATTAATGTGATTTAATATTAATTTAAGTGTTAGATTAATTAATTTAGAATTGTTCTAAATACTGCATGGAATATTTTAGAATTTTAATTTTAGCTTTGTGTGCACATGTTGATGTGTTTAATGCTTTAAATTAGATTTAATTGCATGCTAGAAAATAAGATTTTCGAAAAATTCAAATTTTCCAATTTTGATTGGAACCTAGGTTTTAAGAAAGCCAAAATTATTATATTTTCAAAATTTTAGCCTTCATGTGATGTGTTTTATCATGTGTGGATGGTTAAAATTTGTGGTGGTCATGGACATGCACTTAGTTAAATTTCATATCATGTGATGGTGTGTGATTTTGTGGATTATTATGGAATGTGAATGTTCATTAATTAAGTGTTAATTAATGAGGCTTGTGTGCCTCCCTCTCTCCATTCCATTGTAATTCTATCCTCCTCCATTATTGTACTCGGCCATAAGGCTTTCTCTTACAATTTATTTGTATTTGAAATTGTTTCAAAATATATAATATTTGTATTTGATCGCGCCGGTCGAGGAGAGGCGAGGATGATCCACAAATGCAACCAGGAAGGCGACAGGAGATGAGATCACCAGTGGCTATGCGTTTGCCTGTTTAGATTATATAAGTGTTATATAGTTTTGGTGATTAATTGTTTGGCTCCAGTTAATCACCGTGCTGTCTATGACCACATAATGAACATGTATGGATGATGCATGCTTTTAGTTATTGATTATGAATCGATTGCTAATATCTAGGTATAGTTAAATATATTCGATATATTTATAATCTATCACCTAGGATGAGACCAACTTAATATAAACAAAACCTTCAACATAAAGTCTAAGCCGGAGCGCGAGTCATTGAGAATGTAATGTGTGGCTCTCCATCAATATAGTTCTTAGAACTCGATTCAGTGATGACAGTTTCTACGTGTTTACCCGAGATCTGCCACCATCTGATGAAAGGACTATTAACTATGGCATTATGATGCCTTGAGATTGGAATAGAGGAACGGTGTAGCTATCCTCGTGTTTACTCGGGAGCTGCATTCTTACTCTACTCTGTCGTGTATTGATGGTAAAACTTAGATCAGGTATAATGGTCTACTGTGTTTACCCGGGACCATTAAAGACCTGGGAGCCGAAATAAGATAGGATATTGCAAGGAGTTGCAATTACCATGAGATGGTTGCTTTAAGATAATGGTATGATACTATGTGTTTACCCGAGGTCATACTGTGATTCTTAGAGATTCTGATCCTCACTAGAAGACCGTCGAAGTCTTTCGTTCTGTATACCTGAAGGTTATACAGTCCGTCGAAAAATAGTGGGAAATAATTCAAGATAAAAGACCATAATTGAATTATCAGAACTATCTGCTTAAATCACGTTATTTCCTTCGATCACTAATATGTCGTCTATTCGAGATTTTGGCATGTTGGATACCGATACTTCTCATACTCAGATTGACTAGAAAACTCTGAAGAATGTCTTCAGGGCCAAGTGAAAGTCACTATCCTAATCAGATATCATGAATCCTCTTACTTGGATAGACCAAGGTGAAGAGGTGCTCATGGTATGCCTTATTGAAAGGCAATGATTATCATGAAATCTCTTATTTGGATAGACCAAGATGAAGAGATATTTATGATGTGCCTTTGAGAAAGGCAAGTGGTAAGATTTTAAACGATCGAACCTACACCTGAAAGGATAAAGAAAAGTCAGCTGAGATAGAGAAGTAGCAGTTCTCCCACTGCAACCAATATAAGGATACTGGTAAAGGTAAAAATAATATGGAACTTGAAAGAAGTTTCATGTATTCTTATTATTGACTTTTGCATGTCTATTGGAGAGTTAGCGTATCCAATATGAGATATTGGAAATGATTCTCAGAGCTACGATAATGTGCAGACTTAGACAAGCAAAAGGAAATCGAGAAAATGTAAGTATCGAGTTAGACTCAACTATTGTTCATGATATTCATAGATTACTGTTAGACAGTAAATCTTTGTATATCTATAGGAGTCAAATATGAAACTAAATAATTGTTATTTAGTTGCATAAGAAATCAAGAATAACATTGATTGAAAAGAATAATAGTTGTTCGAATCAGTCAATGCACTATAGATTCTTGAAGTGACATTTCATGTGATGAATGTTCACAAGTCTCGTATAGAAATGAACTGTGTGAGTCCTGATTATCTATGGTATTGTACATAGGGATGTATAATAAGAAATCATTGATGCTGATGCATATTGATGTAACCAGCTCAAAGGCCAAAGATAATCACTACTATTGACTTACCTTATAGTTCACTCTTGGAATGATTCGACTGTATGTACTTACTGAAGTACAAGGCGAATACATCTGAGAGATTAAGATGTAAGATCAATATGAAGTATTAGAATTTTTGATTTGATCAAAGAAACTAATACTTAGGTATATAATTCATATAAATCATTAAGAGGATAATTGTATCCTCGCTCGATTGATCCTCATTATACATCATAGCAATATGATAGAATGAGGAATTCACCTTATTAAGATATGGTGTAATACATAATAAGATTTGTCTAATTCTTGTCCTTTTGAACATGAGTATGAACATTAGATGTCCATACTTTAAAGATGGTTCCAAATTAGTCAGTGTGTGTCCATATAAGTTATGGAAACCAAATAATTCATATGAGATGTGAATTATGAACAAACCTGATTTAAAAGTCAGATGTTATCGCGATGTGAATTTGTAAATGTCTAAAGAGTTTGGACATTACAGTTATTAGCCAGACGATAATGAAATAATTGTCGTTCTGAAAGCTATCTTCTATGAAGAGGAATAGGTCCTCAAAGAAGACAGTGGGAGCTGATAAAACTAGAAGATGTTCTAGATTCATAAGTTAACATAAGATTATTAGATAATCTTTAGTTGTTTGGAACCACTCATGACACATCAGAGAGCTTCATAAATTTTTGAGATTCTCTCAGTGACTAAAAGGATATATTTGGCATATCTGATTTAGCAAGATGTGAGGAGCTCAAAATAGATTATGATCTAAAATCTATGATAATGATGCTTTCTGTCATTACAACTTTGAGATTGATAAGTTTATTAGAATTCTATTTGTCAATACTGCCTATCATGAGATGATGACAGATGTATATTAAAACGTCCTCTCAATGTGATTGAGGTAAAGATATATATGATACACCTTTAAAGCTTTTAGAATATCCAAGAAGCAAGTTATGATTTCAAATTTTTTTTGAATCAAACTGAAACTTCCTAAGTTGTAGTAAAAGCTTTGACTTAATGGTCAAATATTATGTGATCGTTAAGAATGATCACGGATTGTGTGTGTTTAAAGAGGACAGTGGGAGCACAGTCGTTTTAATAATGCTTTATGATGATAACATCAAAGTCATTAAGAATGACTTTAGGATGTTACTATTAGTGAAAGCATTGTTGACCATGTTTTCCTCCATAATAAGTTTAGTTATATCCCCCGTATTGGAAATATGAATCTATTAAGATAGATTGGTGGGGATATTATATTGACCTGTGTGTCAAGATGTTTTGGCATAAATTTCATAACAAATCTCAATTGTTGATATATGAATTTTATTCCTTTAAAGAAAAGGTTCCTTAAAGGATACATGAGTGAAATGCATCATTAAACACTTGAGAAGTGCTAAGGATGCATTCACGTATATGGAGAGAATGATTTGAAACTATGAGGTCACACTGACTCAAATTTCAAGTCAAATAATGGATTCAACCTTCTAAGTAGAAAGGAATGGATTGGAATGGTTCCAATCCAGAACTTGATGTTAAGGAGACGACATAAACAAGTGATACTGTTATTAGAACAGTACGGATGAAAAGGTTCATCTCTGAACTAAATGTAGTTTTAAAAGGTCTCTGATACCATCCTATCGTTATAGGACAACAGTGGGAGCAATGAATTGTGAGATCGAGCCATAGTCTCTTCAGAAGTTACAGAACATTCTGAGGCTCTTTCACAGGTTCAGAGACAAAGAATTAAGAGGAAATAAGGTAATGGAAATATTCTATCTGTAGATAATTTAGCAGATCCCTGACCAAGTCTTAGTCATAGACTTTATGTAAGCATCACCTAGATTTGATGGAGATCAAATGCGAAAGTGATTGACTTGAGTCCAAGTGGGAGATTGATGGATATAGGTGTCCTCTAAGCCAATCATAAGGCACCTATTTCAATCTGGTTCACTAATAAATAGCATTAAATTCATTATGTAGATTGGCATATTCATAATTGCGCATAATGAAGTCTATGAATATGTGCAATAGTCATCAGATTATGATGAGATCATAATAATGAGACTGATGACTTATAAACACATATTCTCAATTGTTCCTAGTCGTAGGATGTTTGAGAAAGACATCAAACATCCGGTTAGACTAGTACAGGTTATTCCAGCTCATATGATGAGGGTGATTGATCTCATTAGTTACTAGTGTGGAGACACAATGGTAAACCTATGGTGCTCATTGGAGAATGAGTTCACTGAAATGATCCGACATGAATCGCCGAATGGTAATTTACCTGACTGTCAATCGGCTTGATTCATCGTCACAGTAGCGTGGTTGATCCTTGGACTCGAGACACCAAAGACACCTTGTCGGTGGACTTCTGGACTTTGACCATGACTTACGAATCCCTATCCACGGGATCTTAAATAGTCAAGGATCGGGTCCAGCGGAAGACCTTCGAAGATGATTGTGTGTTCAATAAAGGATCGTTCGCTCTCAGGTAACTGGAGAGAGAATGCTCTAGAGTAGATCTGCAGGAGTCTCTGGCTAGAGCAGAAACAATATCAGAAAAGTGGTTTTCGGATATTGTACAGCGGAGTCTGATTCGAGTGAGTTAACAATCTAGGGTTTGACAGTTGACCATACCCTAGGTTAACTCGAGAGCATTGTGCGAACGAAGGATTATAGCCACGTGGTAACTGTGGACGGACAGGTTCCATGAGTGGGTTGCTGAACCCCATTACCTTCCGGGATCATGCGGTGTTGCTTGGCACCCAACTTGATCAGAAGTCCGACTGAATTTACATGCGATGTCAATTCGGTTAGGTAATTAGTTAATATCTAGATATTAATTAATTACTATAAGTCAATAACTAGTTATTGGACTTAACGGGGTGAAAACCGGACTGGTAAATGGGCCTAGAGGGTCACACGCAATAAGATTCTCAGTCGGTGGTACATAAGTGGGATTTATATTAACTCGGGGACTTTTGTGAAAAGTCGTGCCGACTTAATATATATACACGCTGTTGAGAAACCCTGGGCCAAGTTCCAGGATTTTCCTTTATGGCTGTCATCCCTCCTTTCTCTCTCCTCCTCTGGGCGTCCCGTTCGGCGCGCTAGAACAGCTTCCGTCTCCGCCGCGTGTGATTCCCGAAAGTCGGGAATTCCCGTCGGCGGGATTTCCGCAATCGTTGCGGTGACGGATCTTCAGCGAGCGAGCTGAAACGGACGAGGGATCGATGATGAACCACCGCGGAGGATCGCGTGGATACCGTTGGAGGTCGGACGCTTGTGCGGCTCGCGGCATCGTCTGGACGGAACCGAGACGGAAGCGGATTCCAATCCGCGCACGGTAATCAGATTCGAACTCGATTTTTCGGTTTGAATTTTTCATTCCGAATCGGATCAGCAGGTATCGAGCGAGATTAATTTTTGTTCTTCGTTTCCGCTGCGTTCTTCGCGTCCCGCCCGGATCCCAACAGGGCCGAGGGCTGCTGAGCCGCTAACGGGCCGAAGGCTAATGGGCCGCTGACGGGCCGAAGAGCACTGGACTGCTTACTGGGCCGAGGGCCGCTGGGGCGCTAACGGGCCGAAGGCTGCCAGGGGGCCTTTTACTGCTGCTGTTGGGCTGATCACAGTGTTGGGCTTGCTTTAATGGGCCGAATCGGATTCTGCCTCATCACATAGCCCCCCACTCTTGTCTTCCTCAGATTTGAGATGGCGAGAGTATAGTCTGAAGCCTCCTCGGGGAATAACGTAACAGACGCTATCCGGGGCTTTCTGTTTTGTTAAGAAGAGGCGATGCCCTCGGTCGGCCGAGGGTCCATAGCCATTAATCGTCTTCGTTCGGGATGTAGTGACGAATACCTTCGTCCTTGATCGTGAAGGGACGAGGCCGCTGGCTATGTCAGGCCTGACAAATGGACGGGATAGACGTCGAGTTCTCCGTCAGAACGGTCGCGTCGTGAAGAAACACAGGACACGCGTCGCGCATCTGGCCGCTCCGTTAAAAACACAAAAGGATCCCGGCCGTACGCGGATCGCGGGTCACCTTGGCTCTCTGCCCCAGGCCTTACTCGGATTGCCGCCTCTTTCTTCCTTGGCACGCGGATCGGAACACGTGGCGGGCATCCGAGTGATCAGCCGAAGGGTCGGACCGCTTTCGGCCATTGATTATCGTCCCTTGATCCCGGAGTCGGACTGTCATCATTGCCGAAGGATGGTGCACGTGGCGCGCATCCGAGAGGGGCGATGCCGATGAGGGGGAGGATCCTGGCCGTTGATTTCGGCGGGGGATGTTTCGAACTTGGCCTATAAATAGGAACCCTTCCCAGGGCACTGTTCCGCTCCCTCCTTCCTGCGCCTGCGTTTTCCTGCAACCATCTGAGCTTTCCTGCTTCTCCGGCGAAGAACGAGCCATTTGAAGGTGCTTCCGAGCGCGCTATCTGTCGCCGGGAGCTCTCCATTGCCTGGAGTTGTTGCCGGGGAAGCTTCCATTGCTTGAGAGGCGGTGGGCAATCGAGGAGATCTTGTTTGAGGGTAAGCCTCAATTTCCTTTCTTTGCTCCGTGATCCATGTCCCGTAGTTCCTCCTCGGCTGATAGCAGTTCTTCAGCCTAAGATTACTCTTCGTCTCAGCCTTCTGAATCCTCCTTGTCATCTCCCCTCTCTTTGAACTCCCTTGCTTCACTTATGGCGGATGAGCCCGAATCGTCTGGCGCCGAGGAGGCCGAAGAGGTTCTCGCTGCGGGCCAGGCTTCCTCCTCCGGCCGTCGTCGGCCCGAGACTGCTTCGGAGGCGGCCTGCACTCTTAGTGATGATGGGGTCAAGTACCTTGCCTCCTATTATCAACTCCCATCGTGGATGACCCCCTATCGGCCCGGTACGAACACTAGGGCCAATTCTCCTCGTCCGGGTAGCTTTTCCATTTATGAGGAAAGCTTCCGGGCGGGTTTTCGCCTTCCACTTTCCACCTTCGTAATCAATCTCTTGTGCTTCTACGGATTAGCCCCGTCTCAGTTTTTTCCTAACTCCGGGCGCACAGTCTATGCCTTCTTGGCTATGCTTGCCTACATCGAAGTTACCCCTTCGGTTAACATCTTCCGCTATCTCTTCAAGATATAGCGGCAGGGGAGATCCGAGTGGTACAGTTTCGTCCCTCGCCTCGGCCAGGGTATCTTTTCCGGGAAGCCTTCGTCCATTCATGATTGGAAGAAGAACTTCATCTTGGTCTCTCTCCCGGAGAAGGAGAAGAGTGTGTGGCCCTTCCCTACTAAGTGGGCACCACTGGCCGAAGGCCTCTCCGATCTGCCTTCTCTTAACCCCGACCAGCTCCATATCGTGGGCCTCATAGAAGCCTCGGCTCCGTACGATATAGCGGAGCTTTTCAACGAAACGGAGCAGCTCGTGTAGGCTGGGGCGTAGCCGGATCTGACGAAGGATCCTCCGCGGGCCTCTCCTTATCTTCCTCCTGAGGAGGCCCCGGGGGAGACTGAAGGGGTTGCTTGTAGGCGCCCGGAACGTCCCTCGTCGCCGCTGCGTCTGTGGGCTTTCGGCGAGGGTTCCTCCGTTCGTCTTAGCACTGTGGCGATTTAAAGGGGGTTAGAAATTGAAGTGTGATCGCCAAGAGCATTACCTTTCGGTCCCTGTACTCCGCAGGAGTGTAGGAAGTGATCGCGCGTTTTGTGGGAGCGGAAGATGGTGGTTTCCCCTTCTCTTCCTCCGGCCGGCCAGAGGAGGAGAGCTCGGTAGTCCGCGCGCAGGATCTGGTAAGAGCCCCTGAAAAGAAAAGACAAACAAAGAAAAGAAATAGCCCGATTAGAACTGTGACATGTAGGATCCGTTCATGCAAACATAAAAATTAACTAAGATTAGAGGGAGACGCACCGGATAGGTGTTTGGGAGGGAAGGTGACCATATGTTATGGCCACCCACCTCCTGATTTTTTGTTTGAAACCTCTGGGGGTAAATAGGGATTGCTAAGTCATTCTAGGGTGTATGCATACAGATAGGGTGCTCGTGTGTGAAAGGTGAAATGATGTGTTGAAAGTGAAAGAAGAGAAAATAGAAGAGGGTTAAGAAAACAAGCCCATTTGGAGTGCGAAGGATTCTTCTGAGACTCCTCCTGACCGCTTGCCAACCTCCTCTGAGCCTTCCTTCCAAGAAGCCACCTCTTAACCCCCTTGCTCGAGAGGATACGGGGGGTTTAAATAGGTGAAGGGAAAAAAGGAGAAAACATGGGTCTAAATCCCCGTAAATCACCCTGGAACCAATAGGAAGTGGTCAAGGGTTGGAGGTAGTGGACGCGGCAGTCATCGGAGTGAGGAGTGATCGGAGTAGTGGGGACGTGGGCGGCGAGTAGAGGAGATCGTGGGGAAGACGAGGTCAAGGGGGTGGTTAAGGAGTAGATGGCCAGGCAACATGCCTTCCATTCTTGTGGTGGAAGGCGGCCTGGTTGGCCTTCGAAGGGAGTGGAAGGCAAGGGGTGGCCTTCGAAGGAGGTGGAAGGCAAGGGGTGGCCTTCGAAGGAGGTGGAAGGCAAGGGAGCTGGCCTTCCACGAAAAGGTGGTAAAAAGTGAAAAAGGTGGCCAAAAGGGTGGAAGGCAAGGTGGCTGGCCTTCCAAGGTGGTGGAAGGCAAGGGGTGGCCTTCGAAGGAGGTGGAAGGCAAGGGGGCTGGCCTTCCACGAAAAGTGGTAAAAAGTGAAAAAGGTGGCTAAAAGGGTGGAAGGCAAGGTGGCTGGCCTTCCAAGGGTGTAGAAGGCAAGGGGTGGCCTTCGAAGGGGGTGGAAGGCGGACTGGCTGGCCTTCCACGAAAAGGTTGGCTAGAGTCGGGATTTGGTTAATGGGCTTGGTTGTTAGTGGGCTGAAATGGCTAAATGAGAGAATTGTAGTGGTAAAGGGCTAACGATGGAGAGGACTTATGACCAAAAGGGTGGTCCAAAATCGGTGTCTACACTGCTGAGGTCGCGTCTTCGGCCGAAGCTCCTCCGACCGCAGAGGGTACTGAAGCTTCGGCTGAGGGTAAGTCGGTCTTGAATCGTGGAGTTGCGCGCTGTAAGTTATTAACCCCTCTGTCTTCTATTTGCAGCAATGTCTGGGATTCGAGGTCTCCTCAGCCCAATGGCCCAACAGTCCGGCCGATCTCAATCGTCTCGACCGCAGGCGGCGGGAGGGGGCGGACGAGGCGTGGCTCCGAGCGTCCGGGCCGCGATAACGACAGCGGCTTCTGTCGAGGGCCGTGCTGCTGCTGCTGCTCTCTCTCTCGAGAGAAAAGGCAAGTCGGTCGTCCGAAGGGGCGGCCGGCTATCGAAGCGGGGCCGGGTGGACGAGCCCGGTGAAATAGAGCCTGCCCCGGCAGCTAAGAGGCCAACCGCTGCCCGAGGGGCCCCGCTCTCGTCGCCTCCCGAAGCGCCGAGGGGCGATTCTCCTTCGGCCGCGACGGCGGGTGCAGAAGACCTTGGAGGTTCCGGGTCGCAGGCATCTCGCGATCATGAGCGCGAGCTATGGGTCTCGGAACTGGGGATCTATAGGGACGAGAGTCTGGAGGACCCTCAAACGTGCCTGGACCTGCTCCGAGGCTTGACCCTCCCGACGGCCGAGGACGAGCTGAAGAAGCTGTCCGCGAATGAGTTGGCGTCGCTGAGCACTCGACTGTCTGTCCAGGTAAAAACTTCTTTACGCGCCTTGGTCTAATATTTCCCTTGGCTCGTTTCGGGGTTTGCTGATTTCTGTTTGCTTTTGGCTATAGGCCGCGGTCACGTGTGGTACCCTGATTCGCCGTCAGGTGACCATTCACCAAAAGCTCCGGGACGCCGAACAGGCATTGGACCAGTCGGCTTCTGGCGAGGGCGCCCCGACGCGACGTGGTTTTGAGGCCAGCGTCGACTGGTTGCTGGAGGCAAATGCCTGGACGCGGGCTGAGCTGGAGAAGCAAAAGGAGGCGGCTCGCGCTTCCTCCGAGGCCAAGTCGAAGGCCGAGCGGGAGAAGGAGAAGGTCGAAAAGGAGCTGGAGGCGGTCCGGGCCGAAATTAAGGCACTTAAGGCCGAGATCCAGGAAAAGGACGCCCAGCGGGCCAGCGATCGCCGCCGCCATGCCGAGGAGACGTCGGCTCTGAGGCTAGACCTGGAGGCTAAGGCCGAAGAGGCTGCACGCACAGCCGTAGCCAGCTATAAGGCTGGCCCAGATTATGCCGATGAGATAATCCAGGCCCAGCTGTTAGCGGCTTCGTCCGTTTTTAGCATAGGGCTGGCCGCTGCCCAAAAGGCGTGTCCGGCCATGGACCTGACCGGCATCGTCCTTCCAACGGACGAGGAAGGCGAAGTGCTCCTATCTTGGTGGAAGGAGCTCAAGGCTGAAAGAGCTTCGGCCTCGGCGGAAGGCGATGCGGCCGTTCCTGACGAGGTAGCTCCCCTGGATGCCGCCCCTGCCGAGGCCGTTCAGGTCGATGATTCTCCCTCCCCATCTCCTGGCCAGAGCCCTGTTGATGTAGATGGTGAGAACACCGAAGGCTAATATGGGGGCTTGTCCTAGTTTTTGTTTTGTCTTTACTTGAAAGACTGCGGCTAGATGTACGGCCGATTTTGTACTATGTTCTTCATGTATATAAAAAGTACTTTGCTTCTTCTTTGCGTTCTGAATGGATGACTGAGTCTGGTTCTTCTTGTGTCCGAGACCTTATTTCTGTTTAGATGCGGCTTGCACGGCTGAAGCCTAATCCAGATTCGGATACGGACTTGAAGAAGAACGTCGCTCCCGATACGGTTTGCGTGGCCGAGGCCACTACCGATACGGTTTATACGGACTTGGAGAGAATAGCATGCCACTCCCGATACGGTTTACATGGCCGAAGCCACTCCCGGTACGGTTTACACGGACTTAGAGAGAATACCATGCTGCTCCCGATACGGTTTGCATGGCCGAAGCCACTCCCGGTACGGTTTACACGGACTTAGAGAGAATACCATGCCGCTCTCGATACAGTTTACATGGCCGAAGCCACTTCCGGTACGGTTTACACGGACTTAGAGAGAATACCATGCCGCTCCCGATACGGTTTAGATGGCTGAAGCCACTTCCGGTACGGTTTACACGGACTTAGAGAGAATACCATGCCGCTCCCGATACGGTTTACGTGGCCAAAGCCACTTCCGGTACGGTTTACACGGACTTAGAGAGAATACTATGCCGCTCCCGATATGGTTTGCATGGCCGAAGCCACTCCCGGTACGGTTTACATAGACTTAGAGAGAATACCATGCCGCTCCCGATACGGTTTACATGGCCGAAGCCACTTCCGGTACGGTTTACACGGACTTAGAGAGAATCCCATGCCGCTCCCGATACGGTTTGCATGGCTGAAGCCACTCCCGGTACGGTTTACATGGACTTAGAGAGAATACCATGCCGCTCCCGATACGGTTTGCATGGCCGAAGCCACTCCCGGTACGGTTTACACGAACTTAGAGAGAATACCATGCCGCTCTCGATACGGTTTACATGGCCGAAGCCACTCCCGGTACGGTTTACACGGACTTAGAGAGAATACCATGCCGCTCCCGATACGGTTTACATGGCCGAAGCCTCTCCCGGTACGGTTTACACGGACTTAGAGAGAATACCATGCCGCTCCCGATACGGTTTGCATAGCCGAAGCCACTTCGGTACGGTTTACACGGACTAAGAGAGAATACCATGCCGCACCCGATACGGTTTGCATGGCCGAAGCCACTCCCGGTACGGTTTACACAGACTTAGAGAGAATACAATGCCGCTCCCGATACGGTTTACATGGCTGAAGCCACTTCCGGTACGGTTTACACGGACTTAGAGAGAATACTATGCCGCTCCCGATACGGTTTGCATGGCCGAAGCCACTCTCGGTACGGTTTACACGGACTTAGAGAGAATACCATGCCGCTCCCGATACAGTTTGCATGGCCGAAGCCACTCCCGGTACGGTTTACACGAACTTAGAGAGAATACCATGCCGCTCCCGATACGGTTTACATGGCCGAAGCCACTCCCGGTACGGTTTACACGGACTTAGAGAGAATACCATGCCGCTCCCGATACGGTTTGCATGGCCGAAGCCACTCCCGGTACGGTTTACACGAACATAGAGAGAATACCATGCCGCTCCCGATACGGTTTACATGGCCGAAGCCACTCCCGGTACGGTTTACACGGACTTAGAGAGAATACCATGCCGCTCCCGATACGGTTTACATGGCCGATGCCTCTCCCGGTACGGTTTACACGGACTTAGAGAGAATACCATACCGCTCCCGATACGGTTTACATGGCCGAAGCCACTTCCGGTACGGTTTACACGGACTTAGAGAGAATACCATGCCGCTCCCGATACGGATTGCATGGCCGAAGCCACTCCCGGTACGGTTTACACAGACTTAGAGAGAATACCATGCCGCTCCCGATACGGTTTACATGGCCGAAGCCACTTCCGGTACGGTTTACACGGAGATAGAGAGAATACCATGCCGCTCCCGATACGGTTTGCATGGCCGAAGCCACTCCCGGTACGGTTTACACGGACTTAGAGAGAATACCATGCCGCTCCCGATACGGTTTGGATGGCCGAAGCCACTCCCGGTACGGTTTACACGAACTTAGAGAGAATACCATGCCGCTCCCAATACGGTTTGTATGGCCGAAGCCACTCCCGGTACGGTTTACACGAACTTAGAGAGAATACCATGCCGCTCCCGATATGGTTTACATGGCCGAAGCCACTTCCGGTACGGTTTACACGGACTTAGAGAGAATACCATGCCGCTCCCGATACGGTTTACATGGCCGAAGCCTCTCCCGGTACGGTTTACACGGACTTAGAGAGAATACCATGCCGCTCCCGATACGGTTTGCATAGCCGAAGCCACTTCGCTACGGTTTACACGGACTTAGAGAGAATACCATGCTGCTCCCTATACGGTTTGCATGGCCGAAGCCACTCCCGGTACGGTTTACACAGACTTAGAGAGAAGACCATGCCGCTCCCGATACGGTTTACATGGCCGAAGCCACTTCCGGTACGGTTTACACGGACTTAGAGAGAATACCATGCCGCTCCCGATACGGTTTGCATGGCCGAAGCCACTCCCGGTACGGTTTACACGGACTTTGAGAGAATACCATGCCGCTCCCGATACGGTTTGCATGGCCGAAGCCACTCCCGGTACGGTTTACACGAATTTAGAGAGAATACCATGCCGCTCCCGATACGGTTTACATGGCCGAGGCCACTCCCGGTACGGTTTACACGGACTTAGAGAGAATTCCATGCCGCTCCCGATACGGTTTGCTTGGCCGAAGCCACTCCCGGTACGGTTTACACGAACTTAGAGAGAATACCATGCCGCTCCCGATACGGTTTACATGGCCGAAGCCACTCCCGGTACGGTCTACACGGACTTAGAGAGAATACCATGCCGCTCCCGATACGGTTTACATGGCCGAAGCCTCTCCCGGTATGGTTTACACGGACTTGGAGAGAATACCATGCCGCTCCCGATACGGTTTACATGGCCGAAGACACTTCCGGTATGGTTTACACGGACTTAGAGAGAATACCATGCCGCTCCTGGTACGGTTTGCATGGCCGAAGCCACTCCCGGTACGGTTTACACAGACTTAGAGAGAATACCATGCCGCTCCCGATACGGTTTACATGGCCGAAGCCACTTCCGGTACGGTTTACACGGAGTTAGAGAGAATACCATGCCGCTCCAGATACGGTTTGCATGGCCGAAGCCACTCCCGGTACGGTTTACACGGACTTAGAGAGAATACCATGCCGCTCCCGATACGGTTTGCATGGCCGAAGCCACTCCCGGTACGGTTTACATGAACTTAGAGAGAATACCATGCCGCTCCCGATACGGTTTACATGGCCGAAGCCACTCCCGGTACGGTTTACACGGACTTAGAGAGAATACCATGCCGCTCACGATACGGTTTACATGGCCGAAGCCTCTCCCGGTACGGTTTACACGGACTTAGAGAGAATACCATGCCGCTCCCGATACGGTTTGCATAGCCAAAGCCACTCCCGGTACGGTTTACACAGACTTAGAGAGAATACCATGCTGCTCCCGATACGGTTTGCATGGCCGAAGCCACTCCCGGTACGGTTTACACGGACTTAGAGAGAATACCATGCCGCTCCCGATACGGTTTACATGGCCGAAGCCACTCCCGGTACAGTTTACACGGACTTAAAGAGAATATCATGTCGCTCCCGATACGGTTTACATGGCCGAAGCCACTCCCGGTATGGTTTACACGGACTTAGAGAGAATACCATGCCGCTCCCGATACGGTTTGCATGGCCGAAGCCACTCCCAGTACGGTTTACACGGACTTAGAGAGAATACCATGCCGCTCCCGATACGGTTTACATGGCTGAAGCGACTCCCGGTACGGTTTACACGGACTTAGAGAGAATACCATGCCGCTCCCGATACGGTTTACATGGCCGAAGCCAGTCCCGGTACGGTTTACACGGACTTAGAGAGAATACCATGCCGCTCCCGATACGGTTTACATGGCCGAAGCCACTCCCGGTACGGTTTACACGGACTTAGAGAGAATACCAAACATGGCATCTTAAAAGGAGAAATTTATTCATGCCTTCCGGCTAAATTCCGGGGGTAGCAACTTGCATGAAATAACGCCGAAGGCGCTCCACATTCCAGGTGCGAGGGAGAGGTTGGCCCGAAAGGGTTTCCAACCGATAAGCCCCTCGTCGAATTACCTCCCTTACGCGATATGGTCCTTCCCAGTTGGGGGAAAGCTTCCCTGCGGCTTCGGCTGGTTTAGATGCATGAGCATTTCTCAACACGAGGCTCCCAGTTTCAAAGCTTCGGGGCTTCACTCGAGTGTTGTGGTATCTGGCCATGTGCTGCTGATAAGCTGCTAGCCGAATGCGAGCTTTATCTCTGGTTTCTTCTATGAGATCAAGATGATCCTTTAAGGGTTCCCCATTGGCTTCCGGATCATAAGTAAGGACTCTCGGAGAGGGAAGGCCGATTTCGACAGGAATAACGGCTTCTATACCATAAGCCATGCAAAACGGGGTTTCGCCGGTTGGGGTTCGGCTTGTAGTCCGATACGCCCAAAGAACACTTGGTAGCTCTTCCACCCATCGGCCTTTGGCTTCGCCGAGGCGAGTCTTCAATCCTTGTAGCAGACTTCGGTTAGTGACCTCGACCTGGCCGTTTGCCCGGGGGTGCGCTACTGAAGTGAACTTATGGAGAATGCCGAAGCTGGCGTAGTTGTCATTGAACCGACGGCTGTCGAATTGTTTGCCGTTATCTGAGATGATGGCCCGGGGGATGCCGTACCGGCAGATGATGGACTTCCATACGAAGTTCCAAGCATTGCTATCGGTTATGGACGCGAGGGGTTCGGCTTCTACCCATTTAGTGAAGTAATCTATTGCTACGATAAGGAACTTCCTTTGACCTATGGCGACGGGAAAGGGCCCCAGGAGGTCGATTCCCCATTGGGCGAAAGGCCAGGGGTCGGATAAAGGAGTTAGAAGAGTTGCTGATTGGTGGTTGAGGGAGCTGAACCTCTGGCATTGATCGCAGCGACGGACGAGGGCAATTGCATCCTCTCGGAGCGTCAGCCATCGGTATCCCTGCCTTAGAAGCTTGTGAGCTAGGGCCCTTCCTCCCGCATGTGCTCCGCATACCCCTTCATGTACCTCTCGCATGGCATAGTCAACTTCGGCCGGGCCGAGGCATCGCAGAAGTGGTCGGCCGAAGGACTTTTTATATAATAGCCCGTCCAAGAGAAGGAAGTGAGATGAACGCTGCCGAATGTGTTTTGCTTCCTTTGGATCGGGCGGGACTTCTCCTTGGAGGAGGAAAGTGACTAGGGGAGTCATCCAGGTCTCGGTCTCGGCTTCGGTCACTTGCATGACCTCGGGCTCTTCGAGGCTTGGCTCGGCGAGTTCTTCTACAAGAATCATCCGGCCTCCTCCCCCGTCCTGAGTCGATGCTAGCCGGGAGAGAGCGTCGGCTCGAGCATTCTCGGCTCTCGGGATCCGCACGATTTCATAAGAGTTGAATTGGGCGAGGATCTTGTGAGTTACCTGGAGATAAGACGCCATTATCGCATCCCGTGCCTCGTATTCCCCAGAAACATGACTGGCAATTAGCTGAGAATCGCTAAAAGCTTTTATGTTCCGGACACCAAGCTTTCTAGCGGCCCGGAGGCCGGAGATGAGAGCTTCATACTCGGCGGCATTATTGGTGGCAGGAAAGGAGAAGCGTAGCGCATACTCCATGATGACCCCTTCGGGAGACGCCAAGATCCATCCGGCGCCGCTGCCCGTAGAGCATGTGGAGCCGTCCACATAGAGCTGCCATTCATCCGCCGGCGTGGAAGCTGAAGTACCCTCGGCTTCGGATGTGTCGACCTTCAGCTGAGGCGCTGAGGGAGCTTCAGGAGTGAGTTCGGCAATAAAATCGGTTAACGCCTGAGCCTTTATCGCTATCTGAGGCGCATAGGAAATGTCGAACTCCCCCAGTTCAATTGCCCATTTCGCCAGTCTGCCGGACACCTCTGGCCGAGAGAGGACCTGCCTCAAAGGTTGATCGGTGAGGACCTTTATCGAGTGGGCGAGGAAGTAAGGCCGGAGCCTCCTTGCGGATGAGACGAGGGCTAAAGCTAGCTTCTCAAGAGCAAGATACCGAAGCTCTGCTCCTTGGAGGGCTCGGCTTATATAGTAGACAGGCTTCTGGACGCCATCTTGCTCCCGGACGAGGACGGCGCTGATAGCTGTCTCAGATACCGCGAGGTAGAGGAACAACGGCTCTCCGTGGAGCGGCTTGGACATGATGGGAACCTTGGAGAGATAGACCTTCAGTTGTTCGAAGGCCGTCTGGCACTCGTCTGTCCAAGAGAAGCTATTGGCCTTCTTCAATAGCTTAAAGAGGGGAAAGCAGTAGTCCGCCGCTCTAGACATGAAGCGGCTTAAGGCGGCAATCCTTCCGTTTAGCTTTTGAACCTCTCGGAGGTTAGCCGGAGGGCGCATCTGAATGATGGCCGAAACCTTTGCGGGGTTAGCTTCCACCCCTCGGTGAGTGACCATATAGCTGAGGAACTTCCCGGAAGCTACTCCGAAGGTGCATTTAGCTGGATTTAGCTTCATTTTGTATTGCCGTAAGGCGGAAAATGTTTCGGCTAAGTCGGTCAGATGGTCTGCAGCGACGTGGCTCTTTACCAGCATATCGTCGATGTAGACTTCCATGTTGCGGCCGAGCTGCGGGGCGAATATTTTGTTGACGAGGCGCTGATATGTCGCGCTAGCGTTCTTCAGGCCGAAGGGCATCCAGGTATAGCAATACAGACCGAGATCAGTTGTGAAGCTGGTCTTGCTTTCATCGTCCGGTTGCATTCGGATCTGATGGTAGCCTAAATAGGCGTCGAGGAAGCTCAGAAGCTCGTGGCCGGAGGTCGCGTCCACCACCTGGTCTATTCGAGGTAGCGGGAAGCTATCCATCGGGCAGGCTTTGTTAAGGTTGGTGAAGTCCACGCACATTCGCCATTTGCCATCTTTCTTGGGCACCATTACTACATTGGCGATCCAGTCCAGGTGGTGTACCTCTCGGAGGTGCCCGGCGTCTAGCCCCTTTTGAACTTCGGCTTGAATGTCGGCTCTCCTTTCCTTATTGAAGGTACGCCACTTCTGCTTGACCGGGGGCTGGTTAGGATCGGTGTGTAGCTGATGCTCTGCTATTTCCGGGTCAACCCCGGGCATGTCTGTTGGAGACCAGGCGAAGACGTCGAGATTCCTTTTCAGGAACTCGGCGAGTCTCTCTGCTTCGGTTTTCTCCAGGTCGGAGCCTATCATAAGGGTTCGTCCCTCGTCTCCTGGAACTGGGATGGCGACGAGCTCTTCTCCCGGGGACGCTTTGGCTGAAGATTCGATTGATAGGGATTCAGCCGCAACTTTTCCCTTGACCGAAATCATATAACATTGCCGAGCCGCCTCTTGATTCCCCTTGGCTTCGCCTATTCCATGACTGGTATGGAATTTTAGCTTCTGATGAAAGGACGAAGGCACAGCTCCGATCCCGCCGATTAGCCTTCGGCCAAAGATGGCGTTGTAAGCCGAATTGATTTTTACAACGGCAAAATCCGTTTCTACGGTTAATTGCCGGGGAGCCGAGCCTATGGTTACGGGGAGCCGGACAATGCCCTCTACTCGGCAGGGCGAGCTGTTAAAACCGAATAGGGGACCCCGGTGAGGCTTCATATTAGCCTCATTCAATCCCATCATTACAAAGCAATCATAAAATAATATGTTTGGAGCGCTTCCATTATCAACAAAAATACGATGGACATCGTAATTGTTTATTACAGCGTTCACAACGAGGGCGTCGTCGTGAGGGACTTGAATATCAATCAGATCCTCCGAGCCGAAGGTAATGTCTTCTTGGTAGGGCCGCTTCGGCTTGACGTCAACTGTCGCTATTGTTGCGGAGCTGTGTTGACGGCGCCTTGATCCTTCTCCCGGCCCACCGGATATCATCATGATAGACCCAACACTGGGTCTTTGATGAGATGTTTCCACCGGAGCCGAGGTAATCTTTGGCGGAGGAGCGGCTTCCTTTTCCGGTGGTTGCTGCGGCCTGGTCGTCTCAGGGACGTCCCGGTTCCGCTGTTGCTGAGGCTGCTCTCGCCGATACTGCGGCAGTCTACCCTCCCTGATGAGGCGGTTGATCTCCTCCCGAAGGTGTCGGCATTCTTCAGTTGAATGGCCGATCTCCCGATGATACTCGCAATATTTGCCGGGGTCCCTTCGTCGAGGGTCAGTTTTGATGCGCTCCAGCCGCTGGAGCATGCCCTTCACCTCCATAAGCATTCGGGAAGGGGGAGCGGGTAGCGGCAGGTACCGCGGCTGCGGATCTCGTCGCTTTTCTCGGTCCCACTCCTCCCTGCGATATCGCTTACGGGATGGTTCCTGATCTTCAGGTCGAGGGCGGACCACCTGGGGGGCAGGCGCCGATACTACTTCGGCTGCACCTTTGCCTTTGGACATCATCAGGGCCTCCCGGTTAATATACTTGTGGGCCCGGGCTACGAGGTCCTGGAAGGTAGGGGGATGGCGTTTCCCAATGGAGCCGAGAAGCCCTTCATCCCGGCACCCGCTGATTACGGCCGAGACCGCAATCGAGCTGTCTAGGTTTGGGATCTGGGCGGCTTCGGCCCGGAATTTAGTGAAATACTCCTGAAGGGTCTCGGCAGGGCCTTGCCGAATGGCTAGTAGGCTGGCGGAAGTCTTACACTGCCGGGTGGCGTCATAAAACTGGTCAATAAACAACTGGCCCAACTGGACTAGGGAGTGGATGGAGTTGGGAGCCAATGTCTCGAACCAGGTTAGGGCAGTCTTCTCAAGGGTGAGGAGGAAGAGACGGCAGCGGACTGCCTCGGCGACCCCTCGGACTGTAAGGATCGAGACTTTCGGATCCGGTTTTCGGGTCGGACCCCCGTTGTTCTAGCCCTTGTGAGGGGCGGAGGTTCTGAGTCGAATCGCGTCAGGACCTCGAGACGCGTTTTAAACGGCGTCCACCGTGGCAGACGCGTTTCAGGTTCTGCCATGTGGGTGCCACGTGGACTGACCTTGGGCCGCGAGAGTACGGCCCTGTCAGGTCGTCTGAATGGCGTCCGTGTGGGTCGACGCCTTTCAGACTGCGACTCTGAGTGTGTCAGAGTACGGCCCTGACAAGTTGTCTGAATGGCGTCTGTGTAGGACGACGCGTTTCAGAATCTTGTCAGAGCGGCCGTCATGTCACCTGATAGGCGTCCGTGCATGTCGACGCGTTTTAGCCAGTTTCTGGTTAACCCCGCGAGCCCTCCTTCTTTCCCTCATTTTCTCCTACTCTCCTTCTCTCCTTCTCCTCCGGCGACTGGCGGCGACCCCCTCCTCCTCCCTCTTTTCCTCACACCATTTCGCCTCTCCCTCCACTCCATCCTCTACCTGGCTCCTAACCCTACCACCCCCACTTCCACTGCGGCGTTCTGCTCTCCGGACGGCGGCCGACGTCACGGTGGGGCTAGGACGACCTCGGCGGTACCGGCGGCGGCGTGGGGAGAGACAGGCGGACGGCTTGGAGCTCGGAGGCGTTCGAGTGTCCGGTAGGGTGACGTTCCCCATAGCATCGTGATTAAAACCATGTTTTTCCTCGTTTATGCATGTGGAAGATCTTTGATTCGGGGGTTAGAATGAGCATCTTTAGGAGTTCATCTGATGATAAGGGGGATTTCCACGAATGTGTTGCTTATGGATAGTGTTGTTTCTCTTCTTCCCTCCGTTTTGGGTTTGTTTGGGGTTGGAAAGGGAGCCGTCGGGTTTAGGGCGATCCTGGTTCCTGGGCTTGAAAGACGTCGTGCATGGACGACGCCTTTTTGAAGGGCGTCGGGCCATCACGACGCCTTTTAGACAGGAATCGCCTGACAGGCAGTCTGCCAGGTCGGGAATTCAGAGCTTAAAAGACGTCATGGGTGAACGACGCATTTTTGAATGACGTCAGGCACCCATGACGCCTTTTAAGGCAGAAAATCCCCTGAGTAAAGCTCTTGGAATTTCCGGATTTCCGTGTTGAATGGCGTCTGGGGATGTCGACGCCTTTTAAACGGCGTCCTCTGGTGTCGACGCCTTTTAAGGCCAGATTCTGAAGACTGATTTATATGAACCTATACATGGAGCTTGAATGGCGTCGACCTCGGTCGACGCGATTCAAGACAGAATTCCACTAATTCATGCCAGTAAAACGTGTTCATACTGCTAGATATTTGGTTAGCACATGTTTTAATGCACCCGATAGAGATGGATTCCTCATGATCGGATGGTTCTATGTGTGTTATGCGATCGCGGGCTTTTCACGTGACCGGATCGCACTGTGTTGGGTTTTCAGTTACTGTGGACCTGGAGTGACATTGTAGCACTTTATCACCCTGTGCTGGTGGGGGCGTGAGCACAGCGCCGGTGGGGGCGTGGGCGGGGTGACGCCTAGTGAGAGAGGGTCACCTGGTGAACCCCGGGGTCAGCTAGTACCGGTGTCGGAGTGGTACATTCGGAGAGTCACTCATGCTGAGGGAAGGGGTAGTCACCTGAGCCGGTTGGGCCGGAGTAGCGAGCGTGCTATCCGAGGGGCTACTCCTTGGTCTCAGCGGGTCGAGGTTTTTCCCACCGTTGTTTGTACGGTCGGTGAGTTCTATCGAGACGGCAGTTGTGGGTTTTCTAACGGTTGATTTAGAATGTGCATGATTATTATATTTCGACTGCATGTGTTCTCACGTAGAGAATTAGATATCATACCTGCCACTACATTTGTTACTCTACTGTTAGCTGTACTTTACACTTGTGGGTGTGTGCGTGGGCAATGGGGATCGAAGGATCCCTACTGAGTCTTGTCCTGAGACTCACCCCTGCGGTTTTCAGGTGAGGACTCGCAGCAGACTTAGAGCGGCGTGTGCGGCCGGGTGTGGTGTGCCTTCAGCGGTTGTTCCGGGGTATGCCCCGATGTAGTTGTTATTTATCTTTGGCCTGTATGTTTAATTATTTCCTTCTGTTGGAGAATGTAATTATTTGCTGTATCGAGTCGCATTGTAATAATTTTAATTCCTGCACTTTTATTTTAAGTCAATGCGATGTGAATGTTTAGCTTAGTTTAGTATTTATTTCCCAGACTTACTAGATCCTGGTTTGGTCCCAAATTAATGATTTGGTACCCATTTAGTAATCGGATCCCCGATTATAGGGTGGCGGGTCGTTACACGGACAGAGAGGTAGGTATTGAACCTCTGGAAGTGGCAGACCGGATCTGTCATTTCGTCGTAGAGGGGGCCTTTCGGCAGTTTGAAGTTAGGAGGTACCTCGGTAGCCAGGAGGTCTGGTGTGAACGGGGTTTGCTCCAGGATGGTGCTGGCAAGGGGCGCTCCATACGGCCGAGACACTATATGCTGCATCTCTTTCCTCATCGCCGTCAACCGCCGGTCCAGGTCCGGGGCAGTTGAGGTGGTGACCGAGCGTCCTCCGGTTCCGGCGGGGAGAAACTCGGACGAAGCATAGCCTTGCTCCGTCATCATGCGGTTGGCGCGAGGGGCTCGGACAGGCGGTGCCGAGGGCTCGCTACGCCCCGTGGCGGTTTCGTCGGGGGAGACCGGTGAGGGTGCCGACTGGAACCTTGTATCTTGGACGGGATAGAGTGGAGGAGGCAGTACTTGCTGGGGAAGCTGACCCAGCAATCCCATGCGCTGGGCGATGGCAGACACCATCTCTTGCAGAGGTGCAAGAGAGGTAACGGTAGCGGCTAGCGTCGCCATCTGCTGCTGAAGTACTCCCACCCGATTGTCTCCAGCAGCGAGGGACTCTGGTATGACAGGCAGAGCCGTGCTTGGTGGAGCAGACGGGGCGCTTTCGGAGTGGAGTGGCTGCACTGAGGTAGCCCGCGTCTCTGCTTCGTCTTGTCCGGATCGTCGGGTTACAGGACGATGAGACATGACTATTTGCTTGTTTCCCACAGATGGCGCTACGTGATGTAGCCGAAGCTATCACGACTGGGTTCCGAGGCTAGAACCCGAAGTTGGGATCCGAAGCTGGATCGGATCCGAGAAGAGGCCCGACGGGGATCCGGAATGCGGCGAAGGCGGAGATGTGGCTGAAGATCCGAAGCCGAGGGTCGCCCGGTCAGATGTGGGCTAGCCTCTGAAAAGCGCGGCCGAAGTCCCTCCGGTCGAAGGGCAGCCGGAGCGGAGCCGAGGCGCCTTCGGGCGAGGAGGACCAGCCAGCGAATGGCGTCGAGACCGGAGGAAGAAGCCCGAGGTCGGCGGCCGAGACCGACTCGGAAAGGTCGGCGAAGATTCAAACCGGGCCCCTGCAGGAGGGATAGAAGAAGAAGAACCAGTCAGTAGGAGTACCGGGCTTCGGCCCTTAGGAACCCCCTCTGACGGTTAAGTTAGCTTCTGAAGATGATTCGATTTAGAAGTCAAAGAGGTGGAAGAAGCAGCTTTAATGCTTTTTGGACTGTAGTCCTTAAGGGTCACGAAGACATACCTTTGGCAATAAATAGCGGTGTATTTATAGCGGAGGATAGAGGATGCTTAACGGTGGTAGCCGATATAGGACTATGTTCTGGGTTTATTGGTAAACCGCCATAGTGCCTAGTCCTCCCACCGGAGTGGGCCGGATACGGCTATTGGGCCGAAGGGGGTTGGGCCGCTGATGGGCCGAAGCCTACTAGGCCGAGGGCTGCTGAGCCGCTAACGGGCCGAAGGCTAATGGGCCGCTGACGGGCCTAAGAGCACTGGACTGCTTACTGGGCCGAGGGCCGCTGGGGCGCTAACGGGCCAAAGGCTGCCAGGGGGCCTTTTACTGCTGCTGTTGGGCTGATCACAGTGTTGGGCCTGCTTTAATGGGCCGAATCGGATTCTGCCTCATCAGGTACTATACCCTCAGGCAAGTCGACCAAGTTCCAAACTTGGTTGATGTACATGGATTGAATTTCCGAATTCATGGCTTCTCGCCATTTCCCGGCCTCTGGACTTTCAAGCCTCTTGGTAAGTCTTAGGGTCATCATCCTTATTATAGAATATCCTAGAACCATCCATGTTGATATGTCTCACATATCTTTAGGGTGGTTTAAGTACTCTTCCAGACCTACGAGGTTGTTGTGTGTGTTCTCGAACATGTTCAGAAACTGACAGTTCATCTGATGAACCATTGACAATTTGTGGGTTTGTAATTTCTTCCAGAATCACTTTACTCCTATTGTCCTTTTGGAGAATATAATCTTCTTCCAAAAAGATAGCTCTCCTGGCTACAAACATCTTTTGTTCAACATGATGATAAAAGTAATATCCATAAGTTTCCTTCGGATATTTCACAAATATGCATTTGTTAGTTTTGGACTCTAGCTTATCTGCATCATGTGTTTTGATATAAGCATGACATCCCCAGACTTTAACATGCTTAAGGTCTGATTTTCTTCCATTCTATATCTTATATGGAGTGGATGTAATAGATTTACTGGGTACCTTGTTTAGGATATACATAGCCGAGCTTAGTGCATATCCCTATAAGGACACCGGTAATTTGGACATGCTCATCATTGATCGCACCATTTTCATTAATGTGCGATTCCTCCTTTCTGATACACCATTCATTTGAGGTGTATAAGAAGGTATAAGCTGAGAAAGGATACCATTATCCTTTAAGTATTTTATGAACTTTGTACTCAATTATTCCCCACCACGATCAAATCGGATGGCTTTGATGCTCTTTCCAATTTGTTTCTCTACTTCGTTCTTAAATTCTCTGAATTTCTCAAAGGCTTCTGATTTATATATCAATAAGTACATGAAGCCATACCTTGAGAAATCATCAGTGAACGTAATGAAATAGAAGAAACCACCAATGGCTTGGGTTGACATAGGACCAAATATATCAGAATGTATTAGTTCCAATATGTCTTTGGCTTGTTCTCCAGTTCCAATAAATGGAGATTTAGCTATTTTACCCATCAAACATGACTCGCAGGTTGCATAGAATTCATAATCCAATGGATCTAAGTATCCATTTTTATTCAACCTTTGGTGTCTGTTTTCTCCAATGTGGGGCCTACAATGCCAAAGGTTGGCTTTGTTCACATCATACTTATTCTTTTTAAGAATTTGACCAACATTATAATTATCATGAGACAAATTTAATAAGTACAATTCATTGGATAATAAAGCAGAAGCTATTAATTTATTTCTGAAATAAACTGAACAACTATTGTTCCCAAAGGACATTGTGTACCTAATTCTATCTAAATTTGAAATATAAATAATATTTTTAATTATGCTAGGTACATAATAGCATTCATCTAATGAAAGTTCGTCTCTGAATGGTAGCTTGAGCTTCACTATCCCCACAGCGATCGCCGCAACTCTTGCGCCATTACCTAGCCTCAGCTTCACATCGCTGGTCCTCAACTTACGCTTTCTTGTCATCCCCTACACAGAATTGTAGATATGAGAAACACATCCAGTATCTAATACTCATGATGTATAATCTCTAATTGACAAGTTTACATCTATCATATAGATACTTGAAGCGTCCTGTTACTTCACATTTCCTTGAGCCTTGTCCTTGAGGTATTCTTTGTAATTTCTCTTCCAGTGGCCTTTCTGATGACAGTAGAAGTATTCACCATTCTCAGCACTTTTCCCCTTATCCTTCTTGGCAACTTTCGGCTTCTTCTGATTCTTGCCTTTACCTTTCCTAAAGGCTTGGATTGCCAGTCTCTTCCAGCTGGTCCTATCAACTATGAGAATTTGGGATTTTTCCTTCACAAGGTTTCTCTCTACAGTCTTCAACATATTTAGTAATTCAGCCAAAGTTGTCTGAATTTTGTTCATGTTAAAATTAACTATGAACTGAGCATATGATTGTGGAAGGGAAGATAACACAAGGTCAGTATGCACTCCTTGGGAAGTGGGACCCTAAGAGCATCGAACCTCTCTACCCATTCAATCATCTTCAACACATGAGTCTGCACCGAAGATCCCTCTGCCATCTGAGCTTTGAACATATTCTTAGATATCTCATATCTTTCAATTCTGCTATGCTCACCAAATAGCTCTTTCAAATGGAACATGATGGATCTAACATCCATCTCCTTATGCTGCCTCTGCAATTCATTGCTCATAGAGGCCAGCATGTAGCATTGGGCCATGGTGGAGTCTTCCTTCTATTTCTCATATGCCATGTCTTCCTCTGGGGCATCTAATACTGGTTAAGTAGGAGGATCATCATCCAGGATATACGCAATTTGCTCAGACCCTGAGAATAATCTTCAGGTTCTTGAGCCAGTCTGAGTAGTTAGGGCCTATCAAACGGTTGTCATCCAGTATGCCTCGCAACGGGTTATGGTGCGACATTTTAGCCTATAGGAGATAATAAGTTTCAATTAACAGATATTCAGTTATTAATTTAAAAACAAGATTTGGACTTTATAATCAAGTTTTACTCCCACTAATTTTTGTCGGACTATATAACCTTTAGGTATATAGAATAGGAGACGCCGACTGTCTCCTAGTGAGGATCAGAATCTCTAAGTATCACAGTATGACTTCGAGTAAACACATAGTATCATACTGTTATCTTAGAGCAACCATCTCATGGTAATTGCAATTTCTTGTAATATCTGATTTTATTTCAGCTCCCAAGTTATTAATGGTTCCGAGTAAACACAGTAGACCATTATGCGTGGTCTAAGCTTTGCCATCAATATGTGATAGAGTAGAGTAGAAATATAACTCCCGGGTAAACACGAGGATAGTTACACTTTTCCTCTACTCTTATCTCAAGACATCTAATGCCATAGTTAATAGTTTTTTCATCAAATAATGGCAAATCTTGGATAAACACATAGAAAATGCCACCACTGAATAAGTTCTAAAAACTATATTGATGGAGAGCCACGTGTTGCATTATCGATGATTCGTGTTTCGTCTTTAGACTTTATAACGAAGGTTTTATTTCATTTATTTTGGTCTCATCCTAGGTGATAGTATTTAACTATATCGTATATATTATGTATACTAATAACCTAGTAATTTGATTCATAATCAAAAGAAATACATGCATCGCATACATGTGATGGTGTGGTCATGGATAGCATAGTGGTTTGACTTGAGTCATACAGTCAAACACACACACATATACAATATAATATTTATATTATGAGTCTGCAAACTCATAAGTTGAATGAACTCCTTCATTTCCTTCTTGGTTGGCTTCGTTCCATGCTTAGTCGTCTCGATCAAATTACATGATAATTTAACAGAAAGCCTTATGGCGAGTACATTAAGGAGGGAGGAAGAGATACAATGGAATATGAGAGAGAGAGATGTTCGCAGACCTCTATTTATTAACAATTAATAAAATAGATCACGCACCATCGATCTATATCCACATATCATTACATGAAAATATATTATGTGCTTATCCATAACCACCGTATAATTTTATTAAACAAACTACACGTGAATTAGCACATCACATGGCTAAAGAATTAAATTTTAGAAAATAAATTATTTTGATTTCAGAAACCAAAACAAAATTTGGATAAATTTGAATTTTTGAAAAGTTTTTATTTGATTAAGCATGCTAATTTAAATCATATTTAAAAAAGCAATCACATCACATCATATGTGCAGAGTAACCAAATAGATCTAATCTTTTAATATTCCATGCCATTAACACAGCTGAAATTAATTTGATTAATCTAACAATTAAATTAATAAACATTAATATCATCAAATCTTACAATTAGATCATTAAATAATTAACAACTAATTTGTCAATTAAATTTAGATTCAAAATCTAAATGGGCCCAATATTATAAAACAAAATTTAATCAAAATTTAAAAATCATATTTTAAAATTTTAAATTCTATAGAAAAATAATTTTTAATTAAAATTTTATCTTAATTGGGCCATTAAATTGGGGGAGAGTGGGCCCTGGTCCAATGGACCAACTGGGTTCAGCCTTTGTTGAGCCCGGGTCCGATCACTGGGTCGAGCGTAGCCAGCAGCTGGGTTGGCTCTGGTCCAGGACCCGGCCTGGCCCAACATGGGGGCGACCCGTCCGCTTTGCTACGCGTAGCTAGGGTTTCCTAGCTGCACGCAACAAAGGAGGGGGAGGGGCGCCGGCCTCCTGCCCCGCAGGAGCTGGTCGGTGGGGCCCCGACGGGTCATCGCCTGCCGGCCAGAGTCCCGGTGGCGGTGCTAGTTGCCCCCCCCAATGGCGGACGCAGAAACTTTGTCTAGTGGGGTCACTCGGATCATTATTAAATATATCGATATTTTATTTTTGTTATATTAAAATATTAAAATAAAAATAAATATATTTTAATCATTATAAAAATGATATACTTCAATGAAAATGATACACTTCATTACGAAGAATTTTTTCTTTCAAATGCACTCAACGAATTTTTTATTAAATCATAAATATAAATTATAATACTATGTAAAAAATTCAATAGAATTAAGCTCCGAGTGGGACTGGGAGTCATCTAAAAAGTTCAGTGGGGTCACCATATACCTAAATTTGAAATTTGCCTTATTAAATTAAGACTCTTCTAATAAAATTTTAAAATTTCAGTAGGGTCCTGGGACCCTACTGAAATGAGTTGGGTCCGCCCCTGTGCCCCCCCCCCCCCTTTTTTTGTGTTAATCGAACCCCCCCTCCCCTCTTAATATGCAGGATGAAGAAGGAGGAGGGAGGGTCGACTAGCAGCCTTCACCGGTGCCGGTGGACAGGCAGGCGGCATCTGGCGATCCCCCTCGGGGGGGGGGGGGGGGGGGGGGGATCCGAGGTGCTGACGAGCCACCCCCAATGCTTGGGGTGCCCGTGGAGATTTCTATACGCATTTGTTCTTCATCCCATAAAGAACATGAAAATCTCAAAAAATTAAAATTTTCTTGTCAGAATAAAAATCTAATTACGTGTGTTCATCGGATGAACAACGTTCTAACAATAAAAATTAATTAACAACAAGGAATATAATTAACGAACGATCGATTTGGGGACCGAAGCGGCGATGAACACAGTGGAACCTGTTCTGATACCACTGTTGGGTTCGCTGTGTTGGATCTGAACAAAACGCAGCGGAAAATAAATTTTTTGGATCCATGCCGTTTCGTAAAACTAATTAGATAGAGAGAACGATTCTTCACCTTGCGCGGATTCGAATCCACGTTGCTCCGGTTCCTTCGATGTGATGCCGCAAGCCGCGCAGGTGCCTGGCCTTTAGCGGTATCCACGCGGTCTTCCTCTTGATGGATCGTCCTCGCTTCCTTGCTCAATGCAACGTTTGCGGATCTCGTCTGGCTGCGCGTAATTCTTTGCGACATGCGGTTTCGAATTTCATGTCGGACGGGAAGCAGAGCGGGCGGGAGTCAGAGCGGTGCCTCCAAGGAGGCCGGCCTCTGAAGGGGGCGCCCAAGAGAGAGGGAGGAGAGAGAGGGGGGCGGCTAGGTTTGCTCCGGGTTGCTGGCCCTAGTACGCGAAGCGGTTCTTTTATAATAAGTGATTTTGCGATGTTTAAAAAAAACTCACACTTATCCGAAATCCCGTCAAAAATCTATTGACTTGAAAACCTTTTGCGTGTGACCCTCTAGGCCCAAATACCAGTCTAGTTAATGGCCCATTAAGTCAAGTAACTCTTAACGGATCCACTGAATTAATTAATATCCTTATATTAATTAATCAATCGAATTTAATGTCCCATAATAAATTCGGATGGGCTTCTGATTACGTTGGGTGCTAAGTAATACCGCGTGATCCCGAAAGACATTGGGGTTTATGCAACCACTATAGGAACCTTTCCGTCATCGGTTAGCGTGCGGATATAATCCTTCATCCATGCAATGTTCTCGGATCGACCTAAGGTATGGTTTACTGCTAAACCCTAGCCGGTTGATTCACTTGAATCAGATGCCGCTAAACTATATCAGATAACTCCTTATTTGATACAGTGTCCGCCCTGGCCAGCGACTTAAGCGCATCATTCCTAGAACATTATCTCTCCTTTTATTGAGAGCGGATGATCCCTTATTGACCACACAATTACCTTCGAAGGCATCTCCCTGAAACCGATCACTTAACTTATTAATATCCCATAGTTAGGGATTTGTTAGTCAAGGTCAAAGCTCAGAGACCTACCAACAAGGTATCCTTGATGTTTCAAGTCCAAGGACCATCCACACAATCGTGACAAAAGAATTGAGATGGTTAACAGTTAGGTAGCTACCATCCAGCGATTCATGGTCAGATCAGTTCAGTGAACTCATTCACCAATGAGCACCTATAGGTCCAGTATAGTGTCTACACACAAATGACTTATATGATCAGTCATCCTCATCATATGAGCTAAAGAAATCTTTACTACTCTATCCGGATATTTGATGTCCTTCTCAAATAATTTCCGACTAAGAACAATTAAGAATATGTGTTTATAAGTCTTCGGTCCTATAATTATGATCTTATCATAATCCGAAGACCATTGCCAATGTTCATGGACTTCATCGTGATATGACAAACAAAGATCGAATCAAATACACAATGAAATTATGCCATTATATTAAGAAACTGAATAGTACATAGTATCGGATTGGCTTGTAGGCCACCTAATAGTAACAGAACCCCGCCGGGCACCTATTGTTGGGCACATACACCCTCCTCGCCCCCTCCAGCACCGCTGCCCTCAACCTCCCTCGAACGCCCCTGTCCCATTGCATTCGCCACCGCTGCGATTGACAACCTCCCCCTCAAGGACGAGGTGGTAGTCGTGAGGCTCTAGTAGGAGCGGTGCGTTATCGCGAAGGAAGTCGCAGGGGAACTCAAATCTACAATTTCTTCTCTCATCTGCAGGTTTCTCTTCACAAATTCTTCCCACAACTATTACACGAACTCAGAGGAGGACCGGATTGGTCCCTCCTGACAATTCTAATCCAAAAATTGAGGAAGATCCTAAGAAAGTGGTGGATAAGCTTGCTCTGAGCACAATATTGTTATCAGACAAATAAGGAGAATCACATCCTTGATTTCTGAGCTTAAATCTAATATGAAACGATGTCTTAAGAGTTGCAAGGTATTCTTCACAGGCTTTCAACCTTGCACTCTTCTTCCAGTAGCAGAACCAATTAGGTGATTTCAGAGCAAACTGAGGTAACCAAAAATATGGATTCTACCCTTCTCAAATTGCCGAGAATGAAAGGTTTCGGATTTCTTTTCTATAATGAATATGAAGACCCTGCTGCTTGGAGATATAAAGCCAATTAGTTCTTTAATTTTTACCAAGTTCCAGAAAACCAAAAAGTTACGTTGCATCTTTTCATTTGCATGGTGATTCCCTGCAATAGTTTTGGTCGTTTTCTAGCACATCATCTTCAATTTCTTGGTCTGAGTTTAATTCTGGTTTGGATGTGCATTTTGGGCCTCCTAGATTAGATGATCCACATGATGCTTTGAAGTTACTTAGACAAATAGGGTCCCTAGGAGAGTATCAAAGAGAGTTTGAAAATCTGGCTAATAGAATGCATGGTGTTCCTGAATAACACATCTTGGGGAACTTACTTAGTGGCTTAAGGGATGAGTTAGAATTTGATGGAGGAGGCCGAGAGCTGGGCCAACTGGGCCGAGAGGCACGGTCCACCCAGTTCCGAGTTCCGTGCTGAATGAGAATGGACAACAGGACTTCGGCCCATTAACGAAGGGCAACAACAAATTATTTTAAAGTACATACTCTATACACAGGAATAATCCTACATCGTCTGCCACAAAAAGGGTTTCTCACCTAACCCCTATAAATAGGGTATTACTTACGTCAAACAAGGTATGTGACATGTGCTATCCGTTATCCAATACTTCTCATCCTTATCCTTTTTGAAATCCACCCACTAACTTGACCATCGGAGAGGGCTCTCCTGGGACCACTCGGGGCCTTTTCTGACTGAGTGCTTCATCTTGTAGGTAGACCCATTCTTGTCTTGGATCCTTCTCGGTGGTCTCGGGTCCTCCTCGATGGTCCGCAACCAATTTGTGAGTGCTTTGGCTATATCACTTGGCGCTGTCTGTAGGAAACACGCAACCATGACTCACTGTGGACTTATGATGAGAGGACGGTCCGGGAGGGAGAAATCGAGCTGAGGGTTACCCCCATCCTATCCTTCAGTTAGACTGAGGGTGCGCCATCGTTCTCAGCGAGGAAGGATTCTGCCATGTCCCGAGACGACAGGGTGGAGGAGCTCTCCTAGCAGGTGGCCCATCTGGCTGTCACTGTCACTTCTCTTGCTCCTCTACATGAAATGGTGTCTGCTATCACCCAACACATGGCGCTGCTAAACCGGGCGGTGAGGCCATCACCGCTGCGGCAGCCATCCTTCTTTCCTCGTGGCCAGCTCTCGGCCGGCCAAGCGGGTCACGCTCGGGGGTTCCCATCCGAGGAAATTTCGGTCCAAGGTGATCTCTGTTGGGATCCGGGCGGGACGCGAAGAACGCAGCGGAAACAATAAAAATATTATCCCGTCTGATGCCCGCTGATCCGATTCAGAATGAAAACTAAAACCGAAAACCGAGTTGTAATCTGATTACTATGTATGCATTCGAATCCGCTTTCGTCTCGGTTCCGTCGAGGCGATGCCGCGAGCCGCACAAGCGTCCGGCCTCTAGCGGTATCCACACGATCCTCCGCGGTGGTTCGTCCTCGTTCCCTCATCCGTATCAGCTCGCTCGCTGAAGATCCGTCGCTGCAACGCTATCGGATGGGAATTCCCGACTTTCGAGAATCGCGCGCGGTGGAGACGGAGACATTCTCGGCGCCTCGAATGGGGCACCCAAAGGAGGAGAGAGAAAGGAGGGGGCGGCCAGCAAGGGGAAATCTTGGAGCTTGGCCCAGTCTTTCTCAACAGCGCGTATATATATTAAGTCGGCGCGACTTTTCACAAAAGTCCCCGAGTTAATATAAATCTCACTAAAACACCACCGATTGAGAATCTTATTGCGTGTGACCCTCTAGGCGCATCTACCAGTCCGATTTTCAGCCCGTTAAGTCCAATAACTAGTTATTGACTTATTGTAATTAATTAATATCTAGATATTAACTAATTACTTAGCCGAATTAAGATCGCATGTAAATTCGGTCGGACTTCCGATCAAGTTGGGTGCCAAGCAACACGACATGATCTCAGAAGGTAATAGGATTCAGCAACCTACTCATGGAACCTTTCCGTCCACAGTTACCGCGTGGCTATAATCCTTCGTTCGCACAATGCTCTCGAGTTAACCTAGGGTATGGTCAACTGTCAAACCCTAGATGGTCAACTCACTTGAATCAGACTCCGCTGTACAATATCGGAAAACATCTTTTCTGATATTGTTTCTGCTCTGTCGAGAGACTCCTGCGGATCTATTCTAGAGCATTCTCTCTCCAGTTACCTGAGAACGAACGATCCTTTATTGAACACACAATCACCTTCGAAGGTCTTCCGTTGGACCCGATCCTTGACTATTAGAGATCCCGTAAATAGGGATTCGTAGGTCAAGGTCAAAGTCCAGAAGTCCACCGACAAGGTGTCTTTGGTGTTTCAAGTCCAAGGATCAACCACGCCACTGTGACGATGAATCAAGCTGATTGACAATCAGGTAAATTACCATTCGGCGATTCATGTCGGATCAGTTTAGTGAACTCATTCCCCAATGAGCACCTACAGGTTTACCATTGTGTCTCGACACGAGTAACTAACGAGATCAATCACCCTCATCATATGAGCTGGAACAACCTGTACTAGTTTTACCGAATGTTTGATGTCCTTCTCAAAAATCCTACGACTAGGAACAATTGAGAATATGTATTTATAAGTCATCAGTCTCATTATTATGATCTCATCATAATCTGATGACTATTGCACATATTCATGGACTTCATTATGCGCAATTATAAATATGCCAATCTACATAATGAATTCAATGCCATTTATCAGTGAACCAAATTGAAATAGGTGCCTTATGATTGGCTTAGAGGACACCTTTATCCATCAATCTCCCACTTGGACTCAAGCCAATCATGTTCGCATTTGATCTCCATCAAATCTAGGTGATGCTCACATAAATTCTGTGACTAAACTTGGTCAGGGATCTGCTAAATTATCTATAGATGGAATATTTTCATTACATTATTTCCTCTTAATTGTTTGTCTCTGAACTTGTGAAAAAGCTTCAGAATGTACTGCAACTTCTAATGAGACCATGGCACCATCACACAATTGATCGCTCCCACTGTTATCCTATAACAACGAGATTTTATCAGAGACCTTTTAGAACTACATCTAGTTCAGGGATGAACTTTTTCATCCATATTGTTCTAATAACAGTATCACTTGTTTATGTGGTCACCTTAATATCGAGTTCTGGATTGGAACTCTTCCAACCCATTCCTTTCGTTTAGAAGGTTAAGTCCATTATTTGACTTGAAATTTGAGTCAGTGTGACCTCATAGTTTCAAATCATTCTCTCTATATACGTGAGTGCATCATTGGCACTTCTCAAGTGCTTAATGATGCATTTCACTCCTGTATCCTTTAAGGAACGTTTTTTCTAAAGGAATAAATTCCATGTCTCAACAGTTGAGACTTATTGTAAAATTTATGCCAAACATTTTGACATACAGGTCAATATAATATCCCCACCGATCTGTCTTAATAGATTCGTACTTCCAATACGTGGGATATTATAACTAAACTTATTATGGAGGAAAACATGGTTAATAATGCTTTCACTGATAGTAACATCTCGATGTCATTCTTAATGACTTTGATGTTATTATCACAAAGCATTACTAAAGTTACCGTACTCCTACTGTCCTTTCTGAATCCATACACAATCTGTGATCATTCTTAATGATCACGTAGTATTTGACCATTAAGTCAAAACTTTTATTACAACTTAGGAAGCTATAGTTTGATTCAATATGATCTTTGAAATCATAACTTGCTTCCTGGATATTTTAAAAGCTTTAAAGGTGTATCATATACATCTTTTCCTCAATCACATTGAGAGAATACTTTTAATATCAATACTGTCATCATCTCATGATTGTGATAGGCAGTATTGGCAAGAAGAATTCTAATAAACTTATGAATGGTAACCACTGAGAAAAACTTGTCTTAGTCAACATTTTGACGTTGACTATTTTCTTCAGTTTACCATATAAGTTTTAAGTAATCCATTTAAGCAAATCTTCATTCTGAAGATTTACTTACTTTAGGTATAATACCCTCTGGCAATACTATCAAGTTCTGAACTCAATAGTAGTAATGGACTATTGCTTAAAATTCTTAACTACTTGCCAATCTTAAAGTTATAATTACAGAGAGCATCATCATAGATTTTAGATCATAATCTATATCTTTGAGCTCCTCTCATGTGTGTTATGAGTGGTTTCAAACAGCTAAAGATTATCTAATAATCTTATGTTAACTTGTGGATCTAGAACATCTTCTAGTTTTATCATCTCTCACTGTCTTCTTTGAGGACATATGTTTCTTTATAGAAAACAGCTTTTAAGACGATAATTATTTCTGTTTATAATTCATATCCCATATGAATTGTTTGGTTTCCATATCTTATATGGACACACACTGACTTATTTGGAACCATCTTTAAAGTATGCACATCTAATGTTCATACTCATGTTCACAAGAATAAGAATTAGGCAAATCTTATTATATATATATATATTACACTATATCTTAATAAGGTGCAATTCCTCATTCTATCATATTACTATGATGTACAATGAGGATCAATCGAGCGAGGATATAATTATCTTCTTAATGATTAATGTGAATCATATACTAAAGTATTAGTTTCTTTGATCAAATCAAAAATTCTAATACTTCATATTGATCTTATACCTTAATCTCTCAGATGCATTCGTCTTGTACTTCAGTAAGTATATACAGTCGAATCATTCTAAGAGCACACTAATAAGGTAAACCAATAGAAGTGATTATCTTTGACCTTATGAGGACATTGAACTGTTTACATCAGTATGTATTAGCACCAATAATTTCTTATCGTACATCCTTGTTTACAATACCATAGATAATCAGGATTCACACAGTTCATTTCTATAGGAGACTTGTGAACATTCATCACATGATATGTCACATCAAGAATTTATAGTACATTGACTGATTTGAACAACTATTGTTCCTTCTCAGTCAATGTTATTTACTTTTAAAATTCTTGATATCTTATCCAACTAAATAACAAGTATTCAGTTTCATATTTGACTCCTATAGATATACAAAGATTTACTGTCTAACAATAACCTATGAATATCATGAACAATAGTTGAGTCTAACTCAACACTTACATTTTCTCGATTTCCTTTTACTCGTCTAGGTCTGCACACTATCGCAGCTCTGAGAATCATTTCCAATATCTCATATTGGATACGCTAATTCTCCAATAGACATGCAAAAGTTGATTAATAAGAATATCCGAAACTTATTTCAAGTTTCATATTCGTTTTGCCTTTACCAGTATCCTTATATTGGTTGCAGTGGGAGAACTGCTACTTCTCTATCTCAGCTGACCTTCTTTTATCCTTTCAGATGTGGGTTCGACCGTTTAAAATCTTTCCACTTGCCTTTCTCAAAGACACATCATAAATATCTCTTCATCTTGGTTTATCCAAATAAGAGATTTCATGACAATCATTGCCTTTTAAAAAGGCGTACCATGAGTACCTCTTCACTTTGGTCTATCCAAGTAAAAGGATTCATGATACCTGATTAGGATAGTGACTTTCACTTACCCCTAAAGATATTCTTTAGAGTTTTCTAGTTAGTTTGAATATGACACAGTAGACCATTATACCTGGTCTAAGCTTTACCATCAATACGTGACAGAGTAGAGTAAGAATACAGCTCCCGCGTAAACGCAATGACAGTTACACTGTTCCTCTATTCCAATCTCAAGACATCAAGATGCCATAATAGTCCTTTCATCAAATGGTGGCAGATCTCGGGTAAACACATAGAAACTGCCATCACTAAATCAAGTTCTAAGAACTATATTGATGGAGAGCCACGCAGTACGTTCTCAATGACTCACGCTGCGGTTTAGACTTTATGTTGAAGGTTTTGTTTATTTTAAGTTGGTCTCATCCTAGGTGATAGTTTATAAATATATCAAATATATTTAACTATACCTAGATATTATCAATTGATTCATAATCAAAAACTAAAAAGCATGCATCAACCACACATCAACCACACATGTTCATTATGTGGTCATGGACAGCACAGTGATTAACTGGAGCCAAACAATTAATCACCAAAACTATATAACAATTATATAATCTAAACATGCAAATACATAACCACTGGTGATCTCATCTCCTGTCGCCTTCCTGGTTGCATTTGTGGATCATCCTTGCCTCTGCTCGGCCGGCGCGATCAAATACAAATAATATTTATTTTGAAATAATTTCAAATACAAATAAATTGTAAGAGAAAGCCTTATGGCCAAGTACAACAATGGAGGGAGATAGAATTACAACAGAATGAAGGAGAGAGGGAGGCACGCAGGCCTCATTAATTAACATTTAATTAATGTATATCACATTCCATAACAATCCACATAATCAGACACCATCACATGATATGAAATTTAACTAAATGCTTGTTCATGACCACCACAAATTTTAACTATCCACACATGATAAAGCACATCACATGAAGGCTAAAATTTTGAAAAATAATAATTTTAGTTTTCTTAAAACCTGGGTACCAATCAAAATTGGATAATTTGAATTTTCGAAAATCTTATTTTCTGATATGCAATAAATCTAATTTAAAGCATCAAATACATCAACATGTGCAAACAAAGCTAAAATTAAAATTTTAAAATATTCCATGCATAATTTAGAACAATTCTAAATTAATTAATCCAACACTTAGATTAATTTTAAATTACATTAATAACAATTATTAATGCGAAACAGTCTAACATTTAGATAGAATTAAAAATTCTTAAATAACACTTATAAAAGAATTTCTAATTCCAGTTATAATTGATTAACAACTATTTGTTAATAAACCCCTTAATTAAATAATATTTCTCAATAACAATTATTAAGAAAAGATTAATTAGAACAATTCTAATCAAAATAGTCTAACATTTTAGACTTAATCCTAACTTTTAATAACTTTTATTAAAAGGTCAATATTTCAAGTAGATTAGATGCACAATAAATTTAATTAAGAGATTTATGAGAATAATAGTTAACTATCTCAATAACAGTTATCAAGAGTGAATTATATACCTTAATAACTTTTTATCAAGGTGTATTCTCAAAAGATAATTAACTATTAATAACCTTTACTAATAGTTAATTAGTCACCTAATAGCTTTTATTAAGTGGCCCCCAATTAAATCAATAATTTCATTACAACATTTGCTAGGAAATTAATATATTAATCTAATCATTTAACTTAAATAAATATTAACAACATTTGTTAAATATTTTAAAAGTCACAACTTGAAATAATTAACAACACTTGTTAACAATTTATTTAAGATCATATCTTAAATATTAAACCCCTTTAACAACTTAAATTAAAACTAATTAACAACACTTGTTAATTAATACAAAATCATGTCTTAAAATAAATTAATCAACACTTATTAATTTAATTTAAGAGCACATCTTAAATAATTCCTCTAATTATTTAATTAAATGGATCTAAGAACAATTGTTAATTAATTACGATCACATCTTAAAATTAACCCCCATTTAAAGATCACATCTTTAAAATCAATAATTTACAACTCAAAATTTTAAATTCAAAGTTTAAAACATATTTTAAATAAATTAGAATTTAAATTCTAAGTTAATAGGTTGGGGTTTGAATTTAATAGGGGGTTATTTTAAAAAATTGGGTTTAATGGGCCTTTGGGTGTGGGCTAAAGGCTGCCAGGGCCGAGCCTGGCTCAGCCTGGCTCGGGCCAGGGGCCTGGACCCAGGCGCGACCTGGCCCAGCCAGGTCTAGCACCTGGGCCGCTCGGGCTGGGCCCTGCCTAGCCAGGCGCTTGGCGCGGGACCGGCCGGTCCAAGCACGCAGGGCTTGGTTCGGCCAGCCCTGATTAGGGTTTTTGGCCCCCTTTGAAGCTAGTTTTGGGCGGCGGCGGCGCCGCCGCCGCCGGCAGCGTGGGTGGCCGAAGGTGGCTGGGGGGAGTCACCCCTTTCCTTCCTGGCACCGGCTATGGCCGGCCGGCGACTCCCTCGCCGCCTGTGAACCCCAAAAGATGGCGGTTTGTAACATTTTGTAAACCATGGCCCCTTTTTCATGTTCTTTCAACGCTTGAAAAAAAACTAGAAATTAAGGGTTATTAACCAGAAAAAAATTAGAAATTAAGGGTTATTAACCAGCCGACGACCACACCAGATTTTCTTGTTATACAAGCATACCTAAAGATGGCGTCGGATCACCATGGTAGCGTACTACGAAGCCCATAAAAACCGGTTCTTCATCTCCTTGAAGAACAACATGGAACTCTATTGAAAATAGAATTTTTTCCCACAGAAAAAAAAACGAACATCGTATGTTCATTTCATAAAGGATTTCTTGTGCGGGAAAAATAAATATAGCATGGAATTTATTTTAGAAGATTAATCTCGTCGTTCTGAAGCGGATCAGAATGGAACCTGGATCTGATACCACTGTTGGGATCTGGGCGGGACGCGAAGAATGCAGCGGAAACAATAAAAATACTATCCCGCCCAATGCCCGCTGATCCGATTCGGAACGAAAACTACCGAAAACCGGGTTGTAATCTGATTACCGTGCGCGGATTCGAATCCACTTCCGTCTCGGTTCCGTCGAGGCGATGCCGCGAGCCGCACAAGCGTCCGGCCTCCAGCAGTATCCACGCGATCCTCTGGGGTGGTTCGTCCTCGTTCCCTCGTCCGTATCAGCTCTCTCGCTGAAGATCCATCTTCGCAACGATGTCCGGAAACCCGCAGACGGGAATTCCCGACTTTCGGGAATTGCGCGCTGCGGGGACGGAGACATTCCCGGTGTCTCGAATAGGGCACCCAAAGGAGGAGAGAGAAAGGAAGGGGGCGGCCATCAAGGGAAAATCTTGGAGCTTGGCCCAAGGTTTCTCAACAGCGCGTATATATATTAAGTCGGCACGAGTTTTCACAAAAGTCCCCGAGTTAATATAAATCCCACTAAAACACCACCGACTGAGAATCTTATTGCGTGTGACTCTCTAGGCCCATCTATCAGTCCAGTTTCCAGCCCGTTAAGTCCAATAACTAGTTATTGACTTATTGTAATTAATTAATATCTAGATATTAACTAATTACTTAGCCGAATTAACATCGCATGTAAATTCGGTGGGACTTCCGATCAAGTTGGGTGCCAAGCAACACCGCATGATCTCGGAAGGTAATGGGGTTCAGCAACCCACTCATGGAACCTGTCCGTCCACAGTTACCGCGTGGCTATAATCCTTCGTTCGCACAATGCTCTCGAGTTAACCTAGGATATGGTCAATTGTCAAACCCTAGATGGTCAACTCACTTGAATCAGACTCCGCTATACAATATTGGAAAACATCTTTTCTGATATTGTTTTTGCTCTGGCCAGAGACTCCTGCAGATCTATTCTAGAGCATTCTCTCTCTAGTTACCTGAGAGCGAACGATCCTTTATTGAACACACAATCACCTTCGAAGGTCTTCTGCTGGACCCGATCCTTGACTATTAGAGATCCCGTGGATAGGGATTCGTAGGTTAAGGTCAAAGTCCAGAAGTCCACCGACAAGGTGTCTTTGGTGTCTCAAGTCCAAGGATCAACCACGCCACTGTGACGATGAATCAAGCTGATTGACAGTCAGGTAAATTACCATTCAGCGATTCATGTCAGATCAGTTCAGTGAACTCATTTCCCAATGAGCACCTAAAGGTTTACTATTGTGTCTCCATACGAGTAACTAACGAGATCAGTCATCCTCATCATATGAGCTAGAATAACCTGTACTAGTTTTACCGAATGTTTGATGTCCTTCTCAAACATCCTACGACTAGGAACAATTGAGAATATGTGTTTATAAGTCATCAGTTTCATTATTATGGTCTCATCATAATCTGATGACTATAACACATATTCATGGACTTCATTATGTGCAATTATAAATATGCCAATCTACATAATGAATTCAATGCTATTTATCAGTGAACCAGATTGAAACATGTGCCTTATGATTGCCTTAGAGGACACCTATATCCATCAATCTCTACACCGGGCCTCAGACTCGAGCTCCGTGCACTATCCAAGGAGGGCTACATCAATGGATGCCCACGACTGCACCTGACAATGCCTCGTCCAATACCCATTCGACTGGGGACTAAGGGCGTTCTGCTGCGGCGACAAAGCCGATTTTGGAGCTTGATCAGAGGTTGTCCGAGATAAGGAATAAGGAAGGAGATGCAATAGATGGTCACTCGGCCTTATGGGGCACCTCTAACCAGTACCATCCTAGAACAATCACCTTTTTCTCTAGCAGTCCTGGTGGCCGAAGTTCCACCAAATGCAAAGTTGCCAAATGGACCAGTGTATAATGGGATGTCTGACCTGATTAACCACTTTCTTTAACTCTACCTCGTTGTCCGAAGGGTATCTGAGGCTGTCCAGTGTCGACTATTCCCCCCCACACTTGAGAAAATTACGTCCATATGGTTTGATACTCTAGCTCGCGGTTCGATTCATTCCTTGGTTTAGCTTGGCTAGCTATTCATTGACCAATTCTATAATACCACTCTCCAATGCAAGACCTCTGCCAGCCTTTTAGGCATTCTTCAAGAGCCGAACGAGACCCTTCGAGATTACTTCACTAGGTTTTGGGCAGAGGCCGCACAGATCCCCAACCTTAACAGTTTCATTGTAGTCTTTGCAGTCATCAATGGCTACACCGATATGGGGCTACTTAGGTCTATTGGGAAGAGGCACCCCCTGACATTCCAAGATCTGGTGGCACGTGTATATAAATATATTAACCGGGAGGCATTGATGATAGCCAAAGAAAAGAAGATAATCGAGTCACCATCGGCAACAACTTTCTCAGCCAAACGACAGTAACTAGACAAGTTCGACATAGGAAGAGGTTCAAAAGGGAAGAAGATCAAAGTCGAGAGAAGCATCGGTCTCAACACCAACATCATTTGCCCCTGCCAGCTCTGGCCTTTGAGGATCCTGATGGAAATCAAAGGTATGCTCTGACAGTCGAAGCAAATGAAGATTGACCCTTGATGCAGAGACTCTCAGAAGTATTGTGAATACCACCGTGAGAAAGGCCATTCCAAAGATGAGTCTTACCATCTACCACAGGAGAAGAGCGCCTCATCTGGGAGGGACGTTTGCCCCAGTACAACCGAGGGCAACAACCGCAACAACGGCACCAACCCCAAACTCAATAGCAACCCCCACCAAAGCAACAACAACTCCAGCTATAGGAGGGGTCTCAGCCTACTCTTGCCCCAGTTGGAGAAACCTCTCATCAACGGCCAAGTGCAAGTTTGATCATTATGATTTTTGGGGACCAGGTGAAGTACCTCGAAGGTGAGGACGAGACAAGGTGTCATCTGCAGTCGTGATAGTGGATACTGAGCGAAGCGTCCTTGGCGAGAAAAAAATCACATTCACTGATGCTTACCTTGAAGAAGCTCAGGTCCCTCACGACGATGCTCTCATCGTAAATGTTGTAATTAGAAACTATGATGTCCATCGTATCTTTGTAGATAATGGAAGTGCACCTAATGTGCTTTTTTATGATTGCTTTCTTAAACTCGGTTTAACTGATGCCGATATGAAGACCCATCAGGGACTTTTGTTTGGCTTTAACGGAGCCCTCTACCAAGTGGAAGGCATAGTTAGATTGCCAGTAGCCCTCGGTATGGCCCTGAAGCAGCTGACTCTTGAAATAGATTTTGCAGTTGTTAAGGCAGACTCGGCTTATAATGCCATCTTCGGCGGATGCCTAATCAAACGAACCAAAGCAGTCCCGTCCTCCAATCACCAGAAGCTCAAGTTCCACACCAATCAAGGAGTAGGAGAAGCTAAGGAGAACCAGGAGTCGGCTTGCCAATGCTACATGATCTTTGTAAAAGGGAAAGCAACTGCCGAGTCACTGGATATTGAGTCCTCGGCTGATGTTACCTATCCGGGGGTGGAGTTAGCGGCCATCTTAGGTCCTTGCGGGGAGGACCGGACCCTGCTAATAGGTTCCAGACTCCCAGTGGACGAAGTAGAGAAGATGGCAGATTTTCTGAAGGAAAATCATGATGTATTTGCTTGGTCACCCTTAGACATGCCTAGAGTAGATCCGGAGGTTGCAGTGCGCCTCCTTCATGTTGATCCAAATCATCCCACGGTCAAGCAAAAGCGCCAAAACTTCAATTATGATAGAAGAATGGCAATTCAGGCAAAAGTATAGAAGGGCTTGAATGTAGGACATCTCCAATAGGCCCATCACCCTGAGTGGGTTTTCAACGTGGTCATGGTGCCTAAGAAGGATTGTAAGTGGCAGATGTGTGTTGATTTCATTGACCTTAACAAAGTCTATCCAATGGACAATTTTCTATTGCCTCGGATAGACCAAATGGTGGACACCACTGTCGGCCACGAGCTCCTCAGCTTCCTCGACACCTACTCGGACTATCATCAAATCCGAATGCACCCAGATGATGAAGACAAGATGAGCTTCACCACTGATCTCGACCTTTATTTCTATACTTGAATACCCTTTGGCTTGAAGAATGTCGGTGCCACCTACTAACAACTCGTCAATAAGATCTTTACTCCTCAATTTGGCTGAAACATGGAGATTTACATCGACGACATATTGGTAAAGAGCCAGTTTGCCTCTAAACATTTACTCGATTTGGCCGAGACCTTCGTTGCTTTGCACAGGTACAACATGAAGCTAAATCCGACGAACTGTGCCTTTGGCGTGGCATCCGGGAAATTTCTTGGCTACCTGGTGACTCGTCGTGGCGTGGAGTCAAACCCAGAGACGGTGGCCACCATCCTCCAGATGCGTCCTCCAACAAACGTCCGAGAAGTTCAAAAGCTCAGTGGATGAGTGGCTGCCCTAAGCTGCTTCTTGTCTAGAGCATCATATCGATGTTTTCCTTTCTTCAAGTTGCTGAGAAAAGTCATAGTATTCCAATGGACAGATGAGTGCCAGGCCGCCTTTGACCAGTACAAAGAGTATCGCTCAGAAGTCTCCATCCTGTCCAAGTGAGTTGAGGGAGAGCAACTTCTTTTGCATCTTACTGCATCTGAAACAACAGTGAGCTTTGTAGTCGTCCAAGAACATGGCGGCATCCAGAAGCCAGTGTATTATATAAGCCGGGTACTTCAAGGAGTGGAGCTCCAATATCTTGCATTAAAGAACATGGCCCTGGCCCTGCTCGTGTCCACTAGGGGGCTTTGGCCTTAATTTTTAGCACATTCTGTTAAATTGTTAACAAATCAACTCTTGCGACAGATCCTCTCTCGGCCGGAAGTGTCAGGACGATTGGCCAAGTGGGCCATTGAGCTTGAGGAATTCAATGTCAGCTACGAACCAAGAACGGCCATCAAGGCACAAGCTCTCTCCGACCTCATCGCCGAGTTAGCCGCGATAGATGTTCCGACACTGGGCCTATCCAAGAGTGAGATGCCTATCTCAATTTTGTCTCGTCCCCTGACAATTGATGCTTTGGATCAAGCATCTGAATCAGACGACTAGGGATGGCACCTCTATGTGGACATGTCTTCCTGCTCCTCGGGGAGTGACATCGGATAGGTCTTGATATCTTCGGAGGAGGTTATCACCGAATATGCTCTTCGCTTCACCTTTCCTGCCACTAACAATGCAACCGAGTACAGAGCCCTGATATCCAGCGTCCAGGCCGCAAAGAGGCTAGGTATTAAGAAGTTGATTGCCTTCAGTGACTCCTAGTTGATAGCTGGCCAAATAATCGGAGAATATGAAGCTTGACGTTTAGGTAACAAAGAATATTATAGCTGAATTTAGTCATTTTGGCATCAAACGGATTCCTCGATCCGAAAACACTAGGGCCGATGCCCTTTACCGGTTAGCATCCACCTATTGGTGGGGAGAGCCAAATGGTTCTTATAGAAGAATTGAAGGTCTCGAGTATCGATCAACCAAAAAGGTCATGAAAAATGATCTATAGGAAGCTGAGACCTAGATGACTCCATTACATGCCTATCTTCTCCGAGGGGAGCTCTCGTCTGATGAAAAGGATGCACTGCGGGTCCGACTGCGATTTGCCCAATGCCTCTTGGTGGACGGCATATTGTACAAGAGGTCCTTTGGCCGGCCCCTTCTTAAATGTCTTGGCTCATCCGAAGCCAAGTACGCCCTTCGGAAGGTGCATGAGGGGGTATCCAGAGGACATGTCGGGGGTCGGGCCTTGTTCCACAAACTGCTAAGGCAGGGACATTGGTGGCCAACTCTACGTTGGGATGCTACTGAACTTGTCCGAGATGTGACAATTGCTAACAGTTCAGCCCCCTCATCCATCACTCAGCCACTCTGTTGACACGATTATATGATCCCTAGCCTTTCGCTCAGTAGGGAATAGATATCCTTAGTCCTTTTCCTGTAGCAACTGGCTAAAGAAAAATTCTTATTGTGGCTATCGATTACTTCACCAAGTGGGTCAAAGCCGAGCCGCTCGTGACCATCACTGATAGTAATGCTTGAAACTTTGTCTGGAAATCTATTATCTGCTGTTATGGAATCCCTCGAGTAATCATATCTGACAACGACAAATAGTTTGACAACAGTCGATTCAGAGGCAACCGCAAGAGCTTCGACATTTTGCACAAATGTACCTCAGTGGCCCATCCTCAGACGAATGGATAGGCAGAGGTTGCCAACCGTAGCATTCTACAGGGGATAAAGGCACATCTCAGTGAGGCGAAAGGCCAATGGGTCGATGAGCTGCCCAACATGCTATGGGCTTATCGGATGACAAGCTGAACCCCTATCGGGGAAACACCTTTTCGGATGGCTTACGGGGTCGAGGTGGTTATTCTAGTGGATCTCATAGAAGAGGCGAGGGACTTGGATCACATCTGTCTCGCGGCGTATCAACAACGCATGGCCAAGTATCATAATGCCCTAGTGAAGCCCATAAGTTTTAAAGTCGGGGATCTAGTACTTCAGGATGCTCATACTTCTACGCTTGCAAAAGCTTCCAGGAAGTTGGCTCCAAACTGGGAGGGACCTTATCGAGTGAAAGAAGTCTTTTGCTAAGGGGCTACCAACTTGAGACACTTGGAGAACAGCCTATCCCTCGTACATGGGATGTAGAACGGCTTTGTCGCTATTTTGAATAAGGTCAATTTGGACTTTTCTTGGTCGATTGTAAGATCTTTGAATTCAATAAAAAAGCTATAGTTAAACTAGCCAGTTTGCTTGATGCATTATTTTTTCCAAGTCCGTGTAAACCGTATCGAAAGCCGCATCGGCTATGCAAATTGTATTGAGAGCGACCATATTTATTCTAAGTCCATGTAAACCTTACTGGGAGTAGCCTCGACTGTGCAAATCGTATCGGGAGCGACCCTATTTTTTCTAACTCCGTGTAAATTGTATCGGGAGTAGCCTCGACTGTGCAAACCGTATCAAGAGCGGCCTTATTTCTTTTAAGTCCGTATAAACTATACCGAGAGCAGCCTTGACTGTGCAAACCATATCAGGAGCAGTCCTATTTTTTCTAAGTCTATGTAAATCATACCGGGAGCATCCTCGGCTGTGTAGACCGTATTAAGAGCGACCCTATTTTTTCAAGTCCGTGTAAACCGTACCGTGAGCAACCTCGGTTGTGCAAATCGTATCGAGAGCGGCCCTATTTTTTCTAAGTCCGTGTAAACTGTACTGGGAGTAGCCTCGATTGTGCAAACCGTATCGAGAGTGACCCTATTTTTCCTAAGTCCGTATAATTCGTATTAGAGCGGCACTCGTCCTCAACACCGAAAATTGCATTGGATGACGCCTACCTAGACTTTGTTGAAAATGAACGATTTTACACATATAAGTATGACTACACAATTCATTGTACCTAAATTGATGATTATATTTACAAAAAAAAAAAAAATGGGGGCAAAGTGTTGGTCTTAGGTGGCCTACTAGCCAATCTCACTATGTATAATCTTGTTCATTTATTAGTAAAATTGCATTATTTCATTATGTGTAATTCGTTTTATTATCCTTTCATAATAAAGTCCGTAGATATTCTAATAGTGATCAGATTATGATGGGATCATACTAATGAGACTGATCACTTATACATACATATTCTTAAATGTTCCTAGTCGGAGGATGTCTGAGAAGGACATCAGACATCCGGTTAGACTAGTACAGATTACTCCTGCTCATATGATGAGGATAACTGATCTCATGGTCACTTGTGTGGAGACACTAAGCCGAATCTGTACGTTCTCATTAGAGAATGAGTTCACTGAATTGATTAGACTAAATCACTGGATGGAAATGTACCTAACTGTCAACCAGCTTGATTCAATTATTGTAGTTGCGTGGATGGTCCTCGGACCTGAGACACCAAGGACGTCTTGTAAACAGTCTAGGATCAATGGAATACCATTGAAGGAAATTGCGTGTTCAATAAGGGATCATTCGCTCTCGGTATTCAGAGAAAGAATGCTCTAGGTAGGATGCGTAGGAATCCCTGGCCAGGATGGACGATAATATTCGGAAGGGAGTTTTTTAATATTATATGACAAGATCCGATTCAAGTGAGTCGAGGAGTTAGGGTTTGATAGTTCACCATACCCTGAGTTGACTTGAGAGCATTGCGCGAATGAATGATTATATCCACGCGGCAACTATCGGTGGAAAGGTTCCGAAAGTGGGTTGCTTAACCCCAATATCTTCTGGGTTCAAGCGGTGTTGCTTAGCACCCAACATGATTGGAGGCTCGGCCAAATTGTATGTGCGACATTAATTCAGTTAATTAATTAATTAATATGAGATGTTAATTGATTAATTATGTTAGTAAAGAGTTACTGAGCTTATCGGGCCATTAATTGGACTGGTACTTGGGCCTAGAGGGTCACACACAAAAGATTCTCAAGGCGATGGATTAAAAGTAGGTTTTATACAATTTCTAGAGTTTCTATGAAAAATCACGCGGTAAGTATAAAATATAGCGAGAGGGCTAAGCGGGCCAGGCATTGGCTCGGCCCTATGGCGAATGGCGGCTTCTTCGAGTGCTGCGAGGAATGAGGAACATGAGAAAATCTGTTGAGAAGAATCGTGTGGATTCTGTTAGAGGCCGTGTAAAGATATCTGTGACGGGATCGAGAAAACGCAGCAGAAATAAAATTTTCGGATCCCGTGCTATTTTTCGAATAATAAGAATGGATCAAAAGTGAAAACGATTTTCACCTTGCATAGATTTGAATCCGTGTTTGTGTGGTTCCGTCGGTGCGATGTCACAAGCCGCGTAGGTGCCTGGCCTCTAGCAATATCTATGCAGTCTTCCTCTTGATGGATCATCCTCCCTTCCTCGCTCGGTGGGGTGTCTGCAGATCCCGTCTGGCTGTGCATAGCTCTCCGCGACATGCGGATTCAATGTTCCCATCTGATCGGAAGCAGAGCCGGCAGGAGGCAGAGCAGAGCCACCAGGGGGCGCCTTCTGGGGGGGGGGGTGCCAGAGAGAGAGAGAGAGGAGAGAGAGGTGCACATGCATGAGGTCAGAGTGCCTAGCCTCTGACCTAGCAGCGATTCTTTTATAATAAATGGGTTTACAGTTTTTTAGAAAAACCCACACTTATCATAAAACCCGTCAAATAATTCATCGACTGAAGACCTTTTATGTGTGACCCTCTAGGCCCAAAAACCAGTCTAGCTAATGACCCATTAAGCTCAGTAACTCCTTGCTGACTCAGTGAATTAATCAATATCTATATATTCATTAATTAGCCAAATTTAATGTCCTACATTAAATTCAGACGGACCATCGATCACGTTGGGTGCCAAGAAACACTGCATGAACCTGGGAGGCATTGGGGTTTTGCAACCCACTAATGGAACCTTTTCGTCATCGGTTACCACACGGATATAATCCTTTATCCGTACAATGTTCTCGAATCGACCTAGGGCATGGTTAACTGTTAAACCCTAGCCGATCGATTCACTTGAATCAGATGCCACTAAACTATATTAGATAACTCTTTATCTAATATAGTGTCCACCCTAGCCAGGGACTTAAGCGCATCATTCCCAGAATATTCTCTCTCCTTTTACCAAGAGCAGATGATCCCTTGTTGACCACCTAATTACCTTCGAGGGCGTCTCCCTGAATCAGATCACTTAACTTATTGATATCCCACAGTTAGGGATTCATTAGTCAAGGTCAAAGATCAGAGACCTACCACCAAGGTATCCTTGGTGTTTCAGGTCCAAGGACCAACCACGCAACTGTGACAAAGAATCAAGCTAGTAACAATTAGGTAGATACAATCCAGCGATTCAAGGTCGGATCAGTTCCGTGAACTCATTCACCAACGAGCACCTACAGGTCCAACGTAGTGCCTCCATACAAGTGACTTATAGGATCAGTCACTCCTATTAAATGAGCTGAAGAAACATGTACTAGTCTAACCGGATGTATGATGTCCTTCTCAAACATCCTCCGACTTGGAACAATTAAGAACATGTGTTTACAAGTCTTCAGTCCTGTAATTATGATCTCATCATATTATGAAGACCATTACACATGTTCATAGACTTTATCGTGCGATAAACAAAGTCAAATTACATACACAATGAAATTATGCCATTTTAATTAATAACTGAATAATACAAAGTATTTGATTGGCTTGCTGGCGACCTAATACTAACAATCTCTCACTTGGACTAAAGCCAATCACCCTTATGTTGAATACCCATATTCTCTGGGTGACGCTTAAACACATTTTGAGACAAAGGCTTCGTTAGTAGATATGCAATGTTGTCTGCTGAGGGAACCCTTTCCACCGCGACATCTCCTCGAGCAATGATTTCTCTAATTAGGTGAAAGCGCTTCAGAATGTGCCTTGACTTCTGATGAGATCGTGGCTCTTTTGCTTGAGCAATCACCCCATTATTGTCACACAGTAGTGGAACGGGATCAGAGATGCTATCCACCACACCAAGATCGCTAATGAACTTCTTCATCCAGACTACTTATTTGGCAGCTTTAGCAATAATATACTCAGCTTTAGTTGTTGAATCAGTAGTCGTTTCTTGGTTGGAACTTTTCTAGCACTGCTCCCTCGTTGAATGTAAATACCAACCCATATGTGGAATTGTTGTCATCTGGATCAGACTGAAAACTCGAGTCAATATATCCTTGCAGCTTTAAGTCTCCTCATCTATATACCATAAACATATCCTCAGTTTTTCTCAAGTACTTAAGGATACATTTCACAGCCTTCCAATGTTCATCACCTGGATCTATCTAATATCTGCTCGTAATACTTAGAGCATATGCTACATCAGGCCTAGTACATAGCATGACATACATAATGGAACCTATGGCTAACACATAGGGAACTTTGTTCATTAATGCCCTCTCTTCAGGGGTCTTAGGAGACTGACCTTTAGAGAGATAAATTCCATGTCTCATTGGTAAGAGGCCTCTCTTGGAATTTTCCATGCCAAACCTTTTGACAATAGATTCTATGTACATGGATTGGGTTAAAGCAAGCATGTTATTTGATCTATCTCTATAGATCCGTATTCCTAATACATAAGATACTTCTCCCAAATCCTTTTGTAGACACACTAATTTTGACGTCATTTCGAGTAAGTTTTATATCATATAATAATGCCTCAGAATGGTCTAATATTTAATCATTGATTAATTTTTATTGATCTTTTTGAGTGTCGGGTTTAACAAACATGTTTAAGTTAATCAATTAAATTGATTTTAACTCAAATTTCAGTTAAAATATGAGGAAGTCTAAAAGACGTCTACATGTGTGGACGCCATTTAAGCTTTATTCTTATTTTAACGTTTAAATTTGAATTTTAATCAGTTGATTAATTAGCTAAAAGGCGTCTGTAAGTCATGACGCGTTTTAGGTTTCCTAGGCTATTTCTACTTCTCTTCCGGATGTTTATCCTTATCTTAATTAGTGTAAAAGACGTCTAGACATGTAGACGCGTTTTATCTAATACAGATAAAGATAAGTTTTCCCGGATGTTTATCCTTATCTTAATTAATCTGAAAGGCGTCAGCGAATATGGACGCGTTTTAGATAATTACAGATAAAGATAAATTAATCTGTATTTATCTGTTGGTTAAGATGGATAAATCTTAAATTTTTTCATGTAAATCCGCGGACGCAGAAGAGGTCTATAAATACCTTGCATCTTGAAAGTTAAAAAAAAAAAAAAAGAAGAAAAAGAGAAAAGAGAGAAGTTAGAATCAGAATTAGTGATTGAAGATCGAAGCGACGACGTCCAAACGCCGAAGCGCTGCTGTTTCTAGAAGTCAGCGTCCATTCTTCATCCAATTCAAGGCTTCATCCAATTCGGCATAAGTTTTTCATTTCTGCATCTTCATTTCATTTTATTAATCTCTCATTCTTCATCATCACTTCATGCAACACACATTACAACATCATTCTTTTCAAAACCTATTTGATTAAGGAGTTTCGAAAGCCATTAAACAAGTAAGTTTGCTGTTTAGTTTCATGTTTAAAACCATGATTAGAATAGATACTGCTTCTGCTTAAAGTTCTCATCATCGTTTCTTCATTTCTCTCTCCATTTTCTTGACGGAGCAAAGGAGGATAAAAAAGGGAGTAAATCAAACACGAAGTCACAAGAATCTCTGGACGATCTTCAACCTCAACTTCGAATTCAACAGCAAGAACAAAGAACAAAGAAAGGGCTCTCTTTCTTCAGCCAGCTGAAGGTGGGGAATCAAGGACTCAATATCTTCCGCATTTAAACAGGTAGGCGATCATACTTTCTTTTGGAACTTTAAAGTCAAAAGTTTCTGGCGATCACTTCACGTAGTTTCTGTTTTTAATAGGTTTATTTTACACCTAAACAACATAGATTTTTCATGTTAATCACACAATCATTCTAAGCACTCACAGCTTTTTTGGCGATCACGGTGGGACTTGGTCTCGCCATCTTTTAGTTTTTTGTTCTTGCTATCATCAATCGGGCACCCACGGTGCACCACTTGTGTCTCTCGACACGTCCTCACCAATTGGTGAGTGTTTTAGTTTAGTTAATTTCCCTCGTGCACCACGTGCACACCCCTGTGGCAAGATCTTGCCCTCCCTGTTGATTAATTGAAAAAGTTGTTTTTGTGATGAAAATGCTGTGCGATTGATTGGCATCTTGGTTGTTTAGTTAGTAAAATCATCCTGTTAAAATCTGGAACTAAAAAAATTTGCATGAACTGATTATTTACTGTTTTTATCTTGTTTGAGGAGGAATCAACCCAGAAATTCCTCCTGCAAAACTATTTCTGCGACTTGAAAAGCGTCTAGGAGCACTGACGCGTTTCAAACTGCGTCAACACACCCAGACGCCTTTCAGTCTTCATTTTCTGCTGTCTGCAATCTGAGTTTCTGTGAAAAAAATTAAGATTTTGTTTGAATAGCGTCGACTACACTCGACGCAATTCAGACAGTTTTTTAATTTTTCCTCAGTTCTCAGATTTTTGTGACTTGAGTGCTACTACCCATTATTATTAAGCATTAGAGGCCATCCAGGCCATAGGTCATACGCATTGAGGCTAATACCCTCCTTTTCTTAGGAACACACTACTTGACGTCAGCAACTCTCTCTGATTGGGTTGGTCCCTTGATCATACTAGAGAAGTTGACGTTGAGGCCTCCATAAGTCCCCAAAATCAAGGTACTCCTCCTTGATCATCGGGCTGGTTGTACCAGTTGAAGTCCCGGTTAGATTCCATAAAGCGTTGTGAGAGAAAGCCATAGAGAATAACGGTGGATATTGAACTGAAATTAGGATCCTTTCCCTGAGCGAATTTGTGGTTTAATTAAATCCAAATAACTCAACAAGGAATCTCAAAATCACGTTAAGCATCCACTTGATTGATTAATCTCTGTGCAACTTGTTTGTCAAATCTTTGAAAAAAGAATCTAACATCATACTGCTGCGATCAGGCAGAGACTTGAGTATAGCTCAAGACGCCATCATTAACTACGAGGGAGATGCTAATGCCCCTCGCGATTCGGACTACAACTATGAGAACGGGAGAGATGCTGATGCCTCTCGTAATTCTGTCCCCATTCCCTATCGACAAGATGGGAATGTCCGGACACCTCTCTTTCATCCCCATAACCGATATCCTGATCTTCCCCCGCATGAATATGCGATTCCTAATCCTAATCTTGAGGGGGATATGAATCAGAATGATCCCTCATCCTCTGATCCTTCGGATCTCGTCAACGTTTTGGGAGTTCTTGCCTCCCGACTGGACCCTCAGCAGTTCGAGGCAATCCAGTCTATTCTGAAGGGGAAGGCACCCACGCAGCCTGCTGAGCCGAACCTTGTGGCTCCCCCTGTTGTCACTCAACAACCTCCTCTTCATCCTCCTTACATCCATCAGGCCGTGGAAGGCCTCCATATTACTTCTCGGCCAGCTGGGCCGCTGCTTTCATCCTCTAGGCAACCGGTTAGACCGTAAACGCCTGCTTATCAGAATGCTCTCGGGCATGGCGGAAGCTCTGCCGGACCTCCCCTTTATTGTCCCCCCTGTCCAACGTACTCTAGGCAGCAGGCCTATCAAGTACCTTCACCTCCTCCTCCTCCCTAGGTAGATCTGACCACGCAAGCGTTGCTGGCCAAAATGGAGCGCATGGATGAGCAATTCAACAACCTCCAAAAGATGATGGGGGTTAAAGCTGCGCCAGAGATCAATTTGCCGAGCCTGCCGGTATTCCACCTACCACCCTCTGAGATGCCAGTGTACCGGAAGTACAAGGTACTGGTAACCCCTTCACACATTTGAAGGAGTTTATGTACGAATCGTCTTTCTGGCAGAACGATAAGAGGTCGTTGGCCTTTTTGTTCAGGAGATCTCTAGAGGGACCAGCCCTCGAGTGGTTCTTTTCCTTGGAACCCTCCGAAGTAGAGGACTACGGTATCGTCTCTCATAAATTCATTCAACGGTACCAAGACAGAGTTGCACCCTCCTTGTCCATCACTGACCTCATAGCAGAAAAGATGAAACCTGATGAGGAGTTTGTCAGTTTTGCTGACAGGTGGTGGGGCCTGGCCGAAAAGGTGAAGGATCACTTGTCCGAATCTGAGCAAGTGAAGATGTTAATTTCCAATGCCACGCCCCAGTTCAAACTAGTCCTCTCCCTGAACAATCTGACCAACATGGCAGAGCTCTATGAAAGAGCACGGTACTGCCAAAATGCCTTCAAGGACGCTACGTTCTCTAGCGTCTTTGATCCTCACAGACCTAACAGGCCTCCACCTCGGAAGCCTGCAGTGCCAAACTCTCCCAGTACAGGTCCGACTACTGAGGGCACGCTCTCTCACGAGCAAGTTAGTAGCATGAATAATAATTCGCCCCAGTTCGTGAGGAACCAGCAGCAGTACCAGAGGCCACCGCAGCCAAACCAGCAGGGGTACAGGCAGCAGCAGAACCCCCATTATCAACAACAGTATCAGCGGCCCCAGCAGCCGAACCAGAACCAGCAACAGCAACAGCTACAGCAGCCGCCGCAACGGCAACAGTAGTACCAGCAACCCCAACAACAGCAACAACAGCAGTACCAGCCGCGCGCACCGCTGGCATACCATAATGTCCCTCCTCCTGCTGACTATAATCAGCAGAGAAGACCTCTAGGCCCTAAAAGGGCAGAATACCCGGCCCTCCCAGAATCCTTGGCAGATATCTTCAGTGCTCTAATGGCAGCTAATGCCTTAGTTTTACCAAGGGAAAAGGTCGTCTGGCCTCAAAATGCCGACACGTCCAGGTATTGCTACTTCCATAGGCAACCGGGGCATACCATTGACACCTGCTTCCAGTTTAGAGATTATATTCATGATCTCAACGAGCAGGGCGGCATAGACTGGGAGGAGATGAAAAAGTATATATCAGCCCTGAAGGCAAGAAGACCACAGCAGCAGCAGCAGCAGCAAGCAAGACCACCAGTACAAGCAGCACCACCACCCAACATGGGCATAGTGCAGAATCCACTCCCAAAGCACCAGAACCAAAACCAAGTTGCCCCTATCTTGACAAGCAGCCAGTCTGAGGCTGACCGTGGGCAACAGTGGAGAATCGAGGACTCTTCCTCTCTTTATTCGACGGGTCATATTCCGAGTACCGCAGAACGACCACCACGCCGCACCATCCATATACCCAGGCCACTACCCATTACCATCACCCCTCTACCGACACCCGCGTATTACTCACCCGCACCCAATAACCCATTACCACTACCCGCTTTCCTCAAGCCCATTACGCCCCACACCACTACACCGCTACCATATAACCCACCGCAAACCAACTATGCGCCCCTCCTACTATCCAGACCATTATTACGCATACCATTTCCTACTTCACCCGCTACCACTATCGCTTACCCAGATACCCCCTTACCATCCAGACCGCTATTACGCGTGCCATTCCCCACTTCGCCAACCACTTACCCATCCACCATCCAACCATCTAGGCCTTTGATCCGCACCACACCATCACCACCTAACCCAACGCCATCACCTACATACCAGCCCTCTACATCATCCGCACCATCCAACCCTGCGGTACTCAAGGTGTCACCCGGATCCTCCACGGTTGAGGAACATGCGCTCCGAAGTGGAAGGATTTTCAACAAAGTTTTTCCTCAGTCCATAGTTAGAGACGGCCCATCACAGCCGACTGAGGAAGCCCATAATGAAGAGAGTGCACCAGGCACTCAATATGATTTGTTGAAACATCTGGACAGAACACCGTACTTGAACTGATCAAAAGGTCGAAGAGTCACCAAGAAACCTTAATGGAATATCTACAGAAGGTGATGGTCAACGAGGACGTGCCGGTAGAAAAAATTGCAGCACTACTAGTTCCTCAGGGGGATCAGCTCTCCATTACATTTCACACATCGGAACTAGCACCGCCAGCAGCCAGAAGCATGGCTCTGAGCATCACGGTCAACATCTGTAAGAAGGCCATGGATGCATGCCTGGTAGATACAGGGGCTTCGATCAATGTTTTACCACCGAAGACCCTAGAGATGTGCGGTGTGCCCAAAGAAAAATGGTTGCCTAGCCCCATCGCAGTGACGGCATATGACAACTCCACCCGTTCCCCTCTGGGAATGGTTTATTTGAAGGTGGAGCTAGGCCCTGTAAGTCATGCAGAGGTCGAATTTCACATCCTAAAAATCGACCCTTCTATAAATGCCATTTTGGGTCGTCCTTATATTAAAACTCTTGAGGCGATTCCTTCTACGAATCACCAATGCCTCAAATTCCCTTTCAAAGGACGAATTATTAAAGTAACGAGCATGCCGATCCTTGCTGCTGCTCATACCTTGAATGTTAAATCTACTGCTTTACCTGGCCGACAACCTTTTCTGTCGGTATTACAGGTCTACCGTCTAGTGGTTGATCCTCTAAAAGCCGCCACTATTTCTCCATACCCGTTAGATGCCATAAAAAGGGGGAAGTGCATGAGTACCCCGGGATGGAGAATTATGATGAGGAACGGCTACGAGCCTGGGAAAGGTCTGGGCACACAGTTGCAAGGCAGGACCACTCCTGTTAAAGATCATCGAGCAGCACCTGGAAGTGGTCTGGGCTACAGGCCAAGAAAACTTAAACAAGATCTGGTTCAGCAAGCAGAGATTGAAGAAGGTCAGAAAATCTGGGAGACAATGTCTACACCACCCAAGGAAGGTCGAGATCCCCTAACATGGACCCTGTATACACACTTTATGAAGGGGCCCATACTTAGCCATGACAACACGGTGGTCATTACTTCATGTTTCGACCTCCATGACATATATGGGAGAGACTTGGCCAGGCATTGCTCAGAACTACTTACGTACCAATCCTTGGAGGCTCTGCAGCCTATGAAAAGGAGAAAATTTCATGATCCTGAATGCGAATGGTATAGGTGGTTCGATCTGAGAGACCTTTACATTACACTGAACAGATTGTTCCTAGATCCTGCAGAACCCAAGTGGCCGCCCCAGATTGATGAGCTGATTGAAAGTCCTGGTACCATCTTTGATAAGCGGATATTGCTGTCTGAAGAGACCGACGAAGGGGAGCCAGATGACCCCTATGAAGCTGGTTACACCACAGATCTGCTCTGGAGGGGGACATATCCTTCCCATGTCTTCATGCTCCATACTCTGTTTCGCACACTGCTCTTGACCCCGACTTGGTCGCGGGTCATTATTGAAGATATTCCACGGGCTCCGCCCGTTATGATTACTCTGTCCCCTCGGGACCTTATTCCACAACCTCCTCTCGATCTAGAGAGGATGTATGATTTGATCTGGGACATATTGCTATATGATCCCCCTAATCCTCTGGCCTTGGTGCCACTTCCTCCATCTGATTCTCCTTCTATTTGTATTCATTCATGTTTCATGTTTAATTCCTCTGATATCAAAAAAAAAAAAAAATGCCAATTTTACAACAAATTCTTCTCAGATCCTTATCAAGGAAACTTCTTACTTGTCCGATCACACCCCATTGCGCGGGTCTTTCGGTCAAGATTCTCTCTTAAATCTACTCTGCCCCTCCCCTCGGGAGGATTCTCCTGTATTTCCACTTGTATCCCAGGATTTCCATCCTGCTTCATCTTCATTAGGTTATAATAGGGAGTTTAGTGAAGTTAGGCAGTCTAGTTTTAGGCAGGTTAGTCAGGTTAGGAAGTCTAAGAAGCCTAAGGGTAGGCAAATTCCAGATAGATACTTCCAGGACTTGGCTGATAAATGCTTTTCTTGCTCTTTGATCCCTCAGTTTTTAGAAAATCCAATTCAGATGCCAGAAGACTGTATGAATAATGAGTCAGTCAATGATGGGTATGGGGTGTATGAGTTACTACATGAAAATGACCCCATTGTTGAGGATGAGGAAGATGACGAGGACGCAGCTGAGGCATATGCCAGTAGAGTGAAGAGATTCGATGAACCCTCAGCTGCCGTAGAATAGCCCACCAAAGAAATCAATTTAGGGATTGAAGACGAACCTAAAGTTGTCCTCGTTAGCAAAAATCTTTCTACAGAGGATGAGAAGGCAATGGTACAAGTGCTTAAGGACTATAAGGACACTTTCGCCTGGAGTTATGAAGATATGCCGGGGTTAGACTCGTCTTTAGTTGAACACAGGTTGACGTTAAAGGATGGAGCTAGCCCGGTCAAGCAGAAATTAAGGCGATTCCACCCACAAATGGCTCTAAAGATGAAGGAAGAGGTCGACAAATTGCGTAAAGTCAAATTTATTAGAGTTGTCCTTTATCCACAATGGGTGGCCAACATAGTCCCGGTTATGAAGAAGGACGGGAAGGTCAGAATTTGCATTGACTTCCGCGATCTGAACCGGACGTGTCGTAAAGATGACGTTTGAAACATTATTGATAATACTGCTGGCTATGAAACATTATCGTTTATGGACGGATTTTCAGGATACAATCAGATTAAGCTAGCAGAAGAAGATCAAGAGAAAACGTCATTCACTACACCTTGGGGAACATACTGTTATGTCGTCATGCCATTTGGATTAAAGAATGCTGGAGCACTTATCAAAGGGCTATGATGGCAATATTTCATGACATGATGCACATAGATCAGGAAGTGTATGTGGATGATTTATTGGTTAAATCTAAGACAAAGGCTGAGCACGCCAAAGTTTTGGCAAGGGTGTTAGAGAGATCGAGAGAGTATCAGTTAAAGATGAACCCCAAGAAATGTGTATTCGGGGTATCTTCAGGAAAATTGCTTGGATTTATTGTCAGTAAACGGGGAATCGAGATCGATCCCAATAAGGCGAAGGCTATTAGAGAAATGCCACCTCCCAAAAACTTGAAAGAGTTGAGAGGATTAATCGGGAGGTTGCAATTTATTCGCCGCTTTGTCTCCCAGCATTCACAAAGGTGTAAGCCGTTTTACGAGCTTACCAAGCCGGGAGTCAAATTTGATTGGGACGATAAGTGTCAGGAGGCATTCGATGGATTAAAGAACTATTTAGCAAGTCCTCCTGTTTTGAGACCACCATCTCCAGACAAACCATTGATACTTTACATTTCAGTCCTGGATGATGCAGTGGGGGCTGTCCTAGCACAAGAAGATGAAGAAGGAAAAGAGAGGGCAGCCTATTATCTCTCTAAACTTCTCAACCCCGCTGAACAGAGATATACGGCGATGGAGAAAACATGCGCAGCATTGGTCTGGGTTGTGCAGAAATTGAAGCATTATTTTCTGGCCTATGAAGTCCATCTCATCGCTAGGATGAATCGGATCAAATTCCTTCTGGAGAAATCTGTTCTTACTGATAGGTTAGCGCGATGGCAAAGCTTTCTATCTTAATTCGATATCATTTATATTCAGTAGAAAGCGATCAAGGGCTATGCCATAGCAGAACATCTTGCTCATCATCCCCTTCCTCGATTCGATCTAGTGCGATCAGAGTTTCCGGATGAGGAACTGATGTCCGTAAATCAAATCAGAGATGATATGTGGACTCTGCATTTTGACGGAGGTCTGAATTCTCATGGAAAGGGGATCGGTATCGTTCTATTATCACCTGAAGGTATCACCATTCCACAAGCCTTTCAGCTTGATTTTCCAGTCACTAACAATATAGCTGAATACGAGGCACTTCTTGCTGGCCTCGAGGCTGCTCATTTTCATGGTGCCACCAAACTCAGGATTATGGGTGATAACCAATTAATTCTTCGCCAAGTGCTAACCAAGTATCGAACTCTTGATCCCAAGCTCAAGCCTTATCAAGAACTTACTTATGCTTACTCAAAGCTTTTCACGAAATTGATCTTTGTCCATGTCCCTAGCAATCAAAACATCTTAGCTGACACTCTAGCCTCATTGGCCTCATCTCTCGATTTTCCAATCAGCAAGCAATCTGAATCAATCATAGTTCATAGCCGTCTTTCACCCGCCGTGAAAGACCCTTCATTTCTTAGAATTAAAGAGAAGCTGCTGAAGAAAGTCAGAAACGGAGATATTGTGGAAAAGAGAGAAATCATGTTAATGGAGCTGTTAGAAGAGATGGATGATGAACAGAAGCCATGGTATTATGAAATTGCCAAATATTGTGAAGATCAATCGTATCCTGAGGAAGCTACAACTGAGGAGAAGAGAGCTATCAGGAGAGTTGCTCAAAGATATACCCTAGTTGGAGGAGCATTGTACAAGAGAGGTTTTGATGGAGTTCTTCTGAGATGTCTAGATGAAGATGAGTTTTGGAAGGTTATGGAAGGAGATCATAGTGGAGTTTGTGGTGGCCATGTCAATGGACAGATGCTAGCAAAGAAGATCCTTAGACAAGGATTTTATTGGCCAACCATGGAAGAAGACTGCGTAGGATATGTCCGTAGGTGTGCCAAGTGTCAACTTCACGGCGACAAAATTCATTCTCCTGCATCTTCACTCCATCCTGTTTCTTCCCCATGGCCTTTCTCCATGTGGGCTTTCGACATTATTGGACCCCTTTGTAATCTAGATTTCGGCATCAAGTAAAAATCTTTCATTCTCGCGGCAACGGAATACTTCACCAAGTGGGCAGAAGTCGAAGCGTACGTGGAGATCAAAGCATCAACCGTCTGCAAGTTCATCATGAAGAACATCATCACCCGATTTGGAATTCCAAGCACCATCGTCACCGACAATGGACCGCAGTTCGTGTCACAAGAATTGAAGGACCTCTGCAACAGGTATAGAATTGCATTGCATCATTCGTCTCCTTATTATCCGCAAGGCAAGGGCCAAGCAGAGGCAACAAATAAGACTTTGATAAAAATCATCAAAAAGACGTGCAAATCTAATAAATTCGCAGACTGGCCAGAAAATTTGGTTGAGGCTCTATGGGCCTACCGAACTTCAATCCGCACGCCCACTGGGCAAACTCCTTATTCCTTAACATTTGGAATGGAGGCGGTAGTTCAATATGAGATCCTTATACCGTCATTAAGAGTACAATTGAATAAGGAATTTTCCATTGATGAACATCGTTCAACACTCCTTGCTCAATTGGAACTTTTAGACGAGAAAAGATGGTCAGCTGCTAATCATGCAAAAGTTTATCAAAACAGACTAGCACGTTTTTATCAAAAGAAAGTCATTGAACGTAAGTTCAAAGTCGGTGAAATGGTCGTCAAAAGGATTTTTGTGAAACCTGGTGGTCCGCGTTCTAAGTTCCAACCCAACTGGGAAGGACCTTATGTTGTATCGCACGCTTTTCCTAGTAATGCTTATCGTCTTGTTAATGCAGAAGGAGAAGAGCTAAATCATCCCTGGAATGGCTTACATCTTAAGAAATACTACCCTTAGGTTAAAGAGTCGATCGGTATGGTACAAAGACCAGTGGAATCAGAAAGTTTATAAACTCGAATTTCTTTGTTAGTCTGGATAACTTAACTTCAAATACGTTACTACACACACTGACACGTTTGATTCGTGAGTAACAAGAGATGCCAAGTCCTAAAGAATACCGAAGCTTGACTGAAAGTGTAAAGTACAAGTCATTCGTTTTAAAGCAAAAATTCTGTTTTATACTCGGCCCATGATGTCGGAACGAGGCTTAGAATAGACTACCAAGAATACCCACCATCTTAGTAGGAGGCTGTCATAAAAAAATGGGGGAGATCCGTCCCGAAGAAAAAAAAAAAAAAAGAGAATAGAAAAGCAAAAGGAAAAGGGCAAAAGCCAAATGTCAAGTCAAAAGGCCATTACATTACAAACGTTACATCAAGGCCATGAAATGAAACGAAAGGGAACGCAAGGTCGATAAATATCCCGGAAAGAAAATGACCGAACCCCAACGGATATTAGGGTAGGAAAGGAACATCTTTTTAAGTCTCCGGAACCTTCTCATGGGCTTTCTAAACTTATTCTTCTTTTCCTTCTAAAGAGGTGTACTCCAAACTTAAGGAATGGCTTAGATTGACTAAGGGTCAAATCATCAAATGGGATCACGAATGGAAACACAAATTCAAACACGATGGGTTTTAAGTTAAGTTGTTAAAGAACAATTTGGGAATTAAGTTAATAAATGAATATGATCTTTTGATCTAAGTACCATGCTGATCTTTTAGTCAAAAATCCAAAAAAATACATATGTCAAAAATCCAAAAAAATGCATATGTCAAAAATAAAAAAATACATATGTCAAAAATTCAAAAAAAAAATAAATACATATGTCAAAATTCAAAAAAAAAAAGTATATATTTCAAAACCCAAACAAAAATGAATATTTCAAAACAACAAAAATATCTCAATTAGCATTTGCTTGTTGCATTCAGTATGTTTCATTCCTTTTATTTTCAATAAGCATCTGTTTGCTTGCATGTTGCATTTTGCTTAAGTTTGATTATTCTCATTACCTTTGTTAATAAAGGCTATGCCCCTTGACCATTTATTTAAGGAAAAGATCGATTGACCATTTATTTGGTCAGGTAAGGGACTAAGCCTAAATAGATACTTAACCTGTTTGTTAAGTGATGTACAGGATACACAGGAACACAAGACTGGAGCCAAAAGTTTCATGTATATCATCAAAAGGTGTTTTTGTACATGATACATGAAAAGAAAAGAAGATACATAAGCCCTCAAGGCTGGCTCTCCCCTCCGCCCTCATCGAGCTGGCTCTGGGCCTCGTCAGGTGCATCCGGTGCTGGTCCTCGGTTGGGAGGGGGAGGTGGCCCCATCGTGCTCGGCCCTGCCTGGCCAGAAGACATGGCGACACTGGCAGTAAAAGCACTGGTCAGACCACGCTCCTGGGCACGCTGCTGAGCACGCATGTACCTCTCCTCCACACTCCGGCGCTCGTGCTCAGCAATCCCTAACTGAACTCGGAGGGAGGCCATCTCTGAATCCATCTTCTGCCGCTCCTGCCTCTCCCGCTTTCGCTCCTCGGTGATGAACCCCAGTCAAGATTGGAGGTGTGAAAGCTCTCGAGGAAGATCTCCAGTCGAGAGTCGGGCCACCTGCTCTTCCAGAGACCGGATCCGCGCCGCATCGGCCTCAGCACGAGCAGCTGCAGCACGAGAACGCTCCAGCTCCGCTTCAGCCCTCTGAAGGGCTTCTTGAAGCTCAGCAACCTGAAGGGAAGTCATTGTTAGCTCAAGGCAATCAATTAAGTAATCAAAATCAAAATTCAAAAAGTCGAAGAACTTACCCGAGCAGCCCGGTCCTCCTCTGCAAGAGAAGCTCGATGGATGGCAGAGGCGAGCTGACTCTGAAGGTCAGCCAGAGCGGCATCATGAGCAGCAGAGGAAGAAGATGAAGCTCCGAAGGAAGGGGGAGCCGCCTGGGTGTAGACGGCTCGCTGCACCAAAAGACAACCGTCAGTGTCAATCGCCAAAATAATCAATTAATTAAAACATGCATTCATAAGCATTCATACATACTAGGTCATATAACTCTTTCTGGACTTGTTCTAGCTGGGCCTCCGCATCATGTAGGCGGGCCCGGAGGTCGATGATGACCGCGTCACGTGCATCCTGCATATCACATATACATACATTCATTCACAAAGATAAATCAAGATAATAAAATCAAAGACGCATAAATGCATACTTACATCGAGTGGTCGGAGGAGCCGAAGTTGATCGGCGTAGTGGGCCCGGTATTGCTGGAGGTAGGCCTCGCTACTCTCCGCACGGGACTCCACCCGCACACCTCGGCGGTGCCAGTCCTCGTACTGCTCTGGGAACTTGGCACGCCAATCCGTGAGGGCTTGCTTGTCCCTCATGCTCCTCCCGACGTCCTCCGGGGCCTCCTCGTCGATCCATTCTTGATGGAGGCCTAGCGTCCTCATCACGAGCCGGAGGCGGAGGGGTTCGATTTCGTTGAGGCAATGCACCCACATTTGCCTCCCGAACATCCTCCTGCCAGCCGTCACCCACGGCTGACCCTCCTCGCCCATACCAAGGTACAGGTGCCAGATTACCTGCACATAGATTAGATGCATTCATAAATAATTTGCATTTAATGAATAAAAGATTGCATTTAATTAAACAAGTTAAAAACTTACCAGTAACTCTGGGTAATCAAGGAACTGACGGCGAAGGGCCGTCAGCTGGTGGTGCTGTGGGGCCGTATCCACAATTGGCTGCCAACGGCAGGCCAATGGGACGGCGCCGGGTCGAGCAATCCGCGCTCTGCCGAGCGGGAAGTAGTGGTAACTCCACACCTGCATTCATGAACATATAAGTTAGGAAAAATCATCATATCATATTTCATATCATGAACAAATAATGAAACAACTTAATACCTAAAGGAACGGCGAGAAGCCGCTGACAGTGGTCTCACGGTCCGACGTGACTGCAGACAGATCGGCGAAGAGGTGGGCCAGAAGGGCCGCACCCCAGGCGTACTCCCCTAGGCTATCTAAATCATCTAGTAAATACAGGAATCTACAATGAATGTGGTCGCCCTTCGTACCGAAGAGCAACCGACCAAAGAAGATGACAAGAAAAACTCTAAACTGCCTATCTACCTCCTCCACCTGACTCGGGTCACTACAGTAGACGGCGGAGGATGACTTAGCTAACCTATCCCTAAACTCCTCCCGGGTCTCGTCAGACCGACGCCGGGGCTCATCTAATCCTAAGGCTGCCTCTACTTCTATCCTAGGGACCATCCTGGACTCCCTACCTATACTAGATACCTCTATCCCTAGTAGAGCTTCTGCTAATTCCTGGTAGTTGGGGTAAGTCACCCCACTCACAGGTCGGCCCTCTACTCTGAGGCCAGTAATCCTGGCCACATCCTCTAAAGTGGGGATCATATGTCCCCAGGGCATTAGGAATGCCCGACTCTCTGCGTGCCAACGCTCCCTAAGTGCTTGCAGCAAGACCAAATCGAGCCAAAATGGCTCGATATCTAGTACCCCACCGAACCCCATCCGGCGCAGGCGCGCCTTCTGGAAGTCCGGGAGACCCCTATAGGCACCTATCACTAGGTCCCAACTAATCCTAGACCTCATCACTCCCTGCAAATAAAAACATAAAAAAATAAGGTCAGTAATGAATAAAACCAGGAAAAACAGTTCTGTTTTAAAAGGCGTCAGCACATGTAGGCGTTTTTCAAAACACGTCAATATGTCCTGACGCACTTCAAACTTATTTTCTGCCCTAATTAAAAATTCAGAATTAACCTTGAAAGACGTCATCCCAGGACGACGCCTTTTGAATGGTGTCACCTGGTCTGGACGCCTTTCAAGGCCCGATTCCGGGTTCTTGAAGAACCCCGTTTTCTCCTCTCTTTTTCTCATCACATTCAAACCATAGGAGGCTTACCGTGTGGAGGTCGCCCTCCTCTTCTTCCTCCATTGCTATGGGCGCCGGTGGAGGGATCTCCTCCTCCAAAAATGCCGCGGCTTCGGCTAGTGCCGCCGGAACCTCCTCGGGAGCTTCCTCCTCGTGCCTTCGCCGTCTCTTGGCCAAGGCTTTTATCTTCCTAGAGCCTTCACCGCGTTCCATGGTCAAGAGAGGGAGTTTTGAGGGAGAAAGAGAGGGATCGCCGGAGATCGCCAGTGTGAAGAGAGAGAGAGATCAAGGGAAAAAGTGAGGAAGAAAGGGGGGCCTTCACGGGTCTGTAAACGAAAGGTGAAAGGCGTCGACTCAGACAGACGCTTTTTAGGGTGCATAAGTTGAGGCGGTAGGGACAGCTGTTTGAAACTGATTGAAAGGCGTCTATGTGGGCTGACGTTCTTCAGATTACCGCCAATTCTGGTCAGAGCCGTACAGAGGATGATGATGAAAGGCGTTTGGTATTACAGACGCGTTTCAAGCAATTAATCACGGAATTAATGGCAGAATCCTGGAAAAAGTAGGAGAGAGAGTTGAAAAGCGTCAACAGTTGCAGACGCTATTTAAGGTTTAATCAGGTTTTTGAGGATTAAAATTGAATTTATGGAAAAGGAATTATGGTTGAAAGGCGTCTTTTTGAGTGGACATGTTTTACATTTAACAGAACCCGAAATACCAAATTTTCAGGAAAAATCCAGTTTTTACTAAAGGAAAAATCATGTGCACATCACAGAAAGTTAAGGAAAGATTTCAAGGCATGAAAAGTCATTCTTTATTCAATAAAATTCTTTATTACATCATAAAGAAAAAGAAAAGAGAAAGTGGATATTTAAGGAAGAATTTCATGAAGACTTTTAAGGTAAGGAAATTTTAATCCTCTATCTTTATCTTTAGAGGATTTTACACGGTAACTAAAGCCAAGGTTCCACAAAGTAGTGATGATTTGTATAGCTTCATAATCTTCGTCGGATTCTAAGTCACGCTTCTTGATTGGGGATGTGGGAGAGAACTCAGGGAATTCACGACGGCCCAAGCTAAGTTGAGTAAGGCACCGATGGGGATTGTATAGCACGAACTCGGTGGCTCCAATCAACTTGAGATCTGCTCCTGCTGCACGGCGTACCCAAATAGGCTTTCCAACAAGAGCGAGCGGAGATGAGTCGAATATGTCGGATGTCATGAGCTTCAAATACTCTCTCCAGTCGGCCCGGGTCTTGAGCTTTGGAACCTTGTTGACCATATGCTCATTGAACTTTACAATGTTAGCAATGCAATGAATTGGGCTATTCAAGGAGATTTGAGATGGATTCAGAGGCCTTTTCTTGCTGTACTCAAACTTAAAGTGAAGTTCAACCCACAAGGCAAAGAGTAACATGCACCCATAGGGAGGACGACCCACAGATGCCGCAGAAAGCCCGCTGTAAAGATATGCCAAGAGTGCAGTGCTAATGGATTTACCTTCGAAGATTGCGCAGATGGCACTAACTTGATCATCTTCCAAGATGTTATCCTGTGCAGGGAAGAACAAGGCACCGGTAAGGCATGTAACAAAAGCTTTCGTAACATCCTCCGCTTCATCCTCCCTTAGATCATCAATTTCATATAGAGTCCACTCAACGAGCTTTGCAAGATTGATCCCCTTCTTGGTAAGGCATCCTTTAGCTTCTGAAGGATCCTTCATGATTGATGTCAACAATTGTTGACCGGTGATTTTCTCTCTTATCAAGGTTATCTTATCTTTGTTATCTTTGGTCTTTGGGAGACCCAATAGAAGCTCTGCCTCCTCCAAAAGGATTGTGCACTCGAAGTCTTGGAAGAAGAACGTATGAGTTTGGGGATGCCACCACTCGATCAAGACACCCATAGCCGCCCAATTTACGTTTGAACTTTTGTAATTTTTGGCAAGCACCACAAGACCTTGAAGATTCCACTTGGATATGAACACTTGCATGGAAAGCTTAACACTTTTTGCAAGTTTACGAATCCAAGGGAGAGAGGTGAACTTCCTTGGGCCAGGAAACATAGGATAATTCTGAAAAAAAAAAAAAAAAAGAAGAACATGAAGAACATCACGAAGAACACAAAGAACAAGAACAAGAATTGAAGGGAAGTTGATTTAACTTACTTGAAGATTAGGATCTCTTCCATTGAGGTGATTTTCCACGTCGGAGAACTTCTTTAGAGACATCTTCATCCTCTTGTTTGAAGAATCCATCCTCTTTTTCGGAGTTCTTCCTTCTTGAAGCTTAGAAACCTTGGAAACTTTGAAGAAACCTTGAAACTTTGGAAGAAAACTCAACCTAGGATCTTTGAATTATGGTAGGATTGCTTGGGAACAACCTAAGGGACTTTATATAGAAGGAATTGCGATCCTATGAAGACTTTTCTGGATTGGAAAAGGGATGTGCATTGGTAGAGTTGGAATTCGAGTAGAGAACAACCAGAAACCTGTTTCTGTGAGTAAAAGGCGTCGAGGAGAACCGCCGCGTTTCACCATTTAATGGCGTCTACGCGACACGACGCGTTTTAGCTTTTCTGTGATTTACCCGAAATTCTGTGGTTTTGATGCTTAAATTGAATATTTATTTGGAATTATTAATAATTTTGATTGCAGAAAATTCAAGAAAACTCGAGTAAAGCTGGAAATATCAAGAAGATTCCACTGTGGGAATTTATGAAGTCTCAACCGTGGCTAAAAAGACGGTTATTTCTACCCTTGTACTTCTTTCATGTAATTATTTTGCATTTGCATTACTATATGTTAAATATTTATTAGAACATATCAAGGACCTTGTGGTTTTGATGAAACTGGAATTTGAGTTCCCCTACAACAAAAACAGTGATAATTCCAGAGAATTCTTAATCGCACGGATAAGCCGTTGGATTGTTAATTAGTGAGGACGATGGTTCCACTTTTGTGAAACGGTGCGTGGATAAACGAGCTTCGACTTAGCTCTGGATTACAAGAACTGGTATCTTGACTCATTAATGACAATTTAACAATATTATCCTTGATTAATTTATATTTTATTTGACTTTATATTTTTCTTTTAGCCCAGCATGCATCATATAGGACTTTGAAATCATTGTAATAAGGATTAATTATTGATTAAGTTTCAGACCATTAAATAAAATAATTTCAAACATGATATGAAATATTTCATTCTGAATTGAGTATCTTGATTATCTTTGAGGTTCGCTTGAAAATATCCTTGGAATTCTATCATTGATTGGATTCTTTATCCAATATTTCTTGTTTTCTTTTTGGATCCATCATGGCTGTAGCACGTCCACGTTGGCTGGCAAACGCTCCCCATGATGAAACCTACAGTGTCTATGACCTGGGGTACTTCCCACTCCGAGGAGGTTGATCGACCTTATTTTATTTTCTTGTCTACCTCATCCAGACAGGATTGATTCCATTGATCTCCTTGAGCTATCTTCATTGATAATTTTGACAAAAATTCTAATCATGTGATGTTAAGAGCGTGTCTTATCACACCTTGGCATCAACTTTTCAGTACATTCCATTCCATTTCACTCCCTTGCAAAGACGATGCCAATGTGAGGCAACTGTAGACACGCTAATTTTGACGTCATTTCAAGTAAGTTTTATATCATATAATAATGCCTCATAATGGTCTAATATTTAATCATTGATTAATTTTTATTGATCTTTTTGAGTGTCGGGTTTAACAGACATGTTTAAGTTAATCAATTAAATTGATTTTAACTCAAATTTCAGTTAAAATATGAGGAAGTCTAAAAGACCTCTACATGTGTGGACGCCATTTAAACTTTATTCTTATTTTAATGTTTAAATTTGAATTTTAATCAGTTGATTAATTAGCTAAAAGGCGTCTGTAAGTCATGACGCGTTTTAGGTTTCCTAGGCTATTTCTACTTCTCTTCCGGATGTTTATCCTTATCTTAATTAGTGTAAAAGACGTCTAGACATGTAGACGCGTTTTATCCAATACATATAAAGATAAGTTTTTCCGGATGTTTATCCTTATCTTAATTAATCTGAAAGGCGTCAGCGAATATGGACGCGTTTTAGATAATTACAGATAAAGATAAATTAATCTGTATTTATCTGTTGGTTAAGATGGATAAATCTTAAATTTTTTCATGTAAATCCGCGGACGCAGAAGAGGTCTATAAATACCTTGCATCTTGAAAGTTAAAAAAAAAAAAAAAGAAGAAAAAGAGAAAAAAGAGAAGTTAGAATCAGAATTAGTGATTGAAGATCGAAGCGACGACGTCCAAACGCCGAAGCACTGCTGTTTCCAAAAGTCGGCATCCATTCTTCATCCAATTCAAGGCTTCATCCAATTCGGCATAAGTTTTTCATTTCTGCATCTTCATTTTATTTTATTAATCTCTCATTCTTCATCATCACCTCATGCAACACACACCACAACATCATTCTTTTCAAAACCTATTTGATTAAGAGGTTTCGAAAGCCATTAAACAAGTAAGTTTGATGTTTAGTTTCATGTTTAAAATCATGATTAGAATAGATACTGCTTCTGCTTAAAGTTCTCATCATCATTTCTTCATTTCTCTCTCCATTTTCTTGACAGAGCAAAGGAGGATAAAAAAGGGAGTAAATCAAACACAAAGTCACAAGAATCTCTGGACGATCTTCAACCTCAACTTCAAATTTGAACAGCAAGAACAAAGAACAAAGAAAGGGCTCTCTTTCTTCAGCCGGTTGAAGGAGGGGAATCAAGGACTCAATATCTTCCGCGTTTAAACAGGTAGGCGATCATACTTTCTTTTGGAACTTTTAAGTCAAAAGTTTCTGGCGATCACTTCACGTAGTTTCTATTTTTAATAGGTTTATTTTACACCTAAACAGCATAGATTTTTTATGTTAATCGCACAATCATTCTAAGCACTCACACCTTTATGGAGAAGTTTTTAGACAGTCATACCTTTACTGACGACATTATCCTTACATCATTCTCAATGAGTAGAATGTTGTCAATATAAAGGACTAAGAAGGTGATTGCGCTCCTATTATGTTTCTTGTACACACATGGCTCATCTTCATTCTTAATGAAGCCATAAGATTTGATCACCTCATCAAACCTTATGTTCCAGCTTCGGCAAGCTTGCTTCAGTCCATAAATGGACCTTTGCAATTTACATACCATATCTAGTGATTCTTTCGTTAAGTGCTCTGGTTGTATCATATACACCTCTTCCTTAAGGTTTCCCTTGAGAAAGGCTGTCTTTACATTCATCCGTCAGATTTCATAATCATGATATTCAGCAATGGCGAGAAGTACTCTGATAGACTTAATCATGTCAATAGGTGAGAAGGTCTCGTCCTAGTCACACCTTATCTTTGACGATAAGCCTTCGCCATTAATCGTACCTTATAAGTCTCAATATATCCATCTGCACCGAACTTTCTCTTAAAGATCCAATTGCATTTGATAGGTACTATACCTTCAGGCAAGTCTACCAAGTTCCAAACTTGGTTGGTGTATATGGATTGAATTTCAGAGTTCATGGCTTCTCGCTATTTTCCGGCCTCTTGACTCTCAGTGGCCTCCTAGTAATGTTGGGTTCTCTGGTTTCTCCGGATCTCCCGCGCAGCGGAAATAAAATTAAAAACGGAGATCTGTTCCCATTTCGAAAAATCTAAAAACACGATAATCGGATGATCGGTTCTCACCGTGTGCGGATTCGAATACGCAACCGTTCGGTTCCGTCGGTGCGACACCGCAAGCCGCGCAAGCGCCCGGCCTCTAGCGAAGTCCACGCGATCCTCCTCGCGATGGATATCCTCATATTCCTTGTTCTTCGCAGCCCACGAAACCTCCGCCGGTCGCCGCAACGATCGCCGCAACACGCGGACGATTTCCCGTCGAACAGGAGTCGGAGAAGCGGCGGAGCAGATCTAGATCTGTCTAGGATGCCAGAGAGAGAGAGAAACAGAGGAGGGGGGGCTAGGGTTAACAGCAGCTTGGCCTGCTCAGTCCGTTCGCTATGTTTTATACTAATTGTGCGATTTTTCATAAAAACCCCCGGTTTGTATAAAACCTACTTATTTATCCATCACCTTGAGAATCATTTGCGTGTGACCCTCTAGGCCCAATTACCAGTCCAGTTAATGGCCCAACAAGCCCAATGACTCCTCACTGGCTTTATTAATTAATTAATAACCCTTTATTAATTAATTAATCAATCGAATTGATGTAGCACATCGAATTCAACCGGGCCTCCAATCACTTTGGGTGCCAAGCAACACCGCGTGAACCCGGAAGGTATTGGGGTTAAGTAACCCACTCTTGGAACCTTTCCGCCGATAGTTACCGCGTGGATATAACCGTTCATTCGTACAATGCTCTTGAGTCAACTCAGGATATAACGTGCTGTCAAACCCTAACTGGTCGACTCAGTTGGATTAGTCGACTCACTTCTGCGCATCCTTCCTAGAGCATTCTCTCTCTAAGTACCGAGAGCGAATGATTCCTTATTGACATACATTTTCCTTCGATGGTATTCCGCTGTACCCAATCTTTGGCGTTTTACAATCCCGTGGCTAGAGATTCGTAAACCAAGGTCAAAGCACAAAAGTCCACCGTCAAGGTATGCTTGGTGTCTCAGGTCCGAGGACCATCCACGCAACTACGACAATAAAATCAAGCTAGTTGACAGTGAGGTACAATACCATCCAGCGATTCAGTCGGATCAGTTCAGTGAACTCATTCTCTAATGAGCACCTACAGATTCGCCTTAGTGTCTCCACACAAGTGACTTATGAGATCAATCACCCTCATCATATGAGCAGGAGTAATCCGTACTAGTCTAACCGAATATCCAATGTCCTTCTCGGATATCCTCCGATTAGGAACGATTAAGAATATGTGTGTTTAAGTGATCAGTCTCATTAGTATGATCTCATCATAATCTAATCACTATAGCACATATTCACGGACTTCATTATGAGACGATAATTAGACGATTTACACACAATGAATATTATGCCATTATATTAATAAATGAACGAGATTACAAAGTCAGATTGGCTTGTAGGCCACCTAAGACTAACAATCTCCCATTTGGACTAAAGCCAATCACCTTTATATAGTAAGACTATAGACTCTAGGTGACGCTCAAACACAATTTGAGCCAACGGCTTTGTCAGTGGATCTGGTATATTGTCGACGGATGGAACTCTTTCCACTACTACATCTCCTCTAGATATGATCTCTCTGATAATATGAAAGCACCTCAGAATATGCTTTGATTTCTGATGAGACCGCGGCTCTTTCGCTTGCGCAATCGCTCCATTGTTGTCGTAGAATAGCGGAACAGGCTCAGAGATGCTGGGAACTACGCCAAGGTCGGTGATAAATTTCTTTAACCACACTGCTTCCTTGGCGGCTTCAACTGCAACGATGTACTCAGCTTTAGTCGTCGAATCTGCAGTGGTTACTTGCTTGGAACTCTTCCAGCACACTGCGCCTCTATTCAAAGTAAACACGAATCCAAATGTAGACTAGCTATCATCTGGATTTGACTGGAAACTCGAGTCAGTAAAGCCTCGTAGTTTCAAGTCACCTCCTCCATATACCAGAAATATATCCTTAGTTCTTCTCAAGTACTTAAGGATACACTTCACAGCCTTCTAGTGTTCTTCGCCTGGATCAGTCTGAAATCTGCTCGTAACACTAAGAGCAAATGCTACATCAGGCCGTATACATAGCATGACATACATAATAGATCCTATGGCAGATGCATAGGGTATTCTATTCATGAGTGCCCTCTCATCAGGAGTCTTAGGAGACTGCTCCTTTGAGAGACTAATTTAATGTCTCATCGGTATGAGACCTCTCTTGGAATTTTCCATGCCAAACTTTTTGACTATGGTATCTATGTACAAGGATTGGGTCATTCCAAGCATCCTTTTTGATCTATCTTTATAGATCCGTATTCCCAATACGTAGGATGTTTCTCCCAAATCCTTCATGGAGAAGTTTTTCGACAGCCAGATCTTTACTGATGACATCATAGCTACATCATTCCCAATGAGTAGTATGTCATCTACGTAAAGAACTAAGAAGGTGACTGCGCTCCTACTGGTCTTCTTGTACACACAAGGCTCATCTTCATTCTTAATGAAGTCATAAGACTTGACAGCCTCGTCAAATCTTATGTTCCAGCTCCGGGAAGCCTGCTTCAGTCCATAAATGGACCTCTGAAGCTTGCACACTTTATCTGGAGATTCTTTGGATGTGAAGCCTTTCGGTTGTATCATATACACCTCTTCCTTAGGGTTACTGTTGAGGAAGGCAGTCTTCACATCCATCTGTCAAATCTCATAATCAAAATGTACAGCAATGGCGAGTAGAACTCTGATTGACTTTATCATGGCAACTGGTGAGAAAGTCTCGTCATAGTCAATTCCTTGCCTTTGACGATATCTCTTTGCCACCAACCTTGCCTTATAAGTGTCGATCCGTCCATCAGCACCGATCTTTCTCTTAAAGATCCACTTGCAACAGATAGGTACAATACCCTCGGGCAAGTCCTCCAAGTTCCAAACTTGGTTGGTGTACATGAACTGGATTTCTGAGTTCATGGCTTCTCGCCATTTCCCGGCTTCTAGGCCTTCTATGGCCTCCTGGTAGGTTTTAGGATCATCATCCTCATTATATTCTACCTTAGAGTACTCTAGGTAATCTACCAAATCTACGAAGCTCATGTGTGTGTACCTGAACAGATTCAGGAATTGATATCTCATCTGTTGATAATGCAGCTGTTTGGGGATCTGGAACCTCTTCCAGTACTATTTTACTTCCACTGTCCTCCTAGAGAAGGTATTCCTCTTCCAGGAAGACAGCTTTCTTGGCGACAAATACCTTTTGTTCACCAGGATGGTAAAAATAGTATCCAAAGGTTTCCTTCGGATATCCCACAAACCTACATTTATCAGTTCATGATTCCAGCTTGTCTGGATCATGCCTCTTTACATGAGCAGGACAACTCCAGACTTTAACATGTTTAAATTATGGTTTCCTGCCTTTCCATATCTCATATGGAGTAGAGGTCACAGACTTGCTGGGTACTATGTTCAGTAGGTATGCTGCTGACTCTAGAGCATACCCCCAGAGGGATACTGGTAATCCCAAAAAGCTCATAATGGATCGCACCATATCCAACAAGGTGCGATTCCACCTTTCCGATACACCATTCATCTGTGGTGTATATGGAGGGGTTAGCTGAGCAAGGATACCAATATCCTTTAAGAATTTTGTGAAATTAGTACTCAAATATTCTCCTCCTCGATCTAATCGAAGAGCTTTAATACTCTTTCCTAACTACTTCTCTACCTCATTCTTGAACTCCTTAAACTTCTCAAATGCTTCCAACTTGTACTTCATTAAGTACACATAGCCGAATCTTGAGAAGTCATCGGTGAACGTGATGAAGTATGAGTAGCCACCTTTGGCTTGGGTGGATATGGGACCACATATATCCGAATGTATTAGTTCTAGAATGTTCTTGGCACGTTCTCCATGTCCAGTAAACGGAGATTTTGCCATCTTTCCCATAAGGCAAGATTCACATGTCGCAAACGATTCGTAATTGAATGCAGTTAAGTAACCATGCTTGTGCAACTTTTGCAACCTGCTTTCGCCAATATGCCTAAGTCTACAATGCCACTTGTAGGTTTGGTTCACACAATTCTTGCTCTTCTTAAGAGCATTATCAATATGAAGATTGTAATAAGAAACATCTAAGAGATATAAACCATTGACTAAAGATGCTGAAGCTATTGATTTATTACCATAATAAATCGAACAACTTCTATTCTCAATAGTCAACTTATATCCAATCTTGTCCAAACAAGATATTGATATGATGTTCTTTATTATGCTAGGAACTTAATAACAATCTTCTAATAGTAAGGTGTCTCCTGATGAAAATCTGAGGTTTGCTGTCCCAACAGCAATCGCCGCAACTTTTGCGCCGTTTCCTAGCCTCAATTCCACCTCGCCTTGTCTCAGCTTGTGCTTACTTATTAGCATCTGTGCATCATGACAGATATGAGAAGCACATCCGGTATCCAATACCCAAGATGTGGAATCTCTAACTGACAAGTTGATATCTATCATATAGATATCTGAAGCTTCAGATAGCTTCATTTTTCCATGAGCTTTATCGTTAAGGAACTCCTTGCAGTTCCTCTTCTAGTGACCATACTGCTTATAATAGAAGCAGCCACCCTTTACTACTCTTTCGTCTTTGTCCTTCGATCTTTTATCGTTAGCTATCATCTCTGCTTCAAGGGCATCCAATGCCGATTCGGCAGGAGGATTAGTTCTAGGGACAAAGTCAATATGTTCAGATCTGAAGACATTCTTCAGGTTTCTGAACCAATCCGAGTAGATCAGGTAAGTCAAAAGGGCATCAAGTATGCCGCGGAGTGGGTTATTCGATGACATAATTTCGTATAGGAGATATGTAAAATCTATTTAGCAGATGTTCAATTATTAAAATTTAAAACAAGACATGGTCTTTTGTTCAAGTTTAACTCCCACTAATTTTCGACGGACTGTATAACCCTCAGGTATACAGAACAGGAGATGCCGACAGTCTCCTAATGGGAATCAAAATCTCAATGACTTGCACTACAACCTTGTGGATAGCACAACAAACTGTAATACAATCAAAGAGCACCCAACTCATAGGACTTGCAACTCCTTGCGATATCTGATTATAGCTTCGGTCCCAAGTGATTTAATGGCCTTGTGGATAGCACAACAAACTACTAATTCTGGTCTAAGCTAACCATCGTTACGCGATGAGTATAGAGTTGCATGCAGCCCTTGTGGATAGCACAACAAAGCTACATGGTTCCTCTACCCCGATCATATAGGCATCTAATGTCATAACTATAGTTTCTCCTCCCAATTAAACTGGCCTTGTGGATAGCACAACAAACTTGCCTAAAGTGATTCGAATCCTATGACTATAACGATGATGGACCACGCGGTATGTTCTTAACTACTCGCGTTACGGCTTAGAGTTTATCTGAGGGTATTTAGATAACTTTTATCTTGGTCTCTCCTAGGTGATAGTATAAATATATCGTATATATTTAATAAATACTATACCTGCTTTGATTCATAATCAAAATAAAAATAATACATCTCATACATGTCATTAGTGTGGTCATGGATAGCACAGTGGGTTTGACTGGAGCCAACAGTCAAACGCACACACAATCTAATATAACAATTATATTAGATAATCCTACAAACATAAAGGCAAAGGATCTCCATCTATTCGCCTTCTTGGTTGCAGCTGTGGATCGTCCTCGCTCCTTCCTCGGTTGCCTCCATCATATTACATTTAAATCTAAATTTACATGTAAAGAGAAGAAGGCCTTATGGCGAGTACAAGAGAGAGGGAGGTAGAAGTACATCGGAGTTCGAGAGAAGGAGAGGTACGCAGACCTCTATTTACTAACAATTAATAAATAACCATACATCCACGATCCACACAATCTATTTATCACAGGAATAATTAAATAAGTGCATATTCATGACCACGGTGTGTTTTAAACAATCCACACATGATTCAGCGCATCACATGGCTAAAATAAAAGAGTTTTTCAAAATTAAATAATTTTGGCTTTCAAAAAACTGGGTTCCAATCAAAATTGGTATTTGAATTCTTAAAACTCATTTTATTAACTTAATCATGCAATTAAATCAAATTTAAAAGCAATAAAACACACATCACATGTATACACACTCCGAATTAATAAATTCCAGATTATTCCATGCAAATTAGAACAATTCTAATAATCTAATACTTAGATTCAAACCCATTAATAATCTAACAATTAGACTATTAATGACTAATCTGACTCTTAGACTAGTCCAACAAAGTTAATTAATAATTTAACATTTAAATTAATAATCAACCATAACTAATTATTAACTACTAACCTAACACTTAGATTAGTCAATTAATGTTAATTATTAATTTAACTCTTAAACCAATAATTAACATTAACTGATTAATAATTAATTAATCTAACTCTTAGATTAGATAATTAAAGTTATTATGAATTTAACTATTAAATTAATAACAACAATAATTAAAGAAGGACTATAGATTTAACATTTAAATCAGTCATTAAAGTTAATTATTAATTTAACACTTAAATTAATAACTAACTTACAAATAAATTAACAATTAGTTGAAATAATAATTAATAATCTAACTATTAGACTAATAATTATTAATTACTAATTTAACCCTTAAATTAGTTTAATTAAGGTTAATTATCAGTTTAACATTTAAACCAACAATTAACATTAATAGGTTAACAACTAAATGCTAATCTAAATTATTCAAAAATCATCAATAAGCCCAATTAAATAATAAATTGAATAATAACTATAAGTTGAAAACAATTTTTGAATTTTAAAATTAAAATTCAATTCATTTTACATTTTAATGGGCTTGGGGTTTAGGGATTTAAAAAAAAGAAACAGGGTTCAGCCCATTGGCTGAATCAAGGTTCGATAGAGGCTCGAACCAGGGTGAGCCAGGGCTCGATCCCCTGGCTCAGGCGGCTCAAGCCCCCTTTGGGCTCCCTGGTCGGCCGGTTCAGCCGGTTGGACCGGCTCGGGCCGGCCCACGATCGTCTTCAACTTGACGCCCCTTCTTTGAAACCCTAGCCCCAAGAGCAACAGGTGTAGGCCGGCGGCTAGGATTTGCAGGGTGCTGGCGGCGGGGCTCCTCCGGCGGCCGACGTCGTCTGGTCCCGCCGGCAACCCCTCCGACGCCTGCGAGATCGCCGGAGAAGACCCCAACAATGGTCAAGATCCTTCTTATCTTCTTCAAAAAACTACTTTTATGTTTTTCAAAACCAAGTGTAAAAAGAAGAATAAGGGTCTGATTCGCACCCCCTCATGGCCACTTCGGCGCCGGTGATGACCGGTGAGGTCCCTGGTCATACCAGGACCCCCTGGCTTACTTCCCCATCACATGGGGATGTCCTATCGAAGCCTCCATTGACCCTAGTTCTTCATCACATGAAGAACATGAAAACCCCCAAAAAAAAATTCGAATTTTGCAGAATTATAATAATTAAAATTATTATATAATCTGTGTTCATCGCATGAACACGGATCCAGCAAAGAAAAACAAACTATTGCATGGAATAACTCATGAAAATATTAAGTCGGAGAACGAAACGGGACGAGAAATAGTGGAACCTGACTCTGATACCACTGTTGGGTTCTCTGGTTTCTCCGGATCTCCCGCGCAGCGGAAATAAAATTAAAAACGGTCATCCGTTCCCATTTCGAAAAATCTAAAAACACGATAATCGGATTATCGGTTCTCACCGTGTGCGGATTTGAATTCTCAACCGTTCGGTTCCGTCGGTGCGACACCGCAAGCCGCGCAAGCGCCCGGCCTCTAGCGAAGTCCATGCGATCCTCCTCGCGACGGATATCCTCATGTTTCTTGTTCTTCGTAGTCCACGAAACCTCCGTCGGTCGCCGCAATGATCGCCGCAACGCGCAGACGATTTCCCGTCGAACGGGAGTCGAAGAAGCGGCGGAGCAAATCTAGATCTTTCTGGGACGCCAGATAGAGAGAGAAATGGAGGAGGGGGGGCTAGGGTTAGTAGTAGTTTGGCCTGCTCAGCCCGTTCGCTATGTTTTATACTAATTGCGCGATTTTTCATAAAAACCCCTGGTTTGTATAAAACCCACTTATTTATCTATCACCTTGAGAATCATTTGCGTGTGACCCTCTAGGCCCAATTACCAGTCCAGTTAATGGCCCAACAAGCCCAGTGACTCCTCACTGACTTTATTAATCAATTAATTGTTAGGAATCGTCTAGAACGCAGCGGAAAATAAAATCGATTCCATTGTATCGGTTGCTGGGATCGTAAAATGGACATTAAAATAAAGGCGGGAAGAACGGTTCTTCACCTTTGCGGGGTTTCGAATCTCCCGTGGATGATTCCGACTCGGTAATCGCGCACGCGCACGATCTCTAGAGGTATCCACACGAGCTCCCGCTGCAGACGCGATTTCCTTCTCGACTTGAGTGCTCCGACCAGATCTCAAATCCACCATGCGCGGAGAGAGATAGATCTACTCCAAGAGAGAGAGAAGGAGAGAGAGAGAGGAGATAGAGAATCTGGGGTGTAAAATTCGTCCAACCAAGTTTTTACCCCTCCCCTTTGGCCCTCCTTATATAGAAATAAGGATAAGCACAATGATTAATCCTCATGATTATCCAAGAGTTTGGCCTTGGATAATTCTCCATTAAATCTTCATGTTTATCCTGCGGCTTTTCATAAACACCCAGATAAGCATGAAATTTAACGTCTCTCACCGTATGACGAGAACTCTTATGTGTGTGACCCACTAGGCCCAAATATCAGTCCGGTTGCAGGCCCATTAAACTTAGAACTGTTTCTTGAGTTTAATATTTATTAATTAACATTTAAACATCATATGTTAAATGATTAATTTAATAAACAAGTGAATTATCATCTGATGATGAATTCACTCGGCCTTCTGATCATGAACAGCACCAAACACTACCTCATGATCCCAGAAGATATAAGGGATACTGTTCCCTTTAATTGAACCTTTTCGTATGCAGATGCCGCACAGATATAATCCTTCACTCATGCAATGTCCCAATAACGCAAGGGTATGGTTTTATAGTCAAACCCTCTATCGCATTATCTAGATGGATTCCAGTACACAGTTAATATCTAGGAAGACATCTCTTTCATTTGACCATGGCCAGGATTTCTGTGTACACATCCATAGGACATTCTCTCTCCAGTCTTATACTAAGAGTGAGTGATCCCTTGTTGTTCACTCAATTACCTTTGCAAGCTTTCCACTGTATCTGAAAGACTGATTATGGTGGACTTAATGGTTAGAGTCCACAAGTCAGAGAATCAAGATACAATGGTCCACAAATAAGGTATCATTGGTGACTCAGGTCAAAGGACAAACTGTGCTACTGCAACGATTGAATTCCCTAGTTGACTAATAGGTATAATTACCATCTAGGAATTCTTATTTGGGTCTGTTCAGTGAACTCATTCTCTAATGAGCACCCACATATTTGTCTTAGTGTCACCACACGAGTGAATGTGAGATCATTCACCCTCATCACATGAGCAGATATAACTTGTGTCGATCTTATCGGATATTTAATGTCCATCTCAAATATCCTATGATCGAGAACTGTTTAAGACAATTGACTGAGAATATTGATCTCACTATCATGATCTCATCATGATTCAATATCCTATACATTTGTCTATGGACCTTCATTACGATAGTTAATTTGCGAGAACTATAAATGAAGAAATGATTGCCTTTATTAATAATTTGAACTAGAATGTACAATGATTGGCTTTGAGGCCACCCAATTCTAACATTCTCCCACTTGGACTATAGCCAATCACCTATGTGTCTAAGTCCCACAGACTTATGGTGACGTTCTAAATTGTTTTGAGACAATGGCTTAGTCAAGGGATCTGCTACATTATCTTCAGATGAGACTTTCTCAACTACTATATCTCCTCGGGCGATGATCTCACGAATTAGATGAAATCGTCTCAGAATGTGCTTTGACTTCTGATGTGATCTTGGCTCCTTCGCTTGAGCTATTGCCCCATTGTTGTTACACAATAATGGAACATGATCTAAAATGCTTGGAACTACTCCAAGTGCTGAGATGTACTTCTTCATCCAAACCGCCTCCTTGGCCGCTTCAGCTGCAGCAATGTATTCTGCTTCGGTCGTCGAATCTGCAGTTGTTTCTTGTTTGGAACTTTTCCAACTTACTGTACAACCATTTAACATGAATATAATTCCAGACATGGATTTGCTATCATCCATATCCGATTGGAAACTCGAGTCAGTAAACCCTCGAAGTTCCAAGTCGTTTCCTCCATAGACGAGAAATAGATCCTTAGTCCTTCTCAAGTATCTAAGGATGCATTTCACCGCCTTCCAGTGTTCTTCACCTGGATCAGCCTGATATCTACTAGTGACACTTAGTGGGTGTGCCACATCAAGCCTAGTACATAGCATTGCATACATGATAGATCCTATTGCCGAGGCATAAGGAACTCTATCTATGTATGCTTTCTCTTCAGGTGTCTTGGGAGACATTTCTTTAGAGAGATAAATTCCATGCCTCATTGGAACGAGGCCTCTCTTGGAATTTTCCATGCCAACCTTTTGACTATGGTATCTATGTACATAGATTGGGATAAGCCAAGCATCCTTTTGGACCTATCTCTATAGGTCCTTATTCCCAGAATATAAGATGCTTCTCCCAAATCTTTCATGGAGAAGTTTTTAGATAACCAAGACTTTACTGATGAAAACATTCCTACATCATTCCCAATGAGTAGAATGTCATCAACGTAAAGTACTAAAAAGGTAACTGCGCTCCTACTAGCCTTTTTGTATACACAAGGTTCATCTTCATTCTTAATGAAGTCATAAGATTTGATTGCTTCATCAAATCTTAAGTTCCAAGTTCGAGATGCCTGCTTTAATGCATAGATGGATCTTTGCAGCTTGCATACCTTGCTTGAATGCTCTTTGGAAGTGAATCCTTTAGGTTGTATCATATACACCTCTTCTTGAAGGTTCCCGTTAAGGAATGCTGTTTTCACATCCATTTCCCATATTTCATAATCATAGAATGCGGCAATAGCAAGAAGTATTCTGATTGACTTAATCATGGCAACTGGAGAAAAAGTTTCGTCATAGTCAATGCCTTGCCTTTGACGATATCATTTTGCTACCAGCCTTGCCTTGTATGCGTCAATCTGTCCATCTGCCCCGATCTTTCTTTTAAAGATTCATTTACTGCCAATAGGTACTATACCTTCTGGCAGATCAACCAAGTTCTAAACTTGGTTGGCATACATGGACTGAATTTCAGAATTCATTTCCTCTTGCCATTTTTCTGATTCTTGACTATTTATGGCTTCTTGGTAGGTTTGAGGATCATCATTCATTTAAGTGCACTTTTGGTTTGCCATCATCGATATGTCCAACATATCTTTCAGGCTGCTTAGGCACTCTACCTGATCTGCGAACCTTTTGTGTATCATCTTGAACAAGTTCTTGAGTCAATGGTTCAGTAGATGAACTAGTGTTGATTTGTGAGTCTAGAATTTCTTCCAGTTCTATCTTGCTCCCACTGTCTTCTTTTAAAATATATTCTTTCTCTAAGAAGATAGCTCTTTTTGCGACAAACACCCTTTGATCGCTGGGCTGATAGAAATAATATCCAAAACTCTCTTTTGGATATCACACAAATCTACATTTCTCTATCCTGGAATCCAGTTTGTCTGGATCATGTCTTTTGACATGTGCAGGACAACCCCAGACTCTAACATGCTTAAAGTCTGATTTCTTTCCTTTTCATATCTCATATGGAGTGGAAGATACTGACTTACTGGGAACTTTGTTCAACAGATATGCAGCAGTCAAAAGTGCATATCCTCATAAAGAGATTGGAAGTTTGGCATAACTCATCATTGATCGTACCATATCTAATAGAGTACGATTTCTCCTTTCCGATACACCATTTAATTGTGGTGTATAGGGAGGAGTCCACTGAGGCAAAATAGCATTATCCTTAAGATATTCTGTGAATTCTGTACTTAAGTATTCACCACCTCGATCTGATCGAAGAGTTTTGATACTCTTTCCAGTCTGGTTCTCAACTTCATTTTTAAACTCTTTAAATTTCTCAAAGACTTCTGACTTATATTTCATTAAATATATGTAGCCATATCTTGAGAAATCATCTGTAAATAAAACAAAGTATGAGTAACCACCCATAGCATTAGTGGACATTGGACCACATACATCACTATGTATTAGTTCCAATAAGTCCTTAGCTCTTTCTCCATGTCCTGAAAACGGAGCTTTGGTCATTTTTCCCATGAGACAAGCTTCACAGGTTGTAAATGATTCATAATCAAATGGATCAAGATATCTATTCTTTTGCAACGTAATGATCCTGTTCTCATTTATATGACCTAGCCTACAATGCCAAATGTACGATTTATTCACATCCTTATCTAAGCGTTCAATAGATTTATTTACCAGACAAACATCATATGAAATATCAAGTAAATATAATCCATTCAATAAATATCCGGAAGCAAACAATTTGTCTCCTTGATAAATGGAACAACCTTTATTCTCTAGTTTCATAGAATATCCTTGTCTATCTAAACATGAAATATATATGATATTCCTAATAATGGTCGGAACATAATAACAATCTATCAGTTCCAATGAGTCTCCTGATGGCATCTGAAGTCTTGCTGTCCCCACAGCTAACGCAGCAACTTTTGCTCCATTCCCGAGCCTCAGATCCACGTCTCCGCGGTTCAATCTTCTTTTACTTGTTAGCACCTAAAAGTTATTGCAGATATGAGAAACAGATCCAGTATCTAATACCCAGGATGTTGATTCTCTATAAGACAAGTTAAGATCGATCATGAGTATACCTGAAGCTTCACCAAGCTTCTCCTTTGCTTTTTCTGCTAGATAAATCTTGCAGTTTCTCTTCCAATGACCTTCGTTATGGCAGTGGAAACACTGACCTTTATCATTGACTTTAGCTTTGTCCTTTTGAACCGCCGGTTTGCTTTTCACTAGCTTCTTAGGCTTACCTTTCTTAAAGGTCTGTCCAGCTTTTCTTTTCTTGTTGGTCTTACCAACAAGCATTACATTTGACTTGTCTTTCTGGATAGTGCCTTCTGCTGTCTTCAACATGTTGAGCAGCACAGCCAATGTAACTTCAATTTTATTTATATTGAAGTTGATAATGAATTGTGAAAATGAATCTGGAAGGGACTGTAGGATTAAGTCGATGCTCAGGTCATTGTTCATAACAAAGCCGAGCACTGCAAGCCTCTCAATCCATTCTATCATCTTGACCACATAAGTTTGCACAGATGTGCCCTCGCTCATTCTGGTCCTGAACAATTTCTTAGATATCTCATATCTTTCTGTTCTGGATTGTTCACCAAACAACTCTTGTAGGTGATTCAAAATGGTCTTAGGTTCTATGTTATCATGTTGTCGCTGCAGTTCATTGTTCATTGAACCAAGCGTATAACACTGGACTTTGACAGAGTCCTCCTTCCAATTTTCATACATCATTAATTCATCCTCGTTAGCGTTTTCACCGAGTTGTATTGGATCTGGTTGATCTAGGACATAGGCTAGCTTTTCACACCTGAGGACAATCTTCAGGTTGCGTAACCAGTCAATGTAATTAGGTCCCGTGAGTTTGTTTGCATCAAGTATGCAACGAAGGGGGTTAGGTGACGACATAGCGACCTACATGGAAATATATAAAAATGAGCAGATAGTTCTTAAAATCATATTTAGGACTTTTAATCTTGATTTATGCTCCCACTATTTTTCGGCGATCTGTATGACCCTCTAATATACAGAACGGGAGATTCCCGTGATCTCCTAGTGGGGATCAGAATCCTTCGGGCATCATGCATATGACCTTGTGGTAGCACAACAAATCACATCAAGTCCCTTAGGCAGTCAACTCTTGACAGTTGCAACATTTGCAATCTCCGATCGATTTAACCCCTGAATCAGAATGACCTTGTGGTAGCACAACAAATCAAATGATTCAGTTAAGTTTATCCATCATTACTTAGATGACATGAATTCATAGTGTAATCCTTGTGGTAGCACAACAAAACTACACTATTTGTCCATTTACCTTAATGACATCACATGTCGTAGACCTAGGTTAATTTCTAAATCAAATAGACCTTGTGGTAGCACAACAAATCCATTTGAGATAAGAATTATCCTAAGATCTATAATGATGGTGGGTTATGTGGATTATTCTGAATATCTCACGTTTACAACTTAAACTTTAAAAGAGGGTTTTGAGTTGATTTATAAAAATCGTGCTATCAATAGTATTTCGATTTGAAGTATCATTATACTTAATAGAAATATATATATGATAGCATAGACTATAAATATCACATATATGCAGAAACATTAAATGGGGATGATCATGGATTGCTTAAGCTACTATGGAATCATCGGAGCCAAACGATGATCCATAATAGGATCCTAATGTGAAAACAGCAACACTGGTTCCATTTGATGCGAGTCCTTCCTCCAGAGGTGTCTTCAGAAGATCCCGTCCTCTAAACGTAATCCGAAACATTTAAATATGAAATTCAGGACTCGCAGGTCCAAAAATGTATATTTAAACAATTAGAAACCTTGATCTCACCAAGAGGAGTACAATCTTATAGGAAGGTAGAGAGTACATCTGGATTAAGAGAGAGGAGGACACGCAGGTCCTATTTAAAATACCAAATGAATTAAGCATCGCATTTATTCACATCATTCATCACATGAAAATACTAAGTCCATGATCATCCCATCATAAAACACATCACATGCATCACAATCATCACATAATTGCAGTTTGGTATTAAATTTTATAAATATAAAATTATAATACCAATAAGTTTTCGAAATAACATTAATTTCAACATAATCAATAATATTCAAACCATTATTGACAAATTAACTAACTAAACCATTCAGTTAATCTAAATCTTAATTCAAACAATTTGAACAGTAGAATATAATCAAGTTATGCATAAAATCAGTTTAAAATATTTTTAAACTAATTAATTTAACAGGGAAATTAATTATCTGAAACAATTTTAAATAATTAACTAACACCCTATTAATAATAAAGTCCTTTAATTGAATAACAGTTATTAAACACTTTAATAAGCTGTTAATAATCATAAAAATAATTAATAACAATTATTAATTATTCCTATAATTTTACTGTTTTAAAAATTTTTTAAAACGGGCTTAAATGGGCTTAAAATGGGCTAATAAAGGGTTTAATGGGGTTTTAACAGTTATTAAAATAATTTTTAATAAATATTAGAAATAGGCCCAGCCCATTAGGGCCCAAATGGTCCGGGCCAGGGCCCTGGCTCGGCCAGGGTCGAGCTCTGGCTCGGCCAGGGGGTCTGGCCCAGCCAGACCCGAGCCTTGGCTCGGCCAGGGTCGAACCCTGGCTCAGCCAGGGGTCCGGACCGGCCCCCACCCGGTCCGACCGGGTCGGGACCGGGCGGTCCGGCCGTTCCTTCCCCAGCTGACCGAGCCCCAAACCTGCAACCCTAATATGCAGCAGACCGGCGGCGGTTGTAGGGCAGGGGCGCCGGCGGCCACCCACCCGGCGGCCACCCCGGCCACGCCGGCAGTGCCCCCGGCGCCGGCGACATGCCCGGTGTCGGCAGGGCCGCCGTCGACCTCCAATGGGGAGAAAATCAAGCCCAAAACCCCCCTAAAAATCTGATTTTTGCAGGGTTTTAAATCCGGGTTTGGGCTCGATTTTCAGGACCTCCAAGGGCACTCCGGCGCCGATCATGGTGACCGGTGGATAGAGGTGACTATCCTCTATGGATTCGGAGTCTCGGCCGGCCATCCCAACGCTTGGGAAGCCGATTGAAGCCGCCGAAAACACCCCGTTCATCGTCCCACGAAGAACTCCGAAAAACCCAAATAAAATCCGAAAAATTACAGAAAAATAATCAAATTGTTTGTGTTCATCATATGAACACAATTATGTCATTTTTAATCGGATTAAACGCAAGAACACGTACAATACGGGTTCTTCACGCATAACGAGAAAAACACGCAAAATGATGCCGTTTTACGACCGAACCAGTAACCTGGCTCTGATACCATTGTTAGGAATCGTCTAGAACGCAGCGGAAAATAAAATCGATTCCATTGTATCGGTTGCTGGGATCGTAAAACGGACATTAAAATAAACGCGGGAAGAACGGTTCTTTACCTTTTCGGGGTTTCGAATCTCCCGTGGATGATTCCGACTCGGTAATCGCGCACGCGCACAATCTCTAGAGGTATCCACACGAGTTCCCGCTGCAGACGCGATTTCCTCTTCGACTTGAGTGCTCCGACCAGATCTCAAATCCACCATGCGTAGAGAGAGATAGATCCACTCCAAGAGAGAGAGAAGGAGAGAGAGAGAGGAGATAGAGAATCTGGGGTGTAAAATTCGTCCAACCAACTTTTTACCCCTCCCCTTTTGCCCTCCTTATATAGAAATAAGGATAAGCACAAGGATTAATCCTCATGATTATCCAAGAGTTTGGCCTTGGATAATTCTCCATTAAATCTTCATGTTTATCCTGCGGCTTTTCATAAAAACCCAGATAAGCATGAAATTTAACGTCTCTCACCGTCTGACGAGAACTCTTATGTGTGTGACCCACTAGGCCCATATATTAGTCCGGTTGCAGGCCCATTAAACTTAGAACTGTTTCTTGAGTTTAATATTTATTAATTAACATTTAAACATCATATGTTAAATGATTAATTTAATAAACAAGTGGATTATCATCTGATGATTAATTCACTCGGCCTTCTGATCATGAACAGCACCAAACACTACCTCATGATCCCAGAAGATATAAGGGATACTGTTCCCTTTAATTGAACCTTTCCGTCTGCAGATGCCGCACAGATATAATCCTTCACTCATGCAATGTCCCAATAACGCAAGGGTATGGTTTTATAGTCAAACCCTCTATCGCATTATCTAGATGGATTCCAGTACACAGTTAATATCTAGAAAGACATCTCTTTCATTTGACCCTGGCCAGGGATTTCTGTGTACACATCCATAGGACATTCTCTCTCCAGTCTTATACCAAAAGTGAGTGATCCCTTGTTGTTCACTCAATTACCTTCGCAAGCTTTCCACTGTATCTGAAAGACCGATTATGGTGGACTTAATGGTTAGAGTCCACAAGTCAGAGAATCAAGATACAATGGAAGGTATCGGGACTGGGCCTCTGATCACGTTGGGTGTCAAGCAGCACCGCGTGAACCCGGAAGGTATCGGGGTTAAGTAACCCACTCTTGGAACCTTTCCGCCGACAGTTACCGCGTGGATATAATCCTTCATTCGTACAATGATCTCGAGTCAACTTCGGGTATGGCGTGCTGTCAAACCCTAACCGGTCGACTCACTTGGATTGGATGCCGCTGATAAATATCGGAAAACTCCTTTCCCGATATTATCGTTCGCCCTGGCCAGGGACTTCCGCGCATCCTTCCTAGAGCATTCTCTCTCTAAGTTCCGGGAACGAATGATTCCTCATTGACACACAATTCCCTTCGACGGTATTCCGCTGTACCCAATCCTTGGCGTTTTAGAATCCTGTGGCTAGAGATTCGTAAACCAAGGTCAAAGTACAGAAGTCCACCGTCAAGGTATCCTTGGTGTCTCAGGTCCGAGGACCATCCATGCAATTGCGACAATAGAATCAAGCTGGTTGACAGTGAGGTATAATACCATCCAGCGCTTCAGTCGGATCAGTTCAGTGAACTCATTCTCCAATGAGCACCTACAGATTCGTCTTAGTGTCTCCACACAAGTGACTTATGAGATCAGTCGCTCTCATCATATGAGCAGGAGTAATCTGTACTAGTCTAACCGGATATCCGATGTCCTTCTCGGATATCCTCCGACTATGAATGATTAAGAATATGTGTGTTTAAGTGATCAGTCTCATTAGTATGATCTCATCATAATCTGATCACTATAGCACATATTCACGGACTTCATTATGAGACGATAATTAAGACGATTTACACACAATGAATATTATGCCATTATATTAATAAATGAACGAGATTACAAAGTCAAATTGGCTTGTAGGCCACCTAAGACTAACAAGTAAGTCTTGGGATCATCATCCTCATTATAGAGTGTCCTAGAATCACTCCCACTGATATGTCCCACATATATTTTAGGCGGTTTAGGTACTCTAATAGACTTACGAGGTTTTTGTGTGTGTTCTTGAACAGGTTCAGAAACTGACGGTTTATCTGATAAACCTGTGACAGTCTGTAGGTCTAGAACTTCTTCTAGAATTACTTTACTCCCAATGTCATTTTGGAGAATATAATATTTTTCCAAGAAGATAGCTCTCTTGGAGACAAACACCTTTTGTTTGCTAGGATGATAAAAGTAGTAACCGTAGGTTTCTCTCGGATACCCCACAAATGTACATTTGTCAGTTCTGGACTCCAGCTTATCTGTATCATGTCCTTTAACATGAGCAAGACATCTCCAGACTTGAACATGCTTAAGGTCTGGTTTCTTTCCTTTCCATATCTCATACGGAGTGGATTCAACAGATTTACTGGGTATTATGTTCATGATATATATAGCAGAGCTAAGTGCATATACCCATAGGGATACTGATAATTTAGAATGGATCGCACCATTTTCATCAATGTGCGATTCCTCCTTCTGATACACCATTCATCTGAGGTGTATAAGGAGGTGTAAGCTGAGAAATGATACCATTATCCTTTAGGTACCGTGTGAACTCAATACTTAAGTATTCCCTACCTCGATCTGATCCGATGGTTTTGACACTCTTTCTAGTTTGTTTCTCCACTTCACTCTTACATTCCTTGAATTTCTCAAAGGCTTCTGATTTGTACTTCATTAAATACACAAAGCCATACCTTGAGAAATCATCAGTGAATGTAATAAAATAGGATAAGCCACCAATGGCCTGGGTAGACATAGGACCACATGCATCAGAATGTATTAGTTCCAATATATCTTTGGCTCATTCTCCACTTCCAGTAAATGGGGATTTAGTCATTTTACCTATCAAACATGACTTACAAGTTGTATATGATTCAAAATCAAATAGATCTAAATATTCATCTTTATACAATCTTTGGAGTCTATTTTCTCCAATGTGACCAAACCTACAATGCCATAGGTAGGCTCTATTCACTTCACACTTGCTCTTCTTAAGAGCATTATCGACATGAAGACTATCATGAGATACATTCATCAAGTAGAGTCCATTGCATAAAGAAGTAGAAGCAACTATTTTATTTTCAACATAAATAGAACAACATTTGTTCCCAATAGATAAAGTGTATCAAATACTATCTAAACAAGTAATATATATAATGTTCCTTATTATACTAGGTACATAATAACAATCATCTAATGATATATAGTTTCCAGATGATAGCTTGAGATTCACTGTCCCTACAGCGATTGCCGCAACTCTTGCACCGTTAACTAGTCTCAGCTCCATCTTGCCGGTCCTCAACTTACGTCTTCTTGTCAGCACTTGTACATTGTTGCAACTATGAGAAATACATCTAATACCTAATACCTATGATGTATGATCTCTAACTGACAAATTAACTTCTATTATATAGATACCTGAAGCGTCATGTTGCTTCACCTTTCCTTGAGCCTTGTCTTTGAGGTATTATTTGCAATTCCTCTTTCAGTGGCCCTTCTGATGATAGTAGAAGCAATAACCCTTTTCAGGTTCCTTACCTTTGTCCTTCTTAACAACCTTTGGCTTTTTCTGTTTCTTGCCCTTGCCTTTCCTAAAGGCTTGAACTGCCTTCCTATTTTTGTTGGTCTTACCAACCATGAGGACTTGGGGCTTTTCCTTCACAAGGTTTCCCTCTGTAGTCTTCAGTATGTTCAGTAATTTAGCTAGAGATGTTTGAATCTTGTTCATGTTAAAATTAACGATGAACTGTGCATATGATTGTAGAAGAGAAGCAATAACAAGATCAGTATGCATCTCCTTGAGAAGTAGAACCCCAAGAACATCCAACCTTTCAACCCACTCCATCATCTTCAACACATGGGTCTACACTGAAGGTCCCTCTGCCATCTAAGCCTTGAACATATTCTTTGATATCTCATATCTCTCGATTATGCTCTACTCACCAAATAGCTCCTTCAGGTGGATTATGATATAGCTTGCATCTATCGCTTTATGTTGCCTCTGCAACTCATTGCTCATGGAGGCAAGCATGTAGCATTAGGCCATAGTGGAGTCTTCCTTCCATTTCTCATATGATAAGATATCCTCTTCTGGAGTATCTAATGCTAGTTTAGAAGGAGGATCATCTTCCAGGACGTAGGCAATCTACTCAGACTTGAGGACAATCTTCAAATTCCTGAGCCAGTCGGAGTAATACGGGCCTATCAATCGGTTGGCATCCAGTATACCACGCAATGGGTTATGGTGTGACATTTCAGCCTACAGGAGATAAAATTGTAATTAGTAGATGTTCAATTATTAATATTAAAACAAGATATGGACTTTTATCTAGTTTTACTCTCACTAATTTTCGTCAAACTATATAACCTTCAGGTATACAGAACAGGAGACGTCGACAGTCTCATAGTGGGGATCATAATCTCTAAGACTCATACATGATCTCAGGGAAATACAAGTATCATACTATGATCTTAGAGCAAACATCTCATGGTAATTGCAACTCCTTACAATATATGATCGTACTTTGACTCCCAGGTCTATAATGGTCTTGGAGAAACACAATAAACCATTATCCTTGGTCTAAGTTTTACCATCATTATGTGACGGAATAGATTAGGATGCAGCTCTTGGGGAAACACAAGGATAGCTGCATCGTTCCTCTACCCAATCTAAAGGCATCATAATGCCATAGTTTTTAGTTCCTTCATCAGACAGTGACAGATCTCGGAGAAACACAAGAAACTGTCATCACTGAATCGAGTCCTAAAAACTATAATAATGGAGAGCCACGCAGTACATTCTCAATGACTCGCGCTTCGGCTTAGATTTTAAGATGAAGGTTTTGTTTATTTTAGTTTTGGTTTCATCTTAGGTGATAGTATATAAATATATCACATATATTTAATATATACATAACCTAGACATTTGATTCATAGTCAAATAAAAGCATGCATCACATATATGTTAACGTGTGGTCATGGATAGTACAGTGTTTGACTTGAGCTATACAGTCAAACTCAACAATTATATTAAAAAGTCTGCAAACACATAGGCAATCTGAACTCCTTAATTTTCCTTCCTGGTTGTAGTTGTGGATCATCGTCGCTCCTTCCTCGGTTGCCTCGATCAAATTACATAAAAAATTTTCAATTTACATATAGATTTAAAGAAGGCCTTATGGCGAGTACATAATGGAGGGAGGTAGAAATACATCAGAGTATGAGAGAGGGAGAGGTTCACAGACCTCTATTTATTAAAATTAAAAAAAAAAAAAACATACATCTATGATCTACATCCATACATCATCACATGAAGTATATATAAGTGCATATCTATGACTACAGTGTGTTTTACTAACCAAACCACATATGAAATAGCTCATCACATGCCTAAATAAAAGTTCTTAAAAATAAATAATTTTTTGGCTTTTAAAAACTTGGTTCCAATCCAAATTGGGTTTTGAATTTCGAAAATTCAATTTATTAACCTTATCATATAATTAAATCAGATTTAAAAGCATTAAACACACATCACATGTGTATATAATCCAAAATATTAACTTCCAAAATATTCCATGCAAATTAGAGCCCTTCTAAAAAAAATGAATTAATCTAACATCTAAATTAATCAATAATTAGTAATCTAATGATTAGACTATTAATCATCTCCTGTAAATCTAACTCTTAGATTAGACTGTTAAAGTTAATTATTAATTTAACATTTAAACTAATAATTAACCATAGCTAATTAACAACATTTGTTAATTCAAAAAATGATTAAAATTCATTTAGGTCCCATTATAACCAATTGAATAAAATCCTAATTTCAATTTTTTAAAAAAAATTAAAATTTAAAAATAATTTAATTTTTCAAATGGGACATTGGTTTTAAAATAACTACAGGTGGCTGAGCCCCCTGGGCTCGGACCAGGGCTGGGCCCTAGGTCCGGACTAGGCTCGAGCCCTGGCCCGGTGCTTGGCTCGGACCTAGGCTCCCCCTGAGGGGGCTGCCTGGTCCGAGCCGGGGTCGCACCCCGTGTGGCTAGGTCTCCCCCTTCCCCCCTGCCAACCCTGGCGGCGCCTGCACGCAGGAACCAAGGGTGGAGGGGGGGTTGCCGGCGGCAGCATCGAGACTGGGGGGGCCGCCGGTCCATCGTCGGTCACCCCACCGGTGCTCGCTAGCATCGTCCGCCTGCCGGTGACCCCATGCAGGCCGATTGCCGCCGGCCAGGCCACGTCGGCATTGCAGCGATGCCGACGGTGGCCGGCAAGATCCTTGGTCACATCAGGATCCTCCCTGGATGCCTCCCCATCGCATGGGGATCATCCAAACTACGCCATCCTTGCACTGTTCTTCGTCCCACGAAGAACACGAAAAACCTAAAAAAAATAAATCAATTTTGCAGAATTAAAATTAACTAAATTATCTGTGTTCATCCCATGAACATAATTCTTAAAACAAAATCGAACTACTTGCATGGAATATAAGTAGAAAATTAAATTTTAGAAATCAAAACGACGAAGAACACAGTGGAACTTGGCTCTATAATCGTTGTAAGGATCGTTGTGACGGGATTGAGAAAACGCAGTAGAAATAAAATTTTTGGATCCTGTGCCATTTTTCGAATAATCAGAATGGATTAGAAGTGAAAACGATTTTCACCTTGCGCAGATTCGAATCCACATTTGTGTGGTTCCATCGGTGTGATGTCGCATAGCCGCGCAGGTGCCTGGCCTCTAGCGGTATCCACATGGTCTTCCTCTCGACGGATCCCATCTGGTTGCGCGTAACTCTCCGTGACATACGGATTCGATGTTCCCGTCTGACAGAAGCGGAGCCAGCGGGAGGCGGAGTAGAGCCACTAGGGAGCGCCCTGTAAGGAATCGGCAAGAACGCAGCGGAGAATAAAATCGATTCCATTGTATCGGTTGCTGGGATCGTAAAACGGACATTAAAATAAATGCGGAAAGAACGGTTCTTCACCTTTGCGGGGTTTCGAATCACCCGTAGATGATGCCGACTCGGTAATCGCACACGCGCACGATCTCTAGAGGTATCCACACGAGTTCCCGCAGCATATGTGATTTCCTCCTCCACTTGAGTGTTCCGACCAGATCTCAAATCCACCATGCGCGGAGAGAGACAGATCTACTCTAAGAGAGAGAGAAGGAGAGAGAGAGAGGAGAGAGAATCTGGGGTGAGTAATTCGTCCAACCAACTTTTTACCCCTCCCCCTTGGCCCTCCTTATATAGAAATAAGGATAAGCAAAATGATTAATCCTTATGATTATCCAAGAGTTTGGCCTTGGATAATTCTCCATTAAATCTTCATGTTTATCCTGCGGCTTTTCATAAAAACCCAGATAAGCATGAAATTTAACGTCTCTCACCGTCTGACGAGAACTCTTATGTGTGTGACCCTCTAGGCCCATATATCAGTCCGGTTGCAGGCCCATTAAACTTAGAACTGTTTCTTGAGTTTAATATTTATTAATTAACATTTAAACATCATATGTTAAATAATTAATTTAATAAATAAGTGAATTATGATCTGATGATTAATTCACTTGGCCTTCTGATCATGAACAGCACCAAGCACTACCTCATGATCTCAGAAGATATAAGGGATACTGTTCCCTTCAATAGAACCTTTCCGTCTGCAGATACTGCACAGATATAATCCTTCACTCATACAATGTCCCAATAACGCAAGGGTATGGTTTTATAGTCAAACCCTCTATCACATTATCCAGATGGATTCCAATACAGAGTTAATATCTAGAAAGACATCTCTTTCATTTGATCCTGGACAGGGATTTCTGTGTACACATCCATAGGACATTCTCTCTCCAGTCTTATACCAAGAGTGAGTGATCCCTTGTTGTTCACTCAATTACCTTCGCAAGTTTTCCACTGTATCTGAAAGACCGATTATGGTGGACTTAATGGTTAAAGTCCACAAGTCAGAGAATCAAGATACAATGGTCCACAAACAAGGTATCATTGGTGACTCAGGTCAAAGGACCAACTGCTACTGCAACGATTGAATTCCCTGGTTGACTAATAGGTATAATTACCATTCAGGAATTCTTATTTGGGTCTGTTCAGTGAACTCATTCTCTAATGAGCACCCACATGTTTGTCTTAGTGTCACCACACGAGTGAATGTGAGATCATTCACCCTCATCACATGAGCATACATAACTTGTGTCGATCTTATCGGATATTTAATGTCCATCTCAAATATCCTATGATCGAGAACTGTTTAAGACAATCGACTGAGGATATTGATCTCACTATCATGATCTCATCATGATTCAATATCCCATACATTTGTCTATGGACCTTCATTACGATAGTTGATTTGCGAGAACTATTAAATGATGAAATAATTGCCTTTATTAATAATTTGAACTAGAATGTACAATGATTGGCTTTGAGGCCACCCAATTCTAACATTCTCCCACTTGGACTATAGCCAATCACCCATGTGTCTAAGTCCCATAGACTTAAGGTGACGTTCTAAATTGTTTTGAGACAATAGCTTAGTCAAGGGATCTGCTACATTATCTTCAGATGAGACTTTCTCAACTACCATATCTCCTCGGGCGATAATCTCACGAATCAGATGAAATCGTCTCAGAATGTGCTTTGACTTCTGATGTGATCTTGGCTCCTTCGCTTGAGCTATTGCCCCATTGTTGTCACACAATAATGGAATAGGATCTAAAATGCTTGGAACTACTCCAAGTGCCGAGATGAACTTCTTCATCAAAACTGCCTCCTTGGCCGCTTCAGCTGCAGCAATGTATTCTGCTTCGATCGTCGACTCTGCAGTTGTTTCCTGTTTGGAACTTTTCCAACTTACTGCACCTCCATTTAACATGAACACAAATCCAGACATGGATTTGCTATCATCCATATCCGACTGGAAACTCGAGTCAGTAAACCCTCGAAATTCCAAGTCGTTTCCTCCATATACGAGAAATAGATCCTTAGTTCTTCTCAAGTATCTAAGGATGCATTTCACCGCCTTCCAGTGTTCCTCACTTGGATCAGCCTGATATCTACTAGTGACACTTAGTGGGTGTGCCACATCAAGCCTAGTACATAGCTTTGCATACATGATAGATCCTATTGCCGAAGCATAAGGAACTCAATCCATGTATGCTCTCTCTTCAGGTGTCTTGGGAGACATTTCTTTAGAGAGATAAATTCCATGCCTCATTGGAACGAGGCCTCTCTTGGAATTTTCCATGCCAAATCTTTTGACTATGGTATCTATGTACATAGATTGGGATAAGCCAAGCATCCTTTTGGACCTATCTCTATAGATCCTTATTTCTAGAATATAGGTTGCTTCTCCCAAATCTTTCATGGAGAAGTTTTTGGATAACCAAGCCTTTACTGATGACAACATTCCTACATCATTCTCAATGAGTAGAATGTCATCAACGTAAAGTACCAAAAAGGTAACTGCGCTCCCACTAGCCCTTTTGTATACACAAGGTTTATCTTCATTCTTAATGAAGTCATAAGATTTGATTGCTTCATCAAATCTTAAGTTCCAAGTTCGGGATGCCTGCTTTAATCTATAAATGGATCTTTGCAGCTTGCATACCTTGCTTGAATGCTCTTTGGAAGTGAATCCTTCAGGTTGTATCATATACACCTCTTCTTGAAGGTTCCCGTTAAGGAATGCTGTTTTCACATCCATTTGCCATATTTCATAATCATAGAATGCAGCGATAGCAAGAAGTATTCTGATTGACTTAATCAAGACAACTGGAGAAAATGTTTCGTCATAGTCGATGCCTTGCCTTTGACGATATCCTTTTGCTACCAGCCTAGCCTTGTATGTGTCAATCTGTCCATCTGTCCCGATCTTTCTTTTAAAGATCCATTTACTGCCAATAGGTACTATACCTTCTGGCAGATCAACCAAGTTCCAAACTTGGTTGGCATACATGGACTAAATTTTAGAATTCATTGCCTCTTGCCATTTTTTTGATTCTTGACTATTTATGGCTTCTTGGTAGGTTTGAGGATCATCATCCTCATTTAACTGCACTTTTGGTTTGCCATCATCGATATGTCCAACATATCTTTCAGGCTGCTTAGGCACTCTACCTGATTTGCGAACCTTTTGTGTATCATCTTGAACAAGTTCTTGAGTCAATGGTTCAGTAGATGAACTAGTGTTGATTTGTGAGTCTAGAATTTCTTCCAGTTCTATCTTGCTCCCACTATCTTCTTTTGAAAGATATTCTTTCTCTAATAAGACAACTCTTTTTGCGACAAATATCCTTTGATCGCTGGGCTGATAGAAATAATATCCAAAAGTCTCTTTTGGATATCCCACAAATCTACATTTCTCTGTCCTGGAATCCAGTTTATTTGGATCATGTCTTTTGACATGTGCAGGACAACCTCAGACTCTAACATGCTTAAAGTCTGGTTTCTTTCCTTTCCATATCTCATATGGAGTAGAAGATACTGACTTACTGGGAACTTTGTTCAACAGATATGCAGCAGTCAACAGTGCATATCCCCATAAAGAGATTGGAAGTTTGGCATAACTCATCATTGATCGTACCATATCTAATAGAGTACGATTTCTCCTTTCCGATACACCATTTAATTATGGTGTATAGGGAGGAGTCCATTGAGACAAAATACCATTATTCTTAAGATATTCTGTGAATTCTGTACTTAAGTATTCACCCTCTCGATATGATCGAAGAGTTTTGATACTCTTTCCAGTCTGGTTCTCAACTTCATTTTTAAACTCTTTAAATTTTTCAAAGACTTCTGACTTATATTTCATTAAATATATGTAGCCATATCTTGAGAAATCATCTGTAAATGAAACAAAGTATGAGTAACCACCTATACCATGAGTTGACATTGGACCACATACATCACTATGTATTAGTTCCAATAAGTCCTTAGCTCTTTCTCCATGTCCTGAGAATGGAGCTTTGGTCATTTTTTCCATGAGACAAGCTTCACAGGTTGCAAATGATTCATAATCAAATGGATCAAGATATCCATTCTTTTGCAACCGTATGATCATGTTCTCATTTATATGACCTAACCAACAATGCCATAGGTACGAATTATTCACATCCTTATCTAATCGTTCAAGAGATTTATTTACCAGACAAACATCATATGAAATATCAAGTAAATATAATCCATTCAATAAATATCCGGAAGCAAACAATTTGTCTCCTTGATAAATGGAACAACCTTTGTTCTCTAGTTTCATAGAATATCCTTGTCTATCTAAACATGAAATAGATATGATATTCCTAATAATGGTCGGAACATAATAACAATTTATCAGTTCCAATGAGTCTCCTGACGGCATCTGAAGTCTTGCTGTCCCCACAGCTAACACAGCAACTTTTGCTCCATTCCCGAGCCTCAGATCCACGTCTCCGCAGTTCAATCTTCTTTTACTTGTCAGCACCTGCAAGTTATTGCAGATATGAGAAACAGATCCAGTATCTAATACCCAGGATGTTGATTCTCTATAAGACAAGTTAAGATCGATCATGAGTATACCTAAAGCTTCACCAAGCTTCTCCTTTGCTTTTTCTGCTAGATAAATCTTGCAGTTTCTCTTCCAATGACCTTCGTTATGGCAGTGGAAACACTGACCTTTATCATTGACTTTAGCTTTGTCCTTTTGAACCGCCGGTTTGCTTTTCACTAGCTTCTTAGGCTTACCTTTCTTAAAGGTCTGTCCAGCTTTTCTTTTCTTGTTGGTCTTACCAACAAGCATTACATTTGACTTGTCTTTCTGGATAGTGCCTTCTGCTGTCTTCAACATGTTGAGCAGCACAGCCAATGTAACTTCAATTTTATTTATATTGAAGTTGATAATGAATTGTGAAAATGAATCTGGAAGGGACTGTAGGATTAAGTCGATGCTCAGGTCATTGTTCATAACAAAGCCGAGCACTGCAAGCCTCTCAATCCATTCTATCATCTTGACCACATAAGTTTGCACAGATGTGCCCTCGCTCATTCTGGTCCTGAACAATTTCTTAGATATCTCATATCTTTCTGTTCTAGATTGTTCACCAAACAACTCTTGTAGGTGATTCAAAATGGTCTTAGGTTCCATGTTATCATGCTGTCGTTGCAGTTCATTGTTCATTGAACCAAGCATATAACACTGGACTTTGACAGAGTCCTCCTTCCAATTTTCAAACATCATTAATTCATCCTCGTTAGCATTTTCACCGGGTTGCACTGGATCTGGTTGATCCAGGACATAGGCTAGCTTTTCACACCTTAGGACAATCTTCAGAGTCAATGTAATTTGGTCCCGTGAGTTTGTTTGCATCAAGTATGCAACGAAGGGGTTTAGGTGACGACATAGCGACTTACATGGAAATATATAAAAATGAGCAGATAGTTCTTAAAATCTGATTTAGGACTTTTAATCTAGATTTAGGCTCTCACTATTTTTCGGCGATCTGTATGACCCTCTAATATACAGAACGGGAGATTCCGGTGATCTCCTAGTGGGGATCAGAATCCTTCGGACAACATGCATGTGACCTTGTGGTAGCACAACAAATCACATCAAGTCCCTTAGGCAGTCAACTCTTGACAGTTGCAACATTTGCAATATCCGATCGATTTAACCCCTGAATCAGAATGACCTTGTGGTAGCACAACAAATCAAATGATTCAGTTAAGTTTATCCATCATTACTTAGATGACATGAATTCATAGTGCAATCCTTGTGGTAGCACAACAAAACTACACTATTTGTCCATTCATCTTAATGACATCACATGTCGTAGACCTAGGTTAATTTCTAAATCAAATAGACCTTGTGGTAGCACAACAAATCCATTTGAGATAAGAATTACCCTAAGATCTATGATGATGGTAGGTTACGTGGATTATTCTGAATATCTCACGTTTACAACTTAAATTTTAAAAGAGGGTTTTTGATTTGATTTATAAAAATCGAGCTATCAATAGTATTTCGATTTGAAGTATCATTATACTTAATAGAAATATATATATGATAGCATAGTCCACAAATATCACATATATGCAGAAAAATTAAATGGGGATGATCATGGACTGCTAAAGCTACTATGGAATCATCGGAGCCAAACGATGATCCATAATAGGATCCTAATGTGAAAACAGCAACACTGGTTCCATTTGATGCGAGTCCTTCCTCCAGAGGTGTCTTCAGAAGATCACGTCCTCTAAACTTAATCCGAATCATTTAAATATGAAATTCAGGACTCGCAGGTCCACAAATGTACATTTAAACACTAAGAAACCTTGATCTTATCAAGGGGAGTACAATCTTATAGGAAGGTAGAGAGTACATCTGGATTAAGAGAGAGGAGGACACGCAGGTCCTATTAAAATACCAAATGAAATACGAATCGCATTCATCCACATCATTCATCACATGAAAATACTAAGTCCATGATCATCCCACCATATAACACATCACATGCATCACAATCATCACATAATTGCAGTTTGACATTAAATTTTATAAATATAAATTTATAATACCAATTAGTTTTCGAAATAACATTTATTTCAGCATTATCAATAATATTCAAAGCATTATTGACAAATTAAATAACTAAACCATTCAGTTGATCTAAATCTTAATTCAAACAAGTTGAACAGTAAAATATAATCAAGTTATGCATGAAATCAGTTTAAAATATTTTTAAACTAATTAATTTAACAGGGAAATTAATTATCTAAAACAATTTTAAATAATTAACTAACACCCTATTAACAATAAAGCCCTTTAATTGAATAACAGTTATTAAACACTTTAATAAGTTGTTAATAATCATAAAAATAATTAATAACAATTATTAATTATTCCTATAATTTTACTGTTTTAAAACAATTTTAAAACGGGCTTAAATAGGCTTAAAATGGGCTAATAAAGGGTTTAATGGGGTTTTAACAGATATTAAAATAATTTTTAATAAATATTAGAAATGGGCCCAGCCCATTAGGGCCCAAATGGCTCGAGCCTGGGCCCTGGCTCGGCCAGGGTCGAGCCCTGGCTCAGCCAGGGTCGTGCCCTGGCTCGGCCACGGGGTCTGGCCCAGCCAGACCCGAGCCCTGGCTCGGCCAGGGTCGAACCCTGGCTCGGCCAGGGGGCCGGCCCGGCCCCCGCCCGGTCCGACCGGGTCGGGACCGGGCGGTCCGGCCCCTTCTTCCCCAACAGAAGCCTGCAGTTGCAGGAACCCTAGGTTTCCCACCGGCGGCACTGCCGCCGAGCTCCGGCCACCCCCGGCGGGCGCCGGCCCTGCCGGCAATGCCTCCCGGCGCCGGCGACGTGCCCGGCGCCGGCGACGTGCCCGGTGCCGGCAGGGTCGCCGGCAGTGGCCAAAAACACATCCGGCCAAGCCCCAAAAATCCCAAAATTCTGAATTTTGCAGGTTCCAAACCGTGTTTTTGGGGCTTGGTTTAGCAGCCCTACATGGGCACTCCGGCGCCGATCATCATGCCCAATCCGTAGAGGTGACTATCACCAAGAGATCTGGACATCCGGGCCGCCATCCCAACACTTGGGAATCGCGTACGAAGCCGCTAAAGTACCCCGTTCGTCGTCCTACGAAGAACTCCGAAAAACCCAAATAAAATCCGAAAAATTACAGAAAAGTAATCAAATTGTTTGTGTTCATCATATGAACACTATTCCGTCATTTTTAATCGGATTAAACGCAGGAACACGTACAATACGGGTTCTTCACGCATAACAAGAAAAACACGCAAAATGATGCTGTTTTACGACCGAACCAGCAACCTGGCTCTGATACCACTGTAAGGAATCGGCAAGAACGCAGCGGAGAATAAAATCGATTCCATTGTATCGGTTGCTGGGATCGTAAAACGGACATTAAAATAAATGCGGGAAGAACGGTTCTTCACCTTTGCGGGGTTTCGAATCTCCCGTAGATGATGCCGACTCAGTAATTGCGCACGCGCACGATCTCTAGAGGTATCCACACGAGTTCCCGCAGCAGACGCGATTTCCTCCTCGACTTGAGTGCTCCGACCAGATCTCAAATCCACCATGCGCGGAGAGAGACAGATCTACTCCAAGAGAGAGAGAAGGAGAGAGAGAGAGGAGATAGAGAATCTGGGGTGTAAAATTCGTCCAACCAACTTTTTACCCCTCCCCCTTGGCCCTCCTTATATAGAAATAAGGATAAGCACAATGATTAATCCTCATGATTATCCAAGAGTTTGGCCTTGGATAATTCTCCATTAAATCTTCATATTTATCCTGCGGCATTTCATAAAAACCCAGATAAGCATGAAATTTAACGTCTCTCACCGTCTGACGAGAACTCTTATGTGTGTGACCCTCTAGGCCCATATATCAGTCTGGTTGCAGGCTCATTAAACCTAGAACTGTTTCTTGAGTTTAATATTTATTAATTAACATTTAAACATCATATGTTAAATGATTAATTTAATAAATAAGTGAATTATCATCTGATGATTAATTCACTTGGCCTTCTGATCATGAACAGCACCAAACACTACCTCATGATCTTAGAAGATATAAGGGATATTGTTCCCTTCAATATAACCTTTCCGTCTGCAGATACCGCACAGATATAATCCTTCACTCATCCAATGTCCCAATAACGCAAGGGTATGGTTTTATAGTCAAACCCTCTATCGCATTATCCAGATGGATTCCAGTACACAGTTAATATCTAGAAAGACATCTCTTTCATTTGACCCTGGCCAGGGATTTCTGTGTACACATCCATAGGACATTCTCTCTCCAGTCTTATACCAAGAGTGAGTGATCCCTTGTTGTTCACTCAAGTACCTTCGCAAGTTTTCCACTGTATCTGAAAGACCGATTATGGTGGACTTAATGGTTAAAGTCTACAAGTCAGATAATCAAGATACAATGGTCCACAAACAAGGTATCATTGGTGACTCAGGTCAAAGGACCAACTGTGCTACTGCAACGATTGAATTCCCTGGTTGACTAATAGGTATAATTACCATTTAGGAATTCTTATTTGGGTCTGTTCAGTGAACTCATTCTCTAATGAGCACCTACATGTTTGTCTTAGTGTCACCACACGAGTGAATGTGAGATCATTCACCCTCATCACATGAGCATACATAACTTGTGTCGATCTTATCGGATATTTAATGTCCATCTCAAATATCCTATGATCGAGAACTGTTTAAGACAATTGACTGAGGATATTGATCTCACTATCATGATCTCATCATGATTCAATATCCCATACATTTGTCTATGGACTTTCATTACGATAGTTAATTTGCGAGAACTATTAAATGAAGAAATAATTGCCTTTATTAATAATTTGAACTAGAATGTACAATGATTGGCTTTGAGGCCACCCAATTCTAACACGCCCTCTAAGGGGGGCAGACAGAGAGAGAGGGGGGCGACTGCAGTAGGTTAGAGCGTCTAGCCTCTGACCTAGCAGCGATTCTTTTATAAAAAGTGGGTTTACGATTTTTCAGAAAAACCCGCCCTTCCCATAAAACCCGTCAAATAATCCATCGACTGAAGTCCTTTTGCGTGTGACCATCTAGGCCCAAATACCGGTCCAGTTAATGGCCCATTAAGCTCAGTAACTCCTTAACTGACTCACTGAATTAATCAATATCCATATATTAGTTAATTAGCCAAATTTAATGTCCCACATTAAATTCGGACGGACCTCCGATCACGTTGGGTGCCAAGTAACACTGCGTGAACTTGGAAGGCATTGGGGTTCTGCAACCCACTAATGGAACATTTTCGTCATCGGTTATCATGTAGATGTAATCCTTCGTCCGTACAGTGTTCTCGAATTAACCTAGGACATGGTCAACTGTTAAATCCTAGCCAGTCGATTCATTTGAATCAGATGCCGCTAAACTATATCAGATAACTCTTTATCTGATACAGTGTCCGCCCTGGCCAGGCACTTAAGCGCATCATTCCCGGAACATTCTCTCTCCTTTTACTGAGAGTGAATGATCCCTTATTGACCACACAATTACCTTCGAAGGCACCTCCCTAAACCCGATCACTTAACTTATTGATATCTCATGGTTAGGGATTCGCTAGTTAAGGTCAAAGCTTAGAGACCTACCAACAAGGTATCCTTGGTGTTTCAGGCCAAGGACCAACCACACAATCGTGACAAAGAATCAAGCTAGTAACAATTAGGTAGATACCATCCAGCGATTCAAGCTCGGATCAGTTCAGTGAACTCATTCACCAATGAGCACCTACAGGTCCAATGTAATGCCTCCATACAAGTGACTTATAGGATCAATCACTCCCATTAAGTGAGCTGAAGAAACATGTACTAGTTTAATCGGATGTATGATGTCCTTCTCAAATATCCCCCGACTTGGAACAATTAAGAACATGTACTTACAAGTCTTCAGTTCTGTAATTATGATCTCATCATATTATGAAGACCATTGCACATGTTCATAGACTTTATCGTGCAACGATAAACAAAGTCGAATTACATACACAATAAAATTATGCCATTTTAATTAATAACTGAATAATACAAAATATTTGATTAGCTTGCAGGCCACCTAATATTAACAAGGTCGGGCATCTACGCGGCTGTTGGTGTCACATCGACAGAATCGTTCAAACGCGGATTCGAATCCGCACAAGGTGATGTCTGATCACCATTTTTTCTATTTTTGTTCTGCGAAACGAACAGGCATTGCTTTTATTTATTTATTTATTTTAAATTCTGATGCATCTGCGATCCAGAGAAATGAGAACGTTACAGTGGATCACAGCTAGGTTCCACTATTTTGATCTCCAAAATTGATTTTTTCAAGTCGGCAAGGGGCCTATGGCTTAAGCCGCAGCAGGGGTTGGACCCCTAGGCTTAAGCCTTGCCCCACCTCGGGCTCGAGCGAGAGGCCCATTAGATGGGTGCCTGGGCTCGAGCCCAAGGGCTGGGCCGGGTTCAACCCTTGCTCGAGCCAAGGGTTTTGCTGGGCTGAGCCCCGGCTCTGCTAGAGGCTGAGCCAGCTCGGGCCCATTTAACCGTAGGCCTAATTAAATTAAAAATTGAACTTTAATTTTAAAAATAAATTTTATTCAAATTTATTTAATTGCAATTTAAATGATTGTGAATCATTTTAATTAAGAAATGTTGTTAATTAATTAGTGTTAATTATTAGTTTAAGGTTAAATTAGTAATTAACTCTAATAGTCTAATCGAAGAGTTAGATTAGTAGTTAATAATTAATAGTCTAATTGTTAGATTGTTAATTATTGATTAATCTAAATGTTGGATTAATTTTAAATTATTAGAAGTGTTTTAATTAGCATGGAATATTATGAAAATTATTAATTTGAAGTGTATGCACATGAGATGTGTATTTAATACTTTTAAAATTGATATAATTGTATGGTTAAGATAAGAAAATGAGTTTTCAAAAATTTAAATCCTAATTTTGATTGGAACCAAGCTTTATGAAAGCCAAAATTATTTATTTTCGAAACTCTTTTATTTAGCCGTGTGATGTGCTCTTTCATGTGTGGAACGAATAAAAGACATTTTGGTCATGGATATGTACTTGTGAATACTTCATATGACGATGTATGAATGTGGATCTTAGGTGTATGATTAATTTTATTATTTGTTAATAAATAAAGGTCTGCGAACCTCTACCTCTCTCATACTTTGATATACTTCCATCTCCCTCCATTATGCACTCGCTATAAGGTCTTCTTCAATTCTATATGTAAAATTTAGAATTTAATGCAATTTGATTGAGGCAACGAGGAAGGAGCGAGGATGATCTACAGCTCCAACCAGCAAGGCCATTCAATGGAGATCATTTGCCTATGTGTTTGTAGATTATCTGATATAAGTGTTATATTAGATTATGTGTGCGTTTGACTGTTCGGTTCCAATCAAATCGCTGTATTATCTATGACCACACTTGACATGTATGTGATACATTATTTTATTTTGGTTACGTATCAAAGCAAGTATAGTATATAGTATATATATGATATATTTATACACTATCACCTAAGGAGAGACTAAGATAAAAGTTATCTAAAAAACCCTCGCTAAATTTCTAAGCCACAACGTGAGTAGTTGAGAACTTACCGTGTGGTCCTCCATCATTATAGTTATATGACTCAAATTACTTTAGGCAAGTTTGTTGTGTTATCCACAAGGCTTCTCTATTCGTAAAGAGAGACTATGGCTATGGTATAGGATGCCTTTTGATCGGGGTAGAGGAACCGTATAGCTTTGTTGTGCTATCCACAAGGGCTGTATGCAAATCTATACCCATCTCGTAACGATGGTAATACTTAGACCATAATTAATGGCTTATTGTGTTATTCATAAGACTGTTAAACCTCTGGGAACTGAAGTTATGATCAAATATTGCAAATAGTTGCAAGTCCCATGAGATGGGTGCTCTTTGATCGTAGTATAGCTTGCGGTGCTATCCACAAGGCTGTACTACAAGTCATTGGGATTCTGATCCCCACTAGGGGACCGTCGGCGTCTCCCATTTGATATATCCGAGGGTTAAATAGTCCATTGAAAATTAGTGGGAGTTAAAACTTGATTAAAAGTCCATATCTTGTCTTAAAGTTAATAATTGAACATCTGTTAAATAAATTTCATTTATCTCTTGTAGGCAAGAATGTCATCGAATAACCCACTCAGTGGCATACTTGATGCCAATCGTTGGATAGACCCGAACTACTCGGATTGGCTCAGAAACCTGAAGATTGTCTTCAGGTCTGAGCACATTGCCTATGTCCTTGAAGATAATCCTCCTGCTGAACCGGCATTAGGTGCCCCTGAGGCAGATATGATCGAGTATGAGAAATGGGAGGAGGACTCCACTTTGGCATGATGCTATATGATTGTCTTTATGAGTAATGAGTTGCAAAGAAAGCATGAGAACATGGACAACAAAGCCATCTTGCTCCATTTGCAGGAGTTGTTTGAGGAGCAAACTAGGATAGAAAAATATGAGATATCCAAGTCCCTGTTTAAAGCTCAGATGGTAGAGGGATCTTCAGTGCTGACCCATGTGCTGAGGATGATTGAGTGGATTGAGAAGTTAGAAGCCATTGTGATTCCTTTACCCAAGGAGATGCACACTGACCTCATCCTTTCCTCACTCTCTACATTATATGCACCGTTCATTGTTAATTTCAATATGAACAAGATATAGACTTCCTTGGCTGAGCTTATTAATATGCTGAAAATTGCAGAGGGCAACCTTGTGAAGAAAAAGCCTAATGTCCTCTTTGTTGGTAAGACCAATAAAAAGAGAAAAGTAGCACCTGCCTTTAAGAAAGGTAAAAGCAAGAAGCAGAATAAGCGAAAGCTTGTCCCATAGAAGGACAATGGGAAAGGAGTAGAAAAGGATGTCTGCTTCTACTGCAAGCAGAAGTGTAACGACCCGCCACCCTATAATCGGGGATCCGATTACTAAATGGGTACTGAATCATTAAAATTTGGAGGCAAATTAGGATCTCGATAAGTCTGGAAAATAAATGATAAACTAAGCTAAACATCCCATATCACATTGAATTGTAAAGGAAGTGTAGGCATTAAAAATTATTACAATTCGACTTGACTCAGCAAATAATTACATATTCCAACTGAAAAGAAATAATTAAGCGTACAGGCCTGAAAGGAAAATAACAACAACATCGGGGCATACTCCGGAACAGTGGCTGTTGGCGCGCAACCCAAGACGAAACCCTCCACGCTACGCCTGCTTGGAACCCTCACCTGAAAACCATAGGGGTAAGTCTCATCGAAATGGACTCAGTAGGGATCCTTCGATCCCCACCACCCACTCACGCACCCACAAGTGCAACAACACAAATATAGACAATTTAAATAAATAAAGTGGTAAACACAACTCCCAAAGATTCTCAAATTCCGATATAAAACACATGCATTTGTAAATGCAACATGCACAACTCTGAAACCACTCCATTACGAAGTCCACAACCAGCGTCTCGGCTAAACACACAAACTACGCAGTCGAATGCGGAAAACACCGATCTGTTGGACCAAACAGCAACCCTTCGGATAGCGCGCTGGCTACTCCGGCCTGTCTAGCTCTAGGTGGTTCTGCTTCCCCCAACAATAGTGACACTCTGAATGTACCACTCCCATACCGGTACTAGCTATACCCCGGGGTATATCAGGTGATCCTCTCTCTAGGTGTCACCCCACCACTCCCACATCGGCTGTGTCACTCCCACACCGACACAGGGTGCCTAAGCGCTAACAACTGTCACTCTAGGTCTATGATCGCACAAAACACAACACAGTGCGATTCAGTCACGTAGAAATCTTCATCCTCTAACTACGGTTTCGAACATGCATTTAACCGATTTATTTAATAATGTAAACACATGTTCATTCCATGAATTAATGGAGTTCTGTCTTGAATCGCGTCGCCCGTGGCTGATGTCATTCAAGACCCTTAAACTGGTTCAAATTTCGCAGAGTAACTGGGACCAGGGATACTGGCCTGAATGGCTTCGCCCATGGCCGATGCTATTCAGCTCACTATCTCGCGCTGGCCTCGACAACCGGAAGAAGTGGGCCATAAATGGCGTCAACTCAAGCTCACGCCTATAGCAAGTGGCATCGCCCTGAATGGACGTATTTTACGCCCGAGACCGAGCCAAACCGAAGGGTCCCTCTTCTCCCCAAAAATGCTAAAAAACACAAAGAAGACAAGGGGAGAAGTCCAATAACAATTATCACCCAAAATCCCATTTCTTAAAAATGCTTATTCTCATTAAAAATTCCTTAAAACATACTTTCTACCCAAAAATATCCACACACATCGCATGCTTCAAAGCGGAACAAACATGGTTTTAAACCAAACACAACGAGCATTGTCACCCTACCGGTTACTTGAACCCTTCGTAGCTCTAAGCTGCCGAACCGCCACGCCACAAGCCGCCGCCGGTACTATCGTGGACGCCATCACTCCACCGGGACGTCGGCCGCCGTCCGGAGAGAAATGTGCCGCGGAGGAGATGGTGGTGGTAGTGGTGGGAGTTAGGAGGTTGATGGAGTGGAGGAAGAGGAGGAATGCGGAGAGGATGGGAAGGAGAAGGGGAAGGGGACGTCGGAGGTTCTGAGAGAGGGAGGAGAGAGAGTGAGAGGTGTTAGTATTAGGTGGTCTGAAAGCCAATCTAATACTATGTATCATTCAGTTTATTAATATAATGACATTAATTCATTATGTATAATTAGTTCGATCTATGATTATCGTATCACGATGAAGTCCATGAACATGTGCAACAATCTTCGGATTATAATGAGATCATAATTACGGGACCAAAGACTTACAAACACATGTTATTAATTATTCATAGTCGGAGGATGTTTGGGATGGACATCAAACATCCGGATAGACTAGTAAAGGTTTCTTCAGCTCATATGATGAGGGTGACTGATCCTATAAGTCACTTGTGTGGAGACACTATGCTGGACCTGTAGGTGTTCATTAGGGAATGAGTTCACTGAGTTGATTCGACCTATAATCGCTGGATAGTATATACCTCACTGTTAACTAGCTTGATTCTTTTGTCTCAGTTGCGTAGATGATTCTTGGACCTGAGACACCAAAGATACCTTGTTGGTACGTCTTTGAGCTTTGACTTTGACTAACGAATTCCTAGCCATGGGTTATCAATAAGTTAAATGATCGGGTTCAGAGAAATGTTGTCAAAGACAATTGTGTATTCAATATGGGATCATCCGCTCTCGGTATTATGAGAGAGAATGTTCCGACAATGATGCGCTTAAGTCCCTAGCCAAGGTCGACTCTGTATCAGATAAAGAGTTATCTGATATAGATTAACGGCATCTGATTCAAGTGAATCGATCGGCTAGGGTTTAACAGTAACCATACCCTAGGTCGATTCGGGAACATTGCACGGATGAATGATTATATCCGCGTGCTAACCGATGACGGAAAGGTTCCAATAGAGGGTTGTGATAACCCCAATGCCATCCAGGATCACGCGATGTTGCTTGGCATCCAACGTGATCGAAAGTTTGTCTGAATTTACTGTAGGACATTAAATTCGGCTGATTAATTAATGTAAGGATATTAATTAATTCAGTGGGTCCACAAAGAGTTACTGGACTTAATGAGCCATTAACTGGACTGGTATTTGGGCTTAGAGGGTCACACGCAAAAAGTTTTCAAGTCGATGGATAATTTGACGGGATTTCGGATAAGTATGGGATTTTATGAAAAACCGTAAAATATACTTATTATAAAAGAATGGCTGCTAGGTTGGGGGCCAGCAACCCTGACTTAGCCGCCGCCCTCTCTCTCTCCTCTCTCCTGGGTGCACATCTCGAGACCGGCCCTCTGGAGGCTCCGCTTTGGCTCCTGACAGCTTCGCCTTCCGTCCGACGAGAGTTTTCGAATCCGCATGTCGCGCGGATTACGTGTAGCCAGACGGGATCCATGAACACTGCATCGAGCGAGGAGGTGAGGATGATCCATCATGAGGAGAACCGTGTGGATACCGTTAGAGGCCGGGCACCTACGCGGCTTGGGACATCGCTCCGACAGAACCGGAGAACGAACGCGGATTCGAATACGCGCAAGGTAAATAAGATTTGCCGGTTTAATTTTGTTGATCAAAACGGGATGGATCCGATCCCAAATTATTTATTTTCGCTACGTTTTCGGTCGGATCTCGACACAGCGAACCCAACAGTGGTATCAGAGCCAGGTTCCACTGTGTTTTCGCCGTTTCGATCTCTATATTGATAATTTTTATAATTAATTCCATGCCTAGTTTTGATTTTAATTGCATGTGATGTGTTCATGAGATGAGCACTGTGAATTAAAAGTTAATTATTGCATCAAAATCGGAGTTTTTCTGTACTCGTTTCGTGTTCTTTGTTCGACGAAGAACGGCCATGGATTGGCACCTTTGAGGGCACCCCAAGAGTTGGGGATGGCTCACCGGCGCATGGAATCCCCCCTGGTGGGATCGTTGATCGTCAGAGACCCCATGACCGACGTCGGAAGCGAAGGCCAGTCGACCCTTTCTCTTCTTTATCTTCTGTGTTTGAAGAAAAAGGGAGAAGGGGGTCGGGTTGCAGAAAATGTGGGGGCGGGGGGGCGTGTTATGGGGAGACCATTGGCGACCAGGGTCACCGGCGCCGTCGCCGGGGGGGTCTTCCCCGGTGCCGGCCCCACCTGGCCGGCGCCTGCGGGGCAGGTCGCCGGCAGCTGAGCGCTGCCCCCTTCCCGCCTGCAACGCAGCTAGGGTTTTTCCCTAGCTGTGTCGGGCAAGGAAGGGGCGTGGCCAGGCCGGGCCCTGGGCCCGAGCCAGTCCGGCGCCCGATCCGGGCCAGGCCCGCCCTTTGGGGCGGGTCTGGGTCCGGTCTGAGCGCTGGCTGGGCTTGGTCCAGTGACCGGACCGGGCTCGGTTCGCATGCCCCCTTTAGCCCATATATTTTTTATTTTTTTTAATCCATTTACTGACCCTTTATTTTACAGAATTTCATTTAAATTTAAAATTAGATTTTTAATTTAATTAAATTATGTTTGATAATTGTTAAAGGGCCAGTAAATAGATTTATTAATTATGGATAATTTTAACAAATGTTGTTAAATAGTAATTTAATCTAATTGTTGGATTAAAGGATATTAAAAGGGAGTTAATTTAATTGTTAAATTAATTTTTAATGTCTAAAATATTAACTGGCATGGAATATTATAAATTTGTCAATTTGATATATATGAACAATTATTGTGATGTACATAGATTGCTCATTTAAATTTGATTTAATTAGCATGATCAAACTGATAATATTTTTTGAAAATTCTAATTCTCCAAATTTTGTTTGGTCCCTGGTTTATGAAACCAAAATATTAAATATTTTTTATTTTTTTTTTATTTAGCCGTAAGATGTGCACTACATGTATGGTTTGTTTAATTAAAACTACTTGGTGGTCATGGATGAGCATTTTAAATTTAGCTTGTAGATGTGGATCAATAATATGTGATTGTATGGTTTATTATCTGTTAATACATAGAGGTTTGCAAACCTCTCCCTCTCTCATATTCTATTGTGTCTCTACCTCCCTCCCTGATGTACTTGCCATATGGCTTCTTTTAAATTATCTTGTAATTTGATCGAGGCGATAAAGCGTGGAGCAAGGATGATCCACAACTGCAACCAAGGAGGATATGAAGGAATTCGTTTACCCTATGAGTTTACAGACTCATGATATAAACTGTTATATTGTGTGTGTTTGACTGTATGCTCAGGTCAAACCACAGTGCCATCCATGACCACACTAATGATATATATGTGATGCGTGTGTTTTATTTTGATTGTGAATCAAATTAGCTAGGTTATTAGTATATGTAATATATTCGATATATTTAATACTATCACGTAGGATGAGACCAAAGTAAATAAATAAAACCTTCGTTACAAAATCTAAGCCATAGTGCGAGTAATTGAGAATGCACCGCGTGGCTCTCCATCAATATAATTAATAGACCTTAATTAAGTGGTGGCATATACTGCATGTTTACCCGAGATTTGCCATCATCTATTGAGAGGATTATTAATTATGGCATTAGATGCCTTTGGATAAGAACAGAGGAACGATATAGTTATCTATGTGTTTACCCGGAAACTATATTTCTACTCTACTCTGTCACGTATTGATGGTAAAGTTTAGACCGGGAATAATGGTCTACTGTGTTTACTCGGAACCATTAATAACTTGGGAGCCGAAATATTATCGGATATTGCAAGGAGTTGCAATTACTATGAGATGGTTGCTCTAAGAGAATAGTATAATACTATGTGTTTACCCGAGGTTATACTATGACTCTTGAAGATTCTGATCCCCGCTAGGAGACTGTCGGCGTCTCCCGTTCTGTATATCTGAAGGTTATACAGTCCGACGAAAATTAGTGGGAGTAAAACTAGATAAACAAAGTCCATGTCTTGTTTCTAAATTAATTGACTGAATATATGCTAATTGTAATCTGATTATCTCATGTAGGCTAAAATGCCGCACCATAACCCGTTGCGTGGCATACTTGATGTCAATTGTTTGACAGGCCCAAACTACTCAGACTGGCTTAGGAACCTGAAGATTGTCCTCAGGTCTGAGCAAATTGCTTATGTCCTGAATGATGAACCTCCTACTGAACCAGCATTAGATGCCCCAGAGGAGGACACGGTAACATATGAAAAATAGAAGGAAGATTCCATCATGGCCCAATGCTACATGCTGGTCTCTATAAGCAATGAGTTGCAGAGGCAGCATGAGGAGATAGATGCTAGATCCATCATGCTCCATTTGAAGGAGATGTTTGGTGAGCAGAGCAGGATCGAGAGATATGCGATATCTAAGAATATGTTCAAGGCTCAGATGGCAGAGGGATCTTCAGTACAAACTTATGTGTTAAAGATGATAGAATGGGTGGAGAGGCTGGATGCTCTTGAGTTTCCACTCCCCAAGGAGATGCATACTGACCTTGTCTTATATCCACTCCATAATCATATGCTTAGTTCATTGTGAATTTTAACTTGAACAAAATCCAGACCACTTTAGCTGAATTACTGAACATGTTGAAAACTGCAGAGGGGAACCTTGTGAAGGATAAATCCCATGTTCTTATGGTTGGTAAGACCGGCAGGAAAAGACTAGTAGTCGAAGTCTTCAGGAAAGGCAAAGGCAGGAGTCAGAAGAAGCCAAAGGTTGTCAAAAAGGACAAAGGCAAGAGTGCTGAGAAGGGTGAATGCTTCTACTGTCATCATAAGGGGCACTGGAAGAGGAATTGTAAAGAATACCTCAAAGACAAGGCTCAAGAAATTGTGAAGGACGCTTCACGTATCTATATGATAGATGTAAACTTCTCAATTAAAGATTATACATCATGGATATTAGATACTGGATGTGTTTCGCATATCTACAATTCTGTGCAGGTACTGACAAGAAGACGTAAACTGAGAACCGGCGAGGTGGAGCTGAGGCTAGGTAACGGCGCAAGAGTTGCGGCGATCGCTGTAGGGACAGTGGAACTCAAGCTACCATTCGGAGACATTTTTTCATTAGATGAATGTTATTATATATCTAGCATAATAAGGAATATTATTTATATTTCATATTTAGATAGAATTAGATACACTTTATTTGTTGGGAACACTTGTTGTTCAATTTATTTCAGAAATAAATTAATAACTTCTGCTACGTCATCCAATGGATTGTACTTATTAAATGTGTTTCATGATAGTTTCAATATCGGTTCTTTAACTAAAAGAAACAGGTATGAAATGAACAAAGCCTATTTATGACATTGTAGGCTTGGTCACATTGGAGAAAACAGACTTCAAAGGTTGCATAAAGATGGATACTTAGATCCATATGATTATGAATCATATGCGACCTGTGAGTCATGTTTGATGGGTAAAATGGCTAAATCTCCATTTACTGGAACTGGAGAATGAGTCAAAGACTTACTAGAACTAATACATTCTGATGTATGTGGTCCTATGTCTACCCAAGCTATTGGTGATTTCTCGCACTTCATCACATTCACTGATGATTATTCAAGATTCAGATTCATATACTTACTGAAGTATAAATATAAAGCCTTTGAGAAATTCAGAGAATTTAAGAATGAAGTAGAGAAACAAACTGGAAAGAGTATAAAAACTATCTGATTTGATCGTGGTGGTGAATACTTGAGTACAGAGTTCATTAAATACTTAAAGGATAGTGGTATCCTTTCTCAGCTTACACCTCCTTATACACCTAAGATGAATGGTGTATCAGAAAGGAGGAATCGCACATTAATGGAAATTGTACAATCTATGATGAGCATGTCCAAATTACCAGTGTCCTTATGGGGATATGCACTTAGCTCAGCTATGTATATCCTGAACAAGGTACCCAACAAATATATTGCAACCACTCCATATGAGATATGGAATGGAAAGAAACTAGACCTTAAACATGTTAAAGTCTGGGGATGTCCTGCTCATGTTAAAAGACATGATGCAGATAAGCTGGAGTCCAGAACTGAAAAATGCAAATTTGTGGGATATCCAAAGAAAACTTATGGATATTACTTTTATCATCCTGGTGAACAAAAGGTGTTTGTAGCCAGGAGAGTTGTCTTTTTAGAAGAAGATTATATTCTCTAGAAAGACAGTGGGAGTAAAGTAACACTGGAAGAAATTCCACACCCACAAACTGGTAATGGTTCATCAGATGAACTGTTAGTTTCTAAACCTGTTCAAATAAGTATACAAGAACCTCGTAGGTCAGAAAGATTACCTAAACCACCAAAAAGATATGTGGGATATATTAATTTGGATGGTTCTAGGATACTCGATAATGAGGATGATGATCCTAAGACTTACAAGGAGGCCATTGTGTTGGGTTCTCGGGTTTCTCCGGATCTCCCGCGCAGCGAAAAAATAAAATAAAAGCGGAGATCCGTTCCCGTTTCGAAAAACTAAAATACTGATAATCAGATTATCAAGATCTTACCGTGTGCAGATTCGCATCCGCAACCGTTCTGTTCCGTCGGTGCAACACCGCAAGCCGCGCAAGCGCCCGGCCTCTAGCGGAGTCCATGTGATCCTCCTCGCGACGGATATCCTCACGTTCCTCGTTCTTCGCAGCCACGAGACCTCCACTGATCGCCGCAACGTTCGCCGCAACGCGCAGACGATTTCCCGTCGAACGAGAGTCAAAGAAGCGGCGGAGCAGATCCGGGGAACCGGATCTGTCTAGGACGCCAGAGAGAGAGAGAAACAGAGGAGGGGGCGGCTAGGGTTAGCAGCAGCTTGGCCTGCTCAGCCCGTTCGTTATATTTTATACTAACCGCGCAATTTTTCATAAAAACCCCTGGTTTGTATAAAACCCACTTATTTATCCATCGCCTTGAGAATCATTTGCGTGTGACCCTCTAGGCCCAATTACCAGTCTGGTTAATAGCCCAATAAGCCCAGTGACTCCTCACTGGCTTTATTAATCAATTAATAACTCTTTATTAATTAATTAATCAATCGAATTGATGTCGCACATCGAATTCGACTGGGCCTTCGATCACGTTGGGTGCCAAGCAACACCGCGTGAACCCGGAAGGTATCGGGGTTAAGTAACCCACTCTTGGAACCTTTCCGCCGACAGTTACCGCATGGATATAATCCTTCATTCGTACAATGCTCTCAAGTCAACTCAGGGTATGGCGTGCTGTCAAACCCTAACCGGTCGACTCACTTCGATTGGATGTCGCCGATAAATATCGGAAAACTCCTTTCCCGATATTATCGTCCGCCCTGGCCAGGGACTTCTGCGCATCCTTCCTAGAGCATTCTCTCTCTAAGTACCGAGAGCGAATGATTCCTTATTGACACACAATTCCCTTCGACGGTATTCCGCTGTACCCAATCCTTGGCGTTTTAGAATCCCGTGGCTAGAGATTCGTAAACCAAGGTCAAAGCACAGAAGTCCACCGACAAGGTGTCCTTGATGTCTCAGGTCCGAGGATCATCCACGCAACTGCAACAATAGAATCAAGCTGGTTGATAGTGAGGTACAATCCCATCCAGCGATTCAGTCGGATCAGTTTAGTGAACTCATTCTCCAATGAGCACCAACAGATTCGCCTTAGTGTCTCCACATAAGTGACTTATGAAATCGTCACCCTCATTATATAAGCAGGAGTAATATGTACTAGTCTAACCGGATATCCGATGTCCTTCTCGGATATCCTCTGACTAGGAACGATTAAGAATATGTGTGTTTAACTGATCCGACTAAATGGATGTCGGCCCATTAACTGCGGGTTCACACCCGGATCTCACACAACACATCTGGAGGAGTAACTGTTAAACAATATAACAATCTCACGGACTACAAGGAAAGTACAAGTGCGCAGGAAAGAGATTAACAATGTCCGTATACAGTCCAACAATAATTACATGGTCCAACAGATTAAATAAGTAAAGGCAGAAGTAAAGTACAACAACATCGGGGCATACCCCGGAACTGAGATAGTTGCTGGTCCGCACACCAAGAAGACACCACACGCCGCCACACGCCAGGAGGTCCACACTTGAAACCGCAGGGAGTGAGCCACACCAGAATTGGGCTCAGTAGGGATCATCCGATCCCCAGCCTCCCACTCACACACCCACAAGTGCAACAATACAGATATATGGCAATTAAATACAGCAGTAAACATGGCACCCAAACCTGATATGAAACGTACGCATAAGCAGTGTAGCAGGAACAGTTCTAAGTAACCCGAAGAATCCAACACAAAGTCACGTCTAACAGCCAAAGTCCACAAAGCGACCGAACCACACTGTCGACCGAAGTCAAACGTCGCCTCACAACACCACCAACACTCACGCCTGTCCGCCCCTACAGTGTTCCGGGGCACCGTAGGGTGAGGCAGTGAGTCAAACTAGGACTAGCTGAGACCAGTGAACCACCACTGCCCAGCTACGTGTGCACACAAGCAGTCTAGACTACTGTCCTACCGACCGGATTTCCTCCACGCCAGGCCTCGGCGCTTCAGGAGGGCCCTGGGGACCGGCGAACCCCCGTCAAGCCAAAGCTACAGGAACTACCCACAACCCTAACCTCCTGGGCTGCGTCAGACCAAAGGGCGAAGGGTACCACTCGTAACCTTGATCAAAGGTCACATCAGGCCCAGTGGCTACAGGGGTAAAACAACTCCAACAGTACCACAACCAGCTCCACAGCAAGAAACGCGCCGGAAGCTGTCACGACAAATAGGGAACCCCGACCCGCTGAGACCAAACAGCAACCCCTCGGATAGCGCACCGGCTACTCCGGCCCGACGGGCCCAAGGTGGTTATGCTTCCCTCAGCCAAAGGTAAAACACAACATGTACCACTCCTCCCACCGGTACGGCACAATGCCTCACAGACACCATGGCCCTTCCCCATCGGCCCAAGGTGACAAACGTAAACTATAGTTATTCCGATTCCATATTCGCATAAGTACACACACACACATAACTTGATTCCATTCACACAGTAAACCTCCGTCTCAGAGTATAACTTAAAGCATGCATTTGAATCATCCAACCGTGAAACATGTGATAATAATAGGAATTAATACATTTCTATCTTGAATCGCGTCGACCGAGGTCGACGCCATTCAAGCCCCTCAAACAGGTTCATTTAAACCAGATTATTATGTCCTAAAACACGTCAGAGGCCACAGACGCCATTCACACCAGAATTCCAGAGTTGCTGAAGCCTCAGTCGGGGGATTTTCCTGCCTAAATGGCGTCATGCTGGCACGTCGCCATTCGAAATGGCGTCGTCCAGGCATGACGTCATTTAGCGCCAGAACCCCAAACTCATGGAACTTCGAACAGGGAGGTTTCTGCCTAAATGGCGTCATACTGGCCCAACGTCCTTCGAAAAGGCGTCGTCCAAGCACGACGCCGTTTAGCGCCAGAAACCCGGTTCCATGGTTCAACCCGAGGGTTTCTCCCCTTAACCCCAAACACCCCAAAACGCCCAAAACAGAAGGGGGGAAAAAGGGAAATCAAACTACCACAAGCATGCTACAATTCCACAATCCCGAACACGGCCATTCCCACAAGAAAACCTCCTAAACATGCTCATTCTAACCTAAAACACATCATGCCACGCCAAGGAAATCACGAGCAAGATAACCACAATCCATGCAAGGTTCGTCCCCCTACCGGTTCTTGAACTCCTCCAAGCTCCGTTCCGCCGTCCCTCCGCACCGCACACCGCCGCCGGTACCCCCTAGGACATCGCCACTCCGCCGAGACGTCGGCCGCCATCCGGAGAATGGAACGCCGCGAAGGAAGTGGTGGAGGTAGAGGTGAGAGATAGGGAGGTGTTGGAGTGATGGAAGAGGAAGAAGAGGAAGGGAAAGGGGAAAAGAGGGTCGGAGAGGGCGGAGAGGACTAAGAGAGAGAAGGTGGAGGCGAAAATGAGGGAAAGAAGGGGAGGCTCGCGGGGTCAATCAGAAACTGGCTAAAACGCGTCGACAGAGACAGACGCCAATCAGGTGACAGGACGGGCCGTACTGACAGCGCTCTGAAACGCGTCGACCATCACGGACGCCGTTCAGACGACATGTCAGGCACCGTACACTAACATCGCAGAGTCGCAATCTGAATCGCGTCGTGCATCACGGACGCCGTTCAGACGACGAGATAGGGGCCGTACTCTCGCGGCCCGAAACCCGCCCACGTGGCGCCCACGTGGCACAACAGCAAGCAGACTTAAATGGCGTCCACACAACCTGACGCCTTTTGAAAGGCGTCGAGCAGTGCAGACGTCATTCAGTCAAAACTCTCAAGACCCCCCTCAGGGTCCAAACCAGGGGATCCGGCCCGAACCCGACCCGAATACTGAACTCGAAACCTCAGTCCTTACATTCTCCCCCCCTTAAAAGAATTTCGTCCTCGAAATTTGCAACCGCTCACGATAAACTCGGCTAACCATCACATACCGGCAACACAATTCACAACAATCATTCTCACCGATCACACACACACTGGGCTCCACATAACTAGCCAATCAAACCCACACCACGCTAACCAAGATTCTCAATTTTGACAAAAGCTGATAGATCAAAATAACCACACACTAGCAAGGCACATATTACAAAACTGATTCTCCACCAAACCCAAGTACATAAAAGTGCCACAAGAGTTCACAACCACCTCTAAGTAAGACAAGATAAAAGTGCTTATCTAGCCCAACCTCTCGAACCTCCACAAAGAGACGCAACTCCACTCAACGTCTCGGACTCCTACTGACCACTCGGCTCCTGACCTGTCTTATTCTTCTGGGGACAGTTCCTCGCGAGATGTCCCTTCCTGCCACAGCCAAAACAGCTACCAGTGATCAATGGACATATCCGATTGCCATGATACCTGCCACAACGGGGACAACGATCCGCAGCGTCCCGCCTCGCTTCCTGTTGCCAGCTGACCTCCGTCTGCATCTGCTGAACCGAACCATCTTCATCTTCATCACAAGGCACCTCTTGGAACTCGAACTCAAAGGAACTCGAACCGCCTGACGAAAAGACCGCTGATCTGTCCTTGCCTTGCTGTTTCCCTTGTGCTGATTGCTCTGACACCTTCGCCATTTGTTGGAATTGAATCTCCACCGCTGCCGCGCACCGAATTGCTGACGCCAGATCCTTACAACAATGGGCTGCCACGAATTCCCTCAGATCATGCCGAAGTCCATCCAAAAATTTCTCTGTCCTAAGATCCTCATACTCAGATATGTGTGGAGCAAATCTTCCCAGTGCTACAAATTTTATCTGATATTCTAGAACTGTCATACTATCCTGCACCAATTCCATAAACTCCCTTTCCTTGGCCCTCCGAACGTGCCTCAGAAAGTACTGTCCACTAAACTCTCTCACAAAGCCTTCCCAAGGAATCTCTCTCAAGGACCTATCTGGAAACATCAACCCCTTGATGGTAACCCACCAATCATAAGCATCGTCCTTCAGCAAGTAGGTTGCCAACAAGGTCTTGTCACTCTCAGCACATTCAAGAACATCAAATGCCTTCTCTACCTCCTTAATCCAATGAGCTGCCGCGTCTGGAACTGGTTGACCCGTGAAAGAAGGGGGCTTCAACTTCAAGAACCGCTCCATCACCATAGACTGGCCACCTCGGGAATTGGACCCCTCACTTCCATCCCCCTGCTGGTATCTAGACATAGCCCCAATCATAGCTTCCATGAAACGATCCACATTATGTCCTTCTGCCCTCGAACCGCCATCATCTGCTCTCGAACCACGAGCCAACAGAACTCTCCTCTTCGGTGCCATCACTACCCCACAGACACGAAAATCGAACCAAAACACGTCAAAACCTACCAATCTACACCAGCAGCCATCGCCTGCACCGACTCGTACTTATTGTTGGACTATAATATCTAACCTAGTTTACCACATACTCGACCAGAGTGAGCTCTGATACCATCTGTAACGACCCGCCATCCTATGACCGGAGACCCGATCACTAAATGGATGTCGGCCCATTAACTGCAGGTTCACACCCGGATCTCACACAACACATCTGGAGGAGTAAGTGCTAAACAAGGCTAAATATAACAATCTCACGGACTACAAGGAAAGTACAAGTGCGCAGGAAAGAGATTAACAATGTCCGTATACAGTCCAACAATAATTACATGGTCCAACAGATTAAATAAGTACAGGCAGAAGTAAAGTACAACAACATCGGGGCATATCCCGGAACTGAGATAGTTGCTGGTCTGCACACCAAGAAGACACCACACACCGCCACACGCCACGAGGTCCACACCTGAAACCGCAGGGAGTGAGCCACACCAGAATTGGGCTCAGTAGGGATCATCCGATCCCCAGCCTCCCACTCACACACCCACAAGTGCAACAATACAGATATATGGCAATTAAATACAGCAGTAAACATGGCACCCAAACCTGATATGAAACGTACGCATAAGCAGTGTAGCAGGAACAGTTCTAAGTAACCCGAAGAATCCAACACAAAGTCACGTCTCACAGCCAAAGTCCACAAAGCGATCGAACCACACTGTCGACCGAAGTCAAACGTCGCCTCACAACACCACCAACACTCACGCCTGTCCGCCCCTACAGTGTTCCGGGGCACCGTAGGGTGAGGCAGTAAGTCAAACTAGGACTAGCTGGGACCAGTGAACCACCACTGCCAAGCTACGTGTGCACACAAGCAGTCTAGACTACTGTCCTACCGACCGGATTTCCTCCACGCCAGGCCTCGGCGCTTCAGGAGGACCCTGGGGACCGGCGAACCCCCGTCAAGCCGAAGCTACAGGAACTACCAACAACCCTAACCTCCTGGGCTGCGTCAGACCAAAGGGCGAAGGGTACCACTCGTAACCTTGATCAAAGGTCACATCAGGCCCAGTGGCTACAGGGGTAAAACAACTCCAACAGTACCACAACCAGCTCCACAGCAAGAAACGCGCCGGAAGCTGTCACGACAAACAGGGAAACCCCGACCCGCTGAGACCAAACAGCAACCCCTCGGATAGCGCACCGGCTACTCCGGCCCGACGGGCTCAAGGTGGTTCTGCTTCCCTCAGCCAAAGGTAAAACACAACATGTACCACTCCTCCCACCGGTACGGCACAATGCCTCACAGACACTATGGCCCTTCCCCATCGGCCCAAGGTGACAAACGTAAACCATAGTTATTCCGATTCCATATTCGCATAAGTACACACACACACATAACTTGATTCCATTCACACAGTAAACCTCCGTCTCAGCGTATAACTTAAAGCATGCATTTGAATCATCCAACCGTGAAACATGTGATAATAACAGGAATTAATACATTTCTGTCTTGAATCGCGTCGACCGAGGTCGACGCCATTCAAGCCCCTCAAACAGGTTCATTTAAACCAGATTATTATACCCTAAAACGCGTCAGAGGCCACAGACGCCATTCACACTAGAATTCTAGAGTTGCTGAAGCCTCAGTCGGGGGATTTTCCTGCCTAAATGGCGTCATGCTGGCACGTCGCCATTCGAAATGGCGTCATCCAGGCATGACGTCATTTAACGCCAGAACCCCAAACTCATGGAACCTCGAACAGGGAGGTTTCTGCCTAAATGGCGTCATACTGGCCCGACGTCCTTCGAAAAGGCGTCGTCCAAGCACGACGCCGTTTAGCGCCAGAAACCCGGTTCCATGGTTCAACCCGAGGGTTTCTCCCCTTAACCCCAAACACCCCAAAACGCCCAAAACAGAAGGGGGGAAAAAGGGAAATCAAACTACCACAAGCATGCTACAATTCCACAATCCCGAACACGGCCATTCCCACAAGAAAACCCCCTAAACATGCTCATTCTAACTCAAAACACATCATGCCACGCCAAGGAAATCACGAGCAAGATAACCACAGTCCATGCAAGGTTCGTCCCCCTACCGGTTCTTGAACTCCTCCAAGCTCCGTGCCGCCGTCCCTCCGCACCGCACACCGCCGCCGGTACCCCCGAGGACGTCGCCACTCCGTCGAGACGTCGGCCGCTGTCTGGAGAATGGAACGCCGCGAAGGAAGTGGTGGAGGTAGAGGTGAGAGATAGGGAGGTGTTGGAGTGATGGAAGAGGAAGAAGAGGAAGGGAAAGGGGAAAAGAGGGTCGGAGAGGGCGGAGAGGACGAAGAGAGAGAGGGTGGAGGCGAAAATGAGGGAAAGAAGGGGAGGCTCGCGGGGTCAATCAGAAACTGGCTAAAACGTGTCGACAGAGACAGACGCCAATCAGGTGACAGGACGGGCCGTACTGACAGCGCTCTGAAACGCGTCGACCACCACGGACGCCGTTCAGACGATATGTCAGGCACCGTACACTGACATTGCAGAGTCGCAGTCTGAATCGCGTCGTGCATCACGGACGCCGTTCAGACGACGAGACAGGGGCCGTACTCTCGCGGCCCGAAACTCGCCCACGTGGCACAACAGCAAGCAGACTTAAATGGCGTCCACACAACCTGACGCCTTTTGAAAGGCGTCGAGCAGTGCAGATGTCATTCAGTCAAAACTCTCAAGACCCCCCTCAGGGTCCAAACCAGGGGATCCGACCCGAACCCGACCCGAATACTGAACCCGAAACATCAGTCCTTACAGGCCTAGAGGGTCACACGCAAATGATTCTCAAGGCGATGGATAAATAAGTAGGTTTTATACAAACCGGGGATTTTTATGAAAAATCGCGCGATTAGTATAAAACATAGCGAACGGGCTGAGCAGGCCAAGCTGCTGCTAACCCTAGCCGCCCCTCCTCTGTTTCTCTCTCTCTCTGGCATCCAGACAGATCTAGATCTGCTCCGCCGCTTCTCCGAATCCCGTTTGACGGGAAATTGTCCGCGCGTTGCGGCGATCATTACGGCGACTGGCGGAGGTTTCGTGGGCTGCGAAGAACGAGGAACGTGAGGATATCCGTCGTGAGGAGGATCGCGTAGACTTCGCTAGAGGCCGGGCACTTGCGCGGCTTGTGGTGTCACACCGACGGAACCGAACGGTTGCGGATTCGAATCCGCACACGGTGAGAACTTCGATTATCCGATAATCGATTTTAGTTTTTCGAAACGGGAAAACGGATCGATGTTTTATTTTATTTTCCGCTGCGTGAGCGATCCGGAGAAACCCGAGAAAACCCAACAGTGGTATCAGAGCCAGGTTCCATTATTTCTCGTCCCTTTTCGATCTCCGAAATTAATTTTTTCATGAGTTATTCCATGCTGTAACTTCGATTAATTGTTGGATCCGTGTTCATGCGATGAACACAGTTAATCAAATTATTTTCTTTCAATTTTTCGAAATTTATTTGGGGGTTTTTCGTGTTCTTCGTGAGACGAAGAACGACGAGTTTACGGCGGCTTCAATCGGCCTTCCCAAGCGTTGGGATTGAGGCCGGGACTCCGGATTCTCTTGGTTTGATTCTTTGTCATCACCAGACTCCTTGCTGATGCTGGTGGTGGCCGGTATGGAGGGGAGTGCCCTCTCTTTCTTCTTCCTAGGGTGCAAAAACCAGTTTTTGAAAGGGGAGATTGGGCTCGGGTTGCTCCTAAAGGCGCACCGCCGGCGGCCCCTACCGGCGCAGGGCACCTCGCCGGCGCCAGGGCATCACCGGACGGGGCCGGAGGCGCCGACCGCCGGCCGCTTGGGGCCCTAATTCTCCCTCCCTGCCGCCGCCTTGAAACCTGCAAACGCAGGTTGGGGTTTCATAAAGGGGGGGGGCGTCGGGCTCGGCTGGGAAGAAACGGGGCGGAACCGGTCAGACTGTGCCGGCATCAGCTGAACCGGACCCTGGCTGGGCCAGGGTCCCTGGTCCGAGCCACTGGACCTGGTTCGAACCAGGTCCAGTGGGCTGAGCCCTAATAGGCCTCCCTCTTATTCCTTTTAAATCCCTATTCAAACTCCAAATGCCTATTTAATTAAAATTGGATTTTAATTTGAAAACTCAAAAAGGTTTTGAAATTAAATTTATCATTCAATTGTATTTAATTGGGCTTTTATTAATGATTTTGAATCATTAAGTTAATTAAGGATTTATTAATTAGCAATTAGTTGTGGATTAATTGAGGTTAATATTAGTTTAAGTGTTAAATTAATTATTGACCTTAATTTATCTAATTTTAAGAGTTAAAATTAATGGTTAATAATCATTAATCTAATTGTTAGATTATTAATTATTAATACATCTAATTGTTAATTATCAATTTGAGTTAATTATTAACTTAATTGTTAAATTAACAATTAACTTAAATGACTGATTTAAATGTTAAATTAGTAGTCCTTGATTAATTATTATTAGTCATTAATTGAATAGTTAAATTAATGATAACTTTAATTATCTAATCTAAGAGTTAGATTAATTAATTATTAATTAGTTAGTGTTAATTATTCGTTTAAGAGTTAAATTAATAATTAACATTAATTGGCTAATCTAAGTGTTAGATTAGTAGTTAATAATTAATTTGGTTGATTATTAATTTAAGTGTTAAATTATTAATTAACTTTGTTGGATTAATCTAAGAGTTAGATTAATCTTTAATAGTCTAATTGTTAGATTATTAATGGGGTTTAATCTAAGTGTTAGATTATTAGAATTGTTCTAACTTGCATAGAATAATCTAGAATTATTAATTCGGAGTGTGTGCGCATGTGATGTGTGTTTATTGCTTTTAAATTTGATTTAATTGCATGTTAAGTTAATTAAAAGTGTTTTCGAAATTCAAACACTAATTTTGATTGGATCCCAGCTTTTTGTAAGCCAAAATTATATATTTTGAAAACTCTTTTATTTTACCCATGTGATGCGCCGAATCATGTGTGGGATGTTTAAAACACACTGTGGTCATGGATATGCACTTATTTAATTGTTTATGTGATGAATGATGTGTTTGTGTGGATCGTGGATGAATGATGGATGTTTATTAATTGTTAATAAATAGAGATCTGCGTATCTCTCTCTCTCTCATTCTCTGATGTATTTCTACCTCCCTCACTCTTGTACTCGCCATAAGGCCTTCAATTTACCTGTAAATTATAGAATTTATTTGTAATATGATCGAGGCAACCGAGGAAGGAGCGAGGACGATCCACAGCTGCAACCAGGAAGGCGAAAAGATGAATATCATTTGCCTATGTGTTTGCAGGTTTATCTAATGTAAATGTTATGTTAGATTGTGTGTGCGTTTGACTGTTGGCTCCAGTCAAACCCACTGTGCTATCCATGACCACACTAGACATGTATGTGATGCATTGTTTTTCTTTTGATTATGAATCAAAGCAGGTATAGTATTTAGTAAATATATACGATATATTTATATACTATCACCTAGGAGAGACCAAGATAAAAGTTATCTAAATACTCTCAGATAAACTCTAAGCCGCAACGTGAGTAGTTAAGAACTTACCGCGTGGTCCACCATCGTTATAGTCATAGGATTCGAATCACTTTAGGCAGGTTTGTTGTGCTATCTACAAGGCTTGCTTAATTGGGAGGAGAAATTGTGGCTATGGCATTAGATGCCTATATGATCGGGGTAGAGGAACCATGTAGCTTTGTTGTGCTATCCACAAGGGCTGCATGCAAATCTATGCTCGTCGCGTAATGATGGTTAGCTTAGACTAGAATTAGTGGTTTGTTGTGCTATCCACAAGGCCATTAAATCTCTGGGGACCAAAACTATGATCAGATATTGTAAGGAGTTGCAAGTCCCATGCGTTGGGTGCTCTCTGATTGTATTACAGTTTGTTGTGCTATCCACAAGGCTGTAGTGCAAGTCATTGAGATTCTGATCCCCACTAGGAGACTGTCGGCATCTCCTATTCTGTATAACTGAGGGTTATACAGTCCGTCGAAAATTAGTGGGAGTTAAACTTGAACAAAAGACCATGTCTTGTTTTAAATTTTAATAATTGAACATCTGCTGAATAGATTTTACTTATCTCCTGTAGGGAATTATGTCATCGAATAACCCGCTCCGTGGCATACTTGATGCCCTTTTGACTTACCTGATCTACTCGGATTGGTTCAGATACCTGAAGAATGTCTTCAGATCTAAGCACATTGACTTTGTCCCTGGAGCTGATCCTCCTGCTGAATCGGCATTGAATGCCCCTGAAGCAGAGATGATAGCTAACGATATAAGATCGAAGGACAAAGGCAAAGGAGTAGTGAAGGGTGACTGCTTCTACTATAAGCAGTATGGTCACTGGAAGAGGAACTGCAAGGAGTTCCTTAACGATAAAGCTCATAGAAAGGTGAAGCTGTCTGAAGCTTCAGATATCTATATGATAGATATCAACTTGTCAGTTAGAGATTCCACATCTTGAGTATTAGATACCGGATGTGCTTCTTACATCTGCCATGATGTGCAGATGCTGACAAATAAGTGTAAGCTAAGACAAGGTGAGGTGGAATTGAGGCTAGGAAACGGCGCAAAAGTTGCGGCGATTGCTGTTGGGACAGCAAACCTCAGGCTTCCATCAGGAGACGCCTTACTTTTAGAAGATTGTTATTATGTTCCTAGCATAATAAAGAACATCATATCAATATCTTGTTTGGACAAGATAGGATATAGGTTGACCATTGAGAATAGAAGTTGTTCAATTTATTATGGTAATAAATCAATAGCTTCGGCATCTTTAGTCAACGGTCTATATCTCTTAGATGTTTCTTATTACAATCTTCAAATTGATAATGCTCTTAAGAAGAGCAAGAATTGTGTGAACCAGGCCTACATGTGGCATTGTAGACTTGGGCACATTGGCAAAAGCAGGTTGCAAAACTTGCACAAGCATGGTTACTTAACTGTATTCGATTATGAATCATTTGCAACATGTGAATCCTGCCTTATGGGAAAGATGGCAAAATCTCCATTTACTGGACATGGAGAACGTGCCAAGGACATTCTGGAACTAATACATTCGGATGTATGTGGTCCCATGTCCACCCAAGCCAAAGGTGACTTTTCATACTTCATCACGTTCACCGATGACTTCTCAACATTCGGCTATGTGTACTTAATGAAGTACAAGTCGGAAGCGTTTGAGAAGTTCAAGGAGTTCAAGAATGAGGTAGAGAAGCAGTTAGAAAAGAGTATTAAAGCTCTTCGATCAGATCGAGGAGGAGAATACTTGAGTACTAACTTCACACAATTCTTAAAGGATAATGGTATCCTTTCTCAGCTAACCCCTCCATATACACCACAGATGAATGGTGTATCGGAAAGGAGGAATCGCACCTTGTTGGACATGGTGCGATCTATGATAAGCTTTTCGGGATTACCAGTGTCCCTCTGGGGGTATGCTCTAGAGTCAGCAGCATACCTACTGAACAGAGTACCCAGCAAGTCTGTGGCCTCTACTCCATATGAGATATGGAAAGGCAGGAAACCAGAATTTAAACATGTTAAAGTCTGGGGTTGTCCTACTCATGTAAAGAGGCATGATCTAGACAAGCTGGAATCACGAACTGATAAATACAGGTTTGTGGGATATCCAAAGGAAACCTTTGGATACTATTTTTTCCATCCTGGTGAACAAAATGTGTTTGCCGCCAGGAAAGCTGTCTTCCTGGAAGAGGAATACCTTCTCCAGGAGGACAGTGGGAGTAAAATAGTACTAGAAGAGGTTCCAGATCCCCAAACAGCTACATTATCATCAGATGAGATATCAGTTCCTGAATCTGTTCAGGTACATACAGGTGAGCCTCGTAGATCTGGTAGATTACCTAGACTACCCGAACGATATGTGGGACATATCGCTGAAGGTGAGTCTAAGGTAGAATATAATGAGGATGATGATCCTAAAACCTACCAGGAGGCCATAGAAGGCCCAGAATCCGGGAAATGACGAGAAGCCATGAACTCAGAAATCCAGTCCATGCACACCAACCAAGTTCGGAACTTGGAGGACTTGCCCGAGGATATTGTACCCATCGGTTGCAAGTGGATCTTTAAGAGAAAGATCGGTGCTGATGGACGGATCGACACTTATAAGGCAAAGTTGGTGGCAAAGGGATATCGTCAAAGGCAAGGAATTGACTATGACGAGACTTTCTCATCAGTTACCATGATAAAGTCGATCAGAGTTCTGCTCGCCATTGCTGCACATTTTGATTATGAAATCTGGTAGATGGATGTAAAGACTGCCTTCCTCAATGGTAACCTTGAGGAAGAGGTGTATATGATACAACCAGAAGATTTCACATCCAAAGAATCTCTAGATAAAGTGTGCAAGCTTCAGAGGTCTATTTATGGATTGAAACAAGCTTCCCAGAGCTGGAACATAAGATTTGACGAGGCTGTCAAGTTTTATGACTTCATTAAGAATGAAGATGAGCCTTGTGTGTACAAGAAGACCAGTGGGAGTGCAGTCACTTTTCTAGTTCTTTACGTAGATGACATATTACTCATTGGGAATGATGTAGCTATGATGTCATCAGTAAAGATCTGGCTGTCGAAAAACTTCTCTATGAAGGATTTGGGAGAAGCATCCTACGTATTGGGAATACGGGTCTATAGAGATAGATCAAAGAGGATGCTTGGAATGACCCAATCCTTATACATAGATATCATAGTCAAAAGGTTTGGCATGGAAAATTCCAAGAGAGGTCTCATACCGATGAAACATGGAATTGGTCTCTCAAAGGAGTAGTCTCCTAAGACTCCTAATGAGAGGGCATTCATGGATAGAATACCCTATGCCTCTGCCATAGGATCTATCATGTATGCCATGCTATGTACACGACCTGATGTTGCATTTGCTCTAAGTGTTACGAGCAGATTTCAGGCTGATCTAGGCGAAGAGCACTGGAAGGCAGTGAAATGTATCCTTAAGTACTTGAGAAGAACTAAGGATATGTTTCTTGTCTATGGAGGAGGTGACTTGAAACTGCAAGAATTTACTGACTTGAGTTTCTAGTCATATCCAGATGATAGCAAGTCTAAATCTGGATTTGTGTTTACATTAAAGAAATGTGCAGTGTGCTGGAAGAGTTCCAAGCAAGTAACCACTGCAGATTCGACGACTGAAGCTGAGCACATCGCTGCAGCTGAAGCTTTCAAGGAAATAGTGTGGTTGAAGAAGTTCATCACCGACCTTGACATAGTTCCCGGTATCCTTGATCATGTTCTACTGTTGTGCGACAACAATGGGACTATTGCACAAGTGAAAGAGCCGTGGTCTCATCAGAAATCGAAAGATGTTCTGAGGCGCTTTCGTCTTATCCAGAGGAGATGTAGTAATGGAAAGAGTTCCATCCGTCGACAATGTAGTAGATCCACTGACAAAGTCGTTGGCTCAAATTGTGTTTGAGTGTCACCTAGAGTCTATAGGCTTATTATATAAAGATGATTGGCTTTAGTCCAAGTGGGAGATTGTTAATTTTAGGTGGCCTACAAGTCAATCTGACTATGTAAATCTCGTTCATTTATTAATATAATGGCATAATATTCATTATGTATAAATCGCATTAATTATCGTTTCGTAATGAAGTCCGTGAATATGTGCTATAGTGATCAGATTATGATGAGATCATACTAATGAGACTGATCACTTAAACACACATATTCTTAATCGTTCCTAGTTGGAGGATATCCGAGAAGGACATCGGATATCCGGTTAGACTAGTACAAATTACTCATGCTCATATAATGAGGGTGACTGATCTCATAAGTCACTTGTGTGGAGACACTAAAGCGAATCTGTAGGTGCTCATTGGAGAATGAGTTCACTGAACTTATCCGACTGAATCGCTGGATGGTATTGTACCTCACTGTCAACCAGCTTGATTCTATTGTCGCAGTTGCGTGGATGATCCTCGGACCTGAGACACCAAGGACACCTTGTCGGTGGACTTCTGTACTTTGACCTTGGTTTACGAATCTCTAGCCACGGGATTCTAATACGCCAAGGATTGGGTGCAGCAGAATACCGTCGAAGGGAATTGTGTGTCAATAAGGAATCATTCGCTCTCGATACTTAGAGAGAGAATGCTCTAGGAAGGATGCGCGGAAGTCCCTGGCCAGGGCGGACGATAATATCGGGAAAGGAGTTTTCCGATATTCATCAGCGGTATCCAATCCAAGTGAGTCGACCGATTAGGGTTTGACAGCTCGCCATACCCTGAGTTGACTCGAGAGCATTGTACGAATGAAGGATTATATCCACACGGTAACTGTCGGCGGAAAGGTTCCAAGAGTGGGTTACTTAACCCCAATACCTTCCGGGTTCATGCGGTGTTGCTTGGCACCCAACGTGATCGGAGGCTCGGCCGAATTCAATGTGTGACATAAATTCGATTGATTAATTAATTAATAAAGAATTATTAATTGATTAATAAAGCCAATGAGAAGTCACTGGGCTTGTTGGGCCATTAACTGGACTGGTACTTGGGTCTAGAGGGTCACACGCAAATGATTCTCAAGACGATGGATAAATAAGTGGGTTTTATACAAACCGGGGGTTTTTATGAAAAATCGCGCGGTTAGTATAAAACATAGCGAACGGGCTGAGCAGGCCAAGCTGCTGCTAACCCTAGCCGCCCCTCCTCTGTTTCTCTCTCTCTCTGGCGTCCAGACAGATCTAGATCTGCTCCGCCGCTTCTCCGAATCCCATTTGACAGGAAATCGTCCGCGCGTTGCGGCGATCATTACAGCGACTGGCGGAGGTTTCGTGGGCTGCGAAGAACGAGGAACGTGAGGATATCCATCGCGAGGAGGATCGCGTGGACTTCGCTAGAGGCCGGGCACTTGCGCGGCTTACGGTGTCACACTGACGGAATCGAACGGTTGCGGATTCGAATCCGCACACGGTGAGAACTTCGATTATCCGATAATCGATTTTAGTTTTTCGAAACGGGAAAACGGATCGCTATTTTATTTTATTTTCCGTTGCGTGAGCGATCCGGAGAAACCCGAGAAAACCCAACAATTCCATTACCCACCGCTTGTAAAATCTGCATTTCTAACTAACTCTCTGACATAATCTTCGATCGAGTGCTGCTAACAACCTAGCTACCAGCTCGCCACACCAAACTACAACCAAAGCGAGCAGACAAAACAACAACCAACCAACCCAAGCTCCTAATTGATTATCCCACTCAATCGATTACTACTCCTAACCTGCCTTATGGTCACAATCTGGTCTACAGGGCATAATAGTGCCGATGGTGTCTGTAACCACGAGGTCGCAACACCCTCTAGCAAGGTCAGGAATGCTTGGCACTTCATGACATCAGACATGTCCTGGGAGTGAAGCCAGGTTGAGCATCGCTCTAGGAAGACAGTAGGGTTCGTGGACCCATCGTAGGGCTTAATGGGGGGTATCTTTAGCTTCTCGAGGTGTCGAGCATGACGGACGATGTCGGCCAGAGGCGAGCTATGGTGGCTGGAGCTTCCTGGGGTGGTCAGTCGGAGCCCTCTGACCAGGGTGATCATCTCCCTTTGCAGTCGGTCGAACCGCTGGTCCATCGTCTCCTCCACTGTTTGTGGAGAGGCCATCGTTTGAGCTGGCTGGTGGGAGACGACCACGGGTGCCCTCCCCGTATGGTCTACGGCGGGGGTTGAGCTGAAAGATGCGCTTGGGTCGGCGCCGCCGTCGACTTCAACAATGAGCACATTTGTCTATGCGGGTTTTGCTGAGGGTCGGCGACCACCGGTTCAGCTTGGGCTAGATGGAAGGAGGCGTGTACTCAGCTACGCTCAGTTGCTGGGCGCTGAGCTGCTTGCATCGATTCACCGGGTCAAGTGGGCGACCACCTCGGGGAAGCCTGCTAAGGTTCACACCACCTCAGTAAGCTCGGAATACTTTTGAGCCATTCGTTGGAATTGCTCTTGGGTTATGGGTGCTTGAGGCTCGGGTGGAGGGACCTCCTAGGTGCACCCCTCTTCTTGATTGTTGGTTTGTGTGCTCTGATTTCAGAGGTTTACCATTGTGTTAGTCAGGATTCGTGATTCAAGTTTCCCGCAGATGGCACCAATGATGATGACCCAAGTAGTTGGTCCTTGAAGTTTGAAGAGATGCCCGGTAGTCAGATCTGACCTACGATCAAGAGGTATTAGGCCTGGACCATGGGTATGAGGAAACCCTCTGATGATCAAGTTAGTTCGAGTTGTAGTCCGAGATGTGAGCCGAGATTAAGTTCTTAAAAGTCTTAGGGTTTAAATTGCGTACGACTGCTCAGCGGGAGACTGGCGTAGATATAAGCTTGAGTCCCTGAGGACTTGAGAGTTGGTGAGCTTACCTTCCCGGGCATGTGCACTCATTTTAGTGGTCACGTGAGAAGTGCGGGCACTTGTGCAGCCGGCGAATGTGAAGGGCCCACATGTACTTGCTAGGCCCCGACCAAGACTGGTGGGCCACTTATTGGGGGAATCCGGGCCTCGGCCGAGCCTACCGCTTGGGGACTGACCACAGCCCAATGGCTGTGGGCCCCGGTCATTTGCTAATGGGAAGCCGACTGTGGGTCACACATAACAGGCCTCATCACAAGTGAACCCTAGAAATAATACTCCATCCTTACTAGATCTCCAAGACCACAAAATATGGAAGAAAGCATATGTCTTATCACATCATTAGGGACTCGTCTAGAAGATGTGTCTGTTTTGTTAACCGCATGTAGAGAATCTTTTGAACTTTTTTAAAATACTTTTGTATTTCTCCGGTAAATGAGAATATGATTAATTTGATTTTTTTTTCTTTTCATAGCAAAGAATTTGTTTGTTGTTGTCCCCATATAACAGAAAGCAAAGAGGATCACATCGAGCACGGTCGGAACGAGATGAACTTGACTCCTCCATAAATCCAAATCTTGCTCGCACTTGGGGCGGTGCACGAGATCGTGTGCCGAGAGCATGTCCACGTCTCCGTGGGCCGTCCCGCCAAAACCCCCTCCGCGGCTACTCGCGTTCTTGCTTGCCGACGAGGAATTCTCTTCTCTTCTCTATTGTATTCTATTCTGCGGTGCCTCCCCACCGAGCCTGCCCGTGCCCGCCTTCCCCTGCCTCGTCGGTCTCCTTCTTTGCTTTCTTCACGGCAATGGAGGCCGCGAAACGGGTGTTTCTGGGGGAGTGTGTCTTGTGGGGAATGCCTATTCTTCCCTTCCTTCCCCCTCCACCCACTGGAACTACCATCCCATTGCCATCCCCACAAACAAAGCATTCTGTTCCTCCTCCTGCACTGCAGGTAACTCTTCAATTCCCACTTCTTTATCCATTTAACTATCTCCCCTTCTCCTCACGCATCTATATGAGCCAATGCCCATCCATAGTGAGTCCTGCTATCCTCCCCGCCATCACAGGGCAGCTTCCTAGACACCCTCCTCCTCTGCACCAACTCGCCCTCTTCTTGGATACCTGGCTGGTTCCAGATCCCAGCAGCTCTTTTGTTAATTTCGAAAAGAGGTAAACGAAAGACATGGCGACCCAATCAGGAAATGGTGACATACCCAGTAACGAGCAGCAACAACGGCGACAGCAGGAGCAGGAGCGCAGAACTGGAGATGCTGGCGCAGCGGACCAGGAGCAGGAACAGAGGAGGGAGCAGCAACAGGAGCACGGCGGCAGTGGGGTGCTTTGGTCCAAGTACTCGAAGCGCGTGGTCCTGAGCACCATCCTGTGCGGCCGGGGCGACGGGGGACGGGGGTTGGAGGGGCAGAGGGTGGTGGTGGGGGGCTGGGTCAAGTCCTACAAGCCCAAGGAGGCGGCCGGGAAGAAGCCGCCGCCGCACGCGCCGGTGCTCTCGGTCGACGTGACGTGCTCCGAGATCCTCATGACACGGCTTCCCTTCCTCCGTCCCTTGGCGAGGTTCTTCCTTCATGGAGCTGGCGCCGCCGCCGGGCAGCCTCCACTCCAGAAGCCGGATTTGGGTGCCCCGCAGGCGTCCCCACCCGTCATCCGTCTCAAGATCAACGATGGATCTTGTGTCGGCAATCTTCAGGTGTGTATATATATATATATATATATCTTTGTTTACACATTGAATAATTGATGATGGAGTTATTATTATTATTATTATTATTAACACAAGATGCACCTTTCAGGTTGTGATTGACCCATCTATCTCCCTAAATGCCCAAGTTAGTGTTGGAGCTTCCATCTTAGTGGAAGGTGTGTTGAAGCACCCACCAACACCGGCAAAGGATGCGGTAGAGCTCGTAGCAGAGAAAGTTCTTCATGTTGGGTTATCTGATCCTCTCAAGTATCCCTTTGCCAAGAAGTTATCCCCGGAGTCTTCCAGGCTGTACCCCCACCTCCGTCCCAGAACAACTACGGTACCAAATCATACATGTCCAGTGTCCCACTGTGCTCAAACTTTTATATAATAGATCATAGTTCTTGATGAGGATTTAATTTCTTATTTTTAATTCTCTCATAAATTAAACCGAAATATTAATATTGGAAATCCTGTCATATTCTATATAGAGAGAGAGAGAGAAAGAGAGATGGGGGTGGGATATAACTTAGTGTGTCCCACCCCAAAATTTTCTATTTTCTTTAAATATATAAAAATCATCAAAAGAATTAAAAAATATTCAAATATCTCCATCTAGGTTGTTTTTTATTTTTTTTTAATTTAATTTTTATCGTAAGATCAAAAAATTTAACCGTAGTAGTCCAATCAAATACATCGTTGTTTGAGAATCAAAATTAAAACACATGATATGAAATTAACCTTAAAGATTAATTTGACGAATTTTTTATTTTTTGACTATCTTTCAACATTTTTAAATATTGATTTTTGATACAATATCTAATTGGACTGTTTTGATTGATCGTCAAGATCAGACGATGAAAATTAAAGTTCTGAAGATGTGATCAACTTCACAAAACCAATTTGAATACTTAAAAATTTATAACAAATTTTATTTATTTATTTAAACATGAGGAGAATAGGTTTTTTAGTGAGGGCACATCTACAATGAGCCATGGTACATACGTTCTTCTTAGCTTTCTTCTTTTCATTTCTCTCAGAGATCCCAGGTTGCAAAATAAAATTTGGAAAACGTATCGTGTCCTAGCTAGTCTTCCGAATTGAGTATTACTTGGTGTTCCTCTCGGTCATTTGAATGTTACATACATGTTTGTGATCTTCTTGAAGGTCGCATCCGTAACTCGCATTCGCAACGGTCTGTCCTCTGCAACTAATGCCTTCTTCCAAGAACATGGGTTCCTTCATGTTCACATGCCCGTCATCACCACAACTGGACGTAGCTCCAGAGGAGGTCCTGCTCCCGAGAGGTTCCAGGTTACAACCCTTTTCAAGAGCTCAAGCAGACCCAGTGATGAGGCAGAAACTGAGATTGACGTTGTGAGGGCTGCCATCAAGGAGAAGAGCAGAAGAATTGATGAACTGAAGAGGAGCAACAGCAACAGGGAAGCTCTAACCACTGCACTGGAAGATCTTAAGAAGGCAAATGAGCTGGCTTTTCAGCTGGAAATGCGTCAGAAATCGGATTCTGGGGCATCGCTGAAGATAGAAAAGGTGGACTTCTCCAAGGATTTCTTCTCTCAACCGGCATACTTGTCCATTTCTGCCGGGCTTCATCTGGAGAGCTATTCATGTGCCCTCAGTAGCGTGTACACGTTTGGGCCTATATTTCAAGCAAGAACACCAGATTCTACAAAGCACTTGGCGGAGATGTGGATGGTCGAGGTCGAGTTGGCCTTCTCGGAACTGGAGGTATGTGAAGGGCAACTTTTGTTATCTTTTGCTTCTTCCTTTCTCATTTCCTTGAACCAGCCGTGGTTATTGCTACTCAGATCGATGCCTGCATGCTCATCAAGCATCGATCCTTTGCCTGAAACTTCAAGTCTTGAGGAATTTAAATCCTAATAAATAAGTAAACAAGAGCTAATCTCTAATCCAAGGATAAATAATCCATTGATAATTAACCATATGTTTACATGCGCTACAATATATATCAAGTTTAGAAAAAGATTTGCTGATGGAAAAGCCTTCTTCACCAAGTGTGGCAAAAAATGCTCTGTTCCATGTAGAGACTAGGTCCACTATGATCCCAAGCAACTATAATTTAGAGTTGTGATTTTGGCAGTTTTATGCATGCTTTGTTCAATGGTATGTAAAGGGTACAATTCGATGATGTATTTGTACCTCTAACAAGAAAGTGCTCTAGCATGCATTTGGTTTTATCTTCAAAGTTTTGGCTTTATCTACGCAATTCTTTTGCTATTTTATTTGGGGACTTTTTTTTTGATAATGGGAGATTCGTCTCGTTCTGCATCAATGAAAGTAAAAGATACAAAGATCGACAACAATGCTTTTTATAGCGCATCCACAGGAAGCATTGTTTATATATATATATTCGGCTAACACGTCTTCACCACTTAGAAAGCCCCAGAGTACCCTCTTGAGTGTGTCAGATTGTGACTAGTAACCCCATCATCGTAAGAAATATGAGTTCTTGAAATTAAGCAAAAGAAATTAGGACTCTTTAGGTGGTTGAGCACTTGAGTGGGAGGGTTCCAGCTGCACATCGCCACTTCTAATCTGCCGCATGGAGCATATGCTGGCTGAGTGGGAGGGTCCAGCTTGGAGAAACTGTTTTAGCTTACTGCATGGAGCATACGCTGCTAATTGAGTTGCGATATTTGAACTTAGTCTAGCGTGGCATATCATTTTAGAGCAGTTGGCTTCACTCCTTGGCCTCCCTTTGAGAGGTCTCAGCTTCAAATCGATCAGGAGCTTAGAACTTCCAATGTTGCTCGGCCTGGATGTGCTGTGGGATTAATTTCCCTTGTCCGTAAAATTACTTCTCTAGAGAATCGATCTGGGTCTAGAGTAATCACCTTATTAGACAGAATTATCGTCTCCTTTGGGGAATTATTGGACTGCACGGAATTCTCTCTCGAAATAAAAGGAAATGTTGAATTTTGTCCGGAGTTGAGCTCTAGAGTACTCTAATTAATGTGTATATATCTGACCAACTAAACCGCTTTTATTATATGTAATATTTTGCGTCATCATATTTATTCCTATCTAGATCCGTTAATTGACTCTACCCCTTCATCTGTGCGTGTGCTATGTTTCAAGTTCTATTTCACATATCAAATATAATTTCCTCTTCTCCCAGGATGTAATGAACTGTGCTGAAGATTATCTGAGGTTCATGTGTAAATGGATTTTAGAAAACTGTTCTGACGATTTGAGATTTGCTTCAAAACGGATAGACAAAAGCTGTATCGAGCGTCTTCAACTAGTGACATCAAGTACGTTCAAAAGAATCACCTATATGCAGGCTGTGGAAGCTTTGAAGGAGGTACGTTGGAACATCTACTGGTCATGTTTGTTTGATCCGTTTCAATTAATGCGCTTCTTTGATGGCAAAAAATTAATTTGAACAGGCTACTAACAAGAAATTTGAAACAAAATTTGAATGGGGAATTTGCATGTCTGAGGAACATATGAGGTATGTGCAAGAGCCACTATTACCGCCTTACAGTATGTGTTAGTCTGCTTGGATTGGTGGAATTTACTTACATCTAATTAAATACACCCTGTGATGAAACTTACCATGCTTCCTGGTTAACAATATTGGCAGCTACCTTGTTGATGAGATATACAAATGCCCTATCATTGTATATGACTATCCCAAGGAACTCAGACCATTTTATGTGCGCCTTAAAGATGATGGGAAGACAGTTTCTTCTTTTGATGTTATAATGCCAAAGGTAATCTTGTAACACTTTGAGTTATGTGCCAGTGACAATCTGATTTATTTAGTTTGCATTCAAATATATATCATCCAAGTGATCATTACACAGTGCTTTTAATGGACATTTTAGTAATCATGTCTTTATGGTAGTACATATGGTTGTGTTACTGACAGATTGGAGTGTTGATTAGAGGAAGCCAAAAGGAGGAGCGCATTGATGTCATTAGTACTAGGTAATGTAGTCAAATTGATCTTGACATTACGTTTTGCACATTCTTGAGGTTGGCTGGCCACATCTAAATTCTGAAACATATAGTATGAATGAATGGAAAATGTTTTTCATCAGACATTAATTACATTGGTTGAAGGGACTGGCATATGAAAATTTGGATATATAATACGCGTTGAGAGATTACAGTAAGACTGAGATTGCTTTTTCTAGTTCTATTCTCCCCTGATTGTTTCCTGTTTCCATGACATATTATGGTCTCCCATTGACTGAGTTGTTTGATTGTCTGAAACCAAAGTGAAATGTTGTTTAAACTGTGATAAGTCTTTGATGTCATAAGTTGTTTGCAGGATTGATGAGTTGGGGTTGGCCCGAGAGCAGTATGAATGGTATTTAGAGCTTCGCCGGCATGGAACTATCAAGCATTCAGGCTTCAGTCTCGGACTTGAAAACATGGTCATGTTCTCCACCGGCATTGATGATGCTAGAGATGTAATTCCATTTCCTAGGACCTCTAGAAATGCAACTGCTTGAGACAGCCTGTAGGTACTCTATTACAAATAGAGACCAATAAAGGGAAAATAGGCAAAGCTATGAAGTAGAATGATTCCTTTGTTATGTCATGTGCTGAGGTTTTACAAAAGCAATTTAACATAGTGTGAAAGATACAAAAAATGCATATTCCTTGCTACCATGTGAATGCTGACAGTTAAGTTGCTCGAGTACAGCCAGAAGGAGTATTGCAGAAAGTGTAGAAAGGAAGAAGAGAACACAAACAAGAGAGTGGAGAGAGAGTTATGGGAGCTAACAACTCCGATAAAAACACTACACCTCATCCTCTGTTTATTAGCTTACTTAAACAATAATTATTACATGACAAAAGTGCGCCTCTTGCTAAATACTATCAACCTAAGATTAAACAGTCCAAACTACTCTCAAGATTGTAACTGTTTTCTACAGTCCCCCAAGTTAATGTAGAACATGCACAACTTACTTAGAACTAAGTTGAACTGGTCCTTTGCCATCCCTTTTTTGATGGTTTCTGCCACTTGATCTCCAGAACGAACATAGCCTAAAGAAAGTTTTCTTAAATCCAACTTCTGTCGAATAAAGTGTCATTCAATCTCCATGTGCTTGGTCCAATCATGCTAAGCTGGTTTATTGGAAATGCTAATGGCAACCTTGTTATCCGGGTAGGTTCTCACAAAAAAAAAAAACCTTGTTATCAAGGTACATTCATGCGGCCTGGGCTGTCAATGGATATCCGAGTTCCAATTATCCACTCCGTTTCCGTTTTTAGTAATGGATATGGAACTCCATTAAAGACCACCCATTAAGTTATAGGAAACGAAAATAGATCTCCGATAGTTATCGGAGTCGGAAACGGAAATACTCATTGCCGCATCCGCTAATCCGTTTCCATTTCCGAATGATCATGTACCTTATACATCAATCCACATACACAACAATGAGAATATCTCTTGACATTTTGATAAAAGTAAGGCACATGTTTTTGTGGCACATGTTTGGATATACTCATATATAAATTTAGATCGATAGATAAAGTAGATATTAAAATTCAAAATTCATAGATTGTCGATATTACATATATTAAACCTTTGTAGGTTTAAATTTTTTAATTACTAGAAAAAAATTATTGAAAGGTAAATACTAATAGTGATTTTAAATAGCTTCTTAATATAGCGATGATAATAGCAGAAACTTCTGTTTAGTTCTATTTTTGTTTTCGATTTCCGATTTAAAAGCAGAAATAGATGCGGAAGCGAAAACACTCGTTTCTGTCTCCGTTTCCATCTCCGATAAACTTTATAAGAAACGAAAACAGAAGGTGCTATTTCCATTTCTATCTTCGACCCGTTGACAGCCCTACTGACGTAGGGAGTTCAATCTCCAAGCCAAAAATCCTGCTACTCTACAAGTCCTGACTGTGTACGCGCCCTTAATACTTGACCTAGCTAGAACATACAATCTACTTTTAGCTTGGCCATGTTACAAGTGACGAACAATCCATGCACAAAACATATACATAAAATTATAGTTGAAGCACGCATGGTTATGTCAAGGTGTGGAGTATACCTTCTCATCGACGCAACGATAGGGACGAACCTTGGGGGTCATAGAAAACACCATGAGAGTTTTTTCCTTCAGTTCCATGCTCCAAGACCTCCAGGCTTGGTGTTGATGCTTCTGGAGAGCAGCCATGGAAGAGATATACAGAAGGGAAGGAGGGAGAGTCCTGAATGCAGCAGCAGCAGCCTTGCGTCTCTCTCTCTCTCTCTCTCTCTCTCTCTCTCTCTCTCTCTCTCTCTCTCTTTAAAATCTGCAGGTAGGAGGGAGAGGAGTGGGGTGTGGCTCAAGAGATGGAACCGTACGCCTCCCACTTTCTCCTCATCTCTCTCCGCTATGTGAGATAGAAAGAAGGGAGAAGTGGGTTGGAGAGATGGGAGGCAGTTCCCATGCAAACTCCATCTTCTCTACATGTGGCCCCCATGTTCTCCATCCTTACCCCCTTATAGCTCCTAACGCGAGCACATAATAATGAGCCAAGCCCATTAATGCAACATCTCCTACTTGCCCACGAGGAGCAAATATCAAGAGTACATATGTTTCTGCTACTACCATCTAACTGTCATATATGAAATAGAGTGTGCGATCTTACGAGAATAACTTAATCAGGTGAATAGTAATCCCTTAAGTTGTGACCGAAACTAATGGAGCATATTATTCTAAAAGTCTCCTAATACCTAGACAACTTTATATTTACTTAATTTAACACACTAGATTTCTCATATAAGTAACAAGCAGTGTTAAATCCCAATGGCATGCAATGATTACTCTATCTGCATAAAGCTGACTGAGTTTCCTAGGATATGATCTAAAAAATATGGTGCAATATTCAGATGCCTTCCCTTAGCTTTTATGTCAATTTGATTAATCTCGGTCGCTTTTCTAGCCATGTCCCACTGGACTATATCAACTATAGTCCTGAAGAGCATGCTAAAGTAGCAACTCCAAACTTCCTCTTCATGACATAGTTCTCAGATCACGTGGGGTATAGGCGGGATCAAAGCAATATAATCCAGGAGCTCACATAATGATGAAGAAGAGATCTATTCATCACATTCTCACTATTGGTCATGTATAACACATGCAGTATGAGGCTCATGCTATGTTGTTCTTCCACCAATGTAGGCATGTTATTTCTAAATATCATTAACAGAATACGGATCTTAGTCTAATCGTTCTCCATTCGACTAACATGAGTTTTATGATACAATCACTTCCACTAAGTGCCTTGTCTCAAAACTCACATCCAACTTATAGAGGCTATATAGGATATACAGGTAGATGTAATCCTATATTCGACCTTTAGAGATCTCGTCTGAACTCTTACCTGAGGTGACAATACTAGCAATAGCTCATGTCTATCTTGCTCGCTCTCCTAGCACCATAGCTACTAAATGTATCATTTACTCACTTGCTCAGTAACAAGGCAAATTACTAATGTGAGAGGGTCAATTCGAGTCTAGTCACACTCACTCAATGTGCAAACTATCATTTCATAAAAAACACACACACAACATACTCTAAGGAAGAGAATGCATATTTATATTAATGTCAAAAATAATTGTTCTCGTTACAGTTAACTCTCTCACGAGTATATCTCGAATGAAGTGATATCTACTGTCAATATACTTGGTCCTTCTATGATACTTCAGGTCCTTAGCGTAGGCCAGTGCTGGTGTATTGTTGATGTACAATAGTATAGTCTTCTCTGGATGGAGTGTTATAGCCAACAACTACAGAAATTTCACAACCAAACAATTTCTTGACATGTCATTACCTAAGCAACATATTTCAACTCCATAATGGATGAAGCAATGCATGCCTATTTCTTGTTGCATCAAGAAATGGTTGCGCCACCTAGCATGAAAACATGATCTGAGGTGGACTTCCTCTAATTTTTATCGTTGGCCCAATTAGCATCGCTCAAACCTCTCAGCCTTAAATTACCTCTATTGTAACATAAGGCGAGATCCACCATTCTACTTAAATACCAAAATATCCTTTTCCTTGCTTTCTAGTGAGTGAGACCAGTGTTAGTTTGATAATGGCTAAGTAATCCCATGATATCGCAAATGTCGAGTAACATACACAGCATACTATACATCAGACTCCATACAGTTGTCCCCTGTGGCATTTTGGACATCTGATTCTTCTTCTCATCAGTATGTGGGCATTGACTCATACTCAAAGCACAACTCTTATCAATTGGAGTATTCATGGGTTTGAAGTGATTCATCCAATATCGCTCGAGGATCTTATTAATACAACTCTCCTGAGACAAATTTTCACCACGCCGAGCACATAATTTGCTTACTCCATGTCTTTTATCTCAAAGATAGAAGACAACTACCTCTTAGTAGCATCGATAGACTCTATATAATTCCCAGCCAACAATATCTTGTCAATATATATGGACAAGATAAGATCTCTTCTCCATGCATCTAACGTATACACAATAGTCTTCCTCAATCATCTCAAAGCTGAATGAGATGATTTCCCTATGAAATCTCAAGTACCAGTATTTAGACGATTGCTCGAGTCCATAAATGGAATGTTTGAGACAACTAATTGTACACTCTTAATCCCACTATCTTAAAATCCTCTGGTTGAAACATATAAATTTTCTCTTCTAGTTCACCATTAAGAAATGCCATTCTAGTCCTAGATCCAAATGAGGGAAAATGGTAGGATGAAGCAAACTGATGTGAAGCTCACCATTAGGGAGAATGTCTTATCAAAGTCTATACACACCTTCTATGTAAATCCCTTTGATACTAGGTGTGTTTTATATTTTTAAACTGATCCATTTGCTTTGTGCTTGATTTTGAAAACTCATTCATTTTCAAAGGCCTTGCACCTAGGTGGAAGTTCAAGTAACTCTCAGACCTCATTCTTAGCCATAAAGTCTATTTTATCTTGCATGACAGCTTCCGATTCTTTCATAGATTGTGATGAATATATCTCTCTAATTATTTTAAGTTCATCATCTGTAGGTTGACAAAAAACAATCTCCTCTTCTGTAACGACCCGCCACCCTATAATCAGGGACCCACCATTATCCACGGGTTCACACTCGGATCTCAAACAACACGTTTGGAGAAGCAAGCATTAAACAAGGCTAAATATAACAATCACACAGACCTCAAGGAAAGTACAAGTGCGCAGGAAGCACAATATTAATGTCCGTACACAGTCCAAAAATAGTTACATAGTCCAAAGGATTAAATAAGTACAGGCAGAAGAAAAGTACAACAACATCAAGGCATATCCCGGAACTGAGATAGCTACTGGTCCGCACACCAGGAAGAACACCACACGCCAACGCTCTCTAAGAAGTCCACACCTGTAACCTCAGGCAGTGAGCAACACGAGAATTAGGCTCAGTAGGGATCACCCGATCCCCACCTCTCGAAAACACCACCAGACAACCAAAGAAGTAAAGGAAATTTGTAATGAAAGCAGTAAAGATACAACCTTAACGTCGAGATATGAAATAAATGCATTTGTAAACGCAACAGACATAGTTCAAAAGCAACTCAAGCAACCCAACTTAACACCGGAGTTCACACCAATGATCCGGCTAAACACACAAACCACACAGCCGAACGCGTACAAACGACGCCTTACAACAGCACCAACACTCACGCCTGTCCACCTTACATGTTCTGGACATCATAGGGTGAGGCAGTGAGTCAAACTAAGACTAACTGGGACTAGTGAATCACCACCACCCAGTTACATATGCACACAAGTAGCCAAAACCATTGTCCTATCGATCGGACTTCCCTCGATGCCTGGCCTCGGTGCTACGCAAGGGCCCTGAGGACCGGCGAAACCCCCGCCAAGCCGAAGCTATAGGGACAACCTGTAACCCTAACCTCCAATGTTACATCAGGCCAAAGGGCAAAGGGTACCACTCGTAACCTCGATATCTCAGGTTACATCAGGCCTAGTAGCGAAAGGGTATACTTCTAGCAGTACCAAACCTGGCTCCACAGTAAGAAACACGCCGAAAACTACCACATCAAAATAGGAAAGCACCGACCGCTGAGATAGAACAACAACCCCTCGGTAGCACTGGCTACTCTGGCCTGTCTGGCTCAGGTGGTTCTGCCACTTCCTAGTCACAAGTGACACACTAACATGTACCACTCCCACACCGGTACGGTGTCACTGACACACACAGACACCACGTCACTCCTACACCGACACAAGGTGTCAAATACAAACCACAGTCGTTCTAGGTCCACAATTGCATAAACACATATAATGCGATTCCGATCATATAGAAATTCCCGCCCCCCCAATGTATGATTTCAAGTATGCATTTAATAAGATTGTCTAACAATATACACACATGTTAATTGCAGGAATTAATGGGGCTTTAGCTTGAATGGCGTTGCCCATGACCATCATCATTTAAATGGGGTTGCCCTGACCCGACGCCATTTAACGCCCGAAAACTGAACTGCCATCAAGCACCTGGACCTAAATCGCGTTGCCTATGGCCATCACCATTTGCAAATGGCGTCACCCTGACCCGACGCCATTTAACGTCTAAAGCAGGATTTCCCTGCGGCCTCCCCCGAGCCACAAAACGGGATTTCCTCCTCCCAAAATCTCCCCAAAACACCCAAAAATAGAGAAGGAGGGGGAGAATCCAAATAACCGTTTTAAAACACACCGTTCCCCATTTTATAAAACAAGCATTTTCACCTAAAAACCCCCCTAAGCATACTCCAAAGCGGGAAAAACATGATTTAAAATCAAATGAGTCACGTGCAAGGATCGACCCCTACCGGTCATTTGAACTCCTCCTAGCTCTGTACCGCCAAACTGCCGAATCACCGCACTGTAAACTGCTGTTGGAACTGCCGTGGACGCCGTCACTTTGCCGGAATGTCGGTCGCCGTCCGGAGAGTGAAGTGCCGTGGTAGAGATGGTGGTGGTAGTGGTGAGAGGTAGAGGGGTGTCGGAGTTGTGGAAGAGGAAGAAGAGGAAGGGGAAGGGAAGGAGGAAGCGGAGGGAGTCAGAGAGAGGGAAGAGAGAGAGAGTGCGAAGGAGAGAATGAGAGAAAGGAGGGAAGGCTCGGGGCGTCAAACCGAAACAGGTGAAATCGCGTCGTCCTCCTTTGACGCCATTCAGACGACAAGACATGATCGTATGCTGACAGATCTCTAGATCGTGTCTGCTATGCACGAAGCCAATCAAACCGCATGATTGGGGCAGTACGCAATGCCCCAACGTTGGCCCACATGGCACAACAGTAGGCTATCTAAATGGCTTCTATACAGCTCGATTCCATTCTAAATGGCGTCTTACACGCCAGACGCAGTTTAGGAGGCATGCCCCAGACCCACCAGGATCCAAACCAAGGGGTTCGGCTCTAAGATCGACTCGATAACTGAACCCGGAACCTCAGTCTTTACACCCTCCCCCCTCTTAAGAAAATTTCGTCCTCGAAATTGTAACTGCTCGAACGACAACCTATCGACAATTTCACACCGGTAACACGGTTCACATCAATCGCCCTCACCAATCACACTCCTCCACAGGGTTCCGCACAATCGGTCGATCTCATCAACACTAGGCTAACCACGTTCTACGATTCTGCAAACAGCGATGGATCAACACAACCATTCATTAGCCTCACGAGGCACATATTACAAAATTGATTCTCCACCATGTCCAAAATACATAAAAGTGCTATAAGAGCTCACAACTACTACATAAAAGATAAGACAAAAGTCTTTATCTCACCCAACATCTCGGACCTCTTCTAAGAGAACACACAACATAGCTCTAGGTCCTGGGCTTCTTCTGACCACTCAACTCCTGACCCATTCTATTCTTTTGGGGACAGTCTCTCACAAGGTGTCCCTTCTTACCACAGGCAAAATAGCTACCGGTGATCAATGGACATATCCGATCATCATGTTACCTACCACAACGGGGACAGTGATCTGACGCATCCTGACTTGCTTCCTGCGGTCTGCTAGCCACAGTATGCACCTGCTGAACCGAACCGCCTTCGTCCTCGTCATAAAGCATCCCCTGGAACCTAGACCCAAAGGAACTTGAACCGTCTCTCGAAAGAATCGCCGATTTGTTCTTGCTCTGTTGCTGCCCTCGTACTGACCGCTCCATCTCTTTCGCGATATGTTGGAACTGAGCCTCCACTGTTGCTGTGCACCGAACTGCTGATGTAAGATCACCACAACAATGAGATGCCGCCATTCCCCTCAAATCATATCGGAGTCCATCTACAAATCTATCCGTTCGACGTTCCTCATTCTCAAATATGTGCAGAACGAACCTTCCCAGAGCCACAAACTTCATCTGATATTCCAAAACGAACATTCACTCTGCACCAATTCCACAAACTCCCTTTCCTTGGCCTTCCGAACGTGCCTCGGAAAGTACCGTCCACTAAACTCTCTCACGAATATCACCCAGGGAATCTCTCAAGGACCTATATGAAAACATCATTCTCTTGATGGTAACCCACCAATCATAGGCATCGTCTTTCAACAAGTAGGTTGCCAACAAGGTCTTATCGTCCTCAGCACACTCAAGAACATCGAATGCCTTCTCCACTTCCTTAATCCAATGAGCCACCTCATCTGGAACAGGTTGACCCGTGAAAGAAGGGGTCTTCAACTTCAAGAACCGTTCCATCACCGTGGATTGACCACCTCCGGAGTTGGATCCCTCACTAGCATCTCTAGGCTGATATCTAGACATTGCCCCAATCATAGCCTCTATAAAATGATCGACATTCTGCCCATCTGCCCCCAAACTACCATTGTCAGTCCCCGTATTACGGACCAACGGGACTCTCCTCTTCAGTGCCATCACTACTCTATAAACACGAAAAATCGAAATAAGCACGTCAAAACCTATTAATCTATTCCAGTAGCCACTGCCTGTGCAGACTCATACTTATTGTTGGACTACAATATTTAACTTAGTTTATCACATACTTGACCAGACTGGGCTCTGATACCATCTATAACGACCCACCACCCTATAATCGGGGACCCGATTATTAAATGGGTATCAGACCATTATCCATGGGTCACATCCGAATCTCAAACAACACGTCTGGAGAATTAAGCGTTAAACAAGGCTAAATATAATAATCACACGGACATCAAGGAAAGTACAAGTGTGTAGGAAGTACAATATTAATGTTCGTACACAATCCAACAATAATTATATGGTCCAAAGAATTAAATAAGTATAAGCAGAAGAAAAGTACAACAACATCGGGGCATACCCCAGAATCGAGATAGCTACTGGCCCGCACACCAGGAAGAACACCACACGCCAACGCTTGCTAAGAAGTCCACACCTGAAACCGCAGGGAGTGAGCCACACCAGAATTGGGCTCAGTAGAGATCACCCAATCCCCACCTCTCGGAAACACTACCAGACAACCACATAAGTAAAAGAAAGTTGTAACAAAAGCAGTAAAGCTACAACCTTAACGGTGAGATATGAAATAAATCCATTTGTAAACGCAACATGTATAGTTCAAAAGCAACTCAACCAACCCAACCCAACACGGAGTTCACACTAATGATCTGGCTAAACACACAAACCATACAGCCGAACGCGTGCTAATGGCATCTCACAACACCACCAACACTCATGCCTGTACACCCCTACGAGTTCCGGACACCATAGGGTGAGACAGTGAGTCAAACTAGGACTAACTGGGACTAGTGAACCACCACCACCAAGTTACGTGTGCACACAAGTAGTCGAAACCATTGTCCTATTGACCGGACTTCTCTCGACCCTTGGCCTCGGCGCTACGCGAGGGCCTTAGGGACCCGCGAAACCCCCGTCAAGCCAAAGCTATAAGGACAACCCGTAACCCCAACCTCTAGGGTTACATCAGGCCTTGCAAAGAGTACCACTCGTAACCTCGATATCTCAGGTTACATCAGGCCCAGTGGTGAAAGGGTATACTTCTAGCAGCACCAAACCCGGCTCCATAGTAAGAAACGTGCCAGAAATTGCCACGTCAAAGTAGGAAAGTATCGACCCAATGGAATAGAACAACAACCGCTCGGATAGCGCATTGGCTACTTCGGCCTGTCTGGCTCAGGTGGTTCTATCTCTTCCCAGTCACAAGTGACAACACTAACATGTACCACTCCCACACCGATACGACGTCACTGACACACACAGACACTGCGTCACTCCTACACCGACACAAGGTGTCAAACACAAACCACAATCGTTCTAGGTCCACAATCTCATAAACACACACACAATGCGATTCCGATCATATAGAAGTTACCACCCCCAATGTATGATTTCAAGCATAAATTTAATAGGATTGTCTAACAATATACACACATGTTAATTGCAGGAATGAATGGGGCTTTGGCTTGAATGGCGTCGCCCATGGCTGTCACCATTTAAATGGAGTCGCCTTGGCCCGATGCCATTCAGCGCCGAAAAACTGAACTGCCATCAGGCACCTGGGCCTAAATCGCATCACCCTGGCCCGACGCCATTTAGTCCCCGAAGCAGGATTTCCCTGCGGCCTCTCCCGAGCCACAAAATGGGATTTCCTCCCCCCAAAATCGCCCCAAAACACCCAAAAATAAAGGAGGGAGAGAATCCAAATAACCATTTTAAAACACATTGTTCCCCATTTTATAAAATGAGCATTTTCACCTAAAAACCCCCCTAAACATGCTCCAAAGTGGGAAAAGCATAGTTTTAAATCAAATGAGTCACATACAAGGATTGTCCCCCTACCAGTCACTTGAACTCCTCCTAGCTCTATGCCCCCGAACCGCTGCACCGCAAACCGTCACCAGTACTGCCGTGGACGTCGTTACTCTGCTGGGATGTCGACCGCCGTCTAGAGAGTGAAGTGCCATGGTAGAGATGGTGGTTGTAGTGGTGAGAGGTAGAGGGGTGTCGGAGTGGTGGAACAGGAAGAAGAGGAAGGGGAAGGGAAGGGGGAAGCGGAGGGAGTCGGAGAGAGGGAAGAGAGAGAGTGAAAAGGAGATAATGAGAGAAAGGAGGGAAGGCTCGGGGCGTCAAACCAAAATAGGTGAAATCGCGTTGTCCTCCGACGACACCATTTAGACAATAGGACGGGGTCGTATGCTAATAGATCTCTTAATCGCGTCTGCCATACACGACGCCAATAAGACCGCACGATTGAGGCCATACGCACACGCCCCAACGCTGGCCAACGTGGCACAGCAGCAGGCTATCTAAATGGCGTCGTGCACGCCAGACGTCATTTAGGAGGCATGCCTTAGACCCACTAGGACCCAAACCAAGGGGTCCGGCTCCGAGACTGACCCGATAACTGAACCCGAAACCTCAGTCCTTACATGTTCAATCTCAAAACAATCATGACGAGTGTGCCCACGCTTGTTGCGACACTGTTAGGGTGTCTTCCGAGTCTACTAGTGCACTTCTACTTGAAAAAAGAAGGGATATACTCGCATTAGCTTGATCATCTCTACTACCTCCAAGGACCATGTGGTTATGAACTAATTCCCTCCCTTCACTCAAAGTTATAAGAGATCACTTGACTCATCTACTTTATGGAGATCGAGAATCTTCCTTGCGTCATCAAACTTAGTAAATTTTTTCTCTAAGAAAATGACATCTTGGATCTCTTTTCCTATCTCCATCAGAATGTTGTCTAATGTGCTTAGAAATGCATCGTTTAACACTCGAAGACACCAATCTTAATACCAGACTCGTAACAAAAATAGATGGCAAGAATGGGTCTAATCCATAAGGAGGTTTGATTTAAGTTTCGAAAACCTTGGAGAGAGAGAGAGAGAGAGATTATTTTTGGAGTCTTTGTAATAAAAAGGGAAGAAATAAAATGCTAAAAAATTAATTTTAAGTTAAAAAATCTTAGATCTTTAATTTTGAAAATAATGAACAAATGATCCTAGAACAATATCAAATGATAAATGAAGATTAGACGAAAATTTATCTCACTTCAAACTCACAAAAGGAACACCCCTAAACGAGTAAAATTAGAACATCCTTTGAATTAAGATTGCCCCTAAAAAATTAAACAATAGAAGAATACAAAATTTGAGTTATGTCATCAGGAAAAACAAAAAGAGTTGTAGAAGAAAAAGATGGAGAAAATGCTATTTTTTTTCAAACAAACTACTTTCAAATGGCATCAGAACTTCATTAAATTTTACAGAGAGATTGAAAATGGAAAAAATAGTATGACTCTTGCAAGACAACTTTTACATAAAATATTCGAAATACTATATAACATAGACAACTCAAAAATTGGAGAGAGAGAGAGAAGATAGAGAGAGAAAACTAGTATTTGCAGTCATCACAGTCTCTGACATGAAAACATGGTCATGTTCTCCATCGGCACTGATGATGCTAGAGATGTAATTCCATTTCCTAGGACCTCTAGAAATGCAACTGCTTGAGACACAGCCTATAGGTGCTTGAGGGGATTTGTTCCATGTAAACTCAACAACCCATATAATTGTAACATTCGAATATTCATATATAACTCAATGTCACTTGACATGCATGTAGGTACTCTATTACAAATAGAGACCAATAAGTGGAAAATGGGCAAAGCTTTGAAGTAGAATGATTCCTTTGTTTTGTCATGTGCTAAACGTTTTACAAAAGCAATTTAACATAGTGTTAAAGATTAAAAAAAAATGCATATTCCTTACTACAATGTGAATGTTGACAGTTGATTTGCTCGAGTACAGCTAGAAGGAGTATTGCAGAAAGTGTAGAAAGGAAGAAGAGAACACAAACAAGAGAGTGGAGAGAGAGTTATGGAGGCTAACAACTCCGACAAAAACACTATACCTCATCCTCTATTTATTAGTTTACTTAAACAATAATTATTACGTGACAAAGTTGCTAAAGACTATCAACCTAAGATTAAACGGTCCAAAAACTACTCTTAAGATTGTAACTATTTTCTACAGTCCCCCAAGTTAACGTAGAACCATGCACAACTTACTTAGAACTAAGTTGAACTGGTCCTTTGCCATCCCTTTACTGATGGTTTCTGTCAATTAATCTCCAAAACGAACATAGCCTAAAGAAAGTTTTCTTAAATCCAACTTATACCGAAGAAAGTGTCATTCAATCTCCATGTGCTTGGTCCAGTCATGCTAAGCTGGTTTATTGGAAATGCTAATGGCAACCTTGTTATCCGGATAGGTTCTCACAAAAAAAAGAAAAAAAAAAAAAAACCTTGTTATCAAGGTACATTTATGCGGGGAGTTCAATCTCCAACCCAATATCTTGCAACATATTTCTTTATCCACAATAAATTACTACTCTACGAGTCCTGACTTTGTACGCAGCCTCAATACTTGACCTAGCTAGCACATACAATCTACTTTTAGCTTGGCCATGTTACCAAGTGACCAACAATCCATGTACAAAACATATACATAAAATTATAGTGGAGGCACGCCTGGGTATGGCAAGGCGTGGAGTACACCTTCTCGTTGAGGCAACGATAGGGACAAACCTTGGAGGTCATAGAAAAAACCATGAGAGTTTTTTCCTTCAGTTCCATGCTCCAAGACCTCAAGGCTTAGTGGTGATGCCTTTGGAGAGTAGCCATGGAAGCGATACACAGAAGGGAAGGAGGGAGAGTCTGGGAAGAGCGAGAAGTATTGAATATAGTAGTAGCAGCCTTGCGTCTCTCTCTCTCTCTCTCTCTCTCTCTCTCTCTCTCTCTCTCTATATATATATATATATATATATATATATATATATGATCTATAGGTGGGAGAGAGGGGAGTGGGGTGTGGCATGATGTGTACACGACGATGCGCATCGTTAAATGCTCACGGCAACCAACTTCAAATAATGGGGACTCACAGTTGATTTGAAAGTAGTGAGTGGTGAGAACTAAGTCGATCCACAGAGAAATAGATTTTTAACTCTGAATCTTGAGATTTTTTATGAGAATTTAAAGGAGAGGGATATTTAAAATGAGAGTAAATAAAAATGAGAAACATGGCACTAGCTAATTTACCTACTCTAATTAATGTAAATCTAAGACTTGAAATTAGAAAACTAACAAAATAATCTAAATTTAGAAAAGCAATAGACCTAACCACACATAGAAAGGAGAGAGAGAAATTAAGTAAAATAAATCTCGACTAGAAGCAACCAATATTCCAATATAATTTGAAATCTAAAAGAATACATAGCACAAATTTATGGAATTATGATTCTCTAAGTAGAAATAAAATAAGTAAATACATAAACTGAAATAGAAGAGAGAGAGCAGCAGCAACTCAGACAGCCTGGTGTAGTGTGCCCGGTAAGAAGGGCGCAGCGCAATGGTCTGGCAAGGGTAGTAGGGCCAAGCGGGGCCAGGCGCATAGCAGGGAGGCGACATGAGGCGTCTGGCAGCAGGAAGCTGTCCTGCGCGTGCATGTGGCAAAGGGCGGCTGGACGCATGGAGGTGGTGGCACGCTGGCAACTGGACACGTGGAGGCAACGCGCTGGCGGTTGGACGCATGCAGGTTGCGTGCTCACAGGCGTCTTCCACTCACGCGGACACAATCAATGATGCTCGTGCCCTGCGAGCTTTCTGGAGCTACCATGTCGCTTGCTGCTCAGGCGGCGACAATAGAGGAGAGAGATAGAGAGCGGGGATAAGGAGAGAGAGGGAGATAAAGGAGGAGAGAGAAAGAGAGATGTAGAGTGAGATAGAGAGAAAATAGAGAGAGATAGAGATGCATGAGAAGGGGAGAGAGAGAGAGAGAAATAAAAAGAGAAGACAAAGTACGAAGAGAGGAAGAAAGGACATAAAGAAAAGGGAGAGAATCGAGAGGGAAAGTTCGGAGATGAGAGAGATCAAAAGTGAGAGAGTGAGAACAATAAAAAAAGGGAGAGAGGGCTTCGGTGGGAGAAAACCGAGAGAGAGAGAGAGAGAGAGAGAGAGAGAGAGAGAGAGAGAGAGAGAGATGAGAGAAGAGAAAGGAGACCTTTTAAAAGAGGGAGGAGAGAGAGAACAAAAAAAGGAAAAAAAGAGAGAAGTAGAGGCCTGCAGCTCCTCCATGGATTCCTTGGGGAAGGGGTTAGGACAACCTTTTCAAGGTAATAAATGTCCCTTTTGCCCTTGCTTTATCCTTTTCGCAAAAATAATGAGAGTTCTTACTAGGATTTGAACTCAGGTCATTCCCACAAGTGCCAAGCGACTTTGCCAACTATGCCATGTACTCTTCATGTCTTGTTCACACAAAATAAGTTTAAATTAGATTTATGTGATGAACAAAATCACAATTATGCCCAAATAAAATTATTAGCCATTTCGGATTTGCCGAAAAAGCGCAAATACATTACACTTAGTTTTTTACATAAAATGACGATGTTTTTAATTCGGAATTCAACAAAATTGGTATCGTTAGAATCAACACAAAGTTATCTATCATTTCATACAGTTTTACACATAAAACTATGAGTGTAATGCATGCATTTGTCTTTCTAATGCTAATATATTAGAATATATTAATTTCAAAATGTCTTTGGCCATCTCTCCATGTCTAGTAAATGGAACTTTAGGCAATTTACCGATTAAATAAGATTCAAAAGTTGCATACGTTTTATAATCAAATGGATCCAAATATCTATTTTTATGCAACTTTTGAAGCATGGTCTCACCAACGAGTCGAAGCCTACAATGCCACAAGTAGGCTAGATTCACACCATTCTTTCTCTTTTTAGGAGAATTATCAAAGTGGAGAACATTATAAGAAACATCCAATAGATACAACCCATTAACCAAACATGCAGAAACAATAAATTTAAATAAACAAAACAACGTTCTCGATGGTTAATTTGTATCCTAATCTATCCAAATTAGAAACAAAAACAATGTTTCTAATGATGCTAGGAACATAATAGCAATCAACTAGACTGCTCTTATCTCCAGTAGGTAGGTTAAGGTTGATTGTTCCAACAGTAAGAGCTGCAACCTTTGTGCCATTTCCAAGCCTTAAGTCTACCTCTACCTTGCTTAGCTTCCTTCTATTTGTCAACACTTTCACATCATTGCAAATATGAGAAGCACATCAAATACCTAATATCCAATATATAGAATCTTTAATGGACAAATGAAGGTCTAACATATAGATACCTAAAGCTTCAATAAGCTTCTTTTTAGCTTTCTCCTAAGTTTTCTCTACAAGGTATTCTTTGTAGTTTCTCTTTCCATGTCCCTTCTGGTGATAGTGGAAACACTCGTCTTTCTCTACTCCTTTGCCCTTGTCCTTTTTATGTACTGGCTTATGCTTGGTTTGCTTCTTTGCTTTGCCTTTCCTGAAGTCCTGGATTATTCTTTTCTTCCTATTGCTTCTACCAACCATGAGAATATTAGGCTTCTCCTTTTGAAGGTTTCTCTCATTACTCTTGAGTATGTTAAGCAACTCAACTAAGTTCACATGAATCTTGTTCATGTTAAAATTAACTATGAACTAAGACAATGATTTGGACAGTGATTGAAGGATGAGATCAATACTCAAGTCTTTATCAAGCACAAAGCCAAGTACGATGAGTCTCTCTTTCTATTCTATCATCTTCATCACATGAGTTTTTACTGACAAGCCCTCTCCATGCGGGCCTTGAACAAGTTCTTAGATATCTCATATCTTTCGGTCCTACTCTACTATTCAAATAGCTCCTACAGAAGGAGCATGATGGACTTGACATCGATCTTCTCATGCTGCCTCTACAACTCATTGCTCATGAAGACAAGCATATGGTATTAGGTAGAGTAGAATCTTCCTTCCACTTCTTATATGCGGTCATTTCACTTTAAGGTGTATCAAGGGGTGGTTTAGAAGAAGCATGATCCTCAAAGACATAGGCAATTTGCTCAGATCTAAGAACAATCTTCAGGTTCCTAAGCCAATCTGAATAATTCGGGCCTATCAACTTGTTGGAATCCAATATGCCATCGAGCAAATTGTTCGATGACATCTTAGCTTACAAAGAAAGTGTAATTGAATTAGCAGATGCTCTTAATAATTAAATCAAGATTGGGTCTTTAATCAAGATTAACTCTTACTAATTTTCAACAGATTGTATAACCCTCAGATATATAGAACATAAGATGCTAACGATCTCCTAGTGATGATCATAATGTCACTAACTGATAATGTGATCATATCGTAACACAACAAACCACCTTATGATCATAAAACAATCATCTTTTGACACTTGCAACACCTTGCAATATCTGATCGTGCATCGGCCCTCAGACTTTAATGGCCTTATGGATCGCACAACAAATTATTAAAGTCTAGTTTAAGTTATGCCATCATCACTTAACGAGCATAGATTTAGATATAGCCCTTGTAGATAACACAACAAGGCTACATTGTTCCTCTACCCCATTTAAGACATCAACATGCCATAATTTCAGCTTATCTTCAGAATCTAACAAGTCTTATGGATAGCACAACAAATCTACCTAATCTAATTCAAATCTTAAAATTATAACAATGGAGGACCACGCGGTATATTCTCAATCAAAATAATTTTGATTCCCAATCAAAATAAAAAGCATGCATTAGCCATACATATTTTAAGGGTAGCTATGGATAACACGGTGATTAAACTGGAACCACACAGCTTATCACCAGTTAACTAATATCACAATTATATCAGCAATTTCAGCATATATCAGAAATTTCAGCAATCACATAAATTGGGGATCTCATCTCCTGAACATCTCCAAGTTGCCATGGTGGATCATCCTCGCTCCTCCTCGGTTGACAAATCAAATTACAAAATGGATACGGTATCAAATTTACACTCGTAATTAGAAGGTGCCTTATGGCGAATATATTAAAGGAGGGAGCTAGAAGTACATCGGAGTGTAGATAGAGAGAGAGAGAGAGAAGCACGCAAGCATCAATAATTGTCAAATAATTAACCACCATAAAATCATACACATTCATATCCACATAACCATTCACATCATCACAAGACATGAGTATTTTAAGTGCATGTCTATGACCACCAAATAAATTTTTATTCATTCCCACTCATGATGTAAACATCTAATGAAGGCTTATTTTAAAAATAAAATAATTTCATTTTCTCAAAACCTAGGATCTAATCAAAAATTGGTTTTATTTAAATTTTTTTAAAAAATAGAATCTAAACATGCTTTTAAATCTATATTTAAAAGTGGTAATAAACATCAACAGGCACATCAATATAATCCAAGAACATTCTAAAATGATTGTATACAATGTAAGAACAATTCTAATGATTTGATCTAACTCTTAGACCAATTCTCTTGTGATCATAGACAGAATAAAGTTATTGAATCAATTATTAATACGAACAATTAATATTAATATTAAAACAAATATTAAGTCAAGCTCAATAGGCCCAAAAAATTATCAAAGTACAAACAAAAGTTTTTAATTATTAAAACTATTTTAAATATATAATTTTATTTTATATGGACCCTGGGGAGGGTTGGGCCAACTCGGCCTGGTCAGCCTCGATTCTGGCGTCGGCCCAGGCCAGACCCAACCTACTAGCTGATCTGGCTTGGGCCAACCTGACCAACAAACTCGGCTAGTGCTGGCTCAGCCTCAGCCCTGAGCTAAGCCCCTAGCCAGCATGGTGAGCGTCAACGAAGGGCAGGGGAGGAGCCGCCACCGGCCAGCACAGCTTTGGAGGGTGCCGACCTAACTAGCAGCAACCACTGGCGCCGCTAGTAAAGTTGGCGGTGGCGCCGGCGGTGGCCCTCCCTACTGCCAGATTTGATTCCGGTTATCTTACGGATCCGTCGAGAACCTTTTCGGCATCTATTCATGCGATTTTTCAGGCTGTTCTATCATGAAAAATGATTTATGATCACAAATATAATGAAAGATCCAATCTTTACAACATAAAATCACGTAAGAACATGTTTCGGACGATCGAAATGGACATGAGTACAACTTGACTTTGATACCACTGTAAGGAATCGCATGGGAGGAATGAACAAAAATAAAATAGAATGAGATCACAATGGAATTAAAATCATCCTTGTCATTCTAATCTGTTTCAACTAAAATAAATTGATTCAAAGATCTGAACCTCACCTTACGCGAAATCGGATCTGCATTCGTTTGGCTCCAGAGGAGCGATGCCAGTAGCCACACAGTGCCTCGGCCTCTAGCAGTATCTACGCGATTCCCCGGTTGATAGTTCATCCTTAATTCCTCAGTGGGTTTAGCATGTTTGATCTTTCTCCTCCACGATGGTACCCGCGACATGCGGGTGGTGGTTCCGGCAGGTAGAAAACGAGGCAAGCAGAGGAGAAAGAAGGGGCAACCGTAACGACCCGCCACCCTATAATCGGGGATCCGATTACTAAATGGGTACCGAATCATTAATTTGGAAACAAGTCAGGATCTTGATAAGTCTGAAAAATAAATAATAAACTAAGCTAAACATTCACATCGCATTGAATTAAAAAAGAAGTGCAAGAATTAGAAATTATTACAATGTGACTCGACTTAGCAAATAATTATATACTCCGACTAAAAGAAAATAATTAAGCATACCAGTCAGAAAATAAAATAACAACTACGTCGGGGCATACCCCAGAACAACGGCTGCTGGCGCGCGACCCAAAGCAACATTCTCCTCGCTACGCCAACCTGGAACCCTCACCTGAAAACCGCAGGGGTGAGTCTCGTCGAAAGGACTCAGTAGGGATCCTTCGATCCCCACCACCCACTCACGCACCCACAAGTGTAGTAACGCAATTATAGATAATTTAAGTAAGTAAAACAGCAAATACAATTCCTATATTCAATATAAAACACATGCATTCGAAATATAATATGCACAATTCTAAAACCATTCTACCACAGGGCCCACAACCAGCGTCTCGGCAAAACATGCCAACCACACGGCCGAGCACGGGAAACACCGACCCGCTGAAACCAAACAGTAACCCCTCGGATAGCGCGCTGGCTACTCCGACCTGACAGGCTCCAGGTGGTTCTGCTTCCCCTAGCATGAGTAACACTCCGAATGTACCACTCCCACACGGTACTAACTATACTCCGGGGTACACCAGATGATCCTCTCTCTAGGCGTCACCCCGCCACTCCCACACCGGCGCCGTGTCACTCCCACACCGACACAGGATGCCTAAGCGCTAACAACTGTCACTCTAGGCCCACGATCGCACAAAACACAACACGGTGCGATCCGATCACATAGAATCCAATGTCATCGAGTACATTTCTATACATGCAATTAACTAAACTATCTAACAATGTAAACATGTGTTAATTGCATGGATTAATGAAATTCTGGCTTGAATCGCGTCGCCCAAGGCCGACGTCATTCAAGCTTCTTAAACTGGTTTATATGAAAACTGGCATCGGAAGATGGCCTAAAACGCGTTGTTTATAAAGGTCGCCGTTAAAAAGGTGTTGTTGTCCCTAGTCGCCTGATAACGACAGAAACAGAGACAAACCTCGGGGTGATTTTTCTTAAAAGGCGTCGTGCATGGAAGTCGCCTTTCAAAAAGGCGTCGCTGTCCCTGGACGCTCATCAGTCCAGAGAAAGAGTCTGTTATCTGGGCTAAATCGCGTCGCGGGTGGAAGCCGCCTTTCTAAAAGGCGTCGCTGTCCCCCGACGCCATTAACCCTCACAGACAAGTTCTTCCTCCGCCATCTCTCAATCTGCGGGGTGGGATTTCCTCCTCAAATCGTGTAAAAACATAAACAAAGTGGAGAAGGAGGAGAAGAACCTAAATACCCATTAAAATACTCAAATTCTCATTACATGCATTTAGTATTTTCACCCTAAGAAAATCCCTAAACATGCTCCAAAGCAGGAAAAACATGATTTTTAAACGAAATACAATGGGGATCGTCACCCTACCGGTTACTTGAACTCCTCCTAGTTCTAAGCCGCCAACCCGCCTCGCGACACGCCACCGCCTGTACCGCCGTGGGCACCGCTACTCCACCGGGACGTCGGCCGCCGTCCGGAGAGAAATGCGCCGCGGAGGAAGTGGTGGTGGTAGTGGAGGAAGTTGGTAGGTTAATGGAGTTGAGGGAGAGGAGGAATGGGGAGAGGAAAGGAAGGAGAGGCGGAAAGGCTTCGCCGGAGAGTCGGAGGGAGGAGAGGAGAGAGAAGAGAAAGGAGAGAATGAGGGAAAGGAGGGAGGGTTCACGGAATCAAACAGAAGCTGGAAAAAATGCGTCGTGCAAGACCGACGTCATTCAAACGACAAGACCGGGCCGTACACTGACAAATCAGGGTCGTACTCTAAATGGCGTCGTCCATCCAAGACGTAATTCAGACAATAAAACTGGAGCCGTACTCTCACGTGGCACAGCCTAAAACACGTCCACATTGCTAGACGCCGTTTGAACCCGAAAAGGAAACTAAGTCTCAGCCCCACCATGGCCCAAACTAAGGGATCCGACCCCGAAACTGACCCGATAATCAGATCCGAAACCTCAGTCCTTACAGCAACCCTCTCAAGGAGGCTAGCCAAGTGAGGGAGAGTGGAGGGAGACGGCCAGAGATGGGAAACCTTAGAGCTTGACCTAGGGTTCCCTCCTAACATATATTTATATTAATTTAAGACGACTATTCATAAAAATCCCTATATTAATATAAACCTCACTTAAATACTATTGATCGAGAATCTTTGTGTGTGTGAGCCTCTAGGCCCAAGTGTCAATCTAGTTTTGAGTCCAATAAGCCCAATACCCCTAACTAAGTTAAAATAATTGATTTAATATATCATATTAAATAATTATTTAATTGATCTATCATCTCATAATAATCGACTCGGCTTCCAATCAAGTTAGGTGTCAAACAACGCTGCATGATAGCGGAAGGTAACGAGATTCAACAACCTGCTCAAGAAACTTTTCTATCATCAGTTACCATATGGTTATAATCGTTTACAAGTGACCTTAGGGTATGTCAATTGTCAAACCCTAGTGAGCTCACTTACTTGGACTAGATGCCTTAAAACATCATCGGTAAGTACCTTTTCTGATATGTTGTCCTCTTTGGACAGGGACTCCTAGGCATCATTGTCTCTATCTAATTACCAAGAATGAATAGTTTTGTATTGACAACATAATCACCTTCGAAGATATTATGCTGGATTCGATCACTTAACTTATTAAGATCTCATGGCTAGAGATCTATAAGTTAAAGTCAAAATTCAGAAATCCATCAACAAGATGTCTTTGGTGTCTCAAGTTAAAGGACCAACCATGCTACTGTAAAAATAAATCAAACGAGTTGACAATTAGGTAATTTATTATCCATTGATTCATATAGGATCAGTTCAATGAACTCGTTCACTAGTGAGTGCCTACAGGTTCGCCTTGCTGTCTCCACGCAAGGGACTATAAGAATAGTCATCATTATCTTATAAGTAGGAGTAACATGTACTAGTCTCATAAGATATTTGATGTCCTTCTCAAATATCATCCGACTAAGAATAATTAAGAATATATATTTATAGGATATTAATCTCATTATTATAATATCATCATAATTTAATATCCCTTGCACATGTTCATGAACTTTATTATGAAACGGTATATCAAATTATATATAATGAATATGATGCCTTTATTATTATTAATTGAACAAAATTGTACAATAATTATGTGTGATGGGCTTGACGGACATACATAACTACCAACAATTATTGGTTGCACCGAACTTTCTTAGAACTAGGAGGATCTAGTGTCACTCTCAGCCATTCACTATAAGAGAATTGAATCAATGCACCGAACTTTATTATGATCCCTACATGCTGATGCCCAATCTTACCACAGTAATAACAGAAGGTAGGAAGTCTCACGGGCTACATCTAACTTTTCACAGGACCATCTCCCAGTTTTGCTTTAATGGTTGATTTGAGGGGGAGGTTTACATCCATGGATACTCTTAGTCGAGCATAGGAGCTCCAAGTTTAAACAACACTGCTTATTAGTTATTGGACTTCCCCAAACTGTTCTGCAATCTTGCATACTACTGTCGGGTTCAAGTATTAATCAGGAATGTCATGGATTCGAACCTAGAAAGTAGCTTTGGAAAGCCCATATTCAAATGGGGATATGTTGGATCGTCCTCTTTCAATAAGACCAATTATTTGTTAAAGCACCAAGGTGACCTCAGAAAAATCCTGTCAACATCTTATGGAGCTTCAAACCTAACCAAAAACATATTTTTAGGCAATCAAGGAACTGCCACTAGCCATGGGGGTTTCACAGTTTTCCTATCCAATCCCTTAGGTTAGCAGGTCGAACTATATCCTCTAAGAGAACTCTGAGAACAAGAGTATGTTTCCACCTTCTCCTAGTCTTGGAATCAATTCCAATACTGACTACCCTTAGACATCAGCAGTTGGAATCTTTGAAGGACTGCAGCTTAGTCCTTACTTCCCCTTAGGGGTTATCCATGCATAGAGAGATGATAACAACTCACGAACACAGGACACACTCAACAGTACTACAGATACCAGAGAGAGGATTCAGCAGAAAAGGATTAGGCGTGAACCAGGTGTAGAGAAAAGGGGGATAACAAGAAGAAACAAGGAGAGGGGAAAGACTGAAGCTGCTGAATAAAAGAACATGAACTGATCATAGTAGGAAACAGGGACTGAGCAACGGTCGGAAGATTCAGAAGGCAGTTGGAGAACAGTACATGTGATAATCGTCCAAAGCTGCTACAAATGGGGAGCATGGAAAAAGCCTGCAGAAGATGAACACCTGAGATGCTATCGGGCCTGATTGGAAGAAACAGCCGATTGCCAAAGGGTTGGGGGAGAGGGACAACAATACAGAGGGGGAAGACTAGAGGGGTTGAGGGGGGAAGGGAAAAGTCTAGGGTGGATGGGTTCAAAGAAGGTGAGGCCACAGGGACAGGGAAGGAATTAATCTTACTACTGCATATGAGCACCAATCGCCTCTAGCAAGGGAGGGATGAAAGTCTTCAAGAGGTAGAGAAAGCCAGGTTGCAATCTATCCATCTGATAAAAGGAAATTGATCTAAGACTACACCAGCTGAGATAGAGAACGACATCACACCCTCTCCAAAGCGACCAAGGAAGAGAAGCGGGCTTGAAGTCGAAGTTTTATTGTAATACATGCTTTCATCACTTCATGAAAGTCTGACATACCATGCGCTAGAATGAAACTTCTGAATTCACTCTGATATCAAATTTTTCATATATTATTAAAAATAATAGTGATGCACTAAAATTACTTTTCCTGCGCAAAAGGACGACGTGCAGAAAGAATTTTGTTTTTTGCATATAATTGAGTCTTCTATGAAATATACAGAAAGTCAAATGGAAAAGTGAGAAATCTGTAATTCCGGTTCTAACAAAAATGACTTATATGCCACCTTCCCCCTAAGAGAAAACATATTTGTAGCAATGTTCCACGGAAAGAAGCCCACTTTGTCACCATGTTAGGTTGTCATGTTTATTCTCAGCAGAGGAGCTCATTTTACCATTCGCTCAGTATTGCATCTATTTCGACCCCACCTTTAGCATGACATTTATTTGATATCCTCCGTGTCACATCTGATTTGAAAGTCACTCCGTAATGCTCAACGTGGGACTCGATCCAGCTCCTCATTTTAAATGCCTAGCAAATCATACAAAAACGAGAGGACCCTTTTATTGAACTCAAACACCTGAAGTACATGGGTCAAAAAAGAAATATACATCACCTGATTCCTTCAAAATGTTGACTGAACAACATCTAGAGAAAAAAGTTCAATTCAACTTGTTAAATACAAATTTTTAAGCGTTACCTGTGATTGGCAGGCAGCACTTTGATAAACTTCATGAAGAAATTTGTTGAAACCTGGTTATATCACATCCTCAAGGTTTTCTCAAAGCAGACGCTGCACCCATAACAATTGCCATAACAATCCCAAGACCAGCACCAAGGGAAGCCCCAATAGCTGCGGCTGTCAGGGAACTTTCCCGAGAATCTTGCCTTGAATCTGCAACAGGAATCTGTTTTCCTGTTATTTCCACTGACAACCTTTCTTGAACAAGCTCCTGCATGAGAGGTGCCAGAGGCTAAGGTACTTGAATCAAGCATTTAAATACCTACTTGCCAACATCACCGCAAGGGGCAAATAAAATAAATCATGCCAACAAGTGAAGAGCTGAAATCCACCTGCTGCCGGCCGCTCATACAAAGAATCTAAGCATTATAAGGCAGTACAAAATATATTATATTTACCTCAAGGGCAGCCTCTTCCTTACTCAGAAGCACACGATGCACTAGTTTACAAAGAGCAGTGACACCTTCAACGGGCATAACAGCCTTCTTTTGAAAAGGCATCCGGACAAAGTTAACAGGAGCAAAGGCAAGCCTCTGGGTAGCCATCTGCTTGCCATGATCTCCATCAATTGCTGAATGCCATGATGCAGGAGGGTTCCCAGCACTCGGGATGACGTAAGGACAAGAATTGGTAACTTCTGTGATGCTTGGAGATGCTTGATATGCCTCGATCACAGAATTAACAAGCATTTTTTGCTGATGTGCACTGACTGAAAATTTGTTTGTTATGGCAAGAACCCATGGAATTCCAAGGGCTTTGGCTTCATTAAGAAAAAGGGAAAGAGCAGGTTGTAGCTGAGAACCATTCAGCTGATGATATCTCGGTACCTTGTGTGATAAATTATGCACGAGGACAATCAAATCAGTTTTCTTACAGAGATCACGTACCCCCAGCCGCAACTCCTCTCTGAAACGGGTGACCTCTAACTGCAAGTCCTGCAGAACACAATGAAGAGGCAAGGTTAGTAGAGGACAGCCACCTGATCAATTACTTCTGTCAGCCAACAGCCCTTTCCTTGCAATAACATGACCAGGTGATCATAATACAATATGCTATGATTGATTTACTCTGATGTTAAGAAGACCTAGCATGGAAAACAACTCTTGTCTTGCAATAAAATGACCAGGTGGAGATCATAATACCATATTCTATCATCAATATAATCTGATGTTAAGAAGACCTTACATGGAACAGCTGAGGGAATTACACGTATTCCTTTATGTTATACAATACAGAAGGAAATGTCATGACAGTTGGCACTCCAATGATGACCCACAATATCACAGGAATCCATCAAACAATATAACATGTAGTAACTGAAAACTACACAGTTTTGCACACAGTACCAAAAAGTTAGTGAATTTCTGCTTTTAAAATTCATATACCACTGTTTCTATTTCCAATAACTTTTAAGCATAAAGACTGATGTAACTGAGGGTAAGGTTGAGGATAGACTTCTGTTTCAAAGATAAGGACGAAGCTGCTATCATCACTGTTAAGGACAATCATGTAACTAAGGATAAGGCTAAGGATAGTTTTGTGTTTCAAAGATGAGATAAAGCTACTATCGTCATCCCTTCTCCTGTGTTATGATTATAGGGGAGGATGGTTTGTCTTTGCAATTAGTTAAGCAAAATATTACAGAGGATAGGAAATAAACTAGGCACCAAGCAATGTTCCCTTTCAAGGCTATTCTTCAGGTTAAGGATGATGTCTCAATAAGCATGGCATCTCCATTGGTGACGGGCATAAGAGTAAGTTTTGGCAGGATATATGGTGTGACAATAGTCCTTCACTAGAGGTATTCCTTTGTATTGCATCGCTAGAAATTGTATGGTTGCAGTGGCAGATGTTAGTGACCTGGACAGGCAGAACAAGATTGGGCTTCAAACCTAGGAATGGATCTCCATGAACAAGAAACCGGAGAGTGTAGGACACATAAGGATTGAAAGCTTGACACCAATAGCCTATAGCTAAAATGATTGGAAGAGGAAATGGGAGAAAGATAGCTAGTTTAGAGTGATATTGGCATACCACTACATTGCTAATAGAGGGACTGCCGCCCATTAGGGTACCAACTTTGGCACCCACAATCAACGAAGGCACAATCGCACGGATCAGATCGGATCAGCCAGTCCTATCAGTTTTGACCCGAGCCGATCCAATCTCATGCCCTGATCCACCGAGCCTTTCCAAGGACAAGCTGATCCCTGGCTAGGGTCTATAACCCCCCCCCCCCCGGCCACCCTCTCTCTCTCTCTAACCTCTCTTCACTCTTCACTTTCTCTTACTCTCTAAAGCTCTCTCTTGCTCATTTAAGTTCATGAGGGCAAGAGAAACATCAGAAGAGTTTGCTTAAGAGCAGTTCTCTGATGCTTCATCTCAGGCTCCATTAGAGGGTTATGGCCTCTATGCATACCTACTAGGATATTATACTGCATATAAACCACTGCCACCCTCTAATGCGCCGAATTACTTAGGAGGATATCATAGTTATCGTCAGTACTCAGAAATTTGCACATCTGGCCACACCTGCATCTGAAGGCGCACCTCCCATTCCACTGGCAAGGGTATCGCGGGGCCCCGAGAGAGAGAGAGAGAGAGGGAGCTGGATGCCTTAGATGGGGTGGAAAGTTGCAGGATTCGCTGTGGTTTCTCAACCACACAAGATATAAATCTGATTTATACATGTTTTGTTTTGAGAAATCCATAACAATTGTCCAAAGAGTGTTTAATTTATGTTTCTGCTGCATTTTCTTGTTCTCTGTCTGACCGATTCTATCGATCTGATCCTGATCCGGATCAGATCAGGACTGAGCAATTCCCAGTCCCAATCCGATTCTACCTTCCTTAATCTCTACTGCACACATTTTTTTGTACGAGTTCCTTTTGATCCCATTCAGCCTACCGCCCCTAAGGGGATTGCCAGTTGTGGCTGTTGGCCGCCATGGCCCCCTTATGGGGTTGCCTGGCCACTGCCAGCCAATAGCAATCCCTAGAGGTGAGTTGCCACTGTGGCCAGCACCCCCTCCGGGCATGCTGCTGGCCAGCGGTATGCCCCAGAGGGGCCAGACGGTTAGGCTTACTTTGAAGAAATTAGAGTGCTCAAAGTAAGCCCACTTTATACATACATTAACATGGGATAATGCCATAGGATTCTGGTCCTATTGTGTTGGCCTTTAAGTGTTTTTTACCATTAATTGGGGCTCAGTTTTTTCTTTCTTAGTTTTTTTGGGTCGTCCAATCAAAGTGGGCATGTAGGGTATAATAAGGCCCACCTAGAAAAAATTATTTTTTTAGAAAATAGTTTTTATTAAAAAACACTAGCAATCAGTGCAGTGCAGCAAAGCTGACGTAGATTGATGCATCATCAGATTGGGCTACATGCCACTGAACCTGTCCACCTATTGCCTTCTAAAGCTCTGCGAGGATCAACGAAATGGTGTTCTTCCTTCTCCTCCGCTCTCTCTTCTGCCTGCATATGGGCTACATTCTCCACTGGGCGCTGGCACATGTGGCAGCCAGTGATGGCCCTTGCAGCCAGCCCTAGCGCCACGCATGTAGGCTAGCCCCGTAGGCTGCCCCTGCTTATGCCATGTTATCTAGGTGGAGCACTCATGAGAAGTTGTCGTGTCCCTATTGCATAGAGCTCACATAAGTCTTTACTCTTGCCAACGGTGCGAAGGTCTCTTTTTTTAATTATTGTCACCAATTTTTACATGATGAACATCCTTATGGAAAACAAAAGCATAAATTCTACAAAGGTAGGGGTGTGAAAATATTTGCTACATGCGGTAGAACCTCTGAGTCCGAAATGATGGCCTTATGAGGACGGAATTCATTGCGACAGTGCAGAAAAAACTCCCACTAAGGAGAAATTATTGCTTTAAATGCTGAACTGTATACTCTGCCACCCAATGGACTTGCAAGAGGTGCATGAACATGCAGAGAATTGGTGAAAAATATCAGATAAACCCCTTATTATCTTTGATTAAAGTTTGCACATTTGTTTCTTGCTTGTGGCATATCACTACCGGGCTATCCTTTTTGAGCCGACTGTCGCATCAACTGGTATCAGAGCAAGGTTGTTCTTCATCATTTTGCTGTCGCCATGCCTCCAAAGCATGAAATCCCGGGATGCAAGCATGACATGCATCCACATCAAGAAGCTGCAAAGGGAGCACCAAATACATTATTTTTTTCTTTTCAGCAGTGTTAAGCATATGCCTGTGTGTGGGGCAGTATCACCACATACGGCAGAGCTGGCCTGCACATGGGGCAGCCCCCCGGCATGCGGCCGCGCCAGCCTAATACATTCTTGTTCCCCCCCCCCCCCCCCCCCCCCGGTTCTGCGCCTCATGAGCCTCATGATGGCAGGAGTTTTCAAGTGCCCCCTATATAAGGGGGCAAGGGGTGAAAGGCTTGGGCTGTCCCCTGCCATATTCCATTAGAGTTCATGACATTTTGACAGAGGGATATAACTGCAATCTTTCTGAAGATTTTGAGGCTATTTATAACAATATGTGGGACTTAGATATAAATATACAATTTTATTCCTAGCATTTTGTTGCATCTACATTCAGGTATAACAATCTCTTATGGAGAAGCTTGGGCTCACTAAAAATACCGTTGAATCATAATGGATTACTAGGTCTGGTCCTGGGTTCAACAATTTTTTTTAGGGTTGGTTCACTACAAGGGACTACAATTGTTTGGCCCAAGCTACCAGGTTGAATTAGAAATCTCATTGGAATTCGTGCAACCTGGTGACGGACAAACATCTAGCAAGCTTATCCATCACTATGCAGTGACAACTTGTGACAAACATCCCTTTGCTGGATTTTTTCCCTTTCGATTACTGCCTTTCCTCATGATGAGGTGGCTTTTAGCCATGGAAGCACATAGAGGCAAAAAAGAAAAGAAAGAAAGCAAAGGAAGAGAAAGGATGGAATCTCCATTGAAGTGCGCGCCAAGAAGAAGAGGTTCTCCACGTTTGTTTGCTTATTCTCTCATCTAAATCTCTCTTTCTTCTTATTTTGTTAAGTTCCCAAGCCGTCATCCCCTTATTTTTGGTTTTTGGCCCTTGAGTCCAAGCCTGGGGAAATGGTGAAAACAATGGGAAAATAGTTCTTCCTCCCTCGAAAAGCCAGGAGTGGAACCGCAAACAACAGTTGCGGCAGCTGCAGCCTCCTCTGCTGTTGCCAGCGGCGAGGCACCCAAGGTGGAGACGGACATCGCCGTGGAGGGAGGAGAGAGTAGCTGGAGGAAATGGAGACCTTCTTTGCTACGGAGATCTTGACGAAGCGGAGGAGAACAGACATAAGGAAATTTTACGAAAAAAACCGAGTTTTGTATAACTTCATTGACAAAAGCAATCAACCTGTGTGATCCTATGACAGCTAAAGGGGTGTGCCTGTGCATGCCAGGCACATGCCTGGAGATCGCCCGGCCCTGGGGGTGTGCCTACACAGCACCGTAGCAGAAAGAGATTAATTGGCGGGTTGATGAGAGAAGGGCATGATGTACCTAGTGGTGGTGACGGTAGTCGCAGAAGTAGGATTGCAAAAGAACCAATATGCTCGACGAACAAGTCATAAGATTGCTAGATAATCGTACATAGGTAGGTTATATATGGCCAGCCCACTTAGTGTAGACTGGCAATATAATGGAATAATACTTGCTGCAATGCCTCAGCGCACTCCAGCTGCAACCGCCATCTGATCATGGGATTAGACAGCACACACTTGCTGCACCAGCAAGCAAGGGATGTAGCAGAACTGAAAATGAACACATTGTCTGATCCCATGATTAGCCGTTGGGGGTCAACCTAGCCGTAGCTGGCCGTTCCCAAACGGCCAACAATGGCTAGTTTGGGCCTTAGGGGTCTATTTAAACTCCCCCAAGGCCCTCCTAAGGCTCCACAAATTTCCTTTGAGCCTCCTAATATTCTTACTCTCTCTCCCACTCTCTCGATCATAGAATTCTCTCTCCATCTCTCCCACGAGGCCACTTCTAGTCTACTACAAGCTCCGCGATCTCTCATCTTCTTGTGCTGTGAAGGAATGGCATCTCAAGGTGCTACTGAGCGGTCATCTGGGAATCCTCCTAGCGCTGATCCTGCTTGGGGTCATTGCGCACCGGTGGACATGGGCCAAAGAAAGGTACAATGCAAATATTGCAACCGGGTCGTCTCTGGCGGGGTCTACCGATTCAAACAACATCTTGCTGGAATAAAAGGTGAAGTTGCAGCATGTGCTCGAGTTCCTTCAGAGGTTAGGATCCAATTTCGAACTTATATGAAGGAGAATGAATCAAGCAAAGCAAGTACTGCCAGAAGAAGACAGGAAATTCGAGAGGAATTGTCTGAACCAGCGCGAAGGTCTGATACTGGAGTCCGGCTTGGTGGAAGTAATTAACCTATAAATGTTGATGATTGGGATACAAGTAAGTTTCTTATTTAACTTATTTTCATGTTCTTCATTTAACGTTTTCAGACAAATAGTTATAGTAGATTAAATTTTTTTTCTTTTACATTTAAAGCTGAATTGCGACGTGCAATGGAAGCAAGCCGGCGGTCCTTTGCAGATGAGGACTTGTTTCGGCAAACTGGAAGATATGGAGGACAAGGAAGTGGCTCCACACCTTCTGCACAAGAGAGCACTAGCGCCGGCATGAGCGCTAATGTATGCGAGGAGCTGCCTCAGGAATTCACTAGAGCTAGAGATCCTAGAGTAGGTCCAATAGATCTCTTGCTCACCAAGAAGAGGGATAAACAACCTTCTATTAGTGCTGCATTCAAGAACTTAAAACTTTGTAAGGAGAAAATAGGGAGAGCTACATCTAGGTGGTTTTTCTATAACAGTATCCCTGCTAATCCTGCCAAGGGGCCATATTATGAGTCTATGATCGAGACCATACAAGAAGTTGGCAAAGGGGTTGAGGGACCTTCTCCATATAAGATTTACAACATGTACTTGGATATGGAAGTTGATGACATCAGAACATACATTAAATCATTTGAAAAGATCTGGGATAAGTATGGATGCACTTTAATGTGCGATGGATGGACAGGTACATAAATCATATCTTCAGTTTCTTATCTTATCTTCATTTTTTCTTAATCAGAATGGGTCTCTTTCTGATTTCTTATCATGTTTGGAACTTTACAAGGATAACAAGAAGAAATATGATCAACTTCTTAATTTACTGCAAAGCCGGAACCGTATTTTGGAAGTCCATTGATGCATCTGGAAAAATAAAGAATGCCCAGTACCTATATGAATTAATAGATCAAATGGCGGAAGAAGTGGGCGAAAAAAAGATTGTCCAGGTGGTTACGGACAATGCAGTGGCGTTCAAGTTAGCTGGACAAATGTTGATGCAGAAGAGAGAACATCTATACTGGGTTCCCTGTTCTGCTCATTGTATTGACTTGATGTTGGAAGACATTTGCTCTGATCCGATGGTAGATGGAGTGGTCAAGAGTGGTCGATTTATCACCACATTCATCTACAACCACAACAACATTCTGGATATCATGCGTACACATACTCATGGAAGAGAGTTACTTCGTCCAGGAGCCACCAGGTTTGCATCTCAATATATCTCTCTAGATAGTTTAAGTCAACAAAAGAACAACTTGATTAGGATGGTGGCATCGGAAGATTGGGAGAATCACATATTGCGGCATGTACCAACTAAGGTCAGAGAGAAAGGTAAGAAAGTGGCTGATCTAATTCAGTCTAGACCCTTCTGGAGGGGGGTGCAAGCGGTGTTAAATGTTGTAGAACCGCTTGTCCGTGTCTTGCAATCTTGTGATGGAGAAAGAAGATCGGATATGGGATATTTATATGAAGCTATGGACAGAGTTAAGGAGCTCATTCAACTTAACAATCCAACAACCTATGTGAAGTGGTGGGACATAATAGACAGACGTTGGGAATACACTTTACATCACGATCTTCATGCAGCTGGTAAGCTACTAACTTTCTATATGTATTATTTGTATACACATTTCTCTTAAGTAATAACTAACTTCGACTTGTTTATTTAAGTTATTTTTTCAACCCTCAGTATATGTTTAGAACTGATGGGAAGAAGGATAGCTATGATAGTTGCTCAGAAGTGTTGATGTGGGCTAAGTCTGTTATTAAGCACATATTTGCAGATGAGGACAGAGCAATAATGGCATGCAAGCAAATGCATGATTACAGAATGATGTTATACCACTTTGGGACAAGTACTGCTTAAAGAGCTGCCAAAATTTTGAGCCCAGGTTTGAAAATTATTAACTAGATGTTCTACTTAATTTTTAATTATAGCTTGCACATTGTTAACATGGCCAATTTTCTATTTACAGCTGACTGGTGGCTAGATCATAGAAAATCATATGAGTATGAAGATCTAGCCTATGTTGCAATTCGGGTCTTAAGTCAAACAACCTCTTCATCAGGTTGTGAGAGAAACTGGAGCACCTTTGGCTTGATTCACACCAAGCAAAGGAATAGATTGAAGTCAATCCGTCTAGAGAAGCTAGTATTCTGTCATTATAACATGAGGTTGAAGCTAAAAAATCTGGAGTTCATAAGGAACCTTCAAAGGCAGGAGAAAGAGAGAATTTCCGGACAAGCCACGGAGACGACACATGCAGAAGAACCCATAGACTTGGATGAGCTGTTCGAGGAACAACATCTACTAAATGCATGGGTTGATGCAAGCACCTCAAATGAGCCTGAATTCAACCCAAATGATCGGGAATGGGCGGAAGGTGAGTTAGATAATGTTCCATTACTTACTGATTTTCAATCTCCTCCTCCAAAACGTCAGAAGAAGAGCAAAAAACAAGCACCAAACAAAAGGAAAAGTGGTACTGGAATTCAGATTGCTGATCTGGAGACCATCGAGGAAGAGGATGAAACGCCAGAACCAAGTGATGAGGTCCAATATCAAACCTCAAATGACTCGACATTAAAGACGAACTCCGACAGTTCTGAGGATGGCGGAGATGCTACCAGTGGCCCAGCCCCAGCTCCACCAATTCAATTCACTGGAGAAGAAGAATATACACATGCTACCCAAGATGAACATCATGGTAGCAGAGCAGAACGTGAAGAATCTTCCATTCAAACATTCAGCAGATCAAGGAGGAAGGACAAAGGTAAAGCTCCTCAGTGTGCAGAGGAATATCAGGAGCAACTATCAGATGGATCATCATATTCTCCATACGAAGGGTATAGTCAGCCTACTGGATATGTAGTTTACCCTCCTGAACATTCTGATACATCCGACTATTCAGGGGGTTGTCTAGAATATCCACAATTGTCAGTCATTTATACCAATACGGATGACTATAGCCGGTATGTGATGCAATATGAACAATACTACCAGAGCTATATGTCATGGGCTGAGTATGTTAGTCATATGTTCATTCAGTATAATGTACGTTTGGAATAAATGTAAGTTCATAATCATATATGTAAGTTTATTCAAGATTTTTTTGTCCAACAACATCTTATGTACTTCAAATCAATGTATTTCAACACAATTATGCATTAGACTTGTGTTTTATATTTTTTCCATATTTTTTCATATTTTTTTCTGCTATCCGAACCAGCCAAGCCTGACTCAGCCAGGATCGGCCGGGATCGGATCCGATCCGATCGGTATCGGCCGATCCGATCGGTTTTGGACCGGCCGATCCGGGACCCGATCCCGGGTTTCTTAACCTTGGGTGGAATGACACCTAGGAATGAAATAAGAGGGGATTCCTAAATATACCTTTTGTATTGTTGGGGTTTTGATGGGGTTAGAGGAGCCCACTAGCTTGGTGCAGTGACTTTTTGTGTGTGGATGTATAGAGGGATTTTGAATGCACCTTAACACTATACTTGTACATCCCCTTTTATTTGTGAATGTTTACTCAGTCATATTATTTTGTCAAGAGAAAAAGGGAAAACGTACGTCTCCAAAAGGAAATTACTTATTTTATTTCCTGTCATATGCATGGCTTCCTCTCCTTTTTATTATATCTTTAAATTAACCTTTTGCACAAAACATGGGACTAATGTACAGTCAACAGCGGCAAGGAGAGATCAGGGATTGTTGTTAAGACTTGTCGAGTTGTATTTAACAGTTTTTTTTACACCAAGAGAAGAAAGAATAACAACATTTAATACACAGGAAATTGCATCAGTTATTCTTCAACCTACAAGTGAAACATGAAACATTATATTTGCTTGGGGATGAAATACGTCATTTGCTTAAGAGCAAAAAAGGATGGTTGTGCAAGTTAAACCCATACCTGCAAGTTTATACCTGCTGAATCCAAATAACACAATCCACCAACTATTCCTTCTTGAGTATCCTTCTGCGGATCAACACTCACAGAAGAAAAACCATCCATTTGTCTGCCTTTACCTAATATTGCAGTAAAAAGAGATGTCTTACCAGCACCCTGTAACAATTCAGAATTACAATAATCATGTTATAAATCTGTAAGCACCGGTAGTGATTAGTGACTTCTCCACTTTATATAATAAATACCTCAAGACCAAGTAACCGCACCCTGCGTGTTCTGAAATGCACCTCTTTTGAGACTCTGACAAAATCACTGGTACAATATATGATAAAACCATTTACACCATTGCATGAGACTATGCCTTCGTGAAAAGATACTTTCCCATGGTCCTGACTTGAATTGATACACTCCCCAGCTGGAGGATACGAGGAAAAGGAACTATCAACTACAGGATGCCTTGATGGTCGTCTAAGTGGAGGCCCAACTAAGATTCGCATCTTCTGCAGATCATGTTGTACATCATGATTCAAGCAATTTGCTGGCACAGAAGGCAGTAATTCCATCACAGTGGAACACCTGTACATAAATGATGTGTAATGAACACACAAGGGTACTAAAGCATGTGCATATTCAGAAGCACGCACTAAAGCATGTGCATATTCAGAAGCATGCAATTAAGTCCTGTAACTATAACAGGATAACATGCGAAGAAATAACAACAGCTAGTCCATTGATTTTCAATCATGTTTTATGAAGTGGACCTGGACAAGAAAGGGACAGCTTGGACCGGTATGATGTCAAAGATTCAGGGAAAAAAAAAAGGGGAAAAAACACTTGGAATTCGTCTGAACCCATGGAGAACAGATTGGTTACCAACCCCAGCAGCCTAGCACCATCATTTCAGAAGCCAAAGATAGATCTGGAATGTAACCCCTTCACTGCCAAATCCAAAGAAATTAGGGAAAAAGATAATAAAAGGAGCAGCAGCAGTTGAAAGCAGGCACTGCTGATTGGTACTCTCTTAATGCCGGTGCTGAAGATTTTTTTTTTTTCTCCTTCTATTGTCTTTTTCTTTTCCATGCTCCCTCTTCTTCTCACCCCCCCTGCCACTGTTTTCATATTCCTGATCATGTTTCCTTCTTGAGACACTTTCTGGAACCATTCGGCTGTCATCAAAGAATCAGAAACGAGAACTGGATAGAGCCGATTGGATTCTGATATCTACTTTCTTGAAACCTTGCTTTGAATAATAATGAAAGATATGAAATATTAAAGCATCATTTGATCTTTTGCAGCCATTGAGACTTACAATATTGTTGTCACATCCATGATCCATTACAAGTTTGCGTTGTATAGGACTAACGCTGCTCATGTACACATTTGAAGCATTGCCTCCTCTAAGGACATAGAGAACATCCTCTCTCTCTCTCTCTCTCTCTCTCTCTCTATATATATATATATATATATATATATATATATATAAGATAGGGCACAGATGGATCCAGGCAATATATATATATAGGGCACAGATGGATCCAGGCCTGGCCAATTGGATCTGCTGATCCAATGCAATCCAGACCAATCCTGAGCAGATCCAGCCCAACCCTTCCTTTATGTTCACAAGGCACATGAAAAAATTCAAAAAATTGTGGAAAATTTTTATATGGGAGCTATATTTATAGCCTCCAATCCAACCCCGAGCCCCAACTAGCTGTTGGAGGCCCTCAAGCACTTGTTGGGTTGGTCTCCAATGGCTAGTTCAAACTAGTCATTGAGATCGGCCAATCCAAGTGTTGATCTTGCCTAAATATGCCAATATGTCCGATCCTAGCCAATGTGAACCAATCTGGCCGAGGATCAGCTTAGGCCATAACGGGATCAGACCAATTTGACAGAAAACAGACCAGATTGGCCGATCAATCCGATCCATGCTATTCCTTCCTTCCATGCCTAAACAGCACAGTCGACTACCTTTAGCAGCATTTTCTACTACTAGTTGCCTTCTTAAATGCTGAGATAATGTTGCACATCATCTTCAAGAGGTGATTCTGGAAAGTGCTTCATCATTAACAAAGGACATCCATCAGATGTTCTTGATGTTAGTCTTAGGTGGCCTACAAGCCAATATGACTTTGTAAATCTCGTTCTTTTATTAATTAACATAGTATTATTTTATTATGTATAATTCGTTATAATTATCGTCTCATAATAAACTCTGTGAATATGTGCGATAGTAATCAGATTATGATGAGATCATACTGATAAAACCGATCACTTATAGGTACAGATTCTTAATAATTCCTAGTCAAAGGATATCCGAGAAGGACATCAGATATCCGGTTAGACTAGTACAAATTACTCATGCCCATATAATGAGGGTGACTGATCTCATAGTCAGTTGTGTGGAGACGCTAAGGCGAATATGTATGTGCTCTTTTGAGAATGAGTTCACTAAACTGATTCGACTGAATCGCTGGATGATAATGTACTCGACTGTCAACCAGCTTGATTCTATTGTCGCAGTTGTGTGAATGGTCTTCAAACCTGAGACACCAAAGACACCTTGTCGTTAGACTTCTATACTTTGACCTTGGTTTATGGATCTCTATTCACGGGATTCTAAACAGCTAAAGATCAGGTACAGTAGAATACCATCGAAGGGAATTAAGGGTTAATAAGGAATCATTCGCTCTTGGTAATCAGCGAGAAAATGCTCTAGGAATGATGCGTAGAAGTGCATGGCCAAGGCGGCCGATAATATCGGGAAAAGAGTTTTCCGATATTATACGGTAGCATCCGATCCAAGTGAGTCGACTGGTTAGGGTTTGATAGTTCACCATATCCTGAGTTGACTCAAGAACATTGTACAAATGAAAGATTATATCCACGTGGTAACTGTCGGCGAAAAGGTTATAAAGGTGGGTTGCTTAGCTCCAATATATTTTGAGTTTACGCAGTGTTGCTTGGCACCCAACGTAATTAGAGGTCCAACCGAATTTAATGTGCGACATTAATTCAGTTGATTAATTAATTAATATGAGTTATTAATTGATTAATTAAGTCAGTGCGGAGTCACTGGGCTTATTGGGCCATTAATCATACTGATAATTAGGCCTAGAAGGTCACACGCAAAAGATTCTCAAGGCGATGGATTAAAAATAGGTTTTATATTATTCCGATGATTTTTATGAAAAACTGCGCGATTAATATAAAATATAGCGAACGAACTGAGCAGGCCAAGCTGTTGCTCAGCCCTGGCCACCCCTCCTCTCTCCCTCTCTCTCTCTCTCTCTAGTGCCCCTGACTCTCTCCCCTCTTTGGAGACAGCATCACCGTCTTCTCCGACTCCCGTCTGACGAGAATTCGACCGCACATTGCGACGGCCGTTGCGACGAACGAAGAACAATTTGTGGGCTGCGAAGAACGAAAAACGTGAGGAGGATCGCGTGGACTTCGCTAGAAGCTAGACATTTGTGCGGTTAGCGATCTCACACCAACAGAAAAGTTCGGACGCAGATTTAAATCCACGCGAGGTAATATTCGATTAACCGTTAATTGGTTTTTGTTTATTCGAAATGGACAGGGATCACGGCATTTATTTGTATTTAATTCCGTTGTGCTTGCGATCCCGAGAAACCTGAGAACCTTACAATTGAGCCTTCCATGGTCCTAGCCGGAGCTTCTTCGATGGCTCAAGAGCAACAATACTCTCTCTGCAAGCCTAGACGGTCTTCTTTCCAAGGCTAGTGCTAGGACATACATGTCAAATTCTATAAAAGTAATTCTCATATTTCCAAAACCTGGGGTATAAAAATAATTCTTTAAAACTTGCAGTCTTAATTGAAATCTTCTAAAGACCCTTATTCAGCCTTATTAGGCCACACGTATTGGTCCAATAATGGGACAGAAAGTAACCCAAAGAAACACAGTATGAGCCTTAGTGGGCTGCAAACTAGCACCCTAAATGGGCCAGAACCAGGCCTTAATGGCTGGACTAATTAAGTGCATAATATGCCTAATTAGTGGGTGTGGTAGGGAGCCCACTAGCCTTACTGCCCTACCCATCCACCACCCTCTGCACCAAACCCCTCCAAACCACACACTGCCATCTCACTTCTATAAATAGGAGCCCACTGTTCATTTAACTAGGATAAGCTAGTAATTTAATTAGTAGTTCATTATGCTTTCAATTATACTTAGGAATAGGATTAGTGTCCTTGTCAATGGGAAATATTATCTGTTTGAAATCTACATTTGTCATTTTATGGGGTCAACACGGTGATTAGATTTGATGATCTCAGAAGTAGAGACGCATGCTGAATTTTTATTTAAATCACATCCAGCTGGTTTACTTAATCAAGTATGATTACCATCAAGTATGCTCAGCTTGTATTAAGCATCAAGACCATCATGCATCTTTTATCATTGAGCATAATTAATTAAACATGTTTATCATCCAACATCATTAAGTATAAACAAAAATCATCAAGCATGATTAGCATACATTAAGCATCGTTGCATGATTTCTGTTTCCTTTATGCTTATGATTATGATGATTAGCTTGATAATTATAGAAGTGATTAAGATAAGATTAGACCTTCTCTTAAACCTTGAAATTAAGTAGAATATGATTATGACTAAAACCTAAAACTGGGACTAGGGTATGACTTATGAAAGGAAACACCAAATTAGGACCAAAAAAATTATGGACCCAATTAAAAACAAGTTTACTACAGGGAGAGTAAATAAGTTGAAGATGTCCAAAATTACGATCATCGAGATAGAAGTAACATCATTATATCAGTGGAAAGGACCCATTAAAGAGCTGTCCATTGGGGATAGGAGGCATGGTCATACTCAAAGCTTTATGCCGAACTCAAGATATGGAGTGTTCCTTATTTACTTCATGGGTGTCTAAAAGTCCAGACTCAAGGTGCGCCAAGCTAAGACAGTCGATAGAAAATCACTCGAGTACACTTGAGGCTGGAACTAAGATGATGTAGTTGGGGAAGCCAGCCTATAACTTGCTGGGCACTAGGGATTTCAATGGAAAAGAATCCAGAAACCTGACCCTTATCTAGGCTAAACTAGAATAAGATTCAAGATTGATCTGAATTTTAACGGAAAGCCATTTCGGGTTTTTTTATTTCACATCATGTAAGACTCAATTGACAAAATCTCGGAGGTTAGGGCTCCTACCTGATGCTGTATCTTCCTGGACAGCCACTGCCCTGTAATAACTTCTAGTTTCTATCATTATTTATAATTGTTGAGATACTTGAGAAATCATATCCCTTTTGTTTCTTGTCAAAGTGAGATCCACAACCTATCAATGAAAAGAATTCAAAGAGCTCTACAACCCCTTTAAAGACACGAAGTCCAACTTTAGAAGTTATGGTAGTGAAATAGCAAAGAAATAATGGCTAGTCAGTGGCAAAATTGTTATTTCAATAAACCTCAGGGGCATTTGTTAAGAGTGGCATAGGTCAAATTTTGACCAACTTCCAGGGGCAAAATGGTCATTTTAAGTATATTAGGAATTTTTTGAGATCAATTTGAGAAAGTTCCAGAAATTAGACTATTGGGCCTTTAAAACATGCCCAATGGGCCTCAATGGGCCATCTTTAACAAGCCTTCTAGAAAGAGGACCCTTCAATGGGTTAGGTGACAATCATGGATGGCAGTACCGGTACCGGTGCCGGCCGTACCGGCCGGTACGGGCCTAAAAGAGCCCAAAAAAATAAAAAAAATCAAACAAATCAGAAAAAAATGTAAAGAATTAATTAGATATGTGTTGAGTGTGACAAAGGTGGGTTAAGACAAAGAAATACACGTAACACATACTAAATGACAATTTTTATACATATTAAACATGAAAAATATTATGCTAATGTACTAAACATTTACAAATAATAAATGTTAATGAAATCAGAGGTATCGAAGGTACCTCTGATCATGCCATAGCCCACCGATCCAATCAATCAAACCGATCGTCACGACCGAACCGATCACACCGATCATGTTGATCAAAGCAATCATATCGGTCATGTGGATCGAATCGATCATCTCTATCATCTCGATCAAAGTGGTCAAATCATAGATGGCAGTACCGGTACCGGTGCTGGCCACGGTACCAGCCAGTACGGGCTTAAAAGAGCAAAAAATAAAATCAGAAAAAATATAAACAATTAATTAGATATGTGTTGAGTGTGACAAAGTGGGTTAAGACAAAGAAGTATACGTAACACATACTAAATGACTATTTTCATACAGATTAAACATGAAAAATATTATGATAATGTACTAAACATTCACAAATAACAAATGTTAACAAAATCAAACGATCCTTACCTATGAAAAACATGAGTGAGTATACTAATATGGATACTAATCCGTAGATCCTTCTGATTCATCATCTGTTGCTGTTGCTGGTATCCATAATAAGATTGTATATGTTCCCTATATTCACCATAACTAAACAATGATACAGCCAAATCGTGCATCCCTCTTTGAATCCCTCTTAGAGTATACGCTTGTTGACTTGATGAAATTCCAGAATCAAGATGCAAAGAAACAACTTGAGGATAAGAAGAAGACCTTGACCCATAACTGCTACTGGGTAGATGGAATTGAAAGCCTTCATACTCTACTCGATCTCCCCAGTTATACATGCCTGCTTCTTGTTGGCCACCTCCATAACCTGGTTGCTGTCCATACTGACCTTGTGAATCATAATCTCCTTGGCTTTTATACTGTCCTCTTCCAGCGTCAATATGGAAGGAGAAAGAAGGTGCATACACTTCGCCCCCGGTAGTAGCACCTGCAGCTGCACCAACATCATCACTAGGAAACTGTCCCATCATCATCATCATCATCATCTTGATCATAATCAACAATTAATTTCCTCTTGACATTACTTGATTTTTTTTTTGTGATGCATGTTTTTACTGGCTTTGTTTTCTTTCTAAATACTTTTGCAAGTTGACCCGATCCAATAATCCTTTTCTTCGTGGTGTATGCCTCACATAAATTTGCTTCATCTCCTCAATCGCAGGATCGTCTCTGACAGCTAGATTAGCTCTGTCAAGTGTAGATGTACTCCTCAAGAATGATAGTGGCCCAACCATTCTAGGAGTGACTGGCCTACTATCTGATTTTGAGTGTCTAGCAGGCTCAAACTCAGTATCAGGTGCAAATAAAGGTACATACTCAGTCTGACTCTGATGCTCATGTGAAGGAGGAGGTGAATTTTCTTTTTGTCTTTTTGAGATTCTTAATTCTGGATCTCTAGTAACAGCTCCATCAAGTATGCCCTCTGCCCATTATGTATTATCAGAATCAAAAACTGGTTGATCGACAGTTGCTCGTATCTCAACCCAAGTCTACAAGAGATTATCATCATTAAATAACTCTTCCACATCAATTTGGCCAACAACATCTTCTGTATGTCCTACATCTCATTTCTCCCTCAATTGTTGTCTCAACCGGATGTTTTTTTATCCTCAATCTCATATTGTAATGACAGTACACAAATTTGTCCAATCGTTCAGCTTTTAACCGGTTATGAATTTTTGAGTGTATAAGGCTAAACGTGTTCCAATTTCTTTCACATTGGCTTGCGGATATCGTCTGACTCAAAACCCTCACTGCAACGGAAGCCAAGGGATTATAACACATATCTTTGTTGTACACCATTATCCACCACTCAGTTGTGCCATCAGTAAAAAAACAAAAAAATTATTCAATGTATGTTCTTCTTTCTTATGTACATATGACAACAATGTAATTACTAAGTATACATGGGCTCACTTTCTCTAGGGCAATTTGCACGAGGTCTTCATTATATGTCTCCAGCCTTAACCTATAAACCTCTATCTACAAAGATGGAATTAACAATTAATATAATTCATGGACTCTTGAAAATATAAGTAATTGGATATATCTTAAAGTTAATTCTTCATATAAGAGATAAACACATGTCTCTCTGCCTCAATTCTATCTTCTATTGTCCTCGACAAGCGTGCAATCACATTCAGTGTGCCTTAGATCACCTCTCTATCAATGTGCACTTGACGACTGTACATTACTTGAGGATTTAAAAAATAACCTGTATTTAGGCGGATAATTACTAAATAGCAATTTAATAAATAATCTCCTATGTAACAGTATAAGACTTCACTTACCAGCTGCATGCAAGTCATGGTGTAATGTGCTTTCTCATCTTATATCAATAAGGTCCCACCACTTCATATAAGTGTTGGGAAATGCGTTCTTGATGTGCACTTTAGCAATGTCAATTGTCTCGTACAAATATCCCATGTAATTCTTATCATCCCCATTCATCAACTTTAAGACCTGTACGAGAGGTTCCACCAACTTCAGATAAGTCTGCATATTACTCCAAAATTTTTTATTCACTATGATTTTTCCCACTTCCAAATGTTCACATTTAGATTCATTGGAGGCGGTCCGCATATACTCCAAGAACTCCTTATTAAACATAAACCCCTGGATCTCATTCCTGAATTTGTGCAAAGATTCTAAAGAAATAAAATTAGATGCAAATCTTGTAGGCCCCGCACGGATGAGATCTCGGCCCCCAGATGCTTTTTCTCTGAACATGTTCAAGATCCTAAGATGACCATAAATAAATTGGGTAATTCTTTGTGCTCTCTTTACTGTCTTGCTGACAGTCGGGTCCTTACCAATGTCTTCAAGCATCAAATTCAGACTATGCGCTGCACATGGGACCTAATAAAGGTGTTTGCGCTTGTCTATTATCTTCTTCCCTGCAACCTTATAACTTGGTTCATTATCAGTAACCACCTGGACAACATTTTCCTCTCTAATTTGCTACACCTTCTGATCCATCAAACCAAATAAATATTTGGCGTTCTTTGAATAGTTTGATGCCCTTCAGTACAATAAACAAGGAAATTAATCATAGATTTCTTCGTAGTACCAGTTCAGCCATCGCACATAATTGTGCATCCTCTCTCCTTCCAAACAACTTTAAAACTTTCAACCCACTATTGAAGCTACTCATATTCTCCATCAAGCCTACGTCCATATATGTCTCGACGTGTGGGGGCTTTGAACTCACGACCATGATCTGTTATTGCATCAATTATAGGCTGAAAATAAGGAGACTGAACAGCATGTGAGGGAACACCTGCATGCAAAACCATTTGCAGATGCTTTTAAAAGCATGTCATGTCACTTCAGCTAACTTTTTTACACCTCTCATTGCTTGCTTGATTTTTGGCTGAGTAGAACTTTGTCTTCTAAAAAGATAACTATCCATAGGACCCACTTGGCCTCTAGATTGGCTTGTGCCTCTTGTTGATGGTCCATCACCTCTCCTTCGGGTTTCGTCTTCTTCTTGATGCCACAAACTCTCTCTTCTAGTTGTAGCCATCTCAAGATCTTCATTATCACAAGAGTCTATAATTTGTTCAGCCCTTTGCCTTTCACGTATAGAAATGTTACTGGCCCTAGTATACATCCCTTTGTCTTTTCTATTATTTCTATCTGAAATCTTGTCTTGAAGTTCAACCTCCTCTTCATTTTTTTGCTCCTTTTGTGCTTTTCGGCCACGCAACAATTCACGCATCTCGTTGACAACTTGTCAGGGACAGACAGTACACCTTGTCACCTGTCCTGTCTTCCATGTTAAATGTTCTTTTCCTCGAGTCATTCCACCACCCATCTCTTTGCCACAATATTTGCATTTCACTCTCCTCTTTGCAGTATTAACTAAGGTGATATGGGCCCACCCTGGGTGCTGTTCTTGTTGTTCAGCCATGATCCTACAACAAGAAAGAAAAAAATAGGAACAAATCTAAGACCATTTGTCAATATGCTCCTAGTTTAAAATATGCAATAAAGCGTAATTAGACTTCAATTGATGTATAATTTAAGTAATTAGACAAAAGCCCCAATTTTTAACCGTCGAAATATGCAATTCACAGTATGCTCCTAGTTTAAAATATGCAATGAAGCTTAATTAGGTTTCAATTGATGTTTAATTTAAGTAATTAAACAAAAACCCTAATTTTTAACCGCTAATTAGGGTCAAAATTGAGGGTGGGGGTTTTCCCTAATTAATCGTCGAAATATGCAATTCACAGCATGCTCCTAGTTTAAAATATGCAATGAAGCTTAATTAGGCTTCAATTCATGTTTAATTAAAGTAATTAGACAAAAGCCCCAATTTTTAACTGCTAATTAGAGTCAAAATTAGGGGTTTTTCCTAATTAACCGTCGAAATATGCAATTCACACCATGCTCCTAGTTTAAAATATGCAATGAAGCTGAATTAGGCTTCAATTGATGTTTAATTTAAGTAATTAGACAAAAGTCTCAATTTTTAACCGCTAATTAAGGTCAAAATTGGGGGTTTTCCCTAATTAACCATCGAAATATGCAATTCACATCATGCTCCTAGTTTAAAATATGCAACGAAGTTTAATTAGGCTTCAAAATTAGGAGTTGTCTATTTTACTAAGAAAATTAACATAAACAATCTAAGAATTAGTTAACAACCATAAAATAATCAGTAGATTTAAAATATATATCATATCCTATTTTTTTTCCCACCCAAAACGGTGAAAACGTCTCCGGCAATGGGTGAAAATGTCTCCGGCGGCGGTGGGTGGCGGCGGCGGCAGGTGCGGCAGCGGCTCCTTCCCCTCCTTACCTTCCCCTCCCACTGCCAAAAATGGTCTGCCCCTCTCACAGATCTGTTTCTGTGAAAGGGGAAAGTGAAACACCCCTACACCCCTTCAAGGGGTATTTCATGGGCGTACTGGTTCGGTACCGGCCCGGTGCAGTTTTTATTTATTTATTTAAACACCGGTACCGGCCATTAATGGCTGAACCGATACCAGTACATACCGGTACCGACCGGTACTGCCATCAATGGGTGGCATAGAAGTGTATAGAAAGAGGACACCTCAGGGGGTTAGGTGGCATGGAAGTGTGTAGAAGGGGACACCTCAAAGGGACACTCGTTCTCACCCTAAGATCCGAGGATCTAGTCACCTCAGAAAAGTTCACCTCCCTTTAACCCCCCCCCCAAAGATGAAAATATCTACTCTAGGAATTAAGGAAGGTAACCTTACGTCTGGTGACCCTATCCCACAATCCTCCCCTATAGAAAGGAAGGGCAATTCCTCTTCCCGTCCTTATCTAGCCCAACCACACCCTATAGGAGGAGAGATAGAAGGAAAAGAAGGGAGAAGAAGGAAGGGAGATTATGCTCGGCCTAAGGCAAAAGACAATAGTCAAGAATTTTGTCACAGCTAAGGTAGGCATGTAATTACCCTACTCTGGTTATTTTCTATTTTAAGTTTGTTTTACTTATTTTTGCCTTATATTATAAAGAAAGTATGTGACCAATGATGTTTGCTACATCCGTTTTGTCGTTCTATATGTTAATAATTAATAAGTGCATATGTCCAATAGTTGCTTTGGCATGTTACACTTCATTGCTCCACTTGCACACATGTAAAAAGACATAACCTACGTAAAAAGACATAATCTATGTAAAGTAAACAACTCTAATTGACCAAAGTCACCTGACCTGTGCAATAACTCTAATTTTAACCCTCAATACTACTAAAGATTTATTAAGGATTTTGCATCTAACGCATCTCCCCTGACCAAGCTGACTAAGAAAGTGGTGAAATTTGTACGGACTGAGGAATGTAAATATAATTTCCAAGAGTTAAAAGAAAAAATTGACTTCAGCTCCAATTCTGGTATTATCAATTGGTATCGGAGGTGTTTACACCGATGCCTCCAGAAAAGGTCTAGGGTGCGTACTTATGCAGTATGAGAGGGTTGTGACTTATGCTTCTAGGCAGCTAAAAGACCACGAAATGAACTACCCCACCCATGACTTGGAACTGGCAGCAGTCATCCATCCTCTCTGAATTTGATGACATTACTTATATAGAGCTCGATTTGAAATCTTCACAGACCATCAGAGACTGAAATATATTTTCTTTCAAAAAGAGTTAAATTTAAGGCAATGAGAATGAGCAAAATTTATTAAGGATTATGATTTCACTTTACATCATCACCCTGGAAAAGCTAATGTGGTGGCAGATGTAGAAAGAGATTAATGTCCTTACAATTACATCAGAAGTGGAAACTACTAATTGATTTCACTAAATGTAATCCTAAAGTCAAAAGTCTTCAGTCATTGATGGCCCAGTTAACTATTCAACCAACTATAATTGAAGAGGTGATTAAGGCATAACAGTGTGACCTAAAAATTTAGGAAATGCTAGGAAAACTAGAAGTTTCGCAAGATCTAGAAGGTGCAATTAGATTTAAAGGTAGAATTTGTATTCCCAATAATGTAGAATTGAAGAAGAAACTAATGTTGAAAGCTCACAAGTCTAAATATTCTATTCATCCTAAAGCGACCAAGATGTGTTAAGACGTAAAGAGAACATTTTAGTGGCCAATTATGAAAAATGACATTGTTTAATTGGTTACTAAATGTTTTACTTGTCAGCAAATCAAAATTGAACATCAAAAGCCTGTTGGACCACTTCAGACATTAGATATTCCTATTTGGAAATGGGAACACATTACGATGGACTTCGTGTCAAGTCTATAAAGACTAGGAAGAAGAATGATTCTATTTACGTAATTGTTGATCGATTGACTAAATTTGTCCACTTCCTAGCTATAAGAACGAATCAGTCTTCTGAGGAGTTGGCGCGGATATATATAAATGAGATAGTTAAACTTCATGGGGTCCTTATCTCTATCATCTCTAATAGACTCCAAGTACACTACTAGAGTTTAGAAGAGTCTACAAGAAGCATTGGTAATTCAACTAAAGTTCAGGTCTGCGTTTCATCCACAACAAATGAGAAATCAAAACAAACAATTCAGACTCTTGAAGATATGCTTAGAGCATGTAGCCTCAAATGGCAAGGCAATTGGGAAGAATATCTTGCTTTGGTGGAATTTGCCTATAATAACAGTTATTATATTAGCATTGAAATGGCTCTCTATAAGGCTCTTTATGGTATACCATATAGATCACCTTCATGATGGGCAGAAATTGGTGAGAAGAGATTTGTAGGGCCACAAACTATATAGGATTGTATAGACGAAATTGAGGTAATCAGACAAAAGTTACAAGCATCAAAAGCCAGCAGGTTATTTGCAGCCTTTGGAGATCCCACAGTAGAAGTGGGAGGACTTGACCATGGACTTTGTTGTAGGTATGCCGCGAAATAGAAGGCAGCATGATGCTATTTGGGTGGCGGTTGATCATCTTACTAAATCAGCTCATTTTCTACCGATTAAACAGTCCCAACATGTAGAGAGCTTGGCACAGTTGTACATTGATGAGATTGTAAAGACCATTGTATCTGATAGAGATTCAAGATTCACATCACGAGTTTGGAAGAGCATGCAATCAGCTTTGGGAACTCAATTGAGATTTAGTTCAGCATTTCATCTTCAAACGGATGGTCAATCAGAACGGACCATTCAAACATTGGAAGATATGCTTAGAACATGTAGTCTTGATTGGAAGGACAGTTGGGACCGGCACTTAGCTTTGGTAGAATTTGCATATAATAATAGTTACCATTCCAGTATAGGTATGGCTCCATTTGAGGCACTGTATGGTCGACCTTGTAGATCCCCACTATGTTGGCATGAAGATAGTGATGATAGATTGGTGGGGCCAGAAGCAATTCAGGATTGTACTGAGAAGATCAAGACCATCAGGCAGAAGTTAGTAGTAGCTCAAAACCGACAAATGCAATATGCTAATAACCGGAGGAGAGATCTAGAGTTTGCAGAGGGTGATCATGTATTCTTAAAAGTCTCTTCTACTAGAGGTGTGATTTAGTTTGGTAAACATGGAAAGGTGAACCCACGTTACATCGGGCCATTTCAGATTTTGGGTCGAGTGGGCAGAGTAGCTTACTAGTTAGCGTTGCCACTTGAGTTTGCTGGAGTTCATGATGTTTTTCATGTATCAATGTTGAGAAAGTATGTGTATGACCCAGCTCATATTATTGATCACATTGCATTGGAAATAAAGCAAATTGGACATTTGAAGAAGAACTTATTCGTATTCTGGATCGAAAGGTACAAGGATTAAGGTCAAAGAGCATTCCCATGGTCAAGGTGTTATGGCGCCATCACTCAATGGAAGATGCTACGGTTGACCCGAAAAATTTTCATGCGTAATAACATTATTCCAGTATGCATATGCACATGATTGTGCGGAAAAAAAAAACTACATGGCATATGCTCACATTAATGTGAGCTCATGATATGGAAAATACGCATAGCACATGTTCATATTCATATGAGACCATGTTATGCAAAACAAAAATAAATAAACATACACATATGATATAAGGGTTGATGTTAAATGAAGGCCCTCTTATATGCATGGGAATACATAGAACTATATGCATATATTAGGAGGGCAATGGGGCAAGAAACATACCTAGGCCAAGAGGCCTTAATCGAGGCTCTTGCAAAGGCCCAAAACAGCCCCGAATCGCTCCTATATGCTGTCCAAGATCAGCCCCTAAATCTCCTTGATAGCCTGAATGGAGGGGCCCAAAGGAGAGCCCTAAAATGCAGCAATAAAAATGCTCCAAACGCTGCAACATAAAGGCTCAAAACAGTCCCAAAACGGGCCTAAAACAGTCCCAAAATGAGCCCAAAATAGCCCCAAATAGAGGCCCAATAGCAAGGATAATAGGCCCAATGAGTGGCCCAATAAGGGACCCAATATAAAACCCAATAAGGAGTTCAAATGGACTCAAAAACCAGTCCCACAGGGTTCCAAAACCTGCAGCCCAAAAAGAAAAATCTTCAAACTCCCAAAGTGGAAAATTTGCCCAAAATAGGAAGGAGCCAAGTGGTCCCCTCTCTCTCTCTCCCCCTTTATTTAAATAGGAAAGAAGGAGGGAGGAGAGACAGAGGAAGAACCGGTGGGAACCCCCACCGGTTCCAAGAGAGGAACCGGTGGGGGGTGGGAGTTCCCTCCCTCTTCTCTCTTTTGAAATTCAAAAAAATAAAAAATATAGGGGGGGAGATTAATTAAAGGTGAGAGTTAATGGGTTCCTTAACCCTTTTCGCACTTGATTCAAGATCCCACTAAAAGAACCCCATTTAATCCCCCATCTTAACCCCTTTCACACTTTGGCCAAATGAGAAAATTAATTGGGCAAAGGCTCATTAAGAGCCAAAAGTCAAACAAAAAAGGGGAGAGAGAGGGGGAACCCCCACCGGTTTGCTCTCCAAACCGGTGGGGGGTCCAAACCGATGGCACCCCCCACCGGTTGGAATCGGTGGGGGTACCCACCGGACCCCCCCCTCTCATTCTCTCTCTTCTCTCACCCCTCTTGAATTAAAAAAGGGAAAAAGAGAAAGAGAGAGGAAGTAAACGGTGGCACCCCCCACCTCGGACTTCCCCGGTGGCACCCCCCACCGGGCCCAATTTGGGGCCTATAAATAGGACCCCATGGTCCTCAATGCAAAGACACACACACAAGGATATACACCACTCCATACACTTAAAGGGTGGAAATTTTTCAAGAAAAAGGTTCTGCTGCATTCAAGACCAAACTCGGTGTTTCTCACCCGAGTTTGCTGCGTTTTGGAGGATCCTCTCGTCCCGGAGAGCTCTCTTCCTAAGGTTTATTCCTAAGGGGAAGCTCTGCCGATTTGTCTGTTGTAAAAGCCTTCTTCATAAGGCGAAGTGCTGCTGAAATGAAAATGACTATTCTATGTCAAACTGTGTGCCTGTGTCATCAAATTAAATAATAAATATCATATTTTAATACTTTTAATATATATATATATATATAATTTTCTAATTACTCTAAAAATTGAATTAAAAATCTGTACATTCTCTTAACCTAATCTTGGCCTCACCCCATACATAACTAAGCATGGATTCATAAAAAGTATACTTAAGTTAAAGATGACTTAAATGCCCCTCATGATTAATTAATTAATAAAACCTGTAAAAAAATTACTTTACATCAGTAAAATAAATATAAATATCAGAAATTTTCTATAAAAACCAGTAATATTCAGTAAAAATCAGAAACCTAATCTGAAAATCATATAAAACCAAAAATATGACTTAAGTACCCTTCATATATTTAATTAATTAATAAAAATCAGTAAATTATTAAAAAAATCAGAAAAAATCAGAAAACCAAATCTGAAAATATATAAAATTTTTGAAATATCTAAAATACCCCCTAAAACTTAATGAAATTACAAAAATACCCTCATCCATAATAAAAATTTGTAAACATCACAGATAATTCTTAAAAAAATGTCAAAACCTCTCCTATGTCTAAAATACCTTCCAAACTCTAATAAGATGGAGAATTACCAAAATACCCTTACAACTCATATACATTTAAAATAACTCTAAAATATCTTCTAAGGTTTTGAAACCTTCCTAAAACATTAAAACTCATTTCACATACTAAAGTAACAATAATACCTTTATACCTTCCAACTTGGCATAATTACAAAAATACCCTTATGGGTCTGAAATACTTGGAATCAATCCAGATAATTCGGAGTCAATCCAAAACACTTTAAAAAGTCTCCCAATCAATTATAAATCCATCCTAAACTTAGATGAGGCCAAGAGCTTAACCTAAAACATATCTTCATATGCATGTGCTGCCTATAGTAGTAGTGTTGCATGTTATAAGGGCATCAATGGATGGTTAATCAAATGTTGTCGAGCGGTTGCTTGACGTAATTAACACTGACCGAGGCTAGTAGAGAGAGGTCATATACTCGGATCTTGGCCTGATCCGAAGTCTCGGACTCCCTAAGGGCTAATCCTAAGCTCTCATAGTCCAATAAATAAGATAAATAAAACCGACCTACATTTCTCCAGATAAACAAAAAACATCACGATAAGGATCCTCAAATCCGATAGGAGGAGACGGATAAGTTAGGTCCCCAAACAAACAGCTACCTGGGAATTGGAGGAGAAGATGCAAGAAAAGTATCCAGAACTATTCAGGTAAGAATATTTCAATTTTGATGACAAAATTATTTTGAGGAGAGAATATGTAACATTAGATTACTAGTATGTAATTAGCATAATTATATTATTAATTAATTTTGAGCTAACAGATTATGTATGTTAAAATATACACAAAGATTAAACTTGGTTGGTTAAATCCTATAAAATAATTAGATATGATCAATTATGATAGAAAACTTAGTATAAATCATAATCAGATTTAGATTAGAATGATTAATTAGAGATTAAAGATAAATATGCAATTATTAAAAGTAGGATGACCATTTGATGAATAATTATTTTATATAGTAGAAAACTAAAACCTATGATTAGAAATTTGTATTTTATTACTTAGTGCTTATCCTAAAAATATTAGTATTATATTAGATAGTGGGGCGGTCATAATTAGTATTAACTTAGTTAAAGTTAGTGGAATAGTTAAGTTAGTTTAACCTTGGTTAAAGTTAGTGGATTGGTCAAAATTAGTATTAACCATGGTTAGTATTAGTGGGATGGTTAAGTTAATGTAACTTGGATGGTTAGAATTAATAAATTTTAAAGTCATTTAAGTAACCATGTTAAAACTAACTAAACCCATCCTATTTAAGGGACCTTAACTTGGATTTTGGCCTTAGTTTGGCATATTCTCTGCACCAAAACGTGGGAGCAGCAAGGGAAGGATTTGGGAGGCTATCTTGAAGTGTTCTTGGTATTCTTGAAGAAGGTAGGTTGCATGGGTGCTTGTTTCATAAGAGTTTAGTTTAGTTAATCATAAATAAATAAATATGTAATATACTTTTTTATATCTTCAAATTATATGTTCTTGTGAAGTTCTAAAGTGTGAAATAGTTGAATGATATAAGGATATAAAATTTTTAAAATCTTAGAATATATTAAGCATAGTAGAAGTTAAATTTCTGCAACCCAGATTTTTCTGTAACCCTTATGACAGTAGGGTAATCTTCAAATTTTTATGATTTTATTTTGTATATAAAACTTATAAAATTTTTATGACATAACTATGACATGATTGGACATCTTCATAAAAATCGGCATAAATGTTCATATTCATATGGTAATACTTCTAGGTCAAGAAAAGGACTGTGATTTTCAGATACAGTTTTCTGAGTTCATTTAATAGCACGTTAGAACATGAATTTTAGTGATTTATATATTTTACAAAATAATCTGAAATTTTTATGACCTAATACTCGTACTAGTGTAAATCTTCAGAAAAAGTTTCATATGATGATGCACTCAGGTCAGGTAACAGAATATAATTTCTAGATGTAGTTTTCGGACTTTATTTGATAGAATGTTACAACGTGAATTTTAGTAATTTACATATTTCACAAAATAATCTAAAATTTTTATGACATAATAGTCATACTAATATACATCTTCAGAAAAAAATTTATGAATTTGTATATTCTTATAGTAATGCTTCCATGTCCGGTAATATGGTATAATTTGTAGATATAGTTTTCAGATTTCATTATATAGCATGTTAGAACGTGAATTTTAGTAATTTATATGTTTTACAGAATGATCTAAATTTTTTATTACATAATAGTTTCATTATTATACATCTTTATAAAAAGTTTCAAGAATTTTAATGTTCATATGATAATGGTTCCTGGTATGTGTAACATGGTTCATACTCCACTCTGACATTTCAGTAACTCAGGGATAATACCTTGATGTTTGATTTTCTGTTATCTTTGTGGAAAACCATTTGAGCCCAAACTTTTACTAGATGTACCTAATGTGAATTAGTACAATATGTAAAAATTTTAAGATTTTTAGAAGTACTTTTCTATGTTAATAAAATTAGTGTTTTAAATGTGGACAGATTACTTATGTAGGAGATTTGTAATTTACTTATATGTGTTGTCTGAGTTTATAACTAGTTGTATTTAAATTCATCTTAGAACATGATTTATTTATCTTTTTAATTATGATTTTGAGGTATTCTTAGTTTATGAATTCCTGAAAAAAAAATCTCTAAAGTGGTTAGTCATTCTCTTATGTATATGTTGTTGTAGCTACATAAATATTAAGTTTGTTCTCATAATGTTAATAAATCTTGCCGATCGGACATAACCGCTAAATGAGTATTGTTTTGGGAAAATGGTGGTAACATCCCCACCAGGACCCATTTATTATGGGGTTGCGTGCTACATCTAAAAAGGTGGGAGCCACCTCCAGAACCCATTAGCTCTGTTACCCGGGGGCCGCGGGTAGAAATTCTTTGTTAAGGTAGGGTGACGACCCTCGGGGTAGCGCTACGCCCATAACTTAGCTCTGTACATGCCTAGGAGCTCAGTTTCTGTGTTCTGTTTTTAGCTCATAATGGCGATTGGATATGTGTCTGGGCATTTCTATAATAAGTAAGAACCTATGATCTGGAAAACAAATTTTATATCTTGCAATCTATATGTCATTTCAATAAATCACTTAATAATCTTAAGTTCTGTATTCTGTTCTGTATTCTGGCCATGTTCATATATTGACAAACTTGTGTAGCTTTGATTCAGAGTTGGCATGATATTATGAATCATGTATTTCAATTTCCTTATTGGCATACAGTTCTGATGCACATATGTATTATGTGATAGTTTTATTTTCTGTCAGGTTTAATGTTCCTATGTAATGTACATATTCTACTTCAATTATTTGGATGGCAAATTCTTATGAAGGCAGCCTCATCTGCCTACTGAGTTACCATTTCTTTGGTACTCACGCCTACTTTTCAGGTGATCGGACAGAAGGAGAAGCAGAGTGAGTTTGAAGTGGAGTCACTCAGGGTTCGTATAAGACGACATCTCTTTTTGGGCGAACCTAGATGATTGAACCATGTATATACTTATGCTTTTATTTTTGTTGGAATGTATAATGAAAATCCTGACATGTAAAAATGGCAATATACTATGCAGCGCTTTGGTATAATGTTGTGAATGGTGGAACTTCCTTAGTATTTAGATTTCTCTTACAAATTTTTATACTACGCTTCCATTTGAAACATAGTATCCTCCCAATTATCTATTCTGAGGGGTCTTTTCCCCATGTTGCGCTTTGGCCATCTCTGTAATTATTTTGTATATTATGGATTACCGGGCCGGGGCGTGCTCGCAAAGTAGACAAAAGGTCAATGTAGATCATCATAGGAGGGAGTTAAAGCCGGGGCGTGCACGCAAAGTAGACAAAAGGTCAATGTAGATCATCATAGAAAGGAGTTAAACCTTTGAAGAAGGAGACCATGTCTTCTTAAAAGTATCTCCAATCGAAGGGGTTATGTGGTTTGGGAAACATGGAAAGCTCAGACCACGTTATATTGCACCACTTATGATTTTGGATAGTATTAGGGAAGTGACATATAGACTAGCCTTACCGCCATATTGTCCAATGTACATCCAGTATTTCATGTCTTAATGTTACGAAAAAATATACCAGATGAATCACATGTAATTGATTTTAAGTCTCTAGAAATTCAACCAGATTTATCTTATGAAGAGTAACCACTCCGCATCCTGGATCGAAAGGAGCAAATACTAAGAAATAAGACTATCTCCCTTGTCAAGGTGTTATGGCGCCATTACTCTTCAAAAAAAGCAACTTGGGAGTTAGAAGAAACGATGAAGAGGGAGCACCCACAATTATTCGATAAGTAAATTTTAAAATTCGAGGACGAATTTTCTTTAAGGGGGTGAGGAAGTAACAACTGCTAGTTTTTATCGTTATTTATCATTGTTTAGAAATCGTATCCCTTTTGTTTCTTATCAAAGTGAGATCCACAATCTATCAATGAAAAGAACTCAAAGAGATTTACGACCCCCATAAAGACACAAAATCCAACTTCAAAAGTTATGGTAGTCGAGGATTTTGAGTTCTGAGAAAGGTTAGAAATTAAAAGAAAAGTAGAATAATTTTATAAAAAATCATAACTAGAGATAGCAAGATCAGATGAAGATAATCTTGGTACCCAAACAATGGGTTTGAACTCCTCTATAAGTTTGGTGTTTTGAAAATTTTCTGATTCGAACATTTGATAAGTTGTATTGAAGTTTAAAGGTGAAATAGCAAAGAAATAATGGCTAGTCAATGGCAAAATTATTATTTTAGTAAACCTTAGGAGCATTTGTTACAAGTGGCATAGGTGAAATTTTGACCAACTTCCAAGGGCAAAATAGTCATTTTTCATAAGTATATTGACTAGGAATTTTTTTAAAAAAAATTAAGATCAATTTGAGAAAATTCCAGAAATTAGGCTATTGGGCCCTTAAACCATGCCTAATGGGCCTCAATAGGCCATCTTTAATAGGCCTTTTAGAAAGAGGACCCCTCAGGGGTTAGGTGGCAAAGAAGTGTGTAGAAAAAAGACACCTCAGGGGGGTTAGGTAACATGGAAGTGCGTAGAAAGTGGACACCTCAGGGGGTTAGGTGGTATAGAAGTGTGTAGAAAGAGGACACCTCAGGGGGTTAAGTGGCATGGAAGTGTGTAGAAAGGGAACACCTCATGGGGTTAGGTGGCATGGAAGTGTGTAAAAAGGGAACACCTCATGGGGTTAGGTGGCATGGAAGTGTGTAAAAAGAGGACACATCAAGGGGTTAGGTGGCATGAAAGTGTGTAGAAAAAGGACACCTCAGGAGGTTAGGTGGCATGAAAGTGTGTAGAAAGAGGATACCTCAAGGGGTTAGGTGGCATGGAAGTGTATAGAAGAGGACACCTCAAAAGGACACTTGTCCTCACCCTAGGACCTAAGGATCTAATCACCTTAGCAAAGTTCACCTCCCTTTACCCCCTTTAAATGAAAATATCTACAGTAGGAATTGAGCAAGGTAACCTCACCTCTGGTGACCCTATCCCTCCATCCTCCCATATAAATAGGAAGGGCAATTTCTCTTCCCTTCCCCATCTAGCCCACCTACACCATAAAGGGAGAGAGGAAAAGAGAGAAGAAAAGGCGAAGGGAGAAAAAAGAAGGGAAACTCTACTCGGCCTAAGGCAAAAGACAATAGTCGAGAATTTTGTCACAGCTAAGGTAGGTATATACTTACCCTGGTTATTTTCTATTGTGAGTTTTTTTTCCTTATTTTTGCCTTATATTAAGAAGAAAGTATGTGACTGATGTTGTTTGCTATATCTGCTCTGTCGTTCTATATGTTAGTAATTAATAATTGCATATGTCCAAAAGTTGCTTTGGCATGTTACACCTCATTGCACCACCTGCACACATGTAAAAAGACAATCTACGTAAAGTAAACAACTCTAATTGACCAAAGTCACATGACCTGTATACATAAATAATTCTGATTTTAACCAAAAATATGCCACACCATGTAGGAATTGCATTTCAATAAGTTATGGTCTACTTACACACATTATGTTAAGCAAGAAACACATAAAAATGCTAAGTTGTAAATGTGGCATATGGATGACATGTTTTGGAAAAACATACGCAGTTGGCTAAGTGCTATACCCCTAAGTATGAGCCACCTCTAGATCCTTTTGCGGCCCGCGGTGAAACGGGTTTATGATATACTGGCTTCACTGCCGACAGGCCTGATTCCAGTTAGGTGAGAAGAGTATGCTCTCCCGTACTAAAGTTACAAAGGTTCATGTGTTACGCCCGGCACATGAGAATAACATTCTCTAGAATTGTGTTATCTGTGCTGCCACTTAAACATAATGAAAAGACATACCCGGCATATGTCTCGAGTAAAAGATTCTATGTGAAATCACCACAGGAAGGGTGGCAATAAGAAGTATGTATGTCTGAACTACACCGGACATGAAGAAGAAGAACCAAGAAGAAATAAAAAATGAAATTAGGAAATTCTAATAAGAATATAAAAGTAAGATGATGTATCCTGCCTCTAAGCATGCATGTTTCAAATATGCTCTTTAAATTATGCAATTTTGTCTTTTAAGATATGATCCGCCAAAGGTTTGACAATATGACACTATTTTTGTTTTATATGTATCATTAGAACATTTTTTACTCCTGTTATAAATAATATACATGCAGTTTATTTATATAATATGGTGAGCCATGTGGAAAGGTATGATGTCTACTAAGTCACTTGACTTATTCTTAAGTTTGAACCATTTTTCAGAAAAGGAAACAGACCCAGGAGTCCAATTCTAGGCGCAGTGGAAAGGTATTGACCAAGGATCATAGATACTCTAGTCCTGTTATTAGAAAAAGTTGTAAACAGTAGTTTTGAGTCTAAAGATGAGATATACAGATGTAATATATTTATGTTGTGTACTCTGAAATGGATTTTGGCATGGCAATGTAAATTTTGGATCTGGACAATATAATTTGCATAATTTTTTTTAAATTATGCCTTGTGGATTATTCTCAACTCTCATGTAAGAAGTTGGGTAGATTATTCTCAACTCTCATGTAAGAAGTTGGGTTTTTCCCACTGTACCGCACGTTACATGCCCCCACCAGCACCATAGGCAGACAATGCAGGGAGGACGCCAGCTAGGAAGTACTACCGTCCACCAGGGTGGTGTTCGCACCATCATGTCCATCACACAGGAGCAATGGTGGTGAAGAGGACGCTATCCAGGAAACCATTGCAGTGGCGACGACAGTGACGAAGGTGAGAATACCTGCTGAGATCCAGCCGGTAGAAGAGGAGGATCCCTTATCCATGTGTTCATGGTCAGGGAAGGGGAGGAGGTGGGAGATCGAGCAGAGTTCAGATTCCTGGTGGATGAGCATAGCACAGCACCACCGCTGAGGGGAAAGGGTAGCAGTGGCCGAGGACAAGAATGCAGCTCCTCAAAACAAGCTTATTCCAGTCTATTTACGCTTCCATGTGAGAATGGTGTGGTGCATCTCTTTTACTTACAATTTTGTGCACTACTAAACAGATTCAGGGCCATGCTGAAGATATTGGGCCACTGCTTCACCTTTTCCCTTTCAAGTTCTCACTTGTCTACCCATTTTGTCTGCCTCATCCCCCTGATGTCGATAGGGCATAAGACCACCAATACTCAATAGGCCATACACTGATGCAAGCATATAGGGGGATACTATACCAGCAAACATATGAAGCTAATGATTCAATTAAGACCTCTGAATAGAAGATAGCAATGCTTTTTCTAGATTTGTGGTAATATTACCATGCAGTAGAGCTTGGAGGGGATGAGTGTGCATATGCACATTTGGAAAGCCCAAGAAAATCTTTATTCCAAGAGGACTGGTCACATCATAGTTGGATGTTTTGTTTTATCATTAAAAACTGACATGATGTAGTAAATGAGGTCTTGAGAGAAAATACCTTGTGAGTACTTTAAAAAGTCTACAACCAGAAAATGTCTGAAGAAAACCTCTAAGACTTGGCAAAAGTTCAGATCTTGAGGTGCAAGATGTGTTTGGACAAGTCTGAGAAGTGCAGTCCATATTATGCCCGAATGTCATGCTATTAACATATATATGCAGATATATATGGTGTACAATAAAACTTGTATCATTCTTGTTAAGTTTAGAATTATTTAAAAGTACTCCGTTTTTATTCCAAAGATTTAAATTTTCTGGTGATACAGTTTAAGGAACAAGTTACTCCATTTAAGATGGTACAAAGGATAAGCACTCACAATATATTGATGTGAGTCATGGGGGTGTGGGTGTGATGAGCATTAGATTTGCATTTAGGTTCTAGCAAGCTTTCAGGAACTGGGCACTGATTTGTCTTCTGGTTCTATCTTTCATACCTCTGGTTATGGTAATAATTATCACAGTAACATTAACATAGGATAAAGACCAGTGGAAGAGTTGCGTTGACCCAGGGTTTAGGTCTTCAGAATTAGAAGAAAATGATCAAGGGCTTTAGAAGTCTTAGGTTTCACCTAATTAAGGTTGAGCCAATCAGCGCAACTGTATCTATCCCTGTATGACTTGTCCAGGTAATGGATTGGAAAGAAATAAGTATCACAATGAAAAAAAATCTATTAGTAACAGTGACCCAGTAATGTCATTTTAGAACTATGATGTGGTAACATAAAGATGGGATAAAAGCACAATTCTCCAAGTTATTCAAATTAATATGGACCCCCCGTCCGTCCAGCTGTCTGGGACTATGGACCCTACTATATTATATGATTTTATAACTAATGAGATGCTCTGTTATGCTTTATGACTTTCTGCGAAATTCCAATGATGAAATTTCTGTAAGGGGGGAAGATGAAACAACCCCAAAAAAAATTGAACTAGGTAAAACTAGAAATTTGTAGGGACAGTAATATGAATCTTGTAAGTTTGGGGTTAAACAGTAACAAGTCAACTTGTAGAATTTAATCTAGAAGTATTAGATAATTAATGGACAACCAACTGCACTTCAGAACTCTGATGATAATGGGTGAAAAAAAGTCTACAGCTGTTCCTAGTGTGTGCAAATGGCACCAAGGTGCTGCATGGTTGACCAACTGGACTTTTCCGATCCAGACCGTGCCAAGCACTGGCAGTACCTAGCTGCATTAAAAAGGGTATGGCGGCAGCACTAAAATAAGGGAAAATAGAAAAGAAGAAAGCAAAAGCAAAAAATATTAATAACAAAGATAAAACAACAAAACTGAGGCTGCACACATCAAACCAAGGAAACAGCCTCTCTGCATAGCACGGGTAAGGCTGCAATGCATACATCAACCCTTCCCCAGAGCCCACAAGTGGCAGGAACCTCGTGCACTGGGTATGCCCTTTTTTATAAGACAAGAAGACTGAGGGCGAGGGGGAACTACTTGTTTTTTCCTCTTCTCCTTAGCTCCCTTGTAGAAGCTACTACCCAAAACCCTCAAACCATCAAGTTTTGGGAAGGCAAACGGAGGCTCACTTGATGTTTCCCATCCTCACCTAGTAAAAGAACTGAGAAAAAGGCAGCCCAATGCCACGAGAGTTCCCCCACCCCTGGTCTAGGGAGGTTAACTGAACACCGTCATACCTTTGCTTTTTGCAAAGAGCCCATTTCCAGTTTGGTACCTGTGACCTCCAGGTTAACTGAACACCGTCTTACCATTGCACCTAAGTTCCACCTTCTGCACCTTGTAAAAGAAATGCAGGTTTTTCTTTTTTTTTTAGAGAAAAGGAAGAAGAAGAAGTTAATGCCATCTTGAGGTGTCCCATGGTGCCAAAGAAGGCACCAGGGAGTGTAAAGGTATGCCATGGTGAGCAACTTTTTTACATTCTTGCCCAGGGACCATAAACAAATTGGCTCCCACAGTGCCACATTACCTAGGGGATGACTAAAAAATGCTGCAACTGGACATTCTTTGGAACACCATGGACAAAAAAGACAAACCTAACAGAAAATTAAATGCACCAAAAAATTAACTATAATACCATATCAACTCTACAAACTACTCAGCTATGCATTAGAAAATCATCTATGGGATTTTAGTAGGCAGAAAACTGTAGACACCCAAACTATACACTTTTTCTCAACTAGTTGATACATACTAATTGCTAGGGTTTCTTGATTGCACAAGCACAGCCATTATATCTATAAAATAACAAGAGCTCATAAAAGTCAGAATTTTCTTTTCTTATTTTGCCAAACAAAGTCATCATTGTATGTCTATCATTCTACTATTCTAGTGGCCAGTCCAAGACTGAGACAAGGAGATAATACTACACGAGAAGAAAACATACCAGTTACCATTTACTTGAGCTTGGACAAGTGTGCAAAGATGTAGTCCAGAACCAGTGACATCAACTTTCAAAGGTTCCACATTCTTTTCACCAGGAACACCACTCCATCCAAGAGGAATAATGGATGTTGCTGTTTGTATAACAGGAGACTCTACAATGTGGCCAAGTTCCACACTACCAGCAGCAGCAAGATCAAGCCACTGCTGTAGGTGTGGAAACTGTGAAAGTTGCTCCGCTCCAAGGAAAGGAGAGACATTACTGGACATGCAAAGGTCGTATATTCTGCAACCAAGGGGAAAAGGAGACATATAACAGAAATACTCGGGATTTTAATTCATTAAAAAAGAAAATCTATGAACCACAACAACCATAAATTGTTGTATAATATTTAAGTATATATAAGACTTGTTCATGTAAGTGCACAGATAAAAAGCTTAAGGAAGTAGACGTGTATCAACTTGCTACTTTAGAAATCTGAGTATCCTATGAGATCAAAAGGGTTTAAGTTAGCCATGAGAGCAAACGTGTATCAACCACACAATCAAAATATGAGTATCCTATGAGATGAAAAGGGTCCAGGTCAAACATGAGTTTTGATTTTGAAAATACATGCGATCGCAGAAGTCTATTTAAAATCAGGTACAAAAGCGCATCAATAGAACAAATAGAGAATTCCTTGCAAATAGAATCACGTTGAAAAAAATTGAAATTAAGAATAACAGATCGCCAACCCTACTGACTCAAACCAAGATGGTGAAGGATACTCTGATATGCTATCAATTGAAATTAGTTCTCAAAGTAAACATGGATGGAGACTAGCAAAGCATGAAAACCATGTCTTGCTAATAAAGGAGCCTGAGTCCCTAAACACAAATGCAGGTACACAGAGGTCCATTATGAAAGAGTAAAATTGGCACCTACTAATTCCCTTTTACGTGATTTGCATTTTTACGCAGCATACAACAGCTATACTTCCCTTTCAGAAAATAAATAAATAAGTTTTTGTCAACAATTAAAAAATATATATATATTCTGGCACAGACATCAAACTTGTATCAGAGGTACAAAAACAAAATTGATTAGTGCCAAATCTGTCTGAAGATTGAAGAACCAGGGTATATTTTATTATGGTCTGAAAGACAATTTTTCTTGAGAAAAAAAACACTACTAGAAAGCGAAGTCTATAAACCATATATTCAAGTACACATAGCCCACTTTTAAAAGTATATAAAATTATAAATCATATCTGATAATTAGTCCTTTACTCCCTCTTAGATGATTTTCCAACTTTGTGCAGCATACAACCACTAATTCCCACTCAGGAAAAGAGTAAATATTTTTCTGCAAACACTTGGGAAGAAAATGAATTGTGTGACATGTATACCAAGTTTTCAGCAAAGTTTTCTTTCCAAAAAAAAAAAAAATGGATACCAAGTTTTCAGCAAAGCTTGAGAAACACATATACACAGTTAATTACTGTTATACCTGACTAAAGATTGTAGAACCAGGGTTGGCTATAATAATTATAAGCTCCTTCAAAGGAGAATTCATTTCACTCTTTCTTTTTTTTCCTACCTTGTTAGGAATGATTATCAACAGAACTGGAGAAGAATTAATCTTAGTCTTTATGCATTCTAGAAAAGTTGCTGCATCATATTTGTCTAGAACATCAGACTGACCATGACAGAAACATGGCTCAATGTGGTCCAACAACGGGCGAGCATAGGCCATGTGGGATGGTCTTTGAGACTCTCAATAACCATCATCCTCTTCCATGATCAAATTGCTACTGGAGCTTCATGAAAAAGGTAAAACAGAAGAACAAGGCAACAGGTAAACAATAGGCAGGAATCATACTGGTCAACCATGTTTGCACTGGTCGACTACACACTAGACAGTCATACCTGAACTACCATGTTCAATTATTCCAGCCCGTCATTCCTATGGTGAAAGTATCAGTTATATCATACTGGTATCAGCTGATACATATTGCTATCAGTCCGAACTGGTACGATACGGGGGTGGAACCGGTACAGCATTTCAAATTTAAAAAAATATTAAAAGAATGGTACTGGCCAGTACCGGCCAAACAGGCCAGTAATGGCCCAGTACCGGGTCCGGGCCAGTACCATGTGAGTGGGGTTTAGAAACCCCCTCTTGCGCCAGATTGGTACCGGACTGAAACCAGCCGAACTTTCAGCTACCTTTGCGAGGCACCCCTGCACTGCCTTGTCAACATGCAAAAATTCCACATACTCGGTCACCCTTTCAGTGATCTAGTCTAAATGCCAGAAGGTGACAAGGTTGCCGACTGCCCCAGCCACAGCACAGAATAGACACAGATAGCCTACATTCACTTATCAACTATTAAACTCAACTTGGCTTCTGCCACATCATCCTAACAGGAACATTGGTGCCCTGGTAGGGAACAAGGAAAATGAGGATTAGTCAAACCATACAGTCTAGTATCACCATCCTATCCTAAGACTTGACCACATGTCCACCTAAGTGAAAGATAGCTCACAGTCCCGCTAGTCAGAAAATGCTTGAGATCTGGACTCTAGTCTTCCAGAAATGTACAGCACTAGACGTGATTTAAACAGCAAATTGGCTGAGTCTGGTCTCTTGATCCCAAGATGCCCACAAAAAGGGGACCACTAGTGTGTAGTGACACTCAGCCAATATGAATAAATAACACAATTGACTCTATCTCGTGATAAGTCACTAAGCTTAAACCCAAACATAATCATGAAAGGATGCATAGCTCACACCTCGTTAGCGATAAAAACAACTTTACTTTCCTTTAGCTTTCAGTTTGGCTTGATGAGATTTATTTAACTCAATATTGGAACATGCCTTACCTGCGGGATCAAGAGGTTGTACCATATGTGTAACACTCCATATAAGAATATGTTAAATATAGATTAAATCAGTAGATTACCAACAACACAGGCTAGCCATTTTTCAGAGCTCGAGTTGGAAAAAAACTCTAAAGTTAAACGTGCTTAGTTAGGAGAAATCCCAGGATGGGTGACATTCCTAGTAAGTCTACCAACTAGCACAGTTGTTGGACCAATTAGCTGACTAGGTCGTTACAATATGCCACCCTGAATTATGTGTTAATCCTCTAGTTAACATAATTCTTACTTAATCACCAAGTGAATCCCATAAATAGAAGCAATAAAAGAAACATGGAAAGGATATTTAAGTATGATTGTAACCAATTCTACAAAAGAATAGAATTAAACATTTATTTATGTAAAAGAAGAAATATCAAATTTGTAAGAGGAAATAAAAACAATATGGAGTGAAGGGACTAATAATATAAAAAGAGTAGCTAAAAAGATCTTAGGTGATCTAAAAGTGCAAATACCTCCAGAAGAGAGAGAGTGGCATGATTTGCCAACCGTCAAGATCTTTTCAAGTCTTTGCAAATGTGTATTTGCATTGTATTTATTATTATATGTTAGTTCAACCATATTGGCAAGCTAAATGCATACTAAGAAATGTAAGATTATTATGATCTTTAGCTGCTATTCTTCATCTCCCAACAATCTCTTTCTTCAACCTTTTAAGATACCATAAAAAACTTATATGACATTTCTTGCTTACTGATGGAGTAACTATTAAAAAAGGGATGCAAATACTTTAAAATGTGCCAGAAGAATGAAAATGATTGAACTTCAAGGGAATATAAAACTACAACGAAGAATACTAAGAAAATAGTTACCGAATTAAGTTGAAGGCTTTTGAACAATTATATCATAAACTAGGAATTCAAGAAAGTGAAAAGGGCATATTTAAACTTCCTAAACTAAGGTAAAAATGAGTAAGGATTTAGATTATGTTAGATGTATTAAGAATAAGAATCATATTGTACTACTAAAATTTTGGAATTAAGATGAGATGGTGCACTTATTTTAAGAAATTTGTTAAATAGAGATCACATAAGAAACCTTTCTCTTGAGGAAGCCAGTTAACATGGTTTGTCATATCATACTTTAGCATGGTTTGTCATATCATACTTGCTTAGGCCAACTCACATGAGTTGACTCGTATCTAGGTGATCTCAAGTTGCTAAGTTGCTAAGGATTGGCGAGTCACACTTGGGTCAGTTGGAGATCACTCTGACTCATGCCAAATCGCGCGATATGGACTTGAGCCGTTGTGATTCAGCGCGAGTCGGTCGCAACCCGGCTTGAATCACTGCGATCCGGCCTGATAAGCAGCGATCCGATATGAAATGCTGCTAAGACGTTAGGTTTCAGTGTGTTGCGTTGCTATTCATGGATGGCAATATCGGCTGATACGTATCGAGGAGATACCCCGATGCCACTCCTTATAGTTTTAAAAAAAAAAAAATATATATATATATATATATATATATATATATTTTTTTATTATTGGCTGGTATCATAGATGGCAGTACCAGTATCGATACCAATATAGGTACATATTGGCCGGTACCGGCCCATTATCAGTCGGTATCGATCGATACCCATTTACAGGTATCATACTAGACCGGACAGATATCGATACGTATCAGCCGATATGTATTGATATTGGCCAATATTACCAACCATGGCCAGTACCAAGCCAAAATAGGCCAATACCAAGCTGATATACCATATACCAATACCGATATGTATCAATATTGGTACCCAACGATACCGACACCGAGATTGCCATCCTTGTTGCTATTCGCACAGAATGCAGTAGTCACAGCCTACGAACCCTCCCCCCTACCTCTTTTTTGTGGTTTTTTGGTGAAGCTATTGGAATGAAGGTCTTCGAGGTTGTCTTCATCAAGGAGAAGGTGATGCCACCCCTTTGCAGCCGATTCCATCTCATGGTTGGTGTTCTACCCGAACCCTAAGGATTTTATATAGATCTCTTTTTTTTAGGTTTAATCTTCCCTAGGTTGTTAAAAGACGAAAAATACCATGATCTATCATTTGTCTTCCATTTCAACAAATAAAAAGTTGGATTTCATCAAATGTAGGGAAGATTATGGCTTTTAGGGAAGCAATTTAAAATTATAGAAAAATTAAAATAATTTAAAAATAAATAAACTAACATTTGATGACGATAGATATATTATATCTACTTCATTTCATAAAATCCTACCTCAAATCAAAGCACGTTGATTTTTTTCTTTTTCTTTTTCTAATGGGGAATTGGTTAAGGCTCAAGGCAAGACACCCAGTGACATAAGTTTGGGTCTTAGTGGGGCCATTTACCTATATTGCCTTTTTACACCACTTGCAACAGTAAATCTTGGGTGGCAAGGGGGAATACCACCAGTTCAACCCCCTGGACAGGGTGGTAGGAATCAAACACAACCTCTTAGGCTACCACTCCCAAGTGAAAGTAGCATTACAAACTCTCCCACTCCCTGCCCCAATACGTATTTTGATATTAAAAATAGAAAATAATTTGTAAATTAGTCAAGAAATACCAATGTAGGCATGAGACATTTAGAATTTCTGTCTTTATATCTCGTTATGGAGCAGAGTAGGACTAAATATTGGGAGAGAACAAATTAGATCTCAGAGGGTTCACTTTGAGGGGGAAGGGTATCATCATGATGGATCATCAGGGGCTGGTAGATCATCAGGTGGTGATAGAAGCTCCTCCAGGAAGGACCACCAATGGTGTAGAAATATATAGACCTACTTCACTATTGGTCCAACTAAAAGTCGGCCACAAAAGCACAAGTCAGACATTCTTGTTGAGAAGGCAGACCCGTACATGTATCCTAGGGAGTACAGAAAATAGACAAGGGTTGATGATGCATATAAGAAGAAGGGCATAAGGTAATACCGTGCGGAAGGGCCGTTGCAAGATTTTGGCATCATGCAAACATCTCCTTCAATGCAATAAATAGCCTACATTATACGAGCATGATCCATAAAGCACAAGCTCAAGGATTACATATCAAGTCCCCCACTCCAAAAGAACTATTAGGAAAATATCTTGATGATGAGGTTCAAGAGATCGAGCAGTAGATTGGTTCATTCAAGACGAAGTGGGAGAAGTAAAGAGTGACTTTAATATGTGATGGTTGGTCAGGGACCACCGATTTCCTTGTATACTATAACAAACGAGCATTATATCATAAGTATGTGGATGCATCAGATAAGATACACAGCCATGAATACATTTTGGACCAGATAGATAGCATTGTATAAGAAATTGAGGACAAGTATATCGTCCAAGTGACAGATAATGGTTCGACATACAAAAATCCAAGAGAGGAGTTTATTCTTCACAGGCCTCATTTGTTATGGACCCCATATATAGCCCGTTATGTAAACATGATGATAAAGGACATTAGACAACTAGAAGTGTCAATAAGGTCATCAATCATGCACAGACAAGGATGGCAGTACCAGTATCGGTACCGATATCGGAAGGTACCGATACCGATACATACAAATATCGGTATCGGCCGTATCAGCCAGTATCAGCTGGTTACGGGTCCATTTTGGCTCAATACCAGGCCAGTATCGGCCGGCACCGGTCCACTCAGTATGGTATCGGTACCCACCAATACTGCCAACCATGTATACAGAAGATTACAAGATATATCTATGGTTAAGAATGATGAGGGATCATGTACATGGTGAGTTGTTGGGGCCTAGCATCACTAAATTTACCACCAATTTCATTGTCTTCAAGAGTATGTTGAAGCATGAAGTAGGCATGAAATAGATGTTCAGGAGTGGCAAATGGATGTAGTCTTCCTTTGCTTCGTCAAAAAGGGAAAAACTTGTTGAGGATTTGGTGAACACACTCAGTGATTTAAAAGTCAGTTGCCTCGCCAACTTGGTCTGCCTAGGCGGTTTACACCCTATTCCTGCCTAAGCAGAAACCAACTCGTCTTCTTTTATGATATTTTAGTTGGACATCTTCACCTTTTGTTAAAAGACCTTTATACTCCTACAATAACTCATACATGGCTTCGAAAATTGTCCTTTGTACAAATACACTTCTTTCATGTGGCATACCCATAAAGGCCACGATGAAAGGTTTGCTTTGTCTTCACCTAGGACATAACTCTTTGTCTGTCCTACTATAGCAACTAGCAGGGCTGCAGCTATATAGAGTCTTCCCTCCTCTATAGAAACTGCAATCAACAACAGTCATGGGGCTTCAAACATAATCCCGCATCTATAGATATTGGCATAGCAGCTTTGTGTTCTATACTATATTATTCTTCAAATAGTTATTGACTTGCAGTAAATTAAGATTTATAATTGAATTGGATATTTTATTATCTTATGATGCGTTTATAAGTAAATATGAGATGTCTAAGTCGATGGCATTATCAATTAATAGAGAGTACATATAAAAACTTCAAAAAAAAAGTCTGAAAAATTAGTTGGCTCAGAATTGAGGTTGCTGCCTCGCCGCCTAGGCAATAACGGGGTTGGCCAACTCGTTCCGCCTAGGTGTTTTTAAAACATTGAACACACCAGATATGGCAGAAGGTCAAACTTCTAGTGCAATTTATTGAGCCATTGTATGAGGTATTATGCTGCATTGATGGAGACCGAACACCAACGTTAGAGTTGGTGTATGCAAAACTAGGGTCTGCAAATAAGAAGATGCATACCATTTCAAAAAAATATTCTGAGTTATACTTAAAGATTGTGGAAGATAGGTAGGATTATTAGATGGGCTGAAAGTTACACATGGCAAGCGAAAGTTCACATTCCATGCCTACTTTCTTACATTGCCTTAATTATTTCAGATGCCTAATTGATGCAACACCTTTGCTTATAATGCATCATATTATCTCCATCCAACATTCAAGTACCTACACGAGTTAGCGTACAATGATGACTTGATTGTGGCTGTTATAATGGTGGTCAATCAGTTAGAGGATAAACCTGAAGGAGCAGCACATGCACCTAATGAAAATTTGATAATTTTTTGGATTGGCAAGGCAACAACAGGTCATGCTGAGCTTGAGTTTGATGAGGAGGTGGATCCTAATGAGCCCCCTCATCCTAACACCTTCTTGGCAGCCGAAGTATCAGCAGCAACAGTACAGAGGGGAGATGGTGGTAGTGAAAATGATGCTGGACATTCCCAAGCTCAAGAGCAAGAATAGGATGATGATGAGGTTGACTTAGAGGGGAGATCATTGTAGGTCAATATGCATCCAAAGATAGGAGCAAAGTTCTTAGAGATGATGATGATACAAAGTGGAAGAGTCTAATGCAGGGTCCTCCAGCTTCATCTCAGCATGCACGCCCTCTAGCTACACCTCAACCTCCACGTCATCCAACTGCACCGTAACCTAGCAGGACCTCAGCCTCCACATCGTCCATCTGCATCTCACCCTGCGTCAGTGCAGCTGTACAGCCTTCAAGTCAGACTTAATGTCATTCAAGTTCCATTGTTGTAGCATGTCTCTCGGCTAGTGTAACTCAAAAGCAAGGAAAAAATAAAGGATTAGCTTTACAAGTAGAAAAAAAGGAATGGATTAGCATGAAGTCTAATATGTCAAATATGTTAGGAGGATCTAAAAAGAGTAAGAAGAAAGTTCCATATGATCCACTTGACATTGCAGACTCTGAGACATTAGATCCTAATACAGAAACAAAGATGTCACCTTTTGAGATTAAAATGTCAGAGAGTGGAAATGATTCATCGAGTTCAAGTAGCACACATGATAGGGTTCAGTGGATGGTAATGGTGATAATGGTGGTGGCAACAACGGCGGCGGCGATGGTAGTCATGGTGGTAATGGAGGTGGCATGACTGTTACTAAGGAGCAGCACTTCACACATGCTACTTAAGATACTAACTATGGTTCTCGTCAAAGAATGGAGGCGCTACCTCGAGGTCTGGCAAAAGTTTTATATCGTAAGAAGGGACACTAAGAAGATGAACCTGACAGGATATACATTGACTTGTCATCAAATGATGAGCTTATTATGATCTAGAGCCTAGCACCATAATATGAGTACAGATTGCACCACATTTAGAGAGAGCTTGACAAGAGGAGCATGTAGGATGATAGAAGCTCCTCTGTGGACGTTATAGTTCTAACGCATCAAATTCTTATGTACGGCCACAAATAGGATATATGATTAAATCTTATGGCTATGGTGATGATCATTCAGTCTTAGGCTATCAGTAGTCCATAGACATTCCACATAGATACTCTACTTCATGTGCATATTTGTATGGTAGTTATGGTTATGGTTATGGTGTAGCTTATGTTCCACAAGTATCATCGCAACCAATGGTATATACACTAAATTCAGATGCATATCAATAATCTTTTATAGATTACAAGTAGAGATATATCTCCTACATGACTTGGAGCCAATATCAGGCATATATGTTGTCCACATACTAGGTTCAGCTGGTAGGAGATGCTCCAATAACCACATATGAGACATCCACTCAGTATGTATATTGGGGCCATTATTGGTATTTGATTCTTTACTATGATTAGACAGTTGTAGTAGTAAACTTGAATTCATCATCATGTTCTTAAATAATTACATTAATTCCTCTTTTGCTGTGCAAGCGATGTCATCTAGTATAAGATCATGGGTACATAGTCCTAAGAGATTGACGGTTCTACTGTCTTTACTGCAAACATCTTGTTTTCGTAAATAATCTTGTTAGGATATGTAAAGACAGCATCCCATGCCATTTAGTACCTGCTAATGCATGTACGCAGTTTCATAGGCTGCTGCATCAGAAGCAAGGATCTAGCACACTAAGTACACAATCGACCGCCAGGCCAGCTATATCGTCCAGTCATCTATTGTTATTTACATCAGTAGGAGGATCTAGGATGGAGCTCGTCGATGTTATACGAGCAATTTTTTTAGAGTTTGATGTTCCATCTACTGTTGTATACTCACCATCATTTGTTGACATGGTCAGATCCGATTAGATGCAGCCACATGTCCCACCTCCCACCCAAATTTAGTTAGATTTTGGTAGAGCAGACGGAGGATCTTTTCTTTCGTCCATGAGTTTGATAAGGATGATTAAGTCTGATGTACTAAATATCTCTCATCTTTTTGTTATGTCTGATATTTATGAGATTATTATCTATGGTGTACTACTTTCTTTGAAAATTGAGATTATGAAGAATGAGTATTTATGAATTATGAGTACATTCCTCTCAATTGGTATCCTATTTTACATTTTTTTACAAATTTATGTTAATTAACTTCTCTTAAATGTGGTTTATAATCATTAACAGTAATAAAGGATGTGAGATAATTACTCAAAATAATGAAAGACCTAAAAAAATGCATGAATCGGCCTAAATCAGCCCAACTCTTACGAGTCGGACCGAGTCGGTCCAGGTCAGATCTGATCCAACTTTTATCTAGCCGGATCCGATCCCAACCAAATCACCGAGTTAGTGAACATTGCCAATTAGTTAGTTAGGTTAAAAAATTAGCAATATCTTCCTCAGATTAGGATCTTAGAAGCAGAGGATGCTTTAAGAAACACAAGAGTAATTAAGGCCCTAGGACCATATAAGTAACAACATGCCTATTGAAGTTTGTGAGATGTATAGGTGATGTTGGCATAATGTAGCCAACAAAGCTTTTTTATATTTTGAAAGAGAGAAGAATGTTGGACTTAACAGGGTTCCTTTCTTAGAAACAAAGGGAATATAAAAAAAAAAAAATGTAATACTTATTGTTGTATTAAACTTACGAATCATAGTATGAACTTTTGGAAGAGGAGTAATTAAAATGTGTCCAAGGCTTGTAAAGTTTCAAATTTTCAGCTTGCTTTCATGCCAAATAGACCTACCTTATCAGTTAAGGCAATCGGTAGAGATGTATAGAGAAACAACGAAAGTTACAATTATTTTCATCCTTCTAGAAAAGGCCTATGATTGAGCACCAATAGAGTTGGTTGGCAAGCTTTAGAGAATATAAAAAAAAGTCCCTATATGTTATATCAATGTGGTCAAGGATATGTATGAGAGGGCTTCTACTAGTGCAAGAACAATCGTTGGGAAACTTCCAAGTTGCTAGTTAGCATAAGCTTATGTCAAGCATCAACACTTAATCCAAACATCTTCACTTTAGTTATAGATGGAGTGACAAAACATTACATAGTGGTATGCTTTGGAGGATGTTATTTGCAAATACTGTATTAATCGATAAGAATACATAAGACTTTGATGATAAGCTAGACAATGGGCGTACTTTAGTATTTCAAGGTCTTAAAATTAGTCGAATGAAATCAAAATAAAATGAAATTTTAGTAACACGAGGGTAGACCAACAGTGTTTGGCTATAATTAACAGTCAAGTTATACCTAAAATAACAAATTCTATTACTTAGGTTTTATCATTCAAGAGAATGGGGAGATCAAAGAGGATGTCGCATATGCGGTTAAGGCAGATTGGTTGAAGTGGAGAAGTGTGTCTAGAGTATGATATGATCCACAAGTCCTTTGAAGCTCAAAGGAACGTTTCATAAGACCACTATAAGGCACGCTATTTATGGGATTGAGTGTCATCTAGTAAGGAAAAAATACATACAAACATGAGCATAGTAGAGATAAGCATGTTGAGGTGGATTAAAAAACACTAGAAAGGATAAGACTCAGAATGAATGTGTATATAGAGATATAGATGTAGCTTTACTTAACATTTAAGCTTAGAAAAAATAGCCTTAAAAGGTTACATCACATGCACCATTGCCGAAGTTTGGCGCCACTACGAAGATCAAGGATGGCAGTCTCAATACTGGTCTTGGTATCGGTCAGTACCGATACCGATACGTACCAGTATCAGTGGTATCGGATTGGTATCGCCCGTTACCGGCCGATACTTTTGGTGGTATCAGATTGGTATCAGCCTGGTAGTGGCTGGTATCAGCCGGTACAGGCCAGCTTCAGTCCAGTACCAGCCGATACAAGGTTTTTTTTTATTTAATGACTGGTATTAAGGTACCCTCCGTATCGGTATCAAGACCGGTACCGACTGATACCGATACGTATCGGCCGATGCTACCAGCCATGAAGATGTGATCAAAATTCAAGTGTACGACAACAAAGGTATTACAGAGTAAGAAAGAACTTGAATTTCCTAGATTTAATGGCAAATAGATCATCTCATCCCAAAAAAAACTGCAAATAGATCATCAAATAGGTTAAAGTGGCAAGAAAAGATAACCATAGCCAACTTTAAATTAATGGGATAAAGCTTTGTTGTTGCCGTTGATGATGATGATGAAGAACTAATTTTATAAGTAGGGTTTAAAGGACTTGTTTTAGACATATAGCCAGCTTTAATCTCATCAATTAACTCCCAAGGCACCATTGTTGATTAAGACATGTTCATATGACGAAGTAAATCAGACTTTATTATATTGAAATGAAGGAACTAATTAATCAGAAATCATTACAGACAAGAAGTACTAGTAGGGTTTAACGTTTTGAATCTAGGGTTCGTAGATTCACATTGGACGTGCTGAGATTCATCAATCCCTCCCATTTTCATCTTCAAATGACAAAGAAATGTTGCACTGCACGAACATGGACCAGCTGGAAAGCCTTCATTTACCACCCTTGAGAGGGAGACGGGGAGAGACAGAAGGGAGGGGGGAGGAACTGAGCCAGCCCAGGGAGGCAGTTCTCAAAAGGGAAGCCTACATCTGTTCTCAAAAGGGAAACACCCCTGGGGGGGGTGTTCACAAGTGGAAGCCTACATCTGTTCTCCCCTGTTGGGCCTCCCACTTTGCAAGGGGGAACCTGTCTGTTCCCCACTACTGGGCCCCCTAGTAGGCCTAAAGGTCAGCCCACTGAGGATTCCCATGGCTCAATAGGAATCCAGTAGCCAGGCCCAAAAATAGCCATCAGGAGCTTGTTTAAGGCCCACAAGCTCTTTTTTTTTCCAATAAAACCCACAAGAAGAACAATTTCTTTTTGACTGTTGATTCCGAAAAGTTAGCCATTTACTTTCACCAATTCAAACTAAACCAAACTTTCAGGTAGTTACAGCTATCAATATTCCCTTCATCAAATTCACTGCTATTGACAATGAAAAGAATACAATGATTCCATTTCATTCATAAAACCCTAATCAACCTAAAGACTAAACTAACCCTGGTAAATAAAACAACCTACATATATCCTTATACTAAGAATAATGGAAATAAACCTAGTACATCAAAACTAATAAGATAAAATAAAATGGTGATCAGCAGCCAATTTAGCATGATCTCCATGCGATTGTCCATAACATAGTCATAACATGTGCATCACGGCCTCCACATGCATCCATCTTGATCGTCAAACAATCTTCCCAGTCCGCGTCACTTGGTATTGACAGCTTTTGGACAAGAACATTCATCGACGAGGAATCAGGTACAAAGTGGATCTTTACCAAGTCTGATCCGCTTGCCCTACCAAATGGCAGCAGCAACCATGCCTACCAGTAACAGCAACTGCAGCAGAAACAGCAACGCTTTCCTCCTCCACTTCTTTTCTTTGCCCTTTTATTTCTAACTCCCTCTTTCTTGCTCTTAGTCCCTCCCCTTTTCTTTCTTTTTCTGTTCCTTTCTGGGCCAATTATCCGTCCAGCCACCGTACAACACCTTACACTGAACCTGCCTGCTAATTTAAATCAATGGTTGGAATTGCTGGGGTGGCCTTCCTTCTCAAACTCTCAAAGAGAGCCTCAATTTTGGGAAAAAGAGGTCAGAGAAAACATGTGGAGAGAAAATGCGAACGAAACAAACGATGGAGAAACATTAAACTTGTATGACTTTCAGTGTATAAAATTGGAATAAGCAATGCAACTGAAGAAAGAGACAGCTCTTAATATTTTTTTCCTCCTAGGTTTTTCCTAAGAGATATGAGAATTGTGTTCCAAATACAGCTTTAGTAGATCTTTTCACATAAATATGACAATACTCACTTTTGAAAACGTGATCTATATGACTTCATTGAGTGTGACTGAAATCGCTCCCTCAATTCCGAAAGCACAGACCTTACCTGCAAATGCCTTTGCCATCACAAAGCAACCAACATGAGTGCTTAAGGTAAGCTACTGTAAATTTTTAGAATCAGACGCTCTATTTCAAAATATTACTTCAACAGTTCAACTAAATATAGTAAATGAGTAACAATGAAGTTCATACCGACGTCAGTTTTGAATATTCTGAATCGGACAGGAAGTCTACCGAAGAATTCCCGAGGAGATAAAGCTGATAAGCATAACAAACAGACCTTTTCTCAGATTCAGTTCCAAGAAGAATACAAATAGGAAAATTGACGAAAAAAATTAAATGACATGACCCAACAGGACTTTGTACAATAAAGAGCAAGAAATAAAATGAAGACCACCACAAGCAAGACGTACAATGATAACAACATTGACATTAGGAAGGACCTACATAGAAGGTCATTGAGGGCAACAAGGCAATCATGCAGGCACAGATGCTCCACAGATGAACTAGAATCATGAACATCTGGAATTCCAAGTGTCCTGTATATTGCCAAGCAGACCCATTATAAGAGAAGAGGAGCAAAATCGAATACCCTGCCTCTGATGCGGATAATGATCCTGAATACAGAGCGTAAAGAAGAGTGTTTCTTTTACATAGAAAATCCCGTTCATATCATGTAATAACCTGAAACCTCAACCATATTACCACAGATTTCTGAATAGCTACCTTAACCGTGCCTGAACTAAATCTTAGTGAGCCTGGTTTGAAGGTGCTGAGATATAGGCCCTTAAGCCACCCCTATTTGGTGGCCAAATAGGACAAGGTGGCTTGCCATTAGGATTTGGGTCTTCAAGTGCGGCCTAATAGCATGCCATCTGGGGCCAGCTGGCAGCACAGAGAGAGGGAGAGATAGCAGCTATAGACTTGTATATAACATTTCCTTCATCCTCTCTTGAGCAAGAGAAGGCAACCAGCAGCACAGATAGCAGCTGTAGGCATGGATGGCAGTACCGGTACCGGTACTGGCTGGTACGACCGGTACGGACTTAAAGGGGCCCAAAAAAATTAGAAAAAAAGAAAAAATCTGAAAAATTCAGAAAAATTCAGAAAAAATGTAAACAATTAATTAGCTATGTGTTGGGTGTGATAACAGTGGGTTAAAACAAAGTAGTACACATAACGCATACAAAATGACTATTTTCATACAAATTAAACATGAAAAATATTATGTTAATCTACTAAATATTTACAACAATGCAAAATATTAACGAAATCAAACGATCCTTACCTATGAAAAACATAAGTGAGTCCCTTAATATGGATAATAACCAGTAGATCTTTCTGATTCATCATCTGGTTGCTGTTGCTGGTATCCATAATAAGGTTGCATATGTTCCCTATATTCACCATAACTAAACAATGATGCAGCCAAGTCGTGCATCCCTCTTTGAATCCCTCTTGGAGTATATGCTTGTTGACTTGATGAAATTCCAGAATCATGGTGCAAAGAAGTAGCATGAGGATAAGAAGAAGACCCTGACCCATACTACTGGGTGGAATCGGTGGATGGAATTGAAAGCCTTCATCCTCTACTTGATCGCCCCAGCTATACATGCCTGCTTCTTGTTGGCCACCTCCATAACTTGACTGCTGTCCATGCTGACTTTGTGAATCATAATCTACTTGACTTTCATGTTGTCCTCTTCCTGTGTCAATATGTAAGGAGAAAGGTGCATACACTCCGCCCCCGGTAGTAGCACCTGCAACTGCACCACCATCATCACTAGGAGACTCTGTCCCATCATCATCCTCATCTTGATCATAATCAACAATTAACTTTCTTTTGACATTATTTTATTTTTTCTTTTGTGATGCCTATTTTTGCTAACTTTCTTTTCTTTCTAAATCCTTTTGCAAGTTCAATCGATTCAATACTCCTTTTCCTCGTGGTGTACGCCTCACATAAATTTGCTTCATCTCATCAATGGCAGGATCGTCTCTGGCAGCCAAATTAGTCCTCTCCAATGTAGATGTACTCCTTTTCAAGAAGGATGGTGGCCCAACCATTCTAAGAGTGACTGGCCTACTATCTGATTCTGAGTGTCTAGCAGGCTCAAGCTCAGTATCAGGTGCAAATAAAGGCACATGCTCAGTCTGACTCTGATGCTCATGTGAAGGAGGAGGTGAATTTTCTTTTTGCCTTTTCGAGGTTCTTAATTCTGGATCTCTAGCAACAGCTCCATCTAGTATGCCTTCTGCCCATTCTGTATCATCAGGATCAAAAACTGGCTCATCGACAGTTGCTCGTGTCTCAACCCAAGTCTGCAAGGGATTATCATCATCAAATAACTCTTCCACATCAATTTGGCCAACAACATCTTCTGCGTGTCCTGCAGCTCGTTTCTCCCTCAATTGTTGTCTCAACCGGATGTTTTTGATCCTCAATCTCATATTGTAATGGCAGTACACCAATTTGTCCAATCGTTCAGCCTTTAACCGGTTACGAATTTTTGAGTGTATAAGGCTGAACATGCTCTAGTTTCTTTTACATTGGCTTGCCGACGTCGTCTGACTCAAAACCCTCACTGCAACGGAAGCCAATGGATTATAACACCTATCTCTGTTGTACACCATTATCCACCACTCAGTTGTGCCATCATTAAGAGAAACCAAAAAATTAATCAATGTATATTCTCGTTTCATATGCACATATGACAACAATGCAATGACTAAGTATACCTGGGCTCACTTTCTCTACGGCAATTTGCACAGAGTCTTCATTATATGTCTCCAGCCTTAGCCTATAAGCCTCCATCTACAAAGATGGAATTAACAATTAATAGAATTCATAGGCTCTTCAAATTACAAGTAATTTGATAAATCTTAAAGTAAGATCTTCACTAAGTATACTTGTCTCTCTGCCTCAATCTTATCTTCTATTGTCCTCGACAAACGTGCAATCACATTTAGTGTGCCTTGAATCACCTCTCCATCAATATGCACTTGACGACTGTACATTACTCGAGGATTTAAAAAATAACCTGTATTTAAGTGAAAAATTACTAATGTCAATTTAATAAATAATCTCCCATGTAACAGTATAAGACTTCACTTACCAGCTGCATGCAAGTCGTGGTGTAATGTGCTTTCCCATCTAACATCAATAAGGTCCCACCACTTCATATAAGTGTTGGGAAATGCGTTCTTGATGTGCACCTTAGCAATGTCAATTGCCTCGTACAAATATCCCATGTAATTCTTATCATCCCCATCCACCAATTTTAACACATGTACGAGAGGTTCCACCAACTTCAGATAAGTCTCCATATTACTCCAAAAATTTTTATTCTCTATGATTTTTCTCACTTCCAAATGTTCAGATTTAGATTCATTGGAGGTGGTCCGCATATACTCCAAGAACTCCTTATTAAACATAAAATCATTGATCTCATTCTTGACTTTGTGCAAAGATTCTAAAGAAATAAAATTAGATGCAAATCGTGTAGGCCCCGCACGGATGAGATCTCGACCTCCAGATGCTTTTTCTCTGAACATATTCAAGATCCTGGGATGACCATAAATAAATTGGATAATTCTTTGGGCTCTCTTTATTGTCTTGCTGATAGTCGGATCCTTACCAATGTCTTCAAACATCAAGTCCAGACTATGCGCTGCACATGGGTCCCAATAAAGGTGTTTGCACTTGTCCATTAACTTCTTCCCTGCAGCTTTATAACTTGGTTCATTATCGGTGACCACCTGGACAACATTTTCCTCTCCAATTTCCTGCACCATCTGATCCATCAAACCAAATAAATATTTTGCATTCTTTGAATAGTTTGATGCATCAACAGATTTCATAAAAATTGTCCCTTCTGTGTAATAAACAAGAAAATTAATCCTGGACTTCTTCGTGATACCAGTCCAGCCATCGCACATAATTGTGCATCCTCTCTCCTTCCATACTGCCTTAAAACTTTCAACCCACTGTTGAAGTTCCTCGTATTCTCCATCAAGCCCCCGTCCATATATGTCTCGACGTGTAGGGGCTTTGAACCCACGACCATGATCTGCTATCGCATCAATCATAGGCTGAAAATAAGGAGACTGAGCAGCATGTGAGGGAACACCTACATGCAAAAACCATTTGCAGATGCTTTTAAAAGTATGTCCTACCGCTTCAGCTGACTTTTTTACTCCGCTCATTGCTTGCTTAATTTTTGGCTGAGTAGAACTCTGTCTTCTAAAAAGATAACTGTCCATAGGACCCACTTGGCCTGTAGGTTGACTTGTACCTCTTATTGATGGTCCATCACCTCTCATTCGGGCTTCGTCTTCTTGTTGATGCCACAAACTCTCTCTTCTAGCTGCAACCATCGCAGGATCATCATCATCATCATCATCACTAGAATCTACAATTTGTTCAGCCCTTTGCCTCTCACGTATAGAAATGTCACTGGCCGCAGTATACATCCCTTTGCCTTTTGTATTATGTCTACCTGAAATTTCGCCTTGGAGTTCAACCTCATCTTCATTCTTTTGTTCTTTTTGTGCTTTTCGGCCACGCAACAATTCACGCATCTCGTTGGCAACTTGTCGGGGCAGACAGTACACCTTGTCACCTGTCCTGTCTTCCTTGCTAAATGTTCTTTCCCTCGAGTAATTCCACCACTCATCTCTTTGTCACAATATTTGCATTTCACTCTCCTCTTTGCAGTATTAACTAAGGTGATATAGGCCCACCCTGGGTCTTGCTCTTGCTGTTCAGCCATGTTCCTACAACACATAAAAAAAAAATATAAACAAATATAAGAACATTTGGCATTATGCAGCTAGAAGAGAGAGTTTGTGGCATCAACAAGAAGACGAAGCCCGAAAGAGAGGTGATGGACCATCACTAAGAGGCACAAGTCAACCTACAAGCCAAGTGGGTCCTATGGACAGTTATCTTTTTAGAAGACAGAGTTCTACTCAGCCAAAAATCAAGCAAGCAATGAAAGGAGTAAAAAAGTCAGCTGAAGCTGTAGGACATACTTTTCAAAGCATCTGCAAATGGTTTTTGCATGCAGGTGTTCCCTCACATGCTGCTCAGTCTCCTTATTTTCAGCCTATGATTAATGCGATAGCAGATCATGGTCGTGGGTTCAAAGCCCCCACACGTCGAGACATATATAGACGGGGGCTTGATGGAGAATACGAGGAACTTCAACAGTGGGTTGAAAGTTTTAACGCAGTATGGAAGGAGAGAGGATGCACAATTATATACGATGGCTAGACTGGTACCACGAAGAAGTCCATGATTACTTTTCTTCTTTATTGCACAGAAGGGACAGTTTTTATGAAATCTGTTGATGCATCAAACTATTCAAAGAATGCAAAATATTTATTTGGTTTGATGGATCAGATGGTGCAGGAAATTAGAGAGGAAAATGTTGTCCAGGTGGTCACCGATAATGAACCAAGTTATAAAGCTGCAGGGAAGAAGTTAATGGACAAGCGCAAACACCTTTATTAGGTCCCATGTGCACCGCATAGTCTGGACTTGATGCTTGAAGACATTGGTAAGGATCCAACTATCAGCAAGACTATAAAGAGAGCCCAAAGAATTACCCAATTTATTTATGGTCATCCCAAGATCTTGAATATGTTCAGAGAAAAAGCATCTGGAGGTCGAGATCTCATCCGTGCGGGGCCTACACGATTTGCATCTAATTTTATTTCTTTAGAATCTTTGCACAAATTCAAGAATGAGATCAAGGGTTTTATGTTTAACAAGGAGTTCTTGGAGTATATGCGGATCACCTCCAATGAATCTAAATCTGAACATTTGGAAGTGAGAAAAATCATAGAGAATAAAAAAATTTGGAGTAATATGGAGACTTATCTGAAGTTGGTGGAACCTCTCGTACAGGTGTTAAAATTGGTGGATGGGGATGATAAGAATTACATGGGATATTTGTACGAGGCAATTGACATTGCTAAAGTGCACATCAAGAACGCATTTCCCAACACTTATATGGAGTGGTGGGACCTTATTGATGTTAGATGGGAAAGCACATTACACCACGACTTGCATGCAGCTGGTAAGTGAAGTCTTATACTGTTACATGGGAGATTATTTATTAAATTGACATTAGTAATTTTTCACCTAAATACAGGTTATTTTTTAAATCCTCGAGTAATGTACAGTCGTCAAGTGCATATTGATGGAGAGGTGATTCAAGGCACACTAAATGTGATTGCACGTTTGTCGAGGACAATAGAAGATAAGATTGAGGCAGAGAGACAAGTATACTTAGTGAAGATCTTACTTTAAGATTTATCAAATTACTTGTAATTTGAAGAGCCTATGAATTCTATTAATTGTTAATTCCATCTTTGTAGATGGAGGCTTATAGGCTAAGGCTGGAGACATATAATGAAGACTCTGTGCAAATTGCCGTAGAGAAAGTGAGCCCAGGTATACTTAGTCATTGCATTGTTGTCATATGTGCATATGAAACGAGAACATACATTGATTAATTTTTTGGTTTCTCTTAATGATGGCACAACTGAGTGGTGGATAATGGTGTACAACAGAGATAGGTGTTATAATCCATTGGCTTCCGTTGCAGTGAGGGTTTTGAGTCAGACGACGTCGGCAAGCCAATGTAAAAGAAACTAGAGCATGTTCAGCCTTATACACTCAAAAATTCGTAACCGGTTAAAGGCTGAACGATTGGACAAATTGGTGTACTGCCATTACAATATGAGATTGAGGATCAAAAACATCCGGTTGAGACAACAATTGAGGGAGAAACGAGCTGCAGGACACGCAGAAGATGTTGTTGGCCAAATTGATGTGGAAGAGTTATTTGATGATGATAATCCCTTGCAGACTTGGGTTGAGACACGAGCAACTGTCGATGAGCCAGTTTTTGATCCTGATGATACAGAATGGGCAGAAGGCATACTAGATGGAGCTGTTGCTAGAGATCCAGAATTAAGAACCTCGAAAAGGCAAAAAGAAAATTCACCTCCTCCTTCACATGAGCATCAGAGTCAGACTGAGCATGTGCCTTTATTTGCACCTGATACTGAGCTTGAGCCTGCTAGACACTCAGAATCAGATAGTAGGCCAGTCACTCTTAGAATGGTTGGGCCACCATCCTTCTTGAAAAGGAGTACATCTACATTGGAGAGGACTAATTTGGCTGCCAGAGACGATCCTGCCATTGATGAGATGAAGCAAATTTATGTGAGGCGTACACCACGAGGAAAAGGAGTATTGAATCGATTGAACTTGCAAAAGGATTTAGAAAGAAAAGAAAGCCAGCAAAAATAGACATCACAAAAGAAAAAATCAAGTAATGTCAAAAGATAGTTAATTGTTGATTATGATCAAGATGATGATGATGATGATGATGATGATGATGATGGGACAGACTCTCCTAGTGATGATGCTGGTGCAACTGCAGGTGCTACTACCGGGAGCGGGACAACATGAAAGTCAAGGAGATTATGATTCACAAAGTCAGTATGGACAGCAGTCAGGTTATAGAGGTGGCCAACAAGAAGCAAGCATGTATAGCTGGGGAGATCAAGTAAAGTATGAAGGCTTTCAATTCCATCCACCGATTCCACCCAGTAGCAGTTATAGGTCAGGGTCTTCTTATTATCCTCATGCTACTTCTTTGCATCATGATTCTGGAATTTCATCAAGTCAACAAGCATATACTCTAAGAGGGATTCAAAGAGGGTTGCACGACTTGGCTGCATCATTGTTTAGTTATGGCGAATATAGGGAACATATGCAACCTTATTATGGATACCAGCAACAGCAACCAGATGATGAATCAGAAGGATCTACGGGTTATTATCCATATTAGTATACTCACTTATGTTTTTCATAGGTAAGGATCATTTGATTTCGTTAACATTTTGCATTGTTGTAAGTATTTAGTACATTAACATAATATTTTTCATGTTTAATCTGTATGAAAATAGTCATTTTGTATGCGTTATGTGTACTACTTTGTCTTAACCCACTTTTGTTACACCCAACACATAGCTAATTAATTGTTTACATTTTTTCTGAATTTTTCTGAATTTTTCAGATTTTTTTCTTTTTTTCTAATTTTTTTGGGCCCCTTTAAACCCGTACAGGTCGTACCGGCCGGTACTGGTACCGGTATCGGTATCAGTACGTACCGGTACCGGCCGGCACCGGTACCGATACCAATACTGCTATCCATGCTATGGGCAGCTGTCTATGCGTGCACCAACGAGGTGCACTAGCACAAGGAATTCCAGGTCGGGTCGGGACCGGGAATCGATCTGGATCGGCCGAGTCGCCCAATCCAGACTCGGCCGGATTTTAAAAAAAAAATAGAAAAAATTATAAAAATAAAGAAAAAATCAGAAAAAATTAAAAAAATTAGAAAAAATTACATACATATTATTCAATTGATGTATAATAAGAATGAATGCAATTCATATACATCCATAAAAAATAAACATTAAAGAGTCACATTAATAATTTTTGTTGTGCATTAATTAAAAAAGATATTGTTGTTGAAAAATACCTTAGAAAGATCACATTTGTGATCCTTCATCATCCGATTAATAAGTTTGAGCAGACAGGCCATAATCTGCCGACATCATTTCTAATTTTTTTAGAATTTTAAAAAATTAATTCGAAATATACCTAAACTCGGATCGGAATGCGAACAAAAAATCCGACGTCGAGGGCGGCGGTGACGGCGACCACAGCGGCGGCGGCGGCTCCCGGACGGCCGGTCGACGATGACGGGATGAAAATCCCCTCCTTTTGCTCGATATCTCAAAAAAAAAAAAAAGAGAGAGAGAGAGAAAAAGAGAGAGAGAGAGGGCCGGCGGCGGCGGGGGGGCCGGCGGCGAGCTGGGGAGGGGCTGGGGAGTGGGGAAGGGCTGGGGAAGGGGGGCGCCAGCAGCGTTTCTGCTGCTGGCGCCTGGTTCCCGATCCCCCCTTAAGGGGGAGATCGGGACCGGCCCGAACCGGACCAGATCGGGTCCGGACCGGCCGATCTGACCGGTCTGGCCCCGATTTGGTCCGGTTCGGGCCGATTTCTGCCGGTTTTTTTTTTTTTTTAAATCGGTGGGGGGAACAATAAATTCCCCCCCAAATCGGCTCGGGACCCGCCAATTCCGATTCGAATCGGAATCGGCCAATTCCGCAATCCATGCACTAGCATGCAACGCAACGCCAGCAGATGCACATGCAACAGAAGTGTATGCAACACAATGTGAAGGCGTGCATGCACACAACCAGGTGTGGGTGCTGGGCCTCTTTAGTCCCACATCAAAAGGTTAAGAAACATTCACGTCCTTAATATCATAGCCATTGCCAAGGAAACTAATACAAAAACTTGTGTGGGTATGTGGCGGGGTGATTGACTCTGGACAACTTATCAAGTGGCTTAGAAGGTCTATTTTGCAAAAGAGTAATGTCATAAAACTTAATAAATTTTGGTTTTTTCGGTTTAGTTTGGTTTCTTCAGGTTGAAGGATTTTGAAACCAAACCAAACCAAGTAAACTTTCAAACTAAACCAACCCAAAAAATTGGGCTGGTTCAATTCACCTTCTCGGTTTGAACCAAATAGTGAACACCCTTACTAGAGCCTGAAGTAAATTGGACTTATTTCTAAACTAGCAACCATTCTATGTACGAAAACCACAACTTGTTTGTTGTCAGCTGTAGAATATTTAGCTCGGAGATTTGGCCGTCTTTTAAGATTAGCCTTGACGATATAGAGTTAATGGCTTGGTTTGATGATTAGTGTAACTCTTGTTTCCTAGATGCCTAAGTAAAGGAAATATATAGCTTGTTGGTAGCACATGAAGTAAAAAAATCTCAACCCACATACTAATACCACTCTAATAATAAAGTTCATGGTAAAAAGGAATAATCTCCATAGACGTCCCTCCATTAGAAAAACCACCAGCAATAACTGAGTCCTGCTTACGAGAGCGATGGTAGGAGAGCGTGGTGAGAGTGGAGAGGGAGGAGTAGGCGGCTGGGTCGAAGTGCAGGGGAGGAGATTTCGGACATCTTCTACTTCTTATCCTTCTCACCAAAGAGCGGTGCCTGCTAAAATTCCAGTGGAAGTGAATGTCTGTTTGTGTTGTCTGGGCAAGGGACATAGAGCCAGCGTTTGCAGGGAAGCCATTCGATGCAAAGGTGTGGGGCATAGGTGGACTTGTCCTCTCAATCTAGAGAAGGAGAAAGGTCCCATAGTACTGAAGGGGTGAGGAGGATGAATCATCCATGGTCACGAGGTCTACCCTTTACCCCGATCATTGAGGTGCCGTGGTCGCCGGAGGTTGGAGCTGCAAAAGGTAGGCTGGAGGATTCAGTTGTGGTGTTCGTCGTCAACCTGTCGGAGAAGGTTACCAAGGAATCCTTGCTCTACATTCTTCAGGAACATTGGCCAAAGGTCTCAGGATGGAGTGCAAGAGAGATCGGAGCTGTTGGATTCCTTGTTAGAGCCAAAGATGCTTGTTGGAAGTTAAGGTATGTTTAGCTGGGTTCTTGGAAGTTGAGAATTGTTCACTCAAGTTCTCTCCTTAGAAGGCAGATGTTGGAACCTTCCCAGCAACAGAAGGTATCACTATTTGGTGTCAGCTAAAAGGGATTCAATTCCATCCATGGAATGTGGATACCTTCCAGGCGATTATCTCACAATTTGGTATTCTTAGAAATGTGGATGGGAGCGTGCTAAAAGGTGACAGTCTACAGTTCACTCGAGTTCTGGTGGAACTTGACAAGGCCGCTACTATTCCAAATAGGGTAAAGATCCTGGTAGGAGGTTCAGTCTTTTGGGTTTTTATCCCGGCGGAAGATGGTAAGCAGTCTGTAAATTCCAATGCGAAGGAGGAACTCGCACAATGGATCTGGGCAGTAGTGGCAGAATATAGAAGCTATCGGAAGAACACGGATGCTGGAGGAACAGACCGATGAAGCGAGTGGGAGCAACTTAGGAAGGGGTGAGTTTTGAGTCGGGCAACGCTTCGCAGGGTCAACAGAGTAAGGAGGAGAGGAAACAGCATTTAGTGGGAAGGGTCAGCTATTATGGTGTGCTTGGCTCAAGGAAGGATTGTGAACAGGGGATCTTAGGCGTAGGTCCCAAGGCAGGTTCTGAAGCCTTTCTATTGGCTGGCTGCTCTGAGAACGTGGCTTTTTTCGAAGCAAAGGTGGCAGGCATGGTCGAGTTAAATACTGAGGAAAGGTGCTTCATGGGTGGGGAGAGGCAACGATTGGGAGGCTGTTCAGGTAGGGAAGATCAACAGTCTCGGTCTGTACCGGGACTCTTGATTCGTATCGGGGACCCAGTTAAGGGTTTCGATCCGATGACTTCAGATCCTAACTTAATCAAGGACCGCTCCCGTCCATCAGTTCGAAGGCAGGTTTTAAACCGAGCTACGTCTTTTCCTTGTAAAGGTGTGAACCGGTTCTGCTCAAACCGTCGTCTTCTTTCTTCCCATGATGAAACTGTTTAACTAATACGAGAACAGAGTATCAGATTGACAGATTGACAGGGCTGGAACAGTCTCCTTTGGGCTTTCTTCTACACCGAGAGGCCCACGTTGATCAGCATGGTGCACCTAACTTGGAGACACATCCGGTACTAAAGAGGGCTGATGGAGAGTTGAACCGGAGGGGACCGAAAATTATAGGTGATGTTGTTGGAAGCCTATCTCTGCTTAATCTGGAGATGGAGGATCAGTTACTTGATGCTGGAATATCTGAAAATCTTGTGGGGTGGGATGGCAGTAGTGAGAATGCAGACGTTCAGATTGAACAACAGTCTTTCAGCTCGGAGCCCTTCAACGGAATGATACAAGGAGAGTTAATTCCCGTGGTGACAGATCCTAATCCGTCCTTTAGCAGTGATGTATGTAACTCCAGAGGATACATGGATTGATGAAATTTTGGAGTTTGGAAGAAGGATAGGGGTCATTCCAGGGTCATGACAACACTGTAGTTAGTTTCTTGCAGAAATTAAAACGAAGTGACGCTCTCCAAAACTCTGCGAAGAGGAAAGGGCAAGGAGGAGGAATAAAGATTGGTAAGCGAGAAATTGACTTTGTTAGAAGTAAAAAAGGGAAGATAGTGGTGAATGAGGCTGTTCATCCATGACGCCTCTATCATGGAACATCAGTGGTCTTAACAGTGACTGTAAAAAGAGGGTTGTTAAGGACTATATAAGCTCCCTTCAAGTTGATTGTGTATGTATTCAAGAAACCAAGTTGAGGACTATGGATGATTTTATATTGAGAATGTTGGGGGGCTCTGTCAGGACAAGTTATGCAATCTGTCCAGCGGAAGGGGTTAAAGGGGGTCAACTGATTCTGTGGAATGACAGGAAACTTAAAGGTGCTGTGAGGGATCTGTGAATTTTATCAGCAAATGTGGCAACAAAAGCTGGGTGGTAACTTCATTGTATGGGCCTCATAATGACCAGCAGAGAAATTGTTTTTTAGAAAAACTCAATAGTCTGCAAGGGTTGTTCAAAGGAGCTTGGTGTATTATAGGAGACTTTAATTGTATCAGGTTTCCTTGAGAGAGGACTGGAAATCAGAATTGGAATAGAGAAATGGAATGTTTCAACCAATGGATTAGGGAGAATGAAATGATTGATCTAGAACTTCCAAATAGAAGATTTACATGGTCCAATTTTCAGATCAACAGAATTCAATCTAGAATAGACAAAGCACTCATTTCTACAGAGTGGTTGACCCTTTTTCCAAAAAGTGGTGGACAGAAGGTCCTATAGTTGATCATGTTGCATCTACATTCTTGATGAAGATCAGGTGGGTTAGGAACTGCATCAAACAATGGGCTAAACAAACTTATGGGAAAGCTAATGAGAGAAGACAAGAGCTTTTGCATCTGATAGAGTATCTTGAAGCCAAGAGTGAACAAGGGTTTATATCCAGTGAAAAGGAACATGCATTGAGAGAGTACAAAATGCAATATAATGAATGGCTGGTACAGGAAGAGATTAGATGGAAACAAAGAGCAAAAGAACATTGGTTGAAAGAAGGAGATAAAAATACTTCATTCTTTCACGCAGTAGCTAGTGCAAACAAGAGAACTTTAAAGATTAAGCACATTAAAGTTGATGATGTTGTGGTAGACAAGAAAAAGGATATTATGGATCATTCTGGGCAGTTAAATGAACAGCTCTTCAATGAAGACAATCTGTCCAGGCCACACATGGATGAAGGAATTCTCCCAAAGCTGGAGGCTAGTACAGCTGATGACTTGTGTCTTCCATTCCAAGAAGAGGAAGTTAAAGCAGCAATTTTCAGCATGAATCCCAATAAATCTCCAGGCCCCGATGGCTATTCTCTTGGTTTTATCAATTTTTCTGGGAATTAATCAAAGATGATTTGATGAAAGTTCTTTTGGAGTTTCAGGAAAACCCTTTAGTATCAAATGTTTCAACCCCACACATATTGTCCCTTTTCCGAAAGTAAGGTGCAGAAAAGTTGACTGAATTCAGACCAATTAGTTTGCTAAATGGGTGCTATAAAATCATCACAAAGATTATGGCTTCTAGAATCAAAAAGGTCATGAAAAAACTGGTTGGTAAAAAACAATCTGCATTTATGGAGGGGAGGTACATTTTGGATAATTATATGGCTGCCTTTGAAGTCATTCACTACCAAAGAAGGAGGTATAAGAAAGGGGGTCTTTTGAAGCTTGATTTTGAAAAGGCATATGATAAAGTTAGTTGGCAATGCATAAGAAAGGCTTCGAGTTTAATAGGATTCAAGCAAAAATGGATTGATTGGGTCATGTATTGTGTTTCAACAGCAAGATTCTTCATTTTGATTAATGGGGAACCTTGTAGCTGCTTTAATAGCACAAGGGGCTTGAGACAGGGGGGACCCTGTATCTCCATTTATTTTCATTCTTTTTTTGAAAGTGGGTTCCATTTATTTTCATTCTTGTTGGACAGATTTTCAGTTCTCTGTGGGATAAAGCAGTGCAGATGGGGTTAGTTGATGGATTCAACTTTAGAAGGAATACTCCACACTTGACTCATCTGCAGTTTGGGGATGATACTCTCATATTTACCTCTAGTAGAGAGGAATTCATGCAGAATATCAGTAGATTGCTTGTCCTGGTTGAACTTATAACAGGACTCAAAATCAATTATGACAAATCAGAAGTGGTTGGCATCAATATATCTGATGATAATCTGAAGGGTATTGCTGATTTTATGGAATGTTCTTGTTCTAAGTTTCCCATCAAATATTTAGGACTGCCATTGACTGATGGAGATATCAAAGTAAGCCACTGGGATCCCTTGGTGAAGAAATTTGGACATTCTCTGGAAGGTTGGAAAGGAAATTTCTTTCAGCAGGTGGAAGGTTGATCCTTTCTAAATCTGTTTTATCCTCTTTGGGCACATATTGTATGTCTATATTTAAAATCCCGAAAACTGTTGAAAGAATCATTGAAAAGGCTAGAAGATACTTCTTTTGGTTTGGAGGGAAAAGGGAGAAAAAGGTTATACACTTGATTAGGTGGGGAAATGTGTGTAAAAGTAAAGATCAAGGGGGTGTTGGTTTAACTAATACCAATAGTTTCAACAAAGCCTTGTCAGCAAAGTGGTTATGGAGGCTTGGGGAATCAACACATCCATTATGGACAGTAGTGGTCAGAGAGAAATATTTTCAGAATGCAAGTAGATGGGATTTGTACCCCTCTAAAAGCTATAATTTGTCCATATGGAAGCACATTCTGAAGTATGTTCATGTTTTCTCTATTTCCTTTGAGCTTGAACTAGGAAATGGACAGGATGTTAGGTTCTGGAGGGATAAGTGGTGTTCTGACATGCAGTTCCAAAGTCAGTTTTCAAACCTGTTTAATATTGTCCAGGACCCTGAAGCTTGAGTTTTTCAAGCGACCTCATGTATGAGGTCTGGTCATTGGAATACTCTGCTGAGAAGGAATCCCACTGATGCTGAGTTTGAAGAACTTATTTCTCTTTTCAACATTGTTTATCAGACCACATCATTTTCTGATCAGAATGATAGAAGACTCTGGAGATCATGGAATTCCGGCACGGATCGGGAGGCTGGATCGGCACCCACCAATCCCGATCCGAATCGGGATCGGATCGGCTGAAAGTAGCTCAAATTGGCCAGAATTAGCCAGAATCAGCCGATTCCGGACAGGTCGGGACCCACCGATCACGATCCAAATCGGCCGATCCGGATCGGGATCAGCCGATTTTGCATTCCATGGTGGTGATGGAGAAAGCATGGACAGTTCTCGGTCAACCCTCTGGTGAAGCTAGTTGATGCGGCACGATGTACAGTGTGGTGGAAGGATATGGTGTGGTTCAAGTATCTTCCTAATACAATAAAAGTGTTTCAAGGGAAAATTGCATGGAATAGACCAGCTGGAAAGCCTTCATTTACAGATAATCAAAGCTGGAGGCTAGTACAGACAGCTGACAACTTGTGTCTTCCGTTCCAAGAAGAGGAAGTTAAAGAAGCAATTTTCAGCATGAATCCCAATAAATCTCCAGGCCCTGATGGCTATTTTCTTGGTTTTTATCAATTCTTTTGGGAATTAATCAAAGATGATTTGATGAAAGTTGTTTCGGAGTTTCAGGAAAACCCTTTTAGTATCAAATGTTTCAACCCCACACATAGTGTCCCTGTTCCGAAAGTAGAAGGTGCAGAAAAGTTGACTGAATTCAGACCAATTAGTTAGCTAAATGGGTGCTATAAAATCATCACAAAGATTATGGCTTCTAGAATCAAAAAGGTCACTAAAAAACTCGTCGGTAAAAATCAATCTGCATTTATGGAGAGGAGGTACATTTTGAATAATTATATGGCTGCCTTTGAAATCATTCATTACCAAAGAAGTAGGAATAAGAAAGGGGTCGATGCAGGAGACGATGCATGGCTGGAGTTCTCTTCATTGGCTTTTATTAGGACCATTTAAGGTCCATTATATTTGTTTTTATTTCCTAGGAATTAAAGAAACGGGAATAAGGGATGGGAAGTTTTAGAGTCATGGAGGGAGTCCAAGAGTCGGGAGTTACATATCTCCCTATATATGTATGCTATTAACAAAATAGGAGGAGGATGAATTTTGAGAGAGAAAAAAAAAATTACCTGATTGTGCGTTTCAGTCTCTGCGACGGAGACCCTCTCCACCCCTCTTCCTCTGTGCGACGCCGAGGGAACTCCTGCTCCGGTGTGACGCCAGAGATCGCCCATCGGTGCGACGCCGATCGGTTCCCCCTCCTCTAAATCCCACTTCTTATCCTCCCCCCGTCCCGCATCAGATTACGATGCAAAAGACGATGCATTAATATTGATGTAGGAGACGATGCATAGCTGGAGTTCTCTTCATTGGCTTTTATTAGGACCATTTAAGGTCCATTATGTTTGTTTTTATTTCCTAGGAATTAAAGAAACGGGAATAAGGGATGGAAAATCCTAGAGTCAGGGAGGGAGTCCAAGAGTCGGGAGTTACATATCTCCCTATATATGTATGATGTTAACAGAATAAGAGGAAGATGAATTTTGAGAGAAAAAAAAAAATACCTGATTGTGCGTTTCGGTCTCTACAACAGAGACCCTCTCCACCCCTCTTCCTCGGTGCGACGCCGAGGGAACTCCTGCTCAGGTGTGACGCCGGAGATCGCCCATCGGTGCGACGCCGATCGGTTCCCCCTCCTCTAAACCCCACTTCTTATCCCCCCTGTCCCGCATCAGATTTGGTATCAAAGCATACATCGATCCCCGCTGCGCTGCCGCGTCATCGCCGTCTTCCACCGGGAACCGCCACCACCGAAGCCTGCTGGAGTCCCAAGCCCTCGCAACTGTCCGCCGAGTTCGTGGTGAAGAAGAGGACGGCGGGAGAGACTGTGGCCTTCACCGTAGCCATCGCCGGCATTCGTCGGCGCTATCGCCGCCACTGTCCCCGGCCACCACCGTCGCCTTCGCCCAGCCCCCCCAATGCCTCGCTCCCGCTGGAAACCCTAGCGCTATCGTCAGATTCCACAGCCACCATCGTCACCGGCTTCAGCCACTGCCGCCGGCCGTAGCACCCCCTACCACCGCCGCGGGCCCTTCCACCTGTCGCAGGCCCCACCAGCCTCACCGTCGTCTTCCACCAACAGGCACGTACCCTACCCGGCCTTGCCCTTGCCGCCGTCAGAACCCGCAGCCGCTCTCACCAGCGTCGCCGCTGTCGCCATATCCCCCCCTACCGTCGTCACCCGCTGTCCACCGTCATCATCGTCGTCCACCGCCGGAGCCCCTTCACCCCTGCGCCCCGTAGCCTCCCGCTCCACAACGGGTTCGGTTAGGGAAGGAGAAGGAAGAAGGAGAAGAAGGGGTTCGTGCCCTTTTGGGTTAAGACGTGGTCAAACCAGGTTGACCCGACCCACCCGAGCCACAAGTGCCCGGTTAGAGCCCAAGACGCCTTTGGTCCGAGCCACTCTACTTAAGGACACAACCAGGCTTTAAATCTTACTTGATCTGACTAGGTTTTAAAGGGTAAAGTGGTCCAAGCCACTTGTTTCAACCCTCCAAGCCAGGGTGCGGTCTTGGTCCCAGCTAGGGTGCCTTACAGGTCTGTGCTAGGTGTCGGGTGGTGCAATTGCGGCCATTAGCGCACCGCCCTCGTGCAGAACTGCTCAGAACTCCGATTTGTGCGCCGTCTGCGCCATTGGGTTCGTATCGACAAGGCCTATCCAGATCTAGTGCGCTACATCCTCGACTGCCTCATTTTGCGTGCCACTTCTGCACGCATACCGAAGACACTAATCGCGCATCCCAAGGCCTGCACTAGCCGCCTCGATTTGCGTGCCAACTTCCGGCGCACTAGTTTTGCAGCGGCTAGCGGCCAACTTGCCTCGTTTTGCGTGCCGCACTTGCACGCTTTACATGGACACTTGTGCTCGTTGTTCAAGGTCGTTTTCGAACTCCGATTCGTGCATCATTCACGCCGATAGGTTCGTCTCGACGAGACCGACCAGATCCGGCACGTTGAGTTTCCGACTTATCTCGTTTTACGTGTTGTTGCTGCACACATATCGAGGTCATCCTTTGGGCTCCGTTTCTTGCATGGATTGCGTCGTTGGCTTCGTCTTAGCAAGACGGACTCAGTTCCAGAGTGGTGTTGCCCCTACAGCACCTCGTTCTACGTGATGCTGATTGATTCAACAGAATTAGAGTCCGGGGTAATCTCTTGCAACATGTCTTCCACTTATTTCCGTTTTGATGTGTTCTTGCCGAATTGAAAATGGACGACATTGATGTTAGATGAGCGAGCGAGTGATAATGTGATTCCCCAATATATTGTTGATTCACTGTTGAAGACGGACGAGATTCTTGTAGACGGTGATAAGGCTTTTGTGGAGTTTTATCGGCAGGTTAAAGGTGTCACCACGGGACACTCCACTACATATGTGGATGGAGTTTGGTGTACTATAGATCCATTGAGCTCTTCTATTTGCTTGGGTCGAGATTGGCTATCAAAGCGCCAAGCGACAGTAGATTGTGATAGACATCGATGCTCCCTCGTACACCCTCATCTTGATGGACGTGAGTTCACGTTTCCGAAATCGTCACTTTATTCTCCTAAGGTAATGGGAACACCGTCCAAGTTGCTTGATACAGTCTCACCAGCTACAAAGGATGAACAATCAGATGTGTCAGTTGATACTGAGGGTGCTAGTGTTGATCCTACGGTTGACAATGATCGGGATACTACCCTATGTATTGATTCTGGACTTCATTTAATGACAGACGATGTGATTGAGACTAATCCAGTACCGTTGGTCGTCAGTAAGCCATCAGATAATGTTGTGTGGGACCAGGAACTCATTGTTGAAGCCGGATTTGACTTACTTTCTGAATACTTATTGGATATTCCGGATGTCCAGTGCGATTCTCTATGTCTTGCAAACGTTGCTTCATCTGAGTTTGACTTGCTATGGTGTAACTTTTAGGCCTATTGTCAGTGCCACATTCAGCTCCTCACCCTGAAGATCTATATGCAGTCAATTGTACGCCGCTGGTCTGTGGTCCCCTTGCTCTTCATATGGCTTCTTCGGCATTTCAAAACTCGAGAACGAGTTTTTTCGAACCAGGGGAGATTGATGCAGGAGACGATGCATGGCTGGAGTTCTCTTCATTGGCTTTTATTAGGACCATAAATGGTCCATTATGTTTGTTTTTATTTCCTAGGAATTAAAGAAACGGGAATAAGGGATGGGAAGTCCTAGAGTCAGGGAGGGAGTCCAAGAGTCGGGAGTTACATATCTCCCTATATATGTATGATGTTAACAGAATAGGAGGAGGATGAATTTTGAGAGGAAAAAAAAAATTTTACCTGATTGTGCGTTTCGGTCTCTGCGACGGAGACCCTCTCCACCCCTCTTCCTCGATGCGACGCTGAGGGAACTCCTGCTCCGGTGTGACGCCGGAGATCGCCCATTGGTGCGACGCTGATCGGTTCCCCCTCCTCTAAACCCCACTTCTTATCCCCCCCCCCCCCACCTTGTCCCACATCAAGGGTTCTTTTGAAGCTTGATTTTGAAAAGGCATATGACAGAGTTAGTTGACAATGCATATGAAACACTTTGGAGTTAATGAGATTCAAGCAAAAATCGATTGATTAGGTCATGTATTATATTTCAACAGCAAGATTCTCCATTTTGATTAATGGAGAACCTTGTGGCTACCTTAATAGCACAAGGGGCTTGAGATAGGGGGACCCTACATCTCCATTTATTTTCATTCTTTTTTTGAAAGTGGATTCCATTTATGTTCATTCTTGTTGGACAGATTTTCAGCTCTCTGGGATAAAGCAGTGCAGATGGGGTTAGTTGATGGATTCAACTTTAGAAGGAATACTCCACACTTAGACTCGTCCGCAGTTCGGGTATATACTCTCATATTTACCTCCAGTAGAGAGGAATTCATGCAGAATATCAGTAGATTGCTTGTCCTGGTTGAACTTATAACAGGACTCAAAATCAGTTACGACAAATATGAAGTGGATCAATATGTCTGATGATAATCTGAAGGGTATTGCTGATATTATGGAATGTTCTTGTTCTAAGTTTCCCATCAAATATTTAGGACTGCCATTGACTGATGGAGCTATCAAAGTAAAGGACTGGGATCCCTTGGTGAAGAAATTTGGACATTCTATGGAAGGTTGGAAATGGAAATTCCTTTCAGCAGGTGGAAGGTTGATTCTCTCTGAATCTGTTTTATCCTCTTTGGGCACATATTATATGTCGATCTTTAAAATCCTGAAAACTGTTGAAAAAATCAATGAAAAGGCTAGAAGATACTTCTTTTGGTCTGGAGGGAAAAGGGAGAAAAGAGCTATGCACTTGATTAGGTGGGGAAATGTGTGTAAAAGTAAAGATCAAGGGGGTGTTGGTTTAACTAACACCAATAGTTTCAACAAAGCCTTGATAGCAAAGTGCTTATGAGGCTTGGGGAATCAACACATCCATTGTGGACAGTAGTGGTCAGAAAGAAATATTTTCGGAATGGCAGTAGATGGGATTTGTACCCCTCTAGAAGCTATAATTTGTCCTTCATATGGAAGCACATTATGAAGTCTGTTGATATTTTCTCTATTTCCTTTGAGTTTGAACTAGGAAATGGACAAGGATATTAGGTTCTGGAGGGACAAGCGGTGCTCTGACATGCAGTTCCAAAGTCAGTTTTCAAACCTGTTTGATATTGTCCAGGATCCTGAAGCTTCAGTTTTTCAAGTGACCTCATGTATCAGATCTGGTCACTGGAATACTCTGCTGAGAAGGAATCCCACAGATGCTGAGTTTGAAGAACTTATTTCTCTTTTCAACATTGTTTATCAGACCACATTATTTTCTGATCAGAATGATAGAGGACTGTGGAGATGGAGAAAGGATGGACAGTTCTCGGTCAACCCTCTGGTGAAGCTAGTGGATGAGGGGGGGTGTACAGTGTGGTGGAAGGATATGGTGTGGTGCAAGTATCTTCCTAGTAAAATAAAAGTGTTTCAGTGGAAAATTGCATGGAATGCACTGCCTACTGGACAAAGACTTAGGAATATGTTTCAAGTTAAAGATTCAAAATGCTCTTTCTGTGCTATGTTTGAGGCAGAGCATGTCCATCTCTTTTCTACCTGTGGTATTATTAATGTGCAGTGGATCACTCTCTGTAGAGTGATGGGTGTTACATGGGAGGAACATTCTTCTGTGCTGGACCTGCTTAATTGGTGGTGGGGGATATGTCCATATCCTGTACATAAGGAAGTGTGGTATTTGTTTTGTCCTGCTTTCATGTGGGCTGTATGGCTTGCAGGGAATAAAAGGAAATTCTGTGATGATTTTAGAAGTGCTTCAGACATTGAAAAGAACATTGCAGCTGGTGGAAGACTGGGGAAAGGCAGTCTCCTTAATTGTGGACCAGAATCATGAATTGGTATTGAAGGCGAGGGCTTGGAAATTCTTGGCATTTTGACCCAGATATATGCTTCTGCTTTGTTACCTTAATAAAGCAGTGTCTTAAGGCCTCGTTTCTTATTTGATCTGTGTAACTGGACCTCCGGCCTGTGATTCTTTTGGGTTTGGGGGATTGATTTATCAAGCGACTTTGATGCAAGGGTGGCAGACCTTGCCTCTGCCTGGGGTCTTCTCTCCCAAAACTTGTAACTATGTGTCAACTTTTTCGTATTCTTAATGAATTGTGACAATAATTTGTCACTTTCAAAAAAAAATAGCAGAGTCCTGCTTATGTACATCCCCCATCCCAGCAGTTTCACCATTGTCAAGCATATCCATCCTTAAATTTTTCCCTACAATCAGATGCTGATCCCTCTCAGGCTCTGCTTCCATAAGAAGTGTTCCTTCAACCTGCAAGGGTCCACAGACTGGAAGCCTACTATAGCACCACTGTCAACAGAGGGAATATAGATTACCAGTTTCAAAGCAAAATCCTAGAGAGACAGAGCTTTAACACAGCTCACATCAGAAGAGGAAAGCCCCTGAATACCTTGCCCAGGCCCGCCATCGAGCTGACAATGCTGCAGGAAGCCTCAGAAGCTCCCCTCAATGGAAGGAGAGCCCAAGGGGCCACCCAATACCACCTGGTTCAGACTATGCACCCTGTTACGATCGGCCATAATAACAGGCGGAGAAGAAGAGTCCAACCGGCCTTTCGGGCCTTTTACGGGTAAGGGCGAAGCCCAGATGACTTATCCAAAAAGTTTAGAAGTCCGAAAAGAGAGGCCCAAACGGCTTATCCGCCAAAGGCTTCTTCAATGGACCCATTCTCATGCGCCCATTAACCAGGGGCTGTTCATCTTCCCCACCCAGTTCTACTGCTGCTACGACCAAAGGCTTCGGCCAATGAGAACAGCAGAAATAAGATCCCTGGCAGATTCTCTCCGATTTCCAACTAGCCCCACAAGCCTCCATCCACGCAGCGTCATCTTCAAAGCTTGTCTCAAGCCTGCCAGCCACCAGAACATGACTATCCTAGGGTCCGCAGCCTCTGCTCCTCGAACAAGTCTCCAGAACGTTGGGAACAGAAGAACGTTGTTACACCTGAACAAGTTGGACTCAGCTCCAAACTCATTGCCAGAGCAGCGGAAGACGCCGGCATAGGTAACTACTTTGAGGAAACTCTCCAGGACTCCTGTTTGGTTTTGTAGGCCTTACAGGCCGAAACCACTTCCGCCCATGTCCATTCCGATGAAATAGAGGGAGCATAGGATTTCGAAGTGGATGGTTCTTCAACAGAAAATAAAATCCAGAAAAATCTGCCTCCCAATCTGACTTTCGCCCTCTCCGGGATACTATGAATACAATCCACTTCCACCAAGATTCTAGCATACTGCAGCTTGGTTATCTCCTCACATCGACACCTCTAAGGATGCCAAACTTGTCGATGATGGAATAGAATGTCTCCACATTCCAAACATGGAGCAGAAAATCCCTCCAAGCAACACCAGACAACAAGCCCCTCCACGGCAGGCACTGTTGCTCCAGTCTTCCACCAAGGGAAAGAAACTCAAAGAACCTAGTCCTTTGCATAGCTTCTTTCTAGACAAAGCATCCTTTCTTCATCCCACCAAAGATGAGCTAACCAGCAAAGAATAATGCTCCAAGAATGGTTCACCGGCCAGATTTCTTAAGAAGCCTTAAGGGAAACAGATTTGGGGGGGTGGGGGGGGGGGGGGGGGGGGGGGGGGGGGGGGGGGGGGGGGGGGGGGGGGGGGTGTCTTTATCTTCTACACTCCTGAAACCTTCTAAGTTCATCACAAGGCATGCTTCAAGAGAGGGCTCGAGCCCCAGCCACTGCCAGTGACCAGGGTATATCAATCCTGCTAGACTCCCGCGTGGGTGTTGGATGGATGCCCAACATTGAAGCTAAGCGAAGGAGCTGCTCAAGCTTCTTCCCACAACCCAGAGGTTTCCTGTGATTGCAAGGATCACTTTTATGCCCCTCGCCTCTGCAAGGAACGCACCTCACAGGATCCTTGCAGCTCTTCATCCAATGCCCTTTTTGCAAACACCTAATGCAGACATCACACCTACCAGAAGAGACAAACCTAGCCTTCTCCCTAGGGCCCACCAATTACTCTCTCCCCCTTCTCCCCTATTCTCCCTCCCTTCCTCCTCCTTACAACTCTCCCATTGTTCTCTTCCTCCACAATCCTTCTTCCGCTCTCACCCCGAATCTGCTCTCCCTCACTCTCCTTTATCGCTCTCAAGAAATAGGATAACTTGAATCGCTAACATGGCATGGTCTATGGGCTTATGTTGCTTTTCATGGGGCTTTTGAGCTAATAGGTTTCATGTTTGGTCAATCTGAACTTGCTCAAAACTGTATTAAGAGAAATTTGGAATAGGCATGAGACAAGAAATGCCACATTGGATCTTGGAATCATCTCGGAATGCCGAAGAGATAATAAATACATGACCGCTTGTATTTATTAAAATTTTACATTAACACAATAATAAATACATTTGCACATATACAATGATTACTTTCTCAAGTTTCAATATCTCAATGTCTCAAAAAGTTCCTCCTACTTTATTGTCATCCTCATCTCCTCCTCTATTGGCATTCTCATCTACACTTTCTTCTTTTCCTCTTCCTTCTCTTCCTTAATCCTATTCTTTCTCATTGCTCTTCCACTGTTTTCCTCTTATTGTTGATCTTGGTAGAATTTCATCTCGGGACCCTTGGAGAGACAAAGATTCTCGAGAGATCTCAGGGATCAGAGATGGCAAACTGTGGTCTGAGATAAAATAACAAAGGAAAATAGTGAGAGGAATCTTTCATGTAATATATTACTGTTATATGTACAATTTAATCTCTAAATTAAATGACTATTTTCTATAAGTTTTTCAAGGGCAGAAGTCAAATAGAAGCAGCTTTTTTTCTGAAATGGATGAATAAGCATGATAAGATACATGTCAGAATGCTGTTTCAGACTTTGAGAGAGCAGTGAGCACAGAGTAGCAGATCTTACGAACCTTCATGCTCAAAAATGAAAACAATTCACAAATACTTTAATTCTTCCCTAGAATCTTGTCTAATTTGGCAATATTTCTCAATTCTCCTCTAGAATCTTTTCTTATTTGGCAAAGTCAAAGACAACATAAAACATTTACTTTCAGAGACTGTCTAAATGAATTTGTCTTTGTTTCCTTTCCTTCTCTGCACACCATACTTCCTGTTGATGACAACCACACCCCCCCCCCCAAAAAAAAAAAAAAAACCTTATCCCATTGTTAATCTTCCAAAGACAAGATTATGGAGCTTTGAATAATTTCACACCCTCAAGAGGAGACTCAAGAATTAATTTCCATGAATTCCAGAAAACAAAAAGACTTGGAAGTTTTGTCAAGAAGGAAAATTGCCCTTCCCCTAGCCTCTGCCATTTCTGGATGAGAACCAGCTTAAAATGAATTTAAGCAAAAGATTACTTACTCAGAACTTGGATCACAACTTTGGTGCCAACAAACACTATCCCAATTTGAAAAGCCTGGCTGCATTGCATCTCTCTTACAATACTAGCTATTGCAAGCATCCCATAGAAACAAGTGCATAAGGTTACTGAGCTTATTGCTAGGTGCACTTGAAGTTAAGAAATTTTCTGTTTGCATTTCCCATTGCATATAAATATGGAAGCAACCACCACAGAAGGTCCATTGCAACATGACTGGTAAGACAGAATCTTAGTTCAGTTTTCCAATCATTTTCAGGATGAGGCAATCCAACAGAAGTTACAGAACACAAATAACAATCCACGACTTACAATAAAGCTGATATTCATCCACGATAAAAGTGCAATTACATGTGACTAGAAACATAATAAAAGAGTAAGCATTAATTGCTTATCCTCGAGAGTGCACAGTTCTTATGGCAAAGACACAAGAAAGGAAAAACAAAATAAGGTAATGGTTACCCGTCCAAATGGCACATATGATGGTAGATAAGGAACTCTACGCCATCCACCTGAATTTCCAACCTCAGGTTCATTTCTGACTTCTGTTTGACTGCTGTTTTCTTCATTAAGTATCTCTTTTTCTGTAGTAGGAAAAGGCGCAAGAGATACACCATCAGAACCCTCCTGTATTTCAAGAGATGGTGGTGCACTTTCAGTTTCATCAATCGTTGATGCTAATGCTGTCACCATGTCTGACAGACGTCCTTCAGATTTATTCCTTCTTCCTTTAAATTTATCCAACTGTTTCCGAATACCCTCTAAAGGAACAAGCCTGGAAAGCCTCCAGAAGGAAGTCTGAACAGGGCCTAATCCCATTACAAGCTGCTCCTTATTGTGCTCTTTAGGTTCTGCTGTTGATGACCTCTTAGCATCATCTTCACCCTTGACTGATGACAAATCAGAAGTTCTTACATCAACAGAAGCTTGTAAAGGTTGTGCATTGTAGTGATGAAAATAAGCAGGTGATAATATACGTGGAATCAAATCTTCTGGAATACAGTAAGACTTAAAGTATTGTTGCCATCCTTTATGGTAGACATAGCTGCAACCAAAGACAAAAAGAGAAACTCTCATTTCTGATGGGTTTCAAAAAGAATAAGGAAAGGAGAAAACTGCAGTTAGAGCTCCAAGATGGAATTTATGCATCCTGTGGAAGCAGATACATGTAATCTAATATCAAAGCAAGAAACGTACTCTCTTAAAGCTGCATTACCAACTGGAGGTTGGGAGAAGGTAATGCACTTGATCTGAACTTTTTCTTGGTCCTTGGACGGAGATGAAGCAATGACTCTTAAAATAGCAAGGGTGGCCAATGCTGCTACCTACAAGGAGAAGGGGTAATTGCATACTCTGGATGTCTAGACAAATTAAAAGGAGAGTGGATCAGTATTAATTTATGATACTTACTGCTCCACCAAGTGAATGTCCACATAGAACAAGCTTCCTCTTTTTTTTCTGTGCAAGCTTGTACAGCTCCAATGCTGGTATCCCTTTAGCACGAGCTAAAAATCCCTAAAAAGTTGTTGAAAACAGAAGGGAAATTAATGTAAGCTTCAATAAAACTTGACAATTGACGGTGGAAACTGTAAATAGTTAATAACTAAATAAAGAAGCTACAAGCATAACTCGAGCTACACTGTCCCTCCATACACTGAAATGATTCACCTTAAAAAATCAAGCAAAAAATGCAACAGCTTTAATTCATTTGGAGAAAAGGCGAAACATGGAATAGGTTCGAGAGCAAAGGGATGAGAAAACCATAAGAATGCCCAGGATTCATATAGTCAGAATCATGAAAAATCCCACTTATCAAGGCAATAGCATAAGCATTCCACTCAGGACTGACAAATTTTCCTTCACCAAGAGATAGGGGAGGCCCCAAGATCCTCCAGATTCAGAACAAAATGTAAAGCACACAGTGGGTGCCACCATATGATTGATAGATCAATTTTCACCCCCCCTACATGAACCCTTTATCTTCCCTCGCATCTTCGGGTTCTTTTTTTAATATTATCACCCAGAAGTTCCAGAGTGCATTCTCGGAATGTTAATTTAATGTTGCCAGTATCTTCCAAATTCCAATAAATGATCCATGATGTATGATTGATGAGACAGACAAAATAATCCAAGTTCTCAAGCATCCAATCCCTATGCACACATGATACCTGATCATAAAGTTCTAAAAGATCAAAAAAGTGCTTCACAGTACAGAATATGGGTCAGGACCTACTACTGTGCTAATTGCTTAAATATGTCATGTTTGATACCAAACCTGACAACACTGTGTTCATCCATGACCAAGTGATTTTTCCACTCTTAGCAGCATTCATAGGTGTCAAAACATTCACACTCCATTGAAGATCCAGCAGTCAAAAGGCTATGCATCCAGAACCCATACAGAATAATTGAACCGATCTGATTCTCTCTTGAAAAATGTATGTTCCTCTCTGTCAAAACTCATAACATTGCAGCATGTGATCGACACACCCAGCATTTAACATCATTCACTCTACAACCCCATCTATTACATAACCCAATATCAAAAACCAAAAATGCCTTGGATGAAGTTACCCAAGCATGTAAAGCCAACTTTCAGCAGAAACCAAAATGATGTTATGGTAAAGATATAATCCAATAATTCTGCCTTAGCTCAGATCACCTAATGCAAAGTTAGCTGTCGAACCTGAAAACTAAGTCAAGCAAAATTAGAAAACATAGGAAGTACAAGTGCAACTTTAAAAAGCTTAGGGTTAAAAATACACTAACTACTTGTTTAAGTATAAACCTAACTAGGCTACATAGTGGGTTGTAGATTGACCCATTGGGCCAACCCCTATTGGGCCTAAATGTGCTAGCCATTAAGACCCAATAATGCAGTGTCAGCAAAGTGGCGCCTTGCTTCTCCCCCAGTCCACTGCCTACCTCTCTATAAGAGGGAGAGCAGCCTCTCTCTCTCCCTTGCCAAGCTGAGTTGAGCAGCAAGAGGAAGAGGGAAGAGAGGGGGAGACCGGAGAGAGAGGGAAAGGAAGAAGAAAGAGAAAGAGAAAGAGAAAGAGAAACGAAAGGAAAGAGAAAGGAATAGATTGGAGAAATAGAAAACCACCAAAAGATAGAGAGAATCCTGGAGAGAGTTGAGAAAGTGAAGAAAAAGGATAAACCATCCTAGCCTTCGGAAGCAAGAATTATAAAGTGCTGATCTGCTTAAAGAAGAGCTAAAGAAGGCCTCTAAAACTTGAAGGCAGCATGGGCAAGTGCACAGCAGCTGGTTCTTCTATGCTTTTGGGCTGTTATAAGGTCTCTCAAGGCTGTGGCCAGCAAGTGGATGCTCCGCTTACCTCCTCTTTTCCTTATTATTGGTGTTTCCTTTTCTCTCTTCTATTTCCTTATTGGGGATTATTCTTTTGGGCGCCTGTTTAAGAGGGGATTCGTGTGCCATGAGCCACAGTACTTTATATGTTAACATCACAGCATAATGGTAGAGAATACTTCATCTGTTTTGTCAACCTATTGCTTACTCGGGAATGCTGGTTTCTTCTGTTTTTCTGCTGAAATTCAAGAACCCAGAAATGCATATATTTTTAGGTTTCATTTGAGTGTGTGTATATATATATATATATTCTATTAGCACATATGTCCATCTGCCATTATCCAGTATAAAAGATTGAATATTCAGGTTGGATATGCAAAAGCTTTACAAACTTCTTTTCGAGCAAAACGTGGATTGTACCACCAATTTTATTAAATATAAAAAGAGGAAGTACAATCAATCGGATAGGAGAGATTCTATCCAAATAAAAAACCAACAAAAACTCAAACTACTTACAAACCTTTAGCCAAGATTCAGCTGAGATCCCCAATATGCTTAGACCAGCTATATAAAAGTGATAAACATCTAAAAGAAATATTTTCAACATAAATGTTACTTCTCAGAAGACAACATCATTTCTCTCTCTCCATATACTCCAACAGACTGCATGCGGAATAATCCCTAGAATGCTTTTCAACTCCCTTTGATGAGCTCTTCTTCGCAGATTTTTAAAGAACCTCCTCATCTCGTGAATGGACTGGAAGTTAGGATTGAAGTTCAGCAAGGTACCAAAGGCGCTCCAAACTGCTTGACTAACCTAACAGTGCAGCAAATGATTAAATGATCAATGTCCTCATCATGCATTCCACATAAAGGACAAATAGAGTTTTCATTCGGACACCATTGCGTATATATACTTTGGTAATGATCCTCCTCTCGTACACAAGCCACATAAAAGCCTTCACCTTCAGTGGAGCCCTCACCCTCCAAGCCTCCTCATTCTTATCATAAAAAGGCAAAACACCTTCAAGCACTGCATAATAGGATTTTACAGTGAATTTTCCTTTGGTTGGTCCCCAGATCATCCTGTCTGCTTGAGCAAAATTTATGATAACAGCATGTATATCAGTCATGATTGAAGTAAATTCCTCCATCTCCTCATCCTTCAGATTTCTATTCAACCTCACACACCAGTTAATATTTTTCAAAAGCTTTACAAAGTTAGGTGATTTGTTTTTGGCAAAACTTGAATCCAATTATGTACCTTCATTCAATGATTTTTTCCCCATCGAAATTGACCATCACACTTCTTCTCCTCTGCGGTAAGTATTCTTGGCTGCTACGCCCTGTCTCTCTCACCAGTTGGCTGTGGAGGGCAGTTTCTTGCAGCCCAAGCTAGGACCAGTTGGCTGTTGAGGAAGGTTTCTTGCAGCCCAAGCTTGTGGAGGAAGGTTTCTTGCACCCCAAGCGGGGACCGGTTGGCTGTGGAGGAAGGTTTCTTGCAGCCCAAGCCAAGACTAGTCCTCCTCTACTGCAGTCACTGGAGGTCTGTATTGTGGAGGTTTCTAGGACCCAAGGCAGTAGTTGACGCAAAGGGGAATTTCTCACAACAGATTCAAAGATTTCGTCTGGTTCGGATGCCTCTTCCCAAAGAGCCACCATCATCCCTGTTCATACAGACTTATCTCCTGCAAATAAACCTGCATCCTCTTCCCATCATGACAGTCATTCTCTTCAAATAGCTCCAGTAAAGCTCCACAAGCGAAATTATGTGGAGCGGTCATCTTCTGTTAAGATGTCTTTTCAAGGGAAGAGAAAGCTTGGCTATATAAATGGAAATATCAAACAGCTGGATATTGAAGATTAAGTTTGATGTCTGGGCTGAGGACAATGAAACTGTGATGTCTTGGCTTATGAACCCAGTGGAAGATGCTCCACAAAAACTGATCATGAGGAAGACAACTGCCAGAGATATGTGGGTATTCTTGAAAAGATGTATAGGGAACGAAGGAATGATCTTCGAGTTTATCAAATTGAAAACAAAATCTATGAGACCAAGCAAGGAAGTCTCACAGTTGAAGATTATTTCGTGCCTTGCAGACTTTATGGGAAGAGCTTGACTATTTTGAGACTGATGAATGGGATTGTAACGACAACCACAAGCGGTACTTGAAGAAAGTCCAAACAGTGCATTTGCTGAAATTTTTTCTTGAAGGACTGAATCCCGAATGGGAACCCTTGAGGGGTCAGATTCTCAATGAGATACGTATTCCCTCCCTTAAAGAGGTATATCAAAGAGTTCTTGTTGAAGAAAGTCGAAGAGAAATGATGAATGTTGCTATGAAAAGTACCAATGATCAACATCTTGGCGACCACTAGGCTCTGGTTAGCAAGGGGAAACAACCAGCCATGAATGCATCCAAGGAGGAATCCAAGGGAGGCTGGAAGCGTACACATTGTAGGCGGACAAGCCACCTAGTTGACACTTGCTGGGAGCTTTATCCTGATAAAAAATTAAGAACCAAGAAGGGTGGACAGCAAGTCAAAGGAAGTGCAGCCACCATCCACGCTTCTTCCACTTAAGGGTGGAACATCAGGTTCCACAAAATCCAGATTCCTAGGCCTCTCTTCTAATGATATTACTAACCTGCAGAAGCTCCTATCACGGCTGGATACATTCACTTTTCCTTCCACTTCCATGTGTCAGTCAGATATTGATGGAGCAGCACTGAGTGTTGCTTCCAAACCTAGTCAGACCTTGGATTGTTGACTTTGGAGCTATTGATCACATGACTGGTGACGCAAGCCTCTTTTCTTCATAGTCTCTTTCCTCTGGGCAGGACAAGGTGATGGTGGCTGATGGTACTCGAGCCACAATTGTTGCTTGCTCTCATGTCCAACAACCTTTCACCATCCTCATTGACATATGGCTTCATATATGAAGACTGCATGGGAGCCAAATTGATGCGGGACGAAGGGGAAGAGGGGGGAATGGGAGAGGGATCATGCCGGCCTCGCACCGGCAGGGAGAGCTTCCCCGGTGTCGCAAGGGGGAAAGGGACTGGCATCGCACCAGTTAGGTACCTCCGTCACAGAGGTAGGACACACACATCAGGTCCTTTTTTCTTCAACAATTCTTCTCCTCTTCTTCTGAAAACAAAAGCATACATATATAGAGACTTAATCTGTAACACCTGACTCTAGAACTCCCATCTGACTCTAGGACTTTCCCTTCCTTGTTCACGTTTCTATAACTCCTAGAAAATATAAAAAACATAATTGGGCCATAAATAGGCCTAATAAAAGCAAAGGGAATGGGAGAGGGATTCTTTGCTTCATATCCTGCATCACAAATTCTCAGCCTTATTCCACATGCTATTTATTGGAGCTTATGAAGGGAGAGGAATGACGAAGTCTTTCAAGGGAGTAGAACTTATCTTGAAAATGTATGTCTTAAAGCATTATCCATGAGTTAATTGGTGTGGACACATTTTAGGGCAACCTATTGAAGTTTGGAATAAGGATCTTATTGTATTTTGATTTTGTTTTATGAGGTTAAGAACTTCTCCTAACCTTCTGTTCGGACCTGCACCTAGATCTCTCTTGTCAGATTTTTATTTTTCTTTTATTTGTTTTATCTGGAGAAGTATTGGTCAGTTTTATTCGTTTTGTTTCTTAGACTATGAGAACTTGTAGCCCTCAGGGAGTCTGGGACTTCGGATCAGGCGAAGATCCGAGTATATGACATCTCTCCACTGACCTCGGTCAGTGTTAATTATGTCGAGCAACCGCTCAACAACCCTTGATTAACCGTCTGCTAATGCCCTTGTAACATACAATGCTACTACTACACGCAGCACATTCATATGAACATATGTTTTAGGCCAAGTCCTTGGCCTCGCCCAAGTTTAGGATGTGTTTATGATTGGTTGGGAGACTTTTAAAAAGTTCTGCATTGACTCTGAATTATCTGGATTGATTCCAAGTATTTTTATACAGGTAAAGATATTTTCATAATTATACCAAGTTGGAGGACATAGGAGCATTAGGGCCATTTTGGTGTTTGAGATGAGTTTTAATGATTTAAAAAGGTTTCAAAACCTTAGGAGATATTTTAGAGTTATTTTAAGTGTGTTGGATTGTAGGAGTATTTTGGTAATTTTAGGTTAGTGTGGGTTTCATGGGTATTTATCATGTTTTAAGTGAATTGACATTTTTTGTGAGTTTTTAGAACTTTTAATGTTTTTTAGTATCTTAAGAATATTTTAGTCATTTTAATCATTTTTAGGGTTTTAAGGGCATTTAGGGCATACTAAGTGATTTTCATATTTTTTTAGAATTTTTTGTGATTTTACAGATTTTTGTCATCAGCAGAGTATTTTGGTCATTTTTAATGTTATGGGGGTATTAAGGTCATTTCTAGGGTTTTGGGGTATTTAAGGCATGCTGTAGTTTTTTATATTTTTTAGGATTTTTCTCTAATTTTTACTGATTTTTATAAGTTGAAGGGCATTTTAGTCATTAAGGATCAATTTTGTAATTAGATGAGTTATTTAAGGAGTACAATGATGTTCATGTGTTTTAAACATGTTAAGTATATGTTATTTAAGTTATAGTTTATGAGAGTATGTTTATATTTTATTAATTAGGCTTTAGGTCTGTTTTAGGACTTAGTTAGATTTAAGGGAGAGGCCAAGAGTATTTATGTCATTAAGTATATAGTTAATTAAGTATATGGTTAATTAATTATGGCTAATTACATACATGCATGATTAATTAGATATGAGATTAAGTTTACACATACAAAAAACATACATGCGTACATTAAGCATGAAAGCAACATAAGCAATATTTTATTTTATTAAAAATTCGGCAAAGTAACGACTTATGTAATGTCGGATTTACAACAAAATTTTGATAGAATATCCCTTTAAGATAACCTTAAAAGGGAACCCAAAATAAACTCCTCCTCCTAGCGCACGTTGAACTTGTGCAGAGCACCAAGTTCGTGTCTTTAAAATGACAGAGTTGCCCCTTAGAAATTTTGGGCTAAATAGGCATTCCCTTTCGTCCTCCCCCCCCCCCCCCCCCTCTCCCGGGTATATATAGGCCTCGGAAGCCTTATCCGGTGGGGGATGCCACCGTAAAAGTTTCTTCGATGGGGGGTGCCACCGTAACCCCTTTTTTAGAGAGGGAGTGAGAGAGATGTTAGAGAGGAGGGTCGTCTCTTTATTTTATTCTCTCCTCTTTTTTGTATTAAATGAGGTGAACACCATTTAACCCCCTCCGGTTTTCAATAATGGAGGCCAATGATTGGCCATTAAAATCTTCTTTAGTGGAGAACCCACTAATATGGAGAGCCCAAATGGGCATTAACCCTCTTAAATAAAGGTCATAAAAGGCCAATAAATTCTCCTCTCCCCCCCCCCTCCTTTTCTTTACATAAATGAGAGGACCACCCCCCCCCCCCCCCGTTAGGGGGGATTACTCTTTTTTCTCTTTTTTTCAATGGGGGCAAGACCCCCCACCGGTGGGAGGTTCCATGGGAACCGGTTGGAGGGGGGTCTAACGTCCCTCCTTGTACCCTTCATGAAAAGAGGCTCAACAAATTCCTCCCACGGGACATGTGCCAGAGGTGAAGACGAAGGTGCATGTCCCGTGCCCCATTTGGCTACAAGAATCCTCATTTTGCACGCTTGAGAGGCTCTCACATGCGGCATGCTAGTACTGTCCTAATGAATTCCCGTGTCTTGCCTTATGTATTTGCGGATATTAGGAGAAGACAAGCGTTGTCTCGTATATGCCAGACGACACATCGCTTTGGCTTGCTATGCATACGCTCCATCCAAGCTTATCTGGGTCGCAATGACTCTCAATTTTGGTACTTAAAAACCTCAAGATACGCCTAGGAAGTCTTATTTTCATAACTTTTCGACTCTCCGGGTGTATTTGAAAGCGTCCAACCCCTCTGATTATGAGAATCCTCTTGGCCTTCACGACTTGAAGGTTGCTCAAGAGTTGATGCCACTCGAATCTTTCGACCTTTACTCGATTTTAGGGAATCTCTTGTCTTTTATGATATGGAGACTCCTTAAGAGTATACGGAAGAGTCGTTTGATTCTTCCAGCATTTGCTCTATCTTAGGGTATCAATAACTTATCTCAGCATTTCCAGAAGCTCCACATAAAGCATTCTAGACTGCTCTAATACCTGGTGCATAGCAATTTGACTTTGTCCTACGACTTCATTAGCATTTGGTCGATTTTTTTATCCCGAGACTTTTATTACAACTCTCTGGCGTTGATTTCCTCTCTCTATCTTCTTGCAGCTTACTGTCTTTGTCATCATACCCCACACGGGAGTTCTTCTCATGGCGGGACACCAGAAGGACAATATTCCAGTCCCGCCAATTGTCGACCAGCCTTTTCCCAAAGCGGGCCGAGATTGAAACTATCAAGGCAGCTAATGCAATTCGGATTGCGAAGACTCATGTGCTCCAATATCAGAAGGATATTGTCCTTTCTAATATAGAAGACGAGGAACCCAAATTGTTGCTCTGCGCCTGCAGGCACATATTAATGAAGCTTTGTTGGAGAGAAAACCCCCATTTTGTGGCAGCCATCGATCATCGCTTTGACTAGCATTCTGAAGATGGAGCCGAATTTCTTCAAAGACTTGAAGTTTTCTATTTATTGGTAGATGGTCTATCGCAGCCTCTGGTAGGCATGACTCTTCCTCAGGCCAGAGTTGATTTGCTATTTCTCCATTACAGTTCTTATCCCCCCCCCAACTAGAGCTACCCCATGGGCTTGCCTCGAGCTCTGTCATTGCTTTAGTGTATTACAAATATTCCTCTAAAGATCAGTGCTAAGCTTGGGTGGTATGAACTTTTTGTTGTATGTTGCACGTATCTCTTTCTTCTTCTTTTTTTAACTAATACTAGCGCATTTTCAAGTTTTCGCTAAAATTAGCATCCTTTTATTTTTTACATGCATGCCCTTTTGGGCTTTCATGCAGCGGACTTATCCAATTTCGCCTAAGGTGCCCTTTCGAGTTTTCACCTTAGCTGGGTTTGAGACTTTTTTACCCTTGACCGATCCCCTTAGGACGTGATAGATTAAGTCCATCGGGGCACCTCGTTTTTAAGTCCTTTTTTTTTTCTTTTTTTTTTTGGTTCGGTCGGGAATTACAGCTTACCCTGAAGGCCGGAATGATTGAGTGGTGAAATTTTGGTGGGACTTGTGTGTTTTTTGCCTGCTCGAGGATAAAGGCTCCAAGCAGCCATGGGATTTGGATTTGCAGCAACTCCCAGGAGATAAGAATTCTGGGATTGCCGCTCGAACTTTTCGAGTGTTAGGTCTTCTTCCCATAATATGCCGACATCATTTGGGATTGAGAGATAATCCTCTTTTACCCCCTGCATATGCTCACAAAACTGTAGCAACCAGACCTTTAATTAAGCTCGCCTTTTGAGTTCTTCCTATGAGATGCATCTATCTAAGGAAACACTTTTTCTTGGCTTCCTGGTTAGTATTCTTCCATCTCATCAATGATATTTTGGCGCTTCTGCAGAGACGTGACTCCATCTTTGGACATAATCAAGGAACTAACTAAGGCTTCCCTAATTAAGAGTTAAAATTTGAGACTTTTGTATGATTAGTGTAATTAAGGTTCAATTGAGTGTGTCAAACAATCGATTGAACTTATTAGAATCTGATTGCATAGATTTGTGCATTAATTGTACGTTATTAGCATAAAATTTTTAAAATTAATCCTAATTAAGGATTAAAAATTGAGGCTTATATATGATTAGTGTAATTATGGTTCAATTGAGTGTCTCAAACATTTAATTGAACTTATTAGAATCTGATTGCATAGATTTGTGTATTAATTGTATGTTATTAGCGTTAATTTTTTAAAATTAACTCTAATTGGGATTTAAAAATTGAGACTTTCATATGATTAGTGTAATTATGGTTCACTCGAGTGTGTCAAACACTCAATTGAACTTATTAAAATCTGATTATATAGATTTGTGCATTAATTATATATTATTAGTGCTAATTTTCTAAAATTAACCCTAATGAGGGGTTAAAAATTAAAACTTTTGTATGATTAGTGTAATTATGATTCAATTGAATGTGTCAAATACTCAATTGAACATATTAGAACCTAGATTTGTGCATTAATTGTACGTAACTAGTGCTACTTAAACTTATCTGTATCTTTTTATGTTATGTAGGAATATAGCAGAGCAAGGACATCATGAACAGAATGTGGAGCAACAGGGTACTGATCCTGGTTGGCAGTATTGCACACTAATGGACAGTAGGCAAAGGAGGGTCAAATGCAACTAGTGTGGAAAGGAAATAGGTAGAGGCATGTATCGTCTAAAAAATCATATTGCTGGTATAGCAGGAGACGTCAACAGATGTGAGTCAATTCCACTGAACTTGAAGAGGGAAATGAAGGCCTACATGCTGGATAAAAAAGTTCTAAAAGATTTATCAACTCAACAACAAATAGATCTGCAAGATGAGATATCAAAACGGCAGAGACAAAGGGATTATAATATGCCTATTCAGTGGCCGATTAGTTTAGATAATGATGATAAGGATGAGGATAGGAGGATCCGGATGACCCTATCCAGAGTACACCAGAACTATTCGTACCAGTCTGCAGACAAATAAAGAAGATAAGGACCGGTGAAAAGGCACAGGATCATCAGTTGGATCAGTGCCTATTGGTTCTCAATCTGGGAGATTCCTTCCTATAGGCTCTTCTGTTGGCAGCACTGTTAGTACTGTGTTGGGTGTTGGACGGACGTCAGATATGGCACGGGGTCATATGGACCAATTTTTATACAGATCAAAGGTCTATCGGACAACTTGGAATCAAGCAAGCATTCAAAGGAGTCAAGACCTCAGCAAAAAAATACCTCGAAAGGAATTGTTAAGTGGTTTTTGCATGCAGATGTGCCAGCACATACAGCATCCAACCCATATTCTCAGACGACAGTGGATGCAATTGCAAATGCTGGGCCTGGTGTAAAGGCTCTCACACATCGCTACATTTTATGATGTTGGGCTCGAAAAAGAGTACAATGAGTTAAAGGCATAGGTGAACAACTTCTGTCTAGAAGGAGCATGGTTGTACCATCATGTGTGATGGTTAGGTAGGGACCACAAAGAGATCCATAATTAATTTCCTTGTGTATTGCAATGAAGGCACTATTTTTTTGAGTTTGTGGACGACTCCAACAAAATAAAAAATGCTAAATATTTGTATAGACTAATGGATGAGATGGTAAAAGAAATTAGTAAAGATAATGTTGTACAGGTGGTTACTGACGATGAAGCAAGCTACAAAACAACTGATAGATTGTTGATGCAGAAAAGGAAGCATTTGTACTGAGTGCCTTGTGCAGCACATTCCATTGACTTGATGATGGAGGACATAGGCAAAGAACCTTTTGTTACTGAGGTAGTAGAGCAGGCTCAAATGATCACCGGATTTATTTATAGTCACAACAAGATTCTACACATAATAAGAGAGCATACAGGTGGACGGGATCTCTTTCGTGTTGGTCCTATCAGATTTGCATCCAACTTCATCTCTTTAAAGAGCCTGATAAAGTACAAGCATTAATTGTCCCAGTTAGTCCACTCTGACGATTTTTCGACACAAATAGGGACGCTAAGGGGCGATGCTATGGATGTTGCCGTGGCAGTGCAAATATTGGTTGAAGAAAAAAAAATGGGGATAAAGTTTCTCGCTACCTAAAAGTGGTTGACCCTCTTGTATATGTTCTGAGGTTGGTTGATAGAAATGACAAAAATGATATGAGATATCTGTATAAGGCAATGGATAGAGCAAAAGAGCATTTGAGGGCAAGCAATCTTACATATTTTGGAAAATGGTGGAGGATCACCGATGATAGATAGGAATCAACTCTCCATCATCATCTCTATGTTGCTGGTTAATTCTATTTCTTGTTTACTAGATTTTATTTGATTAATGTTAATGACATTTATTTTAATAACTAATGAATTTTAATTTAAATGCAAGATATTTTTTCAACTCAAGATATCAGTATGATAAGAGCGTGCACAATGATGGAGAGGTCCTTCAAGGCACAACTAATGTCATTACTAGAATATCAAAGAATACGAACGAAATGATAGACGCCTTAGCAGAGGTAACATACAAAATAGGACTTTATAGAAATCTAGTATTCTATCATTAACTTATGTCATTTATATTTATTTTGCATATGGACAGATTTAAATTGAACATTGATATTTATGTAGATGAGGACGTCATGACTACAGTAAGACAACTCCAAGTGAATTATTTTTTGCAATAGTTGGATGGTAGATCTAGATTAACTATAGACAAGCTGCCACAAATCTTTTGGCGTATATTGCAGGGACAGTACTCAATCAAACCACTTCTTCCAGTTAGTGTGAAAGAAATTAGAGTACATTCAGTCTCATTCACACGAAGGTTCGTAATCAAATGTATATTTCTAAACTGGAGAAGTTGGTGTACTGTCACTACAACATGCGCCTAAAGATCAGGCAGATTCAAGAAAGACAGAGACTTGAACAACAGAGATTCATGGAGTTTGCTGGCAGACCAGTTGATGAGCTTCTACATCAGACTGATATCGATGAACTGTTAGATGAAGAACACCTATTGTATTCTTGGGTGGAGAGCAGAGCAGCCAGAGATACTCAGTCTGAGTCTGATCCTCAGGATCAAAGTTGGGCAGGAGGTGAATTAGATGGAGTAGTTACTCGAGATCTTGAATTTCAGACAACAGACGAAGGAGGTGCATCTGTTCTTCAGAGGCGTTGAAAGTCAGCCACACTATCAGACACTACTAGAGTTTCTGTCTCTCAGCCAACACTTAGGAGATCAGGTACTCAGGTGGATCTATACATAGAAGATAGGATAAAGAGCCAGCGAGACTTTTATTGCAGTCATCTAGAAGAAAAAGAAAAAATAATTAAAAGAAAAGTCTAAACAACGAGTGGACCCATCGGAAAAAAAAGGAAGAGACACATCTAGAATTCAGCAAACTAGAGAGACACTTGAGAACACCCTAGCCTTACCACCTCACTTAGCCAGTATGTACGAAGCAAAGAGACAAACCTACAGACGTAGAAGAAGGCGACTGATAAAAACAGGCCAAGTGGGGAGTGATGACTCTACTGATTGATGGTGATGGTAATGGTGATGGTGGTGTTGATGTTGCTACTGTTGGACTATCAAGAGATTCTAAACTTGGGAGCAGTTATTCAGGATACGAGGTTACTCCGCACCTCCGAGTCATTCTGAAGGAACTCAAGGCCAAAGACAAAGACAACAAGGGGAATTTGAAAGCCAACAAAGACAGGCAGGATATGATTGGCCCAGCTGGGAATATGGATCTTCTTGTCTGCCCATCTTTCACCCCCCTATACTACCGTATTCAAATATCAGTAGCACTACTGAGGGGTACTCTAGACCTTCACCCATTCAATATGGCATTTATGTCCCTCCAGCACAATCAAGAGACAACTCAAGCCAACAAGCAAGCACACCTCGAAGTATTCAATGGATATCCAGTATATATGTCGATAGATTATAGGCTACCAGCTCAAACTTATGAGCCGGATGATGAAAGATCACAAATGTAATCTTTCTAAAGTATTTTTTTATTAATTGAATGCAAAATATTTTATAATGTTTTTTAATCAATGCACACTGCACAATAATAATTATTAGCGAGTTATTTGTCTTTAATATTCATTTGTTATGATGTGCATGATTTGCATTTACTTTTATTGTACATTCATTGAATAATGTTGTATATTTTTTATTTTTTATTAATTTTTTCAATTTTTTAATTTTTTATTATTTTTTAATAGGGCCAATCCGGACCGGCCAGTCTTCATCAGGATGGGCCGATCTGGCCCATCCAGATCGTTGATCCCGATCTTGGGACCCGACCTGACCCGAAATTCCTTGGGCTTCGACCCTATCCATAGCATAGAGAGACAGAAAGAGACTGAGAGGGAGAGGGAGAGGGGGGTCAAGCCTTATACCCATAACAGAGAGAGAGAGAGAGAGAAGGGATAGGGCCTTACTGGACACCAGATGGCGATGGCACGACTATGGCGACGGCATGACGACAACGACAGTACAGAATGGCACGGCGACGGCGACGATAGCGACGACTAGAGAAGGCGGCAGCAACGACCAAAGAAGAACCCTAACTGAGTCACAAACAAGGTGGGATCGAGGTGTCTGGATCGGGGGTATTGGGGTCGGGTGGGGAGAGCTTATAAAGGGGGTTAAGTTCGTGGGTGTTATCGGACCGGTTCGATGCCAGGTGCCCCAGCGGGCCAACCAGTGCCTCTGGGCCGCTTAAGCGGCATCCAGTCCGCCTTTTCGGGGTCCAATAAAGGTGGCCCACCGCCTAGCATTCAGAATGGCGCCTTTGCGCTTAGGCGCACGCCTAAGCAGCGCCTTGACTACTATGCAGACCACCTACTCAATCAAAGCATATTGGAAAGGTCAAGGACATTCATAAGTTCTGGTGCTAATGCTTCTAATGACACTAGCAGCAGAAGAGCAGTTAAACAAAGAAATATGAACTCCACCAGAAAGAAGTCCATGGGTAATGGATATGGTAACAGTTTTAAACTGACAACTTTTATCCATAGGCGATGTGCATCCTCATTTAACCTTCACACCCATTCGACAATAAGGCCAATATGATATCTCGAACCGCAAAGGCAGCACCATCAAACTTCATGTGTATAAAGACCAAATTAGCTAGTGCAGCATCCTAACAATGAATTCTTCTTTATCTACCAAAATGATAATAATAATAATAATAATAAAACAACAAAGTTCTGTCGCAGCCAAATTTCAAGAGCTCCGAAGAGTGAGAGAAGAATAAAATCAAAACAACCATAACATATAAGGTACTTCGAAAAACTGTATCCAAAACAAAAGGCAAACAGAACTTTTTTTTACAAACAAAAAAGTATTTAGTAGTAACGGTTTCAGCCAAATCAGTGGATAATGCGAAAATATCCTCACCCTATGTACAGAAGGCTTGGACTTCTTTTTCAATCTATTTGGTTTAGATAGAGTTGGTGTCCTAAGCTTTTCTTCCCTCTTATTTTCACCATCCACATGACTGCTCTCAATGGAACCATTGGCATCGATATCTTCTTCAGTTTCTTCATGAAATATGACCCCTTGAAGTATATTTGCATCAGTAATGACATCCCTACAGAAACCAAAAGGAGAAAATCACATAACATGTACCCAAAGATTACAAGTCTTATAATAGAAAAGAAGACAAAACAAAGCCAGGTTCATAGTTTTTGCTTACTTGTACTGTTTCGTCCCAATAAATGAAGCAAACAGTGTATCCCCAGCTTCAGCCAAAAGATATCTGCAAAGACCAAGGCATGCAACTAAATAAATGGCAATGATGGAAGAAAGAAGAACAGAGCTGTCACTACTATTACTTGCATTGTTTGCAATGTTATGTTGCTTATCATGCCTGCACCAATGGTTCCTGCATGCATTCTTTTACCTCTTTCTTCAGTTTTTTTTTCTTCACATGACTAACTACGGCACCCTTTTAGGTTTTTGCCAAGTCTAAACCCCTCTTTCTTTTGCCCACGTGCCTTCGTGTGTTTTCATAGAACAAAGATGTCATTTTTGCCTAAGGCACCATTCTGGCTTTTCTCCTTAATCAAGCTTTGGACCTTTTAACCTTTTACCCTCAACTGACCTAACTTTGTCAGGGTGGCACTTCATGTTTTAACACCCCATTCTTTTTCATTTTTCATTTTTGAATCCTTCATGGAATGATCTATGCAGATCCAGAGGCCTCTAGGGATACTGAGAAACCAAAGTAACTAAAGCGTCTACCAAAGTCATGTTTGTGAAATGCAGCAGTGAATTTGGGCTTCATAGGAGTTCTGGAAAGCTTGATAGTTGGTTGCACAGTCAATTGGGAATAAATACCCATTGGGCATCATCATCGACAGGAAACATTGAGAAAGAATGACTGGTCCTCCAGGGATGTTGGTCGTGGCATATAACGAATACAAAGTTAACAGAGATAGGGTTTGGGAGCCAATCAGGAGGTTGAAGACGACCAGTTTGAACGGGTCAGGTGAATCGTGTAAAGACTTGGGTGAATCGCCAGCGGCTAACCTGTCTGAGGGCCAACCAGTCACGCGCATGGAGCTGCTGCGAGGTTCACGTGCATCGAATGGAACAGGGGCCGATGGCAGCTGAGGGATCCAACATTGCCCCTGACACAGAACAAACAGAAGGGGATATTTCTAAGGGTCTTTCAGTCAACTTGCGGGGATAAAGGTTGGAGGGTGGTGATTCACTGGCCTTGCTGGTGGTAAAGGGTATTTGGACTGAGTTGGGGTGCAACAGGAGGAAGGCGAGGAAGATTCGGGTCCACAAGCGAGCAAGGAAGGAGGGAGATCAAAAGGGGCAAGGGCAGCTGGTTCCTGGAACGACCTTCCTAAAAGGGCATATCCTTGCCTGGAGAATAATTTGCTTCCGGTGGCAGCAAACCTTCCCAAAGATGGCGTGATTCTGGAGGCGACACCTCATCTTCCTCAAGAGTGCAGTCCTAGTAAGTCTCATAATAAAGAACTTGCTATCTATTCAACCCCCCAAAATCCCGCTCCATCTGTCACCTTGCAAAAGTGCTGAGATAGCTGTTTGCAAAGATCTTCCTGGAGTTTCTTCGGCAACTGTGGTAATGGAAAATAAGGAAAGGATACAGAGGAGAGATACCCTAGCTGATTGGGGCAATGGGGAAATTTTAGAAAAGGGCCCTTTGCTTGGTTTGCAGCTAAATGGTACATGGCAAAGTAGGGCAGTTTCGGAAAATATGTGATGCTAACAATGGTGACAAAGGATATTCAAAAAAGAAGGGGATAGGAAAAAGAGAATTGCAGAGTTTATTGAAAATAGCAACAAAGGAAGGCACAAACAGTTTGGAAGTCAATAGAGTTGGATCTGGGTGTAACCAATCACAGTCATGATTGTGCTATCATGGAACATACGGGGTATTCAGGATCCTGTTAAGCAAATAGCAATTTGTGAAATGATAAAGAGGAAGGTTATAGAAATAATTTGTCTACAAGAAACAAAGATGGAACAATTTGTCAAAAAGGCCAAGAGGTCAAGTAATGTGAATTTTTCTTTTAGAAGATCCCAAAGGTTAGCAGGGGGATTCTGGTGGCATGGAGCAGCAGGAAATGGAAAGGAATTTTGCTGCACATTAGAGAACATTCTGTCACCATCAGGTTTTCTTTTGTTGTGTCTGCTGTGTGTTGGATGTTATCAGGCATATATGGTCTTTGTCAGTATAAGCAGTGGAGATTACTGTGGCAAGAACTGTCAGAATGTAAAGGCAAATTTCCTTGGCCTTGATGTATTATTGGTGATTCTAATGAGATCAGAAAGTTGACTGAATGTAACGGACGTGGAATTACTACAACAGGTATGAGGGAACTTAATGATTGGACTGAGGAAAGAGGACTGCATGAGCTTAATTTGGATAACCAGAAACTCACATGGAGTTATAACAGGGAATTTCCAGTGATGTCCAAATTTGATAGGGCTCTCATTGACATGCTATGGGAGAATTTGTTTCCAACAGCAAATGTTACTCAACCAAGGACAGTGTCAGACCACAATGCATTAATAGTGAATGTTTTAAAGAGGAAAACTTTAAGAGACTTTCAGATTAGAAATACTGTGGTTACATAATGAAGATCTCATTAACTTGGTGGCTAAGACATGGAATTCCATAAATTGTAATTATACAGCAGCAAGTATGCTAGCTTTCAAGTTGAAGAAGCTTAAATAGGAAATAAAGAAATGGGCAAAAATATGGAGGAAAGAAAGGCATGAGAGGACTCATGCTTTACAGGAAACGATTCATCAAGAAAGAAGAGGAGAACAATATATCTTCAGAGGACAAGGTCAAATTGTGTTCTTTAAAATCTTAGTATCAATGGCTTCGAGAAGAAGAGATTCAGATGGAAGCAAAGATTCAGATTGGTATGGTTACAGGAAGGAGATTTAAACACAATGTTCTTTCATGGAGTTGTGAATGGGAGGAGGAAGCTGAACCATATCACAATGATCAGAGGAAGTAATACTTGGATTGAAGGTAAAAATAAAATTCCGGAGTAAATAATCAAATTTTATAGTAATTTATTTAAATCTGAGGAGAGATGGTGTCCAGGGTGGACAAATCTGAGACCAGTCAAGATTCAGCGGAGAGGGTTGAATATCTATTATCAAAAGCTATAGAAGATGAAGTTAAAGATGCAGTTTCTAGTCTGGGAAGTGACAGGGCACCAGGGCCTGGTGGATTTCCTATTAGTTTCTATCAAAATTCTGGGACTTATTAAGTCTGATGTGCTTGATACTGTGAGATACTGTGAAGCATTGTTTGCAGCAGGGAACAGGCTGTGAGTTTCTCAATAACACTTCTCTTAGGTGAAGCAATAGAATTGAAGGATTTCAGACCTATTAGTCTTCTAAAAGGGTCTTATAAGACAATTACAAAGGTGATAGCTATAGAATTAGCTCCTATCTGGGGGATATAATTGAGCAGAATCCGTCAGCTTTCATTCAGGGACATAAACTCAAGCATGCTTTCCTGATTGCTCATGAATTGCTTTATACAATGAAGGCTAGCAAGAGCAAAGGTTTCTGAACGAATCATATGATAGGGTTTCTTGGCAGTGTTTGCGGAGTATTATCAAGAGTCAGAACTTCTCAAAGCATTTGGTGAACATACTGATTAATTGCCTCACCACAGCTAAATTCTCAGTGATCATTAATGGGAATGTGCATGGTCAGTTTACTAGTTCAAGGGAACTAAGGCAGGGGGGTCATCTTTCTCCTCTATTGTTTAGTCACACTGCAAATATGTTGAGCAAACTATGCGCAGTTGCTGAAGAACAGAGCTGGATTAAAGCAATCAAGATGAACAGAACTTCAATCAGTAGTTCACACCTACAAGATGCGATGGGCCGATGATACTTTACTTTTCTTGGAAGGAAGGAAAGAGCAAATGAGAAATTAACTTTTTTATCTTGACAGTTTTGGGAAGTATCTCGGGGCTTAAAATCATTTTTGAGAAAAGTTGGAATCAATCTAGAAGAAGGGGAAACAGTAGAATGTGCAGAGATCATTGGGTGAACATTGAAAAGCTACCTATATGGTATTTGGGTTTACCTCTCCATTATAAACAGATCAGACTTACAGATTGGGAGCCGTTAATCATGAAAATGCAGAGAAAGTGTCAACTTGGAAGGCAAGGCAGTTATCTTTTGTTGGCAGACTGATTTTATTAAATTCAGTATTAAGTTCAAACACCACAGCATTATATGTCAGTTTTCATTCTGCCTCAGGGGGTGAGGAGAAGATTGGATTGTATTAGAAAGCATTTCTTTGGAGGGGGGGTTACAAATGAAAATTCCGGAAGTATCTCATTAGTCAAATGGGATAAGGTGTGTGTAGGCCCTTAAAGAATGGAGGGTTAGGGCTCAGAAATCTGTATTCCATGAATTTAGCTTTGATTGCAGATGGTTATGGGATCTCCTGTCTGAAGAAACAGCCCTCTGGAAGAGGAGTATCATTGAAAAACACTATAATGCCAGAAAGAAATTCTATTTGCAATTCTCTAACATCTCTATGATGTCTCCTCTATGGAAGGAATCCTGAAGACAGCAGAATCTGTGGAAAAAGGCATTCGTACAAGGCAGGCAATTGTGAAGATATTTTCTTTTGGAGCGACAAATGGGCAGTTCCACTTGGCATCAGATTAGTGGGTTACACTTAGGAATTGTTATAGAAATGAGGGTTCTCAACTTTATTGGATGATCATTTTAAGGAGGGAATTGAAAGATGTAGTAGTAGTAGGTGAGTATTTGGCTCTTCTACAGTTTCTGAATGATGTGATATTGCATACAGACAGAAGGGATCAGGTCATGTGGGCAAAAGAGGGGGGAAATTTTTCTGTCAAGTCTTTATACAAGTACATTGAAGGTAGGAAAGAGCCTTATAATAAATATGGGCAGGTGTGGAAAGTAAAATTTCCTCTCAAGGTTCGTGCTTTCATGTGGCTGATGTTTGAGAATATGATCATGACCGAAGTTTACAGAGCAAAGTGGGTACCCAATGCAGATATAATTTGATCTGTCTGTGGTCAAGGTACTGAAGATGTGGATCGTCTCTTTATTTAATGTCAAGTCAGCAGGGAGGCGTGCAGCATTTTTAGCAAGATTGCTTCCATTCAGTTCAACTTTTGCAACATTGGAGAACTGTGCTGTCAATTCAAGAGAGTCAAGGCACAAACCACAAATTTAACCAGGAGCAAAACATTATCCATTATTCCCCATGTTATCTGCTGCAGGATCTGGAAAGAGTGCAATAGATAATACTTGACTCAGAGTAATTCATTTTCTATTTCATTCGAGTAGATTCTTGCTTCATATTCCTTTAGATAGTTGAAGGAGGGAATTTTGTTCATTCTGTGTAATTTATAGATTCCTTTTGATAATGTTAGGAGAGTATCTCACCAATCCTAATCCTTATTGTATGCCCAGTGTCTATGCTCTAATAAAATTGGTGGTACAATCCACTACTTCATTTTTTTTTAAAAAAAAAAGGAACTTTGGGGTTAATACCAAGGAGAAAGTTCATTATCAAATACTAAGCATTAAATGTTTGATACCAAGTGAGGTTTAATACCAAGTGGGACTCCCTACCAGCAGTTGAGATCTAATATTGAAGTTTGCAAGTTTGACACCAAATGGAGGTTAAATACCAAATTGGAGATTTAAAACTAAAGGTTGAAGGTTTAATACCAAATAGAGGCGTATTAAATGTTTGGACCTAGCCTAGAATCTCTCATGTCGTTATTTTCTCTTTCCATTTTGTTTTATTTGGAGAAATATAGGTCGGCTTTATTTATTTTGTTTCTTGGACTATGAGAGTTTGAGATTAGCCTTCAGGGAGTCCGGGACTTCGGCCCAGGTGAAGATCCGAGTATACGACCTCTCTCTACTGACCTCAGTCAGTGTTAATTACGTCGAGCAACCACTTGATAACCCTCGATTAACCGTCCGCATGATGCTCTTAAACACATGGATTGCGGAATCGCCCGATTCCGATCCAAATCGGGCGATTCAGATCGAGATCGACGGATCCCGATCCGATTCGGAGGGGAATTCCCTGTTCCTCCCCGAATTTTTTTTTTAAAAAAAAAAAGGGCTGAACCAGCCTGAATCGGACCGTATCGGGTCCGGACCGGCCGATTTGGCCGAACCGAACCCGATACCGACGATTCGGGCTGGTTCCCAGATCCCCCCTTAAAGGGGGATCGGGAGCCACCCAGAAGCAGTAGAAACACTGCTGATGCTGGCTGATTTCCCCCCTCGCCCACCCCAACCCACCCGCCCCCACCGGCGGCCACTACCACTCGCCACCGCCAGCCAGCCCCGCCTTCTTCTCTCTCCTCTCTCTCTCTCTCTCTCTCTCTCTCTCTCTCTCTCTCTCTCTCTCTCTTTCTATCTCTCTTTCTCTCTCTTTTTCTTTGAGATCTCGACCGAAAGAAGGGGATTTTCACCCCGTCATCGCCGGCCGGCCGAGAGCAACCGCCACCACTGTTGTCACCATCATCGCCGCAGTCGATGTCGGATTTTGTTTCCGCATCCCGATCTGAGTTAAGGTATATTTTGATCTAAATTTTTTAAAATTCTCAAAAAATTAGAAATGTTGTATGGTTGTGTAGATCTATTAATATTTAGCTTTAAAAAAATGGCATGTTGATTAGACAAAATCCTCAAAATTAACCCTAATTAGGGGTTAAAAATTAGAGCTTTTATATGATTAGTGTAATTAGGGTTCAATTGAGTGTGTCAAACACTCAATTGAACTTATTAGAATCTAATTATACAGTTTTTTGCATTAATTGCATGTTATTAGCGTTAATTAGTTAAAATTAACCCTAATTAGATGTTAAAAATTAGGAGTTTTGTATGATTATAATCTAATCGTACAATTTTTTGCATTAATTACTCGTCATTAGTACTAATTACTCAAAGTTAATCTTAATTAGGGGTTAAAAATTAGAGCTTTTGTATGATTAGTGTAATTAAAGTTCAATTGAGTGTGCTAAACACTCAATTAAACTTATTACAATCTGATTGCATTATTTTTTACATTAATTGCATATTATCAGCCTTAATTTGGTAAAATTAACCTTAATTAGGAGTTAAAAATTGGGACTTTTATATGATTAGTATAATTAGAGTTCAATTGAGTGTGTCAAACACTCAATTGAACTTATTAGAACTTAATTGTACAATTTTTTGCATTAATTGCATGTTATTAGCATTAATTAGTTAAAACTAACCCTAATTAGGAGTTAAAAATTGAGACTTTTAAATGATTAGCGTATTTAGAATTCAATTGAGTGTGGCACACTCAATTGAACTTATTACAATCTGATTACATAGTTTTTTGCATTAATTGCATGTATTAGTGTTAATTTGATAAAATTAACCTTAATTAAGGGTTAAAAATTAAGGTTTTGTATGATTAGTATAATTATGGTTCAATTCAGTGTGCCAAACACTCAATTGAACTTATTACAATCTGATTGCGTTTTTGTCTCTTTATGTTATGCAGGAATATAGCAAAGCAAGGACATCATGAACAGGATGTGGAGTAGCAGGATGTTGATCATAGTTGGCAGCATTGCACACTAGTGGACAATAATAAGAGGAAGGTCAAATGCAACTGGTGTGGAAAGGAGATGGGTGGAGGCATGTATCACCTAAAAAATCATCTTGTTGGTTTATCAGGAGACGTCAGCAGATGTGAGTCAGTCTCGCTGAACTTGAAGAAGAAAATGAGGACTTACATGATCGGTAAAAAGGCACAGAAAGATTTAACATCTCAACAATACATGGATTTGCAAGATGAGATATCAGGGTGCCAGAGACGAAGGGATTACAGTCGGCCTGTTCAGCGGCCGATCAATTTAGATGATGATGAGGAGGAGGAGGAGGAAGATGAGGAGGATCCAGATGACCCTGATGCAGAGTACACCAGAGTTGTTCGTGCCAGTTTGCGGATAAATAGAGAAGATGAGGACCGGCGAAGAGGCATAAGATCATCAGGTGGATCAGTGCCTACTGCTTCTCAACATGAGAGATTCGTTCCTAGGAGCTCTTCTGCTCGCAAGACTACTAGTTATGTGTTGGGTTGTGGACGGGCGTCAAATGTGACACACGGTCTTATGGACCAATTTTTGCACAGATCATGGTCTGTGAGACAGCTTGGAATCAAGCAAGCATTGAAATGAATCAAGACCTCAGCAAAAAATGCCTTGAAAGAAATTATGAAATGATTTTTACATGTAGGTGTGCCAGCACATACAGCATCTAGTCCATATTTTCAAATGATGGTAGATGTAATTGCAGATGTTGGGCATGGTGTAAAGGCCCCAACACATCGTTACATTTATGATGTTGAGCTCGAAGAGGAGTATAATGACTTAAAGGTTGTATGGGTCAACTTCAAAAATGTATGGAAGGAGCGTGGTTGTACCATCATGTGAAATGATTGGACAAGGACCATAAGGAGATCCATGATTAATTTTCTTGTATATTACAGCGAGGGCACTGTTTTTTTAAAGTCTGTGGATGCGTCAAATAGAATAAAGAATGTTGATTATTTATACAAACTAATGGATGACGTAATAGAAGAAATTAGTGAAGAAAATATTGTGCAGATAATTGCTGACAACGAAGCAAGCTACAAAGTAACTGGTAAATTGTTGATGTAGAAGAGGCACCATTTGTACTGAGTGCCTTGTGCAGCACATTCCATTAACTTGATGATGGAGGACATAGGCAAAGACCCTTTTGTTGCTGAGGTGGTACAGCATGCTCAGATAATCACGGGATTTATTTATAGTCACAACAGGATCCTACATATGATGAGAGAGCATACAGGTGAACGGGATCTTCTTCGTGCTGGTCCTACCAGATTTGTATCCAACTTCATCTCTTTAGAGAGCCTAAGTAAATACAAGCATCAATTGGCCCAGTTAGTCCACTCTAAGGAGTTTATGGCACATATAGGGACACTGAGGGTCGATGCTAGAGAAGTTGCCTTGGCAGTGCAATCGCTAGTTGTGGAGAGAAGTTCTTGGGATAAAATTTCTCGCTATCTGAAAGTGGTTGAGCCTCTGGTACATGTTCTGAGGTTAGTTGATGGAGATGACAAAAATGGCATGGAATATTTGTATGAGGCCATAGATAGAGCAAAAGAAAACTTAAGGGAAAGCCTTCCTACTGCTCATGACAAATGGTGGAGGATCATCGATGATGGATGGGAGTCGACTCTCCATCATGATCTCCATGATGCTTATTAATTCTTCATCTTTTCAACTTGATTTTATTTGATTAATTTGAATGACATTTATTTTTATAACTAATGAACCATAATTTAAATGCAGAATATTTTTTAAACCCAAGGCATCAGTATAGTGAGAGCGTGCATAATGATGGAGACGTCTTTCGAGGCACAACTAATGTGATTACTAGAATATCAAGGAATACGAATGAAATGATAGATGTCTTAGCAGAGGTAACACACAAAATAAGAGTTTATAAAAATCCAGTCTTCTATCATTAACTTATGTCATTTATATTTATTTTGTAGATGGAGATATTTAAATTGAAGATTGGCATTTATGGAGATGATGACATCAGGACTGCAGTAATGAGGACAACTCCAGGTGAATTACATAATAAATAATCAAACACTCAATTTAATGAATTACTACCATTCATTATTAATATCGTCGTCTTCTTTTTCTTTTTTTTTTTGCAACAGCTAAATGGTGAATCCATATTAATTATAAACAAGGTGCCATAAACCCTTTAGCGTATGTTGCAGTAAGAGTACTCAGTCAAACCACATCTTCCAGTCAGTGTGAAAGAAACTAGAGTACATTCAGTCTCATTCACAAGAAGGTTCGTAACAAATTGGATGTTTCTAGGCTGGAGAAGTTGGTGTACTATCACTACAACATGCGCTTAAAAATCAAGCAGATTCAGGAAAGATAGAGACTTGAAAGACAGAGATTTATGGAGTTTGTTGGTAGACCAGTTGATGAGCATGTACATCAGATTGATATTGATGAACTGCTAGATGAAGAACATCTATTGCATTCTTGAGTGGAGAGCAGAGCAGCCCAGAGATGCACAGTCTGAGTTTGATCCTCAAGATCGGAGTTGGGCAGGAGGTGAATTAGATGCAGTAGTTGCTCGATGTCCTGAATTTCAGGCAACACAAGAAGGAGGTGCACTTGTTCTTCAGAGGCGTCAAAAGTCAGCCACACTGGCAGACATTGGTAGAACTTTTGCCTCTCAGCCAGCACTCAGGAGATCAACTACTCTGGTGGATCCACAAAGAAGAAAAGAGAAAGAGCCAGCGAGACCTTCACTGCAGCCATCTAGCAGCAAAAAAAAAAAAAACAACAATCAAAAGGCAAGTCTAAACAACGAGTGGACCCATCGGAAGAAAAACAAGGGAGAGGTTAGCAGACTGGAGAGACACTTGAGGACACTCCAACTTTACCAGCTCACTTGGCCAGCATGTACGAGGCAGAGAGACAAACCTACAGGCGTAGAAGAAGGCGGTTGACGAAAACAAGCCAAGTGGGGAATGATGACTCCACTGAGGATGATGAATTGATGATGATGATGATGGAGATGGTGATGGTGATGGTGATGGCGTTGTTGCTGCTGCTGGACTATCAAGAGATTCTGCACTTAAGAGCAGTTACACATAATATGACAATTACTCCGCACCTCCGAGTCATTCTGAAGGAACTTAAAGGCAAAGACAAAGATAACAAGGGGGATTTGAAGGCCAACAAAGACAGACAGGATATGATTGACCTCGATGGGAACACGCATCTTCTTATCCGCCCTACACTGTCGTATTCAGACATCAGTAGCACTACTAAAAGGTACTCTAGACCTCCACCTATATAGTATGACATTTATGTCCCTCCAGCACAATCAGAAGAAAGTTCAAGTTAGCAAGCTTACACACCTCGAGGTATTCAAAGGGGATTTGAAGACCTCGCTAGATCCTTATTTAGCTATGGATATCCAGCACACATGTCAGCAGATTATGGTCCGCCAACTCAAACTTATGAGCCGGATGATGAAGGATCACAAATGTGATCTTTCTAAGGTATTTTTCATTGATTTCATGTGAAATACTTCATAATGTTTTTTTAATTAGTGCACAATAAAAATTATTAGTGAGTTAGTTGTCTTTAATGTTTATTTTTTATGGATGTACATGAATTGCATTCATTATTATTGTACATTCATTGAATAATATGTATACATTTTTTTCTGATTTTTTCTGATTTTTTTTAGTATTTTTTTAATCCGACCGAATCAGACCGGCCAGACTTCAGGTCGGATCGGGATCGCCGAGTCCCGATTTGGGGACCCAATCCGACCCGGAATTCCTTGCTTAAACAAGTTATACTACCATACGATATGAAGGCAACTTTTAGGTTTAGCCGTTGGCCTCCCCCGAGTCTTTTCAAGTATTCGGATTAGTTCGGGCCTATTAGGATGTTTCCTAGATATTTTTATTGACTCTAAGTTATTAGGATTAATTCCCACTTGTTAAGATCGACTCCGAGTGCTTCAGAATTGATTCCTAATGTTTTTGGATTGATTCCAAGTGCTTTAGCCCATAAGGATATTTCAGTAATTATATCAAGTTGGAGGGTATAGGGGCATTATAGTCATTTTAGTATTTAAGATGAGGTTTAATGATTTAGAAAGGTTTCAATACCTTAGGAGGCATTTTAGAGTTGGTTTAAGTGTATTTAGGTTGTAGGGGTATTTTAGTAATTTAGGTTAATACGGGTTTTATGGGTATTCATCATATTTTAAGTGATTTGACATTTTTTATGATTTGTCTAGAATTTTTAATAATTTTTTATGTATAAGGAGTATTTTGATAATTTTTCTCATTTTTAGGGTCTTGAGGGCATGCTAGATTATTTTTATATTTTTTAGGATTTTTTTGTGATTTTTACAAAGTTTTATCACAAGAGGGATATTTCGATCATTTTCAAAGTTATAAGGGTGTTTAAGGCATATTGGGGGGGTTTTTACATTTTTCTGGATTTTCTTTCTGGTTTTTACTGATTTTCTATTGGTTTTTACCAATTTTTACTGATTTTATTAATTATTTATGGGTGGTGGGCGCTTTGGTCATTTTAGGATTAATTCTACAATTAAGTGTGTTATTTAGAATGTGTATAGTTCATTAAGTTTTAAAAGTTGACTTAGACTTGGCCATATGTAGGGATGAGGCCAAGGGCATTAAGGTGCTATTTAAGTTGTATGAGTTGTTATCTAAGTATAAGTTTGATCATATGAACATAAGTGTTGTTTAGGTGTAAGTTCAATCATAGGAACATGCAACATACACACATACACACAGGTACTTGGCACAACAAACAGATTATTATTATTTTTTTAATTTCGAAAGAGTATTATGAAAGACGATTTTACAATAAAATTTCAGCAAAGCATCCCCTAGGAGAACCTTAGAAAGAAAACTCAAAAAATGAAGCCCCCTCCCGTGTGCTTGAACTTGTGCAGAGCATACAGTTCGTAGTCTTCAAAATGGCAACACTGCCCCTGGAAAATTTTGGACCAAAGTAGGCATGCCCTTTCGTATTCCCCGTGGGGGGTAATTATAAGGCCTTAAGGGCCTTAACCAGTGGGGGGTGCCACCAAAAAGAAATAAGAGAGGGAGAGAGCTGGGAGAGATGGGGAGAGGGGGGGTGAGGTACCGGTGGGTACCCTCGCCGATGGGAACTAGTGGGGGTACCATCGGTTAGACCCCCCCCCCACCAGTTAAGAAACCGCGTCCCCCCACCGGTTAAGAAAACCGGTGGGGGGTGCCACCGGTTAAGGGAACCGGTGGCCACCCCCCTTTTCCTCCTTTTTTTCTTCTTCTCCTTCTTTTTTGCTTAATAAATGATGAGAAGCTCATTTAATCCCCCCTTCTTTTTTCTTCTTTTCAATCATATGGAAAAAAGGGTTCCCCATGATTAGGCCAATGATTGGCCATTAAACACCATTTTAGTGGAGGTTCCACTAACATGAGGAGCCCAAATGGGCATTTAAACCCCATAGATAAAGGCCATTAACTCTTCCCCCCTCTCTTTTTTTGAATTTTGAAAGAGAGGAGAGGAGGGAAGCTCCCCCCCCCCCAAACCGGTTCCCCTCCTTGTGTGGACCGGTGGGGGTACAAAACCGATGGAGGACCCCCCACCAGTCCCCCTCTCTATATATTATTCAAGAGAGAGGGAGGGGACCACTTGGCCAATTTTTTTCCTTCTTGCTGCTGTTTAGGCTTGTCCTTTTCTTACTATTTGGAGGCTATTAGACAGTGTATTGGGCCCATTTTGGACTGCCCATTGGGCTGTATTTATTGGGATGTTATTAGCTTTATATTGGCAGCATATTGGGAAGCATTTGGACCTGCATAGGGGCATATTGGGCTGCAGCTTGGACCCTATTGTGCAGTCCTGTCGGCTCATATTCAGGGGCATACCGGGCTGCATAGCAGGCCCGTTTATGAGGCTTATTGGGCTGCACCCCCAACCCATTCGGAGGCTTATTGGGCTGCATATCCAGCCCACATTCGGAGGGATTTCGGACGATATATTGGGGCTGCATTGGACTCATTGGACAGCATATTGGGCCTGAGGGACCCTCTACATTGAGGTATAATCCTCACCCTCTTTTCTTTTCATGCATGCACACATATATTTCATGACTATATGCATATATATGTCTTTTTTGCATTACACGACAACATGCATGCACATGTTTCATACTTTTGTCATGCATGGAAATATTTTGGGCCAAAATAGAAGTAGATGTTCAATATCACAATCAAAGGTTTGATACCAAGGGCATGACCTTTGGAATCCAATGCTTGTTGGCAAAATCTTGAAAATGATACAAGGGAACATTCACAGTTACTCCTGGGCTCATCACACTTTTTAAAAAAGCGAAAAAAAGTGTGTTAAGCACTTCTGGGCTCATCACACTAGTACTGATCTTCATTCTTCTTCTTTTTTTCCTTACTAACCCAAGTACTTTTTAAGGTTTTCATAAAAACTAGCCCCATCTTTGTTTTAGTTGTATACCCTTTCGGGTTCTTATTACAATAATAGGGTTACCCACTTTTACTTAAGGTGTCATTTTAGATTTTCACCCTAGTTGGGTTTCAGACCTTTTTACCCTTAAGTAACTCATAATGAAGAGCCAACTATGCCTATGAAGACACCTCATTCTTTAAGCTCCTTCTTTTCTTTTTTAAATTGTAGGCAAGCAGGACCAAGGTCCACCGACTTGGTTAGTTGTATCAACTTGGCGAATTGTATTGATTCGTTCAGACTGACTCAGCCTGACTCGTATGAGTAACCAACCAGATCGATTTAAAGATGACACACTTATTTTCTTGGAAGGAGCTGAGGAGGAAATGACAAACTTGTTTTTTGTTTTAAAAACCGTTGAGACCTGCTCGGGTTTGACGACTAACTTTGACAAGAGTGCTATCATTGGAATTAACATGGACGCTGATTTGTATAGGCAATGTGCTAAGGTATTGGATTTTAATGTAGTTGATTTGCTTATTTCTTATTTAGTCTTACCATTGCATTAGAAGAAGATTCCACCGTCAGCCTGGCAACCACTCATTCACAAACTGCAAGGGAGACTAGCTGTTTGGAAAGCCAAGAGTTTATCATTAGGTGGGAGGATCACTTTACTTAATTCAGTCTTGACAGCCATTCCACAGCACCATCTTTCTGTTTTTCTAATGCCTTCATCAGTTAGGCAAAAGTTAGACTTGATAAGGAGAAGATTCTTATGGGGCAGCGCAAACAAGGACACTCCATGCATTCATTTGGTGAAATGGGATAGAGTCTGCTGTTCTAAAGGAAAAGGACTGGGAGTGAAAAGTTTAAGATTAACAAATATTGCTTTACTAGGGAAATGGATGTGGGAATTGACATCCGAGGAGCAATCTCTGTGGAAGAAAATTATGAGGTTGAGGCATTATAGACCATCTGCTGCATTTTGTCTTCAACCAGAAAATTTGAAATGGACGTCACCCATTTGGAGAGATATCATCAAGGCCACAGCAATATTTCAGATGTATATTGTAATCAAGGTGGGCAATGGGGATCTTATTTTGTTCTGGTTGGAGAAGTGGATAGGGAATGAAACACTTGAGGAGCAATTCCCTAATATCTATCAACTGGCATGTAAAAAAGATAGTTTCATCAGTGAACTGCATCACGTGGAGAATGGAATTCTACAATGGTAGTTCAGTTGAGGAGGGGACTCAAAAGAATATGAGGAGAGAAAATATTTTTCCTTGCTTCAATTGCTGTCAGAAGTGAAGATCAGCATGAATGTAAAGGATCAAATCATTAAGACAGCGAACAAAGGAATATTCTATGTTAAGTCTCTTTACAAAATCCTGGAAGGAGATCAACCCTCTTATAGGCATTTTGAAGACAAAAGGAAGGTGAAAGCGCCATGTAAGGTTCAGAGTTTTATGTGGCTGGTTTTCAAAAGGAGAATTGTCACCAAAGTTTACAGAACAAAGTGGTGTCAGAATAATGATACATTGTGTGTATTGTGTGGAGTTGATATATGATACAGAAGACATAGATCACATGTTCATTACATGCCAGATCAGCAGAGAAGTATGGAGCATTATAGGCAGATTGTTAAAAATATCTGTCGCTTTTAACAGTCTGTAGGACATGTGGGAATATATTAACCAGCTGAAGTTTCGGTTACTCTAGGATGTTCTAAGGAAGATTTTACAAGTCTTGCCTGTCTGCTGGGGCATCTGGAAGGAAAGGAGTGCTAATATATCTTCAGGGGCAATTGAGAATATTGTGATCCTGATCATTTCATGTGTATCATTGGAGTCGTCATCATATAGGGCGTCTGCTGATGATTGGTTGAGACTCGAGAGTAGTATCATAAGTGTTTTTATGAGGTTTCTTCTTTTGTTTTCAGATTTTGATTTTATTTATTATAGGGTAGGAATTTCTCGTCTTTTTTATGGTACTATTTATATTTATTTCTAATAAAAGTATTGGTACAATCTGGATTTTTTTTCTTAAAAAAACAACCTGACGATTCAAGCCAATTTCTGACTTTGTTTCTCCAGATTCTTTAATTTTATGAATAAAATTATGAAATAAATGAACTTTTAAGTCCAGTGGTCTTAATGACAATGGCTTTAAACCAAATTTAGGAGAAATCTACCCCCTTTTTTTAAGGAAAGCAGTGGACTGTACCACCAATTTTATTGATTCATAAAAAGAGGCAGTACAATCAGAAAACTGGAGTGATGAGTTATTACACCAGAAACATCAAAACAACAAAAACTGGGAATTACAAGAGACAAGAGTTAATCTCCCTCCACCAAATATCTAAAGAGATATTAACCAAAAATGTGCTCCAATGAAATAAAAAATGGACTGCTCTCAAGCAACAATTCTGTGTGTATGGTGCACTTCCCCAAAAGATGCAATCATTACACTCCTTCCAAATGCTCCAGCAAATCACGAGGTATAATAGATAAATTTTTGCTCCTGTGTTCGTTGGCTGACTATCCCTTGAGCTTCTTGAATTGACTGCACATTCCCTCAATATTACAGAAATTGTATTCAAAGCAGACGATCTGGCTGAAAATAATCCACACTTCCCTGCTGAAGTGACAATAAATAAAAAGATGATCCACATCTTCTATACCTTGCCCGCACAAAAAACACAATGTATTCGCGTTGGCAATCCATTTTGATCTGTACACTTTGGTCATGAGCCTTTTCTCAAACATCAACCACATAAATACACGAACCTTAAGCGGAGTTTTGACTCTCCACACCTGTCCATACTTTTGGTATGGTGCTCTCCTGCCCTCCATGTGCTTGTATAAGGATTTGGCTGAAAAATTTCCCCCCTCTACCACATCAACTGATCAGCTTATCCGTATGTAATATCAGAATGTCAAGCAGTTGCAACAATGTCAAATATTCCTCAACTTCTTCCTTTTTGAATTCCCTCCTTAAAATAACCATCCAATGTGTATTGGATCCCCCACTTCTATAGCAATTGCTGACTGTAGCCCACTGGTCTGTTGCTAACATGAAAAAATGAGGAAACTTCACTATTCAAGTATGTGTCCCACACATCTATCTCTCCAGAAAAAGATATTTCTTCCATCACCCAACTTGTAAATCACACCTGTCTGCACATAATTTGATGCCTTAAGAATTCCTTTCCATATAGGGGGCATCATGATGTATTTGTAACATGCGAACAGAATTTCCTCACATTATTGTAATGCTTGTCAAGTAAAATAGTCTTCCACAGTCCCTGTTCCTCCGATAGAAGTTCCCACAGCCATTTGCCAACCAGAGCTAAATTCATGTATTGCAAGTTACGAATGCCCAACCCTCCATCCTTCAAAGACCAACAGACCTTTTCGCATTTGAACACAGACATGCTTTTGGAATTTTGATTGGTTACCCCCCATAGAACATCTTCTTGATTTATCCAACCTTCCCCTAACACCCTGAGGTATGATGAACACTGACATATAATGCTGAGGGATAGAGCTCAGCACTGCATCAGTAAAGTTAATCGACCACCCAAAGATAACTGTTTTGCCTTCCAGGCTGATAACTTTCTATGCATCTTCAGGATTAAAGGCTCCCAATCTGCAAGTCTGAACTGTTTATAGTGAAGAGGTAAACCCAAGTAATCAATATAAAAGCGCAAATTATCTATTAGATTGGAGAAATGGGTCCAATTACTTACCAATTGGAGAAAAAAAGTACAACCATTTTTGTCTACCATTAAAACATTGTTTGATATTTTTCAATTATTTTAAAGATTTTTTATCAATTTAATAAATTATTTAAATATAACATAGGGTAAACTTCGTGAAACATAACTTTCATATACAACAAAGAGGGTAAATATGGATCTATGCATATTTGGCCAGATCAGGCTGGATCGAAATGAGTCACGCCGGATCAAAACAAAACGCTCCAATATGAATCACATCCGACTCGTGCAATACAAAGTGAGTCACATAAAGTCTAGTCAAGCCTGATGTGACTCAGTGAGTCAGACAGTATCTATTTCTAGGAATTACCTAGATTCAAATCAAGTCATATGAGTCGGACTGAGTCAGTCCAAGTCAGAAAACCCTGAGCAGGACAAACAAGGTTTCTTGAAGCTACAGTTACAAAATTCAAAAAGGAACTTAGGGCTTTCTTTCCACGTGAGAAATGCAAAAGCGTAGAGAAGGAGCACAATGATGGTGTATTTCTAGGAAGTAGAAATTATGTTGCAAAAATATGTGCTCATGCATTATCTTTTACTTATACACACCTTGTGATTTGTGGAACAGACCTATTTATAGGCTATAAGCTCGTTCCCGTCTTTCTTGTTTGTAGGTTTACCTTGTACCAGTGACGGAGGAATCTCTCCTCCTTGCACTGAGTTGTATTATCTCTCTTTATTTGAATAAAATTGATGGTACAACTGTAACATTTTTATTTTATTTTATTTTATTTTTATTTATTTTTTTTTTGGGGGGGGGGGGTGTGGAAGGCATATGAGTGGGGGTTTAACACTAAAGATTGAAGGTTTAATACTAAATAAGCGGTTTACTACAAAGAATTGGAGGGTTGATGCCAAATGTTGTTTTAATACTAAAAGGACAGATTTGCTACCAAAAAGAAGTTTGAGATCAAAAGGCATAATACTAAAATAAGGTTCGACTCCAAAAGGATGTTTTAATACCAACATAAGTTTGATACTAGAATAAAAGTATATACCAAAGATTGCTTCAATACAGAGAGTTGAGGTCTGATACCAATGTAGATGGTTCGATACCTAGACTAATATTTGATGCTTGAGATGTAAGTTCCGCATCAAAGTTGACGATTCAGTACCAAGAGAAAAAGTCTACCAGGGTTGATCATTTGACATTAAGGATGGTGGTTTAAAAGCAAAGCAGATGGTTTGACAGTTGAGAGCAAAGGCTTAACACCTAATGGGAGTCTAAATGCCCAGATTAATGGTTTCATATCACAAAGTTTGGCCCAACCCCACTGGGGAAATGTGAAGGGGGACTTCAAAGAATGGACTAATAACTTTTGACAAAAGAATTTGATGGGAGACCTTTCACGAAAGAGAACTGATCAGAAATATTGTGGTAAGGATGTCCTAAGAATGAGATAGCAAGATGATTCCGAAGAGAATGCCTTCAGGAGTTTTTCTTAATGTGGATGGTACCACTTTTATTAGCAAAATAAGATAAAGATGAGCATGTACAATTAACAAGAGGCAAAACAACAAAAGTCCCTCCTATACAAACACCAAGCTGCAGTGACTTTGTATCAAGACTCCTCCAGATGACAAAACAAGGAGGAGTTACAATTGTCCACTCTACAAAAGGTCCGTGCTCACTCCCTAACCTTGACACTAACAAAAGAAAAGGCCCTACCCGGCATCTTCACCTCCCTCCTGAATATCCTGTTGTTAGGTTCTGTCCAAATTGCCCAGATGGTCACCTGAAGAATCAGCCACCATCTCTTTCTGGCATGGATGGCAGTACCAGTACCACTACCGGTACCGATCGTACCGGCCGGTAAGGGTATAAAATGGCCAGAAAAAATTCAGAAAAAATCAGAAAAAAAAATCAAGAAAAAATGTAAATAATTAATTAGATATGTGTTGAGTGTGACAAAAGTGGGTTAAGACAAAGAAGTACACATAACACATACTAAATGACTATTTTGATACAGATTAAACATGAAAAATATTATGCTAATGTACTAAATATTTACAAATAATAAATGTTAATGAAATCAAACGATCCTTACCTAAGAAAAACATAAGTGAATATACTAGTATAGATAATAACCCGTAGATCTTTCTTACTCATCCTCTGGTTGCTGTTGCTAGTATCCATAATAAGGTTGCATATGTTCCCTATATTCACTATAACTAAACAATGATGTAGCCAAGTCGTGCATCCCTCTTTGAATCCCTCTTAGAGTATACGCTTGTTGACTTACTGAAATTTCATAATCATGATGCAAAGAAGCAGCTTGAGGATAAGAAGAAGGTCCTGACCCATAACTGCTATTGGGTGGATGAAATTGAAAACCTTCATACTCTACTCGATCTCCCCAGCTATACATGTCTGCTTCTTGTTGGCCACCTCCATAACATGACTGCTATCCATACTGACCTTGTGAATCATAATCTCCTCGACTTTCATTCTATCCTCTCTCAGTGTCAATATGCAAGAAAAAAAAAGGTACATACATTCCGCCCCCGGTAGTAGCACCTACAGCTGCACCAGCATCATCACTAGAAGACTGTGTCCCATCATCATCATCTTCTTCATCATAATCAACAATTAACTTCCTCTTGACATTGCTTGACTTTTTTCTTTTGTGATGTCTGTTGTTGCTAGCTATCTTTTCTTCCTAGATCCTTTTCCAAGTTCAACTGATCCAATATTCCTTTTCCTCGTAGTGTATGTTTCACATAAATTTGCTTCATCTCATTAATCGCTAGGTCGTCTCTAGCAGCCATATTAGTCCTCTCAAGTGTATATGTACTTCTTCTCAAGAATGATGGTGGCCTAACCATTCTAGGAGTGACTGACATGCTATCTGATTATGAGTGTCTGGAAGGTTCAAGCTCAGTATCAGGTGCAAATAAAGGCACATGCTCTCTCTGATTCTGATACCCATCTGAAGGAGGAGGTGAATTTTCTTTTTGCCTTTTTGATGTTCTTAATTCTGAAGCTCTAGCAACAACTCCATCTAGTATGCCCTCTGCCAATTCTGTATCATCATGATCAAAAATTGGCTCATCGACAGTTGCTTGTATCTCAACCCAAGTTTACAAGGGATTATCATCATCAAATAAGTCTTCCACATCAATTTGGCCAACAACATCTTTTGCCTGCCATGCAGCTCGTTTCTCTCGCAATTGTTGTCTCAACCGGATGTTTTTTATCATCAATCGCATGTTATAATAACAGTACATCAATTTCTCCAATCGTTCAGCCTTTAACCAGTTACGAATTTTTGAGTGTATAAGACTGAACGTGCTCCAATTTCTTTCACATTGGCTTGCCGATGTCGTCTGACTCAAAACCCTCACTGCAACGGAAGCCAAAGGATTATAGCATATGTCTTTGTTGTACACCATTATCCACTACTCAGTTGTGCCATCAGTAAAAAATAAAAAAATGAATCAATGTATGTTCTTCTTTCTTATGCACATATGACTACAATGTAATCACTAAATATACCTGGGCTCACTTTCTCTACTGCAATTTGTACATGGTCTCCATTATATGTCTCGAACCTAAGCCTATAAGCCTCCATCTACAAAGATGCAATAAACAATTAATATAATTAATGGGACTCTTGAAAATACAAGTAATTGAGTATATCTTAAAGTCAATTCTTCATATAAGAGATAAACATGCCTCTCTACTTCAATTCTATCTTCTATTGTCATCGACAAGCGTGCGATCACATTCAGTGTGCTTTGGATCACCTCTCCATCAATGTACACTTGATGACTGTACATTATTCGAGAATTTAAAAAATAACATGCATTTAGGTGGATAATTAGTAAATAACAATTTAATGAATAATCTTTCATGTAACAGTACGAGACTTCACTTACCAGCTGCATGCAAGTCGCGATGTAATGTGCTTTCCCATCTAAGATCAATAAGGTTCCACCACTTCATATGAGTGTTGGAAAATGCTTTCTTGATGTGCATCTTAGCAATGTCAATTGCCTCGTACAAATATCCCATGTAATTTTTATTATCCCCATCTATCAATTTTAAAACCTATATGATCAGTTCCACCAACTTCATATAAGTATGCACATTGCTCCAAATTTTTTTGTTCTCTATGATTTTTCCCACGTCCAAATATTCACATTTAGATTCATTGGAGATGCCCGTATAAAACACTTGATCTCATTCCTGAATTTGTACAAAGATTCTAATGAAATAAAATTATATGCAAATTTTGTAGGCCCCGCGCGAATAAGATATCGGCCTCCAGTTGCTTGTTCTCTGAACATGTTCAAGATCTTAAGATGACCATAAAAAAATGGGTAATTTTTTGTGCTCTCTTTACTTTCTTACTGACATCCGGGTCTTTACCAATGTCTTCAAATATCAAGTCCAAACTATGCACTACATATGGGACCCAATAAAGGTGTTTACGCTTGTCCATTAACTTCTTCCCTGCAGCCTTATAACTTGATTCATTATCAGTGACCACTTGGACAACATTTTTCTCTCCAATTTCCTGTACCATCTGATCCATCAAACCAAATAAATATTTGGCGTTCTTTGAATAGTTTGATGCATCAACAGATTTCATAAAAACTGTCCCTTCAATGCAATAAACAAGGAAATTAATCATAGACTTCTTCATAGTACCAGTCCAACCATCGCAGATAATTATACCTCCTCTCTCCTTCCATACAGCTTTAAAACTTTCAACCCACTGTTGAAGGTTTTCATATTCTCTATTAAGCCACGTCCATATATGTCTCAACGTGTGGGGGCTTTTAAACCCACGACTATGATTTGCTATGGCGTCAATCATAGGCTGAAAATAAAGAAACTGAGCAGCATATGAGGGAACACCTGCATGCAAAAATTATTTGCAGATGCTTTTAAAAGTATGTCATGCCGCTTAAGCTGACTTTTTTACTCCTCTCATTGCTTGCTTAAGTTTTGGCTGACTAAAACTCTGTCTTCATAAAAGATAACTGTCCATAGGACCCACTTAGCCTCTAGCTTGAGTTGTGCCTCTTGTTGGTGGTCCATCACCTCTCTTTCGGACTTCGTCTTCTTCTTGATGCCACAAACTCTCACTTCTAACTGCAGCCATCTCAAGATCTTCATCATCATCACTAGAGTCCACAATTTGTTCAACCATTTGCCTCTTACGTAGAAAAATGTCACTGGCCCCAATATACATCCCTTTGCCTTTTCTATTTTGTCTACCTGAAATCTCGTCTTGCAGTTCAACTTACTTTTCATTCTTTTATTCTTTTTGTACTTTCCAGCAACGCAACAATGCACGCATCTCGTTAGCGACTAGTCAGAGACAGACAATACACCTTGTCACCTGTCATGTGATCCATGTTAAATGTTCTTTAAGCGCTAATTAGGGTCAAAATTAAGATTCTTCCCTAATTAACCTTCAATCAAAGTAATTCACAGTATGCACCTACTTTAAAATATGTAATGAAGCTTAATTAGGCTTCAATTGATGTTTAATTTAAGTAATTAGACAAAAGCCTCAATTTTTAACTACTAACTATGGTCAAAATTGGGGGTTGTCTATTTTACTAAGAAAACGAACGTAAATAATCTAATAATCAGTTAACAACTCAAAAATAACATAAAGATTTAAAATATATATTATACCTTCTTCTATTCTTTTTTTTCTTCCACCCAAAAAGGCAAAAACGTCTCCGGCAGCGGGCTACAGCGGCGGCGGCGGCAACTTCTCCCCCTTCCCCTGAATCCCCTCCAAAATGGCAGCACCCCTCTCACAGATCTATTTCTGTGAGAGGGGAAAGTGAAAATCACAGGTACCGATTCGGTACCCGCCCGGTTTCGGCCGTACCGGCCGGTACTTTAATTTTATTTTATTTTTAATCAGTACCGGCCATTTGAGGCAGTGCCGATACCAATGCCAGCCGGTACTGCTAACTATGCTTTCTGGGGCCAAGCCCTACCCCACGTAAATGGCATGTGTTCCACTGTCTGAAAGTGAATAGGGTCTATCTGTAGCCGACTGCTCACCAACTGCCAAGTGTCCACCGCAAAAGAGCATCCTGATGTAAAGTCTCACCTTCCATACCACACAAGCCACAAATGGTAGTTAAGTCATGCACAAAGCGTGCAAGACAAAATGGGTAGCTTGTTGAGAGCCAGCCGCCAAAGGAGATGTGCACTTTGAGAGGGCTCCATAGGCCCAAACAGCTAAGGCAAAAGGGAATCTCATCCCCCCATCTGCGAGGATATGATAGGCAGATTTGACTGAGTGTTTCCCCTCCTTATTCCACCTCCAAGAAAGGATGGCAATACTGGTATCAGTATCAGTACTAGTGGATATTGATACTGGTACATATCAATACTAATATCGAGCGCATCGGCCCATTTTGGCCTAGTACTGGCCAATATTTTTTATTTTTTTATTTTTTTAAATGTAAAGACCAATATCGGGGTAAATAACCCCCCCCCCCATTGGTACCCACCGATATCGATACGTATTAGCTAATATTGTCAATCATGTCTCCAAGACCAGTGATCTTGAGAAGCAGGGAGGGTATGCACTGGCTGTAACATTTGGAACAAAAGTATGAGGTCACTCACCTCCTCCCTCAAGTCCCTCCTAAATAAAGATCTCCATGAAGATTCAGAAGCATCCCCCTAAACCACTTGAGAAACAATTTCTGCTAGGTGTCATGAGACAGCAAATAGCCTCAGGAAAGCTGTCGTAGAGGCTGCAGAGCACACCAACGCTCCTCCTAAAAGATGGTAGTCGCACCATTGCCCACCTTAATAAGAAAGCCTGCCATGATGACATCTGAGCAAGACAAGATACCCTTCCAAACCATAGTTGTCAAGGTGGTAAGGCGATCTAAGACGTACTCGAGGTCCTTGAGCGCCTAAGCAGCACTTAGACGGCACCTTCACAATCGAGTGGTGGGAGGAAGGGGGAGGGAAAGATATTCACAAACAGGAAGGCAAACACTTGAAGAGAAACGAGAAGAAAGGACAGGCATATAGAAAATTCATGAAGGGCAAGAGGATGCTAATGATCACAAGGGGTTCCAAATTTGTGGACATGAACAAGTAGGGCATGTTGTATCATCGTGGCCATGATAGTTAGAGTAGAAAAATATAGAACTGCCTCATTGTTAACATCGAGACTTGTTCACCGAAGAGGGATAATGTCAAAAAGAATAAGGAAGATGAAATAATGAGGAAGGTGTGATGAGGGGGCACTAAAAACTAGGGCCCAATCATTTACACGACCCTATTTATCTTAAGATAGGGTCCAATAAACCCAATTTGATTAGCCCATAATCTAGCCTAGGCAAGTTAGGTGCTCCCAAGTGGGCCTAAGTGGCACCTGAGCGTGAATTTCCTAAGGCCAAAAAATGCATTTAACTACCTAGGCCTTGAAAACAAGCCTCGTCACCTAAGCAGTGCCTAGGCGTTGCTTAGGCGTAAGCCTTGACAACTATGTTCCAAACCTAAGAAATATTCTATTATGTCCACGGTAAGTGAAAGAACCTACTAAATTAAACAAGGATCATGTGCAATTATAATGAAATCTAGGGTTTAAATGTAATAATTTAAAACTATTGGGCATTAAGTTATAAGTTTTAGTGGGCTGCTAATGGGCTTATAGTGGACTGTGATTGGGCTAAAGATTTAAAGGTTAATGAGCCTTCAATGGGATTAATGAAGGGCAGTTAGTGGGCCTATTTAAGGGGCTGAAATGGGCTTGGGCAGGGCCTACTTGGATCCTGGTTAATTGGGCCTTAATGGACCTATTAATGGGCCGACCATAGGGGGCCCAAGAGAGGGAACCACTTGGTCTTGGCCAGCTGGAGCGAGGGGGAGAGAGGGGCAGTGGAAGGAGAAGATAAGGGAGATAAAGAGAGGGAGAGCAAGGAGGAACAGAGGGAAAGCAAGGAAAAAGAGAGAGAGAAAGAGAAGAACAAGGAAAAAGAGGGAAGAACAGCAAGATAGAGAAAGATTTTGGAGAGAGGAAAAAGAAGAAATTGGATGTTTGAGTAAGAAGAATAGAAAGAGGGGGTGAGTTCTTGTGGAAGCCACAAAGAAAGAAAGATACAAGAGGAAAGAACAGACTGCAGAAACCACAACCAGAGGTTGCAGTGTGTCACAACTGAAATCGTGACATAGGCCTTTTACTTTTTTACTAAGCCTTGACTACTTGGGGGTGCCGGGAGGGATGGCATGCTTCGTGAAATCTTTGATTTGCGGGTTGAAGATAGAGTCGGACTATGTCCGGCGGACAATTGGTTGCAGCCTCGCCCGACCAAACCCCCTCAGCCACACTTCGGTTGCATGGCCGCCGCGGTTAGGTGTGACCTACCGTACCGATGAATTCCTCTAAGGAAGGAGCCACCCTTAGCAATGGCGAAGGGACATGCTAAGTGCGAGGGAATTCTTGGAGGAGGTCGTCCCCTAGGGCCTTCTTGCTATAGGTTATGCGATCTCAGCTAGTTGAAGACAAGTCCCGCAAGTAGCCGTCTTCTCCCCTAGTATGCACAGGGTTAGGCGCATGCCTTGTATGCTTCAACGAAGGCGTAAAGTTGGTGCTACTTATCCGTGCGCATCTCCTGCAAGGCGGCGGTGCCTTGAACACCGGTTGGCCCATGAAGCAAGCTGTGCATTGAGGGAGACTCATTCATGCGGAGCTAAGTCCTATAAAGGCAGCAGAGGCCTTGAACTCCAAAGCAACTGTTGAAGTAGGACCCGTGCAAGATAAAGGACCCGACGTGCAAGTCCGTGCTTGAAGGGCAGCGGCGGTACTATGCCTCGGCACAGCCCCGGTGAGCAAGGTTCGCCGACTCGAAGAGTCGGACCGACTCGGATCTCCCATGATCCGGTACAAATCGGGTTGACTTGTGCCGACTTGCACGAGTCACATGGAAAAGTTCTTCTAAATCACACAAACTCAGTCTAGTCGTACCGACTCGGTTCGCCATGATATGGTACAAGTCGCCCGAATTGGCACGAGTCAATCAGGCACGGCAAACCATGCCCCTGAGATGGCAATGTTTGGCAACTAAGCGTTGGCCAAGTTAAGGGCTTTTATGTGTAACTAGCTGGGCGGACCTTAAGCAGTGTCGTTCACCCTCCAGTAAGATCAAAGAGCCGAGGGCCGGTTAACCTAGGGTAGACCTAAGCAAAGGAGTCTAGGCGAAGGCACGATGAGCGTAGCCGGCAGGCCCCGAGCGAAGGTGCGTTGCAATAGCAAGGGTGCCTAGGTAAAGGCGCGAGGCGCGGAACCGATAGGCCCCGAGTGCAAGTAGGTGAGGCACTATGCGTGTAGCCAACAGGTCCAAGCGAAAGCCAGCCGACCGAGTAAGGGTGCCTAGATGAGGTATGGTGCACATAGTCGGCAATCCCCGAGGGAAGGTTCACTCGACCAAAGCGCGAGTGCCTAGGCGAAGTGTATGGGCGCAGAGCCAATGAGCTAATGCAGAGGTCTCGGTCGTAGGGCAAGGGCGCCGAGGGCAATGTGTATAGACGTAGATGTCGGCTGAGTTCGAGCGACGATCGTCCCGTGCATGTGTAACCTATACAGGTGCCCAGGGTTTGGTGTGGCAGACCTCTACAGAAAGATTTGCGTGAGGCCTATGGGCCAAGCACTTGAGCAATGAGGAACTCTAATGCGAGGCGAAAAATTGTAGGTTGGTCCCGATGTGTGCTTCTACCACCGGGGCGCCGCAAAGCATCATCAGTAACTTGAGCTTTTCTGGGTTACGCCGCAACAAGCGGCTACTTCCTCCTACACGGGCAATAGAGTTTCCTTTCCACTTGGGTTTTCGTTTCAAAGAGGTGGGGTGCTACCTTCCTTTGTTACTTTTGTCTTGGGTTTTTCAAGGATTTCTACAGGATGTAAAGGAATGAAAATAAGGGGGAACTATGTCTGGTTATTTCCTGTTTTGGAGAATCCATAAAAGGAGTGAGCAACTAAAAAATGAGCATGTTCTAGCATGGAAGGCAGAATCGGCCGATCCCGATCCGGATCGGCAGGTCCCGATCCGGCCAGAATCGGCCGATCCTGGCTAATTCTAGTCACTTTCAGCCGATTCTGACCGATCTGAGGCTGATCCAGGTTGGGATCGGTGGGTCCCGATCCGGCCGGCCGATCTGAGGCTGATCCAGGTTGGGATCGGTGGGTCCCGATCCGGCCGGCCGATCTGTGCCGGAATTCCTTGTGTTCTAGTGATGTAGTTGCATCATGTCGATGATCATTTACAGTGCTCTTCTCCCTATTTCAGCATGTATTATGTTTGGCTAGGTTTCATACACCCAAGCATGTAAATAGATGAAGTTAGTTTACGAAAACGGATACAACGATAGTTCAGTTCGTGAAGAATTGAAGAAAGGAACTTGAGTTTTGACATGCTCTATGATTATTTTAGCATGTTTCCTGATGATTTAACTATTTTTTGTGAGAAAGCATGCTAGGATATATTCAATTCCAGAATGATGAAAGGAACATGAGGATTATTATGAAGCATACAATGAATCGTTCCCTAATTTGGAGAACAACCACCAAAGAACCTGATTGCATGTTTAGAACTAAGAATTAGAATGAAAAGTACACGAAAACCTCATCTCTATGAAAAGAAAAGAAACTGATGATGGACTAGGTCCATCTAAGGGTCACATGAGCATGAAAGATTATTTATGAAATGAAAGATCTGGAGCTTCCAAGCTCCATATGTTATTTAGAACTATATTATTATTATTACCTTAGCATGAAGGATGAAAGATGAAAAGAAACCCTATGATGACGATGACCCCAGTACGAGGGCAAAAGTATCTCTATGATGAAATGGATCCCAAGAAGGGGGTGAAAGAACTAGAAGGCACACTCTAATGCACTCCCCACAAAGAAAAGAACTTATGAAATAGAACTAATGTACGATGATTCCTGTGATGATTTACTTCTTTAATAATTGAAGTGACATCACTTCATTAACGAGACAAATCCACACAATCCGTCTCTTAGGGATAAAGGGACATTCGAGTCAAGCTCTTTTACAATGTGTGGTGTCGAGGTACAGAGCATCCTTCTTTTTCTTATGGTCCTAGAGTCTAAGTTCAGGACCTCGACTTAGGTAGAGGATGATTACCCTACTTGAGTGCACTCGTGGGCTGGGGCATATACGTAGTAGTTAACAGACTGTAGACTCGACTTACGATGTGTGGCGTACCAATTGATTTACAATATAGGTTCCTATGGAATCTGTTGTTGTTGTCAGTGTTAGTAGATTGAATTAGATACTATTATTGCATGAAAGCCTAAGTGTAAAGACTAAAGATTTTCTTGACCTTATGTCCAAAGAAAGAAACTTAGTTATGAGTTGGACGAAGAAGAAAAAAGTTTAAACGCAAAAGAAATTTACTATGTCTGAATCCTTATGATGATAGAGATATGAAAAGTTAAACGTAAGACTTGAAAATGACAAGAACCTCATGCTAAGAACATACCTATTAGAGTAGCGCAGAGGAAGCGTGGTGGCATAATGAACAAAAGACCTCCTTTAGTTAATAGGAAATCTCTGAGTGAAAAGAAATAAAACTAGTTCTCGCTCGAGTGGCGTCGAATGAAAATATGGAGTTAAGTATATTCTAAAAAGGGGTACAGAATGCTATCAAACTTTGGAAGAGAATAAGATGACAGTAAATTTCGAGGACGAAATTTTTATGAGGAGGAGAATGTAAGAACCTACTAAATTAAATAGGGATACATGTGCAATTATAAAGAAATATAGAGTTTAAATGTAAATTTTTCTTAAGACTGTTGAGCTTTAAATTGTAAGTTTTAGTGGGTTACTAATAGGCTTATAGTGGACTGTTATTGGGCTAGAGATTTAAGAGTTAATGGGCCTTTAATGGGATTAATGAAGGTCTATTAATGGGCCTATTTAAGGGGCTGAAATGGCCTTGGATAGGGCCTAATTGGGCCTTAATGGGCTGGCCAGAGGCGGACCAAGAGAGGTAACTGCCTCTGTCACCCCCTCCCCCTGCCCAACCGCCTCTCCCCCCTATACAAGGGGGGGCAGTAGGCCTTGGCCAGCTGGGGTGAGGAGGAGAGAGGGCGGTGGAAGGAGAAGACGAGAGAGAAAGAGAGCGAGAGCAGGGAGAGGGAGAGAGGCAGTGGGAGCGATAAAGGGAGAGTTAGAAAGAGAAAGAGAAGAAGAACAGGGAAAAGGAGGGAAGAACAACAAAATAGAGAAGGATTTTGGGAGAGAGGAATAAGAAGAAATTGGATGTTGGAGTGAGAAGAATAGAAAGAGGGTGTGAAAACCATAAAGCAAGAAAGATAGAAGATGAAAGAAAACTTTTCACCACAACCAAAGGCTGCACTGGGAACTTCCTCCTGCATATAGGGAGAGAAGCTTCCTTTCCACTAGGGTTTTCACTTCAAAGAAGTAGGGTAATACTTTCCTTTGTTACTTCCCTTTGTTTTGAGTTTTTGAAGGATTTTTGGGGGATGTAAAGCATGAAAATAAGGGGGAACTGTGTCTAGTTATTTCCTTTTTGGGAAATCTATAAAAGAAGTGAGGAACTAATAAAAAAGCATATTCTAGTGATGTAGTTGCATGCTGTCCATGGCTGTTTACAGTGTTCTCCCTATTTCAGCATGCATTATATTTGGCTAGATTTCATACACCCAAGCATGTAAATAGATGAAGTTAGTTTATGAAGAAGGATAGAAAGATAGTTTAGTTAGTGAAGAATTTCAAAAAAAAAAAAAAAGAACCTGACTTTTGATGTGCTCCATGTGTATTTCAGCATGTTTCCGATGAATTAATTGTTGTTTTGTTAGAAAGCATGCTAGGATATATTCAATTCCAAAATGATGAAAGGAATATGAGGCTTTATTATGAATCACATGATTTAAACATTCCCCAATATGGAGAACAACCACACAAAGAACCTGATCACATGCTTAGGACTAACAATTAGAATGAAAAGTACATGAGAACCTCATCTCTATGAAATGAAAAGAAACCGTTGATGGACCAAGTCCATCTAAGGCGCTCACATGAGCATAAAAGATTATTTATGAAATGAAAGATCTAGAGCTTCCAAGTTCCATATGTTATTTAGAACTTTATTATTATTACCCTGGTATGAAGGATGAAAGATAAAAAGAAACTCAATGATGATGACGACCCCAAGATGGGGGTAAAAGAATCTCTATGATCAAAAGGATTCCAAGAAGGGGGTGAAAGAACTAGGAGATACACTCTAGTTGCACTCCCCAGAAAGAAAAGAACTTATGAAATGAACTATGAAGAATTGATGTACGATGATTCTTACGACGATTTACTTCTTCAAGAATTGAAGTGACATCACTTCATTAGTAGAACGGGCCCACACAATCCGTCCCCTGGGGATAAAGGAATATCCGAATCGAGCTCCTTTACGATGTGTGGTGTCAAGACACGAAACATTCTTTCTTTTTCTTATGGTTCTAGAGTCCAAGTTCGGGACCTCGACTTAGGCAGATGATGATTATCCTACTTGCAGAGGATGATTATCCTACTTGAGTACACTCATGGACTGGGACATGGATGTTGTAGTTAATAGACTGCAGACCCAACTTAGCCTACTTTCTTACCTCACCCAGTAGATTTCCGGATACATGTTGGAGCAAACAGGCAGAGGCCGAGAGAACAGTCAGTGGATGGCCTGCTCGGCTATTACGGCCGCTAGTGAGTGATTATCCCCATCACCTTGGGTCAATGGGTGAGTCACCTTATCGACAAGATAGTAGACTACGAACCACAAAGATCAGTTGAAAACACGAGCAAAGAACGACTCATCCTTAAGATCCCAATGATTATGACTTCTAATGAATGACTTTATATTTTCTATATTATTACTAAATACTAAGTACTACCATTCGCCAAAAGAAAAGAATACGAGAGGCAATAGCATATGAACTGCTTAGAAAGAAAAGAAGAATAAGTGTACTTGTTATCATCTTATTAATATTTTCACCCTGGTCTTACGTTGTTTATTACGACCAATGCATTCCCATGCTATTATCATATTGTTGGATGAATCTCATGTATAGATTAAGGGCATTACATGATGAAAATAAATAGTAGAAAATAGTTCTTTTGGAAACATGAGTGAATGGAGCGGCGAGTGAGGGATAACAGTAGGGATGTAAATAATCTCTATTGAGATCTCAATTACGAGTTCTTATAAAAAAATATAAAATACATTTTTCAAGAACATAAGTCAAAAGACATGGATCTAGTGCAAGGTTAAAACCTTTCAAGTATGGCCAGTTTATTTAATTACTTGGGATGTGTGTTTAATTTTCTTTATTTTCTATAGTATAATGGACATGACTCACTTATTGCACTTTTACATTAGTGAACCTTATTGTTTTATTTTTTGCATTGTCACCTACTAGAGGTCTGTAAGTGGGACCATTATAGTAACACTGCCCACACTCTGGAATTGGTATAGTACTTCTGTGAGATGATTTCCCACCAAAGGCCAAAGTCCGATGTGACACGCTTCCAAAGCCACTTGGATAAGAGCGTGTCATTAAAGCACTTGATATTCTTCAATCTCAAGTCCCCATTTTCCTTGGGTCTGCACATTCTAGCCCAGTTGTCTATAAATCCACCATTCTTTTATTCCCTAGAGCCATGCCAAAAGAATCTAGCCTGAATGGACCCAAGTTTCCTAACAATAGCTAATAGATAGGAAATAAGTAAAGGCTATCAAGAACTACCTTGCACAAAGTCAATCGACCTCCATAAGACAGAAATCTCAAGTCGATGCTCAAACCTACGAACAATCTTATCCCAATATCTGTAGTGAAGTGCTCTTAACAGTTCCCTCTCATCCATGTTAACATTGACCAAAAGGCTCTTCTGAAAATTGATCTTCAAACCCACCACATCCAATAAGAGTTCTAGCAAAAATATAGCCACAAATAGTTACCCCTCCTCCTCTCAAAAGAAAAGTATAGTGTCATCTGCATACTAAAGATGAGATAAACATTGACCTTGTTGGATAACAGGGATCGCTGTGATCAAACCAACTACCTCTGTTGTCTCCCAGGTTCTACTAAGAATATGAGCCACTAGGATGAAAATAATTGACAATAAAGGATCCCCTTGACGAAGGCCTCTCCCACTATACAAGAAGGAAGTAGGTTGCCCATTAATAAGCACCAAAAAGGTGGCTGAAGAAACACATTCCCTAATTATCGAACCTAAATATCACCAAACCCCATCTTCTGGAGGACCTGAAATAAGCACTATCAACGACTCTATCATATGTCTTTTCAAAATCCAACTTCAGCACTGGCCCTTTCTGTGTTGCAACTTCAAGGAGTGAAGGCCCACAAGAGCCACCAAGAAGTTATCCTAAATGGATCTACCTTTGATAAAGGCACCTTGGTAACAGCTAAGCACCTTGTCCATAACATGCTCTAACCAAAAACCCAAGGACTTAGTGATGATCTTGTAAATCCTATTCAAGAGACTAATGTGCCTATAAGTCCCCTAGATGCTCCATCCCTATCTTCTTAGGGATCAATACAATAAAAGTCTTGTTGATGCAAAGTTAAGCCTTGCCCTCCTGGAACTCCTGCAAGGCCTAAAGAAGATTTGTTCTGACAATATCCCAACAGTGTTGGTAAAAGACAAGGAGAAAGCCATCAAGGCCTAAAGCTTTGTCATCTGTAAGAGCAAAAATAGATCTCTTGATCTCTTATTCAGTGAAAGGAGCTGAGATTCCTACTCTGTCAGCTGAAGAGAGAAGAGAGGAGGCCATCTACAAAGGAGGGTCTTCTAAAGAAATCCACGGAGAATAGCTTAGAGTAGCACTGTTGCACATGCTGCCTAATATGGGAAGCACTTGAGATCACCTGGCCACCATCTCTAAGTCTTCTAATCTAGTTTGATCTCCTCCTTGTTGAGGCTAGTCTATGGAAATAAGCAGTATTCATGTCTCCCTCCTTGATCCATCTCTCCCTGAATCTTTACTTCCAGTAGATCTTCTCGTTAAGGAGGATATCATCATATTCTGTCCTCAGTCTTTCCCTGTTCTCCTTGTCTTCAGCATCTATCAATCCAGCCTCCTCCAATGTATCCAAAGCCTCCAGCTGCTCCACAATTCTGTCTTTGGCGACCTTGCTAGGAAGGGTTTTGTAAGTAACCCATCTGTGAGGTCCTTATCAAGGCATTTCAGGTTACAAGTGAACTCGGCCATTGAATTAGAGCCCTGTATATTCTCATTCCATACAGTGCTCCTTGTTTCCATAAAATCCTCCTCTCTCAGCCAGTATCTTTCCAGCCTGAAGGAAGGGAGGGTGAGGGTGGCTCTTTCTCCTCCAAATGACATGTCACAGTTAAGTAACTTTTGCCCCTTTTTTTAAATTCAAAACCAATTTTGATCCTACCAACATTGTATGAGGGTAATCTCTTCCCTCAAAGTTCTTATGAGTATGAGGCCTAAGATAGCCTCAAGCCCAGAAGCAACAAATGGTGGAATTAGATTGTATTGTTACAAAATAAACAAAATTAACCCCTTCCTTATCGAATGTGAACATGGATGTAGCTTCATTGGACAAGCAACCCATTATGTTCCCATTTTGTGCCTCTTATTGATTTCTTATTCAAGGAGCCAATCATGTAGTTAACGGCTAATACATGGTCATGTAATTTACATTCATTGATATAACATGTTATCATGGCAAAAATAACAATAGTCAAAGGAAAGCTAACTTTGGATAATCAACAGAATATCTGATTCAGAAGAATGAAAAGAAGCACGTGGGCCAAAAATGACCTTTTTCATAATGATGGAAGATGAACATCAAGGCCGTATACACATTCCTACCTGTGAGGCACATGATCAAGAGAAGGCTGTACACGTTCAAGTGAAACAACTTGTCCACCAAAATCAGCTTTGAACTTGTTAATTACCCGAATCATCTCATTAGCTGGCCTCTGAAAGGGAAAAAAATTAAAATTTCAAGAACTGCACTAGCGTACACTATAGCAAGTTGAACTTATTGCATCATAAAACATAAGAAAAGGAAATATAAAGATGGAAAGAGAAAGGAAAGAGGAAAATGCAGAAGTGAATAAGGAAATGAGAATGATTATAATTCACTATCTAACTTGCTAAAGAAAGTGAATCACATGCACAACAATTACTGTAGATTTGGAAAAAGGATCAAATCAAGGTTACAATCTGTCTGGCTTATCTCATGTCAATATTTTGTTTCAACGAATTTTGAATCTCCATAATAAATCACCATGTCAGTTCTCAGTACGTTCATCCATCTCAATCCAGGATCTTGCCTTCTATTTTTTACATTTCACGGGAAAAAATGCCCTACATTTGTTCCATTAGGTCACCTTTCTATAAGGTTGTTTGAATATTATATAAGGTTTGCTTATATAAATTTTACTGCACTCAACCCATGGACAAGCCATGCCGTGACTACTGAACTTATTATTTTCTAAAGCACTAAATTGCTGTTTTCGTATGAAGCTTAACCTTCCATTACATTTATATGGCAGTCTGCAAGGACAACACACCCAGGGGCAGAATGATAGCTGGAGTTCGAGCATGTGAAAATCCATAAGCATGGTTGGCAGTACCGGCCGATACCGGTACCGGTATCGGCCGGCACCGGTACCATGGGTACCGACCGGTACCGGCCGGTACCGGACTGGTATTGGGCCGATACCGACCGGTACCGGGCCGATACCGGCTGGTACCGGACCGGTACGTACCGGTACCGGTACCCACCGATACCGGTACCGGTACCGGTACTGCCATCCTTGTCCATAAGCCATGCATAGAAAGCATTGGAACCAAATGTGCCAAAAGGTTTTCACCTGTTTGGATGGGTTGTAATGTTGAAGAAGTGAACAGTGCCTAATTCCCCACAAAAAGAGCTTGGGTGGGGGCAGAATCTACCTCAGCACCACTCAAATCACTTTCCACCTAATCGGATCAACTATTTTGAATTTTGAACTGATAGCTTGTCAACCTCTCCTCTGAGGGAAAAACCTCCCACAAGAAGGTTAAAAACTACAAAAGAATCCACATCATGCATTAAGAAGGAAGTCTGACTTCTAGAAAAGTACATAAGATAAAAACATCAAAAGTGGGTGCACCAACAATGGGTCCATTTTTCTGATGGGACCCAGTATTTGTTTTAGTATATTGGTGCGTTCGCACCCACCCTTCATCTAAAAAAGCCCTATGCAATTTTTCTACAAGGGTCTTTTGAAGAGATTTGCAAAATAATAAGACAGAGAAAAAAATGTCTAATGGTAATGGAGATATGCGTGCGAGCCCAGAAATGACATTATTGCGACATTGTGCCAAAAGTAGGTTCTTAGACAGTGAGTAACGAAGCATCGTTACCCTAGTTCTTCCTAACATCCCCACGAGTTGCATTGCATGTTTGACTGAGTAATGTTTCATAGAAACAACAAATTGGCGATCACGGTGAGACGAATACACTAGAGGGATGAAGTAAGGTTGCTTCTTTATACCCCAAAGAAACATGAAAGAGAAAAGGGGCTCCCATAATTTTCCGAGCCAAGGTACGAGGAGATGAAACAAATATGTAACATAGAGTCGAAGAGGGATTCGAGGAGGAGGACCTTGTAGACGCACTCGGAGAGGACCATGGAGCAGAGGACGTCCTGGAGGTCGGCCACGGACTCGGCCTTGACGGCCCGGCAGAGTTCCTGGAGCTGCCTCCGCCGGAACTCGTACTCGTCGCGTAGCCGCCTCTCCTGCTCCTTCCTCCCGCCGCCCCGCCACCACGGCGGCCAACTCCATCGCATGGGCACCTGCAGCAGCGGCGGCGGCGGGGACCAAGGTACCGCCGCCCCCATCTTCGCCGCCTGATCCCTGATCCAGGCCTCAACCCTGCCGCGCAGCGACGCCATTCCCACCTCACCTCTGTCCCTCCTCCCGCCCGATCTAAACGCGAGGAAGGAGAGATGGGAAGATATGCGGGAAGAATCCGTGAGAGGGGGAAGAAGCTGGCGCGTCGTGTGCGCGGGAAGAGAGGCTGTGGTGGTGAGTGCGGGGTTGAGGCCGAAGAATATATATAGCAGCATATGCCGCAGTATCAGATCGGACGGTGCGGACCAGGTGCGCGCGCGCGTGCTCGCACAGGGTAGGGGAGAGAGTGCGATGGCCTGGAAAGGATGCAAGTTGCAGTATCTAATATGATGCCACCATGATCAGAATCCTCTTTCTCCAATCAGAAGGATCTCGCTAGATGATTCTTGTAAAATAAAACATCGTCGGAGAATTGTCAATAACGGTCCGGAAGAACCCTCTAACGCCTAAGTAAGAAAACTGGAGATTCTTAATTTGGATTCTAAAAAATATACCTTTACCGATTAGACAAGGGTCCTTTATATAGTGGGGACAAAGAGTCCTATCAGAGAAGGTGAGATCTCGAAAGATCTACTAGTCGAGTCCCAAAAGGAAAAGACTTGTGTGCCGGGGAAAGTCTGTATCCACGCGGGTTCCTCATTATCTTTATTAATAAACTCTTGGTCGTGATTGAATTTGCAACCGAGGAAATCGGAATTCTGAGTGGAGTCATCATGTTCTGGGAACTAAAACTATATTGAATTTAGAAGTAGAAGAGACATGCGTTACAGCGATCCAAATTCCTCCGAGTAATACCACGGGATTCCTCTGTAGATAGGTCCATTCCCAAAGAGGAGTGGTTTCTCTGCTTTCTCGATCTTGAGTCTATTCGCACCTTTGCTTCTTGGACTTGTCATATTGGGGAGTTAAGCTTGCCGAAATCTTCCTCCTTCACTTGCCCCCCACTCCTTGGTGTGCATGTAAACCGAGGAATAGTTAAAGTTCTTTGAAGAGAAACCTCATGATAGCCAGTCCAATCCTGAAGGATTAATCAATTCAAGTCAACTGTCATAGTTCGTCTTGCTTGTGGAGGAGGCGACATCGTCGCACAAGTCGTTCCTCTAGTTCCCGTACTGCCCTCTGAGCCCCAGCAGGTGCTGGATGTTGATGTTGCAGTGCCTGGTCGTGAATTCATTTGCTCATGCGATCATAAGAAGACATAAAAGGATAATCGTTGCCATTGCCTAGGTATGAAGTGGTCGAGAGGGCAAATCCTAAGTCGGGGCAGCGCTGGTGGTTCCAACGGAAACAACGCAAGGAGGTGGTAGTTACTGTAGTGGCGACTTGCATCTGGATCCTGATGACCAACAATCTTCAGGATTTTGATGGTCAAGGAAGTCTTCTTGACACCCCCAGCAAAGTTAAAGGTCACCAGCGGGAGCTCAGAGTCCTCTATTTGGTACCTATGTTGAGAGCAGGGACAACGGAGGTGATGCTATGGCGGGGACTGTTCAGGCAGATTGACCTACTACTTCTATAGTCGTCAAGGAAGGACCCTCTCATTCTCATCTCTGTTCATACGTATGAAATACATATATGGAGTTGTCTAAAGTTTTATGTAATTTAGTAAACATAATATATATTCCATCATTGCTAGATCAATCAGTCCCCTAGATTAGATTGCAGTCAGGCGGTCTACGGAATTGGCTTCCAGTAGAGATGCATAGCCACCAAAGGGCTCGTTGATCATATTTTGCCAGACCGATTGTCGGAATGAGCTCGGACAGAGCAGTAGTTGTATCGCTTTCTTGTTTTGTTCCTGACAAGGGGTGATCGTGTTTGGCCCAATCAGGCCCATACATCCTACGGTCCCAAAGGCTGAAGCTGGCGCAAGGGACATGTGGCACTCGAGACCGGAACCCGCATGACGGAGGCCAAATGCCGAAACCACCAAAGTCTAGATCGCTGGATATCTTGACCTTGCACCTAGTAGCAACTACTGAGACCTCCCAAGATCTCAGTTAAGCCCCCTGAGACTCGAAGAAACGCATACCTCCCTCCATCCTCTTCTCTCGGCAACTCAGCCAGACAAAGACCAAGGACCCAGGGCAGGTAGATTCCTTCCCCCAGTCCCTCATGATAGCGAAGGTCTCCTCCCGTGGTGTGACCCTACTCACCTCCACACCATCAGGTGGATCTTTTAGATGCAATTGCCCACTTACAGCAGGTCCGCACAATCCGCCCCCCGCAACCGAGGGCGAATCTTTCCTTGCCCAATATCCCACGATCTCCCTAATCAAGGGACACATATCATGGGAGAATCACCCCTTCAGAGGAAACCGTCCCTACGACGGCTCAGGGGAGAAGGACCATTTAATCTTTGGACCTTCGCCGATCCAAGGTAGGTCATACTGAGCATAAAAAAACCTCTAGCAAGATCTCATCTTCTAGCACCTAACTTAGGCATCAGAGGATTTTGCTCCGTAGAAAACTGAAAGGCCCCCTTGACGCCTCTGCTCCGCTCTTGTAGGCTCTACCCTGAGCGTTTCCATCCCAAACAAATTCTATCGTGTAGTCAGGATCTTCGATCGGACGGTCACCATAGTCCGACCAGTTTCCGATTGCTACACGATTGGCGCCGTCTGTGAAAAACGCGCAAAAAGCCATGGCAAGAGGCAACAAGAATAGTCGTCGTGCCGGAGTGGCTTTGCAGATCAACAACTCTAGGTTGTCGAGGAACGGTGGCGATCCCATGGGGGTAGTCGCCCAGCAACTAGGCGCTTTGCTCACCCTGATGCAAAAACGCCTCCTTGCGCCACCGACAGTTTCGGAGCTTTGCCTGGGGGCCGCCCCCCAAGAACGACCTCAAAGGGAGGCCCATAATCCTCCAGCCATCATAGTTAGGCGTAAAGGCATCCAGAGTGCCGATGGTCAGTTCCTTTTCCTCGATGGGGAAATCAGACGCAATAACCTTCAGCCGGTAGCCTCCGAGTCGCTGGCTCGAACCATTCCTCCCCAAGGAGGAAGAGTGGTCAGAAGGGCCAGTCTCTCCAATCTCAAGCCTCAAAATCTCCGTCTCCTCAGGGAGGTCCAACTATGCACCGGTGTATTGACGAGTTGGAGAGAAGGCTTGGCAAACAAGAACTCCGCCTGGAGCACTGAGAAAAGCATATCGTTCCTCCGGAGGAGACGCTCCCTCTCACTCTCCGATGAGGAGGGGATAACTCTCCTTTCACCGTTGAGATTCTGGACTTTCCAGTCTCCAAGAAGCTGCCCATCAACAACCTTAACACCTACGATGGGCAGGGATATCCGAAAACTCACTTCAACCACTTCCAGTCTCACATGAGGCTGCATGGAGTCCAGGACGCCATTCACTGCCACGCATTCGCCACTACCCTGGTGGGAACGGCACAAACCTGGTTCACTACCCTAGCATTTGGGTCAATCCACTCTTTTGGGTAACTTGGGAAGCAGTTCCGAGATCATTTTGATGCCTCATCGCAAAAGGTCATCGGCCAACTTGGTTGCCATTAAGCATAAATGCGGCGAATCCCTTCGAGATTATATCTCTCGCTTCTACGACGAGGCCCTTCGGGTCTCGAAACTTGAGGTGTCCTCTGCCGTGACCGTCCTAACTCAGGGCACTCGGGATGATTCTCTCCGGAGGGCCATCGTGCTCCACGCGCCTAAGACCCTATTCGACCTCATCAACTTAGCGCACCAGCACGCTGACTGCGATGAAGTGATAACCACCTACCAATATCGAGGGGAAGAAGGCGACTGGAAGCGTCAAGGTGAGAGATCCCTTCCCAAGAAGAAGAAGTCTGGATGCTTTGAGGGAGACTCCAAGGGTCCTCCATCTCCTGGGCTATACACGACACTGATTACTCTTGTATTCAAAATCCTGTAGGATATCGAAAACAAAGAATACGTCAACTGGCCCAGAAGATGAGGTCCGATCCCAAGTTCCGAGACTAGAGGGAATATTGCCACTTCTACAAGGATCACGGCCACACAATCGAGGAGTGTCGATAGCTGTGTGACGAGATAGTGTCCCTGATACGCCAAGGGTATCTCAGGAAATACGTGGCTAAGGCCCGCTAGGAGCGTGAGGTGCCGCAGACTGAGAATCGCCCCCAACAGCACCGAGATACACATGATCTCCAATGGCCCCATGTCAGGAGGAGATGATCGCTAGGGAAAGAAGCGCTACATGCGCCAGGTGAACCTTGTAACTCCTCACCCTAAGCATTCTAAACACAACAAAACAACTATAGGAGACCTTTTGAAAGAACCCATCATTTTTTCGGACGAAGATTTGGAAGAAGTGATCACTCCTTACGACGATGCCCTCGTCGTGACAACAATGGTTAACAAATGTAAAGTTCACCGCATTTTTAGTAGATGGAGGCAATGGCCCCAACGTTATCAGTTGCGACTGTTTTCTCCGAATGGGTGCCGATGTCTCGCCTACACGCCAGATGCGCACACCGTTGTTCGGCTTCTCGGGCAACGCAGTGCCCCTAGTCGGGGTAGTAGCACTAGCAGTGACCCTCGGGACTGTTCCTCGAGAAGTCACCTTCGTCGCCGACTTCGTGATCATCTGAGAGATGAGCACCTACAACGCGATCATTGGCAGGGGAATCATCGAAGGGATTACAGGGGTCCCGTCCTCCCATCACCAAAAGATGAAATTCTCGACCCCCTTCGGGCTCGGAGAGGCCAGAGGGAACCAAGAAGAAGCCCGTCGATGCTACCTCGTGGCCTCCAAGGGGTAGAACTGGTAGGTGGCAGAGCTCCCTCAAGAGTCTGAGAAGGAGCAAAAATCCGCATCAACCGACGAATATCTCATGAATATCCAACTAGGTGAAGGCCCTGCCCGAATGGTCCGTGTCGGCTCAACTCTCATGGCAGAGCGAGTGAAGGAATATCAATCGTTCCTGTCGCGGTACCAGGATGTCTTTGCCTGGTCCGAGGACGACCTTCCGGGCATCCCCATCGAAGTGGCGGCACACCACCTCAATTTACTGCCAGATAAGAAGCCCATTCAGTAAAGGCGGAGAAGGTGCGCACCCGAGAGGCAGGAAGCCATCCGTGAGCAGGTCACAAGGGGCTGAAGACTGGTTTAATTAGGCATGTACAGTACCCTCAGTACCTTGCCAATGTGGTCCTTGTTCGGAAGGCCACGGGGAAGTGGCGCACGTGTGTCGACTTCACCGACCTCAACAAAGCCACACCGAAGGATTATTACCCACTGTCTAATATCGATCAACTGTACATCAGGGAATGAAATGTTGAGCTTCCTTGATGCATACTCCGAATACCACCAGTTCAAGATGAATCCTTCCGATGAAGATAAGATGGCATTGATCACGGATTTGGGCATCTACTGCTACACGCTGATGCCGTTTGGCCTAAAAAACGCCGAAGCGACGTATTAGCGCCTAGTGAACTCTATGTTTGACTCTCAGTTTGGGAGGAACATGGAGGTCTACATTGACAACATGCTAATAAAGAGCCCGAAGGCATCCGATCATTTGACCGATCAAGCCGAGACCCTTGACACACTAAGGAGGTACAACATGAAACTCAACCCCTAGAAATGTGCGTTCGCGGTCAAATCTGGCAAATTCCTAGGGTTCCTCGTTACCCATAGAGGGATCAAGGCCAACCCAACGAAGCTTCAAGCCATCCAATATATGCAACATCCCGACAGGATTTAGGACATCCAATGCTTGACTGGAAGAGTAGCGGTACTTGTCGAGAGTGGCAGAAAGGTGTCTGCCCTTCTTCAAAGTGCTACGAGGCATATTGAAATAGGCAGGAAAAAAGGCAAAATCGAGTAGACCTAGGAATGCGAAGACACGTTCCAGAAGCTAAAGCGATACATGGCTTCGCCACCGATACTGTCAAAACTGGTGATCGGAGAACCTCTTTCCTTGTACTTGTCGGTCACTCCTCACTCCTTGAGTTCAATACTAGGAAGGGATGAGGGGATGCGGAGGCTCGTTTATTACACCAATAAAGTCTTACAAGGGCCTAAGCTGAGATACTTAATCGTTGAGAAGTTTGTGCTTGCCTTGATCCACTCGGACAAGCGGCTACGTCCTTACTTCCAAGCTCACCCCATCATGATCTACACGAGCCAGCCTTTGGGCAGGATCTTGCAGAACCCTGAGTCATCGAGGCGCCTAGTCAAGTGGGCGATCGAGCTAGGGGAATTTATCACCTTCAAGCCAAGGACCGCCATCAAGGCACAGGGGCTCACTGACTTCATAGCCAAGTGCATGATTCCGACATAGGAGTCGAGCGAGACCAGCCTCGGTCCCATCTGGGAGCTATACATCGACGGATCCTCCTGCACGTCAGGCAGCGGCATAGGGATAGTCTTGATATCCTCGGAGGGAATCGAGCTTCACTATGCCTTGCGCTTTAGGTTCCCTACGTCCAACAACATTGCGGAATACGAAGCCCTCCTATCAGGCATCCGCATGGCCCGGAGCATGGGAGCCACCAGAATGAGGATCTTCACCAACTCCCAGCTGGTTGCCAGCCAAATCCATAAGAACTTCGACGCTCAAGACCTTAGCATGAGTCGATACCTGCAGGAGATAAAGAACCAAGCCGAAGGGCTCGAACTCCTCGAGGTAATCCAAATACCGAGATAAGAAAACATTAAAGTTGATTCTCTATCTCGGTTAGCATCCTCGATCAGCTTGGTACCTTCTCGGTCTGTCCTCATCGAAGAGCTCGATCGGCCGACCTTTAAAAAAAGAGGTAGTGCAAGCTATCAAGAGGAGCGAGTCTTGGATTAAGCCAATAACAGAATTCCTAATGCTCGACAAGTTAGTAGAAGACAAGCTGGAGACAAGTAGCGTCAGGAACTAAGCCAGACGATTCACCATGGTAGGCGATTCTTTATACCAACGATCCTTTTCTCAGCCCCTACTAAAATGTCTCTGCCCGGCGGAAGCCCTGTGGGCTGTCGAAGAAGTCTACGAAGGTATGTGTCGAAGCAAGGATATTGGTGGCCGACCCTCCAGAACGATTCTATGGAATATGTCAAGAAGTGCGATAAGTGCCAACCCTTCGCGACAACACCACACCAACCAGCGGTACCCATGACGTGCCTCCTGTAACCATGTATGTTCTCAAGATGGGGGATTGACATATTAGGCCCTCTGCCCAAAGCTCAAGGACAGAAGAAGTTCATCATAGTAACCATCGACTACTTCTCCAAATGGATAGAAGCGAAATCAATGGCAAAAATTACAGAGGGCAATATGGAATTTCGTCTGGAAGTCCATAATCTGTAGATTCGGGATCCCAAGAATTACTACACCTCGGTCGCCCATCCTCAGGCTAATGGCCTGGTAGAAAATGCTAATCGAACCTTACTCCACAGAGTTAAGACTTGATTAGAGGGGGCCACAGGGTCCTGGATAGAAAAGCTACCCAGCATCTTATGGTCACATATAACAACAACCCTTGCGGCTACAGGAGAGACCCCCTTCCACTTGGTCTACGGGGCTGAAGCTTTAATCCCTTTAGAAATCGGTAGCCCCTCATTGCAAATAGAGGCGACAGAAACATAAAGCCACTGACAACTAAGGAAAAACCTAGACATGCTACTAGAGGTCTGAAAAAATGCCCGAATCAGAATGATGGAATACCAATGGAGATGGCCAAATATTATAACTTGAGGTTTAGAGAAAGGCAGTTCTTCCCAGGAGCTTTAGTCCTACGGAGAACTAGAGCCTCAACATTACAACTGGCCGCGGGCAAACTGGCCCCCAATTGGGAGGGACCATATCGAGTCTCAGAAGCCCTCGGAAAAAGCTCTTATAGACTCTCCACGCTCGATGGAAGAGGGGTACCCCGCACTTGGAACGCTAACAACCTTCGAGCTTATTATTGTTAGCTTTGCATTATTCTGTATTTAACGGCCAAGGAATGAAAATTTTTATCCTTCGAGTTTCCATTAAGCCATGTCATTCCCCGAGTGCTCACACTCAGAAGGGGTGCATTAAAGCCACCTCATTACCTGCGTGTTCATGCTCAGGAAGAGCATTTATAGCCATTTTATTTCCTCGGGTCCTTACACCCAGGAAGGACTCGCAAGCCATAATCAAGCAAGATCATTAAAGAGAAATACTCGGCGGGCCACATCGTGTCTTTAACAAGAAGGCGATGGATAACATTCTTTCAGCTAAGGAGTGACTACATAGGTTCCACCCATAAATCAAGCCTCGCTCAAACACCTTCGGCATTAGCGCCGACCTCCGCTCCGACCTCCACGCCGACCCTCTCGCCTGCCGCGACACCCCCTTCCTCTGACATGGAGTGGCACTTCAATGTGAGTGGCGCTTCAACGGGATCGTCTGAGGCTAGAGCAAGATCGAACCCCTCCAAAACGTGGTCGACAATGTAGATGTAGACGTCGTAGGGATCATCCTCACGAAGTTCCATCACCAACTGGGCACCCTCATCAGAGAGCCTTTGGTGGAAGCTTTCCAGAAGAGGGTCGGCGACAAAATCCCTCTATGTCGTGGGGAACGGCCCCTCGCTAGCCAGGAAGTCGACCCAGAAGAAATCCTCCTTCCACTCCTGTGGGGGGAAACCGGGAGGCACAAAAAAGGGTCTTTGGTCGCCGCGGATGACAAACTAAAGGAAGCCATGCGCATTGGGGATCACATGATGGCAGATAGTGGCGATATGACAAAAGACGTCGGGTAAGGCCTCGAGATAATCATAGAGCCGCATCAGAGCGTTGAAGTCTATGGCCAAACGCCAAGAGTTCGAGAGGATTTGCATGGGAGCCACTGCAAAGAATTGCTGCAACTCCACGATGAAAGCATAGATTAGCAACCAAAAGCCAACCTCAAACATGGCCTCCGTGGCCATGAAAGAGCCAGGACTACCCAAATAAAGGCAATCGTTGGTTGAAGGTACGTGCAGCCCAAACTCGGCAGGAATTCGAAACCTACCCCGTATCCTATCAAGCGATCCAACGTCGATCGTGGTGGCCCTAAGGGCAGTCCAATCCGCCAACACTCCGCCGACACAGCTTGAAGCCAATGCAACTGAATGACAGGAGAAGGAGCTATGAGGAGGAAGACCGCTCAGGTGATTATGGCTCAGCCCCTTCTCATGCTACCCTTATTATAGGCATGAAGTAGAGCGCCTCCCACTCGTAACTGACCGGCACTAAAGGCAAGAAAGTTGTAACCAACCTTTACCGAGTCCAAAAAAGGAAAGAGTCAAAGATACCTACTGGGAGAGAAAGAAGTACAAGTAGCAAAAACGGCACTACATTCACTCAAACCGGGTGATCGGTCGTACAACGAAGGTGCAAAATAAAGGCTTTGACGAGCCATCAAAAAAAATGGGCCCAAGGCGGACCGGCCATCTCGTCCCCTAATGGGACCCAAGTTATAAAATGTGGTAGGCCGGCATAATCCAGATGGAAGGATGTTTGAATATTTTCTTTGACAAGGCACCTAAAATACCTTATCAGTTACAACTTCCGCCCGGTCGGGATTTGGAGAAGAATTCTTAAGAGTCGGTGGGGGCCTAATTAGCGGCGGCTGAAACCCCAGCAACAAGTTCTTGGGGGTCGATCAGAGAGCCTGCAAGGTCAACAGCTCGAGAGGCCTTGAGCCTCCTCAAGTCCTCGACATTGGAGCAATAGGCAAGATCACCCTGCTCTAACTACGACAGGTCCTTGGCGAGCGGACACAGCTCCCTAGCACGAGCAACAGTCGCTCGGAAGCTGGTCGAGAACCCCTTGGCAGTACCCCTATCGTAACCAATCGCATACTACTAAAGGCTGAACTCAATCTTCTCATCAAGATACACGGGAGAAGAGTTGAACCAAGTTAAAGCCTCAGTGGTCGTCGTCTCCAGTGACCGAGCTTGGGAGTTGGCAATCTCGAGATAGTCTTCCACCTTCCTTTTGGGCTTCTTCGACTCAACCACCTGGGCCAAGGCAACCTTGAGTTTGCCGCCCAGTTCTTATTTCGCCTTGGTCGCCTCCTCCAGGGCCCGCTGCAGCTCGGCCTGTCGTCAATCAGTCTCCATCCTGACAAGCCTCTCGGCAAGGCCGTACGTCTGAGCGATTGTCCACAGGCAGACTGTGATACCCGGATGGAGAGTTCTGTGTCATTCCTCCGCTTCTCCCAAGCATGTTCCATCGGGATGCATGCGGCTAGAGCCAGATCGTGCACCACATCGCTATCGGTGAAGGTACTGTCGGGGTAGACCCTCACATGGGAGGCTGCCATTACGTCGGCTTCTGCGGAGGAGGGGAGACCACTGGTGGCCCTGATTCGGCCGGTGCATCCCTAATGATGACCCCCTTGACAGGTCGGGGCGTCTCGATCGCAACTGATTTCTTGCCACTGACAGGTCGGTGCGTTCCCTGTGTCTGCCTGATGCCTGCTTCGGTGTGTGCCACCGACCGCAGACGCTTCTGGTTTTTAGGAAGAGTCATCGGCATCTCGTTTCTTCCAGCACATCTCCCCCAGGAGAGCCGAGACATCTGCACCACCAGCCATCAGTCTTGTCAGTGGAACACCCTCGTGGACGTCAAGGCAAGACGCGTCGAGGCCGACGTCCGACTCAAGAACCTCAACAAGAAGCGGGCTTGTAGGCGCTCCCTCTTCAACTGCCACCTCGCCTTGAGCTGCGGAGGTTCCTTCTTCGACCTCCGCGTCACCCCGAGCAGCTTCCTCTGCGAGCGATGCTCGAACTATCGTCTCGACTGAGAAAGACAAGTTAGCAAAATCACAAAACCGTCAGAAAAAAGCGACACAAGCCAAGGCGTGCACTCACTCTTGGACTCCCGCGGAGCAAGGCCGGCCCTCAGCAATGCAGTCTCGAAAATCTCAAGGTCGCCGTCGCTCACGACTTCGGCCCGGAGGATCGCCCTCCTGGTTCCACATCAGAGGAGATCCGATAAGGTAGTGGGTCCTCCAGCATGGGGGTCAAATTGAAGGCCGTATGGAAATCCCAGGCAGGGATAACCTTGGGATCTTGGATGACGAAGAAGAAATGGTTCTTCCATGATTTGTGGCTCGAGGCAGGGGAACTCAGTTGGAGGAACAGATTACGTGACATGCCTTCACAAAAGAACCCATCATCGATCAAGGCGTGGGGAAGACGCTGGAACATGCAGTGGAATAAAACGGTGGTGGTCTCGACACACCGCTCTTGGGAGACTAGGAATAAGGCATATATATAGAACTAGGCGTTCGAGTCAATTGTGCCGGTGCCAGACTGTACTGGATTAGAAGGATGCATACAAAAAGAGGCACCGGGAGTCGGAAATTGGCTAAAAACATCTTCCAGTACGCCATAAAGGAATCAGGGGGCTCGGAAGAGAGTTAGTCGTCGGGACCTGCTGCAAAAAGACGGTATCCGTGAGGCACTTTATACTCCTTCATCATTCGCCTCAGCTCGTCTTGCTTAATTAAGCTATGACTATGGCGAGCCAAGGTGGGACCCCTCTTCTCAGAGTGGCCGGAAGAACTAGAGACCTCCTCTAAAGCCATTGAGGTGGAGGGGGTGGGGGGGGGGGCTCAATCGGTACAAGATGATGATGAGAAGGGTGTGGATTTCGGAGGCCAGGAAGCGATCCCAGGAGTAGGGGACCAAATGAGGAGAATCCCATGGGGAGGATTCAACGGAACGGGGAGCCAAGATGAACTGACCAGGAATACCAAGGAAGTATCGAGCAGCGCAAGAGCTCTCCCTCTATGGACTTAGCAGGCGAAGAAGAATTCAGGAAAGGGTGCAGAAACAAGTATGCCTCCTTTCCCACCCTCTTGACTTTATAAGGGGAGGACGACGATTTTGTCAGCCCCTTTCCCGCCTAGGACCTCGAGCGATGCCAAAGCAACCCGTCATAATGGCGGACTGAGCGATCAACTTAAGACGAAGGGATGCGCCCTACGACGGAAGCGTCCGAACGTCCAATACAGGTGTAGAAGCGCCACGTGGACAAATTGACTTCCTGCGGGACGTCCAGGGATCGCAAAAGGGAAGCAATGCTATCATTCACCATAAAGAGACGTCGCCTCAGAGTGTAACCGACATCCCCAGGGATTACGAAGCGACACAAATTGGGCACCCTTTCAGATGATAGCCTGAGCCACGCATCTCACACCTGACGGCAAAGACGACCTTTCGTTGGGCATCCCGCGCAATTTCACTCCCACATTCAAAATTTAAATAAGGGAGTGAGGGGGCCAGTGACGAGGGGTGATCGGGTTTGGCCCAATCAGACCCATTTAGCCTACGGGCCCAAAGGCCTATTGCCCATTGAAGTTGGCGCAAGGGGCACATGGCACTCGAGATCTGGGCCCATATGACGGAGGTCGGATGCCAAAACCACCAAAGTCTATATTGCTGGATCTCCTGACCTTGCACCCAATAGTAGCTCTTGAGACCTCCCAGGATTTTGGCTAAGCCTCTTGAGACTCGGAGAAACGCTTACCTCACTCCATCCTCTTCTCTCGGCAACTTAACCATATAAAGACTACGGACCCAAGGCAGGAAGACTCCTTCCCTCGGTCCCTCGTGATAGCGAAGGTCCCCTCCTGTGGGGCAACCCTATGCACATCCACACCATCAGGCGGATCTTTTGGATGCAACTGCCCACTTACAACAGGTCCGCACAATCCGCCCCCTGCAACCGCGGGCGAATTTTCCTTGCCCAATATCCTACGATCTCCTTAATCAAGGGGCACTGTTCGTGGGCGAATCACCCCTTCAGAGGAAACCGTCCCTGAGACAACTCGGGGGAGAAGGTCTATATAATCTATGGACCTTCTCTGTTCCAAGGTAGGCCATTCTGAGTACAAAAAAAACCTCTAGCAAGATCTCGTCTTCTAGCATTTAACTAGCAATTGGAGGGTTTTGCTCCCCATGAGACTAGGGGGCCCCCTGGACGCCTCTGCTCCCCTCTTACAGGTTCTACCCTGAGCATTTCCATCCCGAACAAATTCTATCGAGTAGTTGGGATCTTTGATCAGACGGTCACCGTAGTCCAACGAGTTTGCGACCACTACAGTTCATGTTTGCACTTCTGACATAATGAAATAAAGAGAATGTTTTTGTATACCTCTGTGTGTTATGTTTGGCCCTTAGATTGCATGTGTACTCGATTGGCTTGTGAGTCATTGTGAGTACTTCCCTGTCCTTCCCTCCCGACCTAGTAGGCTAAGTTGTAGAAAGACAATTTAGGCTGATGGGTGGTCGAGGTAGGCTTCGACTGGGATCTGTAATTGCATTTGAGTAGAGCCACTTTGTTGAGTTCCCATCTTCGGGTGGGGAGCCCGTTGAGCGAGTTTAGTCCCTTTTGCAGGTGGACAACCCTTTTACTGATCACAATCCCATTTTCAGGTGGAGAGCCCTTTCCCTGTGTTACAGGGGTAGTAAACCAATCGACTTTTATCCCATCTTCGGGTGTAGAGCCCCGAAAATTAGTTTTATCCCATATTCAGGCGGGGCGCCCGACGAGCGAGTTTAGTCCCATCTGAGGGTGGGGAGCCCTTCCCTGCAAGGCGAGGCAAGGCAAAGGTGTCACCAATCGAGTTTAGTCCTATATTAGGGGGGGGGGGGGAGCCACATCCTTGGGAGACGAGGCTCAGTAGGGGTGTCACCGATCAAGTTTAATCCCATCTGAGGGTGGGGAGCCCATTCCCTACAAGACGAGGCTCAGCAGGGGAGTTGCCGATCGAGTTTAGTCCCATCTAAGGGTGGGGAGCCTTCTTGTGAGACGACACTCGGAAGGGGTGTCGCCGATTGAGTTTAGTCCCATCTGAGGGTAGGGAGTCCCTTACCTACGAGACGAGGCTCGACAAGGGTGTCGCCGATCGAGTTTCCGCGAGCTGCCACTGCAATAATTAACACATATCTCACGGACAAAAGAAAGTAAATTTATTTCGAGAGGTTCGTCTATATAGTTTATTGGAAGAAAGGGCACAAGTGCTCTGCGTTTCATTTGTTATCAAGTAAACGACCGTCCATTAGGGCCAAGTGATGAGCTCAGTTGCTGTAGTTCTTGACGACCGCGTACGGTCCTTCCCAGTTTGGGGTTAGTTTTCATCTAGCTTCTAGCTGTCGGGAGGCATATATGCTTCGTAGCACGAGGTCTCCTGGCTGATAAACTGTCGTCCGTCGTCGGAGATGAGTACTAGGGGTACACCGAACCTATATATAACATGCGAGAGAAAGAAGTTCCAAACGGTATCCTTCCTGATATTTGCCGTGGCCTCAGCCTCCGGCCACCGTGTGAAGTAGTTGATGGCGACTATGACGAATTGCCTTTGCGCCGTTGTCTTGTGGAAAGGCCCAAGATATTGATGCCCTACATTACGAATGGTCATGGTTTAGAGATGGTGTGAAGCTCTTTGGGTAGGAGTCGAGGGATCAAGGTGTGTGCCTGACAAGTTGCGCACTTTCTGAAGTAGTCGATGTTGTCTCAAGCTAGAGTAGGCCACTAATATCCATGGCGCAAGAGGATTCGGGCCAACGCTCGCTGGTAATTAGTCGTCCCCTAGGAAGGTGACGATAGGGTCGATCCAACATGGCTCTGGTTCAATTTGGGCAAGTTCCATCGGCTGAATGGCTGGTGTCGCCACGTCTTCGACGAAGATTGACTCGGAGGCCGACAATGTGGTAGAGGTGAGTTTCATTAGTGCGTCCACCCTTTGATTTTCTTCTCTCGGGACATGTGCGATGTCGAACTCTTCAAGGGTAGAGATTGTCTTCATAACCAACTCTTTATACCACCTCATGTTGGGATCTTTGGCTTCATTCTCGCCCTTAAGTTGTCAAACAATGAGCTGAGAGTCAGGGAATGCCTTGATCTATGTTGCCCTCAGGCGACATGCTACTCAGATTCCGGTGAGCAGTGCCTCGTACTTCGAGACATTATTCGTTATCTGAAATTGGAAACTAAGGGAAAACTGTAGGCCTTTGTTGTCGATGGTCTCTGGGGGACCAGAATAAGACCCGCCCCACATTCGGAGATTTGTGACAATCTGTTAGTGTAAATCGACCACACAGGTTTGGGCCCGAGCTCGATCACTTGCTCCTACACAGGGAGGGTACACTCAGCCAGAAAATCGGCCAGGGCTTAGGCTTTAATGGCCATCCTCAGTCAATAGTAGACGTCGAACTCTGAGAGCTCGATTGCCTACTTTACCATTCATCCTTAAGCATCCGGATGTTGGAGGAGCTGCCACAAGGGTAGTCAATGGACACTTCGATTGGATGGGCTTAGAAGTAAGGCTGCAACTTTCGGGTGGCTACCACGAAGGCCAAACTTATCTGCTGTGTGATAGTGTAGTTCTACCCCTTGTAGGACCTAGCTCACATAGTAGACCGGCCTCTGACTTCTCCTTCCTCCCTGACCAACACTGAGCTAACAGTGTAAGGGTAACAGAGAGGTAAAGGGAAAGAGACTCACCCGGTTGTGGTTTGGAGAGGACGGGCAGGGTAGCCAAATATTGCTTCAATTCTTGGAATGCTTGGTGACATTCTGACGTCCAGTTGATGCATCCTTGGGCGTCGGGAGGATTTTCTTTCACTCGTAACAACTTGAAGAAAGGTAGGCACCACTTGGCGGCTCTTAAGTGAAATCAACTAAGGGCTACCAAGCACCCCGCCAGTCTCTAGACGTCATTAAGCCGTATCGGTGGCTCCATTGATAATGTGACACTAATATTGTCGGGGTTGGCCTTGATTCCTCTATGGGTGACTAGGAAGCCTAGGAACTTGCCTGCGGTAACCTCGAAGGCACATTTGGTGGGATTGAGCTTCATGCTGTATCACCTTAGAGTGTTGAACATCTCCAAGAGATATTCTAAGTGCTCGTCAATGTGTTTGGATTTCACTAGGATGTCGTCTATATACACCTCCATGTTCTGCCCTAGCTACTTGTTGAACATTGAGTTGACGAGTCTCTGATATGTTGTGCCAACATTCTTTAATCCAAACGGCATGCGGGTGTAGCAGTATAACCCTATGTCGGTGATGAAAGTGGTGTGTTCTTCGTCCTCAGGGTTCATTTGAATCTGATGGTATCCCGAGAAGGCATCAAGAAAGTTGAGTTATTCATGACTGACCGTGGTGTTGATTAGTTGGCCAATGTCTGGTGGGGGGAAGCAGTATTTAGGGGTTGCTTTATTAAGATCATTAAAGTTGATGCACATTCTCCACTTTCTAGAGGCTTTTTTCACCAGAACGATGTTGGCCACCCATACCGGGTATTGGGGATCTGGGATAACATCTGCATTCAATAAAGAAGTTACATGTTTTTTACAGTGTCCTGCTATTATGTAGTAAAATGACGCTTTCTTTGTTGGATCGATGAGAATTTTGGGTCTCTCTATTATTACAACTTTGTGATTGGCAAGAGGTTAAGAATTCTAAACTATAGTTCATAACACCAATCAAGTTTAGAATTTAATAGAATTGCTTGAGGGTATTGTACCTATTAGAAGTAAGTAAATCTTCATAATAAAAATTAGTACATATGGACTATTTAAAACTTATATGGTGAACTGAAGAAAATAGTCAAAGTCAAAGCGTTGACTTGAACAAGTTTTCCCTCACTAGTTACCATGAATAAGTTTATTAGAATTCTACTTGCCATAACTGGCTATCATGATGATGAGATAAAGGCAGTTGGATATTAAAATGAATTCTTTCAATATGATTGAGGAAAAATGTGTATATGATACTGATGTAGACTGGATCTATCATGACCGGATTCCGAGGCTGGAACCCGAAGAAGTGGATCCGAAGCCGGTTCGGATCGGTGTTACTGAGGCCCGACGGGGATCCGGAAGGCCGAAGAGGCGGAGGCGAAGACGAGGGTCCAAAGGCCGAAGGGCGCTTCGGTCGGTGCATGCTCGTCTCCGGGAAGTCGGGGCCGAGGCTCCTTCGGCGGGCGAAGGGGCGGCGCGGATGAAGCTCCTTCTGGCTGTACTGTCGACAGGCGATGAAGCCGAAGCCGACGGTCTGAGGCCGGAAGGGTCTCGGACTCGGCTTGCTCTTGGATAGTGAGCCCAAAAAGCTCTTTCGCCGGTCGAGGGGACAGCGCGGGGCCGAGTCTCCTGTCGCAGGGCAGCCGTCGTACGGCGTCGAGACCCGGGAGAGGAGTCCGAGGTCGGCGGCCGAGACCGACTCGGGAAGGTCGGCGATGATTCGAACCGAGCTCCTGCAGGAGGGAAAGAAGAAGAAAGACCGGTCAGCAGGAGTCCCGGGCTCTGGCCCTTAGGAACCCCCTCCGACGGTCAAGTTAGCTTCTGAAGATGATTCGATTCAGAAGGCAAGAAGTAGCTTTAATGCTATTTGGACCGTAGTCCTTAAGGGTCTCGGAGGCAAAGAGTTGCATACCTTTGACAATAAATAGCGGTGTATTTATAGTAGAGGATAGAGGTTGGTTAACGGTGGTAGCAGATATAGGACTATGTTTGGGCTTACTGGTAAACCGCCATAGTGCCTGATCCGCCACCGGAGTGGGCCGGACTCGGCTATCGGGCCGAAGGGGGTTGGGCCGCTGAAGGGCCGAAGCCTGCTGGGCCTTGGGCTGCCGTGCTGTTCCCGGGCCTTAGGCTGATGGGCTGCGGACGGGCCGAAGCCTGTTGGGCCGGGAGCGATGGTGCCGCTTATGGGGCCGAGGGCTGCTGGGCCGCTGATGGGCTGGAGGCTCCCGGAGGGCCTGATACTGCTGCTGTTGGGCTGAACGGGGTTTGGGCCTGCTCTAATGGGCCGAATTGGATTCTGCCTCATCACATAGCCCCCCACTCTTGTCTTCCTCAGCTCTGAGATGGCGAGAGTATAGCCCGAAGCTGCCAAAAGAATATCATAACAGGTGTCTTACCCGAAGCTCTGTTCTCTTTTTACTGGGAAGAGGGTGCCCTCGGTCGGCCGAGGGCTACGCGGTTGCTTCGTCCCCGCTCGGAGTGGTGACGAAGGCTCAGAGCTACGAAGCCGAAGGGCCGAGCCCTCTGACTCGTGTCAGGCTCCATTAAATGGACGGGATGGCGCGTCGCCTCGCGAGGAAGCACGGGACACGCGTCGCGCATCCGGCCGCTCCGTCGAAAACACAAAAGGATCCTGACCGCTCACGGGTCGCGGATCGCCTCGGCTCTCTGCCCGAGGCTTCACTCGGATTGCCGCCTCTCTCATCTTCAGCGCACGGATCGGGACATGTGGCGCGTATCCGGGCGGTCAGCCGAAGGGTCGGAGCGCCCTCGGCCGTTGATTGCTTCGCTGCAAGTCCCGGAGCCGGCCCGTCATCATTGCCGAAGGATGGTGTACGTGGCGGGCATCTGAGAGGAGCGAGGGGACGAGCGGGACGATCTCGGCCGTTGGCTTCGGCGGGAGGCGCTTCGAGTGGGCTCTATAAATACAAGCCCTCAGCAGGGCACTGTTCTTCTTCATGCTGCTGCGCTTGCGTTTCCTCTGCGATCATCCAAGCTCTTCTTCCTTCTCCAGCGGAAAGCTAGCTTCCTGAAGGCTTCGTCCGAGCTTGCCGGCCACCGTGGGAAGGTCTCCATTCCTCGGAGCGCATCGCTGGTGGAGCTGGGAGGCTTGAGAAGCCGCACTCGGTTCAGGAGAGATTTTCTCCCCCTTCCTGCGAGTAAGCCCTAGCTTTCTTCCTTCCCTTCGTGGCCTTATGGTCCGGGGTTCTTCCAGTGAGATTACTCCTTCGGACGAGGAGTACACTCCTTCCCACTCTCCGAGATCTCTTCTGTCAGATCCCCTCACCTCAGATTCCCCTGCCTCCGCGATGTCTGAAGAGTCCGAGGTCTCCGGGACTGAGGGGTCCGAGGCTTCCGGAGCAGAGGTTTCCGGGGCCGAGACCTCCGGGGCCGAGGCTTCCGGGGCTGAGTACGCCGAAGAGGTCCGGAACCCAGGCCAGGCTTCCACTTCGGGACGCCGTCGTCCTGACATGGCTTCGGAAGCATCCTGCGCCCTTTCGGATGCAGAGGTTATGCGCCTTGTTTCTTACTTCCAGCTCCCTTCCTGGATGACGGTCCTTCGGCCTGACTCCGCCACCCGGGCTAACACTTTCCGCCCGGGTTCCTTCTCTATTTATGTTGATAGCTTCGAGGCGGGTTTCCGTCTTCCACTCCCCACCTTCGTCATCAACCTTCTCAGCTTCTACGGGCTGGCCCCGTCTCAGCTTTTTCCCAACTCCTGGCGCACCGTATACGGCTTCTTGAGCGTCTTTGCTCATGTAAAGATCCGCCCTTCCATCAATGTCTTCCGTTATCTCTTCAAAATCCAAAGGCAGGGGAAGTCCGAGTGGTACTGCTTCATCCCTCGGGTCGGCCGAAGCGTATTCTCCGGGAAGCCTTCGTCTATCCATGGCTGGAAGAGGAAGTTCGTCTTCGTCTCCCTGCCGGAGAAAGAGGAGAGCGTGTGGCCCTTCCCTACTGAATGGGCGCCGCTGGCCGCAGGCCTCTCGGATCCTCCTGTCCTCACCCCAGTCCAGAGCACCCTTGTGGGTCGCATCCAGATGAGGGCCCCGTACAACGTCTGGGGGCTTCTCAGCGCGTCGGAGCGTCTGGTGAACGCTGGGGTATGGCCGGATCCTCGGTCCGATCCGGTGCAGGCCTTCCCCTACCTTCCTCCCGGGGAGACTCCGCGGGGCCGCGGAGGAAGGGCCGCCGCTCCTCTGGCCGAAGCTCTTCCGGCTGAGGATGCTGATGAAGTTTCGGCCGAGGGTAAGTCGGCTTTAAGTTTGTACTTGCTCACTGTTCTGTTTCTGACAGGCTCTTCTTGCTTGCAGCAATGGCCGATCTCGACGCCCTCCTCGATTGGATATCCGACCAGCGCGGTCCGGGCCGGGCACCGGCCCCGCAGGCGGCAGGCAGGTCCGGCCGAGGCGCTGGGGCTCCGAGGACCCGAGGCGGGGTCCCAAGGACTGCGGCCTCTACTGAGGGCCGTGCTGCTGCCTCCGCTCTCGAGAGGGAGCAAAAGTCCAAATTCGCCGCTCGAAGGGGCGGCCGAGTGTCGAAGCGCCCCCGGTTGGAAGGGGCTGTAGACGCGGAGGAGGCTCCGCTGGTCAGGAGGAGTGCCGAGGCCCGAAGGGCCGCGAGGCTGGTGTCTCCTGAGGCGCCGAGGGGCGATTCCCCTCCTGCTGTTTCGGCCGGGGCCGGTGACGAAGGCGCCGGGTCGCAGGCGCCCCGGGCGCAGCGCAAGTGGTGGTGCCCCGAACCGGGGATTTATGAGGACGAGAGTATGGAAGACTCGCAGACGTGCCTCCGTCTGCTCCGCAGTCTTACTCTCCCTTCGGCCTTTGAAGGGCTGAAGCGCCATTCGGTCATCGACTTGGCGGCGATGAGCACTCGGTTGTCGGTCCAGGTAATGAGCTTGAAGGTGCTTCAGTCGAGCTTTCCTTAGCTTTCTCTTGATTTTTCTTTTTTCTGATCATTGTTTGCTTTCGGCACCCAGGCTGCGGTGACGGGTAGCGTCCTGATGCACCATCAGGAGCAGCTCCGACTCCAGCTCCTGGAGGCCGAGAGGGAGTCAGACGGCTCGGGCGAGGGTACTTCGGTGGTGCCCGACATCGAGCCCTTAGTCGATGGGCTCGTAACCGCGAGTGCCCGGGCGCGGGCGCAGTTGGAGGAGAAGGCAGCTGAGGCCCGCGCTTCCGCCAAGGCCAAGGTGAAGGCCGAGGGGGAGCTCGCCGCGGCTCAGTCCGAGATCCGGGCCCTCAAGGTCCAGATTCAAGAGAAGGACTCCCGGCGGGCCTCGGAGAAGCGGCGACACGCCGAGGAGGTATCGGCGCTGAAGCAGGAGCTGGAGGAGGTGGCGGACATGGCCGTAGCTGATTACAAGGCCGGCCCGGACTTCACCGAAGAGATCATCCAAGCTCAACTGCTGGCTTCTTCCTCCGTCTTCGACCTCGGTTTGGCTGTCGCCCAGAGGGCCTGCCCGAGCGTCGATCTGACTGGGGTCTCCCTACCGAGGGGTGAGGAAGCCAAGGAGCTCCTGTCTTGGTGGCAGGGACTTATGGCCGAGAGGACCTCGACTCCTGCGCCGGATGATGAAGCTGCGCCCGCCGAGGGGGCCCCTGAGGAGGCTGTCCCTGAGGAGGCTGCCGCTGAGGAGGCTGCCGCCCTTGAAGCGGTGCAGATCGTCGACTCTCCCTCTCCCTCTCCCTCTCCGGGACAAGCCGCAGCCGAGGTGGAGGAGGCCGAAGCCGAAGAATGACGCGGGGATCTGCCCCGGTTTCCGCTTCTTCTTCTGTTGTAAGCCCTCGGCCAAGGGTATGGCTGGTTTACGCTTCTTCTTCTATCGTAAACCTCCGGCCAAGTATACGGCCGGCTTTTACTTCTTCTTCTGTTGTAAGCCCTCGGCCAGGGGTATGGCTAGTTTTTGTACTTCCTTTTCTGTAAATATAAGGAATGTTTTCGGCTTTACCTTGGTGTTTGTGTATGATCGACCGAATATGGCCCTTCAGAAGCCTGAGATCCTGTCATCGTTCGCTATAGCTTGTAAGGCCGAGACCCGATGTAGGTTCGGATAGAATGTCGCCATAGTATTCGGCCGGGGCCTTTACTAACGTGGTCCACATGATCCGAAGGGACATCTTGTCGCTTCTGATGTATTTCGGGTGGCCGAAGCCACTCATGCTTCTGCTTGCGCGAACTTAGATATGCCATGCTGCTTCCCGAACCGGTATACGTGGCCGGAACCACCTTCGGATCAAGGTATCGGCGGGCTTAGGAAGAATGCCATGTCGCTCCTGATACGGTTTGCATGGACTTGGAAAGAATACCATGCCGCTCCCGATACGGTTTGCATGGCCGAAGCCACTCCCGGTACGGTTTACACGGACTTAGAAAGAATACCATGCCGCTCCCGATACGGTTTGCATGGCCGAAGCCACTCCCGGTACGGTTTACACGGACTTAGAAAGAATAACATGCCGCTCCCGATACGGTTTGCATGGCCGAAGCCACTCCCGGTACGGTTTACACGGACTTAGAAAGAATACCATGCCGCTCCCGATACGGTTTGCATGGCCGAAGCCACTCCCGGTACGGTTTACACGGACTTAGAAAGAATACCATGCCGCTCCCGATACGGTTTGCATGGCCGAAGCCACTCCCGGTACGGTTTACACGGACTTAGAAAGAATACCATGCCGCTCCCGATACGGTTTGCATGGCCGAAGCCACTCCCGGTACGGTTTACACGGACTTAGAAAGAACACCATGCCGCTCCCGATACGGTTTGCATGGCCGAAGCCACTCCCGGTACGGTTTACACGGACTTAGAAAGAATACCATGCCGCTCCCGATACGGTTTGCATGGCCGATGCCACTCCCGGTACGGTTTACACGGACTCAGAAAGAATACCATGCCGCTCCCGATACGGTTTGCATGGCCGAAGCCACTCCCGGTACGGTTTACACGGACTTAGAAAGAATACCATGCCTCTCCCGATACGGTTTGCATGGCCGAAGCCACTCCTGGTACGGCTTACACGGACTTAGAAAGAACACCATGCCGCTCCCGATACGGTTTGCATGGCCGAAGCCACTCCCGGTACGGTTTACACGGACTTAGAAAGAATACCATGCCGCTCCCGATACGGTTTGCATGGCCGAAGCCACTCCCGGTACGGTTTACACGGACTTAGAAAGAATAACATGCCGCTCCCGATACGGTTTGCATGGCCGAAGCCACTCCCGGTACGGTTTACACGGACTCAGAAAGAATACCATGCCGCTCCCGATACAGTTTGCATGGCCGAAGCCACTCCCGGTACGGTTTACACGGACTTAGAAAGAATACCATGCCTCCTGATAAAAGAAGTCTTTATTCATACTCTTCGGCTGTAAGCCTGGGGAAAAGTGACTTACACATAATAACGCCGAAGGCGCTCAACATTCCAGGTGCGAGGGAGAGGCTGGCCCGAAAGGGTCTCCAACCGATAAGCTCCACGCCTGATCACCTCCCTGACCCGATAGGGCCCCTCCCAGTTGGGGGCAAGTTTTCCTGAGGCTTCGGCTGGTTTGGAAGCATGAGCGTTCCTCAACACGAGGCTCCCTACTTCAAAGCATCGGGGCTTTACTCGGGTGTTGTGGTACTTCGCCATGCGCTGTTGATAAGCGGCCAGCCGGATACGAGCCTTGTCTCGGGTCTCTTCAATGAGGTCCAAGTGGTCTTTCAGACCTTCTTCGTTGGCCTCCGGATCGTAAGCAACGACCCTGGGAGAGGGAAGGCCGATCTCCACCGGAATAACGGCCTCTATGCCATAGGCCATGCGAAAGGGAGTTTCGCCGGTGGGGGTTCGGCTTGTCGTCCGATAAGCCCACAGAACACTTGGCAGCTCCTCTACCCATCGGCCCTTAGCTTCGCCGAGGCGGGTTTTCAATCCCTGTAGGAGGCTTCGGTTAACGACTTCGACTTGGCCGTTTGTTCGAGGATGCGCCACCGAAGTGAATTTGTGGAGTATGCCGAAGCTGGCGCAGTTGTCGCTGAACCGCCGGCTGTCGAACTGCTTCCCATTGTCAGAAATGATGGCCCGAGGGATGCTGAACCGGCAAATGATGGACTTCCAGACGAAGTTCCAAGCATTGTTATCGGTTATTGCCGCGAGGGGTTCGGCTTCGACCCACTTAGTGAAATAATCTACCGCCACGATGAGGAATTTTCTCTGGCCGGTGGCGACGGGAAAAGGCCCCAAGAGGTCGATCCCCCACTGAGCGAAAGGCCAGGGGTCGGATAAGGGGGTAAGAAGGGCGGCTGCCTGGTGGATGAGGGAGCTATACCTCTGGCACTGGTCACAGCGCCGTACGAGGGCTAAAGCGTCCTCTCGGAGTGATGGCCACCAGTAGCCTTGCCTTAGAAGCTTGTGAGCCAAGGCCCTTCCTCCCGCATGCGCTCCGCATACCCCTTCATGGACTTCCTTTGTGGCGTAGTCGGCTTCAGCTGGGCCGAGGCACCGCAGCAGTGGTCGGCCGAAGGATTTCTTGTACAGGACCCCGTCCAGAAGAAGAAAGTGGGATGAGCGCTGTCGAATGTGCTTTGCCTCCTTCGGATCTGGCGGGACTTCTCCTTGGAGAAGGAAAGCGACGAGGGGGGTCTTCCATGTCTCGGCCTCGGCCTCAGCGACTTGCATGGCTTTGGTTTCGCCGTGGCTTGGTTCGGCGAGCTCCTCGACGAGGATCATTCGCCCCCCCCCCCCCCCCCCCCGTCTTGAGTTGACGCCAGCCGGGAAAGTGCATCGGCTCGGGCATTCTCGGCTCTCGGGATCCTCACGACTTCATAAGAGTCGAATTGGGCGAGGATTTTGCGAGTCACCTGGAGATAAGAAGCCATCATTGCGTCCCGAGCCTCGTACTCCCCGGAGATGTGGCTGGCGATCAGCTGGGAATCGCTGAAGGCCTTCAGGTTCCGGGCGCCGAGCTTCTTTGCGGCCCGGAGGCCGGAGATGAGAGCTTCATACTCGGCGGCATTGTTGGTTGCTGGGAAGGAGAAGCGCAGGGCGTACTCCGTGACGACCCCTTCGGGCGATGCCAGGATCCATCCGGCGCCGCTGCCCGTGGAGCACGCGGAGCCGTCTACGAAGAGTCGCCATTCGTCGGCTGGCGCGGGAGCCGAAGTAGCCTCGGCTTCGGGCGCGTTGGGTACTGGCTGAGGCGCCCCGGAGGCGCCAGGGGTAAGTTCGGCGATGAAGTCTGCCAACGCCTGGGCTTTTATTGCTACCCGAGGAGCGTAGGAGATATCGAACTCTCCTAGCTCGATTGCCCATTTTGCCAGCCTGCCGGACACCTCTGGCCGGGAGAGGACTTGCCTCAGGGGCTGGTCGGTGAGGACCTTCACGGAATGGGCCAGAAAATAGGGCCGGAGCCTCCTTGCGGACGAGACAAGGGCCAGAGCCAACTTCTCCAGGGCAAGGTACCGGAGTTCTGCCCCTTGAAGGGCTCGGCTGGTATAATAAACCGGCTTCTGCATGCTTTCTTGCTCTCGGATGAGGACGGCACTGAGAGCCGTCTCGGAGACCGCAAGGTATAAGCTCAGGGGTTCCCCGCGAACTGGCTTGGATAAGATGGGGACTTTGGAGAGGTAGGCCTTCAGCTGGTCGAAGGCTGCTTGGCACTCTTCCGTCCACTCGAAGTTGTTGGCCTTCTTCAGTAGCTTGAAGAAGGGGAAACAATAGTCGGCCGCCCTTGACATGAAGCGACTGAGGGCTGCGATCCTCCCGTTCAGCTTCTGTACTTCTTGGATGTTCGCCGGGGGGCGCATTTGCATGATGGCCGAAATCTTCTCGGGGTTGGCTTCCACCCCACGGTGGGTGACCATGTAACCGAGGAACTTGCCGGAGGCTACCCCGAAGGCGCACTTGGCCGGATTTAGCTTTATCTTGTACCGTCTAAGGGCGGAGAAAGTCTCGGCTAGGTCGGCCAAATGCTCAGCAGCGATGCGGCTCTTGACCAACATGTCGTCTATGTAGACCTCCATGTTTCGGCCCAGCTGTGGAGCGAACACTTTGTTGACCAGGCGCTGGTATGTCGCGCCGGCGTTCTTTAGACCGAAGGGCATTCGGGTGTAGCTGTACAGGCCCAAATCGGTCGTGAAGCTGGTCTTACTCTCGTCATCCGGATGCATCCGGATCTGGTGGTAGCCCGAATAGGCGTCGAGGAAGCTTAAGAGCTCGTGGCCGGAAGTCGCGTCCACCACCTGGTCTATCCGAGGCAGCGGAAAGCTGTCCATCGGACAAGCTTTGTTGAGGTTGGTGAAGTCCACGCACATACGCCACTTGCCCTCTTTCTTTGGCACCATGACCACGTTGGCGATCCACTCCGGATGATGCACCTCTCGGAGGTGTCCGGCATCCAGCCCCTTCTGCACTTCGGCTTGGATGGCGGTTCTCCTTTCTTGATTGAAGGTGCGCCGCTTCTGCTTTACTGGGGGCTGGTTGGGATCGGTGTGGAGACGGTGCTCGGCTATCTCCGGGTCAACCCCGGGCATGTCCGACGGAGACCAGGCGAAGACGTCGAGATTCTCTTTCAAAAACTCGGTAAGCTTCTCTGCTTCAATTTTTTCCAGGCCGGAGCCTATCATCAGGACTCGTCCCTCGCCTCTCGGAACAGGGACGGCGAGGAGTGCTTCTCCCGGAGATGCCTCGGCTGATGACTCGATCGTCAGGGTTTCGGCTGCGGTCTTCCCCTTGACCGAAATCATGTAGCACTGCCGGGCCGCTTCTTGGTTCCCTTTGGCCTCGCCTATTCCGTGGCTGGTATGAAACTTCAGCTTCTGATGGAAGGATGATGGCACGGCTCCGACCCCGCCAATGAGCCTTCGCCCGAATATGGCGTTGTAGGCTGACTTGATCTTTACAACGGCAAAGTCCGTTTCAACGGTTAATTGCCGGGGGGCGGAGCCTAAGGTTACAGGAAGCCGGACAATACCCTCTACTCGGCAGGGCGAGCCGTTAAAACCGAAGAGGGGGCCCCGGTGAGGCTTCATATTAGCCTCACTCAATCCCATCTTCTCAAAACAGTCGTAAAACAAGATGTTTGGAGCACTTCCATTATCCACAAAGATCCTATGTACATCATAGCTATTTATTACAGCATTGACGACGAGGGCGTCATCATGAGGGACCTGAACATCAGTCAGGTCCTCGGCGCCGAAGGTGATGTCTTCCAGACGAGGCCGCTTCGGCTCGCCGTCAACCGCCGCTATGGTGTTGCGCTGCCGCGACCTTGATCCCTCCCCGGGCCCTCCGGATATCATCATGATAGACTCAGAGCTGGGTCTTTGATGGGATGATTCAACCGGGGCCGAGGTGGCTTTTGGCGGAGGAGCGGCTTCTATTGCCGGGGGTGGTTGTTGCCTGGGCGCTGCAGGGACGTCCCGGTTCTGCTGCGGCGGCTGCTCCCGCCGATACTGCGGCAATCTCCCCTCCCGGATGATGCGGTCGATTTCTTCCCGGAGCTGTCGGCACTCGTCCGTCGTGTGGCCGATCTCTCGGTGATATTCGCAGTATCTGCCGGGGTCCCTTCGGCGAGGGTCGGTCTTAATGCGATCAGGCCGCCGGAGCATGCCCTTCACCTCCATGAGCATACGGGAAGGGGGAGCAGGTAAGGGTAGGTACCGCAGCTGCGGGTCCCGTCGCCTCTCCTTGTCCCAATCCTCCCGGCGATAGCGCTTTCGGGAGGGCTCTTGGTCCTCGGACCGAGGTCGGACCACCGGGGAGCAGGTGCCGAGGTGGCTTCGGTTGCGCCTTTGCCCCTGGACAGCATCAGGGCCTCTCGGTTGATGTACTTATGGGCTCGGGCCACGAGGTCCTGGAAGGTAGGGGGATGGCGCTTTCCGATGGAGCCGAGGAGCCCCTCGTCCCGGCACCCGCTGATCACGGCCGAGACCGCGATCGAGCTGTCGAGGTTCGGGATCTGGGCGGCCTCGGTCCGGAACTTGGTGAAGTATTCCTAGAGAGTCTCGGTAGGGCCTTGCCGGATGGCCAGTAAGCTGGCGGAAGTTTTGGACTGCCGGGTGGCATCATAGAACTGGTCGATGAACAATTGGCCCAACTGGACCAGGGAGTGGATGGAGTTGGGGGCCAGAGTCTCGAACCAGGTGAGGGCGATTTTTTCAAGGGTGAGGGGGAAAAGACGGCAGCGGACTGCCTCGGAGATCCCTCGGACCCGAAGATAAGTGTTAAATCTCTGGAAATGACAGACCGGATCTGTCATTCCGTCGTAGAGAGGGCCCTTCGGCAGCTTGAAGTTGGGGGGTACTTCGGTGGCTAGGAGCTCCGCCGTGAATGGGGTCTGCTCCAGGATGCTGCTGGCGAGGGGCGCTCCGTGAGGCCGAGACAACATCTGCTGCATCTCTTTGCGTATCGCCGTCAGCCGCCGGTCCAGGTCGGGGCGGTCGAGGTGGCGACGGATTGCCCTCCGGTTCGGGCCGGACGGTACTCCAACGAAGCATAATCCTGCTCCGTCAGGCGATCAGCGCGAGGAGCTCGGACAGGTAGCGTCGAGGGCTCGCTGCGCGTCTCCGCGGTCTCGTTGGGAGGAACCGGCGCAGGCGCCGGCCGGAACCGGGCATCTTGTACCGGGCAGAGCGGGGGGAGCGGCGCCTGCTGAGGAAGCTGTCCCATCAGCCCCATGCGCTGGGCAATGGCGGATACCATCTCCTGGAGAGGCGCTAGGGACGTGACGGCAGCGGCCAGCGTTGCCACTTGCTGCTGGAGCACCCCCACTCGGTCTTCCGAGCCGAGAGACTCCGGTATGGTTGGCAGAGGCAGGCTCGGCGGGGCAGAAGGTGCGCCTTCCGAAGGCAGCATCTACGCCGAGGCCTCCCGTGCTTCTGCTTCGCCTTGTCCGGATCGTCGGGTCACAGGTCGCTGAGACATGACTTGTTTTGTTGGTTTCCCACAGACGGCGCCACGTGATGTAGACTGGATCTATCACGACCGGATTCCGAGGCTGGAACCCGAAGAAGTGGATCCGAAGCCGGTTCGGATCGGTGTTACTGAGGCCCGACGGGGATCCGGAAGGCCGAAGAGGCGGAGGCGAAGACGAGGGTCCGAAGGCCGAAGGGCGCTTCGGTCGGTGCAGGCTCGTCTCCGGGAAGTCGGGGCCGAGGCTCCTTCGGCGGGCGAAGGGGCGGCGCGGATGAAGCTCCTTCTGGCTGTACTGTCGACAGGCGATGAAGCCGAAGCCGACGGTCTGAGGCCGGAAGGGTCTCGGACTCGGCTTGCTCTTGGATAGTGAGCCCAAAAAGCTCTTTCGCCGGTCGAGGGGACAGCGCGGGGCCGAGTCTCCTGTCGCAGGGCAGCCGTCGTACGGCGTCGAGACCCGGGAGAGGAGTCCGAGGTCGGCGGCCGAGACCGACTCGGGAAGGTCGGCGATGATTCGAACCGAGCTCCTGCAGGAGGGAAAGAAGAAGAAAGACCGGTCAGCAGGAGTCCCGGGCTCTGGCCCTTAGGAACCCCCTCCGACGGTCAAGTTAGCTTCTGAAGATGATTCGATTCAGAAGGCAAGAAGTAGCTTTAATGCTATTTGGACCGTAGTCCTTAAGGGTCTCGGAGGCAAAGAGTTGCATACCTTTGACAATAAATAGCGGTGTATTTATAGCAGAGGATAGAGGTTGGTTAACGGTGGTAGCCGATATAGGACTATGTTTGGGCTTACTGGTAAACCGCCATAGTGCCTGATCCGCCACCGGAGTGGGCCGGACTCGGCTATCGGGCCGAAGGGGGTTGGGCCGCTGAAGGGCCGAAGCCTGCTGGGCCTTGGGCTGCCGTGCTGTTCCCGGGCCTTAGGCTGATGGGCTGCGGACGGGCCGAAGCCTGTTGGGCCGGGAGCGACGGTGCCGCTTATGGGGCCGAGGGCTGCTGGGCCGCTGATGGGCTGGAGGCTCCCGGAGGGCCTGATACTGCTGCTGTTGGGCTGAACGGGGTTTGGGCCTGCTCTAATGGGCCGAATCGGATTCTGCCTCATCAGATACAATTTTAAAACTTTTAGAATATCCAGAAAGGATGTTATAATTCCAAATATTTATTTTGAATCAAACTAAAACTTACCAAAATTGAAATCATAGTTTTAACCTAATGGTCAAATACTATGTGATCATTGAATTCCACTATTAGCATGACAACATAAACATATGATGTTGTTATTGGAACAGTATGGGTGGATGCTGTTATTGGAACAATATGTTATTGGAATGTGTGATGCTGGTATTTGAACAGTATGTTATTGGAACAATATGAAGACTTCCAACCCAGAACTCACTGCTAACATGACAACATAAACATGTGATGCTATTATTAGAACAATATATATGAAAGTGTTCATCCCTTCTAGATGTAGTTCTAAAAGATCTCTGAACCCATCTCATTGTTGTATGACAATAGTGGGAGCACTTAATTTTGTGGTAGAGCCTTGGTCTCATCAGAAGTTATAGAAAATTCTGAGGCTCTTTCACAAGTTCAGAGACAATTTTAACAGGATATAACGTAATGAAAATATCCATGTGTAGATAATTTAGTAGATCTCCAACCAAGCCTTAGTCGCAGGCTTTATGTGACCATTACCTAGATTTGATAGAGATCAAATGCGAAGGAGATTGGCTTGAGTCCATGTGAGAGATTGTTGGATATAGATGTCCTCAAGGCCATTCATTAGGCACCTATTACAATATGGTTCACTAATAAATGACACTTAATTCATTATTTGTAGATTGACAAGTTTATCATTGCGCAAAATGAAGTCCTTGAATGTGTACAATACTCATCAAATTATGATGAGATCATAATAATAAGACTGATGACTTATAAACATACATTCTTAATTGTTCCTAGTCGAAGGATGTTTGAGAAGGACATCAAACATTCTCAAACATCCAGTAAGATTAGTACAAGTTATTCCAACTCATTTGATGAGGGTGACTGATCTCATTAGTCACTTGTGTGGAGACACTATGGTGAACCTGTAAGTGCTCATTAGGGAATAAGTTCACTGAACTGATTCGACATGAATCACCAGATGGTAATTTACCTGACTGTCAGCCGGTTTGATTCATCGTAACAGTAGCATGGTTGATCCTTGGATTTGAGATGTCAAAGTCATCTTGTTAGTGGACTTCTGGGCTTTGACCTTGGCTCACGAATCCTTATTTGTAGGATTTCTAATAGTCAAAGATTGGGTCTAGCAAAAAACCTTCGAAGGTGATTGTGTGTTCAATATATGATCATTCACTCTCAAATAACTGGAGAGAGAATGGTCTAGGATTGATCCACATGAGTCTCTAGATAGAGCGGGTACAATATCAGTAAAAATGTTTTTTGATATTACTTAGCGGTCTCTGATCCAAGTGAATTAACCATCTAGGGTTTGACAGTTGACCATGCCCTACGTTGACTCGAGAGCATTATGTGAATGAAGGATTATAACTACGCGGTAACTGTGGACGGACAAGTTGCATAAGTGGGTTGTTGAACCCCATTACCTTCCGAGATCATGTGGTGTTGCTTGACAGCCAACTTGATTAAAAGTCCGACCGAATTTATATGAAATGTTAATTCGGTTAAGTGATTAATTAAATATAAGATATTAATTAATTACTATAAGTCGATAAAGTGTTATTGGACTTAACGGGCTAAAAATCGGACTGGTAAATGGGCCTAGAGGGTCACATGCACAAAGATTCTGAGTCGGTGATATTTTAATAGGTTTTATATTCATTTGGGGATTTTTGTGAAAAGTCGCACCGACTTAACATATATGCAGGCCATGTAGAAACCTTGGGCCAAGCTCTAGGAGCCTCTCCCAACTGGCCGCCCCTATCTCTCCTCCTCTTCCTCTGGGCACCCCCTTTAAGACGCCTAGTTCTTCCCGTCTCCGTTGCACGCAAATCCCAAATGTCGGGAATTCTCCGACCGTTTGTTCCAGACACCGTTCTGATGAAGAATTATCAAAGGGTGTGCTGATCTAGACGAGAAAGCGAAGATGAACCACTGCAGAGGATCGCATGAATACCGCTGCAAGCCGGACGCTTGTGCGGCTAACGGCATCACCTCGATGGAACGATACAGACATGGATTTGAATCCACGCATGGTGATATTCGATCACCCGATTTTTCATGTTACTGTTGATTTATTCCAAAACGGATCGAGGGAATCGGGTGGGTTCAATTTTTCGTATTCCGATTCTGCTGCGTTCTTCGCGTCTTACCCGAATCCCAACACTATCTTTCTCCTAATATCATTTTAATTAGTTCTTCTTCTCAAGTAAAATCTAGCAGCATGTTGTAATACCTCGGCCCTTTGGTTAATGATTCCTGGCTTGATTGTCTGATTTGATTATGATTCGATCAAATAATGGATCAACTTAAATTCACTAAATTTAATTTATATGAATTAATGAACTTTTGTATTGTTTGACATGTGAATTATGCGCATATATGTTGGGCCAAATAAGGCTTATTGTTCTTTTACATTTTGTTTCATCTTTTAGTGAGAAGGCCCGATTAGAGAAGGGATTATGGGTCAATTTATGATGGAATTGAGAGTGTAGGTTTTTGTTAGCGTTTGAGGACTCGTAAGAAACTTATTGGGCTGGTTTAAGTGTGCTTTGAGTGGCCCATTAGGTGATCAGTGTTTAGAAAGGGTTAGACAGATATAGGACTTTTATGCAGTTGTGAGGGACTTTATATATATGGGTGAGTGGGAGCACGACCCCATGTCTCCCCTATCACCTCTGCAAGATCTTCTTCTCCTCTCTTGGCTCATGGGAGTGGTATATGTTTCCCATGGCTGCATGTGTGTAGAAGAGGTTTCGGAGGCTACTTTGAAGACAATCTTGGAGATTGGAGGCTCCCTTGAAACTTCTTGGTGAAGATCAAGTGGGACAATTGAAGGAAGATGACCATAGGAGGAAGGAGCTTGTAGATATTCACCAGATTCATCCTCTTCCTTTTCACTTAGATGTGGTGGAGGTAGATTGAAGGCCCTTGTGGTTGAAGGAGTTTAAGGACTAGGTAGGGTGATGTCCTGTTGGTTTGCTTAGGATCCCTATGTGCATGCTGATTTTGGAGATTTTCTTTGACATGCATGGGTTTGAGATTGAGATTTCATAGGAACTACATGCATGACTGTGCTTAGTCTGGAAATATTTTTTTATGATTGATTATTGTGCTTGGTTTGATCTATGTAACGAATGGAATGGCATGCATTTTAAGATTTAAAGTTCCATATGTCTAGTTTCTTTACTTTAAATTTCGTGACAATTGACTTTGGTTTGAGTAAGATTTAACCCCATCTTCTAAGTGTGTGATTGACTTTGAAAATAGGACAGTCAGTGAGTGTCCTAATTATCACAATTTGGATAGTACCCTAATTGATTTGATTTTTGGATATGTTGTAGCATACTTAGTCAACTTTCATTAAAAAAAAAAAAGGATTTTGATTTGTATGTGTATATTCTAAATGGCATACATTTGAAGTTAGAGTACTGTAGCAGTTTTTTTGTTGAAAACACTCGGGTTTGTAGAACTGTGCAAAATTGTCAATTGACTCGAAGCATCTTTCGACCGATTTTGCCAATTTATAGAAAATGAGAATGTTAGGTTCTATTTTGGACCAATGGTCGACCGATTCCTAGCACTGGTTGATCAATTTAACCATGAATTGTGATTTTGAGCTTAAATGACCCCGTTTGACCCCCGGTCTTTGTACTTGAACATTGGAAACATGATTTGTGGCTAAGATGGACTTACTTATATAGCCATATGTTCACATGATGCTTTATTTATTTAGATAATTTCATGAAATGCCTTAGGTTCTTAGACTTGAATGGTTGACTAGTCTCATTAGCATTTAATACCCACATAGATTTGTCCTTTTGGGAGGGGGGGCAAGGGTTTTAGTATCATAGATAGGGCCAGGTCAGGGCCTCGCCTCATAGATAGGGGTGTTGAGACCCCGAGCTTCTTTGTGATTTGACTAACCAAGGGTAGTGGTAGGAACCCACTTGTGTGTGTACCTCGGTTGAGGGTTGGACTCCGTAGTAGTGTGCTGCGTCTCTTAGATGGTCTTGCTTCTTTGCCACACTTTCATAGATTTCCAAAGATCTAAGAAGGGCGGAGCGACATTGATGGATGAGGAATTTGGTAGGAGTTTTGAATCCAAGATATGATAAAGATGATTGATAGATTGCTAGTGTTTATACTTCCTTGTCATACTATTTACTTATATATGAATACGTCGATGATTTATGATTGTTATAATGTGAGTATTGATAGAACATGAACGGTCAAAAAATGGATTAATGAATCAATGATAGAAATTGAGGAGACATGATTTAGTATTGTGAATAGGCCCTAGCATGGGTCAATAGAAAGACTCGTACACATTGGATATGTATGAGTTGACCGTAGAGCATGACATATAAACACTTTATTAATTTAATGATAATGCGAACCATGAATGACCTTATATTGGTGCTATGGCATGGGCGACGTGCAGTGCATGATAAAGATTAAAGGATACATGATTTGATTCAATATGATTCTTGTATTGCCTCCATGTGAGATGACTATGGACGGTCAGTTTGATTGACCTTGAATTGATGACATGAAATTCAAGAACTTTTGTAGACTTTGATATGAACTATAATCTAATTAGTGCCTCTTTCCTTTCAGAAAATCATATTTTTGTGTTTCACTTAGTAGAGATTTCGTGCACCATTTGTGGACGTGGGATCTCTACTGAGTTCTCTTCTAGAGGCTCATTCTCTTCTTAGGTGCATGTTATTCGTAGATCAGAGGCGCAACGTTAGCGTGGTGGTTAGCAACACGATTAGATGGTATAATTTGTGTTTAAGATTTATTTTGGACATGTACTTTAATGCTTGTGGCTATGTAATTTATTATTAACTCTTTGTAATTCTTTGTGAATATTATCGAGGGATTGTATTGAGTGGGACTATGTACAAATGACTCGGATACTTGTTCTTTGTGAATGATGTCTACTTGTTAATTTTCTTTAATATGTACTAATTATCTCCAGGCAACTACGTAATTTAGATCGTGAACTGGTAACATGCTGAGTCAAAGGAGACAACCTAGAGCAGCTCGGTATCTTTTGGACCAGGGTGTTACAGTGCTGGTATCAGAGCAAGGTCTGGCAGTAATCTATGTAGATTTAAGAAATGAGAAGTGGCGAACACTTTATGAGTCAGAAGTACGTAGTTTTACATAGCCAGCATGTCCAAAATTCTGATCACCTAATCGATGGAATATTTTAAACTTGTATCGAGTACGATTTTGGAGGATTCAATTCGTGATTGAGTTACAAACTTTGAAGATTTTGTTTGTTCTTGATCTTTGGATTGATATTGAATTGGTTGTGAATATCATAAATGATTGCAATAGTTTTTTTTATGAATAGAGCAGCCTAGGAAGAATAGTTGGATATTCTTAAAATGATTCTTGGTTAGTATGTCACGTGATGATGGGAGATCTCTAAGCAATTCAAAGATGTGGAATATGGAAAGTTAATTGGTTAATTAGTCATAGAACATTTGACAAAAATATATAATGGAAATTTTATAGTTACGGCTAGTACATGATGGTGCTTTTGGTTAGTTGTCTCAGAATTGGGTCACAGTGATCTTGTCAGTGAAAGAATGTTGATGGGTAGTGATGGGTTAACCCCATAAAGTAGTTTGACATGAAGGTTTTCAAGTCGAATGGGAAGTAGCATATGGAAGTCTTGTAGTAGTGTCCTTTGTTATCACCTAATCTAGTAAACTGCCGATAAGTAGAGCACCAGAAAGTGGTTATTTTAACTAAGTGAATTTGGAGTAAGTTCATGATATTAGTAACAGGAGTAGCGATGTTCTGATAACTTGATAAGACCATTAGTAGGTGGCAAAAAAATACATAATACATTTAGCCAACAATAAACTTGAATTGTGAAATAGTGTAGTCTCATTCTTAGAATTATTCGTGAATATTTCTTTGGATAGTAAGTAATTGTGTGATTGAATCTGAACATTAGGCATATCAGATGATGCCAAGATAAGACACTAGACTGAGTGTTGAGATACACATTACTGTTGATCGAGATTGGAATCTGGTTGGTCCAAGTAATAAACAAGAATTAAGCTTATTAGTCAAATGATTAGCAACGTCATACGAAGAGGCTTAGCAGGCAATATATACACTTGGCAAGTGTGACCCGAGTGATCACGAGACAAGAATAGATGATGGGTGCCTTAGAACTTGCAATGGAGAAAGTGTAGTGCACATGCAGAAAGTGGACATGTATACGAGACTAGAGCAATGGAGTACACTTTCAATAAATATTAAAGAGTAAGTTGTAATTAACTGAATGATATTAAAGATATACATTGACTCGAAATATTGAAATCGTGACGTCCTTACAATAAATATTTAGATCAAGGGTTGCTTTATGTGAAATAGTTACTTTGGGGTAATGTCTATCAAAGAAAACATGGCGAAAATTCATGAAGAGTTAAGTATATTAGATAAAGGAGGCTCGGATAGGAAATCATTAAATAAAGTCATAAGTTCAGAAATGCTAAAATTTAAGTGCAAATTGGTTCTACGATACTTAGAAATATGATTGCGATTGGCAAAGATTAATACTGATCAAATTATCCTTAGTGATACAAGAATATAATTGGTATTCTTTTTCCTATCAATGTTAATAAATTGTGTGGATGTTGTGTTTGCATAAATTTCTAATATGATTTGTGGACTACATGAATTTTGGTTATTGATATGTTATCAGAGATAATGTTCTTGATTGTGTGGCTCCCAACTCTTCGTGGTGTCGAATTGTGTGGTTCCCAACTCTTTGTGGTGCTGAATGGTATCTAGCTCATGATACTGGCCATACCATGTGATTGGGTACTTTGGGTTTCCTGAGGACAAGGGTGATGTGTGGTTTTAAGGTATGCAGGTGTTGGCCTTAGTGATATAGCCTCCGTCCGGAACACTAAGTAAGTGTTGCTTGCATACCTAGTTTCAATTGCGAGGTCTATCAATCTATGTTTTATTATGATATATTTTCAATATCATTGTGGGTTTTGTGACTTGAGTATTATAAAGAAACACAATTTGGGACAGACCTGGATAAAAAGTGACCTTAGACTCTTAAATCAAAGTGAATTAAGTTAATGAAGTGTTAAGTATTTAACTTAAACTTTGTTAAATCAAGAGTTTGTGAGTAATAAAAAGAATTCAGGAATGTAGTTTTATTATGACTAAGGGCATGTAGAATCGAGTCATACGTAGAAACTAGGTAGAATAGACTAGAGATTGAAAGCGAAACTTCTATAATACTCGCTTAAGTGAAAATAGATAATTGGTGATTCATGATTTAGACTACATCTTATGGTTGGCTTAATTCGAGTGACTATTAAGAGATTGACTAGTAGAGAGTGACACTTTGTAATAGAAATTACTGGAACAAGAGCAATAGAGACTATCGAGATTGAGCAAAGCTAGAGTGAGACCATCAAAACATGTTATAGGGAACCTTTGTGAATGAGACTAAGTGCTATAGTATAGATTTCTACTAGAATCCACGAGTGTGTTGTTGTCAGCAATGTTCGAGATTGGTGACATAATCAGAATTTAGGACAATAGAAAGATCATTATGTTAAGTAAGGAGTAAAGGATTGTAACCGTTTCGATGTAGAATGTCTTTGGTCATCTTAGGAATATGCTATTTAAAAGAATGACCCAACAGATAAAGTAGAGTGTAGATCTAATATTCAGAATTCCATAGTCACATAGAGTGTGTGAGATATAGTAACTCAATTAGCGAGAATGCCGTAAAAAATGTCTTAATGATTGTAGTCAAGTATGCATTATCAGATGTGACTAAGAATGTCAATTCATGTTAAGGAATTTTGATAGGGTCGATAATAGATTAAAGAGATGAAATAGATGAAGTGTTCTTTATCACATGATGTGATAGCTTTTTCATCTAAGTACTAGATAAGTAAGTGTTATCGTGGAGATTCAGATCAAGTTATGAAATTATTCATTGACAGATGTGCTTATAGGTTCAAGCATGTATAGGTTGAGAGAGAATGAGAAGTTTTAACAATAGATAAAAATTTCGAGGACGAAATTTGTTTAAGGGGAGGAAGATGTAATACCTCGGCCCTCCGGTTTATGAGTCCTAGCTCGACCATCCGATTTGATTATGATTTGACCAAATAATGGATCAACTTAAATTCCCTAAATTTGATTTATATGGATTAATGAACTTTTGTATTGTTTGACATGTGAATTATGTGCATATATGTTGGGCCTAATAAGGCTTATTAGATTTTTAATTTTATTTCATCTTTTAGTAAGATGGCCGACTAGAGAAGGGCTTATCGGTTAATATTATACTAGAATTGGAGGCTCTCTTGAAGCTTCTTGATGGAGATCAAGGGGGACAATTGAAGAAGGATGACCATGGGAGCAAGGAGTTTGTGGATCTTCACCAGCATTCCTCCTCTTCCTCTTCTCTTGGATGCGGTGTAAGTGGATTGAAGGCCCTTGTGGTTGGAGAAGTTCAAGAACTAGGTAGAGTGATGTCTGTTTGGTTTGCTTGGGATCCTTGTGTGCATGCTAGTTTTATAGGTTTTCTCGAACATGTATTGCTTCATATTGGTTTATAATATGATAATCCCATCATCCATGTTCTGAATTGGATATAAGGACGGGTTTAAGAATGAGATTTCATAGGAATTACATGTATAATTATGCTCAGTCCGGAAACAGATTTTTATGCTTGATTGTCTTACTTGGTTTGATCAATGTGCTGAACAGAATGGAATGCATACTTCCATATTTAAAGTTCCATATGTCTAGTTTTTTCAATTCAAATTTCGTGGCAATGACTTTGGTTGGGAGTGAGATCCAATCTCATCTTCACAGGTGTGTGGTTAACTCTGAAAATAGGACAATTAGTGAGTGTTTTGATTACCACAATTTAGATAGTATCACAATTGATTTGATTTGTGGATATGTTGTAACTTGCTTAGTCAGCTTTCACAAAAAAAAAGGATATTGATTTGAGTGTGTATATTTTAAATGGCATACATTTGAAGTCAGAGTACCATAGCAATTTTCTGTTGAAACCTCTCAAGTTTGCAGAACTACGCAAAACAATCGACCGACTCGAAGCATCGGTCAACCGATTTTGTCAGTTTTGTAGAAACTGAGAGTTTCAGTTTATGTTTTGGGCCAACACTCGACTGATTCCTAGTGTTAGTCGACCAATTTGACCTTGATTTTGAGCTTAAATACCTCCATTTGACCCCAGTCTTCGTGCTTGAATATTGGAAACATAACTTGTGATTAAGATGGACTTATTTAAGAGTATTTGAGTAGTTTTTCTTATATAGTGATATGTTCACATGATGTTTTATTTATTTAGAGAATTTCATGAAATGCCTTATGTTCTTAGACTTGAATGGTTGACTAACATCATCGGTATTTGATATTGTTAGTTTTAGGTGGCCAACAAGACAATCTGAGTATGTAAATCTCGTTCATTTATTAATAAAATGACATTATTTCATTATGTGTAAATTCGTATTATTATCGTCTCATAATGAAGTCTGTGAATATGTGAGATAGTGATCAGATTATGATGAAATCATACTAATGAGACTGATCACTTAAACATACATATTCTTAATAGTTCATAGTCGGAGGATATCCGAGAAGGACATCGGATATCCGGCTAGATTAGTACAGATTACTCTTGCTCATATGATGAGATTGACTGATCTCATAGTCACTTGTGTGGAGACACTAAGGCGAATCCCGTGAATCTGTAGGTGCTCATTAGAGAATGAATCGCTGGATGGTAAAGTACCTCATTGTCAACTAACTTGATTCTATTGTCGCAGTTGCGTGGATGGTCCTCGGACCTGAGATACCAAGGACACCTTGTCGGTAGACTTATGTGCTTTGACCTTGGTTTATGAATCTCTATTCACGGGATTCTAAATAGCTAAGGATCAGGTACAACGGAATACCGTTGAAGGGAATTGAGTGTCAATAAGGAATCATTCGTTCTTGGTACTTAGAGAGAGAATGTTCTAGGAAGGATGTGCGGAAGTCTCTGGCCAGGGTAGATGTTAATATTGGGAAAGGAGTTTTTTAATATTATACGGCAACATCTGATCTAAGTGAGTCGACTGGATAGGGTTTGATGGTACACCATACCCTGAGTTGACTCGAGAGCATTGTACGAATGAAGGATTATATCCACGCGGTAACTGTTGGCGGAAAGGTTCCAAGAGTGGGTTACTTAACTCCGATACCTTCTAGGTTCACGCGGTCTTGCTTGGCACCCAACATGCTCGGAGGCCCAATTGAATTTAATATGCGATATTAATTCGACTGATTAATAAATTAAAGACTAAGGGTTTGAAGGGGCTAATCCAATCATCTTTTCCCTAGTTTTCCATTAGTTTTCATTAGTTTTCATAGTCTTTTCACCGATTTCATCACTGTTTTAAAATCAGTTTTTCATTACATCACTTCCATCATCACACATATCACATCATACTCTTCATATCCTATTCATGTTAGGGGTTTAAATAAAACATAAAAATCAAGTATTTTTAGTTTAGTTTATGTTTAATCTCTTGACTAAAATAGATTCTACACTATCATAGTTCTAATCATTGTTTCCTTCTTCTTCTTCTTTTTTTTCTTTTTTATGATCACTTGTTATGCAAGGTACAAAGAAAAAGAAAAAGCTTTTGAAGTACTTGGAAGGATTTGGAAGAAATCTAGGAAAAGAAAATCAATCAACAAAAACAAGAGTAAACAAAGAAAAGAGGCTTTTTCCTTTCGGCCGGTCGAAAGAGAGGAACAAAGAACCTAATCTCCCAATTTCACAAGGTTAGTAAGCGATCAACCTATTATTTTGAAACCCTCTGTTTCTGGCGATCACTTTGTTTAAATTAGTTTGTTAGTCATATGAACACATGAGATCATGATAATAGCACACGATTTGAGCACCTATAGCTTTTTAGCGATCACGGTAGGACTTGTCTTGCCGTTCTTTTTTATTTACTCTTGTTATTTACATTAGGCACCCTTGGTGCCCTGTTGTGTCCCTTGGGCATGTTTGATGATTGATTGGATAGTTGTTTGATTTTCTTCCCACATGCACCTCGTGCACTCCCCTTGTGGCAAAATTTTGCCCTCCCCTTGATCATCTTGAATTGTGGCATTGGAAAGTGTGTCTTATTTGCATTGATATCCATGATGTTGCAGGATTAGCCTATCTGTTTAACATGTTTTCGCATGAACATTTGATCTTTTATTTATCCTGTTGATTGGAGAGGGGAATGCCCCTGTTGTCTTGATTGTTTACTGTTTTACGAGCTTGAATAGCGTCGACACAGAGCGACGTCTTTCTGAAGGACGTCACCCTTGCCCGACGCCATTTAACCTGCATATTTTGCTTCGCTGCCTGCCCGAGCCACTGTGACCAGAAGTTACTGTCTTGAATAACGTTGACTCAGATCAACGTGTTTCAAGCAGTCTTTCTTCCAGCCGTTAATTCTCGGTTCTTTGATCATTTGTTGTTACTTATATTTACTATACTACATTAGAGGCCATCCAGGACACATGCCATTAGCATTGGGAGTTTACTCCCCCTTTCTATAGGAACACCCTTCTTAGCACTCTCACCTATCTCTGACTAGATCGGTCTCTTGGTCAGACTAGAGTGGTTAGTGTTAAGACCTCCATAAGTCCCCAAAAGTGGAGAATTCCTCTCCGTTCATCGGACTGGTTGTACCATCGAAGTACTGGGCAGATCTTCATACCGTTGTGAGTGAAAGCCATAGCATATAACGGTGGAAAAATTGAACTGGAACTAGGATCCTTCCTTGAATGAATGCAACTTAAAAAAAAAATCTATTTTAACTCTACAAGGAATCCTAAGACGATGTAATCATCAACTTGTTTGTTAATCTCTATATAACTTATATGAATTCTTGGATAATCAAACACAATGATGTTACGTTCGTGTAGAACCGTCGACATGATTGCCCTTGAACAAGAAGATCTGGTTGAATACGAGGGAGATGCTCATTCCCCTCGGGTTTATGATCCGTCCTACTCTGAAGATGAGAGAGATGCTTATGCCTCTCATAACCCCAATCAATTTTAAATCATACATGAGAGAGATGCTTATGCCCCTCATATTCAGGCTCATTCCCCCTATGATCAATACAATCCGGACATGGGTGGTCACTCCGATGTTCATGTAATCTCCAACCCCACTTTTGAAGAAGCCCAAGACCAAGTTGGGCCTTCTTCCAATCACCCCTCTGATCTCGCTACCCTCATAGGGGCTCTGTCAAATCATGTGGATCTTCGTCAGTTTGAGGCCATTCAATCCATTTTGAAAGGAAAAACCCCTTTACATCCTGCTGAACAAAACCCTCTGGTTTCGTCCTACTGTCAATCAAGGTCCTATCCAGGCCATGGAAGGCCTCCGCATTTCTGCTTCTCGGCCAGTGGGCAAACAACAATCCAGTTCGCGACACCCAGTCAGGCCACAGACTCCAGTTTACCAAAATGCCTTCGGGCATGGCAGAAATGTTGCCAGTTCACAACTCTACTATTCTCCTGTTCCCACTTATTCTCTGGGACAAACTTTTTAGCAACCTCCTCCTCCACCAACAAATCCAACCACTCAGATTCTGCTCAACAAGATCACTCAGATTGATGAGCAATTCAAAAAATTTCAAAGAGCAATGGGTACCCAGGCCGCTCTTGAAATGGTTGTTCATGATTTTCTAGTTTTTCATCTATTGTCTTCTTAAATGCCTGTGTACTGGAAGTACAAGGGTATGGGCAATCCTTTCATCCACCTCAAAGAATTCTTGTACGAATCCTCTTTCTGGCAAAATGACAAGCGAACACTGGCTTTCCTGTTCAGGAGGTCACTAGAAGGGTTAACCCTAGAGTGGCTCTTTTCCTTGGACCCCAACGAAGTTGAAAACTTCGATATAGTATCTAAGAAATTCCTACAAAGGTACACGGATCGGGTTGCACCCACTTTATCTATCACAGATTTGGTCAACGAGAAAATGAAGCTTGATGAAGACTTTGTGGTGTTTGTCGACATATGGCGTTCAATGGCTGAGAAAATAAAAGACCACATGTCTGAGTAGGAGCAAGTGAAGATGATGATTGCTAATGCCATGCCGCAGTACAAGTTAGTTTTCATACTGAACAATTTGACTACTGTGGCCGATTTATATGAGAGGGGGCGCTATGCCCATAATGCTTTTAAAGACACTACATTCTCCAGTGTGTTCGATCCCCATCGAACTTACATGCCACCACCCAGGAAGCCTAATACTCCAAATGTTACTACAACTGGCCCGACCACTGAAGGAAATATATCCCACGAGTAGGTCAACATCATGAACAACGACCATGCTCAGTTAGTTAGAAATTAGCCACCACAGTACAATACACAAAGACAACCAAATCAACAGGGTTATAGGCCACCTCCTCAGCAATTCCAACAACAACCTCACCAGCAACTCCAGCAACCATAACTTCAACACCTCTAGTTACCACAACATCCTCCTCAACAAGCATACAATCAACCCAGGCAGCAGCCGAATTACAACCAAGTTTCTCCCCCAAATGATTACTCCTAACAATGAAAACCTACCCTCAATTGCCAGAGTCACTCTCTGATATTTTCAATGCTCTCATGACAGCCAATGCTTTAATGTTACCTAAGGAAAAGACCATCTAGCCCCCGAATGCAGATGCCTCTCGATATTATGCATACCACCGACAGCCTGGGCACAGTGTGGATGCCTGCTTTTCGTTCAGGGACTACATCCACGACTTGAATGACCAAGGGGGAATCGACTGGGAAGAAATGAGGAAATTCATAATTGTTTTGAAGGCAAGAAGACATCAACAGTAACCACAACAATAGTAGAGGGCACCGGTCCAACAAGCGGCACCACATTAGAACATGGGGATAGTCTAAAACCCGTTGCCGGAGCACCAAAACCAAATCTTCCCAATCCTCACGAATCGCTAGTTTGAGGCTAACAGGGGGCAACAGTAGAAGGCAGAAGAGGCCTCCTCTATTTATCCAATAGTACATAGCCAAAAGGCTGCCGAACCACCATCACCACGCCGCATCATCCGCATCACCAGGCGTTCACCACCCTCACCACAACCGGAACCTACTACCCGCATTACACCCGTCCCTATACCTGCTATCCTCAAAATCATACCTAACACCACCACTCCATTAACTGCTATACTTAGACCCATCTCCACTACACCCAGACCACCACCACTAAATAACCCTCCACCCATCTACGAACCCATCTTACCCTCAAAACCGCTATTACGCATTCCATTCCCCGTGCCATCACTTACCAATACCCTGCCACCTCTCAGGCCTTCAAAACCCCTCATCGGCATCAACCAATCACCCGTTATACCGCAAAACCAACCGCTTACGCCATCGAAACCCCTTATCAACCCCGCAGTACTTAAGGCATCGCCTGCACCTTCTATTGTTGAGCTCTAGAGCGGCCGCATTTTCAACAAAGTATTCGCATAGTCTACTACTCATGAAGGACCTTCACAGGCCGATGAGGAAGTGCAGAATGAAGAAAGTGCACCAGGCACTTAATATGATTTATTGAAACATCTGGATAAGACACCGACATAAATCTCTATACTGGAATTGATTAAAAGATCAAAGACCCATCAAGAAGTCCTGATGGAATACTTACAAAGGGTCATGGTCAATGAAGACGTGCCGGTAGAAAAGATCACCGCCTTATTAGTTCCACAGGGGGATCAACCCTCTATCTCATTCCACTCTTCTGAGTTAGCACCCCTGGCAACGAGGGGCATGGCTTTGAGTATTACGGTCAACATTTGCAAGAGAGTTGTGGATGCCTGTCTCGTGGACACTGGGGCGTCTATCAACGTCTTACCACCAAGAACCTTGGAACTCTGTGGGGTACCTAAAGAGAAATGGCTGCCATCTCCAATCTCCGTCACTGCTTATGACAATTTGACTCATTCCCCATTGGACACGGTGTATTTGAAGGTGGCCTGATCTGTCATGCTGAAGTTGAATTCCATATTATCGAGATTGACCCCTCACTGAAAGGAATAGTTGCCCATCCTTACATCAAACTCCTCGAGGCTATCCTATCTACAAATCATCAATGCGTCAAGTTTCCCTACAAAGGACGGGTCATCAAGGTCACGAGCATGCCTATTCTTGCTGCTACTCATTCTTTAAATACAAATCCAACTCCAATTTTTCCATCTGTTCGACAGCCCATTCCGTCTATGCTACAAACTTACCTCCCATCAGCTGATCCACTAAAACCCACCTGTAGACACCGATTTTGGACCACCCTTTTGGTCATGAACCCCATCCGTCATTAGCCCATCATCATCAAACCCATCATTTTATCCATCTCATTTAGCTCATAATTCAACCCACTAAATAATCAGGCCCATTAACCAATCTCCGCTTTCTCTCATCCCTGGAAGGCCAGCCAGCCCGCCTTCCACCATCCTTGGAAGGCCACCCCTCGCCTTCCACCATCCTTGGAAGGCCACCCCTCGCCTTCCACCACCCTTGGAAGGCCAGCCACCTTGCCTTCTACCTTTTGGCTACCTTTTTCACTTTTTACCACCTTTTCGTGGAAGGCCACCCCTTGCCTTCCACCACCCTTCGAAGGCCAGCCAACCCGCCTTCTACCACCCTTCGAAGGCCACCCCTTGCCTTCCACCACCCATCGAAGGCCAGCCGGTCCGCCTTCCACCACCCTTCGAAGGCCAGCCACTCCGCCTTCCACCACCCTTCGAAAGCCAGCCACTCCGCCTTCCACCGTCCTTCGAAGGCCACCCCTTGCCTTCCACCACCCTTCGAAGGCCACCCCTTGCCTTCCACCGCCCTTCGAAGGCCACCCCTTGCCTTCCACCCCCTTCGAAGGCCAACCGGGCCGCCTTCCACCTCTCCGTGGAAGGCCAGCTACCTGGCCTTCCACGGGATTGGAAGGCAAGTTGGCTGGCCGTCCACTCCCCCAACTACCACCTGGACCTCGTCTTCCCCACGATCTCCTCTACTCGCCGCCCTCACCTCCACTACTCCGATCACTCCCCACTCCGGCGACTGCCGCGCGCACCACCTCCGACCCTTGACCACTTCCTATTGGCTCTAGGTTGATTTACGGGGATTTAGACCCCTGTTTCCTCCTATTTTTCCCTTCACCTATTTAAACCCCCCATGTTCCCTCGAGCAAAGGGGTTGAAAGGGTTGGAGGGGATTTTTGGTTGGAAGGATTCAGAGGAAGTCGGCAAGAGAGGAGTCGAGCGGGCAAAGAGTCAGGGAGCTTCAGGAAGGGCTTCAAGAGGAATCCTTCGCACTCCAAATGGGCTTGTCTTCTTAACCCTCTTTTACTTTTTCACCTTTTTCACTTCTTTGCATTTCCACTCTCCATCTAGTCCGTAACATTTCCCTCTCTCACTCTTCTTTCCACTTTCAATATATCACTTCACTTTTCACACACGAGCACCCTATCTGCATGCATGCATCTTAGGATGACTTAGCACCTTTTACCCCCAGAGGTTTCAAACAAAAAATCGGGAGGTGGGTGGCCATAACATATGGTCACCTTCCCTCCCAAACACCCATCCGGTGCGTCTCCCTCTAATTCTAGTTAATTTTTATATTTTTATGGATAGATTCTGCATGTCATAGTTCTAATCGGGTCATTTCCTCTCTTGTCTTGTCTTTTCTTTTTAGGGGCTCTTACCAGATTCTGCGCGCGGATTACCGAGCTCTCCTCCTCTGGCCGGCCGGAGGAAGAGAAGGAGGAACCAGCATTTCCTGCTCCCTCAGAACGCGATCACCTCTTACACTCCTGCGGAGCACAGGGACCGAAAGGTAATGCTCCTGGCGATCACAGCTTAATTTCTAACCTCTCCTAAATCGCCACAGTGCTAAGACGAACGGAGAAACCCCTCGCCCGAAGCCCGCAGCAGCGGCGGGGGACGTTCCGGGCGCCTACAGCCCTCTGGCGATCACGGTGGGATACCTACTTGCTCGCTGCACGCATCGCGACCAAAGGTAAGATGCTAAAAAAAAAAACCCTTACAAGTTTCTAGTTTATTTCCTTTCTTTTTTCTTTTGTTTCTTTTTTTTTCCGGACGGCCCACTTCCTGGGCATCCAGAATCTGGACGGCCAGAGTCCTGGCCGTCCACCTGTCTGGACGGCCAGCACCTAGGCCGTCCAGGTCTGTCTGGACGGCCAGGTCCTAGGCCGTCCAGATCCGTAGACGGCCAGAGTCTTGGCCGTCCATCTTGGACGGCCAGCTCCTAGGCCGTCCAAGCCCCCTGGACGGCCAGCCCCTAGGCCGTCTAGAGTGGACGGCCAGCTGCTTGGCCGTCCAAGTCCCTGGACGGCCAGCCCTCCGACCGTCCAGCTCCCTGGACGGCCAGCCTTCCGGCCGTCCAGCTCCCCAGTTTCTGGCCCCGCCCTCTCTGTGATTCAATGACCCGCTGTTATTTCATTATTTCTGATTAAATTGTTGCGCATTCGAGTTTGCTTTTTTTGTTTACTGTTCTCTTGTCTTTTCTTTTCTTTTCTGTCTGCTGGACTGTGGGTTAATTTCAGGGTATTCTCCGCGGGGGTTTTAAGGAAGAGCCGGCATCACACTTCTAGTTACCTCTCCCACAGAGTTTGACTCTCCATCTGAGGATTCCTACTCGGGTGTGACTAGTCTTATTCTGTTGGGAACCTCCGTCAGTCTCCGCGAGCCAGGGATTCCCACTTGGCCGCCGAGCAGGTTGTACCTGAAACCACCTAAATAGGATCTCGGGTTTGTGTGAGGAATTAATTGAGCCTTTCCATTCACAATCATTCACCTATAGGTGTCACTGAGAGAATTGTTTCAAAATTTAAGACACCTAACTAAACTCTGGTTGAACAAGTTTTGAAAAATTCCAGGGTCGTTAAGGGTTTGAACTTGATTTGTTAGAAACCAATTCTCATAACGCATAGTTAACCACTCAAGTGAAATATAAAATCTCTTAGGATTTGTATTTCATAATGAATCGAATGTATGGTAACAGTGTGTATGATGACATGTATGAGTTTGGTAACAGTGTCACACTCAACCCTCTGTTTGAGACTGAAGAGGATCCACAACAAACATTTGTGGGCATGTTCCAAACACCTAGAGAGGAACTAAAGGAAAGATACTTGGATGAATCTTCCTCTTCAGAAAGTGACCCTATAATCTCTAACAGAACCTTCCAAAACCCGAGTGAGGACCTGGAACTTATTGCCGTGTTATCACGGTACACCCCTGATCAACTCATCCAGTGGGCCTCTTGTGGCAAAACTCAAGATGCCACTCCTCGGAGAACTCACTTCCAAGGATCTCCCAACAGAGCTCAGACCCGCATCAACCAGCCAACTCCTACTCCAGTTGCTCCACCCGTCATGCCGATTCCAGTCTCTCCAACTACACCTCCTCCTGAGCAGAAAGAATTCATTTACAAAAGTGAGGTCGAAACCTATGTGCGTAAGTTCATGGCCGAGAAACTTACCCTGAAACAACCGCACTCTCTCTCGAGCTATTGTAAGCTCCCTTCGGCCTACTTTCCACCAAGATTCAAAGCTCCCGAGTACAGAAAATATGATGGCACCTCTGACCCTCATGATCACCTGTCAGGTTTCCTCATGGATTCCCATCAATGGCTCTACGACAGAGTCCTCCTTGTCCATCTGTTCCAGAAATCCTTAGAAGGTGAGGCCTTAAGATGGTTTTCTTCCTTGCCCGCCACGGACCTAATCAATTTTGATATGGTCTCTGAAAAATTCATCACTCAGTTTAGTCATATGACAACCATGCCTCCCACCTTGTTTGATCTTGTGATGGAGAAGATGAAGCCTGAAGAGGAGTTCACGTATTTTGCCAACAGGTGGAGGGCAATGGCCTCTAGGGCGGAAGTGGCAATCCCCGAATCTCAAGCTATCACCATGTTAGTCAATAACGCTACCCCGCAACTTCGGTCTATTCTCATGCTGAGCAAATTTCACACATTCGCACAACTTTATAATCGAGCTCGGGTAGTTCAATCTCAGATCTGGAGTTCCACTTTGCCATCCTTCTTTGAAAATCAGAACAGAAATAAGAGGACTACACAAACTCCACTAATAGAGGGAGTGACGATCAATGAACAAGTGAGTGCCTTGGGGCAACCCTTTAGGTCACCCAATCCTTTGTTCAGATCAGATAACCAATCCAATCAGAAACCATATTCAGCAGTTCCCCCTTTCTCTAGCGCCAAGATCAATTGGGGGCACATGAAAGAGGCTACTGAAACCTTGAAAGTCAAGGGCCCTCCGCCCTCTCATCAGGTAGCTCAAGATCCATCTAGCTCTCTAGAAAGGGTAAGCACCCTTGTCAAAAATTTGGAACTAAATGTCGATCACAGAGGACAGTACTGGGAGTATGAAGAGGTTGGGGTATGGCGTAAGTGCCCGACTAGGATGATCAAACCTAGAAAGCCATTGCAAGGAGTCTCCACTATTATCCAAGACAAACATTTGGTCTTGATACGACCTAGGGAACAACCAACAGTCATCAACCCAATCACTTTGTTTCAAGTTCCCTCAATTTCAATCAGAGAACCTCCTCTATCCATCTTGTGTCCAACACCAAAGCCAGGTCCAGTAACCCAATTCTGCCTAATGAATTCACCACCAGTTCAACCACTAAAGTCAGATCAGGCAGTGGACCCCAGTCCGATTGGTGTTACACTGAGAAATCGCATCATTCCCCCAACAAGTCAACCCTTGGACTCTCAAGAGGATTCAGATCTGTCTAAAAGGATTACTCCATCCAAGTATGACATCCTACAACATCTAGGGAGAACTCCCACCAAGATTTCGGTCCTAGGGTTGATTAGGAGATCTCATACACATAAGGAGACATGGTTCAAATTCCTCCAGCGAATTTCAGTCAATGAAGATCTTCCTGTCAGGGGGCTCACAAATGCCATTCTCTCAGTCACCCAGACACCTACCATATCCTTCACAGATAAGGATCTGGCTCCCCCTGAATGCCAATCCCTTCCCTCATGCTTAACTGCAACGCTCAAGGGTCACTCATTGGACTCCATCTTGTTGGATACCGGTGCATCAATCAATGTTTGTCCACTCAAGACCCCCAAGAAAATAGGGATTGATCCAGAAGAGATTGAGTCTACTTCCATGATGGTCTCAAATGGGAAACCGGAAATTGGCCCAGTGGCCATGATCTCTGAATTCTACATCCTTGATGTCAAGCCCATATACAATGCCATTCTGGGAAGGCCTTGGATGGACCAGACCCTGGGAGTGCCCTCCACTAATCATCAGTGCTATAAATTCCCATACAATGGGAAGATTGTCAAAATGAAGGGTACCCCCTATCTTGAGTCTTTGGACTCAGTCTCGACTGAACAAATTTCATCCATGGTCACTTCTGGAAAAGGTGCAGAGCCCATCCTTTCATCGGTCGACTCTCAGCCTAGCATAGGTTGGCAGCTTATGGACAAAATGGGGTATAGTTCGGGATTTGGGTTAGGCAAAGAAGAGCAGGGAATTCAAGAACCTATCTTTGAAAATCCGACCATTGGAGGTTCCAAATTGGGTTACATACTAACCAAACCAACTGAAGGATCAAGAAAATGGAGTCTCTTGGATCACTTTGTGAAGGAAAGTCAAGAGGTACTCAAGATACACTATCTTGAGGATGAGTTGAAGGAAACAAGCAATGAAGCTCAAAGAGAAGATGTAGAAGATTTCTCTACACAGCTGCTGTTCTATGAATCAACCACTCGACGAGAAGGAGCCTCCTTAGTGAGGGATGAACCGATACCCACCGCTCTCATTCCCTTACTATTTCACACACCTTCCCTTCTCAGGCTTTTATCACAGGCCGTAGCTCATTCCTGGGGCAATTCTGCCATCATTGGGTCTCTGTCTCAAGGACCCACCTTTGCAACATGTCTGACTCACACTCAGAGTCTTGTGCATAATCGCTTGGAGATTGGATAGCCTACTCTTTATCTACAAGTTGTAGAGGTAAGTAAGTTCTTTTGTTTCTAGTTCAAGAGTTAGCAAATAAGTGTAAATATTTGAAAAATATTTTTCTTTGGATAGGAGTCTATCTAAAAATTCTACTCTTTAAATGCAAAAAAATCAAAAATTTCAAAATCTCCAAAAAATCAAATATCCAAAAAGCATAAAAAATATTTGTAAATATGTACATACTTTAATGAAAATGACAAAAAAATCAGAAAAGACACAAAATCCAATTGTCTGGTGATTGCCATGTAACCCCCTGTCTAGGTCTAGTTGCATGATAGATTGGGTTAACATTAAGGTTTGTCTAAGACTTTGGTCCACCAGAACCTTGGATGTGTCTACTTTACTTTCATACGGATCCCTATAATCATCCTGAGACGCACACACTTACACGTTTTTTCAAAAGGGAACCTTCTTAAAATGAGTTCTAAGTCTTTAGCATACTGTCATAATGCAACCTTTGCTCTTCGTCTCTCGACTGATCAGGACAGTCGACACCCTTAAACGGTCGAGCTCAGCAAACTGCGGTTCCTCAACAACCCGATAGATGTAACCCCTCAAAAAAGGGCCCAAAAATGAAATGCAAAGGACCAGAGCACGTGAAGAGGATAGTGTCCCCGCAAGCGGAATATCAAATAACCCCGAAACATGTCAAAGAGTAGAAAAGAAATACCAAAAAAGAAAAAGGGGTTCAAGCAATCATACAAAAAAGCCTGGTCGTGACCGTGCCTGGCCAATGAAATCTACCAAAGGCCTGAAAAGTCAAAATAGGGGCATCTAGGAGGTCAAAAAAGGGTCCGCTTTGTCATAGCTCGCCCTTTTAATGGTTTTGTTGATCCTCCTGTGAGGTTTGTCTCCAAAATTTCTTCACTTTTTCTACCTCAAGGTTTTAGCACGAGATAGCTATCTAAAGACCGAACATCATTTTAAAATGGTTCGTTTTTCAAAAATCGTCACATGCTCACATAATCACAGGAGTCCAAAATGGGTGAAGAGTAATGCCAGTGTTTCTGGTGAACTAATTTCTTAACCATAATCTCAATGTGTACCCTCAAAACTTCGGGCTTAGGTCAATGCATGCGCGTCACCAATTGGTGCGACGGCGTCTGATTCCGGGTCAACGTCGTGCGGTTGACTGTTAGGGTTTCAAGGTGTTCAATCTTATACCTTCTAGATTGTGAGGAAAGAGACCCGGGTCGGGCAAATCATTTACCTCGAAAACTTTTTGGGCAAACTTGGTGGTCTGAAGCAGCTGGGAGCCTAAGCATGGCATGACGGTATTGTCATCAGTATGAGTCTTAGCCGGTCAAGGTTAGTTTGAGGAGTCTAGAGGCCCAAATCAATCTAGATGTGTGCTTAAGATACCTGGGAAGTTGAGTGTGCATTTCCCTTTCATCATTCAATCAGGCTAAGTTTGGGCAGTTACCAGGCAGGCGGAATCAAAAACATGTTTTCATCACACACCCCATTTGTTAATATCCACCAGCATTTGCATATTTACTTGTCGCATCAGTTTCAATACTCTTCCTTTTTTCTGGTTAGTTGAACACGGTCCCTTAACCCTATGCGAAGGCTAGGGAAAAGGTAGTTGCTCTTTTTGGGCAAGGGGCCAAAAATAGATACTACTAACTGTTTCCCCTTCATTTTTGTGCATACAGGAAAATGATTCTATGTCTAAAAGGTGGACACTTTTGCTGTCGAGTCGAAGCCGAAAGCAGCCGGATTGGCATTCTACTTTGAGAATGGCCATATCTTCCGTGCTGGATTCGACTCGACAGGGACCTTTGTCCCTCGTTTCCTTGCAGCTTGTCATTAAGATATTGTGGATCATTGATTATTTACATTTACTGATGTGCGTTCTTTCAGCTGCAGAGAATCTGAAGTAAGTAGGATTGAAGACACAGGAGGCTAATAACTTCGGGCGTATAGACTCTGAGTTCCTCTTTAAACAAAACAATGAGGAGTCTATATTCCCCAAGTTATTCGATTGGCCAATAAATCCCTCCTGTCTGCATTAGGAATTTGTTTTCTAATTTTTAAACCAGCATGCATTGCATAAGCATCATCCACCATTCCCGCCCTAGGGGCAGTGACCAATAGTTCATCACTCTGCTTAATCCATTGCTGATTTGTGAGTTTGGCAATTGTTCGTCTGTTAGTCTTTTGAATTGCAAGACCTCTTCCTTTTTTTTCAATACGTGTGCTTAAGATTCTCTCACTTGGCGATCCCATGATGCGCCAGGCCACTGCGCGCCCGTTGTGATGAGAGTTCTTCAAGTCACACTCCTACACCTTTCATGCTTGAGATCCCCTTGGGCCAGATCGCTGCATCCTGGTGCGCCAAGGCCTTGCGGTTCCAGCACCCGAGGGTCCCACAGACTGTGATTCTCTAGTACTGAACTTTGTCCCTTTTCTTAAACCACTCTTGCAACTCAAATAGCTAGCTTTCATGCATTTGCCGCGCTCTCATACCACCTTTGGATTCAGCTCATCCCTTCTTGGGCCGTCCAAAATCAGTTTTGATTTCCGGAACACCTATTTATCATTCCGTTCCACTCCACTGTAAAACAGGTGTCCCGGAGGGGCATTTGTAGACACCGATTTTGGACCACCCTTTTGGTCATAAACCCCATCCGTCATTAGCCCATCATCACCAAACCCATCATTTTATCCATCTCATTTAGCCCATAATTCAACCCACTAAATAATCAGGCCCATTAACCAATCTCCGCTTCCTCTCATCCTTGGAAGGCCAGCTAGCCCGCCTTCCACCATCCTTGGAAGGCCAGCCAGCCCGCCTTCCACCATCCTTGGAAGGCCACCCCTCGCCTTCCACCATCCTTGGAAGGCCACCTCTCGTCTTCCACCACCCTTGGAAGGCCAGCCACCTTGCCTTCCAACTTTTGGTCACCTTTTCACTTTTTACCACCTTTTTGTGGAAGGCCACCCCTTGCCTTCTACCACCCTTCGAAGGCCACCCCTTGCCTTCCACCACCCTTCGAAGGCCAGCCGGTTCGCCTTCCACCACCCTTCGAAAGCCAGCCACTCCACCTTCCACCGTCCTTCGAAGGCCACCCCTTGCCTTCCACCGCCCTTCGAAGGCCACCCCTTGCCTTCCACCCTTCGAAGGCCAACCGGGCCGCCTTCCACCTCTCCGTGGAAGGCCAACTACCTGGCCTTCCACGGGATTAGAAGGCAAGTTGGCTGGCCGTCCACTCCCCCAACTACCACCTTGACCTTGTCTTCCCCACGATCTCCTCTACTCGCCGCCCTCACCTCCACTACTCCGATCACTCCCCACTCCGGCGACTGCCGCGCGCACCACCTCCGACCCTTGACCACTTCCTATTGGCTATAGGTTGATTTACGGGGATTTAGACCCCTGTTTTCTCCTATTTTTCCCTTCACCTATTTAAACCCCCCATGTTCCCTCGAGCAAAGGGGTTGAAAGGGTTGGAGGGGATTTTTGGTTGGAAGGATTCAGAGGAAGTCGGCAAGAGAGGAGTCGAGCGGGCAAAGAGTCAGGGAGCTTCAGGAAGGGCTTCAAGAGGAATCTTTCGCACTCCAAATGGGCTTGTCTTCTTAACCCTCTTTTACTTTTTCACCTTTTTCACTTCTTTGCATTTCCACTCTCCATCTAGTCCGTAACATTTCCCTCTCTCACTCTTCTTTCCACTTTCAACATATCACTTCACTTTTCACACACGAGCACCCTATTTGCATGCATGCATCTTAGGATGACTTAGCACCTTTTACCCCCAGAGGTTTCAAACAAAAAATCGGGAGGTGGGTGGCCATAACATATGGTCACCTTCCCTCCCAAACACCCATCCGGTGCGTCTCCCTCCAATTCTAGTTAATTTTTATATTTTTATGGATAGATTCTGCATGTCATAGTTCTAATCGGGTCATTTCCTCTCTTGTCTTGTCTTTTCTTTTCAGGGGCTCTTACCAGATCCTGCGCGCGGATTATCGAGCTCTCCTCCTCTGGCCGGCCGGAGGAAGAGAAGGAGGAACCAGCATTTCCTGCTCCCTTAGAACGCGATCACCTCTTACAGTCCTGCGGAGCTCAGGGATCGAAAGGTAATGCTCCTGGCGATCACACCTTAATTTCTAACCCCTCCTAAATCGCCACAGTGCTAAGACGAACGGAGAAACCCCTCGCCCGAAGCCCGCAGCAGCGGCGGGGGACGTTCCGGGCGCCTACACCACCATTCCTTCATCCTATCCGATCGATGTTGTGAAAAGGGGGAAGTTTATGAGTACCTCTGGTAGGAAAATAATGATTAAGATTGGATATCAACTTGGGAAATGTCTGGGCGCACAGTTGCAAGGTAGAACTAAACCAATCAAAGATGACATATAAACCTGGGAATGGTCTGGGCTATTGGCCGGAAAAGGTGAGGCGCAATATGATCCAGCATCAAGAAGAAGAAGATGGTCATAAAGTGTGGAAGACTATGGTAACACCCTATAAAGAAATCGAGACCTGCTGACTTGGACCTTATTCACGCATTTCATCAAATGGCCTGTGATCCAGCATGACCATGACAACACAGTGGTAATAACTTCCCATTTTGACATGCATGACATTTATGGGAGAGAACTGGTCAGGCAGTGCACACCACTGCTAACATACAAATCCTTGGAGGCTCTGTGGCCAATGAAAAGGAGGAAGTTTCGAGATCTAGAATGTGAGTGGTACAGGTGGTTTGATACATGGGACCTATACATAGCTCTGAATAGATTATTCTTACATCCTGCTGAACCACAGTGGCCACCATTGATAGATGAGCTGATTGAGAAGCCTAGGGCAATTTTTGACAAAAGGATCTTACTAAGTGATGAAACTAATAGAGGGGAATTATATGACCCCTATGAAGCTGGTTTGACTACGGATCACCTTTGGAGGGTTACTTACCCCTGACATGTCTTTGCCCTCCATACCCATTTCCGCACTTTACTGTTGACCCCGACTTGGTCGAGGGTCATTACTGAAGACATACCCCAGCACCGCCCATTATCATTACCCTGTCTCTTCGGGACTTTCTTCCTTGGATTCTTCTCGACCTTGAGAGGATCCGCGATTTAATCTGGGACATATTTCTGTATGATCCCCCTAATCCTTTGGCAATGATGCCATTTTCCCCTTCCACTCCTCCTTTCCAAATTCATTCATGCTCCATGATAAATTTTAAAAATTCCTAAAAAAAAAAAGCCAATTTGGCAACTCTCTCCTCCCAAATCCTCATTGACGAACCATCCTACTTATCCGAATGTACCCCATTGCGCGGGTCGCTCGGGCAGGATTCTCTTCTAGATATATTCTACCCTTCCTCTCAGGAGGATTCACTTGTATTCCCTCATGTATCTTCTGATTTTTATCCTTCTTTGTCCTCCTTAGGTCAGGATAGGGAGTCTAAGTTACGCAATTTAGGGAGTCTAAGAAGTCTAAGGATAGACAAATTCCAAATAGATACCTCAAAGAGTTAGCTTCTAAGTGCTTTCCGTTCTATCAAATCCCCCAACTGTTAGAGGATCCCATTCAGTTGCCAGAAGAATGTGAGGTGGACGAGTTGGTTGATGACGGGTATGGGGTGTATGAATTGATACATGAGAACGACTCCGTCATTGAAGAAAAAGAAGATGATGATGCAACTGAGACGTATGCTAGTGGAGTAAGGAGATTTAATGAACCCTCAACTACTGTAGAAGAGCCAATCAAAAAATCAATCTAGGAACTGAAGAAGAGCCTAAGGTAGTCCTCATTAGTCAGAATCTTTCTAAATTAGACGAAGAGGCTTTAGTTCGAGTTTTTAGAGATTACAAGGATACTTTTGCCTGGAGATATGAAAACATGTCGGAGTTAGATTCTTCCTTAGTGAAGCATCGATTAACATTGAAATTTAGAGTTAACCCGGTTAAACATAAATTAAGACGATTCTACCCACAGATTGCTTTGAAGATGAAGGAAGAGGTCGATAAGTTGCATAAAGCCAAATTTATTAGAGTTGTCTTTTATCCACAATGGGTGGCTAACATAGTCCTGGTTATACAGAAGGATGGAAAAGTCAGGATATGTATTGACTTCAGAGATCTGAACCAGGCATGTCCTAAAGATGATTTTCCACTGCCTCACATAGATGTGTTAATCGATAACACGGCTGGATTCGAGACTCTATCATTCATGGATGGCTTTTCATGATATAATCAAATCAAATTGGCAGAGGATGATCAGGAGAAAACATCGTTTACTACACCATGGGGAACATACTATTATATAGTCATGCCGTTTGGGTTAAAGAATGCTGGAGCCACCTAACAAAGGGCAATGATGGCTATATTCCATGACATGATGCATATAGATTTGGAAGTGTATGTGGATGACCTTTTGGTTAAGTTTAAAACTAGAGTTGAGCATGCTGAAGTTCTGGCAAAGGTTTTGGAGAGATTAAGAGAGTACCAATTAAAGATGAATTCAAAGAAATGAGTATTTGGTATCTCATCAAGAAAGTTGTTAGGATTTATCATCAGTAAATGGGACATTGAGATCGATCTCAACAAGGCTAAAGCTATCATTGAAATGCCACCTCCCAAGAAATTGAAAGAGTTGAGAGGATTAATCGGGAGATTGCAGCTTATTCGCCGCTTTGTCTCCCAACACTTACAAAGGTGTAAGCCGTTTTATGAGCTTACTAAGCCGTGAGTCAAATTTGATTGGGACGATAAGTATCAAGAGGCATTTAATGGATTGAAGATGTATCTTGCAAGCCCTCCTGTCTTTAGACCACCATCTTCAGGCAAACATTTAATTATATATATTTTTATCCTGGATGATGCCATGGGGGCTGTCCTAACTCAAGAGGATGAAGAAAGAAAAGAGAGGGCAGCCTATTATCTCTCTAAACTTCTCAACCCCGCTGAGCAAAGGTCTACGGCGATGGAGAAAACATGTGCAACATTGGTATAAGTAGTTCATAAGTTGAAGCACTATTTTCTACCCATGAAGTCCATCTCATCGCTAGGATGAATCCTATCAAATTCCTTCTCGAGAAATCTGTCCTTACAGATCGATTAGCACATTTCTATCCCAGTTCAATATCATCTACATTCAGCAGAAAGCGATCAAAGGCTATGCCATAGCAGAACACCTTGCTCATCACCCTCTTCCTATATTTGATCCAGTCCGATCAGAGTTTTCAGATGAGGAACTGATGTTTATCAACAAAATCAAAGGTGATATGTAGACTCTGCATTTTGACGGAGCTCTGAAATCTCATGGTAAGGGTATTGGCATTGTTCTCCTATCACCTGAAGGTGTCACTATTTCCCAAGTCTTTCAGCTTGCTTTTCATGTTACAAATAATATAACTGAATATGAGGCTCTTCTTGCCAGGCTTGAAGCTGCTCATTTCCATGGTGCCACCAAATTGTGGATTATAGGTGATAGTCAATTGATTCTTCGCCAAGTGCTCACCAAATATCGTACCCTTGATCCCAAACTCAAGCTATATTAGGAACTCACCTCAGCTTATGCCAATCTCTTCACCAAACTAATCTTTGTCCATGTTCCTTAGAATTAGAACATCTTAGCTGATGCTCTAGCTTCTTTTGCATCGTCCCTTAACTTCCCGATCAACAAATATTCTAAATCAATCATTATCCATAGGCGTCTCTCTCCTGCTGCGGATGACCCTACTTTCCTTAGGATCAAGGAGAAGTTGCTGAAGAAGGTTAGAGACGGAGATATTGTGGAGAAGAGAGAAATCATGTTGTTAGAATTACAAGAAGAGATGGAATATGAAGAGAAACCATGGTTCTATGAAATTGCTAAATATTGTGAAGATCAGAGTTACCCTGAAGAAGCCACTACTGAGGAGAAAAGGGCTATCATGATAATTACTCAGAGATACACCATAGTTGGAGGGGAGTTATATAGACGTGGATTTGATGGTGTTATTCTAAGATGCTTAGATGAAGACGACCTTTGAAAGATTATGGAAGGAGCTCACGTTGGAGTTTGTGGTGGCCATGTTAATAGACAAATGTTATCAAAGAAAATCCTTAGATAAGGATATTATAGGCCGACCTTGGAATAAGACTGTGTAGGATTTGTCCGTAGGTGTGCTAAGTGTCAACTTCATGCCGACAAGATTCATTCTCCCACATCTTTACTCCATCCATTGTCCTCCCCATGACCTTTCTCCATATGGGCATTCGACATCATCGGTCCTCTTGGTGATCCCAACTCCTCGATCAAGCAAAAATCCTTCATACTCACAGCAACGGAGTATTTCACCAAGTGGACAGAAGCCGAAGCTTACACAGAAATCAAAGCGTCAACAGTCTGCAAGTTCATCATGAAGAATATCATCACAAGATTTTGGATTCCAAGCACCATCGTCATTGGCAATGGACCACAGTTCATGTCACAAGAGTTGAAGGACCTCTATAACATGTATAATATTGCATTGCATCATTCGTCTCCTTATTATCCGCAAGGCAATGGCTAAGCAGAGGCAACTAATAAAACCTTGATCAAAATTATAAAGAAAACATGTAAGTCTAATAAATACACGGACTGGCCAGAAAAAACTTGTTGAGGTTTTATGGGTCTATCGAACTTCAATCCGTACTCACCACGGGGCAAACTCCATACTCATTAGCATTCATAATGGAAGCGGTAGTTCCATATGAAGTTCTCTTCCCATCATTAAGAGTACAATTGAACAAGGAGTTTTCCATTGATAAGCAACGTTCTGCACTCTTCGCTCAATTAGAATTCTTAGATGAGAAGAGATAGTCAACTGCTAATCATGCGAGAGTATATCAAAATAGACTTGCACGTTTTTATCAAAATAAAGTTATTGAACGCAAATTCAAAGTCGGTGAAATGGCAGTCAAAAGAATTTTCATTAAACCTAGTGGTCCGCGTTCTAAACTCCAACTCACTTGGGAAGGACCCTATGTTGTAAAAGATATTTTTCTTGGTAATGCTTGTAACTTAGTTAACATAGAAGGTCAAGAGTTAACTCATCCCTGGAATGGTTTATATCTTAAGAAATACTACTTTTAGACTTTAAGCTGTGTTGGCCAGCATGATTCAAAGACCAGTGGAATTAGAAAATTTGAAATCCTAAATTCTCTTGTTGGTCTTTGATAGTCTAATTTAGGAGCATTATACACACACAAACACGCTTTGTCCCTGAGTAACAAGAGGTGTGAAGTCCAAGGAACGCTGATAGCTTGACTAAGAGTGTAAAGTACAACCCATTCACGTTTTATTATTCCTTTTATTCTCTGCTCGCGATGTCGGAATGAGGCTCATAATAGACTACTGAAAATACCCGTCGTTTTAGTAGGAGGCCGTCATAAAAAAAAGGGAAAAACAAAAGATCCGCCTCACAAAATTAGTTAAAAGGCAAAAAGCCAAATCATACAAAAGGGCCACAAATGTCAAATCAAAAGGCCAAGTATTTAAATAAAAGGGAGCGCAAGGTCACAAATCCCCCACAAAGAAAAAAAATGACCGAACCCCAATGGACGATGGGGTAAAAGATGGACATCTTCCTAGGTCTCCGAAACCCTCTCGTGAGCTTTCTAGACAATTTCTTCCATTCTCCCTAAGGGGCGTACTCAAATGGGATGACTTAAGTTAACTAAGGGTTAGATCATCAAATGGGATTAGGGACACAAGCACAATAAAAGCATAATAAACTTGGATTAGGTTATCGAAGAATAGTTAGGGAATTAAGATAACAAACAAGTAAGCTCTTTTGATCTGTATACCATGTAGGTCTTTACGAATAATTGAATATTTCAAAAGCACAAAAAATAATTGAATATTTCAAAAGCACCAAAAAATGAATATTTGAAAAGCACAAAAAAATGGATATTTCAAAAACATAAAAAATTGAATATTTAAAAAATAAAATGAATATTTCAAAACTACAAAAAAATGGGTATTTCAAAACAAAAAAAAATGAATATTTCAAAAGCAAAAAAATGTAGATATCTAAAAATTACAAAAAAATGGATATTTCAAAAGTAAAAAAAAATGAGTATTTCCAAAAATACAAAAAAATGGATATGTCAAAACACAAAAAATTACATATTAGAATTTCAATTAGCATTTGCTTGTCACATCATTTGTGCTGCATCGTTATTTCCAGTTAGCATCCGTGTGCTTGTATATTGCATTTTGAATATTATTTTTAATTATTTATTTTTCGCCTTTATTAAATAAAGGCTTCGTCCCTTGACTCTTTTACCAAGAATAGGACCAAGTAGTCAGTTATTTAACCAGGCAAGGGCCTAAGTCAAAACAGACGCTTAACTTGTTTGTTCAAGTCATATGCAGTGCATAGGTCAGAAAAAGAGAAAGAAAAGAAAAATGGTGCTCAAATTTCAGTAAAGTTTCACTGAGTCCAGCTGTGACTAAAAAGACGATTATCTCTATCCTTGTATTCTTTTATGTAATTAATTTGCATCATTATTACTATATGATAAATATTTAGTAAATTATATCAAGGACCTTATAGTTTTAATGAAACTGGAATTTGAGTTCCTCTTTAACAAAAATAATGACAATTCCAGAAAATTTTTAATCGCATAGATAGGCTGTGGGATTGACAATTGATGGGGACGATGATTCCGCTTTTGTGAAACGGAGCGTAGACAAACGAGCTTCGGCTTAGCATTGAATTGCAGGACTGATGTCTTGACTCATCAATGACAGTTTAACAATATTATCTTTAACTAATTTATATTTTATTTCATTTTAATTTTTTCTTTTAGCCCAGCATATATTATGTAGGACTTTGAATTCATTGTGAAAAGAATTAATAATTGATTAAATTTTAGACCATTGATCGAATAAATTCCAACGTGATATGAAATATTCTATTCCGAATTGATCTCTCAATTATATTTGAGGTATTCTTGAAGATATCTTTTGAATTCTTTCTTTATTTGGATTCTTTATCCCATATTTCTTGTTTCCTTTTTAAGATCCATCATGGTTGTAACATGTCCACATTGACTAGTAATCGCTCTTTATGATGAAACTTGCAAGGTTGGTGACCTAGGGTACTTCCCCTCGTATAGGTTGATCGTCCTTATTTTATTTCCTTTGTCTATCTCATCCAGATATAATTGATTCTATTGATCTCTTTGAGTTGCTTCATTGATCATTTTGAGAAAAATTCTCATTATATGATGTTGAGAGCGTGTCTCATCACACCTTGGCATCACCTTTTTATTTCATTCCATTCTATTTCAATCCATTGCAAAGTCAATGCCAAAGTGGGGCAGCTGTAGACACGCTAATTTTGACTTCATATTGAGTAAATTTCATGTCACAATTATAATGTCCCGAAATGGTATGATTTTTAATCATTAATTAATTTTTATTGATTTTTCTCAAAATTCGTTGATTAACGTTGACCATAGCCGATGTCATTTAGATTATAGTAAAAATTAGTTCGAAATTAAATTCTTAAATTAAGATAGATTTAGCTGAATAACGTTGCCCAAGGACGACGCCATTTAGGTCCTAATCCGTCTGGATTTTCGATTTTAAATTCGAATTAATTTCCTAATTATCTAAAACACGTCGCCTTTGGACGACGCCTTTTAGGTTTCCTAATGTTTTCCGGTTTTCTTTTCAGATTCTATTTTTAATTTACCCGTATTAATTAGCTAAATGGCGTTCCTGGTGAACAACACGTTTTAAGAGTTTCCTGATAAACATAATTTGGCTGAGATAATCCGGTCTCCATGCTTAGAAGGTTTTTTAACTCTTAGATAGACATCAAAAGTAAGTCCGGATCCGCGAGGAAGCCATTTTGAAGGCCTAAACCACTCCAAAACCTACTCTATATATACCTATACTTTTGGCCTTTGAAAGAGGTTGGAAAAATCAAGAATTGGAGGCTCAAGGCAAAGGTTTTGAAGGCTCTCAAGGGGGAGAACGTGGACAACAAACCAAAAGGTCTTCTTCCTCATCCCCTTCCTCCATTGAAGTAATTGAAGATTAAGGCTTTGTTGGGGCCAATTCAATCATCTTTTCCCTAGTTTTCCATTAGTTTTCATAGTCTTTTCACCGATTTCATCATTGTTTTAATCCGTTTTTCATTACATCAATTTCATCATCACACACATCACATCATACTCTTCATATCCTATTCATGTTAGGGGTTTAAAGAAAACATAAAAAGTAAGTATTTTTAGTTTAATTTATGTTTAATCTCTTGACTAGAATAGATTCTACACTATCATAGTTCTAATCATTGTTTCTTTCTTCTTCTTCTTCTTTTTCTTTTTTATGATCACTTGTTTTGCAAGGTACAAAGAAAAAGAAAAAGCTTTTGAAGTATTTGGAAGGATTTGAAAGAAATCTAGGAAAATAAAATCAATCAACAAAAACAAGAGTAAACAAAGAAAAGAGGCTCTTTCCTTTCGGCTGACCGAAAGAGGGGAACAAAGAACCCGATTTCCCGATTTCACAAGGTTAGTAAGCGATCAACCTATTCTTTTGAAACCCTCAGTTTCTGGCGATCACTTTGTTTAAATTAGTTTGTTAATCATATGAACACATGAGATCATGATAATAGCACACACGATTTAAGTACCTATAGCCATGAATGACCCCATGTTGATGTTATGGAATGGGTGGCATGCAGTTCATGATAAAGACTAAAGGTTATATGATTTGATTCGATATGTGTGTTGCCGCCATGTGAGATGACTCAATGAGATCTATGGATGGTCACTTTGATCGACCTTGAATCGATGATATGAGATTCAAGAAACTTGGTGGAGTTTGATATGAACTATAATCTAGTTAGTGCCTCTTTCCTTTGAGAAAATCATATTTTTGTGTTTCACTCGATAGAGATTTCGTGAATCGTTTGTGGGCGATGTATCCCTACTGATTTCTCTTCTAGAGACTCAATCCTTTCTTGGGTACAGGTTATTCGTGGATTAGAAGCGTAGCGTTAGCATGGTGGTCAGCAACATGATTAGATGGTATAATTTATATTTAAGATTTATTTTGGACATGTACTTTGAGGCTTGTGACTATGTAATTCATTATTAACTCTTTGTAATTCTTTATGAATATTATCAAGGGATTATATTGAGTGAGACAGTGTACAAAGGACTCATATTTATTCTTTGTGAATGATGTCTACTTGTTAATTTTATTTAATCCGCACTAATTATCGCCAGACAACTATGTAATTTAGATCGTGAACTGGTAATATGCTGAGTCAAAGGAGCCAACCCAAAGCGGTTTGGTATCGTTTGAATCGGGGTATTATAGTTCCCTATTTAGATGCATAAATCCTATATGAAAGTGGGGGGAAAATGTAAGGAAAATACATAAATTTGCAAAGGCACATAGAGAGAAGAAAGGACTAAGTCTCCTAGCTTCCTTGGAGAACCAAAAGATCTCCTAAGCTAGCTGATTGCAACCTAGGATTTTTTTCTAGACCTTTTTCAACATTTTCCATAGCTTCTTGGGCAAGGGAAGAACCTCTACACAGCTGCAAACTCAGAAGAAACATCTCCTGCAGTAGAGCTCCGGCTCTCCATCACCCTCTTTCTCTGCTCCAGACTGCGCAACCCTCTTTAATTAATCTCATCCCTCCTCTTTAAGAGGTGGGAAGATTCTAGTCAAAGGGGCAAGGCCTGGGCCAGCCTCCAGACCAACCCGCTAGTTAGCCCATTAAGGGCATTAAATTCTTCTATTACTGGACATTTAAACCCCTTGCTACAGCCATTTATTTGGGTGCATTCATCCTAATGGACAATTTAACTTTAACCCTTCTATTTAGGTGTTATAATTTAACTCCAACACCAATGTATTTAGTTTTATACTTTTTATTTTGCATTTATACCCTTTTTCAGATATAAAATTTTATACAAGTCTAAAACTTTTATGTCAATTATTTTTATATCCCACAAATTTCATAATTATATATATACTTTATCAATATTTAAGTATATACCCTTAATGATTTCTATTAGGATGTAAAATAGCCTTCTTCAAGGGGTTTTAACAGAAATTTTTAATGGTTTTTCAACTTTTTTCTTGGGGTATAAAGAGTGTCTAGGGTCTTACACACACACACATAGATGCCCGCCCTCTCCCCCCAAGAGAAGGAAAAAAACCCCTCATCCGGATGTTAAACCAAAAAAAAAAAAAAAATCATAAAAGGTTTTAAATATTCAAATACTCTTCTCTAAGTTAGTTTCTACCCCTTTGAGTTTAATTTTCACCTTCCTATCAATAAAATCAACCGTAGTTGTCCAATCAAGTATGTCCTTTTTTGGGGATCAAAATTAAAATCCCAGAAAATAGGGTCAACCTCAAAGACTAATTTGATGAATCTTTTATCTTTTGACTATTTTTTAATATTTTTATATGCTTTTTTATACACATCTGATCGAACGGCTATAATTGATCTTCAAGGTTAGATAGTGAAAATTCAAGCCCTGAAGCCCCGAGGATGAGATCAATCCTAATAGTAAAATTTAAAAATTATTAAAAAAATTTAACATGGAGAGTGTGTTTTTTTTTTTGGGCGCAGGGGGGGGGGGTAGGGTTGCATTGAACTTAGATGCGCCTAGGGCACATGGGCATATATATACTAGTGTTTTTCATTATTTTTTTTGAAATTGTTTGTGATGGCCCCCCACCCAACCTATAGTGGCTGTACAATCCAATTTTGGATTGGACTACCTTGTATTTTTTTATTGTTCATTATGACTTGATTTTCTACTTTTCCTCTTTTTGGGAACATCTGATCCTAGATCGAATTATACAATAATGTAAGGCATCATAAAGCCCATCAAAAAAAGTGTCCAAAAAGTTTTTTTAATTAAAACACCGTTAGCCGGTCCAGCTATATATATATATATATATCCCATCAGAATCCAAAGATCATGTACCCTAAGTTTTTAATTGAAATAACAATGAAACAACTGTCAAAATAAATTAAATTTAAAAATATTTTAAATATCGCTAATCCATTTAATTTGGGTACCTTTTTACAATCACTCTACTTAGTAAAAATTCTCTGCATTCTCACTTTTATTTGAAAAAGATCTTTTTTTTATTTTGTTTCCAAAATATTCAAGGACTTTTATTGCACATTTTCCAAGATGTTTATCAAATAATTCAACATTTTGACAGTTAAAAATCAATATAAAGAAAAAGAGGGCTTATTACCAAATGAGATTGTTTATAGGTATCGAACACTAAATATCCTTTTAAATGTTCATGAATTAGAACAAATATCCATACACTTGATCAAGACAAAATCCAATTTGACGTGTCTTAAGGTACTAACTCAACCTGCACTTGTTGGGACATACTACTGAAGTTTGTGGATCGATTGTTCAGTAACACCCTGGAAAATTGTGAAAAGCAGCCATCTAATTTGATAACCTTATTTAGAACTTGTCAATAAGAGAAGTATTTTTGGTATCACAAAATTTTTCAAAAAGCACATTTGTTAGAAGGTTTATTATCTATAGTAAACTAACCACAACGAATATACTAAGGTAAAAGTTTAGGAAGATTTTTTCATTGCTATGCAGTGTATTGAATAACTCTGTCTATATCATAATCACTTTTCGTATTGTTAGTAGTAGTGGGTGATTATGCATTATCAATTTTAATATTCATAAATAAAATGAGATTTTTTGCAAATAACCCCTTAAACGATTTTAGATAACCCTATGTATGATTCATATTTGCATAACCTCCTAATCTATGGTGTTATTTGTATATAACTCTCTTAATTATGTGAGTTTACTTGGAATTTCATATAAGTTAAAATATTGTTCCTTTACATATAATATGTGAAAGCCATTAAATGAAAATATTAATAATACCTTGATTAAGATACACACACTTCACAAGAAAAAACGCATAAAGTTGCACATGTAAGCTTATTGTATATATCTAGCATAAAATATATATATATATATTATATAGCGTAAAAATACTTTAACTCAAGTGAAATTTAAAACAGACCACATAATTAAGAGGGGTTATACACAAATACTACAATAGTTAAAGGGGTTATACACATAATTATGCAAGGAGATTATCCACAAATACAAAATCTTTTAGGGGTTATTTGCAAAAACCCCTAATATATATTATCATAACAAATTTAATGCAAATTGAAACTATGTTAAACACCTCAAAGCCGGGACTCTGAACACTCTTTTCCCTCCACTATGGCTGGCCTCCTGTGTGTCAATATCAACTTCAATATTAATATTCCAATTCCGAAAAGGAAAAGAGCCAGCATAAACATCAGATCAAAAGAAACACATAAACAACTCCAAACACACTATTACGGCTATGCTCCATTTTGAACATTAAGAAGCCTCATAGAAGACAGGCATAGAACCTGTCCATTTTAACTGTACTGTGTGTTTCCTTCATCATTCTCTCCTGTCATCCACCACTGATTAAAATAAAAGTGATCAGCAATTAGGATATCGCCTAAACATCAGATCATTTACTTCATTGATGCCAATGTCAGAAATCGGCTCGATGGGCTGTTCCACTCCATTATCTGGCGCAGTGACCATCAACCGTTCTCTGCTGTATTCATCTATAACAAAGCCAAAAAAGTCATCGAAATGTAACAAATTTAATATGAAAATGCATGGTAAATACAATAAAAAAAAAGAATTAAATGCTATATGCACTCCTAATTAAAGAAGGCAGATGAGATTGTTATTGTCTGGTATTAAAATAAGATTGTATTTGAAAATACAATTTAAAACATATAGAGGATAACCCAAGGATAAGACAAATTAATGCCTAAAAACCTTGATAACAGCTTTTACTTCTAAGTGAGATTTTGATTCCAATTTATTGTACTCGTTAACTGACCTTGATAATAGCTTTTGCTTCTAAGTGAGTTTTTTATTCTAATTATTGCAGTCATTGACTTTTCATAATGTCTTGGTCCCCACATGGATGATGTGGCAAATGTCCAGGCCATATCCCCGCCTATCCTAGAATTTCCCACGGTTCAAATCTTTTAGAAAAAGAATCGAAAGATTCTCCCAAAATCTTTTCCTTTTTATTGTGCTTCCAAATGAACAATGAAATAAATTCATGACTTAGGTATCTTGCATTTCATGAACGAAGGCCGACTAGTGAATGAAAAAAGCTCCCTCTGACGAGACCTTGGAGCCCCCTCTGCCGATGGAAGGGGAATGGAAGGTGGTCCACAAGAAAAGCTCATCTGGGTCCCTCCGTCCTCCCCTCCATCCTGCTGCATCCTCTCCTCCCCTTCCGGTAGGAAAGGACCATTGCTTAAGATGTTTGAGCAAGGGACACTGGGCCAGGGCTTGCAGAGGATCAGTCAGGTGCTTCCTCTGCAAGGAAGTTGACCACCGGAGCTCGACGTGCCGGAAGGGTCTGCTCAGCTTCACCACCACCGCCTCCTTCCAATCTCCCTCCTATTCTCCCTACCAAGATCCTACCAGACAAAATTGATGTCGCTTGGTCCTTGGCCGTTTCTGAGGCCCGCATGAAATTGGAGAACTGCCTTGTGTTCTCAGTCAACTCTGCTTTGTCTCCCCTGCCTTCGTAACAGGAGACCATAGCAGCAGCTTTGAAGCTTCTACGCTCCAAGTGGCCCTCTGGACAGGATTGGTGGATGAGGGTACTAAGCAATGGCTCGCTCCTTATCTCCTTTCCTTCTCCAGTCTGGCAGGAGGAAGCTCTGCACCTCGAAGTCATGGCCTTGGATCACATTTCATTCTTAGTCTCTCCTTGGTCCATCAGTTCTGCGACTGATCCTGTGTCTGAAAGTGGCCGCATTTGGTGCTCGCTCCATGGCATTCCTCTTCATATCTGGAACAGTCACCTTTGAGACTATTGCGGCAAGCTTCGGCGTCCTAAGGAAGGTGGACCCCACAACTCTTGATGGGGTCGCTCTGGATTATGCTCGCATTCAAGTGGAAGTTGATGATCCATTGCAGATCCCATATAAGCTTATGATCTTTTTAGGGGGTCGCCGATTTTGGATTACTATCAGTAAGGAACAAGCTGCTGCTTCATCTTCATCCCTGTCCCCTGCTTCTTCGGTTTCTCCATCAGCAGACTGGACATGGGCCAAAGTTGTCGCTGAATGCAAGAAATTCAGGTACTCTAAGGATCAACCGACAAGCTCGAAGCACTCACCAAAGCTTCAGAGATTGTTCTGTTGAACGAGTTGACTCTTGTCTAGACTCCAGACTCACCGAGTCCCGCCCCTCTCAACGCATGTGGCCTCTGCTCCCAAGCCGACAATTCCTCTTCCAAGATCTAATGATGGCCTCCCTGTTCCCCCAGATCTTCTCTTGGTTTTGAGGGATCCAATCGCACTTCTCGAAGCTAGTTTATGCGGCTTCCGAGGCTTTAGCGGGCGATGTTGCGGCGCTTGAGGCTTCTTCAGTTTGCTGGCTCCATAGCCGCTTTGTAACAGGGCATCAGTCATCGGGCAAAGAAGATGTGCAGTCATGGGTTGCTTTGATACCAGATGACTTGCCCATGAATCGAGATCCGACCCTCTATGCAGAACCAAGCCATTTCAACTTATCGATCGAACCAGCCTCTCTGTCCAAGCAAGCCATCAATAGTGACCGGTCCACATGTACCCAGTCCAAATCTCGAATCATTTCTTCTTCCTCAGCAGACCCGTTTCTTCTTCCTCGGGAGACCTGTTTGCACCATCGATTCACTCTAAAGGCTCACCTCCCCTGCTGGCAGCGGAACAAGGGCCTCATAGCTCACCTGTCAGGCTGTTGCTTCCTCACCACGAGGACCTATATGATTCTACTTCCATCAAGGATCCAGACTCTGCAGAGCTCCAGACCGATTCTGCTCTCCAACACCTCGATGAGCTCTACTCTCCTTCGGCAGTCACCTTCTTCACCAACATGAGCACTCCCCCTCAAGTTTGTTCTGCTTTGATGAATGTCCTTTGCCCTGCTCACAAAGTTCCTCCTACTTCCGATGCTGTAGGGAAAGAGCTTATCATCTTTATTGGTAACCCGTGTCCCCTTTCATCCATCTCCACTCCCAATTCTATGGAAGAATGGTCAAATGACCTCATTAGATACATCGGCTCTCTGGTGGGTATTTCTTATGATGGCCGTGAAGACTCTATGAGATCTTTCCTTAAAAAATCCAGAAGATATATGAATCTTCAATTATCGACCAGAAAGAGAGGACAAGGGAAAGGCATTAGGATTGGAAAAAGAGAAGTTTCATTCCTTCAGGGCAACCTCTTGGAGGAAGGGGACAGATCTTCTAAATTACCCAATGGGGGGGATTTCGCTCAATCATAATGATCACTCTCACATGGAATACCAGAGGCCTCAATGGGTCCTCCAAAATAAGAGTAGTTCAAGACCTTATTCTCCACTACAAAGTTGATATCCTCTGCCTACAAGAAACCAAAATGGAAGCTTGCAATGATCTCTTCATCTCTTCATTAAGTAAAGAGTGATAGAAGAAATGGATCGCTAAACCTTCTAATGGCTCTAGAGGAGGCATAATCCTTCTTTGGAATGAAGACCTTCTCCTCTGTTCAGATTACAAAATTCTGCAGTTCTCTATTTTTGCCACTTTCACAAACAAGATGGACAGATTTACCTGGCTCTTCATGGGAGTTTATGGCCCAATGCTGCCTCTCTTAAGCAAGTCTTCTTTCAAGAGCTTGATTCTATCTCAACGAATCTTCAACTCCCATGGTGCATTTCAGGTGATCTCAACGCTGTCAGATTTCCACATGACTGATTAAACCATTCAAAATGGGAACCGGAAATGGATTATTTTGGCAACTGGATTAATTCTAATGGACTTATTGAGCTTAACACCCCTGGTCTTCATTTCACTTGGTCTTTTTCAGACTTCAGAGTCCTCCATCCTTAACTAGGCTGGATCAGATCTTCATTAACACTTCATGGCAATCTAGTTTCTCACAGGCTGACGTCAGAGGTCTTCCCAAGGAGGTCTCAGACCACATTCCTATTCTTCTATCCACCTCCCCCTCTTGTTATCTACAACAATCTTCAGATTTGAACTCACATGGCTCAGACATGAAGGATTCACTCAGCTGGTCACTAACTGGTGGAATGAAGGGCCATCAAATACAAACGCCTCTCTGAACTTATCCCTTCAGCTCAAATATGTCAGAAATCAGATGAAAAAATGGAGTAAGAGACCTATGGCCAAGCGGCAGCCATAAGACAAGACCTCTTGATGAGAATTCAACAATATGACCTGAAGCATGATAATAACAGCCTGGATTCTCATGAAAGACAAGACTGGGGTAGGTTTAAAAAAACGAGTACAATGAATGGTTGCTTACGGAGGAAATCAAATGGAGACAAAGATCTACTGAGATTTGATTAGAACAGGGTGACAAAACACCAAATTTTTCACACAGCAGCCAGCATCAAGAAAAGGAAGACTTCTATCAACTCCATCAGGGTGGGAGAAGAAATACTCAAGGATGAAGCCAATATTGGCATTGTCTCCTATGCACAAACTATTTTCTGAAGACAATTTTCATAGGCCCTCTTTTGCAGAAAATTATTTCTCCACCTTGACCCAATAGGAAGCTGATAGTTTAATAAGAACTATTGAAGAAGATGAAGTCAAGGCAGCCATTTTCGATATGAAAGCTGAAAAGTCTCCTGATCCGGATGGTCTTTCCATGGGTTTCTACTATGGGATGTCATTAAATCTGACCTCATGAAAGCCATCAGACATTTTGCATCTAACCCACCAATGATATCCAAGTTCAACACAACTCACATTGTGCTCATTCCGAACAAAGAAAATGCTGAAAACATTATGGATTATAGGCCCATCAGCCTATTAAACAGCTCCTACAAAATCTTTGCTAAGGTCTTGGCTACTAGGCCCAAGGTAGTCATCGGGAAAACTCATCGACGCCAACCAATCAACTTTTATTCTAGGTAGATTTATTCTTGACAATTTCATGGCTGCTTCCGATACCATTCATGACTTGAAGACACAAAAAGGACTTCATTGTCTTGAAACTTAATTTTGAGAAAGCCTTTGACAGGGTCAATTGCCATTTTCTTTTATCCATTTTGAGATTGATGGGATTCAATAGTAGTTGGATTAGTTGGAATTGGCACTGCATTTCTACTGCCAGATTTCTGTTCTCATAAATGGAGAACCATGTGGCTTCTTCCAAAGCTCCAGAGGTCTTAGACAGGGGAATCCCCTCCCCCCTCTTTTATTCCTATTGGTTGGCCAGGTTTTCAGCATGTTATGGCATAGAGCTATCTCTGTGGGTCTTATCAAGGGGGTCTCTATTGGGAGAAGCAATATTTTAATGTCACATTTACAATACACTGATGATACCCTGATTTTTCTCTCCAATGGATATTGCCTCTATCAAGAACATCAAGATCCTGGAGGATGTCACAGGTTTCAAAATTAATTTCTCGAAATTGGAATTATCAGGTCACTACAGTGCAAATGGCTGCTCATCTTCTATCACTGAGGTGGAAAACATTCTCTGCAAATGGAAGGCTTTCCCTATCAAATACCTTGGGCTTCCTTTATCTATATATTCCCTCAAGCATTCGGATTGAAGCATCATTCTCAAGATGTTTGATTCCAAGGTGAATGGCTGGAAATCCAACTTATTGTCTCATGGAGGCAGGTTAATCTTATCCAAGTCTGTTTTGTCATCTTTACCTATTTACTATTTGTCTATATTCAAAATGCCATCATCCATTATCAAGAAAGTAGAAGCCATCAGGCGTACATTCTTCTGGAAAGGTAAAAGTCTGCCTCCCAAAACTTTCATTCCTATTAACTGGAATATGGTCTGCAGATCCAAGGAAGAAGGGAGGTGCAGGCCTTGTTCCTATTAATTGCATCAACACTGCACTTCTGACAAAATGGTTATGGCTCCTAGGTGAGGATGGGGATGCCCTATGGAAATCCATTGTTACCCATAAATACCTGCAAGGTGCTCAGATCTGGAAGCTCTCGTCACCTAGAAGGGATAAGCTTTATGGAGAGCCATTTTTAACTGTTGATATTATCAATGCTGCCTCATCCTTCTATGTGGGGAATGGCTCTCATTTTAAATTCTGGACGGATGCTTGGCTTCATAATAACACCCTTGCTAAGTTGCTATGCAGTATCCCAGGTTATTCTCCCTTTCCACGGACAGAGACAAATCAGTTTTCGATGTCTTCTTTGGCACATCATCTCAAGGATGGGAACTCAATTTCAGAAGGAACTTTAATGATGCGGAATTTCATGAATTTCTGGATCTTAGCTCTCGGCTCCAATCTCTAGAAATTTCCCCTGATGATCCTGACAAAAGATTTTGGAAAAGGGAATCGAATGGGAAGTTTACAGTCAAATCCACTAGAAGATATCTTAATTTTGGTGGCTGTTCTGTGCCATGGGCTAGCCTAGTTTGGAAGTGTGAGTGGCCCTCTAAAATCCAAATCTTCATGTGGAAACTTATTCAGAACAGGCTTCCTATGCCTTCAAGACTAAGAAGACTTAACATCAATTCCAAGGACATCTGCCTTTTCTGTGGGCTTTTTCCTGAAACTACAGACCATATGTTCCTCAAACGTGGTATTATTTCTACTGTATGGATAACCTTACTCAGATGTTTGTAACTCACTTGATCTCAACCATCATTCATATCCTCTTTACTTTCCATTTGGGCAGACCTCTCTCCTGACAACTCAGATAAGGTTACTTGGAATATGCTGCTTGGGCCTTTCTCTGGGCTGTTTGGAAGGAAAGGAACTCTAGATGCTTCTCGAAGGAGTTCTCCGCTCCACTTCTTATCATTCAACACTCCATAAACCTGACCAACAACTGGAGACTAGGCTTCCACAAGCCTTTGTGTTCAGAGTGTTCCATTATTTCATCAATATCGCTTTGGAATAAGTACACAGGCTATCTAAGTCTTTTGAGTTTCCTCTGCTTTTAGTTTGTTTACTTGCCTTATAACCATCATTTGTAACCTTTCATTATTCTCTTTTAATATAATTGTGGCTTTGCCACCTTCCAAAAATCTTGCATTTCACAAACTTCCATATGGTGATTTTATTTCCAAGACATCCACAGTCCTAGAAACAGTAACATGAAAGAATGCTGCTAAAATAGATCCAAGCAAGAAATCTGGGAACACGCGGTCAGGTCCATTTTGGACCAGCTCATGCAAATTCCGATGTGGAGTATATGTTCCGAAAGTTAAGTTGATGGCCAGTGTTTGATGAAACTCTGATGAGTTCCAGTTTACGGAGTATAGATGACAAATGGTCATCGTTTTCATAATACCATACTCAACCGACCATGACCTTCATGAGAATTCAGTGTATTCCGTGTGCACCAATTACATATCACACACTCTTACCAGTTGTGTTCCTGGCATATCAGCTACATTTCAAGTCCGTGAATAAAATAGTTGATATGTGTGGATGGTAAGAAATGAGTTCAAGTGGTAACCATAATCATAATTCTCCAAATTTCATATCATTGTAAATGCTCTAAGTACCTGTAGATGATAAAACAGCAAAATTAATGGATAATAATTTATAGCCACTTGCATAATCTGACAACAGCATAATAAACAGAAATAGAAGGGATACTCTGTTGTGGCCTTGCAGGTCTAATTGTCCACAGACGATTATCCAATGTTATGTTATAAGCACAAAGATGAATGTTGGTTCAGATCAAAGGGCTCAGGTACACTGCAAGTCTCAGAAAAAATGGCATACAAAAAGCTGTAATCCACAACTGTTTATAACACATCGGAATGTAGATTTTCATATTTCCTCAAAATTCCAAGGAATGGTTCTAATCTCTGAACAACAATTTGCCTACTGTTCAGAGTTTGGCTGTTGTAGGAACATAAATCACACAGCTTGGAAGATTGTTGTGGAAGTAAACAGAGAGATGAAGAAGGCTGTTGAAAGTTACATTACTAGTGTCTGGATCCTTAAGTTGATGCAATTTTTAGTTCAGGTACTCTGATGAATAAGTCACCTGGGTAGCATGAACCCACATCGCATCACAATGAATTGTTGAGTTATTTGGATGGACAATCAATTCTCAGAAATATCAGATGCCACAAGCAGTAGAATCATTCAATCACTTCTCACTCTGGAATCATTTGTAATCTTTTAAGAAATATGTTCCCACCCCAAAAAAAGCTGTAGTCTTTTAAGAAATATGCTCCTACCATTAAAAGGCTGGGTGGTTCATCTAGACATATTTGAATAGAATTTGGAGAACTAGTTTGTCTGATTGAGTCCATTGGTTTGTGTACGTCTAATTAGAAATTATCAGAGACCTGACAGTCTAGTTACCAGATAGCCTGGGTGTCTTTGCTGCATTCGTGGCTTTTTGTTCCTGCCGATGATGTTTACTTATGTCTTTGGAGAGCATTCAACTTAATGGAGGAGCCTACAGAAATTTGAAGCTACTCCCACTCTCAGATTATTAACTTGTGGGAAATTCAAAGGGAAAAATGGGAGAATGCTTTTCATGACAGAGACATTTCTGCATAATGTTTCTTGTTGTGTTTCAGCCTAGGGGATACTAAAAAGGGTACTGCATCTCTTAAAGATATGGAGAGGGGACCTGAATTTTGTTTCCTTTTTTGTTATCTAAATCTGATGCTTCAATGTTGTTTTTTTATCATAGTTTATTCTTTTCCACCTTTTATTTTCTTGTCATTTATCTAGATGGAATATCAAAATGCCATTTGATAAACTCTAACCTAATGTTTCGATGTTTTTCTGATCATAGTTTGTTCTTTTACACCTTTTGTTTTCTTGTCATTTATCCAGATAGAATATCAAAATGCCATTTGATGAACTTCTTTGTATGATTAAATATTTTTTATAGTAAATTAATTTAGTTAAAGACTATTTAGCATGATTTATCCATACACACGTACAAATAAGGCTAAAATGGTTTCTGCATTGATGACACTAAGTATAAGAGTAATGCTTGCTGCAATGCCCCGGGTGTTGCAAATCCATGTGGATTGCAATGCCTAGGGTGCAGCCATCCGATCACATTGCAAGTATGCACTTTGAATGGATTTATGATAAGGCGGCAATGGTTTGCTCCTCAGAAGCAAGGTCTGATAATCTAGGTGCCTAATTCATGCAGGTAGGAACCAAGATCTCCAGAATTGGATTGGTGGGGTGATCTGATTCGATTTTGCCGAATCCACTCCAATTCCGCCTCCTAAGCTTTGGGCAGAAGAAGCTGAATCATGCACGATCGGGTCATCCAATCAAGGATTGGCCAATCCTGGACCCCCGACATGAAGCCTCCCCAGATAAGCATTGTTGTTGACACTGCCGATGCCACCTCTTCCTCTCCTGCCACAACTGCACATGATTAGGGATGGGGAGGGTTGTCAGGGATAAAATAGGGTTGGTAAAATTGTATAGAAATCCTCACTGAATCATCAATATACATACATACATACATACATACACATATATATATATACGCATATATATACATACATACATATATATATACATATATATACATACATATATATATATATATATATATATATATATATATATATATATATATATATATATATATATATATATATATATATATATTAAAAACTAAAAAAATAAAAATATACTTTGAACCATCGAGACTGGGTTGGATCAGATCAGGCTTGGTCGATCTGACCGGCTTAGAGCTGGCTGATCCCTGATTCTACCTTCCTTATTTGGAACCAGTCTATTCTGAACTAAATTGGCCGATTCTTTTAACACTAATGGCAATAGTCTAACTCCTCAGAGGCAGGGTCTGCTGATTTAGGGGTTGAATCCATAGAATGCAATTAGAATCAGCTGTTTTTTATCCGAGTTGCCCAATGTAGGCTGGAATTGGCAAATAGCGCTGAAATATGTTCCATTCTTTATCCAAAAGGAAGACCAGCCTTGGGATGGGGTGTTGGGGGTGATGACCAGCTGATTTAGAAATCCTCCACCGACATATTATGGATTCTTATGCAATTCCACTTCCATGGATGAATAATTCTCTCAGCACTATTCTCAACTCCTACTACTGCTTTGGCTCCCATAATATTTCAACAGTAGACCGGATATATCAGCTCATCCTCCCATCTCATTTCAGCCTCATTCCCACTCCACATATTCAAGATTTTAACCCCCCAACATCATCATTACCACAATTCATGGCACAAATGGGCTTGTTCTTTATAGCATACTGTGTTTAGAATGACATTGGCCCCAAGTTATCGCCAAGGAAAGTAAGATCTAGGATAAAAAATAGATAGCCTGGCCCTGGGTCAATCAGATTGGCCAATCTTGATCCAATCTGGCCTGATTCGAACTGATCTGGAGGGATCTTAGTATGTTTTCATTTTAAATTTTCATATGCATTTATGTATGCATATGATTCTATGAGGACTTTTATGAAAGCTTTACGAAACCTATTTAACCACAACTGTTTCCCACAGTCATTGCACATAGCTCCAGTCCTGATCCTAATCACATACAGCTCCGTGGAAGAAGTAGAAAAAGATTTTTAATATGTATTTACAATATGTGATTCTATGAGGATATTTATGAACAATTTACCAAGCCCATTTAACAGCAACCATTTCTCAACCTAATCACACCTTGTTGCAGTTCCCAACCCTAATCACAAGTAGAAGAATTTAATACATGTTTATGTATGTACGTGATTCTACATGGACTTTCATGAAAAGTTTACCAGGCCCATTACCACAACCATTTCCCACTCATGCATAGCTGCAGTTCCTGAACCTAATCACACATAGCTCTGGTGGTGGGAGGAGGAAGAGGAGGGCCACCGACGGCATCAGTATCAGCATTGCATGGCAGTGAGGACAGTGGCGTCCTGTGGTGGTGATGGCAGTGGCCTGGCGACGCCTCTTCTTTTTCTTCTCATCATGGTTGGGGAGGCTTGAGAGTTAAGGTGAGATCTTGGCTTTTTGCAAGGGGCAGGCAGCATCGGTCAATCTTGGCCGACTTGCTCTGATGCAGCCAGATCCTGCCCATTTTGTCCTCATCCAGCCAAGAATTGGGAGCGAAATTGGATAAAACCCAATCAAACAGTCCAGGCTTATTCGATACACACCTTGGTTATCACACTAGTAAGAGGCTTACCGAACAATGTGGTGAATGACGTTGGGGAAGGAGTAATGATAAAGTTCAGTCCCAGATACAATCCCATGGCTAAAATGACTGTTACCATTGCATAAGCTGGAATTGCCAATGCCCAATACCTGAAAGAAAAAGACAAAAAAAAGTCACATGAAAATTAGACGAAGAACAATTTTGAATGCAAAACAATGACTAAATATTGGACAACTACACTGAAGCAAATATTCTCACATTATGGTTGGCATAAGGATGAACTCGTCGAGAGGTATGACTATTTTGCCTTTTCCCTTTGTCTAACCATCACAAATAGGTAGAAATTTTATATTGTTTTGTTCACCTTTTCTTGAAGATGATAAAAGCTGGATCGACATAATAGTAAGAAAAGAAATAAAACATAGAAATATGCAATTTTGCTTTCCTCGGCTCCTGTTTTATATATTTCAGATTTCACTGCTAGCAAACAGATCTAGAAACATGGTGATCCCTATGTTATCAAAGGCGAAATGCTTGCTTTTTTAATTATGTGGTGATGCTTTTTCTTATTCTTAATTGTTCCAAAGTGGCTAATGCCCCATTTTAACAATGTCCAGTACCCCTTTTCTCTTGGATGCTGCCACATTTTTTCTTACTTCTGATGATTCCTAAGACCATCACTACTTATGTAAGTGTTTTATACAAAGTGGTAATTACATGTTAGACATGATCAATGCTTCTTAAAGTCTTACAAATGATTATCTTAGATGTTTCCTTTATTTTCCTTGTATTACCATTTTCTTCCTTCCTAGTGATTTATGAGAGAGCACATTGACTCAAATGTCTAGGCAATCGCCTAGGCATTTGAGGCTGAGGTGAAACCCTGGTCGCTTTACTCACCTCTCGCCTCTAACTACATAGGGTGATCCATGTTTTGATAACGATCCAGCTCCTCTATCAGGGATGCCCCACAGACATCATCAAGACCCTGACCTTTTGGACACTCCTAGTTGCACAAATGAACAGCAACACATGGGTGCATGTCTGAACATCCATCTAGAATAACATTGACATGCTGTCCCTAAAACATTTCGAACAAAATTTGCACTACTGACTTGTAATCCGTCTTACAAAACAAGAATAAGCATGCATTTCCAACCACATAAACAAGTCCTAGATATGTAAACTACTTGATAGGAGTAGTACAAGTAAAAATCATGCACATTTTTCAGTTTGCACGCTTCAGGCAATTCCACGAGTTGCCTGCTTACACACAGTGCAAGAATTAGGCCACCTTTCACATCATAATGATAGCTTGCCAGTCTCACAGCTTAAGAATGGGAATTATATGAAAAAGAAAAGAGCCTTTCATCTTCTTCTTTTTTTGTAATGGCATAATGAAAAACCCCACTCCATAATTAAAAAAAGGAAAATCATAAGCCATGAGATAAACAAGCAAAATCATGTTTGACAAGTGTAATATTCCTTTAAGAAACCACAAGAGAAAAATGCAGAAAACAAAATGGGGCTTTTCGCAGACTCACTTGCTGGGATAGTAGGTGATGCCCAGAGTGTGAAGCCAAGGCTCTGGGGTGTACGCCCACACCAAAAAGACAGCTGCATTGATTTTTTATTTTTTATTTGAGGGAGGAGGTGAGATCATGGTTCAAAAGACAAAAAGAAGAAGAAGAAAAGGAATCCCCTTCAGACTCAGATAGTAATACCCGTGAAGATAACAGTGGAGATGGCTCCCACAAAGCCGTAGACCTCAGAGGGCTTGGGGCCATATTCCCCGGTTGTTGTCTTCTTCGCCCTCCTCTCTCCCCTCTTCAGCAGGCTCAGTGTCCGCCTGGGGCTGTTCACGGTGAAGGATGAGGATGGCAAGTCATCCATCTTCCCTTCTCCTATCCTCTCCCTCACCTTGCCTGTCTCTAACCCAAAATCAGAAATGTTAGTTATATACTTGTAGATCAAAATTTTATGATAATTATAATAAGGGGTTTTAGCAAATAACACCCTATGTTCTCAAGTACATGCAAACAAAACACTAATTGTAAGAAGAAATTCTCTATGATTTACACTTGTGGATGGAACATCAAATAAAAAATGTTTCATAACAAACTAGCTCTAAGAATATGCACTTCACACATGTTAAATTTTAAATATGAGTAACTAATAAGTAATAAAATTTATAGTAAAATTATATGGGGAATATGGGAATATGACAAGAACAAAGGAGGCCAGAAATTACGATATGGAAACACTAACACCTGCTGTCATGTTTCTCTAGTTATGGAGGGGTAATATTCTAGAAAATGCACCAAAAGACATTCAAAGCAAACATATCCATAAGAAAGAAGCCGGGAAACCTTTTTTCAACTATCTAATGTGAAGCCTGTACCAATAAACGCACAACTTTCTGATGTTGAATATTGCTCGCAAGATGCATCATATAAGGACGTAATTTTCTAGCATCATCTAAGCTCCATCTCAAATATTTATTAGTCATTAGAAAATGCTCTGCCCATGTGATAGGAAGCAAGTTTTAAAAAACCGGCTTGCGAACCAGAACCGGCAGGGTGCTGGTTCCAATCCTGGCTCCAGTTCTGGTTCCCATTCTCAGGCCAGTTCAAGCCTGAACCGGTCAATTCTCACCTATGATATTAAGTATAAAAAATAAGACAGTAAATGAGAAATAACTATTAAAAATTTTCAGGCCAGTTCAAAGTTTTCAGTTTATTAATGGTCGGTTTAAGCCTTGTTCAGGAGGATTCAGACCCTTTTCAGGTCAATTTAAGATTATTTTTAAAAAGTAATTTGTATTTTTATATTAATTATCAAACCGGCCAGTTCATCCTTGGAACCAGCAGAACCAGACTGGGTCAGGCCGGTTTTAATCCAGTTCACCCGGTTCTGGGATGAACCAGCCAGTTTTTTAGACCACGATAGGAAGAATGAAATATAACAGCTAGCTGTAGATGGCATTTGGTCCTTATCTGATCGAAATATGTGGGCAAGACATTTAGTCAGCTGAATTAATGTTCGACCTATATTTTAACACATAATGATGAACACTAAAAGTCTTGGAGAAAGTGCAAACATGTAAGAGATGTAGAAATGGTCAGAATGATGGTAGATAAAATGAAAGGAAAAATAAACTATGAAACATACATGTGACAAGGATGCAAGTGCGATCAAAGGTAAACTTTGATCGATCCAATACTGATGAGAACAGTATTGAATAGGTATATTGAATGAAGATATTTCTGGATGGATTAATTATAAAAGAAATGATGGAAGATAAAATATGACAGGTACAAGTTTATCTGTCAAATTGCAGATGATGATAGTTGCAGATGATGATAGTTCATCCATTTGAATCGCAAACAAATCCATGTCTGTAAGAGCAAAATTCATTCAAACAAAGGCATATTCTCAACAAGGATGGCAGTACCGGTACCGGTACCGGTATCGGTGGGTACCGGTACCGGTACGTACCAGTCCGGTACCGGCCGGTATCGGCCCGGTACCGGTCGGTACCGGCCCAAAACCAGTCCGGTACCGGTGCCGGCCGATACCGGTACGTACCGGTATCGGCCGGTACTGCCATCCATGATTCTCAACCATGGCCCTGCATAAATGCATCATATCCATTAAAGAAAAGAAAGAAGGAAATGGAAGGCCAGCATAATGAGTTGCAGAGATATGTGGACGCAAGCTTGGACCAGAAGCTAATGGTACCAGAAAACAAGTCAAAGGCAACATTCGCTTTCCTAATGATCAATCAAGGAACAGCCAAGCACTAAAAGGAAGTGCAAAAGGCTAACTATACATGCCATGTACAGCTTTCTGGCCATTTATACTCAAACATGGTGCCATAAAGGGGAAAACACTAATATCAATAGTTCTCTTATTGAACTGCAGGATCATCATCAAAATTGTGCTGAAATAAAATCCTGGGCAAAAGAAAAGAAAGTATAATATAGGCAGCCCAAAATTTGCTCAAGTGCATTAGCTTAATTTATCTTATGAATAAGGAACTTGATTAAGCATGACCAGTCGAAAAGTATTTGTTAGCCCATCATCTGAATCATCATGTTTGGAAGCATCTACAGACTACAGAGATGCACCATTTAATTAAGGGGTCTTTGTAAATAACCCCCTAAAAGATTCTGCACTTGAGGATAACCTCCTGTATGATACATATTTGCATATAACCCCTATAAGAGTTTTTGTAAATGCCCCATAAAAGATATATTCGCGGACAACCCTTTATGGTACATATTTGCATATATCCAACTTAATTATACTATTTTTTTCAGATAACTCCCTAACAGATTCTATATATGCATATAACCCTTTGTATGATGCATATTTGCGTATAAATCCTTAATTATGGTGTTTGTTTTGAATTTAATTTAATGCAACATTTCTTTGAGAAATGGCCTAATGGTTATGATTATTATCACATCCATACATTTATAGAATTTCTAACTAAAAAGCAAAACATGTTGTTTAAAAGGTGCTTGTATTTAAATGAGGGTATTATTGATATTCTCGTTAAATGGCCCTTGCATATTATATGCAAGGTAACAGTATTTAACCTAGATTAAATTCAAAATAGACACCATAGTTAAGGGAGTTATATTAAATATGTATATATAAGGAGTTATCCACAAATATGGAATTTGTTAGGTCATTATTTGCAAAAACTCCCTATAGTCAAGGGGGCTATATGCAAATACATATCATACAAGGGGTTATTACAAACAGAAAATCTTTTAGGGGTTATTTGCAAAAACTCTTATAGTTAAGGGACTTGTATGCAAATATCATCATAAAGGGGGTTATCTGCAAATACAGAATCCTACATTGGGTTATTTGTATTATATTTGCTTGGAATGCAGATATCTTAGTCCAGGTTTGCTTTGAAGAAGGGAGAGACTGAAGTTTTCAATCAAACCTTTTTGGTGTTTGTTACCTAAGAAGGAAGAGGCTTTTAAGTTGAATGATTTCAAATCCATCAGTTTCATAAATGGGACTCGTAAAATTTTTGCAAAGGTGTTGATCAAAGGACTTGCAAAAGTTTTACTATGTTTACTTCACGAGTATCAGACTGGTTTTATCTATGTAAGACGATTAAAGGATGCTGTGTTGTTAGCGCATCGAGCTTTTTCTCACTTAAGAAAAGTAGAAAGCAAGGAGTAACTTGCAAAATAGATTTCCATAAAGCTTATGATTCTGTATCTTGGAGTTGTTTATGTAATATAATGAAGGCTGAACAATTCCCGGGTCAATGGATAGGGATTCTGAAAAACTACATTAGGTCAGCTAATTTTTGTACCCTCTTAATGGCAGTGTTTGGTTATTTCCAAAGTTCTAGCAGGCTTCAGCAAGGAGATCCTTTATCTCCATTGTTATTTGTCATTGTTGCTGATGTGCTGATGGCTGCAAGGAATAAAATCTGTTGAGGAGAACTTTCCTGTTTTGGGGACTCGGTATTTTTTCCCCCCCTTTTGCACAGTCTGTCATTTTAATGAAATGTGACTTTTGTCACCTTCAAAAAAAAAAGGCTGGCTGCAAGGGGTTCAGATTATGAAGACTTCCACTATAGAAAGCTTCTTGCTCATGAATGGAAATCTTTAATACAAAGAATGTAGAAGAAATTATCAGTTAAGGAATGGAAGACAAGAAATTTATCCCGGGACGAAGGATTAGTATGATAAATTCAGTTCTTTCAAGCATGCCCATGCATTATTTATTGGTATTTCTAGTGCCATAGAACATTAGAAAGAAAATTGATGCCCTCCACAGGAATTTCTTTAGGGAGGGAAAGAAAAGGTATTGCACTTAGTCAGCAGACCTTGTAAATATGGAGGACTGGTCTATATTTTAATTTTTTATGAACCTGAGCCCTGTTAGGAGATGGCTATGGAAGTTAATGCTGGAAAATGAGCTTTCATTGAAGCAGGTCATCAGACAGAAATGTTACTACTCTTCCCACACTTGCTTTATACAAGCAGGAAATCAAAATCTAATGAGTCCAGTTTGGAAAGGAATTCTGTCAACTAGTAGATGGATTAACCAGTGTATCTCATGTTATCAAAGGTCGTCAAGGCAATCCCCTAGCAACGAGGCAAGGCGAGGCGATGACAAGCTGCCTCGTGTTGGCCTTCATCGCCTAGGCTATTGCCGGAATCGCCTCAAATGTGAAGGTATTCGCCTCCGCATGCCTCCATCGCCTTCTTCACCCTAGAGCACCTCGCTGGCAGGTTTGGTCTGTTGGCCCGATGGAATTCTAGGTCGGATCGGGTCCTAGGATCGGGACCCGCCGATCCCGATCCGATCCAATCTAGATCGGCCGGATCGGCCAATCCTAATGAAACTAGCCGGTCTGGATCGACCCCATTAAATAATTAAAAAAAATCAAAAAAATCAGAAAAATAGGAAAAAAATCAGAAAAAAAATGTATACATATAATTTAATGAATGTACAATAAAAATGAATGCAATTCATGCACATCCATAAAAAATAAACATTAAAGATAAATAACTCGTTAATAATTATTGTTGTGCACTAATTAAAAAAGACATTATGAAGTATTTTACATGAAATTAATAAAAAATACCTTAGAAAGATCACAATTATGATCCTTCATCATCCAACTCATAAGTTTGAGCTGGGGGCAATAATCTGCCGACATATATGTTGGATATCTATAGCCAAACAAGGAGCTAGCGAGATCTTTGAATCTCCTTTGAATACCTCGAGGTGTGTAAGCTTGTTGGCTTGAACTTTCCCCTGATTGTGCTGGAGGGACATAAATGCCATATTGGATAGGTGAAGGTCCAGAGTATCCTTCAATAGCGTTGTCGATGTCTGAATACGACAGTGTAGGGGGGTGAAAAATGAGCGAATAAGAAGATGCATGTTCCCATAGGGGCCAATCATATCATACATGTCTTTGTTGGCCTTTAAATCCCCCATGTTGTCCTCGTCTTCGGCCTTGAGTTCCTTCAGAATGATCCGGAGGTACGGAGTAATTTCGTATCCTGAGTAACTACTCCAAAGTCTAGAACCTCCTGATAGTCCAGCAGCAGCAACAACACCATCACCATCACCATCTTCATCATCATCATCATCATCATCATCCTGAGTGGAGTCATCACTCCCCACTTGACTTGTTTTCCCTAGTTACCTTCTTCTACATCTGTAGGTTTGTCTCTCTACCTCGTACATGTTGGCCAAGTGAGATGGTAAAACTGGGGTGTCCTCAAGTGTCTCTCCAGCCTGCTGAACTCTAACTATGTCTCCCCCTTGTTCTTCTTCCGATGGGTCCACTTATTGTTTAGACTTTTCTTTTGATTGTTTTTTCTTTTTGCTGCTAGATGATTGCAATGAAGGTCTCGCTGGTTCTTTATCCTTTCTTCTATGTGGATTCACTTGAGTAACTGATCTCTTGAGTGCTGACTGAGAGGCAGAAATTCTAGCAGTATCTGATAGTGTGGCTGACTTTCGACGCCTCTGAAGAACATGTGCACCTCCTTTGTTTGTTGTCTGAAATTCAATATCTCGAACAACTACTCCATCTAATTCACTTCTTGCCCAACTCCGATCATGAGGATCAAACTCAGGCTAAGCATCTTTGGTTACTCTGCTCTCCACCCAAGAATGCAATGGGTGTTCTTCATCCAACAATTCATTAATATCAATATGATGTACAGGCTCATCAACTGGTCTGTCAGCAAACTCCATGAATCTCTGTCGTTCAAACCTCCGTCTTTCCTGAATCTGTCTGATCTTTAGGCACATGTTGTAGTGACAGTACAACAACTTCTCCAGCCTAGAAACAACCAATCTATTACGCACCTTCGTGTGAATGAGACTGAATGTATTCCAATTTCTTTCACATTGACTAGAAGAAGTGGTTTGACTTAATACTCTCACTGCAACATACGCCAAAAGATTTGTGGCAACTTGTCTATAATTAATCTGGATCCACCATTCAGCTGTTGCCAAAAAAAAAGAAGACGACGATATTAATAATGAATTGTAGTAATTCATTAAATTGAGTGTTTTGTTATTTATTATGTACTTCACCTAGAATTATCCTCATTACTGCAGTCTTGACGTCCTCATCTTTATAAACGTCAATCTTCAATTTAAATCTCTCCATCTACAAAATAAATACAAATGACATAAGTTAATGATAAAAGACTAGATTTTTATAAACTCCTATTTTGTATGTTACCTTTGCTAAGGCATCTATCGTTTTGTTCGTATTCCTTGCTATTCTAGTAATCACATTAGTTGTGCCTCGAAGGACCTCTCTATCATTATACACGCTCTTACTATACTGATACTTTGGGTTGAAAAAATATCTTGCATTTAAATTAAGGTTCATGAGTTATCAAAATAAATGTCATTAACATTAATTAAATAAAATCAAATAGAAAAGATCAAGAATTAACCAGCAGCATGGAGATCATGATGAAGAGTCGACTCCCATCTATCATCGATGATCCTCCACCATTTTTCAAAAGATGTAGGATTGCTTGTCCTCAAATGCTCTATCAATAACCTCATACAAATATCCCATATCATTTTTGTCATCTCCATCAATCAACCTCAGAACATATACCAGAGGGTCAACCACTTTCAAATAACGAGAAACTTTATCCCAAAAACTTTTCTCCCAAACTAGCATTTGCATTGCCAAGGCAACATCCCTAGCATCAGCCCTCAGTGTCCCTATATGTGCCAGAAAATCGTCAAAGTGGACCAACTGATGTTTGTACTTCATCAGGCTCTCTAAAGAGATGAAGTTGGATGCAAATCTAGTAGGACCAACACAAAGAAGATCATGTCCACCTGTGTGCTCTCTCATCATATGTAGGATCATGTTGTGATTATAAATAATCTCGTGATCATATGAGCATGTTGTACCACCTCAGCAACAAAAGGGTCTTTGCCATTGTCTTCCATCATCAAGTTAATAGAATGTGCTGTACAAGGCACCTAGTACAAATGGTTCATCTTCTACATCAACAATCTACCAGCTGCTTTGTAGCTTGCTTCATTGTCAGTGACTATCTGCACAATATTATCTTCACCAATTTCATCTACCACCTCATCTATTAGTCTGTACAAATAATCAACATTTTTTATTTTGATGGAGGCATCCACAGACTTCAAAAAAATAGTGCCCTCACTGCAATACCTAAGAAAATTAATCATGGATCTCCTTATGGTCTCTATCCAACCATCACACATGATGGTACAACCACGCTCCTTCTACACATTTTTGAAATTGTCGACCCATACCTTCAACTCATTATACTCCTCTTCGAGCCCAACATCATAAATGTAACGAGGTGTGGGGGTTTTTACACTAGGCTTAACATCTGCAACTGCATCCACCATCGTCTAAAAATATGAACTGGATATTGTATGTGATTGGTAAAAACCACTTCACAATTCCTTTCAAGGCATGTTTTGCTGAGGCCTTGACTCCTTCAATGCTTACTTGATTCCAGACTATCTAACAGACCTTGATCTGTATAAAAATTGGTCCATAGGACCACGTGCCACATCTGACGTCCGTCTACAATCCAACACAGTACTAGTAGTCCTGCGAGCAGAAGAGCCTCTAGGAAGAGATCTTCCAGACTGAGAACCGGTAGGCACTGATCCAACTGATGATCATATGCCGTTTCGTCGGTCCTCATCTTCTCTATTTGTCCGCATACTGGCACGAACATCTCTGGTGTACTCTAGATCAAGGTCATCTAGATCCTCATCATTATCATCTAAATTAATCAGCCGTTGAACAGGCAGACTATAATCCCTTCGTCTCTAGTGTCCTGATATCTCATCTTGTAGATCCATGTGTTGTTGAGATGATAAATCTTTCATGACTTTTTTACCCAATATATAAACCCTCATTTCCTTTTTCAAGTTCAGTGGAACTGACTCACATCTGCTGACATCTCCTACTATGCCAGCAATATGATTTTTTAGGTGATACACGCCTCCATCCATCTCCTTTCCACACTAGTAGCATTTGACCCCCCTTTGCCTACTGTCCAGTAGTGTGCAATGCTACCAACTAGAATCAACACCCTGCTGCTCCACAACCTGTTCATGATGTCCTTGCTCTGCTATATTCTTGCATAACATAAAAAGACACAAATAAATTTAAATAGTACTAATCACGCGCAATTAATGCACAAATCTATGCAATCAGATTCTAATAAGTTCAATTGAGTGTTTGGCACACTCGATTAAATCCTAATTACACTAATTATAAAAAAGCTTTAACTTTTAACCCATAATTAGGATTAATTTTAGAAAATTAACGCTAATAACATGCAATTAATGTACAAATCTATGCAATCAAGTTTTAATAAGTTCAATTGAGTGTTTGGCACACTCAATTGAATCTTAATTACACTAATCATACAAAAGCCCCAATTTTTAATCCTTATTTAGGGTTAATTTTACAAAATTAGTACTAATAAGATGCAATTAATGCACAAATCTATACAATCAGATTCTAATAAGTTCAATTGAGTGTTTGGCACACTCAATTGAACCATAATTATACTAATCATACAAAAGTCCTAATTTTTAACCCTTAATTAGGGTTAATTTTAAAAAATTAATGCTAATGACGTACAACTAATGTAAAAATCTATGCAATCAGGTTCTAATAATTTCAACTGAGTGTTTGGCACACTCAATTGAACCCTAATTATACTAATCATCTAAAAGTCTTATTTTTTAATTTTTAATTAAGGTTAATTTTGAAAACTTAGTGCTAATAACGAGCAATTAATCCACAAATCTATACAATTAGATTTTAATAAGTTCAATTGAGTGTTTGGCACACTCAGTTGAACCCTAATTATACTAATCATACAAAAGTCCTAATTTTTAACCCCTAATTAGGGTTAGTTTTGAGGATTTTGTATAATCAACATGCTAATTTTTTTTTTAAGCTAAATATTAATAGATCTATACTACGATACATCATTTCTAATTTTTTGAGAATTTAAAAAAGTTTAAGATCGAAATATACCTTAACTCGGATCGGGATCCGGAAAATAAATCTGACATCGACGGCGGCGGTGACGGCGACAAGTGGGCAGCCATGGCTGCGGGCCGGCTGGCCAGCCGGCGATGACGGGGTGAAAACCCCCTCCTTTCGGTGAAGATCTCAAATAGAGAGAGAGAGAGAGACAGAGCGAGAGAGAGGAGAGAGAAGAGGATGGCGGCGGCGGTGACAGGGCAACAAGTTGGGGGAGAGGGAGGCTGCTGGGGCAGCAAACGGTAGCAGCAACAACATTTACAGCAGAATGTTGCTGCTGCTGCGTCCCGATCCCCCTTTAAGGGGGGATCCCGGATCGGGGATCGGCCAGATCGGTCGACCCTAGGTTATTTTTTTTTAAAATCGGTGGGGGGAACAGTGATTCCCCCCCCCCCCCAAAAAAAAAAAAAAAAAAAAAAAAAGGGATCGGGACTTGCGAATCCGGATCAGGATCGGCCGATCCTGCAATCCATGGTTGGCCCAATCTAATCGGTCCATCAGCTCCGCCCAAAGGCCCATTTGGCCCAAGCCAAAAGGCCCAATAACCATTACATATAAATCCCACCCAACCCACCCCTGATCGACTTTGATTGTGTCCCCCGACCCTGAGCCCCCCTCCACCCCCTCCACGGGACACATCCCTAAGAGACGACAACGTGCACTCCAATCTGCCACTCTAGTCCAGTGAGACGGTAACAAAAGGCTCCAGCGACGTCACATCCGCCAACCAGCACTGGCGAATCCTCCGGCGCCTCCTCCATCAAGTAAGCTCGCGCGCTCTCTCTCTCTCTCTCTCTCTCTCTCTCTCCCAACTTTACACACTCTGTCCCCAGCCCCCAACCCTCACCTCCTCTCTCTATCTCTCTCTACTTCACTCTCTCTATATATATATATCTCTCTCTCTCCACTTCACTCTCTCTCTCTCTTCTCCTATCCTCACTCTCCCCTACCCCCACCCCTCTGAAGTGAAGTTGTAGGGGCTCGGAGTCCTTGAAACTTTTGAAGAAGAGGGCTCGAAGCCCTCTCTTTCTATCTCTCTCCACTTCACTCTCTCTATCTCTCTTGTCTCTCTCTCTCTCTCTCTCAACTGCTCTTTCTCTCTCTCTTTTCCTCTTCTATCACCCTCTCTCTCTCTCTCTCTCTCTCTCTATTACGAGGGTTCGGAGCCCCTATAACTTTTGGATAAAGAGGGTCCGAGGCCATCTCCTCTCTCTATCTCTCTCCACTCTCTCTGTCTATCAGAAGGGCTGGAGGCCCTCTCCTCTCTATGTCCTCTGTCTCTCCCTCACTCTCTCTGTCTATAAGAAGGGTCCGAAGCCCTATCCTCTCTCTGTGTCTAAGTCAGTCTCCCTGTGTCTCACTCTCACTCTCTCTGTCTATTAAGAGGGCCCGAGGCCCTCTCCTCTCTTTATCTCTCTCCCTCTCTCTGTGTCTGTCAAGAGGGCTTGAGACCCTCCCTTCTCTATGTCTCTCTCCCTTTCTCTGTCTGTCAAGAGGGGCCAAGACCCTCCCTCTCTTTGTGTCTCTCTCTCTCTCTTTGTCTCCCTCTGTTTGTCTATCAGGAGGGCCTGAGGCCCTCTCCTCTCTCTCTGTCTCTCTCTCAATCTCTCACCATGAATGGTGGGTTTATTTAGTAGCAAAATGAATTTTCATGAATTTCTTGATTAGATCTTTGATTTGATTAATGTTTATTTCAATTGTCTTGATCTTAAACTTATTTGGTCATATTTGAGTGAAGGAATATATCATTTTGTATGATTTCATTTGTGTTTTTGACATTTTATTTAAATATCTAAATTATTTATGATTTGCTTAAAAAAATGTCATCTCAAATGCCTAGAGCATTGCCTAGGTGTTTGAGGTTGAGGCGACCCCCGTTGCCTCGGTCACCTCACGCCAATGACTACATAGAGTGTATTGGAGGAGAAGTCGACAATGAGTAGGCACTGTCTTGTCATAATAAATGGCTCGGAGATTCTGTACTTAAATCCAGATTTCCATGAACATTTCATCTTGTAACCTTTAAGAGACAAAAGGTGAAGGAGGCCTACCAATCTGAAGGCACAACAATCCAATGGTATCTTACTTTGAGGCGGGGTTTAAAAAATGAAGAAACTGAACATTTTTTGTTACTTGATCAGCTCAAAGAGGTCAAAATCAGTACTTTAGTAAAGGACGGTTAAACGGAGCCAAGGAAAAGGGGGGTTCTCAATTAATTTTTTATAGTTTTTCATGGATGGGCAATTACTAAAATATCATAATTTCAAGGAGGTGTGGAAGGTGGTCTCCACTTAAGGTCAGGGCTTTCATGTGGTTGGTCTTTGAGAAAAGAATTGTTACAAAGGTGTATTGAAAAAAATAGAAACATAGATATGACATAGTGTCTCCCTTTTGTGGGATTGATAATGACAATATAGATCACTTGCTGATTTCTCATCCTTTCAGCAAGAAGTGTGAAATGTTTTTGGAAAAATCCTGCGGTTACAGTTTTCAATCAGTTCAGGACATGTAGTCCTTCTTTAGGACTTAGAGGCTCAAGCTTGGTAAATGCTGCGAAAGCCTATTCTTGCTCCTCATTCCACAAGCAATTTGCAGGAGCATATGGAAAGAGAGAAATGACAGCATTTTTGGGGAAAGTAGATCATACGTGGGGAAGAGTTCTACACAGACGCTCAATGAAGGTAAAAGATCATATCAACGTAAAAACCCAGCAGGTTTTGAGATAGATCATCCACATTAGACAGTCACCTGTAGTCAAGGGGAAGAATAAGAAGATCTACAATACACACTCAAACTCCTAGGAAGCTGCGGTAGTGAAGTACCTAAAACAGAAGAGATCGCTGTTTCATTTCTTATCACAATGCTTTGTTACCTAGTGACCAGGTGTTTGCGAGGGTTTTTTTCTAAAACCTTAGTTCGGGACCTGACCTAGACGCATCTCTCCTATGTCGGATTATTCGGAAATCCATTTTTTGTTTATCTAGAGAATTATAGGTCGGTTTTATATTTTATCGGACTATGAGAGCTTGGGATTAGCCCTCAGGGAATCCGGGACTTCGAATCAAGCGAAGATTCGAGTATATGACCTCTCTCCACTGACCTCGGTCAGTGTTAATTACGCTGAGCGACTGCTCGGCAACCCTTGATTAACCGTCCGTATGATGCCCTTATAACATGCAACACTACTACTACAGGCAGCACATGCATATGAAGATATATTTTAGGTTAAACTCTTGGCCTCACCCAGGTTTAGGATGTGTTTATATGATTTTGGATTGATTCCAAGCTATATGGATTAATTCCAAGTATATTGGATTGACTCAAAGTATTCTGGATTGATTCCAAGTATTTTAGACCCATAAGGATATTTTTGTAATTATGCCAAGTTGGAGGGTATAGGGAGATTATGGTTATTTAAGTGTATGAAATGAGTTTTAATGACTTAGGAAGGTTTCAAAACCTTAGGAGGTATTTTAAAGTTATTTCAAGTGTGTTTGAATTGTAAGGGTATTTTGGTAATTTTGCCCAAATTGGATTTTTAGACTTAAAGTCTATTTTTATATTTTTTCTGAGATTTTTATTTATTTTTATCATATTGAGGGTATTTTGGTAATTTTACCCATCTTATTAGGGTTTGGAGGGTATTTTGGACATATGAGAGATTTTGATGTTTTTAAGAATTTTCTGTGATTTTTACAGATTTTTAACATGTATGAGGGTATTTTTGTAATTTGTATTAAGCTCTAGGGGCATTTTAGTCATTTCAGAATTTTATATATTTTCAGATTTGGGTTCTCTGTTTTTTACTGGTTTTTACTGAATTTTACTGATTTTTTTATCAATTTTACTGATTTTTATTAATTAATTAGGTATATGAAGGATATTTAAGTTATATTTTGGATTTATGTAATTTCCAGATTTTGTTTTCTAATTTTTACTGAGTATTACTGATTTTTACAGAATTTTTTTGATTTTTTTATATTTATTTTATTAATTTTAGATGATTTTATTAATTAATTAAGTATGTGGAGTATTTAAGTCATTTTTAACTTAAGTATATTATTTTATGTCTCAATGTTTCATTATTAAGTTTTAATTATGAGTCTAAGATTAGTTATGTATGGGATGAGGCCAATGATATTTTAGAATATTTAATTATATGTTTTATGTATTTTAATTAGTTATAAAACTAATTATTTTGCATATGAAAATATAGTAACATAGTGTTACTTAAATAGTAGATTCATGAACACATGCACACACATATGCTCAAAGAACAAATAGTAGCATTCATTCATTATTTCGGCATAATCCCGTCTTATAGGACGGTGATTTTACAACATAAATTTGGCAGAACTTCCCCTTAGGAATAAACCTTAGGAAGAGAGCCCTCCAAGAAAATATCTCCTCCAAATCGCAGCAAACCCGGGCAAGAGCACCGGATTTGCTCTTCAAACTGGCAGAGTTTCCCCTAGGAAATTTTGGGCCAAATGGGCATGGGGCTTATCCTTACCCCTTGGGGGGTATTTATAGGCTTCAAAGCCTTAACCGGTGGGGGTACCCACCGGAATGCTTGAGGTGGGGGGTACCCACCGGTTTGGCTTGAGGTGGGGGGTACCCACCGGTTGCCACTTCCTCCTCCCCCTCTCTTTTTTAATTTTTTAATCACATGGGTAAGAGAGTGGGAGAGAGAGCATTAAAAAAAATGAGAGAGAGAGGGGGGAGAATCCGGTGGGCACCCCCCCCACCGGTTCCCAACCGGTGGGGGGGGGTGCCACCGGTTGGCTCCCCTCCACCTGTTTGGGAACCGGTGGGGGGGGTTCTCCTCCCCATCCCCTCCACTTTTTTGCTTTCTTGGGCTCTTTAATGCCCTGGTTTCAGATTTGGGGGGGGTTTGGCCAATGTGAAAAGGGTTTAAACTCCTTAAATCCAGACTTGGCTACATGTGAAAGGGGTTTTTTCAGGATGGGTATTAAATGGGGTTCACATGGGATTCTCAACCCATGTGTGAATGGGGTTAGGATTCCCCATTAACTCCCTCCATCCTAATTAATCCCCCCCCCCTTCTTTGAATTTAATAATGGGAGAGAAGGGAGGGCTGCTCCTCTCCCCCCACCGGTTTCCCTTTTGGAACCGGTGGGGGGGCTTCCCCCTTCTCCCTTTTGCTTTAAAAAAAGGGTTTCAACAAATGCTCCCCACGGGACATGTGCCGGAGGTAAAGACGGCGGTGCATGTCCCGTGCCCCATTCGGCTACAAGAATCATCATTTTGCATGCTTGAGGAATTCTCAAATGCGGCATGCCGGTATTGTCTTGATGAGCTCCCATGTCTCGCTTTATGTATTCGCGGCTATTAGGGAGGGAAGTCAAGCACTGTTTCATATACGCCAGGCGATACATTGCTTTGGCTTGCTATGCATATGCTCCATCTGAGCTTGTCTGGGTCCCAATGACCTTCAATTTTGGTACTTAGACACCTCAAACTATGCCCAGGAAGTCCTGTTTTCATAACTTTTCGACTTTCCGAATATATTTGAAAGTGTCTACCCCTCTGATTATGGGAATCCTCTTGGCCTTCGCGACTTGGAGGTTCTGCGAGAGTTGATGCCGCTTGAATCTTTCGACGTTTACTTGGATTCTAGGAGATCTCTTGGCCTTCACGACATTGAGACTCCTTAAGAACACACAGGCGAGTCGTTTAATTCTTCCGGCCTCTGCTCTATCTTGGGGTATCAGTACCTTATATTGGCGTTTCCAGGAGCTCCGCACGAAGCGTTCTGGACTGGCCTAATATCTGGTTCATAGCAATTTGACTTTGTCCTATGACTTTATTAGGACTTGGTCGATTTTTTTGCTTTTCGAGACTTTTATTGCAACTCTCTGGCGCTGATTTTATTTCTCTATCTTCTTGTAGCTTGCTGTCTTTGTCTTCATGACCCTCATGAGAGTTCCTCCTATGGCAGGGCATGGGGAGGACGATATCACATTCCTGCTACTTGTCGAGTAACTCTTTGCCAAAGCGAGCCGAGACTGAAGCTATCGAGGCAGGCTGTACAGCTCGAGCTGCGGAGACTCCTATGCTCCAACATCAGAAGGATATCGTCCTTTCTGGTACCGCGGACGCCCATATTGCCGCTCCTCGTCAGAATGCAGATGTTCCTGAAGCTCCACTGGAGGGAGAATTCCCATTTCGTGGCGGCCATCGAACATCGCTTCGACTGATATTCTGGAGATGGAGTCGAATTTCTTCAAAAGGATTGAAGTTTTCCATTTGCTGAAGAACTCGAACTATCCCGCATGTTCATCTCAAACTCCGACATTGCTCCAGTGTATCACAAATATTCTCCTGAAGATAAATGCCAAGTTTGAGTGGTACGGTCCATTTATTATATGTCGCATGTATTCTCTCTTTCTCTCTCTCTTTTTTTTTTTTTTTTTTTTTTTTAAACTAATACTAGCGCCTTTTCAGGTTTTCGCCAGCATTAGCCCCCCTCTTATTTTTGCCTGTGCGCCTTTACGGGTTTTCACACAGCGGGGTTACCCGATTTTGCCTAAGGTGCCCTTTCGGGTTTTCACCTTAGCTGGGTATAAGACATTTTTACCCTTAACCGACCCCTTTGAGGATGAGATCGATTAAGTCCGTCGGAGCACCTCATTTTTAAGCTCCTTTCTTCTTCTTCTTTTTTATTTTTTATTTTATTTAAAACTAATACCAGCGCCTTTTCAGGTTTTCACCAGTATTAGCCCCCTCTTATTTTTGCCTGTGCGCCCTTACGGGTTTTCACACAGCGGGGTTACCCGATTTTGCCTAAAGTGCCCTTTCGGGTTTTCACCTTAGCTGGGTATAAGACATTTTTACCCTTAACCGACCCCTTTGAGGACGAGATCGATTAAGTCCGTCGGGGCACCTCGTTTTTTAAGCCCCATTTATTATTATTATTATTATTTTTTTTCGGTAGAGAATTACAGTTTCCCTGAGAACCGCTCAGAAATATATGTAGGGAACTAAGTCTTCCCTGAGAACCGATAAGAAGTATATGTAGGGAACTGAGTCTTCCCTGAGAACCGATAAGAATATATATGTAGGGAATTGAGTCTTCCCTGAGAACCGATAAGAATATATATGTAGGGAACTGAGTCTTCCCTGAGAACCGATAAGAATATATATGTAGGGAACTGAGTCTTCCCTGAGAACCGATAAGAAGTATATGTAGGGAACTGAGTCTTCCCTGAGAACCGATAAGAATATATATGTAGGGAACTGAGTCTTCCCTGAGAACCGATAAGAAGTATATGTAGGGAACTGAGGCCTCCCTGTGAGCCGATAAGAAATATATGTAGGGAATTGAGTCTTCCCTGAGAACCGATAATGATATATATGTAGGGAACTGAGTCTTCCCTGAGAACCGATAAGAAGTATATGTAGGGAATTGAGTATTCCCTGAGAACCGATAATGAATTATATATGTAAGGAACTGAGTCTTCCCTGAGAACCGATAAGAAGTATATGTAGGGAACTGAGGCCTCCCTGTGAGCCGATAAGAAATATATGTAGGGAATTGAGTCTTCCCTGAGAACCGATAATGATATATATGTAGGGAATTGAGTCTTCCCTGAGAACCGATAAGAAATATATATGTAGGGAACTGAGGCCTCCCTGTGAGCCGATAAGAAATATATATGTAGGGAACTAAGGCCTCCCTGTGAGCCGATAAGAAATATATATGTAGTTTTCGAGAAACGGGGGCTTTAGGTAGCCGTGGATTTGGGATACAACGGCTCCCGAAGACCAAGTATTTTGAGACACAATGCCCCTCAGAGGCGAATTTCGGGGTTTAATACCTCCCGTAGGCGAATATGAAATATGAATTTCTAGGATATAATGCCTCATGTAGGCGAATATGAATTTCTAGGATATAAAGCCTCCTGTAGGCGAATATGAATTATGAATTTCCAGGATATAAAGCCTCCTGTAGACGAATATGAATTATGAATTTCCAGGATATAAAGCCTCCTGTAGGCGAATATGAATTTCCAGGATATAAAGCCTCCTGTAGGCGAACATGAGTTTCCAGGATATGAAGCCTCTTGTAGGCGAATATGAAATATGGATTTCCAAGATATAAAGCCTCCCGTAGGCGAATATGGAATATGAATTTCCAGGATATAATGCCTCCCGTAGGCGAATATGGAATATGAATTTCCAGGATATAATGCCTCCCGTAGGCGAACATGGAATATGAATTTCCAGGATATAAAGCCTCCCGTAGGCGAATATGGAATATGAATTTCCAGGATATAATGCCTCCCGTAGGCGAATATGGAATATGAATTTTCAGGATATAATGCCTCCCGTAGGCGAATGTGAAATATGAATTTTCAGGATATAAAGCCTCCCGTAGGCGAATATGAAATATGAATTTCCAGGATATAAAGCCTCCCGTAGGCGAATATGGATTTCCCGGCCATTGAGGCACACCAGTGGGACTAGCGTGTATCATGGTCAATTTTAAGGTATAACATCTCCTTGGAGCGAATTCGACCGCCTACGGCACGCCGATGGGGCTATAGCATATGGGACTATATGGTTATGCCGATGGGACTATGTTATGGGGGAGATTTTAGAATACGACGCCTCCCCAGGGCGAAGGGAATTTTGAACCCTTTAATGGCATGCCAGTGGGACTGGTGTATGCTCAAGGAAGATTCAGGATACATTGCCTCCTCAGGGCGATAGGAAAATTTTCAACCCTTTTAGGACATGCCAGTGGGACTGGCGTATGCCCAGGGAAGACTTTAGGATACAATGCCTCCTTGGGGCAAAAGAATTTTTCAACCCCCTTATGGCATGCCAGTGGGACTGGAGTATGTCAAGGGAAAATTCAGGATATAACGCCTCCTCGGGGCGGTAGTGAGAAATTTCAGGATACAACGCCTCCTCGGGGCAAAGGAACTTTTCAACCCTTTTATGGCATGTCGGTGGGACTAGTTTATGCCAAAGGGAGGTTCAGGAGACAACGCCTCCTCGGGGCGATAAGAAAATTTTCGACCCTTTTATGGCATGCCAGCGGGACTGGCGTATGCCCAGGAAAGACTTTAGGACACAACGTCTTCTCGGGGCAAATATGAAAATTTTCAGGATATAACGCCTCCTTGGGGCAGATTCCGGAGTTTAACGCCCTCCGTAGGCGAATGCCGGAGTTTAACGCCTTCCGTGGGCAAATCTCGGAGTTTAACGCCTTCCGTGGGCGAATCTCGGAGTTTAACGCCTTCCGTAGGCGAATATATGAGTATCAAGTTTTAAAGCCTGTAGTAAGCGAATATAAATTTTAGGATATATCTGCCTTCCAAGTGGACAAAATTCCGGAGTCTAACGCCTTCCGTGGGCGAATATATGAATATCAGGACTCAAAGCCTGTAGTAGGTGAATATAAATTTTGGGATATATCTGCCTCCCAGGTGGACAAAATTCCGAAGTTTAACGCCTTCCGTGGGCGAATATATGAATATCAGGACTCAAAGCCTGTAGTAAGCAAATATAAATTTTGGGATATATTTGCCTCCCAGGTGGACAAAATTCCGAAGTTTAACGCTTTCCGTGGGCGAATTATGAATTCTGCGATTTAATGCCTTTCGTAGGCAAATTCCGGAGTTTAACGCCTTCCGCGGGCGAATGCCGGAATTTAACGCCTTCCGTGGGCGAATGCCGGAGTTTAACGCCTTCCGTGGGCGAATGCCGGAGTTTAACGCCTTCCGTGGGCGAATTCCGGAGTTTAACGCCTTCCGTGGGCGAATGCCGGAGTTTAACGCCTTCCGTGGGCGAATGAAAGAATTTTGCATTGCATGATATTCTTAACGGCAAATATTTTCTTTCGAGGTGAATCACCCACCATTATGTGACATCTTTCGAGAATATGCCTGTGTATTTGCCTTGGGTATAACAGGAACGGGGATCATCCCCTCAGGCTGTATCGAGCAGAAGAGCGAGTTTTCCCACTTCCTTACCGGGTCGGGAGGTCATCGTCATCATCGCCTCGGTCGTAGCCCTTGATGGGACATTATTGTACCGTCAGTGTGGTACCAAGGGTTTATTCGTCATTGGCGACTCTGATATCCTCCCTGGGTAGGGATGTGGAAAAACTCGATCTCTACCCTCAGCAGGCCGAGAGAGTTCTCCCCCCGTCGGGGAACAAATATGCGGCTTTATGAGCCTATGTATTCGCGCACGAACATTATTGGCTTTTCTTGGCGCAAATAACTTTTGCGCGTTGTCCCCCGACGGGTTGCAGGATGATGTGTTTTTTTTTTTTTTTTTTAATTTATAAATATAATACTAACATCGGCGCCCTTACGAGTTTTTACCGAAGCTAGCCCCTTTTATTTTTGCCTGTGCGCCCTTGCGGGTTTTCACACAGCAGGGTTCACCCATTTTTGCCTGAAGCGCCCTTTCGGGTTTTCACCTCAGCTGGGTTTTAGACTTTTTTGCCCTTAATTGGCCCATCATAGGAGCGGGACCAATCAAGTCTGTCGGGGCATCCCATTTTTAAGCCCCAAAGTTCTTTTTTTTTTTTTTTTTTTTTTGCTCATGGATCTGCGAATTACACTCAATGCGTAATCGTATGTGGCTGTGGGGGATTTACCAGGTATTTCCCCATATTTATCTTTCCTTCTTGAATCAGCTTTTCTACTTCATCTTTGAACATAAAGCAACGTTCAATTGGATAGGTGATGAAGCGGTGGTATGGGCAGTAGTTGGGTGCATCTACCCGACGTATTTCTTCTTCCCTTTTTGGCTTGGGCAGAATAATTGCTTTTCTGCTCATACATAACTCGAAGAGTTCTTTGGTCTTTTCCTTTGGAAAGGAGTATAGTCTCTTGAGCCTTTTTGCCAGGGATTCAACATCTTTAAAACTTATCCCTGTTTCTGCACCAGCAACTTGCTTTCCCCGGGAGCTTTGCCTAGCTGCAAAGGTGACCTCGAGAGTATTGTCGTGACTTTCACAACCTTTGCATTTGAGCACCATTCCCTCTCGGTATTGGGCTTCTGGTGGTTCATTTAAGTCTATGATAAGTTTGCCCTTATTCTTTAGAGGACGGCTGCATTTTGGTCCTGGCTCCTCAAAGGAGAAGGGCCTATTGATTCTGTCCATTGACATGACTTCTGTCCATTGTCTTGCAAGACCTTCCATTACTTGAGTGAGTTCATACTGCTGATGAGAGATTTGTCCCAGACCCATTTGAATCCCCTCAAGTGCTGCCATAATAGACCCCTCGAGAGTGGAAATTGCTGGAGTATATGATGGATTTATCTTCTGCTCCAATGGTCCCCTCCTGTTCCCTGCTTTAACTGCCGGCCTGAACCCAAAGGACTTCATGGGCCGACTCCTATAAGGAGTCCATAGTGGCGCTGCCGCACTGGCTGAGCCGGACCGGGCCCATTAGGTACCCCCATCATCACTGGCCCCCTACTAACGGAGTGCCGAGTGAGAGACGGCTCACCGAGAGTGGATCATGTCCCAACAAAAGAGAGTCGGCAAGGGCTCGCCCGCGGACCTGCGGTGGTCAAATCAGAGGGACGGTTGACTTATCCGGCCAGCTAGGATGACTTGCTCAAAGAGAGGATCGAACCCAGCCAGGCCATCCGAGATGATCACCAAGCCACCCGGCCAACAGGGCCAAACCGACACAACCAGAAAATGTTGAAGGCCTAGCAACAATCAGACTGAGCCGAGTCACGTCGGGTCATGCTGGTCGAAGCGTCGCATTTATTGAGGTGGCAAAATTGAGGCGCCCTAATGGCACTAAAAAATTCGAAACTCCTGCCACTGGGGTGCGGGAATCGAGATTGGCGCCATGTGTCGACATCAGGTGGACGCCAGGTGTCTCCTATAAACAGGCCCTCAGGCCTCGCAGGGGCCCTTATTTGCACAAGTGTAGGCGGCGAGAGAAGGGAGAGCAGCGTAGACACAGCAGAGGGTGCCCGAGTGCGTCTTGTCGAGGAGCCCGAGTGTGTCTTTTCGAGGAGCAAGGACCGAGTGAGTCATGAGGTGAGCCTCTGCTTCTGTCCCATCATCTTCTTTTTGATGTCCCTTTCCCCCTCATTCGATTCGAGCAGCTCGTGCTGCTCTTTTTCTGATCCTTCCCAAGCCAACTTGGTCTCTCTCTCTCCCCACTTTAGCCTTGAACCTTTGCTTCCAGGATGATGGATGCTTCCGTCTCGCACCTTCCCTGGTCGGGGACCGTAGAGCTGGCCGACCCGCAACGGGCGGCCCCTACGGGAGCCAGTCAGCCTTTGGCCGAGTCGGCAGTCGATGTGGCTTGCACCTTGTGCTGAGAGCTCATCTAGGAGTTCTAGGGCCACTTGAGCCTCCAGGAGTAGGTCCAACTTTGGAAGCCTCGACTGGCTGAGAGGGCAAACCTGCCTCGGCCAAGCTACTTCGCTATTTATGAGCAGAGCCTTTGAGCCAAGTTCTGCCTTCCCCTTCATCCTCTTGTCCTTGACCTCCTTAATTTTTACGGTCTTGCTCATTTTCAATTCTTTCCAAACTCCTAGAGGACTGTATGCTTTCATCGCCCTTTGCCATCGGCTACATGTGACTCCCTACCTACTCTCCTTCCGTTACATATTTGCCATCAAAAGGAGGCGACAAGTCCCCTTGGTACTATTTTTCCACTTGCTCTGGGGGCAAAATCTTCACCAGAAAGCCGTCGTCCATCCATGCTTGGAAAGAAGGCTTCATGTTCATTGGTATAGAGGAGGGGAAGGAAGCCATTTGGCCGTTCCGAACAACCTAGGGGCCCTGATCCCAAGTTCTACGGACGCTCGCGCCCTTGATGCCAAGGAGCAAGCGAGGGTGCTCCGGATCACCTATTTGGGGAAAACATACGTCATTAAGCTACTCAGGGACACAGCAACAATGGTGCAGTCCAGGGCCTGGCCGGACCTCAAGAACCTACTGGACCAGGCAGCTCCTTACCTCCCCCGTGACCCCTCCGCACAAGTGGTCCCGAAGACCGCAGCGGCCGCAGTGGCGGCACCTCCAGCCAACAAGGTCGTGGACATTGAGAGGCTGTCTGACGAGGCAGCCGTCGCTGCCGACGCCGAGGGTAAGTTAGTCTCGGCATTTAGTCTTCAACTTTACTGACGGTTGTGTGCTTATGTGCCTATTTGGTTGCAGACATGGCTCTCGAGATCGGAAACCTTCTCAGTATGGTTCGGGGGCGGCTCCATAGCGGGCGTCTGCGACGGCTGCCTCCCTTGAAAGTTGAGCCGCTACGGCCGCAGTAAAGGTGCAAATGAAGAGGGTCACCAAAGTCTCGGCTCGTAAGAAAACGAAAAAGTTGAAACCACGGGGACGAGAGAAAGTCCGCCAAGAGAGCCGCCAAAAAGGCGGAGAAGGCAGCCGCTCGGGCCGCTCCACTGAACGGCCCTCCTGTCGGCCACGAGGGCCTGTTCGGGGAAGCCGAGTCAGGTTTGGCCCTTGGCACTTCTATCTCCTTCCCCTTCAAGGCCAAGGCATGGGAGCACATGACCCACGAGTATGGTTATGAGCCATGGCACCCCGATTGGGGTTATATGCCGACGACTCCTTCAAGGACTCGGCCACCTGCGTTAAGCTTATGCAGGGGATGACTCTCCCGATTGTTCAGGATAAGCTCGAGTACATCCCTACTGAGGGGATTGCGGCACAATGCGTGCGCCATGTAGTGTTGATAAGTCTTCACCGCCTTGTTTATTTTGAGTCGGATCAGTCGATCAATCTCACTTGTCCTTCCGCTGCAGTCTACCTCCCTTAGTGCTACCCTCGCCCACCGCTACGCCCATATCAAGGAGCGGCTCGAGGATGTCAACCGGGCGTCTGATCACCTCGCCTCCGCCAAAGTGGGGGCCGTCAAATGCAGCCTCAAGGAGCATGTGGAAGCCCTCTTTGACCTCAATGCCAAGATGGGGAACGAGGTGCTCTGTCAATCAAAACTCCGCAAGAAGGCCAAGGCGGAGAAGGAAGCGGTAGATAAGAGAGCGTCGATTCTCGAAGCCGCCCTGAAGGAGAAGGAAGAGGCCACCCAAAAGGTTAAAGTGGACCTCAAGGCGGCCCTGTCCCTAGAGCAGACGAGGGCGAATAAGGCCGAGGAGGAGGCCAAACGGGCTCGGGAGGAGGCAAAGAACGCAGTCGAGCTCTTCAAGGCTGGCCCTGAGTACAATGAGGCAATGCTCGAGTACGGGGCATAGTCCGTTGAGATGGCCTTCAACTTGGGCCTCGCGCTGGCCTAAAGCCTTATCCCGGCGCGGATCTTACTGGCCTCGAGCTTCTCGACGGGCAGACTGGCGAGGAGCTGCTGGCGTGGTGGAGTGAGCTAAAGGCGGCGGCAGCTCCACCCGTGAACAAGCCCAAGTCGGCAGCATCCGTCAAGGAGATGTTGTCGCCGTCTAGGGAGATGTTGCAGACTGCTCCTCCCCTTCGACCCTAACTATGCCCAGTGCTTCTCTCATCAACTCCGACGGAGGGAACGACGTCAAGACGGTCGAAGCAGGCAACGCGTAGGCGACCGAGGCCTAAGTGGTTTTTTTTTTTTGGTAACCAGCCAACTAGTTTTGGAGGCTGAAGACTGTGTAAGGGCTGAAAGGCTCCAAGTTTATCAATGGAAAGAACTTTTTTGGCACACTCTGAGCCTTCCTTTCTTTTCGTTCTAACTCATTTTTTAGTTTCAAGGACCAGGTTTTATCAATGACTCACTTCCCCTCGTAGGGGAATTGGTTTGCACAACTAAGTTCCACTCTCGGTATGGTTTACACGGATGAGACCGCTCCCGGTAGGTTTACACGGCTAAATATCAGCAAATATAATGATTTGAGACACCAACAAAATTCCATTACTTTGGCCCTGTAGGACAATTTACATTCAACATGTTCTATACATAATACTGCCAAAGCCTCTCCGCATTCCATGTCCGTGGGATGGGTTGCCCCCCGAGTGTCTCAAGATGATACACGCCTCGTCGAACAACTTCCCTCACTTGATATGGTCCTTCCCAGTTCAGAGCCAGCTTTCCCGAAGCTTCAATCGGCCTAGAGGCGCAGGCATCTCATAGCACTAAGTCTCCGGCTTCAAAGCTTCATGGTTTAACCCGAGCATTGTGGTAGCATACCATCTTCTGCTAATACGCCGCAAGTTGGATCTGTGCGAGGTCTCTTCTTTCACCGATGAGGTCCAGCCGCTCCCTCGTCGCCTCATCGTTTGCCTCTGATTGATAAATGAAGACCCAGACACTTGGGAGGCCGATTTCCACAGAGATCATGGCTTCGACTCCATATGCCATACAAAAGGGGGTCTCACCCGTGGCTATCCGACTGGTCGTACGGTAAGCCCAGAGGACGTTGGGTTGCTCATCGGCCCAATTGCCCTTAACTTCACCAAGTCGCACACCTTCAACCCTTGTAGAATGGTTTGATTGGTCACCTCGGCTTGCCCGTTCGTCTACGAATGTGCGACCGAAGTGAATTTGTAGATGATGTCGAACACTTCGTAGTTTTCTTAGAACTGACTGCTGTCAAATTGCTTGTCATTGTCCATTATAATGACTTAGGGAATACTATATCGGCGTATGACTGGCTTTTATAGGAAGCCCCAAGTGTTGCTATGGTGATGGTCGCCAAGGGCTCGACCTCCACCCATTTAGTAAAATAGTCGACGACGACAATTAAAATTTTCCTCTGTCTCGTGCCCGACAAGAAAGGTCCTAGAATGTCAACCCCCATTGGACAAAAGGCCACGAGTCATTAGGGGAGTGAGTGGGACGACAGACTGATGGACGAAGGGACTAAATCGCTGGCACTTGTCGCATTTGCGAATGAAGTCAAAGGTCTCCCGGAGCAACATAGGCCACCAGTAGCCCTGATGCAACAACTTGTGGGCCAAGGCTCGGCCCCCGGCTTGCCCCCCCACAGATGCCTTTGTAGACCTCCCCAAGGGCATAGTAGGCCTCGTCTTCATTTAGCATCGAAGCAGAGGCCGGCCAAATGACCTCTTATGTAACAAACCGTTTAGGAGGACAAAACAAGCCACTCAGAGTCGGACCCACCGAGCCTCTTTCTCATCGGTTGGAAGTTTGCCTTTGAGCAGATAGGTCAACAACAGGACCATCTAAGACGATTCATCTGGCGACCAGACTTGTAGCATTGACTTGGCAATCTCGATGCTGGGCTTCATAGGCTCCTCGACCAATACCGTCTGTTCACGCCATCCCCTGGGGTTAACACTAGGTGAGACAAGGCATCGGCCTGGGCGTTCTCAGACCAGGGTATCCTCATGATAGCAAAATGGTCGAGGCCAGTTGCGGCCTCCTTCACCCAATCAAAGGTATGCGACCATAGTGGCATCTCGAACCTCGTACTTACCAAGGACTTGATTGACGACTAACTATGAGTCGCTGAAGGCGCGCAACCTTTGAGTACCCATGTGCCGTGCGGCGCAAATACCTGACAGAAGAGTTTATACTCAGCCGTTATTTGTGGCAGGAAACCCGAAGCGGAGTGAGTACTCCATCTAACCCCCCTCCAGGGACACCAATATCCATCTAGGTTCACATCCTATAGAACATGTCGAGCTGTCGACATAGAGTTCCTAAGCAGGCTCTACTGAGTCTGGAACGGATGCTAGTTCTTAAGTGGCATGCTTCTGTAAGGACGGTTGGGAGTTAGTTGTGGTTAATTCCCGAATGAAGTCGGCCAGCGCCTGCCCTTTAATGGCCGTCCGTGATGCGTAGGTGACGTGGAACTCGCCCATCTCAATGGCCCACTTAGCCAGTCGTACTGACACTTCCAGCCGGTCAAGACCTACCTTAACGGCCGATTGGGCAAGACCTTTATTGGATGGACGAGGAAATAAAGCCGCAACCTCCTCGCTGAAGCGACGAGTACCAAAGCTAGTTTTTCTAGAGCGAGATACCAGAGTTCGGCACCCTATAGAGATTTGCTGGTGTAGTAGACTGGCTTTTGGCCCCCCCTCCTCGAAGGCGAGGACTAAGCTAATAGCCGACTCAGAGGCAGTAAGCTATAGAAATAGGGTCTCCCCCTGAAGAGGCTTCAAGAGGACTAGGACGTCGGCCAGGTACTCCTTCAACTAGTCAAAAGCCCACTGGTATTCTTCGGTCCACTGGAAGCTCTCGGTCTTCTTCAGCAACTTGAAAAAAGGGAAGCAACGGTCGGCGTCTCGAGACATGAATTGGCTAGGGGCTGCCACCCTTCCGCTTAGTTGTTGAACCTCTCGAATTGTCAGCAGCGGCTTCATGTTGCAAATGGCCTCCACCTTCTCTGGGTTGGCCTCGACGCCATGCCGAGTCACCAGGTAGCTGAGAGATTTTCCCAATGCGACACTAAATGCACACTTGGATGGGTTTAGCTTCATATGGTACCTGTACAAAGTGCCAAACATTTCAGCCAAGTCGGCCAAATAGTCAGTGGCCTACCGACTCTTAACCAACGTGTCATCAACGTATATTTCCGTATTGCACCCCAGCTGCGGCGTGAAGACTTTGTTGACGAGGCGCTGGTAAATAACGCCAGCATTCTTCAATCCGAAAGGCATTCGGGTGTAATAGTAAAGGCCAAGGTCGGTGGTAAAACTTGTCTTGTCCTTGTCGTCTGGGTGTATTCGGATTTGGTGGTAGCCGGAATAGGCGTCTAAGAAGCTGAGTAACTCGTGATCGGACGTGGCGTCCACCATTTAGTCGATCCGAGGAAGGGGAAGCTATCCATGGGGCATGCTTTGTTTAAGTCGGTGAAATCGACGCACATTCTTCACCTCCCATCCTTCTCTAGGACAAGCACTACATTCACCAGCCACTCGGAATGATGAGCTTCCCGAAAGTGGCCAGCATCCAGGGCTTTATACACCTCTGCCTGAATCACCATTTGGCACTCAAGGTTGAAGCTCCATTGCTTATACTTCACCGATGGGCTAGTCGGGTCTACGTGGAGAGGATGGATCGCGACCGCCAGGTCTATGACTGCATGTCGGAGGGAGCCCACGCGAAGATGTCCAAATTCGCCTTCAGGAACTCTGTTAGTTTCTCGGCCTCGTCAGGCAAGAGCCGAGAGTTGATTGACAACCTGCCTTCTCCCCCAGGGATTAGAATATTCACCAATTCCTCCACAAGGGAGGAGGATTCGGCCGTTGACTCGATTCCTAGGGACTCGGAGGTTGCCACCCCTTGGTAGAGAGCATGTAGTAATATCGAGCTGATTCCATATTTCCCCGAGCTTCTCTGACTCCTCCCGTAGTAAAAATTCTCAACTTTTGGTGGTAGGTGGATGGCACCCCCCCTGATATGGCCGATGAGCCGTCGGCCGAAGACAACATGGTAAGTCGACTCTACCTTGACAACTACAAAATCGGTCTCAACAGTTAGTTGCCTAGGGGCCGCCCCAAGGGTGACTGGCAACCTTACGATGCCTTCTACTCGAACGGACACTCCATTAAAATCGTACAATGGACCCTGATGGACTCGAAGTCTGATTCGATCAAACTGAGTTTTATAAATAATCATAAAAAGCACACTGGGTACACTTCTATTGTCAACAAAGATACGACGTACATTATAATTTTTTTATTACAACCCTGACAACTAGGGCATCATCATAGGGCACCTGAACACCTTCCAAGTCAACATCAGAGAAAGTGATAGCTTCATCCAGTGGAGGGTGCTTCGGTGAAGCCTCCATAACATATGCCGCCGCCACCGTACATTTTCGGCTGCATCACCCGTAGCTCTCCTCAGGTCCTCCAGATATCACCATAGTCGACCCGACAGTCGGCTGCTGATGTGTGGCCTCTTCTATAGGGGCCAAGGCCGGAGGCTTCTGCGGCTGCTACCGGGGAGAAGGTAGTTGTTGTTGTTGTTGTTGCTACCTCAATGCATATTAGGGGAGATAGCCTTCCCAGACGAGTCGCTCAATCTCTTGACGCAAGTGGCAGCACTTATCCGTGAAATGGCCTCTCCCAGTGGTATTCGTAGTACTTCTGCAAGTCCCTACACCGAGGGTCAGTCTTCAGCTTCTCCGACTGCCGGAGAAGGTTCTTACCTTTAACCTCCATCAAGATCTGTGACGACAGTGCCGATAGTAGGAAGGGTTGCAGCCGCCTCTGATCTCGCCCTGGGTCTTTATCTCTCTAAAGCCTATTCTTGGATAGCCCAGAGTCATCTACATGGTGCTTCTCCATAGCAAGAGGGTTGGACGACTTTTGTCCAGCCTTTGCGAGGAGGATGGCCTCCCAATTGATATATTTGTGGACTCGGGTGATGAGGTCTTGAAAAGTCGGCGGGTACCTCTTTCCAAGGGAACCCAGCAACTCCACGTTAGTTGAGCCGCTAATGATGGCCGAGACGGCAATAGAATAGTCCAAATTCGCGATCTAGGCTGCCTTGGCCAAAAATCGTGTGAAGTAGTTCTACAATGTCTCCCTGGCTCTTGTCGGATCGCCAGTAGACTCGCTGATGTCTTGTACTATTGAGTCGCATCATATTACTGGTCGACGAAGAGTTGGCCGAGCTGGGCCAACGAGTGGATGGAACTAAATGCCAGAGTCTTGAACCATGTAGATACTATTTCTCTAGCGTCAAGGGGAACAGCTGGCATCGAACCGCCTCGGACACACCTCGGACGGACAAATATGAGTTGAACCGTTCGAAGTGGTCCACTGGGTCAGTCGTCTTGTCATACAGTGGCCCCTTTGGAAGCTTCACATTTTTTGGGATAGTAGCGGCCATAATGGCCGAGAAGAAGACTGACTTCTCAAGGATCGTGGTGGTGAAGGGGACCCCAGGGGGACGATGCACCAACTGTTGCATCTCTCTTCTAATTTCTAACAAGCGGCAATCCAAATCGGGAGGTAAGAGTGTTGATGCAGCCGAGCGCCCAGCTCCTCAGTCGGTCGGGTGTCGGACGACGCATGGTCAGCCTCTACGGTATGCGTCCAATGGGGGCCATAGACCTATTTGTCGTAGCTAGCCTGAAGGGGCGCTAGGGGGCGTCTACCCATAAGCCCACCGATTGGGGGTCCACCAAGGGCCGAGACCCCTTCCGAGGGTGGACCTTGTTGGAAGGCCAAAGGGCCAGACAAGTACGGTCCGACTACCGGGGGCTGAGGTTGATATTGCTGCGACAGTGGTTGTGGCCTCGCTTGGGGGCCTAAAAGCCCCATGTGTTGGCGATGGCTGCCACCATGTCGTACAGTGGGGTCAACATAATAATGATGGCCGTCAATTAGGCCACCTGCTGGGAGAGGGCCTCCACCCAATCATCTTGTGCCGGCTGCACCCCGAAAGCCGCTAACGACGACAGTGTCGATCCATTTGGCAGAGGTACCCCCCCTAAGTCGGCTAGACTCCTAGTTGACCAGTAGAGATGCCTTAGACGTCTCGAGTAGGATTCGACTCGATTTGCCCGATGCGGCTCTTAGTCAGACGATCGTGATGAGTCATGGCTACACCGATTGCCACATATGGCACCAAGTGACGCAACATAGGAGCTTGGGGTGCCAATTCGGTTGTATGGAAGCCGGTCGAGCGAAAGGAGCCGGGCTAAGGATAGGTTGGTTGGAGGCCGCCTGCACACTTAAACACCTGCCAGCAGGGCCCTAAATGAGTTTCCTAGGGAAGCCCATCCGACACTTAAGTTATGCGTATCAGGTGACAGAAGAAGAGTGGAGAAATCAGATAATAGAGAGAAATGTTGAGAGATTCCACTTACCTTTTTTAGTGTGAGGGACCTCCCTTTTTATAAAGTGGGTAGGTGAGGATTTTAAAGTGGCAGCCGAGACAAGACTATTTATGAGGGTCCCCTCCTCTTTCCTGCTTTAACTACTGGCCCTGAACCCAAGGAACTTCATGGACCGACTCCCATGGGGAGCCGATGGGGGTGCTGCCGGACTGGCTGAGCTGGACCAGGCCCATTAGGTACCCCATCATCAATAATAAAAGTAAAATAATAAATGAGTGGGTATATTTATTAACACAAGGCTAAGGTGCACAATGATATCTATCTCATTATATGAGGCTTCTTGGTGGGGGTTATGTAATCGCTGCCAGCACGAAATCAGAATTTTACCTGTATAGAGAAGAAAAGTTATAACGGCGTTCTACTTGGGGTGGAGAAGAGGAAAAATGAGGGGAGAAAGCGCGCGCACACACACACAGAGGTGGAATCAAGGACGCAGGGTGAAAACACAAGGGGCCGAGAAGGAGATGAAGCGCGGGCGAATTAGACATGAAGAGGAGACGTTTGAGAGATTTGGAGAGCCAGAAATACACGTAAAAAAAATCATCAAAACACAGCAAACCAACGAGGCAGAAACCAATAATGTGCATGCCTTCATAATGATAGATATTAATCATATTATAGATAAGTAGATTGCAGATTTGTCTCCAGCGTGCGAGTAGTTAACACACCACTGCCTGCCGCTTGGGGGAACTCCTCCCTCCTGTCCGCGTTGCTGCTGGGGTGGCGGCGTGCTCCACTTTGAGGGCCTTCAACGCCTCCACGGCGGCGCCGACCTCCACCTGAGGCGAGACTCGAGCTCCCCTCTCGAGGCGGACTGCTTCTTGGCTGAGGCCCGCCGATGGCCCGTCCGCGGATACCGCAAAAGGCGAGGGCGAGGCGGCGCTGTGGTGGCGGGCCGCCGGAGAGCACCGCTGCAGGAGGTGGCGACGGTGAACGGAGATGGAGTCTCGGAGATGGGTTTCGTAAGGGTGGAAATATATAATCGGGTCGGGTAACGTAGGATCCACAGAGGGAACTTGCCGCACCCCGTCCACACTCCACACTGCAGTTTAGATAAAAGAATAATGCTCGCTACACAATCGAGTGTGGAACAAGGTCTAATCATACCACACAACTTGGTGCGGTTGGACCACGTGGAGTTGAAGGCCGGCTGGGAAAACTGACATTGGCACGTCTATACCGCAAACCGGCTGCTACAACCGTCACCGTCAAATCCCGCTCCATGCGTGCCAGGTAATGAGTACTCCGTCCTGTCCATTTTAAATTTCTTCTCCATTTGAACTTTTGTTATCCAAAATGCCATTTTGCCACCCATCAACCTCCACGAAAGAGCGAAGCCAGACGAGCAGGAAAAAACGAGTCCGATAGCAAACGAGAGTGGAGGTGGTGAAGCGGTCGGAAGGAAGCGATAGTGGTGAAGCAGTCTGGGCACGTCCTTCTGTGGCGATGAGCGGCACCAACGGGTGACACGGCGGCGAAGGCTTCCGCGGTAGTCAGCGGCACGGGCGGGTGGGATGGCGGCAAAGCTTGCGCGACAGTGAAGCGAGACGACTGGATATTTCACCTTCACTTTTTTCCTTTTTTTCTCGTCTCTCTTGTACCCTCTTCCCAGCCTCCTCTCTGTCATACCCCTTCTTCCTCCATCATGTATTTCTCCTACACTGGATTTCCTTCCAACGGCGAGTGTCATCAGAGAATTTCATTTGTTCACATGAGGTTCCCCCTCCTATCTCGTGTCGGTCGTGAAGCGGCAACCCCATTTCCTGGTCGACGATTTGAGTAAAAGCTTGCAAGTAGGGGTTTCAGCAGCGACGACCATGAGATCCAGTCCAGTCACCTCCTCTTTCTCCTGTATACCTGCTGAAAGAGCCCACCGGAATACAAATCAAGGTGAGTGGTCATCTCAATGTTTCTCATTTCTATTTAGTCTTTGTCAATCATTGGTCTTCCTCATGTGCCCTTCTGCAGAAAATTTCATAGCAAGTATGGCAAAAAAGAAGGGGAAAGCAGCGATCCCTTCAAAGGGGAAGAAAGTTATTCGCAAGAAGGGTATTTCTGAGCAGAGGATGGGCACCCCTGAGGCGAGTCGACCTAAGTCCACATCCACCACATCAAGTAAGAACTGAAATATTTCTTTTTTTCTCTCTTTTTGCAAGGCGGTAAATGTCATCTCAAATGTCATTATCTCTTCTATTCGTATCATTGTCAAGCCACATTTTGTTTTTTGTTTTTCTCTACATTATTATTTGTATTTTTTTACTCCTAGATCTCCTAAGCCCACCTCTCCACATGTTCCTTCGTTTTCAATAGATCCGCTCATCCACTTCCACATTTTCCTTTGTTCTTTTCACTCTTCCAATGGTTAGCATTAGGGAAGCCCATTGGGTTCCAAAATAGGCATAAAAATAAAAAGTAAACCTTTGTTAAAAGGGGAAAAAGAAGAAAGAACAAATAGAGCATACGAGTTCACATAAAATCTTATACATTAGAAAAATGACATACAAATTGAGCTTCAGTACACATCTAACTTAGACAAGCTTTCCAATGTATGATCAATTTACCCCAAAAGACATAGTTTACTAGGGATATTCATGTCCTCATAAGTCACTTTTGGTCTCAGAACTTGTGATCACCATTCCTAATTCATAATGCTTGTGCATCCCACATGACTCGTCGTGTCTCTCCTACACATCACCTAACCTGCCTCTCTTTCCCCTCAAACCTCCACCAGTGATCATCCTCCCCACCTCACCCTACATGACTCTGCTTGATACTAACAAACACCTTGACTACAATACAAGAATCCTCTTGTTTAACTTACAATGTGGCACTGTTAAAGTTATTTATTTCTTCTACCTTGTCTCATGATTATTTAAATTGACTCATAAAGCTTCAAATTTTTCATTCTTAGTTTTCACTTCAATAAATGCCACACTTGAAAGCTAAATATGTTAATTAAATCATGTATTTGTGAATGTAAAACTGGATATGTCAATGTTAACCTAAACTTGTCATTCTTAATATGTATTTGTGGATCTTAACTTGGATATGTCAATGTAAATCTGTAATTGTTAATCTTGATTTGCATGTGTCAATGTTCTCTTTTAGATTTACTCTATCTTCCCTCTCAGGGGAGTTTACTTGTATCTCCTTCTGTACCTTATGATTTTTATCTTTCTTCATCCTCCTTAGGTCAAGATAGAAAGTATAGGGTCAATGAGTCTAGTGAAGATAGGTATAGGTAGATTAGAGAGTCTAAAAAATCTAAGGGTAGACGAACTGTAAATAGATACTTCTAGGACCTAGCCTTTAGATGCCAATCTTGTTCTCAAGTCCCGCAACTTCTAGAAAATCCTATCCAGTTGCCGGAAGATTATGAATAAGATGAGTGCATTGATGACGGATATAGCGTTTATGAACTACTCCATAAGAAAGACCCAATAGATGAAGGGGAACAAGAAGACGAGGACGCAAATGATGCATATGCTAGCAGAATGAAGGGATTTGATGAACCATCAGCCACCGTAGAAGAGCCTACCAAAGAGATTAATTTAGGCACTGAAGATGAAGAACCTAGAGTTGTCTTCATCAGTAAGAATCTTCCCCTATCAGACGAAGAGGCTTTGATTAAGGTACTTATGGATTATAAGGACACTTTCGCTTGGAGTTATGAAGTCGTGCTAGGGCTAGATTCGTCATTAGTGGAGCACATATTTACTTTAAAGCCTAGAGCTAGCCCGATTAAGCAAAAGCTAAGGCGATTCCACCCATAGATAGCCCTGAAAATGAAAGAGGAGGATGATATGTTGCACAAGGCCAAATTCATTAGAGTTGTCTTTTATCCTCAATGGATGACCAACATAGTCCCATCCCAATTATGAAGAAAGATAGTAGAGTCAGGATTTGCATTGACTTTTGGGACTTAAACAGAGCGTGTCCCAAAGATGATTTTCCATTGCCTCATATTGATGTTCTCATTGATAACATAGCTAAATATGAGACATTATCATTTATGGATGGCTTCTCATGATATAATTATATTCGCTTGGCAGAGAAGGATCAAGAGAAAACCTTATTCACTACACCTTGGGGAACTTACTATTACGTAGTCATACCATTCAGTTTGAAGAATGCAAGAGCCACTTACCAAAAGACTATAATAATAATATTTCATGATATGACGCATGTTTATTTAGAAGTGTATATGGATGATCTTCTAGTAAAGTCTAAGACTAGAGCTGATCATACTGAGGTATTGGCTAAGGTATTGCAAAGATCAAGGGAATACAAGTTGAAAATGAATCCCAAGAAATGTGTATTTGGTATTTCTTTAGGGAAGTTGTTAAGGTTTATTGTTAGTAAATTGGATATTGAGATTGATCCCAACAAGCTCAAGGTTATCATAGAGATGGCACCTCTTAAGAACCTTAAGGAGATAAGATGATTGATCGGGAGGTTGCAATTTATTCGCTGATTTGTCTCTTAGCATCCACAAAGGTATACGAGCTTACTAAAATAGGAGTCAAATTTGATTGAGATGATAAATGTCAAGAGATATTTGATGGATTCAAGACGTATCTAGCAAGTCCTCATGTCTTGAAACCATCATCTCCTGGTAAACCTTTGATTCTATAAATTTCAGTCTTTGATGACTTGGTGGGGGCTGTCTTGGTGCACGAAGATGAAGAAGGGAAGGAGAGGGCAGTCTACTATCTCACTAAACTTTTCAACCTTGCAGAGCAGAGATACACGGTGATGGAAAAGACTTGTGCTACATTAGTATGGGTAGTTCAAAAGCTAAAACATTATTTCATTACCCATGAAGTCCATTTAACTGCCATAATGAATCCTATCAAATTCTTCCTTGAAAAATCTGCCCTCATTGATAGATAAGTACATTGGCAGAGCTTTCTTTCTCAGCTTGACATCACTTATATTCAGTAGAAAACAATAAAAGACTATGCTATATAGAACATCTTGCTCATCACCCTCTCCCTAGATCCGATCATATTCGGTCGGAGTTTTTGGATGAAGAACTGTTGTCCATAAACAAATCATCTGATAACATGTGGACTTTGCATTTTAAAAGAGCTCTAAATTCCCACTGTAAGGGTATTGACATTGTTCTCCTTGTTGGGTTTTCTCGGTTTCTCCGGATCGCTCACGCAGCGGAAAATAAAATAAAAAACAGCGATCCGTTCTTGTTTCGAAAATTCTAAAACTACGATTATCGGATAATTGAAATTCTCACTGTATGCGGATTCGAATCCGCAACCGTTCGGTTTCGTCGGTGCGACACTGCAAGTCGCGCAAGCGCCCGGCCTCTAGCGAAGTCCACGCGATCCTCCTCGCGACGGATATCCTCGCATTCATCGTTCTTCGCAGCCCACGAAACCTCCGTCGGTCGCCGCAACGATCGCCGCAACGCGCGGACGATTTCCCGTCGAACGGGATTCGGAGAAGCGGCGGAGCAGATTTGGATCTGTCTGGACGCCAGAGAGAGAGAGAAACAGAGGAGGGGCGGCTAGGGTTAGCAGCAGCTTGGCCTGCTCAGCCCGTTCGCTATGTTTTATACTAACTGCGTGGTTTTTCATAAAAACCCCCGATTTATATAAAACCCACTTATTTATCCATCGCCTTGAGAATCATTTGCGTGTGACCCTTTAGGCCCAAGTACCAGTCCAGTTAATGGCCCAACAAGCCCAGTGACTCCTCACTGGCCTTATTAATCAATTAATAACTCTTTATTAATTAATTAATCAATCGAATTGATGTCGCACATCAAATTCGACCGGACCTCCGATCACGTTGGGTGCCAAGCAACACCGCGTGAACCCGGAAGGTATTGGGGTTAAGTAACCCACTCTTGGAACCTTTCCACCGATAGTTACCGCGTGGATATAATCCTTTATTCGTACAATACTCTCGAGTCAACTCAGGGCATGACGAGCTGTCAAACCCTAGCCGGTCGACTCACTTGGATTGGATGCCGTTGATGAATATCGGAAAACTCCTTTTGCCGATATTATCGTCCGCCCTGGCCAGGGACTTTCGCGCATCCTTCCTAGAGCATTCTCTCTCTAAGTACCGAGAGCGAATGATTCCTTATTGATACACAATTCCCTTCGACGGTATTCCGCTGTACCCAATCCTTGGCGTATTAGAATCCCGTGGCTAGAGATTCGTAAACCAAGGTCAAAGCACAGAAGTCCACCGACAAGGTGTCTTTGGTGTCTCAGGTCCGAAGACCATCCACGCAATTGCGACAATAGAATCAAGCTGGTTGACAGTGAGGTACAATACCATCCAGCAATTCAGTCGGATCAGTTCAGTGAACTCATTCTCCAATGAGCACCTACAAATTCGCCTTAGTGTCTCCACACAAGTGACTTATGAGACCAGTCACCCTCATCATATGAGCAGGAGTCTAACCGGATATCCGATGTCCTTCTCGGATATCCTCCGACTAGGAACAATTAAAAATATGTGTGTTTAAGTGATCAGTCTCATTAGTATGATCTCATCATAATATGATCACTATAACACATATCCACGGACTTCATTATGAAACGATAATTAATGCGATTTACACATAATAAATATTATGCCATTTTATTAATAAATGAACGAGATTTACATAGTCAGATTGGCTTGTAGGCCACCTAAAACTAACAATCTCCCACTTAGACTAAAGCCAATCACCTTTATACAATAAGCCTATAGACTCTAGGTGACGCTTAAACACAATTTGAGCCAACGGCTTCGTCAGTGGATCTGCTACATTGTCGATGGATGGAACTCTTTCCACTACTACATCTCCTCTGGATATGATCTCTCTGATAAGGTGGAAGCGCCTCAGAATATGCTTCGATTTCTGATGAGACCGTGGCTCTTTCGCTTGCGCAATCGCTCCATTGTTGTTCCACAACAGTGGAACAGGCTCAGAGATGTTGGGAACGACGCCGAGGTCGGTGATGAATTTCTTCAACTACACTGCTTCCTTGGCGGCTTCAGTTGCAGCGATGTACTTAGCTTCAGTCGTCGAATCTGCAGTGGTTACTTGCTTGGAACTCTTCCAGCACACTGCGCCTCCGTTCAAAGTAAACACGAATCCAGATGTAGATTTGCTATCATCTGGATCCGACTGGAAACTCAAGTCAGTAAAGCCTTGCAGTTTCAAGTCACCTCCTCCATAGACAAGAAACATATCCTTAGTTCTTCTCAAGTACTTAAGGATACATTTCACTGCCTTCCAGTGTTCTTCGCCTGGATCAGCCTGAAATCTGCTCATAACACTTAGAGCAAATGCAACATCAGGTCGCGTACATAGCAAGGCATACATGATAGATCCTATGGCAGAGGCATAGGGTATTCTATCCATGAATGCCCTCTCATCAGGAGTCTTAGGAGACTGCTCCTTTGAGAGACTAATTCCATGTCTCATTGGTATGAGACCTCTCTTGGAATTTTCCATGTCAAACCTTTTGATTATGGTATCTATGTACAAGGATTGGGTCATTCCAAGCATCCTCTTTGATCTATCTCTATAGATCCGTATTCCCAATACGTAGGATGCTTCTCCCAAATCCTTCATGGAGAAGTTTTTCGACAGCCAGATCTTTACTGATGACATCATAGCTACATCATTCCCAATGAGTAGTATGTCATCTACGTAAAGAACTAGAAAAATGACTGCACTCCCACTGGTCTTCTTGTACACACAAGGCTCATCTTCATTCTTAATGAAGTCATAAGACTTGACAGCCTCGTCAAATCTTATGTTCCAGCTCCGGGAAGCCTGCTTCAGTCCATAAATGGACCTCTGAAGCTTGCACACTTTATCTGGAGATTCTTTGGATGTGAAACCTTCTGGTTGTATCATATACACCTCTTCCTCAAGGTTACCATTGAGGAAGGCAGTCTTTACATCCATCTGCCAGATTTCATAATCTAAATGTACAGCAATGGCGAGTAGAACTCTGATCGACTTTATCATGGCAACTGGTGAGAAAGTCTCGTCATAGTCAATTCCTTGTCTTTGACGATATCCCTTTGCCACCAACCTTGCCTTATAAGTGTCGATCCGTCCATCAGCACCGATCTTTCTCTTAAAGATCCACTTGCAACCGATGGGTACAATACCCTCGGGCAAGTCCTCCAAGTTCTAAACTTGGTTGGTGTACATGGACTGGATTTCTGAGTTCATGGCTTCTCGCCATTTCCCGGCTTCTGGGCCTTCTATGGCCTCCTGGTAGGTTTTAGGATCATCATCCTCATTGTATTGTACCTTAGACTTACCTTCAGCAATATGTCCCACATATCGTTCGGGTAGTCTAGGTACTCTACCAGATCTACGAGGCTCATCTGTATGTACCTAAACAGATTCAGGAACTGATATCTCATCTGATGATAATGCATATGTTTGGGGATCTGGAACCTCTTCCAGTACTATTTTACTCCCACTGTTCTCCTGGAGAAGGTATTCCTCTTATAAGAAAACAACTTTCTTGGCGACAAACACCTTTTGTTCACCAGGATGGTAAAAATAGTATCAAAAGGTTTCCTTTGGATATCCCACAAAACTGCATTTATCAGTTCGTGATTCCAGCTTGTCTGGATCATGCCTCTTTATATGAGCAGGACAACCCCATACTTTAACATGTTTAAATTCTGGTTTCCTGCCTTTCCATATCTCATATGGAGTAGAGGCTACAGACTTACTGGGTACTCTGTTCAGTAGGTATGCTGCTGACTCTAGAGCATACCCCCAGAGGGACACTAGTAATCCCGAAAAGCTCATCTGGATCGCACCATGTCCAACAAGGTGCGATTCCTCCTTTCTGATACACCATTTATCTGTGGTGTATATGGAGGGGTCAGCTGAGAAAGGATACCATTATCCTTTAAGAATTGTGTGAAATTAGTACTCAAGTATTCTCCTCCTCGATCTGATCGAAGAGCTTTAATACTCTTTCCTAACTGCTTCTCTACCTCATTCTTGAACTCCTTGAACTTCTCAAATGCTTCCGACTTGTACTTCATTAAGTACACATAGCCGAATCTTGAGAAGTCATCGGTGAACGTGATGAAGTATGAAAAGCCACCTTTGGCTTGGGTGGACATGGGACCACATGTAAGGAATCGCCATGAACGCAGCGGAAATAAAAAATGATTCCATTGTATCGGTTGCTGGGGTCGTAAAACGGATATTAAAATCTAAGCGGGAAGAACAGTTCTTCGCCTTTGCGGGGTTTCGAATCTCCCGTGGATGATGCCGACTCGGTAATTGCGCACGCGCACGATCTCTAGAGGTATCCACACGAGTTCCCGCAGCAGACGCGATTTCCTCATCGGCTTGAGTGCTCCGACCAGATCTCAAATCCACCATGCGCGGTGAGAGACAGATCCACTTCAAGAGAGAGAGAAGGAGAGAGAGAGAGGAGAGAGAGAATCTGGAGAGTAAAATTCGTCCAACCAACTTTTTACCACTCCCCATTGGCCCTCCTTATATAGAAATAAGGATAAGCACAAGAGTTAATCCTCATGATTATCCAAGAGTTTGGCCTTGGATAATTCTCCATTAAATTTTCACGTTTATCCTGCAGCTTTTCACAAAAACCCAGATAAGCATGAAATTTAACATCTCTCACCGTCTGACGAGAACTCTTATGTGTGTGACCCTCTAGGCCCATATATCAGTCCGGTTGCAGGCCCATTAAACTTAGAACTGTTTCTTGAGTTTAATATTTATTAATTAACATTTAAACATCATATGTTAAATGATTAATTTAATAAACAAGTAAATTATCATCCGATGATTAATTCACTTGGCCTTCTGATCATGAACAGCACCAAACACTACCTCATGATCCCAGAAGATATAAGGGATACTGTTCCCTTCAATTGAACCTTTCCGTCTGCAGATACCGCACAGATATAATCCTTCACTCATGCAATGTCCCGATAACGCAAGGGTATGGTTTTATAGTCAAACCCTCTATCGCATTATCCAGATGGATTCCAATACACAGTTAATATCTAGAAAGACATCTCTTTCATTTTACCCTGGCCAGGGATTTCTGTGTACACATCCATGGGACATTCTCTCTCCAGTCTTATACCAAGAGTGAGTGATCCCTTGTTGTTCACTCAATTACCTTCGCAAGCTTTCCACTGTATCTGAAAGACCGATTATGGTGGACTTAATGGTTAAAGTCCACGAGTCAGAGAATCAAGATACAATGGTCCACAAACAAGGTATCATTGGTGACTCAGGTCAAAGGACCAATTGTGCTACTGCAACGATAGAATTCCCTGGTTGACTAATAGGTATAATTACCATCCAGGAATTCTTATTTGGATATGTTCAGTGAACTCATTCTCTAATGAGCACCCACTTGTTTGTCTTAGTGTCACCACACGAGTGAATGTGAGATCATTCACCCTTATCACATGAGCAGACATAACCTGTGTCGATCTTATCGGATATTTAATGTCCATCTCAAATATCCTATGATCGAAAACCATTTAAGACAATTGCCTTAGGATATTGATCTCACTATCATGATCTCATCATGATTCAATATCCCATACATTTGTCTATGGACCTTCATTATGATAGTCGTTTGCGAGAACTATTAAATGAAGAAATAATTGCCTTTATTAATAATATGAACTAGAATGTACAATGATTGGCTTTGAGGCCACCCAATTCTAACACCATATACATCCGAATGTATTAGTTCCAAAATATCCTTGGCACGTTCTCCATGTCCACTAAATGGAGATTTTGCCATCTTTCCCATAAGGCAGGATTCACATGTTGCAAACGATTCATAATCGAATACTGTTAAGTAACCATGCTTGTGCAACTTTTGCAACCTGCTTTCGCCAATGTGCCCAAGTCTACAATGCCACATGTAGGTCTAGTTCACACAATTCTTGCTCTTCTTAAGAGCATTATCAATTTGAAGATTGTAATAAGAAACATCTAATAGATATAGACCGTTGACTAAATATGCTGAAGCTATTGATTTATTACCATAATAAATCGAACAACTTCTATTCTCAATAGTCAACCTATATCCTATCTTGTCCAAACAAGATATTGATATGATGTTCTTTATTATGCTAGGAACATAATAACAATCCTCTAATAGTAAGGTGTCTCCCGCTAGAAGCCTGAGGTTTGCTGTCCCAACAGCAATCGCCGCAACTTTTGCGCCGTTTCCTAGCCTCAATTCCACCTTACCTTGTCTCAGCTTGCGCTTACTTGTCAGCATCTGTGCATCATGACAGATATGAGAAGCACATCCGGTATCTAATACCCAAGATGTGGAATCTCTAACTGATAAGTTGATATCTATCATATAGATATCTGAAGCTTCAGACAGCTTCACTCTTCCATGAGCTTTATCGTTAAGGAACTCCTTGCAGTTCCTCTTCCAGTGACCATACTGCTTATAGTAGAAGCAGTCACCCTTCACTACTCTTTTGCCTTTGTCCTTCGATCTTTTATCGTTAGCTGTCATCTCTGCTTCAGGGGCATCCAATGCCGATTCAGCAGGAGGATCAGCTTCAAGGACAAAGTTATTGTGCTCAGATTTGAAGACATTCTTCAGGTATCTGAACCAATCCGAGTAGATCAGGTAAGTCAAAAGGGCATCAAGTATGCCACGGAGTGGGTTATTCGACGACATAATTCCCTACAGGAGATAAGTAAAATTTATTTAGCAGATGTTCAATTATTAAAATTTAAAACAAGACATTGTCTTTTGTTCAAGTTTAACTCCCACTAATTTTCGACGGACTGTATAACCCTCAGTTATATAGAACGGGAGACGTTGACAGTCTCCTAGTGGGGATCAGAATCTCAATGACTTGCACTACAGCCTTGTGGATAGCACAACAAACTGTAATACAATCAAAGAGCACCCAACTTATGGGACTTGCAACTCCTTGCAATATCTGATCATGGCTTTGGTCCCCAGAGATTTAATGGCCTTGTGGATAGCACAACAAACCACTAATTCTGGCCTAAGCTAACCATCGTTACGCGACGAGTATAGATTTGCATGCAGCCCTTATGGATAGCACAACAAAACTACATGGTTCCTCTACCCCGATTTATAGGCATCTAATGTCATAGCCACAGTTTCTCCTCTCAATTAAGCAGGCCTTGTGGATAGCACAACAAACCTGCCTAAAGTGATTCAAATCCTATGACTATAACGATGGTGGACCACGCGGTAAGTTCTTAACTACTCACGTTGCGGATTAGAGTTTATCTGAGGGTATTTAGATAACTTTTATCTTGGTCTCTCCTAGGTGATAATATATAAATACATCGTATATATTTACTAAATATTATAACCTGATTTGATTCATAATCAAAAGAAAAACAATGCATCTCATACATGTCATTAGTATGGTCATGGATAGCACAGTGGGTTTGACTGGAGCCAACAGTCAAACGCACGCACAATCTAACATAACATTTACATTAGATAAACCTGCAATCACATAGGTAAGAGATCTCCATCTTTTCGCCTTCCTGGTTGCAGCTGTGGATCGTCCTCGCTCTTTCCTCGGTTGCCTCGATCATATTACATTTAAATTCTAGAATTTACAAGTAAATTGAAGAAGGCCTTATGGCGAGTACAAGAGAGAGAGTGAGGTAGAAATACATCGGAGTATGAGAGAGAGAGGTGCGCAGACCTCTATTTATTAACAATTAATAAACAATCATACATCTACGATCCATACAATCCATTCATCACATGAACAACCAATTAAGTGCATATCCATGACCACGGTGTGTTTTAAACATTCCACACATGATTCAGCGCATCACATGGCTAAAATAAATGAGTTTGCAAAATAAATAAGTTTTGACTTTCAAAAAGCTGGGATCCAATCAAGATTGGTATTTGAATTTCGAAAACTCATTTTATTAACTTAACATGCAATTAAATCAAAATTTAAAGCATTAAACACACATCACATGCGCACACACTCCAAATTAATAATTCCAGATTATTTCATGCAAATTAGAACAATTCTAATAATCTAACACTTAGATTAAACTCCATTAATAATCTAACAATTAGACTATTAAAAGACTAATCTAACTCTTAGATTAATCCAACTAAGTTAATTAATAATTTAACACTTAAATTAATAATCAACCATAATTAATTATTAACTACTAATCTAACACTTAGATTAGTCAATTAATATTAATTATTAATTTAACTCTTAAACTAATAATTAACACTAACTAATTAATAATCAATTAATCCAACTCTTAGATTAGATAATTAAAGTTATCATTAATTTAACTATTAAATTAATGACTAACAGTAATTAATTAAGAACTACTAATTTAACATTTAAATTAGTCATTTAAGTTAATTATTAATTTAACAATTAAATTAATAACTAACTCAAACGTTAATTAACAATTAGCTGAGATAATAGTTAATTATCTAACAATTAAACTAATAACTATTAATAACTAATTTAACATTTAAATTAGTTAAATTGAGGTTAATAATCAATTTAACATTTAAATTAATGTTAACCCCAACTTTATTAACAACTAATTGCTAGTTAATAATATGATTTAAAAGTTTTAATAAGCCCATTTAAATTAAAATTGAATAATAATATAAATATTTCAAAAATAGTTTTTGAATTTAAATTAAAATCCAATAATATTTTAATTGGGCTTATGGAGTTTAAATAGAATGAGGGGTTAAATAAAAGGGGATTTAATAGGCAGACTGGCTAAGCCAGCTATGGTCTCCTAGCCCGAGCCCCTGGCTCGGCCAGGGTCGAGCCACGGCTCGAACCAGCCTCCTGACCCAGGCCGAGCCCCTGACTCAGGAGCCCTGGCTCGCCTGGGTCCGGACCAGGCGCCAGCCAGGGCTCGGTCCTGGCCCGCTAGGACCCGCCCGGCTTGAACCCGGTCGAACCGGTTCAGGGGCTGGGCCGGCCTCCCCCTTTCCCCACACCCGACGCCCTAACCCTAATTTTTGATGCAGGTTGCAGGTGGCGGCGGGGAGGGGCACGGCTGAGCCCCCCGGCGGCTACAGCCGCCTGGCCCCGTCGGCGTCGGCCCAACGCCGGCAACGACTCTGGCGCCGGCTGGGTAGCCGGCAATGCCCATTTAACTTGGCCGAACTCCTCCCCCTTTCCATATTTCTGGTTTCATAAACCCGTGGAGAAGGAAGGAGTTGGGGATGGCCTTTCACCGCCGGACTGTCCACTCCGGTGCCGACAATGATCCCCGGCGATAATACCAAGATCATCAGGGGCCCTGGTCTTCCTTCCCAACACTTGGGAGGCCCGAAAAAAACCGAGACGCCCGCCGTTCTTCGTCCCACGAAGAACACCATAAACCCCAATAAAATTCCAAAAATAATAGAATAAAATAATCTAATTATTTTTCAGTTCATCATATGAACAGGGATCCATTTATTAACGGATTTCAAGTATGGAATAACACATGAAAAATTAATTTAGAGATTGAAACGGGAGAAGAAACAGTGGAACCTGGCTCTGATACCACTGTTGGGTTTTCTCGGTTTCTCCGGATCGCTCATGCAGCGGAAAATAAAATAAAAAACAGCGATCCGTTCCCGTTTCGAAAATTCTAAAACTACGATTATCGGATAATCGAAATTCTCACCGTGTGCGGATTCGAATCCGCAACCGTTCGGTTCCGTCGGTGCGACACCGCAAGCCGCGCAAGCGCCCGGCCTCTAGCAAAGTCCACGCGATCCTCCTCGCGACGGATATCCTCGCGTTCCTCGTTCTTCACAGCCCACGAAACCTCCGCCGGTCGCCGCAACGATCGTCGCAACGCGCGGACGATTTCCCGTCGAACGGGATTCGGAGAAGCGGCGGAGCAGATCTGGATATGTCTGGACGCCAGAGAGAGAGAGAAATAGAGGAGGGGCGGCTAGGGTTAGCAGCAGCTTGGTCTGCTCAGCCCGTTCGCTATGTTTTATACTAACTGCGTGGTTTTTCATAAAAACCCCCGATTTATATAAAACCCACTTATTTATCCATCGCCTTGAGAATCATTTGTGTGTGACCCTCTAGGCCCAAGTACCAGTCCAGTTAATGGCCCAACAAGCCCAGTGACTCCTCATTGGATTTATTAATCAATTAATAACTCTTTATTAATTAATTAATCAATCGAATTGATGTCGCACATCAAATTCGACCGGGCCTCCGATCACGTTGGGTGCCAAGCAACAGCGCGTGAACTCGGAAGGTATTGGGGTTAAGTAACCCACTCTTGGAACCTTTCCGCCGACAGTTACCGCGTGGATATAATCATTCATTCGTACAATGCTCTCGAGTCAACTCAAGGCATGGCGAGCTGTCAAACCCTAGCCGGTCGACTCACTTAGATTGGATGCCGCTGATGAATATCGGAAAACTCATTTTGCCGATATTATCGTCCGCCCTGGCCAGGGACTTTCGCGCATCCTTCCTAGAGCATTCTCTCTCTAAGTACCGAGAGCGAATGATTCCTTATTGACACACAATTCCCTTCGACGGTATTCCGCTGTACCCAATCCTTGGCGTATTAGAATCCCGTGGCTAGAGATTCGTAAACCAAGGTCAAAGCACAGAAGTCCACCGACAAGGTGTCTTTGGTGTCTCAGGTCCGAGGACCATCCACGCAACTGCGACAATAGAATCAAGCTGGTTGACAGTGAGGTACAATACCATCCAGCGATTCAGTCGGATCAGTTCAGTGAACTCATTCTCCAATAAGCACCTACAAATTCGCCTTAGTGTCTCCACACAAGTGACTTATGAGACCAGTCACCCTCATCATATGAGCAGGAGTCTAACCGGATATTCGATGTCCTTCTCGGATATCCTCCGACTAGGAACAATTAAGAATATGTGTGTTTAAGTGATCAGTCTAATTAATATGATCTCATCATAATCTGATCACTATAGCACATATCCACGGACTTCATTATGAAACGATAATTAATGCGATTTACACATAATGAATATTATGTCATTTTATTAATAAATGAACGAGATTTACATAGTCAGATTGGCTTGTAGGCCACCTAAAACTAACACTCCTATCACTAGAAGGTATCACCATTCTATAGGCCTTTCAACTTGCTTTCTCCATCACCAATAATATAGCTCAATACGAGGCTTTCCTTGCCAGCCTTGAGGCTGCTCATCTTCATAATGCTACCAAACTGCAACGTAGGTAATAGTCAGCTCATTCTTCGCCAAGTGCTCACTAAGTACTACACCCTTGATCCCAAGCTTAAGCCTTACTAAGAACTTACATATGCTTATGCCAAGCTTTTCACTAAATTGATCTTCAACTATGTGTCTCGTAATCAGAACATTCTAACTGATATTCTTGCTTCTCTTGTATCTATAAGTAATCGTCGGAACGCAACGGAAATATAAAACGATTCTAAGTATCGGGTTGCTGAGATCGAAAAATGGACTAATAAAATTAACAGGAAGAACCTTTCTTCACCTTTGCGGGGTTTCGAATCTCTCGTGGATTGAACCGTTTCAGTAATCGCGCACGCGCTCAATCTCCGGAGGTATCCACACGAGCTCTCGACACAGACGCGATTTTCTCCTCGGCTTGAGTACTTTGACCCGATCTTAAATCCACCATGCAGTTGAAAAGTAGAAGAGAGAGAGGTCTTCTTCAAGAGAGAGAGAGAGAAAGGGAGAGAAAGAGGAGAGAGAAAAACTCTTGTGGTGTTGTGTACGTATGCTTCTCCACCCTCCCCCTGGCTTCTTTTTATAACAATTATATATAAGGCTAAGGATTAATTCTCATGATTATCTAAGAGCTTGGCTTTGGATAATTCTCCATTTAAATATTTATGTTTATCCTGCGGCTTTTTACAAAAACTCAGATAAATATAATATTTAATATCTCTCACCGTTTTACGAGAATGTTTATGTGTGTGACCTCTAGGCCCATTTGTCAGTCTGGTTTCAGGCCTACTAAACTTAGAACTAATTCTAAAAGTTTAGTATTTATTAATTATTATTTAAACATCATAGTCAAATCTAGAAATCTAGAAAATCTAGAAAGACATCTCTTTCAGTTGACCCTGGCTAGGAATTTCTGTGTACACATCCATAGGACATTCTCTTTCTAGTGGTATACCAAGAGTGAGTGATCCCCTGTTGTTCACTCAATTACCTTCGCAAACTTTTGGCTGTGTTCGAGAGATTGGCTATCGTAGACTTAATGGTTAAAGTCCACAAGCCAAAGAATCAAGTCACAATGGTCTACAAGCAAGGTATCAGTGGTGACTCAAGTCAAAGGACCAACTACGCTACTGCAACGATTGAATTCCCTAGTTGACTATCAAGTATAATGACCATCCAAGAATTCTAATTCAAATTTGTTCAGTGAACTCATTCTCTAATGAGCACCCACAAATTTGTCTTAGTGTCACCACACGAGTGAATGTGAGATCATTCATCCTCATCGCATGAGCAGAAATAACCTGTATCGATCTTATCGGATATTTAATGTCCAATTCAAATATCCTATGATCGAGAACTGTTTAAGAGAAGTGACTAAGAATATTGATCTCACTATCATGATCTCATCATAATTCAATATCCTATACATTTGTCTACGGATCTTCATTATGATAATTAATTTGCGAGAACTATATATAATGAAATGATTTCCTTTATTAATATTCAAAACTAGAATGTACAATGACTGGCATTAAGGCCTCCCAATTCTATCAGCATCTTTCCTAGATTTTCCATTCAACATACATTTTGAAACCATCATCACTTATAGGCATCACTCTCCTACTGTAGAGGATTCTACTTTCCTTAGAATTAAAGAGAAATTGCGGAAGAAAGTTAAGGATGGGGACATCATATAAAAGAGAGAGATTATGTTGCTAGAGTTATACACTAACAATCCATCTATCTTTGTAGCTCTAGAATGTTTCAGTTTATGTTCCTACCTGTTATCAGGATATACTAAGAGAGATGTACGGTCTAATGAGGCTACTACGAAATATTTATTCATGGTTGGGGAGAGCTCTTCCATTCTAGTTCATGGTTTATCTTGGCTATATGGTTTATTCGGGGGGGGGGGATTGGATTGGATCCCCAATTTTTTGGAATCTTCCAAATTCCACTTGAGCATCCAAATCTAGATCAATACCAGCAAAAACATCTCGGAACAAGGTTCTAGTGCCATGCCAAATGTGTCCAAAAAAGAAAAGCAAAGCAAATGAAGTATGCCCGAAAGTGAACCAACCCCTTGGACTGCTACTAAAAACACCATCGTATTTCAAAGTAGCCTGATCCAATTCAAAGATTTCTCCTAATTGGGCGCATCTAGCATATTTTTTCATAGTAGCAGGATCACTGTAACTAACTCTACTAAGTACGCCATCGTAGATTTCAACAGTTACATGATAAGTCCACAATTTTACATAAATAACAGATCAAATTCACATAATTTGCTATCAATTTAACGAATAAAATCACATGGAATGATAAATAAACCATTTGCGCATTCAGAATCTGAATTTTAAAATAACATCACTCCATGGATGGAATAAGGGTAGCAACTGCATTTCCTCAGCAATTATTTAATGCGCAGTTGAATGATTTATGGCTATGAGAACTTAACTGTTATTTTATGTGAAACAGGACATGAACAAGCAGATGGCATAGTGGTTGGACCACCTGAACTTCAAGGAAGCAACCAGGGTTCGAATCCTGGCAAAAGCAACATTTTATTTTCGTATTTTAGCTTCAACTGGGGCCCACAGGCCAACTAAGAGAGAAAGGAGGAGGGAATTCTGAAATTCGAAGAAAGAAGGATCCATCTAAAAAATTCGAATTTCAAATCACCAATTAATGTTTTTTATGAGGATCCCCTAATCAAAAGGGGACTTAATGGAAAGATCTTTTTATTAAATCTCTTTTTGAAATTCAAAACCCCCCCTCTTTTCTATAAAACTAAGGGAGGAGGTCAAGGTGGGGGGACCGGAATTATTTTCAGAAATTTCTTTTTATCCCTCTCTCTCTCCCACAGTTTTTCTCTCCTCCGACGCATCTCTCTCTCTCAGTTTTTCTCTGTCATTTTCTCTCTCCCTCTGCTTTTTCTCCATCTCCCGCATACTCTCCCTCTCCCTACCTTTTCTTCTCCCTCTCTATCTCTCTCTTCCTTTTTCTCTGTTCCCAACGCCGACAAGCCCACGCGGCAACGCACGAGGAGGCCCTGCTCAGCCAGCCGCCGCCGTCTCGGGCCCCACACGCCACACGGCGGCCCAGGAGCGTTCGCGTGAAGGGGCATCGTCGCCCGTGCCGGGGACTCCCGCCCAGCAGCCTCGCGCCGTCAGCCTCGCCTGCCGAGCCTCGCCGCCTGGGGCCCTACACGCCACGCGGCAGCACCGCGAGACTCGCCTGGGACGACATCGTCGCCCGTGCCAGTCTCCCGCTCGCGCCGCCAGCCTCGCCTGACGTGCCGCACGGCCCACCAACGTCAGCCGCCGCACGGCCCGCCACGCGTCAGCAGGCCCCCGCTCAGCCGCTGCCACGCGTCAGCAGGCCCCACCTGCCTCGTCTGCCACTCCGCCTCGCCTGCTGCGCCTGGAAGCCTCGCCTGCCGCGCCGCGCCGCCTCGGTCCAAAGCGCCCCTGCGCTCAGCAGCGTCCACGCACCCCTGCCCACTGTGCCAAAGCTCCCACAGAAGGCTCACATAGCCCGTCTCCTTATTATTGCTTCTAAAATTAAATTTGTTTTAGTTTTTTTTAGAAATTAGTTAGCATTTCTGCTATTTTCTTGGAACATTGTAAATTATCTTATTGCCATAATAGTGATTGTGTTATTTGCCTTTCTAAAGTGGTTATCTTCACTGTTTTCTTAGATTAATATTATTTTGTTGAATTTATTTGCTTTACTCAATCTAAAAAAAAAAAAATTAGTTAACTACGTTTTGGTGATAGAATCGAGGTGCTAATTAGAAGCACGTTAAATTTTGTAATTAGTTCTGTTTAAAATAGGAGTTTTTAACTAGAACATTAAAACAAAAACCCAATTTCATTCAAAAAATCCAAGGTTTTCAAAATTAGATTCCTATTTCTCCGTGGATCGACCCGGTCTCAACCATGCACTACATTGTTATCTTTAATTGAGATTCGGAATTTAAGATTGATGATATTTGTGTTTTAACGACGGCATTTAAATAAGCATCATTACACCTACTTGTTCGACACTATATTTACTTTGTATAAACTATTCTTATACTCATATATTTAATTATATTAAATATACTTTGTTAAATATAATTAACTATGTTATGCATAGTTAACTATATTAAACTATTATGTATTAGTTATATTGGTTGAGTAAATATTTAATAATACTAGTTTTAAACTAGTTATAATGCCTATTTAACTAAAAAATACTTTAGTTAAATTTGTACTAGTTAGTTAGCTAATATACTTAATTAAGTAACAATATTTATGTTATACATTTACTTAGTATAACTATATTTATACTAATTATTTAATGCATAATTAATTATGTAACTTAACTATATATTTAACTAAATATATAGTTAAGTATAATTATTAGCTATATATTAAAGTATATTAGTTAAATACTTATATATATTAATACTTGCATAATAGTTTTATTATATTTATACTAATATATTTGCTTAATATAACTTTATTTATACAACTGTATTTCGCTAATATATCTTGCCTATTATATGTTTATTTTGATTAAGGCCATACAAATGTACACTGCTATGTACTTGCTTGAAAAGAGAGATGAGAGACTCATGAGACAAATATATACTTAACTAATTAAGTATGTAACTAATATAGTTAAATATTTACTTAACTAGTATTAGTAATATAGTTAAATATATTTAACTTAGTATAATATAGTTAAATATATAGTTAAGTTACATAATTAACAATGCATTATATTAGTTATATAATTAGTATAAATATAGTTATACTAAGTAAATATATAACATAAATATTGTTTAATATGCTTAATTAAGTATAAAATTAGTTAAGTTTATTAACTAAGTTGCATAATTAGTTAAATATAATTAATTATATTAAGTGTTTAACTAATAAATATAATTAACTATGCAAAAAACTAAGTTAACTATATTTAATTATACTATATATTTAACTATTTTGTATTGGTTATATTGGTTAAGTAAATATTTAACTATATTACTTATATGCTTAAATAGTTATATATAACAAAATTTTTATATATTTAATACTTGCATAATAGTTTTATTAGTTAGGATAATTAATTACACTCTTAAATATATTAGCTAAATATACAAATATGCTATATTTAACTATGTTTATGTTAGCTTTAAACTAATAAGGACTAATTAATATATACTTAACTATATATTTAGTAATATTATATTTATTTACTATGACTAATATATTCAATTAAGTTAACTAATATATTGCCTACTTAATTACGTAACTTAAGTATATATTTAAGTATATCATACTAAGTTAATTATATTTAACAGTTTCTTAAGTAGAAGTTATATTTAACTATATTGAACTATTACTAATGCAATATATATTAGTTATCAGTTATATTAGTTATATTATTATAATTATATGAGAAATATTTGGCAAAAAATAAGTATTAGCGACAACTTCCTTTAACCCGTGGCTATTATACTAAGTATTAGCAAGTTTTCTTATGTTGTCACTAATACTCAATACATTAGCCACGGTTTAATGCCAACGTCACTAAACATTTGCGATGGCTAGCCATGGCAAAAAAAATTAAGTATTAGCGACGGCTCCCTTTAACCATGGCTAATATACTAAATATTAGCGGCAACTTTCTCCTGTTGTCACTAATACTAAGTATATTAGCCACAGTTTAATGTACTCGTCGCTAATATCCACTTTAGCGACGGTTAAAATATAAGCCGTCGCTAATACTCTTTATTTGTGGGGACTAAATATAGTGGTCGCATTTTTTAAGCCGTGGTTAAGTTTCCGTCGCTAATGACTCGATTTTTACTAGTGATATTGATGCGACCCAGGAGAAATCCTGTGGCCATTGGTTGTTCCTTCATGCACGTTGAGCGCATCGTTTTGAACCGGCAAGAAAGTGAAAGGTATTCCCAATGACTCACGCAAGCACAGGAATCGGCGATGAGTACATTCCAGTGCACCCCCTCTAAAAGCTGCATAGCTACTAACAAAACTATCCTCACTTATAGAAATTTATAAATAATCTCCCAATTAAGATTGCTAACCTGTAGAAGAGTGGTATACAGTTGCCCAGCTCTGCCGCTAACGAAGAACAAGAAAAGGGGATGAGGCACAGGAGTTACCATATATAATTGCATCCTAGCTATGTCCCTCGTATTGATGCGACCCAGCAAGAAATCCTGAGGCCGTAGGTTGCTCTCTCATTGCTGTCGCAAGGCACATTATATTGGAATTTCATACAGCGTTTTGAGCAGGCGAGAAAGTGAGAGGTATTCCCAGTGACTCATGTAAGCACAAGAATCGGCAATGACCAGCTAGGTACATTCCTCTCACCATGAATTCACGAACTTGTACTAAGATTAGCTCGGACAGAATCAAGAAACATACACGAGGCGCATATAGCTAGAGGCGAATTTCAGATGAGAGGAAAAGGAACAGGATAGATGAAAGGAAAAGGCCGGCCATTCTTCTGCCCGGCAACGGCCATCTCCACCACGGCCCTCTTTAGCGGCCCGAGCAGCTCCACCACGAGCCGCCACCGCACCTGCGACCACCGCACGAGGCGCGTCAGTGTGATTCTCCTCCGTCGGCTGCCCAGCCGTACGGTGCCGCCGCGGCGTCTTGTCGGTCGCTTCCACCCCTGCCGCCGAGGTCCCACCACAAGGAGAAGCCGCTCGACACGGCAGCACCACCCGGAAGGCATCGGCGGCAGGGGTTCTGTCCTGACTACTACAGGCGCCTTAGCAAAAGGGCCCCTGCCCACGGAGAGATGGAATACAAGTAGATCAGTCTCTATTGCATGCGTTGCTCTTATAGATAATGGTAGGGGAGGGAGTGATGACGATGATGATAATGATGATGGCGTGATCATGGTGGTGGTGGTGGTGATGACCTGTGGAATCATTAGATATGACGGCAACCATGGTTGTGCAAGTACCTGGAATGGCCTTTAGAATTCGCAGCACCTTCCTTACAGAGTGCAGAGGCAATCATTTAGGTCACCCCCCAGCCCTCTGTGGAGGGACGCCGGAAGAAGAAATTAAGCAACGTGGGGTCAGCGGTAAGAGAGGAAAGATGCGCCGTTTGCTCTGTGGAGTTATGGCCTGCTACTACTGCTTTTGGAGAGCACATGGTCACGGGGATGAAGGAAAGGGAGGGGGTCCTTCTTATGATGCCTACTTGAGGAAGTAGGCGTTATCTTTTGGCTTAACTTTAGAATGTTAAAGAAAAGTGATTTAGTGAGCTCGAACGTAGCCGTCGAGCACTACAGTTAAGGGACTTTTTTCACTTGTCTTTCTCCTTAAAAATGGAAAGAGTAAGGTAAAAAAAGTCTCCTTAGTGTGGCGTTCGACCGTATGGTGCGATCGAGTCTATTGAATTGGACCTCAATATTAAATACCAGTGGGAGGCAACAAAGATGGGAGGGCCACCTCACCTCGCTTAGCAATGCAATTTTGTTCTTGCGCTTTCGATCTTTTCCAATTCTTCCCCCCCATCACCAGATTTCTTTACGGCCTTCTGTATAGAGCTTGAGCCGGAAGATACATAAGGGAAAGATCTAAGGAGCCGTTTGGGATGGATTTTGATGAGGTGTAAAGAACGCTAATAGGATAGGAATATTTTGGTGCTTGCTCCAATTAACTTTTTAAAATTAAATTTTGCTGTGTGACTTTGGGATATGATGAGGCAGAATCTAATTCGGCCCATTAAAACAGGCCCAACGCGGTGATCAGCCCAATAGCAGCAGTAAGAGGCCCCCTAACAGCCTTCGGCCCGTTAGCGCCCCAGCGGCCCTCGGTCCAGTAAGCAGTCCAGTGCTCTTCGGCCCGCCAGCGGCCCATTAGCCTTCGGCCCGTTAGCGGCTCAACAGTCCTCGGCCCAGTAGGCTTCGGCCCATCAGCGGCCCAACCCCCTTCGGCCCAATAACTGTATCCGGCCCACTCCGATGGGAGGGTTAGGCACTATGGCGGTTTACCAATAAACCCAGAACATAGTCCTATATCGGCTACCACCGTTAAGCATCCTCTATCTACCGCTATAAATACACCGCTATTTATTGCCAAAGGTATGTCTTCGTGACCCTTAAGGACTACAGTCCAAAAAGCATTAAAGTTGCTTCTTCCATCTCTTTGACTTCTGAATCGAATCATCTTCAGAAGCTAACTTAACCGTCGGAGGGGGTTCCTAAAGGCCGAAGTCCGGGACTCCTACTGACTGGTTCTTCTACTTCTTTCCCTCCTGCAGGGGCTCGGTTTGAATCTTCGCCGACCTTTCCGAGTCGGTCTCGGCCGCCGACCTCGGGCTTCTTCCTCCGGTCTCGACGCCATTCGCTGGCTGGTCCTCCTCGCCCGAAGGCGCCTCGGCTCCGCACCGGCTGCCCTTCGACCGGAGGGACTTCGGCCGCGCCTTTCAAAGGCTAGCCCACGTCCGACCGAGCGACCCTCGGCCTCGGATCTTCGGCCACGTCTCCGCCTTCACCGCATTCCGAATCCCCGTCGGGCCTCTTCTCGGATCCGATCCAGCTTCGGATCCCAACTTCGGGTTCCATCTTCGGAATCCGGTCGTGATAGCTTCGGCTACATCACGTAGCGCCGTCTGTGGGAAACAAGCAAATAGTCATGTCTCATCGTCCTGTAACCCGACGATCTGGACAAGACGAAGCAGAGACGCGGGCTACCTCAGTGCAACCACTCCACTCCGAAAGCGCCTCGTCTGCTCCACCAAGCACGGCTCTGCCTGTCATACCAGAGTCCCTCGCTGCTGGAGACGACCGGGTGGGAGTACTTCAGCAGCAGATGGCGACGCTAGCCGCTGCCGTTACCTCTCTTGCACCTCTGCAAGAGATGGTGTCTGCCATCGCCCAGCGCATGGGATTGCTGGGCCAGCTTCCCCAGCAAGTACCGCCTCCTCCATTCTATCCCGTCCAAGATACAAGGTTCCGGTCGGCACCCTCACCGGTCTCTCCCGACGAAACCGCCACGGCATGCAGCGAGCCCTCGGCACCGCCTGCCCGAATCCCTCGCGCTGACCGCATGATGACGGAGCAAGGCTATGCTTCGTCCGAGTTTCGCCCAGTCGGAACCGGAGGACGCTCGGTCACCACCTCAACTGCCCTAGACCTGGACCGACGGTTGACGGCGATGAGGAAGGAGATGCAGCAGATGGTGTCTCGACCGTACGGAGCGCCCCTTGCCAGCACCATCCTGGAGCAAACCCCGTTCACGCCAGAGCTCCTGGCTACCGAGGTACCTCCTAACTTCAAATTGCCAAAAGGCCCCCTCTACGACGGAATGACAGATCCGGTCTGCCACTTCCAGAGGTTCAATACCTACCTCTCTGTCCGAGGGGTCGCCGAGGCAGTCCGCTGCCGTCTCTTCCCCCTCACCCTTGAGAAGACTGCCTTAACCTGGTTCGAGACATTGGCCCTCAACTCCATCCACTCCCTAGTCCAGTTGGGCCAGTTGTTTATTGACCAGTTTTATGACGCTACCCGGCAGTGTAAGACTTCCGCTAGCCTACTAGCCATTCGGCAAGGCCCCGCCGAGACCCTTCAGGAGTATTTCACTAAATTCCGGGCCGAAGTCACCCAGATCCCAAACCTGGACAGCTCGATTGCGGTCTCGGTCGTAATCAGCGGGTGCCGGGATGAAGGGCTTCTCGGCTCCATTGGGAAACGCCATCCCCCTACCTTCCAGGACCTCGTAGCCCGGGCCCATAAATATATCAACCGGGAGGCCCTGATGATGTCCAAAGGAAAAGGTGCAGCCGAAGCAGTGTCGGCACCTGCCCCCCAGGTGGTCCGCCCTCGACCTGAAGATCAAGAACCATCCCGTAAGCGATATCGCAGGGAGGAGTGGGACCGAGAAAAGCGATGGGATCCGCAGCCAAGGTACCTGACGCTACCCGCTCCCCCTTCCCGAATGCTTATGGAGGTGAAGGGCATGCTCCGACGGCCGGAGCGCATCAAAACTGATCCTCGCCGAAGGGACCCCGGCAAATATTGCGAGTATCATCGGGAGATCGGCCATTCAACTGACGAATGCCGGCACCTTCGGGAGGAGATCGACCGCCTCATCAGGGAGGGTAGACTACCGCAGTACCGGCGAGAGCAGCCTCAGCAGCAACGGAACCGGGATGTCCCTGAGACGACTAGGCCGCAACAACCCCCGGAGAAGGAAGCTGCTCCTCCGCCAAAGATTACCTCGGCTCCGGTGGAAACATCTCATCAAAGACCTAGCACTGGGTCTATCATGATGATATCCGGTGGGCCGAGAGAAGGATCAAGGCGCCGTCAGCACAGCTCCGCAACAATAGCGACGGTGGACGTCGAGCCGAAGCGGCCCCACCAAGAAGACATTACCTTCGGCTCGGAGGATCTGACTGATATTCAGGTCCCTCACGACGACGCCCTCGTTGTGAACGCTGTAATAAACAATTACGATGTCCATCGTATTTTTGTTGATAATGGAAGCGCTCCAAACATATTATTTTATGATTGCTTTGTAAAGATGGGATTGAATGAGGCTAACATGAAGCCTCACCGGGGTCCCCTATTCAGTTTTAACGGCTCGCCCTGTCGAGTAGAGGGCATTGTCCGGCTCCCCGTAACCATAGGTTTGGTTCCCCGGCAATTAACCGTAGAAACGGATTTTGCTGTTGTAAAAATCGATTCGGCCTACAACGCCATCTTTGGCCGAAGGCTAATCGGTGGGATCGGAGCTGTGCCTTCGTCTTTTCATCAGAAGCTGAAATTCCATACCAGTCATGGAATAGGCGAAGCCAAGGGGAATCAAGAAGCAGCTCGGCAGTGTTACATGATTTCGGTCAAGGGGAAAGCTGCGGCCGAATCCCTGTCGATCGAATCTTCAGCCGAAGCATCTCCGGGAGAAGAACTCATCGCCATCCTAGTTCCAGGAGGCGAGGGATGAACCCTTATGATAGGCTCCGGCCTGGAGAAAACCGAAGCAGAGAGACTCGCCGAGTTCCTGAAAAGGAATCTCGATGTCTTCGCCTGGTCTCCAACGGACATGACCGGGGTCGACCTGGAAATAGCAGAGCATCAGCTACACACCGATCCTAACCAGCCCCCGGTCAAGCAGAAGCGGCGTACCTTCAATCAGGAAAGGAGAGCCGCCATTCAAGCCGAAGTTCAAAAGGGGCTAGACGCCGGGCACCTCCGAGAGGTACACCACCCGGACTGGATCGCCAATGTAGTAATGGTGCCCAAGAAAGATGGCAAATGGCGAATGTGCGTGGACTTCACCAACCTTAACAAGGCATGTCCGATGGATAGCTTCCCGCTACCTCAGATAGATCAGGTGGTGGACGCGACCTCCGGCCACGAGCTTCTGAGTTTCCTCGACGCCTATTCAGGCTACCATCAGATCCGAATGCATCCGGACGATGAAAGTAAGACCAGCTTCACGACTGATCTCGGTTTGTATTACTATACCCGAATGCCCTTCGGCCTGAAGAACGCTGGCGCGACATATCAGCGCCTCGTCAACAAAATATTCGCCCCGCAGCTCGGCTGCAACATGGAAGTCTACATCGACGATATGCTGGTAAAGAGCCACGTCGCTGCAGACCATCTGACCGATTTAGCCGAAACATTTTTCGCCTTACGGCAATACAAAATGAAGCTAAATCCAGCTAAATGTGCCTTCGGGGTAGCCTCCGGGAAGTTCCTCGGCTATATGGTCACTCACCGAGGGGTGGAAGCTAACCCCGCAAAGGTGTCGGCCATCATTCAGATGCGCCCTCCGGCGAACCTCCGAGAGGTTCAAAAGCTAAACGGAAGGATTGCCGCGTTAAGCCGCTTCATGTCTAGAGCGGCGGACTACTGCTTTCTTTTCTTTAATCTATTAAAGAAGGCCAATAGCTTCTCCTGGACAGACGAGTGCCAGACGACCTTCGAACAACTGAAGGTCTATCTCTCCAAGGTTCCCATCCTGTCCAAGCCGGTCCACGGAGAGCCGCTGTTCCTCTACCTTGCGGTATCTGAGGCAGCTATCAGCGCCATCCTTGTCCGGGAGCAAGACGGCGTCCAGAAGCCTGTCTACTATATAAGTCGACCCCTCCAAGGAGCAGAGCTTCGGTATCTTGCTCTTGAGAAGCTAGCTTTAGCCCTCGTCTCATCCGCGAGGAGGTTCCGGCCTTACTTCCTCGCCCACTCGATAAAGGTCCTCACCGATCAACCTTTGAGGCAGGTCCTCTCTCGGCCGGAGGTGTCCGGCAGACTGGCGAAATGGGCAATTGAACTGGGGGAGTTCGACGTTTCCTATGCGCCTCGGATAGCGATAAAGGCTCAGGCGTTAGCCGATTTTATTGCCGAACTCACTCCTGAAGCTCCCTCAGCGCCTCAGCCGAAGGTCGACACATCCGAATCCGAGGGTACTTCGGCTTCTATGCCGGCAAATGAATGGCAGCTCTATGTGGACGGCTCCGCATGCTCTACGGGCAGCGACGCCGTATGGATCTTGGCATCTCCCGAAGGGGTCGTCACGGAGTATGCGCTACGCTTCTCCTTTCCTGCCACCAATAATGCCGCCGAGTATGAAGCTCTCATCTCCGGCCTCCGGGCCACTAGAAAGCTTGGTGTCCGGAACATAAAAGCTTTTAGCGATTCTCAGCTAATTGCCAGTCATGTTTCTGGGGAATACGAGGCACGGGATGCGATAATGGCTTCTTATCTCCAGGTAACTCGCAAGATCCTCGCCCAATTCAACTCCTATGAAATCGTGCGGATCCCGAGAGCCGAGAATGCTCGAGCCGATGCTCTTTCCCGGCTAGCATCGACTCAGGACGGGGGAGGAGGCCGGATGATTCTTGTAGAAGAACTCGCCGAGCCAAGCCTCGAAGAGCCCGAGGTCATGCAAGTGACCGAAGCCGAGACCGAGACCTGGATGACTCCCCTAGTCACCTTCCTCCTCCGAGGAGAAGTCCCGCCCGATCCAAAGGAAGCAAAACATATTCGGCAACGTTCATCTCACTTCCTTCTCTTGGACGGGCTGTTGTATAAAAAGTCCTTCGGCCGACCACTCTTGCGATGCTTCGGCCAGGCCGAAGCTGACTACGCCATGCGAGAGGTGCATGAAGGGGTATGCGGAGCACATGCGGGAGGAAGGGCCCTGGCTCATAAGCTTCTAAGACAGAGATACTGGTGGCCGACGCTCCGAGAGGAAGCAACTGCCCTCGTCCGTCGCTGCGATCAATGCCAGAGGTTTAGCTCCCTCATCCACCAATCAGCAACCCTTCTAACTCCTTTATCCGACCCCTGGCCTTTCGCCCAATGGGGAATCGACCTCCTGGGGCCCTTTCCCGTCGCCACCGGCCAAAGGAAGTTCCTTATCGTGGCAGTAGACTACTTCACTAAATGGGTAGAAGCCGAACCCCTCGCGTCCATAACCGATAGCAATGCTTGGAACTTCGTGTGGAAGTCTATCATCTGCCGGTACGGCATCCCCCGAGCCATCATCTCAGACAACGGCAAACAATTCGACAGCCGTCGGTTCAATGACAACTGCGCCAGCTTCGGCATTCTCCATAAGTTTACTTCAGTGGCACACCCCCGGGCAAACGGCCAGGTCGAGGTAACCAACCGAAGTCTGCTACAAGGGCTGAAGACTTGCCTCGGCGAAGCCAAAGGCCGATGGGTGGAAGATCTACCAAGTGTTCTCTGGGCGTATCGGACTACAAGCCGAACCCCAACCGGCGAAACCCCGTTTCGCATGGCTTATGGGATAGAAGCCGTTATTCCTGTCGAAATCGGCCTTCCCTCTCCGAGAGTCCTTACTTATGATCCGGAAGACAATGGGGAAGCCTTAAAGGATCATCTTGATCTCATAGAAGAAACCAGAGATAAAGCCCGCATTCGGCTAGCAGCTTATCAGCAGCGCATGGCCAGATACCACAACACTCGAGTGAAGCCCCGAAGCTTTGAAACCGGGAGCCTCGTGTTGAGAAATGCTCATGCATCTAAACTAGCCGAAGCCCCAGGGAAGCTTTCCCCAAACTGGGAAGGACCATATCGCGTAAAGGAGGTAATTCGACGGGGGGCTTATCGGTTGGAAACCCTTTCGGGCCAACCTCTCCCTCGCACCTGGAATGTGGAGCGCCTTCGGCGTTATTTCATGTAAGTTACTACCCCCGGAATTTAGCCGGAAGGCATGAATAAATTTCTCCTGTTAAGATGCCATACATGGTATTCTCTTTAAGTCCGTGTAAACCGTACCGGGAGTGACTTCGGCCATGCAAACCGTATCGGGAGCGGCATGGTATTCTCTTTAAGTCCGTGTAAACCGTACCGGGAGTGGCTTCGGCCATGCAAACCGTATCGGGAGTGGCATGGTATTCTCTTTAAGTCCGTGTAAACCGTACCGGGAGTGGCTTCGGCCATGCAAACCGTATCGGGAGCGGCATGGTATTCTCTTTAAGTCCGTGTAAACCGTACCGGGAATGGCTTCGGCCATGCAAACCGTATCGGGAGTGGCATGGTATTCTCTTTAAGTCCGTGTAAACCGTACCGGGAGTGGCTTCGGCCATGCAAACCGTATCGGGAGCGGCATGGTATTCTCTTTAAGTCCGTGTAAACCGTACCGGGAGTGGCTTCGGCCATGCAAACCGTATCAGGGGCGGCATTGTATTCTCTTTAAGTCCGTGTAAACTGTACCGGGAGTGGCTTCGGCCATACAAACCGTATCGGGAGCGGCATGGTATTCTCTTTAAGTCCGTGTAAACCGTACCGGGAGTGGCTTCGGCCATGCAAACCGTATCGGGAGCGGCATGGTATTCTCTTTAAGTCCGTGAAAACCGTACCGGGAGTGGCTTCGGCCATGCAAACCGTATCGGGGGTGGCATGGTATTCTCTTTAAGTCCGTGTAAACCGTACCGGGAGTGGCTTCGGCCATGCAAACCGTATCGGGGGCGGCATGGTATTCTCTCTAAGTCTGTGTAAACCGTACCGGTAGTGGCCTCGGCTACGCAAACCGTATCGGGAGCGACATTCTTCTTCAAGTCTGTATCTGAATATGGATTAGGCTTCGGCCGTGCGAGCCGCATCTAAACAGAAATAAGGTCTCGGACACAAGAAGAACTAGACTCGGTCATCCATTCAGAACGCAAAGAAGAAGCAAAATACTTTTTATATACATGAGAAACAGAGTACAAAATCGGCCGTACATCTGGCCGCAGTCTTTCAAGACAAAACAAAAACCGGGACAAGCCCCCGTATTAGCCTTTGGTGTTCTCACCATCCACATCAACAGGGCTCTGGCCAGGAGATGGGGAGGAAGAATCATCGACCTGAACGGCCTCGGCAGGTGTGGCATCCACGGGAACTGCCTCGTCAGGAACGGCCGCATCGCCTTCCGCCGAGGCCGAAGCTCTTTCAGCCTTGAGCTCCTTCCACCAAGATAGGATCTCTTCGCCTTCCTCGTCCGTTGGAAGGACGATGTCGGTCAGGTCCACGGCCGGACACGCCTTTTGGGCAGCGGCCAGCCCTATGCTGAAAACGGACGAAGCCGCTAACAGTTGGGCCTGGATTATCTCCTCGGCATAATTTGGGCCAGCCTTATAGCTGGCTACGGCTGTGCGGGCAGCCTCTTCGGCCTTAGCCTCCAGGTCTAGCCTCCGAGCCGACGTCTCCTCGGCATGGCGGCGGTGATCCCTGGCCCGCTGGGCGTCCTTGTCCTGGATCTCGGCCTTAAGAGCCTTAATTTCGGCCCGGACCGCCTCCAGCTCCTTCTCGGCCTTCTCCTTCTCCCGCTCGGCCTTCGACTTGGCCTCGGAGGAAGCGCAAGTCGCCTCCTTTTCCTTCTCCAGCTCAGCCCGCGTCCGGGCATTTGCCTTCAGCAACCAGTTGACGCTGGCCTCAAAACCACGTCGCGCCGAGGCGCCCTCGCCAGAAGCCGACTGGTCCAATGCCTGTTCGGCGTCCTGGAGTTTTTGGTGAATGGTCACTTGACGGCGAATCAGGGTACCACACGTGACCGCGGCCTATAGCCAAAAGCAAACAGAGATCAGCAAACCCCGAAACGAGCCAAGGGAAATATTAGACCAAGGCGCGTAAAGAAGTTTTTACTTGGACCGACAATCGGGCGCTCAGCGACGCCAACTCGTTCGCGGACAGCTTCTTCAGCTCGTCCTCGGCCGTCGGGAGGGTCAAGCCTCGGAGCAGGCGCAGGCACGTCCGAGGGTCCTCCAGACTCTCGTCCCTATAGATCCCCAGGTCCGGGACCCATAGCTCGCGCTCATGTTCGCGAGACGCCTGCGACCCGGAACCTCCAAGGTCTTCTGCACCCCCCGTCGCGGCCGAAGGAGAATCGCCCCTCGGTGCTTCGGGAGGCGACGAGAGCGGGGCCCCTCGGGCAGCGGTTGGCCTCTTAGCTGCCGGGGCAGGCTCTATTTCCCCGGGCTCGTCCACCCGGCCCCGCTTCGATAGCCGGCCGCCCCTTCGGACGACCGACTTGCCTTTTCTCTCTCTCTCGAGAGCAGCAGCAGCAGCACGGCCCTCGACGGAAGCCGCTGTTGTTATCGCGGCCCGGACGCTCGGAGCCACGCCTCGTCCGGCCCCTCCCGTCGCCTGCGGTCTGGACGATTGAGATCGGCCGGACTGCTGGGCCATCCGGCTGAGGAGACCTCGAATCCCAGACATTGCTGCAAACAGGAGAGAGGGGTTAATAACTTACAGCGCGCAACTCCACGATTCAAGACCGACTTACCCTCGGCCGAAGCCTCAGCACCCTCTGCGGTCGGAGGAGCTTCGGTCGGAGACGCGACCTCAGCAGCTCCTTCAGTCTCCCCCGGGGCCTCCTCGGGAGGAAGATAAGGAGAGGCTCGCGGAGGATCCTTCGTCGGATCCGGCCACGCCCCAGCCTGCACGAGCTGCTCCGTTTCGTTGAAAAGCTCCGCTATATAGTACGGAGCCGAGGCTTCTATGAGGCCCACGATATGGAGCTGGTCGGGGTTAAGAGAAGGCGGATCGGAGAGGCCTTCGGCCAGTGGTGCCCACTCAGTGGGGAAGAGCCACACACTCTTCTCCTTCTTCGGGAGAGAGACCAAGATGAAGTTCTTCTTCCAATCATGAATGGATGAAGGCTTCCCGGAAAAGATACCCCGGCCGAGGCGAGGGACGAAACTGTACCACTCGGATCTCCCCTGCCGCTGTATCTTGAAGAGATAGCGGAAGATGTTAACTGAAGGGGTAACTTCGATGTAGGCAAGCACAACCAAGAAGGTATAGACTGTGCGCCAGGAGTTAGGAAAAAACTAAGACGGGGCTAACCCGTAGAAGCACAAGAGATTGATTACGAAGGTGGAAAGAGGAAGGCGAAAACCCGCCCGGAAGCTTTCCTCATAAATGGAAAAGCAACCCGGATGAGGAGAATTAGCCCTAGTGTTCGTACCGGGCCGATAGGGGGTCATCCACGAGAGGAGTTGATAATAGGAGGCAAGGTACTTGACCCCATCGTCACTGAGAGTGCAGGCCGCCTCCGAAGTAGTCTCGGGCCGACGACGGCCGGAGGAGGAAGCCTGGCCCGCAGCGAGAACCTCTTCGGCCTCCTCGACGCCAGACGATTCGGCCTCATCCGCCATAAGTGAAGCAAGGGAGTTCGAAGAGAGGGGAGATGACAAGGGGGATTCAGAAGGCTGAGACGAAGAGTAATCTTCGGCCGAAGAACTGCTATCAGCCGAGGAGGAACTACGGGACATGGATCACGGAGCAAAGAAAGGAAATTGAGGCTTACCCTCAAAAAAGATCTCCTCGATTGCCCACCGCCTCTCAAGCAATGGAAGCTTCCCCGGCAACAACTCCAGGCAATGGAGAGCTCCCGGCGACAGACTGCGCGCTCGGAAGCACCTTCAAATGGCTAGCCCTTCGCCGGAGAAGCAGGAAAGCTCGGATGGTTGCAGGAAAACGCAGGCGCAGGAAGGAGGGAGCGGAACAGTGCCCTGGGAAGGATTCCTATTTATAGGCTAAGTTCGAAACATCCCCCGCCGAAATCAACGGCCAGGATCATCTCCCTCATCGATATCGCTTCTCTCAGATATACGCCACGTGCACCGTCCTTCGGCAATGATGACGGTCCGACTCCGGGATCGAGGGAAGATAATCAATGGCCGAAAGCGGTCCGACCCTTCGACTGATCACTCGGATGCCCGCCACGTGTTCCGATCCGCGTGCCATAGAAGGAAGAGGCGGCAATCCGAGTAAGGCCTCGGGCAGAGAGCCGAGGTGACCTGCGATCCGCGTACGGCCGGGATCCTTTTGTGTTTTTAACGGAGCGGCCGGATGCGCGACGCGTGTCCTGTGTTTCTTCACGACGCGACCGTTCTGACGGAGAACTCGACGACTGTCCCGTCCATTTGTCAGGCCTGACATAGCCAGCAGTCTCGTCCCATCACGATCAAGGACGAAGGTATTCGTCACTACGTCCCGAACGAAGACGATTAATGGCTACTGACCCTCGGCCGACCGAGGGCATCGCCTCTTCTTAACAAAACAGAAAGCCTTGGATAGCGCCTGTTACGTTATTCCCCGAGGAGGCCTCAGACTATACTCTCGCCATCTCAAATCTGAGGAAGACAAGAGTGGGGGGCTATGTGATGAGGCAGAATCCGATTCGGCCCATTAAAACAGGCCCAACGCGGTGATCAGCCCAATAGCAGCAGTAAGAGGCCCCCTGGCAGCCTTCGGCCCGTTAGCGCCCCAGCGGCCCTCGGCCCAGTAAGCAGTCCAGTGCTCTTCGGCCGGTCAGTGGCCCATTAGCCTTCGGCCCGTTAGCGGCTCAGCAGCCCTCGGCCTAGTAGGCTTCGGCCCATCAGCGGCCCAACCCCCTTCGGCCCAATAGCCGTATCCGGCCCACTCCGGTGGGAGGGTTAGGCACTATGGCGGTTTACCAATAAACCCAGAACATAGTCCTATATCGGCTACCACCGTTAAGCATCCTCTATCTACTGCTATAAATACACCGCTATTTATTGCCAAAGGTATGTCTTCGTGACCCTTAAGGAGTACAGTCCAAAAAGCATTAAAGTTGCTTCTTCCATCTCTTTGACTTCTGAATCGAATCATCTTCAGAAGCTAACTTAACCGTCGGAGGGGGTTCCTAAGGGCCGAAGCCCGGGACTCCTACTGACTGGTTCTTCTACTTCTTTCCCTTCTGCAGGGGCTCGGTTTGAATCTTCGCCGACCTTTCCGAGTCGGTCTTGGCCGCCGACCTCGGGCTTCTTCCTCCGGTCTCGATGCCATTCGCTGGCTGGTCCTCCTCGCCCGAAGGCGCCTCGGCTCCGCACTAGCTGCCCTTCGACCGGAGGGACTTCGGCCGCGCCTTTCAAAGGCTAGCCCACGTCCGACCGAGCGACCCTCGGCCTCGGATCTTCGACCACGTCTCCACCTTCACCGCATTCCGGATCCCCGTCGGGCCTCTTCTCGGATCCGATCCAGCTTCGGATCCCAACTTCGGGTTCCAGCTTCGGAATCCGGTCGTGATAGCTTCGGCTACATCAGGATCTAAGGAAATTAATTGAATCTAGTGGAAAGGAAAAGAAGGTCGTCGAAGCGAAAGAGTGAAGCCTATCATGCATCCAAAGATTATGATTACGGTAATGATGGCATTATATATGTCTTAATACGGTGTTTGAGTACAACTTAATTAGGTGAGTTGAACCTCTTGAGTCAGGCAAAGTTTCTCACTGGTTCTAATCCGACATTCACATCCTTCAGCGTTAAAGTTTACCCTATTTGATTTTAATGTTTCTAACGCAGAACCTGATTGTATATATATTTGTACTTCTGAACAAAGGATACGATCGAACATACAGATACATAACGAACGAATTTTCTTATATACCCTCTTTAGAAGCATTTTTTTTTTCTCGAAAGGATATTATTAAATCCTGTAAAAGTCAGCAATTTTCAGGAATTTGCACTAGGGTAGATATGCTTCTAAAAATTGTAACTCCTCAGATATCCGTAGAATTTTTGCAATTTCCTAATCATACAAAATGCTCCTACTAATTCTTAGGATTGCTTAATCATAAAAATGCCATTATTGCTTGTATACTTCCCTTAGAAGCATATTTACACTTGATGAGATGAGAGACTGGGAGGGCCGACTGTGGCTGAGACCCATTGCTAACATATATATAGAGACGCCATGCATCCATGGCCCAAGCCCATGAATCGAGGGGCCTAGGCCCTAGGGCCAATTAACCAAAGGGAGAGAGAGCCGGCTGCAAGCATAGACCCTTGGACTGGTTTGGTAGGTCCCAAGGCTGTTAGGCTTGCCAGTCAAATTCAGATTTTCTCAAGAAATTAGTATCCGTATGTGAGCACCATGGCACATAAAATATGGTCTCTCTCGTGTGATCCACAGAGCTCCCAGTCGACGGAGTCGGCTTTTGGGGGGGTGTCTTCCTCTAGGGGGCTCTTTGAAAGTGGCCAATGTTTTGTTAATTTAAATAAGATGTTATGTTTGTCTAGTCTAGTGTATAGTTTGTAGATCGAAAAGTTACTTGAATGTGTGCCTGGCCCTCGTCGGCCTCTAGCGGAAGATGGGAAGCAGTCCCCTCCTCGACGTGGTGCAACTACCAGAGTCGCCTGCAAAATTTACACGTCAAGTCCCGGAGGTCGCCGGTGATTCCTTCAAGAAAGGGATAGAAAAGAGAGGGAGGAGGTTGAGAGAGAAAAGAGAGGAGGAGAGCTCATGTACTCATCCCTTTCTTAATGATATATTGTCATATTTATAATACTCTACAAGAGTATTATCTCCCCAAGAGTTCACACCAACATGGAACTCTTCAACATAATCCAATGTGGATGTAAATCTATATACATGACCCTAGTTAGTCACGATATTACATCTCCCACTCAAACACATTAGATATATCACATTTGTTTCTTCTTTTATAACTCTTCCTTTCATACAGGGAAATAACGTGTGCGACTGAACGAGAAGAATATATAAGTGAGGAGTGTTATATTAAGTCATCACCAAACTAACATAATACTACAACTATAAATCTCGTCTCATACCCCAAACCACAAGCTCATACCTGGTTAAGAAGATCTGATCCCTCTAAGATCTCTTGCTTAACCTCTCAAGAAAATTATGTTTCTGCAATCATGATTATATTGGACACATCTATCATAACCGCTGGTCAACAATGAGTCAAAACGACATAAGTGTGATGCAAGTTGATTTTTCCTATGCTACACATGTCAATCTGCTACGATTTGACTGCTTTCCTAGACATGTTCTACTGGACATAATGCATAATGGTCTTCAGAAAATATACTAAAGTAGCATCATCAAGTATCCACATCATGATAAGGTGCATAGTCTGCATAGTCTCAAAAGACATAATAAAAGGATAGAAGCTTCACACAGTGATGAAGTAAGGATTCATTCAGTCACTTCTCTAAAGGTCGAAAGGATAGTACATACAGTATGATTAGTATGTTATAGTGAAGCTAAGAGCAGGAATAACCACGCTCATACACCATACAAATTTGCAACCCTGCGGCTCCACTAAGTGCATCCAGGTTGCCCATATAGCTCTCATTAGATTTGGCTATCAACAAGCTACATGGAAGGGTCTATGTCCGACTATTTTCAATCAGTCTCATCTTAGCTGTCTGCTAAGGCAATTACGACTTTTATCATACTCTTATTGAACGTAAAAAATATACACTCCCACTAAGTGCAAAGTCTATACAGTTTATCTCATCATGTTCACTCTTAAAGCGGCATGATGATCGTCCATATGAGTGGACCAATCAAACTCCGACGGCAAACACATTCACATTTACAAATATAAGTGCACTAATAATGCAAATAAAATACTCATATTTTATTATATAAAATGGTGTCTATAATAAAAAACAACTAGACCCTTCTCAATGCTAAACCTCTAACATATTTAAGAAACGAAATTCTCACAAGAGGTTTAGTAGAAATATATCTAAGGACCACCTATCCCTGGGCAATAATATCTCTGATAAAGTGGTAATGAGTGTCAATATGCTTTGCTTTCCGTGATATTTAGGGTCTCTTGTGTAGGCTATAGTGGCCCTATTGTTGCATTAGACCGTAACAACATCTCCTGCATATGCTGTAACGTCTAAGCTCACTAGGAATCGCTACAACTAGATGACTTCCTAGACTGCAACGGTGCAAGCAACATATCATACTCCATCGTACATAAAGAGACACATGTTTGCTTCTTGCTGCACCAGGAAATAGCTTCTTCTCCAAATACGAATGCATATTCCGAAGTGGACTTGCGCTTATCTTTGTCAGCTGATTCATCAGCATCTGAGTATCCAGTCAATCTAAGGTTCCCACCATGATAGCACAGAGCAAGATTCTTGTAGACACGCTAATTTTGACGTCATTTCGAGTAAATTTCATATCATATAATAATGCCTCAGAATGGTCTGATATTTAATCATTTATTAATTTTTATTGATCTTTTTGAGTGTCGGGTTTAACAGACATGTTTAAGTTAATCAATTAAATTGATTTTAACTCAAATTTCAGTTAAAATATAAAGAAGCCTAAAAGACGTCTACCTATGTGGACGCTATTCTTATTTTAACATTTAAATTTGAATTTTAATCAGTTGATTAATTAGCTAAAAGGCGTCTGCGAGACACGACGCGTTTTAGGTTTCCTAAGCTATTTCTACTTCTCTTCCGGATGTTTATCCTTATCTTAATTAGTTTAAAAGACGTCTATACATGTAGACGCGTTTTAGCTAATACAGATAAAGATAAGTTTTTCCGGATGTTTATCTTTATCTTAATTAATCTGAAAGGCGTCAGCCATTTTGGACGCGCTTTAGATAATTACAGATAAAGATGAATTAATATGTATTTATCTGTTGGTTAAGATGGATAAATCCCAAATTTTTCCATGTAAATCCGCGGACACAGAAGAACTCTATAAATGCCTTGCATCTTGAAAAAAAAAAAAAGAAGAAGAGAGAAGTTAGAATCAGAGTTAGTAATTGAAGATCGAAGCAACGACGTCCAAACGCCGAAGCGCTGCTATTTCCAGAAGTCGGCATCCATTCTTCATCCAATTCAAGGCTTCATCCAAATCGGCATAAGTGTTTCATTTATGCAGCTTCGTTTTCATTTCATTAATCTCTCATTCTTCATCATCACTTCATGCAACACACACCACAACATCATTCTTTTCAAAACCTATTTGATTAAGGGATTTCAAAAGCCATTAAACAAGTAAGTTTGCTGTTTAGTTTCATGTTTAAAACCATGATTAGAATGGATACTACTTTTGCTTAAAGTTCTCATCATCATTGTTTCTTCATTTCTCTTTCCATTTTCTTGACGGAGCAAAGGAGAATCAAAGGGAGTAAATCAAGCAAAAATCAAAGAACTCTGGACGATCCTCAACTTCAACCTCAATAGCAAGAACAAAGAACGAGAAGGGCTCTCTTTCTTCAGCCGGCTGAAGGAGGGGAATCAAGAGCTCAATATCTTCCGCGTTTAAACAGGTAGGCGATCAAAACCTTCTTTTGGAACTTTTAAGTCAAAAGTTTCTGGCGATCACTTCACGTTGTTTCTGTTTTTGATAGGCTTTATTTTGTACTTAAACAACATAGATTTTTCATGTTAATCACACAGTCATTCTAAGCACTCACAATTCTCAGTACCTCATAGATATCTGAAAGTCTTTTTTACTGCTTGCCAATGTGCAATTTTAGGATTACTCTAATATCTACTAATCATGCCAACTGTAAAGTAAAGGGTGGGACGAGTGCACATCATGGCATACATGAGACAATCGACTGGATTGGCATAAGGGGCATAAGGGACATCCTTCATTTATTCTTTCTTTTCCTCTGTATTGGGACATTGATCAATACTAAGAACTAAGCCCTTCTCTATTGGAGTATCCACAGGCTTGGCTTTATGTATCAAGAAGCGCTCTAAGATTTCTTAATGTAAATCTCTTGAGACAAACTTAGAAGACTCTTAGATTGATCCCTCTGGATCTTTACTCCCAATATCAGCCTCACCTGAACCCGTCATCTCGAATATATAGGATAACCACTCTTGAATGGTTTTGATTAACTCTATGTCATTCCCGGCTAGCAATATATCGTCAACATATAAAGAGAGCATGAGAACACTTTTCTTAACTCTCTTGACATAGACACAGTGGTCCTCTTCAGTCATTCGCCAATCGAAATGACTGTTTGGTGGAACCGATAATACTACTGTCTAGACAACTGCTTGAGACCATATATAGAATGTTTATGACGACAACTTTGCGCTCTTGTCTTTCAGCTTTGAAGCCCACAGGCTGAGCCATATAGATCTCTACGTCTAATTCTCCATTGAGAAAACCTATCTTAACATTCATTTGAAACAATTTTCAGTCTAGATGAGCGACGATAGCCAAAATGAGGCAAATAGAGGCGAATCTCAGTACTGAGGAGAATGTCTCTTCGTAGTCTATTCCCTCTAATTAGGTGTAGCCTTTCACCACGAGTCAAGCTTTATACTTGTCGATTGACCCATCAGCCTTATGCTTGACTTTGAGAACCCAGTTGTTCCTAATAGCCTTGCGTCTAGGTGGTAGATCAACCAACTTCCATACTTCGTTCTTAACCATTTTATTCATTTCTTCCCTCATTGCAGCTATCCACTTTTCTGATTCAGGTGAAGTCATCGCTTCCTCGTAGGATGCAAGCACATCAACATCTATAGAAGTATACATAAATGATTTCCCTTCAATCGTAAAACGACGGCGAGGGATATGTCCACATTGACTTCTACGAGGTAAAATATTAAGTGGTTCACTCCCACTATCTGTTGGAATATTCCCACTGTCTTTGGTAACTTCTAGGATGAAACTAATTCTCCTTGTGTTGGAAGACAGTGTTTTCAGCAGGATTTTGCAACTCATATAGTTGCATGTCATGCCTGACCTCTCACCTCTCATGTAGATGGATAATCTCTATCGAGGAAGACCACATCTCAGACCTCTTTCTCAGTCATTCCTCTATCCGAATGTTCACCATACATCACATAGCCCTTAGATTGCTCAGGGTACCTTATGAACACCTGTTTGCTAGCTCTAGGGCCCAACTTTCCATACTTATGGGATATACTGTGAACATATCTAGCTGATCTCCACGAACGTAAGTCCTCCAACTTGGACTTTTTGCCTTTCTATAGTTCTTAGGGAGTTGAAGGTACTGACTTAGAAGGCACTCGGTTCAGGATATAGGTAACAGTCAATAGTGCATCCCCCTAAAAATTTATAGGAAGGTTAGCTTGCGCCATCATCGACCGAACCATCTTCATAAGAGTAAGATTCGTCCTCTCGACAACACCATTTTGTTGCGGAGTATAAGGAATAGTAAGATGTCTGCGAATTCCTTTTTATTAACATAACTCTCTAAACTGATTTGAGAGGTATTCTCTGCCCCTATTAGTGCGAAGGACCTTAATGCTCCTCTCTTTATCATTCTCTACTTTAGCCAGAAAACGTGTAAAACAAGTTAAGGCCTCTAAATGATGGGAGAGAAGATACATTGAATTATAATGAGAATAGTCATCTATGAAAGTCATAAAGTATAATGACCATCCAGGGATTCTTATTCGGGTCTGTTTAGTGAACTCATTCTCTAATCAGCACCTGCAAGTTTGTCTTAGTGTCACCATACAAGTAAATGTGAGATCATTTACCCTCATCGTATGTATTACGCCCCGGATCTAGTTCATTTTTTTTTTTAACTCGGAATCCGACTACGTAATCTCAGAACAAATTCCACCATAACGAACATATATAAAAGCTAAACAACCACAAGACGATTTTAATAAATGTCATAACCATCAATTAATCTAAAGTATCCAAATATAACTAATACCAAAATTCACAAATTACAATATCTATTAATTTGTACGTAAATTCTCAATCTCACTAAATAAAGAAAATATATCAACCTCTCATTATCCTTACTACATCAAATCTAAGAAAGCTATAAATTTCAATCCAAATAACCTCCTGAATATGTCAAATGCCTCAATCAGAAGTCTTGTCAAATTCTAGATTCTCTTTCTCATACCCAAAGTTTTAACACTTTGGATTACCTTTTCAATGCGACCAATATCACGATTGTTGGATATCTATACAAAAAGATATGCTTATTTTACTGACATGCTATCCTGGGTACTCCGAACTCAAAAATCTGGTAGATTTCCTTCAGGTCTAAAGATGCCCTAATTCTGATTAGGAAATGACTTATTTTAAATATATGGTTTTCATATAACTTCTTTAATTTGTAGTTTTCGTTCTAATAGCAGTTGTCTTACTTAATTTAGAGTTTTATACACGGAGTTATGTTTAAACTACTAAGACTATGTCAAATAAATATGTGTACAGAATCCTAGTCCAAATAGGATTCTAATTATGACTTTCTACTCATTAATTAGAATCTTAATTATATTTAAATTTATTATGCTTTGCTTATAATCTAAGTCAAATATGTTATACATAACTTTTTAGGTCGTGGTTAACATTAATTATACCATCTTTTGTTTCTTAGTTCAAGTCATAATCCGATTATGACTTATTCTCTATGAGTAGCTCTTTCTAAAACTGATCTTTGATATTTATGATCACTAAAATATATGAATTAGTAAAAATAGTCTTCTACAAAGTTATAGATCTTTTTATACTCTTTCGAATGATATCAATTATGTATTAATCAAAATTTTCTATAGAACGTTATCATTATTTTACTATGTTGTTGTCTAATACATTAACATAGAATTTGAACTAAATTAGTTGGCTATTCTTAATAATATAATTGGACTATTGGACTTTCATAATTGGGTTAATTGGACTAAATTAAGTTACTTAAACTCAGCCATTGATTTTTATAATTAGTTAATTAGTCTAATTTAAATTAATTAAATTATTAATAGTTGTAAAAGTACGGGGCATAGCAGTATGAGCAGACATAACTTGTGCCGATCTTTACGGATATTTGATGCCCATCTCAAATATCCTATGATCGAGAACAATTTAAGACAAATGTTTACAGAAGATTGATCTCACTATCATGATCTCATCATGATTCAATATCCTTTATATATGTCTATGGACTTCATTACGATAGATAAATATCTAAGAACCACATAATAAAAAGATTGCCTTTATTAGAATATTGAACTAGAATGTATAAAATGAATTTATGATTAGCTTTTAGCCCACTCAATTCTATCAAATATAACATACATAAACATGCAATTCATTAATAACTAAAAATGAATTACCCCCCTCCCTTAAATTATAACGAGTGTATACAATAATAATTGAACAAAAATAGCCGGATAGCCAGTGTCCCAATTAGTCCATTATCTAGACAAAAAACTAACAATATTAAAGTCCAAAGTCCATATACTGTCTAACATTACATCGCTCAAATTGTACAACTTGGGAACCGATTTCGATCGGCCCCTAATAATTAAAATAAAATTGGACTTGAATAAATTGGACTTGAATAATAAAAAACGTCAGGATGGTATCTCCACAGTCTCTGATAAGTCCTTGAGAAATAACACTTTGAGATACTTACCATCCGTCTAAACAATCACACACAACCATGCAATTTCGCGATAAATTTCATATAATTATTATCCCCTATCTCAAAAAAAATAATTTTCATAAAATTATAGAAAAGTACAGGACAAAATAAATCGTATGATTTTTTGGATTAAAAAAATATTATCTTTAGACCCATTTTGTAACTTTAAACAGATTTTTAAATGAATCGTTAGAACTTAAATATCTAACAGGGATACATAGGCAATTTCAAAAAATTTAAAACTAAAATTCAGAAATGGGCATCTTCTTCCTCCCTCCATGAATGAATAGTGTAAGAGGGATGAATAGTGAAGGGGGGTGAACAGGGGGACGGAGGAAGACAAACAGCTTGGGAGCTGGCACAGACGAGTCGCCAGCGTGGGGCGACGCTGGTAGCACCACCGCCGGAGGCGGCCATGGTGCGGCTGCGACGCGCAACGCTTTGCGCACGCAGGAGCGCACGCGTGTGGGTGAGCAGCACCCTGCTGCGCGCAGGGGCGCACGCGCAGTGCCCTGACCGCGTCGCGTAGGGGGGCTCTACCCTGCGCACGCAGGTACGCAACGCCCTACACGCTGCGCGCAAGGGCACGTTGCCCCACGTGCGCATGCCTGCAAGCGCATGCCGCCCTCGCTCTTGCGCCGGCAGTGCTCCACCGACGTAACCTGCCGCTTTTATACCACTGTAGATCGGAAAGTGCAGCTCTCATCGGCGTCTAGCAGGAGACGGAAAGCGGTCCCCTCGTCGGCACAATGTGACTACTAGAGTTGCCCATAAAATCCATAGCCAAGTCCCATAGGCCACCGATGATTCTTCCAAGAGAGAGAGAGGAGAGGGAGTAAGTTAGGAGAGAAAAGAGAGAAGGAGAGCCTTTGCTAATGATATAATGTCAAATTTATAATACTCTACAAGGGTATTATCTCCCCAAGAGTTCACACTAACACGGGACTCTTCAACATAATCCAATGTAGATGTAAATCCATATAGCTAACCCTAATCACGGTATTATATAGATGTTTAAATCTCTTGTAATATTGCGCATAAGCGAGTTTCCATGCATGTTCAAGAGGCCTGCACTGCTGCAATCACGTCCATCGTGTTTTAGACGTAATAGGATGGTTGGAAGCTCAAAAAGGGTGTTGTATTTTACAATAACACTACAAGGAAGACAAGTTTTGTCAGCGAACATATGTCCACGGCTATAGACATTTATCGACAAAAAGAATATTAGTCGACGGCTAAGAAAATACCGTTTACAATAGATTTATACGTCAACGGTTAGGATAACCGGTGTAGCCGTTGACATATGTAAGCTATATGTTAACGGTTCTTGTTTACCCGTCGACGTATATAATAAATAAATAAATAAATAAGGTAAAAACTATATGTCAACGGCTATAGACGTAGGCGTTAACATATCTGCTCTATGTCGGCGGCATAGTTAGTTAAATACGGTACGGAAAAAATACGGTACGGGATACGTACGAGTATAAATCGGTCTTCATTATTTTCAATACGGTCAAATATTCGGTCAAACATTCGCATTCGGCAAATATTCGGTACGGAATACGTACGATGTTTAATACGTCCCTAGTTGAAAAAATCGGCACAAAAAATACGGATATATATGACATAGCTAAATTTATTAGTTATCTTATCAGAAGTGGATAGGCCCAACTGAAATTGGTACTTACCATTATTTTGTTTTAGCAATCAACATTAGCTAAATTTATTAGTTATCTTATCATTATTCTTCACAATTGGCAGAGCCTGGATTAGAATGTAAGTCTACATTGGACATTCTTGAAGCCGCATGTCCCAATGGAAGCTGCATATGAAGGTCTATGGTTCAAAATAATGATGTTGAATTGGTTTAAGTCTTGGGTCGAAAACTGCTATGCAAGGAAACAAATACATGGTAGCTGAAACTTCGATGTGGTTGGAAACTATTGTAGTATCAACTGAGCAAAAGTTCAAAGATGGTGAAGCAACAATTGAACCATCTAAAACTACTGTGGTATCAACTGAGCAAAAGTTCAGAGATGGTGAAGCAACAATTGAACCATCTAACTTTTTCAAATTGAACATAGTTCAACTCCATCGAAAAGAGGAGGGAAAAGTTCAGCAGTGCACTGTGACATAAGTTGTTTAGGTTGATCTCATGGAAGAGTATTCAAAGGAATGATACATGGAAAAATTGAAAACATTCTTCTTATAGACATTTTTGCAAACATCTAACATTCATTATCACCCTCCACCATTGCCAACATATTCATCTGCCACCATGGCCACTATCGTTGGTGCTGTTGGTGCCTCCAAAGTCCAAACCACCACCTACAGGATCTCGAGCTAAGGCCTCCAAGTTACGAGCCACTGGTGCCACCAATGCCGCTGGGGATTCAAGATGGTGATCAACACCCACCATAGCTAATGCCACTGTGCTTCCAAGCCACCAGCTAATTGGTTCCTCCAAGGCCCTCATTCTCAGGCCTCCAAGCCAGCAGAAGCGAGTGCCACTAAGGATCAAATAGAGGGGTAGTGGTCACTGGTTTAGTTGCCGGCGTAATGAAGCATCAACCGAGTACTATATGTCATTCTAGTTGTCCTTACTAAATAAACATAAATGGTTATGAAGGGGGAGAAGAACGCGACCAGATGGCGTTGGTGCGGCCGCGGAGTTCGGCCGGAAGCTTCCGCTCGCCTATGCAGTGCTGCTCCGGCTCGCCGGCAGGAGGCGGTGCTTCGGCGATGGCCGCGGTGCTCGCCGGCTGGCGGTGGCGTTGGTGCGGCCGCGGCTGCTCCGGCTCGCCGGCAGGAGGCGGTGCTTCGGTGATGGCCGCGGTGCTTGCCGGCTGGCAGTGGCGTTGGTGCGGCCGCGGAGCTCGGCCGGAAGCTTCCGCTCGCCTATGTAGTGCTGCTCCGGCTCGCCGGCAGGAGGCGGTGCTTCGGCGATGGCCGCGGTGCTAGCTCGGCCGGCGGCGCACCTAGGTTAGGTTACAGGCATAGAACCGTGGAAGAAGAAGGGAATTTGGGGGTTTTTGGTAAGAGGCGTTTTTAAACCAACGTATTATACGTTTCGCGTATGATACGCGTATAATATGTCGGGGGGGTTAAAAACGCGTATAAAACGTGGGTTCTCTGTTTTGTGCGGCAGACGGGAGTTTAATACGTTTTATTATACGGACGCGTATAATACGCGTATTAAACGCGTATTTGCTAACTATGGTCGGCGGCTTTACTTGTAGCCGCTGACAAAAGTTCTTCAAAAGAAACTCCCGCGGGCTCTTTCCTTGTTTCCCTCCCGAGCCCGCCCCTTTCCCTGTCTCCCTCAAAACCCTAGTATTGGGACAAGAACAGGGAGGAACCTGTTGGGGCAGCGGCGCAAATTTTTTCCCGGCGGCGTGGTTGCGGCGCTCGGGGATCCAACGTCAGAGGCAGAGGTGCTCGCCGGCAGGGGGCGGTGATGCGGCTGCTGCTCGCCGGCTAGAGGGAAGGGGGTGATGCTGCGGCTGCCTGCAGAGGGCGGTGATGCGGCTCGCCGGCAGGGGGCGGTGATGCGGCTGCTGCTCGCCGACTAGAAGGAAGGGGGTGATGCTGCGGCTGCCGGCAAGGGGCGGTGATGCGGCTCGCCAGCAGGGGCCGGTGATGTGGTTCGCCGGCTGCTCGCCGGCTAGAAGGAAGGGGGTGATGCTGCGGCTGTTGCTCGCCGGTAGGGGGCGGTGCTGCGGCTGCTGCTCGCAGCTCGACGGCAGGGCCGTGGTGCTCGCGGTTGGGTGACCGTGGTGCTCGCCGGGTTCGTGGCGATGGTGTCGGCGCTGGGGACGTTGATGGTGGACACGTGCGCGACAGGGTATTACCGGAGGTCGCAGTTCAGCAAGGCCCGGCCGGTGGACGACGGCGGCGAGGACGGGGAGCACGCGGAGCACGTCCACACCCACGGCCATGCGCACGGGGCGGCTTTGTCGCCGCATGGAGAGGAGGAGGACCGGCTGGCTCAGGACATCCGGCACCGTGTGGTCTCCCAAGTGAGAAGGCCTTGAACCCACTATTGTGCAATTTTGCTTCTGATTAGGTTACTGCCACTTATGATCTTGCTATGGTTGGAACTTTGATCGACTTTGATTCTCTGTTGGTAGCTACTATGTTGAAAAGGGATTTCTTAACATGTGGTGCAGCATAAATTCTCCTTGTAATGTGAAGAATTTGATGGGGGTTCTGTCAATTGGGGTTCAAGTTCATTTCTTGTGGTGATGTGATCTGTTTTTTTTTTTTGTTGGAACAAAGTAACAATTAAGTCTTGTTGGGTTCTTCAAGTGCTGGAGCTAGGCATTGTGGTTCACTCAGTGATCATAGGGACCTCCTTGGGTGCCTCTGTACACCCCTCCACAATCAGGCCTCTGGTGGGAGCCCTAAGCTTTCACCAGTTCTTTGAGGGCATGGGACTTGGTGGCTGCATTGTTCAGGTAATCCACTTGTACCTATCAAAAGCTCTCTCTTCAAGACTTGAAATTTTCAACTGTGACCAGTCTTGCAACTCATGGAGCACCTTTTTCTTTTTCTTTGGTTTTTTTGTTTCACCATGTAGACCAAGATAAGTGTGGGAGAATACAAAATTGCCGGCTCCATGTTTTCTCCTTTTCTGTCCTTTTTACAAGGGTTGAGAGTGTGGGGTAAGAGACAATAATGTCTACTACCCTTTCACCATGATATGTGCTGTTGATTTTTCAGGTCTTAGGAATGATTTATGCTGCCAAACATGTTTGGCTATGATGCCAGTCCTGTGTTCATCTAGTTGTACATTCTTATTACTGCTAACATGTTTTTTTTTACTTGCTCGTTCGCTGCATTTTTTCGATCAATGAGACCAAAGGTCTTAACGGTGCGGTGGATTTTTTCCTTCCTGCAGCTGTGTCGCAGTTTGGTAAGTTAAAGCTAATTAGGCTCAATCTTCACTTCTTAAAATAAAATAGATTTGATCGTGCTTCTTTTGTTATTGTTAGATAACTTAGAAATGTGGGTACATCATCATTGTTTGATTTCTTTATAGCATGAGCTGAAACATTCTTAGGTTCACTTTGGACACTAGACATGGATTTAGTGTTGATCAGCCTAATTAGAGAAGAGATTCTATAAGGGGATTTTATATTGGATCATGCTTGGGAGCTTGTTAATAAGACCTTCAACACTGTTTTTAGTTCCAATTATATTATAACAACTTTGAAGCATAGGCTAGCCTTCTTTAAGTCTGTGTACATGATCACACAAGATCTTGTAACCAATGCTGGATTTACGTAGAACCCTGAGTCAGAGCAGATCATTGAGAATGACATATCATGGGATGCATATAAGGAGGTGCGTTTAAATAAGTCATATTAGTTAGTGTCAAACAATTCCATCAAACATGTGATCATGCATTCTTCTTATATTGCAGTTCAACCCGCTCGTGTTGTGGTTCAAGCTGAGGACATTACACCTGTAACCCTACAATCAGCCACCTCAAATGTAGGATAGGATGTTTTCCAGTATGCTTTTTACAGAAAACCTCTAAATCAGATCTACTTTTATTTATTTGATTGATGCTAATTGATTTCATTTTTACTTCAGGTAAATACACTGGAGAGAGAGCTGCTATAAACCCTTATTCCCCACTTTTACATTTGCATAACCTCTCCTTTTAGTTTGGCAAGGCTTTCAATAGGAAGCTTTTCAGGAAGGTGGTTAATGCACGTGTAGGTGTACATGTGCCTATGTGAATGTGGCAAGTTCCAATGGTAGTCTACTCAAAGTTTTTCCTTTCTCCTATAGAAAGCATTGTACTATCATATGGATCAGCATGTGGTACAAAACAACACAGAAAGTAAGTTTAAAGGTAACAAAACAGTCAAACAGAAGAGGTCTACACAATGAATCAGTTGGAGGACTTACATTCTCATTATCACAGGCAATCATGTCTCCAAATGACACCTAAAACCATGATAAAGGAACTTCAGATGTAAATCAATCTTAAACTTATAATACAAATTAAAGTGTTAAACATGTGAAGAATAAATGAGTACATAGAAAAATGCTTACTGCTTAGCAGCGAATGCTTCTGAATGCTAACGAATAGACAAAAATAAAAAAGGAACTCCCTTGTGTATAAGTCTGAGAAATAACCATAAAGAACAAAAGCAAACCTGATGACAGACGCAATAGGTGGGTTCATTAGGATCAGTTTGATCGACATCCATGGATGCGAGAGCATTCTTCTTATGGCTGCCAGGAGGAGGCATGAGCTCAAGATCCCTATCACGTTCTCGATCCCAATCCTTTTCTCTAAAATCTGGCCTTTTTGACTGAGGAGTTAGAAAACCTGACCTCCGCTTATCATCCTTTACAAGTATAGGTAGTGGAGGAAGTGTTGCAGGTTCATCCAGTGGTATCTTTCCCTCTGGATACCCAAAGGGAGGGAAAAATCATGAGCCTGAGACTTGCTCACACATCAAATCAAAAGACAACTGATTGAAAACTCACAATAATAATCATTTATATCTACAAACCTAACAGAATAATTTGGAACTAGTATGAGAAAAGTTTAGCTGACATCAAATATGACCTGCAAATACATGCCAGTCAATTGGAAACATGTAAAGACTATACCCATATGTTTCCTAACAGATGTCAATCCTGCCTCGTTTGTTGGTGGACAGGGAATTACCTTGTTTTAAATCTTCTGCAAATTGCTTCAGGTCTTCATCAAGCCGTTTGATATGACCATCTATCTGTGAAAGATAACAACTTGGTTAGAATATTGGAAATTATTGACATAAACTCAGATTTAGAAACAGGATTCACTTATTTTGCTAACAAACTCTCTCCCATTCCTGCTCCACCCCAAAAACAATGAACTGAAAACTAGCAAATATTCCTAACTTCCCTGATCATGTCTCATCCCCATTACCACTCTAACCTAGCTCCAGCGGCAGAGGGAGAAGAGTCAGAGGGGGCAATACCATCCCCTTAAACTTTTGTTGTACTCTACCTATTGCAAACTGAGAGACCATGTTTGTTAGGATTACATACAAATGTGTTGCTTTTCCTCCTCCTTTTTCCCAATGCTGCTGCCTTTATTTTATTATGAGTATTTTTTTACTACAAGCCATTGTCGACTAGAATCAATACTACCCTTTGTTCCATTTCATAGTAAATATCACATATGCTGCTATGACTTAATGCTATTCTTGTTTCTGTATATTGTGGCTTCATGCATTGGACATAAGTCATTATTTATAGAACATTATATACCATTGTGTTGGATGTTTTCTCTCTATACTTCTTATTACATTCTTCCTTTATGTTTCCTTCCCCTTTTTTGGGTGAAGGGTGGGTGATATCACATCCCTCACCTAGGCATTTGAGGCTGAGGCGAGCCCTTGGTCACCTGACTCACCTTGCCTACATCTCATCTTTGGTGATGTAGAGCACCATGGACATGTCCAAACTGTATGGGGTTGCTTCCTACATTATCTAGCTATGTATCTTCTGGATCGCTTTCTCAGCATAACCTTGCAAAAAGAGCCTGTGAATTCATTGATGTTCATCATTCTCATAAATGCAAGCAATCATTAAATACATCTTCAATCAATCATTAGATATAATATTCAACCAGATCTTTCACTTATCAAATACTAATTGGAGGAAGAGGGAAAGAACACATCAGCTAGCTATGTATCTTCTGGGTCACTTTCTCAATATAAGCTTGCCAAAAGAGCCTATTAAGGTCCATTGTTCTCATAAATGCAAGCAATCATTAAATACATCTTCTGGCAATCGTTAGATACAATCTTCAACCAGATCTTTCACTTATCAAATACTGATTAGAGGAAGGGGGAAACAACACATGGACTACACAAAGTTGCAAAAAGAAAAGCCACAAGTTCAGAATGCTCCAACAATATTTGTTACAGATTAAACAACCAATATTAAAAAAGACCATCGAAATGAATTCTGTGCTGAATTGCATTGGGGGGGGGGAGAGAGTATCCCCATTATTTGTCATGACACGTGCAAAGTCCAGGGGAATTAAAAAAAAAAAAGAATCCTGCATATCACCTGAAATTCCCAAAATGCACAGTTCAAATCAAATGAGGAGACCCATAAAATCCAATGAAACTAGTGTACCTTGAATCTCACTAACAGAAGAAAGGACCACATGCATGAACAAAACACAACGGAAAACCACCAATGGAAAAGAAAGGGATGGTATATATATATATATATATATATATATAAAACCATCCCAACTTGAGCCACGGGTAGCCCACCAGGTCATAAGCTTGTCGTGCCAGCAGGACCTTCTCCGTGCACAATCTCAACGCACTCTCTTGGTTAGACTCGATCTCCTTCCTCGCCTTCTCGAGCACTGGTTCATCGTCTTCATGGTTTGCTTTCTTCGAGCCATGGGAGTGCATCCCCAGGAAGTACTTGGTCTGGTCCCTGGCTTGGTTGATCATAGCTGCCACAGAACCAGTTCCACGGCAAAACAAATTAACAAGAAAACCCACAAAATCTAGTGACAGGTGGGATCATCTTCTTTTATAATTATTTGATCAAAGATTAGATGACTTGGATACTTCAGACGGATAAATTTAAACTATAATTTTTTTCAAGAAAAATGTAGACCATCTGATCTTACAGATCGATGCAAGGCCGGCAATATGCGCTTCTCATTCATTTGGGGAGGACTTATGGCTGCCACTGTACTACCACAGTTGGCTCATCTTCTTCCATGACACTGACCTAGCTACCAATGTAGCACCCAAAATATTTCTTCCTGTTGTACTCACTACTCAAGAAAAAAATGTCCCTTCCTGAGACTAATTACACTGCAAAGAGTTTTTATTTTTTCAGTGTAGAACCTATTTCACCAGTAAACTTGAGTGAGCTGGTAACCCTAATCCAAAGTGAAGGGTACTTCTTACATGTAGTGATTTACACACAAAGTTGAATTCTCACAGAGGCCAGATTTTACACATGAACTATGCCTTGGAGAAGGCCTAGCTATTTCCATCTAAACTTAGATATTTTATGATGTCAATGATATCTTATTCAGAAACCTCCAAACTCTAAGTAATATACAAGGACCCACAAGTGACACTGTGTTGGGCACAATGGAAGCATTTGGGAGGGGCAAAGTGGCAAGCTTGCCCAATGTTCTATCCAATGTCCCTCTCTGCCCCCCATCCCCACCTTCTCACCTCCTCCTCCTTCCTATGGTCCCTTTCCATTCTCATTACTCCTTGTGGGCACCTCTCCAAGTGCTTACAAAAACCATGATGGTTAAAACACAAATTGTGAAACAACATGGGGGATGGTGCATTAGATGTCAACCAGCTGCCCCCCTAGTAGGAAACTATGATATGGAGGTTTGACCACAATGGGGATGCTCATGTCAAGGATTGAGTAGCTATGTACTATATATGTGAATGTGTTTATTTGAAATGTGAATGTGTTTATTTGAAAGTGTGAATGTGTTTTTGTATATGTTTGTAAGTACAAATCTGTATATACAGGAAAAATATATAATTTAATATTTTATTTTTTTATTTTTTTTTTCTTACTAATTATTTGTCAGCGGCTAAGAAAGCCGTTGATATATATAACATTTGTCAGCGGCTCCTGTCGCAGACAAACTTTTGTCAGCGGCTTCATAGCCGTCGACAAATAGTATTTGTCAGCGGCTCATGTTGCTGACAAACCCATTTGTCAGTGGGTTTAGAGTCGCTGACAAATACTATTTGTCAGCGGCTAACTCTAGCCGTCGACATATGTATCATTTGTCAGCGGTTAACCTCCGTGGACATAAGTTGTATATGTCAGCGGCATTAAGTAGCCGCTGACATATGTATTATATGTCAGCGGCTACTGTGTGTAGACATATAATATATATGTCAGCGGCTTTAGGTAGCCGCTGACATATAACACATATGTCAGCGGCTACTGTACGTAGACATATATATTATATGTCAGTGGCTTTGTATAGCCGTTGACAAATATATGCCAACGGGACTTTTGTCCACGGCTTTGTCAGCGGCTAAGCAGCCGTTGACATAAGTTTTTGTCAGCGGCTCTTTAGGATTTGTCAGCGGCTCTTAGCCGCTGACAAATCCTGTTTTCCTTGTAGTGTAAGGGGCTGTTTGATAATTCTTAATGGACGTCTAATGTCTAAAATGGTCAGACATTTGAAGTTTCAGATCATTTGGTTAAATGACTAAATTAATGTATGATTCAGTCTCTTAAATATGAAATGCTCCTAAATTTTTAAGCACCAGAAGGCCACTTTTTATTTTCAGATGCGGTCGAACCCTTGGACGATGCCCTTGTGACGGCACTCCTCTCCGTGTGCATGGAGCTCCTCCCCTTTCTCCTCTGCGCGGACGCAAGCTACTCGACATGTTGTAGGCTGCTCTTCCCCTTGCAACGGAGCTCCTCTCCTCTCCTCTCTTCCCATGAACGTGATCGACGTGGTCCAGGTAATGGATCCCTCCCTCTCTCTCTCTCTCTCTCTCTCTCTCTAGGTCTCACAGTGCTCCCATCTCTCCATGCCTGTAGAGAGACAGAGATCTAGATCTGCTCGGTATGCGCCAGGCCAGTGTTCTCCACTTCCCATCTCAGATAATCCCTCTCTCTCTCTCTATATCTCTCTCTCTCTCTCTCTCTCTCTATATATATATATATATATATATATATATATAGGTGTAATAGGTGTAGATCAATCTAGATGTAGATATCTGTCTCTCTGCTCCTTTGGCTTGTCTGATGCAGTTCTCCTTTGTGTCTTTCTTGGAAATTTCCTCTCGGTTTCAGGTTTTTTCATCCCCAATGATTAGTAGTATGCTGGCGGTGTTTGATTTGTTCTCGCTGTAAAACAATTGTGTTTTTCATAAAACAATCCCCGGATGCTATAAACTGTTGTAAAACAATGTAAAATATCATAACAATGGTTTCTTTGTTATGTCTAGAGTGCCATACATAGTTTTACTGAATTTTTCTCATGTTTGAATTCTCGTAAAATGCCGGGTTTTAAAGTCGGTTTACCTATTTGCCATTCTTTAAAGAATGCATTTATGATAAATAAATGCAGTGTGTTTTCTGAAGTTGCGTCCGAATAGCAGCATGGTATATTGTGGTAAGAAACAAATGCAGTGGATTCTTATTTTTTTAGATTTTCTTGATCATCCGATTGGAGATCGAATTATATGAATATGCTGATGCGAGTTCTCTTTTGTGAAGCATGTTGTGCTAGCAAAAGGGAGGGAGAGGGAGAATCTTGGGCATTATTGGCAGGAGCCTCAGGAGTCAGGACAAACCTCTCCTCCTTTCCTGCAAGGAAAGGGAGGGTTATGGTAGAAACTAGAAACCAAAACAGAAATAGAAGTGGCAAAGGAAATTCCAGTAAAGAAAATTGGAAGCGGAAACAGAAACATATGTTTCCGAAATTATATTATTTACAATGTATCATTGTCATGTCATGGAGGTGTGGTCAATTCTTCCCCCTTCTTTGTTCTGCACATTTGTTGGCCTTTCCATTAAGTTCTTTTATCATTTTTAATTTGAATTTGATGGCACCTACAAAGAGCAGTTGAAGTTGAACTGCCTATCAATTTCGATTTGAATTTAAAATGTACTTGCAATCATTTACTGACCTCATTGTTTTTTCTTTTCTACTTTAAGTTAGTGAACATGATTCTCTATGGAGTGTAGAGAACATAATAAAGAGGGTCTAAGGTTACCTCGCTATTTACTTGATGTAAAAACCTGGTGCCACTTCACGTTGTGTGAGGCACTCTTTATTCTATTCAAGATATCCTTACGTTTGAGGGGTATTGTCTATAGTAAAAATAATCATTCGGGTTATCGAAAGTGGCAATTCATGCTAGCACCATGTTGGAGAGAACTTGCAGTATCCTATGGTCAAGTACAGTTATAAGAAATTCCCAACTATCCCTTTTGGGCTGTGGTTCGGCACTCTGACAGTTATGTATGGATTGTTTCATTTTAAACAAGGAACAATCACCTAAAATTAATTAACAAGGTGAGTCATTGTTCAAGTTTGATTTGTGTCTTAAGTACTTGTGTCTAATCTTCTAGGGATGAAGGCCAGTATTCCGCTTCATGACAGTTTAAAACTCAGTAAAAAATAAATAAATTTATTATTCCATAGCCCTTTTATGGATCAAACGAAGATATTCTAAAATTTAACATGGAGAATGGGTGGATACCATGCCTAAAATTTCACAAGTGCTTAAGATAAACAAAGTTCACAGATCTGATTGAATGTAGCTAAGTGGAACATGGCAAATCCATAGTTCAGTAAAATTTCCTTTTACAGTTCATCGGGTGCAAGGGACTGCACAAAAAAAAAAAGAGACCACATGACTATGCACGGCTTCTAGAAGGCATATTTAGTGTATCTTGTGTTTTCCCTTCTTAATTTGTCAAATATAGCTGTGGAAATGAAGCTATTGTCATTGCCTTGACTTTCAGCATTTCTAGATGAGCTTTTTGAAAAGCTCACTTTGGAGCAGCATGATGCTATGATGAAGATAAAATTCTATGCATGGTTTGACTTTAACATGGCTAGTTTATGGTCTCTGACAGGGAAGTATTCTTCTGGGTATTCGGTATCGGATAAAAAGTTGGGTATAGAGTGCTCCATTGCCCACACAAGGGAAAACCAATAAGGATAAGAAGAGGCTCCAGAAAAACCAATAAGGATAAAAAATTGGGTATAGAGTGCTAATCTCTATCTATTTAACTATTTTCTATTTTGCCTAATTGACAAAAAGGCTAGCTATGGAGTGCCCCACTCCTCACTGTGGAAATAGAATACCATTAAGGGAAAGAAGAGGTAAGAAATGGATAACTAGGCTTTCCCACGGCAATTGTAACGAACCATATGAATGAGGTCTAGTGAATATTTCTACTTATCTTGTATTTCAACTTCTTGCTTTAGTATGTTTCTTGTCGTTAATTTTTGCACCATTGGATATTTTAGCCTCTGTCCATTCATGGAAATTTGAATTGTGTTGTTATGCTTCTAGTCTATGTTGGGGGATGGTAGCATAAATTTTCTATGAATTATTATAGGCATTCTAATGCTGACTTATCTTTCTTTTCGAAGCAAATTTATTTGTTTAATAGTGCAGTTGGTTTAGTTTATTCTAGTATATCTGTATTGTCCACTGTTGGGAATTTTAGGTTTCCTTCTCAAGCAATTTACATGGGATTGTGAGAGTTACAATCCATTTATTAGAGTGATCTTCACTCCTGTTTTGTACAACATACACCTCTACCTACTTTTCTCTTCCTAGGAGATCTGATTTCATACGCTCCCCCCTCCATGCTGCTGGAAAAAGGGGAGAACTGGAATGTTTCATGCATTTTTGGTACCATGCTTTCCATTGGCAATATGTGTTTTTCAATTTTAATTAATTTCCTAGTTATTTGTTTTCATTGATGAATTTCCAACTACTTGTTGATGTGATTCTTCATTCTCTCCTTCATGTTTCCTATTATAAAGGTCTTTGAGATGACATGGTCACTGAAACAAAACAAAAAACAAAAAAACGCCAGAAAAAGGGGATCCTTGAATTTAGCAAAGGACAAAAAATAAGTACTTGATTTTTATTTGCTAGAGATTAGCAATTTGATTATTTTTTTACCATTATTGTTATCTAGCTTTGATCTACATATTTTGCCGTATGCAAAAATGTCATATTATTTTATCCATCATGATGATTGTATTTTATTCGTTATTTATAATACCTGTTTATGCTCCTTAATATCCTCTTGTTTAATTTCATTTTTTATCCTTTTCAGGAATGGTGTTAGTGAAGGGAAGTTCTATAAAGTTCTGCTATATGAGTTGGATGCTATTCAGAAGGTAAATTTACATGTAATCTTCTATTGTACTAGTTGGCATGTCTGAGCACTAGTTCTTATACTCTCCCTTTGCTAGGCTTGTGCACCACGAGAGCCAAATTATCAACCTCCAATGACCTTCGTGGTGGTTCAAAAGCTGCATCATACAAGACCGTTTGCCTCTTAGCCTGGGCGCATGACTAGCAAATACCCAAATGTGGGCGTCTGTCATAGTTGCGGCAAGGTCAGACACCTAGCAAGGGACTGCGTAGCTCGCTCCTGACATGTTGGCTGATAGGGATGTGATTTGCCAAAATTGTAATCAGGTGGAGCACATGAGTAGGGGAATGCATGGGCGTGTTGTCTAGCTGTTGATATTGTTAAATTGATCTTATTTTTTATATTTTTTATTTTCTAGATATTGTTGGTTGTAATAATTTTGTGAATTATCAACATTCTTAATTAGAATAGGGAGGCAGGGAACAAGTTTGTTATATGATACTATGAATGATTGTTACTTGAAATGAAAAATATCATGATCTTATTCTAGATCCTTGGAAATTTTGAGTGTTTGAGAAAAAGAGTAGCATATTATGGAAGATCGATATGTTTTACAAGATAAAATGTGGTGCTACAAGAATTTTTTTGGTGTTTTACATCCCAATGAACAACATGTATGATTCACGATTATTTCTTTCTTCCTTCTTTCTTGGTTCATGCAGAATAGAATTAGATCATTTCTATGATATACTTTCCAACTGTTCATGCAAACGTGTGCAGTGAAATTTCTGATTTACCTGTAATGGAAGAATTAACTATATAGGAGTTAGGGACCTATATGCAAATATTATAATTAGGGGGATATACATGTATAAGTCATACATCCGGTTGATTTCAACTGTAGTAGAATAAAAAAGAACAAAATTATGAGTATTTTTAAGGGTATTTTTGCAAAATATAAACATTAGGGATGTAGATGTAAATATTATAGGTACAGGGATACATATGTAAAGATCACACATCCCACCGATTAGAAATGTCATAAATTAAAAAAGAAAAAATTATGAGTATTTTTTAATCTTTAAATGCTAAATATAAAAGCGAGAGACCTAGGTATAAATATTATAGTTACAGGGATATATATGTGAAAGTCGCACATCCTGTTGATCTCAACTGTAATAAAATAAGTCAGAACAAAATTATGAGTATTTTTAATTTTAAGGCATTTTTAAAAAATATAAAAATTAGAGATGTAGATGTAAATATTATAGTTGTAGGGATATATATGTAAAAGTCACATATCCCGTTGATTTATAACGGTAATAGAAGAAAAGGAAACAAAATTATAGGTATTGTTTTTAGCATTTTAAAAATATTTTTATAAAATAATACATTAATTTAGATGTCAATTAAGTTATTTACCAAACAAACTTCCCGTGTAACTCTTATTCTTTTTACATATTTAGACAGAACATGTTGGTCGACGACAACTCAGTACATGATGACGTGAGAAATTCTTGGTTTACCAATCAGAACTTAAGGTTAACATACTAATTGACTCCAGGCAGGTAGTCTCGTCTCGGATTTGGGCTTCTAAGGTCATGCCATATTTTTCTTACAGCGGAATAAATATGACTCTATGCTTGCGATATTTAGGGCGTGTTTGGCAAAACTTCTATTTGAAAGTTACTTTTGGCTTCAACTTCTTACATAAAACTTTTGACTTATACTTCTTACATAAAATGAGTTGAGGGAGTGAAGTTATAACTATTTTTAGTTTGTTACAAAAGTCACCTCTTTCATAACAACCTCACTTTTTCTCCAATCTTAGAAACTCTCCCCTTGTAACTTTTGGTTGGAAGCCAAAACACAAGTAAAATATGACATAAATAGCTTTCAAGATCCAATAGCTTCCATAAAAAATAACTAAATGAAAATACAAAAGTACTTCCAAATAGAAGCTGCCAAACACGGCCTTAGCATAAAATGCACGGCGGGTAATTATTACTAGAGTAGAAAAACAAAAACACAGGACTTTTTTTTTTATTTTTTTTGCAAACACGCATCCGGGCATTCAATTAAACAGAGATAGATAACGGATAACGGGCTGATCAAATCCAGTCCCTTGGAAACTGGGACAATTTTCGACGTTACACGAATTTGGATACCTTTCAATGTGTTTCCGAATGAGGAATCTGTAATCCAGCCCCCATGTACTGCTCTTATCGAAAAGCAATGCAGCACCCATTCTCACCAAGTGAATAGTTTTTTTTCCCATCTAGAAAAAAAGATGCAAAGAAAATCAGGGAAAAAAGTAAGATTCCAGCAGAAACACCCAACGTGTTCAACATAAACACACGAAAAAAGTCTCACTGAATAATCCCCGCCAGGTAGGCAATTCTAGTGTATTGTCATCTGAATTTGGAAGCGAAAACTTTTCATAGACACATCACGTGCGTACTTAATTTCAGAAACCACAAGTCCATATATAACACCAGCAAAGTGGCAGGGGACTTATATATAATAGTTGAAGATGGAAAAAGAAAATATATATTCTATCATCCTAAAAGTGTCACCATATAAGTTTAATGGAAAACCCTACTCCAGAGATCACTTACATGTAAGGCCAGAAAATGTTGCATGATTACAATTACACAACAGAGAGAGACTTGTGCAGCTCAAAAAGGGTTGACATCTTCACTCATAGCCAGTCACCCCAACAGTTGAGCCCGCACGGTTGTTCTTGCGAACTCCCTGACTTGTAGCCTTCGTGAAGTAGATGTAGGAGTACACATTGGGAATCATCGTAAAGACAACAAACACAGCTCCTGCAAGGAAGACGCCTTTCCTGAGGGACTCACAGGTCCAGTTCTGTGCATAAATCATACCCCTGTACTTGGTGTGATAGGCATTCTTTGCTGCCCCAGCAACTAGACATGCCTCTGCAATTAAGAAAGTTAGCCAGCAAAAGAAAAAAGCTATTACATACAGCATTCCCCGGGAAACCTCAAAATAACACCAGCCACTGGACAGAATGGCATCGACGTCAGTGTATTCTGAATGTATGATTGAGAAGGTAAGATAAATTTGGAAGGAACTTTACCATGATGAACCAAAATATATGATGGACCAAGCTCAATTCCCACCGGGTGCTAGTGGCTTCCCAAAACACATGCACTTTGTCACAGTCATAAGTAGAGACTCACTTGAAAACAGAAACAGGAAAGCACCAACATCGTAACCAGTTGCAACATCAGAATCATAGACACAATGAGTATAATTGCCATGGTTACTGTCAACAACTGTCTCCCTGATCAAGAAAAGGAAAACAAAAGAAAGGAATGAGCATCCTCGAAACATATAAGCAGATCGAAAAAGAAATGGAAGGCACAACTGCGGCAACTTTGCTGGCTAATTAATGATTGTGATGAAACGCCAATCATACCAAATCTACTTTTACACAGGGTTTAGATATCTAAAATTCAGGGGGGGGGGGCTCCATCTAAAGACCATTGTTCCAAAGCTTCAGAATGGGCACCAGATTTGAATATCACAAAATTGCATGAAGCTGAGTAATACCAGAACCTGAAGCCAAAAGCATATGACAAATGTTTGCTGGTATTCGAGGATTTTGCATGTCACTTTTGTCCGCAGTGGAATAAGTTATCAGACAAAACTCATTCCTTATTCAGGTTTCGAATTATCCCTTAATTTTAAGGCCATCCAGCTACACAATAATACTTGCTACCAGCCTGGAGAGTTGGGCACTATCCATCACCTATATCTACTCTTTCTTTATTTTACTGATAAAATTTTGACTCTTAACGGTGATCTATGCACCTAGGCTACTTATGCCTCAGAACCTTTGACTATACTCTTCATAAACATAATTTTGATTCACTATGTTTAAGTTCTCTGTATAGCTGAAAACATTTATAGAGTTTGTACATACAGTTACAAACTTATTAGGATTTTATGATTGTACATTTAAGGTGTTTTATCCTTGAACTCTTGCTTATTAAATTTTCCTCTCCTGCCTAAATGTCAGCAGCAAACTCTTGCTTATTAAATTTTCCTTCCATGACATAAATGTTAGCAGCCCCTTCGATGCTTGCATAAGCCAAGGTAGTTATACCCTATGGCTTATTTAATATATTGTGACTAAATCCCCATATCCTTTTTTTGGGGGAAGGTGAATAAATCCCCATATCTTTAAGTAATAGAAATCGTGTCATTTTTTTTATTTGTTCGGGGCTAGTGAAGGCTTAGGAACATAAATAGTCCAGTAATCAGTTTATTTTAAATATTTGAAATACTAATCAGGGTCAAGGACGAGTGCATTTGAGAGCTTTCATGGGTGACCAATTCTTCCTCCTCACTGGGCAGAAGTGTTTCTGCAATCTTTCCTCCTCAGTTTATTTTCATTTCCTTCTTCCCCAACATGCTTAGACCCTACATGTAAACCTTCTGATAGAGACACTTCAATAATCGCCCACCATCTTTGTCACATTCCATCTTGTCCATCATCGGTTTCTTCTTCCCACATCTTTTTTCCTTCCTTATCTTTCCTAGCCACTGCAAGGGTAACTTATTGCTGCCCAGTATCACAGCTTCCTCAAGTTCTGACCACAATCCCTGCGCAGGCCCCACACTCTTGCTGCATCTTCCTTACTCTGTAACAGACCCAGAACTGCCAAACCAAGAGTCTGGTATGGCCCCACTTACCAGGTCACCCACTTATCTGAAATAGACAGGTCATCCACCCCTTTATTCTTCTACCACAAAAAGAGACCAACAGCTTAGTCACCAGCCGTGTCCTAGAGAAGAGGAAATCGGTTCTCTTTTACAAATAAACTCTCAAGCAACATCTTAGTAGCCTCAAACTCCCACTCATGGTTTGCCGTATTGGATCGACTCGTGCCGACTTGGGCGACTCGTACCGTATCATGGCAAATCTGAGTTGGTGCGGCTTGACCAAGTCGGTGCGATTTGAGAGATCTTTTCCCTGCCACTCAGCCGAGTTTGTACCAGTCGACCCGACTCGTACTGGATCATGGGAGATCCGAGTCGGTCCGAACCTTGCTTCCACTTGGATCAGGGTTTATAAAACCAGTAGCAGGTCTGTTAACTCGTATGTACAAACAAAACTCAAACTTGACAGGCCCATTGAACCCAACAGAGTAAGATCTAGCATGCAATAAGAGACCTTGCCAACCCACTCAAAGAGGCCTGGAATGGTATTAAACAGTTCTCAACAGAAATAGTATGGAGAGGGTTAGTATGATAAGTTCCTCAGAAATAGTGGGAAGAATGAACAGATTGAGGCAGTGAAGCAGAAAAAGGAAAGAAAAGAGTGTACAGGACCATGAAGGTGTTCAAGATGTAGACCTAAGAACTCTTTATAGCTTTGGTGGGAGTCTGGGATCTGGCCCTCCGTTAGAATGCATTTAGGACAAAAATATAAAGACAAAGTATCATGAGTACTACCTGTGGCAATGCCCGAACGGCATTGCAGCTGCAACTGCCACACAGACTTCAAGTTTAGCTGTGCCCCCTCCCCTGCAGGGTGGTGCAGCAGCCGTCTGTTGTTCGATCACAAAATCAAATGACAGTTTCAGCTGCAATGCCTTGGAACATAGCAGCAAGTATGACTCAACTATTATAAGCATAGAAAAAACTTCAAACTGTGGAAAAAGACGAACGCATTGTTATCTTTCTAGGAAAAGACACTAAGGACGATGTCCAGGTGTCACTGTTGTCAAAGATAGCAACCGAATAAGAAGATTATCTCCAAAGAAAAGGGACAGATAAGAGAGTCCGAGAGTTCTGCTCTTGATCTTCCCTTCTAGCAAAACAATGAGATAACTTTTTTTTCTAACTACTCTTTCTACATAGAAGTCAATCCTCAACTATTATTCTCATTTGCATTTCCAATGAATCTCTTTTACACCTGTACTTGGGAAACAACTAGACAGTTAATAAAAAGCCCAAAGATGCAGTGTGATGAATCTCTGCCCTCTACCTACATGATAGGGGAGAGACAAAGCAAAAAGATTGGAAGAAAATGGTGAAGAAAACTGCAGTTATAGCAACCACCTTACTAGCAAAATCGCCCCTAATCCCTTAAAAGCAGCATAGCACAATCCTGTACCCTTGCTACTCCAATTAAAATTCTCCTTTGTCCATGTTTCTCTCTACCAATACTCATGCTTTGATTCGATCATCATGCTATATGTTTACATATCATTTGAATTTACAAATCACCGAGTTGAGGACCTTAAAAAATTGGGACATGTACTGCTTAGATATCCGAGGTGTCACGCTGAGCTGAGTTTAGTTATTTGATTTTTATTTTATTAGATTTTATGTTTAGTGAGGTGAGAGATTAGGATGATATAAGCAATTCTAGATTGCTTATACTAGAACAAGGCTTATTTTACTTTGGTAACTCTATTCTACCTCTACTCAATAAGCCATTCTAATTAGGTAACACAATTTTTTTAAAAAAAAGAGATAAAGGAGGTGTCATTAATGCTTATTCTATGTAGAACAAGCAATTTGAACATTTTACTTGAATTGTCCATTCTCTCTTATTCTAGAATAAGCATTTCCACTTAGGTTAAGAAATCCATACAATCAAAGCATGACAAAAAGAATAGGGGAAATAAGTCATCTTATTCCTCCTTATTCTGCTACTAAACTGTAAGTTGGGAAGGAGTTCCATGTACATCCACATTAGTGGTGGATAAGTTTCCTTCTGTAAGGATTGAGGTTTCGGATCCGGTTATCGGGTCAGTTCGGAGTCGAATCCCTTAGTTTGGGCCTTTGTGGGGCTGGGACTTGTGTCAAACGGCGTCCAGTGAGGTGGACGCGTTTTAGGTTGTGCCACATAGGCACCACGTGGGCGGGTTTTGGGCCGCGGGAGTACGGCCCCGATCTTATTATCTGAACGACGTCTTAAATGGACGACGCCATTCAGAGTACGGCCCTGGTATGTCAGCGAACGACCCGTCTTGTCGTCTGATTGGCGTCGACCTTGCACGACGCGTTTTAGTTAGTTTCGGTTTGACCCCGCAAACCCTTCCTCCTTTTCCTCATTCTCTCCATCTCTCTCTCTCTCTCCTCCCTCTCCCCTCCGATTCCGATCCATTCGGCGCCCCCTCCCTTCTCCTTCCTTTCCTCTCCCCATTCCTCCTCTCCCTCCACTCCGTCAACCTCCGGACAGCGGTCGACGTCCCGGTGGAGTGACGGCGTCCACGGCAGTACCGGCGGCGGCTTGTGGTGTGGCGGTTTGACGGCTTGGAGCTCGGAGGAGTTCAAATAACCAGTAGGGTGACGATCTTCGCAATGTTTTGTTTAAAACCATGTTTTCCTACTTTCAAGCATGTTTAGGGGATTTTCGGGGTGGAAACGTTTATATCACAAAATTAGGATTGGTGGGTTTTTATTCGGTATTTGGGTTCTCCTCCGACTCCTCTATTTTATGGCGTTTTTGTGCCATTTGGGGGAGAAAATCCCACTTTGTGAATTGGGGGGAGGCGGAGGGAGAACCTGTCTGTGAGGGTTAAATGACGTCTGGGGACATCGACGCCATTTAAAAGGTGGCTTCCACTCACGACGCGATTTATCTCAGATAACAGACTCTGTCTCTGGATTGAATAGCGTCCAGGGACAGCGACGCCATTCAAACGGCGACCCCCGTGCACGACGCATTTTACTTCGGATCACCCCAAGGCCTGATTCTATTTCTGTCGTGATTAGGCGACTAGGAACAACGACGCCTTTTAAAAGATGACTACCTTACACGACGCGTTTTAGGCCATCTTCTGAGGCCAGTTTTCGCATAAACCAGTTTAGGGGTCTTGAATGACGTTGGCCTTGGGCGATGCGATTCAAGACAGAATCTCATTAAAACATGCAATTAACATGTGTTTACATTGTTAGATAGTTGGATAAATGCATATTTGAAAATATACTCGAGGACGATGATTTCTACATGATTGGATCGCACCGTGTTGCGTTTTGTGCGATCGTGGGTCTAGAGTGGCAGTTGTTAGCACTTAGGCACCCTATGTCGGTGTGGGAGTGACACGACGCCGGTGTGAGACTGGTGGGGTGACGTCTAGAGAGAGGGTCACCTGGTGTACCCCGGGGTATAGCTAATAGCAGTGTGGGAGTGGTACATTCGGAGTGTCAGTCGTGCTGGGAGAAGCAGAACCACCTTGAGCCAGGTCAGGCCGGAATAGCCAGTGCGCTATCCGAGGGGTTGCTGTTTGGTCTCAGCGGGTCGGTGTTTTTCGCGTTCGGCCATGTGAGTTGTGTGTTTAGCCGAGACGCTAGTTGTGGACTCCGTGGTAGGGTGGTTTCAGAGTCGTGCATGTCACTGTTATGAATGCATGTGTTTTATATCAAAATCTGGGAGTTGTATTTACTGCTTTATTTAGTTAAATTGCCTACATTTGTATATTGCACTTGTGGGTGTGTGAGTGAGTGGTGGGGATCGAAGGATCCTTACTGAGTCTTTTTCGATGAGACTCACCTCCTGCGGTTTTCAGGTGAGGGTTCCAGGTAGACGTAGCGAGGAGAGTGTTGTCTTGGGTTGCGCGCCAGCAGCCGCTATTCCGGGGTATGCATCGATGTAGTTGTTATTTTCTTTTCTGACCTGTACGCTTAATTATTTCTTTTCTGTTAGAATATACAATTAATTGCTGAGTCAAGTCGAATTGTAATAATTTTTAATATATGCACTTCTTTCACAATTCGATGTGATGTGGATGTTTAGCTTAGTTTATCATTTATTTCCCAGACTTATCGAGATCCTGGTTTGGCTCCAAATTTAATGATTCAATACCCATTTAGTAATCGGATCCCCGATTATAGGGTGGCGGGTCGTTATACCTTCTGACTCTCCCCTTGTGAGAGGATAAGTTCAAGGACTTGTGGGGTACTCACCATGGATTGCGGAATCGGCCGATTCAAATCGGAATCGGCGGGTCCCAATCCGATTTGGGGGGGAATTTACTGTTCCCCCCCACCGATTTAAAAAAAAAAAAAACAGGGGAAATAGGCCCGAACTGGACCAAATCGGGGCCGGATCGCCAGCAACATTTCTGCTGTTGGCGCCCACCCTTCCCCTAGCCCCTCCCCCTCCCCCAGCCACCGCCGCCACTCGCCGCCGGCCCCCCCGCTGTCGCCGGCTGGCCACCGCCGACCATCTTCTTCTCTCTCCTCTCTCTTTCTCTTTCTCTCTCTTTTTCTTTGAGATCTTGACCGAAAGGAGGGGGTTTTCATCCCGTCATCGTCGGTCGGCCGTCCGGGAGCCGCCGCCATTGTTGTCGCCGTCATCGCCGCCGTCGACGTCGGATTTTCTTTTCGCATCCCGATCCGAGTTTAGGTATATTTCGATCTATTTTTTTTTAATTCTAAAAAAATTAGAAATGATGTATGATTGTGTATATTATGTAGATCTATTAATATTTAGGTTAAAAAAAATTTAGCATGTTGATTAGACAAAATTTCCAAAATTAGTCCTAATTAGGGGTTAAAAATTAGGGTTTTTGTATGATTAGTGTAATTAAGGTTCAATTGAGTGTGTCAATCACTCAATTGAATTTATTAGAACATAAATGTGCATTTTTTTGCATTAATTGTATGTTATTAATGTTAATTATTTAAATTAGCCATAATTAGGAGTTAAAAATTTGGGCTTTTGTATGATTAGTGTAATTAAGGTTCAATTGAGTGTGCCAACCACTCAATTGAACTTATTAGAACATAAATGTGCATTTTTTTTTTGCATGTTATTATCGTTAATTAGTTAAAATTAGCCCTAATTAGGGGTTAAAAATTGGGGCTTTTGTATGATTAATGTAATTAAGGTTCAATTGAGTGTGTCAACCACTCAATTGAACTTATTAGAACATAAATGTGTATTTTTTTGTATTAATTGTATGTTATTAGCGTTAATTAGTTAAAATTAGTCCTGATTAGGGGTTAAAAATTGGAGCTTTTGTACGATTAGTGTAATTAAGGTTTAATTGAGTGTGCCAAACACTCAATTGAACTTATTAGAACCTGATTGCATTTTTGTGTTTTTATGTTATGCAGGAATATGACAGAGCAAGGACTTCATGAACAGGATGTGGAGCAACATGGTGCTGATCCTGGTTGGCATCATTGCACACTAGTGGACAGTGTTAGGAGGGTCAAATGCAACTGGTGTGAAAAAGAGATGGGTGATGGCGTCTATCACCTAAAAAATCATCTTGCTGGCATATCAGGAGACATCAATAGATGTAAGTCAGTCCCGCTGGACTTGAAGAAGGAAATGAGGACTTATATGATGGGTAAAAAGGCACACAAAGATTTATCATCTCAACAATACATGAATTTGCAAGATGAGATATCAGGGCGCCAGAGACGAAGGGATTGCAGTCTACCTATTCAGCGCCCGATCAATTTAGATGATGATGATGAGGAGGAGGAGGAGGATCCAGATGACCCTGATGCAGAGTACACCAGAGCTATTCGTGCCAGTTTACGGACAAATAGAGAAGATGAGGACCAGCGAAGAGGCATAGGATCATCAGGTGGATCAGTGCCTACTGCTTCTCAGCCTGGGAGATTTGTTCCTAGGGGTTCTTCTGGTCGCAGGACTGCTAGTTCTATGTTGAGTTGTGGACGGACATCAGATGTGGCACGTGGTCCTATGGACCAATTTTTGTACAGATTAAGGTCTGTCAGACAGCCTGGAATCAAGCAAGCATTAAAAGGAGTCAAGACATCATCAAAAAATGCCTTAAAAGGAATTGTGAAATGGTTTTTACATGCAGGTGTGTCAACACATACAACATCTAGTCCATATTTTCAGACGATGGTGGATGTAATTGCAGATGCTGGGCCTGGTGTAAAGGCCCCCACACCTCGCTACATTTATGATGTTGGGCTCGAAGAAGAGTATAATGACTTGAAGGTATGGGTCGACAAGCGTGGTTGTACCATCATGTGTGATGGTTGGATAGGCACCACAAGAAGATCCATGATTAATTTCCTTGTGTATTACAGCGAGGGCACTATTATTTTGAAGTCTGTGGATGCCTCAAACAGAATAAAGAATGCTGATAATTTGTACAGGCTAATGGATGACGTGGTAGAGGAAATTGGTGAAGAAAATATTGTGTAGATAGTCACTGACAACGAAGCAAGCTACAAAGCAGCCGGTAAATTGTTGAAGCAGAAAAGGTACCATGTGTACTAGGTGCCTTGTATAGTACATTCTATTGACTTGATGATGGAGGACATAGGTAAAGATCTTTTTGTTGCTGAGGTGGTACAACATGCTCAGATGATCACGGGATTTATTTATAGTCACAACAGGATCTTACATATGATGAGAGAACATACAGGTGGACGAGATCTTCTTCGTGCTGGCCCTACCAGATTTGCATCCAACTTCAGTAACGAGGACAACTCCAGGTGAATTACATAATAAATAGTCAAATACTCAATTTAATGAATTACTACCAGTCTACATATGATTATTAATATCGTCGTCTTTTTTTTTTTTTTCAATAGCTGAATGGTGGATCTAGATTAATTACAGACAAGCTGCCACAAACCCTTTGGCGTATGTTGCAGTACGAGTACTCAGTTAAACCACTTCTTCCAGTCAGTGTGAAAGAAACTGGAGTACATTCAGTGTCATTTACATGAAGGTTCATAACAGATTGGGGGTTTCTAGGCTGGAGAAGTTGGTGTACTGTCACTACAACATGCGCCTAAAAATCAAGCAGATTTAGGAAAGACAGAGACTTGAAAGACAGAGATTCATGGAGTTTGCTGGCAGACCAGTTGATGAGCCTGTACATCATATTGATATTGATGAACTGTTAGATGAAGAATACTCATTGCATTCTTAGGTGGAGAGCAGAGCAGCCAGAGATGCACAGCCTAAGTTTGATCCTCAGGATCAGAGTTGGGCAGAGGTGAATTAGATGCAGTAGTTGCTCGAGATCCTGAATTTCAGACAACACAAGAAGGAGGTGCACTTGTTCTTCAGAGGCGCCGAAAGTCAGCCACGCTAGCAGACATTGTTAGAACTTCTGCCTCTCAGCCAGCACTCAGAAGATCAGCTACTCAGGTGGATCCACAAAGAAGAAAGGAGAAAGAGCCAGCGAGACCTTCACTGCAGTCATCTAGCAGCAAAAAGAGAAAACAATAAAAAAGAAAGTCTAAACAACGAGTGGACCCATCAGAAGAAGAAGAAGGGAGAGTTCAGCAGATTGGAGAGACACTTGAGGACACCCCAGGTTTTCTACCTTACTTGGCCAGCATGTACGAGGCAGAAAGACAAACCTACAGCCGTAGAAGAAGGCGGTTGAGGAAAACAAGCCAAGTGCGGAGTGATGACTCCATTGAGGATGATGATGATGATGATGATGGAGATGGTGATGGTGATGGTGTTTCTGCTGCTGCTGTTGGACTATCAGGAGGTTCTGCACTTGGGAGTAGTTACACAGGATACGAAGATTACTCCGCACCTCCGAGTCATTCTGAAGGAACTCAAGGCCAAAGACAAGGACAACAAAGGGGATTGAAGGCCAACAGAGACAGGCAGGATGTGATTAGCCCCCATGGGAAGATGTACCTTCTTATCCGTCCATTTTTCACCCCCCTACACTACCGTATTCAAACATCAGCAGTACTACTGAAGGGTACTCTGGACCTCCACCTATATAGTATGGCATTTTTGCCCCTCCAATACAATCAGGAGAAAGTTCAAGCCAACAAGCTTATACACCTAGAGGTATTCAAAGAGGATTCGAAGACCTCGCTAGTTCCTTGTTTGGCTATGGATATGCACCATACATGTCGGCAGATTATGGCCCGCCAGCTCAAATTTATGAGCCGAATGATGAAGGATCACAAATGTGATCTTTTTAAGGTATTTTTCAACAATAATGTCTTTTTTAATTAGTGCACGACAAAAATTGTTAGTTAGTTAGTTGTCTTTAATGTTTATTTTTTATAGATGTACATGAATTGCATTCATTCTTATTGTACATCAATTGAATAATATGTATGTAATTTTTTTTCTGATTTTTTTTTTCTGATATATATATATATATATATATATATATATATATATGTTTATTCGGCCGAGTCGGACCGGCCGGACTTCGTCTGGACCGGCCGACCCAGCCGATCCAGATCGGATCGAGTCGGGATCGCCGGGTCTCGATTCCAGGTCCCGACCGACCCGAAATTCCTTGGTACTCACATGTACAAAAAGAGTCTTTTTGGGATGAGAAGACATACATAGGAGCTCCTCTCCTCTCCTTATTTATTTTTCTCCACTAAGAACCTCCCTCCTCCTTTCTCTCTTTGCTCTTTCCTTGGGGAACCACTGTGACCCTGAGAACTTGGCGCGCGAAAGAAGTAGGCAATTCTGATACCCGTCCACGACGACGAGGACGATCCACGCATGTTCAGAAGATCGATCCCGTTGCTCTGCCCGTAGGGACACTACGCAAGTTATCGAATTTGTTCTACATGAACATTATGTTAATATTGCATGGTTGTGTGTGTGGTTCATTAGATGGATGGCCAGTGTCCCAAAGTGTTATTTTTTCGATTCATTGGAGACCGTAGTGATACCATCTTGATATTTTTATTGTTCAAGTCCAATTTTATTATAATTATTAGGGGCAATTTTATTATAATTATTAGGGGCCGATCGGTGCCCAAGTTGTACAATTTAAACTATGTAATTTAATTTTGGACTGTATATGGACTTCAAACTTTAATATTGTTATTTTTATGTCTGTATGATAGACTAACCGGGACACTGGCTATCCAGCTATTTTTTTGTTTAATTAGTATTGGTCACACTCAGTTATAATTTAAGGGAGGGGGATAGTTCATTTTTTTTAATTATTAATGAATCGCCAATATATATTTGTTATATTGATCCGTGGTAGCATGATTTTTTGCTTTGTGATGCGATCAATATACCCTCCCGTGTATGCATGTTATATTTAGGAAATACGTTCCTAGATACTTATCATGTTTTTTAAATGGGGATGTATCATCACCTTTTCTTTATTAAATCAAAAGGATTTAATACTGGGGAATGTGTCTGTTAATGTTCCAATCTTACTCTTATTTAATTAGGAATATAGTCTGTAGCATATATTAAGGTGATGATTACGAACCTAACAAAGTTTTCGAACTAAGATATGTGAAACAAACTATATGACCAATTAATTTTAAGATTTTTTTTTTAAGTGACTAATTTTTTCTACTTGCGTAATGTAGATAGTAACAATGGCCTTAAAAGCATTATACTACGAGTTGTCCGATCAAGATAAATTAAAGGGCGAAAATTATGATATGTGGCATAGAAAACTTTAGTATCTCCTTAACGAGGAGGCACTTGAAACCTTGACCAATGTGATGCTGCCACCATCAGATGATAGACCGCTTGCACAAGTCAATCACGACAAACAAGCCTATAATAAATGATTGGATAAGGACAGAAATGCACGCGATACTATGTTGAGCTGCATGCACAATGACCTTATCAAAGAATTTAAAAGCTACAAAATTGTCAAAGAGATGTGGGAGCAATTGAATCTCCTCCAATATGGGTACACCAGCAACTAACTTTGAAGTTCAATCAGTATATGATGGACCCCAAGCATTCCATGGTAGAACACCTGAGGGTGATGCCTTCAATGACAAGAGAAATGAAGACAACTGATACTGAGCTCTCAGATGAGCAGCAAATATTTGCCGTATTGAGGTCTCTTCTCGATTCTTCTTGGGAGCATATCAAACTAGTGCTAACTTATAATGAAAGCATCAAGACTTTCAGTGATGTTTCACGTCATCTAAAGTTAGAGGCAGAGCACAAAGAGGCGACCCGTCATAGTGCACTGGTAGTTGATGTAAACAAGCCTAAGACAAAAAGGCCCAGGCGAAACTAGAACAAGAAGAACAATAACTTTCAGCAGAAGGCTCAAAAGAAAAAGGGATAGCAAAACAACTAAAAGGGTAAGCGTGGCAAGCGAGGAAAGAAAAACCTAAATAAGGTTAAGTGTTTCAATTACTAGACGATGGGACACTATGCCAGTGATTGCACTGAGCCTAAAAAGGTTTGTCTCACCCCTAGTAATCATGTTTATGTATGCTCTAATGTGTTTATTGTTCATACGGTCTCTCATTGGATTGTAGACTTATGAGCAACCAGCCACATAGCTTGTAAGCAAGTCGAGTTCTTAGATTACTGTCGAATACGAACAGATAACCAGTACGCCACTATAGGGAATGGTGCTTAGGAAGAAGTCCTTTGAGTTGACTCGTACCAGCTAAAGATGCGATATGGACACATTCTTTTTTCACATGATATGGTTTATGCACTTGGTGTTCGATCTAATATATTTTTAGTTATAGTACTTTTACATTTGAGTTATTCTTTCAATCTTTTAGGGACCTTAGTATCTCTTTATTATAGTAAGAATCTTTATGATCTTGGTCACTTAAGAGATAACTTGTTTGCCATGGATTTAGAACATAATGATTTTGTTTTATTAATTATATCTTCTTCTAATATTGTTTCTGAATCTGTATCATGGCATACAACACTGGGGCACATAAGACATGAGAGAATGAGCCGACTAGCTCGAGAAGGCCTATTGGGGTCCTTCTCTAAGGTGAGTCTCCCTGTCTGTGAGCCATATTTGGCAGGAAAAACCTGCAGAAAGCCATTTGGGAAGGTTAAGAAGGCCTTTTACCTATTAGAGCTAGTCCACTCAGACATATGTGGACCTTTAAATGTGAGGACACGTTATGACGAATCCTACCTTATCACTTTCATAAATGACTATTCTCACTATGGGTCAGTGTATCTTCTCTCTCATCGCTCAGAGACCTTAACTTGTTTTAAGCGTTTTCTACTCAGGTAGAGAATGATAAAGAGAAGAGCATTAAGGCTCTTCGCACTGACAGGGGCAGAAAATACTTCTCAGATAAGTTTAGAGAGTTATGTGAAGAAAAAAGAATTCGCAGACAGCTTACTATTCCTTATACCTCGTAACAAAATGGTGTAAGAGAGAACGAACCGTACTCTTATGGAGATGGTTTGGTCGATGATGACGCAAGCTAACCTTCCATTAAATTTTTAGAGGGATGCACTATTGACTATTGTATATATCCTGAATTGAGTGACTTCTAAGTCAGTACTTTCAACTCCCTACGAACTGTGGAAAGACGAAAAGCCCTACTTGCAGGACTTACGCTTGTGGGGTTCAGCTGGATATGTTCATAGTACCTCCCATAAGTATGAAAAGTTGGACCTTAGAGCTAACAAATAGGTGTTCATAAGGTACCCTGAGTAATCCAAGAGCTATGTGATGTATGGTGAACATCCGGATGGAGGAATGACTGAGAAAGAGGTCCAAGATGTAGTCTTCTTTGAGAGGGATTATCCATTTATAGGAGAGGACATGCAGAATACTATGTCTTTCGGCACGGGGAGAATTAATCTCATTCCAAAAGTTGCCGAAGACAATGGGAGTGTTCCAATAAACAATGGAAGTGAACTACTTAATACTTTACCTCGTAAAAGTCAACATGGATGTTAGTATTTTGGTGTCCTTCGGGCCAATTCTGGGCCGGGTAGGCCTAATATGATATACAATCTTGTTCGATATTATAAAGTGGTAACTATAGCGTAAATTTGTAATATGTGTATTACTTTACGTTGTCCCTAAGATATGTAGTTGTAAAGTTGATTCGAGATGGGATCTCGAATGTGAGTTTGACTATATATGGACACATACCTTAAACCGTTCCCGATTGGAGAGTAATCACTCTGGGACATTGATTACTCGTAAATCAGCACACATGATGTGTAGATGAACAATCTTATGATCACAGGTGCGGGGCACCAACACATATGGGTGGGTGTTCATCTTGGGAGGATGTCCACTGAACTGATCCGCTGATCGATCTTCAGATGGTTGATTATACCTAATGTCAACTAAAAATCCATCTTTCTTAATAGCATCGTTGATCCTTTGACCTGAGACATTAATTGGGTCTTACGTGAGGACCGATATGGTTTGATTCTTTAGTTAAGTGACTTTAAACATAAGTCATAAAACACCAAATTGTTAGCCACATCGGAATACATGCGAAGACCGTTAATGTGCAATAGGGGATCGCTCACTGTCAGGTATATCTCGGACAATTAATGGGTCATGACATGGACGCTCCACTAAGTTTCGATTCGTTTGGAACGAACTTGAAGTTATTATGGAGGTCATGGTCAGACGACACGATCTCTAGTGGTTTGACAATAACCATACTACACGATCGTATCAGACTCATATAATAAGCGAGGGATTATAACGATGCGGTAACTGAAGACTGACAGGTACCAGACAGGGTAGAGATGAACCTGGCGTCCTCTGGGATCACGCGGATTTGCTTAACCCAACGTGATCAAAAGGTCTGGATTAAAATTAAACGGTTATTGGGAATAACTGGTTTAATTTACTTGTAATTAGATTAGAAGTAAATGAATCTTAAAATCGGAGTGACTATGGGCCTAGAGGATCACACACAATTGATTCTCGCATAATAGGGTATTATTGTATGGACATATATGCTAAAGCCTAAGATTCTTTTAGGAAATGAATTAATAAATGGCTTAAAAGTATATATACAATAATACTAAAGACATATATATATAATATGTATTATTAGGCTTATTTGATAAAGAGACTAATAATATATATTAATTAGATGCTCATATGGGAGGCAGTTTAAAGTGAGGCGGTTCAAGCAGCCACTTAAACCCTCCTATATATAACCTTCTATTCCTCTAATGCAACCCACTTGGAAGGTCATCCGGGGAAATTGAAAAAGGCACCACAACCTTTTTTTCCAAGCTTTCCTTTCCACATCCTTCTTAACCTTGCCGTTTGGGAGAAGGGTTTGGAGGTGGACGTCCTGGGGTTGTGCGGTTGGGGAAGAAGGGTGTTATTGCTGCAAGGGACAGTGTGGATCAAGCTCTAGAGGTCGTACGCTTGTGTGGCTCTATTCTTTGGGAACTCGGCATCGAATTTCACAGAACAACATGTTCTATGTAAGGTGAAATTTCTGTTATTTTCATAGATATGTTTTGTTGCATCAATCGGAGCTCGAATTGGTTTATAGGATCCCGTTTTATTTGTTCTTCCGCTGCGAGCGGGATCCCGTGGTTCCGACCGAAACTTACAATGGACATATCCCTCGATGTTGTTTTTCGATTGAAAGGGAATCATTCATGTGTACTTCTGTGGATGCTGATGAGCCTGCATCCTACGAGGGAGCGATGACCTCACCTGACTTAGAAAAGTGGATAACTGCAATGAGGGAAGAAATGACTTCAATGGCTCATAACGAAGTATGAGAGTTGGTTGATCTACTACCTAGACGCAAGGCCATTAGGAACAAGTGGGTTCTCAAAGTCAAATGTAAGGCTAATGGGTCAATTGACAAGTATAAAGTTGACTTGTGGCGAAAGGTTATAGCCAATTAGAGGGAATAGACTACGAAGAGACTTTCTCCTAGTGGTAAGATTCGCCTCTATTCATTGCATCCTGTCTATCGTTGCTCATCTAGACTGGGAATTGTTTCAGATGGATGTTAAGACAACTTTTCTCAGTGGAGAATTAAACGAAGAGATCTATATGGCTAAGCTTGTGAGCTTCAAAGTTGAAGGACAAGAGCGCAAAGTGTGTTGCCTGAAACGTTTCATATATGGTCTCAAACAATCGTCTAGATAGTAGTACTATCGGTTCTACTGAGCAACCACTTCGATTGACTTTAGAATGGCTGAAGAAGACCACTGTGTCTATGTCAAGAGAGTTAAGAAAAGTGTTCACATTCTCTCTTTATATGCCGACAATATATTACTAGCCGAAAATGACATGGAGTTAATCAAAACCACTCAAGTGTTGTTATCTTCTACCTTTGAGATGGACGATTTAGGTGAGGCATATTACATATTGAGAGTAAAGACTCGGAGGGATTGATCCAAGAGATTTCTAAGTTTGTCTCAAGAGACTTACATTAAGAAAATCTTAGAGCACTTTTGGATGTACAAAGCCAAGCAGTCGGTTCTTAGCATTGATCAATGTCCCAATATTGAGGAAGAATAAGAACGAATGAAGGATGTCCCTTATGACAATGCAGTCGGTTGTCTCATGTATGCCATGATGTGCGCGTCTCGACATTTGCTTTGCAATTGGCATGGTTAGTAGATATCAAAGTAATCCTGAGACTGCGCACTGGCAAGCAGTAAAAAAGATTTTCAGATATCTACGAGGTACTGAGAACGTCACTTTATGCTATCATGGTGGGAGCTTTATGTTGACTGGATACTCAGATGCCGATGGATCAGCTGACAGAGATGAGCGCAAGTCCACTTCGGAATATGCACTTGTGCTTAGAGGAGGAGCTATTTCCTGGTGCAACAAGAAGCAAGCCTATGTCTCCTTGTCTACGATAAAGTCTGAGTATATTACTTGCACCGCTGTGATCCAGGAAGCCATCTGGTTGAGGCGATTCTTGGTGAGGTTGGATGTCACAACACATACAAGAGATGTTGTTGTGATCTATTATGACAATATGGCCGCGATAGCCTATATGAGGGACCCCAAGTATCACGGAAAGTCAAAGCATATTGACACTCATTACTATTTTATCAGAGACATCATTGCGCAGGGATTGGTTGTCCTTAGATATATCTTTATTAGTGAGATGCTTGTAGATCCTTTCACCAAGCCTCTTGTAAGAATTTTGTTTTTCAAACATATTGGAGGTTTAAGATTGAGAAGGGTCTAATTGTTTTTGTTATGGATACCATTTAATGTAATAAAATATGAGTATTTTCTTTGCATTATTAATGCGCTTATACTTGTAAATGTGAAATGTGTTTACCACCAGGCTGTGATCAGTCTACTCATACAGACAATCGCCATGTCGCTATAAGAGCGAGAATGATGAGATAGACTTTGTAGACTTCGCGCTCAGTGGGAGTATATATTTTACGTTCAGTAGGAGCGTGATAAGTGTCGTAACCGCTTTAGCAGACGACTAAGATGAGACTGATTGAAAACAATTGGGACTCTTCCATGTTGCCTATTAATAGCTGAATCTGATGAGAGTCATGTGGACAGCTAGGATGCGCTTAGTGGAGAGCAGGGTTATAGTTTTGTATGGTGTCTGAGTTTGGTCATTCCTGCTCTTAGCTCTACCATAACATACTAATCATATTTTATGTGCTATCCCGTTCGACTATTAGAGAAGTGACTAAATGGATCCTTACTTCATCACTGTGTGAAGCCTCTGCCCTTTTTTTATACCATTTGGGACTATGCACTTTGTCATGAAGTGGACACTTGATGATGCTACTTTAGCATATTTTTCAAGGACCATAATGCATGCGGTCTAGTAGAGCATATCTAGGAAAGTAGTCAAACCAAAGCAAATTGACATGTGTGCATAGGAAAAACCGACTTGCATCACACATATATCATTATAACTCATTGCTGTCCAGCGGTTAGGATGGATGAATCCACTATAATCATGAGTGCATACACATAGCAGCAAAGGTCAAAGTATGGATCTCAGAGGGATCAGATCAGCTTGACTTGGTGTAAGCAAACGGTTTAGGATGTGAGACGATACTTCAAGTTATAGTGTTATGTTTATAAGGTGGTGACTTAATGTAACATTCCTCACTTTAAGATCTTTCTCCTTAGGTCACATACATCATCTTCTCGTATGAAAGAAAGAGTTAGATGAGATGTTATGAAGGTTATTTGACAATCAATGTGTCTGAATGGGAGATGTAAGCTAGGAAGGAGTCCCATGCACATCCACATTAGTGGTGGATAAGTTTCCTTCTGACTCTCTCCTTGTGAGAGGATAAGTCCAAGGACTTGTGGGGTCCATAGGAGACTCACATGTATAATAAAAGGAGTCTTTTAGAGATAAGAAGACACACATACGAGAGCTCTCTCCTCCCTCTATTTTTTTTCTCCACTAAGAACCTCCCTCCTCCTCTCTCTCTTTTCTCCTTCCTTGAGGAACCACCGTGACCTCGAGAACTTGACGCGTGAAAGGAGGCAACTCTGGTAGCCGTCCATGATGACGAGGATGATCCACACATGTTGAGGAGATCGATCCCGCTGCTTTGCCCATAGAGACTCTACACATGCAACAAGGTATCGAATTCGTTCTCTCTAATATGTTGATTCAATATTAACACAAACCAACACTTGTACAATCCATGAAGCTCAGTAAATGCTTCATATCAAGCTCAGGACCGAATCTAATATTGATGACCAAAGGTAATTGAAAATAAATGGTAGGCTCTCCGTATCATGCTATCAGTCCTCTCTTCACTACTCTCTAACGGTTGGTCTGATTGGAGACCGAGATAAGCAATCAAGAGATGCTTATGCAAAATAAGGCTTGTTTTGCTTTGATGACGCTATTCTAGCTCTACTAAAAATAAGCCATTCTAATTAAGTAAAATAAATAAAAAATAAGATATGATAAAAGATGTGTCATTAAGGCTTTTTCTAGGTAGAAAAAAGCTATTCTGCTATTCTAACTCTACTAAAAATAATCCATTCTAATTAAGTAAAATAAATAAAAAATAAGATATGATAAAAGATGTGTCATTAAGGCTTTTTCTAGGTAGAAAAAAACAATTCTAGCATTTTTATTTTGCTTTGATGACGCTATTCTAGCTCTACTAAAAATAAGCCATTCTAATTAAGTAAAATAATTATAAAATAAAATATGATAAAAGATATGTCATCAAGACGTTTTCAAGGTAGAAAAAGCAATTCAAGCATTTTTGCCTGAATTGCCTATTCCCTCTTATTCCAATATAAGTCATTCCCACAGAGTATAAGAAATCTGCTCAATCAAAGAGGAATAGAAAGAATAAGGGGGGATAAGCCATCTTACGCTGCAATAAAAACCAACACTGACTAAAGTGGGTTTTCTATAGCATGTTACAGGCCCACTTCTGCCAGCATCCTCTATCTAATTGAAGTGTAGGAAGAACATAAATTTCATAACCAAATTTCTGTTTGATATCAGCTATGACAATAACATGGAAATTGAAATAAAGAACAATCCCAATCCCTGATATGTCAATACTAATTCATGGATAAAGAAAGTGAACAATAGGAACTAGATGCACACCAAAAGCAGCAAAGCCCGAGCTGCTTATTATAGAACACCTGTCCTTCAACTATGGTCCACCTCAACAATTACTTGAAACAAGTGAGTGTAGCATTTGCGATCCCTGATAGATTATGCCGCTTCATCCCTACACCAAAATGCTTTAGTTCCGTTATTAACTTACTCTTTCTTCTTTCTATTCTTACAAATCTACCGTCTAGGAATGATGTCCTATTTTTTTGCTTTGGAGTTTCATACACAGATCAATGCGAGGATTGACTAAGTACTCCATCAGGCCAGTCATTCCAGAAGTGAGAAGTGCTAAAGCTAATGCTCTCCCCATCTGATGGCATATGATCCTTTGCACGATGTTGTGTTGATGCTCAACCTGGATCACTGACATTGTTGAAGCAATTTGTAATGCTTGTTCACCCCATCCATCAGTGCACATAGATTTCCATCCACACCATAAGGCCAATTGGGTCATCCATTACTCTTCACCATCATCACCGATCCATAAGTTCGCTTTTCCAATTCCAGCTGCCATGCCACGTCCACAACGACAGGAGGAACCCTCATCAATTCTCTTCATATAAGAAGTTTGAAGATGGCAACTCCAGACTCACATTCCTCAGTTATCACAAGATAACTCAATCTAGTAGATATTAATGGCTTGCACACACCCCCTGTTGGCACGCTCTCTAAATTATGCATCTCATTTCCAGCCACAACATCTGTGTTGGCATCAACCACCTATCCACTCAACATGGCAACGAAAACCAAAGGAGTGTTAACACCGTCTATTAAAGATGCCCGTTCCTGTTAGCACCATCTATTAAAGACGCCAATTCGCCCAGTCATCTTATACACCACATCTGCAAACATGGGGGGTATTTTGCCGTTTACCACCTCTCTTTTCCTACTCTTCAAGTGAAATATCTACCTAAATGTCCTTTATCAACTTGTGCAGTGGCAGATGGGTTCATAATTGAATTAAATTTGAACACATGTTTTGGATGACATTTCGCCACTGATTAAGATGACTTGATTATTGCCCTCCTCCCCCCCCCCCCCCCCCCCCCCCCCCCCGCCCATGTCACAAGCACAGCCCTATCTCATCTCTCCAGTCATACCCAGCTTTTGCCCAATGACCTCCTTCCCTTACATTCTCTACATTAATCCACTATCTGCACCCAAGCATTATTCCTAAAATGTCTTTTCTTTTGGAAGTATACTCCTAAAATTTAATCATTCTACCAATCCCTCACTGACAACCAAAACCGCTAGTTTCTAGTTTTCATCCTTACACATCCATTTCAAGACATTCCATACCTGCAAGCCTTACAAGATGGATTGTTGACTATGCATGTCCTGATGAACATCATTCAGTTGCAAGACATCCACACACAAGATGGATTGTGGACTATGCATGTCCTGATGAACATAGCCGACCCTCCATCATGTATGTGGATGAAGAACACTAAATCGCAGCCACATAGGAGATGGGGTCTTGACTATGCATGTTCTGAAGCGCTAGCTTGATGGCGCAAATGCTACCAATAAAAAAGCCAGCTCAATCACTCATATTCCTTTTTTTTTTTTATGAGCATCCAATTTGGACATCAAATTAACAGCACATCCACATTTGTTTTCCACAGTCCATCAACTTTCTTCCCCCATGATCTCCGCAAGATGTTCTGCTAGCTGCACTCATGTCAATGTATCTTTTCCCACACTGGAAGACCAGCTAATCCTGCAATGCACACCATCTGTTCTACTCAACTACTAGAAGAACTATCCCTCCACAGGGGTTTGTTCCCACCTTTTATACTCTCCCCTCCAATGCCAGGATCGGCATCCATCCCCTCTTCAGAGATGATCATAAATGCCAATAACTTGCATAAACATTTCCAATGTCCAGTTTAATAGCATTAAAGACAATCAAGCTCTTGAACTTCTCATCCCTCTTCATGTCTATGGCATGATTATTCTGATTGAATATTCAGCAACTAGTTTTTTACCCAAACGAATCTCTACATAGATAGTCATGCTTATGTAAAGCACAAATAGATCATTTGTTTCAGCCAAATTATATCCCAAGAAACTATAGTTAAGATTAAAATCCAACATTAATCTACTCTTTTGTAGAAAAATCAATTTTGGAATAAGAACAATGGGAGACGTCAGGCATACACCAAAAAACAGTAACAAAAATGATCATATTGTCACAGAAGACAGAAACCAACCTTGGGACAAAACCAGACAGACCAAGCAATTGGTAACAATCAGAAGCTTACATGTTAATTAATAGAGCATCAAGCAGACAGCTGCTGATAAAACATGGCATGGATATTTTGAAGAACCCAAGTACCTGAGACCAGACTTGCCTCAAAAATAAGATTCACGAAAAGGAAAAGGAAGAGTGAAAACTTCATTCATCTGAAGCAGAGAAGTGAGATTACAATCGGGTAACTGGAGATTGTAATGGCCTGTATCTCATATTCTATATGCAAAGCAACCAGTAGACTCCAGAAACCAAGTAAACTGCTTGGGTTGAGCACCAGATATAACAAGGCTCAAATGGATACATGACCACAAAAAGCATAGCCTAAGAATTTGGACAAAGGCATGGCAGAATGACGAAGCCCACCTTACTTGGGAAAATGTGGTCAATTCTGTGGCAAAGAAAAGCTCGTGTAATTGGAACTTGGGAAACACCACTACAAGGGCCAGAAACAAGCTCTAGGAATAAAGACTAGATCTGGAACTTTGAACGAGCAAATGTCCATTAACTAAAAAAGTTCAATCATCCAAAACATGGTACTCAAGGAACAAGTAAAGAAAATCGTAGTGGATCAAATACTTATGCATACTGTATAACCTTTACAAATGAACAGTTGGCAACCAGGAAAAACATGTTATACCCTAGCCAAGTTAGAAAAGTGGAGACAACAGGACATTGTAAACCAAACAGAGAAAAAAAAAAAATCAATCAAAACATGTGTGAATCAATAGACACGATATTCAATACGATCCGTAATTAGACTCTCGAAACCACATAAACAATGATTGAGCTAGGGCCAAATACTCAACAAGGTAAATAGGCCTTCAAAGTGGAATAAGACAGTAAGAAAGGATGGGATGGAACCATGGAAATCAATAGATGCAATGTCTCAAATTTGGTTTCAGACGACAATCAGAGGATGCATTACTGAATCGACATGAAAGGACCATATGCATTAAGAATTTGGTAGAGATTCTGTAATCGAAGTGTGAGGAAGTGCAGGGACTATTAAAAGCAGGGCAGATAAAAGAAACTCATGCTGCAAATGGGATTAAAAAAAAAAAAAAATCTAGCGCTGAATGACTGAAATCAACTAGTTCAAAAAAACATCACAAATATGCCACAGTGCAACACCAACCATACCAGTCAATCCCCTGGATCCAGTAGCGTCCATGGAATACCAGCTTCCTTTTACTGGTTCAATGTACCAGGATGGTTGAGATTTTATCCAGTCTCGAACAAAATGAGTGAGGCAGATCATTAGGATTCAAGTTACATGCTAGAATACATGGCATATTAATGCTCTGTACAATCAAAACATATACTCACGTTGATAGTTTATACAGACAAGATGGCAATTTAAAAAGACATCTACAGGGTGATGGCTATGTACTTCTAAAAAGTAACTACTTGTACTTATTTAATGTATTAAGGTCCACATGAACACCCATATCTGGGTCTGGGTTATGAAAAACAAAAGTGGTTGAAAGCTTAAAAATTATTTAGGAAATCTCCAATTTTTTTTAGGTGAGAGTCATGATTATGTGACATAAATCAGCAGATGAATATCTGGTTTAAATGAACACTAAAAGCAATGTGTTCTCTTGAACAAGGTTCGGCGACTCGTTGATCCAGATCGGATCGGATCTTCTCAGATACGGTACGATACTGATCCGACTCGGTCCGACTTGCACGAGTCGCACGAGTCAAGCCAATGAGTTTTTGTTAAAAAAATTAAAAAAAAAATGTTTAAATTATATTTTAGAGAAAGATACTCTACTAATTCATACAAAAGTGTGATTTTACTTATCAAATGAGTAAAACTCAATAAAAAATAAGCCATTATGTATGTTCAGTCGGTACGATCCAGTTCGACTCAGTCCGTGCCAGCGGATTGGGTCGGCCCAGATACGAGTCGACTTGTACGAGTCGGTCCAATCCGATACGATACGGCAAACCTTGCTCATGAATAAGCAGTGCTGCAGTAGTGATAGAAGCGATAATTTAAAGTTAAAAAGAGGATGCCTTCCACACTTGAATACATGGAGAAGTTTATGCACAGATCAAGGAAAACACAAATTCAAAAATTGCACAATAAATATGTTCATTTTTGACAAATAGACAAAGACAAAAGATGTTTAAACATGCAAAGGATAAAGCAATCCACATCACAGATGTCCATAAATTATGTGTAGCAGGCCTAGACTGGAAGTACCAAATCAGAATATACCCAGACCAATGCAGTTTTAGAGCTATTTCCCAGTTAAAGAATGGCAAAGGCAAGCCAAACTAGCAGAATTCATAACACACAAGAACTTAACCCCTTTGAAATTTGAAAATTCAGTTGTTTCCAGGAGTTGAGTTTTCACTGGTTAGCCACATGAGGATGTTGAAGTTATGTAGCCTTTTGCAGCAACAGGAGAAGCCATTTTAAGGAGAACTAACAACAACCCACATAATAAGTATGTAACTCCCAGGAAATTTGGCAGCAACTCACCACTGTGCAATGGAAGCTTAAATGGTAGCACCCATCACCGTGAAAATGACTCTTGCAGACTTCTGAAGATTGCATTGCAGAATACACTGACATGATAATAACTTCAGAGTTTAGATGGATGCATAAGTCACAGTGGTGGGGACACCGACACCGTCATCACTTACCGATGACAGCACCAACAGATTGCCTTGACCACTCTGATGTCGCTTTGGTTGGGAGACAATGTGCCGCACTGATGGAGCATGCTTGTGGACATTTTTTCCATTTATTCAGCATATTTTTCTTTATTTTTAGGAGTTGTTAGCTATTTTTAGATTTATTTACAGCATTTTCCATTTCATATATATTTTTTCTTTTATTTTGGAGGATCATGTGATTATGATAGTGTTGTGATGACATGAGAGTTATTTTGCCTTTTACAGGGCAGCATTGCAATGATGTATTTTTTTCCCTTAAAAAAGGGACCCCCTGTACCTTTTGGCTTTTTAAAATGCAGAAAAGAGAAATAGAAAGTTTTCTTTTGAGAACATTAAAAATGGTCTCGTGAGGAGTGTCACCTGAGAGAGGGAAGGATGAGAGGTCCCTCACTGTAGCAGTGCCACCGTCATCCCGTCATTGCTTTGATTGCTGCACAGCCCCTGCTTCCTCTCTCATTCTTCTACTCTTTATCTTCTCCTATTGCTTTCCCCTTCTTTCTTTATACTTTTGTTTGATCTGCAACACAACCATGGTGCTTCTATGAGATCTGTACCCCATAGCCCCTCCTAGCTTTGTCCATTATTTTATTCACCATAGAAGAGGGGCTAGTTGAAGGCTGCAGGTCTGTAGTCTTAGGAACTCGTGCTCTCTTGTTTAAGAAGCAAAAGAAAATCTCTTTCTTTCTTATTTTATTGCAAGTAGTAGAGATTCCCCCGCCACCATTTCTTCTTATTCCTTCTATGTTCATGATGTCCAGAGCAAAATCAGGTGATTCTGCCATGTGAACTCCAATTCTTCATTTGTTTATTGCTGCCATACGAACTTTATCTTCACAAGAAATGAGGACCCCATACATGTTGCCATGGGTGCAGGGGAGGCCTCCTAGGAGCTTGTGCTCATTCCCACCTCCTCCACCTTTACCAGCTCCTTTATTATTTCATCTGCACAAAGGGACAAAGGGACCCATGAACTTTTCTATGCCAGATGTTTTAAGGGAACACGTATCCGAGTTTGTAACCCCTGAAACCAGCGGTATCAACCCTTCCATCTCTTTTTCCTCCTTCACTGCCCGAGGAATACATGAGAGGCTATAAGGCCTCCCTCCACGCTGTCATCCACAGTAGGAGGTCAAAGGTTGCTTGTCTTCCAAGTGAGCCTTGGCTCCTAGATGGAATTGTTGAACATGGATCTCAACAGAAAAGCTCTGCATCGCCTTTGCTACTGCTCACCCTCATCGTCTGCATCGACCCAGCAGCTCACGCTCCCTGCTCACATCTCGGTCCTCTCAAGGTTCCACAGAAGCCATCGTCAGATCTGATTGGGTCGTGGTTCAGTGGACCCCTGTTTAGCCAGGGAAGCTATAGAGTTTGACAGACCATCACGCACAGCCAGCATTCCATCCCATCCCTATGGGTCATTTGGCACCAAAGAAGGGTTCTCCGCTCCTAGAAGTCTGTGTGGTCTCAGTTACACCTGCAGGTTTGTAAGGATTGAGGTTTCGGATACAGTTATTGGGTCGGTTTCGGAGCCGGACCCTTTGGGTTGCGCCTTGTAGGGGCTGGGACATAGGTTCTTTATCGCATCGAGCTTGCTCAACGCGGTTCAAACGGCATCTTGATAGGAAGACGCGTTTTAGAGTGTGCTACGTCGGTGCCATGTAGGCGCCACGTGGACTAGTTTCGGGTCGCGAGAGTACGGCTCCGATTTTGTCACCTGAAAGGTATCTGCACAGGACGACGCGATTTAACATGTTTCAGTTTACACTCCGAACCTTCCCTCCTTTCTCTCATTCTCTCCTTCTCACTCTCTCTCTTCCCTCTCTCCGATCCTCTCCGTTTCCCCTTCCCTTTCTCCTTCCCTTTCTTCCTCTTCCACCACTCCAACACCTCTCTACCTCTTACCACTACCACCACCACTTTCTCCGCGGCACTTTATTCTTCGGACGGCGGCCGACGTCCCGGTAGAGTGACGGCGTCCACGGCGGTACCGGCGGTTTGCGGTGCGGCGGTTCGGCGGCACGGAACTAGGAGGAGTTCAAGTGACCGGTAGGGGGACGATCCTTATAAGTGATTTGGTTGTTTTAATCCATGTTTTTCTCCTTGAAGCTTGCGACGTGTGAGGAGAATTGGATAGAATGAGCATGTGAAAGGGGCTTTTACATGAAAATGGTCATTTTTATTTGAAATGGGGATTAGTGTATTCCAAGTACTAAATTGAATTATCCCCGTCATTTTCTATTTTGGGTATTTTTTGGGTGATTTTGGGAGAGAGGTTCAAGGGAACCTAGAATTGGGCTCTAAATGGCGTCTTGATAGGACGACGCCATTTAGGCCAAATTCATTCCGGAAGCGGTTTCTGTGAGAATAGAGTTCTGTTTTGAATGGCGTCCAGAGACAACGACGTCTTTCAAAAGGCGGCTTCCTAGGACAACGCATTTTAGGCCATCTTCTGAGGCCAGTTTTCGTATGAATCAGTCTAAGGGTCTTGAATAACGTCGGCCCTAGGCGACGCGAGTCAAAGACAAAACCTCATTTAATGCATGCTTGAAATCGTACATCAAGACCAAGGATTTATGTATAATTGGAATCACATTGTGTGTGTGTATGTGTTTATGCGATTATGGTTTGCGTTTGACACCTTGTGTCGGTGTAGGAGGGACGCGGTGTCTAGGTGGCATTGTTGCCGTACCGGTGTGGAAGGAGTACATGTTAGTGTTTCACTTATGGCTGGGGGAAGTAGAACCACTTGAGCCGGTCAGGCTGGAGTAGCCAGCACGCTATCCGAGGGGTTGCTGTTTGGTCCCAGCGGGTCGGTGTTTTTCTAGTTTATCGTGGCAGTTTCCGGCGTGTTACTTACTGTAGAGCCGGGTGTGGTGCTGCTGGAGTTTACCCTTTCGCCACTGGGCCTGATGTAACCTGAGATATCAAGGTTACGAGTGGTACCCTTCGCCCTTTAGCCTGATGTGACCCGGGAGATTAGGGTTACAGGTAGTCCCTATAGCTTCTGTTTAAGGGGGGTTTCGCCGGTCCCCAGGGCCCTCTAGAAGTGCCTAGGCATGGCGTTGAGGGAAGTCCGATCAATAGGACAGTGGTCTAGACTGCTTGTGTGCACACGTAATTGGGCGGTGGTGGTTCACTAATCCCAGTTAATCCTAGTTTGACTCACTACCTCATCCTACGGTGCTCGGAACATCGTAGGGGTGGACAGGCGTGCGTTGGTGGTGTTGTGAGGCGCCATTTGTATGCAGTCGACAGTGTGGTTTGAGTGTTTAGCCGGATATTTGGTTACGAACTGTGGTGTTGAGTTGGGTTACTTGAATTGCCTAGAACTGTGCCTGTTGCATATGTCTCATATCGGAATTTAGGAACTGTGTTTACTGCTTTAATTAAATTGCCTTCATTTCCGTATTACTGCACTTGTGTGTGTGTGTGTGTGGGAGGCGGGGATCGGATGATCCCTACTGAGGGTAATTCTAATATGGGTCACTCCCTGCGATTTCAGGTGTGGACTTCTTGGCGAGTGACGACGTGTGGTGTTCTCCTTGGTGTGCGGGCCAGCAGCTATCTCAGTTTCGGGGTATGCCCCGATGTTGTTGTACTTTGCTTCTACTTATACTTATTTAATTCTTTGGACTATGTAATTATTGTTGGACTGTGTACGGACATTATTAATTTACTTCATGCGCACTTGTACTTTCCTTGAAGTCCGTGAGATTGTTATATTTAGCCTTGTTTAACGCTTACTTCTCCAGACATGTAGTATGAGATCCGGATGTGAACCCGTAGATAATGATCCGATACCCATTTAGTAATCGGGTTTCCGATTATAGGGTGGCGGGTCGTTACAAGGTTAGTGGCTGATCTTGTCCGGTTGAATTGGTGGAATCACTAGTTCATTTAGCTTGTTTTAGAGTTTGCACATGCCAGTGAATGAGAGCCTATCCCTATCAATTTTCAGTTCCTGTTCATGTAAGATATTGCTGTTGGCGTTTGTATGATTTGTGAGATATATCGTGTCCTGTCCCCAATTCTGTCATATTGATATGCCGGATCGCCCTAATCTACATGGGTAGTTCCTAGCTACCACTGATATATTGCTTTGGATTTTGTGTGGAACATGCTATGCGCTGAAACTTCGCTCAGAACAGATGTAATTATCAATTACGATTTGTTGGTTGTTGTTGGACATTGCTAGCATCTATATGATTGTTGCTTACTAATGCACCTATTGATGTCACCCATCACCGATAAAAGAACTTGTGAAAATAACTCTTCCAGACTTCTGGAGATTGCATCGCAGCATATGCTGATATGGGAATAACTTTAAAATTTAGATGGATGCATTAGTCACAGTGTTACCTTTTCTGACCAGTCAAAATGAAGCATAGCATGCCAAGCTTGTCCTGTCCATTAGGGACAGAGAGCATGGGTTTGACATCCTCATTCTTATGCTCTCTCTCCTCAAATGACCCCTAACAGGAGGGAAAGTAGAGAAAGGAGCCGGTTGATAGGAGAGAACAGATGAGAGGAAGGTCAGCATCACTGCTAACCTTTCCACCAAGCCGTAAAGAATGAGGGAGAAGGAGAAAGAAGAGAAAAAAGGGGGCAAAGGAAAAGAGAATAGAAGAGATAGTTGGGTGAGAGTGAGATTGAGCCTGAGAGAGGGAAAGAGAGACCTGCCTCCAGCTGCCCCCCTTCAACCCCAGTCAAGAGAGAGGAAGAAGGGTGACTTGGAGAAGCCAGTAGGCGGCCTCCCCAGCCATGCTTAACATCGAATCATCCTCTTCTCACCACCATGCAAGAAGCAAGGAGAAGTCTAAGGTGAAGGTACGAGAAAGCATATAGTGCAGGTCAAGGGGCCTGTAAGGTACAAAATGCTCTCCAACACTAGATCCAAGTATGAGCATTCAACATAAAACATGAATCTAGTATATGCTTTGTATAGCAGTAGTTCTCTGTGTTGTTGAGGCTATCATAGTGTAGATATACCTAAGGTTTTCTAGGTTTTCAAACCATTCGGGCCATTTATCAATTTTATGGTGGCATCAGTTACCGTGAAACCCAGTTTGATGGCAGCTCAAGCTTCCATGGAAGCACCCCTTAGATGGCAACACCAAAAACCATGAAAAATAGTTAGATGACAGTCACACCCCAATCTATTTAAACAATGAACTGAATAGATATGAACTTCAGAGAAATGCCTTAGTTTAGAGATTTACTTAAAAAATTTGTACGACATCAATTCGATTGATTAATTAATTAATAAAGGGTTATTAATTGATTAATAAAGTCAGTGAGGAGTCACTGGGCTTAATGGGCCATTAACTGGACTGGTACTTGAGCCTAAAGGGTCACACGCAAATGATTCTCAAGGCGATGGATAAATAAGTAGGTTTTATACAAACCGGGGGTTTTTATGAAAAACTGCGCGGTTAGTATAAAACATAACGAACGGGCTGAGCAGGCCAAGCTGCTGCTAACCCTAGCCGCCCCTCCTCAGTTTCTCTCTCTCTCTGGCGTCCAGACATATCCAGATTTGCTCCGCCGCTTCTCCGAATCCCGTTCGACGGGAAATCGTCCGCGCGTTGCGGCGACCGGCGGAGGTTTCGTGGGCTGCGAAGAACGAGGAACGCGAGGATATTCGTCACAGGGAGGATCGCGTGGACTTCGCTAGAGGCCGGGCACTTGCGCGGCTTGCGGTGTCGCACCGACGGAACCGAACGGTTGCAGATTCGAATCCGCATACGGTGAGAATCGATTATCCGATAATCGTAGTTTTAGTTTTTTCGAAACGGGAACGGATTGCTGTTTAATATTTTATTTTCCGCTACGTGAGCGATCCGGAGAAACCCGAGAAAACCCAACAATGATGACCTCTTCCTCACTTAAGAGAATGAGCCGAAGACAGGAGAGTTGATTGGAGATGTGGTCATTCATCTGCAGGTCATTGAAGACACCATCAGCTTGCCTGATTTCGACTACATATGGCGCGATTTTGAGGCACACTTCCCACCTTAAGGCTTGGTTCTCCTCCACATGATGATCCGAGAGGCATTTATGGTGTGTCCTAGATTTGATACTCTCATCATTTTCTCTTAGATATTGCTTTATTTCAAAACTCGAGGACGAGTTTTTTCCGAACTAGGGGGGATTGATGCAGAAGGGAACTCGTAGACAATGTAGAGCGAGCCTGTAAGGAGGCTTCAGCTTCGTCGGGACGACTGTTGATACATTTTTTTATTTACTGCGTAATTTTTATTTTATCAGTTTCTAAGTTTAGGGTGTCAAGTTCGTATTTCGTATTCTTTTTTAGACTTTAGTTGGCCCATTTGAGGCCCGTTTAGGCACTTTTTCATTTTTCTGATATTTTTCTGCATGTTTTCTCTATTTTTAGGAGTTAGGGGTATTATGGTATTTTGATGTATTAGGGCTTCCTTTTTTGAAGGCCAATGATGACCTAATGATTGAGATAGGAAACATTGTTGGCTGCCATTATGCGTTTGCATGTGGGAGCCTATAATGGGCCTCTGTGTGAGAGGGCGAGAAGCCCTGGTGCATCTTCTCCCTCCTACCACCCTCCTCTGTTCTTCCCAGCTTCTTCCTCTTCTTCTACCCCTGTCGTCCTCCTCCCCTTGGCTTTCGTGCCTTTCGTCTGCTCTCCCATTCTTCGTCCCCCATCAGCATTCTTGCCAAATGACTTCTGGAATCTGTTAACTTCAACAACTCTAGCTTGATGAGATTAAGGCATAAATGGTTCATTGATTGCATGGGAAACCCAAACAAGATTGTTCGATCCAGTGGAAATAATATGACCATGAACAGTGACAAGTCAAAAAAATGACATTAATCACTTCTATAAAAAGCAGAAGAAACAAAAAAAAAAAAGATTCTTTCTGAAAATTTTCACAAAACTAGAATCAAGGATGTCTGCTAAGGAAATGACTGCAAGAATTTTACTCTAAGATGAAAGATGAACTCAAGCATGAATTTAGAGAAATGTAGGTTAACAAACAACTAGCCGAAATGTTTGTATATCCATATGGGATAAGTAGATGATCGCAAATAGATGTTTGCTGAGTAAATGACCACCAGAAAAAAGACCTCAAGCATGCACTTAGGCAAAGTGAAGATTTGACATACTACTAGCAAAAGGTTATAAATAGTCATAGTCATGTAGGATAGGTAGATGACAAACAAGGATGCCCACTGAGGAAATAGCTGCTAGTTTTTTACTCCAAAATGAAACATGAACTCAAGAATGCATTTAGAGAAATGTAGGTTGACAGACAACTAGCCGAAGTGTTTGTACAAAAACTCAAGGATGTTTGCAAATAAATGACCACCAGAAATGAAAGATGAAGTCAAACATGCACTTAGACAAAGTGCAGATGTGACAGACAACTAGCAAAAGTTTATGAATAGTCATGTAGGATAGGTAGATGGCAAAGAAGTACAAGATAATGATCAGAAACGAGTCACTTAGTGCACATGATCTACCCAAAGAAACGGAAATGGATAACAGCCACCAAGGATCATAGAAGGTCATGGTGAGAATGTTACAAATGGCAACATGCGGCAAGGATTATCCTATTGAATATAAGATTCCCTCATCCTAAGTAATCAAAACATCGACAGGATGACATTTTATAATATGTACTGCCATTCAAATAAGAAATGAGCTATCTTAGGATGGCAGATCTCTCAAGAGTGGCAACAATTTGATTATGCAGGGACACACATTCTGGGTTTAAGATTAGGTCTGTTTCTTAGATACTACTTCCATGACAATCCTAAGAACAAGCATGTACTTTTTTCGTTAGGTGCATTTGGGAAAATCACCAGGATTATATGCAAGAAAATGTGTACGTGAAATTTTCAATCAATAAATACATATACATGCTAATTTGAAGGAACTATCATGAGATTCTGAATCTCTGATCATAGGGCAGATCCAAGAATAAAGCTATTAATACTGGTTGGAATGTGGATATGGCAGTTTCAGTTGAGATAATCTTATATTTTACTGCTGCTGCTGCAAATCAAATGGAACGATAGTTGTTCAATGAACAACAAATAGCATAGCTTTATGCAAAACATCATCTATTACATATCTAGAGATTGAACTAACATACATAGAAAGTGTCATCATGAATATCTAACCAGCATACATACACTTTTCTGGCTAAATGAGCACACATAAGCCACATTGCATAGTTGTTCATTCATATCTGATATAGAAATTAAAGAAAATAGATAGGAAAATTTTTGATATTTTAGTCGTTAATGGTGATACAATGTGAAAATTTCTGACACCTCAGTTGTTTCTTTATACTATTTTATTTTTGCTACTATATATTTCAACAGTGAGGATTAGAAAATTGACAAAAGATAGTACGATCTTAATTTAGTTTACTATTCAGCCATACTGCCCAAACAAGAAACTCCTTGTCCATGGACATCTTTGGATATTTTAGTCATTAATGGCGAGACAATGTGAAAGTTCCAGATGCCTCAGTTGATTATGCTATTTTACTTTTGGTACTACATATTTCACCAGGTAAGAATCAGAAAATTGAGAAAAGATTCTGAATCTCTGATCATAGGGCAGATCCAAGAATAAAGCTATTAATACTAGTTGGAATATGGATATGGCAGTTTCAGTTGAGATAATCTTATATTTTACTGCTGCTGCAAATCAAATGGAACGATAGCTGTTCAATGAACAACAAATAGCATAGCTTTATGCAAAACATCATCTATTACATATCCTGGAGATTGAACTAACATACATAGAAAGTGTCATCATGAATATCTAACCAGCATACATACACTTTTCTGGCTAAATGAGCACACATAAGCCACATTGCATAGTTGTTCATTCATATCTGATATAGAAATTAAAGAAAATAGATGGGGAAATTTTTGATATTTTAGTCGTTAATGGTGATACAATGTGAAAATTTCTGACACCTCAGTTGTTTCTTTATACTAATTTATTTTTGCTACTATATATTTCAACAGTGAGGATTAGAAAATTGTCAAAAGATAGTACGATCTTAATTTAGTTTACTATTCAGCCATACTGCCCAAACAAGAAACTCCTTGTCCATGGACACCTTTGGATATTTTAGTCATTAATGGCGAGACAATGTGAAAGTTCCAGATGCCTCAGTTGATTATGCTATTTTACTTTTGGTACTACATATTTCACCAGGTAAGAATCAGAAAATTGAGAAAAGAAACTATGATCTTAATTAATTTAAGTTACAATTCAGCCACACCGCCTAAACCAGAAACTCCTTCCCATGGACATCTTTGGATTAAATTTTAGTCCTTAGAGGTTTAACCAAAATGACAAGGAGAGATCACCTCTAAGAAGGGAAATGATGATCTCAAGCAATTGTTTCCAACACCAAAAGGAATCTATTTCTACCATAGAAAACATGAGAAAGGAAAATATGACTCTAATTTACTCTAACTAGTCAGCCATATTATCCAAACCGTACTCCCATCCATAAACATGCAGCAACTATGGATCAAATTAACCCTTAAAGGGTTAACTAAAATGATACGTAAAGGTCATGCTTGCCATGAAAATTTATCTATTGTTCCATGTTTCTAGGTGACTGGAAATTAGATTAGGAAGAAAGAAATCAGACAATGGAATTCAGGACGGAAGACTGACCAGTCTACTAGAGCTTGTGTCCCACATCTGGACGTTGGAGCTGTTTAGCCCAACGGCGAGGTGCTGCCCGTCAGGCGCCCAGCTGACGCTTGTCACAGGGCCACTATCTTCATCCACCATCATGAGCTCTGATGTAGACCCATTGGTGGCATCCCACAGATAGACACTGCCGCCCAGGGCGATGGCCAAGATGTTGCTGCTCCCCCAGTCTAGCAGGTTCAGGTAGTAATCATCCACAACGTCGGGGGCATCTAGAGTCCTCTCTACACAGTGGGGATGTACCTCCTCTGCTTGGCTGGCCTGAACTGCTGCGAACAGGCATGGTCAGCGCAGACCAGGTGGTAAGTATCCATGGCTGCAGGAGGCTTGCCCTGAAGGTGAGTATGTGTGTCCTGTTCTGAAGCAAGGCCTCGCTAGACACAGCATTGTCCTTTTCCTTCCTCGTCTCTGTCAACATAGCACGGGCAAAGTCGAAATCCATGGCAGCAAGGAATGAACCTGTCACCACCCTGCATACAGATGGGAGAGGACAATCAGTATGACTAACACAGAGAAGTGGGTTTTTTGAGGAATCGCAGAAAGAGTAATTGAAGCCAGAAAAAGGACAAGCCACAAAAGCTCTTCTCAGTTCTCACAGGCATTTAAACAAGCAGATAAACAATTATCACAGACAAATGAATTCTCATGAATTCTCACAAAAGGGCGCCCCTGAGCATCTTGCAGGTTCCAAACAATGAGAAACACAATTAGATCTACATGGATGAGCCTCAACCCAAATTGAAATCCAGGAAGCAAACATCAAAACACAGGAACAGAACCGAAACCATGGAACCCCAGAGAAATATAAACAAAAATGCAAACCAAATCAGATGAAAACACAAATCCAAGAGTTGAGACAATCGAGAGGAAGATGAATAATTGTTTAATATGGTGCAAATACAGAGCCACAATATCAGAAAATTAGGGTTTCACAGGACCCAAAGAATGTAAAATGCAATTAAATCGAATTACAGGAAGCCAACTGCAAAATGCAGTAACAGGAAACCGAAACAGGGGCGAGAAAGACAAATAAAAAAGAAACCCTAATGCCCCCAAATAACCCCAGGATGAAAGAAGAATAGGCGCAAAGAGCCCTCTAAGGATCTACCAACTCCAAGACGATTAAAAACCCCACAAAAGAACACAGAAAAATCCATCTCGGAAGCCGAAACAAATTCTCCAAGAGCATTAAAAAAAACACGAAACAGAAATCAGACACGAGATTTATAAAAATAGAACAACCCAGATAGGAATTGAGGTACTCACCTCATGCCTAGAATAGGATCGACCGAAGAACCCCCGCTGGTGCAAGAATCTGGACGCGAGGGCCTCCTGGAGGGGACGGCGCCACAGCAAGTCACCCCTGCCACCGCCACCGCCGCCTCCTGTGCTCATCCTCCCCGAGGAAGCCACCATCGGCTGCATCGCTTCCTGACCAACAACAGCAGAAACGAAGAAACACACAACTAAAGGGGAAAAAAAACACAAAAAATAGATAAGCAGGCGGAACAAAAGAATGCGAAGAAAGCCCTGCAACGAAGAAACTGTTAGAACACCAAAAACCCTTCACAAGGAAGACAATGTTAGAACAGGAAGAACAACATGGAAAAAAAAAGGTGCCCCCCCAAGGCCTCGCGCAAGCGGAGATGGACGCAGATATCGCGAGAGCAGGGGCAGGGGGGAGCGGAGATGAGTGTTTCTCCCATCCTTTCTCTTTTGTTGCCGAAGCTACCAGGCAAGCAAGAGCAGAGCGCGAGCGAGAGAGAGAGAAAGAGAGAGCCGTTATGCGAAGCCTAGGGGAGGGGGTTTCGTCTATACAGGTAAGGTAGGGGCATTACGTGGCAGCTAACAAGTCTATTTGAATTCCTTTAAATCCCGGAAAGCAAGCCGTTGTGGGACCCATCTCAACTCCGTTCTGAATGTGGAATGGGCCGGATTATTGTAGATATCATCATTCTTTTTCAATCCATTAATAGATTTATCTTTCTTAAATATTATTTTTACATTATATAGATATATATAATATATATATATATATAGATGAGTACTATAGTGCGAACAAAGCCTTCCGTATGCAAGGACCGCACGCACAGTTTGACCTTCTTTCCCAAAATAAAAATCATCATAAATTTTTAAATTCTCTTCTCCTACAATAAATTTCATCTTTTTTGGGCAATGTTTCACCGTTGGATCATATTTAAATTGATTGTAGTCGTCCAATCATGTGTGGCTAAGTTGGTGATGAATACTAAAACGACAGAGGATGGGAACAACCGTAAGGATAATCTGATAATTTCTTATTTGTTTTACTATTCTTTCATAATTTTTAGATTATATCCAAATTGATTGTAACCGTCAAATCTTATGTGACTAGGTTGGTGATGAATACTAAAATATTAGGAGATGAGAATAATTCTAAGGGTAATCTGACCAATTTTTTATTTTTTAACTATTTTTCATGATTTTGAAAAATCAAAATTTGCATGTGCCCAGTAGACGGCTAAAACCGAGCTTCCAGATCAAATCACGATTGGACGGTAAAAATAAGGCCTTAGGAGATGAAAACAACTCTAAGAAGGGTAATTGAATATTTAAAAATTTATCTTAAATTTTATTTTTTTAATATATGAAAGGAGGTCAAAATAGTGCACACGCATGTAGCGATTCACATTATATATATATATATATATATATATATATATATATATATATAGCTTACAACGTAGCTTAGTGTTTAAATTTGAGTTCAACGTGTGATGGTGTAAATCTTAACTATCCATTGATGTTCCATAACTTATTTTATTTCGATACAATCAATTTTAAATACAAAACTTGCTAAATATAATTAACAAATAGCAAACGATTAGAGGCATCTTTTAACCTACACAATTAGGAAGAATTATACTTGCTGCACCGCATGAAGTGCTAACATTTTTTATTTTTTATTTTGAATTTTTTATGGTGGGTCCAACGTGTCTGTACAATCCGATCTTCACTTAGTTTTTTATTTTTTAGATTTTTTAATAGTCATTCGATCGAGGATTGAATTGTATAGACATGAAAAATTTAAAAGATAAAAAAATTAAACTTTCTACTGTAGTTAGAAGATCTAACTAGATCAGACTGTTGCCCACGTGCGGACACAAGCTGCACTGCACCACAAGCAATACAGCAAATATTAACTCCACTATGAAATATTCTGCTATGGGTATAACGTCCCTAGTGTAGATTCTATTAAAATAGGACTAACCAAGAGGAAGGGTTGACAAACGCTATTGCCTATTGCAAAACATTCTATCATATATTTTTTATTACACTTCCTCTTACATTTATGGGGTTGGACAATACTTATGTATTTAGAGGCATCCTTGGTCTATTTCTTTATGCAATAGATGTATTTGCTTATTACTTGTTAAATAAATGGTCTGTCGTGCATGTACATCCTTACGAATAGTCATAAGATAAAATCAACACCCATAAAATATTTTAAATTGGCAACAAGTTTGAAAACTTCATGAAAATAGTCAAAAAAAATATTATTTTTAATATGTTCAAACAAGTTTAAGATATTGTACATTTATCAAAATTTGGTTTCCCGTGAGCTATGGCTTGATATCCTTATCTTGTTTTGGCATGTTAAATGAAAAAAAATAAGACATAATCTTATCCATTAAAATATGTTACATCAAATTGATCAGCTTATAGAGTTTTAACAATTTTCTCCTTTACATGCTTCAGTTACAAACTCTTTTGGTTACTCTATTTTAGTCATAAGACAACATCTTAGTGTTATCAAGCACTATTTGCTGCATGTAACTCAATGAACTGAAATCCAACCTAACAAAAAATTTAATTCTAAGTCAATGTTTTACCACTATGTAATCACAAATTGTCAAGTCACTATTACTTGTGTGAGGGAACAAACTACCTCAAATCTCTACATTTGAAAAGTAAACATGAAACATTAAGTACCACCTCTCAAAGCAACATGGATACTGGTTTTGTAAGTACTCTTTTTTTAATTTGTCCTATTAAGTTACAAATCATCTCTCTTCTTACTTCACTCGCATGTAAAATATCTTTTGTCAGTGCATCGCCTCTTAAGCCATGCTCAAACTTAAAATTGTTGTCCTTAGATGACTGCTCAAATTCCACATTTAGAAAAAGATGATCTAAAAGAATGAAGAAAATGTTCTCACTAGCATTCTTCTTAAACTAACAAACTTCATGTAATGAATAGAAAAGTAAGGAAAATAGATATGGTTTACGTACATGTTTGTATGGTTAAACAAACTTGGACATGCTAATTATGTTTAATTGACAAGGTAGACTCATTATGGGTACAAGATAGCTTTAGATCTAGAAAATACCAACTTGATTATGTACTTGCAATCTTAATCGGACAACATGAATATGCATCGATTTGCTACTTAGATCATTTGCATTATGTAGGTATCTCGAGTGTAAGGTGTCACCAAGCTGAACGATTACTTTGCCAACATGGGCTAGACTAGATAGTAGTTGAATAAACGTTATTTTCTTTCCTCCTACCCATCAATACTGCAAACACAGATTTGTAGATTGCATCAATAAAGACGAAGTCAATAGTATCAATATCCAGCACAACATTAAAACAAGAGGAAACAAAATGTATACGAGCTAAAAGTACTAAAATTTTCAAATAATATGCAAATTCCATTTTAACATTGCTATATTACAATTGGCAAAATTCATTTTAACAATATACATCTGCATCAGCACCTGTGGAGAGTACACATCACCTGAAAAATTGCAAGCCTAGTAACCTTTTTATAATGACTCTTGAATTTATTTTTCACTTACAAGAATCAAGAGAATGATGAAGATAATTAAAGTGCATACATATAAAATAAATTCCAATAGTACTTATATTAAGGATATTATGAAGATTCCTTAATTCAGAGTAAGTTTCCCCGTTTGATCTAAGCAAGCAAACAAGGAGATATTCTGATGTAAACATCTTTACACAACAAGATTTCTAAGTAATAATAGGAATGTGTCTCAATGTACATGTCCATATTTATTGCTGAAATTTTCTAAGTCATGTACTATGAAAATGCAAATGGTCTCTATAGGGCAACATTTTGCACCTGATGGCAGCTAGAAGGATGGTTGTATTGCCTTGTTGCATTTATAGACATCCCGAGGCTATCCCAAGAAGAAAGTGTTTCCTCTAGAAGTTGATAATAGTCTGGAACTATAGTAAACCACAAAGCATATGCCAATTAAAGAAGACAAGATTTAATGTGATTCACAAAGATGATGACAAATCTCATTATGATTAAAAAATAAATAAGAGTACAAGAAAAGATAGAAAACTCTTCTCTTCCAAAAAAAGGGAAAAAGGTCACTTGCGGCAGCTATTCCAATGGGGTGCACCATGGTGACCCTAAAAGGCATGTCACAGTAGCTAGTCAAATGTTTTAAAAGGCATTTCATCTTTTTTTTTAACTTCATCTTTGTCTTTGATGATCTCTTACATCTTTTATCTTTGGTTCCAATGAAGGCTTCTGCAAGTTCCCATCATTCACTCCCACATTCTCTGAAATTCTAAACCTACCTTCAACGCTAATCAAACTGAAGAATCAAGTACATATCATTTTCGATCTTTGTGTCAACAATAAAATGCAGTTCTAAACTAATTTCTCTCATCCACAAAATCATTCAATACATTGAACATAGATCTCTTGACTTTTTTTTTTGTGATGATTGCAAAGCATAATCCTGTTTCCAAAAGGAAATGAAAGCAGGTAACTTCTAGCACCTTGCATCCATATACTCACTTGCACAGTATAGAAATTTACATCTAAGGTAAATAAAAACAACAATCATTGAGGGATTTGATTACTAATTGATGTTATCCACTGGCAAACTAATATGCATATCCACCTGCCTTTAAGAATCCATCGTCTACTACAATCTTGGGATACATGTGTGGTTATCCACTTGCAAATATATTCTTATCCACTCACTGTTGAGAATCTATCTATCTGATACAATCTTGGGATATGTGTGGTTTGTTGTATCATATCGGCACGAGCCGTGCGGCAATTGACTTTTTACGGTGATTTTTGCTGCCGTATAAAGTCAAATACAAATAAAAGTAAAAATTTAAAGCAAGTTTTGTAGGCTTCACATGGATCTTTTTATTACAAACCATGGTGTGCCATAGTGTACCAGATCAACTTGAACAAGTCCACTCTTGTAATACCTTGACTCTTCGGTTCATGATTTCCCAATTGGTTCACGGACTTTGACCGAGATTGACTATGAGTGAACTGGTTTTATTATATTAGACCCACTATAAGTGTTATTGGGCTATTTTATATAGATTGTGGATGGCCCACTAGGTGTGAAATGGATAGAGGGCTTATTTCTTATAGCTTAGGAGATAAATTGCAAATTCTTTAGACCTTATATATGAGGGAGATGAGAGATCTGACCCCCATTCTATTCTCATCTTCTCTAGCCTTCTTTCCTCTTGTTCTTGACATTTGGGAAGGATTGGAGTCTTGCATGTTAGTTTAGGAAGGATTAGAGGTTGCATGTTGGCTTGGGTGGTGTTGGAGGTCCTTTGAAGTTTGGAAGTTTTTTTTGAAATAGTTGGGGGGAGATCTTGGTGCATCCTAGGAGGAGGAGGACCCCAAGAGGTATAAAACTTGTGGATGATCCTTATAGCTTCTTCTTCCCCTTCTCTTAAAGCTTATTTTGGAATCAAAAGAACCTATTAGATTTCAAGGAGATTAAGAATTAGGTAGGATGATGCTATGATGTGTTTCTTTAATTTCCTATATACATGTTGGTTCTATGAGTTCCAATTGGTTTGCATATGCCTAACTTTATGTTTCTTATGATTATCCTTCCCTCTAAGTTCTTAATTGATGATAAATACTATGGTTTAGGTGGTGAACACTATAGCTTCCATGTTTGGAACAGTGCAGTTCAGAAATGAAAGATTGTTTAAGTTGTGATGATTAATGTGATTTCTATAATAATTAGATTGATATGCATAATATAGAATTTGTTGATATGTATATGTAGTTATTCCAGTTTAGATTTCGTGGCATTTGGCTTTGGTTTGAGTGAGATCCGACCCCATCTTCATAGGTAAATAGTTGACTCCGAAATAAGATAATCAATGAGTGTTTTAATTAACATGGTCTGTGTAGTGTTCCAATTAACTTTATTTTAGATATGTTGTAACTTAGTCAGCTTTCATACAAAAAAAAGGATTTTGATTTGGTGTGTAGATTTTAAATGGCATGCATTTAAAGTTGGTGTGCAGTTGTAGGTTTTTAATGAAGTGCCCTCGGATCAACAAAACTAAGCTAAACAGTCGATCGATTCAAATGCGTCGGTCAATTGATTCTACTCAGAACTGTCACCTGAGAGTGTGCAGCTTTTGTTTGACCAAAAAGGTTGACCGATTCCAAGTGTAGCTCAACCGATTTGACCTAACAATGTAATTTTAAGGGGTAATGATCCCTTTTGACCTCCGCTCTTCGTACTTTAACATTGGAAACATTATTTGTGACTAAAATGGACTTAATTATTGGTATTTAAGTTGTTTTCTCATATAATTATGGGTTTATACATGATGCTTTGTTTATTTAGAGAATTTCATGAAATGGCTTATGTTCTTTAATTTGAATGGTTGACTAGCCTCACTAACATTGGATACCTATGCGATGCACTCCTGGGGAAGGGGTGGGGTTCAGCTATATGGTGGGGCTAGGTCAGAGCCTGGCTTGCTGTGTGATGGGGTCTAGATGTCTAGGACTCAGCTCACTTGAGATTATATTGTCTGACCAAGGGCAGTGGTAGGTGATAAACACACTTATACGCATATCTCGACTAACAGCTTGGATTGTGTTGGCGGCGTGCCTCGTACCTTAGTCGGCCTTGCTTCTTTGACATATCTGTTAGTCTTAGGTGGCCTACAAGCCAATCTAACTTTGTAAATCTCATTTATTTATTAATATAATGGCATAATATTCATTGTGTGTAAATCGTATTAATTATCGTCTCATAATGAAGTCTATGAATATGTGCGATATTGATCAGATTATGATGAAATCATACTAGTGAGACTGATCACTTAAACACACATATTCTTAATTGTTCCTAGTCGGAGGATATGCGAGAAGGACATCGGATATCCAGTTAGACTAGTACATATTACACCCGCTCATATGATGAGGGTGACTGATCTCATAAGTCACTTGTGTGGAGACACTAAGGCGAATCTGTAGGTGCTCATTAGAGAATGAGTTCACTGAACTGATCCGACTAAATCGTTGGATGGTATTGTACTTCACTGTCAACCAGCTTGATTCTATTGTCGCAGTTGCGGGGATGGTCCTCGGACCTGAGACACCAAGGACACCTTGTCGGTGGACTTCTGTGCTTTGATCTTGGTTTATGAATCTCTAATCACGGGATTCTAAACAGCCAAGGATCGAGTACAGCGAAATACCGTCGAAGGGAATTGTGTGTCAATAAGGAATCATTCGCTCTCAGTACTTAGAGAGAGAGTGCTCTAGGAAGGATGTGCGGAAGTCCCTGGCCAGGGCGGACGATAATATCGGGAAAGGAGTTTTTCGATATTCATCAGCGGCATCCAATCCAAGTGAGTCGACCGGTTAAGGTTTGACAGCACGCCATACCCTGAGTTGACTCGAGAGCATTGTACGAATGAAGGATTATATCCACGCGGTAACTGTCGGCGGAAAGGTTCCAAGAGTGGGTTACTTAACCCCGATACCTTCCGGGTTCATGCGGTGTTGCTTGGCACCCAACGTGATCGGAGGCCGATCGAATTCGATGTGCGACATCAATTCGATTGATTAATTAATTAATATGAGTTATTAATTGATTAATCGAGCCAGTGAGGAGTCACTGGACTTATTGGGCCATTAACCGGACTGGTTAATTGGCCTAGAGGGTCACACGCAAATGATTCTCAAGGCGATGGATAAATAAATGGGTTTTATATAAACCGGGATTTTTATGAAAAACCGCGCGGTTAGTATAAAATGTAGCGAACGGGCTGAGCAGGCCAAGCTGCTGCTAACCCTAGCCGCCCCTCCTCTCTTCCTCTCTCTTTGTGGCTCCCCAGGTCGGATTCGGATCCCCAGATCTGCTCCGTCGCTTCTCTTACTCCCGTTCGATGAGAAATCGTCTGCGTGTTGCGGCGATCGTTGAGGCGACCGGCGGAGGTTTCGTGTCTGCGAAGAACGAGGAACGTGAGGATATCCAATGCGAGGAGGATCGTGTTGACTCCGCTAGAGGCTGGGCACTTCCGCGGCTTGCGGTGTCTCACCGACGGAATCGAACGGTTGCGGATTTGAATCCGCACACGGTAAGATTCGATAATCCGATTATCGAGATTTTATTTTATTTCGAAACGGGAGCGGATCTCCGTTTTTATTTTTATTTCCGTTGCGTGGGAGATCCGGAGAAACCCGAGAATCCAACAGTGGTATCAGAGCCAGGTTCCACTGTTTCTCGTCTCATTTCGATCTCCGAATTAATATTTTCATGATTTATTCTATGCACGAATTCGATTAATTGCTGGATTCTTATTCATGTGATGAATATAATATAATATGATTATTATTATTCTGCAATTTTTAAAAATTTCTTTGGGGTTTATTTCGTGTTCTTCGTGGGACGAAGAATGGCGGGCGTTTCGGTTTCGTTCGGTCCTCCCCAAGCGTTGGGAAGGCTTGATCGGCACCTTGGATCCTTGGGGAAGGATCACTGGTCAACCCCGTACCCGTAGCCGACGTTGGAGAGACCCCAAGTGGCGGCCGGATTGAAGGATCCCTTCTTATTCTTCCCTCGGTTTTGCAAAAACCAAAAAAATTGTTTTTTTTTTTAGGTGAAAGAGGGGCTTTGGCCGCATGCAAAGGGTCTCTCCGGCGAGCCTACCGGCGCCGGGGGCATTGTCGGCACTGGGGGGCATCGCCGGAGGGGGCCGGCGCCGCCGTGGGGCCTGGTCGCCAGCGCCCTACTACTCCAATTGCCGGCTCCAACGCAACCTACAACTTGAAAAGGGGGTTAGGGTTTTCTATTCAACACAGGGGCTTCGGGTGGGGGGGAGCCGGTCCAGGGCTGGGTTAGACCGGTCGGACCGGGCCTGGCTCCTAGTCGGCCCTGGGGGTGCCCGGACCAGGTCTGACCCTGGCCGAGCCATGGCTCAGCAATTGGGCTGAGCCATGGCTCAGCTTTAGGGCTGAGCCCTTTTTCCCTCCCATTTCCCAATTAAACCCTTTAAACCCAATGCCCAATTTAAATTAAACTTGATTGGATCTTGAATTAATTTCAATTTTTTTTTGAAATTTTAATATTCAATTTTATTTATTTGGGCAATTAATGATTTTGAATCATTTGGATTAACATTTAGTTGTTAATTTATTAATGTTAATTGTTAGTTTAAATGTTAAATTGATAATTAACCTTAATTAAACTAATTTAAGGGTTAAATTAGTTATTAAAAATTATTAGTCTAACTGTTAGATTATTAATTATTATTTTAACTAATTGTTAATTAATTTGTGAGTTAGTTATTAATTTAATTGTTAAATTAATAATTAATTTTAATAGACTAATTTAAATGTTAAATTAGTTATTATTAGTTAATTGAAATTAATTATTAATTTAAGTGTTAAATTGATAATTAAATTTAATTAACTAATCTAATGCTTTAATTAGGAGTTATTAGTTATTGGTTTAAGAGTTAAACTAATAATTAATTTTAATCTAGTAATCTAAGAGTTAGATTAATGGTTAATTATTAATTAGTGTTAATTATTAGTTTAATAGTTAAATTAGTGATTAAGATGTATTAATTAATTAGTCTAGTTGTTGGATTAGTAATTAATAACTAATTAGAGTTTATTATTAATTTAAATGTTAAATTAGTAATTAATTTTAATTTACTGATCTAAGAGTTAGATTAGTAATTAATTTTAATATTCTAATTGTTAGATTATTAATTTGATTCAATCTAATTGTTAGATTGTTTAAATTTTAGAAATGTTTTAATTTGCATGGAATAATATGGAATTTATTAATTTGAAGTGTCTACACATGTGATGTATGTTTTGATGCTTTTAAATTTGATTTAATTGCATGCTTATCTTATTTAAAGAGCTTTCAAAATTTAAATACCAATTTTGATTGGAACCCAGCTTTTTGAAAGACAGTTATTTCATTTTTTGAAACTCTTTTATTTTAGCCATGCGATGCGCTATATCTTGTGTGGATTGTATAAAACACACCGTGGTCATAGATATTCACTTATTTTATTATTCATGTGATGAATGATGGAGGTGGTTCGTAGATGTATGGATATTTATTAATTGTTAATAAATAGAGGTCTGCGTACCTCTCCTTCTCACATACTCCGATGTTATTCTACCTCCCTCTCTCTTGTATTCGCCATAAGGCCTTCTTCTATTTTACATGTGATTCTAGAATTATTGTAATCTGATCGAGGCAATCGAGGAAGGAGCGAGGACGATCCACAGCTACAACCAGGAAGGCGATATGATGAAGATCTCTTGCCTGTGTGTTTGCATGCTTATATGATGTAAATATTATGTTAGATTGTGTGTGTGTTTGACTGTTGGCTCCAGTCAAACCCACTGTGCTATCCATGACCACACTTGACATATATGAGATGCATAGTTTTATGTTTGATTGTGAATCAAAGCAGGTATAGTATTTAGTAAATATATACGATATGTTTATATAGTATTTAGTAAATATATACGATATGTTTATATATTATCACCTAAGAGATACCAAGATAAAAGTTATCTAAATACCCTCGTTTAAACTCTAAGCCGTAATGCGAGTAGTTAAGAACTTACCGCATAGTCTACCATCGTTATAGTCATAGGATTCGAATCACTTTAGGCAAGTTTGTTGTGCTACCACAAGGCCTATTTAATTGTGAGGAGAAACTATGGCTATGACATTAAATGCCTATATGATTGGGGTAGAGGAACCATATAACTTTGTTGTGCTATCAACAAGGGTTACATACAAATCTATGCTCGTCGCGTAATGATGGTTAGCTTAGACCAGAATTAGTGGTTTGTTGTGCTATCCACAAGGCCATTAAATCTCTGGGGACCGAAACTATGATCGGATATTGCAAGGAGTTGCAAGTCCCACGAGATGGATGCTATTTGATTGTATTACAGCTTTCTTGTGCTATCCACAAGGTTGTACTGCAAGTCATTGAGATTCTGATCCCCACTAGGAGACTGTCGGCGTCTCCCGTTCTGCATAGTTGAGGATTATACAGTCCGTCGAAAATTTGTGGGAGTTAAAACTTGAACAAAAGACCATGTCTTGTTTTAAATTTTAATAATTAAATATCTGCTAAATAGATTTTATACATCTCCTGTAGGGAATTATGTCGTCGAATAACCCACTCCGTGGCATACTTGATGCCAAACGTTTGACTAACCTGAACTACTCAGATTGGTTCAGAAACATGAAGAATGTCTTCAGATCTGAACACATTGACTATGTCCTTGGAGCTGATCCTCTTGCTGAACCGGCATTGGATGCCCTTGACGCAGAGATGATAGCTAACGATAAAAGATCAAAGGACAAAGACAAAAGAGTAGAAAAAGGTGACTGCTTCTACTGTAAGCAGAATGGTCACTGGAAGAGGAACTGCAAGAAGTTCCTCAACGATAAAGCTCACGGAAAGGTGAAGCTGTTTGAAGCTTCAGATATCTATATAATAGATATCAACTTGTCAGTTAGAGATTCCACATCTTAGGTATTAGATACCGAATGTGCTTCTCATATCTGTCATGATGCGCAGATGTTGACAAGCAAGCGCAAGTTGAGAAAAGGCGAGGTGGAATTGAGGCTAGGAAACAGTGCAAAATTTGCGGCGGTTGCTGTTGGGACAACAAACCTCAGGCTTCCGTCGGGAGATGCCTTATCATTGGAAGATTGTTATTATGTTCCTAACATAATAAAGAACATCATATCAGTATCTTGTTTGGACAAGATAGGATATAGGTTGTCTATTGAGAATAGAAGTTGTTCGATTTATTATAGTAATAAATTAATAGCTTCGGCATCTTTAGTCAATGGTCTATATCTGTTAGATGTTTCTTATTACAATCTTCATATTGATAATGCTCTTAAGAAGAGCAAGAATTGTGTGAACCAAGCCTACATGTGGCATTGTAGACTTAGTCATATTAGTGAAAGCAGGCTGCAAAAGTTGCACAAACATGGATATTTGAATGCATTCGATTATGAATTGTTTGCGACATGTAAGTCCTGCCTTATGGGAAAGATGGCAAAATCTCTATTTACTGGACATGGAGAACATGCCAAGGATATTCTGGGATTAATACATTCATATGTATGTGGTCCCATGTCCACCCAAGCCAAAGATGGATTCTTGTACTTCATCACGTTTACTGACGACTTCTCAAGATTTGGCTATATATACTTAATGAAGTACAAGTCAGAAGCATTTGAGAAGTTCAAGGAGTTCAAGAATGAGGTAGAGAAGCAGTTATGAAAGAGTATTAAAGCTCTTCGATCAGATCGAGGAGGAGAATACTTGAATACTAATTTCACACAATTCTTAAAGGATAATGGTACCTTTCTCAGTTGACCCCTCCATATACACTACAGATGAATGGTGTATCAGAGAGGAGGAATCGCACTTTGTTGGACATGGTGCGATCCATGATGAGCTTTTCGGGATTACCTGTCTCTCTGGGGATATGCTCTAGAGTCAGCAGCATACCTACTGAACAGAGTACCCAGCAAGTCTATGACCTCTACTCCATATGAGATATGGAAAGACAGGAAACTAGAATTTAAACATGTTAAAATCTGGGGTTGTCCTGCTCATGTAAAGAAACATGATCCAGACAAATTGGAATCACGAACTGATAAATGCAGGTTTGTGGGATATCCAAATGAAATCTTTGGATACTATTTTTACCATCCTGGTGAACAAAAGGTGTTTGTTGCCAGGAAAGCTGTCTTCTTGGAAGAGGAATACCTTCTCCAGGAGGACAGTGGGAGTAAAATAGTACTGGAAGAGGTTCCAGATCCCTAAACAACTGTATTATCATCAGATGAGATATCAGTTCCTAAATCTGTTCAGGTACACACAGATGAGCCTCGTAGATCTGGTAGATTACCTAGACTACCCGAATGATATGTGGGACATATCGCTGAAGGTGAGTCTAAGGTTGAATATAATGAGGATGATGATCCTAAAACCTACCAAGAGGCTATAGAAGGCCCAGAAGCCGGGAAATGGTGAGAAGTCATGAACTTAGAAATTCAGTCCATGTACACCAACCAAGTTTGGAAGTTGGAAGACTTGCCTGAGGGTATTGTACCCATTAGGAGCAAGTGGATCTTTAAGATAAAGATCGGTGCTGTTGAACAGATCGATACTTATAAGACAAGGTTGGTGGCAAAGGGATGTCGTCAAAGGCAAGGAATTGACTATGACGAGACTTTCTCACCAGTTGCCATGATAAAGTCGATCAAAGTTCTACTGGCCATTGCTGCATATTTTAATTATGAAATCTGACAAATGGATGTGAAGACTGCCTTCCTCAATGGTAACCTTGAGGAAGAGGTGTATATGATACAACCAGAAGGTTTCACATCCAAAGAATCTCCAGATAAAGTGTGCAAGCTTCAGAAGTCCATTTATGGACTGAAGCAAGCTTCACGGAACTGGAACATAAGATTTGACGAGGCTATCAAGTCTTATAACTTCATTAAGAATGAAGATGAGCCTTGTGTGTGCAAGAAGACCAGTGGGAGCACAATCACCTTCCTAATTCTTTACGTAGACGACATACTACTCATTGGGAATGATGTAGCTATGATGTCATCGGTAAAGATCTAGTTGTCGAAAAACTTCTCCATGAAGGATTTGGGAGAAGCATCCTACGTATTGAGAATACAGATCTATAGAGATAGATCAAAGAGGATGCTTGGAATGACCCAATGCTTGTACATAGATACTATAGTCAAAAGGTTTGGCATGAAAAATTCCAAGAGAGGTCTCATATTGATGAGACATGGGATTAGTCTCTCAAAGGAGCAGTCTCCTAAGACTCCTGATGAGAGGACACTCATGGATAGAGTACCCTATGCCTTTGCCATATGATCCATCATGTATGCCATACTATGTACACGGCCTGATGTTACATTTGCTCTAAGTGTTACGAGTAGATTTCAGGTTGATCTAAGCGAAGAGCACTGGAAGGCAGTGAAATGTATCCTTAAGTACTTGAGAAGAACTAAGGATATGTTTCTTGTCTATGGAGGAGGTGACTTGAAACTACGAGGCTTTACTGACTCGAGTTTCCAGTCAGATCCAGATGATAGCAAGTCAACATCTGGATTCGTGTTTACTTTGAACGGAGGAGCAGTGTGCTGGAAGAGTTCCAGCAAGCAACCACTGCAGATTCAACGACTGAAGCTGAGTACATCGCTGCAGCTGAAGCCGCCAAGAAAGTAGTGTGGTTGAAGAAATTCATCATTGACCTCGACGTAGTTCCCAGTATCTCTGAACCTGTTCCATTATTGTGCGACAACAATGGAGCCATTACACAAGCGAAAGAGCCGCAGTCTCATCAGAAATCGAAGTATATTCTGAGGTGCTTTCTTCTTATCAGAGAGATCATATCAAGAAGAGATGTAGTGGTGGAAAGAGTTCCATCTATCGACAATGTAGCAGATCCACTGACAAAGTCATTGGCTCAAAATGTGTTTGAGCGTCACCTAGAGTCTATAGGTTTGGTGCAAAAAGGTGATTGGCTTTAGTTCAAGTGGGAGATTGTTAGTCTTAGGTGGCCTACAAGTCAATCTGACTATGTAAATCTCGTTCATTTATTAATATAATGGCATAATATTCATTGTGTGTAAATCGTATTAATTATCGTCTCATGTTGAAGTCCGTAAATATGTGCGATAATGATCAGATTATGATGAGATCATACTAGTGAGACTGATCACTTAAACACACATATTCTTAATTGTTCATAGTCGGAGGATATCTGAGAAGGACATCGGATATCCGGTTAGACTAGTACAGATTACTCTCGCTCAAATGATGAGGGTGACTGATCTCATAAGTTACTTGTGTGGAGACACTAAGGCGTATCTGTAGGTGCTCATTAGAGAATGAGTTCACTGAACTGATCCGACTGAATCGCTGGATGGTATTGTATCTTACTGTCAACCAGTTTGATTTTATTGTCAAAGTTGCGTGGATGGTCCTCGGACCTGAGACACCAAAGACACCTTGTCGGTGGACTTCTGTGCTTTGACCTTGGTTTATGAATCTCTAACCACGGGATTCTAAACAGCCAAGGATCGAGTACAGCGGAATATCGTTGAAGGGAATTGTTTGTCAATAAGGAATCATTCGCTCTCAGTACTTAGAGAGAGAATGCTCTAGGAAGGATGTGCGGAAGTCCCTGGCCAGGGCGGACGATAATATCAGGAAATGAGTTTTCCGATATTCATCAGCGGCATCCAATCCAAGTGAGTCGACCGGTTAAGGTTTGACAGCACGCCATACCCTGAGTTGACTCGAGAGCATTGTACGAATGAAGGATTATATCCACGCGGTAACTGTCGGCAGAAAGGTTTCAAGAGTGGGTTACTTAACCCTGATACCTTCTGGGTTCACGCGGTGTTGCTTGGCACCCAACGTGATCGGAGGCCCGATCGAATTCGATGTACGACATCAATTCGATTGATTAATTAATTAATATGAGTTATTAATTGATTAATCGAGCCAGTGAGGAGTCACTGGACTTATTGGGCCATTAACCGGACTGGTTAATTGGCCTAGAGGGTCACACGCAAATGATTCTCAAGGCGATGGATAAATAAGTGGGTTTTATATAAACCGGGATTTTTATGAAAAATCGCGCGGTTAGTATAAAATGTAGCAAACGGGCTGAGCAGGCCAAGCTGCTGCTAACCCTAGCCGCCCCTCCTCTCTTCCTCTTTCTCTGTGGCTCCCCAGGTCGGATCCGGATCCCCAGATTTGCTCCGTCGCTTCTCCGACTCCCGTTCGACGGGAAATCGTCTGTGCGTTGCGGCGATCGTTGCGGTGACCGGCGGAGGTTTCGTAGCTACGAGGAACGAGGAACGTGAGGATATCTAACGCGAGGAGGATTGCGTGGATTCCGCTAGAGGCCGAGCGCTTGCGCGGCTTGCGGTGTCGCACCGACAGAACCGAACGGTTGTGGATTCGAATCCGCACACGGTAAGATTCGATAATCCAATTATCGAGATTTTAATTTTTTTCGAAACTGGAACGGATCTCCGTTTTTATTTTTATTTCCGCTGCGCGGGAGATCTGGAGAAACCCGAGAACCCAACAATATCTTCATGGATTTTTGTAGATCCAAAAAGGGCAGAGTGACATTGATTGGGTAAGGAGTCCCTTAGGATATTCCAAACCCACAGATGACTGATACAGTGCTAGTATTGCTACTTCTCTGTTACACCATTTATTTACATACGATTACTTCGATGATGCATGACTGATATAATGTAATTATTGATAGAATATGAACCAGCATGGAATGGATTAATGACTTAGTGATAGAATTGAATAGACATGATCAATATTATGTTTTAGGCCCTAGAATAGGTCCATGGAAAGCCTAAGAGATATGTGATAAATGTGAATCAACTATCAAATACGGTATATGAATATATGATTAATTAAATGATTTCATGAGCTATGGATGACTTCCATGTTGGTTATGAGCCATGTTTGACTAGCAGTATATTGTAGAGGATAGAGATGAAATTATGTATTTTGAGTTACCCATGTGAGATGACCTTATGAGATCCATAGGTAGTCGTGACTACTGATTCTTGAGATGATTCTTAGGTAGTGGATTTTGATTATCATATAGTAATCATTGGATCATTGAAATGATTTAAAATGCTTATTTATAATGTAATACATTATGATTTTTCCAGTAGTAATTTTTGTAGGCCATCATGGGTGCAAGATCCCTATTGAGTTCTCTTCTAGAGGCTCAGCCCCTTCGTGGATGTAGGTTATTTTTGGATAAATGAATGCATGGTGGCCAACTTAATGAAAGGATATTATTTAAATTTGATAATTTTATTTGGAACATGTATCTTTATTAGACTTGTGGCTATGTAATCTATTGATTATTAAAATTCATTGTCTTTTTAAGATTGTCTATAAATGATCCAGATCATTTACTATTGATAACGTACCTTACTTTCATAATATACTTAATTTGCACAAATTCCCCCTAGATTACAATTCATAATTTAGATTTCAAACTGGTAACAGTCCGAGATAGGGGCATTGAACCGGATTCAGTTCTGCCTTTGATCTGAAAGGGTTACAGCGTTAGTATCAGAGTAAGATCTAGTGGTAATATGTGCATATTAAGGGATCGTGATCTATGTCATATGGGTCAGAAGTACATGTTTTACATAGCCAACGTGTCTATAATATTGGCCACTTAATTGAATGAGCTTAGATATAATTACACCGAAATTAATTTTCGAAGATCGTGACTTGAACGAACTATAAATTATTGATTGATTCAAACTATGATTATGATATTCTTTGAATGAATCCTTGTGATAGGAATATTGCTTTGCAAGGTCATGTGGCTGCCATAGTGTGTTCTTTGACTTGGGATTATTGGGGACTTGAGTGAGGATCAGTAATAGTTGAATGAGCAAGATGCGAGTAGATTTAAGAGTGATCACCTATGACTTGATCAGTATAGGTTGTGAATTGAGAATGTGAGTAAATTGGGACATTAGAACAATCGTCCTAGGGGTTGAATGGAAAAGTTGTGTATAAATTTGATTTGATTCTCCAAAACCTATTTAGTATAAGCTGTGAACTACGAATTATGAGTACACCTTATACATCGAGAAGCATCTTCTAGTGGTCTCTTAGAAAGTTTGAAAATGATTGATCCCATTAACTAGTAAGCAGTGGAGGTATGATCGATACATTTAGCAAATAATAGCCATAAGTTATGAAGATGGCATAGTTTCAATTTGTGAAATATTCGACCTTGATCACTTTAGGATTGAAAGGACTAGGAGTATAAGTGAGATGAACTTAAGTATGATTCTAGTTGTGGAGAAAGAGTTTGTGAACCAAATATATAAGATGAGATGTAAGCTATACTAAGCGATACTAAAAATCTTAGAAGAGCAATTCAGAAGGAGTGATCCTGAATGTTGAAGGTTTTGAGTGGATTGATGACAAAAAATATAAGAAAATTTGAGTGAACTTTTAGTAGGGTGACTTGGGCAATCTAAAAGTAAAGTTGAAGGAACTTGTATGTGATTGAGCATTTTAGAAACCTATCGACCGAAGTGGTGAAGCTAGTAAAAAGATGAAGACAAATAGGAATTGACTAGGAGAGACGTTGTAGACTGCTAAGGCTGGGTGGAACTTTAGGTTGTGGTTAGTCAGACAATACTGATGCAACAATTTCATCGATGAAGTGAGAACATTCATGATCAAGTAATGAGCAAACCTTATAAGAGAGGACTTTCGGTATAGATCTCAATAGGGTTGTTCTTAGAAGCTGTTGCATGATAGTGATTAACGGGGACCATATTGTCTAGTAAGGGGTAAAAATGTGAGAGTGATTAGAATTCTTCTCCTAAATGGCAAATTGTTGACTACATGATTACAATGTAGTTGACATTATATAGATATTTGATCTTTTGCCATTATTTCAATTATGAATCCTGTAACGACCTGCCACCCTATAATCGGGGATCCAATTACTAAATGGATACCGAATCATTAATTTGGAGCCAAACCAGGATCTTGATAAGTCTGGGAAATAAATGATAAACTAAGCTAAACATTCACATCGCATTGAATTAAAAAGGAAATACAGGAATTAAAAATTATTACAATGCGACTCGACTGAACAAATAATTACATACTCTAACAGAAATGAAATGATTAAGCATACAAGCCAGAAAATAAAATGACAACTACATCGGGGCATACCCCGGAACAACGGCTGCTGGTGCGCGACCCAAAGCAACACCCTCCTCGCTACGCCTGCCTGGAACCTTTACTTGAAAACTACAGGGGTGAGTCTCATTGAAAAGACTCAGTAGGGATCCTTCGATCCCCACCGCCCACTCACGCACCCACAAGTGCAGCAACACAAATATAGATAATTTAAGCAAGTAAAGCAGTAAACATAATTCCTGGATTTCAATATAAAACACATGCATTCGAAATATAACATGCACAATTCTGAAAACCATTCTACCACAGAGCCACAACCAGCGTCTCGGCAAAACACGCCAACCACACGGCCGAATACGAGAAACTCCGACCCGCTGAGACCAAACAACAACCCCTCGGCTAGCGTGCTGACTACTCCGGCCTGACAGGCTCCAGGTGGTTCTGCTTCCCCCAGCACGAGTGACATTCCGAATGTACCACTCCCACACTGGTACTGGTTATACCCCGGGTACACCAGGTGACCCTCTCTCTAGGCGTTACCCCGCCACTCCCACACCGGCGCCGTGTCACTCCCACACCGACACAGGGTGCCTAAGCGCTAATAACTGTCACTCTAGGCCCATGATCACACAAAACACAACACGGTGCGATCTGATCACATAGAATTCATCGTCATCGAGTACATTTCTAAGCATGCAATTAACTAAACTATCTAACAATGTAAACACGTGTTAATTGCAGGGATTAATAGAATTCTGGCTTGAATCGCGTCGCCCAAAGCCGATGTCATTCAAGCTTTCTAAACAGGTTCATATAAAAACTGGCCCCGAAAAATGGCCTAAAACGCGTCGTCATATGTAGCCGCCTTTTGAAAGGCGTCGCTGTCCCTAGTCGCCTGATAACGACAGAAACAGAGACAGACCTCGGGTGATTTCACTTAAAAACGCATCGAGCATGGAAGTCGCCATTCAAAAGGCGTCGCTGCCCCTGGACGCTCATCAGTCCAGAGACAAGAGTCTGTTATTTGGGCGAAATCGCGTCGCGGGTTGAAGCCGCCTTTCTAAAAGGCGTCACTGTCCCCCGACGTCATTTAACCCTCACAGACAGGTTCTTCTTTCGCCATCTCCCAATCCACGGGGTGGAATTCCCTCCCCCAATTCGTGTAAAAACACTAAAAAAAGTGGAGAAGGAGGAGAAGAACCTAAATACCCATTAAAACACCCAAATTCTCATTACATGCAATTAGTATTTTCACCCCAAGAAAACCCCCAAACATGCTCCAAAGCGGGAAAATCATGGTTTTTAAACGAAATTCAACAGGGATCGTCACTCTACCGGTTACTCGAACTCCTCCTACCTCCAAGCCGCCAACCCGCCTCGCCACCCGCCGCTGCCGGTACCGCCGTGGACGCCGTTACTCCACCGGGACATTGGCCGCCGTCAGGGGAGAAAAACACCGCAGAGGAGATGGTGGTGGTAGTGGTGGGAGTTAGGAGGTTGATGGAGTGGAGGGAGAGATGGAATGGAGGGACGAAAGCAAGGAGAGGGGGAAGGGTTCGCCGGAGATCGGAGGGAAGAGAGGAGAGAGAAGAGAAATGAGTGAATGAAGGAAGGGAGGGAGGGTTTGCAGGGTCAAACAGAAATTGGGGAAAATGTGTCTGTAGGCGCCCGGAACGTCCCCCGCCGCGGCTGCCGGCTTCGGGTCGAGGGTTCCTCCATTCGTCTCAGCTCTGTAGCGATTTAAAGGGGGGTTAGAAGTTGAGGTGTGATCGCCAGGAGCATTACCTTTCGGTCCCTGTGCTCTGCAGGAGTGTAGGAAGTGATCGCGCATTCTGTGGGAGCGGGAAATGCTGGTTCCTCCTTCTCTTCCTCCGGCCGGCCAGAGGAAGAGAGCCCGGTACTCTGCACGCGGAAATGTGGTAAGGATCCCTGGAAAGAAAAGACAAGACAGAAAACAACCCGATTAGAACTATAACATGCAGAATCTATCCATGAAGATGTAAAAAACTAGTTAAAATCGGAGGGAAACGCACCGGATGGGTGGTGGGGAGGGAAGGTGACCATATGTTATGGCCACCCACCTCCCGTTTTTTTTTGGAAACCTCTGGTGGGTAGGAGTTACTAGGTCATCTTACATGCATGCATGCAAATGAGGGTGCTCGTGTGTGTGAAAAGTGAAGCGGTATTTAAAAGTGAGAAAGAAGAGTGAGAGGGAGAGAGAATGCTACAGCGTGGATGGAAATGATGGTGCAATGAAATGAATAGGAAAGAGTAAAGAAGAAAAAGGTTAGGAAGACAAGCCCATCATTTCGGAGTGCGGAGGGTTCCCCTTTGAAACCAACTTCTTGTCTGCTCAACTCCTCAAAGCAGACTCACTTGCCAGCCTCGTCTGAGCCTTCCTCCTTCTAGCCTTCCCTCCAAAATCCACTCCTTAATCCCCAAAGAAGGTCCTTAACCCCAAAGAAGGTCCTTAACCCCCTGCTCGAGAGGATGTGGGGGGTTTAAATAGGTGAAGGGAAAATTGGAGAAAACAGGGGTCTAAATCCCCGTAAATCAACCTTCAGCCAATAGGGAGTGGTCAAGGGTCGGAGGTAGTGCGCGCGACAGTCGCCGGAGTGGGGAGTGGTTGGAGTACTGGGGGACGAGGGCGGCGAGTAGAGGAGATCGTGGGGAAGACGCGGTCAAGGGGGTGGTTAGGGAGTGGACGGCCAGGCAACATGCCTTCCACTCCCGTAGAAGGCCAGGTAGCTGGCCTTCCACGAAGTGGTGGAAGGCGGTCCGGTTGGCCTTCGAAGGGGGTGGAAGGCAAGGGGTGGCCTTCGAAGGAGGTGGAAGGCAAGGGGTGACCTTCGAAGGAGGTGGAAGGCAAGGGGTGACCTTCGAAGGAGGTGGAAGGCAAGGGGTGGCCTTCGAAGGAGGTGGAAGGCAAGGGAGCTAGCCTTCGAAGGTGGTGGAAGGCAAGGGGGCTGGCCTTCGAAGGTGGTGGAAGGCAAGGGAGCTGGCCTTCGAAGGTGGTGGAAGGCAAGGGGTGGCCGTCGAAGGTGGTGGAAGGCGGATTGGCTGGCCTTCGAAGGGTGGTGGAAGGCAAGGGGTGGCCTTCCACGAGAAAAGAGGCTAGAGTCGGGGATTTGGTTAATGGGCTTAAGTTGTTAGTGAGCTGAGATGGCTAAATGATGGAGGGGGTTTATGACCAAAAGGGGTGGTCCAAAATCAGTGTCTACAAATGCCCCTTCGGGACACCTATTTTGCAGTGGAGTGGAATGGAATGATAAATAGGTGTTCCGGAAATCAAAACTGATTTTGGACAGCCCGAAAAGGAATGAGCTATATCCGAGGATGACATACGAATGCGGCAAATGCATGAAGGCTGACTATTCGAGTTGCAAGAGTGGTTTAATAAAAGGAACAAAGTTCAGTACTAGAGAATCACAGTCCGTGGGACCCTCGGGTGATGGAACCGCGAGGCCTTGGTGCACCAGCATGTAGCGATCTGGCCCAAGGGGATCTCGAGCATGAAAGGTGTAGGAGTGTGACTTGAAGAACTCTCGACACAACGGGCGCGTGGTGGCCTGGCGCATCATGGGATCGCCAAGTCAGAGAATCTCAAGCACACGTGTTAAAAAAAAGGATGAGGTCTTGCAATTCGAAGAGTTAACAGACGAACGATCGCCAAACTCACAGATCAGCGATGGGTTAAGCAGAGTGATGAATTATGGTCATTGCCCCTAGGGCGAGGATGAGTGCTTATGCAAATGCATGCTGGTTTAAAATTAAAAAAAGAATTCCTAATGCAAACAGGAGGGATTTATTGGCCAATCGAATAACTTGGGGAATATAGACTCCCCATTGTTTTGTTTAAAGAGGAACTCAGAGTCTATACGCCCGAAGTTATTAGCCTCCTGTGTCTTCGGTCCTATTTGCCTCCGATTTCCTGCAGCTGCAAAAACGCACATTAGAAACGTTCACATATTCAATAATCACAATATTAAACATTAAATTGCAAGAGGATAAGAAGCAAATGTTTAGTTTCGAGTCGAAGCCGATATGGAAGATATGGCTATTCTATTGGTAGAATGCCAATCCAATATGGCTTCGACTCGATTTCCAAGAAGAGCCATTAACACATTGATCAAGGTGGTCTTTTAACCCTGGGGTGAGGTTACCTCCTCGAAGTAGAGGAGGGAGAAGGGCGCTTTGTCTTCTCGTGGATGGGCTTTTTCTAGAGTGGTAGAAGGCCAGGTGGCTTGCCTTCTACGAATAGGTGGAAGGCCAACTAGCCTGCCTTCCATGAAGTGATGGAAAGCCAAGGGGCATGCCGTCCATAAGAGGGGAAAAGAAAAAGATATGCATGACTCTCCGTCTTTTATGGGATGTGGAAAAGGTTGTGATTATCCCGTGGCCTTAAAAGGGGAGGGTTGTCGTGGGGCTTTCTTCCAGAACTCCCTTTTTCTGTGAAAAGATGGCTTCGTCTTCTGCTCGCGCTACTGCCAAAGAGCCTCAAGTTCTATCTGATGTGGAAGGTCACCTCAGCAACTTGGTGGCCCACGGACAGGTATGCTCGAACCTTTGTGTTGTCCGTCTTGACTCTCTCTCTTCTTTCTTGACTTTTGGTTATTCTGCAGCCTCTTCCAAAATTTCCTGACGCTAGGCATACCCGCAAGTATGCATGGCTTGCGGCCCTGCTGGACGTGATTACCCTGAGCATGAGGGTATACATGCATCGATGGAACTTGACCCGTTCCATCGTGTTTGCAAAATGGTTCACTTTCATCCACTGGCATTGGGAAGGGCTGGGTGCGCTGTTGGAGCTGTGGCATCCGGAAACACACACATTTGTGTTCCGAGAGTTCAAGGCAACAATTTTGCTAGAGGAGGTAGAGACCTTCTATGGCTGGGAGGGCCTAGCTGCCGGTGATCCCTCTGGTTTGCCTGCATGGGAGGAGATTTTCGCTGATATTGTGCAGGACAAACGGGAGGTATGCCGCATGACTAACAGTCGAGGGATCCTCATCGATCGCCTTGCATACTGGGTGATCCGGGAGATTAAGCGCAAGGCGGTCGATTCTGAGAGGCTGATGCGAGGCTTATGCCTGGTTCTTGGGGGAGTATTATGGTTCCCTACTACAGGCTCGGTGCTTGAGAGGGAGTACGTGAGCGTGCTGAATTTACTGTGGAGAGGCCACTCTCTTGCCCCGGTGATCTTGTCACACTTGTACGGAGGGCTCAGCCACATGAGCATGGGGTGATCTGTGAGGGGAAGTTTGTTCACCTTACAACTGTGGATGGAGATGCACGTATCCTTTGATTTTGATGAAAAGGTAACTTCTGCCTCGAGAATTTTTCAGCACAGTGCGTGGTACCCTGCACGCTCGCTCCTTGGCCCCGAAGATCAAGTCAGGTGTCTCACGGCTCATCTCAAGACGAGGGACGACTGGCGTGATTACCTGAACTTCCTGCCTGTGGAGAACTTTATATTTGTCCCAATCATCCTTCGAAACATGGAGTTCACCACAAGGGCTTCTCGCGAGTGTGAGTTGTGGCTAATTGGCCCTGACGAGTTAGCCGTGTATCAAGGACATCGCTGCCATCTTCAGATCGGAGTTCCCAGACAGATACCGCTCCCCGCCTTGCATGACACACTGATCGTGCCGAGACACACTGGGTACGCGAGGGAGGCTCAAGCAATTGAGCGGTTCCGACGTGCATGGCGCCGTCACTCCAGGTTCACCAAGGCCCGTCTTGACGTAGCAGAGACTTCAGACGAAGTCAAAACATATGTAGGCTATTTGGCCAATGTCCATCCTACTGTCTGTGCCTTTTTCATGGGCCGTAGAGCATTGGAATAATGTAGCCCTTTAATTTTCAATGAATAATACCAATTTTGTTTTTTTTGAGATTCCCTTCCAAGATGTAAGCAAACTGCCCCGATTAGTGAATAGGCTAACCATCCATGAGGCGGACGGCCAGCACGCTGGCCGTCCACGCGGGCAGACGGCCCGTACGTGGCCGTTCGAGCCCGCGGACGGCCAGCGCGTGGTCGTCCGAGCCCGTGGACGGCCAGCGCGTGGCCGTCCGCGCCGGCCACGCGCCGGCGGACGGCCAACGCGTGGCCGTCTACGCCAGCAGACGGCCAGCGCATGGCCGTCCGCGCAGAGGTCCAAGCGCGGTTTTAAGAAACCCCGGGGTTCTCTTCTCCTCCACTTCCACCCCTGTTCTTCTCCTCCGTTTCCAAAATCTTCCAACCTTCCCAACCTTCGAACCCTCCATCCATGGCGAGCGTATGGCTCCCCCGTTCCCTTAGGAGGAGGAGGACAGGCGGCGGCGATGGAACAGGCTCCAGTGGCGGTGGCGACGACGAAGACGCCCGTGGAGGCGGGGACGAGGACGTCCGCGGCGGCGAAGAAGAAGCTCTTCGCTGCGGCGGCGGCGGCGACGCCGGAGAGGAAGAAAAAGAAGAGGAAGAAGAAGAAGGAAGGACGGCAGCGGCGGAGGAAGATGAAGAGGACGAAGACGGGGGTGATGGAGAGGAAGACGAAGGAGAAGGTGACGGAGAGGAAGAAGAAGGAGAAGGTGATGGAGAGGGCGGCGGCAACGGGGAGGTGCCCCCGAAGAAGAAGTTGAGTTTTTTTGATTTTTTGTTTCATTTTTGGAAACGCAGGCGGCAGGCGGAGCCGCCGCCCGTCCGCACGGACGGCGGGCGGTCCCGCCGTCCGCCCGTGCGGGCGGCGGGCGGCCCCGCCGTCCGCCCGTGCGGGCGGCGGGCGGCCCCGCCGTCCGCGCGTGCGGGCGGCAGGCAGCCCCGCCGTTCGACCGTACAGACGGAGGCTCGCTGCCTCGCCTACTTCAAATCTTTATGCTTATGCTCATGCCCCTAACCTCTGATTTTGTTTGGATTTTCAGGGGCCCAGAGAGTCCGAGGCCGGGTTTCATGGGAGCTGGTCTGGGCCTGGTACCATGCGCTGCCCGATCGGCTCCTCTTCCAGGTGGACGCATTTGGGTTCGGGCCGCTGTTCCGAGTCCGACCGTTCATGGTGGATGCGCCCTTCTTAGTGGCTCTTCGGGAGCACTGGGACGACAGATGCAGGGCCTTCGTTATGCCGTGGGGACACATGCTGCCCACACTGGAGGACGTCTCCTTCTTGACGGGCTTGCCGGTCATTGGGGATCCGGTAGTGGGTCCCGAGCTTAGGGACTACAGGCAGCTGTCCGATCGACTCCTAGGCGAGGGGTACTATAGGGTCCAGGGAGCGCTATCTCACATACCCCTTGGGCACTTCGCCTGATCTGTAGGGTTGAGCTGGGTGCGGCGGATGCCGAGCGAGACTTTGGAGGCTTTCGCCGAGAGAGTGGAGGCGCTCTTGGACTTGGATGGCCGATCGAATGACGAGAACCTACGGCTCTTTCTCCTGTTCTTCTTCGGGAGGCTGCTATTTGCCACAGCTTCAGATAGGGTTAATCTGAAGTATCTGCCGCTGTTGGAGGACCTTCAGGTGGCGAAGAAGATGGCGTGGGGAGCTGCAATGCTGGGTCATCTTTTCTCCCATCTGGTAGGCTACCGCCAGGGCTCTAGCAACTTGGGTGGGTTCACCCCTTTTCTCTAGGTAATCCTCTTAGCTGTGGATCTCCATCCTCACTTATGTTGATTGGCACTGATTGTGTTGTCCTTTGCAGATCTGGGGTTACACCCGCTTCCCCATTGGCTGAGGGAATGTTTCTGCGGATCGTGAGGGGTGGACCCCTCTTATGGCGCAGTGGGAGGTGATCCGGGATTATCGCCCAGTGATGTACCGCGTGGAGGACATCCGCGCCCAGCTCGACACATTCCCTCCTCATATGGTGAGTGATTTGAAATGTACGCGCATCCGAACAAATGATTAGGTCTAATCCTTTGTTCCATTCAGGTGGTGTGGATGCCATACGTAGAGGAGGACCTGGCCGATCATCCATGGGTGTCCAGAGCCTCTCTCAGTTCCGGCAGGAGGTGCCCCTACTGTGCGTGAACATTTGTGACGGCCTCTTTTTCTGCATGGCCTACCGCACATGGGGATGGCATCAGCCTCTACTCGCCTACCCGACCTATCCTGATATGAACCGTGGTCGTCGCCAATCTTCTGCTATTGGTCAGGATTGGCGAGTAGTGAGGCGGGCTGAGATTGACGTGTGGCACCGCACCGGGGATGCCCTGCAAGAGGATAAATCCCTGCGAAACAGCTTCAAGTACATGGGGGATTATGCTCGGCGGTACTCAAACCGCATGTTTCTGGATGCGCGGCGGGTACGTCACTCTAACTGCTCAGTCTACTGCACTTAAATTTTCCATGGACTAACCTTAGTGATATTCTTGCAACAGATGCCTGAAACTGAAGCTGTGCAGACCCTAAAGAATCAGAATGAGATTCTGGTTCTGCAGACGAGCAATCTGCTTGTCCAGATCAGGGAACTGGTAAGAAGTTTGATTTCTAAATTCGGGTATGAGGCTGTCCATCTTATCTTTGTGAAAAAACTCTTGTGATGCAGAGAGAGGCGCTAGCCCGCCACGGGCTGCGAGGGGATCCAAGTGTGGGCTCGTCATCCCAGGGGCCAACTGCCCCTGCTGATTGGGAGGCGAGACTGCAAGATGCTCTCCGCCGGGCGGAGGCTCGCGAGGCGGATTTGGCACAACAGGTGAGACTTGTTCTGCTCTTGTGTTATAATGATTGAGCATGTCTGACCCTGAATTTCTTTGCAGCGCCAGGAGTTGGAGACCGCCTTGGCGAGGGCGCAAGAGCTGGAAAGCCTAAATCAGCAGTTGAGAGACCAGGTTTTGGAGGAGCGGACAGCTCGGGCCAGGGCAAGAGAGGGATCCCACCCAGACGTGTACTGGGAGGGTAAGATGGCTGGCTTACGGGAGGAGCTGACGAGGTCGCAGACAGAGGTGCGGGAGCTTGATTTCAAGTACCAAACCCTGTAGGACCGAGTGATGAAGAAGGGGCGAGAGCGAGCTACGAGATCCAGCACGCAGAGTCCAGGAGCTCGTCCTCCCATTCCTGCCCCGTCAGCTGGCCAGGCACTTGCTGGGAGCTCCGTCTTCAGAGACCTCGACTCCCTTCTAGCTGAGGATGCGTGGAGAGCATTGCGACCCGCTGGCTCATCGGGGTCTATGCGTCCAACGTCAGGACATCGTCGTGCTCGTGAGGACGATGCTGAGAGCCAGATGAGGCACCCCTCCCGAGATAGGAGAGATGACGATGCGGAGGGAAGGGGGAAGGATTGAGAGGAAGAGGGATTGGGAGCTGATACAGGGGTATGCCCCTGTGTCGTGATGATGTATGATTATGATATTATGCTTGCATATTTCACTGGGCACTTCTTTGTTCTGCTTTCTGTTTGTACATGTTATTCCTGCATGCACAACATTGGGGAAACTATTAGTAGTATCTGTTTTCGGCCCCTTGCCCAAAAAAGAGCAACTACCTTTTCCCTAGCCTTCGCATAGGGTCAATGGGCCGTGTCCTACTAACCAGACAAATGAAAGAATGTTGAAACTAATGTGGCAAGTAAATATGCAAATGCAAATGAGATGTGTGATGAAAAACATGTTTTTTTTTATTCCATCTATCTGGTGACTGCCAAGACTTAGCCTGGTCGAATGATGAAAGGGAAATGCACACTCAACTTCCCAGGTATCCTAAGCTTGCATCTAGATTGATTTGGGCCTCTAGACTCCTCAAACTAACCTTGACCGGTTAAGACTCATACTGATGACAATACCGTCATGCCATGCTTAGGCTCCCAGCTGCTTCCGACCACTAAGTTTGCCAAAAAAGTTTTCGAGGTAAATAATTTGCCCGACCCGGGTCTCTTTCCTCACAATCTAGAAGGTATATGATGGAACACCTTGGAACCCTAATGGTCAACCGCGCGACGCTGACCCGGAATCAGACGCCGTCGCACCGATTGGTGACGCGCATGCATTGACCTAAGCCCGAAGTTTTCGAGAGTACGCATTGAGATTATGGTTAAGAAATTAGTTCACCAGAAACATCGACATTACTCTTCACCCATTTTAGACTCCTGTGATCATGTGAGCATGTGACGATTTTTGCAAAACGAACCGTTTTTAAAATGATGTTCGTTCTTTAGACAGCTATCTCGTGCTAACCTTGAGGGGGAAAAAAAGTGAAGAAATTTTGGAGATAAACCTCACAGGAGGATTAGCAAAACCGTTAAAAGGGCGAGCTGTGACAAAACGGACTCCTTTTGACCTCCTAGATGCCCCTATTTTGACTTTTCAGGCCTTTATTAGATTTCATGACCAGGCACGGTCACGACCAGGCTTTTTTTCCATGATTGCTTGAACCCCCTTTTCTCTTTTGTATTTCTTTTCTGCTCTTGACATTTTTTGGGGTTATTTGATATTCCGCCTACGGGGACACTGCCCTCTTCACATGCTCTGGTCCTTTACATTTCAATTTTGGGCCCTTTTGAGGGGTTACATCTATCGGGTTGTGGAGGAACCGCAATTTGCTGAGCTCGACCATTTAAGGGCGTCAACTGTCCTGATTGGTCGAGAGACGAAGAGCAAAGGTTGCATTTTAACAGTATACTAAAGACTTGGAACTCATTTCAAAAGGTTCTCTTTTGAAAAAACGTGTAAGTGTGTGCATCTCAGGATGATCATAGGGATCCGTATGAAAGTAAAGTAGACACGTCCAAAGTTCTGGTGGACCAAAATCTTAGCCAAACCTTAATGTTAACCCGATCTATCATGCAACTAGACTTAGACAGGGGTTACATGGCAGTCACCAGATAGTTGGATTTTGTGTTTTTTGATTTTTTTTTTTTTGTTGTCATTTTCATAGGAGTATGTACATATTTTCAAATATTTTTGACGCTTTTTGAATATTTGATTTTTTTGAGATTTTTGATTTTTTGATTTTTTTGTGTCTTCACAGATAAAATTTCTTAAGATATACCCCATTCCATGGGTGGGGCAATTCCTCTCCTTTCTCATTGATTAAGCGGTAAACGTTACCCGAGTATGCCTCCTTGATTACAAATGGATCTTCCCAATTTTCTTGCAATTTGCTCCTGGGACCAGAAATTTTGATCATTTTTCTTTTAAGTACCATTTCCCCAATTTCAAACTTTCTTTCAAGAACCTTCTTTGCGTAGAATCTTGCGATCCTATTTCTATAAACTTGAGCATGATTTGCCGCCATCATCCTTTTTTCATCTAATAGTTCCAGTTGGGTTAACATGGCCTTACGACGTTCGGCGTCGCTAATTCCATTGTCCAACTGTACTCTTAGAGAAGGAAAGAGAATCTTGTATGGAAGTACCGCATCTGTTCCAAATGTTAGTGAATAAGGTGTTTGTCCGGTGGGGGTTCGGACAGAAGTACGGTACGCCCAAAGAGCTTCTACTAGGCGATCCGGCCAGTCAGAATAATTATGAGATATGCAAGTTCTTTTAATGATTCGAATGAGAGTTTTATTGGTGGCTTCAGCCTGACCATTTCCTTGTGGGTAGTAAGGCGAAGAATGATGCAAGTTGATGCCATACTTACTGCACATGTCCTGGAGCTCTTGGGAGATAAATTGTGGTCCATTGTCGGTGATGAGATCGCACAGTGTCCCGAACCTGGCGAGGATGTTGCGCTTGATGAACTTCACCACCGTGGATGCTTTGATTTCTGCAAATACTTTCGCTTCAGCCCATTTCGTGAAATATTCAGTGGCGGTCAGGATAAATGATTTCCTTTTTATTTCACCTGATCGATCCTCTAAAGGTCCTATAACGTCGAATGCCCACATGGCGAAGGGCCACGGGGAAATGACGGATTTGAGAGATGAGGAAGGTGCATGAACCTTGTTAGCATGTAACTGGCATTTCAAGCACCTCTGAACACATATGGAACAATCGGCCTCCATTGAAGGCCAATAATAGGACATAAGGAGCTTCTGAGGTAAGGCACGTCTATAGATATGACCGCCACAATCACTGGCATGAGCTGCCTCTATGACATGATGAATTTCGGTATCATCTAGACACCGAAGAAGCACTCTGCTAAAGGATCTCTTGAAAAGGCGGCCGCCTAAGATAAGGTATCGCTGAGATGCATGGCGAATAGCCTTACGGTCAGAAGATGTGGCATAAGATGGGAATGACCCATCGCGGAGATAGTTCATGATATCAAAATACCACGGATTCCTATCATCCCAATCGGGGGTGAGTTCATCCGTGATAGCAGAGATGTGCTCAGATGGACGGAGGAATTGTTGGAACCAGGGGTCCCGGAAGGAAGGCGAGTCTTGTTTGTGTAGAGTGATGGTGGCTGAACCTTTGGTGACAGGAATCTCTAATGCTGAAGATAGGGAGGCCAGGGCATCCGCTAAGATGTTCTGAGACCTAGGCACATGCACAAAGGTGATCCTTCTGAAGTGCCTAGTTAATGACTTCACCAACTCCTCATATGGTTTCAATTTTGAATCTCGGGTTTGGTACTTGCCCACGGTTTGGCAGAGGATTAGTTGAGAGTCTCCAATTATCCTCAATTCCAAGACATTAAGAACCAGCGCCAATTTTAAGCTAGCTAGGAGAGCCTTATATTCAGCGACATTATTGGTCACTGAGAAGGAGAGTTGGCAAGCATGCGGAATACTTACCCCTTCTGGAGATACGAGGACCACTCCTATCCCACTGCCATGAGAATTAAGTGCTCCGTCGAAATGAAGGACCCAGGATGGAGTATCATCTACTATTAGACCCAACTCCTCATCCGGGAATTCCTCGTTGACGGGTGAAAATGTGGGCAGTGGGTGATGAGCTAGGTGCTCGGCAATTGCTTGCCCTTTCACAGCCTTTTGATTTACATAGGTGATGTCGAATTGATTCAAGAAGGTCTGCCATTGCACCAGCCTATCTGTTACAACTGGCCGCTCTAGCAAATATTTGATCGGGTCCATTCTTGCTAGAAGTTTGACCTCGTAGGCGAGGAAGTAGTGCTTCAATTTCTGCACTACCCAGACGACGGCCGCACATGTCCTTTCCATGGCAGTGTATCGCTTTTCGGCATCGTTGAAAAGCTTGGAAAGATAGTACACTGTTCTTTCTTTCTTCTCGTCGTCCAGTTGGGCCAATACTGCACCAGCTGATTCTTCAGTAGTGGAGACATATAGCAGTAGAGGTCGCCCTGGGATAGGAGCCATAAGGACTGGTGGATTGAGGAGGTAACTCTTTAATTCATCGAAGGCCTTTTGACACTTATCGCTCCAAATGAAATTTGCCCCTCCTTTCAATAGATCGTAAAAGGGTTTGCATCTCACAGAGTGTTGAGATATGAACCGTCTGATGAATTGCAAACGACCGATGAGAACCTTTATATCCCTGACATTCTTAGGTGGGGGCATTTCCACTATTGCCTTCACTTTATCTGGATCAACCTCAATCCCTCTTCTGCTCACCATGAACCCTAGCAATTTTCCAGAAGAAACACCAAATACGCACTTTTTTGGGTTCATCTTCAGTTGGTGCTCCGTTGATGTCTGCATTACAGCCCTAAGGATTTGAGCATGTTGCTTCCTGATTTTAGATTTCACCAAGATATCATCCACCTAAACCTCCATGTCGATGTGAATCATGTCATGAAAGATTGCCATCATAGCCCTTTGGTAGGTGGCTCGAGCATTCTTAAGTCCAAATGGCATGACCATGTAGCAATAAGTTCCCTATGGAGTTATGAAAGATGTTTTCTCCTGATCTTCCTCAGCTAGTCTGATCTGGTTATACCCCGAAAAACCATCCATGAAAGATAACATCTCAAATCCGGCCGTGTTATCAACCAGCAAGTCTATATGAGGTAGTGGGAAATCATCCTTTGGGCAAGGTTGATTGAGGTTGCGAAAGTCTATGCAAACTCTAACTTTTCCGTCCTTTTTTACTACGGGGACGATATTAGCTACCCACTTAGGGTAGAGCACTATCCGGATGAACTTGGCTTTGTGTAGTTTGTCAACCTCTTCTTTTACTTTAAGTGCTAATTCCGGTTGTAGCCGTCTCAACTTTTGTTTCACGGGTTTGGCGTCAGGTTTGAGGATTAGCCGATGTTCCACCAGTTCTGTGTTTAATCCGGACATGTCCTCATATGACCAAGCAAACCCATCACGGTGCTCTTGGAGCACGGCTATTATAGACCCTTCTTCTTCTGGACTCAAACGGGCACTAATTAGCACTATCTTCGGATCCTCTTATGTTCCAAGGTTGACTTCTTTAGTGGGTTCATCGATGGCTGATGAAGGTTCATCAAACCGTCTCGTTCCACTCACAAGTGGTTCGACCAAGTCATCCACCTCTTCCTCTTCACTAAGCTCAAACACTCCCAGACCATCACTGCAAGACTCGTTTTTCACTAACTCCAATGGTTCGGAGATGACCCCCGTCTGAAGAAACTTATCCAACTTTTCTAGACCTTTGCACCTATTTGCTAATTCCTGAACTAAGAATGAAGGAACTTGCTTGGTCCTACAATTTCTAGACATGGAGGAAGCTATCATAATTCCTAAACTGCTATGTACACGGCTTGGAGAACGGGTCAATTCTGTCCTGGATGGGACAAGGGTAGACCCTTGGGACAAAGATTCCGTGACGGCGGGGTTGCCCCACCACGCAAGCTCCTCGAAAGTGACTTCCCCTCCCTTAGGATCGGAATTGGAGTTTTTTTTTCGTGACCGAACGCCTGTAACATGAAACATTCAGAAGAAATGGCGTCGATCGGAGCTGAGAGCATCGGAACAGAAGGTGGGTGGAACAAGAAAGGAATGAACGTAGCTGGAGCTGGTTCATTCCTGACCAAGAAAAGCCCTACCGGCGGGCTGCTTGATTCATAGAACAAGGAGGATATGCCAAAGTCTTCCTCTTGACTATCCTCATGATATTCTTGCACTTCTTCCTCTATCCTGGGCAACTCCTGCCGCTTTCTTACAAAATGATTCATGAGGGACCATCCCTTTGCTTCTTTTGGTGGTTCAGAAGGCTTATACCCCAGGTCACATCCCCCACTGACAGGGTTCTCTGAGATGGGGTCACGAATTCCTTGTTCTTCTTTCCCTAACCCGGAGCCTGAGCTATATCCCATCTTACTCATGAGCTGCCAACCTATGCCAGACCTAGGTCTTAGGTGAGAATTCACTGATGAAAGGACATGCTCCTTGCCTTTCCTGGAGGTTATCATGGATGGAATTTGCTCTACTGTCACTGAGTCCAATGACTCAATGTAGGGAGTACTTTTGACCTTCACAATCTTCCCGTTATACGGGAACTCATAGCACTGATGGTTGGTGGATGGGACTCCCAAAGTTTGGTCCATCCATGGTCTTCCTAGAATGGCATTGTAGATTGGCTTAACGTCCAGGATGTAGAATTCCGAGATCATGGATACCGGGCCGATTTCTAGTTGCAGGAAGATCTTCCCATATGCTGGTCTCTGGGAATTGTCATAAGCTGAGACCATCATAGAGGTTGACTCAACCTTCTCTGGGTCTATCCCTATCCTTTTGAGGGTCTTAAGGGAACAGACATTAATGGAGGCACCGGTATCCAGTAGAATGGAATCTACTGAATGACCATTGAGAATAGCGGTCAGGCACAGAGGAAGGGATCGACACTCAGGGGGAGCTAGATCCTTTTCTGGGAAGGAGATCATGGGAGTCTGAGTAATTGAGAGTATAGCATTGGTGACCCCACCACTAGGAAGATCCTCATTGATTGTGATTTGTTGTAGGAAATTGAACAACGTCTCCCTATGTGTGGGAGACTTCCGGATAAGCTCGAGGATAGAGATCTTAGCGGGTCTTCTCTAAATGCTGGAGGATATCATACTCAAACTGGGCATTCCCCATGGTAGGGAGTGAGTTACCTTGAGAGTCCAAGGGCTAGCTAGGAGGAATGATGCGATTCCTGAGCGTTACCCGTACCGAGATTGGATTTGCTTCCAGTGGTGACCTAATGGGATTGAAGCCAATCACCGAACCTTGGTTCCTGGTTGGACAAAAGATAGATAGGGTAGGTCCCTCGGCTGTGATTAGAGGAATATGAATGAGAGTGACCGGCTTGAGGGTTGCCGGTTGCTCTTTGGGCCGGATTAGGACCAAAGGCTCATTAGGGGAAAGCGTGGAGACCTCTGGGGTAACCCCTTTAGTTTCACGCGACCAAGTGGGATCTTGGTGCCTTATCCCGGACCCTTCGTACTCCCAGTATTGCTCTCTGCGAACTGTTACGGGCTCCAAGTCTTTGATCAAAGTGTTGACCTTTCCTTGAGAGCTGGAGGAATCTTGACCTACTTGATGAGAAGGTAACGGGTCCTTCACAATTCCCAGTTCCTTCTTAGCCTTCAAAGCCTCAATGGCTTTTCTCATGTCTTCCCAGTTTATCTGCCCTTCATCGTTCAAGTCATATACCCAATCCCTAAAGGTGAAGCAATTGTAGATGGTGTGTCCTGTGATCCTATGGTAGGGGCAATACCTGGACGTATCCGTATTGCGCGGGACACCTTCTCTCTGAGGTGGGAGTTGAATGGCGTTACAGGCTAGCAAAGCATAAAAGATGTCTGCCAATGATTCCGGCAGAGGTGGATATGAAGCTCGCTTAGCCATAGGACGACTGTAATTAGTCGGGGGAGGAACAGCTGAATATTGCTTCTGGTTGGGCTGAGTGTCGAACTTGGGATGAGGATTGGTAACCCTGGTTGGTGGTGCCAGCATGCTGACCTGTTCATTGATGGTAACTCCTTCTGTGGTAGGAGCTGATGTGGTTTTCTTGTTCCTGCTTCTGTTTTCAAAGAATGAAGGCAGAGTGGAGTCTCAGATTTGGGACTGAACTACCCTAGCTCGATTGTATAGCTGAGCGAATGTCTGAAGTTCGCTAAGCATAAGGATTGCTCGAAGCTGGGAGGTAGCATTGTTAACAAGCATGGTGACTGCTTGTGCTTCCGAAATAACGACCTCTGCTCTAGAAGCCATAGCTCTCCACCTGTTAGCAAAATGAGTGAAGTCTTCGTCAGACTTCATTTTTTCCATTACCAAATCAAACAAGGTGGGGGGCAAGGCTGCCATGTGGTTGAAGTGGGTAATAAACCTCTCAGAGACCAGATCAAAGTTGATCAGGTCAGTGGCTGGTAGAGAAGAGAACCACCTCAAGGCCTCTCCTTGGAGAGACTTTTGGAAAAGGTGGACCAGGAGGACCCTATCGAAGAGCCACTGATGGGAATCCATGAGAAACCCGGACAAATGATGGTGGGGGTCAGTAGTACCATCGTACTTCCTGTACTTAGGTACTTTAAACCCTGGTGGAAAATAGGCTGGGGGGAGCTTACAGTAGCTCAAGAGAGAATGTGGCTGCCTGAGGTTGAGGTTCTCGGCCATGAGTTGCCGTACACATGTTTCAACCTCATTCTTATAAATGAACTCCTCCTGCTTGGGAGGTGTGACCTGGTTGATGGGATTGAATGGGATCGTATGAGTGGGCATAGCTTGACTTGGTTGGGGTCTGCTAGAAGATCCTTGGAATTGGGTTTTCCGAGGAGTGGCATCCTGAATTTTGCCACGGGAAACCAACTGGATGAGTTGATCCGGAGTATAGCGTGATAACACAGCAATGAGTTCCGGATCTTCTCCAGGGTTTTGGAATGTCCTGCTGGAAATCACCGGCTCATCTTCTCCCTGTGAAGTAGAAGATTCATCAGAATCCTTCCTCTGAAGGCCTTCTCTGGATGCTTGGAGCATCCCTATGAAGGTCTGTTGTGGATCCTCTTCAATTTCAAACAAAGGGTTGTGTATAACATTGTTACTGAACTGGTCCATGTCATCATACACAACATTAACATACATTCGGTTCATTATGAAATACAGACCCTAAACGATTTTATATTTCACTTGAAATGTTAACAATGTTTTATGAAAGTTGGTTTCTAACAAATCAAGTTTAACCCTTAACGACCCTTCACCTTTTCAAAGCTTGTTCCACCAAGGTTCAATTAAGTGTCTTTAAATTTTGAAACAATTCTCTCGGTGGCACCTATAGGTGGATAGTTGTTGATGGAAAGGTTGAATTAATTTCTCACACAAACCCAAGGTTCCTACAGGGTGGTTTCGGGTACAACCTGCTCGGCGGCCAAGTGGGAATCCCTGGCTCGCAGAGACTGACGGAGGTTCCCAACAGAATAGGACTAGTCACACCCGAGTGGGAATCCTCAGGTGGAGAGTTAAATCCTTCGGGAGAGGTGACTAAAGATGTGATGCCGGCTCTTCCTTAAAACCCCCGCGAAGAACACCCCAAAAAACCCAGCAAGTTAACAAACAGTAGGTCAGAACATCTAACAATTCAACAAAACAGGCAGCAGCAAATCATACATGAACAGCAGTGGCAAGCAGAAAATGACGGCTAGACGTTCTGCCGTCAAAGGCAGTGGACGGCCAGGGTCTGGCCGTCCAATGGCTTGGACGGCCGGGTGTTGGCCGTCCAATGTAATGTCGACGGCCAAGTGCTGGCCGTCCAACGGGTCAGACGGCCAAGGCCTGGCCGTCCAACGGTCAACGGACGGTAGGAGGGCGGCCGTCCAGTGGGTCCGACGGCAGGGGCTGGCCGTCCAGGGATTAATGGCCTTTTGTAGGATCCTTACCTTCTTTTCCTTTGATCGCAACACGTGCAGCGGGCTACAGAGGTCCCACCGTGATCGCTAGAGGGCTGTAGGCGCCCGGAACGTCCCCCGCCGCGGCTGCCAGCTTCGGGTCGAGGGTTCCTCCGTTCGTCTCAGCTCTGTGGCGATTTAAAGGGGGGTTAGAAGTTGAGGTGTGATCGCCAGGAGCATTACCTTTCGGTCCCTGTGCTCCGCAGGAGTGTAGGAAGTGATCGTGCGTTCTGTGGGAGCGAGAAATGCTGGTTCCTCCTTCCCTTCCTCTGGTTGGCCAGAGGAAGAGAGCCCGGTACTCTGCACGCGGAAATGTGGTAAGGATCCCTGGAAATAAAAGACAAGACAGAAAACAACCCGATTAGAACTATAACATGCAGAATCTATCCATGAAGATGTAAAAAACTAGTTAAAATCGGAGGGAAACGCACCGGATGGGTGGTGGGGAGGGAAGGTGACCATATGTTATGGCCACCCACCTCCCGTTTTTTTTGGAAACCTCTGGTGGGTAGGAATTACTAGGTCATCTTACATGCATGCATGCAAATGAGGGTGCTCGTGTGTGTGAAAAGTGAAGCAGTATTTAAAAGTGAGAAAGAAGAGTGAGAGGGAGAGAGAATGCTACAGCGTGGATGGAAATGATGGTGCAATGAAATGAATAGGAAAGAGTAAAGAAGAAAAAGGTTAGGAAGGCAAGCCCATCATTTCGGAGTGCGGAGGGTTCCCCTTCGAAACCAACTTCTTGTCTGCTCAACTCCTCAAAGCAGACTCGCTTGCCAGCCTCGTTTGAGCCTTCCCTCCAAAATCCACTCCTTAATCCCCAAAGAAGGTCCTTAACCCCAAAGAAGGTCCTTAACCCCCTGCTCGAGAGGATGTGGGGGGTTTAAATAGGTGAAGGGAAAATTGGAGAAAACAGGGGTCTAAATCCCCGTAAATCAACCTTCAGCCAATAGGGAGTGGTCAAGGGTCGAAGGTAGTGCGCGCGACAGTCGCCGGAGTGGGGAGTGGTTGGAGTACTGGGGGACGAGGGCGGCGAGTAGAGGAGATCGTGGGGAAGACGCGGTCAAGGGGGTGGTTAGGGAGTGGACGGCCAGGCAACATGCCTTCCACTCCCGTAGAAGGCCAGGTAGCTGGCCTTCCACGAAGTGGTGGAAGGCGGTCCGGTTGGCCTTCGAAGGGGGTGGAAGGCAAGGGGTGGCCTTCGAAGGAGGTGGAAGGCAAGGGGTGACCTTCGAAGGAGGTGGAAGGCAAGGGGTGACCTTCGAAGGAGGTGGAAGGCAAGGGGTGGCCTTCGAAGGAGGTGGAAGGCAAGGGAGCTGGCCTTCGAAGGTGGTGGAAGGCAAGGGGGCTGGCCTTCGAAGGTGGTGGAAGGCAAGGGAGCTGGCCTTCGAAGGTGGTGGAAGGCAAGGGGTGGCCGTCGAAGGTGGTGGAAGGCGGATTGGCTGGCCTTCGAAGGGTGGTGGAAGGCAAGGGGTGGCCTTCCACGAGAAAAGAGGCTAGAGTCGGGGATTTGGTTAATGGGCTTAAGTTGTTAGTGAGCTGAGATGGCTAAATGATGGAGGGGGTTTATGACCAAAAGGGGTGGTCCAAAATCGGTGTCTATAGTGTCGTCCAAGTCCGACGTCATTCAGATGACAAGACTAGGCCGTACTCTGACAAAGCAGGGTCGTACTCTAAATGGCGTCGTTCATACAAGACGTCATTCAGACGATAAGACCGGGGCCGTACTCTCGCGCCCCAAGGCCAGGCCACGTGGCGCCCACGTGGCACAGCTTAAAACACGTCCACATTGATGGACGTCGTTTAAATCGCGTTGAGCAAGCTCGACGTGAAAAGGAAACTAAGTCTCTGTCCTACCAAGGCCCAAACTAAGGGGTCCGACCCCGAAAACTGATCCGATAACCGGATCCGAAACCCCAATCCTTACAAATCCTATGGTTATACTTATTGATATGGTACATGATATGTTCTTGATTGTGTTATTCTTGATTCTTCATGATGACGTGTTGTATTCGACTCATGGTACTGATCATACTATATATTTGGATACTCAGAATTTTCGAAAGACAAAGGTGTTGTGCGGTTTAGAGGGAATGCAGATGTTAGTATTTAGTAACATGGCCGACGGCTGTGATCATAAACTAAGTGTCTATTTGCATACTCTCTTTCGATAAGGATGTTTGACTAGCTTTTATTCAATTATAATATACATATGGATTTTGCTCGCAGACTCTGTGAATGGGTTATGTTAGTATTTGATTCCTAGAAAGAATTGAGAAAAGGTTAGACTTGGGCTTTGGATCGAGGTGATCCTTGAAGTGATGTCAGTGAATGTTTGACTTAAGTCTTAATAGATTTCAAGATTTTGAACAGTAAGGAAGTCTCAGACTGTAGTCAATGAATATTATTTATGTATAAAAATAGGTTGAGTGAATGTGAAGAGTAGGAGCTACTATGAAAGGTTAGAACATTGAGAATGTGAAGGGTTTACCTAAATAATATGGTGAGTTGAATTAGACATAGTATGTGCCTAAAACTTTTAAGAACAAAGTGTTCATTACAGAACCAATAAGTAAAACTTCATAATAAAGACTTTTAGAACTCTTAGTAAGTGTTAACTTACATCCTAGAAGATTTGAAAATTCTAAGTAGTAATGAGAACTTAGAAAATGGTTTTCTAAGATTAGCCGTACATAGAAGTTAGCCAAATAAATATGAAGTGTAAGAGTTATTATGATCAACTTGTTGGTTGTTGCCACCCAAGTAAATAAATAAAAGCTAAAAAACACTTCCAAATTGAAAGTCCGCATGACATGCACCTTCTTTTGGAAGGAAAGAAACTATTACAATAACTGAATGACGTTACCAATACTAGCCATCAACATAAGCTACAATGACATCCCTCATGCACAGTTCCAAGAGCCTACGCGGGTAGGCACTCTCCCAAACATAACTACTCCTATGTCTACAAGATTCCCTAGCTAGCCAATGGGCAGGACAATTGCTCCGCTTGGGAATGTAGGAGAACTTAGCTTCCTTGAAGGTTTCTAATAGCCCTCTTGTTTCGTCAACAATGCTCACCATGCCCTGTGGTGAAGCCTCTGCACCTTGGAGCCACTTGAACACCTCCAGGCAGTTCCCCTCTATGATGATGCCATCCTTTGAACAAGGGTTGCATTGCATGGCAGCCTTCAATCTTTCCATGAGTGCATAGGCCTTGGTTGCTGCCACTGATTGCCTATAAAGAAATCTACACCCTGCTATAATGATCTCTGCTTCGGAGTCCCTCATAATGAAGCCCACTCTAGCTACTTCCATGGGTTCATCCAGTTTCCCATCAAAGTTCATCTTAACCGATTTCATGGGTGGTTTGCGCCAAACCTTGCAGTCCTGTATATCTGGGGCATTAGAGGGGGGATGGCAGTAGGCCAAGGAGAGGCATTGCTTGTCCTTGATGCTTCCATCTTTGGTTGACAAGTGATCTGCATAAGACACGAACTAACTAGTTGTCATCCCATCAAAATCATCATCATATATATATATATATATATATATATAAACGAGTTTAACAAGCCATCAATACACTAATAGGGAATCCATGCTTGCAGGTTTCCTCTTTTAGATATATAACACAAGGAGTTGATTTATCATATTTCCCCATGTTTGTAACCTTTAAAATTTTCCATGTTTTTAATATCATGAGTAATTTGTTTGTGTCTTGCAAATATGTGAAAATGATAGTGGAAAAGATATTTTTTCAAATATTTAGAATGTTCATTTTTTTCTCTAGATTCTGTTCTTCCACCTCCCCGCATAAGAAAATAAAATCCGAGGTATAGTTTTATTATCATCAGTATTTTTTTGTGTCTTGCAAATATGTGAAAATGATAGTGGAAAGATATTTTTCCAAATATTTAGAATGTTCATTTTTTCTCTAGATTATGTTCTTCCACCTCCCCGCATAAGAAAAATATATCCAAGGTATATTTTTCTTCCCTCTCTCTCTCTCTCTCTCTCTCTCTCTCTTGCCTCTGTGATTGAAAATATAAACACGTATATCTACTTATCAATTATTTTTCTACGAAAATATACACACTTCTAGTTCTCTTATAGCTTGACATCAAAAGACTCGGCCACCCACAAGGTCCTTGGCACACTAGCTTCCCGAAAAACCCTCTCCTAGATGAGAACATTAAGAGGCAAGATATCATCAAGACTGAAAAGCAAATAGGCAAAGTAATGCAATTTATTGATTCGAGAGAAATCGCAAAACTTTTGATGTACAATAAAAAGTAGGATCATCCATGGATTGGACCATACCTGTAGGGACATGTAGACTCGACTCAGATTGATATAATATAGCCTGAGAACTAGTTGGAAAGCTTGCTTCAGTGGGTATTGGTCCTACAATCCCCCACCATTTAACTATTGAGGCGAGCATCATCTGATGAGATCTATTAGCGGGTGGAGGTTGATTTGATCTCCACGTTTTGACTCTGTGTGCCCCCCTCTTTGATGGTGCTTATTCGTATCATTACACTTGGCAGCGTAAAGCCCCTCTCTCTATCTACATATCAACATATGTGTGCGTCCACTTCCAAGCTGTTCACCCTACACTGGTGGCTTTGGCAATCGTACGAGTGAATTTTTTTGGTCTTAAAATCAAATAGCATTTGTTTTGTTGTTTGTAAAACAAGACAAAAAAAAAGTTTGAATCTTCTTATTTTGATTTACAATGGACCTTTCATGTGAATCAAAATAAGGAAATAAGTCTGCCAAGTAGACAGACAGTGTTCGAACAAGATTTTATCTTACACTATTTTACATCATACTAAACATATGAAAATTCCATAAAATGAAACATTTGTTTAACATTATATTCTTTTACGTCAAAATAAACAACTCTAGGTCTCCTTTCTCTCACCCATGGACACTAACTAGTTTGCCATTATTTCCTTTTGTTGAATGCTAGCTTCATTGTTTCATCACAAGGAGTTGTATAGCCTGTCAATGTTGTATGTTAATTGGGGCTAAAAAATCTTCCTCTATTCCACTCAGATATCTTCCCATGTTTTTACCTGACATTCGGTTATCTCCATGTGTGTTTTTATGTGCCTAACAATTTTCCAATCTTTCTCCCACGGGTTACCTTTTTCCCCATTAACATGTAGTTTTTCTTTTTGTTTTTGGGTTTATTCAACCAAATGCATGGACTTTCGACTATCTATTTTTTTTTTTCTCTTTCCACTTTTTTCTTATACTTGAAATGTAAGAAGGTTCAGAATGGGCAAGGAAGAAGGCTGGATTGAGTAGCAGATTCATTGATCCCAACATGCTATCTATTCAGTGGGTGTATCTATGCTAGGCATCACTAGTTTGCATGTGCATCAGCTCACCCTCTCATCCTACTTCATAGTGAAGGGAGCTCTAGGCTTTAAACTACCATAACTCTGTACTATAATTTACCATCAATGTCTGTAACATGGCCATAGGTGTATACATATTGGCTTTATTATTCTTAATTCATGACAGTGTATGATCAATAGCTAGAGTTATACACCTCTCCGGTTGGCCATATATATCAGATCAAACAATGTGTGCTTCTCTTCTTAATAAAAAGAGGAAAGGTGATGGACTAATGAGAAATTATGGTTATGTATGGTGAGAGATTAACACTAAGGGGACTTTGATGCTTGGACTTAGCATGATGAGATCATTTGGTTTGACATAAAATTTTGTAGAACACTATAAATTAATGTAATTTTTGTCTCCTGGTAATCCGATATTTTAGAGTCTTTTGTATAAAACTAAATAACACTGACGTAAAAAATGACAATAGTAGCTCAAGAACAATCATTCAACACCAAGAGATTACCTATGTTCATGCCAGCGAAATCAATTGTGAGGAGTCGCTCATTTCAGAATTTATGGAGCAGACAAGTCTCATTGATACGTTTCTGATCAGACTAAGCTATGGACAATTATGATTTTGGCCTTGTAGATGAAATTGCTTCATAACTTTGTAAGAAGATAACCTTCACTCACCTGACGTACTTAGTTTACAGATGTAAATGATGGCCACATAAGTAGAGTTGTGATGTTGTCCATGCACTCATGTTTCTTACCTTTAAAAATAGATATTTCATTGGTCTCTAACAATGCCCTAGTAGCTGAAAAATAGGAAAATCATTTGGTTGGTTTTGAGTTGAACCTCTTAGGCTTAGGTCCAACGTAAGTCCATTTTTCTAAACGAAGTTCTATCGCAATATTAGTCAAACTTTCAGATTTGAACTGGTGCTCAATGATGATTTACTTAGGAACTTTTCTAAACCATCAAAATAATTTCATACATACATACACAATACCTACATTCATATACACATATTATAGGTACGTATGTATGTTTAGATACACACATCTCTCTCTCTCTATATATATATATGTATGTGTGTGCGTGTGTGTGTGATCTACTCATTTGATAACTGTTAATAGTTGTGCATGGATGTTACCATGCTATGCCCTCGTGGGGCTTAGGAGTGGGGACATGGAGTGGGAATAATGGGCAGTACGTGGATGCCCATGTGCTTGAGAACATGTGCAATGCGGTTCCCAAAACTGCACCCACTTCACTCACCTCTCTAACTGTTCCCTCCTTGTTTTGAAATTGTTAAGGTGAGATATAAATAAGGGGAGTGGGAGTATGGGAGAAGAACTTTTGGCAACCCTCTCTCTCTCTCTAAACTTCTCATCTCTCTTTAATGATTCTTGCTCTCTCCTCGAGTTGCTCTCCAAGGAAGCAATCATCATAGGCTTGGGATTTGCAGCGTAAAGGTTAGGAAGAAGTCCGTCTTGTGGTTCTCCTCCTCGTCCTCTCGAAGCCGTCGCCGTCCATTTACGAACGTCGCCGTTAAGGTATGCTTTCGCCGTGATCCATCTCTGTGTACACTTCCACTTGTCTTATTTGATGCATGGAGAATGTTTTATTAGCATTGGTATTAGAGCCAGGTTAGTGAACCATGGTGGCGTGGTCCTCGATCAAAGAGATTCGTTCTGATGCTGCGGCCTCGTCGAGCAGAATGGCTCCCTTGGTGGTTCTTAGTGACGAGGAATTGGAGCGGGTGCCCGATGAACTGACCGACTATGACGAGGAGTCATCCAGCGACGTCCCCGTCCCATCTTCTCCTCTAAGGAGACTCACGGCGCCAGAATACATAGCCTACCTCAGAAGGCTTTGCGGCGCGCATTCTGGATGTGACCAACCATCCGAGATGGAACATGACGGCGGCCACGATGAGTTCCAAGTCCACGAGGATGAAGACGGCGCCCGTAAAGGCGGCCATGCAAACGACGACGTGGACGACGAGCAAAGCTTGCCACGACGATCAACGTCGAGCGGCAGCCCGAGGATGCTCGCAGAGTCAATGGCGGCCCTAGCACCCCGCGCGGGAGCGGCACCCACGTCTAAACCCTTGCATGACGTGGCACCCAAGCCCGAGGGCGTGGCACTAGTGCTGCGCGCCAACGGAGCGCCCACCCTTACGGGCGTGGTGCTCGCGCCCCGCGCGGGCGGAGCACCCATGCCCGCGAGCATGGCGCCTGCTCCCCGCGTGTGCATGGCGCCCACACCCGCTGGCGTGACACCCGCGCCCCACGTGGGAGAGCTGCTCACGCACGTGGGCGTGTGTAGACACGCTAATTTTGACATCATTTTGAGTAAATTTCATATCATATAATAATGCCTCATAATAGTCTGATATTTAATCATCGGTTAATTTTTATTGATCTTTTTGAGTTAATTATCTAAATAGTGTCGGGTCAAACAGACATGATTTAAGTTAATCAATTAAATTGATTTTAACTCAAATTTCAGTTAAAATATGAATAAGTCTAAAAGACGTCGACCTTTGTAGACGCCATTTAGAGTTTATTCATATTTTGATGTGTAAATTTGAATTTTAATTAATTGATTAATTAGCTAAAAGACATCTTCGCCATTTAGGTTTCCTAAGTTGTTTCTACCTATTTTCCGGATGTTTATCCTTATCTTGATTAGTCTAAAAGGCGTCTCCCACAAGTGACAGGTTTTAGATAATTACAGATAAAGATGAATTATTTCCAGATGTTTATCCTTATTTTAATTAGCTAAAAGGCGTCTTCCGTGGGTGACGCGTTTTAGACAATTACATATAATGATAAATTAATCTGTATTTATATGTTTGTTAAGCTGGATAAACTTCAAAAATTTCTTCATGTAAATCCGTGAATGCAGAGAAGTCTATAAATACCCAGCCTCTTGGACAAGTGACGGTTAGTGATGTTGAGTGATAATTAGTAATTATTTTGGTGGTGATTGGAGCAAAGAAGCTTGACGACGTCCGAACGCTGAAGGAGCGAAGTGCTGCTAGCATCACCATTCTTCGTCCATCCAAGATCCTCTCAAGACCAAGGCTTCCAGGGGCCATCCAGCTTAACTTCCCATTTATTTTTCTTCTCACATTTTCATCATATTAGTCTCACATCTTCATCACATCACTCCATACAACACACACACACATTAGCATTGTTTTCTGAACCTATTTGCTAAAGGGGTTTAAAAGACCACTCAGCAAGTGAGTTCACCTGTTTAGTTGCATGTTTAAAATCTCTTCTGGAATGGATACTACTTCTTCCTAAGTTCTCATCATTGTTCTTTATTTCTTTCTATTTCCTGCAAGGTACAAAGGAGAATCAAGGGGAGGGAATCAACATCGAACAACAAGGAATTTGGATGATCCTCAAAGCTTAATAATCAAAACAAGAACAAAGATAAAAAGAGCTCTCTTTCTTCAGCCGGCTGAAGGAGGGGAACTAAGAGCTTAACATCTCCCACATCTAAACAGGTAGGCGATCAAATCTTCTTTTGTAACTTTTTAGTTAAAAGTTTCTGGCGATCACATCACCTAGTTTCTTTTTAATAAGTTTATTTTTTACTTAAACAACATAATTTTTATGATAATCACACACTCAATTTAAGTACTCACAGCTTTCTTGGCGATCACGGTGGGACTTGGTCTCTCCATCTTTTTAATTCTTTGTTCTTGCTGTTATCAATCGGGCACCCACGGTGCACCACCTGTGTCTCTCGACACGCCCTCACCAATTGGTGAGTTTTTAGTTTAGTTGTTATTCCTACGTACACCACGTGCACACCCCTGCGGCAAGATCTTGCCCTCCCCGTTGGTTAGTTGAAAAGCTGTTTTTGTGATAAAAGATTGTGTGATTGATTGATATTTTAGTTGTTTATCTAGTTAAATCATCCTGTTAAAATTTGAAAAAAAAAAAAAAGATTTGCATGAGTTGATTATTTCTCGTTTTTATCCTGTTTGAAGGGGGAATCGACCCAGAAATTCCTCATAAAATACTGAATCTGTGACTTGAAAAGCGTCTAGGAACAGCGACGCGTTTCAAACTGCGTCGCTCAACCCAGGCGCCTTTCAGTCTGATTTCTCTGCTGTCTGTTGCCTGAGTTCTGCGAAAAAATAAGTTCTGTTTGAATAGCGTCGACCAACAGCGACGCGATTCAGGCAGTTTCTTGTTTCTTCTTTAGTTCTCAGATTTTTGATCTGTGTGCTATTACCCATTATGTATTAAGCATTATAGGCCATCCAGGCTGCAGGTCATATGCACTGATGCTAACACCCTCCTCTTCTTAGGAACACTCTTCTTGACGTCTTCAACTCTCTCTGATTGGGTCGGTCCCTCGATCAGACTAGAGTAGTTGGCGTTAAAGACCTCCGTAAGTCCCCAAAATTAAGGTATTCCTCCTTGATCATCGGGCTGGTTGTACCAATTGAAGTCCCGGTTAGATTTTCATAACGTTGTGAGAGAAAGCCATAGAATATAACAGTGGAAATTGAACTGAAACTAGGATCCTACCCCTTAAGTGAATTTGTGATTAATTAATCCAAATAACCCAACAAGGAATCCTAAAATCACGTTAAACATCCACTTGTTTGCTTAATCTCTGTACAACTTGTCTGTCAATCTCTGGAAAAAAAAAATCTAACATCATGCTACTTCGATCTGGTAGGGACTTGAGCATGGCTCCAGATGCCATAGTCAACTACGAGGGAGATGCTAATGCCCCTCGCGATTCTAATTGCCATTTCGAAAACGGAAGAGATGCTGATGCCTCCCGTAATTCTCTTCCTTGCCCAGTTCGATATGAGGGAAATGTCCCAACCCCTCTTCATTGCCCTCATGATCAATATTCTAATCTTCTCCCGCATGTGCATGCGGTTCCTAACCCTATCTTCGAGGGAGACATGAACCAGAATGATCCCTCATCTTCTGATCCCTCGGATCTTGTAAATGTTTTGGGAGTTCTTGCCTCCCGTCTGGATCCTCAACAGTTCGAGGCGATCCAGTCCATTTTGAAGGGGAAGACGCCCATGCAGTCTGCCAAGCCGAACCCTACGGCTCCCCCTGCCATCCCTCCGCAACCTCCTCATCATCCTCCCTTCATTCATCTGGCCATGGAAGGCCTCCATGTCTCAACTTCTCGGCCAGCTGGGCCGCAACTTTCCTCTTCTAGGTAACCGGTCAGACTGCTGACGCCTGCTTATCAAAATGCCCTTGGACATGGCGGGAGCTCTGCCGGACCTCCACTCTATTGTCCTCCTTGCCCTATGTACTCTAGGCAATAGGCCTATCAAGTACCTCCCCCTCCCCCACCTCCCCAGTCTGATCCGACAACGCAAGCGTTGCTGGCAAAGATGGAGCGCATGGACGAACAATTCAACAACCTCCAGAAGATGATAGGGGTCAAAGCTGCACCAGAGATCAATTTACCAAGTCTGCCTGTGTTCCACCTGCCACCCTCTGAGATGCCAGTGTACAGAAAATATAACAGTACTGTAGACACGCTAATTTTGACATCATTTTGAGTAAATTTCATATCATACAATAATGTCTCAAAATGGTCTGATAATTAATCATTGATTAATTTTTATTAATCTTTTTAAGTGTCGGGTTTAACAGATGTGTTTAAGTTAATCAATTGAATTGATTTTAGCTCAAATTTGAGTTAAAATATGAAGAATTCTAAAAGACGTCTACCCATGTGGACGCCATTTAGAGTTTATTCCTGTTTTAACGTTTAAATTTGAATTTTAATTAATTAATTTATTAACTAAAAGGCGTCTGGAAATGTCGACGCGTTTTAAGTTTCCTAAATGGTTTTAACTTCTCCTCCGGATGTTTATCCTTATCTTAATTAGTCTAAAAGACGTCTACACAGGTGGACGCTTTTTACCTAATAAAGATAAAGATAAGTTTTTCCCGGATGTTTATCCTTATCTTAATTAATCTGAAAGGCGTCAGCCAAGGTGGACGCGTTTTAGATAATTACAGATAAAGATGGATTTATCAGTATTTATCTGTCGGTTAAGATGAATAAATTCGGAGTTTTCAAATGTTAATCGCGAACGCAAGGAATGCCTATAAATACCCTGCATGTTGAAGAGAAAGAGAGAGAACAGAATTAAATTGAGTTGAGCCATAGCGTTATAGCGAGTTGAAGATCGAAGCAACAACGTCGTAACGCCGGAGCGCTGCCATTTCCAGAAGACGGCGTCTTTTCAAGATCTTCATCCTTTCAAGGCTTCAACCGATTGGGCATAAGTTTTTCATTACTGCATTCATCTTCATTAGTTTTATTCTTCATTCACTTCATGCAAACACACACCACAGCATAATCTTTCAAAAACCTACTTGATCTAAGGGGTTTCAAAGCCATTAAAAAGTGAGTTTGCTGTTTTAAATATGCTTAAAATCATGATTAGTTCAGATATTACTTCTACTTAAATTCTCATCATCATTCTTCTTTATTTTGTTTCTGTCTCTGCTGGACTCAACAACAACAAGAAATCAAAAGGGGAAATCAAGCACAACTTCTGGACGATCCTCAACCTCAAACTCAACAGCAAGAACAAAAGAACAAAGAAAGGGCTCTCTTTCTTCAGCCGGCTGAGGAAGGGGAACCAAGGACTCAATCTTCCGTGTTTGAAAGGTAGGCGATCATATCTCTTTTTGAAACTTTTTAAGTTAAAAGTTTCTGGCGATCACTGCACTTTAGTTGCTGTTTTTAATAGGTTAGTTTACACCTAAACAACATAGATATTTCATGTTAATCACACGGTCATTCTAAGCACCTACAGCTTTTTTGGCGATCACGGTGGGACTTGGTCTCGCCATCTTTTAGTTTCTTTTTGTTCTTGCTATCATCATATCGGGCACCCACGGTGCACCATTTGTGTCTCTGGACACGTCCTCACCAATTGGTGAGTGTTTAGTTTAATTGATTTCCCTCGTGCACCACGTGCACACCCCAGTGGCAAGATCTTGCCCCCCCTTTGATTAACTCAAAAAGCTGTTTTTGTGATAAAAATGATGTGTGATTGATTGTTTTTCTAGTTGTTTAGTTAGTAAATCATCCTGTTTAAAATCTGGAACTAAAAAAAATTTGCATGAGTCGATTGTTTACTGCTTTTTACCTTGTTTGAGGAGGATTCAACCCAGAAAATCCTCCTGGAAAATTGTTTCTGAGAACTGAAAAGCGTCCAGGATAGCTGACGCGTTTCAAAACCGCGTCAACCTACCTAGACGCCTTTCAGGCTTCACAGCTTCTCTGCTGTCTGCATCTGCTTCTGCGAAAAATTAAGTTCTGTTTTGAATAGCGTCGACTAACATCGACGCGATTCAGACAGTTTCTTAATCTTTTTCAGTTTCTAGATTTCTGTGTTTTGAGTGCTAGCTACCCATTACTTACTAAGCATTAGAGGCCATCCAGGCCACAGGACATACGCATTGAGGCTAATCCCTCCTCTTCTTAGGAACACATTACTCGACGTCAGCAACTCTCTCTGATTGGGTTGGTCCCTTGATCAGACTAGAGAAGTTGACGTTGAGACCTCCATAAGTCCCCAAAATCGAGGTATTCCTCCTTGATCATCGGGCTGGTTGTACCAATTGAAGTCCCGGTTAGATTCTGAAAGCGTTGTGAGAGAAAGCCCTAGAGAATAACGGTGGAAATCGAACTGAAACTAGGATCCTTTCCCTGAGCGAAATTGTGGTTTAATCCAATCCAAATAACTCAACAAGGAATCCTAAAATCACGTTAAGCATCCACTTGTTTGATTAATCTCTGTACAACTTGTTTGATTAAATCTTTGAAAAGGGAATCTAACATCATGTTGCTACGATCAGGTAGGGACTTGAGTGTGGCTCCAGACGCCATGGTTAATTACGAGGGAGATGCTAATGCCCCTTGGGATTCTGAGTACAACTATGAGAGTGGCAGAGATGCTAATGCCTCCCGTAGTTCTATCCCCATTCCGTATCGTCTAGATGGGAATGTTCGGACACCTCTTTTGCCTCCACGTGATCAATATCCTGATCCTCTTCCGCATGAATATGCGATCCCTAATCCTGATCTTGAGGGGGACATGAACCAGAATGATCCCTCATCCTCTGATCCTACGGATCTCATCAATGCTCTGGGAGTTCTTGCCTCCCGACTGGACCCTCAGCAGTTCGAGGCGATCCAATCTATTTTGAAGGGGAAGGCACCTATGCAGCCTGCCGAGCCGAACCCTGTGGCTCCCCCTGCTGTTCCTCAGCAACCTTCTTTTCCTCCTCCTTATATCCATCAGGCCATGGAGGGCCTTCATATTACTTCTCGGCCAGCTGGGCCGCAGCTTTCATCATCTAGGCAACCGGCTAGACCGCAAACGCCTACTTATCAAAATGCCCTCGGGCATGGCGGAAGCGCTGCCGGACCTCCCCTCTATTGTCCACCCTGCCCAACGTACTCTAGGCAGCAAGCCTACCAAGTACCTCCTCCTCCTCCTCCTCCTCCTCCTCAAGCAGATCTGACCACACAAACGCTGCTGGCCAAAATGGAGCGTATGGATGAGCAATTTAATAACCTCCAGAAAATGATGGGGGTCAAAGCTGTGCCAGAAATCAGTTTACCGAGTCTGCCAGTATTCCATCTGCCACCCTCTGAGATGCCAGTGTACCGAAAGTACAACGGTACTGGTAACCCCTTCACACATCTGAAGGAGTTCATGTATGAATCCTCTTTCTGGCAGAACGACAAGAGGTCGTTGGCCTTCTTGTTCAGGAGATCTCTAGAGGGACCAGCCCTCGAGTGGTTCTTTTCCCTGGAACCCTCAGAAGTAGAGGATTACGGTATCGTTTCACGCAAATTTATTCAACGATACCAGGACAGAGTTGCACCCTCCTTGTCTATCACGGACCTCATTGCAGAAAAGATGAAACCGGATGAGGAGTTTGTCAGTTTTGCTGACAGGTGGCGGGGTCTGGTTGAAAAAGTGAAGGATCACTTGTCCGAGTCCGAACAAGTGAAAATGTTGATTTCTAATGCCACGCCCCAGTTTAAGCTCGTCCTCTCCTTGAACAATTTGACTAACATGGCAGAGCTCTATGAAAGAGCACGGTACTGCCAGAATGCTTTCAAGGACGCTACATTCTCTAGCGTCTTTGATCCTCATAGACCTAGCAGACCTCCGCCTCGGAAGCCTGCAGTGCCGAACTCTTCCAGCACAGGTCCGACTACCGAGGGCACGCTCTCTCATGAGCAAGTGAGCACCATGAACAATAACTCACCCCAGTTCGTGAGGAGTCAGCAGCAGTACCAGAGGCCACAGCAGCAAGGGTACAGACAGCAGCAGAACTCCCAGTACCAACAGCAGTATCAACGGCCCCAGCAGCCGAATCAGAATCAGAACCAGCAACAGCTACAGCAACAGCCGCAACGGCAACAGCAATACCAGCAACCCCAGCAGCAGCAGTATCAGCAGCAACAACAGCCACAGTACCAACCGCGCGCACCGCCGGCGTACCACAATGTCCCTCCTCCTGGTGACTACAACCAGCAAAGGAGACCTCCAGGCCCGAAGAGGGCAGAATACCCGGCTCTCCCAGAATCCTTGGCCGATATCTTCAGTGCTTTAATGGTAGCCAATGCCTTAGTTTTGCCAAGGGAAAAGGCCGTCTGGCCTCAAAATGCCGATACGTCCAGATATTGCTACTTCCATAGGCAACCTGGGCATACCATTGACACCTACTTCCAATTCAGAGATTACATTCATGATCTCAACGAGCAGGGCGGCATAGACTGGGAGGAAATGAAGAAATACATAACAGCCCTGAAGGCGAGGAGACCGCAACAGCAGCAACAACAGCAGCAAGCAAGACCACCAGCACAAGCAGCAGCACCACCCAACATGGGCATAGTGCAGAATCCACTCCCGGAGCACCAGAATCAGAACCAAGTTGCTCCCATTCTAACGAACATCCAGTCTGAGGCTGGTCGTGGGCAACAATGGAGGATAGAGGACTCTTCCTCTCTTTATTCAACGGGTCACGTTCAAAGTACCGCAGAGCGACTACCACGCCGCACCATCCACATACCCAGACCACAACCCGTCACCATCACCCCTCTACCCACACCCACATATCACTCGCCCTCACCCAATAACCCACTACCACTACCCACCTTCCTTAGACCCATTGCGCCCCGCACTCCTGCACCTCCATCATATACCCCCCCGCAAACTAATAACGCGCCCCTTTTACCATCTAGGCCATTACTACGCGTACCATTTCCTACTTCACCCATTACCACTACCACCTACCCAGATATGCCCCAACCATCCAAACCGTTACTACGCGTACCATTCCCCACTTCGCCAACCACTTACCCATCTACCATTCAACCCTCTAGGCCTTTAATCCGCACCGCGCCATCACCTCCTAACCCCGCGCCATCACCACCTAACCCAACACCACCACCTACGCATCAACCCTCCGCACCGCTTACGCCACCCAACTCTGCGGTACTCAAGGTGTCACCCGGATCCTCCACAGTCGAGGAACATGCGCTCCGAAGTGGAAGGATTTTCAACAAGGTCTTTCCTCAGTCCACAGTCAGAGACGGCCCATCACAGCCGACTGAGGAAGCCCATAATGAAGAGAGTGCACCAGGCACTCAATATGACTTGTTGAAACATCTGGACAAAACACCGGCACGGATCACTGTACTGGAATTGATTAAAAGGTCCAAGATTCACCAAGAAGCCTTAATGGAATACCTACAGAAGGTGATGGTTAACGAAGACGTGCCGGTAGAGAAAATTGCAGCACTACTAGTTCCACAGGGGGATCAGCCCTCAATTACATTTCACACATCGGAACTAGCACCGCCCGCCGCTAGAAGCATGGCTCTGAGCATCACGGTCAATATCTGCAAAAAGGCCGTGGATGCATGCCTGGTTGATACAGGGGCTTCAATTAATGTTTTACCTCCGAAGACCCTGGAGCTATGCGGTGTGCCCAAGGAGAAATGGCTGCCTAGCCCCATCTCAGTTACGGCATATGACAATTCTACCCGTTCCCCTCTGGGAATGGTTTATTTAAAGGTGGAGCTAGGTCCAGTAAGTCATGCAGAGGTCGAATTTCATATTCTAGAAATCGACCCTTCCATAAATGCCATTCTGGGACGTCCTTATATTAAAACTCTTGAGGCGATTCCTTCTACGAATCACCAATGCCTCAAATTCCCTTACAAAGGACGAATTATTAAAGTGACGAGCATGCCGATCCTTGCTGCTGCTCATACATTGAATATTAAATCTGCTGTTTTACCTGGCCGACAACCTTTTCTGTCGGTATTACAGGTCTACCGTCCAGTGGCTGATCCTTTGAAAGCCGCTACCATTTCTCCATATCCATTAAATGCTACCAAAAGGGGGAAGTACATGAGTACCCCAGGATGGAGGATTATGATGAAAAATGGCTATCAGCCTGGGAAAGGTCTGGGCACACAGTTGCAAGGCAGGACCATTCCTGTTAAAGATCATCGGGCAGTACCTGGAAGCGGTCTGGGCTATAGGCCGAGGAAACTGAAGCAAGACAGGGTTCAGCAAGAAGATGGTCAAGAAATCTTGGAAACAATGTCCACACCACTGAAAGAAGGCCGAGATCCCTTAACATGGACTCTATATACACATTTTGTGAAAGGGCCCATACTTAGTCACGACAACACGGTGGTCATTACTTCCTGTTTTGACTTCCATGACATATATGGGAGGGACTTGGCCAGACATTGTTCCGAACTACTTACGTACCAATCCTTGGAGGCTTTGCGGCCTATGAAGAGGAGGAAATTCCGTGACCCTGAATGCGAATGGTACAGATGGTTCGACCTGAGGGACCTATACATAGCACTGAACAGACTATTTCTGGATCCTGCAGAACCCCAAGTGGCCACCACAGATTGACGAGCTAATTGAGAGCCCTGGCGCAATCTTTGACAAGCGGATACTGCTGTCCGAACAAACTGATGAAGGGGAGCCAGATGACCCCTATGAAGCTGGTTATACAACAGATCTGCTATGGAGGGGGACATATCCTTCACATGTCTTCATGCTCCATACTCTTTTTCGTACACTACTCTTGACCCCGACTTGGTCGCGGGTCATAATTGAAGATATTCCACGGGCTCCGCCCGTTATGATAACTCTGTCCCCTCGGGACTTTATTCCACAACCTCCTCTCGACCTAGAGAGGATGTATGATCTGATCTGGGACATATTGCTATATGATCCCCCTAATCCCCTGGCCTTGGTGCCGCTCCCTCCGTCTGATTCCCCTTCCATTTGTATTCACTCCTGCTTCATGTATAATTCCTCCGATATCAAAAAAAAAAAAACGCCAATTTTACAACAAATTCTTCCCAAATCATTATCGAGGAAACATCTTACTTGTCCGATTACACCCCATCGCGCGGGTCCGTCGGTCAAGATTCTCTCCTAGATCTACTCTGTCCCTCCCCACGGGAGGATTCCCCTGTATTTCCACTTGTATCCCAGGATTTTCATCCTGCTTCATCTTCCTTAGATTATGATAGGCAGTTTAGTGAGGTTAGGGAGTCCAGTTTTAGGCAGGTTAGTCAGTTTAGGAAGTCTAGGAAGCCTAAGGGTAGGCAAATTCCAATAAGATACCTCCAGGATTTGGCTGATAAATGTTCCTTTTGCTCTTTAATCCCTCAGCTTTTAGAAGATCCAATTCAGATGCCAGAAGATTATACAGATGATGAGTCAGTCAATGATGGGTACGGGGTATATGAGTTAGTACATGAAAAGGACCCCATTGTTGAGGATGAGGAAGATGATGAGGACGCAGCTGAGGCATATGCCAGTGGAGTGAAGAGATTTGATGAACCTTCAGCGGCCGTCGAAGAGCCCACAAAAGAAATAAACTTAGGGACTGAAGACGAACCTAAGGTTGTCCTCGTCAGTAAAAATCTTTTTGCAGAGGATGAGAAGGCAATGGTACAAGTGCTTAAGGATTATAAGGACACTTTCGCCTGGAGTTATGAGGATATGCCAGGGTTAGACTCATCTTTAGTTGAACACAGGTTAACATTAAAAGATGGAGCTAGTCCGGTCAAGCAGAAATTAAGGCGATTCCACCCACAAATGGCTTTAAAGATGAAGGAAGAGGTCGACAAATTACACAAAGCCAAATTCATTAGAGTTGTCCTTTATCCACAATGGGTGGCCAATATAGTCCCGGTTATGAAAAAGGATGGGAAGGTCAGAATTTGCATTGACTTCCGCGATCTGAACCGGGCATGTCCTAAAGATGATTTTCCATTGCCTCATATTGATGTACTCATCGATAACACTGCTGGCTATGAAACGTTATCATTTATGGATGGATTTTCAGGATACAACCAGATTAAGCTGGCAGAAGAGGATCAAGAGAAGACTTCATTCACTACACCTTGGGGAACATATTGTTATGTCGTCATGCCATTTGGATTGAAGAACGCTGGAGCCACTTATCAAAGGGCTATGATGGCAATATTTCATGACCTGATGCATATAGATTTGGAAGTGTATGTGGATGACTTATTGGTTAAGTCTAAAACGAAGGCTGAGCACGCCAAAGTTTTGGCAAGGGTACCAACCACGACAACAACAACAGTAGCAGTACCATCCGCGCGCACCGCCGGCGTATCACAATGTCCCTCCTCCTGCTGACTACTGCCAGTAGAGAAGACCATCAAGCCAGAAGAGGGCAGAGTATCCAGTCCTCCCAGAGTCCTTAGCAGACATTTTCAGTGCTTTAATGGCAGCCAACGCCTTGGTCCTGCCAAGAGAAAATGCAATCTGGCCCCAAAATGCCGATACTTCCAGGTATTGCTATTTCCATAGGCAACCTAGACATACCATAGACACCTGTTTCCAATTCAGAGATTATATTCATGATTTCAACAAGCAGGGCGGCATTGACTGGGAAGAGATGAAAAAGTACATATCTGCCTTAAAGGCAAGAAGACCATCACAGCAGCAGCAAGCAAGAGCGCCAGCACAAGCAGCGGCACCACCGAACATGGGCATAGTGCAGAACCCACTTCCGAAGCATCAAAATCAGAACCAAGTTGCCCCTATTCTGACAAATAGCCGGTCTGAGGCTAACCAAGGGCAACAATGGAAGATAGAGGACTCTTCCTCTATTTATTCAACGGGTCACACTTCGAGTACCGCAGAACAACCACCATGCCGCACCATCCACATACCCAGACCACAGCCCATTACCATTACCCCTATACCAACACCCGCATATCACTCACCCGCACCCACTAACCCATTACCACCACCCGCTTTCCTCAAACCCATTACACCCCATACCACTACGCCTCCATTAAATAACCCTCCGCAAGCCCATTACGCACCCCTTATGCCATCCAGACCGCTACTCCGCGTACCATTCCCTATATCACCCATTACCACTACCGCTTACCCAGATACCATCCAACCATCTAAACCGCTACTACGCATGCCATTCCCCACTTCATCCGCACCAATCACTTACCCTCCCAACATCCAACCATCTAGGCCTCTTATCCGTACCACGCCACTACCAATTAATCCCACGCCATCACCCACATACCAGCACTCTACACCATCCGCACCATCCAACCCTGCGGTACTCAAGTTATCACCTGGACCTTCCACGGCTGAGGAACATTCGCTCCGGAGTGGGAGGATTTTCAACAAAGTCTTTCCTTAGTCAGCAGTTAGAGACGGCCCATCATAGCCACCGGAGGAAGCACACAATGAAGAGAGTGCACCAAGCACTCAATATGATCTGTTGAAACACCTTGACCGAACACCGTCACGGATCTCCGTACTTGAACTGATTAAAAGATCAAAGACCCACCAAGAAGCTCTGATGGAATATTTGCAGAAGGTGATGGTTAACGAGGTGCCGGTAGAGAAGATTGCAGCACTATTAGTTCCTCAGGAGGATCAACCTTCTATTTCATTTCATACATCGGAACTAGCACCGCCAGCAGCCAGAAGTATGGCTCTGAGCATCACAGTCAATATCTGCAAGAACGCCGTGGATGCATGTCTGGTTGACACAGGGGCTTTGTAACGACCCGCCACCCTATAATCGGGGATCTGATTACTAAATGGGTACCGAATCATTAATTTGGAACCAAACCAGGATCTAAGTAAGTCTGGGAAATAAATAATCAACTAAGTTAAACATTCACATCGCATTGAATTGAAAGGAAAATTCAGAAATTAAAAGTTATTACAATGCGACTCGATACAACAAATAATTACATACTCCAACAGAAAAGAAATGATTATACATACAGGCCAGAAATAAAGATAACAACTACGTCGGGGCATACCCCGGAACAACAGCCGACGACGCTCAACACACAGCCGCACAACCCTCGCTAAGTCTGCCTGGAGTCCTCACCTGAAAGCCACAGGAGTGAGTCTCAACGAAAAGACTCAGTAGGGATCCTTCAATCCCCACTGCCCACACACACACCCACAAGTGTAAAGTACAGCAGAGATATATTAACCATGAAAGGCAGTAATTGCTATGTCTAAATCTCAACACGAATCACATGCATTCGAAGTATAATTAACATGCATAATTCCATTTTATCAGGGAACCCGTAATTCGGCGTATCCTTAAAACACGTCAACTACACAACGAAAGTGGGAAAAACATCGACCCGCTGAGACCAAACAGTAATCCCTCGGATAGCACACTGGCCACCTCGGCAGTCACTCCTTCCCTCAGCAAACACCGACCCGCTGAGACCAAACAGTAACCCCTCGGATAGCACGCTGGCTACTCCGGCCCAACTGGCTCAGGTGGTTACTCCTTCCCCCAGCACGAGTGACACTCCAAAGGTACCACTCCGACACCGGTACAAGCTAGCTAACCCCGGGGTTCACCAGGTGACCCTCTCCACTAGGCGTCACCCCGCCACTGCTCCCGTCAGCGCTGTGTCCCTCCGCACCGACACAGGGTGTAGAACGCTACAACTGTCACTCTAGGTCCACCGAAACATAAAACATGGCACGGTGCGATCCGGTCACGGAAGAAGTCCACGGTCGCACGACATACAACGCAGTGCCATTCAGTCACGAAGAGTTCATCATTGTCGAGTCTACTAAAGCATGTATTTAACCAACTATCTAGCAGTGTAAACACATTTTACTAGCATGGATTAATGTGGTTCTGTCTTGAATTGCGTCGCCCAAGGCCGACGCCATTCAAGCACCCTAAACTGGTTCATGAAATACCAGCCTCAGAGTGTGGCCTAAAAGGCGTCGACACCAGAGGTCGCCTTTTAAAAGGCGTCAACATCATCAGACGCCATTCACACAGAAAAATCGGAATTAGCAGAAAACCTTAAGCGGGGGATTTCTGCCTTAAAAGGCGTCATGTTAACCCGACGCTATTCCAAATCGCGTCGTACAGGCATGACGTCTTTCAGTGCCAGAATCCCCGAACTGACAGAGCCTTAGTGGAACGATTTCTGCCTAAAAGGCGTCATGATGGCCCGACGCCCTTCTGAAAGGCGTCGTCCATGCACGACGTCTTTTAGCGCCAGAAACTAGGTTCTGTCTCCTGCCCGAAGGCTCCCTTTCCAACCCCCAAAAACCCCAAAAACAGAGGAGAAAGAGGGCAAACCAAAGCATCATAAATCCACATTCATAGAAACTCCCATTACCATCAAGGAAAAGCCCCCTAACATGCTCATTCTACCCCAAAACCACAGATCCATAACATGCTTTAAACGGGGGAAACATGGTTTAAAACACAACACTATGGGAACCGTCACCCTACCGGTTACTTGAACTCCTCCAAGCTCCAAGCCGTCCACCCGTCTCATCCTACACCGCCGCCGGTACCGCCGTGGTTGTCCTTACTCCACCGGGACGTCGGCCGCCGTCCGGAGAGTAAACGCCGCGGAGGAAGTGGTGGTGGTAGTGGTGAGAGCTAAGTGGTTGATGGAGTGGAGGGAAAGACGAAGTGGTGGGAGGAAAAGAGGGAGGAGAAGGGGTCGTCGCCGGAGTCGCCGGAAGGGAGGAGAGAAAGAGAGAAGGAAGAAAAATGAGGGAAAGAAGGAGGGCTCGCGGGGTTAACCAGAGACTGGCTAAAACGCGACGAGATGAACGGACGCCTATCAGTTGATGTGACGGCTGCTCTGACAAAACTCTGCAACGCTCTGTCAGAGGTCTGAAACTCGTCTTCCATATAAGACGCTGTTCAGTCGACAAGACTAGCGCCGTACTCTGACAACCCAGAGTCGCAGTCTGAAAGGCGTCGTGCCTCACGGACGCCGTTCAGACGACATGTCAGGGCCGTACTCTCGCGGCCCAAAGCCAGCCCACGTGGCACCCACGTGGCACAGGCTAAAACACGTCTGCATTGCTAGACGCCGTTTAAACCGCGTCGAGCGGGCTCGACGCGAAACATCACAGAGTCTCAGCCCCACTGGAGCCTAAACTACAGGGTCCGACCCCGAAAACCGGATCCAAAAGCGTCAGTCCTTACAGGCTTCGATCAATGTTTTACCTCCGAAGACTCTGGAATTGTGTGATGTGCCCAAGGAAAAATGGCTGCCTAGCCCTATCTCCGTTATAGCTTATGATAATTCCACCCGTTCCCCTCTGGGAATGGTCTATTTGAAGGTGGAGCTAGGCCCTGTAAGTCATGCCGAGGTCGAATTTCACATTCTGGAAATCGATCCTTCCCTGAATGCCATTTTGGGCCGTCCTTACATAAAAACCCTCGAGGCGATTCCCTCTACGAATCATCAATGTCTCAAATTTCCCTACAAAGGACGAATTATTAAAGTTACGAGCATGCCGATCCTTGCTGCTGCTCATTCTTTGAATGTCAAACCCACTTCTTCACCTGGCCGACAACCTTTTCTGTCGGTATTACAGGTCTACCATCCAGTGGCCAATCCTTTGAAAACTGCCACTATTGCTCCTTATCCATTAAATGCCATAAAGAGGGGGAAGTGCATGAGTATCCCTGGATGGAGAATAATGATGAAGAATGGTTATTAGCCCGTGAAAGGACTGGGGACACAGTTACAAGGCAGGACCACTCCCGTCAAGGACCACCGAGGAATACCTGGAAACGGCCTGGGCTATAGGCCAACAAAAATGAAGCAGGACTTTATTCAGCAAGATGAGAATGAAGACGGCCAGAAAGTTTGGGAGACGATGTCTACACCACATAAGGAAGGTCGGGACCCCTTAACATGGACTCTATACACACATTTTGTAAGGGGGCCCGTAATAAGCCATGACAACACGGTGATCATTACTTCATGTTTTGACCTCCACGATATATATGGGAGAAACTTGGCTAGACATTACTCGGAACTGCTCACGTACCAATCCTTGGAGGCTCTGCGGCCTATGAAAAGGAGGAAATTCCAAGACCCTGAATGTGAATGGTACATGTGGTTTGATTTAAGAGATCTCTACATCGCATTGAACATGCTGTTTCTCGATCCTGCAGAACCCAAGTGGCCGCCACAGATCGATGAGCTGATCGAAGGTCCTGGTGCTATTTTCGACAAGAGGATACTGCTGTCAGAAGAGACTGATGAAGGAGAGCCAGATGACCCCTATGAAGCTGGCTATACCACGGATCTGCTCTGGAGGGGGACTTACCCTTCTCATGTTTTCATGCTTCACACCTTGTTTCGCACTTTGCTCCTGACCCAGACTTGGTCGCGGGTCATCATTGAAGATATTCTACGGGCTCTACCCGTCATAATTACTTTGTCCCAACGGGACCTCATTCCATAACCTCCTCTCGATCCAGAGAGGATGTATGATTTAATATGGGACATACTCCTGTATGATCCCCCTAATCCTTTGGCCTTGGTGCCACTTCCCTCATCTCATTCTCCTTCTATTCATCTTCATTCTTGTTTTATGCTTAACTCTTCTTTTATTAAAAAAAAAACGCCAATTTGACAACAAATTTCTCTCAGATCCTCACTGAGGAAACTTCTTACTTGTTCTATTGTAACCCATCGCGCGGGTCTTTCGATCAAGATTCTCTTTTAGATCTACTCTATCCCTCCCTTCGGGAGGATTCTCCTGTATTTCCATCTGTATCCCATGATTTTCATTCTGCTTCATCTTCATTAGGCCAGAATAGGGAGTCTAGTGAAGTTAGGAAGTCTAGTTCTAGGCAGGTTAGTCAGGTTAGGAAGTCTAGAAAATCTAAGGATAGACAGATTCCAGATAGATACCTCCAATACTTAGCTGATAGGTGCCTTTCTTGCTCGATGATCCCTCAACTATTAGAAAATCTAATTCAGATGCCAGAAGACTGTATGGACGATGAGTCAGTCAATGATGGGTATGGGGTGTATGAGTTGATACATGGAAAAGACCCCATTATCGAAGATGAGGATGATGACGAGGACGCAGCTGAGGCATATGCCAGTGGAGTGAAAAGATTCGATGAACCCTCAGCTGCCGTAGAAGAGCCCACCAAAGAAATCAATTTAGGGACTGAAGACGAACCTAAGGTTGTCCTCGTTAGCAAGAACCTTTCTGAAGAGGATGAGAAGGCAATGGTACAAGTTCTTAAGGACTATAAGGACACTTTCGCCTGGAGTTATGATGATATGCCGGGGTTAGACTCATCGTTAGTGGAATACAGGTTGACATTAAAAGATGGATCTAGCCCGGTCAAACAGAAGCTAAGGCGTTTCCACCCACAAATGGCTTTAAAGATGAAGGAAGAGGTCGACAAGTTACATAAAGTCAAATTCATTAGAGTTGTCCTTTATCCGCAATGGGTGGCCAACATAGTCCCGGTTATGAAGAAAGATGGGAAGGTCAGGATTTGCATAGACTTCCGAGATTTGAACCGGGCGTGTCCTAAGGATGATTTTTCATTGCCTCACATTGATGTACTTATCGATAACACTGCTGGCTATGAGACTTTATCATTTATGGATGGGTTTTTAGGATACAATCAGATTAAATTGACAGAAGAAGATCAGGAAAAGACATCATTCACTACACCTTGGGGAACATACTGCTATGTCGTCATGCCATTTGGATTAAAGAATGCTGGAGCCACTTACCAGAGGGCTATGATGGCAATATTTCATGACATGATGCATATTGATTTAGAAGTGTATGTGGATGATTTGTTGGTAAAATCTAAGACTAAGGCTGAGCATGCCAAAGTTTTGGCAAGGGTACTAGAGAGATCAAGGGAATATCAGTTGAAGATGAACCCCAAGAAATGTGTATTCGGGGTATCTTCAGGGAAATTACTTGGATTTATTGTCGGTAAACGGGGAATTGAGATCGATCCCAACAAGACGAAAGCTATTAGAGAAATGCCACCTCCCAAGAACTTGAAAGAGTTAAGAGGATTAATCGGGAGGTTGCAATTTATTCGCCGCTTTGTCTCCCAGCACTCACAAAGGTGTAAGCCGTTCTACGAGCTTACCAAGCCAGGAGTCAAATTCGATTGGGACGATAAGTGTCAGGAGGCATTCGAAGGATTAAAGAATTACTTGGCAAGTCCTCCTGTTTTGAGACCACCATCTCTAGGCAAACCATTGATACTTTACATTTCTGTCTTGGATGATGCAGTGGGGGCTGTCCTAGCATAAGAGGATGAAGAAAGAAAGGAGAGGGCAACCTACTATCTTTCTAAACTTCTCAACCCCACTGAACAAAGATACACAACGATGGAGAAAACATGTGCAGCATTGGGCTGGGTCGTTCAGAAATTGAAGCATTATTTTCTAGCCCATGAAGTCCATCTCATCGCTAGGATGAATCCAATTAAATTTCTTCTTGAGAAGTCTGTCCTTACTGATAGGTTAGTACGATGGCAAAGCTTTCTATCTCAATTCGATATCACTTACATTCAGCAGAAAGCAATCAAAGGCTATGCCATAGCAGAACATCTCGCTCATCACCCCCTTCCTCGTTTTGATCCAGTCCGATCGGAGTTTCCGGATGAGGAACTGATGTCCATAGACCAAATCAGAGATGATATGTGGACTCTGCATTTTGACGGAGCTTTGAATTCCCATGGAAAGGGGATCGGCATTGTTCTGTTATCACCTGAAGGCGTCACCATTTTACAAGCCTTTCAGCTTGACTTTCCAGTCACTAACAATATAGCTGAATATGAGGCACTCCTTGTTGGCCTCGAGGCTGCTCATTTCCATGGTGCCACCTAACTCAGAATTGTGGGTGATAGCCAACTGATTCTTCGTCAGGTGCTAACCAAGTATCGAACTCTTGATCCCAAACTCAAGCCTTATTAAGAACTTACTTCTGCTTACTCAAAGCTTTTCACAAAATTGATCTTTGTCCATGTTCCTAGGAATCAGAATATCTTAGCTGACGCTCTAGCCTCACTTGCATCCTCTCTTGATTTTCCAATCAGCAGGCAATCCGAATCAATCATAGTTCATAGGCGTCTTTCACCCGCCGTGAAAGACCCTTCAATCCTTAGAACTAAGGAGAAGCTGTTGAAGAAAGTCAGAGATGGAGATATCGTGGAAAAGAGAGAGATCATGTTGATGGAGCTGTTAGAAGAGATAGATGACGAACAGAAGCCATGGTACTATGAAATTGCCAAATATTGTGAAGATCTATCATATCCTGAAGAAGCCACAGCTGGGGAGAAAAGGGCTATCAGGAGAATTGCTCAAAGATACACCTTAGTTGGAGGAGCACTATACAAAAGAGGTTTTGATGGAGTTCTTCTAAGATGTCTAGACGAAGATGAGCTTTGGAAGGTTATGGAAGGAGCTCATGCTGGAGTTTGTGGTGGCCATGTTAATGGACAGATGCTAGCAAAGAAAATCCTTAGGCAAGGATTCTATTGGCCAACCATGGAAGAAGACTGTGTAGGATATGTCCGTAGGTGTGCTAAGTGCCAACTTCACGCCGATAAAATTCACTCTCATGCATCTTCACTCCATCCTGTTTCTTCCCCATGGCCTTTCTCCATGTGGGCTTTCGACATCATTGGACCCCTTGGTAATCCTGATTCCGGCATTAAGCAAAAGTCTTTCATCCTTACGACAACGGAATACTTCACTAAGTGGGGCAGAAGCTGAAGCGTACACGGAAGTCAAAGCATCAACCGTCTGCAAGTTTATCATGAAGAACATCATCACAAGATTTGGAATTCCAAGCACCATCGTCACCGACAAATGACCGCAGTTCGTGTCACAAGAATTGAAGGACCTCTGCAACAGGTATAAAATTGCATTGCATCATTCATCTCCTTATTATCCGCAAGGCAATGGCCAAGCAGAGGCAACTAACAAGACTTTGATAAAAATCATCAAGAAGACGTGCAAGTCCAATAAATTTACAGACTGGCCAGAAAAATTGGTTGTGACTCTATGGGCCTACCGAACTTCAATCCGCACGCCCACTGGGCAGACTCCTTATTCCTTAACATTTGGAATGGAGGCGGTAGTTCCATACGAGATCCTTATACCGTCATTAAGAGTACAATTGAACAAGGAATTTTTCATTGATGAACACTGTTCAACACTCCTTTCTCAATTGGAACTCGTAGACGAGAAAAGATGGTCAACCGCTAATCATGCAAGAGTTTATCAAAATAGATTGGCACGCTTTTATCAAAAGAAAGTCATTAAACGTAAGTTCAAAGTCGGTGAAATGGTCGTCAAAAGAATTTTTGTAAAACCTGGTGGTCCACGTTCTAAGCTCCAACCTAATTGGGAAGGACCTTATGTTGTATCACATGCTTTTCCTGGTAACGCTTACCATCTTGTCAATGCAGAAGGGGAAGAGCTAGCTCACCCCTGGAACGGTTTGCATCTTAAGAAATACTACACTTAGGTTAAAGAGTCGATCAGCATGGTATAAAGACCAGTGGAATCAAAAAATTTAGAAACTCAAATTTCCTTGTTAGTCTGAATAATTCAACTATAAGCACATTACTGCACACACTGACACGTTTGATTCGTGAGTAACAAGAGATGCCAAGTCCTAAGCAATATCGAAAGTTTGACTGAAAGTGTAAAGTATAAATCATTCTTTTTAAACAAAATTCTGTTTTTACACTCGGCCCATGATGTCGGAATGAGGCTTAGAATAGACTACCAAGAATATCCGCCATCTTAGTAGGAGGCCATCATAAAAAAAAAAATGGAAGATCCGTCCCAAGAAAAGAAAAGCAAAAGCAAAAGGCAAAAACCAAATGTCAAATCAAAAGGTCATTATACTACAAACGCTACATCAAGGCCATGAAATGAAATAAAAGGGAACGCAAGGTCGATAAATACCCCGGAAAGAAAATGACCGAACCCTAACGGATATTAGAGTAGGAAATGAACATCTTTTTTAGGTCTCCGGAACCTTCTCATGGGCTTTCTAAACTAATTCTTCCTTTCTTTCTAAAGAGGCGTACTCCAAACTTAAGGAACGGCCTAGATTGACTAAGGATCAAATCATCAAATAGGATCACGAATGGAAACACAAGTTCAAACACAATGGGTTTAAGTTAGATTATTGAAGAACAATTTGAGAATTAAGTTAATAAATGAATATGATCTTTTGATCTGAGTACCATGCTGGTCTTTTAGTTCACATCATATTTAAAAAATTCAAAAAAAAAGGTACATATTCTAAAATCCAAAAAAATACATATCCCAAAATCTAAAAAAAGGGCACATATTTTAAAAAATTCAAAAAAAGTACATATTTCAAAACCCAAACAAAAATGAATATTTCAAAACAACAAAAATATTTCAATTAGCATTTGCTTATTGCATCTAGTATGCTTCATTCCTTTTATTTTCAGTGAGCATCTGTTTGCTTGTATGTTGCATTTTGCTTACAGTTCGATTACCTTTGTTAATAAAGGCTATGCCCCTTGACCCTTTCACTAAGGAAAAGATTGATCGACTATTCATTTGGTCAGGCAAGGGGCTAAGCCTAAATAGATGCTTAACCTGTTTGTAAAGTAATGTGCAGGACATAGAACAAACAAGTGGGACACAAGACTGAAGGCAAAGATTTCATGTATATATCAAAAGTGTTATTACATGATATACAAAAGAAAGGCAAAATACATAAGCCCTCAAGGCTGGCTCTCTCCTGCCCCCTCGTCAAGCTGACTCTGAGCCTCGTCAGGCGCATCTGGTGCTGGTCCGCGGCTAGGAGGTGGAGGTGGTCCCATCGCACTCGGCCCTACCTGGCCGGACGATATGGTGACGCTAGCGGTGAAAGCGCTCGGCTGACCACGATCTATAGCCTGCTGGCGGGCTCGCTGGTACCTCTCCTCCACCATCCTGCGCTCGTGTTCAGCCACCGAGAGGCAACCCTGAAGACTCTCCAGTCGAAGGCGGTCGCGGTCTCTCTCCTCAGTCAGGATCTCTAGGCGAACTTGGAGACGTGCGAGATCCTCGATGGAGAGACGAGCCACCTGCTCCTCCAAAGCCTGGATACGCGCAGGGTCGGCCTCTGCACGAGCAGCTGCTGCGCGAGAATGCTCCAGCTCCGCTTCAGCCCTCTGAAGGGCCTCCTGAAGCTCAGCAACCTGCATAAGGAGATATTGTTAGTCCAAGGTAATCAAGAAATCAAAATTGAATTCAGAAATCAAAGGAAATAATAGGACTTACTCGAGCAGCGCGGTCCTCCTCCGCGAGAGAAGCTCGGTGGATGGCGGAGGCGGGCTGGCTCTGGAGGTCATCCAGAGCAGCATCATGGGCGGCAGAAGAAGAGGATGATGATGCTCCATATGCAGGGGGAGGCGTGATAAAGTGTTAAATTGATCATTTAAGGGCAATCATATGCATCATATTCATGTTTTTATCTGCAAAATAGCATGAAAGGATAGATAATTGTGTACCAAGTCCAACGGTACCAATTTTGTCAAATTCTGACTTAAAAACAACGTCATTTCATGTGATTAAAGGAGTATAGCGCATTTGCGATTTTTCGACAAAATCGAGACGAAATTAATAAATATGATGATATTTTTATGATAATGTGCTAATTTATATTTATTTTATGTGTACAGGACATACCGATGATGCAGTGCAACTGGTGGAGTTTCTGGAAATTTGGGGGAGGTCTAATGTTCGGATTTCAACTAAAGCAGGGTAAAAATACAATTTGATGTCCTAATATTGTTCGGATTCTTTCTTTCTCTGGAGTTTCCCAAAACCCTCTATTTCCTTCTTTCTCTCCAATTTCCCAACCACATCCCTTCCTTTATTTTAAAAATCCTCTCTCTCTCTTTTTAGAAATTTGAATAATCTTTTTTCTCCAGTTTCTTCTTCCTCTCCAAATCCGAATCCTGTCCCTTCTCCAAGCCTCCCACGTTCCTTCTCCTCTTCCAATTTCTCCTATAAATTCCCCCTCTCTCTCCCAGATTCGTCCCCTGCTCTTCCTCCCGCAGCTTTTCTCTCTCTTTCTCCTCCGAATTCATGCTCTCGAGTCCTTCTCCTTCTTTCTCTCTGAATCTCTCCCTTCTCAGTTTTTCTCTCCCTCTCTCGGTTTCTCTCTTTCTTTCCCACGCAATCTCCTCCTCTCTCTCGTTTGTTTTCATAACAGCTCTCCGTCCAGGTTCTCTCCCTTCTCAGTTTTTCTCTCCCTCTCTCCGGTTATTCCTTCCTCGGTTTCTTTCTTTCTCTTCCTCCTCCGTCTTTGCTCTCTCTCGATCTCTCCTCCTCTCAGCCGGCAACTTCCTCCAACCCCCCACGCCTTCCAGCTTGCGGTGAAGCTGCAACCACCTCCACAGCAGCAAACCTCAACGTGCGGTGAAGCCTGTTGCACAGTCCACGCGCATCACCGGCAACCTTCAGCAGCCCCACCGTCTACGAACCAGCAGCTGCGGGGAATCACCTTGCCCCTACTTGTCCAGCATCTCCTCTGGCACGTACCCGGTGAACCCCCAGCGCCGGTCTCCAGCACACCTGCATGCATCTGTTGAAGCCAGCCGCGCCATTCACGCCTCCAAGCTCCTCCACGTAGCTGCATTCACGGCAAGTTCCAGCGCATGCACGTGCAGCCATCGACGGCCTTCCCCACGCACATCCAGCAGCCAGCAGCTCCCACGCGGCAGCGAAGTAGCGAGCTCTCCACCAGTAGCCAGCTGCAAGCCTCCACGCGGTGAAGCAGAGCTTCCAGCAGCATCCCACGCCTGCCTCCACGCGCCAACCTGCAGCAGCTCCTCCAGCCGCCAACTTCCAGCAGAACCAGCACACGCCCGGTGAAGCTCTTCCTCCTGCCCAGCATGTATGCAGGCACGTCTAAGCCCACGCTGCAAGCTGTTTCTCCACGCACACCCGGCGGTGAAATCTCCATGCGCATGCCCGGCACCTGTTGAAGCCTTCATCAACCTGTCCATGCGCCAGCTCCAATGCATGTAGGCACGTCTAAGTCCACAGCAGCAAGCTCCACGTTTCTCTTCCACGCACCAGCAGGCCTTCCTCCTCTCCATCCACGTGCTGCCCACGCACGCTTGGTGAAGCTTCCTCCACGCACCAGTCAGCGGCTCCAGCATCCCTCCAACTGCACTAAGTAGTTGAAGCTGGTCCACTGCGCCATCCTTTCCCAGCTGCTTCTGCCAGCGTTCACGGCAGCCACCCACAAAGTCCCCCACAGATTGCTTTTATTTTATTCTTTCCCTTCCCCCATTAGTATAATAGTTGTTTATTTAATTAGGATTAGTCAGTTGTTATTTAATGTTTTGTTTATTTAGGATATTAAACCATTAAATGTTGTAAGTTGTTTCATGATTTTTAGTTAATTAATCATTTACACGTAGTTAAATTTCAATGTCTTTGTCATAAATTTTAGTTGTGCTTATTTTTTATATAGGTGTTTGTGTTTAATTCCTGAAAAAGAAAAGAAAATAAAAAAAAAGATTTGTTTAATTTAGATAATTATAATTTTAGGAAACATTAGTTAATTTAATTTGAGTTTAATTAAGTAATTAGTTTACTTAAATTAACTAAAATCCAAAGTTTTCAAAATTAAAATTCTATCTTCCTGTGGATCGACTCGGACTCACCACTATTAATTTTCAAAATCTGATTTGAGTGAGCCAGATAAATTTAGATTGAACATTTTCATGAGTGTTTAACGACGCACAATTTCGAAACGATCAATTTTTGGCGCCGTTGCCGGAGAGTTAGATTTTTAATTTTGATAATCTTGGATTTAGTGTAATTAGTCTTTAACTAACCTTATTTTTCTTATTTTTGCAGGTAAATTGAAAAAAAAAAAAAAGGAAAGCGAAATCATAGTAAGTGTGTTCCAACTTTCTATGTTTCAATTTCCTTATTCTAGTTAGTTTCTATTTTTGTAGTTTCTAGTTTAGATAGGTTTCCATTAACTAAAAAAAGAAACAAAAAGAAGAACATCCAAAGTTAAAAATTTTCATCTCCAAGATTAGAAACCTTCCATGCTAGGCATTCATCATTCTAAGAAAGATTAAGCTAGTTTCCTTGCACAATTATTTCCATAAATTGTTGAAGATTACGGGGGAAAGATACGTGTTTCAATTTTAGCAAGTCATTCATGATTGCATCAACACACCTTGCATTGATTTGTTGCCTTGTATTGCATTTAAAAAGACTTTAAGGACAGCAACTTTAACCACATAAGGTAGGGATTTGATCACCCTTCCTTAGCCCACAAATCACCTTCCTTGCATTGGCATTTCCTAATCCAACTAAAAGCAAGTCAAAAGAGAATCTAGGGTTTACACCGTGAGTGGTTTAAATCTTGGGTTGCCTCCATTTTTGGCAACGGTGTCTAGGCTAGAGGTTGAAAAGGCAAACGCCTAAGCGGGAAAGTGGTTCTCTAATTAGGTCCCTACGAAAGTAGGGGGAGCTTCCCACTACCCCACCTCTTACCTGGCCGTTGACTGATTGTGGTTGTGACTTGAGGTAGACTCCATTCACCTTGTAAGAAAATTCACATAGAGAGTCTAGGTTAACATTAGATCATTAGGATAATTTGTTTGTTAAAAATTGATTGCATTTAAAAAAAAAAAAAACAAGAAATAGAAAACAAAATCCTCTCTCCATCAGTCCTCGTATATGCAAGGTAGGAGATCTCAAAATCCTAACCTTCTAGGACCACTTGCTGAAATAGAAAGAATCCTACATCAAAGAAATCCACCACAAGATCTAATGGCTGATAATCAGGACCCACCAAAGCAAATGAAGGACTATTTCATTCCAAATCGATATCAACCTTCATCTTGTATTCATCTTCCTCAGAATCCAGCCAATCAATATGAAATCAAATCTAGCACCATTCAGATGCTCCCATCCTTTTATGGGAATACTAATGAAGATCCTTATAAACATCTGGATGAATTCCTAGAAATTTGTTCCACGGTGAAGATCCAGAATTTCACCGACCTTATTTCCCTTTTCATTAAAGGACAAGGCCAAATATTGGTTGGGAACTATAGGAAGGCCCATTAGGACATGGGAAGAGATGCATAAAGAATTTCTCAAGAAGTTCTATCCCATCGGACGGACTAATACCATGAGAAGGGCCATCACAAGTTTTACCCAAACTCCTGGAGAATTGATCCATGAATCTTGGGAAAGACTGAAAGAATTGCTTAGAAAATGCCCTCATCATGGGCTTTCAAAATGGCAAATTGTCCAAACATTCTATGAAGGATTGTCTGAACAGTTCAGGCAGATGGTGGATGCTTCATGTGCAGGGACATTTATGATGAAAAATGAAGATGAGACCTATGATCTGTTTGAGATGCTAAGTGAAAATTCCATCAATCATGCCTCATTATCATCTTATGAAAGGTTTGTTGGGCCATCTAAACGGACTGGAATATATGAACTTAAGGCCCATGGAGAGCCCGAATCTAGAATGGACATAAATCTGATTAATCAGAAATTGGATAAGGTAGACATCTTGGCCCAGAAACTAGACCAACTCCTGGCCTTAAACAAGCAAGAGCCTACTTACCCAACACAATCTAGTCCATATGAAGGCCCATCCTCTGCTAATCATGACATTTGTGCCTTATGCGCAAGTCCAACCCATCAAGTGAATGAATGGCCAACTGCGGCCCAACTTCCACCATTCATTCAAGAACAAGTTCAGGCTGCCCAGGGATTCTCCAGGCCCAATAATGATCCATTCTCAAATACTTACAATCCTGGCTGGAGAAATCACCCTAATTTCTCTTGGAAGAATCAGCAGGCCCCACTACCAATGTCCAATCCTCCCATGCATCAAGCCCAAAAGCCACAGAATTCATTCCAACAGCAATCTAATTTCTATGGAAATGTTCAGGCTAGGGATCTCAAGCCCAATTTTCTCAACCGGCCCAGTATCAATCAGGTCAACCGGTCCCTTATCAATCATTCCAATCTGGTCAACCGGCCCACTATCATTCATTCCAATCTGGACAGCCAACCCAATACCATCCTCCACCTACTTATCAACAACCTCCTCAGCCCAACTTTGATGACAAATTCACTCAACTCAAACAACTGATTTTGACCCAGCAACAATCCATTGCTAAGTTGGAAAGTCAAATGGACCAACTAGCTGAGGCTACGATGAGAAGAGAAGTGGGCCAACTTCCTAGTCAACCCATTGTCAATCCAAGGAATCAACCTCCGGATTTTCCACAGCAATCGGGCCTTTTACCTCAGCCTGGCCTAGTACCACAACCTAAAGGGCCGCAATTTGAGAATGCTAAAGCCATTTCAGCCCTTAGGAGTGGGAGAAGTTTAGAAAAACCACATGCAGATGGAGAGTTAGCCAAAGGTTCCACTGATGGGCCTCAGGAAATTGAAAGTGAGAGTGAAGATGAACCCATCATGGAGAAGTTGGAGGAGGATCTGAAAGGAAAAAGGAAGATAGATGAAGGCCCAAGTTCTTATAAACCTAGGGTGCAATTTCCTAATGCCTTGTTAGCTAAGCCCAATACCAGGAAGAAACTGGCCCAGAATGAGGAGTTGTTGGATTTGTTCAAACAAGTCCAAATTAATATTCCACTCCTCGATGCCATCAAGCATGTGCCAGCTTATGCTAAGTTTCTCAAAGAATTATGTACTCCACGAAGAGAATCTAGAATGGCACCCGAAAAGGTTCGGCTTTCCGAGGATGTTAGTGCAATTGTGATGAATCATTTACCCAAGAAGTTAAAGGATCCTGAAGCACCTCTAATTTCATGTGACTTAGCTGGAGTTACATTTGATAGAGCTTTATTGGATCTAGGTGCGAGTGTAAATCTATTGCCAACAGCCATTTATGAGAAATTTGATATTGGAGAATTAAAGCCCACATCCATCATCTTGCAGTTGGCTGATAGGTCTGTGAAAACTCCACGGGGATTAATTGAGGATGTTATTGTGAAGGTTCATGATTGTTATTTTCCCGTGGATTTTCTTATTCTGGATATGGCATTACCTGAGGAACTCATTCACACCCCGATCATCTTAGGTCGTCCATTCTTAGCCACTGCCAAAGTTAATATAAATTGTGAAACTGGCATAATGGACATTTCATTTGGGGGTCAAAAGGTCCAGATTAATGTCTTCAAAGCATCTCAATACCCATATCATGAAAAAGAATGCCATACTATTGATGTCTTGGATAATCTGGTTGAAAAAAATGAGATGTCTACATATGACCTTTTGGAGGAAGCCAACACTTTAAAGGACTCTCCTGGCCCATTAGCATCTTGGCCCAAGCTTGAACCTTTACTAGCCTTACAGTCTGAGCCCGCTTTGCCATCTTTAGAGGACCCTCCTGAGCTTGAACTCAAACCACTACATGAGTCTCTCAAGTATATCTTTTTGGGCCCGGACCAAACTCTCCCGGTCATCATTGCGGCAAATCTCACATCGCCGTAGGAGGCCCAATTAACCGAGGTCATCAAAGACCACAAGGGTGCCATTGGATGGTCGGTGGCAGATTTAAAGGGAATTAGCCCGTCCATTTGTATGCATCACATCTATATGGAAGAGAATTCTAAGCCCAGTCGGAAGATGCAAAGGCGGCTTAATCCCAATATGAAAGAAGTGGTGAAGAAGGAAGTTGTGAAATGGCTGGATGCGGGTATCATTTACCCCATATCAGACAGTAAATGGGTCAGCCCAACTCAAGTGGTACCCAAGAAATCTGGATTAACAGTTATCAAGAATGATCATGGAGAAGAGGTACCCACTAGGCTCACCACGGGATGGAGAGTGTGCATTGATTACCGAAAGCTGAATCTAATGACTAAGAAGGATCACTTTCCACTCCCATTCATGGATCAGATTTGGAAAAGTTATCGGGCCAGAAGTACTTTTGCTTCTTAGATGGGTACTCCGGGTACAATCAAGTGGCTATTTACCCGAAAGATTAAGAAAAGACCACCTTCACGTGCCCTTATGGCACGTTTGCTTTTAGGAGAATGCCATTTGGATTATGCAACGCACCAGCCACATTTCAACGGTGCATGATGGCTATATTCTCCAATATGATGGGAGAATTTTCCTCGAAGTTTTCATGGATGATTTCTCAATCTTCGGGGACTCTTTTGATAATTGCCTGGAAAATCTTAAACAGGTACTAGCAAGATGCATTGACACCAATCTGATACTTAGCTGGGAAAAGAGCCATTTTATGGTTCGGGAGGGCATTGTTCTAGGCCACATTGTGTCTGAAAGGGGGATAGAGGTAGATAAAGCTAAGATCGATCTCATATCCAATCTTCCTCCACCCACCTCGGTCAGACAGATCCGTTCATTCCTTGGCCATGCCGGTTTCTATCGCCGGTTTATCCACAATTTCTCTCAAATTGCCCGGCCTCTTACTCTTCTCTTAGCTAAGGACGTTCCTTTCCAAATGGATGAATCTTGCATCAAGGCATTCAATTCTCTGAAGGAATCTTTGACCAAGGCCCCGATTCTTCAATCTCCAGATTGGTCTTTACCCTTCGAAATCATGTGTGATGCCTCAGATTATGCTATCGGTGCGGTTTTGGGACAAAGAATCAACAAGTGTCCCGTGGTGATCTATTATGCAAGTCGCACCCTTGCAGATGCTCAAATGAATTATACCACCACAGAAAAGGAACTATTAGCAGTGGTTTTTGTCATAGAAAAATTCAGATCTTATCTTTTAGGGACAAAAGTCATAATCTATTCTGATCACTCAGCTCTAAAATACCTGTTGACCAAGAAGGATGCAAAGCCCAGACTTATTAGATGGATCTTACTCCTTCAGGAATTTGATTTAGAAATTCGGGATAAGAAGGGTTCTGAGAATGTGGTAGCTGACCACCTATCCCGAATTCCGATCTCTGAAAGTACACCAATCACTGATTCTTTTCCTGATGAACATCTACTGACCATTTCTCACACTGTTGCACCTTGGTATGCTCATAATGTCAATTACAAGGTGACTAATCAGCTTCCGGAAGGATGGACTAAAAATGAAAATGACAAATTCTTTTCTCAGGAAAAATATTATTTCTGGGAGGATCCTGAATTATTCAAATTTTGTCCTGATCAAATCATTAGGCGGTGTGTTCCTGAAGAAGAACAACAGAGTGTTCTCAACTTCTGTCATAATCTAGCTTGTGGGGGCCATTTCTCAGGAAAGAAAACTGCAGCCAAAGTCCTGCAAAGTGATTTTTACTGGCCCACACTTTTCAAAGATGCCCATGAATTTAGCAAAACGTGCCTCCGATGTCAGGCCGTAGGAAATATGGCGAAAAGGGATATGATGCCACTCAACCCAATCTTGGTGGTTGAAGTCTTTGATGTTTGGGGAATTGACTTTATGGGACTTTTTCCACCCTCTTTTGGACATACATATATTCTGGTAGCGGTGGATTATGTCTCAAAATGGATTGAAGTGGTAGCCACCCGAACCAATGATCATAAAGTGGTCATTAAATTCGTTCAGAAGAATATCTTTTCTCGGTTCGGGTGGCCTAAGGCTATTATAAGTGATGGGGGAACGCACTTCACAAATTATCAGTTTCGGGCTTTGCTTAAGAAATATGGGATTAATCACAAAGTAGCTACCCCTTATCATCCCCAAACCAGTGGCCAAGTGGAAGTTTCCAATAGAGAGATTAAGAATATTCTGCAAAAGTCCGTTAGGCCCGATAGAAAAGATTGGTCTGAAAGATTGGATGATGCTTTATGGGCCTATCGGACCGCTTACAAAACTCCTATTGGCATGTCTCCTTATCGCCTAGTTTTTGGAAAAGTGTGCCACCTTCCGGTGGAATTGGAATATAGGGCTTATTGGGCCATTAAACAAGTCAATCTGGACCTGACCCAAGCTGGTTCCCACCGAACCTTACAACTGAGTGAGTTAGAAGAGTTGCGCAATGAGGCCTATGAAAATTCAAAGATTTATAAAGTCAAAACTAAAGCTTTCCATGATAAACATATTGTGAGAAAATCCTTTCTTCCAAATCAGAAAGTTTGGCTATTTAATTCTAGGTTTCGCCTATTTCCTGGAAAACTGAAATCCATATGGGATGGACCATTCGTGGTCGTTAAAGCCTTCGATAATGGAGCCGTTAAAATTCTGAATCCCAAGAGTGGGAACACTTTCACTGTTAATGGTCAACGGTTGAAACTATTCATTGAAAATTTTCAAAATACATAATTTGAATCCATAGAACTGAGTGATCCACAATAACTGAACTGCCGTTTGGCTGAAGACGATAAACTTAGCGCTTGTTGGGAGGCACCCCAATATTTTACTTCAGTTTTTGTATTTCCTTTAGGTCCCTGAGCAGCAGCCGCTGTGGGTATGCCGCATCATCTTCATTACAGGTTGTTTCGCTCCATCACAATTCTCTTCTGCCTGACATGTTTTTCATATCTTTTATGCCATTGAGGACAATGTCAATCAAGTTGGGGGGTGGGACAATCAATTTGATATGCATTTATTGAAAATCTTTTGAAGAAAATTGATATCTTTTACGGAAAAATGGTCAAATTTTTTCAAAAACTTCTTTTCACGTCCTATGAAAATTGCATGAAAATCATGTTTCATTAAAGTAAATCTTAAACAAATCAGTTTTTTTTAGTTGTCACATTGGTTAAAGAACCTTCAAAGTTTAAATATCCCACTTCACAAAAATCCACGGCAGGATGATTTTTACACACACACATGGCAACTTAGAATAAATGAAAGATCTTAAAAATATAGAACTGCTGGAATTAACCTCAAGGATAAGACTACTTATTCTAATTTTTATTTTGAGTTGAACGAAAGGAATGTGTAGGATCCGTAATAGGGAACTGTCCCACTCAGCACTCTAAAAGAGGCGGTCATTTAAAATGGACAGCTGTAAACACTAAAGGCAATAGAAGGCGTTAAAAGAGCTAAAAGAAGGTAAGTGGCAAAAAGTACGCACCTCCCTTCAGGCAATTCAAAGAGAGTGGCAAAAAGTACGCACTCTCAAAAGTAAAAGTACAATAAAATGAAAAAAAAACGCCACGCTAAAAAGTCTATCGTACCAAAAATATGACCAAGTCGTGAAAAGTGCTGAGTTGGGACGGGAACTGAAAAACGGTCCTCACTGACTGATCGGGAAATCTTTTATTCTCTTCTCCTCCCTAGGTAGTCTTATCTAAAGGGTAGTAAAGGCAAGAATATACCAGAAAGGTCGGAAACGAGTTCTAAGTGTGTCAAATTTCATGCACAATCACCTGTCGTGAATCAAAATATTGTGGGATATGAAAACTTTTAGCTTAACCAATCGGCTACCACTTAAATTGATTGTGAAAGATACTACAAATGAAGCATGATAATTCATTGTTTGTCCTAACTTTTCATTATTTGCATTGCTAAGGGACTAGCAATGAGTAAGTTGGGGGATGTGATAAAGTGTTAAATTGATCATTTAAGGGCAATCATATGCATCATATTCATGTTTTTATCTGCAAAATAGTATGAAATGATAGATAATTGTGTACCAAGTCCAACGGTACAAATTTCGTCAAATTCTGACTTAAAAACATCGTCATTTCATGTGATTAAAGGAGTATAGCGCATTTGCGGTTTTTCGACAAAACCGAGACGAAATTAATAAATATGATGATATTTTTATGATAATGTGCTAATTTATATTTATTTTATGTGTACAGGACATACCGATGATGCAGTGCAACTGGTGGAGTTTCTGGAAATTTGGGGGAGGTCTAATGTTCGGATTTCAACTAAAGCAGGGTAAAAATACAATTTGATGTCCTAATATTGTTCGGATTCTTTCTTTCTATGGAGTTTCCCAAAATCCTTTATTTCCTTCTTTCTCTCCAATTTCCCAACCACATCCCTTCCTTTATTTTAAAAATCCTCTCTCTCTCTTTAGAAATTTGAATAATCTTTCTTCTCCAGTTTCTTCTTCCTCTCCAAATTCGAATCCTGTCTCTTCTCCAAGCCTCCCACGTTCCTTCTCCTCTTCCAATTTCTCCAATAAATTCTCCCTCTCTCTCCCAGATTCGTCCCCTGCTCTTCGAACCAACCTCCCGCAGCTTTTCTCTCTCTTTCTCCTCCGAATTCCTGCTCTCGAGTCCTTCTCCTTCTTTCTCTCTGAATCTCTCCCTTCTCAGTTTTTCTCTCCCTCTCTCGGTTTCTCTCTTTCTTTCCCACGCAATCTCCTCCTCTCTCTCGTTTGTTTTCATAACAGCTCTCCGTCCAGGTTCTCTCCCTTCTCAGTTTTTCTCTCCCTCTCTCGGGTTATTCCTTCCTCAGTTTCTTTCTTTCTCTTCCTCCTCCGTCTTTGCTCTCTCTCGATCTCTCCTCTCAGCCGGCAACTTCCTCCTACCCCCCACGCCTTCCAGCCTGCGGTGAAGCTGCAACCACCTCAACAGCAGCAAACCTCCACGTGCGGTGAAGCCTGTTTCACAGTCCACGCGCATCGCCGGCAAGCTTCAGCAGCCCCACCGTCTACGAACCAGCAGCTGCGGGGAATCACATTGCCCCTACTCGTCCAGCATCTCCTCTGGCACGTACCCGGTGAACCCCCAGCGCCGGTCTCCAGCACACCTGCATGCATCTGTTGAAGCCAGCCGCGCCATTCACGCCTCCAAGCTCCTCCACGTAGCTGCATTCACGGCAAGTTCCAGCGCATGCACGTGCAGCCATCGACGGCCTTCCCCACGCACATCCAGCAGCCAGCAGCTCCCACGCGGCAGCGAAGTAGCGAGCTCTCCACCAGTAGCCAGCTGCAAGCCTCCACGCGGTGAAGCAGAGCTTCCAGCAGCATCCCACGCCTGCCTCCACGCGCCAACCTGCAGCAGCTCCTCCAGCCGCCAACTTCCAGCAGAACCAGCACACGCCCGGTGAAGCTCTTCCTCCTGCCCAGCATGTATGCAGGCACGTCTAAGCCCACGCTGCAAGCTGTTTCTCCACGCACACCCGGCGGTGAAATCTCCATGCGCATGCCCGGCACCCGTTGAAGCCTTCATCAACCTATCCATGCGCCAGCTCCAATGCATGCAGGCACGTCTATGTCCACAGCAGCAAGCTCCACGTTTCTCTTCCACGCACCAGCAGGCCTTCCTCCTCTCCATCCACGTGCTGCCCATGCACGCTTGGTGAAGCTTCCTCCACGCACCAGTCAGCGGCTCCAGCATCCCTCCAACTGCACCAAGTAGTTGAAGCTGGTCTACTGCGCCATCCTTTCCCAGCTGCTTCTGCCAGCGTTCACGGCAGCCACCCACAAAGTCCCCTACAGATTGCTTTTATTTTATTCTTTCCCTTCCCCCATTAGTATAATAGTTGTTTATTTAATTAGGATTAGTTAGTTGTTATTTAATGTTTTGTTTATTTAGGATATTAAACCATTAAATGTTGTAAGTTGTTTCATGATTTTTAGTTAATTAATCATTTACACGTAGTTAAATTTCAATGTCTTTGTCATAAATTTTAGTTGTGCTTATTTTTTATATAGGTGTTTGTGTTTAATTCCTAAAAAAGAAAAGAAAAGAAAAAAAAAGATTTGTTTAATTTAGATAATTATAATATTAAGAAACATTAGTTAATTTAATTCGAGTTTAATTAAGTAATTAGTTTACTTAAATTAACTAAAGTCCAAAGTTTTCAAAATTAAAATTCTATCTCCCTGTGGATCGACTCGGACTCACCATTATTAATTTTCAAAATCTGATTTGTGAGCCGGATAAATTTAGATTGAACGTTTTCATGAGTGTTTAACGACACACAATTTCGAAACGATCAAGGCGCCTGGGTGTAGACAGCTCGTTGCGCCAAAAGACGATCATCAACGGTTAATCGTCAAAATAATTAATTAAGTAAAATGTCCATTCATATTCTTGCATGCATACCAGGTCGAATAGCTCCTTCTTGACCTACTCCAACTGGGCCTCCGCATCATGTAGGCGGGCCCGGAGGTCGATGATCACGGCATCTCGTGCATCCTGCATACCACACACACATACATTCATTCACAAATATAAGTTAAAGATAATGATAAAATGAAAGAAGTATAAAGCATACTTACATCGAGAGGACGGAGGAGTCGCAACTGATCGGCGTAGTGTGTCCAATATTGTTGGAGGTAGGCCGCGCTACTCTCTGCCCGTCACTCAACTCGGACACCCCGGCGGTGCCAGTCTTCATACTGCTCCAGGAATTTCGCTCGCCAATCGGTGGGGGGCTTGCTTCCCCCTCATGCTCCGTCCCACGCCCTCCGGGACCTCCTCATCGATCCACTCCTGGTGGAGGCCCAGGGTCCTCATAACTAGGCGGAGGCGGAGCGGCTCGATCTCGTTCAGGCAGTGGAGCCACATCTGCCGACCGAATCGTCTCCGGCCAGCCGTCACCCACGGTTGGCCCTCCTCGCCCATGCCCATGTATGGGCGCCAGATCACCTGCATACAAGTTAGATGCATTCATATAAATAACTTGCATTTAATGAATAAAATAAACAAAATTGAATAAATTAAAAGACTCACCAAGAGCTCCGGGTAGTCAAGGAACTGACGGCGGAGGGCCGTCAGTTGGTGGTGCTGGAGTGCTGTGTCCACAATTGGCTGTCAACGGCAGGCCAATGGGACGGCACCGGGTCGTACTATCCGCGCTCGGCCGAGCGGGAAGTAGTAGTAGCTCCAAACCTGCGTACATGAACATATAAGTTAGAGATCATTACATCATATCACATTGCATATCATAAACAAATAATAAGATGATTTAATACCTGGAGGAACGGTGAGAAGCCACTGATGGTAGTCTCACGGTCAGGCGTGACCGCGGACAAGTCTGCGAACAAGTGGGCCAGAAGGGCCGCACCCCATGCATACTCCCTTAGGCTATCTAAATCATCTAACAAATACAAGAACCTACAATGAATGTGGTTGCCCTTCGTACCGAAGAGCAACCGACCAAAGAAAGAGACTAAAAAGACCATATGCTGCCTATCTACTTCCTCCCCCCGACTCGGGTTACTACAGTACACAGAGGAGGATGACTCTGCTAATCTATCCTTAAACTCCTCCCGGGTCTCGTTTGACCGACGTCGGGGCTCATCTAATCCTAGGGCAGCCTCTACTTCTATCCTAGGGACCATCCTGGACTCCCTGCCTAGGCTAGACACCTCTATGCCTAGCAGGGCCTCTGCCAAACCCTGGTAGTTGGGGTAAGTCACCTCACTTACCGGCCGGCCATCTACCCTAAGGCTAGTGATACTGGCCACATCCTCTAAGGTGGGGATCATATGTCCCCACAGCATTAGGAAAGCTTGGCTTTCCGCATGCCACCGCTCCCGCAGCGCCTGCAGGAGGACCAGATCGAGCCAAAATGGCTCGATGTCCAAAACCTCGCGGAATCCCATCCGGCGCAGGCGCGCCTTCTGGAAATCCGGAAGTCCTCTATATGTACCTGTAACTAGGTCCTAACTGATCCTGGCTCTCATCGTCCCCTGCAAATTAAAATAAGGAATTCCATCAGTTAATGAACATAAGAGCAGATAAAATATTTCTGAATTGAATGGTGTCGAGTCACATGGACGTCATTGAAAGGCGTCCACATGTCCTAACGCAATTTAAGATTATTTTCTGTCCATTTAAAAATATGGAATTTAGCCTGAAAGGCGTCAGACCAGGGCGACGCCTTTTGAAAGGCGTCACCTGGTCTAGACGCACTTCAAGCCCAATTCCGAGTTCTTCCTAAGAACCCCTTTCTTCCCTCCTATTCTCACTCCATCCAATCAAACCATAGAAAACTTACCAGGTGGAGGTCGCCTTGTTAGTTTAGGTGGCCTACAAGCCAATCTGACTATGTAAATCTCGTTCGTTTATTAATATAATGGCATAATATTCATTATGTGTAAATCGCATTAATTCTCGTTTCATAATGAAGTCCGTGAATATGTGCTATAGTGATCAGATTATGATGAGATCATACTAATGAGACTGATCACTTAAACACACATATTCTTAATCGTTCCTAGTCGAAGGATATCCGAGAAGGACATCGGATATCCGGTTAGACTAGTACATATTACTCCTGCTCATATGATGAGGGTGACTGATCTCATAAGTCACTTGTGTGGAGACACTAAGGCGAATCTGTAGGTGCTCATTGGAGAATGAGTTCACTGAACTGATCCGACTAAATCGCTGGATGGTATTGTACCTCACTGTCAACCAGCTTGATTCTATTGTCGCAGTTGCGTGGATGGTCCTCGGACCTGAGACACCAAGGACACCTTGGCGGTGGACTTCTGTGCTTTGACCTTGGTTTACGAATCTTTAGCCATGGGATTCTAATACGCCAAGGATTGGGTACAGCGGAATACCGTCGAAGGGAATTGTGTGTCAATAAGGAATCATTCGCTCTCGGTACTTAGAGAGAGAATGCTCTAGGAAGGATGTGCGAAAGTCCCTGGCCAGGGCGGACGATAATATCGGGAAAGGAGTTTTCCGATATTCATCAGCGGCATCCAATCCAAGTGAGTCGACCGGTTAGGGTTTGACAGCTCGCCATACCTTGAGTTGACTCGAGAGCATTGTATGAATGAAGGATTAAATCCATGCGGTAACCGTCGACGGAATGGTTCCAAGAGTGGGTTACTTAACCCCAAATACCTTACGGGTTCACGCGGTGTTGCTTGGCACCCAACGTGATCGGAGGCCCGGTCGAATTCGATGTGCGACATCAATTTGATTGATTAATTGATTAATAAAGGGTTACTAATTAATTAATAAAGCCAGTGAGGAGTCACTGGGTTTGTTGGGCCATTAACTGGACTGGTACTTGGGCCTAGAGGGTCACACGCACATGATTCTCAAGGCGATGGATAAATAAGTGGGTTTTATATAAACCGGGGGTTTTTGTGAAAAACCGCGCGGTTAGTATAAAACATAGCGAACGGGCTGAGCAGGCCAAGCTGCTGCTAACCCTAGCCGCCTCTCCTCAGTTTCTGTCCTTCTCTGGCGTCCAGGCAGATCCAGATTTGCTCCGCTGCTTCTCCGAATCCCATTCGACGGGAAATCGTCCGCGCGCTGCGGCGATCATTGCGGCGACTGGCGGAGGCTTCGTGGGCTGCGAAGAACGACGAACTCGAGGATATCCGTCGCGGGGAGGATCGCGTGGACTTCGCTAGAGGCCGGGCGCTTGCGCGGCTTGCGGTGTCGCACCGACGGAACCAAACGGCTGCGGATTCGAATCCGCACACGGTGAGAACTTCGATAATCCGATTATCGTATTTTAGATTTCGAAACGGGAACGGATCGCTGTAAATATTTTGTTTTTCCGCTACGTGAGCGATCCGGAGAAACCGAGAAAACACAACAGTGGTATCAGAGCCAGGTTCCACTGTTTCTCGTCCCGTTTCGGTTTCCGAAATTGATTTTTCTTAAGTTATTCCATGCGTTTAATCCGATTAAAATGACGGAATAGTGTTCATAAGATGAACACAAATAATTTGATTATTTTTCTGTAATTTTTCGGATTTTATTTGGGGTTTTTCGGGGTTCTTCATGAGATGATGAACCGGGGTTTTTCGGCGACTTCGTACGGGCTTCCCAAGCGTTGGGATGGCCGGCCGAGACTCCGGATCCGTAGAGGATAGTCACCTCTATCCATCGGTCACCAAGATCGGCGTCGGAGTGCCCTTGGAGGTCCTGAAAAACGAGCCCAAACTCGGGTTTTTGAAACCTGAAAAACCAATTTTTGGGGGATTTTCAAAGGGGGTATTGCAGCTGGTTTTGGCCACCGCCGGCAGCCCTGCCGGCACCGGGCACGTTGCCGGCGCTGGGGGCACCGCCGGCCGGGGCCTGTGCCGCCGGGGGGCGGCCGCCGGCGCCGCCTGCCGCCGGCATGCTACAGTCCCTAGGGTTTCTGCATAATAAGGCTTATGTTGGAGAAGGCCGGCCGAGCCAGCCCACTTGGCTGATCCCGATGGACCGGGCCGGCCCCGGTTGAACCGGGGGCCAGGGGCTAGCTGAGCCAGGGACCCGAGCCCTGGCTCGAGCCCAGGGGCCTGGTTTGGCCCTGGCTCAGGCTTTTGGCCGAGCCCTGGCTCGGTTTAAAGGGCTGGGCCCTTTTCTTTAATACCCCCCCCCGCCATTAATCCCCATTTAAACCCTATTAAGCCCTTTTTGACCCAATTAATATTTGATTAGATTTTAAATTTATATTTCAAAATTATTTGAAAATTAAAATTTATTTTCTAATAATATTGGATTGGGTTATTAATGGGTTTTGGAATCATTATTAACAAATTGTTGTTAATGATTTGCATTAGTTATTAATTTAAAAGTTAAATTAATAATTAATTCTAATAGACTAATTTAAGTGTTAAATTAGTCATTATTAGTTAATTGAAATTAATTGTTAATTTAAATGTTAAATTGATAGTTAATTTTAATTGACTAATCTAAGGGTTTAATTGATAGTTATTAATAATTAGTGTTAATTATTAGTTTAAGCGTTAAATTAGTAATTAACATTTAATTAATTAATCTAATAGTTAGATTAGTAATTAATAACTTACTATAGTTGATTATTAATTTAAGTGTTAAATTAGTAATTAACTTTTATTGATTAATCTAAGAGTTAGATTAATTAATTATTAATTAGTTGGTGTTAATTGTTGGTTTAAGAGTTAAATTAATAATTAATATTAATTGGCTAATCTAAGTGTTAGATTAGTAGTTAATTAATAATTAGAGTTAATTAATAATTTAAGTGTTAAATTATTAATTAACTTAGTTGGATTAATCTAAGAGTTAGATTAGTTTTTAAATAGTCTAATTGTTAGATTATTAATGGGGTTTAATCTAAGTGTTAGATTATTAGAATTGTTCTAATTTGCATGGAATAATCTGGAATTATTAATTCGGAGTGTGTGCGCATGTGATGTGTGTTTATTGCTTTTAAATTTGATTTAATTGCATGTTAAGATAATAAATGAGTTTTTCGAAATTCAAATACCAATTTTGATTGGATCCCAGCTTTTTGAAAGCCAAAACTTATCTATTTTTGAAAACTCATTTGTTTTAGCCATGTGATGCGCTGAATCATGTGTGGGATGTTTAAAACACACCGTGGTCATGGATATGCACTTTATTTAATTGTTCATGTGATGAATGATGGATTGTATGGATCGTGGATGTATGTTTGATTATTAATTGTTAATAAATAGAGGTCTGTGCACCTCTCTCTCTCATACTCCGATGTATTTCTACCTCCCTCTCTCTCTTGTACTCGCCATAAGGCCTTCTTCAATTTACTTGTAAATTCTAGAATTTATTGTAATCTGATCGAGGCAACCGAGGAAGGAGCGAGGACGATCCACAGCTGCGACCAGGAAGGCGAAAAGATGGAGATCTCTTGCCTATGTGATTGCAGGGTATCTAATGTAAATGTTATAATTAGATTGTGTGTGCGTTTGACTGTTGGCTCCAGTCAAACCCACTGTGCTATCCATGACCACACTAATGACATGTATGAGATGCACTGTTTTATTTTTGATTATGAATCAAAGCAGGTTATAGTATTTAGTAAATATATATGATATATTTATATACTATCACCTAGGAGAGACCAAGATAAAAGTTATCCAAATACCCTCAGATAAACTCTAAGCCGTAACGTGAGTAGTTAAGAACTTACCGCGTGGTCCACCATCGTTATAGTCATAGGATTCGAATCACTTTAGGTAGGTTTGTTGTGCTATCCACAAGGCTTGCTTAATTGGGAGGAGAAACTGTGGCTATGGCATTAGATGCCTATAGATCGGGGTAGAGGAACCATGTAGCTTTGTTGTGCTATCCACAAGGGCTGCATGCAAATCTATGCTCGTCGCGTAACGATGGTTAGCTTAGACCAGAATTAGTGGTTTGTTGTGCTATCCACAAGGCCGTTAAATCTCTGGGGACCGAAGCTATGATCAGATATTGCAAGGAGTTGCAAGTCCCATGAGTTGGGTGTTTTCTGATTGTATTACAGTTTGTTGTGCTATCCACAAGGCTGTAGTGCAAGTCATTGAGATTCTGATCCCCACTAGGAGACTGTCGGTGTCTCCCGTTCTATATAACTGAGGGTTATACAGTCCGTCGAAAATTAGTGGGAGTTAAACTTGAACAAAAGACCATGTCTTGTTTTAAACTTTAATAATTGAACATCTGCTAAGTAGATTTTACTTATCTCCTGTAGGGAATTATGTCGTCGAATAACCCTCTCCGTGGCATACTTGATGCCCTTTTGAGTTACCTGATCTACTCGGATTGGTTTAGAAACCTGAAGAATGTTTTCAGATCTGAGCACAATAACTTTGTCCCTGGAGCTGATCCTCCTGCTGAATTGGCATTGGATGCCCCTGAAGCAGAGATGACAGCTAACGATAAAGGATCGAAGGACAAAGGTAAAAGAGTAGTGAAGGGTGACTGCTTCTACTATAAGCAGTATGGTCACTGGAAGAGGAACTGTAAGGAGTTCCTTAATGATAAAGCTCATGGAAGAGTGAAGCTGTTTGAAGCTTCAGATATCTATATGATAGATATCAACTTGTCAGTTAGAGATTCCACATCTTGGGTATTGGATACCGGATGTGCTTCTCATATCTGCCATGATGTGCAGATGCTGACAAGTAAGTGCAAGCTGAGACAAGGTGAGGTGGAAATGAGGCTAGGAAACGGCGCAAAAGTTGCGGCGATTGCTGTTGGGACAGCAAACCTCAGGCTTCCATCGGGAGACACCTTACCATTAGAAGATTGTTATTATGTTCCTAGCATAATAAAGAACATCATATCAATATCTTGTTTGGACAAGATAGGATATAGGTTGACTATTGAGAAAAGAAGTTGTTCGATTTATTATGGTAATAAATCAATAGCTTCAACATCTTTAGTCAACGGTCTATATCTATTAGATGTTTGTTATTACAATCTTCAGATTGATAATGCTCTTAAGAAGAGTAAGAATTGTGTGAACTAGGCCTACATGTGGCATTGTAGACTTGGGCACATTGGCGAAAGCAGGTTGCAAAAGTTGCACAAGCATGGTTACTTAACTGCATTCGATTATAAATCATTTGCAACATGCGAATCCTGCCTTATGGGAAAGCTGACGAAATCTCCATTTACTGGACATGGAGAACGTGCCAAGGACATTCTGGAACTAATACATTCGGATGTATGTGGTCCAATGTCCACCCAAGCCAAAGGTGGCTTTTCTTACTTCATCACGTTCACCAATGACTTCTCAAGATTTGGCTATTTGTACTTAATGAAGTACTAGTCGGAAGCATTTGAGAAGTTCAAGGAGTTCAAGAATGAGGTAGAAAAGCAATTAGGAAAGAGTATTAAAGCTCTTTGATCAGATCGAGGAGGAGAATACTTGAGTACTAACTTCACACAATTCTTAAAGGATAATGGTATCCTTTCTCAGCTGACCCCTCCATATACACCACAGATGAATGGTGTATCAGAAAGGAGGAATCGCACCTTATTGGACATGGTGCGATCTATGATGAGTTTTTCGGGATTACCAGTGTCCCTCTGGGGGTATGCTCTAGAGTTAGCAGCATACCTACTGAACAGAGTATCCAGCAAGTTTGTGGCCTCTACTCCATATGAGATATGGAAAGGCAGGAAACCAGAATTTAAACATGTTAAAGTCTGGGGTTGTCCTGCTCATGTAAAGAGGCATGATCCAGACAAGCTGGAATCACGAACTGATAAATGTAGGTTTGTGGGATATCCAAAGGAAACCTTTGGATACTATTTTTACCATCCTGATGAACAAAAGGTGTTTGTCGCCAGGAAAGCTGTCTTCCTGGAAGAGGAATACCTTCTCCAGGAGGACAGTGGGAGTTTAATAGTATTGGAAGAGGTTCCAGATCTACAAATAGCTACATTATCATCAGATGAGATATCAGTTCCTGAACCTGTTCAGGTACACACATATGAGCCTCGTAGATCTGGTAGAGTACCTAGACTACCCGAACGATATGTGGGACATATCGCTGAAGGTGAGTCTATGGTACAATATAATGAGGATGATGATCCTAAAACCTACCAGGAGGCCATAGAAGGCCCAGAATCCGGGAAATGGCGAGAAGCCATGAACTCAGAAATCCAGTCCATGTACACCAACCAAGTTTGGAACTTGGAAGACTTGCCCGAGGGTATTGTACCCATCGGATGCAAGTGGATCTTTAAGAGAAAGATCGGTGCTGATGGACGGATCGACACTTATAAGGCAAGGTTGGTGGCAAAGGGATATCGTCAAAGGCAAGGAATTGACTATGACGAGACTTTCTCACCAGTTGCCATGATAAAGTCGATCAGAGTTCTGCTCGCCATTGCTGCACATTTTGATTATGAAATCTGGCAGATGGATGTGAAGACTGCCTTCCTCAATGGTAACCTTGAGGAAGAGGTGTATATGATACAACCAGAAGGTTTCACATCCAAAGAATCTCCAGATAAAGTGTGCAAGCTTCAGAGGTCCATTTATGGACTGAAGCAGGCATCCCGGAGCTGGAACATAAAATTTGACGAGGCTGTCAAGTCTTATGACTTCATTAAGAATGAAGATGAGCCTTGTGTGTACAAGAAGACCAGTGGGAGTGCAGTCACTTTTCTAGTTCTTTACGTATATGACATACTACTCATTAGGAATGATGTAGCTATGATGTCATCAGTAAAGATCTGGCTGTCGAAAAACTTCTCCATAAAGGATTTGGGAGAAGCATCCTACGTATTGGGAATACGGATCTATAGAGATAGATCAAAGAGGATGCTTGGAATGACCCAATCTTTGTACATAGATACCATAGTCAAAAGGTTTGGCATGGAAAATTCCAAGAGAGGTCTCATACCGATGAGACATGGAATTATTCTCTCAAAGGAGCAGTCTCCTAAGACACCTGATGAGAGGACATTCATGGATAGAATACCCTATGCCTCTGCCATAGGATCTATCATGTATGCCATGCTATGTACACGGCCTGATGTTGCATTTGCTCTAAGTGTTACGAGCAGATTTCAGGCTGATCTAGGCAAAGAGCACTGGAAGGCAGTGAAATGTATCCTTAAGTACTTGAGAAGAACTAAGGATATGTTTCTTGTCTATGGAGGAGGTGACTTGAAACTACGAGGCTTTACTGACTCGAGTTTCCAGTCAGATCCAGATGATAGCAAGTCAACATCTGGATTCGTGTTTACATTGAACGGAGGGGCAGTTTCTGTCCTCAGTTTCGTGTTTACATTGATAGCAAGCCCCTCCTCAGTTTCTGTCCTTCTCTAGCGTCCAGGCAGATCCAGATCTGCTCCGCCGCTTCTCCGAATCCCGTTCGACGGGAAATCGTCCGCGCGCTGCGGCGATCATTGCGGCGACTAGCGGAGGCTTCGTGGGCTGCGAAGAACGACGGACTCGAGGATATCCGTCGCGGGGAGGATCGCGTGGACTTTGCTAGAGGCCGGGCGCTTGCGCGGCTTGTGGTGTCGCACCGACGGAACCAAACGGCTGCGGATTCGAATCCGCACACGGTGAGAACTTCGATAATCCGATTATCGTATTTTAGATTTCGAAACGGGAACGGATCGCTGTAAATATTTTGTTTTTCCGCTGCGTGAGCGATCTGGAGAAACCGAGAAAACACAATAGCCCTCCCCTTCTTCTTCCATGGCCACGGGCGCCGGAGGAGCCTCCTCCTCCTCCAAGAACGCCGCCACCTCGGCGAGTTCGGCCGGTACTTCTTCATGAGCTTCTTCCGCTGGAGACGCCGTTCGTCGCCTCTTTGCTAAGGCCTTGGTCTTACGGGATCCCTCGCCGCGTTCCATGGAGTTGAGAGAGAGAGAAGATCACCGGTGATCGCCGGAGGGAGCTCGGTGGAAGTAGGAGAGAGAAGGTAAAAAGAAAAGTGAGGAAGAAAGGGGGGCCTTCGCGGTTTTGTTAGAAGAAGCTTGAAAGGCGTCGTGGTACAGCGATGCATTTTAGGACGCATAAATTGAAGCGGCAAGGCCAGCTGTTTGAAATTGAGTAAAAGGCGTCCACACAGGGCGACGCGTTTCAGGTTACCGCTAATTCTGGTCAAAACCGTACAAGGCATGATGATGAACGGCGTCTACACATCAATATGCGTTTCAGGGGATTAATCACAGAATTGATTGCAGAGTTCTGGAAAAAGTAAGAGAGAGAGTTGAAAGGCGTCTAGGGTAGTGGACGCATTTTAAGCTTAATTCAGGATTTTGAGGATTAATGGCCATTTTTTGGAAAATGAATTATGTTTGAAAGGCGTCTTTCCGAGTGGACGCGTTTTGGATTTTGTAAACTCGAACTGTCATATTTTAAGGAAAAATCCAATCTTTGCTGAAGGAAAAATCATGGATACATTACAGGAGATCAAGGAAAGATTTCAAGACATAAAGGAATGATTCTTTATTCAATTCTTTATTACATCAGGAAAAAAGAAAAAAGGGAACATTCAAGGAAGAAATTCCCGAAGTGCTAGTATGTATTCAACTTTTAATCCTCTGTCTGTATTCTTTGAGGATTTTACACAATGACTAAAACCAATGTTCCACAAAGTAGAAATGAGTTATGTGGCTTCATAATCTTCATCGGATTCCAAAGCACGCCTTTTAATTGGAGATGTAAGGGAGAATTCGGGGAATTCATAATGAGGCAAGCTGAGCTGAGTAAGGCATCGGTAATGGTTGTACAACACAAGCTCAATAGCCCCGATAAATTTGAGGTCTGCACCGGATGCGCAGCATACTCTAATAGGCTTTCCAACAAGTGCAAGTGGGGAAGAGTCAAATCCATTGGACGACATGCATCTCAGATATTCTCTCCAGTCGGCTCGGGTCTTGAGCTTTGGTACTTTGTTGATCATCCTCTCGTTGAACTTCATGATGTTGGAGATGTGGTCGATCGGGCTATTCAAGTAGATTTGAGACGGTCTTGCTGACATCCTCGTGTGATATTCGAATTTGAAGTGTAGCTCGACCCACAAAGCAAAGAGAAGCATGCACCCGTAAGGAGGTCGATCCGTGGACGCCGCAGAGAGCCCACTGTAGAGGTAAGCCAGGATCGAAGATCGTACAGATCGCGCTGACTTGATCATCTTCGAGGATGTTGTCTTGCGTGGGAAAGAACAGAGCCCCGGCAAGGCACGTGACGAAAGCTTTCGTCACATCTTCAGCTTCATCCTCCCTCAGATCGTCGATCTCGTACAAGGTCCATTCAGCGAGCTTTGCAAGGTTGATCCCTCTGTTGGTAAGGCACCCTTTAGCCTCTGAGGGATCCTTCATGATTGACGTCAGCAGTTGTTGGCCGGTGATCCTTTCCCTCGTCAAAGCCATCTTATCCTTGATCTTTGGAAGACCCAACAGGAGCTCGGCCTCCTCTAGAAGGATAGTGCACTCGAACTGAGGGAAGAGAAAGGTGTGAGTCTGAGGATGCCACTGCTCAATCAAGGTACCCATGGCAGCCCAATCCACGTTTGGGCTCTTGTAGTGCTTAGCGTGGACCACCAAGCCTTGAAGATTCCACTTGGAGATGAAGGCTTGCATGGAAAGTTTGGGATTCTTGGCAAGCTTGCGAATCCAAGGGAGGAAGGTGAATCTCCTTGGACCGGGAAACATGGGGTATGCCTAGAAAGGTAGAAGAAAGATCAATTTGGAAAGAACATGGAGAACATGGGGAAAAAGAAGAGATTGAAGAAGAAAGATTGAAGGGAAGATAATTCTTACTTGGAGGTTGGGATCCCTTCCAATTAGATGATTCTCCACGTCGGAGAGCTTCTCCAGCGACCTCCTCATCTTTTTGTTTGAAGAACTCATCTTATTTTCGAGTTTCTTCCTTCTTGAAGCTTCGAAGCCTTGAAAACCTTGGAAATCCCTTGAATCTTGAAGAAAAACTCAACCTTGGATCTCTAGATTGTGATAGGATTGCTTGGAAACAAGTTAATGATGTTTATATAGAAGCAATTGCGATCTTAGGAAGACTTTTCCGGATTGGAAAAGGGATAGGCATGGGAAGAGTTGGAATTCGAGTAGAGAACAGCCAAAACTTGTTTCTACGACTTAAAAAGCGTCGTGGAATAGGGACGCATTTTAGATGGGTAAAGCGCGTCGGCGCGACACGACGCGTTTTAAGCTTTCTGTCATTTACCCGAAATTCCATATTTTGATGCTTGTTTGAAGCTGTTGATGAGTTTTTTGAATGCAGACAATTCAGGAAAAATCCCAAATGAAGCTGAAAATCTCAAGAAGATCCCACTGTAGGAGTTTATGAGTCCCGACCGTGGCTAAAAAGACGGTTATCTCTATCCCTTGTATTCTTTCATGTAATTAATTTGCATCATCATTACTATATGTTTAATATTTATTAGAGTACATCAAGGATCTTGTGGTTTTGATGAAACTGGAATTTGAGTTCCCCTACAACAAAAACAGTGATAATTCCAAAGAATTCTTAATCACACGGATAGGCCGTTGGATTGTTAATTAGTGGAGACGATGGTTCCACTTTTGTAAAACAGTGCGTGGATAAACGAGCTTCGGCTTAGCACTAAATTACAAGAATTGGTATCTTGACTCATTAATGACGATTTAACAATATTATCCTTGATTAATTTATATTTTATTTCACTTTATATTTTTCTTTTAGCCCAGCATGCATCATGTAGGATTTTGAAATCACTGTGATAAGAATTAATTATTGATTAAGTTTCGGACCATTAATCAAATAATTCAAACATGATATGAAATATTCCATTATGAATTGAGTAACTTGATTATCTTTGAGGTTCGCTTGAAGATATCCTTGGAATTCTATCATTCTTAAACTCTTTATCCAATATTTCTTGTTTTCCTTTAAGATCCATCGTGGCTGCAGCACGTCCACATTGGCTGGCAAACGCTCCCCATGATGAAACCTGCAGTGTCTATGACCTGAGGTACTTCTCACTCCATAGAGGTTGATCGACCTTATTTTATTTCCTTGTTCACCTCATCCAGACAGGATTAATTCCATTGATCTCCTTGAGCTATCATCATTGATGATTTTGAGAAAAATTCTAATCATATGATGTTAAGAACGTGTCTCATTACACCTTGGCATCACCTTTTCAGTATATTCCATTTCATTTCACTTCCTTGCAAAGACGATGCCAAGGTGAGGCAGCTGTAGACACGCTAATTTTGACATCATTTTGAGTAAATTTCATATTATATAATAATGCCTCAGAATGGTCTGATATTTAATCATCAGTTAATTTTTATTGATCTTTTTGAATTAATTATCTAAATAGTGTCGGGTCAAACAAACATGATTTAAGTTAATCAATTAAATTGATTTTAACTCAAATTTCAGTTAAAATATGAATAAGTCTAAAAGACGTCGACCTTTGTAGACGCAATTTAGAGTTTATTCCTATTTTGATGTTTAAATTTGAATTTTAATTAATTGATTAATTAGCTAAAAGACGTCTTCCAGGCATAATGCTATTTAGGTTTCCTAAGTTGTTTCTACCTCTTTTCCGGATGTTTATCCTTATCTTGATTAGTCTAAAAGGCGTCTCCCACAGGCGACTCATTTTAGATAATTACAGATAAAGATGAATTATTTCCGGATGTTTATCCTTATCTTAATTAGTTAAAAGGCGTCTTCCGTGGGCGACGCGTTTTAGACAATTACATATAATGATAAATTAATCTGTATTTATCTGTTTGTTAAGCTGGATAAACTTCAAAAATTTCTTCATGTAAATCCGCGAATGCAAAGAAGTCTATAAATACTCGGCCTCTTGGACAAGTGACAGTTAGTGATGTTGAGTGATAATTAGTAATTATTTTGGTAGTGATTGGAGCAAAGAAGTTTGACGACGTCCGAACGCTGAAGGAGCGAAGTGCTGCTACCATCACCATTCTTCGTCCATCCAGGATCCTCTCAAGACCAAGGCTTCCAGGGACCATCCAGCTTAACTTCCCATTTATTTTTCTTCTCACATTTTCATCATATTAGTCTCATATCTTCATCACATCACTCCATGCAACACACACACACATTAGCATTGTTTTCCGAACCTATTTGCTAAAGGGGTTTAAAAGACCACTCAGCATTTAGTTGCATGTTTAAAATCTCTTCTGGAATGGATACTACTTCTTCCTAAGTTCTCATCATTGTTCTTTATTTCTTTTTATTTCCTGCAAGGTACAAAGGAGAGTCAAGGGGAGGGAATCAACAGCGAACAACAAGGAATTTGGATGATCCTCAAAGCTCAATAATCAAAGAAAGAACAAAGATAGAAAGGACTTTCTTTCTTCAGCCGGCTGAAGGAGGGGAACCAAGAGCTCAACATCTCCCACATCTAAACAGGTAGGCGATCAAATTTTCTTTTGGAACTTTTTAGTTAAAAGTTTCTGACGATCACATCACCTAGTTTCTTTTTAATAAGTTTATTTTTCACTTAAACAACATAATTTTCATGATAATCACACACTCAATTTAAGCACTCACAGCGTGGTGCCCGCGCCCTATGCAGGCGAGGCGTTCACGCCCCTGTGCGGGGGGGGGGCACCCACGCCCGTGCACGGAGTCGCTATGGCAACCGCGCCCAGCACAGGGGGGGCGGCCACGCCCGCGACTGCATACAGGGCAGGCATGGCGCCCGCACCCCTGCGCGGAGGGATGTTCACGCCGACTTCCATGCATTGGCCGGACGTGACGTCATGCTTTCCGAATATGGGGTGACCCATCCGTGGCCTCTGTGCATGTAACGACCCGCCACCCTATAATCGGGGATCCGATTACTAAATGGGTACCGAATCATTAATTTGGGACCAAACCAGGATCTAGTGAGTCTGGGAAATAAATAATAAACTAAGCTAAACATTCACATCGCATTGAATTGAAATAAAAGTGCAGGAATTAAAATTATTACAATGCGACTCGATACAGCAAATAATTACATTCTCCAACAGAAGGAAATAATTAAACATACAGGCCAAAGATAAATAACAACTACATCGGGGCATACCCCGGAACAACCGCTGAAGGCACACCACACCTGGCCGCACACGCCGCTCTAAGTCTGCTGGGAGTCCTCACCTGAAAACCGCAGGGGTGAGTCTCAAGACAAGACTCAGTAGGGATCCTTCGATCCCCACTGCCCACGCACACACCCACAAGTGTAAAGTACAGCTAACAGTAAAGTAACAAGTGTAGTGGCAGGTACGATATCTAATTCTCTACGTGAGAACACATGCGGTCGAAATATAATAATCATGCACATTCTAAGCTAACCGTTAGAAAACCCACAACTGCCGTCTCGATAGAACTCGCCGACCGTACAAACAACGGTGGGAAAAACCTCGACCCGCTGAGACCAAGGAGTAGCCCCTCGGATAGCACGCTCGCTACTCCGGCCCAACCGGCTCAGGTGACTACCCCTTCCCTCAGCATGAGTGACTCTCCGAATGTACCACTCCGACACCGGTACTAGCTGACCCCGGGGTTCACCAGGTGACCCTCTCTCACTAGGCGTCACCCCGCCCACGCCCCCACCGGCGCTGTGCTCACGCCCCCACCAGCACAGGGTGATAAATCGCTACAATGTCACTCCAGGTCCACAGTAACACAAAATCACCAAAACTCAGCACTGTACGATCCGGTCACGTGAAAAGTCCTCGATCGTATAACACACATGTGACACCATCCGGTCATGAAGAATCCATCTCCACCGGGCACACTAAAACATGCACTAACCATCGTCTAACAGTATGAACACATTTTACTGGCATGAATTAGTGGGGTTCTGTCTTGAATCGCGTCGCCCAAGGCCGACGCCATTCAAGCTCCGTGTACAGGTTTACATAAATCAGTCCTCAGAATCAGGCCCTTTAAAACGCGTCGACACCAGTGGTCGCCGTTTCAAAAAGCGTCGACATCCTCAGACGCCATTCAGCACAAAAAAACTAGGATTTTCCGAAATCTTTAAACAGGGGATTTCTGCCTTAAAAGGCGTCATGGCTACCCGACGCTATTCAAAACGCGTCGACCACCCATGACGTCTTTTAGTCCCAGAATCCCAAAACTGGCAGACTCTCAGTCAGGCGATTCCTGTCTAAAAGGCGTCGTGATGGCCCGACGCCCTTTGAAAAGGCGTCGTCCATGCACGACGTCTTTCAACCCCAGGAACCAGAGTTGCCATGAGCCCGAGGGCTCCCCTTTTCAACCCAAACAGCCCCAAAATAACCAAAAACGGAGGAGAAAGAGGGGCACACAATCCATAGGAAATCTCAATCATAGCAAATCCCCCATATCATCAAAAGAACTCCTAAACATGCTCATTCTACCCCCCAAAACCAAGGATCCACAACATGCATAAACGGGGGAAAACATGGTTTAAACACAAAGTCGTGGGAACCGTCACCCTACCGAACACTCGAACGCCTCCGAGCTTCAAGCCGTCCGCCTGTCTCGCCCCACGCCGCCGCCGATACCGCCGAGGTCGTCCTAGCCCCACCGTGACGTCGGCCGCCGTCCGGAGAGTAGAACGCCGCAGTGGAAGTGGAGGTGGTAGGGGTAGGAGCCAGGTAGAGGATGGAGTGGAGGGAGGGACGAAATGGTGTGAGGAAAAGAGGGAGGAGGAGGGGGGTCGCCGCCGGTCGCCGGAGGAGAAGGAGAGAAGGAGAGTAGGAGAAAATGAGGGAAAGAAGGAGGGCTCGCGGGGTTAACCAGAAACTGGCTAAAACGCGTCGACATGCACGGACGCCTATCAGGTGACATGACGGCCGCTCTGACAAGATTCTGAAACGCGTCGTCCTACACAGACGCCATTCAGACAACTTGTCAGGGCCGTACTTTGACACACCCAGAGTCGCAGTCTGAAAGGCGTCGACCCACACGGACGCCGTTCAGACGACCTGACAGGGCCGTACTCTCGCGGCCCAAGGTCAGACCACGTGGCACCCACGTGGCAGAACCTGAAACGCGTCTGCCACGGTGGACGCCGTTTAAAACGCGTCTCGAGGTCCTGACGCGATTCGACTCAGAACCTCCGCCCCTCACAAGGGCTAGAACAACGGGGGTCCGACCCGAAAACCGGATCCGAAAGTCTCGATCCTTACATTCTCCCCCCCTTAAAAGAAATTTCGCCCTCGAAATTGATTCCTAGGAGTATCAAGGTCACAACGGGGATACAAGTTCACGGGAATACTTACGAAAAGAGGTAAGGAAATTGCTCCCGCATCTCATCCTCTCGCTCCCAGGTTGCCTCACCTCCGGAGCGGTACTGCCAAATCACCTTGACCAACGGCACGACCTTGTTCCGCAAGACCTGATCTCTGCGATCCTCAATACGAACCGGATACTCTGGGAATGACAAATCCTCAGCGACCTCCAACTCTGAAAAATCCAACACATGGGAGGGATCCTGAACATACTTCCTCAACAGGGACACATGGAACACATCGTGCACTCCTGCAAGACTGGGCGGCAAGGCCAGCTGATACGCCGTTTCCCCAATTCGAGCAAGAATGGGAAAAGGTCCAATATATCGCGGACTCAGCTTGCCTCGCTTCCCGAATCTCATCACACCCTTGGAGGGTGAGACTCGGAGAAACATGTGGTCCCCAACCTCAAATTCAAGTGGTCTCCGTCGGATGTCAGCATAACTCTTCTGTCTGTTCTGAGCTGCGGTCAACCTCTGCCGAACCGTCCTGGCAATCTCAGCACACTGCTGCACTAACTCAGGTCCTGCTATCTGCCTCTCACCGATCTCGGACCAACACACCGGAGATCGACACGGCCGCCCATACAAAGCCTCATAAGGCGCCATGCCGATGCTAGAATGATAGCTGTTGTTGTAGGAAAACTCCACGGTGGACAAGTGTTGTTCCCACGAACCTCCCCAGTCTAGGCAACACGCCCTGAGCATATCCTCCAAGGTCTGAATAGTCCTCTCCGACTGCCCGTCAGTCTCTGGATGGTAGGCCGAGCTGAAAGCCAACTGAGTGCCCAGCGCCTGCTGAAAGCTCTTCCAGAATCTGGAAGTAAACCTCGGATCTCGATCCGATACAATGGACAAGGGTACCCCGTGCAGAGAGATAATCCGGTCCACAAACAACTTAGCCAGCTTGCCGACCGACCAGTCCTTCCTAATGGCTAGGAAGTGTGCCGACTTGGTCAGCCGATCAACGATAACCCAGATAGCGTCTCTCCTGCTAGGGGATGCAGGCAATCCCATCACAAAGTCCATCGTCACATGCTCCCATTTCCACTCAGGAATCGGCAAGGGTTGCAGCAACCCTCCTGGTCTCTGATGCTCGGCTTTAACCTGTTGGCATGTCATACATCTAGCCACATACTCAGCCACATCTCTTTTCATACCGGGCCACCAGAAGTGCTTCCTCAAACAGTGATACATCTTTGTTGTCCCGGGATGCACTGCATACCTCGAACGGTGCGTCTCATCAAGAACACATCTGCGCACGTCTTCCTCAGTCGGGACATAGAGTCTGCCTCTGAATCTGACGGTACCATCATCCGACAACTCAACCTCAGACCTCTGGAGAATTTGTGGTAACTCAGCATCTGCCCTCTGAGCCTCAATCACAGCATGGTACACAGCCGGTCTCACAGTCAAGCTGACAAGTACTGCTCTATCCTCTTCACGTGGAACCCTAAAGGAGGATTCCACCACCTGCTCAAATAATTTCCACTCCCGAATCATGAGGTATGACATGACCGTCTTCCGACTCAAGGCGTCTGCCACTACATTCGCCTTGCCCGGATGATAAGAAAGGTCAAAGTCATAATCCTTAATAAACTCCATCCACCTGCGCTGCCTCAGATTCAGGTCTCTTTGAGTGAACACATATCTCAAGCTCTTGTGATCTGTAAAAACCTGAAATTTTTCTCCGTATAAGTAATGCCTCCAGATCTTCAGTGCAAACACCACAGCTGCAAGCTCCAAATCGTGAGTAGGATAGTTCTCTTCATGCCTCTTCAGCTGCCGAGAAGCATAAGTAACTACCCTGCCATGCTGCATAAGGACTGCTCCCAAACCTCGACGGGACGCATCTGAGTAAACCACAAATCCACCTGACCCAGATGGAAGCACCAGTACTGGGGCTGACGTGAGACGAGTTTTTAGCTCAATAAAACTCTGCTCACAATCTTCAGTCCACACAAAACGAACTCCCTTTCGAGTCAACCTCGACAAGGGGGCCGCTATCGAAGAAAATCCCTGAACAAACCGCTTGTAATATCCGGCAAGCCCCAGAAAACTCCTGATCTCAGTCACTGAAGTCGGCCTGCTCCAGTCCATCACTGCCTCTATCTTAGCTGGATCCACTGCGATGCCTTCACCAGAAATAACGTGCCCAAGGAAGTGCACCTCGTTCAGCCAAAATTCACATTTGCTGAACTTGGCATAAAGTTGGTGCTCTCTCAGGACCTGCAACACTGCCCGAAGATGAGCAGCGTGCTCTTCCTCAGAAGAAGAATAGATCAGAATATCATCAACAAACACAACCACAAACTGGTCCAGGTAGGTCCTGAAGACTCGGTTCATCAGATCCATAAAGGCCGCCGGAGCATTGGTTAAGTCGAAGGGCATAACCAAAAACTCGTAATGCCCATACCGAGTCCTGAAGGCCGTCTTGCTAACGTCCACATCCCTGATTCTCATCTGATAATACCCAGATCTCAGATCGATCTTGGAAAACACCCTCGCTGTCTGCAACTGATCCATCAAATCGTCGATCCTAGGAAGCGGGTACTTATTCTTTATTGTTACTTGGTTCAGCTGCCTATAATCGATGCACAATCTCAAGGAACCATCCTTCTTCCTGACAAATAGAACTGGAGCACCCCACGGAGATGTACTGGGACGAATAAAACCCTTATCCAGCAACTCCTGCAACTGCGCCTTTAACTCAGCGAGTTCGGCTGGCGCCATCCGATACGGGGCCTTAGACAAGGGCGCCGTACCTGGTGCAAGCTCGATGGTAAACTCTACCTCTCGTTGAGGAGGAAGGCCAGGCAGCTCCTCAGGAAAAACATCTACGAACTCACAAACAACCGGCACCTCCCAAGGACTGGGACTAGCACGAACATCAGAAACAACAACAGATAAGAAAGCCTCGCAGCCACCAGCAAGCAACCTCCGTGCCTTAAAGGCAGAAATGAGAATACCTCGAGAAGAAAGCCTAATACCTTGGAAGAAGAAGGTCGGGATGTCCGGAATAGAGAAGCGCACCCTCTTCCTGTGGCAGTCCACCTCCGCATAAAAGGCTTCCAACCAATCCATACCCAGGATGATATCGAAATCACGAATAGCAAGTACGACCAACTGGGCAGGTAGCACATGACCCTCAATGGTCAAGGGAACATTCCTCAAACAATTATAAGATATCATGAAGTCTCCAGAAGGAACCTCAACCATCAGACCATCAGACAACTCATCAACGGGTGCAGAAAGAATGTCTAGGAACTGCTCGGAAATAAAAGAATGCGAAGCACCTGAATCGATCAACACATGCGCAGAGTTCCCAAGGACAGAGAGTGTACGTTCCACCAAGTTGGACGCGCGAGCCTCCCTCCTGGTGATACCCAGCACTCTCCCCTGAGTCCTCGGCTTCTTCTGATCGCCATGACCCTGCCCCTGACTATGCCCCTGCGGGCACTGCCTCGCCAGATGGCCCTGTTGGCCGCAAGTAAAACACCGCCTAGGAAGAGTGGGACACTGAGTCCCGCCATGAGCACCACCACATTGCTGACAAACAGCCGGAAGCCTCTGAGCTGGCTCCTGCTGTGCACTGGACACAGTCTGACTCTGCTGACCCTGCCTGGGCCTGCTGCTGCCGCTGCTGCCACTACTGCTGCTACCACCCCTGAAGAATCTCCTGAATCGGGAGCCGAGAGAAGACGATCCCGAACCGACTGAAGGAGCCGGTGCCGCTGCCTTACCCCTGCCTCGTGCTGGCCCCTGAACAGTCTGCCCTCTCTCCCGGGCCGATTGGATCTGCTGAGCCTCTACAGCTGCTGCACGCCTAACTGCTGACGCCAAGTCTGTACAACAATGGGACGCCACGAAGTTCCTCAAACTGAGCCTAAGCCCATCCACAAACCTCTCCGTGCGACGCACCTCGTCCCCAGATATAAAAGGCACGAACCGTCCCAGCGAAACAAACTTCGCCTCGTACTCAAGTACCGTCATACTCCCCTGCGTCAGGTCCATAAACTCCCTCTCCTTGGCTCGCTGGACATGTCTAGGGAAATATTGTGCATTGAACTCCTTGACAAATGTCTCCCAAGAAATTTCCCTAAGACTCCTGTCCCCATAAGATAAACTCTTCAGCGTGGTCCACCAGTCATAGGCGCTATCCTTCAGCATGAAGGTAGCCAGCGGGGTCCTCTCTACTGCTGCACAGTCCATAGTATCAAAAGTCTTCTCAATCTCTCTAAGCCAATGAATGGCCTCGTCAGGGTCGGGACGACCGGTGAAGTGAGGTGGCCTCAGCTTCAAGAACCTCTCGAGTGTAGCTGTGGTCCCTCCCCGAGTACTAGAACCGTCGCTAGGATCTCGAGTCTGATATCGAGCCATAGTATCCATCATGGCCTCCATAAACTGCTCAACACTCGGCCTCCCTGCCTCAGACCCGCTGGGGACATCTCCCCGCTCTCGAATAACTGGCATCCTCTTCCTGGGAGCCATCTACTCGCCTACAATTACAAAATCAAAAGTTCTAATTAGAGTCCTAAAACCTATGCTACCGCCGTGCCTGTACGGGATAATGTATTTATTTGCCGAATTCCCAACATTTAACCTAGTTATTTATTTATTTGCCAGACCGTATGCTCTGATACCAACTGTAACGACCCGCCACCCTATAATCGGGGATCCGATTACTAAATGGGTACCGAATCATTAATTTGGGACCAAACCAGGATCTAGTGAGTCTGGGAAATAAATAATAAACTAAGCTAAACATTCACATCGCATTGAATTGAAATAAAAGTGCAGGAATTAAAATTATTACAATGCGACTCGATACAGCAAATAATTACATTCTCCAACAGAAGGAAATAATTAAACATACAGGCCAAAGATAAATAACAACTACATCGGGGCATACCGCGGAACAACCGCTGAAGGCACACCACACCCGGCCGCACACGCCGCTCTAAGTCTGCTGGGAGTCCTCACCTGAAAACCGCAGGGGTGAGTCTCAAGACAAGACTCAGTAGGGATCCTTCGATCCCCACTGCCCACGCACACACCCACAAGTGTAAAGTACAGCTAACAGTAAAGTAACAAGTGTAGTGGCAGGTACGATATCTAATTCTCTACGTGAGAACACATGCGGTCGAAATATAATAATCATGCACATTCTAAGCCAACCGTTAGAAAACCCACAACTGCCGTCTCGATAGAACTCGCCGACCGTACAAACAACGGTGGGAAAAACCTCGACCCGATGAGACCAAGGAGTAGCCCCTCGGATAGCACGCTCGCTACTCCGGCCCAACCGGCTCAGGTGACTACCCCTTCCCTCAGCATGAGTGACTCTCCGAATGTACCACTCCGACACCGGTACTAGCTGACCCCGGGGTTCACCAGGTGACCCTCTCTCACTAGGCGTCACCCCGCCCACGCCCCCACCGGCGCTGTGCTCACGCCCCCACCAGCACAGGGTGATAAATCGCTACAATGTCACTCCAGGTCCACAGTAACACAAAATCACCAAAACTCAGCACTGTACGATCCGGTCACGTGAAAAGTCCTCGATCGTATAACACACATGTGACACCATCCGGTCATGAAGAATCCATCTCCACCGGGCACACTAAAACATGCACTAACCATCGTCTAACAGTATGAACACATTTTACTGGCATGAATTAGTGGGGTTCTGTCTTGAATCGCGTCGCCCAAGGCCGACGCCATTCAAGCTCCGTGTACAGGTTTACATAAATCAGTCCTCAGAATCAGGCCCTTTAAAACGCGTCGACACCAGTGGTCGCCGTTTCAAAAAGCGTCGACATCCTCAGACGCCATTCAGCACAAAAAAACCAGGATTTTCCGAAATCTTTAAACAGGGGATTTCTGCCTTAAAAGGCGTCATGGCTACCCGACGCTATTCAAAACGCGTCGACCACCCATGACGTCTTTTAGTCCCAGAATCCCAAAACTGGCAGACTCTCAGTCAGGCGATTCCTGTCTAAAAGGCGTCGTGATGGCCCGACGCCCTTTGAAAAGGCGTCGTCCATGCACGACGTCTTTCAACCCCAGGAACCAGAGTTGCCATGAGCCCGAGGGCTCCCCTTTTCAACCCAAACAGCCCCAAAATACCCAAAAACGGAGGAGAAAGAGGGGCACACAATCCATAGGAAATCTCAATCATAGCAAATCCCCCATATCATCAAAAGAACTCCTAAACATGCTCATTCTACCCCCCAAAACCAAGGATCCACAACATGCATAAACGGGGGAAAACATGGTTTAAACACAAAGTCGTGGGAACCGTCACCCTACCGAACACTCGAACGCCTCCGAGCTTCAAGCCGTCCGCCTGTCTCGCCCCACGCCGCCGCCGGTACCGCCGAGGTCGTCCTAGCCCCACCGTGACGTCGGCCGCCGTCCGGAGAGTAGAACGCCGCAGTGGAAGTGGAGGTGGTAGGGGTAGGAGCCAGGTAGAGGATGGAGTGGAGGGAGGGACGAAATGGTGTGAGGAAAAGAGGGAGGAGGAGGGGGGTCGCCGCCGGTCGCCGGAGGAGAAGGAGAGAAGGAGAGTAGGAGAAAATGAGGGAAAGAAGGAGGGCTCGCGGGGTTAACCAGAAACTGGCTAAAACGCGTCGACATGCACGGACGCCTATCAGGTGACATGACGGCCGCTCTGACAAGATTCTGAAACGCGTCGTCCTACACAGACGCCATTCAGACAACTTGTCAGGGCCGTACTCTGACACACCCAGAGTTGCAGTCTGAAAGGCGTCGACCCACACGGACGCCGTTCAGACGACCTGACAGGGCCGTACTCTCGCGGCCCAAGGTCAGTCCACGTGGCACCCACGTGGCAGAACCTGAAACGCGTCTGCCACGGTGGACGCCGTTTAAAACGCGTCTCGAGGTCCTGACGCGATTCGACTCAGAACCTCCGCCCCTCACAAGGGCTAGAACAACGGGGGTCCGACCCGAAAATCGGATCCGAAAGTCTCGATCCTTACAGTGCAGGTCGGACGTGCCGACCGCAACCCATGCGCGTCACCATGGCGGACTTTATGGTGCAACATGACCTCGTCGTGGTCGTACCATTCTACGTAGAAGATTGGGTCGTCGGGCTCCGCGATTTATCCTTCGTATGGATCCGTATCAGATTCTCCGTATGATAATGAACGAAGATGTTGAGTTCGAAATTAGAGAATTTTAGTTTAATTTATTTTTGTTTTAAATAGTGTTTTTGATGTAATAGTTAATTAGAATTTGGTTGATTAACTTCTTTATTTAATTCAATGTAAGTTGATTAGCATGGTTCAAATTTTATTAATGAATGTTAAGTCTTCATTTGTTGTTTAGTAATGATTGTCATGTTGCGCAAAATGAAATAATTCAATTAGTCGCGCAAATAATTTAATTTAGTCATTTAGTTTGACTTTAAAATTAATGCGTGAAAAATGATTTAATTGCTTGCGCATGTGAAGAAAAATTTGTCCATGAAATAATCAAATTAAGTAAATGATTATTTTGATAAATGCATATTTAAAAGGTTGTTAATTTATTGTGCATATCGGATTTGCGGCATATAACGAATATAGACTTATAATATGCATAATGTTTAAATTAGTCAATTGCATGATTAATTAAAAACATGCAAATGTGATTAATTTAAATCAGAATTAGTTAATTAAATGATTTAGTACGTGCATGATTATCGAATCATTTAAATATTGTGCATATTAGAGTTGCGTCGATTAATTTATTATTTAAATGACTGTTCACAAATATGCACGTCATGAATTGATCGATTTACATGCCACTTAACTATCATTCCATTTAATATGATCATGTTGAAATTGAGAATTAAATATTTACATGATCACGTATTTATTTGTATAATGTTCATGATAGCTGAAACATGATTAAGCTATTTTTTTTATTGAAATATTATGGACTTAGCTAATTGCTGTTGATTTAATTATGAAAGTATACAATTTCCATGATATTCAAATGGGCATATGAATATTTGATAATTGGCTATTACAAGAGATTTAAATTGTTTCTCTCGTTGTAAAATTCGTTCAAAATCATTCTATTAAAATTAAGTTACCTTAATTAATCGGGAGATGATTATAGTATCTTAGATCTATATTTCGATCCCAATTGTTAAGTTAACTTAATATTTATTGGTTTGGATTTTTGGAAGCAAATTTTGATGTGTAAACTATGTCAACTTAACTCTCTAAATCTTATTTATGTAGTGATTTGAAATGGCCATGAAAAATGTTATTGCTGATTTGATAAAGGGTGACAAGTTGACGGGGATTAATTATGATATATGGTATCGTAAGATTCAATACCTGCTAAACAAGCAGGAATTACTGGAATATCTTACCAGCATCATGTCACCACCTGAGGAAGGCAATACAGCACAGCATCGTCGGGACCTAGAGGCGTACCGACAATGGTTCAACAAAGATCGTAGCGCTTGTTTTACTATGTTAAGCAGCATGCAAGACGATTTTATTGGGGAATTTGAAAATTTTCAGATTGCCAAAGAAATGTGGGATCAACTGAAGTTCCAATTTGGTGGAACTTCAATTACGCGATTGCGTGCTGTTGTACTTAAGTTTGATACCTATCGCAAGGACCAGCGCCAGACTATGACTGAACACCTTAGGGTAATGTCGGGCATGATCAGGGACTTAAAGTCGGCAGGTCATGATCTCACAGACGAGTAGCATGTCCTAGCAGTGATTCGATCACTATCGGACTCTTGGGTCCATATGAAGCAGATTCTCACCCACAATGAGAATATCAAGATTTTTTTTGATATTTCCCGTCATGTGGAGTTAGAGGTTGAGCGCGAAGAAGCTGTACACGCCACTGCCTTAGTCGCCAAGGGAGGCAGACACCAAGGCAGGAAGGGCCCAAGGAAGTCCAAGGCAGAGCGGACACTGAAGCGCCACCACAGTGGTAAGCGCGGTGGAAAAAGGGATAAGTCGAAGGTGAGATGCTACAATTGTGAAAAGATGGGACATTTCGCTCGTGAATGCGCTGAGCCGAAAAAAGTATCCCTAAACCCAAGTTCTCTCTCTGTGTATGTTTGTTCTCATGTCTTAGTCGCCCGAACTTGAGTGGATTGTGGATTCAGGAGCGACCAAGCACGTGACTAGAGATCGAGATGGGTACTAAGATTATCGCCGAATTCCAAGAGGGACGCAAAGAGTGTACATGGGCAACAGGACCAGTGAAGAAGTTTTTGGAGTTGGTGTGTACCAGCTCAAACTCAGAACTGGTCGTGTGTTGACATTACATGATGTTCTTTATGCACTAGGAGTTCTGCATAATCTTTTATCAGCTTCATCTTTATTATCCCTAGGATTTGCTTTTGTTATGATAGGAATTGGCATTGACATTTATTTAAATGATGTGTTGTATGGACATGCTTTATTAAGTGGTGGTTTGTTTAAATTAGATGTTGATATCAATGATTCTGCTTCTTCTATATCGTATGTGGCTGATGATAAAGACCTTAGTTCTGAAATATGGCATGCTCGCCTAGGTCACATAGGACAGGATAGAATGACCAGGTTAACTCGAGAAGGCCTTTTAGGTTCACTCGCTAAGGTTACTCTACCTATATGTGAATCATGCTTGGCTAGAAAAGCATATCGAAAACCTTTCGGAAAGGCCAAAAGGACTACTGATGTATTGCAGCTTATTCATTCTGATATTTGTGGACCTATGAGTGTGAAGGCTCGACATGGAACATCATATTTCCTTACCTTTATAGATGATTATTCGCGATATGGTTATGTTTATCTAATCACTCACCGCTATGAAGCATTGAATTGTTTCAAACGCTTCCTAGCTGAGGTTGAGAATCAAACCGGTAAGAGTATAAAAACTCTTCGCATAGACTGAGGATGCGAATATTTGTCTGATTAGTTTCAGAATTCTATGTGAGGAAAAAGAATTAAGAGACAACTCACTATTCTATACACTCCGCAATAAAATGGTGTTGCAGAGAGAATGAATAGTACGTTGTTAGACATGGTTAGGTCTATGATGGCACATGCCAACCTCCCAATATCATTCTGGGGGTATGCTTTGTTGACTGCCGCCTATTTACTTAACCGTGTGCTTTCACAATCAGTTCCTTCTACCCCTTATGAGTTGTGGCGTGGCGAAAAGCCGAATTTGGGAAACCTACACCCATGGGGGTCAGCTGGATATGTCCATGACACTTCCCACAAGTATGGAAAACTGGGCCCTAAAGCTAAAAAGCTTATCTTTATAAGATATCCTGATAGCTCACAAGGGTATGTCATGTATAGACAATATCAAGATGCAGGAATGACAGAGAAAGAGGTCCGAGACGTTGTATTCTTAGAGAAAGAATACCCTAAACTTGGCGATGCCGGGAAAAGCTTTGATCTCCATGAAGTGGATGAGACGAGTGCTCTCTTACCATCTTCCAGCGAGGGGAGGGAATTAGTTTCCAACCATATGATCGTTGGAGATAGTAGAGATGATCAAGCTAGTGGAAGTATACCCATTAATTTACCGAGTGGGAGTACTCCATCAGAATCGGAAGATGCCGACACCTAAGTACGTCGAAGTAAACGCGGGCATACTCCTCGTCGACATTTTGAGATTGAAGAAGAGATTTTAATGTGTCAGCCTGCGGATGATGAAGAACTTAAAAATGTCAAAGAGGCATATTCATCAGTACTAAAGAAAGAATGGGAAGCTGTCATGCTAGACGAAATGGATTCAATGGAAAAGAATAAGGTCTGGGAGTTAGTTGATCTTCCGTTTGGGCATAAAGTTATTGGAAACAAATGGGTTTTCAAAATTAAATGCAAGGCAGATGGATCAATTGACAAATGCAAAGCACGACTAGTGACGAAAGGGTATACCCAGAAGGAGGGTATTGACTTTGATGAGATGTTCCCCCCGGTGGTCAGATTTACGTCTATTCGCCTGATCCTAATTATTGTCGCACATTTAGATTTAGAACTCTTTCAAATGGATATGAAGACGACATTTCTTAATGGAGAACTAGACGAGGAAATTTACATGTTTCAACCAGAGGGTTTTGAGGTTAAGGAACAAGAGCGCAAAGTCTGCCGCCTAAAACGTTCCATCTACGACCTCAAACAATCGTCCAGATAGTGGTATTTAAGATTTCATAAGGAAATTACCTCATTCGGTTTTGAGACAATTGAGGAAGATCACTGTGTATATGTCAAACAAAAGAAAGAGAAGATTCTAATCCTATCATTGTATGTTGACGACATTTTGTTAGCTGGGAATAATATGGAGTCTATCAATGCTACTAGGCAGTGGTTATCTTCCATCTTCGAGACCAAAGATATGGGCGAAGGGAACTATGTACTCGGAGTGAAAATAGTCAGAGATCGCTCTAGAAGGTTTTTGAGTATGTCTCAAGAAACCTACATTACTATGATTCTAGAGCGATACCGAATGAATCACTTCAAGCCCATTGATACTCCAGTTGATAAAAGTTGTGTTTTAAGTGTAGGCCAATGCCCACAGAATGAAGAAGAGAAGAATCAAATGAATAAAGTGCCATATGTGGCAGCTATTGGGAGTTTGATGTATGCTATATTGTGTACTCGACCCGACATCAATTATGCCGTAGGTTTAGCTAGCCGTTATCAAAGTAACCCTGGTCTTGATCACTGGAAGGCAGTCAAAAGAATATTCTGATATTTACGTGGAACAACAAACCTTGCCTTATGTTATGAAGGAGGTGATCTAAGGTTGAAAGGTTATAGTGATGTCGATTGGGCCAGCGACAAAGACGAAAGAAAGTCTACGTCAGGGTATGTGTTCATACTTGGTGGCGCGGCCATTTCTTGGTGCAGTAAGAAACAAACGTGCATCGCTCTATCCACTATGGAATCGGAATACGTGGCATGTTCGATAGCTTGTCAAGAGGCGGTTTGGTTAAGGAATTTCTTCCGGCGATTGGCTGTCACTCCTCATCCGGAGGAGAATGTACTTCTCTATGTTGATAGTACATCAGCTCTAGCTTACGACAAGGATCTTAAGTATCATGGAAGAACCAAACACATTGACATTAGATATCACTTCATTCGAGATCTGTAGGCAAAAAAAGTAGTGGTCCTTCGACATATTTCTACCGATCATATGGTAGCGGACCCGCTAACTAAACAAATCACTAGAGAGGCCTTCATGACCCATAGTAGAGCCATGGGTTTATGTAAACTGTAATATGAAAACAGTTTGATGGAATGCTTGTTTACACATCAATGAGTGTCACCAGACTTGAATTGACCCTCTCACACGGGTAATTCGCCTTGGCGCTGAGATAGCGAGAAAGATGAGACATTGTATATCTATGACGCTAGGAGAGCGAATAAGATACACTTAAAATATTTATTTATGTCGCCTCGGATAAGAGCCGAGATGAGATCTTTAGAGATCGAATATGAGAATAATTGAGCCCATCCTGTATAGTCTGCAGAAGCCGGATGTGAGTCTTGAGATAAGGTGCTGAGTGGAAGTGACTGGATCATGAGACTCAGGTTAATCGCAGTGGGAGTGATTAGACTAAGATCCGTATGGTGTTTAATGATATGGACATATTTAACCCTTTGAGATAAGTTGGGTTATCCCAGGTTAACTCTCAAATTGAGAGGAGTTTGAAGTAGTCATAAATGGGTTAAAAAATTGAAAACTTCTAAAATACCCTTGTTGTTCTACACTTAACCTACTGGTATATTATTTTTATCCTTAGAATATATATATATATATATATACATATGTATGTTTACTTAACAAATGTATTGTATTATTTTATATTAACATGTTTAGTATCATGTTGATAATTTGACTTGTATTTAAAAATATTTTACATTACATTAATATTATATTATATTATACTATCATGTTTACTTGTATTAAGAATTATATTATAATATAATAATAATAATAATAAAATTAGAGTATAATACTAGGAAGGAAGAAGACAACCATGAGTTATCTTGGTATATGTTATATTAAATTACAAAATATACTATTTAAATAGAATTATAATAAAATTATAATATAATGGTAGAGATTATATTGTAGTTCAAGTTTTCTTGGTATATTTTATATATAAAAATGTTATCTATAAAACATGCATATAGAAGAAGAATGGTATTATAATAAAATTTTAATATATATGATTATATTATTAAATTAGTTTATATAGTCTTAGCATATTATATAATTAAATTATAATATATAGTATTTAATAGAATTATAATATAATAGTAGTATTATACTAAAAGTTATCTTGGGATAGTTTGTTGTAAAATTGTAATATAAAATTATTACATGGTAATCTTGGTATATTCTATACATATTAAATTTATTTAGAATACATGCATATGTAAGAAGAATGGTGCTACAAGAAAATTTCATATATGATTATATTATTAAATCAATTTCTATATTCTTAGTATATTTTATAAAATATAGTCTTTAAAAATTATAATATAATTGTTGAGATTATATTATAGTAAAAATTATATATATAACTTATTATATTTTTTAACAAAGTTATAGTATAATAATATCACATAGTTATCTTGGTATATTTTATCCATAATAAATTTTCTATAAAATATGTGGAAATGATATTCTAGTAAAATATAATATCAATGTACATAATTATATTCTTAAATTAGTTTCTTATATCTCTTATAAGCCAATAAAGGGGGCACTAGCCACGTGGCATTGGGAGGAGAAAAGGCAAAAGGGACAGGGTTAATTCGGGGAGGTGGAATTCTTAATATGGGGATATCTTAGAGTTAACTCTTTCTAATGAATAGAGATCCTCTGCGTCTAGGTTTGGATTGGACTCAATTAGTAAAGAAGGGAAAATTTTAAAAAACTCCTTCGTAGGATGTTTTTTATATTTTCGAGGAAGAATTTTTATAAAAGACTCTCTTCTTCTCTCTCTATACTGATTGAATTTAGTTCAAATCAGTAGCGAGGGAACCGCACTCCTTGCCAATTCACTTTCATATGCTTTTCAAATCACTTTTAGAGTTAGATTGGAATTATCCTGTAGTAAAAAAAAAAAAAACCTCCAATGAGAAAGGTGCTAAATGTTCAATCCAATTCACCTGTTCCCATCAATAGGATACAGCAACGTGGCATGTCACGCTTACAGGAAACATCCAGCAGAGTCAGATCATTTTAGGGGCGCCAAAGCTGGGTAAAGAGCTTTTTAGATGGAGTAATACTTAGGTCATGGGTTGCAATCCACAGTTGATTGCAATGCATGGCACAGTACAGCAGTCGTCCGATCTGGTCCGATCGGACGGCTGCTGTGTAGCCCGTCTAATTTAAGGGGAGCCGGTTGGAAGGTATTTTTTATTATTTATTTATTTTTTTATTAGATTTTTTTAATTTTTGTGGAACATCCGATCAAAAATATGAGAGTACATCTAGATTGTTCGGATCGGCTCTGACCCGACTGTATATATTTTTTTTAAAAAAATAGACACAAATCTCGATTTATGTACAACATGTTTTTTTTTTAAAATATAATCAGGTCAGAACCGACCCAAACAACTCGGATATATTTTTGGATTTTTGATCGGACGTTCTAAAAAAATTAAAAAATCCAACAAAAAAATAGAAAAATAAAAAATACCTCTCAACCGGTTCCCTTAGGCTGTACAACAACAGTCCGATAGAACTAGATCTGATGATTGTTAGATTGCGATGCATGGCATTACATCAAGTATTACTATTTTAGCTGTTCTGCATGCCACCTTGTTCGGACGGAGGGATGCGTGTCCGAGCCAACCCGGAAAGCATCTGCCAGTCTGCCAGCTGTCGTCCTCTAAACCCTGCATGCATGCAGACTTCGTCTTCCTTCATGAGACCATCTGACACTGCAGCGCCCCCCGAAGACGGCAGCATGCATGGAACCGGAGAGCCGCCGCGGCCTTCCGAAACCCCACGTCCCCATCCACCACCTTCGGCCGGTGGTCGCCGCCGCCACGCCGTCCGCGGCCCTCCCCCCCCGGCTCTGCCTGCTGCTAAGCCGCCGCCCGACGGCGGTCCCTTCCTCCAGCTGTCCAGGCCTACTGGCTGGCTCCTCGAGCTCGCCGCCGCCGCCCTGTCCTCCCTCTGGTCCGCCTCCTCCTCCCAGCCGGCGTCCGCTGCGCGGGGTGGCGGCGCCCCGCTGCTGAGGAAGCTCGGTCTCGGCGTCCTGGGGGGCATCTACGTCTGCGTCGTTCTTGCCACCGTTATGGTTGTGGCAGCGGCCCTGGGCGTGGGGTTCGTCCGGGTGTGGGTGGAGGCTCCCGTGTCCCTCCGTCTGCCGCTGCATTTCGACTACACGGATCCCCACCCCAGCGCGACGGCCGTCGTGATCTCTCGCGCCGATGCTGCTACTCGCGGGGGTGAGGGCCCGAGGAGGAAGGGGAAGCCGATGGTGCCACTGGGGCACACCATTCGGGCCTCCCTCGTGCTCCTGATGCCAGAGTCCAGCTTCAACTGTCGCATTGGGGTGTTTCAGGTAATTCTTGACTTACACCTTTTTAGCTCCATCTTAAAATAAATAACTCAACTTTTTAGGGAAACTTCTTTGATATCCATATCAAATCTGAATTGCGACACCTTTATGGGTTACAAAATATTGTTATTGGGCGTTTATCCAATACTAGGTCCTTATAAGTCATTTATCTGAAGTGATACCTTTGCGGGTTAGAAACTTTTGTTTATAACCGAACTTCTCTTAGAAGTTTCCATATCAAATGTTAACCATAATAATCTGCCCAGTCAGTTATTAGGTTGTTTGTTACATTTTATATACTTCTAACCAGATGATAGGGAGCTCGTGTGTTACAAAGATGTGGGGAACAAAGGGAAGAAAGCATTGTGATATTTGGGGGCAAGTTATCGGGGCTTGAGGGGATAAGTGCACAATCTAAGGAAGAAAAATACAAGATATAATCTAGAAATGCAATTGATCATTCATGCCATCATCTTATAGGTTATTTACTTGTCATATTAGACAGTTCTATCAACGTCAATTTTAATATTGCTACTGATAGTGGGTGTTTGGTTAGTTCTACAAAACTTTAACATTCATACATTGGTTAATGTATTGTTGTAACAAATTTAGTATAGGTCTAAAACTATATTACAAATGTTGGAGTGAGGAAGAGGAAGAGGAAGAGGGAGGAGGCCAAAAGAGATGATGGCTGCTATATCTAAGCTGTACACCTCCCAAGATGTCTTATTGATTAACCTAATCACAATCATGACAGAAATTCCCCTATTAGAATGATTCAAGTTAGGGGTATTTCTAGGAAAGAATGTAAAGGCTTAAGTTAAATGGATCCATCTTAACAGGTTTGGTAATGAATGTGCTTGATAAATAGACCGAAAATCAGGCTTATCTTCTACGCTCACCCTCAAGCTGTGCATGGATGTCTCGCATGCACAACTTTCCAAAAACGAAGGTTAGTATCTCCTTTGTAACCCCCTTGGTTAACACATTAGCAATCTGATCATCTGATTGAATGTAAGCATGGCAAAGCTCTCCAATATCAAGTCTTTCATAAATAAAATGTCAATCAATTACGATGTGCTTGGTTCTATCATGTGGTACAGGATTGTTGGCAATATTTATCGCAGCTTTATTATCATAATAGAGCTTCAAGATAGCTCAATGGACAAACCAAGATCATGTAATAACAGTTTTTGCCACAGAAACTCAACTAAACCATGTGCCATAGCTTCGTATTAAGCTTCATCACTAGAACGAGCACATACTTTATGCTTCTTACTTAGCTAAGTAACTAAATTTCTTCCAAGATAAACACAATACCATGTAGTGGAACATCTAACCTCCCGAGACCTTGCCTAGTCGGCATTTGCACACCCTTCAATTTGGATACTCTTGGATTTTGTAAATAAGATCCCTTTCCCAGTGCAAGTCTTGACATAGCGAAGAATGCAGTCTACTGCACGCATATGAGGGGTTCTTGGCGCACACAGGAACTGATTGACAACACTCACAATATATGTGATGTCAGGTAAGGGTCAACTACAAAGCCTCCCAACAAGCCGCTGATCTCTTCCCTTGTCAACTTCAGAGGAGCTCCCCCTCTTGATCAGATAGATAATGATTTGTTTTAATGGGAGTTGGTGCAAACTTACAACCAAGTTTGCCAGTCTCTATCAACAAATCAAGAGCATATTTTTTTTGACAAACATAAATATTGTCATTTGAATAAGCAACATCAAGTCTGAGAAAATACCTAAACAGCCGCAAATTTTTTATCTCAAATTCTTTGGCCAAATCAACCTTCAACCTCTGTATTTCTTCCTTATGGTGTTCAGTGATCACTATATCATCTACATAGACTAAGAGAATGACCACCTCGCCTTATTTTCACTTAACAAATAAGGTGTGATCTACATTACTATGCACATAGCCAAGGTGGATCATAGCATGCTGAAATCGGTCGAACCATGCTCTAAGAGATTGTTTCAGACCATATAAAGCATTTCTTAACTTGCACACTTTTCATTTGTAGGACAACCTGGTAGGGGCTACGTGTACACCTCTTCTTGCAGATCTTCATTGAGAAATGCATTCTTCACATCTAGTTGAAACAATTTTTAAGAATATTGGGCAGCAAGTGAACTAATAGTTCTGACAAATTTCAACTTGGCAACTAGAGCAAAAGTCTCCGCATAATCCACATTATAAGTCTGAGTGAATCCTTTGGCAACCAGCCTTACTTTATACCGGTCAACTGATCCATTAGGTCTGCACTTGATAGTAAACATCCACTTGGAGCCAACTAACTTCTTCCCATTTGGAGGATCAACAAGTTTCCACGTTTGATTTTTTTGAAGATTTCTCATCTCCTCGTCCATTGCATACACTCATTTAGGATCTTCAATAGCTTCTGGAAAAGACCTTGGTAAGGAAACAATGGACAATGCAAAAACAAAGGTCTGATAGGAAGGAGACAATTGAGAGTAAGTAACAAATTTAGAAATAGGATGTTTGATTCAGCCTTTTGTACCTTGGCGAACAGCAATAGGGAGATCAAAGTCATTAGGCTCTATGGAAAGAGGGCCCTGGAGATTCAACAATTTCATGAGGACATTCCATAAGTAGATCTTCAACATGTTTCGGCCTTCTAAACTAGGTAATCAGGTCCTTAGTTACCTCACTAGTAGTGGTGCGGTTTCCAGCTTCAAAAGTTGATTCCCCTGTGGCGTTATCTAGAATAGGCACATTTTGGAGCAAATCAAGAGGTGGGATTCTAAGAAACAGCTCACAACTATGTTGTGAAGTGCAATTCTCTGCCTGAGAAGAAGCCAAGGAAGATAAATAGGACTCTAAATCACTGAAAGTGACATCTTTGAGAACATTTTTTTTTCTAGTTTTAGGGTCAAGACACTTATATCCCTTTTGAGTTGGGGAATAACCCAAGAATACACCCTTTATAGCTCATGGGTCAAATTTGGTAGATCCTGGTTGAAGATATTAAATGAAACATAAACAACGAATAACTCTTGGAGGCAAAGAAAACAAGGGATGACCAAGATACATAAGAGAAATAGGAGCCCACTATCATGCGATTGATGACATATGTAGCAGTAAGGACAACCTCACCCCAAAACTTTTTTGGAAGGCTATGTTGAAAAACCAAGTTGTCCCTGACCAATGCCTATTTTCCCTTTTAGTCACGCCATTTTGTTGACGGGTGTATGCACAAGATGATTTATGGATAATCCCTTCTTTTTAATGGAAAATTTTCAAATTTCTTTCAAAGAACGCTTTTGTATTATCAGATCGAAATATTTTGATTTTTTTTTCAAATTGATTTTCAATCTTCTTACAGAAACTTCTACAACTCTTGGGACTTCTTCTCTTGACTTCAATAAATAAATTTATGTGCAATAGGTATAGTCATCTATGAAGCTCATGAAATATCGAAAACCATCCAGAGAGAGACCATGATATAGTCCCCAAACACCGCAATGAACAAACTCAAAAGGAACATAACTTTTATTCATTGAAATTGAAAATTGAGTACGACATTGTTTAGCTAAATGACAAACATGACAACTAAGTGACTCTAGATTTACTTGACCAAATAATGAAGGGAACATGACTCTCAAGGACCTAAAATAAAAATGACCAAGACGGGACTTCCACAGTTGAATCTCCTTTATTTATTGGTTCACATCTCTACTGGCACTAGAGCTAAGGGCTACACCATCTCCTGGCTCCAAGTAGTAGAGACCTCCTACTTCACACCTAGTCCAAACCATTTGCCTTATCTTTAGGTCGTGAAAAACACAATGGTTAGGGAGAAAGGTCACTGTACAATTTAAACATTTTTTGATACTACTAATAGACAAGAAATTTATTGTCAAGGTAGGAACATGCAAAGCAGAGGTCCAGACAAGATAACTATTCAGTTTAATGTGATCACGGCATGCTACAGTGGCCTTTGAACCATCTGCAATAGTCACTTGGTCTTGATCGAAGCTTTGGGAGTAATAAGAGAACAATGCAGGAACACTGGTCATATGATCATTGTGCCAGAATCTATGACCTATAGAGATTTGGCCTAGTGAGCAGAGGTGCTTAGTGGTAGAAGAGGATGGAGGTACGGAAGTACTGATTCCAAGTTGCGAAAGATGTTTCTAGAGCTGTGCAATGTCTTGTGAGGATATGCCCAAAAGGGAGAACCTAAGGAACTAGTTGATCCAAACTCTAGTGAAGGAGTAAATTGACCACTCACAAGGTGGGGGGCAACTATATTTCCCTTAGCTTGTTGTCCCTTCTTCCCATTTCTGAATTTTTGAGATTTTTTTCTCAAGATGCAAGTCCCAACAATCATCAACCAAGTGGTTGTCCCTGCCATAGTGACTGCAAGTCCTACTAGACTTTTTTTTATCTTTGTTTTGACTGAATACCCCTTGTCCATTTTTCTGCCTAGCACTCACTAAGGCTGAAAACTCTCTAATGCTATCATTATTCTGGGTGCCAATAGTGTCATTCATAGCCTTTCGCAGACCTTCTTCGTTCAAGATTTTAAAATACACATGCTTTAATGATAGAAAAAGATCCATGCTTAAAATCTGCCTCCTCAGAGTCTCAAACTCCTAGTTCAGGCCAGCCAAGAATTGGAATACCCTGTTTAGCTAAACATACTTAAGATGCTTCTTTTGGTCCTCCACACAAGACCAGTCATCAACTATATAGTAGTCCAGTTCTTTCCATTTGCTTCGTAAGGTGCCGAAGTAACTGGTTACTGATAAACCTGTAAGTTTCATTGTGGGAGGAACACAAACGCAGTGAAGATTAATTTTTTTTTCTTCCCTTAGAACCTGATGTGATCATTCCTAGATGTTCGGATCAGTACGTACAAGAATAAACGATGAGAAGATCACATCTTCACCTTTGTAGGGTCGCTATCAAAGGGTGCAGACGGTTCCTCGGTCGAAGCCGTGAAAGTGCCTAGCCTCTAGACGTATCCACATGAACTTTCGAAGACGAGATCCTCCTATGTACATCAAGACGATCTTTACGATCTCTACTGCCTTCTCCTATGCTCCTCTACACGACCGTCGGAGTAGAGGAGAGAGAGAGGGGAGAGAGGATAAGGGGGGCGATTAGGAGAGAAAGACCACACATGTTGGCTAGGGTTTCTCTAAGCCCTCTATTTGTAGAATGGTCAGTGTTTTTCACAAAAATCCGATATTACTATAAACCCTCACTTAACTCATCTTCAAGAGATTATTTATGTGTGTGACCCTCTAGGCCCAATATAAGAGCTAGCAGTGAGTCTAGATATTAAATCTCTATTTAATATCTTTATCGAATTAAGTCTTAATTCAACTAATAGAACTAATTCTATATTTTTTGTGAACTACAATTTAATTCATTTAAATTAATCATCCGATGATTAATTTAATTAACTCACAAATCATGATTAGCCCCAAGCAATACGCCATGACCCAGAAGATATAAAGAATTCACAATCCATTGGAACCAGTTCGTCATCAGTTACCATGTAATTTTAATTCTCCACTCATACAATATTCCTGATTAGACAAGGATTACACAAAATAAAATAATGTTAAAGATAAATGATGAAATAAATAATAATTTCAAATAACATATTATACACATCAAAGAATAACACTATGAATGTTAAAGAGTGTAAAAAGTCCATGATTGGGCATACCACATAGATAAATCCTATGTTTAGCTTTGTCTAATGCTACACAAGTCTAAAGAGAATATGAAAATACATGTGAAAATTTTTGTAACTCTAACTGCTACTGCCAATCCTAAATGCTATGGACGACCAAGAAAACACCATCCCAACCATCGCTTACGACCTTCAACATCCATTAGAATAAAATGTTCTTTGTCTTATGAAGATACAAGAAACTGTGTTGCTCTAAATCTTGTATCGTCATCTAAGTCAGGAATCTCTGTTAAAGCTCGCATTGTAGCTCGTGTGGGTTCATTTTCATACATCATCCTCATAGTTGATGTCATTTCTCTAAGTGCACCTACAATATCTCCTTGCATTTCTTCATTTGCAATACTAACACTTCTTCTCTTTTTACGTGAACGAGAAGATGAATCTTGTCTTTGCTGACAAAGGGGATGTTGATTTAAGTTATCCTCAAGTGATTCATCTTCGTTTGAAGGAGTCATCGAATTTAAATTGGGAATTGATTGACTAGCTATAAGAGGAACATGGTCTTCATCACTCTCATCACCATTTAGGCCAAGTGTTGTACTTTCTGTGGCAGTAGAATCACCCACAACTGCGGCGATTTTTCCAAATAAAGGGCAACCCTTATTTTTGTACTTGATGTAAGCTCGATTTTCCTACATCAAATAAGAGTAATTTTAAAATATATTTATATTTAACTAGTAAAAAATAAATAAAAAATTAAATTATTTACTTACTGCAATTAGTTCATTCTATTGATAATCCTCAACAACAATTCTTCTGGTAGCTACATCCCAGCCAGTGCCACTTTTTTCAAGTATTTTCATTACTTCTTTGTAAGTTTTTTTCGATGTTTTCGTGCGATGTAAAGCATGGTCTTTTGTTTTTACACAGCCAGTCGTCTCTGTAAATGTTTGCAACATTTTCGGCCACATCATTGACGACCATGCATTTCCAATTTTCAAGCCATTAACCTTAGCTTCTTTTAAAAGGTCGAGCATTACTCGATTCTCCTCACAAGTCCATTTTTCATTACTATTCCCATGTGCCATAATGAACTATGTCTATAAAAACATTTAACATATAAAATTAATATAAATTTTAACCTTTGAGAAATATTAAATTATTAAAGTAACAATTATTAAAAAAAAATTTTACAAATAAATTGAATTAATACAATTTTCTATGGATTAAGACATTTTATACCTTTAACTCTAAAGTACATCAGCATCAAGCATACTAACACCGTATATAAGAAAAATGGAACACAAATAGTGATATTTTCAACGAAGACTAATCATGCTACTTATTAATACAACCAACATGCAAATAACACAAATGGACGTTCAAATCAAAGGATATTTCACGAATAGAACCTAGTGGTGTGTTGCAAGATGGTGGGTACACTAAAAAAGTAGGTAATCAATATCTAGAACCAGCTACTCGTAGTATGTTGAACATGGTGTTTGCAATAATAGACGACCCATGTGAATGTTATCAAGCCTAGCATCCAACCATGACAGGTGGGGGCTGATCATGTAGAGGTGCAAACGACAGCAGAAGGCTTACCTGTTTTTGAGATGAGGGAGAGAAACAGCAATGCCAATCCACGCAGCTATCCAAGTCCTAGCGAGCAAACACGCGTTAATACAAACGAGAGGGGAGTGACCACCTGTTAAGATATGTTTATTTGGAGTCCTTGTTTTCCGTATTTCTCTTAAGAGATAAGAATAAAGTGAGTTGTAAACTCATGGAGAATGGAGGAGACATTGCAGATTCGTTTGGATTAGATTGGTTTCAAGTTTATCAAGATGGAGATGTGGAGCAAAAGCATATAAAACTGAGGAGGACCCATTGCAGATTTTCTCCCCAAGTTTATCGGAAGCATACGAGTGGCCTTTTTTTATCAGAAAAAAAAAATTTCACACCTCTAGAGGTAAGAACATTTTTGGGGACTTTTCCATCAAGTTTTCCGATGCTTGGAAAAAAAAGTTTTCCATAACTGAATATTTTTCCAGACCCCTAACCTTGGAAAAACAGACTTTCTTGGAAAGTTGACCTTTCCCACAAACTTTTCAAAACCCTTAACCCACCCTGAATGTGTTCCTGCCATGTGTTCATATATGTCTCACTATATTTTATGGAGGTTTCTTGAGTCTGGCTAACTGATATGATATGCTTTGTTCTTTTTAAGCACTCAAAGAAAGGTTGAGTAAGATAGTTTAGTTTCTCTGTTTTTTAATCATCTCCTTTGTAAAACATGTATCCAATGGAAACTCTCCTTTGCTTAAATTATCAAGGAAAGCCATCTGCTAGCAAAAACCGAATTGGTGGTAAAAATACTTGTTTCTATGTGCCTAGCTCAAAATTTGTGCTCTAAATAACACTACTTATTTCTGGTTTGCAAAAATTAGAAACCATGGGAGATTGAATTGGCTTTACCAACTTGGGTAAGGTGGGTAAAAATTCTTAGGGAAGATATCATCTTTTGTTAGGTTTAGGAGGGAGTCACTAATTTGTTGTCTGACTCTGTAGAGAACTTTTGAGGGGGGGTTGGCAGGTTTGAGGATTTGATGTGCTTTCTTAGAGGAACTAGCATGAAGGAATGTGCTGACAAATGTTGATGCAATGGAGGCATAGTCAATGAAGTTGATGCGTCAATCTATGGACTTATGTTTGCAAAATTTCTCTTACATACTATTCCATTCGTTATAAAGTTAGGTATTGGAAGAAGTCATTGTGAATTCCATTTGTAGCTTGAGGGACTTCCAACAGAAAATATGCTAACATTTCACATGAACACCCTTTGTTTTGATTGATTTGTACTTAAGGCTATCTGTCATTATTCAGTTCACACAACCAAGGTTTTGTCATTATTCAATTTACATGAGGTTTTCTAACGTGACAAGGAAATTTTATTTTGCTTTCTTGATGAACTACTTGGTTTCTTAATGTCTTACAAGAACTATCTGTGGATATAAATGTTTTAAATCCACTCACCTTCTGGTCAAATGCTACCTTCTGGTCAAATGCTGAGTGATATTTAATTTTTTTCAAAAGAACAAAGTTTCAAGAGAGCACATGCATGCTATCATGTTGTTTTAACTAGTTAATATGAGAGTGGCCAACCATAAGCAACCCAGTTTCTAATCTATAAGGGCATCCTGTTTATTGGTTCATTAGATGTCTACTTCAGGTATCATCACCTCATAGTCTATACTGTTTTGCTGACAATCATATCTCATGTATGGAAGATTGCCCATCCGTTCCTCTTTGCATAAGCAAGCCTAGTTAGGTTATATTCAATGCACGGAATAACCTCCAGTTGCCCCTTCCATCACCATGTAGTGTCATTTCTATAGGTTGCTGCGGAGGCCATCTCACCTGGTGGAGACATAATACTGAAATCCAGCCAGCCATGCATGCTAAGATTTCGAAGCCTTCCGGTTCGCTTAATGCGGACATTCATGATGGGCATTCCTCTCTTGTTGGGAATTCCATGCGAGACACAGAAGATCACACTTGAGATACTGAAGTACAAGGAAGGCTATTATCCCCGAACGGAGGCGATCAGAGTGACGCTGAAACCAAGATCGGGGACCTACGATGTTCCACAACTGTACTCAGCTGAGATCTTCCTCGACTCTCGACCACCATGGCAAAAAGAATTAGCATACAATTGGAAGTGGACATTCTATGTGTGGGTCTCTTTGTACCTGTACATAATGCTTCTCACTGTTCTGGTCTGTTGTTTTAAGCCCTTCATTTTTCCAAGGCGTCTGAGCTATCAAGGATGCCAATTCATAGAAGACCAGGAGGATGCAAAGGGTACCTTTGGGGAAGATGGGGAGATATCTGATGAGCTTTCTGATAAAATAAAGAGATGGCGTGATCGAAGCCGGGCTAAAGGGAAGGTTCCTGCCGTGCTCCTACGCGCAGGGGACCCTGCTGAGTGTGCGTCTTCAAGTGCTGTAGGAGGTGATGCCAGCAAAGTTATTGATGCGGATCCCGGGGAGGTTGAAGATTCGGAGTACTCTTCGGTATCCCTGGGTTAAGTTGAGTGCTGTCTTTGTTGTAAGATTTGTAGTCATTGCACCCATGGACTGGTAGTATATATAACAGAAGGTTATGTCAGTATGCACTCAACTAAGTACGTTTGTTTTGCAATAAAATTTTTCTTTACGTGACAGATACTGCCATATAATCTTTTCATGTGAAGTTGTTGTTATTTCCTATCAAGGACTGCTGTTTATATTATCTTGTCACAGAAAGCTGTATAATCATACTATTCTAATGGAATGACTAATTCAATGTCATACGAATGGATATTAGTATCTGATAGTAACTTTCATGGCTTGCATTAGAATCAACATGATTGATCTGAGCGTGGGTATCCCTGTTGTACGACTTGCAAGCCGCTTTTTTTGCAAAGTCCACAGGCCACTAGGATTATTGTGTAATTACATATTTTCTCTCTAACGGGTTCGTCTCCTGTAAGGCATGTGAAAAGTCATGGTTTGGACAAGTGATCCTGGTGAATATAATAGTCTCTGCGGACGCCGCTGAGTTCTCTATTATCACAGGAAACTTTGTAGTGCATGAATCCAGCACACAGAGTGAACTTTTATCTTTTTGCTAAAGATTTTTCTCTATAGTGATTGTTGATTAGAGGAAAGATCAAATTGAATTAACCTAATTGATGAGAGAACAATATGTTATATACCATTGTGTCCTAGGAACACTATAAGCTAAAACTAATATATTTAACTCTAACACTCTCTCTCAAGCTAGAGCATATATATCAATCATGCCCAGCTTGTTACAAAGAGTATTGAACCGAGACCCCAAAAGACTTAATATACAAATCAGCTAGTTGATCATCGATAGGGATATATGGAGTACTAATCTTTTGAGACATAACTGCATCTCTCACAAAATGACAGTCCACCTCTAAGTGCTTTGTTCGTTCATGAAACATAGGATTTTTAGCAATGTGAATGGCAGCTTGATTGTCATAGTGCATCTCCATTGGTTCAATAGATGTGACTCCAAAGTCAGACATTAACCTTTGAAGCCATATTATCTCACAAGCAGTTTGAGCCATTGCTCTATACTCGGTTTTAGCACTTGATCTAGTCACAACACTTTGTTTCTTACTCCTCCATCTAACTAGGTTACCACCAATATATGTACAGAATCCAGAAGTAGATCGTCTATCTAACTTGGATCTTGTATAGTCAGCATCTGAGAAAGCTTCAATCTTCAAGTGTCCACTCTTTTTGTACAATAATCCTTTTACAGGGGCAGCCTTTATATAATGCAAAATCCTCATAGCAGCTTCCCACTAACACTTTTTGGGTTTCTGCATAAATTGACTCACTACTCCAACAACAAATGCAATATCAGATCTTGTGACTGTCAAATAAATGAGCTTTCCAAACAACCGTCTATACCTTAAAACATCATCAAGATCTGGACTATCTTCCACATCAAAATCCTGCTAAGTGACTGTGGGGGTATCAACGGGCTTACAGTCAAGTAACCCCATCTCTTTAAGGAGGTCAAGAGCATACTTTCTCTGTGAAAGAGACACACCATCTTTTCCAAATGCTATCTCAATACCTAAGAAGTAGCGAGGTCTCCCTAGATTCTTTGTTATGAAATGCTTCTTTAAATACCTCTGAATTTCTTCAACCCCACGTGTATCACTACCTGTGAGGAGCATATCATCAACATATACAACTAAAATGATAATACCAGTAGAAAAATGTCGAATGAAAACAGAGTAATCAGCTTGGCTTCGTTTTAACTCAACACCGGAAGCAATTTGACTAAACTTGTCAAACCAAGTCCGCGGACTCTGTTTAAGACCATAAATGGCCTTCTTCAATTTGCACACCAACTCCCCCTGAGCAGCATATCCTGGAGGTTGCTCCATATAGACCTCTTCCTGAAGATCACCATACAAGAAGGCATTTTGGACATCTATTTGGATCATCCGCCATCCTTGATTCAGAGCAAGAGAAAAAAGGACCCGAACAGAATTCAACCGGGCTATAGGTGCAAATGTTTCAAAGTAGTCAACTCTATATGTTTGAGTGAACTCTTTCGCCACAAGTCGCGCCTTATACTTGTCAATAGTGCCATCTGGAGAGTACTTGATAGTGAATACCCAGCGGCAGGAAACGAGAGTAACATCAGCCGGTCAGCGTACAAGGGTACAAGTTCCTTGTGAAATCAAGGCTTGCATTTCATCATCCATAGCAACTTTCCATTTCGGTTGAGAAATAGCCTCAGATATAGACCTAAGAATAGATATAGTAGAAATAGACAGAGCAAACTGACGGAAAGAAAGATGCAATGTGTGATAAGAAACAAAGTTACCAATCGGATATTGGTAAATACTTTTAACTGACCGTACCCTTTTCCGAAGAGTAATAGGGAGATGCAAATCTGACACAGGTAAGAAAAAAGTCTCATCAGGTGAAAGATCCTCCGATAAGGAAGAAGATAGTGGTGCACTCTGTGGTAGACCTTTCTCTCGCCGTTGATAAACCTGTCCATATCGTTGGTCATTATCCAAGAGCGCAACAACCTCATTATCAGTGACAATGGCAGAGTCAGAGGGAAGCGCGTCAGGTAAAATAGGAATTGGAACAGCAGGGGTTAGAGAATGAGGCTGCACATGAACGGATGGGGGAAGAAAGGTACAGACTCATAAAAAGTAACATCGGCTGTAACAAAAGACTTCTTGGTCCAGGGTTTAAAACAACGATATCTTTTTTGAGTACGAGAGTATCCAACAAAGATACATGCAATCGACCGTGGGGACAGTTTATCACAACTCGGACCGAGTAAGTGAACAAAACATTTACAGCCAAACACCTGCGGAACAAGGGAAAACGGGTGTTGATCAGGATGAAGACTCAAGAACGGTGATTTTCCATCCAACACAGTGCTCGGAGCACGGTTAATGAGATAACACGACGTGAGAACCGCATCTCCCCAGTAATATTTTAGAACATTCATGTGGAGCATTAAGGTCCGAGCAACATCCATAAGATGACAGATCTTTCTTTCAGCAATCCTATTTTATTGAGAGGTATACGAGCATGATGTTTGATGGATAATCCCATGAGAAGCACAAAAGGATGCGAAAGATGTTTGAGTATATTTCAAGGCATTATCTGTACGCACAACTTTAATAGAAATAGAATATTGAGTCTTTATTTCAACATAAAAGCGTTAAAAAGTTGGAAGTACATCAGACCTTGACTTGAGTAGAAAAACCAACGTCATACGAGAAAAATCATCTATAAATGTAACAAAATAACGAAATCTATCTGGAGATAACAGGAGATGGTCCCAAACATCAGAGTGAACAAGATGAAAGGGAGCAGAGCTCCTTTTATTCTGACTAGAAGGAAAAAAGACCCTGTGATGTTTCCCTAACTCACAAGCATCACAATAAAATTTATTGACTGTAGACATAATGGAAATGACATCACGAAGCGTCTAAATGGAAGGATGACCCAACCGACAATGCAACTAATAAGCGGTGTCTGATGCAAACAATGTATGAGACTTCTGGAGAGGTTGATCAACATTAAGATAATAGAGATCACCAGATTCATGCCCGCCACCAATCTTCTTCTTCGTCTAGAGATCCTGGAAGGTACAATAAGATGGATAGAAGGTTACTGAACAACCCATAGAACGAGTTAGCCTTTGCTAATAGATAAGAGATTAACTAGAAATTTAGGAACATAAAGCACATCATCCAAGGTAAGAGTAGAAGACTGAACAATGTCTTTTCCTGCAACAGATGAGTGGGAGCCATCGGCTACAGACACAGGAACATGAAAGGTAGACTGGTCAAGGGAAGAGAAAAGGGAATTGTCACCTGTCATGTGACAGGAAGCCCCCGAGTCCACAATCCAGGAGGGATGGTGAACAACCAGTGCACTATTTAAGGACGAAATCGCATGGAAAGATGATGACGATATAGGGCCGTTGAGAAGTCGTTGGAATGCCTCGTATTCTTCCCGAGATAAAGTCAACCCCTTCCGATCGCGGAGAGGAAGCACTAATTGACTGCGACTGCAAAGGTGGAACGTCCGCAGGGGTATCAGATGTAACTCCAAGGTTGGCGGTCAGATTGGACTTACTGCCTCCTTTGCCGTATTTCTTCTAACAAAAATCATACTGATGATTTGACCTCCCGCAATGTGAGCACAGTGATTGACCATGTCGACAACCACGTCCGCGCCTGTTTGCAGTAAGGGCGGAAGCACTTCCAACGTTCGGAGAAGTTGCAACCAAGGGACCAGCATCTACATGAGGGGTAGTACTAGCGTATAGGACGCGAGAGAATGCATCAACCAAGTGTGGAATAGCTGTATCTGCTAACAGACTATCCTGGACATGTCTGAGGTTGTCGTTAAGTCCAGAAAGGAACTTGGCAATAATAAACTCCTCCCGCTGTTTTTGAAGAGTAGCAACATCGAGAGCAGCAAGGTGATACAGTTGGAGTTCATTCCACAAACCTTGCACCTCAGAAAAATATAGCGACACATGTCGCCCCTCTTGCTTGATGGCAAATAATTTGGATTACAAATTGTAGATGTGGGAAATATTTTTGTCACTTGAGTAGGTACGCTTCAGAGAGTCCCACATGTCCTTTGCGGTGTCCAGAAACAAAATGTTGTGAAAAATATGAGATTCACAACTATTTTCGAGAATCAAGATCACGACCCTGTCATCCGCTTGCCAAGCCTCGTAGATTTTAAGATCCGATTTCGCAGGAGGATAATCATCAAGATGACGAAGTTTCTTCATAGCCATCACCAAAAACCGAAATGCCCACGACCATTGATTATAGTTGGCTCCATTCAGCTTCACGGAAGTAGCCATCATGTGATACGTCTTTTCTTCGTCGGAAGAAAAGGACGCCGAAAGAGGAGCATAAGGTGACGGATTCTCTATCGTGGACAACGGGATAAAACAAGAAGTGCTCCAAATCAAGAGATGTTAGCACATAGAGAAAGAGATAACTAGACAAGAATCTCTATGTGTTGACCATCTTCAAAGAAAAGATGCCGTGAACAACGTTACTGACCCAGACAACAAACTGCCCAGTGTAGCATCTGTGTGGGAGGTGGCGGCTTGGGACTTGCTGTTGGAAAGAGGAGGCGGCAGATGGGACGGTGGGCGAGGGGCGTGGTGCGTGAAGCTGGGCAGTGCGTGGGGCTGGGCGTGGGGCAACGACTGTGCGGCACGTGGGCTGGGGATGTGCGGCGCGTGGGGCGTCTGGTGCTTGGCGTGGTGCTGGGCGTGGCTGAGGTGGGGCTGGGCGGGGCTAAGGTGGGGCTGGGCGTGGGGCTGGGTTGTTGGGCGGGGCATATGGAGGGTGGAGACGGACGATGGCAGAGCACGGGGGAGGCGACGGCGAGGTGTGGCGGCGGCGGCGGTAGCAGCGGCAGCGGCCCCGAGCCTATGGCTCTGATACCATGTTGATTAGAGGAAAGAACAAATTGAATTAACCTAATTGATGGGAGAACAATATGTTATATATCTAGACACACAGAACATTGTGTCCTAGGAACACTACAAACTAAAACTAATATACTTAACTCTAACAGTGATAATCAACTAAATCATGTTAATTACATATTTGCTCACTGCACGCCGTCCGATCAGTCGGATCAGACGCCCTGCGCGCCGTGTGCATTACAACAAGCATTACTCTATAGCCAATGGGTGCTCGAAGTTTTGTCTATTTTTCAATTTCTAACAATATAAAATATAGAGCCTCTATCCAAGCGTTTGGAGATAACTACAAAATAAATGAGACTCGTGGTCATGTATTCCATTTCATAATTGAGCATCGATAGTTATATTCGAATTAAACATATGAAGTACGGCTGACAAGGAAAGCCTTGTAAACCCGAGTGACGATTTGATTTTGTCGATGCAAGGAGGGTTCCAAAATGATCTTTCATCTTCGTGATGATAGGAGACGAAACTTATAATCCTCTCAAGAAGAAATATTGTATGAGGCGGAAAATCTCCAAATAAGTTTATCCTATGACCTAGGGCTGTCAACGGTTCGGGTCTGGGTAGACCCATGCCCAAAATGAATAGACCCGGACCCGGTTCAAACCCAATAAAGGTAATGGGTAAATGGGTAAATGGGTCGGGTCTTGGACTTGTTTCTTATTTATTTGATGTTGAAAGATAAATGGGTCTGGTATAGAATTTAATTATCTTAAATCTCTATGTGCCAGATAATTTGGTTTGATTTTAGGTCTAAATTCCAAAATATTAGCTCACAAATTTTTGTAATGTATGACAATAGAAAGTTTAATGGATAAACGGATATACCCAGACCCATAACTAACGGGTCCAAACGGATCTGTTAACGGGCCTGGGCCCATTTTGACAGCCCTACTATGACCTATGCTAAAGGAGCTAGGATGGATGTGTGGACTCTAAAAAGCACAAATTTTTCTTTTGTGGTCTTAAGATTGTTTTTTTTTTTTCTTTGGTCATTAGTATTTACAGAATTTCTATAACATAAAGAATATTTACTTTGACATTTGAACTGATGTTTTCTCTTTAGTAAGAGATTTTTCTGGACGACTAACTGCGATGTTTCACCTTCTTCAGATGATCATTCTTATGTTGACATTTAAACCAATGTTTTCAGAGATTTTTCTATACCACCAGCTGCAATAGTTTTGCCTTCTACGGTTGATCATTCTAGAAGCCTCACCACAGGGAGCAATACTCAGACATAAGCTCTCATGAATCCTTGCAATAAATTCTTCCTCCTGCACAACCATGAGAGATAGGATTTGAACCCATAACCTTCTTTTTGCAAGACAAGTCTAATACCGCTGAGACAAAGACTCTTTGATGAATTCTAAGATTGTCACAGTACAAAGAATACTCCTTGATCAATCCCACTCATAGGTTATGGGGTTGCTATCTCAGCTTTGTTATTTGTTTCATTATCAAGGCCTTGCACATGGTGCTGCGTTCGCATAATCTCCAGTCTAGGTGTTTTGTGTAGTACTTTTGGCATGATAAAACTATGTTATTTAGGTACCCTCCTACTGCATCAGTGATGTCTATATCCTTAACTTGGATACGATTTTCTTTGGGAAGGGCTGCCATGGTCTCTAGAGATGATCTAAGAGAAAATTTATGGATTAATTTTTCTCTTAATTTATTTTCTCATGCGGGCATCTACCATGACACTAGTCTCTCCAGTACCATATTGACATTCTACAAAGAAGATTTTACTTGTTTTATTTATTAATATGTTGTATCAACCATTAATTAAATAAGTAATGCATAAAATGTTATCTTCATTTTCACCACTATAAAATTTGATGTTTACAAAATATAAATTAATGTGAAATGCAATTCGAAATGTATGATTGATTAGGATAGACATTCTCATGTATATGTCACTAAGTAGATAGACATTGGTAATAGATGCATTCGTATGTATCGTTTACATAAGTATTTTTGTGTAGATTTGATGCATAGACTATGGTTAGCCTACTTGTTCCAACCTTACCACATCAGTTGACTCAATATCTAAACTTGTGGACTCCTAAGCAAGACTATTTGGTGTCAGTCAATTTAACACATTATTAAGATCTAACAAGGCACTTGGTTGCATTATAATTTTTGCATAGTTTCATGATAAAAAAATGATAACTTTAAAAATTGTTAACATGTATAATTATCATGTTTGATGAAGAGGGATAAATTGGTCTTGGCCCAGTTGGCCCAACGGAGGGCAGCCCAGAAAGCCCATGAGTCAGTTTAAAGGCACTGCGCGCAACAACCACATGGGCCCCTTGCCTAATGAGACCATCCAGGATCGTGCGTCCCAAGAGGTGGCCCCATACATCCCAAGTAAAGATTCTGACTTCTCGAGATGATCAAGCTCTCAGGGAGATTCATCCTGACTTCTCGAGAGGGCCAAGCTCTAGGAGAGGTATGAATTCCTTCATTCCCACCTCTAGACGGGAATCATAGTCAATAACTTCCAAATTATGGGGACCCATGATCTCCGCCACTTGGCTACGAGGGAAAGGCCCCACCTTCCCATTTCGTGAGGCATGATCGCCCGCAATCAAGGGGTCCTAATCGTGCGCATTAAGGAGCCGTTATGGGAGGACCTTCTGTCCTTCTCATGAGAACCCAATATAGTGAAACGCACTCCCCTCCCGCCTCCACTGACCTAGTTCAGTCATGCGGGCCTATAGTAGACTGACGGTGCAGGCACGTCATAATAGAAACAACTTAAACATCTTCTTATGAACCGTAGAGAAAGAGTATTAAGAAATAAGACCATGATCACCATGACACAACCATCGTTGCCACAAGAAAGTCTACCATTAATAATTGCTAAGTACAACATCTCCATATCGAGGATCACTAAATACCCATAAAAATAAAAGTGAGATTAGAAGCACTTCTACGTGAGGTCTCAAACACCTGGGCTTGGAGATTAGAAGCAAGGAGTTGTTATCGTCATTGCTGTTCCACATTAGAGGTACATTTCATCTCAATCAGCCAGCCGCCTGGTTGACTATCCCTTTTATTATTGCCTGTCTTAGGTCTCTATGCCTTCTTAGCTAATTGCAGGAATTCTTTATGCCTATAGTCATGTGCCTACTTTTGCTATTTTTGCAACTATTTCTTCAGGATAGATTTTTTTTTTCTACCAAGTGGCTAATTTGCATTGGGATTTAGACATCAATAATCTGTGGTAAATACTGCTACCTATTCCTCTAGGAGGTCTTTAGCAAGAAGTTGCAAAAGTGATGTGGTCTATATCCAAGCAAGAGGCCTCTTATTCTAGTGTAAGCAATCCAAGATTGCTTCTGCAAGGATAAGCAATCTGGTTATCAAAGAGGGCCTCGAGGTGTAACATGATAGCCAATCTAGATTGATGGTCAAGGTTCGGGTTTGGACGATTCATTTCTGTGATTTTACCAGCAAAAGCATATACCTTGTGTCAAGTACATATATACAATAGCCAGTATGATGCGTAAAGTAAACTATGTTTCTCCACATTATATTTGGTAAATTTCCTCCATTCCGTGGTGATGATGTCGACAATGTAGCTTTTTATGACGGGAAGGGTATTGAATATCCTCATGGACAGCAATTTCCGAGACTTCACCCACAAGAAAGTTCTCCGAGTCCAAAGGTTCAACAGTCTCATAAACAAAAAACCTGTCACTTCATCTGTCCTTAGAAGTTGGGATGGGTTCATGCAAGTGAGGAGAGGAGAGATATAAATATTTATATAATTTTTTTATATAAAATTTAAAATATTATATGTATAGTTTTTTTTATAAATGACTCTCTTTATATTTAGTGGCTCCGACCAATTGGCAATCCCTTGCAAGAACAAATGACCTAGTGTGTGGCATGTCATCTCATTTGTTTAGAATCAACTATATAAATCTTGTCCACCATTTGATTTATATAATTTTATATTTGTGATTAAATCTATAAAAAGGTCAAAACCTTTTTCATTGCATTCAATTTTCAATTTTGAACTATATCCAATTATTGTATTTGCATTTTCTTGCATTCTTCTATCTTCTTTTATTGTAATAGATCATAAAGATTTTGGAGCATGTTGTGGGGACACATAAAGATCGCATCCCATACCATTTAGTACGTGTCGGTGCATCGCACAATTCCAGAGGCTGCTACACCAAGAGTAAGGGTGTAACACAATATGTGCACAACTGACCGCTAGGCCACCTATATCGTTCAATTATCCATCTTGGTTAACATCGGCTTGAGGATATAGAATGGAGCTCATAGATGATGTGTGCGTATTTTTTATAGAGTTTCATATTCCATCAACTCAACTGTTGTACACTCATCCTCATTTATTGAGATGGTCAGATCCGTTCAGAGATAGGTACATGTCCCATCTCTCACTAGATCTAGTTAGATTTGGTGGCGTAGACAAGAGACCTTTTCTTTCTTCTAATGACTTTGATAAGGATGGTCGCATCTCATGTACTAGATATCTGTCATTTTTATTGTTATATCTTGATATTTGTATAAGTCTATGAGATTATTGTCTGTGGTGTACTTCTTTATTTTTCAAATTAAGATTATGAATGATGAGTACCTCTTAATTGGTATCCTACTTTAAATTTTCTACAAATTTATATCTATTAACTTAAATTATTTCTCTTAAATGTGAGTTATAATCACTCACAGTAATGAAGGACATGAAGTAGGGTGTTTATTATTGACTAATTATTCAAAAAATAAAAAATCTAAAAAAATGGCTTGAATTGACCTAAATTATCACAACTCATGTGACTTGTACGAGTCGGTCCGACTCATATCTAGCCAGACCTAATTTTGATCTCCGAGTTGGTGAACCTTGAGTTACACGACGTCGTAGGCATCATTCTTATAAGAACATACTATCAAAAGTGTCATTTAGGTTGATATTTGTTTGAGATCATTAGAGGATGCTAGGAATATTCATCAAAACAATTAAAATGCAATGCTAATAATTTAGAAGAGGGGAATATGGCATGAGAGAATGGGCTAGATCTTTAACCAAAGAGTATAATAGTTTTTTTCATAGGTCTCATTTGGTTAAAGAGAGACAGTGACGACAATGGCATTCTTAATAAAGAGAAGATCTTCTTAGTGCACCAGTGGATAGGAGTTTAGCAGTGCGGAGAGTGCAAAATATTCCTTCTTGAAGATTTGCAAGAGTTTTTTTTTTTCAAAAGTTTGGAGTTTTGAAAGAGTTGGACTCCCATCCAACAATATGCATTGGGAGGAAGTAAAATTTTTTTTAATAATATACCCTTACAAGGATAATATATATGACATTGTCTAATTAAAAGTGACATATACATCTGATATTTTATATGTGAAGATGTTCTATATCGAATCATCCATAAAATGAAATGTAAGCCTTCAGAATCTCTAAATTCAGACTAATAGAGAACAAAAGCCGATCATAAACACTAGAGCAAGTTAACAAGTAAATGGTGACGTTGGAAAAACGCCAAAAGATGACAGCTGATGAACTAACAATAAATTTGCTCTAGTAGTCGTCAAAGTAACATCTGCTCAGAGGACATGTTCGAAGACATGCCGAGACTATTTCCCCCTCCATACAGCGGAATCAGCAGTACGTACGTTAGTACATCAATGGTTCGAAAGTTTATATGGTCTCTTGACAAATCCAGCTTTCAGATTTAGACAAAAAAAAAAAGAAAGAAACAATAGGAGCCCAATGTATCACTTGAAAGGAAAAGAAAGGTGACTTACGGTGTGTTCGATAAAACATCTACTTGAAAGAGGTTATAACTAATTTTAATTTGTTACAAAAGTCAACTCTTTCATAACAACCTCACCTTTTTTTCAATCTTAGAAGCTCTCTCTTGTAACTTTTAGTTAGAAATTAAAACATAAAAAAAAAGAACACATAAATGACTTCAAAATTTAACGACTTTCAAAAAAAATAACTAAATGAAAATACAAAAATACTCTCTAATGGAAGCTGCCCCAAACACACCCTTAATACTTTAGCTCAATTTACGGAGACTCGCTATATATAATAGGGTCTGGACCAATATAATATAATTTTACTTTTTGTAAAGAAACAATTTTTAATCTTAAATCTGTCGATCGTTCGAAGCAATCTTTCCTTAGGCTGCAGCGCCATTTCTTTCAATTTAACGTTATTGCACCAGTTCAGGACTTCAATAGCAAATTAAGCGGTTAACGAACAAACACTTTGTCCATCACAGCACGAGGAGACCATCACTTACGGCAGCTCGTTTGCCAAATCAACCGAAATATTTTCTCAACCTCAGCTGAAAACCGGGAGCTGATACACTAAAGAACCTGAGTTAATTCTCCAGGCAGATTCAAATTTTTTTTCCACGAGATCAGCAAGCAATTAGCTATCTCAAGACACAGAAGAAACAATTCAATCGCCTCCGCCCTCCACGAAACACTCTACTGCCTTTCTCCATCTCTTTTATTTTAAGATATTCACACGCGATAACACCATACAATTAAGCTCACGAAAGTGTGAAGCACAAACAACCTATTTAAACGTCTTCCATTTCTTTTTTTATATACTTTGACTTCAGTTCATAGCATGCATATACACTTGGCCCCCTTCCCACTACTGAGCCATTCAACAAGTTTAGCTAGCACTCTTCTCCAGCATCCTGGTGTCTCTCTTTCTCGCAGTTGATAGTACATAAAAAATTATAAACCAAAACCAGGTAGGGGCAGAGAGAAGATGGGCAAGCACCGGTTTCAGGCTCTCATGTAATTGTTTAATTCCCTTTCCTATCCAGTTAAACCCTTGGCCTCTCTCTTCTTGATGTGTTCTTTCTTCTCATTGCTGTTGGTGCTGGTGCTGGCGCTGTTGGTCTTTGTGGTGTTCTTGGGGTGGCTGGGTCCGTTGTGACCATTCTTCTGGAGCGTCTGCTTGCCAATATTTCTTCCGTCCACTTTGGATTCTGTTGGTTGCCTCACCTTCACCCCTCGTATCATCTGTTTCAGATGTTGTGCGTTATAACCTGGACGAGTTCAAACTGATTTTTTGAAATGTTGCATATTCCTTCAGACAGGAAATACGCGCTGTAATATCTCCAGGTAGAGCACGGCTAGCTGCACACCTGCACGCGGGGGTGTGTGTGTGCACACCCTGCGCTGATAGGCTAGCACATGCGAGCCCCACACGCGCTGGCCTATCAGTGCACGGTGTCTGCAGCGTGCGAGGGTGTGCACTGAGTATTGCCCCTCCAGGTAACCCTTATGGTACTCCCTTCACATCACACCATGCCATTGTCACATTTTTGAAATAGATGGACTAACTAAGTGGCTATCTCAAGGGAGATGTCTCATCTATATATAATGAGATGAATGGGAGTACCATATGGGAGTACCTTAGGGAAGTAGGAATAGCATCCTCTTGAGTCCAAATTGGAAGAACAAATCCAAGGAACCAATGCAACAAATAAATCTGATTTAGTATAAACGCAATTTCTAAGGGAAAGTAGCTAGAAACTCTGATTTGTTAAAGTTTATTCATTGAACTGAGGAACCAAGAAGCGAATAGAGGAAACACTAACAATATACCATTTGCCCAGACAAAGCTAATAACACCAAAAGCACATTAGAGATCTAGGGAGGTAGGAGGAGAAGATGCTTACATATTTGCCACATTTAACATCGGAGTAGATGACAATGAAGTCCCCTTCTTGGAGGCCATTAGAACGCACGAAATCCCCTAAGGCCAACCAAATGATCAACAACAAAAGGAATAAAAAAATGCTCCAAAATCTATTTGCTAATGAGAACAGATCCTCTCAGTGCCTACTTGGACAGGAGTCGAGTAATATTGAAAGGGGGAGGGTCCAGATATCTGCAAAATTTGCAAAATATCCCTCATATGATCTAAAAATTTTGCAAATATCTGAGCTCTCTCCCTCTTAGTACTACTGGACTCCTGTCCAAGCGGATACTGAGAGGATTTGTTCTCTTTGCTAATGTATATGAGACCTCATATGAACTGAGGACGTCGCATTCTAAACGAAGAAGACAGTCAAGGGTGGAAAAAGGAACAGTGAAGTTTCTCAAACAAAAATAGATGAGAATAGATAGCTCCTCACCAGTGTTTTCAAGTAGGTACATCCTGCTCTTATTGTTGGGCCAGAATCTGAACATGAGATATCACATATATTATTACTAAGTAGATCAGCGGGTCTACAAACTTGGAGACATATATATTAACAGCCTCACGGATTAATAAGGAAAAGAAAACCAAATGGGCTGGTCAAAGAAATATACGGAGGCCAGCAATGGACTCGCCTGTAGCGCATGTTCCAGGTGCGCGATGTGCCGATATCTTCCATGGCGATGGAGATGCCATCCCTCGCGTCCAACTCCGGCAAGTGTATCTCAGCTTCCTTCTATGCATGCATCACCAGCGAGATAATTAATAGGCATGTAGAACAATTAAAGAAAAACTCAGAGCCAAGGCATATGTAGTGCGCAACCTTGGGCAGCACAATCCTTCCGAGGCTACCCACGTCACTCTGCTTGAGCACTTTCTGTAGGAGGAACCTCAGGTTCTTCTCCGACTTCCATCCCTAGACATCCACCAGCAGGACATAAATGCACCGTCAACAAGGGGAAGGAGATGAGGAGACAACAGAAATGCGGTTTCTATATGCAGACAATTTACAAAGCCTACCTTGAATCGAATTAAAGGGAAAGCGAGATACGAAGTGATCATGGAACAGGTAGAAAGGGGTTCACGCAATAAAGATATATAGCTACCTGTCGCCTCTCTGAAGGGGGGTTCCCTGCTGGGAAATTGTGCTGCCGCTGCTGCTGCATGGCCGTGGTATTGGCTTCTCCAGCCATGGCCACCTGTTGGGAGGAGGTGCAGGTGGAAGGCCAGACGGCCCAGTTCCCATGGCCACTCATCTGCGGACAAAGCGCTTCCCCAGGAAGCCCGGAAGCACATTGCTGAAGCTGAAGCGGCTGCTGTTGCTGGTGGGAACTCAGCGGATGCTGCTGGCTACGCTGGTAGTGGTGGTGGTGCATGGAAGAGAAGCGCCTCTGCCTGGCCATCCGCTTCTTCCTGGCTTCCTTGGTTGCGGAGGCGGCCAACCTCACTAGGGGCTCCCCGGGACCCTGGTGGAAGAGCTGCCCCATGGCACCGTAGTGTCCGGGGAGGGCACCCGGAGCATATGGCGACGGCATCTGACAGGCCGCGGCGGGGTACACCGGGTACTGAGGCGGCATCGGCGGCGGCCACGAGCAAATGGGCTCGACGGCATGGAAGGTGGACGAAGGCGAGAAGGGCTGCATGGAGGCGGCTGTCGTCGCACCCGGAGAGTACAAGGCCTCGCCCCCACACCCCATGGAGTCCCTTGGAGGCGCCCAAGAGCTGCATGCACCAAATCCATGGCCGGGATCGACGACAGGCATGAAACCGTGGCAAGGGCTAGCATTAGCGCCCGTGCCTGCGGACGGGCCTGCATGAAGAAGGCTGAGAGGTGGGGGTGAGGGAGGGATCGACGCTTGCTGGTGCCGGTAACTGGTGGCTATGTTGGTTTCATCCTCTCCTGCGCCGAGGGCGCCCCCTGCAAGAGGAAGAGGGCGCCGCTTCTTCTGGAGGTGGTGGTTCTGCACCCAGGCGAGGATGAGCTTGAGCAGCTTCTTCATGCCCTCCGTGCCCCCGCCGAGGTTCCGGGCTGCGCACTCGATGGTGGAGCGCCGCAGCCTGATGCTTCTGAGGTCCTGGGGAGAGATGGTCTCCTTGTTGCTCCTTAGCCACTCCAGGAAGACTATGGCCAGCTCTTCCGATGTACAGCCGCCACTTTGTCCTGCAGCTCCCAGCCCCTCTTCTAGGGTTAAGTATTGAAGCTGTTGTTCCCGTTGCTGCAGGTCCTCTTGCTTCTGCTGTTGCTGGTGCTCATCTGGATGTGGGATGCACTCAGCTCCGTCCATGGCGTCGTTGCCATTCTCATCCTCATCAAACGGGAAGAGAGACGAGGGGTACCAGTTGGGGTCGTCGGCGGGGGCGAGAAGGTCCATCTCCGCGAGTAGATCCATGCTGCAGTCGGAGTCCAGGGCTTGCAGTGGCTGGTTTCCATCGGATGGAGGCGAAGGTATACTCATCGACACATCCCCCAAGGCAGGTGACGGCGCTAGCGGCACCACTGCATGTTGCTGCTCGATGGCCGCCCATGAATCTGACGAGGTGGCGGACGAGGAGGAGGAAGAGGAAGATGGGCACGCGCCGTTCGACGGGGAGGAGAGGCAGGGGAAGTCGGGGAGGGAAGGGAAGGCCTCGTCGGAGAAGATGAGATCGGCTTGGATCTCCGCCGCCATCTCGTCTTCGTCCTCGGCGTCTACGGCGAGAGAACCTAGCTGCACGGACGGATCAACCCCCTCTACCTCTATTTCCCTCTTCATATAATCCCCTTCCATGCACAGACCTACATGTACAGCTTCCCTCGTGGCTTCTCTCCCTCCCTGGTGCTCCTCCCCAAACCCCGTCTTCCTCTTCTCATCGAGCTCCTGCTGATGCTTCTGCTCTTCGTGATGTTCCTCTTCAGGATCTGATCCCATCCCTGTCGCCATCTCTTCTTCTTCTTCTTCCTCGGTCGGTACTTGAGAATGGTGAGAGAAGGGAAACTGTGGCCTGCGGCCCGTGGTGTGGACCACCGACTTACTCGCGGGAATGCTCCATTCGGTGCCTTCCCACCTTCACGTGCGCTCCCTATGTGCTTCACCTGGAGGAGTTGGAACCGATAGAGACGCCAAATACGCGTCATTTTTTAATCACATAGGAGAATAATAAATGCTTTTTGTTTTGCTAGGAGACAGTAAACCCTCACTTGTTCATACCCTATTCGCTGTTGTAATTGCGAAAGAGAGAATGGAAAGCAGTGGTTTCATGTTACGTGTGTTAAGGAGATACTCTCGTTATACTTTTGGATTAGAGTCTACTACTACTGAAAAGAATGAAGTCGAGGACTTAAGTGTTTGTTTACTTTTGAAATTATATGAGAGATTTGTTACAATATTTGAAATTTTTTTTCCTTTTAAATGTTTGGACTGACTCAAATATTTATTAACTTTTAAGATCATATAAAAGATTATTTACAATATTTGGTCTCGTTTTCCTCTTGATACAGCTGGACTCCTATTCATAGATAAACGATCCTTTCTCCGTACGGTGTGCTGTTTGCATACTTTGCTCCCTACCAACCAAGCTGCTTATGATAAGGTGCTTTCAAGCGTAAAGCAGCGTAGCAACAAAGGGAACATAAGGAGGCTTCTGCCTCATCTTCCTTCGCCAGCCAAAGCATGACCGAGGGGCGAATCTCCCCTTTTCTTCCTCCATTTACATAACAAATTTAAAAGAAAATTTTCATTCCTGCAAACTAGCTAGAAAGAAAATCTTCTGAACAAAAGTAATATATTGCGTACGTTTAGGACTGCTCCCCTTTCTTTCTTCTTCTTTTCTTTCCTCTCCTTACATTTCAAAAAGGATTTCGATACACATCAGATGGTTTCCTCATCTAGCATCTGCTCTCATTCATTCTATGGTTTTCCCCCAGCAGCTGTTACCTATCTCTCGTGTCTTACCTCTACATTGCAGACAAGCCTTTTGGCGACAGCAAGCCGAGGAGACGATAACGTGCAGAAGCCAAAATATATCTCTCAGAAAAGAAAAAAAAAAAAAAAAAAAAAAGGCAAAAATAGTAAATATAAGCGTTGAAGACGCCATTCGCTTGCAGCAAGAGTCCAACGAGGACCTTAAAACGTACACCTGTTTCAAGGCAATTGCATGCATGCACCCACTCGCTTGTACACGGGACACATGGCCGAGACTGCCCCGACACGCTTACCCGGCCAGCTTCGCCTCCGGCACTTCGACTTGCTCACCTTCTCATCTTCCCTTCAAAAAAGCCTCTGTCACTTGATTGGGTGGGCTGCTGGGAAGGGGGGAAGTGGGGCGCCGTAACCGAGACGCCGCTGTCTGAAAACTCTCTCTTTCTCGATCTCGCGCTCTCTCCCGACTGGTGTCTCTGTTTGAACCAACGGGATTGAGTCGATGACGAATCTGAGACGTCCGTCGGTCGCCCCTCCGATCCCTGGATTAGCTGCATTTCCACCGTTTCAGGCATTTCATGGTGCAGATAAGCATAGCATGCATGGAAATAGAAAGTAAAAGTATGAAAGCATAAGTCAAACAATAGGAGTACTTTTTAGTAAATAGTTTCTTAAAAGGTTTGTATGATTCGTTTTTCCGTATGATCTCCTTAATTATTTTTAAATGTTACTTAAGTTGAAACAATGTTGTTCAGCATGGCGAATGGCAGATTATTGTCGACCCATCATATGCAAGATTCAACAGCGACTGACAGCATGTAGGGGTGTAACCGAGTGCATACGGGGCTGACACGTCGTTTCCGTGTCTATCTATTTACAATAGATAAACGGATAATCATATCCACTTCGTTTAAGAATTGGATACGAAGTGAATACCTCTAGATGGATATTCCTCAGATTTAGAATGGATTTAGATATTTAAATAAAAATTTTATATAGTATATATATATATATATATTTGTTTAAAAACTCACAAAATTATAAAAAATTAGTAATTATTTGATAAAAAATAATACTTTAACAACTCATTAGTAGTTGGAACTTGGGGTTTAGAGTTTCACCCACTCGAACATCTTATATGCACTATGTATAAACTATTAGATTTTAGATCTAACGGTCGTGATTCACTATTTATTTGGATCAGGCATCTGAGGGAGTGGATACAGAATTTTCGTAACTGCTCCGTTTACAATCTCAATCACAAACATATATTTACTTATGATCCGCCCGATATCAATTTTAAATAAATATTCACATATTCAGATACGAATCCAGAACGGATAATATCCTGATACGTTTATAGCCTTAGCAGCATGCCGAAGGAGACTTCTTTTGAAGGCTGGATGATTGGAACTTATTCGTTCTGTCCTCCTTTCTTATTCTTTATACTGGAGTGCTGCATTTCTACTCCCAACGAAGTTTATTAAGCAACTGGAATCATTATCTAATTTCTTTTGGAAGAACTCTCCTCATAAGATCTCGTCAGAGTCGTTTGCAAGCCTACACATGAAGGAGGGTTGGGCGTTAAGAAGATTTGTGATTAGAACAAGGCTAGCTTCTCTCTCTAAGCATTTTTGGAATCTCATAATGAAGCAGACATCTCTTTGGACTTCTTGGATGATGGACTGTTATGTTAAGGACAAGTCGATTTGGGCAATCAAAATTCGTCCTTATTATTCATGGGGCTTCAATGGTATTCTAAGGATGAGAAATTGCAAGTTGCAGAATATATATTGATTACAAGGTCACTTTGAATCCTACATTGAATTTTTGGTTTGATCCATGGATTAACAAAAATAGTCTTCACAACCTTTTCGGAGATTTAACCAAAAGATACATGGGAATTTCAAATCATAGTACTCCAGTTTCCTTTTTAATTATCACCAATGGTCATTGGCAAGTCCCCATGTACAGAGCACAAGCTGTTAATTAATCTTCCATGGAATACAGTTTGTGCAACACCCATCCATCTGCTTGGTAATGAAATTATGTTCAGCAATAAAATGGTTTCAAAACCAACATTGCATGGGATTTGGTTAGGATCAAGTACCCCCAAGTGCCTTGGTCTGATTTCATTTGGACTCCTCCAAGGGTCCTAAAATTCTCTGTTTGTGCCTGCTGGTTAGCAGTCCGACGTGGGAAACTGGCCACAGTTGATAATTTGAGGAAGAGAGGTTTGATTCTTCCTGGTCGATGCTATTTATGTGGTGGTGCATCAGTTTCTGAAAACATTTCAACCAGCTCCATGCATCTCTCGTTGCACATCCTAGCAGATATTCGGACAAGAATGGAAGCACGTCCATCTCAGTCAACCACGAAGAGGACGAGCAAACATTATTTTCAAATCTTTTCACATCAAGCCTTTGTTATAGATATTTTCTTTTCCATTTGGGCTTAGAATTGCCAACTGTTGTGGCAATCTAAGTTTTAAAGTTGTATATTCTTCACACTTAGTGAATTCTTTGGTTGACCAACAAAAATAAATGTTACTCTGCATAAAATATGTAAATACTATTAAATAAAAATTATCAATAATAACCTCAATTAAAATATACATATCTTTCAAATACTACATATTTTATAGCCGAAAAAATCTCTTAACACCTAGACATGTTAAACTATCAAAAAATATTAAATATCCCTCGCCAAGTAACTCATGAACAATGTTTTTGGGTATTTTCTTTGTTTACAAATATTTTCAGAGCAAGAGAGTTACATTATCATTAATCTTCACTAATACTAAAATATTCTATTTAAGGCAATTTTATTTTAACTCAGATGAAATTCAAAATAAATTCCATAGTTATATAAGGAGTTATATTCTAATATGTATCATACAAAGAATTATCTAAAATATGAAACTTTTTAGGGGGCATATTTGCTAAAACTCCTTTAAGTTAAGGGGGTGATGTGCACATCAATATGATACAGAAGGGGATTATATGCAAACAATAGAGCATGTTTTTTATTGGATTTTTTACATATATACTCCAAAAAAAATATTATTTTCATTTATATGCCCAACTCTCGCATATTATCATTAATACCTCTAAATTTTTTATGTTACATTTATATACGTTCCAACTTCGGGAAGGTTGCTTCAACACATAAATGAATCTCTAAAGCTTGCACACTTTGTCTAGATGCTCCTTAGATATAAAATCCTCAAGCTGTATTATATACACCTTTTGCTCAAGTTTTCCATTGAAGAAGACAATCTTTATATTCATCTGTCAGATCTCATAATCATAATACACAGCTATGGTGAGAAGAATTGTGATCGACTTTTATCATGACAAGTAGTGAGAAAGACTCATCATACTCAATTTCTCACGTTTAACGATATCTCTTTGCCATCAATCTTGCCTTATAAGTGTTGATTCGTCTAATTGCACCAATATTTCTCATGTAATAGGATAAGAAAGGAATCACTTCCCAAATTTTCAAACCTCTCCTGAGCTTGCTAGACCCATGATTCCCTTCTCCCTATAGGTCATGTGTAACACTTTGATCCAAAAGGCATTAAACCGCTCTGGGTTGGCTCACTTGGTACGGTGTGTTATCGATTTACTTTCTAATTAATCATTCTAGTTATCTAGAAGTAATTAGTACATATTAAGAAAAATCAACAAGTGGAGACACATAAAGAATAAATAACTGAGTCATTCATACACAATTCCCAAAATAGATAACTTCTAATGCACATATTTTAGAATTTACATAGCCACAAGACGAAATAACACCAATATATTAAGTTGGTCACACCACATTTGTTGCATACTCTGATGTCCCATAATAACCTATATCCATTGAAGGGGCTGAGTCTCATAAACGAGAGCTCAGTGGGGATCTTGTGACCATAATAGCCCATAAAATCTCTATTGAACACAAAATCATATATAATTAATCCAATTATCAAAACTATCACTGTTAATGAAAGTACTTCAATTAAATCTATAATCGAATTCATATAATATATTAGTGCTACACATTCATACTCGATCATCGTTTTTGGTTTTTAAGAAAATAAAGATGCTAGTAGTTATATATACATGATCTATTGAGAATTCGCCATAGATCTCGAGAGATCATTTCACATGGTTTTACGAGGTTCACATAAAATTATTCAAGAAAATACATGAGGTCAACATTTCATTCTGAAGTGAGAATCATCCTTTAATCATCTCATTAAACATTTCATTCAATAGAATTTATATCAAAGTCTACTCATGCCCATCTTGTGCAACAATCATATGCATCAGTCATAGATCTATCATATTTTTGTTAATCATTTTTCTAACCCATTCCAGGGCTGGTTCATAATTTTCACATGTCATAGACCCGTTCCTAAGTTGGTTCTTAATATATTTCATAATCATTTATTAAATAATAAACTATCTAAGAGTAACAGGGAACATCTCACTAGTATCATCATATCATCATCATCATTATCATCATCTTTATCTTTGGGTTTGGAACATCCTAACAGATTACTTACTTAATCAACGTCCTTCCACCCTTCTTGGATTTCTGAAAATCCGTGAAGGTGTAACAAAGAAGCAAGGTCAATTAAGGTACATGGCACACCGCTCACATTGGCCAAGCCCTCAACCTAGGTGTGCACACAAGTGGACTCCACTACTATCTTTGGTCAGAATCATAAGGGCTGGGTTTGGATATCTAACCCTATAAGCCGGATCCTAACCTAACCCCATCATATAGCTAAAAATCTCATATCCCTTCTCCAAAGATACATCAATGTGGGTCTCTATGCTAGTGAAATGGTCATCCTAACTTAAAACATAAGAACATAGTTTATAACCCATCAATTCTTATAGAAGGAAAAGATGACAAAGTAAAGATATGAGTTGTCAGATGAATCGCACTCAATTATCCATAATCGAATCATCAACATTCACAGGACATGATCCTATAGCCAACACACAAGGTTCGGAGGTCAAAACCTCTCATCCATGTTAGTTCTATGTGTGGCCTACAAGTCAATCAAACACAATCCTTTTCAATTATTTAATTATGACAATATACATTTATTATGTGTAAATTGAATTAAGTTCATAAGTGTTACCATATTATTCATTTCATAGTGAACTACATGATTGTATATAATAGTTGTTGGATTATGATGAGATCATAATATTGAGATTAACAACTTATAAACACTCTCTTAATCGTTCCTAGTCGGAAGATATCTAAGGAAGGACATCAGATACCCAATAAGAGTAGTACAAGTTGGTTTAGCTCATATGATGAGGGTGATTGATCTCATGGTCACTTGTTACGTAGATGGCCCTCAGAATTGAGACACTAAAGACATCTTGTTGGTAGACTTCTGGACTTTGACCTTCTCTAACGAATCCCTAACCACGGCATTCTTAATAGTCAAGGATTGGATTCAGGAGAAGACCTTCAAAGGTGATTATGTGTTCAATAAGGAATAATTCGCTCTCGGTAATTAGAGAAAGAGAATGCTTTAAGTAAGATGTGTGGGAATCCCTGGTTAGAGCAGACACTCTGTTAGAGAAGAAGTTCTCTAACACAGATTAGACGCGTCGAATCCAAGTGAGTTGGTCGGTTAGGATTTGACAGTTCACTATACTCTAGGTTAACTTATGAGCATTGTACGGATGACGGATTACAGTACGTGGTAACTGTGGACAGAAAGATATAATTCAGTTAAGTAATTAATTGAATATATGATATTATTACTTTAAGCCAATAAAGTTTTATTCGGGTTTACAGGCTGAAAATTAGAATGGTAATTGGGCCTAGAGGATCACACGCACATTCTCAGTTTAAGATAATTTAGTATGTTTTATAATAATCGAGGATTTTTACAGAAAATTGCCCAACTTAATATGTTATATCCTGGATCTCAAGTCCATTACTTTCTAAATGGGCCAAGGTTAATTAAGCTTAATTAGATTTAAATATACTTAATTAAGTCAATTAATGAGTTAAAATGATTTAAATATATTTAATATTTATTTAATAATATAATAATAGGTTTAAAATGGATAAGTCATTAGTTAAGTCAAAACAAACCTAATAAATTCATTAGTGACCCAATTAGAAAACTAGTTAGTTTCGAACACTTAGTCAAATTTTCGGGTCTGAAAATTATGAGAAAGCGCTGTTTTGCGAACGCAATAACATCGCGTCCAAAAATTCAAAAATGATATGGCATATACAGTTGGAAATAGTATATAAAAGACTACAACTTTGTCAAAATAATCAAAAATTAATTTTGATGTTTAATGGGTCGAATTGGAGGGGGTGTGTAAGAGGAAACCCATTCTGTACGAAAATCTGGATTCCTAGTTTGAATCAGAACACTTTGGCTTGTTGGTTAAGGAAGCTACGATTTGAGTTCAACTTGGCAACTTTGAAAGCTTAATTTGGATAGTATTAGGAATCAAAAGTAGTATATATGAGGTCTTAGGGTCGTGCATACGACCTCCTCCACGCAGCCCCAAGATATTCTTCATTTGAAATAGAAGTATTTTGATTTAATTCTATTTAAAATTGATTATGATGGATGGATTGTTATTCTTTGAGGTTTAGAGGTCGTAGGAGAAGTCTTATATCACAATAAAATCGATATTGGAGTGTTAGAAGGTGATTAAAAGACATTAGAAGGAAGTGTTCTTCGTATTCTTGAGGTAGGTGATGATAACCCATTAAATGATATTTTATATTAATATAAAAAACTTCGTTTTGATTTTCAAAAGTGGTCAAACATACTTTTTAGAACCATAATCTACCAACTCATGACTTTATATTCCACTTTGATCTATGAATATTTTATAAAATTTGCAAAATCCTATATTCTGGAAATTTAAGACCTATAGCTACATTTTTTAAGACCTATACCTACGGTTTTTAGAAGCTGTGACAAATTTTCAGCTTGAAGTTAAATTGACCATAACTCTTTTCTTCCATGACCGATTGACTTGAAATTTTGAACACACTTTGATTTCGACTTGTTATACCTTCTGGTAAAATCTCATAAATTTTAGATTTCATTTGCTTGTTATTCTGCTATTTATTCGATTTACCCAATTTGACTTATGTTATTTATATGTCATTTGATGCTTTAAATTATTCGTTTGATGTCAGAATTACATGAAACTTTGTCCTTATGATTATTGACCTCTTGGACGTGTTAACCAAGTTTGATAATTTTCTAAATATGTTTGCTATTTTCGGCCTTATTTGTTCATTTTTCATCTTTGAAAATTAGTTTTATTAGCTGAGAATTATAATTATTTGTCCGAAAAATCTGATAAAATTTCAGTAGCATATGCTTCTATCTAGAAACTTATTTTGATCATCTTTACTATGATTATCCATCTATATAATCACGTTGACTCTTTAAATGACTATTTTGTATATAAAAAAATTGTATTTTAACTCTTATATGTAAATATCACTATGCCAAATTAATTTTCAGACTTATGATCATTATGAAATATGTGAAAATATGTTTGTGCCATATTTGTTTGATATATATTTGGACATTGTCATCTTAAGAAGATTGGGACTTATTCCATAAACGTCTGTAGATGAGTTTTGCCTGTGGGCAACGAGAAAATACTGGTGATTGTGTTTTGTTTGCAGTTATCCGAGGTGGGACAATAGACTCTCCGATTATGTATGTGCTATGATCTTAACATACTTACCTATATATTTTGATATTTGTTTGTTCAACTCCTTATATGTGTAGTGCTAAAAAAGAGTGTATGTTCATTATGTTATCATGTGTTTAATAATATGAAAAGGACTGTGATCGCCAGAAACCGAGGGTTTCAAAGGAAGAGTGATCACTTACTAACCTAGCAAATCGGGAGAATATGGGGTCTTTTGTTCCTCTCTTTCAGCCGACCGAAAGAAAAGAGCCTTCTCTTTCTTTACCCTTACTCTTCTTTTGTACCTCGCACAAAAAAAATCAAATAAATAATAAAACTATGATTAGAACTAAAGTAGTGTAGTATCTATTCTAATTAAGAATCTAAACATGTAACTAAACTAAAAGGACTCATTTTTGTGTTCTTTTAAACCCCCTTAAGGAGTGTAGGTTTGGAAATCATGAAGTGAGTGTGTGCGATGAGTTGATGCAATGAAAAGCTATATGAAAAAGAAACTAGAATAGACTAGAAAGGGAATCGGTTAGTTTAGCCCCTTGAAAGCCTTGATCTTCTTAAGCTTCAATGGTGAAAGATGATGAAGGAATAAGAACTTCTTCTTGTTATCCACATTTTTCTCCCTTGAGGACCTTCAAACACCTTGTAGAGAGTTCCGAAATCTCCAAAATACCAACCTTTTTCAAAGGTCAATATCCATATATATTTATAAGAAGTGATTTTAGAGTATTTGGCCTTCAAAGGGACTCTCCCGCAGCTCGAAATTGCTCTGGACGATCACAATGGAAATTGAAAACCCTTCCAACCTTAGGAATAGGATTATCTCGGCCAAATCTTGCTTATCAGGAAACTCTTAAAACGCGTCGTTTAAAGGAGACGCCTTTTAGTTCATTAATGCGGCTAAAATAGAAATAAATCCGGAAAGGGAAACTGAAAATATTTAGGAAACATGAAAGACGTCGTGTATAGGCGATGTGCTTTAGATAAATTAGGAAATTAAGTAGAATTAGAAATAGTAAATCTAAGTGGATTAGGACTTAAAAGACGTCGTATAAGCGCAACACTATTCAGCTAAATCCTCTTAAACTTATAATTTTCAATTCCGAATTGATTTCTACTAAGAATCTAAATGGTGTCGTGTATGAGCGACGTGATTAAACAAATTTCGAGAAAATCAATAAAAATTAATTAATGATTAAACATCAAACCATTCTGAGGTATTATCGTTGTGACATGAAATTTACTCAATATAATGTAAAAATTAGCGTGTTTACAATATGGTGGTTGGATGCATGTCTATTTAATATGTTTGAATTTGATTTGTTAGGCACATAATTATGAAATATAATTTGCTATTTAGATCTATTTGATTCATCTTATAATCTACTCAGTTTGCTTTTTTGATATCTATTCTCAATAATTTTGATTAAGAATCCATATTCATTCTGATTAGCTGTTTTGACAATATGAACTCTGATTTGGTAAGCTACCATGCCATAACGAATTTGCTATATATTCAATTCGATATATTCAGTTTGATATGTGATATATTTTAATCATGTCTAGTAAACTTGTTCAGTTAAATCAAAATATGATCATGCCTTATATGCTATATGTTAGTTCAATTTATTCTTGCTATTAGAAAATACATGTGATTTGATAATTTATATTTGACCATGTTTTGTACCATGATCTTATTTGAGTTATATGTAGAATTGTGAATCGTGTATGTATTTAATATTATCAATTTTCAATTATTATATTATTAGCATTTGGTGGGTTTGATTTACCTACTGAGTAATTGTACTCATAAGTCCTACTAACATTTTCAGAGACTGAGGAGGAAGAGTTAGCTGAGAAACATGACTTTGCTTAAGGAATTGGATTCAGACTCATTTGGAGGTTATTTAAGATTAGATTTACTGTTTTCTTAGATTTGATGTAGTAGGAACTTGAGAGAGTATATATACTTTTATATTTCTTTAGTGAGTTGAGAGATTTTATTTCCGCTACATGTTTGATGAAATTTGAGGATCCTGGTTATAGCAATATAATGAAATATTTAAATTTGAGAGATGTTTATTGCTTAGTTATTTGTTTCTCATCATTCATCTTCGATTTGTATGTTATTTAGTTCCATAGTTACGTAACTTGAATTTGAAGTGAGTATGAATGACGGAACCCTAGGCCAAGCTCTAAGGGCCCTTGCTTGCCGTCCCCCCTCTCTCTCATTCTGTATACCCCCTTGAGCCGGCACACCCTCCTCTGTCTTCACCGCTTCCATCTCTGACAGTCGGAGAGCTTCGTCTATATGCCCCAGGCACTGTCGTGAAGGAGGAACCTCAGTGATCATGCCGAATTGAGTAAGGAGACGAGGTCGATCCTCAAAGAGGAGAACCGTATGGATATCACTAGAGACCAGGCGTCTATGTAGCTGGCAGCATCGCTCCATCAGAATCGAGTAGTTACATATTCAAATATGCATAAGGTGATGAACGATCACCCATTCTTTATTCTCATTTTTTCAAAATGGACCAGTGATGGTAGGTTAATTTTTTCTTTTTATTCTCTCCTTTCTGTTGTGCTTCATGGATTCCTGCTCGATCCTTACAGTGGTATTAGAGCCGGGTTCCAATTTTGTCTATTTCTGTAAGGATTGAGATTTCAGATCCAGTTATTGGGTCAGTTTCGGTGTCGGACCCCTTGGTTTGGGCCCTTGTGGGGCTGGGGGCATGGGTGCTTTATCGCGTCGAGCTTGCTCCACGCGGTTCAAACAACGTCCTATTAGGGGGACACGTTTTAGAGTGTGCCACGTCGGTGCCATGTGGACACCACGTGGGCCAGTTTCGGGCCGCGAGAGTACGGCCTTAGTCTTGTCACTTGAATGGCGTTGGTATTGGACGACACATTTTAGCTGGGTTCGGTTTAAACCCACGAACCCTCCCTCATTTCTCTCATTTTCATCTCTCTACTCCTACTCTCCGATCTCTTCGCTCTCCCTACCCCTTCTCCTTCCTTTCCTCTCCCTCCACTCCATCAACCCCCCCCTAACTTCCACCATTACCACCACCATTTCCTCTGCGGCGTATTGCTCTCCGGACGGCGGCCGACATCCCGATGGAGTAACGGCGTCCACAGCGGTACCGACAGTAGCTGTGGTGTGGCAGTTCGGCAACTTGGAGCTTGGAGGAGTTCAAGTAACCTGTAGGGTGACGATCTCCATTGTGTTTTGATTAAAACCATGTTTTTCCTGCTTTGGAACATGTTTAGGGGATTTTCGGGAAGAAATTCCACTTCTTGTATTCGGAAGGCTGGGGGAAACCTGTTAGCGAACGCTAAATGGCATCTTGGGACAGCGACGCCATTTTTGAATGGCGGCTGCCTCCCACGACGCGATTTAGTTCGGATCACCCCGAGGCCTGATTATGTTTCTATCGTGATTAGGCGACTAGGGACAACGACGCCTTTTAAAAGGTGACTACCTTTCACGACGCATTTTAGGCCATTTTGAGGCCAATTTTTGTATGAACCAATTTAGGAGTCTTGAATGACGTCAGCCACAGGTGATGCGATTCAAGACAGAACTTCATTAATCCATGTAATTATCACATGTTTACATTGTTAGATAGTTTTGTTAAAATGCATGTTTAAAACCATACTTCGAAGTCGAGAATTTCTACGTGATCGGATCGCACTGTGACATGTTTTGTGCGATTGTAGACCTAGAGTGACAGTTGTTAGCACTTAGGCACCCTGTGTCGGTGTGGGAGTGACACGGCGGTGTGGGAGTGGTGGGGTGACGCCTAGAGAGAAAGTCACCTAGTGTACCCCGGGGTATAGCTAGTACCGGTGTAAGAGTGGTACATTCGGAGTGTCACTTGTGCTGGGAGAAGCAGAACCACCTGGAGCCGATCAGGCCGGAGTAGCCAGCGCGCTATCCGAGGGGTTGTTGTTTGGTCTGTGTTTTCCGCGTTCGGCCGTGTGACTTGTGTGTTTAGCCGAGACGCTAGTTGTGGACTCCGTGGTGGAGTGGTTTCATAGTTGTGTTTACTGTTTTATTTAAATTGTCTTTATTCGTGTTGTTGCACTTGTGGGTGCGTGAGTGGGTGGTGGGGATCGAAGGATCCCTACTAAGTTTATTTCAATGAGACTCACCCCCTGCGGTTTTCAGGTGAGGACTGCAGGCAGGCATAGTTTGGAGGATTTTGTCTCGGGTGACGCGCCAGCAGCCATCGTTCCAGGATATGCCCCGATGTAGTTGTTATTTTTTTTCAGGCCTGTACGCTTAATTACTTCTTTTTAGTTAGAATATGTAATTATTTGCTAAGTCAAGTTGAATTGTAATAATTTTTAATTCCTGCATTTCCTTTACAATTCAATGTGATGTGAATGTTTAGCTTAGCTTATCATTTATTTTCCAGACTTATCGAGATCTTGGTTTTGCTTCAAATTTTAATGATTCGGTACCCATTTAGTAATTGGATCCCCGATTATAGGGTGGCGGGTCGTTACAATTGGTATTAGAGCATTCGGTCTGGCAAATAAATGAATAACTAGGTTAAATATCAAAATTTCAACAAATAAATGCATTATCCCGTACATGCACGGCGGTAGTGTAGGTTTTGGGTTCTAATTAGAAATTTTTGATTCTTGTGACTATAGGCGATTAGATGGCTCCTAGGAAGAGAGTGCCATTTATTAGGGAGCAGGGAGATGTTCCTAGTGGATCTGAGGCCGGTAGGACGAATGGAGCGTTTTATGGAGGCTATGATGGACACGATGACCAGATATCAGACTCGTGACCCTAGTGAAAGTTCTAGTACTCGGGGAGGGCCTTCAGCTGCTTTGGAGAAATTCTTGAAGCTGAAGTCGCCTCATTTTACTGGTCGTCCCAACCCTGATGAGGCCGTTCATTGGCTGAAGGAGTTGGAGAAGACATTCGATACTATGGATTGTGCGGCAGTTGAGAGGACTCCGTTGACTACCTTCATGTTGAAGGATGATGCCTATGACTGGTGGACTACTTTGAAGAGCTTGTCTTATGCAGATATGAATATTAGGGAGATTCCATGGGAGACATTTGTGAAAGAGTTCTATGCACAGTACTTCCCTAGGCATGTCTAGAAGGCCAAGGAGAGAGAATTTATGGAGTTGACCCAAGGGAGCATGACAGTGCTCGAGTACCAGATGAAATTTGTTTCGCTTGGGAGGTTCGTTCCCTTTATTTCAGAAGACGAAGGGCGTCGGACTGAGAGGTTCGTGGATGGACTGAGGTACAACTTGAGGAGTTTTGTGGCATCCCACTATTGTACAGACTTGGCGCCAGCGGTTATGTGTGCCGCAGCAGTCGAGGCACAGCACGATCAGTCGGCTCCGGAGAGGGGACTGGTTACTCAAGGGCCGACTTACGGCAAGGGGAAGACAGCAGTAGCAGCTCCTTCATCTGGATCAGGATCTTCTTCACTCAGATCCAGATTCAGGAGGTTCTTTTGAGGCGGTGACGGCAACAGTGGCAGCAGCGATAGTAGCAGACCCAAGCCGAGCTAGAAGAGTCAGTCCATGTCCAGTGCTCAGCAGGAGGCAGCTCAAAGACTTCCGGTAGCTTGTCGTCATTGTGGTGGTACTCACGGAGGGACTCAGTGTCCTGCATTTTCTGGGAGGTGTTACACTTGTAGCCAGCAGGGCCATTTGGCGAGGTATTGCTCGCAAGGGCATAGTCAAGGGCAGGGACCAGGTGATCAGAAGAAGCCGAGGACCCAGGGGAGAGTTCTTACTATCACCAGGAAGGAGGCTCGTGCGTCCAACTTGGTGGAAGGTACACTTTCTGTCCTTGGGAACTCCACGCATGTGTTGATTAATTCGGGTGCTTCGCATTCCTTTATTTCTGAGCAGTTCGTAGATATTCTTTCTGCACCTGTTGATGAGTTATCTGATGAACTGATGGTTGAGGTTCCTTCTGGAGATTTCATGTTATCTTATAACTGTTTGAGTGAGGTTCCCTTGACCATTAAGGGTCATGAGTTACCTGCCCAGCTAGTTGTGCTTGCCATTTGTGACTTTGATGTCATCTTGGGTATGGACTGGTTAGAGGCTTATTATGCCGAGGTGGACTGCCACAGGAAGATGATGCGTTTCTCCATTCCGGGTATCCCGGCCTTCTACTTCCAAGGTATTAGGCTCTCTTCTCGTGATATTCTTATTTCTGCTTTTAAGGCCCAGAGATTGCTTGTTGGTGGCTGTGAGGCTTTCCTTGCCTCAGTAGTTATAGCTGGTGTTAGTAGTGGTTCCAGTCCTTGGGAGATACCTGTAGTCTGTGACTTTGTTGATGTGTTTCCTGAGGAGTTGCCTGGCCTTCCTCCTCAGCGGGAGGTTTAGTTCACTATTGAGCTTGTACCAAGTACGGCACCCTTGTCTAAGGCCCCGTATCGGATGGCTCCGGCCGAACTCGTTGAGTTGAAAGCACAGTTGCAGGAATTGCTAGATAAGGGTTTTATCCGTCCCAGTACTTATTGATGGGGTGCTCCAGTTCTGTTTGTTAGGAAGAAGAATGGTTCTCTAAGGCTGTGCATTGATTATAGACAGCTGAACTAGGTAACTATAAAGAACAAGTACCCACTTCCGAGAATCGATGATTTGATGGATCAATTGCAGTCTGTCAAGGTATTCTCGAAGATTGACTTGAGATCAGGGTACTACCAGATGAGGATCCGTGAGGTTGATGTGAGTAAGACGGCTTTTAGGACTCGGTACGGGCATTATGATTTTTTGGTTATGTCTTTCGGCTTGACCAATGCTCCGGCAGCTTTTATGGATTTAATGAACTGAGTTTTCAAGGCCTACCTGGATCAGTTTGTGGTGGTATTTGTAGATGATATTTTAATATATTCTTCTTCTGAGGAAGAGCATGCCACACATCTTCAGGTGGTATTGCAGGTTCTGAGAGAGCACCAACTCTATGCCAAATTTAGCAAGTGTGAATTCTGGTTAGATAAGGTGCACTTCCTGGGGCATGTCATTTCTGAAGATGGCATTGCTGTAGATCCAGCCAAGATTGAGGTGGTGTTGGACTGGAGCAGACCAACAACAGTGACTGAGATCAAGAGTTTCCTGGGGTTAGCAGGGTATTACAGACGGTTTGTCCAAGATTTTTTTTCAATAGCAACCCCCTTATCAAGGTTGACTCGTAAGGGTGTTCGTTTTGTATGGAGCAAAGAGTGTGAACAGAGTTTCACTGAATTGAAGGCTCGTCTCACTTCGGCTCTAGTTCTGGTGCTTCCATCAGGTTCAGGTGGATTCGTGGTTTACTCTGATGCATCTCGTCGAGGTTTGGGTGCGGTTCTGATGCAGCATGGTAAGGTTGTGGCCTATGCTTCTAGGCAGTTGAAGAAGTATGAGGAAAACTATCCCACTCATGACTTAGAGTTGGCGGCTGTGGTATTTGCTCTGAAGATCTGGCGGTACTACTTATATGGGGAGAAGTTTCAGGTCTTCACTGATCACAAGAGCTTGAAGTATGTTTTCACTCAGAGGGATATGAATTTGAGGCAACACAGGTGGATGGAGTTTATCAAGGATTATGATCTCGACCTTTCTTATCATCCGGGCAAGGCGAACGTGGTGGCAGATGCCTTGAGTCGGAAGATGGTCGTATCACATCTTATGATTTAGGAATGGAAATTATATGAGCAAGTTGTGGAATCCTCCTTTAGGATTCCTCGAGAGGCCGATAGAGCCGTGTTGGCCAGCTTGACTGTGAGGCCAGCAGTGTACCATGCAGTGATTGAGGCTCAGAGGGCGGATGCAGAGTTACCACAGATTCTTCAGATACCAGAGGTTGAGTTGTGGAGTGATGGCACGGTCAGATTTAAAGGCAGACTCTATGTTCCAGTTGAGGAAGAGGTGCGCAGAAGTGTCCTGGATGAAGCACACCGTTCTAAATATGCAGTGTTTCCTGGGACGACTAAGATGTATCATTGTTTAAGGAGGCACTTTTGGTGGCCTGGTATGAAGAAGGACGTAGCTGAATATGTGGCAAGGTGCCTGACTTGTCAGCAAGTTAAGGTAGAGCACTAGAGACCAGGAGGGTTGTTGCAGCCGTTACCGATCCTGGAGTGGAAATGGGAGCACGTGACTATGGACTTTGTGATGGGATTGCCCGTGTCACCCGGTAGGTGGGATGCAATCTGGGTCATTGTTGATCGATTGATCAAGTCTGCGCACTTTCTAGCTATTAGAAAGGACTGGTCAGTCGGTAAGTTGGCTAAGTTGTTTGTGGACCGGATCATCTCTCTTCATGGGGTGCCTTTGTCAATCGTGTCAGATCGAGATCCGAGATTCACTTCTAGGTTCTGGAAGAGTTTTCAGAAGGCCTTGGGTACGCAGTTAGCCTTTAGCTCGGCTTACCATCCTGAGACCGATGGACAGTAAGGAAGGACCATTCAGACATTGGAGGATATGCTCAGGGCTTGTTGCCTAGATTGGGGAGGTTCTTGGGAGCAGCACTTGTCTATAGTGGAGTTTGCTTACAACAACAGTTATCATTCTAGTATCGACATGGCGCCATTTAAGGCATTGTACGGGCGGCCGTGCCGATCTCCTGTGAATTGGTCTGAGATTGGTGAGAGGCATATAGCAGGGCCAGAGTTGGTACAACAGTGTGCTGAGGTTGCTAGGGTAGTGCAACAAAGGTTGACTACAGCTCAGAACAGGCAGAAGAGCTGTAACGACCCGCCACCCTATAATCGGGGATCCGATTACTAAATGGGTACCGAATCATTAATTTGGAACCAAACCAGGATCTAAGTAAGTCTGGGAAATAAATAATCAACTAAGCTAAACATTCACATCGCATTGAATTGAAGGGAAAGTGCAGAAATTAAAAGTTATTACAATGCGACTCGATACAGCAAATGATTACATACTCCAACCGAAAAGAAATGATTAAATATACAGGCCAAAAATAAAGATAACAACTATGTCGGGGCATACCCCGGAACAACAGTCGACGACGCTCAGCACACAGCCGCACAACCCTCGCTAGGTCTGCCTGGAGTCCTCACCTGAAAGCCGCAGGGGTGAGTCTCAACGAAAAGACTCAGTAGGGATCCTTCGATCCCCACTGCCTACTCACACACCCACAAGTGAAAAGCACAGCAGAGATAAAATAATCATGAAAGACAGTGATTGCCATACCTATATCTCAATATGAATCACATGCATTCAAGGTATAATTATCATACATAATTCCATTTTATCAAGGAACCCGCAATTCGGCGTATCCTTAAAACACGTCAACTACACAACGAAAGTGGGAAAAACATCGACCCGCTGAGACCAAACAGTGACCCCTTGGATAGCACGCTGGCCACCTCGGCGGTCACTCCTTCCCTCAGCAAACACCGACCTGCTGAGACCAAACAGTAACCCCTCGGATAGCACGCTGGCTACTCCGGCCCAACTGGCTTAGGTGGTTACTCCTTCCCCCAGCACGAGTGACACTCCAAAGGTACCTCTCCGACACCGGTACAAGCTAGCTAACCCCGGGGTTCACCAGGTGACCCTCTCCACTAGGCGTCACCCCGCCACTGCTCCCGTCAGCGCTGTGTCCCTCCGCACCGACACAGGGTGAAGAACGCTACAACTGTCACTCTAGGTCCACCGAAACAGAATACACGGCACGGTGCGATCCGGTCACGGAAGAAGTCCACGGTCGCACGACACACAACGCAGTGCCATCCGGTCACGAAGAGTTCATCATCATTGAATATACTAAATCATGCGTTTAACCAACTATCTATCAGTATACACACATTTTACTGGCATGGGTTTAGTGTAGTTCTGTCTTGAATCGCGTCGCCCAAGGTCAACGCTATTCAAGCACCCTACACTAGTTCAAGAAACACCGGCCTCAGAATCTGGCCTAAAAGGCGTCGACACCAGCGGTCGCCTTTTGAAAGGCGTCGACATCCTCAGACGCCGTTTAACACCGAAATCTAGGAATTCCAGAAAACGTTACTCAGGGGATTTCTGCCTTAAAAGGCGTCATGGCTACCCGACGCTTATTCAAATCGCGTCGCCCACCCATGACGTCTTTTAGTCTCAGAACTCCCGAACTGGCAGACTCTCGGCAAGGCGATTCCTGCCTAAAAGGCGTCGTGATGGCCCGACGCCCTTCAAAAAGGCGTCGTCCATGCACGACGTCTTTCAACCCCAGGAACCAGAGTCTACATGAGCCCGAGGGCTCCCTTTTCAACCCCAACAACCCCAAAATCACCCAAAAACGGAGGAGAAAGAGGGGCAATTCAATCCACAGGAAATCATATTCATAGAAATCCCCCATATCATCAGGAAGAACTCCTAAACATGCTTGTTCTACCCCCCAAAACCAAAGATCCATAACATGCTCCAACGGGGAAAACATGGTTAAAACACAATACTATGGGAACCGTCACCCTACCGGTTCTTGAACTCCTCCAAGCTCCGTGCCGCCGACCCGCCGCACCGCAGACCGCCGCCGGTACTCTCGAGGACGCTGCCACTCCGCCGGGACGTCGGCCGCCGTCCGGAGAGTGGAACCCCGCGAAGGAAGTGGTGGTGGTAGAGGTGAGAGGTAGGGAGGTGTTGGAGTGGAGGGGAGGACGAAGTGGTGGGAGGAAAAGAGGGAGGAGGAAGGGTCGTCGCCGGAGTCTCCAGAAGGAAGGAGAGAAAGAGAGGAGGAAGAGAAAATGAGGGAAAGAAGGAGGGCTCGCGGGGTTAAACCAGAGACTGACTAAAACGCGTCGAGATGTACGGACGCCTATCAGTTGACAAGACGGCTGCTCTGACAACACTCTGCAATGCTCTGACAGAGGTCTGAAACGCGTCTCCCATGTAAGACGCCGTTCAGTCGATAAGACTGGCGCCGTACTCTGACAACCCAGAGTCGCAGTCTGAAAGGCGTCGTGCCTGACGGACGCCGTTCAGACGACATGTCAGGGCCGTACTCTCGCGGCCCAAAGCTAGCCCACGTGGCACAGGCTAAAACGCATCTGCATCACTGGACGCCGTTTAAACCGCGTCGAGCGGGCTCGACGCGAAACAACGCAGAGTCTCAGCCCCACTAGAGCCTGAACTACAGGGTCCAACCCCGAAAACCGGATCCGAAAGCCTCAGTCCTTACAAGAGCTATGCAGATATCCATAGGAGACCGCTTGAATTTGAGGTTGGGGACCACGTGTTTTCCTGAGTCTCACCCTCTAAGGGTGTGATGAGATTCGGGAAGCGAGGTAAACTGAGTCCACAATATATTTGGCCTTTTTCCATTCTTGCTCGAATTGGGGAAACGGCGTATCAACTAGCCTTGCCGCCCAGTCTTGCAGGTGTAAGAATTGAGGTTTCGGATCCGATTATCGGGTCAGTTTCAGGGTCGGATCCCTTAGTTTGGGCCCTAGTGGGGCTGAGACTTAGTTTCCTTTTCGCGTCCAACTTGCTCGACGTGGTTTAATCGGCGTCCAGCAATGTGGACGTGTTTTAGGCTGTGCCACGTGGGCTGGCCTTGGGGCGCGAGAGTACGGCCCCGGTCATATCGTCTGAATGGCGTCTTGGATGGACGACGCCATTTAGAGTACAACCCTGGTTTGTCAGTACACGGCTCGGTCTTGTCATCTGAATGACGTCGGGCTTTACCCAACTTCTGTTTGACCCCGCGAACCCTCTCTCCTTTCCCTCATTCTCTCCTTTCTCTTCTCTCTCCTCTCTTCCCTCCGATCTTCGGCGACCCCTCCCCCTCTCCTTACTTTCCTCCCTCCATTCCATCTCTCCCTCCACTCCATCAACCTCCTAACTCCCACCACTACCACCGCCATCTCCTCCGCGGCGTTTTTTCTCTCCGGACGGCAGTCGACGTCCCGGTGGAGTAATGGCGTCCATGGCGGTACCGGCGGCGACGTGTGGCAAGGCGGATTGGCGGCTTGGAACTAGGAGGAGTTCGAGTAACCGGTAGCGTGACGATCCCCGCTGTATTTTGTTTAAAAGCATGTTTTTTCCGCTTTGAAGCATGTTTAGGTTAAGCATGTTTAGGGGACTTTTGGGGTGAAAATACTAAATGTATGTAATAAGAAATTGGGTGTTTTAATTGGTACTTAGGTTCTCCTCCCCCTCCTTCATTTTTCGGGGTTTTTCGTGCGATTAGGGGGAGAAATCCCACCTCATGAATTGGGGGAAGGCGGAGGGAGAACCTGTTTGTGAAGGTTGAATGGCGTCGGGAAACAGCGACGCCTTTTAGAAAGGCGGCTTCCACCCACGACGCGATTTGACCCAGATAACAGACTCTGTCTCTGGAACTAAATGGCGTCCAGGGACAACGACGCCATTTTAATGGCGTCCTCCGTGAACGACGCGTTTTAGGCCTTTTCCCGAGGCTAGTTTTCACATGAATCAGTTTAGGAAGCCTGAATGACGTCGGCATTGGGCGACGCGATTCAAGCCAGAACACCATTAATCCCTGCAATTAACACGTGCTTACATTGTCAGATAGTTTAGTTAATTGCATGCTTAGAAAAGTATTCGATGACATTGGATTCTATGTGATCGGATAGCACCGTGTTGTGTTTTGTGCGATCGTGGGCCTAGAGTGACAGTTGTTAGTGCTTAGGCACCCTGTGTCGGTGTGAGAGTGACATGGCGCCAGTGTGGGAGTGGTGGGGTGACGCCTAGAGAGAAGGGTCACCTGGTGTACCCCGGGATATAGCTAGTACCGGTGTGGGAGTGGTACATTCGGAGTGTCACTTATGCTGGGGGAAGCAGAACCACCTGGAGCCTGTCAGGCCGGAGTAGCCAGCGCGCTATCTGAGGGGTTGCTGTTTGGTCTCAGCGGGTCGGAGTTTCTCGCGTTTGGCCGTGTGGTTGGCGTGTTTTGCCGAGACACTGGTTGTGGGCTCCGTGGTAGAATGGTTTCATAATTGTGCATGTGTTTTATATCGAAATCTAGGAGTTATGTTTACTACTTTACTTGTTTAAATTATTTATATTTGTGTTGCTGCACTTGTGGGTGTGTGAGTGGGCAGTGGGGATCGAAGGATCCCTACTGAGTCTTTTCGATGAGACTCACCCCTGCGGTTTTCAGGTGAGGGTTCTAGGCAGGCGTAGCGAGGAGAGTGTTGCTTTGGGTCGCGCGCCAGCAGCCGTTGTTCCGGGGTATGCCCCGATGTAGTTGTTATTTTATTTTCTGGCTTGTATGCTTAATTGTTTCTTTTCAGTTGGAGTATGTAATTATTTGTTGTGTCGAGTCACATTGTAATAATTTTAATTATTGCCCTTCCTTTTTAATTCAATGCGATGTGAATGTTTAGCTTAGTTTATTATTTATTTCCCAGACTTATCAAGATCTTGGTTTGGCTCCAAATTAATGATTCGGTACCCATTTAGTAATCGGATCCCCGATTATAGGGTGACGGGTCGTTACAGTTGGTATCAGAGCATTCGGTCTGACAAATAAATGAATAACTAGGTTAAATGTCGTAATTCCGACAAATAATTACATTATCCCGTACAGGCACGCCGGTAGTGTAGGTTTTTAGGATTCTAATTAGAACTTTTCGATTTTGTGATTGTAGGCGATTAGATGGCTCCTAAGAAGAGGATACCAGTTATTAGAGAGCGGGGAGATGTCCCTAGTGGATCTGAGGCCGATAGGCCGAGTATGGAGCATTTCATGGAGGCTATGATGGACACGATGGCTAGATACCAGACCCGAGACCCTAGTGAGAGTTCTAGTGCTCGGGGAGGGTCTTCAGCTACACTGGAGAGATTCCTGAAGCTGAAGCCGCCTCATTTTACCGGTCGTCCCAACCCTGATGAAGCTGTTCATTGGTTGAGGGAGTTGGAGAAGACTTTTGACACCATGGATTGTGCGGCGGTTGAGAGGACTCCTTTGGCCACCTTCATGTTGAAGGATGATGCCTATGATTGGTGGACCACTTTGAAGAGTTTGTCATATGCAGATAGGAATCTCAGGGAGATTCCATGGGAGACATTCGTGAAGGAATTTAATGCGCAGTACTTCTCTAGGCATGTCCAGAAGGCCAAAGAGAGGGAATTCATGGAATTGACTCAAGGAAGCATGACAGTGCTTGAGTACCAGATGAAGTTTGTTTCACTTGGGAGGTTTGTACCTTTTATCTTAGGAGACGAGGAGCGTCGGACTGAGAGGTTTGTGGATGGACTGAGGTCCAATTTGAGGAGTTTTGTGGCTTCCCTCTGTTGCACAGATTTGGCATCGGCGGTTAGGTGTGCCGCGGCAGTAGAGGCACAGCATGAGCAGTCAGCTCGAGAGAGGGGACTGACTACTCAGGGGCTAGCTTATGGCAGAGGAAAGACAGCAGCAGCAGCAGCTCCTTCGTCCGGATCAGGATCGTCTTTACTTGGCCCTAGATTCAGGAGGTTCTTTTGAGGAGGTGGCAGCAGCAGTGGTAGCAACGGTAGTAGTAGACCCAGGCAGAGCCAGCAGAGTCAGTCGGTGTCGAGTGCTCAGCAGGAGGCAGCTCAGAGGCTTCCGGCAGCTTGTCGACATTGCGGTGGTACTCACGGTGGGACTCAGTGTCCTGCATTTTCTGGGAGGTGTTACACTTGTGGCCAGCAGGGGCATTTGGCGAGGTATTGCCCGCAGGGGCATGGTCATGGGCAGGGACCAGGTGATCAGAAGAAGCCGAGGACCCAGGGGAGAGTTCTAGCTATCACCAGGAAGGAGGCCCGTGCGTCCAACTTGGTAGAAGGTACACTTTCTGTCCTTGGGAACTCTGCGCATGTGTTAATTGATTCGGGTACTTCGCATTCTTTTATTTCTGAACAGTTCGTAGATATTCTTTATGCACCCGTTGTTGAGATGTCTGATGGACTGATGGTAGAGGTTCCTTCTAGGGATTTCATGTTGTCTTATAATTGTTTGAGTGAGGTTCCCTTGACCATTGGGGGCCATGAGTTACCTGCCCAGTTAGTTATGCTTGCTATTCGCAACTTTGATGTCATCTTGGGCATGGACTGGTTGGAGACTTATTATGCCGAGGTGGACTGCCACAGGAAGAGGGTGCGTTTCTCTATTCCAGACATCCCGACTTTCTACTTCCATGGTATTAGGCTCTCTTCTCGTGGTATTCTTATTTCTGCCTTTAAGACTCAGAGATTGCTTGTTGGTGGCTGTGAGGCTTTCCTTACCTCTGTTGTTTTAGCTGATATTAGTAGCAGTCCCAGTCCTTGGGAGGTGCCTATAGTTTGTGATTTTGTTGACGTGTTTCCTGAGGAGTTGCCTGGCCTTCCTCCTCAGCGAGAGGTTGAGTTTACCATTGAGCTTGCACCAGGTACGACGCCATTGTCTAAGACCCCGTATCGGATGGCTCCGACTGAACTCGCTGAGTTGAAGGCGCAGTTGTAGGAATTACTGGACAAGGGTTTTATTCATCCCAGTACTTCTCCGTGGGGTGCTCCAGTTCTATTTGTCAGGAAGAAGGATGGTTCTCTGAGGTTGTGCATTGATTATAGACAGCTGAACTAGGTGACGATAAAGAACAAGTACCCAGTTCCGAGGATCCATGATCTGATGGATCAGTTGCAGTCTGCGAAGGTGTTTTCAAAAATTGACTTGAGATTGGGGTATTATCAGATGAGGATCCGTGAGGCTGATGTTAGTAAGTCAGCCTTTAGGACTCAGTATGGACATTATGAGTTTTTGGTTATGCCTTTTGGCTTGACCAATGCTCCGGCGGCTTTTATGGATTTGATGAACCGGGTCTTCAGGGCCTACCTGGATCAGTTTTTGGTGGTATTCATAGATGATATTTTGGTATACTCTTCTTCTGAAGAAGAGCATGCCACACATCTTCAAATGGTATTGCAGGTTCTAAGAGAGCACCAACTCTATGCCAAGTTTAGCAAGTGTGAATTCTGACTAGATAAGGTGCACTTCCTGGGACATGTCATATCTGGTGATGGCATAGTAGTGGATCCAGCCAAGATTGAGGCAGTAATGGATTGGAGTAGAGCTACAACAGTAATTGAGATCAGGAGCTTCTTGGGGTTAGCAGGATATTATAGACGGTTTGTCCAGGATTTTTCTTCGATAGCGACCCCCTTGTCGAGGTTGACTCGTAAGGGAGTTCGTTTCGTGTGGACCGAAGAGTGTGAGCGGAGTTTCATTGAGTTGAAGACTCGCCTCACTTCAGCTCCAGTTATGGTGCTCCCATCAGGTTCTGGTGGGTTTGTGGTTTATTCAGATGCATCACGTCGAGGTTTGGGTGCGGTTCTGATGCAACATGGTAAGGTTGTGGCCTATGCTTCTAGACAGCTGAAGAAGCATGAGGAGAACTATCCTACTCATGAGTTAGAGTTGGCAGCTGTGGTTTTTGCATTGAAGATCTGGCGGCATTATTTGTATGGAGAGAAATTTCAGGTCTTTACCGATCACAAGAGCATGAAGTATGTATTCACGCAGAAGGATCTGAACTTGAGGCAGCGCAGGTGGATGGAATTTATCAAGGATTATGATCTCGACCTTTCTTATCATCCGGCAAGGCAAATGTGGTGGCAGACGCCTTGAGTCGGAAGACGGTCGTGCCATATCTCATGGTTCAAGAATGGAGGTTATTTGAGCAGGTGGTGGAATCTTCCTTTAGGATTCTGCGAGAGGATGACAGAGCCGTGTTGGCCAGCTTAACTGTAAGGCCAGCAGTGTACCATGCCGTAATTGAGGCTCAGAGGGCAGATGCAGAGTTACCGCAGGTTCTCCAGACACCAGAGGTGGAGTTGCGGGATGATGGTACAGTTAGATTTAGAGGCAAACTCTATGTCCCAGCTGAGGAAGACATGCGCAGGAGTGTCTTGGATGAGGCGCACCGTTCTAGATACGCAGTGCATCCCAGGATGACTAAGATGTATCATTATTTGAGGAGGCACTTTTGGTGGCCTGGTATGAAGAAGGACGTGGCTGATTATGTGGCAAGGTGCCTAACTTGCCAGTAGATTAAGGCAGAACACCATAGACCAGGAGGATTGTTGTAGCCCTTGCCGATCCTGGAATGGAAATGGGAACACGTGACTATGGACTTTGTGATGGGATTACCTGTGTCCCTTGGCAAAAGAGACGCGATCTGGGTCATTGTTGATCGATTGACCAAGTCGGCACACTTTCTGGCTATTAGGAAGGACTGGTCAATCGGTAAGTTGGCTAAATTGTTTGTGGACCGGATCATCTCTCTGCACGGGGTGCCCTGATCCATCGTGTCAGACCGGGATCCGAGATTTACTTCTAGGTTCTAGAAGAGTTTTCAGAAGGCCTTGGGCACGCAGTTAGCCTTCAGCTCGGCTTATCATCCCGAGACTGATGGACAGTCGGAGAGGACCATTCAGACATTGGAGGATATGCTCACGGCATGTTGCCTAGACTGGGGAGGTTCTTGGGAGCAGCACTTGTCTACAGTGGAGTTTGCTTACAACAACAGTTATCATTCTAGTATCGGTATGGCGCCTTATGAGGCATTGTACGGGCGGCCGTGTCGATCTCCTGTGAATTGGTCTGAGCTTGGTGAGAGGCAGATAGCAGGGCCAGAGCTGGTACAACAGTGTGCTGAGGTTGCCAGAGTGGTACAGCAGAGGTTGACTACAGTTCAGAGTAGACAGAAGAGTTATGCAGACATCCGTAGGAGACCGCTTGAGTTTGAGGTTGGGGACCATGTGTTTCTCTGAGTCTCACCTTCTAAGGGTGTGATGAGATTCGGGAAGCAAGGTAAGCTGAGTCCACGATATGTTGGGCCTTTTCCCATTCTTGCTCGAATTGGGGAAATGGCGTATCAGCTAGCCTTGCCACCCAGTCTTGCAGGAGTGCACGATGTGTTCCATGTTTCTTTGCTGAGGAAATATGTTCAGGATCCATCTCATGTTTTGGACTTTTCGGAGTTGGAGGTCGTTGAGGATTTGTCCTTTCCAGAGTTTCCAGTACGTATTGAGGATCGCAGGGAACAGGTCCTTTAGAACAAAGTTGTTCCTCTAGTTAAGGTGATTTGGCAGTATCGCTCTGGGGGTGAGGCGACTTGGGCGCGCGAGGATGAGATGCGGGAGCAGTTTTCCTACCTTTTTCGTAGGTTCTCTTGTAAGCTTGTATCATTATTTTCTTTTCAATCTCGTTAGTTATAGCAGGCAATTTCGGAGACGAAATTCTTTTAAGGGGAGGAGAATGTAAGGATTGAGGTTTCGGATCCGGTTATCGGGTCAGTTTCGGAGTCGGATCCCTTAGTTTGGGCCCTAGTGGGGCTGAGACTTAGTTTCTTTTTTAGCAATCGGCGTCCAGCAATGTGGACGTGTTTTAGGTTGTGCCACGTGGGCTGGCCTTGGGGTGCGAGAGTACGGCCCCGGTCATATCGTATGAATGGCGTCTTGGATGGACGACGCCATTTAGAGTACGACCCTGGTTTGTCAGTGTACGGCCCAGTCTTGTCATCTGAATGACGTTGGGCTTGTACGACGCGTTTTACCCAACTTCTGTTTGACCCCGCGAACCCTCTCTCCTTTCCCTCATTCTCTCCTTTCCCTTCTCTCTCCTCTCTTCCCTCCAATCTCCGGCGACCCCTCCCCCTCTCCTTACTTTCCTCCCTCCATTCCATCTCTCCCTCCACTCCATCAACCTCCTAACTCCCACCACTACCACCGCCATCTCCTCCGCGGCGTTTTTCTCTACGGACGGCGGCCGACGTCCCGGTGGAATAACGACGTCCATGGCAGTACCAGCGGCGGCTTGTAGCGTGGCAGTTCAGCGACTTGGAGCTCGAAGGAGTTCAAGTAACCGGTAGAGTGACGATCTCCGTTGTGTTTTGATTAAAACTACGTTTTTCCTGCTTTGGAGCATGTTTAGGGGATTTTTATAAAGAAATTCCACATTTTGTACTCGAAAGGCTGGGGGAAACCTATTAGCGAACGCTAAATGGCGTCTTGGGACAGCGACGCCATTTTTGAATGGCGGCTGCCTCCCACGACGCGATTTAGTTCGGATCACCTCAAGGCCTAATTTTGTTTCTGTCGTGATTAGGGGACTAGGGACAGCGACGCCTTTTAAAAGGTGACTACCTTTCACGACGCGTTTTAGGCCATTCTGAGGCCAGTTTTTATATGAACTAGTTTAGGAGTCTTGAATGAAGTCGGCCACAGGCGACGCAATTCAAGACAGAACTTTATTAATCCATGTAATTAACACGTGTTTATATTGTTAGATAGTTTGGTTAAAATGCATGCTTAAAACCATACTTTGAAGTCGAAAATTTCTACGTGATCGGATCGCACTGTGACATGTTTTGTGCGATCGTGGACCTAGACTGACAGTTGTTAGAGCTTAGGCACCATGTGTCGGTGTGAGAGTGACACGGCGCCGGTGTGGGAGTGGTGGGGTGACGCCTAGAGAGAGGGTCATCTGGTGTACCCCGGGGTATAGCTAGTACCGGTGTAGGAGTGGTACATTCGGAGTGTCACTCGTGCTGGGGGAAGCAGAACCACCTGGAGCTGGTCAGGCCGGAGTAGCCAGCGCGCTATCCGAGGGGTTGCTGTCTGGTCTCAGCGGGTCGGTGTTTTCCACGTTCGGCCGTGTGACTTGTGTGTTTAGCCGAGACGCTGGTTGTGGACTCCGTGGTGGAGTGGTTTTAGAGTTGTATTTACTGCTTTATTTAAATTGTCTTTATTCATATTGTTGCACTTGTGGGTGCGTGAGTGGGTGGTGGGAATCGAAGGATCCCTACTAAGTCTATTTCGATGAGACTCACCCCCTGCGGTTTTCAGGTGAGGGCTGCAAGCAGGCTTAGCGTGGAGGGTTTTGTCTTGGGTGGCACGCCAGCAGCCATCATTCCGGAGTATGTCCCGATGTAGTTGCTATTTCTTTTCCGGCCTGTACGCTTAATTACTTCTTTTCAGTTAGAATATGTAATTATTTGCTGAGTCAAGTTGAATTGTAATAATTTTTAATTCCTGCACTTCCTTTACAATTCAATGTGATGTGGATGTTTAGCTTAACTTATCATTTATTTCCCAAACTTATCGAGATCCTGGTTTGGTTCTAAATTTTAATAATTCGATATCCATTTAGTAATCGAATCCCCGATTATAGGGTGGCGGATCGTTACAGTTTCATTTTTTCGGATTCGAGTTCTAAGAATAGTCGGATGTTTAAGGGGGTCAAGTTTAAAGGTTTTCAGAAAAGGAAATTGCAGGTGGTGTGAATAGAGTCCGATTTGCACTAGGAAGTGACTTTGACTTAGAGATTAAGTCATGAGGAGTTACAGTCAACTCCAATAAAAGATGGTGTGTTAGTAATTTAATTAAGAAGGAAAATAAGTATAAATAGAGCCTTAAGGTCGTGCATAAGCTCTCTTGCATGTAGCTATCTTCTAAGAGTAAGTTCATATGATGTTCTTGAGAGAATAAAGTTGATTCATATTTATTTTTCTTTTGGATTGGATTCTAATCAATGTTTTGTATTATTGGAGGCTTAGATAATGTAAGAAAGACCTTATAGAGTGTGAAAACAAGATTAGAATAGGAAGAAACTATGGATAGAAAGTCATAAGGGAACCAAGAATCGATCTTTCTTCAAGAGGTAGGTAGATAACTCTAAACATGATCTATTTTATATTAAAAATTAATATTATTTTTGAAAAAATTTAAAAGATAATATATTGGTGAGAATAACTTTATTATTATCAAGTTTCATATTTTTATGATCTTACTTACTATTTATTTCATGATTATTCTCTCCTCAATTTGTTTGCAGAATAAGTTATCCGGAATTACTTATCTGGAATAGCGTATACTAGAATAATGGGTGCTTAGCTTTGATAGTTCTGTGGGACCCACTGGCGGAATAGGAAAGATAAGCAATTCTTGGGTCTAGGGTCGAATTGCTTATTCTCTTTATTCTAGTATAAACAATTCTAACGCAGTATAAGCCATTCCGTCCATCAAATTAGAATTAACCTTATTCTAAGAATAAGAGGCCTTATTCTTCTCCTATTCTCCAATCAAAGTGGCGCTAGCATATGCAATCTGTCTATTCAGTTTGTTTTATCTTCAACTATGATCACTTAAGTTACAAATATTTGTTATCTTTGGTCTCATATCCAATTGAGTTAAAATTTTGACAAAAACTTAATCTGAATGTTATATCTTTTTTCAATAAATTTGAAAATTTTGAAAATTTATTTTACATTTATTACATAATATTCTTATCAAATTATGCAATCTGTCATGATGGTTTTGAGATCTCAACTTCTAGACGTTTTATCTCACTTCTTTCATATCCAAATCATGCCAAATTTTGTGAAGATTGTTTTTATATTGTCCTTGACTACTATGTAAAGTTTTAAAATTTTCTGACCCAGTTTGCTATTTATTTTATCCTATGTTTTAAGTTTCTGAAATTCTATTTAAGTAAGAGTTTTGAAACCGAAACAGGAGTCCAAAATTATATCAAACTATTTCAGAAATTGATGAAACTTTGTCCACACTTTAAATATAATTTATTTTACATGTTCATCAACTTTATAAATTTTAAGAATCTATTTGATGATATTCAGCCTATTTACTGGTTTTTTAGTTCTAAAAGTTAGCTTTCATGGGTAAAAAATATGCTTGTTATTCTGAAAATTCTGATGTTTTTGCCGATATTTTCTATCCAAAAACCTATTCTAATCATCTTTACCTTAATTATCCATCTATATGACCATGTTGACTCTTTAATTGAATAGTTTGTATATGAAAGTATATATTTTTACCCTTATATGTAAATATCACTTTACCAAATTAATGTTTAGATTTATGATCATTATGAAATATGTGAAAATATATTTGAGTCATATTTGTTTGATATATATTTAGACATTGCCATCTTAAGGAGATTGGAGCTGATTCCATAAGTGTCTGTGGATAAGTTCTGGCTATAAGAAACGAGAGCAACAAGAAAATCCTGATGATTGTGTTTTATTTTCAGTCATCCAAGGTAGGACAATAGATTCTCTGACTATGCATGTGCCATGACCTTAGCATGCTTGCCTATATACTCTAGTATTTATTTGTTTGGCTCCTTATCTAGTAGTTGGATGTATATCTATTTGATATAGTTGACACATAAATATGAAACATAATTTACTATTTAAATAATATGAATTCAGCTTATAATATATTCAGTTCATTCATTTAATATCTTTGTTCAATATTCTCTGATCTCATCTTATTTATTTAGAAATCCATATTTATTCTGATTAGATATCCTTTGGAAACTTATAAACCTGTTTTAACTATATAATCTTTGACATGAATATGATTTTATAAGCTATTATGTCATGACAATTTGTTATATGTTTAGTTGGATATGTGATTTAGCTAGTAGATTTGTTTAGTAAGTTAAGAATTCGATCATGCCATATATGCTATATGTTAGTCAACTTATTTATGCTATTAGAAAATATATTTAATTTAATAAGCTTATATCTGACCATATTTTGTATCATGTTCTTATTTGAATTATATGTAGAATTATGTAACATCTTGTTTAGTATAATTGTATAATGTGGTTTGTAAAATTTACTATATGTTAAATTATGTGGATGGTTTGAAGTCTACTAAGTGGTTGTACTCATAAATTCTATTAACATTTTCTGAGTCTGAGAAAGAGAATCTAAAATTTGAGGAGACTTCTGATTGATGCATTTGATATTTTTAGGAGGTTGTCTAGATTTAAATTTATAGTTTTCTTAAATTTGATGTAATAGAGATAATGAGAGATCGATGCGTTTTTCTTTATTTGGTGAGACTAAGAGTTTATATACAAATCGATGGATATTGTAATTTGTGAACTTTAGTATATGCTATGTTTTAGATATTTTTGATTAATTGATAGTTATGACATTTATTTAAATTGCCTTATAGTTGTTTAACTCTCATAGTTATTTGTTATGATGGAATTTATTCTGAGATTATGTAGTTAGATACCAAGTTAAAAAAAAAAATTTAACCGGATCCGAGGTGTAACATGTGTTGTCTATAAGAGACCCATGTCTATAAAAAAAAAGTACATGGGATAAGATCCGAAGCTTGATGCATCTTTCTCTTTCCCTCCCTCTTTCTCTTCCTAGAACCTTTTATCTCGGTCTCTCTTTCTCCTTGGGGTACCTCCTACGACTCGTGGATCTTGCCACGTGGAACTTCATGGGGGACTCTGATAGCCTCCCCACATGACTAGGATGATCTTGTTGTTCTGTCTTCTACTGCACGACGAGGATCCCTCCATCGACCGCGTTCTTCAGGTAATTTTCTTTGTGGTATGTTGGACCCTAAAATCCAACACCTTGATTTGTGCACATTACCTCTGGACAATGACTTTCTGAATGGGTTGAATGTGGTAATGAACTGAGAGATGAATATTAAATCAGGTTCAATTGTGCCCTTGATCTCAGAACATTATAGCTTCTATCACCTTGTTGGAAAAACAATGTGCCTTAGCTCTCTGTCTCCAAAACTCCTCATCTTAAGTTTCTATTTCCTCAATTGCTGCTCCAACTATTCTAAATTTGAGATCCCTTACATTCCGTCTCTACTACTTCTAGAGGTCTTTTGCGAAGAGTGCTCATCTTGTGAGAGTAATTATCAACAGTACTTGGTTTTTCAACCCAACTATCTTTGATGGCTTCTTCCAAGGATGCATGGAGTGTCCACATGGATTCAAACTTGAAGTGCCTCCCTCTCTTCCTTGCATTTCCAATGAGATTTAAGTATGCAGGATTGTGGTCGCTTGCCATGCATGGTAGAGGATGAGTAGAACATGCAAGGAACAATAAGTTCTAGTTGGGATTGATCAGCACCCTGTCCAATTTTTCTTTGGTGAGAAGGGGCTGATCTTCTATTTGACACGAGAAGATAGGTCCTTCTAGATGCATGTCTACAAGGCTACTTTGCTCTATGAAATTCGGGAAAGTTCGGATGTGTCGAGTGTTTGCTCCTCCCGTATATTCAGCTCGACTAATTAGAACAGATCGTTGGCATCACCAATGATTACCATAGAGCCCAGTTGCTAATTGGCAAAGGATGTGATGTCTTCCCAAAATAATTTCCTGTGCCTAGCCATTGTAGCAGCATGGATAAGAATGAGCAGCTAATTAGTTTGTAGATATTGGATATTGATCTTAAGGCCAATTGGCTGCTGGTTACTTGGTTAGCACCAATTATAACCAAGATTTGAATGTCAGGGTGCCACCAGACATAGAGACCGCCACCTTTTCCAGTAGCTTCTCCAATGAGATAGTGATCTCTATAGTATCATGCACATTTTAGAACTCTGCTCTAGATAGCCTTATTTTTATGTTTCCTTTTCTTATTGATTAGACTTTATAACATATGTTTTCTTTATTTTTCCCACTTCATATCTAAACATTATAATCAAGAATCTTATCTTCTCAAATGCAGCTTTGTCACTCTAAAAAAGTGCATAAATTGTTACATGATTTTATTATAAAAAATAAACGGTTAGAGATTGATTGAATTTAAAATGAGTATATCATTTTTGTTGAAATCAAAATGTAATTACAAAATATTCCTACATAAATTAAATTGATATTCTCTCTTTTCTTAAGAAGTATGTGCAGAGCTTCTGTTATGGAGTATATAGTTCGACATTTAGGGCGTGTTTGGCAACACTTCCATTTGCAAGTTACTTTTGGTTTCCATCTCTTACATAGAGTGAGTTGAAGGAGAAAGGTTATAACTAATTTTGGTTTGTTACAAAAGTCAACTCTTTCATAATAACCTCACTATTTCTCCAATCTTGAAAGCTCCCTTCTTGTAACTTTTGGTTGGAAGCCAAAACACAAGGAAAATACTACATAAATAACTTCTAAGATCCAATAGCTTCCATAAGAAATAACTAAATAGAAATGCAAAAGTACTTCCAAATGGAAGCTACGCCAAACACGGCCTTAAATTGATATTTCCTCTTAGGTAGGAGATTTTGAATTTAGAGGTCCCACAGCAGGCAAGAATATTCTACCCACGTATCCTGCCACTTGTGAGAAACAGTCAAACATAGCCCCCCCCAAACTTGTAACACAAGGGAGGTCCAATACCACTATGCCATAGGCTCTTTAGTGTCAAATAGGGCTGCAAATAGATCAGAGCATATTGAAGGATACCCTCATCCACATGCAAGTCATTGCAGATCAGGGGGGTGGAGGACGGACAATCTTTCGATCCAAATCGTTCCATAGATTGGATCGGATTATATTTATCTATTTCTCATCCGCAATGACGCGAATTGGATTGGGGGACTTCCTAACCCAAATGCAACCAACTCTTCGCAGATCAGAGCAATTGTAGATTGGTTGAAAATTAACATCTTATAACATGTCCTATTATTTATATTTCACAAGCTATCTACATTCATTTCATGATTTGTCAACATATATTCTATAATTGATATCTATCCGCACTTATTAGAATTATTTAATGTATCGTCAATATTTGTAATTGATTCACATTCATCCCACCATGTAACATCCAAAAATCTTTCCAGGATTAAAACAAAGTTGGACTGCGAGTGCATTCGAGTTGGTACAAGACTAAAATTAAAGTTGCTAAAAACGGAGGAAGAAGAGAGAGAAAGAGAAGTGGAATCAGTGTGTTTATTGCGGCATTCGGATTGGGGGTCTCGGAAAAGCTAGAAATTTAAGAAGAGGAATCCTAAGAAAAGATAGACCGTCAAATGAATCAAAAGATCATGAGATCAAATGGTCTTCATATATCAAACATAGTATTAAACAATTTAAATTTTATTTTATTAAAAACTATGGATAAACACAGATATCTACGAGTTTATATTTGTAATACCTAATCCAATCTATCAAAATTTGTGGAGAGGGAAAATATATCAGATTTGCTTTGAGATCAATCCATAAAGGATGCGGATAAAGACTTTTAATTTATATATTAATTCAATTTATAATTTTATAAATTAGATCGAATTTTGGTAGATCATAAGCGGATTAGATTACGAATCAACTCGATTCACTTGTAACCCAAATCTCAGATGATATTCGAATGAGAAGTAAGAACATCTCACGCTTAAAATGCTATATAAGAGAGTCTTTCACCGGAGGAAAGGGATGATACTAAACAAAGGTCTACCCTTCCTTGGTCACCACGTTCCGTTGGACCGATGAGGGGGAGCAAAAGTCCGCGGGTCAAAGGCGCCTTTTTGGCCGGGGGATTTCGTGAGTCAAGTCAAACAAACTCCGACGCCCGCACCGCAAATCTCCTTCCTTTCTTCCCAAGAAAGCCTTGCTTCCTTCCTTCCAAGCTCTTGGGCAGCTTGGTTTCTTCTTCTTCTTGTGCTTCTTTCTCTTCTGCTGCTGCTGCTGCCGCGGACGACGACGATGGCGTGCGGCTGCTGCGCCGGCGGTCGGCCATGGACATGCCAAATGCTGCATCAGATGGCGCGTACTAGAGACTACCAGGTGGCCTCGGCGTGTCGCTTCTGAGGGAGCACAAGATCAAGATGGTGCTGCCGCTGGTGAAGCTCGGCGCCCTCGCCCTCAAGACCATCAGCAAGCCCATCGCACACAGGCTTAAGGTGGAGGCCGGCCGCCACGCCAAGTTCCGCAACTTCATCATCTCCATTTCCCAGGTGTGCTCATCTCTACAACCCCCACCCCCAACCTGCCAAGAGAAATTAAGAAAATGGTGGATTTTTTAATCACAATAGTTGGTGCGTGTGAACAGCGTTGGTCTTTTGTTGTGTTCTCTGGGGCTCTAGCTACGACAGACACATCTATCCTCCTCCTCACTAAAAGCATCAGACAACTATCTTCTTCTTCCTTAACTAAAATGGATTTCATAGACACTTCTCTGCTGCTGTCGTTGTTGTTGTTGTTGTTGTGTCAATTGCATCTTTTTTTCTTGATCTGGGGATCAAAGGACATTTGGGAATGTCGCTCTATGCCTTCCCATGCCAGTGACTGTGTTATCGATCGGTTCATATCCGTGAAGGAAAGTACAAAATTGTGCTTTTATCCTTATAAATTGAACCCTTCTCCGCCCATCAAACATCTGTGGACCTTTTCTTGACGTGTATATTGGGGCTGCATTGATGATTTTACCCCTCCCTTACTTAGGTTTTTCATACTACGACAAATGTGCAATGTGTGTATATAATGTTGAAAGAAGACGGGTTTGACATCACCTCTTGATCAAATTAGCACAAGCAGTGTGAAATTCACGGTCGGTGTGTGAATGAATTGAATTATCTATCCCTTGGTCCATTAGTTAACTGTCTTTTCGGGGATTCTGAAGGGCATTTGACTAGAAATGTTGTTGTCATTGCTTCAGTCCATATTCCCAAAAAGGCAGATTCCATTGGCATAGCTTCAAATCAATCAGAAAATGCAATAAGCTTTGAAGGCCACTCATTCCACAACAAGTCAACACTCAATCGGAAAGAAACAAAAGCTCTGTAGTAATGGATTCATGTCTGTAACGATGGATTCCAATGTATGACATCATGCATCACTTCTCAACAATGCTCGATCAATAAAGTTAATAAGATAAATTAATTATAAAATCAATACAGTTAGGTCAACATCTCATAGATACGCTTGGGATTCAAGAGCCCATTTCTTTGGAGGGATTCATGTGTCCAGGTTAGATCTGTTCATGATCATGGGATACCATGCTATCTCCTCCTCAGATCAAGGGGCCTCAATCAGTATAGTATCCTTGAATGAAAATTTAAGGTTTTAAAAGGAAAAGGAAGCTGAAGGGAAAATTTTATCAGATTTTCAAACAGTGGATGTAAACATTGAGACAAAAGGATCCATGAGTGTATTGACAAGGAAGTGGGCAAGAGTTATCTGAGGACTAAATCTGATTCCTGAGATCCTCCATTTTGGCCTTTTTTTTTTTAACATAACTCATCTTTTTTTTTTCATACACGATTTTATGATAAGGAAAGCATGCTCCAGATAAAATTTTGAAGTTTTATTTATATATTTTGGATATATAGTTGGATGACATTATTGCTGTACTGAAATTGCTGTATGCATCCTTACATACTACATAGTATAATCCACGATAAAACGAATCAGTAGCTGAATGAATCCAATGACCTTCAAACGTGTTCATGATGTCTTTGTTTCCTTTTCGAATTCAGGCAAATCATCGAATTAGCACTAATATGCAAAGACGACTTTATGGTCATTCAACTGATGTACAAGTTCGTCCACTAAATGAGGAGAACGCTGTTCAGGCTGCCACGGATCTTTTTGGGGAAATCTTCGTCTTCATGGTCAACTTTTTTCTCAATTGGACTTCAGCTGTTTAAGCCATATTAATGTGTGCCATTATCAGGATGCAAGTTATTCATGTCAGTGACATTGTACATGTCTTTTATCTAGGATTTATCCTAAGTGAGCTATAATCATGTTTAATGAGCATTTATACTTGTGCATAGAAGTTGCAGAAGTAAGCCCATGTTGTTGTCAAAGTTCATTCCACTTCTAGGTTTTTGCTTTGATGCTGCATCACTTGTTTTGTTGCTTAATTGAAACCATGAACTTTACTGCATGTACTCAGAAAATCTTAACTCGTAAAAGTTATCCTCTTCTATGGAATCTGTTTTTCTATTCAAAATTTAAGCTGCATCTAAAGTCATTTTATGTTATGTGCTTCTTTTATTTATTAGGTTGCTGGTACAGCTGTAATTTTTGAGGTGCAAAGAAGTGCTAGATCTGAAGCTAGAAAGGAGGAAATGCGCAAGCAGGAGCTAGAGGTGATAAACAAAGACTCTATTTTTACCTATTATCAGCTTATTTCCTGGCTAGGTAAAAGCTGAATTATATGCTTATGTGTCAATGTAATTGGTGATATGACTAACCAACCCTTGCCTCAAAGAAGAATTATGTGCTTAAGCATATAGCTTTTTTTGAGTCTTTGGGCAAAACGAATTACTAAATTATAGGTGAGAATAAAAAGGGCATTTTTTTTTAAATTAACAATATATAGACATGACGTGAAAAGACATGCAATATGCACTAACAGAATGTCGCAATCAGTGTATATAATATTCAGTTTTAAGTGGAAATAATGTCAATAATGACAAAACCTTGCAAAACAAACGGAAAGTCTTCTTTCTTTTTTCTTTGAGAGTTTAGACACATGCAGTATCAGTGTATCCTTTTATGCATTCAGTCATGTGGCAACAATATCTATTGTGACAAAATCTTGCAAAATAGTTGGAGAGCTTCTCTCTATTTTCTTTGAATTTACTTGGTAGAATTGAGTTTATATTCCACATGAAATCAGTTTTTCAGTGGCTTCAGTTGCACTTTAATAATCAAACAGGCCTTCTGTATTTGGAAAAAAATCCTGTAATAGATTTCCCTTTTTTCTCCTCCACAAAACAGTTGGAGCTTTAGATGCATTATCATCCTGTATCTAACTGTCTCTCTTGACCTAGTTTCATTAGTTGCAGCTTTAGATGCACTGTCATCATCATTATTATCATGAGGAGTTTGAATAAAAGTTGTCAACATTTTTCCCTCTTCATCATCGACTAGTTTATCCTTAGGTCCTGGACCTTCATGCCTCTTTAATCCACATTCAAACTGTAGATGCCAACCTATGGAGTTCATGTCGAGATGCACCCAGCCTCTATGACCCATGCTGAACTATAAGTATGGACCTTTGGATTTGAGGGCCTTCAAGTTCAGGTTGCACTATTGATGCTCTACATTTTTTCTTTGAAACAAGAGGTCTAAATTCTAAATCTCAAGGTTGAACTGCATCCAGTTTTCTTTTAGCCTAATGGTAATCATTCAAGTCAAATAATAGTTCATTATATTCTCTTACAATTTCCACTCAAGTATGACGTGGATGTTCTTTATCATAAAGCTCATCCACATTACTTTGACCTGCAACATCTTCTTTTAGCCTTCGGAGGATCTAACTAGCCGCTTTCAATGCTCTTTTTTCCTGCAATTTGTGTCTCAAGTTGATGTTTGCAACCTCAGTCTTGTATTTTAGTGGCAGTATACCAATTTCTCCAACCTATATACATTCAAATTGTTCCACCTTCTCATGTGTATGAGGCTGAAAGTATTTCAATTCCTTTCACACCAGCTTGCTAAAGTTATTTACTTAAGAACCCTTATAGCCACAAAAGTCAATGGATTCTTCCATTATTAATTTGCATCCATCATTTAAGTATTTTAAATGAAGGAAGAATAATCCCAATAGTGGGGAGATCGACTGCCGCCCTTCTCCCCGATAGTTCATGGGCTACCAGAGATGACTTTAGTTCAACATCCCTCACTTGTTAGAGCAATTCCAGAGCAGCATTGACTCACTTGATGGGCACAAGTTTCCCGCACTTCGGGAGAGTTGGTGGAGACACGAGGTCGAGCTGCCCCGATACGTGGACATTGATAGAGCAACTAACCCAAGTTTGACGTAGTTGGACGATTATCTATTTTTTATTTGTTTTATTTTAGTATAGATTTTTCATTTATTTTAGGCTAGATGAGGTATTTTAGTCTTTTGTTATTTTTGGGCTTTAAGAGAGATTGAGGATAGTTTGGTCTTTGTCATTTATTGGCCTCCCTACGAATAGGGCCCCCATGTACTCTTATTTTCATTTGATTGTTTTGAGAAAAGAAAAAAAAATTGTGTGCTTGCTCTAAGAGAGAGGCTCTAAGAGGGAAACTATGTGAGGGAGAGGGTGAGAGGCCTGCTACGTACCCCCCAACTACCTCAGTAGCCATTCGTACACCTCTGCCATAATGGCGGACGCAGAAATTTTGTTCAATGGGGTCACTCAGATAGTGGTTCAGGGGGTCATTCTATTGAATGGGAATCAGTAGACCAGGAGGGTCACTCTAATGGGCCATAATCAATGGGCCACTCATTCTTATAGGTCAAAATTAATGGGTCTTCTTAATTTTATAAAATCCAGTCGGGTCATCGGACCACTGGATATGAATTGGATCCACCACTGTCTGCCCCTCTCCTTCCTCATCTTTTCTTTCTGCTTCTTCTACTGCCATCTTCCCTTTTTTGTTTCTCTTTTTTTTTGTCCTTTCTCCTTGTCTTCCTCTTCCTTGGACGCAGGCGGCCACCACTCCATGCATCAGCCCACCATTCTTCCCTTCCTCCTCTCCATATGCAACACTCACTACCATCCTCCCTTTCTTCTATTTTTGTTTATTGTTTACTTTTCTATCTTCTTCTTTGTCTTCTTCCTTCTTGCCTATTCCCCCTCTTATTTATCTTCTATTTTCTGTTTCATCTTTGGTCCAACCTGCACGCCAAAAAACCAGGCTACATGAGCTGTTAAGCAATGGTAAACAAATTGAAGGGTCATTCGTCGTAGGCCCCATATCCACAGGAGTTGCAATACCACGGCATTGATCTATGTTTATTTTCGTGCACGTTATTTAGGCATTTGTGTCCACTGGCATTGACCTCCTACATCAGTTCGACAACATGCTACAGAGTTGGAACGGTATACTTGTGGCCTTGGTGTGCCTGAGTCATCCGTCTTCCACATACATTTGGTTAGATTTATCTGACCAGCAATTTAGTGTTCTTGCGCTTGGTTCCCCTTTAACAGAATTAATTTGTTCTTTCTGTATTGCAAGCAACTGCATGCATGCCGAAAGTGTGTATTAATTTCCTTCCATTTTAAATTTAAGTGATTGTTGGTTGAGAGAGTGAGCAAACTGGATCCTTATTTGCCATCTTTTACCAACTAGGAATTATTATATAAGGATATGGATTGAATTGCATGAGATTGAAAGATTTTTGCTCCTGGCAAGCAACTGAGTGAAATTTGCTGAAATAAGGTTTTGTTTTGTCTTGATGAGAAATTCAAGGCTCTTGTTAGAAAATTCAAAGAGCTTGTGACCAAGTTTAGATATCTTAATAAGAAATTTCACATATCCACAAGAAACTAATGAATTGTTACTTTTTCCTCTCAAATGCATGGATCTTGGTATTCCGTATATTTATGTTTCTATGCATTGTTCAAACTGTTATTATTTTTATTTAGATATCATATATTATTATTTACATGTGATTTAATCATATTCTGAGTTGGATGTTTTGGTTTGCTTTGCTTACTTGAATCTCTCTGAGATCTCTTCAGGATCTCTTTGCTTTGAATTTCCAAGACAAGTATGAGATCCAATATTCAATTAGTTCTGTAAGGATTGTTTCGCATCTCTGTTGAGAGGAAGAATGGTTCTGTTCCATATCTGAATATCTTATTGTCATTATTCTTGTTTTCTTGTCATTTTTTTGCTCCTTGTTAGTTTTCTTGCTCAGTTTTTCAGTGTGTCAAGTGTTTAACAATAAAATTCGTAGTACATTCTGTTCTTCATTGAGACACAAATAAGAAATTGGGCAAGACAGTGTGTCATTGTGTACAATGCCCGTAGGTTCATTTTATGTATTGTCGACAAGAGATAGGACTTAGGACCATCGGTTGCAGCATTATACCTGGAAACACAAAATGGAAGAGAGTAGTTTTTGATATGGCCTGTTGAACAGGCATTTGCAGATTGAAGTCTGGCATTCTCATTCTAATCACCTATTAAAATGTCTAAGCTAAATGTACTTATAGTAACTTGTTTCTGTAGACAATGAAGCAGAAGGAAGAGGAATTGGCAAGGGAAATAGAGCTTCTCAAGGAAAGACTTGCTGAGATAGAGAAAAGTGCTAGAGGTCGTAGCCTCACTGGCATTTTCAATTTCAACCATGGGAATGTACCTGATGATGGCAAATATGCCCCACCAGTAAGCAAACCAACAGTCGAGGCTAGCAAGCAGGCATCAAAGTCCTGATTTGTCAGCTTATAATCACATACAAAATTTTATTGCCCATCACATGTGTCCTGCAGGCATCCCCCAAAGTTCTGCATCATTTCTTCATTGTAAATGGAAACCTTTCCTTTTTGAGGCAAAGGCGGATGGTGGTCTTTTCCTTCTTCACTGTCTCATTTTTACTTCTCATAAGGCGGGAAGAAGGTAACTATTAACTAGAAGACTGGGATCATTCCACAGTGAAATGCCTTGGCGGAGATGGTGGTTGTAGTGCTGTGATATACCTTCAGTTGTATTCAATTTCTTCCGTGTTAAAGTATTCAATTGTAATAGGTACTTGGCTTTGCAGAGATTGCCCACCATATGGCGTGATGAATGTTAGAAATGTCAAATCACAAGTATCAATAGCATAATAACCATGGGCGTGTAGCCATCTGCCATCCATCTTGTTTCCCCCGTTAGACATTCTGAGGCTGATTCCAAGAGTCTTTCCCACTGAAGGGATAAGAATCAGGGGAGATTTTTGATACCTAGTTGTTAGATATAAGGGCTTTCACTTTACTAGAAATGTATTTATTAGGGATTTTTTAAAAATATGATTATTTCATTAAATAATCACCAAAGTATCCCTCAAATGAAAATATTTTCAAATCTCTGTTTCGCTTATTTACTTTAGCATCATAGTAATCCATTAATGACAGCCATTTTTCCGTTGATTTTTTTAATTCCATCATATGCCTCCAATGCCACATCATGTAGTATATTTATGTTATACATTTCTTCTCTATAATAAACATTTTATTCTTTTTATGCTATACATTGTCTTTTCAGATTACACATCTTATCCACTTTTACTTCATATTTTATATTTTTATATTTATGCTATGCACTTTCTTGATTATATATCTTTATTTTATTTGCATATTCTAAGTTTAGTTTCTTCCAAATTTTCCTTTTATATAAATCCAATAGTTTTTTCTTGTTAGTTAGATAAGAATATGTCTTGCTATTATCTTTTGACACTCTAGAAGTTGTTCTTCTCATGCATACTTCTAATTTTGGATGTATATTTTGAGATACAAGTACACATCTTTCTGCAAAAAATACACTTGCTCAAAGTCAAACTTTAACATGTTTACAAGCTATTGATACTATGAACATTTTTGCACCTAAACTACACACTTTCAACATAGAGATACACTTGTAATAAGCATATATCTTTTCAAACAACAAAATTTCACCTTATTTATGCACTTTATCATCAAGATGTACATTTTTCTATTACAATAGACATTGTTAATATAGAGTACATACATTTGAATTGGAAATTTTATGTTCATCATGCTTTTTTTCAAAAAACGATATTTCAACTAGCTTATACATTGGTCATGACAAGACACGTTCTCACTATAATACATAGTTTGGATTGAAATATACATTTTTGAATGAAGATAAATATTTTAGAAAAAATAAAAACTTTTACATCAAAATGCACATTGGTGCACTAGAGGGCCGAGCATTGAGGATATCAATGGTGCTAAAAGGCACTGAAAATGAGTAGTGGACAATGCCCAAAGTTTCGTTAAAGGCACTTAGGGTGCGAAGTTGTCAAAGGCATTGATGACATCAACAATGTCAAAGGCATTGAAGGTATCGAGGTGTTTAGAAAAATAAGTAGAGAAGAGGATGAACCATAAGGGCATGTAGAGGAGGGGAATGGAAAGAATGGAAAAATGTTGCCTATGGTGAGGAGAAAAGGGGTGCCAACATTTGGTGGAATTGGAATATAATGAAAATTACAAACTAAAGACAGTGTGTGTTGTAAATAGTAAAGATGAGCAAATCTGAAGAAAAAATATTAACTTAGATATTGATGGATGAGAATTCACTAGGCCCAAACAGCCTGTGGGCCCGCACAGTGACATGAGTCCGAGACAAGAGACATCGCCACATTGGGGCCCAGTCCCATTGTGGGCCTCGACCCGAGCCAGAGAGGTTCAAGGACCGAGCGGGGTACTATCAATAGCACTTAGCCTACCACTCTCGGTCCATTGAGGAGACATCTAAATCCTCCCCCTAATGGGATACCTGGTTCGAACTGAGCGGGACTCTTTCCCTTAGGAAGATCCTGACTTTCTCGACCCAATCCAACTGCGATCGGAGCAGATCAAGATGAATATGGAAAACGACCTAGATACAAATATATACTTCAAAGTACCCTTCCTAAATCCAGCGAATCATGATGAGCCTAAGGATTCAGCTCGGATCCATTCTTTATGACTTGGGACTACCCCCCGAACTTAGCTTTACAGACTTGGATCGGTCTTTAGCAAGGCTCTGGCTAATATATAAGAACCCTCAGTCCACCAAGCCAAGGTATGCTCTCAATATCCCAAGCTGCTCCTACTTTCCTCGAGTACCCTAGCCTTCTAACTTAGCCATCGAAGGGGGATCCCTTGGATCATCGTCGGGGCCCTTAACGGTGTTCTCTTTTGCAGGAACAACTGAGTCCCCACCCTCCAATCATAGGTAGAGGGCTCTGATCATGGCGGACGAGATTTTGACCCATTATCTTTTGGCACTATAAGGATTGAGGTTTCGAGTACAATTATTGGGTCGGTTTTGGAGCCGGACCCTTGGTTTGGGCCTCGGTGGATCAGGGGCATGCCTTCTAAACGACGTCTAGGGTGCACAACGCCTTTCGAATGGCGTTGGTCTGTACGGAAGTTATTTAGGTAGCTTGCTGATTGTGCCGCGTAGACGAGCGTTGGGGCACGTGTGTACGGCCCCGGTCATGTCGTCTGAATGGCGTCTTGGATAGATGACGCGATTCAGGCATTCTGTCAGAGTACGCCCTTGACGTGTCACCTGAATGGCGTCTGCCTAGGACAACGCGATTTCTTCTGTTTCGGTTTGACACCCCGAACCTTCCCTCCTTTATCTCATTCTCTCCTTCTCACTCTCTCTCTTCCCTCTCTCTGATCCCCTCCGTTTCCCCCTTTCCTTCCTCCTTCCCCTTCTTCCTCTTCCACCACTCTAACACCTCTCTACCTCTCACCACTACCACCACCACCTCCTCTGCGGTACTTCATTCTCCAAGTGGCGGCCGACGTCCCGGCAGAGTGACGGCGTCCACGGCGGTACCAGGGGCGGTTTGCGGTGCGGCGATTCGGCGGCACAGAGCTAGGAGGAGTTCAAGTGACCGGTAGGGGGACAATCCTTATATGTGATTTGGTTGTTCTATCCATGTTTTCCCACTTGAAGCATGCAACGTGTGTGGAGAATTGGGTAGAATGAGTATGTTTAAGGGACTTTTTAATGAAAATGGTCATTTCTATGAAATGGGAATTAGTGTGTTTCAAGTGGTAAATTGGATTCTCCCCGTCATTTTCTATTTTGGATATTTTTGGGGTAATTTTGGGGGAGAGGTTGTAAGGGAACCAGATATTGGGCTCTAAATGGCGTCTGGCTAGGGCGACGCCATTTGAAATGGTGACGAGCTAGGATGACGCCATTTAGACCAGATTTATCCCGGAAGCAATTTATGTGGGAATGAGTTCTGTTTTGAATGGCGTCTAGGGACAGCGACGCCATTCAAATGGCGGCTGCCAGGGACGACGTGTTTTAGGCCATATTCTGAGGCCAGTTTTCCTATCAACCAGTTTAGGGGTCTTGAATAACGTCGGCCATGGGCGACGCGATTCAAGACAGAACCTCATTAATTCATGCTATTAACATGTGTTTACATTGTTAGATAGTTCGATTAAATGCATGCTTGAAATCGTACATCGAGGCCGAGGATTTCTGTATGATCGGAATCGCATTGTGTGTGCATATGTTTATGCAATTGTGGAGCTAGAATGATTGTGGTTTGCGTTTGACACCTTGTGTCGGTGTGGGAGGGACGCAATGTCTATGTGGCATTGTTGCCGTACCGGTGTGGGAGGAGTACATGTTAGTGTTTCACTTATGGCTGGGGGAAGCAGAACCATCTAGAGCTAGACATGCCGGAGTAGCCAGTGTGCTATCCGAGGGGTTGCTGTTTGGTCCCAGCTGGTTGGTATTTTCCTAATTTGTCGTGGCAGTTTCCGACGTGTTTCTTACTGTGGAGCTGGGTTTGGTACTGCTGGAGTTTACCCTTTCTCCACTGGGCCTGATGTGACCTGGGATATCGAGGTTATGGGTGGTACCCTTCGCCCTTTGGCCTGATGTGACCTGGGAGGTTAGGGTTACGGGTAGTCCCTATAGCTTCGGCTTGAGGGGGTTTCGCCGGTCCCTAGGGCCCTCGTGAAGCGCCTAGGCCTGGCATTGAAGGAAGTCTGGTCGATAGGACAGTGGTCTAGACTACTTTTGTGCACATGTAACTGGGTGGTGGTGGTTCACTAGTCCCAATTAGTTCTAGTTTGACTCATTGCCTCACCCGACGGTGTCCGAAACATCATAAGGGTGGACAGGCGTGGGTGTTGGTGGTGTTGTGAGGCGTCGTTTATATGCGTTCGACAGTGTGGTTTGTGTGTTTAGCCGAGATGCTAGTTGTAGACTCCGTGGTGGAGTGGTTTCAGAATTGTGCATGTTACATTTATGACTATATGCGTTTTATATCGAAATTTGGGAACTATGTTTATTGCTTTACTTAAATTGTCTTCATTTGGTATTACTGCACTTGTGGGTTTGAGTGTGGGAGGCGGGGATCAGGTGATCCCTATTGAGCCCAATTTTGGTGTGGCTCACTCCCTGCGGTTTCAGGTGTAGACTTCTCGGCGAGTGCCGGCGTGTGGTGTTCTCCTTGGTGTATGGGCCAACAGCTATCTCGGTTCCGGGGTATGCCCCGATGTTGTTGTACTTTGTTTCTACATGTACATATTTAATTCTTTGGACCATGTAATTATTGTTGGACTGTATACGAACATTATTAATTTGCTTCCTGCGCACTTGTACTTTCTTTGAAGTCTATGAGATTGTTATATTTAGCCTTGTTTAACACTTACTTCTCCAGACGTGTCTTTTGAGATCCGAGTGTAAACCCGTAGATAATGATCTGATACCTATTTAGAATCGGATTTTCGATTATAGGGTGGCGGGTCGTTACAAGCACCGTCTGTGGGAACGATCTGAGAGGTTATGGCCAGAGGCAACCATAACATGACACCTAGACAAAAGGAGGTTGCAGGTGATGGCATGGTGCTCCCACCTTCGCCACCTTCGACTGCTGACGCTCATGTGGCACAAAGGCCCAATATTGGTGATCACGGCCGTCCTGAGGAAATGTGCCATGTGGTTCAAGGCCCCAACTTGCAGTTACTGATTGACCTGATCCATCAATTAGAAGCCAAGGTGTACTGCCTCGAAGGAGAGGCCCAATATCGAAGGCGCGGAAGATCGGTGAGCCCTCTAGGGAGTCGTTGAAACAAAAAGAGCCTGGCATCCCCTCCACTGCCTCCTCCACAGGCCCTTTATTTTCGGCTGGAGGACAACTCTCTTGCCGTGATCCCAAGTCAGATGAGAGTCACAGTTGGTCACCGTGTAATCGACAAGGGGACAGCCTTCCGCTCTGGGTTGGCCTAACCGAGCACGATGCCTTGGCCCTCCCCAGACTAAAGCCTCACGTTTGTCAACATCGGAATAATGCCTCTGCTAGTAGCAGTTCCTCTCCTCAGTCATCCCCTAGCGGTTTAGTAAGTGGACTCTCATGTTTCTTCTTCCTCAGGGTCGACAACCTCGCCTTGACATAGGCACAACAACTCTATTTAGCACTCCAGCCACCTATCCCCTAGAGAGAGAAGGATATGGAGGCTTGAAGAACGGGTCAAGAAGCTACTTCGGTGAGATCGGAAGTCCCTTCCTGGGAGATTCTGGGAGTCGGGGCTCTTGCTTTACCAAGAGGATTCGAGAAGATCCCCTACCGCTGCATTTTTTGGATGCCGGCCATGAAGACGTACGATGGCACTAAGGACCCAAACAGTCACCTGAAGATATTCAAAACCACGTTCTCACTCTTGAATGTGTCAGATGAGATTAAGTGCCAGGCCTTTCTTACAACACTAGAGGGAAACGCCTCGCAGTGGTTCCGACAACTCAAGGAGAACTCCATCGACAGCTTCCGAGAGTTGTGGTGCTCTTTCCAAAATAATTTCGCCACCAACAGGCATATGCCAGTGACCACGGCATCGTTGATGTCTCTACTGTAAGGATCAGGATGAGACGATAAAGAATACAGCGAAAACGCATAATAAAATCGATCCCCCCCATTGCTCGATCCATTTCGGATAAAACAAAAATAGATAGAAAAAACCTGGGTGATCGAACATCACCATGCGCTGATTTGGATCTGTGTCCGTGTCAGTCCTGTTGAGGCGATGCCGCTAGCCACACAAGCGTTCGACCTCTAGTGATATTTACGCAACCACCGACACCCTCGTCGGTGGTTCGTCCTCGCTCCCTCGTCCGAATTGGTATGCTCGCCGAAGATCCTTCGCCGCAATGGAGCCTATAGCAAGCAGGCGGAGGTTTCTTGACCATTGGGAATTGCGTGCGGCAAAGAACCCGACACCCTGAACGGGGTGCCCAGAGGAGAAGGAGAGAGAGAGGGGGGCGACTAGCATAGAGCAGCCCTGGAGCTTAGCCCAAGGTTTCTACGGCGTGTATATATATTAAGTCGGCACGACTTTTCATAAAAGTCTCCGAATTAATATAAAAATTCTTTAAAATACCACCAACTGAGAATCTTTCTACATGTAACCCTCTAGGCCCATTTATCAATCCAGTTTTTAACTCGTTAAGTCTAGTAACACTTTATTGACTTGCAGTAATTAATTAATATCTCATATTTAATTAATTACTTAACCGAATTAACATCTCATATAAATTCAGCCAGACTTCTGATCAAGTTGGGTGTCAAGCAACAATGCATGATCCTGAAAGGTAATGAGGTTCAGCAATCCACTCATTGAACATGTTCGTCCGCAGTTACTGTGTGGCTATAATCCTTCATTTGCACGATACTCTTGAGTCAGCCTAGGACATGGCCAACTGTCAAACCTTAAATGGTTAACTCACTTGGATCAAATGCCGCTATATCTTATATACGCTCTGGCCAGAGACTTCCACACATCGTTTTTAGAGCATTCTCTCTCTAATAACCTAAAAGCAAATGATCCCCTATCGAACAGACAATCACCTTCGAGGTCTTCTGTCGGACCCGATTCTTGACTATTAGGAATCCTGTGGATAGGGATTCGTGAGCCAAGGTCAAAGTCCAAAAGTCCATCGACAAGGTATCTTTGATGTTTCAAATCCAAGGACCAACCACGCCACTATGATGTTGAATCAAGCTGGTTGATAGTCAGACAAATTAATCACCATCCAACGATTCAAGTCATATCAGTTTATTGAACTCATTCTCCAAAGGGCACATGTGTGTTTGCCCTAGTGTCCCCACACACGTGACCATGATATCAATCAAGCTCATCATATGAGAAGGCACAACACACACCAATCTATCTGGATATTAGATGTTCAGTCTCTATTATCCTATGACTTGGAACATTTAAGAATTATGGTTAAGAGTATTAGTCTCATTATCACAATCTCATTGAGCTCTAATATTCCTCTCATAATTCAAGGACTTCATTATACTCAAATAACTAATCATCAATCGTTATAATGAATTAACTGCCATATATTTGTGAACCGAGATGTCCATAGATACCTACTAATTGGCTTTGAGGACACCTATAACTAACAATCTCCTACTTGGACTAAAGCTAATCACCTTCCCATTTTATCACCATCAAATATAGGCGATGCTTAAGCACAATATGAGATAATATCTTAGTTCGTGGATATGCTATATAATCTTTAGATGGAACCCTTTTCATTACGATATCTTTTATGAAATTAATATCTCTGATCATGTGAAAGTGCCTCAGAATGTTCTCCAACTTCTGATAAGACCACGACTCTTTCACTTAATCAGTTGCTCCCACTATTGTCACAAAACAATGGGAGAAAACCAGAAGTGTATAGAATTACTTATAGTTCAAAGATGAACTTCTTCATCTACACTGTTCCTTCAATAGTGTACATCTATCTTTATTGCCAAATTTGTAGCAGTTTCCTATCTGGAGCTCTTTCAGTCCATTGTAGCTCCATATTATGTTAGATTTGAAGCTTAAGTCAGTATGACCTCATCTATTCAAATCACTTTCTCTATATACCAAAAACACACTCTTTCCAGTATTAGTATGATACTCTATCAGGTCTTAGATTGAGTCATCATGTCTTGATCTATCATCATATATCCATATTCCCAATATATAAAATGTCGCATCCAAACCCTTTGTGGAGAAACAATGAATAATCACGCTTTCACCGAAAGTAACATCCCCTTGTCATTCTCAATGACCAGGATGTTATCAATATAAAGCATTAATAGTGTGACTGCACTCCCACTAATCTTCTTGTATACACGCAGTTCATATTCATTCTAAATAAACTCATAGGATCGGATCACCCGGTCAAATCCTTTGTTCCAACTTCGAAAAGCTTACTTTAAATATTATTGTAGATGTAAAACTTCAAGCTTGTATCATATACGTCTCTTCTTCAATCACATTAAGGAAGCTTAAAACATCTATCCGCCTTTCGTCGTCATCATAACTAATAGTCATGGTAAGGAGAATTCTTATTTACTTAATCATGGCAACTGCCGAGAGGGATTCGTCATCGTCAACATTTTGACTTTGACTATTTGCACTTGGCTACAATTTACCATATGAATATCAAACAGTGCATTAACACCTGTCTTCCATTTGAAGATCTATCTGCAGCCAATAAGTACATTTCCCTCAAGCAAGTTCATAAAGTTCTAAACTTGATTTGCATGGATGGGCTGGATGTCAGAGTTTCTTGCCATTCCCAAAGTCAGATCTACTAAAAGCCTCATCATGGATCTTTAGATCATCATCCACCTCTTAGAGTTTCTCTCCTTCGGCTATCTTCTATATGTCAAACATATACATTTGGCTGATAGGAGAACTCTAAAAGACCTTTGACAGGAGAACTCTAAAAGACCTATCTTGCCTTTAATTGTTTCTGATGATAGGTTTCATTCAAAGGGGATCATCTTACGGTCCAGTGTTGACTTGTATACTGGCAACGTCTAAACATAGTTATGCTCCCATAATCTTAGTGGCCTTGTGGATAGCACAACAAATTAATAAGTTATGGTCCAAACATTACCACGGTTATGTTACAGTAGTAGAGCATGATGTCATCCTTGTGGATAGCACAACAAAGCAACCCCATTTTTTACTCTGTGGTTAGGCATCAGCATGCCGTAGTTTTAGCCTTTGGAAATAGAATGACAGGGCTTGTGGTCAGCACAACAAACCTGCACAGTCTAAAACTAAATTCTATTCAGCTTCCACTGTCTTCTCTAAAGACACATTCCTCTTTATGGAAGATAGGTTTCTCAGCGATGAATACTCTTTTATCGCTTAACTGATAGAAATAATATCTAAACATCTTTGGATATGTATCACAAATCTATACTTATTTGTCTATGATTCCAACTTCTTTAGATCATGCCTCATCACATGAGTTGGACTTCGCCTGACTTTAACATACTTAAAGTCCGACTTCTTTTGACTCCATATCTCATATGGATAGATACACATTTATTAATCGGAACCTTATTTGAAGGATAGACATCTTATGCCAAATCATTAAGGAGACAAAAAAATTAGGTAAACTTATCATATACCACACTATATCTAATATGGTGCAATTCTTCTTCTAATACACCATACAACTATGACATATTAATAGAAGTTAATAGAGAAAAGATACCATTATCTTAGAAGAATCATGGGAATCTTGTACTCAAGTATTCATCTCTTCAATCATATTGAAGAGTTTTAATATTCTTTTCATTATGTCACTCCATTTGAATTGTAATTCCTTAATCTTCTCAAGTATTTTCGACTTGTACTTTAACAAGCACATATAATCGAATCTCTAGAGAAATTATCATCAAGGAATAGAAAAACTATCTAAACCTTAAGTGGATATTGGGCAACGTACATCAGCATGTACAAGTTTCAATAAATCCTTATTTTTGTTTCCATATGTCATAAATGGGGAATTGGGCAACCTTCCCATGAGACAAGATTCACTTGTTGTATATGATTCATAATCATATGAATTAAAGTATCCATCTTATGTAATCTTTGAACTCCGTCCTCATCTATATAACTATAGTCTAGATTCACATTTATTTCGTTTATTTAGGAGACTTATGAACATTCATCACATGAGATGTTACATCAAGAATCTATTGACTGATTTTAAAATCCAAACCATTTATTTCAAAAAATAAATGTGACAACATTTGTTCCTTTTCGATCAATAGATAACCACTTTTATCTCATCAAGGATTAGAGATTAAGATGTTGATGATAAATGGAATAAAATAACAATTATTAAATTCCATTAAGTCTTCAGAAAGCATCTTGAGGTTCGTTGTCCCACAACAACATGTGTAACGTTTGCATAATTTTAGGTGAATTTCTTTTAACCCTCAACTTCCTTTCACTTGCCTCAATTTTCACACTCTTGTAAATCTGAGAAGTATATCTAGTATCTCATACTAGTGATTTGAATTTTCTAATGGACAGGTAAAAGTTAATAATTAGAATATTAAAAAAATTTCTAAATTTTATACTCTAATTGTTTGCCTATTTCAGTGTATTTACACATGGTAGTAGAAGCATTCCTCCCTTTTAATTAGCTTGTCTTTCTCAAAGGTTTATCTTGATTGTCTCTTCACCTTGGTCTCACAATCAAGAGATCACTGTGTTCCTTTTGGTTCTAAGGACATTCTTCATATTCACTAAGCCAGTCTTAATGAGTGGAATGTGTCAATCTAATAGCATCTAATATGCTATATATAGGATTATCTGACGACATTTTAGATATTCAAAGAAAACAAAACGAGTAAGTATATAGTCCTTATTAAATCAGACATAGACTTTTATCTTGAATTAACTTCTACTATTTTTCAACGGATTGTATAACCCTTAAATATATAGAACGGAAGACTATAATGGTCTCCTATTGCTTCAATCTATTTAGAAACATAATCCACCTCCACCAAGATATACTCATATCCAAACGATAGTGGAAAATGACCCATAAAATCTATCCCCCACACATGAAAAACTTCAACCACTAGAATCGGGTTGAGTAGCATCATGTCCCTTCTTGCCATGTTCCCTACAGCTTGGCATCTTATGCAAGTTTTGTTGAACTCATATACATACTTGAAAAGTATAGGCTAGTAAAATCCATTCTACAAGACCTTGGCTGCAATTTTTTTTTCTGAGAAATGGCCCCCACAAGTAAGATTGTGGCAAAAGTTCAGCACACTTTGTTGTTCTTCCTCAGGGACACATCATCAAATGATTTGATCAGGACAGATTTTGAAGAGTTCGAGTCTTCCCAGAAGTCATACTTCTCCTGAGAGAAGAATCTATCATTCTCACTTTTGGTCTACCCTTCAGAAAGTTGATCGACCACCTTATAGTTTACAATATGTGCATACAACTGTGGTGCAATGTGAGAGATGGCCAAGAGATGTTCATCAAGAAATGAATCTTTCATTGGTGCACTTTCATAAATGAGAATTTGGGAGAGATGGTCAGCTACTACATTCTTAGAGCCCTTCTTATCCTAAATCTCCAAATCAAATTCTTAGAGTAGTAAGATCCATCTGATGAGTCTAAGTTTTGCATCCTTCTAAGTCAACAAGTATTTTAAAGTTTGAATGATTAAAATAAATGATGACTTTTGCCCCTAAAAGATAGGATTGAAATTTTTTCAGGGCAAAAACCACAACTAACAACTCCTTCTCTGTGGTGGAATAATTCATTTGAGCATAAGCAAAGGTGCGACTTACATAGCAAATCACCATGGGACGCTTATTGATCCGTTGTCTGAACACCACACCTATAGCATAATCAGAGGCATCGCACATGATTTCGAGAGGTAGAGACCAATAAGGAGATTGAAGAATATGAGCTTTGGTCAGAGCCTCTTTCAAAGAGTTAAATGCCTCTAAGTATGGTTCATTCAGATGGAATGGGACATCTTTGGCTAGGAGAAAGGTTAAATATCGGGCAATTTGAGAGAAGTTTTGAATGAACCGGCGATAGAAACCGGCATGGCCAAGAAATGAGCAGATTTGTCTTACAAGGTGGAAGGAAGAAGGTTAGATATGAGATAAATCTTTGCCATGTCTACCTGTATCCCCCTCTCAGATACAATGTGGCCTAAAACAATGCCCTTACGAACTATGAAATGGCTCTTTTCCCAACTAAGTACTAGATTGGGGTATCCATACATCAAGCAAGCAATTGCTTAAGATTCTCTAAACAATTCTTTAAAGAGTCCCCAAATATAGAAAAATCATCCATAAAAACTTCAAGGAACTCTCCCACCATGTCAGAGAAGATACCATTATACATCGTTGGAAAGTGGCGGGTGCATTGCATAATCCGAATTGCATTCTCCTGAAAGCAAATGTACCGTAGGGGCACGTAAAGGTAGTCTTTTCTTAATCTTCTAGGTAAATTGCCACTTGATTATACTCATAGTACCCATCTAAGAAGCAGAAGAACTTCTGGCCCGCTAACTTCTCCAGGATATGATCCACGAACGGAAGTGGAAAGTGGTCCTTCTTGGTCATGGCATTGAACTTTTTATAGTCAATACACACTCTCCACCCTGTGGTGAGCCAAGTGGATACCTCTTCCCCATGATCACTCTTTACAACAATCAATCTGGACTTTTTGGGTACTACTTTAGTTGGGCTTACCCATTTACTGTCTAAGATGGGGTAGATGATACCCGCATTAAGCCACTTCACTATCTCTTTCTTCACCACCTTTTTCGTGTTAGGATTGAGTCGTCTTTTCATTTCCCTGCTCATCTTGGAATTCTCCTCCATATAGATGTGATGCATGCATATAGATAGACTAGTTCTTTTCAAATCCGCCACTGACCAGTCAATGGCACCCTTATGGGCTTTAAGGACCTCGATTAGTTGGGCCTCCTAAAGCAGGGTGAGATTAGCTGCAATGATGACTGGTAGAGTTCGGTTGGGGCCCAAAAAGACATATTTGAGAGAATCATGTAATGGCTTGAGTTCAAGTGTAGGAGGGTCTTCAAGAAATGACAGAGTGGGCTTAGACTATAAGGCTGGCAGAGGTTCAACCTTGGGCCAAGATGTTAAGAAGTGGAGAGAATCCTGTAGAGCACTAGCTTCCTCTAAAAGATCATATGTGAGAACCGGACCCTCCTCAATTAAATCTTCCAAAATGTCAATCGTATGGCACTCTTCATCATGGTCCGGATATTGGGATGCTTTGAACATATTAATCTTGACTTTTTCACCCCCAAAAGATATGTCCATCATGCAAGTTTCACAATTAATGTTAGCTTTGACGATAGCTAAGAATGAATGTCTTAGAATAATCGGGTATGAATCAGCTCTTCACGGAATGCCATATTAAGAATGAGGAAATCCAAGAGAAATATCAATCATGAACTTTTACAATGACATCTTCTCTAAGTCCCCGTGGAGTTTTCACAGACCAATCAACCAACTATAAGATGATGGACGTGGGCTTAACTTCCCCAATATCAAATTTTTCATAGATGGATGTTGGCAATAGGTTTATACTAGCACGTAAGTCCAGTAGTGCTCTATCAAATGTGACTCAACTTATGTCACATGAGATCAATGGTGTCCCGGGGTCCTTTATCTTTTTAGGGAGATAATTCATCACAATTGCACTCACGTCCTCCAAGAACCTAACTTTTTTAGAGCCCATTCTAGGTTCTCTTCTCGGTGTGCACAATTCCTTAAGAAATTTTGCATAAGCCGGCACATGTTTAATTACATCAAGGAGTGAAATGTTGATCTGAAGTTACTTGAACAATTCCATTAACTCCTCATTTTGGGTTGTCTTCTTCCTATCATTAGGCTTCGCTGCTAAGGCATTTGGAAAACGCACTTGGTTGGTATGAGCTTGGGCTTTCATCCAGTTTCCCCTTCCCTCGGGGATTCCCCCCAATTTTTCTATATTGGGCTCTACCTCACTCTCACTTTCGACATCATAGGCCCCATTCGTTGAGCTTTCTATTACTTCCTTAGCCTTGTGTGGATCATCCAAGGTCTTGCCGCTCTATAGGGCCAAAATAGTTTTGGCATTTTCGAATTGCGGATCTTTGAGTTGTGTTGGTAGGCCGGGTTGAGGTAAAAGGCCCAATTGAGGTCGAAAACCCTGAGGTTGATTCCTTGGATTGACTATGGATTGGCTAGGAAGTTGGCCCATTTCTCTCCTCATGGTTGCTTCAATTAATTGTCCAATTTGGCTCTCCAACTTAGAAATGGAATGTTATTGGCTCAAGGTGAGTTGTTGGAGTTGCATGAACTTCTCATCATAGTTAGGCTGAGGAGGTTGTTAGTAAGTGGGCAGAGGAAGAGGGTATTGGGCTGGATGAATGGAGGGGTTGGCCATTTGTGGTGGAGCCTATTGATTTTTTCAAGAAAAAAATAGGGTGGAGTTGTATGTGTTAGAGAATGGATCATTACTTGGCTTGGAGAACCCCTGTGCAACTTGGACTTGCTCTTAAATGAATGGTTGGAGTTGGGCTAGAGTTGGGCATTTGGTCACCTGGTGGGCCAGACTTGCGCACAAAGCACAAATTTCCTGAGGGATGGAATATGGGCACAAGTATGGACCGGATGGCGGTTAGTAGGTAGGTTCTTGTTTGTTCAGGGCCAAGAGTTGGTCTAACTTGTGAGCCAAAATGTCTACTTTGTCCAATTTCTGGTTAATCAGATTGATGTCTGCTTTGGATTCGGGCTCCCCTCGAGTCTTCAGTTCATACATCCCGACTCTTTTAGAGGGCCCAACAGATCTCTCATAAGATGAGAGAGAGGCATGATTGATAGAGTTTTCACTAAGCATCTCGGACAAATCATAGGCCTCATCCTCTCTCTTCATCATAAAGGCCCCTCCACATGAGGCATCCACCATCTGTCGAAATTATTTAGACAATCTCTCATAGAATGCTTGGACAATTTGCCATTTGGATAGTCCATGATGAGGGCATTTCCTAAGTAATTCCTTCAGTCTCTCCCATGATTCATGGATTAGTTCTCCGGAAGTTTGAGTGAAACCCATGATAGCCCTCCTTATAGTATTGGTTCGCCTTATAGGATAGAACTTCTTGAGGAATTCTCTTTGCATTTCATCCCATGTCCTAATGGGCCTATCTATGGTCCCTAGCTAATATTTGGCTTTGTCCTTCAGTAAAAAGGAGAAGAGGGTCAATTTGAGGGCATCATTAGTGAAGTTTTGGATCTTCACTGTGGAACAGATTTTCAAAACTTATCCAGATGCTTGTAGGGATCTTCATTTATATTCTCATAAAAGGATGAGAGCATCTGAGTGGTACTGGATTTGATTTCATATTGAATGGCCAGATTCTGAGAAATATGAATGTAAGATGAAAGTTGATATTGATTAGGAATGAAATAATTCTTCATTTGTTTCGGAGGATCATGATTTTAGGCCATTGGATCTTGAGGTGTGTTTCTTTGATGCAACGGTCTCTCAATTTCAGCTATTGGTCTGATAAGGTTAGGACTTTGAGATCTCCTACCTTACATACACTAGGACAAAGAGATGATGAAGGATTTGTGTTTTTAATTTTTTTTTTTATATGTAAAGACAAATAAGTTAATAAACAAATTAATCTAATGACCTAAGTTAGACCTAGACTTACTAGTGAATTTTCTCATAATGTGAATGGGATCCACCTTAAATCATACCCACAATTGGTTACGGCCAAGTAAGAGGTAGGGTAGTGGGAGGCTCCCCCTATTTTTGTAGGGACCTAATTAAGTAATTGCTTTTCCACTTAGGCTTTTGCCTTTGTAAGTTCTAGCCTAGACACCGTTGCCAAAAGTAGAGGCAACCCAAAATTTAGACCACCCATAGTGTGAAACCCCAGGGTCTCTTTATACTTGCTTTTCTTAAGTTTAGGAAATGACTATGCAAGGATGGTTGTTTGTGGGTTAAATAAAGGTGATGAAATCTCTACCTTATGTTGTTAGGGGTATTGCCCTTAAAGTGTTTAGAATGCAATGCAATGCAACAACTAAATCAAACAAGGGGTTCTATGCAATCATGAATGACTTGCTATGAATGAAGAATGTACATTTCTTCCGCAATTTTCAACAAAAAAGGAAGTGAACTAAAAAAGAAAACTTAACTAATTAATGCTTTCCTAAAATAATGAATGCCTAACATGGAAGGTTTCTAATTTTAAGATGAAGATTTTATTTTTCGACTTTTTGATATTTTTTTATTAATAAAAATCAATCTAACTTAAGAAATCACTAAAAAGGAAACTAATTAAACAGGAATTACAAGCAAAGTAAGTTGGAACAAACTCACCAAGAAGAAGATTTTTATTTCCTTTCTGAATTTTTGAATTTTTTCAATGTAGTTATAAAAATAAGAAAAAGAATATTAACTAAATAATATCTACACTAAATCCAAAATTAACAAAACTAAAAATCTAATTCCCTAGCAACGGCGCCAAAAATTGATATACACGCGATGCATGTCGTTAAACGCTCATGGCAACCATTACCGGGACTCACAATTTATTTGAAAATAGTCAAATGGTGAGAACCGAGTCGATCCACAAAGAAATAGATTTTTAACTTTGAAAATCTTGAATTTTTAATTAAACATCTTAATAAAGAGTGTAACGACCCGCCACCTTATAATCGGGGATCCGATTACTGAATGGGTACCGAATCATTAAAATTTAGAGTCAAATTAGGATCTTGATAAGTCTGAAAAATAAATGACAAACTAAGCTAAACATTCCACATCACATCAAATTGTAAAGGAAGTGCAATAATTAAAAATTATTACAATTCGACTCGACTCAACAAATAATTACATATTCCAACTAAAAAGAAATAATTAAGCGTACATGCCTGAAAAGGAAATAACAACTACATCAGGGTATACCCCAAAGCGATGGTTGTTAGCGCGTAACTCAAAACGGAACCCTCCATGCTACGCCAATCAGGAACCCTCACCTGAAAGCGCAAGGGTGAGTCTCATCGAAATGGATTCAGTAGGGATCCTCCGATCCCCACCACCCACTCACGCACCCACAAGTGCAACAACACAAATATCGGCAATTAAATAAGTATAGCAGTAAACACAATTTCTAAATTTCGATATGAAACACATGTATTCGAAGATGCAACAGGCATAACTCTAAAGCCACTCGACTCAACACCGGAGTCCACAACCAGCGTTCTTACAAAACACACAAAGCACGCAATCGAACGCGGAAAAACACCGACCCACTGTGATGGAACAACAACCCCTCGAATAGCACATTGGCTACTCAGACATGTCTAGCTCTAAGTGGTTCTATCTCTTCCCAGCCACGAGTGACACTCCGAATGTACCACTCCTACACCGGTACTAGTTATATCCCGAGGTACACCACGTGACCCTCTCTCTAGGCGTCACCCCACCACTCCCACACCGGCGTTGTGTCACTTCCACACCGACACATGGTGCCTAATCGCTAACAACTGTCACTTTAGGTCCAGGATCTCACAAAACACAACACAGTGCGATCCGGTCACGTGGAAACCCTCGTCCTCTAAGTACAGTATCGAACATGCATTTAACCGAGTTATCTAGTGATGTAAACGTATGTTAATTTCATGAATTTATGGGGTTCTGTCTTGAATCGCGTCGCCCATAGTCGATGTCATTCAAGACCCCTAAACTGGTTCAATTTTCGCTAAGCCATTAGGACTAGGGATATTGGCCTGAATGGTATCGCCCATGGCCGACGTCATTCAACTCTTTATCCTACGCTGGCCTCGGGAACCGGAAAATTAGGTCTTTGAATCGCGTCACCTGGTCTTGACGCTATTCTAAATAGCGTCACCTGGTCTCAACACCATTCTAAATAGCGTCACCTGGTCTCGATGCCATTTAATGCTCGAAAACTGTGTTCCACCGAGTCAAACCGAGGGTCCCTTTTCTCCCCCAAAACACTCAAAAAACGCAAAGGAGATAAGGAGAGAAGTCTAATAACCAATTCATCACCCAAACCCCATTTCATAAAAGTACCTATTTTCATTAAAAATCCCTTAAAACATACTTTCAACCTGAAAATATCTACACATATCGCATGCTTCAAAACGGAAAAATCATGGTTTTAAACAAAACACAACGAGGATTGTCACCCTACCAGTTACTTGAACTCCTCCTTGCTCCTAGCTACCGAACCGCCACGCCACGAGCCGCCGTCGATACTACCGTGGATGTCGTCACTCGACCAGGACGTCAGCCGCCGTCCGTAGAGCAAAGTGCCACGGAGGAGGTGGTGGTGGTAGTGGTGAGAGTTAGGAGGTTGATGGAGTGGAGGAAGAGGAGGAATGGGGAGAGGAAGAGAAGGAGAAGGGGAAGGGGGCGTCGAAGGGTTCGGAGAGAGGGAATGAGAGAATGGAGGGAAGGCTCGGGCGTCAAACCGAACAAGTCTAAATTACGTTGTTCTAGGAAGATGCTATTCAAACGATAGGATGCGGATCGTACACTGGCAGATGTTTGAATCGCGTCATCCATGCAAGACGCCATTCAGACGACATGACCGGGACCGTACACACACACCCTCACGCCCGCCCACGTGGCATCCCTGCAAAGCTCCTAAATAGCGTCCCCCTAGGCCGACGCCGATCAAAATCGCGTCGAGCTGCCCTAATCCCACAAGGGCTCAAACCAAGGGATCCGATACCGAAATCGACCCATAACTAGATCCAAAATCTCAGTCCTTACAAAGAGATATTTGAAAAGAGAGAGATTTAAAATTAAAGATTTGAAAATGGCTGATTTATCTTAAGCTTAGAAAAAACTAGTTGCTCATTAAAAAGACATTCATTGCCTAGTTAATATTTAAAACTATTACCAAGATGAAATAAACGAATTAATTAAAACTAACCTAAGCATGCAAATCTAACTAAGTCTAAGAAAATAACCACACTTATAGATGAAAGAGGGAGAGAGAGGTTAGGAGAAGAAAGCAATATTTAAAGAAGCAATAATAATTAAACTAAATTAAGCATACCATCAATGTCTAAAGAAAAATAAACTACACAATGATGAACACTAACATCCTCCAACATATTAAATAAACCAAACAAAATACAAAACCTAAACTAACATCTACTAAACCAAATAGAAGAGAGAGAAGGAGGCAACAACGGCTGGCTTCTAAGCAAGGGGCGGCGGTGCAATGGGCCTAGGCACAGCCCTAGAGGTAACAAGGTGCATGGCGCGTCGGCACGATGAGCTGCATACGACTAGGTGGCTGGCGAGGTGGGAGTTCACAGGCGGGTAAGTGCGTGGCGACGCTAAGGATGAGGGGCCACGTGTCAGTTGACTACTACTCACATCCCGACACAAGCGACGATGCCCGAGTGCAACGAACACCGAGCAGACGCCATGTGGCCTGCAGTCGATGGCTAAGGGCGGGAGTCCGTCTGGCGCTTGCCGTGTGGCCGAGGCAGGTGCGGCTAGTGAGAGAGAAATAGAAAAAGAGAGAAGGAGAGAGATAGAGAGTGGAGAAAAGAGAGAGAAAGAGACAGATGGAGAGAGATAGAGAAAAAGTAGGGCTGTCAACGGGTCGGAGACGGAAACGGAAATGACACCTTCCGCTTCCGTTTCCTATAAGATTTATCGGAGATAGAAACGGAGTCGGAAGTGAGTGTTTCCGCTTCCGCATCCATTTCCGCTTTTAAATCGAAAATCGGAAACGGAAACGGAAGTAAACGGAAGTTCCGCTATCATCATCGCTATATTAAGAAGATATTTAAAATCATTATTACTATTCACTTTTTGATAAACTTTCTTCTAGTAATTAAAAATTTTAAGAACCTACAAAGTTTTAATATAGGTAAAAATTAATAATCTATAAATTTTGAATTTTGAAATCTATTTTATCTATCAATCTAAATTTACATATAAATATACCCAAACATGTGCCATAAAGTTATATTAAAGTGTTAAAAAGTTTCTAACTTTTTAGTATGACCTTTTTTTTATCAAATTGTTAAGAGATATTCTCACTATTAGATATTATATATATATATATATATATATATATATATATATATATATATGTGTGTGTGTGTGTGTGTGTGTGTGTGTGTGGATGGATGCATAAAGTACATGATCATTCGGAAACGGAAACGGGTTAGCGGATGCGGAAATGAGTGTTTCCGTTTCCGACTCCTATAACTATTGGAGATCTATTTCCGTTTCCTATAACTTAACGGGTGGTCTTTAACGGAGTTCCGTATCCACTAATAAAAACGGAAACGGAGCGGATAATCGGAACTCGGGTATCCATTGATAGCCCTAAGAAAAAGTAAAACAGAGAGAGAAAGACAATAATAAGAAAGAGGGAGCAGAGAGAACATAAAAGAGAGAGATAGAGAGAAAAACACAATGGAGAGAGAGAGAGATAGAATGTGGCCGAGTACGGAGAGGAAGAGGATGAAGAAGAGAGAGAGAGAAGAAGAGGAAGAAGAGGTCTTTTTAAATAGGGAGAGAGACTTTTTAAAATAAGGAAAAGAGAGAGAAAAAGGAAAGAGCGAAGGGGGGAGGGCGGCGGCACTGCTCCATGGGTTTCTTGGGGGATGAGTTAGGGCAGTCCTTTTTAGGACAATAAATGTCTATTTTTCCCTTGTCTTTGCTCCTTTTGCAAAATAATGAATATTTTTGTTAAGATTTGAACTCAAGTCTGCCAATTAACTTAGCCAACTATGCCACGTGGTCTTCATGTCATGTCCACACAAAATAAATTTAAATTAAGTTTCTGTGATGAACAAAATAACAATTATGCCTAAATAAAATTATTAAACATCTCGACTTTACCGAAAAATCACAAATGCATTACACACAATTTTTCATATGAAATGACGATATTTTTAAATCAGAATTCAACAAAATTGATATCATTGGAATTAGCGCACAATTATCTATCATTTCATATAATTTTGCACATAAAATCATGAGTGTAATGCATGAACTTATCTTTTTAATGTTCAAAAATACATAATTATCAACATCCTTGTCAGGACCATATTACACATAGTCTACAACCATCTACCAGCTAGGTAGGATATCGAGGTGGCCCCCACAGGCTCAAAAGGTGGCTCCCACTATGCAGCTTCACACTCTAGGATAATCCTCTCATGGTGTAGCACTTTGCCATATGTGGCACTTAGTTCCTACACTTTCGATTGGTTTGTGGCTCTAACACAATTAGTAATGACCTAATTAGCTAACTGGCCCAACAACTGTACTAGTTAGTAGATTTCACAAGAAGGTCAACTATCTCAGGACTTCTCCCAACCGAGTATGCTTAACTTCGGAGTTCTTTCCAACTCGAGCACCGAAAAATGACTAGTCAGTGTTGTTAGTAGTCTATCGATTTAGTCTATTTAATATATTCTTATACGGAGTGTTATTGTCTCACATACCTTTCAGGTTGTTTCGATACCCTAGCAGACGTACGTGGTTCATGTGTGTGCTCTCGAATAGGTTCAAAAACTAATGGCTCATCTGATGAGTCATATATAGTCTGTGGATCTAGAACCTCTTTTAGAACTACTTTACTCCAACTGTCCTCTTAAAGGAGATATTCCTCTTCTAGGAACATAGCTCTCCTAGAAACAAACACCTTTTATTCACTAAAATCGTAAAAGTAGTACCCAAAAGTCTCTTTTGAGTATCCCACAAACCAGCACTTGTCAGTTTATGATTCCAGCTTGTCAGGATCATGTCTCTTCATATGGGCAGGACAACTCCAGACTTTAACATGCTTAAAGTCAATATTTTTGTCCCTCCATATCTTATATAGAGTGGAAGACACAGACTTATTAGGAATCCTATTCAATAGATATGTTGCTGACTCAAGCGCATATCCCTAGCGAGATACTAGTAACTGTGAGAAACTCGTCATCGATCGCACCATATCCAATAGGGTGCGATTCTTCCTTTCATATATACTATTCATTTGAGGTATATAAAGAGGAGTCTACTAAGAAAAGATATCATTATCCTTTAAGAATTGTGTGAACTCTATACTCAATTATTCTCCTCCTCAATCAGATCGAAGAGTTTTAATATTCTTTCCAGCTCGTTTTTCTACTTCATTCTTAAACTCCTTGGACTTCTCAAAGGCTTTCGACTTATACTTCATTAAGTATACAACTAAATCTTGAGAAGTCATCTGTAAATGTAATGTAGTAAGAAAAGTCACATTTCGCTTGGGTTGATATTGGACCACATACATCAGAATGAACTAGCTCCCATAAGTCCTTAGCCCTTTCTCTTTGTCCAGTAAATAGAGATTTTGCCAATTTTTCCATCAAATACGACTCATAAGCTATAAATAATTTATAATCAAATGGATCCAAGTATCCATTTTTATGTAACTTTTGCAGTCTATTTTGCCAATGTGATAGGTAGGCTTGGTTCACACTATTCTTGCTCCTCTTAGGAGTTATATCAAGGTGAAGAGCATGATAAGAAACATCCAAGAGATACAAATTATTAATCAAGTGTGCAAATACAACGAATTTATTTTCAAATAAACAGAACAACCATTATTCTCTATAGTTAATTTGTATCCATTGCTATCCAAACAAGGGATAGAAATAATGTTCTTAATGATATTAGGAATAGAATAGCAATCATTTAATATGATCCTATCTCCAAAAGGTAGTTTGAGGGCCACTGTTCTAATAGCAAGCATCGTAGCTTTTGCGCCGTTTTCCAGCCTCAAGTCCATCTCGTCCTTACTCAGCTTTCGCTTGTCATCACCTACACATCATTGTATATATGAGCAGCACATCTAATATCTAATACCCATGATGTAGAATCTCTAGCAGACAAGTGTATATCTATCATATAGATACCTGAAGCTTCTCCAAACTTTGTCTTCTCCTGAGATTTCTCTTTAAGGTATTCCTTGCAATTCTTCTTCCAACGTCCTTTATGGTGACAGTGGAAACACTCGCTCTTTTCTACCTCCTTGCCTTTTTCGTTCTTTTGTGTTGGCTTCTGCTTAGTCTGCTTCTTTGCTTTGCCTTTCTTAAAGGTTTAGACTGCTCTTCTCTTCCTATTGTTTTTGCCAACTAAGAGAACATCAGACTTTTCCTTCTGAAGGCTGCCTTCAATAGTCTTCAGCATGTTATGCAACTCATCCAGTGTAATATAAATCTTGTTCATGTTAAAATTAATGATGAACTGAGAATATGATTTGGGCAATGACTAGAGGATAAGGTCGGTGCTCATCTCTTTAAGAAGTTAAATGTCGAGTACAGCCAACCTTTCAATCCAATTTATCATCTTCAGCACATAGGTCTGCACTAAAGAGCCTTCTACCATGTGAGCGTGAATAGGTTCTTGGACATCTCATATTGCTCAGTCTTGTTCTACTCTTCAAATAGCTCCTTCTGATAGAGCAAGATGGATCTGGCATCCATCTTCTCATGCTACCTCTGCAACTCATTACTCATAGAAGCAAACATGTAGTATTGGGTCAGAGTGGAATCCTCCTTCCACTTCTCAAACGCGATCATATCCTCTTCAGGTGCATCTAATGCTGATTCAGGCGGGCTTGATCCTCAAAGATATAGGTGATTTGCTCAGACTTAAGGAAAATCTTCAAGTTCCTGAGCCAATATGAGTAGTTGGTCCCTGTCAATTTGTTGGTATCTAGTATTCTATGGAGTGAGTTGTTCGATGATATTTTCACCTACAAAGAAAATATAAATAAAATCAACATATGTTTAATTATTATTTTAATCAAGATATGGAGTTTAATCTAGATTAACTTCCACTAATTTTTGATGGATTGTATAACTCTTAAATATACAGAATAAGAGACGCCGACGGTCTCCTAGTACGGATCATAATCTCACTGACTTTTGTAAGTACTTTGCACTTCCATTTGGAAGCACTTTTACACTTCTATTTAGTTATTTTTTGTGGAAGCACTTGAATCTTGGAAGTCATTTATGTGGTAGTTTACTTGTGTTTTAGCTTCCAACTAAAAGCTACAAGGAGAAGCTTCCAAGATTGGAGAAAGAGTGAAGTTGTTATAAAAGAGTTGAGTTTTGTAACAAACTAAACTTTTTTACAATCTCTCTCCCTCATGTCATTTTATGTGAGAAGTGGAAGTCTAAATGGAACTACATAAGTGCTTCAAATGAAAGTTACGCCAAACACGGCCTTTACATTCTGCTAAAAGCCTGTCAAAATCCCTTGCACTAGTTTCGAGGGAATGCTGATTGTGACTTGGCTTTGAGCATTAGATTGGATGTATTTTAAATGAGTCAAACTTGCTGCACAACCCCATATTATGCCCTTTCGCGGTGCTTTTATTTAAAAAAACTTTTTTTTGAATTTTTGTTTGGTTGGCCCCAACCCCCCTACATGATCGTATTGGGATTGATTTTCGATTTTTCATCTTAGTTTAGGTTGTTCAATCCAAGATCAGACTGTACAGTCATCTAGGGCAACATGGGCCCGATCAAAAAAAATCTAAAAAAAGTTTCTTTTTTAATAAAAGCACCAACAGGGGGCATAATAACCCCTGGCGGTGCAACAAGTTGAACTCATTTTAAATAAGGTGACAATAGTTAAGATTCTGAGTATAATTTATAAAACACCTTTGAACTACCAGGTATGCTGGGTATTACTAAAACTTTCAATTATTTATAGCATATATGATTGCAACATGGTGATGTCACAAGTATATATGATCCTAAAATATATAGTGATGTCTCAATTTATGTTTTATCAGTATCTTTTGTATATTTATTAGAGATGCTCTATTTTGTTGTATTTAGATGCTCTATTCTTAGTATCTTTTGTATTTATGTTTTCTTAGTATCTTTTGTATATTTACAGCATGACCCATTTTCAAATTGGTTCCAATCGTTATAGTTCATCCCTTCATAAACTTCATCCCTAATCAGCTTAAATAAGGGAGTGCTTGCTTGAAAAAAAAAAAGAATTATTTCTATTTTCAAGCAAAAGTAAAAGTTATTGTGGCATGATTTTTGCTAAATAAAGAATTATGTTATTGTCACATTAATTAAACAATAAACATTTTTATAGTTTTAACATGTGCAACGTGCAACTAGTCGAATTAAGATTATTCAGTTTCTCCTCCCAGATACATACGGAGTGTCTGAAAATCTAATTAACGTTATCCAAATGAGCAGAGAATTAACAAATCCAAGCCCAAATCCCTATCAGGATATTTGGTTGCTGCAAATTTCATAATATTAGCAATACTTCTAAATTTTACAGTGATGCTGCTTATAATTAGCCGTTCAGCTACTCTATCGATTTCAAATTCATCAAGTAATAAAAATCATAATCTGTTAAAATTTAAATTAGCTGCACTGCAGACCCTGTATTCGGTCTGATGAGATATGCAACTCTCCCTGCTGGCACGACCACTTTACTCCCTTCCAGCCCTTCCTCACCCTCCCCCCGAAAAAGACGAACTTTATTTTACCTCCCTGCAAGTCTCCTTGCCTTTTCTCTGCAACTCTCCCCGCTGGATCCGTTCCGACGATGGAAGTAGCTCTGTTTGGCGTAGCTTCCATTTGGAAGTACTTTTGTATTTCTATTTAATTATTTTTTATAAAAGTCATTGGATCTTAAAAGTTGTTTTTGTGGTATTTTCCTTGTGTTTTGACTTCCTATTAAAAACTACAAAGGAGAAACTTCTAAGATTAGAGAAAAAGTGAGATTATTATGAAAGAGTTGACTTTTATAACAAACTAGAATCAATTATAACATCTCTCCCTCAACTCATTTTATGTAAGAAGTGGAAACCAAAAGTAACTTTCGAGTGGAAGTTTTGCCAAACATGTCCTAACTTAAACTGTGGCTTTTGGGGTTTCTTGTGGCAGTAAGTTAGATCAAAGAAATTAACCTCAAGCTCAATCTGATTCTAATTCAAAATGTGACGTAGCTAGACCTAATGATATTGCGAAGATGGAGGAAGCTTAAGATCTAAGTACAGGTTTTTGGACAGTGGCATTGGATCCTGCTGGTGATCTCGATCTAGGTACCCCAATAATCTCTCAATCCACCAAGTTTTCTTCCAATCTAGCCATAAGTGGAATCCACCAGTAGCGCAGCATCCAGCCCTTGCCCCATGCGAGTTTCTGTGCTATTTTGGGAGGCATTCATACATTTCAAGGAGGTAGATTTTGAGACAAAAGTCCTACAGGTCTTTTTTACCTATGAAGGTTGGAAATTACATGTTTGTCGTTCAAGATTTCCATTTTTCTTCTGTCCGCTGTTTTCCTTGATTTTGGTTTGCTAGAGGTAAGAGATTTTTCAGATTTTTGTATCTATTTACACAGATATGACTAAATTATAAGCATCACTTTTCAAATTAAAGGCACCCGAACACACATTAGCATCACTTTTAATGTCGATACACGTTTATCCAAACACCTAAAACTTGTATCATATTAATTTTAATATTAATATTTCACATTTCAAAAATATCAATATTAAAACTACTACGATATTGAAGTTGATACTCAAATCAAATAGGGCATAAGATATTGCTTACATACAACTTTCTTTTCAGTCAACTGTACTTACAAAGTCTTCATAGTGGAGATAATACAAATTGACATTCAATATCTGCCCAAAAATTCCGCAAAACTACAATGGCTCGAAAGTCCCACTACATCGAGCAATATTTTCCCACGGCCCCCACCACCTACATGGAGTACACAGACATAGGCCTTACAGGATCCCGTGAAACATATCGAGAATAAGGCAAAAGTATTAGGAACCGAGGTACCACAGCATTGATGCGTAGCAGAGACAATAAACCTACAAGATCCCATTGGGACTGGTACTTGGAAAATAGAGCCTGAATCCTCTCCTCACTAAAAGGGTAAGGGGAACCATATATTCGCCGAAGCAGGTAGACAACGAGGAAGGGAGTTCCCTACCCTCGAAATGAAATGGCCTCGAAGGCAGCCATGGTTGGAACAACTCGATAAGCCCCTTGCGTGGCTTGACGAAGCCACTCTAGCATGTTCTGATGTCAACATAGAAGCTCAGTAGAAGACGAACTTTTTGAGATAGATATGGAAGGGGCATGTTTGGATCGGCAGGAACGAGTTATTGCATAGAGGCATAAACCAAGAATCAAGGACTTATCTGAGATCTGATGATCGGATAAAGCCTCCCCGAAACCACCCAAGGACTCCCCACAAGAAAAATATTCCCACAAGAAGCTACATGCACGCATCTAAGCTCGATGGACATCTCAAAATTGACGCCCCATAAAAAGACTCCTTTTGCAAAGGGACGAGAAGAGCTGAAAAGACTCGTACATCCAATGTGACTTTTTGGCCCGTTTATGGCAACGATAGGAGAGGTAAGCCTATAAGCCCCTTTATTTACAATAAACTTTCTGAGAGAGAGCGCGCAAATCACCGCCCTACGACGCGTCTTGAATAAAACTGCATAGTAGGTAGCAGTCTCCAATAAACTTTCCATGAATACGCTATTCTATTCTGCACCGATATAGCCATTCCGCTTGTCAAAACAAAATTAGGCTTATTCTCCCCTTATTCGTCCTTATTCTTCTCCTACTCTCTAATCAACGTGGCGCTAAGATAGAAGGAGGCCAATAGGCCCTGGCTACACAAGGAGCCTCGAACTGCAAGCCGGGGACCCCTGAGCCACTACTGACTAGGAGACATCCTGCTTACATTGGGCCCACCACATGCATTTGGGTGAGCGGACTGTCCTATGAGGCAGGGATGGCAGCACACCATCACTGCCATGTAGTCCCGGACAAAGCCGCGGGACCAACGCCCAACAAAAAAGCACAACCAACTAGGGTGACCAGTTCCTCAAAGAAAGGCTGGGGGGATAAAATCCTAGGAGCAGTCCATCTCTCAACGACAAGGTGTAGAAGACCCCGTGCCGCTCTAATGAATCCCTGCCTATCGACAGCAACCTAACATGACAAGACTAGGAGTAAGGCACCACACGTCCTTAGAAGAGCAAGGCCGCGATTTGAGACTGAAAGAGGCACGTCACGCTTCATCCTGCCCTGGCTAGATCCTTCCAATTATGTCAAAAGTCGGCGGCTCGATCCATCACTAAAAGTCTACTGCACCAACCCTCGGGTGACCCAAGTAACCCTCGAGAGTAGGGGGCCTATGTAGGACTAAGAGCCCAGTAAAAGCCCAATAAGCTCGACTCATTTAGGAGTGGGTAACAACACTAGTTCTAGTGACGGATCTCTAGGCCTACCAAAGTGCTCAAATTTAGGGACTATACCACAAAACCCGAGGACTCTGATGAGCCTCAAAACAACTGATCAAATCAATTACCTGCAAGAAAAAAATATATTGAAAGCATCATGGTGATCTCTCAGAACCCCAAACATAGACATTACCCTGATGCTACAATAGGCGTGCACGCCAATCTCTACACGGCAACTCCATGGCAACCTAAAGAGGGGACATGCGTTGAAATAACATTGGCCTCTACTGCTATAAATAAGCCAGTGGGTGTCCATGTGAAGGTAAGAAAAAAGGGATAGAAGAATTCTAATCCCCTAGCTGCATCCTTTGACTTAGCCATTGGAGGGACCTTCCTTGGGAAAATCCCGAGGACGACCACTTCAACAGTTTTTGCTCCCTTACAGCATCCCAAAGGCATTAAAGGATGAGGTCTCGCCAGAACCAGCCATCTCTGAAACGTCCCTTGGTCATGCTATATGGAAGGATCATCACATTTGCTCACCTCCAACATTCGGGAACATGGCTTCCGCTTCTTCCTTGAGTTCCACTACTTTATAACCTCTACACCAACATTTCATTTGTTTTGCATAAATCAACAAGTTTTTAACAAATATGTAATTCCCTCGTAAGAACTTACGATAACTTTCCCATTGGCGACCTTACAAAGGATGCGCTAAGGGCTTATGCAAATTTTGAATTCAATGGGAAAGGAAAAAAAACTTTTCTTCCTAGACTGAGGATCATTCTGAGAAAAGGTCAAATCTTCTGTGGATTGATACCAAATCTCAATTGTTGTTAAGAAAGGGAGAGAGAGATCTACAAAGCGTGGGAGAGAGACTTTTTTTTTCAGGGAAAAAAGGGTTTTCCCAAGTCTAGAGCTAGGAAAAACTTTGAGATAGTTTTCCAACCCAAAAACAAGAAGTTTTCCATAATCATTTATTTTCTTAAATCCCTAATTCTGAGAAATTTACTTTTCCCTCCTACTTTAAGAACCTCTAACCCACCCTAAGATTCAAACCTAGAAAGATTATGAGGCACTCAAAATCCTTATTAGCATCCAAACATGGATCATTGGTAAAGCATTTCTATGTCAGCACATGTTCAAGCACAGAGCACTTTAGGAACCAATTACATGTAGAAAACAGACATTGCTGCTGGCAAATATACAAGATTGGGTAACTTGTGAATGCACTTGCCTTGATGGTTGCAAAACTCATATGGCAGTCATCCATTGTATGTCTTGCCTCAAATCACCCTCCCAGGCACTAGCCCCACCATTTCCAGACAGTGGCCTTGATCTTTTCTTGATTGTAGCTTGCGAACCTAGAGATGGAACCCTTCCAGGACTCTGTTGATGTCAAGCAACTGTCCAGAGAACACTCGGTGATTTGGGTCATTCTATTTGATCTATCTTCCATACATCCTACTGCAATCCTGAGTAGAGAGGCTGATTGAAGGGGCTCATGTGGAAAGTTCAAGGTATCATCAGGTACTCCAAGTGCTAATTAAGAATGATCAGACTTAGTCTCCTCTAATACCATTCCTGCTATAGCTGATTCTGTAAGAGCATTCCAAGCCTTCTCAAATATTGATTTCAAGTATTTTCCTTGTGCCTCGATTCTAAGCTGAAGATGTCGCTGAACCTGGTAACATAAACCAGTGGCAAACATGAGAAATTTTAATGGCAGTGTTTGAAAGATCCTTCTAGCTTTTATGATGTTGACAACATCACAAAAATGCTTTTCAGCACCTGCTAATGAAATTTAAGCTATGATATTTGAAATCTATAAACTAGATGATGCAAGCTTAATCCACTGAAAAATGAGATCTCAAGGAAAGCGGAAAATTTGATATTCTTTAGGTTCTAATCCATCTTAAGAAGGAAACCCTATACTATTCTACGGTACAGTTTATACTACGAAAAAAACAAGTAAGTTGGAGCAGAAGACGAATGATTTAAAAAAAAAAATTGTATGTCCGCTAAGTGGGGGAAAAAGACCAAACAAGCTAGTGAAGCAGTAGAGAATCATTCAGGTCCTCCACAGTGCAGATTGAGAAACTGACCTCAAGATGCTCATGAAGCCTTCTTTGAAGTTCCATTTGATCTCTCATTGCCTCGTTGCATCCACTGCATCAAAAAAAGAAAGAACTAAGTCCAAGGCTGCAGAAAGAGAGATGCATCCTGAGCAAATTGTAAGCTTCCATTAAGGGAAACGAAATTGAAAATCAGACAACCTGAATTCAGCCTGAGAAAACTTAAACCAGCCATAATCTGCCCAGGACCAGACTAAATTCAAATGGGGGCATTTAGGTTGGCTCAGCTCAGCCCAAATTAGTTTTCCACCAATAGGTCAACTTATCATCCATGCCCAAAGTTTAGTAAGCAACAATGCATCATTGCCATTAACGGTTTTTAGCAGACTCCATGGGTAAAATATATTTCATTTTGAAACTCTTATACCCTATCAGGCTATATTTTTTAAGTTATCAATGTACAGTGAATTGGCCCCATGGGCTAGGCTGGGTCAGCTTAATGCAATCCAATCTCAAATGTGGGTTGACATTTTTGGCCCAAGCACAATGTAGCTCAACAAATCTTTAATGAAAACTGATCAACATTGGTCTCCACTGGGTTGGATCAAAGGCTCTCCACACACCATGCAGAAGTGCTATGTATGGACATACTCATTCAACCCCTGAATCATTCTTGATGATGCTGACTGACCAGTTTCTTGGTTCTCCCCATCAGCAGAATCTGCACATCAATGATGCATGCCATTATATTTCAGGTCATAAAAATATGAGAATAGATAAAGAAAAGACAAAAGAGTTAAATTTGCTGCACTAGTAGCCGGTCCTGCACCGGCTGCCGGTGTTTTCAATTACAAAATTTATTTTTCAATTTATTTTTAAGGCCCTTATTATGCGCTAGATGTCCGTACAATCCAATCTCCAATGGGATGACCCAAAAAAAGATGAAAAATAAAAAACTGACCCCAAATGAATAGTGAAAATTTTTCAAAAAATATTTGTTTTCCGGCCGGCCGATCGGAAATCAGATTGCATGGACATCTGGGGGCTTTCAAAAATAAATAAAAAAATAATTGAAAACACCGGCAGCCGGTGCAGGACCGGCGGCCCTGCAAGACTATCAGATTTCTGGGGAAAAAATTGCCAACAATAGATTTCCTTTGGGACATGACATACAGTAATTTTAACAAGACATTGATGTAGGCAAATGACGAAAAAATATTGCAGTATACTTGCCTAGGAGCAATTATCATATCACATTTTGGCAGACACCATAAATTATATTGCTTACCAACCTTATTTATTACATAAGACACAATTGATTGCCCAGGTACAAAAGCAAGCTATTATCAACCCACTAATATGATTTGACTGCACATAAATAAATTACCACACTCTGAAGAAGAGAAACTTTGTTGTAGCTTAGCCTTTGCTTAATTTGAAATGTGCTACCTATTCTATGAATTAAGAGATGAAGGATAATTTAAACACCTAAGCCACTTCGATAAAGGGATAAGCTTGGAATTGGACGAATTGTTCCAGGAATAAGCATTAACCGACTTTGATGGGCCACATTTCTTATTCAGGGGTCAGATGATTGTTCTCAGAATAAGCAGAATAAGCCATTCTGAGTAAAATGGCAGAACTGTCCAATCCAGTTATCAAAGAGAATAGGGAAATTACCAAGTCTGAAAATGAAAAACTTTTGCATTTGGAAAGTTCAGCTTGTAAAATGATGAATGAACAAAACTAACTTGAGCAGGATCAACTAAAGATCAAGAGGGTACTTGTATGCCTTAAAATGTATTATGGGATGTCGACGGTGACAAGAAAACTGAACAGAAAGTTAAATCCAATATGGGTGAAATTAAGTAGACCAAGAGAGAATAGGAAGTGCATAGCAAACCAAATATCATTATCATTGTAAAGGACACAATCCATACTGAGACATTTTCCACAAGACTAATATATTACGAATCATCAATAACTATTGTGATTAACAGCCTCACTAATGGGATTTAATACTTATCCTATGTACTTATTCTCTGTTTTCTCCTTCCACTTGAGCATTATAAATAAATGGAATGCCTTAGTATGCATCTAGATGTCATCAACCTTCCAAACTTTATCAAAATGAGCTTTAAACCATGTTGATTACCTCATGTATTCTAGAGGATTTCCATAGAGTACAAAAGAAATGTTGGTAACAAACACAACTTTGTAAATGCACCTGAATCTCCACAAGGTGGAAAAGAAAACCAAGGAAACCAAGGACTTGTTCGCCAAGCATCCTGTGTACAGGCCCAAGCTGACGAGCTCCAAAACAGTGGCCCTAAATTTTACTGGATACTAGATACACTATCGATAATTCCTTTTCCTGGTGGCCATTTGAGGGGCCTGTCTTGGACTCCTTCTAGCCGAATGACTTGATGTGCTTTTGTTGTCGTGCATGTCACGTTACAATCGGATTGTTGAGTTGGCTTAACATGTATTATGATCCAATCATAATAGATGCATTGCAGAAGCCTTTTTTTTATAATCACATTACTAACCACAGCACCTATTTCTAGGTTTTCGCTGAGGTTAGCCCCCTCTTGCTTTTGCCAACGCGCCCCTTCCAGGTTTTCATATAGTGGGGTTTGCAATTTTGCCTGAAGTGCCCTCTCGGGATTTCACCACAGCCTTGCCCTCGGCCTTTTGAAAAACACTTAACTACCAAAGCAGGGATAAAACGAAAGCAACAAGGGATGAAATGCAATGCCTTGATACCATGCGATGTACCATCCCAATAGAATGGTGGTGGGAGCTGGAGGCCCAAAGATATAAGGAGACAACCACTTTGTGAACTTCCACTATGGGAATAAATGGTTTCGTGTGCGCACACGAGAGAGAGAGAGAGAGTTGAGGACCAATCATTCCCCAAGTCCACCCCCTTCACAAAGAAGAAATAGACAAGAAAATAAACAAAAAATGTAGGCAGAAGGGACACCTAGCATTGGGCACATGAAAACCCAATAGCAAACCCCAAGCACCCTGCAATCATGGAATGCAGGATCAGCTGAACCAGATCAGACTCGGCCAATCCAAATCGAGATCCGTGGTGGTCAATCCGATTTTTTGTCATAAAGCCAATCCTATTGAAAAAGCTATAATATAAAAGCAACATCAATTTAAAAACTTTTAAAAAGAAAAAAAACAAGTTAGGATTGATGTGTCGGGCTGAATCAGTTGAAATTGGATCGTAATTGAATGAATTGGACCTAGATTAGCCGGTTCCCTTGCAAATTGGACATACTTGGCTGTTTAGGTTTTAAGTAAAAGATGGTGAAATCTTATAGAAATAACCTTAAATGTTTTTAGATTTTCATGAATACTTTAATTTATAGAGATATCTTTTTATTTATAAACATGCTATTTTCCTGTTTTAAACTAGATTGGATAGCTTCCATTGGATCGGCCGATCTAGCTGATCCAATCCGATTTGCATCAGAATGGGGGGTACTCATTCCAGGTGCCTGATCTGGTTCTAAATTCCTTTCTTACAATTGGATTTTCTTAGCCTCAAAGAGAGGGCAAATAAAATGAGGAGAAAGGATCGGTCATATTGGGTACATGAGAAACAAATGTGGACCTCACTGTTGTTGGTTTTCTTAACCTAATGATATCCCCCTTTCTTTGGAGAGGTCCAGCTGGCATTTGAGAAAGGAGAGAAGCAGAACAAAAGAAGAGGAAAGGAACCAGAGAGAGAGAGAGAAGAGAAGAAAATGCCTACACTGCAGGTTCCACAGACATTAGAGAGCCCCATCATAAGGTCTCTAGAAGCTAACAATGGCCTCCCTCAAAAGGGCTCTCCAATCACTTCAAAATGAGAATGATGAGTCCATGTAGGCCAAATGATGGGCCCTAGGAGCCACACCATGGGGCCCCCCATCAGGTTCAACAACCTAATAGTGGCCCCTTTCAAGGGTTCTTCACTCCCTCAATCAAGAGAGATCAGGAAGAACATGGAAGGACAACAAATCATCCAAGGACAGGTCAGCATTTTTTTTGGGGGAAAGGGATATTAGTCCAGTCCATTAAAATGGAGAAAAACAGTTCGAAGAGCAAAGCGAAAGGTTAAAAAAAAGAAAAACAAAGACTGTCAAATAACAAATCTTGAGAATGTAATGAAGTTTGCAGAACCAGAGCTAGTTCTGGAACTGGTCAGTGCCAGTGTTCAAGCTCAAACCGAAAACTGGCCAGTTCCAAACAATTGCCTTGGATTTTAGTCCATTAATGTAAAAAATAATAAGAAAGAATAGAAATGTATGAAATTTAGCATTGAATAATGAATATATAGAAATGATGGATCATATAGAAAATTTAACATAAACATTCATGATTGAACAAATAAAAAATTAACAATTAACATAGTGGATTACAATAGTAAGTATTTTGTCCATACAGATATGGAAAATTCAAAGATCCATTCTCATCATCTGTATTTGAAGATATCAAGGGCCGTAACCATATGAAAACAATGTAGAAGCCATTTGATCCATTGTCCCAAAAACTGGTGACAAACTAATGAAGTCACTTTAGTTGGCCACAATCTGTGTGACTACTATCATATTGTTGTCCCTGATGCAGATAAGAGCTCCCTTCATAATAACCTTTATCTGCTTGTTGTTCGGCTGCCCGTATTGCCCAAATGTTGAATCTCCTCCATATTGTGTAACTCCTATACAAGTTTCATCATCATCACCATCTTACCCTTGTCCTCCTTTTCGAGTACCCAAAGTCAAACCAAGTGAGCATGAAGGGGCTGAAAATCTAGGAGTATGACCTCCAATAGGTGCATTAGATGTCACATCATCACGCCCTCATGACCACTGGGTGCCTAAGTAGCATCATCACTTCCAACATCACAAGGTGGTGGATTTGTTCATCATCATGCCTTTGTGTACTCGATTTTCTTTTGTATACATGCTCCATCTTTTGCTTTGACTTTTCCTTCTGCTTTTCCTTTGATCTTTTCTGAATCTATAGTGGCTGAAATTCAGGGATGGGCATGATGCAAGGTTGTGATGCAGACTGCTAAAGAAACTAGATGAGAACTCTGACCAACAATCTACCTCATTTAAAGTCTGGAGTCTCCTCAGAATTTTTTTTTTTTTTTGTTTCCAACAACACCATCATCTAATTCTCTTTTTACCCTAGCATGGTTTCTTGAATCAAATAAAGGCTGATTCAAGTCAATGTTTGTCTCAACCAATGTCTTTGGTGGATGTTCTTCATCAAATATTTAATCTAAATTATTTTATCCTCAGACTGAACATCCTTTGGGTGTTCCCCCATACTCAATCATCCGCTTCGGTAATAACCCATATTGTCTTTCTTGGTTCTTCAATATCAGTCTCATGCACCTTTCAACCTATTCCTTAATTTGATGTGTACAAAACTGAAGGTACTTCAATTCCTTTCACACTCAATTACATCTTGGACAAATTTCAAAAAAGGCCCAAATTGAAAGTCTTTGTTTGGCAGTTGTCTCCTAAATATCATAGTTGTCAAGACATCTGCCTAGGCATCACCTAGGTGGCCTGACATGAAGCTAAGCCCAAGGCATCATTGCACCATTCTAGATCTCCCAAAAACATCCAAGGTGCCCACTTGAGTGGTCTAAGGACTGCCCAGGTATAAGAATAGCCTAGTTAAGTGTAACACCTCGTATAAGAATATGTTAAATAGACTAAATCAGTACTCCACCACCAATAGTAGCACCTATAACTACACCAACATCATTATTAGGAGACTGTATGCCATCATCATCATCATCATAATCAACTTCCTCTTGGCCTTACTTGATTTTTTTCTTTGTGATGTCCCTTGTTGGCTATCCCTTCCTGTTGTATCCTTTTTCAGCCGATCAAATACTCCTTTTCCCTGTGGCGTATGTCTCACATAAATTTGCTTCATCTCAGTAATCGCAGGGTTGTCTCTGGCAGTCAGATAAGCCCTCTCAAGTGTGGATGTACTTCTTCTCAAGAATGGTGGTAGCTCACCATTCTAGGAGTGACAGGCATGCTATCTGATTATGAATGTCTAGAAGGCTCAAGTTCGGCATCAGGCGCAAACAAAAGCGCAGGCTCTCTCTGACTACGATGCTTACATGAAGTAGATCTTCTCTTTGCCTTTTTGATATTCTTAATTATGGATCTCTAGTAACGGCTCCATCTAATATGCCTTATGCCCATGTTGTATCATCAAGATCAAAAACTGGCTCATCAACAGTTGCTCGCATCTCAACCCTGAGTCTTGTTCTTGCTGTCTCTAACTAGATTGCTGATGTTCAACCATGATCCTACAATAAGAAAGAAAAAAAGAGGAACAGATGTAAAGTGTAATTGGCATTATCCTCCTGCTCTAAAGTATGCAATGAAGCTTATTTACGCTACAATTGATACTTAATTAAGATAATATAAAAGTCCCAATTTTTAACCGTAGGGTCGAAATTGGAGTTCTTCCCTAATTAACCTTCAATTAATGCAATTGGCAGCATACACTCTAAAGTATGCAATGAAGCTTAATTAGGCTCCAGTTGATGTTTAATTAAGATAATTAAATAGAAACACAAATTTTTAACCATTAATTAGAGTCAAAATTGAGGTTTTCCCCTAGTTAACCCTCAATCAACGCAATTGACAATATGCTCCTACTTTAAGGTATGTAATAAAATTTAATTAGGCTTCAATTGATGTTTAATTAAGATAGTTAGATAAAAGTCCTAATTTTAAACCGTTAATTAGAGTCAAAATTAGGATTTTTCTCTAATTAACGTTCAATCAACGCAATTGACAGCATGCTCGTACTCTAAAGTATGCAATGAAGCTTAATTAGACTTCAATTGATGTTTCATTAAGGTAATTCGATAAAAGTCCTAATTTTTAACCACTAATTAGGGTCGAAATTAGAGTTTTCCTCTAATTAACCCTCAATCAACGTAATTAACAGTATACTCCTACTTTAAAATATGCAATGAAACTTAGTTAGGTTTCAATTGATGTTTAATTAAGATAATTAGACAAAAGTCCTAATTTTTAACTGCTAATTAAAGTCGAAATTAGAGTTTTTTCCTAATGAACCCTCAATCAATGCAATTGACGGCATACTCCTATTTTAAAGTATGCAACGAAGCTTAATTAGACTTCAATTGATGTTTAATTGAAGCAATTGGACAAAAGCCCTAATTTCTAATTGCTAATTAGACTCGAAATTGGGGGTTATGTCTATTTTACTAAGTAGATAAAAATCTAATAACAGTTACGAACTAAAAAATAAATAAAAAAAAAAAAAATTAAATATACATTCTTATTTTCCTTTTTTTTCTTCCACCCAAAACCTCCCCAGTAATGACGGCAGCGTACTATAACGCAGCGGTGGCGGTAGCAAGCTTTTCCTCATTCCCATCCTTCCCTTCCCTGAGTTCCCCTCCCTCCCGCAGCTCCTCCCTCTCACAGATCTGTTTCTGTGAGAGGGGAAAGTGAAAGGTCCTTTCACGTGTACGCCCGAAACTAGGCCGATACCAACCGGTACAGGGTTTTTTTTAATATTTTTTGTTTTTTTTATCTGGTATCAAGTTTTTACCACGTATCAATACTGGTCCTGGCCGATTCCGATACGTATCAGTATCGGCTGATACTGCCAACCATGACTCCTATGATGCATCTTCATAGAATGAAGGGCCTCATGTGCCACCAAGAAGTTGTCTTGAATGAATCTGCCATTGATAAAAGCACCTTGATTATGACTAACCAGCTTTACCACCACCTTCTCTAGTCTCAGGGCTAACATTTTAGTGATGATCTTGTACACCCCATTTAACAAACTAATAGGCCGAAAATGAGAAAGAGAGTCAGCCCAGAGTAATGAATGCCTTGTTGGCTCCTAAGAGATGGGCCCTGCCTTGCTGAAACTCCAAGATAGCCTGAATCAAATCAACTTTCACAATCTCCCAACATTTTTGGAAGAAAAGAAGAGGAGAACCATCTGGACCTGGTGCTTTATCACCTGAAAGCACAAAAACAGTCCTCTTAATCCCTTCTTCAGAAAAGGGGCATGAAATGTCCTCCCTCTCCTAAGCAGATAGAGAAGGAAGAACACCTTCAGCAATGGTAGGTCTCCTATAGTTCTCCTCTGTGAACAACCTAGAGTAAAAGTCCATCACATGTTGTCTTATCAGAGCATCTCCAGTGATCACCCTCTCCCCATCACTAAGGCTCATAATCTGGTTGACTCTGTGTCTAGCTAAAGCAATCCTCTAAAAGTACGTCGTGTTTCTATCCCCTTCTTGAATCCATCTCTCCCTGGACCTTTGCTTCCAAAAGATCTCTTCTCTGAGTAAAATCTCTTGGAATTCAGCCTTCTATTTGTCTCTATTAGATTTGTCCTCTGTCTCTAGCAAATTGGCTTCTTCAAGAGCATCAAAAGTCGCTAATTGCTCCACTATCCTATTCTTCGCCTCCTTACCAAGCAGAGTCTTAGAGGCCCCCCAGGTGGTAAAGACACTAGCAAGTCTCTTTAGCTTCCCAAGAAGTCTTGCCATAGCATTAGAACTTGGGATATTCTCTCTCCAGCTTGTACTAACCAGATCAAGGAAACCCTTCTCCTTTAGCCAATACCTCTTCAATATGAACACTCGGTCTCCTGGGAAAAGAATACAACGACCTCCGCAAAATAGGCTTGTGATCAGATGTTATCCTCGACAAACATTCCACCTGCAAATGGAGAAAGTGATCCTCCTAATCAACAAACACTAGAAACCTATCCAACTTAAAGAGAGAAGGATTCTCTCTCATATTGGACCAAGTGAAGGAAGCAAGAAGATCCGTCCATAAAGACATCTTCTCCTCCCTGCTCTGTGAGCCATACACACCCGTGAGCTTCTATACAAAACCATCGTCAATACATTAAACCTAAGGGACACTGCCGATTTGGCCACAGTCGTGCATCCGACCACCTCCCCAACCACATATTCATTCCATTACACCATAATGCCTCCAGCATTCGCAATTGTCGGTGATGCCACACCCTTGGTAAGTCTGTTCCCTCCAATCTCTCTCATAATCTCCATACCCTCCGCCTCGCACTTAGTCTCCTGAATGTAGAACACATCCGGCCTACACTACCTATCAAACTCCCTCACTACCTACCTTTTCTCATTCCCACACACCACTGATGGGGGACAGAGGAGGAAAAAGGGATTTGGAGAGACTACCAACATCGCACTGGTAGTAGGAAGGTCTCCGGCATCGCACCAGTGGCTTGGGCATCATACCCGGCCCCGTTGCAGGACAGATTCGACCCTGTCGCAGGGTCGCCTTCTCCATCACAAAGAAAAACTTAAGAAAATAACCAAAATTCGCAGGAAATATTTGAAAAATAAAAAATTATTTTACGAGAGTATTTAAAGAGAAAACAAACCCTAATGACTTCCTAAAATTTACTCTGGACCAAAATACCCCTAACATGAAAAAATAGTGTGAAAATCGCACAAAAAATGAAACAAGACTTAAATAGCCTGAACAAAATATCTACGGGCTCGTTTAACAATAACTATGCATCAGATGAGCTCTATTGAGTTTTCAAGCCACAATGAAGCGAAAACAACTCTCCAATGATAGTAGATGCTCTCCATCATGTGTAGCACAATGGTGCACTAGTCTTGGATTCCTATCATTCACTCTTGGTTCGAAAAAATTTGTCCTTAAATTTTGTAGTGTCGGAAAATCATAATCGCATTTGTGACCATAGCACTGGAATTCTCGAACTAACACCCGCATTGAGATGCACTGAACATCGCTCTGCATGATCAAGAAATTCGCACCACACTTGATCAAAAAACGCAGTCTAGTGGCAAGGTTCCTATATGTGAGGATGGTCGATTGAACCTACTTATCCATCGGCTCTGTGAATAAAGAATCTTCCAGCAAATGAAGATCGGCCGCAACCATGATTGATTGGTCCTATACAAGTGGATCAAGCAGAGACAGAGGGGCCACTACAACTGATGTGGCAAGGGAAGCATCAAGGTCTGACCTCACAGAAGATAAGGATAGAGATCATAATGATGCACTATTGATGGTGTCCAAAGAACATGAATTTACTGGGATGGTCGTCGAGTCAGCCTTACACTTTGTGACCTTGCTTGAATCTTCAGGCTAAGACATTGCTACACTTGAAGTGTACTTCATTGGAAAAATGAACTTTCCTTTCAAGTAAGGTAGTTAGAGGGTGCACTTCTGTCACTCGTGATCTACGGTGGCATGTCGTTCGTCCATCCAATCTCTACCAACTTTGATGTACGGCCTTGGCTTGGGAAGGATGGTACACTATGCCCCATCAACGTGAGAAACACCTTTGAAAGGCCCATAGAATTCCACAAATGCTCAGTCACCATCTAATACAACTTCCCTAATTTTGAAGAGTAAATCGACAAGTGTCTGTGAATAAAATTCTCCTCCAGTCCATTATTAAACACAAAGGCGGCACGTGCCTTGTTGGGCAACATAACCCCAGTGTAGAAGACTGAAGGTGTCATGGCTATAGACGATGCAGGAAGGTCGACGGCAAGGGCTGCCGGCAGCAGCGGCAATAGCAGAAGTAGATGGCAAAGCTGCTAGCAATGATGCCAACTGCTGGGCTACCGACGGAAGGTGGTTCCTCTCCTCCCTCCTCTTCCTTTTTTTTGTGCTTTTTTGTGTGGGGGGGTTGCAAAATAGAGACCGGATGAGAGAAGGAAGAAGGAGAGGGGCGGTATGAATAATAATGTGGTATTGTTCACGTGAACAGTATTGCAGGTATTGTTCACCATATACAGTAACCTTTTTGTCCTTTTTTCTTGTATGGTTCCAGCGAAAGGGCCGCCAAGAGAAAAAAAACGAGATGGGGTGAAGAAAGAGGAAGGGTGTAGCAGCAGCAACAGTCAGTAGCTACTGTAGCAGGGCGGTGGTGGTGAAGACGGATGGAACAACATGGTAGGGATTGAACCTGGCTCTGATACCAAATTTGATGGGGAACAAAAGAGGAAGAAGGGATTTGGAGAGACTACCAGTGTCGCACCGGCAGTAGGGAAGCCTTCGGCATCGCACCGGCGGCTTGGGCGTCACACCCGGCCCCGCCGCAAGGCAAATTCGACTCCGTCGCAAGGTCGTCTTCTTCGTCACAGAGAAAAACTTCAGAAAATAACCAAAATTCGCAGCAAATATTTATTGAAAAATAAAAAATATGTCTTACAAGAGTATTTAAAGAGAACAAACCCTAATGACTCCTTAAACTTTACTATGTAACAAAATACCCCTAACATGAAAAAATAATGCGAAAATCGCACAAAAAAATCTTGAAAAATAGAAAAGGACCTAAACGCACCTCAAATGAGCTGAACAAAATATTTACGGACTCATTTAACAATAAACTATGCATCAAACAAACTCTGTTGAGTTTTTGAGCCATAATGAAGATGCTCTCCATCATGTGCAACACAGTGGTGCATTGGTCTTGGATTCCCATCAACCCCCCTCACATTCCATAAGATGATCCTCATGACGAATGCACAAAGGTTTCCCTCTCCCTACACCCTTCCTTCCTGCCCTCCTCATCACTCCTTCCCGCCCTCCTAACTGACTTCTCCCCCTTCGCCATCCATGCCAAGCCAACCAACCACCTTTTTTGTATTTTCATAAAAATTTGTCTCACATCGTTTTCCAACCCCTCAAAGGACACCCCTATCTTCTCAGCCACCTCCTTTGCATGTGCCTCAATAGTTAGAGTAACCTTTGCCAACAACTTCACTTCCTCCCTTCTTAAACCTGCTTGCCCCTTAGCATCCCCCTCTGAATCTGCCTCCCCCAACCAACCCATCAGCCAAGGAACATGGAACCACCGAAAGATCACTACTTCACACATGTCCTCCTTCCTGCAGTGAAGCCTCCAACTGTACTTGGAAGGCACTGACCTCCAAACCCCTGTGCACAGGGTCCAAAGTCCCAGACCATCCTGCACATCCTAGGAATCCAGGCCAGCTTGCATCTCCTGGGATTGGCATGCCTCCTCCCTCTAATCCTTCCCTGCCTCCAAACAAGGTGGAGCGCATAACTTCCTCACATCTGTAACTTGACCACTGGAGCCACTGGAGCCTTCAGCACCGGCGAACGATGCATAGCCTCTCAAGTATGCTTGTGATCCCACCCTGACCTCTCGGAGGACCAACCCCAGATGCACCGGGGAAGATCTCCTCTAAAGTTTGTGGGAGACATGTGTTCCAGAGTAGCCCCAGAAACCTCCGCCTTCAGGATAGGAGGAATCGCTGGCCGAGAAGAGGGCAACAGAGGGGCCGCCGCCAACATTGTCACCAGCAAAGAGGACGGAGGCAAAAGGCTGACAAGGGGGCCTCGACACTGCAAGGGCTGGACCGTTCACCTGGAGCAGAGTAGGACGCAGTATAATGGAGCCAAGGTCTATCGAGCAAGGAAGAAAGGCTCCGTCAGGCCCCTTAACGAACCGTTGCATATCGGGTAAGTCACTGGGTCGGTCCGGTGACTTGAACCCAACCTCGATAAGCCTCCGATCCGAACGGTTCGACAACGGTGCGGATTCGAACTAGTGTTGGATGGGCCCCCAATCCTACCTAAGTGTGAGAGGTTCGAAATTCAAACCGCTCGGCCCTATCACACGTCGATCACATGCCACCCCCTGGTCGTCCCTAACCTCCCAACCCTCACAAAACCCTAGTTGTCGTGCACCCAACTGCCTGCCACCACCCCGATTTCAAACCTCCACCTTCACACAAACCAAGGTTGGCTGACTCGAAGAGTTGGACCGACTTGGATCTCCCATGATCCGGTACGAGTCGGGTCGACTCGTATAGACTCAATCGAGTCGCATGGAAAAGATCTCCCAAATCGCACAGACTCGATCGAGCCGCACCAACTCAGGTTCTCTCTGATACTGTACGAGTCGGCACGAGTCGATCCGGTATAGCAACCATGACACGAACCATTGTTCTTTCACCATCGACCAGGACCTTGATCACCAGAGGAACCGCAGCCACCGAGCCAACCTGTGCTTCAATACAAATGCCGAGGAAGGGAGAAGTCTCCGGCGACCAAGACACCACCCTAACGAGCTCTGCAAAGTTCTCCACCAGTTCTCTAAGAAGGCTTCCTTCCAAAAGAATAAAAGGGACTCCTACTAGATTTAGATAGCATAAGGTCCCTCTGGGGCTCGGATAAGATGCAGTCATGGTCCTCCAAGGGGCGATCCGAAGCACCAAACCCCCTACAGCTAAGCTCCCCACCACAACCACCTCCTCTGCAATTCTGGCCGACAGGCAGAGTAGAAGAAAAGTGGCTTCCAAAATCCTCCTGATCTCCCACGCCTCCCCTGGCCATTTAGCCATCAACCCAGGCAAGAACTCTTCCCCTGTTCCTACCCAATGGGCAAAGTGGCAGAAGCAAAACCTTCGTTGCTCCTCGCTCCTTCTAGTAAGAACCTGAGACTCCCTAAACCTCACCATCGGGATCTCTGTTTCATGCTTGAAATCCCCTCCCACCCTGCCAGACTTAGGGAGATGAAGAGGGAGACTGGAGCCACTGGTGAACACCTCGACGTATGTCCTGGGTTGGGCTCCTGGACATACCCCAGCAGAGTGACCCCAGTCCTGGCACTTCCAACACCTCTGGGGAGGTCGGAAGGCCGATGGTCCCCTCCCAAGAGGAACTCAGTTAACACCAGTGATCGAGGAAGTCCCTGGCACTTGGCCGAACCACCGTCCCCTCACCATTTCACTCTCCCAAACCTGATCTATAAGCAAAATGCCTGTCAAATGGTGAACAGATCTATTTAATTTTACATTAAAATTTAATAAAAATAGGTAAATTAAAAAAAACAAAAACAAATCAAGGGACCAAAATGACACAACAATGAGAGTTCAAGGTGGCTAGGTGCCTGAGGGGTGGGATCTTTTTTTATGGACTAAGATCCCAGCTTACAAGCTGGATATGGATCGGTCTAGGATTGGCTTGTCCAATTTGGATCTGCATCTACTGATCTTAGCCAAATCCAGGCTGTTGATCCTAGGACAATTCAGCCTGATTTTTTTGCTTGTATTTTTTCCTATTTTCAGGAGGGGACTGACTCCCCACCCCAAAATCAGATCGGGAGGGCTTGATATGATCTGAATCAGCATATCCTAATGAAAGTTGGTCTTGTAAACCATGAATCCAGCGCAGCATCTCCTCTACCCATCCAGCCATAGGTGCTGCAAGAACTGAAGAACTGTAACTGCATGCTGGATCCCAACAAGAGCCTGGACACCCAAGGACAGTGTCTGCAAAAGTCTTCCTTCCCTAGCTCCCAGCCACTACATAGTGGCTGTTAACTGTTAACTCTTCTTTGGACAGGCCCCCCAAATGTGACCCTCCTAGTCACACCACCTAGCATCTAACTTGAGCCCTACATGAGCATTGGAGATGTCATTCTGGGGACACTAGTACCAACCAGCCCAAACCTCCTGAACTGAAAGCTCCCCCTATTTGTCAAGTCTCCGAATGGCCACTCCCCCCCCCCCTCCCTGCGACAGAAAGGTCGATGAAGGATGTCCTCAGGGAGGCATGGTTCCCACCGAAGGTGAACGGTAAAGAATTCCCAATGCCTTTGAGTGTCATCCCTTGTCCACCAAGATGCTACCTTCAAGGCTAGGGAAGATGCATGCCAGAGTATGCATTGACTGCTTCAACATGAGGTAGATTCAGTTTGTAGACAATTGTATTCACACCACACAGTGGTTTGATCATCTTTCAGCAGCAACAGAAAATGACCCCCCACCCCCAAACAATTTGTCAAGAAGACCAAATACTTTTGCGCTTTCTATCCAGTCAAGGTTCCTGAAACAGTAGCATTATGATCAAGACATGTCCACCTGATTTAATACACAGACGCATTTTAGATAGAGGTAGAGATGAGTTAGAGACAGAGATGCAGATATTATATGTATGTGTGTATGTGTGCACTGTTTTAAAAAGTGGCCACCTAGATGATTAGGCGGCCCACCTAGGTGCCTCGGATGGGTTGGCGCCTTGAAGGTTTCCGTCTCAGACTTTTATTAACAGTTTTGACTCATGGTTTTCCTCCCTTACGTAAATGTGTAATTATCTAGATGACCTTGATAATACATTACATAGCATGTGTTGCATCTATAGATGTTGGATGTGACTAGAAAACTTATAATAACAACTAGAAGATCTTTCCGTAGATATCAAATTTGCTTCATTGTTTGAAGTTTATTCATGGTTAAACTTACAATTAGAGAAGCATGCTACATTAACTCTACATCAATAAATAGGAAAAGAATCAAATTGAATGGTATCCTCATCCCTTTTCCAACATTGTATAAATTGGTTAGACTCTTCACTAACTTTCCACCGATAAATTATTGGGATACAACAAATATTTTCTAATAACCTCATACCTCAATAAACATGACTCTTAATTTTCATCTTTGGTTATCCATTGGCTTATATCTCTTATATGTTGTTTGAAAAGCAAAAATAGGTCATAACTATTCCCCAAATGTAATAGTGCATAAATATTGTGTAAAATGTTAAAAACTAACAAAATAACCACCCTCATGAATGAGCGCCCGCCTCACCAACTAGGCAGTCCACCTAGGCAGCAGGTGGTTCTACCGCCTCGGTCCGCCTCGGCATTTTTAATACATTGTATGTGTGACATAATATATATATATATAGTGAGAGAGAGAGAGAGAGTACCATTTATTGGGTTGTCAGAATCCTCTTTGAATGACTGCCTTCCCAATCTGTATTTCTGCAGATGATTTTTCAGTTTCAGCACAACTCAGAACAAAGTACAATAAACTTTCATTTAACGAAATGTTGATGAAGTAAAGAAAACTGAGACATCAATATCTCAAATTCTATCTCTAAAGATGAACATGGTATTGTTCCAGGCTTTCAAGAGCAATAACAGTGACTAAAAACCATAAGCCATATATCTTTCATAAGTGTCCATGCAAGTAATGTATGATCAATCCCCGCAAGTAATGTATAATCAATCTTGAGAGACAGACCTGTAGATGGCTTTTCAAATGATAAAGGGTAAGGCCTTTCACGGCCATTGTCCTCATTATCGTCTTTGGAGTAGCCTCTGAAATAAAAGATAGAAAAAAAAAACAAAAAATTAGAAAACCTAGTTTTAGTTAGGACAAAAAAACTCCAAGCTAAAGCACATTATCATAATATATGGATGAAGACAATTGAGAAAATCCAAATGTCATATATTGCACCAAATGATGTTCCAACATGGATTGTCCATTAGAGAACTTAGACATATCAGTTAAGTAGGAGCTGGCTACAGAAGATTATTCAGGATCATCTGGAGATGTGTTTGTAGTCTGTACATCAAAAATAAGCACCCAAAAATTGTTGTTACTCCCCAAGAAGCACAGACAGACCAAAATGACAGCTCCAATTGTTTTTTGCTACTGCAGCCAAGCCCTGTTCTTATGCAACACAAGTTATGCAAGATGCAGCACACATCTGTATTTTGCTATTGACGCAAGAGCATAGAAACAGAACTTCATAGGGTTGTTATAGTGTATCTATGAGTGGAAGATATTTCCTTTTCTTTTTTTTTTTGAAAAAGTGGTATGTCCACCAATTTTATTAGGATAATTAGAGGTAGCATATCCACTTGAAGGGAGAGGAGAGGTTTCTCTTCCACTCAAAATAAGCTTTTTTTAGAAAACAAAATTAAAATGTTTTAATCAAATAAGTCCAACTGGAAGTGGATTATGCCAACCCAATTTCTTCTTTTAAACACTCATGAAAATAACAAATTTAGTCAAAATAAGAACATCAACGGAAATTTAAAAAAAAAAAGATCTTAATCTACAATCTAATAAAAAAGAATATCTTGAATTAGAGAATCATAATCAACAAGGAAAAAAACAAAAGCTAAACCAAAGAGATCTTGGATCAGATACACAAAAACAAAAGAAAAAAGAAGATGTTGAAAAAAATTATACAGAATCAACCATTAAAAAACGTAGAAAGAAAAAACAATTTGAGAGTCAGAAGAAAGCAAAACTAGATTCCTTACTGACTCGTTTTTTCATTTTTCAATTAAGATGGAATGATTATTGTGATAAAAAATTAGTCAACAATATCAAGATATATTGTCTACTACTACTCTAAGACAAATGTTCTCAATGCAAATTTTTACGCCCTTTGAAAATGGCATCATTGCATTCTTTCCAAAAGCTCCAACAGATTGCATGTAGACCATGTTGAGAAAACTATTTTTGATACTTTTCCCTGCTTTCCTCCCAATGTCTTTGAAATACATCCACGCATCCTGGATGTTGTTGTCAACTGTGAAGCCCACTACTGCGCCGAGGTTCTCCAAACCTCTTTGCTAAAACTACATGTGGTGACTTGATGCTCAACATCTTCTGTGCGCAAACCACAAAGAGAGCAGGTGAGACTTCCATCCAAGGATGGCAGTACCGGTACCGGTACCGGTATCGGTGGGTACCGGTACCGGTACGTACCGGTCCGGTACCGGCCGGTATCGGCCCGGTACCGGTCGGTACCGGCCCAAAACCAGTCCGGTATCGGCCAATACCAGCCCGGTACCGGTCGGTACCCACGGTACCGGTGCCGGCCGATACCGGTACGTACCGGTATCGGCCGGTAATGCCATCCATGCTTCCATCAGCAGACCACTTCTATATCCTTTACCAACTTATCTTTTTTTTTTTCAAGCAGCAGCTACAACCAACTTATCTTTTTTTTTCTCAAGAAGCAGCGACATAAGGCCTTAATCTTGATTGGTCGCTTAACCTTTCAGACTTCACTGTACATTTGATATTTAGGGAGATACCTCTCAGTATCATTGTACAAATTCTTGACTGAAGAATGGCCATTGACAGTGCACCAGATTATCTGATCTCTCCATCTGAAATATGAATCATTGGTCATAATTCCATCATTACGATAAACTAGTGGGACTCATCATCCTTCAGCCCTCTTGTGAGTACTATATTCCATTGAACACCATTTCGATCCCGAACATAGGTGTCAGTGACTGTCATCCACTTCTTTAAACAGCGAATCTTGAGAGTGAAAGTTCCCATACGTTTCTCATCCCAAACAAGAAAAGGTACTTTCTCCATTTTCAACTTTACTCTGTGTACCACCTTCGGTCCATCTGGTAGCTTTAAATATACCTCTCCATGCTGGTGATATTTGACTGCTATTATCTGTTTGAATACAGAATCTCTGGTACATTCTGTAGTCCTTAGAGACGGTCCTTTTTATCCAGAAAGAGTCTTCATCATTTAACAGCTCCCACAGCCATTTCCCCAGAAGGGCCACATTCAGAATCTCAGATTTTTAACCCCGAGTCCCCCATTTTTTAACCAGCCACTACATCCCACTTCCCTAAATGGATGCCACTAGTTTTCTCATTAGTACAACCCCACAAGAATCTTCTCCCAAGAAGTGTACCAGGCATGTGAAAAATGGAAAGGTAATGTTGTGGTATCCCTGAGACTAATGAATAAATAAATCTTATCCTTCAAGAGAAAGATTTCTTGATTTCCCACATAGCATAAAGGCAACTTCTCAACTCTGCTTCGATAAGACTCGCAGACTAAATCTGTTCCAAGCAATTTTCCACAAAAACAGAATGATTTTATTAGGAAGACACTTTGACCACACAAGCTCCAGGCCCAAACGGTTTTTCAATGGTATTTTATCAATTCTTCTGGGATATTATCAGATGATTTGATGAAAGTCATTTTGGAATTCCAGGAGAACCCTTCTTGCATTAGATGTTTCAACTCCTCTCACATTGTCCTTATACCAAAATCAGAGGCTGCAGAAAAAATGACCCTTTAAATTCATGAATGCTCTCCAACGTGAGAGGAGTTGATTTTTTCTGAAGCCTCTGATTTTGGTGTAAGGACAATGTGAGAGGAGTTGAAACATCTAATGCAAGAAGGGTTCTCCTGGAATTCCAAAGTCACTTTCATCAAATCATCTTTGATAAGATCCCAGAAGAATTGATAAGAAAAACTGCCTGGGCCTGGAGCTTGTGTGGTCCAAGTATCTTCCTAATAAAATCATTCTGTTTTTGTGGAAAATTACTTGGAATAGATGGCCTACAGCAAGGTTTAAAAACTCGGCTCGGATCGGCACGGAACGGCCGAGTCGGACCGGTTTTGGGCCGTCCGTGCCGATCCCGAGTAAGCTAGCCGAGTCCAGGATTCGGATCGCCCGATCCGAGCCGGATCGGGCGATCCGAGACCGGATCGGGCCGGGTCAGCTCGGATCGGCCCGACCCGGCCCACAACGGCTAGTTTGACTAGCCGTTGGGGGTCAACCTAGCCGTTGCTGGCCGTTCCCAAACGGCCAGCAACGGTTAGTTTGGGCCTTGGGGGTCTATTTAAACCCCCCCAATGCCCTCCTAAGGCTCCACAAATTTCCTTTGAGCCTCCTAACATTCTTACTCTCTCTCCCACTCTCTCGATCATAGAATTCTCTCTCCATCTCTCCCACGAGGTCACTTCTAGTCTACTACAAGCTCCGCGATCTCTCATCTTCTTGTGCTGTGAAGGAATGGCATCTCAAGGTGCTGCTGAGCGGTCATCTGGGAATCCTCCTAACGCTGATCCTGCTTGGGGTCATTGCACACCGGTGGACATGGGCCAAAGAAAGGTACAATGCAAATATTGCAACCGGGTCGTCTCTAGCGGGGTCTACCGATTCAAACAACATCTTGCTAGAATAAAAGGTGAAGTTGCAGCATGTGCTCGAGTTCCTTCAGAGGTTAGGATCCAATTTCGAACTTATATGAAGGAGAAGGAATCAAGCAAAGCAAGTACTGCCAGAAGAAGACAGGAAATTTGAGAGGAATTGTCTGAACCAGCGCGAAGGTCTGATGCTGGAGTCCGGCTTGGTGGAAGTAATCAACCTATAAATGTTGATGATTGGGATACAAGTAAGTTTCTTATTTAACTTATTTTCATGTTCTTCATTTAACGTTTTCAGACAAATAGTTATAGTAGATTAAAAAATTTTTCTTTTACATTTAAAACTGAATTGCGACGTGCAATGGAAGCAAGCTGACGGTCCTTTGCAGATGAGGACTTATTTCGGCAAACTGGAAGATATGGAGGACAAGGAAGTGGCTCCACACCTTCTGCACAAGAGAGCACTAGCGCCGGCACGAGCGCTAATGTATGCGAGGAGCTGCCTCAGGAGTTCACTAGAGCTGGAGATCCTAGAGTAGGTCCAATAGATCCCTTGCTCACCAAGAAGAGGGATAAACAACCTTCTATTAGTGCTGCATTCAAGAACTTAAAACTTTGTAAGGAGAAGATAGGGAGAGCTACATCTAGGTGATTTTTCTATAACAGTATCCCTGCTAATGCTGCCAAGGGGCCATATTATGAGTCCATGATCGAGACCATACAAGAAGTTGGCAAAGGAGTTGAGGGACCTTCTCCATATGAGATATACAACAAGTACTTGGATATGGAAGTTGATGACATCCGAACATACATTAAATCATTTGAAAGGATCTGGGATGAGTATGGATGCACTTTAATGTGCGATGGATGGACAGGTACATAAATCTTATCTTCAGTTTCTTATCTTATCTTCATTTTTTTTTAATCAGAATGGGTCTCTTTCTGATTTCTTATTTTACAGGGATAACAAGAAGAAGTATGATCAACTTCTTAATTTACTGCAAAGCCGGAACCGTATTTTGAAAATCCATTGATGCATCTGGAAAAATAAAGAATGCCCAGTACCTATATGAATTAATGGATCAAATGGTGGAAGAAGTGGGCGAAAAAAAGATTGTCCAAGTGGTTACGGACAATGCAGCGGCGTTCAAATTAGCTGGACAAATGTTGATGCAGAAGAGACAACATCTATATTGGGTTCCCTGTTCTGCTCATTGTATTGACTTGATGTTGGAAGACATTTGCTCTAATCCGAGGGTAGATGGAGTGGTCAAGAGTGGTCGATTTATCACCACATTAATCTACAACCACAACAACATTCTGGATATCATGCGCACACATACTCATGGAAGAGAGTTGCTTTGTCCGGGAGCCACCAAGTTTGCATCTCAATATATCTCTCTAGATAGTTTAAGTCAACAAAAGAACAACTTGATTAGGATGGTGGCATCGGAAGATTGGGAGAATCACATATTGCGGCATGTACCAACTAAAGTCAGAGAGAAATGTAAGAAAGTGGCTGATCTAATTCAGTCTAGACCCTTCTGGAGGGGGGGTGCAAGCGGTGTTAAATATTGTAGAACCGCTTGTCCGTGTCTTGCAATCTTGTGATGGAGAAAGAAGATCGGATATGGGATATTTATATGAAGCTATGGACAGAGCTAAGGAGCTCATTCAACTTAACAATCCAACAACCTATGTGAAGTGGTAGGACATAATAGACAAACGTTGGGAACACACTTTACATCACGATCTTCATGCAGCTGGTAAGCTACTAACTTTCTATATGTATTATTTGCATACACATTTCTCTTAAATAATAACTAACTTCGACTTATTTATTTAGGTTATTTTTTCAACCCTCAGTACATGTTTAGAACTGATGGGAAGAAGGATAACTATGATAGTTGCTCGGAAGTGTTGATGGGGACTAAGTCTGTTATTAAGCGCATGCTTGCAGATGAGGACAGAGCAATAACGGCATGCAAGCAAATGCATGATTACATAATGATGTTATACCACTTTGGGACAAGTACTGCTCAAAGAGCTGCCAAAATTTTGAGTCCAGATTTGAAAATTATTAACTAGATGTTCTACTTAATTTTTAATTATAACTTGCACATTGTTGACATGGCCAATTTTCTATTTACAGCTGACTGGTGGCTAGATCATGGAAAAGTATATGGGTATGAAGATCTAGCCTATGTTGCAATTTGGGTCTTAAGTCAAACAACCTCTTCATCAGGTTGTGAGAGAAACTGGAGCACATTTAGCTTGATTCACACCAAGCAAAGGAATAGATTGAAGTCGAGCCGTCTAGAGAAGCTAGTATTCTGTCATTATAACATGAGGTTGAAGCTAAAAAATTTGGAGCTCATAAGGAACCTTCAAAGGCAGGAGAAAGAGAGAATTTCCGGACAAGCCACGGAGACGACACATGCAGAAGAACCCATAGACTTGGATGAGCTGTTCGAGGAGCAACATCCACTAAATGCATGGGTTGATGCAAGCACCTCAAATGAGCTTGAATTCAACCTAAATGATCGGGAATGGGCGGAAGGTGAGTTAGATAATGTTCCATTACTTACTGATTTTCAACCTCCTCCTCCAAAACGTCAGAAGAAAAGCAAAAACAAGCACCAAGCAAAAGGAAGAGTGGTATTGGAATTCAGATTGCTGATCTGGAAACTATCGAGGAAGAGGATGAAATGCCAGAACCAAATGATGAGATCCAATATCAAACCTCAAATAACTCAACATCAAAGACGAACTCCAACAGTTCTGAGGATGGCAGAGATGCTACCAGTGCCCCAGCCCCAGCTCCACCAATTCAATTCACTGGAGAAGAAGAATACACACATGCTACCCAAGATGAACATCATGGTAGCAGAGCAGGACGTGAAGAATCTTCCATTCAAACATTCAGCAGATCAAGGAGGAAGGACAAAGGTAAAGCTCCTCAGTGTGCAGAGGCCAAAGAAGAACTTAGGAGGGAAAGAGAATATCAGGAGCAACTATCAGATGCATCATCATATTCTCCATACGAAGGGTATAGTCAGCCTACTGGATATGTAGTTTCCCTCCTCAACATTCTGATACATCCGACTATTCAGGGGGTTGTCTAAAATATCCACAATTGTCAGTCATTTATACCAATACGGATGACTATAGCCGGTATGTGATGCAATATGAACAATACTACCAGAGTTATATGTCATGGGCTGAGTATGTTAGCCATATGTTCATTCAGTATAATGTACGTTTGGAATAAATGTAAGTTCATAATCATATATGTAAGTTTATTCAAGGTTTTTTTGTCCAACAACATCTTATGTACTTCAAATCAATGTATTTCAACACAATTATGCATTAGACTTGTGTTTTATATTTTTTCCACATTTTTTCATATTTTTTTCTATTTTTTTCTGCTATCTGAACCAGCCGAGCCTGACTCGGCCAGGATTGGCCGAGATCGGACTGACTCGGATCGGAATCGACCAATCCGATCGGTTTTGGACCGGCCGATCCGGGACACGATCCCGGGTTTCTTAACCTTGGCCTACAGGTCAAAGAGTCAAGAAGATATTGCATATCCAGGATACGAAATTTTACTTTTGTGCTCTGTTTGAGGAGGATCATAATCATCTTTTCTAGGACTACGGAATCATTAATGTGCAGTGGACCATTCTTTGCAGTGTTGGGTATCTCTTGGATTGAACACTCTTCTGCCTTGGAATTGCTACAATGGTGCAAGAGGGTGTGTCTCTTTTCTACGTATAAGGAAGTGTGGTATTTGTTATGCCCTGCTATGATGTAGGCAGTGTGGTTTGCAAGAAACAAGAGGAAATTTTGTGATGATTTCAAAAGTGCTAGTGATATTTTGAATAGATCAATCCAGTTAGTGGAAGATTGGGGAACGGCTGCAGGCATAATCATGGATCACAACCATGAGTTGTTGAAGAAGGCGCGATCTTGGAAGCTCCTGACTGTTTGATTTTCATTTGTTTCATCTGCCTTATTACCTTGATAAATCAGATATCTTGATATTCTTGTTATTTCAATGCTTCTTGATTTTGGGGGTTTTCCAATTTTCCATCTGTCTTGTGCTTGGGATGAGTGTGCATCTCGGTGTAAACTTCATTACTCTCTTAATAAACTGTGACAAAGTTTTGCCACCTTCCAAAAAAGAAACACTCACAGACTAACAGAACTCGCCAGAACTTATTTTAAAACCAGAACTATGTTATGATCCTGTCAGGATAAAAATAAAAATCTTCAATTTTTCTGTTCCGTCTCAGATGGACAGAAGGGGTATCATCTACATATTGCAAATGATCGATACTAACTCAAGTATTCAAGACTGTCAACCCTAGAATCCATCCCACCGTTTTTGCTAGTTTGCATATTCTACTCAACATATTTGCAACCAACGCAAGGAGGATGGCTGAGAATGGATCTCCTTGGTGAAGGCCCCTAGAGATTGGAGAATAGCCTCCAACTCCATGTTAATTATCATAGAAAATCTGTCTGTGGATAACACAATCTTTCATAAACTTGGTGCCCCATGAAGCCATGAGTATGCAACACATTCCTGAAGTACTGCCAAGAAACCGGATCATAAGCCTTGTTGAAGTCAAGTTTACATATGATGCCTACTTCTTTTCATTTCTTTAAGGAGTAGAGAGTCTCATTTGTTAATAGAAAGGCATCTTTAAGCCTTCTCCCGGACAAAAGAGCACTTTGGTTATCTTCAATTATCTTATCAATAATCTTTCCAATCTGGTAGCTAGCACCTTGGCTAAGTTCTTGTAGGAACCATAGATAATAGTTTGAAAATCTTTAAACTCTGAAGCCTCCCTTCTTCTTAGGTTAAAAAACCCACAAAAGTGTGATCCATATGCTCACAACATGTACCTCTGCTGATACAATCCTGAATAGCGGTAGTGATGTCCAACATTCAAAGCACTACAATCGAAAACCGTTCTGGCTGAACCAATACTGTTTCTAAGGGTAGAAATGTGTTGCATTGCTCATCAAAATAGCCTCTGTAAAGCTTGGATATTGAAGGATTCTCCCTCGAGTTACACCAGGTAAACCTAAGAATACAAACCCAGTCGTTAAACTGTGGCTACTCTCTTGACTGTGTTTTGTTTGTTGGGTAATCTGACTTCATTGAAATCTCCCAGGATAAGCCAGAGTAGTTTGGTTCTCCTAGCATTTGTTCAATTCTTCCCATAAAATGTGTCTTTCCCTGTACTCATTAGGGATGTAGACACTAGAAAGTATCCAGGATAATTGTTTAAAGCATGACATGAATTTTGCTGAAACAGGGAATTCCTGATTCCCAAAGATTTTCTCTTCCATATCTCTGAGTTCCTCATAACAAAGCACTTTGGCTATTAACATATTCACCCATTCCATCTTTGCTTCTTGAACACAGATGATCTCAACAGATTTCCTAGCAAATGTATCCTCTACTGCTGACTGTTTTGCTTTCTCATGCAAGCCTGATATCCCAAGATGCAAAAATAATTTTCTTCTCTGGCTCACCCTAGAAAAACTCTTGTAATCCACACCTCCCAAGAAACAGGCTCTGGCAGATTTTAATAGACTTTGTAGTTATCTTGAACCTTTCGTTGCTTTGACATTCTCAATGTAGCATTAGAAAGTTGGCCCAAAGCTTTTTGTACCACTCCACCTTGTTTTGAGTTTGAAACACAAAGTCCCTCCTTTCTCAATAACCTCTGAATCTGACCAGCCATTCAAAAAATTGGAAACGTTCTTGTGCCCATCTGTTTCAGGCTGGAACAGTCCCAACTTTGACTGTCTTGCCATAAATTCCTCCTTCCCAAACTATGCTTCTGGATTTGTGTCAGTCGCCGCCTCCTCTAGGGAAAGTGAAAGTAGAACATGCAAAGGAGGCGGGAGAGAAATGTAAAGGGCATACAATGGTCATAATCTATGTTATCAAAGGTGACTGCCTCACTTGCCTAGGCAATGGAGTAGGGTGAGGCACTGAGGCAAGCCAACAATGGCTTGCCTTGTCTCATGTTCACCTCACTCACCTGGGCATTCGCTTATGTATATCTATGCCAAATACTTTTATATTTTGAAATTATGTGGTATTGCTTTTATATTCTATTTTCTTATTCTTATTTATTCCGAAGTGGTTAATGCCTCTTTTACAAGATCCAATGCTCTTTTTCTCTTACATTTTGCCACATTTTTCTTATTTTTGATGATCCCTAAAATGATCCACTATTTATATGAGTACTTTATAATTACAAAGTCACAAGTTGGTCTTTACATATTGGACATGATTAATGTTTCTCAAACTCTTACATACCACTTGCAGCAACAATGTGCCATTTTTCTTCTTTCAGGTGGAGCAATCTTACAAAGTTGGTTACTGTACTGTCACAGAAAAGCTTTCTGGTTAAAAGGTGTGTATGTGTTAAAACCACTGACATGAAGAGTATCTTTAAAAAGAGGAAAGAAAGAGCAGGTAGCCATTGGTTAGATCCCAAAGAAGGTTTCCGTTCTCATGGGTCAAACCAATAAGGATTGAAGAAAGGTCAGCAGCTTTCTAAGTAGTGTGGGAAGCATAATAGGCTTATCAGCATGGCACGATCATGGTGACAGACAGCAAATCGGACCAGTGAGAGGTTGCAGGTGGAAAGATGGAGATCAAATGCAGCAGCAACAGCTACATGCCATGCATTTGCTGTGTCTGGCTACTTCACCATCTGTTTGCGCGAAGGTTTTTCTAACCCTTGGCGTCGGGACCTGACCTAGACATATCTCTCCTCCTATGTCGGATTATTCGGAAGTCCATTTTTTTTGTTTACCTAGAGGATTATAGGTCAGTTTTATATTTTTTTTATCGGATTATGAGAGCTTGGGATTAGCCCTCAGGGAATACGGGACTTCGAATCAGGCGAAGATTCGAGTATATGACCTCTCTCCACTGACCTCGGTCAGTGTTAATTACGCTGAGCAACTGCTCGGCAACCCTTGATTAACCGTCCGTATGATGCCCTTAATCATGCAAAACTACTACTACAGGCAGCGCATGCATATGGATATGAAGGCATATTTTAGGTTGAACCCTTAGCCTCACCCCTAGTTTGGGGACAATTTTTTATATGGTTTAGGATTGGTTCCTGATTATTTAGGATTGATTCCAAGTTAGGTGGATTGATTCCAAGTTAGGTGGATTGATTCCCAATTTTTAATCCCACAGGGGTTTTTATGCAATTATCCACTCTCAGGGGTTTTTATGTAATTATGGGGGTTTTATGGAAATATAGTGGCTTATAAACATATAGAAGTGAATTTTAGAGGTTTTCAAGCTTTATAGGAGTTAGGGAATTGATTTTTAAATGTATGAGGGTTTTTTAGCAATTTTACCTTAAAACCGGATTTTTAAGTCTTATGGTTCGTATTTAATGATATCAGACTATATGAGCAGAAATTCTGCTTATAATATGAATTTTAATGTTTTCGGGGTTGTATATGTAAATATTATGCACGAGGGTATTTTCGTAATTTTACATTAGGTTTTTTGATTTATGATTAATGCTTTAACATTTTTTCAGATTTCTGATTTTTCTGACTTTTTTGTTAATTTTATTAATTTTATCCATTTTTTTTTATGATTTTAATTTAATTAACTGATTAATTAATTAAATATATATGGGTATTTGAATTTATTATGATTTTTGTATCATATTTCAGGTTTTTTTACAGATTTTTACTGACTTTTCCTGATTTTTTTCTGATTTTTAATTAATTTCGTAGATTTTTATTGATTAATTAATTAATTAATTAATTATGAATTATGAATTACCTTTATGGCTTAATTATGATTTTATGCAGATTTCTGACTTTGGTTTATTCATAGGGTGAGGTTAGGGTTAGGTTATAGATGTACACAATTTCATTTACTTTTTTAGGAAAATATATATATATATTATTGTTATTTTGATTTTTTTAAAAAAATATGATAATTATAAAATTTAAATGACACACATAAGCACAGAAATTCTGATTTTATTTCGGCAACATTTCGCCTTATAACAGGGTGTTTTCTACAAAAAAATCCGGCAGAACCTCCCCTAGGATTGAACCTTAGGAGCGAGGACTCCCCGGGACGCAAGAAAGACCTCCGAAATCGCAGCAAACCCGGGTTTAAAAACCCGAATTTGGTCTTCAACCGGACAGAGCTCTCCCTCACAATTTCACACTTGTATATGGTAGTGTGTATAGGCTTGTATATGTGGCCTTGTATATCTTCAATTGGGGAGCCTTGGGGTCCTATTTATAGGCCCAATTTTAGGCCCGGTGGGGGGAGCCACCGGTTGGAGCCTCTTTCCTCCCCCATTTTATTTTATTTTTTTATTCCTCATTGGCCAATAGATGGCAAGAGAGGGTGAGAGAGAGCAAACAAAGAGGGAGAGAGGGGGGGGGGAAAGGTGGGCACCCCCACCGGTTCCAGCCGGTGGGGGGAATGGCCACCGGCCATAGACCCCCCCACCGGTTGGGAACCGGTGGGGGGATCTCCCCACCGGTTTCCCAAAACCGGTGGGGGGTGTTCCCCTCTCCCACTTCCTTCCTTTTTCTGCTTTTTTGGGGCCCATTAAATGGGAGATTCTTTTCAGATTTTGGGGGTTTGGGTTTAGGCCAATGTGAAAGGGGTTTAACCCCATTAACTTCAGGTTTGGGCTAGGTGTGAAAGGGGGTTTAAGATGGAGTTAAAGAGGGTTTCCACATGGGATTCTTAACCCATGTGAATGGGGTTAAGATCCCTCATTTAAACCTCCCATTAAACACACCCCCTCCCCCCCATTTTTTGAATTTTTAAAGGAGAAAGAGAGGGAGGGAACCCCTCTTCCCCCCCCACCGGTTTCCCTCTTGGAACCGGTGGGGGGGTTCCCAACCGGTGGGGGGCTCCCCCCACCGGTTCCCCCTCTCTCTCCTCCCCCTTCTTGGCCTATTTAAATAAAGGGGATGGGAGAGAGGGGTCCACTTCCCCTTTAGGAAATATCCACTTGCCCCTTTCAGATTTTTTTTTTCTCCTTCTGGCCTGCAGATTTGGTCCCCCCTAAGGACTGATTTCTTGGCCCATTTGAGATCCTTATTGGGCTTTTTATTGGGCCACCTATTGGGCCTCTTTCCCTTGCCATTGAGCCCTCATTTGGGACTATTTTAGGCAGGTTTGGAGGTCATTTCTGCCCCATTTCGGGACTGGTTTTGGCCTATCCCGGGACAGATTTAGGCCTGTTAAAGGTGCCTATTGGGCCTCTTTTTGAGCTCCCCCATTGGGCTGTTTATTGGGCCTATCTTTCCCGATATTGGGCCTCCGTTTCGGGGCTGATCTAGGTGAGTTCTCAAACTGTTTTCACCTTATTTCGGAGCAGATTTCAGTCCACCTTGGGACTGAACTTGGGCCCATTTTGGGGGCTTATTGGGCCTCATATTGACTCCACCCACATGGCTACTTATTGGGCCTATCTCTCCCCTTATTGGGCCTCCATTTCGGGGCCATTTTTGAGGAGTTTTAGGACTGATTTTACCCCATTTCGGGACAGACTTTAGTCCACTTTGAGACTGATTTTGACCCTTGTTTTGCAGCGTTCGGGGTCTCATTTATCGCTGCATTTTGGGGTCTCCCATCGGGTCCCATTATCGAGCATCGCGGAGGCGGTTCGGGAGTTGATTTCGGGAGCCGAAGCAAGCATCTTGGGGCTGCCTTAGGCTCCTAAAAAAAATCTGATTAGGGCCTTCGTGGCCTAGGTATGTTTCCCACTCCGCTGTCCTCGTAATGTGAGCCCATGGTTTCTTATGGATTTCTAGTATTCGCCCATATCATAGGCATGCACTTTATTTTGCATGACATGGTCCTTCATGAACATGTTGTCATGCCTTTGTATGTGTATTCTCCCATGGGGAATTTCACATCGACGCGAGCATGCGTCATATATGCATACTCACACAATGCAAATCTGCATATAGGTATATGAGATTATTTTTTGGGTTCAACACCATCTCTGACTTTTCCTTCTTGCTATTTTCTCTCTTTTTCATTCCTAAACCTCAGAGGGAGGATTATGGGAGCTGTTGAGAGGGGAAGGTAGGATGGAGATGAGGTGGATGTTTGCCTTGATCAGGACATGGACAAAGGAGAAAGAAGAAGAAAGGAGAATAAGCATCACAGTGAATAGATGGCTTAATGACCACCAAGAAGGCAGTTGGGAGCAGCTTCATGCTAGGGACAGCTTCAACAAGGGAAGCATTACATCACCAGAAGCATGCATGTTGCGCACTTTCTGTAACCCAACTTTGTCATATTTCTGATGCTGAAAGTGCAATAAATTTTTGTATTCCAAAGAGCCCAAGTCTAAATAAAACTCAATGTAACCAAAAAAGAAGTAAAAGCAAGGGCTAAAATGCCCTCACCAAATCCAGCCAATATTAATCATGTCCCAACCATAACAAACGACCAAAGTGACCCTATTGTATTGTTGACTTGGACAAAAAAATAAATGAATGCCATCCATTGACCAATCAATGTGATATAGTGCTCCCAATCAGGTGGATGACCTCTGCGATCCGAAGGTCTCATAATCAGAAGGCCGTTCCTGATGCAGCAAGTGCACGCACATGCAGCAATGATGATTTGTACTCCCATCAAGGAGGTGTAAGGGAGACGCTGATCTCTGGGTGATGAGAGAAATGTATGAGAGAAGGTGAAGAAGAATGGATCTGGTGGCCAAACAGGAAGAAGGACAGAGAACAAGAGGGAGAGTTCAGAAATAGATGGAAAGAGATAGTGATGTGAGAGCCCTTCCAGCACATGCAGCGGACAAAGTATTTTATCGAAGACATGCAATACACACAGATCACTGTGGGATAGACTGGTGTAGATAAAGTGTTTCGTCAGAGAAATGCACTACACATGGAATATTGTTGAAGATTCCTTATTTACAGTCTTACTTCCTTTTGTGCACATCCTACCTAGAGGAATGAGTATACTTTCTTCTGAGACAACCATTTGAGTGACTAATTACCCTGTAAGCTCCAGACGTTTCCAAATTATGTCATTTATAATCAAGGGCCTTTTAACAACAAAATCCTTTGATCCTTTTTTTAGAGTGGATGGTTCCAAAGCGCCCTTTGATGAATATACAGAGCTATAAACTTTGCATCCACCGCCTTTGTAGCTAGATAATCTTATTTTGTTGGTGGCAGATCTTGTGAGGGACTCGAGCAGTTATGGCTAGCAGCGAATTCTTGGAGGATCAGCAGACTCAACGGCCATAGAATCCTGGTTTGCTTTCTTTCGGAGGACATCAAGCACTTGGCTCTCAAAAGAAAGGTTCTCCACCTGCAACATTACTCTGTTGTCTGATCACCATAGAATGACAAACATGGCACAGCAGAGGATCCTCCAAGCCCATCAGTTTGGTGTTGCATCTCGGGAATCCTGCACCATCTGTGAGATGCATAGGTCTTCAAAGAGATCATGACCTCCTTTGGCATCCCCAAAGAGATGGATCTTGACACACAGCATTGGCGAAATATGGAATTTGCCCATCTCTATATTGAACGCAACAAGGGCAGTTCAATTCCTAGGGAGATGAGTTTGAGATTGGACAATTGGATCTTTCTATTGTCACTGACAACCAAGTGCATACTTTGCTTCTAGAGAGGCAGATTGGAGTTACAATGAACAAGGATGACAGTATTGACCAATACCGATACATATCGGTATCGGCCATGACCGGAACCGATACAGGGGGGTACCCTGATACCGGTCCCCAAAATGTAGAAAAGAAAAATTACTGTATTGGCCAGTACATCGGTATCGTCCCGGTATCAGTCCGATACGCCCGAAACCGGACTGATACCAGCCAAAACATGTGAAAGCCCCCTTTTAAGGGGGTCTTTCACTTCACCTCTCACAAAAAACAGATCTGTGAGAGGTGAGAGCTTTAGGGAACTCGAAGGAGAGGAGGGGAAGCTTCCTGGTGCTGCCACCGGCCATCACTTGCCTCCGCTGCAGCACGTCGCCGCCACCGCCGGGGAAGTTTTGAGTGGAAGAAAAAGAAGAAACAAAAGGAAACTAAAATCCCCGAAGGTATAATTTATTTTTTAATTTTTTGCTTATTTTTGAGTTGTTAAGAGTTGTTAGACTGTGTCTTTTTCTCTTCTTATTAAAACGGATAAAACCCCCAAATTTGACCCTAATTAGCGGTTAAAAACTAGAACTTTTGTCTAATTGCATAGATTAAATATCAATTGAAGCTTAATTAAACTTTATCGCATACTTTAGAGCAAGAGTATGCTGCCAATTGCGTTGATTAAGGGTTAATTAGACAAAAATCCTAATTTTAACCTTAATTAGGAGTTAAAATTTGGGGGTTTTATCTAATTACTTTAATTAAACATCAATTGAAGCCTAATTAAGCTCCATTGCATACTTTAGAGTAGGAGCATGCTGCCAATTGCATTGAGTGAGAGTTAATTAGACAAAAATTCTAATTTTAACCCTAATTAATAGTTAAATTGGGACTTTTTTCTAATTACATTAATCAAACATCAATTAAAACCTAATTAAGTTCCATTGCATACATTAGAGTAGAAACATGCTGTCAATTGCGTAGATTGAGAGTTAATTAGGCAAAAACCCAATTTTGACCCTAATTAGCAGTTTAAATTTGAGACTTTTATCTAATTACTATAATTAAACATCAATGAAAACCTAATTAAGTTTCATTGCATACTTTAGAGCAAGAGTATGTTGTCAATTGCATTGATTGAATGTTAATTAAGCAAAGACCCCAATTTTAACCATAATTAATAGTTACAATTTGGAACTTTTGTCTAATTACCTTAATTAAACATTAGTTGAAGCCTAATTAAGCTCCAACGCATACTTTGGAGCAGGAGCATGCTGGTAATTGCATTGATTGAGGATCAATTAAACAAAAATCTCAATTTTGACCTTAATTAGTGGTTAAAATTAAGGACTTTTGTCCAATTACCTTAATTAAATACCAATTGAAGCTTAATTAAGCTCCATTACCTACCAAAATTATATTGATGCACTTACATATGTTTGTCTTTTTACTTTCTTATTGCAGGATCATGGTTGGACGTCAGTAGTCCGGTGAGGGATAGGATGCACAAGATCCAGGGTGTGCCCATGTCATCTTAATTGATGCAGCAAAGAAGAGAGTGAAATGTAAATACCGAAGCAAAAAGATGAGTGGTAGAGTGACTAGAGGAAAAGAACATTTAACATGGATCACAGGACAGGTCACGAGGTGTACCATCTGTCCCTGACCAATGTCTAAAGAGGTGCGTGCATTGTTGCTTAAGCGAAAAACTCAAAAAGAACAAAGGAGGGAACAAGAGACTGAACTCCAGGAGATTTCATGCAGAGAAAGTAGAAAAGGCAAAGGGGTGTACACTTCGGGACATGGTGTTTCTATACGTAAGAGGGGTCAGAGGGTTGAACATATTGTGGAGTCTAGTGATGAGGATGAAGATTCAGACCTTGAGATGACTGCAGCTAAAAAAGAGAGTTTGCGTCACCTAGCAGAAGATAAAGCTCGACGAAGAGATACTAGAACATCAAAAATAGCCATAGTTCGATGCAGAGGTACTAGTTCTACAGCCCATATAGTAAGATATGATCCACATCAAGTGGGTCCTATGAACAATAATGTATTCAGAAGATAGAGTTCTAGTCAAGCCAAAAATCAAACAAGTCTTGAAATGAGTCAAAAAGTCAAATGTAGCGGCAGGACATGTTTTTAAAAGTATTTGCAAATGATTTTTGCATGTAGTGTTCTCTCATATAATGCTGAATCTCCTTACTTTCAGCTTATGATTGATGCCATAGGAGACTATGGCCCTGAGTTAAAGGCCCCCACACATCAAGACATATATGGATGTGATCTTGATAGAGAATATGCTAAACTTCAATAGTGGGTTGAAAGCTTTAAAATTGCTTAAAAGGAGGATGCACACTAATGTGTGATGGTTGGATTGGTACCAAGAAAAAGTCCATGATTAATTTTGTAGTTTATTACACTGGAGGGATAGTTTTTATAAAATATGTTGATGTATTAAACTATACAAAGAATGCAAAAGATTTATTTAGTTTGATGGATCAGATGATACAACAAATTAGAGAGAAAAATATTATCTAATTAGTCATTGACAATGAAGCAAGTTATAAGGCTGAGAGAAGAAGTTAATGGAGAAGCATAAACATTTATATTATATCCCATATGCAACACACTGCTTGGACTTGATGTTCGAAGATATTAACAATGACGAATATGTGAATAAGATAGTAAAGAAAGTACAAAGAATTATCCAGTACATTTATGGTCTTCTTAAGATCTTGAACATCTTCAGAGAACAAATAAGTAGGGGTCGAGATCTCATCTGTGCAAGGCATATAAAATTTACATCTAATTCTATTTCTTTAGAATTTTTGTACAGGTTCAAGAATGAAATTATGTATTTTATGTATAACAAAGACTTAATAGATTATCTGGACAATAACCCTGTGGAGACACAGTGTAAATATTTAAAGGTGGCCAAATCATAGACGACAAAAGATTTTAGAATAGCGTGCATAATTATGCCTTATTAGTGAAACTCCTTGTAAAGGTCTTAAAATTGATGGATGAAGATGATAAAAATAACACAGGATACCTGATGAGACAATTGATATTGCTAAGTTGCAGTTGAAGAAGGCATTTCTCAAAAGTTATAGCAAGTGGTGGAATATTATGAATAACATATGGGAAGGTATACTATGCCACAACTTATATGTAGCTGGTAAGTGAAGTATCGTATTGTTAAATCATACATTATTTCAAATTCTTATTTATTAATTCATCTAGCCAAATGTAGGTTATTATTTGAATCCTTGAGTCATGCACACTAGCTAAGTACACATTAATGGAAAGTTGATTCAAGGCAGAATCAATCTCATCGAACGCTTATCAAAGATAGTAGAAGATAGAATTGAGACAGAAAGATATATATTTATCAATTATATCAAAAAGTTACATTAACGTCTAGTTAATTAGTTGTGTTTCAGGATTCCATCGATTGTATTAATTGTTCATGTCATCCTTAGAGATAAAGACTTATAGAGTAAGGATCGGAACATATGTTGAGCAATTGCAAATTGCTATAGAAAAAGTGAACTCAAGTATACTTAGTGATTAAATTAGAATCATATGTGCAATGATGAGAAATAAATATGGATCTTGATTCTTTTTTTTTTCTCTTTGATGGAACAATTGAGTGGTGAATTATAGTATACAATAAAGACAAGTGTTATAACCCATTGGCTCGCGTTACAGTGAGAGGGTTGAGTCAAACAAGATCGGCAAGCCAATGTAAAAGAAATTAAAGTACATTCAACCTTATACACTTAAAAGTTTGTAACCGCTTAAAGACTGAATGGTTAGAAAAACGGATATATTATCATTATAATATGAGATTGAGGGTCAAAAACATCAGGTTGAGACAGCAATTGAGATAGAAATGAGTTATTAGACATATATAAGATGTTGTTGGCCAGATTGATGTAGAGGCATTATTTGATGATGGGCATCCCTTGCAAACTTGGGTTGAGACGTAAGCTCAAGTTGATATAGAATGGGCAGAAGGTATATTAGATAGAGTTGTTTCTAAGGATCTAGAATTAAGAACAACAAAGGAAGAGAAGATCCACCTCCTCCAGATGATCATCAGAGAAAGCATGTGCCTTTGTTTACGCTTGACACTGAGGTTGAGCCTACTAGATACTCAGAATCATATAGCCGTCCAATCACTCTTAGAATGGTTGGGCCACCACCATTCTTAAGAAGAAACACATCAACATTTGAGAGGACTAAACGACCCCATAATTGATGAGATGAAGCGAATTTATGTAAGACACACGTCAGGAGAAAAGGAGTACACAATCGGGTGATTGAGCAAATGCAAGAGAGGGATCGCAGGTAACAAGCATCACAAGGAAAGAAAGAAAGCAAGACGAGAAGGAGGCTGATTACCACTTATGATGATGATGACAACGACACACAAGCTCCTAGTGATGATGTTGGTACAGTTGCAGGTGCTACTAGCCTACTACTGGTGATAGAGTGTATGAACCTAGTTTCTCCTTGTCAATTGACACCAGTAGAGGACAGAGTCAGAGTCAAAGAGGTTATGATTCACAAGGTCAATATAGACAGCAATCAAATTATGGAGGTGGCCAACAACAAGCAGGCATATATGGCTGGAGATATCAAGCAGAGTATAAAGGCTTTTAATTTCATTCAGCCAATAACGACTATATGTCAGCATCTTCTTCTTATCCCCAAGACGCTTCTCATCCAGATTCTAGACTCCAAAAAGAGATCTAGAGCATGATGCATGACTTGGCTCCATTGTTGTTTAGGTATATTGAATATACGGACTACATGCAACCTTCTTACAAATTTTCACAGCATGAACCAGGAGATAAATCAAAAGGTTCTTCATCCTATTATCCATATTAATGTACTCACATGTCTCTTATGGGTAAGGATCATTATGTTTTATTGTAATTGTTATTTATTAATACCTATTACATTGATATATCATTTTCATTTTTAATATCTGCTAGATAGTCATTTAATATACATGATACATGCTTCTCAAAACTTGAACCATAAAGTAATTATATCTTTTTATGCTTGCTCAAGGTTTTTTCACCCTCGAGAAAGTATGTCCATTTTTTAAATTTTTTCATATTTTTCTGATTTTTATAGATTTTTTCTGATTCTTTCCAATTGTTTCTAATTTTTTCATGCCAGTATCGGCCGATATAGCTGATACGATACCGGTACGTACCAATATTAGTACCGACCAGTACTGGTCCCAATAGCAAGATTGCCATCCTTGACGGTGAAGCCATGCAAGCCTACAAGAAATACACAGCTCAATGTGACAAACAAGGGTCTGAAAGATGAAAGAAGAAGACAAGTCAAGTCATGCACCCCTAATTCATATCAATGAACCACCCATGCAAATCAACCATGCACTTAGAGCAAGTGAGATGATTCTGATCTGAAGTCTGCCGGCTCTGACAATTCTGACAATTGATATGAGGAACTTCTCCTCAAACAACCAGCTTGTACTGTCTTTATTTGCTTCTAACAAAATTGATACTGCAACCATAGTTTTCATTAGGAAAAATGTTTCTCTAAATGTTTGTAATTCGAAAATATTAGAGCACAGATTGTATAGTTTTGCAAAACAGCCACCTCTTATTAATACATCTACAGTACAAACTTTACTATGTGCAGTTCATAGTGCCCAAAAAATACTATGTGCAATTCAGGAAGAAAAAAACAGAAGGGAAAATAGATGAAAAATGATGCAGGCACAGAAGGCATCATTCATATGTAAACAAACAACTGGATAGTTACCTATCTATTGAATTGACCTAATTAATGATACCATGAAAAGGTATTATACGTTATTATTCATTTGTCAAGGCCAACAAAGATGGTTGGTTGCCACAAATATTGGTAATATCACAACAAAGAACACACTCGTTTTAATGTTAGTTAAACTTGACCAATTTAACGTATACATGTACTGTCGACATATATGGGAGATGCTGCTAAAATAAGGCATGCAACAGAAGATTCAACATTGATGTTAATCTTTCAGCCCTTGAGGCTCCGTTGAAGGTGCCCAATGACAAAGTCTCCATAGTATAAGTGGTCCTCTAAATCTTGATAGAGCTTGAATATACACAAGGTACTTTAGAGGATGATCAACAAAATGTTATAAAAATGCTTTCCACTTAGACGGTCAACAATCCAAATAAAGAGAAGGAAGTCGGCAAAAAGGGTACATCATTATGGTTGATCCAAGAATATGTTTTACCACTTTGATCAACTTGTTATTAAAAGCCTTGTGTCATAGAAAAATATTGTCTCCCAGGGGATAAGCCAGTGACAAGATAATAACCTTCATGGAATGGAGAAAGGGTTGATCCTCTCATTTAAACGGGGTTTATATATGTTTGTATTAAATCAAAAGTGATAGAAAAGGTTACATGTGACACAAATACTGCAGGCATAGAGGTCCAAGGTTCCTCTATGAGGGGGGGAAAAAAACAGAAAAAAAGAACAACCTTGCTGGGAAAACGAAACCTTTCTCGCATTCCGCATCAAAACATCATCCTCAAATGTCTATACCCAGCACCCGCAAGCGGCACTCCTCATCCACCACACCACCGGCAAAGACAAGGTTACTGGAGAAGGAAGGAGATAGAGAAAGCTCACTGTCGGGGCCGCCGAGCTGGTTGACGGCGTCGACGAAGCGATCGTGGAGCTCGGCGGTCCAGCGCAGGCGGGGCTTAGGGTCGGTGGTGAGGACGAGAAAGGCGTCGCCCGGCAGGTTGTGGGCGGCGCCTTGCAGCGGCCCCCCGCACCCCTCCCTCGCGTACATCCCTGCCCAACCAATCCGACAAGCGCCAGCAAAATGGAATGGGGGCAAGAAAGAATCCCAAGCGAGGAGGTGAAGTGCTTCCCTCGGAGCAGCAGCAGCGCAGGGGAGGAACCCAGAAAAGAAATGGCCCCTGCCGCTTGCCGCCTGCTGCTGGGGAGGGGGTGGACCGGAGAAGACTAACAAAAACAAAAGAAAAAATGGTGTTGGTGTGTGGGTAGAGAGAGACGAAGGGTCCAACTCTGGCTGCTGCTTCATATGAAATGATGTGACGTGTTGGTTCGGGTGGCTTATGCGCGTCCAATCATTGCGATCCTACCTGCCCCTAACCGACACCGACGCGGGCCTATCTGATTTGGTGCGGCGAGCGCGACCCGTGGGAGGTGATTCCTATTTCGAAAAATACTCGAAGCCTACTCACTCTGCACATCCTATAGGCAGTGGCTATGTTGAGGTAGAGTAGGATTAAGCTGGTCAAAGTTGTGAACTGAGTTGGTCATGATGTAGCGACAGTACTTAATGAAATTTAAAAAACAAGTAAAATGACTTCAGTGCCCTCATCTCTTCTTGCCCCTTAAAGACGGTGCGACAAAGAGAGAGAGGAAACCACCCTCCCAATTTCGCGACGATGAACCACCGGTGATCCATCCGGCACTAGTCCTCTCTTTCCTGTCACTTGGCGGGGAGGCCACCAGTGCAAGCATCCTCTTGACATGCTCCTCCTTTCACAATGGCACCAAATAGAAGATCTAAGCGCCTTCGCAAGAAAAGCCCCAAAACAGATACGGAACTGTCAGCGCCCCCTACTAGCACACATTCATCACCGTCGCCTAATGCTATTAAGAATGCATCATTTAATATATAATGCACCAATCTCAAAATTTTGTACTCACAAAATATTTTAAATATGAAGTATAATGATGAGAACAAGTCGAATCTACAAAGTGATTAAGTTTTAAAGTTCGAAAATATGTACTTTGAAAATTATTTTTAGTTTCATAAAAATATTGAAAATATCAAATTTAAAACTAAACTTTAAGACATTTAAAACGATACTAAAGTAGCATTAAAAATTAATCTAAAGAAACCTAAAAACTAACTTTATGTAAAAAACAATCCTACATTTAAATTTAATTGAAAATTTGAAAATAAACTTATTCCTAAACAAAAACACAAAGACCTATTAACTAAATACCTCTATAAGTTAACTAAACAAAAAGATTGGGATCTTGAAGAAGTTTTGAACATCAAATGATACTTAGAGGAAGATCTACATAACCAGAAATTAAAAAGTACGCTATGCGATTTAAGAAAAACAATAAGCAATCTATTTTAATAACTACTCAAAAATAAGGACAAATTGATAAAAACAACCATAAACTTTATTAATTGAAGCAAAACAAGTTGATTATAATTTCTAAAACGAAATGACTAAGACAATGATTTGACAAAAGAAAAGAAGTATAAAACTAGACTAAACTTCTTTGATGCTTGTGAAGATGGCGATTTCGTCCTCTCCAAGGATCTCCTCCAGACGGCGGCTCCTCTAAAAAGTTCTTCAGGTAGTAGGACGTCTCCAACAGCAACAATAAAAATGAGGAGGAGAAGATGAGGAAAAGAGAAAGAGATAACTATGAAAGTGGGGAAGAAGAAGAAGAAGAAGAGGAGATGAAGGGGGAGTGGTACTGTAGTGCAATTATGTAGCTACAACAATTGTGCTAGACTAAAGGGGAGAGAGAGCCTCCTTTCTTTTCCAAATGGGTGAGAGAGATATTTATAGGTTCATAAGGAAATTTGAAATCCAAAATTTGACTCTCACTTTAAAAATTAAAATTTAGATTTACAAAAAAAATTCAATCGTTTGATTAAACGATCTCCTTGCAAGATTTAAGGGAGTTTGAAATTTAAAAAATTTGAAAACTAAAAGATAATTCCTATTTTTAAGCAAAGCTTCTCTCTCTCATTTGAAAATTGAAATCTCTCCTAAATTCTCTCCTTCATTTGAATTTAAATTTTTGATTTTTTTTTTTCATTGTGTAAGGGTGGTTTGCGGCAAAATTTAATTATTGTCATTGCCAAGATTCAAATCCTGGTCACTCTAGTGAGAGCCAAGTGACTTAACCAACTAGGCCACAAGCTCTTCATGTCCTACATACACAGAAAAATAACATTAAGTATTTATCAAGAATAAAACTATGATCATGCACTGATAAAATTATTTAGATGTCCCTCAAATCCTAAGAATTATAGAAAAGTCCATGTTGAGAATGGAATTTATATAAATATGCTGACATTCAGTTTTTCACATTAAATGACAATATTTTTTACTTATAATTTTAAATAGATCTCGTTAGAAAGATAACTAAATTATTTATCATGTCATGTGATTTTGTACATAAAATCATGAGTATAATGCATGAATTATATTTCTTTAATGCCTTAAAATACACAGCTATCACATCTCCCACCTTATTTATTGCTAGTCCTTTAGTAATACAAACAGTGAAAAATTAGAATTACCAAGAGTTGTAGAAAAGCATGTTGTACTTTATGGTTATATTCACAAACAATGGTGGCTAGTCCATACAGTTAAGGTTCTCATTTTCCGCTGCTATGCTTGGAGTTACGACAAGTGATTGCGCATAAAAATTGATACTCTCAGAGTTTATTTCCACCCTTTTCCCTATATCCTTGCATTTGCTAATCTTGAGGGCAGAACTACCTGAGGGAGAAGGGAAGGAGAAAGTAGGCAGTCTATCGATTAGTTGGCAAGGATCGCTTTTCAGCTCTTACATCGACTCAACATTTTTTAGGACTTAGTCTTACTTTGATATGAGAGACTTTTGACTTTGCGTGGATTTTTCATTTTGTTGTGCTTTTTGTCTTTGAGAGTACACACCTTTTGCTATCGTTGTTAGTTTGTCTGGGGGATGTGTACTTTTTGCCATCCTCGTTAATTTGCCTGGGGGGTGCATACTTTTTGTGACCCACCTTCCTTTGGATCTTTCAAAGCACACATTTATTATTTGAGATTTGATTTGCGTGCTTAAAGTTGTCCCTCTCGAGGTGACTTCCTTCTTAAGGTGTTGAGTGAATTGGTCCCCTATTACGAATCTCGACTTTCTTTTCTTTCAACCGAAAAAAGAAAGAAAAGGTAGACCTATCCTTTGGACCAAGTCCAACTACTCTACACTTTCAAGATTTTTCACTCACCCAAGTTGTTGTGCGTGTGTGTAAGGATCCTTTCCGTAGTGGCTCTTTGCAAAGGAGGAGTTACTCTGAACTTTAAGGTTATTTTAAAGTTGACCTAGGTCATTCAACTGACTAGCTCAAAATTGCTTTGTGGAAGACTCCATGTTAATTTGTGCTTAAGTTGTGGAGAAGGCTTAGGAAATGGTAATGTTGGCTCGAAATGCAAATTCTACAAAGGTTTAGTGTTAGGCCAGAAGCTAAGAGAGTGATGTGAATCCTAAAGTGCATCTACTTCCTCTATGAAAAATAGGAACTGTTCAAGATATGAACTTGCTTCTTTTTCTGTGGGACAAAAGAAATGTTCATGATCCGGACTAGCATCTATTAGATCATTCATGGCATGCATTGTATAACAACCTTTATTTTGGTATGGATACCTGGGGGTTTTAAAAATATTGATCCCAACTTATCGGTCCCCACAAGAAATGTCCATCATACCCATCTCACAATTGATGTTTGCTTTTACTGTAGCCAAGGATGGACGTCCTAAAATAATTAGAGTGTAGTTCAAGTTTGAGGATGGGGCCATGTCCAAAATAAGGAAGTCTACGGGGACGTAGCAATCTTTAACCTTGACAGTGACATATTCAATGATCCCCTAGGATACTTAATTGATCGATTCTCTAGTTGGAGAATAACAAGTGTGAGTTTTTCAGTTCTCTAATATCCAATTGTTCATAGATATAAGTGTACAAAAGGTTCACACTAGCCCTAAGATCAAGAAGTGCCTTGTCGAACGTAATGCCACCTATATCATAGGAAATGAGAGGGGACCAGGGTCTTTAAGCTTCTGGGGGAGTTGATCTGGTAGTACCGCACTAACATCCTTCGGGAGTTGAATTTTCTCAGCTGGGATATGTTTGATGGTATCAAGGAGTGGAATATTGATGTAGACTTGTTTGAACAATTTCAACATCTCTTCATTCTGGGCTGGCTTCTTTCTGCTAGCGGATTTGGATTATAAAGCGCTTGGGAAGAGAAACTTGAGTTGTTATTATAACGACCCAATCAGTTAACTGGCCCAACAACCATACTAGTTGGTAGACTTCCCAGGAAGGTCACCCATCCTGAGATTTCTCCCAACCGAGCACGCTTAACTTTGGAGTTCTTTCCAACTTGAGCTCCGAAAAATGGTTAACCGGTGTTATTAGTAGTTTACTGATTTAGTCTATTTAACATCTTCTTATACAGGGTGTGACAGTTATTTGCTAAGGTCTTCATCATTTTTTCTCTTCTCTTTGTCGTCTCCCCCTTACTTAACCTTAACGTACTTTTCCCTACTGTCTTCAATATCTTCCTGGACTTTAAGCTGGTAAGTGTTGACCTGACGCGGGTGACTAGAAGGATGTGAAGTTTGGTCGGATGGATGTAAGAAGAGATTCTAGAAGTTGAAGACTCGTTTGACCACTACTTCAGTCCTTGCTTTACCGAGTGAATCTGATAGTTATGTTGTTTATACAGATGCATCCAGGCAGGGTTTGGGTTGTATTCTAATGCAGCATGGTCGAATGATTGCTTATCATTCGCAACATTTGAAGGGTCATGAGGGGATTGTCCGACGCATGATTTGGAATTGGCATCAATTGTATATGCTTTGAAGATTTATTTGTATGGAGTTGAATTTCAAGTACTCATTGATCATCAAAGTTTAAAGTACATCTTTTCTTAGAAGGAGTTGAATATGAGACAACAACGTTGAATCAAGTTTCTAAAGGATTATGATTTTGAGCTGAGGTACCATACATGCAAGGCCAATATGGTGGCTGATGTCTTGAGTCAGAAGCATTTGATGATGTTGTAGGATTGGCAAATGATTGATGAGGTTACCGTAACTTTGTCCCAGTTTTCTATCAGATCAGTAGTTGTGGAGCAAGTTGTTACATCCTAGAGAGACGACCCGTGGTTGTAGGGCTTGATTGATAAGCCTAGTTTCAACAGAAATGAGCATGGTGTGGTTCATTTCCAAAGTAGGATTTGTGTGCCCGATGATCCAGAGTTGAATAAAGAGCTTATGACTGAAGCCCATTAGTCTATGTTCACCGTGCACCTAGACAACACAAAAATGTTCTAGGATGTAAAGAGGATTTTCTGGTGGCCTGGCATGAAGAGAGACATTGCATAATTAATTTTCAAGTGTTTCATCTATCAGTAGGTGAAGGCAGAGCACCAGAGGCCTTATGGATCGATCCATAAGATTGAGATTCCCGAGTGAAAGTGGGAACATGTAATTATGAACTTCGTTGTTGGTTTGCCTCAATCATTGAGGGGCAATGATGTTATTTGTACTGTGGTGGACATATTCACGAAGTCAGCACATTTCTTGGCCATGAAGGTGAAAAAATCTATTGAGAGTTTGACCAGGTTGTACATGAATATTATTGTGAGGTTGCATGGTGTTCCCAAGTCTATTATCTCATATCACGATTCCATATTCATGTCCTGTATTTGGAAGGGTCTGCAAGAAGTATTAGGGATGCAGTTGAAGTTTAGTACAATTTTCATCTCCAGATAGATGATCAATTAAAAAGGACTATTCAGACATTGGAGGATATGCTGAGAGTTTGTAATATGGATTGGAAAGGTGATTAGGATAGGAATTTGCCATTAGTTGAGTTTGCTTACAACAACAGTTTTCATGTTAGTATTGGTGTAGCACCTTTTGAAGCATTGCATGGTAGGCCTTGTAAATCTCCTTTGTGTTGGGAGGAGTCTGGAGAGCGATAGTTAAGCTAATTCTAAGAAGATCTAGTTGATCAGACAAAGATTATTGGCATCTCAGAGTGGGCAGAAGAGTTACGCCGATCAGAGAAGGAAGGATCTTGCCTTCGAGGTTGGCGATCATGTGATTTTAAAAGTGTCCCCTTCGAAGGGAGTTGTTAGGTTTGGGCAACAGGGTAGGTTGAACCCCAGATATACTGGTCCTTTCAAGGTTTTGTAGAAGGTTGGAAAAGTGGCATATAAGTTGGCGTTGCCCCCTTCTTTGGATGGCGTGCATGATGTGTTCAATATGTCTATGCTGAGGAAACATGTGGCGTATTCATCTCATGTGATTGATTATCTTCTGTTGGAGGTTCAACCGAACTTATGTTATGAAGAACAACTAGTTCAGATTTTAGATACCAAGATGAAGGAGCTGAGGAATAAGCAAATTCCTTAGTCAAAGTGCTGTGGCGAAATCACTCTTTAGAAGAGGCTACGCGGGAGTTGGAGTTCGAGATGAGACATAAATTTTTCCAGTTGTTTGGTCATATCGTCCTAATGTGAATACACAGTCCGACTGTGATGTGAATGTCTTGAGTTCTTTCCTTCTATGGTGTTTGTTTCTATATAGGGATCAATTGAGAGTCTATTTATAGATCTAAGCGCGTGAGAGATTCCCCCCATACATGATCCCTTCTTCTTAATCCCCATGTGTTACATGAGACCTTAGAATCTGTCAGAAATCCTAATCTGCGGGTTTAAACATGTCACAGGACTTTGACGCAAATTTGAATTAACGTCAAAGGACCTTAGTTTTGAACCATAGATTGATTCATGTTAATATATCTAAGTATTGCTCTGATACTACTTACTGTATGTATGATAAAAGTCCTATTGCATGATTTCTTTTCCTATGAGAACTCACTATTTTATGCATGAATCCATGTTCTTATGAGTTGTAGATCTTATTCAAACCCATGCAAAATTTGTGATTTGCCTATTTTATCTGAAAAAGATCATTTATGCTAAATATGTGAATGTATGAAATTGATTTTAAAACCTATCTGAACTTTTAAATTGGCGTCATGTAACCCTGACGTGATTTTAAATTGGCGTCACCTGTCTCTTATGCGATTAAGCGCGTTAAAAACTTAATGCATGGTACTTAGTTGCACAACATATTCAATTCTTATTATGCACTATTGTTATCAGCACTGCCACAAGAGCATATTGTATGCATGTTTTAAGATGTTTAAGACATAAAGATGCGATGGACAATGCCACCATGGGAGGTTAAGTGTCCAACCTATAAAAACATCCTCGTAGGGGAAGACTAAGAATAAGATGTGAAGGGCTCGAGGCAACGAGTCAAAATCCTAGAAGTGTACTTACTTGCAGGTACACCGACCCTGGGTAGGATATGTTGATCCCTTGACTATGCAGCCGAAGATCTAGTGGACTTTGCCTTACTACTAGATGACGATGATGATGAATAAGATGAACCATGACTCTTAATGATGTAGTTGCATGCATTTCCTGTTATAAAGTGATAAGATGATGCATGATTATAAATGATGAGTGTGATGTATTGCTGTGATATTCGATGCATGATGAGTATCCATGTTTAAATGCTTAGGAATCCACGTTATGCATGTTTTAAAGTTGCAAGTAGATCGGTATGAAAGACTATGTACTTACTCTCGACGTAGATGTTTTAAAAGAGCATGTCTAGGACTTAAGATGCTTATATTTGAGTTATTGTTGCAGTATGTTAGACATTTAATTTTCATGTCATTGTACTCATGTTATAGTTGTGTAAAATTGTGGATTGATAGTTATTTTGAGCTTGTTGAGTTCAATGTGACTCACCCCTTGCATGCTTACTTATTTTTCAGCTGAGGTGACCCAATGAGGTGGGCAAGACGGAAGAAGTTGTTCCAGAGACTTAAGGCTTGAGTTGAGCCAGTTATCTTGAGTATGTTTATTTTTTGTTTTAGTATCAAGAGATGTAATAGGGTTTATTTTTCAGTCTGTGAGATGCACTTTTATGGACATTTAGTGATCCTGGATATAGAGACATTGTATTTTTTTAGCAGTATTAATAGTAGATTTTCTTGTGACAATGATGGTTGTGTCATGATGTTTATGGTCTGGTTCTTTTATACTCTTTCTCTACGGTTCATAAGAGAATGTTTTAGCTTGTTCCACTGTGCGCGCTCGCAATGTCAGCCGCTGTAGGCCGACATGACCGAACTGGGTCGACGAGGTGGGGGGTTACATGCAGGGTTCGAGGCCATCGAGCTTAGCTTCGATATGCCAGATCATGTCGATCAGGGTCTGTAGGTCTCCTCGGCGGTGGATGAGTGGCCTTAGGAGGAGGGTTTTTGCTGCCATCGCCCTTTGGATCCATGATGGTGGGTGTCGGTAGTGGGGACGTAGAGCTCCCGCTACGACTTCCCTCTATCTGGAAGTTCGGTTGTTGTTGGCCTTTGACATGGCTTATTGTTCACTTCTTATAGACGGCGCAAAAAGATGATGGACCAAAATCTCATCCACCATGATCAAGGTCCTCTGCCTACAATTGGAGGGAGGAAACTCAGCTGCTCTTGCAAAAGAGAACACCGACAAGGGCCTCCAGTGGTGATCCCAGGGATCTCCCTCCGATGCTTAAGTTAGAAAGTTGGGAAATTCTAGAGAGAAGCTAGAGACAATTGGGCTGAAAATTGCCTACCTCGGCATGTTGGACTGAGGGTCCTTATATAGTAGCAAGGATCCTATTAGAGGTCGATTCTGATCAAGAAGGCAAGATCTTGAAAGATATGCTAGTCGAGTCCCAAACGAAAAAGGCTTGTGTTGCGGGGGAAGTCCGTATCAGTGCGGGCTCCTAGTTATCTTTTTTGGTAAGCTCTTGATCGTGATCATATCTATAATTGACAAAATCAGGATCCTGGGTGGAGTCATCATGTTCTGGAAGTCAAGTATACACTGGATCTAGAAGTAGAAGAAACATATGTTATGATGATTAGAATCTCACCCGGGAAGACTGCGAGATTCCCTAGTGGATAGGTCCGTTTCCACAGAAATAGGGATGATTTCTCTACTACAACACAATTTGAGACAAACCGTGACTCCCAAAGGGTGAGCCCAACCCCTTGGAGTCCGACCCTGCTTAGATTCTTATTCTAGAGGGAATGGAGAGGGTTTATGGATAGATCTTGACCCCTCACGGTTCTGGGCTAGTTTGGGCCCCTGCTTCTGGGAATTGAGATTGCCAAAATCTTCCTCCAGGAGTTAAGGAGAGAATTCTACCAACCCAAATTTTAGGTTAGTGACCAAATCCGAGCAACTAGAATTCACTCAACTTGAGTGTGTTATACAAGTTGGTTCGGATTGCATCTTGGGTTGGAAGTCAAGTTAGGTGAAAAGATCACAATCATTAGTTGGATTAGGATTAATATGAACTCGACTTAACCCAGTGCAAATCACATCCTAGTGTGTCATTTTGACTAATAAAAGGTAATAGTGGATGATGAAGAACTTTGATAATCATGATATGGAAACTTACATGATGAACTATGATTAAAGCAGAAGACCATGATAGAAATGATGATGATGATGCCTTTTTAATGGGAACGGTAAAATGATAATCAAACATGAAAATGAATGGTTGTTTCATTGGTTTAATATTTTTTGATGATATCTTTAACTGCATGTGCAGTAATTATACTTGACTAATGTCATTAATGAAATATAAATAGTTTTCGATGAACGGAATGTGTCAAAAATGGTTGGCTCGATTTAGAGAGCAAGTGCCCCTACTTAGTCTGAGGATGCAATTCGCAAAGTTCGTTTGCAACGGTTAGTGTGGTTTGTGCTTCCATGACCCAATTTCTAGCCTCCCTTTCACTACCCTTGTGGTCAACTACCAAGTCATGCATGAATACACCAATGCGGAGTCAAATTTGCAATATAATTCAAGACAGTTAATGCATGCATTGCTCATGACTTTGACCGTTTTTTACCTGCAGATTGTCAAATAGCTAATTCTCAAAATGTGCAAAACGGGAAATTGGCATGAAATTTCAGGAGCTTCCCCATATCGGAATCAAGACAATAAAAAAGCTACGGCAAATCAAGTTCGATTGTTCTCTAATTATCCTCTTACATTGCATTTAACCTTCTTAAGGTTTCCACTGTAAGAACCAGTGACCTACATGCTATGAGCTACACTATTTTGCGCAATCTTTTGGCACCTTAAATGTGTAAATGTTAGTATATTTCAGATCTATCTGCAATTTCCTCTCTAAACCAGATCATACGATGAGCGCATCAATTAAAGGTGCTGATTTGAAGGCAATTAATAAACCATATATACAATTCTTGTGGGTTGGCAAGGATCAAATGTGCCCTAGGGCACATCTAAGATGGATATGCTCCAGGTGATTGGCAATATGATCAAAGATCTCAAAAAAATTTGAATAGCATGCCCGTGCCTCCGCTGTCCGACCTTTGATTGGATTGCTGATCGGATGGGATGCGTCTATGTTAGATGTGGCCCGGGGGTGTTCGATCTGCATGCGCACACACGTCACAAATTTATAGTAATCCCAAATCGAAAGTTGATTTAATAATGAAAGTTCGATGTAAAGCTCGGTGATACAACTATCTGGAAAGTGGCAATAGTTATTCCATCACATATACAAAGCACTAGAGTGTGATCATCTTCGACTCACTGGAATTCCTCAATCATTCATAAAACTTACCATCTTTGATGGACTATTTGGCTAGTTCTTTAATAATAAACATCCTTACCACATAGATAGGAATAACATAGTACGTGAAAAAAGATTGAATCAAGTTATGTACAAAAGGAATCAGGCATTATATGGCAGATACATGTAGTTCTACTCCAGTGAATCTGCCTCTCTGAGTTGTCAACGATATATTTAGTTCTACTTTACTGAACCTGCTTCTCTCTGAGTTGTGAACATTTTGACTCTGGAATCATTAAAAATGTTAGCAAACTTCTTCATCCTTAAAGGGCAAGCAAAATCTGTTGAATTCTGTTTTCAGGTGTTTAGATGCATGCTGAGCATAATTTCACCCGGCCATTTCTTTGAATAAGCCATAAGATGTTCACAGCATATTTTGCATTATTTGTGACCATTGGTGCTGTTCGCACAGCATGCACACTAAGTCCATGGATATTTTCCATGGTGAGGTCGGCAGCACCGACATGCCTGCCTTCTTTTGGGCACCAAAAGTGTAGGGCAAGAGACATGGAACACTCCCAGCGATCCGGGTTTGTCTAGAAAATATCAAAGCTGCAAGAGTAACAAAGCTCATGTTATTTGAATCTCAATGGTATCCAGACAATGTTTTCAAAGGAACATTGAGAAGAAAAACAGATTTCATGACACTACCAATTATGCTTGCCCAAGAATGTTCTGAGCCTGAAGTGGACTGTCATGGGCACCATGGCTGTCTATTTAATGTTATATGTTGGCACACTCAAATAAAACTTAGTATTCTTGAAATCATCAAGAAGTGGATTATATCCACCCTTGGTCCTTGTTTTTGATGGCAAACCAAATTCTTCCATGAATGAAGCTGTATCAAGCTGCATGATGCATAGATACGAGTTAACAAAATAGTTGACTGAGAATCGTGTAACTGAATGTCGAAAATAAATGCTAAAAAGATCATTCTCGAGTACATTTTGGTTTTAGAATGAGCAATCCAATACTGAGAAGTGACTGAATAACTAAATGTTTAGAGGAATTTTAAAAAAAAAATATTCCGGTGCATTTTTTATGAACATCCAATACCATGGAATGCAGAATCGGCCATTTTGGATCAGAAGCGGCACCAACTGATCCAATTATAGGGCGTAAAATATCCTAAAAGTTTTTTAAAAAAAACAAAAGCAGCCAGATCGCCCTGGATCAGGCCGCAATCGTTGAATTGCCTGATCCATATCAACCGAATTGCCCCCCACCCCCCCACCCCAAATCCCCGATTGGATCAGCCGAATCACCTGATCCAGGGAGATCCAGTTTGATCTGGCCAAAAGGGGGTGGTTTCTGAGCTCCTTTTCTCCTACTGTCCGCTATGCTTTCATAACAGGCAGGAGGAGAAGGGGTGCCGCCGCCCCCCCAACCTGCCGGCGACTAAAATTGAGCCAAGTTTGATGTTTTTTGTAAGGTATTCCTTTATATTGTTTCTTTTCTTCAATTACTTGCATACGATCTTTTATTTTTTTATTTTTCTGATTTTCCTTTTTTTAACTATTTTTGTTTTTTTTAATTAGACTGACCCTAAATTGGCCTTTCTTCCCTTGGATTGGTCCGACTCAGCTGATTTGGATTAGACTGGATTCGGAACTGGCTGATCCTGGAGACCAATCTGATCCTGCCATCCATGTCCAATACTTAAGGGACTTTGATGGTTCAAATTCAGACAATGACAAAGTTCTGTTTTAATCAATATGGGACTCAAGGCTAATGCCCAGTGTTATAGCACCCGGAAGACCATGTTGTATTCCTATAAAGCAAAATAGATTTTTAAAAAATCAGTACCACATACACGGAGTTTATAGAAAATAAAAACAATTGAAGCATACCGTAATTGTTCTTCTCTTCTTGATGGGCTTTGATTCTTTAGAATCTGTTTGTTGATTCTTCCATCCTGAGCAGTAGTGATCTATGTGCTCCAAAAGCCAAAAATCTGTTGGGAAGAAGATATCAGCATCCCCCTGTCACAGAGAATTAGCTGATCTTAGCAATTATACGAATAAAATAAACAGAATATGCCAGGAAATATGATAAATTGTGAGGAATGAGGCTTAACTTTACTACAACTAAAATTTTTGAAGGAGAAACAAAATTGAACAAGCTGAAGTGGATACAACAGTTGAAAGTTTTCTTCCAAGTTGCACAATTCATTGCACAAGCATTTGCTCGACAGTTCATCCAGCAGAGACAAAATGCAAGCGGCATCCTTATCCAAAGCCCATAAGGAGCATTTGAGGATTGTGTCAGAGATTCTCACAGAATGATTAAATAACCCAATTTGACTAAATGATTAAATGCCTAAGAATATATCTGCCTAATTTGATTAAATAACCCAATTTCATTGTCACTTGTAGACTTCAACCTATCTAATACTCAAGTACAGGATCATACTAGTTACTGGATTGACTACAACCATCTTCCACAAAGATTGAATGGAATGATTTTGCCATATTCAGAATAAGACTAATTCAACCCATTTAATAAAGAATATGAAACCAATTAACCAACCAACAAAGGTACTGTTACAAATAACATCTTGGTTGCATCCAAAACATATAAATGCTGACTAATCTGGCTAGTGTTGCATGTGGATAAAAGATAATACATTGTAACATCCTGGTTGCATCCAAAACATATAAATGCTGACTAATCTGGCTAGTGTTGCATGTGGATAAAAGATTATACATTATCCTGATCTAGCATTATTCTACTTAGGATGAAGGATGGGGTAACAATTCCATAGTGACAACCTACTGCTCAATATGTACACATGCCTAGGTGGATGCTTCAACAGATTCCATTACAGAGACTGCCCAAAATATAGTGAAGGCATTGTTCGATTGTATTTTGAAATTATTAGAAAACCTTGATTCTAGCATCCTAACTGGAACACTATTAGAAAAGTGTCGTCTACGTCTCTGAGTTTACTGGAAGACTAGGATTAGCTTGGAAAAGGTTACAGCCCTTATCCAATCAGGTTTGCCACTGTAAAACAGACCTCTTAAACAGAGTTTGGAACTAAAGTCAATAAATAGCAATCATGATCTCATTAACTTTTTTCAGTATTAACTCATTACTGAATTCATTTGCCATTTAGGTCGCAAAATAGCTTCCTGTCATCCACACTTCTTATCAATTCTGTCCACTGTTGTTTTCTATTTGACTATGTACAGTAACTCTGCTACATTAGCTGAGAAGTCAACTTTTTATTGGTTCATTAAATTTTACCAGCATATTGTATTTTGAATGACAGAAGTGGTAGTGTTGTCAATGAGAAATGTAGGCTTTGATCCAAAAGTACATAAGGATAAGAAAACGGGGAAAAAAAAATCTAGGAATTTACACATAGTAGACTATACTCTTCATGGATTTTCTAGCTTAAGAAAGCAACTGTATTAAGTATAGATGCTTAAGGCTAAGTTACTCAACATAATATGCACGCACGATATCTATATATATATATATATAGATATAGATATATATGGAGAGAGAGAGAGAGAGAGAGAGAGAGAGAGAGAGAGAGAGAGCATCTGCGCACATGTGTGTTATATATATTATACAACTGTTTAAGAGGAAGTGAAAGGAGTCAGAGCCTTATTTGAGTGACAAAAGGTGTGAACTGATGGTAGTCCCAAGCTACCAAGGACGAACTGAATTATAAGAAATACAAAAAAACCCTCATTTATTTCCTATGAAAACATCATCATTGGGATGACAGAAACAGTTATACATACAAACTAGCAGGAAGTCGTGGAATTCAAGCAAGATAAAGAGCTTGTACCTTTGCATCAAGATAGCTGTCATGGTCCATAGTGTGTCCATCTTTCTGCAGGGCAAAAATACAACTTGGGAGGTTACCGTTAAGTTAGAAGTTATCATCTGGATACTATGATGTATTGTACAAAGCAACTTTTTGCCAAACAAAGGACAACAAAATAACTCACAAAAAGATTAAATTACTGAAATTAGTACTAAATTACAAAAGAAGCGCACAAGGCAATACTATCCGTAGAGACTTGCAATTGTACATATTGTGGACGGTCCTTCTTGTCTTCATGCACACGGCAATACTATCCACAGAAACTGGCAATTATACATACTGCGGATAGTCCATCTTATCTTCATGGCATATCAACATCCTTCGAAACTTTTATTTGAAAAAAATGGAGAAGGTAAGTGGAGATGTAGACGCTAGCCCTCACTCTCTCCCAAGCACCCCCCCCCCCCCCCCCCCCCCCACAAAAAAAAAAAAAAAAGGGAAAAAGAATCCTCCTTCCCTTTTCCGTTCTTTTTACCCACTCACCTTCCCTCTTTTTCTCTCCCCCTTCTATCTGGTTAGCATGACCAGAACAGAAGTGGGATGTGTCTGAAGTCTGAACCACTGCCCCCTTACATAGAAGGTGCAGACAGTTCAGCTAGGAGAGGGGATAGGCGGCTCCCCTGGGGCCCAATGTTGGCCCACATAGGGCCCATTAAATTTAAGCTCATTAAGCAACCATTTGCCTGGCCCATGAGGGCCCAATTAGAATGGCCCATCAACCTCCAAACATTTACCATGCATTTAATCTAATAAGCAAAGGTCTTAAAATTGAAAAGATAATGTACTTTTCTTGGACACAATGATTGTAGAGTTAATGGATCAAAATTTATATTCATCAATTCTTCACAGGTATTTATGTAATAAAGATTTTTGTCATTTAATAAATGTAATAATATTTTGGTAATGTTGGGGGCACAGATTCATTATTTAATCTTTAGGATATTTTGGCCATTTGATGCAATCTATGAGTTCACATGCAAAAATCAATTATACTCCTTGCAACAGTATATCTGAGGTACCATCTATAAGAATAAAAGGTAATTGCTGGTTGATTGCTGTTCTTTATTATGAAAAGTGCACTTGTGGATTATATTTGCCACTCAAGCAAGCAATAAATGCAGCCTTGTGTGTCAATCCTTCAATGTGTATATATAAAACGATTGTGCACAAAGACAAGAATGAAGTAATAAAATGCTTACACATATAAGTAGCATGTTCAACTTCAGTGATATTTACAAGTAGCATTGGACAACTGAGATTGAAATTAATTTGTGAGAAACATAACCAACTTAAAGGAAGACGATCACCTTCGTAGAAACCAGAGGAGCTCTGTCACCGGATATTCTAACATCAGGGAGGTAACTAAAATCTGAGGCAATCAGAGACATGTTCGGGAGGGCCCAGTGAAGAACCTCTAATAGTTGCTGCGCAATGACATAGACATGTTATGTGCAATTGTGCATTCATACCCACGCAAAAAAAATACTATCAGATAAAGATTTCTCAGGAATATTCTATTTAATGACTCATATGAAGGTGCAGAAACATGCTTGAAAGTACCAATGGATAGACACAACTACATCAAAGTCAAAAATGAATACTAAAATGTAAAGGAATTGGAATCACAGTGGGTTCATCTTGATATAGGCAGATATATCAGTTTTGGGCATTTTAGAAAAGTTCAGTGATGATCCTGACGCTAACAATCACCAGTACTGATTGGAAGTTGTTGGTGCTGGTCTGGCCAATGCTGATCCAAATTAGTGGATCACCAAGACACCCTTCTTTGGATCTTCCAAGAATACATTTCCTACGAAACTGAAGATTTTAAATGATTTCACCATGAAATCACCACCAACCTTCTAAAAAGGTTCATGTCCATGGAGGACTGCACTGCCTCCAGGCCACACATTAAAAAAAATGATTAGATTCTGCTATGGATCTTACTCTCTGCATTTCTGTAATAATTGTAATTATAGATTACCATGGGAAGAACTGCTTTCTTCCTGCATATACTGTCTATGGCAATAGCAGTCCATAATACATGGAAGAACTGTCTTTTCCTGTATTCTCTCTCATGTGCACCCTCTCTGGAAGCCCTTTGCACTATTACCATTTCTAAAGATAATCATTCTAATTCCCAATGTCCAATCTTCCTGAACTTATTCATTTGCAGGAAGGCTCATCACATTAGCTCTGGCTGCAGAAACAGTACCTTATGCACAGCAAAATTATTCAGAGTATTGCATCTCTTGTATTTAGTTTCTCTAGATGGTATACTTTTTCCCAGTTTGTGCGTCTAATGTTGCATCACATGATTCCATTTTTACTGTTTTCTTATAAATAACCAGTAATTTAAGTAAAATTCTGGCATAAATATTTAAGAAAAATATTATCATTGTGAATCTCAAAAATCTGATTTTCAATATCAAGATATACAGAATAACTGTCCCATCACTATCGCTAACTAAAAATGTGTCATAAGAGATGAAAGTCCAAATGTCTATGATATCCAAAAAATAAAAAATAAAAAAAAATCAACACTACCGGAATTACAACTTCCACTACCACTCTAACTAGAAACATTTTAGTGTACTAAACATTCTTAAGCTGGGGAATGTACCAAATGACATCAGTCAGTCAAGAGTGTGGTTTCAGCCTTGTACCAGACTTAAAAACCACCGGTAAGAAAAATTACAGGCCAATTCTGATGCCAAGTCCCTGCTTGCACCATGTAAGACCCAATGATTGTGGAGTAGAATCCCTCTCATCCCCAGAAAAAAGAAACAATTTAAGCCACATGCACCTTTAGTACGTGACCTCACTTGCTAAGGTGGAGCTTGCTTGCTTGCGGCACCACAAGATGTGGACTGCTATGCACCCAATGTGGTGAGGACACCTGCGCACGAGCCCGATTTGACCCGACCCGCGTCTACCGTCGGAGGAGGATGACAACAGTGGTTCCAGCGTCCCTATGGCTCGATGATGGCCCACTTGAGAGTTGTTTGGCATGATCATTTTATAGGAGGAGTTGGAACTTGTGTAAGGCCCATTATGAGGCCCAGTTACCTTTTCTTTATTTTTCTGCATTTTCTGTACGAATTTTGGCTATTTTGTAGTGGGAGGGTTAGTTTAGTCATTTATTTTATTAGGGCTTCATTAGGGTTGATTTTTTTCTATTTAAAGGCTTGTAAACCTCTTTTGGAGGTATTGACGATGAATATTGAAGAAAACACTTCTGCAGCCGCCATGGACATACGTGAGCGTAGGGTTTAGGGCCCTATGCCCGTGACTTCTTCTTCAACCTTACTCCCCCTCCCCTCCCTTCGTTGACCGCTCACCCTTCCACCCCCTTCCGTGCCCTGTCGTATTCCCTTCCCTCTCTGTTCTCTCTCCTACGTGTAGCCGCGACCTCAGCCCGCCCGTAGCGCCTCACAGATCTCTCACGCGCCCAAGGACCTCGCCAGGTCCATGTAGGGAGTTCATGACTCCCGCGCCGCTTGAGCATCGTCGCTCGAGCCCCTCTGTGGGTAGGCCCCTCCCGCGCCGTCGCCACGCGGCGAGCCCACGAACACGCCGGCTGCCTCCCTTCGTCGTTCGAGCCCGCTCGCGCGGGAATCGACGCCACGCGGCGCTCATTCCAGGTTCGCAGGGGTGGGCCTCGTCGCCCGTGCCACCCCAGCCTCGTGGCCGCATTGCTTTCCCGCTCGTTGCCCCTGTGCCCGAGGCATTCGCACGCGCCTACCACGCGCTCCCTCGTCCCTCGCACCCGCCCAACCCACGCGGCCTGGAGTAGGAGCTCACGTGGTACCCCACGTTGCCCATGCCTGTTCTCCCCAGCCGAGCGCCCACACGGGTTCGTCGCGGTTCGGACCACAGTGCCCGTGCGCTCTCTGCCCTGTCGAGCGTCGCCGGCACAGGAACAGTCCGCCTACAAATTGGTGCACCGCTTGCAGTGCGCCCGCAAATGCCCAGGCTCCGTTCGGTCACCGTACAACCTCCTTTCGGACCTCTTCACAGTCGTCCACGGATCTCTTCAACCTCGGCAGGGCCCCCACTTGACAGTGTGTCAGTTAGTTCAGATCGGTCCTTATCCCGTTCAATTTTCTCATTTATTATATAATCATGTATGCTCTCGTGCATGTGAGTTATTTAAATTTCACTGTCGGATTGCGAGTTGAGGGGTCCATCCCATGGCACCATTTCGAACATATTGAATGCATTGATGCTGCCCTAGTCATTTGGTGGTTCTCACTACCATCGATCCTAACTGTTTTGACATTGTGAGCGGACGATCTCCGAGCTTATGTGCGATTGTGTTGCGTAGTTACGTTCATGGAAACATGGGATATTTTATGGGTGTTTGCTATTCACGTACGCTACTCTTGTTGATTTCGGATCGTGACATTAGTTTGGAGTCTTTTCGGTAGTCGTCCTGCGTCAGTTTGGTTTGAGAGCATAGGTTTTGTCTAGGGCATGTTTGTTGCATATTTTATTTATTTTATTGATCATTTTAGTGTTAGCGTGTCTTCATCCACTTAGTTCTGCATTTTGCATTGGTTGGTCTACGTTATGCATGCTAGTCGTCTAGGTGTTAGTTGATACACGTCATCACTCTGCCTGTTTTGCATGCCCACTCGTAGCAGCACGATTTTTCACATGTCTGCATCTACGTCAGGTTCGCAGGCGGGGTCCCCGGATGTCTCTGATATAGCCGAGTTGGTTAGCCAGCTCGCACACCGTATGGATGTTTGGGACCAGCGCCTTGGGAGTATGGGAGGTTCGATCCGTTCTGGAGAGAACCGGGTCGATGATTCCGAGCATACGATTCAGGACCTGGCAGGTCTTAGGGGTACACCAGGGGTTCTTGCCCATGCCCAAGCCCCACGTCACCCGGGACATCTTGTCCCGGCCGTCCATGTCCCTCATGATGAGGCTCTTCCGAGCGCTGATCCGGTAGACGAGCGGCGTCTTGCCGATGACGGGGTGGATTATGATCCATGTGATGAGTTGATTGAGCAGGTTGTGGCACGTAGGCCTTTGAGGCATAATAGGCCGCGCGATAGGGTTGAGGGTGCCGATTAGAGACGCGTGAGGCGTCAAGTGGATAGGATTGATCGTTATGATCATTAGGATCTTCGTGACCCAAGGATGGCAGTACCGGTATCGGTGGGTACCGGTACCGGTACGTACCGGTCCGGTACCGGCCGGTATCGGCCCGGTACCGGTCGATACCGGCCCAAAACCAGTCCGGTACCGGCCGGTACCGGTCGGTACCCACGGTACCGGTGCCGGCCGATACCGGTACGTACCGGCCGGTACGTACCGGTATCGGCCGGTACTGCCATCCATGTCGTGACCGCGATGATCGGTTGGAGCGACACGATCAAGAGGATCGACACGACCGCCGTGATCGAGCTGACCGAGTTGAGCGATATGATCGAGGTGATCGGTACGCCCGTGGGGTTCAGCCTGAGTTTGGTGAGGCGCCTAGACGCCCTCGACGTCCGAGGGATCGGGATGATCCGGACGATCGGGATGATTTTGAGGAAGAGCGGAGGCCCCATCACGTCCCGAGGGACCTGGATGATCGTCGGGCCGCTCGTGCAGACGCTCCCACCTTTGACGGGTCCTTGGATCCGAAGGTTTATTTTGATTGGGAGGCCAGTATGAACCGCTACTTCGATTGGATGGGTATGACTGACGCCCGGCGAGCTCGATTCGCCATGATGAAGCTGACAGGCCAAGCTCAGACCTATTGGTCGAATGTCAAGGACCTGCTTGAGCAACGTCGGCATGAACCCATCGAGTTGTGGGAAGACATGAAGGTCAAGCTGCGTGAGAAGTACCTTCCCCCGACTTATCGCTACCGCCTCATTGATAGGTGGCAGAGCATATCTCATGGTACTCGATTGTTTCTGAGTACATTGTTGAGTTTGACGAGTACCTGATGAGATGTGGGGCTCGAGAGGAGAGCGCGTTGACTCTTTCCCGCTTTCGGAAGGGTCTACGTCGTGTGTATCGGCAGGAACTGTTCCGTCAGCATGTGACGACCATTGAGTACGCCTATCAAGTTGTGAGAGAGATGGAACAGTTTGAGCTTGAGGTGGAGTCACCCCTGCGTACTAGGCCGCCCTACCCGCGACCTTTTGATCACAGCGTCGCACCGGGAGTGCCTCAGAGGGCTCCCACCTTCAGGACTGTTGACCCCAGTCGTTAGGACCCTGCCTCTCGCCCTCGTTTTCCCCAGAGGGACCCGGTGCCCGCCTTACTGGCCCCCCCTGTCCGTCCACCCATGGGAGCCCCACCACCCAGGCGAGAAGATAAAGGGAAGGCCCCAGCTATAGGAAAGTCCTCTCAGGAAGGCGGATCCCGTAGTCGGTGCTTTAGGTGTCAGGGATTTGGGCACTACCAGTCTCAGTGTCCGTCTAGGACCATGATTATGGGAGATTTGGATCCAGAGGAGTCCCAGCCCGAGTTGCAGATGGTGAGTTATGCGGCTGGAGATGAGATGGTAGATGATTTTCACTCTGAGGGAGAGTTTGTGGGTTGCATCCAGACTCAGTTTCTACGGGATGATGGTAGTGAGGATCTTCCTGATGAGGGTAGGATTGGCGTGGTTAGATACATCTTGACCCAACCGAAGGTGTGTGATGATTGGCGCCGCACCACTATCTTTCACACCTACTACCGTGTTGATGGCAAGGTGTGCAAGGTGATTATTGATAGTGGAAGTTGCATTAATACAATCTCCACTAACGCCGTCGCGCGCCTTGGGCTGACTGCCGTTGACCACCCTCGTCCTTATCGTGTATTATGGGTGGATTCTACTTCTATTTTCATCCAGACGAGGTGTCTCGTTCCCATTCACTTCCCACCGTATACGGATAAGATTTGGTGTGACATCCTACCTATGGAGGTCGGGAGCCTTATTCTTGGCAAGCCTTGGCTGTATGACATGGACGCGACCCTTCATGGTCGGTCCAACACTTGCATATTTCAATATGGCGACTCGCTCATCACTTTACAGCCCTCCCGACCTAAGGCGTCCTCTCAGGGGAGTTCTTGGGCATCCCCGAGTACCCCTCCTCCTCCTTCTGGTGCTGCGACCCCTTATAGCACCATGCCTGTTGGTCCGTCTACCACTCTCAGCACGGCTTAAGCGAGTACATGTTCTAGTTCCCATCCGACCCGATCGGGCATCACCAGTACTCGCGAGCCTTCCCTCCTTGGCACACCTTCTACTACAGCTTTACAGCTTATTTCTGCCAGGGAGCTTGAGCATGACTTGATTGAGAGTGATCATGTGTTTCTTTTAGCGGTTAGAGAGGTTACTGCTGAGACCCCGAGTAAGCACCCTACCGAGGTCACCTCTCTTCTTCAGGAGTTTCAGGATATCTTTCCTGAGGATCTTCTGGAAGGTCTACCACCTATACGTGATATCCAACACACCATCGACCTGATTCCGGGATCCACTTTACCCAACCTGCCGCACTATCGAACGAATCCCAAGGAGCATTCTGAGCTCCAGAGGCAGGTTGAGGAACTCCTGATGAGGGGCTCCATTCGTGAGAGCATAAGCCCTTGCACCGTCCCCGCACTCCTAGCTCCAAAGAAAGATAGCACTTGGAGGATGTGTGTGGATAGCCGCACAATCAACCGCATCACGGTGAGATATCGCTTTCCCATTCTCCGCCTTGATGATATGCTTGATATGATGGCGGGAGCCACTGTGTTTTCAAAGATCGATATGAAGAGTGGTTATCACCAGGTTCGGATCAGACCTGGGGATGAGTGGAAGACGACTTTCAAGACGAAAGATGGGCTTTATGAGTGGTTGGTCATGCCTTTCGGCCTGTCCAACGCCCCTAATACCTTCATGCGGCTTATGACTCATGTACTATGACCTTTCATTGGGACATTTTTAGTCGTGTACTTTGACGATATCCTCATCTATAGCCGTTCTAAGGAGGACCACTTGGAGCACCTTCGGCAGGTGTGCCTTATTCCATCGCGAGAGCCTGTATGGGAATCTTAAGAAGTGCGCTTTTATGACAGATTGAGTGATCTTCTTAGGGTTCACAATTTCATCTGAGGGCGTTTCCGCTGATCCCGAAAAGATCAGAGCGGTGGTAGAATGGCCTGAGCCGCAGTCTATCGATGATGTGCGGAGTTTCCACAGATTGACGACATTCTACCGTTGATTTATACGCGGATTCAGCTCCATTACAGCTCCGATCACTGACTGCATTCGGAAGGGAGCCTTTCTTTGGACGAAGGCTGCTGCTTCAGCCTTTCGTGACATCAAGGAGCGTATGACCCAAGCACCTGTCCTTCGTCTGCCTGATTTTTCGAGGGTGTTTGAGGTCTCTTGTGACGTTTCTGGTGTCGGCATAGGTAGGATTTTGAGCCAGGATGGCATCCCATTGTATACTTCAGCGAAAAACTGAATGACGCTAAGCTGAAGTACTCCACCTATAATAAGGAGTTTTATGCTGTAGTGCAGGCATTGAGATATTGGAGACATTATCTGCTACCGCAGGAGTTCGTGCTATACTCCGATCATGAGGCGCTTCGGTTTCTCCACACCCAGAAGAAGCTGAACCCGAGACGTAGTCGATGGGTCGAGTTTCTTCAGGCCTATACATTCGTCCTGAAGCACAAGGCGGGTGTGGAGAACCGCGTGGTTGATGCACTGAGTCGGCGATCTTCCATTCTTTCAGTTGTCAGTGTGGAGGTCACGGGATTTGAGAGACTCCGGGACGAGTATCCTACCTGTCCCGACTTTAGTCCTATCCACTCAGCCCGTCAGTCCGAGCCCTCTAGAGAGCATATTGAGTACATCCTTCAGGAGGGCTATCTGTTTCGTGGGTCCAGGTTGTGCATTCCCCGGACTTCGATTCGTGATTTCTTGACGTGGGAGATTCATGCTGGGGGTCTAGCCGGTCACTTTGACCGGAATAAGACTATTGAGCTCGTAGAGTATAGATTCTTCTGGCCGAGTCTGAAGCGTGATGTTGCTCGTATCGTTGCTTAGTACCGCATATGCGCTACGGCGAAGCAGAAGAAGTATAACACGGGTCTATACACCCCTCTTCCCGTGCTGGATTGTCCGTGGCAGGACGTTAGTATGGATTTTGTCTTAGGCCTACCTTGAACAGTCCGAAAGCACGATTCTATCATGATCGTTGTTGATCGGTTTTCCAAAATAGCACATTTTATCCCCTATTCGAAGACGTCAGATGCGTCTCGAGTGGACCAGTTATTCCATAAGAGTGTGGTTCGTCTGCATGGGCTGCCCAAGACCATCGTCTTGGATCGGGATGTCCGCTTTGTTAGCTATTTTTGGAAGACCCTATGGCATTTGATGGGCACAAAGCTTAAATTCTCTACTGCCTATCATCCTCAGACCGATGGACAGACCGAGGTCATCAATCGGAGTCTGGGTGACCTACTGCAGTGCCTTATGGGAGAGCATGCACGAGGTTGGGATCAGGTGCTATGGCAGGCTGAGTTTGCATACAATAGCTCGGTCAATAGGTCTACATGCATGTGTCCATTCGAGATTGTTACTGGCTATAGGCCTAGGGGACCCATAGATCTCGTTCCTTTATCCATCCAGTCCCGTACGTCTGAGTCTGCACAATCTTTAGCTGATCACATTAGGAGTCTGCATGAGGATGTTCGTCGTTACATTGAGATCAACAATAAGTGTTACAAGCAAATGGCAGATGCACATCGATGATCCCAGGAGTTTCATGAGGGTGATTACGTGATGATCAAGGTTCGACCTGAGCGGTTTCCTTCAAGAACCGTCAAGAAGCTGCAAGCTCGAGGAGCCGGACCCTTCAGAGTGCTAAAACGGATTGGCCCGAACGCGTATGTGGTAGATCTACCATCTGACTATGGCATCAACAACAGATTCAATGTCTCAGATTTGGTGGCCTACAGGGACCCAACAGTGATACCCAGTGATCCGTTCGAGCCTTCTACCCCCCTTGCGAGCGACCCCACCCCTGAGTGCTCACTTCCAGCCTCCCTACCAGTACGGCGAGAGCAGATCGATCATATACTGGACGAGTAGGTTGTTACTTCTAGGGATGGTGCCTACCAATGCTATCTGGTCCATTGGAGGGGATGGCCGCCTACGGAGGACATGTGGATTAGCCCGGACCTTCTGAATCAATATCAGAGTGGGCGAGACTCATACTCGACAAGGTCGAGTTCTTACCAGCCGGGGAGAATTGGTGAGGACACCCGCGCACGAGCCCGATTCGACCCGACCTGCGTCTACCGTTGGAGGAGGACGACAGCAGCGGTTCCAGCGTCCCTATGGCTCAATGATGGCCCACTTGAGAGTTGTTTGGCATGATCATTTTATAGGAGCAGTTGGAACTTGTGTAAGGCCCATTATGAGGCCCAGTTACCTTTTCTTTATTTTTCTGCATTTTCTGTACGAATTTTGGCTATTTTGTAGTAGGAGGGTCAGTTTAGTCATTTATTTTATTAGGACTTCATTATGGTTGATTTTTTTCTATTTAGAGGCTTGTAAACCTCTTGTGGAGGTATTGGCGATGAATATTGGAGAAAACACTTCTGTAGCCGCCATGGATGTGCGAGAGCGTAGGGTTTAGGGCCCTGTGCCCGTGACTTCTGCTTCAACCTCTCTCCCCCTCCCCTCCCTTCGTTGACCGCTCACCCTTCCACCCCCTTCCGCGCCCTGTCATGTTCCCTTCCCTCTATGTTCTCTCTCCTACGTGTAGCCGCGACCTCAGCTCGCCCGTAGCACCTCACAGATCTCTCACCCGCCCAAGGACCTCGCCAGGTCCACATGGGGAGTTCACGACTCCTGCACCGCTCGAGCCCCTTTGCGGGTAGGCCCCTCCCGCACCGTCGCCACGCGGCAAGCCCACGAACACGCCGGCTGCCTCCCTTCGTCGTTCGAGCCTGCTCTCGCAAGAACCGGCGCCATGCGGCGCTCGTTCTAGGTTCGCAGGGGTGGGCCTCGTCGCCCGTGCCACCCCAACCTCATCGCCGCATCGCTTTCCCGCTCGTTACCCCTGTGCTCGAGGCATTCGCATACGCCTACCACGCGTTCCCTCGTCCCTCGCGCCCGCCCAACCCACGCGCCCTGGCGTAGGAGCTCACGTGGTACCCCGCGTTGCCCGTGCCCATTCTCCCCAGCCAAGCGCCCACACGGGTTCGTCGCGGTTCGGACTACAGCGCCCGTGCGCTCTCTGCCCTGGTCGAGCGTCGCCGGCACAGGAACAGTCCGCCTGCGAATTGGTGCACCGCTTGCAGTGCGCCGGCATAAGCCCAGGCTCCGTTCAGTCACTGTATAGCCTCTGTTCGGACCTCTTCACAGTCGTCCACGGATCTCTTCAACTTCGACAGGGCCCCCACTTTATAGTGTGTCGGTTAGTTCAGATCGGTCCTTATCCCGTTCAATTTTCTCGTTTATTATATGATCATGTATGCTCCTGTGCATGTGAGTTAGGGATTCTGGCTACTTATTTAAATTTCACTGTCGGATTGCGAGTTGAGGGGTCCATCCCATGGCACCATTTCGAACATATTGAATGCATTGATGCTGCCCTAGTCATTTGGTGGTTCTTACTACCATCGATCCTAACTGTTTTGACATTGTGAGCGGATGATCTCTGAACTTATGTGCGATTGTGTTGCGTAGTTACGTTCATGGAAACATGGGATATTTTATGGGTGTTTGCTATTCACGTACGCTACTCTTGTTGATTTCGGATTGTGACATTAGTTTGGAGGCTTTTCGGTAGTCGTCCCGTGTCACAATGATTCTTCCTAAAGCTCCATATTTCTGAAACAAAAATCCTTCACATAGCTTAATATGTTTGCCTTGGCATGTAATCTCAGCCATGGTTACTAGGAAACTATTTACCTCTTAAAAGAATATTGAATTATTTTCCCCCTTTCTTGCATTCTTTTTTCATTTTATTTAATTTATAATTCAAAATATTACCAAACAAAGTGTTTCTCACTTTTTCTTCACACTATGCTTTCTGCTTTCGTTTCTCACTGTGTCATCGCAGCATAACAAGCATTTTTCTCGAGAAAAGAGAAGAATAGTTTGGAGCTTACATAAGTGGGCCTAAAAAAGCTAATCTAACTTGTTTCTCAAGATAAAGAATAATAAGCCACTGGCTGAGTATAGCTCCATTAGTACCGGGGGAAGGATTTGGGTGGATATCCAGGTCTCCAACCAGGGTGGGTAAGGTTTCTTTGATTTAGTGAACAGTGCTCTGCCATTGAGGCAGGGACCTCAAAAAAAACAAAAAAGAATAATAAGCCATTTTGGAAAGATCATAAGATTATTGCAGAGATTGTAAGATCATTCCTGAGAAAGCCGCTTTCAACCATGCATAAGACGGCTGCATTAGATGGCTATGTCAAGGCCTGGAACAAGCATAAGACCACTAAGAGAGTCAATCGTGGAAACTAAAAGAAGAAATGAACGTATTTGAAGAGAATTTTTTTTTGGAAGGTGACCGAAGGTCACAATTCATCAAAAAGTAAATAAAACAAGTATTACAATGAGGACTAAAGCCAAAATGAAAGCCCAACAGGAAACCCTTCCCACAAATCCAAGCTGAGACTCTTAAAGGATAGATTCTATTTTATCCAGAGAATAAAACAGCAAAACAAGTACAAAAGGAAAATCAAAGCAGCTGCAATTACCAAAACCCAGCATAGGTTAACAGAGAAGACTTCCCAGAAACCGAAAGAATACCAGCAGCTTTCCCCCAATCAAAAACCAACTTGATAGCTCTGTTCAAAATGTCAGATACACAGCTGCACTTCTGACTGAATCTTCGAAAATTCCTCTGAAGCCGATAGCCCACAACATAGCCGGCAAGAACAGTGACCAAATCTGTTGCTCTGCAGGAATAGGGCAGATATCCCCCCAACATTCAATCATCTCCATTCACATTTTGAAATTCCTTTTGGAAATGAAGAAGTTTTCACAGAAAGTCTCCACTGCTCATTAATAATCCCACAGTGCAGGAACAAATCGTCAGCATCTTCCTCAGAAATACCACAAAAGATGCATGTGGAGTTGTGTAAATGAAGGATAGATTTCAGCGTAGGAAGTCTTCCCAGTGCCATCGTCCAAATAAAAATTCTTATTTTACTCGGGAAGAGATTGGACCAAACAAAATGACTCCAGGAGACTGATGCCTCCATCACTAAGAACCTTCGTGAGGGCACTGACAGAAAATGAACCTTTACTGTTCCAAACGCAAGTTCTACTGCCCGCCTATTGACTATTCAGACTGCTTCCATGAATAATATTGAGAATAGACAGAAGCTGCTCCGCTTCAATACCAGTTGAATCCCTTCTTAATTTGATATTGCAATGGCTGCTTTACCAGGAGAATAAACATGAGTAACTGAATTCCCTTTATCCTCGGCAATAGCATACACGTTTTCAAACTGAACAGCAAGCGGAATCTTTGTACACCAAGTATCCTAAAAAAATCTGATCAAACACTCATTGCCCACTGGAAATCTAAAAGCTGGACTGACAAGCTCAACCAATTTATAAATATTTCTCCATAATGGTGACATGGTAGCATATCTAGTCGGCATTAAGGTCCACTTAGAAGCCTGCGGGTAATATTTTACCCTAATAATGTTTACCCAAATTGCATAATCTCTCTCTCCCACCCTCCACAGCCTGCTGGTAAATACCAATTCTGGTCAGTCCCACTCCCTGTTCTTTGCTTCTGCAAATTTATCCCATGCCACGAAATGCAGTCCTCCCCTCTCCCTTTTCCCTCCTTCCCAAAAGAAAGAATTTTCACTGATTCGATGAGTCTTTCCACAGTTTTTGGGATCTTAAGAATGGAGAGATAAATATGTCGCCAAGGAAGAGAGAACAGTTAGAAGGAATCCATTTGCCACCAGCAGACAGAAGCTTGGCTTTCCAGCCTTCCAAAGTATCGGCAAACTTCTTGATGAGGGTATCCCAATCCCCAACCCTGCACTGCACATTGGAAAGGGGTAGCCCCTAGTACTTAATAGGAAATTGAGTATTTTTCCAATTCTAGGCAAGTCCTATTTCCTCTCTTTTGTCTTGTCCCAGATTGATTCCAATTACGTCTGATTTGTCAAGGTAATAGAAAGCCCTGTGACTTCCTCAACTAACAGTAAAAGTCGCTTGATATTGGATAAAACAACAAAGTGTCGTCTGCAAATTGTAAATGTGTCAGCTAAGGTCCATCTCTTCCAATACAAAATCCATCCGCCGGACCACCAGCCCCTGGGAAGCTGCCCTATCCCAAAGAGAACTCAAATTCTGGCTAACCATGATGAAAATAAGTGGTGAAAGAGGATCACCTTTTCTCAATCCTCTTGAACTATCAAAGTAACCAGAAGGTTCCCCATTCAATAGGATAGAGAATCTAGATGTGGTGATACAACTCATAACCCAAATAATCCATTTTCTTCTAAACCCATTAGTAAGAAAGTATTCTGAATGCACCTCCAGCTGACTCTATCATAAGCCTTCTCAAAATCCAATTTTAAAAGCATCCTTCTTTCTTGCTATATTTCTGAGAATGAATAGCTTCAGGAACTGCAAGAAAATTATCAAGAATGAATCATCCTTTCTGGGAGGAGGCAGCTCCCATAAAATAAGCTAATATGCCTTGTAAGGATCTAAGCTCAATTAGAGTTCTGGGAGGAGGCAGCTCCCTGATAGCCTTGATTTTGTCGAGGTCGATCTCGATTCCCCGATATCTGACTATGAAGCCCAAGAATTTCCCACTAGAGACGCCAAAAGCGCACTTCATGGGGTTCATTTTGAGTTGATATTGACGAAGCCTTTCGAACACCTTGTGCAAGTCTCCGAGATGGTTGTCTTTCTTCGCAGATTTCACAACGAGGTCATCAACATAACATTCGACCAAATCATGCAGCATTTCATTGAATATTTTGGTCATGGCCCTTTGGTAGGTAGCACCGGCATTCTTCAGACCGAAGGACATCCTTTTGTAATTGAATACTCCTTTCAGAGTACGAAAGGCTGTATGATTTTTGTCTTTGAGAGCCATCATGATCTGGTTATAGCCCGATGACCCATATATGAAGGACAAGGCTTCATACCCCATGGTGACGTCCACCATGGTCTCAGTTATCGGCGGCAGCGGAAAGTCATCTTTCGGACATGCCTTATTTAGGTCACGAAAGTCAATGTAGACTCGAACCTGACCATTCTTTTTCTTTACTGGCACAATATTTGCTAACCATATTGGATATATACATTCTTCAATGAAGTCGACTTCTCTCATCTTGTTAACTTCAGCATTCACTTTGATTTCCAATTCAGGACGTATTCGCCTCTGAGTTTGTTTTACCGGCTTGACTTTAGGGAGAATTGATAATTCATGCTCCGCCACCGAAGGATCCAGGTTCGGCATTTCTTTATTCCAGGCAAAAGAATCTTTGAACTCTGATAAGAGTTCAGTGTATGCCTGTCTTTCCCTATTGTTCAGGAGGGCACTGAGGAAAATCGGACGAGGGTCTTTTGGCTTACAGAGATCAATCTCTACTAGTTTGTTGACCGTGGCCTGTCCTCCGTCTTCCATCTCACGGGGAGTTGGCTGGAAATCGACGAAGTCCTCCTCTTTGTCCATATTAACTGTGTAGGCTTTATGCCATTCAGGCTCCTCTTCATTTATACACCCAGTGTCTGCTCTTACACGTGGGTCTTGAGAGGTTGCATTAGTTGCCCTCAAGGGTCCTTCCTGTTCTTCCATATTGATATCTTGATTTTCGTTTGTGTTTTAGGAAGGCCCTGTCGGACATTGCTCCCGTTCACAGGTAGAGTTTACCTCGGTTGAGGCTATCTCGACAGGTAGAGGAGTTTCTCCATCTTCATCCCCTGAACTGTCTAACCTAGTATCACCAATTGGCTTTTCTACCCCTGATGGTAGACTCACCATATGGACCGCATATCGGGTGGGAGGCCCGTGGTGTCGCTTATAACCAAGACCTCTTCTATCTTGGTGGGATGATGATTGCCCCCTGACTTCTGTAGGGTACCATAATTCTCAAAAGAGTTTAATTTTGACTGCACTTTACCTTTCTGGAATGTTTTGATGCTTGCACATCTGTTTTATGTATTGGGGCATATCGTCCATTTCTCAGACTTCTTCTTCAACTTCTGGTCGGACATTTTCATGTCCAAAGCCATCCGCGAGAGGGCTCTCAGGTACGAGATCTCCCTTATAAAATATAATATGCTGTCCATCTTTGTGACGGACTATCAGGGTCTTTAATTCTTCCACTGTATGGATTTTTTGGAATATAAGCTTCATGAGGTTAGGAGGTAGGCAAATGCTAGCCTCTATTTCCCTGCTAGTAGTATTAGCCTCTAAATTGATGGCGGGCCTATCAAATTTAGCCGACTTCTGATGGGATTGGCTTGGCTTCATTCCTTGTCGGATTTTAGCAACTGTGGCCTCATTAATTATAATTCCGCCCTCCTCATCAGAAGGCTCATCAATTATCTTCTTCCCCTTACGGCGGCTTTCGCTAGTTAGAGGGTCTGAGGCCTTATCAAAGTATAACTAGGGATCTACCAGGTGGCAGTCATATGCTTTAAATGGCTCTAAGTTAGCAAATATTCGATGTTGCTCACCATCTTTTATATATTTAAGGCATTGGTGGAGAGTTGAAGGTACCACCCAATTTCTGTGTAACCAAGGCCTCCCTAACAACGCCTTGAAGGAGGTATTGGAATCGACTATAAGAAATGACACTTGGGTCACCTAGTCGTCCAAAGATAACTCCACATCGACCTGCCCAAGGGCTTCTTCTGCCTCTTGGTTGAATCATGATATCGTTATACCTTGCATCTTCTTCATGTACGGTGAGGTACAACGCTTGAAATGTCTTGAGGGGCAATATATTTACTGCAGATTCTGAGTCTACCAATATTTGGTCGACCTCTCGGCCGTTAATCTTGCCCCGCATATATAACAATCTATTATGGCATGGTGACGATAGCAGCATATCATCATCGGTGAAAGTCACTGTGGCCTCATATGCCTGAGCTCTTATTTCGGCCATATGGACCTCATATGTTTCAGGATCTTGGAGGGCAACAATCAAGGCCTCCCTCAATTCCTTACTTAAGACTATTGCTTCCCATATACTGAGGGATGCTGACATTCTTTTCATATTTTGCAGTACCTTTCGATCCGCCCTAGCTCGGGCTTGCTTAATAGGAGGCATTATTTCTGCCATGCTATGAAGGGTCTCCTTCAAGGCTTTTGATTGCTCGACAGCAGTCGGAGATTTTCCCGTCTGCATTTGTCCCTCTAAGGGATTATCTTGCGCTTTTTTTGCAAATATTTCTGCCAGGGCCTCAACCCCTTCCGCAGAATCAAGTTGAGCCGAGGGGTTTATTTTCTCTTGTGCTTTGATGGGTTGAGTGTTTTCTGTTTGTTGGAAACGCTCCTCATCGGAAGGACATAAGCGAATATTACCCTTGATTTCAAGTTCCTGAATTGGTCCTGGGGTTTCTCCCCTGAAGTAGATAATTTTGTTATGATTTTCCGAGATTTTGCTTTTACTTCGGCTACCTTTGCGGTCTCGGCCTCGACCTTTATCTTGATTCTTCTGATTTCCTCTCCTTCAGTAGGTAGCCAAAGGGGTTCTGATTTCCGGTGAGGTGTGCCTCACTTCACCGTCCAAAACATCTTGAAATTGAGCCAACGCTACATGACAGGCTCGATATTGTTGTTCTATCTTTTCCATTGTTAGAACATCATCCCAGAATATACTAACATTGTCTAGGATCGAGAGGCCATCCTCATCAGCCTTCCGTAGGTGACTGCGGAGCTCCAATAGCCATGCTCTCAGGTGAGCTCACCGGTTGAGTTCTTCCCATGGGATATATCGACTCAGGGAGACATCCTTTGTCGGCTGATTTGGCTGATATTCCTCCAATTCATCGATGATCTTTTAGAGTCTTTAAAGTGGCGAGATCTTGTCCTTGGACATATTTATGGCATTAGCGAGCATTTCTTGCCTCTTTAGCCTCCTCTTCTCACTTCTTTTTCTATTCTTTTCTTGTTTCTTTCACCTTGCTGCCTCTTGAATGAAATTGGGCTGTACTGGCATTTCCAGAAATGGGTCAAAAAGCTTTCCCTTTTGCCGCCTTTGTTTGCGATGATTTGGCAGGCTTAGGTTTCTTCTTTTCTACCTTAGTCCATGGACTCTCTGGCTGATTGCGGTCAAGGGTGGCTTTAACAGCTTGCTCGACCATTGAATCCAGCAACATTTGATATTCGTTGAATATCTTCTTTTCTGGCTTTTTGGAGGAACCAACCTCCGGATTTTCTCGTCGCCATTTCATGCCCAGTATTTGCATCTCTCTGCCCGCTGTTGCCATAGTATGAATGGCGACTTTGGTACGAGGAGTGGGTGGCCTGTAAAGTGCTATTCCCCCGTATTGATATGGGGGTTCTTTTGGCGAGAAATCATATAAATCCCCTTCTGTGATTTCTATGGCATCCTCCAGATTGAAGGAAAATTTATGGACCATATTTATAGAGTAGTTAGTCACATAGGGCTGCGGGGGATTAACCAAATATTTTCCCATATTGATTTGTCCTTCTTGGATCAATTTTTCTATTTCATCTTTAAGGATGAAGCAGTGCTCCGTTCGATGACCAAGAGTACGATGGTAGTGACAGAAGTTAGGGTCATCTGTCATATACATCTCTTCCTCCCTTCTTGGCTTTGGGAGAGTGATGACTTTCTTTTTCATACAAAGACGGAAGAGTTCACGAACTTTGTCCTTGGGGAAAGAAAAAGGCTTTGCGCACCTTTCCCTCAAAGTCAAGGAGTTTCTGAAGCGTATGCCAGCTTCTTTATCAGCTATTCGCCTGGCCTAGTGCTCTCTTTCAGCTACTTTTACGCCTTCATGGCTCCTTCTGTGAGAGGTTGTTTCTTCTTGACAGTAAGTTTCTGTAGCCTCTCTTGGAAATATAGTTTGCTTGCCTCTTTTCCTTGAAGGATGATTGAGATCCGCCCCTAACCCTTCGGAAGAGAAAAATCTATTAACTTTGTCGAACGACGAAATTTCTGCAAACTGCCTGGAGAGCCCTTCCATCATCTGGGTGAGCTCTTCCTGTTGGTATGAAAGCCGTCTCAGGCTTGTTTGGATTTCTTCCAGTACAACCATAATTGAATTCCTAGGGGGAGGAGTTGCTGAAGTGTATATTGGTGTTGCCTCACGCTCCGGAGAGGCCTTTACCGCTTCTTCTTCGGGATGATACCTAGATAAGCTTACACTCATGTAAATGACATTGACGGCAAATGTTTGCTTATTCTTTTGGTGAGGTTGAGGAGGGCTTATCAAATATTTGTCCATCTGCACGGCACCCTCACGGACAAGTTTCTCTATTTCGTCCGTACAAACATAGCAATCTTCTATTACATACCTTAGCATGCGGTGATATGGGCAATAATTTGACTCCTTAACCCTGCCTGCCTCAGCTGGCTTTTTGGGCTCGGGGAGCGATAGAAGTTTTGCCCGCATACACATTTCAAATAATTTCTTCGTATGCTCACGGGCAAAAGAGTAGGGCTTTCTCATTCTTTCAGCAAGAGAGGAGGCTGGCGCCTTCCCTTCTCCTTTTTTATTGGCTACTGGAGCGCTGGGGCTTCCCCGGCCATCGTTCTTTTCCACAGCTGGAGAAAAGTCAACTGCATTCACCTCTTTAACCAGAGCGCCTCGCTCCCTTGGGGCTTTTCCTTTATTGGGAAGTGTAGCAGCGTAGTCGGCGAAGAACATCTCGATCTCCGTCACAATATTATTGAGCTGATCGAAGTTTCTGACGTTGGCTCCGATCAGTTTCTCATTTATTTCGGGTTTCAAACCCCTTTTGCATAATCTCACTGCGTCCTCATGGATCGGAGGATTATCGGATATCATACTGAGATTCCGTCATTTTTTAATAAAATCTACGGCGGATTCATTCTTCCCTTTCTTGAGTGTCACTAATTCAGTAACAGTGACCTTTCGCTCCGATACCCTGAAACGATCAAGGAATTTTTTCTGCATTTCTTCCCAACTGCCTATAGAGTTGGGCTTTAGCTTGGCATACCACTGGAATGCCGTGCCAGTAAGGGAAGTTGAGAAGAACCTTAAGAGGTATGTCTCTTCTGTTGCCAGCTCCTCCAGGTCGCTCATATAATGAGCAATGTGCTCCTGGGCTGAGTCTTCCCCATCATATCTTGTAACTTTGGGGCGTTTATTGTGGTTTGCCGGAAGCTTTTTGAACATATGGCGGACCGGGAATGGCACCTTATATAAGTCGAATGTGCTTATTCCTTCATCCTGTTCGGCCATGTTGGCCTCAACAATTTGCTCAATCAAGTGCTTCTGCGATGCCGTTGCATCATCTGCTGATGCATGTGATTGTTGAGCAATATGATTGGGCTCTTCGACCCTATCTTCCTGAATCTCTTCAGGGCTGAAATTGACTTCAACAGCCGGAGGTCTCATTGGCGCAGGGATAGCCCTGGGCGGAGGCAGATTCACTGGAAGGGCGGGAGCTACCCTTTGTTGCTCTTCCATTTTTTGTATCAAGGCATATCGCAAGGCCTTTAATTGTTGATTTTCCTGCGTAATCTCCTCGATAGTCTGAGGTTGTGCTTGTTCTTGCGACAGTTGTGCAGCTCTAGGCTCCTGAGCGTTGGCTTCTCCTTCCTCAGCTCCTCTGACAGTATCATCGAGATTGACTTGAGACGGCTCTGCCCCAGGCCCATTTGGCCCAAAAGGCATATAACTTGCTCCATTTGGCGGGTAATTGGTCCACCCCTTTGTGCAAGGCTGGCGACATTGTTCGGCTCCTCAGACTGGGAAGGTTGTCGATTTGTCGTACTAGAAGTATATCAAGTGTATATCCGGATGCCATTATCTGTCATTCGTGTGGTTCTTTTCTTTTTTTGCACTAGTCGTACCAGAGCGCCGAGTCTTTCAAAGACGAAAACCCACTTTTGAACAGGTTCTTGCATCTTATAGACATTTTTCCTTCCTTGGCTTTGCTTAGAACGAGGCCAAGTTGTTGGATGGATCATTTCCCTCGCCGACGCTACAGGCTGGGGAGGTTGTTGCCCCACTAGGGTGGCCATAGCCTTGCGTATCTCGCGGGCTTCCTCTTTGGTCACCCACATCTTCTTAAGGCAGAGAATGCGCTCCTCCTTGTAGTTGCCCCCAATTTGGGAGATGGGATTGTCCCGTGCCCAGGATGCAGCATTGCCCCCTGCCCTGGGTACAACATATTGGGGTGCAGCGGATGTCTTCTGGCGAATAGCAACCTTTGATGTCCTTTTCTTTTTCTTGAAGGTTGCCACATCCTGGCAAACCTTAGGAAGAATCACGAACCTATTGCGAATTGGAATCGTCGGGATGTGCCGAATTTTGGGAATGATTGGCTCCCCGCCATCTAGGCGGATGTGCATATCTCCCACCAGTATTGTCTTCCCGGTCCGGGACGGACTCGGAGGAGTGCTCTTCCTCTTCTGCCTCCTGCTGGATGAGGAAGCGGGAGATGTACTGATAGTGTTAGTGATGTAGACTAGCTGTCGTCGACCACCTTTGTTGCTTTTCTTGGCGCGGGAGGCACGCCTCTTCTTCTTTGTTGGAGCAAGCTCCGGTGCTGGGATCACTCCCAAGAAATATGGTGACCCCACGACCGCGGGGAAATCCCCAAAACAGGTTGGGGTAGTGAGATACCCACATTGGACGTTGGTTGCTACCACAAGTGGGCCGTAAGTCACCTTTGCAGCCATTGCTTTTTTTGGAACTTCACCTGCATAACACATGACGAAGTTAGGGCTATAGACATGGTGAGGGCATCACCGGACGGAGAGATGAAGGGGAAGAGAAGTCCCACCGGACGTGCCATCTTGATCTCTTGGTTTTTTTTTCTTTCTTTTGGGACCTGACCTAGCTATCTCTCCTATCAGATTTAGAGGATCCTATCATTTTTTGTTTTATTTGGAGAAATATAGATCGGTTTTATTTATTTTATTTATTGGATTATGAGAACTTGGGATTAGCCCTCAGGGAGTCCGGAATTTCGGATCAGGTAAAGATCCAAGTATATGACCTCTCTCCACTGACCTCGGTCAGTGTTAATTACGTCGAGCAATCACTCGACAACTCTTAATTAACCGTCCGTATGACGCCCTTAAAACCATTTATACTACCACCCGACATGCATGCAAATGAAAGATAACTTTTAAATCTTTAGTCTCACCCAAGTCTTTTTAGAATATTCGGATTTGTTCCAAGGCTTTTAAGTATTTAAGATTCATTGATTTTGAGGTATCTAAAACCGTTAAGGTTGAAGTCTTTCAATATCTTATTTAGGGTTTAAAAACCCTTAGGGTATATTTTGAAATTGTTTTGAACAAATTTATACTGCAGGAGTATTTTAGTAATTTTTTCCTCGAATCGGGTTTATTTAAACTTAGGGTCCACAATGGGATTTTAATCATATTAAGAGTATCTTAGTAATTTTTAGCCTTCTTATTAGGTCTCGGAGGGTATTTTAGATATAGGGGTTATCTTTTCATTTTTAGGATGTTTCTTATGATTTTTGCATATTTTTATCATATAGGAGGGGCATTTTAGTGATTTGGTTAAGTTCTAGGAGCATTTTGGTCATTTCAGAATTTGTATATTTCAGATTTATCTTCTTTTTATTTTTAACTGTTTTTTTGTGATTTTTTTTAACCAATTCTTATATTTATTATGTCAATTTCTTAGGTGAGTAAATATCTTTTATGTTCAACTATTTTAATTATTAATTTTCTGTTTTGTATTGATTTTTTATTAATTATCACTGTATTTTCTGACTTTATTTACAGATTTTCATTAATTATTGTATTTTTTAGTAATTTATTAAGATTATTAATTAATTTTCAGAAAAAATTAATTAGTTTATATTCATGTTTAGATTTTAATTATCCCTCCCATGTTTAGGAATGAGACCAAGATTAGATTATGAGGATTCATAGATTTTTTTAGTTAGATTTTTAAAGTAATTAGAAAACTAATTACATGTATTAAAAGAAATAATACATGATATTAATTATTTAATTTTATGACACACACATGCATACAATTTGACATAAAAGAGTTCTTTCATTATTTCGGTAGAGTTCCACCTTATAAAGAAGACTTTTACAACAAACAAATCGGTAGGGCTTCCCCTTAGGAAGAACCTTAAGAGGAGAATCCCCCAGGACGAGAAAATCCTCCAAAACGCAGCAAACCTGGGCAAAGATACTGGGTTTGGTCTTCAACGCAGTAGAGACTCCCCTTAGAATTTTTCCACTTTAGAGTATATGGAGTGGGGTGTGTGTGTCCTTCATTTGAGGGCTTTGGGCCCTATTTATAGGGCAAAATTTGGGCCCGGTGGGGGGTGCCACCGGGGAAGCCCACAGTGGAGGGTAGCCACCGGTTTGCCTCCCTCCCCTCCTCTTTTTTTTTTTTTTTTTTCATTTAAGGGTGAGAGAAGAGAGAGAGCGAGAGAGGGGGGGGGGGGGGGTTCCGGTGGGCACCCCCACCGGTTCCAACCGGTGGGGGGAGCCACCGGCCTTGGACCCCCCACCGGTTTTGGGAGCAAACCGGTGGGGGCTCCCCTCTCCTTCTCTCCTCCCTTTTTTTTGTTTCTTTTGCTTTTTGCTCTTAATGAGCCTTTGCCCATTAATTCTCCCCTTGGCCAAGTGTGAATGGGGTTAAGATCTCCTTTAGTGGAGAGTTAATGAGGGTTCATGGGTTTAAGAACCATTAAATAGCCTCCTCCCCTAATTAATCTCTCCCCTCCCCCCTTTTTATATATATTTTTCTGAATTTTGAATGAAGGGAGAGAGGGAAGGAGAGAACCCCCCACCGGTCCCTCCCTTGGAACACCACCTCTCTCTCCTCCCTTCCTCTTCTTTATTTAAATAAAGGGAGAGAGAGAGAGGGGACCACTTGGCCTCTTTCCACTTTGGGAAACTTGGGAATTTTCTTCTTTACCCCTTTGGAGAATTTTTTCCTCTTAGGGTTGCATATTTGTGAGCCCTGTGGGACTGATTTTTGGGCCCATTTGGACCTCTCATTGGGCCTTCATATCGGGTCCCTTAGTGGGCCTCTTATTGGGCCTACACATCTTGCTATTAAGCCTCCATTGGGGCTGTTTTGGGCCTATTTTAGGACTGTTTTAAGCCTATTTCGGGACTGTTTTGAGCCCCTATTTCGCAGCATTGGGAGTATTTTTGTTGCTGCATTTTGAGGCTCCCTATTGGGCCCATTCATTGAAGCCATCAAGCCGCTCAAGGGGCAGCATATAGGAGCTTCCAAAGCTGTTTTTGGACAGCGTATAGGAGCAATTCCGGGGCTGTTTTAGGCTTCTTGCAAGAGCCCCGACCAACGCATCTTAGCTTAGGTATATCTTTTGCTCCATTGCCTTCCTAATGCGTGTATATAGGCCTATGTATTCACATGCATATAGGAAAAATCTTCATTTAACATGGACCTCCATATCATTGGTGCATGCTTGTTTATTTCTTCATCATTTTACATAACATAGGCTCGCGTGAATATGCACACATGCCATGCCATGCATATTTTCCATAACATAAACTCGTATCATTGTGAGCATATGCCATATATATATATATTTTCTGTCGCACAATCATGTGCATATGCATGCTTTGAACAACGTCATCGCGCATGGAACCCCCCCCCCCCCCCCCCCCCCCCCCCCCCTTTTTTTTTTTTTTTTTTCCTGTTTTCCTTTTTTTGACCCCCCACCACCGCTGGGGGGTATAATAGAGGGCCAGTGGGGGAAGGGGCCGGCCCTAGCTGCCGGTTTCCCTCTTTCTCTCTCTTGCTGCTGCAGCTTTGTCTCCTCTATCTGCTGTTGACGGTGCTGTTCCTTCTCTCTCTGCTGCCCCTTTTCTTCAAATGGTGGTCCCTCCTTTTTCTTTTCTTTGTTGCAGCATTGGGTGGCTGCACTTGCTGCTGTAAGGTATGTTTTTTATCTCTTTTCATCTCTTGTCTCTCTCTCTTTTTTTTGTCCACACATGCACCTATGCATGTTCGTATATTTTGCATGCATTGTATTGGATTCATGAACCCTAGTGGCCATATTTTAGGATAAACCCTAGCTCCTCCTTTTGCATGCATGCATGCATGCACCCTACACGTGGGCTTGTTTAGAGTAAAACCCTAGTGTAAGGAAATCTGAATTTTTTTTGTTCAAACAGGCAGTTACCTGAATTAGGAGACTCCGAATCCCGACACTGTGGATCTTCCCCATTCGATGCAATCGATCCAATCTCCAACATAGACTGATCAAAATCTTCCACCTTACTCCTCCAATCAACTCCCAACTTGGCCTATTGTGAAGCACCCAATAGGGCCCACCCAACAACAACGGCCTCGAGTAACGTATGGTCACCCTTGAGCCTCTCCAAGGTGCAGAAGCTATTCCCCATGAGAAGGCCATCATTGCCCGGAAAACCTAGCTCATCACCTGACGAACTCCTCCTTGAATCCACCGTATGGCCTGGGGGAGTCCGTCTGCCTTCTTGATTCGCTTGACCCTAGGAAGCCCAAGTTAGACTCGAAGAACACATCCTAGACTCCCGATACAGAATCTTCACCAAAGCCCCTATTTCACCAACCTCTAGAGAAGGGGAGCTTCTTCTTGGCAGCAGAGACTCTATGGCATGTCTATAGGATTTGTATGCAGATACCACTTCACCCAGGTCCAGTCATCCTTCTGAGCTTGACAGTCAAGGACATTACTACTAAGAACAGAGCCAGAGGAAGATGATGGCTTTTCCACCGAAATTGAAAATCCGAAGTGGCGACCTTCAACCCTGAACTTCAACCTTTTTGGGATACAATCAAGGGAATCTACCTTAACAAGAACCCTGGCATATGTCAGTAGTCCCATATGTAAAGATCTCTCATCAACCCTTTTGAGGACTCCAAATTTGTCTGCTAAACATTGAAAAGTGGCTACATTCCATGCATGCAGGGGAAGACCCTCCACCTAGCACCAAGCCAGCAAAGCTTCAAAGGTAGGCTTCGTGCCACTATCAATCCTTCATGGAGCGAATTCAAGTAGGTACCCACTAAAATAGACATGCTTCATACGGAGACCTATCTCTTTCCATCCTTGAATAGAGGATTGAACCAAGAACACCTTATTGGAGAATTCTCTAACTCTCCAAGAAATGCCCCGTCAGGTCTTGGACAAAGCTTCTTGAACCAATAAAACAAGGGAAGCCCCCTTGTCCTTCTTAAATCTCCCACTAAACCTTACAGAAACAACCAGACACTTGTGAAGTGAAGACTCAGATCATTGGACCTCACAGAACCATGGGATACAATAGTAACCCAAAATTTCCCAAGAATAAAGGCTAACCCCCAGCACCCTTTCTCAGCAGAACCTTATATCTTCATAGCTATACTCTTCTTTTTGTCGCAAGAACCCCTCCTATGACCCTGTTTCCCACAGCTAATACATCTCAACTCATTCTTACACACTTTTGCCCAGTGGTCTTTCTGAAGACATCCACCGCAAACATCTTCTCGCACAGGAAGAGATGATCATCGCTACAGCACCTTCTCCTGAACCTTCATGTCCATGGATTGTAGGATCGGGATTAGCGGGTCCCGATCCGATTTTAGGGGACAAATCATTGTTCCCCCCGTAAATTTAAAAAAAAATGGGATCGGCCCGTATCGGGCACTGATTGGCCGATTCGGGCTCGACACGGGCCGATCCCGAATCCTCCCTTAAAGGGGGATAGAGAGCCAGCAGTAACAACATTGTTGCTGCTCTGTTGCGGCTGCGCCCCCCCCGGCACCACCTACTGCCACTAGCCGTCAGCCACTGCCGCCGCCATCCTCCTCTGACCAAAAGGGGGCAGGGGTTTCACACTGTCACTACCGGCCGACAACTGCAGACGTCGGATTTCTTCGCCGGATCCCAATCCGGGTTAAAGTATATTTCAATCCTAATTTTGTTTTAAATTCTGTAGATCTATTAATGTTTAGCTTAGAAAAAATTTAAACATATTGATTAGACAAAATCCTCAAAATTATCCCTAATTAGGAGTTAAAAGTTAAGGCTTTTGTATGATTGATATAATTATGGTTTAATTGAGTATGCCAAACTCTCAATTGAACTTATAGAATCTTATTGCACATATTTGTGGATTAATTGTACGTCATTAGCGTTAATTTCTTAAAATTAACCCTAATTAAATATTAAAAATTGGGACTTTATATAATTAGTGTAATTAGGACACATTTAACTGAACTTATTAGAACTTGATTGCATAGATTTGTACATTAATTACACGTCATTAGTACTAATTATCCACAATTAACTCTAATTAGGAGCTAAAAATTAGAACTTTTATATGATTAGTGTAATTAGGATTCAATTGAATGTGCTAAACACTCGATTGAACTTATTAGAACCTGATTGTACAAATTTGTGCATTAATTGCACATCATTAGTGCTAATTTTCTAAAATTAATCATAATTAAGAGTTAAAAATTGAGACTTTTGTATGATTAGTGTAATTAAGATTCAATTGAGTGTCCTAAACACTCAATTAAGTATATTATAACCTGATTGTATAGGTTTGTGCATTAATTGCACATCATTAGTAATAATTATCCATAATTAATCCTAATTAGGGGTTAAAAATAAGGATTTTTTAATAATTAGTATAATTAAGGTTCAATTGAATATGCCAAACACTCAATTGAACTTATTAGAACCTGATTGTACATATTTATGCATTAATTGCATGTGATTAGTATTATTTGAACTTATTTGTGCATTTTAATATTATTAGGAATATAATAGAGCAAAGACACCATGAACAAGAGGTAGAGCAGCAGAGCAGTGATCCTAGTTGGCAGCATTGCACATTGCTGGACGTTAGGCACGTTAGGCAGATGATGGTCAAATGCAAGTGGTGTGGAAAGAAGATAGGTGGAGACGTGTATCGCCTAAAAAATCATATTGTTGACATAGTAGGAGATGTCAGTACAAGTAAATCAGTTCCACTGAACATAAAGAAGAAAATGAGGGCTTACATGTCGGATAAAAAAACGCAAAAAGATTTATCAGTTCAGCAACAGATGGATCTGCAATATTAGATATTAGGATGTCAGAAACAGAGGGATTACAATCTACCTATTTAGTGGTTAATCAGTTTAGATGATGATGAGGAGGATCCAGATGACCCTGATCTAGAAGAGCTATTCGTGCCAGTCTGCGTATAAATAAAGAAGATGAAGACCGGTGAAGAGGCATAGGGCCATTAGGTGGATATGTGCCTACTAAATCTCAACATGGGAGATCCCTTCCTAGGGGTTCTTCTGTTGGCAGGGCTGCTACTACTGTGTTAGGTTGTGGACAGGCGTCAGATGTGGCACGGGGTCCTATGGACTAGTTTTTATATAGATCAAGGTCTACTAGACAGCCTAGAATCAGAGTCTTAAAATAAGTCAAGGCCTCAACAAAAATGTCTAGAAAGAAATTGTGAAGTAGTTTTTGTATGCAGGTGAGCCAGCACAAACAACATCATAATGGATGCAATTACAGATGTTGTGTGTAGTCTAAAAGCCTCCACACCTTGCTACATTTATGATGTTGGCCTCGAAGAAGAGTACAATGAATTGAAGGCATGAGTGGAGAACTTCAAAAATGTGTGGAAGGAGTGTGATTGTACCATCATGTGTGGTAATTGGACAGGGACGACAAAAAGATCCATGATTAATTTTCTTATTTATTATAGTGAGGGCACCATTTTTTTGAAGTCTGTAGATGCCTCCAACAAGATAAAGAATGTTGATTATTTATACAATCTCATAGATAAGCTGGTGGAAAAAAATAGTGAAGAAAATATTGTGTATGTGGTAACTGACAATGAAGCAAGCTACAAAGCAGCTAACAACTTATTGATACAGAAGAGAAAGCATTTGTATTGGATGCCTTGTATAGTACATTTTATTGACTTGATAATGAAAGACATAGGCAAATGCATTTTTGTTGCTGAGGTGGTAGAGCAGACGCAGATGACCACCGGATTTATTTATAGTCAAAATAAGATCCTACATACAATGAAAGAACATAAAGGTGGACGAGATCTACTTCGTACTGGCCCTACCATATTTGCTTCCAACTCCATATCTTTGAAGAGTCTGATGAAGTACAAACATCAGTTGGCCCAGTTTGTCCACTCTGACGATTTTTTGGTACATATAGGACATTGAGGGTTGATGCTAAGGATGTTGTTATGACAGTGCAAATGTTGGTTAGGGAAAATACTTTTTGGAATAAAGTTTCTTGTTATCTGAAAGTGGTTGAACCCCTAGCACGTGTTCTGAGGTTGGTTAATGGAGATGATAAAAATGATATGGGATACATGTACAAGGCAATGGATAGAGCAAATGAGCACTTGAGGGTAAAAATCCTACAGTTTTGAGAAATGTTGGAGGATCATTGATAATAGATGGGAGTTGACTCTCCATCATCATCTCCATGCTGCTGGTTAGTTCTATTTGTTATCTAGTTAACTTTATTTAGTTAATGTTAAAGACATTTATTTTGATAAATGACGAACATTAATTTAAATGCAAAGTATTTTTTCAACCCAATATATCAATATAATGAGAGTGCACAATGATGGAGAAGCCCTTCGAGGCATGACAAATGTCATTACTAGAATATCAAAGAATATAACGAAAGGATAAAACTCTTAGCACAGGTAATACACAAACTAAGAGTTTATAGAGATCCAGTCTTATTTCAATAACTTATGTCATTTACTAATCTTTTGTAGATGGAGATATTTAAATTGAAAATTAGTGTTTATGGAAATGAGGACGTCAGGACGACAATAATGAGGACAACTCTAAATTAATTACATAGTAATTAATCTTCAGTTTAATCAATTACTTTAATTAATTATTAATATTATCTTCTTTTTTTGTAACAGTTAAATGGTGGATCTAGATTAATTATAGACAAATTGGCACAAATCCTTTGACATATATTGCCGTGAGAGTGCTTAGTTAAACTACTTCTAGTCAGTGTGAAAGAAACTGAAGTACATTCAGTCTCATTCACACGAAGATTAATAACAAATTAGGTGTTTCTAAGCTGAAAAAACTAGTGTATTGTCACTACAACATGCGCTTAAAGATCAGGCAGATTCAGAAGAGGTAGAGGCTTGAATGATAGAGATTCATGGAGTTTGTTGGCAGAGCAATTGATGAGCCTCTACAGCAGATTGATGTCGATGAACTGTTGGATGAAGAATGCCCATTGCATTCTTAAGTGGAGACTAGAACAGCCAGAGATGCTCAACCAGAGTTTGATCCTCAGGATCGGAGTTGGGCAAAAGGTGAATTAGATGGAGTAGTTGCTCGAGATCCTGAATTTTAGGTAGCAGACAAAGGAGATGCATCTGTTCCTAAGAGGCGTCGAAAGTCAGCCACATTCCCAGACACTATTAGAGTTTTTGCCTCTCAGCCAGCACTCAGGAGATCAGTTACTCAAGTGGATCAACAGAGAAGAAAGGACAAAGATCCAACGAGAACTTCATTGCAGTTATCTGATAAGGGAAAAAAAAAAAAAGCAATCAAAAGGAAAGTCTAAACAACGAGTGGACTTGTCAGAAGAAGAACAAGGGGGAGATACAACTAGAGTTCAATAGACTGAAGAGACACCTTACAACACCCCAGCCTTACCACCTCATTTAGCCAAAATGTATAAGGCATAGAAGCAAACCTACAGGTGTAGAAGAAGGCAGTTGAAGAAAACATGCTAAGTGGAGAGCAATAACTCCACTCAGGAACAATTAGATGATGATGATGGTGATGGTGATGCTACTAGACTATCACGACGTTATGGACTTGGGAGTAGGTATTTAGGATACAAAGGTTTCTACGCACCTCCAAGTCATTCTGAAGGAAACCAAGGTAAAAGACAAGGACAACAAGGGGGATTTGAAGGCCAATAGACACAAGCAGAATATGATTGGCCCAACTGGGAATATGGATCTTCTTATCTGCCCATTTTTCACCCATTTACACTATCGTACTCTAGACCTCCACTTATTCAGTATGACATTTATGTCCCTCCAGTACAATCAGAAAAAAAACTCAAGCTAGTAAACAAACACATCTTGGGGTATTCAAAGGGGATATGAAGACCTCACTAGCTCCTTGTTTGGCTATGGGTATCCAATGTATATGCCAGTAGATTATGGGCCGTCAGCTTAAACTTATGAGCCAGATGATGAAGGATCACAAATGTGATCTTTGTAGGCTATTTTTTATTGATTTCATGTTAAAAATTGTCTTCTTTAATTAGTGCACAAATTATTAGAGAGTTATTCGTCTTTAAGATTCATTTTTTATGGATGTGTATGATTTGCATTCATTTTCATTGTACATCCATTGAATAATATGTATATATTTTTTCTATTTTTTATTTCTTTCTATTTTATAATTTTATAATTTTTTTATTAATTTTTTAATAGGACCGATCCGGATTGGCCTGGCTTCATTCGGATCGGATCGGGATCGATGGGTACCGATCTAAGGACCCGACCAGACCCAAAATTCCATGATCATGTATGTCTTCTTCCTCCTCCCGACCACTTGCCACCCATCCCCATCACTAGATGCAAAGCTCAATGGAAGGTTAGTCTCACAATCCTCCACACTCCTCTCACCACCCTCCACTCGCCTATCTCGACCCTCCTCTCCCATCCCTTTTGTCTCTATTACTAGCCATTTTGAAGAGAACTTAATGAAGAAAGATAGTGAAAGCTCAAAGCAAAGCCATTTGAAACATGGAGTGAAGTAGAAAATTGTATCAAAAGAATGGAAAGTAGGTCTTAGGAGAGACGAACTAGCTGAACAATCTCAAGCAACACCATCTTAGGTTTTGGTTGTCTGTAATAGTTAGAAAAAGTTGAGTGCTTTCTACATGTGACAGAGTGAATTTGGCACAACATGGATAGGAATGCACATGCATCCCATCCATCCATAAAGAATAGTGTCATCAATCGCAGAGTACTATCACTGATGTTAGCTTCCATGGTGCATGCGTGCCCATCATGAAAGCCCCCACTCAACAGCAAGATGACAGTGAGGAAATGAACATATGGCATCTTGAAAGGCAACCAGAAAAATTAACCAATGGAAAACCTTGATACAAATTGACTTCACAAAAAACACCTGAAAAGAGGGTTAATCATGGAGGAGGCTGAGCTTCTTCTATGATACCATGTGACAAGATAGAGAAAGAATGTAGAAAAATGCCTATCCCACATTACATGGGTGTGTCTGTCCATAACCCCTCTAAAAAATAAGACATAAATTCAACTAAAATAAAATAAATAAATAATCACGTCATCCCAAGTGGAGGGCTATAATTTTCCTCATTGATTACTTGAAGATATCCCACCATCATCAGTGAAGCATCATTCCAAAAGTTGTCTTATCATTATGGAATTCTCTCAATATAGGACCACATCTAATCAAGATATGATAGATGGTCATAGATCTGCATTTGGTTAACCAAAGACACATAGGAGAATATAGTTATATAGATATGAGATACACAAGCAGACATCTATGGAACTAGTTTTTAAACAAGAATGAGATTTCCCATACCAAGCAACCTGTTGGTATCCAAGCTCTTCGAGACTTTGGAAACGCTTTTGACCAAATATGTTTTGCTGCAGAAAGTACTTTATTCTCCTGAGTGGCATGTTGCTTATCCATGCCAATAATCTCGATGCAACGAGCAATCAATGGATCTTCTACTGGTTTATAAAACTCCAGCATTTGTGAACTACCACGAAGAGAAACAAATAGACAACATCAGAGAGAGGATCTAGTAGGTTGTCATTTACTTTATTCATGACATGTGGAGTAAAATATAAGTAATGATTGCTAACTCCTGTATGTGTAAAATAAACAGAGGAAAACAGGGAAGCATTGCTTAGTACCTGACGTACTTCAACCAATTACTATAGAATCCTGGGCATAAAGCTTAGAAGAACTAAATAAACCAAAGAATCAAAAAAGAGTCATCATTTGGACGAGAACAATGATATAATATAATCCATATTACACAGCCACAGCTAAAAGATTGGTTTAGGATGCAGTCCCGAACTTGAGATTCCACAAAACAAACAATTTTCTTTGCTGGGAGGCATTGGTAGGAGAATAGAGACTGGAGAGTGGAGAGAGAGATGTTTTCCTTGCTGGGAGGCATTATATATAGAACAATGGAGCTACGTGTGCAACAATGTTTATAGTCAGATCAAGACTAGTCAGTTCAGCTTACGACAGGAAAATAACTTCAATGAAAATATGCATGATTGTCATATGACCAGGCAAGTTATACTAGTCTTTGAATTTGGCAGTGAAGTGGCCAGACTAGAGCATGATGAGCACTAATGTGGATAAGTCGAAAGCAGACTGTAACAAAAAGCAAACACGTTCATACCTTGACATATGAATAATGATAAAAGAAAGCTAGAAAAGAATAGTAGCACAACACCATGAAAGGCAAGACAATATAGAAAGCAACAAGAAACGTGACACTACAAACCTGTCTTGAATCTTCTCAAGCCTAACTTCATTCCATCGAGAGAGTTGATTTGGAGAATATATAAGATCATGGGGAAGATTGTCAAGAACCTAAAGGAAAAACCAAGTGAATTCCTTAAATATCAGTAAACAGATTAAAAAGTTAAAAAAAAATAGCATTGGCCAAATGTTGTTTGATATAGTTTTCAAGATGATTTGGCAGAAACATTTGATGGTTTTCCAGATTTCCATTACAGTAGCTCATCGTATTACAATTATACCATGGTGTAAAGCCAATTGCATCATTAGACAGTGTCTTACCGATGCATCAAGCCTCCATTGGATGATCTGTTGAGGGAATGAATTTGGAGGAGGTCCTAGTCAGTACCTAAAACCCTCCAGGGGTCTGTTGCTTGCTCAAAGTGGACCCAGCCCCATAAAGCACATGCCCAAAAGAAAGAAGAGAGGCCCAACTGTTTAAGCTGTTTCTGTTTTGTTCTGGTCAATCACGAGAAAGAAAGAAGGAAGTTGAGAAGAGAAAGGACTTTGAGTTGAGAAGAAAAAGAAGCAGCAGTCCGAGAGGGATTTCTGCAGTCCAAGAAGGGATAAAAGTAGAGAAGAAATGATATCTTAAAAAAAAAATAAAGAAAGAAAGGAAAGGAGAGAGAGGCTTGCCACTTGGAAGAGAGACGATGGGTGCATCAGCCTTACCCACCTCCCCTTCCGAGATGTCCACACAGGCACACACACACAGATATATATACATATACATATACCTATGCATATATATATATATATATACACACACACACACACACACACATATATATATATATTATATATATATATATAGAGAGAGAGAGAGAGAGAGAGATGAAGAAGATAAAGGAAAAAAGAAAAAGAAAAAGAGAGAGAGACAAACTGGACAAAAAAAATAATAGAGATGAACTGTAGGGGCACATTGACCCCCATAAGGAACAAGGAGAGAGGAAGATGGAAGAGAAGGGCCGAAGAGGGATGCAGACTTGTAGACCTTTCTAGCCTGAAGGAAGGGAAGAGAAAAAGGAAAGAAGAAAAAGTAGAAAGAAGGCAAGGCCCCATCCTTACCCACCCCCCCCCCCCCCCCCAAAATTGTCAAAAGCATCTTAGCCCCAGGGGATAGAAAAAATTTTCTAAGGAAAAATTTGAAGGCTAATACATAAGTTAAAGAGGGCCTTTTAATAAAATTCCCTAGGAAATACTCTAAAGGGAAAGTGGAGTTCAAACTATCATAGAGATCATACCAGCTGCCCATGGGCCTAGATTTGAAGTCCAATCAAAGGCCAAACCAACTATAGTCTCAAGGCAAATCAGCTCAACAAATCCTGCCCAAGTGCTACAGTAATGCGCGAACAATACCCATTCGTGCGAACGGTACCCAAAAAAACCCACCCTAAAAGTCAAAAGTGGGGGCTGCAAAAAATACCAAAAACCTACTCTAGAAGTCAAAAAAGGGGGCTGCACAAAAAGTAAAAAACCCAAAATACCCCCTCCAAACTCCCTTTTCCTGCTGCCCGGGCAGCAGCTCCCCAGCCATTCCCCCCCTTCATGGCGGCACTCTCCCGGGCTTCGGCCTGCAAAATAATTTTTTTATAAGGAAAAATTAATAATAAATGAGGTCCATATAAGCTTACATGGCCCAATAACAAGTTGCCATGCGGATCATCCTCGCCTTATCATCGTCGCTGCGTCATTGCCATCTCAACAACAAATGGACCAATCAGAGAGAACGAAAACTTGGACGAATGGAAGATCGCCACCTAAGCGAGGCCCCCCTTGAGGGCCATTCATGTAGCGCCCGCTTGGCATGTTTTCATTGGTTGTAAAACTCTATAAATATCCCCTATACCTCCTTGTAAGGATGGATGAGTTTTGGTTGGTGGAGTTGGTGTCTGAAAGAAAGAAAAGAAGAAAGGGGTTTGCTACTTGTTCTTCAAGGTAAAGAACCAAGTCGCCAAGTCTTGGGGACGTAGTCGTTGGCTATGCTGCCACCACTTGGTTCATGTCGCCACGTGACAACTATATAGTCCAAGCTTCCATAAGTTCTACGTAAGTTGAAGCCCTCGTCGGCCCATCGTCGCCTCGACACGCCGACGGCGAGCTATCTAGTGGAGCCAAAACCCTCGTCGGCCCATCGTTGCCTCGATGTAGTGATAGTGAGCTGTCGAGTTAACTTGAAGCCTTGTTAGCCCATCATCGCGGCAATGGTGAGCCATCGAGTTGAGTCGAAGCCTCTCAACCCAATGTCGTATATGAATGATGATTGGGGGAACCTTGCTAGTAATAATTTGACACAAATGTTGTGAATTTGTCACCAATGCCTCCAACCTTTGGCGGCATCAACAACATCTCCGCCTCCAAGCCTTAGCGGCGTCATCAAAATCCACGCCTCCAAGCTTTGGCGATGTCATCGTAAACACTTCAAACACTGCCTTCACCCTTTCGTGGCACCATCGTCAAACTACGTCGCCAAGTGCTTACGGCGCAATGCCATTTTCAAACCACACCGTCAAGTGCTGGCGGTGCCATTTTCAAACCACGCCGCCAAGTGCAGGTGGCACCATCTTCAAACCACGGCGCCAAGTGTCAGCGGTGTCATTTTCAAACTAAATCACTAAGTGCAGCCGATGTCATTTTCAAGCACCATCGCCAAATGCGTATCGCCATGAATAGTGCTACGCCACATGAATAGTGACGTTGCCATGAATAGTGACACGCCGTATGAATAGTGCCATCACCATAAATAGTACTGCACCTCCATGAATAGTGTTGTGCCGCCATGAATAATGCGTTGCCATTATGAATAGTACGCCGCTACTTTAAATAGTACGCCGCTACTTTAAATAGTGTGCCGCTACAATGAATAGTGCACCACCACCTTGAATAGCGCACTGTCACCATAAATAGTATACTACTGCCATGAATAATATCACATCGTCATATCGCTTTACACCGCTGTCCATCTATAATTGTAAGACCTATCCGACACAGTCATCGTTAGGGTATGAAAATGCACCTTAGCACAAGGAATTCCGGATCGGATCGAGTCCCCGAATCGGGACCCGCCGATCCCGATCCGACTCGGATCAGATCGGCCGAGTCGGCCGATCCAGATGAAGTCTGGCCAGTCCGACTCGGCCAGATTACAAAATAATAAAAAATTAAAAAAAAATTCAGAAAAAATCAGAAAAAAATAAAAAAAAAATCAGAAAAAATTACATACATATTATTCAATTGATGTACAATAAGAATGAATGCAATTCATGTACATCCATAAAAAACCCTAAACCCTAAAACCCTAAAACCCTAAACCCTAAACCCTAAACCCTAAACCCTAAAACCCTAAACCCTAAACCCTAAACCCTAACCCTAAACCCTTAACCCTTAACCCTTAACCCTTAACCTTTAAACCCTTAAACCCTAAAACCCTAAACCCTAAACCCTTAACCCTAAAACCTAAAACCTAAACCCTAAACCCTAAACCCCTAAAACCCTAAACCCTAAACCCCAAACCCCTAAACCCTTAAACCTTAAGGGGGGGATCGGGACCGGCCCGAACCGGACCAGATCTGGTCCAGACCGGCCGATCTGGCCGGTCCGGCCCCGATTTGGTCCGGTTCGGGCCGATTTCGGCCGTTTTTTTTTTTTTTCAAGTCGGTGGGAGGGAACAGTGAAATCCCCCCCGAATCGGATCGGAACCAACCGATTCCGATCCGAATCGGCCGATTCGGATCGGAATCGGCCGATTCCGCAATCCATGCCTTAGCATGCACACTAAAGACACAAATCAAAATGTGATGCGTTATGCGCAGCTACGTGTTAATGTCCGACACTGTCCATTTGTAGGACTCGTCCTAAACATTTGTTGCCAGGGGTGAACAGTGCACCCGAAAGCACGCCATGCATGGTTGCTCCGATCAAAGCCAATCTATTGATTCCTTCAAATACAATGTTGTCTCACTATGATGCCCATATATGGGACCTATCTGGGACAGTTGTCGCCAGGGGGTGAATAGGCACAATCCCTAACGAAGGCTCGGTGGAGCCAATGGCATATGAATAGTATACCTCGATAAGTGTGACGTACATCCTTTTATTAAACAAATAAATCATATCATATCCAAATATGGTCGAATGCTCTAAAACAGATCTAAATAGGGCCAAGGCCTACATTGGGCATATGAATAGTGTCAATAAATAGTGCCAATAAATAGTGTCGGTGTATAATGCCAATGAATAGTACATGTGAATAGTACTTGTGAATAATATCCTCTTATAATGCAGGGGATTGGCAGGGCCCACAAAGTACGTCGCACTATGTTTTCTGAATGATGTCTCTGCAATATGATATTAGAGCCAATGTGGATCCTTTTAGTACAATGGGCGAGGAACAAGAGTGAGTGAGACAATTGTGCCACATAACAGTAACAAGGCGTGAAAATCAAAGAAATCAAAGGATCTTCATATCGCAGCAGGATGTAATTAATGTCAGTCTATAGACCGGCGGAAATAGTCCGAATTCAAAAGAATCTTGATAACCTTTTCCATGGGCGAGTTAACATATAATGATCAAACATTCAAATGATGGGAAATCATGATTTCTCAATCAACTAAAATCTGAAACAAATTGGTCGGATAAAAAACGACTGTCAACAGCCCCCTTCCCATTTTTCTATTCGAATGGGACATCCCGATGTCCCAGATAATTCCAGTGTCCTATCCTAGAATTTTTCTTATAAATATTCCAACAAATACAAAACACATATATAACAAATAATATCAAAATAAATATATAAACATGGAAATGACAAAAATCAATGCAATGACGACAATTAGGATGGGTTTACGGGTTTATAAAAGAGTATATTTATAAAATAAACCCCCCAAAATAAGTTTTCAAAGAGCTTGAAAAATCTCAAGCAATAATATAAAATTCTAGCTGGGACAGGGCGAGATGGACTAGGGTAGGCTAAGATAGTCACTAAGACAAATATGAAAGTGTCATGTCCTATTTTCATTGTGACGGGATGTCCTGGACAATTCTAACGGGGATGGGACAGGGTTGACTACTATAGCTCCTAATGCAAAAAGTGAAGAAAAGGAGTCTCACCTAACACTACTAGTGAGGAAGAACCGAAAGGGTGGTGGGGCCATAAACCCATTCCTTTGAGAAAGAAGAATTAATAGGAGGCTAGCTGGCTTCCTATATTAATGCACTCCCCCTAAGCAATACAATATCTACAAAGACACTATGAAGAGACATGGGGAGATGCGAAAGGGTTGCAAGACTACAAGAACACTTCAATGATTCATTTTCCTGAATTTGCCCATTATAGTTTAAGAAAATTGACGATGTTATTTTGGATCAATTGGGAACTCACTTGTTGTCATTTAGTGTGTAAGGACATCTAGTAATAGATCCTTAATGGATCCTAAAGTCCATCAACAAGCTTGCCACTTAATGGGTCCCACATGGATCTTTTCAAGTCAATGACTGTTTATGGACTTAATTCATGTCCATTAAGTAATTAATGTCCATTAAGGCCAAAGCCCTTAGTGGACTTTTAGCCAATCCCATGGCTCCTATGGCCACTAGTGGACTTAATTGAATTACACCAAAGCCCTAGAAGTTTAACGATGATCCATGCCCCTTCTATGGGCCTTTTAATACCCACATTGCCTGTAAGGTTGTAAGCTTCTACAATAACCATGTAAAAAGATCAAAATAGCCCTTAAACCTTAGAAAGCACCCAAGTGACCAGAAAACGCCAAAAGACCTAAAAACCATAAAAATGCCACCGAAATACTCCTAAAACTTAAGAGTTGTTGTTGACCCGAAAAAATTTTCATGCACAATGACGTTGTTCAAAGCATGCATATGCACATGATTGTGCGATACAAAAAATATATATATACATGGCATATACTCACAATAATGTGAGTTTATGTTATGGAAAATATGCATGACATGGCATGTGTGCATATTAACATGAGCCTATGTTATGTAGAAATGATGAAGAAATAAACAAACATGCACCATGTTAAATGAAGACCTTTCCTATATGCACGCAAATACATAGGCCTATATGCACGCATTAGGAAGGCAATGGAGCAAAGGATATACCTAGGCCAAGATGCGTTAATCGGGGCTCCTGCAAGAAGCCTAAAACAGCCCGAAATTGCTCCTATACGCTGTCCAAAAACAGCCCTTAAAGCTCCTTGATGGCTTCAATGAATGGGGCAATAGGGAGCCCCAAAATGCAGCAACAAAAATACTCCCAATACTGCGAAATGGAGGCTCAAAACAGTCCCGAAATGGGCTTAAAACGGTCCCAAAATAGGCCCAAAACAGCCCCAATGGAGGCCTAATAGCAAGATGTATAGGCCCAATAAGTGGCCCAATAAGGGACCCGATATGAAGGCCCAATAAAAAGTCCAAATGGGCCCAAAAATCAGTCCCACATGGCTCACAAAATCTGCAACTCAAAGAGGAAATAATTCTCCAAATGGGCAAAGAAAAAATCCCCAAGTTTCCCAAAATAGAAAGAGGACAAGTGGTCCCCTCTCTCTCTCACCTTTATTTAAACAAAGGAGGAGGGAGGAGAGAGAGGGGAGGAACCGGTGGGGGGGACCCCCACCGGTTGGTGGACTCCCACCGGTTCTAAGGGAGGAACCGGTGGGGGGGTTCCCTCCCTCTCCCTCTTACAAAATTCAAAATAAAATAAGGGGGGGGGGGGGGGGGGGGAGAGTTAATGAATTCTTAAACCCCCACCTAGTTAAGAATCCCACTAAACCCTCATTAAATTCTCCACCAAAGGAGATCTTAACCCCTTTCACACTTGGTCAAAAGTAGGGCAATTAATGGGCTAAGCCCCATTAAAATAATCAAACAAAAAAGGGGGAAAGAGAGGGGAACCCCCACCGGTTTGCTCTCAAAACTGGTGGGGACGGGAACCGGTGGGGGGTCCAAACCGGTGGCCACCCCACCGGTTGGAACCGGTGGGGGTGCCCACCGGACCCCCCCCCCCCCCCCCCCCCACTCTCTCTCTTCTCTCACCCTTATTAAATAAAAAAAAAGGAAAAGAAGAGGGGAGAGAAGCAAACCGGTGGGTACCCCCTACTTCGGGCTTCCCCGGTGGCACCTCCCACCGGGCCCAAATTGAAGCCTATAAATAGGCCCCAAGGCCCTCAATTGCAAGGACACACACACCCCACTCTATACACTCCAAAGTGGGAAAATTCTAAGGGAAGATTCTGCTGCGTTGAAGACCAAACCCGATGTCTTTGCCCGGGTTTGCTGTGATCTTGAGGATTTTTCTCGTCTCGGAGGGTTCTCCCCTTAAGGTTCTTCCTAAGGGGAAGCCCTGCCGATTTGTTTGTTGTAAAAGCCTTCTTTATAAGGCAGAACTCTGCCGAAATAATGAAAGGACTCTTTTATGTCCAACTGTATGCATGTGTGCGTGTCATAAAATTAAATAATTAATATCATGTATTATTTCTTTTAATACAAGTATTTAATTTCCTAATTACTCTAAAATTTGATTAAAAAATTTATGAATCCTCATAATCTAATCTTGGTCTCATTCCTAAACATGGGAGGGATAATTAAAATCTAAACATGAATATAAGCTAATTAATTAATAAATAAATCTTAATTAATTACTAAAAATACAATAATTAATAAAAATCTATAAATAAAGTCAGAAATTGCAGTGATAATTAATAAAAATCAATAAAAAAGTAGAAAATTAATAATTAAAATATTTGACGATTAAAGATATTTACCCACCTAAGAAATTGATAAAATAAATATAAGAATTGGTCAAAAAATCAGGAAAAACAAAAAGAAAATAAATATGAAACATACAAATTTTGAAATGACCAAAATAACCTCAGAACTTGACTAAATTACCAAAATGCCCCTCCTATATGATAAAAATCTGTAAAAATCATAAGAAAAATTCTAAAAATAAAAGGATGACCCCTATATCCAAAATACCCTTCGAGACCTAATAAGAAGGGTAAAAAAATCACTAAGATACTCCCAATATGATGAAAACCCTAATATGGACCCTATGTCTAAATAAACCCGATTCGATGAAAATTATCAAAATACCCCTGTAGCATAAATTTGTTCAAAACGATTTCAAAATATACCCTAATGGTTTTCAAACCCTAAACAGGATATCGAGGACCTAAAAAAGGCTTCAACCTTAATGGTTTTAGATACCCTGAAATTAATGAACCCTGAAATACTTAAAAGCATTGGAACAAATACTAATAATCTAAAAAGACTTGGGTGAGACCAAAGATTTAAAAGCTATCTTTCACTTGCATGCATGTTGAGTGGTAGTATAGATGGTTTCAAGGGTATCATATTGACGGTTAATCAAGTGTTGTCGAGTAGTTACTTGACGTAATTAACACTGACCGAAGTCAGTGGAGAGAGATCATATACTCGGATCTTCGCCGGATCCAAAGTCCCGGACTCCCTGAGGTCTAATCCTAAGCTCTCACAGTCCAATAAATAAAACCGACCTATATTTCTCAAGATAAAAATAAAGAGATCCAAAAAGGATAGGATTTTTAAATAATAAAATAAAATAATCCGATAGGAGAGACAGCTAGGTTAGGTTCCAAACAGATGGCACGCCCGGTAGGATCTCTCTTCCCCTTCCTCTCTCCGTCCAGTGATGCCCTCACCATGTTTATAGCCCTAACTTCGTCATATTTTATGCAGGTGAAGTTCCAAAAAAACAATGGCTGCAAAAGTGACTTACGGCCCACTTGTACTAGCAACCCACGCCCAGTGTGGGTACCTCACTACCTCAACTTGTTTTGGGGATTTTCCCACGGTCGTGGGGTCACTATATTTCCTGGGAGTAATCCCAACACCGGTGCCCGCTCCGACAAAGAAGAAGAGGCGCGCCTCCCGTGCCAAGAAAAGCAACAAAGGTGGTCGACGACAACTAGTCTATACCACCAATACTATCAGTACATCTCCCGCTTCTTCATCCGGCAGGAGGCAGAAGCGGAAGAGTACTATTTCGAGTCCGTCCCAGATCGGGAAGACAATACTGGTAGGGGATATGTGCATCCGCCTAGATGGCGGAGAACCAATTATTCCCAAAATCCGGCATATCTCGACGATTCTAGTTCACAATCGGTTCGGGATCCTGCCTAAGGTTTGTTAGGATGTGGCAACCTTCAAGAAAAAGAAAAGGACACCAAAGACTGCTATTCGCCAGGAGATGTTCGTTGCATCCTAATATGTTGTACATAGGGCAAGGGGCAATGCTACATCTCGGACGCAGCACAATCCCATCTCCCAAATTGGGGGCAATTACAAGGAGGAGCGCAGTCTCCGCCTTAAGAAGATATGGGTGACCAAAAAGGAAGCCCGCAAGATACGCAAGGCTAGGACCACCCTAGCAGAGCAACAACCTCCCCAGCCTGTAGAGTCGGCGCGGGAAATGATCCATCCAACAACTTGGCCTCGTTCTAAGTAGAGCCAAAGAAAGAAAAATGTCTATAAGGCGCAAGAACCTGCTCAAAAACGGGTTTTCGTCTTTGAAAGACTCGACGCTCTGGTACGACCAGTGCAGAAAAAGAAAAGAACCGCACGGATGACAGATAATGGCATCCGGATATACACTTGTTATACTTCTAGCACGACAAATTGGCAACCTTCCCAGTTTGAGGAGCCGAACAATGTCGCCAGTATGGCACAAAGAGGTGGACCAATTACCCGCCAGATGGAGCAAGCTATGCGCCTTTTGGGCCAAATAGGCCAAGGGACAGAGCCGTCTCAAGTCAATCTCGGAGATACTATTAGAGGAGCCGAGGAAGGTGCAACCAATGCCCAAGAGCCTGAAGCTGCACAACTGCCGCAAAAACAAGCACAACCACAGACTATCGAGGAGATTAGGCAGGAAAATCAACAATTAAAGGTCTTACTATATGGCCTGATAAAAAAAATGGAAGAGCAACAAAGGGTAGCTCCCGCCCTTCCATTGAATCTGCCTCCGCCCGGGGCTATCCCTGCGCCAATAAGACCTCCGGCTGTTGAGTTCAATTTCAGCCCTGAAGAGATTCAAGAAGATAGGGCTGAAGAGCCTAATTATAATGCTCAGCAATCACGTGCGTTAGCAGATGATGCAACAGCATCACAGAAGCATTTGATTGAACAAATTGTTGAGGCCAAGATGGCGAACAGGATGAAGGAATAAGCACATTTAACTTATATAAGGTGCCATTCCCGGTCTGCCATATGTTCAAAAAACTGCCGACAGACCACAATAAACACCCCAAAGTTACAAGATATGATGGGGAAGGTTCAGCCCAAGAGCACATTGCTCATTATATGAGCGACTTGGGGGAGCTGGCAACAGAAGAGGCATACCTCTTAAGGCTCTTCTCAACTTCCCTCACTGGCACGACATTCCAATGGTATGCCAAGCTAAAACGCAACTCTATAGGCAGTTGGGAAGAAATGCAGAAAAATTCCTTGATCGTTTCAAGGTATCAAAGCGAAAGGTCACTATTACTGAATTAGTGACACTTAAGCAAGGGAAGAATGAATCCGCCGTAGACTATATTAAGAAATGGCAGAATCTAAGTATGAGATGCGATAATCCTCCGATCCATGAGGATGCAGTGAGATTATGCAAAAGGAGTTTGAAACCCGAAATAAATGAGAAACTGATCGGAGCTAACGTTAGAAACTTCGATCAGCTCAATAATATTGTGACGGAGATTGAGATGTTCTTCGCCGACTATCCTGCTACACTTCCCAATAAAGGAAAAGCTCCAAGGGAGCGAGGTGCTCCGGTTAAAGAAGCGAATGCGGTTGACTTTTCTCCAATTCTGGAAAAGAACGAAGGTCGGGGAGGCCCCAACGCTCCAGTAGCTAACAAAAAAGGAGAAGGGAAGGCGCCAACCTCCTCTCTTGCTAAAAGGATGAGAAAGCCGTATTCTTTTACTCGGAAGCATACAAAGAAATTGTTTGAAACATGTATGCGGGCAAAACTTCTATCGCTCCCTGAGCCCAAAAAGCCAGCTGAGGCAGGCAAAGTTAATGAGCCAAATTATTGTCCATATCACCGCATGTTAGGGCACGTAATAGAAGATTGCTATGTTTGTAAGGATGAAATAGAAAAACTTATCCATGAGGGTGCCGTGGAGATGGTCAAATATTTGATAAGCCCTCCTCAACCTCACCAAAAGAATAAGCAAACATTTGCTGTCAATGAAATCTATATGAGTGAGAGCTCATCTGGGTATCATCCCAAAGAAGCAGCAGTAAAGGCCTCTCCGAAGCGTAAGGCAACACCAATATACACTCCAGCGACGACTCCTCCTAGGAGTCTAGTTATGGCGGCGCTGGAAGAAATCCAGACAAGCCTGAGACGGCTCTCATACCAACCGGAAGAGCTCACCCAGATGATGGAGTGGCTCTCCAGGCAGTTTGCAGAAATTTTGTCGTTCAACAAAGTCAATAGATTTTTCTCTTCCAAAGGGTAAGGGTCGGATTCCGATCATCCTTCAAGGAGAAGAGGCAAACAAACTGCATTTCCAAGAGAGGCCATAGAAACTTACTGTCAAGAAGAAACAACCTCTCACAGAAGAGGCCATAAAGACGTAAAAGTAACTGAAAGAGGGCGCCAAACAAGGCGAATAGCTGATAAAGAAGCTAGCATACGCTTCAAAAGCTCATTGACTTTGAGGAAAAGGCGTGCAAAGCCTTATTCTTTCCCCAGGACAAAGTCCGTGAACTCTTCCGACTTTGTATGAAAAAGAAAGTCATCACTCTCCCAAAGCCAAGAAGGGAAGAACAGATGTATATGACAGAGGACTTTGACTTTTGTCATTACCACCGTGCTCTTGGTCATCGAACGGAGCACTGCTTCATCCTTAAAGATAAAATAGAAAAATTGATGCAAGAAGGACAAATAAATATGGGAAAGTATTGGTTGATCCTCTGAAGCCCCATGTGACCAATTATTCTGTAAATATAGTCCATAAATTTTCCTTCAATCTGGATGACGCCATAGAAATTACAGAAGGGGATTTATATGATTTCCCGCCAGAAGAACCCCCATATCAATATGGGGGAATAGTACTTGATAGGCCAACCACTCCTCGTACCAAAGCCACTATTGATACTGTGGCAGCAGTAGGCCAAGAGATGCAAATGTTGGGCATGAAATGGCGATGAGAAAATCCGGAGGTTAGTTCCTCCAAAAAGCCAGAAAAAAATATATTCAGTAAATATCAAATGTTGCCAGATTCAGTGGTCGAGCAAGCTGTTAAAGCCACTCTTGACCGCAATCAGCCAGAGAGTCCATGGACCAAGGTAGAAAAGAGGAAATCTAAGCTTGCCAAATCCTCGTAAACAAAGGCGACAAAAGGAAAAGCTGTGGTCCATTTCGACCCATTTCCGGAAATGCCAGCACAGCCCAGCTTCATTCGAGAGGCAGCAAGGAAAAAGAAACAAGAAAAGAATAGAAAAGGAAGTGAGAAGAGAAGGTTGGAGAGGCAGAAAATGCTCGCTTATGCCATAAATATGTCCAAGGACAAGATCTCGCTACTTCAAAGACTCTAAAAGGTCATCGATGAATTGGAGGAATATCAGTCAAATCAGCCGACAAAGGATGTCTCCTTGAGTCGATATATCCCGTAGGAAGAACTCAGTCGGCGAGTCCGCCTAAGAGCATGGTTGTTGGAGCTCCGCGGATGCATACGGAAAGCCGGTGAGGATGGCCTTTCGATCCCGGACGATGCGAGTATATTCTGGGATGATGGTCTAACAATGGAAAAGGTAGAACAACAATATCGAGCCTGTCATGTATTGTCGACTCAAGTTCAAGACGTTTCGGACGGCGAAGTGAGGCACACTTCACCAGAAACCGGAACCCCTTTGGCTACTTACCAAAGGAGAGGAAACCGGAAGAATCAAGATAAAGGCCGAGGCCGGGGCCGAGACCGCAATAATGGTCGAGGCAAAAGCAAAAGCCAGGCAAATCAAAATAGAATTATCTACTTCAGGGAAGAAACCCGAGGACCAATTCCGGAGCCAGAAATCAAGGGTAATATTCACTTCTGTCCTTCTTCCGATGAGGAGGAGCATTTCCAGCAAACAAAAAATACTCAACCCATCAAGGAACAAGAGAAGATAAACCCTCAACTCAACCTAATCCTGCAGAAGGAGTTGAGGCCTTGGCAGAATTATTTGCTGAAGAAGTGCAAGTTAATCCCTCGGAGGGACAAATGCAGACAGGAGAATCTCCAACTACTATAGAGCGATCAAAAGCCTTAAAGGAGACCCTTCATAGCATGGCAGAAATAATGCCTCCTATTGAGCAAGCCCGAGCCAGGGCGGATCGAAAAGTACTGCAAAATATGAAAAGAATGCCAGCATCCCTCAGTATATAGGAAGCAACAGCCTTGAGTAAGGAATTGAGGGAGGCCTTGATTGCTGCTCTCCAAGATCCTGAAACATATGAGGTCCATATGGCAAAAATAAGAGCTCAGACGTATGAGGCATATGAGGCCACGGTGACTTTTACCGATGATGATATGCTGCTATCTTCTCCATGCCATAATAAACCATTGTATATGCGGGGCAAGATCAACGGCCGAGAGGTCGACCGAACACTGGTAGACTCAGGATCTGCAGTAAATATATTGCCCCTCAAAACATTTCAAGCGTTATACCTCACACCGTATATGAAGAAGGTACAAGGCATAACGATATCAGGATTCAACCAAGAGGCAGAAGAAGCCCTTAGGCGGGTCGATATGGAGTTATCCTTGGACGACTGGTGACCCAAATGTCATTTCTTATAGTCGATTCCAATACCTCCTTCGAAGCGTTGCTAGGGAGGCCTTGGTTACACAGAAATTAGGTGGTGCCTTCAACTCTCCACCAATGCCTTAAATATACAAAAAATGACGAGCAACAACGAATATTTGCTGATTTGGAGCCGTTTAAAGCATATGACTGCCACCTAGCAGATGCCCAGCTATACTTTGATAAGGCCTCAGACCCTCCAACTAGCGAAAGCCGCCGTAAGGGGAAGAAGAAGATAATTGATAAGCCTTCTGATGAGGAGGGCGGAATCACAATTAATGAGGCCAAAGCTGCTAAAATCCGACAAGGAATGAAGCCAAGCCAATCCCATCGGAAGTCGGCTAAATTTGATAGGCCCGCCATCAATTTAGAGGCTAATACTACCAGCAGGGAAATAGAGGCTAGCATATGCCTACCTCCTAACCTTATGAAGCTTATATTCCCAAGGGAAATCCATACAGTGGAAAAATGAAAGACCCTGACGCCCAAGACCGACGTCATTCAAACTTCCTAAACTGGTTCATGTGAAAGCTGGCCTTGGAAATTGGCCTAAAGCGCGTCGTTCACGGAGGACGCCATTACAATGGTGTCGCTGTCCCTGGACGTCATTCAGTTCCAGAGACAGAGTCTGTTATCTGGGTCAAATCGCGACATGGGTGGAAGCCGCCTTTCTAAAAGGCGTCGCTGTCCACCGACGCCATTCAACCTTCACAGACAGGTTCTCCCTATGCCTTCTCCCAATCCACGGGGTGGAATTTTACTCCCCCAAATCGTGTAAAAAAATACAAACAGAGTGGAGAAGGAGGAGAAGAACCTAAATATCCATTAAAACACCCAAATTCTCATTATATACATTTAATGTATTTTTCCTCAAGAAAACCCCTAAACATGCTCCGAGCGGGAAAAACATGATTTTTAAATGAAATACAGCGGGGATCGTCACCCTACCGGTTACTCGAACTCCTCTTAGTTCCAAGCCGCCAACCCGCCTCGCCATACGCCGCCACCGATACCGCCGTGGACACCGTTAATCCACCGGGACGTCGGCCGCCGTCTGAAGAGAAGTGCGCCACGGAGGAAGTGGTGGTGGTAGTGGAGGAAGTTGGTAGGTTAATGGAGTGGAGGGAGAAGAGGAAAAAGAAGAGGAAAGCAAGGAGAAGGGGAGGTGGTTTGCCGGAGCTCGGAGGAAAAAGAGAAGAGAGAGAGGAAAGAAGAGAATGAGGGAAAAGAAGGAAGGTTCGCGCGGTCAAACAGAATCTGGGTAAAACGCGTCGTGTAAGTCCGACGTCGTTCACATGACAAGACCGGATCGTACACTGGCAAACCAGAGTCGTACTCTAAATGGCGTCGTCCATCCAAGACGCCATTCAGACAATATGACCGGGGCCGTACTCTCGCGGCCCAAGGCCGACCTACGTGACGCCCACGTGGTACAGCCTAAAACACGTCCACATTGCTGGACACCGTTTGAAAACCTAAGTCTCAGCCTTATCAGGGCCTGAACTAAGGGATCCGACACCGAAACTGACCCGATAACCAGATCCGAAACCTCAATCCTTACATTCTCACCCCCTTAAAAGAATTTCGTCCCCGAAATTATCTGCTACCAATTAACGATATTGAAAAAAAAAAAAAAATGGTACAAGCTCACAAGATAACTTACGAGAAAAGGTAAGGAAACTGCTCTCGCATCTCATCTTCGCGCTCGTAAGTCGCCTCGCCACTGGAGCGATACTGCCAAATCACCTTAACCAGAAGAACAACCTTGTTCTGAAGGACCTGTTCCCTGCGATCCTCAATACGCACTGAAAATTCTGGAAAGGACAAGTCCTCAGCGACTTCCAACTCTGAAAAGTCCAAAATATGAGATAGATCCTGAATATATCTCCTCAGCAAAAAAACATGGAACACATCGTACACCCCTATAAGACTGGGCGGCAAAGCTAGCTGATACGTTGTTTCCCCAATTCGAACAAGAATGGGAAAAGACCCAACATATCGTGGACTCAGCTTACCTCGCTTCTCGAATCTCATCACACCCTTAGAGGGTGAGACTCGGAGAAACACGTGGTCCCCAACCTCAAACTCAAGCGGTCTCCTACGGATGTCTGCATAACTTTTCTGTCTGCTCTGAGCTGTAATCAACCTCTGCTGCACCACTCTGGCAACCTCAGCACACTGCTGTACCAACTCTGGTCCTGTTATCTGTCTCTCGCCAATCTCAGACCAATTCACAGGAGATCGACACGGCCGCCCGTACAATGTCTCATAAGGCGCCATGCCGATACTAAAATGATAACTATTCTTATAAGCAAACTCCATTGTAGACAAGTGCTGCTCCCAAGAACCTCCCCAGTCCAGGCAACATGCCCTGAGCATATCCTCTAGTGTCTGAATGGTCCTCTCTGACTGCCCATCAGTCTCGGGATGATAAGCCGAACTGAAGGCTAACTGCGTGCCCAAGGCCTTCTGAAAACTCTTCCAGAATCTAAAAGTAAATCTCGATTCCCGATCTGACACGATGGATAAAGACACCCCGTACAAAGAGATGATCCGGTCCACAAACAACTTAGCCAACTTACCGACTGACCAGTCTTTCCTAATAGTCAGAAAGTGTGCCGACTTGGTCAATCGATCAACAATGACCCAGATTGCATCCTTTCTGCCAGGGGACACAGATAATCCCATCACAAAGTCCATAGTCACGTGTTCCCATTTCCATTCTGGGATCGGCACTGGCTGCAACAATCCTCCTAGTCTCTGGTGTTCTGCCTTAACCTGCTGACAGGTCAGGCACCTTGCTGCATAATCAATCACATCCTTCTTCATACCAGGCCACCAAAAGTGCCTCCTCAAACAATGATACATCTTAGTCGTTCCGGGATGCACTGCATATCTAGAATGGTGCGCCTCATCCAGGACACACCTGCGCACGTCCTCCTCGGCTAGAACATATAGTCTGCCTCTAAATCTGACTGTATCATCATCCCACAACTCCACCTCTAGTGTCTGGAGAACATGCAGTAACTTTGCATCTGCCCTCTGAGCCTCGATTATGACATGGTACACTGTTGGCCTCACAGTTAAGCTGGCCAACATAGCTCTGTCAGCCTCTCGCGGAATCCTAAAGGAAGATTCCACCACCTGCTCAAATAATCTCCATTCTTGAACCATGAGATATGACACGACCGTTTTCGACTCAAGGCGTCTGCCACCACATTTGCCTTGCCTGGATGATAAGAAAGGTCGAGATCATAATCCTTGATAAATTCCATCCACCTGCGCTGCCTCAAGTTCAGATCCTTCTGCGTTAATACATACTTCAGGCCCTTGTGATCGGTAAAAACCTGAAATTTCTCTCTATGCAAATAGTGCCGCTAGATCTTCAGTGCAAAAACCATAGCTGCCAATTCTAAGTCATGAGTAGGATAGTTCTCCTCATGCTTCTCCAGCAGCCTAGAAGCATAGGCCATAACCTTACCATGCTGCATCAGAACCGCACCCAAACCTCGACGTGATGCATCAGAATAAACCACAAATCCACCGGAACCTAATGGAAGCATCAGCACTAGAGCCGAAGTGAGGCAAGTCTTCAACTAAATGAAACTCCACTCACACTCCTCGGTCCACACGAAACGAACTCCCTTACGAGTCAACCTCGACAAGGGAGTCGCTATCGAAGAAAAACTCTGGACAAACCGTCTGTAATATCCTGCTAACCCCAAGAAGTTCCTGATCTCAGTTACTGTTGTTGGTCTGCTCCAATCCATTACTGTCTCAATCTTGGCTGGATCCACTGCAATGCCATCACCAGAAATGACATGTCCCAGGAAGTGCACCTTATCTAGCCATAATTCACACTTGCTAAACTTAGTATAGAGTTGGTGCTCTCTCAGAATCTGCAATACCACTTGAAGATGTGTGGTATGCTCTTCCTCAGAAGAAGAGTATACTAAAATATCATCTACGAATACCACCACAAATTGATCCAGGTAGGCCCTGAAGACCCGGTTCATCAAGTCCATAAAAGCCGCTAAAGCATTGGTCAAGCCAAAAGGCATAACCAAAAACTTATAATGTCCATACCGAGTCCTAAAAGCCGTCTTACTAACATCAATCTCACGGATCCTCATCTAATAATATCCTGATCTCAAGTCAATCTTTGAAAACACCTTCGCATACTGCAATTGATCCATCAGATCATCAATCCTCGGAAGTGGGTACTTGTTCTTTATCGTCATCTGGTTCAGCTGTCTATAATCGATACACAACCTCAGTGAACCATCCTTCTTCCTGACAAAGAGAACTGGAGCACCCCACGGAGAAGTACTAGGACGAATGAAACCCTTATCCAGCAATTCCTGTAACTGCGCCTTCAACTCAGCGAGTTCGGCTGGCGCCATGCGATACGGGGCCTTAGACAGAGGCGACGTATCCGGTGCAAGCTCAATAGTGAACTCAACTTCTCGCTAAGGAGGGAGGCCAGGAAATTCCTCAGGAAACACATCAACAAAGTCACAAACTATTAGCACCTCCCAAGGACTGGAACCACTACTAATATCAGCTAAAACAACAGAGGCAAAAAAAGCCTCACAACCACCAACAAGCAACTTCTAGGCCTTAAAGGCAGAAATAAGAATACTACGAGAAGAGAGCCTAATACCTTAGAAATAGAAAGTTGGGATGTCCGGAATAGAGAAACGCACCATCTTCCTGTGGCAGTCCACCTCGGCAAAATAAGCCTCCAACCAGTCCATGCCCAAGATGACATCAAAGCCGTGAATAGCAAGCACAACTAACTGCGCAGGTAACTCATGGCCCTCAATGGTCAAGGGAACCTCACTCAAACAGTTATAAGACAACATGAAATCCCCAGAAAGAACCTCTACCATCAGTCCATCAGACATCTTAACAACGGGTGCAGAAAGAATATCTACGAACTGCTCAGAAATAAAAGAATGTGAAGCACCCGAATTAATTAACACACGCGCAGAGTTCCCAAGGATGGAAAGTGTACCTTCCACCAAGTTGGACGCACGAGCCTCCTTCCTGGTGATAACAAGAGCTCTCCCCTGGTTCCTCGGCTTCTTCTGATCACCAGGACCCTGCCCCTGACCATGCCTCTGCGGGCAATACCTCCCAAATGGCCCTGCTGGCCACAAGTGTAACACCTCCCAGAAAAATTAGGACACTGAGTCCCACTGTGAGTACCACCGCAATGTCGGCAAGCTGCCGGAAGCCTCTGAGCTCCCTCCTGCTGAGCACTGGACACCGACTGACTCTGCTGGCTCTGCCTGGGTCTACTACTACCGCTGCTGCCACTGCTGCTGCCACCTCCTCGAAAGAACCTCTTGAATCTAGAGCCGAGTGAAGACGATCCTGATCCGGACGAAGGAGCTGCTGCTGCTGTCTTTCCTCTGCTATGAGCTGGCCCCTGAGCAGTCAGTCCCCTCTCTCGAGCTAACCGTTCATGCTGTGCCTCTACTGCCGCGGCACACCTAACCGCCGATGCCAAATCTGTACAATAGTGGGAGGTCCATCCACAAACCTCTTAGTCCGACGCGCCTCGTCTCCTGAGATAAAAGACACAAACCTCCCAAGTGAAACAAACTTCATCTGGTAGTTAAGCACTGTCATGGTTCCTTGGGTCAATTCCATAAATTCCTTCTCCTTGTCCCTCTAGACATGCCTAGGGAAGTACTGAGCATTGAATTCCTTCACAAATGTCTCCCATAGAATCTCCATGAGACTCCTATCCGCATATGACAAACTCTTTAAAGTAGTCCACCAGTCGTAGGCATCATCCTTCAACATGAAGGTAGCCAACGAAGTCCTCTCCACCGCCGCACAATCCATAGTATCAAAAGTCTTCTCCATCTCCGTCAACCAATGAACAGCCTCATCAGGGTCGGGACAACCGATAAAATGAGGCGGCTTCAACTTCAAGAATCTCTCCAGTGTAGCTGAAAAACCCTCCCCGAGCACTAGAACTCTCACTAGGGTCTCGGGTCTGGTATCTAGCCATCGTGTCCATTATAGCCTCCATGAAATACTCCATACTCGGCCTACCGGCCTCAGATCCACTAGGGACATCTCCCCGCTCTCTAATAACTGACATCCTCTTCCTAGAAGTCATCTAATCGCCTACAATCACCAAAATCGAAAAATTCTAATTATAATCCTATAACCTACACTATCACCGTGCCTATACGGGATAATGTAATTATTTGCCAGAATTACGATATTTAACCTAGTTATTTATTTATTTGCCAGACCGAATGCTCTGATACCACCACCCTATAATCGGGGATCCGATTACTAAATGGGTACCGAATCATTAATTTGGAGCCAAACCAAGACCTAGATAAGTCTGGGAAATAAATAATAAACTAAGCTAAACATTCACATCGCATTGAATTGAAAAGGAAGTGCAAGAATTAAAAATTATTACAATGCGACTTGACACAGCAAATAATTACATACTCCAACAGAAAAGGAAATAATTAAGCGTACATGCCAGAAAATAAAATAACTATATCGGGGCACACCTCGGAACAACAGCTGCTGACGCGCGACCCGAAGTAAGACTCTCTTCGCTACGCCTGCCTAGAACTCTCACATGAAAACCGCAGGGGTAAGTCTCCACGAAAAGACTAAGTAGGGATCCTTCGATCTCTACCGCCCACTCACGCACCCACAAATGCAGCAACACAAATGTAGATAATTTAAGCGAGTAAAGCAGTAAACATAACTCCTAGATTTCGATATAAAACACATGCACAATTCTGAAACCATTCTACCACGGAGCCCACAACCAGCGTCTCGGCAAAACACGCCAACCACACAGCCGAACGCGAGAAACTCCGACCCGCTGAGACCAAACAGCAACCCCTCGGATAGCGCATTGGCTACTCCGGCCTGACAGGCTCTAGGTGGTTCTGCTTCCCCCAGCACGAGTGACACTTCGAATGTACCACTCCCACACCGGTACTAGCTATACCCCGAAGTACACCAGGTGACCCTCTCTCTAGACGTCACCCCGCCACTCCCACACCGGCACTGTGTCACTCCCACACCGACACAGGGTGTCTAAGCGCTAACAACTGTCACTCTAGGCCCACGATCACACAAAACACAACACGGCGCGATCTAATCATATAGAATCCATCGTCATGGAGTACATTTTCAAACATGCAATTAACCAAACTATCTAATAATGTGAACACGTGTTAATTGTAGGGATTAATGTAATTTTGGCTTAAATCACGTCGCCCAAGGCCGACGTCATTCAAGCTTCCTAAACTGGTTCATGTGAAAGCTAGCCTTGGAAATTGGCCTAAAGCGCGTCGTTCACAGAGGACGCCATTAAAATGGTGTCGCTGTCCCTGGACGTCATTCAGTTCTAGAGACAGAGTTTGTTATCTGGGTCAAATCGCGACATGGGTGGAAACCGCCTTTCTAAAAGACGTCGCTGTCCCCCAACGCCATTCAACCTTCACAGATAGGTTCTCCCTCCGCCTTCCCCCAATCCACGGGGTGAAATTTTCCTCCCCCAAATCGTATGAAAAAACACAAACAGTGTGGAAAAGGAAGAGAAGAACCTAAATATCCATTAAAACACCCAAATTCTCATTACATGCATTTAATATTTTTTCCCAAAGAAAACCCCTAAACATGCTCTAAGCGGGAAAAACATGGTTTTTAAATAAAATACAACGGGGATCGTCACCCTACCGGTTACTCAAACTCCTCCTAGTTCCAAGCCGCCAACCCGCCTCGCCACACGCCGCTGCCGGTACCGCCGTGGACACCGTTACTCCACCGGGACGTCACGGAAGAAGTGGTGGTGGTAGTGGAGGAAGTTAGTAGGTTAATGGAGTGGAGGGAGAGGAGGAAAGAGGAGAGAAAAGCAAGGAGAAGGGGAGGTGGTTCGCCGGAGCTCGGAGGGAAAAGAGGAGAGAGAGGAAAAGAGAGAATGAAGGAAAGGAAGGAGGGTTCGCGGGGTCAAACAGAAGCTGGGTAAAACGCGTCGTGCAAGCCCGACGTCGTTCAGATGACAAGACCGGGCCGTACACTGGCAAACCAGACTCGTACTCTAAATGGCGTCGTCCATCTAAGACGCCATTCAGACGATATGACCGGGGCCGTACCCTCGCGGCCCAAGGCCGACCCACGTGGCGCCTACGTGGCACAGCCTAAAACACGTCCACATTGCTGGACGCCGTTTGAACCGCGTCGAGATACTAAGTCTCAGCCCTATCAGGGCCCGAACTAAGGGATCCGACACCGAAACTGACCCGATAACCGGATCCAAAACCTCAATCCTTACAAAAGTTGCCCCCAGTGTCAAGCCTACGGGCCCGTGCCTAGGCGACCACCCAATCAGTTGCACCCAACGGCCCCCATATGGCCTTTCGCCCATTGGGGGATGGACGTTGTGGGTCCATTAACACCGTCATCCCGGGGGTGTAAATATATTCTTGTCGCAATGGAATATTTTACCCGTTGGGCAGAAGCCATTCCCCTAAAGGAGGTGATCGGCGAGACAGTATCACACTTCGTCAGGCACAATATCATATATCGATTCGGGACTCCTAGCCGGATCACATCATAAAATGGCACGCCATTCAAAAATCAGACAATATTCAAAATGACAACTAAATTTCATATAGATTGGAATGCGTCTTCAATATATTATCCCCAAGCCAACGGGATGGCAGAAGCTTTCAATAAGACCCTATGCAAACTTCTGGTGGATCAGCCGAGGGCGAAAGCGAGATTGGGACGAGAAGATGCATGAAGCATTATGGGCCTATCGCACAGTTTATAAAACTCCAACGTGGTGCTCCCCATACTCTTTAGTTTATGGAGCAGAAGTCGTAATCCCTGTACAAGTAGAACTCGCATCTTATATGATCGCTCTGCATTATGGAGTGCAAGAGGGCGATATGAGTGAGATTCAAAGGCGCTATGAGGAATTATCAGGCCTCGAAGGCGAAAGACTGCAAGCATATCAATGCATGCGAATATACCAAGTCCGAATGTCTCGAGCATTCGATAAATTAGTGAAAGAGAGGACCTTCAAAAAAGGAGATCTGGTAATGGTCAAGCATAAAGATGTTATGGCCCCTCGGCCTAAAAATAAGTTCAAGCCAAACTGGGTTGGACCATTCATAGTAAGCAAAGTCTACGAAGGCAATGCTTACAGGCTGGTGGACGAAAAAAGGAATATGGCCTTCCCGCCGCTAAATGGCCGGCATATAAAGTTGTATTACAGTCCGGTGCATGAGCATCTTGAACGACAACAGCAACAACATGAACCAATGTCATAAAACCCAATATATCGAGTACAAAGATGATGATCCGGCAACCCGTCGAGGAATGACGCACAAGAGCCATTTGCGCCAAGAAAGTTCAATAATGTTCGTGCGAGAACATATAGGCTCATAAAGCCATATAGCTGTTCCCCGACGGGGGGAAGACTCTCTCGACCTACTGAAGGCAGAGATCGAGTTTTCCCACATCCTTACCTAGGGAGGACGTCAGAGTCGCCAATGACAAATAAACCATTGGTATCACATTAGTGGTACAATATATTCCCCATCAAGGGCTACGACTGAGGCGATAATGACGATGTCCTCCCGATTCGGTAAAAGAGTGGGAAACTCGCTCTTCTGCTTGACGCAGTGTAAGAGGATATCCCCATTCTTAATACACCAAGTGTAGATATGTAGGTGTATTTTTTGAAAGATGGTACACCATTAAAGGAGATTTACCTCCGCAAAAAATCCTACTGGAAATATACGAAAAAGAGTTTTATTATTCTCGCCCCAAAAAGGCATTATATCCTAAAATCCCCATTTCCCCCCCGAAGAGGCGTTGTATCCTGAAATTTCTATTGCCGCCCCGAGGAGGCATTATATCCTAAAACTCCTATTTTCGCCTCAAGTAGGCATTGTATTCTAAGATCTCTATTGCCGCCCCGAGAAGGCATTGTATCTTAAAACTTTCCTATTTGCTCCTTCGTGGGAATGCCAAAGGATTCCTTGCGTCCTTGGGAGTGTTATATCCCGAAATTCCCCCCATATATTATAGTCCCATCGGCGTACTATAATAGGTTGAATCTGCCCCAAGGAGGCGTTATATCCTAAAATTACCCCTGGTATACACCAGTCCCACTGGCATGCCACCATGGCCTGAAATTCATATTTCTCCTACGGGAGACGTTAAACTCCGGAATTTGCTCACGGGAGGCTTTAAATCCTGAAATTCATATTCGCCTATGGGAGGCGTTAAATCCTGAAATTCATATTTTGCCACGGGAGGCGTTAAACCCGAAAATTTTGCCTATATGGAGGCGTTAAAACTCCAAAATTTTACCCGCTTGGGAGGCCGATATATCCCAAAACCTAGTTCTTTCTAAATTTTATTTTCCCTACACCCTTGCAGGGGGTGTCGCATCCCGGAAATCTTTTTGTTCGTCCAAATCAAACCAAATTCTCATGTTTCATATTTTTCCAATATTTGTTGGCCTGGCCGTGCTGTATACTTAATGGCACTCAGGGTTATCTTCCTAAAAATAAAAAAGAAAAAAAGAAAAAAAAGGGGGGGTGCCCCGACGGACTTAATTGGTATCATTTTAAAAGGACCAAATTAAAGGTAAAAAGGTCTTAATACCCAGCTAAGGTGAAAACCCGCAAATACGCCTTAGGCAAAATCAGGTAACCCCACTGCATGAAAACCCGTAAGGACATGCAGGCAAAAGTAAGGGGGGCTAATGTTGGTGAAAACCCGAAAGGGCACTAACATTAGTTTTTAAAAAAATGGAATGAAGGATGGTGAAGAATAGACACCACTTGACCAAAAATCTTTTTGTATAAATAGCCGTGAAGGACGAATCCGAGACAAGCCATTGGGGTAACTAAAAAAGGAGCTTAAAATTGAAGCAATATCACAAGTCCCATAAGAAAAAAAAAAAAAAAAAGGACAGAAACTCCCGAAAGCTAATCCCGAGTCGGACTCAGCTCGCGAACCACTAAAGCCTGCGAGGCATCCAACAGCAGACGAAGGGCCTCGACTCTCTTGACCTACTCGTCCCGCTCTTGGGTAAGCTCGTTTAGATGACGGTCAAGAGTCGCCACCTGCTCGACGTCTTTCTCTAAGTCCTTTTCCAGCTCCTCCAGCTGTACACGGAGGGCGGCTACTTGCGACTCCGCTTCCAAGATACTCGAGCTCATTGCTTCCCAGTGCGCTCGAAGTTCAGAAACCTCGGTGGTTCGTGCCGCAACATCTCTAATAGCGGACTCCAACTCGGTCCACAATAAGGCTTGCTGGGCGGCATAGGCATTAGAGTTATTTGGTCTTTACCCTCTGTCAAGCAAAAAGGGAGAGGAGTTATATAAGACCAAAATGGAAAAATAATGTTAGCAAAAAAGTAGAATAAGACAAAATTCTTACTTGACTTCTCGGCCTTCCCTGAGTCGGGAGTGCCTACTTCTCTATCTTCTTTAGGAGAAGGACGAAGTGGTTCAATGTCTCAAGAATGACATGAAGAAGGAGAAGACTGTAACTTGACAGTAGAGCCGCTCCAAGCTGGCGAATTTGCTTTGTAATCAGGAGCAAGTGGGCAAGCGACTTCAGGCTCTCCCTCATCCTCTGGGAGGACTAATAGCTCAGTGGAAGTATGATCTAGCTCTGTGGTTCTTGATGCTCTGGGACTCTCTCCCGAATAAGAAAGACGGATAGTATCTCCGAATGAGCTGAAGAATTGGGACACATGTCCCTTCAAACTGCGAGGCGTAGAAGAAATAGACAAACAAAAGAGTTAGCGTCCGACAATAATCAACAAAGTATGAGGAAAAGAAGGTCTCATACCTTCTAATAAATTAATACCACCAAGAGTAGCAATTCAGTGGGAGCAAGCAAGAACCGACATTGCCCTCGCATGTATGGGAGATGCAGCTAATCTTTTAATGCTCCCCATAAGGATGTCGGGGGCTGATCTGACCCCGTCCTGGCGCTCCCACCTTTGAGTAGACGCGGGGACGATATCTAGCCAAGAAATAGAGAAAGGCAACAAAAGACAAGACAGAGTCAGAAAGCAAAATATATATATAATATGTACTGCTCTGAACATAGAAAAAGAAATTAGTCTACCTGGTGTCAATGTGATATGCTCCTCCTGGGTGACCTCAACTTCCCCAGGCTCATCCTCCACCAAGATGGCCGCAGGAGGCATAGCCGAATTATCTTCTGAAGGAAGAGCAACAGAAGGAGAGGCAACCGCCATAGGTGCCACTTCGACAACCTCTGTAAAAAAGAAAAAAGGCTCGATATTAGCTACTAAAGAAGATATGGTAGTTGAGATGAAAAGCCAGAAGAATTAAAAAGGAGAATGGGTGGCTTACCCTCAGCTGGAGGACTATCCACGGCAGGGGTAGTTGCCGAATCCCCTACAAGGGCCCTCATGAATGAAGAGCCCGAATGGCTAGACGTCGACCGCATCAGTTCTTCAAAAGTAAAGTTTACGAAAAAAAAAAGAGACAGATAATCAACTTACATGCAAGAAAAAAAAAGGAACTGCAATATGGCAGGGGAAGATTACCAAAACGACCATTGTCGTCTAAAAGTTCATGATATAATTTGTCAACCAGAGGGACGTCTGAACGATATGGTTTATAATCGACCCAGTTAAGGTCCCCAAGTTCCTCTTCGTAGCCTGGGGCGACGTTGGCGGCTACGCCAATATTATCCTACATAAAACAAAGGAAAAATGATTAAAATTATGACCACTCCCAGCAAGGGGTAAAAGTAGATCCACCAAGAAATGTGTACCTCAGCTATAACAGGCAATTCCATTTGAGTGAGGTCATGAGAAGGTGGCTCATGAACATAGACCTCTGAAAAGCAGGAATAATGAAAGTTTAGAACCCCATGAATAAAAAGAGGAAGCCAAAGAAGAGGAATGAGAAAGGGGTTCAGTTAGTCAATCCCACCTGCCATGATGGGAAGTTCACTAACGGCAGACTGGACGACGGCCTGAGAAATGTCATCGCCTACAAGCTCGCCTTCCTCTATTAAAGAAGAAGCGAGAATAATTAAGAGTCAAAATACAAAGTCTAGGTAGCAGAAGGGGGAATTAATCCTCAAAAAAAACCAAAAAAAAAAAACAATAAGGTTGTTACCTATAGGCGAGGATAGCCTTCGGGCAATCTCCGGACCCGGTGAAGGAGGAAGAACCAGTCGGGGTCGAACTGACCTACGTCCCGCCTCCTCTTATGTTGTCCACTTCTTCCGAGCTGCTTGTTTCGCTGCGGCTACTAAGAGTTGCATCTTTGAAGGTGGGCCAGCTCTGGCAGGAGGCACTGCGGCGGCGATGGCTGAAATTTGAGGCTCCTCCTCATAAATATGGATCATGGGAGGTCCCCCAAGCGCCACGGGCGACGGACAGACGACATCTCCTATAAATTAAGAGGGAGCAGAGTTAAGGCAAATGTCTGCGAATGCAAGAATATAACAAAAAGAGATATGAAAATATGGATACCTTGTGTGGCAAAAGACCTTGGGGATTCGGGGATAAGCGAGTCAAAGGATATCCCTAGTTGGGTCGCTGCTTGACCCATCACTCGCCATACATCATCGACGGTTTCGGCTCTCAATATCAAAAAGGCTTCTCGGCGAGGGCAGAAGGAGAAGAGCATGTGGCTAAGATACCGTAGCCAGTCTCCTGCAGAATCCCCGTTAAAACTGCTACTAGGTAGTCGAGCATTCTGCTCGGGCCTTTTTGAAAGTTTGCAGTCTGCCAAAAAATGTTGAGTCCACATATACCCCGGAGCGGCAAGTCCGTAAAAACCATCATCTTCGCTACTCCTTTTCTTCTTTGCCTTTGGCACAGACGGACCAGCTCGACCCTTATAAGTATACCGGCCAAGTCTTTTATTGGGTTTAGTCGAAGAACTTTTGGCCTACTCAGAATCCGGTCTCAACCGCAGCTCTCCCTGATTTTTATGCCACCAAGCAGCGAAAGAAACAGTCATACCCCCCTTCATGTGTAGGGGAAGGCACCACTATTTGACCAGACATATTTTGATGTTGAAAGTAATTCCACTATAAGCGGGCAACTAGATAGCTCTTCCGCTTCTGATAAACCCGAGGTATCTCAGTAAAAGAAAGGGCAGAAAGGGTCATCTGATCGTACCCAAAGTTCCTCGCAAAGCGGTTTGGGTAACAAGGCTCCAGGATCACATCCTTGCCCTTCTTCAATATGAGCAAGCTTGGACGAGTGCTCCGAGTCCACCCGTCCAACATAGCACTGTTATGACCCATATGGCCTGTCCACAGGTCGAACCAAGCACGATCGGCAGCTCCTCCTCTGTCAAAATATGGCCGGAAATTCCGCGAGGAATGGTCAAAATCCAGCTTTCGGCAAGAACCGAAAGGAATGAAGCTCAGAGCAAAACGGGCATAGGAGAGTTGACCCGTCCCTTGGCTGACTGGCTGGCTGGCCAGCCGAAGGATGGTGGGCAATGACGGGGCCGTCTCTCTGCCAATAGGAGAATAGCCTGGAAGCAGAAGCCCCACCCAGGCGCTGACATAATGAGTGGCCATAACCACTGAACAAGTATTGGGAGTTCTTGAACTGCAGAGGGCCCCAAAATAATGATATATAATGACAAGTGCAGCTAGTGCAATGGCAAGGCGCGTCCCCACGGCAAGTCTCGAGGCCGCCAGCAAAACTTCAGGCCGCAACGCCCCCTCATCCCCATACAGGACAGCAAAAGTCACTAGCCAATAGGCTAGATAAGCAGCCACTCATCAAGGCCCCAGGGATTTTCTGTCTAATGCTCGGGTACGATGATGACGCCTCAGCGGGAAATGTCTCGATACGACAGTATTGACGGGACCCGTTCATCGAATATGCTAGCAAAGCCTCGATGATAGTGAAAGGGTCCCCCAAAAAAGAATCTGACCCAAGCTGTTGGAGATACCATGTCCGGATTGGAAGAATTCCCCCCATTGGAGGAGGAGGCAACGCGTTTCGCCTTGGACAAGTCGCGCCATACTTTCAACAAATATCGGTAGTAATAAGGTGTAGTATAGCTCCCGGCACCGTCTGTAGTGCTGCGATGAATTCATCCAACACTCCTTCCTTATATGGTTCTCCCACAATTGATAGACCTGAAATTTGATGCAAGGACCAAAGATCAATTACAGTTTCACCCTCTGAAGTTGCAATGGTGTTGGTATAGCGAATATAGCGTTCTGCTATCGCCTGGATAAAGCCGTGATGACAAGGGTAATCATATTGAGCCGCTGCAACGGCCTCATAGATGCCCGCCCTGTCAAGGATCGGCCGATAGTTCTTCAAAACATATAGGAGCCATTTTGTAACTCCAAGGCGAAAGACATGCGAGCATCGAACTTGCAGACGAGTATCCCAGGCAGGGCGAACGCCTCGACATATGTCTGATAATAATATGCTGAAATCAGAAGAATCATGTATTGAACCTTCTTCAGTCCCAGTCAAAAATAGCCCCTACGGATGCCTGGTATCCTCGCAAGGATGACTGCTCGCTCGCGTCCACATAGCTGGCTGATAGGTCCTAGTCATGCCATGGACCCGAAGTATGGCCTGAATAAGTCACACTTGGTCGAGAGAAGGAAATTCCCATAACCGATCAACAAAAGAGGGGAAGGCTGGATATGAAAAAGGGAGAAGTCCCTCTTTGTTGTCTCGATCCAACAAAATGGCACGCTCCAAATCACGACGCTCCAAAGGAAGCAATGGTCTTTCGACCCCATCTTCAACATGAACATACGCATAGAGCAGCTCGTATATCGAGGTGTTTGAAGGAAGATGCCGAGCTGTCTCGCCTCGCAGAAAATAAAAGGATTCCCCCTCTATGTAGATGCTCTCCCGATAGATAGGGACGACATCCTCGATAGTAATACGCAGGTATGGCTAAGCCACCCAGCGGAACCCCGCATCTGGGCATACAACGATCTCCTCCTGAGATCCCCCGGCGGGGATGTCCCCAATATTGGCCATAATAATGCAAATCAAGAAATATCAACCTGCAAAAGAGAAATATCAGCAAGGATACAAGTCAAAAATAATGTGCAAAGCAGGATAATAGCTAAGTCCCGATAGCAAGTTGGGTCAATGCAAAGATGCTTGAATATTGCTTATATGATGAAAGTTTGGCCAATCTAGAATGTCTCACATTGAGCTCCTTGAAATGTCTAAGAGGAATAAGGTGCTAATACTTGTATAGTGCCTATATCATGTCTACAAATCTCATATATATATATATATTGCCAAGGTGACGGACACTTGGCCAATCCAGAATGTCTCATATTGAGCTCCTAGAAATGCCAAAGCAAGGTACCAATATCCCTTAAATAGGAATGATGCCACAAGAATTGAGTGACCCGCTCTATGTTCCCAACGAGTCTCCAAGTTGCAAAGGCCAAGAGACACCTGGGACCGAGCAACGTGTCGAACAATTTAGATGGCACCAATCCTATAGGACCCTCCAAGTCACGAAGGCCAAGAGGATCCACAATATAGAGGGAATCGAATATTTCCAAATGCCCCCAAGAAGCCGCAAAGTCATGAAGACGAGGTTTGCAAGAGCGTTTCTGGAATATTCAAGTACTAAAAATGAAAGGTGTCTGAACTCACAAGCTCCGTATGAACATCTACATGGCAAACCGTGCAATTGATTGCACGAGAAATATGGGGCAACATTCCTATTTTCCCAAGAATTTATATATGCTCAAACAACATTGGGCAAGATGGGGAAATTAGTAAGGTTGCGTCAATGTATGGCATGAAAAGAATCCCTCGGGACATACAAAAGAGAAAGGCATATATGGCCAAAAAGGAAAATACATATATGGAATGATGCACGGGACGCCCGCCTCTGACTTTGTTTTCGGCGTGCATCCCATAGGGGGCATTTGTTGACCCGAAAAATTTTCATACACAATGACGTTGTTCAAAGCATGCATATGCACATGATTGTGCGATACAAAAAATATATATATGCATGGCATATACTCACAATAATGTGAGTTTATGTTATGGAAAATATGCATGACATGGCATGTGTGCATATTAACATGAGCCTATGTTATGTAGAAATGATGAAGAAATAAACAAACACGCACCAATGATATAGAGGTCCATGTTAAATGAAGACCTTTCCTATATGCACGCGAATACATAGACCTACATGCACGCATTAGGAAGACAATAGAGCAAAGGATATACCTAGGCTAAGATGCCTTAATCGGGGCTCCTGCAAGAAGCCTAAAACAGCCCCGGAATCGGAGGGGTTCCCTCCCTCTCTCTCTTTCAAAATTCAACATAAAATAAAGAAGGGAGGGGGGCGGGGGAGTTAATGAATTCTTAAACCCCCACCTAGTTAAGAATCCCACTAAACCCTCATTAAATTCTCCACCAAAGGAGATCTTAACCCCTTTCACACTTGGTCAAAAGTGGGGCAATTAATGGGCTAAGTCCCATTAAAATAATCAAACAAAAAAGGGGGAAAGATAGGGGAATCCCCACCAGTTTGCTCTCAAAACCGGTGGGGGGTCCAAACCGGTGGCAACCCCCACCGGTTCCAACCGGTGGGGGCATGGATTGCGGAATCGGCCGATTCCGATTCGAATCGGAATAGGCGGGTCCCGATCCAATTTGAGGGGGAATTTACTGTTCCCCCCCACCGATTAAAAAAGAAAAGAAAAAAAAAAAACGGGGGAAATCGGCCCGAACTAGACCAAATCGGGGCCGGACCGGTCCGGTTCGGGCGCTCCCGGATCCCCCCTTAACGGGGGATAGGGAGCCAGGCGCCCGCAGCGTTTCTGCTACTGGCGCCCACCCTTCCCCTAGCCCCTCCCCCTCCCCCGGCCACCGCCGCCACTTGCCGCCGGCCCCCCCGCTGACGCCGGCCGTCCGCCACCGGCCATCTTCTTCTCTCTCCTCTCTCTCTCTCTCTTTTTCTCTCTCTTTTTCTTTGAGATATCGACCGAAAGAAGGGGGTTTTCATCCCGTCATCGTCGGCCGGCCGTCCGGGAGCCGCCGCCGCCGTTGTTGTCGCCGTCACTGCCACCGTCGACGTCGAATTTTCTTTTCGCATCCCGATCCAAGTTTAGGTATATTTCGATCTATTTTTTTTTTAAATTCTAAAAAAAATAAAAATGATGTATGATTGTGTATATTGTGTAGATCTATTAATATTTAGGTTAAAAAAAAAATTAGCATGTTGATTAGATAAAATTATCAAAATTAGCCCTAATTAGGGGTTAAAAGTTGGGACTTTTGTATAATTAGTGTAATTAAGATTCAATTGAGTGTGCCGACCACTTAATTGAACTTATCAGAACATAAATGTGCATTTTTTTGCATTAATTGCATGTTATTAGCGTTAATTAGTTAAAATTAGCCCTAATTACGAGTTAAAAATTGAGATTTTTGTATGATTAGTATAATTAAGGTTCAATTGAGTGTGCCAACCACTCAATTAAACTTATTAGAACATAAATGTGTATTTTTTTGCATTAATTGCATGTTATTAGCGTTGATTAGTTAAAATTAGTCCTAATTAGGAGTTAAAAATTAAGGCTTTTGTATGATTAATGTAATTAAGGCTCAATTGAGTGTGTCAACCACACAATTGAACATATTAGAACATAAATGTGTATTTTTTTGCATTAATTGCATGTTATTAGCGTTAATTAGTTAAAATTAGTCCCAATCAGGGGTTGAAAATTGAGACTTTTGTATGATTAGTGTAATTAAGATTCAATTGAGTGTGCCAACTACTCAATTGAGCTTATTAGAACCTGATTGCATTTTTTTTGTTTTTATGTTATGCAGGAATATGGCAGAGCAAGGACTTCATGAACAGGATGTGGAGCAACATGGTGCTGATCCTGATTGGCAGCATTGCACACTAGTGGACAATGTTAGGAGGAGGGTCAAATGCAACTGGTGTGAAAAAGAGATGGGTGGTGGCGTTTATCGTCTAAAAAATCATCTTGCTGGCATATCAGGAGACGTCAGTAGATGTGAGTTTGGCATATCAGGAGACGTCAGTAGATGTGAGTCAGTCTTGCTAGACTTGAAGAAGGAAATGAGGACTTATATGATGGGTAAAAAGGCACACGAAGATTTATCATCTCAACAACACATGGATTTGCAAGATGAGATATCAGGACGCCAGAGATGAAGAGATTACAGTCTACTTGTTCAGCGCTCGATCAATTTAGATGATGATGAGAAGGAGGAAGAGGAGGATGAGGAGGATCCAGATGAGCCTGATGCAGAGTACACCAAAGCTGTTCGTGCCAGTTTGCGGACAAATAGAGAAGATGAGGACCGGCAAAGAGGCATAGGATCATCAGGTGTATCAGTGCCTACTGCTTCTCAGTATGCGAGATTCGTTCCTAAGGGTTCTTCTGGTCGCAGGACTGTTAGTTCTAGGTTGAGTTGTAGACAAACATCAGATGTGGCACGCGATCCTATGGACTAATTTTTGTACAGATCAAGGTCTGTCAGACAGCCTGGAATCAAGCAAGCATTAAAAGGAGTCAAGGCATCATCAAAAAATGCCTTGAAAGGAATTGTGAAATAGTTTTTACATGCAGGTGTGCCAGTACATACAACTTCTAGTCCATATTTTCAGACAATGGTGGATGCAATTGCAGATGTTGGGCCTGGTGTAAAGACCCCCACACCTCGCTACATTTATGATGTTGGGCTCGAAGAAGAGCATAATGACTTGAAGGTATAGGTCGACCACTTCAAAAATGTGTAGAGGGAGCGTGGTTGTACCATCATGTGTGATGGTTGGACAGGGACCACAAGAAGATCCATGATTAATTTCCTTGTGCGTTGCAGCGAGGGCACTATTTTTTTGAAGTCTGTGGATGCCTCAAACAGAATAAAGAATGATGATTATTTGTACAGACTAATAGATGACGTGGTAGAGAAAATTGGTGAAGAAAATGTTGTGCAGATAGTCACTGACAACGAAGCAAGCTACAAAGCAGCCGGTAAATTGTTGATGTAGAAGAGGCACCATTTGTACTGGATGCCTTGTGCAGCACATTCTATTGACTTGATGATGGAGGACATAGGTAAAGATCCTTTTATTGCTGAGGTGGTACAACATGCTCAAATGATCACGGAATTTATTTATAGTCACAACAAGATCTTATATATGATGAGAGAACATACAGGTGGACGGGATCTTCTTCGTGCTGGCCCTACCAGATTTGCATCCAACTTCATTTTTTAGAGAGCTTGAGTAAATACAAGCATCAGTTGGACCAGTTAGTCCACTTTGACGAGTTTCTGGCACATATAGGGGCACTGAGGGCCGATGCTAGAGAAGTTGCGTTGGCAGTGCAATCGCTAGTTGGGGAGAGAAGTTTTTGGGATAAGGTTTCTCGCTATCTGAAAGTGGTTGAGCCTCTGGTACGTGTTCTGAGGTTAGTTGATGGAGATGACAAAAATGACATGGGATATTTGTATGAGGCCATGATAGAGCAAAGGACCAATTAAGCGAAAGCCTTCCTACTTCTCATGACAAATGGTGGAGGATCATCGATAATAGATGGGAGTCGACCCTTCATCATGATCTTCATGCTGCTGGTTAATTCTTCATCTATTTCAGTTGATTTTATGTTATTAATTTTTTTCACATTTAATTTTATAACTAATTAATATTCAATTTATATGCAAGATATTTTTTCAACCCAAGATATCAGTATAGTGAGTGTGTATAATGATGGAGAGGTCCTTCGAAGCACAACCAACGTGATTACTAGAATATCAAAGAATACGAATGAAAGGATACATGCCTTAGCAGAGGTAACATACAAAATAGGAGTTTATGAAAACGCAAGCGTCTATCATTAACTTATGTCATTTATACTAACTTTGTAGATTGAGAGATTTAAATTGAAGATTGGCATTTATGGAGATGATGACGTCAGGGCTGCAGTAACGAGGACAACTCCAAGTGAATTACATAATAAATAGTCAAATACTCAATTTAATGATACTACCAGTCTACATATAATTATTAATATCGTCGTCTTCTTTTTTTTTCAACAGCTGAATGGTGGATCCAGATTAATTATAGACAAGCTGCCACAAACCCTTTGGCGTATATTGCAGTGCGAGTACTCAGTCAAACCACTTCTTTCAGTCAATGTGAAAGAAACTGGAGTACATTCAGTCTCATTCACACGAAGGTTCGTAATAGATTGGGGGTTTTTAGGCTGGAGAAGTTGGTGTACTGTCACTACAACATGTGCCTAAAAATCAGGCAGATTTAGGAAAGACAGAGGTTTGAAAGATAGAGATTCATGGAGTTTGCTAGCAGACTAGTTGATGAGCCTGTACATCATATTGATATTGATAAACTGTTAGATGAAGAACACCCACTACATTCTTGGGTGGAGAGTAGAGCAGCCAAAGATGCACAGCCTGAGTTTGATCCTCAGGATCAGAGTTGGGCAAGAGGTGAATTAGATGTAGTAATTGCTCGAGATCCTGAATTTCAGACAACACAAGAAGGAGGTGCACTTATTCTTCAGAGGCGCCGAAAGTCAGGCACACTAGAAGACACTGCTAGAACTTCTGTCTCTCAGCTAGCACTCAGGAGATCAACTACTCAGGTGGATCCACAAAGAAGAAAGAAGAAAGAGCTTGCGAGACCTTCACTACAGTCATCTAGAAGCAAAAAGAGAAAACAATCAAAAGGAAAGTCTAAACAACAAGTGGACCCATCGGAAGAAGAAGAAGGGAGAGTTCAACAGACTGGAGAGACACTTGAGGACACCCCAGGTTTACCACCTCACTTGGCCAGCATGTACGAGGCAGAAAGACAAACCTACAGGCGTAGAAGAAGGCGGTTGAGGAAAACAAGCCAAGTGTGGAGTGATGACTACACTGAGGATGATGATGATGATGATGATGATGATGCTGATGATGATGATGATGGAGATGGTGATGGTGATGGCGTTTCTGCTACTGCTGGACTATCAGGAGGTTCTGCACTTGGGAGCAGTTACACAGGATATGAAGATTACTCCGCACCTCCGAGTCATTCAAAAGGAACTCAAGGCCAAAGATAAGGACAACAAAGGAGATTTGAAGGCCAACAGAGACAGGCAGGATGTGATTGGCCCCCATAGGAAGATGCACGTTCTTATCCGCCCATTTTTCACCCCCCTACATTGCTATATTCAGACATCAGCAGCACTACTGAAGGGTACTCTGGACCTTCACTTATACAGTATGGCAATTTTGTCCCTCCAACACAATCAGGAGAAAGTTCAAGCCAACAACCCTACACACCTAGAGGCATTCAAAGAGGATTCGAAGACCTCGCAAGTTCCTTATTTGGCTGTGGGTATGCACCATACATGTCAGCAGATTATGGCCCGCCAGCTCAAACTTATGAGCCGGATGATGAAGGATCACAAATGTGATCTTTCTAAGGTATTTTTCAACAATAATGTCTTTTTAAATTAGTGCACAATAAAAATTATTAGTTAGTTAGTTGTCTTTAATATTTATTTTTTATGGATGTACATGAATTGCATTCATTCTTATTGTACATCAATTGAATAACATGTATGTAATTTTTTCTGCTTTTTTTTAAATTTTTTCTGATTTTTTTTTTTATCCGGCCGAGTCGGACCAGCCGGACTTCGTCTGGATCGACCGACCCGGCCGATCCAGATCGGATCGGGTCGGGATCGCCGGGTCCCGACCCGACTCAGAATTCCCTGGGTGGGGGTACCTACCGGACCCCCCCCCCCACTCTCTCACTCTCTCTCTTCTCTCACCCTTATTAAATACAAAAAAAAGGAAAAGAAGAGGGGAGAGAGGCAAACCGGTGGATACCCCCCACCTCGGGCTTCCCCGGTGGGGCCCAAATTGAAGCCTATAAATAGGCCCCAAGGCCCTCAATTGCAAGGACACACACATCCCACTCTATACACTCTAAAGTGGGAAAATTCTAAGGGGAGATTCTACTGCGTTGAAGATCAAACCCGGTGTCTTTGCCCGGGTTTGCTGCGTTCTAGAAGATTTTTCTCGTCTCGGAGGGTTCTCCTCTTAAGGTCTTCCTAAGGGGAAGCCATGCCGATTTGTTTGTTGTAAAAGCCTTCTTTATAAAGCAGAACTCTGCCGAAATAATGAAATGACTCTTTTATGTCCAACTGTATGCATGTGTGTGTGTCATAAAATTAAATAATTACTATCATGTATTATTTCTTTTAATACATGTATTTAATTTCTTAATTACTCTAAAATTTGATTAAATAATTTATGAATTCTCATAATCTAATCTTGGTCTCATTCCTAAACATGGGAGGGATAATTAAAATCTAAACATGAATATAAGATAATTAATTAATAAATAAATAAATCTTAATTAATTACTAAAAATACAATAATTAATAAAAATATGTAAATAAAGTCAGAAATTGGAGTGATAATTAATAAAAATCAGTAAAAAAGCAGAAATTAATAATTAAAATATTTGGTCATTAAAGATATTTACCCACCTAAGAAATTGATAAAATAAATATAAGAATTGGTCAAAAAAATCAGAAAAAACAGTTAAAAACAGAAAGAAAATAAATATGAAACATACAAATTCTGAAATGATCAAAATACCCTAAGAACTTTACCAAATTACCAAAATGCCCCTCCTATATGATAAAAATCTGTAAAAATCATAAGAAAAATTCTAAAAATAAAAGGATGACCCCTATATCCAAAATACCCTTCGAGACCTAATAAGAAGGGTAAAAAAATCACTAAGATGCTCCCAATATGATGAAAACCCCAATATGGATCCTAAGTCTAAATAAACCCGATTCGAAGAAAATTATCAAAATACCCCTGCAGCATAAATTTGTTCAAAACGAATTCAAAATATACCCTAATGGTTTTCAAACCCTAAACAAGATATCGGGGACCTAAAAAAGGCTTCAACCTTAATGGTTTTAGATACCCTGAAATCAATGAACCCTAAAATACTTAAAAGCATTGGAACAAATCCTAATAATCTAAAAAGACTTGGGTGAGACCAAGGATTTAAAAGTTATCTTTCACTTGCATGCATGTTGAGTGGTAGTATAGATGGTTTCAAGGGTATCATATTGACGGTTAATCAAGTGTTGTCGAGTAGTTACTTGACGTAATTAACACTGACCGAAGTCAGTGGAGAGAGATCATATACTCGGATCTTCGCCGGATCCAAAGTCCCGGACTCCCTGAGGTCTAATCCTAAGCTCTCACAGTCCAATAAATAAAACCGACCTATATTTCTCAAGATAAAAATAAAGAGACCCAAAAAGGATAGGATTTTTAAATAATAAAATAAAATAATCCGATAGAAGAGACAGCTAGGTTAGGTTCCAAACAGCTGCATAAGAATCACTAAAAAGTCCTTTAAACCTTGGAACTCATCCAAAATTACCAAAACACCCACCATACCCTAGAATCTACAAACATTCCAAACTCTAAACTTATACAAATTGCCCCCTCAAAAGCTTAAGGTTTGTCCAAAAAGACCAAGTTGCTCCTAAAACCTTACAAATTGTTTAAAATGATCTACATGCCTTCTAAACCCAATAACTAACCCAAAGTGGCTAGAATATGCTTGCGATCTTAAAAATCACCCAAAATGACCAAAATCACCTAAAAACCTAAACCTACCCAAAATGATGAAAATGCACTAGAATCCTAAGAATTACCCAAAATCACTAAACTACTCTGTAAGCTCTAAAATCACCTAAACATTTGTTAAAATACCTTAAAACTATGACCTTGAAATTACTAAAATATCCTTACAGTTTAAAACACCCCAAGTCTACACAAAAAAATCAAAACACATGTTGGACCATGGCAAAGCTTTGGGACATTAATAAAGTAGTTTTATTTAAATTTCATGGTGTCAAATATGCTTTAATCCAAGACAATGGTGTGCATTTCCTAGGAAACATCAAATGGTAGTTAATTAAGGGTCTTCATCCAACAGGATGAGAAAATTGACACTCGTCGAGGCTAGTAGGGACAATGAAGGTGATGAACCTAGAAATGCCAACCCAATTGGACAATACGTAAATTAAATCATCAAAAAGCAACAAACTGCAAAGGTACCATAAAAATCATCAATGAGACAAAAATCCCCGAACACCACCTTAGAGAGTAACTCAAAAGTCATCAATAGAATAGAAACCCTCCGACACCATCTTAGAAACCCCCTCCCACATCAGCAATGCCCTATAGGCCCCCATTAGCCTCCAATGGTGGAACTCACCTTTGGATTTAGACTTTTTTTTTGGGGTGTGGGTGTTTATGTGTGTGGTTGGGTTGGGGGGGGGGGGGGGGGGGGGGGAGTTCTTGCCTTCTTCCTATTCCTTCCAATTCTTTACCCCTTCTTCTTTCTTCTTCCAAAGGTGATGACCCTTTTTAACATGCCAATAATGGAGGTCCCTAGGCCACCCATCATTGATTGCCTAATAGTGGTGTCCCTCTTACAGGTTTAGAGGTTTGCTTGAACCTCCCATTGTCTGTGGTGTCACCAGATCTTACGACACAGAGGACATTTTAGGGAGCCACAAGCAAAATTAGTCCAAGGAGCAGACAGCCAAGATGATCATTCAAACACAAACACAAGCAATGAAACATAGCTGCAATGGCAGGAAATTATACCCCCAGACCAAAGCCAAAGATCAAATGAAGCAGGACATTAGAGGTCACATCCCTAGTATTTTCTCCCTTTAGACTTTCGTTAAATGAATCAAAAAGCACTTGGGTTGACAATCTCAAATGATTTGCAAACAATCTTACATGGAAACATTCTTAGCATATGAAAGAACAGCAGTCCCTTTCCCTTTGGAAAGAATAAATTTATGCCACTTAATATTAAATGATTAGTAGAATCATTACCTCAAGCATTATAACCCAACATGGTTGAGGATCTATATGCCCTGCGCAAAGCAGAAGAAACCTAAAGTCAACTTCTGATTTGCATAAAGCAGAAGAAACCTAAATTCATCTTCTGATTTAAGGTAAGAGAGTATATCCCAAAATTTTTGACAATGCATGACAGCTAGAATTGAGATGCAAACCTTCCCTGGAAACTCAAAAGAAATTCCAAGATACTCAAGTGCAAAACACTAGAATACGATTGGTCAGAGCATAATCATAAATTAATTGCATGCACCACAAGCAACAAAATGACCACAAATCCAACCAACATCCGATCAATGAGAAAAAAAAATATACCCTAAATCTGAAGCAAGAAGTATAGAACTGTGCACAACATCACCAACTAGATACTCAATGGAATCGGCAGTTGTGGCAGCACAATGGTTACATGTTAGGAAATGAGAAGTACAAGCTCAGAGACCTGATAAATTCATCTGTCAAAGCGACAACTAGAAATAATCATAAAAAAGATGGTGAAAAACTGAATGCTGACAGAAACTCAACTAACATTAGATTAACTGCAGAAGTAATAGCTGAAGACTGAACATCTTCTGTGAGCTCCCACTAATTTCAACTGGAAGAAGGATATCCAAATGAAGGCCTGATGTCACGTAAACAATCTCTCCACCAAAACAAACTAAAAAGAAGAAAAAAAATGAAAGGATAATCATAACAGTCATCTGTAGCCTTGTACACATCTGTTTCTGTATGGATAATTTAACACTCATTAGCAGTATTGGACATCTTTGTCTCCATTATATGTTGTGCATCTGATATATGTAGGAAAGCTTTAAACTAAGTTCTTGGCAGCATTCTGATGGAAACAGAAACTACAAACTTCTTTGGAAGGTTCCATTGCAAGAGAAGAGCTCAAGCAGTTTATAACAAATGTCTATTTTTTCTCCCTACTACTCCATTTTGCTGTGGAGTATAGGAACAAGAAGACTCGTAAATGATTCCTTTTGTCTTCCATAAAGATATTTAGGCTCCATAGGCAACGATTCTACCTCAGATTTGAAGTCTTCAGATTCGGTGGGAATTTGGAAAGTATATAATTTTTTTCAAACGAAAAAAGGTAGATTGATTATCTAAGAATCCAGATTTTATTTCGTGTTGAAAAAGGGTCGCTTTTCAATTCCTGGCAAATCTTTTGAAAAGGGGACATGAAGGGTATCTAAGGATTCTAAAAAGTAACACCCTCTTTTTTCCCGTTTTATCCTCCTAAAGTTCCTAAAAAGGAGTAATATGAGGATAAAAGTGTCTGTTGATGTGTCTTCAAATTTGAGTTCTCATGGTCTTTCCAAATTAGATTCTAAAAAGTAAACAACTCCTAAAATTTGAATTCAAGAGATTATGACGTAACTCTTTTCAGAATCTGAATTCCTCCAAAATTTAGAGTCCAAATGGAGCCTTAGACTCCTCTCTAAGTATTATCTTGCATTATCAGATCTGAAAATTTTAACATGCCTCTCGAATTGATTTTCTACCATTTTGCGAAAAATCTGAACAATTTTAAGAACCTCCTCCTGTGATTCATGAGATAGACACAGCCACAATGTGAATAATGATCAAGGAAACTAATAAAGTAGCGGTAACCATCCATAGAAGGAAGAGGAGAGGGTAATAAAAACCTAGTAGTCAGGCTGGTTTGTTGTTGATTCCTTTTTTATAATTTATAGTGGAGGAACCTCTCCTCTACTGCATCGGATGTACCACCCCTCTATTGAATAAAATTGGCGGTACATACCATAATTTTCTTCAAAAAAAAAAAAAAAGGAAGAGAGGGACCCCACACATCTGAATGAACCATTTGGAAAGGGAAAGTGCTCTTTGTCATTGATTGGAAAAATGAAGTTCTACAATGCTTAACCAATTGACAAACTTGACATTGAATAGATTCAGCTCTTACGAACTCAAAAAGATTAGGATGAAGAATTTTAAGAGAACTAAAAGATAGGCGCCCTAGACAATTATGCCATAACTAAATTTCTTTCAATTGGACTGCAGAGCTACACTCCCCCTGGGTTCAAGGTGGTATAGGCCTCGCACTTCACGACCACGCCTAATCATTCGCTTCATCTGAAGGTCCAGAAAGACACTGTATGGGAAAGAAGTAATAGAACAATTTAGACCTTTTGTAATGCTACTAACATATGAGATCAATGGGAAGACCAGAAACATGAAGAGCAGAGGACAAAATTAACGATCATGTGATATGTGGCTCCCGAATCAACGATCTAGGGGTGTACAAGATGTGTTGGAGGTGACCTTTTGGCATCCCCTATACTACATTAAGCTGAGGGTGTTTCAGCGGAGAGTTTAAGTTGTGTGAGAACCTTTTGAAGACTTGCAATATCAGTTGAAGATAGATGAGACACTTGAGAGGTGTTGGAGTCACCTTTAGGTATAGTTTGGGAGCTATCCATGGGGTTGAGTTATGACAACATTTCCTTTCGCTGATTGAGCTCATTTTCTAAACTTCAACGGCTGCTTCTAGGGTTGGAGTTTAGTGAGACTTCATTTTCGAAAGAGTTATTTAAAAAGATAAGTTTTTTTGGGGTTTTTGAAAATGGGTTCCTTTTGTTTTAAAGTGTAGACTTTGAGAACATGAAATGAGTCCTCAGAGAGTCTAAAGTTTTGGATCAATTGTGGATCCGTGCATTTGACCTCTCCCCACTAACCTCAATCAATGTTGATTACGCTAATCACCGACTGGCAACCCTTGATTAACTGTCCATTAGAGCCCATTAAAACGACAAGAATGAAAGAGGAATTAGTCATGACATCACATTTATGATAATAAACCATTTGCTTTTATGCGATGCATGGAAGTTGTTATTTTAATGATTTCTTTGTTTAAGAATCCCTAATCCCTTAAAGGATAAATAAAGGATTTTAGGTTCACACGAGGACATGAGAACCTATAGCCTTCAAGTAGTGCTAAGAGAATATGTCTTTGGACAAAATCCTCGTTAAGACCCATTAAAGGATATCGAGGAACTTAATCAATATCCTTTAAGCACCCCTTAAAGACCATTGAGATTTTGGACAGTATCTCCCCTCTGTTTGGTTCGTTTTAGGAGAGACAAACATAAGGAATCAACTCAGTTAATGGGGCATAAGGCCACCACATACTTGAAAATAATCCTTAATGGTCCTCCAACCAATATAGAGGGACCGTCATAAAATCGGCCGTTCAACCAATATGAACGAACCGCAAAACAAAAACGAGGCTATTAACTAGAACATCAATAATAAAATATCCTTTCATTAATGGCTCATGTTACATGATTTTGGTCATTATGATGGGAGAAATGACCCATGAGTAATTTGGCCGCTCTACCAATTAGAGCAAACTAATAACATCATGGTCATTTTATTATTAAAAATGCACCAAGACGTATATGGTTATTCTACCAAAAAGAGTAAACCATCAAAACAAAGGCCGTATCATTAATAAAAACGAACTTTTAATTCTTTTAGTAAAATTACAATGTTTAAAATGATGAATCCTTTTTGTTCCAACACAAAAGTCCTTCAAAAAGAGTCTTCAAGGGTCGGTAAGCTCCTTCTCTTTTTCTATCCCTTCGTGTGTGCGGGTCTGTCCTCTTTTTTTTTTTTCTTGAGTGGCCATTAAGGCCTTTTTATAGGCCTCCAAAGTGTCCACCGGTTTTGGGGGGGGAGGGGGAGGTGACCAGTGGCACCCCCCACCAGTGCCACATGCAGGAGAGAGATAGAGAGGAAGGAGCGGTGGACCGGTGCCACCTCCCCCACCCCCTCCACTGGTGGGTGTCACTAGTGGGGGGGGGGGGGGGGGGTACACCGGTAGGGGGAAGAGCCACCGATGCTTTCCTTTCTTTCTTCTTTTATTTTTCTATTTTTCCTTTTTTACCCCCCTACCATTGGTGGGAGTCCATAAGAGGAACCGGGGGGGGGGGGGGGGGGGGAGGGAGAGACCGGTGGGTTTCTCTTTCTGACCGCACCTCCCTCTCTCTCTTTTCCACTCTCTCTCCCATCGGCCGCCTCTCTCTCTCTATCTATCTATCTCTTTTCTGCTCCCTCTCTCATCTCGCTGCCTCTCTCTCTCTCTCTCTCTCCATTTTTTTCTATTTTTCTTAGGCGCAAGGCCAAGAATAAGGGACCACAGTCCCTGTTCACTGGAGATGTCGTTGTGGTTGTTGCTGCAGCTATTGTGGTGGCTATGCTTATGATTGGATCTACTACTCCCACTGGCTGGAAACTCTTGGGGTTCTTAACTTCTTTCTGAAGGCTACTCTGTCTTGGCAGACCTTTGGGAGTATCTCAAATCGGTTGCGTACATGAACCAATGGGATATGGTGGATCTTAAGGGTTACGGGTTCTCTGCCATCTAGGTGGATGCGGAGGTTACCCACCAAAATAGTCTTTTCAGTATTGGACAGCCTTGCAACTAGAGTCTTCTTCTTTTACTTACTATTGGATAAGGAGGCAAGTGCAACATGAACAGTATTTACGACATAGACCCAGTCGGTTCTGCCGTTGGTATGGTTCTTATGGGCGCGGGAAGCGCGCCGCATCTTCATGACTTTCGGAGCAAGCTCTGGTGCAACAACAACCCCCCAGAAGTAAGGGGATTCAATGACCGCTAGGAAATCGCTGAAACTTATCGGCGTGGGGAGATACCCATACTGAGCATGGGTGGCAATCACAAGCAGGCCGTAGGTGACTTTTGCGGCCATTTGAATTTCGAATATCTTGCACCTGCACAAAACAGGGCAGCATTAGTGATGTCATGATAAGGGCTTTTTTGGACGGAGAGATGAAGGGAAGGAGAGGTCCCCAGGCGTGCCATTTGTGAGACTTCATTTTCGAAAGAATTATTTAAAAAGATAAATTTTTTTAGGGTTTTCGAAAATGGTTCCTTTTTTTTTTAAAGCATAGACTTTGAGAACTTGGAATTAGTCCTCAGAGAGTCTAAGGTTTTAGATCAATTGTGGATCCGTGCATTTGACCTCTCCCCACTGACCTCAGTTAGTGTTGATTACGCCAGTCACCAATTGGCAACCCTTAATTAATCGTCTATTAGAGCCCATTAAAACGACAAGAATAAAATATTAATTAGTCATGACATCATATTTATGATAATAAACCATTTGCTTTTATGTGATGTATGGAAGTTGTTATTTTAATGATTTCTTTGTTTAGGAATCCCTGAAAGATCTTAAAAGATGCTTAAAGGATTTTAGGTTCACACAAGGACATGAGAACCTATAGCCTTCAAGTAGTGCTAAGAGAATATGTCATTGGACAAAATCCTCATTAAAACCCCTTAAAGGATATAGAGGAACTTAATCAATATCCTTTAAGCACCTCTTAAAGGCCAGTGAGATTTTAGACAACATCTCCCCTTTGTTTGGTCCATTTTAGGAGAGACAAACATAAGGAACCAACTCAGTTAATGGGGCATGAAGGCTGCCACATACTTGAGGATAATCCTTAATGGTCCTCCAACCGATATGGAGGAACCGTCATTAAATCGGTCGTTCAACCAATATGAACGAACCGTAAAACAAGAACGAAGCTATTAACTAGAACATCAATAATAAAATATCCATTCATTAATGACTCATGTTACATGATTTTGGTCATTCTTATGGGAGAAATGACCCATGAGTTATTTGGCCGCTCTACCAATTAGAGAAAATTAATAACATCATGGTCATTTTATTATTAAAAATGCACCAGGACGTATATGGTTATTCTACCAATAAGAGTAAACCATCAAAACAAAGGCCGTTTCACCAATAAAAACGAACTCTTAATTCTTTTAATAAAATTACAATGTTTAAAATGATGAATCCTTTCTGTTCCAGCACAAAAGTCCTTCAAAAAGAGTCTTCAAGGGTCGGTAAGGTCCTTCTTCTCCTTTTTTGTCCCTTCGCGTGTGTGTGTCTGTCTTCTTCTTTTTTTACTTTTGTGTGGCCATTAGGGCCTTTTTATAGGCCTCCAAAGTGGCCACCGGTGGGTGGGTAGGGGTTGACCAGTGGCACCCCCCGCTGGTGCCACATACAAGAGAGAGATAGAGAGAGCCGAGAGAGAGAGAGAGAGAGGAAGAGGGGGTGGACTGGTGGCGCCCCTCTCACCGGTGGGCTCCACAAGTGGGGGGAAGAGCCACGTCCTCCCCATCTCTTATTATTATTTTTTTCTCTTTCCTTTTTTTCCTTCCTTCCTTTCCTTTTTCTCTTCTTTTATTTTTCTGTTTTTATCTTTTTTACCCCCCACCATCGGTGGGTGTCCATAAGAGGACCGGTGGTTTGGGGGGGGGATGGAGAGAAGAGAGACCGCTGGGTCTCTCTTTCTGACTGCACCTCCCTCTCTCTCTCCCATCGGCTGCCTCTCTCTCTATCTTTACTGCTCCCTCTCTCATTCTGCTGCCTCTCTCTCTCTCTCTCTCTCCCTGTTTTTCTTGGGCGCAGGGCCCAGAAAAGGGGACCGCAGTCCCTGTTCGCTGCAGCTGCTGCTGTGGTTGCTGCGGCTGTTCTGGTGGCTCTGCTGCGGCTGTTGTTGCCCTCTCCTTCATTTGATGTGGCTGTCAGAGAGGTATGTTCTTCTATGTTTTTCGTTTGTATGTACGCATGTCATGCATATACATATGTAGGGCATGAGACCCTACCTCATGTTTTTTTTTTTCTTCATGCATGCATAGGGCATAAAAAGAAAAAACCAAGTTTTCTTCAAAGCATGCATGTGTATATCCTACTCACATACACACATGCATGTTTTAAGGGGTGACAAATCTTGTGCAAACAAGTTCCCAACAAAAGTCAGCATTATGGTTGTCTTTTCCACAATGAGTGCAATGTCTGCCTCCCTTGGACCTCTCTTTTCCTGTAGGTTGTCCTCTTCCTGCTTTATTAGTAGTGCTAATCAAAGCTGAAAACTCTCTAGCTCCTTGTGTGTTAACAATAGTATCTCCATTCATTGTCTTCTTCCTGCTTTCTTCTTCCACAATCTTAGAGTAGACTTCTACCAGTGTTGAAAGAGGATCTGTATTCAGTAACTGTCCCCTAATCACCTCATAATCAGAATTTAAACCAGCAAGAAACTGGAAAATCTTTGACCCTTCAATGTGCTTCTGATATTGGAGTTGATCATCTACTGAAGACCATTTGTAATTGGTGTAATAGTCTAACCCCGCCATTTTACTTTCAGTTCACAGTAGTAGTTGGTGACAGATCTATTTTCATGTTTTAAAGCCTTAATTAGGGATGTCAACGGGTCGGAAACAGTGCAGATAGTGGACTATCCGTTTCCGTATCCGCAAGATAGATTCTGTATCAGTTAACTATCCTATAACTATAGCAAAAGGGTGTATCCGAAACTGCTTTTTAATATCCGGATAGAAGCGGTTATCAAATAGCTAACGGTCAAATTTAAGGTGCAAATTTATATAAATTGTCCATTTAAAACAAAATAAAAACACAAAAAATAATTATTCTTAAGAGAAGCAAATCACTAAAATAATTATTCTTAAGAGAAGCAAATCACTCAAACTAAAGTACTCTCATCAACAACATAGCATAAAAATAACAGCCCAAACTAAATCACACTAAAATAAAATTTACTCAGCTAAAAGTCCACAATATCTTTAAAAGACACATAAAATAATAAGATGTATAAAAATTTTAAAATATAGTAATGTATATTCACGGATAAATAATAAGACCAGCTTTCTAACTTGAAGGACCAACCACCTAGAGAAAAAATGGAGCATAGCGGCAGAGTAGAGGGGGAAGCAGCGCGGAACAGAGCAGAGCAAGGAGGAAGGCAGTGGAACAGATCGGAACGTGGCAGAGGGAAGTTGACTGGTGTGAAGCGTAGCAGATGGCTGCAGAGAGGAGGAGCAACGCATGGTTTCAAGCATGGAACCGGATGATGAGAGGTACAAATGCATCTTCGCCATCCCAACGTAGGTATTTTCACTGTCTCTCCTTAGATCATCATGTGCAGGAGTGTAGGAATGGAGTGGTATGTTGGAAGTGTGGAAGAGTAGGGCATCGCAGCTTTGTGCGCTCGGAAGCTGATGGAACCCCGAAGATAGGGGGTGATATTTCAAACCAAAACAAAGAGAAATTTGGGAAGGGTCCTACGGTGGAGGTGCCTTGGTTTTATGCCTTCGGAGAAATATGGCCACTTTCAAAACTTGTTTGATTGGAGCGAATCGTCCTGGAAGATGGAGAATAGAAGAACTTTGGAAAAGACTTCAAGTGCAATGGCCGGAAGTGAGGAGTTGGCAAATATCAGAGACCAGTGATGATACAGTTCTGCCATGGACGACTTAGTTGGCTATTAGACAAAATCTTATGAAGCAGACGGGAGAGGAGACTTGGTCACCGTGGAACCAAACGTACGGGCTGACTGAAGCAAGAACAGGATGCCTAGTTTGGATAAGAGTGAGAGGGCTGCCATTTGTCTTGTGGGATGCAGAGGTTTTCAGAACTTCAGTCTCTTCATTTGGTAGTCTCAAAGAGAGTTGTAAAGAAACAAAGTCTTGGAATTATCTTGGCTTTGGGGAAATTTAGGTGGAAATGGGAGATGGGATGGGTGTGACACAGCATACTAAGATTCATGGAATTTTATGAAGTTCTGGCTTACATTAAATGAAGAAAATAAAGTAGAATCGGTCGGTAGGGGCAGTTCAAAATCCACGGAGGCGTGGACATATGCTGAAGTCATGCAAGCATACAAACAGTACAGAGCTTCTAGGGTTGGAGTGGTTGATGGCGAGAGGAGGAAGACGAGTTAGCTCATTCTGACTCAGTTAGAGCCGAGTCGTCTAATGCATGTGACGGTTTAATCGATCACATGCCAGCAATGAAGGTGGATGTGCTTTAATGAAAGGGTGGGTATATTGAAGAATCTAGAGGAAGACGGGAGTACCCATTCAGTGGAAGAAGAAGATGGTAAACTGAAGAAGGGCAGTGTGGGAATTTCAGCTGACGTGATGTGGCGGGAGGCTATTGCTACTCTCGTCTCACAGGTTGTGGATGGGATTAGTAAAGGTCTTGAGCATAAGAGAAGGAGAAGGAACATTAGGGTTTATGCTTGTAGGAAGAAAAGAGGGGAGATGGCAGAGCAAGGCGCAGCACTGGAGATCGACGGACAGATGGCTCAGTCTGGTGTAGGCAAGACAGATTCGATCAAGACCCAAAGGTGGCAAGGCGATATAGAAGATTGGGAGGACAGGCAACTTTCCAAATGGCAAGGAGGCAGCGTCAATCAAGAAGGATTGCCAGCATCACATGATTTGCAAATCTCGGAAGGTCATAATCTCTCGGAACAACGAGGGAAATATCGCCACAACATTCCGCAAATCCAGGTAGGCTACTAAAACACTCAGTAGGTGCTCTCTCCAATTACCGACCTCATCTTTCCCCTTCTCACCTCATTGGCGACCTCATCAACGACAACTCAGAGAATACTGGGTTTCCAATTCAAGGCATGTCAGACGGGACAATGCCAGTCATAGGGGATACTGAAGGAAATTGTTCCTTCCTAGCAGATTGGGGTAATCAGGAAATATTGGAGAAAGCAGAAGGGTTTGGGATCCAGATTAAAGGAAAGGTCGGTCAGTTTCGTAAGATATGGGGCACCAATGGTGAGGTTACAAAGAAAGCATAAAGGGCAGAGAGAACTGTTATCCCCGATGAAGGATGCTAGGGTCAGTGGAAATCATTTCAGTTCAAAAAATATAATCAGCTAGGTGGAAATTGCAGAAAAAAAATGATGTTACTGTCATGGAATATTCGAGGGATGAACGACGAGTTAAAGCAGCTTGTGATTCGAGATATGGTGAAGAGCAGAAGGATTGAAGTACTTTGTGTACAGGAAACAAAAGTGGAACTCATGACAACTGCAATGGTTACAACTGTGACAGGGTTCAGCAATGAGGATTTTTCTTTCAGGAGAGCTGAGGCAATGTGGATTATGCTTTCAGGAGAGCTGAGGGTCAATCTGGAGGTATTCTGATAGCTTGGAATACGGACATTTGGACAGGAAAACTTCTGCATCTTGGAGATCATTATGTGTCCGTCTTGTTGAAGACAAGTTCTGATGATGACAGCTGGATGTTAACATATGTATATGGGCCTAGCACAGTCAATAGCAGGAAAATGATGTGGGAAGATTTGGTATACTGCCAGAAGATATTTGCCTATCCCTGGTGCGTAGTTGAAGACTTTAACGAAGTAAGGTCTCCATCGGAAAGGAGCACTTTGTTCTGGTTAGAGAAGTGGACTGGAGATGAAACACTTAAGGAGAAATTCCCAAGAATGTACCAGTTGTCATGTAAGAAAGAAAGCTTCATCACAGAGTTCTACAGTATGGAGAATGGACGTGCTCAGTGGGATGTCCAACTTAGACGGGGACTCAAACAAGAAGAAGAACTGGAGTTTATGAACTAATTCAGTCATTGTCAGCAATACAACTGAACTTAAGAGAGACAAAATTCTGTGGGCAGAGAATAGTGGTATTTTTTCTGTCAAATCTTTTACAAACTGAAGGAAGGGAATCAGCCATCTGTTAGACATCTTGACAACATTTGGAAGGTGAAAGCTTCATGTGGTTAGTGTTCAGGAAGAGAATTATCCCAAAAGCCTACCGAAGCAAATGGTGTAAGGACGGTGATACTGTGTGTAAACTGTGTGGAGATGAAATGGAAGACATCAAGCAATTACTCATTACTTGCCCGGTCAGCAGAGAAGTGTGGGTCAGTATAAGCAAATTGTTGGAGTGTCTACCCATCCTTCTACAGTCTGCAGGAGATGTGGAGTTGTTTCTATCAAATGACGAGTAGGCTTGGCAAGTGCACTCGAGGGAGAATTCTTCAATTATTGCCACACACTATATGCTGGGAAATTTGGAAGGAACAGAATGCAATGATTTTCCAGGGAAGTAAGCTCTATATTGAGAATATAACAATCTCAGTTGTTTCATTATTATACAATTGGAGTTGTCTATTCTGGGGATTTGTGCTGAAGAGTGGAAAAAAGAATTTAGCTCTGGCTAGTGTTTATTTGTGGTCTCTTTTCTGACTTTTTTTCCCTTTCTTCAAGATCGAAACTTCTCCTATCTTGAATTGATTGTACTGCTTCTATTTAGTTTTCAATAAAATTAGTCGTGCAGTCTCCTTTCTTTCAAAAAAAAAATCACAGGATAGTGGCGGATAGCAGTTTCGGAAACAAAACTATCTGTTTGCATATCCACTAAGAAAGTGGGTTTAAAAATCCTATCTGTTAACTAGTCAGAGGTAAAGACTGTCCACAAACCGTCCGTTAAGTTAACAAACAGGGCGGATAATCGGATGATCAGTTACCAATATCGTTGACATCCCTTGCCTGAATCTCTTTGTTCAGCTGATAAACATGTGGGGCATTCTTCCGTTTTCCATATATCCCTTCCAAACGTATCACAAGCCCTTTCTTCATACATGACCAACTCTTGAATTTCAGAAACTATTGAAGTGATAATCCAGCCCTTTATTCTCCATATCCCATTTTGCATATCAGGATTTGCTCGTTCCAGTCTTTGAATAGATCCATCACTTTAGTCAGTTTGGCCACATCCTCCAAGAAATATCTTGGCTGAAACTGATCATCTGAAGGTTCTGATGGTGATTCTCTGTTGAAGGAGTGCTAGTAGACCCCATATCCACAGAGGTTGCCTCACTGCTACTGATAGGCACTTTCCAGCAATAGATAAAGGAAGAAACATACCAAGGATGGGAACTGAAGTGACTCAGCAGGTTAAAAAGGAATAGGCAGCAGGCTCAAACTCTCAGGAACAAATACTAGACTAAGTCAATCTCCCAAACACAACAGGGAACAACCACAACTTCCTCTAGCAACAGAAAAACAAACCTGAGAGAGATTTAGAGAAGTTCTGCGCCAGTTCCTTAAGACCCCAGCATGTTCTTTAACCCCTTGAGCTTGTGACGACCTTCAACCAAGACTCAACCTGTTCTGACACTATGATATAAACCAAATGATAAACCCTAATCCTGTAATAGAAGAAATAGAAATGGAGGAAGAGAGGAGAAAAAGCAGCAGCAAAATGTGGCTCTACTTATGTTGTATTTCTCTTTTCAACAGTCATGACATGCCTCTTTATATAGAGAGGCTGATTAGTGCAACAACAAAAGAAAACTGGACAGAAATGGCTTCCCATTAATGGGTGTCCAGGCCAAACAAAGTAGGGCGTAAGGGTGTACCCAGTGCACGAGGCTCCCACCATTAGAAGGGTGGGCCTAGAGCAACGGTTAAGTTGCCCCGTTTGTGACTTGGAGGTCATAGGTTCGAACCAAGGAAACAGCCTCTCTGCTTAGCAGGGGTAAGGTTGCGTGCATCACCCTTTTCCCAGGCCAAACAAAGTAAACAGCAGCAAAATAAAAAGTGGGGTAATAAATGTAGGCAAGTTCTCAAGTGCCAACTACCACCACCACTCCAGGGAGAATTTAATGGGATGCAGCAAACCTAGAGGGGGTGGGTGCGTCCCCAGACCCTCTCTCTCGTCCACTTCCTCCTCCTGCTTGCATGAGCACCCTAAGGTGAGGCCAGCTCCTCTGCCTGTTGCAACTACTACCGCCCTGTTGTTGTTGGCTCGTGTTGGTCTGGACCTTTGCACTTCTTGTCATCATGGTTCTTCTTCTTCTACTACTTCTTTTTTTTTTTTTTTTTTTTTTTTTTTTGGGGGGGGGGGGGGGGGGGGGGGGGGGCGGTGGGAGTACTTCTTCTACTACTCCTTCTTTCAATACATGCTATGAACATTATATGAACATGGAGCTATTTTGTGTTTATGAGCCCCATAGGGCAGTTGGTAAACAAGAAGATATTGTTTGACAGCACAAGGATCCAAAAAGTGACAGAGCATTGTTGAGAGCAGTGAACCATTTCAATCAACCTTATGAGACCAAAATTCAAATTCATTGAATGGCAGTTAGTCGGTTGCCAGGAAAAGAGCCAATGATGTCGAGCATATTTCTTTAAGAAGATACAATTGGAAGGTGATACTTCATATAATATATCTGATAATGATTTTACCCAGTTTTCCACATTTTTATGTCATCAAACAAAGAAACACATATTTCAGACAAAAGAACATGGATGTCACTCAGTGATTGCAGCCACAACGATCTTGACAATAGTTAAAAGAAGAACAACATAGCAAAAGAGGAATCCTCCGTATAAGTATGTGATCAAAAGACAGACAAAGAAAATATAGTAATAGTTTTGTCATCTATGTGTGAAATGAAAAGCATAATCAACATCTTCGAAATTTCCTGAGTTGTCAAAAGCAATGCATATTTAGAATCAAAATCTGAATAAACAAGAAGAAAAGTGATTTTCAAAACTTGAAAACTCATAAGAAACCAGCTTACCCCATCCAGTTCTGTCAGCTGCATCACGGCATTCTATTCTGAAACGTGATAGATGACTGTGAACATCTCCAACAGTCTCAAGTTGTCTCTTGGCAAGTGCAGAACTAATCTCTACTGATCTACATATGTAAATAAACTTTAGTAATTGACTCATTCAATCGTCACCAACCATTTGTGACCAAATGAATTGCTTCAAGTTTCAAAACCACAGAGAAGCAACAGACATGTTCCTATATATTGCGGCTACGTACTCTAAAATTTAACAATAACAAAACATCATTTCAATCAGTATATGTCTGTACCAGCTTTTTACATGAGAAAGCATGAAAATTTTGGCAAATACTAATCTTTTTTTAACTCTCAAATACGAAAGGAAAACATTGATCCATCTTCAATTTTAAAGACCAAAAGATTTTAGAAAAAGGTAAGCTGAAGAAAGTTACTTCTTCTACACACCACTGAGAATGAATTTGGCTGGTCCCCCATGACAGTGGAATGCATTTATGAAAGCATATTAAGAGTCAGTGAACATACATGTATGTCATATTTTTGTAAACTTTTGGTGGTGCATTTAACATCATGTAATCCATTATACACCTTGCACATGTTCCTGAACCGCCTCCAATTTCATATATCTGAGTAAAACACATAGACAAGTTTATTGAGTCCAATATAAGCTAAGGAAACCATCACGAGCTAACAGGTCTGCAACATGGAGTATTCTCAAGTAACCATGTTCATAGTCAAGTATGACATAATATACTGAAATGAAGGAATGTAATCCTATTTCTGACTTCTGAGGGACCAAAGAAAATAGACTAGAAGTCTGATATCTATTACAAAGTGAATGCTAACAAATGTACAATAGAGTTAGTCTAACATCTGCAGAAAGTGGAATAGCTCTGCAGCTCTCAGACTTGTTTCCGGTCAATGAAGCATGCTAGTCTGTTTGCAAGTAACTAAAACACAAGTTCGCAAAATGTAGTGAATAACTTTGCAGGTCTTGCAAAGGAAAAAGATTACACAATGATCTGAAAGAGGAGGAAATGCTAATATGTACACATGCAGTACGTTAAAACTTCCACGCACAAGTCCAATAGATTGATTTACAAACAAACGATGTGCAGCATCAACGTCCCGTTGAACATAAGCTATGCAAGAAATACAAATCAGCGGAGATTATTTTGATCATAAAGCTTATGGGGTCTTTGGATGTTTTTTTTGTTTTTTTTTAATGTCTTCTCAAAATAAAAGTTAGGAAAGAAAATCAGAATTTAGACATGTTTTTTCCTTAAAGAAGTTATGGTGTGTACCACCAATTTTATTAAAAATTTAAAAAAAAAAAGATAAACTAAGACAGTACAAGCATAGTAGTCAATCCTATCCCTTCCCAGCCAGAATTAGCCAGGACATCCCGTCTCAGTGAGAAAATGGGACGGGACAGTTTCTTGTCTGCCCAGTGCCTGTTCTGGCCCATTTCTGTCTGTCCTGACCTGTCCCGGTCCAACCCAGCTTATCCCAGTCTGTACCCACTTGTCCCAGCCAGAGTTTTATATTCTATTATGAGGTTTTCCTAAATCCTTAAGTTCTTTGTAAACTTATTTTAGGGGGTTCACTCAATGAATATACATAAATCCATCATTTTGATGTTTAGTGCATTATTTTTTTATTTCCATGTTTGTATGTTTATTCTCATGTTATTTATTGTATACATGTTTTATGTCTGTTGGAATATATATAGGAAAAATTCTGGTACAGCACATTGGAATTCTCAAGGACACTAGGATGTCCCATCCCAGTAGAAAAATGGGACAAGGATTGGAATGGGATTGAAAATATGAGTACAACTAATATGAGGAAACAAAAATTACATGCTGACTATAACCTTCACAATGAGATATCCTTGCACAACGTAGCTCGACTCACATCCAACTCACTATTTGAAACATAAAACAATGACTAACTGAAGACTACTATAAAGACCTGACTAAAGGAGGGAAAAAAATCACATCAAATAACTACTAGCATTGTTACCCATTACTTCGGCGAAACTTACCTCTCGAAACATACTACTTTCCTCTACAAGAAAGTCTTTATCACCAAGTATGACTGCAATACAAACCCGGAACTCATTAAAAGGATTTACTTCTATGCATGGATGGCAATCTCGGTACTGGTGGGTTCTAGTACCGATACATACTGGTACTAGTATTGGTATCGACCATATTGTCTGATGTACGTGTCTGATGCATTTAAAATATTCACAAAATTTCAAAAAACAGAAAAAGTAATTGAAAACATTTTCAGGGTGAAAAAAGTTGAATAACTATCAAAGGTATAATTACTCTATGATTTCGGTATCAGTCCAGGCCTACATATCGATATCGACCAATACTGCCAAGCATGCATATTACATTATTAATTGATACATGCTAAACATAGAAATGATACGAGTGTAATAATCATTAATGGATAACAATGTTTGACAAAACAAGATGATCTTTACCCATAAGAGATAAAATTGATTAAATTAATATGGATAATGGGATGAAGAAGCATTTTATTCATCCTCTGCTTGTTGCTGCCCATATCCATAAGAAGGCTGCATGTATCACCTTTACTCACCATAACCAAATAAGGATGCATCCAAGTCATGCATCCCCTTCTAGATCCTTCTTGGAGTATTTAGCTTACTGAATTGATTAGAGTTCAGGATCAGGATGAGAAGAAGCACCTTAAGGATAAGAAGAAGACCCTAACCCATAACTACTATTGCCCAGATGAAACTAGAAGGCTTCATAGTCATATTGATATTTCCAACCATACATCCCTACTTCTTGTTAGTGTGACATCTTAGAATATATTTTTTTTAAAAGAACTCCCAAGAACCCCAAGGAAAAGGAGTAAAAAGTATATCTTTAAATATAAAAAATTATATACACAATTATGACTTTACAGGGTGTAAAAATAGTTGATATAAAGTGTGGACTTTTATGTAATATTTAGAAACTTTTTTTGCTCTCTAAAGCCTGTCAAATTAACAGTCATGGTTTAATCATAGGCCTCTCTTAATTCAATGAAGACCAATAGATCTTTTCTCATCTCTCTATATCTTTCCGTCAATTGTTTTACTGTCTCGATAAGAAAATAGCTTAAGCGGTAGATCTACCAGGCATGAAACAAAACTGAAACTAATTTTCTAATGCACTGGGTACAAATCTTAGACACCTAACAATTATCCTCTCCCAAAGTTTCATAGTATGACTCAGAAGTTTAATACCAAGGTAATTATTACAATTTTGTACATTTCCTTTGTTCTTAAAGAAAGGAATGACAAATGCTTTTCCTTTAAGCATCTCTCTTTCAAAATCTTATTAAGTAGTAAGCCAACTCACTAACATCACTTACACTTTTTCCAAGCCTCAATAGGTATATCGGCTGGTCATAGGGCCTTTACGACTTTTGTCTTTCTTAAAGCATTTTCTACTCCTGAAATTATAATCCACCAAATGTAATGATCATTGTTTAGCTAATTGATTCATTGGTTCCCTAAAAAAAATAGGTCACTATAGTGATCCCTTGTTAACAATTTCTCAAAATAAGTGCATCACCTCTCTTTAATCTCCAAAGCTTAAACTAAGACCCTTTGATTCTCAATCTTAATACATTTAACATGATCCAAGTCCTTACACTTTTCCTCCCTTAGTTTAGCAAGTTTAAATGTCTATTTCATCCTCCCACCTTCCAAGTTTTGTCCTATGCACATAGCCACAACACAATTAAGTCATACCTATGAAGTGCAAATGAAACCACAATAAAATATTGGAAATAACTCTCATAAAACAGGCCCAATGAGTGGTGGAAAACAGATGCTAAAAGAGAAACTTCGTAGAAGTCACAACTATAGTAACCTGTAAAAGAATCAACTGACAGTTTAAAGAGAAGATGCAAACATTGAATTTCCTTGCTGCATTGAACCTTTGTGATAAGTATTAAAGGAAGAGCTGACCTTTAATGGAACGGAAAGGTTGGCTGTGCGCAAAATTGCTTCTGCAATACCATGAGCATACCATGGCTGAGGTTAATAGGACAAAAATATTAGATACTAATAGTGAGACAATGGTCAAACTTTCACATAGTGTATTTAAACTATAAACAAACAATTGAACTACAGTTTAGTAATTGCGAGTTGGAAGCATTGCATCACTCATACACAAACTAGCATTTCAAGTGAAAAGCTACAACTATCAAGGTAGATGTTCACATGACATACACTAAAAGTAAAGTTCAATTTGCAGGACCATAAAGAGATTGGTTTCCTTAAAAAAGTCATCTATCATTGTTCAGCAGTAATGCAATTACTATCAGATCATGTGAATAACAACTTTAGCAAGAAAAAAGTGACAACAAATAAATCAGTAAGACCTTTGTATTTATAATCTCCATATTACATTGATTCCGAGGCATTAATTTCAAAGATATTCCTTCTCACGCACAATTTTTTTCCTGCATTGTTCCTTGTGCACTTGATTTTCTTCATCCACCAGAAGAAGTGCTTAAATTTACCTTCCCTTTCTGTTTTCATAAGAGAGAAGTAAAAAGAAAATAGCTGGACGAGGCCAGGTAACAAAACCCATCACGCATGCAAAAAAACGAGCACAAAGATGTCAAGCGGTCAGGCTAAATCCATCCTTGCCAGAATAGTTAAACTGATTGTCGATGCAGCCACAAACTTTTCCCATTCTTAAACATGATCACAGGTAAATACGTCTACTGTACCAGTGGACTCCACAACCCAGTAGGATACCTTTTAGTTACTCTAGCCCCAAAAGCTCATGAATGGCAAGGAAAACCACTTAAGCATATCTTACACTCACCCCTAGCCACCAATTTAGCCACCTAAGCTCCTAATATCCCCAGCCTACCTTACCCAACCGAGACAAGCCTTGTAAAGCACCTGTGAACCAACAATTTAACATGGCCTACAAACAGTTGTGATTCGGTTTTCACAGTTCTGTTCCAACCAGCCATTTTATAAAACTCTCTTATTTGCTCTGTCTCTTGACAATATAGCTCACTTTTCCTGGACAAAATGGAGATCAACAGCAATTTTTTGAAAGGTGACAAAAGCCACATTTCATTCCAATAGTAAAAACGTACAGATGATGTCAATGAGTAAACAATAGGATGAGATAACACATCATCCCTCTCCTCTCACAAAATGCAGCAAGAAAGGAAATCACCCTCAATTTATCAAGACAATAAAAAGAGGGCACCCATACAAGAAAAAGACCCTGAAACACTAAATTAAAGACCTTTGATTGATTAAAGAAAGAAAAGGATCATTCTCTCCCATATGAATGTTGGCTGATCTACTCCAATTAGCCACCCAAAGAACAGCTCTTCTAAGAGCATGATCAATATAGTTAAAACGATCAGACAATCTTCCATCTCTCTTGCCACATTGCACAAAGCAAAGCAGGAAGAAACAAGGACCAAATATCCTTGTATGAATGACAAAAGCCTACCAGATTCCAATCTTTCATCAGTTGTTGCACAGAGGATGGCACCTCCCAAGAGAAAGAAAATTGTCTGCTAACCATGATCCATAACACATTGATGATTCCACAATTGCAGAAGATATGATCACTACTTTCTTCAAAACTGCCACAGAAAAAAAAAACATTTTATAACTTTCAAATAGTCTATCAGTCGTTGGAAGCTTCTACCAAGCCACTTTCCACATGAAGACCTTGATTTTGTTTGGCAACAGTTTAAACCATACCAATCCTTTCCACCACACCCTACAGCCTCCATCATTAATTACTTTCACAAAAGCATTCACAGAAAATCTTTCTCGTTTATTCCAGACCCATAGCCTTCTATCTGTCACATTACTGCTCAGCTTGACTGATTGGATTCTGTTCATCAATATCAATAGTTCTCTCATCTCATACTCTGTTAGATTTCCCTTTGAAATTCAATCTCCAGTCGAAGTCATCTTCGTAGCAGTATACATGTGCTAACGATTTCCCTTTGTCTTTACCGATTTGATACAACTAATCACACTGACTAGCAAAAGGAATGTAAGAACACTAAGCATCTTCCCAAAATCTAATCCATTGCCCATTTCCAAGCTTGAACTTAACAGCAGGAGAAAGCAAATCCACTGTACTCAGAATATTTCTCCAAATTGGTGACAAGTTATGAGTATTAGATGGTACTAAAGAGCATCTAGAAGAATTGGAATAATACTTGTCCTTAAGGATCCTAACCCAAATGAGATGAGTATCTTACCCCAATCTCCACAGCCATTTAGCCAGTAAAGTCCTATCGAACATCTGTAACTTAATCAAACCACATCCCCTTGATCCTTACTCATGCATACTTGATCCCAAGCAATCAAGTGAAGTCCTCTTTTCTCTCCATTTTCCCCAGACAAGAAAAAACTCTTTCTCATGGACTCTGATAATCTTTTCCATTGTCTTTAGCATTTTAAAAATTGACATATGAGAATTTACCAATGTAGATAAGACTGATTTAGACAAAACCAATCTGTCCCCTGCAAAGAGAAGTTTGGCTTTCCAACCTTCTAGTCTAAGATCAAGTTTCTTGATGAGTGCATCCCAATCTTTAATCCTTATAGTGCCATCAGTCAAAGGAAGACCCAGATATTTAATAGGAAATTCAGACCCCTTGGATCGGAAGCTCTTTGCAATATTCTCCACTTTATGAGATCAACATCAATTAATCAGGTCACTTGTAACATATACCACCTTCAAATAGATTTATGGATGCATGTGAAAAGAAATCCTCAATGGGAACTGGAGGAAAAAAAAAAGTGAAAACATAGAATCATAAAATCCCTCAAATCTCCAACCAAATACCTTTTAAGACCCCGTGCAAAATAAAAGTTTATTAAAGTTCAAGGCATAACACTAAAGATAAAAACATGATGGGGTATTTGAAAAATAAGTAGAGGGCTTCTAGTTCAATAGATTAAGACTAATAATCTTGCGGTGGGTTATTTTTTAGATACTCTACACCATGGCTGCCAGCTTTGATCAGCCCGGACATATCCCTGATTTGGCTAAATCATGTTAGCAGGACAATGAAGCCCCTTAAAGAAGTACCATATAGCCTTGACTTGATTCTGCCAGACTTTTGAGTTTTAACACAAAGGATGAACAACAAGATTTATAAGAGCTTTATATTAATTAGAGAAGACATTTTGTGGTTCTAAATATGGGTGTTTTAGCGGGATCATCAACTCAACTCAACTCAACGAAGCCTTAATCCCAAATATTTGGGGTCGGCTATATGGATTCTCTGTCTCCACTCTAAACGATTTTGGGTTACCTCTTCTGAAAGGTTTAAAGCTTCCCAATCATATTGTACTACCCTATTCCAAGTTAATCTAGGTTTACCCCTTCTATTCTTCTCCTCCTCTATCCTAATATGCTCCACTTTTCTAACTTGAGCCTCTCTAGGGCTACGCCTAATATGCCCAAACCATCTCAGAATCCCTTCTCTCAATTTATCCTCAATTGGTACCACTCCTACATTTTCTCTAATATACTCATTATGAATTTTATCTAGCCTAGTATGCCCGCACATCCACCTTAACATTCTCATCTCGACAACACTCATCTTAGAGACATGTTGCCCCTACATCGCCTAACACTCACTATCATATAACATTGTAGGTCTTATCACCGTACGGTAGAATTTTTCTTTCAGCTTCATTGGGATCTTGCGGTCACATAAGACTCCCGTCGCAAGTCTCCACTTCAGTCATCCTGCTTTAATCATATGGCTAACATCTTCATTGCACCCTCCGTCTTCTTGGAGGATCGAACCAAGATATTTGAAATGGGTGCTTTAGGGTATTGCCATCCCATCCAAGTTAACTATGTCCTTTTTGCCTATCCAACCTTCACTAAACTTACAATGCATATATTATGTCTTAGTTCTACTTAACCTGAAATCCTTAGACTCTAAGGTACTCCTCTAAAGCTCTAGTTTTCTATTAACTCCCTCTTGCGTTTCATCTATCAACACAATATCATCTGCAAACATCATACACCACGGAATGTCGTCTTGTATATCCTTTGTTAAATCATCCATAACTAATGCGAAAAGATAAGGACTTACTGTTGATCTTTGATGCACTCTAACGGAAATAGGAAAATCCCTTGTTTCCCCTCCGACCGTGCGGACACTAGTAGTTGCTCCTTTATACATGTCTTTTAATACTTGTATATACCTAGTCGATACCATCTTGCACTCTAACACCGATCACAAGACATCTCTTGGAACTCTACCATAGGCCTTCTCCAAATCGATGAACACTATATATAAATCTTTCTTCATATTTCTATATTTCTGTATCAAACCCCTAATGAGAAAGAGTTTCCATAGTTGATCGACCCGGCATAAAGTCGAATTGATTGGCCGAGATAGTTGTGTCAGAACGTAAACGATGTTCCACAACTCTCTCCCACAGCTCCATAGTATGACTCATGAGCTTGATTCCTCTATAATTTGAGCGGTCCTAGATGTCTCCTTTGTTTTTAAAAATAGGTACAAGAGTGCTCTTCCTCTATTCATCCGACATTTTCTTAGAGACTAGGATCTTGTTAAACAGTCGGGTCAACCATTCCACTCCTACATCTTCTAAATATTTTCACACTTCAATAAGAATTCCATCAGGGCCACAAGCTTTACCTACTTTCATCATCTTCAATGCTTCCTTGACTTCCGAAAATCTAATCCTCTTAGTGTAGTTCACATTATGCTCTATTGTACATTCTATACCCACTATGTTTCCACTATGATTATCATTATAAAGATTATCAAAGTAGCTTCTCCACCTTTCTCTAATGTCCTCATCTTTCACCAAAACCTTTCATTCACTATCCTTGATGCACCTAACTTGGTTAAGATCCCAACACCTTTTCTCTCTTATCCTTGCCAATCTATAAATATCTTTTTTCCTTTCCTTGGCCTCAAGTTTCTCATACATCTTTTCAAAGGCCTGAGCTCTTGTCCGACTAACAGTCTTTTTTACTTCCTTTTTTGTTATGTTGTATTGTTCATAAGCCTCATTATCATATTTTGGCAATTTTTTTATACCATTCTCTTTTACTCTTCACCGCCTTTTGTACCTCCTCATTCCACCACCACCTCTCCTTCGTAGGTGGGCCATGTCCTTTAGCGGGATCATCAAAAACATGATTTTTTTCTTCTTGGATGCGAGAGTTTTTTTTTTTTTCTTGGATGGATACTTGACTCTTTAAGTCTTTATATGTTGGAGATATGAACTTTTTGATATTTTTATTGGATTCAAATAGGGGATATTTCATTTATTTATATTTAGGGCTATTTCCATATCAATCCCCATAAGCATAGTGAATTTGAAATAAATCTCTGGTCTTGTGTATTTTGACATTAGTCCTATAAATCTAATATAATTTAGTAATAAATCCTTCCAATTAAAAATTATTTAAAAGAAGAAAATACTCATGGAATATTCTTCAAATACTTGAAATGACTCTAAAAGATCAAAAACCAAATATTCATGGAATATTCATGAAAAGCTTTGAACATCATATGGCCTGATTATGATTCTGTGGTAGACCTCCGGAAAGGTTGGAATGAATTATTTCCAAGTGCAACACCTTTGGAGGGGTGATCTTTGTTTGCTCCAGCTATGTTGTGGGCAGCTTGGCTTGGAAGGAATAGAAGAAAGTTTAAAGGAGAATACAGAAATGTGTTTGATATTCTGCGAAGGACAATTATAATGGTACAATATTGGAGCTTAGTTTCCGACAACAAACAGCCACTTAATCAATTGTGACTTTTACGTCACCTTCCAAAAAAAAAGATCAAAAAATCGAACCCCAAAGAACAGGAAAAAATGACCTTAACAGGTTGAGCCTAGTAATATTTTTTCTACTTTTTAAATTTTTGTGGATCACCCAATCTGGACAATGATAATATGAACACGTCGAGTATGTTTGGGGCAACTAAAACATTTTAATTTTATTTATTTTGGCTGCACCAGTAACTAGTGCAGCACTGGCTATCGGCGATAAGTAAAACTAAAAATTTAAACAGGGATATAAGTGACTTTCCCACAGTGAGTTAAACTCATGTTTAACGTAGAGTTAAGAAAAATTGATGGAAGCAAATGATAGGGATTAAAAACTAAAAACTTCAACCTTATAAGGACTAATATCAAAATATGCAAAATAAAGGGATAAATTTTGAACTCAATATGTTTATAGGGATAGATATCCAAAAAACCTAATGAAATAAGTTTACTTAAATGATGTTCATGGACATAAAGAAACCCGTCATGGTGGCCAATTGCAATGGAACTTACTATATACATAGATTAATAAGTGTGAGGGTAAAACGAAAATGATCACAAACATAAGGTTTTATCTTAAATTTATAAAACTTTTAATCAACCTTATCAGCCCCTTAACAACCTATTGTCCGAGTAAGGATAATTGGATCCTCAGAGGGCCTTCACTAGTGGACCTTTAAGGGGCAGTTCAGCTTAAAAGCTGAACCATGCCCCCCAATTCCTATATAAGGCGGTGCCCACCTCATCCACAGCAACAGCTATGGCAGAAGAAATAGGAGAGGAGAAAGAGAGAGGAGGGAAAATAAAGGATAGGAAGAAGGAGAGAGAAAAAGAGAGGTCTTTTCCTAGAGAGAGAAAAATGCTAGGAGAGATGGGGAAGAGCCCACAAAATTCCAAAAAATACAGACAATCATGAAAATTAGAAAAGCAGTCTCTTTTGATTGAGTATGCAAGGAGGGAGAAGTAAATGATCTTCACATACAGATTGGAGATCTCAGAGCCATCTCAAGGAGGAGTTTGAACATCTCGAAGTAGGAGACCCGACCTTGCCTCTTGTTGTTGTCCTATGAGATGCTTCCCTCTCTTTTGTTTTGATGTTTTGTGCCCACTCTTCAACTTTAGCATGTACTCCCATATAGGGAAGATGCTGAGAAAATCTTTATAAGGGGAAGACCATGTAGATGTGAGGATGTGCTATTATTAACCAGAGTCAAATAGACGGACTACCTAACTTTGAGTTCTAGTGCAGTTTGGCTGGTGCGAGTGGTGTCTAGTCTGGTCATTCTTGTATTCTTTTCTTTAGTAAAATATGTGGAATAGATGTTTGCCACCATCTGAGAATCACGTGACTCCTTTTAAACTTACGCACTGAAATTATTTTGATTTGTGAAAAGGAATAGAATCTTGGTTCCTCTCTTTTCTTCGGTCAATTGCTTACATGCCTTTAATTTGTTGTTCACCTTTTTGTGCTAGATATTTCTTTTCTGATATACATAATGTGTGTGTACCTTATCTATCTATCTATCTATCTATATATATATAGATAGATAGATAGATAGAGAGAGAGAGAGCGGTGCATGCGTGCACACACATACGTACATAGAGAATCAAGAGAGGGGGAGAGAGAAAGATGCACCCACCCACCCACACAGACATAACTATTTAAGCTTTTGAGGTAGGGCACATAAGAGAGCTCAACATGAGGGTTATTTAAGCTATCTTTTAAGGATACCATTAGGGATGACCTCATGAAGGCGGTTGAGGAATTTCAAGAGAGACCTTTCAGCATTAAGGGTTTCAATTCCACTTATATTGTTCTCATTCCAAAGAAAGAAAAGAGTAGTGAATGTGTCAAACTACAGACCTATTTGTTTATTAAATGGCTGTCAAAATCATCACAAAGGTCATGGCAAACATATTGAAAATGCTCCTGGTTAATATCATTAGTAGGCATCAATCTGCATTTAAGGAAGGGAATTTTATGTTACACAACTATTTGGCCGTCTATGAAGCTATTCACAATCAAAAACCATGTAACAGAGTAGGGGTTGTTATCAAATTGGATTTTGAAAAGGCCTGTGAGAGGGCTAGTTGGATGTGTGTCCAGAATTCCCTTGCTCTGATGGGTTTTAAGCAGAAATAGATTTTGTGGTGATGAATTGTATCAATTTTGCTTGGTTTCTATTCTTCTCAATAGTGTGCCGTGTGGCTATTTCAGTAGCACAAGAGGGTTGAGACAGGGTGATCCAATCTTACCTCTCTTGTTCCTCGTTGTTGGACAGGTTTTAGGTTCTCTTTGGGAGAGGGCAACTGAACAAGGGCTTGTGGATGGCTTCAGCATTGGGAGAAATGGATTATAGCTGACCCATTTGCAGTTTGCAGATGACACCTTATTTTTCTCATCAGGCAATGATCTTATGGTAGATAACATGAAGAAACTTTTAACTCTAGTGGAAGCTATCACTGGTATGAAGATTAATTTCAAGAAATCAGAAGTGGTTGATATTGATTTACAGCAGGAATCAGTGAGGGAGAAGGCTGACATCATCAATTGCTGAGTTTCCCAGTTCCCTGTCAAATATTTGGGATTGCCACTTACTAATGGACCTATTAGGGTGAGGGACTGGGATGCTCCGGTTAAGAAATTTGAGCAGAAACTTGAGGGATCAAACGCCAAGTTTCTTTCTGCGGGAGGCAGATGGATTTTGTCAAATACTGTTCTATCGGCATTGGCAAACTATCACCTTCCCATTTTCAAAATCCCAAAGACTGTTGAGAGAATTATTGAATCAGTGAGAAGTTTTTTCTTTTGGGCTGGGGGAAAAAGAGAAAAGAAGGGCATGGGACAAAGTTTGTTCCACAAAGGACCTAGGAGGAGTGGGCTTAATCAAGATGGAAGTTTTCAACAAAGCTATGCTGGTCAAATGGCTTTGGAGATTGGGGAAAGATGTGGATCCAATTTGGGTTACCATCATCAAGGATAAATAATATCATAATTCATCTAGATGGTGTATTTACCCCTACCAGGACTTCTTCTATGTCTACCATATGGAGGAATATCATTAAACTGCAAGACATTTTTTATGCAATTGCAAGAGTCAAGACTGGGAATGGAGATTGTACAAAATTCTGGGAAGACAAATGGTGCTCAGATTTGCCTTTATCTATCTATTTCAGCAACATTTATCACATAGCAGAGGATAACCATAAGATAATAGCTAAGATGTTTGCCCCTGATGATATCAGCCACTAAGATCTGAGATTAGGAGGGATCCTACATACGTGGATTTTTATTTTTTTGAAAAAATTGTGGTATGTACCACCAATCTTATTAAAAATAAATAGAGGTAGCACATCCAAAGCAAGGTTTGCCGTATTGTACCGGATCGGGCCGACTTGTACGAATCGACTCGTATCTGGGCCGATCCAATCCTCTAATACGCACCGAGTCGGACCGGATCGTGCCGACTCATACATACTTGATGGAATGTTTTAAGTTGAGTTTCTCCTATTTTGATAAGTAGAATTATATTTTTTATATCAATTAATAGGATACATTCTCTAAAATGTGACTTAAACTCATTAATTTTAACAAACAACTCATTGATTTTAACAAACTCACTGGCTGGAGTCGTGCGACTCGTACGAGTCGGACCGAGTCGGCCCGAGTCGGATCGGTATCGTACCGTATCTGGGAAGATACGATGCGATACAGATCAGCGATACGGCGAACCTTGATCCAAAGAGAGGAGAAGAGATTCCTCACCCTCCTAAAATAAAAACAACATTATTGGACATAAAAAGAAAACTGAACTTCCTAGCAAATCATGAAATGCCTTAGACAACTGATCAACATGAATCTCAAAAATAAATCTTCTCCAGTGGTACATAAAAGTTGCTACTTGGAAACAAATATTCTCAATGTAAACTTTGTTCCCTCTGAAAATGCAATCATTACGATGATGCCATATACTCCAACCGGTAGGCGGTTCCCTCCATCTCTCTCTTGGCTCTATCTCACTCTCTCTCCCTTGGCTTTACGGTGCACCCCCCCCCCACCGGTTGGCTTCCTATGCCCTATAAATAGCGCCCCCCCCCCCCCCCCCCCCCCGCAAATACGAAGGGACATGCCCACTGGCCTACGCATAGCTTATATGGAAAGATTCTGCTGGTTTGAAGATACGAACTTAGTGCTCCGCACAAGTTCAAGCACGCGGAGGAGGAATCTTTTTTAGTTCTCTTTTAAGGTTCTCTTAGCATGTACTCTGCCGAATTTTTAATAAAATGATGTGTTGCCTATATTGTTCCAATGCTTGATGCATGCATGTCTTTGTGTGTGTAGACTTAAGCATACATTTAATTAATCATGCATTTAACTAGTGTTGAACTTTTTTTTGGAGGGTACAAAAGCAAAAAAAAAAAGATGGAGGGGCAAGAAAAAAGAATCAAGAAAGCCCTATTAATGGCCTTTAGTGGATTCACCCCATAACGATTCCCACTCAAAGTCCAAACCGGTACGGGGGTCTCCTTCATTAAATGCAGAAAAGAGAGAGAGAGAGAGGCTAGACCCCCCCACCGGTTCCCATCTGGAACCCCCACCGGTGGGTGTCCTGCCCCCATTTAATGCCAAAGAAGCCCCCACCGGTTACAAGCACACCCCTCCACTAGTGCAGAAAAAAGGGAAAAAAAAGGGTTTATGGCCATCAATAGTCTTAAAATAGGAGCTTTTAATGCTCCAATGGGGTCACAAGTTAATATCCTCTTTACTAGTGGAGAATTCTTCAATGCTCCAATGATTGCCCAAATAATGGGGAAGGCTTTCTTTCCACATTAAATTAACAGGAGGGGAAGAGATAGAAGAGTTTTATGGCCTCTTAATGGCCTTGCATTAAAAAAGAGCTCTCTCATTTAATACTCTCTCTCTCACATTCAACGCTCTCTCTCTCCCATATAAATTAAGAAAAGAAAGGAGAGATGGAGTTAATAGGGGAGGCACCCACCGATTGGCAAACTGTTGGGGGTACCCACCGGTTGGCAGAACCAGTGGGGTGCCAACATGTGGCATCCCCCCACCGTTCTCTAACCGGTGGGGGTATCCACCGGTTGGGTCACCCCCTCTCTCTTAGCTCTCTCTAATCTCTCTCTCAGAAGTTTCAACAGTAGGGGTGCCAGTAGTTGAGGCCCCCAGCCCTCTATAAATACTGCTTAAAGGAGAGTTGAAGGGGCATGCCCACTGGCGTACATTCTCCCCAACGCTTGCATGTTGCTGGTTTGAATTAATGATTTGCACAAGTTCGCATGCAGAGGATCTATAAGTGGCTCTTTTGTATTTCCTTTTCAAGGTTTTCTTGAGGAAAAACTCTGACAAAATTTTGTTGTTATCCAGCAATACATAAGCTTAGACTCTGCTGAAATATCATTGTAATGTTACAAAATATATACATGTACTCTGCCTATGTTGTTATAACCTTTTGATGGATACATGGCTTTTAATATGTCGTGGGAGGTATCATAAATAATCATGCATCTAATTAAGCATACATCTAATTAACCATACATTTAATTAATCATGCATCTAATTAATCATACACCTAATGACCTAAATGCCCTTGGCCTCTCCCCCCTAAACCTACATAAATCCTAAAACATACCTAAAGTAAACTCATATTAGCCCAAAATTGTCAAAATACCCTTCCAACCCAAACACGCTCAAAACAACTCAATATATCTCCTAAAAAAAGGCGTACCCAGTGCACGAGGCTCCCACCATTTGTGAGGTTTGCAGAAGGGACGATGTACGCAACCTTACCCCTACTAAGCAGAGAGGACGTTTCCTTAGTTCCAACCCGTGACCTCCAAGTCACAAACAGGATAACTTAACCGTTGCTCCAGACCCGTCCTTCAACTCAAAATATCTCCTAAGGTCTTAAAACCTTCCTAAATCACCAAAACTCATCTCAAATACTAAAATGACTATAATGCCCCTATACCCACCAACTTAACATAATTACGAAAATACCTAAATGGGTTTAAAATACTTGGAATCAATCCAAATAACTCAGAATCAATCCAAAAGCCTTTAAGAGTCCATTAACCCATCAGAAACCTATACTAAGCCTAGGTGAGGCCAAGGACTTAACCTAAAGCATGTCTTCATATGCATGTGTTGCATGTAGTAGTAGTAATGTCTGTTACAAGGGTATCGATGGACAGCTAAGTCCTACTCCTGACTTTGTCATGTCTTATGCAGGTGATCGTATTTCTGTTCAAAAAATGACAATGGCAGTAAAGATCACGTATGATCCACTTGTTGTGCGACCTACGTATGCTTTGCGAACTTCCCTACGGTGATTGGATCTCCCTACTTTTTGGGAGTCGTCTCGGCACCGGAGCCTGCTCTGGAAAAGAAGAAGAAGAGGCGCGCTTTCCATGTCAAAAAGTGCAACAACGGCGGCCGACCTAGGCAGGTGCTCGCCGTCGATACTGTTAGCATTTCTCCAGCCTCCTTGTCCAACAGGAGGCAAAAGCAAAAGGCTCCAACCTAAAGCCCGTCCAAGATGAAGAAAACTATATTCGTAGGGAACTTGTGCATTCGTCTGGATGGCGAACAACCCATCATCCCTAAGATATATCATATCCCGACGGTTCCTATCTAGGGCAAGTTTAGGATTCTACTAAAGGTTTGCCAAGATGGGGCAGCCTTCAAAAAGAAGAAAAAGACACTAAGAGCTCATGTCTAGCAAGAACAACAATACAAACTCAAGTCAGCCACACCTCAGAATGGGGGCAAATGTACGCCTCGAAATGGGAGAATCCGACGAAGGATAAGAGCCTCCGCATAAAGAAAATGTGGGTAACTAAAGAGGAATCCCGCAAATCTGACAGGCTAAAGACACCCTAGGATAACGGTAGCCTCAACAGCTCACGAGGCCTCAGAGAGAAAGCCTATAAGACAACCTGGTCTCGTACCTCCAAGGTCAAAAGAGGATAGGCGCCTATAAGGCGTAAGAACCAATTCGACAACGGACATCTGTCTTCGAGCAGTTAGGCGCATTAGTCCGATCAACTCATAGGAAGAAGAGAACTACCAGGATGATAGAGAATGGCATACGGGTCTACACACGCTACACCTCCAACACTACCAACCGGCAACCTTCCCAACTAGAGGACCTAAATGACCCCATCAACCTGGCATAACGAGGCAGGCCCATAACCCGTCTAATGGAGCAGGATATGCATCTGATAAACCAAAGGAAGCAGAGTGCCGAGCAACCCTAGATTGGCGGCGGCAATATTGCCGAGGGAGTTGGCAGAGATGGGACAAATGTCCAAGACACTAGGCCTAATATGGAGCGGCCTCAGGACCAAATCCACCCTCAGACTATAGTAGAGATGAGGCAAGAAAATCAACAATTCAAGGCCTTGCTCTTTGGCCTTACGCAAAAGATAGAGGAACAACAGAGGGCAACTCAAGTCCCTCCAGTAAATGCACTACCTCCAAGGGCAACACTTATGCCGACAGTGATAAGAGTACAAGCTGCTGAAGTCAACTTCAACCCTGATGAGATACAGGAGATCGGGTTGAAGAGCTCAGCCATAATTCTAAGTAACCCCATTCTTCTGTTGATGATGCTACAGCATCACAGAAGCATCTTTGAGCAAAATGTTGAAGCCAAGATGGTAAAATAGGACGATGGGATAAACACGTTCGACTTATATAAAGTGCCATTCTCGGCCCATCATATGTTCAAGAAGCTGCCGCCGGATGACAACAAGTGCCCCAAGTTTACTAGATATGATAGGGAAGGCTCGGCTCAGGAACATATTTGCCCACCATATGAGTGACTTGTGAGAGTTGGCTACCGATTAAGCCTACCTCCTGAGGTTCTTCTCTACCTCCCTCACGGGCACCGCATTCCAATGGTAGTCAAAGTTGAAGCCCAACTCTATCAGCAGTTGGGAGGAATTAAGAGAAAATTCCTCGACTACTTCGAGGTGTCGGAGCGAAAGGTCACCATCACTGAACTGGTAACGCTAAAGCAAGGCAGGAATGAATCCGCCACCGACCACATCAAGAAATGGCAGAATCTCTGCATGAAATGTAACAATCCGCTAGTCTAAGAGGACGCGGTGCAATTGTACAAAAAAGGCTTAAAACCTGAGATTAATGAAAAGTCGATCGGAGCAAATGTTAAGAACTTTGATCAACTAAATAATATTGTGACAAAACTCGAAATGTTCTTTACAGACCATCCAACCATTACCTCTAATGAAGAGAAAATCCCAAGAAAGTGGAGTATAAATACGAAAGAAGTCAATGCCGTAGACTTTGCCTCGGCTGTAGAGAAGACAGGAGGCAAGAGCAATGTAAATGCCTCGACATCTAATAAAAGGGGATCATATGCCACCCTCAACAAGAGAAGGAAAATGCCTTACTCTTTCACTAGGGAGCATACAAGGAAGCTATTTGACGCCTGCATGCGGGCGAATCTCTTGGTGCTATTCGAACCAAAAAGGCCAGCAAAAGTTGGTAAAACAAACGAAACCAACTATTGTATGTACCATCGCATGTTGGGACATGTGATAGCATGGTTGGCAATATCGACCGATGCCGATACGTATCTGCCAATACATATCGATATCGGTGGGCACCGGTACCATACTGAGTGGACCGATAACAGTCGATACTGGCCCGGTACTGGGCCAAAATAGACCCCGTATATCGGCCGATATTAGCCGATATATCGACATCGGTACCCTCCGACAGCGGTACTTATCGGTATCGGTACCCTCCGACATCAGTACCGATACCGGTACTGCCATCCTTGTGTGATAGAGGATTGCTATATCTGCAAAGAGGAAATTGAAAAACTCATTCAAGAAGGGGTTGTGGAGATGGGAAAGTACATGGTAGACCCGCCTCAGCCACATCGAATGCCAAGGCAGACATTTGCAATAAATGTCGTCCATATAGGCGAGGGCTCCTCAGGAGATGAGCTTGCATAAGAGAAGATGGATGCCTCACTAGAGCAGGAGGCGACACCATCATACCCTCCAGCGACCCCAACTCAGTTAATTATGGCAGCACTATAGAAGATTCAGATGAGTCAGACACGGCTCTCCCACCAGCATGTCTCATCGGAGCAAAGGGCGCCACCATCATACCTTCTAGCGACCCCCACTCCAGAAGGATCTATCATAGCGGCACTGAAGGAGATTCAGATGAGTCTGACACGGCTCTCCCACCGGCAAGCCTCGCCGGAGTAGGAAACGATACCATCATACCCTCTAACAACCCCCACTTTAGAAGGGTCTATCATGGCGACACTAGAGGGGATTCAAATGAGTCTGACATGGCAGCAAGCCTCGTTGGAGCAGAAGATAACTCCATTATACACTCCAGTGACTCACTCCAGAGGGACCCATCATAGCAGCACTAAAGAGGATTCAAGTGAGTTTGGGACAAATCTCTCATCAGTAATATAAACTCAATTGGGTGATGGAAGGCCTTATAAGGCAATGAACAAAAGTCCTGATAATGGACAGAGTCAATAGACCCTTCTCCTTTGAAGAGCCAAGATCAGAATGCAGCCGTCTTCTGAAGAAGAAGGACAAACTAGTCATAGACTTAAGTGAAGCACCAAAAGTCTAGCACCAGAAGGGAACGGTGTTTAAAAGGAAAGGTTGTGAAAGTCTTGATGATATCTCTAAAGCTACCTTTGTAACTGGACAAGGTTCTCGGGGGTAACGAGTCACCAGTACAAAAACAAGGATCAGCTTTAGAGACACTGAATCCTAGACGAAGAGGCTCAAAAGACCATATTCCATACCGAAGGAAAAGACCTAAGAATTCTTCGGGTTACGTATAAACAGAAAAGTAATCGCTCTACCCAAGCCGAAAAAAGAAGAAGAAATGCATGGGAAGATGCACCCAACTACTGTCCATACTACCGCTTTATCACCCATCCAATTGAACGGTGCTTTATGTTCAAAAATAAAGTGGAAAAGCTAATTCAAGAAGGGAAGATAAATATGAGGAAGTACCAAGTGAATCCCCCACAACTACATGATGTACATATAGCTAATTACACAGTGAACGTAATCCACATAATCTTTTTGGATGCAGAAATTTTTTTGAAAACTCTAGCTGAGGAAATGTTCAGTCCCCGACCTAAAGAAGTCCCTCGCTGCCAATACAGAGGGGTAGCCTTGGATAAGCTGCCCACAGCTTGAATCAAAGCTACTAACACCGTAGCAGCAATTACAAGAAGCATAGAAAGATGGACCCTCAGGCAACAACAGGGAGCTCTGGAGGAAGAAGCAAAAGGCAATTCCTCTAAAAAGAAAGAAAAGAACACATTTGGTGAATACCAAATGTTGCCAGATACCATCTCATAGCAACTTTCGGCCGCAACCAACCAGAACAGCAATGAGATAAGGTCCAAAAGAAGAAGTCAACGCTAGCAAAGTTGCCAGAGGCAAAAGATGAAAAAACAAGACAATAGTCGGGAGTGCCTTGCCTCCAGGGGTGCAAACTCAGTCCTGCTTCATTAGAGAGGCGGCAAATAGGAAGAAACAAGAAAAGAACATAAGGAAAAATGAAAAGAAAAACCAGAAGAGATAGGAAGCCTTGGTTAGTTCCTGGGCTATGTGCAAAGACGGAGTCATACCTCTACAGAGGCTCCAAAATATCATTGATGAGCTGGAAGAATACCAGCCAAGGAAGCCGACAAAAGGTGTTTCCCTAGGTAGATACATCCTATGGGAGGAATTCAAAAGGCGAGTTCGCTTAAAGGCCTACCTGCTATAATTTCATGAGCATATGCAGGGGGCATAAGAGAATGGTCTCGCTGTCCCAGATGATGCCAGCATATTCTGGGAATAAGACCTAATATGGAAAAGCTCGAGCGGTAATTCCAATCAATGTCTTGCAACATGATCTTGATGCGATTCTAAAATGGGGAAGGCACCCTATATCACAAGATCAGATGCATTTCACCCGAGTTCAAGAGACCACTGGCAACTTATCAAAGAAGAAATAGCCAGTCGAATCCAAGAAGAGGCCAAAATGCTCAAGCTGATGCCTTGGCCAAACTGGCAAGTTGTCGCCCACAGTGAGGCTAAGATTATCGTAACGGAGAGGAGATTATTTTCTAACTCAATAAATGAAGAAAATGGCATGACTGTGTTCGAAGTCAATACACTAGAAGAAGGTGATACAGAGGAGGATGCTTGGCACGTCCCACTCATCAATATCAAGAATGGTTGGCTTCCTAATCATAAGGCCGAAAGGATCCCACTGTTGCGAAAGGCAGTTTCATATAGGCTGATTGATGGCGTCCTATATAGCATAGTCGCTCAAGATAAAAACGCAGTCCTACTTCAGTGATGTTCTCCCAAGGAGGCTCGTTAAATAATGAAAGAGATCCATGTTGGAGTATGCAGCGCTCACCAATCTGGCTAAAAAATGAAGATCAATATCAAAGATAAGTGCTTCTTCTGGCCAACAATGTTCGCCGACTGCAAGGAAATGGCCTAGAGCTAACCCCAATGCCAATCTTTCAGTCTAATCCCTAGAAGGCCTCCCAATCAGCTACACCCAACATCCCCTACATGACCCTTTGCCTACTAGGAAATGGATATTGTGGGCCCGTTCATGCCCTCATCCTGGAAGTGCAGATATATTCTAGCCACAACAAAATACTTCACGCATTGGGCAGAAGTTGTCTTGCTAAAGAAGGTGGCGGGTGAAGCCGTATCACACTGCATCCGACACAATATCATATACAGATTCGGGACGTTCAGTCGGGTCATATCAGGTGATGGCACATCGTTCAAGAATTAGACTATATACAAAATGGCGGTCTACCAACGCCTACAAGTATGTCAAGCTCGAATGTCTTTGACCTTCAACAAATTAGTGAAAGAGAGGACCTTCAAAAAGGGAGATCTTGTAGTGGCCAAGCAGAAGGATGCTATGACATCCCGGCCTAAGAACAAGTTCAAATCAAACTGAATCAGACTCTTCATAGTAAGCAAAGTCTACAAAGGCGGCGGCTATAAGTTGGTGGATGAAAAAGAAAATTTGCCCTTCCCTCTACTAAATGGCCGCCATATGCAATTGTACTACGCTCCGGAGCATGAGTTCCCTTAGAGCCAACTGCAAAGGAGTCCTAGTGCCGCAGGATCCGATGTAAAGAGAGAGAGAGAGAGAGAGAGAGAGGGAGAAATATATATATATATATAAAGGGACTTAAAAAACAAGGTGTCCCGATGGACTTGATTGGTCCCAACGTTAGAAGGAACCAATTAAGGGCAAAAAGGTCCAGAATCCGGCTGAGGTGAAAATCCAAAAGGGCGCCTCATACAAAAATGGGCAAACCCTACTATGTGAAACCTGGGAGGGCGCACAGGCAAAAATAAGAAAGGCCTAGCTTCGGTGAAAATCCGCAAGGACTTTGATATCATCACCATCAATCAACAACTCACCGACGTATGGCTCACAAAAGCCGTTCATAATCATATCAAGTGTGTTCAAAATATATACGTATATACATATAGCCATATCCCAGTGGGGGGAGAACTCTCTCGGCCGATCCCCAGCGGGAATCGAGTTTTCCTATATCCCTACCCATGGAGGATATCAAAGTCACCAATGATGAGAAAATCCTTAGTGTCACCCTAGTGACACGAGAATACTCCCATAAAGGGCTATGACCGAGATGACAATGACAATGTCCTCTCCACTCGGTAAGGAAGTGGGAAGCTTGATTTCTCTCTTGATATAGGCAAAGGGAACGCTCCACCTTTTCGCCAAAATATCTCATCCCACCCAATAATTTCTTTTCACAGACTTAGCTAACTCTTGCCCCAGGAAGCCATTGTATCTTAAAATTCAACAAAACCTTCAGCCCTTGAGAGCCATTATATCCCGGGAGGGACTCGAGATTCATAGTCCCACCATGGTCGCCAAATGTCAAAGTCTTCAATAAAGGGAAGCCTTGATTTCTTATCGATTCTCAGGAAAGCCTCGATTTCCTATCAAAATTTCCTTATCGATTCCTAAGGAAGATTCAATTCCTTACCAGAAATTCCTTATTGGTTCCTAGGGAAGCCTCAATTTCCTACCAGAAATTCCTTATCGATTCTCAAGAGAGCCTCAATTCCTCACCAGAAATTTCTTATCGATTCCCAGGAAAGCCTCAATTTTTAGGGAAACATCGATTCCCTACTAGAAATTTCTTATCAGTCCTAAGGAAACCTCAATTCCCTATCAGAAATTCCTTATCGGTTCCCAAGAGAGCCTCAACTCCCTACCACAAAATAGATTCCTATCGGCTTTCAGAGGAACCTTAAGTCCCTACCAAAAATACATCCTTATCAGTCCTCAAGGAAGCCTTAATTCCCTACCGCAGATATGTCCTTATCCGTTCTCAGGAAAACCTCGATTCCCTACCAAATATATCCTTATTGGCCCTCAGAGGAGTCTCGACTCCTTACCACCAAATAAATTCCTATCTGCCCTCAAAGGACCCTCTATTCCCTACCACAAAATAAAAAACTACTACCAGCCCCGAGAGCTGTAGTATACCAAAATCTATGTCCCCCGAGAGCTATCGCAAACCCAAATCCCATGGTTGCCCGAAGCATGTATTCTCGAACAACCAAAACACACACAAGTCCTACCAAAACTCCACCACTCATCATCCCGGTCCTTAGGGAAGTCGTACTTCCCTATAGAACCAAAAAAAAAAAAAAATAGAGAGAGAAGAAGAAAACAGGAGAAAAAAAGAAAATGGGCTTAAAAATGAAGTGCCATGCCTAAGGATGGTAGTACCGGTACCGGTGCCGGCTGGTACCGGTACTAGTACCGGCCGGTACGACCGGTATGGGCTTAAAAGGGCCCAAAAAAATCAGAAAAAAAGGAAGAAAATCAGAAAAAATCTGAAAGAAAAAAATCAGAAAAAATCTGAAAAAATGTAAACAATTAATTAGCTGTGTTGAGTGTGACAAAGGTGGGTTAAGATAAAGAAGTACACGTAACACATACTAAATGACTATTTTTATACATATTAAACATGAAAAAAATTATGCTAATATACTAAACATTTACAAATAATAAATGTTAACGAAATCAAACAATCCTTACCTATGAAAAACATGAGTGAGTATACTAATATGGATAATAACCAGTAGATCATTCTGATTCATCATATGATTGTTGTTGCTGGTATCCATAATAAAGTTGCATATGTTCCCTATATTTACCATAACTAAACAATGATGCAGTCAAGTCGTGCATCCCTCTTTAAATCCCTCTTGGAGTATACGCTTATTGACTTGATGAAATTCCATAATCATGATGCAAAGAAGCAGCATGAAGATAAGAAGAAGGCCCTGACCCATAACTGCTACTTGGTGGATGGAATTGAAAGCCTTCATACTCTACTCGATCTCCCCAGTTATACATGCCTGCTTCTTGTTGGCCACCTCCATAACCTGACTGCTGTCCATACTGACTTTGTGAATCATAATCTCCTTGACTTTCATGTTGTCCTCTTCCTGTCTCAATATGCAAGGAGAAAGAAGGTGCATACACTCCGCTCCCGGTAGTAGCACCTGCAGCTGCACCAACATCATCACTAGGAGACTGTGTCCCATCATCATCATCATCATCATCATCATCATCTTGATCATAATCAACAATTAACTTTCTCTTGACATTATTTGGATTTTTTCTTTTCTAATGCCTATTTTTACTGGCTTTGTTTTCTTTTTAGATCCTTTTGCAAGTTGACCAGATCCAATAATCATTTTCCTAGTGGGGTATGTCTCACATAAATTTGCTTCATCTCATCAATCGCAGGATCGTCTCTGGCAGCCAGATTAGTCCTCTCAAGTGTAGATATACTCCAGCCTTAACTTATAAGCCTCCATCTACAAAGATGGAATTAACAATTAATATAATTCATGGACTCTTCAAAATACAAGTAAATGGATAAATCTTAAAGTCAATTCTTCATATACGAGATAAACACATGTCTCTCTACCTCAATTCTATCTTCTATTGTCCTCGACAAACGTGCAATCACATTTAGTGTGCCTTGGATCACCTCTCCATCAATGTGCACTTGACGACTGTACATTACTCGAGGATTTAAAAAATAACCTGCATTGAAATGGATAATTACTAATGTCAATTTAATAAATAACCGTCGATCAACGCAATTTACAGCACACTCCTACTTTAAAACATGCAATGAAACTTAATTAGGCATTAATTGATGTTTAATTTAAGTTTAGACAAAAGTCCTCATTTTTAACCGCTAATTAGGGTCAAAATTGGAGATTTTCCCTAATTAACTATCGATCAACGCAATTCACAGCACACTCCTACTTTAAAACATGCAATGAAGCTTAATTAGGCTGCAATTGATGTTTAATTTAAGTAATTAGACAAAAACTCCTATTTTTAACCGTTAATTATGGTCAAAATTGGGGATTTTCCCTAATTAACCGTCGACCAACGTAATTCACAGCACACTCCTATTTTAAAACATGTAATGAAGTTTAATTAGGCTTCAATTGATGTTTAATTTAAGTAATTAGACAAAAATCCCAATTTTTAACTGCTAATTAGGGTCAAAATTGGGAATTTTCCCTAATTAACCCTCGATTAACGTAATTCACAGCACACTCCTACTTTAAAACATACCATGAAGCTTAATTAGGTTTCAATTGATGTTTAATTAAAATAATTAGACAAAAGCCCCAATTTTTAACTGCTAATTAGGGTCAGAATTAGAAGTTGTCTATTTTACTAAGAAAGTAAACGTAAATAATCTAAGAATTAGTTATCAACTAAAAAATAATCACTACATTTAAAATATATATCATACCTTATTTTTTTCTTCCACCCAAAACGGTGAAAACGTCTCCGACAAAGGGTGTAAACGTCTCTGGCGGCGGTGGCAGGTGGCGGCGACGGCTCCTTCGCCTCCTTACCAAGAACGAGCTTCCCCTCTTACAGATCTGTTTAAGGGGTGTTTCACGGGCGTACCGGGCCGGTACCGACCCGGTATAGTATTTATTACTTTTTTTTTTAATAGTACCGGCCCTTAATAGGTGTACCGGTACCGACCGAAACTGCCATCCATGGCCCTGACAGACTTAATCGGTCTCGCCTCCAAAAGGATTGGTTAATATAACAGTCTCAGTTATAGATCTCCAGTAGATGCACAATTCTAAAACAAAATAATAAGAAATATAAAAGTGCAAGAGCAACAATGATAACATCCATAATATAACCACCAAATTACTTAAAAAAATAAAATAAAGGAGATGAATAAATAGAGGTGTTACCTTACTTCTAAGAAGAAAATCCATATAGGAAGATGTCACCTCGCTTGCGCGTAGAAGGAGATGTCGCTGCAGCCTCGAGATGACGGAAATCTTTTGCTGCAGCCCTCTTTTCTTGATTGCATCTTCTTCTCCAAGAGTTCTTCAACAACACTTCTACTTTTCTCAACACCTCTCACTCTAATTTCCAATTTATCCTTCTCTCTCAAAATCCCACTCTATCTCATTGTTTTCATTCTCATTGTCCATCCCTCTTTCTCTCTCTAACTAGCTCTCTCTCTTGCTCTCTCACAATCTTTCTTTCTCTCTTTTTATTCTACTCCCTCCCCTCTTTACTTTCTTCTTCTACCTCACCATCAAACTCTATCTCTATCTCACTCTTTTCCTCCTCCTCTCATAGTTTTCTCTCTCTTTCTCTCTTTAACAAACCCCTCTCTCAAGCTTCCTTTCTCCTTCCCTCACAGTCCCTCTCTTTCTCTCCCCCTACTCTCCTTCTCTCCCTGCCCTCTCTCCTTCTCTATTACTGGATAAGACCAACCAACACCTACCACCCCTGTCTTATATAGGAGGGGATAGGAGGTGGGAAGCTTCTAAATGGGAAGAAGAGGTGGATTGAGGAGGCGGAGGGGCTGTGGCGAAGGTCCATTAACAAGGCCCAATATAGATCTATTATGGCTCATTAAAGGTCCATCACATAACCTAATAAGGGCCTAGTGTTTTCAGTCTATTTTGGGTCCATTAATAACCCAAAATTGCAGACCATTAACAGTCCAAAATTTCAACCCATTAAACTCTTTAATTCTTGGCCTATTAGCAGCTCAATAAGAGCCCATTAAAAGCTCATTAAGGACCCATTAAAAATCCAATATCTCAGGCCCAATTCAATCCATTAGCAGCCCACTACATTATAGATTAGGGCCTATTAAACTATCCATTAAAGCCCATTTAAAGGCCCATTAGAACTTATTTAAATTCTTAGTTTTTAAGTCCAATAATAACCTATTAAATAAACCCAATAGCCTTAGAAAAAAATGACATTTTAGACCCTAATTTTATTTCTAATTACATAAAAACCTCTGTCTAATTAACGGGTTCTTACAGTTAAGAATAAAAAGGTCTCAAACCTAACTAAGGTGAAAATCCGAAAGGGCGCCTTAGGAAAAATCATGTAACTCCGTTGTATGAAAATCCGAAAAGGCGTGCAAGCAAAAGTAAAAAGAGGATAATGCTAGCGAAAACCTAAAAAGGCGCTAGTGTTAGTGTCAAAAAAAGGAGGCTTAAAAACGAGGTGCCCTGACAAACTTAATCGGTCCCACCCCTAAAGGGATCAATTAAGGGTAAAAAAATCTCAAACCTAGCTAAGGTAAAAATCCGAAAGGACGCCTTAGGCAAAATCGGATAACCTCGCTGCATGAAAATCCGAAAGGGCGTATAGACAAAAGTAAGAGGGGGCTAATGCTGGCGAAAATCTGAAAAAACGCTAGTATTAGCTGAAAAAAAAAAAAAAAAGAGGTACACATGCAATATATAATAAACAGTTCATACCACCCAACTTAACATTGAGTTTCAGAAGAACACATGTAATACACTGAAGCAATGGCGAAATCCGAGACAAGCCCTCGAGGTAGCTCAAGTTTTCCAACAAAATAGATGTGATAAGAACTACAAATAAGACAAAGCAACTTTGGTGCGAGGAAGAGCCATGCCCTGCCAGACAAGGAATTCCGGATCGGATCGCGTCCCCGAATCGGGACCCGCCGATCCCGATCCGACTCGGATCGGATCGGCCGAGTCGGCCGATCCAGATGAAGTCTGGCCAGTCCGACTCGGCCAGATTAAAAAATAATAAAAAATTAAGAAAAAATCAAGAAAAAATAAAAAAAAAAATCAGAAAAAATTACATACATATTATTCAATTGAAGTACAACAAGAATGAATGCAATTCATGTACATCCATAAAAAACCCTAAACCCTAAAACCCTAAAACCCTAAACCCTAAACCCTAAACCCTAAACCCTAAACCCTAAAACCCTAAGCCTTAACCCTTAACCCTTAACCCCTTAAACCCAAAACCCTAAAACCCTAAAACCCTAAACCCTAAACCCTTAACCCTTAACCCTTAACCCTAAAACCTTAAAACCCTAAAACCTAAACCCTAAACCCTAAACCCTAAACCCTTAAACCTTAAGGGGGGGATCGGGACCGGCCCGAACCGGACCAGATCGGGTCCGGACCGGCCGATCTAGCCGGTCCGGCCCCGATTTGGTCCGGTTCGGGCCAATTTCGGCCGTTTTTTTTTTTTTTTCAAATCGGTGGGGGGGAACAGTGAAATCCCCCCCGAATCGGATCGGAACCCGCCGATTCCGATCCGAATCGGCCGATTCGGATCGGAATCGGCCGATTCCGCAATCCATGCTGCCAGAGGCTGAGACAGACCATCTACCAGCGAATGGAGAACCTTCAAGCCTTTGAAGAGATTCGGCCACATCTTCAGAAATCCCGTTGAGGTGGTATGAGGTATCGATGGCCGCCACAAAATAGGAGTTTTCCTCCAGCAAAGCTTCAAGAATTTGTGCATGCAGGTGTAGAGCGGCAATCCGGGATTCCTTGTCTGCTATATTAGAAAGGATGACATCCTTCTGATCTTAGAGCACAGAGTCTCCACAACCCGAGCTGCATTGGCTACCTTGAGAGTTTCAATCTCAGCCCGCATTGGCAAAAGGCAGCTTGGCAATTGGCAAAACTGGAATATCGTCCTCCCCATATCCAGCCATGGGAAGATCTCCCGCATGGGCGATGACGACGAAAACAACAAGCTGCAAAAATATAGAGAGAGAACATAGGCATCAGAGAGCCGTAGAAGCCTCGATATACAAAAATTGACCAAGTCCTAATGGAGTTATAGGACAATGCCAGATTGTTATGCACCAGATATTAGGCTAATTCAGAACGCTTCGTGGAAATGCTAAGATAGTATCCTAAAAATAGAGCAAATACCAGAAGAATCAAGCAACTCACTCGTATATTCTTAAGGAGTCTCCATGTCATAAAGGCCAAGAGATCTCCGGAATCATGGAATTCTAGATCGGGTCGAGTCCCAAGATCGGGACCCGCAATCCGGATTGGCCCTATTAAAAATTTAATTAAAATTAATAAAAAAATAAAAAAAATGTATACATATTATTCAATGAATGTACAATGAAAATGAATGCAAATCATGCGTATCCATAAAAAATAAACATTAAAAATAAATAACTCGTTAATAATTATTATTGTGCACTAATTAAAGAAGACATATTATGAATATGGCAGTGTATGGAAGTGAAAAATGAACGGATAAGAAGATCCATATTCCCAGCTGGGCCAATCATATCATGCTTGTCTCTGTTGGCCTTCAAATCTCCCTTATTGTCCTTGTCTTTGGCCTTGACTTCCTTCAGACTGATTCAGAGGTGAAAAATAACCTTCGTATCCTGAAAACTGCTCCCAAGTTCATAACCTCCTAATAGTCTAGCAGCAGCAGCAACAGTACTATCACCATCACAATCACCATGTCCATCATCATCATCACCATCTAATTGTTCCTGAGTGGAGCCATCACTCCCCACATGTCATGTTTTCTTCAGCTGCCATCTTCTACGCCTATAGGTTTGTTTCTTTACCTCGTACATACTGGCCAAATGAGGTGGTAAGGTTGGAGTGTCGTCAGGTGTCTCTCCAATCTGCTGAACTCTAGTTGTGTCTCACCCTTGTTCTTCTTCTAACAAGTCCACTCGTTACTTAGACTTTCCTTTTGATCGCTTTTTCTTTTTCCTACCAGATGACTGCAATGAAGTTCTCACTGGGTCTTTGTCCTTTCATCTATATAGATCCATCTGAGAGCTGATCTCCTGAGTGTTGACTGAGAGGCAGAAACTCTAGCAACTATTCCATCCAATTCACCTCCTACCCAACTCCGATCCTGAGGATCAAACCAAAGCCGACCATCTCTGGCTGCTCCAGTCCCACTCAAGAATGCACTGGATATTCTTCATCCAGTAGTTCATTAATATCAATTTGATGTAGAGGCTCATCAACTGGTCTCCAGCAAACCCCATAAATCTATGTCGTTCAATCTCTGCCTTTCCTAAATCTGCATGATCTTTAGGTGCACGTTGCAGTGACAGTACATCAACTTCTTCAGCCTAAAAACACTCTATCTATTACGAATTTTCATGTGAATGAGACTGAATGTACTCTAATTTCTTTCACACTGACTAGAAGAAGTAGTTTAACTGAGCACTCTAACTCCAATATATGGTAAATGATTTGTGGCAGCTTGTCTATAATTAATTTGGATCACAATTCAAATGTTGCAAAAAAAAAGAAAACAATATTAACAATTAATTATAGTAATTGATTAAATTAAAGGCTAATTATTATGTAATTAACCTAGAGTTGTCTTCATTACTGAAGTCCTGACGTCCTCATCTCCATAAATGTCAATCTTTAATTTAAATCTCTCTATCTACAAAAGATTAGTAAATGACCTAAGTTATTAGTAGAAGACTGGATCTCTATAAACTCCTACTTTGTATGTTACCTCTGCTAAGACATCTATCATTTCGTTAGTATTCATTGATATTCTAATAATGACATTAGTCGTGTCTCGAAGGACCTCTCCATCATTGTGTACGCTCTCATCATACTGATATCTTGGGTTGAAAAAATACCTTACATTTAAATTAAGGTTCATTAGTTATCAAAATAAATGTCATTAATATTAATCAAATAAAATCAACTAAAAAAGAATAGAACTAATCAACAGTATGGAAATCATGATGATGAGTCGATTCCCATCTATCATCGATGATCCTCCACCATTTCCCAAAAGTTGTAGGATTATTTGCCCTCAACTACCCCTTTCCTCTATCCATTGTCTCATACAAATATCCCATATCATTTTTATCATCTCCATCAACTAACCTCAGCACATGTACCAAAGGCTCAACCACTTTCAGGTAGCAAGAACTTTTATCCCAAAAAAAAATTCCCCAACCAGCTTTCGCACTGCTACGGCAACATCCCTAGCATCGGCCCTCAATATCGTTATATGTGCCAGAAAATCGTCAGAATGGACTAACTGGTCCAACTGATTAGCTTGTACTTCATCAGGCTAAAGATATGAAGTTGGATGAAAATCTGGTAGGGCCAGTACAAAAGAGATCCCGTCCACCTGTATGCTCTCTCATCATATGCAAGATCATGTTGTGACTATAAATAAATATAGTGATCATATGAGCCTGCTCTACCACCTCAACAACAAAAAGATCTTTACATATGTCCTCCATCATCAAGTCAATAGAATGTGTCGCACAAGGCACCTAGTACAAATATTTTCTCTTCTACATCAATAATATGCCAGTTACTTTGTAACTTGCTTCAATGTCAGTCACCACCTGCACAACATTATCTTCACTAGTTTTCTCCTCCACCTCATCCATAAGCCTGTACAAAATAATCAACATTCTTTATCTTATTGGAGGCACCTAGAGACTTCAAAAAAATGGTACCCTCGCTGCAATAAACAAGGAAATTAATCATAAATCTCCTTGTCGTCCATGTCCAACCATCACACATGATGGTACAACTACGCTCCTACAGATTTTTGAAGTTCTCCACCAATGTCTTCAAATCATTGTACTCCTCGAGGCTAAGATTATAAATGTAGCGAGGTGTGGAGACCTTTGCACCAGGCCTAGCATCTGTAATTGCTTCCACCATAGTGTAAAAATATGGACTGGATGTTGCATGTACTGGTACACCTACCTATAAAAGCCACTTCACAATTCCTTTCAAGACATTTTTTGTTGAAGCATTGACTCCTTTCAAGGCTTGCTTGATTCCAGGCTGTCTGGCATACCTTGATCTGTATAAAAATTGGCCCATAACATCCTGTGCCATATCTGACGTTCGTCTATAACCTAACACAGCAGTAGCAACCCTGCCAACATAAAAGCCCCTAGGAAGGGATCTCCCAGACTAAGAACTGATAGGCACATATCCACCTGATTATCTTATGCCTCTTCGTTGACCCTCATCTTCTCTATTTGTATGCAACTGGCACGAACGATTATGGTGTACTATGGATCGGGGTCATCTAGATCCTCCTCATCATCATCATGTAAACTGATCGGCCGTTGAACAGGCAGACTGCAATCCATTCGTCTTTAGCGCCCTAATATCTCATCTTGCAGATCCATCTATTGTTTAGCTAATAAATCTTTTTGGACTTTTTTACCCAACATATAAGTCCTCATTTCCCTCTTTAAGTTCAGTGGAACTGACTCACATATACTGACATCTCATGTTATGCCAGCAATGACTTTTTAGGCGATATACGCCTCCACCCATCTGCTTTCCACACCACTTGAACTTGACCCTCTTCTGCCTAGCGTCCAACAGTATGCAACGCTACCAACCAAGATCACCACCCTGCTGCTCCAACTCCTGTTCATAATGTCCTTGTTCTACCATATTCGTACATAATATAAAAAGGCACAAATAAGTTTAAGTAACACTACTCACATGCAATATACAATCAGGTTCTAATAAATTGAATTGAGTGTTTGACACACTCAATTAAACCCTAATTACACCAATCATATAAAAGTCCAATTTTTAACTCTTAATTAGAATTATTGTAGATAATTAGTACTAATGATGAGTAATTAATACATAAATTTATGCAATTAGGTTCTAATAATTCCAATTGAGTGTCTGACACACTTAACCGAATCCTAATTACACTAATCATATAAAAGTCTTAATTTTTAACCCTAATTAGGATTGATTGTGGGTAATTAACACTAATGACGTACAATTACTACACAAATCTATGTAATCAAGTTATAATAAGCTCAACTGAATGTTTGGCACACTCAACTGAACCCTAATTGCACTAATCATACAAAAATCCTACTTTTTAACCCCTAATTATGGTTAATTTTAGAAGATTAATGTTAATGATATGTAATTAATAAACAAATATATGCAATCAAGTTCTAATAAGTTCAATTAAGCATTTGGCACACTTAATTGAACCCTAATTACACTAATCATACAAAAGTCATAATTTTTAATCCCTGATTATGGTTAATTTTGAAAAATTAGCACTAATGACATGTAATTAATCTACAAAACTGTGCAATTAGGTAATCATAAGTTCAATTGAGTCTTTGGCACAATCAATTGAATCCTAATTATACTAATCATACAAAAGTCTTAATTTTTAACCCCTAATTAGGGTTAATTTTGAAGCATTTATCATGTTAAAAAAATTTATAAGCTAAATATTAATAGATCTACACTACCATAAATAATTTTCTATTTTTTAACAATTTAAAAAATTTTGGGATCGAAATATACTTTAACCCGAATTGGGATCCAACAAAGAAATCTAACGTCAACAGTAGCGGTGGCGACGACAACAGCGGCTACCAGACAGACAACCAACGGTGACGGGGTGAAACCACCCTCTTTCGGTCACAGAGAGAGAGAGAGAGAGAGAGAGAAGAGGATGGCGGACAGTCTGCGGCGGTAGGGGGGGTTGGGTGGGGGAGGGGGAGCCGTAGCAGCAACAACAACGGCAAAGAAATGTTGTTGCTGCTGGCTCCTAATCCCCCCTTAAGGGGGGATCCGGGATCGTCGATCCAGTATTGATATGGCTCGATACAGGCTGATCCCAATCCTTTTTTTAAAAAAAATCTGGGGGGGTGCAATGACTTCCCCTCCAAAATCAGGTCGGGACTTACTGATCCCGATCCAAATTAGCCAATCCAAATCGGGATCGGCTAATACTGCAATCCATGTCCAGAATCGAGTAAACGTCAAAAGATTCAAACGACAGCAACTCTCGAGGAACCTCTAAGGCGTTAAGGTCAAGAGGATTCCCATAATCAGAGAGGTGAATACACCCTGAAAGCCGAAAAGTTATAAGAACGAGGCTTTCCGGGTATATCTTGAGGCACCTAAGTATCAAAATTGAGGATCATCGGGACCCAGATAAGCTTAGATGAAGCGTATACATAGCAAGCCAAAGCGATGTGTCGCTTGGCATATACGAGACAGCACTGTAGCTTTCCCTCAGAAACCTTTGATAAATAAGACAAGGCTCGAAAAGTCGATGTGACAGCGCCAATACTCCGCACGTGAGAGCTTTTCAAGTGTGCAAAATGAAGATTTCTTGTGACAAAAAGGGACACTGGACACGCGCCTTCGTCGTCGCCTCCGACACATTCCCGTGGGGGGGGGGGGGGGGGGGGGCATTCATTGAACCTCTTTTTGGAAGATACAAAAGTGAAAATAAATGACGAAGAAGGAGGGATAAGAAAAGAAATTAAGTCTCATTAATGGCCTTTAGTGGAGCCATAAAGAGAGGGAGGGAGGAAGGCTTCATCCCCCAGTGGTTCCCACTCAAAGTCCAAACTGGGGGGGGGGGGGGGGGGGGGGGGTCTCCTTCATTAAATGTAGAAAAGAGAGAGAGAGAGAGAGAGATGGGGCAATTAAAAAAAAAAAGAAAAAAAGAGGGAAGAGGGAAGAGGGAAGCCAGAACCCCATTAAATGCCAAAGAAGCCTCCCACCGGTTAAAAGCACACCCCCCCCCCACTAGTGCAGAAAAAAAGGAAAAAAAAAAAGAAGGGATTTATGGCCATCAATGGTCTTAAAATAAGAACTTTTAATGCTCCAATGAGGTCCCAAGTTAATGGCCTCTCCACTAGTGGAGAATTCTTTAATGCTCCAATGATTGCCCAATAATGGGGGAGGCTTTCTTTCCCCATTAAATTAACAGGAGGGGGAGAGATAGAGGAGTTTTATGGCCTCCTAATGGCCTTGCATCAAAAGAGAGCTCTCTCATTTAATACACTCTCTCTCTCTCATTTAATGCTCTCTCTCTCCCATATAAATTAAGAAAAGAAAAGAGAGATGGAGTTAATGGGGGGAGGTACCCACCGGTTCCTCTAACCGGTGGTCCCCCCCACCGGTTGGCAAACCGTTAGGGGGTACCCACCTGTTGGCAGAACCGGTGGCACCCCCCCCCCCACTGGTTTCTAACTGGTAGGGGTACCCACCGATTGGGTCCCCCCTCTCTCTTAGCTCTCTCTCTCTCTCTTTCATCTCTCTCTCAAGGGTTTTAACGGTGGGTGTGTAATGAGGCCCCTAGCCTTCCATAAATAACCTCTAAGGGAGAGTTGAAGGGACATGCCCAGTGGCCTATATTCTCCCGTACGCTTGCATGCTGCTCATTTTAAGACAAGAACTTAGTGCTTTACACAAGTTCGCGTGTGGAGGATCTACAAGAGGCTCTATTGTGTTTCCTTTTCAAGATTTTCTTCAAGGAAAACTCTGCCGAAATTTTGTGGTAACCCTGCCAAAATATCATTGTAATCTTAAAAAATATAAACATGTACTCTACGTATGTAGTTATAACCTTCTGATGCATACATGTCTTTTAATGTGTCATGAGAGATATCATAATTAATCATGCATCTAATTAAGCATACATCTAATTAACTATATACTTAATTAATCATGCATCTAATTAATCATACACCTAATGACCTAAATGCCCTTGGCCTCTCCCCCTAAACCTACATAAATCCTAAAACATACCTAAAGCCTAATTAATACAACATAAACACACTCTCATAAACCATAGCTTAAATAACACATACCTAATACGTTTAAAACACATGAACATCATTATAATCCTTTAATAACTCATCTAATTATGGAATTAATCTCAAATGACCAAAATACCCCTCAACTCATAAAAATCAATAAAAACCAGGAGAAAATGACATTTGGACTTTGATCATTATATTTGACCTTTTATATTGCTTTGAGATGATTAGATAGACTTAGAGACCTCCTCTCATTTTCAGAATTTTACGTAGCCCGATACGTAGAAAGGGTACACACAATCTCAGGAGAAAATTCGTAAAATATAAAAAGCCCCCAAAATACCCCTAATACCCTCAAAACCCTCATTAAAGGTAAAAATTACTAAAATATCCCTAATGCACTAAGAATTATTAAAAATCACAGAAACTTTTAAAAATATATATATTGAATCAACTAAAATATGTCAAATACCTCAAACTCATTAGCCAAAATTACAAAAATATCCCTCCAACCCAAACATACTCAAAACAACTCAAAATATCTCCTAAGGTCTTAAAACCTTCCTAAATCATTAAAACTCATCTCAAACATCAAAATGACTATAATGCCCCTACACCCTCTAACTTGGCATAATTACAAAAACACCCTTATAGATTTAGAATACTCATAGTCAATCCAGATAACTCAAAATTAATCCAAAATCCTTTAAAAGTCCCTCAACCGATCATAAACCTATCTTAAGCTTGGGTGAGGCCAAGGACTTAACCTAAAATATGTCTCTATATGCATATGTTGCATGTAGTAGTAGTGTTGTATGTTACAAGGACATTGACAGACAGTTACTCAAGCGTTGTCAAACGGTTACTCGACGTAATTAATATTGACCGAGATCAATAGAGAGAGGTCATATACTCGGATCTCCGCATGATCCGAAGTTCCGGACTCCTTGAGGGCTAATCATAAGCTCTCATAGTTCAAGAAATAAAATGAATAAAAATCAACTTACATTTCTCCAAATAAAATGATAAGACGAAGTAAAATATCCTAGAAGAGACCTAGGCCAAGTCCAAACAACTAGTCACGCATTTAATTAACTATATGCCAAATTAATCATACACCTAATAACAAAAATGCCCTTGGCCTCTCCCGAAACCATTCAAACCTTAAAACATACTTGAGCTTGGACCAATACTTGATTAATAAATACCCAAAACCATAGCCTTAATGACCTATAAACATCATTATAATCCTTAATAACTTATCTAATTATGGAATTTATCCTAAATGACTAAAATCCCCCTTAACTTATAAAAGTCAGTAAAAATCAGAGAAAAATCTCAGAAAAATGTAAAAAAAACCCCCAATATACCTATAATACCCTCGAAGTTATAACTAAGGGCCAAAATGACCAAAATACCCCTAATGCGATAAAAATTACTAAAATCATTAGAAACTATTAAAAAATACAAGAAAATTGTAAAAAAAATAAATATTAAATCAGCTAAAATATGCTAACTACCCATAAAACTCATATTAATCCAAAATACCCCTCCAACCCAAACCCATTCAAAATAGTTCAAAAGCATCTCCTAAGGTTTTAAAACCTTCCTAAATCATTAAAACTTATCTCAAACACTAAAATGACCATAATGCCCATATACCTTCCGACTTGGCATAATTACGAAACTACCCTTACGGGTTTAAAACGTTCAGAATCAATCCAAATAACTCGGCATCAACCCAATTAACTCGGAATTAATGCAAGACCCCTAAGAATTGTGGGTGAGGTCAAGGGCTTAATCTAAAACATGTATTCATGTGCTTGTGATGTATGTTGTAGTGATGTATCTTTTTAGGGCATCAACGGACGGTTAATCAAAGGTTGTCGATCGATGATCGACGTAATTAACACTGACCAATGTCAGTGGAGTGAGGTCATATACTCAGATCTTCGCCTAATCTGAAGTCCCGGACTCCCTGAGGACTAATCCCAAGCACTTATAGTCCAGGAAACAAAATAAATAAAACTAACTTATATTTCTCCACCACAAACGACAAATAACAACAAAATATTATAGGAGAGATCCAGGTTAGTCCAAACACCAATAAACCTATATCCTCCCCCCCGCCCCCTGGTGGACCACACCTATGGGAAGCAATCAGCAACTTCCTTAGAAAGCAGCTCCAAATTGTGCTATTATAATGCAGATGTCATGCTCATCATAAAGGAGGATTGAAACCCCCAGTAGGGCTGTCAACGAAAACCGGATTATCCGATTTTTCAATCCGTTACCGAAAAACATATCCGTTTTCGATAAAAAAATATCCGCCCGATAATTATTGGAATCGGAAACAGTTATTTCCGATAAGCTATCGGAATTGGAAACGGAAACACATGTTTCCGTATCCACTTTCCGATTTTCGATTCCAATTATTATTAAAGATTTTTAAATGTAACTTTATGGATACACAGTTACACTCATTATGATCTAATCTTATTGATCATCATCTAATATACTAAGGCGTATTGGTTATATCTAGGTCTCATTCTATATGTTTTAAACAAATAAATCAAGAAATTAGCAGTTTTCGGTAATCATCGGAAATAATATCCGATTCCGATATCGGAATCGGAAATAAATTGAAAACGGAAAATGAACTTTTCGATTTTATCGGAAATGGAAACGGAACATGCATTTTCCGATCTTATCGGAATCGAAAATGGAAACAGGTTATCATTATTAGAGTCAGAAAACGGAAATACTTGTTTCCGTATCCGTATCCTACCTGTTTACAGCCCTACCCCCTAGGGTCATGAATACCTAGACCTCCATGGGATCTGAATGGGTTTCTCTCTGCACTGATCAAGTGATCGCCTCTCCCAAGTGAAGTGACAGTTCATCCACAACCAACCTACTACCACCCACCACTACATCTGCTACCTCCATGGACGAGGCCACAGCAAGAGTACCCTCCATGGACATATGGAAGACTTCTTACAGCACATTGTCCCACCCTCCTATCTCCGAAGCACCACTTGCATTATCCACATATGTCACCCGTTTCACTGGAAAAATTGATGCGGAATGATCGGAGGAATCTTACCTCACGATCCTCGAGTGTCTCACATCTTCTCCGTCTCAGAGAAAACACCAGAAAACAGCTCAAAATGCATGCACATAATCATCCATAATATGAAAAGAGTGTTACAATGCTATTTAAAGAGAAAACAAATCCTAAAGACTCCCTAATTTGACTCTAGACCAAAATACCCTAACTTGAAAAAAAATACAAAAATCGCACAAATTTCTAAAAAATAAAAAACCAACTACATGGGCTCTAAATGGACCAAACAAAGTGTCCATGGATTCGACTAAACTAGGCTACGCATCAAAATAACTCTGGTGAGTCCCCAAGCCACAATGAAGCTGGAACGGCTCTCTAACGGCGATAAACGCACTCCATCCTTGGTGCGTTGGTCTTGGATCCCTGTCAAAAATCCATAGACACTGTTTTCCAATCATCCACACCATAAGCAAACTCTCACCGTCACAACCAGATCCCTGAACATGCTAGAGTCATCTGACCTGATGAAAAGCCATAGGCAACCACCTAGGCCAAGGGCCTTTCCTTCATGAGTTTCGTTCTCCTCTGTAAACCTCTTAAATCTCCCAGGCTTAGGGCCCTCCATTCCAAATCGCTTGCATCTAATTGTGTTCCAACAGGAACATTGCATATGACCCCACCTTTGCAAGCAACAGGACCAAAGGATTCCAACCGACCAGTGACCTAAGTAGACTCCTACTTGAACGAACAATGAAAGTGGGGACCTCCCCTCCAGTGCAGATAATAAGTGCCAACAAGGTTTGGTCAAGCTTCTGTTGATGATGAAAAGTGGGGACCTCCCCTCTAGTGCAGATAATAAGTGCCGACAAGGTTTGGTCAAGCTTCCATTGATGACGAAGGAACTCGCACAAGGGCAATGCTGCATCCCCGGAGACCTACACTTGCGATGCTAATGAGGCATGCACAAAAGATAGCAATCCTTCATATCACCTGTCTGAGACTTAAGATTCAAAATTTTGTTAATTTTTTTTTAAGTGGATGGTACCACATACTTCATTAAACGAAAAAAGATGTGTACAAGTGTAGATCCAAAAGACAAAAAAACAAATCCTCCTATACAAAAGGCACCGAGCCAATGCAAATACAAAAGCTACAAACCCCTCAACAAGTCAAAGATTCAAAAAAATTTTAATTACTTTTATGTTTTAGTTCAACTGCTTGTACCCTACTATATGCAAATATAAGTACACAAGATGACTTTCAAAAAAAGAAAAAAAGAAGTACATAAGACGATGACCACATATATATAATTCCCATAACCTTGTGTCCTATTCCTAAAACTTTGCCATGTCTGTGGCATGTCTGCGTTGACATTTTTTATACATGTCCATGTCTCACAAGTCATAGTCTTCTAGTAACCAGTACCTAACACTGTACTCTTGTACAACACTTAATCCATCTTACCCACTTTTGCCTACACCCTATATGGTTCTCACGGAACCTTCTCTCATTTCTCATTTAAACCTTGATCAATAAATGGTTGTAAATCCAGACTTTATTATGAAGAATGCTTGGGCTGCGGCAACAATTGTATTCACTAAAAAAAAAAAATCCCGCATCTGAACTCAGACGTGAAGTCGCACAGACAATAAAGAAAAAAAACACAGGAAATTATAGAATATTATTTCATGAGTTTGTTACTGAAAAAACAGTAATCCAAACTCACAGTCAAAGCAGCCCCACCAATCTAACAGGAGGAGGATAATCGACAAAGCATAAGTGTGAGATTAGAATCAACAAAAAGAAGACTTCAAGTACTATCACATGGAATAAGTATATTCAAATTGCACTGTCAGTTCTAGCATGCATTAATAACGCAAACCTTGAACTGATAAATTCCACCCACCCCCTCCTCGAAACATTTAACCTAGGATTCACCATCCATGTTGACCAGCAAAAACCTTCCATAAGACATACATCAAAGTTTCTCTAGAATTTACATCCACCAATTCTACAAATTCTAATGACAATAACATACCTATATAAAAAGGAATACAGATTTTCTATGACAATAAAATCATTGTACGTAGCAGAAGGATAAGCCTACCATAAAAAACGATTGATTCACTGACAAAATTAAAAAACAAAGTGAACATTAAGCAAATGGAAATATTTGTGAAATGGAGGAAATGTTGTTAAGATGTGTTCATCCTCCAGTTCCTGCTCCAACATATGAAAATGGAAGCTTTACCTTAAAAAGTTCCACTGGCGTAAACCACGAAATGTCATGCTTCTTGTAAAGGTTGTCCAAGTGTTTCATGTAAGCTCCCCTACCTATAAGTTGTCCAGTTTTAGTCCCAGGAAATTGTTAGCTGAAAATAACATCCATAACAAGAAAAGAAAGAAAATTTGTCAAGACATCATTCACTAATATAAAAATGACAAATAATTCCTACATTTTTTATCGCCATATCTGTATTATGCTGATGGTGGATATTTATTCTATGTTTGACAAATACAAACCATAGCTGCTCAATTTCCTCAAAAATATGGATCCCCCCTCCTCTACCTAGAATCTAACAAGGATAGTGGTTTTATTGGAAGATACAGAACAACGCCAAGGTTAATGGTCGTCTACAATATGCTGATGATACCATCATTTTCATATCTGGATGGGGGGAGCAGGTCTTTGCCGCTGGACTGATTCTTGAGTTTTTGGATGAAGTCACAGGTCTGAGGGTGAATTTCCATAAGAGTCTTGTCTTTGGTATCAATTTGGCAGATGCGTCCCTTAGGAGAGCAGCTACTATTTTGGGTTGTCAGGTTGGGTCTTTCCCTATTTCCTACTTGGTTTGCCTCTATCACCCAAGTCTACTACGTGCAGTAATTGGCAGCCGATCATTCTCAAATTTCAATCATGGTTAGCCGGGTGGATTGGAAGGTTGTTATCTTATGATGGTAGGTTGACTTTGTGCAAGTCTGTCCTCGATAGTTTACCCATTTACTATTCATCCATTTTTAGAGTTCTGAAGATAGTAGCTAGGCAGCTTGAAGGCATTCGCAGCGGATTTTTTTGGAGAGGTAGTAATGCCTCTTCTAGAGGGTGGAATCCATGGCATTAGCTGGGGCTGAGTTTGTGGAAGTAAGCAAAATGGTGGACTTGGCATTAAAGACATTAGGGACTACCAATTCCGAGATGTGGCTTAAGGTCATCAAGGGCAAATATTATTCAAGGGGTAGAGTGCGGGACTTCAATCTGCAGGTGGACTACAACATCTTCCATGTTTGGAAGGGTATCCTAGAGGCGGCCGATGTTCTTCTTAATGCATCCCAAGTAACTTTAGGTGATGGCAAGACTTGTTCCTTCTGGAGGGCCAAGTGGTGTGGGCCTACACCACTTTGTCATACTTTTCCCAAGCTCTTTGATATCTCTACTCACCCTGAGGCTTTGGTGGAGCAGATGGTGGATTCATCTATTACCAGTGGGATATGGGCTCCGACTTTCAGAATGAATCTTTGGGAAAATGAGATCTTGGATTTTACTGTCATGTTGCAGATTCTCCAGAGTTCGTGTTGGATGTCTCCCATTCTGATAGCTTGGTGTGGACATGGGATGTGCAGGGTTCCTTCTCAGTTAGATCAACTTACAGGCTTATAGCAGATAGAGATGCTCCGAATCCTTTTTGTCATTGCATTTGGGTTCCTAAGTCTCCGTTGAAGGTAAGGATTTTGGTTTGGATGATTTTGAATGGGAAGCTACCCATGGCTGACCGGCTGATTTGGTTTGACTGTGATGTCCTTCCTGTTTGTAGCCTTTGTAGGGAGGCAGACGAAGGACTAGACCAATTGTTTGTAGGATGCTCATACTCTTTGAAAGTCTGGCAAGGATTATTTGCTAAGCTCACCTTGTGAAGACTCTTCAAGACAATGTGGAGGATTTGATCCACTTATGGCCGTACCCCTTGCCTCTTAAAGGGGATCATATTATGCGGTGGCTGGTCCTTCATGCCGCTCTTTGGGCCATCTGATATGCATATGAGAGAAACAACAAGATCTTCGAAAGAGAAGCAGCTTCTCAGGGCATATTAGTATCTTCCTTTTCTTCTTATGTCAAGGATTGGATGAGGGTCTGGTGTAAGATTTTATACACTTCATCCTTTTTTGTTCTTTTGGAGGATACATTGTGAGTCACCATCTTGGTGTTTTGTAGAGGGAGGTTGAGAGCTTCTCTTTGATTATTCGTAAAGTTTTTTCCTATTTAATACTATTCAGTGGTGTCATCCACTTTCCAAAAAAAAATTGATCGAAGCTTTCTTGGAAGAGATAGAATGATGTAAAGATAGAACAAGGTAAAGGTTAATAGTTCCCCTTGACTGTCATTAAAAGTCAACAAAATAACTGAAAACCCACAAGTCCATTTTGAAGCACTAAGCTAGAGGAGTGAGCTTACCACTGAAGATGTAATTTTCATCATACAAAAAGAATACATCTGAATCAGACAGGTCCATGTCTCCTTAAGGGTCAAAAGATGGCATATTAACAGTGATAGTGATAACTGTTTTACCTAACAGTGTGAGTAATCGCAAGGTTGATGATAGTGATATTCTTCTGATTCTGAAAATTGAAGAGAAATTCACAAGCTTCCTGTAGGAGAAAAACTGAGATGACATACTAACAGTAAAGAGATGGTGGAGAGGATTGTGATGAGGTTGATAATGTTGATAATGATGAGAAGATGGTGCTCCCATTTGTGTGATCATGTTGAATGATGCCTATAGTGGGTGTGGAGGAGATACCTGGTATTACTCTTATAGTCTAAGGTTTCTAGGAGCCCAAGAACAAAGGTGAAGCACATGAGAGCATTGTAAAAGAGTATGAATGGGATTTGCTACCTTATAAAAATGTTTGCCCTCCCCTTTTTGCATGTAATTTATCATAGTAGCCTTCCTAAGCTTTGAGTTTTGCTTCACTAGTTGCTCGCTTGGCTTCCTGTTTAGCCTCCTCATAGCTTCTCAAGTCTTCTAAATATCCTCCTTGTCAATCTTTAAAAAGCTTATTTCTTTACTTCTGTGGCTTCTGTGGCTTCTTGGCCATTCTGTTCAACCACCACACCTCCTTTTCTGTACTTGTCTGGTCCCTGGCAGAAGCTAATCTGACCAAAAGTTTCCTCCTAGCACTTCAAACCAAACTCTCTCTCTCTCTCTCTCTCTCTCTCCCCACAAACTAACTACATGAAGAGAACAAGGAATGTCTCTATCATTATCAGTACACAAGAAGGTCTCTTTATTACCAACCAACCACTGGTCAACCATAAAAGTTCCTCTATACTGTGATTATGGATAAAACTGAAAGAGATTGATGCAATGGATCGACCATATCCTCCCACAAAATAACAGATGTTAGGAGCGAGGATTTTTGTTTCTCGAAACCACCGTGCGAGAGGTGATTCCCCCAATTGATCATGGACAGATATACAAAACTAGTTCCAAATTGTTAGACGTGATGGAGGGTGTAGTGGATAAACATCCACATTGGAGTTCTTTTCCAAGGTGGAAAAGGACTTGGAAGGTTGAGTCCCATTACGTGGGGACTCTTGAGGAGTCTTCTCTTATATATGAGAGCATATAGAGAAGAGAACCTCTACCTACGTGAACTGTCTCCCTCCTCCTCTCTCCCAAAAACTCCTCCTTCTCATCTCTCTCTCTCTTTCTCTCTCCCTTGGAAGAGTCACCCGAGACTTCCGGGATTTGGCATGTAGACTCCGCGAGCGACTCTGATAGCCGCTCTGCACCGACGAGAAGACGCTTCCACTCTCTGCCGCTGCGACGCCGTACACGCGACGAAGGTAACTGTTCCCAACACAAGTTTTTGGCTGCAGCCTCACGGACTCATTCTTAGTTGAGATTTCAGGTAATGCCCCCAGCTGATGGGAGTACAAAGCAAAATTACCTTGGAGCTGGTTGAAATTGATGCCCCTGTCCAGCACCCCGACCGAACCCGACCTCTTCGAGAAGTACCCGTGATCGGTGTCGTACAATGCAGACCGGATGAAGTCCCGAACCTCTCAAAACGATCCAAAAACGCAAACCAAGAAGCTCGGTAAGTGAAGGAGACGATAGAACGCCAAACAAGTCTCAGAGGCTCACCAGGAGCGGCCGTGTCGGGGGTGACAGCGGCTCTGGTGGCTTCTCGTCGCCCACGGCAGCGGCGCAGCCGGCCCTCGCGGAGAGGAAACGCGAGGATGAGTGGGAAGATGCTAGGCCCGCCCACCTGGCCAGAAGGGCTTCTCCGCAAGAACCGACCGTTGTTGCCGTCGCTCCTGCGGTCGGAAACGTTGAGCCGCACCGGCGAGCTAGTAATCTTGGCAGCGCCATCAACGGAGAGCAAGATGATCGCTTGTTGGAGAAGGAGTTGATGAACGCTCACCACCTGTTCGACAGGAGTTCGCTCGCCCGCTCGCTCTCGCGAGTGTACGCACAAGTAGGAGGGCCGGCAAATGGCGCGCCGGGGGCAGTCCAAACACGACGGCGCCGCTTTGGATGCAACTTAACAAGCGCCGATCATAATAAGTGTATTTTTTATAAACTTATATTTGAGCATTATTCTGTATAAATATAATTGGATTTGTAATAAATTTAAAAGTGTCCCCAATCTAAGTCAATGTTTTCAAAAGTGAACTGGCCATCAAACTGGAGAAGCCTTTGGTAAGTATATTTTGGACTGACTATTTAAATCGATGTTTCGACTATAGACCATTTAATTCAATTGAATAAATATCCAAATACATACATATATTTACATTTATTGTTCATTTCAGGACTTATCTTGTCCATATTTTGTGCATGTTTTATGTTTGAATAGTGTTATTGAGTTAAATTTGAAGAGTTCCAAATCACGTTTTATAAAATAATTGAACCCCACCCCCCCTTTTTTTTTTGGTAAATGATCCATGGTTTTGTTTGAATCTTAAAACAAAAGTAGAGAAAGGAATGAGTACGATTTACAAAAAGTAAAGGGAAACTAAAAAATGAATAAAAGGTTCAAGAATAAGAGGAGTAAAGAAAGAGAAAGGCAAACCATCAAGGTACGAAGATTTTATAGTGATCATGAGCCAGATGTTTTAGACTATGTTTACTACTTAAGCCCTCTGTGGAGATTCTTGTACTAAAAATCACCACTAGTTCAGTTTCCAGCTCACTTGCTACTAGCACACCCATTCCAAGAGTTACATTTTCAATTAGATGACACACATTTCAATCGAATCAATTAAATTTAGGGTACCAGTACCACTCAAGATTTAGATTGTAAATGTTTTGCAAACGGCCACGTATATCGCTCTATTTATTGATATGGGCCTTCTCCTTCATGAAGAGCATGTAATTTCTTTCTTGGGAGTTCCTGAAAATGGCAACTGTAAACTCGTTCATCTCGTGCGTGTGGGAATTTCTTGGTATTGGTTCAAGTTAATCATCCAAAAAGTTCTGTGACTAGTTCTTTGGATCAATTTTGAATATTGATCATGGCTTTTTGACGATTGATTCGGGGTAGATGGCATTGGCAGGTGTCTCTGGTTATTGGATCCACATAGTTTATAGAATTTGTAGATCCAATATCTTGTTGGTATTTGTTGGCGTTATGGGCTTATGACATGTCTTGGACATTGTCAATAATTAAATCCATATACTTAGCGTTGTAACTACTTACCAAACAGAATATCTGCTAATGGGGCAACTAGAAGAAAGATTTAAGTTAGGGATTGGTAGGGGTGCGCCAGACCCAAGCTGTAGTGCAACGCAAGGCCAACGCGCGAGGCCCCAGTGGCAAGCCACCGTGGTGGGCCCTCACCCACAACAAATTAATTTAATATCATGTGAGCCGATGGCCCACGTATCAGATATTAGACTGATAAGAACAGATACTACACTTGATCTTAGCCAAAAGGCCGAGAAAGGTATGCCTTGAACCGGCGGCGCAGGAATCCCTCTTGTAGCTGCTTCGTGGGACCTCCTTTGCTATCTTCCGATACAGGACTATCCCTGACCTGAACCTCCTCACGCCACAGAAAAGGTGCACTGGAGAGCACGAATCTGACTCCAGTCTGTATCAATTTGTCTGAGCATTTGTTTCAAACCCTTGTAAATCTAGGTACGAAAGCAAAGTCGTGTTAATGCGATTTATGTGAAGTCCTGAATTGTTTCTTGTTTCTTTGGTTTTTAGTCAGAAGGCCTGAAACGTCCATTCTAGTTACGGTGGCACCATCAGATCATCTTTCATGTAGCAAATAAGCTTCCCGAGATCTATGGATTATCTACCACTTATGCCAACCATTAAACACAGTAGTGAGGTAAATTCCGCAAGGTACGTACAGTGGCAAGATAGTCCACGGTGGGCAACAAAAACACTTGGAAAAGCGTAAAAAAGGAGTGAAAGCTTCTGGATGCACTGCATTGGTGTCGAGATCATTATCCTGAGCCTCACTTTGTTTGGAGAATAAGTTATTACGTGGGGTTCAGTGACAGAATAACGTATACTAGAATAAGGGGTGTTTCGATTTAATAGTTTCGTAGGATCCACTGACGGAATAAGAAGAATAAGTAATTCTTAAGTCTAAGGTGGGATGACTTATTCTCCTTATTTCCCGAATAAGTTATTCTGCACCGGTATAAGTCATTCTGTTTGTCAAAGTAAAATTAAGCTTATTCTCTTCTTATTCGTCCTTATTCTTCTCCTATTCTCCAATCAAAAAAGCGCTGAAGACTTTAGAAAATCACCCTATAAAGGTCATATGATTCATGAGATAAAATGTCACTAACACGTGAAGTCCATCGAGCTCTTCTAAAAGTGTTGGCTAACTTGGTGCTGGTTCGGCAAGTCCGAAGCCTTGGCCAAGAGGTAAAGCCCCTTTTTCTTCTTCTTCCTGAATGCTAACAAATTACTTAATAAAAGTGGTAAGCAACTTAAAACTCAGTGAATAAGGTATGAGAGAAAAACAAATGGAGAAATAATGGAGCGCACCTCAAAAACTGCAAGTTGAAGCTTGGAGAACATGAGTGAGGCACTCTTCAATCACTTGCATCTTCTTTCAATCTCTCTTCAATCCTAAGCACTAGTTTAACAGATGGTTAACTCTAAGATATCTCTTTTATTTTAAATTTAATGTTAAAAGTAGTTTGATTGGATGAATTAACTAATGCGGAATACAAAAGAATTAACTCGTTTATATTTAGGTTTAGTACTCCAAGGCTTCTCTAGAATATATAGTTTACTCGGGATAACCCAGTCATCTCAATAAAGTTGTCTCACTTCCAAAAACTTATTTATGAGGTATTTATGGTAATATACCTAGCTACTTGTTTCCTTATTACTTCATATTTATACCAAAATATATCAACTTGACCCCAAATTAATTTAGTAGCTTGACATTGACTACCAAAGAGAATTTATATTTATTCCAGAATATTTTATCCACTGGGCAAAATCAAATTAACCCAACTCCCAATCAAAGTGGTGTAAATGTCATACTACCCAATGGAGAAGGATCCAAGTTTGTAAGGTATCAAAATAAGCTAATTTGGACTGTAAATAGTTGTCACATATCACACTTGTCAACATTTCATGGCTGGTGTTTGAAACCAGGTGTAGACACTTTATTCTCAAGTGCCTAACACCGTCATGTTCTGCTTTGTCTTAGCATGCCAATACTATTGGTTTTTACTATTCTTTAACTCTAACTTTGTTTGCATAATAGGGCCAGAATAACCGGTATGTAGGCCTTATTCTGGTTTGATTGCAGGGATGCCTAATTCTCCCAATTCCCCCAACTACCCAAACTCAAAATGGAATACCTAATTCTCTCAATTCCTCCAATTTTACCTTTTATTTCACTCCTTCTTCCACTTATTCCTATCAAATCACTTGGAATAGCGCAGTGTAATTCTCCTTATTCTGAGTTGAATACCAACAACTTACCAAATCAAAATACTTCTTATCCTAGTTTAAGAAATCCCAAAAACCTTATTCTGATTTAAACTATTCTGCAAACAAAGTGACTTGATGAGGGATTTTTCTACCGAGTTGGGCTTGACCTAGTAGCCAAGGCCGCCTAGTGACTTCTATCAGTGGGGTTGGCCTAGTAACTTGAGCATTGCGAGAAGAAATCATGCCACCTGAGAATACTCCCATATCAGAGGCTTTAAGAAGTCTTACCTCCTTTCCATAAAGAGAGGCTGGTCACGTCTAATCAAAGGTAAGTGAAATATTCTTCTTCTAGCCTATAATTTTTAGCCACTTGTCCACTATTGACTTAAGCGTTAGAGGGGCCTCCCTGGGAACACCTCCTGGGGACAAGTTGACGTGGGTGTTTAGTGTGCAGGTTTTCTGGACCCAACCTGGCTCGACTTAGCCCGTTATTCGAATCGATCACATCTCATCTGATCCAATTATGTGAGCGCTTCGGCGATGTCACTTGGTGTTGTTTGTGGGGATGCTAGCTACAACCACAAGTTTTCCTTCTCAAGGGGGCTGTGTAGCTGTATAGAAATGGGAGCTAAATAATCTCGTATCAATTGCTGAAAAGGAAACTCGATGCTTATAAGGAAGGTCTTCCGCTGAGGGCCGGCTCCAAAGCAAAGGCAAGCACGCGGGGAAGCCGAGAGTGCGCGGATCAAAATTACCGCCATTGAAGCTTGTGAGTTGAGATGGGTGACACATCATGTGGTTGCCACTCGAGTGGGTGCTGTCTTATGGGACGTTGATTTCTCGGGGGCCCCCAGGAGTCCCCCTTATAAATAGGTACATAAAGCTCATGAGTTCTCCATTTGTTCGTGTTGTTGTGGATGAGTTAGGTGACTTTGGTCAACAGGGTCGGCTCAACTGGCATGTTTGGTCCAATAACTTAAGCATTGTGAGAAGAAATCGCACCACGTGGGAATAGTCCCATATGGGAGCTTCAAGAAGCCTTACCTACGTCATTCCCATAAATAGAGGTTGGTCACGTCTAATCAAAGGTACTTATCCACTCCCAACTTAAGTTGCCACATCCCTGAACACCATTTCAGATCACAAGCTTACTCTGATACCAGTAGCATGTGACAGTGGGAACAATCTAATAGAAAACAAAAGTCCAATTCAAATACTATAGTGCCACAAACCAACTCAGTTACAAGTGCCCATGCCAAAACATTCATCAAGCTTATGATGTCGAAATTCATCAGATTACTATAGAGTCAAAATTTCTAAATTTTGACTTGAGCTAAACCAAAATTTACATCAGAGTTCTCTCAAAAGAAGCCTATAGATCTCTCTAAACAAAACATATCAGAAACTAAATTCTTAGAATATCAACCTGAACTCCTCAGCAGACAGGTCCACGACCACATCTCTAAACCTGCTTAGCTCAAGTCTCTTCAACCACAAGATCTAAAAACATAAATAATTTTGAATGAATACAACTCAGTAGGCTTCAACATCCTATTAAGTTAAACATATAATACTTGAAATGACAAATCATATGATTATGAATATAGAACTGAAATAATAATATATCTATCTGCAGTTAGGAGAGATCATCAACTGAGAGTTAGATCAAATTCTATAAATTACCTTAAGTCAAATAATCGCATTCTAAAGATGAGCTTAATTGAGTTCAAATAGTCTCATAATCGATACCTTGGCAAAGCATAATTGATTGTCATAATAACTCATCATACATGTTGCAAATAGAGTGCAATCGTAGCTAGGAGCTTAATCAGATTCATAATTGATTAGAAGTATCACCAAAAATCGATTACAAGGTCATAAGTCCTTCAAATATCAGAATAAATAATAATTGATTATAGGAATAAAGATAATCGAATACAGAAATATCAACAATCACAGTGATAATTTGATGCATAATCGATTCACAATTCAAGGCCAGATCGATTTACAGAACATAAGGCAAATCGATTAACAAATACTTAATGATCAATTACTAGTTCAAAGGAATAATCAATTAAGAATAATACTTGTTGCACCGCATGGGGCAGTGCTACCCAATTTTTTAAAAAAAGTTTTTAAGTCGGCCCCATCATGCCCGAAACATCCGTACAATCTGATCACCAATCATACGACCCAAAAAATCTGAAAAATAAAACATCGGGACCAGTGAACAATTTGATTTTTTATTTTTCAGATTTTTTTGGATCGTCCAATCAGCGATCATATTTTATGGATGTGTTGAACATGATGGGGCCAACCTAAAAAAACAAAAAAATAAATAAAGAAAAATTGCTGCTACTGTGGCCGTCCGATCAACCCAAATCGGACGATTGCCCGCTCGTAGTGCAGCGGACATTGTACCGCAAGCGGTGTAGCAAGTATTACTTATCAACTAATTAGGTCCGAGACAAATCAATTACTGAATGTGGGCTTAATTGATGACAGAATAATCAATTAACCCAAGAAAAGTAACTAAGTCATAATCGATTACAATGTAGGAAATAATCGATTACAGAAGCAAATGTCTAATCGAATAATAGAACAAAGCTCAGAGTTAAAAACAAATCGATTCCTAAGCACATGGTAGATCAATTAACTGAAAGATGTCCAAATTGTTTAACCGCTAAAAGGATAATCGAACTTGCTAAATGAAGTATAATCAATTAACAGAACAAAATGAGTTCGATTAGTCAAACAAGGCCTTAATTGGTTAACTGAATTGATACTAATTCTAATTAAGTGAATGAATCTATATCAATTATCCAAACAAAGCACATCGATTTGCTGGGTTTTCAAGGCTAATTAGGGCAAAATCCTGATCACATGATATCACTGGCTGTGAAACTCTTATGCAACAAATTAGTCAAGGTAATTATTGGATTCGAATGTGCCAGAACACAAGATACGTACGGAATAAATTGAAACATGAGTTGATTTATTCTAAACTAAAATATTATCAACTGCATCAAACATATTCATATCAATTAAACTGAAGAAGTTCATATAAACTACAGGGCAAATTAAATTGAGATATCCATTGATCTGTAGCTGAATTGGCATATCAAACTGAAGCAACAATTGAGCAGAAACATAAGCCAGATGAACTTAATAAAGATCATCTGAGCTAAATCGGTCATGAATTTTAGACAAAATAAAGAATCCTCTTGGATTATTAATAAATATAACTCGAGGACTGTTGAATTTATGTGCTCTAATCAACTATATCAAATATATCTCAAATCATAATTTCACATAATTTCATACTTTTAGACGTGCCCATTGCCTTGATATCATATCTTACTGACTACACATATATCAAACACCTAAGCAATACAGTGCTATGGTCTTAGTTCATACATAGAACTAGGGAGTCTCTAATCCTACTTCAAAATTCCAAGCCACATGCACCTTAGCACGCAAGGATCCTAAGATTTCAACATGTTGTCTATAGGTCTTCAGACCACCAAGCCAGATGCACTTCTACGCGCAAAGTGTAGTGACCCAGTGACGAACCGGGCAGGAGGCAAGAGCTACCCATAGGAAAGGGCTACTCGCAAATGAAACAGTGTGGAGCTGCCATGGTGTGGAGCTACCACTGCGACTAGGGCTAGGGTGAGAATGAATCGGATTAGTCCTGTATCGAAGAACAAGAAAAGTTACTAGACTATATATGTGGGATTTGTATCCAACAAACTGAACAAAACCACCAATGTTTGGTGAACAGATCAAAACTCCAAAAGGTACAACACTTAGTAGAAGTGAAGGAACAACTTCTCAAAGTCAGGAGAACATGATCATACATGGATAATTAGATGAACAGTTCTAAATTATTAACAGAGCGAAGGAGCCAAACAGAATTTGAATAGATCATATATCAACAATTTTTAGATCAATAATCAAGAACAAGCTAATAAGGATCATCTCATATTCGAATTAGATCAATTATTCAAATCTAAACTTTAGGTCAGAGAGAATTGCAGAAGAATAGACCATATTCGAATAACTTAAATTAGAAATTATAATGTCTCATAGAACATTTTTGAAATCATCAAAGCAATTATAAATTTTATACAAATCAAACTTGTTCAAATAGATCCACCTACTACAAACACAAGAACACCAAGAACTCCAAGAACACCAAGCTCTCCTTCTTACTCTCTACTCCTATAGATGCATCAGCCCACTCCCAAGGAAATGTCCAGCCAAAAGCGAGTTCTAATGGCCTTAAGGGTCTGTACCCTTGTAATACCCCTGGCACACCAAAAACTTGAGCATATATTTTATAGTTTCCCGCTATGATCGAATTCCAAACCTATACTAAAACTTAATTTAATCTAAGCCAACTAATTCCACTGCTCCACTATCCTTGCTATTGACTTCTCTAACTAACCACACCACTAATGGTTGCCACGTGTCTAACTCAATCTGATCCCTCCTACCAAATCTGCCAGCACAACCACTACTAACAAACTGCATTAAGTAGTTGTTATTCTATGTGTGGCCTACAAGCCGATCAAACACTATCTTATTCAATTATTTAATTATAGGTTCAGATAGCCTCAATGAGCAATGAGTTGTAGAGGCAAGATGAGAAGTTATATGTCAGATCCATCTTGGTCCATTTGAAGGAGCTATTTGAAGTGCAAAGCAAGGTTAAAAGGTATAAGATATCTAAATCCCCGCTCAGGGCTTGGATTGGATTTAGCAGAAGACCTTCGAAGGTAATTGTGTATTCAATAAGGAAGCATTTGCTCTCGGTAATCAGAGAAGAATACTCTAGGTAAGATGCACGGGAGTCCCTAGCTAGGGCCAACACTGTGTCAGAGAAAGAATTCTTTAACACATATTAGACACATTGAATCCAAATGAGTTGACCGGTTAGGATTTGACAGTTCACTATACCTTAAGTTGACTCGGGAGCATTGTATGGATGAAAGATTATTTCTACACAGTAACTATAGACAGAAAGGTTCCTTGAACGAGTTCTTTAACCCCATTACCTTCTAGGATCATGTGGTGTTGCTTGGCACCAAATATGATCGAAAATCAAGTCGACTATCATGAGATTATAATTTGATTTAAGTAATTAATTGAATATGTGATGTTAATTAATTACTTTAAGTAAATAAAGTGTTATTGAGCTTAACGGACTGAAAATAGGACTGGTAATTGGGCCTAGAGGGTTACAAGCACAAAGGTTGTCAGTTCAAGATAATTAAGTGGGTTTTATATTAAATTCAGGGTTTTTCTCAGAATAGTCTAATTTAATATAAATAATAGCCATATAGGAACCCTAAGCTAATCTATGGGGTTCCCCTTTGCTAGCAGCCTCTCTCTCTCTCTCTCGCCGGGCGCCCCCCCTTCATTCCACTTCACCCTTTTGTCTCCGATCATCGAAGGCCTTCATCTGCATGCAACGTTCACCATCGTGAAGGAGGAATCTTGGCGATTATACCGAACCAAGCAAGAAGACGAGGATGAACCCCAAAGATGAGAACCACGTGGATACCGCTGGTAGCCAAGCACCTACGTGGCTCGCAGCATCGATCCATCAGAATTGAACGGTTGCGGATTTGAATCCGCGCAAGGTGATCAACGATCACCCATTCTTTGTTCTTGTTTCCCGAAATGGATCGGTGACGGTGGGTTATTTTTTATTCTCCCATTTTTGTTGTGTTCCATGGATCTCTGCCCAATCCTTATAATGGTATCAGAGCCAGGTTCCACTGGATTTGTTTCGTTTCTTCTGAATTCAATTTCTTGATAATGTTCCATGTGGTTATTTCATCTTAAGAATATTTATCTATTCATATGATGAATATGTGATAAAAATAAAATTTTTAATGGTAATTTACTACAAAGAACGCTTCGGAACCGTTTCGAGATCACCACATTCTTTACTGTTGAAGGGGAGGAAGAAGGAGGGCACCAGGAACCTCTGTGTTGCCGACGTCGGCGCTGGTCACTGTTGGACCCATCGCCGCCCTTTCAAGGGTGGCTCAGCCCAGTGGCGCATGTCAGACCCTTCCCCATCTCCTCCTTCATGGGATGAAGTGGAGGTGGAGGAGGGGAGGCCGGGGGCCCCGACCACCGATGGTGTGACCGGCGGTGGTGGGGGTGCTAGTCGGCGATGCCGACCCCGCTTGGAGCAAGCATTGGCATTGCCTGTAGGGGACGACGCCACAGTAGTATAAATCAAATATTAGATATACTTATTTACTAAATATCTAAGTTGATCTCATATTTGATTTATACTAGATATCTAATATACCCGATATACTTATTTACTATTACTTAGGATGAGATCAACTTAAAATAAAAACTAAATCCCATGTTTTTAAATTTTAAGCCATAACGCAGTAGTTAAGCACATACTGCACGGCCCTCCATCATTATAGTTTTATGACTGGATTCATATTGAAATAAGTTTTTTGTGTTGTCCACAGAACTCGTGATATTTGATGACAAACTAAAACTAGGGCATTATGATGCCAACCAACTATGTAGAGACACCATGTAGCTTTGTTGTGTTGTCCATAAGGGATATATGCTAACCTATGCCCGTTAAGTAATGATAGTAACACTTAAACCAGGACTTGGTGGTTTGTTATATTGGCCACAAGGCCACTAACATTTTGATGTCCGAATAATGATCATGTATTGCAAGGAGTTGCAACTGCCAAATGTTGTCTTCTCTCTGATCATAATATGGTTTCTTGTGTTCTCCACAATGTCATGTAGTGAGTCAGCGAGATTATGGTCCTTACTAGGAGAGCGTCGGCATCTCCCGTTCTGTATATCTAAGGGTTATACGGTCGTAAAAAATTAGTGAGAGATAAACTAGATCAATGACCATATCTTGTTTATAATCTAAATAATTAAATTTCTGCTAATTATAATTTTATTTCTCCTGTAGACGAGAATGTCATCACCTTGCCCCCTCTGTGGCACATTGGATGCCAACAAATTGATAGGCTAGAACTATGGTAACTGGCTTAGGAGCCTGAACATTGTCCTCAGGTCTGAGCAGATTGCCTACGTTTGGAAGATGAAGCTCCGACAGAATCGGCATTGGCTGCCACTGAAGGAGTTATGATAGCCTATGAGAAGTGGAAAGAAGATTCCACACTTGCCCAATGTTACATGTTGGCCTCAATGAGCAATGAGTTGCAAAGGCAACATGAGAATGGATGCCAGATCTATGTTGGTCTATTTGAAGGAGCTATTTGAAGAACATAGTAGGGTTGAAAGGTATGAGATATCTAAATCTCTATTCATGGCTCAGATAGTAGAGGGGTCTTCAGTGCAGACTCATGTACTAAAGATGATAAAGTGGATAGAGAGGTTAGTAGTGCTTGGGGTAGACCTACCCAAAAAGATGACTATAGACCTCATATGCTCAGTACATTGTTAATTTTAACATGAATAAAATTCAGGCAACTTAGCAGAACTTCTTAACATGTTGAAGACTGTAAAGGGCAATCTTCAGAAAGAGAAGCCCGCTGTCCTCGTGGCTGATAAGACCAACAAGAAGAGGAGAGCAGTGCAGGCCTTTAAGAAAGGCTAGGCAAAAAGTAGACTATGTAGAAGCCACCCTCTAAGAAGGACAGAGGCAAAGGAGGTGAAAAGGGAGAGTGTTTCTACTACCACCAGAAAGGACACTAGAAGAGGAACTGCAAACAGTACCTAGATGATAAAGCTCAAGGAAAAATGAAGCTCGGAGAAACTTCACGTATCTATATAATAGATTTAAACTTGTCAATTAAAGATTCACCATCAGCGATATTAGGTACTGGATTTGCATCTCATGTATGTGATGATGTGCAAGTATTGACAAGTAGAAGAAAGTTAAGTAAAAGTGAGGTGGAGTTGAGACTAGAAAATTGTGCAGAGGTTGTAGCGCTTGCTATAGGGGTAATCGACCTTAGACTTCCATCTGGACAGAGGATCTTATTAGATGATTATTATTATGTTCCTAGCATAATTAAATAACATTATTTATGTTTCTTGTTTACACAGAGTACAGTACAAATTAGCCTTTCAAGACCAGTGTTGTTCTATTTATTTGGAAAATAATTTATTAGCATATGTTAGTATGGTTAATGGTTTGTATCTGTTGGATGTTTCGTGTGATTCTTTTTGCCTTGATAGAGCTCCCAAGAGGAGTAGGAATGATGTGAATCAAGCCTACATTTGGCATTGTAGACTTAGACACACTGCCGATAACATACTTAAAAAGTTGTACAAATATGGATATTTAGATCCATTCGATTATGAACCGTTTGTAACTTGTAAGTCATGTTTGATAGGTAAGTTGGCCAAATCTTTATTTACTGAACATAGAGAAAGGGCCAACGATATATTGGAACTAATATATTCAGATGTATGTGATCCAATGTCCACTCACATCAAAGGTGATTTCTCATACTTTATTATGTTCACCGATGACTTCTTTAGATACGATTATGTGTACTTAATGAAGTACAAATCAGAAGCCTTTTAGAAGTTTAAGGAGTATAATATTGAACTGGAGAAACAAACTGGAAAGAGTATCAAAACTCTTCGATCAAATTGAGGAGGAGAATACTTGATTACATAATTCACACAGTTTCAAAAGGATGATGGTATCCTCTCCCAATAGACTCCTCCTTATATACTACAATTGAATGGTATATCAAAAATAAGGAATCACATCCTATTGGATATGGTGCGATTTATGATGAACTTTGCGTAGTTATCAGTGTCTTTATGGAGATATGCTCTAGAGTCAGTGGCATACCTACTGAACAGGATTCCAAGTAAGTCTGTATCTACCACTGTATATGAGATATGGAAGGGTAGAAAGCCTGACTTTAAACCAGTTAAGGTGTGAGACTATCCTACTCATGTAAAGAGAAATGATCTAGACAAGCTGGAATCACAAGCCGAAAAGTGTAGAATAGTTGGATATCCCAGAGAAACCTCTGGGTACTACTTTTATCACCCTGGTGAGCAAAATGTGTTTGTTGCCAAAAGAGTTGTATTTTTGTAAGAAGAATATCTCATCCAGAATGACAATGGGAGTAAAATTGTATTGGAGGAAGTTCTAGATCCATAATTAGTACTTAACCTATTAGTTGAGGTTGCAATTCCTAAGCCTGTTATAGTAAACACATAAGAACCTCGTAGGTCTATAAGAGTATCTAGACAACCTAGAAGATATGTGGGACATATTAGTAAAGATATTTCTGGAACATCTTATAATAAGGAGGATGAAGTTAAAACTTACGATGAATTAATTGAAAGTCATGATACCGAGAAATGGAAGGAGGCAATTAATTCTGAAATACAGTCCATGTACATCAACCAAGTTTGTAACTTGAAAGACTTGCCAGAAGATATTGTACCTATCAGATGCAACTGGGTCTTTAAAAGAAAGATATGCAGATGGACTAATCGACACTTATAAGATAAGGTTGGTGGTAAAGGGATATCGACAAAGATAAGGAATTAACTATGACGAGACTTTCGCACCAGTTGCCATAATAAAGTCGATCAGAATCCTTCTTGCCATTGCCGCACACTATTAAAATCTGGCAAATAAATGTGAAAATCGCCTTGGTTAAAGGAAGCCTTGAGGAGAAAGTATATATGATACAGCTAGAGGGTTTCATATCCATCCTAGATAAAGTGTGCAAGTTTTTTAGATCTATTTATGAACTGAAATAAGCATCACGAAGTTGGAACATAAGGTTTAATGAGGCTATCAAATCTTATGACTTCAATAAGAATGAAGATGAGCCTTATATGTACAAGAAGACAAGTAGGAGTGCAGTAACATTCTTAGTATTTTATGTTGATGACATCCTACTTATTGAGAATGACGTAGTGATATCATCTATTAAAGTCTGACTATCAAAAAGTTTCTCCATGAAAAGTTTGGAAGAAGCATCCTACGTATTGGGAATACAGATTTATGGAGATAGATCAAAGAGGGTGCTTGAGATGATCCAATCTTTATACATAGACACTATTGTCAAAATGTTTGGCATGGAAAATTTCAAGAGAGATCTTATACCGATGAGACACGGAATTAGTCTCTCTAAGAGTCAATCACCTAAGACTCTTAAAGAGAAGGCAATGATGGATAAAGTACCTTATGCGTCCGCTATAGGATCTATCATGTATGCCATGATATGTGCAAGGCATGATGTACTATATGCTTTGATCATCACGAGCATATGTCATGCAAATCCAGGTGATGAGAACTGGAAGACTGTAAAATGTATCTTTAAATATTTGAGAAGGACTAAGGATATGTTTCTGGTCAATAGAGTACGAGACTTTAAGCTTCAAGGGTATACTAACTCAAGTTCCTAGTCAGATCCGGATGATAACAAGTCAACCTTCAGATTTGTGTTCACATTGAACGAGGGCACCATGAGTTGGAAATGTTCCAAACAAGAAATCATTGTAGATTTGATGATAGAAGCTGAGTACATTGTTGTAGTTGAAGCCGCCAAGGAAGCAATATAGATGAAGAAGTTCATCACCGACCTTAGTGTTATACCGAGTATCTCTGACCCCGTTCCGTTGTTGTGCGACAATAATGGAGCTACAGTACAAGTGAAAGAATCGCAGTCTGATCAGAGGTCAAAGTATATTCTGAGTCGTTTTCACTTGATCAAGGAGATTATCGCTAGAGCAAATGTCATGGTAGAAAGGGTTCCGTCAGCCGACAACATAATAGATCTACTAACGAAGTCGTTGTCTCAAATTGTCTTTAAGTGTCACCTACAGGGTATGGGAATACAATATAGAGGTGATTGGTTTTAGTCCAAGTAGGAGATTATTAGTTCTATGTGTGGCCTACAAGCCAATTAAACACGATCTTGTTCAATTATTTAATTATGACAATATATATTCATTATGTGTAAATCAAATTCAGTTCATAACTGTTACTATTAGTATTCGTGTCATAGTGAAGTCTATGATTATATGCAATAGTTGTCGGATTATGATGAGATCATAATATTGAGACTGACAACTTATAAACACACTCTTAATTATTCATAGTCGGAAGATATCTGAAAAGGACATCAGATACTCGATAAGATTGATATAACTTACTTCAATTCATATGATGAGGGTGACTGATCTCATAGTCACTTGTGTGGAGACACTATGTTGAGCGTGTAGATGGTCATTGGTGAATGAGTTCATTGAACTGATCCAACTTGGATCGTTGGATGGTAGTTACCTAACTGTCAACTAGCTTGGTCCAACGTCAGAGTTGTGTGGATGGTCTTCAGACCTGAGACACCAAAGATACCTTATCGATGGACTTTTGAACTTTGACTTTGTCTAACGAATCTCTAATCACATGATTCTTAATAGTCAAGGATCAGGCATAACGGAAGACCTTCAAAGGTGATTGCATATTCAATAAGGAAACATTTGCTCTCGGTAATTAGAGAATGCTCTGGTCAAGGCTGACACTATGTAAGAGAAGGAGTTCTCTAACACAGATTAGACGCATTGAATCTACGTAAGTTGACTGGTTAGGATTTGCAGTTCATTATATCTTAAGTTGACTCGGGAATATTGTATGGATGAAAGATTATATCTATGCTGTAAATATGGACAGAAAGGTTCTTGAAGCGGGTTGCTTAACCCTATTACCTTCCGGGATCATATGGTATTATTTGGCACCCAACATAATAAAAAATCCGACCGATTATTATGAGACGATAATTTGGTTTAAGTGATTAATTGAATGTGTAATGTTAATTAATTACTTTAACCCAATAACGTGTTATTGAGCTTAATGGGCTGAAAACTAGACTGCTGCTTGGGCCTAGAAGGTCACACACACAAAGGTTGTCATTTCAGGATAATTAAGTGGGTTTCATATAATTAGGGATTTTGTGAAAAATCGCTCGACTTAATATAAATATTGGCCATGTAGGAACCCTGGGCCAAGCTTTAGGGTTCCCCCTTGCTAGCTGCCCTCTCTCTCTCTCTCTCTCGACTCGAGCGCCCCCTTCGTCTGCTTTGCCGCTTTTGTTTCCCATCGTCGGAGGCCTTCGTCTACATGTCGTGAGCACTATCACGAAGGAGGAATCTTGACCATCTTGCCGAACCGAGCGAAGAGATGAGGATAATCCCCAAAGAGGAGAACCGCGTGGATACCACTAGAGACCGGACACCTGCATAGCTAGCGGCATCGCTCCATCGGCACCGAATGGTTGCATATCCGAATATGCGCAAGGTGATAAATGATAAGTTCATAATTTTACATAAATAACATATGAAATTTACACACTTTGCTACCAATTCAATGAACAAAATCACATAGAATGATAGATAAATCAATTGTGCGTTTAAACATATCAATTCTGTAAAATTCGAATTTCAAATATCATCATTCCATGAATTGAATAAGGGTAGCAATTTCATTCTCAAATAAGACTTTCTCGACAATTATTTAATGAGCATTTATTGCCGCATAAACTTAACTGTTATTTTATGTGAATGCATGATATGAACAGGCAAATGGCATAGTGGTTGGACTACATGGATTTCAAGGAAGTGACCAGAGTTCGAATCTTGGAAGGAACAAGATTGTATTTTTTTTTGTCTTAAAAATGGAACCATAAGCCAACTAAGAGAGAGAAGAGGGAATTTCGGAATTCAAATTTCAAAAATATTATTTTTCTTTTAAATTTGAATTTCAAAATCTCGAAAATAACATTTATTCTTCAATTCAAAATTCGAATTTTGAAATATCCCACTCCAAATTTAAATTTCAAATATGCATTCATAGATAATCCTCTAATCAAGGGGGAGCTTAATGCAAGCAATTAAGGATCCATTTATTAAAAGATTTGAATTTCAAAATTTGAATTAAGAATTCTCCTCTATAAAAACCAAGAGAGTGGGAGAAAAGGATAACTTTTGAATCTTGTTTCTTTTAACTTCTTTCTCTCACTACTCTCTCACCCCTCCATCCGAATCTCTCTCACTCATTTTTCTCTTTTCTAAAATCTTCTAATTTCTCTCCCTCCTAAATAGTTTTCAACAAGCTTATTATTATTTTTTTATTTTATCCTCTCCCTCACGCAACTCTTTCTCTCTTCCCAGCACCCTCTCTCTCTCTCTCTCTCTCTCTCCCTTGTGCCATCTCTCTCTCTCATATTTCTCTCTCTTCTCTCCTTCGCACTTCCCACCACTTCTCCCTCTTCTGCACGCTTCTCTCTCCCCCTGCATCATCTCTCTCTACCGTTTCTCTCTCTCTCTGTGTATCTGTCTCTCAACCTTTCTCCTTCTCTCTCTGGTTGTCTCTATGTCTCTCTCTTCTTGCTCACTGTGTCTGCCGCCTGCACGCGCAGGGCCCCACCTTCCCGCTCGCCAGCACCATGCGGCACACTCCTGTGCACTCCCGCGCGAAGCAGCCGTCGCCGTCTACCACGCAGCGCCCCACGATGCCATCCCGCACCCCGCCGCCGCACGCCTCGCCACGTAGCAGAGCCGCGCGCTTCGTCGAGTTGGGCATTGTCGCCCGTGCCCAGCGCACAGGCGTGTAACGCCCCACGTGCCGACACGTCTATAGCGTTGCCAGCAGCCCGGGCCCGCCTCGTCTGCAGCGTCGCCAGCATCCTGGGCCAACCTCGTCTGCAGCACTAGTACCCGGCGCATTGTGCCCCCTCGGCCCCCGCGCGTGATGGGGCTGGTTCATTGTGCTCGAGCTTCATAGCGCCCCCCACCAGCGGCGCAGTGCACCTCTCGAGCCAGTTTCCACTGTGCTCTCTCTCCTTGTTATTTCTCTTGATTAGATTATTTTTGTTATTAAGAAATTAGTTAGCATTTCTATTATTAAATTTTCTTTTAACCATTGTAATCTTTCTTAGTCCTTTAATAAAGATCAAGTTATTGTTTTTTTTTATCTTGTGAATATTTCTATTAGTTTTCTAGATTTAGATTATTTAGTTAGGTGCATTTATTTTGTTTAATCTCATCAATAGTATTTTAGTAGCTTCTTCCTCATAAAAATTAGGTGTTTATAGTGTTTTAGATGTGTTATTAAATTCTGGTAATTAATTGATCATCTTTTCAAGATTTGCATCTCAAAGTCACACTTGTCAACATTTTTGCTAATGAAAACCCAAGATTTTCAAAGTTAAAAATTCTATTTCTCTGTGGATCGATCCGGTCTCAACCATGCACTACATTGCTATCTTTATTTGAGATTCGGAAATTAAGATTGATGTTATTTGTGTTTTAACGACGGCATTAAAATAACCATCAATAAACAATCACCCATTCTTTGTTCTTGTTTCTTGAAATGGATCGGTAACAGTGGATTATTTTTTATTCTCTCGTTTCTTCTGCGTTCTATGGATCCCCGCTCAATCCTTGCAATAGCTGCTCGACAAAATAGCCAGATAACTAACCCATTCCAACTAAATTCTATGACCTTCCTATAATTACATGCCCAATAGTAATTTCTAAATAAAATTTAAATTGTCATAATTATTGATATTAGTTTCAGATAATTATTTAACAGGTCATAACATAAGCGTTGGAAGGTCATGAGCCTCCTAGTTTTGTTCTTTTCAAAAAAGGATTCTTGTTGGGAGGAAGGTGGAGGGACCTTTTTTATAAGTACTACGTTTCCTTCTCAACAATTGATATTGATGATCTCACAGACGGTGCCAATGTTGAGGTAAGCAACTTTTGACTCTCTCTAACAAGATATTGTCAACTTTGACCCATGGACCTCATAATTTTTGTCCGTTTGGGAAAAGAGTCCTTGTTTGGAAGAAGGTGGAGGGATTTTCTTTATAAATACTAGGCTTCCTTCTCAACAATATGATACAAGATTATTTAGCCCTCATTTCTATTCTCCTACTATACTAAAAATGAATCCTTGTGAAGAAAGATCTCACTCTCTATGCGCCTCCGTATCTTTCAGCTAGGGGAATGCACGATACGACTTTCTTTCTTGTTTGAAGGGCTACCAAATGCCCTCAAGTTGCTTCTAGGCTCCTGGTTGAGGTGGTTATGCAGGAGACGCATAATTATTTGTGCCAACTTAATTTCATGAGCAATTCTCAAAGTGTGTCTGAAAACTAGTCATATTATAAGTCCCTAGAATGTTACACGTTAGCCTATGTTGACATATAAGTAACCCCTGGATTAAGAAAGGATCTAAACGCCCTACCCTATGGTTATTGAAATGAAATAAGTGTAATCAAGACTCTGGATGATTAAAGCACCCTGCAGCCCAGTAGCTTTCTTTTTCCCAGAATAATGTAGATAATTAAAGCAACTTTGTCTTATTCGGTTGGAGTACTAGTTTTAATAGAATATTAATTCTGGTATTGACACTTTTGAGGTCTAAAATATTAATATCAACATTGATGTTGATAGAACTGCCTAATACCATTACTAAACACCTTGTTGAATAATTAAAAGAACTGCAAGTGATTGACATCAAAATATTCAATTGATACAGTATGCTACGATGATGTATGATCTATGGTCCCATGACAAGCTCCAGTACTGGTTTCAACATTGCTATGCCAGTTTCACGTGCAGGACTAACAGATCTAACCAGTGGCAGGATCCCTTCTGAGCATGCTCTCTAGTCTCTCTTTATCTTCGTCTGCCCTTATACCTCAACCCTTCTCGGTTTCTCAAACCTTTTCCCTTGTCTGCAGGGCGTCTAGGTCCCGAGAGCTAATCAGTACTTTGACTCTTCACAGTGGTCGAGTCTTCCCCACTTTAGGGTCCGTTTGGTTACACATAAAATATAATCGGAGGGAAATGATTTTCCGAGGAAATATGTTTACAAGAAAAATAAAAACAAAATTTGTCATTTGGTGCTCATGAAAATATTTTCAGTTCTTTTGGAAAAGGGCATTCCGTGATATACCATGAATACCAAAATCAGGAAAAGAAAGAGTCAACAAACTAAGTTTTCTGTTGACTTGAGTTTTACGAATTACCAAACAAGTGACTGTGATATATTTTTCAAAAAAAACTTTTCCTGAAGTCCATTTTAGGTGAAAACAAACAGACCCTTGTGGAGTCGAGGGACCCAGTCTTTCAAAAAATGGTTTGTCTTAACTGTCTTTTGAATTGCTTTTTTCTGTTCCTTTATCAGTTGTTTGCTCCACTCTTTGTTCTTGCTTCTGCATCTCTTTACCCCTCATTCGCCTCCTTCACCAGTCCACATCCCAATCAGTGTTGACTCCATGGAGTCGGGGGTGGAGTTAGAGGAATCAACGCTAGGTATGGAAGAGGAAGAGGTCCTTGGAAGATTTAAGATGCTCATGAGTGGAGTTCATCAGGAGGAACAGATTCTGGAAATCCAACCAGACAAAGAAGCTCAAAACTGGTGGAAGCACATCCTGGTGGTCAGGGTTCTTTCTGAAGAACGAATTCGTTCGACTGGTTTCCGACAGTGGATCGGTAAGCTTTGGAATCCCAAAGGTCGATGGTAGATTCTTGAATATCCAGATAACAGCTTGGTGGTTAGAGTTCTTTCTGAAGAATGAATTTGTTCCACTGGTTTCCGACAGTGGATCGGCAAACTCTGGAATCCCAAAGGTCGATGGCAGATTCTTGAATATCCAGATAACAAACTTGTTATCAGATTCTCTGAAGAACAAGATGTGCTGAAGGTTTGTACCAAATCTCCATGGGGTTTTCAACAACAATTTGATCCTCATAGAGAGAGGAAGACCCAATACATCACCATTGGAGTATGAACTATCCAAAGCTGGGTAGTTCTGGACTAGAATATGTGATATCTCTGATGAATTTCTCGTTCTGAAAGTGGTTTGTAAAATTGCCCAACAACTAGGTGATGTTCAAGAACCTGTTAGTGCTGTTATGGAATCTTGGAGCACCTTTGCTCGAATCAAAGCAGCTGCGGACGTTAACCTCCCTCTCAAATCAGATATCAAGGCTAGACTGGGAGAAGGCCCTGTTCACACCTTTGATGTTGCTTATGAGAGACTCAGACTGTTCTATCAGTTTTGTGGAACTTGGTCATCCTACAGAAAGGTGTGCTGATTTGCAGAAGCCCAAACAGAACATCAAGGATAGCTACTCCCCAACTCTGAAGGTGAAAATGGAGAGTATGATTCAGTACCGTTATGGTGAATGGCTTAGGGCTTCATTTGATCCATCCAGGGTGGTTAAGGAAGCTATTAAATAAGGAAAACGGTTTTGTGACTCCTCCATTTGACATCCACATTTGACACCAGGCACATAGCACAAATTTTAAGGTGAGTAAATGGCAAATGCAAATTTGAATGGCAAATACAAAGTTTGAAATTTGTGCCATGTGCCTGGTGGCAAATGTGAGTGTCAAATGAGATAGTCACAAAACCGTTTTCCATTAAATAAAGAGTCAATGTGTCTCCACTTAAAAGAGGTGGGCCTACCCAATCTAGCTGTGACGAAGGAGATACGAAAAAAAATAGGTGTGACCGTTGTCCAAAAATCCTTAACCTTGAAATTTCTGAGCTAATGTTTCTGTTGGGCCTATGGCCTATTCAGCCCATAAGGACATCTTTGCAAATAGTAAAGTGTGGTGGTGGTGGAGCAAACTCAAGTGGCTTTGGCCACAAGTTACAAAAGGTACAACATACGTTTTCTGCAAAAACGTGGGTTGTAGGTGGCTGCTGGGGTGGGTTGTAGGTGTTGTTCTTCTCTTGGCTGCCCCAAGTTCGTTCAGCAGTGTTGAGGGATTTTACTACCCACGTTTGTGCAGTGATGCAGAAGAGCCGGTGCAGTGTCAGGTTTGGCTTCTTGCGTGCAGATTGCTAAGAAAAAGGGAAGAACACGAGGATTATTCGGTAAGCCGTTTACAATCATCCGAACAGCGTTCTCTTTACAGATTCGGCCAGATTTACAACAATTCGTGCTGTGGTCGTAGAGAGAGTTTGTTTTTATTGTGCATAGTGAAGTAATTCCTGTATCCCTGATTTTCTTTTGTGATTGTTATTCGGATTTTAGGTAAGAAATTCCGAGATTTGTGCGTTCATAATTTTTATAGTGAAATTATTTCTCTAACTTGCCTCGTGATTTTTCCCCTTCACGTTGGAGGGCTTTTCCACGTAAATTTTGATGTTCCATGTGATTCTTTGATTGTGCGTGTTCCGTTCAAATTTCGCTGCATATTACGGGTTGTCATGTTCAGTTTCACCCCATTCCTCCATCTAGCAAGGCCCCTACCCCTACTTCTAATACCACTAAAGCCCATCATCCTAGGAATCGGGGTTGGAAGCGTCTTGACAGATCCACAACCCCATCCATCAAACCTTCTTCTTATCTTACATCCACTTCTACAGTCGCAGTCAATCCAAATATGGTTATGGAGGCCGACCGTCAAGGACAGCAGGTGCATGAATGAGGATTTGCTCTTGGAACCGTCATGGTGTGGGTGGACACACGACTAGTTCCTGCTTAAAACAAATTATCCACTCTATAAATCCTGGAATCATGTTTCTTGCTGAAGCCAAGTCCTCTCACAGAAAAGCTGAGGAATTCTTCAAGATCCAGAATATTTGTAATTGGCATGCTGAAGAGGCTATTGGACGTCCAGGTGGCCGCTGGTTTTGGTGGTACAAAGACATCAAAATGAACATTTTGACTTCTAATTCCAACTGGATTGTTGGGCATGTGGATGAATCCCCCAGGGAAAAGATTGGACTCTTTGTTGTGTTTATGCTGCCACTAGAACTTGCTTGAGATCCCAAATGTGGAGAGATATTTCTCAGTTCCTCAACAATATGTAGAAACGAATCTTGATTATGGGGGATATGAATGCTATTTTGAACAATTCTGAGAAGCAAGGAGGCAATCAGGTCTATCCTCATCAGACATCTAAATTCCAAAGAGTTTGTGGATAGTATGGGATTCTCGGATCTTGGCTTTGAGGGCCCAACTTTCACCTGGACCAATCAGAGGAGGGCGGCTTTCCATACTAGAGAAAGGCTGGACAGAGGCCTAGCCAATGTAGAGTGGAGACTGTTATACCCCAGGGGTTCTAAGAGGAGAAGGAAGACCATTCCTAGAATTGAATCACTCTGGTTCAACAGTCCTCCTTTTGAGAAAGTGGCCACTAGTACTTGGATTAAAGTCCATAGGGAGCCTATATCTTATTCTGTAAGAATGAAGATGATGCATAAGAAGTTGGAGACGTGCGCATATCAAACATCCACTGAAAGAGATTGACAGGATTCAGAAGGAATTAACTGTTATCAAGAGGTTGCCTATTTCTGATTAGCTGATTGAAGATGAGATTAGATTGGAACAGGAATTAGAGCAGTTTGTCATCAAGGACAATGATTATTGGAAGCAAAGAGCTAAATCTTTCTGGTATACCTATGGTGACAGGTGCAACAAGTATTTTCACATCAAGGCTTTGAATAGGAGAGGGCTTGATAGGATCTCTGGGCTCATGCTGTCTGAGGGTTTGTGGACTACTGAGGATTCCACCATTAAACAATCCATTCTTCACCACTTCCAGACTTTGTTCAAATCTTCCAATCATTTGCCATCCCTTCTATCCCTTAACACCATGTTTAGGAAAATCCCAGAATTGCTTAATTTCTGCATCAGTGCCTGCCCTACTATGGAGGAAATGGAGACTGCTGTGAAGAGTACGAAACCTGAGCAATCTCCCGGACCTGACGGCCTTCCCCTCTCTTCTATTAGAAGTTGTGGAACACCACCAAAGGTGAGCTCTTCAATTAGTTGATAATTTTTTCTATTATGGTATTGTGCCCCAAGGTTTTAATCACACACATTGTTTTGATTTCTAAGAAGGAATGCCCAACCATGATCAATGACTTTCGTTCTATTAGCTTAACTGAAGTACCCTACAAAGTGATCACCAAAATTTTAGGTAGTAGGATTAAGCCCATTCTTAGTGACCTTACTTCACTTAACCAAGGAGCTTTTATCCCTGGCCGGAACATCACGGATTGCATTATCACTACCCAAGAAATTCTTCATTCTATGAGTTTGAGGAAGGGATCCAAGGGTTGGTTTGGACTTAAGCTAGACATTGCTAAGGTCTATGACTGCCTTGAATGGGACTTCATTGCTACTATCCTTAACTTCTTTGGCTTTTCTCAGAAAGCTGCAAATTTAATTTTGCGATGTGTTTCAACATCCTCCTTTTCAATCCCTATCAATCGCGAGGCTACTGGGTTTATTAAGCCTTCCAGGGGAATCAAATAAGGCTGCCCCCTCTCACCATTCCTATATATAATGTGTGCAGAAGCTCTTACAGTTCTTATTAGATAGAAGCAGGAAGCAGGATTAATCCAAGGTTGTAAGATTAACCACTCAACCCCAGGTATCACACATGTAATGTTTGCTGATGACCTATTTTTATTTGGGCAAGAAGATATTAATGAGATCAATCAGTTCATGGAATGCCTTGATATTTATAGGGATTGGTCTGGGCAGTGTATCAACACCAGAAAGTTAGGCTTTGTCTTCAGTAGAAACACTCCTATTATGGTTCGGGATTCGCTTCACTCCTGCACTAAAATTGGCAGTGTGGGGAGAGAGGAGCTCTATTTAGGAACCGCAAGTCTTCGAAGGCCCAGTATCAGTACATTCTTAATAGGGTATGGAATCAGATCAGCAACTAGAAGGCGAGCACTTTGTCTCAATCTGGAAGGGCAACTCTTATCAAGTCTACTCTTGCCGCAATTCCCAACCATGTCATGTCCACTCGTCTGCTTCCCAAGAGTTTAGAAACTCTATAGATCCTTTTGGTGGGGGGAGGTGGGTGACAGGAAGAAATTTCATCTTTGTAGCTGGAATTATCTCAAGTGCCACAATGTCCATGGGGGCCTCGGATTCAAAGATCTTGTTCAGTACAATAGAGTAGCTATTATGAGACTTTCTTGGCATTTTTTGATAGAAGGGAATTCTCTCTGGGCTTTAATTCTGATAGCAAAGTATCTCAGTAGGAAGTCTTTGTAGGAAGTTGATTTGCCTTGTACATGTACACCTATTTGGTCAGCGATCCTTAAGGTCCAAGATGATCTCAAAAGTGGCGCTATGTGGTCTATTCAATCTGGGTGATGCGTCAGTATATGGAATGATCATTGGATTCCAAACCACCTGCTTTGATTACAACCACCACATAATGATAATACTATTCCTACTAAAGTGCATGAGCTTATTACTAATAGAACTTGGATTCCCAACTACTTGATAGGTTGTTTGATCCAGGCGTGTCACAGAAGATTAATGCTATTCCCTTATGTGGTACCTACCAATGTCCATTGGATGAGTTGATTTGGAAGCATGCTACTGATGGGGCACTTTCAACTAAAGGGACATATAGATGGCTTAGTCAACAATCTCCTCAAGCCTCTTCTTCCAGTCTGGATGGGGTTTGGAAGTGCCTCTGGAATCCAACCCTAGTCAATACACTTCCTCCAAAGGTTTTGAATTTCATTTGGAAGTGCCTTAATTTAGCTATCCCTCTGCATGGCATTTTGGCTTCCAGGATTCCTCACATTGACCCTTTATGCCCAATCTGTCATGATAAAGTGGAGGATGTGCAGCATCTTTTGTTCGAATGCAACCTGGCCAGAGAAGTTTGGTTGGCTTCTCCACTGGGTTATCTATCGGATAGGGACTCTTCCACATGGGCTGACAGATTGCTTATTTGGAGTGGTCCACCCTTCTCTCAGCACAAGAAGGATATTCAGCATATCCTTTTATGTTTGACCATCATGTGGCACATCTGGAAAGAGTGTTGCACCCAAGTTTTTGATAATAGGAAGGACTCCCCCATTGCTGTTATTAGCACAGCAATTTGTGATTATGCCTACTGGAGAAAGCGTTGTCTGAATCCACCAGCCACATTTAGTACTAGACAGCTTGAGTGGGATCCTCCGCCACAAGGTATACTCAAGATTAATGTTGACGGGGCAACTTCTCCCTCTTCTGGGGTCCTGAGGATGGTTGTTCGAGATTCGGAGGGGAGAATTCTTAAATTCAAAGCTATGTTTCTTCCCCTTTGTAATCCAAGTAGTCGAAGCAGTAGCATTCATGGAAAGTTTGTATATGGCTAAAGGAGTGTTTGAACCAGTTATCATTGAGGGTGATGCACTCAATGTGGTCTGGTCTATTCAAGTTGTCAGTAAGCCTTCTTGGAGATGCAGAGCTATCATAGACGAAGCAAGGCTTCTAATGCGATCCATTCGAGGGAAGGTTAATTATGTCTCTAGATGTTGTAATGGAATAGCTCATGCTATTGCCAAGTTTTCTTTGAGCACTTGTACTGAGGGAGAATGGGATGTTTCCTCCATCCTTCCCTCCTTATTTGTACTTGTTTCCTCTCAGTTTCCTTATCTAATATGTAGGGAGCCCTGCTCTACCCTTTAAAGTCCAAAAAAAAAAGAACATCAACATTGCTATGCTAATTTCACGTGCAGGCCTAATAGATCTAACCCGTGGCTACTTTACTCAAGAGTACTGCAATGCCCTAATGAACAATAAGTATATACATGTTTTTTTCTTTTTCTGGATCAGGTACCATATGTCTCACGTATCTAAATAGGTTGATCTTCGACCGAACTGCCCAAAAAATTTAAAAAAATAAAAAATGAAGTCCCAATGAACAATAAAAAACACTCTTAATGGACGAGTCTTTGGGTAGTCAGATCAAAGATCGGCTTGTATGGACATATGAGACATATGGATCAGACCTATAAAAAAATTAAAAAAAGGGAATTATACTCACTACAATGCAAGACCATGCAACACTGCCTGCATTGTAGCAAGTTTACTCTTTGCCCGCAGACCTCAATAGACTCCAATGGACAATAGGGGTTTGTTTGTTTCAATGTAAAATAATGTAATCTAGAAAAACGATTACATTTTATGGTATTTTAGATGTTTAATATGATGTAAAATAGTGTGAGACAAACCATATCTAGGCTTTGTCTAACCACTTGGCCGTCCATTTTCTTATTTTAGTTTTCAAGAGTAGTGCTTACATTATAGTAAGCTGAGTCATCTTACACTACAGGATGTCATTGGTGCACATAGGTGAGGAGTAACACTTGCTGCATTGACCTCAGTGCTGCACTGAAGGTCAGTGCGGTGGGTTTTAAAAAAATATTTTTAATTTTTTTTTCAGGTGGTCCCTGAGGTGCCCTATACATTTGTACAGGCCGATCTCCGATCAAAGGACCCAAAAAAAATCTGAAAAAATAAAAAGTCAAGCCCTGATGAATTTAAAAAGTACCTTTAATGGGTTGGACACGTTGACAATTTTAAAAATTTCAGATTTTTTTGGCTTGTCCAATAAGAGATTGGCATGTACGAAGGTGTAGGGCACCTTAGGATTCACCTGAAAAAAAAATCAAAAAATAAATTTTCAAACCCACTACATTAACCCTCAGTGCAGCACTGGAATCAATGCAGTAAGTATTACTCTATAGGTGAGTAGTCATATGGCTTGACAGCTTTTTCACAGGTGACCTGATAAGCATTTAATGCACTTACAGATTTTTGGGTATAACAAATATATGTAGGCAAGTTTGTTACGCTTACAAAGTACTTTCACTTCTAAAAAGTATGTGATCCCTAGCATGTGCATACAATTTTTTAGGCATGAGAGATGTTTTACAGCTATGACAAATTTTTGTGTCACCCTTGCAAAATATTTGTCATGGTCAAAAACTTGCACACATGTAAATGCTTGTCGTGTCACTTGTGAAAAGACTTACCTAATCATGTGTTGTCCGCCTACGTGTGGACCAATGACATTTTGCAATACAAGATGACTCAACTTACTACAACACCTTGCATTGCAGCATGCATTACTCGTCTTAAGGGAGAACCACCACAAACTGAATTCAGACACTCTGTTCATTCTTTAATTTGTTTTCATGTTTTTTATGTAGATTCATTGCCTGTGACACTGCCATCCAATTAATTTGATCGGACAGCAAGACAACCATGGGCATATTTGCTTAAGGACCACCTTAACTTGGCATCTGTACGGTCCGATTAAAGATTTTTTATTATACGGCTAAATAAAAATAAAAATAAAAAATGAGATCGTGCATTCACACCATCCAGTTTGGATCTTCAATGCATCACCATTAACAGGGACATCAAAGCTTTCCCTTCTCAAGGAGGTCGTCGGTTCAATTCCTAGTATCCATTGGTGGGGCCTATATCAGAGCACTCACCACAAGTGGCGACCTTGTGGGGGGAGAAGAATTCACTCTGTCATGGTAGCCTAAAAAAGCAACTTGCCAAGGAACGACGACACAAAAGTGCTCCTGGCTAGAATGGATGAATATATCAGTAACTCTTCAAGAGAGGTCACAGATTACGTAATAAAGAATTTGAAATTTTATTGGTGACCAAGTGTAGTTGAATTAGAAGCTTATTAAAATGAAAATGGTGCATTGTTTCTCTGAAACAAAGGGCAATTTAAGATGACGAAACAAGCATATTTGATACATGAACTAAAAGCAGCCAACAAAAAAAAAAGAAGTTCCCACAAGCAGGAGAAACAAGCAGTACCCACTTTTTCTTGGTAACTCGGATAAAGGCACTCACAACCACAGCTTTCCCAGAACGGTTTTTTGTCTTTTTTGGGATTGCAGTCGTTCTCCATTCAGCCCTTTCTAGGCAGCTTTTGTGTAGAAATGAACACCAACAGCCAAGGCCAGGATCGCCAGGGGAATGAGGAACTGAAGCAGTTTGATCACAAACGCAGACGTCTTGTCTTGGTTGTAATGCGGCTGTTTAGGGGGAGTGTATTTAGTCTTGGTAGGGATTGTTGCTGTGTCAATCTCCCCAACAAAATATTCATCCATCATTGCTCTTGCAGTGGTACTATGCCCAACATCCTCAAAGTCATCAGTTGCATCTTTTCCTACAAAATGTCATGTTAAGAATGTTTATACCCACACATTGTCAATGATTTCCTGTCTAATGTCATAAAACAGAGTTCAAATATTTGCAACCTTGATCTTGTGTGGAATGACCCCAAATACCTAGTAAAGCTGCAAGTCAAACAGGGTTACCTGTTACTGCCAACAAGACCTCATCTCCACCTGGATGGTCTTCTAGAAATTTTGTAACATTATAAACCTGCCAACCCATCAAAAGGTGACGAGCTTGAAGCGTGAATTGGTAAAATAAAAGAAAGGCCAAGAATGCAATAATAAAGCTGACATTTGAGGGAATTGAATCTGATTGTGGATGATGGCATTAGCAGATAGTACATATCATCAATAATAACTCAACTACTACATGTCCACACATAGGTTGATCATATAAATTACCCCCTTTACTTATTTGTATCGGGACTAAGAAGAATGGCTGGGACAACAAACATCCATCTCATTTGTATATTGGATACCCGTATAACCCAAAAAAACGGACATCAAGGTCAGCCAGTGAGACAATGGGGGATAAACTTCATCGTCGAGAGGGAAACAGCCCAGATCACCAGCTAAGGCCCCTAAATGACAAAGAAGCCAGAGAGTAGATATGCTTTTCTAATGGCCTTTGAGCAATTCAGTCAGGAATGAAACACACCTACAGAACAACTGTTCTATCAACAAATTAATGTGCAATGGTCCAGTTAATGTCAAATACAGGCAAGCTTACTGCAAGATCCCAGATGAAAGCATGACCGGGTGCTCACCAAGAGACATATAACCTGAATTATTTTTCCAGCACTATGAGATACATCCAATCAGCTCTTTTAGAGACAAGCAGCAAGGGATGTTAACATACACACAAATGAAGAAGAGAATAAGTGTTTTTAGTTAATTTATTGTGGAAGTTAATTGAAGTTAGGGATGCAAATGAGGCTAATATGGACCATTATATATATATTCATATTTGTATTCATATTTATGTGGAAATACAAGTTTGAATGCAGATAATCATCAGGTCATAACATTAATCTTCATATTTGAGATAAAAAAGTACATGTATAAATCGGATATAGTAGAAAGTTTATACGTGATAGATAATAAGCTTAAAAATAAAAAAATTAATGGGTGATCAACCTTTTGGGCATAAAAATCATGTAAGGCATTATTTTTTTTAGTCTACAAGGATTACATGAAAACACATAATTTATATAAAAAAATTAATGGGTGATCAACCTTTTGGGCATAAAAATCATGTAAGGCATTATTATTTTTAGTCTACAAGGATTACATGAAAACACATAATTTATATTCAAATATGAATTTTTTGGAATTATATATACAGATATTTTAAAGTAACCATATTCATACCCGCATTTAAAGAAGATGTAAAATATACATCTTTAGTAAAATATGTTATAGATACAAACCAGTATAATTGGATTTGATTACATCCCTAATTGAAGGGCATCTCTCATTGTTACCAGCAAGTTAGAGGTTTGGAAGGTCGGTTCACACATTAACTCGGGGCTTTCATATGGCTGATGTTTGATAACAGGATAATTATCAAGGTGTTCAGAAGGAATTGGTGCAGAGATGGTAGCACTATTTGCTCTTTATGAGCATTTGGCATTGAAGATGTAGATCATTTGATGATCTGCTGCAATGTTGGTATGGAAGTTGTTTAGTTCTTTATCCTAGTTTCAAGCAACATCTCAGGATGACATGGGAAACATGGAGCTACTTTCATGGCCTAAGGTTCAAATTGGGTAGAAGAAACAAAGTCTGGGTTTGGCTTCTCAACCATCACGCCATATTCTGAAGCTACATAGAAAATATAATTATTGCAATGTTTGGGAAGAGTAGAATTTATGATGAGAATACTTGTATCAGATCATTATCTTAGAATTTATGATGAGAATACTTGTATTAGATCATTATCTTTCCTTTGTAATTGGCTGTGTATTCTTAAAATTACTGCCAAGAGGAGGCAAAGGCTTTGAAGAATTTGTAACCATCACTTCCCTCAATTTTTTGCATTTTTGCGATAGGTGACAGCCAACGTAAAAATCTTGTCATATTTTATGATATAGATTCAATCAAAATTAACGTTGGGACGTCCTCTATTTACGATGCGCTACACCGGACATCGGATATAGTGAGAAATAGGCAACAGTAGAGGACGTTTCCCGCAAGCAACGTGTCACGTCGGCACCCAGATACGGTGTTAAATGAGTAAGGATTCCCACATTATGGACGGATGTGGATAAAGAAGCTAGCCCATAGAACCGAACATAAAATAGGACACATGACAAACTTAGAAAATAATAGATATTATTACAGAAAGAATTCTAGGAAAATGTGGGTGGAGTGGAGGATAAAAGTAGGTATGGATTATCGAGTCTCTTACAGGAAAGTTGATGGAACTTGTTGAGACCATAGAGAGAAGAAAAGTCAATATTACTTGCATTCAAGAGACTAAATGGATAGGAGAGAAAAGTAAGGAAGTGAGAAATACATACTACAAATTGTGGTATATGGAAAATGAGAGAAATAAGAATGTGATAGGTATTATTATTGATAAGACTTTGAAGGATGAAATAGCAATGGTGAGGAGAGTAGGAGATAGGATCATCCTAGTGCAATTAATTATAGAGGGAGATGCGATTAATATAGTTAGTACCTATGCTCCATAAGTTTGATTAGATAGTGAGAGTAAACGAAGGTTTTGGAAAGATATGGATGACCTTATACAGAGTATACCAAATGAAGAGAATATCTTTATTAGTGGGGACCTCAATGAACATGTAAGAAGTGAACGTCAGGATTATGAAAAGGTTCATGGAGGTTTTAGCTTTAGGACCAGAAATAAGAAGAGAAAAAGCATCCTCGATTTTACTATGGCCTACAAGAATCTCATTTAGTGACATTTGAAAGTGGACAAAATAGAAGTCAAATTGATTTCCTTCTCACAAGGAAGACGAATCACACTTTATGCAAAGATTGCAAAGTTATTCTTAGACATGCATTAACAAATCAACATAGGTTAGTGGTCTTAGATATTAAGATCAAGAGATCGTTAGATACGTTTAGAAGGAAGACTGTTTCTAGAACAAGGTTGATCTAGACTGGATCTATCACGACCGGACTCCGAAGTCGGAATCCGGAGAAGAGGATCCGAAGCCGGTTCGGATCGGTGTTTCAGAGGCCCGACGGGGATCCGGAAGGCCGAGGAGGCGGAGGCGAAGACGAGGGTCCGAAAGCCGAAGGGCGCTTCGGTCGGTGCAGGCTCGTCTCCGGGAAGTCGGGGCCGAGGCTCTTTCGGCGGGCGAAGGGGCGGCGCGGATGAAGCTCCTTCTGGCTGTATTGCCGACAGGCGATGAAGCCGAAGCCGACGGTCTGAGGCCGGAAGGGTCTCGGACTCGGCTTGCTCTTGGATAGTGAGCCCAAAAGCCCTTTTTGGCGGACGAGAGGACAGCGCGGGGCCGAGTCTCCCGTCGCGGGGCAGCCGTCGCACGGCGTCGAGACCAGGGAGAGGAGTCCGAGGTCGGCGGCCGAGACCGACTCGGGAAGGTCGGCGATGATTCGAACCGAGCTCCTGCAGGAGGAAAAGAAGAAGAAACCGGTCAGCAGGAGTCCCGGGCTCTGGCCCTTAGGAACCCCCTCCGATGGTCAAGTTAGCTTCTGAAGATGATTCGATTCAAAAGGCAAAGAAAGCAGCTTTAATGCTGCTTGGACCGTAGTCCTTAAGGGTCTCGGAGGTAAAGAATTCCCTCCCTTTGGCAATAAATAGCGGTGTATTTATAGCAGAGGATAGAGGTTGGTTAACGGTGGTAGCCGATATAGGACTATGTTTGGGCTTACTGGTAAACCGCCATAGTGCCTGATCCGCCACCGGAGTGGGCCGGACTTGGCTATCGGGCCGAAGGGGGTTGGGCCGCCGATGGGCCAAAGCCTGCTGGGCCTAGGGCTGCCGCGCTGTTCCCGGGCCGTAGGCTGATGGGCCGCTGACGGGCCGAAGCCTGTTGGGCCGGGAGCAACGGTGCCGCTTATGGGGCCGAGGGCTGCTGGGCCGCTGATGGGCTGGAGGCTCCCGGAGGGCCTGATACTGCTGTTGTTGGGCTGAACGGGGTTTGGGCCTGCTCTAATGGGCCGAATCGGATTCTGCCTCATCACATAGCCCCCCACTCTTGTCTTTCTCAGCTCTGAGATGGCGAGAGTATAACCCGAAGCTGCCAGAAGAATATCATAATATGTGTCTTACCCGAAGCTCTGTTCTCTTTTTACTGGGAAGAGGGTGCCCTCGGTCGGCCGAGGGCTACGCGGTTGCTTCGTCCCCGCTCGGAGTGGCGACGAAGGCTCAGAGCTAAGAAGCCGAAGGGCCGAACCCTCTGACTCGTGTCAGGCTCCATTAAATGGACGGGATGGCGCGTCGCCTCGCGAGGAAGCACGGGACACGCGTCGCGCATCCGGCCGCGGCCGAAAACACAAAAGGATCCTGACCGCTCACGGGTCGCGGATCGCCTCGGCTCTCTGCCCGAGGCTTCACTCGGATTGCCGCTTCTCTCATCTTCAGCGCGCGGATCGGGACACGTGGCGCGTATCCGGACAGTCAGCCGAAGGGTCGGAGCGCCCTCGGCCGTTGATTGCTTCGCTGCAAGTCCTGGAGCCGGCCCGTCATCATTGCCGAAGGACGGTGCACGTGACGGGCATTCGAGAGGAGCGAGGGGACGAGCGGGACGATCTCGGCCGTTGGCTTCGGCGGGAGGCGCTTCGAGTGGGCTTTATAAATACAAGCCCTCAGCAGGGCACTGTTCTTCTTCCTGCTGCTGCGCTTGCGTTTCCTCTGCGATCATCCAAGCTCTTCTTCCTTCTCCAGCGGAAAGCTAGCTTCCTGAAGGCTTCGTCCGAGCTCGCCGGCCACCGTGGGAAGGTCTCCATTCCTCGGAGCGCATCGCTGGTGGAGCTGGGAGGCTTGAGAAGCCGCACTCGGTTCAGGAGAGATTTCCTCCCCCTTCCTGCGAGTAAGCCCTAGCTTTCTTCCTTCCCTTCGTGGCCTTATGGTCCGGGGTTCTTCCAGTAAGATTACTCCTTCGGACGAGGAGTATACTCCTTCCCACTCTCCGAGATCTCTTCTGTCAGATCCCCTCACCTCAGATTCCCTTGCCTCCGCGATGTCTGAAGAGTCCGAGGTCTCCGGGACTGAGGGGTCCGAGGCTTCCGAAGCCGAGGTTTCCGGGGCCGAGGCTTCCGGGGCTGAGTCCGCCGAAGAGGTCCGGAACCCAGGCCAGGCTTCCACTTCGGGACGCCGTCGTCCCGACATGGCTTCGGAAGCATCCTGCGCCCTTTCGGACGCAGAGGTTATGCGCCTTGTTTCTTACTTCCAGCTCCCTTCCTAGATGACGGTCCTTCGGCCTGACTCCGCCACCCGGGCTAACACTTTCCGTCCGGGTTCCTTCTCTATTTATGTTGATAGCTTCGAGGCGGGTTTCCGTCTTCCTCTCCCCACCTTCGTCATCAACCTTCTCAGCTTCTACGGGCTAGCCCCGTCTCAGCTTTTTCCCAATTCCTGGCGTACCGTATACGGCTTCTTGAGCGTCTTTGCTCATATAAAGATCCGCCCTTCCATCAATGTCTTCCGTTATCTCTTCAAAATCCAAAGGCAGGGGAAGTCCGAGTGGTACTGCTTCGTCCCTCGGGTCGGCCGAAGCGTATTCTCCGGAAAGCCTTCGTCTATCCATGGCTGGAAGAGGAAGTTCGTCTTCGTCTCCCTGCCGGAGAAAGAGAATAGCGTGTGGCCCTTCCCTACTGAATGGGCGCCGCTGGCCGCAGGCCTCTCGGATCCTCCTGTCCTCACCCCAGTCCAGAGCACCCTCGTGGGTCGCATCCAGATGAGGGCCCCGTACAACGTCTGGGGGCTTCTCAGCGCGTCGGAGCGACTGGTGAACGCCGGGGTATGGCCGGATCCTCAGTCCGATCCGGTGCGGACCTTCCCCTACCTTCCTCCCGGGGAGACTCCGCGGGGCCGCGGAGGAAGGGGTGCCACTCCTCTGGCCGAAGCTCTTCCGGCTGAGGATGCTGATGAAGTTTCGGCCGAGGGTAAATCGGCTTTAAGTTTGTACTTGCTCACTGTTCTGTTTCTAACAGGCTCTTCTTGCTTGCAGCAATGGCCAATCTCGACGCCCTCCTCGATCGGATATCCGACCAGCGCGGTCCGGGCCGGGCACCGGCCCCGCAGGCGGCAGGCAGGTCCGGCCGAGGCGCTGGGGCTCCGAGGACCCGAGGCGGGGTCCCAAGGACTGCGGCCTCTACTGAGGGCCGTGCTGCCGCCGCCGCTCTCGAGAGGGAGCAAAAGTCCAAATTCGCCGCTCGAAGGGGCGGCCGAGTGTCGAAGCGCCCTCGGTTGGAAGGGGCCGTAGACGCGGAGGAGGCTCTGCTGGTCAGGAGGAGTGCCGAGGCCCGAAGGGCCGCGAGGCTGGCGTCTCCTGAGGCGCCGAGGGGCGATTCCCCTCCGGCTGTTTCGGCTGGGGCCGGTGACGAAGGCGCCGGGTCGCAGGCGCCCCGGGCGCAGCGCGAGTAGTGGCGCCCCGAACCGGGGATTTATGTGGACGAGAGTATGGAAGACTCGCAAACGTGCCTCCGTCTGCTCCGCAGTCTTACTCTCCCTTCGGCCTTTGAAGGGCTGAAGCGCCATTCGGTCATCGACCTGGCGGCGATGAGCGCTCGGTTGGCGGTCCAGGTAATAAGCTTGAAGGTACTTTCAGTCGAGCTTTCCTTAACTTTCTCTTGATTTTTCTTTTTTCTGATCATTGTTTGCTTTCGGCCCGCAGGCTGCGGTGACGGGTAGCGTCCTGATGCACCATCAGGAGCAGCTCCGACTCCAGCTCCTGGACGCCGAGAGGGAGTCAGACGGTTCAGGCGAGGGTACTTCGGTGGTGCCCGACATCGAGCCCTTAGTCAATGGGCTCGTAACCGCGAGTGCCCGGGCGCGGGCGCAGCTGGAGGAGAGGGCAGCTGAGGCCCGTGCTTCCGCCGAGGCCAAGGTGAAGGCCGAGCGGGAGAAGGAGAAGGCCGAGGGGGAGCTTGCCGCGGCTCAGTCCGAGATCCGGGCCCTCAAGGTCCAGATTCAAGAGAATGACTCCCGGCGGGCCTCGGAGAAGCGGCGACATGCCGAGGAGGTATCGGCGCTGAAGCAGGAGCTGGAGGAGGTGGCGGACATGGCCGTAGCTGATTACAAGGCCGGCCCGAACTTCGCCGAAGAGATCATCCAAGCTCAACTGCTGGCTTCTTCCTCCGTCTTCGACCTCGGGTTGGCTGTCGCCCAGAGGGCCTGCCCGAGCGTCGATCTGACTGGGGTCGCCCTACCGAGGGGTGAGGAAGCCAAGGAGCTCCTGTTTTGGTGGCAGGAACTTATGGCCGAGAGGACCTCGACTCCTGCGCCGGGTGACGAAGCTGCGCCCGCCGAGGGGGCCCCCGAGGAGGCTGTCCCTGAGGAGGCTGCCGCTGAGGAGGCTGCCGCTCCTGAAGCGGTGCAGATCGTTGACTCTCCCTCTCCCTCTCCCTCTCCGGGACAAGCCGCAGCCGAGGTGGAGGAGGCCGAAGCCGAAGAATGACGCGGGGATCTGCCCCGGTTTCCGCTTCTTCTTCTGTTGTAAGCCCTCGGCCAAGGGTATGGCTGGTTTACGCTTCTTCTTCTATCGTAAACCTCCGGCCAAGTATACGGCCGGCTTTCACTTCTTCTTCTGTTGTAAGCCCTCGGCCAAGGGTATGGCCGGTTTTTGTACTTCCTTTTCTGTAAATATAAGGAATGTTTTCGGCTTTACCTTGGTGTTTGTGTATGATTGACCGAATCTAGCCCTTCAGAAGCCTGAGATCCAGTCATCGTTCGCTATAGCTTGTAAGGCCGAGACCCGATGTAGGTTCGGATAGAATGTCGCCATAGTACTCGGCTGGGGCCTTTACTAACGTGGTCCACATGATCTGAAGGGACATCTTGCCGCTTCTGATGTATTTCGAGTGGCCGAAGCCACTTATGCTTCTGCTTATGCGAACTTAGATATACCCTGCCGCTTCCCGAACCGGTACACGTGGCCGGAACCACCTTCGGATCAAGATATCGGCGGGCTTAGGAAGAATACCGTGTCGCTCCCGATACGGTTTGCATGGCCGAAGCCACTCCCGGTACGGTTTACACGGACTTAGAAAGAATACCATGCCGCTCCCGATACGGTTTGCATGGCCGAAGCCACTCCCGGTACGGTTTACACGGACTTAGAAAGAATACCATGCCGCTCCCGATACGGTTTGCATGGCCGAAGCCACTCCCGGTACGGTTTACACGGACTTAGAAAGAATACCATGCCGCTCCCGATACGGTTTGCATGGCCGAAGCCACTCCCGGTACGGTTTACACGGACTTAGAAAGAATACCATGCCGCTCCCGATACGGTTTGCATGGCCGAAGCCACTCCCGGTACGGTTTACACGGACTTATAAAGAACACCATGCCGCTCCCGATACGGTTTGCATGGCCGAAGCCACTCCCGGTACGGTTTACACGGACTTAGAAAGAATACCATGCCGCTCCCGATACGGTTTGCATGGCCGAAGCCACTTCCGGTACGGTTTACACGGACTTAGAAAGAATACCATGCCGCTCCCGATACGGTTTGCATGGCCGAAGCCACTCCCGGTACGGTTTACACAGACTTAGAAAGAACACCATGCCGCTCCCGATACGGTTTGCATGGCCGAAGCCACTCCCGGTACGGTTTACACGGACTTAGAAAGAATACCATGCCGCTCTCGATACGGTTTGCATGGCCGAAGCCACTCCCGGTACGGTTTACACGGACTTAGAAAGAATATCATGCCGCTCCCGATACGGTTTGCATGGCCGAAGCCACTCCCGGTACGGTTTACACGGACTTAGAAAGAATACCATGTTTCCTGATAAAAGAAGTCTTTATTCATACTCTTCGGCTGTAAGCCTGGGGAAAAGTGACTTACACATAATAACGCCGAAGGCGCTCAACATTCCAGGTGCGAGGGAGAGGCTGGCCCGAAAGGATCTCCAACCGATAAGCTCCACGCCTGATCACCTCCCTGACCCGATAGGGCCCCTCCCAGTTGGGGGCAAACTTTCCTTAGGCTTCGGCTGGTTTGGAAACATGAGCGTTCCTCAACACGAGGCTCCCTACTTCAAAGCATCGGGGCTTTACTCGAGTGTTGTGGTACTTCGCCATGCGCTGTTGATAAGCGGCCAGCCGGATACGAGCCTTGTCTCGGGTCTCTTCAATGAGGTCCAGGTGGTCTTTCAGACCTTCTTCGTTGGCCTCCGGATCGTAAGCAACGACCCTGGGAGAGGGAAGGCCGATCTCCACCGGAATAACGGCCTCTATGCCATAGGCCATGCGAAAGGGAGTTTCGCCGGTGGGGGTTCGGCTTGTCGTCCGATAAGCCCACAGAACACTTGGCAGCTCCTCTATCCATCGGTCCTTAGCTTCGCCGAGGCGGGTTTTCAATCCCTGTAGGAGGCTTCGGTTAATGACTTCGACTTGGCCGTTTGTTCGAGGATGCGCCACCGAAGTGAATTTGTGGAGTATGCCGAAGCTGGCGCAGTTGTCGCTAAACCGCCGGCTGTCGAACTGCTTCCCATTGTCAGAAATGATGGCCCGAAGGATGCCGAACCGGCAAATGATGGACTTCCAGACGAAGTTCCAAGCATTGTTATCGGTTATTGCCGCGAGGGGTTCGGCTTCGACCTTAGTGAAATAATCTACCGCCACGATGAGGAATTTTCTCTGGCCGGTGGCGACGGGAAAAGGCCCCAAGAGGTCGATCCCCCATTGAGCGAAAGGCCAGGGGTCGAATAAGGGGGTCAGAAGGGCGGCTGCCTGGTGGATGAGGGAGCTATACCTCTGGCACTGGTCACAGCGCCGTACGAGGGCTAAAGCGTCCTCTCGGAGTGATGGCCACCAGTAGCCTTGCCTTAGAAGCTTGTGAGCCAAGGCCCTTCCTCCCGCATGCGCTCCGCATACCCCTTCATGGACTTCTTTTGTGGCATAGTCGGCTTCAGCTGGGCCGAGGCACCGCAGCAGTGGTCGGCCGAAGGATTTCTTGTACAGGACCCCGTCCAGAAGAAGAAAGTGGGATGAGCGTTGTCGAATGTGCTTCGCCTCCTTCGGATCTGGCGGGACTTCTCCTTGGAGAAGGAAAGCGACGAGGGGGGTCATCCATGTCTCGGCCTTGGCCTCGGCCTCAGCGACTTGCATGGCTTTGGTTTCGCCGAGGCTTGGTTCGGCGAGCTCCTCAACGAGGATCATTCGGCCTCCCCCCCCGTCTTGAGTTGACGCCAGCCGGGAAAGTGCATCGGCTCGGGCATTCTCGGCTCTCGGGATCCTCACGACTTCATAAGAGTCGAATTGGGTGAGGATTTTGCGAGTCACCTGGAGATAAGACGCCATCATTGCGTCCCGAGCCTCGTACTCCCCGGAGATGTGGCTGGCGATCAGCTGGGAATCGCTGAAGGCCTTCAGGTTCCGGGCGCCGAACTTCTTTGCGGCCCGGAGGCCGGAGATGAGAGCTTCATACTCGGCGGCATTGTTGGTTGCTGGGAAGGAGAAGCACAGGGCGTACTCCGTGACGACCCCTTCGGGCGATGCCAGGATCCATTCGGCGCCGCTGCCCGTGGAGCACGCGGAGCCGTCTACGAAGAGTCGCCATTCGTCTGCTGACGCGGGAGCCGAAGTAGCCTCGGCTTTGGGCGCGTTGGGTACTGGCTGAGGCGCCCCGAAGGCGCCAGGGGTAAGTTCGGCGATGAAGTCTGCCAACGCCTGGGCTTTTATTGCTACCCGAGGAGCGTAGGAGATATCGAACTCTCCTAGCTCGATTGCCCATTTTGCCAGCCTGCCGGACACCTCTGGCCGGGAGAGGACTTGCCTCATGGGCTGGTCGGTGAGGACCTTCACGGAATGGGCCAGAAAATAGGGCCGGAGCCTCCTTGCGGACGAGACAAGGGCCAGAGCCAACTTCTCCAGGGCAAGGTACCGGAGTTCTGCTCCTTGAAGGGCTCGGCTGATATAATAAACCGGCTTCTGAATGCTTTCTTGCTCTCGGATGAGGACGGCACTGAGAACCGTCTCGGAGACCGCAAGGTATAAGCTCAGGGGTTCCCCGGGAACTGGCTTGGATAAGATGGGGACTTTGGAGAGGTAGGCCTTCAGCTGGTCGAAGGCTGCTTGGCACTCTTCCGTTCACTCGAAGTTGTTGGCCTTCTTCAGTAGCTTGAAGAAGGGGAAACAATAGTCGGCCGCCCTTGACATGAAGCGACTGAGGGCTGCGATCCTCCCGTTCAGCTTCTGTACTTCTCGGATGTTTGCCGGAGGGCGTATCTGCATGATGGCCGAAATCTTCTCGGGGTTGGCTTCCACCCCACGGTGGGTGACCATGTAACCGAGGAACTTGCCGGAGGCTACTCCGAAAGCGCACTTGGCCGGATTCAGCTTTATCTTGTACCGCCTAAGGGCGGAGAAAGTCTCGGCTAGGTCGGCCAAATGCTCTGCAGCGATGCGGCTCTTGACCAACATGTCGTCTATGTAGACCTCCATGTTTCGGCCCAGCTGCGGAGCGAACACTTTGTTGACCAGGCGCTGGTATGTCGCGCCGGCGTTCTTCAGACCGAAGGGCATTCGGGTGTAGCAGTACAGGTCCAAATCGGTCGTGAAGCTGGTCTTACTCTCGTCATCCGGATGCATCCGGATCTGGTGGTAGCCCGAATAGGCGTCGAGGAAGCTTAAGAGCTCGTGGCCGGAAGTCGCGTCCACCACCTGGTCTATCCGAGGCAGCGGAAAGCTGTCCATCGGACAGGCTTTGTTGAGGTTGGTGAAGTCCACGCACATACGCCACTTGCCATCTTTCTTTGGCACCATGACCACGTTGGCGATCCACTCCGGATGATGCACCTCTCGGAGGTGTCCGGCGTCCAGCCCCTTCTGCACTTCGGCTTGGATGGCGGTTCTCCTTTCTTGATTGAAGGTGCGCCGCTTCTGCTTTACTGGGGGCTGGTTGGGATCGGTGTGGAGACGGTGCTCGGCTACCTCCGGGTCAACCCCGGGCATGTCCGACGGAGACCAGGCGAAGACGTCGAGATTCTCTTTCAAAAACTCGGTAAGCTTCTCTGCTTCAATCTTTTCCAGGCCGGAGCCTATCATCAGGACTCGTCCCTCGCCTCCCGGAACAGGGACGGCGAGGAGTGCTTCTCCCGGAGATGCCTCGGCTGATGACTCGATCGTCAGGGTTTCGGCTGCGGTCTTCCCCTTGACCGAAATCATGTAGCACTGCCGGGCCACTTCTTGGTTCCCTTTGGCCTCGCCTATTCCGTGGCTGGTATGAAACTTCAGCTTCTGATGGAAGGATGATGGCACGGCTCCGACCCCGCCGATGAGCCTTCGGCCGAATATGGCGTTGTAGGCTGACTCGATCTTTACAACGGCAAAGTCCGTTTCAACGGTTAATTGCCGGAAGGCGGAGCCTAAGGTTACAGGAAGCCGGACAATACCCTCTACTCGGCAGGGCGAGCCGTTAAAACCGAAGAGGGGGCCCCGGTGAGACTTCATATTAGCCTCACTCAATCCCATCTTCTCAAAACAGTCGTAAAACAAGATGTTTGGGGCACTTCCATTATCCACAAAGATTCTATGTACATCATAGCTATTTATTACAGCATTGACGACGAGGGCGTCATCATGAGGGACCTGAACATCAGTCAGGTCCTCGGCGCCGAAGGTGATGTCTTCCAGACGAGGCCGCTTCGGCTCGCTGTCAACCGCCGCTATGGTGTTGCGCTGCCGCGGCCTTGATCCCTCCCCGGGCCCTCCGGATATCATCATGATAGACCCAGAGCTGGGTCTTTGATAGGATGATTCTACCGGGGCCGAGGTGGCTTTTGGCGGAGGAGCGGCTTCTATTGCCGGAGGTGGTTGTTGCCTGGGCGCTGCAGGGACGTCCCGGTTCTGCTGAGGCGGCTGCTCCCGCCGATACTGCGGCAATCTCCCCTCCCGGATGATGCGGTCGATTTCTTCCCGGAGCTGTCGGCACTCGTCCGTCGTGTGGCCGATCTCTCGGTGATATTCGCAGTATCTGCCGGGGTCCCTTCGGCGAGGATCGGTCTTGATGCGATCAGGCCGCCGGAGCATGCCCTTCACCTCCATGAGCATCCGGGAAGGGGGAGCAGGTAAGGGTAGGTACCGCGGCTGCGGGTCCCGTCGCCTCTCCTTATCCCAATCCTCCCGGCGATAGCGCTTTCGGGAGGGCTCTTGGTCCTCGGACCGAGGTCGGACCACCGGGGGAGCAGGTGCCGAGGTGGCTTCGGTTGCGCCTTTGCCCCTGGACAGCATCAGGGCCTCTCGGTTGATGTACTTATGGGCCCGGGCCACGAGGTCCTGGAAGGTAGGGGGATGGCGCTTTCCGATGGAGCCGAAGAACCCCTCGTCCCGGCACCCGCTGATCACGGCCGAGACCGCTATCGAGCTGTCGAGGTTCGGGATCTAGGCGGCCTCGGTCCGGAACTTGGTGAAGTATTCCTGGAGAGTTTCGGTGGGGCCTTGCCGGATGGCCAGCAAGCTGGCGGAAGTTTTGGATTGCCGGGTGGCATCATAGAACTGGTCGATGAACAATTGGCCCAACTGGACCAGGGAGTGGATGGAGTTGGGGGCCAGAGTCTCGAACCAGATGAGGGCGATTTTTTCAAGGGTGAGGGGGAAAAGACGGTAGCGGACTGCCTCGGAGATCTCTCAGACCCGAAGATAAGTGTTAAATCTCTGGAAATGACAGACCGGATCTGTCATTCCGTCGTAAAGAGGGCTCTTCGGCAGCTTGAAGTTGGGGGGTACCTCGGTGGCTAGGAGCTCCGCCGTGAATGAGGTCTGCTCCAGGATGCTGCTGGCGAGGGGCGCCCCGTGAGGCCGAGACACCATCTGCTGCATCTCTTTGCGCATCGCCGTCAGCCGCCGGTCCAGGTCCGGGGCGGTCGAGGTGGCGACGGATTGCCCTCCGGTTCGGGCCGGACGGTACTCCGACGAAGCATAATCCTGCTCCGTCAGGCGGTCAGCGCGAGGAGCTCGGACAGGTAGCGTCGAGGGCTCGCTGCGCGTCTCCGCGGTCTCGTTGGGAGGAACCGGCGCAGGCGCCGGCCGGAACCGAGCATCTTGTACTGGGTAGAGCGGGGGGAGCGGCGCCTGCTGAGGAAGCTGTCCCATCAGCCCCATGCGCTGGGCGATGGCGGATACCATCTCCTGGAGAGGCGCTAGGGACGTGACGGCAGCGGCCAGCGTTGCCACTTGCTGCTGGAGCACCCCCACTCGGTCTTCCGAGCCGAGAGACTCCGGTATGGTCGGCAGAGGCAGGCTCGGCGGGGCAGAAGGTGCGCCTTCGGAAGGCAGCATCTGCGCCGAGGCCTCCCGCGCTTCTGCTTCGCTTCGTCCGGATCGTCGGGTCACAGGTCGCTGAGACATGACTTGTTTTGTTGGTTTCCCACAGACGGCGCCACGTGATGTAGACTGGATCTATCACGACCGGACTCCGAGGTCGGAATCCGGAGAAGAGGATCCGAAGCCGGTTTGGATCGGTGTTTCAGAGGCCCGACGGGGATCCGGAAGGCCGAGGAGGCGGAGGCGAAGACGAGGGTCCGAAGGCCGAAGGGCGCTTCGGTCGGTGCAGGCTCGTCTCCGGGAAGTCGGGGCCGAGGCTCCTTCGGCGGGCGAAGGGGCGGCGCGGATGAAGCTCCTTCTGGCTGTATTGCCGACAGGCGATGAAGCCGAAGCCGACGGTCTGAGGCCGGAAGGGTCTCGGACTCGGCTTGCTCTTGGATAGTGAGCCCAAAAGCCCTTTTTGGCAGACGAGGGGACAGCGCGGGGCCGAGTCTCCCGTCGCGGGGCAGCCGTCGCACGGCGTCGAGACCAGGGAGAGGAGTCCGAGGTCGGCGGCCGAGACCGACTCGGGAAGGTCGGCGATGATTCGAACCGAGCTCCTGCAGGAGGGAAAGAAGAAGAAACCGGTCAGCAGGAGTCCCGGGCTCTGGCCCTTAGGAACCCCCTCCGATGGTCAAGTTAGCTTCTGAAGATGATTCGATTCAAAAGGCAAAGAAAGCAGCTTTAATGCTGCTTGGACCATAGTCCTTAAGGGTCTCGGAGGTAAAGAATTCCCTCCCTTTGGCAATAAATAGCGGTGTATTTATAGCAGAGGATAGAGGTTGGTTAACGGTGGTAGCCGATATAGGACTATGTTTGGGCTTACTGGTAAACCGCTATAGTGCCTGATCCGCCACCGGAGTGGGCCGGACTCGGCTATCGGGCCGAAGGGGGTTGGGCCGCCGATGGGCCAAAGCCTGCTAGGCCTAGGGCTGCCGCGCTGTTCCCGGGCCGTAGGCTGATGGGCCGCTGACGGGCCGAAGCCTGTTGGGCCGGGAGCAACGGTGCCGCTTATGGGGCCGAGGGCTGCTGGGCCGCTGATGGGCTGGAGGCTCCCGGAGGGCCTGACACTGCTGCTGTTGGGCTGAACGGGGTTTGGGCCTGCTCTAATGGGCCGAATCGGATTCTGCCTCATCAAAGGTGATGGGAATTAAAATGAATGAAGCAAGTGATGTTTAAGAAGGAACTTCTCAATATGAGTGATTGGAAGTCCGATTTGGAGGCCAATACTATGTGGATTGATATGGCCTCAAAGATTGGATAAGTAGCTAGAAAAGTGCTCGGAGAGTGTAAAGGACATGGCCCACTTACGAAAGAGAGGTGGTAGTAGAATGAGGATGTACAAAAGACGGTGAAGAGTAAAAGAGAATGGTATAAAAGATTGTCAAAATATGATAATAATGAGGTTATAAACAATACAAGATAGCAAAAACGGCCGCTAATCGGCCAAGAGCTTAGGCCTTTGAAAAGATGTATGAGAAACTTAGAATCAAGGAAGGGGAAAAAGATATTTACAGATTAGCAATGATTAGAGAGAAAAGATGTCGGAATCTTAACCAAATTAGATGTATCAAGGATAGTGAAGGAAAGTTTTGGTGAAATATGAGGACATCAAAGAAAGGTTGAGAAACTACCTTGACAATCTTTTTAAGTATAATCATAGTGGAAACATAGTGGGTATAGAATGTACAACGGAGTGTAATGTGAACTATATCAGGAGGATTAGATTTTCGGAAATCAAGGAACCATTGAAGAAGATAAAAGTAGGTAAAACTTGTAGTCCTGATGAAATTCCTATTGAAGTGTGGAAATATTTATAAGATATAAAAGTGGAATTAGAGGAATATAGAGAATGGAAGAAGAGCATTCTTGTACTTATTTTTAAAGATAAATGAGACATTCAGAGCTACTCAAATTATAAAGGAAGTAGCTCATAAGTCATACTATGAAGTTACAGAGAGAGTTATGGAACATCGTTTACGTTGTGACACAACTATCTTAGCGAACCACTTCGACTTTATGCCGAATCGATCAACTGTGGAAGCTATCTTTCTCATTAAGAGTTTGATAGAGAAATATAGAGATATGAAGAAAGACCTATATATAGTGTTGATCGATTTGGAGATAGTCTATGATAGAGTTCTAAGAAATATTTTGTGGTGGATGTTGGAACGCAAGAGGGTATCTACTAAATACATACAAATATTAAAAGACATGTATGAAGGAACAACTAGTAGTGTCCGCAAGGTTGGAGGGGAAATAAGAGATTTTCTTATTTCAGTTAGAGTACATCAAAGATCAACAATAATCCTTTATCTTTTCACATTAGTTATGGATGATATAACAAAGGATATACAAGAGGATATTCCATAGTGTATGATGTTTACGGATGATATTATATTGATAGATGAGATGCAAAGAGTTAATAGAAAACTAGAGCTTTAGAGGAGCACCTTAGAATCCAAAGATTTCAGGTTAAGTAGAACTAAGACATAATACATACATTGTAAGTTTAGTGAAGGTCGGATGGGCGAAAAGGATAGAGTTAATTTGGATGGGATGACAATACACTAAAACACGCATTTCAAATATCTTGGTTCGATCCTCCAAGAAGATAGAGGGTACGGGGAAGATGTTAGCCATATGATTAAAGCAGGATGGGTGAAGTAGAGACTTGCCACGGGAGTCATATGTAGCCGCAAGATCTCAACGAAGCAGCATAGACCTAAGGAAGCTGCAGTTAAAAAAGTAGAGCATATTAGGACAAAGGAATGGAAAAAAGAAAGGGGTAGATCTAAATTAACTTGGAAGATGGTAGTACAATATGATTTGAAGACTTTAAACCTTTCAGAAGAGGTAGCTCAAAATCGTTGAGAGTGAAGATAGAGAATCCATATAACTTACCCAAATTAATTTGGGATTAAGACTTAGTTGAGTTGAGTTAAGTCTTAATTGCATATAAGAGAGGAACCTTTCCTCCCCCCAGTTTTTACCTTTCATTATAATGTTAAAAGAATGATGGTACAATCAACGTTTATTTTTTAAAAAGGACATGAACAACTTAACATTCATAAAAGGATGATCAAAATTTTGGTTTCTATTCTTAGATGCCTAAAGAAGGTTATCAAAGCAAACATTAGGCAGCTTGTAAGGTGAGAAAAATGGGCTCTTTGGCTTGCAGAGTTCTTACATGAGCTGAAGAAAACACAACTTTGACCAATATGAACTGAAGATGTAAACTGATGGAAGCAAAATGGCTTAACAGGCAGCTGAAAAAGAAACCAAAGACAACCAAAAAAAATTAGCTACTGAGAATTATCATATGTTTTTATACCGGAAAATAAGGTGATGGATGAGGAAGACTGCATTAAGAGATGGATAAGGTAACATGAACCATCTATCAACTCTTAAATCATGCAGCACAAAAGTTGATTACTAATATAGATTGGAGAATTATTTGGCTCTCAGATGGCTTATGATGTGAGACAGCTAACAGAGTAGCAGACTCACTAATGGAGGTAGAGATCAGCAACAAACAATATAATAATAAGTAAACGCAATCCAATCGCACAATTGTAGAATTGAAAACCCACGTCAAATAACAAAAGCTAGTTGAGTAACCGTCCCTCTCGTAAAGGGGAAAATTGAGACCATTGGCAATTGAGGAACTACCGCAAATCTAAGAGATTAGAATCACCCCAAACTCTTATTGGAACTCGGGATAGGTGTAACGCGCTCTCATGTCAGCAGTGATGATGTATCATGGACTAAGCATCCTACTTCACAAGTCGACGCCAGAACATGCTGGAAAGTCTACAGACATATATGCAAAACCCCCCAGCCTTTGCGGCACTGGTCAGGCAGATGAAAGCAAATGCTAGAAAAGCAAACTGTAGCGGAAGGGATCAGCACGTACCTCCACGTTGGTACGTGGAAGAAGACCACTCAGTGCACGTATACCACTGTCGAAGTATAATAAAATAAGGTCCACTCCTCGTAGGGAGGTAACATACTACAAATAACTTAATAAATGAAATCTGGGGTGGTAATCATGGCAGTTGACAGACCACTAGTGATGTGCACGCCGCTATGATGTTGCCTTGAATGTGTGCCACGACATCGGAGATGACTGGATGTTGACACACAAATAAAAACAGCTGACGCAGGTCTCAAGATGTGTGAACGAGAGATCTCAATATGCGTCCAAAGATGGCATGCAAAACGAGGTGCAGTCAAGGCAGCACCACGTTGGATCTAGGTTGGCTTCATCGAGACAAAAGTAACGATATAGACAGTACGTGAATCGAAGAACAAATGGGCTCAGAATGAGGGCAGTGCGCTAACGGCCCTAATTGTATCGCCTGTGCGCAGCAAACCGGATTCGGATATGGCTCGGACCTGGCTGAATCATAGCTCGAACTAGGGGTACACCAGGTAGCAATTTGGGTCGAACCAGAACACCCAAAGTGGCTTGAACCCACCTAATATCACCTGGCTTAAACTAGGTTATTAAGGGCTGCAAGAGGGCTCGGGTCAAAAGACCTGGACCCAACTAGGCCAAACGTGGTTGACCAAGTTCAACCAAGAAGTGTATCTGCCCCTTCCTCCTCCTCCTCTTTTAACCCTAACAGGGGGGGGGGGGGGGGGGGGGGTTGAGGTAGCAAGAGAGAGGTGACAGCGACAGCAGTGGAGGATGCAAATGGCGGCGGCGGCAGCTCCGACGAAGGCCAAATCTGACCCCTCCCTCCTCCTCCTCCTCCTCTTCTTCTTTTTCTTGTTTAGGTGCAGCTCTAACAGAGAGAGAGAGAGAGAGAGAACAAAAGGGAGGTGGTGGGGGAGGAGAAGATTCCTGTCGGCGTTACACCGATAGGAAGCCCTCGGCGTCAGACTAAAGGATGAAAGGATCGGGTGTCCCACCGACTCTGGCTCTTCGTCGTAAAGAAACATACAAACACATGGAAACTCAAGTAATTTCTCAAATATTCAAGCATTAATTTCTAAATAAAGAATATAATGATAAATATAGACTCCCTCTATAGAACCCTACTAAAAAACAAATTAGATAATCTGACTCTGTCTCCTATCTAGATGACTCCAAATCGAACTCACATCATCTAATCCGACTCAAGCTACTATCTTGATAATTAGTGCGAAAATCGTACCTAAAATCCTGAAAAAATAGAAAACTACATATTGGGCCACAAATGGGCCAAATAAAAATCCAACAAAACTTCTCTATACCTCAAGTATGGATTGTCTCTGAGCCAAAGAGAAGTCGAAGCGGTTCTCCAATGGCTGTAGACGTAATCCGGGTGACATCGGATGGTGGCTCTAGTGCCCTCATCAATCCTCTCTTGTTAGGAGGAACTCGACCCGGTCGAGTAAGGGTCGTTGCTGCTCTGATAGCACTCCGGGAGGTTAGGGTTGATCCTCTGCAACTTAGCTCAAGTAATTCATGTGTCATTTGAGGGTGACCGTCCCCTCCAACAAACCAGGTATCGGTAATGCGCTCTCTCCTGAGATGTAACAACCTGCTCATTTAATATATACTGAATATGCTCACGCCGAATAGGTATAGAGGCTACAGGTGGACACTCATATGTAGGGTCACTCACAAGGAGAGGAGCATGCTCAAACGAATCATTGGGTATCACTGTTAGATCCTGAGATGGTACCAGATCAGAGACATTGAATGTGGAGCGAATACCATAATTTGGTGGTAAATTAACAACATACAAATTGAGCCCTATATGTTTCAAGATCTTGAAAGGACTGGCTCCTCGAGCTTGTAACTTCTTAACGATTCCAGAAGGAAACCGCTCATGCCTGACCCTGATCATGACGTAGTCACTCTTCTGAAACTCATGTGGACGTCGGTGTGCATCTGTCAATATCTTATAATGCTTATTGCTGATCTCAATATAACGATAGGTATTATGCAAACTCCTAATATACTCAACTAAAGACTCGGCAGACTTTGACATATGGGCATGAATGGACAAGGAGACTAGATCCACAAGTCTCCTAGGTCTATGGACAATGACTATCTCAAAAGGACTCATACTCATGTACCTATTGACCAAGTCATTATACACAAAATCAACATAAGATAAAATCAAGTCCCAATTATGTACATATTCTCCTACAACGCAGCAGATCCCCCAGACTCCTATTGACTACCTCAGTCTGTCCATCGATCTAAGGGTAATAAGCTATGGAGAACTTGTGCTTAGTGCCCAACAGATGCCACAAGGTCTCCTAAAAATAGCTCGTAAATCTAACATCCATGTCAGAGACTATGATTTTTGGCAGCCCACGCAACGAACAATCCCATTTAAAAACAAACGGACTACTCTAGACGCATCAGAAGTCTTGGAGCAGGGGATAAAGTGAGCCATTTTAGAAAACATGTTGACAACCACTAAGATTGTATCATGTTTACAAATCGTTCATGACAGACTTAAAACAAAGTCCATACTAACGTCATGCCACATACTATCCAGTACGGGAAGAGGAGTGTATAAACCAGTATTATGTTTTCTCTGCTTAGCCGTAGCATATGTGCGGCAGTAAGCCACAATGAGTGTCACGCCGCACTTCAGGCTAGACCATAGTTAGTTAAATACGGGACGAGTATAATATGGTAAAAGTACGTACGAATATAATTCGAGTTAAATTTTGAATAAGACGGTCAAAAAATCGGTCAAAAAAATGTCTATTTTAAAAATACGGAACGACATGCATACGGAGTATTATACAGAGAGTTTGATAAATTCGTAGCGAAAAGTACGGATGCATATTTCTTGCAAGTAGGAAATAATTTGTAAACTCTGAACTGCTGGTTTCATTCATCTTGAATTTGTTTTTGATGACAAACATGTAAAATTCACTATCAAGAAAAGCAAACAACACAAGAAGTTGAGAAATAGATGGTATGTCCTTCCAAAGTTTACCTGACAAATAGTAATTCTAAGCTATATTAACAAAGGCCTGCAAGATCCCTAACGCAGTGCCATCCGAGGTAAATATTCTGTGGTGGAATGCTTGACGGCCTACGATCCGAGGAACGAGGAAGAGGCGTTGGAGGTTGTAGCCCCTGCAGCCCCACTGGTAGGGAAGGAGGAAGAGATGAAGAAGGGTCTAGCAAGTTCCGTTGTCCTTGCAGCCCCACTGGTGCGGAAGGAGGAAGGAGGAAGAGGTGAAGAAGGGTCCGGCAAGATCCGCAGCCCCTGCAGCCCCACTAGTGGGAAGGAGGAAGAGGACAGGCAAGATCCCCAACGCACTGCTCCCTTTTGGTGCCTTGGAAGATGAGATCCGACACTCCGGCAACTGGAGGACAGAGGAAGTGGCGTCAGAGTGAGCTACCGGCGATGGTGGCAGTGCGGCGGCGACGGCGTGGCGACAACGGCGGAAAGAGGGGTGGAACAAAAGAGGCAAAGGAGGAGAGGCACTGCCACTGGCTGGAGCTGGCTGCTGGGCACTCGGGGGGGGGGGGGGGGTTTGGGGGGCAGCGGGTGAGAATTTTTTTGACTTTAGGGTTGGACCGTTCCAACGGGCCGGGCTATTGGGCCATGGTCCAGGCCGTCTTTTTCAGCCCGTTTTATACGCGTTTTATACTCTGAACAATGAAATTTGCGAATTTTACTGCATGTTTGGCTTATGTTCGGCATACGCCCATTTTTCTCAAAAATACGCACGGACGCGTATAATACGCGAATAAACTAACAAAGGGTTAGACCAGTAGAATTGGTGCTTCACTAACTCAATAGTCTTATTGCGGCCGAAATGACCAGTTAGACCATCTACATGGATCTCCCAAGCTAAGTCACAAACAGAGGTCTACGGGATGCACAACCTATCTCCACAAAAAAGATAACCCTCCTGAAGAATATACTTACTAAACTCTCTAGTAGGTCCAGATTGAAGTGCTGTATAGATCGGACCAAAATCAGGACAAACAGGATACTCCTCACGAAGTCTCTCGAATCCAGTGACCTCTACGTTGACAGTAGATAAAAGATAAGTTCGATGACTCAGCGCGTCAGCTACACGGTTCTCTACACCCGCTCGATGTTTAAGAACAAAAGTGTACACTTGAAAAAATTCTACCCAACGACTGTACTTAGGGTTAAGCTTCTTATGAGTATAGAGAAACCTGATGGCCTCGTGATCAGAGTAGAGAACAAACTCCTTGGGCAAGAGATAGTGCCTTCAATAACGTAAAGCATGAACTACCGCATAAAACTCTTTGTCATAAGTGAGATACCTCAGCTTAACATCATTCAATTTCTTGTCAAAGTATGCAACATGGTGGCCCTCCTGGCTCAACACTCTACATATGCTAACACCAGAAGCGTCACACGAAACCTCAAACACCTTAGAAAAATCAGGTAATCGAAGAACAAGTGCTTGAGTCATCCACTCTTTGATGTCATGAAAAGCTGATGCAACAACCTTGGTCCAAACAAAGGCTCCCTTCTTGATGCAATATGTGATCAGAGCCATAATCGTGGACATTATGAGGCTTAGGCCACTCTACTATCGCTCCAACTTTCTTAAGATCAGCATAAACATCCTCACTGGATATAATGAACCCCAAAAAAACTATCTTGTCAGTCATGAATGCACACTTCTTGAGGTTGCCATACAACCGCTCCTTCTAAAGGATGACGCAAACCTAGCGCAAATGATCCACATGATCCTTCCTAATCCGACTGTCCAAAATACACGACTACAAATGTCCTAATGAAGGGTCGTAGAACCTGGGTCATCAGCTACATGAAGGTACTAGGGGCGTTAGATAGTCCGAAAGGCATCACCAACCACTCATAAAGACCGTCCTTCGTCTTGAAGGCCGTCTTCCACTTATCACCAAGATGGATTATGACCTAATGATAGTCACTTTTAAGATCAACTTTAGAGAATATCATGGTTCCCACAATCATATTTAATGTCATCCAAGCAAGAATGAAAAATAGTATTTGACAGTAATCCAGTTTATTGTGCAACTCATAGTTTGCCGTATCGTATCGGATCGGGCTGACTCATACGAGTCGACTAATATATAAACGAGTCCGAGTCACTGGGATGGTTCGAGCCGTCTAGTCGCATTTGACTCGAGCCGAGTCAATGCGACTCAGTCTAACTCGTACATGAATTGTGCCAACTCGATGTAACTCGTATGTAAATCGTAACGACTCGTGCGATACATTGCGATCCAGTACGGGTCGTTGTGATCTAGCCTAAGTCTACTCAATGTGACTTAATGTGACTTGTATCCATTAAGTAGACTTTTTTTCTAATTTGATAAATAATTAGATTTTGTTTCTCCAATTAATAAATAATTAGACTTTTTATCTAATTTAATAGGTGATTTACACTTCCTTATTGATTTATAGGGTTGATTTCTCCTAAATTTGTCTCAAAGTCATTGCCATTAATAAACTATTGGAGTTAAAAGTTTATTTATGTCATAATTATTAACAAAATTAAAGAATATGAAAAAATAAAAAAAAGTATGGATCAGACTCATACGAGTCGGCCCCAGTCGAATCGATATCGTATCATATCTAGGAAGATATGATCCGGTACGGACCAACGATACGGCGAACCTTGGTGCAACTATTTACGCACATCCTCCAAGTATCATCCTTCTTTGGAGCTAACAGTGCGGAAATTGTGCAAGGACTCAATACTCTCCCTAATAGAACCTCTCCTAGGGAGCTCCTTAACCTGCCTCTGTAACGCTATATGCTCAGTGAGATTGAGCTGATAATGTGGTAGATTGGACAAAGTGGATCTCAGAACAAGATCAATAGCACGTTGGATGTCATGCATCAATGGTAAACCATCCGGTAAGTCCTATGAAAACACATCTTGAAACTCTTGAAGGACAACACTAACCTTTGGTAAGTGTTCATTCAGAATCTACAGTCTTCCTAATGGTTAGGGCATAGATTAGGTCACTCTCAACACAATCGCGCTCAAACTCCCTCGCGCTGATCAACTATAGAGTTGTAGATGGAGGCTCTCCAAGGACAAGATCCATTGCAAGGGAGTGCTACTCGTTGAGTCGGGTAGGGGGGAGCAGAAGTGCTCGACTGGACCATGCTAGATGCTAGATGAAGCACTAGAAGTAACAAAGATGCTAAGAGGAGAAGTGCTAGATTAAGTGGACTCTTGTTGAGTGGACGCCTGTTGCTGAGAGGGGTGTAAAGTGATACACCGAGTGCCAAACTGAAATACATAGGTGTTAGACCGGCCATAGAAAACTGCGTCCACATCATAAATCCATGACCTCCTCAAGATAATGCTGCCAACCTCCATAGGCAAAATATCACACCAAATGAGGTCCTCATAAAAAGGAAAATGAATTGGGACCAGACATCTCGTCCAAAATGGAATGGACGTCAAGTCCACCCAGGATACACGATACGGACTCAGATGATCCACAGGGGTCAAACCAAGGCATGCAACTGTACTCGTAGAAATTGCATTGATGCATCTTCCGCTATCAATGATCACCTTGCACACATTGCCATCATGTTTAAAGTAGGTATGAAAGATCGCGGTCCTGCGCCAATCATCACTCACTTTGGGTTAGGTCAAAATGCAACGGACCACGCCTAACCTCCCTCCCTCTGGAAGGTCCTCGATATCCTCTACTCGATAATACTCTCTTTGAATATAGACAACTACATCAACATATGTCTGAAAATCATTGGACATATCCTCACCTACCTCGTACTGAACCTCCTCAGTGACTGGTAGGGGCTTCTTAATCTCTCTGCCATCTAGGGTCAATATACGAGTAGGACAACAAGACACGTAATGGCCATATCCATTGCACCGGAAGCATTGAGTATGTGGACCAACAGTAGAGGGTTCACCAATCATGGGAGCCTTTCTCTTATCCTCCCGCTGGATTGGTGGAGTTGCTGCTTGGGAGCGAGCGGGTGGGGCAAGAAGTGGTAATAGCTGCTCTGGGATAGGAAAACGGGGTTTGGGAGTAGAAACCTCCCGACAGGTTAGATCCTGGGGTATAACCATAAGTCCTCTTTATGGGTATGCAAGTGCACTACGAAGGTCAGAAGGGCACCTAAAAGGAGGTCTTCGACACTAGAAGGACTCACTCTCAATCCCAAACTGCTCAACCTCTAGCGCCACCTGATAGACATACTCTAGCGTAGACACATCCCTCCTGAACAACTCACGTTGATAAACTAGACGTAGATTCCGAAAGCATGAAAGGGTCATCGCGCTCACCTCGCGGACACCACATCTCAAAAGATAAGTATCAAACTCAAAAAATGTACTCAGCCACAGTATGGTTCCTCTGAGTGAGGTTCTGCCACTTATCAATAAGACGATGACGGTATGTAGCAGGAAGGTACTTCTCGTGAAGTTTCAACTTCATCTCATCCCATGTCTCTACAGCTCCTGATATCGCTGCCTGAGGAGAGCTTCCACATTAGACCAAATGTTCTTAGCTTGGTCCAACAACTTCATCTTGGCAAATCGGACCCACCGGCCACATCTTGTACCAATCAAAGTAATGGTCTATACCAGCCTCCCAATCCAAATAAATTTGAGGATCTGGGGATCCGTTAAAGGTAAGCGCATCCACCTTCACATTTTTGATGGCTTGATAATCTAAATCCTCATAATCACGATAAGGCCTATGCTCGTACTTATAGTGTTGGGTACACCTATAATCAGGGCGAGGATCTCTCCGTGCGGGTGAAACCCTTCAAAATCCATCATCATCCGCCTCATCCTCGTAATCTGGTTGGCGACCTTTCCTATCATCATATCAAGCGGCACGAACGGCTAAGGGAGGTGGGAGTGGATGATGCTCAATAACTCTTATGGGCTCTCACAGGCTCTAGATTTTAGGCTCTCACGGGTTCTGGAGGACCCTAAGGAGCTCTCTTTAAGGCAGTGACTCGGTCAACTACACCCTGGATAGAACGATCAGTTTGGGTTATCCTATTCTAAACAGTCTTAAGTGAACCCCCAACTTAATCAAAGCGTTGTTCAAAGCACTGGTTCCTCCGATCTACCTTACCAGTAAGCTCACGTTTAATGTTGGAAAATTTCGGCTTGTCTGGACTCCTGGACCAATATGAGAACCCGGCAGAAAATCTATGGGGGACCCTGACATGGCTACACATGGGTGGTAATTAGTATCACTATATATGAGCATACAAACAACTAGACTCCAAATAAGACTCAAATAGACACCCTAGACAAGCAAACCTAAAGCTCTCATATCAAAAAAGATGATGTGGGACGACAACGGAGCTAATAGACTCACTAATGGAGGTAGAGATCAGCATCAAGCAATATAATAATAAGTAGACGCAATCCAATCACACAATTGTAGAGTTGAAAAATCATGCCAAATAACAAAAGCTAGCTTAGTAATTGTCCCTCTCATGAAGAGAAATGTGAAACCATTAGCAGTTGAGGAACTACCTCAAGTCTAGATAATTAGAACCACCCCAAAGTCTTATGGAAACTCGGGATAAGTGTAACGCGCTCGCAAACCAACAATGATGATGTTTCACGGGTTAGGTATCTTACCTTACAAGTTGGCGGTAGAAGAAAGCAGATACTAGAAAGCAAACTATAACGGAAGGGATTAGCACGTACCTCTACACTGGTACGTTGGAGAAGACCACCCAGTGTGCGTGTACCACCCTCAAAGTACAATAAAATAAGGTTGACTCCTCACGGGGAGATAATATGTATTAGATAACTTAATAAATGAAATTCGAGGTAGTAATCACAGCAGTTGATGGACCACTGGTGATGCGCATGCCACTGTGATGCTACCTTGGGATGCATGATATGAAATCGGAGGCGATCGAATACTGGCATGCAAATTGATGCGGCTGACGTGGGTCTCAAGATGCGCGAATGGGGAATCTCGATATACGCACAAAGATGGCACGCAAGATGATGCACAATTTGGCCTCATCGAGACGAAACCAATGGTGCGTGAATCGAAACACAGATGGGCTCGAAACGAGGGCGGTGCACCAACGACCCTTGTTGTACTGCCTGTGCATAGCAACAAACCGGATCTAGATCTGGCTTTGACCTAGATGAACCCTAGCTCGAACCAGGGCTACGCCAAGTAGCAATCTGGGTGAAACTAGAACACCCAAAGTAGCTCGAACCCACCTAATATCACCTGGCTCGGACCAAGTTATCAGGGCTGCAAGAGGGTTCAGGTCAGGACCTGGACCCAACCAGGTCAAACTTGGTTGACCAGGTTCAACTAAGAAGGGCACGATCTGCCCCTTCCTCCTCCTCCTCCTCTTTTAACCCTGACGCAAGGGGGAAGCAAGAGAGAGGGAGAGAGAGGAGACGGCGGCTCTAGTGGAGGCCGGATCTGACCCCTCCCTCCTCCTCTTCTTCTTCTTCTTCGGGTGTGGCTTGAACGGGGAGAGAGAGAGAGAGAGAGAGAGAGGGAGAGAACGGAGGAAGAAGTTGGTGGGGGAGGAGAAGATTCCTGCCGGTGTCGCACCGGTAGGAAGGGAACCCCTGGGCGTCACGCCAAGGGATGAAAGGATCCGGTGTCGCACCAGCTCCGGCTCTCCATCGCAGAGAAACGCAAGAACACAGAGAAAGTCAGGTAATTTCTTAAATATTCATGCATTAATTTATAAATAATGAATACAATGATATATATAGACTCCCTGTATAGAACCCTACTCAAACAAGATAATCTGACTATATCTCCTATCTAGATGACTCCAAATCAAACTCACATCATCGAATCCGACTCAAGCTACTATCCTGATAATTGGTACGAAAATCGCACCTAAAATCCTGAAAAAAATAGAAAACTGCATACCAGCCACAAATGGGCAAAATAAAAATCAAACAAAATGTCTTTATGCCTCAAGTGGGCTCTGGATCGTCTCCGAGCCAAAGAGAAGTCGACGCGGCTCGTCTCCGAGCCAAAGAGAAGTCGACGCGGCTCTCCGACGGCGATAGACGTAACCCAAGTGAAACCAGATGGTGGCTCTAGTGTCCTCACCAGCTTAGGTTTAAACCTACTGACTCACTGAGAATGCAATCAAACTGCTCGGAATGGAAATATATTGCCTTCGCTTTCCCCAAGTAAAAATTGAATCAGTGTTGCATGCAATATGAGTTCGATTTATCAAAACTAGTACAACAGCTGGCCAGTTATGACTTAGGAGTCAGCAGACAACAAGAAGGGACAGTAGCCCCTCTAACAATTCTGCAACCTTTACTAGTATGTACTTTGATATTCTTAGAGTAGATATGTATGTGAAAAAAATTATAACTTACCCTTTGCCCAAAGATAATATTATTCTTTACTCTCCCACTCACAAGTAAAATATCCAGGCTCTGCCACTGCAGATGGCCTAGATTTGTTTCATGCCAAATGCAAAAGAGGAGTGGAGGAGGATGTAGTCATTGAATGTGACCCCTCAACCTGCACGCGCACTCACGCACATACGAACACAAAGAAAAAGAGAGAAGAGACAAGGCATGCACCTAACCATGAGAAATCTTCTATATCAGGAAAAGTAACACAGCTTTTAAACAAATTGAAGATAAAATTTGTAAAAAGGTGATTTTACCCCTATAATCTTTTGTATTTAGGAATTATCCCTTTTAATCTTACTATTCTGTTATCACTCCCTAAAATCTTCCCCATCTGAGGAACCAATTGTGTTATTTGAACGCAGATGTTAAACAAACTACGATTCTGCATTTAGCAATTTGAAAGCTGAAATCTGTAAAAAGGAATTTTTAGATTTTATGTCTATAATCTTTTGTAGTTAGGAATTAACCCTAGTTTGAGGTTACTCCCAAAAAATTATCCATTTCAGAAACAAACCGTGTTTTTCGAAGGCAGATGTTAACCAAATTATGGTTGTGCAACTTTACTTTCAAAAAGACCCATCTATGCTCTGCTCCCCCTTCCCTGTGTCTCACGTTCGCACATGGAGATGTAGCTATTGGAGGGACAACCGCATTCCAGGACTAGTGGAATATTTGGCGGCAAATGGCATGATCAGCATCATATGTCCAGAAGGTGACTCGGGTCGGGTATGAGAGAGAGAGAGAGAGAGAGACCAATGGATGCCCATAGACCTGAGGTGGTGGCATTCCCACTCCCATGCCGATTTGCAAGGGCACTACTCCCATTGGCATGGTGGTTGACACCATAGCCACAAGTGTTGTTCTTAATGTCATTGGGTTGCGGTGGTTGGCATTATTGTTGGTGGCTGTAGTTATTTTTTGTAAATCAATATAAAGAGGGTAATCTGGTCATCTTAATAAAATGTTAAAAGTAATATTGTAAAGAATATTAGATGAATATTATGATTCCCTTTTCTATGTTTGATGACGGCAGGGATTTAAGTAGGGATTACAAGGATTAGAGGGGCTAATCTCTAAATATAAAAGTGTAGGGCTATAAACTAGAAGTCCATTAAAAAAATTCTTCTCTTTCCTGGTACGTACAGCACTTGAATTTCCACATAAACAGGCATGCATAATCTTAGTGATCTCTACCCTATTAACACATCCAATCTTTTTTGTGGAAGATGGCGTCGTACACCATCAATTTTACTAAACATTACATAGAGGTGATACATCCATAAAGCTAAGCTGAGATACCTCTGCTAGCAAAATGTTGATGCAAGTTGGTCAATAAAGAACACGGAAACATACCACACTCACCGCCCCAACTAAGAAAGCAAGATGCAAATATAAACTCAAAATGCCATAGAAAAACTTCGATGGTTGATAAAAGAACAGATAATTTGAGGTGCTTTTAGTTACAACGGCTAGGTTTCCTTCTGTTATGACAATTGGAGTAGATATGGTCCCCTAAGATTTTCTGAATAATGACCGATGGAGCCACATCGAAGATCATTTAGTCTCTGTCAATCATGTCTTAGCCTGATTTCTTATAGATAATGCAGGTTCTCCCAGCTGATAGTGTTCTTTCCCTGATCATTGATTATAGGCCTCCACTATAAATAGCTCAAGATGGTATTCTTGTTGGACAGCATCTGAGGGTAGCTCCTTCACCACAAAATCTGCCTGGGATATGATTAGGAGGAGGGTATATGACAAAGACAACTCTGCTTGGCTCTGGTAGAGGCCCAGCCCTTAAAACCCTAAAAGTCACCTAAATTCAGAGAAGAATCTTCTAAAGCCTAAAATCTCTTAAATTGTCCAAAAATATCCCTAAAACCTTAATTTTTCATGAACTAACTGTTGGGTAACGCACTACATTGTGAGTAAGGTCGCTCCTTCAGACTTTCATGAATCGGAGGTTGATATATTGCGTCTTGCTTATGATGGAAACGATGAGTTGTTCGAGGCCCTGTTCCAAAATTGGCTCAGGCTTCACCTCGAATACCTGCGTTGGTATGCTACGGTTAGTCTAGATTTCTCAGTACCTCTCAATGTACCGTTTAAAGCCTCCTCTTGTGTGTTACAGCATATGCCGGGCAGCATATGAGAGAAATCTCTATGTTCACTACGGGTTGCTGTTTCGCGCCTGGGAGCAGTACCGTCAGGCCCCTGTTATATAGGGCTGTTGAGTCACTGCAGCAGCTTCGAACGCACCCTTAAGATACCCTTGGGGACCTAAACCATTTAAAGATGATCCAAAAGCATGTTGTGAGGCCCCCAAGCCTCTCTAATCCTTCAAAACATATTCCAACCCCTAAGATTACTAAAAACGCCCCCACATGCTGAAACCTTGTAAAACTCCCAAAATATCCTTCGACCTTAATACACTTAAAGTCACTTAGACACTTACTTAAAACACTCCAAAACCCATCAAAAACAAATTTGGACCACGGCAATGCTTTTCCGGGCTCCACTTAATTAAATTTTGAGGACTAATCTTGCACATTACATGGTTTATTTTATTCAGGGCAACTTCATCACCTACCTTGCATATTTCAGAAACACTTTGGAGCCACTCAAACTTAGCTGTTGATTTACTATTTGCTAGTTTCTAACTCGAGCACTTAGCTTATTGCCTTCTTAGTCCTTCCTAGCATTATTGTTCTTAGAATACAAGAGTCATAGCCAAAAGTCAATCAAGGTTTACATGGTTATAGTGCGCATGGGACGAAAAGAGTTTCCCTTCATCTCCCCCTGCATCCTGTCAAAGATGATGGAGTAAAACTTACTTGTTACCATTATTTGTTATATATAGTCTTATTTAATAATGCTCGTATTCCAACTTATGGACTCTATCGCAAATAGATGCATGTTTTGTCAGATTAAGTGTGATAAAACCCTACACACAGATATACCATCTTAGGAATGCGCAGTCCTCATACAACCTGCCTAGGCAATATGGGGTGTTCGGTTCTCCTGCTCAACCTTTTCACCCATTTCTAAAATGCTGTTCCTAAATGGAATGTCTTCCTGAAAAGAAGTTCATTTCCCATGGATGAGAATTTGTGCAAGTTTTTTACTCTTTTTCTTTTTTTTTGAGAGGAGATGGTACTTGTGGGAAACCCCAGCCGGGGTTTGGGGCAGCCAGACACCCAAGTCATACCGCATAGCAGCTGGGGTTCAGGGCAGCTCCCAGGCCAGACACCCAAGTCATACCAGGTAAACCATCCCAGCACGTGAGGAGGTTCCGTGCTGAGCCTATAGCTTCGGGGGAAACGCAGGGATTCGAACCCACAATCTGCGGGAGTTTAACCCACCTGAAGCCGGGGCCTATCCACTATGCTACTCACCCCGCCCTGAGAATTTCTGCAAGTGCATCCCATCTTTCCTAAAGGATTTAGCTTGTAGATATTCTTTTGGATGGGAAGGTCTTTCATTGTATGAGAAAAAGGGTGAGTGAGGAGTAACTTTTGAGACTGTATATTAATTGCTATCTTAGGTGCTTTTTACATAAGCCTCTTCTAGGATCTAGATCCATTAGTGGCATTTTTCACGATTCTCCATGTGCTGACATATTCTGTCTACAACATATGCCCAATTATTTTGTTCCTTCCTAAATACTTGTAAAAAACGGGTACCTTCTCTTGTTTGATGGGAGAGGAGGATGTGCCCATGATTTTATGAAAGAAGGTTCCTTGAGGGTAGAGATAATCATGTCTGGTGCAAAATCTCAGCACTAATTCTCAGTTACTCTCTATCTGCAAAACACACCACTGGTGTGTTTTTTAAAGTAGTTATGATTATGCATAACTCAGTATGGCTACCATAAGAAGCTTGACGACACACTAGGTTCATATCTGTTGGGGCCTTCCTGCTAGATTGGGTTGATTGCATATCTCATGTCACTTCCCTCCAATTCCTTGTCAGGGTTGGCTGGGTTTCCTGATCAAGCTGGGGAAAGCCCTTTTATCATTCTGTCTCATTCTTCTATCAATTACACGGCAAAATTCTCTTTATTGCCTTCATCTGTAAATAAGCTACTCGAGAAAATTCCTGTTCTTTGAGTGGCGGCATTTGAAAGCTTCTGTCACCTTCAATCAACAATTTGTTATTGGAGCTTACTAGGGAACTTTCATAATCAAAGAAAAGCTTTTCCTTTCTTTAGGGAAAAAGATTTGATATGTTCTCTAAATGGAAGCCTATATAATTGAATATCCTACTTAATTGTGGCATCACAAAGTGTTTAACTGCAATGACATTAAGGTTGTGGTACCCAATGTTTGCCTACTCCTGGATCCGTATCAGATCGTATCTTCCCATATATGAGTTGGATTCGGTCCAACTCGGGCCAACTAGGTCTGACTCGCATTAGTCAAATAAATGATTGGACCGTCCCTGTTGACCTCATATATGCTGCATCATCATAGCTGTAGAGCAACCTCCATGTACTTTCTTTTAATAATATTAGTGAGCCATGGCCATTGAAACCATCCAAAAGACTGCTAGACTGCCAATAGATTGTAAATGGTGTATCTAGCATGCCCGATGGCCAAAAACAAAAAAAGGCATAAGGTGATAACCAGATAAAGGGATAGAAAGAAAAGAAAGAAAGCCATAAGCTTGCAATGTGCGTTGTTTGTAAAAAAGGAGAAAAATGAAAGAGAGAGGACAGAGGTATCTGAGCATAGTGTTCCGTTCCTAAAAGATTTAACTGGTTGGCACTCTATATTCTCCAATATAAAAAAGGAAAATGAAAAAATTGTGAAGCATGGGGGGGGGGGGGGGGGGAAGAGAGAGAGAGAGAGAGATCTGCTAAGTTATTCCAAAAATATAATGAATGAAAAGAGAAACAAAATAAAAAAGGGACAAGACACATGCTATGTTTTTCTGTTGCCATCTTCTGTAAGGATCCATTAGGACTTCTCTAGTTTGGCTTTTTCCTTCTGAAGCCATAATTGGACTGCAGGCATGACACATAGATGAAGATAAAGTGGAAGACAGAAAGAATCCCAATTGTTGTCCAATTTCATCATAATTTAGTGAAAAATGGCTCCTTTTGGGACTCTTTTTCCCTCTTGCTTAGACGAGTTGCTAAGAAAACCATACACTAATACACTATGGCACTTTATTAATGGAATAAGTTTAAAATGTTCAAGGAAATTATTGAGGAATAAGTTTAGTGCTAGATGCTGGGAAAGCAAGCTCCTTTCAGGCAACTAGGTAAGCATATTTCTACAAGTGTTTTAAAACATAGTGATGATCTCTATCACCATCATCATCATCATCCATCAAATCTCAATTAATGGGGGGAAATAACTAGCAGATATTGCAAGGGAAATAACTGATCCCCATTTAAGTGAAGAATATTTCTAAAATTGAATGCCAAAAGCATACAAAGCTCTCTGATCAATGAATAAGAAGACCGACCAAGGAGGCGTGGAGGAGACTACTTGTCATCTTGGAAACACATTGGAAACCATCATGGCTGGGACACAGATACATGTGTCAAGTTTTTGTCACCAACATGCAACAGGACACAACATTATACTTATATATCCTCTTATACACAACTGAATAAAATCGACTAAACCACGTCAAAGATAGATGGAGAAGGTAGTTGTTACGTTAACTTCAACAAAATATTCAAATCATGCGGTCAAAATTCTTCAACATGTTCATCGCTGTAACTGTTGGAGTTCCCATGGAGGTGTGTCATGTCCAAAACTTTAAAAAGAAACATGACATACGTGTCCAACATGGAAATGAGTCAACACAATTGCTACGAATTAATCATATATTAGAGGAAATTCTCTGAGTCCAAATGCCATCGTGGAGGCCCTTACTAATTTCTTACCAAAATAGTGTTAGAGAAGAGATAGCTCCCTATTCTCCATAAGAATCGAAGAGTGTGCCTCATTGATCCCCTAACAAGAGACTAAAAGGCTTCATTTGACAATGATTTTGGGACTCTAAATTTTGGAGGAATTCAGATTTTGAAAAGAGCCACGTCATCATCTCTTGAATTCAAATTTTAAGAGTAATTGTTTACTAGGCTCCGTTTGGTAATGATTTTGGAATTTTAAATTTTGGGGGAATTCAGATTCCGAAAAGAGCCACGTCACCATCTCTTGAATTCAAATTTTAAGAGAAGTTGTTTACTTTTTATAATCTCATTTAGAAAGATCATGAGAACTCAAATTTGAAAATACATCAAAAGACACTTTTATCCTTATATTACTACCGTTTAGGAAATTTAGGAGGGTAAAAAAGAGAAGGAAAGAGGGCGTTACTTTTCAAAATTTTCAGATTCCCCTCTTATCCCCTTTTCAAAAGATTCACCAGGAATCGAAAAGAGACCATTTTTCAACATGAAACAAAATCTAAACTCTTAGAGAATCCATGCACTTTTTTTTCGTTTAAAAAAAAAATTCACCTTTCATATTCCCGCCGAATTTGAGGACTCTAAATTTGAGGTAGAATCGTTACCAAATGGAGCCTTAGAATCTAATTTGGAAAGACCATGAGAACTCAAATTTGAAGACACATCAAAAGACACTTTTATCTTCATATTACTCCATTTTAGGAACTTTAGGAAGGTCAAAAGGGAAAGAAAGAGGGTGTTATGTTTTAGAATCCTCATATTCCCCTCCTATCCTCTTTTCAAAAGATTCACCAAGAATTAAAAGGTGATCCTTTTTCAACATGAAACAAAAACTAGATTCCTAGAGAGAATCTATCTACCTTTTTTTTGTTTGAAATTTTTTTTACACTTTTTAGATTCCTGCTGAATCTAAGGACTCTGAATCTAAGATAGAATTAACCCAAACGGAGAGACCTTGGGAGATAAAGAAGGAGAAACACATTGATACCCGATACTGATTCCACATACATCCTCCTATCACAAGATCTGTTTGACATGCCCTAAGTACTTTCTATATTTAACTCAGAGATTAAATGATAGCTTTAGCTGCACAACAAAATCTATGGAAGAATGTCAAGAAACAGGTGGCCTTGAGAGTCGATCAATCTTCCCAAGCGTCACGGCAGCCTTACAAATCATCACATCACATGCATGCCAAATCCAGTTCCAAGCGTCTTGATCTAGTCCCCTTTGACCCACAATCGATTGCCCCCAGTCCGTGTCACACAACCCATGAGAACTACTACTACCACCCACCCCCCGCACAAAAAAAAAAAAAAAAACTTAATGGAGAGAAGAACATGAGCTAGAACCAATACGCATCCTGATCCTCCTGTCTGTTGCCAACTGACCCAATTCATCAAAGATGCAAAAGTGCCCGCCCCCCTTCAACAGAGACATCACAACTCACAAGACAAGGAACAGAGCTAGAGAGAGAGAGAGAGAGGACCTTGGCGTCGATGATGAGCCAACAGTCGTCGCGGGTGTTGTGACTGGAGACGTCGGCGAGCGTGAAGACCGCGCCTTTGCCGCCGTCGGAGCCGCCCATCCCTTCCTCCCTTCCCTTCGCATGCACCAAACGACGAAGACCGAACAAGGAGATCTCAGAGAGGAACGGAGAAGGAACCAGGGAGACGCCCCTACCTCCTGGCAGCTTAATGATGTGTAGTAGACCACAAGGGGAAAAGAGAAGAGAGAGGTAGTAGGTGAGTAGTGGGTTGGTGACGATTGTGGGGCCCGATTGGATTTCTTCGCTGAGAAATATTTGCCGCACACCCCGTTGGGAGTGAGCAAGTCGTTCTCTTCTTCGCTTGGCTGCCTCGGTCAATGAGTGGAACACGGGATATATTCCGGCAGTATGACTTTTTTTTTTTTTAGAATAATATTTGCTCCACAATTAAATTGTCATATTATATAATTTAGTGTGATTAGATCACGTGACTAATTTAGTCAGTTGATCGGAATGATATGGTTAATTTCAAAATATTTTGTTTAACAAATATGTATTATGATCGATAAATATAGTCATATCTCACATCTTGTGCGACTAAATCACATGGCCAATTTAATTAGCTGGACGAGTTGACATGATTTGTTTTATAATATTTTGTTTGACAAATACGTATTTCAATTGATAATACAGTTTTTGATAACAAGTATATTTTTTGATCGACATATTTATATTTCGCTTGACAAATATATATTTTCTAATATGTCATCTCACATGCAAGTCAATTTTAAGTTTTATTACGTAGATTTTAAAGATGTGAGATGTACAGTCCACTTCATAAGTATAAACTTTAATACTATGTTAAAATTATTAGATTATTCAATTCAAAACTTTAAGATAATAAGTAAAATAGGTACCATCTATTAAATACTTTTGAATTTTATCTTTTTTTTTTAATGTAAAACTATTCTAACACCTGCGGTCCTCGCTTTTACTACCATTGCCGCCCATCTCGAGGTGAAGGCCATGTTGTCAACTCCTCGTATCCTCCTAAGCCATGCGGGGCGAGCAGGGGTGGTAGGCACGCCCCTGGGAGGTGCTTATATGGAGGAAAAGGGAGATGATCTACTGGGTGGCCTGTTGCTGGTCTCCTTTACGTGCAACACATGCATCGAGGGATGTCATATATAACAGGAGACTAGGGTTGCTCACGGCTAGTTCGGTTCTGCAAGTTGGCCAACCCTTTCGTCCTACGTGAAATAAGCATGCCTAAAATTAGAAATCTGCAAGTCGGCGCTTGCGAGGCTGCACTGGGAGGTAGTGGCTGTTGCGGGGGAAAAGCCACGGCTCTGCGAGTTGGCCAACCCATCGCCGCACTGTCGGTGTTGGGGAACTTGGTCGAGGCGATCCCGGCAACTCGGATGGGAGGGCTCGAAAGAGAGGGTGGTGTGCGTTTCGAGTTCGGCGTTGATAACGGCGAGCTGGAGTCGGCGTTAGCAACGCCGAAGTAAGGTCGAGTAGCCCCCAACAGACCTTCCTCGCGCCCACTACGTGCCCGGAGGGACGCGTGTCGCCCACCGGACCTGGCACGTGTCAGGTGATTATTGGTGCGATTAAATATAAAATGCGTATGAAAATTTTATATTTATTAAAATGTGATTATTTAATAAAAACCCCTTCCAGTTTTCATTAGCCAGAAAAGGTCTAAATGTCTTGTTCCGGTTTTGATTGGCCAGCACAGATTGACTTCTTAAGATTGCTCTCTTTTCAAAATTGTTATAAAAAATAAAGAAAAATACTTACTGTAATTATCTGGAAGGCAACTGGCATATATTGTCACGGACATCGCAGCAGGTCTTACTCTTCAACATGAGATGGGATGTCCTAGGCCCAATATCAGTCACTCTTTTACTCTATTTCTTTCGCTTCGACTATAATTTGAGTTATTTTCAATATATGAAAATTATTTTATTAAAATTTTAAAAACTTGGTATGACCTAAACTATAAAAATGTAAGAAGTCTTCTTTCCTTAAATTAATCTCAACTTCTCATTGGCAAAATTTTGAAGAACTCACGCAAATAAAGTAATTTTGAACTCTCAAAACTGAGCCCACATCCTCTATGAGACCCATTTAGGCCCAAGAATTTAGCGTTTCAGTAACACGTTTACCCAACCTACTATAGAGTGCAACATGAAACTTTAATCAATTTTTTTTGTGAATTTGGACATAAAATTTAGTCTACTTGTTGATTACATTAGAATCAAAGATAAGGAATCTTTTCTAGCCTTTTAAAATCTAGGTTTTTTGCATATCGATCCTTGAAAACATATCTTGTGTATTTGACTTTTGATCCCTACAGAGTTAATGCATATTTCTAATAGGTCCTGCAAGTTAACATCTGTCCAAAAATAGATAATATTCTCTGAATATCCTCCAAAGGGCTGTTAAAGTTAACAAAACGTTAGGAAGAGAGAGAGAGAGAGAGAGCACCCTCACCTTCCAAGCTCCACTCCATTGCTGCTACCACCGCCAGTTGGAGAGAGAGAGAGAGAGAGAGAGAGAGAGCATCCTCACCTTCCAAGCTCCACTCCGTTGCTGCTACCACCGCCAGTTAAAGAGAGAGAGAGAGCCTTGACTTTCCCAGCTCTAGTTCGATGCCGTCGCCGGAGGGAAAGAGAGAGCCTTGACTTTCCCAGCTCCAGTCTGGGGTCGTCATCGCCAGAGAGAGAGAGAGAGGGAGAGGTCCAACCTTCCTAGCTATACTCTATTGCCGTCGTTGCTGCCAGAGGGGGGCAACCTTCTTGTCTCTTCTCCACTGCTGCTGCCACTCGAGAACATGACCTGGAGGGTGCAGTACCTTCTCAATTCCTCTATGCCATGCCACCCCCATTGTGGACGTCTGCAGATGGCACACCCAACACCTAAGACTCCAGCTTTATCTTCCTCCTCATGTTTGATGTCTACGATTAGCCCCCACAACTCCCTAAACCTTCCTCCTCATCTTCCAGTCGTTGGTGCCTTTGCATGAGCACCATATCCAGCCAAACCATGCCTACCATCGTTGGCCCCTATGATCACCAGCAACAGTAGCATCACCCCATGTGGTCTCACCCTTTGCCTTCTCTCCCACCACATGCTCTGACAAGAAAGAAGACGAGGAAGAATGTTGATGCCCATCGATGTGGTTCACCTTTGTAACATATGAGGGTTTTGAACTTGAGCTTAGGATCCAATTAACAAGCAATAGATCTGGGTATCGAGTTTGGGTGTCCTTTAGTGGGCTTTTATAGGTTGGATAATAGGGTTGGAATGCGTTAGCTCAACCTAACCTCTTTTCGAAAAAGACGTCACCTGAGGTCAACACATTTCAAACGGTTGCATGTCTAATGCGTGGCAGCTGTTTGATTCACGTCAAGCATGGGTGACGTGATTTACGAAACACATCAGCCCAACATGATGTGATTTAGGCCATTTCTACATGGCGTTGACTGGTCGTGTGGCATCCCTGCGAGAGCATGGCGACGCGTATGGAGCCCTGCAGAGTTAACATGGGGAACTCTATATTTGACTTTCGATCCCTATAGAGTTAACGCATATTTCTAATGGGTCCAACAAGTTAACATATGTCCAAAAATACAGAATATTCTCTGAATATCCTCCAAATAGTTGTTAAAGTTAACGGAACGTCAGGAAGAGAGAGAGAGAGAGAGAGAGAGAGAGAGAGCACCTTGACCTTCCAAGCTCCACTCATTGCTGCTACTACCGCCAGTTGAAGAGAGAGAGAGAGAGACTTGACTTTTCGAGCTCTGGTCCAATGTCGTCGCCGAGGGGAGAGCCTTGACTTTTCGAGCTCTAGTCCAATGTCGTCACCAGGGGGAGAGAGAGAGAGAAAGACTTGACTTTCCCAGCTCTAGTTTGGTGCTGTCATTCGCCAGAGAGAGAGAGAGAGAGAGGTCCAACATTCCCAGTTGCACTCTATTGCTGCCGTTGCTGCCAAAGGGGGGCAACCTTCTTGTCTCTTCTCTACTGCTGATGCCACTGGAGAACATGACCTGGAGGGTGCCTGGTACCTTCTCAACTCCTCTCTACCATGCCACTCGCATTGTGGACGTCTACATATGGCACACCCAACACCTACGACCCCAACCTCACCTTCCTCCTCATGTTTGATGTCCACGATTAGTCCCCACAACTCCCCAAACCTTCCTCCTCATCTTCCAGTCATTGGTGCCTTTGCATGAGCACCATAGCTAGCCATACCATGCCTACCATCGCTGACCCCCATGATCACCAGCAACAGTAGCATTGCCCATGCAGTCTCACTCTTTGCCTTCTCTCCCACTGCATGCTCTGACAAGAAAGAAGACGAGGAAGAACATTGATGCCCATCGATGTGGTTCACCTCTGTAACATTCGAGAGTTTTGGACTTGAGCTTCGGATTCGATTAACGGGTCATAGATCTAGGTATCAAGTTGGGTGAGCTTTAATGGGCTTTTATAGGTTGGATAATGGGACTGGAATGCGTTAGCTCGACCTGACTTCTTTTCGAAAAAGACATCACCTGAGGTCAACACGTTTCAAACAGCTACATGTCTAATGCGTGACAGCTGTTGCTGAGATTTGTTGGAACTTTTTGATTCACGTCAAGCATGGGTGACGCGATTTGTGAAACATGTCAGCCCAACATGATGCAAATTAGGCCATTTCTACATGGCGTTGACTTGTCGTGTGGCATCCCTATAAGAGCATGGCAACGCGTGGGGCGCCCTGCGACAGGACACATGCATGTTAACCTCCGCCATATTCTTTCTCTCCCTCACTTTCCATCTCCTTCTCACTCTCTTCCACTCTTCTTCCCCTCTTCCACCATCTCCCCTCTACTCCTCCTCTCCTTTACACCAACATCCACCACCACTACATCACCCTCTCTCCCTCACACGGTGGCCGACATATTGGCAGTTGAGCAGCGGTAACGGTGGCATTCCTGGTGGCTTGGCGATGCAGCAGTAAGGCGGAACCGCGGGATCACTGACGGTGGTGGCTCGTAGGATGGCTTCCATCCACGTAAAGGACCCCGTTGTGGGTTTGGCGGAGATCAAGACCTAAAGTTAGGGTGATGACCCTTCCTTATTATTGGATTCATAGAGATCATGTTAGGTTTTGATTCCATTTTTAAGTGCCTAGATGCGAGTTTGTGTGAGCATGCATGATTGAGAGTTTTTATGTAATTTGGGGCAAATGGTACAATAGTGTGCAGAGGTTGCCAGAGTAGTACAGCAAAAGTTGACCACAGTTCAATGCAGGAAAAAGAGTTATGCTGATATTCGTAGGAGACTGCTTGAGTTTGAGGTTGGAGATCACGTGTTTCTCTGTATCTCACCCTCCAAGGGTGTAATGAGATTTGGGAAGCGAGGCAAACTGAGCCCACGAATCATTGGGCCTTTTCACATTCTTGGTCGAGTTGGAGAAAAAATGTATCAACTAGCCTTGCCACCCAGTCTTACGGGAGTCCACGATGTATTCCACGTATCGATGTTGAAGAAGCATATGCAGGATCCATCCCATGTCTTGGACTTTTCAAAGTTGGAAGTTTCGGAGAACTTGTCTGTTTCATAATATCAGTGCGCATTGCAAATCGTATGGAGCAGATCCTTCGAAACAAGGTTGTTCCTCTGGTAAAGGTGATTTGGCAACATTGCTCTGGAGGCGAGGCGACTTGGGAACGAGAAGATGAGATGAGAGAGCAGTTTTCCAACATTTTCCATTAAGTTTTCTTTTGAGCTTGTAGTGTCTTTTTCCTTTGGCGCTACTTTAGTTGAAGTAATTTTGGGGGTGAAATTTTCTTAAGAGAGGAGGATGTAAGGATTGAGATTTCAGATTCAGTTATCAGGTAGGTTTCGATATTGGATCCCCTAGTTTGGGTCACTAGGAGCTTGTTGCATGTGTTCTTAACGGCGTCGAGCTGGCGAGACGCGTTTTTGAAAGGCGTCGGCCATGGGCGACGCGATTTAGGGACTATGCATGTAAGACGCGTGGTCGAGCGTCAGAGCGCGTGGGTACAGTCCTGATCTTGTTGTCTGAATGGCGTCGCTCATGGTCGACATAATTCAGACGTCTACCAGTATAAGATCCCCGTCTTGTCGTCTGAACGACGTCGTTCTAGGACGACGCAATTTAGCTCGGTCGGAGTTGACGCCTCGAGCCACCCCTCCTTTATCCCTCCTTTACCTCATTCTCCCCTTCTCACTCTCTCTCTTCCTTCTCCCCGTCCCTCTTCGTTCCCTTCTGTTCCTCTTCCTCTTCCTCCACTCCATTTCCCCTCTACCACCTCTCACCACCATCTCCACCGCAGCTTCTTCACTCTCTGGATGGCGGCCGACGTCTCAGTAGAGTGACAACATCCATGACAGTATCAGCGGCAGCTTGCGGTGTGGTAGTTCGACATCAAGGATTTAGGAGTAGTTCAAGTAACCGGTAGGGTGACGATCATCGCACGTATTTCGATTGCTTTAACCTATGATTTCCCTCTTTGGAGTATGCTATGGATGTGTGAGGGATTTTAGGTAGAAAATGAGCATGTTCTAGGGGGTTTTGATTGAAATGAATATTTTTGAAAATGGGAGTAGTGTGTTTATTTCGGTTAATGGATTTCCCCCTATCTCTATGTGTCTGTTTTTCATTCGTTTTGAGGGAGGGGACCTCGTGTTGTGGCTCAATGGAGACCGAAGGGTAGCTCAGTTTTCAGGCATAAAATGCGTCCACTCAGGGCGACGTGATTTACGAACCGCGTCAGCCCGAGTGGACGTGATTTGCAGCCTATACGCCTGGAGTACCGAGCACAGAGAGTGGGATAAGACACTGAATGATGTCGACCATGGTCGACACGATTCAGGTCAGTATCTCTGGGTCTCGAGGCCCGAGAGTGAAGAAAATCAATTATAAGGCGTTGAATGGCGTCGACCTAAGTCAACGCAAGTCAAGCCAGAGCCCCGGATGTTTCCTGCATTTCATAATGTGTGATTATTATATATTATGTTAATTAGACTCTTGTATATTGTTAAATAATTTTGTTAAGGCATGTTTGAAATCATACATTAGAGGAAGGGGGATTTCCATGTGCTTGGAATCGCATTGTGTTTGTGTTTATGCGATCATGGACCTAGAGTGATAGTTGTTAATACTTGACACCCTATGTCAGTGTGGAAGTGACGCAGTGTCGGTGTGGGAGTGACAAGGTGACGCCTAGGAGGCGAGGGTCACCCGGTGTACCCCGGGATAGTAGCTAGTACTAGTGTGGGAGTGGTACACTTTAGAAAGTCACTCGTGGCTGAGAGAAGGTAGAACCACCTAGAGCTAGACAGGCCGGAGTAGCCCGCGTCCGAGGGGTTGCTGTCCCGTCCCAACGGGTCGGTGTTTTCCCAGTTGACTTGGCAACTTCTTGTGTGTTTCTTACGGTGGACGTGTGGTTTATTTATCACTTTACTTGCACATATCTTGCCTACATATATCCTTGTTGTGTTACGATTGTGTGTATGTGTGGGAGGTGGGGATCAAGGGATCCCTACTGAGTCCATTCTTGTGAGACTCACTCCCTGCGATTTCAAGTGAGGGTTCCAAGCCAGCGTAGGAGTTGTGGGTTCTATCTCGAGTTGTGCGCCAGCAGCCATTGTTCTGGAGTATGCCCCGATGTAATTGTACTTCTATTTATGGCCTATATGCATAATTATTTTATTTCAGTTGTAGACTATGTAATTATTTGCTGAGTCGAATCATACTGTAATTATTTTAAATCCCTGCACTTTCTTTACAGTTCGAGGTTGTGTGGAATGCTTAGCTTAGTTTATCATTTATTTCTTAGACTTATTTGAGATCATGATTTGATCTCTAATTTTAATGATTCGATACCCATTTAGTAATCAGATCCCCAATTATAGGGTGGCGGATCGTTACAAAACTAATCAACAAATAGTGGAAATTAATTAGATCTGAGGGAGTCAAAAGAATTAAGATTAATCAAATTTCAGGATTTTCATAATCAGAATCTAGTTGTAGTGAATCCAACTGAACTAATATGAATTAAACTGAATTGAACAAAATCAAATTGAACTATATTGAATCAAATTAAAATGAATTGAATCAAATTGAACTGAATGGAAGTTTGGACTGCTTCAAATATCCAAAATAGTCTTGAATTCCCAAATTAACAGATTCCAAAGATCCAAAAGGATCATCAAGTCCAGGACAAACATATTATCTCTGCCAAAACTTATCAAATAAATATAAAATTAGAACTAACAGACATGCATTCAACCATCTTTAAGGAGACAGAACAGATACCAAGCACGTGGGTTCTACTGCTAGGTCATGGCTACTGCAGAATCGGGGAGTCTCATATCCCAACTTGTTGCTAGCAAGTCCTCGCTAAACTTATGAATGGTTATAAGGTTTTGGCCCAAAACACCCTTAAAGCAAGCATTGTTTGATCCATAGTTCTCATATAAATTGCACAGATCCAAGAGTTCAAACAACAAATTATTAATAATTGAGCATAAATTGACAGATCAAAGCCAACAAATTATCAAGGATCAAATTTGAACATGTACAGAAGATGGCAGAACTAAATTCCAGATAAGGAAATAGCTAAAGAAAATATTACAGATTCAGATGATGAACAAATTGATCAAATTTGAATTCGAGACCATATGCGAATAAAGAATTGATGCAGATCAAGAAATTGATTCATATCGAGACTAGATTCAAATTAAGAACACGTGCATATCACAAGAATAGATTTAAAACTTCAAAATAATATAATTTTTACATACAAAATATTTCTTACTTTGGTAGATCCACTTCTCACAGCCGAGGCAGCACCCCAAACCCCAAGCTAGGCCTTCCTCCTATAGCCGTCAACCTCCAAAAAGGGTGGCTATGAGTGCTAAAGGAGTCTATATATAGGCTGGCTAATCCTAGTTCTCCTGCCAAAAACATGATCCTTATTTACTTTGCTCCTACCAACTTGATCCTAACAACATCAAATCTGTTACAAGAGCACTACACTACTAATCATTCCACAATAGAATCCTAAAAATCACGAGCACTACTAACAACCTGACTATCACCCATTTCTAACTGCCTTAGCCAACAACTAGCTAATAAATAACTGACTGATAACTAACCACCTGAATTAATTACTAATCAATTAACTTAATAAGTAATTACTAACTAAGTGATAATTAACTCACTCACTAATTAACTAACTGTCAACCTATCATCTAACTTATTACAAAAAAACAACATCTAATTGATTATAGAAGAATGGTTGCTTGTAATCAATGCATGGTCTCATCCTTCTTCCTTATAAATAGCACAAGTGCACCCCAAGGTGACACATTGGGTTTGATAAATCTTTTGCCCAAAAGCTCCTACAACTGCTTCTTCAACTCAATAGGGGTCATCCTGTATAGGCCTTAGAAATAGGTGTTGTACCAGGTACAACCTCAATAGTAAAATCAATCTCTTTGCTTGGTGGCAAACCTAACAAATTCGTTGAAAACACATCTAGAAATTCATGAACAACATTTGTCTGAAACTGACTTTTCAAGACCTCTACTCAACACCATATAGGCCAAATAAGCTTCACAGCCTGATTAGTCCAGTTCCTTACCTTCAAGGATGATACCAACACCTTCTTAGAATTCCTCTTAGGACACTGAAAATAAACTCTTCCTCTCTAGAAATCTAAAACACTACTCGCTTTCTAAAATAGTCCAATATAGCAAAATACTTCTCAAAACTATTTATGCTCAAAATGACATCAAAGTCTGCTAAGTTTATAATATAAGCAACTAAAGACATACACCTAATCCCAATCTGAATAGCTAAATCTAAAAGTGTAAATTGCATAGTCACTTTCTCCTAGTGGCAGTAATAATAGTCAAGAATATAGTGTTCTGAACCAAACAATCATCTCTAATTCCAACAAACTTAGAAGAGAGAAAGAGTGTATAGCACCAGAATCAAACAAAACTTTAACAAGAAGTCCAGAGATCAAAGTGGTACCTCCAGTCACATTATCAATGACTTCTGCATCTTCCTTGGATAGTGCATACAACCTGGCCTTTCCTCTGGCAGGCCCTCCAATAATTGCTTGCGCTTCCACTTAGGACAATCTCTCTTTATATAGCATGCTTCCCCACAGTTAAAGCACTTCTCATTGGTCCTCCAGCATTGTTGGCATGGATGCCTCCTTTCACAGTTAACACACAGTGGATACTCCACTCCTTTTACTGCAACTTGAAGCCCTCTTTGCTACTTCTTAAAGTCTCTCCCTTAGGGTGGTGCAAAGGTCTTCCTCTTGTTCTTAGCTTTTTGCTCCCCCATGAAGGAATTCTACTCTTTCCCCATCAAAAACGCGGTCTTTAATGTCTCTGCCATGGTCTTCAATCTAAACAGAGCTACGCTTGCTCTGATCGTTCCTCTTAGCCCATTCACAAATTTCTTCACCCTCCACTTCACTGGCAAAGAACTGAGGGGCATATCACTCCAAAGTCACAAACTTGCTTCATATTCTGCCATAGACATTCCCCTTGAGTTAGATTTAGAAACTCCAGCACCTTGGCATCTCCGACATGGGTAGGAAAATACTTCTTCAATTTCACCAGAAATCTATCTCAAAAAATATACCCTTCATGACCAGCAAATACATTCCTTTTAACTAAGTCGCACTAGAACTCAGTCTTGTCAGTAAACATAAAAGTAGCCAGCTTCACTTTGCTCTCTGCTGCACAGCCAATTGTGTCAAAAAAAATTTCTATCTGTAGTAGCCCATTCTTCAATATCAGGCTTGCTCTCCCCCTTAAAAGATGGAGGTCCCAACTTCTTAAACTTGTTCATAATAGAGGCCCCAGATGTCCTCTCTTGATGCTAAACTATGGCCTCGGTCTACATAATCTGAACTAAACCTTGAAATGTTTGCAAGAGGTTCCTAAATTATCCAGGATTCATTATTCCAATCTCTAGTGAAACATATGTTGAACCTCCTACTTTGGTTCTCCTATGGTAGAGTAAACCTCCCGGGCTGGTCTACCTCTCTTAGCCATAATCCTGAAAGAGTTAAAAGGATCTTATTAGGCTTATAAACAAAATCTAGGGGTAAACTACTCACAATTAACTACACCAACACTAAAATCAATTGGTATGACACACAATTTAAATGGACTAATTAGAATTCCACCACAACCTAAACAATTTGGGTGAACCACTACCCTGATACCACTCGTTGTTACACCCCCCGAACACCAGGTCAGGTCACCAGCCTACTGTAGAGTCAAGGTATGTATGATAGTGGGAACAACTTAACGAACATAACAAATATTGTGGGGACCACATAACCAAAGGCTTAAAGGAACAACCATACCATTAATAAAATCTCAAAACTTACATTGTCAGTACCAAAATTCTTCCATTTACATAACCAAAAATTCCCAATGAATAAACTCAACTCTCAAGATAAACCAAAGATTACATCAAGCTCTCAAATTCCTACTACAACTTCTACTCAGCTGAGACTGAAATGACCGAATACTAAACTCACACCTAAAGATCAGCAACAAACTATTCCCAATAAAAGTCAACAGCCTTAAGCTCCAAGAGCCTCCTCAGCCTCATAATCTAAATGTTCGTAGGTTTTATGAGTACAAGTACTCAACATGCTTCAAAACCATCACAAGTCAAACATATAATAATTAAAAAAAGATAATATCTACAACTAAAGAATATGCAGGTTTAATCATATATCTAAATTCAAAAGAATAAATAATAAAGCATGGTCTTAATTCAAAATAATCAGAGGTATCTTCAAATGATGAATAACTGATAGAATAGATAATCAGAGATATTTAGAATTTTAGATAATTAATTTTAAGTAAGAAAATTCCAAGAATATGTCAAATAATCAAATTTGAAAGGAATAAAATAGATAATCGATTTTAGTATAAAAATATTAATAATCGAGGAATTTATCAGAAATAATCAGAATCCAATCGATTATCACTGATCAGACAATCACTCTCAAATATAGGCTTAATCACAGTCAAAACAAAGAGCCCTACCGCACGCCGTTGGCCTACGCGTAGCAGCCATCTGCGTACTCAGGCAACTCCGTGACCCCATACTCAAATGTCCATTAGGTCCTGCTCCAGTCGCCGGTAGTTTTTCCTCACGTCTGTCGAAGTCTTCCTCGGGACCTCGCTGCGATACCCATGTATCGCTCCTCCTCGTTGGCATCCTTTTCTCCGCTCTTTCTCACTGTTGCAGCCAGCGTCCCCATGACCTCCTCTCTTTCCCTCTCACTCTCTTTCTTGGTTGGGTGGTGATTCCATGGTGCATGTTGGAGATTTGATGCTTGGAGAACTCCTTCGGCGATCTTGGTAGCTTGGAAACCTTGGAGATTTTTATCTTGGAATTTCTTAGGTGGAATTGCCATCTGAGTGGTGGATTCTTAGTGGGAAGGCTTAACATTCTCTTCTTCTACTCCTTAGCAGCGTGGATTGGTTCATAGAGATCCATTTGGGTTGGTAGAAGTACATTTGATAGGGTGATGTCATGATACATGTTTCTTTGAGATCATGTGTGCATGTTGGTTCTTTGAGCTCTAACTATTTTGCATGTGCATAAATTTATGTTTCTTATGGTTATTCGTTCTCCTAAGTTCTTAATTGATGATAAAGATTGTGATTTGGGTGGTAAATACCTTAGTTTTCATAGTTGGAAAAATGTATTCCGGGAATGATGAGTTGCCTATGTTGTGACAATTATATGGTCTCTATAGTAAATGGATCGTCATGCATGTTATAGATTTGGTAGAATTATCTGTCTAGTTATTGTGGTTTAAATTTTGTAATAATTAATTTTGAATTAAAGGAGATCCAACCCCATTCTTGTGGATGTATGGTTGCCTCCGAAATGGCATCCAGTTGTGTGTCAGTTAATGCGGCTTATTTAGTACTTTAATTATCTTGACTTTAAAATATAAGGTAGTTAGCATAGTGTTCTTTAATCCTCATGAATGGTTTTTAAGCTTAACATATAGATTACTGTTTTCTGGCAGGTCTTGCCAACTGTCAAGAAACGGTTGACCGTTTTGAGATAAACGGTTGACCGAACTGATGAAGTTGGCTCGTTTGGTTTCTGTGAAGCCAAACACCGAATTGAAAGTTTCGATCAGTTTGGTTTATATGAGATCAAACGGTCGACCATTTTGACAAGGTTAGTGGACTGGTTAGGACCCTAATCTGCATTTGAAAGATAATGAAATCCATTGACCCTAGGCTTCGTGTATTGATTGTTAACTCTTGTTTTATGGATTGGAATATATTTAATTAAAGGTAATGGCATAGGTTTCACAAATGATCATACGTTCTTTTATAATGAGTATTTATTGTGAAAAAATGATATTAATTGACTTATGTTCCTTATTTAATTGGATGACTAACTTCACTAGCTCATGATACCCATGTGATACACCCATTAGGGAAAGGGTGGGGTTTTAGCCAAGTGATGGGATTAGGTCAGAGCCTGGCTTGTCATATGATGGGGTCTAGATGTATAAGCCCCCCCCACTCTTGTGATTATAGATTTTTTGACCAAAGACAGTGGTAGATGATTAATCCACTTGTCTGCGCACCTCGGCTAAGGACTTTAGGCTACGTGACAGTGTGCCGCATCCCTCAGACGGCCTTGCTCTTTGTCACATCTTCAAGGATTTCTGGAGGTACTAAAAGGGTTGAGTGGCATTGGACGGATAAGAAATCCAACGAGATTGTTGAATCCAAGAGATGGATGATTGATTGATGCAGCTAGTGATTGTTATTCCCTATCTCACCAATTAATTATGACTAATGTGAAGATGTGGATTCCGAGACACATGTAAATTGTGATCAATTATGATTTACCATGGGATTGATTCATGATTAAATACTCGATTTGGATTGAGTAATTTATTTTTGGTCATACATTATTTCAATTGAAATTGCTTATATGTGGTTTTCTCATGTTCAATAGAGATTTCGTAGTCCCCTATGGGCACAGGATCCCCATTGAGTTCTTAATTGTGGAGACTCAACCCGCTGTGTTTTCCAATACTGAGCTGTCGGAGGATCCTTAAGGTGTGGGTGGTTTGGCTCGGTCCGTGTGGTGGCTTTGACTAGGTGTGTTCACCGGATGGAGAATCCAGTTGTTATCCTTTTCTTTGTGGAACTTAGTGGCTATGTGATAATTTATACTTAGATTATGTACTTTATTTCGTTGCTCTAGACATGTATGAACGGTAGTGTGTATGAGGCTTTATCATACTAGTGTATACTTAATTCTACCCTTTCTAGTTGTAGCTTATCATTCCCAACATATAAAACAATTACGAACGGGCCTCAACCCGGTAATACACTGAGTCAAATGAACCAACCCAGAACAATTTGATGTCATTTGAATCGAGATGTTATAGAATCCCACTGCCCCACTTGCAACGACCCGCCACCCTATAATCGGGTATCCGATTACTAAATGGATACCAGATCATTAAAATTTGGAGCCAAACCAGGATCTCGATAAGTTTGAAAAATAAATCATAAACTAAGCTAAACAAACAACAACACATCGAATTGTAAAGGAAATGCAGGAATTAAAAATTGTTACAATTCAACTCGACTCAAAAAATAATTACATATTCCAACTGAAAAGAAATAATTAAGCGTACAGGCCTGAAAGGAAAATAACAACTACATCGGGACATACCCATAAACAGTGGCTACTAGCGTGCAATCCAAAACGAAACCCTCCACGCTACGCCTGCCTAGAACCCTCACCTGAAAACCGCAGGGGTGAGTCTCATCAAAATGGACTCAGTAGGGATCCTCCGATCCCCACCACCCACTCACGCACCCACAAATGCAACAATACAAATATAGGCAATTAAATAAGTAAAGCAGTAAACACAACTCCCAAAGATTCTCAAATTCTGATATAAAACACATGCATTTGTAAATGCAACAGACATAACTCTGAAATCACTTCACCACGGAGTCCGCAACCAGCATCTCTGCTAAAACACACAAACCACACAACCGAACGTGAAAAACACCGACCCGCTGGGACCAAATAACAATCCCTCGAATAGCACGCTGGCTATTCCGGCATGTCTAGCTCTAGGTGGTTCTGCTTCCTCCAGCTACGAGTGACACTCCGAATGTACCACTCCCACACCGGTATTAATTATACCCCGAGATACACCAGGTGACCCTCTCTCTAGGCGTCATCCCACCACTCCCACACCGGCGCTGTGTCACTCCACACCGACACACAGTGTCTAAGCGCTAACAACTATCACTCTAGGTCTACGATCGCACAAAACGCAACACAGTACGATCCAATCACGTAGAAATCCCCGTCCTCGAAGTACAGTTTCAAGCATGCATTTAACTAAATTATCTAACAATGTAAACACATGTTAATTGTATGAATTAATGAGGTTCTGTCTTGAATCGCATCGCTCGTGGCCGACGCCATTCAAGACCACTAAACTGGTTCACACAGAAACTGGCCTCGGGAGATGGGCCTAAATAGCGTCGCCCACGGTTGATGTCATTTAAATGGCGTCACCTGGTCGCGAAGTTCTTTACCACCCGAAAACTAAGCTGCTTTTAGGCATCTGGGCCTAAATCGCGTCGTCCATGGGAGACACCATTTACAAATGGCGTCGCCCTGGCCTGACACCATTTAACGCCCGAAGCAGGATTTACCTGCGGCCTCCTCCAAGCCATAAAATGGGATTTCCTCCTCCCTAAACTGCCCCAAAACACCTAAAAATAGAGAAGGATGAGGAGAATCCAAATAACTGTTTAAAACACACCGTTCCTCATTTTATAGAACAAGCATTTCACCCAAAAACCCTCTAAAACATGCTCCAAAATGGGAAAAAACATGGTTTTAAACAAAATACTGCGAGGATCATCACCCTATCGGTTACTTGAACTCCTCCTGCTCCTACCCGCCGAACCGCCACGTCACGAGCCAGCGCCAGTACCGCCATGGACGCTGTCACTCCACCGAGACATCAACTGCCGTCCGGAGAGAAATGCGTTGCGGAGGAGATGGTGCTGGTAGTGGTGAGGGGTAGGAGGTTGATGGAGTGGAGGAAGAGAATAAATGGGAGAGGAAGGGAAGGAGAGGGGGTCGGAGCCGTTCAGAGAGGAGGGGGAGGAGAGAGAGAGGAGTGGAGAGAATGAGGGAAAGGATGGAGGGTTTCGGAGCGTCAACCGAAACTGGCTTAAATCGGGTATTTCCAATAAGAGATTCTCGGCAATTATTTAATATACATTCGAATAACTTATTGATTGCTGCATGGCCTTAACTGTTATTTTATGTGGATACAAGACATGAGCAAACAAATAGCATAGTGGTTAGACCACCCGAACGTGGGTGAAGTGACCTTGGTTCGAATCTTGGAAGAAACAAGACTTTATTTTTATATTTTCACTTCAATTGGGACCCACGTGCCAACTAAGAGAGAGGAGGGAATTTTCAAATTCAAATTTCAAAAATAATATTCTTTGTTTTTAAATTTTGAATTTTAAATTTTAAAATTCAAATTTCAAAAGTAACATTTATTATTCAAAATTCAAATTTCAAATTTCAAAATCAAATAACCCTCTCTAAATTCAAATTTCAAATAGCCCATTATTATATTTTTAAGAGGATCCCCTAATTAAGGGGAAATTTAATGCAAAAATTTAAAGCCTCTTTAGTGCTTTTTCGAAATTCAAAAAATTCCTATTTTCTATAAAACTATGGGATGGGGGAGGAAAAAGGGGACTTGGAGAATCTCTTGAACTCTTCACATTTTTCCTAGTAGAATCTCCCTCTCTCCCAATTTTTTTTCTTTTTCTCTCCCTCTTTCTTCAAAAACTTTTTTTCTTTCTTTCTCCCTTTGACTCTCTCTCTCTCTCACGCAGGATCTCTCTCTTCCCCCCTTGCTCACTGTTCTCTCTCTCCCCCTGCATCCTCTCTCTCTACCTTTTTCCTCTCTCCCGCCTGCTCTCTCTCTCCCCCTGCACGTCTGTCTCTCTCTCCCAACACCTCTCTCTCTGCCTTTCACTTCTCTATGTCCGCCTCTGCACGCATCGCAGGAATAGCCCGCGCCCACCACACGCCAGCCGCCTCGAAAATCCGCGCACGCCCACGAGTCGTCGGGACCCGCCCAATCATCGCCACGCGTCAGGCTCCTTCAACGCCAGCCGCCGCCGCCCGCCACGCGGCAACCCCACGCGCTCCGCGCATCTGGGCATCGTCGCCTGTGCCGGGCGTTCCCACCCGCAGCCGCCAGTCGTCGAGTCCGTGCCCGCCACGCGTCGCCACCACAGCAACGCTCGGGGCCGCCCCGCCATGCGTCGCCGGAGTGCCCCGCCGCCACACCTCAGCCCTGCTGCGCCACGCTTGCCATGTTGTTTGGCTGGCCGTACCTGGCGCACAACACCAGCAGCCGCGCCAGCCACTCACAGGCCATCAGTTCAACGCGCCCCTGCGCCTCTCCATTTGCAGCCGGGCGCAGTTAACCGCCCGAGCCAGGGCCCTTACTATGCCTTCCCTGTTAATCATTTTTATTAATGTATTTTGGGTGTTGAACAATTAAATAGCATCTCTTAAATATTATGTTAGAACCATTGTAATCTGTTTTACTTTAATAAGAGTGATCAAGTTATTTTTTTATTTTAATTTTTTAGGCATTTCTATTGTTTTTCTAGATTTAGACTCTTGTAGATTCACATATTTCGTTTAATTCCATAAATAGTTTTTAGTGGTATTTTCTTAACAAAACTTAGTTTTTTTTTATATAGCATGTTTAATTTTGGCAGTTATTTGATTATTATTTTTAAATCTACATCTCAAAGTGATACTTATCAACAACTTTTTGCTAAAAATTCAAGGTATTCAAGGTTAATAATTCATTTCCCTGTGGATTCGACCCGATCTCACCACTGGCTTTGTTTCAAATAATTATGTGAGAGAATTGGAATTAAGATTGATAGTTTTTGTGCTTTAACGACGGCATTAAATACACATCATGCGACAAGACCGGATCGTACACTGGCAGATGTCTGAATCGCGTCGTCCATGTAAGACGTCATTCAGACGACACGACTGGAGCCGTGCACATGCGCCCCCATACCCGCCTACGCGGCACCCCTGTAAAGCTCCTAAATGGCGTCCCCTAAGGCCGACGCCGTTCAAAATCGCGTCGAGCATGCTCAACGCGAAAAAGAACCTATGTCCCAGCCCCACAAAGGTCCAAACCAAAGGGCCAACACCGAAACCGACCCGATAACCGGATCTTAAACCTCAGTCCTTACACCACCCCTGAAGAGCACGCACATTGCCACTATGCCCCAGACGAGCCCAACAAGGGCGTTGACATCCCAATGGAGGCACTGGAGTGGGAGGGAATCACCGACATATTCAACTACCCAAGGAGCGTCTCCATGGAGATCCACCAGGCCCTCACCTGCCCCCCCTACATTGTCAACCACATGTTCCGCCACGAGCAAGGCGAGACCTTTGCCGCCGAGAGCTACGCTCGCTCCACTAACCTCCTCAGCATGTGCATCGCCACCACCAGCCCAGGCGCCACCAACTTCATTAGCGGCCTCACCGACGCCCTACTTTATAGCATCCCCTTTGTCACCATCATCGGCTAGGTCCCCTACCGCATGATCAGCACTGATGCCTTCCAAGATACGCCCATCATGGACATCATCTGCTCCATCACCAAGCACAACTACTTGGTCCTCAACGTCGACGACATCCCCCACATCGTGTGCGAGGCCTTCTTTCTCGCCACCTCTGGCTGCCCTGGCTCCATCCTCATCGACATCCCTAAGGACATCTAGCGACAACTCGCCATGCCCATCATGCCGAGACGTGATCGTTGCCTTCTCCAAACATGATGAATAGAGAACAAGAAAGACTTAAAGGGGAAGATTTGGGGCCCAGTGATGGGACAACAGTTGGATACACCCATCCCGTTGGCATAGGTGTAGGGGAAGGGGACCCTGACGAGGGTGCTGGCAGGGACCCAAGCGAAGGCAGATGCTCAACTTGGCCATCTCCGATGAGACCATCCACCCCCCCTCTCTCTCTCTCTCTCTCTCTCTCTAACTTTCTCTCTCTAACACTCTCTCTAGCTCCTAGAAGTAGGCATGGTGGGGGGAAGAGGGTTGTCAGAATGCTTAACCCAAGAGTACGTTAGTAATTTTATACTTTCCACTGAACCAAACGGACATAACAGCAAGGGCACAACTGAAACGTGTTAGAGGTATTTGGGGGTATTTCATACATTATCTGAAAGATGAGGATATAGATACAAATATGCTAGTTTACAAGAATATATATACAAAAATCTCATTATTATATTGACCACTTTTCCCATTTCTTTTAATTTTTATGAACTACCCCCGAACATTGAAAAATATGATCGGATTTTTTTCCCAGTAATGGATCATGATATGAACAATGGCTTGGATTCAGTTGTCCTTAATCATGGGGCATTACATGACATGTTTGACATTGTAGTATTTCTTCATTAGATACACAGTACACCATGACACAAGATCTTGTTCGGGAAAGCTCGCTAACTTTGGACAAGTTTTTGGGGGTTTTATTGCCCATGGGCCAGCAAAAAACAAGCAAATGGAGGAAAACGGGGCAAGATAGCCAAAACTCACCACATTTTGGAGCCGTTGAGCCAAAAAAAAAAAAAAGCAGACCACCATAACTGAGAGAGCACGCAATTGACAAGACCCTCAAAAGCATACTGAAGAATGAGCTTATGATCTCTATGCTTCCGGCGAAGATCATTCGCTAGGTTTTTGAAGTGGATCAACTTCTTTTTGGGTTAAGCCAAACACGGAGCTCTTGCCACTCGAATGACATATTCGAACCACGTTCCAATTGCTGGTTTACTGTGCTTTATAATGAGGGTCATGGTTTCTTTTACCAAGGGACTCTGCCAAGAAGATTAGTTCGGCCTGTCCGATCAAACACAAACTCCCTCCTATTATTTGCTGATCTGTAAGGAACACGTACTCACGTTGGAACCGAACTTTTACATACCGATGTAAACAGTAACCAATAACTTGACCATTTGACAAAATATTAGTTTATAGGTCAGTTAACTAAACGGATAATCTTTTTATACTGATAAGCTGGCAGATAAAAGTGATGGACAAATCTTTCCTAAGATGGATGCATAGGGTAACCTGATTATCTAACCATAGTTTGTATGACAGTCAATGGGTACTCTGTCTTAGATCTGTCTTAGAACGAAAGCACGATAGTATATTGATAATCTGATTATCCAACCATAGTTCATGTGACAGTTGATAGGCAGTCTATCTTAAATAGATAGCACAATGGAAGTCCCAGATCCATCCAAAATACATAATCTGACCTGTTTATGTCCTATGTCTATGCACCTGGAGCCGGTTTCCTAGCTTCTACCTCAAGCATAAAAAACACTTGTAGACACAAGTTGATGCCCCTGTAGTCACCTCAGTCAATCCCTCCCTCGAAACCACATTTCCCCTCAATACTGGAAGCATCAAAATATACATTTTGGGGTCAAAAGGAAGCATCAAAATATACAATAGCCGTGTCTTGGTGCATGGCAACAGTCCGTGGTTTCCATGAAAAGGAATAGAATCAGGAACCACGTTTTTTCATTTCAAAAGACACAATCATCGAGAACACAGACCTAACATTTTTTGACATCATGGAAGAGTTGAAAAATCCAAATTAAGCATGTACAGGCTTGCAGTACACTTTCCGTGACCTTGCTATACTTTCTCACCCATTTCGTCTATAAATCCAACTAGAAAAAGGAACTGAACAATAATTGTTAAAAACATCAGAGAAATGGAAACAAGAAATCATTCAAAGGTATCACCAATGCTCAATCATAAATGTACCCTACCATCCTCTTTCACCAGAAAGGCAATGAACCTAACTAATACCAAGGCGACAAATTGGATTTTTCTCAATAAGATTCAAGTCCACCTGTGCATTAAAGATACAAGAAATTTAATAAATCCAAGCTGGATACCATAAAAAAGATTACTGTAATTTTTAAAAGATACAGTACCTTGTGCCCAAAGAGATCTCTAATGTTGTCAATCCCGTACAATATCATTGTGGGCCTGGTTCAAAAATAAAAGGTAGAAAAAGAAAAAAGAAACTTTTTAAGCCATTGAAATTTCTTGTTCCATGTGATGAAATTGTAATTAGTCTTGATTTTATCCTATTATGTTTAGTTCTTACCAAAAACTATTTTGTTACTACAGCTGTGTACTATTTTTCAGTGCCTCTGGTGAAGAAGGCAAGATCCCACTTACCTTTCAAGTGAAAGACCCCATGCTATTACAGAGACATCATGCGGAAGACCCATTGGCAGTAACATCTCAGGCCGAAACATGCCTGAATTCCCCACCTCCACCCACCTCTTCAAACCATCATGATAACTGGCCAAAGAGGAAAATGAAACATAATCACAGAATACATGGTCTTGCTCATGTGGGCTACAAATGTTTCTCACCTGAAAATTTCCATGCTAGGTTCAGTATAGGGGTTGTAGGCAGGTTTAAAGCGTAATTTTGAGATACCTACAAGATCAGGAAAAACGGATCAGTTTGGAATATTGATATCAATATACTTGAAAGTTTATAACACTGTGATATAGCAACTTCTAGATACTATGCATGGTTGCAGTATGATTACGAATATGAAGTAACATCAAAATATACAGTAAAATTAGTGAAATAACTCTGATGAGATAGATAGATAAATAGGAAAGTTTGACATTATAAATCATGAAAAAGCTATCAAAGACAAGGTTTGCAATACGATTGACAACACTCTACTGCATAGGATCTTCTGATAAGCTAGATAAATAGTTATGTTTAACATTATAAACCATAATCAAGCTTCCAAATGTCTGACCGTCTGTAAGGGTAAGTCCTACAGAAATTTTGAACTAAAATCAATCTACTGTAGATCTGAATGATCCATTCTGTTGAGTTTATGATCTTTTTAGTAGTGTCAAATTGGATCCAACTTGGCAATCCTAAAAAGATTGGGCATCTTTGATGCATCATAAAATCTCGGGGGTGAATCCAGGAAATGTCAAACAAGACAATGTAGCAGCCAATCTAGTGTACTTGTGACATTAGTTATGTGATATAACAAAATCTCTAGGATAATATCAAAGCAGAGAAAAAAATAATTTAGGGCTTGGTGGGTGTTTATGAGAACTTTTTATTCCCTGGGAAAGGAATTTTCTTTTTCTTCTTAGAGGCAAAAACATTGTGAGGAAAAAAAATCCAGCATTAGGGTTTATTAGGGAAAGTCAAATCTCTTGTGGGTCAATGTTAAATCTCAACTGTTGCTAAGCCAAGGACAGATCTACATAGAGGGGAAGTGAAGCCTGTTTTGGGCCTTTTCTCAAGGGGGGAATTTTTTTTCTTAGGTCCAGAGGTACGAAAACTTTTGGGTAATTTTCTGACCCATGGAAAAAAGGTTTTCTGTAACCATTTATTCTCCTAAATCTCTAATCCTAGGAAAAACAACTTTTCCCAGAAAATGGACTTTTTCCTCCTGTTTTCCGGAAGCCGTAACCCACCCTTAGAAACAATGAAGTATCGATCATCCAAGAGCTTATTTAGCTGAAAAAGAAGCGACCTCAAATCTCATATTCCAATGGAAAGCCTATCACATTTGTAGGAGTTCCAGTACTACACTAAAAAATCATCAATCTATTAATGAAACCATTTACCGTCAGCTTTAAATTGAAATTGATGCATAACAGATGTCAAAATTGAGTAACATAACCTTTGTGCAGGAGATGCCTGGTCTAAATAGTGGAATGTAAGTCCATAAAACTACTCCATAAAACTTTTCGTTCAAAAAAAATGTGGTTTCATAATAATGTTGAAATGTATAGCCATTGCGAATAGCATGGTGCCCCGATGCCTATGGTAGAAATCATATCAACCACGCTCATGTTAGACACCATGACCAAAGAACTAAGAGTCAGGAAAAGGCACTTGCTCGAGGAGGCGGCAGAATGGGAGGATGAGAAATTCTCTGAAGATGAGGTGAAAATCGACGAGGAGATAAGGAGATAGAAGGGTGAAAAGGCTTTATACAAGGTCCTGTTAACAGCATTGATACGTTAATTAATAAGAGCAATACCCATAGTTGAGCAGTGGCTAGACACAATAAGAATGGCTTCTAACCATGGGTGTTGATCACCTCAGAAGCAAAGCATAAACAGAACAGTACTTCTCCATTAAATGTCTTCTAGCCATGAAATGGTTAGACTCTTATGGGGAAAATGTTTTTTTAGTCCTGAAACAGTTATTATGGGCAAACGAAAAGGTGGCCTATGAGGCAAGTTTTTTTGTTCAATGTGGTGACCCACTACCAGCAGCACAGCTGTTGGTTAGAACTTGGAAGCAATTAAAATAACATGTGTGTTGTTGTAAGGAATATGCCTCTGATCATATTCTCTTCTCAGCAGGTTGTCGTAGGAGATGTGCTTAAAGCAAAGACAAGAAAGCTAAATGACTCAAATTGGAATACACATACATACCGAGACGTGCAAAGAAGGATCTTAATACTCCTTTCAGATCGCCCAAAGTGAGCCCCCGATCGCATATTAGACCTGAAATCAGATAACCTACATTAGCTAAGTTATAATGTATGAATAACAAACAATAAATCCATAGAAAAGAACAGCAACCTTCTATCTGGTGAAATTCTGCAAGATGAGTTCTATCTACTGCCTCGTTACGAAAGACTCGATCTATAGAGAAATATTTCCTTGGTCCAAACGGTTCCTGAGCACAACACAATTAATCGTCATAAACCTTATCCACCAATATAGTCTCAGCTAGATCAATTGCAGGATCCAAGAATTTTGGAATTTCACAACCAGCTGTCTAAATGTCCAGCCACTGAAAGTGAGTTCCTCATCAAAGTTTGTACCAGAGGGGCATGTCGGATGACCCGTAGCATCCATGGACGAAAACAGCAATCCATTAAATAGATGACTACATCAAAAGTCTACCGAATATATAATGAAATAAAAGGCATGAACAACCATCATCTGATGTCTGTGATACCTAGGAAAACACATTTTGATTTAAAAGTAACAACAATAAATTCATCAATAATCTCTATTCAAAACATATCGACATAACATTATGTCGGAGGAGGCGGCGAGGGAGGAGGCAATAGGTCGAAGGAAAGGGACAGCTATAGAGAGGAAAGAGGAGGAGAAGCAGAAGGGCTGGGAGATAGGTCTCTCCGGCTAGGTTTGACAAAAGGAGAGGGAATTCTTCTGTGGATCTTGCAGAAGGAAGCTCTGGAGATCAATCTTTTGTTTGTTATAGATGCTTGGAAGCAGGACACGTAGCAGAAGGATGCAGGAATGGTGTAGGATGTTGGACTTGCAGAGGAATAGGACATCGGAAGGCATCGTGTCCCAAGCAGAGTAACATATGAGATCTTTCGGTCCTATAGGTAGAGAGAAAGTCGGGCCTACGGTTGAAGCTCCATGGTTCTATGCTTTTAATCACAATGTGGAAGTGTTGAAAGGTAGTGTAGTGGGGTATATGTATGGGGGAAAGGTGGGATGTTCTGGAACTACTAATGAAGTTGGAAGCACAGGGACTATCAAAGTATACGTATACTCTGCAGGAGATTTGATAACAAAACTGTGCTAGTTTTATGTTTTTCTTTGTCTGTGCAATCCACCCTGCTGCAGTCCAAAGTTGTTGCCTTGAAGGAAGTTTGTGTGTCTTGGTCTACAGGGAAGGACTCTGTTGCCACAACGCCAGCGAGTAGAGGTCATCGTTTATGGTGCAGGTTAGCTGGTGTGCCATTGCATTTATGGGACCTGGAGGTTTTCAGGGTGATAGTCTCGTCTTTCAGCAGATTGGTGGAGGTTCTCAGGGATACTACAAAATGGACTCAAACTGGAATTTGCCGGGGTTTGTGTGGAAGTAGAGAAAGGAGTCAAGATACCAGAGAAAACTAAACTGAGGTGGAAAGATGCTGCACATTAGGTGTCTGTTAGACTGGATCTTATACTTGAAGAACCTAGGAATATGCAATGGTCGTATAAGAAAGTGGTTGAGGCATGCACAGAATACAGAGGGAAACGGAATAAATTTCCTGCAGAGACTGAGAGAAAGATGACTGATTCACAACCAGTTGCTACTCGCTGTGAACCGGATGAGTTGAAGACTCAGAATAACTTAACTTATGAAGTTGGACGTGAACCGGGTGGATTGGTTTGGACGAACCGGGTCGAAGCAGGAAGTGAGAGACAGCAAAAGTTCAATAATACCACGAACTTATAGGGGGTGACGGAGGTGATGACAAGGGCAATAAAGTCTTTCTAGGTGATGAGGCATGGACGAAGGCTATTTCTTCATTCGCTTCACAAGTAGTGAGAGGTGTTTGGCAGGAATTGAGGGTGAAGCAGAGTAAGGGAATTACGGTTTACAGGAGAGGGAGAACAAGGAAGGATGAGGAAGAAGGAAAGGTTACGAGCGAGGAAGGTATTCAAGATGGGATACACAGGGTGGATTCTGGAGCTGAGGCGGGAGCGATTTTGGGAAAGAATCCCGCTTATTCCAAGAAGGGGGATCAGTGATGAAAGATCGAAATCAAGACGATGATCTCCAGATGGCAAGTAAGTATAATGGAGAATTTTCTTCTACCCCCCCCCCAAAAAAAAAAAGATCAACCTCAGAAACGGCAACAGCAGTTGTTGACAGCCAAGCAAAAGTGGTGCAGGGGAAAGAGGAAATTGCAGGAAACATCCTTTGTTTGGAGGACTGGAGTAATACTGAAATTACTGAGAAGGGAAGAGTGCTAGGTTTTGATCTGACAGGAAAAGTGGGATAGTTCAGGAGAGTTTGTTCACTAGCAAAAGTGGGATCCGGAGGTACAAAAAACTCGAGCAAAGGTAGAAGGGAATTAAGAAGCTTGTTGAAGTCCACTAGTTCTTCTCTGCAATCAGGTACTCAAGGAGGCAGGTATACTGGAAGGGAAGAATTTAAAACCCAATGACTTCAATTTCTTGGAATGTTAGGGGTTCGAAGGACCAGGGAAAGCAGAGTATAATTAAAGAATTGCCGAGACGTAAATTGGTTGATATTGTTTGTTTTCAAGAAACCAAGGTCGAACACATGGAGACAGACATGGTAAGGAGTTTTACGGGATTTAAGAATGTTGATTTTACATTCAGAAGAGCACAGGGTTCAGCAGGAGGAATACTGGTGGCCTGGAATACAGACTTGTGGTCAGGACAGCTACTGCAAATAGGGGAAAATTCGCTTACAGTAAAATTATCCTTCATTAACACCAGATTGTGGTGAATGTTATCTGGGGTTTATAGGCCTTGCAAATATCGAGATAGAAGGGTGCTGGAAAAGGAACTCAAGAATTGTCAGGAGCAATTTGATTTACCATGGTACATTATAGGAGATTTCAACGAGGTCAGATTTCCTTTGGAAGGCAGTAGATACAGAGCAGTTTCCTTAGGCATGAAAGAATTCAATGGTTGAATTGAAGATTGCACCTTGCAAGAGCTGCATTTAGCAAACCAGAAATTCATTTGGTGTAATAATAGGGAGATCCCTTCTTTATCTAAACTCAACAGAGTGTTGGTAGATGAAAAGTGGGAGAATCCACTTCCCAAGGTCAGGGTAACTGCACAGCCGAGGACAATTTCTGATCATAAAGCATTGGTGGTTGATTGGTCTGATACAGATTACATTAGGAGACCCTTCAGAATGGAGAAAATTTGGGTGCAGAATGATGATTTCAAGAAGTTGGTCACTCAAGTTTGGAATATGACAGTACCAGAGGTTAAGGCTGCTAGGAGAATGGCTTTTAAATTAAAAAAGTTGAAAAAAGAAATTAAAGAATGGGCTGCTAGATGAAGACAGGAAAGACTCTTATGGAGAATATGCAAAGATTGGAGCTTATTCAGGAAGACAGATTATTACTTCCAACAGAACAGATGCAGTCATCAATTTTGAGGTCTCAACATCAGGAATGGGTTCAAGAAGAGGAAGTTAGATGGAAGCAAAAATCTCGGGTGTTATGGTTGCAGGAAGGGATGCGAATACTGCTTTCTTTCACAGAATGGCTAACGGGAGAGAAGGATAAAAAATAATATTGCAATGATTAAAGTGGAGATCGATGGATAGAGGAGGAAAAAGTTGCAGAGGTTATTAAGTTCTATAGCAATTTATTGCATGCAGAAGAGGGATGGTATCCAGGTTGGCAGGATCCAGATCCATGTATGCTAACTTCACAGTAGGCAGAGTTTATAGTGTCAAAAGTCAAAGAAGAAGTCAGATCAGTTGTATTTAACATAGGCAGTGACAAGGCTCTTGGTCCAGATGGAGTTCCAATCTTCTTTTATCAAGTTTTTTGGGATCTTGTTAAAGGAGATTTGGTAGACATGGTGCAGTACTGTGTCAGGACAGGATCAGCTTGTGAGTTCCATAATCAAACATTCTTGGTACTTATTCCTAAAAAACAGGAGCCCATTGAATTGAAAGATTTTAGACTTATAAGTTTGCTTAATGGAGCGTATAAGATTGTAGCAAAGGTCCTTGCTACGAGATTGACCTACTGTCTTGATAGCATCATAGAGCCTAATCAAGCTGCATTCATTCAAGGGCGTAGAGCATTTTTAATTGCTCATGAGGCATTACATTCGATGAAGATAAGCAAGAAACAAGGGATGGCATGCAAATTAGATTTTGATAAGGCATATGATCGGGTAGCTTGGAGATGTCTTTGGAGGGTTGTGCAGGTCACCAATTCCGAGAGCACCTCTTGATAATTCTGAGAAAATGTGTATAACTGTGAAATTTTCAGTAATTATCAATGGAAATGTTTATGGGTACTTTCCTAGCACTAGAGGACTGAGACAAGGGGATTCATTGTCACCATTGTTGTTTGTTCTAGTTGCAAATATGCTGAGCAGACTGTGAATCATTGCAGAACAGGGCAATGGATACAGGCTGTCTACATTTCAAAAACTACAGTGGGTATTTCACATTTACAATATGCCGATGATACTTTATTGTTCTTGGGAGGAGGCAAGGACATTTTAAGGAATTTTATTTTCATTGTGAAAATCTTTGAGGGGAACTTGGGATTAAAGACTAATTTCAATCAGTCATCTCTGATCGGAATTAATATGGAGGATCACATGGCTCAGTGTGTTGAAAACTTACCAATTCAATATTTGGGACTGCCCTTACATTATAATCAGCTGAGAATATCTAATTGGCAACCTCTTGTCTCAAGAATGCACAAGTTATCCGCTTGGAAGGCTAAGCAGTTGTCTTTGGGTGGAAGAATTGTTTTATTAAATTTGATGTTAAGTTCTCTCCCCCAACACTTTTTGTCCATATTTTATATGCCTCAAAAAGTGAGAAAAAAATTAGACAGAATTCGAAGATTTTTTCTGTGGGGAGGTACAAACGAAAGGCAGAGGAGTCTTCCACTGATAAAATGGGAGTTGGTTTGTAAACCTGTTAAGAAAGGGGCATTGGGAGTCAAACATTTACACCACATGAACTTGGCTCTTTTAGGCAAATGGTTGTGGAGCCTTCTCTCAGAAGATAAAAACTGGTGGAAGATGATCATTCTGCAGAAACATTACAGACTCTTTCAAAAGTTTTATCCTGAAAATTGTACTATCATGACCCCTATATGGAAAGGTATTCTAAAAGCAGCAGAATGGTTAGAAAAAGGGATTCAAATTAAGGTTGGGAATGGGTAACATACTTTATTCTGATAGGAGAAATGAATTCAGAATTATTTGCTCAAGAATATATTTCCAGATGTTTTTGCACTGGCAGCAAATAAATGCACTACTGTTCAAGATTGTCATTGCAGTGAGGATCTTCTGCACATTGGGTAATCAACTTGCATAGAGAATTGAAAACAGAGGAGGTGAATGAATATCTAGCTCTGATGGAAGTCCTTAATAGCATTCAAATTGATACAACCACCAAAGATCAGGTTATACGGATGAAAGAAAATGGAGTTTTTTTCAGTCAAAAGGTTGTATATGTTAATTGATGGTAATATTGAATCCTATTAGAAACATGGAGAAGTTTGGAAGGTTAAATCTCCATTGAAAGTCAAGTCTTTCATGTGGCTGCTTTTTGAGAAAAGGCTATTTACATAGATCTATCGGAAAAAATGGGTCCAAGATGTGGATATTACTTGCTTTTTGTGTGGACAGGGAGCAGGGGATGTGGAGCATTTAGTATTCAATGTACCTACAGCAGAAATGTCTGGAATACTTTTGGGCATCTCACAAGACTGCAGTTCAAATTTCAGATGTGGGCTTTTTTTTTAAGGATAGGAGCACAAGCTAGCCATAAATCAAGAAGCAAGATTATTCTTCTCATTCCTCATGCGGTATGCTGGAGTTTATGGAGGGAGCGAATGAGGCCATCTTAAAAGGAAGTATGCCTTCTATTGAGAATTCATGTCTTAGAGGAGCTCCTTTCTTATTTAAGTGGAGTAGGTTTATTTTGAGAATTCCTGTTGATGGGTGGAGGAGGGAAATTAATTTCTGTAGTGTAGCTCTATTGGATTTTCTTTTGTTTATCTCACCTACATCTTTATTTTGGCTGTACTCCCTCTCTTTATGATTTAATAAAATTGGTGGTACAGTCCACTACTTCTTTTCAAAAAAAAAAAAAGGCATTCCTACAGTAGCAAGTTTCTATCAGAAACATACTTTGATTGGAAGAGGAAGTCAGAAATGAGAATGTCAAAGCACCTCATTCGATGATCATGAAATGAGACAGAATACAGAATGTAATGCAGAAACAGAACTAACATCATATATTACTCTGGGAATCAACTTGGATGAATGATCCAGTGATGAACTGGCACTCTACTTGCAAACTTCACTGATCTGCATCTCTGTGAAGTCCCTTGTTTGGAGGTTACCCTTTACGGATAGAATTCCAATTTTCCCGAAGTCAAAATGGCTTGGAAACAAACAGCGACTGGTGCTTTCATTTGTTGTCAAGAGTTCTCAACTTCTTTCTAATGTGAATACCGTTAAAAAATAACAATAAAATGTATGCTCATCCGGCTTGTCCTCTCAATCCCTATCTCAAGAGCCCCAGTCAATAGTTGGCTAATGATTGGGTGTAATTTCTATTCTCTAACTCGAGAACAAATCATATGTCTAGTGTGCTAGATGCTGGCTGCCGCTTCTAACTGCTTGTTGGCCAATTGTATAGTAGCTGGGAGCCTAATGCTGTGAACCAGTTAGCGCTGCAGGTTGCCAGTTACCCTACTTTGGGGAAAGAAGGCGTGAGACACTTATGGCTGTGCAAAGGAAGAAAGAATTGTGATAATGTTGTTGATACTGGGACGTGGATGCTAATTTTTATTTTATATGTATCTGTCATTCATGGCAACAATTTAAAGAAATGAAGCACTCTTCAGTAAGCTGAAGTCCCAACCCTCCTCATAGTGTGGCACTTCCGTCCACAGAACAGGACTTCTATGGTGCCCAAATGGCCTCACTTTCTTGAGGAGAACTAATAAGAAGAGAAGTTGGACAGAACTGCTGCTTATGTTCCAAATGAAGCATAAAATTCTTGAGAAACATCTTGCAAATCTGCAGAACTGTCCATGCACAATGAATATATTCCCTTAATTTGTGCAATCTATAGAGAGAGAGAGGATTTTGCATAATGACCGTATACTACTATGTGTGTGATTGCACATAGCAGGTTGATTTTGAGTATAATGTGGTATCTAAGCATCAAGACCATATTCTACCATTATATAACATACAGTCGAAGAAATTACCACAGATAAAAAGCCTACTTAACTTGCTGCATATGCTCCCTAAAGGATCCTTTATATGCAAAAAATATCATATGTATCCCTCACATGATTGATATACATGCTACCACTTCCTTATCATATGCCACAAAAGGGGAGACTTTCTGCATACAGCAGTGTGAGACTCCCATTTTGATTAATCCTTTTGATTTTGAAAAATCTTTTTTGTCGGATTTGAAAATCTTTAGGGAAATTTTAATTTGAAAAGAGAATTTTAAGTTTTGAAAATATGTTCTCTTTTCTTTTAGGCAGACTTTTAGAATTAATCTTTAAAGTCTAAATGACTTCTGGATCGACTATGGATCCGTGTTCTTGACCTCTCCCCACTGACCTCGATCAGTGTTAATTACACCAATCACTGATTGATAACCCTTAATTAACTATCCAGATAAGGCTTGAAATAAACAGGAAAACAAGCAGGAGTTTAATACAACATACAAGTCTTTTTTTTTTGTTCTTTTTAGTAAAGAGGAGTCCATGAGTATCCTTTAAAAGATACTTAAAGGATTTTGAAGTTCTCACAAAAGAGTGAGTATCTTTGAAGAAGATTCTGAAAATTGTCCTTTAAGTATCCTTTAAAATGATAGAGGATTATTTAAATTATTTTATGTCATTTAACCAATATAATGAACATGAACTTAATGATTAATCCACCAGTTGGAAAGAACCACTTTAATTAATGGTTACCTTATTGATATAAATGAACAAAGGAATATTCTTATTGGTCCATCTATCAATAGGATAATCACGACTTCGTAATCTGGCCCCCAGTTAGGACAGAACCATAGAAGGCACTGATTATACCAATTGATAATGATGAATCGATAAATATAACATTTGGTCACTCTACCAATAAGAGTGAACCATTGATCAAGTGGTCAGTCCACCAATAAGATAGAACCACTAAGTTTAGGCCATTCAACCAGTATGAATGAACTTGAATTTTTTTGTTGTTATTTAGAAAGAAAGACTTTGGTTAACCAATCGGTATGGAAGGGCCAAGTTGATTTCATTGGTTGAGTAACAAATTTGTTAATTTGATTTAAGAATTTTAACTTGATTAATTAAATTAATTGATTGATTCAATTTAATTGATTGATTTGATTTCATTTATTTGATTTGATTTAATTGATTGCTTGGATTTAATTGATTTAATTGATTTGATTTGATTTAATTGATTTGATTAAGTTAAAGTGTTATAATCAACCAATTGTTGAATTAATTGATTAATTTAACAAGTTTTGTTAATTTAATTGATTGAATAATTAATTAACATACTTTTGTTAACTTAATTTAATTGGTTGTGTAACAATTTTTTGTTGAACTTAATTGATTAATTGATTAACAAATTTTGTTAATTTAATTGATTAATTAAATATCGATTTGACTTAATTAGTTGAAATTTTGTTGATTTAGTTGATTAAATGATTGATTATGTACCAATTTGACTTAATTGGTTGAAATTTTGTTGATTTAGTTGATTAAGTGATTGATTAAGTATCAATTTAACTTAATTGATTGAAATTTTGTTGATTTTGGTGATTAACATATTTTTGATAACTTAATTGATTGATTAATAACTTAATTTAGCCAATTGACTGGTTGGTTAACAACGTTATTACATTAGTTAATTGGGTAACATTTTAACTTAATTGGTTAAATTAACCGATTGATTAACAAATTTTATTAACTTAATTGATTTGATTGTTTAATAAATTAACTTAATTAGTTAAATTGATTGATTAATTAACGAATTTATTGATTTGATTGGTTGAATTAATTGGTAGACTAAGTTTGTTACCTTAGTTAGTTAAATTAATTGTTTGGTTGAATTAATTAAATTAATTAGTTAATTTAATTAATTTGTTAACATATTTATTAATTTAATTAATTTAATTGACTGATTAGCTAATTTTTTGTCTACCAAATATTATGGGAGAACCATTTTTAATATTTAATTTCTTTTGACTTATTTTTATTTTTTTAGATTAATATGGTCAACCAAACAATATGGAAAAACCATTTTTTTTATTATCTTCTGTTTTTTTTTTATTAATCTTATTTTATTGAGTGGCCTACCAACCAATAAGGTAGAGCCAATATTTTTATTGTTTTATTATATTCTATTTAATTAGTTTTTAATGTATTTTATTGAATGGCCTACCAACCAATATGGTAGAACCATTAATTTTAATTTTATGATTTTTATTGTCTGATTTTTAATGTTTAAATGGCCAACCAACCAATATGGAAGAACCATTAATTAACTTGTAATTTTAATTTAATTTATTAAGTTAATCCATCTTTTTAATGGCCAACCAACCAATATGGAAGGACTACTAAATTTAATTTATTATATGTTTTTATATTATTTAAAATTCATTAATTCTTTGTTTCATTTAGGAAATGTTAGTTTTATTTTTATTTTCTGTTTTTATTAAGGGTTATTAATTTTACTAGCTTTTATTTTCTATTTTTTATTTTACATTTTTTTATGTTTCATTAGTTTTATCATTTTTATATTTCTTATTTTATTTAAAGTTATTAACTTTATCATTTCCTGTTTTTTTTATTTAAGAATTATTAGTCTTATTATCTTTTTAGTCCTTTTATTTTCTGTTTTTGTTTAAGGATTATTAATTTCATTGTCTTTTTATTTTATATTTTTATTCTATTATTTTTATGTTTTATGTTTCTTATTTTATTTAAAGTTATTATCTTTCCATTTTCTGTTTCTTTTATGACCAGACCAAACAATATGGCTAAACCATTAATTAAATTTTATTTATTATTTTTTGATTTTTTTTTAATTTTATGGCCGACCAACGGATATGGTAGAACCACTTATTTTAATTTTTTGATTTTTTTTTAGTTTAATGGTTTTTTAATTTTATGGCCGACCAACCGATATGGTAAAACTAAGATTTTAATTTTCTAAATTTTTTATTTGATGGCCGGTCAACTGATATGACAGAACCATCTTTATTAATTTTCTGATTTTTTTTTGTTTGATGGCTGGCCAACCGATATGACAGAACCATCATTATTAATTTTCTGATTTTTTTTTTATTTCAATGGTCGGTCAATCGATATGACAAAACCACCTTTATTAATTTTTTGATTTTTTTATTTCGATGGCCAATCAACCGATATGACAGAACCATCATTATTAATTTTTTAAATTTTTTTATTTGATGGCCGATCAACCGATATGACAAAACCATCATTTATTAATTAAAAAAAATATGTGGAGATTGATCTACATAATGGCGACTTTATTTCTCAAAAAAATAAAAGTACAAGCCTAAACTTAGGCCTTCTCTTCTTCTTTTTCCTTCTTGCAGACTTGCAGACGGGAGCTTGGAGGCCTGCGGCAGAGAACTTGGCGGAGCTTGGAGGGGCTTCTTTTCACGCTAGAATCTGGGCAGCCTTGGGGCTTCTCATGCACTGGGATCCAAGGGTTTCTCTTGGTGCCATTGGGGGCCTTTTATAGGCATGGAGGGGGGCAGCTAGGATAAGGATGAGAGGGAGAGAGAGATAGAGATAGAGATGGAGAGAGATAAGGATGGAGGGAAAAATAAGGATGGAGGGAGAGAGAGAGAGGAGGATAGAGATAGGGATGGAGAAGGAGACCAGCTGGTCTCTTCTTTTTCCCTTTTTTTTTATTTTCGTAATTATCCCTGGTCTCTCTCCCTGCTCCCTTTTTTTTGTGTTTATCCCTTCCCTATCATCCCTATCTCTTCTCTTTCTTACTCCTTAAAAAGAGGGCTGACAGGGGGGCCTTTGGAGGCCGGCCAGACCCTACTTTCTCCCTTCCTTGCTGCTGGCGCTGGAGCTTTGGAGGCTGCTGTTGGAGGCTTCATCGGATGCTTGCAAAAGGCCTCTCATTGCAGATTTGTTGAAGGCTGTTGGTGGGGAGCTTGGAGCTCCTTGTTGCTGCAGATTTGGAGGCTTATAGTTGCAGATTTGGGGCTGTCTTTAAGTTTCTATTGCAGGTTGCTGGTTGGCTGCGATTGGAAACTTGTTGGTGGAGATTTGAAGGCTCCCTGTTGCAGGTTTTGAGTTGATCTATTTGTTTTTTCTTTTTGTTGCAGATTTTGAAGGCTCCTCGTTGCAGGTTTTGGAGGCTCCTATTGGTGCAGATTTGTTGCCGTCTTGAGGTTGTCTTGGAGACTTCGGGAACCCTTGTTGCTGCAGATTTCTGAAGCTGCTGTTGGTGGAAACTTGAAGCGGACTTGTTGCAGATTTTGGAGGTCCAAGCTGCAGGTTTGCTGATTTGCTCTTGTATGTATGTATCCCTTCTTTTCTTTTTGCATACACATAAATATCTGTGTATTCACATGCTTCTAGATACATGCATGCATATAGATCTTTTGTTTGATGCATATACACATACACATGTGGATAGGTTTATAGTATATATTTTTTGGTTTAACAAGCAGTCAACTGCCTATTCAATGAGATGACACAGATGGAGAGTCTTTTCACATGAAATAAAACCACCCGGCTTGGGGGGGTTGGGGTGGGATAGTTGGTGCCTTATGAAATCATGCAATGATGGTCTTTGAAAACCATGATTCAACCACTTTGAAGCCAAAAAGGGAAAAGGAGCAATAAATTCAGATTGAGGGAAATTCCATCAAATTATAATTTTAAAATAGAAATGGATAACCTAAAAAAAAGGTTGAATACAACCCCAAGGAAGCTAAATTGAACTTAAGGGGGGTGCGGGGGTGCCTTATGAAATCATGCAACGATGGTCTTTGAAAACCATGATTCAACAACTTTGAAGCCAAAAAGGGAAAAGGAGCAATAAATTCAGATAGAGGGAAATTTCATCAAATTATAAATTTTAAAATAGAAATCGATAACGTTAAAAAAAGGTTGAATACAACCCCAGGGAAGCTCAATTGAACTTAACGAAAGTGGAACACAAACCCAAGAAAGCTCAATTTAATTCATGACTGAAGCTTCTTTGTTGCATATTTACTCTAAAGTTACAATTGTATAAAAAATTTAAGAATCAGGCATTGGACATGAATTGGCTGATCTGAGCTGGTTCTGAATTTCTCTCCCTGCCCCCCAAACAGTCAGCAAAGCTCATGTCAGCCCAAAATTTGGATCACTGGATCAAACACTCAGCTGGATTTTGCAACGCCTTAATTGCATTCGTTCAAACAAGATTTAACCCTTTTCTAAAGAGAATCATGTATGGATTTCAAAAAATAAATAAATGAAACAAAATGAAATCATGATTTTGTTACCTGCGCAAGTAAGTAGAGCATTCTCGAGGAAACTGCAGTTGTGTGGGTTCGGAGCACATTTTTGTTTGCTTCATCTCTTTTCCATTCGTAACCATATCTACAGAGAAGAATGTCCTTAAGCAATCATAGACATGCAATGACCACATATGTACTGTACTACAGCATACCCTTTGGACCCATAACCACCAGTTTCATGGACACATTTGACCTTCTCAACATAATCTTCAGGAAGCTGTCTTGTGGTGGAAGCAGCTAAAAACATGTACAAAAAATAATCATTAAAAAGTAAATCAGACATGCAAAAGCTAGGTAGGTGTGAAAAAGCAACCAACCTCGGAGAAAGAATGTATCGTGTGAATCACGAGCTGGGTGCTGCTGTGGTTGGAAAAGAGCATCAAAATTCCAAAAGCTGTAAAGGAGTGAGAGAAATAAATTTATTTATCCAGACTATAGACTGCAAACACTCAAAGCAAGCCTTCCATATGTTTGAATCAAATTTATTTTGGAATCTTTATTTTTATGTGCGGACTTCGGTGATTCGTCAGGCAGTGGGGTTTCTAGGTAGTTAACCAACAATGTATTCCACTTCTCCTTACAGAATCTTGTTCTACGTTGATCAGAGAATGGTGTATGCATTAAAGTAATAGGGTGACTGACATACTATGGGACTTTTATCACTTGTTCTTCCTTGTATGAAATGGTTGCGTAAACTCAAGCCAGCCCATGTTTGCACAGTGGATAATTGCCAAAGTTTTTACCAACTTATGTCTAATTTTCTCAATGTGACTGCAACGTTGAATCCATAAAGTTTGCCTCAAACAGACTTGTGCTCCTGCCTGAAAATATGAGCATTACGTTCTCCCCAAAGAGACCAAAGCATCGCATGCAGAATCAGCTACCTTTATACATTAAGGGGCCTCAAAAGTCGAGAAGTTGATAGAAACCGTTCTAACCTTTATTCACAAAATTTTGATTCTATATCTATGTCATCATTAACATCTATATCTTTCCACATAACAGAGCCTAGATAACAAATCTACATTGAAGGATCTCCTATCCATCAATGGTGAGTACCATATTGAAAAAGTCACATCCCAAAGACAATATTTACACTCAGCTCATTTCAAGCCTTTACTCTAAGAGCATCTGTTTCTTTGAGACCTGACCAAGCTATCTCTCCTAATGGATTATTTAAAATCCTATCGTTTAGGGTCTTTTTGTTTTTATCTGGAGAAACATAGGTTGGTTTTATTTATTTTATTTATCGGACTATGAAAGCTTGGGATTAGCCTTCAGGGAGTCCGGATCTTCGGATCAGGCAAAGATCCGAGTATATGACCTCTCTCCACTGACCTCAGTCAGTGTTAATTACGTCGAGCAACCACTCGACAACCCTTGATTAACCGTCCGTATGATGCCCCTTGAAACAGTCTATACTACCACTCAACATTCATGCAAGTGAAAGATAGCTTTTAGATCCTTGGTCTCACCCAAGTTTAGGATGGATTTATTATTGATTAGGAGACTTTTTAAAGGATTTTGGATTGACTCCGAGTTATCTAGATTGATTCCAAGTATTTTAGACCCATAAGGGTATTTTTGTAATTATGCCAAGTTGGAGGGTATAGGGGTATTATGGTCACTTTAGTGTATGAAATGAATTTTAATGATTTTAGAAAGGTTTCAAAACCTTAGGAGGTATTTCAGAATTATTTTAAGTGTATTTGAGTTGTAAGGGTATTTTGATAATTTTTACCCATCTAATTAAAGTTTGGAGGGTATTTTGGACATAGGAGAGGTTTCGGTATTATTTTTGGAATTTTCTGTGATTTTACAGATTTTTATTATGGATAGGGGTATTTTTGCAATTTCATTAAGTTTTGGGGGGCATTTTGGTCATTTCGGGAATTTTATATGTTTTCAGATTTGGTTCTCTATTTTTACTGAGTTCTACTGATTTTTTTATTAAATTTACTGATTTTATTAATTAATTGAATATATGAAGGATTTTTAAATCATGTTTTTTCTTTTTTTTTATTTATAATTTTCAGATTTGGTTTTCTGATTTTTACCGAATATTACTAGTTTTTATAGAAATTTTCTGATTTTTACTGCATTTTCTGATTTTATCTACATATTTTTGTTAATTATTGTATTTTAATCAAGGTTATCAATCTTAATTAATTTATATTTATGTTTAGGTTTTTAATTATCCCTCCTATGTTTAGGGATGAGACCAAGATTAGGATTCATAGACTTTTGTGTATATTTTAATCAGATTTTTAGGGTACTTAAGAAATTAATTATATGTATTAAAAAAAATAATACATGATATTAATTATTTAAACTTATGACACACACACACATGCATACAATTTGACATAAAAAGTCCTTTCATTATTTCGGCAGAGTTTCGCCTTATAAAGAAGGCTTTTACAACAAAGAAATCGGCAGAACTTCCCCTTAGGAATAAACCTTAGGAAGAGAGCCATCCAAGACGAGAGGATCCTCCAAAACGCAACAAACCCAGGTAAAAAAACACCAAGTTTGGTCTTGAACGCAGCAAAACTTCCTCTCAGAATTTTCCCACTTTTGAATGTATAGAGTGGGGTGTGTCTATTTGAATTGAGGACCTTGTCCAATTTGGGTCCAGTGAGGGGTGCCACCGTTTACTCCCTATCTCCTTCTTTTTTATCTTTTTTTATTCCAAAAGGGTGAGAGAAGAGAGAGAATGAGAGTGGGGGGAGGGGGGTTCCGGTGGGGGTGGCCACCGGTTTGAACCCCCCACCGGTTGGGAACCAGTGGGGGGTCCCCCCACCGGTTTTGGACAACCGGTGGGGGTGTTCCCCTTCTCTCTCCCCCCCCCCTTTTTGTTTGTTTATTTTAATGGGGTTTAGCCCATTAATTGCCCCACTTGTTGGCCAAGTGTGAAAGGGGTTAAGACCTCCTTTTGGTGGGGATTTGAGGAGGGTTTAGTGGGATTCTTAACTAGGTGGGACTAAGAATTCATTAACTCCCTCCACCAAATTAATCTCCCCCCCCCCTCTTTAATCATTTTTTTGAAAATTTGAAAGGGAGAGAGGGAGGAAACCCCCCACCGGTTCCTCCCTTGGAACCGGTGGGGGGGGGGGGGGGGGGGGGGGGGGGGGCACCGGTTCCTCCCCTCTCTCTCCTCCCTCCTTCTTCTCTATTTAAATAAAGGGGAAGAGAGAGAGGGGTCCACTTGGCTTGGCTTTTTCTATTTTGGGAAAGTTCTCCTCTTTGAGATTTTTGGAGAGTTTCCTCTTTGGGCTGCATGTAGGACTGATTTTTAGGCCCATTTGGACCTCTTATTGGGCCTTCATATCGGATCCCCCATTGGGCCACTTATTGGGCCCATAAACCTTGCTATTAGGCCTCCATTGGGGCTGTTTTGGGCCCATTTTGGGACTGTTTTAAGTCCATTTCGGGACTGTTTTGGGCCCTCATTTCGCCGCGTTGGGAGCATTTTCGTTTGCTGCATTTTGAGGCTCCCTATTGGGCCTATTTGTTGAAGCCACCAAGGAGTTTTAAGGGCTGTTTTTGGACAGCATATAGGAGAGATTCGGGGCTGTTTTAGGCCTTTTACAGGAGCCTCGATTAAGGCATCTTGGCCTAGGTACATTTCTCGCTCCATTGCCTTCCTAATGTGTGCATATAGGCCTATGTATTCGCATGCATATAGGAAGGTCTTCATTTTAACATGGACCTCCATGCTTATGTATTTTTCATCATTTTTACATAACATAGGCTTGTGTTAATATGCACACATGCCATGCCATGCATATTTTCCATAACACAAACATACATCATCGTGAGTATATGCCATGTATATATCTTTTGTATCGCACAATCATGTGCATATGCATGCTTTTGAACAATGTCATTGCGCATGAAAATTTTTCGGGTCAACAGCATCCCTTGATGCTTCAAATTTGATATTTAAACCACCTTACATGTCACTAATTAAGGCACTCATGTGAAAACAATATGACATCTACCATTAAGGGACATAAGGACTGAGAAAGTGGAACCTTGGTATAAACCTGTAATCCAATTGCTATTGGGAACTCCACAGCTCCACACATGGTCCTCTTTCCCTTGCTCCGTATGTATCTTTTGTAATACCAGTTTAACAGATACAGACAAATAGGAACCAACCCACCCCCAAAACCCACTTCATTTCTAATACACAACGAAATGACTTTCCTCGACATCAAATGCATCTCTGCAAGCTATTTAAAATTCCTCCTTCAAAGCCTCTTAAGTCATCCTAACATGTGGATAGCTTTCATCATCGATTGACCAGGCATGAGATCTAACATATACATACATTTTCCTAAGAATCCTGCTTCCCCAATTACTTTAGCTTTTTTAAAACCTATAAATGTACAGTTTCACTGTCCTCGAAATAAAAATATGAGAAAAACATGGATTGTACCACCAATTTTATTCAAAAAAAGAGGAAGTACAATCAAAATATTACCTTGTACATACAGCATCTTGACAAGTATAAGTTGACAAGTGAATTACTAACACAGCACCAATGTACCATACAAGTAAACATAAGATATTAATGCAGCCCATTACCTGCTTTCAACAAATCTATTTGTTGGCATCTCCACAAAACTGCAAGAAAAATATCACTGATCATAAGAAATATAAACATTCAATTGGTCTAACATAAAAATTTTAGCTATTATTGACTCCTTCAAATGAAGATCTACAGCCAAAAAAAAAAGAGAAAAAGAGAAAAGAAAACATGTGCAATGTAGGCATTGGACTTTAATCAGATATAAAAGCTAGAAGTCATTTACCCCATCTGAAGGAAGATGTTTTGAAATTGCTCGCGCACCTGAAAGAAGAAGTAGCTTTAATGGATGACAAATTGGTTAGGGAAAAAGAGGGCAGAGTGGTGTCTGGCTATAAGCATAAGCTTAACATAAACCTAATTATAAAGATTTCAAGAACCCGATTGGGCAAAATGTCAAAATGAAAGACCAGTGCACAAGGTATCAAAATTATTTGGATTCAATAATTGCTCTCCCATTCCATACAGTTTAGAAAGAGCATGAAGATATTTTCGTAAGAAACATGATGTGGACTAAAAAAGATATGCACCCTAAAGACTAAAATATAGTTGAATATATGTAATCCTTAAGAACAGACATATAGCCAAAAGACAAGGAGATCCTATTTCTCCTCTCATCTTCATTATGATAGGCCAAATCATGAGTACTCTGTGGGATAGAGCATCAGCCCTGGGATGGTGGAAGGGTTTTGTATTAGAAGGAATGGGTTATAGCTGTCACATTTGCAATCTGCGGATGATACATTACTCGTCTCTTCAGCCAATGAGCAAAGTCTGTGCAACACAGGAATGGTACCCTTATTAGTGGAGGCAATCACAGGCCTTTCAATTAACTTTGATAAATCTGAAGTGGTTGGTGTTCACTTGGATCAGGACAGGATCGGAGAAATAGCATCCTATTGGAACTGCAGACACTCTCAATTCCCTATCAAATATTTGGGTTTGCCCCTGACAACCTAAAGTGCAAGGCTAGGGATTGGGATGATCTCATTAAAAATTTTGCACAGAAATTAGAAGAATGGAAAGCTATAATTCTTTCAGATGGAGGGGGATGGAGAACACTGCTGTCCTCAGTGGCAACTTACCATTTGTCTATTTTAAATATTACAAGGAAGGTTGAAAAAAACCATAGAATCTAGGAGAAGTGCCTTCTTTTGGGAAGGAGGGAAGAAGGAAGGGAGAGATCTTCATCTAGTAGCTTGGGATCAGTTATGCAAAAACAAGGAACAAGGGCGTGTTGGTTTCATCAAAGTACAGCTTTGCTAATTAAGTGGCTATGGAGAATGGGAGAGGAAGGGGATGGAATTTGGGTCAAAATCATTAGGGAGAAGTATTATCCAAATTCTTCTACATGGAGCCTCACACCAACCAGATCTACACGACTGTCTCCCATCTGGAAGAAATATTTGCAAATCAGAACATATACTCGGTCCGGCTATCAGATTTTCAGTGGGCAATGGGAATGTGATCAGATTCTGGGAAGATAGATGGTGCAGTGAAGGGCCTTCTGCTTCTAAATTTGAAGAACTCTATTGTATTGCTAAAATACAAAGGATGTTCTATCAGGCATATATATTCAAATGAGGATAATAGCCATTGGAATATCAGATTAAGGAGGGATCCTATAGGAGTGGAACTGCAGCAACTGTTGTCAATTCTGAAGATTGCCAATGGGACAGTTCTGGATGATCATAAGGAAGACAGTAGGAAGTGGATCTGGAGCACTGAAGGTGTTTTCTCCATTAATGGTCTTACAAAGGTCATTAATGGTGAAGGTATTAGAGTATCTTGGCATCAGTTTGTTTAGTCTAAGTTCTTTCCTGATAAGAATTTTTCTGTGGAAAATGGCTTTGGGAAGCTACCTACTGTGGACAGGCTCAAAAAAATGTTTGAAAATTCAAGCTGTATTGCTCGATGGCAAGTGAGAAGAGGGGAGAAGGTGAGGGGAGGGAGAGGGGTGGAGAAAATGGTGATGGCTGGATTGCAGTACATGGGGAGGAGAGCTAGTAGACCTTATTCTGTTAGGAGATTTGAGCAAGCAAGGGTTCCGGTGGAGCATGATGTTTGTATCCATTGTTTGGAGGAGGGCCATCGAGTTTCCACTTGCAGGGAAGCTATCTGGTGTCTTCGTTGCAGATGAATAGGTCATAGAAGATGGTCCTGTACTGCCAACACAGCCCAGGATAAGAAGGACAAGGTTTCAGGGGGAAGGTCTTCTGAAGCACAGAGGATTGATCAAAATAATTTGCAAGGTCTTAGAAGTGTGCCTATAGTCGAAGTGCCATGGTCTCCGGGGATTGGAGAAGCAAAGGGAAGACTGGAGGAGAGTGTTCTGGTCTCTATCAGCAGTCCTCAGAATAGGTTGTCTCCAGGGGACCCTCCAAGAACGTCTTGCTTTCCATTCTACGGAGACTGGCCGAAGGAGAGAGGATGGAGGCTGTGGACTTCTGAAGCCTTTGAACTTTTGGTCAGGAATGACGATCCCAGTTGGAGCGATAGTTCTCTTGGGATCATGGAAGTGGAGAATTTTTCTTTGCAGTTTGCTCCATGGAAGATTGAGATGGAACCTTCCCCGCCAGGGAAGGAGTTTATTGATGGTGTCGTTTTAAAGGGATTCCATTCCATTTATGGAATGTGGATATTTCTGAGTCATTGCTTCTAGTTTTGGGTTGCTCAGAAGGGTGGATGGAAGGGCATTGAAAGGAGACTCTCTCCTCTTTGCTCGTGTTCTTGTAGAGGTGGAGAGTACTAGTGACATTCCAGAACTGGTTAAGATTCTTGTGGGTGGTAGAGTTTTCTGTGTCAAGATTGCTGTAGAAGAGCAAGAGTACCCAGTGAAGCCTTGTGTCCAGGATGAGCTCACTGTGCAGGGCGAACAACCACATTGGCGTGGGCTGAAGTTGTGGCGGAATATAGGAGGTACCGGGAAAACAGAGACACCGGTTGCCGAACAGAGGTGCCGGAGAAAGGGGATCTTGGAAGGTAGAACTAGTCTGGATAACACTGAGTCGGGGGATGTTCCGAGCCACCGGCGAGCAGAGCAGCTGACTCAGAGACGAGGAAGATGACCATCTGGGGAAAAGAGGAACTATGATGGCCTGTTAGGTTCGAGACTGGATAGTGGAAAGGGGATCTTGGGAACTTATCCAGCTGATCTCTTGGGAGCGTTAAAATGGCTCCGTGGCATGACGATATGGCAGTAATCGAAGCAAAATTGGTAGGGATGTTGGCAGGTGTGCCCGATGAAGCTCTTGTTCCTGGAGAAGAGGTTTCGGGCGGGGGGGACAAACAGTTGCGAGCGGTTCGGGACCCAGGTAACAGTTTGTTTAAGGTCTTCAATCCGATAAGTTCGGATCTTGACTTAAATGTGGTCCGGACTCGGGCAGTTCCCGTGAACCGTTTGGTTGGTCCCAATGAAGGCGTGGACTGGGTCTCTCCGAACCATTGTTGTCCCCAGCCGATAGCCTCTATTGTTCATCCAATCCGAGAACAAAGTATCAGACGAGATACTCTGACCAGCCCTCATACCTCAACAGCTCCCATCTTCCTCTGCAGTTTGATCAAGGGGGTGCCAGACACAACAATAAGGGTTTGCCACAAGTAAGGTCCACATTGTCACGACCGAAATCGTGACTTAGGCCTTTTACTAAGCCTTGACTACTTGGAGGTGCCGAGAGGGGGGGCTTGTTGGTGAAGTCTTTGATTTGCAAGTTGATGATGGAGCCGGACTATGTGCGGAGGGCGGTAGGTTGTGGCCTTGCCCGACCGGACCCCCTCAACGACACTTCAGTTGTGTGGCCGCCGTGTTTAGGTGTGACCTAACTTGCCGGTGAGTTCCTTTGTAAAAGGAGCCGGACTTAGCAATGGCGGAGGGCCATGCTAGGTGCGAGGGGATTCTTGGAGGAGTTTGCCCTCTAGGATCCACTTGTCGTAGGTTATGCCACGTCGGCTAGCCGTAGGCAAGTCCCGCAGGTGGCCGTTATCTCCCCTGATATGCACAGGGTTGGGCGCATGCCTTATATGCTTCAACGAAGGCAGGAAGGTGCTGCTTGTCCGTACGCATCTCCCGCAAGGCAACGGTGGCTTTGAACACCGAGTGGCCCGTGAAGCAAGTTGTGCATCGAGGGAGATCATTCATGCGGAGCGAAGTCCCGTAAGACGGCGGAGGCCGTGAACTCCAGAGCAACCGTTGAAGCAGGACCCGTGCAAAGGCGATGGACCCGGCATGCAAGTTCGTGTGTAAAAGGCGGCGGTCACATGGTGCTCCCATGCAATCCTACTGAGGCAGCGATGTTTGGCGGCTAAGCGTTGGCCAAGTTGAAGACCTTTAAGTGTAACTAGTTGGGCAGATCCCGAGCTATGCCGTTCACCCCTCCTGCAAGGCTAGAGGGCCGAGGGCCGGTTAACCTGGAGTAGACCTAAACGAGAGAGCTTAGGCGAAGGCACAATGCTCGTAGCCGGCAGGCTCCAAGCGAACATGCATTGCGGTAGCGAGGGTGCCTAGGTGAAGGCATGAGGCGCGGAACCGGCAGGCCCCGAGCGCAAGTCCGCATGGCCGTAGCAGGGTGCCTAGCTAAGGCACTATGCGCATAGCGAACAGGCCCAAGCGAAGGCCCGCCCCACCGAACGAGGGTGCCTAGATGAGGCGCAGTGTGCGTAGCCGACAGGCCCTGAGCAAAGGTTTGCTCGACCAACGCGCGAGCGCCTAGGCGAAGTGTATAGGTGCAAAGTCGATGGCTAGTACGGAGGTCTTGGTCGTAGGGTAAAGGTGCCGAAGGCAATGTGTATGGGCGCAGATGTCGTCCAGGCCTTAGTAACGACCATCCCGCGCGCGGTTGCCTGGGGTTTGGTGTGGCGAACCTCCCCGGAAAGATTTGTGCGAGGCCTGCGGGCTGAGCAATTGGGTGCTGCGGAACTCTGATATGGTGCAAAAATTTGTAGGCTCGTCTTGATGTGTGCTTCCGCTACCGGAGCGCCGCACAGCATCGCCGGTAACTTTGGCTTTTCTAAGTTATGCTGTAATATTTGGTATCAAAACCCTCTCACCTGGTGTTCATGGGAGTAGAGTGGGGTGTGCTGATACTCTTGGTGATGGCTGAACCGATACTACCCGTGTTGAAGACCGACTTGGACTTGGCGAGTCCTTGTTCGAAATGTGAAGCATGGTTAGAACAACAATCAGAGGGACTTGTTCACTGAAACTTGCAAGACAAGAAGGCACTCAAAGGATGCATGTATGGCCGTTTGGCAGAGGATCTGACCACCTCGACCTTGGCGATGGATGCGTAACCTCCGAAGGTCTGCCGAAAGGTAGCCAGTATGTTCGAAGATACTGAACTTGGAGTGCAGAATTATCCAAGTTAGTCAAAAGTGCAGTTCCCTTCATGTTCCAGTTGATGCATGCAGTGCGCTTGGTTAAGTCCATATGAGTAAGTACTGTCGCAATGCTCAAAGCCTGAGGGCATTTGTGGGTTCAAACCTAGGAGTTGAACCTGAGGACCACAGGTTGCTGCGCGATGTTCCTTCCCCATAGCCGCATGAGTCGACAAAAGACATGGGCTTGAAGATGGTCGGCAAGGGAACCAGATAGTTGGCCTCGTGCAAAGGTCAGTGTGTTTAGTAAGCCGCAATACCGACATGCTTGTGAAGCTTGCAACGCGTAAAGAAGCCAAGGGCAAGTGACCGCCAAGTGAAACAGTGCAGAATGTGTGTTCATCTCAGCTTGTTGTGGCCATGTTAGCAAAAAGTTTGGGCACTAGAGCTAGTGGCAGTAACTCTAATTGTCTTGGAGGGAGACTGAAGCTAGCCAAGTTCACTAAGTGTTGTGGCACCCAAATAACTGCGAGTAAAACACATTTGCCATACAGAAGACCCCAAGCAAGTTGTGTTTGTACCTGTTGCATGGTCAAGGCACTCATCACCAAGTTTGGCAGATACGGAAAGGGTCTATGTTCGCGAGGGAGACTTGTATATGTCGAGCAAGTCTTGGAACTCCGAAGCATGTTGCCCAGGATCCTCCCCCACTTTGAAGCTACAAGTGCAAGATGCAAAGTCAGCAGGAAATGGTCTCAACCAATCAACTTACATGATTGTGCTATGTTGTCTGCGGTGTTCTCAACCTACCACAAGTCGCGCAGTGGTGCGGTAAGTAACCCCCTTCTCCGCGCTAACGCGTTCGTTTTGTTGTTCGCAGTCTAGTTGGCAACGCGGCGGAAGAAAGGACTTGGTGAAAGCATCTTGTGCGGCGAGTGCCAGGGCTAGGAGTACATAAGTACATGCTGAAATCCACCACATCCAGCCATCCGCTCAACCGAACTGAAGAGCAGTTCACAGGCAGACAAGGCATGCAGAATGTCCGCCGAGAAACGCGATGCAAGGCACGGTGCCCGTTCGTTAGGATTATCAGAGCACCATACTCCGAGGAGGTGGCGGTGCTTATTCATGAGCAATGCAAGGAGGTGGAAGTGCAGAGGTGTTGATAAAGCCAGCATGTAGAAGCTTTATGACCGCGCGGGAGATCTCGAACCCGGCCGCGACCGGGTAGACTTAGGCGGAGCTGGGCCGCCGAGTCTTTTGAAGATGAAGCATGAGCCTGATCATAAGTTGTGCAGTAGAGCCCAAACCGTTCTCCATGCAAAAGTTGCGAAGGAAAAGTGCGAAGTAAACAACCTTGAAGGAGTTCAGGGTCGGCGTATTGGCGCGGAACTTACAATGGGTAGATAGGTCCTGGCAGACACAAAATGATTGAAGATTGAAGCGTAGTCGGAGCTAGGTTGGGATACTAGTAGGAGTAGTGCTTACAGTAGCGAAGGTTGGCAGAAGTCAGAGGTCGACAAAGACGTCGACGGCTTAGTTGAGGGAGCTTGTCACAACAAAAATTGTGACTTAAGCTTTTACTAAGCCTTAACTACTCAGGGGTGCCAGGAGGGACGGCTTAGTTGATGAAGTCTTTGATTTGCGGATTAATGACGGAGCCAGACTATGTCCGTAGGGCGGTAGGTTGCGGCCTTGCCCGACCGGACCCCCTCAACCACACTTCAGTTGTGTGGCCACCGCGTCTAGATGTGACCTAGCCTGCCGCTGAGTTCCTTCGTGGAAGGAGCCAGGCTTAGCAATGGCGGAGGGTCATGCTAGGTGCAAGGGGATTCTTGGAGGAAGCTACCCCCTAGGGTCTGCTTGCCGTAGGCTATGCCGCGCCAACTAGCCATAGGCAAGTCCCGCAGATAGCCGTCTTCTCTCTTGATAAGCGCAGGGTTAGGCGCATGCCTTGTATGCTTCAACGAAGACAGAAAATTAGTGTTGCTTGACCATACGCATCTCCCGCAAGGCGGGGGTAGCCTTGAACACCGAGAGGCCCATGAAGCAAGTTGTGCATCGAAGGAGACCCGTTCGTACGGAGCGGAGTCCCGTAAGGCGGCGAAAGTCGTGAACTCCAAAGCAACAGTTGAAGCAGGACCCGTGCAAAGGCGATGGACCTGGCATGCAAGTTCGTGCGTAAAGGGCAGCAGTGGCATGGTGCTCCCATGCAATCACGCTGAGGCGGCGATGTTTGGCGGCTAAGCATTGGCCAAGTTGAAGGCCTTTAAGTGTAACTAACCGGCCGGATCTCGGGCTATGTCGTTCACCCTTCTGCAAGGCCAGAGGGCCGAGGGCCGGTTAACCTGGAGTAGACCTGAGCGAGAGAGCTTAGGCGAAGGCACGATGCTCGTAACCGGCAGGCCCCAAGTGAAGATGCATTGCGGTAGCGAGGGTGCCTAGATGAAGGCACGAGGTGCGGAACCGGCAGGCCCCGAGCGCAAGTCCGCATGGCCGTGGCAGGGTGCCTAGGTGAGGCGTTATACATGTAGACAATAGGTCCAAACGAAGGCCCGCCCGACTGAGTGAGAGTGCCTAGATGAGGTGTAGTGCGCGTAATCAACAGGCCCTACGGTCGACTGAGTGAGGGTGCCTAGGTGAGGCACTATGCATGTAGACGATAGGTCCAAACGGAGGCCCGCTCGACTGAGCGAGGGTGCCTATATGAGGTGTGGTGCGCGTAGTCGGCAAGCCCCGCGCAAAGGTCCACTCGACCAACGCGCGAGCGCCTAGGCAAAGTGTATCGGTGCAAAGTCGATGGCTAGTGCGGAGGTCTTGGTCGTGGGGCAAGGGCACCGAGGGTAATGTGTATGGGCACAGATGTCGGTCGGGCTCCAGCAACAACCATCCTGCGTATGCGCAACCTACGCGGGTGCCGGGGTTTGGTGTGATGAACCTCCCTAGAAAGATTTGTGCGAGGCTTGCGGGCTCAGCACTTGGGCGCTGCGAAACTCTAATATGGTGCAAAAATTTGTAGGCTGGTCTTGGTGTGTGCTTCCACCACCGGGGCGCCGCACGACATCGCCGGTAACTTGGGCTTTTTAAGTTATGCCGTGACAACATGCATTAATCAGGAAAAGGGTCTCAATAGGTCAGATGGAGTGGTTGACCGTACTATAACTCCGGTCACTCAGGATGCAGAGGCTGGTTTATCTAAGACAGGTGTGTCTGGGGTATTTTGGGGAATCAACACTGGAGGATGATAGAAGAGCTGTCCGAGAGAAATGAGTCACTTGATTTTGAAGGATTGGGGTACTCAGAATGTTCAGGGAATGCTCTAAGAACTAGGCTGAAGATCAGGCTTGTATTTTGGGTCATACAACACTTATACCTTAAGAAGAAATCATCCCAGTAATTGCTGAAAATAGACAGATTGCAGTGATGTTCCCGACATCGGAAGATGACTGGATTCAAGAGATTTTGAACTTTGGGGGAAGAATTGGGGTCTCTTTTCAGGGACATGAGGATAGTGTGATTAGTTTCTTAAGGAAAATGAAAAGAAACGATGCTCTTCAGTCTTCAGTTAAGAGAAAAGGTGGGGGGAGTTAAAATTGGCAAGAGGGGAGTTGAGTTTGTTAGAAATAATGAGGTTCTGGACAGCCTCAGGGGGAGGAAGGGGAAATTGGTGGTGCATTCAGCCCGTCAACCATGAACGTTATGTCATGGAAAGTCCGGGGTCTCAACAGTGAATTAAGGTGAGGGCAGTCAAGCATTATATTCCATCTTCATATAGATTGCATTTGTTTACAAGAGACCAAGATGAAAAGTATGGATGACCAGCTTTTGAGAAGATTGGGGGGAGCTGTTATGACTTCCTTTGCTATTTGTCCAGCTGATCGAACAAGAGGGGATCAGTTGATTTTATGGAATGATAGGAAGATAAAGGGCTGTATCAGTGATGTGGGTGAGTTTAAAGGGCTGTATCAGTGATGTGGGTGAGTATTCTGTCTCAGTGACATTCTACAACATATGTTGCAAAACTAGCTGGGTGATAACATCAGTCTATGGTCCAGATAATGATCAGAACAGTGATAACTTTCTCCAGGAATTAAGCAGATGGCAAGGTATGTTTCGTGAAGCTTGGTGCATCATTGGTGATTTTAATTGTGTGCGATTTCCTTGGAAAAGGACAGGTAAACATAAAAGGAGCAGAGAGATGATATGTTTTAACCAGTGGATAAGAGAAGCTAATACGATTGATTTAGATATCCCTAATAGAAGATTTACTTGGTCCAATTTTCAGTAAAATATAATACTTATTTTTAAAGTGGATAGGACCACGATTGTATAAAATGTCAACAGAGAAACAAATCAGGGGATGTACAAGTATAAGAGATCACAACCACAAAATCACCAGGCAGGTGACCCCCCTGAGACTAAGCTATACAAAAGAAAGGAGAGTTAACCCTCCCCTAAAGCTGCCAAAAAAGTGGAATTGTTACTATCCACATTACAAGATGTCTTAGCCCACTCCCTAACGTTCTCATAAATAAAAGAAAAAACTCTATTGGGGGTAGAAGCCTCCCTTCTGAATATCCTACTATTGTGCTCATTCCAAATAGCCCAAACAGTGGCATGAAGGACTAGCCACCAGACAAAGCGGTCTTTGGCACCGACCTGCTGCCTGCTTTAGCTGAAGAGAAGCTCCTCCACTGATTCCCACTGACTAAAGATTGCCTGAAGAAAAGGTTGCAGCATCTGCCACACCTCCAAAGAGGAGCATGATGAGAACACATGGTTCGCACTCTCATCTTCAGTGCCACAGAGAGGACAAGTGGTTGGCAAATCTGCTATAAAGAGCTTCAGTCTGTCACAAGAAGGAAGTATTTTCAAAACAACTCGCCAAAGGACATGCACCTTGAGGGGGCTCTTGACCTTCCAGATATAAGGGAAGAAAGGAAATATGACACCACCATCAGCTAATATGGAGTATGCAGATCTGACTGATAATTGGTTATCCTTTGACCACAACCACATCCACCCATCATATGCTGAAGGAGTCAAACTGCTGAGAATCCAATGAATGGAGCAGCTGCAAAATTCCTCAAGTTCATCCTCCCTCAACGATCTTCTGAAAGTGGGACTCCAGCACTGAAGCTCCGTATCAAAAGCCTGATACACTAAAATCTCTGGGTGAACAGTAATGGCAAACAGCTTCGAGAAAAGGATTTGTAATGGCTGAGGAGCACACCAAGGGTCGGCCCAAAAAAGAGTGGACTTTCCATCCCCAACAGCTATCTGCAAACCAGCCATGAAAACATCTAAGCAGGCAAGAATTCCTTTCATAAAGAGATACATTGTAAGCAGTTGGAAGTTCAATCCCCCACTCTCTAGAATGCTCATATACTTGTGAGAGATGATATCCCTCCAAAGACCCCCTTCTTGATTAACTAGCCTCCAAAGCCACTTTGTTCGTAGGGCTTCATTAAAATACACAATATTCTTAACTCCCAAACCTCCATTCTCCTTTGGTCTACACACCTTATCCCAGCTCACTGCATAGCCCCCTCTTTTAGGATCCCCAGAGCCGTGCCAAAAGGACCTTGCTTGAATAGAAGACAGAGTCTTTGCAATTCCCCCGGAATCTTGAAAATGAAAAGATAATATATAGGAAGGCTATCAAGAACCGATCTGCACAAAGTCAGCCTCCCCCCCATATGAGAGGAGTTTGCGCTTCCATCCTGCCAGTCTACTCTCAAATCTCTTCACCATCGGCTGCCAATCTCTACAACGGAGGGCCCCTGGAGATAGTGGCAGCCCAAGATAACAAATAGGGAAACTGCCAATAGGACATCCCACGATAAAAGAGGCTCTTTTGAGATCCCTATCTGACACATTAATTCACATCAATTGACTTTTCTGGAAGTTAATCTTCAATCCTACCACCTCCTCTAGCAGTTCCAACATGAACCTGGCAACATAAAGATGCTCCTCCCCTTCAGCAAGGAATAGGATAGTATCATCAGCATACTGAAAGTGAGAGAGATGCATACCCTCGTGACACACCTGGAAGCCTTGGATGAGATTTGCATACCTAGCTCTCCTCCATAACCTGCTAAGAACGTGTGCCACTAAGATGAAGAGAAGTGGTGACATAAGATACCCCTGGCGGAGACCTCTCCCACTATGAAAGAAAGGGGTCGGAAGGCCGTTAATGAGCACTGCAAAAGTGGCCAAGGATACACAATCCTCGATCCATCTAACCCACTCATCATCGAAACACATATCCCTGATGACCTGGAACAGACAATCCCCATTGACCCTGTCAAGCTTTTTCAAAGTCAAGCTTCACAACCATCCCTTTTCTGTGATACTTCTTCATAAAGTGAATAATTTCATGTGCCACCAAAAAATTATCCTAGATGTACCGACCTTTTATAAAAGCCCCTTGATTGTTGCTAATCAGACTGCCAATCACTCTGTCCAACCTGGCCGCAAGCGTCTTTGTTATAATCTTATAGATACTATTAAGAAGACTAATAGGCCTACAATCTCTCAAGTTATCTGCACCTGCCTTCCTAGGGATGACAATAATAAAAGTTTTATTAATACCCCTCAAATGAGCAGTCCCTGTTTGAAATTCCACCATAGCCTGAAGCAAGTCTAACTTCACAATCTCCCAACAATGCTGAAAAAGAACATAGAAAAACTGTTTGGGCCTGGGTCTTTGTCTCCTGCAAGTGAAAAAATAGTTTTTCTGACTTCCTCTTCATTAAAAGGAGCTGAAATTTCCTCTCTCACCTAGGGAGGAGGGAGGGGAGAAGATCCTCCAATAAAGACAGTCGCCTATAAGTGTCTTCAGTGAATAGCTTATAATAAAAATCCTGCACATGTTGCCTTATCTGTGCTTTTTGGTCCACCACCCGATCCCCTACCCTGAGGGTCTTGATAAAGATCATCCTCCTTTTTCCTGAGGCCACCCTATGAAAATAAGCAGTGTTTTTGTCGCCGTCTTTTATCCATCTTTCTTGAGACCTCTGCTTCCAATAAATTTCTTCCTTGAAAAGGATCTCATTGTAGTCCTCTTTAAGGCTCTCCCTAATCGTTTTCTTCTCTGCATCAAGAAGTCCAGCCTCCTCTAGCGCATAAAAAATGGCCAATTGCTCCAATATTTTGTCCTTCGGCACCTTGCCCGATAAGGTCTTGCATGCACCCCACCTCGAAAACACCACTGACAATCTTCTTAGTTTGGAGATGAGCCTCGCCATAGAGTTGGATCCGGGCTAAGCCACCTCCCACGTACTGCTAACCAAGGCAAAGAAGTCATGCTCTCTCAGCCAATATTTCTCCAATATGAACCTCTGCATGCTAAAGGAAATGATGCATGAATGTAAGAGAACGGGTTTGTGATCCGACATCGTCCTCGTCATGCACTCCGCCTGCAAATGAAGGAACTGGTCTTCCCAATCAACAGACACCAAAAACTTGTCCAATCTGGAAAGAGAAAGGTCCTCCCTTAGGTTGGACCAGCTGAAGCTGGCATTAGGCATAATCATAAGGGTTGTCTCTACAATGAACTCTCTGAAATCCTCCATCTCCCCTACCTGATGAGAAGACCCAGTGTTCTCATCCGGGGACACAATAGCATTGAAATCCCCCCTAATGCACCACAGCTGGCAGGCCTATCGCTGAAGATCAAGGAGCTCCTCCCATAACTTCTTCTTGTCCCCCCTGCTTTGAGGTCCATAAACACTTAAAGTCCCACTGAAATCCATCTTTTAAACAGCGAAATCTAACAGTAACTGCCGACCGGCTCACCCTCCTCCCATCACTGACTTCTTCAACCTCATGCTCATTCCATATGACCATGATACCTCCCGCATTGCTCACTGCAGGAGACACCACCTCCTCAGTAAGTCTAGAACCTCCGATCTCCCTCATGATGTCAACGCCCTTCTCAGCATCACATTTGGTCTCCTGGATACATAAAATATCCGGTTTACTTCTTCTCACAAACTCCTTCATCGCCCTCCTTTTCTCCCTCCCACGCACCCCTTTAACATTCCATGTAATAATTTTCATTATAATTCTAAAGCCCTCCCTTCACCCTCCACACTCCTCCCTTTAGCCTCTTCTCTCCCCCTCCGCCCTTTTCTCTAACCTTCTCCTTGTGGAGTTCTCCCCCCTAGCCATATGAGCCATACCCAATTGCCAACGTCTTTGGATTTTATAGAAGACATGCCTCACATCTTTCTCCATCCCCTCAAAGGAGACACCCACCTTGGCCGCCACTTCCTTGGCTTTCTCCTCCGAGAATCGGCCCACTTCTGCAATAAGCTCTTTAATCTCTTCTTTATCTAATCCCCCCCAACTCTTCTAAAATGTCCACCATCTCCTGTATGGTTGTCTGCATGAAATACCTCAACTCCTCTTTCTCTGCCTGGGAGGAAATGGAGCCTGGAGCCCTGGAAAACAGCCCAAGGGATCCGTTAGCCTGTGGCCCCATATTATCTCTGCCTGAGCCCTCTTCCTTGCAAGCTTCCTCCCCAGTAGAGAAAATTGCCGTGCAAGGTTCCCGGTGTGCCTTAGCTATAAGGGAGCCTACCAGACTTTTGGACACCTGAGAGTGGGAGCCACCCTCCTACAAAGACACAATGACCCCTCGGCCGGAGGATATCTCCTGTGACATCTCCGTCCTTCTCGCCACGGCCATCTCCACCTTGAAATCCTAGTGCCTCTTCTCTGACCTGGGAAGGCAGCACCCAGTCAGAGACCCAAGGAGCGATCACAGGCACCCTAGGCTCTCCCCTAGTAGCGGCAGAAGTCTACGGTTGGGGAGGTTCCATGTCCAAGATCACCGACTGCCTCCGACGGGAGGCACTGTCACTAGAGAGGAACCAAAGAGGGTGCTCTGGTGCGGGCAGATCGGGCAAAGACGATGAGGGTCATCGGGTCCCTTCGCGGGCCGAAACGGTGCGGGTAATCATTGGGTCGGCCCGATGAGTGACCCGCATTTCCTTGGGTGTGAACCAGCGATGCAGCGAAAGGACCCAGTCCGGGCAATCGAACCGGGTTGGGCGGGATGGCGGATGGTTTGAAATTCAAACCCTGACCCTTAGGCACGTGCTTCTCACGTGGACGAACTTCGTCTTCAACCTCCAGAAGCCCTCTGCATTGAAACCCTAGATAGGATCCACGGCCGTCGCTGCTGCCGCCTTCGCCAACATGGATTCTAACAATCGAGGATGCTCCTTCCATCACAGCCACTACCACTCCCAGGACCTCTGCCATAGCCGCAGCTCTGACCCTAACAACAGCCCCCAAGTATGGAGTCGATTCCGAGCACTAGGAGATGGGCCCCGATAAATCTACGAAGGGCTCCAGCAGCTTACTGATCAAAGACTCCTCCATCAGAATCAGAGGGATGCCCACCAATCTAAGGACCAGCCCCACCTGAGGGTAGGTAGCAGTGAAGGTTGTCCATGGGGTGACCCTGAGAACTGGACTATGTTCTGCGAGCACACCCATAAACCTCACTGGCGACCTCTCTCAAAGGGCAGATAACTAGGAAGTAGGAACTGGGTCTCAAAAACTCTACGTATCTACCAACCTACCCCTTTCCATCTGCTGGACAGGAGCGCGGTGATCTTTTTCAGATACCCCTCCCCGTCAATCACAGTGCACAGACAGCACCTCTACAACTCCATCTTTCTGCAGCGAAGGGTCTCTGACTCACTAAAAGTAACCTGGACACTCCCGACATCCCTCCTCTGCTTCCTGACCTCCCCCTCTGGACAACTCCCGACATCCACGCCGTAAAAAAGACCAAACGAACAGGTTGCCCAAGTACCAAAAAATTTGGACCATTTCTCTATTTGTGCGTGTCATGCTTGCACAGGGGCCATGCTAATCTTCTCTGTATCATTCCAATTTTATCAAATGTCTCGGAAGATAATACGGTCCAAGATTGATAGAGCTCTTACCTCTACTGAGTGGTTGAAGCTGTTTCTTAATTCCCATATTAATGGACTGTGCAGAACGGTGTCTGATCACATGCCACTGCAATTAATGGCAGGTGAAAAGGAAAAGAAGCCAAGATTAGTCAGGTATGAGTTAGCATGGCATATGCAGGAAGGTTTCAAGGACTTAGTAAAGAAATGGGGGACAGAGGCACCTACAGCTGAGTTTGCTGCAACTACTTTTTTGAAGCAGCTTAAATGGGTTAGAAACTGCATAAAACAATGGTCTAAGAGGACATTTGGGAAGGCTACTGAGAGGAGGCAAGAATTTGTGAATATTATTGAAGAGCTAGAAGTGAGAAGTGAGCAAGGGTCCATATCCAGTGAAGATGATCAAGTGTTGAGAGAATACAAGAAACAATATAATGAATTGTTGTTGCAAGATGACCTGGAATTGAAGCAAAGAGCCAAGGAGCATTGGCTTAGAGAAGGAGATAAAAACTCATCATATTTCCATGCTGTGTCTAGTGCTAAGAAAAGGAGTTTGACGATTGAACACATTAAAGTGAGTGATGAGCTGATTGATAATAAGAAAGATGTCATGAATCACTTCGTCCATTTTATGAGTAACTATTCACTTAAGACATTGTTTGCAGACCCCATTTGGAGGATGGAATACTTCGCATGTTACATGAATTTGAAGCTGAAAATTTATGTCTTCCATTTCAAGAAGAGGAAATTAAAGATGCAGTCTTTAGGCTGAATCCCAATAAATCTCCAGGCCTGGATGGATTCTCTTTGGGCTTCTATCAATTCTTTTGGGATCTTATTAAGGATGACTTGATGAGAGTGGTGGTGGAATTCCAAGAAAACCCCTCTAGTATTAGATGCTTTAATGCAACTCACATTGTCCTTATTCCAAAAAAAGAGGGAGCTGAAAATGTGACTGAATTTAGACCAATCAGTTTGCTGAATGGGTGTTACAAGATCATAACAAAAGTTTTGGCTTCTAGAATGAAGAAGATTATGGAGAAATTAGTTGGTAAAGATCAGTCAGCTTTTATGGAAGGGAGGTACATATTGGACAATTATATGGCAGCAAGTGAAGTGATTCATTACCAGAGACCTTTGAACAAGAAAGGGGTACTCTTGAAGATTGATTTTGAAAAGGCTTATGATAGAGTAAGCTGGCAGTGCATCAAAAGAACAATGGAGTTAATGGGATTGAAAGAAAAGTGGGTGGGATGGCTTATGAGTTGTATCTCATCACCAAGATTCTCTATTTTGGTTAACGGTGAGCCTTGTGGATACTTTAGTAGCTCCAGGAGGTTGAGACAGGGTGGATTCAGCTACGGCAGGAGTACTCCTTATCTGATTCATCTGCAATTTGCAGATGATACCCTTTTATTCACATCTGGCAGACAGGATGTTATCCAGAATATTAGTAAGCTGTTGATTATTGTTGAACTTACCACAGGCCTCAAAATCAAATATGAGAAGTCTGAAGTGCTAGGTATCAACATGTCTGAAGGTGTTTTGAAGGATATTGCTGATTACATGAACTGCACTTGCTCGAAGTTTCCCTTTAAATGGCTCGGGTTACCTTTGACAGATGGTGCAATCAAACTAAGGGATTGGGATCCTTTGTTAAAGAAATTTCAAATTTCTTTGGAGGGGTGGAAGGGAAATTGCCTTCAGCTGGTGGAAGGTGGATTCTTTCCAAAACAGTCCTTTCCTCATTGGCCATTTATTATATGTCTGTTTTTAAAGTGCCCAAGACTGTTGCAACTTGCAAGAATCAATGAATCAGCTAGAAGCTCCTTTCTCTGGTCAGGAGGGAAAGGGAGAAGAAAGGTCTGCATTTGATTAAATGGGGACATGTTTGCAGAGGCAAGGATCAAGGGGGTGTTGGGCTTACCAGCAATGACACTTTTAATAAGGCTTTGTTGGCAAAATGGCTGTGGAGATTAGGGGAAAGGTCAGACTCATTGTGGGCTTGTGTGGTGAAGGAAAATATTTCCCAAATTCAAATAAGTGGGAGTTACTTCCTTCTAGAAGCTATAATCTGTCAACCATATGGAAGCATATTGTTAAGTCTGCTGGTATTCTTTCTGTTTCCTATGAGCTTAAACTGGGGAATGGAGAGGATATTAGATTTTGGAAGGATAAGTGGTGTTTGGAACAGCCATTGGAATCACAATTGATTAATTTGTTCAGCATAGTGAAGAACTCTGAAGCTCTTGCTGCTTCAGTTATTTCTAGAGTGACTAATGGTCCTGCGAAGGGATCCTAGTCATCCTACAGATGTTCAATTGGAGGAACTTCTTCTGTTATTCAATATCATTAACCAAATCAGGTTGACTGATGATGATGAACATAGGAGGCTATGGAGATGGAATAAGAATGGGCAGTTTTCAGTGAGTTCTCTTGTGAAGCAATTAGATGATGGAGGGTGTAGGGTGAGGTGGAAAGAAATTGTGTGGTTTAAATATCTTCCAAACAAGATTAAAGTGTTTCTACGGAAAGCAGCTTTGAATAGACTCCCTTCAGGGCAGAGAGTTAAGAAGTTGCTTAATATCCAAGACTCAAAATGTTTCTTTTGTGCTTTGTTCAAGGAAGATCAAATTCAGGAGAGCAAAGATTTCTGCATTGGCTGCAGGACAGGAGGCAGTGTTCCATTTCTGAAGATGTGTTTTCTGCGGCAGCTCTACCAAGTGTGTTTTCTGAGGTTGAGTCAGATGAAGCTTCTTGCAGCAGAGCTTTGATTCCTGTTTCTACCAATCCGTTAGTTGTGCTACCACCAGAAACTTTTGAGATTGGGCCAGATGAGATTATTCAATTTGGAAGATGTATCGGTGTTTCTTTTGAAAGCAAAGAAGATATGATCAGGAATTTTGTTAATCAGATTTGATAAATGGAAGAATTCTCCTAAAAAGTGTGGACAAGGGGGGTAGAGTGAAGATTGGCAAAAAGGAACTGAATTTTGTCCAGAAAAATGAAGTGCTGGACTGCCTTGTAGACAACAGGAGGGGGGGGAAGAAACCGATCCATTAATGAATATCTTGACGTGGAACATAAGAGGGCTTAATGGGGAGGCTAAATTGAGAGCCATAAGAGATAGTATTAAGTCTCTCAAACTGGACTGCATTTGTATTCAGGAAACTAAGATGGAATCTGTTGATGATGCTATCATTAAGAAAATAGGCGGTTTGATTCTGACTAAATGGTGTTGTCTTCCAGTTACAGGAGCCAGTGGGGGACAAATCATCCTATAGAATGAGAACAAATTGAAAGGCTCCTTGTGTGACAGTGGGAAATTCAACATCTCAGTATATTTCTGCTCCATAGACAATAGAAGCCAGGGGATTATTACTCCAGTGTATGGGCCACACAACCATCAGCTTAGGGGGGGAGTTCTTCCAAAAATTATATAGGTTGTATAACACTTTCCAAGAAGAATGGTGTGTCCTCGGTGATTTCAACTGCATCAAATACCCTTGGGAGAGGATAGGTCCTCAAAAATGGACCCATGATATGGAGGATTTTGGTACTTGGATAAGGGACTGTGGCATGATGGATTTGGACATTCCTAACATAAGGTTCACCTGGTCCAACCTTCAGCAAACCATTGTTCAATCCAGAATTGGTAAGGTTCTAGTCTCATCTAAATGGCTACTTAACTTTCCCTTGACACAGTTAAAAAGATTAAGTAGGGCTGTCTCTAATCACATTCCTATCTTGGTATATAGTGGGGAGAAGGAGAAATCTCATAGACTTTTCAGAAATGAATTAGAATGGCACATGAAGACTTTAAAGAGCTGGTCAGCAGTTGGTGGAAAGAGGCTCCCTCTACAAAATTTGCTTGCTCAACTTTTGCCAAAAAGCTCAAATGGGTTAGACGTAAAATCAAGCAATGGACCCATGGTTGGCAGTACCGGCCGATACCGGTATGTATCGGCCGGTACGTACCGGTATCGGCCGGCACCAATACCACCCCTGTAAAGGGTATCGGCCGATACCGACCGACACTAGACCGGTACCAGCCGGTACGTACCGGTACTGGTACCCACCGATATCGGTATCGGTACCGGTACTGCCATCCATAAATGGACCTCACAAACCTTTGGTAAGATCAATGTAATTCGCCAACAGCTAATGCATAATATTGATGATCTTGAAATCAAGGCTGAAAATCAGAATCTTTCCAAGGAAGAATCTCAGGCCCTGATCAAATATAAGAATGATTATAATGAGCTGATCCTCAGGGAAGAAATTAAATGGAAACAAAGGGCTAAAGAGCATTGGCTAAAGAGCATTGGCTAAAGGAGGGTGATAAGAATACAAAATTCTTTCACACAGTGGCTAGTTCAAAAAAGAAGTCCCTAAAGATTGAGCAAGTCAAGGTGGATGACCTCTTAATCGATTCCAAGAAGGACATCCAAGACACTTTCATATCCTTCCATAAGAACCTATTCAAAGAAGTTCACTTGTGGAGGGCTCATCTGCAGGAAAACATCCTCCCTAAGTTGGATGGAAGCCTGGCACAGAACCTGTGTTTGCCAATCCTTGAAGAAGAAGTGAAGCAAGCTATTTTCAATATGAATGTGAACAAATCTCCTGGTCCAGACGGTTTTTCCCTAGACTTTTACCAGTTTTTTTGGGAAGTTATCAAGGAAGACTTCATGAGAGTGGTTAAAGAATTTCAAAGTAGACCTTTATGTATAAAGGGACTCAACTCCACACATATTGTGCTTATTCCAAAGACAGAAGGTGCAGAAACAGTTTCTGAATTCATACCGATTAGTCTTTTAAATGGTTCTTACAAGATTATCACTAAGATCCTAGCCAACAGGATGAAGACGGAACAAGAGAAGGTTATCAACAAGAACCAATCAGCTTTCCTTAAAGGAAGATTTATTCTAAACAATTTTCTGGCAACAAGTGAAGCCAACCATAATCAAAGGATTCTCAAGAATGAAGGAATTGTCATTAAACTTGACTTTGAGAAAGCATTTGATACTGTCAGCTGGCAGTATATTCACAAATCCTTGGGTCTCATGGGCTTTAAGCATAAGTGGATTAATTGGATTATGAGTTGTATCTCTACCCCAAGATTTCCCATTTTGTTGAATGGCCAACCTTGTGGTTACTTCAATAGCTCTAGGAGTTTGAGACAAGGTGATCCTATCTCATCCCTTTTGTTTCTTGTCAAAGGTCAGGTTTTGAGTTCTCTCTAGGACTATGCAGCTGGCCAAGGATTGAAAGATGGCTTCAAGATTGGAAGGAATGGCCTACAACTTTCTCATTTACAATTTGCAGACGACACTTTGTTGTTCTCCTCAGGCCATATGGGTATGCTGAGGAATTTAAAGATCATGTTGGTCTTAATTAAAGCTATTACTGGTCTTAGTATAAATTTTCAAAAATCTGAAATAGTTAGGATAAATTTGGACAAGGATAGGCTAGATTGCATGGCCAAGATTTTAAACTGCAGAGAATCTCATTTCCCAATTAAATATCTGGGTCTTCCATTATCTAGTGGTCCTATCAGACTAAGAGATTAGGATATAGTGATTAAAAAATTTGATCAAAAGTTAGAAGGATGGAAAGCAAAATTTCTCTCTAATGGTGGAAGATGGATTCTCTCATTATCAGTCCTCTCCTCATTAGCTTCTTATCATTTATCCATCTTTAAAATCCCAAGATCTGTAGAAAGAATGATAAAGGCAAGGAGGAGTTCTTTTTTCTGGGGAGGAGGGAAGAGAGATGGGAAAGGTCTTCATCTTATTGCTTGGGACAAAGTATGCAGAAGTAAAGACCAAGGAGGGGCTGGTTTGGTCAAAACACTTCATTTCAATAAGGTCATGTTAGCCAAATGGTTGTGGAGATTGGGTGAAGAAGTTGACCATCTCTGGGTTAAAATAGTAAGGGAGAAGTATTATCATAATACCTCTAGATGGGAGTTGAACCCTTCCAAGACATATAATATGTCCCATATATGGAGAAATATTGCTCAGATGCAGGTTCTTATTCTCCCAGCAGTCAGCTTTCAAATTGGTAATGGAGAACATATCAGTTTCTGGAAAGATCCCTGGATATCAAATGTTCCTTTCTTTGATCAGGTTCCTAATCTATATCAACTTAGTGAAAACAAAAATGCTTCAGTTGCTCAAGTTCTCTCTCATGATAATGATCCCCAAATGAACCTTAACCTCAGAAGAAACCCAACAGAAACTGAACTTGAGGAGTTGCTCAAAATTCTCTCACTTACTTCAAAATTTCAGCTTTTCAAGGATAAGGAGGACAAAAGAACTTGGAGGTGGAATACCAAAGGATCCTATTCACACAATATTCTTATCCATATTATCCAAGATGGTGGAATTAGAGTGTGGTGGAAATCCCTAGTTTGGTCCAAATATATTCCTATCAAAATCAAAATTTTCCTATGGAAGGTGGAAATGCATACTCCCCACTTCACATATAGATTGAGAAGGATATTTAATATCAGCTCTACCAAGTGTGCTTTCTGTGGCCTTTTTGATGAAGATCAGAACCACCTTTTCTGTCACTGTAGGATTATCAGTTTTCACTGGAGGACTCTCTGCAAGGCTCTGAAGGTTCAGTGGGTGGAACCTATAGATTCCCTACATCTCTTGCAAAATTGGTCTAACCTTTGCCCTAATGAGTCACAAAGTAAGATCTGGTCTCTCTTTCCTCCAGCTATGATGTGGGCAATTTAGTTGGAAAGGAACAATAGAATATTCAGTCAGGAGTTCAACAATCCTTCTAATATCATCCGAAGAACTATCTACTGGGTGAAGGATTGGGGCAAGGCTGCTGCCATCTGGGATGCATCAACAGGAGATCTTATTTTTAAGGCTTGTAATTGGAAAGACTTCTTGCTTTGACTTCTTTGTTTTCCTTTGAGGCTTCTTTCTTAACTTCTATTTTATTTTCTTAATAAAATAGAAGTCTTAGGGTCTGCCTCTCTTTATGTCTGCTGAGGGGTTGATGTTGTGTCTTGATGTATGGCCATGGGCCTCCTTTGTAACTTTTTTCTCTTAATGAAAAGTGACTTTGTCACCTTCCAAAAAAGATCAAATTCATCTTTTTTTTGGCTTGTGGTGTTATCAATGTGCAATGGCTCACTCTATGCAGAGTGTTGGGGATTACTTGGGACTTGGGAGGAACATTCATCTGTTTTGAACTTGCTCCGATGGTGGAAGGGGGTTTGTCCCCACCCAATTCAAAGGGATTTATGGTTCCTATTCTGTCCTGCTATGTTATGGGCGGTGTGGTCTGCTAGGAATAAGAGGAAATTTGGTGATGAATTCAGAAGTGCAAGCGATGTTCTGACAAGAACTATATGCTTTGTAGAAGAATGGGGAAGGGCACCTGATCTGATGGGGAAGCCTAATCAGGATTTGATCTTGAAGGCGTGATCATGGAAGCTTCTGACAGTTTGAACTTGGGTATTTCTGCTTCTGCTTTATTGACTTTGGTAAAGCAGTTTCCTTTGTTTTTCCTTTCCTGGTTATGAACCCTTTTGTTTGGTTTTGAACTGATCTTTGGGCACTGGTTGTGTAAGGAGTGGAGGGCAATTATCCTGCCCTGGGGTTGTGCTTGTGTTTTCTATTATCCTATGTGATTCACTTTTATCTCTTAATGAATTGTGGCTTTGTTTGCCACCTTCAAAAAAAAAAACATTCAAGCTGTATTTTCTGTGGTCTCTTTGAAGAGGACACTGATCACTTGTTCCTGAACTGTGGGATTGTTAATGGTCAATGGATATATCCTTCTGTAAACTTTCAAACTTCAGTGGGAGAACCATCAAAGAGTGCTGAAAGTGATGGATTGGTGGACAAGAAATTGCCCAAAGCCAACAGAGAAAATGCTTCTTATTTGATTGATTTTGTTGTTTTTGGGACTTCTATTTTATTTTCTCGATAAAATTGGGTCCTCTTAATGGAGCTTGGGGTGTCCCCGTTTGGGAATTTGTTTTTTTCCTTTTCTGGCTTTTCCCACCTTTTGCATCTTTCTTTAGTCAATATCAATGAATGGTGACTTTTGTCACTTTCAAAAAAAGATAAAGATATACTTAATATGCAGGTTGAGTGACAAAAAATATTCTTTACTTGGGGATACCAAATATGGAAGGTAGAGGCGTAGGCACTAGATGATCACAATTAAGACCTAAGATGCAGAAATGAGGAGAATGCATAGAACAAATAAGATATTTGAACAAGCAAATGGCAAGACTAATATGTAGAGAAATCTTAATAATGGGTTAAGGTAAACCACTGATGTTCATGATAATATTTATTGTTAGTATGAAATTCTGCCATTTAATCAAATAATGGAATCCAACATATAATCATTAATAGTTTTTATTAGTCTGAAGCATGACATTGCACATAGTTAAATACATTGAGATGCATATAACAAGACATACTACAGTATCCCCAATGATAATGCAGTTTTCTGTAGTTCATGAGAGGAGAGGTTGTCCGAATGATAAAAAATGCAAATCTACCTACAAGGTGGAGCCATAAAGGGGCAGAGAGAGTTGCAAAGCTTAACAAAGGGTAACACAGTAAAGATCAACACAGGAGATGGTTCTCAAAGAAGGCATCGTCGAGCCACTTCATCCTGCGTCGGGGCACTTCCGCAAAATGAAGATTGTTAGATGTTGTTTTGAGGAGGGAAGTGGAGATTTTATTTCAACTTTAGTTTTAGTTTTTTTTTTTTGTGTGAGAAAGTTGTAGTGACTGTTTTCCATCGTTTAGTCTCTTATGTAGTTTTGACGGTCGAGGAACCTCTCCTCACCATTTGATTGTACTGCCTCTGTTTATTTAATATAAAACGGGTGGTATGATCCACAATTTCTTTCAAAAAAAAAATCACGGGTATACAGAATGCCAATTAAAATATGCACACATTGAGAAAACCAGGTACTTGTAACATTTAAAATGATCTCTAATGACATTTATCTAATTAAAAATGAACAGATATCTCCTACCTTGAGAAGAGGATGGTCACAACCATATTCAATGGGGCGTGCTCCTGCATTTAAATTATATTCCTTAAACTCAAGATCCTTCCAGTCACCCCTTAGAAATACACAAAACAAGGGATTAGAGCATTGTCAAAAGCCTCTTAGTTACAAAGCTTTGAAACACATCTACTATCATTTTTTTTGGAAGGTGACCGAAGGTCACAATTCATTAAATGAAAATAGAAAATACAATCAGAGCGAAGTCAAGATACAGGTGACAAAATAGAAAATAGCAAAGGGGTAGAGGAAATCACCCCAACCCCAACACAGGTGACAAGTAACGGTAAACCCCAAAACTCATCACCGGCAACAAAAAACCTATTTTATCCAGAGGATAAAATAGAGTGGTCAAAACAATAAGAAAACTTTAGAGAAACAGCTTCTTCCATTCCCCAGCAGCAGACAACAAAAGAGATTCATCCCTATTGGAGAGAACACCAGCAGCTTTCCCCCAGTCATAAGACCATAGAATAGCACTTTTCAGGACTTCAGAAAGATGATTGAATTTATGGCAGAATCTTCTTGAATTTCTCTCAATCCAGATTGACCATAGCATAGCTGATAATAGAATATTCCAAAGATTATGCTCTGTGGGCTGTGGGCAAAGTTCTTCCCAATGCATGAACAAGATAGATATATCCTGGAAATCCCTCCACTGAAAATTAAAAAGGAACCCTAGGGATCTCCACAGCACATTAATGATACCACATTGAAGGAACAAGTGAGCAGTGTCTTCTTTAATAATTCCACAGAAAGTGCATGTTGAATTGTGGCTCTTGAAAATAGATTTCAATCTGACCATAGTGGGTAGTCTTCCCATGGTTACCTTCCAAAGAAAGATTTTAATTTTGGTTGGAAAATTATTGGACCGCACAAACTGATTCCATGTGACTCTGAGGCCTCTATCGCTCAGGATTTTAGTGACTACATTCACTGAGAAGGTCCCTTCACTACTCCAAGCCCAGTGCCTAGAGTCCATTTGGAGAGTGTTAAGATTAACTTGATAGATAATACTGATAACATTCAGTAATTGATCTAGTTCACTGCCAACTGGTTCTCTTCTGAGGGTAATGTTCCAATGGCATTGCCTTCCCTTTATCCTCTACAATGAGTAGAGCTGATGAAACTTAATTGCAAACGGAGTGTCTGAGCACCATCTGTCCTCCCAAAACTTGATTGAATTCCCATCTCCAGGTGAAAGAACTGTGGCTGGTCTCACAATGTCCACCAGCTTGTTGATATTCCTCCAAATTGGCGACAATGAGGACTGTGTAGATGGCTCTAAAGACCACTTAGAAGCATGGGGGTAGTACTTGTTCCTGATGATATTAACCCATATTGCATTGTCATTACCTATATCCCCCATTCTCCACAGCCATTTGCACAACAAAGCTTTGTTGAATACACTTATACTGGTCAACCCACTCCTCCTTGTTCTCTGCTGGTACAGACTTTATCCCAAGCAACAAGATGAAGACCGCCCTTCTCTCTTTTCCCACCTTCCCAGAAGAAAGAGCTCCACATAGATTCAAGGATTCTTTCAACTGTTCTAGGTATAAAATAGAGAGGTTGAAAGTAGGGGTGTTCACGGGTCGGTTTGGTTTGGTTTAAGACAAAAAATTTACAAACCGAATCAACCCGAGCAGTTCTCACAAACCGAACCGAAAATTTTCGGTTTGGTTCGGTTTGAACCGCCAACATGCAAAGCATGCCCAGTCTCGAACTTAGGTGCACTTCGGTCTGCGCCAGGGGTGCAGCCATGTGTGAGCGCCATGGAGACGCTGAGCTGGGGATGAACTCTTATTTATAACCTTTTCCTGCGCTCCATTTTCGCTTCTCCCCGATGTCGGACTAAACTAGAAGACTTCCCCGATGCGGCATGTGTGCGCTGCAACTTCTGGTGGTAAGGCTGTAAGCTGGGAAGCCTTTTAGTCCCGTACCGGGTAAACAAAGAAAACAAAAGCCAAGAGACATTATGATAACAAACCTCAACATGTACCCAGCTGACAGCTCGCAGCCCACTAGGCGTTGGGCTCAACCGAGGGCCAGAATAAAAGATGTCAGGTTGGCCCATTAGTTCTTAGCTCACGGCCCACTGTATGAACTATGAAGGCAGTTTTCAATGAAAAAATATACATAATACGGTTTAATCGGTTCAGTTCGGTTTTTACGGTTTCAGATGTTTGAAAACCGAACCGAAATGGTCACCAACCCAAACCAAACCGAAACTATAGTTTGGTTCGGTTTGGTTTTTCAGTTTGAACAAAATAGTGAACACCCCTAGTGGAAAGTGGCCAAAGAGGAAAGAACAGATCTTGAGAGTATCCATTTTCCCCCAGCCAATAAGAATTTCGCTTTCCATCCTTCAAGTGCTTGAGCAAACTTATTGATATTAGGATTCCAATCTCTAACCCTACTTTGCAAATCAGAGAGTGCGAGTCCCAAGTATTTAGTAGGAAAATTAGCATGTTTACAGTCCCATTCTGCAGCAATTTGTGTACTTTCATCCTGCTTGGTGTTGATGCCAATAACCTCTGATTTTTCAAAACTAATAGTGAGCCCAGTAACAGCCTCAACTAAAATAACATCTACCATCATTATAACCTGCCTGCAAATAAAATTGGGTTTTCACTTCATCCTTACAATCTTTCAATATTCCATATCATCCCCAGTGATCTTCATATTTATTTTAAACCTCCACAAACTTTGAACCCTCCTTAAAACAAGGAATTCCGGGTCGGGTCGGGACCGGGACCCGGCGATCCCGACCAGATCCAATCTGGATCGGCCGAGTCGGCCGATCCAGACTCAGTCCGGCCGGTCCGACTCGGCTGGAAAAAAAAATCAGAAAAAATCAAGAAAAATCAGGAAAAATCAGAAAAAATTAAAAAAAATCAGAAAAATTACATATATATTATTTAATTGATGTACAATAAGAATAAATGCAATTCATGTACATCCATAAAAAACCCTAAACCCAAAACCCTAAAACCCTAAACCCTAAACCCCTAAAACCCTAAAACCCTAAACCCTTAAACCCTAAAACCCTAAAACCCTAAAACCCTAAACCCTAAACCCTAAACCCTTGAACCCTAAACCCTAAACCCCTAAACCCTTAAACCCTTAAACCCTTAAACCTAAAACCCTAAACCTAAAACCCTAAACCCCTAAAACCCTAAACCCTTAAACCCTTAAACCCTAAACCCTAAACCCTAAAATCCTAAAACCCTAAACCCTTAAACCCTAAACCCTAAACCCTAAAACCCTAAAACCCTAAACCCTTAAACCTTAAGGGGGGGATCGGGACCGGCCCGAACCGGACCAGATCGGGTCCGGACCGGCCGATCTAGCCGGTCCGGCCCCGATTTGGTCCGGTTCGGGCCGATTTCGGCCGTTTTTTTTTTTTTCAAATCGGTGGGGGGGGACATTGAAATCCCCCCCGAATCGGATCGGAACCCGCCGATTCCGATCCGAATCGGCCGATTCCACAATCCATGCCTTAAAAAGCCCCCCCAGTTAGTATTTTCCTTTTTCTTTTGACAGTTGCTAACTGGAGTGCTTTTTAAGGAGGAGTCAAAGATTGTAGGGGTTTAAAATAAATACGAAGATTGCAAAGACTAATATGAAATATTGAAAGATAGTAAGGACTCAAAAGTAAAAAAAGTAAAATAAGGCTCCCTATTAACAAACATGGTAATCTGCAGACCGAATATGAATCAACATCTATATGCAATATGAAAATAAGATACATTTATGTGTTCTTTTACATTTAGCATCCCTACAATCTCTGTTAATTCCAAATATATCCCATCTTTTTCATAGATCTAAAAAACTCCCTACACTGTTCATGTTCAAAATAAATCCCTGCAGTTAGACGACATTTAAAAAGAGCATCAAATGTGGAAAATTCCAGTTATCCTATTAACGGAGGGTCATGAAGACAAAAATATCCCTTAGCCCCCCCCACCCCACCCCCCAAGCACCGCCCACAAGAGATGGTTACCACCCTTCCAAAATGGACGAAATGGTCACAGCTGCCCCTGCCGTGGCAGCCGTAACGAGGAGGTGGCCACAGCGGCAGGGCCTCATCTCGTTCTTGAGCACGAGGCTGTTGACCTATTATTGGATTCTCACGTTTTGGTGATGACACACAATGAAAAATGAAGAAATCAGACTATGTGTTGTTCAGTTAAATAAATGATTTAATCGATTACAGATTGACAGATTCACTGTACTGAGAATATATTGTTCTAGGACTTAGTCGATTTCAGCCAGTTTTAACTCAAATCGATTAAAGGCTCACCAAAACTTCGATTAAATTCCTATTGCTAACCGATTAACAGTGTGAAAGTTAGTTGTGAGTAAAAGACCTCTGATCGATTAGAGTATCGATTAAGTCTAGCCTCTTAATTGCTCTAGATAACCGATTAAGTCTGTCGTTAAGGCCAAATCAATTAGTCGTATCTATTAGAAAGCCTTGTTAATCGATTAAGTCCATCAGTTAACCCGAGTGCTACTTCGATTAAGTTATTCAGTCTAATCGCTTACGGGCCATTTCGATTACAGTTAATGATTACTTCATCTAATCAATTAGAACGACTTAATCGATTACCTATTCAATTGATTATCTGTTTGTTTTGCACTCGATTATTGTTATCTGTTTAATCAAATAACCACTTGATATTCAATCGATTATATGTTTGTTTTGCACTCAATTATTGTTATTTGTTTAATCGATTAACTATTCGATATTCAATCGATTATCTATTGGTTTTGCACTCGATTAATTTATACATATTATCGATTAACTGCTCGACATTTAATTGATTATCTAGTTGTTCTGAACCCAATTTTCTCTATCTGTTGAATCAATTATCTGATCGATATTAGACTGATTACCAGTGTATTTTTTAATCGATTTTATGATGAATTCAATACGATTATCTGGTTCATTAGAAATCAATTATGGAGTTTCTGTGCGCATAATTTATTTGTTTAAACGAGGTTGTCTGATTCTAAATTGATCAAACGAACTCCTTCTGTTTTATCAAATCAATTATCAAAGAACTTCTCTTGATTAATTATATTTGTAACTTACTTGCTTGATACATTTTCAATTAGAATAGTTGTGCGCCAGTTTCCATGCTACTTTTTAGAGTTCCCATATTTCTATCTTTTGTACTTTCATAGACTTTTGCTACAAGAAGATCTCCACTGACAAACTGGGTAGAAAGTCCAACTACTTTTTAGTTTTCTATTAGTGCATATGCTTGTCAGAAATCTTCACTTGCCTGAATGAGGAAGTACTCAAATACATATATGAAAACCTACGTTTGAAACTACATGTGGATAGAACGAGGTCAAGATAGAGGAGATAAATTGGACAAGACAATTCAATGAGCTCTCACATATTCAAATCGTTAGACATAGCAAGAACCCCTTTTCTAATGTTTCCCTCTAAGAGTCTAACGGGCAAAAATTGATCAACCCTACATGTCTCCTGTTCCATTAATGAGCAGATCAAAGAATTGAGACCTTTGTAGTGAGATTCAAATTCAAAAAGGGTTATATTCTCTGCATCAAAACTTCTTCATGTTCCAGAGAGATAGAAAAGAGAAGAGTCTCAGAGATTGCATCAACTCTAAAGCACTGCGTCCACTACTTCATCCGCTGTGCTGCTTCGAGCTCTCCAACCTCTTCACCAACTAATCAAGACTCTGCACCTCTGCTTCTCACTCCCTTAGTCTTAAGCTTTCTTCTTGATCTTTTGTTGTGCATAACAGCCTATTGAGAGGTTGTGTAACGCTTGTTTAATTTGTTTGTTTGTTACCTCTTCCTTGAAAGGAAGGGAGGACCCGCGTAGTAGGGAGTTGTGCCTCTTCTTGAGGGAAGAAAGGACCAGCTGCGGCTGGGGGGTGTTGTTGGGGTTGTAACCTATATGGGGTTGGTACCATGTGTAGCCTGTGTGCTTGTGAAAGTCTCAAGTGGTTGCTTGGAGATTGGATGTAGGTCTCTGGACTGAACCAGTGCAATTTTGTGTGTTCCTGTGTGCAACTGATTCCTTATTTCTCCCACTCCTTGTGTGTTTCTTTCCTACTACAATTAGTTTCTATAGTTCTTTGTACCACAATTGTTGATAACCCATTCAACAATCCCCCCCCCCAAGTTCTCTATAGCCTGGGTAATAGAGCCTACTGGGGTAGGTGACGGTGGCCTAACATGCGCACTTGTCAATCAGGTGCTGGCCTCCATGGCCTCTGCTTCCAGTCACAGCCACAACTAAGGAGGGTGCACCCACCAAGTCCCCACCTGATCTCTACTGCCGACACCAGATGCACAGATGTACAAAGATTGAAACTTTGGGGACAAAAGAGGAGAACCCGCTGCTCGATCTGAAGGAAAGGAGAGTGGGTGGAGGAAGCACCGCCTTCCCCTCGCTCCTCCTCGGATTGCACACTACTCTGCTGCTGCTGCTGCCGCCGCTGTAGTAGCTGGGCTCAGGGATGGAACCCGGGATCCCCCATATGAAGCCACACTGCCAGAGGGCAGGAGGGATTGGGAAGGGCTCCCCCATCTGAACCCGGCACTCTCTCTCTCTCTCTCTCTCTCTCTCTCTCTCTCTCTCTCTCTCTCTCTCTCTCTCTCTCTCTCTCTCTCTCTCTGCAACGGGGGCGAGTGCAACACACTGGAACGTAAGCATCGGAGGAGAAGGGGGCAATCTCACTGCCCTTCCCTCGCTCCTTCTCTTCTATTCATTTTTTAAAAATTAAAATTAAGTGCAAACAACTAATTTTACGTCTAGTTTAGCTTGATTATAGTTAAGTTACATTTCTGTCATGTTGATGTCAGAAAAGTAACGGTGGGCCCTTATTTTAGAACTGGAGAAGATTGTAAGGACTTGTTTATAAATATAAATATCACAGGGATATATTTGGAATTAGCAAATGTTATAGGGACTAAATGTAAAAATCCATACATACATACATATGTACATACACACACACATACAAATACATACAAAAGATCTGCACACCAGTTAAGATGGGAGTTAGTCTTCATTTATAACTTTGGGTTTAAACTAGGATTATAGCATACAAGCTAGGAATCTTCAACAGTTTTTCAAACAGCAACAAATGGGTGGAAAACGGATGTAAAAAACATCCTTTTTGGTACAAATATTGAAGGAATCTCATCATCGACAGACCAAAGCCTCGTCTAGATAAGTGGACCATTAACAGGTATAAATATGAAATAGAAGACAAAAGAAAACAAAAGAATTTACGGTCAGGCCACATGCATGAATGGAAATGAAAGCTTAAGATGCAGTCTCTGAGCAGGAGATGGAACAGAGGAATTTTCAAAAGGAAATGACCTGAAAAGGAGCAGTGATGAGAAGCAGCCAATCCATGTGGAAGAAAGTCAGAAACTACTGGATATTCCCAACCTCACTAACCCAGTTGAGTCTTTTTAACTTTAATAACAGATGTAACTTAAGACAAACTCATAAAAAGTGGAAGCAATTTCCATCCAGCACAACCTACGTGTAAGAATGGTTTGTGCATAATCACAATCCGAGATCCGTACAAACTATTCAACATTTCACTGACAAAGTTCCTAAAATTTCGGAGAGCAATACATCAAACGATACAAAACACACATGACCTAGTAGCACGTAACCTTGTCCAGCCATGCAGAAGTCTTAGCCAGACTCATTACATCTTAAACCATGTCATTAAGCTAACCACATCAATCAACTACTTGTAACTGGTGATTCTAGATCAGATAACATGTAATACCTTTGCAGTATTTCTCGGGTTAGATCAGTAACAACTTTTTTTCGTTTTACAGTATATTTGGGACCTTTTGTCAATGAATAACCTTTCCATGTCCTGTAAAAATCAATGAACAAGTGTGTGCCTTCAGAAACCAGAATGATATTTCAAGACAGCACTAGTAGTGTATATGAAGAAAGAGACGTGGAAAAAAATTAATAGACAGATAAAGTAACAGCAACAATCAAACCGAATAAGAACCATCAGTAAAAGGAATGGAAGTGTTACAGTTTGTCAATAAGCTTTCTTTTCTTTAGATCAGCAATGTCTCCATCACTCACAGCCTACAAAACAATCAATAGAAATATATTACAAAACCCAGCCTAAAGGACAAAATCACAGTATCATAGAAACATCGTGAAGAACCGAAAGAAGTCATTAAAGAAAACAAATAGGCATTGTAGAATATCCACATAAAAAGGGGACTTCAAAGATGAAAATGAAAAGTCATCTCAGATACATTGGAACTGAAAAGTTAGATCATAGCTTATTAGATTTGTCTTATAGACTTCAATCCTATTGCAAAAGGAAAAAATATAGTGCTGACTGCTGAGAGTTTTTCTCAATGCATAATTATTTGTTTCCTTATTTACTTCTAAGAACATAAGAATTCAAATGGTCTGAGAAAAATATACAAGATTGAAAAGGCACAGCTTTTCCTTAGTCTACATAGTTAGACTAAAAAGATGATCCATCATGTTCATAAAATGGAAGGACCATCCACATTCCAAAAAAAAAATGTTCATAAAATGGAAGGAAGGATTGGCACAGATCAGATTGGATCAGCCAATCCGATCGATTATTTACAAAACCAGACCAATCCTAATCTGGCCTCAGACAATCCCAGAAAAGATTGGCCCAAATCTCTAGCGCACGCTAGAGGACCTCTAATGGCTAGTTGGGCTGGGAGGCCCAATGCCTGAGAGATGTTTCGTGGGCCTATGGCTCGAGGTATTGGTCACTTCGTGGGTTTATTTACAGTGTTCAAAAAAAGAGTGGCTCGTTGGGATTGTCTTGGGGGCTATCATCTGGCCATTTCCACCCCCATCTCTCTCTCTCTCTCTCTCTCTCTCTCTCTCTCTCTCTCTCTCTCTCAATATTCACTTCCTCTCATTTGTTCTTCCAAGCTCTCATTCGCTCTTGAGTTAGGTTTTGGTGGATGCCTCTCTATGACAATCAAATCAGAGTTGAATCAAGAATCAAAGCAACCTATTTTTATATTTTTTAATTTTTTAGATAATTGTTTTGAATTTTTCATGCACCTTGCAAACATAAAGGAGGGTTCCACTGATCCTTCCTTCCTTGATTCATACATGCTGCATTCAATCTTCAAAATAATTTGTGTAATATCGAAATTTGAGCTTGATAATAGCTACAGAGATGTTTGTAAACAAAATGTGCATAATCCCACAGTAGGTATATATGCAAGTACATTTGATGCAATAGAAAGGACAAGTTCACTTTACATGTGCGTACACGTAGAAATTTTTGCCTACGTTCGTTGTTGAGATCTCCAAACTTTTTTTTTTTTTTTTGAAAAAGGATGGTAATAGCAAGTATATTAAATCTGAACAAAAAGAGTGAATGTACAAGAGTGAAAATCAAGCTCGCAAAAGATCCCTCAATACAAAAAGTACCAACGAGGTCTATTGCTTTCTTAAAAGAACAAAAAGAGGAGGAGAAGCATATCCATTACAAAAGGAAATAGACTCCTTAACTCTGTTACAAACAAAATCAATAGTTCTCTGTATTCCCTCCCCCATCACCCCCCCCCCCCCACAAAGCTCAAAGTGTAGCATGGACAATCAGCCACCAGATTTTCCTGTTCTCCTTAGGAATATGAAATAACCCCACTAAAGCAAGACATAATCCATAGAAGCCACAAAGCAGCCTCTGGAATGGATCTTGTCAATGATGACTTGCCACACCTGCATAATGAAAGAGCATAACACAAAAAGGGTGGTCAACAAACTCATCCTCCTCTCCATATAAGCGTCAAGTCGTAGGCAGCCCAGGAGTAAATCAGGCCAATCTAGCACAAGTGGGTAGCATGCCGGTAGAGATCCTCCATATCAAAACCTTGACCTTGACTGGGTTAAATTATAAGCTGTTGGGAAAATAGGCCTATTTGTAGAACACGTGCCAAGTTCCTCCATCCGTGAAAAGTCTATAGGCTGACTTCACTAAAAAGGACCCTGAGGCCTCCCAACCCCAAAACCGAGTATCATGAGATGCAAGATCAATAGAGACCTCCTGAAGCAGTAGTAAGCAAAGTCCTCGATCTCAGCTGCTGTCTGAAGCAGGGGGCCCAACTCCCTTGAGGTGGAGAGCTATCATAACCTTAAGCAACCATAGCCATGGGGACAGATGAGATGGCAAACAATCTAGGAAATCTGGTGGCTAAAGGAACCACTCTCATAATTTGTCCCTCTAGAAGAGACAACAGCACCCATTCTCAAGAATAACAAAGGTAGCAGCCTGCATAGCATCAGTGCATTAAGGATATCTTTCCACACATGAGAGATTCCATGCAAGGAAACTGACATGACATCCCACATCCTCCCACTAGAGTAATATTTCTGCTTGATCACATCCAAGCACAACCCAGAGTCCTCTGCCCCAATTTTCACAACCATTTACTAAGTAGAGCTAACTTGAACCCGTCAATGTGCTTGATGTCCAAGCCTCCATTTTCCATACTCTTAAAGATTCTCCTCCAACTAACATCGAAAGTCATAACCCCCTCTATGAATTCTATCCCCACTGCACTTCCAAAAAAAACCGACACTGAATAGCCTCCAGGCATCTAGCCACTATTTTTGGAACTTTGAAAATATACTTGAAAATGGAGCCTTGCAAATGGGTCCTATTCCTGGCAACAACTCAAATAGAAAACTTTATTTCCCATTGAGGAGGTAAGCAAAGCAATTCTCCAAGAAAAACATTAGAAAACTCCTTAACTATTGACAAATCATTTAAGGAAGGAGTGGCAGTCTCCCTATCCTTTTATGCTGCTGAAACAAATGCTAAATATGGCTCACACCCACGCCTAAGCAGATTTTGAACCTTCATAGCAAAAATAAAAGGACCTTTACTGGATAGACAGATACCTTAGGAATGCAATGTCTCCTGGTCTTTTAAATCATATCCTCTTCTTCAAACAGTCTACATGTGCATAGTTTTCTTCCAGCCGCTTCATGTTCATCCCAAAGATAATATCATAATCTTGCATCTCCAAGACAGAGATCAACAGGTAGATGTCATCCTTCAATCTCCATGTCTATGTTCTTCAACTAAAATGAAACAAATATAGATTCTCATGTTGGAGTCTCCACCAGAAATGCATAAGGTGTAACTAAAATGATTGTATGCAAATTATCTAAAAATATTTTAGATATGAATGAATGACTTGTCCCTGAATCAACTAACACCTGTGTCAAACAACCAAGGATGAACATGAAGTGGCTGGAAGTATTTCCTCTCATCTCCGCTCTCTGCTCCTGCATACTTCCTCGGGCCAAGGTAGATGCTGGGAAAGAATTGAGAGATGTGTCTTTTGCTTCTCAAGGCAATGATGGGTGCTTCTTGGGGAATAGAATATATCCATGGAAAGGCTTGAGGGAGATTGCACATTGTTTGAAACTGTTCTTGTGGGGTGGGCCATGCTGGAGTTGTTCTACCTCAAAGGACTAGGCAGGGGAATGCCACCAGTTGAGTGTTCAGGATGGGCAGTTGGGCATATCGGGTGAGGAAGACCTACAGGGGCAGGTCTTGGATCTGTCTACTCCCGGTAAGTCACTTCTGGGTAAGTCATCCGGGTAGCCAGCTGCGGGTTCTGGGTTTTTCATTTCAAAAAGAACGGGCTCGTCGTCCTCGCCTGAATTAACCCGGTTACATTTCACTCTTTCGGCCACTCAGAGATACAAGAGCCTTCTTCTCCTTTGCACCTGAAGGAGGTCGTGGGAGGCTTAGATGCTGATTGATCACCCCACATGAGGACGGTTGACTCCAGTGTGGAAGATTTGGGCTCGCCGCTGGATGCCAATGTCTTACTCTTCCCGATTGTCAGCAAATTTGCCCCTACTGTCACAGTCCAGAGAAGCTCCCCAGAAGCCTGCATTCAGAAGATCGACAGCTCTCACCCAGGTGATAGTGATCGTCTGCTGCTTCCGTCATCAGTCCCAGTCTACCGGAGGCCATCTCTAAAGGTGGGTGATAGGCTAGGTTAATCCACTGGAGGGAGTTCTGTCTGTGACAGAAGAGGAAGATATTCCCCCTACAGCGAACTCCAAACCCTTCTCTATTATTCATGTGCAGACTCATGAGCAGTGGGAAGAAAACATTGTTCAAGTTGGGAGGAAAATTGGAGTTTCATTTGGAGGAAAGGAAGATGTTATCGGCTTCATAAAGAGATTGAGAAGAACAGAGGCATTGCACAACTCTGCCAAGAATAAGAGCCAGAAAGGGGGATCGAAGATAGGGAAGAGGGAGATTTCTTTTGTTCAGAATAATGAGGTCTTTGATGGTCTAAGGGATAAGAAGTTGGGAGGAGGAAAATGTTGATCAAATGAAAAGTTGTATTTGGAACATGAGAGGGTTGAACGGTGAGTTTAAACAGAGAGCAGTTAGAGACCATACTAAAGCTTGTAAGGTGGATTGCTTCTGTCTTCAAAAGACTAAAATGGATACCATAGAGGACAAGTTTATCATTTCAATCTCTGGTTCTCTTTTGTCAGAAAGGGTTATCATTCCAGCAAATGGTTCCAGTGGAGGCCAGCTTATGATGTGGAATGGCAGGAAATGCCAAGGGACTTTGTGTGACGTGGGTAAATTCAGCCTTTCAGTTACATTTTCATCAACATCAGGTGGTGAAACATGGATTGTTACCTCCGTTTATGGGTCCAACATTTCTTAGGAAAGGGATGACTTCTTGCAGGAATTGTACAGACATGCAGCCATGTTTAAGAATAGCTTGTGTATTTTGGTTGATTTCAACTTGGTCAGGTTTCCTTGGGGGAGGGGTCAAGTGTTCAGAAATGGAATAAAGAGATGGAGATTTTTGGTAAATGGATCTGTGGTTGTGCTTTGATTGATTTGGAGGAGGTTTAGTTTGTCCAATATGCAACAGAACCCTATTCAATCAAGGTTAAACAGAGTGATGGTGTCTATGGACTGGATTAATCATTTCCCTCTATCTTCCATTAAAGGACTGAACGGAACAGTCTCTGATCATATCCCAATTTTTATGTCAATAAGGGTGATAAGAGAAAAGAAAGGAGTTTTAGGTATGAGTTAGCTTGGCAAGTAAAGGAGGGTTTCAAGGAATTGGTTACTAATTGGTGGAAGGAAGGGCCAACAGCTGAATTTGCTTGTGAGACTTTTTCTAAGAAGCTCAAGTGGGTTAGAAATTGCTTTGAGACTTTGGAGTGCTCAGAATTGTGGTGTTTATGCTGTTAACAGAAATCATATGCTCCAAAAAAATAGACGAACTAGAGAGCAGGGCAGACTTTCAAGCTTTTCAAATGAAGAGAGGGAGCTTAATGGACTTTTTTTGAAGGTGACCAATAGATCACAATTCATTGATAATTAAATAAAAGATACATAAATGATCAAAGCTGCTCAGAAAACACACAGGAAACCCCTTACAGGTAAGAATAAACCCCTCTCCAAGGGTGAAATAAAACTCTCCCCCATATCTTATCAAGATGATAAGATAGAAAACAGAAATACAAAGAAGAAAAATACAGTGATCAGTCAAACATCCTCAAAGACTGCCTCAAAACAGACAAAATAGTGGAGGATTTTGGGTCCCCTAAAACCCTAGCTGCTGTACCCCACTCCGAAACCCATCTAATAACCCTGCGCAAAATGTTAGAAAAGCTATCAAACTCATCTCTAAATCTTCTAAAATTCCTCTCAGTCCACACTCCCCACAAAAATGCAGGGAGAATAAGAGACCACAGTTCCCTCTCGATTGGGGAAGGACAAAGCTTAGCCCATCCATCGAGCATTTGAAGCACAGAAGAAGGTTCCACCCAGCTGATATTTAGGCTGCTGCAGCACAGCATCCATCATGCTTGAACAATTCCACAATGGCAGAACAAGTGTTCCACATTCTCAATAAATCTGCCACAGAAGAAACAATTGAGTTTCTGCAAGGAAATGAACCGGCTCAGTCTATCCATGGTTGGTAGTCTACCCAAAGCAATCTTCCACAGAAAAATGTTGATCTTGCAAGGTAAATTCTTGGACCAAACTAGATTTCTCCAAGGCACTCTGACCCCACTGTCAGTAATTACTCTTATCAGAGCATAAACAGAGAAAGTACTTTTAGAATTCCAAGTCCATAATCTTGAATCTTCACAGTTACTCTGCAGCCCAAAATTTTTAATACTGTTCAGCACAGCCACCAACTGTTGGATCTCCCGAGTTGTAAGATTTCTTCTAAAGCTCAAATTCCATGGGTTGGACTGTCCATACGTGTACATCTCAGCCACAAACTTATTTTTATCCTCTGAAATTAGATACAAGTCCGCAAATTCCACTGCCAAAGGCTGACTCAATACCCACTTGTCTTCCCAGAATTTGACCGAGCATCCATTACCTACGGTAAAAGAAATTGGGGGGCAATCAAATCAACCATCTTGGAAATATTCCTCCAGATTGGGGACATATTAGAAAAGGATGTAGGATGTAAATTCCATCTAGAAGTCCCATGGTATATTTTCCTTTGATGATTTTGGACCACAAAGCATCTACCTCTTCTCCCATTCTCCAAATCCACTTGGCCAATAGAGCTTGGTTAAAAGTAGCAATATTTACCAAGCCTGCCCCACCTTGATCCTTTCTACTGCAAACCTATCCGATGCTATAAGGTGCAAAACTCTTGATTCTCTCTTCCCTCCTTTCCAGAAAAAAAGACTTCTCTTAGATTCAAGAATTCTCTCGACCTTCTTCGGAATTCTGAAAATAGAAAGATAATAAATTGCCAAAGATGAAAGAACTGATTTAGATAACACCCATCTTCCTCCAGCTGATAAGAACCTAGCCTTCCACCCTTCCAATCTCTGCTCGAACCTTTTAATGAGGTCATCCCAATCCCTGACTTTACATTGAGCTTAATGAACTTGAGAAGGAATATAATGTGTCACTCCTTAAAGAAGAGATTAAATGGAAACAAAGGGCCAAGGAGCTGTGGCTGAAAGAAGGAGACAACAATACCAGATTTTTCCATGTTGTCGCAAGTTTCAAGAAGAGGAATCTCAAGATTGAGCGAATTATTTTGGATAATCAGCCTATTGACTCGGAAGAGGAGATAAAAAATGTTTTTATCTCCCATTTTAAAGAGCTTTTTTTTCAGAAAATAAGCAATGGAGACCTTGTTTAGAGGATGAAGTTATTCCTAGGATTGATGAATCACAAGCTCATGATTTATGTGCTCCTATTCTTGGAGAGGAGGTGGAGGAGGCCATCTTTAGTATGGATGCAAACAAGTCCCTGGGACTGATGGATTCTCCATGGGCTTCTACCAAATTTTTTTGGACATGATTAAGGAAGATCTTATTAATGTTATTGAGGAATTTCAGCGAAGACCCAAAAGCATTAGAACTTTTAACTCTACATATATAGTTCTGATTCCTAAGAAAGAAGGTCCTGAAAAGGTCTCAGATTATAGACCAATCAGTCTTTTGAATGGGTGCTACAAAATTATTACTAAGATCTTGGCAAACAGAATGAGGAAGGTTTTGGTGAAGGTGGTTAGCAGCAATCAATTGGCCTTTTTGAAGGGAAGATTTATTCCTGAAAATTTTTCTTGCAGCTCATGATGCTATTCATTCACAAAAGATTAGTAGAAAGGAAGGGGTGCTCTTGGAATTGGTTTTTGAGAAGGCATTGATAAAGTTAGCCGGACATACATTCAAGGGACTTTCATGTTAATGGGATTCAAAAGGAAGTGGATTAAGTGGGTAATGAGCTGTTTATCTTCTCCTAGGTTTTCTATCCTGCTGAATGGGGAACATGTGGCTATTTTGAGATCTCTAGAGTGGGAGGCAGGGGGACCCAATCTCCCCACTTATCTTCATTATGATTAGTCAGATTTTGAGCTCTATTTGGGAGAGAGCAGCTTCACTTGATCTGGTTGATGGGTTTTGCATTGGAAGAAATGTGTTTCAATTGTCACATTTACAATTTGCAGATGATACTCTCTTGTTTCTTCAGCCGATGAATCTATATTATTCAAAAGTAAGATAATTTTACTGATAGTTGAGGCAATCACAGGACTTTCTATTAATTTTGGCAAGTCAAAGGCTGTAGGAATTAATCTTCAACAAGACAGATCAGGAGATATTGCAGCTGATTGGGAATGTAAACACAGCAATTTTCTTATCGAGTATCTGGGTTTGCCTCTCCCTGCTGTGCAGAGCAGAATAAGAGAATGGGATGTCCTTATCAAGAAATTTGCTCTAATAGTGGAAGGTTGAAAAGCAAAATTTCTCTCAGCTGGTGGCAAATGGATCCTTTCCATAACTGTTCTATCTTCGTTGGCTACATGCCACTTCCATAAAGTCCCAAGATCTGTGCAGAGAATAATTGAATTAATGCAATTTCTTTTGAGCAGGTGGTAACAGGGAGGAGGGAGGCCTTCATTTAGTGGCTTGGGATAAAATCTGATAGAAGGAAAGAACAACGAGGTCTGGGACTGGTCAACATTGGAACTTTTAATAAAGCTCTTCTGGCCAAATGGTTATGGAGGATGGGGAGATAGATAATGCTTTATGGGTACATATCATTAGGTCCAAATACTACCACAATTCTTCCAAGTGGCCTTTGTTGCCGATTGTGAATACTTGTTTGTCACCTATGTGAAGAAATATCAGTAAATTGGGTGATATTGTCCGTCCAGCTATCAAAGCTTCTGTGGGTAATGGGAATATGATCAAGTTCTGGGAGGACAGTGGTGTACGCAGACTCCTTTTGCACTTTAATTTGAAGCTTTGTATGCTATTGCTGAGGATAAGGGGAAGTTCATCAGACAGGTCTACTTACCAGAATCTAACAGTCATTGGAACATAGTTCTTAAAAGGGAGCCTATGGGAATTGAGCTGGAGCAACTGTTGAATGTTCTGAGCATCATTTATCCTATCATTTTGGATAGCCGACAAGAATATACTAGAAGATGAGTATGGAACAACAAAGGAATATTTTCTGTCAATGCACTTTCTAAAATTCTTCGTGATGGTGGCTTGAGAGTCTCATGGAATCACATTGTTTGGTGACTTTGGTCCAATCTCCTTCCAAACAAAATAAGAATTTTTTTTTTGTGGAAGATGGCTTTGGGAAGTGCTTAATGGTGTAAATCATAGTAGTGACAGGAGTGCCCAATCTGCTCATGGGGACGAAGCTTGGCAGGAGGTGAGGAAGAAGAAAGGAGGGGCTAGGTTTGTTGAGAAGAAGATAGAGGGTAGGAGGCCTCTCCCTGTCACAGAGGATGTGTGCATTAGATGCCTGCAGAGAGATCACTGGGCATCAGGCTGCAGCGAGGCACTCAAGTGTCTCTCTTGTGGGAGTGTCAGTCACAAGAGACACAACTGCAGACAGCCTTCCCAGTCATGCGTGAGGAAGGAGGCTGCCATCCTGTTACCAGAGATTCTTCAGGCCCCTGCCCCAGCCTCAGCGGGTGCTGTTAAGGTCAATATTCCTTGGTCTGCGGCAATCTCAGGAGCTAGCTTTTCTCTTCAACAATGTGTGGTGGTCTCCTTTGTTATCAACGAGGTCCCGATGGAGGAGCCCTCTAACTTGAACATTCTCAGAGCTTTGCAACATGTGTGGACAGGCACTTCCTCCTGGAAGATTAAGGACTGAAAGGAGATCGCTATCTTATTAGCTCTTCTCTTGCGGGCTGCAGAGAGGATGCACTATCCAGAAAGATCCCTAGTCTTCCTTTTATTTCCTTAACCTTCTCCCCTTGGGAGGTGACCACCGTTACAGTCCCTGTCATTGAAGGTATTCAGGTCTGGTGTTGGCTGGAGGGTCTCCCTTTACATGTCTGGAACATCAAAGCATTTCAGTGTATTGCCGATAGTTTTGGCATCTTCAGAGGTGTCGATGCTAGGACTCTGGAGCTGGAACTGCTTCGGTATGCTAGAATTTTGGTGAAGGTGGACTCAGTAGGGTGCATTCCTGATAAGTTGAAGGCAAGAGTTGGTGGTAGTTGGTATTGGATCATTATCAAGCCAGAGCTGCCATCTGCATCCTCAGGAGCTAAGCCAGGCTCCCAGGTGGTCTCCAAGGCAGTGAACCCTGACGGCGACTGGACCTGGGCAGAGGTCGTGGCAGCCTATAAGACATTTAGAGCGTCTAAGGGTGACGGTCTTTCCTCCTCCAGACCGACCTCTGCTCAGGGTCTGGAACAGGGGCACCGGATCCAAGCTTCCAAGCCTCTCAGGAGCTAACTCGGACTTTGGGGTACAAGCCGAGTCATTGTGAAGGAGGCTCTATTCCCTGGCCAGGCCCTCTGAACTCAGTTCACACAGGTGGAGTTCTGGTCAAGGCTATGGTGAGTGAAACAGGGGCTCCGGTAGCTTCCTCTGGGGCTTCGAAGTTGACTCGTAACAGGATCGTTACCAAGTGGACTCCAACTCGTGTTCTGATTCTTCATAAGCGAGCGAGTTTGGAAGGTGAACAGACAGTATTCAAGAAGCCTCTCTCAGCCTCAGGGAGTTGCAATGATTTGATTCCCGTTAGGAATAGCTCGTGGACTCCTGGCGATGCAGGAAGTTTGATGCTCGAGGCCTCGACGGTGATTGTGCAATCTTCGAAGCGTCGCCCGCCGGATGGGTTTGCTCGGGAGGTGAGCACCAGACTTCTTTGGACGCTCATTGGGTGCAAGATGCGGGCCATCAAAAGCCGGTGAAGGGCTTGATTGATTCAGGCGAGGACGGTGAACAGTAGCGGATCCGAATCGTCGGGAGCTATCGGGTAAGTCATTCGGATTAACAAGAATGGGTTCCAGGCAGGACATTTCTTTCCTCCCGAATCCTTCTTCCTCACCCGAACTTGTACGATACAACCCTCTTTCGGCCTGCTTGGACTCTGTTACGCTTGAGAACCCTCCCGAACTCCCCACGGTGAACGGGGTCTTGCACGGAAGCTTCTCCCTCCCCCATCCTTCTGTGGAGGGTGTTCCTGTGGGCTCTCTGGCGGATTCTCGAGGTCAACAGCTGCCGGTTCAAGGAGACAGCAGCCTTTTTATTCTGGAAGGGAACAGGGGTCCAGCAGTGATCTTTCCGGAGGAGGAGGACATTTCCAGAGCTATAGTGCCTTTTTCCACCATCCCTACATCACTTGACACTATTCCGAAGGCGCTTATCTGGACCAAGGGGGATTTTGTATCCTTTGAGTCACCAGTCTCTGAGGAAGCTTGGTCTAAGGAGATTATGGAGTTTGGCAGGAAAATTGGTGTCTTTCCTAGGGAAGGAGGAACATGCTAAAAGCTTTCTTAAAAGACTGAAGAGGAATGAAGTAATGCAGAATTCAGTCAAAAGAAAAGGTCAAGGAGGAGGAATTAAGGAAGGTAAGAGGGAGATGAGTTATCTATTCAGAGTAATGAAGTGTGTGATACTTTGAGGGATAAGAAAGGGAAAAGGGTGGTGAAGTCTTCAGTTACTCAATGAAGCTGGTGTCATGGAATGTTAGAGGTCTTAATAATGACCTTAACACAAGAGCGGTGAGAGATCTTGTGGTATCCTTGCACCTTGACTCTGTTTGTCCACAAGAGACTAAGATTATGTCTATGGAGGATCAATTGTTAAGAAGACTGGGGGGGTCCCTTATTGAATAATTTTGCCATACTTCCTGCTGAGGGCCATAGAGGAGGTCAGCTCATTTTATGGGGTGAAAGGAAATACCGTGGTACAGTCTGTGATGTGGGTCTGTTCAGTATCTCTCTTTGTTCTTACTCATAACAATGGTGAGAGATGGATTATCACATCTGTATGTGGGCCTAGTAATGTTAGTCAGAGGGATGGTTTCTTTCAAGAATTATACAGGTTACATGGAATTTTTTTTTGGTAACTGGTGGATTGCTGGTGATTTTAACTGTGTGAGATTCCCAGGAGAGAGATCTACTTCTCAAAAATGGAAGAAAGAGGTGGAGGAATTGAATGAATGGATCAAAAAGAGTGCATTGATTGATCTACAAATCCCCAACAGAAGATTTACTTGGTCCAATCTCCAAAGTAACAGAATTCAGTCAAGGATTGATAGGATTCTTGATGCATGCAGGAGACAATGCATGCTTGGAGTTTCTTTTATTTGTCTTCATTAGGACCATTTATGGTCCATTATGTTTTTTTATTTTTTCTAAGAATTATAAAACGTGGATAACATATAGGAAGTCCTAGAGTTAGAGTGGGAGTCCAAGAGTCAAGAGTTACACATCTAGACTCTTTAAATATGTATGTTTTTTTTTTTCAGAAAGGAGAAAGAGAAGAATTGCTGAAGAAAAAAATACATGTTGTGCGATCGGTTCTCTGCGAGAGAGACCCCCCCCCCCAGTTTCGGTGCGACGCCGGAGGTTACCTGACAGTGCGACGCCGGCCCCTTTTTCCCCTCCCCGATGCGACGCCGGGGGAAGCCTCCCTACCGGTACGAGGCCAGTAGGATCCCTCTCCCATTCCCCCATCTTTCCCCTTGTCCCCCATCAATTTTGATATCAGAGCCAGGTTTTTGGGTCATTCTCATGGCCCAAGTCCTGTGATCTCTCTCCTCTCCGTCCCCTTCCATCTCCCTCCCCCTCGATTTGGCTTGCAGCAGCAACAGAAATAGAAAAGGGAGAAGAGGACGTGGACTTACCTAGGATCCACCGTCACCACCGCCGGCAGCTTCTGCCAGCGCCATCGTCGCCGACAACAGATCCCGCCGAGGTCCGTTCCTCTGCGGCTACTCCCCCAGCCCCGCCACAGCCCCCTGCAGCATCCACCGCCGTTGACGTTGCCGCCTACCACCGGTTCCGCCGGAGCCGGCGACGCCAGCCATCGCCGCCGACATCGTCGAAGCTCGTCGGCACCGCCCTTATCACCTCCTCCACGAGCCACCGTTGTTGCCACCCCTCCTCCTTCACGAACCGCCACTGCTGCCATCCCCCCCCCTCCACAAGCCGCCACCGCCATTCTCGGCCGCTGCCGCCGCCGCCCTCGCCGTTTCCCTAGGGTACCACCGCCCTTCCCTCTCTCCTCCACAAGACGAAGAGGAGGAGGGCGAGCCGAAGAAGAGCCCCCGGCGCCGCTGCTGCCGGTTGCCATCGCCCCCCCCCCCCTTCTTCCCCTTCGTTTCTGTTACGGGATAGAAGAAAAGGGGAGGCAGAGAGACAAAAAGGGGCTCGTGTCTTTCTGTTGGGGTGAACCAGTCCAAACCAGTTCGACCTAGCCCAGCTCTAGCCACTTTAAGATGGCCCGAGTCCATGGTAATCTGGTCCAAACCAGATCATTGAACCAAGCCCAATTTCCCTAGTTGGTTCAATCAGGACCCAGTGGTCTAAACCACCTGCTACCTGGTCCAAGCCAGAGTCCAATCTAGATCCGTGATGAGTGTCAAGTGGTGCAACTAGAGCCGTTATCGCACCGCCAGCGCCACAATCTCATCTGTGCTCCAATTTGCGAGCCGCTTGCGCCGTTGGGATCGTATCAGCGAGGCCAACCTCGTTGTACGTTTCATATGACAACAGTGTCTCGTTTTGCATGCCACACTAGCATGCTTTACGAGGACACTTGTGCTCGGCATTCGAGGTCGTTTCGGACTCCGATCCGTGCATCGTTCTTGCCGGCAGGTTCCTCTCGACAAAGCCGACCCAGATCCTGCACGCTGAGTCTTTGACTTGCCTTGTTTTGCGTGCTGATGCTGCACGCATATCGAGGTCATCGTTTATGCCCCGTTTCGCGCGCCAATCGTACTGTTGGCATCCTTGCAGTGAGGCGGACCTCATCCAGCACTTCTTCAGCCAGTGGTGCATTGATATGCACGCCATCTACTCTAGTTGGACGGATTTGTTCATACAAGTCAGAATCCTAGGTACGCTTCCTCACCATGGATTTTACGTTTGAAGTGGACCTACCCGATTCTATGCAAGCTAGGGTGTTTCTTACTGCAAGTCCGTTCGGCAATTTTATTTCGCAATCTATTATGGATTCTCTATCCCATATGGACTACATGGTTGTCTCTGGAGACCGAACTTGTATGCAGTTTTCCCATCTTCTAAAGAGAAAAAGCACGTCCCGATCCGTCAGATATTATGATGATGCATAGTGCAAGATTACACCACATGGTTCATATATTAACTTGGGCAAATAATGGATGGACAATCGACAAGTTGTAATTGATCCCAATGGGCGGGATTGTCTTTTACGACCAGAGGGATATACGATGTCCTTTCGTATTCTCAATTCCACTTATCTTGATCAGGAGAAGCTTCAACAGTTATATTTAGCTTGTTTAACTAAAGTGGCACCCTCATCTATTACTGGTTGGGATCACGACTTATTCATTACTTCTGGACTACATTTGATTGATGATACAGTGTTCGAAGTTGATGCCTCATAGGTAGTTCACAGTTGAGATCACGCATTATTTAGACGGTCAGGATTGGATCGCATCTCTGATGATGTGTTTTGTGCATATCTACTTGATAATGCACCATTTCCTATTATCACATGGGATCAGGACTTATTTGTTGAGGCAGAGTTATATCTTATTGTTGATGATGTTTTTGTTGACTCAAAATCACATCCAACACTTACTGAAGATGTGATAATAGCTACCCTGCATGAGGATATGTATGACTTCCTACAGTCTCCCGTGGATATGATATGACAGACCTTCTGTGATTCACATGCAGCAGACCAGTTGGTGATTCTTGATATGATTCTCTGCTTGAAGATTTCTACACATGACCCATCGTCCGCTTATTTATACTAGCGCACTTCAAAATTCGAGGACGAATTTTTTCGAACCAGGAGAGATTGATGCATTGAGGAGACGATGCATGCTTGGAGTTTCTTTTATTTGTCTTTATTAGGACCATTTATGGTTCATTATGTTTTTTTTATTTTTCCAAGAATTATAAAAATGTGGATAACATATAGAAAGTCCTAAAGTCATAGTGGGAGTCCAAGACTCTTTAAATATGTATGTTTTTTTTTCAGAAAGGAGATAGAGAAGAATTGTTGAAGAAAAAAATACATGATGTGCAATCGGTTCTCTACGAGAGAGACCACCCCCCCCCCCAGCTCCGATGCGACGCCGGAGGTTACCTGTCGGTGCGACGCCAGCCCCTTTTTCCCCTCCCCGGTGCGACGTCGGGGGAATCCCTCCCTGCCGGTGCGAAGCCGGCAGGATCCCTCTCCCATTCCCCCCTCTTTCCCCTTGTCCCCCATCAATTCACATCTCAATTGAGTGGCTAGAGAAGTTTCTGAAAACTCAGCTCAAGGGTATGCATAGAGCTGTGTCCGACCACATTCCTATACAGCTATTGACTGATATGAAAGAGAAGAAGGCTAGACTGTTCAGATATGAGCTGGTGTGGCACAGGAGAGAAGGTTTTAAAGAGTTGGTTACACAAAATTGGAGGGAGGAATCTTTTGCAGGGTCTGCTGCTCTTGCATTCCTCTTGAAACTCAAAAGGCTTAGATTCTGCATCAAGCAATGGTTAAAGAAAGATTCTTAGAAAGACTCTGATGTGGAAAACCAGATCAATATCCCTTGTCCACAACTGAAGATCAAAGTCTGAAGAATTACAAGATAGCATACAATGATGAATTGCTGAAGGAGGAGATTAAGTGGAAACAGAGAGCTAAAGAGCATTGGCTTAGAGATGGTGATAAAATTTTGGCTTTTTTCCATGTTGTGGCAAGTGCAACGAGCAGAAATTTGAGAATTAATCACATTAGAGTTGAGGATGACCTGATAGAGAACATGAAGGAAATCCAAGAAAGGTTCATCAGATTTTATGAGCACCTACTTGAGGAGGATGTTGAATGGAGACCCCAGCTTGTTGATGGTCTTCATCCCAAGATTGATGCAATCGAAGCTGAAGCTCTTTGTATGCCTTTTCAAGAGAAAGAAGTCCAAGAGGCAGTCTTTAGTATGAACCCCAAGAAATCCCCGGGTGATTCTCATTGGGGTTTTATCAATTTTTTTGGGATATAATCAAGGATGATCTTATGGCAGTGATGTCAAAATTTCATGAAAGACCTACCTGTGTGAGAGGTTTTAATTCAACTCATATTGTTCTAATTACAAAGACTGAGGGTACTGAAAATGTAACACTTTAGACCTATTAGTTTGGTGAATGGCGGTTACAAGATTATTACTGAAGTCTTGGCTAATAGACTTAAAAAGGTCCTTGTGCAGCTGGTGGGCATTAATCAGTCAGCTTTTCTTGAAGGAAGATTTATCTTGGACAATTTCATGGCAGCTTACGAGACTATTCACTTTCAAAAGTATAGGCAAAAGAAAGGGATTCTCTTGAAACTTGATTTTGAGAAGGCATATGATAGAGTCAGTTGGCAATGTATTAAGGAGACTCTTCGGCTCATGGGATTCTCTAACAGATGGATAGAATGTATTATGTCCTGCATTTCTTCTACCAGGTTCTCTGTTCTTGTCAATGGTGATCCCCGTGTTTTTTTTGCTAGTTCAAGAGGATTGAGACAAGGGGACCCGATATCCCCATTACTCTTTCTGCTAGATGGGCAGATTCTTAGCTCTTTATGGGATAGAGCTAATCAATTGAGCTTGGTTGAAGGTTTCTATGTTGGAAGAAGTAAAATTCATGTTACCCATCTACAGTTTGCAGATGACACGCTGATTTTTTTCATCTGATAAGGAGGAGTTCCTGATTAATGCCAAGAAATTGCTTGTGATAGTAGAATATATCACTGGTCTCGAGATCAATCTGAAAAAAACAGAGGTGATAGGTATTAATTTGCCTCAGAACAGAGTGGAGAATATAGCACATTCGTTGGGTAGTACTTGGGCTAATTTCCTTGTCAAATATGTGGGCCTTCCTTTGACCGACGGATCCTTTAAAGTGAACAGTTGGGAAAGGATAATTAAGAAGTTTGTGTCTAGGCTGGATGGGTGGAAAGGGAAGTTACTATCAGCAGGAGGAAGATGGGTGCTCTCAAAGACGGTCCTCTCAGCCTTAGATATCTATTATTTGTCAATTTTCAAAGCTCCTAAACTGATTCAGAAAAAAATTGAAGCTGTTAGGAGGTTCTTCTTCTGGTCAGCAGGGAAAAGAGACAAGAAAGGCCTTCAGCTGATTAAATGGGATAATGTTGTAGGAGCAATGATCAAGGGGGAGTGGGCTTAATAAAAGTAGAAACTTTCAATAATGCTTTGCTGGCCAAGTGGCTTTGGAGCTTAGGAGAGATTCACCTGCTTTATGGAAAACTATTGTCAAAGACAAGTATTTCTTTCATTGCAGTAGATGGGAAGTACAGCCTTCATCAACTTACAACTTATCCCCGATATGGAGACAGATTGTGAAGATGGCAGAATTATTCTCTTTCTACTTCCTTGCAGCTGGAGAATGGAGGAATTATCAGATTCTGGAAGGATAAGTGGTGCTTGGAGAAGCCTTTGGCTGAGTATTTTGTCAATCTCTTTCAAATTGTCTCTAATTCAGAAGCTTCTGTGGCTCAGGTGGTGAATAATCTTAACAATGGTCAATGGAACCAGGTTTTGAGAAGATATCCTACGGACGTGGAGTTTGAGGATTTGAGACATCTGCCGAGCACTGTCAGCCAGATTCAGCTCCTTGATTCCCAGACAGACAATGCAATGGAGCTGGAACAGTAAGGGAAAATTCTCAGTCAATTCTCTGGTGAGTTTTTTAGATGATGGAGGGTGCAAGGTCTGGTGGTATGATTTGGTCTGGTCAAAGTTTCTGCCCAACAAAATCAAGATATTCCTGTGGAAAATTATGTGGAACAGACTTCCTACCAGCAAAAGATTGAAACATATTTTACATATTCAAGATGACAGGTGTGTGTTTTGTGCTTTGCATGAAGAGGATCAGAACCACCTGTTTATCCATTGTGTTATTATCAATGTCCTGTGGAGACTTCTTAGCCGAACCCTGGATGTCAGATGGACTGAATATGAGTCTGTAATAGAGATGTTGAGGGACTGGAACGAATATGTCCAACTCAGTCTACAAAAGGGCTGTGGTCCTTGTTCGGACCAGCCATGTTGCGGGCAGTTTGGTCTGAAAGGAACAAAAGGATATTCAGGGGTGATTATAACAATGTTTTCCTTATTTTGAGAAGAGCCGTTACTTCGGTTCAAGACTGGAGTATAACTGTGGACAGGAATCAATGTGGATCCCATGAACTGCTGGAAAGGGCTCAGAGATGGAAGACCTATGTAGCTTTCTTTATTTGTTTTCTTTAATCTCTGCTTTATTATCTTGATAAAACAGAGGACGTGCCCTGTCTGTTAGGGCAGGGCTTTTGTTTTGGGGGGTTTCTTTCTTGTTTTTCGTTGTTCGGGAGTGTCCAGTACTTTCATGTATGGGTTCCTTTGTATCTTCCTGTTGGATTTTTTCCCTCCTCCTCAATGAATTGTGACTTTTAGTCACCTTCAAAAAAAAGATGGCTTTGGGAAGACTTCCTGACATGGACAGACTAAATGCATTTTTTTTGTGGAGAGATGGAGGAAAATTCTGAGCATTTATTCCTTCTTTGTGGCACTATCAATGTGCAATGGGAAAACTTTTTCACCTAAAATGGAAGGATTTTAATAGTGTGCTTCAGCTGCTTGAAAGTTGGGGAGATATCTGCCCTCACCCATCAGAGATGAAGATCTGGTCTTTGCTATTACCAGCTATGTTGTGGGCAATCTGGCTTGAGAGGAACTCTAGAAGATTCATTCAGAGCTTCAATCGGGCTTCTGAGATTTTCGAAGAGCTATTACATGGGTGTTCAACTGGGGGAAAGCTGCTGGCCTGTTGTCGACAGTGGAGAAATCCTTGTCCTCGTTGATGCAGGGGGATGGAAGCTTCAGCTGCTCTAAGTTTCCTTGAGTCTTGTATTTTTGTATTACTGATCTTCAGTTGTCTTTCTTTTTTCATCTTCTGGATAAAATAACCTTTATTTGATTTTGGGGAGGCTTTTTTAAGTGTGGGAGAGGTATGGGAGCCTATGTAACTTATGGGTGGGTTTCTTTATCCTTTTTCATTGTACTATCGTTCCCATTTTAACTTTATGAACGGTGACCTTCATTCACCTTTAAAAAAAAGGATTGGTAGGGTACCTCCCATTATATTTAAGGATTAAGTATCTGATTAAGTCATTGCATACACTCTTCCCTCGGTCTTCTGTCTCTTATCTCTTAGCTTCTCCACCTTGAGCTTCACCTCTCTGGCAAGGACAATCTCGAGTAATGTGACCATGTTGACCACATGGAAAACATCTGCCTGATACAAAAAAGCATTCTTTCCCTACATGCAGCCAGCCACACTGTCAACATGACTGAGGTCTTCCTTGCTGTACGGGCGACTGACTGCGGCTAAAGATGGACAGAAAGGGTACTGAAGGTGCTCAAATCCCTTGCCTGAAGCACTTCTGAAGAATCTCTTTGTCTTTGGGCTTGGTGGGGTTGGTGAATATCTTGAGGATGAAGCACCAACGGATCAGCTCTTGCAAAATGCTGGAGTTATCACCATAGTTAATTCGTGAATCATGCGTGCAGTATGCGGACGTACTTTTGAAACAAAGAAACAGCCGTCTCCAATCTCTATGACAAATACATGAGACGCACGTACTTGTTTCAACTTTCAAATGGCCAAATAGAACGGGCAGCCCAGTTGCATGTGCGCCGCAAACCCCCAGATTTGCGTTTCCAGAAAGCTTCTTCTCAATGTGCCCCTGTTACTTCCAATGTCACTTTCAATAGTAAGGGTTATCCTCCTCTAGCTATGATCCACAGGGTAGCGAAGGAGAGCAAAAGTGTCCTGTGAGATTTATAAATGTCACTGACCCCTTTAATGTCATTAGAATATGCACACTAAAACATGTCTTACTGTGTTTTTTAAATATATTTATAAATATCTAAGGCATTTACGTGTGATACTAATTAGTGACTAGTATGATTATTGTATCTGATAAAATGTTATTTCTCTTTGTATATTGTTTCATAGTAATGACAGTTAAATTTATTAAATTTATCAATACATCTCTTTGTTGAAGTCATATATTATCCATATTTTTAGTGCAAACTTTTAAAAAGTGGACGTATAATACACCGTACGTATATTATGCCGAATTTCTAAAACATGTGAATTTTTTACCGAATATTTGACCGTCTCATTCAAATTTCAAAATGAATCATATCCGAACATATCTCTGCCATATTATACATGTGCCGTATTTAACAAACTATCGTTACTACTTTTCTTTCTTGTAAAAACTGTTGCCTGTCAGTCTCAATGGAAGATGCAACCTTCATTGCTGAATCTAAAGTAGTGCAGCAGAAAGGCACCACCTTCTCTTTAATACCACTCCTTACCCCACAATAAATTTCTTTGTTCGGCGCTCTTCATCTTCCACCATGTGTGTAGCACATCTCCCTAGCTCCACAAACTTCATTTCATACTCATACACAGTCATAACGCCTTGAACTAAATCCATGAATTACGTTTCTTTTCTATCCCTATGATGACTTGGAAAATACTAAGTATAGAATTCCTTTAAGAATCTTTACTCTTAAGTATCTTTTTCTTGTCCAAATTATCTTCGTACATTGTAACACCCATTTTTATACTTTTTAGAACTTTTTCTATATTGTTTGAATTTGTTCATGCAGCTTGTGAACATAAAGAAGTGGTCAGGCCAGATTGATCAGCCGATCTGATCGGTCTGATCTGTCAGACCCAGATAGATCTGTGCCCAAGCCTTGGTCCTTCCTTCCTTGACTGGAACATGGCCTCCACACATGCCCTTATCCCTCACAACCTAGGCATCTAATTGGGCTTTCGCATGACCTGGCCATGTGATCCCAGTCTAGACAATATCTTTGTGCAATTATAAATGTAACAAACAAGCTTTAGGGGAAACATATCGAATAAAAATTAGATCAACGGGCTTGTTAGTAGACTGTATTATCTTCTATGCTACACAAAAAGAGTGCATAGTAAAATATTTCTTATAACAATTAAGAAGAAGTAAATTAATAGGTGTATATATATATGTATACAATGTATCATAAATACCTCAGTTAAAAGTTTCACCAATTAGAGTTAAACAAAGAACACGAAAGACTATAAAGTATACATTTCTTTCAACAGAAAAGTTGTAAGTTTGATTCTAACATGCTGCATATGTGATTGTTTTTATTAAAGCTGCGCCATAGTTTATCCAGTCTTGTGTAGACATTCTAAAACTCAAACAATTTTGGATGATTAGCTAGTAATTGTAAAACTATTTTCAAGCATAGTCAAAGCATCTGTATTTACAAAAAAATGATTGAAGGAAGAACCGTCCACTAAAAATTGTCTGATATTGACAAAAAGATTCAAGAAAAATTCACCTCTCTATTTTTAATCATGTTAAGTAAATCTTTGACACGATCCTGCACATTCTCAACCTGTACAAGGCAAATAATAATAATAATAAAGTGAAACATGAAGAGAGAAGTGCACAGGTGGGTTATGTTGAAGAAGCATATAAATGAAATTATGCATGAAAAGACAAAGACGTATACATATGATGTTTGAATTGCAACCAATGTAGTCAATAAAACCAACATACAACAAATTAACTAATAAGAATAGGACAATAATCAAGACCCTGACTGAATCTAGGAAAGCAAAATGGCAAGTAATATCTCAAATATCCTTAATGAGGAATATTTAAGGATTATAATAAAATGCTACAAAATAATATGTAAAGGACCCATTTAAAAATAGAAAGCCATGGGGAAGGCAGCTTAGAGAGGATGCAGTAAACTTGTTAGTGATTTCATATATTCCAACATAATGTTTTTGTTTTGAAAATGAACTATAGCGATGAATGGCAGAACTCAAAGATTGCATGTACATCCATTCCACTAACCAACTATGACAAGAAATAATGTGAACAAAGATCTTCATAAGCTACTATGCTACTTCAATGATCTTTTCATTAACACTATTTTCATGTCAATTAGTTTCCTACCTGGGAAAAGGACCACTTTTCGCCATAATAGTCTAAAAGCCCAACAACCATGTTAACCTATCTTTACCGAATCTTTTGGAAAGGCAGCACACATTTATTAACAGGAGAGTGATGGAGAAGAATGAAACAAAAATGAGAAACTAGATAAAATAATGGGATAATTTCATAACAACCACTCTTATATGTTAAAGAGTAATGCTTGCTACACCGGCAGTGATGCAAAAAGCTTACCTAGATTGAGCCCCCCAATCCCATTCAGCCACATGGGGGCTATCTCCCCCATTAAATGCATCTTGATGTCACCCACACGTCGACGCACATGGAAGGGCTGGATTATAAAAAATAAAATAAAAAAGATCTGCCCACCAAACTGATTTTCGAGAGGATGAACTAGGCTCTTGAGAGCACAATCGAGTTCTCCAACCTCCAGAGCATGGTTACGCTCTCAAGAGCACGATGCTCTGGAAATTTTCTCCACAATGTACAGATGCTCTCTAGAGCACATGGAATGCATAATCGGCCGATCCCAATCCGGATCGACCAATTCAGATTGGAATCGGAGGGTCCTGATCCGGCCGGAAGCAGTCGATCCTGGCCAATTCTGGCAAATTTCAGCCGATTCCGGCCGATCCGATCCCGATTCGGATCGGAATCGGTGGGTCCCGATCCGGCCTCCCGATCAGTACCGAAATTCCATGCCAGAGCATCATGCTCTCGAGAGTGTGATCATGCTCTCAAGAGCCCGATCGGGCTCTTGAAAGCACGGTTCATGCTCTCGTAAAGTAATCTGGCAATTACATAATCCCCTCTCATGTGTGTTGACGCACAGGTGATGTCGGTGCATTTAATGGGGGAGACAGCCCCCATATGGCTTCTCTAGGTAGCAAAACGAGACTAGGGGGCTCAATCCAAGTAAACTTTTTTGCACCGCTGCCAGTGCAGCAAGCATTACTCTATGTTAAATTCAAAATTGCCATGATTATTTACATGTTATCCTAAAAATCATTCTAATATGCATGACATTTCAAAAGTGCCACTGTGATGGCATATTTGATATGTATAAATACTTTCACATATACCACTAAAATGACATATTTGATAAATATGTTATCTTGTAAGTGTATGTAGGTAATATGTAAATAAGCATGGCATTTTTTAAATTTAACATACAAGAGTGGTTAATATGAGATTATCCTAAATAAAATTGGTCAAGTCAAAAGACCATGAATGGAAAAACTACAACAACTAAGTAATGTGCATAAAGAGTATACCTACGCAAACAAATCTGATTATGAAGATTGTCCATGTGTAGAAATGTCCCAAAGGTACTCAGTGAGATGGCCTGATCCTCAGCTTAACAACCTTAAGAACTTGACTCACCTTGTGCCACCAGCAAAAAACATCCGCACAAATTGATAAACTTTGGAATGGCATTAAGAATATATGTGACTGATACCATGATCGAAAAGATCCAACTAGTCAAAGGGAAGTCCAACTTGGCTGCCTGACTCTACGAATGGTTGTGCAATGAAGTCAGCCATACAAAGGCTTTGGAGGAGTGGGTTTAAGGGACCTGGAAAGAAGTGAAGATGGCCTGGACCAAAAGTGGTTCAAAAAACTTGGGGAAGGAGTTTTCAGGTCTTTAATTGAAAATGGAAGATCGGGGGATCCATTCCACCGTAACCTTCAATGCTCAAATTGGATTGGCATCCTGAAAGCAGTGGACATGATCAGAGTAAACACTGTTGTGATGGTACATAGGAAGGACATCAGGTTAACAAGTATGAAGATACAAAGGAAAGATGCAGTGAGATAAGGGATCATTCACATAGCTGCAGGATATCTCATATTCCAACTTTGATGATCTTTTTTGAATTTTGTCTTTGCTTCAGGTGATGGAGAAGTCACAGTTGTCAGCTACTGCATAGCCTCATTCAAAGGCAACACTTGGACAGCCCTTCATCAGCATGATGAGGACCACTGCTGCAGTTTCTTGAAATGCTTCAAGGCTAGGATGTATAGTCATAAGAAGAGAGATTGAGAAGTAAGGAGATCAAAGGGGTCTTCTCAGCAAGGCCTACTATGGCGCCTTCTCAACAAGGTCATAGTATCAGTTCATAGCCAATGAGGTTCGTAGATACCCTCATTCTTGTTTGAGTGGCATCGATGAACACACCTGAGGTAAAAATTCCTGTATGATAGGCTAGTTACCTCTATTCATGATATTTAGTTAGCTTACAATTACTGCTTATGCAACAGCAAGCAGTCTTTTTCAACATTTACATCTACCCTATGGCTCTACCTGTTCATGTAGAGAGAGGTGCATACAAGGGAGGCTACATGTGCTGACATATCTGAGGGTCTACAGCCAAGGACTATTGAGGAGATTCCATGTAGATGGCTAGGGATTGGCACCTTGTAGATCAACCTTCATCTTACTCTATGAGCTATCCTTTTGTCCAGTGCACATATTTTATCGGTTGCCTTACTTTAGAGTCTGTATTTGATATACCATACTTTAAAAATGACATATGGCAATGAATCAGTCCTAAAAAATGAGTCGTGAAGTGAATGGACCCCTTATCATCACATATCTTTGAGACAACTAATCTCACATCTATTGAATAGCTTTAGTACATAACCCCTTTGACCTTCCGTTGACTATTGAGATAGGATACACATACCCTAGACATGTAAACAATAGTAATTTCATAAGAATCAATGTCAACAGTTTACCGACCGATATAAGACAATATTATAATGTCCTCAATAAGAAGCTAAACTCCAAAACAGCTCCCCAACCATGGATGGCAGTACCAGCCGATACCGGTACGTACCAGTATCGGCCGGCACCGGTACCACTCCTGTAGAGAGTATCGGCCGATACTCGGCCGATACGTACTGGTACCGGTACCCACCGATACCGGTACCGGTACCCACCGATACCGGTACCGGTACTGCCATCCATGTCCCCAACTAACTTAATAGTCATGTATAGTAATAAGCAGATAAACACCTGGTTGTTTGTTTCGCATATCTTAGATGGAGGAACACCGTAACACTCAACTGCAGTAAAATACCTAGAGAAGAAAAGGTCTACAAAGAGAGCAAGAGAGGGCGAGAGAAAGCATCAAGAACAGAAAACCCTAAAAATGCATTGTGTATGGTGTTTTAAGTGGGTAAGAGAAATGAAACCACATATGTCAGGTATCTAGTAGTATGAAATGAAGACACCATTCTCTGTTTGTGACGATTGTCATACTACATACAAGTTACAAAGTTATCCACACTCGTGAGTTCGGGGCCCAAGTAAGCGACTTCCTAGCAGAATTTCACATTACCAGTGATGAGCCAAAAGCTTCGTCCAATGACATCACATTACCTTCCTGACCACTCCCTGCTTGCCGATGTCAATCCACCCGTTCTTCCTCGCCTGGGCAGACCCGATCTTGAAAATCCCGTCCCCCAGTTTCCTCTGGATCACAAACACATCGCATTAAGAACAGGATTAATTCAACGAGACAGAAAACAAACCAAACCAACCTTCAACTCGTCGGTGGACGTCCCCCCGGGGGGCACCGCCAAGAAGAGCTGCGCCTCGGGCGACCCGGCGGCCGCGTACGCCTCCCCCTCCTCCGTCAGCACCCAGCTCTCCTTCTTGATGTCCTGCCCCACCCACCACATCGCCCCCCCCCCCGCAACAGACCTCTTCTCAGTTTCTCTCTACCTTAGGAATGCATCAGAGATAGTAACTAGATAGAAAACAGAAAGAGAGAGAGAGAAGGTGAGGACCTGGGCGACGACGAGCTGGAAGCCATGGAGGCTCTTGATGACGTTCTCGAGGTCGGCGTGGGGGAGGCCGACGGTGGCGGCGAACTGGTGGGAGTCAGCGATCTCGTCGTTGGACTGGAGGAACTGCAGGACCGCCTCCTCCGCCCCCGCCATCCCCTTCGGCCCGGACCTTTGCTGCTGTGGGGATTGTAAGGGCGGCGGCGGCGCAGGGGCAGCAGCAGGAAGAGCGAAGGTTGGGGTGGGGGAGCCAAACCAGACAACGTACCGAGAAGGAATAATTTATTTGACGGATCCGAATCCGAAACGAGGCCACCGCACCGCACGGCCTTCAACAACAACAGGACCATTTTTTGGGTCTAGTAACAGTAGGTCGCCAGCGGGAGCTTTTAGGAAGGACACATTTGGAGGGAGCTTTTAGCAGCAGCAGGAAGAGCGAAGGTTGGGGTGGGGGAGCCAAACCAGACAACGTACCGAGAAGGAATAATTTATTTGACGGATCCGAATCCGAAACGAGGCCACCGCACCGCACGGCCTTCAACAACAACAGGACCATTTTTTGGGTCTAGTAACAGTAGGTCGCCAGCGGGAGCTTTTAGGAAGGACACATTTGGAGGGATCAAGTGTTGAGTTGGGCCGGACCTCTCTCTCTCTCTCTCTCTCTCTCTCTCTCTCTCTCTCTCTCTCTCTCTCTCTCTCTCTCTCTCTCTCTCTCTCTCTCTCTCTCTCTCTATTCTTCAGCGCATGCACCTCTCTCTCTGTCTTTCTCTCTCTCTCTCCGTAAAACTAAGGCGAAGAGGGTCGCTTCTCATCTTCGGTGCAGGCAAGACATGACTTTGTCCTCTACTACACCCCTTGCTCTGTACTCCTGTGATCCCCATTGACAATGGCGCCCAAGCAATAGTACTATCGCAGGATGAAAAAAGCAAGCCTCGCTCGAAACGGCAGAGATGGCTCTCAAGATCTTCCATCAGCAAGCCCCACTTGAAGTCTCCCCCGTAACAGAGTTAGAACATCTGATAGTACAGTCAATTGCCGAGGCTCCTCCAAAGGCTCCCCCAGCAGTTTTGCCAGCAAACCCCTCCACAACGGAGTTGAAAGTAGCTACCAATCCATCCAACGCATAAGACGTGGTTGCTCCAGTGCCTCTTGTGGCTCCCCCAGTCAGTCGTCAATCTAAGAAGCATATATTAGTTCGCAAGAGGTGTAAGAGAATTGAGAGGGTTCCCAAAGATCCCCCAGTGGCTCCTCCAATAGCTCCCCCAGTGGCCCTACTTGAAGCCACATATCAGCAAGCCCCACTTGAAGTCCCCCCCTCCGCAACAGATTTGGCACCACCAATAGTAGAGACGGTTACCGGGGCTCCCTCAATGGCTCCCCCAACGACTGCCCCTGCAAACCCCCCCCCCCTTCCCCACAATAGATTTGGAAGTGGCTACAAATCCACCCAATAAAGAAGAGGTGGCTGCCTTAGCACCTCCTATGGCTCCCCCATTCAGATGTAGGAAGCATACTCTTTGCCAGAAGCATAAGACGTTAAAGATGGCTCCCCCACCTAGTTGTCCATTGACATCGAGGAGTGAGAGGAGTGTTCTCATAACGGATCAGGTAGCAACTACAACATCGTCGCTCTCTCAAGAAGAACCGGCCAGTCCTTCTACAAGTGGGAGGAGTGTTCTCATGATGTATCAGGCAGCAACCGTAGTGCTATCGTCCTCTTGAGAAGAAACGGCCAGTCCTTCCACAAGTAAGTGACTCTACCGTATGAATTTCTATACATGTATAATTCACACTTGGAATTTTCTACCTGTGTGGGATTCCTGTCCCTGACATGTTTTGAACTTATAATTTCCATCCCTTGCTTTAACAGCATCCATTAGGTGTTGTAATGCATATGTCAGTGTCTTGGTCCATATGTTATGGTTTTCATATATATGTTATAGTTATGTTGTATATGTCAATGATTTATTTACATATGTCCGTGTTTTGGTGGTATGTGTTAGTATATGTTTCTACATGTTAGTAGATTTTTGCAAATGTCAGTGTTTTGGTTCATATGTTTATATATGTTAGTAGATTCCTTTCCCTAACATGTTTTGAATTTAAAATTCCCATCAATGGCTTTAACAGCATCTATTAGTGTTGGAGTGCATATGTCAGTATCTTGGACCATATGTTACAGTTTTATTGTATACGTTATCATTATCGTGTATATGACAATGATTTCTTTACATATGTTAGTACTTTTGTGCATATGTGTTGGTGCATGTTTCTAATATATTATGAGATTTTTGCATATGTTAGTGCTTTCTTTGGTCTGTATATGTTCTCTTCTTTCTTATAGGTTAGTTTTTTAATGTGTGGTATTGCTATGCATTTTTTTCTTAGTACCCGCCCAAAAGAGAAAACAGTATGTGGCCAACCCACTCATGACAAGATGCTCTTCTAAGTGTTACTTGAAGGACAAAGAGCAAATACCTTGTAGAGAATGCCACAATAAGTTGATGATGGCGACACCTTTTGCTTCGTATGTTGACATCCCCTCAAGGAAGGCATTTAGCATAAATTTCTTGGAGGAGGTTGTTGCCCATCACGATGAAAGCAATGTCTTCTCAATAGGGAAGGAAGCAGTAGCATTTATAGTTGAGGATGTTGCTCTCATCCTTGGAGTGTCTGCACTGGTGTATTTGTGGACCACTATGGTGCCAACGTTGATAAGTCCAAGTTACATTAACGGTTTGGGAAGAAGGTGATTTTCGAGAGGAAGGTCATCCGAGGTTACCTTAATGATCTCGTTGGTTCAAATGACAAGGAGGACATTGAAGACACCGTTGGGCTGTGGATTTTGCTATTACTGAGCACATTCCTTACCCCTTGGATGACTTACACTTGTCCCCCCCAAATGATTCGGTACTTGGATGACCTAGGAAGGATCGGGGGATATGCATGGAGGGTTGCCTTCTAGGAAATAATAGTACATAAGCTTGATGAGGCGAGCAAAATGGTGAAGAATAGATGGGTTGGATTGAAGATACCTCCCAAGAGGAAAAGTCACGAAGATAAGTCACAGGGTTTTTATTTTGTTTTTGGTTGCTCTACTGCATTGTGTGTAAGTGTTGTATATTTTATTGAGTTTAATACTATATTGATTTAGTGGGATATCTATCACTCATAAATTCTAAAAGAAAAATGTACAGGTGCGACTGTTGGACCACACATGTGTGATGCAGCCATTAAGTCGAACTATTTTCTTCCAGGTCATTAGATGGGATTCAAGATCAAAGAAGAGGGGCCAAGTTGTTATTGTTCTCTGAAGCCACGTGAGGTAGTATTATATAATTATTTATTTGTATCACACTTTATGATTGTCTTTATCTTTCAGATAATGAACTAATCATGTAAGTTTTCCTAATGCTATGGTAGCCTAAGGAACAATTGTGGAACTTGTAGAGGCGGTTATGGCAGATGGACTTTAAGAAAAGAAAGAACTAGGGTTTCTAAACTAGGAGAAGATTATAAGTAAATAGAAAACAATAAATTAGATGGTGGGAATTTGGGAAATAGATTAAAGGTCCTACCTTTCGCAAAGAATCGGCAAAACTCAGCAAGAATAGAGACGAATAGCTCAATTGCTTTCGCGCGGGAGAACCAAAGCGTAGAAGCTTAAAACAGGCATAGGAGAGAGAAAGCTGGTGTGGGGGGAAGTCGAAAAGAGGCTAAGTCTCCTTTATTAAGATGCTGAAATCAAAAGAGGCATGATTCACAAGGTTCCGATTTGCCCTAATGGCGTTAAACCAAAAAGAAATAAACAAAGGCTGATCGAAGTGAATCGAGTTAGGAGGTAATCGAAGTGACTAAATTTCCGAAGGTATATTTATCTTCAATCTAAGGTGAAGCACTCGCTTCGATTAAAGAAGAATCACATACTTCGATTAGATAATAGAAGAAGATAGAAATAGAGAAGACAAGTTCTACTTCGATTAACGATCAAAGACCGAACTTTCATTAATCAAACAACTAGACATATCGATTAATGATCAGTTTGAGATGAAAGGGAGTAATCGAAGTATATATATATATATATATAAGACTTTGGTTAGAGTTCACGTTCATTCGATTAGGTATAAGAGTTCATAGAGCTAATCTTAATATTTCAATTAATGAAGGATATTTCAACTAATGTTTCAATTTGTGGATGTCTTCATCTTATCTTGTGTGTTTTTCTCAAGAAAACTATACATGATTATTAATGATATGAAAATCCAACTGATGAATCTACAAATTGCACATACCCAACTCTTTTCGGATATATGTAAATCTATCTTCTGAAATGGATTTTCTAAAGATATCAACTAGTTGATGCAATGTATCTACAAAATCCACTCTGATACTGTCATTAACTACATGATCTCTACTGAAATGGTGTATGACTTCAACAAGTTTGGTCCTTAGGTGCTGGATGGGATTCTTGGTTAAGTTGATGGCGCTTGTGTTGTCACACAACATTGGAATCATTTCAAGCTTATGTCCAAAATCTTATAGCTGATACTTGATCGACAGCAATTGAGCACAACAACTTCTAGCTGCTACATATTCTGCTATTAGTTACTGAGTTTTGCTTTCTAGAGGACCATAAAATTAAACATCCTATAAGAAACTGACATGTACCGCTGGTGCTTTTTCTGTTAATCTTGCAACCTGCATAGTCAGCATCAGAGCATACAAGCAAATTGAAATTGCATCCTCTAGGGTACCACAGTCTTAAGTCACAAGTATCAACTAGATATCTAAAGATTATTTTGACACATATGAGACATATCAAGTGAGATTCTTTAAGATCTACTTGAAACCTAGTACACATACATACACTGAATAAAATATCGGGTCCACTTGTAGTAAGGTAAAGTAGAGATCCGATCATACCTCTGAAGATCTTTTGATCTACCTTCTTACCTTGTAGATATGTATCTAACCTGGTAGCTGTACTCATGGGACTAATTAGTGTTAGCTTAGGTGGCTTACAAGCCAATATGACTTTGTAATCTCGTTCATATTTATTAATATAATGGTATAATCTTCATTGTGTGTAAATCGTATTAATTATCGTCTCATAATGAATTCCTTGAATATGTGCGATAGTGATCAGATTATGATGAGATCATACTAGTGAGACTGATCACTTAAACACACATATTCTTAATTGTTCTTAGTCGGAAGATATCCGAAAAGGACATCGGATATCCGGTTAAACTAGTATAGATTACTCATGCTCATGCGACGAGGGTGACTAATCTCATAGTCACTTGTGTGGAGACATTAAGGCGAATATGTAGGTGTTCATTGGAGAATGAGTTGACTAAACTGATCCGACTGAATCGTTGGATGGTATTATACCTCACTGTCAACCAACTTGATTCTATTGTCGCAGTTACGTGGATGGTCCTTAAACCTGAGACACTAAGGACACCTTGTTGGTGGACTTGTGCTTTAACCTTGGTTTATGAATCTCTAACCACGGGATTCTAAACAGCCAAAGATCGGATACAACGGAATATCGTCGAAGGGAATTAAGTGTCAATAAGGAATCATTTGCTCTCAGTACGATGAGAGAGAATGCTCTAGGAAGGATGCGCGAAAGTCCATGGCCAGGACGAACGATAATATCGGGAAAGGAGTTTTCCGATATTCATCAGCGGCATCCAATCCAAGTAAGTCGACCGGTTAGGGTTTGACAGCACGCCATACCTTGAGTTGACTCGAGAGCATTGTACGAATAAAGGATTATATCCACGTGGTAACTGTTAGCGAAAAAGTTATAAGAGTGGGTTACTTAACCCCGATACCTTCCGAGTTTACGCGATGTTGCTTGGCACCCAACGTGATCGGAGGCCCGATCGAATTCGATGTGCGACATCAATTCGATTGATTAATTAATTAATAAAGAGTTATTAATTGATTAATAAAGTCAGTGAGGAGTCACTAGGCTTTTTGGGCAATCAACTAGACTGGTTATTAGGCCTAGAGGGTCACACGTAAAATATTCTCAAGGCGATGGATAAATAAGTGGGTTTTATATAAACCGGGGGTTTTTATGAAAAATTGCACGGTTAATATAAAATGTAGCGAACGGGCTAAGCAGGCCATGATGGATATAGGTGTCCTCTAAGCCAATCATAAGGCACCTATTTCAATCTAGTTCATTAATAAATGACATTAAATTCATTATGTAGATTGACATATTTATAATTGCGCATAATGAAGTTCATGAATATGTGCAATAGTCATCAGATTATGATGAGATCATAATAATGAGACTGATGACTTATAAACACATATTCTCAATTGTTCATAGTCGTAGGATGTTTGAGAAGGACATCAAACATCCGGTTAGACTAGTACATGTTATTCCAGCTCATATGATGAGGGTGACTGATCTCGTTAGTTACTAGTGTGGAGACACAATGGTAAACCTGTAGGTGCTCATTGGAGAATGAGTTCACTGAACTGATCCGACATGAATCGCCGAATGGTAATTTACCTGACTGTCAATCGGCTTGATCCATCGTCACAGTAGCGTGGTTGATCCTTGGACTTGAGACACCAAAGACACATTGTCGGTGGACTTCTGGACTTTGACCTTGACCTACGAATCTCTATCCACGGGATCTCTAATAGTCAAGGATCGGCTCCAGCGGAAGACCTTCGAAGGTGATCGTGTGTTCAATAAAGGATCGTTTGCTCTCAGATAACTGGAGAGAGAATGCTCTAGAATAGATCCGCAGGAGTCTCTGGCCAGAGCAGAAACAATATCAGAAAAGTGGTTTTCGGATATTGTACAGCGGAGTCTGATTCAAGTGAGTTAACCATCTAGGGTTTGACAGTTGACCATACCCTAGGTTAACTCGAGAGCATTGTGCGAACGAAGGATTATAGCCACGTGGTAACTGTGGACGGACAGGTTCCATGAGCGGGTTGTTGAACCCCATTACCTTCCGGGATCATGCGGTGTTGCTTGGCACCCAACTTGATCAGAAATCCGACCGAATTTACATGCGATGATAATTCGGTTGAGTAATTAGTTAATATCTAGATATTAATTAATTACAATAAGTCAATAACTAGTTATTGGACTTAACGGGCTGAAAACGGGACTGGTGAATGGGCCTAGAGGGTCACACGCAATAAGATTCTCAGTCGGTGGTACATAAGTGGGATTTATATTAACTCGGGGACTATTGTGAAAAGTCGCGCCGACTTAATATATATATTGTTAGGTTTCTCGGGTTTCTCCGGATCGCTCACGCAGCGGAAAATAAAAATATTACAGCGATCTGTCCCCGTTTCGAAAAACTAAAAACAACAATTATCAGATAATCGATTCTCACCGTGTGCGGATTCGAATCCGCAACCGTTCGGTTCCGTCGGTGCGACACCGCAAGCCGCGCAAGCGCCCGGCTTCTAGCGAAGTCCACGCGATCCTCCCCAATTCTAACATTCTCCCACTTGGACTATAGCCAATCACCCATGTGTCTAAGTCCCATAGACTTAAGGTGACGTTCTAAATTGTTTTGAGACAATGACTTAGTCAAGAGATCTGCTACATTATCTTCAGATGAGACTTTCTCAACTACTATATCTCCTCGGGCGATGATCTCACGAATCAGATGAAATCGTCTCAGAATGTGCTTTGACTTCTGATGTGATCTTGGCTCCTTCGCTTGAGCTATTGCCCCATTGTTGTCACACAATAATGGAACATGATCTGAAATGCTTGGAACTATTCCAAGCGCCGAGATGAACTTCTTCATCCAAACCGCCTCCTTGGCCGCTTCAGCTGCAGCAATGTATTTTGCTTCGGTCGTCGAATCTGCAGTTGTTTCCTGTTTGGAACTCTTTCAACTTACTGCACCTCCATTTAACATGAATACAAATCCAGACATGGATTTGCTGTCATTTATATCCGACTGGAAACTCGAGTCAGTAAATCCTCGAAGTTCTAAGTCGTTTCCTCCATAAACGAAAAATAGATCTTTAGTTCTTCTCAAGTATCTAAGGATGCATTTCATCGCCTTCCAGTGTTCCTCACCTGGATCAGCCTGATATCTACTGGTGATACTTAGTGGGTGTGCCACATCAAGCCTAGTACATAGCATTGCATACATGATAGATCCTATTGCCGAGGCATAAGGAACTCTATCCATGTATGCTCTCTCTTCAGGTGTCTTCGGAGACATTTCTTTAGAGAGATAAATTCCATGCCTCATAAGAATGAGGCCTCTCTTGGAATTTTCCATGTCAAACCTTTTGACTATGGTATCTATGTACATTGATTGTGATAAGCCAAGCATCCTTTTGGACCTATCTCTATAGATCCTCATTTCCAGAATATAGGATGCTTCTCCCAAATCTTTTATGGAGAAGTTTTTGGATAACCAAGTCTTTACCGATGATAACATTCCTACATCATTCACAATGAGTAGAATGTCATCAACGTAAAGTACCAAAAAGGTAACTGCGCTCCCACTAACCTTTTTGTATACACAAGGTTCATCTTCATCCTTAATGAAGTTATAAGATTTGATTGCTTCATCAAATCTTAAGTTCCAAGTTCGGGATGCCTGCTTTAATCCATAAATGGATCTTTGCAGCTTGCATACCTTGCTTGAATGCTCTATGGAAGTGAATTCTTCAGGTTGTATCATATACACCTCTTCTTGAAGGTTCCCGTTAAGGAATGCTGTTTTCACATCCATTTGCCATATTTCATAATCATAGAATGCGGCAATTGCAAGAAGTATTCTGATTGACTTAATCATGGCAACTGGAGAGAATGTTTCGTCATAGTCAATGCCTTGCTTTTGACGATATCCTTTCGCTACCAGCCTTGCCTTCTATGTGTCAATCTGTCCATCTGCCCCGATCTTTTTTTTAAAGATCCATTTATTGCCAATAGGTACTATACCTTCTGGCAGATCAACCAAGTTCCAAACTTGGTTGGCATACATGGACTGAATTTCAGAATTCATTGCCTCTTGCCATTTTTCTGATTCTTGACTATTTATGGCTTCTAGGTAGGTTTGAGGATCATCATCCTCATTTAAGTGCACTTTTGATTTGCCATCATCGATATGTCCAACATATCTTTCAGGCTGCTTAGGCACTCTACCTGATCTGTGAACCTTTTGTGTATCATCTTGAACAAGTTCTTGAGTCAATGGTTCAGTAGATGAACTAGTGTTGATTTGTGGGTCTAGAATTTTTCCAGTTCTATCTTGCTCCCACTGTCTTCTTTTGAAAGATATTCTTTCTCTAAGAAGACAACTCTTTTTGCGACAAACACCCTTTGATTGCTGGGCTGATAGAAGTAATATCCAAAAGTCTCTTTTGGATATCCCACAAATCTACATTTCTCTGTCCTGGAGTCCAGTTTGTCTGGATCATGTCTTTTTACATGTGCAGGACAACCCCAGACTCTAACATGCTTAAAGTCTGGTTTCTTTCCTTTCCATATCTCATATGGAGTGGAAGGTACTGATTTACTCGGAACTTTGTTCAACAGATATGCAGCAGTCAACAGTGCATATCCCCATAAAGAGATTGGAAATTTGGCATAACTCATCATGGATCGTACCATATCTAATAGAGTACGATTTCTCCTTTCCCATACACCATTTAACTGAGGTGTATAGGGAGGAGTCCACTGAGACAAAATACCATTATCCTTAAGATATTCTGTGAATTATGTACTTAAGTATTCACCCCCTCGATCTGATCGAAGAGTTTTAATACTCTTTCCAGTCTGGTTCTCAACTTCGTTTTTAAACTCTTTAAATTTTTCAAAGACTTCTTACTTATATTTCATTAAATATATGTAGCCATATCTTGAGAAATTATCTATAAATGAAACAAAGTATGAGTAACCACCCATAGCATGAGTGGACATTGGACCACATACATCATTATGTATTAGTTCCAATAAGTCCTTAGCTCTTTCTCCATGTCCTGAGAATGGAGCTTTGGTCATTTTTCCCATGAGACAAGCTTCACAGGTTGCAAATGAGTCATAATCAAATGGATCAAGATATCCATTGTTTTGCAACCTTATGATCCTGTTCTCATTTATATGACCTAGCCTACAATGCCATAGGTACGAATTATTCACATCCTTATCTAATCGTTCAAGAGATTTATTTACCATACAAACATCATATGAAATACCAAGTAAATATAATCCATTCAATAAATATCATGAAGCAAACAATTTGTCTCATAGATATGATATTCCTAATAATGGTCGGAACATAATAACAATCTATCAGTTCCAATGAGTCTCCTGACGGCATCTGAAGTCTTGCTGTCCCCACAGCTAACGCAGCAACTTTTGCTCTATTCCCGAGCCTCAGATCCACGTCTCCGCGGTTCAATCTTCTTTTAGTTGTTAACACCTGCAAGTTATTGCAGATATGAGAAACACATCCAGTATCTAATACTCAACATGTTGTTTCTCTATAAGACAAGTTAAGATCGATCATGAGAATACTTGAAGCTTCACCAAGCTTCTCCTTTGCTTTTTCTGCATGATAAATCTTGCAGTTTCTCTTCCAATGACTTTCTTTATGGCAGTGGAAACACTGACCTTTATCATTGACTTTAGCTTTGTCCTTTTGTGCCGCCGGTTTGCTTTTCACTAGCTTCTTAGGCTCACCTTTCTTAAAAGTATGTCCAACTTTTCTTTTCTTGTTGGTCTTACCAACAAGCATTACTTGTGGCTTGTCTTTCTGGATAGTGCCTTCTGCTGTCTTTAACATATTGAGCAGCTCAGCCACAATTTTGTTCATATTGAAGTTGATAATGAATTGTGAAAATGAATCTGGAAGGGACTGTAGGATTAAGTCGATGCTCAGGTCATTGTTCATAACAAAGCCGCGCACTGCAAACCTCTCAATCCATTCTATCATCTTGAGCACATGAGTTTGCACAGATGTGCCCTCGCTCATTCTGGTCTTGAACAATTTCTTAAATATCTCATATCTTTATGTTCTGGATTGTTCACTAAACAACTCTTGTAGGTGATTCAGAATGGTCTTAGGTCCCATGTTATCATGTTGTCGCTGCAGTTCATTGTTCATTGAACCAAGCATATAATACTGGACCTTGACAGAGTCCTCCTTCCAATTTTCATACACCATTAATTCAGGAACTGATATCTCATCTGATGATAATGTAGCTGTTTGGGGATCTGGAACCTCTTCCAGTACTATTTTACTCCCACTGTCCTCCTGGAGAAGGTATTCCTCTTCCAAGAAGACAACTTTTCTGGCGACAAACACCTTTTGTTAACCAGGATGGTAAAAATAGTATCCAAAGGTTTCCTTTGGATATCCCACAAACCTGCATTTATCAGTTCGTGATTCCAGCTTGTCTGGATCATGTCTCTTTACATGAGCAAGACAACCCCAGACTTTAACATGTTTAAATTCTGGTTTCCTGCCTTTCCATATCTCATATGGAGTAAAGGCCACAAACTTGCTGGGTACTCTGTTCAGTAGGTATGCTGTTGACTCTAGAGCATACTCCCAGAGGGACACTGGTAATCACAAGGTGCGATTTCTCCTTTCTGATACACCATTCATCTGTGGTGTATATGGAGGGGTCAGCTGAGAAAGGATACCATTATCCTTTAAAAATTGTGTGAAATTAGTACTCAAGTATTCTCCTCCTCGATCTGATCGAAGAACTTTAATACTCTTTCCTAACTACTTCTCTACCTCATTCTTGAACTCCTTGAACTTCTTAAATGCTTCCGACTTATACTTCATTAAGTACAAATAGCCAAATCTTGAGAAGTCATTGGTGAACGTGATGAAGTAAGAAAAGCCACCTTTGGCTTGGGTGGACATTGGACCACATACATCCGAATGTATTAGTTCCAGAATGTCCTTGGCACGTTCTCCATGTCCAGTAAATGGAGATTTCGTCAGCTTTCCCATAAGGCAGGATTCGCATGTTGCAAATGATTTATAATCGAATGCAGTTAAGTAACCATGCTTGTGCAACTTTTGCAACCTGCTTTCGCCAATGTGCCCAAGTCTACAATGCCACATGTAGGCCTAGTTCACACAATTCTTACTCTTCTTAAGAGCATTATCAATCTGAAGATTGTAATAACAAACATCTAATAGATATAGACCGTTGACTAAAGATGTTGAAGCTATTGATTTATTACCATAATAAATCGAACAACTTCTTTTCTCAATAGTCAACCTATATCCTATCTTGTCCAAACAAGATATTGATATGATGTTCTTTATTATGCTAGGAACATAATAACAATCTTCTAATGGTAAGGTGTCTCCCGATGGAAGCCTGAGGTTTGCTGTCCCAACAGCAATCGCCGCAACTTTTGCGCCGTTTCCTAGCCTCATTTCCACCTCACCTTGTCTCAGCTTGCACTTACTTGTCAGCATCTGCACATCATGGCAGATATGAGAAGCACATCCGATATCTAATACCCAAGATGTGGAATCTCTAACTGACAAGTTGATATCTATCATATAGATATCTGAAGCTTCAAACAGCTTCACTCTTCCATGAGCTTTATCATTAAGGAACTCCTTACAGTTCCTCTTCCAGTGACCATACTGCTTATAGTAGAAGCAGTCACCCTTCACTACTCTTTTACCTTTGTCCTTCGATCCTTTATCGTTAGCTGTCATCTCTGCTTCAGGGGCATCTAATGCCGATTCAGCAAGAGGATCAGTTCCAGGGATAAAGTTATTGTGCTCAGATCTGAAGACATTCTTCAGATTTCTGAACCAATACGAGTAGATCAGGTAAGTCAAAAGGGCATCAAGTATGCCACGGAGTGGGTTATTCGACGACATAATTTCCTACAAGAGATAAGTAAAATCTATTTAGCAGATGTTCAATTATTAAAATTTAAAACAAGACATGGTCTTTTGTTCAAGTTTAACTCCCACTAATTTTCGACGGACTGTATAACCCCCAGTTATACAGAACGGGAGACGCCGACAGTCTCCTAGTGGGGATCAGAATCTCAATGACTTGCACTATAGCCTTGTGGATAGCACAACAAACTGTAATACAATCAGAGAGCACCCAACTCATGGGACTTGCAACTCCTTGCAATATCTGATCATAGCTTCGGTCCCCAGAGATTTAATGGCCTTGTGGATAGCACAACAAACCATTAATTCTGGTCTAAGCTAACCATCGTTACGCGACGAGCATAGATTTGCATGCAGCCCTTGTGGATAGCATAACAAAGCTACATGGTTCCTCTACCCCGATATATAGGCATCTAATGCCATAGCCACAGTTTCTCCTCCCAATTATACAGGCCTTGTGGATAGCACAACAAACCTGTCTAAAGTGATTCGAATCCTATGACTATAACGATGGTGGACCACGCGGTAAGTTCTTAACTACTCACGTTACGGCTTAGAGTTTATCTGAGGGTATTTAGATAACTTTTATCTTGGTATCTCCTAGGTGATCGTATAAATATATCGTATATATTTACTAAATACTATAACCAGCTTTGATTCATAATCAAAAGAAAACAATGCATCTCATACATGTCATTAGTGTGGTCATGGATAGCACAGTGGGTTTGACTGGAGCCAACAGTCAAACGCACACACAATCTAACACAACAATTATATTAGATATCCTGCAAACACAAAGGCAAGAGATCTCCATCTTTTCGCCTTCCTAGGTGCAGCTGTGGATCGTCCTCGCTCCTTCCTCGGTTGCCTCGATCATATTACATTAATTCTAGAATTACATGTAATTAGAAGAGAGCCTTATGGCGAGTACAAGAGAGAGAGGGAGGTAAAATACATCGGAGTATGAGAGAGAGAGGTGCGCATACCTCTATTTATTAACAATTAATAAACAATCATATATCCACGATCCACACAATCCATTCATCACATGAATAATAAATTAAATGCATATCTCGAGGACCACGGTGTGTTTTAAACATTGCACACATGATTCAGCGCATCACATGGCTAAGATAAAAGAGTTTTCAAAATATATAATTTTAGCTTTCAAAAAGCTGGGATCCAATCAAAATTGGTGTTTGAATTTCGAAAACACTTTTAATTAACTTAACATGCAATTAAATCAAAATTTAAAAGCATTAAATACACATCACATGCGTACGCCCTCCAAATTAATAATTCCAGATTATTACATGCAAATTAGAACAATTCTAATAATTTAACACTTAGATTAAACCCCATTAATAATCTAACAATTAGACTATTAATGACTAATCTAACTCTTAGACTAGTCCAACAAAATTAATTATTAATTTAACACTTAAATTAATAATTAACTCTAATTTGTTATTATTTACTAATCTAACTCTTAGACTAGTTAGTTAATTAATGTTAATTATGAATTTAACTCTTAAACTTATAATTAACACTAATTAACAATTTACCAGCAATCTAACTTTTAGATTATTTGATTGAAATTAATTATTAGTTTAACTATTAAACCAATAACTAATAAATCTTAATTAAACCATTTAATTAGTTAGTTAAAATTAATTGTTAATATAACATTTTAATTAACAATCAATTATAATTAACTAATGAATATTAACTTAACTCTTAAATTAATCATTTAAAATTAATTATTAATTTAACATTTAAATTAATAACTAATTTCAATAATTAACAACAATTTGTTGATTAAATGATTCCAAAATCATTAATGGCTCAATTAAATAAAATTAGATATAATTTAATTTCAAAACACTTTGAAATTCTTTAATTTAGAATCTAATTCGAATTTAATTGGGTCAATAAGGTTTAATTAGGAATTTAGGGGTTTTAATGGGTTAATGAGGGGGAAATAGAAAATGGCTCAGCCTATAGAGCCAACTTGCTCGAGCCATTATCGAGCCTGGGCTCGGTCAGGGCCCGACCCAGGGTCGCTGGGCTCGAGCCAGGGCCCGGGACCCTGGCCCAAGCGCCCTTGGCTCGCCCAGCCGGCCGGTCCAGCCGGTTGGACCGGCCCCGAGCCGGCTCCCCCCCTCACCTGCAACCCGACGCCCCTGTTAGCAGAAACCCTAATTGGGTTAGCAGGTGAAGGCCGGCGGCTGGAGGGGCGGCAGGCCGCCGCCGGCGAGCGCCCAGGCCCCGGCCGTCGCCGCCAGCGACGGTCCCCGGCGCCGTCGACCTGCCCGGCGCCGGTGGGGCATGGGTTCGGTTAGGCCGAACCCCAAAAACCCCAAAATTCTGAATTTTGCAGGTTCCAAACCGTGTTTTGGGGCTTGATTTAGCAGCCCTCCATGGGCACTCCGGCGCCGATCATCATGCCTGGTGGGCAGTGGTGACTATCACCAAGAGATCCAGGGATCTAACCCGCCATCCCAACGCTTGGGAGGCATGTACGAAGCCGCCAAAGTACCCCGGTTCATCATCTCATGAAGAACTCCGAAAATCCCAAATAAAATCTGAAAAATCACAGAAAAATAATCAAATTATTTGTGTTCATCTTATGAACACTATTCCGTCATTTTAATCGGATTAAACACATGGAATAACTCAAGAAAAATTAATTTCGGAAACTGAAACGGGACGAGAAACAGTGGAACCTGGCTCTGATACCACTGTTGGGTTTCTCGGGTTTCTCCGGATCGCTCACGCAGCGGAAAATAAAAATATTACAGCAATCCGTCCCCGTTTCGAAAAACTAAACACAACGATTATCAGATAATCGATTCTCACTGTGTGCGGATTTGAATCCGCAACCGTTCGGTTCCGTCGGTGCGACACCGCAAGCCGCGCAAGCGCCCGGCCTCTAGCGAAGTCCACGCGATCCTCCCCGCGACGGATATCCTCGCGTTCCTCGTTCTTCGCAGCCCACGAGACCTCCGCCGGTCGCCGCAACGCGCGGACGATTTCTCGTCGAATGGGATTCGGAGAAGCGGCGGAGTAGATCTGGATCTGTCTGGACGTCAGAGAAAGACATAAACTGAGGAGGGGCGGCTAGGGTTAGCAGCAGCTTGGCCTGCTCAGCCCATTCGCTATGTTTTATACTAACCGCGCAGTTTTTCATAAAAACCCCTGGTTTGTATAAAACCCACTTATTTATCCATCGCCTTGAGAATCATTTGCGTGTGACCCTCTAGGCCCAAGTACCAGTCCAGTTAATGGCCGAACAAGCTCAGTGACTCCTCACTGGCTTTATTAATTAATTAATAACCCTTTATTAATCAATTAATCAATCGAATTGATGTCGCACAACGAATTCGACCGGGCCTCCGATCACGTTCGGTGCCAAGCAACACCGCGTGAACTCGGAAGGTATTTGGGGTTAAGTAACCCACTCTTTGAACCTTTCCGCCGACAGTTACCGCGTGGATATAATCCTTCATTCGTACAATGCTCTCGAGTCAACTCAGGGTATGGCGAGCTGTCAAACCCTAACCGGTCGACTCACTTGGATTAGATGCCGCTGATGAATATCGGAAAACTCCTTTCCCGATATTATCGTCCGCTCTGGACAGGGACTTTCGCGCATCCTTCCTAGAGCATTCTCTCTCTAAGTACCGAGAGCGAATGATTCCTTATTGACACACAATTCCCTTCGACAGTATTACGCTGTACCCAATCCTTGGCATATTAGAATCACGTGGCTAGAGATTCGTAAACCAAGGTCAAAGCACAGAAGCCCACCGACAAGGTGTCCTTGGTGTCTCAGGTCTGAAGACCATCCACGCAACTGCGACAATAGAATCAAGCTGGTTGACAGTAAGGTACAATACCATCCAGCGATTCAGTCGGATCAGTTCAGTGAACTCATTCTCCAATGAGCACCTACAGATTCGCCTTAGTGTCTCCACACAAGTGACTTATGAGACCAGTCACCCTCATCATATGAGCATGAGTAATCTGTACTAGTCTAACCGGATATCCGATGTCCTTTTCGGATATCCTCTGACTATGAACGATTAAGAATATGTGTGCTTAAGTGATCAGTCTCATTAGTATGATCTCATCATAATCTGATCACCACAGCACATATTCACGGACTTCATTATGAAACAATAATTAACGCGATTTACACATAATGAATATTATGCCATTTTATTAATAATGAACGAGATTTACATAGTCAGATTGGCTTGTAGGCCACCTTTAACTAACATATATACGCGCTGTTGAGAAACCCTGGGACCAAGCTCCAGGACTTCCCTTATTGGCCGTCATCCCTCCTCTCTCTCTCCTCCTCTGGGCGTCCCGTTCGAGGCGTCGAGACAGTTCCCGTCTCCACCGTGTGTGAATCCCGAAAGTCGGGAATTCCCGTCGGCGGGATTTCCGCAATCGTTGCGGCAACGGATCTTCAGCGAGCGAGCTGATAGGGACGAGGGATCGAGGACGAACCACAGCGGAGGATCGTGTGGATACCGCTGGAGGCCGGACGCTTGTGCGGCTCGCGGCATCGCCTCGACGGAACCGAGACGGAAGCGGATTCGAATCCACACACGGTAATCAAATTTAGATCAGTTTTTCGGTTTGAGTTTTTCGTTCCGAATCGGATCAGCGGGCATCGGGCGGGATTATTTTGTTCTTCATTTCCGCTGCGTTCTTTGCGTCCCGCCCGGATCCCAACAGGCCAAGCTGCTGCTAACCCTAGCCGCCCCTCCTATGTTTCTCTCTCTCTCTGGCGTCCCAGACGTATCCGGATCCTTGGATCTGCTCTGCCGCTTCTTCGGCTCTCGTCCAATGGGAAATCGTCCGCGCGTTGCGGCGAACGGCGGAGACTTTGTGTGTGGCGAAGAACGAGGAACGTGAGGATATCCGTCGCGAGGAGGATCGCGTGGACTCCGCTAGAGGCCGGACGCTTGCGCGGCTTGCGGTGTCGCACCGACGGAACCGAACGGTTGCGGATTTGAATTCGCACACGGTAAGAACCGATAATCTGGTTTATTTTTTTTTCGAAACGGGAACGGATCGCCGATTTATTTATTTTTTTCCACTGCGTGAGTGATCCGGAGAAACCCGAGAACCCAACAATTAGAGCTTTAGCTTAGTCAAAGTTTCTTCAAGATATCTTTAATGTACTTGACTTAACTTATATGAATTTCTTCCTTCATTTTACTTTTATCCTTTCATAAGACTTTATCCTCATTGTCAAACTCTTCTCATCACAGTAAAATATGGTAGGAAAGCAAGAGCTCATCTCAACAACCTCATATTGAAACTTATTGAAGATACCCCTAGTGTAGATACTAGTTGCTTGCTTTTTAAATGGGCAAGAAGTTAGTAGGAATGCAGTAGTCTCCATTGATTTCACATTTGCTTGATTCTTCGTATCATACTTCCTATCCAAGTGCAAGAGCGTATTTCTCAATGAATTCTCTAAGAGTAGTTTTCACTTGCATAAATCTATCAAAAAAATGATTGATGCTCTCATTTCTTAGGGAGGCTCGCATTCTTGCGCCAAAAAAATGTATAATATGAATGAGATGTATGAATATAATACACTGTGTCAAATATGAATAAAATAGATATTGTGAAAGTAAATGTTACCAGCAAAGATGGTAAACTTCAATAAGACTGGACCCCATAATAAATGATTTTTATAGAGACCTTTCATCGAATCGTTCTCCTTACACTCCTCATAATTTGCTATCAATTGATCCCATCTCTCTTCAAACTCATGAATCATGATAGAATAGTAGATGCATCCATCAAACTCATCCATGAAGTCACGATATTTACTACAAATATGTCCAATATTTTCAACAATTTTCCTCAATATGTGCCAAAAGTAAAAACGATGTCTAGCATTAGGAAACGCCTTAGCTACAACAGCTTCTTTGGCCTTGTCTTGATCAATAATTATTGTTTTCGGTGATTGTCCATCATTTGCTTCTAGTCAAGACTTGAATACCCATATAAATGATTATGTCTTCTCATTTGAGAACAATGGACAACCAAGTAGCAAATATTGTCTATTATGATTAACTCCCACAAATAGAGCAAAAGGCATCTCATATGCATTAGTAAGATAAGTAGTATCAAAAGTAACAACATCTGAAAAATAACTACATGCCATGTGAAATCTTCCATCAATCCAAAAGATGTTGTGCATTGATCATTGACATTCAAGTCTAACACATAAAAGAAGGTGGCATTTTTAAATTACATCTAGTGAAAATATCAAATCATTGTTTGCGCATCAGCTTCCTTCAATTGAGATTGCCGCTTCCTATCCAAGAAATTATGATAGTCCTTCTCTATGAATTGTAATTGTTGAATGTCTACTTTTCTTTTAGCAATGGTGGGCACTATCTTTGAAGTTGAGATGCCAACACTACATGTTCTTAATTTTTACTTTTTCGGGAGTAAATATTATTCTATGTGACCTCATATATGCAACAACAAGCGGATTCGAAACATGATTGTGCTCTAGGACTACTTCATATAATATGTGTTTCCCATTACTTTTGTTGAACCTTACTTTCACTAATGCATTGCAGCCTATCTTGGAGAGTTTGTACGTTGTGCTGCATTAGCCTTCCTCCTTGATTCTTCGTTCTTCCAGCAACCTAAATGTTTGAAAACACATTTTCTATTTATAAATTATAGTCTTGATGATGCTTGTGCTGAACCCTACATGTTTCGTGTATGCATTGTAGAGTGTCTTTGCATCATCGACATTGTTAAATTCTATACCCTCACATGGTTGTAATACATGTGAACTTCTAGCACTTGGCTCTGCAAATTTTGTTGGAGTCTTCAATACAAATGCATTCGGCGAGATTTTATTACCTACGTGTAAGAGCAACACATATGTTATCAAACAATATCATATTAATTGTACATTGGCATATCTCATTGAAAATGTGTATATTTAATTGAAAATGATTATATGTTAGTTATATAGAGTATATATTAGTGAAAATGAGAAAACACTTATGCATTGTAGAATGTGTTTGCATCCTCGATATTGTCAAATTCCATACTTTAACATGGTTGTATTACATGTGAACGTCTAGCACTTCGCTCTACAAATTTCATTGGGATCTTCAATGCACATACAAGACTATACTAGTGAAACGAGAAAAGAGTAGAGGAACTATGCATTGACAAGACTATACTTATTCCGGTGGTGTGCATTGACAAGACTATACTTGTTATTCCCCTGATGCAGTTCATTATTTTTCAACTCGGAGTATGACTGCATAATCTCAGAACAAATTCTACCATAACAAATAGATATGAGAGCTAAACAACTACAAGACGATTTAAATAAATGTCATAACTATCAATTAATACAAAATATCAAAATATAGCAAATACCAAAGTTCACAAATTATAATATCCATTAATTTGTATATAAATTCTCAATCTCACCAAATAAAGAAAATAAATCGATCTCTCATTATTCCTACTATATCAAATCTAAGAAAGTTATAATTTTAAATCTAGATAGCTTCTTAAAGATGTCAAATACCTCAATCACAAGTCTCCTCAAATTCTAGGTTTTCTTTCTCATACTCTGAAAATGTTAATAGGATTTATGAGTACAATCACTCAGTAGGCTTCAAATCATCTACATGACTTAATATATAGTAAATTTTACAAATCACATTATACAATTATATTAAACATGATCATACACAGTTCCACGTATCACTCAAATAAGAATATGATACAAAACAAGGTCAGATATCAACTTATCAAATCAAATGTATTTTCTAATAGCATGAATAGATCGACTAACATTTAATATATATGGTATGATCAGATCTTTTCGTTGCTTGAGTCTAACTCAAATTCTTTATGACTTAATCTCTAAGTCAAAGTTACTTTCTAGTGCAAATCGCACTCTATTCATATTACCTGTAGTTTTCTTTTTCGGAAAACCTTTACATTTGACCCTTTAAATGTTCGAATAAGGAAAACCTTTTTTATACAAAGTTTTAAAACTTTTTATATCTTTCCAATACCACCACTCTCACTATTTTTAGATAGTTGTATAAAATGTTGTCTATTTTTCTTCGATGCTGTCCTAAGTATTCCAAATCTAACAATCTAGCAAATTTTCTTCCCGTCCAAATATGTCCTGATTCTGATTAATAAATGATTTATTTTAAATATATGATCTTTATAAAACTTAATGAATTTTGAGTCATCGTTCTAATCGGAGTTGTCTTACTGAATTTAGAATTTTATATACAAGATTATACTTAAAAAATTAGGATTGTATCAATAACTATGTGTACATAATCCTAGTTCAAATAGGATTCTAATTATGACTTTTTACTCATTAATTAGAATTTTAATGTTCAAATTTATTATGTTCTACTTCTAATTCAAGTCAAATATGTCATACATAATTTTTCATGTCATAGTTAATTTTAATTATATCACCTTTTGTTTTATAATTCAAATCCTAGTTTAATTATGACTTGTTCTCTATAGGTAGCCCTTTCTAAAACTAATTATTGATTACTATTCACTGTGTCATCAAAACTCACAGCTAACAATACTATTTTAATCGGCTCATTCAAGTTAAATTTAACAATAGCAATGGTGAGTCTGAGTCTAATCCACAGGGAAATAGAATTTTAATTTTTGTAAACTTTGGAGTTTAATTAATCTAAAAATATGATGATTTTGAATTGGTTAATTAATTACCTACTTAAAACAGCAAAACTAATTAACTAAAATAATTAAGACTGAAAATTCTAACTAAATGAGCGACTTTAAAAAAAAATAAACAAAACCATTAGAGGAAGGAAATCTAGACTAAAGAAGACACCAATATTTCACTATTGCAACTTTAAAATAATCTCATCATCAATCTAAACGCAAGAAACAAAATTACAAAGTTTATGTTTTCTTAATATCCAAACAAAAAGAAATGACTAATCAACTAAACCTAAACAAATAATTAAATAATGGAAAATAAAACTAAAGCAACAAAGGGGAGCAAAGCACGGGTATAGACTGGGCTTCCTGGCTAGCTGGGTGCAGTGGATTGTCGGGGTACGTGGCAGCAGGCTAGCAGGATGGTGCTGATGGATGCTCGGTGCAGTGCGCCGCTCGTCTGGCAGGCGAGGCAGACTGGCGCGGTAAACCGGGCTTCTCGGACGGCAGCAGTGGGCCCAGTAGACCGGGCACATAGTCGAGGCGGCAGGCGGGTGAGTGTTGCATGGTGGCGGCTGCGAGCGACGCGTGGCGCTGGCGGCATACGGCCGAGGGCGACGAGCGGCAAAGAGAGAGAGGGAAAAAGAAAGAGAGATAAGGAGCGAGCGGGTGAGAGAGAGAGAGAAAAAGTAAGGAGGTAAGGGAGAGAGAGAGGTTGTAGGAGCAAGAAGCGTGAGAGAGAAAGGAGGAGCAAAAGAGAGAGAGAGGTTGTAGGAGCAGGGAGAGAGCACAGTAAAGAGAGATAAAAAAGTGGGAGAAAAGGGAATGCAGCTCCAAACCCTAGGGGGGGAGAGAGAGAATAAAAGTAAGAGGGAGAGAGGAAGGAAAGAGGGTCTTTTAAAAAGGGGGGAGAAGATTTTAAAATAAATACATGGGAGATATGGAGGCGGCGGCTGCTTCTCTTGGCCTTCTTGGGTAAAAGGGTTAGCGCAACCCTTGTTAGGATAGCAAATGACCATTCTGCCCCTACCTTATTATTTTTGTCAAAATGAAGGGTATTTTTGTTGAGATTAGAACATTGGACCTCCCACAAGTCTTAAAGGAGTTAACCACTGCACCACATTCTCTTCGCCTCATTTTGTTTGAGGAATAAGTTATTACGTGGGGCCCACAAACGGAATAGCGTATACTAGAATAAGAGGTGTTTCGGTTTGATAGTTTCGTAGGGTCCGCTGACGGAATAAGAAGAATAAGTAATTCTTGGGTCTAGGGTAGGATGACTTATTCTCCTTATTATCCGAATAGGCTATTTTGCACCGGTATAAGCCATTCCGCTTGTCAAAGCTAAACTAAGTTTATTCTTCCCTTATTCGTCTTTATTCTTCTCCTATTCTCCAATCAAAGTGGTGCTTCATGTCCTGTTCATATAGAATAAATGTAAATTAGAATTTTATCGTGAATAATATTACATTTATGCTGAAATAAATTCATTTATTCTCTCGATTTTGCTGAAAAGCCGCGAATGTATTACGCTTAGTTTTTCACATGAAATGATGATGTTTTTAACTCGGAATTTAACAAATTTAATATCGTTAGAAGCAGTACAAAATTATCTATCATTTCATACCGTTTTACACATAAAATCATGAGTATAATGCATGCATTTGTCCATTTTTATGAAGAAAATAACAACTTATCACACCCCCTAACTTACTCATTGCTAGTCCCTTAGCAATGCAAATAGAATAAAAATTGGGACAATAATGAAATATCATGTTTTATTTATCTATCATAGACAATTAAATGGTAGTTGATCGGTTAAGCTAAAGTTCTCATTTTCCACTACACTTTGGTTCTCGACAGGTGATCGTGCATGCAAATTGGCATGCTTAGAACTCGTTTCCGCTCTTTCCGTTATATCCTCGTTTTTATTAACCCTTTAGATAAAACTACCTGGGGAAGAGAAGAGAAAAGGGATTTTCCTGATCAGTCCGTGAGGATTGTTTTTCAGTTTCTGCTCCGACTCAATACTTTTTATGACTTGGTCGTATTTATTATATGAGAGACTCTCTATTTAGCGTGACTTTTCCATTTAGTTGCGCTTTTGCCTTTGAGAGTGCGTACTTTTTACTACTCTCTTTAATTTGTCTGAGGGGAGGTGCATACTTTTTGCCACGTACCTTCCTTTAGCTCTTTTTGACATCTTATATGGCATTTAATGTTTACAAATGTCATTTTTTAAATGACCGTCTCTTTAGAGTGCTGAGTGGGTTGGTCCCCTATTATTAATCCCGACGTTCCTTTTATTCAACCCAAAAGAAAAAAATTAGAATAGGTAATCTGAATCTTAAGGTTAATTCCATCAATTTTATACTTTCAAAGTCTTTTGTTCATTCTAAGTTACCGTGTGTGTGTGAAATTCATTCTTGTCGTGACTTCTTATGCAGTGGTATATTCTGAACTTTAAAGGCTCTATCTAATTTGGCTAACGTTCAAGCCTACCTGTGAAGGACGATGAGGGCATGCATGTCTTTTTCAAATCTCAATTAAATGTTAGACCCAAGTCTGCATGGATGTCCATGTCCGGCCCAGCTTAGCACTTGACCCCTCCAAATGTTCCCCTCCCATTGGTGCGCGCTAAAGTTGGCCTTGGTGCAGACCAGTGGTGTACACCAAGTAAGACTTTTTTCGATGGTCAAATTCCCCAATAGTTCGTGTAATTACAATGAAGGACTTGACGTTTGGCAAGATGATAGTAAGAATGAGGGGGTGATGGATTCGTCCATAATGGACTTCTAGGCGTTTGAAATTACTTCAGTCAGGCATGAATACTCGGGAAAAGGGAAATGCCTATGTGAAAAATAGTAAAATTTTAAATTGGTGAAAACTTTTATAATATATGAAAATTTATGAGAAATATTAATTATTAATATTTATAAAGTAAATTAAGATATTTTAGAAATTTTAGGAATGTTTAGTATATGGATGGACTATTTTAAAAAAAAACCATGTGATTAAAATGTAATAATTTGATTCATGGGGATTTTAAAGATTCTTTTGATAAATCATAATTTATTCAAAAAAATCACAATTGCAATGTTTTCAAAAGTTTACACATTTATGTTGCACTTGGTATAAACCCTACCATTTGACTTGGTTCCCCACCATCCAAAAAATGAAGTATGGTGGGAGCATTTATGTCACTTCAATGTTGCAATAAGGACAAATTGCGTTATGTTTATCTCATTGCAGAAAAGATGGCCTATAATACAAAAGTCCATGCTTATTTGCACCCAGGGTTCCTTCCTATTTGAGTGCACGTTCTTAGTGACAGTGCCATCGCCAAAGAGAGCGTTCACACAATATTGCCTTTGTTTCTAACTCATTAGCATGTTCCTCCATCGCAAGAAAGTGAAAAGTGCATTTCGATGTAGAAGCTATAATGAAAATATCTATTAGACTCCTGACCAACAGAACTATATTTTGATGTGATGCTAAAATTTATGTAAGAATATGTTGTGCAGAAATCAGTACAAAAATGTTAAAAAAATATTAAGCAAAAATACGAAAATCTTTGTTAAATAGAAATTAGTATAAAAATCAAAGGATTGTTGATAAAAAATTAGCATATCTTTGTTTGAACAATTGGGCACACTAAATTGCACAAACAAACTCATATAAAGGTCCAACTTGGTGCACTAATCAGATTAAATTTGATAGGTGATGAAGTTCACCTATCATTAGCTACATTGAAAGGAACCTTGACTTAAAAACCTCCCCCTACTACTTTGCCTTTGCCTTCACAACTAAGCCCCTTAAGCAAACTTACGTCACCTACGGACTTACCAGTTAACGCTCGATAGGTGAATTCACAGAGGAACTCTTAGGCGAACTTACTATACCTACAAATCAATACTCGATATGTGAACTTAGAAAGGAACTCTTATGCGAACTTACTTCACCTACACTCTCAAGTTAACATCCCGAATATATATAGATTCGATTCACACATAAGACTATGTTTGCAAATAAATTTCATCTTGTGTTGCTTTTATTTTAGGAAGGAAAAGAAAATCCTACATCCAATACACATAAGAGTTCCTTTTAAATAGTTCATACACATGAAATACATGACATGTGTGCAAAGGAACTTCTTTAATGAGAAAGAAGACTTTAAAAATAGTGCGCATAATAAGATATGCAATAAGGTGAATACTCAATAAATTTTTATTTATAAATTGATAAGAAATGAGAATTGCAAAAAGTATTTAATAAATAATTAAGACATGCAAAAGAAAACTAGAAGGATAACCATACTTAAAAAATGTATTTTTATTTTTAATCAAAATATGTAAATATGTAGAGGCATAGAACGGGAGCTTTAGTTTTACATCGATTATTAAAAAAATCATCTAATATTTATAAAAAAGACCCTCCACCTTCCTCCTAACAAATACCATTTTTTAGAAAGGACAAAATCATGAGGTCATCTCTATGAGTCAAAATAGATAATATCTTGTTGGACAGAATGCACGATTTTTCCCTCAATAAAATATAAATAGTTTTTGTTTTTTATCCTTTAAATTGCATTTGCAATTTTCTTATCCTTCACATTGTATTATATATCATCTTTAAATTTTGAAAATGAACCATAATTAGTTAAATATACGTGTTATGCACATTATCACGTGCACACAAATTTTCAAAAAAAACTTCTATAGCAAACTCAAAGATAAGGAAGGAAACTTATTCTTTTGACATCTCAAAATTTATCTACTTATATACAAAAATGTCTAATATTTTCAATTTATATGTCATTTTTGCTTAAATGACATAAAATTATGTAATAACAAACTCCCTTTCATCGACTAAAACTCATAATTTGACTAATAACTATATGTTATATAAATTATAATTTTATTTTAAAATTTTAAAATCTTGATAGATAACTCATATATATATATGTCTCTTGTTGAACCTTCTTCAGATCTTTTAATTGTTTGACTCGATTAATGACACTCCCCGTTTTAATTTTATTTTTATCATATCATACATCTACCATATTTTAGGTTTTTAATGATCTATAAAACGCACGGACAATCGGACGGCGGGCGGTCACCTAACCACTCTCCGCCCGTGCCCTTCGTTCTGTTTTCTCTTGTGTCGGCGGGCCCCACTCTCCCATGCATCCCCTCCTCCTCCTCTGGTTGGGTACTTCTCCTCGCATCCTCCGCCATCTCACTCTTTCTCTCTCTATATATATACTGCTCCCTCTCCTCCTCCCCCTTCAGATTGGGCTCTGCTCCTTGCTCTCCCCGCCATTTCTCCTTCCTCTCTCTCTCTAGACGTTTTTTAAGCCTCGGCTCCTCCGTCGCAATGCAGGCCTCCTCCTCCATCCACACCCCCAAGATGGAGGGCCTCCGCCTCCCTCGCCCCGCCGCCCTGCCGCGGCCCTCTGCCGGCGCGCGCTGCTGGCGCCGTCTCGGAACTCTCCGCCGCCCCCAGATCCGGGCCTCCGCCGGCGGCGTGGCGGCGGCGCCGAGGAGGGAGACGGATCCGAAGAAGAGGGTGGTGATCACGGGGATGGGGCTGGTCTCCGTCTTCGGTAACGACGTGGACGTGTACTACGATAGGCTGCTGGAGGGGGAGAGCGGGATCGCCCCCATCGACCGCTTCGACGCATCCAAGTTCCCCACAAGGTTCGCCGGCCAGATCAGGGGGTTCACCTCCGAGGGCTACATCGACGGCAAGAACGACCGCCGGCTCGACGACTGCCTTCGCTACTGTCTCGTCAGTGGCAAGAAGGCGCTTGAGAGCGCCGGGCTCGCCCCCCGCAGCGGCCCCCTGGATAAGGTGTGCGCGCGCCGCCTGCGTTTTGCTTTTGAGCCCTCGCTTTTGTTTTTTTTCTTTTGTTCTGCCCGATCTGGTCTATGTTTTTTTTCTCTGTTGGTTTAAACTTTGCTTAGTTGGAGTGCTTTTTCTCCACGGTGACCACATTGTTGTGCATGTCCGAGTTTATTGATGCTTCAGGGGGGTGCATGTGTTTTGTTGGAAAAAGCTGATTTTTTTTTGTCATTTTTTAATGCTTGGAAGCAGTTATGTTGATCGCCATGGCGGCTGCTTAGTGTCTTGTAAGTGGAAAGTGCTGCCCTGAGGAGAAAAGTTTCCTCCTTTTGCTTACCCTCGGGTCACATCAGCTGGGTAGGAAAGCGGGGAGATTTTTCCAGCATGCTAGCCTTACACCTTCTTCACTAGCTAGGTTTATTTGTGTCTGTCATTGGGCTTGTTGTTGCGCCGTTTCCAGTTTAACACTGAAGTGAAGATCACTTGGGTAATGCTTATATAGGTCTTTCATCCATCGTCAGGGTTTTACTGCTGATTGATACTGACATGAATTTCCAGCACATTGACACTAGTTGGACATGATCTGATGTAAAATATATGTAGATAGTTAACAATGGACTGGATCTTTCATTCCATGGACTTTGTGCCACTGTTATATTTGAATATATCTTCCTATGCCTAACAAATGGCTAGTCTGTAGCCTTTGTGCCAATGAGCCTGTAGCTTAGGGGCTTGGGCAAAGTCTGAGGATCAAATCCCACATCGTGTAGTTCATGTATCTCATTAGTTCTTGGGGTTCTATCCCCATGTTCTCTCAGCATGATGGTGGGGCCTGTACGACAAATACTACTCTCTGCAGTGAGATCTCTAAGGCCAGAACACTCACTGAATAAGGCAGAATAATTGTGGTAGTGCGGAAAGGATCCTACTAGTCATGGGAAATTGTTGAGGATATCTGTATTTGAACTTCCCAATGAGACTTCCCAATCAGGTAGAACTCGCAAATACTTGGCCAACTGAGCTTCCTTTCTGCCCTTACTTTCTCCGAACATGCCTAACTTTGATGCTTGATTCACTGAAAACTTTCACAAACAACCAGATTCACATCTGTTAGCCTCACTTCTAAAACAAATTTAGTGACAGCAGCATTTTTCTTTCTTCCTTGCCGAAGCTCATGCACTATAAGTGCAAAAAGTTTGTAGCCTGCACTCTGCAGGTGCAGGCAGATGCCCCAATTTTGGCAACAAGGGATGATATGCTGGAGCACTTATCTTTATTGTGACAGTTTTCTTAAGCGTAACATGCTTGTTTAGACTTCAGTTTTTCTTCTATGCCATCTTAGTAGTTATTATGGTTTACATTTTTAATGCGTGGATATCAAGGTCATAAGAACATGCAATTATCAATATTCTCTCCTCACCTTCTTATTTTTTTACATGAATGGCTATCATACCTTATCTGGTGCATCTCAAGATGCGATGAACTGAGGATTATAAGTTGAAGCATTACTTAATATCTCTTTTTGGACTAGTAACCAGGATACTTTTATTTTTCTGGGAACGGACTGTCTGCAAAGGAAAGAGCGAGATGGTCGTTTTTGTTGTTCCCGCGAAGCAAAGATCATTCGCCATCACTGGTATTCTCAAGATGCCAGTGTTTTTAAAACCGGACCGGACCGGCCGGTCAGACTGGATTAAACTGGAACCGGCAGGTCAAATGGTCCAGTTGCATACAAAAACCATTATGTTGAAAAAACCATATGAGCTGCCCGATCTTATCATCTAACCGTAGAAAACCGGAAACCGGACGATCCTTGTTCGCTGAAAATATCGTCTAAGAGGACAGGACTCGTCGAGAAAACTTGCGCTCATCTGACATTAGAAGGTTTCTTTATTATATAAGGCAACCCTTGACCTTCCTGTTCTTGTTTCCGTTTTTAGACTGTCAAGGAAGACACCTCCTAAATAAACTATTCTTTGTCACGGTGGAAACGATTCTGAAAGACCGCAATAACCCTGACGGTGCATGATATCACTGCAGCACCCATCTGTATGGATATAATGGAGTACGTCACTCTATAATTTATTCCCCTTGTCACAGGTACCTTGAAGTTTTGATCCTCCTGTTCCTTTTTGTCCCCTAATACAAGGAAGCATCATTAATCCTTAAGCAAATGCTTAGAATGCAAACGTTTTTTCTATGTAATCTTTTTGTTAATCTTTCAAAAGGATTTGATGCTTTACTATGAGGGGAATCATGGATAATCATCCAATGTTGTTACTCATGAAAATTCTTTTTTCGTCACAAAGCCGTGCTTGATGATATTTTAGCATATACACTTTGTTCTGACTTTGAAGTACTACTTTTATATCTTGAAGAAATTGTTGTTGAATATACATTGATGACAACTTCATTTGTTATCCATCTGATAGTTGACATTTGATATCCTTTTCATTTCATCATAAACTCTTATTATATTTAATATATAATTTAATTAAAACAAGCGGTCCGGCTTATTTAACGGTTTATTCCGGTTGGTTCAATTAAGACCAAACTAGACCTCTTAGCGGTCCGGTATCCGATCCAGTTTTTAGAACGTTGCAAGATGCAATGAACTTAGGATTATCGGTTGAAGCATTACTTAATATCCCTTTTTGGATTACTCGTTTCATTTCTCCTTTTCAAAGTAATGAACATACTTCCCTTTTTTGGGAATGGACTGTTGGCAATGCAAATGTGTTGTTGTTTTCCGCAAAATCTTTCCTCACTGGTATTAAGTTCATTTAGTAATGTTGGGGGCTCATATTATGACTTCTCTTGATGTATGAAGTTAAGGTATATCCCTAGCTGAAATTTGAGCTTAATTTAGGTGGAAGTGATTCTTGTGATGCCATATGCAGCGTTTGTGGATATGCTGGATATCCGCAGTTTGGCAGATTATGTGTTTCTTTGGTTGAGTGTTTAGTGGGTTCCTTGTGATAAAATACTATAGTTGTTCTTACCGCAGCCATTCTGCTTGGATGATCATTGTTTTGCCGTGTCTACAGCTTTTCCTTAAACAGCCATCTTTTCCGTGAAGATTGTCTTGCTATTTTCCATTTCACTGGTGATGCATATTTGACAAATTTGCATGTCTGTGTCAGATTGACAAGGTGCGAGCTGGTGTACTTGTGGGGACTGGCATGGGTGGGCTCTCAGTATTTTCTGATGGTGTCCAGGCTCTCATTGAAAAAGGTCCCAGAAAGATAACTCCATTCTTTATTCCTTATGCAATAACAAACATGGGCTCTGCATTGCTTGCGATGGATGTTGGGTTCATGGGTGCAAATTATTCAATTTCAACTGCTTGTGCCACATCAAACTATTGTTTCTATGCTGCTGCAAACCATATACGACGAGGAGAGGCCGACATAATGCTTGCTGGTGGAACTGAAGCTGCAATTATTCCCATTGGTTTGGGGGGTTTTGTGGCATGTAGAGCTTTGTCACAGAGAAACGATGATCCAAAGACTGCATCAAGGCCTTGGGACAAGGACCGGGATGGCTTTGTTATGGGCGAAGGTGCTGGAATTCTGGTGAGGATTATCTTAATTTTAAGCATAATCATGTTTCTCAGTTTTTTCATTTAAGTCCCTATATATATTTTTGAATTTAGGGATATCTGTCTAGTCTTCTGATTGATTTTTAACTTCATGCAATCATTTTTTTAAAATAAAGCAGTGTAGTTAACGGATATACATAAAAATCTATATTTGTTGGGTAAGAATATTCTTTCCATGTTAAAGGAAAAAAAAGGAAAAAAACAACTTCCTGCTGTCAGGGGAGGCAGCACTGGCTTTCTTCTCCCCATCCCCACTCCCTCTTTCTCCCCCCACCCCATCCGAACACCCGTGGCATCTTCCTCCATTCTTCCCTCTCTCTTGCTCTCTCCAGTGTCTTCTTCCATTCTACTTGCTTTATGCTACTCATTCCTCCAAAAGAAATATGATGAAAGAGAATAGGACCAGCAGCTCTGGCCAGGGGCTGCTGGTTGCTGCAAGGCAACGACAGCCCCGATAGGGCCTAGCAGAAGCAGCAGACTCTAACGGGGCTGCTGGCTCGTTTTCAACAGCACTATGAACCTTGATCAGAGTGCTGTTGGATGCTACTACAAAGAGCCGCCATTGGGCCTCCTGTTGCAATGGGAAGGAGGGAATGAGGAGGATGAGTTACCACTTTCTACATCCTTCCTAGTGGATATAAAAGTGCAACTTTAGCGGTCGGGTTAAACTTAACTATGGTTTTATTAAGCTGACCTAAGGGCATTGTTCAAAATATAGCAAAGAGGGCTTATCTCTGAACATTAGGAGATTCTGGGGAGTGAAAAGTAAAGATGGAGATTAGGGCATTTCTTTTCTGCAAGCTCAGTGATGAAGAGTAGGGTGTTAGAAGATGTGGCTGATTTTTATGTGTCTCTACACAGAAGAGGATAGATAGAGGCCATCCCTTAATAGCCGTTTTTTTTAAAGTGTGGTTTGAAGGCTGAAGCAGCTCTTGTGAAGCCATTGTCTAAGGAGTAAATAAGGCATGTTTGGAGAAGGTTGGCAAGACATAAGATGCTGGAACCGGATGGCTTTCCCCTCATTTTGTATCAACACTTTTTGGAGTTGATGGAAGAAGATATTGAAGCTATTGATCATGGGTTTTTAGGAGTTGATGATACTATTCACTTCACTGCCATCGGGGGAGAGCAATTGTAGGTTCTATGGTTGATGTGGGCAATGGAGGAGGAGGGGTGATGGGGGACAACGAAGACAAGGGGGGGGGTTGGGGAGACTACCGGCGTCGCAATGACTGTGGGGAGGCCTTCGACATCGCATTGGCGGCTTGGGCGTCACACCCAACCCTTTCGCAGGACATATTTGACCCCGTCATGGGGTCGTCTTCTTTGTTGCAGAGAGAAACTCTATAAAATAACTTAAAATTTGTAATAATATTCATTCATAAATTAAAAAGAGATATTACAAACATATATATAGTGTTTAGGTCCTTTAGGAACCTTTTCGACTTAAACAACTATCCTTAATAATTAGTGTGAAAATCACACCTAAAAATCCAGAAAAATATAAAAGCACCTAATGGGCCATAAATGGGTCAAATAAAATCAAATAAAAGTGTTTCTAAATATCAAATATCTCTAGGTCGTCTCCGAGCTAAAGGGAAGTCGTAACGGCTCTTTGACGGGGATAGACGCGGCTTGTATCGAACCGTTTGATGGCTCTGGTGTCCTCACCAATCCTCCTTGCCTGGGAGGAACTCGTCCTGTCGAGTAAGGGTTGTTGTTGCTTTGGTAGCGCTTTAAGAGATCATGGTCGATCTTCTATAACTCAGCTTGTGTAATCCATGTATCATCTAAGGGTGGCCGTCCCCTCCAGTGAACCAGATATCGGTAGTGCGCTCCCTCTCAAGATGTACCAACCTGTTTGTCTAGTATATGCTCAATTTGCTTACGCCGTATAAGTATAGGGGCTGCAGGTGGACACTCCTATGTGGGGATCGCTTATAAGGAGAGTAAAAGGTTACAAGGGGAGCGAAAGACTCAAACGGATCACTAGGTATTACTGTTGGGTTTCGGTATGGTACCAGATTAGAGGCATTGAATGTGGAGCTAATACCATAATCTGGAGGTAAATCAACAAAATATGCATTGGGCCCTATCCCTTTTAGGATCTTGAAAGGACTGGCTCCTTGAGTTTGCAACTTCTTGACGTTTCCAGGCCTGATCATGATGTAGTCACCCTCCTTAAACTCTTGTGGACGTTGGTGTGCATCTACGAATTCCTTATAATACTCATTACTGATCTCAATATGATGGCATATGGTATCATGTAAATTCTTAATATACTTAGCTAAAGACTTAGCAAACTCTGACACATGGGCATGAATGGGCAAGGGAACTAGATGTACATGTCTCCTAGGTCTATCGCTAGTGACTATCTTAAAAGGACTCATACCTGTAGACCTATTGCCTGAATCATTATATGCAAACTCAGCATAAGATAAGATCAGATCCCAATTATGCGTAGGTCTATCGCTAGTGACTATCTTAAAAGGACTCATACCTGTAGACCTATTGCCTGAATCATTATATGCAAACTCAGCATAAGATAAGATCAGATCCCAATTATGCGTATGTTCTCTTACTAAACATCGTAATAGAATCCCAAGACTCCTATTGACTACTTCAGTTTGTCCATCGGTCTGAAGGTGACGAGCTATGGAAAACTTGAGTTTTGTGCCCATTATATGTCACAAGGTCTTCAAAAATAACTCGTAAATCAGACATCCTTGTCAGAGACTATGGTCTTTAGCAACCTTTGCAAACGGACAACTTCATCTAGAAACAAATGGGTTGCTCTAGATGCATCAGAAGTCTTATAATTAAGGACAAAGTGAAATATTTTAGAGAACTTGTCGACAACCACTAAGATGGAATCGTGCTTATGGGCCATTAATTGCAGGTCTAAAACACAGTTCATGTTAACATCTTGCCACGGACTATCTGGCACGGGAAGTAGAGTGTACAAATTGGTGTTCTATATTCTTTGCCTAACTGTAGCGCATGTGTGACACTGAACTACGATGCATGCCACGTCACACGTCAGGTTAGTCCAATAGAACCGATACTCCACCAACTCGATGGTCTTATTGCCTCTGAAGTGACTAACTAGATCACCCACATATATCTCCCAAACTAAGAAGTCACGAACCGAAGTCTCCGGAATACACAATCTCTCTCTATAAAAAAGATAACGCTCCTGAAGAAGATGCTTAGTAAACTCTTTGGAGGGTCCAAATTGATGTGCAATATGGATCAGATCAAAATCAGGACAAATAGGGTACTCCCATCGGAACCTCTCAAATCTAGTGACCTCAGTACTGACATTAGATAAAAGATAAGCTCGAGGACCCAGTACGTGAACCACACGATTCTCTACACCCACTCGATGTTTGAGAACAAATGTGTACGTCTGGAGAAATTCTACCCAATGACTGTACTTAGGGTTAAGCTTCTTCTAGGCATGGAGAAACCTAAGGATCTCATGACCGGAATATAGGACAAATTCCTTAGGCAGAAGATAGTGTCTCTAATAATGCAACACATAGACTACCACATAAAACTCCTTGTCTTAGGTAGAATACCTCAACTTAACATCATTTAATTTTTCGCTGTAGTATGCAACAAAATGGCCCTCTTGGCTCAACACTACACCTATGCCAACACTAGAAGCATCACATGAAACGTCAAATATCTTAGAGAAATTAGGTAATCGAAGAACATGTGCCTGAGTCAGCTGCTCCTTGATATCACGAAAAGTTGATGCCGTAGCCTTGATCCAAACAAAGGCTCCTTTGTTGATGCAATATGTGATTGGGGCCATAATTGTGCTGAACCCACGTATGAATTGACAGTAGAATGTAGCCAAACCATGAAAACTATGGACATCATGGACATTCTGAGGCTATCATGGACATTCTAACTTTCTCAGGGTCAGCAAGAACACCCCTACTGGATACAATGAATTCCAAGAAGACTATCCTGTCAGCCAGAAATGCACACTTCTAGAGGTTGCCAGAGCACTTCCGAAGCGTAGTCTATTTTTAGAGGAGTCTTTAGATATTTTATTTGACTCGTTTGGAGCCCATTTAGCATGTTTTCTATTTTTCTGATTTTTAGGTGTGTTTTTTATTTTTTAAGAATGTTTAATGCGAATTTATGTAATAATTATCTAGTTAGGGCAATTTGAGTCTATTCTAGAGTTGGGTAGTCTAGTTGTAGTCGGAAAGGCCTCTAAACACTATAAATATACATGGATATGTCCTTTTAATTTATGGATGGTTTTTAGTACGAATTTCGATGATTTTTTGGTGTTGTTCTCTACGACGGAGAAGATGACCTTGCAAACGGGTCGAATTTACTTTGCGACAGGGCTGGGTGCGACGCTGGTACTCTCCCCAAACCCCTTCTTCTTCGCAGGGGCTTGGGGTCAAGGTGAATTTTGAAAAAGGCTGCTATGATTCTGTGCCATAGAGTGGGGGACTTTGCTGTTATTACTTGGGGCTACCTTTGTCTCTAAGTACAATGTATTGCAAGGACTACGACAGCATGATACGAAGTTTTAGAAGTGCTTTGAAGCATGGAAAAGGAGGCTCTTGTCTTATGAAGGGAGATTCACACTATGCAAAGATGTCCTTTCTAGTGTCCCTATCTACTTTCTTGTTAGGGATCTAGAAGTAAGTGGCCAGAAGATTTTTTTTCAGAAGAACTGATACTTCTAAAATAAATCAACTCCAATTATATAGAAACGACAAAGGTCTAATGAAATGTTTTCTTCTCCATAAAGTCTACTTTGCCAGATAATGCAGTCTTTTCTTTCTCTCCATATGAAGATTGGAACCAATTCAATGCAAATTCTCTTGGCATGGGAGTGGGAGAAGAATACAGTATATGTTGGCATGGCATGTGGTGTGGCAAGATTTTTAAGGACAAGGAAATAGGAGACCTAGGTGTCTCGAACCTTGAAGCTCCTACCTTACCCTTGTTGTGTATGTTACCAGACATGGGAAAGATCATGGCATGTCTACCTTATTACGAACATCTAATAGAAAGAGGCATGGTTGTCAGTATCAGCCGATACCGGTACGTACCGGTATCGGCCGGCACCGGTACCACTCCTATAGAGGGTATCGGAGGATACTGGGCCGGTACGAACCGGTATCGGTACCCACCGATACCGGTACCGGTACTGGCATCCATGGAAAGAGGACTAAAAGATAGGATTAAAATGGAGTAATATAAAGAGGACTAAACCAGAGGTTCCAAAATAGGATCGAAATAGAGTATCTCAAGGCAAAAAGGACCAGAACTCCATGAACTCCCTAACATGGACCTAAAACTCATAGTCCATCATGAATCAAGAGTTTGGCATCCAAAACCCTGACGTTTAGACTTGTCTTAGACTTTGAGGAGGTCAACAATCTGCTTATCAGAAGTGATGGGAGGAGAAGTGAGGGTATAGAGAGATAGTACTGACAGCTGAAATGTTGGTCAATTTCAATATGGTTTGATTGTCCAAGGAAGACTGGATTGTTTGTCACCTGAAAAGGTGCTTCGACCAAGATATATCAGAGTAGAAGTTGGGGAAGCAACACAAAAATTACAAAGATGCTGCAACCATTTATCTTAGTAGAAGCATCAGCCATAGCATGATACTCAACCTCAATACTAGAACAAGCATTTACTAGTTTCTCACTATGCCATAGACAAGAGAAGTTTCCAAGAAAATACAAAACCCCATGGCAGGACTGCAGGATGGCAAGTAGTGGGATCACCCGTACAGTCGATATTGTGAAAAGCTTGCAGCTCAAGTGAGGAGGTGTAGTGGACATGAATAAAGAATGTCAAATGGATCTACCTATTTTGCAGGGGGTTGGTTCAAGGGTGTTAAGCTAATCGGATCTGGCCAAATGGTCTAGATCTGATAACTTGATATATAAAAGGCCCATTCTTATCTTAACCATCACCTTCTCCACCCAAAGCCGAAGGATGCATCAAAAAACCGTGGATGGTATTGCAAGAAGACTGCAGGAAATGTGTCATATCCAATGACAGCTTCAGAGGTGGTGGATGACAGCAACAAGGATGGAGAACAACCTAAAGTTGCTTAAAGGCAGTAACAGCGGCAGGAGCAGCAGCAACACTGGCAGCACAGGGTGGACATCAACATCTTTGAAAGTTGGGTGTAGAGCAGTGGTAGCAGAGGCTGGGGAGGTGTGGACAGCACTGGATGTCGGTGTCATTGTCGGCGAACAGATTTTTGAAGTTTGCACTGCAGGAAAAGGATCTAAACCACTCTGAATGCCATCATGAAGTACAGGTACCAGGGACAAATGAAGCTCTCATGCGATATTATCAGTTATGAAAAGATAATGATGTCCTTATCTAATTATGAATAGCGCAGCAATGCTGTATATCATGGTTTGCCATATCGTACTAGATCGTGTCGACTCGTGCAAGTAGACTCGTATTTGGGCGAGTCCGATCCTCTGGCACGCACTGAGTCGGACTGGATCGTATCGACTCATACATGTACAATGGACTGTTTTAAATTGAGTTTATCTGATTTGATATGTAAAATTACACTTTTATATCAATTAATAGGGTACATTTATCTAAAATATGGCTAAAACTTGTTACTTTTAACAAATTCATTGGCTTGACTCCTGCGAGTCAGCCCGAGTCAGATTGGATCCAACTCATATCTGGGACGATACGATCTGATACAGATCCTTGAGTTGGCGAACCTTGCTGTATAAGTTATGTTTCTAATACAAAGAGGACGAAACCAGAGGTACCTAAAAAAGGCAATACAAATGTGACTAGAACTACATGAACTCTCTCAAGATGTAAACGGCTGTGGAAGTGGGGACAACAGGACATTGGTCTCTGGCAAGATATCATGAAGCAGAAATACTACAGGAACAGTTAGGCATGGGACTTATTACCTTTTGTTTCTGGTGGCCTTTCTAGTATGCTGAAAGGTGTAACATAGATGAGGGATACTTGCGATATAGGCATTTTCAGTCTATTTGGGAAGTGTGCAAAGGCCTATCTTCTGGAGTATAGATGGTGAGGTGACAAGAGCTTGGCAAAAGAATTTCAGTTTCTTTATTGCCTTGCTGTCAGCTAGAGGGTTCCGTGTTAGACAAATATATGCATGGTGGAGGTTGGTTTCCAACTTTCTGGAGGAATCTTACAGATGATAAGATAACTTGGTTTCACGCAATGCTGGCCCATTTGGAAGGCTCTTCGATTGAACACGATATTACTGACGGCTGGACTTTGAGATGAGAAGGCAATGGGGACTTTTCAGCGAGATCTGCTTATCAATTTCTTGCAGGTGGGGGGACCGGATTCCTCTTCTTGCAACATGTACGATGCTTATGCTTACCTTTGAAGCTGTAGATCTTTTTATGGAGGGCTAGTCAAGGCAGGCTATTTACACATTTTTGTCTGGTGCAATTCATGCAGGAGCAGCAGGAAATTGGAACTAATTATCCCATTTATGATGAAGAGGATGGAGTCTAAGAATCACATTTTTGTGCAGTGTCTTTTGCAGAGTTTGTGAGGAAGGAGATTGATGTAGGACGTAACTAAAATGTGACGAGTGATATCAATGAGCACATCAGCAAAAGCAATGGACATCCAAATGCTAGCATTTTTCCGATGACAATTAACAATTCCAAATGATTGATAATCCAAGTGAAATTACAAGTGTGTAGCACGTTGCATGCAAAAACCAAAGCAAATAAACAGATCAAAGCTAGATAGGAACTACTGTGTAGATTAGGGAATGCTCCAATTATCAATGTAGCAGAACTGGGGGTTGGGACAGTTTGCTTTCTCACAAATTCACACAATCCCAGCAGCAATTTTGTCACATAATATACGAACTAAAAAGCATTGATAGGAGTGGGCTCTCAATCACCACATGAGCAGACTTAAACAATCTAGAATTAGCGGGTTAATCTACCAGTTCAGCCAAGTTGATGGTAGAACACTAACCTGTGCAAACGATAGGCTTAACTCCAATTCCAAGAATGTCAGCCTTCCTCCAACCTAAGTATCAGACCTGGCAGCATAGATGCTCAACAGGTGAACTGGAATGAATATACACGGAGCTGGTGCTGTCAATCCAGGTCCCATGGTTCCTCTGTCAACAAACAAAAAAAATACATGAAACAGATCACAGCCAACAGATTATAAGAGTGGCCCTCGCTGACGAGATTGAGAGAGAAGAGGAAAATGACGTGCTCTCTCACAGGTTGGCCAAGATCCACATGTCTACTAGCTTCAAATTTCTCCTTCCATGCTACGCTTAAAATCTGGTAGGATAACCATAGGACAGGTGGACTAATGCAGTCAAACCCAGACTTCATGGCTTCTCATGCATCAGAGCAGACAGAACAAACACAAGACAGGTGGCCAGGTCAGATCAAATCCAGACTCCATGAATCCCCAACTGAAAAATCACAACGAATAAGAGCTCTGGTATTTTTCCCACGGGGAACACAGACAAATCAGCTAACAAGAATACATGTACAGGGGACACTCCACACGATCTACAGAAGGGCCAGGCGGGAGAGTCTTGCTGTCATGGACCTCGTGGTCGATGAAGCTTCCTCGATGGACTGGTTGGTTTGGTCCTCAAATCCAGCAGGTAACAAAGCACATCATGACGCTCTTAGCCAGTTCGTCACCTTCTTTGGTGGATATTAGAACAGGTAGTGGTGACAATGGGTGGGGATCTCTTTCCAGAACTAGATCAGCCAATCGAAACTGATGAGAGACAGGAGGTAACCACATCACTATCTATGGACCAGTCCATTGTGTGGAAGAGAAGGGGGTCTGACCTGAACAGAGCTGTCGTTTCCCCCCAATGCTGGCCAACGGATGGAGATCTGATGGAGGAGAGGCACTGCCTCACTTTCACGGCGCCCTCTTGTGTAGGATGGCAAGCAGAATGATGTGTCGACCCGATCACAGGGACTGATCCACTCACCAGGCACGGCCATGCAGGCTTCCGTGGCGGTTCGTCTTCTCCGAGTCTAAGCTTGGTTTTGAGTGGTGGCACGTTGGCAAGGAAGCCGGCTGTGATGGGAAGAAGAAGAGATGGGGGGGGGGGGAGAAGATGCAGAGGAAGAGGGAAGAAGATGATGGCAGCGCTGGATGCTTGGGCCTCATGCCCCTCCCTCTCACAGGGTACTCATCCCCTCAGGGGACCATCTTTTAGGGTTTTTCCCATAAAAGTGAACTTTTCTCTCCCCTCCCTCTCACAGGGCACTCATCCCCTCATGGGACCATCTTTTAGGCTTTCTCCCATACAAAATAACTTTTCTCTCTATTGCATTCTTCATTTACTCCTCACAAAATTACAAAAGCCCCTTTTATAGGGAGGGCAAAAAAATCGTGGGACACTTTTGTCCTCCTGTTTTATCCCAAAGATGACCATATCACATAAAAGGCCCAGTATTAACTGAAGCCCAACTAAAGACAGATGTCCATGCTCACTAAAAGCAAAATAAAAAAAATAACGAAAATACATAGGAAAAGAAAATAACAAAGTGCTCTGGCTGCCACTAAACCTGCAAACCGTATCTAAGCCACTGTGATGATGTGATCCTCTATCTCATCAATGATACACATTCTAGGTCATGTTGAGATTGGGCTCCAGTGCCCTCACCAGAGAAGGTCCAGAGAATTCAAATACTCTGGCATTTTCTAGGGAATGTGTAACAATTGATCCAAAGATGGTCTTAAAGATGGACGACAGGTATTGCTTGGGAAAAGTTTGTCATTTTACCACCAATTCTATTGTAGCAAACAGAGAGTATAATCCAGTAAGAGGGAGCAGAGTTTCCTCCCTCACAAATTAAAATACAAAATAAAGGAGGCGACAATTATAAGTGATTGACCTTCCTCATCCAACTACTCAGAGCCTTATCCCTTCTATTTAGCATTGGCGACATGCATCCTGTACCACCATATTAATATGTCCAATGCCATACTCGTGGTTAACATGGGAACGCCAAGTCTTATCTAACTACGTCTAACCACTTCATTTTAGGTCTTCTCTGGTGTCTTCTACTCTCCTCCATTCTAATTTGATCACACCTCTGAACTGGTGCTGAACTTGGGTGGTGATGTACATGACCAAGCCATCTTAGCTTATTCTCCCCAAGCTTAATGTCAATAGGACCTACACCTAAATCCTTATCCAACTATTAAAAGAAATGCCCAAATGAACCCTCCTCCAATTATAAAGAAACGAGAAAGCCCTAATAATAGCATTTTCAATATAAATTCTACTTCCCCAGAATATGTGATTGTTTCTTTCCCTCCGGATACTCTAGTAGTCTAGTGTATACCATGGAGAACAGTGAGTAAGAGCTGGTTTCAGTATTCTTTCCCAGGTTGAGTCAGGTTTCTGAAAAACCTTTGTGTCTTGAGAAGAGCTCAAGTTCAACTGGAGCAGGTTACTGAACACCTTCTACACCTCTATGCCAACACAGCATGTAAAAAAAGGATGGCCAGTGTCTTCATTGTCTTCTCCCCAAAAAGAACATACAACATCATAGCCTCTTTTGCACTTCCTTCTATATACTTCTCTAATAATCCTGTTTTCAAAAGCAAGCCACATGAGAGCCTTGACCTTGATGGATAGTCAAGCATGACAAGAAGATTCTTATTTGGAGGAAATAATAGGATTTTTAGTCACTTTAGGCTGGTGGCTGAAATTGATTTTCTTCTTTTCTCTTCTGTAGGGTGACAGAATGTGTTTGGCTCTTGGGGAATGAGAATAGATAGCGTAATCCAGTCTTTGAGAGGTTGTGTATGAGGTCACCCAGTACCCTCTTGGTATTGAGAGATTGTCTGGTTGGGGGGGGGGGATTCGTACTTCTTTTACTTTAAGAATAGGTAACTGAATATCTTTCCATTTTTCTCCTCTTGGAAATAAGTTTTTCGAAAGTCGAGATTGGTGTTGGCATGGCATTCCCAGAGGCAGCAGAATTGCCCTAAAACCTTTTTCAATTAGCTAACGTCTAATCCTTGAGCTGCTAGTCAGTGTGCTATCTCTTGCTCATACTGTGGTTTGATGTTGCTCTCTGGTCAACAATTCACATCATTTGCCACAGGGGCGCCACATTTTATTTTTGTAAAATGGGTTCCGGGGGGGGGGGGGGGTGCAGGCCTTCCATTGCGTAAATAAACTTCTTGTAAATTTATGTTCAAGTGTACATGTAATGTTCCATCCATGAATGGTTTGAAGTAGCAAAGTGCCGATTTTAAAAGATTTCAAGAATATTCGTACATGGGTGTGGCTTTAAGGTTTTATTTTGGCAGGTAGGAAAAGTGGAAATGTTCTGAATGAATTTTATTTTCTGCATAAATCTTTATGGTTGATTGATCTAAAAATGGGCTACAAACATTCTTTAGGGGTGATCATTTCCATATTCAATTTTTTTTAGACCATTTAAGATGGAGTTGGGATGCAAAATTCTGTTTGTTTTTATTGTTATCAGTCATAACTTATTGTTGCCATGTTTTGTTTCATCTTTTGGATTTAGACAGACCTCTGCATGAGGATTGGCTTGAGTTCCTTAATCGTCAATATGTCTTTTAGTTTTTCTGTGGATCTTCTTTTCACCAGATACAGGCATCTGCCTTGCAGCCTTAGAACCTAGAAGGATCTATGTTGCCGCAATTAATATTCTTATGGCTTAGTGAACTTTCCTGATGTTTGTCTTCAAGTGTATGTTCCCTTCTCCTAAGCGACTTATATGCAAACGAATGTGTATAACATTACAAACATTTCTCTTGTGGAAAGGTTTTGGAGAGTTTGGAACATGCAATGAAACGTGATGCACCTATTATTGCGGAATACTTGGGTGGTGCTGTAAATTGTGATGCATACCATATGACCGATCCTAGAGCTGATGGACTTGGGGTTTCATCATGTATCCAGAGAAGTCTTGAGGATGCTGGAGTGGCAGCTGAGGAGGTATTTTCCTTTCATATACTTTATTTCTTGAAAGTAAATATTTTGTTGTTCGCCTCTATTTGTCTCACGTGGATTCCTACTTTGAACGTCCTTTATGCTACACGTAGCAGGATATTAGAAACTGGATACACAGGTAAGTGCTTGTTTAGCCATGTAGGCATACCTATGCATGGCTCTGCACATCAGCAGTTTGAGATTAAGGGGAGATGATATAGTCACAAAGATGTGACTTAAGAGGGGTGCTTATTGAGTTCCCAATACATATCCAATATAGAGGAGTGGTTATTGAGTTCCCAATACATATCCAATATTTAATAGTCAGGCATTTCCACTCAAACATTTCTTATCTTGTCTTTGTTTCTGCCCGAGATAGCTCATTTTAGAAATATAGATCATTCCATTGTCATTAAGAAATTTAAAATTCTATTGCTTTACATTATAGGCTATACAACTATATCAAAGCAAATAAAAGACACCATATAGATTTAGATGGCATTGCAGGTAAAGAACCTCATGCATCCTTAAACATGTTAGTCCATATCATAAAACAATTAGAAAACATAGCAAGAGAATGAGTGAAGAGGGTGTATTATGCAAAATACGGGCCAGAAATTTCATTACCGAATCTATAACATGAAAAATGAGGCATTTAATAACTTGTTAATGACTAAAATCATAGACCATTTGATGATAAAGGAAAAACGAATATATTGATCTTCATTAGTAATTTAATACGAAGGTGATACTGTTCACTTAAGAAATAAAATGGAAAGCATTTCTTAAAAAACAAATAACATGAAAAGCACTCACTCTTGATGAGCACATTAAGTAATAGGTACCAGTGAAACTACATAAATAGAGTCAGGAGAAGGTGCAGAAGGGTATGGACTGTCTCTCTTGTATCCACTGGCCAGCCCTTTTACTCACTGGGGAACACCTAGCCAGGAGTAATGAGTTGTTTGCCTTATGCTTTCTTGGATTGCTCAGCAGAATAGGGAAGAAGAGCAACTTCATGTTCAATGTCCTCTGCAGCAGTCAGGTGCTATCATTTGATGACGGAATGAGGAACATTGCAGGGAATGGTGGTTCAGAACAGCTTCATGGTAGTGTTTGGGCTGCTGCTGTTATTAGTGAATGTGGATGCTCCCAGGTTGGATCTGATACCAGGTCTACAGGTCTTAACTATGCTCTAGGCAGATTTCAAGAGTGGGTCAGTGTGTATTCTGACATTTGTGTTAGGGCTTCTGCTACTGAGAAAACAAATGAAATGGGGAGAAGATACCTGATTGTCAGCTATGCAAGTGCCAGGGTTTCCTACCTGATGTATCAAGAGACTGAACTGCAAATGTTGACCCCTGAGCTGAATGAAGACCGGTTCGATTGAGCAAGTTCTTAAACTGGGGGATTTGGTGGGAATTTCCTTATCTAGTGAGGATGAGGTGGTGAGGAAGTTTTGATAAAGATTGTAAGAGATGTGGTTCTGCAGTAGAGTGACAACAAAATGGGTAAAAGTGGTAGTATTAAGAGAGGGAAAGAGAAATGGAATTCGTGCAAACCAATACAAGGCTGGATACCCTAAGAAGAATAGGTTATCTGCAGAAGGAGACGGCCAGAGATCAATGACAAGCATTCTGTCTTGGAATGTTAGGGGTCTGAAATAGTGACCTGAAAGTCAGGCCTGTTAGATATATGCTGGGAAGTGGGAGGGTAGATGTCATCTGTTTGAAAGAAACCAACATGATGGCTATGGAGAGGTCCGTTATCAAGATGCTAGCTTCCTTTAGTAAAACTGGTAGGGTACATAAGCCTGCAGAAAGTCAAAGTGGGGGTATTGCAAATAATTTTGTGAAATAAAGATAAATTTGGGGATCATCTCTTTTGGTTGGGAAATTCTGTTTCTGTTCTTTTCCATGTTGTTCTCAAGAAGGCTGACTCATTGTTTTTTTTTTTTTTTTAAAAGGAAGGCTGGCTGGTTACTCACCTCTGTTTATGGTCCCGTGACAAGGCAGATAGGGAGGACTTCTTTAGAACTTTATCAGATTAGTAGAGTCCATTCTAGTAAATGATGCATCTGTGGTGATTTTAATTTTTCTGGAACGCTTGGGAAGGGATGGGAAGAGTTAGATGGGACTCATCTATAGAAAGGTTTGGGTAGTGGATAAGGGCTTTTGAGTTAATGGAAATTGTGGTTTCAAACAGATGATTCCCCTGTAGCACTCCACAGAATAAATGCCTCCATTCCGAGATTGATAGATTTCCTTGTAACAACTGCATGACACCAAAGTAGTCATGAGAAATATATAACTGAGGCATCAGGACTTCCCAAAACACTTTCAGAACACACTCCTATTCTTCTTTGTTCAGAGGAATAGATAAGGGGGAGAGAATATTCAGGTTTGGGGCAAAGGAATGAAGGATCGGGGATTGGGCGCGGATCAGCCCAATCCAGACCGATCGGATTGGCCGATTCAATCCCGGACCGATTCCCCTTCTTCCTTATTTAATTCTTTAAGATCCCACAAAAAATAAAAAAAAATGTATAAGAATTCTAAGAAATGGAAAAATGGTTTTCTTTGTTTGAACCTTCATTTCTTCACTTTCCCTTGCTCTCTAAGTCAATTTTTGCACTTTATCTTGTTTCTTTAGTAAGTGGTCTCTTTATAACACCCACACTCTCTATTTTTTTCATTTCTAAAGTTTTCTCTCTTGCTCTCTAATAATTCATTGTAATTTTTTTCTTATCTTAGGTACATTAATATTAACCGTTGTCAGCAGAAATAAAATCAATAAGTTTACCATGTTATGCTTTCAAAGAAAATTAAGAAATATACACCATTTTTTTGGCTGAGGATTATTAGGTTCTGGATACAAGTGACAACATGGGTACTTCAATCGTACACATTTTACGCTAAATTGTATTACATATATCGTCTACAAAGAACTTGATCATTTTTTTTTGAACGTAACCCCTCTATCTAATAGTAGTAGAGAAATGTCTGAAATCTATACTTCCCCTCGTGCGAATGCTACATTCTCATAGTACAAGATCATAAATTCTTGGATGAATTGACAATTTTGTTCTATAGGAATGTGGCTCTGATACTAGAGGGAGTATGGATTCCAAACATTTATATGTTACTGTGATAAAGAAATGTTACATTCACAAAATAATTCAGGTTCTTTGTGGATGATATTTGAGATATGATTTGGTACGGTTAAGGTATCCTAATTGTCACTTGTATCTAGAATCGGATAATCTTTAGTTAAAAAAAAGAGTGGTCTATATGTCTTAATTTTTTTCGAAAGCACAATATGATAAACTTATTGATTTTATTTACTGTTAAGAGCTGTTAATACTAATATATCTAAGAGAAGAAAAAAATTACAATGATTTCAGCCTTGGTTGCATCTTCCCAAGAAACTGAGGTGGTGGAAGCTGCCACAGGAATGGAAGAATTATTTTGGTGAAAGGGCTGTAAGGAGACAGAAACTTATCCAGCAAATTGATGCATTAGAAGTTATATAGGAGCAGAATGAACTTACTGACGAGGAAAGGGGAAAAAAGTGGAAATAAAAGATGAGTATAATAAGTGGTTGCTGAGAAATGAGATTAAGGGCTTGTTTGTTTCAATGTAAAACCCTGTAACCACTAACCCACCAGTTTCAAAATTACTAGTTTTAAAATCAGTGAGTTTTCATGGTTTTAAAATTAGAGTGTTTGTTTTGTTGTTTGTAAAACAAAACAAGAAGGTGCTGAAATCCTCTGGTTTTGGTTTACATCGGTCCTTCTGTGCAAACCAAAACAAGGAAATGGGCTACCAAATGGATAGGCAAAGGTAGAGGTGTCAATTGGATCATAAGATCCGAAAACCTGACCTGGGTCCAAAGCCTTGAGATGGATTCGGATCTAAGCCTGATCCGGAAAAATAATTTCGGGTTGTATTTGGATCAATATTTTGGGTTTCTTTCCGTATCAAATCGGGTTGGCCAAGATCCGAATCTGGTTCACTGGACAGAATAGAGGTGAGCAGCTCGTCGGAGCTTGGCAGGGAGGGCCTCTCCACCGGGCCATCATCCACTCCAGGACACCCATGGGGGCTCCAAACTTGACGGCATCCGCAGAGGGTCACTCGGACATGGAAGATGCTAATCTCAAACCACTGTCTTCACCTCCTCCTCGTCGGGGATTGCGGCTGGGCAGTGGCAGCAATGAGCATCCTCCTCCTCATCAGGGATGATGGCTCTGCGGCGGCAGCAACAAGCAGCATCCTCATTGAGAATCATGGCTGTGCGGTGGCAGCAGTGAGCATCCTTGTCGAGGGAGCGGCAACAAGTGGCGTCCTCCTCATGGATTGTGGTTGTGTGGCGGCAACAACGATCATCTTTCTCGTTGGGGATGGTGGCTATGTGGCAGTGACAACAAGTGCCCTCCTCCTCGCGATGACAGGCTGGTCTGGGCCGTCCAGCTGGCGCATTGGTCAATCGGCCAATCCTGATCTAGATTGGCTGGTTCGGATCGGGATCGGCTGGTCCCGATCCTGGCCAATTCTGGCCGATCTGGATCGGGATCGGTAGGTCCCGATCTGGCCAGCCAATCTGTGCCGGAATTCCTTGGCGGGGCGTGGAGCAAGGAATTCTGGGTTGGTCGGGTCCCCGAATAGGGACCCGTCGATCCCGATCCGAATCGGGATCGGATCGGCCGAAATCGACCGAATCGGGATTTGCCGATCTCAATCCAAATCGGCCGATCTGGATCGGAATCGGTCAATTCTGCATTCCATGGCGTGGAGGGGGAGGATGGTGGTGGTGGGCTAGGTTAGGGTGGGGGGCATGGATGGCAGTACCGGCCGATACCGATATCCGATACATGTAAAGGGTATCGGCCGATACTGGGCCAGTACCGGCTGGTACGTACCGGTACCGGTACCAGTACTGCCATCCCTGGTGGGGGGTGGGGATGGTGGTGGGGCGGCACATGGCATGGCTAGGTTAGGAGGGTTGGGGGGTTTTGGGATGTGCCGCGGCACTGGTAGTCTGGTAGATTAGGGCTGCGTTTATGAGGGGAGGAGGGCAGAGGGAGGAGATTTCCGATCAGGTTAAGATCCAATTTGATTCAAATCCGATCCATTTTTTATTGAAGTTGGGTATATGGATTTGGATTGGGTTAGAAGCTTCTTGGATTGGATTCAGATCTAACAAGATCTTGCCTGAACCCGACCCATTTACTCCCCTGGACAAAAGCCCAGACAGGATTTTGTTTTACACTATTTTACATCAAACCAAACATCAGAAAATACTTTAAAAATGAAACATTTGTTTTTGGATTACACTGTTTTACATCAAAACAAACATAAGTTGAAACAGAGAGCCAAGGAGGCTTGGCTGAAAGAAGGGGATAAAAATGCTGCATATTTTCATGCTGTTGCAAGCTCTGGGAGGGGGACTTAAAATTCTTGGGCTGCAAATTCAGGTTGTCAATTTTTTCAGCAGATTTTTGTAGAAACAGAGTTCTGGAGGCCTCAGGTTAAAGATGTTTTTTTGCCACAGATATCACAGGAACATAATGACTTGTTGGCTTCTCCTTTTTCAGCATCCAAAATTAAAGATACAGTTTTTAGCATGGAGGGGTCTAAATCTCCAGGGCCTGATGTATTTCCTACTGCCTTCTACCAGATAATTTGAGATGTTATAAAAAAAGATCTCATATAGGTTGTGAAGGAATTTGAAAAGAGACCACTCTCTATCAAAAATTTCAATTCCACCCTATTGGTGTTGATACATTAGTTTACTCAAGGACTGTTGTAAATTTATTGCAAAAACTCCTGAGTTTAAGGTTGGAGAAAATTATTGATTGGCCAATGGACAAGTTTCAAACTGGTTTATGGAAAGGCCAATCTATTATTGATAACTTTTTAGCAGCTCAACGGTGTCTACATTATCAAAAAATGACAAGAAAGGAACATGTTATATTGAAATTAAATTTTGAAAAGGCCTATGACAATATCAGTTAGGACTGCATCGGGAGAACTCTCCATGTGATGGGATTCAACAGAAGATGCATTAGTTGGGTGATGGGATACATCACCTACAGGTGGGTTTTCTGTTATGCTCAAGGGAAACTGTGTGGTTTTTTCAATGGCAGTTTTGGGATTTATCTTCCATCTCACCCTATTTATTCATTCTTGTGAACCAGTTTTTTTTAGCAAGAGCTGGTGTAAGGCTGTAGAAGAAAGGATTATCAGCGGTGTCACTTTGGTCAGAAATGAGTTAAGAGTTTTGCATTTTCAATCTGCAGATGAAAATTTACTGTTCACTGGAAGGGACCATGAGAAGCTTACTAATATCAAGAATCTGCTAGTGCTTCTGGAAGCAGTCACTAGACTCAAAGTTAATTATGCCAAATCTGAATTATTCACATTGAAGCAAAAAGTGAAGGAAGAAGCAGATTGCGTTGGTTGCAAACCTTCCTTATTCCCTATTAACTTTCTGTGCTTATCTTTCGGATGGCCCTACTAGGAAAAGAGATTGGGACCAGATTGTACAAAAAATTGACAAGGGATTAGATGGGTGGAAACCCAAACTACGTACAGCTGGTGGTAAGTGAATTTTGTATAAGACTGTATTGTCTAATCTGCCAATCTGTTATGTACCAGTCATTCAGATACCTAAAGCTGTGGACAGAAGAATTGAAGCCATCAGGAGATTTTTTCTTATGGAAGGGAGCAAACCAACAGCTGAAAAGCTTGCACGTTGTCTAGTAGGGTAAAATATGCAGGTCCAAGGGAGGAGGGTTTTGGTCAGCATTGCAAATTGGAACAAATTTCTCATACTAGATGGTCTATGAAACCCACGTCCGCTAGCAATATTTCCAAAGTTGGGGAAGTATCTGCCAAGACAGACCTTGGGAAGTTTTATCGAATATAAGATTGGTGATGGGAAGTTAGATTTTGGGAAGATCAATTGTTTAAATCAGACTCTTTATTTTAAATTAAGGTCTCTTTATGTGCTGTTTCTTGGGAAAAGGTTATTCGATGCTTCTTCGAAGGATACAATAATAACAGACATTGGAATTTTTTTCTTAGAAGGTACCTAACTAATTCAGAAATTGAACAGTATTTTTGTTTATGTGACATTTTGGATAAGTTTAATCTAGAAGAAGGGAGTGAAGACATTAGACTTTGGAGATGGGAGGCAAATGGAGAATTCTCGGTTTAAGTCCTTTGTGAAGATTTTTAGTGACGGGCTGCAGAGTTGAGTCGAGGGACATGGTTTGAAAGGGTTCCAAAGAAAGTGAGAATGTGCATGTGGAGGTTAGCTTTGAACAGACTGCTGACCTGTGACAGATTGTATTTTATCCATAGCCCTCATTCCTACTTTGTACCTATTATGCGGAGGATTGAAGAATCCATTGATCACCTTTTTATTAGACATGGAATTGTGGAGGTTTTATGATTGATCATTTTCAAGCCCTCCCTGCTTTGCAGGGTAAGGCTGCATCCAATCGACCCTTCCCCCAGCCCTGTAGTGACATGGTTGGCAGTATCGGCCGATACTGATACATATCGGCCGATACGTATTATTATTGGTGGGTACCGATACGACACTGAGGGATATCCCGATACCAGTCATTTGTATTAAAAAAGGAATAAAAATACTTTTCTTGGCCAGTACTGGGCCAAAATAGACCAGTACTAGGCTGATACGCCCGAGACCAATACCAGTACTGCCATCCTTGCGTAGTGGTGGGAGCCTTCTGCACTGGGTATGCCCTTTTTTATGATTGATCATTTTCAAGCGTGCTTTGGGGGTTTGGTGGAAACCTCTGGGCATGAATGATCTTTTGATGGGGTGGAAAGATGCAAAGTCATCGGGGTTGAAAGCAAACTGTGAAATATGTTCCTAGCTCTTGTCCTCTGGGTGATTGGGACTGAAATAAATAATTAGTTCTTCTGTGATAACTGGCACAGTCTTTGATTCCTTGAAAAGAGCTGTACAGCTTATGAGTACTGGTTTGTTTAATCTGCGATCAGCTTGCTTTCGCAGTACCCTACCCCCAGGGGAAGTCGAATCCCCGCTGCCTCCTTGAAAGAGAGATGTCCTGAACCGCTAGACGATAGGGGCATACCCGCCCGACCACCACCATACTATGATCATAGTATGATCAGTTTTTCGGAATTGTCAATACAATATATAATAAATATCGGAATTGTCAATACAATGTCAATACAATATATAATAAATATCGGAATTGTCAATACAATGTCAATACAATATATAATAAATATAAGTGGTTGCAGCTAGTTTGACCATTTGGATGCATTCAATTCTAGCTAGCAGAATCTGGGAATTGAGAAATTTTCTTGCTGAATTTGTCTCTGATCACTTGGTTTTGTTCTCTTTAGTCTCTTTGGTTTTTGTAATCTTGGATAGGAATGTTTTTCTGTTTTGCTATTCTGATACCTCACTTTATGTCTTTTCCAATGAATTGAGACGTTGCCCACCTCATATATATATATATATATATATATATATATATATATATATATATATATATATATATATATATATATATATATATATATATCCATGATGCCTTCATTGCTCAAAGGAGGTGACATGACATGATCTGCGAAGGCATTGAGCAACAAAGTGTTAACACCTATAACCATTATATTTAGGACTGTCGCTGAGAAGAACACACTTTACGGCTGAGGGAAAAACTGTGCAGAGGAACACAAAGTAAGTACATCTAGAAGCATGAAGGATATTGTAGTTAGGAACTTGGAACAGAGGCACTTAAGAGGGAAATAGGCAGAAAGAATGGAGGAAGAGGTCATGTCAATGAGGATGGTTTGGGTGAGCACAACCTTGCCCTAAAAGGTACGAGGAAGAAGACCAACAATGGGCAGCGAACAATCTCAAGGATCTTGCTGTGCTTCCTCCCAGAAACACTAGTGTACTCAGGGAGTAAAGAGTATAGGAATATTGAAGAAGAGTGCCATTGGAGGACAGGTGATCACACATCTCAGAAGAGGCATACTTCTTGTGTCAGTATGAAGAACATCGATACAATGTATGAAAAAACTTTGTGATGACAATGAGAGTAAGTCAAACATGTTGATAAATTGATTGATAAATGCCAAGAACTTCAGAGTGATGTCGCATAAGGTAGACCCAGGTAAATGGTAGAATGAGAAAGCTCACCAATAGAACTTGAATAACAGAATTACCTTATAGCAGAATGCAAATGTGTTGCAGCCTTCACATCGGATACCCTAAAACAAAGTTTCTGAAATAGACTCATGAAATGAGAAAAAGGAACGGCCTAGTGGTTTGCCAACCTTGTAGTTCTTACAACTATATAAATACGTAATGGTGGTAGGAACTTGGAGTTTACACTTAACTAAGGACCTAGGATAGGACTTAGATATATGTCCAACCCTTTGATGCCGCAAGTTGGCAGTGGAGAAGATGACACTGCAAGAAGTAGAGGATAAGATGGCCAAACAAGGAAGAAGATGTTCCAAGTGAAACATACTGTCTACTCTAGCGCTGGAACTAATTGCCTGACATGTCTGCGGATGCTAAAATTAAGTAGCAAAACAAAATTGGATAAGATGGCTAAAGAAGGAAGTTGAAGATGTTCCGAGTGAAACATATTGTCCACTCTAGGGCTGGAACTAATCGCCTGACATGTCTGCAGATGCTAAAATTAAGTAGCGGAAAAAAATGTGTAACCAGAATTAATAAGACAGCTAACAAAAATGAAGTTCAAGGGGTAAATGAAGCATAGACTCAAAATGGCCGAAAGCCTTAGACTAATGGACTGAGGGGTGATCCCTTATTGAGGTGCATGAAGAGGAGTGCCATCAGCATTGTGAATCTGAAAGTGGGAGGGAATTGAGGAGCAATTAAGAAAAGCTGAGTCACCAAGAACCATATGACGTAAAGCCTCACAGTTGAAGATCAAGGTAGAAACAGTACTAAAGGAAACAAAGAGAGTAAGAGCTCTTTAGACAAGCGGTCTGAGTGAAGTAGAAATTCACTGAAACTGTGGCAATTTCAGTCAAACTTGTCGTCGTTACTGGAACAAGAGACAGGGACTAGAGCTGCAGGTGAAGATGGCTCTAAATTTCGCAACAGTTATAGAGCATGTTTGGCAAGTTCTGCTGCTGGATAACTTCGGACGGTCCCCAGTAACATGTCCTCATGGTCAGCAATAGTGACAACGAACATAAGACCAAGGTTGGTAATATTGTTAGATCGGTACGACTTGGTTTCTCAAAAGACTGAGTCGTATTGGTCCGACTAGGTACGACTTGTATGAGTTAGGCTGATTCAGGTCTAAGTCAGTATGTCTTGTAAACCCCAAAAAATGATACGACTCCTATGAGTCTTACCAAGTTGGCAAACCACACGAGGCAATCACATTGACAAAGTCTAGAGGACTTGTCCCAAAAGGCTTAATCAAGCTGTGAGGGTAAGCAGGGCGAGCAAAAGGGCTTGCTGCTATTCTCCTTAGAGACAAATTCAACAAGGGCCTCATCTGAAGGGAAAGGTTCACCGCTGGAATAGATGAGCTGTAAGAGACTCAAACTTTGAATGAATGCACATCACAAAGAGCATTGATCTCACTAAATGCAAGAAGTGTGGTGATTGCTATATCCCTTAGCATGCATAGCATCAAGGTTAGCCCAGTACTAACAATGGTAGGTGAAGAACCCTGCAGAATGCTACCCCTGAATCCTGATGAACAGTATCATTCTTCTAGGGATATTCATGAGCTTCTCTTGTCTGAATATATCAATGAGAACAATACAAACCAGGTTGTAGAAGTGGTGAGAGGCAAGGTTAAGAAACCCGGGATAGGGTCCCGGATCGGCCGGTCCAAAACCGATCGGATCGGCCGATTCCAATCCGAGTCAGCCCGATCCTGGCTGAGTCAGGCTCGGCTGGTTCGAATAGCAGAAAAAAATAGAAAAAAATATGAAAAAATGTGGAAAAAATATAAAACACAAATCTAATGCATAATTGAGTTGCAATACATTGATTTGAAGTACATAAGATGTTGTTAGACAAAAAAACCTTGAATAAACTTACATATATGATTATGAACTTACATTTATTCCAAACGTACATTATGCTGAATGAACATATGGCTTACATACTCAGTCCATGACATATAGCTCTGGTAGTATTGTTCATATTGCATCACATATCGTCTATAGTCATCTGTATTGGTATAAATGACTGACAATTGTGGATATTCTAGACAACCCCCTGAATAGTCGGATGTATCAGAATGTTGAGGAGGGTAAACTACATATCTAGTAGGCTGACTATACCCTTCGTATAGAGAATATGATGATGCATCTGATAGTTGCTTCAGATATTCTCTCTCCCTCCTAAGTTCTTCTTTGGCCTCTGTACGCTGAAGAGCTTTACCTTTGTCATTCCTCCTTGATTTGCTGAATGTTTGAATGGAAGATTCTTCACGTCCTGCTCTGCTACTATGATGTTCATCTTGGGTAGCATGTGTGTATTCTTCTTCTCCAGTGAATTGAATTGGTGGAGCTGGGGCTGGGGCTGGGGCACTGGTAGCATCTCCGCCATCCTCAGAACTGTCGGAGCTCGTCTTTGATGTCGAGTCATTTGAGGTTTGATATTGGACCTCATCACTTGGTTCTGGCGTTTCATCCTCTTCCTCGATAGTCTCCAAATCAGCAATCTGAATTCCAGTACCACTCTTCCTTTTGTTTGGTGCTTGTTTTTTGCTCTTCTTCTGACGTTTTGGAGGAAAATCAGTAAGTTGAATTCAGGCTCATTTGAGGTGCTTGCATCAACCCATGCATTTAGTGGATGTTGCTCCTCGAACAGCTCATCCAAGTCTATGGGTTCTTCTGCATGTGTCGTCTCCGTGGTTTGTCCGGAAATTCTCTCTTTCTCCTGCCTTTGAAGGTTCCTTATGAGCTCCATATTTTTTAGCTTCAACCTCATGTTATAATGACAGAATACTAGCTTCTCTAGACGGCTCGACTTCAATCTATTCCTTTGGTTAGTATGAATCAAGCCAAATGTGCTTCAGTTTCTCTTAGAACCTGATGAAGATGTTGTTTGACTTAAGACCCGAATTGCAACATAGGCTAGATCTTCATACCCATATGCTTTTCTATGATCTAGCCACCAGTCAGCTGTAAATAGAAAATTGGCCATGTCAACAATGTGCAAGTTATAATTAAAAATTAAGTAGAACATCTAATTAATAATTTTCAAACCTGAACTCAAAATTTTGGCAGCTCTTTGAGCAGTACTCGTCCCAAAGTGGTATAACATCATTCTGTAATCATGTATTTGCTTGCATGCCATTATTGCTCTGTCCTCATCTGCAAGCATGCGCTTAATAACAGACTTAGCCCCCATCAACACTTCCGAGCAACTATCATAGTTATCCTTCTTCCCATCAGTTTTAAACATGTACTGAGGGTTGAAAAAATAACCTAAATAAATAAGTCGAAGTTAGTTATTACTTAAGAGAAATGTGTATACAAATAATGCATATAGAAAGTTATTAGCTTACCAGCTGCATGAAGATCGTGATGTAAAGTGTGTTCCCAACGTTTGTCTGTTATGTCCCACCACTTCACATAGGTTGTTGGATTGTTAAGTTGAATGAGCTCCTTAGTTCTGACTATAGCTTCATATAAATTTTTCATATCCGATCTTCTTTCTCCATCACAAGATCGCAAGACACGGACAAGCGGTTCTACAATATTTAACACCGCTTGCACCCCCCTCAAGAAGGGTCTAGACTGAATTAGATCAACCACTTTCTTGCCTTTCTCTCTGACTTTAGTTGGTACATGCCGCAATATGTGATTCTCCCAATCTTCCGATGCCACCATCCTAATCAAGTTGTTCTTTTGTTGACTTAAACTATCTAGAGAGATATATTGAGATGCAAACTTGGTGGCTCCCGGACAAAGCAATTCTTTTCCATGAGTATGTGTGCGCATGATATCCAGAATGTTGTTGTGGTTGTAGATTAATGTGGTGATAAATCGACCACTCTTGACCACTCCATCTACCATCGGATCAGAGCAAATGTCTTCCAACATCAAGTCAATACAATGAGCAGAACAGGGAACCCAGTATAGATGTTGTCTCTTCTGCATCAACATTTGTCCAGTTAACTTGAACGTCGCTGCATTGTCCGTAACCACTTGGACAATCTTTTTTTTGCCCACTTCTTCCACCATTTGATCCATTAATTCATATAGGTACTGTGCATTCTTTATTTTTCCAGATGCATCAATGGACTTCCAAAATACGGTTCCAACTTTGCAGTAAATTAAGAAGTTGATCATACTTCTTCTTGTTATCCCTGTAAAGTTCCAAACGTGATAAGAAATCAGAAAGAGACCCATTTTGATTAAGAAAAAATGAAGATAAGATAAGAAACTGAAGATAAGATTTATGTACCTGTCCATCCATCGCACATTAAAGTGCATCCATACTAATCCCAGATCCTTTCAAATGATTTAATATATGTTCGGATGTCATCAACTTCCATATCCAAGTACTTGTTGTATATCTCATATGTAGAAGGTCCTTCAACCCCTTTGCCAACTTCTTGTATGGTCTCGATCATAGACTCATAATATGGCCCATTGGCAGCATTAGCAGGGATACTGTTATAAAAAAATCACTTAGATGTAACTCTCTCTATCTTCTCCTTACAAAGTTTTAAGTTCTTGAATGTAGCACTAATAGAAAGTTGTTTATCCCTCTTCTTGGTGAGCAAGGGATCTATTGGATCTACTCTAGGATCTCCAGCTCTAGTGAACTCCTGAGGTAGCTCCTCGCATACATTAGCGCTCATGCCGGCGCTAGTGCTCTCTTGTGCAGAAGGTGTGGAGTCACTTCTTTGTCCTCCATATCTTCCAGTTTGTCGAAATAAGTCCTCATCTGCAAAGGACCGCTGGCCTGCTTCCATTGCACGTCGCAATTCAGCTTTAAATGTAAAAGAAAAAAAAAATAATCTACTATAACTATTTGTCTGAAAACGTTAAATGAAGAACATGAAAATAAGTTAAATAAGAAACTTACTTGTATCTCAATCATCAACATTTATAGGTTGATTACTTCCACCAAGCCGGACTCCAGCATCAGACCTTCGCGCTGGTTCAGACAATTCCTCTCGAATTTCTTGTCTTCTTCTGGCAGTACTTGCTTTGCTTGATTCCTTCTCCTTCATATAAGTTCGAAATTGGATCATAACCTCTGAAAGAACTCGAGCACATACTGCAACTTCACCTTTTATTCCAGCAAGATGTTTGAATCGGTAGACCCCGCCAGAGACAATCCGGTTGCAATATTTGCATTGTATCTTTCTTTGGCCCATGTCCACCGGTGTGCAATGACCCCAAGCAGGATCAGCGCTAGGAGGATTCCCAGATGACCGTTCAGCGGGACCTTGAGATGCCATTTATTCACAGCACAAGAAGATGAGAGATCGCGGAGCTTGTAGTAGGCTAGAAGTGACCTCGTGGGAGAGATTGAGAGAGAATTCTATGATCGAGAGAGTGGGAGAGAGAGCAAGAATGTTAGGAGGCTCAAAGGAAATTTGTGGAGCCTTAGGAGGGCCTTGGGGGGGTTTAATTAGACCCCTAAGGCCCAAACTAGCCGTTGCTGGCCGTTTGGGAACGGCCAGCAATGGCTAGTCAAACTAGCCGTTGGGGGCCGGGTCGCGTCGATCCGAGCCGACCCGGCCCGATCCGGTCTCGGATCGCCTGATCCGGCTCGGATCGGGCGATCCGAATCCTTGACTCGGCCAAGTTACTCGGGATCGGCACGGATGGCCCAAGACTGGTCCGACTCGGCCGATCCGTACCGATCCGAGCCGAGTTTTTAAATCTTGGTGAGAGGCATTAAGTCAAGTCATATATGAGTACCCACTGAGCAAATGATATATGCTTAGATCTCATGGTCAGTGGCTTGTCATGCCTCAAGAGTCACTGTTAGACTGCTAACCATAGTAGAAGATGTTGACAGTGAGAGCTCGTATGTTGGACTTGGTTGGTGTTGTAATGACCATTGGAGGCAGGATGGAGCCGGGCACATGCCTGCTATAGACGTGTAGCTATCAGTTTCACCTGAACAGTAGCAGCCCAAGCAACATAGTTGCAGGCACCAACCAGTTGAACGTCCAGCTTGGGAAAATCATACTTTGTTGTAGATGCCATGGAAGCAGCACAAAGGCGAGTCCCAAGAGGATGGAGGCTGAAGTGGGGGATAGAAGGTCCATACAAGCAGGTCCTGATATCCCTCAACTGGAGTCCCAAATCAGCCAACGGAGTGCACCAATTGGAATAACCTCCAGACGGTTAGATGGTTCACCGTGGGATGATGTCATACGGATGCCGTTGCTAGCAGGTTGAGAGAGAGAAGATAGGGCCAGCCAGAAGAGGATCTATAGCTGCATTCACAAAGTTGCTGAGCCATTCTTAGGTCTGAGTGAGTTGTCCTATAAAAGGTATTGATGAATTGGCCAATGAACAACATCAAGAAATGCCATATAGGATCTCGACATCATCTTGGAAGGCCAAAGAGAAGAGATCTCAGAGAGATCTTGGATAGTGTGTGAATAATAGCCATATCATGATGTTGAACCCAAAAATAATCTCATATACAGATTTGCAAATTTGCATTGTATATGCATATATGACGCATGCTCGCGTCGATGTGAAATTCCCATAGGAGAATACACATACATAGGCATGACGATATGTTCATGAAGGATCATGTCATGCAAAATAAGATGTATGCCTATGATACAGGTGAATACTAGAAATCCATAAGAAACCATGGGCTCGCATTACGAGGGCAGCGGGGTAAGAAACATACCTAGGCCACGAAGGCCTTAATCAGATTTTTTTTAGGAGCCTAAGGCAGTCCCAAGTTGCTTGCTTCGGCTCCCGAAATCAACTCCTGAACCGCCTTTGCGATGCTCGATAGTGGGACCCCTAGGGAGACCCCAAATGCAGCGATAAGAGGGACACCAAATGCTGCAAAACAGAGGTCGAAATCAGTCCCAAAGTGGACTAAAATCTGTCCCGAAATGCGGCAAAATCAGTCCTAGAACTCCCCCAAAATGGCCCCGAAATGGAGGCCCAATAGTGGGAGAGATAGGCCCAAGAAGTAGCCCTATGGGTGGGGCCAATATGAGGCCCAATAAGCCCCCAAATGGGCCCAAATTCAGTCCCAAAGTGGGCTGAAACCTGTCCCGAAATAAGGTAAAACCAGTCACGGAACTTACCTAAATCAGCCCCGAAGCGGAGGCCCAATGTCGGGAAAGGTAGGCCCAATAAATGGCCCAATGGGGGAACCCAAAAAGAGGCCCAATAGGCACCCCTAACAGGGCCAAACCAGTCCCGGAATGGGGCCAAAATGGTCTTCAAACTTGCCCAAGATGGCCTCAAATGAAGGCCCAATAACAAGGGAGGTAGGTCCAATAGGTGGCCCAATAAGAAGGCCCAATAAGGAGCTCAAATAGGCCAAAAAACCAGTCCACAAAGGGCACTAAATCTGCAGGCCAGAGAAGGGGAAAAATCTGAAAGCTCAAAGAGAAAATTTCCTAAAGAAGAAAGTGGACCCCTCTCTCCTATGCTCCTTTATTTAAATAGGCCAAGAGGGGGGAGGAGAGAGAGGGGGAACCCCCCACCGGTTCCAAGAGGGAAACCGGTGGGGGGGAGGAGGATTTCCCTCCCTCTCTTTCTTCTTAAAAAAATTCAAATAAGGGGGTGGGGGAATTAATTAAAGGAGGGGAGTTAATGGAGTTCTTAACCCCATTCATACTTGGTTTAGAACTCCATGCAAGCCCTCATTAAAACCCCCATCTTAAACCCCCTTTCACACCTAGCCCAAACCTAAAATTAATGGGCAAAAACCCCCTTTCACACTTGAAATCTGAAGACAAAAGGCCCAAAGCTCATTAAGAGCCAAAAAGGTGGGAAAAGAGGAGCATGGGGAGGGGAGAACCCCCCCACCGGTTTCCCAAAACCGGTGGGGGAGACCCCCCACCGGTTCCCAACCGGTGGGGGGCCCAACCGGTGGCCACCCCCCCCACCGGTTGGAACCGGTGGGGGTGTCCACCCCCCCCTCTCTCTCCCCTCAATGCTCTCTCTCACTCCCTTCTCTCACCCAGGGAATAAAAAAAATAAGAAAGGAGAGAGGGAGAGAGATTGGATCCGGTGGCACCCCCCCACCGTATGCCCATCCGGTGGCACCTCCCACCGGGCCCAATTTGGGGCCTATAAATAGGACCCCAAGGTCCCCAATTCAAACAGACCACAAGCATACAAGCTGCCCATATACAAGGGTAGAATTGTGAGGGAGAGTGCTGTCCGGCTGAAGACCAAATTCGGGTTTTAAACCCGAATTTGCTGCGATTTCGGGAGGTCTTTCTTTCGTCCCGGGGAGTCCTCGCTCCTAAGGTTCAATCCTAAGGGAGGCTCTGCCGAATTTTTTGTAAAAAACACCCTGTTATAAGGCGAAATGCTGCCGAAATAAAGTCAGAATTTCTGTGCTTATGTGTGTCATTTAAATTTTATAATTATCATACTTTTTAAAAAGAAAATAATAATATGTATATATGTATATATTTTCCTAAAACCAAATAAAATTGTGTACATCCACAACTTAATCTTAACCTCACCCCATAAATAAACCAAATTCAGAAATCTGCATAAAATCATAATTAAGCCCCAAAGATAATTCATAATTAATTAATTAATGAAAATTCAGGAAAAATCAGTAAAAATCTGTAAGAAACCTGTAAAAACCTGAAATATGACATAAAAATCATAATAAATTCAAATACCCTTATATGTTTAATTAATTAATCAGCTAATTAAATTAATCATAAAAAAATGAATAAAATGAATAAAATTAATAAAAAAAAATCAGAGAATTAGAAATCCGAAAGAATGTTAAATCATTAACCATATATCTAAAAACTTAATGTAAAATTACGAAAATGCCCTCGTACGTAATATTTACACATATAACCCTAAAAATATTAAAATTCATATCATAAGCAGAATTTCTTCTCATATAGTCTGGATATCATTAAATATGAACCCTAAGACTTAAAAACCCGGTTTTAAGGTAAAACTACTAAAAAACCCTCATACATTTAAAAATCAACTCCCTAACTCTCATAAAACTTGAAAACCTCTAAAACTCACTCCTACGTACTTTTAAGCTCTTATACTCTCATAAAACCCCCATAATTACATAAAAACTCCTAAAGGTGAATAATTGCAAAAAAGCCCCCTGTGGGACTAAAAATTGGGAATTAATCCACATAACTCGGAATTAATCCACCTAACTTGGAATCAATCATAATAATCAGGAACCAATCCTAAACCATATAAAAATCATCTCCGAACTAGGGGTGAGGTTAAGGATCCAACTTAAAATATGCCTCCATAACCATATGCATGCGATGCCTATAATAGTAGTTTTGCATGATTAAGGGCATCATACGGACGGTTAATTAAGGGTTGCCGAGCAGTTGCTCAGCGTAATTAACACTGACCGAGGTCAGTGGAGAGATGTCATATACTCGAATCTTCGCCTGATTCGAAGTCCCGGATTCCCTGAGGGCTAATCCCAAGCTCTCATAATAATCCGATAAAAATATAAAACCGACCTATAATCCTCTAGATAAACAAAAAAATGGATTTCCGAATAATCCGACATAGGGAGGATAGATATGCTTAGGTCGGGTCCCGAACATTTACGAAGGTTTTTTTCCTTCGCAAACAGAGATGGCACGCCCGGTGGGACCACTCTTTCCCTTCATCTCTCCGTCCGGTGATGCCCTCACCATAACTCTACTACTAACTTTGCCATGTCTTATACAGGTGATTAAGTCTTCCGCCCGACCGGATAGCAATGGCGGCAAGGGTCATATATGGACCCCTCGCGGTGGCAGCCCACGTTCAGTGGGGATATCTCACTGTGCCAACCAGCTTCGGCGACTTCCCCGCGGTAGTGGGGTCTCTGTATTTCCTGGGAGTGGTCCCGGCGCCGGAAGCGGCTCCGGCAGAACAGAAGAAGTGTACCTCCCACGCGAAGGGGGCCAATAAAGGTGGGAAGCGACAAGTCGTCTACACCGCCAACACTATTACTGCATCCCATGCTTCCTCGTCTAGCAGGAGGCAGAGGAAGAAGAATGCTTCCCCGAGTCCCTCCCGGACCGGGAAAACCATATTGGTTGGGGACTTGCGCATCCGTTTAGATGGCGGTGAACCAATCATTTCAAGAACCCAGCATGTCCCGACGGTCCCGGTTTGCAACCGTTTTGGGATCCTGCCAAAGGTTTGCCAAGATGTGGCAACCTTCAAAAAGAAAAAGAGAACGCAAAAAGCCGTGGTTCATCGGCCTGCGTATATTACATCCCAACAGACTGGGGGCAATATTGCGCCCCGAGCGCGGGATAATACTTTTCCCCAAAATGAGGGCAAACGTCAGGAGGGTCATGCGCCCCGCCTGAAGAAAATGTGGGTGACCAAAAAGGAGGCCCGTGAAATCCGCGAGGCTAGGTTTATCCTAGCAGAGCAGCAACCTCCTAGGCCTGCAGAGCCGGTCAGGGAGGTAAATCATCCATCGACTCGGCTTCATCATAAGCGGAGCCGAGGAAAGAAGGATACTCGTGAGGAGTAAGAACCTGCCCAAAAGCGGGCTTCGGTCTTCGAAAGACTCGGTGCTCTGGTACGGCCAACACAGAGGAAAAGAAGGACCGCCCGGATGATGAATGATGGCATTCGAATATATACCTGCTATACTTCCAGCACAAATCGGCAGCCTTCTCAATCGGAAGAGCCGAACAATACTGTTGGGATGATACAAAGAGGTGGGCCAATTACCCGCCAAATGGAGCAAGCTATGCGCCTGCTGGGCCAAGTAGGCCAGGGGGCAGAACCATCCCAAATCAATGAAGGTGCGGCCAATGCCCAGGAGCCAGGAGTTACACAACTGCCGCATGAACAACCGCAACCTCAGACTCTTGAGGAAATTAGGCAGGAAAATCAGCAATTAAAGGCCTTGTTGTATAGCCTGATACAGAAGATGGAGGAACAGCAAAGGGTTGCCCCCGCTCCTCCAATAAATCTACCTCCACCTAGGGCCATTCCTGCACCAGCGGGACCCCCAGTTGTTGAGGTCAACTTTAGTCCTGAGGAGATCCAGGAAGATAGGGCCGAAGAGCCCAACTATAATGCTCAACAATCACGTGCATTAGCAGAAGATGCGACAGCATCGCAAAAACACCTGATTGAGCAAATTGTTGAAGCCAAGATGGCTGAACAGGACGAAGGAATAGGCACGTTTGACTTATATAAGGTCCCATTCCCGGTTCGTCACATGTTCAAAAAGCTTCCGGCGGATTATAATAAACGCCCCAAAGTCACAAGGTACGACGGGGAGGGCTCAGCCCAAGAGCATATAGCCCATTATATGAGTGATCTGGGAGAATTGGCAACTGAGGAGGCATACCTTTTAAGGTTCTTCTCGACTTCTCTCACCGGCACGGCATTCCAGTGGTACGCCAAGCTGAAGCCCAACTCTATAAGCAGCTGGGAAGAAATGCAGAAAAAATTCCTTGATCGCTTCAAAGTATCGGAGCGGAAGGTCACTATTACTGAGTTGGTGACACTCAAATAAGGGAAGAATGAATCCGCTGTGGATTATATTAAGAAATGGCGGAACCTCAGCATGAGGTGCGACAATCCACCCGTTCATGAAGACGCAGTGAGATTGTGCAAAAGGGGTTTGAAGCCCGAGATAAATGAGAAACTGATTGGAGCCAATGTCAGAAACTTCGATCAACTCAATAACATCGTGACGGAGATCGAAATGTTCTTCGCCGATTACCCCACTATACTTCCGAATAAGGGGAAAGCGCCCAGGGAGCGGGGTGCTCCGGCTAAAGAAGTAAACACAGTCGACTTTTCTCCAGCTCCAGAAAGGAGCGAGGCTAAGGGAGGTCCCAGTGTCCCAGTAGCCAATAAAAAAGGGGAAGGGAAGGCGCCAGTTTCTTCTCTTGCCGAAAGAATGAAAAAACCATACTCCTTCACCCGCGAGCACACAAGAAAATTGTTCGAAACATGTATGCGGGCAAAGCTTCTATCGCTCCCCGAGCCCAAAAAGCCAGCTAAAGCGGGCAGGGTTAATGAGCCAAATTTTTGCCCATATCATCGAATGTTGGGACATGTCATAGAAGACTGTTATGTCTGCAAAGACGAAATAGAAAAACTTATCCGTAAAGGCGCAGTGGAGATGGGTAAACACTTGGTAAGCCCTCCCTAGCCTCACCAAAGAAATAAGCAGGCATTTGCTGTTAATGTCATCTATATGAGCGAGAGCTCATCCGGGTATCATCCCGAAGAAGAAGCGGTGAGGCCCTCGCCGGAGCGTGAGGCAACACCAATATATACTCCAGCAACCCTTCCCCCTGGGGACTCGGTCATGGCGGTATTGGAAGGAATCCAGACGAGCCTGACACGACTCTCATGTCAACAGGAAGAGCTTACCCAGATGATGGAGGGACTCTCTAGGCGATTTTCAGAAACTCTGTCATTCAACAAGGTTGACAGATTCTTCTCTTCTGAAGGGATGGAATCGGATCCCGATCGTCCTTCAAGGAAAAGAGGCAAACAGGCTATGTTTCCTAGAGAAGACTCGAAAACTGTTTGCGAAGATTTTTTTCAAACCTTTGTCGGGACCTGACCTAGACACATCTCTCTTATGTCGGATTATTCGGAAATCCATTTTTTTTTGTTTATCTAGAGAATTATAGGTCGGTTTTATATTTTATCGGACTATGAGAGCTTGGGATTAGTCCTCAGGGAATCCAGGACTTCGAATCAAGCGAAGATTCGAGTATATGACCTCTCTCCACTGACCTCGGTCAGTGTTAATTACACTGAGCGACTGCTCGGCAACCCTTGATTAACCGTCCATATGATGCCCTTATAACATGCAACACTACTACTACAGGCAGCACATGCATATGAAGATATATTTTAGGTTAAACTCTTGGCCTCATCCAGGTTTAGGATGTGTTTATATGATTTTGGATTGATTCCAAGCTATCTGGATTAATTCCAAGTATATTGGATTGACTCCAAGTATTCTGGATTGATTCCAAGTATTTTAGACCCATAAGGGTATTTTTGTAATTATGCCAAGTTGGAGGGTATAGGGAGATTATGGTTATTTTAGTGTATGAAATGAGTTTTAATGATTTAGGAAGGTTTCAAAACCTTAGGAGGTATTTTAGAGTTATTTCAAGTGTGTTTGGATTGTAAGGGTATTTTGGTAATTTTGCCCAAATTGGATTTTTAGACTTAAAGTCTATTTTTATATTTTTCTGAGGTTTTTTATTTATTTTTATCATATTGAGGGTATTTTGGTAATTTTACCCATCTTATTAAGGTCTGGAGGGTATTTTGGACATATGAGAGATTTTGATATTCTTAAGAATTTTCTGTGATTTTTACAGATTTTTAACATGTATGAGGGTATTTTTGTAATTTGTGTTAAGCTCTAGGGGCATTTTAGTCATTTCAGAATTTTATATATTTTCAGATTTAGTTCTCTGTTTTTTACTGGTTTTTACTGAATTTTACTGATTTTTTTTATTAATTTTACTGATTTTTATTAATTAATTAGGTATATGAAGGATATTTAAGTTATATTTTGGATTTATGTAATTTCCAGATTTTGTTTTCTGATTTTTATTGAGTATTACTGATTTTTACAGAATTTTTCTGATTTTTATATTTGTTTTATTAATGTTAGATAATTTTCGCAGATTTTATTAATTAATTAAGTATGTGGAGTATTTAAGTCATTTTTAACTTAAGATATTATTTTATGTCTCAATGTTTCATTATTAAGTTTTAATTATGAATCTAAGATTAGTTATGTATGGGATGAGGCCAATGATATTTTAGAATATTTAATTATATGTTTTATGTATTTTAATTAGTTATAAAACTAATTATTTTGCATATGAAAATATAGTAACACAGTGTTACTTAAATAGTAGATTCATGAACATACATGCACACACATATGCTCAAAGAACAACATGGGCATTTCATTCATTATTTCGGCATAATTCCGTCTTATAGGACGGTGATTTTACAACATAAATTTGGCAGAGCTTCCCCTTAGGAATAAACCTTAAGAAGAGAGCCCTCCAAGAAAATATCTCCTCCAAATCGCAGCAAACCCGGGCAAGAGCACCGGATTTGGTCTTCAAACTGGCAGAGTTTCCCCTAGGAATTTTTGGGCCGAATGGGGTGGGGGTACCCACCGGAATGCTTGAGGTGGGGGGTACCCACCGGTTCCATCATCTCTCCTCCCCTCTTCTTTTTTTTATATATTATTTTTTGGCCAATGGATGGAAAGAGAGATGAGAGGGAGAGCATGCAAAGGAGAGAAAGAGAGAGAGAGGGAGGGGGGGACCGGTTGGCACCCCCACCGGTTCCAACCGGTGGAGGGGGTGCCACCGGATGGACCCCCCCCCCCCACCGGTTGGGAACCGGTGGGGGGGTCTCCCCACCGGTTGGGAACCGGTGGGGGGGTCTCTCTACCGGTTTTGGGAAACCGGTGGGGGGTTCCCCTCCCCACTTCTTCCTTCTTTTTTTCTGTTTTTTGGAGCTCATTAATGAGCTTGGGTGGCAGATTTGGGGGATGGGCCAATGTGAAAAGGGTTTAAACCCCTTAAATCCATATTTGGCTCCATGTGAAAGGGGTTTTAGGATGAGTATTAAATGGGGTTCACATGAGATTCTTAACCCATGTGTGAATGGGGTTAAGACTCCCCATTAACTCCCTCCATCATAATTAATCCCCCCCCCCCTTTTCTTTGAATTTTAAAATGGGAGAGAAGGGAGGGATCTCCTCCCCCCCCCCCGGTTTCCTTCTTGGAACCGGTGGGGGGTTCCCCAACCGGTGGGGGGGGCTTCTCCCCCTCCCTTTTGCCTCTCTTTTTTTTTTTAAAAAAAAGGTTCCAACAGAAACATACCGCCAAGAAGAAACCACCTCTTATAGAAGAAGCCATGAAAGCGTAAGAATAGCCGAAAGAGGGCGTCAAGCCAGACGAATGGTCGATAAAGAGGCTGGAATACGCTTCAGAAATTCGCTAACTCTAAGGGAAAGGCGCGCAAAGCCCTACTCATTCCCTAAAGACAAAGTTCGTGAACTCTTTCGACTTTGTATGAAAAAGAAAGTCATCATCCTTCCAAAGCCAAGAAGGGAGGAAGAGATGCATATGACAGATGATCTTAATTTCTGTCAATACCATCGTGCCCTTGGGCACCGAACGGAGCATTGCTTCGTCTTCAAGGATGAGATAGAAAAATTAATCTAAGAGGGACAAATAAATATGGGGAAGTATCTGGTTGATCCCCTACAACCTCATGTGACTAGTTACTCTGTGAATATGATCCATAAGTTCTTCTCCAATATAAAGAACGTCACAGATAGTACATATAAGGGAATGGCACCCGATGGGCCGCCCACCCTTCGCGCCATTGATGCTGTGGCAGCAATAGCCGCGAGAATACGAATGTTGGACATGAATTGTCAACAAGAAGATCCGGAGGTGGGTCCCTCCAAGAAGTCCGTAAAGGAAATATTCGGCGAATATCAAATGTTGCCAGATTCGATGGTCGAGCAAGCTGTCAAAGTTAGTTTTGACCACGATCAGCCGGAAAGTCCGTGGACTAAGGCAAAGAAGAAAAAGAAGCTTAAAATGGCTAAATCCTTGCAAACACATACGGCAAAAGGGAAAGCCGTGGTTCATTTTGACCCACTTCCAGAAATGCCAGTCCAACCCAGTTTCATTCAAGAAGCGGCAAGGAGAAAGAAACAAGAAAAGAATAGAAAAAGAAGTGAGAAGAGAAGGCTAAAGAAGCAAGAAATGCTTGCTAATGCCATAAATATGTCTGAGGACAAAAACTCACCACTTCAAAGATTGCAGAAAATCATCGATGAATTAGAAGAATACCAGCCAAGTCGGCCCACAGAGGATGTCCCTCTGAATCAATATATTCCATGGGAAGAATTTGACCGACGAGCCCGCCTCAGGGCGTGGCTGTTGGACCTCCAGGGGCGCATGCGAAAGGCCAGTGAGGACGAGCTCTCCATTCCGGACGATGTTAGCTTATTCTGGGAGGACGGGCTAACAATGGAAAAGATAGAGCAACAATGTCGAGCCTGTCATGTGGTGTCGGTTCAACTGCAAGATATTCCCAGCGGCGAAGCGAGCCACGCTCCGCCGGAAATCGGGACCCCTTTGGCCACCTATCAAAGGAAGGGGAACCGGAGAAATCAGAATCAAGGCCGAGGCCGAGGCCGAGGTCGAGACCACGATAACGGTCGGGATAAAAGCCAACACAACCAAGATAAGATCATCTATTTCAGGGGAGAAACCCCAAGGCCAATTCCAAGGCCAGAAATCCGGGGTAATATCCGCTTCTGCCCTTCTTCTGATGAAGAAGAATGTTCTCCGCAAGCAGAAAATGCTCAATCCATCAAGGAACCAGGAGAGATAAACCCTTTGGTCCAGCCAAATCCCGCCGAGGGAGTCGAGACCTTGGCGGAATTATTCGCCGAAGAAACACAAATTGATCTTACAAAAGGGGAAATACAGACAGAGGAATCCCCGACTTCTGGGGAGCAGTCAAAGGCCTTAAAGGAGACCCTTCACAGCATGGCGGAAATAATGCCCCCTATCGAACAAGCCCGAGCCAGGGCGGATCGAAAGGTGTTGCAGAATATGAAAAGAATGTCAGCATCCCTTAGCATATGGGAAGCAGTAGCCTTGAGCAAGGAATTAAGAGAGGTGTTGATTACTGTCTTGCAAAATCCTGAAACATATGAGGTCCATATGGCTGAAATAAGAGCTCAGGCATATGAAACATATGATGCTACGGTAGCCTTTACCGATGATGATATGCTGTTATCATCGCCATGCCACAATAGACCGCTATACATGCGGGGTAAAATCAATGGCCGGGAGGTCGATAGAATATTGGTAGACTCAGGCTCTGCCGTAAATATACTGCCCCTCAAAACATTTCAAGCGTTATACCTCACTCCATATATGAAAAAGGTGCAAGGCATAACGATATCGGGATTCAACCAAGAGGCGGAAGAAGCCCTTGGCCGAGTTGATGTGGAATTATGTTTGGACGACTGGGTGACCCAAGTGTCCTTTCTCATAGTCGACTCCAATACTTCCTTCAAGGCGCTACTCGGTAGGCCTTGGTTACATAGGAATTGGGTGGTGCCTTCGACTCTCCACCAATGCCTCAAATATACAAAAGACGGCGAGCAACACCGGATATTTGCCGATTTGGAGCCATTCAAGGCTTATGACTGCCCTCTGGCAGATGCACAACTATACTTTGATAAAGCCTCGGACCGGACGACCGGCGAAAGCCGTCGTAAGGGGAAGAAGATAGCCGATAAGTCTTCCGATGAGGAAGGCGAAATTACAATTAACGAGGACAAAGCTGCTAGATTCCGGCAAGGAATGAAGCCCGGCTAGTCTTATCGAAAGTCGGCAAAATTTGGCAGGCCAACCATCAATTTGGAAGCTAATGCTATTAGCAAAGAAGTAGAGGCCAGCATATGCATACCTCCCGGCCTTACAAAGCCTATATTCCCAAGAGAAGTCCACACTGTGGAAGAATTAAAGACCTTCGCAGTCCGTCACAAAGACGGGCGGCGCATCATGTTCTATAAGGGAGACCTTATGTCAAAGAGCCCTCCTGAAGACCGTTTCGGACATGAAAATGTCCGGCCGGAAGTTGAAGAAGTGGTCCAAGCAATGGACGATATGCCCCAATATATAAGACAAATGTGCAAACGCCAAAGCATCCCAGAAAGACAAAGTGCAGCCAGGAATAAATTCTTTCGAGAATTATGGCATCCTGCACAAGTCAGGGGGCAATCATCCAATCAGGATAGAAGAGGCCTTGGATATAGGCCGCGCCAGGGGTCTTCCACCCTATATGCAATCCATATGGTGAGCCTACTATCGGGAGTAGAGGAACCAACCGATCATATTGGACTTAACAATTCAGGAGATGGAAATGAAGGAATCCCCCTATCTGTCGAAACAGTCTCAACTGGAATAAATGCCATTTGTGAATGGGAGTAATGTCCGGCAGGGCCTTCCCAATACACGAATAAAGGCCATGATACCAATATGGAAAGGAAAAAAGGATCTTCGGAAGCTGCTGATGCAGTCTCCCAAGGCCCGCATAAAAATACAGGCGAATGGCAAGAAGCCTATTCGGCCGATATAAATGAAGATGAGGACTTCATCGATCTTCAGCCAGCTCCTCGAGAGATAGAGGATGGAGGACAAGCCACGGTGGACGAACTGGTAGAGATCAGTCTCGGAAAACCAGAAGACCCTCGGCCGGTTTTCTTCAGCGCCCTCCTAAGTGATAAAGAAAGACAGGCGTACACTGAACTCTTGATGGAATTCAAAGATTGTTTCGCCTGGAACTATAAAGAAATGCCTGGCCTGGACCCTTCAGTGGCGGAGCATGAATTATCAATTCTATAACCGAAACCATGGTGGATGTCACCACAGGATATGAAGCCTTGTCGTTTATGGACGGGTCATCGGGCTATAATCAGATTAGAATGGCCCTCAAGGATAAAAATCATACAGCCTTTCGTACTCCGAAAGGAATATTCAATTACAAAAGAATGCCCTTCGGTCTGAAAAATGCCGGTGCAACATACCAAAGGGCCATGACCAAAATATTTGATGAAATGTTACATAATTTGGTCGAATGCTATGTTGATGACCTCGTCGTGAAATCTGCAAGGAAAGACGACCACCTCGGGGACTTATGAAAAGTCTTCGAAAGGCTTCGCCAATATCAACTTAAAATGAATCCCATGAAGTGTGCCTTCGGCGTCTCTAGCGGGAAGTTTTTGGGCTTCATAGTCCGATATAGGGGAATCGAGATCGACCCCGATAAAATCAAAGCAATCAGGGAACTGCCCCCTCCCAGGACTCTAACCGAGCTTAGATCCTTACAAGGCAGGTTGGCTTATATCAGGAGATTTATCTCCAATCTATCCGGAAGGTGCAGGCCCTTCTCAAGATTGACGAAGAAAGGAGCCCCATTTATTTGGGACGAAGAATGTCAGAAAGCACTTGATGATATAAAGGAATATCTCCTCAAGCCGCCAGTGCTAGGGGCACCCATAAAGGATAAACCACTCATACTCTATATTGCAGCCTTGGAGGCTTCTTTGGGAGTTTTACTGGCGCAAGAAAATGAGGATGGGAAAGAGCAACCGCTCTATTACCTCAGCAGGATGTTGGTGGGTCCTGAACACCGATATACTCCAACAGAAAAGATGTGCTTGGCACTTATTTTCGCCACAAAGAAGCTGATGCATTATTTGTTGGCGCATGAAGTCAAACTCATATCGCGGTTTGATCCGCTAAAATTCCTGCTTCGCCAGCCTGTGTTGTCTGGAAGGTTAGGAAAATGGGCCTTACTCCTCATGGAGTTTGATATTACCTTTGTTCCCCGGAGGGCGATAAAAGGACAGGGTATGGCCGAATTCTTGGCGGCACACCCGATTCCTGAGACTTCCCCTCTGAATAATGAATTGCCGGATGAAGAAGTCTTGCCTGCACAGAAAATACTGGACGTGCAGCAAGCAGAAGTAAAGACATGGCAGTTATACTTCGATGGGGCCTCGAGAACCATCATGAAGCCGGATGGCACATCGACCACAAAGGCGGGAGCTGGCTTGGTCCTAGTCACCCCGGAAGGTGGGATATTGCATCACTCATGTGCCTTAATGGAATCCCTGACCAATAATGAGGCAGAATATGAAGCTCTAATTGTAGGGCTAGAAATTGCCTTAGAAATAGGCGTCAGATGTATCAAAGTATACGGGGACTCCCTGTTGGTCATCCGACAGATTCTCGGCATATTCGAAGTCAGGAAGACCGAATTAATAGCTTATCATGCGGCGGCCGTCCGGCTGAGCGAAAAATTCTATACTTTCGCCATAGAACATATCAGAAGAGGCCAAAATGCCCAGGCCGACGCATTAGCTAAATTAGCGGCAACGCTAAAATTACCTCCCGAAGGGGAGACTGAAATACTGGTGAGAGACAGGAGACTCTTCCTTACCTCATTGAATGAAAGAGATGGTCCGACAGTATTTGAGATCAATGCACTGGAAGACCATAATACCCAAGAGGAAGATGATTGGCGTGTTCCTATCATCAAAATAAAGAATGGCTGGCTCCCTGATAGCAAAGCCGAAAGAATCCAGCTGCTTCGAAGAGCAACTTCATATCAGCTGATAGATGGCGTGCTATATCGCCTTGTCCCTCAAGACAAAAATGCAGTTCTACTCCGGTGCCTTTCCCCAAGGGAGTCCCGTAAAATAATGAAGGAAGTTCATGCCGGGATGTGCGGAGCTCATCAGTCAGGCGCAAAAATGAAGATCAACATCAAAAATAAAGGCTTCTATTGGCCAACTATGTTTGCAGATTGCGAGAAAATGACGAGAAGCTGCCCTCAATGTCAAGCCTACGGACCTATTCCTAGGCGACCTCCCAATTATTTGCACCCGACAACCCCGACATGGCCTTTCGCCCATTGGGGAATGGATGTTGTAGGTCCATTGACACAGTCATCCCGGGGGTGTAAATACATTCTTGCCGCAACAGAATATTTTACTCGTTGGGCAGAAGCCATTCCTCTGAAAGAAGTGACCGGCGAAACGGTATCACGTTTCGTCAGACATAATATCATATACCGGTTCGGAACTCCCAGCCGGATCACATCAGATAATGGCACGCCATTCAAAAATCAAACAATATATAAGATGGCAGCCAAATTTCATATAGACTGGAATGCGTCTTCAGTATATTATCCCCAGGCCAATGGGATGGCAGAAGCCTTCAATAAAACCCTGTGCAAACTTCTGGTGAAGATCAGTGGAGGGCGAAAGCGGGATTGGGACGAGAAGATGCATGAAGCATTATGGGCCTACCGCACTGTCTACAAAACCCCAACGGGATGCTCCCCATACTCTTTAGTCTATGGAGCAGAAGCCATAGTCCCGATAGAGATAGAGCTCGCATCTTATAGGGTCGCCCTGCATTATGGAGTGCAGGAAGACGACATGAGCGAAACTCAAAGACGCTATGAGGAACTATCGGACCTCGAAGGCGAAAGACTGCAAGCATATCAGCGTCTGCAAACATATCAGGCCCGAGTGTCTCGCGCATTCGATAAATTGGTGAAAGAAAGAACCTTCAAAAAGGGGGACCTTGTGATGGTCAAGCATAAAGATGTTATGGCCTCTCGGCCCAAAAATAAGTTCAAGCCAAACTGGGTTGGACCCTTCATAGTAAGCAGAGTCTACGAAGGCGGTGCTTATAGGCTGGTGGATGAAAAAGGGAATCTAGCCTTCCCACCATTGAACGGCCGACATATGAAGTTGTATTATGCTCCGGTGCATGATCAACTCGAGCGACAACAACAACACAAACCGGTGCCGTGAAGCCCAATATATGTCTCGAAGGACAAAATAATCCGGCAACTCGTCGGGGAATACCGCGCAAAAGCCATCTGCGCCAAGGAAAGCCAATAATGCTCGTGCACGAGCACATAGGCCCATAAAGCCGCATACTTGTTCCCCGGCGGAGGGAGAACTCTCTCGGCCTGCTAAGGGCAGAGGTTGAGTTTTCCCACAAATTAACACAATAGTAACAAGAAACTGCAAAAACATATTTATACATATATAAAGATTGATTCCTTGAATATTAATTCTATCTTAATGTGTTGGGAAACTCTTCATCTATTATACACTCATCCCCTCTTTTATCGGCCTTCTCATCTTCTCCTACTCTTCCTCCTTTATCCTATTCCGTCCCATCACACTTCCTTTATATCCCTCTTATTCTTGATCTTGGTAGAGATTCATCTTAGAACCTTTGGAGAGAGATCTTGTGTCTCTTGGAAGAGATTGCAAACCATGAACCGGGTGATTTAAGTCTGGTGCACCCAACATAATGAGTCGGATGAAGGAGTTAAGTCTCTACTTCATTTCTAATCAAGTATGTGGAAACCCAATGCCTCTTCTTCATCTAAGAGTCCTCAGGGAAAGCCCTAGGAGATGGGCTGACAGCTGTAGCTGGCATTGCAGAGGATTCAATGTGGTTTGAGCAGCACAGGGGTTCCAACCATTGCAGAAGTAGCTGATAACATGGCGACCACAATGATGACGCCGTTGATGTAACAGGAATCAACCAACAATGTGGTCAGCTGGTTGAGGACATTTGGATGGCACAACCAATCCGATTGGTGATAGATGTCATAAATAATGATGGTAATGATGCATGAGCTGAGAGATATGAGTGGCATTGGGCAGTTGTCGAGGAAAACAACACTCTAACAGAAAAATAAGGGGTGGCGGTGGCGGCATGGTAACATCAGGAGCAGGCATGGTAAGGCTGTGCATGGTTTGGTTTGGACCGAACCAAACCAAACCAAACACCGTGACAGAATCAAGCCATTTTTTTCAGTTAAGTTCAGTTTAAACAGATTAAACCAAACTTTGTTAAAACTAAGGTAAAACTAGTTAACTAGTCATTAAAATATTTTAGTCACTAAAATATTTGTAACTCAATTCATGTATCCATATGGTGGACCTATGCCTCGAACACAATTGGGAGATTCGGTGGATGGGCGTCTGGGAGTGCCTTTATGGGTGTTCCTCTTCCTTCCCTCTCTGATTTTCCTAATATGGGACTAATCAGGACTCAGGATTGGGGGATGCCCTGCCCACTGCATGCTGCATGAGCAGCCCCACACATGCAAGGCGATGCACTGTGTTCAGTGTGCAGGGCAGGGGCACCCCTCCTTCTGATTAGTCCCACATTGGGATAACCAGAAAGGGAGGGGAGGGAAGTGCCCATAAAAGCATCCTCAGATCTCTAGCCACCGTGCCAACCTGGTGTGACCTGGTGCATCATCTTGGTCTGCAGTTGCACAAGGTCCAGCCAACCATTGTTGGTCTTGGCAAAGATGAATTGAAATTTTTACATAACATGTATGTATACATGATGTGGGGGGAATTATATATGATTAACAGACTTCGGACATACAGGTTGTACGGTTTGGGTTGGTTTCAGGAATCATTGAAATTTCAGTAAACTTAAACCTATACTGAACTGAAGCAAGCCACATTGGTTGGTTTCTGTTCGGTTTTTCAGTTTGAACTGAATAGTGCACACCGGGAGGTTGATTGTGAAGGCCAAGAAATAGTGGCAAAGTTCAGAATGACCAAGGATGGTCCTCAATGACTAAATCCAATGACCATATGCAACCAAAGACACCAATCTGTTAAAACACTACTATGGCTATGCTCTTGTATGTAACTATATATCTATTCCTGTATTCATCTGTGTCTATGTGTATATATGCTGAATAATCTTGAGCTGCAAAGTTTAACTGTCTTTATGATGCTTCTGAAAACGATCATGCCTGGTTATATGGTGCCTTTTGTTACATATAGATGCTGAATGTGAGGTTAGTCCTAGATTTTGAGGCTAGTTTATGCTGATGTTCTTTCTTTGTTATGCTGAACTGTCTATCATGTATACTCACTGCAACATTCTACTATCCTTTGTAATTTTGAGCAAGTGTTCATTGGTTCCAATGTACCTATTAATATATTCCACTTTTTATCAGATAGCAATATGAGGCATTATCATAGGAGAAGCTCGGGCTTCTGTCATGCAGCCATTTTATTTAATGTCTCCCATTGTGCAATTGCGTGTTTGAACATCGTGACATGTATGATGTGTTTCATGGTGCTGCTTTTGTTTCTTTGTCAGTTTGGGGAGTTTCTTCATATGATGCAGGGATATGACTTTCATATATAGCAAACAATTTTCTATTGAATGTGGCACTTCACACAAATTCTCTCCTCTGTTGATAGGATATTACAAGTTTATGTTACTCTCTTGATAGGATATTACAATTTTATGTTACCATTGGTTTTCTCCCCAAGACATTCTTGATTAAGTGTCTTCCTCAGGTGCACATTGGGAATCACCTTACATGTAGCAAACAATTTTCTATTGTGCTCTCTACTGTTGTACGATGGTTTTGAGATCACGAAGGCATACTAAAATCTAAACACAAATGCTGAAAATAACTGATGTGTAACTGATACCAGGTAAACTACATAAATGCTCATGCTACTTCTACACTCGCTGGTGACCTGGCTGAGATTAATGCCATTAAAAAGGTCTTCAAGACCACATCAGAAATCAAAATCAATGCGACCAAGGTAAATTTTCTTTATTAATCAATTGTAAGCTTTAGCTTATGCTCACATTTCCTGCAAATTCAAAACAAATCTGATGCCTTTCCTCTGTCTCTTTACCCCTGTTTCAGTCTATGATAGGGCATTGCCTTGGTGCGGCAGGTGGTCTAGAGGCCATTGCTACAGTGAAAGCCATAACTACTGGGTGGCTTCATCCCAGCATTAACCAATTTGTAAGCATTGATCTAGAGTCTTTATACAAACATTTCAAGGGTATTTTTTTTGTAAAAACAATACTTAAATGGGCAGAAGAATATGCCTAGTTCTAAACCATTTTTAAAATTTTCTGTTGTCTTTCAATTAACATTTTGGTTCAAAGTTGCATGGTTTCACTGAATTACATATTTTACCCTTTGCACAAATACCCATTTAATTTTTGTTTACATATCATTACACACTTTTAATCAAAATTACACAGCTTCACTGTGTTTAGGGCTTTAAACAGTTCAAAGTTGGAGCCAAATGTCTATTTCTTAATCCTATTCTAAAATGGTTTTATTGTTATAGATTCCATTTCCAACATGAAATGGCTGTTTGGCATTCAATTTCCCTTGTGTTACAGTTATCATGTTTATGTTGTATCTAATGATCTTTCATCTGATGATTGAATGAGAAATTCTTGTCCAGTAGTCATAAAATTTTCATAAATATTTTATTTGATTGGTGGAAAATACCTCCTAAAAAATTTCATATATCCAGAAAACCCCAGTAAAATATGTATGTTCGAAGAACCCCCTATATAATCATTGTACAGAGAGAGAACCCCCTACCATCAGGTATGTCATCATCATTCACAAAAACCCCTGTAAAACCCATATAATCATTGTACACATAGAGAACCCTGTGCAAAAGACCCCTATGTAATCATTATATCATCAAGTCTGTCATCACTTACATCACTGACAAGTTAGGATTTATTTTAGAATAAGAAGAAAGTTAGGGAGTTTTATGTATGTATAATGCAGGGAGTTTTTTGCATATACAAGATTTTTAGGGGGTATTTGTTAGAACCTTATTTTATATTGGGTTGGTCCCTGGATAATGATAAGGAACATCCGTTTTCGTTTTTTATTTTGATGTGTTATCAGATTTGTGCTATTGATTTTGACAAGGCATTGAAAGCAATTTTGAAGTTCCAAATCCAGCTTCTGAATTTCAAAACAGACTGAAAAGTTATTCAGATTTTATTTCTGGGCTTGACTAGATTCTCCAAAGTGTACAGTTTCATTGGATTGCACGTCTGCTCGAAAAAATTTCACACGTTGCCTCTGGATTAGATTACACAAATTTGTTCGTTTGTACAGTATCAAAGGACACAGTTTCCAGATTAATTATGTGTGTTTAGGTCCTTGTATGTTCGTATGCATTCCTCATGTAGCAGGATCGAGAATCAATTCCTTTCTAGTATTATGAAAGATTGATAAAAGTGTTAATTGGAAGGGTGCCTGATGAAAATACGTATGGCAGCTATGGCTTATAATGAAAATTGTTGTATTTGCTGCCGAGGACTTTATCCTAGTTAGTTTTTTTTATATTATCATTGATTTCAGAGGATAAGGTAAAATAAAGACCAAAGACTGTTGTCAATTGTTGGAGCTTTTGGGCTTCTTGGAGAGTTAAGAAAGGCTCTTCCAAGTAAAAGATGTATTTAAATATAGGCCTCTTTCATGTCTATCATTTATGGTTTAAGTTTACAATGTGTGAGTGTTTTTCATGTTTTCTGCCAATTTCAGAATCCTGAGCCAGCAGTTGAATTTGACACAGTGGCAAATAAGAAACAACAGCATGAAGTGAACGTCGGTGAGTTGTGAAGTCTCAAACTCTCTTATAAGAGACTGGCTTGTCCAGGTTTATTTATCGATATTTATTTATTTTTTAAACTTTTCTGCAGCAATTTCCAATTCGTTTGGTTTCGGAGGACACAACTCGGTTGTTGTTTTTGCACCTTTCAAGCCTTGATGTGGTTCATCTTAATTGCTTTCTGTTGTCGTTCTTGCTTACGAGACTGACTCCTGTGATGCGGCTGAGGGGATTTTTAAAGATGCAGGGGAACTGTCATCGTAGTCTAGAATCTTCAGTTTTGATGTAGGTCAAAGCATGTTTTGTTACAAAATCCTTTAATTTGTTTTGTCGATTCCTTTGATAAGTAGCTCGTCAACTTCAATTTATTTAAAATTTCCTTCCAGAGCATGTCTTTTTTATCGAATACTTGGGTGATATTTATCATCCATTAAGAAATAGTGGCGAACATGACGGAAATATAATTACATATAAAATAAAATACTTGCCATCTTCATTTCTATCTTGCCTTCTATCTTGTTCATGAATTTCTCTGTGGAGTTTATTTTGTTGGTTGTGCAGAACTAGTTTTTATGTGAGATTCTGCGGGGCAAAACAGTTTTGACAGGGCAAGCAATTTGTCACGTTTGTGGGGAGGGGAGTCCCCGTGCTGCTTGATTGGGGCTCCTCTTAAGTTCCGTTTGGTAACGATTGCGGCTTAGATTAGAGGTGTTCAGATTCGACGGGAATTTAAATCCTATTGATTTTTTTTCAAATGAAAACTTGTCAGATTCTATTCGAATTTACAACTGGAAGGCACGTCGAGAAGGGCAGCTTTATTGATTTGTGGGATGTCTTTTGAAAAGAGGGTAAAAGGATACTCTAGAGATTACAAAAGTTCCTGTTTTTTTCCACTTTTATCCTCTTAAAAGTAAGACCTTGATCACTTTTTGAAGAATAAAATTGTTTTTCAGGTTTCTTTCCACTAAAAGTAAGACCATGATTACTTTCCAAGGACAAAAATAGTTTTTAATTTGTTTCAATTATGTTTAGAGGTTGCTCCTGTTAAAGGAGATTCAAAAAATCTGTAACTTTCCCTAAATTTAACTTTCTAACATGGCGAGTTTGTAGCGTTCAAAAATCAGATTCCTCGAAAGTCTATAATTTCCAAAGTGTTTCTAAATGGAGTTTTGGAACTTTTGGTTGAAGGTCAAAAAATAGTTATTATAGACGGGACTTTGGTATGACTTCTAGCACTTACTTTTTTCTCTCAAAATAACAATCAAGAAGAAAGTCCAAGCATTCCTAATTAGAAGCTACACCAAACATGGCTTAGAAGTCCATCCTTTTTTAAATTGGAAGTTTTGTAGGCTACATAAAATTTTGGACGGGGATAGATTGGTCATTGGTTTTGTTAAGGCTGTACTTGGCACAATTTTTAACTGAGAGGACTTTTGAACATTGACAGCGGGTAGATATTAGGCTTTCGAAGTAATTTAAGGAAAAAAATCTAAAAAAGTAAACTTTATAGGAAACATTTGACTTATGTTTTTTATTCTAAAAATAAAATTTGTAAGTGTTTTTTAATTAGATATTTGTCAAACATACGGTAGAGGTTTAAAAGTGGAAGGTCCTAGTTGCATCCAAGTGCAAATAAAAGAGGAGACAAGTGAGTTGCTCCCTCGAGGTGTGCTCTTAGTGGGGCTACGCTTCCTGCAAAGAGAAGAGGAAGAGATGGTCAGGGGGAGCCCTAGGTGTACTCAGGATAGCGCTCCATTGCCAAAGTTAGAGATTGAACAAAAAAAAACAAAAATTCAGAAAGAGAGAGAGAGAGAGAGAGAGAGAGAGAGAGAGAGAGAGAGAGAGATTGTCCCTATTGCCTATTTGGGCGTGCCAGAGGAAGTGCAATTTAAATATGGTGGTCCCCTCGGGGGTGAGTGGTCTCGCACTCCATGTGGGAGGCGCATGTCCTGCGAGAGAAATTGTTCCCTATTGTTTATTGGGGTGCGCCAAAGGAAGTGCAATTTAAATATGGCGGTCCCCCTTTGGATGTAACGACTCGCCACCCTATAATCGGAGATCTGATTACTAAATAGGTACCGAATCATTAAATTTGGAGCCAAACTAGGATCTCGATAAGTCTAAAAAATAAATAATAAATTAAACTAAACATCCACATCACATCGAATTGTAAAGGAAGTGCATAAATTAAAAATTATTATAATTCGACTTGACTCAGCAATTAATTACATACTTCAACAGAAAAGAAATAATTAAGTGTATAGGCCAGAAAAAAAAATAACAATTACATCGGGGCATACTCCGGAACAGCGGTTGCTTGCGCGCAACCCAAGGCAACACTCTCCTCGCTACGTCTGCCTGGAACTCTCACATGAAAATCGCAGGGGGTGAGTCTTATTGAAATATACTCAGTAGGGATCCTCCGATCCTCACCACCCACTCACACACCCACAAGTGCAATAACACAAATAGGCAATTTAACTAAATACAGCAGTAAACACAACTCCCAGATTTCGATATAAAACACATGCATTCATAACAGTAACATGCATGACTCTAAAATCACCCTACCACGGAGTCCACAACTAGCGTCTCGGCTAAACACACAAGTCACATGGCCGAACGCGAAAAATACCGACCCGCTAAGACCAAACAACAACCCCTCGGATAGCGCACTGGCTACTCCGGCCTGACCTGGCTCAAGGTGGTTATGCTTCCCCTAGCACGAGTGACACTCCGAATGTACCACTCCCACACCGGTACTAGCTATATCCCGGGGTACACCAGGTGACCCTCTCTCTAGGTGTCACCCCACCACTCTTACACCGGCGCCGTGTCACTCCCACACCGACATAGGGTGTCTAAGCGCTAACAACTGTCACTCTAGGCCCACGATCGCACAAAACGCAACACGGTGCGATTCGATCAAGTAAAAATCATCGTTCTCGAGTATATTTTCAAACATGCATTTATCCAAACTATCTAACGATGTAAACACATGTTAATTGCATGTTTCAATGAGATTTTGTCTTGAATCGCGTCGCCCAAGGCCGACGTCATTCAAGACCCCTAAACTGGTTCATGTGAAAATTGGCCTCGAAAGTTGGCCTAAAACGCGTCGTGCACGGTAGTCATCTTTTAAAAGACGTCGTTGTTCCTAGTCGCCTAATCACGACAGAAACAGAATCAGGCCTCGGGGTGATCTGAACTAAAACGCGTCATGCGCGGAGGTCGCCGTTTGAATGGCATCGCTGTCTCTGGAAGCTATTCAATCCAGAGACAGAGTATGTTATCTGGGATAAATCGTGTCGTGGGTGGAAGCCGCTGTTTAAATGGCGTCACTGTTCCCAGACGCCATTTAACCCTCACAGACAGGTTCTCCCTCTGCCTCCCCCCAATCCACAAAGTGGGATTTTCTCTCTGAAATGGCACAAAAACACCATAAAATAGAGAAGTAGGAGGAGAACCCAAATACCTAATAAAAACCCACCAAACATAATTTTTATGATATTAGCATTTTTACCTCGAGATTCCCCTAAACATGCTTGAAAGCGGGAAAACATGATTTTAAACAAAATATTGCGAGGATCGTCACCCTACCAGTTACTCGAACTCCTCCGAGCTCCAAGCCGCCGAACTGCCACACCGCGAGCCGCTGCCGGTACCACTGTGGACGCCGTTACTCCACCGAGACGTCGACCGTCGTCCGGAGAGAAATGCGCCGCAGAAGAGGTGGTGGTGGTAGTGGTGGAAGTTAGGGAATTGATGGAGTGAAGGGAGAGGAAGAATGGGGAGAGGAAAGGAAGGAGAAGGGGAGGGGGCGCCGAACGGATCGGAGGGGAGAGGGAGGAGAGAGGGAGAAATGGAGAGAATGAGGGAAAGGAGGGAGGGTTCGCGGGGTCAAACCGAAACTAACTAAAACGTGTCGTCCAAGGTCGACGCCAATCAAACGACAAGACGGGTCGTACGCTGACATACCAGAGCCGTACTCTGAATGGCGTCGTTCATTTAAGACGCCGTTCAGACGATAAGACCGGGACTGTACTCTCGCGGCCCAAAACCCGCCCACGTGGTGCCCACGTGGCACAAAATAAAACGCGTCCACCTCACTGGACGCCATTTGAACCGCGTCTCCAGCCCCACAAAGGTCAAAACCAAGGGATCCGACCCCGAAACCGACCCGATAACTGGATCCGAAACCTTAATCCTTACACAGGGTGAGTGGTCTTGCACTCCATGTGGGAGGCGCATGCGCCACAGGGGGGCCATGCATAGGCTACTTGAATAAATGGGGCATAGTCATATCCTTTTTAGCAAAGTATATTCCCGCATCAAGTGTGACATGTTTAGATTGCACCAGATCTTCACGATGCCGAGGTGCCGTGCCAGAAGGGCGCGTCGGGGACATGTCCCTTTATGGTGGCAGGTGTTAGCCTTGATGATGGGCTCATGGCCTTCGTTCGTAGGCAGTGGGTGATCTCGACCCCTTCTTAAGGTAAGTGAGAAGGGGCCCCCATAAACTCGAGCGTATCCAAGTGTTGGGGCCAGAGCCTCGGGCTCTCAGGCGGCAATTTTCTTAGGCACTATCTCTATGCACTCTCTAGTGTATTCTTCCTTAAGTGGACTATTTATCCTCCAACCTTCTTGGGCTGTTGGGCCTCGCTAATTGGGCCTTTTTTGGGTTTTTAGGAAATTCCTCCTTCGGCCCTCTAAGGACTCGTAGTCCACTCGAGGGGTCGAGAGCACTTGTGGACTTAGCCATGGTGGAGATTTGGATAGGTCCGTCCTTCATTAAGTCACTCTTTGTTCTTCTCCCGTTTAGTGCGATCAGGTCGCAATGCTATAGGGTGCATGTTTTGGAGTCCGTGCTCTGATACGTAGCTATATAGCGTTGTTTCTTGGCATGCTTTCTCCAAAAGCCGTATGTTCCTCTTTTAGAAATAGATCTTTTGGATCTCTTCCTAGCTATTCGATCAGACAAACCATCTTGCCGCTGATCACTTTGCCAGTTATGGAAATCTGGCGGCAAGTGGTTCCATGGATTTTTGAGACGACATTTAATGATGCCAGGAAATCCTTGAGGATCCGTGCAATTCTTTCCCTATATAAACCTGGAACTTTAGAGAAGATCATGACATCCCTCTATGCTTCCTTTCTTCTGTTTTCCTAGAGAACCATTGGGTTCCCTTCTTTCTAATTCTCCTTTCCTATGGGCTTGTTCTGACGAAGGCATCCCTTTTTGGAGAGGTGTTATGGGACATCTTGCTTCTCGAGCTTGTGGCCTGAGAGATGCAAGAGCATGCTGTTGGCTGCCACGGGGTACTCCAATCGCAAGACTTTGACCTATGCCACTATGTTGGCAATTTTCGAGAGGAAGAAGCCACTATTTGGTAGGATGGGGTGCACACCCCATATCACCATGGAAGGGAATCTTACAGCCTTTAATAGTTGCAGAAAGGAAACTTACAGTGTTGAAGGATAACTGACAGCAAAGGGAGGCGAAGCTACATGACATAAAAGGGATTTGATAGCACGGAAGTTCCACGTCGTTGCTAGCATGGTTCACCCATTGCAGGAAGGGAATAGAGGGATGCCTTTCCCCTTGGACACCCACCTTAGAGTCGGGCGGGGTCACGTGTCTATCCTCATCCTCAAAGAGCGAGGCCTCATGTTTTCCATAGCCGTTCTTTTACCTTCCTTCGATTAATTTTCTATTTTGTTGCTTTTCGCAACCTTTACATGTCTCGATCACCGGCCCGAGCCTTGGTTGTTGTACCATTCTTTTCAATTTTGTTCTACTCATGTAATTCTTTGAAAATGAAATAAAATTGATTCATTGAAACTTCATCTTCTTGTTCATACCACTGCCGTGTAAGCTAGATATAGTATAACTACATATATGATGAGTTCCAAGTTCTAGGTATCGATTCTTCTTCTAAGGTACTTAGGCGGTAGGCTCCTTTCCCGATAACTTGGTTGACTTGAACCGGACCTTCTCATTAAGGACTAAGTTGCTGGAAGTTGTTAATCATGTCCTTGGACCTTGGACCTGATATACTAAAGACACCTTAAGGTAGACTTCTGAACTTTAACCTTGGCTAATGGATATCTAGCTATGGGATCCTAATCATTCAAGTGATCGGGTTTAGTGAAATACCTTCAAAGGTGATTAAGTATTCAATACAAGATCATTCGTTCTCGATAATTAGAGAGAAAATATTTTGGAAATGATGCATGAAAGTCCCCAATGTTATGTCTTAGAACTTAAACCCAATTATACTAGTTAATGTCCCATAATTAATTAAGCCCAATAGGGTCATTTATAGGTTATAGGTAATGAGGCCTATTAAGAGCTAATCATTTATTAAAATAATAGAATTAGTATAGGGAACCCAACAGTAAAGTCTATTAGGCACAGTAGGTTCATTAGTGTTTAGAATGGTAGCCCAACACTTGGTCAATTTTCTGGGTTCATAGGATGTTTGCTAATAGCCAAGTAAAATAACGATATCTTCGCACTTGGTTGACGAGAAATTATGATCTTGATATCATTGGAAAGAAAGAATTAAGATATACAACTTTGTCAAAAGGAGTATTAGCTAGTCCCAAGGTTTTTGGGTCAAAATCGATAGTTTCAAATTAGGAAACAAGTTGGTGCGAGAATAGGAAACCTATTTGCATTAGGAATGGGTCATTTACTTGGTCATTAAGTTTTTTCCTGTTAGAGTCCAACCCAGCCACGAAGGGGACTCAATTTGGATTGTATTGAGGTGCCAAAGGTCTATAAATAAGATCTTCAAGGCGAGCCTAATCCCTTTTGCTCGTGGCTATCTTCCAAGGGTAAGTGCTTATGGTGTTCTTGAGAAGAAAGAGAGATTTTCTTGCTTAATTTGTTTGGGATTACAACTCTAATGGTTGAATTGTGTTTTTGAAAGATTAGAGGACGTAGGAGGAAGACAAGGGCAATGATAATTCATGGTTAGAACTTGAGAAGCTAGGGAAAAAGGGTTGGGGTTGTTCTTCTTCAAAGGTAGGCTATGATAACCCATTGAATGTTTGTTTTGTATTATATAAAAACCAACGTTATGATTTTCAAAAGTGGTCAATTTCAACTTCCGAAAACATGACTTGAATTGGACCTTTTCATCAAGGACCTTCTCTTTAAGGACTAGGTTGCCTTCCGCAAAGACCCTGTCATGGACTCCGGAGTTGTAATATTGGGCTAAGCATTGTTGATAAGCCAAAGTGTGTGCTCGGGCCCTTTCTCTATCCTTTTGGAGTTGATCCTTTTCTTCTCACAGAGCTTGGCTATTGAAACTGTCGAAGAAGAGAGCTACATGGGCAGTGACACTGCATACTTCTGCATGAATGATGACTTATCCCCCATAGGCCAAGTGGAACAATGTTTCTCTTGTTGCTTGTTGAGGGGCCATCCAGTGGGCCCAAAGTACAATAGGGAGATCTTTTGCCCATGTTGACCTTGAGGATGCCAATCAGGTCTTTATCCTGTGAAGGAGAGTCTTGTTGGCGTTCTCGACCAAGCCATTGGCTTGGGAGTGAGCCACATAAGTGAATATGTTTACGATGCCGAAGGATTAGTAGTTCTCTTGAAAGTAGGTGCAGATGAACATCTCCTATTACTGGTGATTATGACTTGGGGAAGCCCAAAATGGCATAGGATGTTCTTCCATACAAAGCTCCACATGACCCTTTCGGTGATGCGAGCCATCGGCGTGGCCTTGGCACATTTGGTGAAGTTATGGCTACAAATAGGAATATTTTCTGCCCTTTTGTTGGAGAGAGGCAACCAAAGATGTCTAATACTCATCTGGGAAGGGGCAAGATTCTTAGAGGCTTGTCAACTACGTGGCCAAGAGGTGGTGATGGGGCCCATACCTCTGGCAGCGGACGCATTTTAGGGCGCGGTCCAAGCAATCTCTCTAGAGAGTGGGCCACCAACACCCAAGGCATAGGAACACAAGTACTAGGTATCTTCCGCCAATGTGCCCTCCGATCGTTGATTCGTGAGCCTCTCGTATTATTGCCTCGGCCTCCTCGGGGTCCAGGCACTTGACCAATGGTTGAGAGAAGAACTATTGACATAACTACCCATCAATTATACTAAATTTGGCAACGCAATACTTGACTTGGCGGGCCTCTGTTGGGTGCTCAGGAAGTTCTCCTCGAGTCAAGAATCCTCAGATGGATGTCATCCAACATTCCTGGGAGTCCATAGGGAAAGCCTAACTATCTTCCTCTTCAATGCTCAGGGCAGCCAATTCTTTGATGAAGATCAATCGTGGTCGATGAGCCTCAAACATGAAGGCAAGATAGGAGAACACATTTGCCCTGGTGTTCTATTATTAAAGGATCTGTATAATCGCAATGTTGGATAGCCTAGATGCAGTCTGTTAGGCCTTTTATAGGTATCAGGCAATGAATGGTTCTTGGGCATCATATTCCTCAAACCATTGTCTAGACACTAGCTGGGAGTCAGTGTAGACATTGTGGTTGTAAGGTTCTCGGGTTTCTCAGGACCGCTATGCAGTGGAATTAATTAATTAAATAAAATCTGCGATCTATGTCCATTTCGAAAAAAAAAACCGATAGAAGACGGTGATCGATTATCACCTCGCGCGGATTCGAATCTACGTCTGAACGGTTATGTCGGTGTGACACCACCAATCGTGCAAACGACTGACCTCTAGCAAAGTCCACATGATCCTCCTCGTAGTGGATTTCCTCACGTTCTTCGTTCCTTGCAGCCTACGAACGATTCGCCTTTCGCCGCAATGACTGCCGCAACGCGCGGTCGAATTCCTGTCGGACGGAAGTCGGAGAAGATGGCAATGCAGTCTCCAGAGAGGGGGACGGCCAAGGGCGCCAGAGAGAGAGGGAGAGAGGAGGGGGCGGCCAGGGCTGAGCAGCAGTTTGACCTGCTCAGCCCACTTTCTACATTTTATATTAACTGCACGGTTTTTCATAAAAACCCTGGAATAATATTAACCGCACAGTATGTCCATTTGTTATGTACAAAATATGTTAAGTTTGGCATATGAGAAGTGAATTATGTATTTAGATCTTGAAAAATGTATTTGAAACATGATTACGCAATTCTTGCATGAACCTTGATTACTTGTGCACTTCGATCTTTTGAATCATGCCTTATGTCATCTAATTCATGGAACTTGGCCTTGAATCTGGAACTTATGATTCGTCTACATGATAAATTAAAAAATTGAACTTATCAGTTTGCTTGAGAAGCATGATACATTTAGTGAGGTATATACAACTCTATTCATGATTAGCAAAAAATGCAATTGATTCAATATGCTATACATGTGACCCTGTTTTGTACCATCTCCTTATTTTGAGTTACATGTAGCACTCTTTAATTCTTCATGGTATGGATATCATTGAACTTTAAATTATTATATGTTCAACATGTGGTGGATGTTGATGCCTACTGAATACCTATAGTTATAAACCTAGTAACCATCTCAGACTTTACAGACAAGGAGGAGGAGTAGAGGCAATTTTACTCAGTTTTGGTTCAAGGGACTTAGCCTGCTTAAGGTGTTACTAACATAGCTTAGTAGTTTGATTTTTAGATACGTAGACTTTAATATAGTAAGGATAATAAGAGTTTGATGTAATTTCTTTTATTACTGAGATTGAGAGTTTTGATTCCTCATCAATTGGATATTGTTATGTTGGACTGTTTGATGTATTAGATGTTTGTTGGATATTTTAGATTAGTTGATGGTAATTGTCATTTGTTTCCATTGGTTATTATCTCTCATGATGCGATTTGTATGCTCGGTTAATTCTGTTGTTACATGGCTTAAATCCGATGTAGGTCATTGAATTGGATTGGATCAAGGCCGTGACAGGTCATGTTATTAGAGGATAATTATGAGAGATCTTTAACTATTGCCATCTAATTATAAGCCATACCAATAGATCTTGAGAACAAGGATAGGATAGTAAAGGATAGAATGATCTTTAAGTTTAAAGACAAATTAGGTTCCGTTGGTTTTAGGTTATGGCTAGGAGGGCTAGAGCTACAACTGTGGACCCGATTGTGGAGCCTACGAACATTCATGAGTCTCTTGCCCAGGAGGACTCAGGTCATCGTGATGCTTCGACTCCTAGTCAGGGGGTTGTTCATGCCAACCATATGGCCATGCCACAAGGGGATTTTGACACCTTTCTTCATATCTTTCAGGGCATGGTCCAAACCATGCAAGCTTAGACCGCACTGTAGACTCAAGAAAGACCTCTGGAGCTATGATCATGGACATGTTCAAGAAGCTGGGACCTCCTTCTTTTAAGGGGGGGACCAAACCGGAGGTTGCTAAAACTTGGCTTTAACAAGTTGAGAAGATCTTCGAGACTATCATATATGCTGAGGAGAGCAAGGTTAGATTGGTGACCTTTATACTCGAAGATCGTGCTTATTTCTAGTGGAGCTCAACTAGAAGGACTACCTTTTGGGCCTGTTACGTTGGAGGATTTTCTGCCAGTGTTCGAATAGAATACTTCCCTCCTCATGTTCATGATGCCAACGCACTTGAATTTTCAGTTTGACACAGAGAGCTTGTCTGTAGTCAAGTATGAGGCCAAATTTGTAGAGCTTAAGAACTATGCCTCACGCTCATTCACTAATGAGAAAGAACGAGTGAAGAAGTTCGTCCATAGACTTCATGGAGCGATACGAAGCAAAGTGGCTCCTTTTTGACTTCATAGTATGGCAGAAACTTTAGAGACCACCTATGTGATGGATCAGGAGCAGAACACCTATGTCAAAGAAAAGAAGAATCAAGACAAGAAGAGGACATGCTCTGATAAGAAGCAACAACTTTTCAAAGCTATTGCACTAGGCATAAAGGGGGAAAAATACCCAGTCTACTGAAAATGCGGATGGTAGCATGGAGGCAAGGATTGTTGGCATATGGCTGGCATGTGTTTTGGCTATGGTGACCTGGGTCACATGGTTCCTAATTGCCCCAACTAGAAGCGCAAGAAGGTAGCTGAAGTACCTATGAAAGGAAGGGCTCCGTTGATATGTTAATTTTGACTTCACACTGAGTAAATTTTATATCACATTATAATACTCCAAAGTGGTCTTTAGTTTAATCATTTGAGTGATTTTTGCTTATTATTTCTTGAATTAAATTAAGCCTTTTGAATCACATCTTCCATGTTGGACGCCATTTAAGTTTCTACACCTATTCGATTTTTAAATCAAATTTCTAATCAATTATCGAATTATTTGAATCGCGTCTGCCATGGTAGACGCCATTTAGAATCTTAATTTGAGTTGATTAACTCTTTGATTTTTGAACATATTATTATTTACTTGAAACATGTCCACCATGGTAGGCGTCATTTAAACTTTCCATATTTATCTTCAATTTTTATTTTATTTTTGACCTCTTTAAAAGACGTCCTGGTTGGAGGATGCCTTTATGAAAAACATCTTTGCGACTGGACGCGACACAATTGCATAGCCCAGAAGGCCCAATCTAAGCGAAATTGAGCAATTTACTTTTGGTATAGTTTCTTTCATGCTAATCCTTCTTTCCACAAATTAATCCGAGGTTGGGGAAGAGTTTTGGATGGTTTCCATGTTGTGGGGTGTCTTGGAGCCCAAAAACTCTATTTTTCAATGAATTATTAGGGAAATTAGCTCTTTCTATATATACATATGCTTTTAGACCTCAAGGAGGTTGTCAAATTGACCATTGTGAGTTCTACTAAAGAGAGAAGAGAGCCCTCTCCCCTTTGCACTAAAATTAATAGCCTTGGAGTTCCTCTTTCTCTCTTAGAAGCCTTCTTCTTCGTTGAAGAGTGCCTTCAATCAATGATGGCTTTTGGAGGGGCCGACTTCTTCTTCTTGTTTCTCTAATTCTCTCTTATTCATTAATTCTAGATTTTAGTTTGCATTCATCACATCGTCTTCATCACACATAACACATCATAATCAATCCTTCTTTTTTGCATATAGGGGTTTAAAAGAAAAAGAAAGTGACTTTTTAATTTAGTTGCATGTTTATTGGTCATTTAGAATAGATACTACACTATAGCAAAGCTCTAATCATCATTTTTATTTGCTATTTATTTGCAAGCAAATCTAAGATTGGAACAAGCATTAGCATCAAAGAGAGTGGAAGAACAAGAGAAGAGAGACTCTTCTTCTTCGGCCGGCTGAAGAGGAAGAAGTTAGGAATTTATAATCATCCCGAAAATCCAAGGTTCCTTAATTTTCTACTTTGAGAATCTCATTCTCTCGCGATCATAATTTTATTATTTTACATAATATTTAATTTTTATTTCAATAGCGCATCTTGAGCACTTTCAGGCTCGTGTTTATGCACTCATATAGAGGATGCTGAGGCTGAGGCCATTGTGGTTGCATTTGTCATTGTAATTGATGGCATGTATGCTCATTTTATTTGATTCTGATGCTAGACATTCGTTTGTTTCCACTAAATGTGTTGAGTCTCAAAAGAATGCTATTATCTAGGAGATGCCACCTTTGATTATTACCACTATCACAAGGGAGACTGTGACCACCAAGCTTGCTTTGTCAGCTTTAGATATCTAGATTGAGGGTAGGATCATATCCATAGTTGCAGATATCATTGATATGGCTGACTTTGATGTCAGTATGGGTGTAGACTTTTTAAAGGAGCATTATGCATTATTGACTGTCATAAGAAGAGGGTTATATTCCAAGACCTTGGGCGAAAGGAATTTTATTTCCAATGGCCGAGGCATAGGTTGGGGGAGATGTTTGTCTCTACGATTAATGTAGAGAGGTTCATTAGTTGTTCAAGACTATGAGACATATTTGGCTAGTGTAGTGATGGACAATGACATAGCCAAAGATTGTTCAGGACATTGAGATAATTTGGATTTTCTTGACGTGTTCCTTGAGGACCTACCTGGTATGCCACCATCACGGGAGATTGACTTCATTGTTGATCTTATGCCAAGGACTGCCCCAATTTCTAAAGCACCTTGTTGTATGGCTTCCACTGAGTTAGCGAAATTGAAGAAACAACTTCGAAAACTTTTGAACAAGGGTTTATAAGCCCTGGTGTGTCCTCGTTGGCTGCACTTGTAGTCTTTATCAGAAAGAGGGATGGATCGATGCAATTGTGCATTGACTACCAGTGGCTTGAATTTTGTTCATGTTAAAGTAAACAATGAGCTGAGGATATGAATCTGGAAGGGAGTTGAGGATAAGGTTGGTGGTCATCTCCTTGGGTAGGTCTACCTCGAGTACAACCAACCTTTCAATCCATTCAATCATCTTCAGTGCATGAGTCTGCACTAAAAATCCCTCTGTTATACGAGTCCTATTTGGATATCTCATATCTTTCAACCATGCTCTGCTCTTCAAAGAGCTCTGTCAAGTGGAGTATGATGGATCTAGCATCTATTTTTTCATATTGCCTCTACAACTCGTTCCTCATAGAGGCTAACATATAGCATTAGGCTATGGTAGAGTCCTCCTTCCATTTCTCATATCATATCTTCTTCAGGGGCATCTAATGCCGGTTCAGGCGGGACCTCATCCTCAAGGATATATGCGATGTGCTTAGACTTGAGGACAATCTTTAGGTTCCTGAGTCAGTCAGAGTAATTAGGGTCTGTCAACCTGTTGGCATCTAGTATGCCAACAAGTGGGTTGTTTGATGACATTCTCACCTACAAGAGAATTATAAATAAAATTAGTAGATGCTCAATTATTAAAACAAGATATGGACTTCTATCTAGTTTAACTCCTACTAATCTTCAATTATTAAAGTTAAAACAAGATATGAACTTATATCTAGTTTAATTCCTACTAATTTTCGATGAACTGTACAACCCTCAAATGTACAAAACGGAAGACGTCGACGATCTTCTAATAGGGATCAGAATCTCACTGACTCATAATATAATCTTGTGGATAGCACAACAAATCACACTATGATCAGACATTAGCTAACTCTTGGCACTTAACTCCTTGCATTATTTGATCAGACTTCGGCTCTTAGAACATTAATGGCCTTATGGATGGCACACCGAATCATTAATTTATGATTTAAGTACTGTTATTATCATTACTTTATGGGCATAGATTGAGATGCAGCCATTGTGGATAGTACAACAAGGCTACACTGTGCCTCTGTTCCATTTACGGCATCGACATACCATAGCTTAGTCTTGTCTTCAGAATTTGACAGGTCTTGTGGATAGCACAATAAATCTACCAAACATGATCCCATTCCTAAAACTATAATGATGGAGGGCCACGTGATACGCTCTCAAGGACTGCGCTATGGCTTAAAATTTTAATAACAAGGGATTTAATTAGTTTCATCTTGATCTCATCTGAGGTGATAGTAAATAAATATATCAGATATATTTGAGTATTTACTATTCCTAGATAATAACATTTGATTCATAATCAAATAAAACTACATGCATCAAACATACATGTCATTCGAGCTGTCATGGACAACACGGTGACCAAATTGGAGTCATATAATTTGTCACTATATTAGTTAATATAACAATTATATCAACAAAAATGCAATCACATAGGTTGATGATCTCATATCCTAGACACCTTCTTGGTTGTACTTGTGGATCACCCTCGCTCCTCCTCTATCATCGCAATCAATTATAAATAACTAATTTGATGTAATTATTAAATATACATTTGTATAAAAGAAAGTCTTATGGTTGAGTACATAACTGGAAGGAGGTAGAATTACATTGAAGTATGGAGGGAGAGAAGGAGGTGCATAGGCCTCAATAATTATCACATTATAATTCCATATACATCCACATTTACATCCATAATCACATCATCACATGATATGTTTTACAGTACTTGTCCATGACCACATGATTAACTCAGTAGTGAACTTATGCATCAATGAGTAGCTACATATCCCCTTAGTTTCTCCATACGAGTGATTATGAGATCAGTCACCTTCATCAAATGAGCATGGGTAACTTATATTAGTCTCATCGGATATTTGATGTCCTTGTCAACTATCCCTCGACTAGGAACACTTATGTGTGTTTATAAGTTGTCAATCTCATTATTATGATTTCATCATAGTTTGACATCTATGACCCACATTTATGGACTTCATTATGAAATATTTGAATAAAAAACGATTTACAGATAATGAATATATAACGCTATTATAATTAAAATAATTGAATAAGATAGTATAATGTACGTAATTGACTTATAGGCCATAGACAATACCAATCGAATGGCTCCACTGGAATACGACCAGACCGTATTTGGGCCTTTGGTCCTATTCTATATATTTATATGGGATATATTTCATATATTTTGGTTTGGGCTCTGTAATTTTTATAAATCGAAAGAAAGTGTCTAGCCAACTTTGATAGAATTTAGACTTCATTTGACTCGAATATTGACTTTGAATTGACTTTCAACTAACTTTAAGTAGTGGGCCGATCCATATCAAATGATTGGCTTGATGGAAACCTATTGCTAACACTATGTGCGTGTATGAGAGAGAGAGAGAGAGAGAGAGAGAGAGAGAGAGAGAGAGAGAGAGAGAGAGAGAGAGGGAGAGTACTGTTATGTAGATGTGCATGTAAGCAGCCATGTTTACCTGGTAGCCGCACCAGATAGAGAGGATTTTGCAGATGCATGTGTGCGTACGTGTGTGCGAAAGAGAAAGAGAGAGTTGTTTGGATGTGTGTTTGCCTATGCGTGTGTGTGTGTTTGCGTATATGCGAAGAGAGAGTTGGGCAGATGTGGAGGGGGGAGGGAAGATTAGCGCTATTAGCTTAATGTAAAGGTGGAAGGGTTGATCGTGCTGTCCACCACCATGTAAGATTTGTGGGGAGAGAGAGAGTACATACTTTCCAGTTCCTCTGTTCATTGTTTATAGGTATATTGTTTTGTTATAAGTAGAAAAAATGTATCCTATGACGCCATATCTTTTTTTACACAATCTTATTATACTTTAGCAAATAAACTTGATGTTATCTCTCAAAGATCACTTTAATTGTGACCTGAGGATTGTATAGGTATACGTAGACTCTTCCGTAACATATATTATATGTATCTAAAAGTGAATAAAAAAAATGCAAAATTGTGAGGCCAGAGGCAAACTTCAATTCCATCTCACGCATCGTTGGCTCACCATTTTAATGACAATGATGTCCCAAGCACGTGGTTGAGTTGGACATCTATCCCGTTTGCAACGGGATTATCGCAGCTTGAGTTCCAGCGGGCCTCAGCTGTGGAATGTTCATGCCTTTAGATGTGAAAACTCTGCGCGTGGCTGTTGTGAACGTATTTACTCTTTTGGTATCCTCGTCACGCGCGGAATCGATTCTTGTTCGTCTGAATGGGGGAACTGCTGCCCATCCAACCGGGTTATAGTGTCAAAAAAAAAAAAATGACAATGATGAATGTGTGCGTGTGTGCGTACATATTGCCTCAGAACTTTTAATGGCAGTATGAATGTCCCAAATTAAAGCATATTATTTTTGTCATCAATGTAAATATAAATTAATACAACACTTTTAGTTTCGTGTATCATGTAATTAGTCACTGCAAAGGAGGGAATGGATTTTTCAAAAAGCTCAAACAATAAGAATGGTAAAAACATTATATGAGGAGATTTTTTTAAAAAAATTCCTTCTCTGCACTGATTGAGCCAAGTCTAAACTTGTATTTAGAGAATCCCTTCTCTTCTAAAATCTTCCCCCTCACCCCACTCCCAAGCATGCCAATCACACACCTAAGATGATGGCCCTGGTGGATAGTTACATTTTTCGAGTTGACCAGTTTTGTAAATGTTTTTTATAATTAAAATTTAAAATTATTATTAAATAATAATCATTTTAATAAAACTTCCGTAAATTCTTTATAAATGTTTTAAGAATAAAGGGATCATTTTTCCATGCGTCGATTGAACTCATGTTCACTGACAGAGAGGATCTTTACATTCTTAACATTTTCACCGAAAGTAGAGAATCAGGGAAAGCATTCTTTCTGAGAGTAAAAAATTACAAAAAATATTTTCTCAAAAGATACAAACATATGTTTGCAAATATCATCAGAAAATAGTAGAAAATAAGAAATGGGGAGAGGCTCATATGTGGAGATAAAATTAAAGAAATATCTTTTTTTACCGGGAAGCTGGAAAAGTATATGTTAAAAAAACAGGAGCGTGTTTGCAAAACATATGATAGTTAATTTAAAAGATAAATTGAGATTTCTTTTCAGTTAACTCCTAAATGATTTCATATTCGTAGCTAATCCCCTGTATGGTTCATATTTGAACATAACCCTCACTATGGTGTACTCATACATACCCCTTTAACTATCTAGTTTGTTAAATATTTTTACTTTTCATAACAATAAAAGTTATGTATTTGAGGCTAATATATCCGACAAGCTTACGGATGAATGTCCATGCAATTTTTCTTGTAAAATCTTTGTATTTTAACATAAGGTAATACTAATGTTTTTATTTAATAACTTTCACATATTTTATGTAAGATAATGATATTTTAATTTAAGTAAAATTCAAAGTAAATCCATGTGGTTAAGGGGTTATATGCTAATAATATCATAGTTAAGGGGTTATACTACAAAATATAACTCCTGCAAGGAATTATCTATAATTATGGAACCTTTTGAGAAGTATTTGCAAAAAAAAAAAAAGGACCGTAATATGCGAGAATCATATTTGACGTTCCAAGGCTTTTTCTCTCTCTTCTGCCGTCCGCTTGGTCCTCCTCCTCCCCTGTGACGGCATCTGAGTCTTCTTCTCTCCGTTCCGCCGGTTGGCGCGCAAGCGAAGCAGAGTGATCGAATCCGAATCCAGCCAGCAGCAAAGGAAGGAAGGAAGGCCCCCTTCGCCATCACCATCACCATATCATATGCGGACAACAAGGCTCCCAGCAGCACCACCACCACCACCAAAGGCCTCCCAGCGGAGGCTGCGCCGCCCCTCCGGCTGGGACGTTGGCGCCGGAGACCGGTCCGGAGCGCCCCCGCCGCCGGCTAACGGGGGCTTCTCGGAGCTGCCGTACGAGCTGCTGGCGAGGATCGCGGCGCCACTGGACGTGCCAAACCTGTGGGCAGCGAGCGCGGTGTGCAGGTCCTGGCGGGAGGCCCTCGCCCCGCTGCGCCAGGCCATGGTGCTGCTCTGCTCCGGGAAGCGCTTCAAGCACGGCCGGGGAGGGTGCCGCCCGGACCCCGGCTTGGCCCTCGGCTTCTTCCTCAAGGGGGCCGATATGGGTTTGGCCGCAGCCATGGTGGACGCCGGGCTTGTGTACTGGGAGATGGGGAAGAAGGAGGAGGCCCGGGCTCTCTACAGGAAGGCCGCCGACCTCGGCCACCCCGCGGGTCAGTGCAATCTCGGGATTTCCTACTTGCAAGGTATGGTGTTTCATTGCTCAATGCTCATGGTTTCGTTCTTCCCTCCCCCACCCCTTGCATTTTTTCTCTTTTGCTACTGTTATTTGATGATATTTTTAGCCTATTAATCCATATCCTTGTCGATTGAATCTGCTGCAAGGCTTGTTTAGTCGATCGAAATATTGATAATGTCACATCTAATCGATTAAGTCTATCAGTTAACTTTTGCGTGCTATCGATATATGAACCGATTAATTGACTATATGTTCTGATTAGTTCTTATAGCTACGGTTATTGATTAACTATTAAATTATCGGTTAATCGTGGTATCCCTCATCTAATTGATTAATGAAGTCACTAAGGCAATTAGCTCCAATGCGTTATATTGATTTTTTCTTTCGGTTATTTTGATTAATTGTTGAGCATTTCGATTATATAACTATGTTACATTGATTATTCACTTTGTCTTCATTGATTATTTGCTTTGTCTTATAAGTTTGAATACCGATTATTTGTGCTTGCAATATCAATTAAGTGATTGAGTTTTGCTTCAATTAATTAATCCTTTGATCAACTCTCTTGAACTTAATCGATTCTTAGTTCTTTTAATCGATTCTTCTATGCAACACTATTTATCTTCTTCCTGCTACCCGTAGATTCTGTCTCTTACCTGTCTGATCTGCTTTTGTAGATCCTCTGTGATTCACCTACCCTCTAGTCAGAGAATCAGATGAGAATTTTCCTATTTTAGTATTTCTACAGGGTTAAGTGGGATATGTGCGATCGAATTAAGAAAAGGAGACAAAGAATAAAAGCTTCTGGCAGAACAAGACAAATATCTGTACGTGCTCTTTCCAAGCAAGACTTAATCCTTTAATGTTAGACTCAACAAAATTAACATTAGATTCAAGGAGAGAATGCTCTGTTTTTTGGAGTGCTGCCACGATAAGGAGAGCTCCGGTAGGAAGAGCAGCAGGAGGGAGAGAGCCGGAGAAGAATGCTTCGAGATAGCGAGGAGAGGTCTCATCTAGAGAGGGCATTGGGAGTGTTCGTAGAGGGATAAAGATGGGGAAGCACTCTGCGGGGAGGAGCGTCGAGGGTAATAGGGAAGGGGAGAGTGACGGTGATAGCGATGGGGAGTGCGGTGGATCAAAAAGAAACATGAGCGTGAGATCTGGTGATAGAGGGTTCCAACGATTTGGTGAGGCTTTTGAAGTTTTGCAAGGTGTCACAATAGAGAGGAAGAGATCTGGGCAGATGGGAGGAACATAGACGTTGAGGGTAGGGTAGATGGAGGTCGACATCAAGAGACAGGTCGGATTCAGATGGTGTAAAACCATTCAAGATCAGAGGCTGATACGAAGGCAGGTCCGATTCTTGCAGATCGCTCGCAGTATTCGTCATCTTTAGGACAGCAATGGAAGCCCAGTATGTATAGTAATCTTTGCTTTCGATGTCTTAGAGGAGGGCATCATGCTGTTGCTTGTCGGAATGCAATTGTCTGTTGGTGTTGCAAGGCTATTGGTTACAGAAGCACAGCATGTAAGAGCATCTCTTCAACATCTCAACAAGCAGGCAGTGACAACAACAGGGTGAAAGCTCAGTTGAAGATTATCGCAGAGCAGTTTCCTTGTAAGATTCCATCTGTGTTAGCTCCTTGGTCTCCATCTTATGATGCTAATTTACAAAGGTTGCGCGGGTGCTTAGTTGCTCATGTTCTTAAATGAAATCCAGATCAGGAGGAACTGAGCACAACTCTTCAGAAAGGATGGCACGTTGAAAAGTTGTGTAGTTGCTGATAATTCTCGATTCCTAGTTTTCTTTGCTTCAACAGAAAACAAGTATCAAGCTCTCAACCAAGTGTTTTTTAATTTTAATAGTAATTCTATCAGATGGGCTGAGTGGGATTCACATTTGGGAGTTCGAGAATTAAGCGAGGAAATTTTTTTTGGTGTTGTTTTCACGCAGTTCCTTTGCAGTTATGGAGTGTGGAGGTTTTTAATTGTATTGTAGATATGTTTGGCCTCTTGAAGGAAGTTGATAGAGAAACATTGTCTTGGAATAATTTAGATTTTGCTTGTGTTCTTGTGTTGGTTGAGCAAATTTCTGATATTCCGAAAGAGATAAAGCTACGATGGCAAGGTTCCAATTTCTCTATTTGCATTGAAGTTGAGGTTCAGAAAGTGAATAATGAGATGACTGGACGTATGCAGAAGTCTTGCAAGCATATAAACATTACAGAGATGCTCAAAATCTTAATCATCCACAACCGACGACAATGGGTATGTCCAGGCAAAATAGTGTTTCTCGGAAGTCTCTAACTCCTCATCCAAAGATGGCAATGTGTCAAACGGAGTTGAGTTCGAAATGTTCGGAAGTCTCTAACTCTTCATCCAAAGATGGCAATGTGTCAAACGGAGTTGAGTTCGAAATGTAAGGTCAACACATCAGTTCAACTTGCAGCTGAGTTAGTTGTCTATGAACCAGGTGTTAAATTGCTTTTAGAAAATGATACAGTGAGAGAAAATTATGTGCCTTCTGCAGATGCTGCGTAGAGAGAAGCAATTTCACAACTGTCATCTCAAATTGTCATTGGCCTCCATGCTCAGAAGATACATAAGATTGGGTTTCTTCCATTAAAAAATTATCACAGAAGAAAGGAAGTTATTTTGAGAAACAACAGTGTGACTGAGGCAATTCCAAAGGAGGCAGGGATCTCAGATCAGCGTCTCCAAGGATCTGGTCTGCTGGAGCTAGCTCAATCTCCTAGTGGTGGTCCTGCGCAGGTTACTGGCAAGACGATTTTTCAGGACGCTAATTATGGGAATAGTGTTAAATCTTCAAACAGATCGATCGCATTAATTAGCAGTAACACCTCTCATATTTGTGAGGCCGGTATATCTCCACAAGATCTGCATGCAGTAATGGAAAAGGATACATCACAAGAGAATCAGAATCTGAAGGTTTCAAGATGGCATCAACTTCAACTTCAAATTCAAATTCAAATTTATTTTCTGACTGGAGTGATGAGGATATAATTAAAAAAACTTATATTCTATGGATACAAGTAAATCAAGGACAAGCAGGGCAACTTCGTAAACTTTTAGGGAATGCTTATCATAAGGAGGTCAACAGTATTTCAAATATAAAAGGAAAGAGAGACTTGCAGTCTTTATTACAGGATGCAAATGAAATAATTAGTGAAGGCGATGTTTTTCAAAGACGGCAACGACATGAATCATCCAAACATTGAAAAGGGTTTGAAGGAAGAAGTAGTTAGTTTTTTGTGCGTAGTGATAGTTTTTAGTAGTTTTTCAGTTTTCTAAGCCATGTTGTTTCAATTTTGATTCTTTTTATTTAGAAGTTTTTTTTTAGTCACATGCATGAGGCATCTCACCTCATCATGTTGATTGTAGTACCTCTGCTTATTTTATAAAATTGGTGGTTATCCATACTTTCTTTCGAAAAAAAAAAAAAAAGATTCAAGAAGAGACTCACAGAGATAATGGGAAGATGCTGTGAGACAACAGGAAGAAGTTATGTCTAAATGGACTAATTTGAAGTCATCTATAAATTGAAGGCCTTGGGCAAAAGAAGTGATACACAACTCTGAAAAATTTGAATTCAAGCACAAACTCTATGTGCCCAAATTCCCTCCAGCTAACAAAGAAAATAGAAAGAAGAGCTTAGAGAGCCTACTTTGACTCCAAGCACTGTGCCTACGTCCATCTTAAGCTGCGTTGATTGAAGCTCAGGGGCCTTTTCATCAACGATTAAGACTTTGCATCTATTCTTGTTTATTTCTTAGTCTTGATCATTTTCTGAGTTTCATTGTACACATTGTAGCCTTTGAGAGGCATCTTGTTGTGTATACTCTTATCAGATTTGATCTGATTATGCCTCTTCCTTAATGGGAAGGGAAGACCTACTGAGGTATGGTGTTTACCTCTTTCTGAGGGAAGGGAAGACCAGCTGAGGTCGGGTGTTCGGTTTGTCTCTTTTGATAAAGAAAGGGAAGGCCAGCTATGTTGGATGTTTGTGAGACTAGCAAATGGTCTATACCTTATGTAGCATGTATGCTAGTGGAACTCCCAAGTTATTGTTGGAGTACTAGACATAGGTCTGCAGATCGAACTAGTATAAATCTTACTGTTCCTTATGTGATTGTTCATTATCTTTCATCTCCTTCTGCACTTGTTGTTATTAGCTTTGCTTATTCATCAATTAAATTTTTAATTACCTATTCACCCCCCTCTGGGTTAGTCCATAACATGGGCAACAATTTATATGTATGTAAGTATATGTATACCTGCATGTGTGGGGAGTGGGGTTAACCCAACCCCTTGGCTTGCCTTAACGTGGTGGACATGCACTTGTTCCCTAGCTCTTGGCGTTGTGTGCATCCTCATCTGCCGTTTATGACAAGGGAGAGTTTTATAAAACCTAGGCTCCATGCCATGCTGCGCATGGCAAATGTCTTAATAAACTGGACCCCATGTTGATGAACATAGTGGGCGCTAATAGGCAGAATTGATCCTGCAACCTCATGGTACACCATGAATCATGTAATCATTCAACCCCCAACCTAGGGCATTATATCATTTTATATATTAAGTTTTGAAATTATCTCTCTTCCCTCCTCCATGCCATCTTTATAGTTTGATTGGGATCTAAGTGCTATCGTGAGCTTGTGAAAATAATCTTTGCTTTCCTTGAGCTTGTTTATACTTTGGATGGTTGCATTTTCAGTCACATTGGTGCAATTTCCTCCTTGTTGTGCAAATAGTTCAACAATTTTTTAACCATCTAATGTTTTCCTGAAGATTGAAGGTGAGAATTGTATTTTCAATTTTCAAATTCTCTCCCCATTTGTCAACTATTTAGCATTTTAGCTAACCACCTTTCTATGCAAGATTACATTGATTCAGTGTGAACATGTATGAGGATGTGAGAAAAACGTATGTATGTGCTGGGTTCCACTATGTAACTTTAGTCCTTTCTAGGCAGCATGCTTGCATTGATCCACATCCAACCTCATATTGGATAACATATCATAGTTCTGAATTTTCATAAACTGGAAGGATTACCATACATGCATTTAAAGATGTTCTTTTTTGTGGTGATTCAACTTCAGCAAAAAGTAAGATGAGAGAGTTGAGGGTGAGAGCGGAGGGTGGTTCCGGGGGGAAGGTAGGGGATGTTGCCGGGGGGAAGGAAGGTGAGAGAGCTGAGAGAGGGGATGATTGGACCTTGGTATCTAAACAGAAGGGGAAGAGTAAGTCTGTCCCCAGGATAGCTCCGTTGTCTCTTCCGGTGGATAAGGATATCTGCATCAGATGCCTCAGGAAGGGACATTGGGCTAAGGAGTGTAAAGATATCGTCAGGTGCTTGGGGTGTGGAGGTGAGGGACATGGAAGGAGAGATTGTCAGAGAATGCATCAACAGAGGTCCTCGGTTGTTTCTTGAGAAGTGGTTGAAGGAAGTGGTGGAAGCTAGGAAACTACTGGAGAGCTGTGTTAGTCTGTCGGTGAAGAAGACCTCTGACAAGGCCCCAGTGATCTCGACTGACTATTTATCCAAGCTGTTGCTTCGTCGATGGCCGCAGGTGAAGGGATGGTGGTGTAGAGAGATTGGTGGTCACTCCTTCCTTGTTAAGGCAAAGGCCTCTATTTGGAGGGAGGAGATGCTCACCGCCATAGATTTTTATGTAGATTTCTTGCATTTTGCTGCTCTTCTTGGAAATTGGAGGATGCGGCTTATCCTGTTGAACATGGGAAGCTGGTGTGGTGCAGGCTGGTGGGCATCCCACTACATTTCTGGAATGCTACCATGTTCCATGCCATAGTATCCGAGTTCGCCATCCTTCTGGGGGTGGATGTGAGCTCTTTGGAGGGAAATCAACTGCATTATGCCATAGTGTTTATTGAGGTTGATAACCTCCATTAGATTCCAGTATGGGTTAATCCTGGTTGCTGGGAGAGCTTTCTGGATTGATATCCAGCTAGAATCAACTGAAGCTTCTGTGGATCCTGTCAGGCATGACTCTGTATGGTCCTGGGCTGAAGTGGTCTCTGCATACAAGAAATACTGAGCCGGGAGGGAGGGTGGCACTCATGTGTCCGCAGATTCTCAGCAGAAGCTCACTCGGAAGCTGGAAACAGGGGCTCCGGAAGGGCCTGTGAGGACTGGTCGAACTCAGTTCCAACTCAGTGTGGGGACTGATTCGGTTGAGCCTCACTTGACTCAGTTGAGGACACCCTATGGAGACGTCATCAATGGCATCTCCCTAGGAGCTGCAAGGTCCCTCATGGGTGCTGTTCTGTGGTGCCTTGGTTCCTTAAACGTTGCCAATTTAGATCTCCTTCCTGTTGTTCGAGGAGCCAGCCAGCAAGGGAGCTGCATGGACGTTGCGGTGCTCGAGGCCGAAGTCACTGGTTTGATCTCGCCGTATCCTGAGGCAGATTGGGCCGAACATCCTCCCAAGCTGATCTCGGGCGAAGAAGATGCACTGTGCCGGGTCTGCTTAATACCAAGGATACTAGTAGATCCGGAACTTAATTTGAAGCGGACCGGTTTTGGTATCTATCCCAAGCATGTTATCGATATACCCATTTGGTCTGGCGGTTCGATTTCCTCTGACGGTTCACCAATAGACCGTTGTCTTCCTCCCTGAGATAGTAGACCGCCTGTTGATGTTCCTCTGCTTCCTATTCCGGCGGCCCCTGTTAACATTTACGCATGAGAGGAGTGGTCTCCTCTTGCCCTCATCTCCTCTGAGGAGATCAGGGTCCTCCAAGGCCATTCTTTGTTGCTCGGTCAGCCGGGCTCATTTGAGGTAGGAGGTCTTAGTAAGTCGGGTGGTAGTCCAGAAGGTGATGACCCTTAAGGGTCTGTAACTTCCACTCAGATGTTAGCAACTGAAGGACCTGGAGTTGAGGACAGCAGCCTGGATTCTTCCGAGCCGCTGCTTTTGGAAGCCACAGGGGATCCTTCAACAGCCATTGTTCCTTATTGCGGTCCTTCCAGTCCTCTGGACATGAGTTGGATTGGGTCCACTGTAACATCAACTTTGTGTCATGTGGGCTTGTGTAAGCATGCAACTCGTATGCATACCTTAGAACATCAACAAATAGGCCCTTTCCACATGCTGAGGCTGGCTACTTCAGGCTGTCATTCTCTGCCAGTCTGTCACTTTTGCAGCTTCCTATTTCTCCATTCTATGGGATTCTTCCTGTAAGCAGCATGGAATTCTCTTTGTGCTAAGAAACTAAGCAGCACAAATATATAAATGACTTAGAAAGCCTAAGGAGGGTAAGGAGCTCTACCTTGAGAAGTCTCTGTTCTCATCCTTTTATGCTGGGGATATTCACATTGCTTCCTCTTAATTCTGACCCAAAAGGTGTTCATTTCCTTTCTTTCTGCTGTGTGCTTGAGGTCAATTTTTCTTAAGATGGCTCACCAATGATAATATCTTGGCCAATCTTCAAATTTTCATTAGGGAAGCACCCCATAGGGAAGGCACTTGAGCAACACTGCTAGGTGGCTCTCACCTGGGTTTCTCAAAGTTGCCTTAATTGGTATTGACATAAATTGCTGATGGAAGTAATGGCATTGTGAAGAAAATGAGTTTGAGAAATTATTCATTTTTTATGTGTTTTGGTTGATTGCTTGATTCATTGTTTACCATTTGGTTATCTGATGCACATGGTGAGTTTGCTTTCTGGCTCACCTTGCATGGCCTGCAGTGCATCTTATTGAAAGCTCTTTTTTGTTACATTTATTGAATATCTTCTGATTGTTGTACATTCATTGAATATCTTCTATCTTGCACTTGTCGCATGGTTATATTTGAGTAGACAATAGTGTATGACTTCTCTTAAGTGGCTGACCACATACATGATTCCATAGACCTTTCGCTAGTCTCAGCCAGAAAACTCTAGATGCATTCTAGCCAGGAGCAGTAGAATTGGTTTTGTATAGGTAGTTTGGCAGGAAGAATATTGTTTAGCTCCAAGCTAAATTAGATCATAGGGAGCAACTAAGAGTTCTGTCTTTCTGGATATTTTAAAAAAATTTCTTTGTTACATCTTGTCATTTGAAAACTGCAATGTCTTTTTTAATGTGAGCTCTCCATCTGTTTTGTAATTGTTCTTTGTCTTAAAGTAGGAGAAATATAAAGTGCCATGGATGATGCATCTGACATGAGTTACTGATTACGGTACATTTTAGATGATCAACCAGACCACAAAGAGGCAGTGAAATGGTTCTATCAAGCTGCTGTATCGGGCTATGCACGTGCTCAATACAACCTTGCACTTTGTCTCCACCGAGGTCATGGTGTAAAATGCAATCCTTCAGAAGCAGTAAGCTAGTTTGCCTTTCAACTACATGATTATATTTTCTTTACCTCAGTCATGTCTCATGTTATTATCTTTGAACTCTATCTTACAACTTGCCGGTTATTATATTTACTAGACCTTAATGCTTTGTAGTTTCTAAATCCTAGAACTTTTTCTTTGTAAATATTCGGCTGCAGGTCATCAATTTGCATCCTTCCTAGGGACACTTATGATCCCCACCCTGACTAATCTCCTTTGTCCATTGCATTATTGTTTAGTTACTGTAATTTTCTTAATGATATATGTTTCTTGTTTTCCCTGGTTTGGTATGACAAAGGAATGTGCGAGTGTGAGTGTGATAGAGAGAGAGAGAGAGTAGATGGCATGAATGGCTTGCCCCTCGTAGGAGCCGTTGGCCTCCTTATCATGGTTCGTGGAATTGGCTGGTTTGTCATTTTCACTTTTGTTTTCAGTTTCTTTCTAAGTTTGCTGATTTTTCTGATTTTCCTATTTTTTTAACATTTTTTCAATTAAGTAATTCAGGTCGTTCCAAGGATCGGCCTTCTTCCCTTGGATCGGCCGATTCTGCCGCTCCAATCCAATTTGGAGCAGATTGGGCCCGGGCGATTCCTGGTCCTGATCTGATTCTACCTTCCTTGTTCCTTATGCATACAATTTGTGCTGTACATAGTAGGATAAGTAAAATATAATCTCTAGACAAGATCACTGACTACATCCTAACGGATCTGCTGATTTGCAGATCTATCAGCCCCAAATCAGATTCCAGGAAGTTTGTTGGTTGTAGATCCATCAGCTCGCAATCAAGGGATGTGCCTCAGATCCCAATGGATCTACTGATTGCAGATCTGTCAGCCCCCAATCAAAGGATACCAACTGTTGTCATTCCCCCTCAAATTGATGCATGGAAAATCATGCAGCATCAATTTGTTCAGCTCAATCAAAGGTGAGGGCCTTGGTGAAGATATCAGCAGTCTGTTCATGCGAAGGAATATAGAAAAGAGAAATAAGCTGACAATCAAAGGCATCTTTAACATAGTGACAGTCAATTACAATACAGTTGGTGCACTCATGGAAGACCAGGTTCTCAGCAATCTTGATGGCACTTGTGTTATCAGCATGCGGTGGTGTTGGTAAAGAGAAAGGTAGACCAACTTCAGCAAGTAAACCATGAAACCCAATAATCTCAGAACAAGCAGCAAAAATTGCTCGATACTTAGCCTTGGTAGAAGATAGAGACTCGATCTTGCGTTTCCAGGAGATCAAACACTGACCCAAAAAACACACCATCCAGTAGTAGACTGGAGTATTAGGATAGGCTCCTCAATCAGCATCAGCAAAAGCAGTCAAGGTAAGAGGAGTGCCAACAGGAAAGAAAAGACCATGACGAGAAGTGTCCTTGAGATAGCGGATGATGCGGTGAACCGCCACAAGATGTAAGTGTTGCGGAGAACTCATAAGTTGCTGACATGATTCACCGCATAAGAGATATCAGGTCGTGTAAAAATGTGATAAATGAGACTGCCCACAGGTTAATGATAATGAGTGGGATCCTCAGGAAGAGTACCGTCGTCTGAATGAAATTTCAAGTTGGCTTCCATGGGAGTAGCTGTGTCAGTGCTGTTGGGTCTTGTAAATATTTATGCTGATTGAGATGAATCCCATGAGCAGTGCGATGTGCCTCCACACCAAGAAAATAATTAAGTGGCCAAGATCTTTCATTTGAAAGGACTGCTGAAAAGATTTTGTATACCTTGAATGCCATCACAATCACTCCCGTTATCAGACACCAGCTGCAGAAACAAAGAGAAGTTGTGAGTACTTTGCTGAAAACTTTTTTCAGAATAGTGGTACCAGTTTTGTAAACCAAGCCCTAGGGCCTGCTTGATGCCATACAATGAGTGCTTCAATAAGCATACCAAATCAGAAGAAAAAAGGTGTAATCCTGGGGGAGGTTTCATAAAAACTTCTTCACGTAAATCTCCATTAAGAAAAGTGTTCTTCACATCTAGTTGAAAAATAGTCCAAGAATAGAAAGCAGCAAGAGCAACAAGAGTACGCATAGTAGTCATAATAATCAATTCCATACTCCTGGTGGGCAAGGAATAAGGTCCCATGTGTCATTGCTGGCCAAGGCATGGATATCCTTATCCATAGCTTGCTGCCGACAAGCCTGCTTTGCTGCTTTAGAGTAAGCTGTGGGAAGGGAAATTGAAGAAAGTGCAGAGAATAATGAAGTAGATGGAAATCCATAGGGGTGTGAGGGATGAGAAACACAGCCCGATCACGGAAGAGGTATAGGTAGGGGTAGTGTACAGGAACTCTCATAAGAAGGTTCAGGTTCAAAGGGATGACTGTCATCGGAATGTCCTAGAGGAGCCAGTGGAGAAACAATTTTGTCTCTTCTTTGATAGAACCAGCCATAGTGTAAACCGATCAGAAGAAGGGAGAGATGGAGAATCATAAAAAAGATGTATAATAGAAGATGACACATGAGATAAAAAGGTATGGTGATGCGGGACAAGAAGGGGAATAAGAATAGGGGTAAGGGAAGAACCTGCCGGTGTCGCACTGACAGGGCGTTCCTCACTAGCGTCGCACCGGAGAAGATGGGTTCCTCGGCGTCGCACCGAGGAAAGAACGCCGATGTCGCTCCAGCAGGAGCCTACGTAACAGAGGCACACACAAGCTCATGTATTTTTCTTTCACAAAAATCATCATCATCATATTTAATTTTTGAAATAAGGGTACATATATAGACTCGATTTCTAGACTCCTATCCCAACTCTAAACCATCTGATCTTATCCTTCCATTGTCTCTATCCATTAGCCTCTAATTAGCGCAAAAATCGCACCTAAAAATCCTAAAAAATAGAAAATTACATACTTGGTCATAAATGAGCCTAATAAAATCAAATAAATGTAATTCTATGCATTAGATGGGCCATGCATCATCTCCAAGTCAAAGAAGGTGGCTCCAAGCTCAATAGATGCCGGCTCTGCGCTGCCCATGAATCTGCTCCTGCATCATATGGTTAGCATAAAAGACGTTATTATTAAAAAAATAGCATTGCAAGAAACTCAAACTTTCTTAGCTTGAGGATCCCACTAAAAACCTCTCTGTTGGACAGCATATCCTAAAAACGCACACTTGGCAGATTGAGCGGACAAGAGGAGGAAGATTAACAAAACAAACATAGCGGAAAGTATGAAGAAGGTTGTAACATGGCTGTTTCTGAAACAATCGAAAATACGGACTGTCATTCCCAAGTTTTTCAGATATTTGAGTTCGTCAGGAGGTGTAAGCCTGATGTGTTGTGTATCCAGGAGACTAAGTGTGATGGGAGGGGGGGGGGACATTATGAGATTGGGGGTGGTAGGCTCACTAAAGGGGTGGCTTCGCTGGCATTGGGGAGTGCTGGGGGTATCATGGTGCTTTGGAATGAGTTTGTGGTTGAAGAAGTTGCAGGGTATAGACATGTGACCAGATCAGCGGCATCACGCAGATTCAGATGTATTGCAGATGGTTTCACATGAGACTTCTCTGGTGTGTATGGTCCTCAGAGTAGGGTGGAGAAGGCTATCTTGTGGGAGGATCTCCTTTTGCTTTGAAGTCTCAGAAAAGGAGGTCGTGGTGTATCGGGGTGACTTTAATGCCATTGAATCTCTCGAGGAGAGTAATGGCTCCTCGCATCATGCAGGAGAAATGGAGGACTTCAGTGATTTCATTGCCTGTGATGCTTTTGTTGATGTGGTGATCCCTAATGCTTCTTTTACCTAGTCCAATCTTAGGGAGAATCCTTCTCTCTCTAGGTTGGACAAGTTTTTGGTCTCTATGGATTGGGAGGACCATTTCCCTCTCATGCAAGCTGAGTGCTTAGTGAGGACTACATTTGATCACAAACCCATTTTCTTGAGATCTCATGGCCCCTCGCCCAAGGTGCTGAGGTTTAGATGGGAGAGATATTTGTTGAGAGAGGAGGGATTTACTAATATTGTTAACATGAGTTGGAATGAGAGTTTCCCTGCCACTAATGCTATAGCTATGTTGGTTGGAAAACTCAAAAGGCTTGCCAAAGACCTTTTGGCATGGGTGCGTCCAAGACATTACCTGAGAGAGTGGCCAAGGATAGAATTCTAGAGCAGCTAGTGACATATGATGCTTTAGAGGAAGCTTGCTTATTAGATGCGGATGATAAAGCTACCAGAGATAAACTTAAGGCTGAGTTTGATGACATTCTGTTGAAAGAAGAGATCTTCTGGAAGCAACGTTCTAGAGAGAGGTGGATTAAAGAGGGGGATAGAGACACGACTTACTTCTACAAGATTGCTTCTGTCAGGCGTAGGGTGAACTAACTCAGGGCTGTCAGGGATGGAGATCTTCTTTATGCGGGTGAGCATCATGTTAGGCAGCATATGATGGACTTCTATTCTAATATGTTGTCTAAAGATAGTTCTACGAGGCCCTCAGTTGTAGATGGGGTGCTTCCGTCTCTCTCTTCTGAGGATAGAGAAGATATCTCTGGCAGCTTTACAGTCTTTACTGGGAGATCACCAAGGCAGCCTTTGCACTTGCAGGTGATAAGGCCTTTGGGCCGGATGGTTTTCCTCTCGCCTTTTTCCACTCTTGTTGGGATATTGTCTAAGATGATGTGTTGGCTATCCTGGAGTTTCAAGTAGGCAATGCTCACCTTAAGGGCATTAATAGAACAATTATTTCTTTGATACCTAAGAAGGAAGGGGTAGACTATCTTTTTGATTGTCGTCCGTGTCTTGCGATCTTGTGATGGAGAAAGAAGATCAGATATGAGATATTTACATGAGGCTATAGATAGAGCTAAGGAGCTCATTCAACTTAACAATCTAACAACCTATGCGAAGTGGTGGGAGATAATAAAAAAATGTTGGGAACACACTTTACATCATGATCTTCATACAATTGACAAGCAAGTAACTTCGTGTATTTATTAATTTGTATACACATTTATCATAAATAATAATTAATTTTTACTTCTTTATTTATGTTATTTTTTCAACCCTCAGTACATATATAGAATTGATGGGAAGAAGGATAACTATGACAATAGCTCAGAAGTGTTGATTGTGACTATGAATGTTATTAGGCACATGCTTGAAGATGAGGACAGAGCAATAATGGCATGCAAGTAAATGCATGACTATAGACTCACGTTATACTACTTTGGGACAAGTACTTCTCAAAGAACTGTAAAGATTTTGAATTCAGATTTGAAAACTATTAACCAGATGTTCTACTTAAGTTTTAATTATAACTTGCACATTGTTGACCTGTAAAATTTTCTATTTACAGCTGACTGGTGGCTAGATCATGAAAAAATATATGGGTATGGAAAGTTAGCTATGTAGCAATTCACGTTCTAAGTCAAACAACTTCTGCATCAAGTTGTGAGAGAAACTAGAGTACCTTTGGCTGGATTCACACCAAGCAAATGAATAGATTGAAGTCGACCCGTTTAGAAAAACTAGTGTTTTGCCATTACAATATTAAGTTGAAGCTAAAAAATCTCGAACTTATACGGAACCTTCAGAGGCAAGAGAATGAGACAATTTTTAGACAAGATACGGAGAGGACAAGTGCAGAAGAACCCATAGACTTGGATGAGGTGTTCGAAGAGCAACATCCACTAAATGCATGGGTTGATGCAAACACTTCAAATGAGCCTGAATTTGATCCAAATGATTTGGAATGGGCGGAAGGTGAGTTAGATGGTGTGCCACTATTTACTGATTTTCAACCTCCTCCTTCAAAATGTTAGAAGAAGAGTAAAACGTAAGGACCAAGTAAAAAGAAAAGTGCTACCGGAATTGACATTGCTGATTTGGACATTATTGAGGAGGATGAAACGTCAGAACCAACTGGTGAGGTACAATATCAAACTTCAAATGACTCGACATCAAAGATGAGCACTGACAATTCTGACCTGGAGATGCTACCAGTGCCCACCCATTCAATTCACTGGAGAATAAGATTACACACAGGCTACTCAAGATGAACATCATGGTAGCAGAACAGGACGGGAAGAAACTATCACTCGAACATTTAGCATATCAAGGAAGAAGGAAAAACTCCTCAGTGTGTAGAACAACTCAGGAGGGAGAGAGAGAATATCACGAGCAACTATGAGATGCATCATCCTATTCTCCATACGAAGGGTATAATCATCCTATTGGATACGTAGTTTCCCCTCCATACTCTGATACATCTAACTACTCAGGAGGTTATCTACAATATCCACAAATTTCAAAGCCATCCTCCCAATCACATCAAACACATAACTCATATCAAGTGCCAGATATGTGATGAAATATGGGCAATACTACCAGAACTATATGTCATGGTCCGAATATGTAAACCATATGTTCATTCAATATAATGTATGTTTGGAATAATGTAAGTTTATAATCAGATATATAAGTTTATTCAAGTTTTTTTTGTCTAACATCATCTTATATACTTCAAATCAATGTATTTCAACACAACTATGTATTGGACTTGTGTTTTATATTTTTTTAAATTTTTTCTTATTGTTTTTAATTTTTTTTTGCTACCCGATCCAGCCAACCCTGGTTTAGTTAGGATTGGCCCAGATCGGATCGGGATCGGCCGATCCGATCGGTTTTGGGCCGATCGATCCGAGACCCGATCCTGTGTTTCTTAACCTTGGCAATAGCAACACCATCACTATCACTATCATCATCATCTAATTGTTCTTGAGTGGAGTCATTACTCCCCACTTGGCCTGTTTTCTTTAGTTGCCTTCTTCTATGCCAGTAGGTTTGTTTCTCTGCCTTGTACATACTGGCAAAATGAGGTGCTTGGTTAAATTTTGGGAAGATAAGTGGGTGTTGAACCAGTCTTTGGCAGTGGAATTCACAGATTTATATCTAGTTTCTGAGGACAAGAAGAAGGTTGTGGCTGAAATGTATTCATATGGACATTTTAATCCATGGAATCTGAGCTTTAGAAGAAATCTTACAACTCTTGAGTTTCAACAGTTGTTGGCAGCGCTGAACATCATTCACAATTTTGGCTTGCAGAGAAACTGTAATGATACAAGATTATGGGGCTGGAATACTAAAGGCATTTTTTCTGTTAATGCTCTGGTAAGAATTATTAATGATAGTGGAGTTAAAGTGCCCTGGGAGAATGTAGTTTGGTCCAAGAATTTACCGTGTAAGATCAATCTCTTCTTGTGGAAAATTGCTTTGGGAAGGCTTCCAACAATGGACAGGTTGAGTCGTTTCCTACCTCTGCAGAATTTCAGGTGCTGCTTCTGCGGTTCATTTACTGAGGATATGGGCCACTTGTTTTGCTACTGTGGTATTGTTCAAGCCTGGTGGATGGTATGCTGTAGAAGTCTCAATATCAGCTAGGAAGAACCTTCCTCTATACTTCTTATGTTGGAGGGATGGGCTAAGCTATGCCCTTACCAAAATGAGAAGGAATTGCGGTCTCTAATTCTTCCTGCATTCTATGGGGAGTGTGGAATGAAAAGAATTATAGAAGAATCAGAGATGAATTTAACAACTTTTATAATATTATGTGCAGGGTTATTAGATGGGTCAGGGAGTGGGGTATTGCTGCTAGGATTGTAGGGGATCCAAAATCCTCTCCTACCTTGTCTGCTTTGAGGAAGGCTTTGAGGATGATATGCTGTTAGTGTTTCCTTGAGTCCTATATTTTTTAGTCTTGTATTTTTATCTTATCCACTTGATAAGATATTTGAGGGTTTATTGTCTTTCTGTGTATGGGATTTCCTGTGTGTACTTTGAGCAATTTTGCTCCTTGTTGTAATTTCTGCATTTTATTATCAATGAATCAGTGATCTGTTTTTGATCACCTTCAAAAAAAGGTTGGGGTGTCCTTAGGTGTCTCTCTAGTCTACTAAACTCTAGTTGTGTCTCCCCATTGTTCTTCTTTTGACGAGTCCACTCGTTATTTAGACTTTCCTTTTGATTACTTTTTCTTTTTCCTATCAGATGACTATAATGAAATTCTCGTTAGGTTTTTGACCTTTCTTTTATGTGGATCCACCTGAGTAGCTAATCTACTTAGTGCTGGCTGAGAGGCAGAAATTCTAACATTGTCTGGTAGTATGGTTGACTTTCGATGTCTTTGAGGAACATATGCATCTCCTTCATCTGCTGCCTGAAATTCAGGATCTCGAGCAACTACTCCATCCAATTCACCTCCTATCCAACTCCGATTTTGAGGATCAAACTCAGGCTGAGCATCTCTGGCTGCTCTAGTATCTACCTAAGAATGTAATGTGTGTTCTTCATCCAGCGATTCATTGATATCATTTTGATGTAGAGGCTCATCAACTGATCTGCTAGCAAACTCCATGAATCCCTGTTGTTCAAGCCTCTGTCTTTCTTGAATTTGCCTGATCTTTAGGTGCATGTTGTAAGGACAGTACGCCAACTTCTCCAGCTTAGAAACACCCAATCTGTTACGAATCTTCGTGTGAATGAGATTGAATGTATTCCAGTTTCTTTCACACTGGCTGGAAGAAGTGGTTTGACTGAGTACTCTCACTGCAATATACCCCAAAGGATTTGTAGCAGCTTGTCTATAATTAATTTGGATCCACCATTCAGCTGTTGCCAAAAAAGAAGAAAATATTAATAATTAATGATAGTAATTGATTGCTAATTATTATGTAATTAATATTGAGTTGTCCTCATTACTGTAATTCTGACGTCCTCATCTCCATAAATGTCAATCTTCAATTTAAATCTCTCTATTTATAACAGATTAGTAAATGACATAAGTTATTGATAGAAGACTTGATCTCCATAAATTCTTACTTTATATGTTATCTCTACTAAGGCATCTAACCTTTCGTTCGTATTCTTTGATATTCTGGTAGTGACATTGGTTGTGTCTCGAAGGACCTCTCCGTTATTGTACACGTTTTCATTATATTGATATCTTGGGTTAAAAAAATATCTTACATTTAAATTAAGGTTCATTAGTTATCAAAATAAATATCCTTAATATTAATTAAATAAAATCAATTATAAAAGAAATAGAACTAACCAGTAGCATGAAGATCATGATGGAGAGCCGACTCTCATCTATGATCGATGATCTTCACTATTTCCCAAAATTGTAAGATTGTTTGCCCTCAAATGCTCTTTTGTTCTATATATTGCCTCATACAGATATCCCATATCATTTTTATCATCTCTATTAATCAACCTCAGAATATGTACCAGAGGTTCAATGACTTTCAAATAGCGAGAAACTTTATTTCAAAAAGTTTTTTTCCCTAACCAACGTTTGCATTGACATGACAACATCCCTCGCATTAGCCCTTAATGTCCTTATATATGTCAGAAAATCGTCAGAGTAGACTAACTGGGCCAACTGATGCTTGTACTTCATCAGGCTCTCAAAAGATATGAAGTTGGACTCAAATCTGGTAGGGTCAGCATGAAGGAGATCCTGTCTACCTGTATACTCATCATATGTAGGATTATGTTGTGACTATAAATAAATCCGGTGATCATCTGAGCCTGCTCTATTGCCTCAGCAACAAAAGGGTCTTTGCCTATGTTTTCCATTATCAAGTCAATATAATGTGCTGCACAAGGCACCCAGTATAAATACCTCCTCTTCTGCATCAACAATCTGCCAGCTGCTTTGTACCTTGCTACATTGTCACTGACCACCTACGCAATATTATCTTCACCAATTTTTTCCACCACCTCATCCATGAGGCTGTACAAATAATCAACATTCTTTATCTTGTTGGAGGTATCTACAGACTTCAAAAAAATGATGCTCTCACTGAAATAGATAAGGGAATTAATCATGGATCTCCTTATCGTTCCTATCCAACCATCACACATGATAGTACAACTATGCTCTTTCCACACATTTTTGAAGTTCTTCACCCATGCCTTTAACTCATTGTACTCCTCATCGAGGCCAACATCATAAATGTAACAAGGTGTAGGGGCTTTTACACCAGGCCTAGCATCTACACTTGCAGCTATCATCGTCTGAAAATATGGGCTAGATATTACATATGCTGGCACACTTGCATGTCAAAATCACTTCACAATTTCTTTCAAGGCATTTTATACTGAGACTTTGACTCATTTCAAAGTTTACTTGATTCCAGGCTATTGGATTTAGAGGTATGGACTGCACCCTAGAGGGAGATGAAGAGGATGTTGAAAATTTCTTCGTAAAATCTTTAACTAAGTTGGTGTACTTTAAAATAATATCGTGTTATGATTATGATGCAATAAAGAACAAGCACTACCACATAAGAGGCACAAGATTTATAGTGGTTTGGTTCACCAAATGGTGACCTACGTCCACTCTCCAACTTCGTTAGGCCTTTCTACTAGAAAACACTTCTAGTACACTATTAGTGGATACGGTCCTAGCCAACCAAACAACTAGATATCAAGCCTCTAGTAAGGCTTCCTTTAAACACAAGACCTCTAGTAAGGCACACCTCTAATCCTTATTAGGATTGACCTTCTTCCACTACGGAAGGAACAACCTCCACCATTTGCAAATGATGGCCCTTTTCCACCAAGGAAGCCAAACAACCTCCACTCTTCTCAAAGATTGGTTCTCTTTTACAAGGAAAGGTAAACAACAAGAATTAGTAAGAAAGATAAGAACCTCAACTTCCTACTCTACATTGTACACACAAGATAATGTAGCTTTCTTAAATATTATAATAATGAATAAAACAAAGAAAGTTCAAGCCTTTGATTCACTTTTGTGGTGTCTTTACTCTAAGTGTCAAGTTGATGTAGAAGAAGCTTCTTAGAACCACCTAGCAGTCCTTTCTTGAGAAGCTCCACAAGATCTTCACTTCAAAGGAAGAAGACGTTGTTAGCACCGAGGTAGTTTTTCATGGTCTTGGTCTTGATCAAAAAAAAGATGAAGATCCACCAAGTTAGCATATTTCTTCTTGACCTGCACACGTGAGAGAATTACCTAAGAAACCTTTCTCTTAAAGATGAGAATAAGTTAAGTCAAGAAACTCTTTTAAACTCTCAAGAATATAAGGCACATTTTGCTCTTTAAGACTCTTGCACAAAGCAGCCCACAACTGCTCCTTTTATAGGCCCAAAAGGAATCCCCAACCGTTGAGGGTAGGTGGGAAGAGATTTCCTTTTTCCCTTCAAAAAGGTTTCTACGGAGGATTCTTCAAGGTTGATTTGAAATCTTCTACTTTTTGCTTCCTGTATACCAATTAGTGAAAACCCTGCATGTGACATCCCTTACTCCAAAAAGACCGTGCAAATGGTTACCTTGGAGTACTCATAGTGGTAGGTAAAAATGTGATTGTGATGGGTAGCATAGAAGTAGAAAAGGTACTTTGCAAAAAAGTACTTCTAGAATCAAGAAACATTAAAATACAGTGTACTACCATAAGAAAAAAGGCTGGCATGTCAGTCCCGGACTCAAAAAGTAACCTATATGACTGTTTTTCCGTTGGACAGGCAAATGACGCGTCAATCTACAGGTGCACATGGCTCCAAGGTCACTCTGGTCGTCTAGGACCCATAACTGGGTGCTCTGACGTAGTGCAGGGGAAATATACCTGGACAGACTTCTACTTGCTTTGGTTGACCATGTCTGGGCTTGGTTGACCAACACTCAGGCACAGAAAAAATTGTGCCGTGTCTTTGGTAACCAACAGACGAGTTGGTCGACCAACCAGGTTTATTCAGTTAAACTGAGTACTAGTTCTAGTCGATCAGACTTGCCTCTGGTCGATCAACACCCACCTAGTTGGGTTTTGGCCTTCATGTTTAAAAGAGATTTTTGGGGGGTCTTTTAGGGATCATTTTGCTCTTAAAAAAGACTTATTTGAAACCCAATAAATGTATTGCATTTCTATCCAAAATATAATTTTTTTTGACAATATATCCTTTTGAAAATCCCCTCAATATCTTTAATCATAACCAATAACATTTTATTATAATTTTAAGTGTTTTATTTCATTAAAATTAAACCAAGTCAAACCAAAGGGGTTCAACATTCTCCCCCTTTTTGATGAGGACAAAATACTTTAAAGTTATGATATTAGTCCTGCACTTTTTCACAAGTATTTTTAGTTAGTGCATGCTCTAAAGATGTTTATAAAAAACATTCAATGTTCACAACTTCAATCATTCAATCTACACAGTCACAATCACTTATAACATTAATTTTTCAATTGATCACATACAAGAGTCTACACAATCAATCACTTATAACATCAATGTTTCAATTTATCTCATACAAGATCTCAACCTTGTGATGGCCCAATCATCATTTCTCAGCTCTACTATATATCATGAATACCATGTCACATAGCATGGTAGCATGGCACATAACATGCTCTAACTTATGTAAACAATCTATAACATGTAAGATTTTCTATTTCAATCAACACCCATCACAATATATATCACAATCATAATCATTCATCTCACAAACGCAAAGTAATCGTTCATAACTTCACATTTCTCTCCCCCATTTTGGCATTTCATCAAAATGAAAACTATACAAACCAAGCTAAAGTAAGCATAAAACTAACAAACAAAGTAGTAATACTAAGCTAAAGTAAGCTAAAGCAAAAATAGAGTAAGGTAGTAAATAAGTATTTTTGGTGAGAATACAGCAGAGACTAGAATTTCATTCGCACCTTTCTCCTTATCATACATAGGGGCACATGTCTTTTGGGATTTGGATGACTCATCATTTTCTTTCCTGGTGTCATGATCTTCAGCAGTAAGATCAAAATAGTGTACAAGCCTGGTCTGAGTAAATGGAAATAAGTAGTTGATTAGTCTCGCAATCTGAGGTCCTAGTTGCACACTAGCTTTTGTGAGAGTTTCAACTTGCCCGTTCACAGAATTGATGTGCTTGCCATGTTTCTTGAGTGTCTCTTTAATAGAATCCATGCCGGTGCACACTGTGGCAATCCTGTCTAATACCTCTCTTTTGAATCTATCAATAATGTCAAATTCAATGTCAGCCCTCCTGTCTATTTTCTCAAGCAAATCCTGAAGGGTAAATAACATATCTCTTGACTTAACATCATTTATCCCACTATTTGAGCCACCTCAAATCTGTGCCATTTTTTTTCAAGGATGTGGTCCTCGACATCTTCGATCTTCTTCCCAAGCACATGCCACGTATCAAAGGCTGCTGCTGAGGTAGAGCTAATTGGAATGGAAGTTGCTTTCTCTTCCACTTTACTCATCCTTTCATCAAATCGCTTGTCCATAGAGTCGAGCCTGTCGAGGACAGACTGAAGGACATTTCCGAGCTGGTTGTCCTGAGTTTACTGAGGGGACTGTCCTACCTCTCTTTCTCCTTGCTGTCTCTTCAACTTTTCAATTCTGGCATCTATATTTTCTTCCATTCTATCAATGGCACTTAAGATTGATGATACTAATTCTTCACTTCTGGTAGAGTGTTGAGGAGCCGATTCTTCACTTATGATCTCCTTTTTGTGGATCTTTCCCTATACCTTTCTTCTTCTAAGGATCCACCTGCTTGTCTCTGCTCCCCCTGAGCAATTGAGGGAGGAGATTTAATGGGTGTTTTGTCGATTTTCTTCTTCACTTAATTTCCATTAACAAAGCTATATAGCATTTTGGTCAGAGATATACTTCCAATAGCATTTTCCTTTTTGATCTCTATACTGTTCTTACTTGTCAAATTCACATTGTAATGTTTGGAAATCCTTGTAAGTAGACTGGTATAGGGTAAGGTGTTGCGACCCGAATTGGCTTGATGCATATAATAGAGAATAAATGAGGGCAAATCAATTTTCTTGTTAGTGACAACATGCCAAATAATTTGAAGATGATCTAGCTTAAAATAGTCATGACTACCTCCTTTTAGTATGATAATATGACTCGCGACTAGATGGATTAGTCTCAGATCTAGTGAAAGATAAGAGGCTTTCACTTGCATTCCCTTAGGGACATCATTCCATCCTTTTATGTCCTTAATGGCAATCTCTTTATCAAGAGTTGTAGTCCTCATAGTGCTTCCGAACTTTAATTTAAGAACTTGGCCTATCAACCATCAATTCACATGAATTTCCTTCCCTTTCATATAGCCTACAATGCCATTATCTTTATGCCTACTTAGTGTACTGTAAAACTTTTTCATCAAATGTGGGTACATTTCATCTTTCATTAAATATATCTCCAACCATTCCATTCTTTCAACAATATATTTAATATCGGGCCCTATTCCTTCTAATGAATCAAAATCAATGTATCTTCTTTGCAAAACCACAATTTTCTTAAATAGTTCTTCATACTTCGAAAGACTGGGGTCTCTCAATATACGAGGTTGCGATTAAGCAGCGAGCAAAGTCTCCTTCTTTTTGGATGATTCCTCTGTTCTTTTTCGTGAGACTTCCGATGCTCAACCCCTCTTTCGGGTTGAACGAGGCTGGCAAACAACGAGGCGCTCCTCCTCGTTGCTCTCGTCCTTTTCCTTTATTTCCATTTCTTCCTCGCTATCAGAACCTTCTTCCGATTCATCTGAGTCTAGGACGGTTTCTAAGTTGATGGCCTCTTTCTCCTTCTTCCTTTCACCGTGGTAAGTGCGTCTCCCTCCTTTTCCGGCCATAGCAATGCAAAAGAGGGCATTGGAGAAGAGGGAAGGAGGTGGAAATGAGATTAGGGAGTCCACGGAGGAGAAAAGGCTCGACCTTTTTCTTTGAAATCCACCGGAGAGAGAAGGGGAGGTGCTGCCGGCGGTTCCCTGGTCGCCCAATGGTTGGAGGTTTCGGCAAGGGAAGAAGAAGAGGGAGGGACAGATTGAAACTACTTTTCCCTTTTTTTTATTTGACCCGATAGGACCCGACTTCCCCGTTGTTAATTGTTTCTATACATGCGCCGTGGGGGGCGTATTGAGTGTGACGCGTGTCACACTCGTAATCCCCTCTTCATTGTCACGCCTACTTCCCTCATTCATTAACCTTATCTTGCCCCGCAGTCCTCTTCTTCATAACATGGTCCAACAACTATTGGTCGACCAGGTCCGCTTGCTGGCCGACCAGTGACAGGCAAAATCTCATTTCTAATTTTTTGTTTAATCTTTTATCTCCTCCACACTCGGGGTTCAACCAATCATGGAATTGATGTTGTGGCTATTTTACTCCTACTTGATTTGATTTTCACAATTTTTTTTTGACTAACAAATAAAGGACTTAACTTGCATAGTTATCAACACAAATGAATACAAATAAGAACAACAAAAGGGAACCAAACTACCATTTATTAACAATAGATATGATTGAGTTTTTTGGATGTGAATCTCTCTTCATTTAAGGGCTTAGTGAATATATCGGCTAATTGGTTTAAGGTATTAACGAATTTCAGTTCAATGTTACCTTTTTGCACATGATCTCGAATAAAGTGATATCTCACTTCAATATGTTTAATTCTAAAATGTTGCACATGATGTTTGGTCAAGTTTATAGCACTAGTGTTATCACAGTGAATAAGAATATGACTAGATGTACATCGTAATCAAGTAATTGATGCTTAATCTAAAGAGTTTGAGCACAACAACTTATGGCAGTCATATTCGGCTTCGGCCGTTGAAATTGCCATTGAGTTTTGTTTCTTAAACGACCATGATATTAAGCATCCCCCAAGAAAATAACATACGCCACTAGTGCTCTTTCTAGTTGCTCTACACCCGACATAATCAGCATCCGAATAAGAAATCACATCAAGCAAGCATTCTTTAGGATATCATAAATCAAAATCAACACTATTAATAAGGTATCTAAAGATTCTTTTTACGACAATGAGATGTCATTCTTTTAGTTTATTTTGAATTCTCGTGTATAGGTATACACTAAACAATATATCCAATCTACTAGCCGTTAAGTAAAACAATGAGCCTATCGTACCTCGATAAAGCTTTTGATCTACATCTTATCTTTTTCATCTGCTTCTAACTTTGTTGATATTGACATTTGAGTTGAAAGTGCTTTGACTTTGTCAAACCCGTATTTCTTGAGGAGTTCACAGGTATGTTTGATTTGACTAATGAAAATTCATTCTTTAATTTGTCTTACTTGCAATCCGAAGAAGAAGCTTAACTCACCCATCATGTTTATCTTGAATACGCCTTACATCATCTTAGAATTTTTTTCACAAAGATGTTCATTAGCAGCACCGAAGATAATGTTATCTACATAAATTTGTACAATAAATAGATCATTTTTCTTATATTTAATAAACAATGTGGTGTTTATTTTTTCCGCGTAATTTTTTTTTTTTCAATCAAGAATGAGCTCAACCGCTCATACCAAGCTTTTGGAGCTTGTTTCAAACCATAATGTCTTTTTAAGTCTAAAAACATGATTTGAAAATTTTAAAATTTCAAAATCAGGAGGTTGTTCAATATAAACTTCCTCTTGATGTAACCATTTAGAAATGTCCTTTTCATGTCCTATAAAATAAATGAAAATTTTAGAGTATGCAAAACAAGCAAAATTCTAGTAGTCTTTAATCTAGTTATAGGTGCATAGGTTTCATCAAAATCTATTCATTCTTCTCGGTTATATCCTTGTGCTACCAATCGAGTCTTATTTCTTATAATCATATTAGCTTCATCATATTTATTTCGGAATACCCATTTGGTTCCAATCACCGGATAATCACTAGGCCTAGGAACAAGTATTCACGTTTGACTCATTTCAAATTAGTTTAACTATTCTTATATAGCCATTACTCATGTATCATCCTTCATGGCATCATTGATGTTTCTTGACTCTATTTGGGATACAAATCCAATATATTGACAAATATTAAATAAAGATCTAGTGCGAATTCCTTGATTTAGATCACCTATTATTTCGTCTATTGGATGGTCCTTGACTTGTATATGCTTCGTTGGTAGATCATCTTAATACTCTGTCATTTCTTGCGCTTGCTTTTAAGATTATTCCTTACATTCATCCTTCGTTTGTTGTATTAGATCTAATTTTGGATTGTCTTGATTTGTAATGGGCTCCTTTAAGATTTCTACATCATCAAGTGTATCCTTTCTTGACAAGGGATTAGATTCATCAAAAGCAACATGAATAGATTATTCCACACTTAATGTGCGTTTGTTAAACACTCTATATGCGGTGGAAGAGTTTACATATCCAAGAAAGATTGCTTCATCGCTCTTCGGATCAAATGTGACTAAATTATCCTTATTATTATTGAGCATAAAATATTTGCAACCGAATGGTCTAAGACGAGCAATATTGGGTTTTCTACCTTTATACAATTCATATGAAGTTTTGTTCAAGATGGGCCTAGCCATAGCACGATTTATAATGTAACACGATATGTTCTCGCCCTCCGCTTAAAAGTATTTGGGTAAATTATTTTCACATAACATTGTTCTTGCCATTTCAACCAAGGTTCGATTTTTTCTCTCAATAACACTATTTTGTTGAGGAGTTCTAAGGGATGAAAAATTATGCTTTATATCATTTTGTTTGCAAAAGTTTTCAAATTTCATATTTTCAAATTATCTACCATGATTACTTCTAATGCATAAGATGGTATATTTTTTTTCATTTTGTATCCTTTTGCAAAGTTTCATAAATTCATCGATTGCATCACTTTTGTGAGTAAAGAATAATACTCAAATATATCTTGAGTAATCATCAACAATTGTAAAGTCATATGACTTATCGGTAAGACTAGATGTTCTAATAAGACCAAACAAGTCAAAATGCAATAGTTGCAATGATTTAGTAGTTGAAATCACATTCTTTAATTTGAAAGATGATTCTATATGTTTTTCTTTTATGCATGCATCACAAACTTTGTCATTTGAGAAATCAACTTTAGACAAACCAACAACTAGATCATACTTGATAAGTTTGGAGATTACTCTCATACTAGGATGATCAAGTCTTTTATGCCACGACTATACATCATTGTCATGGGAAGCAACTAGCAAATATTATTTTCTTTTAATTCTTCAAGATGCAAGACATGAATGTTTCATTTTCGATGAGCAATATATTTAACATGATTTGAGTTTGAATAAATGATTACATAATATTTGGCTTCAAAAGCCACTTTATAGTCATTATCACAAAATTGACTAATACGAATCTAGTTATGTCTCAATCCTTGAATAAGAAGCACATGTTTAATTTTTAAACTTGAAATGTTACCTATGTCATCAACACCAATTATCTTGTCCTTACCATTGTCTCCAAATATCACATTTTTTCCATCCTTTAATTTGATCGATATAAATTGATCTTTGTTGCCCGTCATATGTCTTGAACAATCACTGTATAAGCACCATTCCTTCTTTTGAGCTTCAAGGCATATCTACATCAAAGCAAGATTATTCTTTTGACTTTGGTACCCAAATCATTTTGAATCTAAAGAAGTTAACTTTCATATAAGAATTTTTTTTTCTAATCCGTATGATTCTTTTTTCATATATATTTCTTCTTGCATGCTAACAAAACTTTACAATATGTCATCTCTTACCACATGTATAGTAAGTTTTCAAATATGCATTAGATGGAAATAACTTTTTGAATGAGTTGGAAACATGTACAAGAGTTCTAGAAGAGAAAACATTGAACTTGTATTGATTTATGAGCGTAATGAATCCAATACTTTCTTTTCCAACCTTTTCATTGTGATCACCAAGAGATACACCCACTATTTCCTTACCTTTCATAAGTGTAGACAAAGATGCATGCAACTCATCATTTTTATTGAGCATCTTTATAGATTTTCTTTTAAATTCATCTCTATCATCACCAAACATTTGGGTTGCGTTTGTTGATATTTGATATTTTATTTTTCAATTGTTTTTCTTAATAACAAGAGCTTGATGATCCTCTTTAAGAGACTTCGGTTCTTGGTTAACTTTCTTGTATTCCTCAAATAACCTATTAAAAGTTTCTTGTAATTCATCAAATGAAAGTTCATTGGGTTCAATTGAGATTACCTCATTTTTTTCATTATCTTTTGCTATGAGACATAAGTTGGCTTGTTTGGCTTCTTCGCTCGAGTTAGAGCGGGAGTCTTCGTCATCACTCCATCTGGTTATCATAACCTTCTTTTTGCTTGAAGATCTTTTATCTTTTTTTTTTCATACTTTCTTGTTGTTGGGACACTCACTTTGGATATGTCCGGATTTCTTGCATTTATAGCATATCACATCATCTTTCTTTTGGTATTCTTCCTTGTTGAATGATCTTCTTGGATTTTTCTTATAGAAGTCTTGACCTCTTCTTTTCTTGAAGAATTTTTGAATTTTTCGTGATAGAAAGGTCACTTCATTTTCATCCTCGTTACTTAAAGTTTCTACTTCACTTTCCTCGGATTTAAAAGATGAGGTTTTGAGAACAATGATCTTCTTTTTCTTTGAATCATCTTCTTCATCTCTTTTCAAACTTATCTCATAGGTCATAAGAGAAACCCACAAACTCATCAAGTGTGAAAGCAGTAAGATCTTTAGCTTCTTCTATTGCAGTCATTTTGGAGCTCCCTAAGAACGGAAGAGATCGTAGAACCTTCCTCACCAATTCACTATTGGTGTTCACTTTTTTTAAGTACTTTGAGGTCATTGACAATGTTGGTGAAGCAAGTGAACATCTCCCGAATGGACTCATGAGGTTTTATCTTAAAAAGTTCATACTTATGCACAAGTAGATTGATTTTGATCTCCTTCACTTGGGGAGTACTTTCATAGGTTACTTGCAACTTTTCTCAGATTTCTTTATCACTGTTACATATAGACTCAATTCAACTCAATTCAACTAAGCCTTAATCCCAAATAATTGGGGTCGGCTATATGGATTCTCTGTCTCCACTCTAAATGACTTTGAGCTGTCTCTTCTGAAAGGTTTAAAACTTCCAAGTCATATTGTACTACTCTCTTCCAAGTTAATCTGGGTTTACCTCTTCTTTTCTTCCCCTCCTCTATCCTAATGTACTCTACTTTTCTTACTGGAGCCTCCTTAGGTCTACGTCTAACATGCCAAACCATCTCAGTCTCCCTTCTCTCAATTTGTCCTCGATTGGTACCACTCCCACATTTTCTCTAATATACTCATTACGCGTTTTATCTAGCCTAGTATGTCCGCACATCCACCTTAACATTCTCATCTTGGCAACACTCATCTTGGAGACATGTTGTCCTTTCATCGCCCAACACTCACTACCATACAACATTGCAGGTCTTATCGCTGTACGATAGAATTTTTCTTTCAGCTTTGTTGAGATCTTGCAGTCATACAAGACTCCCGTGGTAAGTCTCCACTTCAACCATCCTGCTTTAATCCTATGGCTAACATTCTCATTGCATCCTCCGTCTTCTTGGAGGATCGAACTAAGATAGTTAAAATGGGTGCTTTGGGGTATTGCAATTCCATCCAAGTTAACTTTCTTCTTTTCGCCCATCTGACCTTCACTAAACTTACAGTACATATATTCTGTCTTAGTTCTACTTAACCTGAAACTCTTAGACTTTAAGGTGCTCTTCCAAAGTTCTAGTTTTCTATTAACTCCCTCTTGTGTCTCATCTATCAACACAATATCATTTGCAAACATGATACATTATGGAATGTCCTTGTGTATATCCTTTGTTAAATCATCCATAACTAATGCGAAAAGATAAGGACTTACTGCTGATCCTCGATGCACTCCAACAAAAATAGAAAAATATCTTATTTTCCCTCCAACTGTACGGACACTAGTAGTTGCTCCTTCATACATGCCATTTAATATTTGTATGTACCTAGTATCGATAATTATTACATATAGACACATGATTAAATTCATTTGATGAAAGAGCACAATATAATATGTTCATAGTTCTATCATTCAAGGAAATTTTCCGATAATCTTCATCATCCTATTCATTCTCCGCTTTGGCGGGTACATGTGGACCATTATTTACAACCATCCAAACATCAAAGTTCATAGCCTTGAGGAAGATCTTCGTGCAAGCCTTCTAATAAGAATAATTGGATCTGTCAAATGGTGGTGGACGGTTAATAGAAATTCTTCGCCCGGGTTAGCCATAACTATTATGATCTTTTTTAGACTGTTAAGTCTTCCTCAAAAGACCAAGCTGTGATATAAATTATTAGATTTAGAGCTATGTGCTACACCCTAGAGGGGGGTAAATAGGGTGTTGAAAATTTCTTTGTGAAATTTTTAACTAAGTCGGTGTACTTTAAAATAATATCGTGCTATGATTATGATGCAATAAAGAACAAACATAGCCATACAGGAGGCACAAGATTTATAGTGGTTCGATTCACTAAATTGTGACCTACGTCTACTCTTCAACTTCGTTAGGCCTTTCCATTAGAAAATATTTCTAGTATACCGTTAGTAGATAGGTTCTAGTCAACAAATAACTAGATACCAAGCCTCTAGTAAGGTTCACCCTGGATATAAGGCCTCTAATAAGGCATACCTCCAATCCCTGCAAGGATTGACCTTCTTGTACCACGAAAGGAATGCAACCTTCACTTTTTGCAAAGGATATCCTTTTTCCACCAAGGAAGGCAAACAATCTCCATTCCCTTCAAGGACTGGCCCTCTTCCACAAGGGAAGGCAAATAACAAGATATAGTAAGAAAGATAGGAACCTTAACTTCCTACTCTATACTACACACAAGATAATGTAACTTTCTTAAATATTACAACAATGAATAAAACAAAGAAAGCTCAAGCTTTTGATTCACTCTTGTGGTGTCCTTATTCTAGGTGTCAAGTTGATGTAGAAGAAGTTTCTTAGATCCACCTAACAGTCCTTTCTTGAGAAGCTCTACAAGATCTTCACTTCAAAGGAAGAAGACGTTGTTAGCACCGAGGTGGCTTCCTATGGTCTTAATCCTGATCAAGAAAAGGATGAAGATTCACCAAGCTAGCACATTCCTTCTTGACCTGCACCCATGAGAGAATTACTCAAGAAATCTTTTTCTTAAGGGGTTAGAACATGAACCAAAGATGAGGATAAGTTAAGTTAAGAAACTCTCTTAAACTTTCAAGAATACAACGCACGTTTTGCTCTCCAAAATTCTTGCACAAAGCAGCCTACAGTTGCTCATTTTATAGGCCCAAAGGAAATCCCTAACCGTTGGGGGTAGGTAGAAAAAAGTTTCATTTTTCCCTCCAAATAGGTTTCTATAGAGGATTCTCCAAAGTTGATTTGAAATCTTCTACCTTCTCGCTTTCTATGTACCGGCTAGTGAAAATCCTGTATGTGACATCCCTTACTCCAAAAAGATCCTTGCAAATGGCTATCTTAACGTACTCATAGTGATAGGTAAAAAGGTGATTGTGATGGGTAGCATATAAGTAGAAAAATGTGTCTTGCAAAAAATACTTTTAGAATCAAGAAACATTAAAACATAATGTACTATCATAGGAAGAAAGGCTGACATGTCAGTCCTTGACTAAAAAAGCAACCCATGTGATTGTCGTTCCACTGGACAGGCAAAAGATGTGTCAGTCTGTAGGTGCACATGGGCTTCAGAGTCACTCTGATCGTTCAGGGCCCAGAACTGGGTGCCCAGATGTAGTGCAGGGAAAACAGGCCAGCGCAAACTTCTATTGGCTCTGGTCGACCAGATCCGGACTTGGTCGATTAACATCCAGGCATAGGAAAGACTGTGCCCTGTCTTTGGTCGACCAACAGGCATGTTGGTCGACCAACCAGGTTTACTCAGTTGAACTGAGTACTAGTTCTGGTCGACCAAACTTGCCTCTGGTCGACCAATACCCACCTAGTTGGGTTTTGGCCTTCATGTTTAGGATCATTTTGCTCTTAAAAAATATATATTTGAAACCCTCAAAGCTTATTGCATTCTTATCCAAAATATAAAGAGTTTTGACAATATATCCTTTTGAAAAATCTCCTCAATTTTCTTAATCATAACTAATAACATTCTATTATAATTTTAAATGTTTTGCTTCATTAAATCAAACCAAGTCAAACCAAAGTGATTCAACACAAGATGTTTGGTAGACCTTGATATGTATAAAAATTACTCCATAGGACCCCGTGCCACATCTGACGCCCATCCACAACTCAACACAATAGTAACAACCCTGCCAACGAAAGAGTCCTTAAGAAGGGATCTCCTAGACTAAGACCTAGTAGGCACAAATCCACTTGATGATCCTATGCCTCTTTGCCGATCTTCATCTTCTCTATTTATATGCAGATTGGTACAAATAGCTCTGGTGTACTCTAGATCAGGGTCATCTGGATCCTCCTCCTCATCATCCTTATCATCATCATCTAAAGTAATCGGCCGCTGAACAGGCAAACTGTAATCCTTTTGTCTCTAGTGCCATGATATATCATCTTACAGATCCATCTGTTGTTGAGCTGATAAATCTTTTTGGACTTTTTTACCTGGCATGTAAGCCATCATTTTCCTCTTCAAGTCTAGTGGAATTGACTCATATCTGTTGACATATCTTGCTATACCAGTAATATGATTTTTTAGGCGATATATGCTTCCACCCATCTCCTTTTCACACCACTTGCATTTGACCTTCCTCTGTCTAGCGTCCAATAGTGTGTAATGCTACCAACTAGGATCACCACCCTGTTGCTCCCCTACTTGTTCATGATGTCTTTGCTCATATTCCTACATAACATAAAAAGACACAAATAAGTTTAAGTAGTACTAATCACATACAATTAATACACAAATCTATACAATTAAGTTCTAATAAGTTCAATTGAGTATTTGTCACACTCAATTGAATCTTAATTACACTAATCATACAAAAGTTCTAAATTTTAACTTCTAATTAGGATTAATTGTAGGTCATTAGTATTAATGACGTGCAATTAATACATATATCTATGCAATTAGGTTTTAATAAGTTCAATTGAGTATTTGGCACATTCAATTGAATCCTAATTACATTAATCATACAAAAATTCTAATTTTTAACTCTTAATTAAGATTAATTTTGAGTAATTAATACTAATGACATACAATTAATATACAAATTTATGCAATCAAGTTCTAATAAGCTCAATTGAGTGTTTGACACACTCAATTGGACCCTAATTATATTAATCATACGAAAGTCCTAACTGTAAACCCTAATTAGAGTTAATTTTAGAAAACTAGTACCAATGACGTGCAATTAATGCACAAATTTATACAATCAGGTTCTAATAAATTCAATTGAATATTTGACACAATCAATTGAACCCTAATTACTTTAATCATACAAAAGTCCTAATTTTTAACCCCTAATTAGGGTTAATTTTAGGAAATTAGTGCTAATGATGTGCAATTAATCTATAAATATTTACAATTAGATTGTGATAAGTTCAATTGAGTATTTGACACACTCAATTGATTCTAATTACGCTAATCATACAAAAGTCCTAATTTTTATTTTCTAATTAAGGTTAATTTTGGAGATTTTGTCTAATTAACATGTTAAAAAATTTTCTAAGCTAAATATTAATAAATCTACACTACCATAAATAATTTTAATTTTTTTGAGAATTTTAAAAATTTTGGCATCGAAATCTATTTTAATTTGGATCGGGATCTGACAAAGAAATCCAATGTTTTTCCGGCCGGCCGATGGTGACGGGGTGAACCTCCCCCTCTTTTGGTCAAAGAGAGAGAGAGAGAGAGAGAGAGAGAGAGAAGAGGATAGCGGCAGACTGCCGGCCGAGGCAGGGGGCACCGGGTGGGGGAGGGAGAGCCGCAGCAGTAGCAACAGCAGCGAAATGTTGCTTCTGCTGGATTCCAATCCCGCTTTAAGGGGGGATCTGGGATCGGCCCGTATCGGGCCATGTATGGGTCGTATCGGTACCGGATCGGTCAATCCGGTACCGATATGGTTCAATACGGGCTGATCCCAGTTTTATTTATTTATTATTATTATTAATCTGCGGGGCAAGGCGGGGACAGTGATTTCCTCCCAAAATCAGATCGGGATCGGCTGATCCTACAATCCATGTCTGGCATCCTCTCCACCTGGCAGTGCATTGTAAGACCAAGGCTGGAACCCCAGCCAGACTTTGCAAAATCGGATTCTGATGAACTCTCTCTACCTCTGCAGGTCTGCAACTGTGCTCAGCAGATTACCATTGGTGGCCCATCACCTCTGGCAAAGGCGAGTTTCAGTGACTTATCTCATTGCTCCTTTTCCTTGTTTTCCCCCAACCTTTGCAAGATTTGGACTCTGGCAACTCACCCATCTCTACTTCTGTGCCCTGTCTCCATCTTTGCTTGCCCCTCTGGAGGTCTGAAACTGTACTCAACAGTCTAGCACTGGCAACCCATCACCTTTGGCGAATGTTAGTTTCAGTGACCTATCTCATTGTTTTCCCCCATCTCTTGAGCTCGGCAGCAGCAATGGATGTTGCTTGTTGCTGCATCATATGGATGCTGTTGTTCCTTTCCACTCTTTTCGTGTGACCTGTCCTTTTTCCAGCAGTGATCGATATTGCTGTTACCGCAATATCTTTCTGTTTGTTTTCTTTCAGAGTCCTGCTTATTATTGTTGCAGATTCCAGTTTATGGTTGTTTAAACTTTAAAGACTCCTGTTTATATTACTTATGCCTGTGTGTAAGACCAGTATCCTCGTCTTTTGTAAAATGTAGCCTAGCTCATGTATTCGAGGCCAAGCTGACCCCATGGTTGCCTCATGCCTTGGACCACATAGGTTCATAGAATGAAGAATCAATCTGAATCAGAATTGGCCGAGTTTGATCAGGATTGGCACTAGTCGATCTGATTCTAGGGGATAAATTACTCAGAAAAATAAAAATAAAAAGAAAATTACCGGAATTGGCTGAATCGCCCAAATCTGGATTCGACCAAATCATCCGATCTTGCCCAATACAGGGGGATCTAGGCCAATCCAGCCGAAAGGGGGTTCTTAAGCCCCTATTCTCTTGCTGCACAGCAGACAGGAGGAGAAGGGGTGCGCCCCCCCCCCCCCCCCCCCCCCCCCCCCCCCCCCCCCCAAAAGAAAACACACACACATATTCATGCGTGCACACCCACACACACACAAGCCTGCCGCCGACCACCAGAACTGGCCGATCCCGGAAACCAGTCCGATCTGGTAATCCATCCATATGTTTCCTTTCTATCTCTATCTCTATAAAGTGAAGGCCATTTGTGCATTCATTACCTTCTTTATTCTTTTTTTGGTGACTTGCCACATTGCTTGTGTATATCACACTCTGGCAGACTCTTGTGCAGTAACATCAATCTCAGTCATAATTAATACACACAATTACTGGTCATTTCTTTCTTTACTCCCTTTTATAGGTTGCCATTGGTTATCTTACACTTATTTTCCTAGCCTTGGAAGAATTGAGTGTCAGGAGTATCATTGCAGAAGATACCTGTTTTGAGTGATCTGTCTGGAATCACCTTGTGAAGTGCTGGCTGCTGGGTTGTTTCCATCCTAATTGAGCGTACCGTCAGCTCCCTATCTATTCAGAAAAGATAATAGAACGAGCCTGCTGGCTAAGGGACACTTGTATCTGGTATCTTATGATTGGTTGATAGCTATTCTTCAATTTTCGTCAAGATTTTTCCTCCAAAGAAAGTTATTGTCTTGGTAATGAATTTCCGATATACTGAAATGGTTGTCATAATAGGCAAAGTGGTTTCTGAGGGCTGCGGAGGCTGGAAATGTTCGTGCCATGTACAATACTTCCATATGCTACTCCACGGGAGAAGGGGTGAGGCAGAACCATCGGCGAGCAAGGATGTGGACAAAACTAGCTGCTGACTGTGGCCATAGAAAAGCTCAGCTTGAACATGGTCTCGAGCTTTTTTCTGTACGTACAGAGTTGTACTGCTATACTTCCATTCTGTATCCTTGATTGGTTGCACTGCTATATCAACGTGAGCAAGTTTCTCCTACTTGTGCTAAATTCCTTTGTTCTTTCTGCTGAAAATCACTGTAAAGGTGGAAAAACATGCATGATGATGTAATCATATTTAACAGCAATAGAGAATCAACTTTTCTGTCATGCTTTTTTGGCCTTTTAATGGACGTACCAAGTAATGTTATCGTAATCAAGTCAATGGATTGGTATTTTGAAATCCCAGTTTGATTTTGGCAGAATCTCATTCATCAATCAGGCACAAATCCAAGGAAAAGTGCACAGTGAAAATAAGGTGTTATATGTAAAGTTGCACTTGCGAAGTCAAAAATCTTTGCACTTGTGAGATAAAGATCTCTAGCTGTGGAACAAGATGCCACCTTGACACGAGTAATCCTCGTTAATGTTACTAAAAAGTATTAACCTTCATGTTGCTGCAGAAATTGACACTTTTCCATGGACATGGATACATCGGTTTGTTGAACTGTAAAAATTATGCTTTCAGAATTACATTCAAAAGGCCATCATTTGTTTCATGGTAGTTTCTATTCCTGTTTGCAGCTAATGACTGGATAATAATACTGATCTGATTAGAACTGACTGAATTTCAAATGAACTCTTCAACCTGAACATTACGTGCCACCGACTCTTGCATCACTGATCATTTGACTTGCATTTTAAAGATGTTTCCAGGCCATCTATCAGAGTATTAATGTGCTGTAATTTTTCCATCAGTCTGGAGATCTAATGAGAGCACTACTCTACCTTCAACTTGCCAGTCGAGCTGGTGAAACATCTGCTACACATGCGATGAATGTTATACTGCAAACTCTTTCCCCAGAATTGATAGATCGTGCCATGTCATTAGCCAATAACTGGCAGCCGTCACATTTTCCTCGCCATCATCCAAGCTGTATGTGCTTTTCCATCTGTCAAGCTTTTCAAATTTTCTTGTTTTCTTAGTAACCTTTGAAAATTTTGAGTTCTCTGTTGGCAGAGTTGCCGGTAATGCTTGTTAGAAATATAGGCCTTTTTACAATATTATATTGGGTTGTGTCAGTGAATATGGGCTCTTAACTAGATCACATTTGGTTCGTTTCCATGCAGGAGGTTGCAAAGATCTGAAACTTGCGGTGTTTCTTGGGTATCAACTTAAACAAAACGAGGATAGGTACCTTGACATCTGGAAAGTTGGGTACTGTTTATGAGGTTGATTTGGCAAGGTCTATGATTTTGTATCTCAGCCATTAGTTCTGCTTTGACAATGTGCAATTTCCTATGTTACCCATACAGTTCTTTATGGAAGGATAGCCAAAAGTTACCATAAAATGAAGAATATACTCTGTTGGATGTGGTGCCTTTTTTTTTTTTTGCCCTTTCGGGGTGGGGTACATGGCCCATGCTCTCTGTACATCATAATTAGGGCTGAAGACCCCTCTTGGTTATTGTGGGAAAGTTTATATGGTCCAAGTTAACATTAACATATGATGGCACTTGATGGCATCTTCTTTGCCATGTAATGGTCGCCATTTTTCCTTTTCTTTGTTTTTTTTTTTGGGGGGGGGGGGTGGGGGGAGGGCTGAGTGAATGGAGCTGACATGGTATGGTATATTCAATTTGTGGTATGGCTGACTGAATGGAACTGGCATGGTATGTGTCTGTTTGCCGGCTCACTTCCATCTAAAAGGCCAGTTCTTTGACTACAATTCGAGGTCTAGGAATCTCCATGCAATAAACTGTGTATAAATTGCCAGTATGGATCTTCTAAAGAGTGACCTGTGCTCCCACTCTCAGTATGATGCCACGATGATTGCTTTCAGGTGTAGAGGAGATGATACCGAGGTGCAGCTGGGGGCATTGTTCTTTCTCATCTGGTGCTGGTTTTTATTGTTGCCCTTGGAAGTTCTACTCTCCGTCACTAATGGGAAGGCCAGATGTGCGAGTGTAATTGTCCAGTGACTACATCAGGCTAACCATTTTCAAATGGCATTTGTCTTGTAGCACATCCATCCCTTCTCAGTGCTTATCACCTCATCAGGATGGTACTGACAATACGGCAGCCTCCTCTATCAATGGTCTAGATTTTGCCGCAGCAGCAACAGCCCCTGCTCATGATTTATGGATCATGGCAGAACAAGAGAAGAATCCAAGGAAGAAGCTGCATGCAAGCAGCAGCAGCACCACCACCAATAGGAGGGGCTGTCTTCTTCTATGCCTTCAATTCCTCTCGGTCACACCTCTCCCACCTCCGCTCCTTTTGAGGCCTCCAGCATCAGCACCAAGGAGCAGCAGCAGCACCCACAAGGAAGCAAAGTTCTGAGATCGGCATGGGTGGGGGATGTGGTATAGCAGCACCTGATGGACTGGTTCCGTGTTTGAAAGATTTGGCCTTTCCGATGCTGGAGGCTTGATTCTGTGGCTAGAAGGAAGCAACTCTGTGTGGTTTCCGATCTGAAACTTGAAACATGAGGATCGGAAGCTCAGTGCCAGCACCAGGGAAGAAGAAAATGCTCTGGAATGGGAAGCAGGTGGCTGAGGAGGGTGCATAGAAAGGGTTTGTTTGAACCCTGGAGAGGCACATAAATAAGGTTTGATTGAACCCAGGAAAGGTCCAAAGACTTCGTAAGATCACTAAAGTTGGAGAATGACAATCTGCGGACTGGATTACCTTTCTTCATTTGATCCTAAGTTCTAGTTTTCGGGATTGGAGTCTGGGACGTTCCGATCCGATTTACACCCCTAGGTGAAACAAGCTAGACCACTTCTTTCTTAGGAAAGTGGCATGTAGAAAAAGACATCTAAAGTTTTTTTTTTTTTTTTTCCTTCGGAAGGAAACTAGCATTGGTCTTTTACTTTTTTCTGTTGATACTTATAAAGTGTTTCAAGAACATTAGTTTTACAAATATTTACAAACCCAGTTCTATATATTGCTTCATACAATATTTAGTCTTTTATTTTCATTTTTGTTTTATTTTGTGCAATGTGAATCATCTGTGACATCCTGCTTGAAAATGCTGCGAAGAACTTTCCATGCCCACGAAGTGTTATTGCATTTGTGCCATGTCCTGCGTAATTCCTTCATCTTGTTGTAGCCACTTGCTTTGGTGCTTGTTTGAGTTTTACAGTATTTTATGTAGAATACCACAATACTGTTAAACGGTGTATTTTTTGTCTCACGGAAATGTGATGTTTTACAGTATTTTACAGCATTTTATGTTAAAACCAAAGAGCACCTAGGTGTAATGGCAATCGATGGTCATCTGAATTCATGTTCATCTGATCATGTAACTAATTAGAATAGCTATTGTTTGCAAACATGCAAGATGCTTCATGATGTGCTGAATTTCTCCTATTCATTTGATCAGTGGAAGCTTTCTTTTCCCTTTAATAACTAAGAAGTTTGAGCTGACTCACAATTCACTGCATGATCCAATTGATTCACTGATAGATCCTGGATTTCTTCTTGTCTAATTATAATGTTATCCTGGACACATCTTCCCTCAACAGAAGCCCCTTATTCTAGCATGATGTAACCAATAACTTGAAAACAATTTGATAAGTTTCCGGATATAATTATCTAGACCAATTCTTTTCTAAGTTTGATGAATTACAAGATTTATAAACCAACAACGATGTTGGATATGTTGTTGGATGTATTTATACTAGAAAATGATTACCTATGGTTCATCTGATATTTATTGTAATCTAATTGCATACATTATATGTTATTTAGCTATTGTATTAATCGAAATGACCATATGAAGATAGAATGAGAAGGAAAATTCTATATTATTGTTTTATCTATTATCCTATTTTAAACCAATAATTTTATCAAATGAAGGTAACAAAAATAAATAGACTTGTTTCTTATTGAAATTGAACCGTTACGTTTAGTGTCTTTATTAGCAAGTACCAGACACACCATGTCCATACTGAATCTGATGGGCTGAGGTCCCTAGAAGATTCGTTCATCACAACACTGAATGACGAAAAATGCCCTAGAATTTGGATTTGACATTGGGCAGGGGCCTTGTCTAGGATCCAATGTTCCTCCATGTCTTAGTGCCCTTTTTCTTGAGGTCCTTGCCTCAATGGCAGGGCACTGTTCATTAAATGAAAGACAGCCCCAACCACCCAGGTCTGAGACTTGGCCGTCCCATCCAAACCCTTCCCAAAGTCCCTCCAGTACCAACCTAGCTATACTTGGCTAGTAGTACTTTGTTATTTCCCATTAACAACCATTAGCATATATTGCTGCATAGGAAGAATTAGACTGATAGGAATTTGGCTCTAAGGACTTCAAATCATCAATTTTCTGAAGAATACTTTTCCAACATAGATGTACGAACCTAAGCTGCTCCAATTGCAGCATTTGTGATCTTGGTACCAAGCTATTTAAGTGGTATGCTTTGAAATGTGGCCCTCTTGCTTGATTCTTGCCTTGGTACAAAGTTTCAGAGTCTTACTACATCTAGGAGGAGCAATATATTTGGAGTATAACAACATGAATGTCTATTTTAGTTCACTATTTAGAAACCCCTATTTTACACTAGGTTCAAGCTTTAAAACTTGTGCCCTAAAACATTGATGGATGTGTACAATACTTGAAATTGTGCTACTATTTATGAATGGAACACGTACTGCCAATAAGTCAAGATAAAAGAAGAATCAATAAAGCACAATGTAACAAAAAAATATCATTCATCTTAATAATATTGATATGATTAGATAATTAATACTAATAGCAAGATTAAGTGGTAGAACCTTCCTAAAACTATTCTCCAAGCGTATGAGCTTGTTAAGTTCATATTAATATGTAATCTTTTGATGAATAACATAACTTAGTTATGATATTCGAATAATAACTCGACTCGTAATGCTACTATTGTTTTATAAAATCATTTTTAGTATTGCATATTTGTGAACATCTCCCTTAAACTAAATGAAATCCCTCTTGATATCATCTGAAGTCTTTTGTTGATTGAATATTTCTAATTTGCAAATATTATTCATTTTATCACTAGTTGAACAAAATTTGAATCATCTAAAAATACTCCATATCACTTGTGAACACGTCTATTTGATTGTGTTTAGAATATGTATCATCTATTCACAGCATATTGCATAAATTAATCTATTCATTTAGAATAGAGAAGTTATATCTAATGCTTAAACTTTCCTGGAATTCTAAATCGGTAACATCAACAAGATCTTGGTTGTAGAAAGTATCTAATACCCTTTAAGTATGAGAAGTTTCTTACCCATATCTTTTAGTGAAAGAAAAAGTCCTTGGTAAATTGATTGCAAGGAGATAAGTTAAAAAAATTCTTAAAAGTAGTTGAACTCAACTTATGCAATGTTGTATATTCCTTTTGTAGAGTATATTAGCAGGTTATAGGTGTAAACAACATAATGTGTATGTCTCAAGATCTTCCTTATTCAGAAAGTCTAGATATGCCCAAGCTTAAAGTCCTTCAATGTAGTAAAGCTGTGGCAACATTTGGCAATGTAGATGAAGTAGATTCCAATGATTGGAATATGCAAACAGGCTCACCCACATTTCCAAGTGAGCAAAATCTCATCGGCTTTTGGGTCATCTTAAAATCCAATCTGAGGATGGATATAGACTCGACATGTTTTCTATCTCTAATCTGCCAAGAAACAGCTCCTGGGTTGCTTTCCGTATTGGTTCAGGTGAATGTACAAAATAACCCCTTTCACATGTCTTGTTGTGAAATTGTGTGCAGTGCATGGCGAGGGGCAAACTTGGGTAATATAAATTTCTCCTGACAAGATTAAAAAATATTCTCAAATATATTTGCAAGTTTTGATAGCATGATGAAGAATCCATTTTGTCTGATACCTTTTCAAAAATCTACTTTTCTAAAATTAGTGCTCCTAAGAAGCGAAGCCGAATGCTACCTAAATCGCTTGCATAATGAAGTCCATGAATTTGTGCAATGGAGATAAAATCATAATGAGATTATGATTATGAGATCGATTCTCTTTTAAACACAAGTTTTAAATTATTTCTAGCCATAGGATATTTGAGAGGGATATCAAATATCCAGATAGACTAGTATACCTTAAGCATGTCCATATAATGGAGGTGGTTGATCTCACACATCGCTTGTATGGAGACACTCAGGCTTAGTGTAGGTGCTCATTAGGAGAATGGGTTCACTGAACTAATCCGTCGCGAAATTCCTGAATGGTAATTATACCTAACTATTAACTAGCAAGTTCTTTATCATGGTAGTGTAATTAATCCTTTGACCTGAGGTACCAAGGATAGCTTGTGTATAGATCACTAGACTTTGATATTATACTTATGGATCTCTCTTATGAGTTCTAGTACAACCTAACAGTCGGGTATAGTATGATTCATACGAAGTTGATTGGGTGTTCAACGAGAAATCATTCACTTCTCGTATATAGAATGATAGCGAATGTTGTATAGTGTATAGCTCGGTTAAATTCCTGGCCAAGGTTGGACAGCTTACTGGAAAAGAGTTTTCTGTAGGAGATGGTTGAGACTGTGACCCATCTGATTGGTAAATTGGAGTTTGACAGCACGACCATACTCCTAATTCGATCGGCGACATTGTTTGAGTGAAGGATTATAGTTATATGGTAACTGTGGACATAAATGTTCTAATAGGATTATGAATCCCTTATCGTCTGAGTGGTCATGGCACGTTGCTTGAGCTAACTATGATTTGTAAGCCAAAATTTGATCAATTACATGATAATTAATTGGTACAAAGTTAAGTGATAACTTGATATAAGCTCAGAAAGTGTTCCCACTATTATTAAGTGTTAATAAGTAATATTAGAAGGGTTTCTAATATTATTGGGCTCACTGCCAGATTGATATGGGCCTAGAGGGTCACACATGCAAGAGTTCTAAGAAAAACAGATTTTCAAAGGGTTATAGAAAAGTCGGGAGTTTTTGTAAAATATTCCCCAGAGTTCTATAAATATAGTTTAGGAGGGAAACCCTGGCCAAGCAGCAAGGTCTCTTGGTCGTCTCTCTCTCTCTCTCTCTCTCAGATCTACTGGCCACGGAATTGTTCTGTGGGGCAAGGGAGGAGTCCATCTTCAATAAGAGCTCATGTGGATATCGCTAGAGGCCATCCACTTTACGGCTTGCAATCCAAAATCAATTCTATAATAGTATGAGGAGATCCATGGTCTTCGCAAAGGTAAATATAGGATCTTTATTTCATTTTTCTAATTTATTAGATCTGAAACGATCTGGGGCAAGGAAATCTATTTTAAATTTTTATTCCACTGTATTTATGCAAAACCCCGATTTTCTTACATAAGGATCTAGTGTTTTTTTTCCCTTTGAGGTTAGCATAGAAGGAGATATTGCATACTTGGATTGTTCATGAATTGAGGACCATATTAGTTAGCAGATTATACTACTTGTTTTCACTAGTGTAATCTCAAGTGGATTTACTTGGGGATGGGATGTAGGCTAAGAAGTTGAGTTGAACTAGCATAAAATCTATTGTGTATCTCTCTTTGTATAATTTCTCCTTATCATCTTTCTTAATCGTGTCTTTGAATATCTATCCAAATCGATTAAACTGCATCATCAATCACCATTCCATTAAAATTCATTCAAGTTCCATTCATGTGATTGTCATGAAGCAAGCCATAAAAGCTATTAATCCTCAAAGCCAAACAAGTGGTAACTGAACCTTCTACATATTCCATAAGTACGCATATGCATGCTCGTGAGGTCACTAAGGCTATCTACTATGCAAGTGTCTATTAGCACCTCATATATAATATGGTAATAAAGGAATACAACAAAATACATGGGAAGAATGACATCATAAGTGAAAGTTATGGCAATATCAATACACATGAAATATAAAAAATCTCTAGTAATAAAAAGTGTAGAGGTTAGAAATTGGATGGAACGTCAATTGTATGATCACTCTGCACTTAAAGGTGGAGATGTATGGGAACTGTCTTGAGAAACAACCAGCGACCACATGGAAGAAGATTACTTACCAGACCTAGGCAATTTCATAGAGAAAAACCATCTAATATGTATGTCAGTAATGGGAAGTGAGGAACTCAACCAATGCTAAAACTTTGTAGGCTTAACTGGGTCAAAGTGTACCGTTTTCTCGATGTGTTGGTCACCGTTTATGCTTTGTCCGATGGTGGAGGAGTTTTACGTTAATGGTTTTGAATATGTGTTGCCATTAATATCATGACCTATTAGATGCATAGCGTTTGTGGCATCATGGGCTTTCAAATGCTAATAAATAACCAATCTAATACCTGTTAAATGTTGAACATGGTGTATGACCCACCACTTCCGATGTTATCACAATCCCCACATTCGACTTTAAAAGAATCCTTGAAGTGGTTGGCACCTCTTTTCCTAAGAACTAATTCTCCGCTCCACTTTGATAGTAGAATAAGACCTCTTATTCTTAGAATAAGGCTAATTCTACTTTGATTGGAGGAATTGCTTATTCCGCATCAGAATTGCTTATTTGTGAAATAAGGTGCATAAGCAATTACACCCCACACCCAAGAATTAGGTATTCCACCTAGGATTCCATCTGATTTTGAAAGTGAAGCACTCCTTATTCTGGAATAAGCAATCCAGAAAAACTATTCCCATCATGACCTATTCTGGTATCAAAGTGGATAGGAATTGGGCCATTCTTGTCTTGTAGGTTCATGGAGGCACATTGAGGAGTGCAACTCAGTAGTTAACTTTGGACAACATTGTTAGTGCACTAAGTGAATCTAGTTCCTGTCTTGGATATGATTGTCTATTGAAGCGTATTCTTATAAGCTTTTAGCCAACTATACTAAGCCATGTGGAGATCTTTTTAGCATTATTGGCATCTAAGATTAAATGGGCTTGCACAACTTTTACCTTTTTGCCTTGCACCCCACTTTTTGAGTTCGTAATAGATGGAGTTGGTTCTTGGGAGTAGAATGGTCCTTAGCATATGTAATAACTTGTACATCACCTTTTTGGACATTTCTATACTTGAACTCTACCAACATTTGCCACCTATTTGATCTTTTTTTGGGGTTTTATTGATCTTGGTGCTTTAGATGGCGTGAACATGATAAAATCACATGTCACTATGATGTAATTTGGAGTAGGTGAGCATCTTCTCCAAGCACCATTTCAGTCGTCGATTCACTATCGATGGAATGGCAGTTCCTCGAAATGTCGAATGAAATCAGCATCATGATAGCTGCCATACTTTCGTGTCTCATTGACTTCATGTTATATTGCCATGTTAGTTTAACAAATCTTTAAGGATACCTCTTTACCTCAGGTCCTTGGTCCTTGGCCTTTCAAAGGATAACCTTTAAAGTTAGGTTCCTTGAGATCATGGTTCACCATATCATATTGAATTGTGCTAACTTGCACATATTGACTCATATATGGGTGAGTCCAATTTGCTGGCATGGATCTTATTAGACTAGATCGTGCTGACACTTGCATGTATAATGAGTTACTTTAGATTGAGTTTGTCTCATTTGGTAAGTAAATATACACTTTTATATCAATTAAGAGAGTACATTTCTCTTAAATGTGGCTTAACTCATTGCCGTTGACAAACTCATTGGCGTGAATGGGCTTGACTCAAGCAACTCTACGAGTGGACCGAGTTGAACCGAGTCAGATTAGTACTGACTCATATTTAGGAAGTTACAATTCAGTAATTATCAGAGATATGACGAACCCTTCTTGAGATATACACCTTTACCTCTATATTTTAAGCTTCTCATTTCCTTTTTGTTCCCCTTATCTAGTGAGCTTTACGTCTTGAGGAGTCCTTGTTCTTTATTAAATGCTCTTCTCTTGTATTCTTCTTTTATGATGTTAGTGTCATGTCTAATATCATTTTTTTCCTTCTTCCAAAAGAATCTTTTAGTGGTTCAAATGTTTTTCCTTTAGACCTTGATCATTTTCATCCTCTTTAAACACTCTAGTCCTTAATTCTTATGATACTTAGACCAATTCTGACTTGCTAGATGCCAAGGGATAGTTTAAAAATAGAGTCTAGGGCTAATCAATGTCTATTTCTATGGAAAACACCTCTCATTGAATGTCATCACAAACTCATCCAAGATATTTGGTCATCAAGTAAAGTAGCCTCTATAAATTCCCCCCACTATCTAGCATTCTTGTTCAATGTTGAGTTATTCCTTGTAATTATTTTAATTCCCCTATTTTGGTGATAACACTTTCTAGAAATGACAAATGTATCAGTTATTGTGATTATTTCAATTCCCATATTTTGGTGATGACACATTCTAAAAATAACAAATGTTTGTAACTGATAACACCTTATGTACACTATTCAATCTAGGACTCGGTCATTTCTCATAGCCTTCTTGATCCCTCGGATTAAAGGCTTATTGAGAAATCGACAAATTGATTAACAATGTTAGTATCTTAGAATATCTTTGACTCATTGTTAATTACAAAATACTCACGTTTCAGAGAATAATCTCTATCACTAATCGGTTAAGCCTTCCTTCAAGTTAAATCAATTAGAAGTATTGATTACTCGCCTATCGCTAATTGACTTGTTTTCATATATAACTACTGTTCTTTAATTGCTATCGCTATTGCTTAGCCAAATCGACTACTGATTAGTCGTTACTTTGATCAACGTTATATTGCTAATTGATTAACCTTATGTTCTTTAATTGATTATCTGCTTTTCTCGCTAATCGATTATCTATATGTTATCATGCTTCGATTTGCCTTATATCTATGAATCAATTTCTGTAGCCTCCCAAATTGATTAATCCGACTGGCTGTAACTGTAATTAGTATTACATGACTAATCAATTAGTGACTGAAGTTTAATCAATTCTGAAACTCGATTGTAATTAAATTGCCTACTTACTTTCAATCGATTCTGAGTATCTATTACGACTTCGATTAGATTATTACTTCAGTTAATGTTGTCTCTATGAATCGATTATTTGGTTGCACGTCAAATCGATTTACCATCTAAACATAATCTCGATCATTGATAAATGGATAATTGATTAATTAACTTATTATTAATCATTTTGAGAGTTTGTTTGAACTCCAACTACTAGTATCTATTAATGTGTTATCTCTCTAGCGAAGAATAAGAAACGTTGAATTCGTTTAAGTGCTAGATGTTTTCATCTCTTTAATCAATTATTTATCTTTAAGGTGCCAAGTTTGGAAATTCTATGAATCAATTAAGTAGTACTTTATTCCTATCCTTGTTTAAATCGAAACATCAGATAGGAAACAATATGACACCACATATCTTCTAGCTCTGACAATATATTTGTTTGTAAGCTTTTTCTAACAACTTGTTCCAGGCTTTCTGCTCTCACCTACCTCTGGTTGGTAGACCAGTAGGGATGTTTCTTATTTTTGGTATGGGTACAGAACATGTGAGATCTACAAGGACTTCATTAAAGAAAGAAATGAGAAATATCTGTGGCATCCAGAAGATATGGACCTGTAGTTTGATAGGATCTCTCTCTCTCTCTAGACCAAAACTATAGCGGTCTTCCTCTCTAGCTAAGGTAGTTTACGCTAGACTGAAGCAGGAGTTGTTATACTCAACGGAAAGAACTTAGTCTTAACAAGATTATTTTTTAATCCTATCTATATATTGAAGAACTATTGCTCTGATGAAGAAGAACCAAAAAAGAAAAGAAAAGAGAGAGAGAGAGAGAGAGAGAGAGAGAGAGAGAGAGAGAGAGAGAGGGATACACAACTCACGTATACACAAGCGAGATTCAAGAATTGAGTAAAAAGAGAGAGCATACACCAACTCTAAAGCTTCAAGCCTTCACTTTGTGCGTTCAATGCTTTCTTCAATGTGTTGAGAAAAAGAGCTAAAGCTATAGAAGAATTCAAGAGCCTGATTCATCTCCAATTCTTACTCATTCAAGAGGTTCTTGGAGATTCTGTTTTTGATTAAGACAACTTGATTTCATTGTCTTTGTTATTATATTCACTGTTTTGGCCTTATAGTTGTTCATCTGTGAACAACAGCCCATTGGAAGGGCACCGTCAATGATATCAATTACTGTTTCATTATTCCTCTTCCTGGTTATGTGGAAGAGAGGGCCTATCTGAAGACAGGAGGTTGTTTGTCCCTTCTAAGGATTGAAGGGAGGGCCTATTTGAGGAGAGGAGGTTGTAAGACTAGCAAGAGGTATGTACCTTGTGTTAGTGACAATCTCAGGAGGTTGCTTGGGGATTGGATGTAGGTCAGGCTAGATTGAACCAATATAAATCTTTGTGTGCCTTGTGCGATTGTTTCCTTATTTTTCCACCTTCTACGCATTTAAATTCTAATTCCGCAATAATTTTTCATTTATCTGTGTTTGAACCCAGTCACTACCTTTGGGTTCATGATAGCTTGGTCAATATCCAATGGAAAAGTGGCCAAGAGAACACGCTCTTGGTCTGAGCAATGCATCACTTTGAAAATTCTTTTGATCTCCTTAGCCGAGTGTTTTGCCTCATCTAGATCAGGAGTTCCACTAAACTTAATGGGCTTCATGCCATGAAACCTCTTGTAGAGGTTCCCAACATTGTGATTTCCCCCTTGCACAACTTGTTGTATCACTTGAGTGAAGCCCTAGAAGGTCTTTTGCATCTCCCTCCATTATGATATGTACATCATCTCTTACAGGGTTGGATCCGACATCTTTTACAAAATAATTGTAAGTCACCATTAGTTATAATGAAAAGATACATTAGCTCACTAGATAGTTTTCCTTTATAGTTGTACCGACCTTATATAGGTTCTAAGGCCTTTAGGATTCCTAACCTAGTCTTTGATAACAAAATTTATCATACGTCAAAATTTAAGGCATACAAATTTGCAAAACAACTCAATTTAGTTCCTTAGATTAAGAAAATAGTATTATAAAACTATCTGCAATGATAGTCGCACATTCTATCAATAAATTAGACAATAACAAGATCACTATTTCCAACCAATAATGTCTCAAACTTTATTCAAAAGTAGTCTCTAAAAACTACAAGAGCTGGAATTTATTTTTGAAAGATCTAGTGGCTCTCTACATAATATCCATCACGAACAAGATTATCTTCTTCTTTAGTACCTATAAAACAACAGTTTGTAATTTCGTAAGTATAATACACTTAGTAGGATTTACATCTCAAAATGCTCCGCCATAAATATTAATGCATTTGGTTAATACACAATCAAGTATGATATGAGTAAATAGACATGTGAGGCATGGTTATTTAACAAATACGCCAGTGAGGAGTCAAAGACATGAAGAGTAGTAGATTGAACATTATCTTTTAATAGTGAACAAGTCAAGGATCATATATCAAGTATTCAATGTGAAGAGTGGGTCTAGAAACTTAATTAGGAGCAAGAGGTGCAACGTCTACACCATATAAAACTACCATTCATAGAATCCTTTAATCAATAACTCCTAGAGTTCTAGAGATCCCTAACCCCAAGATCAAGAAACTCTTAGGGGTAACCCCTAACAAGAAAAGTATTGTTGGAGTGCTCCTCCCCATGACTAGATATGAGCCCCATTGTACTGGCATTAAGAGGTCAATGACCTCAAAGGTTATAAGTAGTTAGTCAACAAGACCCGATAAAAGAAATATGGTTAGAAATATCATGTTTCAAAGTTGATATACATGATATCAAGAAAATTGTAGCTCAAGTGATAATGTTCGATACTACAATGAGAGCACAATATGAATATTAAGTAAGTAACAAAAGATGACAAAATATTATTCAGCAATGAGTGAATAAAGATATATATTTATAACTTTTAATGTGTACAAATTACCTGATTATTCTTAACTTGTTAAACTAGAAAAATTCAGGTTATTGTCTAAAGCACTGACCTTTCTTACTTTTGATTATTTTTCATGCGAGCAATAGATTAAAAGTTGTGTGCATGCTTTCTACGAATCATAGGTCAATAGCATGTAGATTTGAGGCAAGCACAAACAAGGATGTTTGAGAACTAGATAAGAGTTTAGATCAATAAAATGTTAGTTATGTATATCTGTCAAGTCAATCACATAACTTTTGTATAGTCTTGTTCTTAATAATAATAAAAGTATCATATTGACTATGTGTAAACCGAATTATACCGTTTCATACTAAAGTCCATGAATATGGTTGATGAATATTAAATTACGATGATATCATAATAATGAGATTAATATTCTTTACGCACATATTCTTAATTGTTCTTAGTCGGAGGATATTTGAGAAGGACATCAAATATCCAATGAGACTAGTACAGGTTACTCATGCTCATAAGATGATGATGGCTAGTCTCATAGTCACTTGTGTAGAGACATTAAGGCAAACCTGTAGTTGTTTATAAGAGAATGAGTTCACAGAACTAATCAATCACTGAATCACTAGATGGTGGTTTACTTAATTGTCAACTGGTTGATTCCTCATCACAGTGGCGTAGTTAGCCCTTAGACTTGAGATACCAAAGACATCCTGTCGATGGACTTATAGGTTTTGATCTTAACTTGTAGATATCTAACTGTATGATCTTAAATAGTTAAGTGATCTAGCAGAATATCTTCGAAGGTAATTTTGTGGTTAATACGGGATCATTCACTCTCGGGTTTTAGAGAGAGAAAACTCTATGGTGTGATACTCAGAAGTCCTTGGCTAGGGTAGGATAGCATATCAGAAGTGTTTTTTTTGATGTTGAGGCATCCAATGCGCGGAGTGAACTAATTATGGTTTGACAGTTAACCATACCCCTAAGTTCACTTGAGAGAATTGGTACGAATGAAGAATTATAGTCATGTGATAACAAATGACAGAAAGGTTCCTTGAGCAGCTTGTTGAACCCTAATGCCTTTTGAGATCATGTAATGTTGCTTGGCACCCAACTTGATCAGAAGCCTAGTCGATTATTATGAGATGATAAATTGAGTAAGTATTTATTTAATATTGAATATTAATAAATTATTTTAAGTCAGTAAAGGGTTACTGTACTTAATTGGCTCAAAATTGGACTAGCATTTGGGCCTAGAGGATCACACATATAAATGTTCTCAGTCGATGGACATAAAGTGAGAATTTGTATTAATTTAGAGGCTTTTATGAAAAGTTGCCAATAATTGATATAAATGTATATCGGAGAGAAACATTGGGCCAAACTCCAAGGTTCTCCCAGCTTGACCGTCCCCCTCCTTTCTCTCTCCTTTGGCCGCCCCCCCTTAATAGGGGGCACCCTCTTCGTCTCTCTTATCTGCCTCAATTTCCACCTGCCAAAGACTCTACCGACATGTTGCAGACACCATTGAGAAGAAGAAGGATCCTTGATCGCGCCAAACCCGAAGAGGAAATGATGACGAACCATCAACCAGAGAGTTACGCTAGAGGCTAGGCACTTTCACAAGTGGCGGCATCGCTCCATCAGAACTGAAGAAACACATATCCGATTCCATGCAAACTAAGATTCAGATCTCTAACTCGATTTATTTTTGTTGAAATGGATCGGGAACACATGAGGATTATTTTATTCCACTGCATTCATGTTGTTTATGTTTTAAACTGCTCTTCCTCATGTGATCCTAACAGTGGTATGAAAGTCAGGTTCTACTAACTATTTTGTGAGTCTAAATCATGTTCTTGGTTTGTGCTATACATTAAAAAATAAATTGCTTATTTATATATGTGATTCATGGCAAAAAGTTCAAATTTGCATGGAAAATCATGCCAGAGAGGTTTCGGGGAGATCCACCAATTTTTTGGATCCTCCGGTTGTTGCCCTTCTCAGGAGAGAGAGGGCACGAGTTGGGGGGGAGGGAAGGGGAGGGTGATAGCTAGAGTTTCAAAAACCCTAGTTGTGCGAACTTGATGCTCGGTTCAACTGAGCCCGAGTCGGTGCTAGTCGAGTCTCGCTGGCTCAAGTTGGATTGGCTTGCGGGATGGGTCAAGCTTGGGCCCCACCCAAAGTCGGGCCTAGTCAGGTCGACATGGCCTAGCCCTCCCTAAGGCCCATTAAATTTTAATTTTTTATTTTTATTTAATTTTAAAATGGTTTTTAAAACTTTAAAATTTAAAATTTTGATTTAAATGGGCTTATTTTGTAATACTTGACCAATTAGTAGCTTAATTTCAGCCCATTAGAAGCCCGAGGAATGTCTATTTAGAGGGTTAGATTTAGCATTATTGAGATCAGGCGTGGGGTGTTGAGACACATCACCCTACGGTGATGTGACTTATGACCTGTTGTGAGGCATCAGGTTGAGCTGATGCAATTTAAAGCCCGAGACCAATCCGATTTGGACTCTATTCTTTCTATTCGTAGTCTTTAAGTCTGCATGGAATTCAACTTAGAGCCTATTAAGGATCCCTTGCGCCCATGAGAGCCCTTTAGCACGTCAATTAACCCTAAAGAGACCTTGTAAGAGGAATTGAGTGACTAGGAGGGACATTCTTCACACTGTTTAAGGCGTTCTTGGTAATTGGCACAAGGCGGTGCGAGTGATGGACGTGTGTGCACGAGGAGGTACTTCTCGTCTTGCTTAGGAGAGCTTCTGCGAGCACTTTCATGTGAAGTTTGAGGCAAGTGATGATGAATTCATGTTCATAACTATTTTTATGTGTATGAAACCTATTTTCAAAGTATTTTTCTAAGTATTATGGTAGTATCATGAAAGAGGGTATTGATGATGTTGTTAGACGTGTATGAACCTGTTAATGATCCCGTCTCTCTAAAAGATGAAGTTTTTATGTGGGACATCTTAAGAAAATCATGAAAACCTATTCTCTGTACTGAGATGCGTCACTCATGCACGACGCGATTTGTGAATCATGTCTACATGGATTTAAGCGATTCAGTAGAGCAATATTCCTCTTTCAAACTCTAATTCTTTTCTTTGAAATTTTTGAAAAATATTTATGCACACTGATCCACATCTAGTAGTCATGACACGCTTTAGCCCTGGTAATCAATTAGACATGAAAATCAATTATGTTGAAAGGCGTCAACTTCGTGTGACGCGTTTTAAGTAATCAATTACCTATTGTAATCGATTTGATGTAATCAATTGCTTTTAAATAATTTTATAAAGGAGAAAGTTTATGTTGAACAACCTCCAGGTTTTGAAGATCATGTTTTACCAAACCATATTTTCAAATTGCTTGAGGCACTATATGGTCTGAAACAACCCCGCACTATATGGTCTGAAACAAGTCCCTAGTGTTTGGTATTAAAGACTAAGTGCTTTTCTCATCCATCATGGTTTCACTAGAGGCAAAATAGATAGTACTTTATTTATTTAGAATAATAAAGAAGAGATATTGATAGTTCAAATATATGTAGATGATATTATTTTTGGAGCAACTAATGGGTCCCTTTGCAAGAACTTTGAAAAGTTAATACATGGAGAATTTGAGATGAGACTAATGGGAGAACTAATCTACTTCCTTGGACTACAATTCAAACAAATGAAGTAACGTATCCACATCTATCAAGTCAGGTACATATAGGACTTACTGAAGAAGTATGGATTTGACAAAGCTAAAGCATTGACAACACTCATGAGCACCTCCACTAAACTAGATGCACATTCTCAAGGTAAAAGTGTAGATCAAAAGATCTCAGAGGTATGATAGGATCCCTACTGTACTTAACTATTAGTAGACTAGACATCTTATTTGGTGTATGCATGTATGTTAGGTTTCAAGTAGATCTTAAATAATCTCATTTGACCTCTGTCAAATGAATCTTTAGATATCTGGTTGGTACTAATGAATTAGGTGTTTGGTATTCTAGAGGATGTGATTTTGATTTGCTTAGATATTCTGATACTAACTATGCTGGTTACAAGATGGATAGAAAAGCACTAGTGGTACCTGTCATTTTCTTGCAAGTTGCCTAATCTTATGGTTCTCCAAGAAGTAGAATTATGTAGCCTTATCAACAGCATAAGCAGAATATGTAGTAGCTAAAAGTTGTTGCGCTCAATTGTTGTGGATCAAACATCAAATTGAGGACTTTGGATTCAAGCTGGATGCAATTTCAATGATGTGTGGCAACACCGGTGCCATCAACCTAACAAAGAATCCAATTCAGCATTCCAGAACCAAACACATCGAGGTCAGACGTTATTTCATTAGAGACTATGTAGCAAATGGTAGTATTAATATGAATGTTGTTGATACTGAACCTCAACTAATTGATATCTTCACAAAATCTCCTCTTGAAGATAGATTCACTTCTATCATAAGAGAATTGCGCATGTGCAATTTGTGAGGATGTTAATTAGTTCAAATAATCAAAAAATGGATAGACTCTTAAGGGTATGAGTAGATTGATCACTCTTGTTTGTCTAATTGAAATCTCCTTGTTAATCGATTCATTTGTTAACTTAATCGCTACTTTAATCGCTTCTCTGATTAATGACTCTTAATTGATGTAACTTAAATCCTTAATCAATTAACTCTTTGTTCAGTAATCTGTCCTTTATCACTTTGATGTTAATCGATTATCTATTAGTTATTCTAATTCATTCTGCTAATCGATATTCCACCTTAATTGATTTCCGTTGCTAATCGACTACCTCTGTTGTCTGTTAATTAGTTCATTCTATTAATTGATGTCCTACCTTTAATAGATATTGTTCATTAATCGATGCGTTCACCTAATCGATTATGGTCTTCTTAATTGAGTATAGATGCTAGTTCTATTCCATTAAAGTATGTTCTGTAATCGATTATCCTTCAGATTGATTACTCTTCTGTTCTGTTATGGTTCCACTGATTAATCGATTATGACACTAAAAGTAGTCAGTGTCCTTTCATCACATGTCCATCAAAATCTTTTTGACTTATCAAATCTGACAGCATGTCAGTAACTCACTTTTTGACCAACTGATAGGGGTACTCTCACATGTTTAGTCTATATCATTTCTTTTCACCTCTTCTTTCTCGTAACGAACTCGTACGAGAATAATATTTTCCTTAAGTTTTCTTAATCTATAAAAGGTATGAATAGCTCAACCCTATTGTCACTTGCATTTCTACCTTGACAACATCTCTGAGCTCACTTCCTCTTTCAATTTTTGGAGAAGCTATTCTTCTTTCTCTTCTACCTTCAGTGATCCTTGAATCATATCCGCCAACACTATGGATTTGTCTTTAGTTGTTTGGTGTTCTACCTCGATGAGACTCTGTTGTGTTTCTGGATGTGTGTGGAGTAAAGGCCGTGGAAGAGATGAATTCTACCTCAACCAGATTTAGAAGAGCTCATCATTACAGGCAAATGGCTCTCTACTAAGAACCTCTAAGCACTTTCTCCACACACCATCCAAACATAATTTTTATTCTCACTCTTATTGGTGAGTTCCTCCACAAAAAAATCATATATTATCGTGGTCTCACACATTCCAACATTAGGATGGTGAGAATGGAAGCTTCGCCTTCCCTAGGTGTGTGCTGCACCTTCATGTTGTGTTATGCTACCAACAAAGTGAAGAACTTTCTTCGTAGACGCAACAGAAAGGACAGTAAGAATAGCAGAAGCTGCAGGTTGAAAAGCTTACCAGAGAAGAAGCTACAAAATGAGGGGGAGTAAGAGGCCAAGAGGAGAGAGATTTTGCATCATTGATATCGATGTAGAAGTTCTTTCTACTTGATTTTTTATGGACATCAAATTATTTTGTATTTTGTTTTGTTATCCTTCATTCATAAAAGATAATTTTCTGTCCACGTGATCCTTGCTCAGCAGTTCATCCTCCATATCTTGACTGATATGGCGTAGTTGCCGTCATCTCTTCTCCGTGATGGTGACCGTGGTGGCAGGCTGAGTTCTCGACGATCGGGAAGCAATGGAGCAGAGCGGTAGGGGGCACCCTGTATGGGGCGCACGACTCAGAGAGATAAAGAGAGGAGGGGCAACCAGTCCGAGAGAAACCCTAGACCTTGACCCAAGGTTTTTGTATAGTGCTTATTTATATTAACCGGGTGACTTTTCACAAAAAAGTCCCCAGATTTATATAAAACTCACTTAAATATTGTCAGTTAAGAATCTTTGTGCGTGTGACCCTTTAGGCCCAAGTACCAATCTAGTTTTAGCCCGTTAAGCCAAAGAACATTTTATTCACTTATAGTAATTAATTAATATCACATATTTAATTAATTACTTAATTGACTCAACATCTCATGTAAATTCGGTTGGGCTTCCGATCAAGTTGAGTGCCAAGCAATACCGTATGATCCCAGAAGGTAATGGGGTTCACTAACCTACTCATAGAACATGTCCATCCATAGTTACCGCATGACTATAATCCTTCATCCGAACAATGCTTTTGAGTTAACCTAGGACATGGTCAACTATCAAACCCTATTTGGTCAACTCATTTGGATTAGATGTCGTTGTACTATATCAAAAAACCTCTTTTTTGATATAGTGTTTGTTTTGGCCAAAGACTCCTACATCATTTCCGGAGCATTATCTCTCTAATTAGTGAGAGTAAATGATCCCTTATTGAATACTCAATCACCTTTGAAGGTATTCCACTGAACCCAATCGCCTGACTAATTAGGACCCCATGGTTAGAGATCTGTGAGCCAAGGTTAAAACTCAAAAGTCTATCGACAAGGTGTCTTTGGTGTCTCATGTTTAAGGACCAACCACGCTACTATGAGATTGAATCAAACTAGTTGACAGTCAGGTAAATCACCATCCAGTGATTCAAGTCGGATCAGTTCATTTAACTCATTCTCTAATGAGCATTTGTGTGCTTGTCCTAGTGTCCCCATATATGTGACTATGAGACTAGCCACCCTCATCATATGAGCATGCACAACACATACCAGTCTATCTGGATACAAGATATCATGTCTATAATATCTTTTGGCTAGGAATAGTTTAGGAATTATGTTTAGAAGTACTGATCTCATTATCACAATCTCATTATGATCCAATATTCCCACATAATCCTATGGACTTCATTATACGTAATTAGTAAAACGTCAATCTTCATAATGAATTAATTTCTATTTAGTTGGTTAACCAGAATGTAATAGATACATTATGATTGGCTTTAAGGACACCTATATCCAACACCAACTACCCTGCCACTTTAGGCTGCATGCCTTCAACATATCCTCGAGCGTTTATATCGTCCTCTTAGACTGACCATCGATGGATGAAAAGTAAAATTAAACTTCAGTTGTGTGCCTAATGCTTCCTATAGGCTCTTCTAGAATCGAGCAATGAATTTAGAATTCCTGTCTGATATTATAGAAACTGTCATATCATGAAGTCGAATGATCTCATCAATGTACTGTTAGTCTTAAGTGGCCTACAATCTAATATGACTTTGTAATCTTGTTCATTTATTAATAATATGACAATTAATTCATTATATCTAATTCGTATTATTATCGTCTCATAATGATGTCCATGAATATGTGCAGTAGTAATAAGATTATAATGAGATCATACTAATGAGACTGATCACTTATACACATATATTCTTAATAGTTACTAGTCGGAGGATATCCGAGAAGGATATTGGATATCCGGTTAGACTAGTATAGATTACTTTTGCTCATATGATGAGGGTGACTGATTTCATAGTCACTTGTGTGGAGATACTAAGATGAATCTATAGGTGCTCATCAGAGAATGAGTTCACTGAACTGATCCGACTGAATCGCTAGATAGTATTGTACCTCACTGTTAACCAGTTAGATTCTATTATCGCAGTTGCGTGGATGGTCTTCAGACCTGAGACACCAAGGACACCTTGTCAGTGGACTTCTATGCTTTGACCTTAGTTTATGAACCACTATCCATGGGATTCTAAACAGCCAAGGATTGGGTACAACAGAATACCGTCAAAGAGAATTGAGTGTCAATAAGGAATCATTCGCTCTCGGTGCTAAGAGAGAGAATGCTCTAGGTAGGATGCGCGGAAGTCCCTGTCCAGGACGGACAACAATATCGGGAAAAGAGTTTTCCGATATTATTCGGCAGCATCCATTCCAAGTGAGTTGACCGGTTAGGGTTTGACGATACACCATGCCCTGAGTTGACTCGAGAGCATTAAACGAATGAATGATTATATCCACGTGGTAACTGTTGGCGAAAAGGTTCCAAGAGTGGGTTACTTAAGCACGATACCTTCCGGGTTCACGCGGTGTTGCTTGGCACCCAATGTGATCGGAGGCCCGATTGTTTAATATGCGATATTAATTCGATCGATTAATAAATTAATAATGAGTTATTAATTGATTAATCAGGCCAGTGAGGAGTCACTGGGCTTATTGGGCCATTAATTGGACTGGTTATTGGACCTAGAGGGTCACACGCAAATGATTCTCAAGGCGATGGATAATAGGTGGGTTTTATATTAAATCGGAGGTTTTTATGAAAAACCGCGTGGTTAATATAAAGATAGCGAATGGGCTGAGCACGTCAGGCTACTGCTAACCCTAGCCGCCCCCTCCTCTCTTCCTCAATCTCTCTCTCTGGCGCCCCAGGCTGGCCCTGTTCTCCGGGTCTGCTCTGCCGCTTCTCTGACTCCCGTCCGACGGGAAATCGACTGCGCGTTGCGGCGAACGGCGAAGGGTTCGTGGGCTGCGACGAGCGAGGAACGTGAGGGTATCCACCTCGAGGAGGATCGCGTGGACTTCGCTAGAGGTTGGACATCTACGCAGCTGGTGGTGTCACACCTACGGAACCAATTGGTCGTAGATTCGAATCCGCACGAGGTAATAAACGAATATCTGATAATCGTTTATGGTTTTATTCGAAATGGAAAAAATGAATCGTTGTTTTATTTTAATTTTCGCTGCGTGAGCGATCCGGAGAAACGAGAAAACCCAACATGTCCAACTTAGTCAACTCTTCCAAAGACTAAGTCTTATGGATGGCCAAAAAATGAGCAAACTTGGTTAATGAATCCATAATTACCCATATCATGTCATGCTTCTTCCTTGTCTTAGGAAGACCTATCATGAAATCCATCGTGATATGATCCCACTTCCATGTAGTATTTCCATTGACTATAATGGACCAGGAGGCCTCTGATATTCGGCCTTCAGTTGCTGATATGTCAAACATCTAGAAACAAAATCTGCAATGTCTTTCTTCATGCTTGACCACTAGAAATTCATCTTCAAATTTTGGTACATCTTTGTGCTCCTTGGATGTACAGATAATTTAGATTTATGAGCTTCAGCCATGAATTCTTTTTGTAGCTCATCATCATTCGGCACACATATCATGTTGCCAAGCCGAATACTTCCATCTGTACCTTTCACTATATCAGTCTTGTCTTTCAAGAAAGAATAGCATGATCCTTCTCCTAAGCCTAGATAATGCGATCAATTAGAGCAGATCAAACAGTCAACTGCATTTGATACGACCTCTCACTGTGTACCTGAGGTGTACCTTTAATGATGTCTTCTATAGTCATCCAATTAGAATGCAATTGCAATGCCATAAACTTTCTACTCAATGCATCAGCTACCACATTCGCCTTTCTAAGGTGGTAGTTCAAGATGAAATCATAATCTTTCAGAAATTCCACCCAACGCCTCTATCATAGGTTAAGATCTTTCTGAGAAAAGATATACTTCAGACTTTTGTGATCAATGAATACCTTAAACTGTACTCCATAGAGATAATGCCGCCAAATCTTCAATGCATGCACCATAGCGGCCATCTCTAAATTATGAGTGGGATAATTCTGCTTATGGTCCTTCAGGTGTCTTGATGCATATGCTATAATCTTGCCATGTTGCATGAAGACACATCCGAGACCTTTGCGTGAAGCATCAGTGTATACAACAAAACTATCAGTCCCACTTGGTAAAGTGAGCACTAGAGCTGTAGTCAACCTCTTCTTCGGTTCCTAAAAACTATGTGCACACTCAGCTGACCACACAAATTTTGCACCTTTGCGTGTCAGCTTAGTCATCAGAGTAACTAGGATAGAAAACCCCTCTATGAACCTCATGTAATATCTAGCCAAACTAAGAAAACTCTTGATTTCTGTAGCAGTCTTTGGAGCTTCCTACTTCATAACAGCCTCCACCTTTGCCGGATCTACAGAAACTCCATCCTTGAAAATAATGTGCCCCGAAAACTAGACTTGCTTGAACCAAAACTTACGTTTGTTGAATTTGGCATATAACTGATGATCTCTGAGGGTCCTGAGAATAATCTTCAAATACTCCCTGTGTGTCTCCTCACTCGGAGAGTAAATTAGCACATCATCAATAAAAATCACCACAAACTGGTCAATATATGGCTAGAAGATTCTATTCATTAAATCCATAAATGCAGCAAGGGCATTCATTAGTTAGCCCAAAAGGCATAACCAAGAACTCATAGTGACCATACCTTGTGTGAAAAGTCATCTTAGGGATGTCTTCATCCTTGATCTGCAACTGGTGATAGCCAGATTGAAGATCAATCTTGGAGAAGACCTTGGTTCATTACAACTAATCAAACAAGTCCTCGATCTTTGGCCAAAGATACTTGTTCTTGATGGTGACTCGATTAATCTTGTGATAATCAATGCACAAATGCATCGACCTAACCTTCTTTCAGACGAATAACAATGGTGCACCCCATGGTGACACACTTAGACGTATGAAGCACTTATCCAAAAGTTCGTGCAGTTGCTTCTTCAACTCCGCCAACTCAACTGGGACCATTTTATAAGGTGCCTTGGAAATAGGTGTTGTCCCTGGCATAAGATCACTGTTGAAATTGATCTCCCTTGATGGTGGCAAACCAAGCAGATTATTAGGGAATACATCGGGAAAGTCTCGAATCACTTCGATGTCCTGCATTATCTTGGCTATGTCATTATCAATCACTACACTAGCCAAGAATGTGTCACAGCCTTGACTAGCTAATCTTTCTGCTTTAATGGCGGAGATAAACACTCTCCCAAACTTATTCTTTGGACATTGAAAGTAGAAAGTATCCTCTGGTCGGAGATCTTGAAATATGACTCTCTTCTTCCTACAATATCAAAGTCATCATGTTTCTCTAGGAAATTTATGCCCAGTATAATATCAAAGTCTACCATGTCAATAACAAAGGGGCATGCAAATAAATCCTGATTCACTATGCGAACATGAAGACTAGACACCATAAGTGTAGAAATCAAGATCTCACCAGTAGCTATGATGATAATTAAGGTGGTACCTCCAAAAGTACAATACTCTCTAAAGCGTTAACAAATCTAGTGAAAACAAAACTATATGTAGTACCAGAATCAAACATAACTCGGGCGCGTACACCCTCCACTAGAATAGTAGTTGTGGCCTGTTGGTGTCATCATCTGCTTCATTTGCTTCATTGGTGAGCACATAGACACACACCTTTCCTTCCACAGGTGCTGCAAGTGCAATGTTGGTCTTGGGCTGGGGGCAACCTCTCATCATGTGACCTGGCTCCCCACAGTTGAAGCACTTGCCGACTGCACGCCAGCTTAGATCCTCCATGGGGTCGCCCACACTGTGCATAGGCTAGATGATGCACTCTCTTTGTTGCTGGTGTCGCTGACTGAGAGTCTTTCCTCTTCTTCTTATCAAGCTTATGGCGGAAAGATGTAGCCTAAACATTCTTCCCCATCGGGCCCTTCTTCATGTTCACGAAAGCTATCTGCTCGCTCTACTATGTAAGCTGTCACTAAAGCATCCTTTATCACTGCATATCTGAATAGAGCTACTTTGCTACGAATAGCTCCATTCAATATGTTGACGAACTTCTTGGTTCTTTCTTCTTCCACCGGAAAGAAATTATATGCAAAGCGTTCCAACTCTATAAACTTGGCCTCATACTCTACCACCGCCATAGCTCCCTGAGTCAATATAAGGAACTCGGCAACATTTGCCTCCCTAACATGAATAGGAAAGTATTGCTCTTGCAAGGCAGCCATGAAGTCTTTTCATAGAATTGGTTCATCTTGGCCAGTAAACGTGGTCCTCTTGACAAAATTATACTAGAAAGCTGCCCAATCCTCGAGCATGAAGGTCGCCAAAGTGACCTTATCTTCTTTTGTACAGTTGATGGCCGCAAAGATCTTCTCGATCTACCGAATCTATGCTTCGGCAACCTCTGGCCTCCACTCCCCCTTAAAAGAAGGAGGCCCGAGCTTCTTGAACTTCTCCATCATTGCCGCCCCATATATAGTCATCTGAGAGGTCTGAGCCTATAGTGCTGCCTGAGCCTGCTGTGTGGCCTATGTTTGCATGGTTTGGACCATGCCCTGAAAAGTTTGCAGAAAAGTCCCAAAATCTCCCGTGGCATGGCCATATGGTTGGTCTGCCAACTCCTTATCTAGGAGTAGTATGAGCATCACCACTAGTTGAGCTTCCCTGAGTTAGAGACTCCTCAGTGCTAGCGGGATTAATGATGGGCGTTCTATTTTCAGCCCCAATTCTCGTTATAGCCATAGCCTAAAAATCAAACATAACCTAGTTATAGCTTTAATCTTTCAGAATTTAAACCTATCCCGATTGTCCTACCTACACTCTCAAAATCAGTTTGGTATGGCGTATGATCAGATAGTAATGGTTTCTCTTACGATTCATATGCTCTGATACCACATTCTTACGCTCCTGATCTAGTTCAGTCATTCGAACTCACTTCGGATTCAAATTACATAACTACGAAATCAAATGACATATAAATCTGACATGAAAGATGAGAGACAAATTACCAAGTAATAAAAATTATGTTTACCATCAAATAAATTTAAATATTATATTATATTGTCGTAACTAGGATCCTCAAATTACATCAAATATGCAGTTAGAATATAATCTTTCAACTCACTAAAGAAATATGAGAGTATATATCCTTTCTCAAATCCTTACTACATCAAATCTAAGAAAATAGTAAAACTAATCATAGATAACCTCGAGATGAGTTTGACTCAAATTTCTCATGCAAAGCCCTCCTCTATAGCTAACTCTTCCTCCTCAGTCTTTGAAAATACTAGTAGGTTTTATAAGTATAAGCACTCAATAGCCAAATCAAACCCACCAAATACTAACAATATAATAATTGAAAAGTGATGATATCAAATATATATATACATGATTCATAGTTCTACATATAGTTTAAATAAGAACATGATACAAAATATAGTCAAATATAAGTTTACCAAATTGAATGTGTTTCCTAATAGTATGAACAAATTGACTAATATATAGCATATAAGACACGATTAGATTTTTATCTAACTAAACAAGTCTGTTAGCCGTGATCAAAACATATCACATATCAAATTGAGCATATCAAATGGCATGATAACTTATCAATTCAGAGTTCATATTGTCAGAATAGTTAATCAAAATGAACATGGATTCCTAATCAAATAAGCTGAGATTACAATAACTGAGCGTAGGTGACAAAGGAACAAACTGAGTAGATTATAAGCTTAATCAAATAGATCTAAACAACAAATTATGTTTCATAATTATGTGCTAAACAAACTAATATATCAAATAGACATGCATCCAACTATCATAAAAAGACCCGAACAAACAAATACCAAATCATATAGGCAAGTATGCCAAGGTCATAGTACATACATAGCCGGATCTTAATGACCCACCTAAATAACTGATCACAAATTTGCAATTACTAAGATTTTTCCGTTGTCTACGGACAAAACTTATTCACGGACGTTTATAGAATGAGTTCCAATCTCCTCAATATGACAATATCCAAACATATATCAACAAAATATAGCACAAGTATATTTTTCATATATTTTAAACTTATCATGGATCTGGAAATTTAATAGACAAAGTGATGCATATACATATGAGTCAAAATATACTTCTTTTACATATAAAATAACCACTTTGGACTCAAATAAGTTACACATACATAAAATTAGAGTGTAACTAATCCAAATAGGTTGTTGAATAGAAGAATATGATACTAAAATTCTTTTAGATTTTCGGACAAAGAATTATAATTTTTGGCAAATAAAAGTAATTTTCAGAGCTAAATAATTACCAAATAAAGCCAAAAATAGCAAACAAATTGAGAAAATTATCAACCTTGGTGAACAGATCAAGTATATCAAATGAAACATGTGGACAAAGTTTCAAGCAAATCGGACATAGTTTGAGTGATTTAGATTATTGGGTTATATATAAAGAACTTGAGTGAATTTTGACCAATGAAATAAATAGCAGATTAATCAGAAATAAAGTTTTAAAAGTTATAAACTTTTATAGGCACTTAGAATTATCAAAACAAAGCTATGGTCAAAATTTCAAGTCTTTTCACTAAGAAATGAAGGAGTTATGGCCAAAACAAGTTGGATCATATTTTCGAACTGACAGCAAACAGAGTGGTCTAAATGGCGTCTAGCGTGGTGGAAGCCTTTAAATGGCATCCAGCATGGTGGATGTCTTTTAGGCTCAAAATTGAATTTGGGAAGGATTTGAGCCACTAAGCTTGAAAGGCGTCTAGTTGGACAGACGTCTTTTGAATTGCGTCCATTGGTCTGGACGGGATTTAGCCTAGTTTTCTAAAACTATACTATTTAGGACAATTCTTATGAAATTGAGAGACAAAGTGGGAAATAAGATCATAGACTTATAGATAAAGGTTCCATAAATCATGTTTGAATACTTTAAAAAATCAAAACAAAGTTTTTATAATAATACTAAATAAACACTTATGGAGTTATCATCAACTACCTCTTGAAGAGAGAACAAGCTAATCTTCTTCAATTAAATCTTTAAGCTCTAGAGACTTTTCCACGTCCTCTAATCACCCAAAAATACAATTTATCCATTAGAATCAATTCCTAAAAAATTAAACCAAAGACTCTTATAATTCTTAATGAAAAACACAATGTTACTTACCCTAGAATTGAGGCTGCATGTATGAGAATTTATGCATGACCTCAAGGCCTTATTTATAGATTTTTCTCTTTCTAATTCTACCCAAATCAAATCTCCTTTGTTGCAAGGTCAGACTCCAACAGATGGAGTCTTCATCAACAAGTAAAGTGAGTCTGTTTGTAATTAGAAACCCATATTTTTGCATGTAATGAGTTTTCTTAACTAAAACTCCTAGAATTCAACTCCTCTAATGATTGAATTAAACAAAAGCCCTTTAGACAAACTCCTAGAAATTTTGTGCACGAAGTTATCGCATCTCTAATATGCTGCTTGTTGGGTTTTCTCCGGATCGCTCACGCAGCGGAAAATAAATTAAAATAATGATTCGTTCCCGTTTCGAAAAACTAAAACTACGATTATCAGATAATCGATTCTCACCGTGTGCGGATTCGAATCCGCAACCGTTCGGTTCTGTCGGTGCGACACCGCAAGCCGCGCAAGCGCCCGGCCTCTAGCGAAGTCCACGCGATCCTCCCCGCGACGGATATCCTCGCGTTCCTCGTTCTTCGCAGCCTACGAGACCTCCGCTGGTCGCCGCAACGATCGCCGCAGCGCACGGACGATTTTCCGTCAAACGGGATTCGGAGACGTGGCGGAGCAGATCTGGATATGTCTGGATGCCAGAGAGAGAGAGAAACTGAGGAGGGGCGGCTAGGGTTAGCAGCAGCTTGGCCTGCTCAGCCCGTTCGCTATGTTTTATACTAACCGCGCGGTTTTTCATAAAAACCCCTGGTTTGTATAAAACCCACTTATTTATCCATCGCCTTGAGAATCATTTGCGTGTGACCCTCTAGGCCCAAGTACCAGTCCAATTAATGGTCCAATAAGCCAGTGACTCATCATTGACTTTATTAATCAATTAATAACCCTTTATTAATTAATTAATCAATCGAATTGATGTCGCACATCGAATTCGACCGGGCTTCTGATTACGTTGGATGCCAAGCAACACCGCGTGAACCCGGAAGGTATTGGGGTTAAGTAACCCACTCTTGGAACCTTTCCGCCGACAGTTACCGCGTGGATATAATCCTTCATTCGTACAATGCTCTCGAGTCAACTCAAGGTATGGCGAGCTGTCAAACCCTAACCGGTCTACTTACTTGGATTGGATGCCGCTGATAAATATCGGAAAACTCCTTTCCCGATATTATCGTCCGCCTTGGCCAGGGACTTTCGCGCATCCTTCCTAGAGCATTCTCTCTCTAAGTACCGAGAGCGAATGATTCCTTATTGACACACAATTCCCTTCGACGGTATTCCGCTGTACCCAATCCTTGGCGTATTAGAATCCCGTGGCTAGAGATTTGTAAACCAAGGTCAAAGCACATAAGTCCACCGCCAAGGTGTCCTTGGTGTCTCAGGTCCGAGGACCATCCACGCAACTACGACAATAGAATCAAGCTGGTTAACAGTGAGGTACAATACCATCCAGCGATTCAGTCGAATCAGTTCAGTGAACTCATTCTCCAATGAGCACCTACAGATTCGCCTTAGTGTCTCCACACAAGTGACTTATGAGATTAGTCACCCTCATCATATGAGCAGGAGTAATCTGTACTAGTCTAACCGGATATCCGATGTCCTTCTCGGATATCCTCCGACTAGGAACAATTAAGAATATGTGTGTTTAAGTGATCAGTCTCATTAGTATGATCTCATCATAATCTGATCACTATAGCACATATTCACGGACTTCATTATGAAACGATAATTAATGCGATTTACACATAATGAATATTATGCCATTTTATTAATAAATGAACGAGATTAACATAGTCAGATTGGCTTGTAGGCCACCTAAAACTAACAATCTCCCACTTGGACTAAAGCCAATCACCTTTATACAATAAGCCCATAGACTCTAGGTGACGCTCAAACACAATTTGAGCCAACGGCTTTGTCAGTGGATCTGCTACATTGTCGACGGATGGAACTCTTTCCACTATTACATCTCCTCTGGATAAGAAGAAAGCGCCTCAGAACATCTTTCTATTTCTGATGAGACCACGACTCTTTCACTTGTGCAATAGTCCCATTGTTGTCGCACAACAGCGGAACATGATCAAGGATACCGGGAACTATGTCAAGGTCGGTGATGAACTTCTTCAACCACACTATTTCCTTGAAAGCTTCAGCTGCAGCGATGTACTCAGCTTCAGTCGTCGAATCCGCAGTGGTTACTTGCTTGGAACTCTTCCAGCACACTGCGCCTCCGTTTAATGTAAACACGAATCCAGATGTAGACTTGCTATCATTTGGATATGACTGGAAACTCGAATCAGTAAAACCTCGCAGTTTCAAGTCACCTCCTCCATAGACAAGAAACATATACTTAGTTCTTCTCAAGTACTTAAGGATACATTTCACTGCCTTCCAGTGCTCTTCGCCTGGACCAGCCTGAAATCTGCTTGTAACACTTAGAGCAAATGCAACATCAGGCCGTGTACATAGCATGGCATACATGATAGATCCTATGGCAGAGGCATATGGTATTCTATCCATGAATGCCCTCTCATCAGGAGTCTTAGGAGACTGCTCCTTTGAGAGAATAATTCCATGTCTCATCGGTATGAGACCTCTCTTGGAATTTTCCATGCCAAACCTTTTGACTATGGTGTCTATGTACAAGGATTGGGTCATTCCAAGCATCCTCTTTGATCTATCTCTATAGATCCGTATTCCCAATACGTAGGATGCTTCTCCCAAATCCTTTATGGAGAAGTTTTTCGACAGCCAGATCTTTACTGATGACATCATAGATACATCATTCCCAATGAGTAGTATGTCATCTACGTAAAGAACTAGAAAAGTGACTGCACTCCTACTGGTCTTCTTGTACACACAAGGCTCATCTTCATTCTTAATGAAGTCATAAGACTTGACAGCCTCGTCAAATCTTATGTTCCAGCTCCGGGAAGCCTGCTTCAGTCCATAAATGGACCTCTGAAGCTTGCACACTTTATTTGGAGATTCTTTGGATGTGAAACCTTCTGGTTGTATCATATACACCTCTTCTTCAAGGTTACCATTGAGGAAGGTAGTCTTCACATCCATCTGCCATATTTCATAATCAAAATGTGCAGCAATGGCGAGTAGAACTCTGATCGACTTTATCATAACAACTGGTGAGAAAGTCTCGTCATAGTCAATTTCTTGCCTTTGACGATATCCCTTTGCCACCAACCTTGCCTTATAAGTGTCGATCCGTCCATCAGCACCGATCTTTCTTTTAAAGATCCACTTGCAACCAATGGGTACAATACCCTCGGGCAAGTCCTCCAAGTTCCAAACTTGGTTGGTGTACATGGACTGGATTTCTGAGTTCATGGCTTCTCGCCATTTCCCGACTTCTGGGCCTTCTATGGCCTCCTGGTAGCTTTTAGGATCATCATCCTCATTATATTCTACCTTAGACTCACCTTCAATGATATGTCCCACATATTGTTCGGGTAGTCTAGGTAATCTACCAGATCTACGAGGCTCATTTGTGTGTACCTGAACAGATTCAGGAACTGATATCTCATCTGATGATAATGCAGCTGTTTGGGGATCTGGAACCTCTTCCAGTACTATTTTACTCCCACTGTTCTCCTGGAGAAGGTATTCCTCTTCTAGGAAGACAGCTTTCCTAGCGACAAACACCTTTTGTTCACTAGGATGGTAAAAATAGTATCCAAAGGTTTCCTTTGGATATCCCACAAAACTGCATTTATCAGTTCGTGATTCCAGCTTGTCTGGATCATGCCTCTTTACATGAGCAGGACAACCCCAGACTTTAACATATTTAAATTCTGGTTTCCTGCCTTTCCATATCCCATATGGAGTAGAGGCCACAGACTTGCTGGGTACTCTGTTCAGTAGGTATGCTGCTGACTCTAGAGCATACCTCCAGAGGGACACTGGTAATCTCAAAAAGCTCATCATGGATCGCACCATGTCCAACAAGGTGCGATTCCTCCTTTCTGATACACCATTCATCTGTGGTGTATATGGAGGGGTTAGCTGAGAAAGGATACCATTATCCTTTAAGAATTGTGTAAAATTAGTACTCAAGTATTCTCCTCCTCGATCTGATCGAAAAGCTTTAATACTATTTCCTAACTGCTTTTCTACCTCATTCTTGAACTCCTTGAACTTCTTAAATGTTTCCGACTTGTACTTCATTAAGTCACATAGCCGAATCTTGAGAAGTCATCGGTGAACGTGATGAAGTATGAGTAGCCACCTTTGGCTTGGATGGACATAGGACCACATACATCCGAATGTATTAGTTCCAGAATGCCCTTGGCACGTTCTCCATGTCCAGTAAATGGAGATTTTGCCATCTTTCCCATAAGGCAGGATTCACATGTTGCAAACGATTCATAATCGAATGCAGTTAAGTAACCATGCTTGTGCAACTTTTGCAACCTGCTTTCGCCAATGTGCCCAAGTCTACAATGCCACATGTAGGCCTGGTCCACACAATTCTTGCTCTTCTTAAGAGCATTATCAATTTGAAGATTGTAATAAGAAACATCTAATAGATATAGACCGTTGACTAAAGATGCTGAAGCTATTGATTTATTACCATAATAAATCGAACAACTTTTATTCTCAATAGTCAACCTATATCCTATCTTGTCCAAATAAGATATTGATATGATGTTCTTTATTATGCTAGGAACATAATCACAATCCTCTAATAGTAAGGTGTCTCCCGATGGAAGCCTGAGGTTTGCTGTCCCAACAGCAATCGCCACAACTTTTGCGCCGTTTCCTAGCCTCAATTCCACCTCACCTTGTCTCAGCTTGCGCTTACTTGTCAGCATCTGCACATCATGGCAGATATGAGAAGCACATCCGGTATCTAATACCCAAGATGTGGAATCTCTAACTGACAAGTTGATATCTATCATATAGATATCTGAAGCTTCAGACAGCTTCACTCTTCCATGAGTTTTATCGTCAAGGAACTCCTTGCAGTTCCTCTTCCAGTGACCATATTGCTTATAGTAGAAGCAGTCACCCTTCACTACTCTTTTGTCTTTGTCCTTCGATCTTTTATCGTTAGCTATCATCTCTGCTTTAGGGGCATCCAATGCCGATTCAGCAGGAGGATCAACTCCAGGGACAAAGTTATTGTGCTCAGATCTGAAGACATTCTTCAGATTTCTGAACCAATCCGAGTAGATCAGGTAAATCAAAATAGCATCAAGTATGCCACGGAGTGGGTTATTCGACGACATAATTCTCTACAGGAGATAAGTAAAATCTATTTAGCAGATGTTCAATTATTAAAATTTAAAACAAGACATGGTCTTTTGTTCAAGTTTAACTCCCACTAATTTTCGACGGACTGTATAACCCCCAGTTATACAGAACGGGAGACGCCGACAGTCTCCTAGTGGGGATCAGAATCTCAATGACTTGCACTACAGCCTTGTGGATAGCACAACAAACTGTAATACAATCAGAGAGCACCCAACTCATGGGACTTGCAACTCCTTGCAACATCTGATCATAGTTTCGGTCCCCAGAGATTTAATGGCCTTGTGGATAGCACAACAAACCATTAATTCTGGTCTAAGCTAACCATCGTTACGCGACGAGCATAGATTTGCATGCAGCCCTTGTGGATAGCACAACAAAGCTACATGGTTCCTCTACCCCGATCTATAGGCATCTAATGCCATAGCCACAGTTTCTCCTTCCAATTAAGCAGGCCTTGTGGATAGCACAACAAACATGTCTAAAGTGATTCGAATCCTATGACTATAACGATGGTGGACCACGCGGTAAGTTCTTAACTACTCACGTTACGGCTTAGAGTTTATCTGAGGGTATTTAGATAACTTTTATCTTGGTATCTCCTAGGTGATCGTATAAATATATCGTATATATTTACTAAATACTATAACCTGCTTTGATTCATAATCAAAAGAAAACAATGCATCTCATACATGTCATTAGTGTGGTCATGGATAGCATAGTGGGTTTGACTGGAGCCAACAGTCAAACGCACACACAATCTAACACAACAATTATATTAGATAACCTGCAAGCACATAGGTAAAAGATCTCCATCTTTTCGCCTTCCTGGTTGCAGCTGTGGATCGTCCTCGCTCCTTCCTCAGTTGCTTCGATCATATTACATTTATTCTAGAATTACATGTAATTAGAAGAGAGCCTTATGGCGAGTACAAGAGAGAGGGAGGTGGAAATACATCGGAGTATGAGAGAGGGAGAGATGCATAGACCTCTATTTATTAACAATTAATAAACAATCATACATCCACGATCCACACAATCCATTCATCACATGAATTATAAATTAAGTGCATATCCATAACCACGGTGTGTTTTAAACATCCCACACATGATTCAGCACATCACATAGCTAAAATAAAAGAGTTTTCAAAATAAATAATTTTGGCTTTCAAAAAGTTGGGATCCAATCAAAATTGGTATTTGAATTTCGAAAATACTTTTAATTAACTTAACATGCAATTAAATCAAAATTAAAAGCATTAAACACACATCACATGCGCACACACTCCAAATTAATAATTCCAGATTATTCCATGCAAGTTAGAACAATTCTAATAATCTAACAATTAGATTATTAATGACTAATCTAACTCTTAGACTAGTCCAACAAAATTAATTAATAATTTAACACTTAGATTATTAATTAACTCTAATTATTAATTAACTACTAATCTAACTCTTAGATTAGTTAATTAATACATGTTAATTACTAATTTAACCATTAAACTAATAATTAACACTTATTAATTATCAACTATTAATCTAACTATTAGATTATTAGCTTAATATTAATTATTAGTTTAACACTTAAACTAATAACTAATAACTTCTAATTAAACCTCTATATTAGTTAATTAAAACTAATTATCAATTTAACATTTAAACTGACAATCAATTCCAGTTAACTAATAATTACTAACTTAACACTTAAGTTAGACAATTAAAATTAATTATTAATTTAACATTTAAATTAATAACCAATTCCAATTATTAACAACACTTTGTTAATTAAAATGATTATATAATCATATTGCCCAAATAAGTAAAATTTGATAATAATTTAAATTTCAAAAAAAAAAATTAAATCAGATTATAATCTAATTTAATTATTAAATGAGCAAAAGGGGTTTAATTGGGTTTAAATAGGGACCAAAAAATTGGGGGTAAAAAAAGAAATGGGCCCAGCCCATTTGGCCCGAGCCGGGCTCGGACCCTGCTGAGCCAGGGTTGAACCAGGCGCCAGCCTGGGCTCGGCCTGGCTAGCAGGGACCCTGGCCTGTCCACGGCCGGTCCAGCCGGTTGAACCGGCCCCCCGAGCCGGCCCCTTTCCTGCTGCAACCCGACTCCCTTGAAACCCTAGGGTTTCTGCAGGTGCAGCCCGGCGGCTTCCCCTTCCCGGCGGTGCCCGGCCCCGCCGGCCATGCCTCCGGCGCCGGCGGTGCCCCTGCCGCCGGCAGGCCCCCATTCTCCCCAAAACCGACGCCCTAATATCCCTGCAGGAACCCTAAGGCCACGGTAAGAACAACTTGCAGAGGCCGGCAGCGGCGGCCCACGCCGGTGGCCGGCAGCCCAGCCCGGGCCGGCGACTGTTCCAGTGCTGGCGTGCCTCCCGACGCCAACAAACCTGCCGGAGATGCCCAACAAGGCCGGCAAAGATCCCTTCTTTCATCCCTAAAATTTCTGGTTTGTTATAGAAATAAAGGTGGAAGAAGATGCAGGGTCGAGCTACTGTTAGCAGCCCCTCAAGGCCACTCCGGCGCCGGCAAGGGATCCCACAGTAACCGACTAAAATCTAGGATCCTTAAGGATGATCCAATCATCATATATGGCCACCCAGATCTTCCAAACGGTGCCGGTGGGAACTCCGTTCTTCATCACATGAAGAACACGAAAAATTACCAAATAAATCCGAAAATCACAGAACTAAAATAATCAAATTATTTTATGTTCATCGAATGAACATAGATCTTGCAATTAACGGAACTCGTGCATGGATTAATTTAAGGAAAAATTAATTCGGAGATCGAAACGAGCGAGAAACAGTAGAACCTGACTCTGATACCACTGTTGGGTTTTCTCGGATTTCTCCGGATCGCTCACGCAGCGAAAAATAAATTAAAATAACGATCAGTTCCCGTTTCGAAAAACTAAAACTACGATTATCAGATAATCGATTCTCACCGTGTGCGGATTCGAATCCGCAACCGTTCGGTTCCGTCGGTGCGACACCGCAAGCCGCGCAAGCACCCGGCCTCTAGCGAAGTCCACGCGATCCTCCCCGCGACGGATATCCTCGCGTTCCTCGTTCTTCGCAGCCCACGAGACCTCCGCCGGTCGCCGCAACGATCGCCGCAGCGCACGGACGATTTTCCGTCGAACGGGATTCGGAGACGCGGCGGAGCAGATCTGGATATGTCTGGATGCCAGAGAGAGAGAGAAACTGAGGAGGGGCGGCTAGGGTTAGCAGCAGCTTGGCCTGCTCAGCCCGTTCGCTATGTTTTATACTAACCGCGCGGTTTTTCATAAAAACCCCTGGTTTGTATAAAACCCACTTATTTATCCATCGCCTTGAGAATCATTTGCGTGTGACCCTCTAGGCCCAAGTACCAGTCCAGTTAATGGCCCAATAAGCCCAGTGACTCCTCACTGACTTTATTAATCAATTAATAACCCTTTATTAATTAATTAATCAATCGAATTGATGTCGCACATCGAATTCGACCGGGCCTCCGATCACGTTGGGTGCCAAACAACACTGCGTGAACCCGGAAGGTATTGGGGTTAAGTAACCCACTTTTGGAACCTTTCCGCTGACAGTTACCGCGTGGATATAATCCTTCATTCGTACAATACTCTCGAGTCAACTCAGGGTATGACGAGCTGTCAAACCCTAACCGATCGACTCACTTGGATTGGATGCTGCTGATAAATATCGGAAAACTCCTTTCCCGATATTATCGTCCGCCTTGGCCAGAGACTTTCGCGCATCCTTCCTAGATCATTCTCTCTCTAAGTACCGAGAGCGAATGATTCCTTATTGACACAATTCCCTTCGACGGTATTCCGTTGTACCCAATCCTTGGCGTATTAGAATCCCGTGGCTAGAGATTCGTAAACCAAGGTCAAAGCACATAAGTCCACCGCCAAGGTGTCCTTGGTGTCTCAGGTCTGAGGACCATCCACGCAACTGCGACAATAGAATCAAGCTGGTTGACAGTGAGGTACAATACCATCCAGTGATTCAGTCGGATCAGTTCAGTGAACTCATTCTCCAATGAGCACCTACAGATTCGCCTTAGTGTCTCCACACAAGTGACTTATGAGATTAGTCACCCTCATCATATGAGCAGGAGTAATCTGTACTAGTCTAACCGGATATCCGATGTCCTTCTCGGATATCCTCCGATTAGGAACAATTAAGAATATGTGTGTTTAAGTGATCAGTCTCATTAGTATGATCTCATCATAATCTGATCACTATAGCACATATTCACAGACTTCATTATGAAACGATAATTAATGCGATTTACACATAATGAATATTATGCCATTTTATTAATAAATGAACTAGATTAACGTAGTCAGATTGGCTTGTAGGCCACCTAAAACTAACACTGCTGTCACACAGTTTACAAGATCCAAAATCTTACTCAAGTGTTAAAAACCAACTAGTTTCCTAATTGGGTCATTGATGGTTTGTTGGATCTCATTGGACTTGACTAGTGACTTATCCATTTTAAACTCATTATTATATTATTAAATAAATATTAACAAGTTTAAATCATTTTAACCTATTAATTGACTTACTAGGGTTATTTAAATCTAATTGGGCTTAATTAACTTTGCTATATTAACAAATTAATAAGTTTAATATCTAGGGTATAACATCTTCGAGGGCGATTATATGGTCAATACAAAGTCATTCGCTCTCAGAAATTAGAAAGAGAAAGCTCTATGGTGCCATGCCCAGAAGTCCTTGCCCAGGATAGGACAACATATCAGAATATGTGTTTTCTAATGATGCTTTGAGGTATCCAATATGTTGAGTGAACTGATTGAGATTTGATAATTAACTATATCCCTAAGTTTACTTGAGAGTATTGGTACAAATGAAAGATTATAGCTATATAGTAACTAATGATGAAAAGGTTCTTTGAGCGGATTGTTGAGTCCCAATTCTTTCGGGGATCATGCGGTGTTACTTAACATCTAACTTGATCGGAAGTCTAGTCAATTATTATGAGATGATGAATTGATTCCAGTCAATTATTATGAGATGATAAATTGATTAAGTATTTCTTTAATATTAGATATTAAATAAATTACTTTAAGTAGCAAAGGATTATTAGGCTTAATGGGATCAAAATTGGACTGACACTTAGACCTAAAGAGTTACACACAAAGATTCTTGATCGATGGACATAAAGTTAATTTATATTAATTTGAGGACTTTTATGAAAAGTCATCAATAATTAATATAAAAAAATACTATAGAGAAACTTTGGGCCAAGCTCCAGGATTCTTCCAGCTGACTGTCCCTCTCTCTCTCTCTCTCTCTCTCACACACACACACACACACACATTCTCCTTTGGCAGGCCCCCTTAGTAAGGGGCACCCCCTTCGTCTCTCTCATCTGCCTAGATTTCCGCCCCTATGGCACGGGCACTGTTGATAAGAAGTAGGGCTGTCAATGGATACCCGAGTTTCGATTATTCGCTCAGTTTATGTTTTTATTAATGGATACAAAACTTCGTTAAAGACCACCCGTTAATTTATAGGAAATAGAAATGGATCTCCGATAATTATAGGAGTCGGAAACAGAAACACTAATTTCTACATCCGCTAACCCGTTTCCGTTTTCGAACGATCATGTACCTTATACACACACACACATATGTAAATTTAGATCGATAGATAAAGTAGATTTCAAACTTCAAAATTTATAGATTGTGAATTTTTACATATATTAAACCTTTGTAGATTTAAAATTTTTAATTATTAGAAGAAAATTTATCGAAAAGTGAATACTAACAGTGATTTCAAATAATTTCTTAATATAGCGATGATGATAGCGGAAACTTCCGTTTACTTCCGTTTTTTGTTTCCGATTTCCGATTTAAAAACGGAAATAGATGCAGAAGCTGAAACATTCACTTCTGTATCCGTTTTCGTTTCCGATAAACCTTATAGAAAATGGAAGCGGAAGGTGTCATTTCCGTTTCCGTCTCTGATCTATTGACAACCCTAATAAGAAGTATTGATGATCGTGTCAAGACTACAGAGAAAAATTGTGAGTGAAGGCCGAGCATCTATGTGGCTGGCGAACATCACTCCACTGGAATTAAATGAATGTGGATTCAATTCCGCGCAAGGTGAGGGAGAATTTAAAAAATTCTAAAAAAGATCAAAATTTGTTATTAGACTCGGCCCATTAAGTATTTCTTTTAACTTTTCATTGACACTTTTTGATATTTAGAATTTTTTGAATCATCTAATCAAAGATTGACCTAAACATATGAAGTCCGAGCTAAAGAATATTTTATTTTCCTTTTCTTAATATTTATTGTACTGACCGTTAGTGCAACGCTGCCTATCAATGTAGCAAATCTTACTCTTCTAAGAATATGTTTTTTTAGGGAAGGGAAGAAGGGGCCTAAGCACGGCATCAACAGTACACTTGAGTGAGAAAGGAAAGCGAGACCGTACCTATTTTTCCAGGCCCATTCGGACATATGATTCTTGCAGAAGATCAAGTTGGTGAGCCATGTAATAGGAAACCTTCCCGCTTAGGTGTGTTGGGAAGGAATACAACACATGGTGAATTAAAATGATATGCAACTCTTACACTTCTGCGCCTGAATCCGACTTCGGACTTTATCAATTATCTTTTGAAAGAGAGCTGGTATAGTGCGGCCAACATACCACTAATTATACGGAGCAGTCTCCAAGTCCCAACAGGACTGGCACGAGAAGAGTCCTAATGCACATTGGGCCTATCGGACTTCCATTAGACCTTGCCAAATGCTCTCGGTTTCCATCTCTCTCTTAAAGGTTTATCTTAAGAGAGTGTTCGCTAGCACACTCAGACTTTGACTTCCAGATTTGTTGACGCTTTCAAAGCTTGCAGACATCCCAAAAGAACGTTCCTTCCCATTGCCGTGTAACACAATACGGGTTTCTTCTCTAGGCTTTAAAGCAATAGTAGAAAGCTATTAGCGCTGAAGATTGCATTATAAATTTACTTTGTGCAGCGACGTCTTAGGAAACAACTCCAAAGTTAACGCTTTGCCTTTTAGTACCTAGACCGATTTATTCATTGGGCAGCAGGAGTTTTTTGTCACTAAAGATTCTAAAGCATCGCTCATCCTATAGTGGTTGGTGAAAAATCAAGAATTCCTACAAATCTCCAATCAAGAATATAGATCAAGACTGAATTTTGTCTGTAGAAATCTGAAAACAACTCGTCCTGATTTATGCAACTCAAAGAGTCAACATGCTCTCATGGTTTAACTTGCTCACTAAATCTCCATATCCTAATATATTTTTCATTATGGGTCGTAACGACCCTTTTCATTCCCACTGCTAAACATGTAATGGAGGATCTTTCACGTTTTGGAATGCTATCAATCCGGGCATCGTTGGGAAGAGCCCTAGCCCTATACCTCTGAATCACCTCCCTGCCACTGGTTGAAGTCACTGTATTGTCTCCAGTGGTTATATAACTTGAGAGGACTTCACCGGTCTGTTGGCTCAAGAAACGAAGCACGCCGTCGATGCCTCCTGCTGCTAGCATTGATGTGTCATTAGACAGATGATGTAAAGAATAGACAATATTAGGACTTGTTCGCAGCTCCCAAAGTGGCCTCAAAGTCCTGCAACATGAGAGAAAATGTAAAAATGGTTAAATACTGATAGTCCTGTATTTTATTTATGATATCTACTAAATGGGAGGCCTAAGAAGCTACTGTTATCCTGAATCTTCCACAAATAAGCTTATAAAACTAGTTCAGATTAAATGCAAATGTAAGAAACTCCTTGTGTTGGCGGCGATGGCTAGATACATCTGGATAGTACGAGGAACAACATGCAAATTATAAATGAATGGCAGAAAATATAAATAAAAGGCACAATTAGATGATGATGATGATGGTGGTGGTGGCAAGAAATAGAGAAAGGAAATAAGCATCATCACCATGTAGGTGATACAAACATGTCAAACAATTCAATGCACGTGTACCAAATATAATCCTGATACAAAAAAAAAAGAATGGGTACAACCATCATGGATGGGGTAACCAAAGAAACAGATAAATGCAAGAGATGTCATAGCTAACAAAAACCAACAAGCATACCGATGACAAGTATTGGCAACTTAACATGTCCAGTAGAGGGCAGTAAATTGATGCTATTCTTAGTCATCTTGGAACTTTCTTACCATTGTGAACATATTTGTTAGTGCAGCTTCGTACATGATGTACACAGCAATAAAGTTGCCATAGAGTTTCATTTCACTGAGCGAATGTTTTATGGTAACTGTGGGATGGTGCTCAGTGATGCCGGGCAACACTTGTTAAAGTGTAATTATTGACTGTTTTCGTATCTAATATGCATGCCACGTGTTTAATCCTTAAAGAACCACGAAAGTCATTTTATTTATCAAATATCATTATTTAGATAAGAAAAAAATAGGGATTGTGTTGAATCACTCTTTGGATGATAACTGCCCATATAAGACAACATTAAGACTATATTGAACTTTCCTCTTTCCCTCTTCATCTAGACTCTTTAAGGAAAGTTTTGAAGGTTGTTGACATTGGGTAGGCAGCTGGTCAGAAGATTACACCAAACCTTGGATTCTTCGTTAAGTTTAGCCACCATACCTTGATGGACAATGAATGGAATCTGGTATGAATTGCAAAAAGGTTTTTCCTATGCAAATATTCATGAGCAAAAGTAGAAACCAAAAGGTCGAGAAAGAGTGTGATAATATTTGAATGTTCGAACCAGTGGAAATGACAAATTAAGGTGTGGACATGGTCATTCCTTAAGGACCGTTTCTCTGCACATATAATGGCTTACAATTTGCGCCACCTCAAGGAAAAATGGCATCAGAAATTCTGTTAGAAAGACTCTTGACTGTTCATTTGCAAAGAATTATATAGTTGAATTCTCGGATAAGTGTGGGATAAATTTTTGGAGAATCTAGATAAGACCAAATCTTTGCCAAATGAAGCATTGTCTTTTCACAGATTCCAAGTGTCATCATGACATGTCCAGGGAAAAGGTGATACGGTGTGCTTTCTTGAGCCACGCCGGAACTCTGACCAAGATTTCCCTCCCATCCTAAAAAAAGATTGGGAGAGAATTCGAATACACAAATGGAAAAGTTCCCCCAAACTATGAATCACTATTGCTTATGGAACTGAATAGAGCCATGTTCATAGAATTTGTTGCAGACAAGGATGGAAGATCACACTAATGGAGAAAAAAAGAAGAATGACGTGCCATACTTGATTGGTAGACACAAAATGATTGTTTGTGAAATTACATAAGAGGAAAGGTCCTAATTCAAAACAATATACAAACCTGTTGATTTTTAGTTCAATGCAATTATGTATTTAATTTACAATCCAACCTGTTGATTCCTTAAGTCGCTTGTCTCTTTAGGAATCTGAGATGACCTGCCTAGAACTCTGAAAACATGTTTTGCAACCTGATGCCCAACTAGCATATACACAAAGGTTTAAGAATGTGGCTCAAGCTCCATACATTATAAATGCCAAAGTCTAGGCATAAGAGAACGTTCCTGGTTAGAAAAACCTGCACCTCATCAACCAAGGATGGTGCTTCAATCCATTCTTCAGCTGAAAGCCTAAAGTGTTGCAATGGAGTATTAAATATACCTACACCAAACAGCCTCCACTATACATCCAGGGAGACTTGGTGGGCTTAACCACACAATCACGAAGGCAGTTTTCATATACTTCAATTCGGCTCCCTGAAGTCATGATCTCTCTGAAGTTATGACTAGCCTTTCATGTCCTACGTCACATGGCAAATTACCTGGCACCAGCTTGTAAATGGTTTGACGGCAGACATTAGAGCAGGTTGGAACCCCAGACCTAGGATCCTCTGCCAGATAGAGCCAAATCCTACCAGATCAGATAAGGCTGCTGCTGTTGATAATGATGCTGGTGTTTGTATCAACTCATAAAAAGTCATCAATTGAAACTGATCTGACTTGGAGCTTGAGAAGCCAAGCCCTAGAACAACATAAGTGACAATGAGATGGATTTTAAGATGCCAAGTTCTAGAACACAGAAGCAACAGTATTATAGCATCCCTGGAGTTATATATACTCCCACGACAGAACATGATGTTGTGTGTTTGACCTCTTTGCTATTCTTTAGACTTGCATAGTACTTTTCACATGACCATCATAAGATGCATTATGTAAAGGGCACACAACTGCATTCTAATGATGGCTTGCCTCTATATTCTCTAATAGACCTTGTTGTTTGCATTATACCCTAGCCTGCTTTATCACAAATTTCCTAAGAAAGCACCAATTCCCTTCAGAAGCTAGCCAGTATAGCTACTATACAAACCATTTAAGATTATTCATTATGACCTAATCTGCTTTCTTGGATATTTTCCAACAAAGCATTGATTCCCATTACATGTTAGTATATACTCTTTGCTCGGATATTTCTATTGAAAGTTTCTGATAACATGTATCATTAAGTGAAACAAACGGTAAATGAGAAGATAGACTATAGCTTCACAAGTAGGGTTGGCAATGAGTCGAGCCACTCGCAAGTTGCTCGAGCTTGGCTAAGCCGAAGCCTCACGTCCTTGCACAGGCAGGTGAGCAGTGCAGGTGCCCATGGAGCATGCACTGTTACGCCCCTGATCCGGTTCAGTTAGACTCATCATGGATTCAAGTCAGGCAACAATGGGAACAACCTTGCAAACAAATGGATGTTATGAGAGAAAACATAACCAACTGGCAGAAAGAAATAGCCAAATTACCATCAAATAATACAATCTGTTATTACATAGCCAAGACCGAAAATCCACAGATTGCATCGCTCAAAACTAAGGGATCCAAACTCTCAAAAAGCTCACCAAAAGAAGATTACATCAGACTCTCATTATCCTACTCCATCTTCTAATAAAACTAAAAATAAATAAAAATAAACCTAACTAATCTGACCAATAACCTTGATGAAGTCTAATTCCTCTAAACCAAAGCTGTGCAAAAACTAACTCGACTGTTCTACTTCCTTGGCCTCAAATCTGAAAAATGTTGGTAAGTTTTATGAGTACAAGTACTCAGTAGACAACATATGCCCACCATAAGCTAAATATATGATAAAGTTCCAAATTCTAAATGGTACTTAATCATAGCGTGAATCTAACAATTCTACATATGATTTCAGGTAAGAAAATGATACGAAATGTGGTCACACTTAACATAAGTCATGGCTAGCAGATAAACAAATTAACAAATCCTTATTACTCAATTTCATACGAGCAAAGTCTTAAAAGTCTTATACTAAGATATCTCAAAATAAGAGTCCTAACTCAGAAAGATCCCTAACTAGCTGATTCAAATTGACATAATTAATTAGATAATCGATTTAGTTCAAAGAGAATAGACACATAATCGATAACAGGTCATAAAGATCGATTAATTGATTAGCAGGTCAGTTAATTGATCAAAAGAACAAAGCAAATAACCAAACCCGACAAGTTTGATCAATGAAAAGGCTGGTTTAATCAGAGTTGATAAAAGTTCAAAGGCTAATTAATCGATAATAGAACAAGACAAACTAGTCGATTAAGTAGCAAAGAATTTAACTGACCATAGGCTTAATCGAAGTTCAAATGACTTAGTTGAAACAAAGACTTAGTCAATCACAGAGATACAAAGGCATAACATCAATTAAATGAGACAACTCAAAGACTTGATCGATCAAAGAGCAAATAAGAAGGAACTAGTCGATTAAGTAGGACTTAGTCGAATAGTTTGTCGATATTCAGAAAGTTAGCCGATTAGGAAATTATGTGCCCACTTGACGTTTCGGCCTAGTTAACCGATTATCTCGATAAATATTGATCAACCAAAGTCTGAACCCCATTACCCTCTAAAACTCAACTAACTATTAGACAAACCTGAATTGGAATCGAATTACAAAGGAAATCCGGACAATTTAACTGATTATCAAATCAAGTAAATTTAAATATCAAAGTCTAAATATCAATAAATTTAAATAGATCTGGTACATGATTAACTTATGATCAAACTGTGGACACTTGGGAACTGATTAATCATAGAATAACTGATTTACAGTAGATTCGAACAGCTCCAATCATATTCTTAACTTAACTGATTCTCAGCTGATTCGAAGAATTTTAATAGATAATTTAACTTATTGACCAATCTTACATATCAAATACTTATCAAACGAACATGCATCCAACCACAACATAAGAAACACTTATATATATACCAGAGCACCTAGGTAAAGCTAGGGACTTGGTGGACTGCGCAGAATTGAAGAGTATCATGTCCCACCCAAGCTGTACACAAGGTCCCAACAAAAGATTCCACCTGTTGCCCACAGGTACTGACTCACCTTGTGAATGCTTACAAGGTTGACCTAAAACTCTCCTATGGGGGCACTGTCCAGATACAATTCTCACTGACAAATGGCACATATCTTATAGTATTTTATAGGTTCTTAAGTTGCTAAGATCCCATGCTAAACTTATACATATAGGTATAATTTAGTTAACAGATAGATCAAGAATCTTAATATCATGAAGAATTATCCAGAATCTTGTAGAAAGCATAATGAAGGATCAGAGAACAGATGCCCGGTCATGGTTAGGAGAGCGTAGAGTGCCAGGGAGAGCGATAGGAGGGAAAGGGACACTAGAGCAAAATGCCACGGTGTATCACCGGAGATCTGCCTCTGGTGTTTCAAGCCCGGTCATTGGGCGGCGTGGTGCTGTGCTGCTGTTGTCTGCAGGGCTTGCAGGAGGAGCAAGCACATGGCCAGGGAATGTGCTCTAGGACGACCGGGCATGGAGGAGAGGCCGATGATGCCAGTGAGCCCTTTGCCACCTAAACTACCGATGGCTTCTCTGGCGAGGGAGGTGATCGTGCAGATCCAGGATAGTGAGGTGGACAGAGGTAGATGTGAGGTGCTATCCTACCATCTGGTGGTTGATAGTGGTGGGGGCGAGTGCAGCCCCTGGATATCCAGAGGGCTGTAGCGTCCGTGTGGAGTTGTCCAGGAGAGTGGATGGTATGGAGTTTGGCTGACGGGCCTTTTCTTCTCAGATGTCCGAGCCAAGAGCAGGCAGAAGCAGGGTCCTCAGAGCAGGATGTGTAGCCGTCGGTGGCAGGGAGATGTTGGTGAAATGTTGGAGTCCTTTAGTTGGGACCAAGGTGATGAAGATGCCAAGGATAATTTGGCATCTTGTGAGGGAGTTCCTCTTCACTTGTGGAGGGAAGAAGTTGTTTTGGAGGTGGGGAAGGCAATGGGGCACATTATCAGAGTGGATGAGAAATCTCTAAGCGCCACTTTGATTGGAGAATAGGAGAAGAATAAGGAAGAATAAATGGAGAATAAGCTTAATTTAGCTTTGACAAGCGGAATGGCTTATACCGGTGCAGAATAGCTTATTCGGAGAATAAGGAGAATAAGCAATTCGACCTTAGACCAAAGAATTGATTATCCTTCTTATTCCGTCAGTGGGTCCCACAGAATTATCAAAGCTAAGCACCCCTTATTCTAGTATACGATATTCTGAATAAGTAATTCCGGATTAACCTATTCTGCAATCAAATTGACGCTAAGAGATACACAGGGGATTAGGGCTAAGGTTTTGGTTGCTCTGGAAGAGGATGTGCTGCCGGTGAAGGTGGTTCTCAAACACTGGGGGTTCTCCTTTGAGATCCTAGTTAGAGAAGAGGAGGAGGGCAACCGGGGTGGTCATGTGCTGTCCTGGGCCAAGGTGGCTAAGAGAGGTGAGAGGGCGGCGCAGAGTGCTCGTGCATCCCAAACCCTAATCGTCCAGAGCTAGAGGAAGGAGATGATGGCTCGTTGCAGGGTGGAGGCAAACCGGGCGGCCCAATCTACTTCAGACTGGGTTGTCAATGGGTTGATGGGTAGTAGGTGTGCGGACCGGGACGTTCAAATTTCAAGCCCAGTGCCCTTTATTTTGAGATAGGATCCGGACTCTGAATTAGTTGGTGGCTTCGGTCCGAACCTGAGTGCAATGGAGTTGGGTCCGGACTCGAGTGGGCCAGGGGCGATGAGTCCCGAAGGACTGTGCCAGGCTTCTAGGGCTTCTGGATGGTGCGAGGTAGGGTGGCGGGAGCTGCAGCTGGAACGGTCATCCTCAGGTGGCAGGGTCTCTTCCCCTGCTAATGGCGTTAGCGATGTTGAAGTTGGAGGGAAGTCCTTGAGCACCTCTCCTTCACTGCGTGAGGCAGACGACTCTCTTCGTGCGGAGGTGTCTTCCCCGCAAGATCTCCCTGGTACAGCTCCGAAAACGCCCCTCTCTGTTGATAGGGTCTCTGAGGGTGGATATGAGGAATCTTTAGGGACCTTATTTGGGGATGATCAGGCGTCGAGCTTATTGATCCTTCAGGCGATGATGTCGATCGAGATTCTGAGTGGATTTAGGGACGACCATTGCTCAACTGAGAAGGGGTAAAAGGGAAAGTTGGCAGTCAATAGATGATACTAGAACGAGGGAGGTTTCTGTGACAGACGTGAAGACAGTGGCTTCTATGGTTGTGATTTCTACGGATTTCTGTCCACCTCCTATATCCAGAGGGTGAAGGACCGGTTTAATGGTCCTCTGAGTAACGGTGGATGTGGAACCCAGTGGACAGGCTCTAGTCGGGTCCAAAAGGATCCTCTTGAGGGTCTAAGAGGAAGACTTGTCAAGGGATTATGATTGTCTCCTGTGGGGGCAGATATGGATAGAGGGTGTTGTTCTTTTGTGTTTGGTCCTAGGGTTTCTGTGATTTTGTGGGTCAGGCATTGGGGTGCTCCCTAGGGTCTTCTTTTGTAAGGGGATGGAGGTACATATGTAAGGGTTGTGCTTTGGGTTTACATATGTAATAGGGGGGAGGGGGGTTGGCAGTTGCCTGTTATGAGCACCCATAATTGTAATCCTTCTTTTATCTATATACAATGTGGTACTATCAATGTTTTTTTTTAAAAAAGAAGGATCATAGAACAGATTGATCAAGAACATGATGGAATATTGAATAAAGATTTTAGGACAAAGTTGATACGAATATTTTAATTTTGAAAACCTTGAAAATAGTTGATTTTTTTGTATACAAAATATCTTGCTTAGGGTAATCATCACCTACCTCAAATCTGAGTTGTAAGATTCATAAAGATCCTCCTCAACTCCTCTAGTTTCTAAACCCTTATCCCGCAACTACTAGGTCTCCTTAAAGACATAACAACAATCAGAACTCTAAATCCTCTCTCAAAGAACTCTCTCTCTCTTTCTAAAATTCCACCCAGCTCTACCATGAAAAGTTTCACGCAATAGCTAGGGTTATCGCACCTCTACAGGGTTCCTATTGATATCTACTCAAATCCTTGTTCGAACCATAACTATCCTCCTCTTAAATCCCGCTAGGTCGCAAATGCCTAAGGAAAGGTTTCTTCTCCACGAATCCAACTTGGCTTCCACATGCTATACCTCTTTTCGGAACTGAATCCAACACAAATTGTGAGCAATTACTATTCTTGAGAAGGAATTGAACTTGGATTCCTCACAGGCGAAAACAAAATCCAACTGAAATTCTCCCACAAACTTTCCACATCAAGCTCCCACTAAAAACCGATCACCTAACTCTAGAAATTCAATCAATCTACATACCACTTAATTGACCGACATAATAAAACATGTAACTCAATTGATAGAAAAGGGAATTAATCGACTAGATGTATGGCCTAACAGGGGTTACACTGCCTAAGTTAATCAAATCTATAACCTATTATATTTCAGTTTAGACAAATAAGCTAATTACTAATGAGTTTAAGACCTAGGGCATAACATCTTCTCTCCCTTAAAGAAATTTCATCCTTGAAATTTAAAGCATGGGCTACTTACTAAATCAGAAGGGGTACTTCTTCATATCCTCTTCAACTTCGAATGTTGGTTCTTCCATGGCATAATGGCACCATAGAACCTTCACCAGTGGGATAACTTTGGTTGTCCATACTTGTTATTTGCAATCTACGATACTAATTGGCTGTTCTTCATAGGATAAATCTGACTGCACTTCTAATAGCTCATACTCGATCACATGAGATGGATCTAGTACATACTTACGAAGCATAGAATGGAACACTAGATGCACATTAGACAGGTCAATAGACAATGCTAGCTTATAAGCAACTATGCCAACTCGCTCAAGAATCTCAAATAGGCCAATGAATCTCGGACTAGGTTTACCTTTCTTACCAAACCTCATCACTCCCTTAATAGGAGATACCTTAAGGAATACATGATCACCAATTTCAAAAGTCAATTCCCTCCTCCTATTATTTGCATAGTTCTTTTGTCGGCTTTATGCTGTGAGCAAACCGCTTCTTGATAATCTCAATCTTTTCAAAACAATCATCAGTAATTTATGGTCCTGCCAAACTCTTTTCAGCAACGTCAGTTCAACACACAGGTGATCTGCAAGGTCTACCATTCAGTGCTTCCATATGGTGTCATCCTAATACTGGATTGGTAACTATTATTATAGGCAAATTCAATAAGTGATAATTGATTATCCCAACTCCTTTGCCACTCCAAATTGCATGCTCTTTAACATATCTTCAAGTGTCTAAATGGTTCTCTCAGGCTACCCATCTGTTTGAGGATGAAAAGCATAATTGAATTTCAACTGAGTTCCCATTACCTCTTATATGCTCCTTTAAAACCTAGTAGTGAACATAGAATCTCCATCTAATATAATAGAGACTGGTACACCATGAAGTCTAATAATCTCACTAATATACAGCTTAGTCAATCCTTTTAAGTTGGCAGATCCATAATCATCCAAATTATATCATGCCACTTCCTATTCTTGGGCAATCCAGTGACAAAATCTATTGTAATATGCTCCCATTTCTACTGTAAAATCTACATCTTCTGTAAAAGTCCATAAGGTCCTTAATGTTCAGCCTTCACATGTTGACAGGTTCTTTATACTTGACCACCAAAAATTTCTCTTCAAATCCTTATACATCTTATACTTATGAGCTTCAGCCATCAACCCTTGCTGAGTCCTTCATCACTTGGTACACACAATCTATTACAAAATCGAATTCCACAGTCAGATCCTTGCACAACTCTAGGCTTTCCAACCATATAAAGAGTCAATTGGTCCTCCTTCTGGTTTCAATAATCCGATCAATTAAGGTAGACAAAAGTGTCAATTTATTAAATAAGACTTCTTACTAAACTCCTGATGCATACAATCAATTACATCTTTCAGTACCCTCCAATGTGAATGTAGTTGTAATACCATAGCTTCCCACTTAGAGCATATGTTGCAACGTTAGCCTTTCTAGGATGATAATTCAATGAGAAATCATAGTCCTTCAATACTTCTACCCAATGGCTTTATCTCAAACTGAGGTCCTTCTGAGAAAAGATATACTTTCTTATAATCTGTAAAGATCTCAAACTGAGCACCATATAAATAATGTCTCTATACCCTCAAAGCATGCACAACAGTAGCCATCTCCAAATCATGAGCGGAATAATTTTACTCATGATCTTTCAATTGGCTTGTTGCATAGGCCACAACCTTGCCATTCTACATAAGCACACAACCCAAACCCTTACATGATGCATCAATATATATCGCAAATCCTTCTAAACCACTTGGCAAAGTGAGCACTGGGGCAGTAATCAATCTCTTCTTCAACTTTTGAAAATTTTCCTTACACTCATTAGACCATATAAAACTTAACACCCTTCCAAATTAACTTGGTCATTGAAGCTGCCAAAGTAGAAAATCCTTCAATAAATATCTTGTAATAGCTAGCCAATCTAAGAAAACTTCTGATTTCAACAGTTGCCTTAACTGTTTCCCACTTCATAACAGTCTCCACTTTAGCTGGATCCATTAAAAGTCCATCCTTTGATATAATATGTCCTGAGAATTGAACATGCTTGAGCCAGAATTCGCATTTAGTGAACTTGGCAGAAAGTTGGTAAGCTCTAAGACCCTCAAGAATAATCCTCAAATGCTCCCTATATATTTCCTGACTTGGAGAGTAGACCAACATATTGTCAACGAAAACCACAACAAATTGGTCAATATGGTTGTAAATGGAACATGACATACTGACATTCCGACCTGATTCTGATTGAAATTAACAGTTTTAGAATTAAAAAAAAAGCCCCTTATAAGCTATCGAAATCAATATCAGATATTCCAATATGTTATCAGAATCAAAATCAAAATTAAAAAAAAAGTCCCCTATAAGCTATCGAAATCAATATCAGATATTCCAATATGTTATCAGAATCAAAATCAAACATGCCTATTCCGAGTTCGATTTATCGATTTCTAATAACCTTTTCATTATGATTTTCTTTCTAATAAGCCCTAATACTAATACTTGTTGCCCACTCGAAATGCAGCCGCCGATGCCCCTCCTCTCCACCACATAAAACCTCACTCCAAGCAAAACCAACTCCTCCAGGCCTCTCCTCCTACGGCACCTCTAGGCCTTTCCTCCTTCGGCGGCCAGATCCTCTTCGTACGGATGGCATCAGACCATTACGTGGGCAGCCAAAGGCCTGTCCTCTCCTTTGTTGCCTCCATATGGTGATGGCTCCCCAATGGTGGTCAGATCCTCCTTACGCGGGCGCACCATCACGCCGTCAACCAAAGGCCTTGCCTCTAGAAGACGATGGCAACTCCCTACCCCAACTAGTCTCTGTGTGTGTGTGTGTGTGTGTGTGTGCACGCGCGTGTGTGGTTCTTTATGAATAGGTGAGTCTGAAGGGGGAAGGTATGCGAGATGGGCGTGGAGTGCGAAGGCCTCTTCTCTAGGGGGAAGGCCGATGGAGCTGTAGGGAAGCCCGACGGCAATGGGGAGTAGCACTGCAACATCAAGCATTACAACGACGTTGACCGGCGGCAGCAAGTGGCGGTGTGGCACGGCACTAAAAGTTTGGAACCCTAGAAAATTTCAATAATTATAAAAAATAATTATGTTTCTGATAACAGAATAAGAGTCGAAGCAAAATAAAAAACAGGGCATTCCGATTCTATCAAAATTGGAATGCACTATTTATTATCGAAATCAGAAACAATCATTTTGTTTTCGATTTCGGCCAGTTTGCAGCCTTACTGGTTAAGGCAGGGTCTGAAAACTCTATTCATCAAATCCATAAAAACAACAAGTGCATTAATTAATCCAAAAATCATACCTAAGAACTCATCATGTCCATACCTTGTGCAAAAAGCTATCTTAAGTATATCCTTATCTTTAATCTATAATTGGTACTAACTAGATCCAAGATCAATCTTAGAAAACACCTTTACCTTTCTCAACTAATCAAATAAGTCCTCAATATATGGCAAAGGATACTTATTCTTAATTGTGACCTAGTTAATCTGATCATAATCTATACACACCCTCGTAGACCCATCCTCCTTCCTAACAAAGAACATAGGCACACCCCATGGGATACCTGAAGTTGTTTCTTCAGCTCTGCCAACTCAGCTAGAGCCATCTGTTATAATGCCTTAGATATTAGGGTTGTCACTGGCATAAGATCAATGACAAAATCAATCTCCTAGATGGTGGTAGCCTAGGCAGATCCTCAGGGAACACATCAGGAAAATCTTGAACAACTTTTATGTTTGCAAAAGCCTTAACTGCACAATCAACTAGCACTACACTAGCCAAACATGCCTTACAACCTTGACTAATTAATCTCTACCTTCAATGCTAAAAACAAGTACTTTCTGAAATCTATGCCTAGGACATTAGAAATAAACTCCTTCTCCCCAGGGACTTGCATACAATCCTCTTCTTACGACAATCCAGTAAAGCGTAGTGCTTCTTTAACCAATCCATACCCAAAATAATATCAAAATTTACCATGTCAACACTGTAAGCAACCAAGGGCATACTCCTATCCCCAATCTGGACAACTAAATTGGAGAGTGTAAGATGTATAATCACTCTCTTGTCGGTGGCAGATAGTCAAGGATTAGTATCTTCAACAAAGCAATTATCTCGAGTTCCAACAAATTTAGTAGAACAAAAGAGTGTGTAGCTCCAGAATCAAACAAACCCTGAGCATGAAAACCAGCACTCAGAATAGTACCTGAAGCCATATTGTACGCAACTTCAACATCTTCATTTGTGAGTGTATAAACTCGAGCCTTTCCTTTAGTTGGCTCCACAACCACTCACTTGCCTTTCACCTTAGGACAATCTCAAATCATGTAGCCTGCTTTTCTATAGGCAAAACACTTGCCAGTTGTCCATCAGTGATCCTTTCCTTCATGCTTCTGCCCACATTGTGGACAGATTACGTGCTCCATCCCCTGAATTCCTAATGCAGTAGCTTGAATAAACTTCTTCTTCTTATCAAAATTTCCGCGTAGGGGTAGTGTAGGTGTCTTTCTTATCTTTAGCCTTGCTCCTTTTCCACCACGTAGGTAGTCCCCCAAGTTTCTGCCATAGTCTTCAGTCTGAACAGAGCCACCCTACCATGTATAGTTCCTCAGAGTCTATTAACAAATTTCTTAACCTCCTCTTGCTCCTCAATAAAGAATTGCAGGCCATATCTCTCTAATTCCGCAAACTTGGCTTCATATTATGCCACTGTCATACTTGTGTCAAATTAAGAAAATCCAACACCTTAGCATCCCGAACATGAGTGGGAAGATACTTTTGTTTAAACACTGTCAAGAATATTTCCCGTGAAATAGGTCCCACATGATTAGCAAAAGTATTTCTCTTAAATGAGTTCCACCAAAGTTCAGCTCTATCTGTAAACATAAAGGTCCCCAACTTGACCTTGCTTTCTTCAGCACATCCAATTGTCCCAAAGATCTTCTCTATCTGTAACCAATTCTCAGCAATCTCTAGTTGACTCTCCTCTTAAAAGAAGGGGGTCCTAACCTTCTTAAACTTGTCCATAATAGAAGCTCTAGAGGTTCTCTTTTGAGTCTACAATATACCTTGGTTCTGCATGGTCTGAACTAACCCCTGAAAAGTTCGCATGAAGGTACTAAACTCCACCTGAGGCATGATTGGCATGAGCAGCCCTAGCATCTCCTAAGCGTAAACCTTCCCGAGCAGGGACTCCTTAGTAGCGAGCCTAGCCTTCATAGCCATAAATGTAAAAACCAACGGAAAACTAATCAGACCTTAAGCTCTAAGTTTAATCTACCCTTTTGTAAGCTATCCTTATACTTAATTCAGTTGGTATGGCTTACAATCAGATGGTAATGGTTAGAAATCCCTTATAACTGAGCTCTGATACCATGACCTATCACATCCCTGATCCGATTTAGGCCTTACACTCACCTCAGATTCAAACCACGCAACAGCGAGAACAACCCAACAAACAAAGGAATGTTATAAGAGAAAACATCACTAACTGGTAGAAATAAATAGCCAAATTACCATCAAATAGTCCAATATGTTATTATATAGAGAATGCCAAAAATCCACAGATTACGTCACTTAAAACTAAAGGATCAAACTCTCAAAAATCTCACTAAAAGAAGATTACATCAGACTCTCATTACCCTACTACACCTTTTAATAGAATTGAAAAACTAAAATAAATCTAACCAATATGACTAAACAACCTCAATGAAGTCTAATCCCTCCGAACCAAAACTGAACAAAAACTAATTCTACTCTTCTACCTCCTCGGCCTCGGAATCTGAAAAATGTTTAATAGGTTTTATGAGTACAAGTACTCAATAGACATCATATACCCATTACAAGCTAAACATATGATAAAGTTCCAAATTCAAAATGGTACTTAAGATAACATGAATATTCTAAAGATTTTACACATAATTTCAGACAAAATGATACAAAACATAGTCATACTTTGCATACAGAATCACAAGCAGAAGTCATGGCTAGTAGATTAACAAATTAACAGATCCCTATTACTGAATTCATATGAACAAAGTCTTAGTCTTACACTGAAGATCAGATATCTCGAAATAAGAGCTTAACTCAGAAAGATCCCTAGTGCGATTCAGATTGACATAACTGATTACATAATCAATTAAGTTCAAAGAAAATAGACAGATAATCCATAACATGTCATAAAGATCGATTAACTGATTAGCGCGTCAATTAATCAATCAAAAGAACAAAGCAAATAACCAAACAAGTTTTAATCAAAGTTAATCGAAGTTCAAAGACTAATTAATCCCATAACAGAACAAGGCAGACTAATCGATTAAGTAGTAAAGGATTTAATTGACCACAGGTTTAATTGAAGTTCAAATGACTTGGTCGAAACAAACACTTAGTTGATCACAAAGACAGATAATCGATTAAATAGAATGGCTCGAAGACTTAATCGATGCAGGTGATTTAATCGATATGAAGGCATAAAATCGATTAAGTGAGACAACTCAAAGACCTTTTTTTTAAAAGTGAGACAACTTAAAGACTTAATCAATCAAAGAGTGAATATGAAGGAACTAGTCACTTAAGTAGGACTTAGTTGCAGACTTAGTCGAATAGTTAGTCGATATTCAGAACGGTAGTCAATTAGGAAGTTAAGTCCCCGCTTGGCATTCCGGCCTAGTTAATCAATTATCTCGATAAGTTAGTTGATCAACTAGAGTTGAACCCCATTGCCTTCTGAAAATCAATAAGTACCAGACTAACCTGAAATTGGAACCGAATTACAAAGCAAATCTGGCCAATTTAATTGGTTATCAAATCAATGTATAATTTAATCAAATACATGTAGGATTAAGATCAAATTACAGATGAAAATAGGTCAAGTCTGAATATCAAATAAATCTAAACTGATCTAGTACATGATTAACTCATGATCAAACTGTGGAAACATTTAGGAATTGATTAATCATAGAATAACTGATTTACAGTAGATTCGAACAGGTCCAATCATATTCTTAACTTAACTGATTCTCAGCTGATTCAAAGAATTTTAATAGATAGTAACTTATTATGTGTAAAAATCAATCTTACATATCAAATACTAAGCAAATGAACATGCATTTAACCACAACATAAAGGGCGCCTATACATATACTAAAGAACCTAGGCAAAAGTGCTAAGGTCTTGGTTGACTGTGCAAAACTAAGGAGTCTCATGTCCCACCCAAGCCGTACATAATGTTCTGGCAAAAGATTCCACCTGTTGCCCACAAGTTATGACCCACCTTGTGAATGCTCACAAGGTTGGCCCAAAACTCTCCTACCATGGCACTGTCCGAACAGATAGTTCTCACTGACAGATGACACAGATCTAATATTATTTTACAGGTTCTTAAGTTGCTAAGGTCTCATGCTAAGCTTATATATATAGGTACAAAGTTAGTTAACAGATAGATTAATATCATGAAGTATTATCCAGACTCTTCCAGGAAGAATAATGAAAGATCACAGATTTATCAAGAACACCATGGAATACTGAACAAAGATTTTAGAACAAATTTGATACTAACGTTTTAATTTTGAAAACCTTGAAAAAAGTTGAGTTTTTTGTATACAAAATATGTCTTGCTTAGGGTAATCATCACCTACGTCAGATCCAAGTTCTAAGATTCCCGGAGATCCTCCTCTAGCTTCTAACCCTTTTCCCGCGACTGCTAGATCTCCTGAAAGATGCAGCAGCAATCAGAACTCCAAACACTCTCTCAATGAACTTTCTCTCTCTCTCTCTCTGAAATTCCACCCAGCTCTTACCGTCAAGAACTTCTCACAGCAGCTAGGCTTATCGCACACTATAAGTGTCCTATTTATATCTACTTAGATCTTAGTTGGAATCCTAACCGTCCTCCTCTCAGATCCCACTGGGTCGCAAACACCTAAGGAAAAGTTTCCTCTCCACGAATTGGACTTGGCTTCTGCAGGCTATACATCTTTTCAGAACTGAATCCAACACAAATCATGAACAATTACTGCTCTGGGGAAGGAATCGGACTTGGATTCCTCACAGGCAAACCTAGAAACAATATCCGACTGAAATTCTCCCTCAACTTTCCAAATCGAGCTCCCACTAATAACAGATCACCTAACTCCAGGAATCCTCCAATTAATCAGTCTACAGACCACTTCATTGATCGACAAGCCACTTAAATCAATATACAGAATAGAACAGGTAACTTAATCAATAGAACCTGGAATTAATCAACTAGATATATCACCTAAGAGGGTCTCACTGCCTAAGTTAATTGAAATCTCTAACCTATTCTGTTTCAGTTTAGACCAAGGCTTGCCACATCGTACTGGATCGGGCCGCCTTGTACGATTGACTAGTATCTGGGCGAGTCTGATCCGCTGGTACGCATCGAGTCGGACCAGATCGTGCCGACTCATACATACATCATGGGTTGTTTTAAATTGAGTTTTTTTCCATTTGATAAGTAAATTTATACTTTTTACATCAATTAATAAGATACATTTCTCTAAAACATGACTTAAACTCGTTACTCTTAACAATCTCATTGGCTTGACTCTTGCGACTTGTGCGAGTTGGACCGAGTCGGATTGGATCCAGCTCGTATCTGGCCAAACCTGATCTGATCCGAATCCCCCAGTCAGCAAACCTTGGTTTAGACTAATAAGTTACTTACTAATGAGTACCTAGGCCATAACATGCACACTTGCATAGGGTTGAGATGGCAGCACTGGTAGTGGCCATCAATCCCCGTGCCAAGTTCACCGATAAGCAGATCAATGCCATCCTCGAGGAGGCCTTCCGCATCCACTCTGACTTCATCCACCCTGCCTGCAGCCTCATGCTCGACAGCCTCCTCTGCACCTATAACAACAATGCCAACAATGTCAACAGTAACCTCGATGTTGTTGGGCTCATTCCCCCCTCCTCACCTACACCACCCTACTCCCCAGGCTGAACCATACTCCTTCTCCAGGGTTCCATGCTCTCTGAGGCCGCCTCCTCCTTTGCTGCCCCTAAGGACTGTGCTGCAACTGAAGGGAGGACCACCACCAGTGCCCCCGCTGAACCCCTCCAGGAGAAGCTGCAGCAGCAGGTGGCGGCATGGGCAGCGTCACCCAACCACGGCATCCTCTACACGAGACACTGTGAATCGTGGATGCTCTGGAGACTTTGATAAGCAGCAGCACCAGGTGCACATGCCCACGCTCAGGCACCTGCACTTGCCCGGTGCCCGCCCACCTGCATAGGGACGCAGGGGCCTGGGCTTGGGACTTTGGTCTCATATCAGAAACCAAAAGAAAAACTCCCACATCACAGCTGTTTCAGCAATAGATCTCTAACAACTTGGCTTGGATTTGTATGAGTTAATGACTTGAGCTGAGCTCGAGTCAAGCAGATTTTTTTATTGAGCCGAGCTCGAGCACATAAATAAGTTTGAGATTAGCTCGGGCTAAAGCCCTAGCTCAAAAATTGTTGGCTGAACCAAGCTCGAGCTTGTGAAAGCTCGACTCGGCTCGTTGCCACCCGTACCTACAAGAACCAATAGGGACCTCCAAATGCCATAGACTTGGGTAGAAAAAGAGAAATCAGAAGAGATACACTGTCACACACCATCCTGGTTTGGCTTAACTCAACCTACTACAGTTGCAAAGATGGACTAATTCATATTTTATGCAACAAATTTATAATGAAGTAGAACATCATAACAAAATTTACGAAACAAGAGGAATATCCAGGACCATTTATATAAATTACATGAAAATAGTTTACATTAATCATGCTCATCTCTTTACTTTACCATTAGGTTTGTCTTCATATCTCAAATGACCTGCATGCCTTTAAGCTTCAATACCTGAACTACTTTAATAAGAGGGTGAGTCATGTGACTATGCAGGCATCCAAATTACATTATGGCATACATTTTCCTAGGTTATGTAGGCATACTGTTTCATAACATAACTGAATTATACATTCATATGGGTTGCCTAGCATTAACAAGTTACACATTCTTATATTTTCTATGCCACAAGACTGTCTTTTTTTTTCTGAAGAAATTATGGTATGTACCACCAATTTTATTAAATAAAGAGAGGTAGTACATCCAAAGTTGAGGTAAGGAGAGATTCCTAACCCTTAGAACAACAACAGCAACTACTACATCATTGGAAAAGAAGAAACAGTAAACTCTTGCAGCACTTGGATAAATTTTGACCAGTCACCCTCAGAAATACGCGGAATAAATCTGCCCCACAGAGATAAAACCTGCAGGTTGGAAGCAAATGTTCTCAACATAGAATTTCCTCCCTCTGAAAATGCTATCATTTCTACGTCTCCAAATACTCAACATACTGCATGTGGAATGAGGAAAATAATTTTTGCCTGATTATCCGAACCTCCCTGCCTCCAATATCTTTTGAAACAAATAGACATTTCCTCTAAAGTTCTGAAGTTTAGAGGGAAATTCATAATGGAAGCAATTATTCTCCAAACATCTTTACTGATATCACATTGTATGAAAAGATGGTCTACTGCTTCCTCATATTCTCCACAGAAAGTACATAACACATCTGAATCATTAGCCCATTTCTTTCGGAAGACTTTGGTTACTATTCTCCTCTGTAGAAGTAACCACATGAATGCTCTCACTTTGATTGGGGACTTTGTTTTTCACACTTCTGCATATTGACTGTCTACTGGGAGATCTCCTTCAATCATTTCATATAGGGAATTCGCAAAGAAATAATTCTTCTTCCGGCCCCATACAAACATATCCATCTGATCGTCAATAGGCTTCACTTCAGTCAGTCAGTTCAAGAGCTGTAAATAATCTTCAAACTCACTATCTTTGAGATCTCTTCTGAGGTTGAGTATCCAATGAACTCTTCCACCTTCTATGTAATATGAGTCTTTGACTGAGGCCCATTTATGTACAACCAGGTTGAATGTTGAAGGAAATTTTTGTTTGAGGATACAGTCTCCTACCCATTTATCAAACCAGAACAGTGTGTTGTCCCCATTGCCAATCTTGACAGACAATCCCTTGGTCACCCATTTTTTGGCTTTCAAAATACCTTTCCATATAGGTGACATAGAAGTCAGATTTCCCGGATTAAGATAAAACTTCCCACCTCCCTGATAATGCTTAACCTTCAAAATCCTCTTCCATAACAGATCATCTTGCCATAGTACTTCTGATAGCCATTTCCCAAGTGAAGCAAAATTCATGGATGCAAGATTTTTGACTCCCAAGCCTCCATTCTTGACAGGAGTACAAACTTTCTTCCATTGTACTAATGGAACTGCCTTCGAATCATTGTTTGTGCCTCCCCATAAGAATTTCCTCCTTATTCTGTCCAATTGTGCAATGACTGCCTTAGGAACCACAAAAAGTAAAAGAAAATGCAACGGTACAGATGATAAAACTGAGTTCAACAAAGTAATTCTTCCTCCCAAACTGAGATTCCTGGCCTTCCCTTGAGAAAGTGTCCTCTACACTCTTATGATAAGTATATCCCATTCTGTCTTCTTAAGAGATCTGAAGTGAACTGGAAGACCCAAGTATGCCATTGGCAGACTGTCCACCTGACAACCCAACATCTGAGCACAATCATTTATCTGATTATCCTCCATATTTATGTCAATTATGGAGCTTTTATCATAATTTATTTTCAATCCAGAAATGTACTCAAAGCTCTTAAGTACAAACATGAGATCCTGGATTTGTTCTGCCCCTCCTCCTAAGAAAATAAGTATATCATCTGCAAATTGCAGATGAGAGATGCACTCTAATGTTCTAAGAACCTTAACACCTTGAAACCACCCTTGACATTCTGCCTTCTTAAACATTCTACTAAAGATATTTGCCATCAAAATTAAAAGATAAGGAGATAGAGGTCTCCTTGTCTTAGACCTCTTGTAGTCTTGAAATAGCCAACTACCTCACCATTGAACAGCATAGAAAAAGTAGCCGTGGATAACAATCCTTCACTAGTTGAATCCATTCCTGTGTAAATTCATGAAGCTGCATAACATTCAATAAATATTTCCAAGACACTCTATCATATGATTTTATTGAAATCAATCTTGACGAGCATTTCTTGTTTCTGACTTTGTTTCATAGAGGACAGAACTTCATGGGCAGTGAGGAAAGCATGAAACAAGGAAGGTAGAATCGGCACAAATCAGATCGGATCAGCTGATCCGCTCGGCTTTCGGCCGGACCGATCCGATCATGAGCCATGACCCACAGTTCCTTTCCTAGGATCGGTCGAGATCCGGCCGGATCGGCTGATCCGAGGCCCAACGGCTAGTTCGCAGCTAGCCGTTGGGAATGTTCCCAATGGCTAGCAAGGGCCTTGGGATTTGGGGTTATAAAACCCCCCCAAGGCCTTCCCCCATCCCCGCCAACTCAATTTCTTACTTCTCTCTCTAAGTTCTTTCTCTCTAAGTTTTCTCTCTCTCTAAATTCTCTCTCTTTCTCTCTAAGATCTCATAAGGTTCTTATTGCTCTCTAAAGCTCTCATTGGTGTAATTGAGCTTTGGGGGACATTTTTTATTTTTTATTTTTCTAATTTTTTCTTTCTTAATCTTTTAGTTTATACCTTTAACATGTCTACCTCGGGGCAAAATGAGGTAACATCCAGCTCTTCTCGGAGCAACCCCGGATGGAACCATTGCACAGTGGTGGACATGAATGCTCGTAAGGTCAAATATAACTATTGTGGCAGAGTTATTTTAGGTGAAAATTTTCATCTCAAGCAACATTTGGCGGCATCAAAGGTGAAGTCAAAACTTGTTCTAATGCCCCATCGGAGATAAGGAATCAATTCAATAACTACTTATGATAGAAAGATGCCGAGAGAGGAGTGACATTTATAGTGAGGGGTCGAGTTAGAGAGGAGATGACCCGTCCTTCGGCCATCGGAGTGCACATATACCCTCCGAAGGAAGAACCACAAAATATACAAAGAAGGAGATCTACTTCATTTGCAGATTTTGAATCAAGTAATGTTTATACTACTCAACATCTCATTAGTCTTGTTTTTCTAGAATTTTCAATATGAATTATTTATTTCTTTTCTTTTATTCATTCTTAAGATGAAATGTGAGGTGCAATGGAAGCTAGCCGAAAATCTTTTGCCAATGAGGATTTTTACAGACGGACTAGTTGACACGTTGGATAAGAAAGTGACTCCAGACAAGGACCCAATGAAGAGGAAATTTATGACCTAACTAAGGACGATGATCCTAGGGTAGGCCCAATAGATCCATATATGATATAGAGGAGGAGTAGGCAACCATTTATTACGGCTGCCATGAAAAATTTGAAGACATGCAAGGAAAAGATTGGCCAAGCTTATTCAAGATGGTTCATCTACAATAGCATGCCGACGAACGCTGCTAAGGGTCCTTATTGGGAGGACATGATCGAGACAATCGGAAAAGTAAGTAAAGGTGTTTCGGGACCAACGCCCAAGAAAATCTACACCACTTATTTGCCTCAAGAGGTAGCCGATCTCGAGGAATACATCAAGTTCTTTAAAAGAATATGGGATGAGAGAGGCTGTACAATTATGACTGGTGGCTGGACAGGTGAGCATATCCAATTAGGGATGTCATGATTACTTCTTCATTAATGACTACTTTGTCACGGACTCATTTTTTTAATATACATAACAAGGAAGAGCATGATCAACTTCTTTATGTACTGTCAAGCTAGGACTGTTTTCTGGAAGTCAATTGATGCCAGTGGTAAGGTCAAGAATGCTGATTTTCATCGAGACCAATTCTCATATACTTCATCTCAAGCTCCATCACAAGGGTATAGAGCTTATAATCCCTATGCATACGTACCCCTAGCAGGGGATTATGCAGCTCAACCCTCTGATGTATCGAGTTACTCAGGAGGATATAGATCAAGAGCATATCCTCAATACTCGGATGCATCTAGATGATCTTATTATGGAGGTGATGCACAACAATGGGTGCCGGTGACAATCATCTATGGCCACATAGATGAGTATCACCGATTTTTTGATGAATATAGACAATAGTATGAGTCTTACATGTCTTGGAAAAACTATGTCCAATATTTGTATAACACCTACAAGGTAAGACTACAATGATTTTTTTGTTTTTTTTTTTATCATTCATATATGTACATGACTAACTTACTTAGGGATAAGCTATCATGCCCCCCTCGCCCCACGTATCCACCTTTTTTTTAAATTAATAAGATCCCAAGTGCTTACCTGAGGTCCTAGATAAGTCTCAAGCATTTTAAGGCTATTTTTTATTTTTTGATTTTATAATTTTTTAACCTTTCTTTACAATAAAATGGGGGAACCATATAGGATCAGTAGGGATCGAATCGGATAGGCCGATCTGATCGGTCCAGACCCGGACCGATATGTGTCCGATCCCGGAATTTTCCTTCCTTGGCATGAAAAAGTTTCCTTCCATTTACAAAGGCATGTTGATTTTCCTCTATCAGCTTCCTACTGATTGTCCCCAATCTGTTAGCCAGGATTTTTGTGAAAATCTTATAAAACCCATTAAGTAAACTGATTGGTCGGAAGTTTCTCAGTTCCACTACCTCATCTTTCTTTGGTAATAGGACAATTAGAGTATGATTAACAAACTGGCCACCTTTTAATGAAGCAAACCACTCTAGGATAGCCCCCACCACCTCTCCTTTGATTACTTCCCAAAAAAGATTGATAGAAGAACGTTGGGAACCCATTAGGCCCTGGGGCCTTATCTCCACCCAAATTGAAAACTGCTTTCTGAACTTCCTCCTCTGAGATTTCAGAAGTCAGCATATATTTATCGTCAGAGCTCAATTTGATAGCATTTAAATCATTCCACTGGGGATAACACCTATGCTCAGCTGTGAACAGAGACTGATAAAATGGAAGTATTTCTGCTTTAACCGTTTCCTCATCATCCACCCAACTATCTCCAGCTTTAAGCTTTGATATGAAATTTCTTCTTCTTCGCCATTGGCAATCATGTGGAAGAACTTTGTGTTATAATCTCCCTCCTTGAGCCACTGTATTCTAGATCTTCGTCTCCACTTTGCCTCCTCTTCCAACTGCCCCTCTGCAAACTTGATTCTCAATGCAGTGCGAGAAGCCTTCTGCTGATCAGCCAAAAGTTGCTGTTCCTCCATCTGCTCCAGCATTCTGATTTTATTCAACACATCTTGTTTATCCTGAATCTTATTTATCCTCCAATTACCAACCCAGTTTTTAATTGCTTTCTTCAATGCTATCAACTTAACAGCCAATCCCTTCATACCACCATATGCGGTTCCCTCCTCCTGCCAAACAATCTTCACCAAATTTTGGAAGTCTTCATCTTCTAACCAAAACTTTTCCAACCAAAAAGGCTTCTTAACACTTGGATTCTGACAAGTATCAACAATCAATGCTGAATGGTCAGAAACTGTTCTTGGTTCACCTATGAGCAAGGTTTAAAAACTCGGCTCGGATCGGCACGGATCGGCCGAGTCGGACCGGTTTTGGGCCGACCGTGCCGATCCCGAGTAACCTGGCCGAGTCCAGGCCTCGGATCGGCCGGTCCGAGCCGGATCGGGCGATCCGGGACCGGATCGGGCCGGGTCGGCTCGGATCGGCCCGACCCGGCCCCCAACGGCTAGTTTGACTAGCCGTTGGGGGTCAAACTAACCGTTGCTGGCCGTTCCCAAACGGCCAGCAACGGCTAGTTTGGGCCTTAGGGGTCTATTTAAACCCCCCCAAGACCCTCTTAAGGCTCCACAATTGCCCTTTGAGCCTCCTAAGTCCTAACATTCTTGCTCTCTCTCCCACTCTCTCGATCATAGAATTCTCTCTCCATCTCTCCCACGAGGTCACTTCTAGTCTACTACAAGCTCCGCGATCTCTCATCTTCTTGTGCTGTGAAGGAATGGCATCTCAAGGTGCTGCTGAGCGGTCATCTGGGAATCCTCCTAGTGCTGATCCTGTTTGGGGTCATTGCACACCGGTGGACATGGGCCAAAGAAAGGTACAATGCAAATATTGCAACCGGGTTGTCTCTGGCGGGGTCTACCGAATCAAACAACATCTTGCTGGAATAAAAGGTGAAGTTGCAGCATGTGCTCGAGTTCCTTCAGAGGTTAGGATCCAATTTCGAACTTACATGAAGGAGAAGGAATCAAGCAAAGCAAGTACTGCCAGAAGAAGACAGGAAATTCGAGAGGAATTGTCTGAACCAGCAAAGGAATAGATTGAAGTCGAGCCGTCTAGAGAAGCTAGTATTCTGTCATTATAACATGAGGTTGAAGCTAAAAAATCTGGAGCTCATAAGGAACCTTCAAAGGCAGGAGAAAGAGAGAATTTCCGGACAAGCCACAGAGACGACACATGTAGAAGAACCCATAGACTTTGATGAGCTGTTCGAGGAGCAACATCCACTAAATGCATGGGTTGATGCAAGCACCTCAAATGAGCCTGAATTCAACCCAAATGATCGGAAATGGGCGGAAGGTGAGTTAGATAATGTTCCATTACTTACTGATTTTCAACCTCCTTCTCCAAAACGTCAGAAGAAGAGCAAAAAACAAGCACCAAGCAAAAGGAAGAGTGGTACTGGAATTCAAATTGCTGATCTGGAGACTATCGAGGAAGATGATGAAACGCCAGAACCAAGTGATGAGGTCCAATATCAAACCTCAAATGACTCGACATCAAAGACGAGCTCCAACAGTTCTGAGGATGGCGGAGATGCTACTAGTGCCCCAGCCCTAGCTCCACCAATTCAATTCACTGGAGAAGAAGAATACACACATGCTACCCAAGATGAACATCATGGTAGCAGAGCAGGACGTGAAGAATCTTCCATTCAAACATTCAGCAGATCAAGGAGGAAGGACAAAGGTAAAGCTCCTCAGAAATATCAGGAGCAACTATCAGATGCATCATCATATTCTCCATACGAAGGGTATAGTCAGCCTACTGGATATGTAGTTTACCCTCCTCAACATTCTGATACATCCGACTATTCAGGGGGTTGTCTAGAATATCCACAATTTTCAGTCATTTATACCAATACGGATGACTATAGCCGGTATGTGATGCAATATGAACAATACTACCAGAGCTATATGTCATGGGCTGAGTATGTTAGCCATATGTTCATTCAGTATAATGTACGTTTGGAATAAATGTAAGTTCATAATCATATATGTAAGTTTATTCAAGGTTTTTTTGTCCAACAACATCTTATGTACTTCAAATCAATGTATTTCAACACAATTATGCATTAGACTTGTGTTTTATATTTTTTTCATATTTTTTTTCTATTTTTTTCTGCTATCCGAACCAGCCAAGCCTGACTCAGCCAAGATCGGCCGGGATCGGATCCGATCCGATCGGTTTTGGACCGGCCGATCCGGGACCTGATCCCGGGTTTCTTAACCTTGCCTATGAGTTTAGATAAAGGAAAAAGCTCTTCCCAAGCATGAGTCACAAAGACTCTGTCTATCCTGGACATTGTAGGCCTTTCCCTTGAATTACACCATATAAATTGCTGACAATTGACATGTAATTCTATCAGACCCAAATCTTCAACCCATTTATAAATTACTTCATTCCGCTATTAACCTTGCCCTTCCTATTCCTTTCCGCAGGATGACGGATTTCATTAAAATCACCTATAATACACCATACAAAATCATGCCTTTGTTTACAAAGTAGCAGTTCTTCAAACAGAATTCTCCGACCAATGTAACTATTTGGACTGTAAATTCCTGATATCATCCATTCATATCCTTTTCCCAAGGAAGTCAAACCTGCAGTAACTGAATGTTCTCCCAATTACATGTCTTCCTTTCCACTTCTGAGTATCCCAAGCTAACAATATACCTCCAGAGTTGCCTTCTGCTCTTCTAAATAGAAAATCTGCATCCTTGTACCCAGTAACAGCAATAACCCGACCTTGATAAAAAAAATCAATTTTTGTTTCAATCAGGATTTCCACCCGACATCTTTTGATAAATTCTTTGACCACCAACTGCTTCATCTTCGCATTAAATCCTCTCACATTCCAAACTGCCAACTTCATTGGTTTGTAATGGTGTTCCTGCACTGCCTTGTCTGTGGAACTAACTCTCCTGCTAAACCATCCACGGAGTGCTTTAATAAGCTCTTCAATTCCCTGGAACCCTTGGTCTGCTTCAATGGTACACTGTTTGAACAGTTCCTCCACAATCTTCTATACTGACCCACTCTATTTTGAACATTTAAACCCAAAACCTCTGCTTTTTCTTTGATCTGCAAATCGGACCACTCATCCAACATAGAAACCCGATTTCCATTTACTGTGTGTCCTTCCTTTGGAAATTGTCTACTTGCTGATTTGTCGCAGCCGGCATTGCACAGCGTTCGGATGAAGGTGGTAGATGAAGTGGGGAAGTAGGGGGATTCTGCAACAAACTAAACGGCGTACCCGGAACTCTCATTGAAGACAAGGAGGTAGGCGAAGCGCCCACTCCCGCCTGGAGAGCATTAGAGGGAAATTCAGGTTGTTCGCCAGCTGCGCTTTCCACGCCCGCCTTGAGAGCATTAGAAGGTTGTTCGCCAGCTGCGCTTTCCATGCCACTCGATCTTGTTACTATAACAGTCTTCAGATCTCCGGATATTCTGCCACCGCTGCCGCTACCATCGGTGACCTCCTTCGAAGCCTTCTGTAAACCCTAATGCCCCTCCTTCTCCCCTTCGCCATTTCACAGCGGACTCCATCCACCAATTTTTGAGCAAAAAAGTCGATTGCTTCCTTCCAATTAAACGATAACTCATTTACCTTTATGGCCTCAGTCAATACAGCTGGATTAAAGCATTATTTGACCAACAAATTATTTTTAACCTGCTGAAGATTGGACCGGCTAGCTGAACCCGGCTCACTAAGTTCAATTGGTTTGCCTGCCCGAGTCGTCCAAGTTAACAAGACCTGACTCATTCGTCTTCCTCCTCCGGCCATCCCCTGTGGAAGCCCTAGCTGCCTTATACTCCTTGACAAGGCCTATCCTTCTGCACAGAGTCTTCTAATGATTCCACCTCCACTCTGACCCAGTACACATCATTGCCCCACCTTAAACTAACCCCTTCTGGAATGTGAGTGTCCTGTTCCATAGAAAGCAGAACTCGAGCATACTCCAAGTGTTCCCAAGATATGGTTGACCTGTCCACCATGTTAATTCTTCCAAATGAAGCAGTAATTGCTTGGTAGACTTCAACAACCCACAGGTGCCATGGAATCCCTCTCAACCTGCACCATCTTTGCAGAATTGTACCCACTATATGAGCTCCTTCTGAAGGTGACCATGGCTTCCATGTAATATTATAATCTTGCCACAACAAGAACTTCAACAAAAGCAGTTCATTGTACACATCTTCAGACGGACATAAAAGAAGCACTTCTTCTCATCTAACCATAGAAATCTTCCACTGTTGAACTGTTGGCCATCTCATTCGAAGGATACCTATAATATCATTTAGATACAAGTTCTTCGATGACAATCCAAGTAGACTGGTGCTACACATCCTCCAGTTGTTGCCGTAGTTACGAAACCAAGGAACCTCTACACTATCACCTGTCGACCCTCTCTGCATCTGTATATTCTGACAGTCACTTCTCCTCTTGTTCCATCTTCCTCTCCCTAAGAACAGATCCTTCAGCTTTGGTAAAATAATCCTGCCATCGCCATGAGCGTTTAGCAGAACAAGAAAAACTTCTATGCCCGATAACCCAACATCTCCAACAAACTAAAGCGTTGCGGCATATCTCAGCACGATGATCTTTTGCCAAGCACCTGAAGCATCTTCCATGGAAAACAGACCATCCCTTTATCCTTCCTCTGCTTCTGATAGCTTCATGTCTCCCTCCTCCTCCCCTTGTATCGTTCTGAGAACAATTTCCAACATCCTGCACTACAGCTTTGCTCCCCTCCTCTTCACGCTTCCCTCCCTCACCCCTGTTTCAATCACGCTCCGCTCCGCTCATCGGTTCCGCCATAAGACTGTCCTTTCAATAATTTTTTCGAATTTGATTGCATATTCATATAATTTTGTCTTTTAGCATATGAAATGTGATCTTCCTATTTTTTACCATAATGAATGATATTGTTCTATATCTCATTCTGGTTTCCAATTCCATTAGATATGATAACTTATAAATAATAATTATAATAGATAATTAATATTGGAAATTAACCATTGGATAAATTCTGTTGAATGACTTCTGTTAGGTGCATATGATAAAGATGATGAGGTTTTGAGGAAACCTAAAGTAGTTTTGAGCCGATGACGAAATTAGAAACAAAATGGAAAAGAAAAGGCATTATCTGATCACATTGGAAGAAACATGATTTCACTATCAAATTCGGAAAAGGAAATAAGTCTTTCTGTTTCCATATCCTATCTGTTTACAGCCCCACTTCTACTCTGCCCACTATCATTCTAGAAGCCTTTTCAAACAGATAAACATTTATCTAGAGTACTGCATAGCAATTAAAACTTCTGCTACAGCATACCATGTAGAATTCACTTGAACTCTGAGAGCAAAAAAATTGACATCATACAATCAAAAGGGAATATTTATGTTACCCAGCAGAACAGATGGCATAATGCTGAAAGACTGAAACTTCCTATCAATCAAATCCATACCAGAAGAACAATAGGCTATGCAACTACCTGGCACAAGCGGTGTACAAAGTTTTTTAATAAAATTCATAAATTCTAAATAAAACACTTTTATCATAACTATTCACAAGTACCTCGTAATGACAACACCATAATGGGCACTTACTGGTTATTCAGGTGAGACACGATGTCCATTATTTGAAGGAGAGCACCCAAGTACAAAATTATGTGGTTGACTTATTGGGCCATCCAACTAAAAATCATGAGACAGTGAGTGGATTGGGTACCATATTATATTAATTCATCTTTTGTCTCTGCTCAATGTAAGAGTATTCTCCAACATGCCTCCTCACATACAGGCCAACTTAAGCTATGATGCATGGATGATAATAATATGGGGTGTGTGGCTAATAATCATAGCCATGTGCTCTCATATCATCTTGGACTACCGGGCCATCCAACTAAAAACCTTAACACAATGAGTTGAGTGGGTACCATGTTATCTTCAAATTTTATCTCTTGTGTCTACTCATTCTAACATATGCTTTGTTTAAAAGAACATCCTGAAGCTAATAAAACAATTTTACCATTTACTCCTCATTCTATTTTTCAAGTTTTGTTCCAATTTGGTATTACAATGAGATTCAGAATTTGGGATGGTATAAAATATTTTCATGTTTGGGGCCATAGTTACTGGAATCGAAGGCAAACAACAGGAGGCAGTGTGAAGCAAAAGAAAGAATTACTTTTTTTTGCTAACATTTTAAACTACAAGTTGAAGCGAGGAACAAACATCAGAAATGGGAAGTGACATTAGTATTGTTTTAAGGTGTAAAGAAAGCTTCCTGGTAACCATACTTTGGGCATTCTCCAGTGCCTTTACCAGTTACCATACTAGATCACCACATAAAACAAAAAATAACATGTATGGCATCTAAAACACTTGTATAAAATTATAAATTTACAAAATGATTTAAATCAAACAGATACAAGAACAAAGGGAAAGTGTACAGAGTCTTCTTGATCTGCCTTTGAACTAAAAAACAGAAGATGGATAACAAAATAGACTAGACTATTTCTTCAGAATTCTTTATCTAAACATGAAGGCAAGTCATCTGAACATATTTGACTGAGTACATCTCCTGCAGCAATGCAATGACCTAATCATGAAAGTGAGTGCTCACCGAAGATCCCAGCAATGAGAATAACCAGCAGTTGATCCAGCAAACACCATGAAAGAGCGCATGTTAAAACATATGCTGCTAATACCTATATGAAGGAGGTCAAAGCCATATCTTATCATGATTATTAATATGTAATAAAAAGGGGATACAATTGGAAGACTTATGACAAACTTATGATAAGCTTGACATAATTACTAAATATCTTGTGCTGCAGTCACAAGCATAAAACTTTCAGAAATTGTGAACTACTTCAGAAGAACTCAAAATCACTTGACATGAGGCCATGAGAAGTCTATAAATATAAAATGATAAATATGCTATTTTTGATATTTAAAGAGGATGTCTTTTGCCGGCATCCTTCTAGTTATGATTTTTTTTAGTAAGCTCTTGGCTGTGTCCACATATAAAAAATTGCTGTTTCATGCTCCAGTCAACAAAAAATAGACATGGTCATGAGAAAATAAACATAAAATATCTAACAACTTGAGGAGGATAATTAGATATAAGTAGGAATAAGACAGCAAAGAATATAAACAATGAAATAGATATGCACTTTGTTGTTGATCATATTGAAACCAAGACTCACCAGATCATGTGAATCCACCAATCCCACTGGATTTGGCATGAACCGGCCTGACCCTAAGGATTGGTTTCGGTGTGAGTGGATCAGTCCAAAGCTAACTGTAGCCAGCTAGTTTCCAATTAGCAGGGGTGAGAGAAAACCATGGGAACTATCCCCCATTTGGCCATTCCCACCCCCATCTCAATCCTCACACACTCTCTAACAACCTCTCTCTCACTCCATCCCCATCTCTTCATGGTAAGCATTCCAGGTACTGTTAGAGATGACACTTGTATCAGGATAATCATACATCTTGCACGTCTTCCCTCCTACATGCAGGTAGATAATTTTTAAGATCAAGAGTAATGAGGCTCAGAAGGGATGCAATTTTCCTGACATAGGAGGCTTCCTATTCTTTTCAGTTATAGGGTCATTAGAAAGAGGTAGACAGGAAAGAGAGAATATATGTTTACCTTAAATTTATACTTTTCATGCTCAAATTATATTATTTTAAAGGTGTTTTTTTTCCTATTTTTCACATTTTTCTACACTTTATTGATGTTTTTCTGAATACCAAACACAGGTTGTACTTGGCTAAGGATGGAGCAGCTGGATCGGCCCCAGATTAGCCAGATTGAAGGGGATCAGCCCATGGCCAGCTGTTTGAACCCAACCATTGATTAAAACATGTTTTTTTTTTTTTGAAGGTGACCATTAGTCACATTTCATTGATAAGGTAAAGAGAATACACTTTGACCTAAGTCAATACAAACACTAACTCAGTCTAGGTTACAGAATTATCCAAAGGATAATAAGGAAAATTACAGAAAAGGCTTCTTGAACTTCATAACAGTAAGAATCAAAGAAGAATCTTCCATGTTGTGTAGAAGCCCAGCAGCTCTCGCCCAATAATAAGTCCACCTCACAGCTTTAGCCAAGATATGATCTATTTGGTTGAATATTTGATTGAAAATTCTAGAATTTCTTTCAAGCCAGATGGACCAAAGCATGGCTGGTAAGAAGAACATAGACCAGATCTTGTGCTCAGATAGGATTGGACAAATCCCATTCCACTCTTGGAGGAGACTAGGAATATCTTGGAAATCCATCCATTGAAAAGAAAATAATAGTCCAATGGATTTCCATAAAATATTAATGATCCCACAATGCATAAACAGGTGCTCAACATTCTCCTTTAGGATTCCACAGAAAACACAATTAGAAATTTTGCTATGAAGAATGTGTTTCAGCCTTTCCAAGGTTGGTAGTCTGCCCAGCGCCATCTTCCAAAGGAAAACCCTAATTTTGGAGGGAAGAAGGGGGGACCAAACAAATTGATGCCAATTGACTCTCAAACCTCTATCATTAAGAATATTGGTGAGGGTACTGACATAAAATAGTCCTTTAAAGTTCCAAATCCAAATTCTAGAGTCCTTCAGTGAATTCTTTGGGAAACAATTGTGTATATAGCTGAGGATATGCAAAAGTTGATCCACTTCAATGCCAACAGGCTCCCTTCTAAGATTGATATTCCAGTGACTACTATCCTCAGGTGAAAAGATGAAATTAATTGTCTTTCCTTTATCCTCTGCAATACTATATATGTGCTGAAATTTGACTGCTAGAAGACTATCCGTGCACCATATGTCCTCCCAAAATCTGATCCATTTCCCATCTCCCACAGTAAAAGTGGTGGCTGTATTGACAAGATCTACAAGCTTGTTAATGTTTCTCCATATTAGTGAAATTGAGGATTGAGAAGAGGCCTGAATTGTCCATTTGGATGCTTGTGGATAGTACTTATTTCTGATGATGTTGACCCAAAGTGCATTGTCGATATCACCCATTCTCCATAGCCACTTAGCGAGCAATGCTATATTGAAAGACCGAATGCTGGTTAGGCCTACACCTCCCTGTGCTTTGCTAGTGCAGACTCTATCCCAAGCAACTAGATGAAAGCCTCCATTCTCCCTTTTCCCTCCTCCCAAAAAAAAAGAGCTCCTTATCCTTTCAATAATTCTTTCCACTGTTTTAGGAATGGATAGAATGGAGAGATGATATGTACTCAAAGAAGATAGGACAATTTTGGAAAAGATCCATTTACCTCCAGCAGAAAGAAACTTTGCTTTCCAACCTTCCAAAACTCGTGCAAACTTTTTAATTAGAGGGTCCCAATCCCTAACTTTGTTGTTTACATTTGAAAGAGGGAGGCCAAGGTACTTGATAGGAAATTGGGACTGTTTACACTCCAAATCAGCAGCAATCTGATTGCTTCTGTCTATCCCAATGTTAATGCCCACCATTTCAGATTTGTCAAAGTTGATAGATAATCCGGTAACAGCCTCAACCAGCAATAGAATTTTCTTGATATTTGTAAGCTTAGATTCTTCAGGAGAAGAGAAAATCAATGTGTCATCTGCAAATTGAAGGTGGGATAACATAATACCATTTCTGCTAGTAAAGAAACCATCAACCAAACCTTTTAAGGTAGCTTGATCCCAAAATGAACTCAGTACTTGGTTGACCATGATGAAGATGAGAGGAGAGATCCTATCTCCCTGTCTTAAACCTCTAGAGCTGGCAAAGTAACCACAAGGTTCCCCATTGATAAGAATAGAAAATCTAGGAGAGGAAACACAACTCATAATCCAGTTGATCCATTTTTGTTTGAAACCCATAAGCATAAATACTTTTTCAGTGCAACTCCAGCTCACTTTATCAAAGGCTTTCTCAAAATCTAGTTTAAGGATAACTCCTTGTTTCTTAGAGCACTTCTGAGAATGAATAGCTTCGTAGGCTGCTAGAAAGTTATCAAGGATATACCTTTCTTTCAAGAAAGCAAATTGATTGAGGCTAATGACATTTTGTAAAGCCTTCTTCAGTCGGTTTGCCATAATCTTAGTAATGATTTTGTAGCAACCATTTAATAAACTGATAGGTCTAAAATCTGCAGGCTTCTCAGCACCCTCCTTCTTTGGAATAAGGACTAGAAAAGTAGAATTAAAACAATTGATAGCCCTCGGTCTTTGCTGAAATTCTTTCAATGCATTCATTAAGTCTTCCTTGATAACTTCCCAAAAAAATTGGTAGAAACCCATAGAAAAACTATCGGGCCCTGGGGATTTGTTAGCGTTCATGCTAAAGACTGCTACCTTGACCTCCTCTTCAAGAATTTCTGCACATAAACTTTCAGCTTGTGAAGTGTCTATTGTCGGGAGAATACCCTCCATCAGATTAGGTCGCCACTGCTCATTTTCTGTTAAAATATTCTGCAAGTAGGAGATGAAAGCTTTTTTAATTCCCGATTCTGATTCAATAATCTGATCTTCAATCTTAACATGTTCTATCTTGAGAGATCTCTTCTTAGCTCCAGCAACTATATGAAAAAATTTAGTATTATTATCTCCTTCTTTAAGCCAAAGTTCCTTAGCTTTTTGTCTCCATTTGATTTCTTCAAGACGAAGCCAATCGTTAAATTCAGCTTTGAGGGATCCTTAACTCAAGGAATTCTTCTTAAGACAAATTTTGTGAGTCTGCCTTAGCTTCTAGAACTTCTAATTTACTCATAAACAACCTCTTGGTTGCAGCTTTAGCCTTCTGAATCTGAGAGTTCCACACTTTAAGACAATTTCTGAGTCCTTTGAGTTTATATGAGAAAGTCTTACAAGCAGAGTTGTAAATAGGTCCTTCTTTCCACCAATTAGTGACTAATTCTTTAAAACCCTCCTGAGACTGCCAGGCTAGTTCATATCTAAAAGTCATGTGCTTGCTCTTGTCATCCAAAGTATTAAGGAGTAAAGGAGTGTGATCTGAAACAGATTTGTTGAGCCCTAAGATGGAAGAGAGTGGAAACAAATTGATCCAATGCAATGAGACAAGAACTCTGTCAATCCTTGACTGAATGGAAACATTCTGCGAATCAGACATGTTAGACCAGGTATACTTCCTATTAGGAAGCTCCAAATCTATCAAGCCACTGTCATTAATCCAACAATTAAAATTTTCCATCGCAGCTAACCACTTCTGGTTGCCAGATCTCTCCCAAGGAAATCTTACCACGTTAAAATCACCAAGAATGCACCAATTGCCCTTAAATAAGTCAGCCAGTATGTGTAGTTCTTGCAAGAATTTTTCCCTATCTTGATCTCTGTTAGGGCCATACACAGAGGTAAGAACCCAATTCCTGCTACTGTTGATTGCAGAGAAGTTAACTGATAGACTGAACAGTCCAATGCCACATAAAGAGCCATGGAGTTTTTTACTGTTCCACATGATAATCTGTCCCCCACTATTACCCACTGCTGGTTGGAAAACCCATTCATAGAGTGAAGATCCACTGATATTGGCAATGCACTGAGCTTCCACAGTTTCCATTTTGGTTTCTTGAAGGCAAAAACAATCAATTTTATAATTAGAGATGCAATCTCTCACTGCCCTTTGTTTAGAATCCGCATTCAGACCTCTGATGTTCCAGGAACACATGTTCATTTTAGTAACAAGTTTTTCCCTCCCATCATTTTATCTCTTAACCCATCAAACAATTCATTGTTTTGGATATACGAGATTTCCCTCTTGCCAATTTTCTTCCCTCCTTTATATCCTTTAACCTTGGAAGAGTTGTGCAGAGCATCAGCTCTTCTCAGCTTCTTAATGAAGCTAATAATCACTTCCTCCCTTCCCAGAAAGGATACTCCAATCCTTTCTCCGAAATGGATGATATCCTCAGTCCACGGATTCTCCACAGATAGGGGTTCAGCCGGAGGATAGATAGTAAATCCAGCAGTTCTTTCCATATTATTGGGATCATATAGATAGGTAGATCAAAGTGTTTAAAACCCGACCACAGTATGGAGATTTAATCATAGATTAATTCAGATCTGCATTTCCAGGAGTATGACCCAATTTTCTTGGCAGACTTAGATCCAACAAGCCAAACTGGTTCAATTTGGTTCAAACCAAGGTTTCCACTTTTGAGATCAGTCAAAATGTTGCATTCAGACTTCCCAAATCACAAGTCAAGGAGGGAAACAAAGACAGAGAATGACCTTAAGAGTACCAAGATGTGAAATAGTAGATCCAATATAAGCATTTTAATAAGTACAAAAACAAGAAGAAAAAAGGAAAGAAGTTTTGAATTTCCTTTTTTTCCTCTTTGGGAAAGAGATTAGTGAGAGGAAGAGATTCACCTGAAACTGAGAAAAATAATAAAGCATAAAACAACATTGTAACTTTTCAAGGGCCTGTCCTTTGTTGTTCATTTCAGTTCAGGGCTGAACTTGACTGTGCTTTATCAGTAGGCCTCAACTTTAGGGGCATCAAGAGAAACAGAAGATGGGTCAGTCAGGTACATACGAGTTTCCACCGGCCCCTTCCAAGTTCAGGGGAATTGCTGCCATGTGTATCTATTCATCTATTTAGTGAAAACCTCTTGCCACAACTTCAAGAATTGAGGAATATGTGACCTATGTTTCACTTCCACCAATAATCTTGCAGATGCCAGATTACTCCATGCTCTAGTATCCCTATCAACCTCCCTTAGTGTACCAAAAGCGGCAACTATACTACTAAAAACTTCAACACTCCATAACTGGAGTGGGTACTACACAGCACCAAAAACTAGACAAGGAGCAGTTGATTTCGTACCAGAGTAATCTTCCACTCCGACCATGCGGTTTTGAAACATTGTCGTAACACACAAATTCCTTCACAGAGCCCACATAAGAATCTCATGATTTTCCTAGAAAACTAAGACCTTTCTGTCGTTGAGAATGCCAATCCTCCACTTCTGAACAAGTAGCTAATGGTGTTGTAGCACCTTAACAATTTCTCCCTGACCAACAACCTCCCTTGAATATCACCTACAACACTTCTTCAAAGGGACTGCAAATTCCGTTCAAACTGAGGAAATCATGGTGCTTCAATGGTGCAGATGTCGATACCCTGTTCTTCTGCCTCCTGATTACTGCTGAAGCTAACTCAGCCTGTACCCTGGTATCCTCCTTACAGAAGAAACTTTTATGGCCAACAAGTTTACATATCCAGCAAAGCACCTCACTCTGGCAAGAGTGACCAAGGAATTCCGGGTCGGGTCGGGACCCAAAATCGGGACCCGGCGATCCCGACCCGATCTGATCTGGATCGGCCGGGTCGGCCGATCCAGACGAAGTCCGGCCGGTCCGACTCGGCTGGAAAAAAAAATCAGAAAATATCAGAAAAAATCAAGAAAAATCAGGAAAAATCAGAAAAAATTACATACATATTATTCAACTGATGTACAATAAGAATGAATGCAATTCATGTACATCCATAAAAAATAAACATTAAAGACAACTAACTAACTAATAATTTTTGTTGTGCATTAATTAAAAAAGACATGGTTGTTGAAAAATACCTTAGAAAGATCACATTTGTGATCCTTCATCATCCGGTTCATAAGTTTGAGCAGGCGGGTCATAATCTGCCGACATTTATGGTGCATCATCATCTAAATTGATCGGGCGCTGAACAGGTAGACTGTAATCCCTTCGTCTCTGGCGCCCTGATATCTCATCTTGCAAATCCATGTGTTGTTCAGATGATAAATCTTTGTGTGCCTTTTTACCCATTATATAAGTCCTCATTTCCTTCTTCAAGTCCAGCGGGACTGACTCACATCTACTGACGTCTCCTGATATGCCAGCAAGATGATTTTTTAGGCGATAGATGCCACCACCCATCTCCTTTCCACACCAGTTGCATTTGACCCTCCTCCTAACACTGTCCACTAGTGTGCAATGCTGCCAACCAGGATCAGCACCATGCTGCTCTACATCCTGTTCTGCCATATTCCTGCATAACATAAAAACAAAAAAATGCAATCAGGTTCTAACAAGTTCAATTAAGTGGTTGGACACTCAATTGAACCTTAATCATACTAATCATACAAAAGTCCTAATTTTTAACACTTAATTAGGACTAATTTTAACTAATTAAAGCTAATAACAGGCAATTAATGCAAAAAAATACACATTTATGTCCTAACAAGTTCAATTGAGTAGTTGGCACACTCAATTGAACCTTAATCACACTAATCATACAAAAGCCCTAATTTTTAACCCTTAATTATGGTTAATTTTAACTAATTAACGCTAATAACATGCAATTAATGCAAAAAAATGCACATTATGTCCTAACAAGTTCAATTGAGTAGTTGGCACACTCAATTGAACCTTAATCACACTAATCATACAAAAGCCCTAATTTTTAACCCTTAATTATGGTTAATTTTAACTAATTAACGCTAATAACATGCAATTAATGCAAAAAAATGCACATTATGTCCTAACAAGTTCAATTGAGTAGTTGGCACACTCAATTGAACCTTAATCACACTAATCATACAAAAGTCCTAATTTTCAACTCCTAATTATAGTTAATTTTAACTAATTAACGCTAATAACATGCACTTAATGCAAAAAAATGCACACCTATGTCCTAACAAGTTCAATTGAGTGGTTGGCACACTCAATTGAACCTTAATCACATTAATCATACAAAAGCCCTAATTTTTAAGTCCTAATTAAGGCTAATTTTGAGAATTTTGTCTAATCAACATGTTAAAATTTTTTTCAACCTAAATATTAATAGATCTACACAATATACACAATCATACATCATTTATAATTTTTTTAGAATTTTAAAAAAATAATTCGAAATGTACCTAAACTCGGATCGGGATGAGAAAAGAAAATCCGACGTCGAGGGCGGCGGTGACGGCGACCACAGCGGCGGCGGCGGCTCCCGGACGACCGGCCGACGATGACGGGATGAAAACCCCCTCCTTTTGGTCGATATGTCAAAGAAAACTAGAAAAGAGAGAGAGAGAGAGAGAGGAAGGAGAGGCGGACGTCGGACGGCTGGCAGCGGACGGCCGGCGGCGGCGGGGGGGGCCGGCGGCGAGCGGCGGCGGTCGCCGGGGGAGGGGGAGCTGGGGGAAGGGGGGCGCCAGCAGCAGAAATGCTGCTGGCACCTGGCTCCCGATCCGGCAGGGGGGGAACAGTAAATTCCCCCCCAAATCGGATCAGGACCCGCCGATTCCGATTCGAATCGGAATCGGCCGATTCTGCAATCCATGGGCATGACCTGAGTAGCAGAAACACAAACTGCTTCTGACATTTGGCCACCAAGAATTTGCCGACATTTGGATCTGTGGGAGACAGAGACTCTGTTTGGATGTGGTAGACACAATTTTGACACTCTTTGCTTACTGTTAACTTTAATCCATGCACAACTACTAGAGAAATCCTTCTCTGCTTGTGCCCCATGGAAATTGAACATTCCCTATAACATAATGATTTCGTCTGTTCTCATGAGAATGATCCTTCCCACCATGCTTTAGATTGCTCTTGTTCTCTCCCTCACCCTCTGATGCGGGACAGCTACCACTAAGGATCCGACAACAAGCAAAGACTCGAGGTCAGTAATAGTCTCCATAAAGTACGGCAAATGAACACCAAACAACCAGTGTATCCACGAGAGAAAGTACGTAAAGTAACAAGAAGCAAAGCTCTAAAACTGTCCCTTGCAGAGTGAAGCGACTAGGATCGACAGTAGTAAGAACTACCAACAGTCTAGGGCAGCAACAGTACAGTCAATATCACAAACTAGTACCACGGAATAGGTTCCTCGCAAGCACACAATCGGCAGTGATCTAATTATGACTAGCTAGGACCCTATTAAACGCTCAAGCATGACGGCAATATAACCACATACTAAAGGAGCATGTTTAGGTTAGGCTATCATGCACTGACCTGCTCGCCAAACAGCGAGGTACATTTACCGAGGACAGTTAGGATTCCACGTTAATTTGCTGCAAGGATCCGCCGATGGCATAGGTACTGGGGCGAATAGTCCATGCCCAGGAGACCATAAGCATTAGGGACCCACGGGTGGGCCCAACAAACGTCCAGGACCAGCACGTGGCAGGACGGGGTGCAGTTGCCGCTCGAACAGCGAGGTCGGATGCCGGCGAACACTTCTCAAGCAATGCGTGGGGACGACGAGGGAGGGAAATGGTGCGGGCAACGACGCTGCAGGCGGGCGGAGGCGTCTGGGCAGCGCGTGGCAAAGGGGTGGCAAACAAGGTGGGGCACCGGGGTCAAGCTCTGCACAAACGACAAAAGCGAGGCGGGCGAATCCCGCTAGGACACCACATAGCATCGTGATGATGACAGCGGGCAGCGGCTGGGCAGGAAACGCCCACAGAGCACACGAGCGACCATGTTCGCACATGCCCACGTGAACCTAGGGACTTGCCACGTGGGCATGTTGGCGGCGTGTAAGGCCCCTAAGGGCATGTGGCGTTGGTGGGCCCACGCTGGCCTGTTTACTGCACAGGCGTGTGAGGGCGGCGGCGCCTGGGGTTCTGCCCAAATGCAAGACGACAAGAAGAAGAGAGGGAGAGGGAGATAAAAAGTTAGAGAAAGAGAGAGAAGCCACACAGAGAGAGGGGGGAATGAAGAAGAGTAGGGCTTCATGCCCCACAAAGATTTTCCCATCTCAGGATACATGCTCTTATGCGGCAACTCAAAATTCTTCATTCAATCATCAATGTCTCCTCGAAGGAGGAGTACAAGATAATATATAGGACTCAACAAACCCTAATAGCAAATGACCAAACTTCCCCTAAGCTATAAAATGCTGAAATTCGTTCAGAAAAATACTAGAAGAACAGAAAATCACTCAATGGGCCATACAACAATCAAAATAAATCTCTAGTGGCTAATAAACAAGTCCATCAACAAAATATAGTCATCTAGCCAAATAAAAGCATGTGCTGCTGCTGGAGCCCTCCGAAGGCGGTAAATAAAAGCTAGGTTGCATCGGGAACGCGCGCACATGTCTTCACCAATCCTCCCCGGCTAGAAAGAACTTGACCACTCTAATACCACTCCACCAAGTCCGGATCAAGTCGTTGCAGCTCCTCAGGTGTGACCCATGTGTCCTCGGTAGACAGTTGTCCTCTCTAACGAACCAGATAGCGCTGATAGGCCTCATCCCTGGAGGTAACAACCTGCTCCTCTGATGTATGGTCAATCTACTCACGCTGTGCTGGAACAAGGGCTGAAGGTGGACACTCAAAGGTGGGTTTAATCATAAAGGGAGGAGAAGACTCAAATGGGTCACTAGGTATCACTGTTGGGTCACGATAATCCACTAGATATAAAACATTGAATGTAGAACTGATGCTATAGTCTGGCGGTAGGTCTATAATATATGCATTCGGTCCAACTCGCTTCAACTCTTTGAAAGGACCGGCTCTACAAGTTTATAGCTTCTTCATGGTTCCAAACGGAGAACGATACAGGCCTAATCATGATCATCATGTAGTCGTCCTCTTGGAACTCATATGGCCATCAATGTGCATCTGTCATCCTTTTGTAGTGTTCATCACTGATCTCGATGTGATGAGTGACGACAGACGCTATCATGCAAACTCCTAATCAAAGTTCGATGTATCGCTGATCCATATCAGATCGTATCTTCTTAGATACGGTAAAATGCCGATCCGACTTGGTTTGACTTGCACGAGTCGCACGAGTCCAACCAATGAGTTCGTTAAAATCAATGAGTTGTTTGTTAAAATTAACGAGTTTAACTCACATTTGCATCCTATTAATTGATATAAAAGTATAATTTTACTTATCAAATAGGAAAAACTCAATTCCATTAAGCATGTATGAGTCGGCACGACCCAGTCCGACTCAGAGTGTATCAGCAGATCGGGTCAGCCCAGAGACGAGTCGACTCGTACGAGTCGGCCCGATCTGATACGATACCTCAAACCATGCTCTTAATATGCTCGGCTAATGACTCTGCAGACTCAGATGCACAAGATTGAACAAGCAATGGAACTAGGTCTATAGGTCCCTTAGGTCTATAGCCAATGACAATCTCAAAATGGCTCATGCCAGTAGACCTATTGACCAAATTATTATATGTAAACTCAATGTGTCACAAGACCTAGTCCTAACTATGTGTATGCTCCCCAACTAGACATCACAACAAATCACCTAGACTTCTATTGACTATCTCAGTCTGCCTATCGGCCTAAAGTTGTGGAGAAATTGAGCTTAGTACCTATAAGATGCCATATCCACAAATAGTTGACAAATCGAACATCCCTATTAGAGACGATGATCTTAAGTAGCCCATGCAAACGAACCACTCCCTCATATAACAGGTCGGCTACTCGAGACGCGTCAGAGGTCTTTGAACAGGAGATGAAATGTGCCATTTTAGAAAACCTGTCGACGACGACAATCTATTTGTGGCATTGTCGTTTAGAACACTTGTCTTTTAGGTCTTTAAAGGTCTTATTTTCTTCATTGTTTAAGTTAATAAAAGTCGACACTCTTCAATGTCAAGTATGTCAATTTGTCAAACATTGTAGAACTAATTTTCAAACTTCCATGAATAAGAGTGTTTTTCCTTTTCAAATTGTTTACTCTGATGTTTGGGGCCCCTCTCATGTTCCCTCTGTGGATGGTCTCATTATTTCATCAGTTTTATTGATGACTTTTCTCATTGTTGCTGGGTATATCTCATGAAATCCCGTGAAGAAGTATCTCGGATTATTTAGGTGTTCTGCAAAATGGTTGAGAACCAATTTGAACGACAAGTTAAGGTGTTTAGATTTTACAATATAAAGAAGTACTTTGAGAGGACGCTCAATATTTTTATGAAAAATGAGGGTATCATTCACGAATCCTCTTGTGCTTACTCGTCCTAACAAAATGGGGTAGCTGAAAGAAAGAATAGACATTTACTTGAGACCTCTTGAGCACTCCTTTTGCAACGTCAGTTGCCCAAGAAATTCTGGGCAGAAACTGTCATAACTACCTCTTATGGTATCAACCATATGCCTTCTCGAACACTTGACTTTGTGTCTCCTATCCAGATACTTTGTCCTGACCATCCTCTGTTTGCTCTGGAGTCCTCAGTCTTTGGTTGTGTGTGCTTTATTCACTCTTTGATTCCAGGTTCTACTAAATTGGATCCTCGGGCCATCCGACACAACAACTTCTACATCTGGATTGCCTGACAAGTCCTTAGTGGATACTCTCACTTACTCAAGGTATACATGGCACAAGCATAGGCCTTCTATAGATCCACCATCTTATGAAGCTGCTGAAATTTCAAGTCATTCTTTGACTCCCTCACCCATAGCTCCTATAGATTTGGACTTGTCTATTGCTGTCTGAAAAGGGACGAGAACGTGTACCAAGCATCTTATTCCTCAATACATTTCCTATTCTCATCTCTCACCATCTTATCGTTCTTTTTTGTCTGTTATTTCCACATGTCATGTTCCTAACTCCTTTGTAGAAGTTGTTAAGGATCCAAAGTAGGTGCAAGCTATAGAAGAAGAGATGCAAGCTCTTGACAAAAATAACACTTAGGAGTTAGTAACTTTGCCTCCAGGGAAAAACTTGGTTGGATCCGGATGGGTGTACAATATTAAGTCCCATTCTGATGGTACTGTTCAACGATATAAAACTAGACTTGTTGCCAAAGGTTTTACTCAGACTTATGGTGTGGATTACCTAGAGACATTTGCACTTGTGGCCAAGCTAAAATCTGTCAGGGTCCTATTCTCCCTTGCCGTCCAATTTTCTTGGGAACTTCACAAGTTAGATGTTAAGAATGTCTTTCTTAATGGTGATTTGCAAGAAGAGGTGTATATGCAGCCCCCTCCTGGAGTAGAAACCAGGGGGAGAGTATGTCGGCTCACGAAGGCACTGTATGGCTTGAAACAGCCTCCAAGGACTTGGTCTGACAGGTTCAAATCTGCCATGATACAGCTTGGCTACCAACAGGGAAATTCTGATCATACTCTATTTACAACATGGGTGGATGGTTATGTGGTAGTACTTCTTGTGTATGTGGATGATATGATTATTACTGGAGATCGTACTACAGAGATACAGAAGCTCAAAGATAATCTGGCATATGAGTTTGACACTTAGGATCTTGGGAAGCTGAAGTATTTTCTTGGCATTGAGGTGGCCAAGTCTCAGCAAGATCTCTATATTTGTCAACGGAAATATGCTCTTGATCTACTTCAAGAAACTGGGAAGCTGGGTTATAAACCAGCTCATACCCCCATAGAGACTAATCATAGATTGTCTGAGACAGGTGGGGAGCTTCTGTCTGAGTCTGATAAAGGTTCCTACCAACGCCTTGTCGGAAAACTCTTGTACTTATCTCTCACCCAACTAGACATTGCATATGCAGTTAGCATTGTCAGTTAGTTATGCATGCTCCCAGGTCCCCACATATGCGGGCCGTGGAAAGAATTCTGCGTTACATCAAGTCTTGTCCAGATAGAGGTTTGTTGTACACTCAAGCTCTACATGTGAACATTGATGCATATATTGATGCAGATTGGGTAGGTTCTCGTGATAATAGGAGGTCAACCACTGGTTATTGTTTGTTTATGGGTGGAAATCTTGTTACTTGGCGCACTAAGAAACAAACGGTTTGTGCTCGCTCAAGTGCAGAACGTGAATATCGGGCTATGGCACATGATGTTACAGAGATGTTATGGGTTAAACTCTTTCTTAAAGATCTGGGTGTTCAAGTTTCCACACCCATGTGCATGTATTGTGACAACAAAGCTGCCATCAACATTGCTAACAACCCGGTTCAGTATGATCGCACCAAGCATATTGAGATTGATCGTCACTTCATTCGCGAGAAGTTGGATAGTGGGCTTATGTTCGCTCTGCGGATCAATTGACTTTCGGGGACCCGTCGAAGACGGAAGCCTCAATATGAGCGGCCCAACAATCATCTTGATCCCACTGGTGATGATAAGGCCTCCACTCATCATCAATATCGTCCTGCATCCAATCTCTTGGGTGTCGGTATTGCCTCCAAAAACTGCCAAAACCACTCCAATCATCCCGATCTCTCGGATGTCGGTATCTCCTCTGATCATGCCCTTTATCATCCCGATGATCTCGATCATACCGATCAAATCGATCATCTCGGTCATGCCGATCAAATCGATCATCTTAGACACGTTGATCAGATCGGTCATCTCGCTCATATCGATCCCTCTGATACTGTTGACGCCTCTGATCAAAACCCCGGTCACGATTGTGCTACTGCCTATCCTACCTGCTATATCTACATGCAACTAGCCTATAAACGCCACCCATCTCATCTAATGAGTCATGCCCAAGTCTATCGTCCTCATATTGCCAGTCAACAACTTGATCAACTCTACGATGTGGGTTTGTGTGGGTTAGCAGGAGGAGGTGGGTTCATCGGTGTGGGGTTCAGGTCTAGGTGAACGAGATCCTACCCTTGAGGAGGCCTCTACGGAGCGGCTATATGGCCAGCCAACGCCTAGACCATGCAATCTGAATTGATGAGTTTATCCTGCACGGACCTAAGTGATTCCCCAAAATGCACCAGACACACATCAAGACAATGGTCAATTTGATCCATACGGCACATAAGTTGGCCGAACATCTTGGTCATATTAAGGACTAACAGGGAACAAGTGTGTGATCCTAACATCAATGCGGAGATATGGAACTCAATACCGCTACGTGTAGGCATGTAAAATAAAGTGCAGTAAGATGTAACCACTAATATGCAACTAAACCTAAACGAATTGAAATGGCGTGTTAAACAATAATAATAAAATAATAAAATGAAACTAAATGATTAATGATGTGACAAAAAAATCCTAGACAACCAAACCTAGCTCTCATACCAAAAGATGATGCAGGATAGCACCACTAAGGATCCGATAGTAAGCTAAAACTCGAGGTCAATAATAATCTCCATAAAGCATGGCAAATGAACATCAAACCATCACTATATCCACGAGAGCAAGTATGTAAAGTAACAAGAAGGAAAGCTCTAAAACTGTCCCTTATATAGTGAAGCGACTAGGATTGACAGTAGTAAGAACTACCAACAGTCTAGGGCAGCAACAACACAATCAATATCACAAACTAGTACCACGAAATAGGTTCCTCGTAGGCACACTATCTGCAATGATTTTATTATGACTAGCTAGGACCCTATTAAACACTCAAGTATGACAGCGATATAACGACATACTAAAGGAGCATATTTGGGTTAGACTATCAGGCAATGACCTGTTCGCTGAACAGCAAGGCACATTTATCGAGGATGGTTGGGACTCCATGTTAATTTGCTGCAAGGATCCGCCGATGGCGTAGATGCTGGGGTGAATAGTCCACACCCGAGAGACCATAAGCATTAAGGACCCGCGGGTGTGCCTGCGAGTCGGGACGAGCCAAGCGAGACCAACGAATGTCCAGGACCAGCACGTGGTAGGATAGGGCGCGGTTGGGGCTCGAATGGCGATGTCGGATGCAGGCGAACACTTCGCGGGTGACGCGTGGGGACGACGAGGGCGAGAAATGGCACGGCAACAACGCTACAGGCGGGCATAGGTGCCCGAGCGATGTGTGGTGAAGGGGTGGCAAACAAGGTGGGGCACTGGTCGAGCTCGGCACGAACGACGTAGGCTAGGCAGCAGAACCCCGCTAGGATGCCGCGTAGCATCGTGATGGTGACAGCGGGCGGCGGCTTTGCTGGAAACACCCACAGAGGGCACAGGCGGCCACGTTCGCCCACGCAAGCCTGGAGGACTGGCCACGTGGGTGCATTAGGGGCGTGCAAGGCGCCCTGAGGGTGCATGGCACTAGCAAGCCCACGCTAGACCGTTTACTGCACAGCCGTGCGAGGGCGGCCGAGCCTGGGGTTCCACCCAAGTGCAAGACAACAAGACGAAGAGAGGGAGAGGGAGATAGAGAGAGAGAGAGATGGAGAGGGGAACCTAGAGAAGAAGGCACGGAGGCCGAGACAGAGGAAGAAGACATGGAAGATAGAGAGCGAGGAAGAAAGTTGAGAGAGGGGGGGTATTGGAGAAGGAGAGTAGGCCTTCATGCCCCACAAGAATTTTCCCATCACAGGATAGACGCTCTCATGTGACAACCCAGAATTCTTCATTCAATCATCAATGCCTCCCAAAGGAGGAATACAAGAAAGATACTGGACTCAACAAAACCCTAATGAAACCCTAATAACCAATGACCAAACTACCCCTAAGTTGTAAAATGCTGAAATTCGTACAAAAAATACCAGAAAAATAGAAAATCACTCAATGGGCCATACAACCATCAAAATAAATCTATAGTGGCTAATGAACAAGTCCATCAACAAAAACATCGTCATCTAGCCAGATAGAAGCTTGTGCTACTGCTGGAGCCCTTCGACGACGGTAAATGAAAGCTAGGTCAAACTGGGAGCGTAGGCAGGTGTCCTCACCACCCTATCTATCACTCATACTAGAATGGCATGCTCAAGGATCCTATCAAGTTGTCCATGCATGGAGGTTATCCGACAAAAATAACAGTAGACTAGGCATTGGGAGGTGACTCTGTCATCCAATACCTTCTATTTTTCCAGAAAAAAGTGGTAGACTGTACCATCAATTCAATTGAATAATGAATAGAGATAGTAGAATCAAGTAGGCTTAGGAAAGGTTCCTTACTGACTAAAACCACAACATATCAAAACTACCAGAGCAACAAAGCCAAAAAGAAAACAGTAAGAGTGGTAATAAACTTGGAAATCATGTGGGCAACTGAGTGCAAGTAACCATATTAAAATGAATAAACACCAATTGCAGCATAGTGGTAAGATGCAGCAGCAAGTGCAAATTTAATTAAGTGTCAAGAAGCCATTTACAAGTTTTGAAGAATAGAATTCTGACCCTTAGCTGAGATCTGACTCTTAGCTGCGATCCTAATCTAAGGTAGACATTTTCAATGTAGCATCTACTTGCGGTCATTATGCTCCCTCCAGAGACTCCAACAAATGGCACACAAAATAATGAGGAGAATTTACTTCTATCAAACTTTCTCAGCTGGCAACTTTTTTGATGGACGTAGTTCCACATGTCTTGAATAGAGTCAAGTGAGAAATGAAAATGAGCAATGTTGCCAAAGATAGTCTAGACATCTTTACTGATGGGATAGTCTAGACATCAAGTGTTTGACATCGTCCATGTTGATCCCACACGGGAAGCAAATGATATCATTGTCTGTACACCCTTGTTTCCCTATAAGTCAGTAATATTTCCTCTGGTGAACATCATCCACACAAATGCTCTTACTTTAAGTGGTGATTTTTACTTTAAGTGGTGATTTTACTTTCCATATCTCCTAAGTGGTGATTTTATTTTCATCTTCTCAAACTATTGCCCATGTAATACATTCTTGATACTGCACATTCCATGACTTCATAAATGTAAACTACGACAAGAAACTTGAATATCTTCAAAGCATATAGCATATTTACCAAAACAGAGATACTTAAGAATTGCTTCATGACTTCAACTTCTTTCTTTCACCCTATCTTTGCCCAGCTACTACTACTAGCAATCTAATAAATAGATGTAAACATTCTTCTCAAACCATCCTGACATTCACATCTATAAATTGACATACTGATACTGACAATATAGGTGTAATAGCCCAGCCATTAGTTGGGTAGGAGGAAAGGGAGACCCCCTGAAGAGGCCAACCCATGCAATGACAGTATGTAATGCCACAGTGTGGAACTACCATGACGTAGAGCCATCATTATGTCTGGAGGCCGGACCAGGGATGAAGAAGATTAGTCTCATATCAAAAAACATGACGAAGTTATTGGACTAAATGTGGAGGCTTAGATCCATAAGCTGTGAGGCAGCCTCTTGGGAACAAGACTATGTGGACTTAATCCAAAACAGATAATACCTCACAAGGTTGGATTGGGCTGTTACATTGTGATATCAGAGTTAGACTTAAGAAGTGCGATATATGCTGGTTCAAGGACGAACCAGGTGGAAGCTGGTGAGCCTATCATAGCCCACCCATGGGTTAAGCAAGAGGAAAGAGCTACCAGTTGGAAACCACTATATGTGGGATGACGATATGTAATGTCATGACGTGCAGCTGCCACGATGTGAAGCCATCACTGTGTCTGAGAGGCTGGGGCAAGGATGAACTAGATTAGGCGCATATTAGAAAAAGAAAGAAAGTTACCAGGCTATATATTGGGGGGCTTAGATCTATATCTTTTGAGGTCTCTTCAGGGATAAATTTGTGCAGATTTTGTCCACAGCAGACAATACCTCATAGAGGTTGGATCGGGTTGTTATAATAGGTTGCAATGGCACGTACAAGATTATTCTGATTTGTCTCCTTGCTTATCATAGCAAGAACCCTTGCATGCTCTTTTTCTAAAAAAAAGTGGTAATCATCTTTGTCTTTCAAATGGTAGACTTGATTTGAGACATCTTGAAATCTTGGAAATATCTTCTATAATTGATTATACATGTGTCCAAAACAAGTGAGAGTGCGCTGCAGTAAACATTCTTCTAACAGCCACTAACTTACCTCATTAAACATGATAACTTACATCGCGTCCTTAACACCAACTTTAACCACTATTCTGTCCTACAAGTCTGCTAATAACTGGATATCTTTAACATGTGACAATGTACTTATTAATTTAAAAAAAAATAGGGTACGTCATATATGTATGGAACCTACTGGAGTGACACCCTACAAGGATGTCCCCCTGCCTTGGAGTATCCTATCAGGAGGTACCCCCTTTATACCTATAGATAACTGCTGAGGAAGAGGAAGAGAGGACAATTTATTCATTCAGGCTATTCAAAACATCAAATGGAGAGCTTCAAGGAAAAAAAAAGATGTGTGTCGTATGCAGTCTACCAGGGCATGCACAGGCTACCAGAGTGTACCACCTATTGGGGCATTAACCACCCTACCACGAGATGTGCCATGCCACTGAGGCACGCACCACCTTACCAAGACATATGCCATGTACTAGGACAAGCCCTACCTTATCAAAACATGTCCACCACCCAACCAAGATTGCCAACAAGCTGCAGAACATGCTCCTCCCTGTTAAACATTGTCTATGCATGGACTAGTAGTGGCTTTTCTGTTTGTGTACTTTTGTCATTTATGCTTATTTCTTAACAAACCTTAAATTTTGTTAATAGTTCATAATCCATCATTATGAATTTGTCAAAGCTTTAATTAAGATCTTTATTATATTTGTGAACCTTAATTAAAGAAGAAAAATAGGTTCCTAAGTATCACATATGTGCACAGAAACCACTGATTGCCATATGAACGCCGAGTGCATTGTTCATAAGGACCAAATGTGTACACAGAAAGAATGTTTTTGAATTGTTCTTGTTATTGTCGTGTTAATTTAATCACATTGATTCGCTAAATGCATGATATTTAAATATTTTCTTAAGAAAGTATAAAAATAACCGATAATCTTTGGTTGTTATTTTCCATCTCTTCTCTTTGGCCTTCCAACATGAGACATCTGATATGACATTCCTTAGTTGAAGCAGATCAAAATTTTAAGAGAACCTCACAATGACATCTAATTGGGCACCACCAAGCATAACTAAAATCCTGCTAATTTTTGTTAAAATAATAACAATAAATAACGACGACAATAATAAAATAGGTTATAGTAGGAGGCTACCACAATGGCTACCAGCTCTTGGAACCATGAGGTGTTTGTAGAGTTTTAGTCCTGCACTCCTACTCAACCAAGGGACCAGTAAAAATCTGACCCACACATACTCAAAACAACAATAAAGCACGTCATAACATTTCATGAGAACCACCAGCAAAGCCTCCCCTTGTATATGCAGCAAAAAGAGACCTCCAAAATCTAAAAGCGTTGATGGTTTTGGTTTCGGGACGCTTTTGGTTATGCTTGGTGGAGGCTTTGGTAAAGTACCGTCGGTGGTAATCTCAATGTGCTGAAGTGGATGGTTTCAGGAGACATGGTAATGATGCAGGCCCTGTTAGGATAGGCATCATCCTGAAATCATTGTATCAAAACACTCTGAATGCCGTTATCTCGCTAATCAATGAGTGACATGTGTCACCTGGCTAATCCTCTGCCACCATCTCATTCAACTGATCAATGGGTGACATATGTCACTTAACATTCCTGTGTAACCATCTCATGCAATCAAGTCATGGGAGACGTGTCACACAGTCAATTTTGTGCTGCCTTGTCGGCCGACCAATCAATAGCTGGCATGTCATCTAGGAAGTCACCTACAATTGAATGAGTGGTCCTAGTTCCAACCAATCGTCGAGCTACACATGGTGCTAACTGTCAGCCTATTAAGGCTCAACTGTGGTGTATTGACAAAACCCCCATTAGTTGAACATATCATAAGTAAGCTGCAACTTCCAAAAATGTTTTTTACTCTCTATTTTGCCTCCGTTAAAGCTCGGAGAGATTCTGTAGGCTATTACACTCATTCTGGAAATCCATGTTTGATTTAGATTTATGAGATTCGCTAAACAGTTGTGCAAATTTTCAGGACCAATTTTATTTCATGAGGATGTCACGCAGATAATTTGACAAAGGTCTAACATAAATTAAATACAGCAATCGTTTTCACATGAATTAATATAATGACACATAATGGATTTCCTGTTGACAGTCCCAGACAGGACAACTATAGGATCTGTGGACTCCTGCATGCACAACCTGAGGACAATAGAATCCGAAGTTTTGTCTAATGGAGTAATCCTATAAGGAAATCTATATGTCAGATAGGATGAAATACCTTTCATCCCATTGGAGTAAACTATTGCATGCCTTTTGGGTTTGCTCTGTGGCAACATTTGGGAATTCAACATAGAGTTTTTAAGTTGAACTATCAGAATGACAAGGGGATTTGACCCATTTGATAGTTCAACTATTCAAGTATTACTTCACTGATCATGTGAAGATAACTTACTCTCCACATCCATACTTTTGATGGTGATGCAGTATCATATTATTTCAATATCCTATGTCTCAGACTCTCAGTTGTGATTTTGTTGATATTTCAATTCCTGCTCACATGTTGAGTGAATATTATGTCACATGTGCACATCTGTTTATATTCCATCAACATTTCTGTGAATTTGATGGGCTTCGATTTTAGTGAAATTGGCATAGATGTAATAGCCTTGGGGATCTAGCCATATGTGGCCAGATCATAGCAGTGCCAACAACTTTACTGCATATTCAAAACATAAACAATCACTGCACACAACCACATATATATATAAGTGTGTGTTTGTGTGTGTGTGTGTGTGTGTGTTGCCCAGGCTATGGCCTTACCCGGGGGGGAGGCGGGGGGTGTGAATGAGTAATTAAAACTTAAGCTAATCAGAGCAGTAAAAGCAAGCAATAAATCACAGTAATCACAGGAAGAAGACGAGAGACAATGAGCCAATCACAAAGATAACATTGAGGATTTTATATTCATTCAGTCCGCAGACCTACATCCAGTCCCCAAGCACCCTCTTAAGAGTTCCACTAGCTCACAAGTTACACAAGGTATAGACCCCTTGTCGGTCACACAAGCATCTAGCTGCAGTTGGCCTTTCCTTTATCACACAGAAAGAGGAACTAAACCACATCCAACCTCGGCTGGTCCACCCTTTTACCTTAGGTAAGGGGCACAAACCACCCTGCCTCAGCAAGCTTCCCTTCCCTTCCAGGAAGAGGACAACCAGAATTAATTTGATTAAGAGTTACACAGAAAAATGCTTCTAAGTTCTAACAAGTTACAATGTGTACAATAAATTTAAGAATCCACCAAGACTTAAGAGAAAGAAAGAGTGAGTAGAGTCTTGATTGTCAATAAAGAGACCTCGAGATGCAGCAGAAGTAGAAGCAGTGGGCGCAATACTTCAGAGTCGAAGTAGACTCTGAAGCAGAAGTAGAGAGCTTGATTGTCAATGAAGAGACCTTGAGAGCTTCAAAAGTGCAGCAGAAGTAGAAGCAGTGGACGCAATACTTCAGAGTCGAAGTAGACTCTCTTGGGCTCTTCTCTCTTAGCTACTGGAGGGAGTTTGGGTGCAAAGAGTTGGTGTCTTGAATTTTGAGTACTCAAGAGTTATACTTCTTCTCGGCTGAAGGCTTCCATATATAGGGAATTTTGAATCAATCCATTAGGTACAGCTTCTTCCCGTTAATTCTGTGAGGTTCTCTTTAAATCTAATGTTAACCCAGCTGAGCCTAACATTAAGTGGATTCAGTCTTGCCTAGAGAGCTCGCACACAGAACTTGGTCTTTATCTTCCGGAAGCTTCTATTCCTCATCTCAGCATTTCCCAATTTGGTCACACAAGCCCCACCTAATTCATGTGAATCACGAAGAAAGAAAAGGTCCCATTTGATTCTCCAACCAGAAGGTAGGTGAGTGATAGAGGATACACAAAAGCAAATCAGATAGACATGAGACATGATCTACAGGCGATAGGAAGAAGGCAAATAGTATCACACCCGAAGATTGATTAAAGTGGTTAAGTCCATGATAATCAATTAAAGGATCCGTTAACTAAAAGAAAACTTAGTCACTTAATCAATAAAGCACACAGATAGTGGATGCACCATACAAATCATAACGACTAATCGATACAACATGCATATATAATCAATGCGTCCAAACAGATAACCTGAGAGAGAAATAATCATTAGAAGGCAAACTTAATCGCTTACAAGACTAGTTAATCGATTAAATAAAAGGGAATCCACTTAGTCGATAACTTAACAGCTAATCGATAATCAGCACTTTAAGAGCTAGTAGGAATAGTTAACCGATTAATCGGTTTTGTTAGTCGATAGCACACGAAGAGTTAACTAATAGGCTTAATCAATTTACAAAGACTTGATCAATATATTGATCGACTAAGTGACCTAAAAGGCAGACTTCATCGATAGCGATATCGATTAAATGACCCGACAAGGACGACTTAGTTGATATGGAGATCAATTAAGTGGTCCTTGCGCACCGATGTCATATTCATTATATAATCGACTAAGTGTTAAGACTGAAGATATTCCAGTGAGTTAATCAATATGAAATAGGAGTGTGAGCAATTGTAACTCTTGAAAGTTGACTAACTCCCAGAACTTACTGATCTAAACTGAAATGTACAGTGGATCTGCCTAAAGAATATTGATTATTTAGCCATTTAACACTTCCAACTCATAAATCTAATATCTTTATTTTCAATGTGTGTTATCACCAAAACATGAGGATATAATTAAAATGGACCCAAACGTTTCAACAAAATATACTATTAAAGTATATTTTTATAAGCATTAAAACAATTTAAGTACAATATATATCTTTGACAGACATTATAACAGTTTTAAATAAATGCAATATGTAAATATCTAATGGTGAAATAATATTTCTAATTTAGTGTTCGCATCTTACATGAGGCTTCAACAAAAAATACTCATAACAGCCCAGCACTATAAAAACATAAAGCATTCCTAATTATCTTGTCAATTGCAGTATTACACATGATAATGTCCAAAAGGAGAAGCAGAAAGGTACCTACATAATGTCAGTTAAATTATACGCATGCCAAAGTTTCAGCTATATGGGACTAACCTACTGGTGAAATAGATGACTTCAAAAATGCAACCCTTTCACCAGATGAAATATCAGCCACAGTTATGCTTCCAAAGGAAGAGCCGCCAAGAACAAGTTGCTCATCAGTTAAGGACAAGCATGTCACAGGTCCTGCATGCATCCTGCCAGTGAGAAAAAGATTGTGAACACAAAATACGTGATACTATCAAAATAAGCATATCTTATCTCTCATATACATCCCCATTAATCTCAAGAATTCTGTGAGGGGCTTTTTAGTTTGTGGTCTCTCTAATCCACTTAATTTAGTAAAAACTCTCCATAACCTTTGTATTTCGTAAAAGCTCCCTATAATCATACTTTTTTTTTAATAGGCCCTTTTCAGGGAGTTTTTTCAAATTTTCGGACATTTAGGCTGTTTTCAAAATGAAAGTGGGATAACAAGGAGTTTTTACAAAATGCAAAGGTTTTAAGGAGTTTTTCCTAAATTAAGTAGACTAGAGAAACTAAAAACTAAAAAAAACCTTCCTGTGAAGCATGCACCATCTCATCAGCTGATTTACAAAGATGATGTGGAATACTGGACTCTCATTCCAATTCACATATAGTTCATTAAATATGCAGCACTCCAGAGGATGCACACTACATCATGCACCCTTGAGACTGGAAAATCAATAACCAATGGACTAATGTTCTATATCCTCTGTATCTTTTGTGGATCAACAACATAGTTTGCAATTATACGCCATTGGCAGAATAACTGATTGCCACTGATAGGCTGCTCCAGTACAAAAGAGTTAATTTTGTGGATGTTAGATAAGAAAGGTGTCTATGAAGGATACATTAATGTAGTTAAGGATATACATGGAAGGGCTCTTAATAGTGTGAGAATGAATTCTAGGGAGACATTTGAGTTTCATATGACCATAGGATAACATCAAGGGCCAACAGTAAGTCCTTACTCCTTACCTACTTGCCATAGTTAAAAATGAAGTGACAAAGCATTTATGATGGTATCCCTTAGTGTATATTATTATTTTACTTAAAGATAATGGTAAGGGTTTAAATGATAAGTTAGAACATGGAGTGATGGTTTGGAATCTAAGCGCCACTTTGTTTGCAGAATTAGGGAAGACTGTCCAAACTTAAGAACCATTAGGTCCATTAGGAATGTTATAAATAAATCCCTACCTATTTTTTGCTCTTTTTGTTTTTCTACCCCAACTTAAGTAATTTAGTTTTATACTTGTTTAAACATACCCTCTTTCATTTCTTTTGGGGTTTTAAAAGACTTAACTTGGCTTTCTAATTTTAATTCTTTTCTTATATTTTGAACCCCTAGAATTTTTATATTTATATATATCCCTATATTATTTTGCAGGTTCTTACAGAATTGCTTATTCACCTAATTCTGGGAATAAGCAATTCTAGCATGGAATAACCAAGTACTCCAATCAAATCAGAGTTAGCCTTATTCCTGCTATTGGGCCTGACTTAAGTGGGTAATTGGGCCTAAATTTATTAAGTTAATGGTTGTAATGGGCCATACTTAATGGGCCTTTAAGGGGTCTCAACTGGGCTTTTAGTGGGCCTGGTTTGGGTGGGCCGGTCCAATGACCAGCTGGCCCCCACTCTAAAGGGAGCTGCCGCCTCCCCATCTTTGCCCAAACTGTCTGCCTCCCTAGAGAAGGGGCAGGCCGGCTATTCTGCACAGCAGAAAGAGAGAAACAGGGGGAGAGGGAGGTGGTACAGGGGTAGGGTAAGGAGAGCAGAGGCAGAAAAAAGAGGGACTGCGAGGTAGAGAGAGAAGGAGAGAGGAAATTGTGTGAGGAGGAAAAGAGTGGAGAAAGAGAGGGAAGCAGGGAGAAAGAGAGAGGAAGCAAGGGGGAAGAGAGAGAGAGAGAGGCAGTGGGGGAGATTAGAGAGAGAGAGAGGCAGTGGGGGAGATTAGAGAGAGAGAGAGAGAAAATGAGAGAAAGAGAAAAAGAGGGAGATAGAGAGGGAATTTGGTGATGAGGTAGACGAAGAAAGTAAAGAGGGGAGTGAGGAGAATAAAAAGAGAGCAAGGGAGATGGAGAGAGAGTTAGAGGAGAACCTATTAGAGAGAAAAAGAGTGCTGGTTAGAGAGAAAAAAGGGGCTGGTTAGAGAGAGAAAAGGGGCTGGTTAGTGAGAGAAAGGTGAAAACAGTGAGCTAGAGTGAGTTTGAGAGAGAAGAAAAAAGAGAAAGTGGAAGTTAGAGTGAGAAGGTTGAGAAAAGTAGAAGAGTGCTTGAAGAACTCTTGGAGAAAGGAAAATACAAGCAAGAAAAGAAGACTGCAGCGGAGGATTCTTCATCAACTCTGGGGCTGCAGCAGCGTTTCTAATCCACGAATGGGTGGAGGAGCTTCTATCTACGCGGGTCTTCGTTCCTAAGAGGTAGGGTGATACATCTACCTATTATTCCCTTTATTTTAGGTTTTCTAGTGGGATTAAAGGGGGTATGAATGCATGAAAACAGGGGATACTATGTCTATTTATTTTCAGAATTTAGGTAGTTGTTAAGGGTTTAAAAATCATGAAAAGAATATATTCTGCACGTCATACCACAGCATATGTATATGCACATTTCAGCAAAGTTTCTCATGAATTTCTACAATGTTTTGTTAATAGAGTATGCTAGGTATTTGCTACGAAGAATAAGAACATGATTCTTGTTATGTTCCACATTATTTCAGCACAACTGCTGATCATTCATAGGTTGTTTATTAGAAAACATGTTAGAGTTTGATTGTAGATACTTAATGAAGAGAACATGAGAGATTCACATGAACCTCACATGAAACACATGATGGAGTGTTCTCCAACTCGGAGAACCACCATAGAAGAACCTAAGATTGCATGTCTAATATGAAGAGCTAATTGGTTAACACATAAAAGACTTTGATAGTCCACCGAGGCTCACACGAACTTGATGAAATACTATGAAACTAAAGATGTGGAATCTTCGGCTCCGTATGTTATTTAAAAAGTATGTTATTATTAGTTTATCATGAAATATGAAAGAAATCACGACAACGATGACCTCAAGAAGGGGGCAAAAGAACAAGACCAAGAACACTAGGAAGCACACTTTAGTGCACTCCCTACGAAGAATAGAACTATGAATGAACTCATGAGATGAGTTTAAGGTAAGGAAGCCTTCATGATGAAAATAAAATAAGGTATGGAAGCCTTCTATAATGATGATGGATTGTTATATATGACTAGTGTTTTCCTACAAAGATTTGTCTTTCTTGTTATAAGAAAAAGAAGTGACATTATTATTATATATGGATTGTTATATATGACTAGTGTTTTCCTACAAAGATTTGTCTTTCTTGTTATAAGAAAAAGAAGTGACATTATTATTAGCGGAACGACGACACGTCCCTTGAGGATAAGGGAACTTACGAAAAGCTCCCTAACGATGTGTGGCGCGGAGGCACGGAGCATCCTTTCTTTGGTTACGGTTCCAGAGTCCATGTTCGAGATCTCGACAGGCAGATGACGAAGTTCCTACTTGAGTGCACTCATAGGCTGGGCATGGACGCTGCAGTAGGAGTGAGGGAGCACACTGTAGACTCAACTTAGCACTTTCCAGTCTCCCTGGTAGGTTTCTAGAGACTTACTGGACTCGGTAGGCTGTAGGGTGGTAAGTGTATCAGGGGATAGCCTACTCACAATTACGACTGTTAGTTAATGATTATCGCTATCACTGTAGGTTGAAAGGGTAAGTCATTGTCGGTGTGGAATCCGACTACGAGTTATTGATTGGTAAAGAAAGGGAAAAAAAAAAAAGAAAAAAGAAATGGCTCACTCTTGAAATCCGATGATGCTAGTTTGTAAAGAGTAGTTTATATATCTTAAACATTCATTATGACTACCACTAAAATATAGTTTACCACTAATAAGATATAAAGGAAAAGAAAAGGAAAAGCATGAAATCTGATAAATGTTAAATTATGGTATCAAGTTATCATTATTGTTCGTATTTCATCTGCTACTTGTTTTAATTAAAAATTGTATGCATATCATGTTGCATCTTAGGAAGATAAGTAAAATCATGTATATGGAAGAATGAGAGAATGAGGTGGTGTATGCAAGATAACAATAGGGATGTAAAGGATTCCTACTGAGATCTCGACTAACGAATTCTCATAAAAGATTAAATAATATTTTTCAGGAATAGGAGACAATATAGAATGAGGTCAATGTGCGAATAAAAAAAATTCAGGTATGTCCAATTTGTTTAAATTCATGGGATACGTGCTTTTATTGTTGCACCTTTCTGTTATATAATGGACATGACATCCTTCTTGAACGTTTACTTTCACGCTTGTTATTATTTTGTTCTATAATTGTGCACCTACCGGAGGTCCATAACTAAGACCGTTACAAATTCCACCTTACACCCAAGAATTTGATATTCCGTCATTCCACCCCGCTAATCAAAGTGAAACACTCCTTATTATGGAATAAGCAATCCAAAATAACTAACCACATTAAAACCCACTCTGTGATCAAAGTGGTGCTAGAGGTTTTAGGATTAGACAAACTTAGTCAGAAAGAAATGTAATTTCACTAACATGTAGGTTGTTCAAGATGTAGTCAATACAATCTACTACTCACAAGAACAGGGGGGACTGAAGAGGAAGTCATGCACAGGGTTAGGGTAGGTCAGTTGAAGTGGATAAGTGTCTTGGCTCCTCTGTGATCGACAAGTCCTCTTAAAGCTCAAAGGAAGCTCTATGGAAATGCTGTGAGACCAATTATGTTGTATAAAACTAAGTGTTGGACTATGAGGATGGAACATGTACAAAAACTGTGGTGCATAAATGAGGATGCTGTGAGACCTATTATGTTGTATGAAACTAAGTGTTGGACTATGAGGAAGGAACATGAATGAAAACTGTGCAGATGTTGAGTTGTTAAATACTGTTATAAACGGTACAACATAGTATGATGATGCATGCATATGATAAAATGTTATGATGATAGATGCGCTAGCCGACAATATGGGACCTAAGTGCCACATGTGCTAAAGTGCTACGCTATGAAAGCCATCTCTTGATTCTTTCGAGAGCAAAGTGCTACATGGCGGATGCCACCTCTTGATCCTATAGGGGCCATCTCTAGATTCCCATATCTATTTGGTTAACGACTATGAGCTTATATACGAGTCCGAAAGCAATGGGTTAAATCATGTAAGTGTACTTATATGCTATTTAAGTGGGATCTGAAAGCATCTCCCGACTAAGCAGCTAAAGACTTAATGAGTCTTGCCTTAACATTGATAAAGATGATGATGTCCTGATGCCTCTATGTCATGTTATGGTTACTTATCCTATAATATGTATTAAGATAATAATATGTATGATCATGTTAAGTTAAACTATGTTTCATGAAAAAATGCATATTCAAAGATCCTGTTTAGGATGCATGTTTAAGATTCATATTTCACAATATGTAAGTTTAGTTGCACATGTGATGACTAGACGATAAAGAACATGTTTAGGAAAGTAAGCTTGTAAAAATGTCATAATGTTCATCATGAATAGTTGTATATCATGCCTTTTTATATTATTATATGATGTATGCAAAACTAGAGAATATTTGGATTATGAGCTTACTGAGTCGGTTAGGACACACCCTTGCTAATTAACACTTTTAGGAGAGGCCAAGGTAGAAGCCGAGTTAGAGGAGAAGCGAGAGGCTTAGATCTTGTTGTGAAGATTTGCTAATTTAGACATAGGTTTCAGATTTCTTTCAGTGTCAAGGTTTACATAATAAGTTAGTTATATTTCAGACTCTGAGATGTAATAATATATTTGGACATGTAGAGATCTTGGACAAATATAAGCTTTTTTGTTATTATTATTATTTGCAGCATTTATTCTATTTAGTGGATATTTCTTGTGGTATGATTATTGTTTCATTAGTAATATAGATCAAGGAAGGATCAAAGATCGTGCACGGACAAGCCTGATCCAAACCGATCAGATCGGCCAATCCGATCCCGGACCAATCCCCTTCTGCCTTATATAAATTACAATGGTTCAAAAAAAAATGTAAAAATCTTTAAAAAAATGTACAAATGATTATCTTTGTTCAAACCTTGATTTCTTCACTTTACCTTACTTTCTAAGTCTAACTCTATTTTCTTTCCTTACTAACTGGTCTTTTTACAATACACACTCTCTCTATCTTTCCTCCTTAAAAAATTTTCTCATACTCTTTTTTTCTTATTTTATATACATTAGTATTAACGGTTCTCAACAGTAAATAAAACTAATAAATTTTCCATGTTGTACTTCTAAAAAAAATTAAGAAATATACCACTCTTTTTTTCTGAGAATTATTGGTTCTACTTCTAGAACTAGATAATCCTCAATAGACAAAAGATAACTGTGCATATTTCTAAATTTTCTTTCAAAGCACAATTTGATAAACTTATAGATTTTATTCACTATTGAGGACTATTAAAATTAATATATCTAAGGAAAGGAAAAAAGGAGCAAGAAAGAAAAAAATTTAGAGAGTTGTTATAGAAAGTAGAGAGTTGTTATAGAAAGAGAGTGTATGTGTTATATAAAGACAACTTACTAAAGAAAGCACCTTGAAGAATCCACCCAATCACTGTAGACAAGGTAAGCTGTCATTCCCATAACCAAGTTGATAGAAAAGAGAGTTTAGATTTTAGAATTTATACTTTAGAAAGAGAAAACTTAGAGAGAGAAAGGAAGAAAATATTAATTAGAAAAAAATTAAAGAGAGAAGAGAAATATGAATTAGATTAAAAAAATTTAAAGGAGAGGGAGAAATATTAATTAGATAGAAAATTTTAAAGAGAGAGAGGGAGAATTGTTAAAGGGATAGAAAAAACTGAGAGAGGAGGGAGAGAAATATTAAAGGGATAGAAAAAACTTGGAGAGAGAGGTAGAGAAATATTAAGGGGATAGGAAAAAAAACTTGAGATTTGTGGATTATGAACTTACTGAGACAGTTGGAACTCACCCTTGCTAATGAACACTTTCAGGAGAGGCCGAGTTGGAGGAGGAGCGAGAGGCTTAGATCTTGCTATGAAGATTTGATAGTTTAGACGTAGGTTTCAGATTTCTTCAGTGTTAAGATTTATGTAATAAGTTAGTTTTATTTTAGACTCTGAGATGTAATAATATATTTGGACATGTAGAGATCCTAGACAAGCAAGGTCAGCCGTATCGTACCAAATCGTACCGACTCGTACGAGTCGACTTGGATCTAGGCGGACCCGATGCGCTGACACGGTCGGCTCGCTCGAGTCGCTTTGAACAGCCACCAGCTCGCATCGACTCGACTTGTATCGGGCCGGATCGCACCGACGGATTTGGGCGGACCTGATGCGCTGGCACAGTCGCCTCGCCCAAGTCGCTTTGAACCGCCACCGGTTCGCATCGACTCGACTTGTATCGGGTCAGATCGCATCGTCTCGCACCGAACCGATGCGATCCAGCCCAATACAAGTCGAGTCGCTCAGATCCAGCCCGATTCGGCCCGAGAATCTACGATCCGATACGATGCGGGGCTTAAAACCCCTAAAACTGTCCACAGTGTTTCTGTTCGGACAAAAACGTACCAGACATAGGAGCTGCACCCTTTCAAACATGGAATGCAGAATCGGCCGATCCCGATCCGGATCAGTCAATTCAGATCGAGATCAACAGGTCCCGATTCGGAGGATTCCGGCCAATCCGATCCCGATTCGGATCGGGATCGGCGGGCCCTGATTTGGGGACCCGATCCGATCCGGAATTCCTTGCTTCCAAACCCTTCCCCCCTCTTTTTGCTTCCATTTCTCTTGGTGTTTTTGGGAGATCCAAGCGTTTTTAAAGGTTTGAAGTTGATTTTGTTGGAAAGGAAAAGAGTTTTCTATCTCTTTTGAACGTTTTCATCTGGTTTCAAGAAGGTAAGCATCTAAACCTTAAGTTTTTTTTTTTCCATCTTCTTTTCTTGTTGTTTGATGTTTAGGATATTAAGAGATGAAGAAGAGGTAGATCTATTGTCTCTTTGTAAATTTGACATGAAAAAATCTAGATTTGTTCAAATTTGAGGTAAATTTTTATTAAATAACAAAAAATATAGAAAAAATCAAAAAAATAAGTAAATGATATATTTATGTGATGATGGGCATAGATCTATGAGTTTCACATATTTGCTTAAAATTTCATTCAAACTGTTAAGTTATGAAGATTAATGTATTAATCTAAAATTTAAAATAAAATTTAAAATATAAATTAATTTATAAATTGTTTACTCTATATTCTAGAAGTAAAAAATGATTAGATTTAGATCTATGTTTTAACTTGTATGTTTTAAGTATAAAAATTTTAATTTGAAATCTTATTTTTAAGTAATTAAATTAGTTAATGGTATTATATATTATTACTTAATGATGTTTAAATGTGATACTTGTATATAAATTTTGGACATGCCCAAAACTTATATTTATGTTCTTCATACACTTTAAGTTATGCTTTTATAAATATGTTCAATTAATATTTGTAATTTATGTAATTTGTTAAGTATATATTAATGATATATTTATTTTCGTAATATAATATTTAATATTTATTTAATACACTTTAAGTTATGCTTTTATACTATTCTTACTTGTTATTTAATGTATTTGTTTGTTCTTATTTCTCTTTTCTTTGTTGTCATTAGATGGCCGCCCCACCCCCTCGTCGAGAGTCCGGAGACATCAGATGGCAGTATAGGAACATGGTTGATGACAATGGACACAACTTCAAGTGCAATTTCTGTCAGTTTATAGGACAGGACGGTGGTGTTTATCAATTGAAGAAGCACCTTGCAGGAGGAAAAACTGTTAGGTATAATGAAGTGGTTGGTTGTAAAAATGTTCCTAGGGAGGTCAGGACGCAGATGGCTCAACACTTGAAAAGTTTGAAGGAAGTGCGCTTAAAGAAGGTTGCAGACAAGAGAGGGAAGAACGCATGGAGTTGTAGGTGGAGGGGATAATGATGAAGAAGGAGGCTGGACTGAGTCTAATGGCGATGATGATGTTTAGGAGGTACATGGACGTGAGCCTCCTTCTCCACGTACTCGGCGAGTGTTGGAGCTCAGTAGGCATGAGCATCGGGAGAGAGAATATATGAGAACTCAGCAGGGTATTGGTGGATCATCAGGTGCTGGTGGGAGTTCTTCTAAGGAGGCAGGCTCAACCTAGGAGGAGTGTATCCTCTTATTTTACTATTGGACCAGCACCTACAACTCGGCCTCAGAAGCACAAATCAAGCACTCATGTTGAGGAGGTTGACCCTTATGTGTTTCCTAAGGAGCATGGGAAACAGACAAGGGTTGATGATAGCTACAATAAGAAGAGTGGTCCAAGATACATATCGGGAAGGGCTGTAGCAAAATTTTGGCATCATGCAGACTTCTCCTTCAATGCAGCAAACAGTCCATACTATTTTAGTATGATCCATGAAGCACAAGCTCAAGGGTTACATGTTAAACCCCTTACTCCAAAAGAACTGACAGGAAAATATCTTGATGATGAAGTAAAGGAGATCAAACAGTACATTGGTTCTCAAGAAAAAGTAGGAGAAATATGGGGTTATCCTGATGTGTGATGGTTGGTCAAGGACCACCAAGAGCAGTTTTATTAATTTTCTTGTCTATTGCGACAGATAAATATTCTATCATAAGTCTGTGGATGCATCAAATCAGATAAACAATCATAAATACATTATGCAATTGATGGACAATATCGTGGAGGAAATTGGCAAGAAGTACATTGTCCAAGTGGTGACATATAATGGCTCCGCGTATAAGAAGGCAGGAGATGAGCTAATGCTCCGCATACCTCATTTGTTCTGGACCCCATATGCAGCCCACTGTGTAGATTTGATGCTAAAAGAAATTGGACACCTGGATCATGTCAAGAAAAATGTTGCCAAAGCACAGAAGATTACACGATACATCTACAACCATTCTTATGTATTGAGATTGATGAAGGATCATACACATAGTGAGTTGTTAAGGACTGCAATCACAAGATTTGCCACCAACTTCATTGCCTTGCAGAGTATGTTGAAACAAATGTTTAGAAATAACAAATGGATGCACTCCACATTTGCTGGGACAGACGAGGGAAAGAAGATTGAAAGCTTGGTGAACAACAGTGATTTCTGGATTAAGATAAAGTTTATTGTACAGCTTATTGAGCCATTATATAAGGTCTTGCTGTGTGGATGGAGATCAGACACCAACCTTAGGGTTGGTATATGCCAAATTAGAGGTTGCAAAGAGGAAGATACCTACAATCTCAAGAAAATATGCAGACGAATTATTGAAGATTGTAGAAAGGATGTGGGACTTCCAGATGGGCAGAGAGTTGCATATGGCAGGTGAACAATTTATATTTCATGACCTTTGGTGATAATTTTAACTTTTATAATGATGCTTGATGGGTGATTTTCTTTTATTATAGCGTATTATCTCCATCCGGCATTTCAGTACACTCATTCGTTGGCGTACAACGATGACTTGATTGCAGCTGTGACAATGGTGGTCAACCGACTTGTGGGTGATCCGAATGGAACAGTAGAGACAATTAATGAAGTAGGGTGGCCAATCTATTATTCTATCATTTCTTTGTGTACGTTATGCAAAGGTCGTAATAATATTGTTAATTATGCAAATAAAAATCTTGCGAGAGGCAGTAGGGACATTTGCAGAGCCATTAGCTATAGCTGGCCGTGAGAGATATGATGCAGGTATAAAAAGAACTTTGTTTAGAAAACAGTTCTATATACTGCTCATTCTAATTTTCATATCTTGATAGACTTCTATTGTTTGTTTTGTAGCTGATTGGTGATTGAAGTATGGAAAATCTGCACCAACGTTGAGAGACATAGCTATCAAAATCTTGTTGTAAACTTCTTCCTCCAGTAGATGTGAGCAGAACTGATCTACGTTCGCATTGATACATACAAAGATCATGAATTGGTTGTCACACATCCGCTTGGACAAGCTTGTGTATGTCCACTACAATATGAGGCTGAGGATTAAACATTTGCAACATTATACAAAGAAGAAAGAGGGTGATTATGATCCTACTGATCTTAGTTACCTTCGAGATAATGAGGATCCTATGGTTGCTTAGGTTGCCAGAACAACAGATCGTGGGGAGCCAGAGCTCGATGAGACAATGGATCCTGATGAGGGCCCTTGTCCAAATACATTCTTAGCAGTAGAAATATCAGTAGTAGCAGTAGGTGGAGAACAAGATGATGAATAAATTGTTGGTTCAAGTCATGATCAGGAGCATGCAGAAGGTCATGATCAGGAGGTTGACTTAGAGGAGGAGGATGATGATGATGATGTCAGTTGGTCACAAAGGGCAGAAGCGTAGTACCTCGAGATGACTCAGCACAGTGGGAGGGCTAATGCAGGGTCCTGCACCTCAGCATCCTCCAGTTGCACATGCACTTCAGCGTCCTCCAGCTTCCCTGGCACCTCGGCATCCATCTAGATCTCAGCCTGTACAGAGTGGACCTGCATAGGGGTAGCTTTCTAGTCAGAGTTCACGTCATGCCAGTGCACGCCCTCCAGCACGTCTCCCAACTGGTGTACTACAGAAGCAAGCAGGCGGCAAAAAAGTAACTTCAAAGGGTAAGAAGGGATGGAGTGACATGAAGTCCCAGATGTCAAAGGTGTTAACATGATCCAAAAAGAGCAAGAAGAATAAGGATGATCCACTTGACATTGCAGACTTAGAAACCTTGGATCCTAATGCTCAAGATGAGACACCATCTCCTTATGATACTCGAGTCTCAAAGAGTGGATCTTCTTCATCAGCTGGAGATGATACAAATGATGGTGGCGCGGGGGGTGGTGGGGACGGTGGTCAGGGTGTTGTTCGTGGTGGTGGTGGAGTTGATGGTAGCCATACTAGTAGGGGTGGAGCTGGTGGTAGCCATAGTAGTGGGGGCGGGGGAGGTAGGGTCCTTTATACTGGGGAACAGGACTTCACGCACGCTACTCAAGATACCAACTATGGAGCTCGTGGGCCAGATGACGCTGTAGAGGTACTACCTCGTGCTCTGATAAAGGTTCTGTATCGTCGGAGGGGATAGCAGGCAGACATACCAGACTGAGTACACAAGATAAGAGAAGCTCAGGTGTGGGACATTATAGTTTTGATGCATCCAACTCCCAGCGGCGGCCACAGACAGGATATGAGAGTACATCGTCTTACAATGGTGATCATTCGATCTCAGGATACCATCAACCATATCGATATTCTACTTCAGGTGCATATCCATATGGTGCTCACAGTTATGGTGAAGGCGTACCTTATGCTCCTGCAGTACTACGGCCAATCATATACAAACCGAGTGATGTGGCATATCAACAGTACTCAGCAGAGTTTCATCAGATATATAACTCCTATATGACTTGGAGTCAATATCAAGACTATGTGGTGTCCAACTATCAGGTTCAGTTACTAGGAGATGCTCCAACGGGGACATGTAGCTATGGCATGCCTTCACAGTATCCATATTAGGGCCATTATTGGTATTCATTCTTTACTTTTGCTGTAATTTTGAACTCTTAAGTCTTAATGTGTTTGTCTCATTTTAATAATTTAATATGGTTCAATAGTTCAAAATTTCAAATAAAGATCATCCAACATGCCACGTGAGCGACGTCATCCAACATGGGACCATGGGTACTGTAAGGATTGAGGTTTCGGATCCGGTTATCGGGTCAGTTTCTGGGTCATATCCCCTGGTTTGGACCCTGATAGGACAGGGGAGTACTATCTAAATGACGTCTAGGATGCACGACGCCTTTTGAACGGCGTCTTGCTGGGTGGACGCCATTTAGTTTGGTTGCCGTTGTGCCACGTGGGCGCCACGTGGGCGAGCTTCGGGCTGCGAGAGTACACCCCTGTCGTGTCGCCTGAACGGCGTCCTTGTTGGACGACGCCATTCAGACTACGACCCTGGGTTGTCAGTGTAGGGTGCCGGTCTTGTCATCTGAACGGCGTCTTGGATAGGCGACGCAATTCAGAGTCTCTGTCAGTACGGCCCATCATGTCAACTGATAGGCGTCTGTACCGCACGACGCGTTTTACCCAGCTTCTGGTTGGCCCCGCGAACCCTCCTTCCTTTCCCTCATTTCCTCCTCCCTTCTCTCTTTCCTCTCTTCCCCGGTGGCTCCGGCAATCCCTCTTCCCCCTCTTTCTTTTCCTCCCACCATTTCATCTCTCCCTCCACTCCATCGACCTCCTAACTCCCACCACTACCACCACCACCTCCTCTGCGGTGTTTTCTCTACGGACGGCGGCCGACGTCCCGGTGGAGTAACGACGTCCTCGGCGGTCTCAACGACGGCGTGAGGCGAGACGGGTTGGCGGATCGGAGCTTGGAGGAGTTCGAATAACCGGTAGGGTGACGATTCCCATTGTATTTCATTTAAAACTATCTTTTCCCGCATTTGAAGCATGTATGTTTTCCCGCTTTGAAGCATGTTTAAGGGCGTTTTTGGGGTGAAAACGCTAAATACATGAATGAGAAATTGGGTGTTCTAATAGGTAGTTAAATTCTCCTCCTTCCCCTCTATGCTTTGTGGCGTTTCTGTGTGTTTTTTGGGAGAAATCCCAACTTGTGGATTGGGGGAAACGGAGGGGAGAACATGTCTGTCAAGGCTAAATGGCGTCGAGGGATAGGGACGCCTTTTAGAAAGGCAGCTCCCACCTACGACGCGATTTAGCCCTATTAACAGACTCTGTCTCTAGACTGACAAGCGTCCAAGGACAGCGACGCCTTTTTAAAAGGCGACTTACATGAACGACGCGTTTTAGTGGAAACCCCGTAGTACTGTCTATGCTTCTGTCGCTGTCAGGCGACGAAGGACAGCGACACGTTTTAATAGGCGGCTACCTGTGGCGACGTATTTTACGCTAGGTTCTAAAGCCGAGTTTTAATGAACCAGTTTAGGAGGCTTGAATGGTGTCGGCCTTGGCGATGCGATTCAAGACAGAATCACATTAATTCATACTATTAATATGTGTTTACACTGTTAGATAGCTCGGTTAATTGTATGTTTGATATCGCACTCAAGGATGAGGATTTCTATGTGACCGGATTGCACCGTGATATGTTTCGTGCGACTGTGGACCTAGAGTGACAGTTGTAGCGCTTGACACCTTGTGTCGGTGTGGGTGCGACACAGCGCCGGTGGGAGCAGTGGCGGGGTGACGCCTAGTGAGAGAGGGTCACCTGGTGAACCACGGGGTTAGCTAGTACCGGTGTAGGAGTGGTACATATGGAGTGTCACTCGTGCTGAGGGAAGGAGTAACCACCTGAGCCAGTTTGGCCGGAGTAGCTAGCGTGCTATCCGAGGGGTTACTGTTTGGTCTCAGCGGGTCGGTGTTTCCCACGTTTGGTTGTGTGGTTGGCGTGTTTTGCCAAGACGTTGGTTGTAGGTTCCCTGGTAGAATGGTTTCTGAGATATGCATGTTACATTTCGAATGCACGTGGTTTATATCGAGAATTAGGAGTAGTAATTACTGCTTTACTTGCTTACTTTACCTTTATCTGTGTTATTGCTCTTGTAGGTGCGTGAGTGGGCGGTGAGGATCGAAGGATCCCTACTGAGTTTTTTCGTTGAGACTCACCCCTGCGGTTTTCAGGTGAGGGTTCCAAGCAGGCTTAGCGAGGAAAGTGCTGCTTAGAAGTTGCGTGCTAGCTGCTGTTGTTCCGGGGTATGTCCCGACGTAGTTGTTATTTTATTTCTGACCTGTACGCTTAATTATTTCTTTCTGTTGGAGTATGTAATTATTTGTTGTGTCCAGTCGCATTGTAATAACGTTTAATTCTTGCACTTCCTTTTCAGTTCAATGCGATGTGAATATTTAGCTTAGTTAATTATTTATTTCCCAGACTTATCTAGATCCTAGTTCGGTTCCAAAATAATGATTCGGTACCCATTTAGTAATCGAATCCCCGATTATAGGGTGGCGGGTCGTTACAGTTGGTATCAGAGCATTCGGTCTGGCAAATAAATGAATAACTAGGTTAAATATTGTAACTCCGGCAAATAATCACATTATCCCGTACAGGCACGGCGGTAGTGTACGTCTTAGGATTCTAATTAGAACTTTTCGATTTATATGATTGTAGGCGATTAGATGGCTCCTAGGAAGAAGATGCCAGTTATTAGAGAGCGGGGAGATGTCCCTAGTGGATCTGAGGCCGGTAGGCCGAGTGTGGAGCATTTCATGGAGGCTATGATGGACACGATGGCGAGATACCAGACCCGAGACCCTAGTGAGAGTTCCAGTGCTCGAGGAGGGTCTTCGGCTACCCTGGAGAAATTCTTGAAGCTGAGGCCGCCTCATTTCACCGGTCGTCCCGACCCTGATGAGGCTGTTCATTGGTTGAGGGAGATGGAGAAGACTTTTGACACTATGGATTGTGCGGCGGTTGAGAGGACTCCGTTGGCTACCTTTATGTTGAAGGATGATGCCTACGACTGGTGGACCACTTTGAAGAGTTTGTCTTATGCAGATAGGAGTCTCAGAAAAATTCCATGGGAGACTTTTGTGAAAGAATTCAATGCACAGTATTTCCCTAGGCATGTTCAGAGGGCCAAGGAGAGGAAATTTATGGAGCTGACCCAAGGAAGCATGACAGTGCTTGAGTACCAGACAAAGTTTGTTTCACTTGGGAGGTTTGTGCCTTTTATCTCAGGAGACGAGGAGCGTCGGACTGAGAGGTTTGTGGATGGACTGAAGTCCAGTCTGAGGAGTTTTGTGGCATCCCACTGTTGTACAGATTTGGCATCGGCGGTTAGGTGTGCCGCGGCAGTAGAGGCACAGCAGGATCAGTCAGCCCGGGAGAGGGGACTGACCACTCAGGGACCAGTTCGTGGCAGGGGGAAGGCAGCAGCAGCAGCTCCTTCGTCCGGATCAGGATCGTCTTCACTCGGCTCCAGATTCAGGAGATTCTTTCGAGGCAGTGGCAGCAGCAGCGGTAGCAGCAGACCCAGGCAGAGCCAGCAGAGTCAGTCGGTGTCCAGCGCTCAGCATGAGACAACTCAGAGGCTTCCGGCAGCCTGTCGGTACTGCGGTGGCACTCACGGTGAAACTCAGTGTCCTGCTTTTTCTGGGAGGTACTACACTTGTGGCCAGCATGGCCATTTGGCGAGGTTTTGCCAGCAGGGACGTGGTCAGGGGCAGGGACCAGGTGATCAGAAAAAACCGAGGACCCAGGGGAGAGTTCTAGCTATCACCAGGAAGGAGGCTCGCGCATCCAACTTGGTGGAAGGTACACTTTCTGTCCTTGGGAACTCCGCACACGTGTTGTTTTATTCGGGTGCTTCGCATTCTTTCATTTCTAAGCAGTTCGTAGATGTTCTTTCTGCACCCGTTGATGAGATATCTGATGGTTTGATGGTGGAGGTTCCTTCTGGAGATTTCTTGTTGTCTTATAATTGTTTGAGCGAAGTTCTCTTGACCATTGAGGGTCGTGAGTTACCTGCCCAGTTAGTTGTGCTCGCCATTCGCAACTTTGATGTCATCCTGGGCATGGACTAGTTGGAGGCTTTTTATGCCGAGGTGGACTGCCGCAGGAAAAGGGTGCGTTTCTCTATTCCGGACATCCCGACCTTCTACTTCTAAGGTATTAGGCTCTCTTCTCGAGGTATTCTTATTTCTGCCTTTAAGGCCCAGAGGTTGCTTGTTGGTGGTTGTGAGGCCTTCCTTGCCTCTGTTGTTCTAACTGATGTTAGTAGTAGCCCCAGTCCTTGGGAGGTGCCTGTAGCTTGTGACTTTGTAGATGTGTTTCCTGAGGATTTGCATGGCCTTCCTCCTCAGCGAGAGGTTGAATTTACTATTGAACTTGCACCGGGTACGGCGCCCCTATCTAAAGCCCCGTATCGGATGGCGCCAGCCGAACTCGCTGAGTTGAAGGCGCAGTTGCAGGAATTGCTGGATAAGGATTTCATTCGTCCCAGTACTTCTCCGTGAGATGCTCCAGTTCTATTTGTCAGGAAGAAGGATGGTTCTCTGAGGTTGTGCATTGATTATAGACAGCTGAACCAGGTAACGATAAAGAACAAGTACCCACTTCCGAGGATCGATGATCTGATGGATCAGTTGCAGTTTGCGAAGGTGTTTTCGAAGATTGACTTGAGATCAGGGTATTACCAGATGAGGATCCGTGAAGTTGATGTTAGTAAGACGGCCTTTAGGACTCGGTTTGGACATTATGAGTTTTTTGTTATGCCTTTTGGCTTGACCAATGCTCCGGCGGCTTTTATGGATTTGATTAACCGGGTCTTCAAGGTCTATCTGGATCAGTTTGTGGTGGTATTTGTAGATGATATTCTGATATACTCTTCTTCTGAGGAAGAGCATGTCACACATCTTCAGGTGGTATTGCAGGTTCTAAGAAAGCACCAACTCTATGTCAAATTTAACAAGTGTAAATTCTGGTTAGACAAGGTGCACTTCTTGGGGCATGTCATCTCTGGCGATGGCATTGCAGTGGATCCAGCCAATATTGAGGCAGTAATGGATTGGAGCAAGCCAACAACAGTAACTAAAATCAGGAGCTTCTTGGGGCTAGCAGGTTATTACAGGCGGTTTGTTCAGAGTTTCTCTTCGATAGCGGCCCCCTTGTCGAGGTTGACTCGTAAGGGAGTTCGTTTCGTGTGGACCGAGGAGTGTGAGCGGAGTTTCATTGAGTTGAAGACTCGCCTCACTTCAGCTCCAGTGTTGGTGCTTCCATCAGGTTTAGGTGGATTTGTAGTTTATTCGGATGCATCACGTGGAGGTTTGGGTGCAGTTCTGATGCAGCATGGTAAGGTTGTGGCATATGCTTCTCGACAACTAAAGAAGCATGAGGAGAACTATCCCACTCATGACTTAGAGTTGGCAGTTGTGGTATTTGCATTGAAAATCTGGCGACATTATTTGTATGGAGAGAAATTTCAGGTTTTTACTGATCACAAGAGCCTGAAGTATGTGTTCACGCAGAGGGACCTGAACTTAAGGCAGCGTAGGTGGATGGAATTTATCAAGGATTATGACATCGACCTTTCTTATCATCCGGGCAAGGCAAATGTGGTGGCAGACGCCTTGAGTCGGAAGACGGTCGTATCATATCTCATGGTTCGAGAATGGAGATTATTTGAGCAGGTTGTGGAATCTTCCTTTCGGATTCCACGTGAGGTTGATAGAGCCGTGTTGGCCAGCTTAACTGTGAGGCCAGCAGTGTACCATGCCGTAATTGAGGCTCAGAGGGCAGATGCAGAGTTACCGCAGATTCTCCAGAGACCAGAGGTGGAATTGTGAGATGATGGTACAGTCAGATTTAGAAGCAGACTATATGTTCCGGCCGAGGAGGACGTGCGCAGAAGTGTCCTTGATGAGGCGCACCGTTCTAGATATGCAGTACATCCCGGAACGACTAAGATGTATCATTGTTTGAGGAGGCACTTTTGGTGGTCTTGTATGAAGAAGGATGTGGCTGAGTATGTGGCTAGGTGCATGACTTGTCAGCAGGTTAAGGCAGAACATCAGAGACCAGGAGGATTGTTGCAGCCTTTGCCGATCCCGGAATGGAAATGGGAGCATGTGACTATGGACTTTGTGATGGGATTACCTGTATCCCCTGGCAAAAGAGACGCGATCTGGGTCATTGTTGATCGATTGACCAAGTCGGCACACTTCCTGGCTATTAGGAAGGACTGGTCAATCAGTAAGTTGGCTAAGCTGTTCGTGGATCGGATCATCTCTCTGCACGGAGTGCCCTTATCCATCGTATCAGATCGGGATGCGAGATTTACTTCTAGGTTCTGGAAGAGTTTTCAGAAGGCCTTGGGAACGCAGTTGGCCTTCAGCTCGGCCTATCATCTCGAAATTGATGGGCAGTCGGAGATGACCATTCAGACTCTTGAGGATATGCTCAGGGCATGTTGCCTAGACTAGGAGGTTCTTGGGAGCAACACTTGTCTACAGTGGAGTTTGCTTACAACAACAGTTATCATTCTAGTATCGGCATGGCGCCTTACGAGGCGTTGTACGGGCGACCATGTCGATCCCCTGTGAATTGGTCCGAGATTGGCGAGAGACAGATAGCAGGACCAGAGTTGGTACAGTAGTGTGCTGAGGTTGCCAGAGTAGTACAGTAGAGATTGATTGCAGCTCAGAGCAGACAGAAGAGTTATGCAGACATCCGTAGGAGACCGCTTGAGTTTGAAGTTGGGGACCACGTGTTTCTCCGAGTCTCACCCTTCAAGGGCGTAATGAGATTCGGGAAGCGAGGTAAGCTGAGTTCGCGATATGTTGGGCATTTTCCTATTCTTCCTCGAATTGGGGAAACGGCTTATCAGCTAGCCTTGCCGCCCAGTCTTGTAGGGGTGCACGATGTGTTCCATGTCTCTTTGTTGAGGAGATATGTTCAGGATCCATCTCATGTTTTAGATTTTTCAGAGTTGGAGGTCACTGAGGACCTGTCCTTTTCAGAATTTCCTATACGTATTGAGGATCGTAAGGAGCAGGTCCTTCGGAACAAGGTTGTACCTCTGGTTAAGGTGATTTGACAGTTTCGCTTCGGGGGCGAGGCAACCTGGGAGTGCGAGGATGAGATGCGGGAGCAGTTTCCCTATCTTTTTTCGTAAGCTCTCTTGTGAGCTTGTATCTTTATATTTCGATCTCGTTAATCGTAGCAGACAATTTCGAGGACGAAATTCTTTTAAGGGGGGGAGATTGTAAGGATTGAGGTTTCGGATCCAGTTATCGGGTCAGTTTCTAGGCCGGATCCCCTGGTTTGGGCCCTAATGGGACAGGAGAGTACCATCTAAATGATGTCTAGGATACACGACGCCTTTTGAACGGCGTCTTGCTGGGTAGACGCCATTTAGTTTGGTTACCGTTGTGCCACGTGGGCGCCTTTCGGGCCGCGAGAGTACGGCCCCTGTCGTGTCGCCTAAACGGCGTCCTTCTTGGACGACGCCATTCAGACTACGACCCTGGGTTGTCAGTATACGGTGCCGGTCTTGTCATCTGAACGGCGTCTTGGATAGGCGACGCGATTCAGAGTCTCTATCAGTACGACCCGTCATGTCAACTGATAGGCGTCTGTACCGCACGACGCGTTTTACCCAGCTTCTAGTTGACCCCGCGAACCCTCCTTCCTTTCCCTCACTTCCTCCTCCCTTATCTCTTTCCTCTCTTCCCCGGCGGCTCCGGCGATCCCTCTTCCCCCTCCTTCTTTTCCCCCCACCATTTCATCTCTCCCTCCACTCCATCGACCTCCTAACTCCCATCATTACCACCACCACCTCCTTCGCGGCGTTTTCTCTCCGGACGGCGGTCGACGTCCCGGTAGAGTAACGACGTCCTCGGCGGTACCAGCGGCGGCGTGGGGCGAGACGGGTTGGCGGCTAGGAGCTTGGAGGAGTTCGAATAACCGGTAGGGTGACGATTCCCATTGTATTTCATTTAAAACCATCTTTTCCCGCATTTGAAGCATGTATGTTTTCCCACTTTGAAGCATATTTAGGAGTGTTTTTTGGGTGAAAACGCTAAATGCATGAATGAGAAATTAGGTGTTCTAATGGGTAGTTAGATTCTCTTCCTTCCCCTCTATGCTTTGTGACGTTTATGTGTGTTTTTTGGGAGAAATCCCAACTTGTGGATTGGGGGAAGCGGAGGGGAGAACCTGTCTGTCAAGGCTAAATGGCGTCCAGGGACAGGGACGCCTTTTCGAAAGGCGGCTCCCACCCACGACGCGATTTAGCCCCATTAACAGACTATGTCTCTGGACTGACAAGCGTCCAAAGACAGCGACGCCTTTTTAAAAGGCGACTTGCGTGAACGACGCGTTTTAGTGGAAACCCCGTAGTACCGTCCCTGCTTCTGTCGTTGTCAGGCGACGAAGGACAGCGACGCGTTTTAATAGGCGGCTACCTGTGGCGACGTGTTTTATGCCAGGTTCTGAGGCCGAGTTTTAATTAACCAATTTAGAAGGCTTGAACGACGTCGGCCTTGGGCGACACGATTCAAAACAGAATCACATTAATTCATACTATTAATATGTGTTTACACTGTTAGATAGCTCGATTAATTGTATGTTTGATATCGCACTCGAAGATGAGGATTTCTATGTGACCGGATTGTACCGTTATATGTTTCGTGCGACTATGGACCTAGAGTGACAGTTGTAGCGCTTGACACCCTGTGTCGGTGTGGGTGGGACACAGCGCCGGTGGGAGCAGTGTCGAGGTGACGCTTAGTGAGAGAGGGTCACCTGATGAACCCTGGGGTTAGCTAGTACCGGTGTAGGAGTGGTACATGTGGAGTGTCACTCGTGCTGAGGGAAGGAATAACCACCTAAGCCAGTTGGGCCGGAGTAGCTAGCGTGCTATCCGAGAGGTTACTATTTGGTCTCAGCGGGTCGGTGTTTCCCACGTTTGGTTGTGTGGTTGGTGTGTTTTGCCGAGACGTTGGTTGTAGGTTCCCTGGTAGAATGGTTTCTGAGATATGCATGTTATATTTCGAATACACGTGGTTTATATCGAGAATTAAGAGTAGTAATTATTATTTTACTTGCTTACTTTACCTTTATATGTGCTATTGCTCTTGTGGGTGTGTGAGTGAGCGGTGGGGATCGAAGGATCCCTACTGAGTCTTTTCGTTGAGACTCACCCCTGCAGTTTTCAGGTGAGGGTTCCAGGCAGGCTTAGCGAGGAGAGTGCTGCTTAGAAGTTGCGCGCTAGCTGCTGTTGTTTCGGGGTATGCCCCGACGTAGTTGTTATTTTATTTCTGGCCTGTATGCTTAATTATTTCTTTCTGTTGGAGTATGTAATTATTTGTTGTGTCCAGTCGCATTGTAATAACTTTTAATTCTTGCACTTCCTTTTCAGTTCAATGCGATGTGAATGTTTAGCTTAGTTAATTATTTATTTCCCAGACTTATCTAGATCCTAATTTGGTTCCAAAATAATGATTCGATACCCATTTAGTAATCGAATCTCCGATTATAGGGTGGCGGGTCGTTACAGGTACACAGTCTCAAGAGATCGACGGATCCATTGTCTTTACTGTGGACACCTTGTTAGCGGGATCTATCGTTTCTCGGAGCATCTTGCGTGGATACGCAGAGATAGCATCCTATGTCCTTCAGTCCCTCATTATGTATGTCTATAGTTCCAACAGTTTCTAAGGCAGGAGGAGCCATCATCTAGCATAGGACGTACACACCCGACAGCCAGGCCGCCTACATCGTCGACTCGTCTATCGCATCTACATCTACTGAGGGATCTAGAGCAGAGATCGTGGCTACTGTAAGAGCATTTTTTTTTTGAGTTTCATGTTCTATCTACTATTGTTCACACACCATCATTTGTTCAGATGATTAGATGTATTCAGAGACAGCCACATGTCTCACTTCCTACTCAGATTGAGTTATGCATTGGTGGAGAGGATAAGGGATATTTTGCTTCTTCTTATGATTTTGATGAAGATGATTAAGTGATTTTATGACTTATGTACTACTGCTACTGTATATGTCATATTGTTATATATAATATCATGTTTGAAAAACTTATAAGTTTTCAGTGTTGATGCTTGAAATTTTATATTTCATCCTTCTATGATATTTGGTATGGCACTTTCTTTTGCAAATTGATATTTCTTGTATTCAATTCTTCTTAATTAGTATGCTAGGGACCTAGAGTATCTTTTTTACATAATTAAATACATGAAATTGATGTTTTCTTGTTAAATGTAACTTATAATCATTTACCATAATAAAAATATCTACTAGAATTTATAAAATTGTATATTTATGTCAATAAACTGAAGATTGCTCTTCAAAAAAATAAAAAAACAAAACTTAATCAGCCTGAACCGGACCGACTCGTACGAGTCGGCCCGAGTTGCCCGAGCCGGATCGTATCCTACTCGTATCTGCAAGAACCCGATCCAATCTGAATCAGTAAGACGGCGAACCTTGTAGACAAGTATAAGTTTTTTTGTTACTATTATTATTTGTAGCGTTTATTCTACTTCGTGGATATTCCTTGTAGCTATGATGGTTGTTTCATTGGTAATATAAATGTATGTATGCTCGCTCTAAATATTTGTGGATGTTTGGGTTGTTCCCACTGTGACGCCCCCATCGGATCAAAGTAGTTGCCATAATTGAACCGGGTCGACAGGAGAGTTACAAAGACTTGTTGCATGAGGCTTTATATGGGAATATGGTACATGTTATGAGGAGATACTTGCGCCAATGGCCAAGATATGTTTGTTTGTACTTTTATTGTTCTTAGCTGCACATGGCTAGGCTTCATTTTAGGTTGATGTGAAGAATGCATTTATGTATGGTAATCCCTTAAAGCAGCGTTCTTTTGTCTTTGAGTTCCATCTCAGCATATTCATCATCTTTGTTGATCTATGTATAAGCTCAAATGCGGACCATGTATCTGGTTTCAAGCAAACATCCTAGCCGTTTGCTTTGTTGGGAGTGCTCATGAATATGTTACTTCCTTTGGCACGTCTTTGCATAATCGTGCCATCTTTCTTATCTATTTGGCTGATATGCTTGTGTCGCTCTAGCATTGCCCAGGTCATCCATGTTCTGGCCCAGTTCGTCATTGTTCCTGCCTCTATCCATTATGCAGCTCTTTTCAGATTCTACACCATCTTCTTCACACTGCCATTCTCTTCATGTCTTACACTTCTCCAGAGCTCAATGCTTTCTTTAATATTGACTGTCAATGATCCTTAAGTGATTTGTCTATCACCTAGCATGGTAAGAAGCAAGCAATGTTTTTTGGCTCGAGTATCAAGACCAAGCATCATGTTATAGATGCTATTTCTATTATAAGATTGCCTAGTTGCAGCATATGCTCTTAGGAGTAATACTTGCTGCACGACCAGGTTGTACAGCAAGTCCAGTCACACCGTACCTTTCTAGGGTTGGACCACATGGCCAACTCGGCCAGCTGGGGGAGCTGACATGGCCACCCCAATAATATTTCGCTTAACAAATATATATTTCAATTGACAAATACAGTTTTCGCTTGACAAATACATATTTCGATTGACAAACACAGCTCTCAATTAACAAATACATATTTTGCTTGGCAAATATATATTTCGATTGACAAATACAGCATAGTTGTCAATTATTTATCAATCAAAATCTATATTTGTCAATCAAAATATGTATTGGTCAATCGAAATATGTATTGTCAATCGAAAATTGTATTCGTCAATCGAGATATATATTTGTCAAGCAAAATACCCCCAACTAGCCGAGTTGGCTATATGGTCCAACCGCAAGAAGTTGTGCGGTGTGACTGGACTTGCTGCAAAACTTGGTTGTACAGCAAGTATTGCTCTTCTCTTAGATCATGTTGAACCTCTTATTCTCCTACCCCACTCTATTGGGATGATTCGAGTGCCTTCCAAATCACTAGCAATTAAGACAGTAAGAGAGATTGCCACCTCATCCATTAGCATTTTATTTTTCTCGGCGTACCCCCTGTTGCATGTCATTCACTACGTAGGTTGTTGACCTTTCTACAAAGTCTCAGACGGCACCATGTTTAAGCAATTGATTGGCGAACTGTCAATTCATGATCTACCATGAGTTTGAAGGAAGGGGACGGAGAGGAGAGGGCTCACAGGACTTGGGCCATGAGGATGACCCAAAAGCCAGGCTCTGATACCATATCTGATGCGGGACAAGCATGGGGGACCTCGGATGAATGGCTCGGAGACCAGGGAAGAAGAAGAACAAGGGCAAGGAGAGGATGAACAGGGAAGGAAGAAGGGTAGGGATGGAGAAGAAGAACAGGGGGTTCACACCCCAAAGAACACCCACAGGCCCATCATAGGCCTCCTACGCACACACAATGGCAGCAACTTCTTCTCTTCCATCATTAGCTATCTTCTTCAATGCCCTCCTTTTTGGGAGAGACTACAATATATAGGATCCCCTTAGGGTAGCCCTAGGTGCCATAAAGTGCAAAATACCCCCTAGGTCCTAAGAGAGGAGAAAAGCTGCCAGAAAATAAAGAAAATAAAAAAGACATCAATTGGGCCGCTAATGAGCCAAACAAAATAAACAATGGACCTTTGGCCTTGTTTTTGCAGCTCCTGGATTCCCATCATTCTCCCATGGTACGAGAAAATTCGTCCTCGAATTCTAAAATGCGCCAGTATAAATATCTGGACAACTGGATCATCTATGGCAATCTTCAAGCAAATGATAATATCAAGACTCACAAACTGGTCCATTGCATGTGAATCACAAAAGGTCTGCCACACCAGATCACTAAGATCCAATCCTGATTCCACAACTAGCAAATGATCTGAACTCACTGGAGAACTGAGGCCAGGACCACCATTGCATAATAAGCCAGCATCAGGCACAAGAGCATCTAGCAGGTGTAACCCAGAATCAACAAATAGGCTGTGATCCTATGAATCCATAACCAATAGCTCACTAGCAACTGTCACCACTAGGCTGCCCTCAAATACATCGTCAGATATCAAACAAACTCCAGACTCACTAAACAAGTTAACATCTGAGACATGCTCAACTATCGGTGCAGCACATGCATGGGTTGTTGGCTCCACCTTGGCCACTTTCTGCTCCAGAGGTGTCGATGTAGATCTAGCAGAAACATAAGCTTTAAGGAGAAAATTACCCTTCAAGTGTGGCGGCTGTAGAATGCATTGAGATTTCTCCGAATTCATGGTGGCATGACGCTCTTGTAACCACTCAAACCCTACAATAATGGAGAAGCCTCCTGAGGAAAAAATCTCAACCCAAGCTCCACCAAAGTACATAAAATCTGTTGAGTAAGCGTGCTCTTGACATTTCACATGAAACTCAACATAAGCATAGTCATCCTCAACAATAATCTCACCGGTTTGAGATAATAGATCCACAATTCCTTAGGAGATATAACTACCACATTGGAGCGGATCAAATCTCAAACCAACAACCTTCTCAATTGGCAATCGAACTAGAGTGCGAAAATAAGGGGAAACCATGATACCATATTTCAAGTTGTGTTGTCTAGCGAGTGAGTGGAGTACTAAACAAGATCGGCCACGTCGTAAGGAATCCGCTGATGTGATCGACTCGCAGAACGGAGCCCAAATGGGTGACCTAGAAATGCGTGTAGTGATGGCACGCAAAATGGAGCACGAAGGGGCCCCCATGTGACCGACACGGCCGTCGGAGTTGGGCACGCAAACCGAGATACCGTCACAACAGTCGCACACTGAAACTGTGTTGGCCTCGCTGTGACAAGACCAACGCCGCTGACGACTCTCGAATCGAGATCCAGGAGACCTCAAACGGCGAGCCCAAATGTCCTCGTAAAGTGTGCAAGTGCGGCACGCAAAACGAGGTCCAACAAGTAGACGGGATGTGCAGCAAGGTCGGCCTCGCTGAGAGGATTCCAACGGCAGAGCTGGTTCGCAAATCGGAGCACGGATGTGGTCCGGGTGCTGGCGGTGCGATAAGACTCCTAGTGCACTGGCCGGCGCACTGCATAGCAAGGTTAAGAAACCCGGGATCGGGTCCCAGATCGGCAAGTCCAAAACCGATCGGATCGGCCGACTACGATCCGAGTCAGCCCGAACCTGGCCGATCCTGACTGAGTCAGGCCGAAAAAAATGGAAAAAAATATGAAAAAAAATATAAAACACAAGTCTAATGCATAATTGTGTTGAAATACATTGATTTGAAATACATAAGATGTTGTTGGACAAAAAAACCTTGAATAAACTTACATATATGATTATGAACTTACATTTATTCCAAACGTACATTATACTGAATGAACATATGGCTTATATATTCAGTCCATGACATATAGCTCTGGTAGTATTGTTCATATTGCATCACATACGGCTATAATTATCCGTATTGGTATAAATGACTGACAATTGTGGATATTCTAGACAACCCCCTGAATAGTCGGATGTGTCAGAATGTTGAGGAGAGTAAACTACATATCCAGTAGGCTGACTATACCCTTCGTATGGAGAATATGATGATGCATCTGATAGTTGCTCATGATATTCTCTCTCCCTCCTAAGTTCTTCTTTGGCCTCTGCACACTGAGCAACTTTACCTTTGTCCTTCCTCCTTGATCTGCTAAATGTTTAAATGGAAGATTCTTCACGTCCTGCTCTGCTACCGTGATGTCCATCTTGAGTAGCATGTGTGTATTCTTCTTCTCCAGTGAATTGAATTGGTAGGGGTGGGGCTGGGGCACTGGTAGCATCTCCGCCATCCTCAGAACTGTCGGAGCTCGTCTTTGATGTCGAGTCATTTGAGGTTTGATATTGTACCTCATCACTTGGTTCTGGCGTTTCATCCTCTTCCTCGATAGTCTCCAGATCAACAATCTCAATTCCAGTACCACTCTTCCTTTTGCTTGGTGCTTGTTTTTTACTCTTCTTCTGACGTTTTGGAGGAGGAGGTTGAAAATCAGTAAGTAGTGGAACATTATCTAACTCACCTTCCGCCCATTCCCGATCATTTTGGTTGAATTCAGGCTCATTTGAGATGCTTGCATCAACCCATGCATTTAGTGGATGTTGCTCCTCGACAACTCATCCAAGTCTATGGGTTCTTCTGCATGTGTCGTCTCCGTGGCTTGTCCGGAAATTCTCTCTTTCTCCTGCCTTTGAAGGTTCCTTATGAACTCCAGATTTTTTAGCTTCAACCTCATGTTATAATGACATAATACTAGCTTCTCTAGACGGCTCGACTTCAATCTACTCCTTTGCTTGGTGTGAATCAAGCCAAAGGTGCTCCAGTTTCTCTCACAACCTGATGAAGAGGTTGTTTGACTTAAGATCCGAATTGCGACATAGGCTAGATCTTCATACCCATATACTTTTCCATGATCTAGCCACCAGTTAGTTGTAAATAGAAAATTGGCTATGTCAACAATGTGCAAACTATAATTAAAAATTAAGTAGAACATCTAATTAATAATTTTCAAACCTGAACTCAAAATTTTGGCAGCTCTTTGAGCAGTACTCGTCCCAAAGTGGTATAACATCATTCTGTAATCATGTATTTGCTTGCATGCCATTATTGCTCTGTCCTCATCTGCAAGCATGCGCTTAATAACAGACTTAGCTCCCATCAACACTTCCGAGCAACTATCATAGTTATCCTTCTTCCCATCAGTTTTAAACATGTACTGAGGGTTGAAAAAATAACCTAAATAAATAAGTCGAAGTTAGTTATTACTTAAGAGAAATGTGTATACAAATAATGCATATAGAAAGTTAGTAGCTTACCAGCTGCATGAAGATCGTGATGTAAAGTGTGTTCCCAACGTTTGTCTGTTATGTCCCACCACTTCACATAGGTTGTTGGATTGTTAAGTTGAATGAGCTCCTTAGTTCTGACTATAGCTTCATATAAATATCTCATATCCGATCTTCTTTCTCCATCACAAGATCGCAAGACACGGACAAGCGGTTCTACAATATTTAACACCGCTTGCACCCCCCTCAAGAAGGGTCTAGACTGAATTAGATCAACCACTTTCTTACATTTCTCTCTGACTTTAGTTGGTACATGCCGCAATATGTGATTCTCCCAATCTTCCGATGCCACCATCCTAATCAAGTTGTTCTTTTGTTGACTTAAACTATCTAGAGAGATATATTGAGATGCAAACTTGGTGGCTCCCGGACAAAGCAACTCTCTTCCATGAGTATGTGTGCGCATGATATCCAGAATGTTGTTGTGGTTGTAGATTAATGTGGTGATAAATCGACCACTCTTGACCACTCGATCTACCATCGGATCAGAGCAAATGTCTTCCAACATCAAGTCAATACAATGAGCAGAACAGGGAACCCAGTATAGATGTTGTCTCTCTGCATCAACATTTGTCCAGCTAACTTGAACGTCGCTGCATTGTCCGTAACCACTTGGACAATCCTTTTTGCACCCACTTCTTTCACCATTTGATCCATTAATTCATATAGGTACTGGGCATTTTTTATTTTTCCAGATGCATCAATAGACTTCCAAAATACGGTTCCGGCTTTGCAGTAAATGTTAAATGAAGAACATGAAAATAAGTTAAATAAGAAACTTACTTGTATCCCAATCATCAACATTTATAGGTTGATTACTTCCACCAAGCCGGACTCCAACATCAAACCTTCGCGCTGGTTCAGACAACTCCTCTCGAATTTCTTGTCTTCTTCTGCCAGTACTTACTTTGCTTGATTCCTTCTCCTTTATATAAGTTCAAAATTGGATCCTAACCTATGAAGGAACTCGAACACATGCTGCAACTTCACCTTTTATTCCAGCAAGATGTTGTTTGAATCGGTAGACCCCGCCAGAGACGACCCGATTGCAATATTTGCATTGTACCTTTCTCTGGCCCATGTCCACCGGTGTGCAATGACCCCAAGCAGGATCAGCGCTAGGAGGATTCCCAGATGACCGCTCAGCAGCACCTTGAGATGCCATTCCTTCACAGCACAAGAAGAGGAGAGATCGCGGAGCTTGTAGTAGACTAGCTCGTGGGAGATCTCGTGGGAAAGACGGAGAGATAATTCTATGATCAAGAGAGTGGGAGAGAGAACAAGAATGTTAGGAGGCTCAAAGGGCATTTGTGGAGCCTTAAGAGGGCCTTAGAGGGTTTAAATAGACCCCCAAGGCCCAAACTAGCCGTTGCTAGCCGTTTGGGAACGGCCAGCAACGGCTAGGTTGACCCCCAACGGCTAGTCAAACTAGCCGTTGGGGGCCGGGTCGGGCCGATCCAAGCCAACCCAGCCCGATCCGGCCTCGGATCGCCCGATCCGGCTCGGATCGGCCAATCCAAGTTCTGGACTCGGCCAGGAAACCCTGGATCGGTACGAACGGCCCAAAACCGGTCCGACTCGGTCGATCCGTGTCGATCCGAGCCGAGTTTTTGAACCTTGCTGCATAGGACCAGGCTTGGGCCTGGTTTGAGCCTAACAGAGCTCTGGCTTTGATCTGCCGGACCCTAGCTTGAACTAGGGCTGGAACCTAGTTGAACCAGCCAATGTAGTGAGCTCGGACCCTTTTTGATCAATCAGGTTCGCACCTGGTGCGGACCAGGGTTCATGCCACTTGAACTAGGTTTTGTCAAACCAGGTTGACCTGGCTGGCTTAAAGGGCACGAGCCCTCATCTTTCCCTCCCCTTCCTTTCCCTCCTTCCAAACCCTAACGCAGAGAGGGGGAACCAGTGAGAGGATGTGAAGACTGAGATGATGGCGGCGATGCATGAGGGAGACAACGAGGACGCCGATGGCAGCGGCAACGGCCGCAAGGACTGCCGACAGCAACGGCAACAGCCCGTGTGACTCCCACTGCGCAGTGGGGATTCGGATGGGGACCGACACGGCACGGCGGCGCTGGCGGTGCGGTGAAGGCCGGCGACGGCAACGGTGCACCCAGTAGGGCCGGGCGTCGGCAACAATGGCGTTGGGGTCCCGAGCACCCACCCTTCCTCATCATCTTCTACGGCGATTGCGATGATGACAGCAAGTGCCGACGCGGATGGGGACACCAGCAGAACCCAAGCCCACCACCTCCTCTTTCCACTGCGTACGCAACAGGGCCACTAGCGGACGGTGGCAACATTAGCCGCGTTGCTGGCAACAGCCGGCGATGGCGGCGGCGCCGACGGCCATAAGGACTGCCGGCGGTTACGCAGCAGCCCGTGACCCAAATAGCAGCGAGGGGGGGGCTAGGGCGGCGCTAGCGGCTGGGGAGGGAAGGCACAGCCGGCGGCTGTGGTGTCGGCTAGTGACGGTGGAGCAGTGGAAGACCTCCTCGGGTTCCGGCGGCGGTGGAGAGATATTGCTGGTGGCGGTAGCAGCGGAAGACGACGGCGGCGGCGGTGGCTCCAATGGAGCCAAGCGACGGCAATGGCAGCCCCGAGGTGAGTCAACGTCCTCGTCTTCCTCTTCTTCTGCTCTTCTTTTTTTCTTCGAACGGCAGCGGGATGGGGGCAACGACAGGGGGCTGCGCCGGCGGACTGCAGGCAGTCAGGCTGTACCGGCGGGCTGTGCCGGTGACTCTCTCTCTTTTTTTCCTTTACTGCAAACCAAACCGAAGGGAAGGGAGAAGGAAGGGGATGGAGAGGAGAGAGCTCACAGGACTTGGGCCATGAGGATGACCCAAAAGCCAGGCTCTGATACCATATCTGATGCGGGGCAAGTATGGGGGACCTCGGATGAATGGCTCGAAGGCCAGGGAAGAAGAAGAAGAACAAGGGCAAGGAGAGGACGAACAGGGAAGGAAGAGGGTGGGGATGGAGAAGAAGAACAGGAGCTTCACACCCCAAAGAACACCTATAGGCCCATCATAGGCCTCCTACGCATACACACGGCAGCAACTTCTTCTCTTCCATCATTAGCTATCTTCTTCAATACCCTCCTTTTTGGGAGAGGCTACAATATATAGGGTCCCCTTAGGGTAGCCCTAGGTGCCATAAAGTCCAAAATACCCCCTAGGTCTTAAGAGAGGAAAAAAGCTGCCAGAAAATAAAGAAAATAGAAAAGACATCAATTGGGCCCCTAATGGGCCAAACAAAATAAACAATGGACCTTTGGCCTTGTTTTTGCATCTCCTGGATTCCCATCATAAACTATTCTTTTGATTTATCAATGTAGTAGAAAGCAATTTTTACTTGTATTGGATAATATAACTGTGTTAATGAGATTGGAAATAAGCAAAAATAGAACCAGAATACGAGTAGGACACATCACTTAGCTTGGTAAGAAACTAAAGAACGCAATTTCCTGTCAATGTAGAAGGAAGAAGTTTAGATCTCTCTCTTAAATAATTTTACTACTAATCCATGTTTCCGCATTTAAGTTTGTAATTTAGTCAAATCCTGAATGGGCCTGGATTTGGTCAGCTGATCAGGATGACTGGAGAAACATACCCACTTTTGCAATGCATGAAACATAAGCTCAAGTGCTAGCAACTTGCAAGAAAGGCAGTGGGAGCTTACCTTGGTCAAGTTACCAAATAAATATAAGAAATATCATATAATGGAAAGCACAGTTTAAAGTCATAAACCATACCTGATGACCCTTGAACAACTGCCACTGTACATATCAAATACACGACTTCTTCCATCTTCACAACCAACCACAGCTTCAGGATCAATATATCTGGAAATGTAAGTAACTGAGAGAGATGAAAAAAAATACAACTAAAGAAAATATGGCAAAGTCAGAGGATATATCTAGAAGCTTTGAGAGTAGCCACTGTAAGGACATTGGACACATCATATACATATGTGAAGCATTATCAAGTCCATGCACAGGCCTTCAAACTAATATGTCTACATTCATCAGGCTCTGTAAAACATACAGAGATTCATTAAAGGTTGAATTATAGACATTATTGTGAGTTTGTGACTCAGCCAGTATCCTTTCTCCCTGTAGCTCTAACAGATAGGAAATCCCAGAGATGGGCAAGGTTGTCTGCAAATTCACAAACTATAAACAGTAATGAGCAAATCAGCATCTTGATTAAGGACAAGGGCAATATGAACATGAAAGTGAAGAGTACAGAAAGACACCTTTAGCCTCTGGTGATCCAGCCTCTTCAGGACATAATAGAAGGCAGAGGAACCATACAGGGGTTGCGGAAAAAATTGTCATTCCTATTGAGTTGTTTAGTTCAAAGAATGTTCCTTCGGCAACGGTGATCATGCTCTTGAAAAACCCCCATCGAACCAGCCCGGTCCAGGCGGGAGACACATGAGCTGCTGAAAAGGCACTCCTTTTAGGAGGGTTTTGGGGTGTTCTGTTTCTCGGAGACATCACAAGACTGAGTGTCTCACGAGAACTCGGGAGAATGCATTCCATGGGGCTGACAGCTACAGAACAGAGCCACAACCACACCGCCATACCCCCATCTCAATTTATCACATGACTCTCTTGCCCAACTTAAGCAGCAGATCAAGACAAGTGACTTGAAAAAGAAAAAAGACCAACCCGAGACAAGAACATGATAACATACTAAACTGTCCTTTAATAAATCAGTTATTTCCTACACTGCCCTGAAGCAGCATATCAATAGTGAAGCAAGGGACTCCCAAGAGCTTCATGTAGCCCCTTTCTGATATCACTGTCACTGGGTCGCCAGATTGCTGCCACGTCCCTCACCATCATCATCATCTCTAAATCTCTGTGGGTCACCAGTATCCTTTGCCATCATCATTGGACAGGCCAAGGCAAGGAGGAAAGAGAAGGTAAAGGAGTCATTTGACACCTAGGTTTGATTACGAACGTGGACAGCAGAGATAGAGAAACAAAACTATAAAGTCTTCTAAATTAAGGTGGAACATATCACCAATTTTTGTTAGTATTAATAATTAGAGGTGATACATCCTAAAGCTTAAGGAGGCAATAAAATGTCCAACAGCAGAGAGGACAAGTCAACATTTACATCCCCGAAGACAGACACATTAAAGACCTGACAGACATACAGTAGTACTAGAAACAGGCCCATGCAACGAAATGCTAAACACCAAGAATCATGGGACTGAAAACAGCAAACAAACAACAAATAGGCATTCAGTGTATTCAGACTACACAAAAACACACACAGAACCTGAACAACAACAGATGCTATCAGCTCTCAAAGTGCCAGCAGCCACATGGACAACAAAACCACACATGGAGACCTAAGTGTTTTTTTTTTTTTTTTGAGAAAAACGTGGATTGTACCACCAATTTTATTAAGATAAAGAGAGGAGGTACAATCAAAGGATGGGAGAGGTTCCTACCCAAAAAATAAATAAAAAGGCAATAATATCTTAGTGAATCAACAGAAATGCCAATGATATGTCTAGACCAACTATACATAAAAGACAAACTATACATGGAGACCTAAGTTGTCTACTGTTCCTGCAGCCTCACACCCTAATAAAGATTGCCTTCTTTAAAAAAGGCTCAACAGCTTCCTGAAATCCTTTTTTCTTCAGGTCAACTTCACATGGGATTTGTCAAGTGACAGCCACAGCCTACAGAAATAACCAAGTTTGTTTGTGAACTCAAATCTTAAATCAGATCTTTTTACCAAAATCTCTTTGTCAGGCCCCTCATCCAGAAGATAATCCACCATACTCTGCATGCCAGAGAGCCAATCCTTATTTGAAATATCCCCTCTTGTTTAGAGCGAATCCAGGGGGTGGGCAGGGATAAGTTAAGAGGGCCTTAGAAGCAACACTGGTCGCACCAATAGAAGCTTCACAAGATCCCATGACCTCTCATAATTTGTTGAGCCCATAGTAAAACTGAAAAACCCAAAGAATGGTGCAGAGACAGCAATTCCAAATTCATGTCTCCCCACAATGAATGACCGGCATCACATAAGCTTGCAAACAACAATATGGATGCAGCACCAGCCAAAATCACATTGGAGGTAAAAATAATATTTTCCACAGGATTCCTTTCTGGAGAAAAATTGAAACGTAAGTCACTTCAGCGGCAGCAACATCCCATATTTTCACAATTTGAAATGCAAGTCATTCAGCTGTAACAATATCCCATATAATCTTGAGCTTTCAGTCATTAATTCTGATAAAGATTTCGTGACAACCTCATCATTATTGAGTAAGTTCACTGAGTCAAGGATGGCATTATGTAATGAAGCAATCACATACCGCATGCATAAGCTGCGTGCAAAGGTATCTTCCCTTGACCAAAGTATACTTGACTTCCCACTGCGCCTCCAAATGCATATTTGGCTCCCAATCAGACCAACAACCTATTGCATTAAAGAGTTTAGATCTTAGAAGGGGAGCGACTAAGAAATACATACTCAAGCAACTCATGCAGGTAAGAATAAGCAGGAAGCCTTATAGAGATTGAAACAGGTGAAGAAAAGAATTATACTGAACAACCAATAGTAATGGGAGAATATTATTTTACAGCTTAGAATGTGTGATCAACTCCCCGTCAGTAAGAGAATTCAGGGAAGGCCTAAGATGAGATGGTAGGACGTAATAAGAAAGAACTTGACCTTCCTATGTTTAACCACAAATATTGTGATGACCGCAGTTCCAGCTATGAAGACCATATGACTGGGGTCATCACAGGTGGTATCAGAGCAGGGTTTGGCCAGCCTGTGAAGTCAATTGGTGAAACTAAAACATCAACAGGAGTGGAAATACTCAGTTTAGTACATAGCCAATATATTCCAAATATGGGGGTACTAAGTTAACGTAGTTGGAAGATTCTCCTCGTAAATATGTAGGAGTAGATAGAGTGCCAATATATTCCAAATATGGGGGTATTAAGTTAATGTAGTTGGAAGATTCTCCTCGGAAATATGTAGGAGTAGATAGAGTGCATCCATTTACAATTGGAAAAGCAAGTTGAGTCAAGACTCCTTAGTACGAGACTGGGGATTTTACTTAGATGTGGAGGATAAATTGTTTCAAACTGAAAGGAGCATGAATATAATTGTGAATATTGTCACGTACACTATGTTATCAAAGACGATCGCCTCACTCGCCTAGGCAATGAAGTAGGTTGAGGCAAGCCAAAACGCCTCAACTCGCCTTATGTTCGTCTCACTCACCTAGGAACTTGTCTATGATATCTATGCTATATGTTTGTTTCTTTTTTAATTATGTGATACGACTTTTTCTTATCCTTAATTATTCTAAAGTGGCTAATGACTCTTCTAACAATGTTTAGTACCTTTTGCTCTTACATGATGTCACATTTTTTCTTATTTTGATGATTCCTAAGATCATTCACTACTTATATGAATAATGGATGGTCTTAGGACATTGCATGTTGGATATGATCAGTGCTTCTCATAGCCTTGCATATGATTATCTTAGATGTTTTCTTTTATTTTCCTTGTATTGCCAATTTCTTCCTTCACAGTGATTTATAAGAGAACACATCACCTCCAACGCCTAGGTGATCGCCTAGGCATTGAGGCTGAGGCGAGCCCTTGGTCGCCTCGATCGCCTCTCGCCTCTGACTACATAGCACGTACATCACACAATAAGGACTAGGAGTTTGAGTTATTTAGTTCGCACGCAAGGAAAATGGAGTTGAGGCTGTCCATATATGATAGAATGATGTGAAGGGATGTGGGCATGTTTTGGGAAATTTTGGAAGTGATTGAAGTACTTGGGGATTCATATGTTTTGAGTCAAAACTTAAGATGATGATGAGTAGCATGAGATTGGGATACATTAATATTTTAAAACTTGTGAACCCTGACCTGATGTACTACAAATTAATTGTCGGGTTGATCATGACAAAGATAATTAGTAGGCTCTAAGGCTTTTAGATGCTAGATGAGTTAAGCATGGTTGACAGTATCGGCCGATATCGATACAGTATGTACCGATACAATACTTGGGGTTAGCCTGACACCAAACCCAAAAAAATTAAAAAAAATTACTATACCGGCTGGTACCGATTGGTATAGGGCCAGTTTCGGCTCGTATCGGTCCGATACACCTGAAACCGGGCGATACCGACTGGTAGCACGTGAAAGCCCCTTTTTAAAGGGAGTCTTTCACTGCCTTTCACAGATTCAGATCTGTGAGAGGCTGAGAGCGGGAAGGAGGCGAGGGGGAACTTGGGGGGAGTCTGCAGCATGCTGCCAACATCTCCAACGAAGTGGGCCATTTGGTCTAAAAGGAACAAAAGGATTCTCAAAAAAGAGGCATCGATACCGTAAAGGGTTGCTGAATTTATTTGTACTAACTAGAGTCAGGGAGTGGGCAAGTCTGTTGGGTAATGTGGATGTGGATAAGTCATCCCTTTTTGTCCTTTTGATAGAGGGTTGATTCTTGGCACCTTCTTGGTGTTTTGTATACAAGGTTTTTTGTGAGCATACGGCTTATACTTGTACATCCCTTTTTTATTATACAATCGTGGCACTATCTACTTTTAAAAAATAGACAAAATCCCTAAATTTGACCATAATTAGTGGGTAAAAATTTAGGACTTTCGTCTACTTACCTTTATTAATATCATTGAAGCTTAATTAAGCTTCATTGCGTACATTAAAGTAGGAGCATGCTGTCAATTGGATCAATTGTGGGTTAAATAGACAAAAATCCTAAAGTTAACCTTAATTAATGGTTAAAATTAAGACTTCTGTCTAATTACCTTAACTAAACATCAATTGAACCTTAATTCAGCTTCATTGCATACGTTAGAGTAAGAGCATGCTATCAATCGAGTGGGTTAATTAAACAAAAACCTTAAATTCAACCCTAACTGGTAGCTAAAAATTAGAAATTTTGTCTAATTATCTTAATTAAACATCAAGTGAAGCTTAATTAAGCTTCATCGTGAGTTGTTGATGTACTTGCATCTCTCTGTCTTTTGACTTTATTATTGCAAGATCATGGCTAAACGCCAGTCTGGTGAGGGGCAGGATACACAAGATCTAAAGTGGGCCCACATCATTTTAATTGATGCTGCAAGAAAAAGAATGAAATGCAAATACTGTGGCAAAGAGATGGTAGTGGAATAACTAGAGGAAAGGAGCATTTGGAAGGGATCAAGGGACAGATCACAAAATGTACCTTTTGTCCTGACCGATGGCCAATGAAATGCGACAATTGTTGTTCGGACGAAAAATTCAAAAAGAACAAAGAACTAAAGAAGAGACTAAAGTCCGTAAGGAGATTTCAAGTAGATAAAGTACAAAAGGAGAAGGGAAGTCTACCTCAGGGCATGGCATTTCTATACGTGAGAGGGGTTGGCAAATTCATAATGAGTCTACTGATGGGGGGAGTGAAGATTCAGACCCATAGTAGGTCCAGACAAGGAAAGAGAGTTTGCGGGCCCAAGTAGAAAATGAGACTCGACAAGGAGGTGATGGACCATCAGGAATAAGAAATGTTTGACCATCAAGAAAAGGGACTCACTCTAGTACAACTCGACGAATAGATGCGGGGTATGATCTACAGAGAGTAGGTCCCATAGACAGTTGTGTGTTCAGAAAACGCAGCACTACACAACAAAAAATTAAGTGTGCGTTGAGATGAGTGAAAAAGTCAGCTGAAGTAACAAGTCATACTTTTAAAAGCATTTATAAATGATTTTTGCATATAGATGTTCCCTCACATACCGCTAAATTTCCAAATATTCAGCCTATGATTGATGTCATAGCATATTGGCCCTAGCTTAAAGACCCCTACATGTCGAGACATATATAGGCACAGCCTTAATAGAGAGCATGATAAGTTTCAACAGTGGGTTGAAAGTTTTAAAATTGTCTAAAAAAAAAAAAAAATGCACACTTATGTATGGTGGCTTGACTGGTAGTACAAAAAAGTTCATGATTAACTTTTTTGTTTATTGTACTAAAGATAATATTTTTATGAAATATGTTGATGCATCAAACTATACAAAAAATGTAAATTATTTGTTCAGCTTGATAAATCAGATGGTATAAGAAATTAGAGAAGAAAATGTTGTACAAATGATTACTGACAATAAACCAAGTTACAAGGTTGCATGGAAGAAGTTAATAGAGAAGCGTAGACACTTATATTGGGCCACATGTGCAGCACACTGCTTAGACTTAATCCTTGAAAATATTGATAAGGACAAGTAAATGAAAAAGATAATTAGGCAAGCATAAATGGTTACACAGTACATTTATGGCCATCCTAGGATCTTTAACATGTTTAAAAAAATAGCAATTAGGGGCCGAGAAATCATATGTGCAGTACCTACAAGATTTGCATTGAATTTAATTTCTTTAAAGTGCACATGTTCAAGAATGAGTCTAAGGTTTTTATGTGTGCGGATCGGCATCCAATCGAATTTTGTCCGAAACGATCCCATGCCGGGATCCTCTGTCCTGAAAACAGGATTGAACGGATCGGGCTAGATCGGCCAATCCGGCTAGCAACGGCTAGTTTCAAATGGCTAGTTTGAAACTAGCCATTGGAAACGATCCCAACAACTAGCCAGGGGCTTAGAGGGGTCTATATAAACCCCTCAAGCCCATTCCCCATTCCCACCAATCTAACTTCTAGCTCTCTCTTTATTCTCATAAACTCTCCCTCTTTATTCCCATTTCTAACTCTCAGTCTCTCTCTCTCTCTCTCTCTCTCTCTCTCTCTCTCTCTAAATTCTCCTCTTTCTATTCTCATTTTTTACATTCTATTTTTAAGTTTTTATCACTCTCACTCTCTCTATCTAAACTTTCTCTATAGTTTAAACTTTAAACTCTCTTCCCTCTATCTAAGTTCTCTAAGTTGGCCTTGTAAAGTGGTACTCTACAATAATCGGATGGATTCTTCAAGCTACTTTGTTCAGTAAGTTGTCTTTCTTTAACACACACTCTCTCTTTAACATTATTATCTCCCTAAAATTTTTCCTTTCTTGCACTTTTATTCCTTCTCTTTGATAAATTAGTATTAACAATCTTCAAAAGTAAATGAAATGAATATGTTTACTATGTTGCGATTTAGAATAAAATTGAGAAATGTACATCATTCCTTTATTTTTTTACTAATGATTATATAGTTATGAATATAAGCGACAATATAGGCTATTCATTCGTATATAATTATTGAATTTTTTTTATCAATAACAAAACTTTGTACCCTCTTTGTCTTTAATGTCACATCCTTATAGTACAATCCTGTACCGAAATGTTTATCAATGTATGACTGGACCGAAAGAGAATGTGGTGTTAACACTAAAGGGAGTATGTAATCATGTCATTGACAAAAAATTTCAACAAGTCTAAATGATTGAAGGACCCTTAATCGCTTGTATGCATAATAAGATAATTATCAGTAAAAAAATAAATAAGTAGTGCACATTTCTCAATTTTATTCCAAATTGCAACATGGTGAACTTTTTTATTTTATTTACTATTGAAAATCAATCCTACTAATATATTTAAAGGGACAAAAAGAGAGCAAGAGAGATAAAATCTTAGCATGAAAGATAAAGAGAGAATGTCTGTTATAGAGAGACTACTTACTAAAGAAACAAGATAAATAAAGTTGACTTAGACAACAAACTAAAAATCAAGGTAAAATCTGAAATTCTGATTTTTTATATATTTTAAAAATTTTAAAAAAAAATCCTTAACTCTCAAAAATTAAATAAGGGAGAATTGGGATCGGACAAGAGCTGTCTGGGATCGGATCACATCGGCCAATCCGATCGATTTGGATCGGGCCGATCTGATCGGTCTAGATCAAGCCAATCCGCACCCGATCCCCGATCCTTCCATGGTTTTATGTACAATAAGCAGTTTCAGAATTATATGGACAAATCTAATATTAATGGTCGACTTAATTATTTGGACATGTGCTTCAAATCATAGAGGGCAAAGATTTTTGAGATCATATATGCAGTTATATAAAATTAGTGGCACCCTTCGTAAAGGTCCTAAAAATGGTAGATGGTGATGACAAGAATGATATGGGATACTTGTACGAGGCCATAGATCTCGCCAAGTTAGAGTTGAAGAAGATATTTCTCCAAAGTTATAAGAAGTGGTGGAAGATTATTTATAATAGATGGGAAGATACAGTACACCATGACTTGCATGCAACTGGTAAGCAATCAATTCTACTATTAAATCATCCACTATTTCATTTATTTTATAGAGAACAACTTGTTGCACTGGCAGCCGGTTACAGTGTTTTTATTTATTTTTTTAAATTGAATTTTTTTTGGGTCGGGCCCAACCCCCCCACATGGTCGTACAGTCCAATCGCAAAGGAACATAAAAACAATGTTTTTTACTATTCATTTGCAATTTTCGATTTTTCATCTTTTTCTGGGTCTTGTACGACATGTAGGCCGACCCAAAAAAAATCAAAAAAAAAAAAAAACACTGGCAGCCAGTGTAGAATCAGCTACCAGTGCAGGAAGTTATTCTCTATTTTATATTCTTATTTACTAGTTTTAGACGAATGCAGATAATTATTTGAATCCTCGAATCATGTATGGTACTAATGCACACATTGATAGAGAGGTGATTCAAGGAATCACCAATGTCATTAATCGCTTATCGAGGATAGTAGAAAAAAGAATTGAGGCTAAAATACAAGTCTTTATCGATTATATCAATATAGCTACATAAAAGTCTACTTGATTACTTATATTAATTATTCATTTGTCCTTATAGTAGGACAGTTATAAGCTAAAGATTGGGACATACATTGAGGAGCAATTGCAATATGCTATGCAAAGAGTAAGCTCAAGTATACTAAGTCTTAGTGATTAAATTGAATTCATATGTGTTATTACGTACTACTTACATAAGAACTGATCCTGATTTAAACTTTTTTTTTCCTGCTGGTAAAACAACTGAGTGGTGGATCATAGTGAACAATAGGGACCTGGACAATAACACATTGGCTTACATTGCAGTTAGAGTGTTGAGTCAAACAACATCGGCAAGCCAATTTGAAAGAAACTGGAGCATATTCAGCCTTGCATATTCAAAGGTTCGCAACTGGTTAAAGGCTGAATGGTTAAAAAAAATTAGTATATTGTCATTATAATATGAGATTGAGGATCAGAAACATCAAGTTGAGATAGTAATTGAGAGAGAAACGAGCCTTAGGACATGCGGGATAGATGTACCCAAAAGATACAATTGGCCAGACTGATGTGGAGGCGTTATTTGATGATGACCATCCCTTGTAATCTTGGGTTAAGATGTGAGTTCAAGTTGATGAACCAGTTTTTTATCTTAAAAATATAAAATGGGCAAAGGGTACATTAGATGGAGTGGAGTTGTTGCGAGGGATCTAAAATTAAAGACATCAAGGAGGCTAAGAGAAGATCCACCTCCTCTAGTTGAACGTCAACAAGAGCCTACGCCCTTGTTTGCGCGTGACATTGAAGAGCCGACTAGACACTCAGAATCACTCTTAAAATAATTGGGCCACCATCATTCTTAAGCAGTACATCAACACTTGAGATGACTAATGTTGCTGCTAGAGATGGCCCCGCAATTGATGAGACGAAATATATTTTTGTGAAACATATGCCATAGGAAAAAGGAGTACATGAACATCTGACTGAACAAGCATAAGAGAGGTAAGTCAACAACAAGTATCACAAGGAAAGAAACAAAGCAAGGCCATAAGGAGGTCGATTACTACTTATGATGATGATGATGATGACAAAGACACACAACCTTTTAGTGATGATGATGGTATAGCTACAAGTACTACTATTGGTGGTAGAGTCTATACACTTAATTCCTCCTTGCACATTAATACTGGTAGAGGACATAGTCAAGGAGGTTATGATTCACAAGTTCCACATGGACAACAATTAGTTTATAGAGGTGGCCAACAAGCAAGCATGTATGGCTAGGGATATCACGCAAGTATGAAGACTTCCAATTTCATCCAGCTAGTAGCAGCTATGGGTTCAACATTTTTTCTTATCCTCAGGAGTCTGCTTCTCATCCTGATTTTGGCCAATCAAGTCAGCAAGTTTATACACCAAGAGGAATCTAGAGAGGGATGCATGACTTAGCTACATCCTTATTTGGTTATGGTGAATATAGGAAATATATGCAGCCTTCTTATGGATATCAACAGCAGTAACATGAGGATGAATCAGAAGGTTCTACAAGCTCTTATTTATATTAGTATACTCACTTCTATTTCTTATGGGTAAGGATCATCTTATTTTATTATTATTTATTATTCATTAATATTTATTACACTGGTAGACCATTTTAATGTTTAATATGTATCAAATATATCATTTCATATGCCTTATGCATACTTCTTATAGTTAATCCACCTCTTTCACACTTAAAACATGACCAATTAATTTTCTCCATTTTTTCTTATTTTTTCTAATTTTTCCTGATTTTTTTTTTGATTCTTCTTAATTTGTTCTTATTTTTTCAGCATTTATTAGAATTTTTAAAATCAATACAGCCCATACTAGTAGTCATTGGTACTGATACCCTCTGACACCGGTATGAATACAGTACTACCATCCTTGGAGTTAAGGGCATGAACAAAGTGAACGATATTGTGAAAGAGTGCATAGAACTATAGAAATCTTTTGAAGTGCATTATAGATAGGAAGTGGACCAACTCATGATTAATAGAAGTGGAAAGGTCTTGGGGTTTATGATTTTAAGAAACAAGACAGATTTTGTAATCATTGCTTTACATAAATAGAATCAGTTGGTATTGGTATGAAGATTAGCAAAACTGGGTAGAAATTGGTTAAGTCCTTACACATAGCAAGTCATGCATGATAAAATCGATTATATATAGCTCAAATTAATCCTACAAAGTAAGCAAATCGAATAAGTCTTCAAAATGCCCAATTTGGAACACTTTATATAATCGATTAACATGGTCATACAATCGAAGGAAACCAATGAGATTCTAGAATAAGTTAATCGAATAACATGAGTTAAGCCGCATAGGTTATCGCTAAGCTAAGCATTTAACTGGGCCATAAGCCTCTAGAACATTCGCTATGCTAATCGATTAAGTTGGACAGACTTTACTTGAATCTTCAGTGAGTTAATCAATTAAGGCAATAAAGTGCAGTCAGTTTTCTATAGGCATGTGCAGACATGTGACAGAAATTTAAAGATTATATATGTGTGTGTGTGTATGTAATGACTTATGAGTGTTAACCCTTCAGTCAATCAGGTGTTCCCTGTCACCCTTGGCCTCAACAAATTGTAAAATTCAGATCAAGTGACAAAGGTGCTCTACAAACTGTGAAATATGGTCAGAATTACCAAATCACCTTAATAAACTAAAAATCATTAAAACAATAAAAAATCTTAAGATTTATAAAATTCTCATCAAGTGATCAGGATACGCTCCAAATCTTAAAACTAGTCAAAGTCATCATGATATCCTTCACATATTAAAAACACAAAAAATATAAAAATGACTTAAAACACACCGAATACCATTAAATCTTAAACTTTCCCAAAGTGACCAAAATACCAATCGACCCCACAAACACTTTAAATGACCTTGAAACATTCCCCAAGGTTTTAAAGTCTCCTAATCCATTAGAACGCATCTCAAAACCTAAAATGACTATAGTACCCCTAGACCCTCGAGTCCGGCAAAATTAACAAAACATCTTTCCAACCTAAAACATCCAAAAAGGATCCACAACTCCTTAAAACTCATTTAAAGCTTCTCAAACCTATATTGGTCCATGGTAAAGCTCTTGGGCTTGGTTCAAATTATGCATTTGCAAACTCTTGTGGTGGGGTTTAGCTAGGACGTCAGCACAAGCATTAACCAATGGTTTTCACTCACTATAGTAATGTAATTAGCGTCACTTGAGATCAATGGGAATGATTTTCTCAAAACAAAAAAAACAAAAAAAAAAAAATCCTTCCGATGCTCACTTATCAAGCCCACTCAATTTTCCTGAGTAGGTCCAATACTTGTACTGTGTCAAAAGTTGAGTATTATTTGATCCTTTGGTCTCATGTCCTTCACCCCTTAACATCTACAGCATCCGATGATCCCACGCAAAAAGAATTCTCTCTTATTTAAAATGAATGTCTTTTTAAGTGTTCTCACACTCAAGTAAATGCCCCTACTGGACAGCCCCTTATTATAATCCCCGTTGCATTACCAAGTTACGCCATCTACTAGAGCACTATGCACCTCTCACATGCTGATCCCAGAATCTAGCTCCAATTCCCCAAAACTCATGCCTGGGCAACCTATTTAAATCATTTATGATGTAGGGCTTCAGCCTGAATTAAGATTTGCACACAAATACAAACTTGAATTAAATTTGACACAAATACAAACTTGAATTCAAAATCGAGTTTGACCTGATAGAGTTAATTCTGCGTAGACTGCTATTTATTAAAACATGCCTTGCTCCCCGTGTGGACTCACCTAATTCAATCTTCTTTCTTACTATTCCACTAGGATTCATTAATGTGTGCCCGTTCCTATGGCATTCTGCCTCCTGTGATGTTATTGGCCCAAGAGTTCCTGACCTCCTCAACTATAGCTATCTTATGGCCATATTTTATACCCAAAAAAAGTGCCATCAGATCTCGACATCACCCTAGGAAGTGAAAGAGGGGATCTCGAACAGATCTTGAAGAGATTGGGAATGACAGCTAAATATCATGATAATCTAATGTTTCAATCAACATTGAAATTTCGTGCATTTAGTTATCCAATATGATTAAATTAACACATTAAAAATAAGAACAATACAAAACGTATTTACCCTCGAATAAAGATTGCATTTCTCGTGTTTTAGTGCCATCTCACCATGTTAGAAAGCTCATCTTCCTCTATCGCCATCCTCACTTTCTCCTCTATCAGCATTCTCATCTCCTCCTCCCCCGCCACTATCCTACTTATCCCCCTACTCCTTCATCTCCCCTTTATTCTTGATCTCGGTAGAGATTTCTTCTCGTGATGCTTAAAGAGAGATTTTCTAGAGATCTCACAGATATCACATGAGATGGAGAACCATGATTGCACCGCATTTGCAAGTCCCCAAGGATTTAACTTAGCCTTTTTAAGGGGACTTTTCATTGTTGTCCATCATTATAACATGCGAGCACAAAGCTCTGTGTATCATTTAGCCTCAGGTCACCAACCTGCACAACAAAATGCACTTCTCTCTATGATCTCTCTTTGCTTGAATTAAAGATCTCTTCAACCTGAAAAGCTCTGGAGTTATTACCCTCAAATTACAGCCATGAACTAGCAGGAATCCTGACCCAAGTTAAAAACCCTCCATAACAATTGTCTTGTCTAGAGAAGCAATTAGTAGACTACGATACTGCATTTTCCATCATTTGAAAGTATACCTTTTCCAATACTATTGTCATTCACACAAACATGGATGATCTTAGGAAAAACATAATTTAAGAAAATAAAAATGCCTATTTCATGGCATATTTATTCTTGATAATTTCAGGGCAACTTATGAGTGCATTCATGATCAAAGGAGTAGGAACAAAGAATGTGTTGTATACAAGATTGATTTCAAAAAGGCCTATGATAGAATAAATTGGGAATGCTTGTTTAGGGTAATGCAGCTGATGGGTATTAAAAGAAAATAGATAGACTGGATTGCAAGCTGTTTTGGGATAGCAAAATTCTCTACTTTAATTAATAGAGCTCCATATGGTTATTTTGGTAGCTCGCATGGATTGCAGCAAGGTGATCCTTTATCACCACTTCTGTTTATTATGGTGGGCCAGGTCATGAGTTCCATGTGGAATAGAGCAAAGGAATGTCATATTATTGAGGGTATCAGGATTAGAAGGATGGAAGAAGAGATTTCTCACCTACAATATGCAAACGATACTATTCTATTTTTATCCACGATGATAGAAAAGATTGTCAATTTGAAGATTTTGCTGAAAATCCTTGAAACTGTAACTACCTTCAAAATAAACTTCTCAAAGAGTGAAATGGTGGGAGTTAACGTTTCAGAGGAGAAAAAGGTAGAGATTTCAGATTTGATTAATGTTCAGTCTGTTTCTTTCCCTATTACATACCTCAAACTCCATTTTTATAATAGGAAGTTTAAATGTTCTGATTGGTTTCTTTTGATCAAGAGGTTTGAATTAAAACTTCAAGAATGGAAATGATCCCTTCTTTCAGTAGGAGAGAGATGGGTTTTGTCTAAATCAGTGCTTTCTACTTTGACTAATTATTTTTTTATCAATCTTTGTTATTCCTAAAACAGTTTGCAAGAAATTGGAGGCAATTAGAATAGTTTTCTTTTGGAAAAGTAAAAATCTAGAAGTGAAGGGAGGCCACCATATTAGATAGAAATTTGTTTGCAGAAATATTGAGGAAGGGGGAGCAAGTTTAGTATCAATTCAGAATATTAATCAAACTTTTTTGTTAAAGTGGATGTGGAGGGTAGAAAGAGATGATCATTTCATTTAGGTAAGAATCATCCAAAGCAAATATTTTATACACAATGAAGGATGGATTGATAGTTTTCATATTAGAGGTTCAGTGTCAAATGTGTGGAAGAATATTGTACAAAATTTAGACCTTTATAATTACTCCACTTCTATTGTTGTGGGTAATGGTCAAAGTGTAAAATTTTGGGAAGACGGTAGGAAGGAGGGAAGAGCTTTCAATGATAGATTTCCTAATCTATAAAACATTTCAACAAATAAAAGTGCACATATCAGTGAGTTGCAGATTTCTTCATCTCAAGTGAGGTTTTGGGATTTTAGATTATCTAGGAACTTCCTTGTAGAAGAAGAGAGGGAATTCTTTCAGCTTAATCAGTTACTTCATGATTTTCATGGACTAAATGAGAGGAAAGACATCAAATGTTAGAGATGGGACTCAAAAGGCACATTTTCAATCAGTTCTGCAGCGAAGATTTTATCCTCAGGAGGAGTCAAGGTCAGTTGGGCTTCTCAAGTTTGGAATAAATTCCTTCCAATCAAGATCATAATGTTTATGTGGAAAGTGGCTTGGGACAGATTACCTAGGGGGGATAAACTTAGGTTCTTAACCCCAGACAAAAGATTTTGTTCATTCTGTGGAATATTTGTAGAGACAATGGGTCATCTTTTCATTAATTGTGGCATTGTGGATGTTATTTGGAAGGCCTTCTTCAAAATTCTAGACAGGAATCAAGGTTGTTTTGATTTTGTTGGCACTCTGCTTTCTAACTGGAACCAGCTGTGTCCATATCAGCAGGAACATAAATTGTGGGAACCTTTGCTACCAGCTATGTTGTGGGCCATCTAGAGGGAGAGGAATTCCAAGATTTTCAACAACCAGTTTTCGTGTCCATAGGGATTATTGGGAATTGTATCTTCTATTTTCAAGAATAGAATTTCAGAAGACATGGGGATAAAATTTCAGACTCTGTAATTATTTCCAAAATTGTACAATGGAAATATTTCTTTTTTTTTTTTTTTTTTTTTTTGGGGGGGGGGGGGGGTGTTGTGCTGAGAGGGTCCTGAGTTTTCTGTAATGTCTACTATCTTAGTGGACATATATTGAGTTTTTATTTTCTGTCTATGTAATTTTTTACTATCAATGAATGAAAGCGGCATTTGCTGCCTTCAAAAACCAAAAAAAAATAAAAATGCAAATTGAAGCACTCTGGATTTCAGAGTTAATTGGTCAGCTTATACAACTGAACAATTTCAGAACTGGCAAGTACAAATCTGGTTCATCTAGTTTTACTAATGGAACTGGATTAAATTGTAAAAAATAACATTATCATTCATAGTAATATTTTAAGATGATTTTGCAAAACTAAGTTTAAATTGAACATTAACTTTAGGGGGTCAACTTGCAAAATTCTCAGCTGCATGCTTATCCTGTACGCCAATCACACTGCCAACAGAGTGGAGGGGGGGTTCTTACAGAGAAGAGATGGTAAGAGAGAGTAGGAGTGTGAGAGAGAGTGGGAGCATAGCGCTCAGGGGCAGGGAAGAAGATGGTGAGTGGCACTTGGTCCAGAGACGGGTAAGAAGCAGAGGAGCTCGAGTCATATCCATGGTGGCAAGAGGTCCTCCTCCTCCTTCCATGTGGGTAGAGACTCATGTATTAGGTGCTTGGGTAGGGGCCATTGGGCCAGGGATTGTAGGGAGAGGGTCTGTTGTGTTCTGTGCAAGAACTTTGGTCACCGTAGCTCATCCTGTGCTAGTGGCCTTCTCAAACCCTCTGTCTCTGTTCCAGTTTCACCCAAGCACTTGTAGGGAAGGATAGAGATCCCCTGATCTTCGGCTGTTGCAGGGGCTTGGGCATTGATGGAGGATTGTGTCGTTATCTCCGTTCAGGCCCTGCAACCTGCCAAGCTTCGACCTTTGGATGCTTACCAGGAACTTCAAACCTCTCTTCAACTTCTTTGGGCAGATGTTAAAAACTGGTGGTTTCGGGAGCTAGATCATGACTCTTTCTTCGTAAAGAGCCCTTTCCCAGATTGGAAAAGCCAAGCTGTCAAACTTTTGAGTGGTCGAAGGAGGTGATGGGTTACAAGTGCTTTCCATGGTCGGCCTCTGTTTTAACCAATCCGGCTCCCCAAGGTCTCAAGGTATGGCTCTGGATGTTCGGCATTCCGCTCTATGTATGGAATAGTGATACATTCCAGGCCATCGCTTCTCGCTTTGGCATTCTGCAGGGTTTTGATGCAAGGTCTTTGGATGGTACAATGCTGATGTATGCTCATGCCCTTGTGGAATTTAGCTCATTGGAGGATATCCCGAAGAGAGTTATTGTCCACCTTGCTGGAAGTGATTACTGGGTTCAGTTGGTGAAGGAGGAACCATCTGCTTCTAGTGACGAGAAGACTACTACCCAGGACTAGACATGGGCAAAGGTCGTCTCTGAATTGAAGAAGCAGAAGGGCCACCAATGTTGCTTAGCCCCTCTGGTTGCTCCTCCGGTTGGTCGTACTGAGTTGAATAAGTTGATAGGGACTTAGCAGTTGGAAGCTAGCGGGCGATAATCTCTCCCTTTGCAGTCGGTTCCCCTCCCCAGAAAGCCTCGTCAAGATCAAGAGACATTTCATGCTTTGTGTCCTAGGAAGTTAGCTGCAGCTCCAGAGCATCATTGTGACGTTGCTCTATACGAGGCGAAGACAATGGGGTGATTTCGACTGGTCCGGTGGAGGTTGTTGTTGTGATCCGTCGAAGCGTGCCGTGGTTGAGCGGAGAAGATCCACACTGCCGGGTCAGCAAATTGAATCCAGACCCTTCTGTTGGGGTTCGTTGTTATTTAGATCCTGACATAAATCCCAGACACCCAGTTCATCTTTTTTCTCCGAACCGGTTGGTTCTTGCTTTGGACCCTCATGTCATGGGATCTGCAAACTAGTTCGCTGAGCCAAGGCCTGTCGTCGAAGAGGTGAACATTGTTCCTCTTCCTCCTTGGGCGGCTAGTCAGGAACAGCAGGTTCTCTCTCACAGTGATGAAGACGGCACCCACTTGCAGGGTGAAGAGTTTGCTTTGACTCAGAATGTTAGTGCAGAGGCTTCCATTGATCAGGTGAAGTAGGATAGGAGGCATCGGACTGCGATTGCTCTGGCCTAGTGGTAGTCTGCGTTATCAATAGGTCTTTGAACACTGCGGTCTCGGAGGAGGGGGACTCAGCCCAAAGGAAGCTGGAGACAGTCGAGAGGCCTTCCTCTTCATTGACTGGAGCACAGGTGGTTTCCGCCAAGGTTCTGGAGGAAGAAACTCTAGGTCTTCTGGTGCCCGATAATGAGGTGGAGCCTTTACAGGTTGTTCTTATGCAGGAGATGGGCTCTGCTGTTGTTCCATTTTCTTCCCCTCCTAAGAACCACTCGGTATCGCTGGATGATTAGACTGAGGATATCCTCGCATTTGGCAAGAAGATCGGGGTATTGACTTGATTAATAAAAATGAGGTTGTTGACTCTCTTAGGCCCAAGAAGCAGGGGAGTATCAAATTGTTGAAATGAACCTATGCTCTAGGAACATCAAAGGTTTCAATGGGGGAATGAAACAAAGGGCTATGTGGAACTATACTAGAAATCTCAAGTTGGATTGTGTCTGCTTGCAAGAAACAAAATGAATAGTGTGGATGAGCATTTAATCAGATAAGTGGGAGGATCGATTCTTATAGACTGGGATTGTATCCCTGCAAAGGGCTCTAGTAAAGGTCAGCTAATCTTGCGGAGTGGAAATAAATTTAAAGGACTGATTTGTGATCAGGGAATATTCAGCATCTCAGCGGAATTTTCTGCAGCTTTTCTATCTGATTCTTGGGTTATACTTCAGCCCCACTTTGTTTGCATAATAAATTATTATGTGGGACCCACTGACGGAATGGCGTATACTAGAATAAGGAGTGTTTCGGTTTGATAGTTTTGTGGGGCCCGCTGATGGAATAAGAAGAATAAGTAATTCTTGGGTCTAGGGTGGGATGGCTTATTCTCCTTATCCCCGAATATGTTATTCTGCACCGATATAAGTCATTCTTCTTGTCAAAGCAAATTTAAGCTTATTCTCCTCTTATTCGCCCTTATTCTTCTCCTATTCTCCAGTCAAAGAGGCGCTCAGTGTATGGGCCTCAGACTCAGCAAGCAAGGGAAGAAATCTGGCAATTATAGACTTTCTCATCTGTTTCAAGGTGCTTGGTGTCTGCTTGGGGACTTTAACTATGTTAGATACCCCTGGGAGAGATCAGGAAGTCAAAAATGGAATAAAGATATGGAAAACTTTGGCATGTGGATATCCAGTTGTGGTATGGTAGATCTTGAAATTCCTAATAGAAAATTCACGTGGTCCAATTTGCAACATAATGGTGTTCAGTCCAGGATTGATAGGGAATTAATATCTATGAACTGGAGTATGTTGTTTCCTCTTTCAGCTGTCAAAGGATTGAACAGGACTGTTTCAAACCATATTCCACTGTTCTTGAGGACAAGTGAGGAGAGAAGTAAGCATAGACTGTTCAGATATGAGCTGGCTTGGCAAACACATGAGGATTTTAAGGTTCTGGTACCAAATTGGTGGAAAGAGGTGTATTCTTCTGATTGGGCAGCTTTGACACTTTCCAAGAAACTCAGAAGGGTGAGACAGGGCATTTTGAAGTGGAGTACGCAGACCTTTGGAGCAGCCTCTTTATGTAGGCAGCAGCTCCTTCAAAAAATTGATGTATTGGAGGCGAGAGCTGATTTCCCTGATCTATCTGCTGAAGAAGAGATAATGACCTGCGGAAACTTGAGGAGTACAGCAAATGTTTGCTGAGAGAAGAAATTAAATAGAAATAAAGAGCAAATGAATAGTGGTTAAAAGAGGGGGACAAGCATACTAGGTTTTTCCATGCAGTGGCTAGTGCTAGGAGGAGATCCTTGAAGATTGAACATGTGAAAGTAGACAACCAGGTTCTTGAGTCAAAGGAAGACATTAACAATGCATTTAGCTCGTTTTACAAGGATTTGTTTAAGGAGAATGAATGGTGGAGATCTCATCTCCATGATGGAGTGTTGCCTTAAATTGAAGAAGCTCAAGCTAATGAGCTTTGTAGTCCTTTCACAGAAGAAGAAGTCAGAGTGGCTGTCTTTAGCATGGAGGCTAATAAGTCACCAGGACCAGACGGATTATATATGGGTTTTTATCAGTTTTTCTGGGACACTATTAAAGATGATCTCATGAAAGTGGTGGAAGAGTTTCAGGAAAGACCTCTGAGTATCAAAAAAATTCAACTCCACTTTTATTGTTCTTGTCCCTAAGCAGGAAGGGGCAGAAGTTTTTTCAGATTATAGGCCAATAGTCTTCTGAATGGGTGTTATAAAATGATCACTGAAGTGATGGCCAACAGACTAAGGAAAGTGCTTATGGGGGTTATTAGTAGGAAGCAGTCCGCATTTCTAAAAGGGAGATACATCCTGGATAACTTTCTGCCTGCCCATGAAGCTATTTTTGCACAAAAAGGCTATAGAAAAGAAGGGGTGTTAGTGAAGCTGGACTTTGAAAAAGCCTATGATAGAGTGAGCTGGATGTGTATTAAAAAGACCCTTGGAGCTATTAGGTTTAGCAAAAATGGATCAGATGGATCATGAGCTGCATTTCAACAGCTAAGTTTTCTATATTGTTGAATGGAGAACCTTTTGGTTATTTCAGTAGCTCCAGGGGATTGAGGCAAGGTGATCCAATATCACCACTTCTTTTGATTATGGTGGGTCAGATAATGAGTAATTTATGGGATAGAGTGGCCTCTCATGGACTTGCGAATGGATTTTCAATTGATAGAAATGGCTTCTTGTTGAAACATTTACAGTTTGTTGATGATACACTACTGTTCTCATCCAGAAATGAAGACAAGTTATGCAATATGAAGAGGTTATTTTTCTTAACTAAGTGTATAACAGGGTTGTCAATCAATTTTGGGAAGTCAGAGGCAGTTGATATTAATTTGAGCCAAGATAGATTGCAGGAAATAGCTAACAACTTTGTAGACACCCGATTTTGGTCACCTTTTTGGTCATTAAACCCCGTCACCATTACCCATCACCTTAGCCCATCTCGTTTAGCCCATCATATTTCTCCACTTAATTCAGTCCATTAAATAGTTGAGCCCATTAACCGACACCCTTGCCTCTACCTTTTCACGGAAGGCCAACTTGGTGGCCTTCCACGATTCCGGAAGGCCAGCTATGTTGCCTTCCAACCTTTTCGCGGAAGGCCAACTTGGTGGCCTTCCACGATTCCGGAAGGCCAACTATGTTGCCCTCCACCTTTTCGCACCTTTTTGCACCTTTTCGCGGAAGGCCAATTTGGTGGCCTTCCACGATTCCGGAAGGCTAGCTATGTTGCCTTCCAACCTTTTCGCGGAAGGCCAACTTGGTGGCCTTCTACGGTTCCGAAAGGCCAGTTATGTAGTCTTCCACTTTTTCGCACCTTTTCGTGGAAGGCCAACTTGGTGACCTTCCACGATTCCGAAAGGCCAACTACGCTGCCTTCCACCTTTTTGCGGAAGGCCAACTTGGTGGCCTTCTACGAAAGAGGAAGGCAAAGGGGTTGGTCGTCCATCCTCCCACTTTCAGCTTGACTTCGTCTTCCCACGATCTCCTCCACTCGCAACCCTCACCCCCCACTACTCCAACCACTCCCCACTCCAGCGACTACCGCATGCACGACCTCCGACCCTTGACCATTTCCTATTATCTCCTTGAAGATTAACAGGAATTTAGACCATAGATTTCCCCTATTTTCTTCTCCCCTATTTAAACCCCCTAGGTCCTCTCGGGAAGGGGGTTGGAGAGCTGAGAGTTAAGGATTTTGGGAGGTTGAAGAGGCTTGCGTTGGAAGGCTTCGGGTTGATAGAGGTTCTAGTGCACAGAGGCTGCAGCTTGGCGAGTCAGAGGAAACAAGGAGTCCTCCGCATCCTAAACGGGCTTGTCTCCTTAACCATTTCTTCTTTTATTCTTTTACATCATCTGTTATCCAATTACCTCGAACTCTTTTCTTCTTTCTCATTTCCTTTTTACCACAACACATCCACTTTTCACTATTGTCACACACAAGCACCCCATTTGCATACATACATGTTAGAATGATCTAGCACTCTTCACTATAGAGGTTCCAAACAAAAAACTAGAGGTGGGTGGCCATAATATATGGTCACCTTCCCTCCCCAAACACCCATCTGGTGCGTCCCCTTTCAATTTTAATTTGTTTATTTGTTTGCATGGATAGATTTTACACATCGCAATTCTAATCAAGCTATTTCTCTCCCTTGCTTGTCTTTTCTTTTCATGGGCTCTTACCACAGTTCGCGCGCAGACTACCAAGTTCTCTCCCTTCGACCGGCCGGAGGCAGAGAAGAGGAATCTACAACCCCCGCTCCAACAAGATGCGATCAATCCACCAATCCTGCGGAGCACAGGAACCTTAAGGTAATGCTCCTGGTGATCACACACTTCAATTCCTAACACCTCATCGCCGCAGTTACGCGACGGACGGAGGCCTCCCCGCAGAAGGAGAGCGGGAACACTCCGGACGTCCACAAACTTCTCATGCAAACTATCCAAATTTTCGATAAAATAATTGGGTCTTCCTCTTTCAAATGTTAAATGCAAAGTAAGAGAATGGGATGATCTCATCAAAAGATTGAGCAGCGGTTAGAGGGGTGGAAGGCAGGATTCTTATCGGCTGGAGGAAGATGTGTTCTTTCGAAGTCAGTTCTCTCATCTTTGGCCAACTATCACTTGCCAATATTCAAGATATCGAAGAAGGTTGAGAGATTGATGGAGTCCAAAACGAAGTCTTCCCTTTTTCTTTTTCTTTTCTTTTTTTGTGTGTGTGTGTGTGTGTGTGTGTGTGTGGGGGGGGGGGGGGGGGGGGGGGGGCGGCGGAGGAGAGCTCTCCATCTAGTGGAATGGTATAGAGTATCCAGAAGCAAAGAGCAAGGAGGTGCCGGTTTGGTTCAAATTGGCTTATTTAATCAGGCCATGTTATCAAAGTGGATTGGAGATTGGGAGAGGAAGATGAAGCTTTGTGGGTCAAGATCATCCTGAGAAGATATTACCATAATGCATCTAGATGAACCCTTCAATCATCCTTATTTCCTAACGTGTCACCTGTCTGGAGGTATGTCCATAGAATGATTGATATTATCAGCCCTGCCATCTCTTACCAATTGGTAATGGAGACATGATCAGATTCTGGGAGGATACATGGGCCACACGGCTTCCTTTACAACTGAAAATTTCAACAACTTTACCAAGTTGCAGTGGACAAAGGTAAATCTGTAGCTCAACTGTACCCCTATGAACAGAATAGCCCCTGGAATCTCAGGTTAGGAAGGAATCTTACAGCTTTGGAGAGTCAACAATTGGTGGCAGTCTTCAACATAATAGAAGGAATTTCTCTTTGAAGGGACAGTGAAGATACTAGGTTATGGGTGTGGAATTCAAAAGGCATATATTTTCTGTCAATTCCCTCACAAAAACAATCAGTGATGAGGGAATCAGAGTTACCTGGAATCATGTTGTCTGGTCTAAGCTCCTGCCTGACAAGATCAAGATTTTCCTTTGGAAGATGGCCCTGGCTAGGCTTCCAACTATGAACAGACCCAAATCATTTGTTCAGAACCAAAAAGCAATTTGTGCATTTTGTGGAATGCTTGAAGAGGATATAAATCATCTTTTTTGTTAGTGTGGAATTATTAGTGCCCTGTGGAATTGTTTGTGCAAGATCCTGCATATTGAGTGGAAGGAACCTCAAAATGTGATAAGAGTTGAGGGAGTGGTGGGAATCAAGCTGTCCTGTGCTCTATTACAAAAAGCTGTGGTCAATCATTTTACCTGCATCCCTGTGGACTGTGGAATGAGAGGAATTCCAGAAGATTCAATGAGGTTTTTAACAACATTCAAGCAATGATGAAAAGAGCAGTTAAATGGGTGTTAGAGTGGGGAAGAGCAGCTGGGATCGGCTCAGAGCTGGACTGCTCTTTACTTAATTCTATGCTACAGCAATGGGCCAATGGCATAAGTTGTTCCTGTGATGGTGTAATTGTTTTTTATGTTGCCTTTGGTGATCTTAGACTTGTTTTATCTCCTTGATAAGATAAGAGTTAAGATCATTTTTGGGCTGGATGTTCTGTTTTGGTTGTAAAGGGTGTCTCATCTGTGAGACTTTCATGTCTTTACCTTTCTGTACTAGTTTTTTATTTCATAATGAATTTGTGGCCTTTAAGTCACCTTTCAAAGAAAAAAAAAAACAGGGTGGAGGAGGGGACAACATAGGAAGACACCACCAAGTCTGTTGCACTACTGCTCACCGTCTGAAACATAGCATTGTCCGATGGTTCCTCACTTCTCCTCCTACACCTGTGGCCCAATGTTGTTGGCCACAGGAGAAAGGAGGGAGGTACCGGAGGAGGAGAATAAGGATAGAAGAATAAGGGCAACTGAAGACCACCAGTGGCTGCTAGCTCTCTGCCTCTCCAGATCAAACTGAGCAAAACTGGCTTCTTCATTTCCCCTTGTTTCTGAAGGTGGGTAAGATCGGTCATGCATAGAAGGGATCAGCTGGTTTATGGCCAGACATGAGCCAGAATTGGGACTCGGAACCTGACAGAACCAATACGAGTCCATACTCGGATGTCACCTTTCTTTTGTTATTTAGTGAAATCGTGGTCCCATCCACTTTAAAAAGATCCATGTTGCAGTGCGTGATGTTGACAAACATGCAATGTATCATTAGACAGGAGGAGAACAAGAGATTAAGGTATAAAACAAAGTTTTATGCTCATCTCACCTTGTTTTCGTCAAAATCAAAATCAGTCAATGAGTTCGCGCCAGGAATTGGATATTCACCCAAACACTTGCAGTTTGCTGCAGACCATAGTCGAACTGCCTAGAATTCAATAAAATGAAAAAAGATTATGTAAATTAAAGCAATTCATCAAAATATTATGAGTATAGCAAAGAATACATTCAAAGAATGACAGATTAAATATGAATGCAAAAATAATCGTTCAACAGAAGCTACTCGTGATACTTTAAAAATAAAAAACAAAACCTGGTCATAAGAAGTCAGAGGCAAAGCACACAGCTAAGGGGGTCATGCCATCCACCCAATATAATTCAAAATCCTCTGCTGTAACATACTATGGCTTCCATTTGACCATTCTGTACTGTTATTTGCATACATACTGAGAGTCTATATATATTTCTCTCAGAAAAAATAATTTCTAAGATGCCTCCATTTTCTTTGACATATCCTTAGAACATGTTACTAATTTTTATCTTCATAGCTGTTTGTTAAGCTCCCCTATGAACATTTGGTTGTTATAACTAACAACAGCCCCTAGTTTTGCCTGAGTTTTTATTGTGTAAATCTAAAGATGTTTGCACAATTTTCCAGAAATTTGAGAACATTATATTAGTTGTTAATCATTTATGGGTTTAGTTACAAATTAACATGACTTTCCTTTGTTTATTATCCTTTTAACTATATGTAATTAAGTCCAAACATTCACTAATACTCTCTCTGTGTATCAGAGGGCCGAAGCCCTCTACATTTGAATGTTGTAATAGACTTATTTAGCTTACATTTGTAGTTTGTACGTTTATGTTGTGCTTGTTTAGCATTCCGTTGATAAATTTTCATTATGGTGGTTTTAATTAGTAGCAAAATTTCTATGAATTTGTTGATTACATCTTTGATTGCTTAAATTTTATTTCAATTAGTCAATTTATATGATTTTAGTATTGTTTTTGGCATTTGATATAAATATCCAAATTATTTATTTATTTATTTTTAAATATCGCCTCAAACGCCTAGGCCATCGCCTAGGCATTTGAGGCTGAGGCGACCTACTGGTCGCCTCAGCAAGGAATTCCGGCACGGATTGGCCGGCCGGATCAGGACCCATCGATCCCGATCCTGATCAGCCTCAGATCGGCCGGAACCGACTGAAAGTAGCCAGAAGTCGCCTCACGCCTCTGACTACATAGTAAATCCACAAAAAGTTCTGAAAATTGCAAGTGCCTGCTTTGAAGCTTTGTGTTAGGGTTGCTGTAGACCAAAATATCAGTGTTGCTCCTGACATCAACTTTAACAAATTTAAATCCAGAAATGGTTTTAAAAAATTAAACTTTTTCACAGCAATAAACATAAGTTGGCTCAGTGGCGAAGTCAGGGGAGCAGGGAGAGCAATTGCTCCCACCCCCCACCCATTAATTTCTGGGATCTCTTTGATTCGTTTTCATACACCTGGCTTTGCCCCCCCTTCCTGTTCATGAAACTCTGCCTCTCCTTTCCTAGCTACTTTTTACATGTAAGAGATTAGGAAAGTAATTTAATTTTGAAGTCTAACACAATCTTTAGATTTCCAAAAGCCTCTGCATAAAAGAATCCCAACCAAATTAAGAATCGGAAAAATCTCCATGTAATAGTAGGCAGCCCCAACCTCTCTCTCTCTCTTTCTAAAATTTGCTGCATATGATGGTGTTTTAAAAAAAGAAAAGAATTTCTTTTAAAAACTTTTTAGGGTTGGCCCCAATCCGATCCAGATGTTTGTATTAACCGATCCCCAATTGGACAACACAAAAAATATGAAGAATAAAAAACCAAGCCCTAATTAAATTGACTGTTCATTGGGGCTCAATTTTTTTATTTTTAAAATGTGGTTGGTAGGCCCAATCCGATCTATATGTTTGTACTAATTGATCCCCCATCGAACAACTGCTCATTCGGGCTGGGTTTTTATATTTTTTTGAGTTGTTTGATTGGGGATCGGTTTATGGGTACGTTGAATAAAAATATTAGATTCTATCTTTGTACGAACAATAATCATGCAAAACTTTACGTGTAAATTCTATGAGGCTGATTTAGTTCTATAGAAAATGCTTCCCCCCCCCCCTCCCCCTCCAACCTTCTGGCTCCGCCACTGAGTTGGCTCATAGAATCATATGACCAGGCCTCCAATCCGATTCTAATGGTTTATGTACAAGTCTGTAAGAGACAGGTTTATACAACTGAGTAAAATCTCGACTTAGAAGCTCCAAATCCATGATATATCATTCCCAAAACAGCAGCAAAAACTTAAAAATTAAAATTAAAAAAACTGATGTACAAAAACAGCAAGGAAAATATAAGATATACTAAATGCAAAAAAGTCTATAGAAGATAAATAGTGTGCTAAAGATATGATATGGCATAAGCATGAATGCTCCTGACTTGACATTTTGTGCTACCCATGAACAACATTGACATTTTTCCTTCCATCAGTAGGCAACAATCAGAAATTTGCTGACATTATCAAAGGAAATAATGTACCTTATCCCCAACCCCAGTGAGAATCAAGCCCTTCTTCATGCGACACTGCTTGACCCTAGGCAAAATGAATAAATAAACAAACAAATAAATAAATAAAGAAACAATGATAGGCATGTGAATATCACATAGTTCTATGACATAAATAATTTCATACACATTGCAACAGAGAAATATTAAACTCCAATGAAAGTAAGATAGACTCTGATTTTGCTTTAGGATCATAGTGATTAATTTTGGCGTATTTTGGACACATACCACTCACTTTTTAATTATGGATTAACCACATCAAGAAACACAATTGCCTACATACCATTTTGGGCAAAAGTGCCAACATAGCTTGTCACATTAACTCAACCATATGCTAGTCATCCTTAGTTAACCCCCAACAGCAACTGTCGACAGATCTGTCAGTTATCTGAGCCCTCAATGATACGTTTCAGCTCATTTTTTTCCCACTGCCACTCACTCTGTCTCTCACCGTATCTCCTTATTATCCTCTCCACTCCTTAAGCGATGGCTGTGGAGGGAAGAGAAGCGGCTGCACCACTACTTTCGTAGGTGTGAAGGATGATGGGAAGTCAGTTAGGGGCTAAGCCTTGGTGGGCACAAAGTTGGCAACAAGGGCGATACATCCAGCAGCATTTTACCCAAGCCAAAGGCGAAGTATCATTACTCTAACATGAAAGGAGGTTATAATATACCCTGCCAAGATAGGGTTCCAGACAGCACGAGCTGCAACTGTGGACAGACTCCAGTGAATCTGTGGACAGCTGGAATTGCCTGTTAGTGATCCCAAACTGCTTGTGCATTTGTCGACAGTTTTGAGCATGTTTCTGGAGCGAGTGGCACATCATTAGTGCAGTGCTCCAAATCCTGTCCACTGCATGTTCTGCATGTGCACCCCACTGGGCTCAGATCAAGGTTCGCTGACTCGCTGATATGTATCGACTGGTGTCCTCCTACATGCAAGTCATATCAGACCAACTCAGTCCGACTTGCATAAGTCAGGCCGATTCATGCCAATTTATTTTCAGATCCTTTAATTTTATGAAATAAATAAACTTTTAGCTCTAGTGGTTTGAGCCAAATAAAGGAGAAATGTACCCTATAATCGATACAAAATTGTCAATTACCTATCAAATTGGAGAAAAAAGCCAAATTACTTACCAACTGGAGCAAAGAAAATCCAATTACTTACCAAATTAGGGGGGAAAAGTTTATGTAATAAGCATCTAGATGAAAACTCATACAAAACAACTCATTATGCATGTAAATGAACTCATGGTAGGGAAATATAGAGTAAACTCAAAACCCCATCTGACTGGGCTGGATCATAGTGAACTATACTGGATTGCAATGCATTTGTGCCAAATCATAGCAAACAACTCATGCAACACAATGCGAGTCAGATCAAGTCACATCAAGTCGAATGCAAATTGACGAGCCGATGCATATTTGTGGATCGAACACTCCCAGATATGAGTCGACTCACACAAGTTGGTCTAAGTTGGTGAACCATAGCTCAGATAACAACGATTGCTTAAGGGTGATCTTTCAAATACATAATCTAAAAATTCACAACCTCCATGGACTACATCAATAAATATACGAGCTATAAGTGAGGGATAGGTCTAGGCATTTTATTGGAGATTGTGAATTTAACAAAAAGAAGTGAGTTTGAAAAGTGCATGTTCAAGATGTCAAAGTTGGCAACATGCTCCCATGCATGCTGGAGCATCTAATGAAAAAGTGCACGTCAAAAAATGCACTAACAAGTTATCAATGTTCTCAATAAGTGTCTAAATATACCGTGACTCGGTCACAAGAGACTTTCACCAACAGCAAAACAAGCCCATCTCAGATAGAGGTACCCCAACTATACAGCAACCTCATAACTATCCACAAAAGAAGTGAGTTTCCAAGTCCACGGAAACATTTGCTTCTCTTCTGTGAACCAACTCAGGGTAGGATTAGAATCCCTTGCAATGCTAACAAAACTGGACTTAGTTTTCAACTAGATGGTGCTAGAGCCAAGCATGATGCCAGCCAACTCAAATGCAATCAAGCTTTAAAACTTCAGCCCCGTAACACCAACTTTATGCAATAGATGGGACATCACACCAAATGTACACAGTTCCTCCCCTACACCCATGTCTTACGTCAATAAAATTTGTCCAGGCCATCTGCAGTTCCACTGTTTAAAATAACTTTGACAAGAAATCATGAAAAAATTAATAAAATGGAATTAATGTATGAGCACTAGCATCAGTTTACTCACAGGTGCTTGAACTCTCCTATATAACGATGAAAAGTAAAATAATAAAGATACCCGGCTGAATGACCATTCCACTGATGAACTTCCGCAGATCCATTTAATAAAGCCAATCTATGTTGTTCCATTGCTAACTCTTCCAAATAAGTATTTAACGTTAATCCTGAAGGAATAGGTAAACCGGTGGTAGTGAAGATGTTTGGACCCCTTTTGACACATAAATCTCGCAATAAAGTGGATGAATGGATAATATTGTGCCTGAAATAAAAGAAAAAAGAGGCAATTCAAATAGTTCAGTTAGAAGACCCTTAAATGGTTTCCCATTAACATGGCAATCATGCACAGTAAATTTAACTGGTACCATCTACACCATGTTTAGCAGAATGACCAGTTCAAAAATCCTTCACAAAAGGAACATTGGCATGTAGACATTCAGGGAAAAAGGAAACAAATACAAAGGATGTTTCTATTATATGCATCAGGTAAAGTTGTCACTGATGCAAGCATGAGTTATTTCAGCTATATACCAATGAATGTGACAGATGCCCTTCTCTGATTAAAAAGCACAGATCTTAGTGATCATTCCAAATTCAGGACTTGAAAGCATTTCTTCACCAAGTTAAACCCAATCACATCCTGTTAAGTGCACCAAATGTGATACATGTAAACCTCCAGAAACCAGTAACATACACATATACCTGAGGTGCATACATGATCTACATCTAATAGCAATGTGATGTATCTAAAGTAGGGAAAACACCTACGCAATAAAGCACATGAACCTTGATCACTATGGCGTATCAAACAAAAACTTGACACTAGTTTTATTTTAAGAACAATGCAAAAGACTGTTAGTTTCATCCGATGTAACTAGAATTACAGTTCTCCCTTCTTGCAGTTCAGTGCTGGACTGGAACCATGCATTAAAAACCCATAAACATGGCTGGCAAGAATGAGCTCAAAAACTTAGCAGCTACAGGTTGTTCCATTCTGTTAAAAGCAATAATTCGCCATCATCCTTTTGAGGAAAGAATGCACCAAAGAGGACTTCACCTCATGTATTCAAAGAAGAGTCTGCAGGAAAGAAATGTGTAATAATAACATTCTAGGTAGGACTCTTCCTGATCTAAATTCAGATTTGCTTTATGAACGGCTTCAGGCACGAAGCATGCCAGAACACAGCAAGTTACAATTCGAATGAGTTTCTTTTGTGATGAGCTTGTGCAAGGGACAGTGACAGGCAATCATGAATCCAGATATGAACCCCGTTTTGCTAGCTGGAGATACGGATGGACTGTTGTCTGAATTTCTTTTTTTTTTTGCTCGAATGACTCAAGGAAACAAGTTCCAACAGATTTCGTTTTAGGGAAAAATGGAAGCATTGTGTCAAACTGAACCATCACTTGAGTTGAAACTGTAAAAGCTAGGAGAACACGTAAAGATAAGAAGAAAACCATATCTTTGTTAAAGCAGGAAAATGAGCAGCTCGGCATGGTGTAAACTAGTTCAAACTATTTAAAATGAGATTACACTCTTCTTTCTATAGATTTGCTATTTAGGGCTTCCCACTAGCTTCAGACTCAAGAATTACCCATGTCAGACCAAAGATATGGTACCTACAAAAAGGTGAAAGAGATTTGCACATCTCCACAGCAGAAATAGTAATGTAATATGGAGAAGCCTACTTCAGAGCCCTTGTCCACATTCCGCAATCGATAAATGATTCAAGAACTGACCTGCTCCTTCTGTACTGAAGAAATCTCTCTTAGGATTATAATGTGATAAATCATCTGCCTGATGAACTTCAATCAATTCGGCCCAAGCAACCAACAAAAACAGTAGAAAAGTATTACATTGCTAAAGCATCCAGTATTTTGGCAAAACTGCTAAGGCATCCAGTAATTTGGCAACACTTTGTTATTGCCAACCCAGGCAGAGATTATCAAGGGATCTTTGACACCTTCCCTCCAGTGGTAAAAGTTTAGAGTAAGATGATCTTTGTTGATGATGCTCTAACATGACAAAGAACAATGTCCAAAAAACAAAATCGGTCACTGCCTGAACTTGATTGTAAAGAGGTAATAGCAAAATCTATTGTGTTCTTGATCATACACTTAAATTGTTATGTAATCAAGCAGACTGTCTATGATCTGGTGAACTCCTGTTTTATACCGTAAAAAAGATGAGATTGATGACTAGAGATTGAACATGACACTGTGTTTTGTCTGAAAGAGGAGAAGAATGTAATCCTTCAATTTCTTCCCAGAGTTAGTTTCAATCTATAAACTATTAGAAAAGAATTTTCGTGCAGTCGGTGCTCTTTCTGGTCCTCCATATCCAGTCCAGTCGAGGTGCTTTTTGTGATTTGAGTTTTCTCTTTCTTGTCATCCCATGCAAATGCATTTTTCCAAAATCTAGGCGCTTGCACCCCAATCTCTCTCTCTCTCTCTCTCTCTCTCTCTCTCTCTCTCTCTCTCTCCGTGCTTTCCCTGGAACCCTATGCTCACCCAAGAGTCAAATCTAAATCCTGCTCTAGAGTGTCACCAATGGGAATCCACGTAAGAGGAGATGCTACGCTTCATCATCACCCCTGCTTGGTAACGAAGGTTGATGGTTGCTGGACAAGCATTGCTCTCTCTCATGAGCAAACACCCTTGTCCTCCTCTCCCTTGAGTGCATGCCCATCTGTGGTGCTTCTGTTGGTGTGCTTTGCCAACATCTAACCTGTCTCACAATGCTTAAAAGTCAGGACCATCCTCTTCAACAATCCCCTCCTCTTATCCATATACTTCTTGAAAAGAATGGTCAGGAGGTCTACGGAAGCTTGAAGCTTTTTGTGCCTTGGGAAAACTTCAACTTCAGATCCCAGCTGTGGCCATTTATCATAAGACACTATGTTGCTAAACGTTTTCTCATTGGTTTTCACATTTTTTGTTGAGTTTTTAATTGATGTGAGAGTGACACATAACAAGTGGAATTAAGTTTAATCATATAGATTTGTTAACCAAACTAACAAAGAATTCAGAAATACTTAGTGCCTCAAAGATTACAGTTTAAAATTGTAGTGAAAAATAGTCTTTAGTTAGGGCAGTTTAGTCCTTTTATGTATTTGCTGGTTTTTTCTCTGTTTTTTCTGTTTTTTCTAGTTTTATCCATGTCCTTTATGTTAACAGGGGTAAACTGGTCTTTGGTCATTGTAACTTATGATGCCCTATGTATAAAAGCTTCTTATGTGCTGGTCAGCCTCTCTGTGTAAGATAGAGAGAGCAACTGCACCCCTGTCTCTGCCCACCTATCTCTCTTTCTTCTTCTATCTTCATGGTATCAGAGCTTGTGTGAGAAAGAAGAAGAAAAACTCTTGGCCGGTTGACCTCTTTTATCTTCCCGGAGGAGGTTTCCTGCACATAGAAGGGAAAAAACCCTAGGAGAGGGGTGTTCGACTATGGGAGCTTAAGAAGAAAAAGGATTGGTCCATGTTTTGTGTTTCCAACTGGCCAGTCCCCTTCCCTCCCCTCACCGCACATTGTCTAGGGTTGCTCCCTGGCAGACAAGGCCTTCTTTGCAAACTCCGGACCTTCCCTTGGGGGTTTGAAGGGTGGCAACCTGGCCCCTTCCCATCAGAACCCTATCCAAGCTCCTCCTTGGTGACCGGTGCCCTGTTTAGGTTTCCTTAGTGACCGGTGCCCTGTTTAGGGCTCCCTTAGTGACCCGTACTCTTTCTAGGGGCCACCAAAGTCACTGCCTTGCTGGTTGTGGTGGCCAGCCACCTGTTGCTACTGTTTGAATCCCATCTAGGGTTCTTGAAGGCTTGCCTCCCATTTTTCCTGCAACGATCCCCTATTTTGGGGGTTGTTAAGAGACCAGCTTCACCTCTTCCTTACTGCTGCAGCATCCTACTTCTGTATGTGCCTCTGAGTGGCCCCCGAGGAGCGAGAATATGTCTGAGGTGACAACAAATGAAGTCTCTTCCAAAGGGGACAGCGGGGGGGGAATTTTCATCTTCAACTTCCCCATGTGAAGTTGAATAATTCAAATTACTTGGACTGGGCAGCAGCTATCAAGACCTTTGTTAGTACTCGGGCAGAAGGTGGGTTACATAAATGGCAAGATAACCCCACCCTCAGTGGACGACCTGAAGTATTGTGAGGACGTGAATTCTTAGTTATGTGACAGATGGGCAGTTGAAATATATTGTAAGAAAGTCTACTATAAGACAGATGTGGCTTATACTGGAAGAGATATACTGTAAGAAGGCCAATCCAGTAAATATGTATGATCTTATGGTTGCTATTCATGACACTAAATATGGTAGTAAGACTGTGTGTGAATACTTCAAGGCCTTAAGGGCTTTGTAGGAGGAGCAGGACGCTTATACTATCTCTGACTGGGATTCAGTAGCAGATCACAGGAAATATTTGAAGCACATACAGGATCAGAGGGTCCTAAAATTTCTACATAGCTTGAACACTGAATCTGAAGGGTTGAGGTCTCAGATCCTCAACTTTGAAGTGATTCCCTCACTCGAGCAGTGTTACAAGAAGGTAGTCACTGAGAGAGAAGGAGAAAGACCATACATGCTGATACAAGTGGGATCAATATTGGAGAGCATTCTGCACTTGTCAGCACAAACATCAGGAAAGACTCAAAGAAAGGAGGGAGAAAGTGTACTCACTGTGAGCGAAAGAATCACTCTGGAGATTTTTGTTGGGAATTGCATCCAGACAAGAAACTTCTAAAGTTCAAGCAAAACCAGAAAGCCAAAGGAAATGCAGTGTCAGCCAAGCCTACAGGGTCATTCACACCGTCAGCCTCTAATGGGAGCACATCATCAGCCACTCTAGGGAGTTTTGCAGGACTGTCCACTTCTAACATAGCTAACCTTCAGCGGTTACTATCTCAGTTGTCCACCTCCACTTCCACTAGCCAGTCAAGTACTCTTGAGGCAGCACTCAATGTTGCCTCCCATACTTGTGGGAACTCCTGGATCATTGACTCAGGAGCCACCGATCACATGACAGGCACTTCCACATTGTTCACTTCCTATAGTTTGTGCTCTGGACAAGATAAAGTGACCATCGTAGATGGCACCCTTGCCACCATTGTTGGGAAAGACAACATTCCTCTAGATGATCATCTTGTCTTGTCCTCAGCTCTTCATGTTCCAAAACTACCTACTAACTTACTTTCTTTAGGAATTGCTCAATGACATTTTTTCCATCTCATTGTGTGTTTCAAGACTTGAAGATGGGATAACCTCTTGGGAATGGGCGTGAAGTGGGAGGTCTCTATCAACTTCAGTCCAAACGTGGAGCTGCCGTTTAGTCCAGTAGTGTCAGTGTTATGTCAAACAAAATAAGAGAGATTCAGTTGTGGCATCTCCGTCTAGGACATCATTCCTTCAAATCATTAAAAATGTTGTTTCTTTCTTTATTCAATAAGGTTGACATGCAATCTCTTGCTTGTCAAGTGTGTCACCTTGTTAAACATTGTAGAACTAAATTTCCACAGTCATTGAATAAAAGTTCTACATCCTTTGAACTTGTCCATTCCGATGTGTGAGGTCCTCTCTCTATTCCCTCTCTTGATGGCAATCGGTATTTTGTAACGTTCATTGATGATTTTACACATTACACGTGGGTATATCCAATGAAGTCCAGAGAGGCAGTGCCACGAGTGGTTCAGGTGCTTGAAAAAATGATGGAAAATCAGTTTGAGAAAAAAATAAAAGTGCTTCAATCAGACAATGCAAAAGAGTACTTCTAAAAAAATTTGAATATTTTCTTTGAAGATGAAGGCATTCTTCATGAATCCTCATGCCCCTATACACCCCAACAGAATGGGATAGCTGAGAGAAAAAATAGATACCTACTTGAGACTACTCGAGCACTACTCTACTATGGTCTTCACAAAAAATATTGGGCGAAGGTTGTCCTCACTATTGCGTACCTCATCAACCGAATGCCTTCTCTAGTTCTTCACTTTAGGAACCCCTATTCTCTTCTCAGGCCCCAACACTCACCATTTCCACTGCCCTTGCGATTGTTTGGGTGTCTATATTTTGTTCATAATTTGGCTCCGAGACGTTCAAAACTAGATCAAAAAGCCACTAGGGTCATTTTCCTTGGTTACTCTTCTACTTAGAAGGGGTATAAGTATTATGATCCTCAGGCCAGGAAGAAATATATTGTCAAAGATGTTACCTTTTTCGAACATCTCCCGTATTCTCCTTTCTCGGATGCATGGATGGCACCGGTACCGGTACGTACCGGTACCGGCCGGTACGACCGGTACGGGCTTAAAAGGGCCCAAAAAAATCAGAAAAAACAGAAAAAAAAATCAGAAAAATTCAGAAAAAAATCAGAAAAAATGTAAACAATTAATTAGCTATGTGTTTGGTGTGATAAAAGTGGGTTAAGACAAAGAAGTACACATAACACATACAAAATGACTCTTTTCATAGAGATTAAACATGAAAAATATTATGTTAATGTACTAAATATTTACAACAATGCAAAATATTAACGAAATCAAACGATCCTTACCTATGAAAAACATAAGTGAGTCCCTTAATATGGATAATAACCCGTAGATCCTTATGATTCATCATCTGGTTGCTGTTGCTGGTATCCATAATAAGGTTGCATATGTTCCCTATATTCACCATAACTAAACAATGATGCAGCCAAGTCGTGCATCCCTCTTTGAATCCCTCTTGGAGTATATGCTTGTTAACTTGATGAAATTTCAGAATCATAGTGCAAAGAAGTAGCATGAGGATAAGAAGAAGACCCTGACCCATAACTGCTACTGGGTGGAATCAGTGGATGGAATTGAAAGCCTTCATACTCTACTTGATCTCCCCAGCTATACATGCCTGCTTCTTGTTGGCCACCTCCATAACCTGACTGCTGTCCATGCTGACTTTGTGAATCATAATCTCCTTGACTTTCATGTTGTCCTCTTCCTGTGTCAATATGTAAGGAGAAGAAGGTGCATACACTCCGCCCCCGGTAGTAGCACCTGCAGCTGCACCAGCATCATCACTAGGAGACTCTATCCCATCATCATCATCATCTTGATCATAATCAACAATTAACTTTCTTTTAACATTACTTGATTTTTTTTTTTGTAATGCCTGTTTTTGCTGGCTTTCTTTTTTTTCTTGATCCTTTTGCAAGTTCAATCGATTCAATACTCCTTTTCCTCGTGGTGTATGCCTCACATAAATTTGCTTCATCTCATCAATGGCAAAATCGTCTCTGGCAGCCAGATTAGTCCTCTCCAATGTAGATGTACTCCTTTTCAAAAATGATGGTGGCCCAACCATTCTAGAAGTGACTGACCTACTATCTGATTCTGAGTGTCTAGCAGGCTCAAGCTCAGTATCATGTGCAAATAAAGGCACATGCTCCGTCTGACTCTGATGCTCATGTGAAGGAGGAGGTGAATTTTCTTTTTGCCTTTTCGAGCTTCTTAATTCTGGATCTCTAGCAACAGCTCCATCTAGTATGCCTTCTGCCCATTCTGTATCATCATGATCAAAAAATGGCTCATCGACAGTTGCTCGTGTCTCAACCCAAGTCTGCAAGGGATTATCATCATCAAATAACTCTTCCACATCAATTTGGCCAACCACATCTTCTGCGTGCCCTGCAGCTCGTTTCTCTCTCAATTGTTGTCTCAACCGGATGTTTTTGATCCTCAATCTCATATTGTAATGGCAGTACACCAATTTGTCCAATCGTTCAGCCTTTAACCGGTTACGAATTTTTGAGTGTATAAGGCTGAACGTGCTCCAGTTTCTTTCATATTGGCTTGCCGACGTCGTCTGACTCAAAACCCTCACTGCAACGGAAGCCAATGGATTATAGCACCTATCTCTGTTGTACACCATTATCCACCACTCAGCTGTGCCATCATTAAAAGAAACCAAAAAAAAAATTAATCAACGTATGTTCTCGTTTCTTATGCACATTTGACAACAATGCAATGACTAAGTATACTTGGGCTCACTTTCTCTACAGTAATTTGCACAGAGTCTTCATTATATGTCTCCAGCCTTAGCCCATAAGCCTCCATCTACAAAGATGGAATTAACAATTAATAGAATTCATAGGCTCTTCAAATTACAAGTAATTGGATAAATCTTAAAGTCAGATCTTCACTAAGTATACATGTCTCTCTGCCTCAATCCTATCTTCTATTGTCCTCGACAAACGTGCAATCACATTTAGTGTGCCTTGAATCACCTCTCCATCAATATGCACTTGACGACTGTACATTACTCGATGATTTAAATAATAACCTGCATTTAGGTGAAAAATTACTAATGTCAATTTAATAAATAATCTCCCATGTAACAGTATAAGACTTCACTTACCAGCTGCATGCAAGTCGTGGTGTAATGTGCTTTCCCATCTGACATCAATAAGGTCCCACCATTTCATATAAGTGTTGGAAAATGCGTTCTTGATGTGCACCTTAGCAATGTCAATTGCCTCGTACAAATATCCGATGTAATTCTTATCATCCCCATCCACCAATTTTAACACATGTACGAGAGGTTCCACCAACTTCAGATAAGTCTCCATATTACTCCAAAATTTTTTATTCTCTATGATTTTTCTCACTTCCAAATGTTCAGATTTAGATTCATTGGAGGTGGTCCGCATATACTCCAAGAACTCCTTATTAAACATAAAACCCTTGATCTCATTCTTGAATTTGTGCAAAGATTCTAAAGAAATAAAATTAGATGCAAATCGTGTAGGCCCCGCACGGATGAGATCTCGACCTCCAGATGCTTTTTCTCTGAAGATATTCAAGATCCTAGGATGACCATAAATAAATTGGGTAATTCTTTGGGCTCTCTTTACAGTCTTGCTGATAGTTGGATCCTTACCAATGTCTTCAAGCATCAAGTCCAGACTATGCGCTGCACATGGGACCCAATAAAGGTGTTTGCGCTTGTCCATTAACTTCTTCCCTGCAGCTTTATAACTTGGTTCATTATCGGTGACCACCTGGACAACATTTTCCTCTCGAATTTCCTGCACCATCTGATCCATCAAACCAAATAAATATTTTGCATTCTTTGAATAGTTTGATGCATCAACAGATTTCATAAAAATTGTCCCTTCTGTGTAATAAACAAGAAAATTAATCATAGACTTCTTCGTGGTACCAGTCCAGCCATCGCACATAATTATGCATCCTCTCTCCTTCCATACTGCCTTAAAACTTTCAACCCACTGTTGAAGTTCCTCGTATTCTCTATCAAGCTCCCGTCCATATATGTCTTGACGTGTGGGAGCTTTGAACCCACGACCATGATCTGCTATCGCATCAATCATAGGCTGAAAATAAGGAGACTGAGCAGTATGTGAGGGAACACCTGCATGCAAAAACCATTTGCATATGCTTTTAAAAGTATGTCCTGCCGCTTCAGCTGACTTTTTTACTCCTCTCATTACTTGCTTGATTTTTGGCTGAGTAGAACTCTGTCTTCTAAAAAGATAACTGTCCATAGGACCCACTTGGCCTGTAGGTTGACCAGTGCCTCTTATTGATGGTCCATCACCTCTCCTTCGGGCTTCGTCTTCTTGTTGATGCCACAAACTCTCTCTTCTAGCTGCAGCCATGTCAGGATCATCATCATCATCATCATCACTAGAATCTACAATTTGTTCAGCCCTGTGCCTCTCACGTATAGAAATGCCACTGGCCGCAGTATACATCCCTTTGCCTTTTGTATTATGTCTACCTGAAATTTCGCCTTGGAGTTCAACCTCATCTTCATTCTTTTGTTCTTTTTGTGCTTTTCGGCCAGGCAACAATTCACGCATCTCGTTGGCAACTTGTCGGGGACAGACAGTACACCTTGTCACCTGTCCTGTCTTCCCTGCTAAATGTTCTTTCCCTCGAATGATTCCACCACCCATCTCTTTGCCGCAATATTTGCATTTCACTCTCCTCTTTGCAGTATTAACTAAGCTGATATGGGCCCACCCTGGGTCTTACTCTTGCTGTTCAGCCATGTTCCTACAACACATAAAAAAAAAAAATAGAAACAAATATAAGAACATTTGGCATTATGCTCCTAGTTTAAAACATGTAAAATTGGGGCCCCAAAATTGAGGATTTCCCCTAATTAACCGTCGATCAACACAATTGACAGCACACTCCTATTTTAAAACATGCAATGAAGGTTAATTAGACTCCAATTGATGTTTAATTTAAGTAATTAGATAAAAGCCCCAATTTTTAACCGCTAATTAGGGACAAATTGGGGATTTCCCCTAATTAACCGTCGATCAACGTAATTGACAGCACACTCCTATTTTAAAACATGCAATGAAGCTTAATTAAGCTCCAATTGATGTTTAATTTTAACAATTAGACAAAAGCCCCAATTTTTAACCGCTAACTAGGGCCAAAATTGGGGATTTCCCCTAATTAACCGTCGATCAACGTAATTGACAGCACACTTCTAGTTTAAAACATGTAATGAAACTTAATTAGGCTCCAATTGATGTTTAATTTAAGTAATTAGACAAAAACCCCAATTTTTAACCGCTAATTAGGGCCAAAATTAGGGATTTTCCCTAATTAACCGTCGATCAACGTAATTGACAGCACACTCCTAGTTTAAAACATGTAATAAAACTTAATTAGGCTCCAATTGATGTTTAATTTAAGTAATTAGACAAAAGTCCCAATTTTTAACCGCTAATTAGGGCCAAAATTGGGGATTTCCCCTAATTAACCGTCGATCAACGTAATTGACAGCACACCATGGATGGCAGTTTCGGCCGGTACCGGTACGTACCGGCCGGTACGTACCGGTACCGGTCCGGACCGGTACCGGTACCCCCATTTTGGGCCGGTACCGTAAAAAAAAAAAAAAGAAAAAGAAAAAAATGACTGTACCGGACCGATACCGGTCCGGTTTCGGGCGTACCGGCCGGTACGCCCAAAACCGGGCCGGTACGCCCGTGAAACACCCCTTAAAGGGGTGTTTCACTGTCCCCTCTCACAGAAACAGATCTGTGAGAGGGGATTCGGGTTTTTTGCAGTGGGAGGGGAAGGGAAGGAGGGAAAGGAGGAGGAGGAGGGGAAAGAACCGCCGCCGCCACCCGCCGCTGCCGCCGCCGCCCGCCACCGCCGCCGGAGACGTTTTCATCCTTTTCCGGAGACATTTTCACTGTTTTGGGTGGAAGAAAAAAAGAAGGTATGATTTATATTTTAATGTAGTGATTATTTTTTAGTTTGTTACATATTTCTTAGATGATTTACGTTCATTTTCTTGATAAAATAGACAACCCCCAATTTTGGCCCTAATTAGCGGTTAAAAATTGGAGCTTTTGTCTAATTACTTAAATTAAACATCAATTGGAGCCTAATTAAGCTTCATGACATGTTTTAAACTAGGAGTGTGCTGTCAATTAAGTTGATCGACGGTTAATTAGGGGAAATCCCCAATTTTGGCCCTAATTAGCGGTTAAAAATTGGGGCTTTTGTCTAATTACTTAAATTAAACATCAATTGGAGTCTAATTAAGCTTCATGACATGTTTTAAATTAGGAGTGTGCTGTCAATTACGTTGATCGACGGTTAATTAGGGGAAATTCCCAATTTTGGCCCTAATTAGCGGTTAAAAATTGGGGCTTTTGTCTAATTACTTAAATTAAACATCAATTGGAGCCTAATTAAGCTTCATGACATGCTTTAAACTAGGAGTGTGCTGTTAATTACGTTGATCGACGGTTAATTAGGGGAAATCCCCAATTTTGGCCCTAATTAGCAGTTAAAAATTAGGACTTTTGTCTAATTACTTAAATTAAACATCACTTGGAGCCTAATTAAGCTTCATGACATGTTTTAAACTAGGAGTGTGCTGTTAATTACGTTGATCGACGGTTAATTAGGGGAAATCTCCAATTTTGGCCCTAATTAGCGGTTAAAAATTGGGGCTTTTGTCTAATTACTTAAATTAAACATCAATTGGAGCCTAATTAAGCTTCATGACATGTTTTAAACTAGGAGTGTGCTGTTAATTACGTTGATCGACGGTTAATTTGGGGAAATCCCCAATTTTAGCCCTAATTAGCAGTTAAAAATTGGGACTTTTGTCTAATTACTTAAATTAAACATCAATTGGAGCCTAATTAAACTTCATGACATGTTTTAAACTAGGAGTGTGCTGTCAATTACGTTGATCGACGGTGAATTAGGGGAAATCCCCAATTTTGGCCATAATTAGCGGTTAAAAATTGGGGCTTTTGTTTAATTGTTAAATTAAACATCAATTGGAGCCTAATTAACATCCAATTTTACATGTTTTAAATTAGGAGCATAATGCCAAATGTTCTTATATTTGTTTCTATTTTTTTTTTTATGTGTTGTAGGAACATGGCTGAACAGCAAGAGCAAGACCCAGGGTAGGCCCATATCACCTTAATTAATACTGCAAAGAGCAGAGTGAAATGCAAATATTGTGGCAAAGAGATGGGTGGTGGAATCACCCGAGGGAAAGAACATTTAGCAGGGAAGACAGGACAAGTGACAAGGTGTACTGTCTGTCCCCGACAAGTTGCCAACGAGATGCGTGAATTGTTGCCTGGCCGAAAAGCACAAAAAGAACAAAAGAATGAAGATGAGGTTGAACTCCAAGGCGAAATTTCAGGTAGACATAATACAAAAGGCAAAGGGATGTATACTGCGGCCAGTGGCATTTCTATACGTGAGAGGCAAAGGGCTGAACAAAATGTAGATTCTAGTGATGATGATGATGATGATGATCCTGACATGGCTGCAGCTAGAAGAGAGAGTTTGTGGCATCAACAAGAAGATGAAGCCCGAAGGAGAGGTGATGGACCATCAATAAGAGGCACAAGTCAACCTACAGGCCAAGTGGGTCCTATGGACAGTTATCTTTTTAGAAGATAGACTTCTACTCAGCCAAAAATCAAGCAAGCAATGAGAGGAGTAAAAAAGTCAGCTGAAGCGGCAGGACATACTTTTAAAAGCATATGCAAATAGTTTTTGCATGCAGGTGTTCCCTCACATGCTGCTCAGTCTCCTTATTTTCAGCCTATGATTGATGCGATAGCAGATCATGGTCGTGGGTTCAAAGCCCCCACACGTCGAGACATATATGGACGGGGGCTTGATGGAGAATACGAGGAACTTCAACAGTGGGTTGAAAGTTTTAAGGCAGTATAGAAGGAGAGAGGATGCACAATTATGTGCGATGGCTGGACTGGTACCACGAAGAAGTCCATGATTAATTTTCTTGTTTATTGCACAGAAGGGACAGTTTTTATGAAATCTGTTGATGCATCAAACTATTCAAAGAATGTAAAATATTTATTTGGTTTGATGGATCAGATGGTGCAGGAAATTGGAGAGGAAAATGTTGTCCAGGTGGTCACCGATAATGAACCAAGTTATAAAGCTGCAGGGAAGAAGTTAATGGACAAGCGCAAACACCTTTTATTGGGTCCCATGTGCAGCGCATAGTCTGGACTTGATGCTTGAAGACATTGGTAAGGATCCAACTATCAGCAAGACTGTAAAGAGAGCCCAAAGAATTACCCAATTTATTTATGGTCATCCCAGGATCTTGAATATCTTCAGAGAAAAAGCATCTGGAGGTCGAGATCTCATCCGTGCAGGGCCTACACGATTTGCATCTAATTTTATTTCTTTAGAATCTTTGCACAAATTCAAGAATGAGATCAGGGGTTTTATGTTTAATAAGGAGTTCTTGGAATATATGCGGACCACCTCCAATGAATATAAATCTGAACATTTGGAAGTGAGAAAAATCATAGAGAATAAAAAATTTTGGAGTAATATGGAGACTTATCTGAAGTTGGTGGAACCTCTCGTACAGGTGTTAAAATTGGTGGATGGGGATGATAAGAATTACATCGGATATTTGTACGAGGCAATTGACATTGCTAAGGTCCACATCAAGAACGCATTTCCCAACACTTATATGAAGTGGTGGGACCTTATTGATATCAGATGGGAAAGCACATTACACCACGACTTGCATGCAGCTGGTAAGTGAAGTCTTATACTGTTACATGGGAGATTATTTATTAAATTGACATTATTAATTTTTCACCTAAATGCAGGTTATTATTTAAATCATCGAGTAATGTACAGTCGTCAAGTGCATATTGATGGAGAGGTGATTCAAGGCACACTAAATGTGATTGCACGTTTGTCGAGGACAATAGAAGATAGGATTGAGGCAAAGAGACATGTATACTTAATGAAGATCTGACTTTAAGATTTATCCAATTACTTGTAATTTGAAGAGCCTATGAATTCTATTAATTGTTAATTCCATCTTTGTAGATGGAAGCTTATGGGCTAAGGCTGGAGACATATAATGAAGACTCTGTGCAAATTGCTGTAGAGAAAGTGAGCCCAAGTATACTTAGTCATTGCATTGTTGTCAAATGTGCATAAGAAACGAGAACATACGTTGATTAATTTTTTTTTTGGTTTCTTTTAATGATGGCACAGCTGAGTGGTGGATAATGGTGTACAACAGAGATAGGTGCTATAATCCATTGGCTTCCGTTGCAGTGAGGGTTTTGAGTCAGACGACGTCGGCAAGCCAATATGAAAGAAACTGGAGTACGTTCAGCCTTATACACTCAAAAATTCGTAGCCGGTTAAAGGCTGAACGATTGGACAAATTGGTGTACTGCCATTACAATATGAGATTGAGGATCAAAAACATCCGGTTGAGACAACAATTGAGAGAGAAACGAGCTGCAGGGCACGCAGAAGATGTGGTTGGCCAAATTGATGTGGAAGAGTTATTTGATGATGATAATCCCTTGCAGACTTGGGTTGAGACACGAGCAACTGTCGATGAGCCATTTTTTGATCATGATGATACAGAATGGGCAGAAGGCATACTAGATGGAGCTGTTGCTAGAGATCCAGAATTAAGAAGCTCGAAAAGGCAAAAAGAAAATTCACCTCCTCCTTCACATGAGCATCAGAGTCAGACGGAGCATGTGCCTTTATTTGCACCTGATACTGAGCTTGAGCCTGCTAGACACTCAGAATCAGATAGTAGGCCAGTCACTCTTAGAATGTTTGGGCCACCATCATTCTTGAAAAGGAGTACATCTACATTGGAGAGGACTAATCTGGCTGCCAGAGACGATCCTGCCATTGATGAGCTGAAGCAAATTTATGTGAGACATACACCACGAGGAAAAGGAGTATTGAATCGATTGAACTTGCAAAAGGATCTAGAAAAAAAAGAAAGCCAGCAAAAACAGGCATCACAAAAGAAAAAATCAAGTACTGTTAAAAGAAAGTTAATTGTTGATTATGATCAAGATGACGACGATGATGGGACAGAGTCTCCTAGTGATGATGCTGGTGCAGCTGCAGGTGCTACTACCGGGGGCGGAGTGTATGCACCTTCTTTCTCCTTACATGTTGACACAGGAAGAGGACAACATGAAAGTCAAGGAGATTATGATTCACAAAGCCAGCATGGACAACAGTCAGGTTATGGAGGTGGCCAACAAGAAGCAGGCATGTATAGCTGGGGAGATCAAGTAGAGTATGAAGGCTTTCAATTCCATCCACCGATTCCACCCAGTAGCAGTTATGGGTCAGGGTCTTCTTCTTATCCTCATGCTACTTCTTTGCACCATGATTCTGGCATTTCATCAAGTCAACAACCATATACTCCAAGAGGGATTCAAAGAGGGATGCACGACTTGGCTGCATCATTGTTTAGTTATGGTGAATATAGGGAACATATGCAACCTTATTATGGATACCAGCAACAGCAACCAGATGATGAATCAGAAAGATCTACGGGTTATTATCCATATTAAGGGACTCACTTATGTTTTTCATAGGTAAGGATCGTTTGATTTCGTTCATATTTTGCATTGTTGTAAATATTTAGTACATTAACATAATATTTTTCATGTTTAATCTCTATGAAAATTGTCATTTTGTATGTGTTGTGTGTACTTCTTTGTCTTAACCCATTTTTATCACACCCAACACATAGCTAATTAATTGTTTACATTTTTTCTGAATTTTTTCTGAATTTTTCTGAATTTTTCTGATTTTTTTTCTGAATTTTCTGATTTTTTTTGGCCCTTTTAAGCCCGTACCGGCCGGTACCGGTACCGGTACCGGTACGTACCGGTACCGGCCGGCACCGGTACCGGTACCGGTACCGGTACTGCCATCCATGCAGCACACTCCTAGTTTAAAACATGCAATGAAGCTTAATTAGGTTCTAATTGATGTTAATTTAAGTAATTAGACAAAAGCCCCAATTTTTAACCACTAATTAGGGCCAAAATCGGGGGTTGTCTATTTTATCAAGAAAATGAACGTAAATCATCTAAGAAATATGTAACAAACTAAAAAATAATCACTACATTAAAATATAAATCATACCTTCTTTTATTCTTCCACCCAAAACGGTGAAAACGTCTCCGGAAAAGGGTGAAAACGTCTCCGGCGGCGGTGGCGGGTGGCGGCGGCGGGTGGCGGCGGCGGTTCTTTCCCCTCCTTCTCCTCCTCCTTCCCCTCCTTCCCTTCCCCTCCCACTGCAAAAAACCGGAATCCCCTCTCACAGATCTGTTTCTGTGAGAGGGGACAGTGAAACACCCCTCACGGGCGTACCGGCCGGTACGCCCGAAACCGGTCCGGTACAGTCATTTTTCTCTTTTTTTTTTTTTTTTTTTTTTACGGTACCGGCCCAAAATGGGGGTACCGGTACCGGCCGAAACTGCCATCCATGCTCGGATGTGTCTGAGGGGGAGCATTGTAGTTCCCTTCCATTATTGATGGGCCAAATATTGTTCCTTCCTTATCCTCTACTACTATTCCTCCGAACAGAGGTGCCACCTCTGAGATCCCAGCCATATCCACGAGTAGACATGACAGTGACACTACTCTTACTGGAGGAAACAAGGTTTTAAAGTACTATGTTCGTAAGAAAAAGACTCAGCAGCCCTTTAGAAAGATTCATGAGGATGCTGGGACGGAAGTTATAGAGGCTTCTCCTACTGACCCAGCAACCCAGGAAGGTAATATTGTCTTTGAGCCTGAACAGCCCCTTGAGTTCTCTGTTCCTTCTGACAGTTCGCAGGATAGCCTCGAGAAATCCATTATTGTCCAAAAAGGTGTACGTGAGTGCACCAAACACCCTATTTCTCAATACCTTTGCTGCTCAAAATTATCTCATTCCTATACGAGTTTTATTGTTGCCTTGTTTGCTTGTTCCACTCCTCTTACCTTTGCAAAAGCCAGCAAGGATCACCGCTGGGTGAAAGCTATGGAAGAAGAAATAGATGCTCTTAGGCAGAATAATACTTGGGAGTTGGTTGACCTTCCCCAGGGAAAGAAGAGTGGGATCCAAATGGGCGTACACTACCAAGTTCCAGGCAGATGACAATGTTGAAAGGTTCAAGGTTAGACTGGTGGCAAAAGGGTTCACTCAAACCTATGGCCTTGACTATCAGGAGACTTTTGCATCAGTGGCCAAGCTGAATTCGATCAGCGTGCTTCTATCCCTGGCAGTCCACTTCTCCTGGGAATTGTACTAGCTTGACGTGAAAAATGCCTTCTTGAATAGTGACCTAGTAAAGGAAGTATATATGCAGCCACCTCCTTGTATTGTCATTGGGGGAAAAGTGTGCAGATTAAAGAAGGCACTGTATGGTTTGAAGCAATCACCTCGGGCGTGGTTTGAGAGGTTCAGAATAGCTATGATCAAGTATGACTTCACACAAGGCAATGCTGACTACACCTTGTTCATCATAAGCATTGGTGGTAAGGTTGTTATTTTGATTATGTGGATGACATGATCATTATGGGTGATAATGAAGAGGATTTGTCCTAAAGAAGAAATTGGCGAAAGAATTTGAGATTAAGGATCTAGGGAAGTTGAGATACTTTATTAGCATTGAAGTTGCTAGATCCTCTAAAGGCATCTATGTGTGTCAACGCAAGTATGTACTAGACTTACTGAAAGAAACAGAAAAGTTGGGATGCAGAGCAGCAGATACACCTATTGAGGCAAATCACAGGCTAAGCCTTGCAGATGGTGAACCATCGTCTGAGTCTGAAAAAGGATCTTATCATAGACTTGTTGGCAAGCTATTGTACCTGGCTTTGACAAGACCAGATATTACTTACGCTGTCAGTGTAGTAAGTCAATTTATGTATGCAAGCGGTGGATAAAATCTTGAGGTACATAAACTCAGTCCAGGGAAGGCATTGCTGTTCTGGTAACAAGCCTCTTGTGCTTGAAGGATACACAGATGTTGATTGGGCTGGTTCCCAGGATGACAGGAGATCCATTACATGATATTACATGTTCTTAGAAGGAAACCTTGTCACCTGGAGGAGCAAAAAACAGTTTGTATATGCTAGGTCCATTGCAGAGGCGGAATACAAAGCTATGGCCCAATTAGTTGCTGAACTTTTATAGATACAATCGTTACCTCGGGACATTAGTATCTTTGTCAAGATGCCTATGAAATTCTATTGTAAACAAAGATGCCATCAATATTGTCAACAATCCAGTTCAGCATGATAGGACAAAGCATATAGAGATTGATAGACAGTTCATTCGAGAAAAGCTTGATAATATAGACTTGTGTTTACCATACGTCAACACCGGCCAACAACTAGCTGATGTTCTCATTAAAGGGTTGTCTCGGAATCAATTTTTGAATGTAATTAACAAGGTGGGCACGCTTAAATCCATGCTCAGCTTGAGAGGGAGTGTAGTGAAAAATAGTGTCTTTAGTTAGGACAGTTTAGTCATTTTATGTGTTTGCTGGTTTTTTCTATGTTTTTCTATTTTTTCTAGTTTTATCCATGTCCTTTATGTTAACAGGGGTAAACTGGTCTTTGGCCATTGTAACTTATGATGCCCTATGTATAAAAACTTCTTATGTGCTGGTCGGCCTCTCTGTGTGAGACAAGGAGAGCAACCGTAGCCCTATTTCTGCCCACCTATCTCTCTTTCTTCTTATATCTTCAGAAATGATAATATTATGTTTATAGTTTAGTAATTCTGGGAACATGTTTTCAGCTTTCTTTGGGAAATTTCCTTTCTTCCAACTGAAACTACCCTTTCCAAAGCATCAACAGAGCTTTGAACATCTTGTTTAAACAATTGAATTTTTTTAATGTCCACTATACTGCACATAAATGGCTGGGAAAATAAGCTCCACCAAAACTTCTCACCCTGAAAGAGGATCTCCACCTGAACACAAGGAATGCATACTAACAAGGAACTGACCCATAAAGCCCGACCCCCCACCCCCAATCCCCTCATCCCCCATAATGATGTACGAAATATACTATTCTTGCTCCAAGGTCAAAAGAAAATTAATTCTGTAGTAAGCCTCTTCCGTGGTGCTCAGACATACAATTAATTTTCTATGGTTCTTAATGTCTCTGTAATAAGAATTTTCTTGCACATGAAATCCAGGTCCTAAGGAAAAACATGATTTTTTTACTATAAAGGGCGAGATGGTTGTGAGCGAGAGCAAGGGCGAGTTTGGTGTGAGTGTTGGTTGCGAGTTGGGGGAGAGAGAGGGCCTACTTGCGGATGGGGAGTGGAAGACCGTTCAGAAGAAACGGCGGAGTCGTGATGGTCAAAAGGTTCAGTCTCCTCTCCCGGTGGACAGAGATTGTTGCATCAGGTGTCTGGGGAGAGGGCATTGGGCTAAGGATTGCAAGGAGAGGGTCCATTGTGTTCTCCGCAATGCTCAAGGCCATAGGAGTTCTTCCTGTTCTCTCAGGCAGCGATCCTCCCCTGCTGCTCGTTCTGAACTAAAGCCCAAACTATCCCAAACTAGAATCCTGATTCCTTGGTCGCCTGCCGTCATTGGGGCACGATCTTGATTGGAAGGTTGTTTGGTGGTATCAGTATCGAAGGAGCATGCTAAGCTGTCTACACCGGAGGCTTTTAAAGCTTTGTTGGAGGCTATTCATCAGCTCTGGCCAGAGATCAAAAGCTAGTGGATTAGGGAACTGGACCAATGCTCCTTTCTGATTAGGAGCCTTTGTCCAGATTGGTTTTCCCCTGCGATCAAAGCTCTCCATGGCTGGCGGAGCATAGTGGTGTTCAAGTGTTCGCCTTGGACTGCCCTGGTGTCTACCCACCCTGTTCCACAGGGTTGTAAACTGTGGATTCAGTTGTCTGGTATTCCTCTTCATGTCTGGAATGGGGAGACATTCCAGACTATCTGCTCTTGTTTTGGCCTAATAAAGGAGATAGATTTGCATTCTCTGGATGGGTCCCAGTTCCGATTTGCACAGGTCCTTGTGGAGATGTACTCGGTGGAGGAAGTTCTTGAGAGAGTGTTAATTCATGTTGCAGGAAGAGACTTCTGGGTGAAGATCGTGAAGGAGACGTCGTTTCTTTCTAGATCAGATAAGGCGAATGGGATGGACTGGTCTTGGGCGGAGGTAGCTGCGGAGTACAGGATATTCCAGGGCAAGAAACAGGGCTTGGCTAATGGCCTAACTGGTTGTTCGCAAGGTGCTTCTTCCGAGTTGATCGAGTCAACCCTAGTGACTCAGCAGCCAGAAGAGGCAGGGACGAGCCTGGGTTTGGCCAGGGGAGGAACTCACCGAACTTCCAGAGCGTCGGTTCAGGTTCTTCCTCGGGCCAGGCAATTGTTTGGAACCTGGGCTCCTGTGAGCCAACAGATGGATGAGGAGGTGCAGAGGCTATGTGGGGATGTTGCACTGCTCGAGGCCAAGGTTGCGGGGCAGATTGCGTCGAGTCCCGAGGCTACGGTTGACGGGCTCTTGCATGCACGTTCGTCGGGTTTATCGGGTGGGGAAGAGGAATAGTATCGGGCTGTCGGAGCGGGTCCAGTTCTGGCGGTTGAAACGGATCCTGACTTATCATCAGACCGACCGGTCCAAGCCTTGTTATGTATTGCTGATGACGATCAGCCCGTGAACCGGTTTATGGGCCCTCGACCGGTCGGGAATATCTCCATTGTTCATCTTCTACCCCCGGTTTCTATAAACTCGCCGGGTAAGACGCTCGACGATGTACTAGGGAAGGTTCCTCTCACGTCGATGGGTCGAGGGGAAGCTTCCAAGACTGAGCCTAAGGACACCCCTTTACCTGTGAACAAGAATCGAAGGATATCTGTAATGCCTCCAGTCCCTGCTACTCTCCCTGCTCATCCGATGGCGTCTCTGGAGCAAAGGAACTTTACCATTGGTGAAATAGTTTCTGGGGATGTACCGAGACAGGTCGCTGAGTTTGATATGGATAGTGCTCAACTGTCTGTGGAGCCCGAGGTATTGGCGATCCAGTTGCCAGGGTCCAGAGATTCAGTGCAGGGGAGATCCGGCAAGGAATTATCCAAAGCATTGTTCCTTACTCTTCCATTTCTAATGGGGATTATGAACACTGGGTGGAGGATATTATGGATTTTGGCAGGAAAATTGGTATGTCTTTTCAAAGAAAAGAAGATGCAGTGATTAGCTTTATTAAGAAATTGAGACAGACAGAGGCATTGCAAAGTTCCTTAAAGAGGAAAGGGACTGATGGTGGTGTGAAAATTGGGAAGAGGGAAGTTAATTTCATAAACAAAAACGAAATTGTAGATTCCCTTAGACCCAAGAAGCAGGGGGACTTGATTCCATTATAATGTTATTGTGTTCTTGGAACATTAGAGGTATTAACGGGGAAATAAAGAGAAGGGATGTTTGTGATCTTGTCAGGAGTCATAAACTGGATTGCATTTGTCTACAAGAGACTAAGTTGGAATCTGTTGATGGACAATTCATCTAGCAGCTTGGAGGTTCAGTGTTAACTGATTGGGCAATATTTCCTGCACAAGGAAACATTGGTGGTCAGCTTATCATCTAGAATGGAAACAGATTTAAAGGGAGGATTTGTGATAAGGGTACATTCAACATTTCTATGATCTTTCATGCAGCGGCTGAATCAGAATCTTGGGTTGTTACCTCAGTCTATGGACCTCATTCTCAACAGGCCAGGACGGAGTTTTGGCTAGAACTGGAAAGGTTAGCTGTGATTTGTAAAGGAATGTGGTGTTTACTTGGAGATTTTAATTGTTTAAGATACCCTTGGGAAAGAACAGGCAGTCAAAATTGGAATTCAGATATGGAGAGATTTGGAGCTTGGATCTCCAATCATGGAATGATGGATCTTGAAATCCCTAATAGAAAATTCACTTGGTCTAATCTTCAAATAAATGCTACCCAATCAAGGTTGGATAGAATATTGGTTTCAACATCTTGGATTGAAAAGTTCCCTGGTTCTCATGTTCTAGGGCTGAACAGGATGGTTTCAAATCATATTCCTTTGCTTCTGAGGACTAGGGAAGGGAAAAGGAGGCCTAAAATTTTCATGTATGAGCTAGCTTGGCACTTGCACGAGGACTTCAAGGGGCTAGTTGCGAAGTGGTGGCAGGAAGAGGAGTTGTCCCATCAAGCGGCTGCCTCTTTTTCTAAGAAGTTAAACAAGGTGAAGATAGCCATTAAATCTTGGTGTGCAGTGATTTTTGGAGCATGTTCTTCTACTAGGCTGCGGCTTACTCAGAAAATTGATGGATTGGAGGCAAAAGCTGATGTGACTGGATTATCTGAAGACGAAAGTAAGGAGCTGGCTGAACTTAAGAAGGAATACAATATGTGGTTACTAAGAGAAGAGATTAAGTGGAAACAAAGGTCGAAATAGTTGTGGCTGAGAGAAGGAGACAAGAATACTAGTTTTTTCCATGCAGTTGCAAGTGCTAAGAAGAGGTCCACGAGAATTGATCAAGTGAAAGTTGATAACAACTTGGTGGAGTCTGAGGAAGAGATCAAGAAAGTCTTTGTTTCTTTCTTTAAGAACTTGTTTAAAGAAGACGAGTGGAGACCTCACATTCAGGAGGGAGTTTTACCCAAGATAAAAGGAATTCAGGCCAATGAATTGTGTGCCCCGTTCTCAGAGGAGGAAGTCAAAACATCAGTGTTTAGCATGGAAGCCAACAAATCACCAGGACCGGATGGGTTTTCCATGGGTTTTTATCAGTATTTCTGGGATATTATTAAAGATGATTTGACGAAGGTGATGAATGAGTTCCATGAAAGGCCTATGAGCATCAAAAGATTTAATTCCACTTTTATAGTTCTTATCCCAAAGCAGAAAGGGGCTGATACTGTGGTTGACTTTAGGCCCATTAGCCTCCTCAATGGCTGCTATAAAATTATCACTAAGGTGCTAGCTAATCGACTTAAGAATGTACTGAAGGAGGTGATTAGTTCTAATCAGACAGCTTTCCTAAAGGGCAGGTACATTTTTTATAACTTCTTGACAGCTCACGAAGCCATTGTTTCTCAGAAAAACAGTAGAAAGGAGGGTGTGCTAGTCAAATTGGATTTTGAGAAAGCTTATGATCGGGTAAGCTAGTTATGCATTCAAAAGACTTCAGGAGCTATGGGTTTTAGCCATAAATGGATTGGTTGGATCGTGAGTTGCATTTCCACTGCTAAATTCTCAATTTTGCTCAATGGAGAACCATGTCGTTATTTTAAAAGCTCAAGGGGTTTGAGGCAAGAAGATCTGATGTCTCCGTTGATTTTTATTTTAGTTGGACAGATTTTAAGTACCCTATTGGATAGAGCAGCAATACAAGGACTGGTTGATAGTTTTTTAGTAGGGAGAGATGGTTTCTTACTCTTACACCTTCAGTTTGCTGATGATACATTGCTTTTTTCATCAGGCAACGAGGCTATGATCACAAACATGAAGAGGTTAATGACTCTTTTTGAAGCTATCACAGGGCTGACCATTAACTTTCGGAAATCTAAGGTGGTAGATATGAATTTGGGCCTGGAAAAAATTCAGGAAATTGCTGACTCTTTTACATGTAAGGTGTCATCCTTCCCAATTTCTTATCTAGGGCTCCCTCTCTCTAATGTTCAATGTAAAGTCAGGGATTGGGATGACCTCATTAAAAGGTTCGAGCAGAGATAGGAAGGGTGGAAGGCCAGGTTCTTATCAGCTAGAGGAAGATGGGTGTTATCTAAATCAGTTCTTTCATCTTTGGCAATTTATTATCTTTCTATATTCAGAATCCCGAAGAAGGTCGAGAGAATTCTTGAATTTAAGAGAAGTCTTTTTTCTGGGAAGGAGGGAAGAGAGAATCAAGAGCTTTGCACCTTATTGCATGGGATAAGGTTTGCAATAGAAAGGATCAAGGTGGGGTAGGCTTGGTAAAGATTGCTACTTTTAACCAAGCTCTTTTGGCCAAGTGGATTTGGAGAATGGGAGAAGAGGTAGATACTTTGTGGTCCAAAATCATCAAAGGAAAATACTACCATGGGACTTCTAGATGGAATTTACATCCTACATCCTTTTCTAATATGTACCCAATCTGGAGGAATATTGTCAAGATGGTTGATTTGATTGCCCCCCCCAATTTCTTTTACCGTGGGTAATGGATGCTCGGTCAAATTATGAGAAGACAAGTGGGTATTGAGTCAGCCTTTGGCAGTGGAATTTGCGGACTTGTATCTAATTTCAGAGGATAAAAATAAGTTTGTGACTGAGATGTACACTTATGGACAGTCCAACCCATGGAATTTGAGTTTTAGAAGAAATCTTACAACTCAGGAGATCCAACAGTTGGTGGTTGTGCTGAATAATATTAAAAATTTTGTGCTGCAGAGCAACTGTGAAGATTCAAGATTATGGATTTGGAATCCTAAAAGTTCTTTCTCTGTTAATGGCCTGATAAGAGTAATTACTGACAATGGGGTCAGAGTGCCTTGGGAAAATCTAGTTTCGTCCAAGAACTTACCTTGCAAGATCAATATTTTTCTGTGGAAAATTGCTTTGAGCAGACTACCAACCATGGATAGACTGAGCCGGTTCATTTCCTTGCAGAACCTCAACTGTTTCTTCTGTGGCAGATTTATTGAGAATGTGGAACACTTGTTCTGCCAATGTGGAATTGTTCAAGCATGGTGGATGCTGTGCTGCAGCAGCCTAAATATTAGCTAGGTGGAACCTTCTTCTGTGCTTCAAATGCTTGATGGATGGGCTAAGCTTTGTCCTTTTCCAACCGAGAGGGAACTGTGGTCTCTTATTCTCCCTGCATTTTTGTGGGGAGTGTGGACTGAGAGGAATTTTATAAGATTTAGAGATGAGTTTGCTAGCTTTTCTAACATCTTGCGCAGGGTTATTAGATGGGTTTCAGAGTGGGGTATGGCAGCTAGGGTTTTAGGGGACCCGAAATCCTCCACTATGTTGTCTGTTTTGAGGCAGTCGTTGAGGATGTTTGACTGATCTCTGTATTTTTCTTCTTTGTATTTCTGTTTTCTATCTTATCATCTTGATAAGATATGGGGGAGAGTTTTATTTCAACCTTGGAGAGGGGCTTTCTTATTCTTTCTTGTAAGAGGTTTTCCTGTGTGTTTTCTGAGCAACTTTGTTCCCTTTTGTATCCTTTTTAATTATCAATGAATTGTGATCTATTGGTCACCTTCAAAAAAAAAAAAAAAGATTTAAAATAAGAAACATCACATGAATGACTAACGGTTTCATATTTATTTTAGCCGAAATTTCTGCCACGAAACTTTATTTCTAATTGTATTTTGTTTGTGTATTTTTATTAAAACTCTGTTGTTGTCCTTCTGAACCTGCATGAGTGGAAAGCAGGTATTTTGCACCCATTCCCATGCTTCTGCCATGTGGCAACCTTCCTCAGAAATCCTCATTTTCTATGTGAAGACCCACTATCTCAAAAGAGTTCTTAAGACCACACACCCTTCATAGGATCTTGAGAGCTTTGAACCTATGTCTTCCCCTTTAGGGAGTACAAGTTTTTTTTTTAATGTAGATGGTACCACTTGTATTATAAATAGGAACAAAATGTGAATGTACAAAAGAAGGGAAAAACAACAAAATCCCCCCCCCCATACAAATCACCAAGAAGGTGCACCTCAATCACCTCTCCTTTAGAAGACAAAACAAGGAGGAGTTAGAAGAATCCAAGTTACAAGAACCTTTGACCGATCCCTTCACCGATTCACAAACAAAAGAGAAGGTCCTACTCGAGGTGAGAGCTTCCCACCTAAAAATTCTTCTGTTTTGCTCCATCCAAGGCATGGTTGGCAGTATCAGCTGATACAGGTACGTACCGATATCGACCGGCACCGGTACCACTCCTGTAAAGGGTATCGGCCGATACCGGCCGATACTGGGCCGGTACCGGCCGGTACGTACCGGTACCGGTACCGGTACTGCCATCCATGATCCAAGGGGCCCAAATAGTCACATGCAGGATCAGCCACCACAGAACCCTATCATGTTCCAACTGCTAGGATCTCCCCCATAATGCTTGAACAGTCCACATGAAAATGAGTACCAATAAGTTGCCATACCTCCCTAGCAAAAGCGCATGAGGTAAAAAGATGATCCATGGATTCCTCCTCCCCGCAAAGACAACACCCTTGAAGAAATCTAACCAGCCTATCACAAGTCGGAAGCCTATTAAGGAAGGCTCTCCACAGGAGGAACTGCACCTTGGGTGGGGGGGTTGGTTGGGCTCTTGACTCTCCAAACTGACGATAGAAAAGGAAACCCCCAACCCCATCAGAGATAAAAGTGTAGGTCGACTTGACCAAATGCTTCCCTTCATTGTTCCATCTCCAAATCAGCAATCCTCCTTCCCTGAATCTATATGAACCGGCTGCAGCCACTGAAGCAACAGAAGCAGCTCCCCCAACTCATCCTCCCTCAGATTTCTCCTGAACAAAGGACTCCAAGAGGTCTGTCCCCAGACTCCATCAGCCACTTGGTAGACCCAGGCCGCCTGCTGCAGTGAGATGCAAAATAAATTTGGAAAGATGTTCGGCAAAGGCTGAGAAGAACACCAAACATCCTCCCAGAAAAGATTATTCCTACCATTGCTAATAACAATAAGAGATCCTGCCTTGAACACATCAGCACTCACTAGTACACCCTTCCACATCGGTGAGACATTGTTTAGTGTTGGTGGGATGAAAATCCCATTCCCTAGACTGAACACAATACTTCTGGGAGATCACCTGAGCCCACATGCCCGAGTCATACTGCACCAACTTCCAGAGCCACTTAGAGAGGAGGGCCAAGTTGAAAGGCTGAATGTTTTTCAAACCCAGACCACCGTTCTCCTTCAATCTACAAATATGAGCCCAGGAGACATGAAAACCACCCTTTTTAGTATCCCAAGATGCCATAGGAACCTGGCTCGAATAGAGTCCAACTTCTTGATAAGAGATAAGGGGTAGGGAGTACAAGTTTAAAGCAGTCAAGCTAAAGGTTGGTCAGTTAATATAACATCTCATGCCTTGTCACCCTACAATGAGTTTATCCTTCATGTTAACACACTGCAGTCTTATTTTATGATTGTACGGCATTGTGTTGATTGATTTATTACATCTCTCACTTGCACCTAAATTTGCAGTCACCTTTGGCTCCTATAAATCTGATATTAGAAGTAACATATAGGTGCAACAACCCCTTTCCAAAAATAAAGGGTGATAGGCCTGTTGTTATCTTAGTAAAGAAAACCACCAAGTCTCATTAGGAACCGCTCATAATGCTTATATCAGTTTGGAGTCAGTCCTTTTGTCTTACTTTATCATGTTGAAGAGAACGTCTCTGGTCACTTAATAAGATCATCCTTGATCCTCTATTTTCCATTTAGCAAGTGACGTGGGATGGGCCAATGTAGTGCATAGATGCTAACACACAAATGTCAACAATGAGCCGACAAACATGTAGCAAACAATCATACACAATGAGTGAGTCCCAAGCAATGCAACCATCAGATAATCAAGTGATCAACATCACAAATCCTTGGCACTGAGGAGTCCTTGGCACAGGCGTTGAACGGGGGGGAGGTTTCATAAACATAAACGGGGCGCGGCTTGTGATGCATAGGCACTGAGGAGTCCTTGGCACGGGCGTTGATGCTCAGATCCTGGGGTTGACAAAGGTAAGAGGCAAGCCCAGTGCAACGAATGAGGCCGCCTAGCTCCAATCACATGAGCGCACTACATCGAATGAATAGAATGCACCAAGGAAGTGGAGGAAGAGGACCACAAGGTGACAGTGTGCACATCCTGGTGCTGGCGACAATGATGCTTACGCCCCGAAGATGATAGGTCTCATGATAGCACAGGCGATGAGCCCCCGTTCTCATGTGGCATTGGCGCGATCCAAGAGGGTTACACTTCACATGGTGGTACGGGCTTCCTCCCAACACAGTCTTGGGCTCCGAGGGCAGGTTCTTTTTGTTTTCTTTAAATGGAGAAATAGGATTAAAGGGAATGGAAGGGAAGGCATGTGGATCTAGGCACAAAATGTATTATCTAAGAGAACAAATAGGGGAATGTACAAGTATAGGAGTGAAGAGATCAACCAAAAAATCCCCCTTGTACAAAAGCAGACCAAGTTGGTCTTTCCCAAACTATCCCCCCTCCCCACAAAGAAACAAAAAGGGGAGAGGCACACTAGTCCACTTTACAAAGGCTCTAGTCCATTCTCTAACTCTATCACAGACAAAAGAACAAATTCTCTCTCAAGCAACAGCTTCGCTTGAAGATTCCCCCCTCCCTCTCACTCTATATAGCCCAGACGGTGGGATGGAGGAATCCCATGTCTGTAGTGTCTTTTTTTTCAAAAAAGAAGCAGATTGCACCACTAATTTTATTGAAAATAAATAAAAGTAGTACAATCAGAAAAGATAGGAGAGGTTCCCATCTTAAGAAAATGAACAAAATAATATAAAGTAAAATAGCCTCAAAGATTTACGAGACTTCCCTTGCCCAGTCTTCAGCAGACATTCCCATATTATGTCGACTCCAATTATACAAAGAGGAGATAATCAGCATGACAATATTTTCAACGTATACCCTAGTGCCCCTGAATATGTTAGCATTTCTCTCCTTCCAAATCCCCCAGCAGATAGCGTGTGGTGTGATTCGGAGAATCTTCCTTCTTGTACCCATGGGTATACTAAACTTCGGCTGTGTGAAGAATTCCCACATATCCTGCATATTACTGAAAGAAAGAGAAATGTTAACCAGTCTGCCAATAACTTTCATATCTCCCTGCTGATATAGCATGTGATGAAGAGATGATCAACATCCTCTGCTGCGGCTCCATAAAGAATACACAGTATATCTCTGTCTTTGCCCCACTTGGATCTATACATTTTGGTAACAATGCGCCTTTGAAAAATGAGACACATAAAACTCTGGACCTTGCAAGGTGACTTCACTTTCCATATGTCCTCCAAATTTCTAAATCTTCTAAAATAGGATTGATCTCCTTCCAGAAACTTGTAGGAAGATTTAACAGAGAATAAACCTTTGTTTGCTGCCCAAATGTTCTGATCATTCTCATCCACACTGACTTGTACCTATGACAGTAACTGAAGCAAAGATAGATATTGCCTCTCTTCATTTTATTTAAGACCCATCCTCAATTGTACTGACTAGTGACTACTGTACTATCCTGTTATCCATATGGTAAACCTCACTAACCAGGCTGTCTTTTTTGCATGCTATCTGAAAATTTTGCGGGAATTTCTCTTTAAGTGTTTCATTTCCTATCCGTTTCTCCAACCAGAACAAAGTACTTTGTCCATTGCCATTATATATCTCTGAAACATATTTGTAGCTTTCAAAATATCTCTCCAAATAGGAGACATCCAAAACTCAGGTTATCAGGCTGGAGGAAGAACACAGTTGAATACTGACTTTGCAAGACTGTAGTAATTAAGTGAAATTGCCTCTGTTGAATAATCATTCTTTTGTCCAAGAGTTGAATTTTGATAGGTTCTCCCAAGTTTAGAAAGTTTTCTTGGTGGGTCATACCAAAGTGAGCACTGGTGTAATACAGAAATATAATTTGGAATTAGCACCATTTCAAGAGAATGATTATACAACCAAGGTGACAATAGCTATATGTGTGAATGCATGTTCCTCGGAAGTTGGAAGCCATAGTTGTTTCTAAAAAATGCAAATGCCAATGATGTTCCCAATACTTGTACTCATATCCTATGAAATAGAATCAAGGCCTTAAATGTCACAGCCAGCTTCCCCATCCTCTTCTTACAGGATATTTTTTATGGAGCATTGCTTTGTCACATCCATTGTATACTCCTCAAATGTTGAACCGAAGCGTTGATCCAACACAGCCTTTTTCCCACACCTTTCTTACATTAATTCCTGATGGGCCTGATTTCCAGCCAATCTCTGGTAAAGTGACTCTAGAACAAAGTTTATAAAAAAAAGGTTGAAGTTGGATGCAAACGAGAGTTTAGCAGAGAGAGTACAAGAGAACAATAAACAGAGACAAGCTATCCTATTTTCCCTAACACATTTGAACACAGTGAGTTGTCGCTCTCTAAACATGTGAGACACCACCAAAATTTAAGAATCCGGATCCTGTAAGTGCAGGTTTGGTTGAGAATCTGAAAGTGCAGAGAGGGAGGAAATTTTTCAGAAAAAAAATTGGGAATGAGAAAAGTTACACATGAGGGGGCTTTTTGAAAAACTCCCCTCTCAGCACTGACCGAGTCCGATCAAAACCTGCACTGAGAGGATCTCTATTCAAAATTTAAACACAATGAGTATGTTTTCCATCCCCACCTCACAATACTGCAAAGCAACCCCCCCAACCCACCATCCTCTCTCCTCTCCTCCGCCCACATTGTCATCAACCAACCAGCAGACATTAGGTGGTAAAATGAAGTTAAAGATGTTGCACAGTCATCTAGTCCAGTATGGAGAGTGACTGCCCACATGTCATAATGGCACTAGGAATCCGTGAAAGGACAGCGCTCCATTTGACAAAGATTTAATGTTATTCAGATTCCTCAAAAACCTATCCCATGTTTATTCCAGACTTCTTTCCAAACCGAAAAATAAGAAATCAATGAAGACAGAATTGAAGTCCACAGATGCTGGAAAGCAGTCTTACTTGCTACCCAAATACCCCCTGTCATCATCTACTCCGATATGGTGAGCGACCCAGAGAGAAAGAAAATAAGGGATAAGAGAGGGCGCGAACCATGACTTGCAGACGGCGGCGCAGCGGGCGACGTCGAAGTGGTCGAGGAGTGCGAAGATCGCGCAGAGGACGTCGGCGCCGAGCAACTGGATTCTGCTGCGGGCGGCGGCGTTGGCGGCTCCTACTACGGAGCTCCTCCGGCGCCACCGCCCGGGTGCGCTGCTGCCGCTGCCGTCCCCCTGCATGTCGAGGGAAACTTCTGTGACTTCTTGACAGGGATTTGGCTCTGCTCTACTCGTGTTGGCTGGCACTCTCTCTCTCTCTCTCTCTCTCTCTCTCTCTATCTCTCTCGCGTTTGTCACATGGAAAAAGGAAAAGTTACGTAGAAAAACTCTTATTTTTGTTACGAGTTTAGACTTTCAATGTGCTTTTATAGGTTAGAATTTTTAAATAAAAAATGAAATATAAAAGTTAATTTTTTTAGTAAAAATGTTACAAAAAACATACATCTAATACTTGCTGTATGATCCTGGTGATGGATCCCAACAGGCCACGCCTATCCGAAGCAAATACCAGCCTGGTTATATTTACAATGTGTTGAGAATAGTCTCAAGTAAAATCTACTCCGATCCACAGGTCACTGGAGAATAGATTGGGTGTTTAATTTCTAAACCTATGAATCTGCAAATATCCATTTCAATCTTCACTTTATAAATAATTTATACCGATAGATTTAACATAATACATATATACTTTATAAAATATTGCTCTAACATAATACATATATACTTTATAAAATATTGCTCTCTCTTTTATCCAACCTAGATTGGACATTTTATTTTAAAACCGGAAAAAATACATTTTATTTAAATATTTATGTTTTAATAAATAACAATAGTAAACACCGAAAATATATATTTGCACAAATAATCACATAGGTTGCCGCCTTAGCTCCACCTCCACGAGTGCGAGCTTGGATGGTCGGCAGCAAACTCGGTGTTGGAGATACCGAGTTCGGGTCCCTCGGGTAGCACCAGTTTTAGAAGTTGGTATTGGCAACACCCAATGTGTATAATTTACTTTTTTTATATATATATCGTCAACACTCGCACTCTTTTGAGAAGCTTAAGACCGGTCCACACGTTGTTCTTCTAAACAAAATCCAACTCTGTCCAACTTGTCTATTTAAAAGGGGACTTCAAAATGTAGTTTTAAGTCATTACAATGACTAAAGCATTGCCTTCTTTCAATTTATACTGCATGTTAAATTGCTCTAACCACTTCCTCTGCTTCTCTATGTATGTGCGCATGTAAACTCTACAACATTTGCGAGCATTTTGTAAAAGTGCTATAGTTGAAATTTCATCAGTGTAGGCTGGAAGCCAAGGACAATAGATAGATAGTGATGAGGCAGAATCCGATTCGGCCCATTAAAATAAGCCCAAACCCAGTTCAGCCCAGCAGCAGCAGTACAAAGCCCTCAGGGAGCCTTCGGCCCATCAGTGGCCCAACAGCCCTCGGCCCGGTAGCAGCCCGGCAGCCCCAGGCCCAGCAGGCTTCGGCCCATCAGCGGCCCAACCCCCTTCGGCCCGATAGCCGAGTCCGGCCCACTCCGGTGGAGGACTAGGCACTATGGCGGTTTACCAGTAAGCCCGGACATAGTCCTATATCGGCTGTCACCGTTAACCATCCTCTATCCTCTGCTATAAATACACCGCTATTTATTGCCAAAGGTATGCAATTCTATGCCTCCGAGACCCTCAAGGACTATAGTCCAAAAAGCATTAAAGCTACTCTTTGCCTTCTGAATCGAATCATCTTCAGGAGCTAACTTGACCGTCGGAGGGGGTTCCCTAGGGCTGAACCCGGGGACTCCTACTGACCGGTTTCTTCTTCTTTCCTTCCTGCAGGGGTTCGGTTCGAATCATCGCCGACCTCTCCGAGTCGGTCTCGGCCGCCGACCTCGGACTCCTCCCACCGGTCTCGACGCCGTGCGCCGGCTGCATCCCCGACCGAAGAAGCCTCGGCCCCGCCTTCCGAAGACAAGCCAGCATCTGACCGAGCCACCTTCGGCCTCGGACCTCCGGCTTCACCTCCGCCTCCCGTGGGCTGGTACACTTCGTCCGAAGGAGCCTCGGCCCCGCCTCGTGCCGGTCGTTTCTTCAGGAACCCCGGCTCCGTATCCCCTCAGGCCGGCTGTCAGCCATCCGAGGGCGTCTCAGCTTCGCACTCAGCAGGCCACCGCCCGAGTACCATCCGGCCTCTGATCCTCACCTTGTCCCGGATCCCCGTCGGGCCTCTCATACGGATCCGATCCATCTCCGGATCCATTATCTTCGGATTCCATCTTCGGAGTCCGGTCGTGATAGATCCAGTCTACATCACGTGGCGCCGTCTGTGGGAAACAAGCAAACAAGTCATGTCGCAAAGACCTGTTACCCGACGATCCGGACAGAGAGAAGCAGAGGCACGGGAAGCCTCGGCTCAGCTACTGCCGTCCGAGGGCGCTCCTTGTGCTCCGACAAGCGCGACTCTGCCAGTCATACCAGAGTCCCTTATCGCGGAAGACAACCGGGTAGGAGTACTCCAGCAGCAGATAGCAACGCTGGCAACTGCCGTCAAATCCCTAGCGCCTCTTCAGGAGATGGTGTCTGCCATCGCCCAGCGCATGGGATTGATGGGACAGCTTCCTCAACAAGCATCGCTCCCTCCACTTTACCCGGTTCAAGATGCGAGGCTACGTCCAGCACCCGCACCGGTTTCCCCTGACGAAACCGCCTTAGCGTACAGCAAGCCCTCGGCGCTGCCTGCCCGAGCCCCTCGCGTCAATCGCCTGACAAAGCAAGGCTTTGCTTCGTCCGAATTCCGCCCGGTCAGAACCGGTGGACAGTCAGTCGCCACCTCAACCGTTTCGGACCTGGACCGGCGGCTAATGGCGATACGTAAGGAAATGCAGCAGATGGTGTCTCGGCCGTACGGGGCACCTCTGGCCAGTAACATCCTGGAGCAGACCCCGTTCACGGCGGAGCTCCTGGCTACCGAGGTGCCTCCCAATTTCAAGCTGCCGAAAGGCCCCCTCTACGACGAAATGACAGATCAGGTCTGTCATCTCCAGAGGTTCAGCGCATATCTCTCGGTCCGAAGGGTCACCGAGGCAGTCCGCTGCCGACTCTTCCCCCTCACCCTCGAGAAGACTGCTCTGACCTGGTTCGAAGCACTGGCCCCCAACTCCATCCACTCCCTAGTCCAGTTGGGCCAGCTGTTCATCGACCAGTTCTATGATGCCACCCGGCAGTGTAAGACATCGGCCAGCCTATTAGCCATCCGGCAAGGCCCCACCGAAACTCTCCAGGAGTATTTCACCAGGTTTTGGACCGAGGCCGCCCAAATCCCAAACCTTGATAGCTCGATCGCGGTCTCGGCCGTGATCAGCGGGTGTCGGGACGAAGGGCTCCTCGGCTCCATCGGGAAATGCCATCCCCCTACCTTCCAGGACCTCGTAGCCCGGGCACACAAGTATGTCAACCGGGAGGCTCTGATGATATCTAAAGGTAAAGGCGTAGACGACGCAGCTTCGGCACCTGCCCCCCAGGTGGTCCGCCCTCGACCCGAAGACCAGCAGTCCTCCCGAAAACGGTATCGCAGGGAGGAATGGGACTGAGAGAGGCGACGGGACCCGCAACAGCAGCATCTGCCCTTGCCTGCTCCCCCTTCCCAAATGCTCATGGAGATGAAGGGCTTGATCCGACGACCAGAGCGGCATTATTCAAGGACCGCGTCAATCCGATCCGAGGGCGGCTCCGGCCATTAGTATCGGATCGGCATGATATTTTTTCTAAGTCCGCGGGTCCTTCGATCCGACGAATGGCTCTCGGCCATGTAATCCGGATCAGGACGCGGCATGGCTCTAAAGTCCGCGCCTCCTTCGATCCGACGAATGGCTCTCGACCATGTAATCCGGATCAGGACGCGGCATGGCTCTTCAAAGTCCGCGCCTCCTTTGATCCGACGAATGGCTCTCGGCCATGTAATCCGGATCAGGACGCGGCATGGCTCTAAAGTTCGCGCCTCCTTCGATCCGACAAATGGCTCTCGGCCATGTAATCCGGATCAGGACGCGGCATGGCTCTTCAAAGTCCGCGCCTCCTTTGATCCGACGAATGGCTCTCGGCCATGTAATCCGGATCAGGACGCGGCATGGCTCTTCAAAGTCCGCGCCTCCTTTGATCCGACGAATGGCTCTCGGCCATGTAATCCGGATCAGGACGCGGCATGGTTCTTCTGAGTCCGCGGGTCCTTCGATCCGACGAATGGCTCTCGGCCATGTAATCCGGATCAGGACGCGGCATGGCTCTAAAGTCTGCGGGTCCTTCGATTCGACGAATGGTTTCGGCCACGTACTTCCGGATCAGGACGCGGCATGGCTCTAAAGTCCGCGCCTCCTTCGATCTGACGAATGGCTCTCGGCCATGTAATCCGGATCAGGACGCGGCATGGCTCTTCAAAGTCCGCGCCTCCTTTGATCCGACGAATGGCTCTCGGCCATGTAATCCGGATCAGGACGCGGCATGGCTCTTCAAAGTCCGCGCCTCCTTTGATCCGACGAATGGCTCTCGGCCATGTAATCCGGATCAGGAGGCGGCATGGTTCTTCTAAAGTCCGCGCCTCCTTTGATCCGACGAATGGCTCTCGGCCATGTAATCCGGATCAGGACGCGGCATGGCTCTTCAAAGTCCGCGTCTCCTTCGATCCGACGAATGGCTCTCGGCCATGTAATCCGGATCAGGACGCGGCATGGTTCTTCTAAGTCCACAGGTACCTCGGTCCGGCGAATGGCTTCGGCCGTATAATCCCGATCAGGAAGCGGCATGGTATTCTCTTAAGTCCGTATGAACCGTATCGGGAGCAGCATGGCTTCGGCCACATATCGAAATTCGGCTATCTACTCAGACATATCACGAAGCAAGCAAACGGAGGTCCTTTCTATATATACACCAAGTCTCGGCCTAAGACGAAGGTATCTCCAACAAGGTCCCGGCCTCAGACGAGGCTATTTTTCACCAGCTCTCGGCCAACCTAAGGCAACTTTTCTACAAAGCAAAGGTTTCAAATGAAGCACATACCGTATTACTCTTCCGAGGAGGCTTCGGATTTTACTCTTGCCATCTCAGAACTGAGGAAGACAAGAGTGGGGGGCTATGTGATGAGGCAGAATCCGATTCGGCCCATTAAAATAAGCCCAAACCCAGTTCAGCCCAGCAGCAGCAGTACAAAGCCCTCAGGGAGCCTTCGGCCCATCAGTGGCCCAACAGCCCTCGGCCCGGTAGCAGCCCGGCAGCCCCAGGCCCAGCAGGCTTCGGCCCATCAGCGGCCCAACCCCCTTCGGCCCGATAGCCGAGTCCGGCCCACTCCGGTGGAGGACTAGGCACTATGGCGGTTTACCAGTAAGCCCGGACATAGTCCTATATCGGCTGTCACCGTTAACCATCCTCTATCCTCTGCTATAAATACACCGCTATTTATTGCCAAAGGTATGCAATTCTATGCCTCCGAGACCCTCAAGGACTATAGTCCAAAAAGCATTAAAGCTACTCTTTGCCTTCTGAATCGAATCATCTTCAGGAGCTAACTTGACCGTCGGAGGGGGTTCCCTAGGGCTGAACCCGGGGACTCCTACTGACCGGTTTCTTCTTCTTTCCTTCCTGCAGGGGTTCGGTTCGAATCATCGCCGACCTCTCCGAGTCGGTCTCGGCCGCCGACCTCGGACTCCTCCCACCGGTCTCGACGCCGTGCGCCGGCTGCATCCCCGACCGAAGAAGCCTCGGCCCCGCCTTCCGAAGACAAGCCAGCATCTGACCGAGCCACCTTCGGCCTCGGACCTCCGGCTTCACCTCCGCCTCCCGTGGGCTGGTACACTTCGTCCGAAGGAGCCTCGGCCCCGCCTCGTGCCGGTCGTTTCTTCAGGAACCCCGGCTCCGTATCCCCTCAGGCCGGCTGTCAGCCATCCGAGGGCGTCTCGGCTTCGCACTCAGCAGGCCACCGCCCGAGTACCATCCGGCCTCTGATCCTCACCTTGTCCCGGATCCCCGTCGGGCGTCTCATACGGATCCAATCCATCTCCGGATCCATTATCTTCGGATTCCATCTTCGGAGTCCGGTCGTGATAGATCCAGTCTACATCAGATAGGGAATATTACACAAATGCAGAACTAAATTCACTAGATACAGTGCACATCACAAAATGTCAATGGAAGGAAATATATACTAGAGGATGTAGTCATCAGATAAAAACTAGAAACTATCTTGCATCTCTGGCACATCAGCTATGCACTAACACATCATCATATAGGATAATCTCATTGGCTAGTTTGGTTTCCCTATTTGAACCTATAGGTTCCGTTTGGTAATATTTTTTCGGGAAAGTGGATCATGAAAAATCTCATAATATTTATACTTTTAAGAGAGTATAAATTTTAGTTATGAGAATTTCATAATCTCATTTGGTTATTTAGATATTTGTAGATTATGGGATTTGGAGATGCATTCACTCTATTGTCCTTGCTTTTGTTGATAAAAGATGAAGCAATAATACCTATTATTGTATTCTTTCCTTTTTTTCCTTGAAAGTTGTGTAAAAGCTGGGGTTTTATGGAACAAAATTATCTGAATATGTTTGTTTGGACCGTGGTGTGCTCCCAAACATAATAAAAGGAGGGTGAATGGCTCATTTGCTTTGGAAGTGATAGGCAATTGCAAGTACAACTCCTTTTATTGTGTCTAGGGGCACACCACGGTCCAGACAAACAGGTTCAGACAATCTCATTTCGGATTTTGTAGCTTTTGGAGATTATTGGACTTATATCTTTCTCTCTCTTTCCTTTCAAAATCTCTCCTTCACCAAGCCAATACTTCTTGGTTCGTTGATTGGGATTATGCTTTTTTAATAGATTCTAATCATTGAAAAGCCTAAAATCTATAATCCATCTCAATTTCAGAAGGTGCCTAATATCATTGGTAGTGTCAAACAAACGGGATCCTCTGGCAGCACATGCATTGTCTCCTCTAAGCTGGTGGTAAAGCTGTTGAATCTCTCCGTTCTTTTTTAAACTAATTTCCAGCGTTGTGGGTTGCAGATGATAAGTTTATATCTATAAATAGAAACTTGTGTAGGACATGCATCTTTAGCCACTGTCTATGTGTCAATCACATCTACCTTTCTAGTCTATGTAGGATAAGTATATCTAGGTAGAAACGCATTTGTCATCTACGAAGGTCCCATATCAATACCCATTGTCCTTGAGGCACTTATGTCATCAGTTATTATCTATGAAGGTCCTACACCAGTAGTTGTTTCCTATGAACGTCCTACTTCAGTAGATGCTATTCGTGTAGGTCTTGAATATGAAATGTGTGCACTTGGAAGTTTAGATAACATAGGTTATGCCCTAAGTTCTAAACCCATTAAGTGATTAAATAGGCCCATTTAGTTTAATTAAACAAAATAAGTTAGTCAAATAATTTAGAATAGTTCTAGGTTGAGAACATTGATGTTTAGATTAAGTTATACCCCTCTTAAATCAATCAACTTAGGCAACACGACCATGTTAGGATACTAACTAAGTCAGTTAAACTACCTTTCTATCAATTAATTCGATCTGATGTAGCCGAAGCTATCACAACCGGATTCCGAGGCTGGAATCCGAAGTTGAGACCCGAATCTGGATCGGATCGGCGAAGAATACCGACGGGGATCCGGAACGCGGCGAGGACGGAGACGGGGCAGAAGATCCGAAGCCGAGGGGTGCCCGGACGAGGGCTTGCTGGGAGCGGAGCTGAGACTCCCTCGGACGGATGTGGACTAGCTTGCGGAGGCGTGGCCGAAGATCCTTCGGATCAGCTGGTGCGAGGCGGACCCGAGGCACCTTCGAGGAGGACCAGCCGGCGAATGGCATCGAGACCGGAGGAAGAAGTCCGAGGTCGATGGCCGAGACCAACTCGGTGAGGTCGGTGAGGATTCAAACCGAGCTCCTGCAGAAGGGAAAGAAGAAGAAAAACCAGTCAGTAGGAGTCCCGGGCTTCGGCCCTTAGGAACCCCCTCCGATGGTTAAGTTAGCTTCTGAAGATGCTTCGATTCAGTAGTCAAAGAGGCGGAAGAAGCAGCTTCAATGCTTTTCGGACTGTAGTCCTTAAGGGTCACGAAGACATACCTTTGATAATAAATAGCGGTGTATTTATAGCGGAGGATAGAGGATGCTTAACGGTGGTAGCCGATATAAGACTATGTTCTGAGTTTATTGGTAAACCGCCATAGTGCCTAGTCCTCCCACCGGAGTGGGCCGGACACGGCTATTGGGCCGAAGGGGGTTGGGCCGCTGATGGGCCGAAGCCTACTGGGCCGAGGGCTGCTGAGCCGCTAACGGGCCGAAGGCTATTGGGCCGCTGACGGGCCGAAGAGCACTGGACTGCTTACTGGGCCGAGGGCCCCCGGGGCACTAACGGGCCGAAGGCTCCCAGGGGGCCTTTTACTGCCACTGTTGGGCTGACCACAGCGTTGGGCCTGTTTTAATGGGCCTAATCGGATTCTGCCTCATCACATAGCCCCCCACTCTTGTCTTCCTCAGTTTTGAGATGGCGAGAGTATAGTCCGAAGCCTCCTAGGGGAATAACGTAACAGGCGCTATCCGAGGCTTTCTGTTTCGTTAAGAAGAAATGATGCCCTCGGTTGGCCGAGGGTCAGTAGCCATTAATCGTCTTTGCTCGGGATGTAGTGACGGGATACCTTCGTCCTTAATCGCGAAGGGACGAGCCTTCTGACTATGTCAGGCCTGACAAATGGACGGGACAGACGTCGAGTTCTCCGTCAGAACGGTCGCGTCATGAGGAAACACAGGACACGCGTCGCGCATCCGGCCGCCCCGTTAGAAACACAAAAGGATCCTGGCCGTACGCGGATCGCGGGTCACCTCGGCTCTCTGTCCGAGGCTTTACTCGGATTGCCGCCTCTTCCTTCCTTGGCACGCGGATCGGATCACGTGGCGGGCATCCGAGGGATCAGCCGAATGGTCGGACCGCTTTCGGCCATTGATTATCTTGCCTCGATTCCCAGAGTCGGGCCGTCATCATTACCGAAGGACGGTGCACGTGGCGTGTATCTGAGAGAGGCGATGTCGATGAGGGAGATGATCCTAGCCGTTGATTTCAGCGGGGGATGTTTCGAACTTAGCCTATAAATAGGAACCCTTCGCAGGGCACTGTTCCGCTCCCTCCTTCCTGCGCCTGCGTTTCCCTGCAACCATCCGAACTTTCCTGCTTCTCCGGCGAAGGGCTAGCCATTTGAAGGTGCTTCCGAGTGCGCTGTCTGTCGCCAGGAGCTCTCCATCGCCTGGAGTTGTTGCTGGGGAAGTTTCCATTGCTTGAGAGGCGGTGGGCAATCGAGGAGATCTTTTTTTGAGGGTAAGTCTCAATTTCCTTTCTCCGTCCCCGTGGTCCATGTCCCACAGTTCCTCCTCGGCTGATAGTAGTTCTGCGGCCGAAGGCTATACTTCGTCTCAGTCTTCTGAATCCTCCTTATCATCTCCCCTTTCTTCGAACTCCCTTGCTTCTCTCATGGCGGACGAGGCCGAATCGTCTGGCGCCGAGGGGGCCGAAGAGGTTCTCGCTACGGGCCAGGCTTCCTCCTCCAGTCGTCGTCGGCCCGAGACCGCTTCGGAAGCGGTCTGCTCTCTTACTGATGATGGGGTCAGATACCTTGCCTCCTACTATCAATTCCCATCGTGGATTGTAAGGAATCGCCATGAACGCAGCGGAAATAAAAATGATTCCATTGTATCGGTTGCTGGGGTCGTAAAACGGACATTAAAATCTAAGCGGGAAGAACAGTTCTTCACCTTTGCGGGGTTTCGAATCTCCCGTAGATGATGCCGACTCGGTAATCGCGCACGCGCACGATCTCTAGAGGTATCCACACGAGTTTCCGCAGCAGACGCGATTTCCTCCTCGGCTTGAGTGCTCCGACCAAATCTCAGATCCACCATGCATGGAGAGAGACAGATCCACTCCAAGAGAGAGAGAAGGAGCGAGAGAGAGGAGAGAGAGAATCTGGGGAGTAAAATTCGTCCAACTAACTTTTTACCGCTCCCCCTTGGCCCTCCTTATATAGAAATAAGGATAAGCACAAGAGTTAATCCTCATGATTATCCAAGAGTTTGGCCTTGGACAATTCTCCATTAAATCTTCATATTTATCCTGCAGCTTTTCACAAAAACCCAGATAAGCATGAAATTTAACATCTCTCACCGTCTGACGAGAACTCTTATGTGTGTGACCCTCTAGGCCTATATATCAGTCCGGTTGCAGGCCCATTAAACTTAGAACTGTTTCTTGAGTTTAATATTTATTAATTAACATTTAAACATCACATGTTAAATGATTAATTTAATAAACAAGTGAATTATCATCTGATGATCAAATCACTTGGCCTTCTGATCATGAACAACAACAAACACTACCTCATGATCCCAGAAGATATAAGGGATACTGTTCCCTTGAATTGAATCTTTCCGTCTGCCGATACCGCACAGATATAATCCTTCACTCATGCAATGTCCCAATAACGCAAGGGTATGGTTTTATAGTCAAACCCTCTATCGCATTATCCAGATAGATTCCAGTACACAGTTAATATCTAGAAAGACATCTCTTTCATTTGACCCTGGCCAGGGATTTCTGTGTACACATCCATAGAACATTCTCTCTCCAATCTTATACCAAGAGTGAGTGATCCCTTGTTGTTCACTCAATTACCTTCGCAAGCTTTCCACTGTATCTGAAAGACCGATTATGATGGACTTAATGGTTAAAGTCCACGAGTCAGAGAATCAAGATACAATGGTCCACAAACAAGGTATCATTGGTGACTCAGGTCAAAGGACCAACTGTGCTACTGCAACGATTGAATTCCCTGGTTGACTAATAGGTATAATTACCATCCAGGAATTCTTATTTGGGTCTGTTCAGTGAACTCATTCTCTAATGAGCACCCACTTGTTTGTCTTAGTGTCACCACACGAGTGAATGTGAGATCATTCACCCTCATCATATGAGCAGACATAACTTGTGTCGATTTTATCAGATATTTAATGTCCATCTCAAATATCCTATGATCGAGAACTATTTAAGACAATTGCCTTAGGATATTGATCTCACTATCATGATCTCATCATGATTCAATATCCCATACATTTGTCTATGGACCTTCATTACGATAGTCGTTTGCGAGAACTATTAAATGAAGAAATAATTGCCTTTATTAATAATCTGAACTAGAATGTACAATGATTGGCTTTGAGGCCACCCAATTCTAACATGGATGACCCCCTATCGGCCCGGTTCGAACACCAGGGCCAATTCTCCTCGTCCGGATAGCTTTTCCATTTATGAGGAAAGCTTCCGGGCGGGTGTTCGCCTTCCTCTTTCTACCTTCGTCATCAATCTTCTGTGCTTCTACGGGTTAGCCCCGTCCCAATTTTTTCCTAAATCCTGGCGCACAGTCTACGCCTTCTTGGATGTGTTCGCCCTCATCGAAGTTACCCCTTCGGTTAATATCTTTCACTATCTCTTCAAGATACAACGGCAGGGGAGATCCGAGTGGTACAGTTTTGTCCCTCGCCTCGGCCGGGGTATCTTTTCCGGGAAGCCCTCGTCCATTCATGATTGGAAGAGGAACTTCATCTTGGTCTCTCTCCCGGAGAATGAGAAGAGTGTGTGGCCCTTTTCCACTGAGTGGGCACCACTGGCCGAAGGCCTCTCCGACCCGCCCGCTCTCAACTCCGATCAGCTTCACATTGTGAGCCTCATAGATGCCGCGGCTCCGTACGATATCGCGGAGTTTTTCAATGAAACAGAGCAGCTCGTGCGGGCTGGGGCGTGGCCGGATCCGACGAAGTATCCTCTGCGGGCCTCTCCTTATCTTCCTCCCGAGGAGGTTCCGGGGGAGAATGAAGGAGCTGCCGAGGTCGCGCCTCCGGCCGAAGCTCCTCCGACCGCCGAGGGTGCTGAGGCTTCGGCCGAGGGTAAGTCGATCTTGAACCGCGGAGTTACACGCCGTAAGATATTAATCCCTTCTTCTGTTTGCAGCAATGTCTGGGATTCGAGGCCTCCTCAGCCGGATGGCCCAGCAGTCCGGCCGATCTCAATTGTCCCGACCGCAGGCGGCGGGAGGGGCCGGACGAGGCGTGGCTCCGAGCGTCCGGGCCGCGGTACCGACAACGGCTTCCGTTGAGGGTCGCGCTGCTGCTGCTGCTCTCTCTCGAGAGAGAAAAGGCAAGTCGGTCGTCCGAAGGGGCGGCCGACCATCGAAGCGAGGCCGGGTGGACGAGCCTGGCGAAACAGAGCCTGCCCCGGCAGCCAAGAGGCCAACTGCTGCCCGAAGGGCCCCGCTCTCGTCGCCTCCCGAAGCGCCGAGGGGCGATTCTCCTTCGGCCACGACGGCGGGGGCGGAGGATTTCGGAGGTTCCGGGTCGCAGGCATCTCGCGACCATGAGCGCGAGCTATGGGTCCCGGAACTGGGGATTTATAGGGACGAGAGTCTGGAGGACCCTCGGACGTGCCTGTGCCTGCTCCGAGGCTTGACCCTCCCGACGGCCGAGGACCATCTGAAGGATCTGTCCGCAAACAAACTGGCGTTGCTGAGCGCTCGACTGTCGGTCCAGGTAAAAAACTTCTTTGTGCGCCTCGGTCTAACATTTCCCTTGGCTCGTTTTGGGATTGCTAATTTCTGTATGCTTATGGCTGCAGGCCGCGGTTACGTGTGGCATCTTGATTCGTCGTCAGGCGGCCATCCATCAACAACTCCAGGACGCCGAGCAGGCATCGGACCCGTCGGCTTCTGGCGAGAGCTCTCCGGTGCGACACGATTTTGAGGCCAGCGTCGACTGGCTCCTGGAGGCAAATGCCCGGATGCGGGCTAAGCTGGAGGAGCAGCAGGAGGCGACTCGCGCTTCCTCCGAGGCCAAATCGAAGGCCGAGCGGGAGAAGGAGAAGGCCGAGAAGGAGCTGGAGGCGGTCCGGGCCGAAAATAGAGCTTTTAAGGCCGAGATCCAGGACAAGGCCGCCCAGCGGGTCTCGGATCGCCGCCGCCATGCCGAGGAGATGTCAGCTCTGAGGCTAAATCTGGAGGCTAAGGCCGTAGAGGCTGCTCGTACAGCCGTTGCCAGCTACAAGGCTGGCCCAGAATATGCCGAGGAGATAATCCAGGCCCAGCTGTTAGCGGCTTCGTCCGTTTTCAGCATAGGACTGGCCGCTGCTCAGAAGGTGTGTCCGGCCGTGGACCTGACCGGCATCTCCCTTCCGACGGACGAGGAAGGCAAAGTGCTTCTGGCTTGGTGGAAGGAACTTAAGGCCGAAAGAGCTTCGGCCTCGGTGGAAGGCGACGCAGCCATTCCGGACGAGGCAGCTCCTATCGATGCCGCCCCTGCCGAGGCCATTCAGGTCGACGATTCTCCCTCCCCATCTCCTGGTCAGAGCCCTGTTGATGTAGACGATGAAAACACCGAAGGCTAATACGGGGGCTTGTCCCGATTTTTGTTTTGACTTCTCTCGAAAGGCTGCGGCCAGATATACGGCCGATTTTGTACTTTATTTTTCATGTATATAAAAGTACTTAGCTTCTTCTTTGCGTTCTGAATGGATGAACGAGTCTGGTTCTTCTTGTGTCCGACACCTTATTTCTGCTTAGATGCGGCTCGCGCGGCCAAAGCCTAATCCAGATTCGGATATGGACTTAGAATACCATGCCGCTCCCGATACGGTTTGCATGGCCGAAGCCACTCCCGGTACGGTTTACACGGTCTTAGAGAGAATACCATGCCGCTCCCGATACGGTTTGCATGGCCGAAGCCACTCCCGGTACGTGTTACCGCGGACTTCAAGAAAATACCATGCCGCTCCCGATCCGGTACACATGGCCGGAGCCACTCTCGGTTCAGGTTACCTGCGGCCTTCAAGAAAATACCATGCCGCTCCCGATTCGGTACACATGGTCGGAGCCACTCTCGGTACGGGTTACCGCGGACTTTAAGAAAATACCATGCCACTCCCGATCAGGTACACGTGGCCGGAGCCACTCTCGGTTCAGGTTACCTGCGGGCTTCAAGAAAATACCATGCCGCTCCCGATTCGGTACACATGGCCGGAGCCACTCTCGGTTCAGGTTACCTGCGGGCTTTAAGAAAATATCATGCCGCTCCCGATCTGGTACACATGGCCGAAGCCACTCTCGGTTCAGGTTACCTGCGGGCTTCAAGAAAATACCATGCCGCTCCCGATTCGATACACATGGCCGGAGCCACTCTCGGTACGGGTTACCGCGGACTTTAAGAAAATACCATGCCGCTCCCGATCCGGTACACATGGCCGGAGCCACTCTCGGTTCATGTTACCTGCGGACTTTAAGAAAATACCATGCCGCTCCCGATCCGGTACACATGGCCGGAGCCACTCTCGGTTCAGGTTACCTGCGGGCTTCAAGAAAATACCATGCCGCTCCCGATTCGGTACACATGGCCGGAGCCACTCTCGGTTCAGGTTACCTGCGGGCTTTAAGAAAATATCATGCCGCTCCCGATCCGGTACACATGGCCGGAGCCACTCTCGGTACGGGTTACCGCGGACTTTAAGAAAATACCATGCCATACATGATCTTTTCAAAAGAGAAACTTTATTCACGTCTTCGGACTAAATTTTGAGGGGAGTCATTTTACATGTAGTGCCGAAGGCACTCCATATTTCAGGTACGAGGGAGAGGTTGGTCTGAAGGGGTTTCCAATTAGTAAGCCCCTCGTTGGACTACTTCCCTTATAAGCCCCTCGGTCGTCTTAGAGGCATGGCTTCGGAAGAGACGGGATCTCTTCGGACGTTGCCTTACTGCTCCGAAGGCCTCCTGGTTCTGCCTCTGTCGAGGCTGTTCTCACCGGTATTGTGGCAGTCGGCCCTCTCTGATGAGGCGATCTATCTCCTCTCGAAGGTGCCGGCATTCGTCAGTCGAATGGCCGGTTTCCTGATGGTATTCACAATATCTGCTAGGGTCCCTTCGGCGAGGATCAGTTTTGAGACGCTGCGGCCGCCGAAGCATATGCTTCACCTCCATAAGCATTTGGGAAGGGGGAGCAGGTGGCGGTAGGTACCGTGGTTGCGGACCCCGTCGCTTGTTTCGATCCCACTCTTTCCTCCGATATCGCCTTCGGGAGGGTTCTTGATTCGTAGGTCGAAGACGAGCCGCTGGAGGGGCAAGCGATGCCGAGGGCTCGCTGTTCACCGTAACGACCTCGTCAGAAAAGACTTGCGAAGACGTTGGCCGAAACCTCTCGTCTTGAACAGGGCAGAAGAGAGGAGGTGGTGCTTGGTGGGGGAGCTGGCTCAGTACCCCTATGCACTGGGCCATGGCAGATACCACGTCTGGCAGGAGCGCCAGAGAAGTAACGGTGGCAGCTAGTGTCGCCATTTGCTGCTGAAGTTCCCCCATCCAGTTGTCTCCAGCAGCGAGGGACTCTGGTATAACAGGCAGAGCCGTGCTCGGTGGAGCAAACGGGGCACTTTCGGAGTGGAGTGGCTGTACTGGGGTAGCCCGCGTCTCTGCTTTGTCTTGTCCGGACCGTCGGGTTACAGGACGATGAGACATGACTCTTTGTTTGATTCCCACAGACGGCGCCACGTGATGTAGCCGAAGCTATCACGACCGGATTCCGAGGCTGGAATCTGAAGTTGAGACCCGAATCTGGATCGGATCGGCGAAGAATACCGACGGGGATCCGGAACGCAGCGAGGACGGAGACGGGGCAGAAGATCCAAAGCCGAGGGGTGCCTGGACGAGGGCTTGCTGGGAGCGGAGCCGAGACTCCCTCGAACGGATGTGGACTAGCTTGCGGAGGCGTGGCCAAAGATCCTTCGGATCAGCTGGTGCGAGGTGGACCCGAGGCACCTTCGAGGAGGACCAGCCGGCGAATGGCGTCGAGACCGGAGGAAGAAGTCCGAGGTCGATGGCCGAGACCGACTCGGGGAGGTCGGCGAGGATTCAAACCGAGCTCCTGCAGGAGGGAAAGAAGAAGAAAAACCAGTCAGTAGGAGTCCCGGGCTTCGGCCCTTAGGAACCCCCTCCGATGGTTAAGTTAGCTTCTGAAGATGATTCGATTCAGAAGTCAAAGAGGCGGAAGAAGCAGCTTCAATGCTTTTCGGACTGTAGTCCTTAAGGGTCACGAAGACATACCTTTGACAATAAATAGCGGTGTATTTATAGCGGAGGATAGAGGATGCTTAACGGTGGTAGCCGATATAAGACTATGTTCTGAGTTTATTGGTAAACCGCCATAGTGCCTAGTCCTCCCACCGGAGTGGGCCGGACACGGCTATTGGGCCGAAGGGGGTTGGGCCGCTGATGTGCCGAAGCCTACTGGGCCGAGGGCTGCTGAGCCACTAACGGGCCGAAGGCTATTGGGCCGCTGACGGGCCGAAGAGCACTGGACTGCTTATTGGGCCGAGGGCCCCCGGGGCGCTAACAGGCCGAAGGCTCCCAGGGGGCCTTTTACTGCCACTGTTGGGCTGACCACAGCGTTGGGCCTGTTTTAATGGGCCTAATCGGATTCTGCCTCATCAGGATCCCTCTCATCGATTAAGTCACTTCCTAATCAATTAACTTGAGCCATTCTATCAATTAAGTAACCCTTCTATCAATTCAATTCCCTCCATTTGATTAAGTGAGCTCTCAATCGACTAAGTTACCTTTTCCATCTATTACGTTGTCTCGTGATCGACTAACTTGTCTCTATCTATTAAGTAGACTCTCTATCAATTAACTAACTATCAATTAACTTACCCATTTGGGTTGACTAAATCAACTAACCTACCATCTAATTTGATTAATTGTGCTTTCATGTAATTGATCTCAATATTCTAGGGTTTTATGAATAGATCCTTATAGAAGATTCAGACTTAGAGAGACAGGAAGGTTTCAGTAGAGGGAAGCCTGATTTGGAAAGTTTAGAGAAAGATCCTGGAGTTAGATTGGGAGGAGAAGATTTCTCATATCTGCTAGATTTTGTTTTTGGAGTTTGCGCATGAAGAATCCTAGTCCAATTCCTTCCTAACTCAGCTTCTACTCACGGAATTTCAGAAGAAGAAGGATACCTTGTGGAAGGAAAGTAGATCCTTTGGAATGGGAGTCCTACACAATTGAGAGTCAGATTTCTCTTAGGAATCGACTACTACTGGATAGAAAGGAAGTCATTTTTTAGTGTTCAAACTAGGCTAAGAAGTATTATTTATAGGATCCCATCGCACAACCCTAGATGTTTTTGGACGTCTTTCCGGTAAATGATGGGTGAGGTTTCAAAGTGAGAGAGAATTCCTTATGCGAGAGTCAATATTCTCATAGTGTTGCATCTTTTAAGAGTTCTAGAAAGCATGCGTGAAAGGCTAGATGTAAGAGAAGTCGTGGAAGATCCTTAGGAACTCTAGGCTTCGGTTCTATCGAGAGGTAGGAGATGATTACCTTAAGAAAGATATATTTCATATTATGCAAACGCAGTCGTTTCAAGTTTTCAAGTTTAAAACACGTGCAATGAAGTCTTAAGCTTGAAATCCTTTCTAAAAAATCTATAGATACTCTATCATGATATTATATTCTAGATCAATAAGAAATATGTTAACTAATATCGACCTTATATCCATATCTATACGTTTAGCATTAGATAATAACAGAAAACATGACTATCTGATAAAATACTATAAGATTTGTGCCATCTATTGAAAAAATTGTGTTTTGCACAATGCCATCTTAAGGAAAGTTTGGGCATACCCTACAAGCGTTCATGGGGTAGGTTAAAACCTGTGGGCAACATGTGGAATCTTTGGCCAAGTTTTTGTGTACGGTTGGATGGGACATGACACTCCATGATTTTGCATAGTTAATCAAGACCTTTGTACTTTTGCCTAGGCACTCTAGTATTTGTGTAGGTGCTCCTTATGTTGTGGTCGAATGCATGTCTCTTTGATATGTTTTGTTTGGCATATAATAAGTAAAATTCAGAATCTGTTTTGGATCCCTTTGAACAAATTGAGAAATTAGTCATTTAATGGATCAATCAGTCCCTAAGTATTTTTCATAATTTGATAGTAAGTTATATCAATAAACAATCAGTTTAAACTTGTAATGCTAATGAGAATTTTGTCCAGAAATCACCCTATTCATCGACCCCAGTTTCATGTTTAAATCCTTTTGAATCTACTGGAAATCAATTATTCCACAAGTATTTAGTTCATGAGTGTTTTTATAGTTATGGTCACAAGTTATTCATGCAATAGATCAGTTTTGATTGAGTTTGGTAGTTTGATAACCTATCTAGATCCACTTGGTAATTCAATCTCAATTTCATAATGTTCTAGTACTTAGTCAATTTTCCCAGAGTTAGCAAGGTTTAAATCCAATTTGATTGATTAACTTGTCAGTAGATCCATTTACTTTGGGCCAAGGTGTAAAATGAGCCTTAAGGCTCTAATCGACTAGCTGCCTAAAAGATCGACTAAGTTTTTGACTAAGATGCTTTTAATTGATTATCCCATTATCATGATTAACACCTTGTATTGGTTAATTGTACTGCTTTGTATTGATTAAGTCACTAGATATTGATTAACTAAAACTACCCTCTCAACTTAATCGATTAGTTGCTTTGTATAGATTAAGTCTTCAAACTTCGATTAAATTATTCTTATCAATTAAGTGTTTGAGTTTTCCCCACTTAATCGATGTAAATGCCTTTGTCAATTAAGACTTTTAAAATTTCGACTAAGCCAACCTATTACTCTATTTTACCTGATTATTTGGCCTTTGTTTCACTTAAGTCCTTGAACATTGATTATGTAAGCTAGTTAACTAATTAACTCAGCTATTAATAGATTAGTTATCCAGTTGCAGTTATCAGTCTATTCCTTTTGAACTTAACGTATTATCTATCCCATTAGGGATTAATTTATGCATCCAATATCGATTATCTATCCTGTTGTGGGAAACTTCTGTCACTTCTTGACAAGGGCTCTACGCTACTCATGTTGTCTAGCACTCTCTCTCTCTCTCTTGTTTGTCATAGGAAAAAAGAAAAGTGGGTAGAAAAACCCTTTTTGTTACAAGTTTAAACTTTTAATGTGATTTTAGAAATTTTAAATAAAAAATTAAATATAAAAAAAACATACATCTATACTTGTTGTATGATCTTGGAATAATGATATATCCTAGCACATTATGCCTATCCAAACCAAATACCAACCTGGTTGTATTTACAAAAATAAATCATCCCTCCTAGGGTTATAAGTGGATTTAGGTTAATCTATAACTCAATCCATATGTGATTCAAAAAATCTGATTTAACTTATAAATGTATGGATTAGATTAATATTTGGGTTAAAAGACATTACCTATAGTTTTTGTGAGTTGTGTTAAGAATAGTCCCAAGTAAAATCTACTCCGACCCACAAGTCATTCTCACTTTGTTTGTGGAATAGTGCCGGAATAACCAGTATAAAGGCCCTATTCTGGTTTGGTTGCGTGGATACCTAATTCTCCCAATTCCCCAAACTCTACCTGGAATACCTAATTCCCCCAATTCCCCAAACTCTACCTGGAATACCTAATCCCCCCATTCTCCCAATTTTACCCTTTATTTCACTCCTTATTCCACTTATTCCTACCAAATCACTTGGAATAGCGTAGTGTAATTCTCCTTATTCTAGGTGGAATACCAACAACTTACCAAATCAAAATACCTCTTATTCTAGTTTAAGAAATCCCAAAACCTTATTCTGATTTAAGCTATTCTGCAAACAAAGTGAACTAGAGAATAGATTGGATGTTAAATTTTTAAAACTACAAACATCTACAAATATCTATTCTGATCATCATCTTATAAATAATTTGTACCGATATATTTAACATAATAAAATATATAATTTACCAAATTTATTGCTTTCTCTTTCATCCAACCTAGATTGGACATTTTATTTAGATAATTATATTCTAATAAATAACAACAATAAACACCTATATATATATGCAGAAATAATCACATAGCTTTCCACCTTAGCACCACAAGTGCGAGCTTCGATGGTCTATGGCAAACTCAATGTTGGAGATACCAGAACGAAGCAAGCTAGTTGCACACTCCTATTGTAAAGATTCTTAACATAGATAGCACTACATACTTTGTATTGATCTTGCTTTAGATTGGTTGGATCCTTGTATAGCACATCACTCTCTTTCATATATTGTTCATACCTTGTATAGCTCAGGTTACCCCACAAAGGGTCTCCCTTCTTTGTATATATTCTTTGGAAGAATACAACGATGGTGTGCTCTGTTTCATCCCAAATCTGTGTTTATGCATGGTATCAGAGCCAACTGGCTCACTACCACAATTACCTAGTACTACTGCCATGGCCACTTCTCCCTCCGTTGACCCCTATCCATACTCGGCCACTCTAAACATCACTAACTTTGTTTTTCACTTAGTTTGGATTCCAAAAACTATATTCACTGGGGAATGCATATTAGAAATCTCATCAAAAGCCAGGATCTTGTTGGTTTCATCAATGGTGAAACACTGGCTCCTACTCCATTGGTCTCCTCCCCAAATGTTGAAAGATCTTGCAAGTAGGACGCACCAAACCCGAAGTATATAGCCTGGCAACGCACCGATTGTCTAGTGCATGCATGGATCTGCAGCCTCACTATGGAAGAACTTGGCCTCATTGGGGACCTCAACACTGCCCTAGAGGTTTTGAATACCCTGCAAGCAACCTATGCCCATGGCTCATCTAAGTGACGCCTCCACCTGCAGCGTCGACTTACCACCCTCACCAAGGAAGTTGGCCAATCAATCCACAAGTATGTTCGTGAATTCAAGAGCCTCTGCGATGATCTTGCCATGATTGGTTGACCTCTCAACGACGAGGACAAGGTAATGCATCTCCTCAATGGACTTGGTGTCGAATATCTCCCTTTACCATCGTTGACATGCGACCACATATTCAAACATATCAAGCCATTCTCCCTCAGCTGATCGACTTTGACACCCACCTATCAAAGCTTCAGCTCACCAACACTCTAGCCTTCACAACTCAAAAGGGAAGTACAAAATCCAAACGCTTCCAACAAGGCTCATTAGGGTCCTCTAACCCTCTACACACTCGAGGCAGTTCCTCTAATCAAAAGAGCTCCTTGTAGTCAAAAGGTAGAGCTTTCACACCTCATTCCCAAGCCAGTAATTCTTGCTCTAGAAACAACTTCAACGGACGCCCTTCTACTAACAAGACTTCTCCAGATGCATGTCAGATATGCCACTATCGCAGTCATCTTGCTTCCAAATGTCCATAGAGATTTAATTATGCATTTCAAGATGAAGATATACCTCTAGCATTATTTGTCCTTACATTAGATGACCAATCTAAGGCAGCCGATTGGCTTCTGGACACTCGTTCAAGAGCATACATGATAAAAATTGCAAGTATATTTCAAAACACTCATCCATACATAGGCCCTCTTCAAGTTATTGTGGGCAATGGATGTAGGCTCTTTATCTCCTATCTAGAAGACACAAAAGTCAAAGAAAACAAAGGAGTTTTCTGATCGCACGAAATTATGTGTCGTTAAGCATATACGAACATCAGTCTTAAATTCCGATTCGCACACAAAGATTAACACATAGCACTGTGATGAGATCGAGTCAAATCCATAGGGAAATATATTTTTAGATTTGAAAACTTGGATTTTGATTAAAATTCTCAAAAGAAATAAAAAGTTGGATTGAGAGGAGATTAAAATTGAAAGCTTGCACTAACTAATCTAACCTAAGGATGAACTAAGTGCAAATTAGAGGGAGATCTATTACACAACTTAAACGCCTAATTAAACAACAAGTTAATTGATTAACTAACAAAGACATGCGAATTTACCTAAGTAAGGTAGCTTGAGAAGATAGACAGATTCCTACTTAAAGAAGAGAAAGCAAAATAATTAGAAGAAGGAAATCTAGATTAAAAAGAACAACATTAATCCACTATAATTCACAAATTAAAATAACATCCTCAACTATTTAAAAAAAAAAGACATATACAATAGAGCTATGGACTTAATATTAAATAACAAGAAATAAACAACTCACCCTAATTAACTATCTAATTAACCAGAACAGAAAAGAGAGAGAGATAGCAACAACAAAACCTGATGGGAGCAGAGGACAGTGGCGTACAGTGCCGGGCGGCTAGGCGTGCAGGAGGGCTGCTAGGGTGTTGGGCGTAGTGGACCAAGGCCCTTGGCAGCGGTGCAAGCAAGAGGGAGGCAACAACGGCGGCATGAACTCTCTCTACTTGTCGGGTGGCAGGGGCGCTGAGCGGGAGCTTTACTGGGCTGGACGCGTGGCAAGTGCTGAGCGGGGACGTGCAGGATGGAGCTACAGTGCGACAGCTGGGCAGGTGGGGCGTATGGCATGCGAGCGGTTGCAACGCGTAGCCTTGGCAGCAGGGTGTAGTTCCCGCCCAAACGGCACGATCGACGATGCTGGCTTAGGCGAACGCCCTAGGGCGGGCGCGTGTCACCCGATGGCTGTCAGCTCATACAATAAGTGCAGGTAGGAGCGCCGTGGCTCCTCGGCGCTGGTGCGGCCGAGAAGGCAACAGAGAGAGGGAGAAAAGGGAGAGAGGTAAAGGAAGAGTGAGAGAGAGAGAGAGAGAGAACAGCGGGAGAGAAAGACGAGAGAGAGAGAGAGAGAGAGAGAGAGAGTGTGCAGAGAAAGAGAGGGAGTAAGCAGAAGAGAGACAGGGGTCAAAGAGAGAGAGTAAAAGAGAGACAGGGTGTGCTGAGGGGGAGAGAAACAGAGAGAAGAGAATTTTAAAAATTAATCAAGCTAAAGTAGACAATGCTAGTCCCGTGAGCGAAACTTAAGATTTATAGGCCAAGAGGAATTTTTAAAATTCAAAATTCGGTACCAAAGATAAAGATATTTGATTTTTGAATTATAGCTCATCTCCCCTTAATTGGAGGAACCTCTTCCAAGACAAAGGGATTTTTGAAATTTGAATTTTACGGAGGAGAAATATCTCTCCCGTTGAATTTCAAGACTCCCTCCTTCTTCTCTCTCTTTGTTGGCATGTGGACCCCACTTAAAGAGAAAACACAAAAATAAATTATTGTTTTTACCAGTACTCAAATCCTAGTCACTTCAATAAAGTTCAAGTGGTCTAACCACTATGTCATTGACTCTTTCATGTCCTACATCCACATAAAATAAAAATTAAATTCCTGCATAAAATAATTGTGCTTTTGCACTGACATAAACTATTCAAATGTGCATTAAGCCCTCGATAATTGCCAAGAAGCCCCCGTTGATAATAGAATTCTCACATATCTATTGACACTTAATTAATCACATGAAATGACGATATTTTTAATTCCAAATTTTACAAAATTGATATCTTTGAAAGGATTACTGACTTATCTATCATTTCATATAGTTTTATACATAAAATCACAAGTGCAATGTGCAAATTCCATCTATTTACTACCTAAAAATATGTAATTATCACTATCCTTCCCCTCAGAAATGTTTTGGTTGTTCCCAAACATGCTATAAATTTGCTCTCCACCAGTCAACTAATCTAGAATCGTGCATGCACATGTATCTTTGATGCTGATGGGTTTACTATCAAGGACAAGAGCACACAGTAGATATTGGTAGGGGGGAAGAGGATGGGTGACATATACACGCACCAATAGAACTTGGAAGCATTCTCCTTTCTGAGGATCTCTACAGTAGATACTAATATCTAGCATCAGCCACTTGGTCACCTTCATGACTGCCTGCTTCGGATCTTGCATAATAAAGGTCTCATCTCTCTAAGAGGTCATTTGGATTTCTCTAAGTCATGTAATAGTTGCCCATTGGGTGAAGCTTTTCAGCTTCCATCTTATGCTAGTAATAAAATTTCTACTGCTCCTTTTGATAAACGGCATTGTGATTTATGGGGACCAGCTCCTACTCCATCTGTCAATGGCTTCAAGTACTATACTTGCCTAGTAGATGATTGCGCTTGCTACACCTGGTTCATACCACTTAAAGGAAAATGTGATTTTTTTGCTCAATACTTATTGTTTGAAAAGTTTGTGTTCCAACAATTTGGGAAGCACATTATAATTTTCCAGTGTGATGAAGAAGGTTTCTTGCTCATCTTGCTACAAATGGCATATGCCTTCAACTGCCTTACCCCCATAACGCAAAATGCAAGCATCGATCCATTCGAGAAATTGGGCTCACTATGATATTTATGTTAGTCTTAGATGACCTACAAGCCAATCTGACTATGTAAATCTCGTTCATTTATTAATAAAATGACTTTATTTCATTATGTGTAATTCGTATTGTTATCGTCTCATAATGAAGTTCGTGAATATGTGCGATAGTGGTCATATTAAGATGATATCATACTAGTGAGACTGATCACTTAAATATACATATTCTTGATAGTTCATAGTCGGAGGATATCCGAGAAGGACATCGGATATTTGATTAGACTAGTACAAATTACTCTTGCTCATACGATGAGGGTGACTGATCTCATACTCACTTGTGTGGAGACCCTAAGACGAATCTGTAGGTACTCATTAAAGAATGAGTTCACTGAACTGATCCGACTGAATCGCTGGATGGTATAGTACCTCACTATCAACCAGCTTGATTCTATTGTCGCAGTTGCGTGGATGGTCCTCGGACCTAAGACACCAAGGACACCTTGTCGGTGGACTTCTGTACTTTGACCTTGGTTTACGAATCTCTATCTATGGAATTCTAAACAGCCAAAGATCGGGTGCAACTGAGTACTGTCGAAGGGAATTGAGTGTCAATAAGGAATCATTCGCTCTCGGTACTTAGAGAGAGAATGCTCTAGGGAGGATGCATGAAAGTCCCTAGCCAGGGAAGACGATAATATCGGGAAAAGAGTTTTTCGATATTATACGGCAGCATTCGATCCAAGTGAGTCGCATGTTAGGGTTTGACGGTACACCATACCCTGAGTTGACTCGAGAGCATTGTACAAATGAAGGATTATATCCACGCGGTAACTGTCGGCGGAAAGGTTCCAAGAGTGGGTTACTTAACCCCAATACCTTCTGGGTTCACGCAATGTTGCTTGACAGCCAATGTGATCGGAGGCTCGACCGAATTCAATGTGCTACATTAATTTGGTCAATTAATTAATTAATATGAGTTATTAATTGATTAATTAAGTCAGTGAGAAGTCACTGGGCTTATTGGGCCATTAACCGGACTGGTAATTGAGCCTAGAGGGTCACACACAAAAGATTCTCAATGCGATGGATTAAAAGTGAGTTTTATATTTAACCGGAAATTTTTATGAAAAATCGCACAGTTAATATAAAATATAGCGACCGGGTTGAGCAAGCCAAGCTGCTACAAAACCCTGGCCGTCCCACCTCTCTCTCCTCTCTCTCTCTCTCTCTCTCTCTGGAGACTGCTCCGCCGCTTCTCCACCTCCCGTCCGACAGGGTCCGCACGTTGCGGCGAATGGCGAAGGACTTGTAGGCTGCAAAGAACTAGGAACGTGAGGAAATCTACCGCGAGGAAGATCGCTTGGACTTCGCTAGAGGCTCGGCATTTGCGCAGCTCGCAGTGTCACACCGACAGAACCGATCGATCGCGGATTCGAATCCACGCACGGTAAGAAACGATTATCCGATAATCGATTTTAATATTCGAAATGTGATACGAATCTCTAGTTTTATTTTTTATTTCCGCTGCATGAGCGATCCGGAGAAACACGAGAACCCAACAATTTCATGGTCAAGTCCCTCTCAAATATTGGGTAGAAGCCTTTTCTACAATGGTCTAGTTGTTGAATAGGCTCCCTACATAGGATTTGAAACCCCATATTCCCTCATTCATGGTCACCACCTAGACTATGCCAATCTTTATAGTGTAGGTTGTCGTTGTTTTCCCCTTCTCAAACACAACAATTCTTCAACATTCTTACCAAAATCAACATCCTGCATCTTCTTGGGATACAGTGATCGCTATAAGTGATACAAGTGTCTCCACCCTCCATCAGGTCCGATATATATTTCCCGACATGTTCTATTCAATGAGCATCATTTTCCTCTACATGATGCAACCTCCAACCCCTATCAACCCCCTCTGACCTGCTCATCACCACCTTCTTTGATCACCCTGGCCTTCCACCTTCCCCACCCGTCCACTCCATGGATCAAGATGCCCCTGCACCCATTCCCACATGTCCCCCATTAGTCCACTCTACGTATCAGAATGATCAAGCATGACTTAATGGTTGGACTATCCAAGTTGAAGATGAAGACAACAAGCATCTATGCAGTATGTGCTAAGGGCAAGTAGACCAGGAACTCATTTCAGTCTAAGACCATTGTAACAACTTCCAAACCTCTGGAGCTGATAAATATAGATATGTTTGGACGAATAAGGACAACCAACCTAGGTGGTAAAATCTATGAGTTTGTCATTATTGATGACTACTCTAGATTCACTTTGGTAGACTTCTTAGAAAATAAGTCTGACACATTTGAAGCCCTTTCAAGTTCAGTAAAGTGGTGTCGAAAGAGCAGAAGCTGAGCATCATTACAATTATAATGGTGGAGAATTTTAAAATGCTGAGTTCACTAAGTTTGTGAAGATAATGGAATTCAACATAATTTCTCTGCACCAAAGACTCCACAGAAAAATGGTGTAGCAGAGAAGAAAAATAGAACATTGCTGGACATGGCCAGAACTATGCTATCAGAAAGTAATTTACCAAGATACTTCTGGACAGAAACAATCAACACAACCTGCTATATCATCAACAGAGCAATGATCAAGCCAATACTCAAGAAGATACCATATGAGCTTTACAAAGGGAAGAAATCAAATATGGGCCATCTAAAGTCATTCAGACTTAAGTGTTTCATCCTCAACAATGGAAAGGACAACCTTTGCGAACTTGATGCCAAATCAGATAAAAGTTTGTTCTTAGAGTATATTTCTAAACCTCATGACTTTAGAGTTTTTAATAAAAGAACTTTAGTTGTTGAACAAACTGTACATGTAATATTTGATGAAGCTAATTCATCTTTCAAAGGAAGAGAAGGGTATTGTGATGATGATGATGCATGTGACATTATTGAAAGGATGGACAATATGGAACTTAAAGAGAATGAGAAAGAAGATCCACCCTTGGAAGATCTGTAGTAAATTGAAAATCAACGTGAAGATCTACCCAAGGAGTGGAAGTACTACACGGATCAGCCAAAGGAAAACATTTTGGGAAATCTCAATCAGGGAGTAACAACCATAAGTAAGATCATTCCTTGTGATTATCTAGTTTTTGTTTCTCAAATATAGTCTAGAACAGTTAATAAAGTATTGGGAGATGAATCTTGGATCTTAACAATGCAAGAGGAACTGAATCAATTCCAGAGAAACTAGGTCTGGTCTCTTGTACCTAGACCATTTGATTATCCTATTATTGGCACCAAATGAGTGTTTAGAAATAAAATGGATGAGTTATGTGTGACCATTAGAAATAAAGCCAGACTGATAGCTCAAAGCTATTGCAAGAAGGAAGGCATAGATTTTAATGAAGCTTATGTCCTAGTAGCCAGACTAGAGGCTATTCGAATTCTTTTAGCATTTGCATTTGCATATGATTTAAAACTTTTTCACCTGGATGTTAAAAGTATATTTTTAAATGGTTACATAAAGAAGGAGATTTATGTTGAACAACCTCCAGGTTTTGAAGATCATAGTTTTCTAAATCATGTTCTTAAATTGCATAAGGCATTATATGATCTGAAACAAGCTCCTAAAGCTTGGTATGAAAGACTGAGTGCTTGCCACTTCAAACATGATTTCACTATAGATAGAGTAGATAGTACTTTGTTCATTCAAAAATATAACAAAGAAACCTTGATAGTTTAAATATACGTAGATGATATTATCTTTAGAGCAACTAATGAATCTCTCTGCAAGAAATTTGAGAAATTAATGCAGAGAGAATTTGAGATGAGTATGATGGGAGAGCTGAGCTACTTCCTTAGATTCCAAAAATTAAGCAAATGAAGGAAGAAATTCACATTAATCAAGCCAAATACATCAAAGGCCTATTAAAGAAGTATGACCTTGACCAAGCTAAAGCTCTAACTGATGGATATGGGTGTTGTCTAAGCCAATCATAAGGCATCTATTTCAATCTGGTTCATTAATAAATGACATTTATTTCATTATGTAAATTGGCGTATCTATTATCGCACATAATGAAGTCCATGAATATGTGCAATAATCATCAGATTATGATGAGATCATAATGATAAGACTAATGACTTATAAACATATATTCTTAATTGTTCCTAGTGCTAAGATGTTTGAGAAGGACATCAAACATCCGACAAGATTAGTACAGGTTATTCCATCTCATATGATGAGGGTGACTGATCTCGTTAGTCACTTATGTAGAGACACAATGGTGAACCTGTAGGTGCTCATTAAAAATGAGTTCACTGAACTGATCCGACATGAATCGCCGAATGATAATTTACCTGACTGTCAACCGGATTGATTCATCGTCGCAGTAGGGTGGTTGATCCTTGGACTTGAGATACCAAAGACACCTAGTCGGTGGACTTCTGGGCTTTGACCTTGGCTTACGAATCCCTATCCACAGGATTTCTAATAGTCAAGGATCAGGTCCAACGGAAGACCTTCGAAAGTGATTGTGTGTTCAATAACGGATCGTTCGTTCTCAGATAACTGGAAAGGGAATGCTTTAGAATGGATCCGCAGGAGTTTCTGGCCAAAGCAGACACAATATCAGAAAAGATGTTTTCTGATATTGTAAAGCAGAGTCTAATTTAAGTGAGTTGACCATCTAGGGTTTTGACAGTTGACCATAACCCTAGGTTGACTCGAGAGCATTATGTGAATGAAAGATCATAAGCCATGGAATAACTGTGGACGGACATGTTCCATGAGTGGGTTGCTGAACCCCATTACCTTCCAGGATCATGCGGTGTTGCTTGACACCCTACTTAATCAGAAGTACAATCGAATTTGCATGAGATGTTAATTTGGTTAAGTGATTAATTAAGTATTCGATATTAATTAATTCCTATAAGTCAATAACTAGTTATTGGACTTAATGGGCTGAAAATCGGACTAGTTAATGGACTTAGAGGGTCATACGCAAATAGATTCTCAGTCGGTTGTACTTAAGTGGAATTTATATTAACTCGGGGACATTTATGAAAAGTCGCACCGACTTAATATATATACGCGCTGTTGAGAAACCCTAAAAAAGCTTACGAGTCTCTCCATGTTGCCCCCCCCCCCTCTCTCTCCTCCTCTTCTGGGTGCCCCTCTCGAGGCACCGTGACAGTTTCCGTCTCCGTTACGCGTAATTCCCGAAAGTCGGGAATTCCCGTCCGCGGGTTTTCGGACGTCGTTGAGGCGACGGATCTTCAGTAAGCGAGCAACAGGCTGATATTAAGGATATCAAGTGTAAGATGAGAGAGATCTCTAAACTCGAGGATGGCATGTTGCAGATCAGGCAGTTGTTAGAAAAGTTACTGGCTGAGAGGACAGGGTTCAGTTCTGTGTATGTCAGGACGAAGGTTCTAAGTCATAGAGAGAGGTAGTCTAGGCCTGCTTGCCCATCCACCTCCTTCCCTACATCTATTCCTCCACCTTCTCCACAACCAGATAATCAAGCTGGTGAAGAGACCACCTCTTCCTAGCCTCCAGCCAAATCTCCTAAGCCATCTGCACCTCCCACTTCTCCTACTCCTCCTTCTCCTAGAATACCATTGTCTGAAACTATCAACATTGTGGCCAATGTGCCCATTCTTGACACCATCCAGCCCATATTTGAACCCTCTGAACAACCATCTTCACCTATTGCTCTACCTCCTACCACTCAACCTACTACTTCACCTACTGGAGCTCCTCCCACTTCTCCTATTCAGTCTCCAGTAGATCCAGTATCTTTAGTTCCACCTCCATCTCCAGCTGCTCCTTCAGCTGCTTCTCCTCCATCGGTAGTGGCTCCTTCTCAACCAGAAGCAGCTTCTACTTCATTCACTACACCTCCTCCAGCTCAAGCTTCTTCCTCCAAACCAATTGATGTAGCTAGCTCTTCTTTTGGCTACCCTAAATCCTCTTCCGACTTCTTCCATGCTTAGGAGTTCTTTTCTAAAGCAAGCTCTACATCATCTCCTCCTCCTCCACCTTCTCCCAGGGCAACATCAATACCTCAGGCCCCTTCAGAACCTCCAGGGGAGCAGCCTCATGTCATCTTCAGTGTGCCAGCATTTTCGGTGAAGTCAGAACCTCAGGCATCTACTGCAGAGTATAGAGTTTCAGATGATAATACTCCTCTCATTTCATTGTTCTCCTTCCATAAACAGGTCGCTTCTGAAGGACATAAATCTATAGCTCCCAAGAGGTCCAAGAGGAGAACTAAGTATCATTTATTTTCACTATTTTTGGATGTCTTCTCCTCCACTACAAAGGGAAGACTTGTGTACATAGAATTCTTGCAGAAGAATGCTAAACTAGAAGTGTTGGAGATGCCTCATGTTTCAGATGATAATACTCCCCTCAATTCATTGTTCTCCTCCCATAAATGGGCATCTCCTTAAGGACAGAAATCCAAAGCTCCCAAGAGGAGAACTAAGTATAATTTATTTTCTTATTTTTGGATGTGTTTCTCCTCCACTGCAAAAAGAAGACTTGTGTACATAGAATTCTTGCAGAAGAATGCTAGACTAGAAGTGTTGGAGTTGTCTCCTGTTTCCATGGAGATATACATAGATCAATTCACAGCCCAACACTATTTGACCAAAGAGGAAGTTACTCAAGTCAGGAATGAGTCTGCCATACTGAAGGAACAAGAGTAGAGTAACTTGCACCCACAACTATACTATTCCTTTTACAAGACAACTCTGCCTGAGCTCGGTGAAGACAACCAACTTTGGCTCTTATAGAGTACCTAGGTCAGGGGCATTAGGCCTACTGGGGAAGGTACAAGGAGTTAGCTAAGTGGGAATACAAACACTTCTTGCAGGACAATGACAGGAGAACAGCATCTAACAAACCAGAGGTCAGCTTGAGCTAATTTTAGCATGAAATCCAGAGACTTAAAGCTCAACACCCTGGAGTGACTGTGCAGGTAAGCTTTGATCTTGATGAAGTCACTGTGCCCTTAAGGTTTCCACAGCTTCATTATTTGATGAAGGACACAGAGGAGGGCTCACAAATAATAGAGCTATATGGGAAGATAAAAGGCAAGTATTTAGTCAAGTATAACTCTATCCTTCCCTTCTCCCATTTCCTGAAAAGGGCTATTCAGAATGGAAAAGTAATGCCAAAGACCTTTTCTATTGTCTTTTCCTAAGCTGAGAGATATACAGAAGAAGAATGGGCTCAGGCCTATCCTGAACTACATCAAAAGTTACTGACAGTCAACAGAGAAAGAGGACCTCTCAATATAAGAGAATTTGAAGACCAGTAGTCTATAGCCTTCTCCTTCGACACATACTTCAATTATAAGTGCACGTACATAACTTACAGGAACATAAAGTATACACTAAAGAATGAAGGCCTGGTTTTCCCTTTAAGATACAAGATTTTATTCTCTATGGGAAGAATCCATTGCGTAGATATCTAAGGCATAAAGTGTACAACGAAGTGTATATGACCAGGATGCAACAAGGTTATGCCCAGTACTACTAGAAGAGGACAGAGCTAGGACATCCAGTTCGGATGACTCTATAGGAGTACATTGCTAGATCTAAGGCCGCTGAGCAGAAGATCTGGGAGATAGTCACTACCTTTGCTCTGACCTATCCAGACAAGTTCTTCTAGTTCTGATTCGTTGTACCCTCTCCCCAAATTTCTTTTTTCTATACCACACCATTGTACTGATGGATATAGGTGTCCTCTAAGCCAATCATAAGGCACCTATTTCAATCTGGTTCACTAATAAATGGCATTAAATTCATTATGTAGATTGGCATATTTATAATTGCGCATAATGAAGTCCATGAATATGTGCAATACTCATCAGATTATGATGATATCATAATAATAAGACTGATGACTTATAAACACATATTCTCAATTGTTCCTAGTCGTAGGATGTTTGAGAAGGACATCAAACATCCGGTTAGACTAGACTAGGTGCTCATTGGAGAATGAGTTCACTGAACTGATCCGACATGAATCGCCGAATGATAATTTACCTCACTGTCAATCGGCTTAATTCATCGTCACAGTAGCGAGGTTGATCCTTAGACTTGAGACACCAAAGACACCTTGTCGGTGGACTTCTGGACTTTGACCTTGACCTACGAATCCCTATCCACGGGATCTCAAATAGTCAAAGATCGGGTCCAGCGGAAGACCTTCGAAGGTGATTGTGTGTTCAATAAAAGATCGTTCGCTCTCAGGTAACTGGAGAGAGAATGTTCTAGAGTAGATCCGCAGGAGTCTCTGGCCAGAGCAGAAACAATCTCAGAAAAGTGGTTTTCGGATATTGTACAGCAGAGTCTGATTCAAGTGAGTTGACCATCTAGGGTTTGACAGTTGACCATACCCTAGGTTAACTCGAGAGCATTGTGCGAACGAAGGATTATAGCCACATGGTAACTGTGGACGGACAGGTTCCATGAGTGGGTTGCTGAACCCCATTATCTTCTGAGATCATGCGGTGTTGCTTGGCACCCAACTTGATCAGAAGTCCGACCGAATTTACATGCGATGATAATTCGGTTAAGTAATTAGTTAATATCTAGATATTAATTAATTACAATAAGTCAATAACTAGTTATTGGACTTAACGGGCTGAAAATCGGACTGGTAAATGGACCTAGAGGGTCACACGCAATAAGATTCTCAGTCGATGGTACATAAGTGAGATTTATATTAACTCGGGGACTTTTGTGAAAAGTCGCGCCGACTTAATATATATACACGCTGTTGAGAAACCCTGGGCCAAGCTCCAGGATTTTCCTTGCTAGCCGTCATCCCTCCATTTCTCTCTCCTCCTCTGGGCGTCCCGTTCGAGGCGCCAGAACAGTTCCCGTCTTCGCCGCGTGTGATTCCCGAAAGTCGGGAATTCCCGTCGGCAGGATTTCCGCAATCGTTGCGCCAACGGATCTTCAGCGAGCGAGCTGAAACGGACGAGGGATCGAGGACGAACCACCGTGGAGGATCGCGTGGATACCGCTGGAGGCCGGACGCTTGTGCGGCTCGTAGCATCACCTAGACGGAACCGAGACGGAAGCGGATTCGAATCCGCGCACAGTAAGCGGATTACTTCTCGTAGTTTTCGGTTTGTGTTTTTCGTTCCGAATCGGATCAGCAGGCATCGGGCGGGATTAAATTTTGTTCTTCGTTTCCGCTGCGTTCTTCGCGTCCCGCCCGGATCCCAACAGTGGTATCAGAACCAAGTTCCGCTCTGATCCGCTCCGGAACGATAAAATTATTATTCTAAATTATTTCATGCATAAATTCGTTTTTCCTCATAGATATTGTTCATGGGATGAACTTAGAATTTCGAATTTAATTTTTCTGTGCGAAAAACGAATTTTTTTTGGGGTTTTATCGCGTTCTTCATGGTGATGAAGAACTAGATTTGTGGGCTTCAAAAGGGGATTAATGATGGTTGGACCATCTCTGTGGGTTTGCTGGTATGACCAGGTACCCCTCGCCATCCCCGGAAAATTTCCATGGCGGCCGGTGGAGCTTTTCTTCTCATAATTTTCAAGAGTTGAAAAAGAATTGTGGAAAAGCTGAAATCTGCGAAAATGCACAAATCTCCATTTTTGGAGGTTCACCGGCGGCGAAGGAGTCGCCGTCCGGCCACCACCGGCAGGGAAAATGGAAGGGGTAACATCCCTCTTCAATTTCCGGCCATCCTCGCGGCCGGCGGCGGCGCCGCCCAAAACTGGCTGCAAACAGGGCCAAAAACCCTAAAACGAAGCTGGTCGAACCTGCTGGAGAAGGGCCTGAACCGGCCGGCCCCGAGCCGGTTCGGCCGGGCGGCCTGGGCCTGGCCCGGGCGGGCCAGGCGTCGGACCTGGCTCGGCCAGGTAGCTCGAGCCAGGGCCCCAGCCTGGCTCGAGCCAGGGTGGACCAAGGGGGCCAGCCCTGGCTACCCAGCCCGAGCCCTGGGCCTGAGCCAGTGGCCAGGCTGACTCGAGCCAGGGTCCTGGACCTGGCTTAACCAGGCCTAAACCCACGACCCCTGACCAATTGGGCCTGGCCCATTCTATCCCTAGCCCATTGACACCCCCTATAGGCCCATTTAAGCCAATTTTGGCCCAATTAACCCCAAAAACTCCTTATTTAATTAAAAATCCCATCCTATTTAATTTGAAATTGAAATTAATAATGTTTAAAATTGTTTTAAATATTAAATTAATTATTTTGAGTTAAAAGGGGAGAGATAATTAAGATATGATCTTAATTATGGATTATTATTTTAATCAAACCTTATTGTGTGGTTTAATTAAGATGTGATCTTAATAGTTAATTGTTTTTAACTAAATAAGATAGGATATTATTATTATTTGATTTTAATTAATTAATTAAATGAGTTATAATTAAGATATGATCTTAATTATAAATAACTTTTAATTAGTTAATTAAAGGGGTTTATATTTAAGATATGATCTTAAATATATATAACAAATACTGTTATTAATTTAAAATGGGATCTTAATTATTAATTGGCAATTGTTGTCATTAATAATTAAGATAATGGTTTTTAATCTTAATTAACAATTGTTGTTAATTTATATTTAAGATTTGATCTTAAAATTTATATTAACAACATTTGTTATTTGATTATTAAGTAGTGACTTAAATTTTAATTATCAAATGTCGCTAATTAATCTTGGTCTTGTGATTAGATTGTTTAAATTTCTTAGCAATTGTTGTTATGAAATTAAGTATTTGATTAAGGGACACTTAATAAAAGTTATTAAGTGTTTTATTAACTTTTAATAATAGGTATTAAAGATTTAATTGTTTCTTGAGAATTAACCTTAATAAAAGTTATTGAGCATTAATTATGGCTTACTAATAGTTATTAAGCTAATTAATATTCTCAAGGGTCCCTTAATTAAATATTGAAGATCTAATCTACTTGATAATTAATCTTTTAATAAATGTTATTAATAGATTATTTAAGTCTAATTGTTAGACTATTTTAATTAGAAATGTTCTAATTAATTATTCTTAATAATTGTTATTGAGAAATATGATTTAATTAAGGGGTTTTAACAAGGAGTTGTTAAGGGGTTAATAATTTGAGTTGAAAATTCTTTTATAAATGTTATTTATGAATTTTTAATTCTATCTAAATGTTAGATTGTTTCGTATTAATAATTGTTATTAATGTGATTTAAAATTAATCTAAGTGATTAGATTAATTAATTTAGAAATGTTCTAAATTATGCATGGAATATTTTAGAATTTTAATTTTAGCTTTGTGTGCACATGTTGATGTGTTTAATGCTTTAAATTAGATTTATTGCATGTTAGAAAATAAGATTTTCGAAAATTCAAATTATCTAATTTTGATTGATACCCAGGTTTTGAGAAAGCCAAAATTATTATATTTTCAAAAATTTTAGCCTTCATGTGATGTGTTTTATCATGTGTGGATGGTTAAAATTTGTGGTGGTCATGGACATGCACTTAGTTAAATTCCATATCATGTGATGGTGTGTGATTTTGTGGATTGTTATGGAATGTGAATGTTCGTTAATTAAGTGTTAATTAATGAGGCTTGTGTGTCTCCCTCTCTCAATTCCATTGTAATTCTATCTCCCTCTGATATTGTACTCGGTCATAAGGCTTTCTCTGACAATTTATTTGTATTTGAAATTATTTCAAAATAAATATTATTTGTATTTGATCGCGCCGACCGAGGAGAGGCGAGGATGATCCACAAATGCAACCAGAAAGGCGACAGGAGATGAGATCACCAGTGGCTATGCGTTTGCATGTTTAAATTATATAAATGTTATATAGTTTTGGTGATTAATTGTTTGGCTCCAGTTAATCACGGTGCTGTCCATGACCACATAATGAACATGTATGGATGATGCATGCTTTTAGTTATTGATTATGAATCGATTGCTAATATCTAAGTATAATTAAATATATCCGATATATTTATAAACTATCACCTAGGATGAGACCAACTTAATATAAACAAAACCTTCAACATAAACTCTAAGCCGGAGCGCGAGTCATTGAGAATGTACCGCGTGGCTCTCCATCAATATAGTTCTTAGAACTTGATTCAGTGATGACAGTTTCTACGTGTTTACCCGAGATCTTCCACCATCTGATGAAAGGACTATTAACTATGACATTATGATGCCTTGAGATTAGAATAGAGGAACGGTGTAGCTATCCTCGCGTTTACCCGGGAGCTGCATTCTTACTCTACTCTGTCGCGTATTGAAGGTAAAGCTTAGACCAGGTATAATGGTCTACTGTGTTTACCCGGGACCATTAAAGACCTGGGAGCCGAAATAAGATTGGATATTACAAGGAGTTGCAATTACCATGAGATGGTTGCTCTAAGATAATGGTATGATATTATGTGTTTACCCGAGGTCATACTGTGATTCTTGGAGATTCTGATCCTCACTAGAAGACTGTCTGGAACCGATCATAACACATCACAGAGCTTCATAGATTTTTGAGATTCTCTCAGTGACTAAAAGGATATGTTTGACATATCTGATTTAGCAAGATGAGAGGAGCTCAAAATAGATTATGATCTAAAATCTATGATAATGATGCTCTCTGTCATTAAAACTTTGGGATTGATAAGTTTATTAGAATTCTACTTGTCAATACTACCTATCATGAGATGATGACAGATGGATACTAAAAGCGTCCACTCAATGTGATTGAGGTAAAGATGTATATGATACACCTTTAAAGCTTTTAGAATGTCTAAGAAGCAAGTTATGATTTCAAAATTATTTTGAATCAAGCTGAAGCTTCCTAAGTTGTAATAAAAGCTTTGACTTAATGGTCAAATATTATGTGATCGTTAAAAATGATCACGGATTGTGTGTGTTCAGAAAGGACAGTGGGAGCACGGTCACATTAGTAATGCTTTATGATAATAACATCAAAGTCATTGAGAATGACTTCAGGATGTTACTATTAGTGAAAGCATTGTTAACTATGTTTTCCTCCATAATAGATTTAGTTATAATATCCCACGTATTGGAAATACGAATCTATTAAGATAGATTGGTGGGGATATTATATTGACCTGTATGTCAAGATTTTTGGCATAAATTTCATAACAAATCTCAATTGTTGAGATATGGAATTTATTCCTTTAAAGAAAAGGTTCCTTAAAGGATACATGAGTGAATTGCATCATTAAACGCTTGAGAAGTGTTAAGGATGCATTCGCGTATATGGAGAGGATGATTTGAAACTATGAGGTCACACTGACTCAAATTTCAAGTCAAATAATGGATTCAACCTTCTAGTAGAACGGAATGGATTGGAATGGTTCCAATCTAGAACTCAATGTTAAGGTGACGACATAGACAAGTGATACTGTTATTGGAACAGTATGGATGAAAAGGTTCATCCCTGAACAAGATGTAGTTCTAAAAGGTCTCTGATTAAATCTCGTTGTTGTGGGACAACAGTGGGAGCGATCAATTGTGTGATCGAGCCATGGTCTCTTCAGAAGTTACAGAACATTCTGAGGCTCTTTCACAGGTTTAGAGACAAACGATTAAGAGGAAATAACGTAATGGAAATATTCCATCTGTAGATAATTTAGCAGATCCCTGACCAAGTCTTAGTCACAGACTATATGTGAGCATCACCTAGATTTGATCTTTAGACTTGAGACACCAAAGACACCTTGTCGGTGGACTTCTGGACTTTGACCTTGACCTACGAATCCCTATCCACGGGATCTCAAATAGTCAAGGATCGGGTCCAGCGGAAGACCTTCGAAGGTGATTGTGTGTTCAATAAAAGATCGTTCGCTCTCAGGTAACTGGAGAGAGAATGTTCTAGAGCAGATCCGCAGGAGTCTCTGGCCAGAGCAGAAACAATATCAGAAAAGTAGTTTTCGGATATTGTACAGCGGAGTCTGATTCAAGTGAGTTGACCATCTAGGGTTTGACAGTTGACCATACCCTAGGTTAACTCGAGAGCATTGTGCGAACGAAGGATTATAGCCACGTGGTAACTGTGGACGGACAGGTTCCATGAGCGGGTTGCTGAACCCCATTACCTTCCGAGATCATGCGGTATTGCTTGGCACCCAACTTGATCAGAAGTCCGACCGAATTTACATGCGATGATAATTCGGTTAAGTAATTAGTTAATATCTAGATATTAATTAATTACAATAAGTCAATAACTAGTTATTGGACTTAACGGGCTGAAAATCGGACTGGTAAATGGGCCTAGAGGGTCACACGCAATAAGATTCTCAGTCGGTGGTACATAAGTGAGATTTATATTAACTCGGGGACTTTTGTGAAAAGTCGTGCCGACTTAATATATATACACGTTGTTGAGAAATCCTGGGCCAAGCTCCAGGATTTCCCTTGCTGGCCGTCATCCCTCCCTTTCTCTCTCCTCCTCTGGGCGTCCCGTTCGAGGCGCCAGAACAGTTCCCGTCTTCGCCGCGTGTGATTCCCGAAAGTTGGGAATTCCCGTCGGCGGGATTTCCGCAATCGTTGCGGCGACGGATCTTCAGCGAGTGAGCTGAAACAGACGAGGGATCGAGGACGAACCACCGCGGAGGATCACGTGGATACTGCTGGAGGCCGGACGCTTGTGCGACTCGTGGCATCACCTAGACGGAAGCGGATTCGAATCCGCGCACGGTAATCGGATTACTTCTCGTAGTTTTCGGTTTGTGTTTTTCGTTCCGAATCGGATCAGCGAGCATCGGGCGGGATTAAATTTTGTTCTTCGTTTCCGCTGCGTTCTTCGCGTCCCGCCCGGATCCCAACATGTACCTCCTCAAACATACTTTGTATATCAATTTTCGAATCCTATATATCTTATTGTCTTCTCCTATCTTTGTGTCTCTCCTTCATTTATTCTCTATGTGTAATTACCCTTTTGCATGAATGACAAAAAGGGGAGAAATAAACTATCCAACATTCCTATCAAACTGCATTTGCATATAGGAGATATAAACTAGCTGCGTGTTTCAGCTTTGACATTTTTTTTGTATAATCTTGTTTAGCACTGATACTAGTTTCATTTCCTTGAATGTTTTAAATGTTTATGGTAGTGGACTTATTGTTTCTGGAAGTGTTGTCATTTTCAAGTAGTTTTGTCATCACTAAAAAGGGGGAGACTGTTGTGTAATTAGTTTTTATATTCCTTATGTTTTGGTGATAACACACTATGAAAATGTCAAGACTTTGTTTCTATGAGAGTGAGAGTAATCTCTTTGTTTCATTGACTTAGTTGCTAACAGTTTCTATCATTAGTTATGCAAGCCTGGTGTCTTAATCAGGGTTCCTTAACTCTTTCAATTAAAGAGCTAAGTGGAACTTCGATTAGCTTCAGGACTTCAAGTAACTTGCAGTTAGTTCAGCAATAATCGAAATATCACTCTCTAGTTTAATCGAATCAGTTTCTCTAAGTGTTCTATGTATTAGATGATTAAGTTTCACTTCGATTAACGTTGAACAGGGAACTTAAAGTTTCCCATCGATTAACTTTATAGGGCTTCTATCGATTAAAGTCATAAGTTCTCTATCGATTAATGTTTCAGAGTCGCATTCGATTACAATTTAAAGTGTTCGCTTCAAACCTGTCTAAGTCTAACTTTAATTAATGTTTGAGCAACTACTTCAATTACCTTGATAACGTTAATCGAAACTCAACTTAGAGTTACGTTTTGTGTCTTATTTGAAGTAGAATTTTAAGTTTTTTTTTTTTGATTAGCGTTCTGAGATACCCTTTCGATTACTGTTATAAGGCTAATCGAAGTTTCGCTCTCGGACTTCACTTACTGATTAGCGTTCTTTCGATTATTGATCATAAGTCTTATTGCGACTACTGAATAATTTGAGACTTCGATTAGTATGAGAGTCCGATTGGTAAGACACTTTAGCAATTATCTCATATCGATTAAGACTTCGATTAATGTATTAAGTTATCACTCCGATTAATTGTTTATTGCATTTTAAGTTAAGTCATTCCTCTAATCTAAGTGAGAGCCACTTGTACTTTGATTAACAGTTTGTCTGTGAGTTAGACTAACACTCACTGACTTCGATTAGTGGCCAGATTCTCACTTCGATTAGCGTTTGTTTATGACTTATATTTAAGAATTGCCATTTCAATTATCCTATAACTTCGACTTGTGATTTCAATTTAAATTGTCCGGTACTCTCAATTATATTTTATATATACTTTTTGACTGAGATCTCTATCATATCTTTATCTGAAAAATTTGTTAGAGTTTCTATACACATTGTACTGTCATAGACTTCTACTAGAAACTAACACAATAGCAGGAAAAAGCAATCTTACATTTTTAGTGTTTGTACTTTTTATAGGTCTGACCTGACAGCACAAGATCATTACCCAAGGAAGCTTCCATGCATTGATTCATGCTACCTTGAATCCGCCAACGCAGTAGATCCGCCATGCTCTCTCTAGCTACTCTCTTAGGATTTTGAACGTTAGACACAGGTAGAAGAAGCCTTCTTAAAGCAAACAGTCTAACAGACTGATTTTAAAGAAGAGATATAAATAAAAGCTCTTCACTAGAGAACGAATAAAATAGTGAAGAGACACAAGAGAAATAGACTTCCAAGTTTGAGCAAGAGCCAACATGCCTAGGCTGCTAAGAGAAAGAGCTTGAAGATCTCAAGAGCTATACGTTATCACTCTCACAAGAAGCTCTTGGAGATCTTCTTCATATCAAGACCTGTGCAGCTTATTGGTTCATCTTCTGTCTTCATATGTGCTATGTTCTTTGTGAACACTTGCCTAATTCTTAGGCACTTTCTGTGTTCTAACCTTGCTTTGTTTCTCTTCCTGGTGATGGAAGAGAGAGCATACTAAAAACAGGAGATTGTTCCTCTTCTTGTTGAAGAGAGCTCCTACAGTTGCAGGAGGTTGTTGTGCATCACCTGCAAATGGTTGGTACCTTATTATTAGTGGAACTCCAAGTAGTTTCTTAGGGACTGGACGTAGGTCTGAATAGACCGAACCAGTATAAATCCTCTGTGCATTTATTGTGTGATTGTTTCCTTGTTTCCAATATCAACATAATATCTAAGTCCACCATACAACGCCCTTGCTTCTGCCAACATATTCATTCCCCGGCCATAAAAATTAGAGAAAGCCATAACAATCCTGCCATTGGCATCCCGAATAAAACCGCCACCTCCACATAGACCTAGGTTACCCTTTCATGCACCAGCAACATATCCCATTGTCAGAGGACACCATCTTACCACCATCGGTTTTTTGAGTCTAACATTTGGCTTAAACCTAAACTTGGCCAACGAATCATATTGAGTTTTTTGTAGGAGTAAGCCTGAAGGTGATGCACTGCATTGCAACAGACAAAGCATGCAATATAATTGAGATTTTTGCATGCACCGGAACAATTTTATTTTCATATCTAAATATGCAACATGCCTTCCAACTTTTCCATAACATAAGGATCAGCAAATATATAGATGCAAAGCCATGAGGATTTTCCAATCTTGACATTTTGATAATATTGTAGCATTTGATGGTAATATTTCCACTAACAACTATCCCAGGATCAAAAAAAGAACAAAACCACCTCCATATATCCTTTGCAAAATCTCTAGCTATGAAGAGGTGATTTAAGTCCTCCGGGCTATTAGTTAAACAGCAAGAGCATTGCGAGACCAAAGATAATCCCACATTTAGATATACGACCATCCACTGAAATTGCACAATGTAGAACCTTCCAACAAAAAAGACCCGCCTTGAATAGGAATTGCTGATGCCAAATCTTAGATAGGGCTGGACATCTAAGCATTGGATCTTGTAACAATTTGCAAACATACTTAATAGAAAAGTAACCATCATTTGATCCAGTCCATACACAACGATCTTCAACATCCTAGATAGGGGTAGCCACAAGAGATACCCTTATCAAGTGATACTCTGTCATAAACATTATCAATGACAACATCTTTCACAGTCACATTTGACCTTTGAGAGGAATCCCACTGGGACTTATGATTAATGAGAGGACTATCTCCTATCCAATTGTCCTTAAGGAAATTTACATCATCCACTAAGAATTATTCATGATCAGTTTTTTTGTACTTTGAAACATATTGTTCCTCAGGTCAGTCGGATTAGAGATCTCGGATAAATATTTGCCTTTCAAAAAGCATGCTCTTGCATAAGATGCCGAAAGAGAACTCCCATGGACAATATTCCAAATTTGCTTGGCTGCCAAAGCAGTTTGCATGATATTCAGATTATGCACTCCCAATTCTCCTCACTCGATTGGTTTCTGAATATCCTTCCAAGAAACCCAATGTCGAAACAGATGATCCTCCATCCCTCCCCAGAAGAAATTTGCACAAAGTTTATCAATCTTAGAAATGATAGATATAGGGATGCTAATAGTTGACCTTAAATAAACATGGATGGAGTAAAGGACCAACTTGATTAGAGTCAAACCACCAGCCTGAGACAATAGCTTCGATTGCCATCCTTCCAACCTCTCCGAAAATATATCAAGAATGTATTTGAAATCAGTCAATTTACTACGCTCAGACGCAATGGCACACCAAGATTATGCAGAATCTCGCACTTTTGCGTATATCCAATAATGGACCGTACACGATGAATAACATGTGCAAGACAATGTTTAGGCAACATGAAGCAACTCTTAGAAGCATTTACCTTTTGACCGGAGGATTCCTCATATGTCCGTAGAAAATTGAGGAGCCTTTTAATATTCTTAAGATTAGCATTCATAAATGCCAGGGTGTCATCAACATACAACAAATGAGATATCGTGAGGCAACCTCTAGGGCCATGATAGAAATGGAGATTCCCCTCATGAAATAGTTTCCTCAATCCTCGACTCAATGCCTTCTCTTCTATAATAAAAAAAAATTGGGGCAATAGGATCTCCTTGACGAAGGCCTCTAGTGGATTTAAAGTATCCAGTAGCCACATCATTGAATCAAATAGAGAACAAGCAGTTACAAAGAAGCATGCCAATCAAAGATATGAATATGTTGGAGAACCCAAACCTTCTAAGAATAGCGAAAAGGAAATCCCACTCTAGATAGTTAAAAGTATGTGCCATGTCAAGCTTTAATATCAAATAATGCCCTCTCACTTCCGATTTAAGTTGTTATGTAATGCCTCGAACATTGTGTCCAGTCATATCCGACTTTCGACAGAATTCAGAGATGATATGTGTGCGGAATATATTATATACATAACGGAAATGAGAGAATAAGAGTTCACAAGGCAAAACAAATAGCCATCATCGTAAATTCTAAACAATAATAAGCCAACACAATCTACAAAAATCTCATAATAGACAAATGTCTCTGAATAACATAATCAACCTCTCTCAACTCCCTAAGATCTCACAAATTACATAACATACTCAAAAACTCCTATTACATCAATCTACTAAAATGAAAAGGCTCATAAATTCACAACTAGCCTCGAATCTAATAGCCTCCAAGCACACCTACTCCTCATGATCAGAATCAAAGTCCAACTCTCTGGCCACCTCTCTTGAAAATTATTCCACAAACTTACTGTGTACAAAACTCAAAAGGTATCATCGCCTCCACAGGCTAAACATATAATAATTGAAATTCACATGGTGATTAAATCATATCATGAACAATTTACAATGCTACATATACATCAAATAAGAGAATGATACAAAACAGGATCTCACATATATCTCATATCAAATTGGATGCATTTTCTAATAATCTGAAATAAACATGCTTCATAATACTTATCGCATATATCAAACTTGCTTATTCTGCTTGAAAGTAAACTACTAGCCATAAACATATCACATAATTCATCCAACACGTAGGGAGGCATATATCACATAACATATGACTCAAAATATAACTAGTAGCACGTAATCAAACTAAATATTTTAAATTTTTAAATTTTTAAAAATTTCAGATTATAAAATAAATTTATAATGTCTTAAAAGAAATTCAAATGATTCACATATATGTCAAATTATTACAATCCCATATCTTAGTCGGATAAGCATCCTAACAACAACATAAGAGACCACACATACATATGTCGGGTACTTAGGTCATAGTACCAAGTCTTAGTTACCGTAGAACCATGGATCATACATATCCCACCAACATTCCATACTAAAGTAGGTTTCATAGATTTTATCTATTGCCCTTCGGTCACATAATATCATATACAACAAGGACACTTACATTGAAATCGGACCACATAACCCCTTTAAGATAACATTGTCCATATTGCACATATTCAATAAGATGGCACATATCTTGCATAGATTAAAATTCATCATAATCTGAAATTAACATTAATTATATAGCCAATGATATATATATATATATATATGAAAAAATAATATATTTTTCACTAAAACAAGACATTTTAAAGCAGCATGATATTTTACTATGAAAATTAATGTAAAACTGACTCCAATAGATTATATATACATTAAAAACATTTCTGAAAATTTGTAAAAAAAATTTAATACAAAATATATTTTTCACATGTCAAAATCTATTTTTTAGATTTGAAAATATATTAAATAGATCAATTAATAGTTAACATAATTGAAAATTCACCAAACTTGTAAAACATGACATTTAGGCTGTAAATAAGGTGCTTGCAAAATTTCACAAAATTTAGAGATCAAATGACTATTTTCAAAATTCAAATAGTAAGTTTAAACTTAAGTCAAATTTAATAAAAATAAGAAATAAATTTTCAAAAATTATAAAATTTTTCAGTTCAAAATCTTTCTTAGAAACAAACATATGCTCAAAATTTTAAATTATTTAGATCAAAAATAACCAAGTTATAAACATTTGAAATTCGTACAAATTTAAAAATTAATAGAATTCAGAAAATCAAAATTGGACGGCATGCCTAACTGTCATTCAGAACACTGGACGGCTAACCATGCTACTGTTCAGTAACCTAAACGGCAGTCCATGTTGCAATTCACAGGAATTCTCAAGTAGATCACAGTAAAACCGAATTTTGACAAATAATTTACATATGTAATCTATGTTTGGATCATAAACATAAAGAAGATGATGTCATACTTTTCTTTTGACTATTTTTGAAATTAAAATATTATTTTTTATATTTAATACAAATTAATCCATATTTTGAGAAATCATCACCTACCTCTTATACTAGAATCCTCAAAAATTCGAACTCCGCCATGAGATCTCGACTTTCAACAAGAAGCATTACTTTTCAACCTTCTATTTCTACTGTGGCGTCGGTGGGGGATGCCACCGGTCAACCCCCCCTTACTTCCTAGGGGTTGTTATTACACCAAAGCTTGCTCCGAAAGAGAAGACGACAAGGCACTCTTTCTGTGCCCGAAAGAATCACATCAACGGCAGATACAATCAGGTCTTTGCCATAAATACCATCCACATCGCACTTGCCTCCTCTTTCAATAGGAGGCAAAAGAAGAATAATACTGCAAGTCCGTCCAACACAGAAAAGACAATTTTGGTCGGCAAACTCCGCATCCGTTTGGATGACGGGGAGCCTATAATATCAAAGATTCGTCATGTTCCATCGGTTCCTGTCCAGAATCGATCCGGGATACTCTCAAAGGTCTGCCAGGATAGTACAGTTTTCAAGAAGAAATCAAGGACCTCAAGAACTCCCGACAAGTGGGAGCAGAAGATCCAGTCACAGGCCCTGGGGAAGCCAGAGCAAAGATACAAGAAGAAGGCAAGCATGCCACAGAGAGAAGGCAATCATGTGGAGGATAGGAACCTTTGCCTAAAACAAATATAGGTGACCAAAGAGGAAGCCCGAAGAATTCGCGAAGCTAGGGTTGCCCTAGTTGAGCAACAGTCTCAAAAGCCCGAAGAGCCAGTGAGGCGAACTACTATCGAAGACTTCCGACCTCGTTCTCCACGAGGTCAGAAAAGGAAAAGGGCCTATAAGGCCAAGAAGCAACTACAATCACATCCAACAGAGGACTTCGGTCTTCGAAAGATTGGGGACACTTTCCCCACAAACTCAAAAAAGAAGAAGGGTCATGCAAGTGACTAAAGAGGGTATTCGAGTATACACTTGCTATGACTCAAGTACCAATAATAGGTAAGCCTTATTGCCTAAAGATCCAACAAAGGTTGTCCATAGCTCAGCGGGACGGGCCTCTGACACGGCAGGTGGACCAGGCTCAACAATGACTAAACCAAAGGAATATAGGGGTCAGTCAACAACCCCGCAACGGCGGTGCCACCGCCACAGAAGGTGAAGGTGAAGACAGGTTGAATGCCTATGAACCGAGTCATAGTCAAGGGCGAGCAAACCCAATTCAGCCTCAGACTACAGAAGAAATGAGGCTAGAGAATCAATATCTCAAGACCCTTCTACTGGGTCTCATGCAGAAATTGGAGGAACAATAAAGAACAACACAGATGAACGAGCCTCCCCCAAGAGCAGTTCCTATTTCGACAATGATAAAGCCGATAGAGCTTTGGAAAATCGGGGTGAGGAACCAAATCACAATGCCTAATAGTTTAATGCCTCTGCAAAAGTTGTCGCGGTGTCTCAAAAACACCTGATTGAGCAAATCGTAGAAGCCAAGATTGCAGATAGAGTGACGAAATAAGCATTTTTGACTTTTCAAGGTGTCATTCCCAGTTTACCATCTATTTAAGAAGTTGTCTCTTAGTCATACAAAACGCCCCAAATTCACAAGATGTGATAGGAAAGGTTCTGCTCAGGAGCATATCGCCCATTATATGAGCTATTTAGGAGAATTGGCCGCGAAAGAAACATACCTATTGAGGTTCTTCTCAACCACTTTGGCAGGCATAGCATTCCAATGGTATGCTAAGTTGAAGCCCAACTCCATTAGTAATTGGGAGGAAATGCAGAGGAAATTTCTAGACCACTTCAAGGTGTCACAACGAAAGGTGACCATCACCGAACTGGTGACATTGAAGCAGAGCAAGAATGAATCTGCCATCGATTATATCAAGAAGTGTTGGAACCTCAGCATGAAGTGTGACAACCCCCTAGTACATGAAGATGCAGTGAAGCTCTTCAAAAGGGGTTTGAAGATAGAGATCAATGAGAAGCTGATCGGGGCAAATATCAGAAACTCTGATCAGCTGAACAACATTGTCTTAGAAATAGAAACGTTCTTTGCTAATAATCCGATAGTGATGTTCAATAAGGGGAAGGCTCCCAGAGAGTGGACCTCTATTGTAAAAGAAGTTAATGTTGTCAACTTTGTCTCGACATTGGAAAAGGCAGGGGACAGGCCCAATGAAAGTACTTACACATCCAACTAAGGGAGGGGGCAGGATATCATCTTTGTCTCTTAATGAGAAGATGAAGATATCATACTCTTTCACCAAGGAGCCTACCGAGAAGCTGTTTGATACCTACATTCGGGCAAATAAACTAATGCTCCCAAAGCCAAAGAGGCCAGCAGAAGTCAGGAAGACGAATGAGCCCAATTATTGCTCGTATCACCGCATGCGGAGACATGTGGTATAAGACTATTATCTGTGCAAAGACAAGATTGAGAAGCTTGTCCAAGAAGGGGCCATAGAAATAGGGAAGTACCTTGTGAGTCCACCCCAGCCGCACCAGAAGCCAAGAGAAACCTTTGCAGTAAATGTTGTTCATATGAGTGAAGGTTTAGAAGAAGATATGGATTCCTCTCTAGAGCGAGAGGACATACCCACTTATACCCCAGAAATGCCAACTTATACGTCGGCAACACCCCTCTCTGAGGATCCCACTAGGGAGATACTAAAAGACAATCAAGTCAACCTAGGACAGTTGTTTCGACAACAGGCAGCCTTGACACACAAGGTGGAAGAACTCTCAAAGCAACTGGGCGAGTTCCTGACATAGAAGAGGGCTCGTCGATCCATTTTGACCGAAGAGTCGAGGGTGGAACATTAATGCAAAAAAGGCAAGCAAGTGATTGAAATGAACAAGAATCCCGAAGCACAATAAAAGCAACGAAGATTTACTAGAAGAAAAAGGTGCAATCACTGCAATGGTGAACCCAAAGACATTCTGATGGTTGAGGAAAGCCTACAAGGAAGGCAAGCCACATATGGAAAGAAAGGGGGAATAAGAATCAAAAGCAACACATCCCTCAAGAAAGAGTACTCCTTTCCGAAGGAAAATACCCGGGAGCTCTTTAGATTATGCATGAATCAAAAAGTGATGGCTCTGCCTATGCCTAAGGAGCAAGAGAAATGTATGAGGAAGACATACCCTGGTAGTGCCCATATCACCGCTCCGATGGCCATTCAATTCAGCAGTGTATCGTGTTCAAAGATGAAGTGGAGAAGTTAATCCGGAGTGGGGAAATAAATATGGGGAGATGTTTAGTGTATCCCCCGTGGCCTCACAGCCAAAGTGCTGATATTTATACAGTAAATGTGATGCATGTGAATACCGGGGGCAATGTGAGGACACCGGTCGAGGGAAGGGTTAGATCCAAGCCCAAAGAAGCCTCTCTACATCAGCATGGAGGAGTAGTCTTGAATTGGCCTATCACTCCCCGAACCAAAACCACCATAGACATTGATGGGGCAGAATCCGATTCGGCCCATTAAACAGGCCAACATTAAACAGCCCAACAACTGCGGCCCACTGGCGGCACTCGGCCCAGCAAGCGGCCTTCAACCCAGTTGCCTTCGGCCCGTTAGCGGCCCAGCAACCTTTAGCCCATAAGTGGCCCTCGGCCCACAAACGGCCTTCAGCCCACAAGCGGCATTCGGCACAACAGCAGCCCTCGGCCTTCGGCCCAATAGCCATATCCGGCCCACTCCGGTGGGAGGGTTAGGCGCTATGGCAGTTTACCAATAACTTAAAAACATAGTCCAATATCAGCTACAACAACCAAGTAACCTCTATCCTCCGTTATAAATAGACGGCTACTTATTACAAAAGGTATGTCTTCTTGACTAACGACAATAGTCCAAAAGCTTTTAAGCTTCTTCTTCTTCCTTCCTTCTGAATCGAATCTTCTTCAGAAGCTGACTTAGCCGTCGGAGGGGGTTCTCTTGGGCCGAAGCCCGGGACCCTCACTGACTGGTTCTTCTTCTTGCAGGGGCCTCGGTTTGAATCTTCGCTGACCTCTTTCGAGCTGACCTCAGCCACCGATCTCGGTCTTCTTCCTCCAAAGCTCTCGGCCTCGCTCTTCGCCGGCCGGGTCCCCTTCGGTCAATGGAGTCTGCTTCTCTCCCGGCAAGTCTTCGTCCAGGTGCCTCTCGGCCTCGGAGCCTCGGCCCCGTACTCCGCCCCGGTTTCGGTCCGGATCCCTATCGGTGTTCTTCTTTTGTCTCGGATTCTAGTCTCGGAATCCGACCGTGATAGCTTCGGCTACATCACCATGTGATGGGGCAGAATCCGATTCAGCCCATTAAACAGGCCAACATTAAACAGCCCAACAGCAACAGCCCAACAACTGCGGCCCACTGGTGGCACTCGGCCCAGCAAGCGGCCTTCAACCCAATTGCCTTCGGCCCGTTAGCGGCCCAGCAGCCTTTAGCCCATAAGCGGCCCTCGGCCCACAAACGGCCTTCAGCCCACAAGCGGCATTCGGCCTAACAGCGGCCCTCAGCCTTCGGCCCAGTAGCCGTATCCGGCCCACTCCGGTGGGAGGGTTAGGCGCTATGGCGGTTTACCAATAACCTAAAAACATAGTCCTATATCGGCTGCAACAACCAGGTAACCTCTATCCTCCGTTATAAATAGACGGCTATTTATTACAAAAGGTATGTCTTCTTGACCAAGGACAATAGTCCAAAAGCTTTTAAGCTTCTTCTTCTTCCTTCCTTCTGAATCGAATCTTCTTTAGAAGCTGACTTAGCCGTCGAAGGGGGTTCTCTTGGGCCGAAGCCCGGGACCCTCACTGACTGGTTCTTCTTCTTGCAGGGGCCTCGGTTTGAATCTTCGCCGACCTCTTCCGAGCCAGCCTCAGCCACCGGTCTCGGTCTTCTTCCTCCAAAGCTCTTGGCCTCGCTCTTCGCCGGCCCGGTCCCCTTCGGCCAACGGAGTCTGCTTCTCCCCCGGCAAGTCTTCGTCCGGGTGCCTCTCGGCCTCGGAGCCTCGGCCCCATACTCCGCCCCGATTTCGGTCCGGATCCCTATCGGTCCTCTTCTTTTGTCTCAGATTCTAGTCTCGGAATCCAACCGTGATAGCTTCGGCTACATCACATGGCGTCGTCTGTGGGAATCCAACGAGAGGTCATGTCTCATCGTCCGGTGACTAGACGATCCGGGCAAGACGAAGCGGAGACGCGGGCGACTCCAGTGCAGGTACTTCATTCCGAAGGTACTCCGTCCGTTCTTCCGCAAGGTTCCACCCTTCCAGTTATACCGGAGTCCACCGCTCCCAGAGACGACCGGGTGGAAGAACTCCAACAGCAAGTGGCTACACTTGCCGCTACTGTCACCTCTTTGGCGCCCTTGCGAGATATGGTGTCAGCTATCGCCCAGCATATGGGGTTACTGAACCAGCCCCCGCACCAGGTACCACCTCCTCCTCAATTCTTTCCTGCTCAAGCTGCGAGGATGCAGCCAACACCTTCGCGGGCATCCCACGACGAAGCAGTTTCGGCACGCAGCGAGCCACTCGGGCCGTGATCGTTCCAAATTGTGCGTCGTTAAACACTCATAAGAACGTTCAATCTAAATTTATTCGGCTCATGAAATTCGATTTTGAAAATTGATAATGGTGAGTCCGAGTCGATCCACAGGGAGTTAAATTTTTAACTTTGAAAACCTTAGATTTTAATTATCTAAAAAAAATTGGGAATTTGAATTGATTAATTAACTATCTAATTAAATTAAAGTAAATTTACGAATTAAACTAACCTAATTTTTAAAAGCACAAATACAACTACATTTAAAATTGAGAAGAGTGAGATTAACAACATATTGTAAAAATAACAAAACTTCTAAGTTGAACTAATCGAGTTTTATGTAACAACAATTAATTAAACACTAACAACTTAACTTAACTAAACTAAATTAAACTAAACCAAAATAATAGATTATACTAATAATACAAATGCAGCAGTGCGGTGGAACTAGGAGAAAACAAGTGCAGGTGGCAGCGGGCTTCTATGGGAACGCCGGCGCAGTGGACCGCCGGAGTGCATGCATGCGCTGCTGGAGGCTTGGTGCACTGGACAGCTGCTGGGAGTGCTGGACGTTGGCGACGCGTGGGAGTCTTGCTAGCTGCTGGTGCAGGCTTGACTTGGGTGCGCTGGTGCTGCGGCTGAGAGGAGGAGGCGCGTGGAGGGCTTGCCGGCATGCAGAGCAACGACTGGTGCGTGGAGGACACTTGGGAGCGGCAGCATGGGGGATTGCAGGCGCGTTGCTGCGGGCATGCATGCATGCGTGTATGTTGGAGGAGCCGGGATGCAGGCGTGCATGCACTGGAAGAGCCGGGAGCATGCACGGAGGCGGTGCGTGGAGGCCGGCTTCACCAAGCACGCGTGGAGCTGCTTGCCCGATGGCGTTTGCAGGAGGTGTTGGATCTTGCAGGTCGTGCTGGTGGAGAGAGAGAAGAGAAGAGAGAGGGAGGCAGAGAAGAGAGAAGAGAGGGAGGAAGAGAGGTTGCTGGGAAAACCGGAGAAGCCGAGAGAGAGATTTACGGGAGAGAAAGAACCGTGGGAGAGAGAGAACTGTGGAGGGAGGGAAGTAGAAACCGGAGAGAGGGAGAGGAAATAGAAGAGAGAGGGGGAGAAAACGAAGAGAGAGGGTGCGTGGAGGAAGAATAAGGGAGAGAAAGAACAGACCGAGAGAGAGAGATCTGTGGAGGGAGGAAGAACAGAGAGAGAGAAAGAAGGAGAGTGGAGGAATCGAGAGAGAGGAGGGAATAGGGGCTGCTGGGAATAAACGGAGAAGCCGAGAGAGAGAGGGAATTAGGGCGTGAGAGGCTGAGAAGAGAGGGATATATAGAGAGGAGTGCGTGCGAGAAGGGAAATTGGAGAGAGAGAAGGAACCGAAATCAGAGAGGATGGGAAGGAAGATTTTTTTTGTTTTCTTTTAAAGAAAGTGGACTTTAGGAAAGCGGCTGGCCCTTCTTGGATTCTTCTTGGCCGTGGAATTAGGACAACACTAGGGCCTCAAATGACGTTTTTACCCCTGCTTTAATCTTTTGGACAAAATAACGTCGAATTTATCGAAATTCGAACCCTAGACCTCCCCCAAATTTCCGGAAACTCCACCAACTGCACTGCATCATCGGCATGTCCTGTTCACATAAAATAAATATAAATTAGCATGTTATCCAAAAAAAAATCATTATATTTATTTATTTCGTCACGGTTTTGTCGAAAAACCGCAAATGCGCTATACTCTATTAATCACATGAAATGACGATGTTTTTAAGTCAGAATTTGACGAAATTGGTACCGTTGGACTTGGTACGCAATTATCTATCATTTCATGTTATTTTACAAATAAAAATGTGAGTATGATGCATATGATTGCCTTTAAATGATCAATTTAGCACTTTATCACACCCCCCAACTTACTCATTGCTAGTCCCTTAGCAATGCAAATAAGGAACAGTTAGGACAAACAATGAATTATCATGCTTCATTTGTAGTATCGTTCACAATCAATTTAAGTGGTAGCCGATTGGTTAAGCTAAAGTTTTCATATCCCACAATATTTTGATTCACGACAGGTGATTGTGCATGAAAATTGGCACGCTTAGAACTCATTTCCGACCTTTCTGGTATATTCTTGTCTTTACTATCCTTTAGATAAGACTACCTGGGAGGAGAAAAGAATAAAAGATTTCTCGATCAGTCAGCGAGGATTGTTTTTCAGTTCCCGTCCCAACTCAGCACTTTTCATGACTTGGTCATATTTCTGGACTTTTTTTTTAGCATGGCTTTTTCATTTCATTGTACTTTTGCTTTTGAGAGTGCGTACTTTTTGCCACTCTCTTTGAATTGTCTGAGGAGAGGTGCGTACTTTTTGCCACCTACCTTCCTTTAGCTCTTTTAACGCCTTCTATTGCCTTTAGCGTTTACAGCTGTCCATTTTAAATGACCGTCTCTTTTAGAGTGCTGAGTGGGGCGGTCCCCTATTACGAATCCTACACATTCCTTTCGTTCAACCTAAAAAGAAAAATTAGAATAAGTAGTCTTATCCTTAAGGTTAATTCCAGCAATTCTATACTTTTAAGATCTTGTATTTATTCTAAGTTGCCGTGTATGTGTGAAAATCATCATGCCGAGGATTTTTGTGAACTGGGATATTTAAACTTTAAAGGCTCTTTAACCAATGTGACAACCAAAAAACTGATTTGCTTAAGATTTACTTAGTGAAACATGATTTTCATGCAATTTTCATAGGATGTGAAAAGAAGTTTTTCAGTGAAAGATATCAGTTTTCTTCAAACGAATTTCCAATAAATGCATATCAAATTGATTGTCACACCCCCCAACTTGATTGACATTGTCCTCAATGGCATAAAAGACATGAAAAACATGTCAGCCAGAAGAGAATTGTGAAGGAGCGAAACAACCTGTAATGAAGAGGATGCGACATACCCACGGCGACTGCTGCTCAGGGACCTAAAAGGAAAAGAAATACAAAAACTGAAGTAAAATATTGGGTTGCCTCCCAACAAGCGCTAAGTTTATCATCTTCAGCCAGACGGAAGTTCAGTTAATGTGGATCACTCAGTTCTATGGATTCAGGGGGTGCATTTTGAAGATTTTCAATGAATGGTTTCAACCGTTGACCATTAACAGTGAAAGTGTTCTCACTCTTAGGATTCAGAATTTTAACGGTTCCATGATCGAAGGCTTTAACGACCACGAAGGGTCCATCCCATCTGGATTTCAGTTTTCCTGGAAATAAACGGAGCCTAGAATTAAATAGCCAAACTTTCTGATTTGGAAGAAAGGATTTTCTCACAATATGTTTATCATGGAAAGCTTTAGTTTTTGCTTTATAAATCTTTGAATTTTCATAGGCCTCGTTGCGCAACTCTTCTAGCTCACTCAGTTGTAAGGTTCGGTGGGAACCAGCTTGGGTTAGGTCCAGATTGACCTGTTTAATGGCCCAATAAGCCCGAATTTACTGCTGACCTCGGCTTATACTGTTACACCCGGATGCCATTCGTCCTAAAGAATGCCGGAGCAACTTATCAACGTCTCATCAACAAGATGTTCGCTCCATACCTCGGCCGCAATATGGAGGTCTACATCGATGACATGCTGGTAAAAAGCCGCATTGTTGTGGATCATCTGGCCGATTTGGTTGAGACATTCTTCACATTGCGCAGGTATAAAATGAAGCTGAATCCTGCCAAGTGCGCCTTCGGCGTGGCCTCCGGGAAGTTCCTCGGTTACATGGTCACCTGCCGAGGGGTGGAGGCAAATCCTGCGAAGGTTGCGGCCATTATCCAGATGCGCCCTCCGGCCAACGTCCGAGAGGTCCAGAAGCTAAGTAGAAGGATTGCCGCATTAAGCCGCTTTATGTCAAGAGCGGCGGATCACTGTTTCCCCTTCTTCAAGCTGCTGAAAAAGACTAGCAATTTCTCCTAGACAGACGAATGTCAGTCGGCCTTCGATCAGCTAAAAGCTTATCTCCCCGATGTTCCCGTATTGTCTAAACTGGTCCGAGGAGAGCAGTTATTTGTTTATCATGCCGCGTCTGAAGCAGCTATCAGTGCTGTCCTCGTCCGGGAAGAAGATGGCGTATAGAAGCCAGTTTATTATATAAGTCGAGCCCTCCACGGAGCAGAGCCTCGATATCCGGCTCTTGAAAAGGTGTCTTTAGCCCTTGTTGCTTCCGCGAGGAGGCTCCGGCCCTATTTCCTCGCGCATTCTATAAAGGTCTTTACAGATCAACCTTTGAAGCAAGTCCTCTCTCGGCCGGAAGTGTCCGGGAGGCTGGCAAAATGGGTGATCGAATTGGGAGAGTTCGACATCACTTATGGGCCTCGGACCGCAATAAAAGCTCAAGCTTTAGCCGACTTCATAGCCGAGCTCACTCCCGAAGCATCCTCGGCCCCTCAGTCGGAGGTCAGAGCAAATCTTGAAGCCAAAGTCGCTTCGGCTCCTTCGTCGGCGGATGAATGGCAACTATACATTGACGGATCCGCATGCTCTTCCGGCAGTGGTGCCGGGTGGATCTTGGCATCTCCAGAAGGGGTCGTCACGGAGTATGCGGTGCGCTTCTCCTTCTCGGCTATCAACAATGCCGCTGAGTACGAAGCCCTTATATCAGGCCTTCGGGCCGCTAGAAGGCTCGGCGCGCAAAGGATAAGGGCGTTCAGCGACTCTCATCTTATCACCAACCAAGTCACCGGGGAGTACGAGGCCCGGGACGCATTGATGACGTCCTACCTCCAGGTAACCCGCAAAATCCTAGCTGAATTTGTTTCTTTTGAGATTGTGCGGATCCCTCGGGCCGAAAATGCTCGAGCTGACGCTCTTTCACGGCTAGCATCAACTCAGGATGGGGGGGGGGAGGCCGAATGGTCTTAGTAGAAGAAATGTCTGAGCCAAGTATTGGCGAATCCAAGGTCATGCAAGTGAATGAATCCGAAGCAGAGACCTAGATGACTCCCTTGATCGCATTCTCCTCTGAGAGGAGGTCCCATCTGATCCAAAGGAAGCAAGGCGCGTCCGGCAGCGCTCTTCCCATTTTCTAATTCTGGAGGTATGCTATATAAGAAGTCCTTCGGCCGACCACTCCTTCGATGTCTCGGCCCAACTGAAGCTGACTATGCCCTTCGGGAGGTACATGAAGGAATCTGCGGAGCACACGCAGGAGGAAGAGCCTTGACCCACAAACTCTTAAGGCAAGGGTACTGGTGGCCAACACTCCGAGAGGACGCCGCTGCTCTCGTCCGCTGCTGTGACCAATGCCAGAGGTACAGTTCCCTCATTCACCAGTCGGCGACCCTCCTGACACCTCTGTCAGATCCTTGGCCTTTCGCCCAGTGGGGGATTGATATCTTGGGACCTTTTCCCATGGCCACTGGCCAAAGGAAATTCCTTATTGTGGCGGTGGATTACTTCACCAAGTGGGTCAAAGCTGAACCCCTCGCGTCTATAACCGATAGTAATGCATGGAGCTTCGTATGGAAGTCCATCATTTGCCGCTACGGCATCCCTCGGGCAATCGTCTCAGATAATGGCAAGCAGTTTGACAGCCATCGGTTCAAAGACAACTGTGCAAGCTTCGGTATTCTTCATAAATTCGCTTCGGTAGCTCACCCTCGGACAAATGGCCAAGTCGAAGTCACTAACCGAAGCCTATTGCAAGGACTGAAGACTCGCCTCGACAAGGCTAAAGGCCGATGGGTCAAAGAGCTGTCAAGCATTCTATGGGCCTATCAGACAACAAACCGAACCCTTACCGGAAAAACTCCATTCCGAATGGCCTACAGGGTGGAAGCAGTTATTCCCATTGAAGTTGGCCTGCCGTCGCCAAGGGTTCTTACTTACGATCCGAAGGCTAATGATAAAGCCCTAAGGGATCACCTTGATCTTATAGAAGAGACAAGGGATCAGGCTCGCATTCGGCTGGCGGCATATCAGCAGCGCATGGCGAGATATCACAACGCTCGAGTGAAGCCCCGAAGTTTTGAAGCCGGGAACCTCGTGTTGCGGAATGCCCACGCATTCAAGCCAGTCGAAGCCGCAGGAAAGCTTTCGCCGAATTGGGAGGGCCCTTATCGCATACAAGAAGTAATCCGACGAGGGGCTTATCGGCTGGAGACCCTTTCGGGCCAGCCTCTCCCTCGCACCTGGAATGTGGAGTGCCTTCGGCTCTACTTCATGTAAGTTACTTTCCCGGGGTACAGCCGGACACCATGAATATGTTTTTTGTTACGAAGTATTGTGTCTAGCTTTCTTAAGTCCGTGCAAACCGTACCGGGATTGGCTTCGGCCATACAAACCGTATCGGGAGCGGCATTATTCTCTAAGTCCGTATAAACAGTACCGGGAGTGGCTTCAGCCATGCAAACCGTATCGGGAGCGGCATTATTCTCTTAAGTCCGTGTAAACCGTACCGGGAGTGGCTTCGGCCATGCAAACCGTATCAGGAGCGGCATTATTCTCTTAAGTCCATGTAAACCGTACCGGGAATGGCTTCGGCCATGCAAACCGTATCGGGAGCGGCACTATTCTCTAAGTCTGTATAAACCGTACCGGGAGTGGCTTCGGCCATGCAAACCGTATCGGGAGCGGCACTATTCTCTAAGTCCGTGAGCGGCACTATTCTCTAAGTCCGTGTAAACCGTACTGGGAGTGGCTTCGGCCATGCAAACCGTATCGGGAGCGGCATGGCTTCGGCCACGTGCAGGATCGAATTCGGCTATCTACTCAGAAAGACATGCCTTGAAGCAAACAAGAGCAAAATGCCTTTTATATTTACGCAAGTACAAAAACGAGCCGTGTGCCTGGCCTCGGCATCTTGAAACACAAAAATAATCGGGACAAGTCCCCGGACTAGCTTTCGGCGTCATCGCCATCCACGACAACAGGAGTATGGCCGGGAGACGCCGAAGGGGAAGCATGGTCCGACCCGGCCGCGGCGCCTTCCGGAGAAGCCGGGGTTCTTTCGGCCTTAAGTGCTCGCCACCAGGCCAAGATCTCTTCGCCTTCTTCGTCGGTAGGGTAGCCGAAGCCGGTCAGATCTGTGTCCGGACACGCCTTTTGGGCAATGGCCATCCCCAGATCAAACATGGTCGAGGCCGCCTTAGCCCCGGCCTCGAGCATCTCGTCGGCATACTCCGGGCCCTCCTTATAGCTCGCCACGGCCGTGCGAGTGACGTCATCAGCTTCCTTGGTCTTGGCCTCCAAGTCCGCCTTCAGGGCCGATACCTCCTCGGCGTGGCGGCAGCGCTCCTCGTCCCGCTCCTTGGCCTTGTCCTGGATCTCGGCCTTCAAGGACGCGATCTCGGCCCGGGCCCGCTCGAGCTCCTTCTCGGCCTTCTTCTTGGCCTCTGAGGTGGTGTGGATCACCTCCTTCTGCTCGTCTCGCTCAGACCGCAGCCGCGAGTTCTCCCTGATGAGGACATCGATGCTGGCCTCGAGATCGCGCCGCACCGAGGCCACTTTGCCCGAAGCCAGCTGGTCCGAGGCCTGGTCGATCTCCTGAAGCTTCTGCTGGATGAGGGCCTGACGACGAGCAAGAGCCCCGCACATGACCGCAGCCTACATCAGAAAGAAAGATGTGAGACGAAGCCATTAACGGAGACAACGAGAAATGAGGACGAAGGAGATCTCACCTGGACGGCGTGTCGGACGCATTGCAGGGACAAGCCTTCCGAGGAAAGCTCCTTGATCTCGTCCCCGGCCATCGTAAGGGTCCAGCCATGAGCCAGGCGCAGACACGTCCAGGAGTCATCGAGACTCTCGTCTACAAAGACCCCCGTGTCCGGGCGCCAAGGCTCGTGCCCGTACTCCCGGGACATGTGGGTCCCGGCCACCCCGAAGGGGTAAGAGAGCGTCTCCGCAGCGGCCCCGGTAGCCGAAGGAGAGTCGCCCCTCTGCGGCTGGGGAGGCGACGAGAGCGGGGCATCCCTTCCCGACACCGGCCTCTTAGTCGCCGGGGCGGATTCCCTCTCGTCGAGGTCATCCGGGCGCCTCCGTTTCTCAGGCCGCCCACTCCCCCCGGCGACTGCCTTTCCCTTCTACCACTCCCTCTCAAGAGCAGCTGCGGCAGCGCGACCTTCGGCGGAAGCCGCTGTCTGCCTCGTGGTCCGAGTGTCGGGGGCCGAAACTCTTCCGACCGTCCTCCCTTCCGCAGGTCGCGGCTCTGACAGTCGAGACGGTGCGGACTGCTTGGAGATCCAGCTTATGAGGCCCCAGAGACCAGACATCCCTGAAAGCAGAAAAGAAGTTAGCAAAAGTTCAAACAATAACTTTTGACTCAAAGTCAACTTACCCCCGACCGTAGCTTCGGCGCCCTCTTCGGACGGACGGGCTTCGGCCGGAGCCCTGATTGCGGTAGCTCTAGCCACGACCTTTCCCGGGGTATCCTCGAGAGGGAGGTAGGGAAAGACCCGGGGAGGAGAGTACGACGGGTCCGGCCAGGCTCCCATCTCTATAAGCCTGTCCTCGTCCTCGAAGAGCTCCGCAATGTTGTACGGAGCCTCATCCTCGAAGAGGTGCGCGTCAGCAAGCTGCTCGGGGCTGAGGGTGGATGGGTCCGAAAGGCCCTCAGCCAAGGGTGCCCATTCGGTAGGGAAGGGCCAAACACTCTTATCCTCCTCCGGCAGAAAAATGAAAAAGAACTCCTCCTTCCAATGATGGATGGACAAGGGCTTCCCGGAGAAGATCCCCCGGCCGAAGGGGGGACGAAGCAGAACCAAGAAGACTTCCCCTGAGGCTTAATCTTGAAGAGATAGCGGAAAATATTTACAGAGGGGTTGAAGTCGAGATGGGAGTTCAGGGCCAGGAAGGCATAGACTGTCCGCCAGGAATTTAGAAAGAATTGGGACGGGGCCAGTCCGTAAAGGCTCAAAAGCTTTACAACAAAAGAATGAAGAGGAAGGCGGAAGCCCGTCCAGAAGCTGTGCTCATAGATCGAGAAGCTGCTCGGCCGAACGGTGTTGGCTCTGGTGTGCCTCCCGGGCCGGATAGGAATCATCCAAGAAGGAATCAGATAGTAGTTAGTTATGACCTTGATGGCTTCGACATCAAGAGCACTAGCTACATCTGAGACCATCTCGGCCTGACGGCGGCCCGTAGTGGAAGGCTCAGCAGCAGCCGGAACCGCTTCTGCCTCGTCCGCCATGACGAAAAGGAAAGAGTTCGAAGAAAAGGGAGATGACAGAGAAGACTGGGGAGGACTGGACGAGGAGCACGATGAGCCGCTTTCGGCCGAAAAGCTACTCTCGGCCGAAGAAGAGGACTGGCGGATTCCCTCTCGTCGAGGTCATCCGGGCGCCTCCGTTTCTCAGGCCGCCCACTCCCCCCGGCGACTGCCTTTCCCTTCTACCACTCCCTCTCAAGAGCAGCTGCGGCAGCGCGACCTTCGGCGGAAGCCGCTGTCTGCCTCGTGGTCCGAGTGTCGGGGGCCGAAACTCTTCCGACCGTCCTCCCTTCCGCAGGTCGCGGCTCTGACAGTCGAGACGGTGCGGACTGCTTGGAGATCCAGCTTATGAGGCCCCAGAGACCAGACATCCCTGAAAGCAGAAAAGAAGTTAGCAAAAGTTCAAACAATAACTTTTGACTCAAAGTCAACTTACCCCCGACCGTAGCTTCGGCGCCCTCTTCGGACGGACGGGCTTCGGCCGGAGCCCTGATTGCGGTAGCTCTAGCCACGACCTTTCCCGGGGTATCCTCGAGAGGGAGGTAGGGAAAGACCCGGGGAGGAGAGTACGACGGGTCCGGCCAGGCTCCCATCTCTATAAGCCTGTCCTCGTCCTCGAAGAGCTCCGCAATGTTGTACGGAGCCTCATCCTCGAAGAGGTGCGCGTCAGCAAGCTGCTCGGGGCTGAGGGTGGATGGGTCCGAAAGGCCCTCAGCCAAGGGTGCCCATTCGGTAGGGAAGGGCCAAACACTCTTATCCTCCTCCGGCAGAAAAATGAAAAAGAACTCCTCCTTCCAATGATGGATGGACAAGGGCTTCCCGGAGAAGATCCCCCGGCCGAAGGGGGGACGAAGCAGAACCAAGAAGACTTCCCCTGAGGCTTAATCTTGAAGAGATAGCGGAAAATATTTACAGAGGGGTTGAAGTCGAGATGGGAGTTCAGGGCCAGGAAGGCATAGACTGTCCGCCAGGAATTTAGAAAGAATTGGGACGGGGCCAGTCCGTAAAGGCTCAAAAGCTTTACAACAAAAGAATGAAGAGGAAGGCGGAAGCCCGTCCAGAAGCTGTGCTCATAGATCGAGAAGCTGCTCGGCCGAACGGTGTTGGCTCTGGTGTGCCTCCCGGGCCGGATAGGAATCATCCAAGAAGGAATCAGATAGTAGTTAGTTATGACCTTGATGGCTTCGACATCAAGAGCACTAGCTACATCTGAGACCATCTCGGCCTGACGGCGGCCCGTAGTGGAAGGCTCAGCAGCAGCCGGAACCGCTTCTGCCTCGTCCGCCATGACGAAAAGGAAAGAGTTCGAAGAAAAGGGAGATGACAGAGAAGACTGGGGAGGACTGGACGAGGAGCACGATGAGCCGCTTTCGGCCGAAAAGCTACTCTCGGCCGAAGAAGAGCTACTGGACATGAATCGAAAAAGAGAGAAGGCAGGAGCTGAGGCTTACCCTCAGACTAAGATCTCCCCGGCGACTAAGAATCTCCCCGTTAGCGGCCCAGCAGCCTTTAGCCCATAAGCGGCCCTCGGCCCACAAACGGCCTTCAGCCCACAAGCGGCATTCGGCACAACAGCGGCCCTCGGCCTTCGGCCCAATAGCCATATCCGGCCCACTCCGGTGGGAGGGTTAGGCGCTATGGCGGTTTACCAATAACCTAAAAACATAGTCCTATATCGGCTGCAACAACCAGGTAACCTCTATCCTCCGTTATAAATAGACGGCTATTTATTACAAAAGGTATGTCTTCTTGACCAAGGACAATAGTCCAAAAGCTTTTAAGCTTCTTCTTCTTCCTTCCTTCTGAATCCAATCTTCTTTAGAAGCTGACTTAGCCGTCGAAGGGGGTTCTCTTGGGCCGAAGCCCGGGACCCTCACTGACTGGTTCTTCTTCTTGCAGGGGCCTCGGTTTGAATCTTCGCCGACCTCTTCCGAGCCAGCCTCAGCCACCGGTCTCGGTCTTCTTCCTCCAAAGCTCTCGGCCTCGCTCTTCGCCGGCTGGGTCCCCTTCGGCCAACAGAGTCTGCTTCTTCCCCGGCAAGTCTTCGTCCGGGTGCCTCTCGGCCTCAGAGCCTCGGCCCCGTACTCCGCCCCGGTTTCGGTCCGGATCCCTATCGGTCTTCTTCTTTCGTCTCAGATTCTAGTCTCGGAATCCGACCGCGATAGCTTCGGCTACATCAGACACTATGGCACCGGTTGTTGGGATCCGGGCAGGGCACGATGAACGCAGCGGAAACATAATACGAAATCAAAAACAGTTGTGATCACATCACCATGCGCAGATTCGAGTCCGCGACCGTTTCGGTTCCGTCGACGCGATGCCGCTAGCCACACAAGCATCCGGCCTCCAGCGGTATCCACGCGATCCTTTGCAGTGGTTCGTCCTCGCTCCCTCGTCCAGATCAGCTCGCTCGCTAAAGATCCGTCGCCGCTACGACGTCCGAAAATCCGTCGACGGGAATTTTCGACTTTCGGGAATTACGCACGGCGGAGACGTGAACTGTCCCGACGCCTTGAGAGGGGAGCCCAAAGGAGGAGGAGAGAGAGAGGGGGACGGCCAGCCTTGACAGCTCATGGAGCTTGGCCCAGGATTTCTCAACATCGCTATATATATTAAGTCGGTGCGACTTTTCATAAAAGTCCCCGAGTTAATATAATTCCCTCTTAAGTACCACCCACTGAGAATCTATTTATTGACTTATAGTAATTAATTAATATCAAATATTTAATTAATCACTTAACCGAATTAACATCTCATGCAAATTCGATCGTACTTCTGATGAAGTTGGGTGCCAAGTAACACCGCCTGATCCCGGAAGGTAATGGGGTTCACCAACCCACTCATGGAACCTATCCGTCCACAGTTACTACATGGCTTATGATCTTTTATTCGCACAATGTTCTCGAGTCGACCTTGGGTCAATTGTCAAAACTTTAGATGGTCAACTCACTTGAATTAGACTCTGCTTTACGATATCAGAAAACATATTTTCTAATATTGTGTTTGCTCTGGCCAGAGACACCTGCAGATCCATTCTAGAGCATTCTCTCTCCAGTTACCTGAGAGCGAACGATCCGTTATTGAACACGCAATCACCTTCGAAGGTCTTCCGTTGGACCTGATCCTTGACTATTAGAAATCTCGTGGATAGAGATTCATAAGCCAAGGTCAAAGCCCAGAAGTCCACCGATTAGGTGTCTTTGGCGTCTCAAGTCCAAGGATCAACCACACCACTGCGACGATGAATCAATCATGTTGACAGTCAGGAAAATTATCATTCGACGATTCATGTCGGATCAGTTCAGTGAACTCATTCATAATGAGCACCTACATGTTTATCATTGTGTCTCCACACAAGTGACTAACGAGATCAGTTATCATCATCATATGAGATGGAATAACATGTACTAGTTTTGCCGGATCTTTAATGTCCTTTTCAAACATCCTACGACTAAGAACAATAAAGAATATATGTTTATAAGCCATTAGTCTCATTATTATGATCTCATCATAATATGATGACTATTGCACACATTCATGGACTTCATTATGCGATATTATAAACACTCCAATCTACATAATGAAATAAATGTCATTAACTAATGAACCATATTGTAATAGGTGCCTTATAATTGGCTTAGAGGACACCTATATCCATCAATCTCTCACTTAGACTTAAGCCAATCACCTTCGCATTTGATCTTTATCAAATCTAGGTGATGCTCACATAAAGTCTGTGACTTAGGCTCGGTCGCAGATCTGCTAAATCATTCATAAATGAAATAATCTCCATTACGTTATTTTATCTTATTCCTTTGTCTCCAAACTTGAGAAAAGAGCCTTAGAATGTTTTACAACTTCTTATGAGACCATCGCTTGACTACAAAATTAATCGCTCCCACTGTTGTTCTATAACAACGGAACATGATCGAATACCTTTCAGAACTACATCTAGTTCAAGGATGAACTCTTTCATCTATACTATTACAATAATAATATCAATTGTTTATGTCGTCATTTTAATATCGAGTTACGAGTGGGAACTTATAAGGATTGAGGTTTCGGATCCAGTTATCGAGTCAGTTTCGATGTCGGACCCCTTGGTTTGGGCCCTTGTGGGGATGGGGCATGGGTTCTTTTTCGCTCGACACGGTTCAAACGGCGTCCTGTTTGGGGGACGCATTTTAGAATATGCCACATGGGGGCCACGTGGGCCGGTTTCGGGCCGCGAAAGTACGGCCCCGGTCTTATCGTATGAATGGCGTCTTGTATGGTCGACGCCATTCAGAGTACGGCCCTGGTATGTCAGTGTACGACCCCGTCTTTTCGTCTGATTGGCACCGGTCTTAGACGACGCGTTTTAGCGAGTTTCGGTTGATGTTCCGAAGCCTTCCTTCCTTTCCCTCATTTTCTCCATTTCTCTCTCTCTCCTCCCCCACCCCTCCGATCCATCCAACGCTCCCTTCCCCTTCTCCTTGCTTTCCTCTCCCCATTTCTCCTCTCCCTCCACTCCATCAACCTCCTAACTTCCATCACTACCACCACCATCTCCTCCACGACGCACTTCTCTCCGGACGACGGACGACGTCCCGGTGCAGTAACGGCGTCCACGGCGGTACCGGTGGCGACTCGTGGTGTGGTGGTTCGGCGGCTAAGAGCTAGGAGGAGTTCAAGTAACCGATAGGGTGACGATCCTCACAGTGTTTTGTTTAAAACCATGATTTTCTCGCTTTGAAAGCATGAAATATGTGTAGGTGCTTTTGGGGTAGAAAGTATGTTCTAAGGGGGTTATTTATGAAAGTAATTAGGCTTCTCCCCTATTTTCTCCATTTTTACGTTTTTGTGCGATTTGGGGGAGAAATCCCATTTTGTGACTCGAGGGAGGCCGGAGGGGGGAACTTGTCTGCGAGTACTAAATGGCGTCTGGAGACAGCGACGCCATTTTAAATGGCGGCTTTCGGTGGGGTGACGCCTAGAGAGAGGGTCACCTGGTGTATCCCGGGGTATAGCTAGTACAGGTATGGGAGTGGTACATTCTGAGTGTCACTCGTGCTGGGGGAAGTAGAACCACCTAGAGCTAGACAGGCCGGAGTAGCTAGCGCGCTATCCGAGGGGTTGCTGTTTGGTCCCAGCATGTCGATGTTTTCCACGTTCGGCCATGTGGTTTGTGTGTTTAGTCGAGACGCAGGTTGTGGACTCCGTGGTGGAGTGGTTTCAGAGTTATGAATGATACATTGATGAATGCATGTGTTTTATATCGAAATTTATGAATCTTTGGGAGTTGTGTTTACTGCTTTATTTATTTAAATTGCCTATATTTGTATTGTTGCACTTGTGGGTACGTGAGTGGATGGTGGGGATCGAAGGATCCCTACTGAGTCCATTTCGATGAGACTCACCCCTGCGGTTTTCAGGTGAGGGTTCCAAGCAAGCGTAGCGTGGAGGGTTTTCTCTTGGGTTGCACGCCTACAACCACTGTCCCGGGATATGCCCTGATGTAGTTGTTATTTTCTTTTCAGACCTGTACGCTTAATTATTTCTTTTCAGTTGGAATATGTAATTATTTGCTGAGTCAAGTCGAATTTTAATAATTTTTAATTCCTGCGCTTCCTTTACAATTCGATATGATGTGGAATGTTTAGCTTAATTTATCATTTATTTCCGAGACTTATCGAGATCCTGGTTTAGCTCCAAATTTTAATGATTCGGTACTTATTTAGTAATTGGATCTCCGATTATAGGGTGGCGGGTCGTTACAAAAAGTTTGATTTGAAATTTGAGTAAGTGTGACTCATAGTTTCAAATTATTCTCTCCATATGTAGGAGTGCATCCTTAGAACTTCTCAAGTACTTGGTGACGTGATTCACTCCTTCTATCAAGGTTCCTATGTATCATTCAAGGAACATTTTCTTAAAAAAATAAATTCCATATCTAAACAATTGAGACTTATTATGGAATTTATGTCAAACATTTTGACATACAGGTTAAAGGTAACATCCTCATCAATCTATCTTAATAGATTCGTATTTCCAATACGTGGGATGTTATATCCAAACTTTTTCTGAAGAAGTATATAGATAATAATATTTTTACTGATTGTAACATGCTGATGTAATTCTCAATGACTTTGATGTTATTATCACAAAGCATTACTAATTCGACCGTACTCCCACTGTCCTCTTCGTACATACAACAATCCATGGTCATTCTTAATGATCACTTAGTATTTGACCATTTGGTCAAAACTCTTATTGCAACATTGGGAAGCTTTAGTTTGATTCAAAATTTATCTTTGAAATCACAACAAGCTTCCTGGATATTCTAAAAGTTTTAAAGTTGTATCATATACATATTTTCCTCTATCACGTTGAAGGAATATTTTTAATATCCAACTGTCATCTCATCATTATAATAGGCAGTATTGACAAGTATAATTTTAATAAACTTATTTATGGTAACTGCTGAGGAGAAACTTGTCGAAATTAACATTTTAACATTAACCATTTTCTTCAGTTTGCCATATAAGTTTTAATTAGTCCATTTGTACTTAATCTTCGTGGGCTGCGAAGAATAAGGAATTGTGAGGATATCCACCGCGAGGAGGATTACGTGGACTCCGCTGGAGGCCGGGCGCTTACGCAGCTTGCAGTGTCACACCGATGGAACCGATCGGTCGCGGATTCGAATCCGCACACAGTAAGAATCGATTATCCGATAATCGATTTAAATATTCGAAACGGGAAAACAAATCGCAGTATTTTATTTTGTTTATTTTTTGCTGCGTGAGCGATACGGAGAAACACGAGAACCCAACGAGCCTGGTCTGAGCCCTTGCTAAGCCAAGAGGGTCCTGGCTCGGACCCAAGCCGAGCCCTAGCTTAGCAACCAAGCTGAGCCTTCTTCCCCCCTTTTGAGCCCACATTAAAACCCCAAGCCCATTTAAATTAATTGGATTTAAAATTTAAAATTTAAAATAGTTTTCAAAAGTAAAATTTTTATTCAATTACATTTAATTGGGCTATTAATGATTATGTAATCATTTAAATTAGCAAATTATTGTTGATTGATTAAAGTTAGTTGTTAATTTAAATGTTAAATTAATAATTAATTTTAATAGACTAATTTAAGTGTTAAATTAGTAGCTATTAGTTAGTTACAGTTAATTGTCAATTTAAGTGTTAAATTGGTAATTAATTTTAATTAACTAATCTAATGGTTTAATTCGATGTTATTAGTTAATTAGTGTTAATTATTAGTTTAAGAGTTAAATTAATAATTAACATTAATAAACTAATCTAAGAGTTAGATTAGTGATTAACATTAATTAATTAATTAGTCTAAGAGTTAGATTCATACTTAATAACTAATTAGATTTGATTATTAATTTAATTGTTAAATTAACAATTAATTTTAGTTTATTGATCTAAGAGTTAGATTAATAATTAATTATTAATAGTCTAATTGTTAGATTATTAATATGTTTAATCTATTTGTTAGATTGTTTATTTTTAGAAATGTTCTAATATGCATGGAATAATATAGAATTATTAATTTGAAGTATTTGCACATGTGATGTGTGATTTAATACTTTTAAATTTGATTTAATTACATACTTAAGTTATTAAAAGAGTTTTCGAATTTCAAAAGCTAATTTTGATTGGAACCAAGCTTTCTGAAAGCCAAAAATATTTAATTTTGAAAAACTCTTTTATTTAGCCATGTGATGCGCTTATCAAGTGTGGATTGATTAAAACACACCGTGATCATGGATATGTATTTATTTAATTATTCATGCGATGAATGATGTGTGTGGATCATAGATGTATGGTTGAATGGATATTTATTGATTGTTAATAAATAGAAGTATGTGTACCTCTCTCTCTCTCTCTCTCTCTCTCTCTCTCTCTCTCTCTCTCTCTCTCTCTCTCTCATACTCCGATATAATTCTTCCTCTCTCTCTCTCTTGTACTCGCCATAAGGCCTTCTTTTATTTACATGTAAATTTTGAATTTCATGTAATATGATCGAGGCAACCGAGGAAGGTGCGAGGATGATCCACATCTGCAACTAGAAAGGCGATGACATGGAGATCCTTTGCCTATGTGTTTGCAGGCTAATCTAATATAAATGTTATGTTAGATTGTGCGTGAGTTTGATTGTTGGCTTCAGTCAAACTCACTGTGCTATCCATGACCACACTAGACATGTATGAGATGCATTGTTTTTAATTTTGATTATGAATCAAAGCAGGTATAGTATTTAGTAATTATATACAATATATTTGTATACTATCACCTAGGAGAGACCAATATAAAATTATGTAATACCCTCATTTAAATTATAAGCCGTAATGTGAGTAGTTGAGAACTTACTGTGTGGTCTACCATCATTATAGTCATAGGATTCAAATTATTTTAGGCAGGTTTATTGTACTACCACAAGGCCTGTTTAATTGCGAGGAGAGACTGTAACTATGGCATTAGATGTCTATATGATCGGGGTAGAGGAACCATATGGCTTTGTTGTACTATCCATAAGGGCTGCATGTAAATCTCTGTTCGTCGTGTAACGATGGTTAGCTTATATTAGAATTAGTGGCTTGTTGTGTTAATCACAAGGCCATTAAATCTATCGGGACCAAAGATATGATCGGATATTGCAAGGAGTTTCAAGTCTCATGAGATGGGTACTCTTTGATTGTTTTACAGCTTTCTTATGCTATCCATAAGGTTATACTGCAAGTCATTGAGATTCTAATCGTCACTAAGAGACTGTCGGCGTCTCCTGTTCTATATAGCTGAGGGTTATATAGTCCGTCGAAAATTAGTGGGAGTTAAAACTTGATTAAAAGACCATGTCTTGTTTTAAATTTAATAATTGAACATCTGCTAAATAGATTGCTTATCTCCTGTAGGAAAATATGTTGTCGAATAACCCACTCTGAGGCATACTTGATGCCAAACTTTTGACTAGCCTGAACTACTCGGATTGGCTCAGAAATCTGAAGAATGTCTTCAGATCTGAATACATTACCTACGTCCTTGGGACTGATCCTCTTGCTGAACCGGCATTAGATGCCACTGAGGCGGAGATGATCGCTTACGATAAAAGATCTAAGGACAAAGGCAAAGAAGTAGTAAAGGGTAACTACTTCTACTGTAAGCAGCAGGTCATTGCAAGAGGAACTGTAAGGAGTTCCTCAGTGATAAAGCTCATGGAAAAGTGAACCTATCAAAAGTTTCAGATATCTATATGATAGATATCAACTTGTCAGTTAGAGATTCCATATATTGGGTATTAGATACCGGATATGCTTTTCATATCTGCCATGATGTGCAGATGCTGACAAATAAGCGCAAGCTCAGAAAAGGCGAGGTGGAACAGAGGCTAGGAGACAATGCAAAAGTTGCGGTAGTTACTGAAAGGTTAGCAAACCTCATACTTCCATCGGGAGACGTCTTATCATTGGAAGATTATTATTATGTTCCTAGCATCATAAAGAACATCATCAGTATCTTGTTTAGACAAGATAGGATATAGGTTGTCTATTGAGAATAGAAGTTATTTGATTTATTATGGTAATAAATCAATAGCTTCAGCATCTTCAGTCAACGGTCTATATCTTTTAGATGTTTCTTATTACAATCTTCATATTGATAATGCTCTTAAGAAGAGCAAGAATTGTATGAACCAAGCGTACATGTGGCATTGTAGACTTAGACACATTGGTGAAAGTAAGGTACAAAGGTTACACAAGCATGGTTATTTAACTGCATTCGATTATGAATCATTTGCGACATGTGAATCCTGCCTAATGGAAAAAATAGCAAAATCTCCATTTATTGGACATGAAGAACGTGCCAAGGACATTTTAGAACTAATACATTCAGATGTATGTGGTCAAATGTCCACCCGAGACAAAGGTAGCTTCTCGTACTTCATCACGTTCACTGACGACTTCTCAAGATTCAGCTATGTGTACTTAATGAAGTACAAGTCGGAAACATTTGAGAAGTTCAAGGAGTTCAAGAATGAGGTAAGAGAAGCAAGTCTGTGACCTTTACTCTATAAAAGATATGGAAAGATAGGAAATCAGAATTTAAATATATTAAAGTATGAGGTTGTCATGCTCATGTAAAGAGGCATGATACAGACAAGCTGGAATCACGAACTGATAAACGCATATTTGTAGGATATCCAAATGAAACATTTGAATAATATTTTACCATCCTGGTGAACAAAAAGTGTTCGTCGCCAGGAAAGCTATCTTCTTAGTGAACAAAAAGTGTTTGTCGTCAGGAAAGTTGTCTTCTTAGAAGAAAAATACCTTCTTCAAGATGACAGTGGGAGTAAAATACTACTGGAAGAGGTTCTAGAATCCCAAATAATTACATTATCATCAGATGAGATATCAGTTCATGAATCTATTCAGGTGCATACAAATGAGCTTCGCATATCTGGTAGGATACTTAAACTACTCGAACGATATGTGGGACATATCGATGAAGGTAAGTCTAAGGTATAATATAATGAGGATGATGATCCTAAATATTACCAAGAGGCCATAGAAGGCCCAGAAGCCGGAAAATGGCGAGAAGTCATGAACTCAGAAATTCAGTCCATGTACACCAACCAAGTTTGGAACTTGGAGGACTTGCCCGAGGGTATTGTACCCATTAGATGCAAGTGGATCTTTAAGAGAAAGATCGGTGCAGATGGACGGATCGACACTTATAAGGCAAAGTCGGTGGCAAAGGGATATCGTCAAAGGCAAAGAATTGACTATGATGAGACTTTCTCACCAGTTGCCATGATAAAGTTGATCAGAGTTCTACTCGCCAAAACTGCGTATTTCGATTACGAAATCTGGCAGATGTATGTGAAGACTGTCTTCCTCAATGGTAACCTTGAGAAAGAAGTCTATATGATACAACCAGAATGTTTCACATCCAAAGAATCTCCAGATAAAGTGTTTAAGCTTCAGAGGTCAATTTATGGACTGAAGCAAGCTTCTCGGAGCTGGAACATAAGATTTGACGAGCCTGTCAAGTCTTATGACTTCATTAAAAATGAAAATGAGCCTTGTATGTACAAGTAGACCAGTGGGAGTGCAGTCACCTTCTTAGTTCTTTACGTAGATGACATACTGCTCATTAGGAATGATGTAACTATGATGTCATCGGTAAAGATCTGGCTATCGAAAAACTTCTTCATGAAGGATTTGGAAGAAGCATCCTACGTATTGGGAATTCGGAACTATGGATAGATCAAAAATGATGCTTGGAATGACCCAATCCTTGTACATAAATACCATTGTCAAAAGATTTGGTATGAAAAATTCCAAGAGAGGTTTCATACTGATGAGACATGGAATTTATCTCTCAAATGAGCAGTCTCCTAAGACTCCTAATGAGAGGGAATTCATGGATAGAGTACTCTATACCTCTGCCATAGAATCTATCATGTATGTCATATTATGTACACAGCATGATGTTGCCTATGCTCTAAGTGTTACGAGCATATTTCAGGCTGATTCAGGCGAAGAGCACTGGAAGGTAGTGAATTGTATCCTTAAGTTCTTAAGAAGAACTAAGGATATGCTTCTTATCTATAGAGGAGGTGACTTGTAACGGTGATGCTTTACTGACTCGATTTTCTAGTCATATCCAGATGATAGCAAGTCTACATATGGATTTATGTTTACTTTAAACGGAAGCGCAGTTGTTGGAAGAGTTCCAAGCAAGAAACTACTGCAGATTCGACGACTGAACCCGAGCACATCGTTGTAGCTAAAGCCACCAAGGAAGCAGAGTGGTTGAAGAAGTTCATCACCGACCTTGACATAATTCCCTGCATCTCTGATCATGTTCCGTTGTTGTGCGACAACAATAGAGCTATTGCACAAGTGAAAGAGTTGTGGTCTCATCAGAAATCGAAAGATATTATGAGACGCTTTCATCTTATCCGAGAGATCATTTTCAGAGGAGATGTAGTGGTAGAAAGAGTTTCATTTGTCGACAATGTAGCAGATCCACTGACAAAACTGTTTAGCTCAAAATGTGTTTGAGCGTCACCTAGACTCTTTAGGCTTAATGCATAAAGGTGATTGGCTTTAGTCCAAGTGGGAGATTATTAGTCTTAGGTGGCCTACAAGCCAATTTGACTAAGTAAATCTTGTAAGTATATTACTAAAGTGACATTATATTCATTATGTATAATTCGTATTATTATCGTCTCATAATGAAGTCCGTAAATATGTGCGATGGTGATCAGATTATGATAATATCATACCAGTAAGACTAATCACTTGAATACACATATTCTTAATAGTTCCTAGTCGGAGGATGTCCGAGAAGGACATCGGATATCCGGTTAGACTAGTACAGATTACTCCCGCTCATAAGATGAGGGTGACTGATCTCATACTCACTTGTGTGGAGACACTAAAGCGAATATGTAGATGCTTATTAGAGAATGAGTTCACTGAACTGATCCGTATGAATCGCTGGATGGTATTGTACTTCACTGTCAACCAGCTAGATTCTATTGTCACAGTTGCATGGATGGTCCTCAAACATGAGACTCCAAGGACACCTTGTCGGTGGACTTATGTACTTTGACCTTGATTTATGAATCTCTAACTACGGGATTCTAAACAGCCAAGGATCGGGTACAGCGGAATACCGTCGAAGGAAATTGAGTGCCAATCAGGAATTATTTGCTCTCAATACTTACAGAGAGAATGCTCTAGGAAGGATGCGTTGAAGTCCCTGGCCAAGGCGGACGATAATATCGGGGAAGGAGTTTTCCGATATTATACGACAACATCCGATCCAAGTGAGTTGATTGGTTAGGGTTTGACAGTATACCATACCCTGAGTTGATTCAAGAGCATTGTACGAATGAAGGATTAAATCCACGCGGTAATTATCGGCGAAAAGGTTTCAAGAGTGGGTTACATAACCCAGATACCTTCCGGGTTCACGTAGTGTTGCTTGGCACGCACGTGATCGGAGGCCTGATCGAATTTGATGTGCGACATTGATTCGATTGATTAATTAATTAATATGAATTATTAATTGATTAATTAGGCCAGTGAAGAGTCACTGGGCTTATTGGGCCATTAACCAGACTAGTTATTAGGCCTAGAGGGTCACACGCAAATGATTTTCAAGGCGATAGATAATAAAAAGGGTTTTATATAAATCAGGGGTTTTTATGAAAAACTACGCGGTTAGTATAAAATGTAGCGAACGGATTGAGCCGGCCGCTTAACCCTGGCCGCCCCCTCCTCTCTTCCTCTCTCTCTCTCTCTCTCTCTGGCGCCCCAGGCCGGACACGTTCTCCGAGTCAGCTCCGCCGCTTCTCATACTCCTGTCCGACGGAAAATCGTCTGCGCGTTGCGGCGAACGGCGAAGGCTTCGTGGGCTGCGAAGAACGAGGAACCGTGAGGATATCCACCGCTAGGAGGATCGCGTGGACTCTGCTAGAGGCTGGGCGCTTGCGCGACTTGCGGTGTTACACCGACGGAACCGATCGGTCGCGGATTCGAATTTGCACATAGTAAGAAATGATTATCCTATAATCGATTTAAATATTCGAAACGGGTAAAAGGATCGCAGTATTTTATTTTGTTTATTTTCCGATGTGTGAGCGATCCAGAGATACACAAAAACCTAATAGAGCATTAATTAAAAACATTAATTAGAACATTTGTTAAGAACCCCTTGATTAAAAATATTTCTTAATAACGATTATTAAGAAACATTAATTAGAACATTTCTATTTAAAATTAGTCTAACAATTAGACTCAATTTAATATCTTAATAACTTTTATTAAAAGGTCCTTTTAAGTAGATTAGATAAAAAAAAATACTTTAATTAAGAGATCTTTGAAAAAATTAATCAATTATCTTAATAACCATTATTAAGGCTTAATTAATCCTTAATAGTTTTTATTAAGGTTCATTCTGAAGAAATAATTAACTCTAAATAGTTAATTAATTACTTAATAACATTTTATTAAGTGTCCCTTAAAAATAATAATAATAATTTCATAACAACAATTGTTAAGAAATTAAATTATCTAATCAGCAAATTAAAAATTAACAACATTTTGTTAATTAATTTAAGGTCATTACTTAAAATTTAAATTAACAACACTTGTTAATTTAGATTTAAGATCACATCTTAATAACCCCTCTAATTACTTAATTAAAAGTAATATAACAACAATTGTTAATAATTTGTAAGGTCATCACTTAAAATTTAACACTTGTTAATTAAGATTTAAGATCACATCTTAATAATAACCCCCTTTTAAGATCTCATCTTAAAATCAACCCACTATAACTTAAAATTATAAATTCAATGTTTAAAATACATTTTAAACTGACTAAAATTTTAATTTTAAGTTAATAGGTTGGAATTTTATTTAGCAAAAGGGTTTTCAGGTGTTATCTGGGAAAATGGGCTTGGCCCATTTTAAATTGAGTCTTTGGTATCTTAAGTCCGAGGATCAACCACGCCACTGTGACGATGAATCAAGTCGGTTGACAGTCAGGCAAATTACCATTCGGTGATTCATGTCGGATGAGTTTAGTGAACTCATTTCTAATGAGCACCTATAGGTTCACCATTGTGTCTTCACACAAGTGACTAACTAGATCAGTCACCCTCGTCATATGAGATGGAATAACCTATACTAATATTGTCGGATGTTTGATGTCATTCCCAAACATCCTACGACATACCAAGTAAGAAGTAACTAGCATAATAGGGGAAGAGGCAGAGACAAAGGCCGCGATGTTGGCCGTGGTTGAGGCAAAAATGTTACAAATCAAGAAAAATTGATACACTTCAGGGGAAGGATTCCGAAGTCAATCCATGAGCCAAAAGTCAGAGGAAATGTCTATTTTTACCCTTCGTCTGATGAAGAGGTAGGTCCTGCGGCAAGTCTTGAAGAGGTAGGCCCCGCAACAAATCTTGATGAAGAAGGTCCTTTGGCGCCACCTGACGCTGCAAAAGATATAAAAGCCTTGACAAGTCTATTCGATGAAGGCCTGAGAGTCGATTCCTAGGAGAAGGCGGCTCTGACTAAGGAGGTTCCAATAGCAAAAAGCATTACCTTATGTGCACTTAAAATTTTAATTTCACAATTGTTATATTAGTTATCTTTTGTTGAACTCATTCACCCCCCTCTGGGTTCATCATAGCCCGATCAACAAGTAGTATCATAGTACGGTCTCTCATTGTATAGATCTAATGATCTGAAAGCAAATGGCTATGCTAAATAGTTATGGTGAAGGTCAATGTATCAACCGCCCTTTATTGTTCGATGGTAAAGACTACTCTTACTAGAAGTGCCGGATGGAATACTTGTTTAAGGGTGTTGACCTTGATATATAGAGTGTGTGTGAGGATAGTGATTACATCATAATTATGCCCAAAGAAAGATGGACTGATATTGACAAATGTTTGATTTCTTTAAATAACAGGGCAAAGATTGATACACTTCAGAGAAAGGATTCCAAAGTCAATCCATGAGCCAAAAGTCAGAGGAAATGTCTATTTTTACCCTTCGTCTGATGAAGAGGTAGGTCCTGCGGCAAGTCTTGAAGAGGTAGGCCCTGCAGCAAATCTTGATGAATTAGGTCCTTTGGCGCCACCTGATGCTACAAAAGATATAAAAGCCTTGACATGTCTATTCGATGAAGGCCTGAGAGTCGATTCCTAGGAGAAGGCGGCTCTGACTAAGGAGGTTCCAAAAAGATCAAAATAGCAAAAAGCATTGATCGAGACTCTGAAAAGCACAGTCAAGATAATGCCAACTATTAAGAAGGTTCGTGCAAGAGCAGATCGAAAGGTTTTGCAGACAATGAAGAGGATGCCGGCATACCTTAGTATTTGGGAAGCCATATCCCTAAGCAAAGAGCTAAGAGAAGCGCTCATCACTGTCCTGCAAGACCCAAAAGCTTATGAAGTCCATATGGCTGAGGTTCATGCTAAATTGTACACAGTACACGAAGCCATAGTGACTTTCACTGAAGAAGACATGTTGCTGCCCTCTCCCTGCCATAAAAGGTCATTATACATGAAAGGCCATATCAACGGGCAAGAAATAGATCGGATCTTGATAGATTCAGGGTCCGTTGTCAATATCATGCCATTCAACACCTTCCAAGCCCTATACCTCACGCCTTATATGAAGAAGGTCCAAGAGGTTACTATATCAGGCTTCAACCAAGATGCGGAAGAGGTTTTGGGGCGAGTCGATGTTGAGTTGACTCTAGATAATTAGGTGACCCATGTGTCATTCCTTATTGTTGACTCTAATACATCTTTCAAGGCGTTCCTAGGGAGGCCTTGACTGTATAAAAATTGAGTTGTTCCTTCCACCCTACATCAATGCATCAAGTATACCAAAGATGGTGAGCAACACTAGATCTTTGCTAATCGGGAGCCGTTTAAAGCCTATGATGAATGTGACATGATAAGCTCTTATGCCTTGATAGTTTAATATATGATATGAGATCAGAATTTTGTTCAGTTTGATATGTGAAATGTTTAATTCATAGTTAGTAGAATTTGATATGTTAGATATGAATCAAATCATACTAAGTAAGCTATATGATATTCGGTTTATTTATGCTATTAGAAAACATACGCGATTGATATGTTCATATATGCGACCATGTTTTGTATCATTTCCTTATTTGAGTTATATATAGAACTGATATTAGTTATTACGACTTTTCAATTATTATATGTTTAACATTTGGTGGGTTTGATGTCTATTGAGTACTTGTACTCACAAACCTACTAATAACTACATATCTCTCTAAGGAGTAGACTTTGGAATTTTTGGAGAATCTTGCTTGAGGATTTGGACTATTCTTAAGGTTATCTAGCTAGTTTGATTTTTCATTTATGATGTAGTAGGGATAATGAGTGAAATGTATATTTTTCCTTTTACGTTAGTGAGATGATGTTTGCTTCCACTAAAATATTGATGTAATTTGTGAAACTTTGGTATTGACAATGAAAACTTAAATTTGGACATTTGATAGTAATTGACATTATATATTGCTTTGATTATTTGTCTCTTATGATTCATTTTCGATTTGTATGATGAGTTGTTCCCACTGTGACATGACTGAATCCGAAGTGAGCCTAATGACTAAACTAGATTTGGGGTGTGGCAGATTAAGCCAATTATGATCTGGAGTAAGTTGCTTAAAAAACTACTTATGTTTTTAGATCTTGGAGGCTAGTAAGTTGCATGAAGCTTAAGACATTAGTTTGCACTTTGGAGGGAGTAGTTTTTGCATTTTCTCCGGTGATTGGCTCTTGAGTCTCTGATGAAAATTAGTTTCTGTAATAGGTATGAGAGAGAATTATACTTTTGGGTTTAGCTTGAGAGATTTTGGTATATTTGAAACTCTAGGTTTGTAATACTAAATATGGAGAATTTTTTTTTGGCATTAGTATGTCGATCAGTTGGTCTCGGTTTGGCACAACTGCAGATTAAGTTTTGCTTCTACTAAGTATCAGTTTTGTTTTATTCTGTTGGATTATTCCCACCGTTACATGCACTTGACTCCATATGTGGGTGATGTAGCCGAAGCTATCACGACCGGATTCCGAAGCTGGAATCCGAAGTTTGTATCCGGAACTGGGTCAGATCGGTGCAAGAGGCCCGACGGGGATCCGGAAGGCGACGGACGCAGAGGCGCGGTCGAGGACCCGAGGCCGAGAGGGGATCGGTCTGAGGTTGGCTTGCCTTCGGATGGCGGGGCCGAGACTTCTTCGGACGGAGGGGCAGCCGGCGCACGGCGTCGAGACCGGAGGGAGAAGTCCGAGGTCGGCGGTCGAAACCGACTCGGGGAGGTCGGCGATGATTCGAACCGAGCCCCTGCAGGAGGGAAAGAAGAAGAAACCGATCAGTAGGAGTCCCGGACTTCGGCCCTTAGGAACCCCCTCCGACGGTTAAGTTAGCTTCTGAAGAAGATTCGATTCAGAAGGCAAAGAGTAGCTTTAATGCTATTTGGACTATGGTCCTTGAGGGTCTCGGAGACATACCTTTGGCAATAAATAGCGGTGTATTTATAGCGAAGGATAGATGATGGTTAACGGTGACAGCCGATATAGGACTATGTTCCGGGCTTACTGGTAAACCGCCATAGTGCCTAATCCTCCACCGGAGTGGGCCGAACACGGCTGTTGGGCCGAAGGGGGTTGGGCCGCTGATGGGCCGAAGCCTGTTGGGCCGAGGGCTACTGTGCCGCTTACGGGCCGAAGGCTGTTGGACCGCTGAAGGGCCGAAGACTGTTGGGCCGCTGATGGGCCGGAACCTTCGTGAAGGCCTTCTATTGCTGCTGCTGGGCTGAACTGAATTTGGGCTTGTTTTAATGGGCCGAATCGGATTCTGCCTCATCAGTGAGCATTAAATCTGAATTGGTGTTCAAGGGGTGTAACATAGACATTAATATTTCCACTTTAATGAAAAGAATTCAAAGAAATTGTTTGTGGGGAACATGATAAGGAAACAACAATGTATAATAATTTTATCTTCTCCCTATAACTCACACCTTAGCATGTTATCACGTTACACATTAATATGTTACATGCTAAGGCAAGGCAATGTATTATAAACCTAATACCATACGGAAGTGGTATTGGCACTTTAGTACAATTAGTTAGGGTTAATTTTATACAAACCCTCCTTACATGCAAAATATCATATATACATATTTTATTTATAAAATATCATATATATCTTCGTTATGATAATATTCTATCAAAAATGTCACTAGTGTATGCTATATTATTTTTAAGTTTTTAACGAGAATATATATGATATTACAAAATGTCATACATATCCTCATTATGATAACACACTATCAAAAATGCCATCGGTGGATATTATATCATTTTAATGAGGGTGTATATGATATTATACAAATAAAAAGGTTAAATGTGATATTTTGCATCTAAAGAGGATTTATATGAAATTAACCTAATTAGTTATTTAGAGAGAAATAAAAAAATAGTTTCTTCTTAAAGTAAGGAATCAGATGATCGGAAAGTTACAAGTGAAAAGTAATGTTGGATTTCTCCGATGAGTTTCTTACTCATGTTTTCTTATTTTAACTTAATTCATTTTTTCTTATTTTAACCTCAGATTTAAACTTGCCAAATGATAATACGTATAGATTTTTTCTTTTTCAATCCGCACTTCAAGTCTTCCGTCACCTTCACCTATATATATAGGAGAAAGGGAACGGCAACGCGTATCTTCTCTTTTCCCTCGGTCCCTCTTTTTCCACTTCGGAAAGGTTTCATCTTGGTGCGAGACCCAGAAAACCCTAGCGGTGGTCATCACCGGCAGCGGCGGCGATGAACCCCCACCACGAGGCCAGGTACGGTGACCCCAACTCCTACCGCGATCGGAGGAGCGACTTCCTCTCCGGCCTTCCCCCGCCCGCCACCTCGCTGCTAGGTTCGTCGTCGGCTTCCATGGCCGTGGCCATACCCGGCGGCTTAGCACCCTACAGTGCTCCGGGTCCAGCCTTCGGGTCCCTCGGTAGCTACCCGGGTGGCGGGGGTTACGACGTCGGCGCGGCCACCTTCCCTTTCTTCGCCTCCGGGGATGTCTCCGGGGGGATCGGCCGGGGCGGCTTTGGCGGTCGGAAGGGTTTTGATGGGGGGAGGGGGAGATCTGGCGGCGCCGGGGGCCGGGGCGTCGGTGGGAGGGTTTCCAATGGGGAGCCCGGATGGAGATCGGGCGGAGGGCGGGGTTTAGATGCTGGCGGTGGAAGGGGGAGGGCTTCGGATTCAGGGAGTGTCGGCAGAGGTTCGGGTTTTGGTGGCGGCCGCGGTGGAAGAGGGGGAGGCTTTGATGGTGGACGCGGGAGGGGTCCTGCGGGGTATGGAGGAGCGCGCGGTGGCCGAGGCGGCGGCCGAGGCAGCGGAAGAGATGGTGGGAGGCCTAGGGATGATCTCGACAACGTCGTCCTCGCAAAGCAGGATTTTAGTAATCTCACCCATTTCGAGAAGGATTTCTATGTAGAGAGCGCCGCGGTGCAGGCGATGTCAGAGGAGGATGTGATGCTTTACCGTAGGAGGAGGCAGATCACGGTGGAAGGGCGTGACATCCCGAAGCCAGTGAGGTTCTTCCACGAGGCCAACTTTCCAGGTATCATGTGCTGCTGATTCAGTATGCCATAATATTTATGGAATAGAGTGTTAGTTTCAGAATGGAAATATTTGCTACATGATGGATGGTGCTTTTGTTCTCGGATAACAGTGATTAGATAAATGTGTAGAGGGACACAAATATTGAAAAAATGATAAGTTGTGAACGCCACAGGGAAACGCCATTTTGTGTTCAATAGTAATCATTGCAATTTACCAGATTACTTACTGTTGAACGTTAGAAGGATAATACCACATATTTGGCTACGGGCTACATCTGGATGAGAAAATTTCTAGATGTTCCTGCCACAAGGCCATCTACTTACATAAATGAGCAAGTCGTTGATAACTTAGTGTTCCACAGGAATGTAGATAGTACCTAAGCTTTTGTTACTCCAAGCTCAAGGAAAATGTGATTAGGCCTGCATATGAATCATGGCTGTGACATGCAACACCTCCCAAGAGGAAAAAAAATGACAATTGGACTCCTGATGTGAAAGAAAATTTGAAATTGGTACAATAACTTCTTGTCAAAGTCGTACACTTTAAGTGATAATTTGATCATTTTGCTAAATTCCTTTTGCTCTCCATTTAAATGGAATCAAAGCTAAAGTATGTTGGTCTTTTTAAGAGCATGAAATGGTTAAATTAACCCAAGCTTGTCCAGTATTCTTAATGTTTAACCTACATACAAGTTACTTGTGCGACTGTCTTTCTCAAAGGATTTCTTTCTTTTGTTGTTCCATCCATCAGCCATGACGTTGCAGTCTCTTCTAATGATTTTTAGAGTTTTTTTTATCTTTAATTCTGTTGATTTCTTCTATTTTTCAAGAGCAATTTTGTGAACTCTAGTATCTAGAGGTTTATGTGCAACCCACAATTTTATATATAATATACATATGGATCTTCAGTAGTTTCACAATCCAGAAACTAAATGATAAAATGCTGAAAGATAAGTTAAAGAAAAAGTCATGTCCATCATATAACAATATGACAAAATAATTTAAGTTCATATCCCAATAGAAATGTAACCACTTGCCATACCTGATGACTTTATTCTAATTGATTAATAACGTCCCACCGTACTAGCATAAAGAATCAAGACCTAAAAACATTTGAAAATAGTAGGATGTGAGCTTATGTAAACATTGGCCCAACTATTTATGTCTATATTACTTATTCATAAAATAACGAATCGATCATGCATGTTCTTATCCTACAAGACTCAACTTGAAGAAAACACAATGTAGCGAGAAACCTTGAATCACAGAAAACGTCAAAAATCATTAAAAGAATAGAAACTCTATTTTCATTGCTTCGTCAATCATTTTAAGGATTAATTTTCTTATATCTCTTGTTCTTTCTTTTTATGAAGTGATAAATTGAGTTCATGCTTCCTTATTCTAATGGATCTTATAAAGACATGTATATACATAACTAGGAGTTAATTCATGTAATTAATTATAGATGCTTTGTAGGTCTTTAGAAACTTAATTTTCACCCTTGGTCTTTCTTTCTTTAATCTTTCTTCCGAAGGATCTTGCTCTTGTAGTATGTTGTTCTTCCAACTAAGTGGCTTATTCTTCGAAGGGACATGGATAATCACCTACTAGTAGGCTTCAGTTGCTCAGTGGGGATGCTCAACATTCTTAAGCTGACTGGAACACATAGGTCCCCAACTATGTTGACTTGGTTCCAGCCTTGAGTGCACACAAGTGGTCTTTCTATCCATTGTCCTAAGTTGGTGTGTTCCGAGTCTGGACTTCTAGACCCCTTTAAAATGAACAAGGGATGCTCTGTACCCTAACTTTGGCACACATCTTAAGGAGCAATGACCGAAGTCCCCTATATCCCTAAGGGACAAATCTTTAAGGGCACTTGTCACTAGGGAAGTGACGTCACCTTTTTTTTTTATTAATAAGAAAATATCTCGAGAAACATGATCACAAAATAATATAATCTTAATCATGAAAGCATCATCATCATATATACATTATTAGTCATAGTGATTGCATAATCATGAACAAATCTTATACCTTTATGAAGGGACTTCTTTATTCATAATCCTAGCTGCATTGATGGGATAATGGTCTTTAATTGTGTTCTCAAGTCTTGCTCCTTTAGAAGGAGTCTTTAATTAATAGGGTCTTAGAGAATATCTTCTTGTGAAGGATCTTGGCAACATTCTATGAAGGATCTTTAATATAATTTTGTCATCTAGACTCAGTATTCAATCCCCGAACATACTCATTAAACTTTGAAGGAGGCAATTTTGCTCGGCCCAAGAACACATGAGTTAGCCCAGTGCGACAGGCCTAGGCACTCAAAGAGAGGCCCCGTAAGGGTCCAAGATAGCCCATATATCCTAGAAGGACATATATTACTAGATTATGGTCCGAATCCATCTAAAGGGCGGATTCCTCCCTGTCTATGTTCTTACTTTACTGAAGTCGATATATATTATAACTTCCTCCGGGCCACCAAGTAGGGGAGGATTGCCGTGAAGATGCTCACCTGCACCTTCCTAAGGCCAAGAGGATATCAGGGGATATAGCCTCATCTAACAATGAAACTCCAATCAGAATGGGAGAGTCCGATCACCATCAGGGTTGCTCTAGAGAGACCCTAAAGAACCTATTGCGATGCGGATACTTTCTCAATAGTAACCCCTCTGATTCTGGACTCGATGGGAGTATCTCACGGGAAGCTACCTTTCCCGACCGGAATCAGCCCATGGTATGGTCCTGAATCACTATATAAGGACCCCTTTTCTAACCCATCAAGGTACGCTCTTCAAAACCCAAGCAACCTTAGCTTGCTTCTTCCTTCCCCAGTGTTCTGATTTAAGCATAAGAGGGGGATCCCTCGGTTCATTGCTGAGGGCTCGTTGACGATGCTTTTACTTGCAGGCTTGCTCCTTACTAGCCTTTTGATCCACGGTGAAGGGCGTCTGATTGTGGTGGATGAGATTTCGCTTCATCAGACTTGCTACCAACAAATCATCAATATGAGATCATAATTGTTCCTTAGCTATGACTTTAGGTAAAATAGTGGTAACGAATAACTAAGGAATTAACATTGATCTTTCTTAAAACATGCATACCAAAATATAAGGCCTTTCTAATCAATTACTTATTTTAAACCATGGTTTTTTGAATATTTATATAAAACATGTGCATGGAAATGTCATTATCGTATGCTTAAACTAAGCAATACTATATCTTATCAAGTTATTATCCTTAATTAGTAAATGCATGTTATAAGCATTTTTTCCTAATCAATGTAACTACCTCTCATATAATGCCAAAACTTGAAATCAAACTATTATTCTCCACATGACAATTTCATATTGTTAGTCTCCACATGACACAAGTCTTATAATCATACCGTAATCTTAACTATAATTAAATTAATGTAGCACTAACAATTAAAGAACCTAAAGGAGGAATGGGTTGTATCACCCTACCTTAGAAGGAAAGCCACTGCCGGACTGCCGCCAAGCTGCCACCAGGCTGCCTCCCCCCTTCTCTTCTTCTTCTTCTCCTCTCTTTCTTTCTTTCTCACTCTCCCCTTACCCTCTCTTTGGCATATTGGACTATGGGGGGTGACCCCCTATTTATAGAAGTAAGAGGAGGCAGGTTGAGGAGGTGGATTGAGGAGGTGAAGGGCTGAGGTGGTTTAGGGTTTGGGCCTTCTAGAAGGTTCATTATCAAGGTCCAATAAGGGCCCATTAGTCCATTAGGGGCCCAACAGATAGTCCAATAAGGGGTTGGTGTTTTCAGCCCATTTTGGCCCCCCTTTGGCAGCCTATTAAGGTTCATATGGGGTCACTTTTTGGGTCATCTTATAGTCCATTAACGGCCTAATATCTAAGGGGCATTAAGAAGTCTTTGGTACAATTTACTTTAGCCCTTGACTTTTAGACTAATAATGTTATATCTTAGGTTTTAGTAAAACTGAAAGTTCTTTTGGTAACTTTTTTTTGCAGTCTCGGCTGGCAAGTGCTAGCCAAAAACAACAAATCTCATCTCTGCCAAAAAAATCAGAAACACTGACACTTCACCCTCATGGAAACTGTAAAGAGCCTAGTTACACAGTGTGACCAGCACTGTGCCGCTGTGAGCAAGACTCATTAAAGTCTCACTTAGGTTACGTAAAACATGTGAATAAAACACAATGACAGGAAAATTGGTATTCATCCTTTGTATAGGAGTATCATCAATTAAGCGATTCATGTTTGAAGTATTCTTGAGCTTGCTTTCTTATACCCTAGCTTTATCTTTAGTTCTTATTTCTTGGATTCTTCCTCAAAACTCAAGTTTTCTAGGTCAACACTATCTTACGGCCTTATTCTTTAATGGTTAACAGTACTAACAATGACTGACGGGCTCCTGCCCAGTTGGTACCGGGTAGTCTTGGGAGAGGGTGGACACCCCAGGTTCGAACCTGGGGGTGCTGGGGATTTTCTGATTTCAGATGAACAGTTTCTACCGCTTTGGTAGAGACCCTAAAAGAAAAACAGTACTAACAGACTGTTCATGTGGTTCCTTATTCTATTATAACATGAATGAGCTATGACATTATATGCTCTAATGAGCAGTATTATGGGCATTCTATGCCTACATGCAGAGGCTTAAGGTTCTTTCCATTGCAAAAGTACGCGATATCACTGCACTTTTAGTTCCTTACCCATAATGCTATATCTTATGGTATTTGACTACCATTCCACATCCATAGCTATGTATTAACGCAACACCTCAGTCGTTGTCATTGTCAACATCAACTTTACCCCATTTACTTGGATCAGCCATATTAGTTGTGTATTTTTTGAAAGTGCATTTGAGTTGTGTATTTATTCTTACTTTATCTAGGATCATGTTTGTAATTCCTTTTCGAAAGGTAACGTACTTTCTAATGCTCCCAACCATCTTATTTTAGGTTTTGTCTAAGTTCTCTGACTCTTCCTTGCTTGGTTTTTGACTATATTAAGTCATCTATTTTTTTTTTAAATCATACACCATTAAAGGTTAGCATGCTGGTCTGAAGAGTGAGCCATACGTGTCCTTCCACCAGGGATAGACTGGCGAGGTTCATGGCTGATTTTGTAGACTTTCGCCCCTTTGTGTGCTGACCAGGATGAATCCGTGGATCATTTTTTCCTTGGATGTTCTTACGCTAGGGAGATCTAGCAGCTGATATTAAGAAAAGTGGGTAAACGGCTTGTTTGGGAACTCTATGGACTCCCTTCTCTTCCTCTGAGGCAGCCACCACCTCCCCAAAGGAGATGCTCAGATTTGGTGCATGATTGTTCATGCCACTATTTAGGGTGATATGAGGGCAAAAGGAACATAATGATCTTAATAAAAGAAGCTTTTATCCCGGAATCTGTTGTGAGGTCCATTTTTGTCAAAGTGAAAGAGTGTGCTAGTGCTTTTTGTAAAAGAAATCATGTAAAGTCTTTCATTTGTATTTTGCTTAGGAAGGAGTAAGCTTTACACCTACTCGGTGTTTTTGCATAAGGGGTTCTTTTGTAAGCAGTCATGACTACAGTTGTATATCCCCTCTTGTTATCTAATACCTCTGTGGTACCATCCAGTCTCAAGAGAAGTACTTCACTAGCACATTGCTCACTTTTCCCAATTATTGTCATTTATTGCAGTTCTTATTTGCAAGTTTCTTTTTTTGTGGGGCCGGGTAGATGGATCTTGCTTTAATGAAGCTCTTCTATAATCTATCTCAAGATGTTGAGTTTCAACATTTTCATTCTTCATAATGGATAAAGCTTTCTTACTTTCTTTTTTTTTTAGGGTGGGGGGTATACATCTAAACCAGCTTTTTAAATCTTCATTTAAAATTTTCTTGGGAAAAAGTACACACTAACCTCATTGGCATGGCACGTGTTGCACATAACCCTTTATCAATGAAAATATTTCCTGCCCATTTCCTAATTTGGGGTTAGACAAATGGGGTTCCTTGCCTCCAGATATCTTTGACTTATGAAAATCTTAGCCTTGAACTTGATCATCACGTTTTGTTCTATCCTCCTTGCTTCATAATGAGGGCAATGGATCACCATTCTTAATCTTAAGTAACTTTTCTACATGTTATCTATGATTTCTTAGGATCCAATTTTGCTTGTCTTTCAAAATACAGGCCTAGATTGGCTTTGTAAATCTCCAATTTCCTTCTTCATCTAGCATTTCTAGGTACATCTAACCATTAGTGTATAGTTCTGTGCATGGTTTATTCATGACTGTAGAATAATTATGGAGCCATGTAGGTACTCTTTTGCTTTAGTGAACTAGAGTTTCCTGTTCTTCAAGTACTTTATCTTGTTGGTCTCTTACATAGATTTCTCTCTCTCTCTCTCTCTCTGTGTGTCTCTTTTAATTCATTGTTTTTTTTCCTTTCTCTGCCATTCATAAGTGATTTCTTTACCGAAGAGGCAAATACTTATTATCTTTTAGTGTAAATATTATCCAGGTAGTCTATCTTGCTATTATTAATGTTCTTCATCTTAAATGACTGGATCCATTATCTAAGTTAATGGCCAGTTGGGATATGCAACTGTCAGACTCAGGACAGGAGTTAGCCTTTTTATCATTTGTTTCGGTATTGTGCATGTACTACCAGACTTGCTCTGATACCACTTGTAACGGTCCATGATTTTATATATAATATACATATGGATCTCCGTTAGTTGCACAGTCCATAAACTAAATGATAAAATGCTGAAAGATAAGTTAAAGAAAAAAGTCATGTCCATCATTTAATACTATAACAAAATAATTTAAGTTCATAATACTGAAAGATAAGTTAAAGAAAAGTCATGTCCATCATATAATAATATAACAAAATAATTTAAGTTCATATCCCAATAGAAATGTAACCATTGGCCATACCTGATGACTTTGTTCAAATTGACTAATGGCGTCCCACCGTGCTAGCATAAAGAATAAAGACCTAAAAATAATTTGAAAATAGTAGGATGTGAGCCAATGTAAACATTGGTCTCAGTAGGGCTCATCTACACGCCACTTTGACACCAACTATTTTATGTCTATATTGCTTATTCATAGAATAAAGGACTGATCATGCATGTTCTTATTCTACAAGACTCAAGCCGAATAAAGCATTATATAGTAGAGAAACATTGAATCATAGAAAACGTCGAAAATCATTAAAAGAATAGAAACTCCATTTTTGTTGCTTCGTCAATTGTCTTAAGGATTTTTTTTTTCTTATATCTCTTGATCTTTCTTTTTATGGAGTGATAAATTGAGTCCGTGCTTCCTTATTCTAATGGATCTTGTAAAGACATGTATATACATAATTAGGAGTTAATTCAAGTAAGTAATCATAGATTCTTTATAGGTCTTGGAGATAAGCCACGATCAGAAACTTAGTTATGATCCTTAATTTTTCTTTCTTTAATCTTTCTTCCGAAGGATCTTGTTCTTGTAGTTGGTTGTTCTTTCGACTAAGTGGCTCATTCTTCTAAGGGACGGGGATAACCACCCGCCAGTGGACTTCCATTGCTGAGTGGGGATGCTCAGCATTCTTAGGCTGACCGGAACACGTAGGTCCCCAACTACGTCGTTTTGGTTCTAGCCCTGAGTGTACTCGAGTGGTCTACTTCCTATCCACTGCCTTAAGTTGTCATGTCCCAAGGTTGGACTTCTAGGCCCCTTTAAAATGAACAAGGGACAGTCCATGCCCCAAGTTCGGCACACATCTTAAGGAGCAATGACCCAAGTCCCTTATCCCAAGGGACAAATCTTTAAGGGCCCTTCCTACCAGTGAAGTGATGCCATCTTTCCTTTTTATCAATAAGAAAATATCTCGAGAAATGTGATCACAAATAACATAATCTTAATCATGAAATCATCATCATATACATATATTCATTAGTCATAAGTATTGCATAATCATGAATAGAATCTTATTCCCTTATGAAGGGACTTCTTTTTTTTGAAGGTGACATAGTCACAATTCATTGAAAAAGAAAAGCAGAATACAAGGAAAGAAACACTGGGGCAATCCCTTACAAGGACACAAGGTCTACCCCACGAGACAAAAATACATCAGTCTTCCAAGACAGAGCAAAGAAAGATCACAAAAGAAAGAAAGAAAAAAGAAACACAGGAAAGAAACTCAGCTCTACTGAGAAGGTAGAGCAGAGCAACATGACACACAACTCTAAACAGTGAATCTCCTGCAATTAGAGATTAAAGTAAACATAGACTTATCCTCTGAGGTGTCTTAACCTGCATTCTTGCACCAGGATGCACACCAATGGATACCACTCGTAAGGATATGAAAAGAGCAGTTGTATTTTTCTCTAAACTTCCTCTGATTTCTGTGGTACTAAATAGACCACAAGGTCCACAACATAACTGGAAGAAGGGTGGACCACCCATCTTTCTTCAAGAGTGCAGGGTAAGAATAATTCCACCAGTACAGGATTTCTTGGCAATTGTCACAACCCCTCCAAGGGATACCTAGTGTTCTAAACAAAATTTTCCATTGAACCTCAATAGTCCCACACTGACGGAACAGGTGAGTCATTTTCCTTCTGATACCCACAGAACACGCATTTAATGGTGCCATGTGACTGAAGAAATTTGAGCCTATGAGCCTATCACAGGTGGGTATTTTCTCTTTCATAAATTTCCACATAAACAATTGGATCTTCGACGGAAGTAGCTTAAGACCAAACAACAATTTTCCACCACACTCTAACCCCACTGTCATAAAAGACCCTACTGAATGATTTAACTGAAAACTGTCTCGGATTCTCCCTTCTCCATCTTCTGATATCCTCCTTGTCACTCATCAATTGAATATGGTGAAGGATTTGATGCAACTGATTAAATTCTTCCATCTCATTATCAGTGAGATTTCTCCTAAATAGGATATTCCAGTCACCAATACCTTGTGACATAAAGATATGATTAATAGTCTTGCCTTTGTCCAACATAAGCTCATACAATCTTTTGAAGTGGTGCTGGAAAGGCCTGTCCGAGTGCCACTTATCTTCCCGAAACCTGATTGAATTACCATTACCAGTATTAAAGGTAGAGGAAGCTGTTATGAAATCCGCTGTCTTAAAAATGCTTCTCCAAAAAGGGGAAATTGAATGCTGTGTAGAAGGTAAAACATCCCATTTGCTATGATCACAGAAATACTTCCCTTTCACAATGTCACACCTATAAGGATTTATCATCACTCCCCAATCTCCACGGCAACTTGCACAGCATGGTTTCAATAAAATTCTTGATCTTTACTAGCCCAACACCTCTGTGATCTTTGTTTTTACACACCTCCTCCCACCTGACCAATGAGATAGGTTTCCTTTCCCTTCCTACACCTGCCCAAAATAATGTTCTCCTAATCGTCTCAATCTTTTCTCCAGAGTCTTCAGAACCTTAAAAATAGAAAGATGATAGCTCGCCAAAGAAGACAACACAGTTTTAGATAGAATACATCTTCCTCCAGCAGAGAGAAATCTCACTTTCCATCCTTCTAATCTGATATCAAACTTCTTAACCACATTGTCCTTTGCCCCAATCTTTAGTGGTCCATCTGACAGGGGTAAAACCCAAATATTTAATTGGGAATGAAGTCCATTTACAGCCCAGATGGTCAGCTAAAGAAATCATGCTTTGCTGCTCCATATTCACACCAACCAGTTCAGTTTTATCAAAGTTTTAGCTTTAATCTTGTGACAGCCTCAACAAACCAAAGCATGTCTGCCTCTTCCTGACAGTCTGAACAAAAGATCAAGCTACTGTCTGCAAATTGTAAATGGGACCGCTGTAGATTGTTATTACCCACCAAAATCCCATCCACTACATGCATTCTTTCTGCCTTTATTCAAATGGAGCTAAGCACCTGCCCTACCAGAAGGAAAATAAGGGGGGGTGCCGCAATCCTTTGGAGCTATTAAAATATCCACATAGCTGGCGATTGATATGAATGAAAAATCTTGCCGTGGAGATACAACTCATTACCCAATTAATCCATTTTTGTTGAAATTCCATTTATCCCATAATCTTGATGATACAATTCCAACTAACCTTGTGGTAAGCTTTTTCAAAGTCTGATTTCAAGACTGAACACTGTCTCTTCTTGATCTTCTGACAGTGAAGAGCTTCATAGGCTGCCATATAATGATCAAGTATAAATCTGCCCTTCAAAAATGCTGATTGATTTCTGTTAATGACTGTATCCATTACCCCTTTCAGCCTGCCAGATATCATTTTGGTTATGATTTTATATCAACCATTAAGTAAATACCTATGAAGGGACTTCTTTATTCATAATCGTAGCTGAATTCATGGGGTAATGGTATTTAATTGTGTTCTCAAGTCTTGCTCCCTTGGAAGGAGTTTTTAATTAATAGGGTCTTAGACAACATTCTTCTTGTGAAGTATCTTGTCAACATCCCAAGAAGGATCTTTAATATTTATCATCTTGACTTGATATTCAATCCCCAAACATAGTTATTAGACTTGCTACCAACAAATCAGCAATCTTTGATCATAATTGTTCCTTAGCTATGACTTTAGGTATATTTTCAAGTATAATAGTTAAAATAGTGGTAACGAATAGCTAAAGAATTAGCATTGATCTTTCTTAGAACATGCATACGGAAATATAAGGCATTTCTAATCTTATTAGTTATTTTAAGTTATGGCTTTTTGAATATTCATGTAAAGCATGTGTATGGAAATGCCATTATTGTATGCTTAAATTAAGTAATACTATATCTTATCAAGTTGTTATCCTTAATTATTAAATGTATGTTATGATAATTTTTTCCTAATCAATGTAATTACCTCTCATATAAGGCCAAAACTTGAAATCAAACTGATAGAGTCTCCGCATGACACAAGTCATGAAGCACTGGCAATTAAAGAACCTATAGGAGGAGTGGGTTGTATCACCCTACCTTAAAAGGAGAACCGATGCCGGACTGCCGCCAAGCTGCCACTGGACTGCCGCCAAGCTGCCGCCACACTGCCTCTTCCCCTTCTCTTCTTCTCCTCCTCTCTTTCTTTCTTTTTCTGTCTCACCTTACCCTCTCTTTGGCATATCAGACTATGGGGGGTGACCCCCTATTTATGGAAGAGAGAGGAAGTGGGTTGAGGAGGTGGATTGAGGAGGTGAAGGGCTGAGGCGGTCTAGGGTTTGGGCCTTCTAGAAGGCCTGCTAACAGGGTTTAATATAGGCCCATTAAGGACCCAAAACAGCCCAATAAGGGCCTGGTGTTCTCAGCCCATTTTGGGCCCAATTTGGCAGCTTATTAAGGGTCATATAGGGTCTGTTTTTGGGTCATCTTATAGCCCATTAACGGCCTAACACTCAATAAGAAGTCTTTGGTATAATTTACTTTAGCCCTTGACTTTTGACTAATCACATTTATATCTTAGGTCACTTAAAAAAAACTTGCAAAAACATTTATAGCTTAGGTTTTGTTAAAATTGAGAATTCTTTCTATAAATTTACACGTGGATCTGTACAGTTTATGTCTAGTGCAGGTTGTCCAATGGCCTTCACTATTTTTCAAGGATGGATAGCATGTTTTTTTTCTTAAAAGTCTTTTAACATAGATAACACGATTCATATGGCCTTGGATATTGCAGCAATTTCTAATTCTCTTTACTACAACCCTGCATTCTCTCTCCCTGCAGCAACCACCTCCCATGGTTTAGGGCTTACATGAAATCAGGTGGTCCTCTTACTTCTGTGACTGCTTTTTTAGATACTAAATTAAACTTGTCTTTAGAAATGTGTTCCTAGGGTACGGCATACATGAGCTTCCAACCAATATCCAGACTTATGATGATGGCCCCACATTGACAGGCTTCCTTCTCTTTAAAACTCTTCTTTGCTTGGAGTTTTGGTAGCATTATTATCATTGTTGTTAGGAGGCAGACTGGCAGTAGAATTATTGTTCTTGTTTTTCAGCACAAAAGCATATGTCATGTGAGTGATGGCTGTTGTATACAAGGTGGGCTTCTTGAAGACTTGATCCATTTGAAAATTTCCAGCTCAATACTCCTGCCTTTTCAACCCCCTTCCTATAGAATGTAAACTGAATACTGTGCTTCATTTTTTTTCCCATGTAAACCTGGTCAAAGCCCAATGTATCTAACCTGGATAATTGAGTTCCTCTTTATGCTGGATCCTTCTCTGAGAATTTCTCATCAGCAACCTAGGTGCGACATTAAAATTTTCTAGAGCATAGAACAAGAAAGCTATAAAGCCTAGTTTGTTACTCTCTCAAATGCAACGGCAGCAGTGGAATATAAAAATGATGGTAACGACTATAAGATGAGCAGAGAAGAGGGAAACCAGATGCAGTGATGGCAAGGTGTTGCCTTAGCAACTTTTAACATGTAAATATGTTCCAGTAGTAGTGGAGGAGGAAGCCTAGGGATATTAATCACTAATGGGGAAAAGAGAAAGATAACCAACAAGAAGAAGACAAAGGAAAATAAACATATCTAAAAGCAGTGGTAGTTTCCCAGGGATATTAATCACAAAAGGGGAAAACAAAAAGATAACCAACAAGAAGAAGACAAAGGAAAATAAATAGATCTAAAAGCAGGGATAGTTTAGTGGCAACAAAGACGAAAAGAAAGCATCCGTATAAGAACAGTGGCCTAGAAGAAAGGAAAGGAGGAATAGCAGGGAGAACAGCTCTGACAGCATCAAAGTATAAGAGCGAAAGCAGAGATGAGAAAATAAGAAAAGTAAAGTGATCGGGTTTTGTTTTAAAAAAATGGAACCAAAAAGGCTACTTGACGCTATTTGTAATTGGCAAAAAGGAACAGAAGAGGTGGTGGGGTTTGACGTGGGAGGGCTATTGTTTTGTTTGGTTTCTTCCTCCTAAGATCATCTCCAAGGTGCTTGCAACTAGAATGGAAAAAGACATGGGTAGATTGATTAGTGCCAACCAAAGTGCTTTCACTAAAGGTAAACAAATTCAAGAAGGCTTTCTTGTAACACGAGTTTCTGCATGGCAAATAGTAGCTAAGGAGGAAACGGTAGTTCTCAAACTTGACTTTGAGAAGGCATATGATAGAGTAATTAGAACTGTCTACTTGATCTTCTCCATAACATGGACTTTGGAGACAAATGGGTCAGATGGATCAACGAATGTATTTCTTCAGCCTCTTTTGCCATTCTAGTTAATGGGAGCTTACTCCTTTCTTCCATGGCAGGAGAGGACTCCGCTAAGGAGACCCTATGTCACCTTTGCTGTTTGTCCTTATAGCTCAGGTTTTCAGCAGTATGTGGGAGAGAGCAGTGGAAGCTGGCTTTCTCTTTGGCTTTCAAGTAGGCTTGCATTCTAGATGGATTTCTCATCTTCAGTATGCAAATGATGCTATTCTCTTTCTATTTGGGGCTGAGGATTAGTTTCTATTTACGAGGCCGATTTAGGAAATGCTAGATGAGGTCAGTTGGCTAAGGGTGAACTTGTAGAAAAGTGTTGTGATTGGCATCAACATGCAGAGAGGGAGACAGGCAAATCGGCTTTTTTCGTGTCACTTTTCTGGGTCTTCCTTTTTTGCCTTCCGCCATCAAATGCAGTGATTAGCAGCTTGTCTTTTGCAAATTTCACTCTCTGTTGGCCTGGTTAGAAAGGAGACTCCTTTCATATGTGGGGCAGATTGGTATGTGTAAATCGGCTTTGGATAGCCTTCCTATCCATTTCCTTTCCATGTTCAGAATTATGAGTTCTATAGCCAAACAGCTAGAAGGTATTCAGTGTAGATTTTTTTTGTGATGGGTGTTTAACTGTTTAGGGGGGCTTAAAAAAGGGAGCTGAGAGGTTTCTTGGGGCAGAGTTTGCAGGAGCAGAGATAACAAAGGCCTTGGGACTAAGAACATGTGTGACTACAACTTAGCCTTCCTTCCCAAGTGGCTTTGGAAGCTTGGCACAACGCAGTTAGGCCTATGGTTGGAGGTGGTTAGAGAGAAGTATTACTACAAAAGCAGGATTTGGGATGTGTCATTGCAGGTGGACTGCAATATCTCTACCCTGTGGCAAGGTATTCTTCAGGTAGTAGATATTACCATGGCAGCCAGGATGCATCAGTCGAAGTTTGGGCATCAGCTTTCAAGAGGAATCTTACAGATGTGGAGATTCTGGAACTGGTGTCCCTTCTTTTAGAAGCCTCTCGAAACTACACACCTGTGCGGGTGGAATGCTCACGGAACTTCTACTGTCAGATTGGCCTAACCTCATTATCACTGACGGAGGGTTGAAGAATCCTTTCCTCTAACATATTTGGTCTCCTCGGTCACCACTGAAAGTGAAGACTCTGATATGGAAGATCTCGAAACTACACACCTGTGCGGGTGGAATGCTCACGGAACTTCTACTGTCAGATTGGCCTAATCTCATTATCACTGACGGAGGGTTGAGGAATCCTTTCCTCTAACATATTTGGTCTCCTAGGTCACCACTGAAAGTGAAGACTCTGATATGGTAAGATCTCTGATGTTAGGCTTCCCACCATCGATATGCTGATCCGGTTTGGATGTGACATGCCTTCATTGTTTTCATTATGTGGACGAGAATGAATGTACGTATCATCACTTTGTGGGTTGTAATTTTGCTTTGGAAGTGTGGCGGGCTGTGCTTCACAATGTGCATATACCTAGGCATCTTTCAGACAAAGTGGACTCCCTATTGCAACAATGCTCTAGGTCATGGCACCTAAAGCGGTTTGCATTATTTGGTGACTAATTCTTCACGCCACACTATGGGTCATTTGGGTACGAGGAACATAAGGATTTTCAAGGAGGCTTTAGCTTCTGATAGACTTGTACGCTTTGTATGTACTAGGGTGAGGGAATGGGTGTGTGCTTTTTGTAGTGAGATTACTAACACCTCATTTTTTTTTTTGGGCTTGTTAGGGGTACCTGCTGTGTGACACCACCTTGGCGTGTTTTGTATAGAGTTATTTTTTGAGAACCTCATTCACACCCTTTTGTACTGCCTCATTTTCTCTAATACAGGTGGTGGTACCTATGTAGTCAGAGGCGAGAGGCGACCGAGGTGATCGGGGGGTCGCCTCAGCCTCAAACGCCTAGGCGATGGCCTAGGCGTTTGAGGCGACATTTTAAAAAAAAAATATTTATAATTTACTTATTATACAAAATAGCCAAATAATCATACAGAATGATATTTATTCTCTCAAATTATCAAATATAACCAAATATGTAATCAACAAATTCATAGACATTTTACTACTAATTAAATTCACCATAATGAAATTTATCAATGAAATGCTAAGCAAACACTATATAAATGTAGAAATGTAAGATAAGTCTATTACAACATTCAAATGTTCCTTAAGAAAATAATTAGCCAACATTTCCAAATAAGACTAACAAGCCTATGAATACATTCCTTTCACAACTCTCAAGCTCATCAATAGACTTGAGTCACTCATTCATCACTCTCAGAATCCTCATCTTGCTCAAGTGGAAGTTCAACTTCAGAGTCCTCCGTTGTATCATCAGACCCAACTTCAAGCTCATCAATAGACTCTAATGTGGAACTTGTTGCAACTGCTTTCCCCTTCCCTAAACAACGTTTCTTTGATGACAATGTCCTTGTACGTGGACCTTCTTCTTCACCAATTCCTGCAGCAATCTCAACATCGAACCATGTGAGGTCTTCATCCTCATGTACAACATCTTCATTATCATGAGGATGTGCTATCCACTCGTTACAATCATCAATATCTTCCAAGCTTATAGGGTCAAGTTCACTTTGTTGGAAACGTAAAAAGCGATCTCGAAGGCGTTGGTTGTATTGCACAAACACGAGATCATTCAACTTCTTTTGCTCCAACCTATTCCTTTTCTTAGTGTGCACCTAGAAAAATATCATTATTAGATTAATATAGAATAAAAAAACATAACATGTATTATTCAATGAAAGTTAATAAAAATCAAAACCTGTTCAAATGTACTCCAATTGCGTTCACAGCTAGATGCACTACAAGTGAGGCTCAAGATGCGAATGGCGATCTTTTGCAGATTAGGAGTTTTGCTCCCAAAATCCACCCACCAATTAACTACATAAGAGATGCAAATAGTATTTAATTTTCACATCAAAAAGAATTTAATGAATAAATGTACTAGTAGTCCATATAGAAATATACCATGATTAGATGTGGTACGTTGTCTTATGGCCATTTCTCTCCCAAAGAAACCCATAGCATTCCTATAACATGCCAATTCCTTGGTAATCTCATCTTGTACATTAGGATCAAGAACTAACTTTTTAATGACATCATATAGTCCTTGCTTCACTTCATCATCTGAATCAATCTCTGGATTTGCATAATAGAATTGAGGGTTAAGGTAGTATCCAGTTGCATGTAAAGGACGATGAAGCTGAAAATCCCATCTCCTATCAATGATCTCCCAAAGTGGACCATACTTGTCCACTTTTCCATCCAGAGCATTCTTGATACTTGGCGCGTTCCATGGCTTCATAAATGTAACCCATTGACGGCTTCTCTCCATCAACCAAGTGCAGAACCATGACAAGAGGCTTGAATATCTTTAGTGCATAAATAACTCCCTTCCAAAACTGAGTCTTCAAAATTATATCTTGTGCTTTCTTTCCTTCAATTTTTCTTGCCCACTTATTATTACTTGTCCATTCACTAGATGTAAACATTCTTCTCAAACCATCTTTACAATCCAACAAACTTTGCAGATTCAAATAATTTGTGGCAAAGCGAGTCACAGCTGCACGGACAAGATTCTTTTCATTTGTATGCTTCCTCATTATAGCAAGCACCCTCGTATGTGCATAAATAAATGTAGTAACCATCCTTGCCCTCCGAATGGTTGACTTGATTGGAGACACCTTGGAAATGTCCTCCAATATCAAGTCTAGGCAGTGGGCAGCACATGGTGTCCAAAATAATTGAAGATGGGCTGCCATCAACATTTTTCCTACAGCAACATAGCTTGCTTCATTATCTGTGACAAGTTGTATCACGTTCTCCGCACCAACCTCTATAACTATCTTGTTCAATAAGTCAGCCAACAACTTTGCATCTTTGACATATTGAGATGCATCAATAGACCTCAAAAACACAGTTCTAGTAGGTGAATTGACCAAAAAATTTATCAAAGTACGGCCTTTCCCATCTGTCCATGCATCAGACATGATAGTACAATAAAACTTCACCCAACTGGCTTTTTGTAAATCTACTATTTCTTGAGTCTTTTGAATCTCCTTTTGGAGAAGGGTCTCACGAACTTCATGATAGGTAGGGCCTTTCCATCCCGGACCGAATTGTCCTATAACTTCTAACATTGTTTGGAAACTATTTAGACGCACGGTATTGAATGAAATTCCAGCTTGATACATCCACCTAGCTATGTATTGGATGACCCTTTCTCGTGCTTCCTTCTCATGCTTCTTATCTTTGATAGATTTGCCCTTTGAATCTTCAGGATTAGGAGTATAAAATCTATCTAAAGGACCTTTCATCCGAGGAGGCTTTGCAAGAATGTCGTCAACTTGATTCACCTCAAAGGATGAATATTTGGAAACTGAATTTCTAAAAATATCATCTCGACTTTCCGCTTCCCTAATCAAACATTTCTTTTCAATCCTTGCTTGTTTTGATTGCTCCATATATTGTTTAATTTCTTCTTTTGCCTCGGGTGTCACCTTCAAGCAAACTGTCACATTTGTAGAAGTACCTGCTAGATGTTGTTTCAACCGGTGGATCCCTCCTTTACAATCTTTTTGACAAAAGTTACATTTTACCCAGTCCCTATTATTTGGATTCACCAAAGTACCATATTTCCAGCCTGGATCTTTATTTCTCCCCTTCCCTTCGGTAGGCCCTTGATTAGACGAATGAGATGAACCTCCGGTTGGTGTGGTCATCTTAAAAATTAAATCAATGTCCACAGTCCACCTATAAACAGTAAAGACAGAGAGCAAGAGAGAGTGAGCGAGACAGAGAGAGATAGTAGGGGTCGGGGAGGGGAGAGACAGATTGACAGAGACAGACAGAGAGACAGAGAACAAGAGAGATAGAGTGGGGGTCGGGGGAGGGGAGAGACAGATTGAGAGAGACAGAGATCAGGAGAGATAGAGTGGGGGTCGGGGGAGGGGAGAGACAGATTGAGAGAGACAGACAGAGAGACAAAGATCAGGAGAGATAGAGTGGGGGTCGGGGGAGGGGAGGGACAGAGAGACAGGCAAGAGAGAGTGAGAGAGAAGGACACAGAGACAGAGAGTGGGGGTCGGGGGAGGCAGACAGAGAGAATGAGGGGGTCGGGGGTGAGAGACACATAGATAGAGAGTGAGGGCGGGGGTGAGAGACAGAGAGAGCAAGCGTGCGAGACAGAGACAGAGGTTGGGAGAGATTGAGAGGGTCAGGGGAGGTAGACGGAGAGAGACTGAGAGACACACACAGAGAGTGAGGGTCCAGGGTGAGAGAGAGTGAGAGTGAGCGTCGGGGGTGAGAGAGATAGAGAGGTTGAGAGAGATTGAGAGTGGGGGTTGGGGGAGGCAGACAGAGAGAATGAGGGGGTCGGGGGTGAGAGACACAGAGACAGAGAGTGAGGGCGGGGGTGAGAGACAGAGAGAGCAAGCGTGAGAGACAGAGACAGAGGTTGGGAGAGATTGAGAGGGTCAGGGGAGGTAGACGGAGAGAGACTGAGAGACACATAGAGAGAGTGAGGGTCAGGGGTGAGAGAGAGTGAGAGTAAGCGTTGGGGGTGAGAGAGATAGAGAGGCTGAGAGAGATTGAGAGTGGGGGTCGGGGGAGGCAGACAGAGAGAATGAGGGGGTCGGGGGTGAGAGACACAGAGATAGAGAGTGAGGGCGGGGGTGAGAGACAGAGAGAGCAAGCGTGAGAGACAGAGACAGAGGTTGGGAGAGATTGAGAGGGTCAGGGGAGGTAGACAGAGAGAGACTGAGAGACACACAGAGAGAGTGAGGGTCCGGAGAGAGAGAGAGTGAGAGTGAGCGTCGGGGGTGAGAGAGATTGAGAGTGGGGGTCGGGGGAGGCAGACAGAGAGAATGAGGGGGTCGGGGGTGAGAGACACAGAGACAGAGAGTGAGGGCGGGGGTGAGAGACAGAGAGAGCAAGCGTGAGAGACAGAGACAGAGAGGTTGGGAGAGATTGAGAGGATCAGGGGAGGTAGACGGAGAGATTGAGAGAGACAGAGAAGGAGGGAGTGCGAGAGAGACAGAGAGAGGGGGACAGTGCGAGAGAGACAGAGAAGGAGGGAGTGCGAGAGAGAGAGAGGGTGACTGCGTGAGAGAGGGTGACTGCGAGAGAGAGAGAGAGAGAGAGAGAGAGAGAGAGAGAGAGAGAGAGAGAGAGAGAGAGAGAGAGAGAGAGGAGAGAGGAAGAGAGAGACGACTTACCTGCTGTCGCCGTCGCCGGAGAAGTTCTCCGCTGCCGCCGGAGTCAGTTCCCGCCGATGCCCGCTCGTATCCTTGCCGGAGGAGACCGCGATCGCCTGCCGCTCGTGTCGGGACACAGTGAAAGGGAATGGGTTTTAGGGTAAAACATGGAGGGGGGTAGGCTTATAACGGTGGGCCGTTTCGTATTGGGCTTCTTCGTAGCGGGACGGTGGGCTCTGTCCGTAAGGCGCATGAGGCGCTGAAGGCGTGTGAGGCGCGCCTAGGCGAGCGACTGGGCGATATAGGCGTTTCCGGCGATCGCCTAGGCGAAAACCGGGAAAGCGAGGCGCTAAACCCTCGCCTCGCCTCACCTCGTCGCCTAGGCGAACGCCTCGCACGCCTTTGATAACAGAGGGTGGTACTATCCACTTTCAAAAAAAAAAAAGATTCCTTCCTATGGGGTTGACCTATCGCTGATGAGTGATAAGGTATTATGAAGGTTTGGCTTGTCTTTGACTTCTTACATTGCTGCTGGTCTCAGGCCGAAACTTGCTATCATCTTCTATTATTTTGACTGCAGCTCCCTATTTCCATGACTTGGTTCATTGCTCCAATCTGCTAAAAAATTGCAGTGAGAATTCTGGGCTTCAATGTTTCCCACTTTCGCGAGTTTCCATTTCTGTTTTTTTCCTGATCGGGGGCCCCGAGCACCCTTATTGTGCTTGTCGCCTTTGGATATGCACAATAAGAAGAATTTTGCTCGAGAGAACTCCGATTAGAGCTAGGCATCTGAGAATCTACATTATTTATCACAGAGGGGTAGTAGTTGCCTTTATCGGGATTTTCTCTCAACCATTCTTCCGCTTGTCCATTCTGACAAGTTGCCAAAGGCTTACTGGCCTCCATAACTGGGCCACTGTTGTTAACCTGGCTGATCTGCCAGCTTCCCCTCTGAAAACACGTAAACATCTGCATGGTCGATGCCAAGGAACTTACTTCTGAAGGCCAGCTAGTGTTTGTGAAGCTACTGCGAGATGGCATCCTTCCAGCTGCAATGTGTGGTCTCGATGTAGGCATCCCTATCTTCACAGTTCAAATTAGAAGAATTGGAGTAGAGAATGGGTTCACTATTATGTTCCGATGCTTGGGTAGGCCCCACAACTTCCTTGTCAACACCCACAGTGCCCTGCTATGACTTGCCAGCCTCTTTTTCTCCATTACTCTGAGTCGATTGCGCTAATATTAACCAGATTGATTTGGTCTCTTGCTCTTCTTGCTGGAGTTGTGACTGTCCCTGCTAACCCTGTATGATCCATAAGCTTGGACCATCTCCTTATATGTCCAATCCACCATTTTTTGGGGAAAAGGATTTGGTCATAATATCAATCAAACTAGTGTTAACTTCCCAACACAGCTTTATATTATTTGGGATTCTCACTGGGTCATCAACCACACCACCACCACCAACAATCTTGCAAAGCTAGATTATTCCAACATTTAATGTCCCCATCAACTTCTTTTAGAATACCGAAACTTTCAAGAATATTGTTGAAAACTTTGATGCTCCAAAGTTGGATTGGCACTCCCATTACGTGGGACCATACACGGGTACCATGGACTGCTTCTCTAGTCCCTATTATCTCATTCCACTATGTCTATTTAACCACATTATCTTTAAGATGAAGAAAACTACTGTTCAAAACTTGATTTCTGAGGGCTACACTTGAAAAGAAGACTAAACCTTCTGTGTCGTTGAGCATACTAATTTTTGAATTATTTTCCGATGGTCGACAGTGATCTAATGCTGCTGGGAGATCAATTTTATTCAATCTACCCTTTTGAACGGAACCGACTAAAGAATTCCGCAATGTTTGGAGATCAGAATTATATGTAAGGAACCAGGGGATTCTATCCACCAAGAATTCACTGGGCTGCTCTCGACAATTTTAGTGGACTTCTATAGAGGCATTTGGCTCTGCCTGACATCCCAGTGCAGAGGTGGATTTGATGACCAGCTGTTTTTACATTTCCAACAAACCAGAGCATTGCTGCAAGCAGAAGAGCGGTTTCTTTTTTTTCTAAGCACAGGAAGCACCTAATACTCATAGGATCTGCCCTCCAACAAAACTGTGGAAACCATCAATCTGCTTCCATTCCGATGTCGGCACAGTAGGTGTCGTCCCCACAAAGATGCGTTTCCCCGAGTTGGTGTGATGCCGCCACAAAGGGCATGAGCCTTTCCGTCACCTGCTGTCACTCTCATCCTCACCATCATTTGTAGGCACACTTCAACGTGTGGACGACATCACATCTCTTCTCAACCCTTGTTCCTCAAGGCATTTTGCACCTAAGTTTTTTCTATTAGGATCTTAGTAGTGGTTAACACTTGACATCAACATGTGTTTGTTGTTCCTGTTGTCTCTAACAATGGTCTCGACATCTGGACTCTGTCAATGTTTGTTATGTAGTCTATGGCGTCAGGTAACCAGATGACTGGATTGCAGCCCATAGAATCTTTCTTTATAGGAAGAAACATCTAAAAGAAAAGGCTTGACTCAGAATTTGATGGCAAAGGGAATAAGCTGTTGTTCCAATATGATGATTGATGGCAAAGGATATGCAATGGGATATCGCCAATATTGCTCAATCCCTGTACTGTGCAGATGATTGATGCCAACAAAGTCATGGGATAACATCCCCAGCTTCACATTGTATGAGACTCGGACCTCTTATCTTGAACGAGATGTGAAATGTACAGTGCATGAACAACCTTAATGAGATATGGTATGAGTTGAAGGGATGTTTGATTGGAGCAGTGGATTAGGACTAGGAAGAGCATGATTAACTTTGATGTATTATCCTTTTCAGCAACAATCTAGTAATTTATATAGAACATTGCATGGTACATGCTATTTACCTTTTTATGGACATGTATAGAGACGCTATTTACATACAACAATGTGGACTCAGCCATTTGAGACGTTTTTGAATGACTATTCTGGAGATGATCCCTCGGTTCCCTCCTAAGTTTTATATTTTCTTAATTATAAATGTTGCTAGTGCATTTTAAAATGTTCATCTCAACGATGCCTTTAAAATTGTTTAAATTGTTAATTTGTGAAACTCTAGTTGTTTCGTTCTCAAGGACGTTATTCCTTCCAAGCTTTGGGCACATTCATATTGTATGATTTGCAGATCACTGTCTCCGGGTGATAGAAAGATGTGGGTTTATTGAACCAACACCTATTCAAGCCCAGGGGTGGCCTATGGCCTTGAAGGGAAGAGATTTAATTGGTATAGCAGAGACTGGTTCTGGAAAAACTTTGGCATATCTTCTTCCAGCTTTGGTTCACGTCCATGCACAGCCTCCGCTAGGTTAGTTCCTTTGTTGTATATTAAAATATTTGACATCTGTTCAATTTCGTTTCAATATACTCTTGGATCACTATAAGCTAAACTATGGATCAATTTCACTGTAAGCCTAAACTATGGATCACTGCTTTTGATGCTTTGTTCTCTAGCTTATGGCGACGGTCCTATTGTCCTAGTTTTGGCACCGACGAGAGAGCTGGCCGTTCAGATACAGGAAGAAGCTATGAAATTTGGATCACATGCAAATTTCAGAAGCACTTGTATCTATGGTGGAGCACCAAAAGGACCCCAGATTCACGATCTTAAAAGAGGTTTGGCTGTTTATTTAAAGTATTATGATCATGCAGTCATATTTTGAAGAACTGTTCATGTTATGTTTGTTTGTTAGAACTTCTGTAACTGGCTAGTTTTTAATTTTGTCAGCTAAACTAATGATTTGACTCTAATATGCCTAGGGGTTGAGATTGTTATTGCAACTCCCGGTCGTCTGATTGATATGTTGGAAGCTTGCCATACGAATCTACGAAGAGTTACATTTCTTGTATTGGATGAGGCAGATCGTATGCTAGATATGGGGTTTGAACCCCAGATAAAAAAGATTATTTCTCAAGTATGTTGTCCCACACTTTTTCCTCCCTATTTATGCAATATTGGATTGGAATTTTGCCTTATTTGATTGCCCTAATTATATTGCTCATTTTTATTATCTTATATAACAACATCTTGTTTTTTTATATTGCTAAAGTTGAACACATGACATGTAACTCTGTCTGTTCCTTTCTGCCAAGTGTCAATTTAAGGTGCAAGCGCAGGGACAGAAGTGAAAGTGCCATCTACCTCCATATAATGTAGTAGTTAATTATTTGTTATTTACTTGCAATAAATTGTCCTATTTGCATTTCTTATTGGGATAGTTGTGCGAACACATGCTTCCCCCCACAAGTGTCAAATCCATCAAAACGTGGACATTGGGGGTGCTTCCAACGTCTGCTAATGCATCTGAAATCCCTTGAAAAGTTGTGCAACTTATAAGTACATCTTTTGGAGAGGGTTATTGAAAGAAGCATTATGGATATACCCAAAAGTGGCTATAGTTTCAACAAGAATGGTGAACATAATTTTTTTTTGTCTTATTATGGGAGTGGCAGTTGCATTTTGGAACTTTCTTCCCCAGAATTCTAGCTTTTGCATTTGAAGAGTCCCCTAAGCCTCTTTGCAATCATAAAGTTGCTCCATTAAGACCTGGAGGTCATGGAATCAAATATGAAAATAGCCCTTTCGCTGAAAGCAAGGTTACATACCCAGACCTTGCAGTTGCGGGAATCTCGTGGCACTAGTCTGTCTCTTTTTTTATTTAATGATTCCCCCAAGCACACCATTTAAGGATGTTTTTGGAACCACCACCATTCCATAGTAAGAGCCATAAAATTACATTCTGAGGAATGTCTTGTTGGAAAACTAAAAGCCTTTTTGAAAGTGGTTAGCATGATATCTCAGGAATGGATGTAAAGCTTTACAAGTATGACATAAGAGAAAAGGAAATAGAAGTACGAGTAAATGCCAATCTATCCAATCCATCAGTCAAACACATGAGCATCTGTTTCATTTGATTTCCTCCGTATCATTTACTGCATGTCATTTTCCATGCACGCACATCCCTGCCTGTAGACCTGTTTCTACCCCCGGGGACATTATTTATTGTGGCATGGACCACTCTTTACTCCCAGTGTCAGCTTTTCTTTCCCACGGGTCACACATTCATACTCTACTTCTGCATCAATACCTTTCTGCAAATCTTCATTTTCATTTCTAATATACTCAACTGTGTACTCGTTAATATGTACCTGTGCTCAAGTAGCATTAAATGGGATTTGGAATGCATCATTTCTTGTTTATTGTTAGTTCAGATTTTGAATAAGGCAGTTCTCATCAATATCTGTTTAAGTTAGCGAAAGGTTACCTCATAATGGCAGATTCGGCCCGATAGGCAGACGTTGTATTGGAGTGCTACATGGCCCAGGGAGGTTGAGAGTTTGGCAAGGCAGTTTTTGCACAATCCTTACAAGGTATCGATGATTGATCCTGTGTAAACTGTTCTTTTACTGCAGTCTCTGTAGTTAATTTTATTCATATGTTTTCCGTTTGGTTGTGCTATCAATTTGATGGTACAACTATTTTCGGTATATATGTAATCCATTTCTTTTTGCAGGTCATCATTGGTTCTGCTGATCTGAAAGCCAATCAATCCATAAACCAAATTGTAGAAGTGATACCGGAACATGAGAAGTACCCAAGGTGAGCTTTGTGTGCAGTTGGTTTTGCTACATCATGATATAGAAAAGCTCAGTGGCTAGTTTTCTCCTTTTCTCCACAGGTTGGTTAAGTTGTTGGGGGAAATGATGGATGGCAGTCGGATCCTGGTATTCCTTGAGACCAAGAAAGGATGTGACCAGGTTACACGTCAACTTAGAATGGATGGTTGGCCAGCATTATCTATCCATGGTGATAAGCCCCAAGCTGAAAGAGACTGGGTTTTATCAGAGTTTAAAAGTGGCAGGAGTCCTATAATGACTGCCACTGATGTTGCTGCACGTGGTCTTGGTAGGACCAATTTCCATTAGGGCTTAATATCTTTCTGTTTGCATCGACTTCCCAAGGTTATCGAGTCATGGGCGCCGCAGGCCAGCATCCTAGCAATTGAATGTGGGTTGGCAGTGTGCAATGGATGCCATCATGACAAAGGTAGTTACTATTGCCTCCACCGAGTATGAGCACTTAATGAGACCAGTTAACTTGTGTTATCAGGGCATTGGCACCCGCCTCCTCTCTGATTTATTTAGGCATTGGTGCAAAAGAGGGGGTGGATCTGACATTACAATTTAGCTTATCCACATGCTTCTTGAATGGGGAAAAAGGGGAAAAATAGATCCAAGGCATGTTGGATTTCTTCAAGTTTCCATGGTTGTTCTGTCACGCATCAATTTTATGTTTGGCAAAAGATGGTTTGGAATAAAGAAGATTTTTAACAAACGGATGCATATCTGACCTTTTTTCAAATTCAAGGAGAGACTTCATACAGAAATCACCTGGTTGTTTGGCCTTTTGGCAGAAATAACCCCCGAATTTCGTAACCTCCTATTCCACCCACTTTTGTCAAACATCAACACTTTGCCCTTTGTATTTTACCTCGCCTATATTGTATGAAGATTACTATTAATATCCTGATTTGGCATGTGCTTTTATGATGGCCAACAACCTAAGATTATTATTGGTCATCAGCGTTACATCATTTAGTTCTGGTTGTTGGTTCATTACTATTCAGCTCTGCTGTCGGTTATTTATGTATAAACTGAAGTATTGAATGCATAAGATAGCTTAGATGTTAAAAACTGCTTTCTATTTGTTTCTTTCTTAAGGATGATAGTATGTTTTCTCCTTATTTTCCTCTTTTAAGATTATCATTCTGAATGCCAGTTCCCCCATTCTTGTCCAGTATATGACTATATCAGGTCATATTATCATTATTATTATTTTTATCAGACCTATAAATGTCGTGGGATAATAACCTTCCTAATTTACTAATGCTGGGTGGCTTCTTAATGAACTTTTCTTTTGGCTTTACTTGTTAAGCCTGTCTCTTGTATATGCAAAATGAAAAATTTTGCTTACCTCCCTTGAGACTGCAACTTTAAGCAGATATGTTCCTATGTTTTTAAGGTGTCTACATTAATCATCTTAAGTGCTCATCTCATTAATGTGGTTGTCAGTCATTACTGCCCCCACCCGTTGTTATAGAGCTGGTTCATGCGGCAGCCTGGTCAATTTAGAGAGTTGCACAAGTAATTACCCTCATTCTTATCTCTGCAAATAATGGTGTGGAACATGTGGTTGCTGAAAGCCTGAAACACAGTTCTAATTGAAGAGTTGCAGAGACTAGGATAAATTCATGCGTCTCCATGGGAAGCTTTTGTATTTCTAAGTAGGATGCCGCTGACCTGTTTTTCGCTGTGCGCCTCACAGATGTGAAGGATATAAAGTGTGTGATAAATTATGACTTTCCTGGAAGTCTTGAAGATTATGTTCACAGGATTGGCCGAACTGGACGTGCGGGTGCCAAAGGAACTGCGTTATCTTTCTTTACATCTGCAAATGCAAGATTTGCCAGGGACCTTATTAAGATCTTGCGTGAGGCTGGGCAGATAGTGAGTCCAGCCTTGTCTGCTATGGCTAGGCCGGGCAGTGGAATGATGGGTGGTATGCTTACTTTAATGCTTTTGCCCCTTATTCTCACAATTTTCTCCGCTCATCTTCTCACTGCATTTATTTTATACGTATCCTTTGGTCGTCCAGGTTCTGCAGGGAAGTTCCAGTCAAGAGGACGAGGTTTTGGAAATCGTTCATTGATTTCTGGGTCTAATATCATCCCCCTTGGAGGGAAAAGGCCATGGTGATCAGGATTTACCCTCGTTGTCTCGCAGTTTTAGAAGCGAGCCAGGTCACGGGATGTTGGAAGTGGAAACAATTAAAGTAAAGGGGAATGGCCTTCCGTGAAACAAGTTTTTGCCCTATGGCACGTGATTGTGTCCGCTAGTGGGCTGCATGCTATCCTCCCTTTTTACCAGAATGCTTTGAGTAGGAGTTGATGAAATCATTTTTTTTTGGTTTCAAGTTTGAACCAGTAAATGTTGGTTGCTTCGAAGGGTGTTCGAGACACATTATTGATAACGTAACATTTCTAAATTGCCCTTGAATTGTAGGAGAAGATACGTGGTCTAAGTGCTCTTCACGATGGTTTTTCTGTTTTCCATCTGTTTTGGGGCTTGGCTTTGGGCGTTATGGGAGGGTGGACGTGTAATTAACTCTGACGGGAAGTATTCCTTAAATCTGTGCTGCCAGTCACGTTGTTATACGCAATAGAGAGCACGGAGACCGTGTTTCTCGGCAAGCGCTCACAAGTGGCAGAATGCTTTCCACATACAGTAGTTGAGGCGCCGTGGCTAGCCATGTAGTGCGCCATTAAGGTTCATGATGCCACGAGTGCCATGCTCTTAATGGCTGTACTGTTAGTAGTGGCAGCATGGGCATGTGACTAGAGATGGAAAACTCACTCTGCTCACTCTAGGAAGCATATAAGCGAGGAAGCAGCGCTAGAAAAAGGTTGCCCACTTTAATCCCCACAAAGCCCAAAGAGGTCCTTGGCTTGCCACTTGACTTGACTTCCCCCTATTGACTTGAGCAGTAGAGCATTTTTTCCCCTTTCTCCAACAAATTTCCTAGGACTGCTCTCTTTATGTGCACTTGCAGTCTACGTTATGGTAGTGTCCCATTCGATCCCTTTGCATCTCCATCTTTCATTATAGAGTGATCGGACAACAATGAAGTGCTACGCATTTCCAATGAGTTTAGTAGAGATGTTTGTCAATGAGTTTAGTAGAGATGTTTGGTCCTAGTTGCCGGCCTTACCGATGGGATTGGTTACTTTATTTTGGTAGCTAGTGATCGAAGACAAACGAGCGCATCAGCTAGCCACCTTGCTATCGATCAGAATCAAGGGTATCCCTCTTGAAGTATGCCTCTCTCTACAGCACTCTTAAGGCCCTCCATGTTTCTTATCTCAACATCTATGCCATAGTGAATGCCCTAACTTAGGGTATCAAGGATGTTTATCTAAATGCTCTTTGGTCATGTAAATGTCGACCAATTGAACGGACCTGCTTACTATCCTTGACGCTAACTATGAGGAAGTGGTGATGACATTGTAAGGATCACACGAGAATGAAGAAAAAAGAAATTTAATCTTTAAACATAGCAAAAAACTTGATTCCCTTGGTTTCCTCTAATATGTTCTTGAGAATAAAATCAAGAAGATTAAAATTTTCACCTTGTATAAAATCAGATTTGTGTTTGTAGTTGGTTCTGATGTAGCAATATCATGAGCTGCACAAATGTTTGGCTTCCATCAATATCTACGCAATTCTCTAGTTGAGGGATCATGCTCGCCTCTCCAGAAGGGTTTGCCTATGTAACTCTCTTGAGTTCTGTGTTTGGTCATATCTGACTTTCGACAGAATTTAGAGATGATATAGATATAGAATATAGTACAAACATAACTAAATGAGAGTGTGAGTCCACAAGATAATAAACAATAAAGCCATCCATTACATTAATTCAAATAATAATAAGTTAAACATAATCCTTAAGAGTCTAATAACAATTAACAGTTTCTGAATAACATACATAGACTACCTTTCAACTCGTAGGATCACTCAAATTACATTAAAGACTCAATTACTTCTTACTATATCAATCTACTAAAAATATAAAATATTCGAATTAAAACAACTAATCTTCAACAAACTCTAAGAAATACCTATGTCTCGTGTCCGAATTCAAATCCAACTTTCTAACCACGTCTCCTGTAAATTTGTTAGCAACTTAATGAGTATAAAACTCATTAAGTATTATACCTACCACATGCTCAACATAGACTAATTGAAATTTACATGATAACAAAATTATAGCATGAATAATTAACAATGTTGTATATAAGTCAAATAACAGAATGATACTATAACTTAATCACGTTTGTCAAATTTTCCTTAAATTGTTTGGAAACAAACTACTGGCTATAGACATATCACACAAATCCTCTAACATAAGGAAGCTCATATCATATAGTATATAGTTTATTCTTACAACTAGTAGCATGTAATCAAGTTAAAGATATAAGAGAATTCCATACGGTAAAAATAGATTTATAATGATTTAAAATAGGTTCAAATGATTCATATGTGTGTCAAATTATCATAATCTCATATATTAGCTGGACAAGCATTCTAATTGCAATATGAGGGCCACATATACACATATATCGGATACTTAGTCAATAGTATCAAGTTTTGGCTGTTGTGAAACTAGAGATCACACATATCCCACCAATATGTCATACCGAAGTTCGTTTAATTGATTTTACTCATTACCTTTGGTTTTACATAATACCCTATCCAATAAGAACACTTACTTAGGAATCGGGACATATAATTCCCTTAATATGGTAATGTTTATATCATATATTTTTAAATTAATGACACATGAATTATAGTAATTAAGATTCATTAGATTGCTGAAAATTCAAATATCCACATAGGTAATGGTACAATTTGCCAAAAGTAATAACATTTGAATGAAAAGAGACATATTTAAAGCACAATATATCATTACTAAAATTTTTCATATGAAATAGGTTTTAACAAGTTAAAAGTTATATTTGAAGTATTCTGAAAATTTTCAGATTTTTTTTAATTATTTTTCAAAATTTTCTAACATGAAATCTTATTTTAAAAACTAAAACATACTATTTACTGAAATAAATATCAAATAGATTCAAAAATTAGTGAAACTTGGTGGACATGATAAAAACATCACATTGACCATGTTTGCAAAGTTTCACAATTTTCTGAACTTATTTGACCCAAATTTTAACTCAAAGTTCAGATCTAATTTAAGTTACATAGTTCACAATACGACATGTCCGAATTTAATATCAAAATAAATTTAAAATTATAAATATTTATATACATAAGCTAGACATGTAAGGATATGATTTTTCAGTTTCAAGGCAATTGGACAAGAAATGAAGGATATATAAGCATCTCAACTTGAAGTACCCATGCCAGCAGCACCTTGACGCCAGAATGCTGGCTATATGGTCCACACAGTCTGATGGCCAGACGGACCACCCTGGCCGTCTAGTGGCTATGCAGACGCGTGCAAAACATAGCGAAAAACTCATTTTTTTTTAAAACATCTATGGATTTCACTTCAAGAAAAATGATTCCACATAAAATTTATGAGGTCTTCATACAAGTTTGAAATTTGAAATCTTCAAAATACTTATATTTTTTTATAGATACAAATACCCATGTGAGAGGATAATCATCACCTACCGCTTTTTCAAATACAAAATCTACCAAAGAATCTCGAATCCCCTCACAAAATCAGCCCTCTAAGGGATCCCCCACGACCTCCACAGTTCTTAGAAGGTGAGGAAATCATCAAAACATAAGCATCTCTCAAGAACAAGCCACAACTCCCTCTCTTTCATCAAGAGCACAAGCAAAAACCCACCTTTCACGAAGTAGAGCGGCTCCTAGGATTTAGATTCACGCCCAACTATTTACAAGTACATCTAACCTTATGTTCTAATCCTAGAAGGTCCCTCCCGGGTCAGTTCCAACTTCCCTTCCAAGAACAAGAGAAATCCACCTAGAAAATGAACTCCTATTTGGATGTTAGACTTAGGAGACGATAGAATATGTGACAATAGTCTTCTACAAGGATGTAGATCTTTGAGTCCTCTTTCCAACAATATCCACCACATAATTTTTTTGACAACTGTGCTAAAAGTTATGATCAATTTATTGATTATTATCCTGGGTACCCGAAACCTAGAAAATCCATTAATTAAATGGGCTGATTAGACTTAATTGTTTAAGTTAATGGGCTTAAATCTATAATTGAATTACATCCAATAAACTCCTTAAATTATTGTCATTATTATTAATATTAGTATCTATTATTATTAATTATTATCTTTTATAAAGTTACTGGTTATTACATACTTTCCCCTTAAAGAAATTTCATCCTCGAAATTAACAAGCAAGCTCAAAATAGAATTACTTACCAAATAACTATGGATATCTTTGATTAATGTCCTCTTTCGCTTCCCATGTTGCTTCTTCCATGGAGTAATGCTTCAATAGAACCTTGACTATAGGGATCATCTTAATCCTCAACACTTATTCCTTGCAATCCGATATGTGAATATACTTCTCTTCATATAACAAATATGGTTGAACTTCTAATGACACATAATCAAGTACATGTGATGAATCAGTAATATACTTTCTCATCAACTTCCTCCCAATGCAAAGGTGATCGACATGGTCTATCATATAGAGTCTCATACGGTGCCTACTTATACTAGCATGATAACTATTATTATAAGCAAACTCAATCAACTTTAGATGATCATCCCAATTATCCTTCCATTCAATTAACTATAAGCTCTCAACACATTTTCAAGTGTCTGAATCATTCTCTCTGATTGTCTATCAGTCTGTGGATAGAATGTTGAACTAAACTTCAACTATGTACCCATAGCTTCCTGAAGACTCTTCTAGAATCTCACAGTAAAACGAACATTATGATATGAAATAATAGATACTGGAACTCCATGCACTCTCACAGTCTCTTTAATATACATCCGAGTCAATTCTTATAATGAAGTCTTCTTATGCATAGCTAGAAAATGAGCAGACTTAGTCAATAATATATCAACAATCACCTAAGTAGAACTATGCTTCTTTATAGTCTTGAGCTATAATACTCCGTATAAGAATATGTTAAATAGACTACATCAGTAGACTACCAACAACACCAGCTAGCCATTTTTTGGAGTTCGAGTTGGAAAGAACTTCGAAGTCAAGCGTGCTCGATTGGGAGAAGTCTCAGGATGGGTGACCTTTTTGAGAAGTCTACCGACTAGCACAGTTGTTGGGCCAGTTAGCTGATTGGGTCGTTACAAAATGGTATTAGAGCCATGAACCAGTTGAAAGTATAGGAGCAAAGTGCTACATAGGACAAAGTGGTACACCATGAAAGGGCTACTATAGAATGTGAAGCCGGATGATGGGAGCCACCTCTTGAGCCTATGGGACCACTTCTAGAATCCTACCTACTTGGTAGATTGGTTGTAGGCTATGTGTAATATGGTCCTGATGTGGACGTAAGGTTTTTAAAGGGGGTAGATTGTAAGAATATGTTGAATAGACTACATCAGTAGACTACCAACAACACCAGCTAGTCATTTTTTGGAGCTCGAGTTGGAAAGAACTTCGAAGTTGAGCGTACTCGGTTCGGAGAAGTCTTAGGATGGACGACCTTCTTGGGAAGTTTACCAACTAGCATAGTTGTTAGACCAGTTAGTTGATTGGGTCATTACATGGGCAATCCCGTTAAAAAGTCTATAATAATGTGCTCTCACTTCCATTCAGAAATATCCATACCTTGCATCGGTCCTCCTGGTCATTGATGCTTAAGAATTGTGTGAAATTAGTACTTAAGTGTTATCCTCTCCGATCAGATCAAAGAGCTTTAATACTTTTTCCTGTCTGTTTCTCTACCTCATTCTTGAACTCCTTGAACTTCTCAAATGCTTCCGACTTGTACTTTATTAAGTACACATAGCCGAATCTCGAGAAGTCGTGGGTGAACGTGATGAAGTATGAGAAGCCACCTTTGACTTGGGTGGACATGGGACCGCATACATCTGAATGTATTAGTTCTATAAGGTCTTTGGCACATTCTCCATGTCCAGTAAATGGAGATTTTCTCATTTTTCTCATAAGGCAGGACTCACATATCGCTAACGATTCATAATCGAATGTAATTAAATAACTATTGTTTATGCAACTTTTGCAGCTTGCTTTCACTAATATGTCTAAGTCTACAATGCCACATGTATGCTTGGTTCACACAATTCTTACTCTTCTTAAGAGCATTATTAATGTGAAGATTGTAATGAGAAATATCTAAAAGATATAGACCGTTGATTAAATGTGCCGAAGCTATTGATTTATTACCATAATAAATTGAACAATTTTTGTTCTCAATAGTCAACATATATCTTATCTTGTCTAAACAAGATACTGATATGATGTTCTTTATTATGCTAGGAACATAATAACAATCTTCCAATGATAAGATATCTTCCGATGGAAGCTTGAGGTTTGCTGTCCTTACAGCAACCGTTGCAACTTTTGCGTCGTTTCCTAGCCTCAGTTCCACCTCGCCTTTTCTCAGCTTACGCTTATTTGTCAGCATCTGCACATCGTGGTAGATATGGGAAGCATATCCAATATCTAATATCCAAGATGTGAAATATCTAACTAACAAGTTGATATCTATCATATAGATATCTGAAGCTTCTGACAGCTTCATCTTTGCATGAGTTTTATCGTTGAGTAACTCCTTACAATTTCTCTTCCAGTGACCATTCTGCTTACAGTAGAAGTAGTCACCCTTTACTACTCCTTTGCCTTTGTCCTTTTTAGACACAGACTTTGGCTTATGCAGCTTCTTACTTTTATCTTTCTCAAAGGCAACTGTAGCTTTCCTTCTTTTATTGGTCTCACCAATTAAGAGGATATTGGTCTTTTCCTTTACAAGGTTGCTCTCTGCAGTTATGAGCATATCTAGAAGCTCAGCCATGGAAATATGTATCTTGTTCATGTAGAAATCAACAGTGAATGGTGCATATGATACATGGAGTGAGGCAAGTGCAAGGTCACTTTGCATTTCATTGGGCAAATTAATCCGAATAGCTTCTAACCTCTTCCTCTTCCATTGATCATATGCGATCATCTCTGCCTCAGGGGCATCTAATGCCAGTTCAGTAGGAGGATCATCTCTAAGGACGTAGGCAATGAGCTCAGATTTAAAGACATTCTTCATGTTTATGAGCCAATCCGAGTAGTTCGGACTTGTCAAAAGATTGACATCAAGTATGCCACAGAGTGGGATATTCGATGACATTATTTCCCTATAGGAGATGAATAAAATTCATTTAACAGATGCTCAATTATTAAATTTAAAATAAGACATGGTCTTTTAATTAACTCCCACTAACTTTTGACGGACTGTATAACCTTCAGGTATACAGAACGAGAGATGCCAACAGTCTCTTAGCGGGGATCATAATCTCAATGACTTGCAGTACAACCTTGTGGATAGTACAACAAACTGTAATACAATAAAAGAGCACCCATCTCATGGGACTTGCAACTCCTTGCAATATCCGATCATATCTTCGGTTCTCAGAGATTTAATGGCCTTGTGGATAGTACGACAAGCCATTAATTTTGGTCCAAGCTATGTCATTGTTACGAGACGAGCATAGATTTGCATGCAGCTATTGTGGATAACACAACAAAACTACATGGTTTCTCTACTTCGATCAAAAGACATCTTATGCCATAGCCAGAGTCTCTCCTCATTAGACAAGCCTTGTGGATAGCACATCAAATCTGCCTAAAGTAATTCGAGTCCTATGACTATAACGATGGTAGACCACGCAGTAAGTTCTTAACTACTCATATTACAACTTAGAATTTTGATGATGATTTTAGATAACTTTTATCTTGGTCTCATCTAGGTGATAGTATATAAATATATTGTATATATTTACTACATACTATACTTGTTTTGATTCATAATAAAAAATAAAAATATTGATCCATGTCTAGTGTGGTCATAGATAGCACAATTGGTTTGATTGGAGCCAACAGTCAAATGCACACAAAATCTAACATAACTATTACATTAGACAATCTTGCAAACACATAGGCAAAGGATCTCCATCTTTTCGCCTTCCTGGTTGCAACTGTGGGTCATCTTCGCTCCTTCCTCGGTTGCCTCGATCAGATTACAATTAAATTTTAAATTTACATATAAATTGAAGAAGGCCTTATGGCGAGTACAAAAGAGTGGGAGGTAGAATTACATCGGAGTATGAGAGAAGGAGGATACGCAGATCTCTATTTATTAACATTTAATAAATTTACAAATATACATCCACGATCCACATACATCATCACATGAAGTATCTAAAAGGTGCATATCTATGACCACGATGTGTTTTTAACCATTCTACATATGATAAATGCATTACATGGCTAAAATAAAAGAGCTTCAAAATTAAATAATTTTGGCTTTCAAAAAGTTAGGTTCCAATTAAAATTGATATTTGAATTTCGAAAATTGATTTTATTATCTGAACATACAATTAAATCATACTTAAAAGCATCAAAACACACATCACATGTGCACACACTCCAAATTAATAATTTTCAGATTATTCCATGCAAATTAGAATATTTCTAAAAATAAAACAATCTAACATTTAGATTAAACAATATTAATAATCTAACAGTTAGACTATTAATAATTAATTACTAATCTAACTCATAGATTAGTCAATTAAAGTTGATCATTAATTTAACACTTAAATTAATAATCAACTAATCAACTCTAATTATTCATTATCTACTAATTTAACTCTTAGATTAGTTAATTAATGTTAATTACTAATTTAACACTTAAATTTATAATTAACACTAATTAATTAATAATTAGAAGAAATTAATAAATAATAATCTAACATTTAGACTAATAATTATTAACTACTAATCTAACTCTTAAATTAGTCAAATTAAGGTTAATTATTAATTTAACACTTAAACTAATAACTAACTCTAATTAATTAACAACTAATTATCAATCAAAATGATTCAAAATCATTAAAAATCCAATTAAATAAAATTGAACAATAATTGTAATTTTAAAAATATTTTTGAATTTTAAAATTAAAATCCAATTCTCGTGATATTTTAATGGGCTTGGGGTTTTTGGGGTTTAATAGGAAATAGGGGGTTTAATGGGTTAAGGGGCTGGGCCACCAGGGGCCCTGGCTCAAGCCCTTGGCTAGGCCAGGCCCGAGCCCTTGCTCGAACCAAGTCCAGGGCTGGAGGAGGATGGCAGCGGCGGTTGGCACCACAACACCGCTCGATCCTGCCGGCGACACCCCCACCGCTGGCGGGCCTCCCTTCCTCTTTCATTTTTTTGGTTTCTCTAAACCATGAAGAAGAAGAGAGAGCCCCTCCTTCCGGCCACCTCTAGGGGTGATTGCAAGCCCTCGGATAACCAACGACCCTTCCCTTAAGATCCGGGGTCCCGGCCCTACTCCTCAACGCTTGGGAAGCCCGAACGAAGCCGCCATTAACCCCGTTCTTCATCACATGAAGAACTTCAAAAATCCCCAAAATAAATTCAATTTTTACACAAAAATAAGCGATCGAATCACAACAATCATCTCATGATTATTAACCTTGCATAAAAATTAAAATGATGCATTGAATAATTCATGGAAAAATTTATCTGGAGATCAAAACGGACAAGAAACAGTGGAACCTGACTTTGATACTACTGTTAGGTTATCGTGCTTCTTGGAATCACAAATGCAACAGAAATAAATAATTTAATATTCGACGATCTCTGTCCGCTTCGAATAACTAAAACGATTAACTGGGTAATCGAACATTACCTCGCGCGCAATCGAATCTGCGTCCGAATGGTTTCGTCAGTGTGACATCGCCAGCTGTGCAAACGCCCGACCTCTAGCAAAGTCCACCGGATCCTCCTCGCAGTGGATTTCCTCACGTTCGTCGTTCTTTATAGCCCACGAACCCTTCGCCATTCGCCGCAACGATTGCCGCAGCGCACAGTCGATTTCGTGTCAAATGGTAGTCAGGAAGACGACGGAGTATCTTTAGAGAGAGGAGAGAGCTGGGGCACCAGAGAGAGCGGGGGAGAGGAGGGGGCGGCTAGGGCTGAGCACTAGCGTGGCCTGCTTAGCCCGTTCGTTACATTTTATATTAACCGGGCATTTTTTTATAAAAACCCCCGGTTTAAGATAAAATCTACTTTTAATCCATCGCCTTGAGAATCTTTTGCGTGTGACTCTCTAGGCCTAATTAACAGTCCGGTTAATAGTCCAATAAGTCTAGTGACTCCTCACTGACTTAATTAATCAATTAATAACTCATATTAATTAATTAATTGACCGAATTAATGTCGCACATTGAATTAGGTCGGGCCTCTGATCACGTTGGGTGCCAAGCAACTTCGCGTGAACCCGTAAGGTATTGGGGTTAAGCAACCAACTTTTGGAACCTTCCCGTTGACAGTTATCGCATGGATATAATCCTTCATTCGTACAATGCTCCCAAGTCAACTTAGGGTATGGTGAATTGTCAAACCCTAACCGGTCGACTCACTTGGATCGGATGCTGCCGTATAATATCGGAAAACTCCTTTCCCGATACTATCGTCTGCCCTGGCCGAGGACTCTGCGTATCCTTCCTAGAGCATTATCTTTCTATGTACCGAGAGCGAATGATTCCTTATTGACACTCAATTCCCTTCGACGGTATTCTACTGTACTCGATCCTTGGCTGTTTAGAATCTCGTGAATAGAGATCCGTAAAACAAGGTCAAAGCACATAAGTCCACCGACAAGGTGTCCTTAGTGTCTCAGGTCCGACGACCATCCACGCAACTGCGACAATAGAATCAAGCTGGTTGACAGTGAGGTACAATACCATCTAGCGATTCAGTCGGATTAGTTCAGTGAACTCATTCTCTAATGAGAACCTATAGATTCACCTTAGTGTCTCCACGCAAGTGACTATGAGATCAGTCACTCTCATCTTATGAGCGGGAGTAATTTGTACTAGTCTATTCGGATATCCGATGTCCTTCTCGGATATCCTCCGACTAGGAACTATAAAGAATATGTGTGTTTAAGTGGTCAGTCTCACTAGTATGATCTCATCATAATCTGATCACTATCGCACATATTCACGGACTTCATTATGGGACGGTAAAAGAACGAATTGCCCATAATGAAATAATGCCATTTTATTAATAAATGAACAAGATTTACATAGTCAGATTGGCTTGTAAGCCACCTAAGACTAACAATGTCTTCTGGATAACACAACAAACCTGCCGGATCTGCATCGAGTCCTAAAACTATAATGATGGAGGGCCACGCCGTACATTCTCAATGACTCGAGCTACAGGTTAAAATTTAAAAATGAGAGATTTTATAAATTTTATGTTGGCCTCATCCTAGTTGATAAGTAATCAATATATCACATGTATTTAACTATTTTCTATACCTAGATAATTATTTGATTTATAATCAAATAAAATAAATACATACATCATCCATACATGTTAATTATGCGGTCATGGATAGTATGGCGATTAACTGGAGCCATACAGTTAACCTCAATATAACAATTATATTAATCATATGCAAATACACAGGCCCTGAAAGTCTCATCTCCTGATGCCTTTTTGGTTGCACTTGTGTATCATCCTTATTGCTCCTCAGCCATCGTAATTAATTGCATCTAATAAATTGGTATAGCTATCAAACTTACAAAATTGTAAAGGAAGGCCTTATGGCGGAGTACAATAATGGAGGGATGTAGAAATATATTAGAATTAGAGAGAGGGAGGGAGGCACACATGACTCATTAATTAAGACTTAATTAATCCAAACCATTCTATAAAAGATCCACACTCACATCATATCATCACATGATATAATAAACTAAGTCATGTCTATGACCACCATAAATTTTAACCATCCACACATGATATTACGCATCACATGAAGGATAAAATTTTGAAAATAGATAATTTTGGTTTTCTCAAAACTTGGGTTCTAATGAAAATTGGATAACAATTTGAATTTTTGAAATCTCATTTTCTAAGCATGGTTTAAATTCTAAATTTTAAAAAAATAAACAACGTATTACATGTGCACACATAACTAAAATTAATTCTATCAACATCCGATGTAAAATTTAGAACCCTTCTAAATTAATTTAATCTAACACTTAGATTAATAATCAACAACTCTTGTTAAGAAATCCACAATATAAATGAAATTTCTTAACAACTTTCGTTAAGAAATCCTTAACATAAATGAATGTGTTAACAACTCTTGTTAAAATTACCTTAAGGTAAATCAATTTCTTAACAACCCTTGTCAAGAATGTGGATTAGGTTTAATCTAACACTTAGATAAATTTAAAACTCTATTAACAACAATTGTTAATGACCCCAAAAATATTAAGTTAGGACCATATTAGATAAACTAACTTTGATTTAAAAATCTAAAAAATAATTTTAAAATTATATTTATTTTTTCTTTTATTTTAATGATACTTAAGGATGAAGGGGACCGACTGAGCTGCCCAGTCTGAACCGGACTCAGCCTAGGCCGCTTGGCTCGGGCCAGAGTAGCCCTAAAGGGGGGGCATGCCTAGCTCGGCCCTACTGGCCCCTGCCTAGCCAGGGCGTACGGGCTAGGGTATGAGCCCTAGCCGTGTAGCCCCTTGCTTCCTTCTGCCCAACGCTATGCAGCGGCCATGGAGGAAGGGAGGGGCAGTGCCCCAATGCTGGCCACCACCTCGGGCAAGGCCGACGACTACTGTAGACATGCTAATTTTGATCTTATATTGAGTAAATTTCATGTCACAATTATAATGTCCCAAAATAGTCTATTATTTAATCATTAATTAATTTTTGTTGATTTTTCTCGAAATTTTTTAATTAGTGTCGCCGTTTAACGACGCCATTAGATTCCTAGCCGAAATCAGTTCAGAATTAAATTTCTAAATTCAGATAGATTTAACTGAATGACGTCGCCCATGGACGATGCCATTTAAGTCCTAATATGTTTGGATTTTCAATTTTTAATTCGAATTAATTATCTAATTATCTAAAGCACGCCGCCTTTAGGAGACGCTATTTAGGTTTCCTAATGTATTTCGGTTTCCTTTCCGGATTTCCTTTCTATTTTGGCCGCTTTAATTAGCCAAATGGCGTCCCGCCTTGGCGACGTGATTTTGTAGTTTCCTGATAAGCATGATTTGGCTGAGATAATCCAGTTTCCGAAGTTGGGAAGATTGCTAACTCCTCCATGCTCATCCCAGGTAAGTCCGACTACGGGAGAGAGTCCTTTTGAGGCCCTAAACACCTCTAAACCTATTCTTATAAATATAATACCTTTTGGACCTTTGAAAAAGGTTGGCCATTGGTGATTTTTGAAGCTTGAAGCAAAGTGTTTGAAGGCTCTAGAGGAGAAAAACGTGGATAGCAAGAGGAACTTCATCCAAGGCTTCTTTTTCTTCATCCTCTTCATACTTTGAAGCTTTTGAAGACAAAGACTATGGAGGAGCCAACCAACCATCCTCTTTTCCTTAATTTCTTTCTAGCTTTTCATTAATTTCATATAGTTTATTCATCATTGTTTTCTATAGCCCGTCATTATCATTACTCCATGTTCACACACACACTCATATTTTCATACCCACATGCTTATAGGACACCAATCAAGTGAGTAGATTAGTTTAGTTGCTTGTTTAAATTTCTTATTAGAATAGATACTACTCTACTCTAGTTCTAATTAGATTATTTCTTTATTTGATCTTACAAGGTACAAAGAAGAAGAAAGAAAGAAATTCAAACGAATAACTATCAAGAAATCAAAAGCAAGAACATCAACAAAAAGGGCTCTCTTTCTTTAGCTTGCCAAAGGAAGGGAATCAAGGACTCAACATTTTCCGAAATTTGAAAAGGTAAGCGATCAATCTTTCTTTGAAACTTTACAGTTTCTGGCGATCACATTTTCTTTAATTTTTAATTGTTTTACTATTCATATAGACAACATGAAATTCATGAATGTCACACACCTAATTTGAGCACCCAGAACCGCCGATGGGCGTTGCTGGCACCGCCGGTCGCACCGGTGATGCCCGACAGTGTCCCGCTCCCTCTCTCTTCTTTCCTCCACCTCATATCATGAGGGGATGGAAGGGGAGGGAGTGGCGACGCTGCATGGGGCTGACAGTGATCGGCGGTGGCCTCCGACACGTACTATGCCACTGGGGTGGACGACGGTGGGTTTGCCCCTTCCAACAATAGCGTAGAGACATTAAAAAAGATTCATATTTCTTCTCCGAACTGCTCTATGCATGAATTGGGGTTTTTCTTCATCAGTTCATCATCATGCATGATCAAACAACAAAAAGATCAAATCTTTAAGGCATGGAACAAATTTAAAATTATTTTTAAACAACTGAAACATATCAAAGTGGTAATCTGGCTCTGATACCACTGTAAGGATCGTGGCTTCATGACGAGGAACATAGTGAAAACGGTGAACAAAAATCGATCTTGCCCATTCCCGATCCGTTTTATACAAAAATGAACAAAAAATAGTGATCATACATCACCCTGCGTGAATTTGGATCTGCATATGAGTGATTCTGATGGAGCGATGCCGTCAGTCGTGTATGTACCTAGCCTCTAATGGACATCCACACTATCCTCGTCGAGGGTTTGTCCTCATCTCTTCTCGTTAGACGTGGCGCGATTGCCTTAGCTGTTAGTCTTAGGTGGCCTACAAGCCAATCTGACTTTGTAATCTCGTTCATTTATTAATATAATGGCATAGTATTCATTGTGTGTAAATCGTATTAATTATCGTCTCATAATGAAGTCCGTGAATATGTGCTATAGTGATTATATTATGATGAGATCATACCAATGAGACTGATCACTTAAACACATATTCTTAATCGTTCCTAGTCGGAGGATATCCGAGAAGGACATCGGATATCTGGTTAGACTAGTACATATTACTCCTGCTCATACGATGAGGGTAATTGATCTCATAAATCACTTGTGTGGACATACTAAGGCGAATCTGTAGGTGCTCATTGGAGAAGGAGTTCACTGAACTGATCTGACTGAATCGCTGGATGGTACTGTACCTCACTGTCAACCAGCTTGATTCTATTGTTGCAATTGCGTGGATGGTCCTCGGACCTGAGACACCAAGGACACCTTGACGGTGGACTTCTGTGATTTGACCTTGGTTTATGAATCTCTAGCCACGGGATTCTAAACAGCCAAGGATTGGGTACAACGGAATATCGTCGAAGGGAATTGTGTGTCAATAAGGAATCATTCGCTCTCGGTACTTAGAGAGAGAATGCTCTAGGAAGGATGCGCGGAAGTCCCTGGCTAGGGCGGACGACAATATCGAGAAAGGAGTTTTCCGATATTCATCAGCGGCATTCAATCCAAGTAAGTCGACCGATTAGGGTTTGACAGCATGCCATACCCTGAGTTGACTCGAGAGCATTGTACGAATGAAGGATTATATCCACGCAGTAACTGTCGGCGGAAAGGTTCCAAGAGTGGGTTACTTAACCCCGATACCTTCCGGGTTCACGCGGTGTTGCTTGGCACCCAACGTGATCGGAGGCCCGGTCGAATTCGATGTGCGACATCAATTTGATTGATTAATTAATTAATAAAGAGTTATTAATTGATTAATAAAGCCAGTAAGGAGTTACTGGGCTTATTGGGCTATTAACCGGATTGGTAATTGGGCCTAAAGGGTCACACGTAAATGATTCTCAAGGCGATGGATAAATAAGTGGGTTTTATACAAACCGGGGGTTTTTATGAAAAATCGCGCGATTAGTATAAAATGTAGTGAACGGGCTGAGCAGGCCAAGCTGCTGCTAACCCTAGCCGCCCCCTCCTATGTTTCTCTCTCTCTCTAGCGTCCCAGACAGATCCGGATCTGCTCCGCCGCTTCTCCGACTCTTGTTCGACGGGAAATCGTCCGCACGTTACGGCGACCGGCGGAGGTTTCGTGGGCTGCGAAGAACGAGGAACGCGAGGATATCCATCGCGAGGAGGATCGCGTGGACTCCGCTAGAGGCCGGGCGCTTGCGCGGCTTGCGGTGTCGCACCGACGGAACCGAACGGTTGCGGATTCGAATCCGCACACGGTAAGACTTCGATAATCCGATTATCGTAATTTTAGATTTTTCAAAACGGGAACGGATTTCCGTTTTTATTTTTATTTCCGTTGCGCGGGAGATCCGGAGAAACCCGAGAACCCAACAGTGGTATCAGAGCCAGGTTCTACTGTTTCTCGTCCCGTTTCATACTCCAAAATTGATTTTTCTTTGTATTATTCAATGCATATAGTCCGATTATAATCATAGAAAAGTGTTCATGCGATGAACACAAATAATTAGATTATATTTCTGTAAAAATCAGATTAATATTTTGGGGTTTTTTGCATTCTTCGTCGGATGAAGAACAACGGGTTTCGGGCATTGTTTGCGGTTTAGTTCGGGCTTCCCAAAGTGTTGGGAAGGTTGGCTGAGACCCCGGATCCTTGGGGAAGGATCGCCGGTCATCCCTGGGCTCAAAGCTGGAGCCGGAGAGGCCGTTAGAGGGACTGCAAAATGAAGATTTTGTTCGTCTGTTGTTTTGGTTTTGAGAAAACCAGAAGATGAAGGAGGATTAACTAGCAGCTGGGTTGCCCTTGGATACATGGGCTCACCATCGGCGAGGTTGGCAGCACCCGACCGCCGGTCACTGCTGGTTCTTCCAGCCAGAATTGCCGCCTAACCTGCTGTTGGGAATAATGGTATGCGTCGGGTTAAGGGTGCTGCCTGTTTGAAATAGGAAACGGTCGGCGAGCCCACCAGCGCCGGGGGCGACGTCAACGGGACCGGCGGCGCTGAAGCCGGCCGGCGGCGGCACCGGAAGTTCCCCACCTGCCGCCCTGCAACCTGCAACAAGGTAAAGGGGGTTAGGGTTTTCGGTGGCCGACTAGGAGAGGGGGTGGACCAGGGACCCGGTCCCAAGCCGGTCGGACTGGCCGGGCCGGGTCAGGGACCTGGCCGGGTCAGGCCCGAGCCAGGCACCACCCTGGTCCGAGCCCTGGCTTAGCCAGGACCCGAGCCATTAGCTCAGCCCAAGTGGTTGAGCCAGCCCATTTCTCTTCCCTTTTAATTTGTGAATTAATCCCTTAAAACCCTATAGCCCATTTAAAATTTAATTGGAGTTTAATTTAAATATATTCAAAATTGTTTTGAAAGTATTAAATTTAATATTCAATTTTATTTATTTAGGCTTTAATAATTATGAATCATTAGTATTAACAAATAGTTGTTAAATAATTAAAGTTAATTATTAATTTAATTGTTAAATTAATAATTAATCTTAATTGACTAATTTAAATGTTAAATTAGTATCTATTAGTTAATCGGAGTTAATTGATAATTTAAATGTTAAATTGATAATTAACTTCAATTAACTAAACTAATGGTTTAATTAGGAGTAATTTGTTATTGGTTTAAGAGTTAAACTAATAATTAATTTTAATCCAATAATCTAATAGTTTGATTAATGGTCAACTATTGTTTAGTGTTAATTATTAGTTTAATAGTTAAATTAGTAATTAACATTTATTAATTAACTAGTCTAAGAGTTAGATTAGTAATTAATAACTCATTAGAGTTAATTATTAATTTAAGTGTTAAATTAATGATTAATTTTAATCTACTGATCTAAGAGTTAGATTAGTATTAATAGTCTAATTGTTAGATTATTAATGAGATTTTAATCTAATTGTTAGATTGATTATTAGAAGTGTTCTAATTTGTATGGAATAATATGGAATTATTAATTTGGAGTGTGTGCACATGTGATGTGTGTTTTTTGCTTTTAAATTTGATTTGATTGCATATTAAGTTAATTAAAAGTGTTTTCGAAATTTAAATATTAATTTTGATTGGATCCCAGCTTTTTGAAAGCCAAAATCATTTAATTTTTGAAAACTCTTTTATTTTAGCCATATGATGCGCTGAATCTTGTGTGGATTGTTTAAAACACACTGTGGTATGCATATTTTAAATTATTCATGTGATGAATGATGTGTGTGGATCGTGGTTGTATGGTTGTATGAATATTTATTAATTGTTAATAAATAGAGGTCTGCGCACCTCTCTCTCTCTCATACTCTGATGTATTTCTACCTCCCTCTCTCTTGTACTTGCCATAAGGCTCTCTTTTATTTACATGTAATTCTAGAATTATTGTAATCTAATCGAGGCAACCGAGGAAAGAGCGAGGACGATCCACAGATGCAACCAGGAAGGCGATGTGATGCAAATCCTTTACTTGTGTAGTTGCTGATTATCTAATATAAATGTTATATTAGAATTCTGTATGCGTTTGACTGTTCGCTCCAGTCAAACTCATTGTGCTATCCATGACCAGACTAGATATGTATGTGATGCATTGTTTTTATTTTTTAATTATAAATCAAAGCAGGTGTAGTATTTATTAAATATATACGATATATTTATACTATCACTTAGGAGAGACCAAGATAAAAGTTATCTAAATACCCTCGTTTAAACTCTAAGCCATAACGTGAGTGGTTTAGAACCTACTGCGTGGTCCACCATCGTTATAGTCATAGGACTCGAATAACTTTAGGCAGGTTTGTTGTGCTACCACAAGGCCTATTTAATTGTGAGGAGAGACTGTGGCTAAAGCATAAGATGCCTATATGATCGGGGTAGAGGAACCATGTAGTTTTGTTGTGCTATTCACAAGGGCTACATGCAAATCTATGCTCGTCGCATAACGATGGTTAGCTTAGACCAGAATTAGTGGTTTGTTGTGCTATGTACAAGGCTATTAAATCTCTGGGGACCGAAGCTATGATCGGATATTGCAAGGAGTTGCAAGTCCCATGAGTTGGGTGCTTTTTGATTGTTTTACAGGTTTCTTGTGCTATCCACAAGGTTGTAGAGCAAGTCATTGAGATTCTAATCCCCATTAGGAGATTGTCGGCGTCTCCTGTTCTGTATAACTGAGGGTTATACAGTCCGTCGAAAATTAGTGGGAGTTAAAACTTGAACAAAAGATTATGTCTTGTTTTATAATTGAATATCTGCTGAATAGATTTCACTTATCTCCTGTAGGAAATTATGTCATCGAATAACCCACTCCGTGGCATACTTGATGCCAAACTTATGACTAGTCCGAACTACTCGGATGAGCTTAGAAACCTGAAGAGTGTCTTCAGATTTGAGCACATTGCCTACGTCCTTGAAGTTGATCCTCCTGCTGAACCGGCATTGGATGCCACTGAAGCAGAGATGATCGCGTACGATAAAAGATTGAATGACAAAGACAAAAAAGTAGTAAAGGGTGACTGCTTCTACTGTAAGTAGAATGGTCACTGGAAGAGGAACTGCAAGGAGTTCCTCAACGATGAAGCTCATGGAAAGGTGAAGCTATCAGAAGCTTCAGATATCTATATGATAGATATCAACTTGTCAGTTAGAGATTTCACATATTGGGTATTAGATACTGGATGTGCTTCTCACATCTGCCATGATGTGCAGATGCTGACAAGTAAGCGTAAGCTGAGAAAAGGCGAGGTGGAATTGAGGCTAAGAAACGGCATAAAAGTTGCGGCGATTGCTGTTGAGACAACAAACCTCAGGCTTCCATCGGGAGACATCTTATCATTAGAAGATTGTTATTATGTTCCTAGCATAATAAAGAACATCATATCAGTATCTTGTTTGGACAAGATAGGATATAGGTTGTCTATTGAGAATAGAAGTTGTTTGATTTATTATGGTAATAAATCAATAGCTTCGGCATCTTTAGTCAACGGTCTATATCTATTAGATGTTTCTTATTACAATCTTCACATTGATAATGCTCTTAAGAAGAGCAAGAATTGTGTGAACCAAGCCTACATGTGGCATTGTAGACTTGGTCATATTGGTGAAAGTAGGTTGCAAAGGTTGCACAAGCATGGTTATTTAACAGTATTCCATTATGAATCGTTTGCGACATGTAAATCCTTCCTTATGGGAAAGATGACAAAATCTTCATTTACATGACATGGAGAACGTGCCAAGGATATTTTGGACCTAATATATTCGGATGTATGTGGTCCCATGTCCACCCAAGCCAAAGGTGGTTTCTCATACTTCATCACGTTCACCGACGACTTCTCAAGATTCGACTATGTGTACTTAATGAAGTACAAGTCGAAAGTGTAGGTGCCTGGAACGTCCCCCGCCGCGGCTGTGGGCTTCGGATCGAGGGTCCCTCCGTTCGTCTTAGCACTGTGGCGATTTAAGGGGAGTTAGAAATTGAGGTGTGATCGCCAGGAGCATTACCTTTCGGTCCCTGTGCTCCGCAGGAGTGTGAGGTGATCGCGCGTTCTGTGGGAGCGGGAAATGCTGGTTCCTCCTTCTTTTCCTCCGGCCGGCCAGAGGAGGAGAGCCCGGCACTTTGCACGCAGAAATGTGGTAAGGATCCCTGGAAAGAAAAGACAAGACAAAAAACAACCCGATTAGAACTATAATATGCAGAATCTATCCATGAAGATGTAAAAACTAGCTAAAATCGGAGGAAAACGCACCGGATGGGTGAAGGGGAGGGAAGGTGACCATATGTTATGGCCACCCACCTCCCGTTTTTTTTTTGTTGGAAACCTCTGGTGGGTAGGGATTACTAGGTCATCTTAACATGCATGCATGCAAATGAGGGTGCTCGTGTGTGTGAAAAGTGAAGTAATATGTCAAAAGTGAGAATGAAGGGCGAGAGGGAGAGAGGATGCTACGGCATGGGTGGAAATGAGGATGCAATGAAATGAATAGGAAAAAGTAAAAGGGGGTTAAGAAGACAGGCTCATTTTGGAGTGCGGAGGGTTCCCCTTGAAGCTAACTCCTTGTCTGCTCGACTCCTCAAAACGGACTCACTTGCCAACCTTGTCTGAGCCTTCCCTCCAGAAAACTCCTCGTTAACCTCTCCGAACCTCTTACCAAAAAAAAACTCCTTAACCCTCTGCTCGAGAGGATGTGGGGGGTTTAAATAGGTGAAGGGAAAATAGGAGAAAACAGGGGTCTAAATCCCCGTAAATCAACCTACAGCCAATAGGAAGTGGTCAAGGGTCGGAGGTGGTGCGCGCAGCAGTTGCCGGAGTGGGGAGTGGTCGGAGTAGTGGGGACGAGGGCGGCGAGTAGAGGAGATCGTGGGGAAGACGAGGTCAAGGGGGTGGTTAGGGAGTGGACGGCCAGGCAACATGCCTTCCACTCCCGTGGAAGGCCAGGTAGCTGGCCTTCCACGAAGTGGTGGAAGGCGGCCCGGTTGGCCTTCAAAGGGGGTGGAAGGCAAGGGGTGGCTTTCGAAGAGTGGTGGAAGGCAAGGGGTGGCCTTCGAAGGGTGGTGGAAGGCAAGGGGTGGCCTTCGAAGGGTGGTGGAAGGCAAGGGGTGGCCTTCGAAGGGTGGTGGAAGGCGGACTGGCTGGCCTTCCACGAAAAGGTAGTAAAAAGTGAAAAAGGTGGCCAAGAGGTGGAAGGCAGGCCTTCCAAGGGTGGTGGAAGGCGAGGGGTGGCCTTCCAAGGATGGTGGAAGGCGGACTGGTTGGCCTTCCACGGGTGAGAGGAAGCGGAGATTGGTTAATGGGTCTGATTATTTAGTGGGTTGAATTATGTGAGAAAATATGATGGGCTAACTGAGATGGATAAAATGATGGGTTTGACGATGATAGGCTAATGACAGATGGGGTTCATGACCAAAAGGGTGGTCCAAAATCGGTGTCTACATGAAGCATTTGAGAAGTTCAATGAGTTCAAGAATGAGGTAGAGAAGCAATTATGAAAGAGTATTAAAGCTATTCGATCAGATCGAGGAGGAGAATACTTGAGTACTAATTTCACATAATTCTTAAAGGATAATGGTATCCTTTCTCAGCTGACCCCTCCATATACACTACAGATGAATGACGTATCAGAAAGGAGGAATCGCACCTTGTTGGACATGGTGCGATACATGATGAGCCTTTCGGGATTACCAGTGTCCCTCTGGGGGTATGCTTTAGAGTCAGCAGCATACCTACTGAACAGAGTACCCAGCAAGTCTGTGGCCTCTACTTCATATGAGATATGGAAAGGCAGGAAACCAGAATTTAAACATGTTAAAATCTGGGGTTGTCCTGCTCATGTTAAGAGGCATGATCCAGATAAGCTGGAATCACGAATTGATAAATACAGGTTTGTGGGATATCCAAAGGAAACCTTTGGATACTACTTTTACTATCCTGGTGAACAAAATGTGTTTGTCGTTAGGAAAGTTGTCTTCCTGGAAAAGGAATACCTTCTCTAGGAGGATAGTGGGAGTAAAATAGTACTGGAAGAAGAGGTTCCAGATCCCCAAACAGCTGCATTATCATCAGATGAGATATCAGTTCCTGAATATGTTCAGGTACACACATATGAGCCTCGTAGATCTGGTAGAGTACCTAGACTGCCCGAACGATATGTAGGACATATCACTGAAGGTGAGTCTAAGGCAGAATATAATGAGGATGATGATCCTAAAACCTACTAGGAGGCCATAGAAGGCCCATAAGCCGAAAAATGGCGAGAAGCTATGAACTCAAAAATCCAGTCTATGTATACCAACCAAGTTTGGAACTTGGAGGACTTGTCCGAAGGTATTGTACCTATCGGATGCAAGTGGATCTTTAAGAAAAAGATCGGTGTTGATGGACGGATCGACACTTATAAGGCAAGGTTGGTGGCAAAGGGATATCGTCAAAGACAATGAATTGACTATGACGAGACTTTCTCACCAGTTGCCATGATAAAGTCGATCATAGTTCTATTCGCTATTGCTGCACATTTTGATTACGAAATCTGACAGATGGATGTGAAGACTGCCTTCCTCAACGGCAACATTGAGGAAGAGGTGTATATGATATAACCAGAAGGCTTCACATCCAAGGAATCTCCAGATAAAGTGTGCAAGCTTCAAAGGTTCATTTATGGACTGAAGCAGGCTTCCAGGAGCTGGAACATGAGATTTGACGAGGCTGTCAAGTCTTATCACTTCATTAAGAATGAAGATGAGCCTTGTATGTACAAGAAGACCAGTGGGAGCACAGTCACCTTCTTAGTTATTTACGTAGACGACATACTGCTCATTGGGAATGATGTAGCTATGATGTCATCAGTAAAGATCTGGCTGTCGAGAAACTTCTCCATGAAGGATTTGGGAGAAGCATCCTACGTATTGGGAATACAGATCTATAGAGATAGATCAAAGAGGGTGCTTGGAATGACCAAATCCTTATACATAGATATCATAGTCAAAAGGTTTGGCATGAAAAATTCCAAGAGAGGTCGCATACCGATGAGACATGGAATTAATCTCTCAAAGGAACAGTCTCTTAAGACTCATAATGAGAGGGCATTCATGGATAGAATACCCTATGCCTCTGCCATAGGATCTATTATGTATGCCATGCTATGTACACGGCCTGATGTTGCATTTGCTCTAAGTGTTACGAGCAGATTTCAAGCTGATCCAAGCGAAGAGCACTAGAAGGCAGCGAAATGTATCCTTAAGTATTTGAGAAGAACTAATGATATATTTCTTGTCTATAGAGGAGGTGACTTGAAGCTGCGAGGCTTTTCTAACTCGAGTTTCTAGTCAGATCCAAATGACAGCAAGTCTACATATGGATTCGTGTTTACTTTGAACGGAGGAGCAGTATGCTGGAAGAGTTCCAAGCAAGCAACCACTGCAGATTCGATGACTGAAGTGGACGATAATATCGGGAAATGAGTTTTCCGATATTCATCAGCGGCGTCCCATCCAAGTGAGTCGACCGGTTAGGGTTTGACAGCACGCCATACCCTGAGTTGACTCGAGAGCATTGTACGAATAAAGGATTATATTCACGCGGTAACTGTCGGCGGAAAGGTTCCAAGAGTGGGTTACTTAACCCCGATACCTTCCGGGTTCACGCGGTGTTGCTTGGCACCGAACGTGATCGGAGGCCCGGTCGAATTCAATGTGCGATATCAATTCGATTGATTAATTAATTAATTAATAAAGAGTTATTAATTGATTAATAAAGCCAGTAAGGAGTTACTGGGCTTATTGGGCTATTAACCGGACTGGTAATTGGGCCTAGAGGGTCACACGTAAATGATTCTCAAGGCGATAGATAAATAAGTGGGTTTTATACAAACTAGGGATTTTTATGAAAAATCGCGCGGTTAGTATAAAATGTAGCGAACGGACTGAGTAGGCCAAGCTTCTGCTAACCCTAGCCGCCCCCTCCTCTGTTTCTCTCTCTCTCTGGCGTCCCAGACAGATCCGGATTTGCTCCGCCGCTTCTTCGACTCCTGTTCGACGGGAAATCGTCCCCGCGTTGCGGCGATCGTTGCGATGATCGGCGGAGGTTTCGTGGGCTGCGAAGAACAAGGAACGCAAGGATATCCATCGCGAGGAGGATCGCGTGGACTCCGCTAGAGGTCGGGCGCTTGCGCGGCTTGCGGTGTCGCACCGACGGAACCGAACGGTTGCGGATTTGAATCCGCACACAGTAAGACTTCGATAATCCGATTATCGTAATTTTAGATTTTTCGAAACGGATCTCCGTTTCTATTTTTATTTCCGCTGCGCGGGAGATCCGAAAAAACCTGAGAACGCAACATTAGCTGCCTCTCCGCGATAATGCCCATGACAGTGGGCGGAGCTCCTGACAGTCAGAAAGTTGAAGTGCGGAGCAGAGCAGGAGGGGCATCCCCTTGGGGCGCATAACAGAGAGAGGAGGGAGAGGGGGGGTAGCCAGACTGAGGGAAATCCTGGCGCCCAGAGTTCCCTAGTTTAATGACCCCGAGTTGAGAATGTTTGTGCGTGTGACCCTCTAGGCTCAAGTATCAATCCAGTTAATGGCCCATTAAACCTAAGAATACTTTATCGACTTAATTAATTAAGTTAATATGCCATATTAATTCATTAATTAATTGAATTAATGTCGCACCCATTAATCGACCGGGCCTCCAATCATGTTGGGTGCCAAGCAACACCGCATTATCCCAGATGGTAATGAAGTTTAGCAACCTACTCATGGAGCCTTTCCGTCAAGCTGCGTGGTTATAATCCTTCATCCGAACAATACTCCCGAGTTAACTTAGGGCATAGTCGACTATCAAATCCTATCTGGTCAACTCACTTGGATTAGATGCCGCCGTACTATATCAAAAACTCATCTTCTGACATAACCTCTGCTCTGGTCAGGGACTCCCACGTATCATTCCTAGAATATTCTCTGTCTAATTACTAACAGCGAATGATCGTATATTGAACACTCATTCACTTTTGAAAGTATTCTGCTGAACCAGATCGCTTGACTGATTAAGATACTATGGTCAGAGATCCGTAAGCCAAGGTCAAAACTTAGAAGTCCACTAACAAGGTGTCTTAAGTCTACGGATCAACCCCACAACTTGACATTGAATGAAGCTGGCTGACAGTTAGGTAAATTACCATCTAGTGATTCAAGTGGATAAGTTCAGTGAACTCATTCTCCAATGGGTACCTGTGTACTTGCCTTATTGTCCTCATACATGTGACTATGAGATTGGTCACCCTCATAATATGAACATGCACAACACACACTAGTCTATCCGGATACAAGATGTCTTGTCTCTAACATTCTATGACTGAAAATAATTTAAGAATTATGGTTAGAAGTATTGGTCTCATTATCACAATCTCATTATGATACAATATTTTCACATAATTTCATGGACTTTTTATGCATAACTAGTTAAACGTCAATTTTCATAATGAATTAATTGTCATTTATTAGTGAACCGAAATGTACATAGGTGCATGATGATTGACTTTGAGGACAACCTATATCCAATGTTTACTCCATAATGGCAATGAGAGAGACACAATTTTTTTTTGCATGGAATTATAATATTACTTGATAATTTAACTTTTATGTGTCCACTTCTAATAATTTTTAAGGATAAAGATGTGAATATGCAAGAATAAAGATAAGACTAAAGATACACTTTCTATTTTAAAGGTAAGGATAGGATGATACTACCATTTTCACTGTTAAGTTAACTTTCATCCTTAAGTGCACTGATCAGCAACATTTGGGGAGAGGAACTTGTGCTCTTGGGTACGTTGTATTTCTTCTCTAGAAACCCAACATATTAAAGAGAAATCAGGTTAGAAGAAAGCTCCACAATGATTAGAGGCACTAGACATATGAACAAAGTACCAGGAATTAACCTCCAGAGAAGGAAGAGTTAGAGCCCAATTACTAGACTATATCCTACTCGATAAGCTAGCCCCAAACATATCTAGTAGATTGGAGTCTATCCATGTATCGTAGGGTTTGAGAACAAGGGAAATTGAAGACGAAGAGGAAAATGAATGCCCGGAAGGAAGAAAATCTGAGCCACAAGAAGATTTGGTTGAAGTGGTACGTGCTTAATTACTTCTTGGCGAGTGCATAGCTTACCGGGAAGTAAGCTGACAAGGCCCAGTGGTCAATGCCACACAAGGAAGAAAGGAGGTTGACAGTTGAGAAAGGCAGAAGGTGCAAAATGCGGGGATGAGGGGTTAACAATATTAAGGACGTGTTTCGCAAAACTTTTACTTGAAAGTTATTTTTGGCTTCCACTCCTTACATAGAATGAGTTGAGGGAGAGGTTATAACTAATTTTAATTTGTTACGAAAGTCAACTCTTTCATAACAACCTCACTTTTTTAAAAGTTTTCTCTTTGTAACTTTTTATTGGAAGTCAAAATACAAATAAAATATCACAAATGATTTCTAAAATTCAATGATTTCTATAAAAAATAACTAAATAAAAATACAAAAATACTTCCAAATAAAAGTTGCGCCAAACACGACCTAAAAAACTTCCCTAAAAAGGATTCCTTGAAAGGCCAGGGACCTAAGGATGAGAAGGCCAAGCTTAAAAACTATGTTCAACAATATGGCAATCAGAGAAACAGCTAATGGGACGTCAAAGTACGACTACCATCGTGTTGCTGATGCAATTTAATGTCCAGAGGAGCCATCGTGTGGAATTAATGGACGACAAATTCAAACGAGAGCTCAAATACAGAAGGATCTAGAGAAGAAAGTATGCAAGGTAGCTAGTGTTTGGAGAACCATTCTATTCTGCAAGCCCACTAATTAAATCCCAGGTGGCCTCTAACTAGCTAGTCCGGATGGCTCAAGTAGTCCGTAAGGATCAATAGGTTCCATGTAGAACGTTCCACGATCGAGCTAAATATACATGGCAAGTGACCTGATAGCATTATCGTACAGTCAGTTTTGTTCAGGGCAACTCCTCAGCATCCTACGGCGAATGTACAAGGCTGGAATTAATGTCCATGTTCTCTGGAAGCTACAGTCCAGTTTCACTTTGATTGGAGAATAAGAAAAGAATAAAGACGAACAAGGAGAGAATAAACTTAATTTTACTTTGACATGCGGAATGACTTATACCGTGCATAATAACGTGTCGGAAGAATAAAGAGAATAAGTCATTCTACTTTAGATCTAAGAATTGTTTATTCTTCTTATTCCGTCAGATCCCACAAAATTATTAAACCGAAACATCTCCTATTCTAGTATACACTATTCCGTCGGTGGATTGCACAGAATAACTTATTTTTCAATCAAAGTGATGGGAAGAATAGGCACAACAGCTTCACCGGTCGTTGTAATGCCATGGAGAATGTGGAGACTTTGATTCTCGGTAAACACTCACAAGTTGCACAACGTACACCGAATCCGCCGGTTATGGTTGGCAGGACCATTTAGGCCTACAATACTACGAACACTATGCTCCTCCCATGGAAGGTGCAGGGTGTTAGAGATGAAGTGGGCATCTGACCAGCAATGGAAGACCTCTCTACTCAATCTACAAAGCAAATAGGCAGGGGAAATATCTCTAAACAAAGGTACACTTTGCTTGTAAGAATGACTTACTCCGTGCAAAAATGAGTTGTCCCTGTAATATATACCTGCAGGTATAAGTTATTCACAGTAGAAAGACGGAACAGCTTATTCCACTTTAATCCGATATAAGCTAAATAGTGTATTAAATCAAAATGACCTCTACAAATTGAAGTTAACTTATATCACAGGGGGAAAGGAATCAAATGAGCTTACGCTCTCGGAGTAAACTAATTAATGGAGAACTAATTAGGATTCGAAAAAGACCTACTCAAGCGATCCGATTCTGCCACGTAGGGTCCTAATCTTATTGCATGCCCAAGATCCGACCACAAGGGGGACACCAACATATCAATCATATCCAACAGCCACGGCACAAACCCACGTTCCCATGCCTCGTCTAACACTTCCCCCCTCCACGTACGTGCACAAGATTTTATTTTTCTCCGTAGCAACCAACATCTATACGTGCACCCACCTTATTATATACATTTAAGAAGGGGACCTTAGCAAGAATTTATTACGATGTACGCCAACGAGGAGAACCCCACGAGGTCCGCATTGCCGCCATCCCCACGTGCACGTGCGGCTCCCCATAATAGAATTTCATTCATCACCATTCCAATAAAGGTATTTGCACATATATCCCCGACATGGTCCTAGAATTATATATACAATATTCTTTAGGACATGGGCAGAGCCAGAGAGGGTCAACGGGGACGCCGTGCATGTTGACTAAAACATGTTTACATGTCTGCCGGCAATAAGCTTCGTAGCAATCAGTTATATCCCCAAGTATACAGTAATCTATCTCATATCCGCAAGGGAGGTCTGTAATACAAGCGTGCCCAAAAGTCTTCATGAGCTCCTATGGGCATGTTTGGATTTTTTACTTCCTATTTCTGCAAAAAAATATTCAATAAGAAGAGTTATAATTAATTTTAGTAGCTATATATAGAACTTTTATTTTTTTTAAGAATTTATTTTTATTATAATTTTAGAAGCTCCGGTTTAGTTTTTTTTTCTTTGGTTAAAAGTTAAAAAACAACATGATATGCATTATGTACCTGATGTCTGATGCAATTTATTTTTAGTGGTAGCACTCCACTAAATGAAATTATTCTATGAGTCACACCCAAATGTGTAGGGTATCAATTGTTTCTGTGACCTCCCAAATAAGAAAGTTATATATGATAGGAATTGAGCTAAACCCAGTTGATAAAGCATTCTTTCTCCCTTTCACAGATCTCAATCCATTTCATCCTCCAACAAGAGCCTGCACATACCTAAATTTCCTTCCTGAGAAACCGAGAGGAGCTGATGCCGGACCCATCCTTTTGTATTGAAGTTTCTTTTATTAGTAATTGAGGGTCCATTTGGTTTCATATGAAGCAGGGTCATGAAAGACTTCTCTAGCAAAGTATAGCACAATGACTTGTTTAGCAAAGCAAGGAACTCTAGTTAACGGAAATCTTATTTTGTTAACCTTCCTCCTTTTCCCCACTGTGGCATCCATGAGATGAGATCAAATGATTTTCTCTAAAGCAGCTGATAATATTTCTATAAGTATCAAATGATAATTTTTTTTTTCCTTGTAAATTCATCTCTTTAGAAACTTTGTTTATTCGAATAAATTTTATGTAGAACGAAACGCACCATAAACTGAATTAGGTATGGATTTTAGCTAGTTGAACAGAAAGTAGTTCCAATTTTGTTCTGTTGATGCTTGTTTTGCTTAATATCCAAATAAATTCGAACTTTACTTAATGTTTTAAGATTTAAAAAAAAAACTTAACTTGGTTAATGTACATGAACTTATTTAAATTGTTCACTAATCCAAAAAGACAAAATTTTCCAGTATTTTTTTTAATAAATAAAGTTTTTTTACTTTTCAGTGCCTGCAATTTTTCAATGTTTCATATTAGTTCCTGCAATTTCATATTATCCTTTCTTTTAATCTTACAATCTTTGAATCCTCCCTCAAAGGTCACTCTAGTTAGTAAACATAAAGAAGAAATGAATAACTAAGAATATCTACAAAATATTCTTGATATATTCTGATAGGAATATGGACATAGAAGGAATATTCTATAAATATTCCTTTTCGTTTTGATGGTTGCTAATCGGAGGAACTTTATTAGGGAGGGTTCAAAGATTGTAGGAGTTATAAATCCTTAAGTAATGAGGTAAAAAATTATGAGAATTAATGTGGAATACTAAAAATTATAGGAAAAAACTAAAACACCTTAAATAAATTATCAATTGATATAAATATTTTACAAATAAACTACTCAGATGTACATTAATGAACACGAAGATAATTAGGAGTTTGTTCACTATTTCGTTCAGATAGAAAAATCAAACAAATGCTCAATTTGGTTTGTTTTGGTTCATTTAAAAACAAGATATTTTGATTTGTTTCAGCTTTGAAGGCCCGAAGGCTTTGAACTGAATAAACTACAAAAGATATAGTTAGTTATAATTCTGTAAAACTTTGTATTGCATTTTCAATTATGAAATATTTTCTTTTAGTTTGGAGTGACTAACCATTTTTTTTTTAAAGGGCATATCGACACTTGTAAACGGAATTATAGAGATTATACTCGATTTATTTACTTAATTAAAGATTTTCTATGAAATTTTAAAGTCATCTAGTGAAAAATTCAATTTAAACATAAGTAGACTTAGTTTGTTTTAACATATCCCATTACATTTAGAGGTGTTCATGTCATGCCCTCAAACCTAGTCTAGTATGAACTGACTTTCATCACATTCAAAGACGAAATAGCAGGAATAACCCGTCATACTTGCATGCATATGAGACAAACTAATTCCCAAGGCAAATAATCATATTGTCATTACCATCATATAACCAAATAACTTACATTGTAAAGCTCATAACAAAATCTAGTAATGTTAGACTGAGCAAACCAAGTACAACTTTTCACATTTTTTACATCATAACTCAACTTATACTGCCTCATTCGACTAGATGGAACAAACACACTAATGCTTTTACATGACACATATCTCAAAAGATTCTTTTAACTCCATAGCTTCTCCTGATTCTAAATTCTCACCTAAGTCTCTTGAAAAATATTTAGTGGAATTTATGAGTCCACCACATGGTATCTAATATTTCGGGGCTTTCGGATCTAGTTGTTGGGTTTCAATCTGGCTCTAATGGGCCTTTTAGGGGTCTGCCGTACGGATGTGAATCATGTTAGCTCGACTTGAAGCGATTTATGAATGGTGTCACCCTACACTGATGTGATTCAGGGTGTTAGCACCCTATCAATCCCTTTGATTCACGTCATTAGGCGTGACGTGATTTGCGATTGGCGTCATTTGACCATAATGCGATTTACTTATCTCCATATGACACTTTTCTCCTTGTGGCACTTGCCGACTGACGCCGTGTGCCCCGCTTGAGGCAGAGTGCGTTCTCTTCCCTTTCCTCACCTCTTTTTCTTCTTCTTTCTCCTCTCCCTCCCACCGATTCTCTCATCTTTTCCTACAGCTTCTTCTCCTTCCTCTCCTCCTCACCTCCTTCCACCACCACTCCCCCTTACTCTCCAGACGGCAGCGGTGGCAATGGCGGCAACGACGTGGACGATGAGGTGGTGGCGCATGAAGGGCCCTTGTGGGGTTGGAAGGATTTCAAAGTTGAGGTTGGGTGATGATCCTCTTCTAGTGCCTATGATCTCCATAGAAAAGTATGCTAGACTTCTTGTATTTGCCACACATTGGAGCATATTTCTTGAGATTTTCATGCTGGGTTGATAAAGCATGTTTTCAGAGTGTGGGGAGTTCTTATCTACATTTCTTTGTGTTTTTTAGGTATTTTTGGTGGTGCCAAGAGGAGCTTGGCAAAACCTCAACTCAGGCTCTGAAAGGCATCATCTGTGCCTGACATGATTTGACAAAGGTGTTAGACACAGACGACATGATTGAAAGGGGTTGTAAACCATCATTAGTGTCTGACATGAATTGTGATAGGCATCGGGGATGGATGACATGATTCAACATGATACTCCTCAAAATCATACAGTTAGTCAGTTTAATGCTTAATCGATTAAGTTGAAAGGCGTTAGATGTGGCTGATGCGATTCAGACTAATCTATTTATTTAGATTAAGTCGATTAACTCGTGCAGTGATTACTGAAAGGTGTCAACCTGTGGCGACGCAATTTGAAAGATGTCATAAGTAGGTGACGCGATTCAGAACAATAGCTTAAATGCCCTTGAAATTGCATTTGTGAAATAATATAAAATATATTTGTTCTTGTATAGATTATGTATTCTACTATTCAATATAATTGTTAGATATGTTCCTATGCACTTGCATGCTTGGATCATTCATAGGGGGTAGACTTCATACTGTGTTTCACGTGTTTGGACCCACGATGATGACATCTACTGGTAGTACACCTAATACCTTCGTGCACGTTGCGACTCATAAGGACAGAGGTTACGGGTTATCCTAGTTGTTAGTTTGAGCCAATTCCTAGGGCCCACGCATTTATAGCCTAAGTCTAGGTGTGAGGGAAACTGGCTGTAGGATAGTAGCTTTCACTACTTATGTGCACATGTGGCTGGGGGTGTGGTCGCCTCGTGGACTCGCGGACCCCAATTAGTCTTGTTTTTTCACTGTTTCATCTTGTAGGTGTCTGGAGCCTATAGGGGTGATCAAGCGTGAGGTCTTGGCCGTGAGGTAAGATGTCAGTGGACGTACTTGAGCTGTAGAGTTTGTACAGAGTTTGGTTTTCAGAGCCTTAGCACTAATGGTTATGAGTGTCCTTGTCACTCTAGTGACTTGGTGGGTGGGACCACCTATGGCCATGTGTGTGGCTGGAGTGGCTTGGGTTGCTTTAGGGTTTCTTGACTATCTTGACGGGTCTGTGGTTTATTGTTGCTTTTCAGCGAATTCCTTCCTACTACAGTAGCTTTACTGCTTTACTTTACTACACTTCTGCTAACCGTAGGTGTGTGTATGGAAGGTAGGGATGGAGGGATTTTTACTGAGCTGAATACTGGTATGGCTCACTCTCCTACATTTCAGGTGAGGGCTCTAGATGTTCTTAGGGTAGGAGCCAATCTTTGGAGTGTATGCGTGCTAGAAGCCCTTGTCATTCTAGGATATGTCCTCACATAGTTGTACCATTCATTTTTGAGCATGTACTTTCACATAAGCCTTCTACATTTGTTTATTCTTCTCGTCATGTAATTGAACTCTCCTGGTCATATTGAACCAGTACAGATCGCCAACAAGATTTACAAAGTCCCAATCTTAATCCGTCCCAAGTTCTCTCTTCCTGATGGGTGTGAAGTGAGATAGCTTAGGAAATTCGTATTGAGGCATGCCAATTTGAGAATGGCATCAATGGGGATTATAGAGCACAATTTTAGTTCCACTTATTAATCTAAGGTCCGTCCCGCCAAAGCATACTCGAACCACTTTCATGAGAATAGCTTGAGGCACATGAGTGAAGTCGTTACGTGCCATAGTGTTGAATTTATTGTGCTAGTCAGCTCAACTCTTGAGTCTTGGCACCCATATTATCATTAAACTTCACTACATCAGCTATGTGACGGGTTGGACTTCTCTCATAAATTTTAAAAGTTTTTGGAGCATGTTCTGCATTGAAGTTTAATTTGAAGTGAAGATCAATCTAAAGACCAAGGAGAAGCATGTTACTATAAGGAGGTTGTCTAGTGGATGCTGTGGTGAGTCTGTTGTAGAAGTAGGGTAGAACCACATGCCCTATCTTCTTCCCTTTCTAGATCCCAACAATAGCACTCATTTGATCATCTTCCAAAACATTGTCCTGGGATGGGAACAAGAGTACCTCGCTAGGCAAATTGTGAATCCCTTCATGACATACTTCATGTCTTCATCAGTCTTGACCTTAGGGATTGTCTTTATAGTCCACTCTGCCAGCTTCTGCAGATTGATTTCCTTGTGAGCAAGTACATCTTTGATCTCTTTCAGATTATCTATGATCCTAGCCAAGAATTCCTAAGGGTCACTCTTTTGGTCAAGAAAGTATGTCTTCCTTACTTTCTTCATGATGGTTAGAATGGATCTTGTAAATTTCCTTTAATCCCAAAAGCAACTCCGCCTCTTCAAGAAGGATGGTGGCTTCAAAGGTAGGGAAAATGAAAGTTTGAGTTTGAGGATGTCATAATTCTATCTAAAGCTCCCATACCGCCCAGTCCATCCACACTTTGTCATGATGTTTGGCGTGCTCCATGACACCTTCGATATGCCACCTAGAGATGAATGATCTCATAGTGATGGAGATGTTTTTCGCGAGCTTTGGAAGCCATGCAAATTTGGAGAAATGTCTTGGACTCAGGAAGAGGAGATAATCCTTTCAAAAGAAAAAGAAGAGAAAAATCAATTCAAGAGGACAAAATGTGCTAACATGGGTAGAAAGGCTCATTGAGGATGGATTTGGAGTGCTATGTCTCGGAAAGTTGAATTGTGTCGGCTCGACTCTCGACTCGACGCATTTTGAAAATAGTTAAATGACGTCTACTTAGATCGACACATTTTAGGGAAAATGCCGAAAAGTCATTATTTATTATTCATTTAAAGTTTGGTGACGGTTTTAAGTGCAGGAAAATGAAGAATGAGGATGATGATGTGCTCTATCACACCATGACATGCATTGTGCTAGGGAGTCCCACTGTGATAAGAAGTTATTTTATCTATTCATTACATTTTGCATTTTTAGTTCCACTAAGTGATTTTGTATTCATTTCTTGTATTTCATTTGCATTACTATATGATAGTTAGTTATTAGATGATATCAAGGACCTTGTGGCTTTAATAAATCTAGAATTTGAGTTCCCCTCTAACAAAAATAATGATAGTTCCAGATGAATTTTGGTTGCACGGATAAACCATCGAGTTATAAGTCTTTTGGGGACGATTGTTCCATTTTGTGAGTTGGTGTATAGACAAACGTGCTTCGACTTAGTGCCAGTTCATAGAATTGGTATCTTAACTAATTAGAGATAGCTTGGCGATATTATCCTTGATTACTTTATATTTCTTTTGTTTTAATTTTTATTTTAGCCCAGCATGCATTCATGTAGTATTTTGAATTAACTATATGAAAATTAGCTCAATGATCAAGTTTCAGACCATTAATTCTGATAAGTTCTAACATGATATGAGATATTCTATTACGAATTGAATATTCTACTATCTTTAAAGTTATTCTGAGCCATTTTTAGAAATTAACCCTTGACTAGATTTCCTATGCTCATTTCGTACTTATTTTTCTTAAAGATCCGTCATAGATGTAGTACATGTACATTGTCTGGTAATCACTCTCCATTAGTGAAACCTGTAGAATTTGTGATCTACGATACTTCCCCATATGGAAGTTGATCTATTCCTTATTTCTTTTGTGCCTACGTGCACTTTTTCTTTGTTTTCTTATCCAAGCATTTGTTGATCTCTGAAGATTCTTTAAAATCACTTTGGTGATTGCATTTGAAAGATTCTTATCATGTGGAGTTGAAGGCGTGTCTTAATACACCTTTTCAATTACTTTTCAGTTCATTTCATTGCATTTTATTTTATTCAGTGTCATTTTATTCACTCCATTCCATTCCCTTGCAAAGTAGATACCAAGACGGAGCAACTGTAAACATCCTAATTTTGAATTCACACTGAGTAAATCTCATGTCATATTTGTGATGCCCCAAAGTAATCTTTGGTTTGATTTCTACCTATTTTTCTTAAAATTTAGTTAAATTCTAATTCGCATCGCCGTAGGTCAAAGTCTTTTAGATTTTTAGTCCAAATCTGTAACGACCCGCCATCCTATGACCGGAGACCCGGTCACTAAATGGATGTCGGCCCATTAACTGTAGGTTCATACCAGGATCTTATTCGCACATCTGGAGGAGTAAGCGTTAAACAAGATTAAATATAACATTCATACGGACTACAAGGGGTACAGTGCGCAGGAAGTAAAGTAACAATGTCCGTACACAGTCCAACAATAATTACATGTCCAACAATTTAATTAAGTACAGGCAGAAATAAAGTACAACAACATCGGGGCATACCCCGGGAACTGAGATAGCTGCTGGTCCGCACACCAAGGAGAACGCCACGCGCCGCCACACGCCACAAGGTCTACACCTGAAAACGCAGGGAGTGAGCCACACCAAAATTGGGCTCAGTAGGGATCATCCGATCCCCGGCCTCCCACACACACACACCCACAAGTGCAATAACAAAGATACAGGTAATAGGGCAAATAAAGCTGTAACACACTACTCCTAAAACCTCGATATGAACCAAGTGCCTTCGGAATGTAACATGCATAATTCTAAAGTCATACTATCAGGGAGCCTACAACTCCTGTGTCGGCAAAACACGTCAACCACTCCTCCACAAGTGGGAAACACCAACCACACAGCCGTAAGTGGGAAAACACCGTCCACACAAGCACAAGTAGGAAACACCGACCCGCTGAGACCAAACAGTAACCCCTCGGATAGCACGCTAGCTACTCCGGCCAAACAGGCTCAGGTGGTTACTCCTTCCCTCAGCACGAGTGACTCTCCGAATGTACCACTCCGACACCGGTACTAGCTGACCCCGGGGTTCACCAGGTGACCCTTTTTCACTAGGCGTCACCCCGCCCACGCCCCCACCGGCGCTGTGCTCACGCCCCCACCAGCACAGGGTGATAAAGCGCTACAATGTCACTCCAGGTCCACAGTAACTGAAAACCCAACACAGTGCGATCCGGTCACGTGAAAAATCCCGCGATCGCTCAACACATATAGAACCATCCGATCGTGAGGAATCCGTCTCTATCGGGTGCACTAAAACATGTGCAAACTATCTATCTAGCAATGTGAACACGTTTTACTGGCATGCATTCGTGTTGTTCTGTCTTGAATCGCGTCGCCCAAGGCCGACGCCATTCAAGCTCCCTAAACTGGTTCATAAAACAGAGGCCACGGAAATCTGGCCTAAAAGGCGTCGACACCAGCGGTCGCCTTTTAAAAACGCGTCGACATCATTCGACGCCATTCAACAGATAAATCCAGAATTTCGGGAAAACAGTACCCAGGGGATTTCTGCCTTAAAAGGCGTCATGGTCGCCCGACGCCATTCGAATAGCGTCGCCCGACCATGACGTCTTTTAGTCCCAGAATCCCGAGCTGACGGACCCTCAGTCGGGGTAATTTCCTGCCTAAATGGCGTCATGGTGGCTCGACGTCCTTCTAAAAGGCGTCGACCACCCATGACGTCATTTAGCGCCAGAACCCTAGCCTGACAAACCTCAAACAGGGGAGGTTTCTGCGTTAAAACGCGTCGTACTGTCCCGACGTCCTTCTAAAAGGCGTCGACCAGGCACGACGCCGTTTAGCGCCAGAAACCTGGTTCTCTGGTTCGAACCGAGGGTTTCTCCCTTAACCCAAAATACCCCGAAAAAGCCCCAAAACGAAAAGGGGGAGGAAGAGAAGTGGATCCACCACAACATGCTACAAAACCACATTCACAAATGCGACCAAGCCCACAAGAACACCCCCTAAACATGCTCAATCTAGCCCAAAACACATCGAACCACGCCTAGGAAAGCACGAGCAACACATACAAGGTTCGTCCCCCTACCGGATACTTGAACTCCTCCTGGCTCCGTGTCGCCCAACCGCCGCGCCGCAGACCGCCGCCGGTACCCCCGAGAACGTCGCCACTCCGCCGGGACGTCGGCCGCCGTCCGGAGAATGGAACGTCGCGAAGGAAGTGGTGGTGGCAGAGGTGAGAGGTAGGGAGGCGTTGGAGTGGTGGAAGAGGAAGAAGAGGAAGGGAAAGGGGAAGAGAGGGGGTCGGAGGAGGCGGAGAGGGAGAGGAGAGAGAGTGAGAGGTGAGAAATGAGGGAAAGAAAGGAGGGCTCGCGGGGGTCATCAGAAACTACCTAAAACGCGTCGAGCAAGACGGACGCCTATCAGATGACAGGACGTGCCGTACTGACAGCTGTCTGAAACGCGTCGACCACCATGGACGCCGTTCAGCTGACATGTCAGGCACCGTACACTGACATCGCAGGGTGGCAGTCTGAATCGCGTCGTCCATCATGGACGCCGTTCAGACGACAAGACAGGGGCCGTACTCTCGCGGCCCGAAACCCGCCCACGTGGCACAACAGAAATTCGCCTAAATGGCGTCCACCTATCCAGACGCCGTTTGAAAGGCGTCGTGATCCTTCGACGCCATTCAGAGGAAATTCTCCAGACCCCACAAGGTCCGACCCAGGGGATCCGGCCCGAAAACCGAACCCGAAACCTCAGTCCTTACATTCTCCCCCCCTTAAAAGAATTTCGTCCCCGAAATTGCCTGCTACCAGTAACGAGGGTGAAAACGCCTCTACTACCAACTCGCATGGGAACTTACCAAAAAGGATAAGGAACTGCTACCCAACATCTCAATCACACGCCCCCAGGTCGCCTCGCTCTCGGAGCGATACTGTCAAAATACTCAGTCCACAGATGCAACCTTGTTCCGAAGGACCTGTCACTAGTGATTCTCAAAACGCACTAGACACTCAGGAAAGGACAAGTCCTCATCGACCTCAAGTCCTGAAAGTTCCAACACCTGGGGCGAATCCGGAACGCTCTTTTGCAACGGAACTCGAAACACATCGAGAACACCTGCAAGACGGAACGGTAAGGCTGGCTGGTAATCTTCCTCAACTCGAGCAAGAACGGGAAGAGGCTCAGTACGGCACGGACTCAGCTTACCCTGCTTCTCAAATCTCCTCACACCCATGGAGGGCGAGACTTGGAAAAACATGAGGTCTCCAATTTCAAACTCAATCGGTCTCTCACCGATGATAGCACAACTCTGGCAACCCAAGCACCCTGCTATACCAACCCTGATTCTGCTAACTATCTCTTGCCAATCTCAGATTAGATCACAAGGGATCGACACAGCTATCTGACCAATGCCTCATAAGGCGCCAAGCCAAGGTTAGAGTGGTAACTGCTATGGTACACAAGACCCCACGGAAAACCAATGCTGCTACCCAGAACCTCCTCAGTCTAGGCAACATGCCACGAGCAAAAACCTCTAAAATCCGAATGGTCCCTTTCTGACCGCCCATCAGCCTCGGGATGATAGGCCGGGCTGAAGGCTAACCGCGTACTCAAAGTCTTCCAAAGACTCTCCCCACAATTAAGAAGTAAATCTTAAAGCCCGATCCGACACGATGGATAAGGGCACATCGAGCAGAAAGAGACGATCCGACTTACAAACAACTCAGCCAACCTACCGACTGACCAGTCCTTCCTGACAGCCAGGAAGTGTGCTGACGTAGTCAGTAATTCAATGGTAATCCAGCTCACGCTCCCTCTACCAGGGAATAAAACAATCCTAATACATGCCTCAAGTCGCAAGCTCCCGTCTCCACACCGGGATCGGCAAGGACTGCAACCACGCTACCGCTGCGCCACTCTGATATTCTACCATAACCTGCCAACAATTCAAACATTCAATCACAGAATCACCTCTGTCCTCCTTCTCACTAGGCCACCTCAACAATGATACGCCTTACTCGATCCGGGAAGCATCATTTATTCTAGAACAGTGTGCCTCAAAAAGGGACACCCGCGCACGTCCTTCACGGTCAAATCACAACGTCTACCTCTAACCTGACTGTCCTACTACCCCACAATTCCACCTCTGAACTCTAGATAATCTGCAGTAACTCTGCATCTATTCTCTAAGTCTTAATTACGGTATGGTCCACTGCTGGCCAATCTGACTCCATCAGCCTCACGTGGAATCCGAAAGGGAGATTCCACAATTGCTCAAATAATCCCCATACAAACAATGCCTCTAGGTCTGTGGTGCAAACGCCACAGCTGCCAACTCTAAGTCATAGATGGAAAGTTCTCATCAACTTCTTCAACTACCTATAGGCCACAATCTTATCAAGTCGCATCAGAAATGCCCCCAAACCTTGATGTGATGCAACTAAATACCCCACGAACCTACCGGAACCTGATAAAAGTACCAACACTGGAGCCCAAGTGAGGCGAGTCTTCAACTTAATGAAACTCCGCTCACACACCTCGATCCACATGAGACGAACTCCCCTATGCGTCATCCTCAATAAGAGGGGTTGCTATCGAAGAAAACTCCTGGACCAACCATCGGTAAAATCCTGCTAACGCCCTCAACGATCACACCCTTACACGGGGCTCCCCACGCACAATCTATCAATCAAATCAATATTAAACTAATTATGTGCCATGATTCCACCAAAATTGACATGCCAACATCATTATCTAATAACCTTACAAAGCACATATTACAATACCAAATCACCACCACGACCCAAAATACATAAAGAGTGCCACAAGAGTTCACAACCACTACCTCATAAGACAAGATAAGAGTGTTCATCTAACCCCGCACCTCGGATCTCCACAAGAAGGACACACAACACTACACAAGGTACCGGGCTCCTACTGACCACTCGGCCCCTGACTCGTCTTATTCTTCTGAGGACAGTTCCTCGCGAGATGTCCTCTCCTGCCACAGCCAAAACAGCTACCAGCAACCAATGGACACATCCGGTTGCCGTGATACCTACTACAACGGGGACAATAATCTGCCGCATCGTGACTCTTTCCCTGCTGCCTGCTAGCCTCAGTCTGCATTTGTTGGGCCGAACCGTCCTTATCTTCATCACGTGACGTCCCTTGGGACCCGAACTCAAAGGAACTCGAACCGCCTGACGAAGGGACCGTTGACTTGCTCTTGCCTTGCTGTTTTCCTCGTACCGATCGCTCCAACTCTTTTGCCATCTGCTGAAATTGAGTCTCCACTGCTGCCGCGCATCGAACCGCTGACGCTAGATCTCTACAACCCTGAGGTGCCACCATTGTCCTTAGATCATATCGGAGTCCATCTACAAATCTCTCGGGTCTATATCTCTCCTGCTCAGATAAGTGTGGAACGAATCCTCCAAGAGCCACAAACCTTGCATGATAGTCTAGAACTGACATGTCATTCTGCACCAATTCCATAAACTCTCTTTCCTTGGCCTCCTGGACGTGCCTCGGAAAGTACTGTCCACTAAACTCTCTCACAAATGCCTCCCAAGGGATCTCTCTCAAAGATCTATTTGCAAACATCCTTGTCTTGAGGGTAACCCACCATTCATATGCATAATCCTTCAACAAATAGGTTGCCAACAAGGTCTTGTCATTCTCAGCACATTCAAGAACGTCAAACGCCTTCTCCATCTCCTTAATCCAACGAGCTGCCTCGTCCGAGACTGGTCGACCTGTGAAAGAAAGGGTCTCCAACCTCAAAAACCGCTCTAACACCGTAAACTGGTCACCTCGGGAATTGGATCCCTCGCTACCGTCTCCCTGCTGGTATCTACCCATAGCTCCAATCATAGCCTCCACGAAACGATCCACATTATGCCCTTCTGCCCCCGAACTACCATCGTCTGATCTCGAACCACGAGCCAACGAAACTCTCTTCCTCGGCGCCATCACTACCTCACGAACACGAAAATCGACACAAACACGTCAAAACCTATCACTCTACACCAGCAGCCATCGCCTGTACAGACTCGTACTTATTGTTGGACTACGATATCTAACCCAGTTTACTACTTACTCGACCAGACTACGCTCTGATACCAACTGTAACGACCAGCCATCCTATGACCGGAGACCCGGTCACTAAATGGATGTCGGCCCATTAACTGTAGGTTCATACCAGGATCTTATTCGCACATCTGGAGGAGTAAGCGTTAAACAAGATTAAATATAACATTCATACGGACTACAAGGGGTACAGTGCGCAGGAAGTAAAGTAACAATGTCCGTACACAGTCCAACAATAATTACATGTCAAACAATTTAATTAAGTACAGGCAGAAATAAAGTACAACAACATCGGGGCATACCCCGGGAACTGAGATAGCTGCTGGTCCGCACACCAAGGAGAACGCCACGCGCCGCCACACGCCACAAGGTCTACACCTGAAAACGCAGGGAGTGAGCCACACCAAAATTGGGCTCAGTAGGGATCATCCGATCCCCGGCCTCCCACACACACACACCCACAAGTGCAATAACAAAGATACAGGTAATAGGGCAAATAAAGCTGTAACACACTACTCCTAAAACCTCGATATGAACCAAGTGCCTTCGGAATGTAACATGCATAATTCTAAAGTCATACTATCAGGGAGCCTACAACTCCTGTGTCGGCAAAACACGTCAACCACTCCTCCACAAGTGGGAAACACCAACCACACAGCCGTAAGTGGGAAAACACCGTCCACACAAGCACAAGTAGGAAACACCGACCCGCTGAGACCAAACAGTAACCCCTCGGATAGCACGCTAGCTACTCCGGCCAAACAGGCTCAGGTGGTTACTCCTTCCCTCAGCACGAGTGACTCTCCGAATGTACCACTCCGACACCGGTACTAGCTGACCCCGGGGTTCACCAGGTGACCCTTTCTCACTAGGCGTCACCCCGCCCACGCCCCCACCGGCGCTGTGCTCACGCCCCCACCAGCACAGGGTGATAAAGCGCTACAATGTCACTCCAGGTCCACAGTAACTGAAAACCCAACACAGTGCGATCCGGTCACGTGAAAAATCCCGCGATCGCTCAACACATATAGAACCATCCGATCGTGAGGAATCCGTCTCTATCGGGTGCACTAAAACATGTGCAAACTATCTATCTAGCAATGTGAACACGTTTTACTGGCATGCATTAGTGTTGTTCTGTCTTGAATCGTGTCGCCCAAGGCCGACGCCATTCAAGTTCCCTAAACTGGTTCATAAAACAGAGGCCACGGAAATCTGGCCTAAAAGGCGTCGACACCAGCGGTCGCCTTTTAAAAACGCGTCGACATCATTCGACGCCATTCAACAGATAAATCCAGAATTTCGGGAAAACAGTACCCAGGGGATTTCTGCCTTAAAAGGCGTCATGGTCGCCCGACGCCATTCGAATAGCGTCGCCCGACCATGACGTCTTTTAGTCCCAGAATCCCGAGCTGACGGACCCTCAGTCGGGGTAATTTCCTGCCTAAATGGCGTCATGGTGGCTCGACGTCCTTCTAAAAGGCGTCGACCACCCATGACGTCATTTAGCGCCAAAACCCTAGCCTGACAAACCTCAAACAGGGGAGGTTTCTGCGTTAAAACGCGTCGTACTGTCCCGACGTCCTTCTAAAAGGCGTCGACCAGGCACGACGCCGTTTAGCGCCAGAAACCTGGTTCTCTGGTTCGAACCGAGGGTTTCTCCCTTAACCCAAAATACCCCGAAAAAGCCCCAAAACGAAAAGGGGGAGGAAGAGAAGTGGATCCACCACAACATGCTACAAAACCACATTCACAAATGCGACCAAGCCCACAAGAACACCCCCTAAACATGCTCAATCTAGCCCAAAACACATCGAACCACGCCTAGGAAAGCACGAGTAACACATACAAGGTTCGTCCCCCTACCGGATACTTGAACTCCTCCTGGCTCCGTGTCGCCCAACCGCCGCGCCGCAGACCGCCGCCGGTACCCCCGAGAACGTCGCCACTCTGCCGGGACGTCGGCCGCCGTCCGGAGAATGGAACGTCGCGAAGGAAGTGGTGGTGGCAGAGGTGAGAGGTAGGGAGGCGTTGGAGTGGTGGAAGAGGAAGAAGAGGAAGGGAAAGGGGAAGAGAGGGGGTCGGAGGAGGCGGAGAGGGAGAGGAGAGAGAGTGAGAGGTGAGAAATGAGGGAAAGAAAGGAGGGCTCGCGGGGGTCATCAGAAACTACCTAAAACGCGTCGAGCAAGACGGACGCCTATCAGATGACAGGACGTGCCGTACTGACAGCTGTCTGAAACGCGTCGACCACCATGGACGCCGTTCAGCTGACATGTCAGGCACCGTACACTGACATCGCAGGGTGGCAGTCTGAATCGCGTCGTCCATCATGGACGCCGTTCAGACGACAAGACAGGGGCCGTACTCTCGCGGCCCGAAACCCGCCCACGTGGCACAACAGAAATTCGCCTAAATGGCGTCCACCTATCCAGACGCCGTTTGAAAGGCGTCGTGATCCTCCGACGCCATTCAGAGGAAATTCTCCAGACCCCACAAGGTCCGACCCAGGGGATCCGGCCCGAAAACCGAACCCGAAACCTCAGTCCTTACAAAATCAATTTTTGATCCAATTTTTAATCGGTTAACGATTTGGCTAAATAGCATCATTCATGGTCGACATGTTTTAGAGTTCTAATCTTAAATGATTACTAATATGATTCTTAATCGATTTACTATTAATCTAGATAGCGTCATTCATGGTCGATGTCTTTCATAATTTCTATAATTGTCTCAAATTTTTTTTCATGATTATGTTTTTTAATTAGCTCCTCGAAAAGGCGTCCGGGCTGGGGGATGCAATTTTGAAAGACGTCACTTGTAGACGACGCGATTCAGTTACATAACCTACAAGGCCCAGATCCATCCAAAATCCAACAACTTCTATCTTTGAAGGTCTCTACTAGGGTGGAAACCCTTTCTTGAAGATTAACACATATTTTTGAGTGTTTTATGAGGTCCTGGAGCCCAAGAAACTCACTCTATATATACTATACCTCTTTGGGGCTTCAAGAAGGTTGATCGATGCGTGATTTGTGAGCTCTACCCAAGTGAGAAGATTGCTCTCTTTCTATGAACGTGGGCATCATCCTCGGGGTGCCTTCTTCCTCTTTCACGACACTTTTCCACCATTGGAGGGTCTTAGAAACCCGAGTGGCTTTAGAGGGGCCAATTGTCTTCATTTTTCTCCTCATTTTCTTAGTTCTTCTGTTTGTTTTCAAATCTTAATTGTAAGCATTAATTATGATTATCACAAACACACACACACCCCCAATCACTAGCATCACATCCTTTTTTTCCTTCCTAAGCACCATCGGGGTTTAAAAATCATCCAAAACAAATGAGTTTCTTAGTGAAGTTGCATGTTTTCTTTCTTTTTAGGATATATACTACACTTCATTCAAGCTCTACTCATTTTTTCTTTGTTTGTTTGTTTTGATTTTCTTGAACACAAAGCTTCATCTTGTTGTTGCTTCAAAGAGAGAGTGAAAGTTAAAGGCTCTTCATCTTCGGCTGGCCGAAGAAGAAGAAATTGGAAGTCCACAGTACTCCTGATTTCAAGGTATTTTGCGATCACTCTTATGTTTATTTGAGAATTTTATTCTCTCGCAATCACACTTTTTTCTTTAATGTTATTTTATGATATTTTAAATTGATATTTCAACACCCTTTTGAGCACATCACACCTTCTTGATGTTTCATTTGATGTTCTCTACCTTGACCGAGCTCCTAGGAGAAGCAAGAATGGTGTGAACCAAGCTTACTTATGGTGTTGTACGGTTGGACATATTGGCGAAGACAGGCTTAATAAGTTGCATAAGAATAGATACTTGGATCCATTTGATTATGAATCATTTATGACTTGTGAGTCTTGTTTAATGTGTAAACGGGCTAAGTATCATTTATTGGACATGAAAAATAGGCCAGGGACATATTGAAACTAGTACATTTCAATGTATGTGGTCCAATGTCAACCCAGACAAAAAGTGACTTTTCCTAGTTCATTACATTGATTGATGACTTCTCTAAATTCGACTATATATATCTAATGAAGTATACGTCATAAACCTTTGAGAAGTTCAAAGAATTTAAGAATGAAGTGGAAAAGCAAACCGAAAAGAGTATTAAAATGCTTCGATCAAATTGAATAGGTGAATACTTAAGTATGGAGTTCACACAATTCTCTAAGGATAATGATATCCTTTCTTAGTGGACTCCTCCTTATACTTCAAATGAATGGTGTATCTAAAAAGGGGAACTGCATCCTTTTAGACATGGTGCATTCTATGATGAGCATTTCATAGTTACTAGTATCCTTGTAGGGATATGCATTAGAGTCAGCTGCATATCTGTTGAACAGGGTTCCTAGTAAGTTAGGGCTGGTTTGTTTTGAGGATTAGGTATTCTGGATTTCTTGTTCCCGGATCTCGTATTACTAGAATAAGAAGAATTTACTTTGAGTGGAACAAGTAGTTCACGGAATAACTAGTTCTTGCCTTTTATATGGAATGAGTTATTCCACTTATTTAAGGAATAACGCGTCCGTACCCAGAATAACGAAGAATAACGTGTCCGCGCTCCCAAACCGAATAAGTGGAATAACACGTCCTGTTCGACCCTTATCCCGCAAACAAACCGGCCCTTAGTGTCTTCTGTTCTATAAGAGATATGGAAGGGCAAAAAGCCCAACTTTAAGAATATTAAAATCTGGGGTTGTCATGCTCCTGTGAGAAGGCATAACTTAAACAAGTTGGAATCATAAACTGATAGGTGTAGGTTTGTGGGATACCTAAAGAGACTTTTGGGTACTACTTTTATCATCTTGGTGAATAAAATGTGTTTATTGCTGATAAGTTGATATTTTTGATCATTAAAAGGGCAAATGCATACACTATATTCATTATTTTATGTGTAAAACGGCATGAAATGATAGATAATTTTGTACAGAATCCAACGGTACCAATTTTGTTAAATTCCGAGTTAAAAACATCATCATTTCATGTGAATAACGGAGTATAGTGTATTTGTGGTTTTTCAGCAAAATCGAAAAAGTAAATAACTTTATTTTAGTATAAATATAATATTGTTCACGATCAAATCCTAATTTACATTTATTTTATGTGAACATGACATGAAGAAGATCTGGTGCAATTGGTTAAATTTCTGGAGACTTGTGGGAGGTCTAATGTGCGAATCTCAATAGAATAATCTTCAATTTTTGCAAAAAGGAATAAAGCAGGGTAGAATGGGCATACAAAAGTTAAATATGGTTGCCCTAATTCTTTGCCCAAGGAGGGCCCTTGGAGCCAGCCGCCACCACCTCTCCCCCCTTTCTTTATTTTAAAAAATTCCCTGTCCTCTTCAAAAGGACCCTTCTTCCTTCTTTTGGCCGGAGCTTACTTTATTCTCTCTCTCCCTCCTAGGATTGAGGGCCGCACCCCTTTTCTCTCCCATTTTTCTCTCTCTCTGCAGCCCTGCTCCCTCTCTCTCCCTCTCCAGGACGTCTCTCTCTCCCTCTTACTTTTCCCCTCTCTCTCTCGGTCAGAGTTCTTTCTCTGCCTTTTTGTCCCCCTCTCTCTTCACCCTGCTCTTCTTCTCTCTCTCACTTTATCTCTCTCTTTCAGCCACTCTCTCCTCCTTTTTCCCTCTCTCTCTCTCTCTCTCTCTCCTGCAGTCTCTCTCTCTCTCTCTATTTTTACTTTTCTCTCTCCCCCTTCCTCTGCGTCTCTCTCTCTCTGTGCTCGCCTGCACGAGGCTCGGCGCCCACCGTACGTGCCCGGCCACGTGTCGCGCCCAGACGTGCCCGACCGCTAGCTGCCAACTGCCAGCCTCCATACGGCGCCCCGCGCATGTTTACGTAGGCTAGCATCGTCCCCCGTGCCAGGTGTTTTCGCCCTCGCAGTGCCACGTGTCGGGCCACCTGCCCTTCCTGCCTGGTGCCGCCGCCTCGTCAGCGCCTACCTCGCCTGCCGCATCTGCTGCGCCCGTCTGTGCCGCCATTGAGTGCCTTAGTGCACTGCACCCTACCATCCTCAAGTCGGCCGCTGTCTTTCCTGCCGTACGGGTACATTGCACCCGTGCTCCCCTCACCGGACCACAACGTTGGCGCCTCCACAGAAGCAGCCGCCAGCCCCCCTTTGCAACACTGCTCTTCTTTATTTGTTTCCTCTTTTGTTTTATTAGTGGTTTAATTATTAGATTAGGATTAGTTATTTAATAGTTGTTGTATTTATTTCTTTTAAGGATATTAAAGCGAAAAAAAAGTTTGTAATCTGATTCTTTGTTTTTAAATAATTGATGATAGTGGAATATGTGTTAGTTTAGATTTCCTCTCCCTAATTTCTCTTTCTCCTTCAAATATGGTTTTAGTTGTTTTCTCAAAATCAATCTACTTAGTTAGATCTCCTTTAGTCTTAGTTATTTTAGTTAATTAGTTTGTTGTTTTAATTAGATAGTTAATTAATTAGTGCAAGTCTCAAACTCTCTTTTTAGATTAATAAAAAAATCCAAAGTTTTCAATTTTAAAAATTCTATTTCCCTATGGATTCGACCCATGCTCATCACTTGCTTCATACTATGTGCTTAGAATATATGAGTTTGGATTCATTTAGATTGTCGTTTATACAAGTGTTTAACGACACACATGTTCAAACGATCAGTTGTCAGGAGAGTTGTATTCCTAAAAAAGGATACCTCCTTCAAAATGACAGTGGGAGTAAACTAACTCTAGAAGAAGTTCTACATCCACAAACTACACAAGGTCTGTCAGACGAGCCATCAGTTCCTAAAGTAATGAGACAACCTGAAAGATATGTGGGACATATCAATGAGGATGTATCAAATGTGCTTTACAGTGAGGATGATGATCCAAAGACCTACCAAGAGGCCTTGAGAGTCCCGAAGCTAAGAAATGGCGAGAAGTCATCAACTTTGAAATACAGTTCATGTACACCAGCCAAGTTTAGAACTTAGAGGACTTGTCTGAATGTAATTTACCTATTGGGTGCAAGTGAATCTTTAAGAGAAAGATCGGTGTAGATTGATAAATCGACACTTATAAGGTAAGGTTAGTAGCAAAGAGATATCATCAAAGGTAAAGAATTGACTATGACGAGACTTTCTCATCAATTACTATGATAAAGTCGATCAGAGTTCTTCTCGCCATTGCTTTACACTATTACTATGAAATATGATAGATGGATGTAAAGACTATCTTTCTCAATGAAAATCTCGAGGATATGGTGTATATGATATAGCCTGAGGCTTTCATATCCTAGGAGTTTTCGGATAAAGTGTGCAAGCTTCATAGATCTATTTATGGAGTGAAGTAGGCATCCTAGAGTTAGAACATAAGATTTGATGAGGCCATTAAGTCTTTTCACTTCATTAAGAATGAAGATGAGCTATGTGTGTACAAGAAGACCAGTGGGAGCGTGGTTACTTTTCTCGTACTTTAAGTTGATGACATCTTGCTTATTAGGAATAGTGTAGCAATGTTATCATCGGTGAAAGTGTGATTGTCAAAGAACTTCTCTATGAAGGATTTGTGAGAAGCATCTTATATATTATGAGTACGGATCTATAGAGATAGATCAAACATGATGCTTGACTTGACCCAATCCATGCACATAGACATAATCGTCAAAAGGTTTGGATGGAGAATTCCAAGAGAGGTCTCTTACCGATAAGGCATGAAATTTATCTCTCTAAAGAGCAGTCTCCTAAGACTCTTGAAGAGAGGGCATTCATGAATAAAGTACCTTATGCCTCTGCCATAGGATCTATCATATATATCGTGCTATGTACAAGGCCTGATGTAGCATATGATCGAGATGGTATGAGTAAATATCATGCGGATCCAGGTGATGCATACTGAAAGGCCGTGAAATGTATCATTAGGTACTTGAGAAGAACTGATGATATGTTCCTAGTCTATGGAGGACGTGACTTGAAGCTATAAGGGTACATTGACTCGAGCTTCCAATCTAATCCGGATGATAGCAAGTCGACTTTTGGATTTGTATTCACATAGAATGGAAGGACAGTGAGCTGGAATACTTCCAAGCAGGAAATCATTGTAGATTTGACGATAGAAGCTGAGTACATTGCTGTAATCGAAGCCACAAAGGAAGTGAAAATTGCTATATGACAACAATGGGAAAATTTCTCAAGTGAAGGAGACACAATCTCATTAGAAGTCGAAGCACATTCTGAGGCACTTTCACTTAATCAGAAGAATTTTTGCCAGAAAAAATATGCTGGTGGAAAGAGTTCTCTCAACAAAAAATATAGCAGATCCACCTATGAAGCCTTTGTCTCAAATTGGATTTGAGCGTCACCTAAAGTCTATAGGTACACAACATAAAAGTGATTGGCTTTAGTTATGGGAGATTGTTAGTACTGTATGTATCTATCAAGTCAATCACTGGGAGATTGTTAGTATTCTATGTGTCTGTCAAGCCAATCACATACCTTATACAATCTTGTTCTTATCATAGGAATATTGACATTTATATTTATTATGTATAATCTAATTATACGCATCATAATGAAATCCATAAATGTGTATAATAGATGTTAAATTATGATGAGATCATAATAATGAGATTAATATCTTTTAAACACACATTCTTAATCATTCTTAGTCAGAGGGTATTTGAGAAGGATATCAAATATCCGGTGACTAGTATAGGTTACTCCCGCTCGTATGACGAGGGTAATTGCTCTCACAGTTACTTGTGTGAAGACATTAAGGCAAATCTGTAGGTGATCATTGGTAAATGAGTTCGCTGAATTGATCTAACTTGGATTCTTGGATGGTAAATTACCTAACTGTCAACCATCTTGATTCATTGTTATCTTTCACGGGTCAACCTGTTCCAGATGCGGCAGCTCAGTGGATTAAGGAAGTGGAGAAGGTGTTTGATGTTCTAGAATGTGCTGAGAGTGACAGGACCTTGTTGGCAACCTACTTGCTGAAGGGCGATGCTTACGATTGGTGGGTTACCATCAAGGGGTTGATGTTTCCAGATAGGTCTTTGAGAGAGATTCCTTGGGAAGGCTTTGTGAGAGAGTTTAGCGGACAGTACCTTCCGAGGCATGTTCGTAGGGCCAAGGAAAGGGAGTTTATGGAATTGGTACAGGATGATATGTCGGTTTTAGAATATCAGATGAAATTTGTGGCTTTGGGAAGGTTTGCTCCACACATATCTGAGCGTGAGGATCTGAGGACGGAGAAATTCGTGGATGGACTTCGGCATGATTTGAGGGAGTTTGTGGCAGCTCATTGTTATGAGGATCTGGCATCAGCGGTTCGGTGCGCGGCAGCGGTGGAGATGCAGTTTCAACACACGGCAAAGGAATCAGAGCATTCAGCACAGGGGAAGCAGCATAGCAGGGATAGATCAGCGGTCTTTTCGTCAGGCGGTTCGAGTTCTTTTGAGGTCGAGTTCCAGGAGGTTCCTTGTGACGAGGATGAGGATGGTTCGGTTCAGCAGATGCAGACAGAGGTCAGCTGGCAGCAGGAGGCGAGGCAGGACGCTGCAGGCCGTTGTCCCCGTTGTAGCAGGTTTCATGGCGACAGGATATGTCCCTTGATCACTGGTAGCTGTTTTGGCTGTGGCAGGAAGGGACATCTCGCGAGGAACTGTCCCCAGAAGAATAAGGCAGGTCAGGAGCCGGGCGGTCAGTAGGTGTTCGAGACGTGAGTGGAGTTGCGTCTCTTCGTGGTGGTCCGAGAGGCTGTGCTAGATGAGCACTTTTATCTTGTCTTGCTCAGAGGTGGTTGTGAACTCTTGTGGCACTTGTATGTATTTGGGTTTGGTGGAGAATCGGTTTTGTAATATGTGCCTTGCTAGTGTGTGGTTAATGTTGATCTTTCAGCTTTTGTCAGAATTGAGAATCTTGGTTAGCTTGATATGTATGTGATTGGCTAATTATGTGGAGCCTTGTGTGTGCGATCGGTGAGGTTGATTGTTGTGATCGGTGTGTGTCGGCAGGTGATGGTTAGCCGAGTTGAGCGTTGAGCAGTTGCAAATTTCGAGGACGAAATTCTTTTAAGGGGGGGAGAATGTAAGGACTGAGGTTTCGGGTTCTGTATTCGGGTCGGGGTCGGGCCGGATCCCCTGGTTTGGACCCTGTGGGGTCTTGTAATTTCTGGCTGAATGGCGTCAGCACTTGTCGACGCCTTTAAAAAGGCGTCATGGTGTGTGGACGCCATTTAGGTTGCAGGTTGTTGTGCCACGTGTGCGCCACATGGGCGGTTTTCGGGCCGCGAGAGTACGGCCCCGGTCACATCGTCTGAACGGCGTCCATGTTGGTCGACGCGATTCAGACTGTGACCTCTGCGATGTCAGGGCACGGCGCCAGAGCGTTGTCAGTACGGCCTGTCACTTCGTCTGAACGGCGTCCAGGTTGGTCGACGCGTTTCAGACCGCTGTCAGTACGGCTGTCCTGTCAGACTGATAGGCGTCTACCTCGATCGACGCGTTTTAGCTGGTTTCGGATTGACCCCGCGAGCCTCCCCTTCTTTCCCTCATTCTCACCTTCTCTCTCTCTCTCCTCGCCTCTCCGCTCCCTCTCCGACGCTTCTTCTTTCCCTTCCCTTCCTCTTCTTCCTCTTCCACCACTCCAACACCACCTTACCTCTTACCTCTACCTCCACCACTTCCTTCGCGGTGTTCCACTCTCCGGACGGCGGCCGATGTCCCGGCGGAGTGGCGGCGTCCTCGAGGGTACCGGCGGCGGTGTGCGGTGCAGCGGGACGGCGGCACGGAGCTTGGCGGAGTTCAAGAACCGGTAGGGGGACGAACCTTGCATGGACTGTGGATGTGTGCTCGTGATTTCCTTGGCATGGCATGTTATGTATTTAGGTTAGAATGAGCATGTTTAGGGGGTGTTCTTGTGGGTATGGCCGTGCTTATGAATGCGGATTTGTAGCATGCTTGTGGTGGATGGTTTCCTCTTACTCTTCCTTCCGTTTTGGGGCTTTTTTCGGGTTGTTTGGGGTTGAGGGTGAGACCCTCGGGTTGAACCAGGAAACCTGGTTTCTGGCGCTAAAAAGCGTCGTACCTGGTCGACGCCTTTCCGAAAGACGTCGGGTCAGTACGACGCGTTTTATGGCAGAAACCTCCATGTTCGAGGTTTCCTGAGTTAGGGGTTCTGGCGCTAAATGACGTCATGGATGGACGACGCCTTTCAGAAGGACGTCGGGCCATCATGACGCCATTTTAGGCAGGAAATGCCCCGTTTAAGGGTTCTGCAATCTGGATTTCTGGGTTGAATGGCGTCGGGCCACCCTGACGCGTTTTAAACGGCGACTTCAATGGTGGACGCATTTTAAGAGATAATCTGGCTTTTAATGAACCCGTCTGTGGAGCTTGAATGGCGTCGACCTCGGTCGACGCCATTCAAGACAGTAATGCTTAACTCTGGTTATTTGATACATGTTTCACGGTAGGATGGTTCAGATGCATGCTTTGAGTTGTGTACTGAGACTGAGGACTTCTGCATGAATGAGATTTCATCATCTATGTGTGTGTGCTTCAACTGTACGCTGAGATGGAGGTTTACTGTACGAATGGAATCATGTTGTGTGTGTGCTTGTACGAATATGGATTCGGAATGACTGTGGTTTACGTTTGTCACCATGGACCGATGGGGACAGGGTCATGGTGTCTGTACTGGTGGGAGAAGGGGTACATGTTGTGTGTTTTACCTTTGGCTGAGGAAGGCAGGATCGCCTTGAGCCCGACGGGCCGGAGTAGCCGGTGTGCTATCCGAGGGATCGCTGTTTGTCCTCAGCGGGTCGGGGTTTCCCTCGTTTGTCGTGACGGCTTCCGGCGTGTTTTTTTACTGTGGAGCTGGTGGGAGTTGGTTTACCCTTTAGCCACTGGGCCTGATGTGACCTTTGATCAAGGTTACGAGTGGTACCCTTAGCCCTTTGGCCTGACGCAGCCCGGGAGAGTTGGGTTTGTGGGTAGTTCCTGTAGCTTCGGCTTGACGGGGGTTCGCCGGTCCCCAGGGCCCTCCTGGAAGCGCTGAGGCCTAGCGTGGAGGCAATCCGGTGGTAGGACAGTAGTCTAGACTGCTTGTGTGCACACGTAGCTGGCAGTGGCGGTACACTGAGTCCAGCTAGTCCTAGTTTGGCTCACTGCCTCACCCTACAGTGCCCCGGAACACTGTAGGGGTGGACAGGCGTGAGCAGTGGTGGTAGTGTTGGGAGGCGACGTTTGACTTCGGTCGACTGTGTGGTTTAGTCGCCTTGTGGACTTCGGTTGTGAGACTTGACTATGTGTTGGGTTCTTCGAGTTGCTTAGAACTGTTCTTACTACACTGCTTATCGTGCGTTTCATGTCTGAGTTGAGTACTGTGTTTACTGCTTTACTTAATTGCCATATATCTCTGTTGTTGCACTTGTGGGTGTGTGAGTGGGAGGCAGGGGATCGGATGATCCCTACTGAGCCCAGTTCTGGTGTGGCTCACTCCCTGCGGTTTCAGGTGTGGACTTCGAGGCGCAGCGGTAGCGTGGTGTCTTCTTGGTGTGCGGACCAGCAGCTGTCTCAGTTTCGGGGTATGCCCCGATGTTGTTGTACTTTCCTTCTGCCTGTACTTATTTAACTTGTTGGACATGTAATTATTGTTGGACTGTATACGGACATTGATATTTCCCTTTCTGCGCACTCGTTTACCTTTGTAGTCCGTGTGATCGTTATATTTAGCCTTGTTTAGCACTTACTCCTCCAGATGTGTTGTGTGAGATCCGGGTGTGAACCCGTAGTTAATGGGCCGACATCCATTTAGTGACCGGCTCCCCGGTCATAGGATGGCGGGTCGTTACACAAGCACCAAAGGGTCCCATGGACTAAAATTTCAAGTGGTTCTCTTTCTTTACAATTGCTTGAAGTCCCCTTGGACCGGATTGCTATGTATCCCTAGCATGTCAAGCCCTCACGGTTCCAGTAACGGAGGATCCCATGGATTGAGATTTCGAGTAATTTTCTCTTACTCTTACTTCCCTTGCAATTTGGACGATTGCCATTCATATCTTCATTTGGTTTATCTGTTGATTTGGAAAAGCCCATTTCCTTCTTGGGCTGCCCACAAGCGGGTTCATTTTTTCTGAAATGCCCATTATCATTCCGTTCCACTCCACTACAAAACAAGAGTTACGGAGGGACATTTGTAGACACCCGATTTTAGACATCCCGATGGTCTTGTATTGGACGTCACCACGTAATTTACTTCATTGATTTGGCCCCATGGTGTTTGGATTTTGAATCAACACCCAAAATCTCCCATTTAAATCCTAACTGTAATCATTTTCAGTGGGCTAGGTTTTGTTCATGGATGGCAAGACAAGCCGTCATGATCAACCCACGCGATCATCTCATCCCGCGGAGCACGGGAAGGTAAATTGCTCTTGGTGATCTCATCATATTTTCTAACTCCCGTATGTTAATGTTGTAGCAATCAGGCGACCCTCCACCAAGGTGTAGTGGAAAAGGAGCCGTCGGGTTGATTGTCGAGGAAGTTTTAGGCGTCTACATGTATTTTTAGGGGTATATATGCAAAAATACCTATGTTATTTATGGATTTAATTTCTTAGTATTGTGGTATTTAAATATTTTTCAATAAAGATAAATAAAGTTTATATTACTAGTATAGCATAATCAATTTGTGATTTTTAAAAAACTTATGATCTAATCATACTTTTTCATCTTAATGTTTTTTTCACAAGTAAATCATGATTCATCAAAAGAATCTAATGTCTATAAATTTTATGGTAATGATTTAATCAGATTTTAATCATGTACTTTTAAAAGAAATCATAATATCTTAAAGGCAAATAACTTATTTTAATGTTAAATATTTTTAAAATTTATAAGATATTTTTTAAAAAATATATAATATTACTATTTTCATAAAAAAATAGATTTTTTGTCAACTTAGAAACTTTTCTTTTGTGGGAAGCAATTTTTTTCAAAATCCTAACTTGACAAATTCCATATTATAAAAACATACAAATAAAGGCTTTTTAATGGCATTAATTTTCAATCTCTTCGAGAATGCCATATATTTCTTACTAGAGGTAATAAAATGATTTTCTCATATTGAGAAGATCAAGAAAGTAAGGATTGGGTGATTCTTAATTGTTGGATTTAGAGCTATAGCAATCATCTTAGAGAGAGGTGAATAGGGTGATAAAACTTTTTTGAAAATCTTAAACTTGTGCAGTGAAAGTTTAATACAGGCACACAATGATAATCAAAATAATATGAATTCTAAGCGCAGTCATACAAAAAGTGCAAGATTTATAGTGGTTCGGTCCATCTAATGGTGACCTAATCTACTCCAACCACATTGGATGTTTTCACTAGAAATCTAATTCTAGCACATCGCTAGTAGATCTGATCTTAGTAAACTAAAGATACTAAATATCAAGCCGCTAGTTAGGCTCCTCTTAGATACAAAACCTCTAGTAACGCGTACCTTCAATCCTCCCAAAGATTGACTCTCTTCCATCAAGAAAGACACACAACGTCTAATCTTCTCAAGGATTGGCTCTCTTCCTTCAAAGGAGGTATACAATCTCTAATCTTTCCAAATGTTGGCTTTATTTCACTAAAGAAGGCATACAACAAGAAATGAAAGAAAGGTAGGAATCCTGACTTTTTAACTCACACCACATACACGACATCAACGTTTACTTTTCTTGAGTATTACAAAATGAAATGAACAAAGAAAGCTTAAGCTTTAAACTTCCTTCTTGTGGTGTCTTTGCTCTAGGAAATGAGTTGATGTAAATGATGCATCTCCAAATCCTGCTACCAATCCTAGCTTGAGAAGTTCTACTAAGATCTTCTTTTTAGAGAAAGAAGACACATTGCACACTGAAGATGCTTTTCATGATCTTAGTCTTCACCTTGATCAAGAAGAGGATGAAGATCCGCCAAGCTAACACCTTCCTCCTTTCAAAGCTTACAACATAAGCATAAGAGAAAGTCAAAAAACCCAAAGAGCTCTCTCTCAAAGACTCTTACGTTCTCCCTCCAAGACCTTGGCTCAAAGCTTGCTACACTCTTCCTTTTATAAGCCTCAATGAAAAGCCCTAACCGTTAGGTACAAAGTGGGAAGATTCTACACACTTTTCATTTCAAATGCAAAATAATCTATGTTATTTTGAATCCTAGCATTTGATTGGTTCAAGAGTATACCAAGTAATAAGGTACTACTTGATGTTATTTGGACAAAACATTCCTAGCAAAAAGTTTTCATAGAGAGTCAACAAGGTGGTAGGTGAAAAGGTCATATTGATGTGTAACATATAAATGGAAAAAATATGCTTCCAAAAGGTTCTTAAAAGTATTTTACAATCTCAAAAAATATTTGAGGATCTATACTATCATGGGAGAAAAAATTGTTTTGTTAGTCTATGTCAGTCCTTTTATCATGAAGGTCCCATGTGATTGCCCTTACCCTAGGACATATAAGGACATATTAGTTTGCCAGTTACATGGACGTCTAGATTGTTCTGGATGACCATGACCCAAAACTAGGTGACCAATATCTTGTGTAGGCAAAGTAGACCCCCAAAACCTCTACTGGCTCTGGTCGACCAATTACTAGTTGGTCGACCAACTAGACAGACTCAAAAGAATGAATACTGGTACTAATCGACTAATGGCCAATTGGTCGACCAAACAGGCCACTCAGTAAGAACTGAGTTTTAGTTCTGATCAATGAATAAGGAGTTGGTCGACCAATACCCACCTATTTGGGATTTGACTTTTTCATTCAATTTTGATTTTTTTAGGGATATTTTAATCTTAAAAAAATAACATTCGCAACTCAAAAATCTTATTACATTTATACACATTCAAAGAAATATTTGACAATATATCCTCACCATTATTTAAATGAACATTTTCTTACCTTTGTACTTACCAAAGCAATGTATATAATTATAAGAGTTTTGCTTCATAAAAATCAATCTAAGGGGCTCAACATTAATTTTGCTTGCTCATAAGATCTCAAGCGAGTCGTTAGCTAAGCATAAGATCTTAGGATACAAATTAATTTAGGCTAAAAAACTCAAGATCCAAGCTTATCTATCATTTATAGCAATTTTCCATTTCCTAGGGACTCTTAAGCCAGTTCAATCCACACAGGAATGGTGCAGATGGTGCAGTCTAGATCTCTGAATTCATTTTCTCGAGCACATAGAAAATTAGGTTGCTTTTATTGGGGATGCAAATGAGCCACGTTTAGCCTAGTTTTGTTGTGTTCAAATTTGATTTAACTCATTTTAATCACATTCAAATCCGAAACAAATGCCTATGATAGTAGATCAAGCTTTGGCTTGTTTAGGTATTAAATGAGCTTGAGATGAGTATCGGGTAATTGGCAAGTCAATATATATCCATGATAAATGTAATCCAAAATTGTGAAATTTAAATTTATAGATTCAGGCCCAATCACAGTGAGTACCAATTTGTTTTCACCCTTAGTATTTGATTAAAAGAGGTATAAAATATTAAATGTCTTATTAACTAAGTTTGATGATGAGTAGAATGCTTAAATGAGTACTTGAGGTATAAATGAATAAATGGGTTCTTAACGAGTATGTAAACAAGTTCTTAACAATTACTAAAATGAGCTCTTAACAAGCTCGTTCACAACATAATCGAGCCAAACTCACCTTTGTTTAAGCTTGAATTTTTTAATGAATCAACCGTAAAATTTTGTTCAAACTTTTTATTTAACTTAATAAACAAGCTCAATCAAGCTATTATCAAAAAGTTTCAAGAGCTGTTCATCGAATGCACTAGTTAATTTGCATCTCTATCTTTTAGGAACTGACTTGTGTCAAATTTTTATAAACCTATTCAACATTTAATATACATTTTATTGCTCGATGATAATTCTCAAGCGTAAGATTTCTATTTGTTCACCTATTGATAAGTTAGAATATCGACATTATAACTACTTTAATATATGAAAGCAATAAAGCACATGCTAGTGGTGGATCCATTAACACTAATGGAAAGAATCCTCAGTAAGTGGACCACATTTTATAGTCACGAGATGTTCTGCCGCCTGATGGTATTTTTAATTTAAAAAAAAAAATGATTTTTTTGGAGGGACTACTACATCCTTCCTTCATGACGTACAATCTGATCTTAGATCAGACGACTCCAAAAAAGATGAAAAATCGAAAACTAACCTCAAATGAATAGTAATGGATTGTAATGAATTGCACTGTTCATTTATGGTCGATTTTTAATTTTCCATCTTTTTTAGTCATCCGATCAAAATTGGATTGTATGAGGACACTATGGGGCCCTCCAAAAAAATTCAAATTTTTTTAAATTAAAAACAACCCCAGACTACATAACACACCATATGGTGGTGCAGCAAGTTATTCTCGTCTTATAGTTACCGAAAGTAGACCATCATAGATGATTCAACTGTCCTTTAATTATGCAGGATGAGCTTGACACATGTGACATAATATATTCATTGTTTTGCTGCAATTTGAATTTTGGTATCTTTTATTTATGTTGTTTTATCTTTCTCTGATGAGATGTAGAAGTTAAAATTTTGATTATTTATAAAGATATTAAAATACGATAGTAGTTTAAATTATTATAATAAATAATTATTCTATGAAATATTTTTATTACTTTAAATTATTTGTTTTGTGAAAACACATGCGCAAAGCGCACCATATTGATTTGTATATATTCTATAGCATGTAGTATTTCTCCAGTACGAACTATCAGTTTTTAATAAATATTTAATATTAAATAGTTTATACTAGGATTGTCAATGGATATCCGAATTCCCATTATCTGCTCTTTTTCCATTTTTATTAATGGATATGGAGCTCCGTTAAAGACCATCCCTTAAATTATAGGAATAACAATGAAATATCTCTTGACAGTTTGATAAAAGAAATGCCACAGTAAGTTGGAAATTTTTTAACATTTTAATATGATTTTATGACACATATTTGGGTATATTCACATGTAAATTTAGATTGATAGATAAAGTATATTTCAAAATTCAAAATTCATAAATTGTTAATTTTTACATATATTAAAACTTTGTAGGTTTAAATTTTTTAATAACTAGAGAATGTTTATCAAAAAGGGACTAGTAATAGTAATTTTAAATATCTTCTTAATATAGCGATGATGATAGCGGAAACTTCTGTTTATTTCGGTTTCCATTTTCGATTTTCGATTTAAAAGCGGAAATAGATGCGGAAGCGGAAACACTGACTTCTGTCTCCGTTTTCGTCTACAATAAACCTTATAGGAAATGGAAGCGGAAGATGCCATTTCCGTTTCCGTTTCCGGCCCGTTGACAACCCTAGTTTATACAATTATTTTTTAAGACAAATGTAAACTTTTGTATATGCCTTCAAGAATCTAACTTATGTGAATAGAAGAAAGCTAAATATGGGATAATTTCATCTTAACCACTCTTATATGTTAAATGTCAAAATGTCATGTTTATTATCATATTATCCTACGTACCCATACAACATGCATATATTTCAAATATGTCATTTCACTGGCATATATGAAATCCTTATGCATATCAAATATGCCATGAAAGTGACATTTTTGAAATAGTATATATATTAGGATAGCATGTAAGATAATCTATAAATAAGCATGGCATTTTTAAAATTTAGCATACAAAGGAGGTTAACATGAAATTATAATTCTTACATAATGAGAGGTCCCGAATTAGTCTGGCCCATTTACTGAGTGGGTTGACCCATTAAGAGACGCCCACACCTCCTTTCAAGGTCCGGTGGGTCCTTTAGTCAGCAAGCCCATGTGAGTAGATTTATGCAAGAGGCCTTTGAATATGAAACAGACCCCGACATCCTGCAGACGTAAGATGACTTCCCGTCAAAAGAAGTCTTTTCTGAATCCTCCTCCGATCTGTTGATAAGAGAAACTAGCGCGCTAGATAAGGAAGTCAGAATTCCGTCCCTCTTGGGGATCAGATCAGACTTGCCCTATGCATCCTTCCATCAGACTCTCCTATTGCCTTGAACCTACTCTTATAAAAGGAATTTCCTGGTAACCTCAGAAGGTAACTTTTATGTTCTATGATCTAGATTCTACTTCTATGCTCTTGCCCTCTACTCTACATACTCTGACTTAGGCATCGGAGGAGGTTCTATCGAATCGTAATTGGAGTCTCCTCTGACCTAACATCTGTCTTGCAGGGGCGGCGAGAAGCTTTCTGTGTCTTGGAGGAATCACATAAGTCCAATCCAGACCGAACGAATCTCCGACCCAACACATAATATTTTTTATGGTTAAACTTCATGGACAGATGAACAACGTTAATCCTTTTTTCTTCTTTTTGTTTTACCTCTTAGCAACTTTGTTATCAATGATTAAATCAATTATTGGGGAGGGAAAGTTTTAGCTAAATTTGAAAAAGCTGGGGAGCCAATTACAGTACCACTGGTGGTCTCTCTCTCAAAGAGTATATATGACACTATGATTTTACAATGCACGTTAATACGAACAATCGTTTCTCCAAGATTATTCATGTAAATATTCCTTTCAAAAAGAAAAAAAATCCAAACCCAATCCCCATCTTCTCTCTCCGCATCTGCTTTAGCCATCACTAATTAAAAACCCTGTACACGGATTCTAGGCCACCTGTCTCTCTTTTATTTTTATTTTTATTTTTTTCCCTTGGCCCAATCTCTCTCTCTCATAGTGTTCGTTCTGGTGCAAGAGAGTTTTTCTAATGGGAGGCTTGCCTCCCCCGTGCCGAGAGTCAGCTTCCGTGTGCCCTCCGGCTGTCCGCGCCGCCCCGACACCCCCTGCCCCTCCCCCTCCCCCTGTTGGGCGTCCGACTAAACAGCGTCTCTACCTGATCAGGAGGCGCACACATCTCCATCCGTTCCCATTACTCTTCCCTCGTTGGGTGGCCCGTCAGATCAGAATGGAGTTTTGGACGGTATAGGTGATGGGGATTTTGGGTGCTCCCATCCCATGTTCTTTTAGGCCCCCACAGATAACTGATAGATGTTGCCGGGAGAGACTTGCAACTCTTTTAGGTTAAGTGTCTCTCCTTTGCCTTTTGGGATTTTTTGATATATACTCCTGAAAAATATTTTATTTAAACCACCAATTTTCATATATTGTCATAAATATCTTTAAAATTTTTAAAATGTTGCATTTATATCCCTCTGTCCATATTAGCATAGCATAAGCTAATGTGTAATCGAATTCAAGGAAAGATCCACGTGGAATTTTCATTTCAATTTTGTAAATTAATTCTCATTTCCTAGGTTGTTAAAGGAAAAAGGATCATGTCAGATTGGATGAGTAGATCAAGAAAAAATAGTTTGAAGTACCTTATCTCTGTCTGTTTTTTTGTGTTTTTTGGGGGAGGAGGGGTGGGGGGTTTCAAATCTAAGCAACCTTTTAAACTAAAGAAAATCGAACAATTTTTTTTAATTATGTTGGCAAATTTACGTCCGATCCTCCAGGAGTGGACATAACCTATAAATCTTTTGAGTAATCCTCAAAAGCTCTTGAAAATGTCAATATTTGTTTTCATGTAAAATAGGTCATATGAAAAGCCTTTCCAAAAAGTGCATCCCAATCGCTTCTTTGGTAATCTGCAACGGGAAACTGAATTTCTTGACTGCCCCTTATCCTAAGAGTCCATTTACTTTCATATAAAATAGACTATATGAAAAGCTTTTCCTCCTGAATAGTATATTACAATTACTTATTTGATAATTTGTGAAAGTCTGATCAATGAAAAATTGAATTTCTTGACTTCTCCTTTTCACGATTTTGGCATATGTGGGATAAGAGTGAATGCCTTTTTCTAAAGGAGTTGAAAACATTTTTATAAGTATAAAATGATGAAATTTGTTTTCATTTTTCTTTATAAATATGTTTCCTTAAAAAATCTTTTTCATCCGAATATGTTCAACATATAGATGTCGTTTAGTGTGTTGTAAAATACTGTAAAATCTCATTTTAAAATTATTGGTTTAAAAACTAGTATAAATAAAGTTTTTGATTTTAAAATCATCAATTATGATTTACGATGGTTTTAGACTATAAATTAAAATTAACTAAAATTTTTTTTTAGGGATCAATTGATTTTAAAACACGGCTATTTACAACGCACCGAGCGCATGAAAAAGTATCATAAAACAATTTAGAGCACTTCAGAGACAAAAAAAATACTATTTTACAATTGTTTATAATATTTTATGATGCACCAAAGGACACCCTAACCAAACGGACTCTGGTGTGCATCTTTATACAAGAAATATTCAGAGGAAGAAAAATGTACACCAGGGAGGATAATTTCCCTCCCCTCTTTTTTCTCCTCTTTTTGCTTCTCCCCGTTTCTTCTGCTGGCTTCATCTTACCTGTCCGAAAACGGACAACTCCACCCACGGGATGACGATGACGAGGGAGGAAAAGAGTTAGAGAGAGAGTGTGCGGGATGAGAGAGAAAAGGTGAAATGTTGACTTGGGCTCTTGGTAGGTTTGAGCAGTAAAAAATTGTAGTGGGGAAGCAACATCTTAGATTTATCGCGCACAATAAGATTTACCACCAAAAACATGATAAAAAAAGAAAAAGAATCACTCATATCATAGTGCTGTTCTAGATCCAGCTCCTCTCTCCCTCTCTGGCCAAGGCAGTGAAAGAACAACAAGTCAATCTCTCCTTCTCTACTTCTCTCTCCACACACCTCTCTCTCTCTCTCTCTTTCTCTGCCTGCTTCTGGTCCTTGTTCTGTGAGAATGCCCATTGCCCTTGTCGCTGCCCTGCGCCTGTGGGTGGTGCTGGTGTTGATGCTGCCGCTGGCCTGGGAGGGAGGGAGAGACAGAGCAGAACAGCAGAAGCCCGTGCACTGAGACGTGGGCGCTGTCATGAAATCTGAGCTGCCGACGCCTTGCTGCTGGCTGTCTTATTAATCTTGCTGCTGCTACTGCTGCTTCTTGCTCAGCTCCTTGGGAAGAGGGGTGCTGCTGAGGTGGGTGAGCAGGGGGTTGCTTCTGTTGCTGAGGCCCCTCACCTGGGAAGGGAAAGCATCCCCATTTCTCTTCTGCTCTGTGGATTGGGATAGCGTCTGATCAGAGCATCTTGCCCCCCCTGTCCTTTCCAGTTCTGTCATCTTGGAGGAGAGGGGAGAGTCACCAAAGCCCAACAGGCAGCAACAAGGAAAAAAAGAAAAAAGGGGATCTTTTTTGTGTGTGTGCCTGTTATGCCTGTCTTGGGTGGCCCCCCCTCCCCCCACAGCTTCTGCTGGTCGTGTCCTTGTTGTTTGTTTGTGCTGTGAAGGTAGATAGATGCTAGATCCCTTCACCCTGTGCTAGAGATGGAGCCCGGGGGCGACTTCTTCTCCTCCATCACCGAGTTCAGCTTGGATTCCAAGTTGCTTATTGACCCCAAGGACCTCCTTGTTGGCCCCAGGATTGGGGAGGGAGCCCATGCCAAGGTGTATGAGGGCAAGTATGTGATGGATCCTAGACTTTTTCAGTCAGCTTATTAAGAATTGGATTCGCCCACAGTTGGCCATATATATGTTTTCTCTTCTTTTGATCTTGTCTTCCTCTTCACAGGTATAGAAACCAGACTGTGGCCATCAAGATCATGCACAAAGGGGAGACCCCAGAGGAGAAGGCCAAGAGGGAAGCCAGGTTTGCCAGGGAGGTGGCAATGTTGTCCAGAGTGCAACACAAGAACTTGGTCAAGGTTAGCTTTTTCTTTCACTTGGCCCTTGGTCACTTCCAATTCGCTCGGATATGTTGGCTGATCCAAGGCAGGTTCTGCGGTAATGGTGGCCACGATGGCTGTGAAAAACCTTGTAATGGAACAGTTTATTGGCGCCTGCAAGGAGCCTGTGATGGTGGTGGTGACGGAGCTCTTGTTGGGGGGCTCTTTGCGTAAACACTTGCTGAACTTGAGGCCAAGGTGCTTAGATGTGCGCGTGGCGGTCGGATTCGCCCTTGATATAGCACGGGCGATGGAATGTTTACATGCCCATGGGATTATCCACCGTGACCTGAAGCCTGGTAATTTCTCGTTAGCCTTATCTCTTTACGTTGTGTCCCTGTGCTTTCCATAGATAGATGCCTCTATCTATACATAGTAATGTCATTCTTAGTTCGGCAGTAGTTTGTCATCACCGTTAGCCACATTATGTAGCAATTTTCGTTCTTCTACATTTATGTTTTCAACATTGGACATACTGCCCATTGCTCTTCTCTGAGTCCGTCCTCCTTTTTTATGAACTAAAATAATCTGGTTGCCACACCATATATGGTAATTGTGCGTACTGGACCATCTGAGTTCATTGCTTCTATGGACATGCACTTTGACATCTTCTTTGTTTTGCTTTGTCTTTTTCTTTTCTTCACTTTTTTTTTTTTTTTGAAACCGTGTTTTGCTTAGACCTGTTGGGGCCTCTATTTCTCACTCTCTATGTGCCTCAATGTTTTGCTGTTATCCTCATCCAAATCCTAATTAATTGGGGTGGGAACAAGGATCAGATCCTAAACTAATTGCTGGATTCCTTCGTGCATATTGATCATCAAATAAAACTCATCTTTTACAAAAAAAACAAAAGGGCTTCCTCATGAGTTATCTCTCCGCTTGATGGAAGGCTTCTGCTACTTTGTTTTGAATGTGACTTTTGGTAGATATTCCAGTTTTCATCTTCTTGACTCTGAGATGAACGATTTTGTGCCATAGGCATCTCAATAAGCACGGCATGATTCTCTACAGATTTACATTTTTCTTCTGGTTGACAAACCATGCTTGAATTTCAACTTAAGTATCACATCTTCCATGTGATCTTTACGGAATTATTTGATTAGAGATCATATGCATGCTTAGAGTTGAAACTTGGATTATATACTTAATCTGGACATGGCAGTAAATTTGTGTTTATAGAATGCAATGCACCACCTAAAGTTTGAAAAATGTGACCATAAATAGTAGGGAGATGTTTGGTAAGACAACCTTTTTAAAGAAGCCATTTACTATGATATTCCCATAATATCCTTCTTGAAATCACCACGGGGACAGAAATAATAAAAAAAACATATGAATAGGCAACACGCATAGAATACTAAGCAGTAATAAAAATGTCAAGCAATTGGCATAGCAATTAGTCATATACACAAGGACTGTGTATCAAAGAAGTAGGCTACCCTAGGAAGCATGGGATGCTGAGTCTTCTGTTGTTAGAAGTAGAAATCAACATAAGAAAGTATGGCCATCACTCCCGCTTGTACTTGCAAGTAAGTCGGTTAGGTAATATGCCCCTGGTCACCAATGCCAGATACATGCCTCATTCCTTTTAGGTTTGTTTACCTGTCATGCTCTTTTTGATTTATATAAATGGACATATGATATAATATGCTGCTATGTACCTTAAAAATTGTAAAAGCTTTTCAATGGTCTGTTTGGTTTCTTTTAACCAAAAGAAGGTAAAACTATGTGAAGAGTTCTGCGTTGCTACATGAGAGCAATATTATGCTGTGCCCTTTGCTTTCTGGAAGAAAAATATCTGCACTTGAAAGCATCTGTAATTAATAATTATGCAGCACGTGTAAGATTAGTCGAGCATTTGTTTTTTCAATATTTGAGAGTCAAATAGATTGTTGATTTTTTGGCTTTGAAGGGAAAATTTTGGCATGTAAAGGATGTAAAGGGGCATAAGTTGTCTAATATTGGTCGTTCTTCACTAAAATGAGTCCTTTGTAGCCCAAACTACCTAAACTCTGGAAAAGATTAAAGATATGCTTAATAGTGCAACCTTTGCTGTAAAATGCCTCATTTAGTCATTCCATTTGCAAAGCGGTGATTTGGCCAAACAAGACAAGCTTAAGGTTTCATATCGAGATTTTCCAAGGTATTTTGTGCAGGCCATGACTATAGAGGATTTCAAGATGCTTACATAGGCTCTTTCTGAAGTATGTTGGAAATTTTCAGAGTTGATAGTCTCTTTCTGAAGTATGTTTGAACTTTTCAGAGTTGCTTCTGGTTGCATGATCTCAAACTATGAAACCAGCAGGCTGAGTTTCCATGCTTCTACTGCTGTCATCTCTGGGAAATTTGACATATTCCTACTTCACAGTTATAAGTTACCTTGTCCCTGTACTTCACACTATCCTGTGAGAGAAGATTGATCATAGGCAGACTGCTGATTAAAAAATTGCACAAAATCCTTGCTTCAGTAGATCTAACCAACACTTGGTTATTAGGATGAGACTTATTATGACAATGACAAGCCTCTGGTCATGTTGTAACGATCTAAATAACGGCAAATATCATTCACAAACTTTTAAATATCGTAAGACTTGACTTTAATTGTTCTTCTGTATGGTATCTATCCAGATATAATCGCAATATGCTTTTATAGGACGACACTGCCTCAGAATGGGAGGGGGGATGTTCGATTTTTTGCTTATAAATTTTTGGTTTCTTTACTGGATCTAGATAGCCTGAGATTGATGATTAAAGGCTTACGATGACAATGACAATTAATCAAATTCTACATGCATAATGTAGAGAAAGTACCATGGATATGGGCTTTGCTGGGCCTGATCTGATCCTGATCCGGATTGGAATCAGCTTAGAATCAGCCTGAGATAGCCAATTTCAGGACAATTCCAGCTGACTGCAGCCAAGCAGTTTTCCTTTCCTTCTTTTCAATTAAAGCACAGATTGGATTTCCCTAATTGAAGTTGGATCAGCATTGGCCCAATCCTGATCTGAATCAGCTGATTCCACAAACCATGGAACATACAGGGTAGCCATTTCCAAGTTTTACTATCGTAATAATGTTTTTTGATGTCCTTACTTCATAAAAGGAGTACACTCTTTTATGTTATATTTATCTGAAATCTCACCATCTTTTTGTCACCCCTTGTGCTGCATTATGTATGCTCTTTCATGGAGTTTAATTTGCTTTCGAGATACTTAGAGTACTATATTTTATGTTGTATTAGCTCTTCTTGTTATTTGCATTTCATAAAGAGGGCAACCTCGGGACTGATATGTATCTGGTAACAGCTCTTTGTCGAGTGGTGCGCACCTTTTAAATCATTAATGCCAGGCACAGGTAGACAGTTAAGATGAGGCTTCCTATGATAGTATTTGTCAATTGTGCCTATTTTATATTCCTTACAGTTCTACTTTGACTGGTTACATATAGGACCAAGATCATAACTGGCTGAAAGGAATTGTTATATACAGTGGTCAGAAAGCACAGAAATTATATGAATGTTTGGCGTCTGCCACCTGTTTGGCAACATAATGTCAGACATTCGTTGCCAAATGATATTTGTTCATTTGAATAAGGAGATTCCCGCTTCATTTTTCTTTCCTTATTTTGAATTGTTAACTACCATCATATAAAGTAGAATAAAACAAATATAGAGATTGCTCTACAAGAAAATTAATATGTGAAATAATAAAGTAACAGGGGTCACATTTCTTTTTCTTAATAAAAGGGCTCTTTACCTTCTTATAGAAGAAAGGAGTCCATAATATACTCTCCCCATTTTCTTGCTGGATGCTTGATCATTATGGGGTTTCTTGACGGATGAGCCAACTTTATAGACAACACAAGTGGTAGTATGGTTGGCAGTATCGGTTGATACCGGTACGTATCAGCTGCAACGTACCATTATCAGCCTGGACCAGTACGAAACTGGGAGTGAAATCAGTCCAGGCACCCTAAATGAAAAAAATAAAATAATGGTACCAGACGGTATCAGGCCAAAACTGGCCGATACAGCCGGTACCTATACCAGTACGTATCAGTTTTGAAGCTGCCTGACACGGGCTCAATTCCAATACTGTCATCCTTGAGTAGTAGGGCATGTCTGTTTGTGGCTTTCTCTAATTTCATCATCTCCAATGATGTTTACACGTTCACTACTAGGTGCGGATATGTTGATCAGGAACAGGGCCAAGGATCTAGTCCAAAACCTGTCCTAGAAGTCTGACCCAAATTCATCCACGCATACTAGAAACCAAAAACCCCTTTTCTCAGGGTGAGTCCACTTCAGTGTCAGTCTCATGGTGTGGATGCTAATGACGATGGTGATTGGGGGACATCCTTAGCGGGGCTCTTTGATGGTGACGAGGGTTTGGATGAGCAGCGGTGCCCGTGTGAGGAATCTCCTTTCGATGGTGATCCAGATCTTGGGATGACCCTCATGCAGATCTGGAGCCATAACAGATCGTCGACCAGTTCTCAACTTCTGCCATCGCTGGGTGCTCTCCGGGAGTTCTCTGCTGCAGAGGTTCGGAAGTTGGCAAGCATCATGGAGATTTCCATGGAACTTGTTCCAGAATTGAGGGTCCAGCAGTGGGCTGACTGCGTCAACCATTGCCGAAGCCTTTTTGGGGGGGGAGAGACGGAGCTGGAAGGGGAGCCTTCTTGTTCACCTTCTCATAAAGGGGTGCGAGGGGATGTGCTTGAAGGCTTGAGGGGTTTTCTGCTCAAGCGGGTGTAAGGGTTCTTTTTTTTTGTGGTCTATGCAGAGTTGTTTTCTTTGAGGAACAAATTACAGGATGTGGTGGGTGGGTTGGTCCTTTGAGCAGGTGTGGCTCATGTCCGGGTGGGTTAATTTGGGGGGTCTTTTCCACAAAATATATATCTTCAGGGGAGGGTTCTTCTTTTGGGGGCTTTTTTATTCACTTTCGGGAGGATTACACTGTGTATTCCATTTTTCTTTTTATAGAATGTGGTACTATCCACTTTAAAAAAAAAATTGGTATTATTTGTTGTGTATATATGTTTTGTGCTTGTTGGACTATGTGTATCTATGTTTTGTGTTTGTTGGACTATGTATGAGAAAACTTCCAAGATGGGATATTGGCATTGTCTAGGACATTGGGATGCCGATCCCAGTAGAAAAAGAAGATGGGGTCAAGATAGAATTGACAATCATGTTTAGGACTGCAGACCTGCATCATATTGCTGGATTACGTGGCACATTTGAATTGTTGTCTGGCTAACAAGGAGGCCAGATGTGTGGGACGATGACCGTCCTTGGTAATGAGTTGGTGAGGCTACCATTGCACTCACAGGCAAACAAGGATTCCAAATTGGATTGGGCACGTGGATCGGGTATGTCAACCCTAGTACAGTTCGCATCTGATCGGCTAATTCAATGAAAGTAATCCAATGCAGTTAAAAAATAAGACAAATATATTTTTTAATGAAGAAAGGATATTACAATTAAAAAGTACTTATGGGAATATAAAAATACATAGTGTTTCTATAAAATTTAACCCACCTTTTACTTGGACTAATTGGCTAGGGAATCTGCCAATCCATGTCTGAGTCTGCCAACTTTGGTCTAATTGAGCCAGAGTCAGATTGATCCCAATTGATTTTTCCTTCCTTTTTTTTTCTCAAATTTCTCCAATCAGGGATAGTTTTCAGGCCAAAAGTGAATTGACCATTGCTGATACTAATCTGGATTGGAATTGTCCAATCCTGCAATTCATGTGGGCAAATGAATGATACCGTAGAGAGCTTTTAGTTGCATAGATGGATGTGAGGGACCTTTGTGAGGGTCTGTAAAATATTGGAGTTGGATGCAGCTAAAAGAGGAGTTTTGGCAATAGGACAACTTTCTCATGAATGAGAATGTGATTTTGTACTTGTGTTTGTAGCAACAGGGATACCATCTCTCTGGATTTCTTTGAGATCTCTTCCTCTTCAGGGTCCCCCGATGAAGCTGAGACTAAGGCCAAGAGGGAGTGGCAGGAGAAGGAAATAAGAAAGGGAAGCAGCAGAAGTTAAAGAAGACAATGAAGGAAAATAGTATGAGTTATAAGGAGGAGAAGAAGGAGAAGGAGAAGCATGAAAAAGAAAAGGAGAAGGAAACAGAGGATGGGGAGGAATTATCTCTTGCTATCTTTTTTATTCTTCTGGGAACTCTCCACAATCTCTCCTCTCTGACCAAAGCAAGACAGTGCTGAGATCAGATGTGGCAATATGCTAGCCGATGGCCAACTGATTATGGAACTCGCCATTTGTATGGCTTTTGCATGTCAGTTCATTTGCAGCCTACTCTGATCAAGTCAATTGTTCGCATTGCGATGGCCTTTATTATGGATTGATTGTTGAGTTTCACTTCTCAATCTGATACATGAATACTTGTCCTGAAATGACAACCCAGCTACAAGATTTCTTTGAATGATGTTATGAAAATCTAAACCTCAATTTGATAGAATAATCAAGTGGAATAAGGCCTCCTTATTCTCGGAATAAGCCTTCCGATTTGATAGGAGGGATTCAGTATTCTAGCCAAGAATGGCTTATTCTCGGATTAAGGTGATTAAGTAGTTCCACCCTACACTCAAGAACTTGGTGTTCTGTAGGGGTGGCAACGAGCGGAGCTGAGCTTGAGCCCAGACATGCTACGAGCTCAACAAATAAATCCCTAACTCGAGCCTTCAATCAAGCTTGGAGCCAAGATTGAGCTCGGGCTCGAATGAGGAATACTGAGCTCGAGCCCAACACGAGCCCAACTCATTCACATTTTGTCCAGCCCAACTCAACTAAGAGAGAGCTTTTTAATGCAGGCCTATGTTACATTTTGTCCGACCCAAAAGGCAACACCCAGTCTGCTGCAGAAAGCAACAGGGCCTACAATGGGCTCTTTAGGGCTGTCAACGGAAACCCGATTATCCAATTTTTTGACCCATTATCGGGAAAAAAAAATCCGTTTTCGATAAAAAATATCCGCCCGATAATTATCGGAATTGGAAACGGATATTTCCAATAAGTTATCAGAATTGGAAACGGAAACACCTATTTTCGTATCCATTTTCCGATTTCTAATTTTGATTATTATTAAGTTTATTATTAATAATAAATATTAACCTTTGGATCATTTTTAATCTAATGGTTGAGTAGAGGGACTTTTGTAAGAAGGAAGGACCCTAATAAAGTAATAAGTTTTAAATAAATAAATTAAGAAATTAATAATTTTCAATAATTATAAAAAATAATATCCAGTTCCGATATCGGAATCGAAAACAAATCGGAAACGGAAAATGCACTTTCCGATCTTATCGGAAACAGAAACGGAAAATGCAATTTTCAATTTTATCGGAATCGGAAACGGAAATAGGTTATTGTTATCAGAATCAGAAAATGGAAACACCTATTTCCGTTTCCGTATCCTACCCGTTTACAGCCCTAGGGCTCTTTATTTAATGCCCACCTTTAGCCTGGGCTGCAGACCAGAGTAAAATGTGGAGGAGCTATGGAGGGGGGGTGGAAGGCAAAAAAAAGCATCTGATACAGGACTAAAAGTCCTTAACAGAACCTAGCGCACATAGCCTCTGCATGCCTACATCGTGGCTCTGTCCAGGACTTTTAATCTTGTACCAGAAATCTCAAATGTTTTTATGGGTTCATAGGTATTCAGCTGAACACCTCTTCCAAAACATTAACAGGTGAGTCTGGGGGTGGGAGGTTTAGAGTTAACTCGGTGTAGTGTGATTGTGGTGTGTAGCAAGTAGAATAAATTTGATTGATTATTTTGATGCGAGTTGGCTCGCGAGCTACCAAGCCGAGTTATGCCAGGCTCGAACTCAGCTCATTAACTGAGTCGAGCTGCGTGTTAGACTCGAGCTCAGCTTGTTAACTCGTTCGAGTCTAGCTGAGTCGAGGCTAACCGAGTCGAGCTTGAGCTGCTCGCGAGCAGCTCGGCTCATTGCCAGCCCTAGTATTCTGCCTTGGGTTCCCCCCTACTGTCAAAGTGAAACACCTCTTATTCTAGAATAAGCAATCCAAAATAACTCACCAGTCGTAACCCATTATGCTATCAAAGTGAGGCTTTTAGTTCACTGAAGGGTGAGGGTCTTCTCATTTGTCGAAGATGTTGGAAATGATTTGATGGATTTGTTGCATCAAAATTACAGCGGATGTATGATATATTGTGCAGCGGTTCCAATCTCCAATTTTCCGTTTCTTTTGGCTTTTATTTGAAACTTGTTCAGATGACAGACTGAATGGATGTAGATCTGAGACCAAAGAAAAAATGATGATTCTTTCAAATTTGTTCTCCAAAGAATATTCATTGTTTTTGAGAAATACACATTGTCATTTTTGTATAAACAATATGCAAATCTTCTTGCAAAGGGTTACAAATCTTTTATTTTTCAGTGCATTACTGGATAATTTAGAGAATTCAGCAGTCTATTTACTTGTTTGATGGTGCCACTCCATTTGCCACCTTTTTTTTTCCTGCCATGTGATTTGGAAGCTCTTGGAACCAAGGAAAACTTGGGATCTGCCCCTGGATCAGTCAGCCCAAAACCTATCTGGATCAGTTGACCCAGCTCTGAGCTGGACCAATCTGGGCCAATCCTGATCAGATTTCCAGTGCCTTTTTGGTCCAAGACCTAGCCAAAGGATCTTGCTCAAAGTATTTGAAAGGTGAGTCAGAGTCAGATAAGTTTTGAAACCTAGCTGAGGTTCAATGCTCCTATTCTCAGGATCACCAAACTTAGGTTCTGCACTCCCCATGTCACGCTCATCTGATGTCAAGGTCAGATGGCCAAGATGTGAGTGGCAAAGAAGATGCACTGTAGCAGTCCTCTATCTGTTTATAGATGTCATATAATCAATTTGTTGTTTTAGAACTGCATATAAGTATTGCATGTTGAAAGTATGCTAAATTTGGACCATAACAGAACTTTTATCTATGCCAGTACCGTAAACTTAGATTGGGGAGTAAGATCGGTTAGAAGTCGGTAAGTATGGGCCAAAGGAAAAAGAATACATCTTCTAGCTATATTCTCAGTTATGGTTTGAATCTAAAAGAAATTCTAGATAGTGTTTACTGTCCTAAAATTTTTGCCTTTTCCAAATGATGATCCTGCCGTGATCCTTGATCTCTTCTTGATCTATTGCATTCCTGATTCCCCAATATCATGCTAATACTAGCTGGGATTTGTAGAAGAGGATGCCATTTGTTTGAGCCATCCAACACAAAACCTTGAGATAGAGAGTGGAGAGGGCACCACCATTTTAAACATAGTTCATTTTGTCTTCACTCGGTGTGAGGCTATTCTAAAGTGCCCTTTATGTGTAGGCCGACTTAGGCTCTGTCATATGTGCAATGACAGACACGGTGCATGATCCAGAAACATAACCATGGACTTTGCTACCATCTTAGATTTATTGAGCCATCCAACTCAGAACTTAAAAGCAGAGAGTTTAGAGGACACCTGCTAATTTTAACATATTTATTTGTGTCTCCACTCCAGTCTAGAGGGCACCCACTATTTTAAGCATATTTTTTTTTGTCTCCACTCAATGTGGGATTAATCTAAAAAAGGAATATGGAAAATTTGTGTGGCTGAAACTGAAGTTGCTACTTTTGAAACGTGAAGAAAAGCACTGACTAGAGTGGGAAAGTCATTTTTTGACATATTATCCGCTTTCTTATATGAAATAAAGTTTGATTCTTGTCATTACCATGATCACCACTATAATTGTGGCATTTTGTTGAGTGGATTAATATCCTATAGTTATGAAGCCTATGGTACACAAGTTAGTTTTGGGGAGCTGTGGTGTGGTTTTTATTTATGTGCTCTTTTTCTGTGTCTGGGGATACCCATCTCCATGCGTCACCTAGCATATGGATGAGTTTGCATCCTAGCCTCAGGCTACAATCGGCAGCCTCAAGTCCTATTGGCTACGAGCCTGTGACTAGGGCAGTCTGGTAACTCCTCAGGGCCACCTGCCTACCCCAGGCAAGGTGAATGACTCTTAAGCTGAGCTATAAGTCTTCTAAGCACGTAGGGGTGCTGATGGCTGTAGTTGAACCTGCAGCCTTGTGGACAGTCATGAGATACTTTACCAATCTATCCATCCACCTAGGGCTTTATTTATGTACTCACTGCTCTCACATCTGCCATATGTTCTCAATGTGCTTTCTGCCACGAAAGAGTAAGTGTGGTAGTTATGACACTGCACTTTGCCATTAGAAAGCTCTTATTTCTTAGTACTGTGTGATGAATCTTTATTCCTTGTCTTATGCCTCCAAGGAAGAAAAACTCGTCAGCTCCCTGATCGGTCGGCCAAAAACTATCTGGTTGGGGTCAGACCAAATCTGGCCAGATTCTGCTGCCCTTTTCTGTCCTAAACCTTGCCAAATGCTCCTGGTCAAAGGGTCAGAAAAGTGAGTCAGGATTGATTAAGTGAGCCTGCCAAAAACCAACATGGATTGGCCGAACCATGTTAATCCATGACAAGTTTTGAAACTTTAGATGGCTCATCCTTTTTCATGATAAAAGAAAAGGAGAGGCTGGATTAGAGTGAATTGTTGAATTTTACCTTTAGGTGCTCCACTTGTCAATTATGACCTTGGGCTGTACAATTCGGAATCGCAGATGCATACATACAGTCAAGTCGATGGAATATATGACAGAATCAAGTTACGCTGAGGGCATATAGCCCATACATGGCCCCATGGGATACTTGTCATGGGTGGGACATCCAGTTGAGATCAGGAATTAGAACTGTTCCCGCCTAAGTAACAGAGGACCTGCAGCCCTCCATATGGTTGCATGCATACAAAGGCTGAGTAGAGAGTGGAAACCAGGGAGAGCCTCCCACGTTACATGGTTCTCCATATGGTGCTTGTGCTCTTCGCCATCTTTGTGGCTCTCACTACGTACATGCATGTGTGGATCATTGTTTTCACTACAAGTATGAAGTCTCCAATCTCTATGTTATAGTCCAACATGTAGTATCAGAGCCCGAGTGTTCATTCCTTGGATTCATGTTCGGAGAAATCATCCAAACAACAACCACACACATGCTCAAAGCTCATTTTTTGTTTAGTCATATATGTGTATGTTCGTTTCTTTCATGATTGTACCATTAGGAACTACGCCTTTATTTTGTGGGACAAACTTTGTTGAGTTATTTGATGAGTGGGAGAGGCATAACAATTTGTGCCTATCTAGATTATAAAGCATAATATCAAGGGATCTTACTTGTTATCTTAGTGCTAGTGAAATCATTAAGTTTTCTTAGTCGGTATGACCTTAAAGAGTGCTTAATAGATTTCACTAAAAATATAGTGTAGTCCTAGGAGCACACTTTTGAAATAAGAGAGTTTATGCTCAAATGATAAATAAATTAGTGGGAATCAAATAAGGTCGTTTGACTCAACATATATTTACTGAATGTGTGAACATTGAAGGTTCAAATACACTAGTAATATATTCTCTACCGATTAAAATTTCAATAACAACATTTTAGAGGGAGTGAAAACTTTAGAAGTTTTAGTTCTGAGATACTATAGGAGTTGCACTTTCAAAATAGAGATACTATAGGATTGCACTGATTATCGCTCTAAAAAGTGATATTTTAGAAGACAATCCATTAAGCCACTGAAAGGAATGGCCGTCAAGCACTGAAAGGGATATTTTAGAGAGTAAAGGGCTAATTGATGAATGAAAGTATTAAAAAAAGTTATAACTCTTGTATAATGTCAAGTCAATAGTTGAAAGATTTACTTTCAAGGAGAACATCGACTATATCCTTAAGATCTTCTATTTGGTTTCTAGAAGTTCTCATTGAAGTTAGTCATGTTCGTGAGACTATATTTGGGTGGTGTATTTGAACAATTTATATGGTTTTGTGTATTAAGAAAGGCAACATTGGATATGTAATTAATGAATTTAATCATGTTAACCATTCATTATTCCTTTGATTTAAAAAATAAATTAACTTCATGTTTTAAGAAAATACAAATGTTTGTATATACATGAAGGTCAGTGGGAGTAAGTTCATTTGATGGTATTATTTACATGCGAATAGTGTTTTTTTATATCTTACATGAAAGAAAGTCTCTTCTAACTTAGAATGGCTTTTACTTTTCTATTCTTACAACTTTTCAATATTCGGTATTAGTCCCTATGATTTTCATATTTATTTAAAACCCCCCATATTCTTCGAATCCTCCTTAAAAAGCCCCTCCAATTAGCAATTGTTAAAAAGAAAAGAATGTTTAAGAAGTATTCCTTCCATGTACCATATTTATACCAAAATATACTAGGAATATTCTGCAAATTGCCTAACATATTCTTTTCTATGGTTGCTAACTGAAGGGGGTTTTCAGGAGGATTCAAAGACGGTAGGGGGTTTAAATAAATATAAACGTTGTAAGGAATAATTTAAAATATTAAAAGATTGTAAGGACTCAAAAGTAAAAAACCCAATTAAGAATTATCTTTATGTCTTTGGCATTTAAGGTATAGTGATGTGTGCATTAGGATATTCTAATCTTTGCATACTAGGATGTGTATTAGGATATTCTAAGCCTTTCTCATATCCTCTATATATCAGGATATTAGAAAGATTTCTGTGCACATAAATAAAGTAGTAAACTCAGCGAGCTTACTGTTCCAATGAAGTTTCAGAATTGGAAGCCTATTATGCATGTTATACACATTTAGTATTTGTGGAATACTCATGAGCTGTGTTCCAGAGATACAGTCTTTGAAAGTCTCCCAATAAATTAGAAGGCACTCATATTTATATGCTCATATTTATGGTCATTTGGTAGTTATTGTCTATACAGTTAAAATTATGATAGATATAAAAGGTCAAAAAGTCTATTTTGTCTTGTATTCTTTTGTTCATGAAGGATTTTATTTATTAGTGCAAATAAAAGCTTATTGTTGAGACTTCCATTGTGGAAGCCAAATTTGTTGTTTCTATGAGGCTAATATGCAGGACAATCTAGATGCAGAATTGATCATTACTCTACTATTTATAGATTTCACTTTCAAGATAGTAGAGTTTTTCTCTAACAACAACATCTAAAGATAATAGGACTTCAGATATAAGAGTCATTTTAGAGAGGTGTGAAGAATCATCTAGTGCCGAGAAGGTAGAATGACATCTAGTGCCTATTATGCACATTTTAAATGGACATTTTATTAAAGACCCAGAAGTTCAACGATGGGTCTTGTTAGTTCTTTCAGTATGTCATGACACATTTAGTTGTACTTTTGTGTGGTCACATTTACATTCCATGTACATAATGATATATTTTGTTTGGCCGAATATATACATTTGTGAAGTGGACCAGCAAATGAACATTAAGTCTGCTTCATTTATATTGCTAGATTCATTATTCAATTGTGGAAAGTCATTGCCATCTTGGTACATGCAAGGTGGTGTATGATTCAAATGCATTTGCTGCCATGACGCATGTCATTTGATTTTGTAGAATTTGAACTTGCAGATCCTATAGACGGGAGCCATGTGTAGGTTCTTTTCTTACCCACTCTTACCGAATTTTTATTTCAGGTAGTGGCCAAGGAACAGAATTTGCATGGTCTTGTTTTCGAAATTATATGTATATATGTTTTTAAAGAAGATTTTGCTATCTGTAACAAGTTGGGCCAAGTGGGAGATTGTTGGATTTCACCTTTTTGTGGCCCACTCATCTGAGTCATGAGACTGGACCACATGATTTGGATGCATAAATACATACAGTCCAATTGATGAGCTACTCAATAGGCTTAAGTTACATTGAAGTTGTAACCCATTTATGGCCCTTTAGGGGTCTTGTTATGGGTGGGAACCCAATTCTGATTAGGAACGTCTCTATATGAGCGACACAGGCCCTGTAGCCCCCATCTGGTTACATGCGTATAGAGGTTGAATAGAGAGAGGAAACTGGGGAGAGACTCATGGGCTTACGTGCTTCTCCATCTGACACTTGGGGAGAGACTTGTGGGCTTACATGCTTCTCCATCTGAGCCATCTTTGCAGCTCTTACTATATGCGTGTGTGGATCACTGCTTCTACTTCAAGTATGAGATCTCGGATCTCTATGTTGTGTTCCAGCATGAATCTCTAAGCCATCTTTTTGCCATGCCTTGGAACAAATTGAAGTAGAGTGCATCGCTATTCCATTGGGAAGTACTATCTATGGGTTTAAAGTTTTATTGGTTTTGTTGCTTGAATTACATTTGTACTTAATTAACCTTTTTTTTTAAACTTCTAACTTGCACCCTTGCCGTTGTAAGTTTGCAAGGGTGATATGAATCCAAGAGCACAGTTGAGACTCAAACTGTCATAAAATTAGAACATGGTACACCTGAAGTGCATGTATTGTCAATAATTTTTAGTGCTTCAGAATATCTGTAACTAATATTATAACTGGTTAAATCTTAATACTCATCATTTAATGCTCACTTAACTAGTTTTTTCCTCTCCAAAGGCAACATAGGCACCTTAGACCCCTGCCCTTACTTGGCTGACGAGCAATTTGCTGAATCAGATGCAATGATTCTCATAACTGGTTTTCTAAGATATCTATGCCTCCTTAGTTGGGGGCCTTCTTCAAGGCCACTATCGCATGATTATGTTTTTTTTTTTCATGTTCATTAGTGCTGTTATTGATGATTATGTTTACAATAATCCCTTTCCAGCTGGAATATTTACTATACTTTTCCCTGTTATTGATTCTTTGCCTATAATTCTCTTTAAGTGGAATTCCCGTCTTCTATTTTGGCAGAAAACTTGCTATTGACTGCAGACCAGAAAACAGTGAAACTTGTAGACTTTGGTTTAGCAAGAGAAGAGACGTTGACTGAGATGATGACGGCTGAGACAGGGACATATAGGTGGATGGCTCCAGAGGTGCTCCCTGAACCTATGGCATTCTATTAAGCAGTAACTTTTAGGGTGAAACAAATGAAGCATCCTGATGATAATGTCCATGATTTATGGATGAACATCTGCTATAACCTTGAATATTATTTGGTAGTTGTACAGCACTGTTACATTAAGGCATGGGGAGAAGAAACATTACAATCACAAGGTGGATGCTTACAGCTTCGCAATAGTGCTATGGGAACTGCTGCATAACCGACTGCCATTTGAGGGCATGTCAAACCTGCAAGCCGCATACGCAGCTGCTTTCAAAGTAAAACCTGTCTCTGTGCATCATGGGTTAAAGATTATAACTTGACCTTTCTATTAACTGGTTTTAGGTTTTTCTCTTCTCCGATTCAGAATGTCAGGCCGAGCGCGGATGATCTTCCCGAGGAGCTAGCACATATTCTGACTTCATGCTGGAAGGAGGACCCTAATTCCCGACCAAACTTTAGCCAGATAGTGCAAATGCTCCTAAACTATCTTTCTACCCTGTCACCACAAAAACCTGTGGCTCCTGTACGTGTATTCAGCTCTGAGAATACGGTTTTACCTCCCGAATCTCCCGGTACGAGCTCTTTGATGGCCGTTCGAGACGATGTAGGCGAGACCCCAAAGGGGAGGCTGGAAAGTAGGTCTAGGGGATTATTCTTCTGCTTTAATCAATGTTACTGAGTTGTGGTTCTCTAGGAGGAGGATCTCTGAGCATTGTAAGGAGTCTGTAATCCTGCTTGTTACAGTATTATCATAAATGCAATATTTTTTTTACGGCATCCTTGTTGGATGATGGCTGTAACAAACATGGGACATGTACTAAATAAATTGTCTGCCCCAATCAATCCTGTGCTTTCTTGTCTTCCATCAGGTAAAAATGTTAAGTAAAACGGGGTGCACTGTGTCAACCCAGCACCGACGCCATATTGCAGCATGCACCGTCATTGCAGCAAGTATTACTCCTTTTTTTAAATGTGTCCCCTTATGGATGCCATGATGATGGTGGCCCCTGCATGGAGCCTAGCTATGTCTTACCAGGGTGTCCTTTAACATGTAGCTTGTTTGACAGTTGGGACCTACTGAGAACCCAGTCAGATGATGAAAATTTCATGTCGCATCAATTATCTTTGTATTGAACTGTCCTTAAACCATGTACATAACGCTCCTTTCCTAGGTGTTGCAACATAGGTAATGTTTTAAAAAGCAGTTGGACCAGCTGGGTAACCGTAAAAATTTTGAACCGGTAGGTTTTCCGGTTCGATTTAGTTAAAAGATCACCCTCTTTAATTAACAATCGAGAGAAGCAATTAAAAATCAACTAGTTTAATCTGGTTCATGTGAAATTTCATAAAATGTCACTTGAAAGTACTCTAATTTGAATTTAAGATTATTACTTAGACATAAGATATGCACATAAAAAAGGATATAATGAGTTTTTGTGATAGAGAATAGATATAAATATCTATAATATGTAATATTTAGTATTATTTAATTAAATAATCTGGTCCGGTCGAAATAGCAATTTTAAGCGGTCGGTCCAAATTAAATCAGACCAAAGGTCTCTCCAATTCAACGGCTGGTGCGATTTTAAAAACATCGAGTATAACTTGTGTCCGACCGGATGATGCAAAGGGTTTTAACGCCTATTGCACCTTGTATAAGGTGGTGCAATGAGCGGGTGCGTTCATCCGCCGGTTGAATGACAGTTATATTACAATGCTTTAGGTGGTATTGCAGCAAGTATTTCTTTGTGCATATAGATCGTGATTGAGAAACTGCTTTCCATCCCTTCTTTTTTCGTTCTCGTTAACTGCTTTCCATCTCATTGCTGCCATTTTGTGCACCACAATCATATGGGGTTCTTTCCTCTAGTCAGTCTCCCCCAAGACCTCCATCATGTACTTGATTGGGCCTTGTGAGTCATTTGTTCGTCATGTTAATGCAAATCATAAGTCATAACATGTAGTGCCAGGTATTAACATTTTTTAGGGACCATTTGGAAACGAAATATGAGGACATCATTTGTTAATTACAACAACATTGTTCTAGTAAGATGGTAGAAGAAAGCTAGCCCAGATCCAGATCCAAGTCCAATTTTGTAACTAAGTCTAAAGATTCATTCAGCATTGCTGGTGCACCATAGATTGTTTCACCGTCTCTTCTTTTATAGAGTAGGAAAACGATTTAGTAATACCGTTTCATTTTGAGTTTTCCTTTTAGAGTATTGTAAATTGTTGAGTTTCAAACTCTTCGGGCGTAAGCTTATGTGACATTATTTTTGATGGTTTACAAACTATCAAAAACTAAAACCCTAGTTGTTTAAGAACATGGGATTATGGTGATTTGGTGACTTTGTCTGTGGTTTAAAACTCATGGCTTTAAAATTAGTGTTTTACGGTATTTTATATGTCAAACCGTATTATCTTTAATTGTTTGCCATTTGCCTTGTTTCCAACTACTATCTTGCACTTGCTCACCTTCCTTGCTGTATGAGCAGATAGAAGCAGGTTGAGACTCACCTGGAACTTGTCCCGGGTAGGTAGGGAGGACACTTATCATCATCTCCAGAGGAGGAGCCACTGAAAACCTTCAACCCTTGTAAACTTAGTTCAGTTGGTATTTCATGTAAGGAAGGTCAAATTCCACTAAGAACTCACACAGAAATTATTTTCTTTAATGATGGAATTGGCTTGAAATTATCGCCTAGTTAGATGGAAAATTCACTTTCGATGTAAAATTATCCTCAATAGAAAGACTCGTGAGATTCAAAGCTCTCCCATTTGGGAGGCACGGTAAATATTTAACTATTAAGTCACTTGTCCACAAAAACCTTCAACCAAACACATCCCCTGTACCCATCGGTGCAGTACGAGGTCCTTCTAGAAGGTAAATCCACTTTTTTTGAACATAAGAAGTGAAGCTTTCATTCATAAAACCTGAGCAGTACAGAGAGAACATAAAACCAAACACCTTCCGTGCAAAAGAGCACGCCTATACTACCAGAGTAGTTAGGACCATACCCCTCAAGAATACAAAACATACAGATAGATCACAACAAATACAGATTAATGAGATAGTTGACAGCCACTGGGTGTCGAAGGAGCCAACCAAATTTGCCGGTGAGGATCGCAAGCAGTTCCAAAGTGGAAGTCTTCAACGAGAGAAAGGGGAGCTGCAGAGGTATAGGCACCTTGCCCATGAACCAGAAGAGCTCGGAGGGCCTACTCACAACAGCATAGTAGGGGGATGCGCACACACTTCCATCTACAGTTCGGCATTTTGTCGAACAGGTGGTAGGCAGAACCACAAAGCCAGCACAGAAGACGACAGCAACAAGACTCCCACCGGTGAAAAGGAAATCGCAACCGGTGACACCAGTGAGAACCAGTACACAGGGGAAACAAGTATTTGCTGAGAGATCGGGGAGGTTTGGAAGGTAAACTAATAAGGGGTACAAAACGGGTTGTTAAGAATGAAAGCAAAGGAAAACAAGGGGGTGGAGTGGGGGATAGTCGCAACTGATGAGAGGGAGGATCCTCCGACGGAAACCGATCTAGAAGGGTGAAACTCTTTTGAGAAAAACCTTCCACAAGGAAAGGGGAAAAAACTCTCCACGAGGGAGAAGAAGAGGCCTCTAAAAGGGTGAGAGAAAATTGCCCTCCCAAGAGGGGGAGAGGGGGAGGAGGGTCCGATCTTCCTAGCGGAAGAGGGAGAAACCCCTCCCCTCCGGAGAGAACTCGAACCTGGGTCGCCGGAGGCCCTCGCCGTGTCGCCGTGCCCGCCGCAGTTCGTTGCGCCCTAACTCCCCACTCCTCCCAAGAACTCTCTATGCCTTGGAGTTATGAGCTAGAAGGTAAATCCACTGCGTAGATCTTCTTGGATTTCTGAATTGGGCCAACTAAACCTCAATATTTTTGACAGGCAACATATTGACCCGGTAGAAGCCAAGACCTATCTTATCAGGCCCAAATATACTAAATCGGGTATAGTGATTTCAAAGCATAAAAAATAATAAAATATCCTTGATTACTTCCTTGTATATTGTTATACTTATGCGGCATTTGGTAAGACTACATAAACAATAATGATTTGAAGAGTATTGTTCGAACAATGGCAGTCGCAAGGGGGGCCTTAACTGAAGTTTGGTTATTACAATAGTACATTGGAGATAGTAAGTAATATGAAGCTAGGAGATATTTAAGTTGATGCATAAGCACTATTCCAATAGTACATTGGAGATTGTAAGTAATATGAAGCTAGGAGATATTTAAGTTGATGCATAAGCACACAATCGCTAGGGACAAGGCATGTTTTATACTCGTTCGGGCAATTATTGGACGACGTTCAATATCTAAGTAACTTCTTTGGAATTTCCACTATTTAACTTAGGAGTAGAACTTGCTGCACTGCCAAATGTTATTACATCATCTGGCGGTGCAGCCAGAATAAAAAATATTTTATAATTTTTTTTAAAGCCCCCAAGATGCCCTACAACCACCATATAATCTGATTTTTAATTAGATATCCCAAAAAAAATATGAAAATTCAAAAATCAAGTCCAAATGAACAGTAAAAAATGGGCATCATGGAGGGTTTAAAAAAAAGTAAGATTTTTTTAAAAAAATTTGTTTGCACTATCAGGCGGTATAATAACATCTGGCGGTGCAACAAGTTTTACTCTTAACTAAAGTTCAAGTTTTGGAATCTCTAGGGGAAACTATCGATGCTAATACTAATGTTCCAATATTCCTTATAAACCTCTACAATCTTCATATCCTTAAAACCTCATGCAATGTTTGAATCATCCTTAAAAAATTCCTTTAGAGAGGCACTTTAGGAAGGGTTGAGGGGCCTTCTAGGGGCATTTTAAATAATTATAGGGACTGAGAAGGAATATGAAGATTGCAAGGACTGATAAGGAACATTGGAAGATTATAGAGCCTAGAAGATAAAAATCCCTTTAATTTTTAAATGTTGACTTTAGGACTGCAATTGGATTGAATTAATCTGCAATCCACCCTGGTCATTAAAACTAGTCCAATCCACAATGGATTGAATTAATATGTGGGTTAAAAGTTTTCACCTGCACCTTCCATGGATCGCTTATAGGTTAAGCTCAAATTAATCCACTGCAATTTGTTTCAATCTGCAAGTCCATATAAATTGGATAGGATCTTCCAATTACAAACCTCTAGATATCCACTCTGATCTACATGTTATAAATAAATTAAATTTAAATTATTTAACATTATATTCAATATTATGAGAGACACTTGATCCATGTTCCTTTGATGCACCAAATAGCTTATTTGGGATGAGTACTAATTGATTATAAATTTGGAATGAATTTAGACTAACTGTAACTTGCTGCCTACTTTATAATCGTGATAGAAGAGGGTATTTAGTGTGGGTTAAATAAAGACTTACGATTTTCATATGTATGTGTAATAAATTTCTTTGTTTAAAAAATATAGATAGGTTATATACAATACATATAGATTCTCGCATATTGACTTTAGCCATCAAAGTATTAAGTTTTAAATTTTTTTTATATCGATCCTTAAAAACATAGTGAATCTGAATAAGTCTTTGTATCTTGCATATTTTGACATTAGTCCTTATATACTTAAACTTTTTAGTGTTTAATCCCTACTGTTTGCTTTCATCAAATTTTCTTAACTCTATTATAGTTCAACTCAATTTGGAAAAAGATACTTATACCCCTGTTTAAATTTTAACTTCTACTTACTATATCGGCAGCTAGTACTACACGATAGCCTATATTGCACCGACTATTAGTGTAGCAAGTTTTTTTGAAAAAAAATTAGGTCACCTCAAATATGCCTACATGTCCGTTATACTCGATTTCCAGTCAGATAATTAAAAAAATAAAAAATTATTATTAGGCTTGACGCATCAAGGTCATTTTTAACTATTCACTGGGGGTCGATTTTTTATTTTTTTAGAGTCATTTCAAGTATTTTTGTCCATTTTAACATTTTTTTGAAGCATATTTCATGAATATTTGCTTTTTTTTAAACAATTTTTAACTGTAAGGATTTATTACTAATTTATATTAAGTTTATAGGGACTAATATCAAAATAAACAAGATACAAGGATTTATTCAAATTCACTATGTTTTTAAGAATCAAAAAATAAAATTTTAAGGTGTGTATCTTTGCAAATTTTCCTTTTGTTAATAATTCTTGTTTTTTCTTTCTATATATGTTAACGTACATCGGTGAAACATGACTAGAACAATCAATAATGATTCACTACTTAAGATAAAAAAAATTTAAATTATATTGAATTACAATTACAATCAAAGATTAAAGTGTTGAACACAGACTAAGAATAAATCAACCATTTATGACATGATCTTGATTGCACCCTTCAATGTTAGACTAATTGTTCCCGTGCAAAATAAAAGTCAAGAACATGTTTTAAGATTGCTCCATATCAAACCTTTGAAGACTATCTACTTTCCTTCCAAAGGTGTTTTGTTGACTCTAGCGCATGGCTTAATTAGTTTCCTTGTCAATTACAATATTCTCTACTTAAGGATGCAACATTCTACTTAGTTGTTATCTAAACAATAAAAAATCAACTTTAATCATATGCATTCATTAATAAGTATTTTTGGAATTGAAAAATAGTTAAGATTGTGTTTCCTGGAGTCACATAGGAAAAAATCTTAATTCTAGACATAATATAATAACTTAGTCTTGCTTAGACATGATAAGCCCAACATCAACATCCTACAAGGTTACTTCAAGAATAAGTTGGGAAAAAGTTATAAATATACATATTATCATTAAAAACCTCAATTGCCACTATTTGGATGTTACATTTTAAAGGATCTATTTTTTAAATGCATAATGAAATATCAAAATCCATTATAGTACATAAAGATGTGTAGTGTTTGTAATTTTTAAGTATTATATATAAAATTATGATTCATGTTCATTTACATTTTTATTTCAAAAAATTATAAATATAAGAGGGTTTTGAAAATTGCTTTTTAGCCATATGAATTTAACCTTGCAATAAAAAATAAGCTTTTATTACAAACTCCACTTCTCCACAACAAATGAAGTTCTAAAACAAAAAGTTCAACAAAATCCATGTTATGAAGTGCTTGTCACAACATGCGAAGGGATGATGGTAATGACAAAAATAGGAGAGCATATTGTTACATAAGTCACAAGAAGAGAAGTAATGGGCATTAGTTAGAGAATACATATTTAGATGGTAGTGAAAGTTTTATAGACACTAAATATATGCAAAATGCTAATAGTTACACTGAACAGATGGAGTAAGTTGGAATATGCTACTATTCTAAAATTTTATGGGATATACTACTATTCTAAAATTTTATGTATATTATAAAAAATAGAAACATTTCTTGAAGACATATAGTTGTACGTATATCCTTTTTATAACAATAGTTAGTCTAAAAGGAAAATTTAATGTTTCCGCAAAGCCAAAAACATTAGGGATGCAAATGGATCAGAGTTGATCATGTGATAGTCACACAATCACACGACCCATTGTGAATCTAAGGAATGAAATCCAAATATTATTGCAAATCAGATCGAATCAGGTTCATATATTTTTTCCCTAATCCATTGATGTCACACATTGGATTGAGATATTGCTTAGTGTTGTTAACATTTGTAACAACCCCTGCGGACCCAGTTTAGTTATGCTAACTTACTGCAAACCAGTAGGTTTGCCATAGAGGGAACAACCCAGACATATCCATGATATCTAGAGCAAGCATATATACATCCATGATCAAAGGAAATCAACCATCATTGTCACAAAATAATCTACTGAATATAAAAATAAATACTAAAACTAAAATAACCAAATATAACTGAGTACTTTCTAGGATCTCTACATGTCCAAATTAAAATATTACATCTCAAAAGCTCTAACTAACTATTACATCATCATGTTGAGCTGAAAATAAACATAAACTTATGTCTACTAATAAGTCCTAGAGCTCAAATCTCTAAGTCTCACGGTCCTCTTTGGCCTCACCCTCTACCTCAAGATATACCTCTCCTAAAAATGGGATTATTATGCACGGGTGAGTCCCAACCGACTTAGTAAGCTCATAATATCACAATCTCCATAGTTTTACACAAATTAATATAATGGAAAAGACATGATAAACATCCATACATGATGAACAATAATATCATATATGCATGGTTATCATCCTAATCATGTTCTTTTAACATCTAAGTCACACTACATGAATGCTAATCTTACATAATTCATGTATGCATAAACATGGGACATCATTTAGAGCATAGATTATCATAGCATGGTTCATCATCATACTCCGGACATGTATAATCATCTTACCACTTAAATCATAGGACAAGCATCCAAATCATATCATGAGGAGTTCTTATTCATGTTCTTCTTCTTCACCTAGTGATAAGGTAATTCCCACTAAGTCTTTGGTTGGGCAATCAGGGGATCCACATATCCCTCCCAGGGTCGGTGTGTTGCAAGCCGACACACTTCTAAGATTTTAACCCGTTGCTGTCAGACTTCTTACATCATTCTTAATCATGGTCTTCCCCCATACGGATACTTTTTGTGGGTTAGACAGTTCATATACTCCTAAGGTGGCATTGCCATCATTACATCACTTATTACATCCTCACTTGTTTGGTGCGTGATTTTAGTTTTGGTTATTAATGTGTTTATGCTTCTTATGCATTTGAATTTCGAGGACGAAATTCTTTTTTAGGAGGATAGCGTGTAAAACCTCGACTCTCTTATTCGTGTTTTCCGAACCGAGTTACCAAGTTGCCTAAGGTTAATGTTAATTTGGATCATTTTAATTCAAGCAAAATGGTCAATTATGGTTTAGTTATGTTTAACCCGTTTAGAAATGTGAATTTGATTGAATTTGTATGGCTTGGTTTAGTAGGCTAGATTTGGACCCATTTAGAGCTATTGGGCCTTAATATGTGATTTTTAAAAGAGCCCAATGGGTGCATAAAGGAATGAGGATAATTTTTAGAAGATTTAAGGGGCTATTTGAAATTTGTGATGGTTTATATATGGGGTGGAGAGAGAATCCGAACCTATCCTTTTCCATTTCACTCCATGCTCTTCTCTCTCTTCATCTCACTCTCTCTCATGATTTTGGTGGTGATCTCTTATTGTATTTGGGAGATCTTGTGCTTGGAGGGGTTCTTTGGGTGATCTTGGTAGCTTGGAAGCCTTGGTTCTACCTCTTCTTGGAGTTTCTTGAGAAAAATAATCTTCTTTGTAAAGGATTCTAGTAGAAGAACATAGATTTCCCTTCTTCTTCTCTCTTGGAAGCTTGGATTGATTCTTAGAGACCGATTCGAGTGGTGAAATTTCATTTGAAAGTAGGGTGATGCCCATTTGCTAGATTTTCCCTATCCATGGCTTGTATGTGAGATTTGATGCTTTAAATGATCCTGCATGGATGAGAAATGATATTTTAAAGATGATTCTATAACATGTGCTCACTAAATGGCTACTAGATGATGCAATTGATGAATTTTATGAGTTTTTTTAGTTTAAAGTTCTATGAAAATGGGTTGTTCACAACTCTCTTAAATTATTTCGAAGCTTATTTTACTTTGATTGCTATGCATGTTAGTTCTATGAGTATCGATTTGACTTGCATGCGTCTAAATTTATGTTTCTTATAGTTATCTTTGCCCCTAAGTTCATAATTGTTCGTAAAGATTGTGGATTAAGTTGTGAACACCATAGTTTTATATTTGAAAGAATGCAATACGAGATTGGAAAATCAAGTTGTGAAGCTTACTATGATCTCTAAAGTGATTAGATTGGTATGCATGTTATAGAATTTGTAGATATATATATATATATATATATATATATATATATATATATATATATATATATATATATATATATATATATATATATATATTCCAATTTAAATTTCATGGATTTTGGTTTTAGTTTGAGTGAGATTCAACCCCATCTTTATGGGTGTGTTGGTTGTCTCTAGAAACAAGATGGTCAGTTAGTGTTTTAATTAGCTTGAATTTTGTGGTACCCTAATTAGTGTGATTTTTGGATATGTAATAGTATTTTATGTCAGCTTTCATGCAAAAAAATAGATCTTGATTTGGATGTATATTTTGTGAGCTATAGCCATCTGAACAGAAGGTGCGCAATGCAGTACGTTGACTATTTCTGTCAGTTTGCTATGCTAACAGAAACGGTTGACTGTTTAGACAAAAACGATCGACTATTTTTGCCAGAGCTTCTATTTGGCCTTCATTTGGCCAAACGGTATATGGTTTTATTAGTCCAGCCGACCATTTGGACCCATTTTGTCCACCGATAGGTGCATTTTGACTTGGGATTGGTACATGATATTTATAATTGATGAGATTAAAACTATTTCAGCCATTCCTCCTTATAACCTTATGTTCTTGTATCATGATTTGATCATGTGAGTATTTTATATGATAGACTTATGTTTTTAAACTTTAGTAGAATGACTAACCTCGCTAGCTTATGAATACCCATGTGATATACTCCTTAAGGAAAGGGTGAGATTTTAGCAATGTGATGGGGTTCGGTTAGAGTCTGGCTTGCTATATGATGGTGTCTAAATGTCTAAGACCATTGATGCTATCTAGTGATTGTTAATCCCTGTTATACCAAATATTAGATGAATGATATGTTGATGATGACTTTGAATTGATACGAATCACAGTTGCTATTATGACAAATGATTGGAAATGATGAGTGATCCATGATGATTAATTACAGAATTGATTTATGATTATATGATGAATTTGTATTGAATTATTGATTATTAGAAATACTTTATTTTCATGAGATGAATTATCTTTGGTTTTATGGTTCAGTAGAGATTTTGTAGTCCATTATGGGCACGGGATCCCTACTGAGCTCTTTTTGTGGAGACTCAGCCTACCATGTTTCAGGTTCGGAGTTGCCGAAAGAGCCTTGAGGCGTGGTGACTCGACTAAGTTGTGTAGTGCCCTTTTTGCTAGAGTGCTCGTTGGTGGGAGATAGCGGCAATCATCTTTTCTTGTGTGGAACTCTTAGGCTATGTAATAATCTATGTTGAACCTTATATTTTAGTTTACTATTCTAGACATGTGTTGAATGGTCACGTGTATGAACTATATTGTACTAATGTGTATTTAATTCTATCCTTTCTAATTCTTACTTATCATCCTGAATGGTATGAAATGATTATGATGTGTCTTGACCCGGTAACACGCCGTGTCAAGTGAGCCAACCCGGAGTGGTTCGGTGTCATTTGAACCGGGATGTTACATATGATGAATCTAGAAGGGGGTGAATCGGTTCTTTAAGCAAATATAACTAAATTTGAATTGTAATAAACTGCAAATGAAACTATTGCACAACAAAAGAGGGAAATAAGAAGCCATCACACAATATGCACAGAGATTTATACTAGTTCGGTCTATCCATACCTACTATTATACCCTATATTTTTCTAATCTATTAATGATTTCAATTAATTCAACTTGGACCAATTAACTAGTTATGAGAGTCTATTAGTGAGTTTAAGTAACTTGATTTGATCTAATTAACTAAATTATGAAAGACCATTAGTCCAATTATACTATTAATAATAGCCCACTAATTTAGTTGAAATTTTGGGAATGATGCATTAGACAACAAAATAGTAAAATAATGATAACTTTCTATAGAAAATTCAGATTAAGGCATGGTCAATATCATTAGAAAGAGCATGAAAAGTTATATAACTTTGTAAAAGTTCATTTTTACTAATTCAGAAATTTTAGAGTTCAAAAATATCGATGATCAATTTTAAAAAGAATTGTCCATAAAAAAAAGTCTTAATCGGATTAGGATTTGACTTATGAAATAAAAGATGTATAATTAAAGTTAACCACGACTTCAAAAGTCATGTATAATATATTTGACTTAGACTGAAAGTATAATATAATAATTTTGAATATAATTAAGATTATAATTAATAAGTAGAAAGTCATAATTACAATCCTACTTGGACTAAGATTATGTATATAGATTTACTTGACGTAGTCCTGATATTTTAAATATAGGTTCATCTATGAAATTTTAAATTAGATGAGACAACTTTTATTAAAACGATGACTCAAAATTTTAGATGTTTTATGAAGAGTATATATTTAAACTAAGTCATTTACTAGTCGAAATCATGACATATTTGAACGAGAAGAAATTTTGCTAAATTGCTAGATTTGGAGTACTCAAGATAGGAAGTTAATAAAATAGGCATAATGTTTTGTACAAATATCCAAAAATAGTTAACGTAGTGGCATTAGAAATATAATAAAAAGTTCTAAAACTTTTCAGAAGAGAGTATTTCCTAATTCAAAAGTTTAAGGGGTCGAATTTAAAGGTATTTAGAAACGAAAACTACAGGTGGCGTGAATAGAGTCTGATTTGTACTAGGAAGTGACTTTAACTTAGAAGATTAAGTCATGAGGAGTTAGAGTTCAACTCCAGTAAAGAAAAGAGGTATTAATGATTTTATTAAGAAGAAAAATAAGTAAAAATAGAGCCTTCAGGTCATGCTCAAGTTCTATTGTATGCAATTCTCTTCCAAGGGTAAGTTCATGTGGTGTTCTTGAGAGAATAGAGTTGATTCATAGTTATTTCTTTTGAGAATTTGATTCTAACCATTGTTTTATGTTATTGGAGACTTAGAGAACGTGAAAAAGAGCTTAGAGAATGTATAAAATAATTTATAAAATGAATAAACCATGGATAGATAGCAAGGAAGCCATAGGGGCACCAAGAGCCGATCTTTCTTCAAGAGATAGAGGGATAACTATAAACATGATCTATTTTGTATTAAAAATTATATTATTTTTAAAGGTTTACAAAAGCTAATCACTTGGTAAGAAGTTTTTTCTATTTTTCTACTTCCTGATCATCAAGTTTCACATTTTTTTGACCTTATTTATCATTTATTCCATGACTATTATCTCAGCATATGTAGTCTGTCTATTCAATCTGTTTTGTTTCCAATTGGGATCACTTCGGTTACAGATATTCGTTCTCTCTTGTTCGATGTCCAATTGTGTTTCTATTTTCATACAAGTCTATTTCTCATGTTATATTTATGTCCAATAAATTTCATAATTTTATGAGTTCTTTTGATATTTGTTTCGTAATATTCTTCTTAGACTACATAATCTGTCATCGCAGTTTTCAAATCCTAAATTGTAAATATTATATCTCACTTGATTTATGCATAAATTATGTAAAATTTTGTGGAGACTTTTGTTATATTATCCTTGACTTTTCCGTAAAGTTTGAGAACTTTATGACTCCGTTTTATATTTATTTTTCCCTCTGTTTTAATTGCTGGAATCTTATTTAAGTCAAATCGAAGCGGGAGTCCAAAATTATATCAAGAGAATCCATAAATTGATGAAACTTTTTTCACACTTTACATATGATCCATTTTACATGTTCGCCAAGTTTGGCATTTTTTTGAATATGTTTGATAATATTTGGCCTATTTGTTAATTTTTTTCAGCACTGAAATTTAGTTTTGATGGCTGAAAAATATGTTTGTTACTCCAAAAATTCTAAAAAACTTCTTTTGTCTATCTTTCTTCTCTAGCAACCTATTTTGTTCAGATTTTACTCTGATTATCCAACTATATGACCATGTTGACTCTTTAAGTGATTATTTTCTATGTAAAAGTATATATCTTGACTCTTATATGTGAGTATCACTTTGTCAAATCAATTTTCAGATCTATGATGATTATGAAATCTGTGAAAATATGATTGTATCATATTTGTTTGATATATGTTTGGACATTGCCGTCGTAAGGAGGTTGTGACTTATTCCATAAGCGTTCGTGAATAAGTTCTGCCTATGGGTAACGAGAAAATCCCGGTGATTGTGTTTTGTTTGCAGTCATCTAAGGTGGGACAATAGATTCTCGTCTATGCATGTGCAAGATCTTAGTACACTTGCCTATATGTTTGGATTTGATTTGTTTAGCACATAATTATGAAACATAATTTGTTGTTTAGATCTATTTGATTCAGTTTATGATCTGCCCAGTTTGCTCTTTGACATCTATGCTCAGTGATTTTGATCTCAGCCTATTTGATTAAGAATCTATGTTCATTCTGATTTTGATCTCAACCTTGATTTGGATTTGTATGTCTATTTGATATGTTTGAATTTGATTTGTTTAGCACATAATTATGAAACATAATTTGTTGTTTAGATCTATTTGATTCAGTTTATGATCTGTCCAGTTTGCTCTTTGACATCTACGCTCAGTGATTTTGATCTCAGCCTATTTGATTAAGAATCTATGTTCATTCTGATTAGCTGTTCTGATAATATAAACTCTAATTTGATAGGCTACCATGCTAGGATAAATTTGTTATATTATCAGTTCGATATATTCAGTTTGATATATGATATGTTATGATCATAGTTAGTAGACTTATTCAGTTAGATAAGAATTTGATCATACCATATGATGGGGAAATCCGAATGAGCTCAATCAATAAACAACCCGATAAGAATTGGTCCGAGAGGTGCTCAGCTCAGACGAAGCCCAACAATTTCTGGGCTGAAGGCAGCATAGGCCCATTCTTCTCCAACCCAGCCCAGCTGAGGTCATGAAGGGGGCTCATGATGTTTCTTTTAGAACTTTATTCCTTCTTATGAATAGTCCTACATCGCCTGCCATAAGAAAGGTACCCTCCTCTCCCACTATAAAAGGAATACTATTAGCGGTAGAAATGGTACACAATTAAGCCTTCATCTTTCTCTCTTAGTGCATTAGAATTATCATTAAGTCTATCACTGACTTAACCTTCGGAGAAGGTTCCCCTGGGCCGAGACCTAGGACACTTCCTGACGGTTTCTTGTCTCTATAGGAGCATCCGTCCTCGTTCTCTGACTCTCTTTTGGTTGCGGATCCCCATGGCTTCGAATTGTCTGCCAGTTCTCAGATTTCGCATTCGGAGTTTGACCGCGATTGCCTCGGCTGCATCACCATATATGCTATATGCTAGTCGATCTATTCATGCTATTAGAAAATATATTTGATTTGATAAGCTTATATTTGATCATTTTTTATTTCATGTTCTTATTTGAGTTATATGTAGAACTGTGTAAGATCATATTTAATATAATTATATAATGTGATTTGTAAAATTTACTATATATTAAGTCTTGTGGATGGTTTAAAGCATGCTGAGCAGTTGTATTCATAAATCCAATTAACATTTTCAGAGTCTGAGAAAGAGAATCTGAAATTTGAGGAGATTTCTGATTGAAGAATTTGACATCGTCAGGAGGTTATCTAGATTTAAATTTATAGCTTTCTTAGATTTGATGTAGTAATGATAATAAAAAATTGATATATTTTTCTTTATTTGGTGAGATTTTGAGAATTTATATACAAATTGATGAATATTATAATTCGTGAACTTAGTATTGACTATATTTGAATATTTTGGATGAGTTGATGGTTATGACATTTATTTAAATCGCCTTGTGATTGTTTTGCTCTCATATCTGTTTGTTATGGTGGAATTTGTTTCGAGATTACGCAGTTGGTCTTCGAGTTGAAAAAAAATGAATCGGATCTGAAGCGTAATAATATGGTATCAGAGCAATTATGAAAGTCTGAGCATCTACAACCATATGATCTTAAGTCATACCGATCGATCTTAAAGGATATGATAAAGTTTAAGATTAGTATGACCTTGGGGTTAGATTAGCAATTAAGGTAACACCTAGTTTCAAGTTGTAGCTTGGAGATTTGGAGATAGGTGATTATAAATGACGTGCTTAGCTGGTTACCACAATTAGACTTATATAAAAAAAATTCTTGACATGGATAGAGATTAAGAGGATTACGTTTCATCTTTTTAGGGGGGAGAGCCTGCTATAAGATACATATGTATTGTCTACTTATATTTTTCAACTAGGTTTAAGCCATTAGAAATTGACTTATTTTTACTCCTGATTATTTGATAATTAGCACTAAGAGATTCTTAGACCACAACATACATTCTTATATTTAATTAAAAATCTATTCATCTACATTCACTTGTGTTATCTATAAACTAGAAAGAATTAGTTAACACTTTAAAATGTTAGTATAGGATAGTACTTCTAAATTTTATAAGTGACTCATATTTAATTTCATGACATGTGTTTGATTGGATGTTGATAATCTTAAATCTACTTTTGGGGTGAATAACTAGAATCATACTATGACCACTGATCCTTTAAATATTAGTACATTTACGAGAAAATATAGAGATCACATAGGATATTAGGTTATTTGATAGTGGTACTGCACTATAGTTATATTGTAACGACCCGTCACCGTATAATCGGGGATCCGATTACTAAATGGGTACCGAATCATTAATTTGGAACCAAACCAGGATCTAAGTAAGTCTGGGAAATAAATAATAAACTAAGCTAAACATTCACATCGCATTGAATTGAAAGGAAAAAAAAAGCAGGAATTAAAAGTTATTACAATGCGACTCGATACAGCAAATAATTACATACTCCAACAGAAAAGAAATAATTAAGCATACAGGCCAGAAATAAAGATAACAACTACGTCGGGGCATACCCCGGAACAACAACTGACGGCGCGCGACACACAGCAGCACACCCCTCGCTAAGTTTGCCTGGAGTCCTCACCTGAAAACCGCAGGGGTGAGTCTCAATGAAAAGACTCAGTAGGGATCCTTCGACCCCTACTGCCCACTTACACACCCACAAGTGTAAAATGCAGCTAAAAGTCCAGTGAACAAGTAAAGCAGTAATTACTACTCCTAAATCTCGATATGAATCACATGCATTCGAAATATATTTAACATGCATATTTCTAAAACCAGTCTACCAGGAAATCCACAACCAACGTCTCGGTAGAACACGCCAACCACATAAACGAAGGTGGAGAAAACACCGACCCGCTGAGACCAAACAGTAACCCCTCGGATAGCACTCTAGCTACTCCGGCCCAACTGGCTCAGGTGGTTACTCCTTCCCTCAGCACGAGTGACACTCCAAAGGTACCACACCCACACCGGTACTAGCTAACCCCAGGGTTCACCAGGTGACCCTCTCTCACTAGGCGTCACCCCGCCACACCCACACCGGCGCTGTGCTCCACCCACACCAGCACAGGGTGATAAAGCGCTACAACTGTCACTCAAGGTCCACAGTAACACAAAACACGGTACAGTGTCATCCGGTCACGAATAAATCCATCATTATCGAGTAGATTTAAGGCATGCATTTAACCGACTATCTAATAGTGTAAATACATTTTACTGGCATGGATTAGTGTGGTTCTGTCTTGAATCTCGTCGCCCAAGGCCGACGCTATTCAAGCATCCTAAACTGGTTCATAAAATCTCGGCCTCAGAACCTGGCCTAAAACACGTCATCCTGGGAAGCCGCCTTTTCAAAAGGCGTCTGCGTCTTCAGACGCCATTCACAACAAATTCCGAGATTGCAGAGACTTCGGTCGGGGTGATTTCCTGCCTAAATGGCGTCATGATGGCCCGACGTCCTTCTAAAAGGCGTCGTCCATACATGACGTCTTTTAGCGCCAGATGCCAAGTTCTGTCCCCAGAACGAGGGCTCCCTTTTCACCCCCAAATGCCCCAAAATCAAACCAAACGGAGGAGGGAGAGGGGCAATCTAAACCATCACAAAACCACATTCACAGAAACTCCCATTCCCATCAAGAAAAAGCTCCTAACATGCTCATTCTACCCAAAAACCACAGATCCGTAGCATGCCTCAAGCAGTAGAACATAGTTTTTAGAATAAAACACTACAGGAATCGTCACCCTACAGGTTACTTGAACTCCTCCAAGCTCCAAGCCGTCCACCCGTCTCGCCCCACGCCGCCGCCGATACCGCCGAGGTCGTCCTTACTCCACCGGGATGTCGGCCGCCGTCCGGAGAGAAAACGCCGCGGAGGAGGTGGTGGTGGTAGTGGTGGGAGTTAGGAGGTCGATGGAGTGGAGGGAGAGATGAAATGGTGGGAGGAAAAGAGGGAGGGGAAGGAGGCGTCGCAGGAATCGCCGGAGGAAGGGAGGAGAGAGAGGGAGAAGGAAGAAATGAGGGAAAGGAAGGAGGATTCGCGGGGTTAACCAGAAACTGGCTAAAACGCGTCGAACTGTACGGACGCCAATCAGTTGACATGACGGGCCGCTCTGACAGAACTTTGAAACGCGTCGTCCATCCAAGACGCCGTTCAGACGACAAGACTGGCGCCGTACACTGACAAGCCAGGGTCGCAGTCTGAAAGGCGTCGTCCCTCGCGGACGCCGTTCAGACAACACGACAGGGCCGTACTCTCACTGCCTAAAGCCAGCCCACGTGGCACCCACGTGGCACAAACTAAAACGCGTCTGCAATGCTGGATGCCGTTTAAACCGCGTCGAGCCCGGCTCGACGCGAAACAGAATAGAGTCTCAGCCCCACTACGGCCTGAACTACAGGGTCCGACCCCGAAAATCGGATCCGAAAACCTCAGTCCTTACATATATTCTCTTAATATATTAAAATACTAAGAAGATACTTATAGACATGTACATAATCATTTTAAAGTGATTCATTAGGCCACTTATAGGTATATACTTAAGCTCTTCTATGCTATCCTTTAGACTTTACCCTTGAAGATAAATATAAATTACTTCTAGTTCCACGATAAGTAAATTTGCTAAAGTATATATAATCTATAAACTAATTAGGAGAGTGGATCTGTGAAGGATATTTGGGAGTTAAACACATTATCCTGATTAGGTATTAGATCAATCTTCTTTAAACTCCTAGATTAGAAGCAGAACATCGATGACTCATAGTTTCCATTAGATCTTTGAACTATTATAATTGTTGGAAGTATATATAATTATGTAACAACATACTGTGAGGTTAGGAGTCACGTGTCTTAAGTTGAAACTACTTATAGAAGTTAATTGACATATTCTTATGATATTCCAAGTACTTTTAGGGAGTAATTATAAATCATGATAAGATTGTTATGATCATGATATGTATCCTAATTATTTTGGTACCATATGAGAGTTAGTTAGTCATCAATCTCTTTTCACCCCATACCCTTAACTATGTTAGGATAAATTTATCTATTGATCAATTAGGTTGATTAACTAAATCGGATCTCAAGTCTATAGACACATTATGTAAGGACTGAGGTTTCGGATTCAGTTATCGGGTCGATTTCGGAGTCGAACCCCTTGGTTTGGGCTTTTGTCGGCTTGTGGCATGGCCTCTTAATCGCGTCGAGCCGAGCGCTTTTGAATGGCGTCGGGCTTGGGGGACGCGATTTAGGAGCCATGCTAGTGGGACGCGTGGTCGGGCGTCGGTGTACGTGCGTACGGTCTCGGTCTTGTTGTCTGAATCATGTCGCATGTAGTCGACGCGATTTAGAGATCCGCCAGTGTACGACCTCGTCTTGTCGTATGATTGGCGTCGTCTACGAATGAGCGATTCAGCGTGATTCGGTTTGACGCCCCGAGCCATCCCTCATTCCCTCCTTCACTCTCTCTCTCCTCCCTCTCTTCGACTCCCTCCGTTTCCCCCTTCCCTCATTCCCTTCTTTCCCTCTTCTTCCTCTTCCACCTCTCCAACACCTCTCTACCTCTCACCACTACCACTGCCATCTCCTCTACGGCACTTTACTCTCCGGACGACAACTGACGTTCTGGCGGAGTGACGGCGTCTACGGCAATACCGACAACGGCTTATGGTGTGGCGGTTGAGCGGCAAGGAACTATGAGGAGTTCAAGTAACCGGTGGCAATCCTTGCATATGATTCGTTTGATTTAAACTATGATTTTCCGCTTTGGAGTATACTATGGAGGTGTGAGGATTTTGGGTAGAATTAGTATGTTTAGGGGGCTTTTCTATGGAAATGCTTGTTTTTATAAAATGGGGGTTGGTGTGCTTTCAATATGGTTATTTGGATTCTTCCCTACCTTTTATATTTTGCCGTTTTGGGACGCTTTGGGGGAGGAAATCCCACGTTGTGGCTCGGTGAGGCCGGAGGGAAGTTCTGATTTCGAGCGTTAAGTGGTGTCGGGCCTAGGAGATGCGATTTGCAAATCGTGTCGGCCATAGGCGACGCAATTTAGGCCTAGGTACCAGAGGGCAATTCGGTTTTCAGGCGGTAAATGGCGTCGCGACCAGGTGACGCCATTTAAATGGTGTCGACCATGGGCAATGCAATTTAGGCCCAGATCCCTCCCGAGGCCAATTTCCATGGGACCAGTTTTAGGGCTTTAAATGGCGTTGAGCTCAAACGACGCGATTCAAGACAAAGTCCCATTAATTCCTACAATTAACATGTGTGTATATTGTTAGACTTTCCTGTTAAATGTATGCTTGAAATCATATATTGGGGGCAGAGATTTCCATGTGATCGGAATCGCAATGTGTTGTGTTTGTACGATCATGAATCTAGAACGACTGTGGTTTGTGTTTGACACCTTGTGTCGGTGTAGGAGTGACGCAGTGTCGGTGTGGCAGTGACGATGTATCGGTATGGGAGTGGTACATGTCCGGGTGTCACTTGTGGCTGGAAGGAGGCAGAACCACCTAGATCTAGATAGGCCGGAGTAGCCAGCGCGCTATCCGAGGGGTTGCTCTTCCATTCCAGCGGGTTGATGTTTTCTTGGCTGTCGTGGCAGTTTCTAGTGTATTTATGACTGTGGAGCTGGGTGTGATATTATTAGAAGTATACCCATTCGCCATTGGGCCTGATGTAACTTGAGACGTCAAGGTTATGGGTGTATACCCTTTCATCCTTTGGCCTGATGTAACTTGGGGGGTTAGGGTTACGGGTTGTCCCTAGAGCTTCGGCTTGAGGGGGGTTTCGCCGGTCCCCTAGACCCTCGTGTAGCGCCTAGGCAAGGCGCGGAGGGAAGTCCGGTTGATAAGACAGTGGTTTCGACTACTTGTGTGCATACGTAACTGGGTGGTGGTGATACACTAGTCCCAGTTAGTCCTAGTTTAACTCACTACCTCACCCTACAGTGTCCAGAGCTCGTAGGGGCGGACAGGCGTAAGTGTTGGTTGTGTTGTGAGGCACCGTTTGTACGCGTTTGGCTGTGTGGTTTGTGTGTTTAGTCGGATCGTTGGTGTGAACTCTGGTGTTGAGTTGGGTTGCTTGAGTTGCTTTAGAACTGTGCCTGTTGCATTTACAAATGCATGTATTTCATATCTTGCAATGGAATTTGGGAATCTTTGGAGTTGTGGTTTCTTCTCATTAACTTTCGCCGTTGGGGCTATAGCTTTACCGCTTTCGTTTATAGCTTTCCTTTAATTCTGCAGTTTCCTGGTATTGTTTCCGGGAGGTGGGGATCAGATGATCCCTACTGAGCCCAATTATGGTGTGGCTCACTCCCTAGTTTTTTAGGTGTGGACCTTTTGGCGAGTGTTGGCGCGTGGGTTTCTTCTTGGTGTACGCGCCAGCAGCTGTCTCGATTCTGGGGTATGCCCCGATGTTATTGTACCTTTTCTTCTGTCCGTACATATTTAATTTATGTGGACCATATACTTATTGTTGGACTGTATACGGACATTGATATTGTGCTTCCTGCGCATTTGTAGATTTCTTGTGGTCCATGAGATTGTTATATTTAGCTGTGTTTAACACTTACTTTTCCAAACATATTGTTTGAGATCCGAGTGTGAACCTGAAGATAATGGTCCCTATACCCATTTAGTAATCAGGTCTCTGATTATAGGGTGGCAGGTTGTTACACATTAAATCAAAAGTGTATATTAATCTTATTATAAATGTTCTTCAAATATGGATCTATTTATCGTTGTGATCTAATCTTAATTGAGTAATCCATTAATCTTATTTTATGGCCTTAACGTAGTATGAGTAATCTATTAATATAAAGATAGATTGTTAAAATCTATTAAATTTCTAAGATGAAATTTCTTTAAAGGGGAGAAGATGTTATACCTTACATTTTTATAATCTATTCATGAATTCAATTAATTTAACTTAGATCAATGAACTAGTTATACAAGTCTATTAGTGAGTTTAAGTAACTTTATTTAGTCTAATTAAGCTAATTATGAAAGTCCATTAGTCTAATTATATTATTAAGAATAGCTCACTAATTTAATTGAAATTCTGGGGTTGATGCATTCGACAACATAATAGTAAAATAATAATAAATTTATGTATAAAATTCAGATTAAGGCATGGTCAATATCATTAGAAAGAGTATGAAAAGCTATATAACTTTGTAGAAGATCATTTTTATTAATATAGATGTTTTAGTAGTCAAAAATATCGATGATTAATTTTAGAAAGAGTTGCCCATAGAAAATAAGTCTTAGTCGGATTATGATTTGAATTAGGAAACAAAAGATGGGATAATTAAAATTAACCACGATATGAAAAGTCATGTATAATATATTTGACTTAGATTGGAAGTAGAACACACTAAATTTGAATATAATCAAGATTCTAATTAATAGGTAGAAAGTCATAATTGGAATCCTACTTAAATTAGGATTATATACACAGATTTACTTAATGTAGTCATGGTGTTTTAAACATAACTTTGTGTATACAATTCTAAATTATTTGAGACAATTTTTATTAGAACGATGAGTCAAAATTCTAAAAGTTTTATGAAGACCATATGTTTAAAATAAGTCGTTTACTACTTAAAATCAAGACATATTTAGACAAGATGGAAATCTGTTATATTTTTGGATTCAGAGTACTCAAGACAGCAAGTCAGTAAAATAGGCATAATGTTTTGTACAAATATTCAAAAATAATAAAATTGGTGGTATTAAAAGGATAATGAAAATTACTAAAAAAATTTAGTAGAGAGTTTCTCTTAATTCAGATATTTAAATGGTTGAATTTAAATATTTTCAGAAAAGAAAACTACAGGTGGCGTGAATAGAGTTCAATTCACCTTATTTACTATTTATTTCATGATTATTATATCAGCATATGCAATCTGTCTATTCAATCTATTTTGTTTTCAATTAGGATCACCTGAATCACATATATTTGTTCTCTCTTCTTAGACGTTGAATTGAGCTTATATTTTGATATAAGTCTATTTGTCATATTGTCTTTAAGTTCAATAAATGTTATAATTTTCTGAGTTCTTTTGATATTTATTCCGTAATATTCTTCTGAGACTATATAATATGTCATGGGAGTTTTGAAATCATAATTCTTTAATCTTATATCTCACTTGATTCATGTTTAAATTATGCTAAATTTTGTAGAGACCTTTGTTATATTATCCTTGACGTCTTTGTAAAGTTCGAAAATTTTATGATCCGATTTGATATTTTTTTGCCCTATGTTTTGATTTGCTAGAATTCTACTTAAGTTAGATTTCTGGAATAGAAGCGGGAGTCCAAAATTATATCAAGACAATCCAGAAATTGATGAACCTGTGTTCACACTTTACCATGATCTATTTGACATGTTCGCCAAGTTTGACAATTTTTTGAATATGTTTGATAATATTTGGCCTATTTGTTGATTTTTTTTAGTACTGAAAATTAGTTTTGATGGCCGAAAATTTTTTGTTTGTTATGCCAAACATTCTAAAAAATTTTCTTTTACTGTCTTTCTTCTCTAGTAACCTATTTTTATCAGCTTTACTCTGATTATCCATCTATATGAACATGTTGACTCTTTAAGTTATTATTTTGTATAGAAAAGTATGTATTTTGACTCTTATATGTAAGTATTACTTTGTCAAATAAATTTTCAGATCTATGATCATTATGAAATCTGCGAAAATATGATTGTGCCATATTTGTTTGATTTATGATTAGATATTACCGTCTTATGGAGATTGAGGCTCATTCCATAAGCGTCCGTGAATGGGTTCTGCCCGTGGGTAACAAAAAAATTCAGATAATTGTGTTTTATTGGTCAGTCATCTGAGGTGGGACAACAGCCTCCCTGGCTATGTATGTGCCAAGATCTTAGTATACTTGCCTATATACTTTGGTATTTGTTTGTTCAGCTCTTGTTGTGGTGGTTAGATGCATGTCTATTTGATATATTTGGATTTGATTTGTTTGACACATAATTATGAAACATAATTGGCTGTTTGGATCTATTTGATTCAATTTATGATATGCTCAGTTTGATCTTTGACATGTACGCTTAGTGATTTTGATTTCAGCCTATTTGATTAAGAATTTACGTTCATTCTGATTAGCTGTTCTGACAATATAAACTCTGATTTGATAAGCTACCATGCCATGATAAATTTGCTATATGTTCAGTTCGATATATTCAGTTTGATATATGATATGTTCTGATCATGACTAGTAGACTTATTCAGTTAGATAAGAATATGATTATGCTATATATTACTCAATCCATTCATGCTATTAGAAAATACATTTGATTTGATAAGCTTATATTTGACCATGTTTTGTATCATGTTTTTATTTGAGTTATATGTAGAACTATGTAAGATCATGTTTAGTATAATTATATAATGTGATTTGCAAAACTTACTATATGTTAAGTCATGTAGATGGTTTGAAGCTTATTGAGTAGTTGTACTCATAAATCCTATTAACATTTTTAGAGTCTGAGAAAGAGAATCTGAAATTTGAGGAGACTTCTGATTGAGGCATTTGACATCTTCAAGAGGTTTTCAAGAGCTATATTTGATGTCGTAGGGATAATAAAAAAATGATATATTTTTTTTTATTTGATGAGTTTTAGAATTTATATATAAATTGATGGATATCGTAATTTCTGAACTTTAGTATTGCGTATATTTGGATGTTATGGCATTTATTTAAATCATCTTATAGTTGTTTAGCTTTCATATATGTTTGTTATGGTGGAATTTGTTTTAAGATTACGTAGTCGGTCTCCGAATTGAAAAAAAAAATGAACCGGATCCGAAGTGTAACACTTACGTCCAGTCCCAAGCAACTTCTTGAGATTTCTACTATACACAAGGTACAAACTCTTTGCTGGTTATATAATCCCCAGCTTCAGCTAATCCTCTGTTCAACACTATAAAGAGGAAAACAACTTCATGCACGCCCTAAGCTCTCTCTTTCAACAGTCAAGAAGAGGTAAATAACTACCTGCACACCTGTAGGCCCTCTCTTCAATTTATTAAAGAGAAAAGCTTCCTCCTTCACAACCGTAGGCCCTCTTCAACAAAATGAAGAAGAAAATAATTACAGAAGATATAAAAATAAAGATACCTCTCAGTAAGCAAATGTTCACAAGTGAACATAGAGTAGATCAATACAATGAAACAAATAAAAAATAATAAAACAATGGTCTTGATCCGCTGAAGAACATGTGAGAACTTCTTAAGGCACATAAGAGTGAAATGCTCAGGTTCTCATGTCCTTCTTAATCTAGCTCTTTCTTTTCTCTCTCAGATCTTAAACACAGGAAGAAGAAATAGAATTTTTGCTCAAGATGATCAATTGTGAGCAGTGTTACTTCATTATGTCTTTTTCACCCTGATATCAATCTTCTACTCGTTCAAGTCTTGATTATTTATACTCCATTTTGAATTGATTTATCCGTTAAGATGGGTCTCTTCTTGTTGAGTCCAATGGTCCTTGATTGAGTCTAATATTAATCAGGCTGTGTCTTAATGTTAACTAGCATAGATTAATGTAGACCATTCGAATTTAGCAGAAAATTGTCTCGATCTAATTTGAGAGAGATCTTCAGACAGACTGCCTGTTAATGTTTTCTGAAAACTGAACCCCATAGTCCTTTCACTTTTTAGACTTGGCTTGTGTAGTTTTGTCTATCCTATAAACACACCAAAAGCAGGTGAGAGCAGAAAATCTGAAAAAAGTAGATTGTAGTCATTGCAAGTGTATTTACTTTTTAGAACTAGAAGAATAAACAATATTTTGATGGTTTGACAGAGGATCAATTAGGAATTTTGCAAATAAAAGAGCAAATCAATTCAAAGGATATTGAATCAATTTGAAGAGAGGATGCTAATCATTCGACAAACAGCATAGCTAATCAATTGCGCACTAAGTGGGTGAAACACACACATGCACAGAGATAGCTTACCAATCAATTAGGTGCTCAACCAGTAATCAATTTGGCAGATAATCAAAGTTATAATAGACTCTCAGAATCGATTAAGTGTAAGCAGGTAATCGATTAGCCGTATAATAGTAACTGTAGTTACAGTCAACTGACAAATCGATTAAAGAAATAAAGATAATTGAAGTAAGAAACTCAATCAGCACCCATTAACGAAATAAACAGATAATCGATTAGAGAGTAGAGGGTTAATCGATTTTGCGGTCAATATGAATCGAAGTTAAGCACTGACTAGAAATCAATTCAAAACTATACTATAATTAATTTGAAAGGCACGAGTAATCGAAGAATAACAAACATAACGTTTAATCGATAATATAGTCAACTTAGTAATCGATTCAGTTCGCGACAATTAAATCGATTAGTATTTCAACAATAATTGAAGTGAAACTTTAAATTGTGAATTGATTATGATAGCAATAATGATTACAGAAGAAAAGACATGTTATGTAATCGATTGAAAAATAAATCGATCAATGACATTGTAGTTAATGTTTGTACGGTTAATTTATTAGCGATAGACATTTAATCGAAATAATAGTTAGTTTTTAATCGGGGTGATTAAAGATCTACTGAAATCAACTAAGTTCCAGAACTAATAAAGTTCAGACAGTGTATAAGGTCAGAACCTAATCAATGAAATCAACATTCTCCCCTTATCTAAATCAAACCAATTTACATACATAAGAACTTTGTGATTACATGTTTATTCAAAACTTTATTATCATCAAAACAAATATTCAGAATTTTGTTATCATCAAAACACTGGAGAATAATTAAAGACACAACTCAACAATCTTCTACTCAACAGAAGTGATAAAAATATATTTGTAAGTGATGAAATTACGTTAATAAAATTACATAGAAAGTAATAAAGTTGAATTACGTAAGAAATGATAAAATTATACTTACAAGTGATAAAAACATGTTTGAAAGTGATAATTTTATACTTTGGAAGTACTATAATTGGTTTGAAAGTGATCAACTAGACAGTTGATCAGATTAAAATAGGAAGACTTTAGTGTCCCTTTTAAAGAGAGGTAAGTGGGAAAGGACAATAATAAATATTGTCAGAAAGTTATAGATTTTCTTTTTCCCTATTCAAAAAAGTCAAAAAGATAAGAGCAAAGTGATAAGTATTACTGAAAGTCCATTGATTTCAAACAAAGTCTTATGGTTAAGGTGCCCGAAGTGTACCTTCTCCATTTGCAGGCATGAGACCGTTGGATCTATGGTTAGTGATTGCCAGAGTGTGTAGGCCAATGAATGACAGCTGCAATGGTAGCAAATAAATAACACAGCCCCAACATAACCAAGGGTGCCTTCCAAAGCTGCCGCTTGGACTGATGTAGCACAGTTAAGTTCAAGGATTTTGAAATCATTCATCTCGGAGCTAACGAAATGAGAGATCGTAAAGCTTCTCCCTTACATGGTTGTTGATGATCTCGTTTTTAGATTTTACTTCACTCAACCAGGAGGAGGTAAGAAAGGTCCACTAGTTATAATTTGATGGATACTTCTATTTACATTAGAGAGTCGTGTCGGATATTCGGACACGTTACGACATTCGGACATTCGTATCCAACTCTCTACTTCAAGATTTCAAAATAAATACTAGAGATTTCTTTAAATACTTGCCATATCTTTTCAGAATATTTGTCTATACGATAAAATTTGGTATATTTGAGTTATATCTTTTATATTTTAGATAAATTTCAATGATTATATTTTATTATATAGATATGTCGTCGTGTCTTATTTTTAAGATATTACCGTGTCCGACGCACGTGTCCGTGTGGACACTTGACACTCGTGTCCGTGTCCTATAGGGCTGTCAACGGGTCGGAGATGGAAACATAAATAACACCTTCCGCTTCCGTTTCCTATAAGATTTATCAGAGACGGAAATAGAGTCGAACGTTAGTGTTTCTGCTTCTGCATCCATTTCTACTTTTAAATCGGAAATTGGAAACAAAAGTAAACGGAAGTTTCCGCTATCATCATCGTTATATTAAGAAGATATTTAAAATCACTATTACTATTCACTTTTTGATAAACTTTCTTCTAGTAATTAAAAATTTTAAACCTACAAAGTTTTAACAAAAGTAAAAATTAATAATCTATGAATTTTGAATTTTAAAATCTACTTTATCTATCAATCTAAATTTACATATAAATATATCCAAACATGTGCCATAAAGTTATATTAAAATGTTAAAAAGTTTTTAACTTTTTACTATGGCCTTTCTTTTATCAAACTGTCAAGAAATATTCTCACTGTATATGTGTGCCTGCATGTGAATGGATGTATAAGGTACATAATCATTCGGAAACGAAAACGAGTTAGCGAATATGAAAATGAGTGTTTCTGTTTCCGACTCCTATAACTATCGGAGATCTATTTCCGTTTCCTATAACTTAACGGGTGGTTCTATATTTACTAATAAAAATAAAAACGAAATGGATAATCAGAACTCGGGTATCCATTGATAGCCCTAGTGTCCCACATATCATAGTCTGCAAGACAAAATTTCCATCAGATTTCAATATTATGCATTAATCCAAAAGGAGGCATATAAGCAGGGAATTAATGATGGACCGCGCACCATTTTCCTTTTCCTCGTACCTCACATGGGCTCCCGTCTTCTGTGGCAAATATTCCTCCTCCCTGTGGACCTGTGCTGTGAGCTATCCACCTTCAATAAAGCAGCCGCCTTATCCCTTAGGGGAGAGAGAGGCGTAAATACTACCACATCAAGCATCCCATTAGGCGTATTTGGAGCCTGCGTCTTCAGATGCAGACACCTGCGACACTTCACCATATGAGATTCACCCATATTTGTTAGTCTCGGTAGGTAATTGGGGTCTTCTGACGTGGACACTTCAATATATATATATATATATAAAGATAAATATCACCCATTTTGTAAGATGCTGTTCTTGTCATCAAAAATTCAAAATTACACGACAAGCATTGCTTGTAAAAGAGGAGGTCAAACTCGAACCGCAGAAATAATTGTGGTGGGACAGCTGGCCATCTCCTCTATTGATGGGAAGGTTTTTTTTTAGAACGAGATCGTCTGTGTTTAGATCGTCCAATGTCTCTAGACCCATGGAATTGAACCGTATGTGCATTGTGCACATTATTTTAAAAGATAAAATGACTCACATTTTCGTACAACTCAATTTCATACGTCTGAAATTATTAGGCGGTCAAGACACATAGATCTAGACGATCTCGTTCCTATTTTCCACACTCTACATTTATTCTTTGCGATCGACGAAGAGATGGAGAAGTGGACGTTGGTTTTATGACAATTTTTGTCTGTTAAACATGCAGAAACTAAAATTGGATTTGATTTACCAAGTAAGCATAACCTACTTGGCACCTCATGACCTTCGCACTTTGAGGAGGATAAGACTTTTAAGGTCTTATGGGTGTTTGCACCCTCACACGTGGGGGCAGGGCCAGGGAAGTTTCTTTGTTTGGTAGTTGACTTAATTTAGAATGGTTATTTAATCTATTCATATTAACAAGTCAAAAAAAATATTGTTTATTGACTGATGTGTGGCAAGTAAAAAAAAAAGTGAGAGATTTAGAAGGGTGGAAAAGATTGAAAGAGAAAGAGAGAATATGAGTGAGGGATGAGAGAAAAAGAGTGTCTTGAAAGTTAATAGACTTTAATCAAGAAAAGTGGGGTGTTGTACGTTCTATTAGAGAGGTGGAAACAGAGATAGTAACGGTGGGTATAATCGTCAATAGGGTGTCAATCGGGCGGGTCTTTTTGTGGCCCAGTTCAATTTAGTCCATATTAAAAAAAATTAAGTTGACCAAAATTATATAAATTGAGTTGGATTAAATTTAGATTGACATTAGTTAAACCAAAGTTAGATTGGATTGAAAATGGACTAACCCAGTTTAATCTATTGACTTCTATAATAATTCACAAAAAATAATCATATTTTATGATATATATACTTATACATATTTTAATAATTTAGTAATCATATTTTATGATATATATACTTATACATATATTATCATCATGTCTTATTATTAAACTCTTACCGTGCCTGACACACATATCCACGTCGATATTTGACGTGTCTTCATGTCTCACACATCATAGATGAACATTTAATGAAACTGAAATGAGTTGTGGCATAACAGCAACAGTGAACCATGTCTGACCGTACTACGTACCATTCCTACGGCACACAGGATCGATTAAATTATAAACTCGACCTAAACAAGTTTTATTGAGATTACAATCATCCATCCATGCGTAGGATAGGAACAACGCGCGATTCTGATGTGCACACAACATAAACATTCTTTTCTGAGCCTCTTGCAGATAACGATGTCAGCTCACAAACTGTGAGCTAAACTTACCCCAAAACCAAAAAAGGTAAAATCTGTGGCTACGTGTGACTGCGAAAAACTAGTATGTTTGTAGAGAATATTCCCACTTGGGAACCCAAGAAACAGAGAAAGATAACACCTCAATTCAGGTCTTGAACATTTCAACTACCCATGCATGTGGTCGTTTCATGAACTGGCACAGTGCAGTCTGCAGCCATACACCTACCTGGAGAGGAAAGAATCTGATAGCCACAAGACACAACATTCAAACATTCAACACAGGAAATTGAAGAAGGCCTATACCACAACCATAATCAAAGCCCAGAGAAACTGCTAGGCAAGGATGGCAGTCCCTATTCCGGTCTCGGTATCGGTACCGACCGATACCGATACGGTTGTATCCGATTGGTATCATCCGGTACCAGCCAGTTTCTGTCCCGTACCGACAGATACAAGTTTTTTTATTTAATGACTAGTATTGCGGTATCCTCCATATTGGTATCAATACTCTGGTATCGGTCGATACTGCCAACCATGCTACCAGGCAATTTGAGCAATATGCAAAAGGTTTCAAGGGAACCAACAATTCAAGGAATAATCCTTTTTCTTGACCAAGAATTCAACGTTTGAACCATAATCAAAGCCAAAGACCAAATGAGAGACTAAAGGAATCCTTTTTCTCCATGAAGCAGATCCACAAAATCAGTTCCACAGCTACACCATTCTAAATCTTTATGTAGAATGTGAAATGCCGCAGTCAATCCACCAGGAAGAATACTTAACCAAACAAAATTCATGATTTAGCTAGACATGATCAATAATGCAATGGTCAGGATATTAAGATAAGAGAAACTGTCCATCAATAATCTGAAGGACCTATTTTCTGAGAGGAACAACAAAAGTATGAACCTAAAATATTCACAAAAGAAGAGTGCAAAGCATGTACATAGGATGGACCCATTAGGCAAGCACTTCTGAAGGAAGAATACAGCCCTTGACTATGGTCAACACGTGCAGCCTCTAAGTCCAATTCAACTAATGGACATGGTTTTGATAACATTGTGATGTGTATTAGGTAATGATTTTTTTCCGTATGCAGGTAAGCTATTCTGAAGGATGGAGGGAGAAATCAATCCAGGAAGACAGTCGACTAGGATCAAAGATTTTCAGTCTTCTCTCAAAGCATAAGGGTTGATCTTCGGATGATTTTGCATGCAAATATTTCCATGTAGCTGTGCATGGGTGTGCAGAGTTGTGCTTGTGCACAATTCAAGTCTACAAACCATTCATATCATAGATGGTAAAGATTTGTCCTATTTTTCTCCTTTCACAAAGATGACACCCAAATGTGAATCTTGGTTCACATGGAAAAGGTTCTTGCATGTGTAGAGACATAAAATGAAAGGCCATTCTGCACGAATGGGCAACATACAGTCACCCAAATAGCCAACACTTGCACTCAACAAAGTTTGAAAGGTCGAGGGTATTTTGATCTTTCATTGACACGAAAATAAGGTAGCAGTAGTACAAACTAGGGAGGAACATTACATTGCCGTTGAAATGCATGAGAATTCAAGTCAGTTCTAGGGAATATAACCCACAATCCTGAACGAGCACAGGCAGACAAGAGTTTCACTGGCTAAATCAACATTATCATCATTCCCCATGTGAAGAACTATCATCATGCAGAGAACCAAAACCCATCAGATGTTACAACAGAGTCAAAGTACAGATAACTGAACATGTTGGAAGGGAAATACAAGAATAAGTTAGTCTTGATGAAAAAAAGAATTCCCAGAATAGAAGAGCCCAGCCACATGACTCATTTTTTTTGTTCAATTGTCATCGTGTACCAATATGGGGAAGAAGAGAAACACTTCCCATGGTATGTACTGTCCCTGAAGGGGCTCCAATTGGAAAGGGATGAGCCTCAAGCAAGCAAGAATTAATCTGAAAGGTCTTCACATGTAACTTATCATTTTAAGCCTGAAAAGTTGCCAATCATTGTCAATCTCGCTGAGAAGAATGATCCATGCGGGACAACCATAGCTGGTACAACCTCGGACCACCATCATCCAAAAAAAATAATTCTTTGTGACATTACTATGCATGCCCTGGTAACTGTTAATAATGATTAGCCACTTTCTCTCTTACAGTTCCCAGGAAGAAGGTATCTATACTTGTCTGCATTCTGGATTAGATGTCCTGGAAGGTGGACTGCTGAGTATGAACGAGGTATCGGCCCCAACTTTCCGATTATCTCCTTAAATGTGTACTCTTCTGGAAGCATATCAAACAAGTCTCCTCCACGACAAATAACATCTTGGATCCTTGATGGTTTTAGATAGTAAGAGAACCTCACCCGGTCAACATGGCTATATGCTTTCATCTTGAAAATGAACTCCCTAATGTGGCGGAAGCAGAAGCTACAGTGCCATCCTGCATCTGCCAACAAGTCATCTGTCTGGCGGTAATGTGCATACCTTGTCTTCCCAGCCCTGTACCTGTGGACTGAAGCCCTCCAGCTCTTATCATCCAACAAGAACTCAAAGGAGTACAAGTAGTTCCGAAGCTGAAGATGAAGTTTCTCAGGGATATCATCGCACCACCTTAGAAGATTGATTGTATGGCCACTTGGGATCTCATCCACATCAGACATAATCAATAAGTCATCATCTGTAATGCCTGCGATCCGTATAAGCTGATCTAGAGCCACACGCTGGTAAGACTCCTCAACAAATGGATTCTCTCCCTTCACAAATCGGCCACCGACAGTGCCATAGGTCAATCTGGGTTCCACAAACTTGAACTTATCCCTGTTCTGTGCAAAAAAGAGCGGCTTCTTGATGCCAGTGAATGTGGAATTTGACTCAAGTAGAACAAACTCTGAGACATAAGGCCGGAGTTCATTCCAGCGAAGAGCAAGAATGTCCAGTTCATTGTTGAACAGTACAGCATCAAAGACCCGTCTTGGTGCATCTCTGATTCCCCATCCATGGAGCTTGCACATGTTCTCCATGGAGACATTCTCATCATAGTAATGTGGAAGGATGTTGAAAGGTTTAGGGGGCCTCTCCCAAAGCGGCCTCAAGAAGTAGGTGATCTTCTGTCCGTGTAAATAGATGCCAAATATACATGTGGGGATTAGAACAAACAGGAGAACAATGGTCTTGAGGTCGACGCCACGGAACATGCATCTTATCCTGGATATGCTTAGTGCCATCCTGGATGCCTGCCGCAAAATCAAAATACACCATCATAAGTAACCAAGAAATAACATAACAATAAAATTCCGATAACAACACATGTAAGCATCAAACTTCCACAAGATAATTATGAGCATGCTGGCACAACATTCATGGTCTACAAGGAAATTCTGAAGTATGAGCATCTTGGGTATCTTTCAAAACAGGGTAGTACCTTGCTTAGCGACTAGATTATGCATGCTGGGCATTCGTCTGAGTAATGTAATAACTATTTGTGAGGAAATAAAATTCAGCAAAGTTTGTCAAGGGAAAAGAGGGAGTACCAATCCAGTGCAAGGAATAGGGACCATAGCCAGACGAGGACATTGTGACTAATCCCAAATCCACACAAAACAATGGCAGCCCATCAAAAGTTTGATGATCCACAATCGACAAACCCCTCCTAAGCTAGTTTATGGGTTTCGTGAGAAGACATTAGGGGAAATATGGGGGGCCTAGCAGGCTAGCACCAACGGCGTTCAATCCAAAAGGGGAAATAAAAAAGAAAAAGGCCAGTGTTTATCAATTCCCACTTGCAACTACGAAAATATAAGTGCGTCCTCAAAAGGTGGAGAAACCTAAGACACAAGAAAGGGAAGCAGATCTAATCCAATAAATACAAGGTGCTTAGGGATGCAAAAGCGTATCTAAACGGTAACCCTTATCCTTAAAATTAAAAGAAAAAAAAAAGAAGCATATTTTTAACCTTACCCTTGTATGTCTTTGCCCTCGTGCTTAAAGACTATTAGAATCGGATACATAACATTTATGCTATCAAAGAATTCTGAAGTCGTACAGAAAATTTTTCCTTATCTTAAAAGATTTCTACAGATTTCAAGCGATCGAAGCAAAATATAACTATGAGGTTTCTATCATACACAGGAACATACGATTATCATATATATTGAAGACCGAACGTACCTCTACTCCCCAAATACATAACATGCATAAACATACAACATACCAAACGTCATACGGACGAGCAGGAGAGAAAACCAGGCAAAAGAGGGAGAAGCCAAATCAAACTTTGATCAACAGTTCAAAAAAAATCAACATAAATAAAATAAGATGTTCTTAGACAAAAATGGCATGCATAATAATCAGGTTATGGGATTCAGAAGCATGTCTCCTTTTTCCCTATCATCCAAGGAATGACATCCGAATCCTTCCGACAAACTTCGGATGCGAATGGACATTTTGAGTTATTTGCATCCCTCGAAGCAATCGATTGTTCAAATCAAATGAAACTCAAAGAACATTTTTTTTTTTTTTTCTCTCTAATACCTGCCCACAGACGTCCTCGCAGATGTCGTCGGTCTTCTTGGAATTGTAGTATCCTCCCCCCTCGGGCGTCATAAGGCCGATATGGGTTTCCTTCCCCTTCCCCTTTCCCCTCTTTTCCTCGGAAGAATGGGGCGTAGAGAACCAAAAAGCTCCTTCCTTTGCCCTTTCTCTACCTTCTTCTCCCAGGGAGGGGGAAGAAGGAGAGGAGGACCGGCGGGGAAACGAGAACCCAGATCAGATTACGGCCGCCGGCAACGGAGAGCGACGTTGCCAGGCCCGGCGATCTCTCCCCCCTCCTCTCTCTCTCCTCTCTCTTCCGCTGTGAGGAGGAGAGGGTGGGGGGTACCCTTCTTTTTTTATTGCTCTATAACAAATAATAGCAGGGGGGAGTATTTGTTTCCACTCCTTTACCTCCTTGGGTTCTCTCTCTCTCTTTCTCTCTTTCTAATTATAGCCGTTTGGGAGCCCCTTCCAATTTGGCTCTCTCCTTCTCTCTCTGGATTCTCTCACTATAACAACAAAGTGCCCTCCTTTGTAACAAGGGCAAATAGTGGCCAAAGAAATATGTCTACCCACCCCTATCCAAGACAAGGCAACAAAATAAACGAGAGGAGGAGGAAAAGGAAGCAATGAAAAACCAACCCTTGCCTTGATCTGTTTCTTATTCTGCCTCCTCTTCTGTTCTTATCTGTCTGCAAGATCTTTTCCTGCCTTCTCTCTCTCTCCACAATCTATCTGACTGGATGCCAGTTTTAGGTTGTGGGTTGGCATGGTTCCTTTTTATATCAACTACCCAAACACCCCCCTCTCCCCACACCCACAAATGGGCCAATCAATTTGTAATACAAATGGACAAAGCTTGGACTTGGTACCTCCTCCCAGCTAGGATGATTCCAAGAAACCCCATGATGATTCCAAGAAACCCCACCTCTCTCTCTCTAACCATCTTCTCTTCCTTTGCCAACCATGCTTTTTAGTTGACGTTGTTGTGGTTTGTTGTCGACACTCTACTGCTACTGCCGGGCCGGACGAAGTCGTCGAAGTTGACACGGCCACGGGCACGGACGCGGGGAGGCTTCGCATAACTTACGTTCTGGTGGGCGAGCCGCTGATTGACCCAATCCACACCTTCCTCCTGTTCATGCTCATCCTAGCTAGTTCATGCTCACCCTACTCACCCCCTTCCAAATCCCTAACCATTCTTCAATCAATACTTGTTATCATGGTGTAGACTAATGAGTTAAAGTATGGAGGATAGAATCTTAATTGGAAGAAGCCAACTAAGGAGGTGGGCAGAGGTTAATTAGGAATGCAAGTGGGCTTCATTCGGTATGGTCTCAGGTGATCTGAGGATCAAATCTACTCTATATATGTTGTTGGTTTAGAAAGATTATTAATGAATTAACTGACTCCATAAGTTAATTTTCACCAGATACTTATCGGCTATGCGTATCCATGTAGAAAGAGTTTCTGTTAATTGGCTTCTACATTAGTAATTACTTCGATTGGATAATTGGACTATATATGGGCTTCTATATGCAACCTGGCTAAGAAAGATATGGAACGATGTTAATTAAAAATGATGCATTTAATCAGAGAAGATAGTTGATGAAGAGGATGACGAGTCCAGATGATAACGACTATACAAGCTAGAGAAACACTTACTGCACCGGCTGTTAGTGTTATAGTGTTTTTAATTTGAAAAAAAATACTTTTTTAGGTAGATATCAACCTGCATGTTGGTACAATTCGGTCTCCAATTAGACAACCCAAGAAAGATAAGAAATTGAAAATCGATCTGAAATGAATAGGAAAAAACTTAAAAAGATAAAAAAATAAAAAGTCGACCTCAGATGAATAGTAAAAAAAAATTACTGTTTATCTAGAGTTGATTTTTTTTTTCTTTTGATCTTTTTAGGTTATCCGATCGAAGATCGGATTATACGATCATATAGGCATAATGGGACCTACTCAAAAAAATTTCTAACAATAATTTTTTAAAATTAAAAATACCAACAGCCGGTATATTAAGTGTTTTTCTATAGAGCATAGACTATGATGATAAGAAACATGATGGGATATGAAGAATATACACTGAAACAAGCAACCCTCAATTTCATCAACAGCTAAGCAAATTTAATGTTGGACTGTTAATACCCATCGACGGAGTCAAGTAGATCAGATGAACCTGACCGAGTCTGACTGTGACAATCAATAATACATTAGGACTCGGTATGTGCTGACCATGTAGTGATATGTCTACTATAAGAAATTTAATATAATCTTGTGAGAAAATTAAATCTAGATATTCAAATTAAGCTCCTTGCACAGCTGCAAATATTATATATTATATATACTAAAAATACTAAAATATATAAAAATGATGCAGGAAACTTGAAGTTAGATATAATGGCACCTCTTTGGTTTGGATAGCTTATCAAAAATTCTCACATGTACTTTATCTTTTCAAATTATCAAATATTTTATGAGATGCTTGGTTGTAAATACTGGACAACTCTATTAGTATCATTTTTTAAATAGATGTTAATCACACGTATTTGATTATGATATAACCTATATTGAAAATGTTACATTTTAGTCTTTAAGAGCCTTGAGACTTTTTCTCCTTTCCCTTCCCCCCATTCCTGACTCTCTCTCTCTCTTTCTCTCCCCCCCTTGTGTGTTACTCTCCTCCACATTTCTCTAACATTAATTTTATTATTAATATTGTTCACTTAAAAATACTAATATCAAAATTAATAATACAATGAAACTAGTACATATTCAAGCCAAACGAGGCATTAGATTTTTTTGTTTAGATCCTAAAACAAAGGTCAAAAAAGCATTCTTTTGTTAAATACAATATTTGAAATCAGAATTCCTTTTTAACTTCAAATATACTTTGAGAGGATACTAATGAGAGAAGAATAGATGATGATGGTGGTGGTGCAGTGAAATTATACATATCAGTCAATTAATACTCGTCTAAATATAAGCAGTCAGTGGCACCTGCGTAGATATATGTCCCGCACATATGTAAATCTACTTTAGAGGTGTCCTTGAAAACTTGCAATTTACACCAACCTTGCATAAACTTAATTGAATTAAAAAAAAATAAAGCAAAAATCAACATATGCTGTCTTTCTCGATACACATGGAAAAAGAGGGATATACAAACATTCTTCAGCTATAAGCTATAAGTTTACACATCAAAGCTCTCTTCTTCAAAATAGAAGGATTTTTTGCATATATACCTTTAAAAATATTGTTATTATATATGTACCCCTAATTAACACATGTTATATCATAAATACCCCTACAATCTTCAAAATGTTTCATTTATGCCCCACCCGTCAAATTTAAATTAATTTTAACGAAATATGTCAAAAATATTACATAAATCATGACATCGTTAGAGGTATCGGGAATACAAAATATAAGATTTTAATATATTCAGAGATATATATACAAAATATTAGTGAATTTAAGGGTATTTATGTCAAACTATTAAATTGAGGAATATAAATGTAACATTTTGAAAATTGCAAAGGTATTGATGATAGTATGTGAGAATTGGAAGATATACATGTAAATATGTTGTTTTTAAGGGATATATATATGTAAAAAATCCTAAATAGAATTAGAGGGGTAAAATCGGAATTTAGGACTGGGTCCTTTTCTGCCACCAGTCCTCACCTCGTTTAAGTTTCCGTGTTGCTTGCGCGGCAGTAGAGAAGGCAAATAGAGAGTCTAAAAAGGGGGAAGGAAGGGTGTGCGGCCGGGAGAAGAAACCTTCCCTTCTTCCGCGTATGGAAGTACGCCAGACCAGGCAGGTGGGCGCCACGCGGGGTGTTGCTGCTTCGTTGCGGCGCGGGTTGCGTCGCATCCTCCTCCTCTTGACGGCTTGCGGCCAACAGGGCAACAAAGACCCGCGTGCGTGCCCTCTGCGCGACCCGGTACGTGCATGCTGTCGTAGTAGTCTACTTCAATTCAGATAAAATGGGATCCAAAGTTTCTATGACCTGATAATGTCTATCCATCAAAGTTGAAAACAATGGTTTAACTATTTATTTAATACTAAAATAAGTTATGACGAGATTAGTTACTTTAAATTGTTTATTTTGGAATAAGAAAAATTTGACTTTGACAGCGAGGCGAAATTTAAAACGAAATATTAAACTCTTAGATGTAAAGTAGAATTGTGTACTTACCTAATTCTGGGAAGAAATTTTTTTGATGTGAAATAACTAATTCTTCCAATTAAATTAGAATTAACCTTACTTCAAAAAATAGAGAAAAGAGAATAATTTAGGACTCGGTAATAATATATGACTTTCTCTTTATAAGGGACCTCTGGATTTCGAATTCTTCTATCCAATTTTGTGTAGGATCTATTCCTAATTGCTCTACACAAGAAACAAGATATTTGGAGAGATTATTGTTTCTTATGGAATTTAGTGCCCGTATAAATAATGGAACCTTTTCTTAGAATATTGTTTCTTGTCGAGTTTAAAGCGTCGGCAAGTGTATTCTTGACTCCATAAATAGTCTTCAAAAACAATTAAAGAAATAATATAATGTCGGATAGCACTTGGTTACGGTTCTAGTGGGTTCGGATGGACTATTTTAATTTTTCTACATTTTTTGTGCTTTGCTTCAACTTTTCTATTAGTTCAGTGACAAGAAGAAGTGGAGACAGAAGAAAAACATTTTTTATAAATTTTGGGGTACTAAAGACTAAATAGAATATTCTTGATATAGAAAAAGTAGTCTAAACCATCTCAATCTAATAATAGCTATAATAGGTTATAATTTAACACGGGTTTAGGAATCCACCATCTCTAATCTCTTTGTGAGGAAGTGGATGATCTCGCTTCCTTTCGATTTGAGCTTTGGCTACTTATCATTATTTATCATAATTGTTAACATGTGCACTGAAATGAGCGGGACGAAAAGATTTTGTGATCTTGAAACATTATTATGTAATTATATTTCATTAATTCTGAGGAATTAGGAAAGTAACGTTGTATAAAAAAACTTAAATCATCTATATATATTGTCTACTTTTGGACAAACCATATTTAGAAACTAATTTTGGGTATTTAAAAAATAATGGCTGCTTTTTAAGAGTATTTCTTCGTTCACCCAACATGGTTGGACTCATTTGGAAACATGTAATTTTGGTCTATCCAACTGCCTCCACAGAAGCCACGGAAATAAAACCGCTTATTAAGACGACACAGTTAGAATCTCTTTGTGAGGAAGTACCGGATGATCTCGCTTCCTTTCGATTTGGGCTTTGGCTATTGCTAGAATAGTCTTATATTGAAAAAAGAACAAAATCAAAACATGTTTAGTCGATGATTCTTACTCCACTTATAACCTAAAGGTTTTAAGTTGGATGGCTCAATAATTTTAACATGGTATCAGAATCTATGGTTATGAATCGGGCCGCGCATCTCGTATTTGTAGTTTACGTAACATAGTCTAAAATCGGCCTGCACGTGAGAAGGCGTATTAGAATAGTCCTATATTGAAAAAAGAGCAAAATCAAAACATGTTTAATAGATGGTGCTTACTCCACTCAAAATCTAAATGTTTTAAGTTGGATGGTCCAATAACTTTAACACTTATCCTTATTTATCATAATTGTTAACACGTGCATTGAAATCTAAGGAATTAAGAAAGTAACGTTGTTTAAAAAAACTTAAATCATCTATATATATTGTCTACTTTTGGACAAACCATATTTAGAAACTAATTTTGGGTATTTAAAAAATAATGGCCGCTTTTTTAAGAGTATTTCTTCGTTCACCCAACATGGTTGGACTCATTTGGAAACATGTAATTTTGGTCTATCCAACTGCCTCCACAGAAGCCACGGAAATAAAACCACTTATTAAGACGACACAATTAGCACGCTGGAATTATGGCATTGAGTAGGACAAATGAGTTTGAGTAGGTCAAATTTGGTCACCATTCACTTAATTAATTTTGCAACAATCTCCAATCACATGGAAAGATCAGCATTTTTGTAGAAAAGAAAAGCTTTTCTTTACGAAATTTGACATATAGATCACCTTTAAATTTCTCACATAATAAGAACTATGACTAGTATGTATTAACCGAGCTCCACACATCCAAAGCTCTAAGTAATCCATGTTTATAGGATGTTTGGTTGCATTATAATATTTTATATAATTTTGTTACAAAAAATTTATATTAAAATAAAAAGTACTATGACTTTTAAATTATAAAATACATGTATGTATCATGTTTGGCAAGAGCATGATAATTTTTAAAAAGATTACATGGTGGGTAGGACGAGCCAATTGGATCCGACCTAGGGGGTGGGGTGGGCGCGGGGAAGACAGGTGGAGAGTTTCATTCGTGCTATTGTGACAAAAAGCAAAATAGGATTCTCCTCTTTTTTATTTTATCATGTTTCGTAAGTTAAAAGTGTTATTAAAATATATTTTAATAGTGTAATCAAATATCCCTTTTAATATATTTATTTATAAAAAAAATGTTACATTATAATACAACCAAACACCCCGTTACATTGGAAACACTTAGAACAGTCGAGAAAGCCATGCCCACTAGGGCATGCTACTAGGATTAGGGTTGGCACCTCGCAAGTATTTTGTAACCTTGTGCACTACTCCCCCTTGATTGGTTGCACTAAGTACTAGATCCCAGTTAGTTTAGTTGACGAGACCTTCAGCTAAACGTGATCCTAACTTATAATGGCAGACCATTCAAAGTATATTTGTCACACTCACTGGTTCCTATGTATCAGACCATTCAAAGAACTTTAGCCTGTCGTAGGGACGTTTGGGTCCATGAAAAATACTCAGTTTTAAAATCTAAAGAATTGCTAATTTAAAACCAACAACTTTTAAATCAATAGACTAAGGGTGTGTCAAACTTTCACTTGAAAGTTACTTTTGACTTCTACTTCTTTAATAAAATGAGTTGAGGGTGAGACGTTATAACTAATTTTGATTTGTTACAAAAGTCAATTCTTTCGTAATAACCTCACTTTTTCTCTAATTTTGGAAGCTCCTCTCTTGTAACTTTTGGTTGGAAATTAAAATACAAGAAAAATACCACATAAATGACTTCCAAGATCCAATGACTTTCTTAAAAAATAACTAAATAGAAATATAAAAACACTTCCAAATGGAAGCTACGCCAAAAACATGGCCTAAAGAGTGTTGGAGTAAGTAATAGAAGCAAAATAAGTAACACATTAACGCATCAATGACAACATAAAAAAAGTATGTCAGCAGCTTGTTTCACAATATTTGTGCCTCTTAAAAGTCACATTCAACCTCAAAGTCACAAGTTGAGAGTTGAAATAGAGTACCGCAGTCAAGACAGTTTTTGGATGGCAGTCCACATGAGTGGACTTCTTTTCTTGAAGAATAATGTTTGTTGCACGGCTGCCAGTGCAGGAAGGCCGAGTTGAAATGAGTTCTTATGTCTTTTTTTGTCATCTAAAAAGTCCACATGGATCATGTTTCTCCATTAAATGTACTTCGACGTCATTTGCGTGTTAACACACATAGGGTCCAAATTAAAAAAAGTAATAATAAAATTATCTGCTAGACTATTTTTAAAAGCATCTTGAAACTCTTGAGAATATCAAGATCCTCTCAAGAGCATGTGCTCTGTAGAGCATTCTAGTTATAGAATACTTTACCGAGCATCATGCTCTTTAGAGCATTAAGAAGCTCTCGAGAGAGCGTGAGGATGCTCTCGAGAATTTTTTGATGCTCCCGAGAAATAATTTGATAAATAAAATTTATTATTATTTTTTTAATTCAGTCCTTCTTATATGTCCTGACGTGCGAATGACATTGGGACGCATTTAATGAGGGGACATAAGCCATGTGAATTTTCTAGATGACAAAAGAGATAGAGAGACTCATTCCAACTCACTTCTCCTAAAAGTAGTACAACTAGCATTACTGTTTCTTGAATGTGTAGGCTATTTGGCCAAGTATGTAGAAAGGTTTCTAAGTGGATGTTCAAACCTCACCAGGTCTCAATATTTCTCCAATTTTGGGGAATAGAGACATTTCTTCTTATGCAGACAATTTGTCTATCTTATTTAGGCAAATATTTCAATCCAGAATTATTACGAGAGAAAAAATCCCATGGGTCATATTTCCCTACCTGAGCATAGCCTCTAGTGCCTTGGTCGCCATCGCCTCCACCGGTTCTAATTCCCTGGCACCTGCAGTGGAGGTTATTCGACAACAACACCATCAGCATTGCTAACGTCATTAACGAGTTGACAGCGGGAGTTTGGTTTCTTCGAGAATGGGAGTGCATGGAGAATTAGAGCAACCACGAGCTCTCTCTCTCTCCACAAGGTTTCCCATGGCCAACAAAGTATGAGAGTTGCACATCAGATTTTTCATAGCTGAGCAGATTCTAGGAATGACCATGAGTTTTTCTAAATTATATTAGAATCGAATAAAATAGAAGATTTTTGTATATATACTCCTATAATTATCATATTTTTAGTATACCCCTAATTCTCACATATTCTTGTAAATATCCATGGCATCTTCATAAAAGTTGCAATAATACTCTTCTGTGTGAACTTTAACTATAGAAGTCAGAAAGATTTTGTAAATTCTGATGAAATCATTGGTATATATGCCAAATTACGGTGCATCTAGGAATATATATGCAAAAGTTTTCAAACCTTTTTGTCATGCTCCCTTGGTGCAACCTTTTCAAGGATATCAAGAGTATTTATGACAACATGTAGGAGTCAACAAGAGTATATACATACAAATATAGTTGTTTTTAGGACATATATATTTTTCTGTATTTGTGAATTGAGTAAGACCTGCCGCAATGCCCCAATAGTCATCTGATCACTTAATCAGTTGGTTGCTGTACCAAGTACATTTTCTTGAATTTTTCTAAAAAAATAATTCCAGGGGCTGATATGTACCATCCAATTATTTATTGTTCATTAAAAAAGTAAAAAAATAATATATAAAAGGACTATCTATTTTTATTTCTTTTCAATTTTTTTCTAACGATCGGATCCATGTGGAACCTTAAGCGTGGCAGCGTCCAACAAGCACACAAAAGGAATGCTGTCCTTTTGGCGCATGGAGCATATTCCCTTCTTTTTACATATTGATTGATGTGACGCAGTGGTCCCTCTGAGCCATTGGCCTGCCTTCCACACACCCCCACAACCATATGTAGAGAACACTTGCAACACTCTTTTATCCATCAATTCCCACACTTTGCTTACAACGAATGATTAATTTCTTCATTATTATATTTAATGACCAAATATTTAGATATTTTTAATCAGGAGTATTTAAATTTGGACTCTCCCAAAAGAATTTCCCCTTAAAATGTGAGATCCTTTTGGTACAAACGTCTATTTATATGGACAATATTTTGAGACTAGAAATTTCCACTGGCAAAATAATCTAATGGACTAAACATGCCACGTGGGATCCAAGATGCTTCATGTGCCCAAAAATGTCTGAATTTCTCAGAAACAGAGTCCACATACTGTTGAAATATATATAAGCCCGGGTATGGGTGGATAGAGAGTGGTGGACATGAGCTTCCAAGTAAGAAGGAATCTTTGCTGATGTGTCTTATATATATGCCCCACCGATCAGGAAATTTAGTATTGTTTTCATACATATGTATATATAATATGTATGGTGGTGGACTAACTCATCTTTTGTGAAAGGGACTCGATCACAATATCCAGCAACACATCATTAGGAAGGGAAATTTCATATGATCTACTTCTGTAACAGCTGTTTTTTTTTTTTTTTACCTAGTGTCAGGTATTTATTTTATGAAAATAATGGTTTCTCACACACTTTTATAACTACTCCTTAACTTTCTGGTTTTCAGATTTTAATTTATCTCCGTCTTTTTATCCTTTCCAAAATTATACACATTAAACACCTTATTATATATGTAAAAGATATCAAATGTTAATGTTAAGATATTCATACATATGTTAACTGTTAAGATGTTACTTTAAAAACATCGTAAGATATTTAAATATGCCTTAGGATGCTAACATTTTAACATCTTGATACACTAAAATACTTAAATGTTAACATGATAAAGTACTAAGATGTTAAATATTAAAATATGACAAAAATGCTAATATATTAATAAGGTAAAGTATTGATGTTTTATAATTGTAGATAATATGTTACCATGATATGTTCACGGCCGGCCGTAAGAAGGGTGAAAAATAGGTCTTGCCAAAAAGTAAAAATTAAGACAGTGCCTGTGGCAGGGGTTGTGATTCATGTCTTCTATATTTTACATAATTGTTAAAGATAAAATAGACTCTTATTTACTGTTTAATTTGTTTCACCCTTCCTACTTATTTATTCATTTTAAATAACTGTTCGAATATTTAAGTATTTATCCAATTCCACCTTCTATGTAAGCATATGGGATTTTTTCCTTCTAATGATAGATGATACTCTACAAGTACTCCCGAGTGACTTAAGACACACTACTAGAAATATGGCTGATACTCTACTTGAGACCACTCAAAGATTTGTCTCAAAAACGAGCTATTTGCAACCAGCAGTGATCCATCCTAAAAAGAATTATTTGGGGTGGCGAAACATTTTGTTCAAAAAAGACGTTATTTACGACAGATAAAATCGTCTAAAAAATAATAATATGATTCGTTTAAATATTTTATTTTTTTGTGACAATATAATTATCTCAAAAATAATTTAAAATAAAAATCATCGCGATTATTTTATCTTTTGCGACAGCTATAGTCATCCCTAATAAAATTAATGAATTTGAGACGATGAGTCAACCGTCTCAAATAATTAGTTTAGGTTTTGGGACGGCGAATCTATTCAAAAAAATTCAGAATATGTTTTTCTAGACAACTATTAGCTGTCTCAAATAGCTATGTTAACTGCTGGAGACGACGGTCGGCCGTCCCGGAAACTTTTACTATGAGTATTTGAGAAGTGTATCATCCGTCCCTAAAATATTTCTTATGATTATTTTAGATGACGATAAATAAATCGTCCTAAAAAGTCTTAACATTAAAAATGTTATAACTTATTTTACAACCTAATAACTTGTATAAAATCTATTTTACAACCTATTAATGGTCGGCCATTAATCATCGTCCATTCAACTACCTACCATCATAAAAGCTAAAAAAATCCATCAACCAATATAAAAGTATAAATTAAAAAAAAAAGTCAATAGAATCATGATGAAATAAAAATACAGTCAATCATTAGAAATCAATCTAAACATCATCGCAAGTCTCCTCGTCCTCCTCTTATTTTGGATCCTCCTCAACGGATGGGAGTCGAGCAACAAGTATCTCCTAGATTCGGCACTCTATCCCCCCCATCTACCGCTATTACATCTTCAATTATAACTATAAATTCACCAGTATTTTCGTCCCTGCTCTTGTTCTCATACAGTTGCCGGCTTTCGCTGCAATGAAGCCTTGGATTCTCTCTTGTGCATTGTGCTGAAAGATATCAAATTTTATTCGTGCTGCGGCCGGCTTGTCCAAAGGCATCAAGAATATATATGGGGGCTCACAAACTGCCAGAATTTATTCGGAGATTTCATAGGCCTTGCCTGGCAAGAATAAGTGATTGGGAGGATTCATGTATATATATATGATGCGCTAGAAACATTATGCCTCCGCAATGATTATATCTGCTCTCGTTCCCAATTAAATTTCCAGCTAGAGAAATACTTGCAGCAGTGCGTCAGGGCAGCCCACCTGGCGGTGCTGGTGCTAATTAATTTTCTTTGTTTTTCTTTTTATGTTGATTTTTTAATTTTTTTTAGACCATCTGATTAAAAATACAGGAGGTGTCCGTAGCGCCGCTACTATGCTGCCGTTTGATCTTTCCAATTAGATGCAGCCTTGGAGTTGTGGATTGCAATGCCCTAGAGCATTAAAGCAAGTATTTCTCTTCCATCTAATTGAACGTCCGTAAAATATGCAACAATTGAAGTGCTTTGATCGGATGTAAAACACACTCAAGTAGAGAAGGTTTTCGAAGGAAATACATTTATAGAAAAATGTAAAGAGATCTCTACTTTTGCTACCGTGGAAGCCGTTAAATTTGTCTTGGTCACGTTTAAATTGTCATCCACATTAGTTGTCGATGATGATTCTAGGAGATCCTCTTCTTATGTGAAGAAGAGTCTAAAAGGTGTCAAATCCATGGGAGACTCACACAAATATAAAGAGATACATAGGAAAAGAGGTATGATATGTGAGAATAATCTTTCCCGGCCTCTTTCTCCATTCTTCACCATCGTCTTCCTCCCTCAATCTCCTTGCTATCTATGGCTTGTGAAATGTTGTACTGTCCTCCAAATTTATTGCCTCACATGCATACACTAAATAATCCTTTTAAGCATTCTACAAATAATCCTCCTACTTGTTTACCCTTCCACTTGCACATCTTGATGAGGTGGATCTATAACTAGTTCAGTTCCATTAATTTGTCCCTCCTCTTCTGCTTTTTGATCAGGTGGAACAAGAAGTTGCTTAGACACTTGATGAGCCACTTCTGGTAGAGGATCAACAGTTTCCTCAGATATGACATCGACCGACAAATTAGGTTCAACGACAGCTAGGTTCAGTTACTAGCCACATGTAGGACATGACCAACAATGCCTTAAGCTCCTAGGAACCAAAGGCATACTGGTCAAATCATTTATTGGAAGATCATCAAACTATATGCCTCGACATTCTTCTGTACTGCCACTATTTGAGTCAACTTCAATGAACTTAGCAACAATAGTCTTTGCTACTCTAGTCCGAAAAGAAAGACAATTGTTAACCAACGCATGGTTCTTACCATGCAAATGCCCACGTGGGGCCAAGAGTTGGTTATAGGAGATGAGGGGGAGTGGTTGAGGGAGTGGTTGTGGGAAGTTACCCACACATGTGATACACCCCTTGGTTATAACCATTCTCCCCTTTATTTGAAAGGGTAGAGGAGAGAGATATAAAAGAGGGGAGAATGGCATTACGTGAGAGCATTATCAAGAGAACACTCACTTTTGGGCAGCCCTCTTTTTCACTGAAGACTCCCCTTCGTTCTACACATTCTCTCTCCCTCTCTAAGTGTTGTTCTCCAAGAGGCTATCACCAAGAGCCTAGGATTTGCAGCGTGGATTTTAGGAAGAAGCTCGTCACGTGGTTCTCCTCCTTGTCCTCACAGAGTCGTCGCCGCCCCTCTACGAACGTCGCCGTTAAGGTACGTTTTCCGTTACGATCCATCTCCGTGCATGCTTCCGCTTGTTCATTTGATGCATGGAGATATTTGTGTTTTATCAACATTGGTATCAGAGCCAGGTTTACGGAACCATGGCAGCGTGGTCTTCGATCAAAAAGAACCGTTCCGATGTTGCGGCCTCGTCGAGCCGAATGGCTCCCATGGTGGTTATCAGTGACGAGGAATCGGAGCGGGTTCCCGATGAACTGACCGACTATTCCGAGGAGAAATCCGGCGACGACCGTGTCCCATCTTCTCCTCCAAGGAGACTCAGAGCGCTGAAGTACTTAGCTTACCTCAGAGGGTTTTGCGGCGCGCATTCTGGACGCGACCAACCATCCGAGATAGAACGTGACGGCAGCCGCGACGAGGATGAAGACGGCGCCTGTAACGGCGGCCATGCAAACGGCGACGCGGGCGACGAGGGAAGCCCACCGCGGCGGTCGACGTCCATGCGCGGAGAAGGCCCCAAGCTGACGAACGGAGCGGCGGCCACGCCGGCGGGTGTGCCGCCCGGGCCTCGTGCGGACGGAGGGAGAACCACGCCGGCGGACGTGGTGCTCGCGCACCGCGCGGGCGGAGCGGCCACGCCCCCCGCGGGCGTGGCGCTCGCGCCCAGCGCGGGCGGAGCGGCCACTCCCCGCGCGGGCGTGGAGCTTGCGCCTAGCGCGGGCGGAGCGGCCACGCCCGCAGGCGTGGCGCTCACGCACCGCGCTGGCGGAGCGGCCACGCCCTGCGCGGGGGTGGCGCTCGCGCCCAGCGCGGGCGGAGCGGCCACGCCCCCCGCGGGCGTGGCGCTCGCGCCCAGCGTGGGCGGAGCACGCACGCCCCGCGCGGGCGTGGCGCTCGCGCCCAGCGTGGGCGGAGCACGCACGCCCCGCGCGGGCGTGGGGCTCACGTCCCTCGTGGACGTGCCGCCCACGCCATGCATGGGCGGCCTGCCCATGCATGTGGGCGTGGTGCCCTCCCTGCACGCAGGTGAGGCGTTCTCGACCCTGCGCAGGGGGGCTCCCACGCCCATGCATGGGGCTGCTGTGGCAGCCGCGCATGGCCCAGCGGGCGTGTCCTTGACGAGGGCGGGTCGAGTCCAACGACGTCGGCGCTGGGAGGCCCGCAGACGTCACCACGGCAGACCGTTTGGTGACACATGGCCTCACATGGGTCGTCGTGAGCCTCACTATGCACCGTATTGGGCTGGATCCGGAACGGGCCGGTTGGTTGTTCGAATGGACCCGTTTCAAATTCTCCGTATGATTATGAACGGAGAAATTGAATTTGAGATTAGAGAGTATTAGTTAGTTTATTTATGATTAGATGCTGCATTAGAATTTAATTTGAATTGTAGGCTTATTAGTTCAAATAAATGTAATTTGATTTTTATGGTCTATTTGATTTATAGTTGAATTATCCTGATTAGTGCCAATTATTTAAATGTGATGATTGTCTTGATATTATATTGTGCAAAATGAAATAAATTGAATTGTTTTATTTCGTCACGTAAATAATTATTTTTGGTCACTGATATCGACCTTAACAGAGTTTGCTTGTAATTGAAGTGAATATTTGCGCAATGAAGAAAAATGACACTAATAATCAATTATTCAACTATGTAAAATGCATATTTATAAGATCGTTAAATTATTGAGCATATCAGTTAGCGGCAATTAATTTTAGCGTTCTAAGATTTAAATATGCATGATTTTATATTTGCCAATTAAATTGATTCAATTCATGTATAATTGTCGTATCATTTAAATATTGCGCACGCTCGTGTAGCGCCGATTGATTAATTTTTTAAATGATAATTTGTGAATTTGCACGTCTTGAATTGATCAATTTATGCACCACTTAGCTATCATTTCATTTAAAAATGATCATGTTGAAATTGAAAATTAATATATTTACATGATCATGTGTTTGTTTGTAAATATTCATGATAGCTGAAATTCGATCAAGTTATTGAAATATCATGGACTTTGATATTACTGTTGATTTAATTATGAAGGTGTTCACTTCCATGATATTCAAATTTGTAAACGTTGAATAAGTGGCTATTACGAGAGATTTAAAGTGTTTCTCTCGTTGTAAAATTCACTCAAAATCATTCTATTAAAATTAAGTTACTTTGATTTAATCGGAAGATGATTATAGTATCATAGATCTATATTTCGATTCCGATGGTTGAGTTAACTTAATATTTATTAGTCTGGATTTTTGGAAGCGAATTATGATGTGTAAACCATGTCAACTTGACTCTCTAAATTTTATTTATGTAATGATTTAAAATGGCCATGAAAAATGTCATTGCTGATTTGACCAAGGGTGACAAGTTGACGGGAATGAATTATGACATTTGGCACCGTAAGATTCAATACTTGCTAAACGAGCAAGAATTACTGGAACATCTTACCACCGTCATGTCACCTCCTGAGGATGGCAATACAGCATAGCATCGTAGAGATCAAGAAGCGTATCGACAATGGTTCAATAAGGATCGAAGCGCGCGCTTTACTATGTTAAGCAGCATGCAAGACGATCTTATTGAGAAATTTGAGAAATTCCAAACTGCCAAAGATATGTGGGATCAGCTAAAGTTTCAATTTGGTGGAACTTCGACTACGCGGTTGCGCGCTCTTGTACTTAAGTTTGAGACCTACCGCAAAGACCAATGACAGACCATGACCGAACACCTTAGGGTTATGTCGGGCATGATCAGGGACTTAAAGTCGACAGGTCATGATCTCACGGACGAGCAGCAGGTCCTTGCAGTAATCCGATCTTTACCGGACTCTTGGGTCCATATGAAGCAGATTCTTACCCACAACGAGAATATCAAGAATTTTTCTGATATTTCTCATCATGTGGAGTTAGAGGCTGAGTGCGAAGAAGCTATACGCGCCACCGCCTTAGTCGCCAAGGGAGGCAGACACCAAGGCAGGAAGGGCCCAAAGAATTTTTTCAAACGAAAAGATCGTGAAACTGCATCCAGCTCTAAGTACAAGGCAGAGCAGACACCGAAGCGCCACCACAGAGGCAAGCGCGGTGGAAAAAGGGACAAATCAAAGGTGAAGTGCTACAATTGTAAGAAGATGGGACATTTCGCTCGCGAGTGCGCTGAGCCGAAAAAGGTATCCCTCAACCCAAATTCTCTCTCTGTGTATGTTTGTTCTCATGTCTTAGTCGCCCGAACTTATCCTGAGTGGATTGTGGATTCAGGAACGACCAAGCATGTAACTAGAGATCGAGATGGGTACCAAGATTACTGCCGAATTCCAAGAGGGACGCAAAGAATATACATGGGCAATGGGACCAGTGAAGAAGTTTTAGGAGTTGGTGTGTATCAGCTCAAACTTAAAACTAGTCGTGTATTGACATTGCATGATGTTCTTTATGCGCCAGGAATTCAGCATAATCTTTTGTCAGCTTCATCTTTATTATCCCTAGGATTTGCTCTTGTTATGATAGGTACTGGTATTGACATTTATTTAAATGATGTGCTGTATGGACATGCTTTATTAAGTGGTGGTTTGTTTAAATTAGATGTTGATTTCAATGGTTCTACTTCTTCTATGTCGTATGTGGCTGATGATAAAGACCTTAGTTCGGAAATATGGCATGCTCGCCTAGGTCACATAGGACAGGATAGAATGACCAGGTTAGCTCGAGAAGGCCTTTTAGGTTCACTCGCTAAGGTCACTCTACCTTTATGTGAATCATGTTTGACTGGAAAGGCATGCCGAAAACCTTTCGGAAAGGCCAGAAGGGCCACTGATGTATTGCAGCTTATCCATTCTGATATTTGCGGACCTTTAAGTGTGAAGGCTAGACATGGAGCATCATATTTCCTTACCTTTATAGATGATTATTCGCGATACGGTTATGTTTATCTGATCGCTCACCGCTATGAAGCACTGGATTGTTTCAAACGCTTCGTAGCTGAGGTTGAGAATAAGACCGGTAAGAGTGTAAAAGCTCTTCGCACAGACAGAGGACGCGAATATTTATCTGATCAGTTCAGAATTCTATGTGAGGAAAAAGGAATTAAAAGACAACTCACTATTACATACACTCCGCAACAAAATGGTGTTGCCGAGAGAAGGAATAGAACGTTGTTAGACATGGTTAGGTCTATGATGGCGCATGCCAACCTCCCAATATCCTTCTGGGGGGATGCTTTGTTGACTGCCACCTATTTACTTAACCGTGTGCCTTCATAGTCAGTTCCTTCTATCCCTTATGAGTTGTGGCGTGGCAAAAAACCGAATTTGGGAAACTTACGCCCGTGGGGGTCAACTGGATATGTCCATGACTCTTCCCACAAGTATGGAAAATTGGGCCATAAAGCTAAAAAGCTTATCTTCATAAGATATCCTGATAGCTCACAAGGGTATGTCATGTATGGACAATATCAAGATGGAGGAATGACAAAGAAAGAGGTTCGAGACGTTGTATTCTTAGAGAAAAGATACCCTAAACATGACGATGTCGGAAAAAGCTTTGATCTCCATGAAGTGGATGAGACAGCTCTCTTACCATCTTCCAGCGAAGGGAGGGAATTAGTTCCTAACCATATCATCGCTGGAGATAGTATAGATAATCAAGCTAGTGGGAGTATACCTATTAATTTACCGAGTGGGAGTACTCCATTAGAATCGGAAGATGCCGATACCCAAGTACGTCGAAGTAAACGCGGTCACACTCCTCGTTGACGCTTTGAGATTGAAGAAGAGATTTTAATGTGTCAGCCTGCGGATGATGAAGAACCTAGAAATGTCAAAGAGGCATATTCATCATTATCAAAGAAAGAATGGGAAGCTGCCATGCTAGACGAAATGGATTCAATGGAAAAGAATAAAGTCTGGGAGTTAGTTGATCTTCCACCTGGGCGTAAAGCTATTGGAAACAAATGGGTTTTCAAAATTAAACGCAAGGCAGATGGATCAATTGACAAATACAAAGCACGACTAGTGGCGAAAGGGTATACCCAGAAAGAGGGTATTGATTTTGATGAGACGTTCTCCCCGGTGGTGAGATTTACGTCTGTTCGTCTTATCCTAGCTATTGTCGCACATTTAGATTTAGAACTCTTTCAGATGGATGTTAAGACGGCATTTCTTAATGGAGAACTAGACGAGGAAATTTATATGTTCCAACCAGAGGGTTTTAAGGTAAAGGAACAAGAGTGCAAAGTTTGCCGCCTAAAACGTTCCATTTACGGCCTCAAACAATCGTCTAGACAGTGGTATTTAAGATTTCATAAGGAAATCACCTCATTCGATTTTGAGACGATTGAGGAAGACCACTGTGTGTACGTCAAACGAAAGAAAGAGAAGATTCTAATTCTATCATTGTATGTTGACGACATTTTGTTGGCTGGGAATAATATGGAGTCTATCAATGCCACTAGGCAGTGGTTATCTTCCGTCTTCGAGACCAAAGATATGGGCGAAGCAAACTATGTGCTAGGAGTGAAAATAGTCAGAGATCGCTCTAGAAGGTTTTTGAGTATGTCTCAGGAAACCTACATTAATAAGATTCTAGAGCGATACCGAATGAATCACTCCAAGCCCATTGATACTCCAGTTGATAAAAGTTGTGTATTAAGTGTAAGCCAATGCCCACAGAATGAAGAAGAGAAGAATCAAATGAATAAAATGCCATTTGCGGCAGCTATTGGGAGTCTGATGTATGCTATGTTGTGTACTCGACCCGACATCAGTTATGCTGTCGGATTAGCTAGCCGTTATCAAAGTAACCCTGGTCCTGCTCACTGGAAGACAATCAAGAGAATATTCCGATATTTACGTGGAACAACAAACCTTGCCTTATGTTACGAAGGAGGTGATCTAAGGTTGAAAGGTTATAGTGATGCTGATTGGGCCAGCGACAAAGACGAAAGAAAGTCTACGTCAGGACATGTGTTCATACTCGGTGGGGCGGCCATTTCTTGGTGTAGCAAGAAACAAACGTGCATTGCTCTATCCACTATGGAATCGGAATATGTGGCATGTTCAGCAGCTTGTCAAGAAGCAGTTTGGTTAAGGAGTTTCCTGCGGCGATTGGCTGTCACTCCTCATTCGGAGGAGAGTGTACTTCTCTATGTTGATAGTACATCAGCTTTGGCTTACGCCAAGGATCCTAAGTACCATGGTAAAACCAAACACATTGACATTAGATATCACTTCATTCGAGATCTGTTAACAAAAGAAGCAGTGGTCCTTCGACATATTTCTACCGATCGTATGGTAGCAGACCCGCTAACTAAACAGATCACTAGAGAGGCTTTCACGACCCATAGTAGAGCTATGGGTTTATGTAAACTGTAATGTAAAGAACAGTTATTGTTGACTTCGATGCATTCTCTTATTGAGTATTTTGATGGAATGCTTGTTTACACATCAATGAGTGTCACCAGACTTGAATTGACCCTCTCACACGGGTAATTCGCCTTGGCGCTGAGATAGCGAGCAAGATGAGACATTAAGTATCTATGGCGCTAGATGAGCGAATAAGATACACTTAAAATATTTATTTATGTCGCCTCGGATAAGAGCCGAGATGAGATCTTTAAAGATCGAATACGGGAATAATTGAGCCCATCCTGTATAGTCTGGAGAAGCCGGATGTGAGTCTTGAGACAAGGCGCTGAGTGGAAGCGACTGGGTCATGAGACTCAGGTTAATCGCAGTGGGAGTGATTAGACTAAGATCCGTATGGTGTTTAAATGATAAATCTATAATTGACACGCCCACATTTGTGGAAGAACACCATAACATGCGTTTCATACCGCATGTGCAATTCTCGACCGATAAATGAGAATGATGAATGGATCTCTGCTTCATCATTGTGTGAGCTCTTGGATCATATTGTTGATTCTACCTGTACCCTTTGTGACCTAAGAACTATGTCATGAAGAGGAAGCTCGACGTCGCTACTTTAGCATGATCCTTAGGACTAAGGTTGATACAGTCTAGCGGGACATGACTAGGAAAGCGGCCGAGATTAATCGAATTGACATGAGAACTTGGGTAAGACATCTATATATTGCACCATGTTATGTGGATCATACCCCGGGAAACTCAGTCAGTTGTGTACAGACAGAGTTATGATCACATGACATTTGAGATTTAAACACTGCCAGTTATTTATCTGAGAGATCCGGAGTGTTAAATCAGGTGAATATAAGATGGTCTGGGGTACCACGAGATTTTAAAGAGTATTGTGTTCCATTAGTTTTGGTGATAACTTAATGGATCACTACTCGCCTGATAGTGTTATGCTCGTGAGGTCGCACGCTGCATTTTCTGTATGATAGTTGTATTGTAGCAACTTAGAGAGATTGTTTATTAACCTTTGCCCTCCGTGGGCAAGTGGGAGATGTTAACCAACGCATGGTTCTTACCATGCAAATGCTCACGTGGGGCCAAGAGTTGGTTATAGGAGATGAGGGGGAGTGGTTGTGGGAAGTTACCCACACATGTGATACACCCTTTGGTTATAACCATTCCTCCCTTTATTTGAAAGGGTAGAGGAGAGAGATATAAAAGAGGGGAGAATGGCATTACGTGAGAGCATTCTCAAGAGAACACTCACTTTTGGACAGCCCTCTTTCTCACTCAAGACTCCTCTTCTTTCTACACATTCTCTCTCCCTCTCTAAGTGTTGTTCTCCAAGAGGCTATCACCAAGAGCCTAGGATTTGCAGCGTGGATTTTAGGAAGAAGCCCGTCACGTGGTTATCCTCCTTCTCCTCACAGAGTCGTCGCCGCCCATCTACGAACGTCGCCGTTAAGGTACGTTTTCCGTTACGATCCATCTCCGTGCATACTTCCGCTTGTTACGACAGCTAGGTTCAGTTACTACATGTAGGACATGACCAACAATGCCTTAAGCTCCTAGGAACCAAAGGCATACTGGTCAAATCATTTATTGGAAGATCATCAAACTATATGCCTCGACATTCTTCTGTACTGCCACCATTTGAGTCAACTTCAATGAACTTAGCAACAATAGTCTTTGCTACTCTAGTCCGAAAAGAAATTAAGACAATAAAACTTAAAACCTACCTTGGATTTTTCAGGGTAGCCTATAAAATATATAGGCACTTACTATCCTTGAGTCAAGCTTCCTTTCTTTTGGGTAATAAATTCTTGTCTCTGCATGGCACCCCCATGCACGAAGTGATGTAAACTAGGTTTCCTTTCTATCCATAACTTAACTCAAATGATGTCCTACGAATAGCTTTTGAAGGGGCCCTATTTAAAATATACATGGCCGTTCATAAGCTTGTTCCTATATAAATAATGGATCAAGTGATGAATTACTTATCATACTCCGGACCATGTCCATAAGGGTGTGATCCCTTCTTTTAGCTATGCCATCTTGACTTGTGCCGGGCTTTGAATGTTGTTCTTGCATTCCACAGTCCTCAAGGAATCTCCCGAAATGTCCAATGTAGTCACCACCTCTATCTAATTTGACAACTTTGATCACTTTTCCTAATTATTCTTCCACTCTACCTTGAGAACTTTAAAGGCATTGAATGCTGATGATTTCTCAGGAAGCAGGTAGACATAACCATAATGGGAATGGTTATCAATAAATTAAGGTGATGAAATACTTTTTCACCACAGATGCATGGAAGAAATGGTCCACACATAGCCCTATGGATCAAATCCAAAGTCCCATCACTTTTATGGAACTTTTCTTGGAGGTTCTAACTTGGTTGCCCTTAATGCAATCCACAAAGGTTCCAAAGTCTGAAAAATCAAGAGTTAGTAGCAACCCTTTTCTCATCCTCTCCTTAGAGATGTGGCCTAAACTCTTGTGTCATAATTCAAAAGACTTGTCATTAATTCTTCCACGTTTGGTTCCTGTACATTTCTATGCAAAATCAAGTAGGCTAGGTATGATTGGTCTATATGCCATCCACTAACGTACGCGAGCCTACCATTTCAGACATGGAGATATAGAGAATCCTCCATCACTAAAATTTAACGAATAGCCATTAGAGAGATCAAATTTCTGGTAAACCTAGGAACATGGAAGGTATCTCTCAATCTAAACAACAGCCTGTATCGAGGATTACTCTATATATTCCTACAACCTCTGCCTTAGAATGTGTCCCACTACCTGATAGCTAGGATATATCCTTCTTTATTGGATGGCTGCCTACTTGATGGGAACCCTAGCACAGAGTTAACAATGTGGGTAGTAGCTCTTGAATCTTCCTAGCTACCATGAATCATGGGACACATGAATGGAATGGACTATTTCACATACGTCAATGAAAGGGATATATGTCATTGCCATTAGGAGATATGGTAGGAACTACAGTTACACGAAATAACATAACACCGAACAGACGATAATCACATCAAAAATAACATGCATCCATATTATTAATTCACAGGTCATGCTAAAACAGTCCAAGGGATCTCATAAAATGATGAATCTTAATAACAAGATCTAAGTGAGTAGCCCAATGGCAAAAAATTGTAAACTCTCCTACACTCAGACTTGATAGAAGTGGTCCATCTGTGAAACAAGATCTGCCACACAGATTCGAGGATCTTGATGCCTTTGGGCATTACAGGCATTCCAACATACCGTGAACTGCATGGATTTACCATCCCACTCCAATCTAAGTCCTAGAACACATCAGTCCTCCTTTGGGAGTCACTTCAGTGATACAAGTTAGATTGCAATTTTGTGATTACTATGTTGTAAGCCCTCCATCTCACACTACACCAGGCCACTTTGGTGCTCTTACGTGAATAAGATGGCCATCACAAACACTCAGTACATATAGTAATCCACACTAACAAGAAACCACTCGAAAATAAGCAGTTATCATGCATGGCGGAGGTAAAAATTTTATCTAAGGAAGACCAAGGTTAAAAAATTTCTTGTTGAGGGGCTAAGTTAGAAACTTACATGTAAAAGAGCTTCTTTACAAAGTTAAAGTTAAAGTCTTGTGTATATAATAAGAATTTTAGTAGGGCAGGAGGGGCCATGGCCCCCTCTTGCCCCCCCGTTGGGTCCGCCCCTGTAACCAACCATGGTTATTCCTCATAAAAAGGTGGGGGGGTTCATCAGCCGGATCAGCAAGGGTCACCGTTTTAAAGCGGCAATCACAGATAAAAAGACAATAATAAATTAATCCAAAATAGTCTTTGTACAGTCCTTGACTCAATTACGTTGAATGACAATTCCAATGACCTTACTGGGTTAAGCCCTAATACATTTAATCTAATAATTATAATGAAGTGCCGACTATTAAGGACAGTGAAAAATAAAGTCTTCAAATCCATGCCTAAGATCATCTTGATGATCCAAATGTGACTCTTCTATTTACACAAAAATGTCCTCCTATTTTACATAGATTCCAAGGGATGTCCAAATCACCGTAAATGCAGTGGCCGTCAACTTGACTCTGATGAGTCATCAATTGTTAGAAAGATTAAGTGTAACGTGTGTAACAAAATTTAAGGCATGAGCCCTACAACTTACACAATGCCGTTCCAAATCCAGAAATGGAATCGAAGAATGCGTATATACGCACCATGCGTATTCCTGGATGACTGCAGAGCATCCCCAACACTACTTGGAGATAGAAGAGAATATTATTTGATTTTCTCTCTCTTTTCTTCTCCATAATGATCTGGCATCCTGATAGAGTTCCAACATATGCATGATTTTAGAAGGGGGGGCAAGCATTTAACACAGTACCTGATCAAAGATAAATTAGTAATGAAAATTATATATGCTAAGTTTTACAGTACACCACAAAACAACTTACCCTTTAAGCATCATAAGCTTCTATCCAAATCTTTTAGGAGATTTATTCGAAGAATTTTACTTGCTACAATAACAATCAATGTTTCATTGGCTACTGGTGTAGTCAGAAAAAAAAGAAAAAATTGCATTTGTTTAGGTCGGCGTCAATCTGACCTACATGCTACAATTTAATCCTCGATTAGATAATTCAAAAAAATTCTGAAAAAATAAAAAATCAGGCCCCAATTAACAGTACTGATTTTTCAGATTTTTTTTGAGTCATTCAATCAGAGATCGGTCAATACTGACACATGGAACATAATGGGATTAGCCTTAAAAAACTTCAAAAAAAAAAAAATAGTAGCACAGACTGTTGGTGTAACAAGTAAAACTCTTGTTCTAATAGTCAATTATTCAGACTTTTTAAAAGAAATAATAAAATTAAAATTTTTAAAATGAGATATTTTTATTTAAGTCTTAAAGTAAACATCATTACATAAGAGAGACATTGACGAGTGTAAATACAACTCTTTGAAAGGCATGCAAATAATTATAATCTTCATAAGTGTTTCTATATATAGATACAGTAAAAAGACAAGTACCCAGCAAAACATTGCATTTTTTTCACTTTAATATCAAATTCATCATCATTTTCAAAAGGATATTATTAATATCATCATTAATAAATTTTATCGAATAGAGGGAGGCAACTTGTTAAATTTGAAACTTTAGGAGGGCAATTATCATCTCAAGATAGAAGATGGTAGGCAAAACATAAGGGAGGGCAATTGCTCCTCCCTGGCTCCACCCCTACATGTGTCAGATGGAGACCCCATCCATTGAATACATAGAGTGAGAGAAGGACCAAAGTAGAGATGTTAGGGAAAGTTTAACCACATTCTGATAGAATCCACTGAAAACTTGACTTAATCGGTTAAAGATGGGCCACCTTATGGGATGCTGTTGGAGCGGATATATAATAGTCTTACATCGGTTAATTTCAGTTGTGGTCAGTATTTATGATCTTGGTCCCTTCAAACTCAACACCCGGGTTTTGTGGTTTGTAAGAGATGCGTATCCAACAATCCCTACCACCACTAGGGATAGGTTGGCCTTTTTATCCCAGGCAGGTTGGCTTCTCCCCTATCCTACTTGTCCAACGTAGATCAACTTCTTTTTGAAGACAGGTTTTCAGCCTGGGTCAAATTAGAACTGAATAATATCGAAAAGAATACAAGAACTTAGGCCTTAAAGATTTCCATTCTGTGACAAATTAATTTGGAGGCCGGATGCAAAAGAGAGATGGACGTTGCTGTGACAGATGGGGCCATTGGGTTTGGTCTTATATACTATGGGAAATCATAATATTGGTCATCCAATTTTCTGTCAGATTTCTATTCATTCTCCTGAGGTTAGTGAAGCAATAGCTTTCCATGCGGATTTGCTCAAGTGTGTTAATTTGCTCGCTGCTGTCACCATTGAAGGCGAAGCCCTTAGCCACCATGCAGGGTATCAAGCCTGCAGTGCTACTTTCTAATAGCTTGATCTCTGTCTCTTTTGTCCCCAAGAGGACCTGTGAAGGTTTGGCTAAACTGGCTCTTCAGCACAAATCTGGGATAATCTGGGAATGTCCATCCTTTCCCTCTTTTATCACTTCCATCGTGTAATTTGCCATTTTAATAATGCTGGTACTTTCACCAATTTTTAAAAGACAAAAATGAAAAATGAAAAAAAAAAACTAATTTGCCACGTGGTCCCCTTTGGTGATGCAGCACATTCACATGCAACACCTATCTGATTAGCAGATTGGACAGGGCACACAAATTTAAGACCTGCGACGTCCCTGTAGAGTGGTGTGGTCGGATGGTGACCGCAAATTTCTGTTGAAGGATACACAATTTTTTACATACTTAGACGTAGCTCAGACCGGGGTCTTCCTGCGTGATGAAAATCGATGACCTAGCTCCGCTCTGTTGCCATCTTGCAGTGCTATTAATTAATGGGGGAGAGACTCGGGTGATCAAGATGAACAAATTAAGTATATATTCTAGCTACTAAGCTTACAAATTACGAACTAGATGCCCTCTGTTGATGTATATACAATAGGTCTAGATTTAGTACGTACAACTTGCTAGTCCTATTCTAGGCTCTTATACTTGTATATATAGATATTCAATATAATGGAGGAGGACATGCTCTCTTCGATTCACTCTTCGTAACATGGTATCAAGACAGAGAGTTTAGGGTTTAGTCTTCCCTCTCTTTTTCTTGTGAGTGTGTGCCGCCGTCACGGCTCACCGATCTTCTCGCCAGCTTCTCTCCTCTTCACCTGTGCACGTCGCTGCCTCTGCACGACACGTTCGTCAAGTCAGCATCGACTCCCTCCATCCGCTGTGCTCGATGGCTCAGATGTTCTCCGTTTTGCTACGTCTACTTGGGTTCGACTCCATGCAGCCGGCACCTGCCCGTGTTCGCCGTGTTGCTGCATCCAGTCGGCTTCTTCCACTGCCTGCCCGGTGGCGTTCAGGGTCCTACCTTCGGCCTCTGTGTACCGTCTGTCTGTGTCGGGTTTTTGCCTGGTCCAACTGTTGCTAGGGCTACTGAAGTAGGATCCGGTCACCTCCTCTGCTTGTCATGGCCATGACGAGTTCTATTTCAGTATCTGATATTCCGAAAATGGATCTTCAATTAAAAGATGCAAGCAATTATGTTGTATGGGCTGCTATTGTTCGATCTAAGGTATGGGGATATATTGATGGGACTCTTATATCTCCTGTGACTGAGTCCTCTGCAGACAAACGTACTGCTTCTATTTCTTTTATTTAGATTTGGAAGGATAATGACGAGATAGTTATGGGCTATATTTTCCATTTGATTGATCCTTCTATCTGTCTGGATCTTCTGGAGTTCACTACATCTCGAACATAATGGACTTATCTTGTCAAACGTTATGTTCAGTCTAGTGGTGCTCGAGAGTATTAGCTTCGCAGTGAGCTTGACAATCTTCGTCAGGGCGAATTGTCGATTCAAGAGTTCTTCACTCGTCTTCGACGTACCTTGTCATAGTAGATACTATGCATGTCTCTGGTCATATTTCTACATGTTCTTGTAGTCTTCAGCGGGATCTATATCACTTTCTGATGTATCTTTGACGAGGCACTCCATTGTTAGCTTCTTCATCGATCTACTCTACCGAGTCTGTATGATGCTCTTACTGAGCTTATTGTAGAGGAGACTCGACTGCGTGCTCTGGGGACATCTAACATTCCATCTGAGATTGTTCTCGCTGCAGTCTTACGGTTTCACTTTTCGGAGCCTTCTAGACTTGCTTCTCTACTGGACACTTTGACGCACTCACGTGGCATGGATTCTTCGTCACCACGTGGTGACTCTGGTAGCACACTGGCGATATCTTTTCTGTAAGTACTGTAGCAACTGTGGCCACACTATTGATCAATGTCGGGAGCTTCAACGTCACCAATGGCAACCTCGTCCCAAAGTGCTATTGTGACGGAGTCGCCCTCTCCTGCCCCATCGTCTACAACCCCGTCTAGGTCAACTCTTCCGGGAGGCTCCCTTAACGTGATGCATCTTGTTAGACAAATACAACAGATTCAGCAGCTTCTCCAGATCGTTGGTTTCTTTTCTAAACCTTTCGCTTTGTCTGTCGCCACTGGTACTGCTTCTGAATGGATCTTAGACTCTAGGACTTCTCACTACGTGGCATCTGATGATTACATTCTTGTTAATTGTTCTCCTGTTTCACCACACCTCTGGATCCACACTGCAAATGGTACCCCTCTTTCCGTCTCCAAGTGTGGCTCCATCACCATCGACTCTGACCCCTTTGGTCATCTCACCCTCTCTTATGTTCTTCATGTTCCTTATCTTTTTGTGAATATTGTCTCTGTTAGTAGTCTATCTAATTCAAAATATTGTATCTCATTCACTTCTTCTTCTTGTGATGTGCAGGATCTACGTACCGGCCAGAGGATTGGAACAGGTGAAAGGGTGGCCTTTACTGCTTGGACATGTTGCATCTTCCTCGGCCTGCACTTACTATGTCGTCTTCTTCAGGACGTCCTTCTACTTCTGTCGATATGTGACATCGTCGCTTGGGTCATCCGTCTACAGCTCATCTTCGGTCTCTTTTTTACTCTGGTGTCTTAGGTTCTAGCACGTTATTTTATTTGTCTCATTGTGAAGGTTGTCAACTTGCTAAACATACAACTCTTTCTTTTTCTTCCCATGAGTTTATTTCTACTTATCCTTTTGATTTAGTACATTTTAATATTTGGGGTCTTTCTCCTCTTTCATCTATGACTGGTTTCTTATGTTACGTCAATTTTGTGGATCATTGCATACGTTTTACTTGGGTTTACTTGCTTCATACGCGATTGGATCTTCTATCCATCTATCTCCAATTCACTGAGATGATGTACATATATTTTCATTGTCGTATTAAAGTTCTCCGAGCTTATGATTCTCGTGAGTATCTCTCTTCAGACTTTCATCTACTTCTGGTCTCCTATGGCACACTTCCTCAGCTCTCATGCCTTTATACACCTCAACAGAATGATCTTGCTGAGCGCAAACATCGTCACATTCTTGAAGCTACTCGCCCTCTTCTCCTCTGTGCCTTTGTTCCCATGCCTTTTGGGCTGAAGCAGTTCTAACCTCCGTGTTTCTCATCCATATCACACCTTCTTCCGTCCTGTCGGGTAGCACCCCTTATGAGCGACTCTACTCTACCCTTCCCGACTAAGACCGACTTCGTACCTTCGGTTGTACATATTTTGTGTTGTTGCCTCCTCACGGACATAATAAACTCTCACCCCGAGCTGTTAAGTGTGTCTTCCTTAACTAAAGCACAGAGCACCTTTGGTATCACTGTTATGACCCTACTGTTCGTCGTCTTCGTATCTCTCGTCATGTCACATTTCTTGAGTATGTTCCCTTCTTGTCCACTAGCTCACAGGATCTCTCCTTCCTTCATGATCTTGACCCTTCTCCTCTTTCCTCTATTGTTCTTGGTCTTCTAGGTCTTATATCTTTCGATAACTCCCCTACTTCTGTGTCTCTATCGGAGTCCGAGCCTTTAAGCTCTTCAATAACTCCGCTGCCCACCTCCCCTTTTGCGTCTCCTATTTCCCAAGCCTCTAGTCAACGTGCTCCCGCCTTAGAAGATGTTTCGAGTTTCTCAATTGATACCGCTCCTACTCTTACTCCTCCTAGTCGATTGTGGGTCCTCCTCTACGCTACCCTCAACGTTCTCATCGTCCTCCTGACAGGTTTGGTTATGATCCCACTGACTTTTACTATCCTCAGTTTTCAGCTTTCCTTACAGCTATTTATACTCATCAAGAGCCTCAGAGTTTCAAACAGGTCGTTCAGTTACCAGAATGGCCTGAGGCTGTGCAGGAGGAGATTCAAGCACTTTAGCGCACTCACATATGGGATCTTGTACCACTTTCTTCTGGTGTCTCTCTTGTCAGTTGTAAGTGGACATACAAGATCAAGACCAAGGCTGATGGCTCTATAGAGCACCACAAGGCGTGGCTTGTGGCATGCGGTTTCACTCAAGAGTATGGCATTAATTATGAGGAGACTTTTGCCCCTGTGGCAAAGATGACTAATGTTCGCACTTTGCTTGTTGTTGTCGCAGTTCGTTGTTGGCCTCTCTATTAGCTTGTTGTGAAGAATGCTTTTCTCCATAGGGATCTCACAGAAGAGGTCTATATGTCGTTGTCTCTTGGTCTTCCCACTCCACTTGGACATGTTTGCCGTCTCCGTAAGGCTATTTATGAACTCAAGCAGGCATCCCATGTTTGGTTTGAGCATTTTCGGTGAGCGATTCTTGAGGTTGGTTTTTAGGAGAGCGCCGAAGATTATGCTCTCTTTGTTCGTGATTCTCCTAGTGGTCGTGCCATCCTACTCCTCTATGTAGACGACATGATCATCACTTGCGATGACTCGACTGCCATTGCCTCCCTCAAGGCTCATCTTTAGTAGTAGTTTGATATGAATGATTTGGGGTTCCTTCGATACTTCTTTAGTCTTGAGGTTGCCTATTCCTCTCGGGGTTACTTACTGTTATAGCAGAAGTACATTGCAGATATTCTTCAGCGGGCCTCTCTCTCTGACACTCGCTTGGTGGACACTCCCATGGAACTGCATGTTAAGGTTCGCCCAACTGATGGTGTTCCCCTGGACAATCCTACGTGCTATCGTCAACTGGTTAGTGCCCTGGTTTATCTTACTATCTCACGTCCTGATATCGCCCATATTGTGCATGTCTTGAGTCAGTTTGTCAATGCTTCTACTTATGTTCACTATGCTACTCTTCTTCGAGTACTCCGATATCTAGCAGTATTCATCGCTCAGTTAGTTTGTTTTCTACTTCCTTCCTGGAGCTCCGTGCCAATATTGATGCTGATTGGGCTGGAGATCCCATTGATCGTCACTCCACCACATGGTTCTGCATTTTTTTGGGTTCCTCTCTCATCTCCTGATGGAATAAGAAACAAGCAAACTGAAGCAGAGTATCGAGCTATGGCTGACACGTCTGTTGAGATTATTTGGCTCCGACGTCTTCATCGCGCTTTTGGGATTGGCCTTAACACTCTGACTCATCTCTGCTGCGATAATCAGAGTGCTCTTCAGATTGCCAACAATCTTGTCTTTCATGAGCAGACGAAGTATATTGAAATTGATTGTCATTTTGTTCATCAGTATTATCTTTCTGGCGATTTGTCTCTCTCTCATGTTCTGTCGGCCACACAACTTGCTGATCTTTTCACGAAATTATAGTCTACTTCGCGATTTCGTGAATTTATTAGCAAACTCTCGGTCTATGATCCACCGTAAGTTTGAAAGGGGATATTGATGTATATACAATAGGTCTAGATTTAGTATATATGTTATTGTACTTATATATATAGACATTCAATATAATGGAGGAGGACATACTCTCTTCGAGTCACTCTTCGTAACACACTGCATCACTACGGATGATCTCCTTTGGTTTGCCTAAAACCTCGTCAAGCAAGGCATCGAGGTTGGATAGAATGAAAGGTACTGCATTGACCAACAGTGTACACGTTACTTGCAAAAAACTTGACGAAGAAACATTGAAGTTTTAATTAAGGAAGAGAATGGATCAGGAGCAAAGAAAACAAGTGGATCTTGGATGGAATAATTCTATCCCTTCGCACAAATGAGAAGATACCCGTCTTCAGTCCTCTTGATCAGTTGGTCGTCGCCAAGGTGGTCTATTCATAATTGACTGGTCAATCAGACCATTTGGTAAGTACTAATCAGCACCTCAATTAATCATATCAACCATATATATGTGAGGCCCGTTCAGGCTCAAGTTGAGACAGGCTCTTAAATGGTTCAGACGTACGTTTGCTGCCTTCGTTAATAAAGGATCTTGCATATGCGTATCTGTGGCTTGGACACACCGACTAGGGTCATATATTTTTGGGTTTTTTATAATAATAACCTTTCAGATACACAGTATTTACATATATATCCCCAACTCTCGCGTATTAACATTAATACTATTAATACTTCTGAAATCTTTAGAAAATTGCATTGATACCCCTCAATCTAATGATTTTATTTTAATACCCTTAAATTCACTTAAATTTTGTATATATATCCCTCAATTCACTAAAATCTTAATTATGTATCCCACCACCTCTGAGGATATCACGATTTATACAATGTTTTTGACATATTTTGTTTAGATTCACCTAACTTTGATGGAAGAGGTATAAGTGCAACATTTTAAAGATTTCAAGAGTATTAGTGATAATATGTGAGAGTTAAGGTATACACGCAAATACAGTATATTTGAGAGGGATGTATACAAAAAATCCTATATCTTTTTAACTGTTGAACTTGATTAATTTGATGACTATAAAAATAAAAATAATTAAAAGAATTCCTATGAGTTCACCTATGCATAGGTGGACATAGTCAACATGTACACATCCCCTACAACGATTGTACGTATAGTGTACCATCATGTGCACGTAGTTCATTGTCCGGCAAAGTACGTACCAATGCCCCCATCTCTCTCGACCCACCCAACCAGATCGACCCCGACTACGGAAGCATCATCCAGCCACCGGGGGAGGCCTCCAACAGTGGCCAGCCCTACTGTGACGGCGCCCTCGGGTGATTCCTCTCTCCAACATAACCCTCCTCGGGCGGTGAACTCCTTCCGCCGCTTCCTCTCGACTCCCTTGACCACCGCATTCACCTCGACGGCGACAGGCTGCAGTCCATCACCACCAAGACCGCCTCCTCCATCCTTCGTATCATCATCAATGGCGTCGGTCTCGCCTTCTTTCTGCCCAACCCTCCTCTGTTGCTGCTGACGGTGATGGCAGAAACGATGCCTTCCCCTGCTATGCCGATGAAGCCCTCTGCAAGGCAACCCTCCTCTGCAAGCCAAAGGTAGCTCTCTTATGCTTACCCGCAATAACGTATCATGCAACCTGTTGGTCGTGACACCCTCTAGCTTGTCGGAGATGCCATCCTCAGTAATCCTAGGTATGGGAAGAGCTGCCTAGAACATTTAATACAATATATCCTCTGCTCCATCATGGGCAGAAGAAGGTGCACGCCACCTGTTCGACCATTTGCCAATGTTAAAAGTGGCTCTGTTCTTTGGCATCCATAATTCTGGTCAATCTGCTGGTGGCTATAGAAGAAGGTTCATTCTTTTTTTTCGTGTCCTGAATAAGATCAGGTTGTCCGTATTGTTCTTTATCATCCATTTAGATGTTAATTAAGTAGATCCGTCAAACATATAATTATTTTTGGTATTTTTATAACATGTTCAGAGCTTAGATGTGACCAATAGATTTTAGACATCAGATACAAATTTAATCAAACGAGGCCTTTGTTTACCTTCGAAATAAGAGGTTAAATTTCAATGTGCTTACTAAGATGTTCCCAAACGGCTATCTATTTAGCATCATGTCTTTGCTTTTAGTTATTTTGTCAAGAGAATTGGATAATTTATTCATCTCTTTGAATAGAAAATTTTCGTTGTAGGAATGTAGGCTGTTAAGATTATCGTTCGACTTAACTCACCTCCAACTTGATATAATCCAGTACAAGTTAAATTACAGCCGTTGTGTTGAGCTGAGACATTATTAAATCAGCTGGATTAAGAACCCAAGGGCTATACGTTGAGAGTGGGTTAAATTGGGTTAGAATTTAAATTAATAATTCCAACAAGTAGGTAAATTGTGCTGAAATCCTCAAAGGTGTCCCTTAAATTTTGCAAGGAAAATACAATTACATAGACCCTAGTCACGATAGCATAGAATCCTTGAGATCAAAGTTTACAAATTCGAATATTAGCAAATCCTAGCCTCTTTAGACTTGCAACATGACTTCTTTTAGCCCTTGGAAGTTGGGCTGCTTCGTACGTATTTGCAAGCGTTGTAATTAAATGCCATGATTGGCCAAGGATTCAACCACCTGATTTCCTTCCCTATAAACATGTTGCACAACCAGCTTGAAAGTTTCATAGGAGCAAATGAGCTTAGGTCGGGGGACAATTAACCATTAAGGTAGTCAATTAATAAGGTTAATTACCTTTGGTAACAGGATAAAGATAGGTTAAATTCATTTTATTTTCATTCTACATTTGGTAGACCCTTTTAGTATATGGGATAAAGGAGGTCAAGGTTTTTAGAGATATCCTTAATTTTGGAGTTAGGCATGAGGATAAATCATTCCAACATCTCCCCATTTTCTTAACTACAACTTTTTTCATGCCCAATGTCCTGGCCACCCTTTTCCTTTTTCCTTCTCCTACTTTAATGACTTAGATAATTAAGTTACATAATACTTGATTGTTAATACTCAATGCCATCATATGGAAAATAAGTTGCGTATAATTAAGAGTAATTTATGCTAACATAGTTTTAACACTTAAGATAATTATTGTTAACCCATATTAACATTTAATACTAATATTCTATCAATATTAAGTAGAATAGTTGTTGTTAACACATATTTTATCAATATTAAGTAAAACATGTTGGTGCATAGAACAATTTAATTTATTTGGTTTTAACAAATTTTTAAATATGTGTAGTGTTGGTGTGTTTGAAAATATTTCTAAATCTCCTTATCTCTGCCAAATTAAGATTAATGCATACCCCTTTAATTTGAGATAAGGAGGACTTATCTTTTTTTTTTGACCTTATCTCCATTATCATCCTTAGTCATAACAAATAAGGAACGAGTTATAATTGTTTCTTATCCCTTGTGTTATCAAACGTACCCAAGAATATGACTTAAACTTATTTCCGTCTCATCTGATCTCAATATCAAACAGGACCTAAAGCTTTTGGATCTTCCTTAGTTTCTTTGTAGCCACTAACTAGGCTGCCTCATTAGGGCCTCAAGCTAGCACTCAAGAGTGAATTGGTCAAGCCCCCTGACTTAGCATCAATATTGATGCTTAAAGGAAGAGAAGGGAGGAGCAAAAGAAAACAATATTCAAGTGGATCCCCTAGAAATTGCTCTGTCTCTTCCGACAAATGAGGGGGTATATAGTGCTCTTTCCATCGTTGAATTTGGCTAGCCAATATCACACGACTTGGTAATTAATTAGTATCTGTATTCGTTCCTTTCATCACATGGGCTGTGCAACGCAACGGATAAAAGTCACCCCTCAAATTTTAAATTGAGAAGGGAGTCCTAAATTTTTTTAATTAGAAAAAAAATATAATAACATTATTAGGCCCATTTAGATTAATTAAACAAGATTAGTTGGCCTAATAACTTAGCGTAATTCTAGGTTTGAGTGCATTGTATAGCGGTGTAGTATAACAACGATATCACCCCGTAGGATAAATAAAAGTTTGCGAGGTTTAATTTGTCAAAAAGGGTGTAGAATGATTTACAAATTTGTAGTAGACTACTTGGTTAATTTTGACATTTTAGAAGCCATATAATTCGGTTATCAATTATGAAAAGTGCCAGTTACATAGGAGAGAGGGTGCACTTTTCTATAAGATTTTAGTCTCCAATGGGAGGAAACCCTTCTAAGGCAAGTTTTACCCAATAGGGAAAGGGGGGAAGTTCGGTTAAGGTTTCAGCAACGATAAGGAGAAGTATTTATAGGACCCCCATCGCCTACAATAACCCTAATTGCCGCTGGAGTTCTTCATGGTAAGAGTTGATTGAGGTTTCAGAGAGAGAGAGAGAGAGAGAGAGAGAGAGAGAGAGAGGGTTTCTTGTGTGGTGAAGTAGTGTTCTAAATCTTGTTGCTTCTTCTAGGAGATCTAGAAATCATTGGAGATGGGCAAAAAGCGAAAGAAGTCATAGAGGATCCTTAGGAACCCTAGTGGATCATTTAGGACTCGGTTTCTGTCATGAGGTAGGTGATAATTACCCTAAACAAGAAATACTTCTTATACATATACATATACATATACATATATATATACATATACATATACATATATATATATATATGTATATGTATATGTATATATATATGTATATGTATATGTATATATATATGTATATGTATATGAATATGTGTGTGTGTGTAACATTAGATAATAATGGAAGCATGACAATCTGAAAACTAGAAAAAACATACGATAAGATCTTTCCATCTATTTGTGAAAATTTACGTGTTTGGATAATGTCATCTTAAGGAGAGTTTGGACAGACCTTATTGGCATTCGTGGATAGGTTAGAATCCTAATGCAATTGGTAGAATCTTAAAGTGGAGATTTTATGTATGATTTGAGTGGGGACATGAGATTCCTTAGTTCTGCATAGTCATCAAGACCTTATACTCTTTACCTAGGTGCTCTGATATTTGTATAAGTGTGTCTTATGTTGTAGTTAAATGCATGTCTATTTGATATTTGTAGAATATGATTTTGCTTCGCACATGACAACTGATATTAAGAATATGTTCGGACACTTTTGATTACGTTCGCAATTAGTTTAGATGTAGAAGTTTAGCATAACATTCACCTCGATTCACCCTGTTAATTGATCCCAGTTTCATGCTATTCTAGTACTTGGTCGATTTTTTAGGAGTTAATTGACTTCAAGTTCTTGCTAATCGATTAACTTGTCAAAGTGATTGATTAACTTGACGGAAATGCCAAATAGGACTTTGGCACTCTAATTAACTAACTCTCTAAAATATTAATTAAGTCTTCAACTATGGTCACACTTAATTGATTAACTGGCCTTTGTATCGATTAAGTCTTTGAATTTCGACTAAGTAAGCATGTCCCTCCATTTATTTGATTAACTAGCCTTTGTATCGATTAAGTCTCTGTACTTCGACTAAGTCGTCCCATATCGATTAAGTTTTTTAACTTTGACTAAGTGAGCATTTCTCTTCACTTAATTGATTAATTGCCTTTATATTGATTAAGTCTCTAAATTTTCACTAAGCCATCCTATATTGATTATGTCTTTAAACTTTGACTAAGTGAGTCTGGAAACGATGAACTCATTTGTCTCTCCACTTGATCGATTAATTGTCAGTTTCAAGTGCACTTAATCGATTAATTAGAATTTATATCGATTAAGGCTCCAAACTTCAACTAAGTCATCCTATATTGATCAAGTCTTTGAACTTTGACAAAGTGAGATTGTAACTAATTAACTCATCTATCTCTCTAGTTGATCGATTAATTGTCAATTCCCAATGCATTTAATCAATTAACTGGCTATCTAGTGATTAGCTATTTGTTTCCTATAGACAAAATCGATTGGCTGATCAGTTGGCGATTAATTGTTTGTTCCAATGGACTTAATTAACTAATTGACTGTCTAGCGACTAACCGATTACATTCCTATATCGATTAATTGAAAGTTTTTTGAGTTAGACACCTACATGTGGAATTTGATCTTTGATATAAAACTATGACTTTGCGCGTATGAAATTTTGAAGTGTGAACATACTAATATGAATTGCTAGCCATGACTTTTGTCATATGTTGATATGTGAGCTTTCTTATATGTTAGAGGGTATATGATATGTTTGTGTCATGGCTAGTAGATTTGATCAAGTGGAATAGCAGTGTGATTAAGAATGTGCATATATGTTATTAGATACTTATGATGGTAGATCTGATATGGATTAGTAGAAAACACATTTAATTCTATATATTAAATATGATCATTTAATTTCGTATATTAAATACGATCATACTTTATATCATCTATTTATCTGAGTTATATATAGAATTACTCAATTATTCATAATTATAAATTTGATAGCATTTGCATTTTAAAATTCTATTATATATTTTGTTTGTCGTGGGTACTGATGCCTACTGAGTACTTATACTTATAAACATGCTAACCATCTCAAACTCTATGGGTTAGGTAGAAGAGTAGAGGTAGCTTAGCTCAACTTCCGGTTCGAGGGACTTAACCTGCTTCGATGTGTTATCTAGCATGCCTAGTTAAGTTGATTTTCAGATTTATTAGAATATGATGTAGTAGGATCTGAGAGAGTTGAATGCAATCGTCTTTTCTTAGTTAGATTTGAAAGTTTGATTCCTTCAGATTGGTACAATGTTATTGGTGGATTTGGTATTTGTTATTTGTTAGATGGTTTAAATTATTTAATAATAATTGGCTTTCAATTATTATATATCTGTCTGTTGGTTATGTTATCTCTCGTAATCTAATTAATTTGATGGGTTGCTCCTACTGTTACGTGGCTTAAGTCTGATGCGAGTCTATAGACTGAACTGAATCAAGGACGTGCACTGGATATTTAAGTGTGCTTGGAAAGTGAACACAGGTCACCTTATGATCGAATCATTATTTTTTGGTGCCTCTTACGTGACTTCATATGTTCTGCCTCCACTCTTATTGTTTCAATTGTGAATTGCATTGAATTTTTAAAAAATCTTATTTACCTCTCCCCTCTAAGGTTTATTATAACTTATTTGGACTAACAAGTACTCATCTAAAATTACAGGAATGGATTTATATGATACTTGGCTGGACCTTTATATACTCTATAAAATAAATGTAAACTTCATATATATATATACACATATATATAAAGCTCGAATTTTGTATATTGAGACGTTCCATTTTCTTGATTCTGTTATAAATTTAATCATCCTTTGATCTGCAGACCAAATGATCATAAGTCTGTTTTCTTATCAAAACTCTGTCTGTTCTCTTATCAAGACCATCATGTATCATCTATAAACACGTTGATCATCTTATCAAGACGTTCCATTTTGGAATCGTACACCTTGTGGGGGCTCACCCACCACCATCTTACACGCGTCAAACCGAGGACCCAGTCCGGGTGCCCTTAACGTTGGGAAAATGATTTTGTGACTCACACATTTGACACTTACATAATTTGTATCATGTGTCTAATGTCAAATATGGATGTCAAATATGTGAGTCATAAAACCGTTTTCCTTAACGTTGTGGCGGCTCGCGAGCGGGTCTCGCACACGCCGGTCGTGGCTCCACCAACCCGTGTGGCGCCGTCTACAACTCCCTCTTTGCTCGCCGCTACATTACGCGCAGAAGACCTGCACCTGCAGCTTTTCTTAGCTTGACATGCCGGTGCACCGAGATAACATTGCCGGTGCATTTGGTAGTCCGTAAAACATGTTGCAGTAAGCTATTTTGGGAAAATTTTGGTTGGACAACTTATTTGGTTGTCCTGAAAATTCGGAGTTAACGAAAACGGTAATCACTAATCCATTCAAATTTTTTATTTTGGCATCTCTCCGTGAAGTCGGTAAACCGTTTTCCACGCTTCCCCTTGAAATAGGATTTTTCAATTAAGTAATATTTGTTGTAAATATTGCATTAAATATAAAAGTATTTTATTTTTTTAAAAAATTAGATTGGGCCCATATGCGCATATGTTTAAATAATGTGATCTCTGATTGAAGACGACTCAAATTTTTTTTTAAAAAAATAAAAAAATAGAATCCCAATAAACAATAAAAAAAACTTCCAATGGGTCCCACCCAATAACAGTTTTTGATTTTTACACTTATTTAGGTCATTCAATGAAAGATTAAGTTGTACCGATGAGTGAGGCATGTGGAATCCAACTTAAAAAATTCAAACAAATAAAACTATATATTTATTACAATATTCCGCAATGCAGGATAGGGACGTTGCAGGAAGGCATACTCTTTTCCAATGTCGATGGCAGTGAAGCGTCCACTCTCTATAGCATTCTTGTCTCCGAGCCCTCAGTGGGTGTGGGCAACGGATATTTAGAAAAAGATATGAATTTATACTTCTACGTAGGTTGGGTTCGGACAAAGTTGTCTTAAGCATGAGTATCTCATTGTGTCGTCTATGTTCATTTAATTATATCTTAAGCATGTAGTCTTCAATATTTTGCATGTTAAATAGTAACTGTGTTTTATCTTGCGCAGCATGGTATAATTATGTTTATGTTTCACACAAGTAATTAAATATCAGATATGACCATTAAATACAGAAAATGAAAAAAAAAGCTAGTTAATCGATTAGATAGACAGAGATAGATATAATCACATCCCTTCAATCCAGAGTTTCAATGATGCCCAGGGAAATTAAATGTTATCGAGTAATATTTATTACAAAACTTACTGCACTGCAATCTGGTGTGGATTACAACACAAGGTTGCTGCCATCTGAATTAGAATGTCCGATATCCCACAATGATTAAAAGATCTTTTTTTAAAAATCATCTGAACTTGATTTCGGTACGGTTTGATCACATGATTAAATCGTTGTAAACAAATGAGTTATGTCATATGCAAGTGAATAATTTTCCACGCATGATGCGGTAAGTATAACTCCATATAATTTGAGTTGTTAATCACAATTTTCATTGAAAACTATATTTAAATATTTCTGATTGTTGGCTACTTCCACTAACGTATGCCTGCATACCATGTTTCACTGAAAAGGGATTTGACCGCTTCAATGAACACAGCTGGCACATTTGGGAAAGTGAGGAGATCCTCTCAGTACAAGTTTGGACCAGAGTCCAGCAGTATTGAGAGGAGAGAGAGTCAAATATTGTAAAAAAATTTCTCATGTGATCTCAAAAGTTGACAAATATTTGAACTATCCTTCTCTCAGTATTGTTGAACTCCGATCTAAACGTGTACTAAGAGAATCTCTTCTCTTCAGAAAAATATAATTATGTCTGTTTTCACGATCCCCTGGGGACCTTGGAAATAAAATCACTTATTAAGGCAAAACTAGCAGGTTTCATGAGAGAAGAGGTTATGGGACGATAGTAGAGTTCACGATGATGAACCTTAGGTAAGGGTACTGTACCAGACAGGCGCATTTAGATTGGATAGCATAGTAGTAATTAAATTGTGTGGTCACTGGGGGTCAAGAGAAATGGGTTTTCGACCTTGGAGCGTCCTTGGTGATTAGCTCTTACCTAACTTTGAGTAACATTTGTTGCATTATAGGTAAATAAAAAATTTAAAAAAAATGGATTTTTAAAAGTGGACTCCGATGTGTCCTACATGTCCGTACAGGCCGTTATCTGATCGAACGGCCCAAAAAAGATTTGAAAAGTTAAAAATTGTTCTTGGGCTCTGCCCATTAAAGGATGTTTTTTATTGTTCATTTGGGTTTAATTTTTTTTACTTTTTAGGCTTTTTAAATTAAAAAGATTTAAAAATAATTTTTTTATTTATCCATTGCACTGACCCTCAGTCCACCAGTATTGAGGGTCAGTGCGGTAAGTGTTACTTCCTAATTTTATGTCTCGAGTATTGGGAGATGGTTTTTGTGCCAGGATCTTTTGATCGACATGGACCTTACTTTGGGTTCTGGACTTCTTGGATTGTGTGGGCTTTAGATTAAGAAAAAAAACCCTTGTAGCCTTTTGGTCAACATAGACCTTTGGTGGGCTGTTTTCTCTGCCCAGTTATTTGGCCTCTGCTTTATGGGCCTAAAGCTACTGGGCCTATAGCAAATGGTTGAGTTGGAGGCTTGGATGTGTGTCACACATCATTTTCCTTTTTACTTTCATAAAAGAATCTTGATGATTTTGTAGTGATGGACTTATTGGATGTCAAACTTGAATCAACCAATCTCTACCTATGCTAGCCCAATTCAGCATGTCATAAAGTTGGATTGGGTAATGCTTGCTGCAATGCTTGCATTACAACAACCTAAGTCATCTCAATGCAAGATGCCATTGGTCCACATAGGCAAGCATCACATGGGGTGGACAACGTTTTTTACGAGTGAGCTAGACAAACATTAAATGCAAGTGTAGGCTCTAACAAATACATGTGGGCGTGAGAATACTATTTGTCATGTCCACAAAATATTTGTGACGTCTAAAAAATATTTGTCATACCCATAAATTTATACACACATGCGGAGAAATGGCAAATACTTTCAAGTGTGATAAATACTCCATAGACGTCATAAATACTATTTGTTATGTCCACAAAGTATTTGTCATGTCCACAAAATATTTGTCATATTGACATGTATTTGTCATGCCCAAAATCCTGCACCCGAATTTAATGCTTGTTTGGCCCCTCTATGAAAAAAATTATCCAACCCATGTGATGCTTGCCAATGTGGACTAATGACAAATATTTTTGAAACATGACAAATATTTCGTAGGAGTGACAAACAGTATTTGTCACTCCTACATGTATTTATCACGCCCAGAATCCTGCGCTCATATTTAATATTTGTCTCGCCCATCTGTAAAAAAGGTTGTCTAACCCACGTGACACCTGTCAACGTGTAACAATGGCATCTTACATTGCAAGATGACTCAACTTACTCGTTGAGGTTTGGCATATGCCCTCCTATTCAAGGTGTGCTAAACTTGGCCAAAATTCGGTCGTTAACGTCCAAGAGTCTGCTTAGTATCCATTTCATTTGATAGGTCTCTATAACTTATTTGAACAATAAAAAAGTCCATCATTTGAAGTGCGGCCCTCTTCAAGAGCTATTATCAGTGGGACACCTCAATCAATGAAAGTATTGTTGGGATCGTTGTGTTGGGATCCGACTAAAAAACGCAGCGGAATAAAATTATTTCGGGATCGGATCCGTCCCGTTTCGATTAACAAAATAAAACCGGAGTAAATCGGATTTACCTTGCGCGGATTCAAATCCACGTTCGTTTTCCGGTTTCGTCGGAGCGATGCCGCAAGTCGCGCAGATGCCCAACCTCTAGCGGTATCCACGCGGTTCTCTTCGCGATGGATCATCCTCCCTTCCTCGCTCGATGCGGCGTTCGTAGATCTCGTCTGGCTGCGCGTAATCCGCTGCGACATGCGGATTCAGAATCTCCCGTCGGACAGAAGGTGGAGCAGTCGGGAGTCGAAGCGGAGCCTCCAGATGGCCGCCTCGTGTCACACGCCCAGAAGAGAGGAGAGAGAGAGAAAGAACGACGGCTAGGTTAGGGTTTTTGGCCTCCAACGTAGTATCCGCTCTTTTATAATAAGTATGTTTGCGGTTTTTCATAAAAAACTAGACTTATCCGAAATCCTGTCGGATTATCCATCGACTTGAAAACCATTTGCGTGTGATCCTCTAGGCCCAAATACCAGTCCAGTTAATAGCCCATTAAGTCCAGTAACCCATTGAATTAATTAATATCCTCATATTCAATTAATCAGCCGAATTTAATGTCCCACAATAAATTCGGACGGACTTTCGATCACGTTGGATGCCAAGTAACATCACGTGATCCTAGATGGCACTGAGGTTATCGCAACCCTCTATTGGAACCTTTCTGTCATCTGTTAGCGCGCGGATATAATCCTTCATCCATGCAATGTTCCCGAATCGACCTAGGGTATGGTTTACTGTTAAACCCTATTCGGTCGATTCACTTGAATCAGATGCTGCTAATCTGAATTCGATAACTCCTTATCGAACACAGAGTCCGCCCTGGTCAGGGACTTTAAGCGCATCATTTCCGAAACATTCTTTCTCAAACTATCGAGAGTAGATGATCCCGTATTGAACACACAATTACCTTCGAGGGCATTTCCTTGAACTCGATCGATTGACTTATTGATAACCCATGTTTAGGGATTCGTTAGTCAAGGTCAAAGTTCAGAAACCTACCAACAAGATATCTTTGGCGTCTCAGGTCCAAGGATCATCCACGCAACCGTGACAAAAGAATCGAGCTGGTTAACAGTGAGGTGTTTACCATCTAACGATTTATAGTCGGATAAGTTCAGTGAACTTATTCACCAATGAGCACCTACAGGTCCAGCATAGTGTCTCCACACAAGTGACTTATGGGATCAGTCACTCTCATCATATGAGCTGAAGTAACCTATACTAGTCTATCCGGATGTTCGATGTCCTATCTCAAACATCTTATGATAAGGAACAATTAAAAACATGTGTTTATAAGTCTTCAGTCCCGTAATTATGATCTCATCATAATCTGAAGACTATTGTACATATTTATGAACTTCATCGTGATACAATAAACATAGATCGAATTAATTATACACAATGAATTATTGTCATTTATTAATAATCTGAATCAGTACATAGTATCGGATTGGCTTTGAGACCATCTAATACTAACAATCTCTCACTTGGACTAAAGCCAATCACTTTTATACAGAATATCCATATTCTCTAAGTGACGCTCAAAGACATTTTGAGACAAAGGCTTTGTAAGTAGATCTGCTATGTTGTCGGCTGAAGGAATTCTTTCCACCACGACATCTCCTCGAACTATAATCTCTCTGATCAGATGAAAGCGCCGCAGAATGTGCTTCGACTTCTGATGAGACCTCGGTTCTTTCGCTTGAGCAATCGTCCCATTGTTGTCATACAGCAGTGGGACGGGACCAGATATGCTTTCCACCACACCAAGATCGCCGATGAATTTCTTCATCCATACAGCTTCCTTGGCGGCTTTAGCAGCAACAATATACTCGGCTTCCGTTGTCGAATCAGTAGTGGTTTCCTGCTTAGAACTTTTCCAGCTCACTGCTCCCCCGTTGAGTGTGAAAACACAACCTGATGTTGACTTGTTGTCGTCAGGATCAGACTGAAAACTCGAGTTAGTGTATCCTTGCAGCTTTAAGTCTCCTCCTCTATAGACTAGAAATAGATCATTAGTCCTTCTCAAGTACTTAAGGATGCATTTCACAGCCTTTCAGTGTTCATCACTTGGATCTGCCTGATGTCTGCTCGTAACACTTGGAGCATATGCTACATCAGGTCTGGTACATAGCATGGCATACATGATGGACCCTATGCCAGAAGCATAGGGAACTTTATCCATTACAGCCCTCTCTTCAGGTGTCTTGGGAGACTGACCTTTAGAGAGTGAAATTCCATGTCTCATCGGTATGAGACCTCTCTTGGAATTTTCCATATCAAATCTTTTGACAATGGTTTCTATGTACATGGATTGGGTTAAAGCTAGCATCTTCTTTGATCTATCTCTATAGATCCGTATTCCTAATACGTAAGATGCTTCTCCTAAATCCTTCATGGAGAAGTTCTTTGACAGCCATATCTTTACTGATGACATCATTCCTACATCATTCCCAATGAATAGGATGTTGTCAACGTAAAGAATCAGAAATGTGATTGCACTCCCACTGTTTTTCTTATATACACAGGGCTTTCTTAATGAAGCCATAAAATTTGATTGCCTCATCAAATCTTATGTTCCAGCTTCAGGAAGTTTGTTTCAGTCCATAAATGGACCTCTGCAACTTGCATACCATGTCTGGAGATTCTTTGGATGTGAATCATTCTGGTTGTATCATATACACCTCATCCTCAAGGTTTCCATTGAGGAAGGCAGTCTTCACATCCATCTGCCAGATTTCATAATCATGGTAGGCAGCAATGGCGAGAAGAATTCTGATAGACTTAATCATAGCAACGGGTGAAAATGTTTCGTCATAGTCAAGACCTTGTCCTTGACGATAGCCTTTCGCCACTAATCTTACTTTATAAGTCTCAATATGTCCATCTGCACCGATCTTTCTTTTAAAGATCCATTTTTAGCCGATAGGTACTATACCATCGGGTAAATCTTTCAAGTTCCAAACTTGGTTGATGTACATAGACTGTATTTCAGAATTCATGGCTTCCCGCCATTTTTCGGCCTCTGGACTTTCAATGGCCTCCTGGTAAGTCTTAGGATCATCATCCTCATTATAGGATATCCTTGAATCATCCAAATTAATATGTCCCACATATCTTTTTGGTGGTTTAGATACTCTTTCAGACCTACGAGGTTCCTGTGTATCATTTTGAATAGGTTCAGAAACTGATGGTTCATCTGATAAACCATTACCAGTTTGTGGGTCTGGAATTTCTTCCAGAATTACTTTACTCCCACTGTCCTTCTAGAGAATATAATCTTCTTCCAGAAAAACAGCTCTCCTGGCCACAAACACCTGTTGTTCGCCAGGGTGATAAAAGTAATATCCATAAGTTTCCTTTGGATATCCCACAAATCTGCATTTGTCAGTTCTGGACTCCAGCTTATCTGCGTCATGTCTTTTAACATGCGGAGGACATCTCCAGCTTTAACATGATTAAGGTCTGATTTTCTTCCATTCCATATCTCATATGGAGTGGTTTCAACAGATTTGTTGGGTACCTTATTCAGGATACACATAGCCGAGCTGAGTGCATATCCCCATAAGGACACTGGTAATTTGGACATGCTCATCATGATCGCACCATTTCCATTAATGTGCGATTTTTCCTTTCTGATATACCATTCATCTGAGGTGTATAAGGAGGTGTAAGCTGAGAAATGATACTATTATCCTTTAAATATTTAATGAACTCTGTACTCAAGTATTCACCACCCCGATCGGATGGATGTTTTTTATACTTTTTCCAGTTTGTTTTTCTACTTCATTCTTAAATTCTCTGAATTTTTCAAAGGCTTCATATTTATACTTCAATAAGTATACATATCTAAACCTTGAGTAATCATCAGTGAATGTAATGAAGTATGAGAAACCACCAATGGCTTGGGTTGACATAGGACCACATACATCTGAATATATGAGTTCTAATATGTCTTTGGCTCATTCTCCAGTTCCACTAAATAGAGACTTAGCCATTTTACCCATTAAACATGACTCACAGGTTGCATATGATTCATAATCAAATGGATCAAAGTATCCATCTTTATGCATCCTTTGGAGTATGTTTTCACCAATGTGTCCAAGCCTACAATGCCACAAGTAGGCTTTGTTCATTTCATACTAACTTCTTTTAATTGAAGAACCGATGTGTAAATTATCATGAGACACATTTAATAGATACAAACCATTGGACAAAATAGCAGAAACTATTAATTTATTTCCGAAATAAATTGAACAACTATTATTCCCAAAGTTTAAATTGTATCCAATTCTATCTAAACATAAAATAGAAATGATGTTCCTTATTATGCTAGGTACATAATAACATTCATCTAATAAAAATGTGTCTCCGGATAGTAGCTTGAGCTTCACTGTCCCCACAGCGATCGCCGCAACTCTTGCGCCGTTACCTAGCCTCAGCTCCACCTCACCGGTCCTCGGCTTACGTCTTCTTGTCAGTGCCTGCACAGAATTGCAGATATGAGATACACATCTAGTATCTAATACCCATGATGTACAATCTCTTATTGGCAAGTTTACATCTATCATATAGATACCTGAAGCATCCTACTGCTTCATAGTTCCTTGAGTCTTGTCCTTGAGGTATTATTTGCAATTCCTCTTCCAGTGGCCCTTTTGGTGACAGTAGAAGCAATCACCTTTCTCAGCACTTTTACCTTTGTCTTTCTTGACAACCTTTGTCTTTCTTTAAACCTTGTTCTTATTCTTTCGAAAAGTTTGGACTGCAAGTCTTTTTCTATTAGTCTTACCAACCATGAGGACTTGGGATTTATCTTTCACAAGGTTCCCTTCAGCAGTCTTTAACATGTTCAGTAGTTCAGCTAAGGTGGCCTGGATCTTGTTCATGTTAAAATTAACGATGAACTGAGCATATGATTGTGGAAGTGAAGATAACACGAGGTCTGTGTGCATCTCCTTGGGAAGTGTAATTTCAAGAGCATCCAGCCTCTCCACCCACTCAATCATCTTCAGCACGTGATTCTTTACTGAAGTTCCCTCTTCCATCTGAGCCTTGAACAAATTCTTCGATATCTCATATCGTTCGATTCTGCTCTGCTCACCAAATAGCTCCTTCAAATGGAGTATGATAGATCTAGTATCCATCTCTTCATGTTGCCTCTGCAACTCATTACTCATAGAGGCTAACATGTAGCATTGGGCCATGGTGGAATCTTCCTTTCATTTTTCATACACTATCATTTCCTCCTCTGGGGCATCTAATACTGGTTCAGTAGGAGGTTCATTATCCAAGACGTAGGCAATCTGCTCAGACCTGAGGACAATCTTCAGGTTCCTGAGCCAGTTTGAGTAGTTGGTGCCTGTCAAACGGTTGGCTTCAAGTATGCCTCGCAACGGGTTATGGTGTGACATTCTAGCCTACAGGAGATAATCAAATGATAATTAGCAGATATTCAGATTAACTAAAATAAGATATGGTCTTTTATTATCTAGTTTTACTCCCATTAATTTTCGACAAACTGTATAACCTTCAAATATACAGAATGGGAGACGCCGACTGTCTCCTAGTGGGGATCAGAATCTCCAAGCATCACAGTATGACCTCGGGTAAACACGTAGTATCATACCGCTATCTCAGAGCAATCATCTCATGATAATTGCAACTCCTTGCAATATCCGATCATATTTCGGCTCCTAGGTTATTAATGGTCCCAAGTAAACACAGCAGACCATTATCCCTAGTTTAAGCATTATCATCAATACGTGATAAAGTAGAGTAGAACTATAGTTCCCGAGTAAACACATAGATGACTATATCGTTCCTCTACTCTTATCCAAAGGCATCTAATGCCATCATCAATAGTTCTCTCATCAGTCAATGGCAAACCTCGGATAAACACATAGTATCTGCCACCATTGAATTAAGTTCTATTAATCATATTGATGGAGAGTCACGCGGTGCATTCTCAATGACTCGCGCTCCGGCTTAAAATTTATTATGAAAGTGTTACTTATTTAGTTTGGTTTCATCCTAGGTGATAGTATTAAATATATCGAATATATTATAAATACTAATAACCTAGCTAATTTGATTCACAATCAAAATAGAAACACACGCATTACATACATGTCATTAGTGTGGTCATGGACGGCACTGTGGTTTGACTTGAGCCAAATAGTCAAATGCACACACATACACAATATAACAACTTATATCATGAGTCTGCAAACTCATGGATTCAATGAACTCCTTCATGTTCATCTGGTCGACAATTGTGGATCATCCTCGCTCCGCGCACAGCCGTCTCGATCAAATTACATCACGAATTTTAAAGAGGAAGCCTTATGGCGAATACATAGAGAGAGAGGTAGAATTACATTGGAATATGAGAGGGAGAGGTTCGTAGACCTCTATTTATTAATAAATAACATACCACACAATCACATTCCATATCCACAATAAATGCTCGTTCATGACCACCATGTGTTTTATTTAAACAATCCACACATGAAATAGCACATCAAATGGCTAATTAAAATTTTTGAAAATAACTAATAATTTTGGTTTCATAAAACCAGGGACCAAACAAAATTTTGGAGAATTTAGAATTTTTTGAAAATCAATTTATACATGCTAATTTAAATCAGATTTAAACAAGCAGTCAACATACATCAAATGTATATTAAAATTCCAAAATATAACTTTCTAAAATATTCCATGCTAATTTCAATTAGATTAATCAATATAAGTCATTTACTATTATCTCATATGAATCTAACAATTAGATCATAAAGTTAAAGTTAATTAATTATTTAACATTTAAATCAATAATTAACCATAACTATTAACAACATTTGTTAATCAGGATAATAATAAAAAAATGTTATGAGTTTCCAGAAAATTAAATTGAATAAAACTTCAATTTCAAAACACTTTTGAGATTTTAAGAAGTTTTAAAAACAATTTGAAACCAAAAACCCAAACAAAATCCCAAGGTGGTTCAACCCCCCCCCCCCCTGGTCGAACCAGGGCTCAGCCCAGCTGAGCCTGGGTATCGGACCATGGCACCTTGGTTCGGACTAGGGGTGCCTGGCCCCAAGCCAGGGGGCTCAGGGCTCAGACCCGGTCTGAGCCCGGCCTAGTCCGGTCGGACCATGCGGGCTAGGAAACCCTAGCGGCATGGCCCGAACCAGGGCCTCTCCCCTTCCCCCCCGACGGCGGTGCCTGCAAGCAGGAACCGTGGGGGAAGCGGGGTGGGTGGCGGCCGGTGACCGCCCCGGCGCCGGGAGGGCGCCGGACCATCGCCAGTCACCTTGCCAGCGCCGGACGGCGCCCCCACCGCGGTTCGCCCCCCCTTTTGGGGGCCCCAACCCCTGCGCATGGCTGTCGGATCCGAGGGGAAAGGGAGACCCTTTTGGCGGCCGGAAGCCGTCGACCAGGCCACGCCGGCGCCGGAGGTGGTGAAGGTAGTGCCTGGGGAGGGTTTTTGGTCACACCAAAACCTTAGCCAGATGCATCACAACGCATGTGATCATCTAAACATCACCAAGACGACCTTGTTCTTCGTCCCACGAAGAACGCAAGAAACTCCATAAAAAATTGATTTTGTAGGAACGATATTAATCAAATTAATTATATTTTCATCCCATGAACATCGTTCTTCAAACAAAATCGAATAATATGCATGGAATATAATTAGAAAATTAAATTTCGAAATCCGAAACGGTGAAGAACACAGTGGAACCTAACTCTGATACCACTGTTGGGATCGCTGTGTCGAGATCCGACCAAAAACGCAGCGGAATAAAATTATTTTGGGATCGGATCCATCCCGTTTCGATTAACAAAATAAAACCGGAGTAAATCGGATTTACCTTGCGCGGATTCGAATCTGCGTTCGTTTTTCGGTTCCGTCGGAGCGATGCCGTAAGTCGCGCAGATGCCCGACCTCTAGCGGCATCCACGCGGTTCTCCTCGCGATGGATCATCCTCCCTTCCTCGCTCGATGTGGCGTTCGTAGATCCCGTCTGGCTGCACGTAATCCGCCGTGACATGCGGATTCGGAATCTCCCGTTGGACGGAAGGTGGAGCAATCGGAAGTCAAAGCGGAGCCGCCAGATGGCTGCCTGATGGATATAGGTGTCCTCTAAGCCAATCATAAGGCACCTATTTCAATCTGGTTCACTAATAAATGGCATTAAATTTATTATGTAGATTGGCATATTTATATTTATGCATAATGAAGTCCATGAATATGTGCAATAGTCATCAGATTATGATGAGATTATAATAATGAGACTGATGACTTATAAACACATATTCTTAATTGTTCATAGTCGTAGGATGTTTGAGAAGGACATCAAATATCCGGTTAGACTAGTACAGGTTATTCCAGCTCATATGATGAGGGTGACTGATCTCATTAGTTACTAGTGTGGAGACACAATGGTAAACCTGTAGGTGCTCATTGGGGAATGAGTTCACTGAACTGATCCGACATGAATCGTCGAATGGTAATTTACCTGACTGTCAATCGGCTTGATTCATCGTCACAGTGGCGTGGTTGATCCTTGGACTTAAGACACCAAAGACACCTTGTCGGTGGACTTCTGGACTTTGACCTTGACCTACGAATCCCTATCCACGGGATCTCAAATAGTCAAGGATCGGGTCCAGCGGAAGACCTTCGAAGGTGATTGTGTGTTCAATAAAGGATCGTTCGCTCTCAGGTAACTGGAGAGAGAATGCTCTAGAGTAGATCCGCAGGAGTCTCTGGCTAGAGCAGAAACAATATCAAAAAAGTGATTTTAGGATATTGTAAAGCGGAGTCTGATTCAAGTGAGTTGACAATCTAGGGTTTGACAGTTGACCATACACTAGGTTAACTCGAGAGCATTGTGCGAACGAAGGATTATAGCCACGTGGTAACTGTGGACGGACAGGTTCCATGAGCGGGTTGCTGAACCCCATTACCTTCCGGGATCATGCAGTGTTGCTTGGCACCCAACTTGATCAGAAGTCCGACTGAATTTACATGCGATGATAATTCGGTTGAGTAATTAGTTAATATCTAGATATTAATTAATTACAATAAGTCAATAACTAGTTATTGGACTTAACGGGCTGAAAACCGGACTGGTAAATGGGCCTAGAGGGTCACACGCAATAAGATTCTCAGTCGGTGGTACATAAGTGGGATTTATATTAACTCGGGGACTTTTGTGAAAAGTCGCGCCGACTTAATATATATACACGCTGTTGAGAAATCCTGGGCCAAGCTCCAGGATTTCCCTTACTGGCCGTCATCCCCCCCTTTCTCTCTCCTCCTCTGGGCGTCCCGTTCGACGCGCCAGAACAGCTTCCGTCTCCGCCGCGTGTGATTCCTGAAAGTCGGGAATTCCCGTCGGCGGGATTTCCGCAACCGTTGCGGCAACGGATCTTCAGCGAGCGAGCTGAAATGGACGAGGGATCGAGGACGAACCACCGCAGAGGATCGCGTGGATACCGCTGGAGGCCGGACACTTGTGCGGCTTACGGCATCACCTCGACGGAAGCGGATTCGAATCCGCGCACGGTAATCGGATTACTTCTCGTAGTTTTCGGTTTGAGTTTTTCGTTCCGAATCGGATCAGCGGGCATCGGGCGGGATAAAATTTTGTTCTTCGTTTCCGCTGCGTTCTTTGCGTCCCGCCCGGATCCCAACAGTGGTATCAGAGCGAGGTTCCGCTCTGATCCGCTCCGGAACGATAAAATTATTATTCTAAATTATTTCATGCATAAATTCGTTTTTCCTTATAGATATTGCTCATGGGATGAACTTAGAATTTCGAATTTAATTTTTCTGTGCGAAAAACGAAATTTTTTTTGGGGTTTCATCGCGTTCTTCATGGTGATGAAGAACCGGATTTGTGGGCTTCAAAAGGGGATTAATGATGGTTGGACCATCTCTGTGGGTTTGCTGGTATGATCAGCTACCCCTCGCTATCTCCGGAAAATTTCCATGGCGGCAGATGGAGCTTTTCTTCCCATAATTTTCAAGAGTTGAAAAGGATTGTGGAAAAAGCTGAAATCTGCGAAACTGCACAAATCTCCAACTTTGGAGGTTCACCGGTGGCGAAAGAGTCGCCGGCCGGCCACCACCGGCAGGGGAAATGAAAGTGGTGACATCCCTCTACAATTTCTGGCCACCCTCGCGGCCGGCGGCAGCGGCGGCGCCGCCCAAAACAGGCTTGAAACAGGGCCAAAAACCCTAAACAGGGCTGCTGCAGGCCGGCCGAACTGCTGGAAACGGGCTGGACCGGCCGGTCCCGCGCCAGGCCGGCCCGGCTGGCCCAGGCGCTCGACCTGGCTGGGCCAGGTCCCGCCTGGGTCCGGCCCTGGCCCGGCCCGGGCGCACCTGGGGCTCGTCCTGGCTCGGCCAGGTGCCCGGGCCCGAGCCAGGTGCCCCCTGGCTCGAGCCAGACGAGCCAGGTTCGGCCCTGGCTGCACTGGCTCGAGCCAAGGGGCCCCATTAAGCCCTGATTAGGCCCATTTAAGCCAATTTTGGTCCAATTAACCCCAAAAACCCCTTATTTAATTAAAAAACCCCATCCTATTTAACTTGAAATTAAAATTAATGATGTTTAAAATTGTTTTAAACATTAAATTAATTATTTTGAGTTAAAAGGGGAGAGATAATTAAGATATGATCTTAATTATGGATTATTATTTTAATCAAACCTTTTGTGGGGTTTATTAAGATATGATCTTAATAGTTAATTGCTTTTAACTAAATAAGATAGGATCTTAATGATTTTAATTAATTAATTAAAAGAGTTATAATTGAGATATGATCTTAATTATAAATAACTTTTAATTAGTTAATTAAAGGGGTTTATATTTAAGATATGATCTTAAATACATATAACAAATGTTGTTATTTATTTAAAATGGAATCTTAATTAATAATTGACAATTGTTGTCATTAATAATTAAGATAATATTTTTAATCTTAATTAACAATTGTTGTTAATTTATATTTAAGATTTGATCTTAAAACTTATATTAACAACATTTGTTAGTTGATTATTAAGTAGTGACTTAAATTTTAATTATCAAATGTTGTTAATTAATTTTAGTCAATTGATTAGATTATTTTAATTTCTTAACAATTGTTGTTATGAAATTAACTATTTGATTAAGGGACACTTAATAAAAGTTATTAAGTGTTTTATTAACTTTTAATAATAGTTATTAAAGAGTTAATTGTTTCTTGAGAATTAACCTTAATAAAAGTTATTAAGGATTAATTATTGCTTGCTAATAGTTATTAAGCTAATTAATATTCTTGAGGGTCCCTTAATTAAATTTTGAAGATCTAATCTACTTAATAATTAATCATTTAATAAAAGTTATTAAAAGGATTAAATTAAGTCTAAGATGTTAGACTATTTTAATTAGAAATGTTCTAATTATTATTTCTTAATAATTATTATTGAGAAATGCCTTTTAATTAAGTGGTTTTAAACAAGGAGTTGTTAAGGGGTTGATAATTTGAGTTGAAATTTCCTTTATAAATGTTATTTAGGAATTTTTAATTATATCTAAATGTTAGATTGTTTCACATTAATAATTGTTATTAATGTGAATTAAAATTAACCTAAGTGTTAGATTAATTAATTTAGAATTGTTTTAAATTATGCTTGGAATATTTTAGAATTTTAATTTTAGCTTTGTGTGCACATGTTGATGTGTTTAATGCTTTAAATTAGATTTATTGCATGTTAGAAAATAAGATTTTCGAAAATTCAAATTATCTAATTTTGATTGGTACCCAGGTTTTAAGAAAGCCAAAATTATTATATTTTCAAAATTTTAGCCTTCATGTGATGTGTTCTATCATGTGTGGATGGTTAAAATTTGTGGTGGTCATGGACATGCACTTAGTTAAATTTCATATCATGTGATGGTGTGTGATTTTGTGGATTGTTATGAAATGTGGATGTTTATTAATTAAGTGTTAATTAATGAGGCTTGTGTGCCTCCCTCTCTCCATTCCATTGTAATTATATCCCCCTCTATTATTGTACTCGGCCATAAGGCTTTCTCTTACAATTTATTTGTATTTGAAATTGTTTCAAAATATATAATATTTGTATTTGATCGCGCTGACCGAGGAGATGCGAGGATGATCCACAAATGCAACCAGGAAGGCGACAGGAGATGAGATCACCAGTGGCTATGTGTTTGCATGATTAGATTATATAAGTGTTATATAGTTTTGGTGATTAATTGTTTGGCTCTAGTTAATCACCGTGCTGTCTATGACCACATAATGAACATGTATGGATGATGCATGCCTTTTAGTTATTGATTATGAATCGATTGCTAATATCTAGGTATAGTTAAATATATATTCGATATATTTATAAACTATCACCTAGGATGAGACCAACTTAACATAAATAAAACCTTCAACATAAAGTCTAAGCCGGAGCGCGAGTCATTGAGAATGTACCGCGTGGCTCTCCATCAATATAGTTCTTAGAACTTGATTCAGTGATGACAGATACTACGTGTTTACCCGAGATCTGCCACCATCTGATGAAAGGACTATTAACTATGGCATTATGATGCCTTAGATTAGAATAGAGGAACGGTGTAGCTATCCTCGCGTTTACCCGGGAGCTACATTCTTACTCTACTCTGTCGCGTATTGATGGTAAAGCTTAGACCAAGTATAATGGTCTACTGTGTTTACCCGGGACCATTAAAGACCTGGGAGTCGAAATAAGATCGGATATTGCAAGGAGTTGCAATTACCATGAGATGGTTGCTCTAAGATAATGGTATGATACTATGTGTTTACCCGAGGTCATACTGTGATTCTTGGAGATTCTGATCCTCACTAGAAGACTGTCGGAGTCTTCCGTTCTGTATACCTGAAGGTTATACAGTCTGTCGAAAAATAGTGAGAAATAATTCAAGATAAAAGACCATAATTGAATTATCAGAACTATCTGTTTAAATCACGTTATTTCCTTCGATTCACTTAAATGTCGTCTATTCGAGATTTTGGCATATTGGATGCCAATACTTCTCATACTCAGACTGACTAGAAAATTTTGAAGAATGTCTTCAGGGCCAAGTGAAAGTCACTATCCTAATCAGATATCATGAATCCTCTTATTTGGATAGACCAAGGTGAAGAGGTACTCATGGTATGCCTTATTGAAAGGCAATGATGGTTATGAAATCTCTTATTTGGATAGACCAAGATGAAGAGATATTCATGATATGCCTTTGAGAAAGGCAAGTGGTAAGATTTTAAACGATCGAATCTACACCTGAAAGGATAAAGAAAAGTCAGCTGAGATAGAGAAGTAGCAGTTCTCCCACTGCAACCAATATAAGGGTATTGGTAAAGGCAAAAAGAATATGGAACTTAAAAGAAGTTTCATATATTCTTATTATCGTCTTTTGCATGTCTATTAGAGAATTAGTGTTTTCAACATGAGATATTGGAAATGATTCTCAGAGTTGCGATAGTGTGCAGACATAGACAAGTAAAAGGAAATCGAGAAAATGTAAGTGTTGAGTTAGACTCAACTATTGTTCATGATATTCATAGATTACTGTTAGACAGTAAATCTTTGTATATCTATAGGAGTCTAATATGAAACTAAATAATTGTTATTTAGTTGCATGAGAAATCAAGAATAACATTGATTGACAAGAATAATAGTTGTTCGAATAAGTCAATGCACTATAGATTCTTGAAGTGACATTCATGTGATGAATGTTCACAAGTCTCCTATAGAAATGAACTATGTGAGTCCTGATTATCTATGGTATTGTACATAGGGTTGTACAATAAGAAATCATTGATGCTGATGCATATTGATGTAACCAGGTCAAATGCCAAAGATAATCACTACTATTGACTTACCTTATAATTCACTCTTGGAATGATTCGACTGCATGTACTTACTGAAGTACAAGACAAATATATCTGAAAGATTAAGGTATAAGATCAATATGAAGTATTATAATTTTTTATTTGATCAAAGAAACTAATACTTAGGTATATGATTCACATAAATCATTAAGAGGATAATTGTATTCTCGCTCGATTGATCCTCATTGTGCATCATAGCAATATGATAGAATGAGGAATTGCACCTTATTAAGATATGGTGCAATACATAATAAGATTTGCCTAATTCTTATCCTTTTTGAACATGAGTATGAACATTAGATGTCCATACTTTAAAGATGGTTCCAAATAAGTCAGTGTGTGTCCATATAAGATATGGAAACCAAATAATTCATATGAGATGTGAATTATGAACAAACCTAATTTAAAAGTCAGGTATTATCGTGATGTGAATTTGTGAATGTTTAAAGAGTTTGGACATTACATTTATTGGCCAAGCGATAATGAAATAATTGTCGTCCTGAAAACTGTCTTCTGTGAAGAGGAATATGTCCTCAAAGAAAACAGTGGGAGCTGATAAAACTAGAAGATGTTCTAGATTCACAAATTAACATAAGATTATTAGATAATCTTTAGTTGTTTGGAGCCACTCGTAACACACATCAGAGAACTTCATAGATTTTTGAGATTCTCTCAGTGACTAAAAGGATATGTTTGACATATCTAATTTAGCAAGATGAGGGGACCTCAAAATAGATTATGATATGAAATCTATGATAATGATGTTCTCTGTTATTACAACTTTGAGATTGATAAGTTCTACTTGTCAATACTGCCTATCATGAGACTGATGACAGTTGGTTATTAAAAGCGTCCTCTCAATGTGATTGAGGTAAAGATGTATATGATACATCTTTAAAGCTTTTAGAATATCCAGGAAGCAAGTTATGATTTCAAAATTATTTTGAATCAAACTGAAACTTCCTAAGTTGTAGTAAAAGCTTTGACTTAATGGTCAAATATTAAGTGATCGTTAAGAATGATCACGGATTGTGTGTGTTCAGAAAGGACAGTAAGAGCACGGTCGCTTTAGTAATGCTTTATGATAATAACATCAAAGTCATTGAGAATGACTTCAGGATGTTACTATTAGTGAAAGCATTGCTAACCATGTTTTCCTCCATAATGGATTTAGTTATAATATCCCACGTATTGGAAATACGAATCTATTAAGATAAATTGGTGGGAATATTATATTAACCTGTATGTCAAGACGTTTGACATAAATTTTATAACAAGTCTCAATTGTTGAGATATGGAATTTATTCCTTTAAAGAAAGGGTTCCTTAAAGGATACATGAGTGAAATGCATCATTAAGTGCTTGAGAAGTGCTAAGGGTGCATTCGCGTATATGGAGAGGATGATTTGAAACTATGAGGTCACACTGACTCAAATTTCAAGTCAAATAATGGATTCAACTTTCTGGTATAAAGGAATAGATTGGAATGGTTCCAATCCAAAACTCGACATTAATATGACGACATAGACAAGTGATACTGTTATTGGAACAGTATGGATGAAAAGGTTTATCCCTGAACTAGATGTAGTTCTAAAAGGTCTCTGATACCATCCCATCGTTGTAGGACAACAGTGGGAGCAATCAGTTGAGTGATCGAGCCATGGTCTCATCATAAATTGCAGAACATTCTGAGGTTCTTTCACAGGTTCAGAGACAAAGGATTAAGAGGAAATAACGTAATGGAAATATTCCATCTGTAGATAATTTAGCAAATCCCTGACCAAGTCATAGTCACAGACTTTCTGTGAGCATCACCTAGATTTGATGGAGATCAAATGCGAAAGTGATTGGCTTGAGTCCAAGTAGGAGATTGATGGATATAGGTGTCCTCTAAGCCAATCATAAGGCACCTATTTCAATCTGGTTCACTAATAAATGGCATTAAATTCATTATGTAGATTGACATATTTATATTTACGCATAATAAAGTCTATGAATATGTGCAATAGTCATCATATTATGATGAGATTATAATAATGAGACTGATGACTTATAAACACATATTCTTAATTGTTCATAGTCGTAGGATGTTTGAGAAGGACATCAAATATCCGGTTAGTCTAGTACAGGTTATTCCAGCTCATATGATGAGGGTGACTGATCTCATTAGTTACTAGTGTGGAGACACAATGGTAAACCTGTAGGTGCTCATTGGGGAATGAGTTCACTGAACTGATCCGACATGAATCGCCGAATGGTAATTTACCTGACTGTCAATCGGCTTGATTCATCGTCACAGTGGCGTGGTTGATCCTTGGACTTAAGACACCAAAGACACCTTGTCGGTGGACTTCTGGACTTTGACCTTGACCTACGAATCCCTATCTACGGGATCTCAAATAGTCAAGGATCGGGTCCAGCGGAAGACCTTCAAAGGTGATTGTGTGTTCAATAAAGGATCGTTCGCTCTCAGGTAACTGGAGAGAGAATGCTCTAGAGTAGATCCGCAGGAGTCTCTCGCCAGAGCAGAAACAATATCAAAAAAGTGGTTTTCGGATATTGTAAAGCGGAGTCTGATTCAAGTGAGTTGACAATCTAGGGTTTGACAGTTGACCATACACTAGGTTAACTCGAGAGCATTGTGCGAACGAAGGATTATAGCCACGTGGTAACTGTGGACGGATAGGTTCCATGAGCGGGTTGCTGAACCCCATTACCTTCCGGAATCATGCGGTGTTGCTTGGGACCCAACTTGATCAGAAGTCCAACTGAATTTACATGCGATGATAATTCAGTTGAGTAATTAGTTAATATCTAGATATTAATTAATTACAATAAGTCAATAACTAGTTATTGGACTTAACGGGCTGAAAATCGGACTGGTAAATGGGCCTAGAGGGTCACACGCAATAAGATTCTCAGTCGGTGGTACATAAGTGGGATTTATATTAACTCGGGGACTTTTGTGAAAAGTCGCGCCGACTTAATATATATACACGCTGTTGAGAAACCCTGGGCCAAGCTCCAGGATTTCCCTTGCTGGCCGTCATCCCCCCCTTTCTCTCTCCTCCTCTGGGCGTCTCGTTCGACGCGCCAGAACAGCTTCCGTCTCTGCCGCGTGTGATTCCTGAAAGTCGGGAATTCCCGTCGGCGGGATTTCCGCAACCGTTGCGGCGACGGATCTTCAGCAAGCGAGCTGAAACGGACGAGGGATCGAGGACGAACCACCGCAGAGGATCGCGTGGATACCGCTGGAGGCTGGACACTTGTGCGGCTTGCGGCATCACCTCGACAGAACCGAGACGGAAGCGGATTCGAATCCGCGCACGGTAATCGGATTACTTCTCGTAGTTTTCGGTTTGAGTTTTTCGTTCCGAATCGGATCAGCGGGCATCGGGCGGGATAAAATTTTGTTCTTCGTTTCCGCTGCGTTCTTTGCGTCCCGTCCGGATCCTAACACTACCAACAAGATATCTTTGGCGTCTCAGGTCCAAAGATCATCCACGCAACCGTGACAAAAGAATCGAGCTGGTTAACAGTGAGGTGTTTACCATCCAGCGATTCATAGTCGGATCAGTTCAGTGAACTCATTCACCAATGAGCACCTACAGGTCCAGCATAGTATCTCCACATAAGTGACTTATGGGATCAGTCACCCTCATCATATGAGCTGAAGTAACCTATACTAGTCTATCCGGATGTTTGATGTCCTATCTCAAACATCCTATGACAAGGAACAATTAAAAACATGTGTTTATAAGTCTTCGGTCCCGTAATTATGATCTCATCATAATCCGAAGACTATTACACCGCAAGCCGCCACCGGTACCATCGTGGACACCATCACTCTTTCAGAACGTCGGCCACCATCCGGAGAGTGAAGTGTCCCGAAGGAGATGGTGGTGGTAGTGATGAGAGGTGGGAGGGGTTTGGAGTGGTGGAAGAGGAAGAAGAGGAAGAAGAGGGGAAGGGGATGGAGGGATTGGAGAGAGGGAAGAGAGAGAGTGAGAAGGAGAGAAATGAGAGAAAGGAGAAAAGGCTCGGACGTCAAATCGAAACAGGCTAAATCGCATCGTTTCCAGATGACGCCATTCAGACGACAGGACATGGTCGTACACTGGCAAATCTCTGAATGGTATCGGTCATGTAAGACGCCTTTTAGATGATCAGACCTGGGCCGTACACTCGTGCCCCAACGCTCGCCTACGTGACACCTCCGCATGGCTCCTAAATGGCGTTTCCCAAGGCCGACGCCAATCAAAATTGCATTTCGCAAGCTCTATGCGATAAAGAGCCCGTGCCCAAGGCCCACAAGGACCCAACCAAGGGGTCCGACGACAAAAATCAACCCGATAACTGAACCCGAAACCTTAGTCCTTATAATAAGAGCTAGTTATGAAGGTGATCTCTGCCCTCGAGGAGTTCGAGATCGCCTATGTCCCTAGGGAGAAAAATCAAAGAGCGGACGAGCTAGAAAAACTTGCCTATGCCGTGTTACCAGCCTCCTGATCGATCTTCGTGGAAAATATGGCAGTACCAGCCATCCAACCAGTAGAGGTGGCCCAGGTCGACCAAGAGCTCTGCTGGATTGACCCAATCATGTCTTTCCTGTAGGACGGGCAATTACCCACTAGTCATACAGATGCCAAAAGGGTAACATACCAGGTAGCCCGATTCACCCTGGTCAGCGGAGAGTTATACCGCCGGTTCTTAACCATGCCCCTGCTTCGGTGTCTCCTACCTCGCAAAGCAACGGATGAACTGGTGGAAGTCCACAAAGACATATGCGGGAGTCATGTAGATCCTCAGGCGTTGGCCCGAAAACTATTATGCCATGACTACTAGTGGCTGAGTCTAGTCTGAGACTACATCGACTGCTTCAGAAAATGTGCAAGTTGTCAAGTGTACACATCAATTCCTCGAGCCCTAGCTGAACAACTTCATGCCATCTTGGAACCATGCCCATTTATAATGTGGGGCATTGATATTTTGGGGCCTTTCCCTAAGACAACTGCACAAAAGTAATTTGTCATTATCGTCATCGACTACTTCATGCGGTGGCTAAAAGCTAAGGCCACATCAAACATCAGGGAAGGCACTGCCTAAAACTTTTTCCTTTTGCACGTTATATACAGGTTTGACATACCCCGAGTTCTCATTTTCGATAATGGGTGACAAGTCACTAGCCAATGGTTCGTCAATTGGTGTTGGCACTTCAACATCTGACAAAGTTTTTCCTCAATAGCCCATCCACAAGCTAATGGATTGATAGAAAATGCTAACAGGATAATAACGAGGGGCATAAATATAAGAATACAGACAAGCAGAATTGGCTTAACCAACTTTGAAAGGTGTTGTGGTCCTTCAGGACGATAGCTAGAACGGCAACTGGTGAAACCCCGTACCACCTCGCCTATGGCATAGATGTAGTAATTCCATTCAAAGTTGGCCTACGTTCAGTCTCGGTTCAGTAGTTCGACGAGAAGACGAACAATGAATGACTGAGGGAGAACTTGGACCTTGCGGAAGAGACAAGGGAAGAAGCTAGGATACACACAATTAATTATCAGCATATGGTCGCCAGATACTACAACATGAATGTTAGACTAAGGAACTTCTAGCCTGGAGACCTTATGTTGTGGAGCATGTACACCTTCCGACCGATAGAAGCCAGGCGAAAACTAGTCCTGAATTGGGAAGGACCATATGTGGTTGTCAAGAACTACGGTAATAAAGCCTACCTCTTGACCCGAACAGACGGTCGTATACTTGATAATAAATGGAATGTAGAGCATCTATGCCCTTTTTTCCAATAAAATTGAAAGAACCCTCTTTGGAATAAAATTGTCTTCTTTTATCTTATATGTGCTAATTTCTCATCAACAAAATGACAAAATTACCTATGCCGAGCCTCGTCTCATAGAGAAGGGACTCCTCACTCGAAGATGAGATAAAACTCGATCGGTCTACTTCCTCTGCTGAGTCTCGTCTCGCAAAGAAGGAGCTCCCCATCCAAAAATGAGACAAAACTCGATCGGTCTACTACTTTTGTGAGTCTCGTCTTGCAGAGAAAGGGCTCCCCACCCGAAGATGGGATATAACTCGATTGGTCTACTACCTCTACCGAGCCGAGCCTCGCAGAGAAGGGGGTCCCCACCCGAAGATGAGATAAAACTCGATCGGTCTACCACCTCTTCCGAGCCTTGTCTTACAGAGAAGGAGCTTCCCACCCGAAGATGAGATAAAATTCGATCAGTCTACTACCTCTATCGAGCCTCATCTCATAGAGAAGGGACTCTCCACTTGAAGATGGAATAAAACACGACCGGTCTACTACCTCTGTCGAACCTTGTCTCGCATAGAAGGGGCTCCCCACCGAACATGAGATAAAACTTGATCGGTCTACTGCCTCTGCCGAGCCTTGTCTTGCAGAAAATGGGCTCCCCACTTAAAGATGGGATATAACTCGATCGGTCTACTACTTTTGTTGACCCTCATCTCGCAAAGAAGGGGCTCTCCACCTGAAGATGAGATAAAACTCGATCATTCTACTACCGCTACCTAGCCTCGCTTCACATAGAATGGGTTCCCCACCTAAAGATGAGATAAAACTCGATTGATCTACTACGTTTGTCGAGCCTTGTCTCACAGAGAAGGGACTCCCCACCCGAAGATAGAACAAAACTCAACCCGTCTACTCCTTTTGCCGAGTCTTACCTTGAAGAGGGCTCACCATCCAAAGATGGGATAATGCTCGATCGGTATACTACCTCGACGGAGCCTCATCTCGCAGAGAAGGGGCTCATCTCTCAACCTACAACCTCTGTCGAGTCCCGCCTCGTAGAGAAGGGACTTCCCACCCAAAGAGGGGACTTATCTCGATCGGTGAGTCTCACCTTGTACGGAAGGGGTCACCCATCGTGAAATCTCTTACATCTCCTACACACAGGAAGCCAAACTTAGCCTGTTCGATTTGGGAGAAGAAGGAGAAGGCACATACCACACAAAGATATATACTATACATTTGTCAATAGATATTCGTACAAATTTGCAACAATGTAACATATTGCATAAAGGCACATATTATACAAAGGTATGTAATACTAGATAAAAGTATGTACTCATAAGCCAACATAAAAGGCTTGACCAAAACAGGACAAGAAGACAAGATGGACTATGAAATTGGAAAAAGGTCAGAGACCCGACCACCATCGAAAACCAGGCAACCTTACAATTTCGCCGCTAGGGAGATATCCCTCCCTCGAGAAGCGGCCCCCCAGCTTTGGCGACTAGCCGTTGCCTCTAACTCGTCAACTAGAAGGACCCACCGATAACTCCAGGCGGAGAAAGGTTGCCCCGAGTCTCCTTAGGGCAAGAGCCGCATGAGCAACTGGCCAGAAGCAGTCTGCCCGAGAAGGAAAGAGGAAGTATAGGGTTGGGTAGCAATCCGAAAGTTTGAGAAAAGTAAGTCCCTGACGCGGACGAACTGAGACACCAATAGGTCCCTCCCCATGAAGTCGAGTGGAAAGTCTGAACTTTAAGGAAGAGTCAAACAGAGCCCCTGAATAGATATGATTTTTACACTAGGATATGAAGAGCCTTTGCTCCGTGTTAGAAAAATGCACCGAATCGTGCCACGTAGACGCTCGCCTCCACCACCTTCGAGTCTCTGGTGGGAAAAGACTCTACCTCACCAGGAGCGACACTCTTCACAAGAAGAGAAGGGCCCTCCATGATTGAGGATGGAAAACACAGTGGTGAGCTTCCCCCTTTTAAAGAAGAATCAATCCTCACCGAGGGGTGATCTGAAAAAGACTATTCGAAGGCCTGCCTTACCCAAGAAATCACGGGTGGCGATCCAAAAAGTAGATGGCTGATGGAACCCATCAAAAAATATACAAGTCACACCTTTGCAAGCCATTGGGATAGAACACACGAACTCCCCCTTTCTTTTTCACTATGATTGACGAAGTTGCTTTGCGAGCACAAGCGGACAGCCTAGAGTGACAAGACACTCGGGCCATATTTGATGGACTTTGGGCCTGGCAAGCGCTACGGACCAATTGGACGGGATTCGCTACGATACGATATGACCCTGGAACGATACTCCCTGTCATGATTCAACACATCCATAAATCACAAGTGCACAAAAAAAGAGGAGCAAAAAAGATAACAAAAGTCGCAAAGGGTCTGCCTCCCCCCTACGCTAACCAATGTAGGCCCATCTATGGCCATCATCCTCACCGTCGCGCCGCCGACCCACCCCTCGTACCCACATCAGGATCCTCCTCCCTTCTGCGTTGATGCCCACGAGGAGACAGCCATGCGTGCTGCAGTGCCTCCTCCGAAAGCTACAGTCCAATGGCCACAAGAGGGCCATATTGGAGGATGGCAAGAATATGCGCGTCCTCGTCAGAAAGCTCCTTAATCCATCGCTTAAGAGGAGGATCCACATAGAGGTCTTGGAAGGATGTGGGAAAAGGCCACTCCCCCTGTGGGACCCTTTCGACCTAGAAGAAGAAGTCTTTCCATCGACGGGAGGGCCCGAGGCCGAGTGCCAGCAGATGTCCTGGGCTTCAAATTGAATGAAGTCACATACACCCGGAAAAGAAAAACGCTAGGCTTGAAAAACATGGCAGAACATGTTGACCATTTCACCCAGATAACGTAGGTCTCGGATTAGTGTAGCCAACCTCAGAACCATTCGCCAGGAGTTCGACATCACCTGGGCTGGGGACAATCCTGAAGAATTGTAGCAACTGGGAGACAATGGCCGACATTGGCAGCCGAAAGCCAGCCTTAAACATTCCCGAGTAAACCATGAATGCCCTTGGCCTCTCCGAGAAGGGGCGATCTTAGGCGACGGCAATACAAGGCGATACTCGCCCGGGACGCGGTAGAGCTCCCAGAACTTGGCTAAAAGATCGACTGTCATGCGCGAAAGACCCATGGTATTGTGATCCTTAGTAACTTTTTCGGCGTAATCTATAATGTCATTTTCAAAGGTGGACCCTCCAGTTCGCACCTCCTGGGGATTTTAAAACCTCAGGCGAAAGGCGAAGCATTGCCTATCACAAGATGGACGCGACCGTCGCGCAACTTCTCGTAACCACTGCTCGAAGAAGAGGAAGGACAACCGCCAAAAGCTATTAAGTCATGAGGCATCTTTTCAAGCGTCTCTTCGCTTCTCGCTATTCATATATGGCAAAGAGCAAGGGAGGCAAGTGAAAGAGGGAAAATTCGCCTGACCCAAAAGCACGGTTGGACCGGCCCATGAAACCTTTCTCCTTCTAAAGCCCATATATTCACTAAACCCCACAGTCTACGAAGGATGGTCCGAAGACAAAAGTTTCAGGGCAAAAGTCAGAATCAGATCCTCATTAGGATTCTCTCAGTCGCGCGCGGCCCTCTATTCCTATCAGAAACCTGAGGTCCCTAACCATACATACTCGGGAGTGGAATCAAATCTTAGAATACACCTCGAACAAGACTTTCCAGACCAGGAGTTATCTGTTCACACAGAGCACGACTTAAGGAGTTCTCTGGAGTCTATTCTCTTTGATCAGACTGAAAACCACCCTTTGGAAGGGCTTCCGATCCGACTACTATATAAGGTCCTATACCCCTCCGGGCACAAGTACACTCTCTAGTACTCAAGCTTCTGTAGCCTTCCCTCTAGCATTTCTAACCTTTTGACTTAGGCATCGGAAGGAGCTCTCTTAAGCTGCCACCAGGGCTTCCTCTAACGGTGTTCTATTTTGCAGGGACTATCCGATGATGTCCCTCTGATTGGAGACTAAAGGTCCTTATCATAGTGGACGAGATTTTCGTCTATCAATTTCAATTCTCTATGTCACTCACTTTTTAGAGGGAACATCAGACGTCACTAAGTACAAGCCACCGACCAAAGGGCCTCTCTGTTCGAAAAAAAAAGCAAAAAGGACCTGCGGTTTAGAGATGCTTGGACTTCCTTTTTGAAAAGGAGGTATCACCTCGACCGTGGGTGGACATGGACGAGGGTTTTACCCTCAGATTTGTGGAAACCTTTGTTATTATACTGTCTATAGAAGGTGCAGGATTGTTTCCTTTAGTAAGAATCTTGGATTCAGAAAAGAAAGCGCCACAATGGTTTCCTATCTATATACAGGTGAAAAGCCCAAAACTGCCTAAACATATCTTGGTAAATTGCATTTTGCCCCAGCCATCCCATCCTAGATTGCTTATGTCTGCGTAAATTGTGTGTGCGGTCAAGCAATAAATAGCAATGCCGTTTTAGTGTTCCAATTTCACTACGATCTGAACGTCCTCTAGCCTTGGTCAGAAGGGTATTACCGACATTGAGCTGACCCAAGGACTCCATTCATCCAATATTTATACCAGTTGATACTTTAATACTAGCATTTACAACAAGAGGAGAAATTTTTAGTAAAATGTTTCCACTTTCATCCAAGGACGTATTCCATCCAACAAAAGGAAGGTGACCTAACTAAAAAAAGGAAAATCTTGCTGCTACCATTAGGATGTGTTTATTTGTTTTTAAATATGTACTGACCAGATGAACAATAATGATCAATATGATAAACAATTGAAAACAATGATCATATTTATATGCATCAGTCACCAAATAATTGAAAAGTAGAGTTTTACATGATTGTAACAGAAAGGGTATGTGGCTCCGAATAGGGCGAGTGGGCCCTTGTCCAGTCCAAACTGGCCCATCACGAGCCGGAGCATATGAAGGCTTGTTAGTCTGAAGGCAGTTCAGATCCAGAATGTGCCCCCACCCGGTCCAATACTGGCCCATTAGCAGTCTTACCGGATGAAAACTTGACCAGCCATCCTGATAAATACGGGCCCATTAGACTCTTTCTTCTCATGTTTACGAACACTGTTGGAGTATAGTCTTCTTTGATGAAATTAGATCCTCATTGGGAGCCAATTTCATAGAGCTTCCTGCACCCACTCTTTCTCATTGACCCAAAGGAAGGAGAAAAAGGAAAAAAAAAAGAGAGATATGTCCTTCCCCGGCTGCAACATATACACCCTGAACAGGAGAAAGCACAAGAAAATCTATAAAATTAGATCCAAACAATTTGCATCCCTCTCCTTTAAATGTCATGTACAAATTGTAGTGAAAAGATCCACGTCGTTCGTAATAGGAGAGAGATGAGACGAGACGGTGCGTCTACTCTAGCCCGTAGGAGGCCCACCACCGTTGCCCACGCCCGTGTTGGCCAGGTCGTCCTCGCCCGCGAAGTAGATCCGGAAGCTGGGCGAGCCAGGCTGCCCCTCGTCGTCGTGGCCCAGCCTCCCGCGCCCGCTGTCGAGCAACCTCGGCCCGCGCAGAGCTCTCTTCTCGCCCTCCGCCCCACGCTTCTTCTCTTCCTCCTCCTCGCCTGGCTGCTCCCGTTCGTCCTCTCCTGCACCGGCTCTCTTCTGCTTCTGCTTCTTCTTGTTCTTCTTCTTCTTTTCCTCCTCTTCTCCCTGCTCCTGCCTCGCGTACGCCGCCGCCGTGGTCGTCACGCGCGGAGGAGAAGGGAAGGCCTTCTTAGTCATCCCCGCATGTGAGGAGAAGGCCTCCGCGTCCGTGACGGGAGCGGCGTCCTCGTCCTCCTCGGGTTCGAGGAGACCGGTAATGGAGGCGGTGTTTTCCCTCCTGTCGCGAGCTCCGTCGTGCCGCCGCCTTCTGATCTCGTCGGTGCGGTGCCGGGCGGGACCGCGCTCGACCATCGTGTCATCGTCGACCCGCATTTTCGACACCCCGCAGCCCATCCGGGAGGGTGGAAGTGGAACAGGCGCCGTCCGGCCACAGGGAAAGAGAGAGAGAGAGAGAGAGAGAGAGAGGGGAACGCGGAGGGGGGGGTCCTGTTGCTGCATGCGCGTGTTGTTCTGGCGGAGGTGAGATGAGAGCAAGAGAGGGCGGTCTCCAGAATGTGGGGCCCAGCTTCATCAACGGGCGCGGCCCCACTGGCGCCAGCATTAATGTTAACAGCCAAGTTAAATTATTAAACAATATGACATATACAATTAAAAAATATATATTTAAAAAAAAAATTTACTTCTCTTTTTTTTAACAATAATCCAAACGGTTAGAGTCGAATCCCACCAATCAGCCTACCAGAGATCGACCTTGAGGGTCACAACAAACCCGTCGAAATCCCTCTCGCCCACAGCGTCCACTCGCCCCTGCGAGGGGTGAACACCGGACCTCCTCCCCTCATAGAGGAGGATGTCCCGAAAGAGCCCAACTGGGCTACATCGCACGAACAATTCTTCTGCTTCTTGATCTCTAGAATCTTTCAGTATTTCATATTAACACTTATGATCTTCATATTTATTTTAAATTCCCTAAAATCTTTGCATCCTTTTTAAAATGTCTCTTTGATTAGAAATGATTAAAAAGATTTATTCCGAGAATATTCCTTTCATATATAATATTCTTATTAGAACATGTTAACCAACGCATGGTTCTTACCATGTAAATGCCCACGTGGGGCCAAGAGTTGGTTATAGGAGATGAGGGGGAATGGTTGAGGGAGTGGTTGTGAGAAGTTACCCACACGTGTCGCACCCCTTGGTTATAACTATTCCCCCCTTTATTTGAAAGGGTAGAGGAGAGAGACATAAAAGAGGGGAGAATGGCATTACGTGAGAACACTCACTTTTGGGCAGCCCTCTTTCTCACTCTAGACTCCTCTTCTTTCCACACATTCTCTCTCCCTCTCTAAGGATTGTTCTCCAAGAGGCTATCACCAAGAGCCTAGGATTTGCAGTGTGGATTTTAGGAAGAAGCCCGTTACGTGGTTCTCTTCCTCGTCCTCACGGAATCGTCGCCGTCCATCTACGAACGTCGCCGTTAAGGTACGTTTCCGTTACGATCCATCTCCGTGCATGCTTCCGCTTGTTCATTTGATGCATGGAGATATTTGTGTTTTTATCAACATTGGTATCAGAGCCAGGTTACGGAACCATGGCAGCGTGGTCTTCGATCAAAAGGAACTGTTCCGATGTTGCGGCCTCGTCGAGGCGAATGGCTCCCATGGTGGTTATCAGTGACGAGGAATCGGAGCGGGTTCCCGATGAACTGACCGACTATTCCGAGGAGAAATCCGGCGACGACCGCGTCCCATCTTCTCCTCCAAAGAGACTCAGAGCGCCGGAGTACTTAGCCTACCTCAGAGGGTTTTGCGGCGCGCATTCTGGACGCGACCAACCATCCGAGATAGAACGTGACGGCAGCCACGACGAAGATGAAGACGGCGCCTGTAACGGTGGCCATGCAAACGGCGACGCGGACGACGAGGGAAGCCCACCGCGGCGGTCGACGTCCATGCGCGGAGAAGGCCCCAAGCCGACGAACGGAGCGGCGGCGACGCCGGCGGGCGTGCCGTTCGGGCCTCGTGCGGACGGAGGGAGAGCCACGCCAGCGGACGTGGCGCTCGCGCACCGCGCGGGCGGAGCGACCACGCCCCGCGCGGACGTGGCGCTCGCGCCCAGCGCGGGCGGAGCGGCCACGCCCCGCGCGGGCGTGGCGCTCACGCCCCGTGCAGGCGGAGCGGCCACGCCCGCGGGCGTGGTGCTCACGCCCAGCGCGGGCGGAGCACCCACGCCCCGCATGGGCGTGGGGCTCACGTCTCGCGTGGACGTGCCGCCCACGCCATGCATGGGCGGCCTGCCCATGCATGCAGGCGTGGTGCCCTCCCCCCACGCAGGTGAGGCGTTCTCGCCCCTGCGCAGGGGGGCTCCCACGCCCATGCATGGGGCTGCCGTGGCAGCCGCGCATGACCCAGCGGGCGTGTCCTTGACGAGGGTGGGTCGAGCCCAACGACGTCGGCGCTGGGAGGCCCGCAGACGTCACCACGGCGGACCGTTTGGTGGCACGTGGCCTCACATGGGTCGCCGTGAGCCTCACTATGCACCGTATTGGGCTGGATCCGGAATGGGCCGGTTGGTTGTTCGAATGAACCCGTTTCAAATTCTCCGTATGATTATGAACGGAGAAATTGAATTTGAGATTAGAGAGTATTAGTTAGTTTATTTATGATTAGATGATGCATTAGAATTTAATTTGAATCGTAGACTTATTAGTTCAAATTAATGTAATTTGATTTTCATGGTCTATTTGATTTATAGTTGAATTATCATGATTAGTGCTAATTATTTAAATGTGATGATTGTCTTGATATTATATTGCGCAAAATGAAATAAATTGAATTGTTTTATTTCATCACGCAAATAATTATTTTTGGTCACTGATATCGACCTTAACGGAGTTTGCGTGTAATTGAAGTGTATATTTACGCAATGGAGAAAAATGACACTAATAATCAATTATTCAACTATGTAAAATGCATATTTATAGATCGTTAAATTGTTGCGCATATCGGTTAGCGACAATTGATTTTAGCATTCTTAGATTTAAATATGCATGATTTTATATATGCCAATTAAATTGATTTAATTCGTGCAAAATTATCGGATCATTTAAATATTGCGCATGCTCGTGTAACGCCGATTGATTAATTTTTTAAATGATAATTTGTGAATTTGCACGTCTTGAATTGATCAATATATGCACCACTTAGCTATCATTTCATTTAAAATGATCATGTTGAAATTGAAAAATTGAAATATTTACATGATCATGTGTTTATTTGTAAATATTCGTGATAGCGGAAATTTGATCAAGTTATTGAAATATCATGGACTTTGCTATTCTTGTTGATTTAATTATGAAGGTATTCACTTCCATGATATTTAAATTTAACTTGTAAACGTTGGATAAGTGGCTATTACGAGAGATTTAAAGTGTTTCTCTCGTTGTGAATTCGCTCAAAATCATTTTATTAAAATTTAAGTTACCTTGATTTAATCGGAAGATGATTATAGTATCTGAAATCTATATTTCGATTCCGATGATTGAGTTAACTTAATATTTATTAGTTTGGATTTTTGGAAGCGAATTATAATGTGTAAACCATGTCAACTTGACTCTCTAAATTTTATTTATGTAGTGATTTAAAATGGCCATGAAAAATGTCATTGCTGATTTGACCAAGGTGACAAGTTGACGGGAATGAATTATGACATTTGGCACCGTAAGATTCAATACTTGCTAAACGAGCAAGAATTACTGGAACATCTTACCACCGTCGTGTCACTGCCTGAGGATGGCAATACAGCACAGCATCGTAGAGATCAAGAAACGTACTAACAATGGTTCAATAAGGATCGTAGCGTGCGCTTTACTATGTTAAACAGCATGCAAGACGATCTTATTGGGGAATTTGAGAAATTCCAAACTGCCAAAGATATGTGGGATCAGCTAAAGTTTCAATTTGGTGGAACTTCGACTACGCGGTTGCGCGCTCTTGTACTTAAGTTTGAGACCTACCGCAAAGACCAACGACAGACCATGACCGAACACCTTTGGGTTATGTTAGGCATGATCAGGGACTTAAAGTCGGTAGGTCATGATCTCACGGACGAGCAGTAGGTCCTTACAGTAATCCGATCTCTACCGGACTCTTGGGTCGATATGAAGCAGATTCTTACCCACAATGAGAATATCAAGAATTTTTCTGATATTTCTCGTCATGTGGAGTTATAGGCTGAGCGCGAAGAAGCTGTACGCGCCACTGCCTTAGTCGCCAAGGAGGCAGACACCAAGGCAGGAAGGGCCCAAAGAAAATTTTCAAACGAAAGGATCGTGAAACTGCATCCAGCTCTAAGTACAAGGCAGAGCGGACACCGAAGCGCCACTACAGAGGCAAGCGCGGTGGTAAAAGGGACAAATCAAAGGTGAAGTGCTACAATTGTGAGAAGATGGGACATTTCGCTCGCGAGTGCGCTGAGCCGAAAAAGGTATCCCTCATCACAAATTCTCTCTCTGTGTATGTTTGTTCTTATGTCTTAGTCGCCCGAACTTATCCTGAGTGGATTGTGGATTCAGGAACGACCAAGCATGTAACTAGAGATTGAGATGGGTACCAAGATTACCGCCGAATTCCAAGAGGGACGCAAAGAATATACATGGGCAATGGGACCAGTGAAGGAGTTTTAGGAGTTGGTGTGTACCAGCTCAAACTTAGAACTGGTCGTGTATTGACATTGCATGATGTTCTTTATGCGCCAGGGATTCAGCATAATCTTTTGTCAGCTTCATCTTTATTATCCCTAGGATTTGCTCTTGTTATGATAGGTACTGGTATTGACATTTATTTAAATGATGTGCTGTATGGACATGCTTTATTAAGTGGTGGTTTGTTTAAATTAGATGTTGATTTCAATGCTTCTGCTTCTTCTGTGTTATATGTGGCTGATGATAAAGACCTTAGTTCGGAAATATGGCATGCTCGCCTAGGTCACATAGGACAGGATTGTAGACACCGATTTTGGACCACCCTTTTGGTCATGAACCCAACCCATCATTAGCCCTTCATCACCAAAATCCCCTCATTTCAGCCATCTCAGCCCACTACTAGCTAGGCCCATTAACCAAATCCCGACTCTAGCCACCTTTTTCGTGGAAGGCCAGCCAGTCCGCCTTCTAACCCCTTTGAAGGCCACCCCTTGCCTTCCACCACCTTCGAAGGCCAGCCATCTTGCCTTCCACCCTTTTGGCCACCCTTTTTCACCTTTTCGTGGAAGGCCAGCCCCCTTGCCTTCCACCGCCTTCGAAGGCCACTCCCCGCCTTCTACCTCCTTCGAAGGCCAGCCACCTCGCCTTCCACCTTTTTAGCCACCTTTTTCACTTTTTACCACCTTTTCGTAGAAGGCCAGCCCCCTTGCCTTCCACCTCCTTCGAAGGCCACCCCTTGCCTTCCGCCTCCTTCGAAGGCCACCCCTCGCTTTCCACTCCCTTCGAAGGCCAGTCGGGCTACCTTCCACCACAAGAATGGAAGGCATGTCACCTGGCCATCCACTCCTTAACCACCCCCTTGACTCCGTCTTCCCCACGATCTCCTCTACTCGCCGCCCTCGTCCCCCACTACTCCGACCACTCCCCACTCCGGCGACTGCCGCGTCCACTACCTCCAACCCTTGACCACTCCCTATTGGTTGAAGGGTGATTTACGGGGATTTAGACCCCTGTTTTCTCCCCTTTTTTTCCTTCGCCTATTTAAACCCCCCGACATCCTCTCGAACAAGGGGGTTAAGGATTTTCTGGGGTTAAGAGGTGGCTTCTTGGAGGGAAGGCTCAGAGAAGGCTGGCAAGCGGGCAAAGAGTCAGAAGGCTGTTTCAGGAGGAACGTCACTCCAAATGGGCTTGTCTTCCTAACCTTCTTTTACTTTTCACCTTTTTCACTTCATTGCATTTCCAAATTCCATCCATGCCGTAACATTCTCCCTCTTTCACTCTCTTTTACCTTCAACACATCATTTCCTTTTCACACACGAGCACTTATCTGCATGCATGCATCCTAAGATGACTTAGCACCCTTTACCCCCAGAGGTTCCAAACAAAAATCGGGAGGTGGGTGGCCATAACATATGGTCACCTTCCCTCCCAAACACCCATCCGGTACGTCTCCCTCTAATTTTAGTTAATTTTTATGTTTGCATGAACGGTTCCTATATGTCACAGTTCTAATTGGGTGATTGTCTTTTCTTTGTCTGTCTTCTCTTTTCAGGGGATCCTTACCACATTCACGTGTGCAGAGTACTGGGCTCTCCACCTCTGGCCGGCCGGAGGAAGAGAAGGAGGAACCAGCATCTCCCACTCCTACAAAACGCGCGATCAACTTCTACACTCCTGCGGAGCACAGGGACCGAAAGGTAATGCTCCTGACGATCACACTTTAAATTCTAACCCCCCTTTTAATCGCCACAGTGCTAAGACGAACGGAGAGGAACCCTCGATTCCAAAGCCTCGCAGCCGCGGCGGGGGACGTTCCGGGCGCCTACAAGGATAGAATGACCAGGTTAGCTCGAGAAGACCTTTTAGGTTCACTCGCTAAGGTTACTTTACCTTTATGTGAATCATGTTTGGCTGGAAAGGCATGCCGAAAACCTTTCGGGAAGGCCAGAAGGGCCACTGATGTATTGCAGCTTATCCATTCTGATATTTGCGGACCTTTGAGTGTGAAGGCTCGACATGGAGCATCATATTTCCTTACCTTTATAGATGATTATTCGCGATACGGTTATGTTAGGAATCGTGTAGAACGCAGCGGAAAATAAAATCGATTCCATTGTATCGGTTGCTGGGGTCGTAAAATGGACATTAAAATAAACGCGGGAAGAACAGTTCTTCTCCTTTGCGGGGTTTCGAATCTCCCGTGGATGATGCCGACTCGATAATCACGCACGCGCACGATCTCTAGAGGTATCCACACGAGTTCCCGCAGCAGACGCGATTTCCTCCTCGACTTGAGTGCTCCGACCAGATCTCAAATCCACCATGCGTGGAGAGAGACAGATCCACTCTAAGAGAGAGAGAAGGAGAGAGAGAGAGGAGATAGAGAATCTGGGTGAAAAATTCGTCAAACCAACTTTTTACCCCTTCCCCTTGGCCCTCCTTATATAGAAATAAGGATAAGCATAAGGATTAATCCTCATGATTATCCAAGAGTTTGGCCTTGGATAATTCTCCATTAAATCTTCATGTTTATCCTGCGGCTTTTCATAAAAACCCAGATAAGCATGAAATTTAACGTCTCTCACCGTCTGACGAGAACTCTTATGTGTGTGACCCTCTAGGCCCATATATCAGTCCGGTTGCAGGCCCATTAAACTTAGAACTATTTCTTGAGTTTAATATTTATTAATTAATATTTAAACATCATATGTTAAATGATTAATTTAATAAACAAGTGAATTATCATATGATGATCAAATCACTTGGCCTTCTGATCATGAACAGTACCAAACACTACCTCATGATTCCAGAAGATATAAGGGATACTGTTCCCTTCAATAGAACCTTTCCGTCTGCAGATACCGCACATATATAATCCTTCACTCATGCAATGTCCCAATAACGCAAGGGTATGGTTTTATAGTCAAACCCTCTATCGCATTATCCAGATGGATTCCAGTACACAGTTAATATCTAGAAAGACATCTCTTTCATTTGACCCTGGCCAGGGATTTCTGTGTACACATCCATAGGACATTCTCTCTCCAGTCTTATACCAAGAGTGAGTGATCCCTTATTGTTCACTCAATTACCTTCGCAAGCTTTCCACTGTATCTGAAAGACCGATTATGGTGGACTTAATGGTTAAAGTCCACGAGTCAGAGAATCAAGATACAATGGTCCACAAACAAGGTATCATTGGTGACTCAGGTCAAAGGACCAACTGTGCTACTGCAATGATTGAATTCCTTGGTTGACTAATAGGTATAATTACCATCCAGGAATTCTTATTTGGGTCTGTTCAGTGAACTCATTCTCTAATGAGCACCCACTTGTTTGTCTTAGTGTCACAACACGAGTGAATGTGAGATCATTCACCCTCATCACATGAGCAGACATAACTTGTGTCGATCTTATCGGATATTTAATGTCCAACTCAAATATCCTATGATCGAGAACTGTTTAAGACAATTGACTGAGGATATTGATCTCACTATCATGATCTCATCATGATTCAATATCCCATACATTTGTCTATGGACCTTCATTACGATAGTTACTTTGCGAGAACTATAAATGAAGAAATAATTGCTTTTATTAATTATTTGAACTAGAATGTACAATGATTGGCTTTGAGGCCACCCAATTCTAACATTCTCCCACTTGGACTATAGTCAATCACCCATGTGTCTAAGTCCCATAGACTTAAGGTGACGTTAAAATTGTTTTGAGACAATGGCTTAGTTAAGGGATCTGCTACATTATCTTCATATGAGACTTTCTCAACTACTATATCTCCTCGGGCGATGATCTCACGAATCAGATGAAATCGTCTCAGAATGTGCTTTGACTTCTGATGTGATCTTGGCTCATTCGCTTGAGCTATTGCCCCATTGTTGTCACACAATAATGGAACATGATCTGAAATGTTTGGAACTACTCCAAGTGCCGAGATGAACTTCTTCATCCAAACCGCCTCCTTGGCCGCTTCAGCTGCAGCAATGTATTTTGCTTCGGTCGTCGAATATGCAGTTGTTTCTTATTTGGAACTCTTCCAACTTATTGCACCTCCATTTAACATGAACACAAATCCAGACATGGATTTGCTGTCATCCATATTGTGAGTGCTTAGAATGATTGTGCGATTAACATGAAAAATCTACGTTGTTTAGTGCAAAATAAACCTATTAAAAACAGAAACTTTTGACTTAAAAGTTCCAAAAGAAGTTTTTGATCGCCTACCTGTTTGAATGCGAAAGATATTGAGCTCTTGATTCCCCTCCTTCAGCCGGCTGAAGGAAGAGATCCCTTTCTTTGTTCTTTGTTCTTGCTGTTGAATTTGAAGTTGAAGTTGAGGATCGTCTAGAGATTCTTGTGACTTGCTTGTTTTCCCCTTTGACTCTCTTGTTGAGTGCAGCAGAAATAGAAAGAAAAGAAATGAAGAAAACAATGATGAGAACTTTAAGCAGAAGCAGTATCTATTCTAATCATGATATTAAACATGCAATTAAACAATAAACTTACTTGTTGAGCGGCTTTTGAAACCCCTTAATCAAATAGGTTTTGAAAAGAATGAATGTGTTGTGTGTTGCATGAAGTGATAATGAAAAATGTAGAACTAAATGAAATGAATGTAGAAAATAAAGACTTATGCCTAATGGTTGAATTCTTAAATGGATGAAGAATCTTGAAAGGACGCCGACTTCTGGAAATGGCAGCGCTTTGGCGTTTCGACGTTGTTGCTTCGATCTTCAACTCGTTATTGCTCAATGATAATCAACTCAAGATTTTGCTTAACATTTTTAACTCTTCAAGATGTAAGGTATTTATAGGCCTCTTCTGCATCCGTGATTAACATGGAAAAACTTCGGATTTATCTATCTTAACCGACAGATAAATACTGATTAATTCATCTTTATCTGTAATTATCTAAAACGCGTCCACCATGGCTGACGCCTTTCAGATTAATTTAAGATAAGGATAAATATCCGGGAAAACTTATCTTTATCTTTATTAGATAAAACGCGTCTACATGTGCAGACGTCTTTTACACTAATTAAGATAAGGATAAACATCCGGAAGAGAAGTAGAAATAGCTTAGGAAACCTAAAACGCGTCAACTCTTACAGACGCCGTTTAGCTAATTAATCAATTGATTAAAATTCAAATTTAAACGTTAAAATAAGAATAAACTCTAAATAGCGTCCACACATGTAGACGTCTTTTAGACCTCTTCATATTTCAACTGAAATTTGAGTTAAAATCAATTCAATTGATTAACTTAAACATGTCTGTTAAACCCGACACTCAAAAAGATCAATAAAAATTAATCAATGATTAAATATCAAACCATTTTGAGGCATTATTATATGATATGAAATTTACTCAAAATGACGTCAAAATTAGCGTGTCTACAGCTGCCTCACCTTAGCATCGTCTTTGCAAGGGAGTGAAATGAAATGTAATGTACTGAAAAGGTGATGCCAAGGTGTGATGAGACACGTTCTTAACATCACATGATTGGAATTTTTCTCGAAATTATCAATGAAGATAGTTCAAAGAAATCAATGGAATTAATCCTGTCTGGATGAAATAGACAAAGAAATAAAATAAAGTCGATCAACCTCCTCGGAGTGGGAAGTACCCCAGGTTGTAGACACTGTAGGTTTCATCATAGGGAGCGTTTGTCAGCCAATGTGGACGTGCTACAGCCATAATGGATCTTAAAATAAAACAAGAAATATTGGGATAAAGAATCCGAGAAAGGATAGAATTCCAAGGATATCTTCAAGCGAACCTCAAAGATAATCAAGATACTCAATTCAGAATGGAATATTTCATATCATGTTTGAAATTATTTGATTTAATGGCCTGAAACTTAATCAATAATTAATCCTTATCACAATGATTTCAAAATCCTATATGATGCATGCTGGGCTAAAAGAAAATTATAAAGTTAAATAAAATATCAATTAATTAAGGATAATATTGTTAAATTGTCATTAATGAGTCAAGATACCAATTCTTGTAATTCAGTGCTAAGCCGAAGTTCGTTTATCCACGCACCATTTTACAAAAGTGGAACCATCGTCCTCACTAATTAACAATCAAACGGCCTATCCGTGCGATTAAGAATTTTCTGGAATTATCACTGTTTTTGTTATAGGGGAACTCAAATTCCAGTTTCATCAAAACCACAAGGTCTTTGATATGATCTAATAAATATTTATCATATAGTAATGCGAATGAATTACATGGAATAATACAAGGGTAGAAACAACCGTCTTTTTAGCCACGGTCAGGACTTCTTGACTCCCACAGTGGGATTTTCTTGACATTTTCAGCTTTACTCAGGTTTTTTTCTTGAATTTCCTGCAATCAAAATCATTAATAATTCCAAACACAACATTCAATTTAAGCATCAAAAACCACAGAATTTCGGGTAAATCACAGAATTGCTAAAACGCGTCGTATCACGCAAACGCTATTCAATCTTTAAAACGCGTCGCTGTTCCTAGACGCCTTTTACTCACATAAACAGGTTTCTGGCTGTTCTCTACTCGAATTCCAACTCTTTTCATGCCTTGTGTCCTGTATATGACTTGAACAAACAGGTTAAGCATCGATTCAGGCTTAGCCCCTTGTCTAGTTAAGTAACCGACTACTTGATCCTATCTTTGGTAGAAGGGTCAAGGGGCATGGCCTTTATTAACAAAGGTAATCAAATTATAAGCAAACTTAAGCAAAATGTGACATGCAAGCAGACAAATGCTCACTGAAAATGCAATAAGCAAATGCTAATTGAAATATTTTTGTTGTTTTGAAATATTCATTTTCGTTTGGGTTTTGAAATATAATGTTTTTTTTTTAATTTTGACAAATGTTTTTTTTTTTTTTTTTGACATATGTATTTTTTTTGGATTTTTAACATATGTATTTTTTTTTATTTTTGACATATGTATTTTTTTGGAATTTTTGACTAAAAGATCAACATGGTACTTAGATCAAAAGATCATATTCATTTATTGACTTAATTCCCAAATTGTTCTTAACATCTTAACTTAAAACCCATTGTGTTTGAACTTGTGTTTCCATTCGTGATCCCATTTGATGATTTGATCCTTAGTCAATCTAAGTCATTCCTTAAGTTTGGAGTACATCTCTTTAGAAGGAAAAGAATAATAAGTTTAGAAAGCCCATGAGAAGGTTCCGGAGACTTAAAAAGATGTTCCTTTCCTACCCTAATATCCGTTGGGGTTCGGTCATTTTCTTTCCGAGATATTTATCGACCTTGCGTTCCCTTTCGTTTCATTCCATGGTCTTGATGTAACATTTATAATATGATGGTCTTTTGATTTGGCATTTGGATTTTGCCTTTTGCTTTTGTTTTTTCTATTCTTTTCTTTGGGACGGATCTCCCCCTTTTTTTTATTACGGCCTCCTACTAAGATGGTGGGTATTCTTGGTAGTCTATTCTAAGTCTCGTTCCGACATCATGGGCCGAGTATAAAACAAAATTTTTGCTTTAAAATGAATGATTTGTACTTTACCCTTTCGGTCAAGCTTCGGTATTCTTTAGGACTTGGCATCTCTTGTTACTCACGAATCAAACGTGTCAGTGTGTGTAGTAATGGGCTTGAGTTAAATTATCCAGACTGATAAGGAAATTCGAGTTTAAAAATTTTCTGATTCCACTGGTCTTTGTACCATACTGATCGACTCTTTAACCTAAGGGTAGTATTTCTTAAGATGTAAGTCATTCCAGGGATGATTTAGCTCTTCTCCTTCTGCATTAACAAGACGATAAGCATTACCAGGAAAAGCGTGTGATACAACATAAGGTTCCTCCCAGTTAGGTTGGAGCTTAGAACGCGGACCACCAGGTTTTACAAAAATCCTTTTGACAACCATTTCACCGACTTTGAACTTACGTTCAATGACTTTCTTTTGATAAAAACGTGCTAGTCTATTTTGATAAACTTTTGCATGATTAGCAGCTGACCATCTTTTCTCGTCTAAAAGTTCCAATTGAGCAACAAGTGCTGAACGATGTTCATCAATGGAAAATTCCTTATTCAATTGTACTCTTAATGACGGTATGAGGATCTCATATGAAACTACCGCCTCAATTTCAAATGTTAAGGAATAAGGAGTTTGCCCAGTGGGCGTGCGGATTGAAGTTCGGTAGGCCCATAGAGCCTCAACCAATTTTTCTAGTCAGTCGGCGAATTTATTAGATTTGCACGTCTTTTTGATGATTTTTATCAAAGTCTTATTTGTTGCCTCTGCTTGGCCATTGCCTTGCGGATAATAAGGAGACGAATGATGCAATGCAATTCTGTACCTGTTGCAGAGGTCCTTCAATTCTTGTGACACGAACTGCGGTCCGTTGTCGGTGACGATGGTGCTTGGAATTCCAAATCGGGTGATGATGTTCTTCATGATGAACTTGCAGACGGTTGATGCTTTGATCTCCATGTACGCTTCAGCTTCTGCCCACTTGGTGAAGTATTCCGTTGCCGTGAGAATGAAAGATTTTTGCTTGATGCCGAAATCTGGATTACCAAGGGGTCCAATGATATCGAAAGCCCACATGGAGAAAGGCCATGGGGAGGAAACAGGATGGAGTGAAGATGCAGGAGAATGAATTTTATCGGCGTGAAGTTGACACTTAGCACACCTACGGACATGTCCTACACAGTCTTCTTCCATGGTTGGCTAATAAAATCCTTGTCTAAGGATCTTCTTTGCTAGCATCTGTCCATTGACATGGCCACCACAAACTCCACTATGAGCTCCTTCCATAACCTTCCAAAGCTCATCTTTGTCTAGACATCTCAGAAGAACTCCATCAAAACCTCTCTTATACAATGCTCCCCTAACTAGGGTGTATCGTTGAGAAACTCTCCTGATAGCTCTCTTCTCCTCAGTTGTAGCTTCCTCAGGATACGATTGATCTTCACAATATTTGGCAATTTCATAATACCATGGCTTCTGTTCATCATCCATCTCTTCTAACAGCTCTTTTAACATAATTTCTCTCTTTTCCACGATATCTCCATCTCTGACTTTCTTCAGCAACTTCTCCTTAGTTCTAAGAAATGAAGGGTCTTTCACGGCGGGTGAAAGATGCCTATGAATTATGATTGATTCGGATTGCTTGCTGATTGGAAAATTAAGAGAAGATGCCAATGAAGCTAGAGCGTCAGCTAAGATGTTCTGATTCCTAGGGACATGGACAAAGATCAATTTCGTGAAAAGGTTTGAGTAAGCAGAAGTAAGTTCTTGATAAGGCTTTAGTTTGGGATCAAGAGTTCGATACTTGGTCAGCACTTGGCGAAGAATCAGTTGGCTATCACCCACAATCCTGAGTTTGGTGGCACCATGGAAATGAGCAGCCTCGAGGCCAGCAAGGTGTGCCTCGTATTTAGCTATATTGTTGGTGACTGGAAAATCGAGCTGAAAGGCTTGTGGAATGGTGATACCTTCAGGTGATAACAGAACGATACCGATCCCCTTTCCATGAGAATTCAGAGCTCCGTCAAAATGCAGAGTCCACATATCATCTATGATTTGATTTACGGACATCAGTTCCTCATCCGGAAACTCTGATCGCACTGGATCAAATCGAGGAAGGGGATGATGAGCGATATGTTCTGCTATGGCATAGCCCTTGATCGCTTTCTGCTGAATGTAAATGATATCAAATTGAGATAGAAAGCTTTGCCATCGCGCTAACCTATCAGTAAGAACAGATTTCTCCAGAAGGAATTTGATCGGATTCATCCTAGCGATGAGGTGGACTTCATGGGCCAGAAAATAATGCTTCAATTTCTGAACAACCCAAACCAATGCTGCACATGTTTTCTCCATCGCCGTGTATCTCTATTCAGCGGGGTTGAGAAGTTTAGAGAGATAGTAGGCTGCCCTCTCCTTTCCTTCTTCATCTTCTTGTGCTAGGACAGCCCCCACTGCGTCATCCAGGACTGAAATATAAAGTATCAATGGTTTGCCTGGAGATGGTGGCCTCAAAACAGGAGGACTTGCCAAATAGTCCTTTAATCCATCAAATGCCTCCTGACACTTATCGTCCCAATCGAATTTGACTCCCGGCTTGGTAAGCTCGTAAAACGGCTTACACCTTTGTGAGTGCTGGGAGACAAAACGGCGAATAAATTGTAACCTCCCGATTAATCCTCTTAACTCCTTCAAGTTTCATAGCCAGCGGTATTATCGATGAGTACATCAATATGAGGCAATGGAAAATCATCTTTAGGACACGTCCGGTTCAAATCGCGGAAGTCAATGCAAATTTTGACCTTCCCGTCCTTCTTCATAACCGGGACTATGTTGGCCACCCATTGTGGATAAAGGACAACTCTAATAAATTTGGTTTTATGCAATTTGTCGACCTCTTCCTTCATCTTTAGAGCCATTTGTGGGTGGAATCGCCTTAATTTCTGCTTGACAGGGCTAGCTCCTTCCTTTAACGTCAATCTGTGTTCAACTAAAGATGAGTTTAATCCTGGCATATCTTCATAACTCCAGGCGAAAGTGTCCTTATAGTCCTTAAGTACTTGTACCATTGCCTTCTCATCCTCTGTAGAAAGATTTTTGCTGACGAGGACAACTTTAGGTTCGTCTTCAGTCCCTAAATTGATTTCTTTGGTAGGCTCTTCTACGGTAGCTGAGGGTTCATCGAATCTCTTCACTCCACTGGCATATGCCTCAGCTGCGTCCTCGTCATCTTCCTCATCTTCAACAATGGGGTCCTTTTCATGCACTAATTCATATACCCCATACCCATCATTAACTAACTCATCATTCATACAGTCTTCTAGCATTTGAATTGGATTTTCTAAAAACTGAGGGATTAAAGAGCAAGAAAAGCATTTATCAGCTAAGTCCTGGAGGTATCTATCTGGAATTCGCCTACCCTTAGGCTTCCTAGACTTCCTAACCTGACTAACCTGCCTAAAACTAGACTGCCTAACTTCACTAAACTCCCTATTATAACCTAATGAAGATGAAGCAGGATAGAAATCCTGGGATACAAGTGGAAATACAGGAGAATCCTCCCGAGGGGAGGGGCAGAGTAGATTTAAGAGAGAATCTTGACCGAAGGACCTGCGCAACGGGGTGCGATCGGACAAGTAAGAAGTTTCCTCGATAAGGATCTGAGAAGAATTTGTTGTAAAATTGGCATTTTTTTTTTTTGGATATCAGAGGAATTAAACATGAAACAGGAATGAATACAAATAGAAGGAGAATCAGATGGAGGAAGTGGCACCAAGGCCAGAGGATTAGGGGGATCATATAGCAATATGTCCCAGATCAAATCATACATCCTCTCTAGATCGAGAGGAGGTCGTGGAATAAGATCCCGAGGGGACAGGGTAATCATAACGGGCAGAGCCCGTGGAATATCTTCAATAATGACCCGCGACCAAGTCGGGGTCAAGAGCAGTGTACGAAATAGAGTATGGAGCATGAAGACATGGGAAGGATATGTCCCCCTCCAGAGCAGATCTGTAGTGTAACCAGCTTCATAAGGGTCATCTGGCTCCCCTTTGTCGGTCTCTTCAGACAGCAATATCCGCTTATCAAAGATGGTACCAGGCCTTTCAATCAGCTCATCAATCTGCGGCGGCCACTTAGGTTCTGCAGGATCTAGGAACAATCTGTTCAGTGCAATGTAAAGGTCTCTCAGATCGAACCACCTGTACCATTCGCATTCAGGATCATGAAATTTTTTCCTTTTCATAGGTCGCAGAGCCTCCAAGGATTGGTACGTAAGTAGTTCTGAGCAATGCCTGGCCAAGTCCCTCCTATATATGTCATGGAAGTCAAAACACGAAGTAATGACCACCGTGTTGTCATGGCTAAGTATGGGCCCCTTCACAAAGTGTGTATACAGGGTCCATGTTAGGGGATCTCGGCCTTCTTTGGGTGGTGTAGACATTGTCTCCCAGATTTTCTGACCTTCTTCAATCTCTGCTTGTTGAACCAGATCTTGTTTAAGTCTTCTTGGCCTATAGCCCAGACCACTTCCAGGTGCTGCTCGATGATCTTTAACAGGAGTGGTCCTGCCTTGCAACTGTGTGCCCAGACCTTTCCCAGGCTCATAGCTGTTCTTCATCATAATTCTCCATCCTGGGGTACTCATGCACTTCCCCCTTTTTATAGCATTTAACGGGTATGGAGAAATAGTGGCGGCTTTTAGAGGATCAGCCACTGGATGGTAGACCTGTAATACCGACAGAAAAGGTCGGCCAGGTAAAGCAGTAGATTTAACATTCAAGGTATGAGCAGCAGCAAGGATCAGCATGCTCGTCACTTTAATAATTCGTCATTTGAAAGGGAATTTGAGGCACTGGTGATTCGTAGAGGGAATCGCTTCAAGAGTTTTAATATAAGGACGACCCAAAATGGCATTTATAGAAGGGTCGACTTCTAGGATGTGAAATTCGACCTCTGCATGACTTACAGGGCCTAGCTCCACCTTCAAATAAACCATTCCCAGAGGGGAACGGGTAGAATTGTCATATGCTGTCACAGAGATGGGGCTAGGCAGCCATTTTTCTTTGGGCACACCGCACAGTTCCAGGGTCTTCGGAGGTAAAACATTGATCGAGGCCCCTGTGTCAACCAAGCATGCATCCACGGCCTTCTTGCAGATGTTGACCGTGATGCTCAGAGCCATGCTTCTGGCTGCTGGCGGTGCTAGTTCCGATGTATGAAATGTAATGGAGGGCTGATCCCCCTGAGGAACTAGTAGTGCTGCAATTTTTTCTACCCGCACGTCCTCGTTGACCATCACCTTCTGTAGATATTCCATTAAGGCTTCTTGGTGACTCTTCGACCTTTTGATCAGTTCAAGTACGGTGATCCGTGCCGGTGTTCTGTCCAGATGTTTCAACAAATCATATTGAGTGCCTGGTGCACTCTCTTCATTATGGGCTTCCTCAGTCGGCTGTGATGGGCCGTCTCTAACTGTGGACTGAGGGAAGACTTTGTTGAAAATCCTTCCACTTCGGAGCGCATGTTCCTCAACCGTGGAGGATCCGGGTGACACCTTAAGTACCGCAGGGTTGGATGGTGCGGATGATGTAGGTGATGGCGTAGGGTTAGATGGTGATGGCGAGGTGCGGATTAAAGGCCTAGAGGGTTGGATGGTGGATGGGTAAGTGGTTGGTGAAGTGGGGAATGGCACGCGTAATAGCGGTCTGGATGGTGTCTGGGTGGGTGGTAGTGGTAGCGGGTGAAGTAGGAAATGGTATGCGTAATAGCGGTCTGGATGGTAGGAGGGGCGCGTAGTTGGTTTGCGGTGGGTTATATGATGGGGGCGTAGGAGTGTGGGGCGTAATGGGCTTAAGGAAGGCGGGTGGTGGTAATGGGTTATTGGGTGCGGGTGAGTGATATGTGGGTGTCGGTAGAGGGGTGATGGTAATGGGTTGTGGCCTAGGTATGTGGATGGTGCGGCGTGGTGGTCGTTCTGCGGTACTTGGAATATGACCCGTCGAATAAAGAGAGGAAGAGTCCTCTATTCTCCACTGTTGCCCACGGTTAGCCTCAGACTGGCTATTTGTCAGGATAGGGGCAACTTGGTTTTGGTTCTGGTGCTCCGGGAGCGGGTTCTGCACTATGCCCATGTTGGGTGGTGGTGCTGCTTGTGCTGGTGGTCTTTCTTGCTGCTGCTGCTGCTGCTGTGGTCTTCTTGCCTTCAGGGCTGATATATACTTTTTCATCTCCTCCCAGTCTATGCCGCCCTGCTCGTTGAGATCATGAATATAATCTCTGAATTGGAAGCAGGTGTCGATGGTATGCCCAGGTTGCCTATGGAAATAGCAATACCTGGACGTGTCGGCATTTTGAGGCCAGACGGCCTTTTCCCTTGGCAAAACTAAGGCATTAGCTGCCATTAGAGCACTGAAGATATCTGCCAAGGATTTTGGGAGGGCCGGGTATTCTGCCCTTTTAGGGCCTGGAGGTCTTCTCTGCTGATTATAGTCAGCAGGAGGAGGGACATTATGGTATGCCGGCGGTACGCGCGGCTGATACTGTAGCTGTTGTTGTTGCTGATATTGCTGCTGTTGGGGTTGCTGGTACTGCTGTTGCCGTTGCGGCAGCTGCTGTAGCTGTTGTTGGTTCTGGTTCGGCTGTTGGGGCCGCTGATACTGTTGCTGATAATGGGGGTTCTGCTGCTGCCTGTACCCCTGCTGGTTTGGCTGCGGTGGCCTCTGGTACTGCTGCTGGTTCCTCACGAACTGGGGAGAATTATTATTCATGCTACTAACTTGCTCGTGAGAGAGCGTGCCCTCAGTAGTAGGACCTGTGCTGGGAGAGTTTGGCACTGCAGGCTTCCGAGGTGGAGGCCTACTAGGTCTGTGAGGATCAAAGACGCTAGAGAACGTAGCGTCCTTGAAGGCATTCTGGCAGTACCGTGCTCTTTCATAGAGCTCTGCCATGTTGGTCAAATTGTTCAAGGAGAGGACTAGCTTGAACTGGGGCGTGGCGTTGGAAATTAACATCTTCACTTGCTCAGATTCGGACAAGTGATCCTTCACCTTTTCGGCCAGGCCCCGCCACCTGTCAGCAAAACTAAGAAACTCCTCATCATGTTTCATCTTTTCTGCTATGAGGTCAGTGATGGACAAGGAGGGTGCAACTCTGTCTTGGTACCGTTGAATGAATTTACGAGAGACGATACCATAGTCCTCTACTTCGGAGGGTTCCAAGGAAAAGAACCACTCGAGGGCTGGTCCCTCTAGAGATCTCCTGAACAAAAAGGCCAACGACTTCTTATCGTTCTGCCAGAAAGACGATTCGTACATAAACTCCTTCAAATGTGTGAAGGGGTTACCAGTACCGTTGTACTTCCGGTACACTGGCATCTCAGAGGGTGATAGGTGGAATACCGGCAGACTCGGCAAATTGATCTCTGGCGCAGCTTTGACCCCCATCATCTTCTGGAGGTTGTTAAACTGCTCATCCATGCACTCCATCTTGGCCAGCAACGCTTGCGTGGTCAGATCTGCCTGGGGGGGAGGAGGAGGTGGAGGTACTTGATAGGCCTACTGCCTCGAGTAGGGGGGACAATAAAGGGGAGGTCCGGCAGAGCTTCCGCCATGCCCGAGGGCATTTTGATAAGCAGGCGTTTGCGGTCTAGCCGGTTGCCTAGAGGATGAAAGCTGCGGCCCAGCTGGCCGAGAAGTGAATGAAGGCCTTCCATGGCCTGATGGATGTAAGGAGGATGAAGAGGAGGTTGTTGAGTAACAACAGGGGGAGCCACAGGGTTCGGCTCAGCAGGCTGCGTAGGTGCCTTCCCCTTCAGAATAGACTGGATCGCCTCGAACTGCTGAGGGTCCAGTCGGGAGGCAAGAACTCCCAAAGCGTTGACGAGATCCGAAAGATCAGAGGATGAGGGATCATTCTGATTCATGTCCCCCTCAAGATTGGGATTAGGAATCGCATATTCATGTGGGGGAAGATCAGGATATCGATCATGGGGATGAAAGAGAGGTGTCCGGACATTCCCATCTTGTCGATAGGGAATGGGGACAGAATTACGGGAGGTATCAGCATCTCTCCCGTTCTTATAGTTGTAGTCCGAATCGCGAGGGGCATTAGCATCTCCCTCGTAGTTGATGATGGCGTCTTGAGCCATACTCAAGTCCCTGCCTGATCGCAGCAGCATGATGTTAGATTCTTTTTTTTTCAAAAATTTGACAAACAAGTTGCACAGAGATTAATCAATCAAGTAGATGCTTAACGTGATTTTGAGATTCCTTGTTGAGTTATTTGGATTTAATTAAACCACAAATTCGCTCAGGGAAAGGATCCTAATTTCAGTTCAATATCCACTGTTATTCTCTATGGCTTTCTCTCACAACGCTTTATGGAATCTAACCGGGACTTCAACTGGTACAACCAGCCCGATGATCAAGGAGGAGTACCTTGATTTTGGGGACTTATGGAGGCCTCAACGTCAACTTCTCTAGTCTGATCAAGGGACCAACCCAATCTGACGTCAAGTAGTGTGTTCCTAAGAAAAGGAGGGTATTCGCCTCAATGCGTATGACCTATGGCCTGGATGGCCTCTAATGCTTAATAATAATGGGTAGTAGCACACAAGTCACAAAAATCTGGGAACTGCAAATTAACTAAGAAACTGCCTGAATAGCGTCGAGTATAGTCGACGCTATTCAAACAAAATCTTAATTTTTTCGCAGAAACTCAGATGCAGACAGCAGAGAGGAAATGACTAAAAGGCGTCTGGGTGTATTGACGCGTTTTAAAACGCGTCAGTGCTCCTAGACGCTTTTCAAGTCGCAGAAACAGTTTTGCAGGAGGATTTTCTAGGTTGAATCCTCCTCAAACAAGATAAAAGCAGTAAATAATCAACTCATGCAGATTTTTTTTTAGTTCCAGATTTTAACATGATGATTTTACTAACTAAACAACCAAGATGCCAATCAATCACACAACATTTTCATCACAGAAACAGCTTTTTCAATTAATCAACGGGGAGGGCAAGATCTTGCCACAGGGGTGTGCACGCGGTGCACGAGGGAAATTAACTAAACTAAAACACTCACCAATTGGTGAGGACGTGTCGAGAGACACAAGTAGTGCACCGTAGGTGCCCGATTGATGATAGCAAGAACAAAAAACTAAAAGATGGCGAGACCAAGTCCCACCGTGATCGCCAAAAAAGCTGTGAGTGCTTAGAATGATTGTGTGATTAGCATGACAAATCTACGTTGTTTAGTGCAAAATAAACCTATTAAAAACAAAAACTACGTGAAGTGATCGCCATAAACTTTTGACTTAAAAGTTCCAAAAGAAGTTTTTGATCGCCTACCTGTTTGAATGCGGAAGATATTGAGCTCTTGATTCCCCTCCTTCAGCCGGCTGAAGGAAGAGAGCCCTTTCTTTGTTCTTTGTTCTTGCTGTTGAATTTGAAGTTGAAGTTGAGGATCGTCCAGAGATTCTTGTGACTTGCTTGTTTTCCCCTTTGACTCTCTTGTTGAGTGCAACAGAAATAGAAAGAAAAGAAATGAAGAAAACAATGATGAGAACTTTAAGCAGAAGCAGTATCTATTCTAATCATGATATTAAACATGCAATTAAACAACAAACTTACTTATTGAGCGGCTTTTGAAACCCCTTAATCAAATAGGTTTTGAAAAGAATGAATGTGTTGTGTGTTGCATGAAGTGATAATGAAGAATGTAGAACTAAATGAAATGAATGTAGAAAATAAAGACTTATGCCCAATGGTTGAATTCTTGAATGGATGAAGAATCTTGAAAGGACGCCGACTTCTGGAAATGGCAGCGCTTTGGCGTTCCGACGTTGTTGCTTCGATCTTCAACTCGTTATTACTCAATGATAATCAACTCAAGATTATGCTTAACATTTTTAACTCTTCAAGATGTAAGGTATTTATAGGCCTCTTCTGCGTCCGTGATTAACATGGAAAAACTTCGGATTTATCTATCTTAACCGACAGATAAATACTGATTAATTCATCTTTATCTGTAATTATCTAAAACGCGTCCACCATGGCTGACGCCTTTCAGATTAATTTAAGATAAGGATAAATATCCGGGAAAACTTATCTTTATCTTTATTAGCTAAAACGCGTCTATATGTGCAGACGTCTTTTATACTAATTAAGATAAGGATAAACATCCGGAAGAGAAGTAAAAATAGCTTAGGAAACCTAAAACACGTTAACTCTTACAGACGCCGTTTAGCTAATTAATCAATTGATTAAAATTCAAATTTAAATGTTAAAATAAGAATAAACTCTAAATGGCGTCCACACATGTAGACGTCTTTTAGACCTCTTCATATTTCAACTGAAATTTGAGTTAAAATCAATTCAATTGATTAACTTAAACATGTCTGTTAAACCCGACACTCAAAAAGATCAATAAAAATTAATCAATGATTAAATATCAAACCATTTTGAGGCATTATTATATGATATAAAATTTACTCAAAATGACGTCAAAATTAACGTGTCTACACATATCCGACTGGAAACTCGAGTCAGTAAATCCTCCAAGTTCCAAGTCGTTTCCTCCATAAACGAGAAATAAATCCTTAGTCCTTCTCAAGTATCTAAGGATACATTTCACCGCTTTCCAGTGTTCCTCACCTGGATCAGCCTGATATCTACTAGTGACACTTAGTGGGTGTGCCACATCAAGCCTAGTACATAACATTGCATACATGATGGATCCCATTGCCGAGGCATAAGGAACTCTATCCATATATGCTTTCTCTTCAGGTGTCTTGGGAGACATTTCTTTAGAGAGATAAATTTCATGCCTCATTGGAACGAGGCCTCTCTTGGAATTTTCCATGCCAAACCTTTTGATTATGGTATCTATGTACATAGATTGGGATAAGCCAAGCATCCTTTTGGACCTATCTCTATAGATCCTTATTCCCAGAATATAGGATGCTTCTCCCAAATCTTTCATGGAGAAGTTTTTGGATAACCAAGCCTTTACTGATGACAACATTCCTACATCATTCCTAATGAGTAGAATGTCATCAACGTAAAGTACCAAAAAGGTAACTGCGCTCCCACTAGCCTTTTTGTATATACAAGGTTCATCTTCATTCTTAATAAAGTCATAAGATTTGATTGCTTCATCAAATCTCAAGTTCCAAGTTCGGGATGCTTGCTTTAATCCATAGATGGATCTTTGCAGCTTGCATACCTTGCTTGAATGCTCTTTGGAAGTGAATCCTTCAGGTTGTATCATATACACCTCTTCTTGAAGGTTCCCGTTAAGGAATGCTGTTTTCACATCCATTTGCCATATTTCATAATCATAGAATGCGGCAATAGCAAGAAGTATTCTGATTAACTTAATCATGGCAACTGGAGAAAAGGTTTCGTCATAGTCAATGCCTTGGCTTTGACGATATCCTTTTGCTACCAGCCTTGCCTTGTATGTGTCAATCTGTCCATCTGCTCCGATCTTTCTTTTAAAGATCCATTTACTGCCAATAGGTACTATACCTTCTGGCAGATCAACCAAGTTCCAAACTTGGTTAGCATACATGGACTGAATTTCAGAATTCATTGCCTCTTGCCATTTTTCTGATTCTTGACTATTTATGGCTTCTTGGTAGGTTTGAGAATCATCATCCTCATTTAAGTGCACTTTTGGTTTGCCATCATCGATATGTCCAACATATCTTTCAGGCTGCTTAGGCACTCTACCTGATCTGCGAACCTTTTGTGTATCATCTTGAATAAGTTCTTGAGTCAATGGTTCAGTAGATGAACTAGTGTTGATTTGTGGGTCTAGAATTTCTTCCAGTTCTATCTTGCTCCCACTGTCTTCTTTTGAAAGATATTCTTTCTCTAAGAAGACAGCTCTTTTTGCGACAAACACCCTTTGATCGCTGGGCTGATAGAAGTAATATCCAAAAGTCTCTTTTGGATATCCCACAAATCTACATTTCTCTGTCCTGGAATCCAGTTTGTCTGGATCATGTCTTTTGACATGTGCATGACAACCCCAGACTCTAACATGCTTAAAGTCTGGTTTCTTTCCTTTCCATATCTCATATGGAGTGGAAGCTACTGACTTACTGGGAACTTTGTTCAATAGATATGCAGCAGTCAACAGTACATATCCCCATAAAGAGATTGGAAGTTTGGCATAACTCATCATAGATCGTACCATATCTAATAAAGTACGAATTCTCCTTTCCGATACACCATTTAATTGTGGTGTATAGGGAGGAGTCCACTGAGACAAAATACCATTATTCTTTAGATATTCTGTGAATTCTGTACTTAAGTATTCACCCCCTCGATCTGATCGAAGAGTTTTGATACTCTTTCCAGTCTGGTTCTCAACTTCGTTTTTAAACTCTTTAAATTTCTCAAAGACTTCTGACTTATATTTCATTAAATATATGTAGCCATATCTTGAGAAATCATCTGTAAATGAAACAAAGTATGAGTAACCACCCATAGCATAAGTGGACATTGGACCACATACATCACTATGTATTAGTTCCAATAAGTCCTTTGCTCTGTCTCCATGTCCTGAGAATGGAGCTTTGGTCATCTTTCCCATGAGACAAGCTTCACAGGTTGCAAATGATTCATAATCAAATAGATCAAGATATCCATTCTTTTGCAACCTTATGATCCTGTTCTCATTTATATGACCTAGCCTACAATGCCATAGGTACGATTTATTCACATCCTTATCTAAGCGTTCAAGAGATTTATTTATCAGACAAACATCATATGAAATATCAAGTAAATATAATCCATTCAATAAGTATCCGGAAGCAAACAATTTGTCTCCTTGATAAATTGAACAACCTTTATTCTCTAGTTTCATAGAATATCCTTGTCTATCTAAACATGAAATAGATATGATATTCCTAATAATGGTCGGAACATAATAACAATCTATCAGTTCCAATGAGTCTCCTGACGGCATCTGAAGTCTTGTTGTCCCCACAGCTAACGCAACAACTTTTGCTCCATTCCCGAGCCTCAGATCCACATCTCCGCGGTTCAATCTTCTTTTACTTGTTAGCACCTGCAAGTTATTGCAGATATGAGAAACACATCCAGTATCTAATACCCAAGATGTTGTTTCTCTATAAGACAAGTTAAGATCGATCATGAGAATACCTGAAGCTTCACCAAGCTTCTCCTTTGCTTTTTCTGCAAGATAAATCTTGCAGTTTCTCTTCCAATGACCTTCTTTATGGCAGTGGAAACACTGACCTTTATCATTGACTTTAGCTTTGTCCTTTTGAACCGCCGGTTTGCTTTTCACTAGCTTCTTAGACTTACCTTTCTTAAAGATCTGTCCAGATTTCCTTTTCTTGTTGGTCTTACCAACAAGCATTACATTTGACTTATCTTTCTGGATAGTGCCTTATGCTGTCTTCAACATGTTGAGCAGCTCAGCCAGTGAAACTTCAATTTTGTTCATATTGAAGTTGATAATGAATTGTGAAAATGAATCTGGAAGGGACTGTAGGATTAAGTCAATGCTCAGGTCATTGTTCATAACAAAACCGAGCACTGCAAGCCTCTAAATCCATTCTATCATCTTGAGCACATGAGTTTGCACAGATGTGCCCTCGCTCATTCTGGTCTTGAACAATTTCTTAGATATCTCATATCTTTCTGTTCTGGATTATTCACCAAACAACTCTTGTAGGTGATTCAGAATGGACTTAGGTTCCATGTTATCATGCTGTCGTTGCAGTTCATTGTTCATTGAACTAAGCATATAACACTGGACCTTGACAGAGTCCTCCTTCCAATTTTCATACATCATTAATTCATCTTCGTTAGCATTATCACTGGGTTGCACTGGATCTGGTTGATCCAGGACATAGGCTAGCTTTTCACACCTAAGGACAATCTTCAGGTTGCGTAACCAGTCAATGTAATTTGGTCCCGTGAGTTTGTTTGCATCAAGTATGCAACGGAGGGGATTAGGTGACGACGTAGCGACCTACATGGAAATATATAAAAATGAGCAGATAGTTCTTAAAATCTGATTTAGGACTTTTAATCTAGATTTAGGCTCCCACTATTTTTCGGCGATCTGTATGACCCTCTAATATACAGAACGGGAGATTCCGGTGATCTCCTAGTGGGGATCAGAATCCTTCGGGCAACATGCATGTGACCTTGTGGTAGCACAACAAATCACATCAAGTCCCTTAGGCAGTCAACTCTTGACAGTTGTAACATTTGCAATATCCGATCGATTTAACCCCTAAATCAGAATGACCTTGTGGTAGCACAACAAATCAAATGATTCAGTTAAGTTCATCCATCATTACTTAGATGAAATGAATGCATAGTACAATCCTTGTGGTAGCACAACAAAACTACACTATTTGTCCATTCATCTTTATGACATCACATGTCGTAGACCTAGGTTAATTTCTAAATCAAATAGACCTTGTGGTAGCACAACAAATCCATTTGAGATAAGAATTATCCTAAGATCTATAATGATGGTGGGTTACGTGGATTATTCTGAATATCTCACGTTTACAACTTAAATTTTAAAAGAGGGTTTTTGGATTTGATTAGTAAAAATCATGCTATCAATAGTATTTCAATTTGAAGTATCATTATATTTAATAGAAATATATATATGATAGCATAGTCCACAAATATCACATATATGCAGAAAAATTAAATGGGGATGATCATGGACTGCTAAAGCTACTATGGAATCATCGAAGCCAAACGATGATCCATAATAGGATCCTAATGTGAAAACAGCAACACTGGTTCCATTTGATGCGAGTCCTTCCTCCAGAGGTGTCTTCAGAAGATCTCGTCCTCTAAACTTAATCCGATACATTTAAATATGATATTCAGGACTCGCAGGTCCACAAATGTACATTTAAACACTAAGAAACCTTGATCTTATCAAGGGGAGTACAATCTTATAGGAAGGTAGAAAGTACACTTGGATTAAGAGAAAGGAGGATACGCATGTCCTATTTAAAATACCAAATGAAATAAGCATCGCATTCATCCACATCATTCATCACATGAAAATACTAAGTCCATGATCATCCCACCATAAAACATATCACATGCATCACAATCATCACATAATTGCAGTTTGGTATTAAATTTTATAAATATAAAATTATAATACCAATTAGTTTTCGAAATAACATTTATTTCAACATGATCAATAATATTCAAAATATTATTGACAATTAAATAACTAAACCATTCAGTTAAGCTAAATACTAATTCAAACAATTTGAATAGAAAAATATAATCAAGTTATGCATGAAATCAGTTTAAAACAATTTTAAACTAATTAATTTAACAGGAAAATTAATTATCTAAAATAATTTTAAATAATTAACTAACACCCTATTAATTATAAAGCCCTTTAATTGAATAACAGCTATTAAACACTTTAATAAGCTGTTAATAATCATAAAAGTAATTAATAACAATTATTAATTATTTCTATAATTTTACTGTTTTAAAACAATTTTAAAACGGGCTTAAATGGGCTTAATAATGGGTTTAATGGGGTTTAACAAGTATTAAAAACAATATTTAATAAATCTAAAAATGGGCCCAGCCCATTAGGGCCCAAATGGCCCGGGCCCAGGGCCCTGGCTCGGCCAGGGTCGAACCCTGGCTCGGCCTGGGCGCCTCCAGGCCCCCGCCCGGTTCGACCGGGTCGGGACCGGGCAGTTCAACCCCTTCAGCCTCCATTCGACCGGCTTCTTCCCAAAACCTGCAACCTTAATTTTGTGCAGGCCGGCGGCGGATGAGGCCATGGCAGCGCCGCCAAGCGCCGGCGACGGCGCCGCCAGGCACCACCGGCGACGCCCCCACCTCCGGCGATCAGCCCGGCACCGGTGGGGCAGCCGGCGGTGGCCAAATGGCCCTTGGATCGAGCCCTAAACTCCCCTTTAAAATCTGATTTTTCAGGTTTTAAAAACCCGAGTTTGGACTCGATTTTCAGCACCTCCAAGGGCACTCCGGCGCCGATCATCATGCCCAATCCGTAGAGGTGACTATCACTAAGAGATCTGGACATCCGGGCCGCCATCCCAACACTTGGGAATCGCGTATGAAGCCGCTAAAGTACCCCGTTCATCGTCCCACGAAGAACTCCGAAAAACCCAAATAAAATCCGAAAAATTACAGAAAAATAATCAAATTATTTGTGCTCACCATATGAACACGATTCTGTCATTTTAATCGGATTAAACACAAGAACACGTACAATACGGGTTCTTCACGCATAACGAGAAAAACACGCAAAACGATGCCGTTTTACGACCAAACCAGTAACCTGGCTCTGATACCACTGTTAGGAATCGTGTAGAACGCAGCGGAAAATAAAATCGATTCCATTGTATCGGTTGCTGGAGTCGTAAAACGGACATTAAAATAAACGCGGGAAGAACGGTTCTTCACCTTTGCGGGGTTTCGAATCTCCCGTGGATGATGCCGACTCGGTTATCGCGCACGCGCACGATCTCTAGAGGTATCCACACGAGTTCCCGCAGCAGACGCGATTTCCTCCTCGACTTGAGTGCTCCGACCAGATCTCAAATCCACCATGCGTGGAGAGAGACAGATCCACTCTAAGAGAGAGAGAAGGAGAGAGAGAGAGGAGATAGAGAATCTAGGTGAAAAATTCGTCCAACCAACTTTTTACCCCTTCCCCTTGGCCCTCCTTATATAGAAATAAGGATAAGCATAAGGATTAATCCTTATGATTATCCAAGAATTTGGCCTTGGATAATTCTCCATTAAATCTTCATGTTTATCCTGCGGCTTTTCATAAAAACCCAAATAAGCATGAAATTTAACGTCTCTCACCGTCTGACGAGAACTCTTATGTGTGTGACCCTCTAGGCCCATATATCAGTCCGGTTGCAGGCCCATTAAACTTAGAACTGTTTCTTGAGTTTAATATTTATTAATTAATATTTAAACATCATATGTTAAATGATTAATTTAATAAACAAGTGAATTATCATATGATGATCAAATCACTTGGCCTTCTGATCATGAACAACACCAAACACTACCTCATGATCCCAGAAGATATAAGGGATATTGTTCCCTTCAATAGAACCTTTCCGTCTGCAGATACCGCACAGATATAATCCTTCACTCATGCAATGTCCCAATAACGCAAGGGTATGGTTTTATAGTCAAACCCTCTATCGCATTATCCAGATAGATTATAGTCAAACCCTCTATCGCATTATCCAGATGGATTCCAGTACACAGTTAATATCTAAAAAGACATCTCTTTCATTTGACCCTGGCCAGGGATTTCTGTGTACACATCCATAGGACATTCTCTCTCCAGTCTTATACCAAGAGTGAGTGATCCCTTGTTGTTCACTCAATTACCTTCGCAAGCTTTCCACTGTATCTGAAAGACCGATTATGGTGGACTTAATGGTTAAAGTCCACGAGTCAGAGAATCAAGATACAATGGTCCACAAACAAGGTATCATTGGTGACTCAGGTCAAAGGACCAACTGTGCTACTGCAACGATTGAATTCCTTGGTTGACTAATAGGTATAATTACCATCCAGGAATTCTTATTTAGGTCTGTTCAGTGAACTCATTCTCTAATGAGCACCCACTTGTTTGTCTTAGTGTCACCACACGAGTGAATGTGAGATCATTCACCCTCATCACATGAGCAGACATAACTTGTGTCGATCTTATCGGATATTTAATGTCCAACTCAAATATCCTATGATCGAGAACTGTTTAAGACAATTGACTGAGGATATTGATCTCACTATCATGATCTCATCATGATTCAATATCCCATACATTTGTCTATGGACCTTCATTACAATAGTTACTTTGCGAGAACTATAAATGAAGAAATAATTGCCTTTATTAATTATTTGAACTAGAATGTACAATGATTGGCTTTGAGGCCACCCAATTCTAACAGGTTATGTTTATCTGATCGCTCACCGCTATGAAGCACTGGATTGTTTTAAACGCTTCCTAGCTGAGGTTGAGAATCAGACCGGTAAGAGTGTAAAAGCTCTTCGCACAGATAGAGGACGCAAATATTTATCTGATCAGTTCAGAATTCTATGTGAGGAAAAGGGAATTAAAAGACAACTCACTATTCCATACACTCCGCAACAAAATGGTGTTGCCGAGAGAAGGAATAGAACGTTGTTAGACATGGTTAGGTCTATGATGGTGCATGCCAACCTCCCAATATCCTTCTGGGGGGATGCTTTGTTGACTGCCGCCTATTTACTTAACCGTGTGCCTTCACAGTCAGTTCCTTCTACCCCTTATGAGTTGTGGCGTGGCCAAAAGCCGTATTTGGGAAACCTACGCCCGTGGGGGTCAGCTGGATATGTCCATGACTCTTCCCACAAGTATGGGAAACTGGGCCCTAAAGCTAGAAAGTTTATCTTCATAAGATATCCTGATAGCTCACAAGGGTATGTCATGTATGGACAATATCAAGATGGAGGAATGACAGAGAAAGAGGTTCGAGACGTTGTATTCTTAAAGAAAGAATACCCTAAATTTGGTAATGTCGGAAAAAGCTTTGATCTCCATGAAGTGGATGAGACAGCTCTCTTACCATCTTCCAGCGAAGGGAGGGAATTAGTTCCTAACCATATCATCGCTGGAGATAGTATAGACGATCAAGCTAGTGAGAGTATACCTATTAATTTACCGAGTGGGAGTACTCCATTAGAATCGGAAGATGCCGACACCCAAGTACGTCGAAGTAAACGCGGTCACACTCCTCGTCGACGTTTTGAGATTGAAGATGAGATTTTAATGTGTCAGCCTGCGGATGATGAAGAACCTAGAAATGTCAAAGAGGCATATTCATCATTATCAAAGAAAGAATGGGAAGCTGTCATGCTAGACGAAATGGATTCAACGGAAAAGAATAAGGTCTGGGAGTTAGTTGATCTTCCGCCTGGGCGTAAAGCTATTGGAAACAAATGGATTTTCAAAATTAAACACAAGGCAGATGGATTAATTGACAAATACAAAGCACGACTAGTGGCGAAAGGGTATACCCAGAAGGAGGGTATTGATTTTGATGAGACGTTCTCCCCGGTGGTGAGATTTACGTCTGTTCGCCTGATCCTAGCTATTGTGGCACATTTAGATTTAGAACTCTTTCAGATGGATATTAGGACGACATTTCTTAATGGAGAACTAGACGAGGAAATTTACATGTTCCAACCAGAGGGTTTTGAGGTAAAGGAATAAGAGCGCAAAGTTTGCCGCTTAAAACGTTCCATTTACGGCCTCAAACAATCGTCTAGACAGTCGTATTTAAGATTTCATAAGGAAATCACCTCATTCGGTTTTGAGACGATTGAGGAAGACCACTGTGTGTCCGTCAAACGAAAGAAAGAGAAGATTCTAATTATGTCATTGTATGTTGACGACATTTTGTTGGCTGGGAATAATATGTAGTCTATCAATGCCACTAGGCAGTGGTTATCTTCCGTCTTCGAGACCAAAGATATGGGCGAAGCAAACTATGTGCTAGGAGTGAAAATAGTCAGAGATCGCTCTAGAAGGTTTCTGAGTATGTCTCAGGAAACCTATATTAATAAGATTCTAGAGCGATATCGAATGAATCACTCCAAGCCCATTGATACTCCAGTTGATAAAAGTTGTGTTTTAAGTGTAAGCCAATGCCCACAGAATGAAGAAGAGAAGAATCAAATGAATAAAGTGCCATATGCGGCAGCTATTGGGAGTCTAATGTATGCTATGTTGTGTACTCGACCCGACATCAGTTATGCTGTCGGATTAGCTAGCCGTTATCAAAGTAACCCTGGTCCTACTCACTGGAAGGCAGTCAAGAGAATATTCCGATATTTACGTGGAACAACAAACCTTGCCTTATGTTACGAAGGAGGTGATCTAAGGTTGAAAAGTTATGGTGATGCTGATTGGGCCAGCGACAAAGACGAAAGAAAGTCTACGTCAGGATATGTGTTCATACTCGGTGGCGCAGCCATTTCTTGGTGTAGCAAGAAACAGACGTGCATTGCTCTATCCACTATGTAATCGGAATATGTGGCATGTTCAGCAGCTTGTCAAGAAGCAATTTGGTTAAGGAGTTTCCTGCGGCGATTGGTTGTCACTTCTCATTCGGAGGAGAGTGTACTTCTCTATGTTGATAGTACATCAGCTTTGGCTTACGCCAAGGATCCCAAGTACCATGGTAAAACCAAACACATTGACATTAGATATCACTTCATTCGAGATCTGTTAGCAAAAGAAGCAGTGGTCCTTCGACATATTTCTACTGATCGTATGGTAACAGACCCGCTAACTAAACAGATCACTAGAGAAGCTTTCACGACCCATAGTAGAGCCATGGGTTTATGTAAACTGTAATGTAAAGAACAGTTATTGTTGACTTCGATGCATTCTCTTATTGAGTATTTTGATGGAATGCTTGTTTACACATCAATGAGTGTCACCAGACTTAAATTGACCCTCTCACACGGGTAATTCGCCTTGGCGCTGAGATAGCGAGCAAGATGAGACATTATGTATCTATGGCGCTAGAAGAACAAATAAGATACACTTAAAATATTTTTTTATGTCGCCTCGGATAAGAGCCGAGATGAGATCTTTAAAGATCGAATACGGGAATAATTGAGCCCATCCTGTATAGTCTGGAGAAGCCGGATGTGAGTCTTGAGACAAGGCGCTGAGTGGAAGCGACTGGGTCATGAGACTCAGGTTAATCGCAGTGGGAGTGATTAGACTAAGATCCGTATGGTGTTTAAATGATAAATCTATAATTGACACGCTCACATTTGTGGAAAAACACCATAACATGCGTTTTCATACCGCATGTGCAATTCTCGACCGATAAATGAGAATGATGAATAGATCTCTGCTTCATCATTGTGTGAGTTATTGGATCATATTGTTGATTCTACCTGTACCCTTTATGACCTAAGAACTATGTCATGAAGAGGAAGCTCGGCGTCGCTACTTTAGCATGATCCTTAGGACTAAGGTTGATACAGTCTAGCGGGACATGACTAGGAAAGCGGCCGAGATTAATCGAATTGACATGAGAACTTGGGGAAGACATCTATATATTGCACCATGTTATGTGGATCATACTCCGGGGAACTCAGTCAGTTGTGTACAGATAGAGTTATGATCACATGACATTTGGGATTTAAACACTGCCAGTTATTTATCTGAGAGATCCGGAGTGTTAAATCAAGTGAATATAAGATGGTCTGGGGTACCACGAGATTTTAAAGAGTATTGTGTTCCATTAGTTTTGGTGATAACTTAATGGATCACTACTCGCCTAATAGTGTTATGCTCGTGAGGTCGCACGCTGCATTTCATGTATGACAGTTGGATTGTAGCAACTTAGAGAGATTGTTTATTAACCTTTGCCCTCCGTGGGCAAGTGGGAGATGTTAACCAACGCATGGTTCTTACCATGCAAATGTCCACGTGGGGCCAAGAGTTGGTTATAGGAGATGAGGGGGAATGGTTGTGGGAAGTTACCCACACATATGTTGCACCCCTTGGTTATAACCATTCCCCCCTTTATTTGAAAGGGTAGAGGAGAGAGATATAAAAGAGGGGAGAATGGCATTACGTGAGAACACTCTCCAGAACACTCACTTTTGGGCAGCCCTCTTTCTCACTCTAGACTCCTCTTCTTTCTACACATTCTCTCTCCCTCTCTAAGGGTTGTTCTCCAAGAGGCTATCACCAAGAGCCTAGGATTTGCAGTGTGGATTTTAGGAAGAAACCCGTTACGTAGTTCTCCTCCTCGTCCTCACAGAGTCGTCGCCGTCCATCTACGAACGTCGCCGTTAAGGTACGTTTCCGTTACGATCCATCTCCGTGCATGCTTCCGCTTGTTCATTTAATGCATAGAGATATTTGTGTTTTTATCAATAGAACATATGTGAATATTCCTAGTATACTCCTTTTATTTGATGGTCTTTAAATATAGAAGCTTCTTAGGGAAGATTCAAAGATCGATAAAGGTTTAAAGCAAACATGAAGCTTATAAACACTAATACGAAATTAAAAAATGATAAGAATTAAAAAATAAAAACCCTTTGTCATTTTAAACTTTACGTTAGATAACCTAAAGTTGGAATGTGCCGTGGGACAGATTTTGTTTATCAAGTAACAGAGTTGGATTAGCGAGGTGTCCTGTCGGAGGTTAGATAATTAATAGAAGGTTAAGATGCTTCATCATATACATGGTAACAAAGCCATCAGATTGACGCCAGCTAGAAAAATTAAGGATGCCACGTTGGTGATGTTAATTTAGCGCACGAGTATAATTGATCGAGCTGGAGTTAAATGAATATTTAATTTGATATTATAACTAATTAATACAGTGTTTCCTCTTAATTAGTTTGCTAATGCATAAGACGGCAACAACATTTAACTCATCAGAATCAGATGAGTACTGCTGGAACAGGTGGAAATTAAAAGGCAGACTGGCTTAATTACCTTCCTAAGCATGCCACTATAGAATACATAACCCCCTTGGAGAGGGTCATGGGTAGTGGATGTATCAGCCCTAGGGCCAGTGGTGGAGTCAGAAAGTTTTGCAAAGGACAACTCAAGTTTCATGTAAAAAGTCAAATTCTTTAGTTTATTTGAATTTTTTATTAGTAAATAACATGAAAATTAGGACTCCCTTATCCACATTTGGTAAAAGAAGAAAATAAAAATATAAACCAAATCACTTCTCTCTCGACACGGTTTCATTTTTGATAATCTTTGTTAAGTATTCTTATAAAGAAACAAAAATGAAGACACAGCACGTTTCCGTTTGCGACCCACCGTTCACAACACTAACTTCAAATCGCTGTTAATCTCATTGGACAACATCAAGTCTTTGTTCCGATATTTCTACCATTTATTCTGATATTATCCCAAAATTAGAAGATAATGAGTTTAACTCGCTGCATTGCCAAATGCAGCTGCGTCACCTGACAATGCAGCAAGAAAAAAAATGAGATCACTTCCCACATGTCCGATAGGTTCAATCCAAAAAATCTAAAAATATCAAAATTTATTAGTGGACTCGGCCATGTAAGAGTTTTTTTTATTGTTTGTTGAGGCTTAATTTTTTAAAAACTATTTTAGTCATCTGATCGGAGATTGATCTGTCCTAGGGTGACTAATTATTTTTGCCATTTTTTTCTTACTGCACTGGAGGTTAGCTGTGTCCGATGGTGCAGCAAATTAAACTCGAAAGATGATATTGCTACCAAAAGCACTTTTAGAAAAGACTAAAAGATTTAACATTATTTTACAAGAGATCTGAATTTTCCTAACAACCTCCTATATGTGAAAAAGTTCATTTTTTTCTTGGATTGTTTCTTATTCTAAGAAGAAAAGTCTTCTTCCCTTGAGGAATAAAAAATTTCAGGAATTTGACTTGCAGTCTAGAAGGGGCCTGTGGCTTTAATTCCAGGTCCACCTACCACGTTTCATAATTCCTGACTCACCTACATGAAATCTCTTTAACTTCCGCTCTAAAACGCAACGCCCCCTTTAACCCCCCGTTAACGTGAAGAGCCTAAGGTGATGAAATTGCCCTCCGAAATTTACAAGTTAATTTTCTAATCCATTTTAAAGTTAACTTCCAGTCCACTGGCTTTAACATCTTTGTAAGAAATTTGACTTCCGGTCCATTATAAAATTGTAAAAACCTTTATACTTTGGTTTGGTTTGTTTGGTGTGAATTTTCATAAAATTGAAGCGAAATAAATTATGCTTGCAAACTAGACCGAACTACATAAAAAAGTTTTCAAGACAAAATAATTTAAACTAAAGTACGTTTGGTTTGTAGTTCAGATTGATTGTCTAACGCCCTTATAATATATGTGGACTTTTTCTTACAAATAAAATAAATAAATAACTACTTCTTTTCTAATTTAAATTTAAATTATGAGTACTAAAAATCTATCAAGATACTGAAACAGTGATGAACCTTCCTAGTATTGGAATCAACCATCTTTTTTATTTATAAAATGTAATGAATGTAAGAATTTTAAACGATTCTAAGTAATTATACACGTGTCGGTTTAGCTTGATTCCTAAATTCTTGCAACTAAACAAGTCAAAATAACATTTTTCCACTTTTAAGTCAGATTGATTGAATCGATCAAATTCTTCAATTTCAATTAAATATTAGAAAAGTGCCAAACTTAAACTATTACCGTGCAAGAATTATTCTATTGCACCCAGAAAGTTGATAGTGTGATGCACACATTATGCGTTATAAGATCAAATTGATCAATGTGACAATGGCCTACATTTTTATTAGTCTAATAATATTAAAGCTTGATACAATATTTAACGCTTGGTACATTTTTTTATTAGCCTTCCTAAACAGCCCTAAACGGCAAGAGGCAACAGATTAGGGGTGTTTGGTTGCTGTAAATCTTGAAATATTAGTAAAAATTTTAAAAGTAATATTAATAGAGTTTTTAGTTAAACGTTTGGTTATCTCTATCAATATTAATATTCATAGAGTAAGAAAACCTAAAATTTAATACATGTATTGACCTGTATTAAAGTTGATACAAGCACACCCCTCTTTCTTCCCTCCCCTCCACCTCTTTTCCACTTAGTTGTAGTTCTGTGGCTTCTGTCTCAGCATAGACTGCCATGCCGCAAGGATTATTTTGGTGCTGCTACAGGTTTTATCCGAACACCTAAAAAGATCAACTATATCCATTCTGATATTAATATTCTTTGTTATGACAATACTAATATTAAAAGTATTACGATATTAAATTTGATACTTCATCCAAACAGGGCATTAGATATAAAATTTAAAAGTTTCTAACTTTTGGACCCAACATTAAGTTTTTGGGTCAATGGACCAAAAATTAAACTTGACCCGCCTTTTGGACTACAGATTAAAAAACTCTAAAATTTTTCATAAACTCCTAAAAACACCCTTGCACAAAAATGAAAAATATACGACATGAATTTAGTTTCAGTATTATATATGCATCATAAAAAGTAGATTTTGATGAAGCACAATTAAACCACACAAAAAGATGTATGAATATAATATCATTGTAAGTAAATCAAGTATAATGTATAAAGGAGCATGAAAGATACGTAAGAATAATAAAAAAGGAAACCATTTTAATCTAAATGGAAATTAGTTGAAAGACCCGAACAAGTTGAAATCTTAATATCAAAAGAAATATATACTAAAACAAAAGATGACGAGCAGATTAAGGTAAAGAAAATAAGTAGAGGCCTAAAGGGGCATTCCCACGTAATAAAGATATGAGAATCAAAATGTTACATAAAATTGGAAGCACCTCTTGGGCCTTGAATGTGTAACGTGCGCAGTTTTGTGTAAGCTGGCCTCAAGGACAAAAAATATATAGGGTATTGGTTGGAATCCTTTGCAGCAGCAAACAAAGACGCAAATCCAACAGGGGAGGCATATAATATACTCATCTGCTGAATTAATTTAGGAATGTTATGGCCTACATTCTTATTCGGGTGGAATTCATAGAGTAAGAGTTGCTGCACCACAAAAGTAGTCAGTATATAACTGGATTTCTGATCATGCGAACAAAAAATATTAAAAAGAAAAAAAATTATTGTTCATTAAACTTGATTCTTTTATATTTTAGATTTTTCTCTATCATCCAATCAAAGATCAGATTATATGAGTGTGTAGAATATGATGGAGCCAAATTATAAAAAATTTAAAAAAATAAAAAATAATTAGTAGGCCTTGTTCGGCTCGAACTCATATCCAGAGGTGAGGATTTACAATTGGTGGAAAATGGTACGTTGAAGTTGGGGGTTAAGGAGTACGGCATTGCCGCATATATATATATATATATAATTATAGCTCTGCCACTTTAAGAAATTAATCTATAAAATGTGTTATTTTGAAGAAAAAGCCATGGGCATTGGCCCTAGAATGAGGAAAGGAATTAGACTCGGATCGTCTACTCCATGACCCCTACTCCACAGATATTCCACTTCTTATTATTGGTTCAATGTACATGTATTTACACGTCGGTTATTAGTATGTATCCAAGAGTCACGTAAACGTGCTTCTCTCACACCAAGCCACCAAGTCAAACCTTACCCTGCCCCATGATTGCCACACACGTCGAGTTGTAAGTGGCCCTTTGAGTTTTTTTTTTTTTTTCTTTGGAGGGCAGAAAAAAAGTACTGGTATAGCAAAAGACATAAAGACTAGGGTACGCAGATTGCCAGTCAAACAAGAGTAAATGTCATTCCCCAACTTACATAAAGAGTGGAGGTAGAGCCACCCAGTCAAACAAAAGAGGACACCATACCCCAATGTACAGGATACCGATGCTTAGGCCAAAAAATACAAAAGAAAATCTGACATGCACCATAAACCTCTGGTCTAAAACAACCACACTGAGGGTTCCAGCGAAAGGCACACTACATCTTGCGATGACGATGGCCCGAAACGGCTCAATGAGTTCGTGCTGTAGAGGCTCAGGAAGATAGCCTTCAACAGGAAGGTTGGGAAGTAAGTGCCAATACACCGAGCTTGCCTATTAATATGATAGAGGAGATCCCCATAGCAGTAAGTCTCTAAGAGATCTGAGAACCTGCTGTAGGTCAGTTGGTTTCTCACTTTGCCTCTCAATAGGAGGTCTCAAATTCGACCATAATTGGAGCCTAAAAACTCTTTAGTCTTGCAACTTATATTTAGATTGTAAGGATTTTTATTTTTTGGTCTGTAGAATTATTTTTTCAGAAAATCAGACGGACCTAGAACGTTCGCCTAATTAGGCGAAATTCTCGACTTATGCAGAATTCTCTCTAATTCTGAAGGACATCTTAAGTTCAATCCCTAACTGTTTGTAAATATCTGTAGATATTTGGCCACTGTGCCACCGACCAAAAAAAAGTCTCTAAAGTGATCTCATGGAAGCCAAACAGTAAACCCTGTTCACAACCAACAACCAAGCACAGGGTATCCAGAATCCCAATAAATTGGTACAGACCTCTAGAGAAGGCCATATGTGAGAAATGGTGTGGAGGGTGAGGGCGAGCTAAGATCCAAGTAGGATATCTAAAGGAATGGGACAAAAAAGGGCAGGCCATAAACGTTCGAAGCTAAACAGGTCGGGGAAACAAGGATGGAAGGAGAACACCTGAGGAGGAAGGGAAGAAGAAAAAAAATACTAGGGGGGAACTATCCGCAGCCGAGGAAGGCGACGCAGAGGGCGCCATAATACACAAAGGTGACCTTCCCAGCAAGGTGAACGAGCTGTTAAGCTGGTCGTGCACGGCCCCATCGTCGTCATCCTCAAGCTGCTGTCAAATCGAGGAAGAAGTTGCTAAGCTTTGCCGGGAGACGAGGGACAACAGCATCAAGCTGCGGCCGTACTAGCTGTGGTCTCCATCATCGGCCTGGGTGGTGTGGGCAAGACAACCCTTGCCCAACTAGTCTACAATTATGACAGGGTGTGAAGAAACATTTTGAGGTGAGGTCGTGGGTTAACCTATGTGGCAGATCGCCTCGATGTGGTAAGGTCGTCAGAGATTCTGGAGGCAGTTATTATAGGGAAAGCAAGGGACCATCAGGTGTTCAGTCTGCTTCACAGGAAATTACAGGACACTTTTGAAGGGGAGAGATTTCTGCTCGTCTTAGATGATCTCTGGAATGTGAGTTTGGGACCTTGGGAAGGGTTCTGGAAGCCTCTGAGCATTGGTGCTGCGGGAAGCAAGGTTTTGATTACCACTAGGAATGAACAAGTCTCAAGGATCGCATGTGGAATCAGAACATACTAGTGGAAGTAAAGACGTAAATTGGGCGAGCTGGATTAAATTTGTGATAATTTAGGTTTAATTCGAATTTAAAATAGTCCGGCTCAATTTTAGTCTAGTTCAAATTTAACCACAATTCAATAGTAAGTGGGTTGGGTTGGGTTGAGTTGAACTGGCCTATTTATGATTTGTTAGAAGTGTTTTATTTTTTATATGAATTATTGTAAAAGTTAAAAGATTAAATTGGACCGGCCTGTTTTCAGTCCAACCTAATCTAAACTTAACTAATGTCAATCTAAATTTAGTTCAACTCAATTTATATAATTTGAGCCAACCTAATTTTCTTTAATATAGGCTAGATTGAATCAGGCCACATACTCGCCCTATTGACACTCTACTGAAGGTCAATTGTTGATCTTTATTTGCACGATGTGCTTTTGGATGCAAGATTAATCTCGATGACCATCCGAATTTAGCGTCCATCGGCATAAATCCATAAAGAGAAATGCTAGCTACACAACTGGGTGTGCAGCAACGCCCAGTCACAACGCACAACGGGGTGCGATTGGACCACGTGGCATTGAAGGCCAGCTGGGAATGCTAACATCGGACACCCGCTGCGCCAATCGCCTGCCCGGTTCCGCCCCCGTCAAATCCCACACCGTAATGAGTACCCCGTCCTGTCCGTTGGAAATTTACGGAGCGTTTGAATATTTTCTACCCAAAATGCCATTTTCCCACCCATCGCCATCCACGCGGGAAACAACGAAGCCAGAGGAGGGACACGGCCGGAAGCGGAAGAGAGCGGAGGAAGCGAAGGTGAAGCGGACCTGCGTCGCGTGAACCTGCGTCGCTGACATACTCCGGCCCGTTTCGCGTCTCCTCTGCTCCGGCGGCTGTAACCTGCGGCGTTGAAGCGGCCCGAAGCGGATGAGAGCGGAGGAGAGCAGAGGTGAAGCGGGCGGCCGGAAGCGGAGGGGCGGCTGGTAGCGGAGGTGAAACGAGTGGCGGTAACGACCGGGTATTTCTCCTTCACTTTTTTTCCTTTCTTTCCTATCTCTCTTGTGCCATCTCTCTGTCATGCCCCTTCTTCCTCTGTCATCTTTTTCTCCCACACTGGATTTCCTTCCAATGGCTACTGTCCTCAGAGAATTTCATTTGTTCGCGCGAGGTCCCCCCTCCTATCTCGTGCTGGTCGTGAAGCTGCAACCCCATCTTCTGGTCAGTGGTTTGATCAGCAACTTGTATACCTGCAAGAAGGATCCCACCGGAGCACGAATCAGGGTGAGTGGCAATGTCAATGTTCCTCAATCATATTTAGTTTTTGTCATCATTGGTCTTCCTCATGTGTCACTGTTTTGCAGAACATTTCATAACAAGTATGGGAAAAAAGAAGGGGACAGCGGTGATCCCTCCAAAGGGGAAGAAAGTCATTCGCAAGAAGGTTATTACTGAGCAGAGGATGGCCACCTCTGAGGCTAGCCGACCATAGTCCACATCCATTACGTCAGGTAGGAATTGAAATATTTATTTTTTTTCTCCCTTCTTACAAGTTGGTAAATTTCATATCAAATGCCATTATGTCTTCTACTGGTATCATTTTGAAGACACATTTTGTTCTTTGATTTTTCTGTACATTATTCTTTGTAATTTTTTACTCCTAGATCTCCTAAGTCCACCTCTCCGCATGTTCCGTCGTTTTCAATAGATCCGCTCATCCACTTCTACATTTTTCTTTCTTCTTGTCACTGTTCCATAAGTTAGTATTAGGGAAGCCTATTGAGTTACAAAGTAGACAGTAAAATAAAAAGTAAACATTTGTTAAAAGGGAAAAAAAGAAGAAAGAACAAATAAGACATACAAGTTGACATAAAATCTTATACATTTTCCAATGACATACGAACTGAGCATCAAGACACATCTAACTTAGACAAGCTCTCCAATGTATGATCAATTTACCGCAAAAGGCAGAGTTTACTAAGGATATTCATATCCTCATAAGTCAACTTTGGTCTCAGAACTTGTGATCACCAGGAATAAATACTTGTGCATCCTACATGACTCATCGTCTCTCTCATGCGCATCACTTGACCTGCCTCTCTTTCCCCTCAAACCTCCACCAGTCAACATCCTTCCCACCTCACCTTACACGAGTATGCCTGATGGTAATAAAGAGCTTGACTACAATACATGCCTCCTCTTGTTTAACTTACAATGTGATACTGTAAACTTTTTAATTTCTTCTACGTTGTTTGACGATTGTCAATGTCAACCTGAACTTGTCATTCTTAATATGTATTTGTGGATCTTAACTTGGATATATGAATGAAAATATGTAATTGTCAATCTTAATCTGCGTGTGTGAATGTTTACTTGTATTCGTTCATAGAGATCTTTATTTGTTAATGTTAACATGTATTTGTGAATTAAACTTGAGTTTGTCAATATTAACTTAGATTTGTCAATGTTAACATGTCAACAATTTTTTGATAATTTTTACATTCTGTCTGTGTGAACATTAACTTCTGTTTGTCCATCATATCTTTTATTTGTCAATCTTAATTTGTGGATGTTGACATTATCTGTGTCCAACCCACCCAACCTACCCCGTGGTCACCTATCACAAACATATTACTTGCCTCTCTCCCTGATTTGATTTCATATTGTCTAACATTCCTGATAACCACATGGTGAAGTTATTTTTTTTAAAAAAAAATAACGAATAAACAAATGATCTGTGAGAGATCTATCACCTAAGAAAGAAAATATTACATCTATTTTGTCCAACCCACCCTGTGGCCACCTATCATAAGCATATTAGATGCCTCTTCCGTTGGTTTAATTTCACATTATCTATTTTTCCTAACAACCACATGGTGAAGAGGTTTTTTTTTTTTTTTTTATAATAATCCAAAAATGATAGGTCAAATACTTATCCCCCAAGAAAGAAAAAATTACATGTGTTATTTCCAACTTACGTTGTGCCCACCTATTATAAGCATATTACTTGTCCCTCCCCCTGATTGAATTTCACATTGGTTTTTTTTTTTAATAAGATAAGTGAGATACCTATCACCCAAAAAACAAAAAATTTGTTCTTTGCAAATCACCCTGTGCCATATTGGACACTAGGACACAACACAAGTCTTGAATATACATGTTCATGCTCCATTTACGATTTTAGATGACCACTTCATCTTTTTCAAACACTTGTTTAAACATTAAGTAAGATTCAATAAACTTATTAATATCATACTCATCATTTCTATGTTTTGGACAAGTTTCAATTGATCATATTCTTCTAGATGGATGTGTACATACAAATATATTTAACTTTGTATATCTCTTGTACTGTGATGTTTTCTTTCCAAAATTATGTTGTACCCAGTTACATGTTTGTATAAACACAAAACATCCATGTCCATGGCTCATGTTCATGGCTCACAAATCATGTGGGCAAGGTAATACCTATGAACAACTTAACAAAGGATAAGCAGCAATCTTGAAAACAGCTTGCATATTTTATATAAAAAAAGGTAGCTTGCTCCCAATGTTATAGATTGCACTGTCAATTTTATTTCAACAATACACCCCCTCTTAAATTGGTCATCAATCTTGGCCATTTCTCGTGTATGTTGAATGTGCACATTCATAGATGCCATTAAGTTTAAAATGGTTTTCAACCTGATGCCATATTCCTTCAACAAGGCGAGTGGGAAAATGATATTATTTATACTATGTTGTACTCCAAAAATTTTAAGAGAGAGAACATGCACATTCTTTGGGCCAAAAAGAATTGGTAGAAAGCAATTTCAGCATTTATTCTTTAGGTAGTCAGTGGTATAGGAGATTATAGTATTGTTGTGCCATCTTTGGACAGCTGGTTTATGGGTAAGATGTAAGGATGACTTTTGATTTCAACATTTTCTTTTATTCTCTTTCTCATGCCTATTGCTTGCCATATTGGTACAGTGCATGATAAACTATGAGATTCTAAAGAAAGATTAATTTTTTTAACTTGAACAAAGGCTACGCATAGGAAGGACATGGGAAAATTAATCTGTCCTTTGCATTTATATGGTACACTTCCAATACTCTTATTTTGCTCAATAGTGGAATGACATGGGAAGGAACTAATCAATACACCCTTCTGATTACCATTACATTCATTGGATAACTGGTCATGTACTATCGCTCCACCCTACGTGCAGACACACCTTCTTCCATTGACTATGATTTGCTGCACAATCATGTTGTACACCGGCAGTCGGTTTTAGGCCATAGTAAATATTTTTACACTTTATTTTTTATACAGTTCAATGCCTCATAAATTGTCATATTCTTTTAATCACGTGTTTGTAGTTTTCTGTATTTTCATTTGGTTCTCAAATTGTTGCATAGTTCATTTTGTTTAAAACATGATTGTGCACGTGGAATGGATGCTGCACTTAGTTAACAACCAGTGAACATGGTTCTAAATTCTAATTCCGTTCCCGAACTTGTAATTGTTAACCTGTAATCGTCCACAGCAACATTTATTTGTCAATCTTATCCCGTATTTGTGAGTGAAAACTGAGATTTGTCAACTGATTCCGAACTCTATGCAGCAAATCTGCTATTTGTCATTTAAGTTATGTATTTGTAAAGTAATTGTTGTTGTTTCCTTATAGTATTTCATTCATGATATTTAGGACTAATTATTTCTTCATTGGTAACACAGGTGGACGGGGACAAATTTTGCTAGCCCGATGCTCTTTAACAGCATACGTGGATGACCGCGATGCCTTGGGCTTTAGAGATTGCCACAGGAGTTTGATGTGCCAAACTCCACTTGTGCCATTCATAGACAACCGGCCTCCCACATCGTTCCCTTTCTATTTCCTAGAGCAAATAATAGATGCCTTTCAGGGAGGGTGTGACTTTGTCCTTGGTACAACGGTGGTCACATTCTCCCCCCAAGATGTCGCTTTGATTTTTGGAGTACCATGCACAGGCGTTGAAGTGCACCATTACGGCTCAAAGGATCAGCCTTCCCGACTTCGGGAACGTTTTGGCGAGAAAGTAGTGTTCGAGAGAAAGATCATACGGGAGCTAATTCACAGTCTTGTAGGCTCCGATGATGAGGTAGATGTAGCCGACACAGTTCGGCTGTGGATACTCCTACTGTTCTCTACATTTTTGTGTCCAGTAACTCAGCATAGATGACCCCATCAGCTACTGCATTATTTGGATGACCTACAGTCACTTAGTAAATATTCCTGGGCAGTGGCATTTCATCAACTCATCATGCACAAATTTGATGTCCTGGTACGTGCAGTAAAGGACAAGAGGAGTGGCAGGAAAACTGTAGGAAAGAGAAGTCGTGGGGGAGGTGAACCAACGGGGAATATATTCTTGTATGGTTGTTCAGCTGCCTTAGCGATATGTATTCTATTAGTTTTACTATTCTTTGTATTTGATGTTGTATCATTTTACATATCATATAATATATTTTTAACTCATTTTGCACGTATTTGTAGGTGTGGTTTCTGGAGCATACCTACATCCGGCAGCCACTAAACAGGTCTGCATTTCCCCGTTTATTTCGGTGGCCATCCATGAATGTACGAAAATTTGCGTGGACAGCAGCCACCTTGAGAACAAATCAGGTAATATTCACCCATGAAATGTGACTAAATCTACGTGCATTGATGTTATCTTTTTTCTTAGTAACAACGTGATCTAAATACTTTCAAACAGGTTGTTGAGAAATTGGAGGTGGAGCCCGCTGAAAGGTGGCTCCTTGGGATGGGGGAAGAAAGCAGAAAGGAGGAGCCAGCCACCTCTAATGCCATCGATACATTGACACGCCAAGTTACGGCGCTTGTTGACATGGTCAAACGTCTAGATGAGAAGCATGCAAGGGAGTTGATGGAGGTTCGAAAACAAATAGATGCCCGATTTGATCGTTTGGAGAGCAAAGTTGATGCTCTTTTCGCACAAGTAAGAGCTTTGGGTCATGAACATGGGAAGGGGGAGGTGCCTACAATGGGTGCTGCAGTTAAGGAGGGAGAACATGCAGGGATACAACGGCAAGAAGAGGAAGGGGACCTCCACGACGGGGCTGCATGCGTTGGTACGGAATCGGGAGAGCACCTTCATGAACAGTTGGAAGCATCTGCTAAGGTTGAGCATAAGGGAAAGACTAAATCTTTGCGTATGTTTAAGAAGAAGAGGACTGTTGGACCGAAGAGGGTTATTTCTGAAGGGACAATGGTAAGTGGACTGTTAGAAAGTTAGTTTACTTATTTTCTTCTTATTGTGATTCATGTGTACTATAAGGCAGGCATCTCTGAAGAAGGAGGAATATGAATTTTCTGGGAAGGGTCTTCTAGGGGTGAACGATGAGGCGGTCATTCACACTTTTTTATCATCTAACATGACCGAGTAAGTAAATTTCTATACATTTACTACATTCATCCACTTTGGAAAAAAAAGTGAACACTGGAGGAAAAGTTTAGCAGTGACAAAAGAAAAAAAAAATGATAAAGATGAAAAAAAGTATGGAAGGAAATCTCTTTTTCACGTTTCATGTATATTCTCTACAAAACTCTAGGGGAACTTTAGGAGTCACAAAAGATTACTCATGGCAATTACAATCTCCTGATAGTTACAAAGCGTGGGGCTATTTGTCTACCATTCATCGAAACAAGGTAGATATTGTTAAAAAGAACACAGCCGCCAAAGCAGAATGCCTTATGAAGCTATTTAAAGAGTTCAGTATGGATGAGGCGTTAGGAAAAGTTGACTTTGTTTTCTTTGTGCTGCACTCCTCAAACCATTGGCATCTACTTACCCTTGATACACAGAGGAAGTGCTTCACATCATATAATTCTATCAAAGGAGATGTATTACATAATGCCACAGCACGGTCTTGGGTAATGAAGTGTTTGACTTATTAATCTGTGACTATATTCCTTTTTACTATTATTTGTATGACATTTCCTTGATTATCTTTGCAGGTTCTCATCGTCAAAAAGTACTTTCAACTCGCTGGGGTGCAAAGTGAAATAAAAAATTGAAAATTGGAGTTTGACGAATCATGCGCATCTCAGCCCCCTGATAGTTTGGATTGCGCGATGTATGTGGTGAAGTTCGTAGAGGCATTGACAGTAAGGAGTACAATGCCTCAGATGGACATTACTGCAGACGATATTGCACGATTGAGGGGACAGTTGGTAGTCGACATGGTGACCATGGGTGCTCAATGAACAACCTTCAATCGGATGTATTTGGATTGGTTATCTTCTAAGAACTTTGTACAGCATGTTGTCACTCACACTTGTGTTATTCTCAGGGGTATGCCCCAGTGACGTGATATTTTCAAGAGTATGCATCGGTGTGACCTTGTAAATGATTCACTTTAATATTTTCTGGTGTGACCTTGTAAATGATTCACTGTAATATTTTCTACCTTGTGTTGTTGTGTTGCTCATAGATCTTGCAAGCTTCTGTCTGTGAGTAGTTTATGTGAAAAGAAACCTGTGTTATGATGTTACTAGATACTTTTTATGTGTCTGTGATTCATGTTACAATTGACAAGTACACGTTAACATTGAAAATTGCACGTTAACATTGATAAATACAAGTTGCTCATGGGTCTTGCAAGCTTGTGTCTATGGTTAGTTTCTGTAGAAAGAAATATGTGTCTGTGATGTTACAGATACTTTTTGGTCTCTGTGATCCAAATTACAGTTGACAAATACAGGTTAACATTGAAAATTACAGGTAAGCATTCTTAAATACAGAGGTAACATTGACAAATTAATATATGCACCCACAGGATAATTTTGACAAATACAGGTTAACATAGAAAAATACAACTCTGTATTCACAAATACCGAGTAAGATTGACAAATTAATATAGGCAGTGAGAAGATAAGATTGACAAATACCCGTTAGCATTGAAAATTACAGATAGGTATTCACAAATACCGCGTAAGAATGACAAATTAATGTACGCATTGAGAGGATAACATTGACAAATAAACGTTTAGACTGTCAAATGAGAACTAAGGCATTAATCACTATGGCCCTTTACTTGTCAATGTTACTCCGGGATTGTCAATTTCATTTTATATTTGTTAGTAATAATATGTATTTGTCAATGTAAATCAAAATAATGTTACTATGTGTTTGTCAATATCCGACAGCATTTGTCTGGGTTACTCTCTATTTATGAACACATACCCGTATTTATGAATGTTATCCTCTACGATGCAATGTTACTTTGTATTTGTCAATCCTACCTAGATTTGTCAATGTCAATCTATACGAGTGAATGTTAAACGTCTTTGTCAATATTACCTATCATTTGTCACTATTATTCTCTATTTACAAATAAAAACAACGCATTTGTCAATGCTAGTTGCCAATGTAAAGGTTTTCAATATTATCTTTGTGCATATGAGAATTCGTATTTGTCAATGTAATACAATATGTGTCAATTATACTTAGTATTTGTAAATTTAAAATTTATCAATGCTAGTATATGTTCGTCAAGATTAACCTGCATTGGTCAATGTTAGTCTGTACTACTCGATATTGTGTTTATCATTATTAGTTTCTATTTATCAATAAAAACGCCATATTTATCAATGTTAGTTATGACTATAAAGGTTGCCAATATTATTCTTTATTTATCAATATTATCCCGTATTTATCAATGTAATATTATATTTGTCAATCATATGCTGCATTTGTAAATCTAAATGTTTGTTATTTCTACCGTAAGTTTGTCAAGATGACTATGCAATTGTCAATGTGAGTCAGTGCTAATCGATATTAGTTTGCGTTTGTCAATGTTACCCTAAATTTGTAAGTATTAATATTTATTTATTAATATAAACGTCATATTTTTCAATATTAGTCCGTATGCATCAATGGAAACCTATATTTGTCAATTATACAATAGATTTGTAAATGTAAATTTTTTTCAGTGTCAAACTATATTTATCAATACTAGTCGACTTTAGTAAATATTAACCTTCATTTGTCAATGTTAGCCTCTACTACTTGATCTTATTTTGTGTTTGTCGATCTTATCTGGAATTTGTCACAATTAGTCTATATTTATCAACCTAAACGTGTTATTTATAAATGATAATTGCCACGGTAAGGCTTGTTAAAATTATCATATACTTATCAACAGTAGTCAGTATTTATCGATGGAATACCATATTCATCAGTCATAATCTGCATTTGTAAATGACAACGTCTCTCAGTGTCAGACTCTAGTTGTCAACGCTAGTCCATTTTAGTGAAGATTAACATGTATTTGTCAATGTTATCCTGTGCTAGTCGATCTTAGTTTGTGTTTGTCGATCTAAGCTGAAGTTTGTCACCATTACCCCATTACTTTTTATTTATCAATATAAACGCCGTTTGTGAATGTTAGTCTATACTAGTCGATATTATCTGAAATTTGTCAACATTAATCTTTATTTATCAACATAAATGGGTTATTTATCAATCTTAGGTGCTACTGTAAGTCTTGCTAAAATTATCCTTTACTTGTCAATATTAGTCCGTAGTTGACAATAAAATTTCATATTTATAAATCATACTCTATATTTATAAATGTAAAAGTTTGTTAGTGTCAGACTCTGTTTATGAATGCGAGTCTGTTTTGATCAAGCTTAACCTGCATTTGTCAATGTTAGTTTGAACTAATCGATCTTAATTTGTGTTTGTCAATCTTACCTAAAGTTTGTCATCAATAATCTCTATTTATCAACATAAACATTGTATTTATCAATAATAATTGTCACTGTAAGGCTTGCTAAAATTATCAATATTACTCTGCTTTTGTCAATATTACTATACATTTGTCAATACTCTCCTGTATTGGTGTCTATAGGTTGCAGTATTTATGAACACTACGTGAATGTGTATGCATGCCCTCAACTGAGTATAAGTACGGCTGTAACCTGTATAACGAGGTTGTATATCCTTAAAAGCTTATAAAACAATGAAAAAAAAATTATTTTAATTCAGACTTGAAACACAAAAATTTAACATTCATGAATAGAAAACACATATGTCAACTTTTCGTTATATTACTTAAAATTTCACATTCACATACAAAGATGTATTACATACAAGTCAAGAACCTATGTACATTGCTTGAAAAATGTACATTCACATACAAAACTTGTATTAAATTTTCACATCACATACATACACTCACACACAACTTTTTCTCTATATATCCATATAGATAATGTATGTCCATCTCAACATCATCTTTCACAAAAATACATAGCTGCAAGGCATATAAGCATGCACCACCAAAAAGGCTTATGGACAACCAACCATCAATTTATATGTTGCTGCATTGTCTCCTCCGCAACATCAGTGTTCGTTGTTTCCATCATCTGGATATTGCTCTCAACAGTAGCGTTGTTAGTCTGAGATGCCCTTTTACATTTTTTCCTAAGTTTCTCAAGAGAGCTCTGAATCCTTTTTTCCCTTTTCCGACCTTTGGTAACTGATCTTAGAGGATCTTTAATAGGTCTATTTATGTCCACGACAGTGAGCATGGATTTGTTTGCTTCGGTGGCAGCTATCAACTTATTCATCAGTTTGGGAATTTCATCCACAACTACATCAAATCTAAGTTTTGACAGAGACCCAGCCTCGGCAACCTTCATGAGACGGTGAATTAAATTGTCGTACCTTGTAGAGTTTGAATTTTCCAAGTCATTCTGAACATTAGAGTCATCAATTGCTGAACGATACCTCATCTCTTTTGTCTACCGCTGCATAAAATATCTTTCGGGAATCATGTTGATGCCGCAAAGAAGAAATGCCATCAATGCATGCCTACATAAATATCCTTTGAATTGGAAACAACGGCAAAGGCATGATACGGTTCCTTCTTTCCGATCACATGATACGGTGTACTCCTTCACAATTTCCTTAACTCTGTTTTTAACTTTCACCCGTTCAAATGCCTTCACCCTCAAGACACATGTACATTCGTCAAGTTGAATAATGGTAGGATGACAAGCAGCAACATGTATAACCTCTTGGTGAAATTTTTTGAAAATTTGTCTCGTGTAAATGTTGGCAGCTTGCTTCTCAAAAGGCGAGGATGTTGTTAAGTAAGTTATCGTTTCTATGGATTTAACGTCCGCTTGATTCTCTACATCATATCTTCTGTCAATTGCAACTGTATACTTTTCAATGAACTCAGCAAGTGTGGTCTTTGAGTGCACAAATCCATCAAAGAAATGATTAATGCTCTCACTACGTTGCGAGGTTAACATTCCTGTACAATCATATTATATCCAGTCCATTTATCAGATTCAAAATACAAGTTAAGGCAAAACAAATGCAGCTTAAAATTGGCAACCATAAATTAACATTGGTACATGATTGGAGTGACTAACACATGTTCACCTTGCCAAATATATATGTTCATTGACATACATAACTTAAGAAATGCTCATCAAATTGACAAACACAGAGTATTGTTGAAAAATACATATACAAGTTCAGACTGACAAGTCTATATGAACATTCATAACTATAAATAATGAAAAGTTATCATGATTTGTAAAATAATGATGAAGTAATGAAATATACCTGCGAAGAATGTATCTTTTAAGAACACTGCAACCCACTTCGCACGACTTTCGTACAATCCATTGAACCAGCCATTATTTTTGCATGCTTCATACTTACACAACAATTGGTCCCACCGTTGTTCAAATTCATGAGTAGAAAGAGAATCGTATATGCATTCATCAAAGTTTTCCATAAAATCAGGATGAGTAGTGCATATATGACCAATCTTTTTAGGTATCTTTTGCAAAATATGCCATAGGCAAAATCGATGCAGTGCATCAGGGAAGACCTCAACAATCGCTGCTTCAATGGCCTTATCTTGATCAGTAATGATTGCCTTTGGTGCAACACCACCGTTGGCTTGTAACCAACAACTAAAAACCCATATGAAAGATTGTACTTTCTCATTTGATAGTAAGGCACATCCAAGTAGGATGGATTGCCCATGATGATTTACTTCGACGAATGGTGCAAAAGGCATTTCATAGGTATTTGTGAGAAAAGTAGTATCAAAACATATGATATCTCCAAAATATGTGCATGCGGTCCTTGCCCTTCCATCAATCCAAAATACATTCCTTAGTTGTTAGTTGTCATTCAAATCTATGACATAAAAGAATGACGGACTCTTACTCTGCATTTGTAGAAAATGGGTCATCATTATCTTGGCATCACCTTCCTTCAATTGACTTTGTCGTTCTCTATCTAGGAAGTTTGTACAATCCTTTTCAGTAAATTGTAACTGTCGAACACCACCCTTTCTTCTCGCAATACAGGACACTATATTTGATGTTGATATTCCCACACTATGCATATTCCTTATTTCTACATTTTCAGGCGTGCATATCCTTCGGTGTGACCGCAAGTATACAGCAGCCATTGGAGACAATCTATGATTATGCTCAAGTAGAACATGGTATGCAATCCACTTTCCGCTACCTTTATCTAACTTCACTTTTATGCCTGCTTTGCAATCAACTTTTGCACTATCTCGATGACATAAAGCTTTTGGATCTCTCCTACTCTGTCCATTCTTCCAGCAACCAAACATCTTGTGCGTACAAGACCCACGTGTAAACTTGCTATGGACAGTAGATATACCAAATCCTACATGTCTAGCATAGGTGTTATAAAAGCATCTCGCATCTTCAGCCGTATCAAAGTTCATGCCATTGCATGGTTCTACAATATTGGCATGCCCATCATCATTTTTCTCCTTTGTAGGAGTCTTACTATGCGAGGATAATTCTGAAAAAAAAATACAAAGAAACAATTAAAAATATAAAATTGAAGGTTACATTGAGCAATACAAGTTCCCAATGAGGCATAGGTCTCACATCATTGACAAATACATTTTTGAATTGAAATGTGTCCATCAAAAATTTTAATTCTTACGTGTCACTATCACCCTATATTTGTTAATCTCAAACAATTATTCTTAATCCAAATACCTATTTGTCAACCTTACTATGTGTTTGTTTGTTAACCCTAATTTATTTGTACTTTTACCCTATATAATCTACGTTAGCCTATGTTTCACAATCAAAAGTTGTATATGTCAATCCGAAGTTATATTTCTCAAATCGAATTGTATACTTGTAATAGTTGTCATAACATGTATTTATTAGTACTACCTTAGGTCAATCCGCTGTCGTATACTCGTCATAACCTGTATTTATTAGTACTACCTTAGGTCAATCTATAACAAAGTTTGTCAATCTTACTCTATACAATCAAACTTATACTTGATAACGTAAATTATATTTATCAGCGATATCATATACTTGTCAACCTGAACATTTACTTATATATCCTAGCATGTATAGTCAATGATAACCTATATTTATTTTTCTTATCATGTATATGTCAATCCCAAATTATATTTCTCAATCACATTCTATAGTTGTCCATAAAAACTAGTTATTTATCAATGATAACTATATTTATCAATGTTATTTTATATTTCTTAATCTCATCCTGTCATTGTGAATATGACATTGCGTTTTTTCAATCTTGAAGCTGTATTTGTAAATCTTACTTTCTACAATCAAAATTGAATTTATTTCACAATTCAAACTTCTATTTGTCAATATCGTCATCCATTTGCCACTCCAGATATTGCATGTGTGGAGAAAAATATAAAAGTTTCAATTATAATGAACATCAATTTCAGTAAATATGTAACCAAGATCCCCGAGTAAATCTGTAGCGACGACTTGCGTGCTTGCACTAGCCTCCATTGTCAATCGACCCTCCCTTGTTTTTGCAGGAGTCTTATTCTCCACTTCTGTTGTATTTTCCATTGAATGTGCTGACAAACAATAAGAAATAATAATAATAAAAAATTCAGAAATACAAGGTTGCATTGATGTTAACAAATTTAATAATAAACACAGTACATATACTAACCAGTTTCTCCACTTTCTTCGGATAATGCTGTCGGTTGTAAGTTCTACATGCTTGGCTCTGCTGATGACATAAAAGGCAAGTACATAGGAGCAGGAACTTGCATTTGCACAACTCTCGGTAGCACAGCGTTTGGCATCATAGAAGTGGACGCTGGCATGTGCCACCGAAAGATGGGCCGCTGCATATGTACAAGGGGGGGTGGAAACTGCATGTGCACAATTGGGTTGGACATGTACATCTGCAAACTATTGGTCGGCTGCACTCCATGTCCTTCTATCTCGCTGCTCAGCAATAACGTCTCTTCTCTTCCATTGTCCTTAGAGAAGGGTGGTCCGGTCTCCGTTCCCCCATAAGAGGTATGTGCAAAGTGGAGGTGTGGAATGTGAAGAACAGGGCTTGCCTAACTAGCTCTCGCAACCTGCGTGGAGGTGGGCGACTGACAAACAAGCGAGCAGGAACAGGGATCGGCGTGGATGGCAGGAGGACTAATACGAACCAGCAGGGAACAGGGACCGCCGTGGATGCAGGAGGCGAGTAATTTCCACAGTCTCTCGCAACCTGCGTGGAGGTGGGTGACTGACAAATAAGTGAGTAAGAACAGGGATCAGCATGGATGGCGGGAGGACTAATACGAACCAGCAAGGAATAGGGACCGTCGTGGATGCAGGAGGCGAGTATTTTCCACACGGTCGGCTACCTACGATCGCAATCACCTTGCTACCTTCAGAACAGGGCTTGCGTGGAGGTGGGCAAGTAAGGAAGATGGCGGGGCGGGAGAACTAACACGAACAACCAGGAATAGGGACAGGCGTGGAGATAGGAGGCGAGTAATATCCAAGCGGACATGGACGTGGGAGGACTGGCAACTTCACACGCGCCTAGCTGCGGTCGCCCAGCTACCTTCACAAGCACTTTTCAACGCCGCAGGTTACAGCTGCCGGAGCAGAGGAGACGCGAAACGGGCCGGGGTATGTCAGCGACGCAGGTTCACGCGACGCAGGTCCGCTTCACCTTCGCTTCCTCCGCTCTCTTTCGCTTCTGGCCGTGTCCCTCCTCTAGCTTCGTTGTTTCCCGCGTGGATGGCGATGGGTGGGAAAATGGCATTTTGGGTAGAAAATATTCAAACGCTCCGTAAATTTCAAACGGACAGGACGGGGTACTCATTACGGTGCGGGATTTGACGGGGGCGGATCCGGGCAGGCGATTGGCGCAGCGGGTGTCCGGTGTCAGCATTCCTAGCTGGCCTTCAACGCCACGTGGTCCAACCGCACCCAGTTGTGTGTTGTGACTGGGCGTTGCTGCACACCCAGTTGTGCAGCTAGCATTTCTCATCCATAAATGTGACGGTTTGTCTCTGGCAGTCAGGACACGTGGGGCCCTCTTGTTTAACGAAACCAATGAACACGGATGGAGCGATATACTGAGAAATGACTTACTGCCAGAAGAAGAAAACGATGTCTTACCTGCTTGCAGACTAAGTTATCATTATTTGTCAAGTGGGGTTCCAATAAGAGTCCGATTCGTCTTAGTAGGAAGTTGGAGGGGACTTCAGTAGTAACCAGTCAGAGGACGTCATGTGTAAAGTTGATCTGCCGTTCGAGACACATCATTTCCACCTTGGCAACTTTTTTCTTGTTACCGGTTCAGCAGGTGTCAAATACTACGCAAAGAACTTAAATACTACGCAGAGCACTTAAATACTACCAAGAACACAACATAACCACCATACTTTACATGGGTGTATTTTGAATTATGGTGGCAATTGTATTTTAAATTATGATTGTAGTATGTGCTCTTGGAAATATTTAAGTGTCCTGTGTTATATTTAAGTGCTCTTATTAGTATTTTAGTGTTTTACTTAGTATGTAAGTATTCTGTATAGCATTTAAATGCTCTGCGTAGTATTTAAGTGCTCTGCGTAGTATTTAAGTGCTCTGCGTAGTATTTAAAACATGCTGAGCCGATAACAAGGAAAAAGTTGCCAAGGTGGGTGGCATACGTCTCGAACGGTGGATCAACATTACACATGGCATCCTCTAACTGGTTACTACTAGAATCCCCTCCAACTTCCTACTAACATGAACCGGACTCTTCCAGTAAGTGCAGGTGTGAGAAAACTGGGTAAGTGTAATATGGGGGAAAAAGCTTTTTTAAAAACCCCTTCATGAGAAAAGTTTCATATGAAAGGGTTGTTTGTAAAAATCCCCCCCTCACTGCCCGAGTACAATTCAAACCTGCATTCTCTTATTTGTCTTCACCTAGCTATAGACTCATGCTTCGCATTTTATGCTGCTTCCCCTAAGGATTATGTGTTTAAGTTGAACGAATTGGCCTCCTTCTGGATGGCACTTGGCTATGTAAAGCCTAGTAGATCAAGAAGATGTATGGAGGACATCGCGCAGAAGTATGTTGAAGATGTGCAGCAGAGGTCGTTTCTTCATAAAGGAGAAGAAGATTGCCCTGGCAAGAGATTTAAGATGCACCAACTTATCCACGACCTTGCATTGTCTGGCTGGGGGCCACAATGCTTTACAATTGAGGACAACAAGTTATTGAATGATGCACTGAGAAAGGTTCACCACGCATTCGTTACCTGTCAGGAAGATGTCACGACATTACTATGTTCCGGATCCATTAATATATAAATTTCAACATTTGAGGGCATTTTACCTGATGAACGGATTGTGAATGGAAGGTGACGAGAGGTGATTGGGTCCGGCCCAATCGAGTCCATTTAGCCCACGGGCCCAAAGGCGTACGGCTCACCGAAGCTAATGCAAGGGGAAACGTAACATTCGGTATCTTGACCCGCATGACAGAAGCAAGAGTCCGGAACTACTAAGTCCAAATCGCTAGATCTCCCGACCTTGCATCATGTAGTAACTCCCGATAAGCCCCCTGAGATTCGGAGATATGCTTATCACCCTCAATCATCTTCTATCAGCATCTCAGCCAGAGGAAGATTAGGGACCCAGTGTCGGAAGACCCATCCCCCAGTCCATCGCGATAATGAAGGTCTCCCCGGAGGGGCGACCCTTCGCACCTCCACACCATCAGGCTGATCTTTCGAATGCAACTGCCCACTTACAGCAGGTCTGCACAATCCGGCCCCACAACTGCGGACGAATCTCTCCTTCCCATTATCCCACGATCTCCTTAATCAAGGAGATCTGATTGTGAGCGAATCACTCCTTCAGAGGAAACTGTCCCCAGGACGTCTCGGGGGAGGAGGACTATATGATCATCAAGTATGCCGTTTTGAGCACAAAGAAATCCTAGCAAGATCTCAACTTCTAGCACCTAACTTAGACATCGAGGGTTTTGCTTCCCAGCAGACTAGGAGGGCCCCCTTGACGCCTCTGTCCCCTTCTTGCAAGTTGTACCTGATGGATATAGGTGTCCTCTAAGCCAACCATAAGGCACCTATTTCAATCTGGTTCACTAATCAATGGCATTAAATTCATTATGTAGATTGACATATTTATAATTGCACATAATGAGTCCATGAATATGTGCAATAGTCATCAGATTATGATGATATCATAATAATAAGACTGATGACTTATAAACACATATTTTCAATTGTTCCTAATCATAGGATGTTTGAGAAGGACGTCAAACATCCGGTAAGACTAGTACAGGTTATTCCAACTCATATGATGAGGGTGACTGATCTCGTTAGTCACTTGTGTGGAGACACAATGGTAAACCTGTAGGTGCTCATTGGGGAATGAGTTCATTAAACTGATCCGACTTGAATCCCCGAATGATAATTTACTTAACAGTCAACCGGCTTGATTCATCATCACAGTGGCGTGGTTAATCCTTGGACTTGAGACACCAAAGACACCTTGTCGGTGGACTTCTGGACTTTGACCTTGACCTACAAATCCCTATCCACGATATTTCTAATAGTTAAGGATCGGGTCCAGCGGAAGACCTTCGAAGGTGATTGTGTTCAATAAAGGATCATTCGCTCTCAGGTAATTGGAGAGAGAATGCCCTAGAATAGATTCATAGGAGTCTCTGGCTAGAGCAGACACAATATTTAAAAAGGTGTTTTCGAATATTATACAGCAGAGTCTAATTCAAGTGAGTTGACTATCTAGGGTTTGATAGTTGATCATACCCTAGGTTAACTCGAGAGCATTGTGCGAACGAAGGATTATAGCCATGCAGTAACTGTGGACGGACAGGTTCCATGAGTGAGTTGCTGAACCTCATTATCTTCCAGGATCATGTGGTGTTGCTTGGCACCCAACTTGATCGGAAGTCCGACCGAATTTACATGAGATGTTAATTCGGTTAAGTAATTAGTTAATATCTAGATATTAATTAATTACAATAAGTCAATAACTAGTTATTAGACTTAACGAGCTGAAAATCGAACTGGTTAATGGGCCTAGAGGGTTATACACAATAAGATTCTCAGTCGATGGTATTTAAGTAGGATTTATATTAAGTCGGGGACTTTTGTAAAAAGTCGCGCCGATTTAATATGTATATATGTGCTGTTGAGAAACCCTGAGCCAAGTTCTAGGGGTTTCCCCATGCTGGCCGTCCCTCCTTTCTTTTTCCTCCTCCTCTGGGCACCCCGTTCGAGGCGCCGGGACAGTCTCCTTCTCCGCCACGCGTAATTCCCAAAAGTCGGGAATTCCCGTCCGTAGGTTTTTTTTTCGGACGCCGTTGCGGCGACGGATCTTCAACGAGCGTGCTGATACGGACGAGGGAGCGAGGACGAACCACCGCGGAAGATCGCGTGGATACCATTGGAGGTCGGACGCTTGTGCGGCTCGCGGCAACGCCTAGACGGAACCGAGACGGAAGCGGATTTGAATCCGCATACAGTAATCAAATTACATCCCGATTTTCGGTTTATAGTTTTTGTTCCGAATCGGATCAGGGGCATCAGGTGAGATTTTGTTCATTGTTTCCGCTGCGTTCTTCGCGTCCTGTCCGGATTCCAACAATACCCTCTGCATTTCCACTCTAAACAAATTCTATCGAGTAGCTGAGATCTTCGAACGGACGGCCACCGTCGTCCAACCAGTTTCTGACCACTACACGATTGGTACCGTCTGTGAAAAATGCGAGAAAAGTCATGGCAAGAAGCAACAAGAATGGTTGCCGTGTCGGAGCGGAATTGCAGGTGAACGAGGCCGGAGTCGACGACGACGCTAATCAGTTGCAAAGTGCGACCTCTAGGCCATCGAGGAACAATCCGACACTAGGGTCACCAATATTTTGTCAAAAAAAAGGGAGTTGCTAGCATCATCAAATAAACCATCGTGCCTCCTACCATCACGGATGAGTACTTCTTATAGGTGGCCTTTGCGTCACTCGAAACACCCTTCAACCTTACACTCTATTCTTTGTTTAACAAGCACCCAAGTGTCCCAATGCCGAGACTCTTCACCTTGAATCCCTTTGCTTTCAATGAATCGAAGATGGAATGAGGAAGCGGCGGAGGCCGCCATGTCTCAATGTTGGGCTTAGGGAAGCAGTAGGCCATGTGTTGGGGCATTCATGTCCACGTTGCTACAAAGAAGATGGATGGATTCCATGGGGCCCTTTCTACTTGGAGCTCGTTGATAACTCCTGTCAAGTATGGACCTACTCGTGCAATCCATGAGGGGTGTCAATCAGATGTCCTGGAAAGAGTTGGCTTCTCTTAAGACCTATACAACCTTATGTAATGTAGGAAGAGATCATGGTGGAGCCGCCTCCTCATGTTATAGTCCTCATTGGTTTCCTCGTGCCATGGATTCCTATCCGCATTCCAACAAATGGTGCTAAACGTGTAAAGGTCGAGAAGGGTCAAAACAGATAGCTGGTGATCATGTGATGTAGGTCGGCGTTGATCAAACGTCCCTAATTGCTCTTAATAATGACCTGCGATCACATAGAGAAAGAAGCATCAAAGGGCCCTAGGTTCTCCCAGGGTTAACCTTCTGATGTTTAGACTTGGCTAGGAAAGGAATATAGGAAGAAGCATTAAGGGGCCCTAGGTTCTCCCAGGGTAAACTCTCCAACGTTTAGACTTGGCTAGGAAAGGACTCTCTCTCTCTCTCTCTCTCTCTCTCTCTCTCTCTCTCTCTCTCTCTGTGTGTGTGGATTGTGAAGTATTACATTGTGTACCTTTTATATAGAGGGGATCAAAGGTATTTATATCACCTCTCCTATTGAGGGAATGGTATGTAGATCCTTAAGGAATGTTGTTGGATGGACCACTATCCTCAATGGAACGCCACTAGAAGGTCATATATTGCTGGATATGTTAGTAGGACTATTATAAATCTTAGTAGGGCCAAATTACACTTTTGAAGGGTCAAGTCCCAAGGGTGATGATGGCAAGCAGTATATGATCTTGCCTATGACAAGTGGAGCCCATTATGACAAACGCACTAGGTGCTAATGGACGCCATGTGGAAGGTTGCATAGCCACACAATCGGTTGGGTCAAAGGTAATGTCTACTCAACCACTTGTCAATCATCAATGGTCAGGAATCTCACGTCTTTGTGACAAGTCAAGAAGAGTATTATTTCTTGGGAACTTGAGTGGACTTGAACTTTTAGATAGATGAGAGCATGGCTAGTTTAGACCAAGCTCTTATCAGGCTTAATGGGATGGTAGTGGGCCGTTTAAGTGGGCCCGTATTGGGTCTAGCAATCTAACCTCTTCAATAAAACTATTATTATGGAAGCAAAAAAATGAGGATTTTAAACAATATCACATTATTTGTTTAGAAGGGAACTTTGTGCTTATAAATAGAGTCCGCACCTTTCTCCTAATGAGGATTCTCTTTTTTAAAAAAAGACAAAATTGTAAAACCACTTCAATGGACCAAAGCGAACAATATCTTAAAGGCGAAAGCCCATGATCATTTCCCACAACATTGTTGCCGTCTATTTAAACTCTAGGCCACTATGCACAAGCTCACCCTCTAGGGGGGTTTATAGAGGCAAACAATGGAGGCCTCAAATAAGATTCTTTTTCTCTAGAAAAAAAAAAAAATTAGAGAAAGGACAATACTTCAATGAGGTAAACCTCCATGCAGAAATCACTGGCGTTTCTTTCGTGGGGGTGTGGACTTGGTCCTTTCAAAGAGTACAAAGTTTGATTGGCTGCTCTGCAATCCCCTAAGGGACAAAACCCACTAGGCACCGTTTTTCCAAAGCTATTCCCCCTTGCTTTTGAATCTTACTCTTTATAAGATGGAAGTCACTAGGATGATTGTGGCTACGGTGCTAGCAAATTCCACACGTCACTGTGATCAAGTCGATAGTTAGGAAAATTAGTGCTTATCAATTGGGTTTTTCAATCTGCAGTCCAAAAAATAGGTCAAATTTAATTTCTGGTTCATTGACCGAAAAACTTAAGTTTAAGTCCAAAGTTAGAGATTTTTAAATTTTATATCCATTCTGTTAACTGCTGCCGTTTAGGGCCGTTTAGGAGACCTAAAATCCCCAAAACACCCTATGCTTGTTGCCCGCCCATGAACCCCGAGAAGCCTCTCCCCTCCCATTACCCATCCCTCCACCAAACCCTTGTCATGGTGGCACCGAGCGACAAGATCTTGTTCTTAGGTGATGAGCATCCATCCCCATGATCCCCAAGTACGACCCTAGTGGCAGCGGCGGCAATAACAATGTCCTGGGCAATGAGCATCCAAGATCCCGCTCCCCGTGATCTCCGAGCATGACCCAGGCCGCAATGGTGGCAATGAGCATCCAAGATCCCGTTCCCTTGATTTCCAAGCGTGACCCAGGCAGCAGCAGCAGCGACAAGCAAACAATGTCCTAGGCATCGGCGGCAACAAGCAGCAACTGCTTATTACAGGACTATGATTACAAAGGAAAATGGGAATGCATCATAGCGTAGTTTTTAAAAATGTGTTCCCTAGAGAGAACTGCATTAACTTATTTATTGTCTATCAGTATCATTGATATTGGCATACTCCTTTGAAAATCATCAGTTGTTTCTATAATTCATTTTCTTCTTTGGACCTTTCTGCAGCCTTTTTTATGTCCCAAGGCTCACCACAAAAGCTTCTTTTCTTGAAAGTGACAAAAACCTGTTAATATGGATTAAGTGTGCACCTCTTGTTATTTGTTCCTTGAAATGTCACTGCATGGAATGGATCATTAGCGCATTTAGTCATTCTGACACTTCCCACTTCTTTACCCTTCTCATTTTATGCAGCTAGTTTGGATGACTTTCGTGCTATTGTATCCCAATGCAACATGATACGGGAGTCTGGAAATGGTTAAAATTAATAAGTTGTCTCTTTCACAGGTCAGAGACCTGGCTTCTCCCATATAATCATAGTTATGCCATTGGGTAATTTAGCCCCAATACTTCTTTCAAATCCCAAGAAACTACACTTATAGCGGTATGGTGTCAGAATATATATATTTGGCACAATTTGAAATCTCAAAAAAACAAATCCATTTCAAAATGTTATTAGCATAAGAACTTATATAACTGAGAAACTCCAGTACATGGTCAACTATGTAAAAGACCTTTCCATTACACCGTCAAATGCCCTCTTGTCAAGGTCAAAAGGCTTCCAAATCTATACATTCACATCACTGCACATGCTTTGTATTTACAGTTGAAATATAATGGACCGCAAGTTATATTTCTTAGATGTTAGATCTACTGGACATGAATTATTAACTTTAAATGGATTGGAAATTTAACTTTTACACTTTTGAGGGCAATCTAGTCAGTTGAGGCTCTTCAAGTTAACGGGTTAAAGCAACATTTCCTATTGGACCGGAAGTTAATAATTCGATGTGCGACATCAATTCGATTGATTAATTAATATGAGTTATTAATTGATTAATCAGGTCAATGAGGAGTCACTGGGCTTATTAGGCTATTAACCGGACTGGTTATTGGGCCTAGAGGGTCATACGCAAAAGATTCTCAAGGCTATGGATAAATAAGTGGGTTTTATATAAACCGGGGGTTTTTATGAAAAATCGTCCGGTGAGTATAAAATATAGCGAACAAGCTAAGTAGGCCAAGCAGTTGCTAACCCTAGCCGCCCCTCCTCTCTTTCTCTCTCTCTCTAGTGCTCCAGAAGAAACCGGATCCTCGGATCTGCTCCACCGCTTCTCCGAATCCCGTTCAACGGGAAATTGTCCGCGCTTTGCGGCGATTGTTGCGGTGAACGACGGAGGCTTCTTGGGCTACGAAGAACAAGGTACATAATGTAAGTGCTTAGAATGACCGTATGATTAACATGAAAAATCCTATGTTATTTAATGCAAAATAATCCTATTAAAAACAGCAACTAAGTGCAGTGATCGCCAGAAACTTTTGACTTAAAAGTTTCAAAAGGGAGTTTTGATCGCCTACCTGTTTGAACGCGGAAGAAATTGAGTCCTTGGTTCCCCTTCCTCAGCTGGCTGAAGAAAGAGAGCCCTTTCTTTGTTCTTTGTTCTTGCTGTTGAGTTTGAGGTTGAGGATCGTCCAGAAGTCCTTCTGGCTTTGTGCTGGATTTCCCCTTTTGTTCTCTTGTTGTTGTTGAGTGCAACAAAAACAGAGAAAGAAAAATAAAGAAACAATGATGATGAGAACTCTAAGTAGAAGCAATATCTAAACTAATCATGATTTTAAGCATATAATTAAACAGCGAACTTACTTGTTTAAATGGCTTTGAAACCCCTTAAATCAAATAGGTTTTGAAAGATTATGCTGTGGTGTGTGTTGCATGAAGTGAATATGAAAAATGAAATTAATGAAATGAATGCAGAAATGAAACACTTATGCCCAATTGTTGAAGCCTTGAATTGATGAAGATTCTTGAAAGGACGCCGACTTCTGGAAATGGCAGCGCTCTGGCGTTCCGATGTTGTTGCGTCGATCTTCAACTCGCTATAATAACGCTCTCTCTTAATGGCTTTCAACTCTTACTCTCTTTTTTCTTTTCAATAGGGTTCAACATTTTTATTCTTCAAGATGTAAGGTATTTATAGACCTCTTCTGCGTTCACGGATTAACATAGAAAAAACTTCGGATTTATCTATCTTAACCGACAGATAAATACTTATTAATTCATCTTTATCTGTAATTATCTAAAATGCGTCTACAATTGCTGACGCCTTTCAGATTAATTAAGATAAGGATAAATATCCGGGAAAACTTATATTTATCTTTATTAGCTAAAACGCGTCTACATGTGTAGACGTTTTTTAAACTAATTAAGATAAGGATAAACATCCGGAAGAGGAGTTAAAATAGCCTAGGGAATCTAAAACGCGTCAACGCTTGAAGACGCCTTTTAGCTAATTAATCAATTGATTAAAAAGTCAAATTTAAACGTTAAAAATAAGAATAAACTCTAAATGGCGTCCACATGGGTCGACGTCTTTTAGACTTCTTCATATTTTAACTGAAATTTGAGCTAAAATCAATTTAATTGATTAACTTAAACATGTCTGTTCGACCCGACACTTAAAAAGATTAACCAATGATTAAATATCAGACCATTCTGAGGCATTATTATATGATATGAAATTTACTCAAAATGACGTCAAAATTAGCGTGTCTACAGCTGCCTCACCTTGGCATCGTCTTTGCAAGGGAGTGAAATGAAATGGAATGTACTGAAAAGGTGATGCCAAGGTGTGATGAGACACGCTCTTAACATCACATGATTGAAATTTTTCTCAAAATTATCAATGAAGATAGCTCAAGGAAATCAATAGAATCAATCCTGTCTGGATGAAGTAGACAAGGAAATAAAATAAGGTCGATCAACCTCCTCGGAGTGGGAAGTACCCCAGGTCATAGACACTGTAGGTTTCATCATGGGGAGCGTTTGCCAGCTAATATGGACGTGCTGCAGCCATGATGGATCTTAAAAGAAAACAAGAAATATTAGATAAAGAATCCAAGAAATGATAGAATTCCAAGGATATCTTCAAGCAAACCTCAAAGATAATGAAGATACTCAATTCATAATGGAATATTTCATATCATGTTTGAATTATTCGATTTAATGGTCTGAAACTTAATTAGTAATTAATCTTTATCACAATGATTTCAAAGTCCTACATGATGCATGCTGGGCTAAAAGAAAAATATAAAGTTAAATAAAATATAAATTAATCAAGGATAATATTGTTAAATTGTCATTAATGAGTCAAGATACCAATTCTTGTAATCCAGTGCTAAGCCGAAGCTCGTTTATCCACGCACTGTTTCACAAAAGTGGAACCATCGTCCCCACTAATTAACAATCCAACGGCCTATCCGTGCGATTAAGAATCCTCTGGAATTATCACTGTTTTTGTTGAAGGGGAACTCAAATTCCAGTTTCATCAAAACCACAAGGTCCTTGACATGCTCTAATAAATATTTATCATATAGTAATGCTGATGATTATGCATATGGAATAATTATAGGAAATAGTACCAGGGTAGAAATAACCATCTTTTTAGTCACGGTCAGGACTTCATAAATTTCCACAGTGGGATCTTCTTGATATTTCCAGCTTTGCAATCATTTCTTTGAATTTCTTAAACGCGTCGTGTCGCGCCGATGCCATTAACATGAACCAAAACACGTCGTTGTTCAACGACACCTTTCAATCGCAGAAACAGGTTCTGACTATCTTCAATCTGTATTCCAACTCTCTTCATGCCTTGTATCCTGTATATAACTTGAACAAACAGGTTAAGCATCTATTCAGGCTTAGCCCCTTGCCTGGTTAAGTAACCGACTACTTGATCCTATCCTTGATAGAAGGGTCAAGGGGCATGGCCTTTATTAACAAAGGTAATGAGAATAGTCAAACTTAAGCAAAAATGCAACATGCAAGCAAACAGATACTCACTGAAAATAAAAGGAATGAAACATACTAAATGCAACAAGCAGATGCTAATTGAAATATTTTTTGTTGTTTTGAAATATTCATTTTTGTTTGGGGTTTTGAAATATATGCCCTTTTTTTTTTTTTTTTTTTTGAATTTTGACATATGTATTTTTTTTGAATTTTTGACATATGTATATTTTTTTGAGTTTTTGACATATGTAATTTTTTTGGATTTTTGACATGTAAATTTTTGATTTTGACATGTAAAATTTTTTGGATTTTTGACATATGTAATTTTTTAGATTTTTGACATAGACATATGTAATTTTTTTTGGTTTTGACTAAAAGATCAGCATGGTACTTAGATCAAAAGATCATATTCATTTATTAACTTAACTTCCACATTGTTCTTTAACAACTTAACTTAAACCCATCGTGTTTGAATTTGTGTTTCCATTCGTGATCCCATTCGATGATTTGACCCTTAGTCAATCTAAGCCATTCCTCAAGTTTGGAGTACGCCTCTTTAGAAGGAAGAGAAGAATAAATTTAGAAAGCCCATGAGAAGGTTCCGGAGACTCAAAAAGATGTTCCTTTCCTACCCTAATATCCGTTGGGGTTCGGTCATTTCTTTCCGGGGTATTTATCGACCTTGCGTTCCCTTTTATTTCATTTCACAGCCTTGATGTAACGTTTGTAATATAATGGCCTTTTGATTTGACACTTGGCTTTTGCCTTTTACTTTTGCTTTTTTTATTTTTTTTTCTTCGAGACGAATCTCCCCCTTTTTTTTTATAACGGCCTCCTACTAAGATGGCGGGTATTCTTGGTAGTCTATTCTAAGCCTCGTTCCGACATCATGGGCCGAGTATAAAACAGAATTTTGTATTAAAACTGAACGATTTGTACTTTACACTCTTAGTCAAGCTTTCGATATTCTTTAGGACTTGGCATCTCTTGTTACTCACGAATCAAACGTGTCAGTGTGTGTAGTAATGGGTTTAAAGTTAAAATATTCAGACTAACAAGGAAATTTGAGTTTATAAACTTTCTGATTCCACTGGTCTTTGTACCATACTGATCGACTCTTTAACCTAAGGGTAGTATTTCTTAAGATGTAGACCATTCCAGGGATGATTTAACTCTTCTCCGTCTGCATTAACAAGACGATAAGCATTACCAGGAAAAGCGTGCGATACTACATAAGGTCCTTCCCAGTTGGGTTGGAGCTTAGAACGCGGACCACCAGGTTTTACAAAAATTCTTTTAACGACCATTTCACCAACTTTGAACTTTCGTTCAATGACTTTCTTTTGATAAAAACGTACTAGTCTGTTTTGATAAACTTTTGCATGATTAGCAGCTGACCATCTTTTCTCGTCTAAAAGTTCCAATTGAGCAAGGAGTGATGAACGATGTTCATCAATGGAGAATTCCTTGTTCAATTGTACCCTTAATGACGGTATAAGGATTTCATATGGAACTACCGCCTCCATTCCAAATGTTAAGGAATAAGGAGTTTGTCCAGTGGGCGTGCGGATTGAATTTGATAGGCCCATAGAGCCTCAACCAATTTTTCTGGCCAATCTGCCAATTTATTAGATTTGCACGTCTTTTTGATGATTTTTATCAAAGTCTTATTTGTTGCCTCTGCTTGACCATTGCCTTGCGGATAATAAGGAGACGAATGATGCAATGCAATTCTATACCTGCGACACGAACTGCGGTCTGTTGTCGGTGACGATGGTGCTTGGAATTCCAAATCGGGTGATGATGTTCTTCATGATGAACTTGCAGACGGTTGATGCTTTGATCTCCATGTACGCTTCAGCTTCTGCCCACTTGGTGAAGTATTCCGTTGTCGTGAGAATGAAAGATTTTTGCTTGATGCCGGAATCTGGATTACCAAGGGGTCCAATAATGTCGAAAGCCCACAGGGAGAAAGGCCATGGGGAGGAAATAGGATGGAGTGAAGATGCAGGAGAATGAATCCTGTCAGCGTGAAGTTGACATTTGGCACACCTACGGACATATCCTACACAATCTTCTTCCATGGTTGGCCAATAAAATCCTTGTCTAAGGATTTTCTTTGCTAGCATCTGTCCATTGACATGGCCACCACAAACTCCACTATGAGCTCCTTCCATAACCTTCCAAAACTCATCTTCGTCTAGACATCTCAGAAGAACTCCATCAAAACCTCTCTTATACAATGCTCCCCCAACTAGGGTGTATCGTTGAACAACTCTCCTGATAGCTCTCTTCTCCTCAGTTGTAGCTTCCTCGGGATACGATTGATCTTCACAATATTTTGCAATTTCATAATACCATGGCTTCTGTTCATCATCCATCTCTTCTAACAGCTCCATTAACATGATTTTCCCTTTTCTCCACAATACTTCCATCTCTGAATTTCTTCAACAACTTCTCCTTAGTTCTAAGGAATGAAGGATCTTTCACGGCGGGTGAAAGACGCCTATGAACTATGACTGATTCAGATTGTTTGCTGATTGGAAAATCAAGAGAAGATGCAAGTGAAGCTAGAGCGTCAGCTAAGATGTTCTGATTCCTAGGGACATGGACAAAGATCAATTTCGTGAAAAGCTTAGAGTATGCAGAAGTAAGTTCTTGATAAGGCTTGAGCTTAGGATCAAGAGTTCGATACTTAGTCAGCACTTGGCGAAGAATCAGTTGGCTATCTATCACCCACAATCCTGAGTTTGGTGGCACCATGAAAATGAGCAGCCTCGAGGCCAGCAAGGAGTGCCTCGTATTCAGCTATATTGTTAGTGACTGGAAAGTCAAGCTGAAAGGCTTATGGAATGGTGACACCTTCAGGTGATAATAGAACGATACCAATACCCTTTCCATGAGAATTCAGAGCTCCGTCAAAATGCAGAGTCCACATATCATCTCTGATTTGATTTACGGACACCAGTTCCTCATTCGGAAATTCTGATCGCACTGGATCAAATCGAGGAAGGGGATGATGAGCGAGATGTTTTGCTATGGCATAGCCCTTGATCGCTTTCTGTTGAATGTAAATGATATCGAATTGAGATAGAAAGCTTTGCCATCGCGCTAACCTATCAGTAAGAACAGATTTCTCCAGGAGGAATTTGATCGGATTCATCCTAGCGATGAGATGGACTTCATGGGCCAGAAAATAATGCTTTAGTTTCTGCACAACCCAGACCAATGCTGCACATGTTTTCTCCATCGCCGTATATCTCTGTTCAGCGGGGTTGAGAAGTTTGGAGAGATAATAGGCTGCCCTCTCTTTTCCTTCTTCATCTTCTTGTGCTAGGACAGCCCCCACTGCATCATCCAGGACTGAAATATAAAGTATCAATGGTTTGCCTGGAGATGGTGGTCTCAAAATAGGAGGACTCGCTAAATAGTCCTTTAATCCATCGAATGCCTCCTGACACTTATCGTCCCAATCGAATTTGACTCCCGGCTTGGTAAGCTCGTAAAACGGCTTACACCTTTGTGAGTGCTGGGAGACAAAGCGGCGAATAAATTGTAACCTCCCGATTAATCCTCTCAACTCTTTCAAGTTTTTAGGAGGTGGCATTTCTCTGATAGCCTTCGCCTTATTGGGATCGATCTCAATTCCCCGTTTGCTGACGATAAATCCAAGCAATTTTCCTGAAGATACCCCGAATACACATTTCTTGGGGTTCATCTTTAACTGATATTCTCTCGATCTCTCTAATACCCTTGCCAAAACTTTGGCGTGCTCAGCCTTTGTCTTAGATTTAACCAATAAATCATCCACATACACTTCCAGATCTATGTGCATCATGTCATGGAATATTGCCATCATAGCCCTCTGATAAGTGGCTCCAGCATTCTTTAATCCAAATGACATGACGACATAACAGTATGTTCCCCAAGGTGTAGTGAATGACGTTTTCTCTTGATCCTCTTCTGCCAGCTTAATTTGATTGTACCCTGAAAATCCGTCCATAAACGATAAAGTTTCATAGCCAGCAGTGTTATCAATGAGTACATCAATATGAAGCAATGGAAAATCATCTTTAGGACACGCCCGGTTCAAATCGCGGAAGTCAATGCAAATTCTGACCTTCCCGTCCTTCTTCATAACCGGGACTATATTGGCCACCCATTGTGGATAAAGGACAACTCTAATGAATTTGGCTTTATGCAATTTGTCAACCTCTTCTTTCATTTTTAGAGCCATTTGCGGGTGGAATCGCCTTAATTTCTGTTTGACCGGGCTAGCTCCATCCTTTAATGTCAACCTGTGTTCAACTAAAGATGAGTCTAACCCTGGCATATCATCGTAACTCCAAGCGAAAGTGTCCTTATAGTCCTTAAGCACTTGCACAATTGCCTCCTCATCCTCTATGGAAAGATTTTTGCTGACGAGGACAACCTTAGGTTCGTCTTCAGTCTCTAGATTGATTTCTTTGGTGGGCTCCTCTACAGCAGTTGAGGGTTCATCGAATCTCTTCACTCCGCTGGCATACGCCTCAGCTGCGTCCTCGTCATCTTCCTTATCTTCAACAATGGGATCCTTTTCATGTACCAACTCATACACCCCATACCCATCATTAATTGACTCATCATTCATACAGTCTTCTGGCATCTGAATTGGATTTTCTAAAAACTGAGGGATCAAAGAGAAAGAAGAACATTTATCAGCCAAGTCCTTGAGGTATCTTTCTGGAATTCGCCTACCCTTAGGCTTCCTATCCTGACTAACCTGCCTAAAACTAGACTGTCTAACTTCACTAAACTGCCTATCATAACCTAATGAAGATGAAGCAGGATGAAAATCCTGAGATACAAGTGGAGATACAGGGGAATCCTCCCGTGGGGAGGGACAGAGTATGTCTAAGAGAGAATCTTGACCGACGGACCCGCGCGATGGGGTGTAATCGAACAAGTAAGATGTTTCCTCAATGATGATTTGAGAAGAATTTGTTGTAAATTTGGCGTTTTTTTTTGGATATCAGAGGAATTAAACATGAAGCAGGAGTGAATACAGATGGAAGGAGAATCAGACAGAGGAAGCGGCACTAAGGCCAGAGGATTAGGGGGATCATATAATAATATGTCCCAGATCAAATTATACATCCTCTCTAGATCGAGAGGAGGTTGTGGAATAAAGTCCCGACGGGACAGAGTGATCATGACTGGCGGGGCCCGTGGAATATCTTCAATAATGACCCGCGACCAAGTCGGGATCAAGAGTAGTGTACGAAATAGAGTATGGAGCATGAAGACATGTGAAGGATATGTCCCCCTCCAGAGCAGATCTGTAGTGTAACCAGCTTCATAGGGGTCGTCTGGCTCTCCTTCGTCGGTCTCTTCAGACAGCAGTATCCGCTTATCAAATATGGCACCAGGGCTTTCAATCAGCTCGCCAATCTGCGGCGGCCACTTGGGTTCTGCAGGATCTAGGAATAATCTGTTCAGTGCTATGTATAGGTCCCTCAGATCGAACCATCTGTACCATTCGCATTCAGGGTCATGGAATTTCCTCCTTTTCATAGGCCGCAGAGCCTCCAAGGATTGGTACGTAAGTAGCTCAGAACAATGTCTGGCCAAATCCCTCCCATATATATCATGGAAGTCAAAACAGGAGGTAATGACTACCGTGTCGTCGTGGCTAAGTATGGCCCCTTTTACAAAATGTGTATACAGGGTCCATGTTAGGGGATCTCGGCCTTCTTTGAATGGAGTAGACATTGTCTTCAAGACTTCTTGACCTTCTTCGATCTCTGCTTGCTGAACCAGATCTTGCTTCAGTTTATTGGCCTATAGCCCATACCACTTCCAGGTGCTGCTCGATGATTTCTGACAGGAGTGGTCCTGCCTTGCAACTGTGTGCCCAAACCTTTCCCAGGCTCGTAGCCGTTCTTCATCATAATCCTCCATCCTGGGGTACTCATGCACTTCCCCCTTTTTATAGCATCTAATGGGTATGGAGAAATAGTGGCGGCTTTTAGAGGATCAGCCACTGGACGGTAGACCTGTAACACCGACAGAAAAGGTTGCCGGCCAGGTAAAACAGCAGACTTAATGTTCAAGGTATGAGCAGCAGCAAGGATCGGCATGCTCGTCACTTTAATAATTCGTCCTTTGTAAGGAAATTTGAGGCATTGGTGATTCGTAGAGGGAATCGCCTCAAGAGTTTTGATATAAGGACGACCAAGGATGGCATTTATAGAAGGGTCGATTTCTGGAATGTGAAATTCGACCTCTGTATGACTTACAGGGCCCAGCTCCACCTTCAAATAAACCATTCCCAGAGGGGAACGGGTAGAATTGTCATATGCTGTCACAGAGATGGGGCTGGGCAGCCATTTTTCTTTGGGCACACCGCACAGCTCCAAGGTCTTCGGAGGTAAAACATTGATCGAAGCCCCTGTGTCGACCAGGCATGCATCCACGGCTTTCTTACAGATGTTGACCGTGATGCTCAGAGCCATGCTTCTGGCTGCTAGCGGTGCTAGTTCCGACGTGTGGAATGTAATGGAGGGCTGATCCCCCTGAGGAACTAGTAGTGCTGCAATTTTCTCTACCGGCACGTCCTCATTGACCATCACCTTCTGTAGGTATTCCATTAAGGCTTCTTGGTGAATCTTGGACCTTTTGATCAATTCAAGTATGGTGATCCGTGCCGGTGTCCGATCCAAATGTTTCAACAAGTCATATTGAGTGCCTGGTGCACTCTCTTCATTATGGGCTTCCTCAGTCGGCTGTGATGGGCCGTCTCTAACTGTGGACTGAGGAAAGACTTTGTTGAAAATCCTTCCACTCCGGAGCGCGTGTTCCTCAACCGTGGAGGATCCGGGTGACACCTTGAGTACCGCAGAGTCGGGTGGTGTAAGTGGTGCAGAGGGTTGATATGTAGGTGATGGCGTAGGGCTAGGTGGTGATGGCGCGGTGCGGATTAGAGGCCTAGAGGGTTGGATGGTGGATGGGTAAGTGGTTGGCGAAGTGGGGAATGGTACGCGTAGTAGCGGTTTGAATGGTAAGGGGGGATCTGGGTAGGTGGTAGTGGTAGCGGATGAAGTAGGAAATGGCACGCGTAGTAATGGCCTAGATGGTAAAAGGGACGCGTGATTGGTTTGCGGTGGGTTATATGATGGAGGTGTAGGAGTGCGGGGCGCGATGGGTTTCAGGAAGGCGGGTAGTGGTAATGGGTTATTGGGTGCGGGCGAGTGATATGTGGGTGTCGGTAGAGGGGTGATGGTAACAGGTTGTAGCCTAGGTATGTGGATGGTGCGGCGTGGTAGTCGTTCTGCGGTACTCTGAACGTGACCCGTTGAACAAAGAGAGGAAGAGTCCTCTATTCTCCACTGTTGCCCACGACCAGCCTCAGACTGGCTGTTCGTCAAAATGGGAGCAACTTGGTTTTGGTTCTGGTGCTCCGGGAGTGGATTCTGCACTATGCCCATATTGGGTGGTGCCGCTGCTTGTACTGGTGGTCTTGCTTGCTGCTGCTGCTGCTGCTGTGGTCTTCTCGCCTTCAGGGCTGATATATACTTTTTCATCTCCTCCCAGTCTATGCCGCCCTGCTCATTGAGATCATGAATATAATCTCTGAACTGGAAGCAGGTGTCAATGGTATGCCCAGGTTGCCTATAGAAGTAGCAATACCTGGACGTGTCGGCATTTTGAGGCCAGACGGCCTTTTCCCTTGGCAAGACTAAGGCATTAGCTGCCATTAGAGCACTGAAGATATCGGCCAAGGATTCTGGGAGGGCCGGGTATTCTACCCATTTTGGGCCTGGAGGTCTTCTCTGCTGGGTGTAGTCAGCAGGAGGAGGGACATTATGGTACGCCGGCGGTGCGCGCGGCTGATACTGTAGTTGTTGTTGTTGCTGATATTGCTGCTGTTGGGGCTGGTACTGCTGTTGCCGTTGCGGCTGCTGCTGTAACTGTTGCTGTTGCTGGTTCTGATTCGGCTGCTGGGGCCGCTAATACTGTTGCTGATAACGGGGGTTCTGCTGCTGCCTGTATCCTTGCTGGTTCGGCTACTGTGGCCTCTGGTACTGTTGCTGACTCCTCACGAACTGGGGCGAGTTATTATTCATGGTACTGACTTGCTCGTGAGAGAGCGTGCCCTCAGTAGTCGGACCTGTGCTGGGAGAGTTTGGCACTGCAGGCTTCCGAGGTGGAGGCCTGCTAGGTCTGTGAGGGTCAAAGACGCTAGAGAACGTAGCGTCCTTGAAGGCATTCTGGCAGTACCGTGCTCTTTCATAGAGCTCTGCCATGTTGGTCAAATTGTTCAAGGAGAGGACTAGCTTGAACTGGGGCGTAGCGTTAGAAATTAGCATTTTCACTTGCTCAGATTCGGACAAGTGATCCTTCACCTTTTCGGCCAAGCCCCGCCACCTGTCAGCAAAACTAACAAACTCCTCATCATGTTTCATCTTTTCTGCAATGAGGTCCGTGATAGACAAGGAGGGTGCAACTCTGTCCTGGTATCGTTGGATAAATTTGCGTGAAACGATACCGTAATCCCCTACTTCGGAGGGTTCCAGAGAAAAGAACCACTCGAGGGTTGGTCCCTCTAGGGATTTCCTGAACAAGAAGGCCAACGACCTCTTATCGTTCTGCCAAAAGGACGATTCATACATAAACTCCTTCAGATGTGTGAAGGGGTTACCAGTACCGTTGTACTTCCGGTACACTGGCATTTCAGAGGGTGGCAGATGGAATACTGGCAGGCTCGGTAAACTGATCTCTAGCACAGCTTTAACCCCCATCATCTTCTGGAGGTTGTTGAACTGCTCATCCATGCGCTCCATCTTGGCCAGCAACGCTTGCGTGGTCAGATCTGCCTGGGGAGGAGGAGGAGGTGGAAGTACTTGATAGGCCTGCTGCCTAGAGTACGTTGGACAGGGGGGACAATAGAGGGGAGGTCCGGCAGAGCTTCCGCCATGTCCGAGGGCATTTTGATAAATAGGCGTTTGTGGTCTAGCCGGTTGCCTAGAGGATGAAAGCTGTGGCCCAGCTGGCCGAGAAGTAATATGAAGGCCCTCCATGGCCTGATGGATATAAGGAGGGGGAAGAGGAGGTTGTTGAGTAACAACAGGGGGAGCCACAGGGTTCGGCTCAGCAGGCTGCATGGGTGCCTTCCCCTTCAGAATAGACTAGATCGCCTCGAACTGCTGAGGGTCCAGACGGGAGGCAAGAACTCCCAGAGCATTGACGAGATCCACAGGATCGGAAGATGGGGGATCATCCTGATTCATGTCCCCCTCTAGACCGGGATTAGGAATCGCATATTCATGCGGGGGAAGATCAGGATATCGATCATGGGGATGAAAGAGAGGCCGGACATTCCCATCATGTCGAATCGGAATGGGGACAGAATTACGGGAGGCATCAGCATCTCTCCCGTTCTCATAGTTGTAGTCCGAATCGCGAGGGGCATTAGCATCTCCCTCGTAGTTGATGATGGCGTCTTGAGCCATACTCAAGTCCCTGCCTGATCGCAGCAGCATGATGTTAGATTCCCTTTTCAAAGATTTGACAAACAAGTTGCACAGAGATTAATCAAACAAGTGGATGCTTAACGTGATTTTAGGGTTCCTTGTTGAGTTATTTGAATTGGATTAAATCACAAATTCGCTCAGGGAAAGGATCCTAGTTTCAGTTCAATTTTCACCGTTATTCTCTAGGGCTTTCTCTCACAACGCTTTCGGAATCTAGCCGGGACTTCAACTGGTACAACCAGCCCGATGATCAAGGAGGAATACCTTGATTTTGGGGACTTATGGAGGTCTCAACGTCAACTTCTCTAGTCTGATCAAAGGACCAACCCGATCAGAGAGAGTTGCTGATGTCAAGTAATGTGTTCCTAAGAAAAGGAGGGTATTCGCCTCAATGCGTATGTCCTGCGGCCTGGATGGCCTCTAATGCTTAATTAATAATGGGTAGCTAGCACTCAAGCCACAGAAATCTGAAACTAAAAGATAATTAAGAAACTGTCTGAATCGCGTCGATTGTGGTCGACGCTATTCAAAACAGAACTTAATTTTTTGCAGAAACAGATGCAGACAGCAGAGAAACTGTGAAGACTGAAAGGCGTCTGGGTGTGTTGACGCGTTTCGGAAACGCGTCAGTGCTCCTGGACGCTTTTCAGTTCGCAGAAACAGTTTTGCAGGGGGATTTTCTGGGTTGAATCCTCCTCAAACAGGATAAAAGCAGTAAATAATCAGCACATGCAGATTTTTTTAGTTCCAGATTTTTAACATGATGATTTTACTAACTAAACAACCAAGATGCCAATCAATCACACATCATTTTCATCATAAAAACAGCTTTTTAAACTAATCAAGGGGAGGGCAAGATCTTGCCAATGGGGGGTGTGCACGTGGTGCACGAGGGAAATTAATTAAACTAAAACACTCAACAATTGGTGAGGATGTGTGTCGAAAGACACAAGTGGTGCACCGTGGGTGCCCGATTGATGATAGCAAGAACAAAAACTAAAAGATGGCGAGACCAAGTCCCACCGTGATCGCCAAAAAAGCTGTAAGTGCTTAGAATGACCGTATGATTAACATGAAAAATCCTATGTTTTTTAATGCAAAATAATCCTATTAAAAACAGCAACTAAGTGCAGTGATCGCCAGAAACTTTTGACTTAAAAGTTTCAAAAGGGAGTTTTGATCGCCTACCTGTTTGAACGCGGAAGAAATTGAGTCCTTGGTTCCCCTTCCTCAGCCGGCTGAAGAAAGAGAGCCCTTTCTTTGTTCTTTGTTCTTGCTGTTGAGTTTGAGGTTGAGGATCGTCCAGAAGTCCTTCTGGCTTTGTGCTGGATTTCCCCGTTTGTTCTCTTGTTGTTGTTGAGTGCAGTAAAAACAGAGAAAGAAAAATAAAGAAACAATGATGATGAGAACTCTAAGTATAAGCAATATCTAAACTAATCATGATTTTAAGCATATAATTAAACAGCGAACTTACTTGTTTAAATGGCTTTGAAACCCCTTAAATCAAATAGGTTTTGAAAGATTATGCTGTGGTGTGTGTTGCATGAAGTGAATATGAAAAATGAAATTAATGAAATGAATGCAGAAATGAAACACTTATGCCCAATTGTTGAAGTCTTGAATTGATGAAGATTCTTGAAAGGACGCCGACTTCTGGAAATGGCAGCGCTCTGGCGTTCCGACGTTGTTGCGTCGATCTTCAACTCGCTATAATAACGCTCTCTCTTAATGGCTTTCAACTCTTACTCTCTTTTTTCTTTTCAATAGGGTTCAACATTTTTATTCTTCAAGATGTAAGGTATTTATAGACCTCTTCTGCATTCACGGATTAACATAGCAAAAACTTCGGATTTATCTATCTTAACCGACAAATAAATACTGATTAATTCATCTTTATCTGTAATTATCTAAAACGCGTCTACAATTGCTGACGCCTTTCAGATTAATTAAGATAAGGATAAATATCCAGGAAAACTTATCTTTATCTTTATTAGCTAAAACGCGTCTACATGTGTAGACGTTTTTTAAACTAATTAAGATAAGGATAAACATCCGGAAGATGAGTTAAAATAGCCTAGGGAATCTAAAACGCGTCTACGCTTGAAGACGCCTTTTAGCTAATTAATCAATTGATTAAAAAGTCAAATTTAAACGTTAAAAATAAGAATAAACTCTAAATGGCGTCCACATGGGTCGACGTCTTTTAGACTTCTTCATATTTTAACTGAAATTTGAGCTAAAATCAATTTAATTGATTAACTTAAACATGTCTGTTCGACCCGACACTTAAAAAGATTAACCAATGATAAAATATCAGACCATTCTGAGGCATTATTATATGATATGAAATTTACTCAAAATGACGTCAAAATTAGCATGTCTACACATAAGGATATTCACCGCGAGGAGGATCGCGTGGACTCCACTAGAGGTCGGGCGTTTGCGCGGCTTGCGGTGTCGCACCGACGGACCCGAACGGTTGCGAATTCTAATCTGCACACGGTAAGACTTCGATTTTTTAGATAATCGATTTTTGATATTTGAAACGGGAACGGATCGCTGTTTTTTATTTTTCACTACGTAAGCGATTCAGAGAAACCCGAGAACCCAACAAGACTTGGCTAGGAGAGGACTCTCTCTCTCTCTCTCTCTCTCTCTCTCTCTCTCTGGGTTGTGAAGTATTAGATTGTGTACCTTTTATATAGAGGGGATCAAAGGTATTTATATCACCTCTCCTATTGAGGGAGGGGTATGTAGATCCTTAAGGAACGTTGTTGGATGGACCTCTATACTCAATGGAACGCCACTAGAAGGTCATATACTGTTGGATATGTTAGTAGGACTATTATGAATCTTAGTAGGGCCAAATCACACTTTTGAAGGGTCACGTCCCAAGGGTGATGATGGCAAGCAGTATATGATCTTGCCTATGACAAGTGGAGCCCATTATGACAAACGCACTAGGTGCTGATGGACGCCATGTGGAAGGTTTCATAGCCACACAATCGGTTGGGTCAAAGGTAACGTCTACTCAACCACTTGTCAATCATCAATGGTCAGGAATCTCACGTCTTTGTGACAAGTCAAGAAGAGTATTATTTCTTGGGAACTTGAGTGGAGTTGGACATTTTAGAGAGATGAGAGCATGGCTAGTTTAGACCAAGCTCTTATCAGGCTTAATGGGATGGTAGTGGGCCGTTTAAGTGGGCCCGTATTGGGTCTAGCAATCTAACCTCTTCAATAAAACTATTATTATGGAAGCAAAAAAATGAGGATTTTAAACAATATCACATTATTTGTTTAGAAGGGAACTTTGTGCTTATAAATAGAGTCCGCACCTTTCTCCTAATGAGGATTCTCTTTTTTAAAAAAAGACAAAATTGTAAAACCACTTCAATGGACCAAAGCGAACAATATCTTAAAGGCGAAAGCCCATGATCATTTCCCACAACATTGTTGCCGTCTATTTAAACTCTAGGCCACTATGCACAAGCTCACCCTCTAGGGGGGTTTATAGAGGCAAACAATGGAGGCCTCAAATAAGATTCTTTTTCTCTAGAAAAAAAAAAAAAATTAGAGAAAGGACAATACTTCAATGAGGTAAACCTCCATGCAGAAATCACTGGCGTTTCTTTCGTGGGGGTGTGGACTTGGTCCTTTCAAAGAGTACAAAGTTTGACTGGCTGCTCTGCAATCCCCTAAGGGACAAAACCCACCATGCACCGTTTTTCCAAAGCTATTCCCCCTTGCTTTTGAATCTTACTCTTTATAAGATGGAAGTTACTAGGTTGACTGTGGCTACGGTGCTAGCGAATTCCAGACGTCATTGTGATCAAGTCGATAGTTAGGAAAATAAGTGCTTATCAATTGGGTTTTTCAATCTGCAATCTAAAAAATAGGTCAAATTTAATTTCTGGTTCATTGACCGAAAACTTAAGTTTAAGTCCAAAAGCTAGAGATTTTTAAATTTTATATCCATTCTGTTAACTGCTGCCGTTTAGGGCTGTTTAGGAGACCTAAAATCCCCAAAACACCTTGTGCTTGTTGCCCGCCCATAAACCCCGAGAAGCCTCTCCCCTCCCATTACCCATCCCTCCACCAAACCCTTGTCATGGTGGCACCGAGCGACAAGATCTTGTTCTTAGGTGATGAGCATCCATCCCTGTGATCCCCAAGTGTGACCCTGGCAGCAGCAGCGGCAACAACAATGTCCTTGTGACGAGCATCCAAGATCTCGTTCCCCGTGATCTCTGAGCATGACCCAGGCCGCAATGGTGGCAATGAGCATCCAAGATCCTGTTCCCTTGATTTCCAAGCGTGACCCAGGCGACAGCAGCAACGACAAGCAAACAATGTCCTAGGTGACGACGGCGACAAGCAACAATTGCTTATTACAGGACTATGATTACAAAGGAAAATGGGAATGCACCATAGCGTAGTTTTTAAAAATGTGTTCCCTAGAGAGAAAATTTTATTGTCTATCGGTATAATTGATAGTGGTATAGTCCTTTGAAAATCATCAGTTGTTCCTATAATTCATTTTCTTCTTTGGACCTTTCTGCAACCTTTTTTATGTCCTAAGACTCACCACAAAAGCTTCTTTTCTTGAAAGTGACAAAAACCTGTTAATATGGATTAACTGTGCACCTCTTGTTATTTGTTCCTTGAAATGTCACTACATGGAATGGATCATTAGCGCATTTAGTCATTCTGACACTTCCCACTTCTTTACCCTTCTCACTTTATGCAGCTAGTTTGGATGACTTTCGTGCTATTGTATCCCAATCCAACATGATACGGGAGTCTAGAAATGGTTAAAATTAAGTTGTCTCTTTCATAGGTCAGAGACCTGACTTCCTCCATATAATCATAGTTATGCCATTGGGTAATTTAGCCCCAATACTTCTTTCAAATCCCAAGAAACTACACTTATAGTAGCATGCATGGTGTCAGAATATATATATATTTGGCACAATTTGAAATCTCAAAAAAACAAATCCAGTTCAAAATGTTATTAGCGTAAGAACTTATATAACTGAGAAACTCCAGTACACGGTCAACTACGTAAAAGACCTTTCCATTACACCGTCAAATGCCTTCTTGTCAAGGTTAAAAGGCTTCCAAATCAAAACATTCACATCAACGTATTTACAGTTGAAATATAATGGACCGCAAGTTATATTTCTTAGATGTTAGATCTACTGGACAAGAAATTTACTGGGCCGGAAGTTTAACTTTAAATGGACTGAAAATTTAACTTTTACACTTTTGAGGGCAATCTAGTCAGTTGAGGCTCGTCACGTTAACGGGTTAAAGCATCCTTTCCTATTGGACCGGAAGTTAAGAAATTGCAGGGAGGCGGATCTAATATTTTGAAACGTTGAGAGTGGACCGGGAATTAAACTGATGGGGCAACTTTGGACTGGTGATCAAACTCCGGTTATCAATTTGACCTGCAGACTCTGCGGTACTTGTTATGGAGTGATTGTCTCTGTACTTGATCGATCATGGAGGTGCTCTCTCCTTCCTTCCTTCAGTGTTAAGGTTAGGCTGCCTGGAGAGTCGATTGCTACAGTGCTTTAGGATTTGTAAGGTGGTTTATACAACAACATATAACAGATATATATTCTTAAAATTAATATATGTACGTAATCATCTCCTTCTTAATTTATAACACTCTGAGCGTACGATAAGACAACTTTATTTTTCACTGGTACATCGATCCATGGCCAAACGGCCATGTATAACAACTGAAACAGTACTGTATGACAGGCGAGTGCCGCAGGGAGAACAAAATAAAGGAGAGCAAGGCTATTTATTGCACGCAGCGTCCTTGAAATTAACGTAGAAACTTGTAGATATGATGGATCGATATTGTTATCAGGCGTAGACATCTGGGTTGGCCAGAAGATACTTCTCGACGGCCTGGAACATGCCGAGCATGCCGAGCTCATCGGCCTTCGTCTCCTCCTCTGTCAGCTCGACGCCGGGCTTCGCGCGGTAGTCGGCGGTGATCTTGATGAGGCTGCCTCCGTCGGCGGCGGGGCGGAGCTTGACGTTGTAGGTTGCAGCGTCGAGTTTGCCGCCGAGGGGGCCTCCCTCGACCCAGCTGTGTGTGTGCTCCAAGTTCTCTTTGTCCAGCAGCTCAACACGTTGCTTCAGGCAGTCAAATGGAACCGCTGCTCCACACCCAAACAATATTTAGTTCCTTGTCGCAAGGTTAATTTTTCTCTTAATAATAATTTGCACAAGAAAAAATAGCAGTCGTATTTAATTACCAAGAGTGGCCACAAATAGAACAATTGTGAATACTTCGTACGCATGTTACATATGTGACTTTATATTATTCATGCATGATATATGTATTATAGAAATTATATATATGTATATGTTAGGGCCAATAAAGATGTCAAAAAACTAATGACAACATGAATAGAATGGACTCTTATTCACGGTAATCTCGATATTTCCTTGGGCATAATTACCATCAGTGAACTTGAGGAGCTTGATGGTGCCGACGCCGCCGTCCCCTTGGAGGAGGGTGACGCTGGCCAGGCTCTCGGGCATTATCTTGGGGAGCATGTTGTGGGAGTCCAAGGTGCCCACTTGGAACAGCTTGGAGGGGGCCACCTTGGATGTCGTCTCAATCGTGAAGCCCGGCATCCTCGATCGCGCGCGGACCAACGATATATATATATATATATTGCTAGCTAGAGAGATGAGGAGAACCCAATTAGGGTTTTAACTGATAGATGGAGAGGCGCACAAGAGTTGATGGAAGAAGGGAATTAGCTCAGAGTAGTGGTTGGGAGCTTACTTCGTTGGGGATGAGTGGGGAAGAACGGTAGGAAGGGTGCACATTTATATATAGAGGTGCCGGGGGATGACATTTCCACAAAGTACAGCGCTGGCCAGCTCAATCCATGGCGCCCGTTTCTTCACGGCAAAGTTGCCGGTGCTGGTGACTGAGTCGGTGATAGAGACGTGTGCATGGTAATGAAATGGGTCTTGATGCATGGGAAGGAAATTACTATTTTGAGAGTCGGTGATCTGAATAGGGAATTGTCCAGTTATCACCTGATCCCGCCTAGGGACAGGAAAATCATCTGTCCGTTGGAATTACACATGGTACTAAGATATCCGCACAATTATCCAAAATATTGGAATTACACATGGCTTCTACTTGAAAGCCTCAGCGTTGAACTTGTAGGAAAGAAAGGGGAAGGTGCCAAATTAGTCTTCAAGTGATGCGGTGCAGGGACAACGGTGTTCAAAGTAAGTTGAACTAAGTGACCGAACGAGAACGGTGTAGTTTTTTGGGGGGTGCCGGTCAGAGACCGGCGCTATATATTATGAGTAGTACCCGTCCACATCTGCCAGTGGGCTAAGCTTGACCCTCTCCCTCGAGCCCTTTATTAATATTCCTCGATTTTGGCGCTGCTCTTCGGCTTTTGACCAACGACAAGTTCAGGACCCACACCCTTAAATGGTATATATATAACAGTTCAAGGACCCGATTGTTCGTTAGTGTTTTGTAGTGTTGTTATAGTTAAGAAAAGTTAGTTCCCTATTTGATTCAGACAGTGGCGAAAGTAAAAATTTTGTCTAATAGACTTATTTGGATATTAAGTATTAAGTCAGTGAAGTCTTAAATTGGGCCATATAGGATCTTACTTTGGGTCAATGGAATCCTGAATTGATATCTCGGATTAGACTGTATTATACTAGACCATTGAGTTTGGCAAAATTCAGCGGATCTCAAGACTCCATTAAATTAACGTTAGATCTGCCACTGGATTCATAAATAGATCGCGTTTTTGATAGTGCATTTGGTTACCGCATATATTGGATGAATCTTAAAACGGCAAGTGATTTAACACATTTAATATTTATAGGTTTGGGCCCGTATCAAAAACATCAAAACATAATTTTCTTGGCTACTTGGAGAGTAAATAAGCTTAGAATCGGATGGTTTATCTAAGCTATTTTGGCTTTTTTGCTCTCATTTGAATGTACTATTCAGGTGAGGATGTTGCTCTTATGAACTAAACTAGAACAAAGACTTCTATCGCAAAGTTCAAATTGCTCATTCTAGCAAAAACTTTTATTTACTATTTATTTTTTTTATTTTTTTTTATTTTTATCCATTTAATTAATTTATTTTCTCTACTCCGAGTTGATAGGTCAACCAATCCTGTCTATTCAATCTGATGTACGTGTAATCTGACGCAAAGAAAGCCGATATAGTGGGTTAATTTAACCTGATTAAAATGTGTGAAATTATGGTCCCTTAGGTTCTGAGAACATCACCCAATTAAAAAATAAACCAAATAATTCATTTTTTAGACATCAATCAGCCAAGGCAATTAGAATGCCCTGCAAGTTAGCTACAAGTTTTATGTTTTTCACTTTTTCTTATATCTACAAATTAGTTCCCTTCAATTTATGGAAACTTCAAAAAATACTCACCAAAAGGAAAGGTGACTATTCCCAAGGACCGAAAACAATAAGCCTACTGTTCTGCAAATATATATGTAAGAACCATTTTAGCATTATCAAATATGTTCTAATTGATGAAGACTACTAGGCATAATAGTCCTAGCCTGGCAAACCAATCTCATTTCGAATGACCTCAGAAAGATGGTTCACAAATTTTAACTTAATGATAGAACAGGTCTTTGGTATCACCACCAAACGCGTTGTTCCACTCAAACGGACTAGCATTAGAGTTCGAGCTTCTAGGTTAAATCACGTATATATGGATCGTGGATGCCTCCAAACAAACATCCAGTGGTAATGGATATGAAAGGATATCTATGTGATCGGATGATAGCTCTATCTTTATCCTTCAAAAAAAATTATATCTTTGTCAGTATCCTTATCTCTCCTTTATACATCTTTATCCGTTATCAAAAACAGATATATAAAGGTTAAAATATTGTACAACGTTCTACCTGAACGTAAACTCTTGTTGTTGTTTCTGAACAAGGAAAAATCCACTTTCAAAATCAATCATCCCTTCAAACTTAATAGTCCACATAATTTCTACTTGTCAAACATGTGACAGATTTGAAAATGAGTTTTATAAACAAGTCAATGAAAACTGATGGCTTAACGGTGATGTGAATAATGAGTCATGCATTAAGATAGGTATGCAATTGAGATTTTTTTATAAAGAGATGAGAGCAGTAGATATTGAAGGGGAGAAAACTCGCCCAACCCAATAAGATCTAATATGAAGCAACTCAGAGTGCCCGTGAAGGTTAGCTGTCCAGTAAAAAGATCTACATTGATCAAGGCCCACGGGTTTTTCTATAGAAGCTTCTAAAAGTCCAACAAGTCTAGAGGAAGGCTAAGGCCCCAGTCAACTCAAAGCCATGCTTGGGAGTTTACTGTCGTTACTCCTTGGAAACTCTTGCTTCCTTCTAAAGTCCAAAAAATGTGCATCCCTCGACCCCCCCCCCCCCCCCCCCCAACCCATTGCTGCCTTGCTCAAGAGTTCCAAGTCGACGCAAAACACTAAGAGTGTTTATTGTGGGAACTCCGCAGGAGCTCTTACTTCCTTCCAAGATCATGAATGTGCTTCTCTTGACCCTCAATTGCCACCTAGTTTAGGAAGACTAAGGTCCACATAGACCAGAAACTCTTGGGAAGGCAATGACATCAGCAACCCTAACAACCCGATATTAACGATCCTCGTGAGTGTTACCTTCCTTGTCTTTAGACCTCCATGTTAATAGTAGCTGAATGCTAGAGACCCCTTAAAGGTTAGAAATGTGCTTTACTCGAACCCAAGCCACCACGTGGCACAATCATGGCCAAGCATCTTCATCAAGCCTCGAGAGCACCTACCCATTGAATTGTCACCTAACACTAGACTCATCATCACAAATCCTACTACACCAACTAATCTTTTGTCTTATTCCTCCGCACATGAATTTGGACATCTTTGAATGCTGATTTGTCCCTATGAGTGATGGTAAGACTCCATTTATCCAGGGGGACTGGGTGTAGTAGAGTGGTAAATCTTGGGCTTCAGTTGGTATCCATTCTAACAGCTCGTGGGTTCAATCTTCGCTACCCCTGTGGGTTGAACAGGGAAGTCGTGCCTTAACTCCCCACACGGTATTAGCTTCCCTGAAGTTTACCGGACAACAGAATTTCCCTCGTCATCTAAAAAAAGACTCCATTTATCGAGAGAGGTCATGTGTAACCATTCGAGGCACTCTACAATAGCTATGAATGCAACCTACATTAGGACTATGCATGCAACCTACATTAGGCTAAGGCCCACATACGTGTACACCCTATAGGGGCACGTACCCTTTCCTATGACGTTGTTTTCTACACTCTTAAGCATGTAACGAAGGAGGGGGATTTACACCACCTACTACGGGTGGCTTTGAGGTGTCACTGTCATCGAATCTACTCCCTTTCTCAACCCCAATAGATACAACATTATCCTTACCCACAATTATCTGAATGCAAACAATATACTTATCCTCTAAACCTAAGAAAAACACTCATCTTTTAAGCTTCAGCGATTATCGGACAAGCAAAACTTCAAGGTTACATCCCTAACATTGGTGGTGACAAAAAGATAGCTCTTAACCTCTACAAGTGTTGCCATTGCTAATGCCACTTTGAAGACCCTATTATCAGACACATGCACCACATTTTGTAAAGGCAAATGAGCAAACTGCCCTCCAAACCCAAAAAGATGTCCAAAATCACTAGAGCTTCAATATGGGACAATCAGAGGAGGAGAATCCCCCAGGTAGCAATCATGTGCCATCTGAGTATGCAGCTTGTGCAATCAGACAACGTGTAGTCAAATGACCAGCATGCTTCTCTAACTCATACCCTTGTCCCACATGGCCCCTATAAAGTGGTTGCTCTGATTTTTCAGCCCATTCTTCTCTCCTGTCATCCACCAATAGTCAGATGATTATATGTCCAAGAATAGTACAGAATAAAACTACTTGAACATAATTATTCTCTATATGTATCATCTTTTATAGGTAAAATACATATTGCATAAATACATGTTTCCATTTCCATCACCAATCATTTCATTCAAAGACACCATTTCCATACCAAATACACATTGGAATAGTTGAAATTTTATATGAGATTCCAATTCTAATTCCAAATGAGCAGAGTCGCGCCTAAATAAAAAACAAGTTAGGTAATCGAGTTTGAGTCGGAAAGATTCATAAACACTATATATATGGATGTATAATCTCTTTTTTAATTATGAATGATTATTTACATGATTTTTGGTTATTTTCCGAAGTGTTTCTCTATAATGGAGAAGACGACCTTGCGACGGGGTCAAATCTGTCCTACAACACAGGACAGGGTGTGACACTCAAGCCACCGGTGCAACGTCGGAGGTCTCCCCATTATCGGTGCAACACTGGTGCTCTCTCCAATCCCCCTTCTTCCTCCTCTATCCCGCACCAAATTTGGTATCATAGCCTAATCCTGATCCCTGCCATCATTCCACCGTCACTCGTTGCCACAACATAGCCCCCATCATCCCCTTCCTTCCTCTTGTTCTCTTTCTCTCTCCATAATCTCAAAAAAGATCCCAATTACTATTCACACATTGTTCATGTGAACAGTAACATGCTCCTCTCCCAATGCCCTCCGCCGCCCACATCCTTCCCCTCTCTCTCTCTTCTCTCTCTCTCTCTCTCTCTCTCTCTCTCTCTCTCTCTCTCTCTCTCTCTCTTTGTTTCACTGGAAAAAAAAAAAAAGACATAAATTCCCCCAACACAGCACCTAAAAAATGAACAAAAAAAGGAGAATGAGAAGAACCTCTGCACTGCTGATGCAGCCGGTGCCGCCGCCACCCTCCGCCGTCATCGTCGGCTTCCGTTGGTGTCGTCGGCAGGCCCTACGAGCTACTGCCTGCACCCATCGGAGGCGCCACTGATGTGCTCTCCTTCAGTCGGCGCCGCCGCGGAGGTCGTCGTCGGTCCGAACCATAAGTTGTTACCTGGCCTGACCATAAGGGTCTAGCCATAAGTTGTTACCTGGCCTGACCAGGTCTCAAGGATCCTAGGTGGTCTAAGCCAGCTGGTGCAGCCTGGTCCGAACCAGGGTCTTGTCAGGTCCGAACGAGGGGTCTGTTTGATCTACTACAGTATAGCAGGCGGTGTAACAAGACCCCTTAGCACGCCGCCATCGCCAGGAGTCATCTGGACCCCGATTCGCATGCCATTTGCACCGTTGGATTTGTCTCAACGAGGCCAACTTCATTCCAGCATGTCCTGCCTTATGCATCATTTTATGTGCCCACCTCCGACAGTCACATCGATTGTGCAAAGGCACCTCTATGTTCCGTTGTGCGTGTCGATCGCATTAGTGACATGCTGGTAGGGAGGAGGATCTCATCTAGTGCCCTAGACATCAGTAGTGCATCATTTTGCATGCTACCCCTACATGTTGAAGTCCCACTCCTTGTTCTTTAACACCATGGCTTCCTTTTTCACAGCTAGGATTTGTTTACCTAATGGGACAAGTGCGAACTTGATTTTTAATGACCTGTTCAAAGAAAGCTCTGCATCCATGGATGTTGTTAATTTACTCTTCCAGATGGGTGAAATTATTGTTGAAACTGACAGTGTCTTTGTGGAGTTTCACAAGCAATTTGGGAAGGTCCTATACTTCGATGGTACATGGGCTAACTTTTTCTTTACATATAATCTTACGATTATTGTTGGCGTAGAGTAGATGGAAGAGCGTCATGCCACTTTTCACTCAGAGCAACCCAGTTATATTCTCTAGTCAATGTACTTGAAGAACAAATTTTGCTTCATCAGCTCCAATCATGATCCGATTCACGGCAGCCAACTTTCCTGGAAGAAATCGAAGATGTGGTTTATGAGACTGACCCAGCATTGATTGAAGAATTTGAAAATCAAATGAAAGAGATACATTATGAAATCGATCCAACACTCGTAGATGAGTATTTGAAGAGGTTGAGTCCAAGATGTCTTGTAATGACATCCTTGTCGCTAAAGCACAGTTAGATGTGATTCCAAACGTCCACTTTGAGGCTGGTTCCGCATTCATAGCTGAGCATAATGAACTGAAGCAAGAAGAGGCAACCATAGAAATAGTCGATCAGTCGAAGATTGATCTAGACACTATCGGCCAGCATGATTTTGACCACATATAGAGCGATCTTGAGGTTTACTTTCCACCTCGAGTTAGTTTTCTTCTGCGTGGTGATCTCAACCGCATCAGTCGTATATCTTTGCTTTGTTGTTCCCATCATCTCCCTATGGATATTGCCACACTTCAAAATCCGAGGACAAGTTTTCTCCAACCGAGGGAGAATGATGGGAATCTATGACTAGAGCAAACTTTATTATGCTCAGAAGCTTCCAAAAGTTCATTTGAAGTGTAGAATATTTTTAGAGGAGTCTATAGATATTTTATCTGGCCCATTCATAGTCCGTTTAGTATTTTTTATTTTTTAAAATTTTAAATATATTTTTTTTATTTTTTAAAAAAATTAATGCAATTTTTCGCAATAATTATCTAGTTAGATATGTTTGAGTCTATCTTAGAATTTAAGTAGTTGAGTTTGAGTTGGGAAAGGTCCAAAAATACAGCATATATATATATGGATGTCTGATCTCTTTCCTAATGATGGATGATTATTTGTACGAATTTTGGTTATTTTTTGAAGTTTTTCTCTGTGATAGAGAAAATGATCATGCGATGATATCAAATCTATCCTGCGACGGGGCCGAGTATGACGTCCAAGCCGTCGGTGCGACGTCGAAGGCCTCCCCACTGCCGGTGCGACGCCGGTAGTCTCTTCAATCCTCCTTCCTCCCCCTCTGTCCCACACCACTCAGCCATGTAACCTTGTTATTTAATACTTAACAAGCTCATTATTGCTCAGCCATGTGACACTGTTATTTACTACTTAGCAAGCAAATAAATATAAAAGTAAAAAAACGACGGATTTGCTTTTGCATCGATGTCTTGGAACATTGGACATGAGTTAGGTTCTTGCATAGGACAGCTAATCCCCACAACTTGTACAGATGGGATTTTGATATTTCCATGCAGAAGAGATATAAAGCAAAAGAACATGGGGAAAGAAAATGAATGGATGATACCGCAATTTATCAGACAAAAAAAGAAAAGTTACGATGTAATATGTGTAAGCTTTCAAAAAAGCTAATTTGAGTAATGAGACAACACCAAGCAGATGTGCTACGTAGTAAACCCGCAACCCCCCCCCCCCAAAAAAAAAAAAGAGAAAAATTAACGCATACAAATCAGAAAGACATTGGTCCCCTCCCTCGTCCAATCACAAATAAAGCTAGCATGTCCGCAGTGTTCGGGGCAGCTTCCATTTGAAAGCATTTTTGCATTTCCATTTAGTTATTTTTTATAGAAGCCATTGAATCTTAGAAGTTATTTATGTAGTATTTTACTTGTGTTTTGACTTCCAACCAAAAGTTACAATGGGAGAGTTTCCAAGATTGGAGAAAAAGTGAAGTTGTTATGCAAGAGTTGACTTTTGTAACAAACCAAAATTAATTATAACTTCTCTCCCTCATCTTATTTTATGTAAAAAGTGAAAGTCAAAAATAACTTTCAAGTAAAAATTTTGCCAAACATGCCCTGCTTCCCTTCTAAAGATTCTCCCATTTATGTCGCCCCATATCACCCAAAGTGTCACATAAAAAACCAACCACTGAATATGTGAATGCCTTTAGCACCACTTTGTTTGCGGAATACGGTCGAATACGGGACGAATAAGGAGAGAATAAAGCTATTTTCACTTTGACAGTCGGAATGGCTTAAACCGCCCAGAATGAGGTATTCCGGGAATAAGGCGAATAAGCCATCCTGGCTGATCCCCACGAACTACCTATTCCGGCCACATTTTGCAGGGGCATGAATACGACGCTCTGCATCGTCGCCCGTGCCCACGCGAAACCCACCCTACCCCCCTCTCTGCGCTAGCCCTACAGGCACGCCCCCCGCAGAACCCTAGCTCTGCGCTCGCCCCTCTCGCCTTGTCGGCACGCCGCCTGCATAATCCTACCTCTGCTCTCGCCCTGCCTGTGTGCCCCTCCGCTGACTGGTACATCCTTTGCTTTCTTCCTCACACACTAGCCATGCTCACCGGTCATCTCCTTGCTACGGTTTCTTCCTCCATCCACAACCTCCTTTCCCTCTTCCCGATAGGTTCACGAGAGTTGTAGAGCCAGTACTTGTGCTTTTGCAGTGATCCTTCCCATCACTTTGACCGTCCCTTTTCTCCTGCAAGGTCCTAAAACAGTTCCACCCTTTCCCTATTTCTACCCCTTGGAGGCGAAACCCTCACCTGGTGGCGATGCACAGATGGGAGGATAACTGCGCACACGGTGTTCCTATAGCTTCCTCATCGGCCTCCAACCGTGAGCCATCACCGCGGCAATTTCGGCTTGGATTAACCGGTTTTTCTAAACTTCTCCCCTGTTTTTGTGTTCGTCTTGCCCTCTGAGGACAATTTGTTTGCTTGTTTGATTTTTTTTTTTACTTTAAAATGTTCTTTATGTGGATCATGTTTTTTCTTATGTGGATCATGTATATTTTTCCTATATGGTGTTTCCTTCTTCGACCTGTTTTTAGTTGACATGGATATTTGACTCAAACGTAGTTATTGTTGTCCATGATTAAGCCAATCTTCATATACTTATTTATTTTTTTGTGAAGTTATACTAGAATGCACAGACTTTGGTTGTTCTTTTCGGTTCAGTTTGGTAGCCATATTTAACAATGGAGTAATAAGTGTTCCTTCTCCCTCTTCTTCATGTTAAAGTAGAATGCAAAATGAGAATTTTCGCTGATATCATTGGCTGGAACAGAATTGTAGGCATGGTCCAATCCCTGTTAATCAAATACTCAAACCATATGTTTTATTAGTCATGAATGACTTGGGTTTCTTGTGACACATGCTACATCATCTTTGGGCTCTGTCCAGTACAGCTTTTGGGAGAAGATTTGGTTAACTACCTCTTCACCAACCTAGGCTTTGCCTATGACTAATGAATGGCATGGTTTGCATATATTTGGTGGGCTGTAAATATGTTTTCTTGCTGTCTTAAATGTCTACACAATAACAATTTTAGTATTGTTATTAGTAGCTGTCCAAATCGGGCATTTGATTACATTCGTATATGGTGTTTCCTTCTTCGACCTGTTTTTAGTTGACATGGATATTTGACTCAAACGTTTAGTTATTGTTGTCCATGATTAAGCCAATCTTCATATACTTATTTATTTTTTTGTGAAGTTATACTAGAATGCACAGACTTTGGTTGTTCTTTTCGGTTCAGTTTGGTAGCCATATTTAACAATGGAGTAATAAGTGTTCCTTCTCCCTCTTCTTCATGTTAAAGTAGAATGCAAAATGAGAATTTTCGCTGATATCATTGGCTGGAACAGAATTGTAGGCATGGTCCAATCCCTGTTAATCAAATACTCAAACCATATGTTTTATTAGTCATGAATGACTTGGGTTTCTTGTGACACATGCTACATCATCTTTGGGCTCTGTCCAGTACAGCTTTTGGGAGAAGATTTGGTTAACTACCTCTTCACCAACCTAGGCTTTGCCTATGACTAATGAATGGCATGGTTTGCATATATTTGGTGGGCTGTAAATATGTTTTCTTGCTGTCTTAAATGTCTACACAATAACAATTTTAGTATTGTTATTAGTAGCTGTCCAAATCGAATATTATAGAATAGATGAGAATAGCCTATTATAGAATAAATTATAAGCATGGTCCATACATCAGACTGTAAGTCTCCATTTGATAAGTCATATTATTGCATGCATACACTTTCATGACATTTTCTTTACAGTAATTTCAATTAGTCCTCACTTCGTTTCACTTATGTTTTGTTCTTTCTTATCATTAGGAATCGTAGAAAGCGCAAACATACTATGTCCACCTCCGGTGAGTCTATGCTTACTTCTTATATTTTGTTTTTTTTTTAAATGGTCATTTTCATTTACTTGATGAGAACAATATTTGGTATATCGTATACAAATTTAATAGTGGATTACATTTCTGTCTACATTTTTAAGTAGATGCATTTTTGTTGAAAATTTATCCTCGTCCTCCACTTTGGTGGGATGTTTCTCTTCATTAAAAGGGAACAAAGGTAAACGTCCAGTTACAACTGAGGGCACTGCTACGACCCGTGCCCCAAACTGGGCCGTCGACCATGACAAAATCCTCATTCAGCTTCTGATGGAGGAATATGACAAAGGAAATAATATCGAGGGGACATTTAAAACGCAAGTTTGGCACCAGATCGCGCCCAGCTTCAATGCTACAAGTCATCTAAATTACAACAAGGACCAACTACAAAATCGATGGAAGGTCCTCAAAGAGATTTATGTCAAACTTGATGCGTTATTTAAAAGAAGTGGGTGTGGTTGAGATGATGAAGCAAACAGGCCTGTGCCTGAAGTTGAATCATGAGAGCAAGCCATTGAAGTAAGAACAATCTGCTATGATAATAACACATTTTCTTGCTATTGCTAATGACTAACACAAACGTAATTACATGTCCATTAATTTTTCAGGCAAATAGTGCCCTTCGTACATTAAAAGGTAAAACGTTTCAGTTCTTGAAAGAGATGGTTCACATGACAGCCAATAGCATGGCGAATGGGGGAGATGCGGAAGGATCTATGCATGCGTCACAACATGTGAATAGACGTGGACGCAGGGTTGCGAACCGCAACAATTTGCCACATTCCGTGGACCCCCCACCGCAGCCACAACAGCGAGTGGATCAACTGCAAGCCCCGCCACCGTCTGTGCAGCCCAATGAAGACTATGTCGAAGGTCATATAGCTATTGGTGATTACGTTAATGCCCTTCACTATGACAATGCTGGTTCTATAACAGGTGACGATCTTATGTCAATATCCCAACAACGTCAGAGCTCATCCTACGGTGGATATGAACAACATTATAATGTCGGTTCTGTCCCTGCCCAATCTCATTACTCCACTCGGACACCTTCCCCGCCGGCACATAGGGCAAATGAAGACGAAGTCATTTCTCCCCAGAAGAAGGGAGCATCATCCTCAAAGCGTCGGGGTAAAAGAAGCATTGGGGACGAAGCAGTACTCTCTTTCTCCAGTGCATTGCGTGATCGCACTGAAGTTATGAGGGACCTGAGAGCAGATAAGGCTTCATCAAGGGGTTCCAGTGGCGGCACCAATGTGTCCGATACACCGGCGGATGTACAAGATAGGATCCCGACGGTCAAAGAGTGTATGGACGATCTACGACGTATCCCGAACCTCCCGCGTACTTTGTACTTCAAGGGTGTGAACCTGTTTGGTACACCGGGCATTCGGTCCGTCTACATGGCTCTGCCGGAGGAGGAGAAGCTTGACTGGGTTATAGCTTGGACTAGTTGACTTTAGTTACTACCTGCCGTGTACTTTGTACTTCAAGGGTGTGAACCTGCTTGGTACACCGGGCATTCGGTCCGTCTACATGGCTCTGTCGGAGAAGGAGAAGCTTGACTGGGTTATAGCTTGGACTAGTTGACTTTAGTTGTTTTGTATGGTCCTAATCTTTTGCTTGTTTCTTTCCTTTTATCATGCTTGCACTAGTTGCACTTGAATGTTAGTCTGATTTTCTTGATCATGCTTTTCTTATCGCGCGTCATGTCTGTTGTGGTCATAACCTATTTCAATTAAATGTGTTTGGTTATGTCTATTATGTTACTATAAATTGCAATTTCTACTTGTACGTCCCCTGCAGGTATATGATTCTAACTAAGAATGGGACGTTTTAAGTGTTACGTTGTGTGGGTTGGTCAGGAGCCTGGTTTGTACCTTATTTTGGGAGAATGTTATGCCTAAGTTAACGGTTTTCCAGGAGCTCGATATAAAGGGTTCTACTCAATTGAGGAGGGGGAGGCTGCACTGTACAGTGTTGTGGAGCATTGTCGACCGACACCAAGAATGAGTCGTCAAGAATATGCAATGGGCACTCCAAGTACTGTACGAGCCATGACCGACCCCCCTACATCACACGTGTCAACACAGTTGTCATGGCAATATTGTCTCACGATAGTACTTTTGTTTCTAGTTGTCCTCTTACTTTTTTTTATTTTGCTTGGTGTACTATTTATGTCCCTGAGGAGCCGTTGATGTACCCTTCTTTTGAACTATGTACCGTTTTGAATTTAAATGACAAGTAATGGTGGTTTATGTAGACATCAATGAATTAATAATGGAGTTCATTCATGAGGACGACGAGATGATTGAAGAAATCGAAGAAGTCATAATTGAAGCAATAGCAGATCAGTATGCCACAAATGTGCCTAGACAAAAGATGTTTACTTCGGCACATACTAGTCATGTGTGGATACAAGAAGTGCTACAAGGGCATGAGCGGAGGGCCTATTGGGCATTCAGGCTTAGCCCTACCATGTTTATTGCACTGAGAGACATGTTAGTGGACAAGGGCTTACTATTTGACTCACGACATATCACTGCCTATGAGCAACTAGCGATGTTCTTACATGCTGCTGGTCATGGTGTTGCGACTGGGGCATTGTGTGAGTACTTCCAGCACTCTTCACAAACAATCAGCTATTATGTCAATAACGTTGCTATGGCATTGGCATCTCTGAAGACGGAATTTATTCAGCTTCCTTCTAATGTGGGTGAATGTCACCCTCATATCCGAGGGAAGACATATTTCTATCCTTACTTCAAGGTATTTGATTTCTAATGGTCTAGCATTTTATTTTTAATGGTCTAAACAAAATCTTATGCATTGTCTTATATTTTCATTGCACTGTGTAGGATGCGATTGGGGCGATTGATGGAACACATATAATAGCTCATATTCCACGAAAAGACCATGGTCGCTTTCATAACCGCAAGGGTTACATAAGCCAAAATGTAATGGGGGTTGTCTCTTTCGACCTCACTTTTCTATACATTGCTGTTGGTTGGGAAGGTTCTGCAGCAGATATGAGAGTATTGAAGTGGGCATTGGATCATGGCGGGTTTCGGGTGCCTCGCGGCAAGTACTATCTTGTCGACTCTGGATACGCAAACACGCGTAGTTTCTTAGCTCCTTATCGAGGACAACGGTACCACATTAGTTGCTTTAGAGGTCGTGGTCGACATTATGCTAATAAAAGAGAGAAGTTCAACCATAGACATGCACAACTGAGGAATTGTGTAGAGCGCGCGTTCGGTGTGCTCAAGAATCGTTTTCAAATCTTAAGAGAGGGTTGTATGTACCCATGGGAAACATAACGAAAGATAGTGCTAGCATGTTCTATCGTCCACAACTTCGTTCGTCGAAGGGAGGGACATGATGTATATTTTAACATGGCAAATGAACGTGGATTTGCAGAAGATGATGGAGATATTGACTACCCCGTTGACATTGCGCCTAGCCAAGCTGAGCTAGTTGTAGGGGACCATGTCAGGGAGGAAATTACAGACCAACTCTGGGAGGAGAATAATTAGCTTTGGTAGATGTTTCTTTTGTTGTTATGCCATGTATGATTCTTTTTTTTTTCTATTTGGTAGATATTTCTATCGTTCACTATATGGCATGTAACTTTAATTCATATCTGCATTTTGTTTCTTTTCATTCATATGCACTGAAAACTGATGTTCATCTATATTTTGGATACCATGTTGTTTTTAATTCCTCTCATTTGTTCTTACAGGTGGTGCGCATACATGGTTGGAGTGCTTCTTTCTTAGACATACACTCAGATAGCAGGAGGCATGATTGCAGCCCTATACCGATTGCACGTTTGGGTAGTAGGAAGGCATACGTGCAACCCTACCCAAGCATATCTTCGGATATTAGCACGGCATGATTGCAGCCCTATCTAAGTGTTGTAATGTATGGACAGTGATGAAGGAAGAAGCAGTGAGTCTATTGGTTGGATGGCTTTTAAGCAACCCCAATAGATGATGAAACTCCTTTTTCTGAGTCCATCTTTCATATTTTGAAGAAGCATTCGTTTCATTTCATTATTTTAATCTTCAGTTATTATGGGGTTGCATGAGCCTCGTTTGATTTCATGCTATTTTTATAAACTTATTATGGGGGTTGCATGAGCCTCGCTTGATTTCATGCTATTTTTATAAACTTATTATGGGGGTTGCATGAGCCTCACTTGATTTCATGCTATTTTTATAAACTTATTATGGGGGTTGCATGAGTCTCACTTGATTTCATGCTTTTTTTATAAACTTATTATGCAGGTTGCATGAACCTCGCTTGATTTCATGTTGTGTAGTATTAATTTTCATTCCTAATTGTGGAAGATGCATGAGCCTCCCTTATATCACAGTTGAATGGTATGAGCCTACCATGAATCTTGGGTATGTTTTCAACTGTGACATGGTCCAAGAGTTTTATAACAAGGACTGTTGAATCCAATTGAATCCTACACTTGCATTGAGAAAAGAGGACAAATTGGGCCAAGTCTCTCTCTATATATATATATATATATCTACCCCTCTCTCTCTCTAGGCATCTCTATCTTTCTCTCTCTAAATTCCCCTTGTGCAGCTAGCTGTTTCATCAATGGGGGAGTTGGAGAAGCAGGTGAAGGAGAGGGCCAAGGAGCTGAAGCACCTGCTCCAGAAGGGCATGAGGATCGTAGGCCACATGTGCAAGAAGAGCTGGTACAAGGTCAGGAACATGAGACAAGGCTAACCCACACGTGTGGTGACGTCCTCGGAAGAGAAAAGATCCAATTTTTTCTCTGTCTTCTTCTTTTGTTTTTTTTTTGGGGGGGGGGGGTGTGTTCGAGGGTATGATCTAAATAATAAATAGCATGCAGCTGTGGAGTCTTGTTTATCCCGTGAGTTTGGGCTAGGTTGATCCTAAGTCAACTTAAGATAAAATAGATTTTTAAACATTCATGTTATTAAATAATTGGTAAATAAAAATTAGTTTTGGTCTCTCTAATCTGTGCTGTCATGCGGTTTTTTAACTTCCAGTTCAAATTTGGAGGTTTAATGAATTTTCAGTTCATTCGTTCAAAACATTAACTTTCAGTGCCATGACTGTTTATAAGTAAATTTTGAGTCTAAACCATCATTTGCCACTGTGTGCAATTTTGAGTCTATACCTCTTTGTCATCTTTTTTTTTTCGGATTGCATGAGCGTCAGCTCGTGGTTGCTATCAAGAATATTTTTTTCCTTTTTTTGGTTTTGATTCTTTGAATATTATTCCCAGTCTCTTTTTTGGAGAAATTTTTTTATCATCTGTCTATCAAACAATGTTTTAAAAATCAAAGTGGACCGTCCGATTCTAGAAAAATAAGAATAAATGGCTTTTTTAGTCCAGTTCAACCAAAAACCACCATCCTTTCAAAAGTGTAGGAACCAACTAAAAACTGGCTGCTTTAGTCTAGTTCACATGAAAATAGGCTGGTTCAAAGTTACGTATAATATTTACTTTATAAAATATAATTTACAACTATTCAAACGTAAATTCAAGACCACTACTTAACGTTAAAATCGATATATAAGAAAGATAAGTTTTGAGATAAATAATAAATATAAATGCATGTATATGTGTATTGAGTCTGAAGACCATTTTTATCCAGTCTGTCCAAAACAGACCCAACCCAAAGCCTCTCCAATTTAATGGCCGATCCAATTTTGAAAACATTGATGTCAAATCTTTTCAAAATTCTAGTAACAGACATATATATATATATATGTATATATATATATATATATATATATATATATATATATATATATATATATATATATATGTATATATATATACTATGTATATATATATATATATATGTATATATATATGTATATATATATACATATATATATATATATATATATATATGTATATATATATATATATATGTATATAATATTAGGAACAAAAATTAGATTTTCAGTAGCTATCAAAGCTGAAAATAAATGCATTTCGCTCTAATTATAGAGGTTCTTGTCAAAGCTTCTGCTATTACAACTGTAGTTGCAACAATCACAATCATTGCTATAGCCTATGACTTGCAACCAAACCGAACAACCCAATCATGTCAAAATTATATCAGCTTGACCATGAATTAGAAATACCCTCCACATTGCGAGACACCTAAGAAGCTTGGCATTATTTTATCGCATCTATGAATGACGCTTACTTGAAAATTTTAAGTTCTAAGACTGAAATCTTGTTCAGATAGTTGTACAATGGCCCCAATGTTTTGGATTTAAAACCAATGTCAGATAAAAAGGGTATCACAAGAGCTGACAAGATTTTTGGACACAGAAGTCTACAACATCCCAAATACTAATTTGGAGGTTTAATTAATTTTCAGTTCATTCGTTCAAAACATTAACTTTCAGTGCCATGACTGTTTATAAGTAAATTTTGAGTCTAAACCATCATTTGCCACTGTGTGAAATTTTGAGTCTAAACCCCAGACTATTCCTCCCTTAGACAGCCCGTGAACTCTTATCAGTCAGCCCTATCTTTTTTATAATAATGTGTTTCTATAAGCAGATTCCTATTCAATTTCACTCATTTTTAAATTGAACATCTAGTTATAATTATTATATTTTAGTATTTCAAAATTATATTAACATTATTTTTTATGAACACATGTATAATCAATAGTATTATATATTAATATATATGTTACATTGTCCATGAATGAAGGTCAAAGTATAGCATAGAATAGTATTTTCAATTTCTTATTCTACCAAATCGGAATTAGTAGGTAGTAGGATAAGAAGGGTAATTTGGACAAAAAAAGTGCTTATTCTCCTTCTTATTCCCTCCTTCGTAATCAAAGCAATTAGAATAACTTCTTATTCTATCTTCAATTCATATCCGCTGCCAAATCAAAAGACTTCTTATTCTAGAATAAGCCATCCGGCATAACTTATTCTAGAATAAGAAATCCGGGAAACAAAGTGGGGCTTAAGGTCCCATTTCTAGCTCAAACCACAAACCATCGCTCCACAGAATCAAAAAGCTATAACTGAGGATTAGCAAAATGGTGCCGCCACGCCTCATCAACAAAAGAGCATCCAATAAACAAGTGGTCCAACAATTCCTTCGCCCCCCACCCCCCCCCCCCCCAAATTCAACAATACATCCTAGCATCCTCCAAAATACAAACTATATGGATCACTCTAATGGAAATGGAAAAGAGAAGAAATGAAAAAAATCTGCAGTAAAACATATCATTGGTCAACTGAGTACACAACATTACTGATGATGAAAAGGCTATAAATTTCTAACATTTTGTGAAGATCAACATTTAGCATGTACCCATAAAGAAAAATGATAAAAAATTATTGCATAAACAGATCAGCAGATTTATCAAAAACAATTGCAATCAGAAATGAAGAGAAATGCTAGCTGCACAACTGGGTGTGCAGCAACGCCCAGTCACAACGCACAACTGGGTGCGGTTGGACCACGTGGCGTTGAAGGCCAGTTGAGAATGCTGACATCGGACACCCGCTGCGCCAATCGCCTGCCCGGATCCGCCCCCGTCAAATCCCGCACCGTAATGAGTACCCCGTCCTGTCCGTTTGAAATTTACGGAGCGTTTGAATATTTTCTACTCAAAATGCCATTTTGCCACCCATCGCCATCCACGCGGGAAACAACGAAGCCAGAGGAGGGACACGGCCGGAAGCGGAAGAGAGCGGAGGAAGCGAAGGTGAAGCGGACCTGCGTCGCGTGAACCTGCGTCGCTGACATACCCCGGCCCGTTTCGCGTCTCCTCTGCTCCGGCGGCTGTAACCTGCGGTGTTGAAACGCGCTTGTGAAGGTAGCTGGGCGACCGCAGCTAGGCGCGTGTGAAGTTGCCAGTCCTCCCACGTCCATGTCCGCTTGGATATTACTCGCCTCCTATCTCCACGCCTGTCCCTATTCCTGGTTGTTCGTGCCGGTTCTCCCGCCCCGCCATCTTCCTTACTTGCCCACCTCCACGCAAGCCCTGTTCTGAAGGTAGCAAGGTGATCGCGATCGTAGGTAGCCGACCGTGTGGAAAATACTCGCCTCCTGCATCTACGGCGGTCCCTATTCCTTGCTGGTTCGTATTAGTCCTCCCGCCATCCACGCTGATCCCTGTTCTTGCTCGCTTATTTGTCAGTCACCCACCTCCACGCAGGTTGCGAGAGACTGTGGAAATTACTCGCCTCCTGCATCCACGGCGGTCCCTGTTCCCTGCTGGTTCGTATTAGTCCTCCCGCCATCCACGCCGATCCCTGTTCCTGCTCGCTTGTTTGTCAGTCGCCCACCTCCACGCCGGTTGCGAGAGTTAGCTAGGCAAGCCCTGTTCTTCATATTCCACACCTCCACTTTGCACATACCTCCTATGGGGGAAAGGAGACCGGACCACCCTTCTCCTACAAAGGAGAATGGAAGAGAAGAGACGTTATTGCTGAGCAGCGAGATAGAAGGACATGGAGTGCAGCCGACCAATAGTTTGCAGATGTACATGTCCAACCCAATTGTGCACATGCAGTTTCCACCCCCCCTTGTGCATATGCAGCGGCCCATCTTTCGGTGGCACATGCCAGCGTCCACTTCTATGATGCCAAACGCTGTGCTATCGACAGTTGTGCAAATGCAAGTTCCTGCTCCTATGTACTTGCTTTTTATGTCATCAGCAGAGCCAAGCATGCAGAACTTACAACTGACAGCATTATCCGAAGAAAGTGGAGAAACTGGTTAGTATATGTACTGTGTTTATTATTAAATTTGTTAACATCAATGCAACCTTGTATTTCTGAATTTTTTTTTTTTTATTTCTTATTGTTTGTCAGCACATTCAATGGAAAATACAACAGAAGTGGAGAATAAGACTCCTGCAAAAACAAGGGAGGGTCGATTGACAACGGAGGCTAGTGCAAGCACGCAAGTCGTCGCTACAGATTTACTCGGGGATCTTGGTTAGATATTTACTGAAATTGATGTTCATTATTATTGAAACGTTTATATTTTTCTCCACACATGCCATATCTGGAGTGGCAAATGGATGACGATATTGACAAATAGAAGTTTGAATTGTGAAATAAATTCAATTTTGATTGTAGAAAGTAAGATTTACAAATACAGCTTCAAGATTGAAAAAACGCAATGTCATATTCACAATGACAGGATGAAATTAAGAAATATAAAATAACATTGATAAATATAGTTATCATTAATAAATAACTAGTTTCTATGGACAACTATAGAATGTGATTGAGAAATATAATTTGGGATTGACATATACATGATAAGAAAAATAAATACAGGTTATCATTGACTATACATGCTAGGATATATAAGTAAATGTTCGGGTTGACAAGTATATGATATCGCTGATAAATATAATTTACGTTATCAAGTGTAAGTTTGATTGTATAGAGTAAGATTGACAAACTTTGTTATAGATTGACTTAAGGTAGAACTAATAAATACAGGTTATGACGAGTATACGACAGCGGATTGACCTAAGGTAGTACTAATAAATACATGTTATGACAACTATTATAAGTATACAATTCGATTTGAGAAATATAACTTCAGATTGACACATACAACTTTTGATTGTGAAACATAGGCTAACGTAGATTATATAGGGTAAAAGTACAAATAAATTAGGGTTAACAAACAAACACATAGTAAGGTTGACAAATAGGTATTTGGATTAAGAATAATTGTTTGAGATTAACAAATATAGGGTGATAGTGACACGTAAGAATTAAAATTTTTGATGGACACATTTCAATTCAAAAATGTATTTGTCAATGATGTGAGACCCATGCCTCATTGGGAACTTGTATTGTTCAATGTAACCTTCAATTTTATATTTTTAATTGTTTCTTTGTATTTTTTTTTCAGAATTATCCTCGCACAGTAAGACTCCTACAAAGGAGAAAAATGATGATGGACATGCCAATATTGTAGAACCATACAATGGCATGAACTTTGATACGGCTGAAGATGCGAGATGCTTTTATAACACCTATGCTAGACATGTAGGATTTGGTATATCTATTGTCCATAGCAAGTTTACACGTGGGTCTTGTACGCACAAAATGTTTGGTTGCTGGAAGAATGGACAGAGTAGGAGAGATCCAAAAGCTTTATGTCATTGAGATAGTGCAAAAGTTGATTGCAAAGCAGGCATAAAAGTGAAGTTAGATAAAGGTAGCGGAAAGTAGATTGCATACCATGTTCTACTTGAGCATAATCATAGATTGTCTCCAATGGCTGCTGTATACTTGCGGTCACACCGAAGGATATGCACGCCTGAAAAGGTAGAAATAAAGAATATGCATAGTGTGGGAATATCAACATCAAATATAGTGTCCTGTATTGCGAGAAGAAAGGGTGGTGTTCGACAGTTACAATTTACTGAAAAGGATTGTAGAAACTTCCTAGATAGAGAACGACAAAGTCAATTGAAGGAAGGTGATGCCAAGATAATGATGACCCATTTTCTACAAATGCAGAGTAAGAGTCCGTCATTCTTTTATGTCATAGATTTGAATGACAACCAACAACTAAGGAATGTATTTTGGATTGATGGAAGGGCAAGGACCGTATGCACATATTTTGGAGATGTCATATATTTTGATACTACTTTTCTCACAAATACCTATGAAATGTCTTTTGCACCATTCGTCGGAGTAAATCATCATGGGCAATCCATCCTACTTGGATGTGCCTTACTATCAAATGAGAAAGTGCAATCTTTCATATGGGTTTTTAGTTGTTGGTTACAAGCCAACGGTGGTGTTGCACCAAAGGCAATCATTACTGATCAAGATAAGGCCATTGAAGCAGCGATTGTTGAGGTCTTCCCTGATGCACGACATCGATTTTGCCTATGTCATATTTTGCAAAAGATACCTAAAAAGATTGGTCATATATGCACTACTCATCCTGATTTTATGGAAGACTTTGATGAATGCATATACGATTCTCTTTCTACTCATGAATTTGAACAACGGTGGGACCAATTGTTGTGTAAGTATGAAGCATGCAAAAATAATGGCTGGTTCAATGGATTGTACGAAAGTCGTGCGAAGTGGGTTCCAGTGTTCTTAAAAGATACATTCTTCGCAGGTATATTTCATTACTTCATCATTATTTTACAAATCATGATAACTTTTCATTATTTATAGTTATGAATGTTCATATGGACTTGTCAGTCTGAACTTGTATATGTATTTTTCAACAATACTCTGTGTTTGTCAATTTGATGAGCATTTCTTAGGTTATGTATGTCAATGAACATATATATTTGGCAAGGTGAACATGTGTTAGTCACTCCAATCATGTACCAATATTAATTTATGGTTGTCAATTTTAAGCTGCATTTGTTTTGCCTTAACTTGTATTTTGAATCTGATAAATGGACTAGATATAATATGATTGTACAGGAATGTCAACCTCACAACGTAGTGAGAGCATTAATCATTTCTTTGATGGATTTGTGCACTCAAAGACCACACTTTCTGAGTTCATTGAAAAGTATACAGTTGCAATTGACAGAAGATATGATGCAGAGAATCAAGCGGACGTTAAATCCATAGAAACGATAGCTTACTTAACAACATCCTCGCCTTTTGAGAAGCAAGCTGCCAACATTTACACGAGACAAATTTTCAAAAAATTTCAACAAGAGGTTATACATGTTGTTGCTTGTCATCCTACCATTATTCAACTTGACGAATGTACATGTGTCTTGAGGGTGAAGGCATTTGAATGGGTGAAAGTTAAAGACAGAGTTAAGGAAATTGTGAAGGAGTACACCGTATCATGTGATCGGAAAGAAGGAACCGTATCATGCCTTTGCCGTTGTTTCCAATTCAAAGGATATTTATGTAGGCATGCATTGATGGCATTTCTTCTTTGCGGCATCAACATGATTCCCGAAAGATATTTTATGCAGCGGTGGACAAAAGAGATGAGATATCATTCAGCAATTGATGACTCTAATGTTCAGAATGACTTGGAAAATTCAAACTCTGTAAGGTACGGCAATTTAATTCACCGTCTCATGAAGGTTGTCGAGGCTGGGTCTTTGTCAAAACTTAGATTTGATGTAGTTGTGGATGAAATTCCCAAACTGATGAATAAGTTGATAGATGCCACCGAAGCAAACAAATCCATGCTCACTGTCGTGGACATAAATGGACCTATTAAAGATCCTCCAAGATCAGTTACCAAAGGTCGGAAAAGCGAAAAAAGGATTCAGAGCTCTCTTGAGAAACTTAGGAAAAAATGTAAAAGGGCATCTCAGACTAACAACGCTACTGTTGAGAGCAATATCCAAATGATGGAAACAACGAACACTGATGTTGCGGAGGAGACAATGCAGCAACATATAAATTGATGGTTGGTTGTCCATAAGCCTTTTTGGTGGTGCATGCTTATATGCCTTGCAGCTATGTATTTTTGTGAAAGATGATGTTAAGATGGACATACATTATCTATATGGCTGTATAAGGAAAAAGTTGTGTGTGAGTGTATGTATGTGATGTGAAAATTTAATACAAGTTTTGTATGTGAATGTACATTTCTCAAGCAATGTACATAGGTTCTTGACTTGTATGTAATACATCTTTGTATGTAAATGTGAAATTTTAAGTAATATAACGAAAAGTTGACATATATGTTTTCTATTTATGAATGTTAAATTTTTGTGTTTCAAGTCTGAATTAAAATAAAAAAATTTTCATTGTTTTATAGGCTTTTAAGGATATACAACCTCGTTATACAGGTTATAGCCGTACCTATACTCAGTTGAGGGCATGCATACACATTCACGTAGTGTTCATAAATACTGCAACCTATAGACACCAATACAGAAGAGTATTGACAAATGTATAGTAATATTGACAAAAGCAGAGTAATATTGATAATTTTAGCAAGCCTTACAGTGACAATTATTATTGATAAATATAGATTATTGATGACAAACTTTAGGTAAGATTGACAAACACAAATTAAGATCGATTAGTTCAAACTAACATTGACAAATGCAGGTTAAGCTTGATCAAAACAGACTCGCATTCACAAACAGAGTCTGACACTAACAAACTTTTATATTTATAAATACAGAGTATGATTTACAAATATGAAATTTTATTGTCAACTACGGACTAATATTGACAAGTAAAGGATAATTTTAGCAAGACTTACAGTAGCACCTAAGATTGATAAATAACCCATTTATGTTGATAAATAAAGATTAATGTTGACAAATTTCAGGTAATATCGACTAGTATAGACTAACATTCACAAACGGCGTTTATATTGATAAATAGAAAGTATTGGGTAATGGTGACAAACTTCAGCTTAGATAGACTAGCACAGGATAACATTGACAAATACATGTTAATCTTCACTAAAATGGACTAGCGTTGACAACTAGAGTCTGACACTGAGAGACGTTGGCATTTACAAATGCAGATTATGACTGATGAATATGGTATTCCATCGATAAATGCTGACTACTGTTGATAAGTATATGATAATTTTAACAAGCCTTACAGTGGCAACTATCATTTATAAATAACACGTTTAGGTTGATAAATATAGACTAATTGTGACAAATTCCAGATAAGATCGACAAACACAAAATAAGATCAAGTAGTAGAGACTAACATTGACAAATGAAGGTTAATGTTTACTAAAGTCGACTAGTATTGATAAATATAGTTCGACACTGAAAAAAATTTACATTTACAAATCTATCGTATAATTGACAAATATAGGTTTCCATTGATGCATACAGACTAATATTGAAAAATATGACGTTTATATTAATAAATAAATATTAATACTTACAAATTTAGGGTAACATTGACAAACGCAAACTAATATCGACTAGCACTGACTCACATTGACAATTGCATAGTCATCTTGACAAACTTACGGTAGAAATAGCAAACATTTAGATTTACAAATGCAGCATATGATTGACAAATATAATATTACATTGATAAATACGGGATAATATTGATAAATAAAGACTAATATTGGCAACCTTTATAGTCATAACTAACATTGATAAATATGGCGTTTTTATTGATAAATAGAAACTAATAATGATAAACACAATATCGAGTAGTACAGACTAACATTGACCAATGCAGGTTAATCTTGACGACCATATACTAGCATTGATAAATTTTAAATTTACAAATAGTACATATAATTGGCACATATTGTATTACATTGATAAATACGAATTCTCATATGTACAAAGATAATATTGGAAACCTTTACATTGGCAACTAACATTGACAAATGCGCTATTTTTATTTGTAAATAGAGAGTAATAGTGACAAATGATAGGTAATATTGACAAAGACGTTTAACATTCACTCGTATAGATTGACATTGACAAATCCATATAGGATTGACAAATACAAAGTAACATTGCATCGTAGAGGATAACATTCATAAATACGGGTCTGTGTTCATAAATAGAGAGTAACCCGGACAAATGCTGTCGGATATTGACAAACACATAATAACATTATTTTGATTTATATTGACAAATACATATTATTACAGACAAATACAAAATGAAATTGACAATCCCGGAGTAACATTGACAAGTAAAGGGCCATAGTGATTAATGCCTTAGTTCACATTTGACAGTCTAAACGTTTATTTGTCAATGTTATCCTCTCAATGCGTACATTAATTTGTCATTCTTACGCGGTATTTGTGAATACCTATCTGTAATTTTCAATGCTAACGGGTATTTGTCAATCTTATCTTTTCACTGCCTATATTAATTTGTCAATCTTACTCGGTATTTGTGAATACAGAGTTGTATTTTTCTATGTTAACCTGTATTTGTCAAAATTATCCTGTGGGTGCATACATTAATTTGTCAATGTTACCTCTGTATTTGAGAATGCTTACCTGTAATTTTCAATGTTAACCTGTATTTGTCAACTGTAATTTGGATCACAGAGACCAAAAAGTATCTGTAACATCACAGACACATATTTCTTTCTACAGAAACTAACCACAGACACAAGCTTGCAAGACCCATGAGCAACCTGTATTTATCAATGTTAACGTGCAATTTCAATGTTAACGTGTACTTGTCAATTGTAACCTGAATCACAGACACATAAAAAGTATCTAGTAGCATCATAACACAGGTTTCTTTTCACATAAACTACTCACAGACAGAAGCTTGCAAGATCCATGAGCAACACAACAACACAAGGTAGAAAATATTACAGTTAATCATTTACAAGGTCACACCAGAAAATATTAAAGTGAATCATTTACAAGGTCACACTGATGCATACTCCTGAAAATATCACGTCACCGGGGCATACCCCTGAGAATAACACAAGTGTGAGTGACAACATGCTGTGCAAAGTTCTTAGAAGATAACCAATCCAAATACATCCGATTGAAGGCTGTTCATTGAGCACCCATGGTCACCATGTCGACTGCCAACTGTCCCCTCAATCGTGCCATATCGTCTGCAGTAATGTCCATCTGAGGCATTGTACTCCTTACTGTCAATGCCTCTACGAACTTCACCACATACATCACGCAATCCAAACTATCAGGGGGCTGAGATGCGCATGATTCGTCAAACTCCAATTTCCAATTTTTTATTTCACTTTGCATCCCAGCGAGTTGAAAGTACTTTTTGATGATGAGAACCTTTAAAGATAATCAAGGAAATGTTATACAAATAATAGTAAAAAGGAATATAGTCACAGATTAATAAGTCAAACACCTCATTACCCAAGACCGTGCTGTGGCATTATGTAATGCATCTCCTTTGATAGAATTATATGATGTGAAGCACTTCCTCTGTGTATCAAGGGTAAGCAGATGCCAATGGTTTGAGGAGTGCAGCACAAAGAAAACAAAGTCAACTTTTCCTAACATCTCATCCGTACTGAACTCCTTAAATAGCTTCATAAGGCATTCTGCTTTGGCGACTGTGTTCTTTTTAACAATATCTACCTTGTTTCGATGAATGGTAGACAAATAGCCCCACGCTTTGTAACTATCAGGAGATTGTAATTGCCTCTGTTTGATCCTATGCACAGCATAATCAATCACCTGCAAAGGTGTATATGTACGTGTGTTTACATGAATGAATCTAATATTAATTTACTACCAATTGTCAATGTTAACATACAATACTTACATCATCGTGTGTCATTTGTCCAGATAATAAATGGGACACGTGTAGTCTTGTGAAATTCGCACCCCATGTAGTGCTCAAGACAACATGTTCACTGACAACATGAAGGCAGAATGTAAACACATACCCATACATAAGTGTACTAAAAGAAAACTGTAATTTTTCAAAGACAAAGACCACAGAACAGGATGAGATGCAAGCTTTCCTCTATAAAAAAGCTGATTAAGGAAGACAATTTAAAAATGTAGTAACACAGTGCATTCTTATATAACTTCATAACTTCCATTAAGGAAGACAACATTAAACTTTCGAATATAAACATATTTCCAAAACAACTGCCACCCATTTTCTAGTATTCTCTTTCACAAACCATTTTCATCTCCATACTTGACAAAAAAAGGTTAACAATCTCTAATGAAACAGCCTATGCAAAAAAAAAAAAAAACTTGTATGACACTCATACAACAAAATTCGTATAGAAATTTCATACTACAAGCACTGACATTAAAAGGGAGAAGCAAGAGGCCCCTTTTCTGAATCGGACAGTGTAGTAAAAAAAAACACAAAGTCAACCACCATGAACGGTATTTATGATGCCCTTTTTTTTCTTCCTTTTACCACTTTAACCTGCACCAACACCAAGCATAATAAATGGGGGAGGAGGGCAAGAGGAAATAATCAAAAGGGTAGGCAAAGTGTTTAAAATTCCTCAAGTCTGCTTAATCTCTTCCCTTCCCCTTTCAATTTTCCTTTTTGTCTGAATGGGGTGTTGATTCTATGAAACAGAGAGAGAAGAAAAAGGAAAAAAGCCCACGCATGTGTTTGGGGAACCCCTTCTAAATTTTGAATGCTCAATGTTCTTGCTCCTTTTTGTTAAATTCTCACAAAAGTGCAAATCGCCTCTCAAAGCTGCAAAAAAGTTTCTAAATGTTGCTGAATCTCTAGGATTTCCACCTTTTTTTCCTCCCTTCCTATTTTTTTTTCCCCCTAAAACCAGTTCAACATGCAAGCCTATATCCCAGTATGCGGGTTTCTGCTTCCGACATACATGCATCTATCACTATGGAAGCCCATATCCCACTATGCAGCACTATTCCTAGACAAGAAGAGGCGGTGGAGGGACGGCTCCGGCCTCTCTAAGTAAAAAGACATGAGTAATCTTTTGTGACTCCTAAAGTTCCCCTAGAGTTTTGTAGAGAATATACATGAAACGTGAAAAAGAGATTTCCTTCCATACTTTTTTTTCATCTTTATCATTTTTTTTTTCTCTTGTCACTGCTAAACTTTTCCTCCAGTGTTCACTTTTTTTTCCAAAGTGGATGAATGTAGTAAATGTATAGAAATTTACTTACTCGGTCATGTTAGATGATAAAAAAGTGTGAATGACCGCCTCATCGTTCACCCCTAGAAGACCCTTCCCAGAAAATTCATATTCCTCCTTCTTCAGAGATGCCTGCATTATAGTACACATGAATCACAATAAGAAGAAAATAAGTAAACTAACTTTCTAACAGTCCACTTACCATTGTCCCTTCAGAAATAACCCTCTTCGGTCCAGCAGTCCTCTTCTTCTTAAACATACGCAAAGATTTAGTCTTTCCCTTATGCTCAACCTTAGCAGATGCTTCCAACTGTTCATGAAGGTGCTCTCTCGATTCCGTACCAACGCATGCAGCCCCGTCGTGGATGTCCCCTTCCTCTTCTTGCCGTTGTATCCCTGCATGTTCTCCCTCCTCAACTGCAGCACCCATTGTAGGCACCTCCCCCTTCCCATGTTCATGACCCAAAGCCCTTACTTGTGCGAAAAGAGCATCAACTTTGCTCTCCAAACGATCAAATCGGGCATCTATTTGTTTTCGAACCTCCATCAACTCCCTTGCATGCTTTTCATCTAGACATTTGACCATGTCAACAAGCGCCGTAACTTGGCGTGTCAATGTATCGATGGCATTAGAGGTGGCTGGCTCCTCCCTTCTGCTTTCTTCCCCCATCCCAAGGAGCCACCTTTCAGCGGGCTCCACCTCCAATTTCTCAACAACCTATTTGAAAGTATTTAGATCACGTTGTTACTAAGAAAAAAGATAACATCAATGCACGTGGATTTAGTCACATTTCATGGGTGAATATTACCTGATTTGTTCTCAAGGTGGCTGCTGTCCACGCAAATTTTCGTACATTCATGGATGGCCACCGAAATAAACAGGGAAATGCAGACCTGTTTAGTGGCTGCCGGATGTAGGTATGCTCCAGAAACCACACCTACAAATACGTGCAAAATGAGTTAAAAATATATTATATGATATGTAAAATGATACAACATCAAATACAAAGAATAGTAAAACTAATAGAATACATACCGCTAAGGCAGCTGAGCAACCATACAAGAATATATTCCCCGTTGGTTCACCTCCCCCACGACTTCTCTTTCCTACAGTTTTCCTGCCACTCCTCTTGTCCTTTACTGCACGTACCAAGACATCAAATTTGTGCATGATGAGTTGATGAAATGCCACTGCCCAGGAACATTTACTAAGTGACTGTAGGTCATCCAAATAATGCAGTAGCTGACGGGGGCATCTATGCTGAGTTACTGGACACAAAAATGTAGAGAACAGTAGGAGTATCCACAGCCGAACTGTGTCGGCTACATCTACCTCATCATCGGAGCCTACAAGACTGTGAATTAGCTCCCGTATGATCTTTCTCTCGAACACTACTTTCTCGCCAAAACGTTCCCGAAGTCGGGAAGGCTGATCCTTTGAGCCGTAATGGTGCACTTCAACGCCTGTGCATGGTACTCCCAAAATCAAAGCGACATCTTGGGGGGAGAATGTGACCACCGTTGTACCAAGGACAAAGTCACACCCTCCCTGAAAGGCATCTATTATTTGCTCTAGGAAATAGAAAGGGAACGATGTGGGAGGCCGGTTGTCCATGAATGACACAAATGGAGTTTGGCACATCAAACTCCTGTGGCAATCTCTAAAGCCCAAGGCATCGCGGTCATCCACGTATGCTGTTAAAGAGCATCGGGCTAGCAAAATTTGTCCTCGTCTACCTGTGTTACCAATGAAGAAATAATTAGTCCTAAATATCATGAATGAAATACTATAAGGAAACAACAACAATTACTTTACAAATACATAACTTAAATGACAAATAGCAGATTTGCTGCATAGACTTCGGAATCAGTTGACAAATCTCAGTTTTCACTCACAAATACGGGATAAGATTGACAAATAAATGTTGCTGTGGACGATTACAAGTTAACAATTACAAGTTCGGGAACGGAATTAGAACTTAGAACCATGTTCACTGGTTGTTAACTAAGTGCAACATCCATTCCACGTGCACAATCATGTTTTAAACAAAATGAACTATGCAACAATTTGAGAACCAAATGAAAATACAGAAAACTACAAACACGTGATTAAAAGAATATGACAATTTATGAGGCATTGAACTGTATAAAAAATAAAGTGTAAAAATATTTACTGTGGCCTAAAATCGACTGCCGATGTACAACATGATTGTGCAGCAAATCATAGTCAATGGAAGAAGGTGTGTCTGCACGTAGGGTGGAACGATAGTACATGACCAGTTATCCAACGAATATAATGGTAATCAGAAGGGTGTATTGATTAGTTCCTTCCCATGTCATTCCACTATTGAGCAAAATAAGAGTATTGGAAGTGTGCCATATAAATGCAAAGGACAGATTAATTTTCCCATGTCCTTCCTATGCGTAGCCTTTGTTCAAGTTAAAAAAATTAATCTTTCTTTAGAATCTCATAGTTTATCATGCACTGTACCAATATGGCAAGCAATAGGCATGAGAAAGAAAATAAAAGGAAATGTTGAAATCAAAAGTCATCCTTACATCTTACCCATAAACCAGCTGTCCAAAGATGGTACAACAGTACTATAATCTCCTATACCACTGACTACCTAAAGAATGAATGCTGAAATTGCTTTCTACCAATTCTTTTTGGCCCAAAGAATGTGCATGTTCTCTCTTAAAATTTTTGGGGTACAACATAGTATAAATAACATCATTTTCCCACTCGCCTTGTTGAAGGAATATGGCCTCAGGTTAAAAACCATTTTAAACTTAATGGCATCTATGAATGTGCACATTCAACATACACGAGAAATGGCCAAGATTGATGACCAATTTAAGAGGGGGTGTATTGTTGAAATAAAATTGGCAGTGCAATCTATAACATTGGGAGCAAGCTACCTTTTTTTATATAAAGTATGCAAGCTGTTTTCAAGATTACTGCTTATCCTTTGTTAAGTTGTTCATAGGTATTACCTTGCCCACATGATTTGTGAGCTATGGACATGAGCCATGGATATGGATGTTTTGTGTTTATACAAACATGTAATTGGGTACAACATAATTTTGGAAAGAAAACATCACAGTACAAGAGATATACAAAGTTAAATATATTTGTATGTACACATCCATCTAGAAGAATATGATCAATTGAAACTTGTCCAAAACATAGAAATGATGAGTATGATATTAATAAGTTTATTGAATCTTACTTAATGTTTAAACAAGTGTTTGAAAAAGATGAAGTGGACATCTAAAATCGTAAATGGAGCATGAACATGTATATTCAAGACTTGTGTTGTGTCCTAGTGTCCAATATGGCACATGGTGATTTGCAAAGAACAAATTTTTTGTTTCTTGGGTGATAGGTATCTCACCTATCTTCTTAAAAAAAAAAATAATGTGAAATTCAATCAGGGGGAGGGACAAGTAATATGCTTATAATAGGTGGGCACAATGTAAGTTGGAAATAACACATGTAATTTTTTCTTTCTTGGGGGATAAGTATTTGACCTATCATTTTTGGATTATTAAAAAAAAAAAAAAAAAACCTCTTCACCATGTGGTTGTCAGGAAAAATAGATAATGTGAAATTAAACCAACGGAAGAGGCATCTAATATGCTTATGATAGGTGGCCACAGGGTGGGTTGGACAAAATAGATGTAATATTTTCTTTCTTAGGTGATAGATCTCTCACGGATCATTTGTTTATTCGTTATTTCTTTTAAAAAAAAATAACTTCACCATGTAGTTATCAGGAATGTTAGATAATGTGAAATCAAATCAGGGAGAGAGGCAAGTAATATGTTTGTGATAGGTGACCACGGGGTAGGTTGGGTGGGTTGGACACAGATAATGTCAACATCCACAAATTAAGATTGACAAATAAAGGATATGATGGACAAACAAAAGTTAATGTTCACACAGACAGAATGTAAAAATTATCAAAAAATTGTTGATATGTTAACATTGACAAATCCAAGTTAATATTGACAAACTCAAGTTTAATTCACAAATACATGTTAACATTAACAAATAAAGATCTCTATGAACGAATACAAGTAAATATTCACACACGCAGATTAAGATTGACAATTACATATTTTCATTCACATATCCAAGTTAAGATCCACAAATACATATTAAGAATGACAAGTTCAGGTTGACATTGACAATCGTCAGACAACGTAGAAGAAATTAAAAAGTTTACAGTATCACATTGTAAGTTAAACAAGAGGAGGCATGTATTGTAGTCAAGCTCTTTATTACCATCAGGCATACTCATGTAAGGTGAGGTGGGAAGGATGTTGACTGGTGGAGGTTTGAGGGGAAAGAGAGGCAGGTCAGTGATGCGCAGGAGAGAGACGATGAGTCATGTAGGATGCACAAGCATTTATTCCTGGTGATCACAAGTTCTGAGACCAAAGTTGACTTATGAGGATATGAATATCCTTAGTAAACTCTGCCTTTTGCGGTAAATTGATCATACATTGGAGAGCTTGTCTAAGTTAGATGTGTCTTGAGGCTCAGTTCGTATGTCATTGGAAAATGTATAAGATTTTATGTCAACTTGTATGTCCTATTTGTTCTTTCTTCTTTTTTTCCCTTTTAACAAAGGTTTACTTTTTATTTTACTGTCTACTTTGTAACTCAATGGGCTTCCCTAATACTAACTTCTAGAACAGTGACAAGAAGAAAGAAAAATGTGGAAGTGGATGAGCAGATCTATTGAAAACGACGGAACATGCGGAGAGGTGGACTTAGGAGATCTAGGAGTAAAAAATTACAAAGAATAATGTACAGAAAAATCAAAGAACAAAATGTGTCTTCAAAATGATACCAATAGAAGACATAATGGCATTTGATATGAAATTTACCAACTTGTAAGAAGGGAGAAAAAAAATAAATATTTCAGTTCCTACCTGACGTAGTGGATGTGGACTCTGGTTGGCTAGCGTCAGAGGTGGCCATCCTCTGCTCGGTAATAACCTTCTTGCGAATGACTTTCTTCCCCTTTGGAGGGATCACCGCTGTCCCCTTCTTTTTTCACATACTTGTTATGAAATGTTCTGCAAAACAGTGACACATGAGGAAGACCAATGATGACAAAAACTAAATATGATTGAGGAACATTGACATTGCCACTGTAACGACCCACCACCCTATAATCGGGGATCCGATTACTAAATGGGTGCCGAATCATTAATTTTGGGACCAAACCAGGCTCTAGTAAGTCTGGGAAACAAATAATAAACTAAGCTAAACATTCACATCGCATTGAATTGAAATAAAAGTGCAGGAATTAAAATTATTACAATGCGACTCGATACAGCAAATAATTACATTCTCCAACAGAAGGAAATAATTAAACATACAGGCCAAAGATAATTAACAACTACATCGGGGCATACCCCGGAACAACCGCAGAAGACACACTACACCCGGCCGCACGCGCCGCTCTAAGTCTGCTGGGAGTCCTCACCTGAAAACCGCAGGGGTGAGTCTCAAGACAAGACTCAGTAGGGATCCTTCGATCCCCACTGCCCACGCACACACCCACAAGTGTAAAGTACAGCTAACAGTAAAGTAACAAGTGTAGTGGCAGTTATGATATCTAATTCTCTACGTGAGAACACATGCGGTCGAAATATAACAATCATGCACATTCTAAGCCGACCGTTAGAAAACCCACAACAGCCGTCCCGATAGAACTCGCCGACCGTACAAACAACGGTGGGAAAAACCTCGACCCGCTGAGACCAAGGAGTAGCCCCTCGGATAGCACGCTCGCTACTCCGGCCCAACCGGCTCAGGTGACTACCCCTTCCCTCAGCATGAGTGACTCTCCGAATGTACCACTCCCACACCGGTACTAGCTGACCCCGGGGTTCATCAGGTGACCCTCTCTCACTAGGCGTCACCCCGCCCACGCCCCCACCGGCGCTGTGCTCACGCCCCCATCAGCACAGGGTGATAAAGCGCTACAATGTCACTCCAGGTCCACAGTAACTGAAAACCCAACATAGTGCGATCCGGTCACGTGAAAATCCCGCGATCGCTCAACACATATAGAACCATCCGATCGTGAGGAATCCGTCTCTATCGGGTGTACTAAAACATGTGCAACTATCTATCTAACAATGAGAACACGTTTTACTGTCATGCATTAGTGAGATTCTGTCTTGAATCGCGTCGACCGAGGTAGACGCCATTCAAGCTCTATATACAGGTTCATATAAATCAGTCTTCAGAATCTGGCCTTAAAAAGCGTCGACCCTCATGGTCGCCTTTCAAAAGGCGTCGACATCCCCAGACGCCTTTCAACACGAAAATCCGGAACTCCCAAGGCCTTAACCAGGGGATTTCTGCGGTTAAAACGCGTCATGGATGACCGACGCCGTTCAAAAACGCGTCGTTTACCCATGACGTCTTTCAATCACAGAAGTTCCAACCGGGCAGACTGTCTGACAGTCAATTCCTGTCTAAAAGGCGTCGTGATGGCCCGACGCCCTTCAAAAAGGCGTCGTCCATGCACGACGTCTTTCAAGCCCAGGAACCAGGAACGCCCTAAATCCGAGGGCTCCCTTCCCACTTTCAAATAACCCCGAAAATCATTCAAACTGGAGGGAAACGAAGAGCAAGACAATTCATAGGCAAACACCCCCACAGAATTCCTAAACATGCTCATTCTAACCCCCAAAACCGAAGATCTACCACATGCATATTGAGGAAAACGTGATCTTAAACACAGTGCGATGGGGAACGTCACCCTACCGGACACTCGAACGCCTCCGAGCTTCAAGCCGTCCGCCTGTCTCGCCCCATGCCGCCGCCGGTACCGCCGAGGTCGTCCTAGCCCCACCGTGACGTCGGCCGCCGTCCGGAGAGTAGAACGCCGCAGTGGAAGTGGAGGTGGTAGGGGTAGGAGCCAGGTAGAGGATGGAGTGGAGGAAGAGGCGAAATGGTGTGAGGAAAAGAGGGAGGAGGAGGATCGCCGCCGAGTTCGCCGGAGGGAAAGAGAGAAAGGAAGAAGGAGAAAATGAGGGAAAGAAGGAGGGCTCGCGGGGTTAACCAGAGGCTGGTTAAAACGCGTCGACATGCACGGACGCCTATCAGGTGACAAGACGGCTGCTCTGACAAGATTCTGAAACGCGTCGACCTTCACAGACGCCATTCAGACAATTTGTCAGGGCCGTACTCTGACACACCCAGAGTCTCAGTCTAAAAGGCGTCGACCCACACGGACGCCGTTCAGACGACCTGACAGGGCCGTACGCTCGCGGTCCAAAGTCAGTCCACGTGGCACCCACGTGGCAGAACCTGAAACGCGTCTGCCATGGTGGACGCCGTTTAAACCGCGTCGAGCCCGCTCGACGCGAAACAACACAGAGTTCCAGACCCCACTAGGGCCAGGACTACAGGGTCCGACCCCGAAAACCGAATCCGAAAACCTCAGTCCTTACATTCTCCCCCCCTTAAAAGAATTTCGTCCTCGAAATTGATTGCTAGAAATAACAAGTTCACAGGGAGACTTACGAAAAAAGGTAAGGAAATTGCTCCTGCATCTCATCCTCTCGCTCCCAGGTAGCCTCACCTCCGGAGCGATACTGCCAAATCACCTTGACCAAAGGTACAATCTTGTTCCGCAAGACCTGATCTCTGCGATCCTCAATACGAACCGGATACTCTGGGAATGACAAATCCTCAGCGACCTCTAACTCTGAAAAATCCAACACATGGGACGGATCCTGAACGGCACCCCAAACCCACGCTCTTTCCCCCCTCAAACCCTCGCCCCCTTCGTTCACAGAGACACCGGCGATCGCCGCCTCCAACCCATCGCTGCCTCCAGCCGCAAGCGACCCCATCACCTCCTCCAGCTATCGGCAACCCATCGCTGCCTCCAGCCGCCAGCGACCCGCTTGACGCCTCGACTACCCGACCCCATCGCCGATGGGGTACGTGGTATACCGGTGGGGCTTGACGGGCCGATGCTGCTCGACAGGGAGCTCTACCACGTGCCCATGGCGACCACGGAGGGTTGCCTGGTGGCGAGCACCAACCGGGGGTTGAAGGCCATTAGGGACTCTGGCGACGTGAAGAGCGTGCTCCTCCGGGACGGCATGATCAGGACGCCCGTAGTGAGGTTTGGATCGGCGAAGCGGGCGCAACTCAGGATGTTCCTGGAGGACGCTGCCAACTTCGACACCCTCTCCGTGGTGTTCAACAAGTGCGTTCCAGTTCCAATTTCTCTCTCTCTCTCTCTCTCACCCCGTTCCTGTCTTCTTCCCCAATCTGTTTCTAGGGAAAGATGAAGTACTAATCCGTTTAGTTCTGCATTTCATACTTTTCTCGACATTTAATTCTTATTTTGGTGTTTGATCGGTATTTTCTTCCATTTTTCTGATTGTAGATGAGTTTGTGAGATCTCATGTGGGTCGCACCTTACATGTTTGTTGTTATGCCTGCAAGAAATGTTCATTTGTCTTTTCCCCCCCATGGATTCATACGGGATCTTCTAGAATAATGAAGTGCATTGATACTATACTTTTATAGGGCGGTTCAGTGTTCTTGCTGTAACTTTTTTATGAAATACAAAAATCGTTTTATTTTTTATGAAATACAATTATGTATGCTATTAGTTGCCAACCTGGGTACAGTGCACATGATCTGCTCTGCTTGCTTTTGAGGTTGACATGCTTGCAGACAACAGAGGATTCATTTTCTTGTTGCACAAAGAAGAAGTAATGGACCAAAGAGTGGAGCAAAATACTTACCCGAGAAAAAGAAAGGGACTGGGACATGAAGGTCGTCTACACAAATGTACTTGGTCACCATTGTTTTAAAAGTTAGAAGCTTTTACCTAGGCAGCCAGCATAGATGCCTCAGACAGGTCAACCGCCTCAAAGTTTACCGCTTTAGACATTTTCAATGGCTTTTTTATAGTCATTATCTGTTTTCTTCTGAATTTGTTTTTAATCTTTTCTTCTTCATCAGCTTCTAATTTATCTTCTTGTCTCATCACAGTGACATGGAAGGTTATATGTGTATACCATCGGTCTCTGTCATGGAGGACTTCTTGGCATGTATGTGTATCTCTCTCTTATCCTTTTATAATGGCACAATTGTTAGCAACTTTTACACATGGGTGCCAGAGTAATATCGACTTCTCCTAGTTATTGGATTAAGTGTATGACCTTGCAATGGAACAAAATCTGAGGCTTATTGGAGCTCCATGAAGCTGGGATGTTGTTTGTCGATGAGTCATCTCATGGAGATAATTTTTTTAATTGGTCTATTTAGAATAAAATTAATTCCCAACTTTTGGATGTTTAATTGTAACTCCTACATGTTCTTACTTTGGTGTTTCCACAAATCTGATCCCGAGACGCTTGGTGCAGGATCAGCCTTCACGTAAGGTTCATGTTGCCCATGGTGTTGGATTCTTGCAGCACTCCCAATTTGGTAGGGGAAGTTGATGCTTCTCTTCCCTTTGAATATTTCCACCATGGAATGGTAAGTATATGTATAAGAATTTTGGAAGGTATTGCTTATGTTGATATATTGCTCTTCTTGATGGACATTGCTTATGTAATGTACTGCTCTTCTTGCCGGGGATTGCTTTGTTGTCTCTTTAGTTGACCAACTGCCACCTTTGATCAGTACATGCAAACATTTATTATGAGTAGCTTCTTCTGAGGTCTGAATTGTCAAGTATATATCCAAAATCCAATGGCTAGTTAGATTTTGTGCAAATCACACAAACTTTTGGTTTATGATGAAGTCTACTAGTTTTGCGAATGACTTGCAGCAACAGTTTCTTGGTGAACAATATCCTATGTAACATTGTATTCTAGAATTGCCCACATGATAAACTGCTTCGAATTTTATGTCTCTTCTCATAGCTGCAAGAATCATAAGAATTTCGTAAAACATCAAAAAAGGATACAATGAATGGGAAAATATGCAGTTTTTTGGTCTATAATGAAGTTCTACTATTTTAAATAATTTAGAGCAGTTTCTATGCCGACAATATACTATATAACACTATATTATAGAATTGCACACAAGCCGAACTGTTCAGAATTTCAAGTCTCCTTTTCCTTAAATAGCTGCAAGAATCATCAAATTTTCATAAAATACCGAAAAGAGATATATCCAAGATTCTATCGCCTATTAGATTTGGTTAACATAAACATATGGGGCTTACATCCTAAACATAAAGGCCTGGCACCTTTTTCCTTTCCCTAGGAATCTATTTGTGAATCAAAAAGTGAAAACTCTTCCCTGGTATGCAGCTATGCTGCTTGGCATTTGGCTGGGAGTGCGGGGAGGGTCTTCTTAGTATAGGAGTGCTTTAACTGACAGGAAGAAAATTCTTACACCAAGCTGATAAAAGTTTCAAGTTGTCTTTTCCAAAAAAAAAAATTCTCACAAACCTTTCAAATGCTTATTCTTAGTTCAACTGGATTATGCTTGGTATTTCCATAAGTTTAATCCTAAAACACTTTTGTGGCACAGGATCAGCCTTCAAGCAATATGCACTCAGCTTTTGGTGTTTGATCTTCACCATGCTACCTGCTTGGTGGAGGCAGTTGGTGCTTCTTTACACTAGTGGCTATTCCTGTGTTGAGTGGTAAGAACGTCTAGAAGAATTATGTAATATGTTGCTCGTCTTAGTGTATTAGCCTTCTTGATGTGGAATGGTTTTGTCAATGTATTTGCTTTTATTGCCGGAAATTACTTTCTTTGGCACTTCTGCTTTAACAGATGGTTCTGTGCTGGCCCATTATCTTAGGCTCATCTTTTGTAATAAAGAGTTGTTTTGGCTGCTTCCATCAATACTGACTGTATGCCAGTCTGAATGGGTAATAAAGGATTCAGATGCTACCACATTGTGAAAGTGGCTTGAACTTTTTTTTTTTCTCTCTTCTTTTTGGTTAGTTTATTAGACAAATCTGGGTTGCTTTCCCATCCGTGCTAGGTTCTCAATAGAAGTTATTGGCGTATGAAGCACGAATCAAGGATGCTCCGGTGTTGTGTGTTATAGGGGAATCATAAAGTTGTAATCTTTTGCTGTAAAATTTTCTCTTTTGTGGTTTTGCCGTAGATACAGAATTTCTTCTTGTCCATGTTCATAACAACTCCAGCGAAATCCTGCTAGTAATTGTACTAACTCCCAGTCGAAGTTTTCTGGTGCGCTGCCCACCAATCTGATTCCATTGGCTTCCGACTGATTGGTAAAGATTGAGGAAATTGGATATATAGGGACATCAAGGGAAAACCATAAAGGGACGAGCCAAAAAAAAAGAAAAAAAACGAAAGGAGAGAAGTTGAAGAGAAATGTTAGCCATGAAGATATTTGCGTGGATTCTCGACACCAGTGTTACCAAAGTTTATTTGTTGGGAATCCTTTTCCATTACCTTAATCCAAGCGCGGATCTAAAACTCTGGGATCCGAATAGGGATCTTCGGATCCGCGTGGCGTGCGCGGATGTGCTGGCATCCGAGTTTTAGATCTCGGTTGCTTTGCGATTATGATGAATTTGGCTTGAATTGGGTGTGGATCGGCCTCCATAAGAATTATTTTATATATGAAATTTTCCAGTTTGCACGTTTGTGAGGTTTGGATAAGAGTTACAAATATGACAAATTTCCATCATTTCTAGGTTTGTCATGCTACTGTTGTAGTATTCTTATGTCCTCATTCCTTATTTTATCATGCAACTGCCATATTGTTTCTTTCTTCTCAGTCCTCATTTTTTCACAGTATTGCCATAGATCTCTCCATACTTTAAGGATATATTCTTTTCTTCTGACAACTCCACAAAGGTGAAAAATAGCATCTCACAATCGCAGAGTAGAGACACTGAACTGGAGTCGGCAACTGTGTAAATGATATTCCTTTGTACCAGAAAAGAACAATCATTTATTCTGATAGGACAGTTTAAACCTTGTGCCTTTTTCAAAAGACAAAACATGGGTCAAACCATATCGTACAATCCTCATTGAGATTTGGAATTGTCTTTATGATGAAATTATGTAAGTGGAATCCACACACCAAACACACCCAGACATACACAGTGTAACCAAAGGCAAAGGCTCTGCTCTGTTGGACAAGTTTGCAAGAAGTCATCAGTAATTGACCTAATAAGCGGTTCTGCTTATCAAATTTTGTAATATGTTTGATTAGTAAATATCCTCCACTTCAGTTCTCATCCCTTTATAAGATTACAGCAGCCTGCTTCTTAGTGGATAAGAATGGGCTGTTGTGAATGAGATCGGAGGATCCCTTCTAAAAGAAAGGGAACAATGCAGGATTTGATTAGACAGCAAGCTCCTGAAGTTTGGATACCTAAAGGCCTCCATGATTGGTCAGGAGAGACTAATGGAGTCGTCTATTGTCCTGAGCATCAATAAGGATATCAACTAAGTAAAGCTAAGAGGAGTATATGCACATTGGTGCAGGTTAAGACAACGGGGTTTCTGTTGTTGTTATAACAAGCAACTTTTTACACGGTGTAGTTCTTGCTCAAACTAAGTTCCCAGTTGACTGAGACAAGTATGATTTTCTCCAATTTATGCTACTGGAAAAATTTTATACTTGAGTTGACTCCTGTTGTCCAGTACGAGGTTGCTGTGGGCCTGTGGCATCAACCATGTTAGTATTACAAACACTTAAGTTGTATTTGCATTAATGGCTCCCACATTTCCACCACAAAGAGGATCTAGGGAAAATAATGCCAGTCTCTTACTTTTTTTTTAAAATAGGTTTTAGATATGTAGAAATTTCAAGAGCTAATAAAAGCTCCCAAATCATTCTTTCTTTATCCGTTTGCTCGGCAGTGATGCACAAGTCCCATGTAGAATTGTTGGGAGGCCATTGCTATGTCCAATAAATAATGGCTGGTGTTTTTTTTTTCCAATGGCTATTGTTTTTGTTCTTGTTGTTTTTGTATGACAAAAGCATGCGTTTCTTAGACAGTAGATATATAACACCACGGGGTAATGTGTAATTAATTCTTCTATGACAATTAATTATCAGGCATATATATTGTTTAGCAATTTGCATCAGCAGCACAAGATGTCATGAATGGATGAAAGTGTTTGTCTTTTTAGTCAGATTATATTGATAATCCTAGTGCTTCGACCTATGTGCATGTGCTCAATGTATGAACTGACCCTATGCCAATTTCTATGCCTACCTTTCACCATGATATGTGCTGTTGATTTTTCAGGTCTTAGGAATGATTTATGCTGCCAAACATGTTTGGCTCTGATGCCAGTCCTGTGTTCATCTAGTTGTACATTCTTATTACTGCTAACATGTTTTTTTTTACTTGCTCATCCGCTGCATTTTTTCGATCAATGAGACCAAAGGTCTTAACGGTGCGGTGGATTTTTTCCTTCCTGCAGCTGTGTCGCAGTCTGGTAAGTTAAAGCTAATTAGGCTCAGTCTTCACTTCTTAAAATAAAATAGATTTGATCGTGCTTCTTTTGTTATTGTTAGATAACTTAGAAATGTGGGTACATCATCATTGTTTGATTTCTTTATAGCATGAGCTGAAACATTCTTAGGTTCACTTTGGACACTAGACATGGATTTAGTGTTGATCAGCCTAATTAGAGAAGAGATTCTATAAGGGGATTTTATATTGGATCATGCTTGGGAGCTTGTTAATAAGACCTTCAACACTGTTTTTAGTTCCAATTATATTATAACAACTTTGAAGCATAGGCTAGCCTTCTTTAAGTCTGTGTACATGATCACACAAGATCTTGTAACCAATGCTGGATTTACGTAGAGCCCTGAGTCAGAGCAGATCATTGGGAATGACATATTATGGGATGCATATAAGGAGGTGCGTTTAAATAAGTCATATTAGTTAGTGTCAAACGATTCCATCAAACATGTGATCATGCATTCTTCTTATATTGCAGTTCAACCCGCTCGTGTTGTGGTTCAAGCTGAGGACATTACCTTTCTATACTAAAATTCTTCATCTGTTTAACGAGTCATGAGGGTTTTTTTTTCTTTTTGAACAAATGTAATATTTGAAGTTTAATGTTTCCATCTTATATTGCAGAACTATGTAGGTACACTAGGGTAATCCCTTACACTGACTCTGGATGTGTTTATTAAGTTTATATGAATGTTTATTTGTGCATGTGGATGTACTTTTTTTGCAATTTCGTGAATGTTTTTATTTTAAAGTGTGAATATGTTTATTTGTGTATGCTTGTATTGATGTTTATGTACAAATCGATGTATCTACAGGTTTTTGTATATAATTTTAATTTTTTTAATTTTTTTTTTTTAGTATCCATTTGTCAGCAGCTAAGGCCGCTGACAAAAGTCTCTGGTGTTAACAAAACCTTTGTCAGCGGCTGGTTAGTCCTGGACATAAGTCTTTATCAGCGGTTGTGCAACCGTTGACATATAACATTTGTCAGCGGTTAAAATTGCTGACAAAACCTTTTGTCAGCGGCTAACAAGCCGTTAACAAATAGTGTTTTTGTCGACGGTTGTCAGAAGCCGTTGACATATGTGTTCTTTGTCAGCGGCTAATAAGCGGTTGACAAATAGTGTTTTTGTCTGCGGTTGACAGTAGCCGTTGACATATGTATTCTTTGTCAGCGGCTTCTATCTATAGACATATACATTACATGTCAGCGGCTTGTGAGAGCCGTTGACAAATATATGCCAACGGGAGTTTTGTCCACGGTTTTGTCAGCGGCCGTTTAGCCGTTGACATAAGGTTGTGTCAGCAATCCTATTTTCCTTGTAGTATATATATAGCCACAATAAACTAAAGATAATTACCATAAAATTCTCGGGTACTTGCTTTCCTTTCATGAGTTGACATGGTTGTCGTTCCATCTACTACATAAACCTACAACATGAGAAGAAATCTCAAGGCCAAAGAAAACAAAAGAGTAGATGAAAAAGAAAACATTCCAAACTGTCGCATACTTCAAATTTTGGGATATCATCCTTTACCTTATAGATTAAAATCTGCGGTAGACCAAGTGCCCCAGCAAGGTGACCAGTTAAGGATGTAAATTGGGCGGTTTGGATTGGGTTATGTGATAATTTAGGTTTAACCCAAATTCAAAACAACACAGCATAATTTTAGTCCAGCCCAGATTCAATCCAAATTTAACTCAAATTCAGCCCAAATTCAATTGTGAGTGGGTTGGGTTGGGTTGGGTTGGACTGACCCTGTTTATAAATAGTTTGTTAGAAGCACTTTACTTTTTGTATGAATTATTGTAAAAGTCAACGTATTAAACTGGGCCAGCCCATTTTCAGCTCAACCTAGCCCAGATTTAACTAATGTCAACTCAACCTTAACCCAGCCCAATTTATATAACTTGGGCCAACCTAATATCTTTTCATATGGGCTGAGTTGGGCTGGACCACATACTAGCCCACCCAATTAACACCCCTAGTGATAGTCTCACTGCACTAGGAAAAGAAACAGGTGTGCAGCTTGGTTGTATGATTACATTCGCATCTAGAGGCAGGCCCCATCATAATCCCTAGAAATTATGAAGCCCTACAATTCCACAGTGAATTCTAAATAATGCCAAGATAATAAGCACTTGATACTTGGCTCTTTCAACAAGCTTTTGAGGAAAAACTATCAAGGTAACATGGAGAGAAAATGAAACCACAGTATTTGTATTTCAGGGTCTTGAAAATTTTAAATAAAAGAAAGAAGGGGGCAAATTTAGGCTGTCAGTTTTCAGATGCAAGCAATCTCATGGAGAACTTTAAAAAAAAAAAAAAAACAAATCCATGTCACTTTTTGACACTCCATCAGCAACATTTTCCTCAGTAACACACTTCAGAGTTTCAAATTCACATTAACTGAACTATTGAAGGCTTAGTACAAGGCCAGTGCAAATGAGCAGTCCCTTTAAAAGCCCGTCGAGGACCAGAAAAAATAACTGAAAATTGAGGCACTCGCACCAAACATGTTTCCAAATAAAAAGAATCAGGATTAATTGGGCAAATGTATATTCGATGAGGAGAAAACAGTGAACTAAAAAAAGCTATCAGGCAGCCTATAGAGATATGCACCAAGTAGGTGAATACAGAACTATGCCTACTCCATTAACCAAACAACTATGCATTAGAGTGACCATCTAACAACCCCGTTGGGAAAAAAAGGTGGCAACATAAAAAATAACAATAACAGTAATGGTAGTAGAAGTCGTAATAGTAAAATATTCAGGTAAGAGGACACAAAGAACCAATAATGATAAAGAACATCCTATGGGCTCAGATGGAGCTTCAAGCCCTTTCCAAACCCCTTCCTCCCACTTTCCAAATGCCACTTCTCATGTTACTGACTTACCTCTCAGCAACATTTAAGACAAGACCCCAAAACCTTAAAATGACCTTAACTGACACAGGTTTCTAGTCGAATTTACGGATGCACCATAAAATGTTGAGAAAGTCCTACTTCACAAAGCATACTACCTAGCAGCAGAAGGGGGGGATTTTTATTTTATTTTTCTGAGCCGACGTTTATGAACAACAGAAAACATGAATGATTAGTTAAGTGCTCTAAAATATCTGATCACAAGAAAATCTTCTTCAAATCTCGGTACATCTTTGTACTTCCTTGATGTATAGAGAATTTTGATTTATGAGCTTCAGCCAACAATTCTTTCCTAAGCTCGTCATTATTCAGCACACATAACCTATTGCTATGCCGAATGCTTTCATCTGTACCTTTTACCACATCAGGCTTACCTTTCATAGTAAGAATAGCATGATCCTTCTCCTGAGCCTAGATAATTCTGTCAATAAGAGTAGACCGAATAGTCAGCTATATCAGATACAACCTCTCACCATGTACCTGAGATGTGGCTTCAATAGCATCTTCTATATCTTTTCACTCTGAGTGTGACTATAAAGTCATAAGCTTTCTACTCAACGCATCAACTACTAGATTTGCCTTGCCTAGATAATACTTCAAAGTGAAGTCGTAATCCTTTAAGAACTCCACCCAGTGCGTCGGTCTCAGATTGAGATTCTTCTGTGAAAAGATATACTTCAAACTTTTGTGATCAGTGAATACCTCAAACTGTGCCCCATAAAGATAATGCCGTCATATGCTCAATGCTCAAAGCATGCACCACAGCAGCCATCTCTAGATCATGAGTAGGGTAATTATGTTAATAGTCTTTCAATTGTCTCGATACATATACTATAACCTTGTCATGTTTCATAAGCACACATCCAAGACCCTTACATGAAGCATCAATGTATACAACAAAACCATCAACCCCACTTGGCAAAGTAAGTATCGAAGCTGTGGTCAGTCTTCTCTTCAATTTTTGAAAACTTTGCTCGCATTCTGTTGACCAAACAATTTTTTCATCATTCTGTGTCAGCTTAATCATTGGTTCGGCTAAGGTAGAAAACCCCTCTATGAACTTCCTGTAATATCCAGCCAAACCAAGGAAACTCCTTATTTCAGCAGCAGTCTTCGAAACCTCTCATTTCATAACAACTTCCACCTTTGCAAGATCTACAGAAACTCCATCCTTGGAAATAATATGCCCCAAAAATTGGACCTGCTCGAGCCAAAACTCACATTTGCTAAATTTGACAGATAACTAATGTGCTTTGAGAATCTCCACACAATCTTCAAATGCTCCTTATGTGCTTCCTCACTTGGAGAGTAAATCAGCACATTATCAATAAAAACTACCACAAACTGGTCAAAGTATGGCTGGAAGATTCTATTCATTTAGATCCATAAATGCAGCAAGAACATTGGTTAGTCCAAAAGGCATAACCAAGAACTCATAATGACCATACCTAGTGCGGAAAGCCGTTTCCAAAATGTCTTCATCCTTGATCCGCAACTGATAGTAAGCGGATTGAACATCAACCTTAGAAAAGACTTTGGCTGATTGAAACTGATCAAACAAGTCTTCGATTCTTGGCAAAGGATACTTGTTTTTTATGGTGACTTGAATGATCTTGCGATAATCAATATAGAATTGCATTGACCTATCCTTCTTCCGGACGAATAGCACTGATACACCTAATGGTGACACACTTGGACGTATGAAGCCTTTATCCAGAAATTCCTGCAGCTACTTCTTCAACTCTACCAAATCAGTAGGAGCCATTCGGTATAGTGCTTTTGAAATAGGTGTTGTCCGTGGCATAAGATCAATGGTGAAATCGATCTTGAGTAGGTATTACGGGAGATCATCAGGGAACACATTAAGAAAGTCCTAAATCACCTCAATATCTTGCATCGTTTAGCTGTATTATTATCAATCACCACACTAGCCAAAAATGCCTCACAACTTTCTAATCAGCCTTTTGCCCTTCCTTGCAGAGACAAACATCTTACCCAGCTTATGCCGTAGATATTAGAAATAGAATTCCTTTAGGAATTAGACATAACCTTTTTTCTACAATCGTCCAATAGGGCATCATGCTTTTCCATTAGGTTTATACGCAGTATGCCATCAAAATTAATCATGTCGATGATGTAGGCTTCTATAAACATATATCTATCCTGATTCTATGGTCAGCCAAGGCTGCGATAGCAATAAAACCGATTCTCCATGACTTAGCAAATATATGGGTGGTATATAATACCTTCCATGGCTGGCTCTCCCCCTTAAAAGGACGAGGCCAATCCTCTTTTCTAAATCTAATTTTAGAACCAGCTAAGTGTACAATCTATAAATGCACACCTAACTATCCTAGCTATATCTTGACGATTCAGGAGAGCTTAATTAGCTTCCATCTTTAAGAACTTAAGTCTACTCTAACTGTTTGACTCACACGCTCAAAATTAGTTTGGTATGGCTTAAGATCATATGGTAATAGTTAATATTCTCTCATGATTTATATATTCTGATATCACATTGTTATGCCCCTAATCCAGTTCAGTCATCTAGACTCACTTCGAATTCAACTTACATAACTACCAAATCAAATAATATACAAATTGAAGATGAATGATCAGAGACAAATAACCAAGCACTGAACATGTCATTTACCATCATTAAATCCACATATTCTATTATATTGTCATAACCAGGATCCTCAAATTTCATCAAAATGTATTGGAAATAAAATCTCTCAACTTACTAAAGAAATATAAAAGTACATATACTCTCTCAATTTTCTACTAAATCAAATCTAAGAAAATAATAATCAAATCCTAGATAACCTTCAAATGAGTCTGAATCCAATTCCTTAAGCAAAGTTTTGTTCCTCAGCTAACTCTTTATCCTCAGTTTCTGAAAATGTTAGTAGGGTTTATAAGTACAACTAAATCAATAGTCAAATCAAACCCACCAAATGCCAACAATATAATAATTGAAAAGTGATAATATCAAATATATATATGATTCACATTTCTACATATAACTCAAATAAGATCATGATATAAAATATGGTCAAATATAAATTACCAAATCACATGTGTTTTCTAATAGTAAGAACGAATTCAACTAACATATAGCATATAAGGCATGATCATATTCTGATTTAACTGAAGAAGACTACTAGCTGTGATCAGAAATATCTCATATCAAATTGAACATATCGAATTGAACATATAGCAAATTTGTCATGACATGGTACCTTAGCAAATCAGAGTTCATACTTAAATACGTTGAGATCAAAATAATTGAGTATAAATGTCTAAAGAGAAAACTGAGTAGATTATAAGCTAAATCAAATAGATCTAAATAATAAATTATGTTTTATAATTATGTGCCAAATAAATCAAATCCAAATATATCAAATAGACATGCATCCAACTACCATATACAGAGTCGAACAAATAAATACCAGAGCATATAGGCAAGTATGCTAAGATTTTGGAACATGCATAGCCGTAGAGTCTATTGTTCCACCTCAGATGACTGCAAACAAAACACAATGATCGGGATTTTTCTATTGCCCCTGGGCAGAACTCATCTAAAGACGCTTATAAAATGAGCCCAAATCTCCTTAAAATTACAGTGTACAAAAATATATCAAAAAAATATGAAAAAAATATATTTTCACAGATCTCATAATGATCATAAATCTGAAAATTAATTTGGCATGGTGATACTTACATATAAAAATTAAAATACATATTTTTATATACAAAATAATCACTTAAAGAATCAACATAGTCATATAGATGGATAATTAGAGTAAATATGATCAAAATAGGTTGCTGGATAGAAGAGCATACTATTGAAATTTTTCAAAATTTTGGACAAATAATTATAATTTTCGGCTAATAAAACATATTTTCAGAGACAAAAAATGAACAAATAAGACCGCAAATAGCCAAAAGATTTAAAAAATTATCAAACTTAGTTAACATGTACAAGAGGTAAAATAAATTATTTGGACAAAGTTTCATGTAGTTCCGACATCAAACGAATGATTTGGAGCATCAAATGATATTTAAATGACTTAAGTCAAATTAGGCCAATCGAATAAATAGCATAATATAGGTAAATAAAATATAAAATTTATGAGATTTTATAATAAGGTATAAAAGGTCAAAATAAAAGTGTATTCAAAATTTTAAGTCAATCGGCCAAGGAACAAAGGAGAAAAGGTCAATTTAAGTTCAAGTTGAAAATTGGTCACAGTTTTTAAAAAATATAGTTATAAGTCTTGAATTTCCAGAATATAGGATTTTACAAATTTGATCAAAAAATTCATAGATCAAAGTAGAATATAAAGTCATGGCTTTATAGATTATGATTCCATAAATTATGTTTAATCACTTTTGAAAATTAAAATAGAGTTTTTATATTAATATAAAATATTATTTAATGGGTTATCATCACCTACCTCAAGAATACGAAGAACACTTCCCTCTAATTCCCTTTAATAACCTTATAGTACTACGGTCTCAGTTTTCTTGTGATCTAATGCTTCTCCTACGAACTCTAAACTTTAAAGAACAACAATCCATCCATTAGAATCAATTTCCAATAAAAATTAAATAAGAACACTTCTCTTTCTCATGAAGAACAATATGTTCTTACCTCTTATTTTGGGACTACATAGAGGAGGCCTTATACACGACTCCAAAGCCTTATGTATAATCTTTGGGATTCCTAATACTATCTAAATTATTCTCCCAAAGTTTTCAAGTCAAACTCAAGTCCTAACTTCCTTAACCAACAAGTTAAAGTGTTCTGATTCAAACTAGGAACCTACATTTTCACACATAATGGGTTTCCTCCTATAAACACCCTCTGATTCGACCCACTAAACGTCAGAATTAACTTTTGGTCTTTTGGACAAAGTTGTAGTCTTTTATATCATCTTTCCAACCATATATGACATTTGTTTTTAGAGTTTTGTGCGTGTTATTGCGTTCGCAAAATAGCATTGACTCACAGTTTTCAGACCCGAAATTTGACTAAGTGTTGGAAACTAACTAGTTTCCTATTTGGATCACTAATGGGTTTATTGGGCTTATTTTGACTTAACTAATGACTTACCCATTATAAACTTATTATTATATTATTAAATAAATATTAAAGATGTTTAAATCATTTTAACCCATTAATTGACTTAATTAGGTTTATTTAAATCTAATTATGTTTAATTAACTTTGGCCCATTAACAAATTAATGGGCTTGAGATCCATGATATAACAAATATTCACTGGCATCGCTTTCAAGGATCCCCTCGATCTAAATCCCAAGTCTAACTTCTTCTCAAATCATTTTAGGAATCAAATACTAACATAACCTATTCATAGAGTCTGCGAGTAAAATCCATATGTATATCATAATCGAATAAAAACTAGTTAAACATCATTATCGAAATAGGGTATGAAAATTGACACTTAGTCCATAGTCGCGGCCGTCAATTATGTCACTAAAGACTAACATTTGCATTTCCTTTAAACCGTACAACACCCTTGTCTTCCAGGAATCCTAAGTATCAAAGCACATAGTATGATCAGTACTATAAGTTGGATACAACATGTCATCATAAAGAATCAAGAATAACACAATCAAGAACATATCATGTAACATATCAATAAGTATAACCATAGGATTCATAATTGAAATAATGTCAAAAGATCAAATTTCTATATGATCTCAACTACATTGTAATTACATAGTTAACAATTTGCCATTTAGGAGAAGAATTCTAATCACTCTCACATATCTACCCCTTACTAGATGATATGGTCCCCCTTAATCTCTATCATGCAATAAGTTCTAAGAACATCCCTATTGAGATTTATACCGAAGGTCTGCTCTTGTAAGGTCTGTTCATTACTTGATCATAAATGTCCTCACTTCATCGGTGAAATTGTTGGATATTCATAAGTATTATTTGACTAACCACAACCTGAAGTTCCACCCAGCCTTGACAATCCACAATGTCTCTCCTAGTCAATTCCTATTTGCCTTCATCTTTTCACTAGCTTCACCACTTCGGTCAATAGATTTCTAAAATGCTCACTAGCCATACAATCATACACAAGTTCCTTCAACTTTACTTTTAGATTTCCTAAGCCATCCTATTAAGGAATTCACTCAAGTTTCCTTATATTTCTAGTCATCAATCTACTCAAAACCTTCAACATTCAGGATCAATCCTTATGAATTACTCTTTTAAGATTTTTAGTATCATTTAGTATAGCTTACATCCCATCTTATATATTGGTTCACAACTCTTTCTCTACAACTAGAATCATGTCTAAGTTCATCCACTTATACTCCTAATCCTTTCAATCCTAAAGTGATTAAGGTCGAATATTTCACAAATTGGAACTATACCATCTTCATAGCTTATGGCTATCATTTACTAAATGTATCGATGATACCTCCATTGCTCACTAATTAATGGGACCAATCCTTTCTAAAATTTCTAAGAGACCACTAGAAGACGCTGTGAGTGCTTAGAATGAGTGTGTGATTATCATGAAAGATCTATGTTGTTTAAGTGCAAAATAAAGCCTATTAAAAAGAAACTACGTGAAGTGATCGCTAGAAACTTTTGACTTAAAAGTTTCAAAAGAAAGTTTGATCGCCTACCTGTTTAAATGTGGGAGATATTGAGTCCTTGATTCTCCCTCCTTCAGCCGGCTGAAGAAAGAGAGCCCTTCCTTTTCCTTTGTTCTTGTTGTTGAGTTTGAATTTGAGGATCGTCCAGAGTTCTGGTGATTTTGTTATTGATTTCCTTCCTTGATTCTCCTTTTGCAGCTTACAAGAAATGGCAAGAAGAATGGAGAAATGATGATGAGAACTTAAGCAAAAGCAGTATCCATTCTAATCATAGTTTTAAGCATGCAACTAAACAGCAAACTTACTTGTTGGGATGTCTTTGAAACCCCTTAATCAAATAGGTTTTGAAAAGAATGCTAGTGTTGTGTGTTGCATGGAGTGATGATGAAGAATGCAAGATTAATGAAGATGTAAAATGAAGAAACGAATTGAAAAACTTATGCCGAACGGATGAAGCCTTGAATTGGATGAAGAATGGACACCGACTTCTGGAAACAGCAGCGCTTCGGCGTTTGGACGTCGTTGCTTCGATCTTCAATCACTAACTCTGATTCTAACTTCTCTTTTTTTTTTTTAACTTTTAAGATGCAAGGTATTTATAGACTTCTTCTGCGTCCGTAGATTTACATGGAAAAACTTGGGATTTATCCATCTTAACCAATAGATAAATACATATTAATTTATCTTTATCTGTAATTATCTAAAACGTGTCCACCATGGCTGACGCCTTTCAGATTAATTAAGATAAAGATAAACATCCGGGAAAACTTATCTTTATATGTATTAGCTAAAACGCGTCTACATGTATAGACGTCTTTTACACTAATTAAGATAAGGATAAACATCCGGAAGAGAAGTAGAAATAGCCTAGGAAACCTAAAACGCGTCGTACCTTACAGACACCGTTTAGCTAATTAATCAACTGATTAAAATTCAAATTTAAACGTTAAAATAAGAATAAAGTCTAAAGGGCGTCCACACGGGTCGACGTCTTTTAGACTTCTTCATATTTTGACTGAAATTTGAGTTAAAATCAATTTAATTGATTAACTTAAATATGTCTGTTCGACCCGACACTCAAAAAGATTAATAAAAATTAATCAATGATTAAATATCAGACCATTCTGAGGCATTATTATATGATATGAAATTTACTCGAAATGACGTCAAAATTAACGTGTCTACAGCTTCTTAATGTATAAGGTGTACTCATAATTCTTAATTCACAGCTTATACTAGATAGCTTTTGGAGAATCAAATCAAACTTATACACAACTTGTTGTAGATAAGCTAATTTTTACATCATATTCAGTAAATTTCATGTCATAATAATGATGCCTCAGAATGGTCTGATATTTAATCGTTAATTAATTTTTATTAATTTTCTCGAAATTGGTTGAATCACGTTGCTCAAGCTCGACGCCATTTGGATTCTTAGCAGAAATCAATTCGAAATTAAAATTAGTAAATTTAAGAGGATTTTATTGAATAGCGTCACCTAAGAACCACGCCATTTTAGTCCTAATCCGCCTAGGTTTACGATTTCTAATTCTGGTTAATTTCCTAAATTATCTAAAGCACGTCGCGTGTACACGACGCGTTTCTACTTTCCTAATTGTTTTCAGTTTCCTTTTCCGGAGTTATTCCTATTCTGATTGCATTAATTAACTAAAAGACGTCCTCCTTGAGCAACGCGTTTTAAGAGTTTCCTGATAAGCATGATTTGGCCAAGATAGTTTGGTTTTAGAGGTTGGAAGGGTTTCCAATTTCCTTCATGATCGTCCAGGGCAAGCCCGAGCTGCGGAAAGTCCCTTTGAAGGCCAAAATACCCTAAAGTCACTTCTTATAAATACATATGGTCATTGACCTTTGAAGAAGGTTGGCTACTGAAGAATGCAGAGCTTCCTATAAGGTTTTTGAAGGCTTTCAAGGAGAAAAACGTGGACAACAAGTGGAGTTCTTGTTTTTCTTCATCATTTTCCTCCATTGAAGCTTAAGAATATCAAGGCTTTCAAGGGGCCAAACCAACCATCTTCTTTTCTAGTTTCTTTCTTGTCACTCACTTCATAATTTTCAAACCTACACCTCCTTTAGGGGTTTAAAAGAAAACACAAAAATTGAGTTCTTTTAGTTTAGTTGCATATTTAGATTCTTAATTGGAAAAGATACTATGCTATTTTAGTTCTAATCATAGTTTTTTTTTATGTTTGTTTGATCTTGCAAGGTACAAAAGAAGAACAAGTAAAGAAAAGAAGTCTCTTTTCTTTCGGCCGGCCGGAAGAGAGGAACAAAAGAACCCCATATTCTCCCGATTTGTAAGGTTAGTAAGCGATCACTTTTCCTTTGAAACCCTCGGTTTCTGGCGATCACAATTCTCTCATATTGTTAATCATAGTAAACACATGATAACATGATGAACACACACCCTTTTTGAGCACTACAACTTTTTAGTGATCACGGTGGCACTTGTCTTGCCGTTTCTTTTTATTTTTACTATTGTTATTTTCATTGGGCACCCTCAGTACACCGCTTGTGTCCCTCGGGCACGTTTGATGGTTTGTTGGTTGGTTATTTGATTTTTATCCCCACGTACACCTCGTGCACACCCCCTTTTGGCAAAATTTTGCCCTTCCTTGATTGCCTTGAGAAGTGATGTTGGAAAGTATTTTGTTCAAATTGATATCTATGATGTTGCATGATCAGTCTATATGCTTAAACCATCATCGCATGAATAGTTGATCTCTTATTCATTCTATTATTTGGAGAGGAGATTGCCCCTGATTTCGCTGTCTGTTTGTTGTTTTCGGGACGCAAAGCGCGTCTACACAGAGCGACGCTTTTTATTAAGCGCGTCACCCTTATAAGACGTGATTTAGCGCCCCTTTTATCTTTCTTGCTGTCCGAGCCACTGTGAACAGGAGGGGTTACTTTGTTGAATAGCGTCTTCAAACAGCGACGCGATTCAAGCTCTGTTCCATGTTGGTCACTAGCACTCGGATCATTGATTTCGTTGCTACCTATATTTATTTATTCTACATTAGAGGCCATCCAGGCCACAGGTCATTTGCATAGGGGCTCACTCCCCTCCTATAGGAACACCTCTCTTAGCACCCTCACCTCTCTCTGATTGGGTCGGTCCCTCGGTCAGACTAGAGTGGTTGGTGTTAAGACCTCCGTAAGTCCCCAAAAGCAAGGAACTCCTCCTTGTTCATCGGGCCGGTTGTACCATTTAAAGTCTCGGGTAGCTATTCATACCGTTGTGAGTGAAGTCGTAGAGCATAACGGCAGAAATTGAATTGAAATTAGGATCCTACCCATTGAGAGAATTTGAGTTTAAAAAATTCAATCAACCCCAACAAGTAACTCTCAAAATAGAGTAAACATCCACTTCGTTGTTAATCTGTGCAAACTTGATTGAAATAATTGTCCTCTCAACACAATGATGTTACGTTTAGGTAGAACCGTCAGCATGGTGGCCTTTGAACAAGAAGATCTGGTAGAGTACGAGGGAGATACTTATGCCCCTCAAGCCCATGATGCATCTTATTCTGAGGATGAAAGGGACGCCTATATCTCTAGTTATCCTGACCAATTCCAAACTGTTCACGAGGGAGACACTCATGCCCCACAGTTCCAGGATCATTCGACCTATGGTCAATACCACCTGGATTTGGGCGATCATTCACATGTTCACGTCATCTCCAATCCTACCCTTGAAAGAGCCCAAGACCAAGCTGGGCCCTCTGCCGATCATCCTTCTGATCTCGCTACCCTCATGGGAGATCTGTCTAATCATGTGGATCCGCGTCAATCGACGCCATCCAATCCATTCTAAAAGGGAAAGCCCCTCTGCATCCTTCTGAACCAACTCCCATGGTTCACCCTTTTGCTTATCAAGCTCCTACCCAGGTCATGGAAGGTCTTCATATTTCCACTCCGCGGTACAGAAGCCCTCAACAATCTGGTTCACGGCATCCTGCCAGGCCACAAACCCCAATTTATCAAAATGCTTTCGGGCACAGTGGGAACGCCGCCAGTTCACAACCTCACTGTCTCCGCATCCCTGCTTATTCGCGGAGGCAGTCTTTTCAACAAGCACCACCTCCACCAGCATATCCCACCACCCAACTCTTACTAAGTAAATTGTCCCAGATGGATGAGCAGTTCAGGAATCTTGAAAAAAATATGGACGGCAAGGCAGCTCCCGAATTCTCTATCCCCGATTTGCCAGTGTTCCATCTTCTACCTTCTGAAATGCCAATCTATAGAAAGTACAACGGTACAGGCAACCCTTCCCTTCACATCAAAGAATTTCTATACGAATCATCATTTTGACAGCATGATAAAAAAGCACTGGCATTCCTCTTCAGAAGATCGTTGGAGGGATCAGCCTTGGAGTGGTTCTTCTCTTTAGACCCAAGTGAGGTAGAGAACTTCGACATGGTGTCGAAGAGGTTCCTGCAAAGATACAAAGATAGGGTGGCACCTACCTTATCTATCACTGACCTATTCAATGAGAAGATGAAACCAGATGAAGACTTCATAGTGTTCGCTGATAGGTGGCGAGGGATGGCTGAAAAGATAAGAGATCAGTTGTCCGAACAAGAGTTGGTGAAAATGATGGTTGCCAACGCCACCCCACTGTACAAGCTGGTGCTAACATTGAACAATTTGACTACTATGGCAAATCTGTATGAAAGAGCGCGTTATGCTCAGAATGCGTTCAAAGACTCTACCTTTGCTAGTGTCTTCGATCCTCATCGACCCAATAGACCTCCACCTAGGAAGTCTATCATCCCCAATTCTTCTTCTATGGGTCCGACTACCGAGGGTACATTATCTCATAAACATGTCAGCATAATGAATAATAGTCAACCCCAGTTTATGAGGAATCAACAACAATATCAGTCACCCAGACCTTAAAATCAACAGGGTTACAGGCCTCCTACTGAGCAGTTTCAGTCAGTACCGCAACATCCCCACCAGCAAGCGTACAATCTACCCCGACAGCAGCCGAATTACACTCATGTTGCTCCTCCTAATGACTACACACAACAGAGGAAACCTCTTGGCCCCAAAAGGTCGATATACCCACAGTTACCAGAATCCCTCACAGATATGTTCAATGCCCTCATGGCGGCCAACACCTTAGTGTTACCAAAAGAAAGAGCTGTTTGGCCACCAAATGTTGACATGTCCCATTACTGTATGTTCCATCGTCAACCGGGACACACAGTAGATGCTTGCTTTCATTTTCGAGATTACATTCATGACCTTAATGATTAAGGAGGGATTGATTGGGAAGAGATGAGAAAGTACATAGCCGCCTTAAAGGTGAAAAGGCCACAGCAACAGCAGCAACCACAGCCACCTCAGTAGCAACAGCCAGCCCAAAGGGCCCCAGTACAACAAACAACACTACAGAATATGGGCATAGTGCAGAACCCACTGCCGAAACACCAACACCAGAATCAGATCGCTCATATCCTAACAAATAGCCAGTCTGAGGCTAATAGAGGGCGACAATGGAAGATAGAGGACTCTTCCTCTATCTATTCAACAAGTCATGCATCAAGCACTGTCGAGCAACCACCCCGCCACATTCTCCGCATACCCAAACCACAACCCATCACTATTAACCCCGTTACACCCCCCACCACCATGTCTTCGCCGAACATCCCTCCGCAAATCAACTATACATCCCTCATGCCATCTAAGCCACTACTCCGCATACCATTCCCTACATCATCTACAACAACCATCCACACCGGTACCATGCAACCCTCCAAACCACTTATCCGTACAGCACCTCCACCAAGTAACCCGTCACCCTCACCTGTTTACCACCACCCACAACCCTTCAAACCACTCATTTGAGTCTCCTTACCTCCATCAAACAACCCACCAACACCCCCTTACCAAACCATTACACCTTCCAAATCACTTATCGGCACGGTAGTGCTCAAAATAACGCCTGGAGCTTCCATCATTGAAGAACATGCTCTCCGAAGCGGCCGAACATTCAACAAGGTGTTCCCCTAATCCACAGTGTGAGATGGCCCATTACAGCCAATAGTAGAAGCCCAGAATGAAGAAAGTACACTTGGTACTCATTATGACTTGTTGAAGCAGTTAGATAGAACGCCATCGCGCATTTCTATATTAGAGCTGATCAAGAGATCCAAGACTCATCTAGAGGCCCTAATGGATTACCTACAACGGGTGATGGTTAGCGAAGATGTGCCAGTGGAAAAGATCACCGCATTGTTGGTCCCTCAAGGGGATCAGCCCTCTATATCCTTTCATACCTCTGAACTAGCACTATTAGCAGCAAGAAGCATGGTACTAAGCATAACTGTCAACATATGCAGGAAGGCTATGGATACATGTCTAGTAGATACCGGGGCATCTATCAATGTGTTACCGCCAAGGACTCTGGAGCTCTGTGAAGTCCTGAAAGAAAAATGGTTGCCTTCTCCCATTTCTGTCATAGCTTATGATAAATAACTCTACCCGTTCCCCTCTGGGAATGGTCTATTTGAAAGTGGAGTTAGGTCCTACTTGCCATACTGAAGTTGAATTTCACATTCTCGAGATCGACCCGTCACTGAAAGGCATACTCGGTCGTCCTTACATCAAGTCACTTGAAGTGATTCCATCAACAAACCATCAATGTCTCAAGTGTTGGTATTCGGGCGGAACGTGAAGAACGCAGCGAAAACGACGAACAAAATTATCCCCCCCGATGCCCGCTGATCCGATTCGGAACGAAAAACTAAAACCGAAAATCGGGCTTTAATCTGATTACCGTGCGCAGATTCGAATCCGCTTCCGTCTCGGTTTCGTCGAGGCGATGCCGCAAGCCGCACAAGCGTCCGGCCTCTAGCGGTATCTACACGATCCTCTACGGTGGTTCGTCCTCGCTCCCTCATCTGTATCAGCTTGTTTGTTGAAGATCCGTCGCTGCAACGATGTTCGGAAGCCCGCATATGGCAATTCCCAACTTTCGGGAATCGAGCGCGGCGAAAACGAAGACTGTTCCGGCGCCTCGAACGGGGCGCCCAGAGGAGGAGAGAGATAGGGGGGATGACGGCCAGCAAGGGAAAATATTGGAGCTTGGCCCAGGGTTTCTCAACAGCACGTATATATATTAAGTCAACGCGACTTTTCACAAAAGTCCCCGAGTTAATATAAATCCCACTTATGTACCACCGACTAAGAATCTTATTGTGTATGACCCTCTAGGCCCATTTACCAGTCTGATTTTCAGCCCGTTAAGTCCAATAACTAGTTATTGACTTATTATAATTAATTAATATCTAGATATTAACTAATTACTTAGCCGAATTATCATCGCATGTAAATTCAGTCGGACTTCCGATCAAGTTGGGTGCCAAGCAACACCGCATGATCCCGGAAGGTAATGGGGTTTAGCAACCCACTCATGGAACCTGTCCGTCCACAGTTACCGCGTGGCTATAATCCTTCGTTCGCACAATGCTCTCGAGTTAATCTAGGGTATGGTCAACTGTCAAACCCTAGATAGTCAACTCACTTGAATCAGACTCCGTTGTACAATATCGGAAAACATCTTTTCTTATATTATTTCTGCTCTGGCCAGAGACTCATGCGGATCTATTCTAGAGCATTCTCTCTCCAGTTACCTGAGAGCGAGCGATCCTTTATTGAACACACAACCATTTTCGAAGGTCTTCCACTGGACCCAATCTTTGACTATTAGAGATCCTGTGGATAGGGATTCATAGGTCAAGGTCAAAGTTCAGAAGTCCACCGACAAGGTGTCTTTAGTGTCTCAAGTCCAAGGATCAACCACGCCACTGTGACGATGAATCAAGCCGATTGACAGTCAGGTAAATTATCATTCGGCGATTCATGTCGGATCAGTTTAGTGAACTCATTCCCCAATGAGCACCTACAGGTTTACCATTGTGTCTCCACACGAGTAACTAACGAGATCAGTCACCCTCATCATATGAGCTGGAATAACCTGTACCAGTCTTACCGGATGTTTGATGTCCTTCTCAAACATCTTACGACTAGGAACAATTGAGAATATGTGTTTGTAAGTCATCAGTCTCATTATTATGATCTCATCATAATCTGATGACTATTACATATATTCATGGACTTCATTATGTGCAATTATAAATATGCCAATCTACATAATGAATTCAATACCATTTATTAGTGAATCAGATTAAAATATGTGACTTATGATTGGCTTAGAGGACACCTATATCCATCAATCTCCCATTTGGACTCAAGCCAATCACCTTTGCATTTGATCTCCATTAAATCTAGGTGATGCTCACATAAATTATGTGACTAAGACTTGGTTAGGGATCTGCTAAATTATCTATAGATGGGATATTTCCATTACGTTATTTACTCTTAATTCTTTGTCTCTGAACTTGTAAAAGAGCCTCAGAATGTACTGCAACTTCTGATGAGACCATGGCTCGATCACACAATTGATCGCTCCCACTGTTGTCCTACAACAACGAGATTTTATCAGAAATCTTTTAGAACTACATCTTAGTTCATGAATGAACGTTTTCATCCATATTGTTCTAATAACAGTATCACTTGTTTATGTCATCACCTTAATATCGAGTTCTGGATTGGAACTCTTCCAATCCATTTCTTTCTTCTAGAAGGTTGAATCCATTATTTGACTTAAAACTTGAGTCAATGTGACATTATAGTTTCAAATCATTCTCTCCATATATGTGAGTGCATCCTTAGTACTTCTCAAGTGGTTAGTGATGCGTTTTACTCTTGTATTCTTTAAGGAACATTTTCATTAAAAAAATAAATTTCATATCTCAACAATTGAGACTCATTGTGAAATTTATGCCAAATATTTTGACATACAGGTCAATATAATATCCCCACCGATCTATCTTAATAGATTCGTATTTCCAATACGTGGGATATTATAACCAAACTTATTATGGAGGAAAACATGGTTAATAATGCTTTCACTGATAGTAACATCTTGATGTCATTCTCAATGACTTTGATGTTATTATCACAAAGCATTACTAAAACGACTGTACTCCCACTGTCCCTTTTGAACACACACACAATCTATGATCATTCTTAATGATCACATAGTATTTGACTATTAAGTCAAAACTTTTATTACAACTTAAAAAGCTTCAGTTTGATTTAAAATGATCTTTGAAATCATAACTTACTTCTTGGACATTCTAAAAGCTTTAAAGGTATATCATATACATCTTTACCTCAATCATATTGAGAGAACGCTTTTAATATCCAACTGTCATTATCTCATTATAATGATAGGCAGTATTGACAAGTAGAATTCTTATATACTTATCAATTTCAAAGTTGTAATGACATAGAGCACCATTATCATAGATTTTAGATCATAATCTATTTTTGAGCTCCTCTCATCTTGCTAAATCAGATATGCCAAACATATCCTTCTAGTTACCGAGATAATCTCAAAAATCTATTGAGCTCTTTAATGTGTGTTATGAGTGGTTCCAAACAACTTAAAGATTATCTGATAATCTTATGTTAACTTGTGAATCTATAATATCTTCTAGTTTAATCAGCTCCCACTGTCTTTTCTGAGGATATATTCCTCTTCATAGAAGACAGCTTTCAGGACGATAATTATTTCATTATCGTATGGCCAATAAATGTAATGTCCAAACTCTTTAGACATTTTACAAATTCACATTACGGTATAACTTGACTTTAAAATCAGGTTTGTTCATAATTCACATCTCACATGAATTATTTGGTTTTCATATCCTATATAGACACACACTGACTTATTTGGAATCATCTGTAAAGTATGGACATCTAATGTTCATACTTGTGTTCACAAGGATAAGAATTAGGCAAAATTTATTATATATATTGCACCATATCTTAATAAGGTGCAGTTCCTCATTCTATCATATTATTATGATGTACAATGAGGATCAATCGAGCGAGGATACAATTATCCTTTTAATAATTTGTGTGAATCATATACTGAAGTATTAAATTCTTTGATCAAATCAAAAATTTTAATACTTCATATTGATTTTATACCTTAATCTCTCAGATGTATTCGTCTTGTACTTCAGTAAGTACATATAGTCGAATCATTCAAAGAGTAAACTATAAGGTAAGGATATTGAGCTGTTTACATCAATATATATTAGTACCAATAATTTCCTATTGTACAACCCTGTATACAATACCATAGATAATCAGGATTCACACAGTTTATTTCTATAGGAGACTTGTGAATATTCATCACATGAAATGTCACATCAAGAATCTATAGTGCATTAACTGATTCGAACAACTATTATTCTTTCTCAATCAATGTTATTCTTGATTTCTTATGCAACTAAATAACAATTATTCAGTTTCATATTTGACTCCTATAGATATACAAAGATTTACTGTCTAACAGTAACATATGAATATCATGAACAATTGTTGAGTCTAACTCAACACTTGCATTCTCTCGATTTCCTTTTACTTGTCTAAGTCTGCATACTATCGCAGCTCTGAGAATCATTTCCAATATCTCATATTGGATACGCTGATTCTCCAATAGACATGCAAAAGTAGATAATAAGAATATCCGAAACTTCTTTCAAGTTTCATATTCGTTTTGCCAACATTCTTATATTGGTTGCAGTGGGAGAACTGCTACTTCTCTATCTCAGTTGACCTTCCTTTATCCTTTTTAGGTGTGGGTTCGACCGTTTAAAATCTTACCACTTGCCTTTCTCAAAAGCACATCATAAATATCTCTTCATCTTGGTCTATCCAAATAAGAGATTTTATGACAATTATTGCCTTTCAAAAAGGCATACCTTGAGTACCTCTTCACCTTGGTCTATCTAAGTAAGAGAAATCATGATATCTTATTAGGATAGTGACTTTCACTTACCCCTAAAGACATTCTTTAGAGTTTTCTAGTCAGTTTGAATATGAGAAATATTAGCATCCAACATGCCAAAATCTCGAATAGACGACATTTTAGTGAACGAAGGAAATAACGTGTTTTAAGCAGATAGTTCTGATAATTCAATTATGGTCTTTTATCTTGAATTATTTCCCACTATTTTTCGAAGACTGTATAACCTTCAAGTATACAGAACGGAAGACTCAAACGGTCTCCTACTGAGGATCAGAATCTCCAAGAATCACAGTATGACCTCGGGTAAACACATAGTATCATACCATTATCTTAGAGCAACCATCTCATGGTAATTGCAACTCCTTGCAATATCCGATCTTATTCCGGCTCCCAGGGCTTTAATGGTCCCGGGTAAACACAGTAGACCATTATACCTGGTCTAAGCTTTACGATCAATACGTGACAGAGTAGAGTAAGAATGCAGCTCTCGGGTAAACGCGAGGATAGCTACACCGTTCCTCTATTCCAATCTCAAGGCATCAAGATGCCATAGTTAATAGTCCTTTCATCAGATGGTGGCAGATCTTGGGTAAACACATAGAAACTGCCATCACCAAATCAAGTTCTAGGAATTATATTGATGGAGAGCCACGCGATGCATTCTCAATAACTTGCGCTCCGGCTTAGACTTTATGTTGAAGGTTTTGTTTATGTTTAGTTGGTCTCATCCCTAGGTGATAGTTTATAAATATATCGAATATATTTAACTATACCTAGATATTAGCAATCGACTCATAATCAAAAACTAAAAAGCATGCATCAACCATACATGTTCATTATGTGGTCACAGACAGTACGGTGATTAACTGGAGCCAAACAATTAATCACCAAAACTATATAACATTTATATAATCTAAACATGCAAACACATAATCATTGGTGATCTCATCTCCTGTCGCCTTTCTGGTTACATTTGTGGATCATCTTCGCCTCTCCTTGGCCGACGCGATCAATTACAAATAATATTAATTTTTGAAACAATTTAAAATACAAATAAATTGTAAGAGAAAGCCTTATGGCCGAGTACAATGACAGAGGGAGATAGAATTACATTGGAATGAAAGAAAGAGGGAGGCACGCAAGCCTCATTAATTAACACTTAATTAATGTACATCACATTCCATAACAATCTACATAATCACACACCATCACATGATATGAAATTTAACTAAGTGCACGTCCATGACCACTGTAAATTTTAACCAACCACACATGATAAAACACATCACATGAAGGCTAAAATTTTGAAAATATAATAATTTTAGTTTTCTTAAAACCTGGGTACCAATCAAAATTGGATAATTTGAATTTTCGAAAATCTTATTTTCTAACATGCATTAAATCTAATTTAAAGTATCAAACACATCAACATGTGCAAACAAAGCTAAAATTAAAATTCTAAAATATTCCATGTCAAATTCAGAATAATTCTAAATTAATTAGTCTAACACTTAGATTAATCTCAAATCACATTAATAACAATTATTAATGCGAGACAATCTAACATTTAGATAGAATTAAAAATTCCTAAATAACACTTATAAAAGAATTTATAATTCCAATTATAATTTATTAACAACTCCTTGTTAATTAACCCCTTTTATTAAGTAAAATTTCTCAATAACAATTATTAAGAAAAAATAATTAGAACAATTCTAATCAAAATAGTCTAACATTTTAGACTAAATCCAATCTTTTAATAACTTTTATTAAAAGATGATTATTAAATAGATTAGATCTTCGAAAACATTAATTAAGAGATACTTGAGAAAATTAATTAATCATCTTAATAACCATTATTAAGACTTAATTAACCTTCAATAACTTTTATTAAAGTTTATTCTCAAGAAATAATTAACCTCATTATAACAATTATAAAAAGTTAATTAAACACTTAACAACCTATTATTAAGAGTCTCTTAATTAAATAATTAATTTCATAACAACAATTGTTAAGAAATTAAATAATCTAATCACTTAACTAAATGTAATTAACAACATTTGTTAATTAATTTTAAGATCATAACAATGATCTAATCACTTAAATAATTAACAACATTTGTTAATTAATTTTAAGATCACATCTTAAATATAAATTAACAACACTTGTTAATTAAGATTAAAAACAATATCTTAATTATTAATAACAACAATTGTGAATAATTAATTAAGATCCCATTTTAAATAAATAACAACATTTGTTAATTATATTTAAGATCATATCTTAAATATAAATCCCTTTAATCAACTAAGTAAAAGTTATTTATAATTAAGATCATATCTTAATTATAACTCCTTTAATTACTTAATTAAAATCAATTAATAAATAAGATCCTATCTTATTTAGTTAAAAGTAATTAACTATTAAAACCATATCTTAATAAATCCCATAATAAGATCACATCTTAAATAATTAACCTCTGATTAACTGAAAAAAAATAAATTTAAGTTTAAAACAAATATTAAACATTATTTATTTTAATTTTTCAGTTAATAGAGGTGGGGTTTTAATTAATAAAAGGGTTTTGGGGTTAATGGGTTAAACTGGGGTTTATTGGGCCACGATCAAAGTGCTAAATGGGCCCTAGCCCATTAAAACCATAAATGTTTCAGGTTTGGTCCGGCCTGGCTTGGACCAAGTGAGCGCCTGGCTCGGGCCTAGGAACCTGGCCGAGCCAGGTCGGGCCCCAGGCACGCCCGAGCCGGGCCAAGGGCTGGACCCAGGCGTGACCTGGCTCAGCCAGGTCTGGCGCCTGGGCTGCCCGGGCCGGCCCCCGCCCGGCCAGGCGCTCGGCGCGGGACCGATCGGTCCAGGCTCGCCGGGCCTGGTTCAACCGGCCCTGTCTTACGATTTTTGGCCCCTTTTACAGCCAGTTTTGGGCGGCGCCTCTGCCGCCGCCGGCAGCGTGGGTGGCCGGAAGCTGCAGGGGGGAGTCACCCCCTTCGTCCCCGAAGCCGATGGTCACCGGCCAATGATCCGTTCGCCGCCTGTAGCCTCTTAAAAGTGGCGGTTTGAACGCTTTTATAAACATGGCTTTCCCTCAATCCTTTTCAACTCTTGAAAAATATGGGAAGAAAAGCTCCACCGGCTACTATAGAAATTTTTCGGGGATGGGGATGAGTAGCTGGTCATAACAACGAACTTATAAGGGTGGTCCGACCACCATTAAAGCTTCTTCAAAGCCCTCAAAACCCAGTTCTTCATCTCCATGAAGAACACCTCGAAAAACCCATTTAATTTAAATATCTCCACAGAAAATAAGTCTGAAATTTTTATATTCATCTCATGAATAATTTCTGCAAGAGAAAAATAAAAACAGGCATGGAAATAATTTTAGAACATTAATTTTATCGTTCCGAAGTGGAACAGAGCGGAACCTGGCTCTGATACCACTGTTGGGATCCGGGCGAGACGCGAAGAACGCAACGAAAATGACGAACAAAATTATCCCTCCCGATGCCCGCTGATCCGATTCGGAACGAAAAACTAAAACAAAAAATCGGGTTGTAATCTGATTACCGTGCGCGGATTCGAGTCTGCTTTCGTCCCAGTTCCGTCGAGGCGATGCCGCGAGCCGCACAAGCGTCCGGCCTCCAACGGTATCCACGCGATCCTCTGCAATGGTTCGTCCTCGCTCCCTCATCCGTATCAGCTCGCTCACTGAAGATCCATCGCCGCAACGATGTCCGGAAACCCGCGGACGGGAATTCCCGACTTTCGGGAATCGAGCGCGGCGAAGACGGAGACTGTTTCGGCGCCTCGAACGGGGCGCCCAGAGGAGGAGAGAGAAAGGGGGAGATGATGGCCAGCAAGGGGAAATCCTGGAGCTTGGCCCAAGGTTTCTCAACAGCACGTATATATATTAAGTCAGCGCGACTTTTCACAACAGTCCCCGAGTTAATATAAATCCCACTTATGTACCACTGACTAAGAATCTTATTACGTGTGACCCTCTAGGCCCATTTACCAATCCGGTTTTCAGCCCGTTAAGTCCAATAACTAGTTATTGACTTATTGTAATTAATTAATATTTAGATATTAACTAATTACTTAGCCGAATTATCATCGCATGTAAATTCGGTCGGACTTCCGATCAAGTTGGGTGCCAAGCAACACCGCATGATCCCGGAAGGTAATGGGGTTCAACAACCCACTCATGGAACCTGTCCGTCCACAGTTACCGCGTGGCTATACTCCTTCGTTCGCACAATACTCTCGAGTTAACTTAGGGTATGGTCAACTGTCAAACCCTAGATGGTCAACTCACTTGAATCAGACTCCACTGTACAATATCGAAAAACATCTTTTCTTATATTATTTCTGCTCTGGCCAGAGACTCATGCGGATCTATTCTAGAGCATTCTCTCTCCAGTTACCTGAGAGCGAGCGATCCTTTATTGAACACACAACCATTTTCGAAGGTCTTCCGCTGGACCCGATCCTTGACTATTAGAGATCCCATGGATAGGAATTCGTAGGTCAAGGTTAAAGTCCAGAAGTCCACCGACAAGGTGTCTTTGGTGTCTCAAGTCCAAGGATCAACCACGCCACTGTGACGATGAATCAAGCCGATTGACAATCAGGTAAATTACCATTCGGCGATTCACGTCGGATCAGTTTAGTGAACTCATTCCCTAGTGAGCACCTACAGGTTTACCATTGTGTCTCCACACGAGTAACTAACAAGATCAGTCACCCTCATCGTATGAGCTGGAATAACCTGTACCAGTCTTACCGGATGTTTGATGTCCTTCTCAAACATCCTACAACTAGGAACAATTGAGAATATGTGTTTATAAGTCATCAGTCTCATTATTATGATCTCACCATAATCTGATGACTATTGCACATATTCATGGACTTCATTATGCACAATTATAAATATGCCAATCTACATAATGAATTCAATGCCATTTATCAGTAAACCAGATTGAAATAGGTGACTTATGATTGGCTTAGAGGACACCTATATCCATCATCAAGTTCCCTCACAAAGGACGTATCATCAAGGTTACTAGTATGCCTATCCTTGCTGCAACCCATTTGCTGAACATAAGTCCCGATCCAATCCTTCCGACTGCTCAGAGGCCAGCCATCTCTTTATGCCAAGCCTACATCCTTTTGGCAAATCCCCCTAAGCATACTATGCCTACATCTTACCCGATCGATGTTGTGAAGCGGAGGAAGTTCGTGAATACCCCATTCTGGAAACATCATGCTGAAGGTGGGATATCAACCTGGAAAAGGTCTAGGCAACCGACCACCCGGTTGCAAGGAAGGATTAAACCAGTAACAGATGAGAGAAGAGTACTTGGCAGCGGCCTAGGCTACAAGCCGGAGAAAGTGAGGCATAGTACTGTGTAACAACAAGAAGGTGAAGATGGTCAGAAGACATGGAAAACAATGGTCACCCCTTGCAAAGAAAATCGGGATCCCCTGACTTGGACTTTGTCCACTCATTTTGTTAAAGGGCCCGTGATTCAACATGACCACAATAATACAATAGTGATTACTTCCCACTTTGACATGCATGATGTATATGGGAAGGATTTGGCTAGACATTGTTCACAACTGCTGACATACCAATCTTTAGAGGCTCTGCGACCGATGAAAAGGAGGAAGATTCAAGACCTAGAATGTGAATGGTACCGCTGGTTCCACATATGGGACTTGTATATTGCACTGAGCAGACTATTCATGAACCCCTCAGAACCAAAGTGGCCGCCATTGATAGATGAGTTAATTGAAAGGCCCGGGGCCATCTTTGACAAAAGAATTTTGTCGACTGAAGAGACTGATGAAGGGGAGCCGGACGACCCTTATGAAACCAGATTCACCATAGATCTTCTATAGAGAGGAACCTATCCCTCTCATGTTTTCACCCTCCACACTCTATTCCGCACTCTGCTCCTGACTCCGACCTGGTCGCAAGTCATTATTGAAGACATTCCATGGGCTCCGCTCATTACTATCATCATATCCCCCCAAGATCTTATTCCTCAAGTTCCCCTCGATCTGGAGAAGATCTACGATCTGATTTGGGACATACTATTGTATGATCCCCCTAATCCCTGGGTACTGATGCCACTACCTCCATCACTTCATCCTTCCCCTATTCACATCCACTCTTGCTTTATGATAAACTCAAATAATTCCCAAAAAAAAAAAAAAACGCCAATTCGGCAATTTATTCCTCCCAAAACCTCGTTGAGGAAAACTCCTACTTGTCTGATCGTACCCCGTCACGTGAGTCATTCGGGCAGGATTCTCTACTAGATCTACTTTGTCCCTCCCCTCGGGAGGATTCACCTGTATTCTCCCATGTACCCCCCCCCCCCCCCCCCCCCCCCCCCCGATTTTTATCCTTCTTCGTCCCCATTAGGTCAGGCTAGGGAGTCTAGTGAAGTTAAGGAGTCTAGTTCTAGACAGGTTAATCAAATTAGAAAGTTTAGGAAGTCTAAGGGTAGACGAATCCCAAATAGATATCTCCAGGATCTAGCTCCAAGATGCCTTTCTTGCTCCCAGATCCCTCAGCTATTAGAAGATCCCATCCAAATGCCAGAAGAATGTGAAGCTGATGAATTAGTCGATGATGGGTACGGGGTATATAAGTTGTTACATGAGAAAGACCTTATTAATGAAGAAGAAGAAGATGACGAGGACGCAGCTGAGGCGTATGCCAGTGGAGTGAAGAGATTTGATGAACCCTCAGTTGCCGTAGAAGAGCCTACCAAAGAGATCAATTTAGAGACTGAAGATGAACCTAAGGTTGTCCTCGTCAGTAAAAATCTGTCTGAAGTAGATGAAGAGGCAGTGGTCCGAGTTCTCAAAGAATACAAGGACACTTTCACCTGGAGTTATGAGGATATGCTAGGGTTAGACTCATCATTAGTGGAGCATAGACTGACATTGAAAGATGGAGTTAGTCCGGTTAAGCAAAAGTTGAGGCGATTCCACCCACAAATGGCTTTGAAAATGAAGGAAGAGATCGATAAGCTGCATAAAGCCAAGTTTATTAGAGTTGTCCTTTATCCGCAATAGGTGGCCAATATAGTCCCGGTCATGAAAAGGATGGGAAGGTCAGAATCTATATTGACTTCCAAGATTTGAACCAAGCATGTCCTAAAGACGATTTCCCACTGCCTCACATAGATGTGCTCCTTGACAATACGGCAGGCTACGAAACACTGTCATTTATGGATGGGTTCTCAAGGTATAACCAGATTAAACTGGCATAAGAGGATCAAGAGAATACATCATTCACCACGCCTTGGGGAACTTATTGCTATGTCGTTATGCCATTCGGATTGAAAAATGTTGGAGCCACTTACCAAAGAGCCATGATGGCGATATTCCATGACATGATGCACATTAACTTAGAAGTATATGTGGATGATCTACTGGTGAAAACCAAAACCAAAGCTGAGCATGCTGAAGTTCTGGCAAAGGTTCTGGAGAGGTCAAGAGAATATCAGTTAAAGATGAACCCCAAGAAATGTGTATTCAGGGTATGCTCAAGGAAACTACTTGGATTTATTGTCAGTAAGCGGGGCATTGAGATCGATCCCAAAAAGGCGAAGGCTATCAGAGAGATGCCACCTCCCAAGAATTTGAAGGAATTAAGAGGATTAATCGGGAGGTTGCAATTTATTCGCCGATTTGTCTCCCAACATTCACAAAGGTGTAAGCCATTTTACGAGCTTACGAAACCAGGAGTCAAATTCGATTGGGACGATAAGTGTCAGGAGGCATTTAATGGATTGAAGAATTACTTAGCAAGTCCTCCTGTTTTGAGACCACCATCTCTGGACAAACCTTTAATTCTATATATTTATGTCCTGGATGATACAGTGGGGGCTGTCCTGACAACAAGAGGACGAAGAAGGAAAGGAGAGGGCAACCTAGTATCTCTCTAAACTTCTCAACCCCGCTGAACAGAGGTATACGGCAATGGAGAATACATGTGCAGCACTTGTGTGGGTGGTTCAGAAGTTGAAGCACTACTTTCTGGCCCATGAAGTTCATCTCATTGCTAGAATGAATTCCATTAAGTTTCTCTTTGAGAAATACGTCCTCACTGATAGGTTAGCGCGTTGGCAGAGCTTTCTTTCCCAATTTGATATCACCTACATTCAGTAGAAAGCGATCAAAAGCTATGCCATAGCAGAACATCTTGCTCATCACCCTCTTCCTCGATTTGACCCAGTTCGATCGGAGTTTCCGGATGAGGAACTAATGTCCATAAACAAAATCAAAGATGATATGTGGACTCTGTATTTTGACGGAGCTTTGAACTCTTATAGGAAGGGCATCGGCATTGTTCTCCTATCACCTGAAGGTGTCACCATTCCCCAAGCCTTTCAGCTTGATTTCTATGTTACTAACAACATAGCTGAATATGAGGCTCTTCTTGCCGGCCTCGAGGCCGCTCATCTCCATGGTGCCATCAAACTGAGAATTGTAGGTGATAGTCAACTAATTCTTTGTCAAGTGCTCACTAAGTATCGTACCCTTGATCCCAAACTCAAGCCCTATCAGGAACTCACTTCAGCTTATGCCAAGCTTTTCACCAAACTGATCTTTGTCCATGTTCCTCGAAATCAGAATGTTCTAGTTGACGCTTTAGCTTCTCTCGCATCTTCTCTAAATTTCCCGATCAGCAGGTAATCTGAATCAATCACTGTTCATAGGCGTTTTTCCCCTGCCGTAAAAGACCCTTCCTTCCTTAAGGTTAAAGAGAAGTTGCTGAAAAAGGTTAGAGATGGAGATATTGTAGAAAAGCGAGAAATCATGCTGCTAGATTGGCAAGAAGAAATGGCAGACAAGGATAAACCGTGGTATTATGAAATTGCCAAGTACTGTGAAAATTTGTCATACCGTAAAGAAGCCACTACTGAGGAAAAAAAGGGCTATCAGGAGAGTTGCCCAGAGATATACAAACATGGATTTGATGGTGTTCTCTTGAGATATCTGGATGAAGATGAGCTTTGGAAGATCATGGAAGGGGCTCATGCTGGAGTTTGTGGTGGCCATGTTAACGGACAAATGCTATCAAAGAAAATCCTTAGACAAGGATATTATTGGCCAACCATGGAAGAAGACTGTTTAGGGTATGTCCGTAGGTGTGCTAAGTGTCAACTTCATATCGATAAGATCCATTCCCCCGCATCTTCACTCCATCCTGTTTCATCCCCATGGCCTTTCTCCATGTGGGCTTTTGACATCAATGGACCCCTCGGTAATCCTAATTCCGCCACCAAGCAAAAATCTTTCATCCTCACGGCAACGGAGTATTTCACCAAGTGGGCAGAAGCCGAAGCATACACGGAGATTAAAGCATCAATGGTCTGCAAGTTCATCATGAGGAACGTCATCACCAGATTTGAAATTCCAAGCACTATCGTCACTGACAATGGACCGCAGTTCATATCACAAGAGCTAAAAGACCTCTGCAACATGTATAAAATTGCATTACATCATTTATCTCTTTATTATCCGCAAGGCAATGGCCAGGCAGAGGCAACTAACAAGACTTTGATAAAAATCATCAAAAAGACATGCAAATATAATAAATTCACAGACTGGCCAGAAAAATTAATTGAGGCTTTATGGGCATACCGAACTTCAATCCGCACTCCCACTGGGAAAACTCCTTATTCCTTAACATTCGGAATGGAGACGGTAGTTCCATACGAAGTCCTCATCCCATCATTAAGAGTACAATTGAGCAAGGAATTTTCTATTGACGAGCATTGCTCTGCACTCCTTGCTCAGCTGGAACTCTTAGACGAGAAAAGATGGTCAGCCGCTAATCATGCAAGAGCATATCAGAACAGACTAGCACGTTTTTACCAAAAGAAAGTCATTGAACGAAAGTTTAAAGTTGGTGAGATGGTTGTGAAAAGAATCTTCGTAAAACCTGGTCGTCCGCATTCTAAGCTTCAACCCAACTGGAAAGGACCGTATGTCATATCGCATGCTTTCTCTCGTAACGCTTATCTCTTAGTCAATGCAGAAGGGTAAGAGTTAATTCGCTCCTGGAACGGTCTATATCTCAAGAAATACTATCCTTAGATTAGTGAGTCGATCAGCATGGGACAATGACTAGTGGAGTTGAAAACTTGAAAACTCAAATTCCCTCTTAATCTTTGGTAATCTAATTCAAATGTATTATTGCACACAAATACATTTGATTCGTGAATAACAAGAGATGTGAAGCCCGAGGAACACCGAAAGGTTAACCAATAGTGAAAATTGCAACTCATTCTTTTCAAAATGAAACTTCTGCTTTACTTTCGGCCCGTGACGATGGAACGAGGCTTAGAATAGACTACTGGAAATACCCGCCATCCTAGTAGGAGGCCGTCACAAAAAAAAAAGGCGGAGATCCGCACCACAAAAGCGAAAGAAAAAAGTAAAGGCAAAAGCCACACCAAATCAAAAGGCCACTCAATGTTACAAATGTTACCATAAAAGTCCACAAAATCAAATGAAAAGGGAGCGCAAGGTCATTAAATATCCCGCGAAAATAAAAATGATCGAACCCCAACGGATAATAGGGTAAAGAAGGGACGTATTCCTGAGTCTTCTAAACCCTCTCGCGAGCTTTCTAAAATAAGTCTTCCCTTCATTTCTAAAGAGGCGTGCTCCAAGCTGGAGGAATGGCCAAGGTTGACCAAGGGTCAGACCATCGAATGGGATCACGACTACAAACAAAATTCAAGCACAATAAGTCTGGATTTGGTCATCAAAGAATGACATGGGAATTAAGTTGACAAACAAGTATGCCCTTTTTATCCGAGTTCCATGTTGATCCTTAGTTTATTCAGTTGATGTCTTACTTCAAAACCCAAAAAAAAAAATAGATATATTTCAAAACCACAAAAAATTAGATATTTCAAAACAAAAAAAAATGAATATTTCAAAACCCCAAAAAAAAATTTGGATATGTCAAAATAAAAAAAAAATGAATATTTTAAAATCCCAAAAAAATTGGATATTGCAAAACCCAAAAAAAATTGAATATGGCAAATCCTCAAAATTGGATTTCGTCTGTCGCATCATATGTGTATTGCATCCTTTTACTTTCAGTAAGCATTTGCATGCTTGTATGTTGCATTTTACTTCCTTTTAATTATCCTTATTTACCTTCGTTAAATAAAGGCTTCGCCCCTTGACCCTTCTACCAAGGATAGGATCAAGTAGCCAGTTACTTAATTGGGCAAAGGGCTAAGCTTGAACAAATATTTAATTTGTTCGTTTAAGCCATGTGCAAGAGTGAAAAGGAAAGACAATGGAAGATGTTACCAAGACAATCCAAGTATGAAGAAAGTACTTTCATATATCACAAAGAGTTCGTACACATATGAAAGTCCATCTACAGGACTTCAAAATGAGAAGAAGATACATCATGACAGCCCTCACGGTTGGCTCTCCCCTGCACCCTCGTCCAGCTAGCTCTGCGCCTCGTCCTGGACGTCCGGTCCTCGTGCTGGCAGCGGCAGTGGTCCCATAATGCTCGGCCCTGCCTGGCCGGAGGAGATTGCTACATTGGTGGTGAAGGCACTCGCCTGTCCTCGCTCCAGTGCCCGCTGACGCGTATGCTGGTAGCAAGCCTCGATGCTCTGGCGCTCGTGCTCTGCCATCGAAAGCCGCCCCTGGAGACTCTCCAATCGAGATCGGTCATGATCCCTCTCCTCCGTCAGAATCTCCAGCCGAACCTGGAGACGTGCGAGCTCACAAGGGAGGTCGCCAGTGGAGAGTATGGCCAGCTGCTCCTCCAGCTCGGCAACTCGAGCTGCTGAACTAAGAACCTATGCCAGCTTAGCATCTCTCTCTCCAAGAGCCACGCAGAGTTCTTGGACCTGCAACATAAGACATCGTCAGCCAAATGATCAAACAAGCAAAAAGACATCATGCAAGAAGCAAGTTGAAGATTTACCCGAGCAGCAACATCCTTCTCAGCCTGAGTGGCTCGGCGGATGGCAAAAGCTAGCTGACCTCGCAAATCAGCCATGGCAACTTCGTGGGCAGCGGAGGAGGAGGAAGGACTGGCAGTAGTGAAAGGTGAAGGGGTTGCCGCGTGAGTGTAAGCGGCACGCTGTAATGGAAAGGGGACCACCGTTAGTGTACAAGTGTCAAAACAATTTAATAATAAAATGAAGCATTCATGACATCCATGTCATTCATGCATATCACTTACCAGCTCATCCAACTCTTTCTGGACCCGCTCTAACTGGGACTCGGCGTCTTGGGGGTAGCCTTGGAGTGTGAAGATGGTGGCATCCCGTGCATCTTGCATTTTTCATAACATGTCATACATTTACAAATGTAAGCAAGATAATTAATAAAATGAAAGAAGCATTCATGAGCATATATATCATAACACTTACATCGAGAGGTCGGAGAAGCTGGAGGTGGTCCGCGTAGTGGGCCCGGTAGCGCTGCAGGTAAGCATCGCTGCTCACCACCTGCGACTCCACCGGGACTCCGTATTGGTGCTAGTCATCTCGTTGATCTAGAAACTTGGCACCCCAATCGGTGCAGGCCTGCTTCCCCCGCATTGTCCTCCCGATTCCCTCAGGGATCTCCTCCTCCACCCACTCTTGATGCAGACCCAACATCCGCATTGCCAGCCTCAGGTGCAGGAGGGCGATCTCGTTCAAGCAGTGAACCCAAACTTGACGCCCGAACCGGGCTCGCCCCTACTCCACCCACAGTTGTCTGGCATCGTCCATACCCAGATATGGACACCAAATAACCTGCATTCATATAGATTAATTGCATTGCACTTAATTAACAAATCACCTAAATTATCAATCGAATATGCAATTAAGTAAACGTTAATCTAAGAACACTTTAATAAAACAATTAATAACTAAGTAGTTTAACAACATTTTTCATGGAACAGATAACTAATCAAATATGAAACAGAAGGGACTTAAAACTCACCAACAACTCTAGGTAATCGAGGAATTGATGATGCGTCAGTTGATGATGCTGTGGCGCCGTGTCTACCACTGGACGCCAACGCCAGACAAGTGGGACTGCCGTCGGCTGTGCAGATGGCCTCGCTCAGCCCAGAGGAAAGTAATAATAACTCCACACCTATATACAAAAACATATAGATTAGAATCATCATGATCATGTGCATTATATCAAACAAACAAAAATAATGAAAATGAATGGGCTAAATACCTGAAGGAACGGCGTGAAGTTGCCGATGGTGGTCTCCCGATCGGGAGTGACTGCGAAGAGGTCAGTGAAAAGGTGGGCCAGAAGGGCCACACCCCAAGCATACTCACCTAGACGGTCTAGGTCTATCAAAAGGGTCAAGAAACGGCAGTGGACATAATCTCCCTTGGTCTTGAACAGAAGCCTACCGAAAAAGAAAACTAAGAACCTCCTGAGGTCCCTATCATAAGAACCTCCTGAGGTCCCTATCGGCACTAGCCCTGTCACTCGGATCCTGGCAGTACACCTCACTGGACGCACGAGCTAGCCTCTCTCTGAACTCCTCCCTGGACTTATCTATATGCTGCCTCAATTCCATTAAACCTAGGGATCTCTCTACAGCTACCCTCACAAGGGTGCGAGACTCTCGGCCTTCCGGCCCCGTGCACTCTAAATATAATAGATCCTGAGCAAGCTCTCTGTAATTGGGATGCGTAATCCCGCTCACCGCTGGACCTTTTACCCAAAGGCCAATGATCCTATACACGTCCTCGAGACTGGGGACCATATGTCCCCAGGGCATTAGAAATGTCCTTCTCTCAGCGTGCCATCGCTCCCTCAGGACCTGGAGCAACACCAGGTCGATCAAGAAAGGCTCTATCTCTAGGATCTCTCTGAATCCCATCTCCGCCAGTCTCGCCCATTTGAAAATTCAGGAGACCCCGGTAGGCGGCCACCACCAAGTCCCAAGAGATCCTGGTCCTCATTGTCCCCTGCAATTGTCAAACTCACCGCCAGCGCATTAATAATCACTTTATGGAATAATTGACACTATTTTTGAATCGCGTTCGGGTACAGGGACGTGTTTCAAACGGCATCCCTGTCCCCAGATGCCTTTCGGCCACAGGTTCTCTAACCTGTGGCCGAGTCCCCCTCTTCCCCCAAAATTGAATTCTAACACATAAAAGGAGTGTTTGTGGCTTACCAGACACGAGCCGGCTTCCTCGGCCGGTGCTGCTGCCGCCTCACCCACGGGAGCCTCGGGAGAGAGTTCCTCGGCCTCCATGACGGCCGCCACCTCCACTAGCTCTGCCGCCATTCCTTCCTCCTCGCCTATCTCCGTCACCTCGACGGCGAGTCGCCGCCGCTTGCCACCCACGTCACTAGGTCCTCTTTGCTCCATAAGAACGCGAGAGAGGGACATAGAGCAAGTAGAGGGAGAGGGGGCTCGAGGGAGTGAAAGAGGGAGCTTGAGGGTGAGTGGGAGAGAAGGAAGATGAATAAGAAACGGCCGGAGTCAAAGGTAGTCACCCGCCATTCGCCATTCTTCGAAGTACAGAGGAGAGAGAAGATGAGAGAGCAAATGAGAGAGGGGAGAGGCTCGGGCTCGCGAGACCTTGTTAGAATCGGTTAAATCGTGTCTTGGGACAGGGACGCGATTTAATGATGCACAAACTAAGGCGGCAATAGAAAATTTTGAAATAAATGAAACGCGTCCACCAAGAGTGACGCCTTTTGGATTTTACCGCCCCTTCTGTTCAGGGCCGTACCACGGAAATTTGAAAGAATTCCTATTCGCATCTTATAAGGACGACGCTATTTAGTGGATTAATTATGGGAAATCTCTGGAGAATAGGAGAGAGAGAACTTAAAGGCGTCTTGCTGACCAGACGTGATTCAGGGATGAATTTTCGGATTTGGAAATTGATTAAGATTGAAAAGCGTCCCTCTGAGTCGACGCGATTTGAATTAGAAGAACTCGAAACTTTATATTTTAAGGAAAATTCACAGTTTCAGTCAAGAAAAAATTACAGAAAAATTGTGAAGCATTAAAAGAGGGTTTCTATTGTATTAATGAAAATAAGAAATACATCAAGTTGGAAGATAGGTGGAACGCTTTCAAGGACGAACCTTCATAAGCTCTTTTACATGAGTTTTCCACAATTCTTTATTGGCTTCATGAGAAGTTTTTACACAACGGGTGAATTCGATGTTCTAAAGAGTTGCAATAAGTTCTGACGCCTCGAAGTCTTCATCAGTACCTAATGCCCGTTTCTTGATTGGAGAAAGAGAATATATTTTTGAAAATTCATAGCGAGGCATGCCAAGCTGAGGATGACACCGATGTGGATTATAAAGGACGAACTCGGTCGCCCCGATCAGTCGGAGCTCTGTACCAGCACCTGAACTGCTTTTTCCATGAGAGCGAGCGCCGTGGATTCGAATCCAGTTCTAGGCATAGTCTTAAAGTAAGCACGCCAATCAGCTCGAGTCTTGAGGTTGGGCACTCGATTGGTCATGTTATCATTGAACTTCACAATGTTGGCAATATGGAAGATAGGACTACGCAAATATGTATGAGATATCCTTGGAACTTTCTCCTCATTACGGTTGAACTTGAAGTGGAATTCTACCCATAGAGCCAAGAGGAGCATGCTACCATAAGGAGGTTGACCTGTAGAAGCTATAAAGAGCCCACTGTAGAGGTAGGCTAGAACCGCTGTGCTAATCTGCTTCCCTTCGAAAATCCCATTGATTGCGTTGATTTGATCATCTTCTAGAACATTGTCTTGGGCAGGAAATAGTAGTGCTCCAGCTAAACACGTAGTGAACACCTTCATCATGTTCTCTGTATCTTCATCATCGAGATCTTCTATCTTCTTCAAAGTCCATTCAGCTAATTTAGCAAGATTAATTCCCTTCCTTGTAAGACAGCCTTGAATTTCCTTTGGGTTCTTCATAATCTTTTCCAATAATTGTTGACCTGTGATTATTTCTCTCATGAATATCATCTCACTCAAATCAGGTTCATCATTGTTGACCTTAAGTTTAGGGAGACCCAATAAGAGTTCAGCTTCTTCTAAGAGGATAGTGGCTTCAAACGTGGCAAAGAGGAAGGTATGAGTTTATGGATGCCATAACTCGATCAAAGCGTCCATTGCACCCCAATCCATGAGTGTGCTTTTCTAATGTTTTGCGTGGATAACCAATCCCTAGATACGCCACTTGGCTATATAAGATTGCATGGAGAGATTGACCTTGTTAACTAGCTTTTGGACCCATGGAAGTGAAGAAAATCTTCTTGGACCGAGGAAGAAAGGATATCCCTAGATAAAAAGAAAGAAATTGAAATAGTTCTATCATATGGAGAACATGTAGAAAGTTGCATAATAAGAATTGATTAGATGAGATATTAGTTTACTTGTAAGTTAGGATCTTGCCCACTTAGGTAGTCTTTCACCTCAGAAAGCTTTTCAATCGCCTTTCTCATCCTCTTATTTGAAGAATCTTATGAAAAATCCATTCTCCTTGATTTGATTTTCTTGACTTCTTGTTCTTCACCTCTTTCCCTTGAGTCTTGAAGAAAATTCTCTACCTTTCCTTGTTGATTGCTTATTGTAATGCTTTGATGTGAAAAGAGGAGGGATTTATAGGGTGAGTTGCGAAATTGGAAATCCCTTTCCGAATTGGAAGAGGGGTGTGCACTAAGGCAAACATAGTTCGGATTTGAGTCAGAACAAAGAACAGTTCTGTAACTTAAATGGCGTCTGGACGGGATAACGTCATTTAAAAGACATCTGTGAACAGTGACGCCTTTTAATCAGGTTCCTAAATTTCTATTACTTTGCTGAAAATCCATAATTCCATGATATATGACTTGCTTGAACTTACTAATAAAATTGTGAGTGCATGAACATATCAAAGAAGTGAAAATGAAGATAAGGCCCCCCTGTGGGAGTTTCATGAGTCCTAGCCATGACTAAAAAGACGGTTATCTCTATCCCTGTATTCCATTATGTAATTGATTTGCATTATCATTATTATAGAGTATATCAAGGACCTTGTGATTTTGATGAAACTAAAATTTGAGTTCCCCTTCAACAAAAACGGTAATAATTCCAGAGGATTCTTAATCGCATGGATAGGCCGTTAGATTGTTGATTGATGGGGTCGATGGGTCCGCTTTTGTGAAACAGTGCGCGGATAAACGGGCTTCGGCTTAGCACTGAATTGTAGAATCAGTATCTTGATTCATTAATGATGATTTAACAATATTATCCTTGATTAATTTATATTTTATTTTATTTTATATTTTTCTTTTAGTCCAGCATGCATCATGTAGAACTTTGATATCATTATAATAAGAATTAATTCGTAGTAAAATTTTAGACCATTGATCTAATAAATCCCAACGTGATATAAAATATCCCATTCTGAGTTGAGTATCTTGATTATCTTTGATGTTCACTTGAAGATATCCTTGGAGTTTATCTTTTCTTGGATTTCTCACCCAACACTTCTTGTTTCCTCTTAAGATCCGTCATGGTTGCAACACTTCCACATTGGCTGGTAACCGCTCTTCATGACAAAACCTGCAGGGTTTGTGACCTAGGGTACTTCCCAATCACGGAAGTTGATCGACCTTTTGTTTCTTTTGTTTCCTTCATCCGGATAAGATCGATTCCATTGACCTCTTTGAGTCATCTTCGCTGATTGTTTTGAAAAAGATTCTCATCATAAAGGCGTGTCACAATACACCTTGGCATCACATTTTCAGTACATTTCACTCCCTTGCAAAGTCAATGCTAAGGTGGAGTAGCTATACACATGCTAATTTTTACATCATATTGAGTAAATATCATGTCACAATAATGATGCCCTAGAATGGTTTGATATTTAATTATTAATTAATTTTTATTCATTTTATCGAAATTGGTTGAATCACGTCGCTCTAGCTTGACGCCATTTAGATTCTTAGCAGAAATCAATTCAGAATTAAAATTTGTAAATTTAAGAGGATTTTACTAAATAGCTTCACTTAAGAACGACACCATTTTAGTCCTAATCCGCCTAGGTTTACGATCTCTAATTATGGTTAATTTTCTAAATTAGCTAAAGCACGTCGCGTGTACACGACGCGTTTCTACTTTCCTAATTGTTTTTAGTTTCCTTTTCCAGAGTTATTCCTATTCTGTTTGTATTAATTAACTAAAAGGTGTCCTCCTTGAGCGACGCATTCTAAGAGTTTCCTGATAAGCATGATTTGGCCGAGATAGTTTGGTTTCAGAGGTTGAAATGGTTTTCAATTCCCTTCATGATCGTCCAGTGCAAGCCCGAGCTGCGGAAAGTTCCTTTGAAGGCCAAAATACCCTAAAGTCACTTCTTATAAATACATATGGTCATTGACCTTTGAAGAAGGTTGGCTACTGAAGAATTCGGAGCTTCCTATAAGGTTTTTGAAAGCTTTCAAGGAGAAAAACGTGGACAACAAGAGGAGTTCTTGTTTTTCTTCATCCTTTTCCTCCATTGAAGCTTAAGAAGTTCAAGGCTTTCAAGGGGCCAAACCAACCATCTTCTTTTCTAGTTTCTTTCTTGTCTTTTTCATATGATTTTTCATTGCATCAACTCATTGTACACACTTACTTCATAATTTCTAAACCTACACCTCCTTTAGGGGTTTAAAAGAAAACACAAAAAAGTGAGTTCTTTTAGTTTAGTTGCATGTTTAGATTCTTAATTGGAATAGACACTATACAATTTTAGTTCTAATCATAGGTTTTTTTTATGTTTGTTTGATCTTGCAAAGTACAAAAGAAGAACAAGAGTAAAAAAAAGAAGGTTCTTTTCTTTCGACCGGCCGGAAGAGAGGAACAAAGAACCCCATATTCTCCCGATTTGCAAGGTTAGTAAGCAATCACTTTTCCTTTGAAACCTTCCGTTTCTGGCGATCACAATTCCCTCATATAGTTAATCATAGTAAACACATGATAACATGATGAACACACACCTTTTTTGAGCACTACACTTGTCCATTCAACCCCTAGGACCACTAGAAGATTGTTCAAGTCACGATGTTCAAAATCAATTTCGGTGTAATTATATCTAAGCTCATTCAATTATGTGGCCAATATTATATACACATTGGCTATATAAAACATGTACTTTTGACCCATATGATATACATCACTTTACATCCCTTAATATGCATATATTACTACCATATCTTACTCTGATACCAATGCCGTAACACTTTGAGATCAAAGGCAGAACTGAATCTGGTTCAGTGCCCCTATCTCATACTGTTAGCGGTTTGAAATCTAAATTATGAATTGTAATATAAGGGTAATTTGTACAAATTAAGGATATTATGAAAGCAAAGTACATTATCAATAGTAAATGATCTACATCATTTATACATAATCCTAAAAAGACAATGAATTTCTATAATCAATAGATTACATAGCCACAAGTCTAATAAAGATACGTCAAAAATAAAATTTTGAAATTTAAATTATACCATTCATTAAGCGGGCCACCATATATTCATTGCGCACTCTGATCCAAAAGTAACTTGCACCCATGAAGGGACCGGGCTCTAGTAGAGAACTCAGTAGGGATCCTACGTCCATGATGGCCTACAAAAATTACTACTGAAAAATCATAATATATCATATGATAAATAAGTATTTTGATTCAATTCAATGATCCAATGATCAGTATCTGATAATCAAAATCCACTATCTAATAATCATATCAAGAATCAGTAGTCACAGCCACCCATGGATCTCATGAGGTCATCTTACATGGCTAACTTAAAGTACATAATTTCATCAATATGTTCTATCATGTATTGCTAGTCATCCCTAGCACATAACTAACATGGAAGTCATGTATCACTCATGAAACCATTGAATTAATCATATATTCATATACCATATTTGATAGTTGACTCACATTTATCACACATCTCTTAATCTTTCCATGGACCCATTCCAGGGTCTAAAACATAATATCGATCATGTCTATTCGATTTTATCACTAAGTCATTAATCCATTCTATAGTGGTTCATGTTCTAACAATAATTACATTATATCAGTTATTCATCATCGAAGTAATCATATATAAATAAATGGTGTGACAGAGAAGTAGCAATACTAACAATGTATCAATCATTTGTGGGTTTGGAATACCCCGAGGAACTTCTTACCCAATTAATGCCACTCCGCCTTTTTTAGATCTCCAAAAATCTATGAAAATATGCCAAAGAAGCAAGGCGACTGAGGTACAAGGCACGCCGCCAACACAATCCAAGCCGTCAAACGAGATGCGCACATAAGTGGGTTTATCATCTATCACTACCATTGGTCAGACAATATAATCTCAAGTGAGCCAGGTCCTAGACATCTAGACCCTATCATATGGCAAGTCGGACTCGGACCTAACCCCATCATATGGCTAAACCCCACCCCTTCACTAATGAGTGCATCACATAGGTATCCAATGTTAGTGAGGCTAGTCAACCATTCAAATTAAAGAATATAAGGCATTTCATGAAATTATCTAAATAAATGAAGCAACATGTACGAACACATAATTGTACGAGAAAACTACTCAAATATCCATAATTAAGTCCATTTTAGTCACAAATGATGTTTCCAATGTTAAAGTATGAAGACGGAGGCCAAACGGGGTCATTACCCCTTAAAATTACATTTTTGGGTCAAAGTGGTAGACCTGTGCTTGGAATCGATCAGACTTTTTGGTCAAACAAAAGTTGAACACTCTCAGTAGCAGTTATGACCATTCAACTTAGTTTCTATAAGGACTGAGGTTTCGGGTCGGTTACGGACCGGATCCCCTGGTTTGGACCTTGAGGGGTCTTGAGAGTTCTTTCTAAATGACGTCTAGACTGCACGACGCCTTTCAAACGGCGTCTTGCTGCGTGGACGCCATTTAGGAGAGTTGTTGTTATGCCACGTAGGCGCCACGTGGGCGGGTTTCGGGCCGCGAGAGTACGACCCCTATCGTGTCATCTGAACGGCGTCCGTGATGGACGACGCCATTCATACTGCAACCCTGTGATGTCAGTGTACGGTGCCGGTCTTGTCGTCTGAATGGCGTCTGTGGTGAGCAACGCGTTTCAGAACTTCTGTCAGTACGGCCCGTCCTGTCATCTGATAGGCGTCTGTCTCGCACGACGCGTTTTACTCTGTTTCGGATTGACCCCGCGAGCCTTCCCTTCTTTCCCTCATTCTTACCCTCTCACTCTCTCTCCTCGCTCTCTTCACCCCCCTCCATTTCCCTCCTTCCCTTTCCTTTCCCTTTCTTCCGCTTCCACCACTCCAACACCTCTCTACCTCTCGCCACTACCACCACCACTTCCTTCGCAGCGTTCCATTCTACGGACGACGGCCGACGTCCCGACGGAGTGGCGACGTCCTCGGGGGTACCGACGGCGGTCTGCGGTGCGGCGGTTTGGCAGCACGGAGCGAGGACGAGTTCAAGTAACCGGTAGGGGGACGAACCTTGCATGGATTGTGGTTGTTTTATCCGTGATTCCTATTGTGAAGCATGATGCATTTGGGGTAGAATGAGCATGTTAAGGGAGGGTTTTCTTAGTGGAATGGTCGTGTTCATGAATGTGGATTTGTGGATTTCACATGGTAGTTTGTTTTCCCCTCTTCCCTCTTCTGTTTTGGTGTGATTTTGGGGTGTTTGGGGTGAAAAGGGGGACCTTCGGGTAGAGCTGCAGAACCACGTTTCTGGCGCTTAATGACGTCGCGCTTGGACGACGCCATTTAGAATGGCGGCAGCCCAGTACGACGCCATTTAGGCAGAAATCACCCCGATTGAGGTTCTGTCAGTTTGGGGTTCTGTTGAGAATGGCGTCTGAAAACAGCGACGCCTTTCGAAAAGGCGGCTTCCTAGGACGACGCGTTTTACGTAAATCAGCCGTAGCCCATCCCTGCTTCTGCCGCTATCATACGACGAGGGACGGCGACGCATTTTTAATAGGCGGCTACCTTTGGCGACGCCTTTTAGGCCATATTTTGAGGCCGAGTTTTATGAACCCGTTTAGGAGGCTTGAATGGCGTTGGCCATGGACGACGCGATTCAAGGCAGAATCACATTAACTCTTGATATTAATGTGTGTTTCACTGTTAGATAGTTTAATAAATGCATGCTTTAAATCGTACATCGAGGCTGAGGATTTATGTGTGGGTGGAATCATATCATATGTTGTGTGCTTATACGATTGTGGAGTTGGAACAGCTGTGGTTTACGTTTGTCACCTTGTGCCGAAGTGGGAGGGCCTTGGTGTCTGTGTGGCATTGTTGCCGTACCGGTGGGGGAGTGGTACATGTTGTGTTTTCACTATCGCTGGGGGAAACATAACCGCCTTGAGCCCGTCGGGCCGGAGTAGCCAGCGCGCTATCCGAGGGGTTACTGTTTGGTCTCAGCGGGTCGGGGCTTTCCTGTTTGTCGTGGCAGCTTCCGGTGCGTTTCTTGCTGTGGAGCTGGGTGTGGTGCTGTTGTTGTTTTACCCCTTTAGCCACTGGGCCTTATGTGACCTGTGATATCAAGGTTGCGAGTGGTACCCTTCGCCCTTTGGCCTGATGCAGCCCGGGAGGTTAGGGTTGCGGGTAGTCCCTATAGCTTCGGCTTGACGGGGGTTTTGCCGGTCCCCAGGGCCCTCTTGAAGCGCCGAGGCCTGGCGTTGAGGAAAATCCGGTCGGTAGGACAGTAGTCTAGACTGCTTGTGTGCACACGTAGTTGGGCAGTGGTGGTTCACTGGTCCCAGTTAGTCCTAGTTTGACTCACTGCCTCACCTTACGGTGCCCGAAACACCGTAAGGGCGGATAGGCGTGAGCATTGGTGGTGTTATTAGGCGACGTTTGTCTGCGGTCGACAGTGTGGTTTGATCGCTTAGCCGGATCCTTGGTTATGAGTTGTGGTATTGTTTATGCGTATGTTTCATATCAGGTTTTGGGAGCTGTGTTTACTGCTTTATTTAATTGCCATCTTTTTGTATTATTATACTTGTGGGTGTGTGAGTGGGAGGCGAGGATCGGATGATCCCTACTGAGCCCTTTTCTGGTGTGGCTCACTCCCTGCGGTTTCAGGTGTGGACCTCGTGGCGTGTGGCGGCGTGTGGTGTCCCTTGGTGTGCGGACCAGCAGCTATCTCAGTTCCGGGGTATGCCCCGATGTTGTTGTACTTTGCTTCTACCTGTACTTATTTAATTCTTTGGACTGTAATTATTGTTGGACTGTATACGGACATTATTAATTTCCTTCCTGCGCGCTTGTATTTTCCTTGTAGTCCGTGTGATTGTTATATTTAGCCTTGTTTAACACTTACTCCTCCAGATGTGTTGTGTGAGATCCGGGTGTGAACCCGCAGTTAATGGTCCGACATCCATTTAGTAATCGGATTCCCGATTATAGGATGGCGGGTCGTTACAGTTTCGCTAACCCAAGGGCACTTTAGTAAAAACTACAACTGCACACCAACTTCAAACGCATGCCATTTAAAATCTACACATCCAAATCAAAATCTTCTTCTTCTTTTTTGGCATGAAAGCTGACTAAGTAAGTTACAACATATCTAAAAATAAAACTAATTGGAACAATACACAAACCATGTTAATTAAAACACTCATTGACTATCTTATTTTGAAGTCAACTAAACACCTATAAAGATGGGATTGGATCTCACTCAAACCAAAGCCAAATGTTACGAAATCTAAACTAGAGTAACTGCATATACATATCTACAAATTATATAATATGCATATCAATCTAATTATTATAGAAATCACATTAAACATCACAGCTTAAACAATCTTTCATTTATGAACTGCACTCTTCCAAATATGGAAGCTCTAGTGTTCACCACCCAAACCATAGTATTTCTTATCAATAAGAATTTAAGGGAAAGGATAATTATAAGAAACATAAATTTAGGCGTATGCAAATCAATTGGAACTCATAGAACTAACATGTATATAGGAAATCAAAGAAACATTTCATGACATCACCCTACCTAATTCTTAATCCCTTCCAAATCCAATAGGTCTTCTAGATTCCAAAATAAGCTTTAAGAGAAGGAAAAAGAAGAAGGTATAAGGATCATCCACAAGTTTTACACCTCTTGGGGTCTCTCCCATCCCCCCCCCGGCAACTGCTTCAAAAAAGACTTCGAAGCTTCAAAGGACCTCCAAACAAGCCTCCAACACCACCTAAGCCAGCATGCAACCTCAAATCCTTCCTAAACCAACATGCAAGCCTCCAATCCTTCCCAAGTGCCAAGAACAAAAGGAAAGAAGGCTAGAGAAGATGAGAGGAGAAGGGGGGTCAGAACTTGCGTCACCCTCATATATAAGGTCTAAAGAATTTGCAATTTATCTCCTATAACTATAAGAAATAAGCCCTCTATCTATTTCACACCTAATGGGACATCCAAAATCTATATAAAAGAGCCCAAACACTTATAGTGGGTCTAATATAATTTTATAACCTAAAATCACTTAAGAGTTTCTCATTTACTAAACTGAATAACCTCTAATTATATTAAACCCTCTAAAAGATAAAATCGGGTCCAAAATTCATTAAGTCGTATTTAACTCATCTCACTGAGCATAAATCACACCCTATCATTACAAAAGCCATTTAACTCAAAATAAACTATATGAATGAAAATAAAATCGATTCACTTATAGTCAATCTCGATTAAAATCAGTGAACCGATTGGGAAATCATAAACCGGAGAGTCAGGATATTACAAGAGTCGACTTGTTCAAGTTGATCCGGTACCATATGGCACACCATGATTTGTAATCAAAAGATCCATGTGAAACTGTCAAAAGTTGATCTAAATTTCTATTTTTATTTGTGTTTGACTTTATACGGCAGAAAAGATCACTGTAAAAAGTCAAATTGCCGCAAAAGGTTCGTGCATGTATGATACAGCAAACCACACAAACCACACATATCCCAAGATATTGTAGCAGACAGATGGATTCTCAGCAGTGAGTGGATAAGAATATATTTGCAAATGGATAACCATACATGTCTCCCAAGATTGTAGCAGACAAGTGGATTTTCAAAAGCAGGTGAATATGCATATATTTTGCCAATGGATAACATCAATTAGTAATCAAATCCCTCAATGATCGTTGTTTTTATTTGTCTTAGGTGTAAATTTCTATATTGTGCAAGTGAGTATGTGGATGCAAGGATGCTAGAAGTTACCTGCTTTCATGTCCATTTAGAAACAAGATTATGCTTGGAAATCATCACAGAAAAAAGTCAAGAGATCTATATTCAATGTATTGAATGATTTTGTGGATGAGAGAAGTTAGTTTAAAACTACATTTTATTATTGACACAAGATCCCAAACGATATGATGTACTTGATTCTTTAGTTTCATTAGGGTTGAATGCATAATTAGAATTTCAGAGAACATGGGAGTGAATGATGGGAACTTGTAGAAGCCTCCATTGCCACCAAAGAAAAAGGATGTAAGAGATCATCAAAGACAAAGATAAAGTAAAAAAAGATGAGATGCCTCTTAAAACATCTGACTAGTTATTGTGATATGCCTTTTAGAGTCACTACGGTGCACTCCATTGGAATATTGGCCGCAAGTGACCTTTTTCTCTTTTTTTGGGAGAGAAGCGTTTTCTATCTTCTCTTGTATTCTTATTTATTATTTTATCATAATAATATTTGTCATCATCTTTGTGAATCACATTAAATCTTGTCTTCTTTAATTGGCATACGCTTTATGTACTATAGTCCCAGACTAGTATCAACTTTTAGAGGAAATGCTTTCTTCTTGGAATAGCCTTAAGGTGTCTATAAATGCAACAACACAATACAACCATCCTTCTAGCTGCCATCAGATGCAAAATGTTGCCTTGTACATGCCATTTGCATTTTCATGGTACATGACTTAGAAAATTTCATCACTAAATTTGGACATGTGTACATTGAGACATATTCCTATTGTTGTTTAGAGATCTTGTTGTGTAAAGATGTTTACATCAGAATATCTTCTTGTCTGCTTGTTTAGATCAAATGGGAAACTTACTTTGAATTAAGGAATCTTCATATTATCCTTAATATGAGTACTGTTAAAATTTATTTTATTTGTACGTACTTTAATTATCTTTATCATTCTCTTGATTCTTATAAGTGAAAAACAAATTCAAGAGTCATTATGAAAAGGTTACTAGGCTTGCAATTTTCTAGATGATCTGTTAGTCTCCATAGGTGTTGGTGAAGAGGTATATTGTCAAAATGGACTTTGCCAAATTCTAATCTAGCAATGTTAAAATGCAATTTACATATGATTTGAAAATTTTAGTACTTTTAGCTGGTATACATTTTATTTCCTTTTATTTTAATGTTGTGCTGGATATTGATACTATTGACTTTGTCTTTATTGATGCAATCTGCAAATTTGTGTTTGCAGTATTGATGGATAGGAGGAAAAGAAAGTAAAGTTCAGTTTGGTGACACCTTACACTCGAGATATCTACATAACATGAAGGATCTAGGTAGAAAATCAATATACATTCATCTTGTCTGATTAAGATTACAAGTACATAATCAAGTTGATATTTTCTAGATCTAAAGCTATCCTGTATCGATAATGAGTCTATCTTGTCAATTAAACATAATTAGCATGTCCAAGTTTGCTTGATCGTATAAACATATATGTGAAGCATGCTTATTTTCCTTTCTTTTCTATTCATTTATGAAGTTTGTTAGTTTAAGAAGATTTCTAGTGAGAACATTTTCTTCATTCTCTTGGATCGTCTTTTTCTAAATGCGGACTTTGAGAAGTTATCTAAGAACAACAATTTTAAGTTTGAGCATGGCTTAAGAGACGATGTATTGACAAAAGATATTTCACATGCAAGTGAAGTGAGAAGAGAGATGATTTGTAACTTAGTAGGACAAATTAAAAAAAGAGTACTTGTAAAACTAGTATTCACGTTGTTTTGAGAGGTGGTACTTAATAGGATTAGTGCTGCGTGTTTATTTTTCAAATGTAGAGATTTGATGCAATTTTTTTCTCACACAAGTAATAGTGACTTGACAAAGACATTTGTGATTACACAATGGTAGAACATTGAGTTAGAATAAAGTTTTCTGTTAGGTTGGATTTCAGTTCATTGAGTTACCATATAGCAAATAGTGGTTGATAACACTAAGATGCTGCTTTATTACTAAGATAGAGTAAGAAAAAAGGTTTGTATCTGAAAGCATGTAAAGGAGAAAATTGTTAAAATTCCATAAGCTGATCAATTTGATGTAACATATCTTAAGCGATAACATTATGTCTTATTTTCTTCCATTTAACATGCCAAAACAAGATAAAGACATCAAGCCATAGCTCACGGAGAACCAAATTTTGATAAATATACAATATTTTAAAATTGTTTGAACATATTAAAAATAATATTTTTAAACTATTTTCATGAAGTTTTCAAACTTGTTGTCAATTTAAAAATCTTCTATAGGCGCTGATTTTATCCTGAAGCTGGAGTTGGACCCAATCATAAATGGCCTGTCTTATGACTATTTCGTAAGGATGTACATGCACGATGGAGCATTTATTTAACAAGCAAGTACGTCCATTGCAAATAGAAATGGACCAAGGATGCCTCTAAATACTAAGAAAACAACTTGCTACACCGTCAACCAGTATTATGTCGATTGCTAGTGTTTTTAAATTTTTTTTGAAAAAAATTTGAATTTCTTTTGGTGGCTTCCATGGTGCCCTACATGGCCGTGCAATTCGATTTTGGATCGGACGACCCAAAAAAAAGATGAAAAACTAAAAAACGACACCATGGGGCCGTGTATATATATATATATATATATATATATATATATATATATATATATAAATTAAAAACACCGGCTGCCGCCGGCGTAATACCGACTACCCGTGCAGTAAGTTATTCTCAAATACTAATAAGTGCTGTCCAACCCCATAAATACAAGAGGAAGTGTAATAAAAATTATATGATAGAATGCTTTTATTTGGGTTGTAACAGGTAGTAGTGTTTGTCGAACCTTTCTCTTAGTTAGTCCTATTTTAATGGAGTCTGCACTAGTGACGTTAAGCGTTCAAACAATGTACCCATAGTAAAATATTTCATTGGAGTTAATAATTGCTGCATCACTTATGATGTGATACAGCGTGCGCTGTACACGGGCAACCACCCAATCTAATTAGAACGGATAGTTGTGGTAGAAAGGTTAACTATTTATATCTTTTGAAAATTTTTTATTGTGGGATCCTACATGTCCATACAATTTGATCGACGAATGGAGGATATTAAAAAAATCTAAAAAACAAAAAACTAAGTGGAGATCGAGTTGTACGGATATGTCGGACCCCCCCAAAAAAAATCAAAAATAAAAAAATAAGAAATTTTGGGTTGCACCCCATGCGGTGCAACAAGTATAATTCTTCATAATTGTGTAGGTTAAAAGATGCCTCTAATCGTTTGCCATTTGTCAATTATATTTAGCAAATTTTGTATTTAAAATTGATTGTATCGAAATAAAATTAGTTATCCAACATTAATGGATAGCTAAGATTTACACTATCACAGGTTGAACTCAAATTTGGACACTACGTTACTTTGTAAGCTACTCCATTTAAATTCAAATTTAAAGTATGAATTCAGGATATGAGAACTTATGCTACGAAACTTCAAAGACTAAAATACAATTTTTTTTTTTTTAATATTTTATATTCTTCTTCTTAAAATTAGAACAAATAAATAGAACACTTTTTTAAGAGGATTAGAACGGTTTGTCAGCCTCTTTGATCTCAGTACTTGAACTTTAGTCCAAAGACACACACACACACATACCGGCCCATTCCAGATCCAGAACGGAGATGAGATTGCCTTATGGGTCCCAAAACGGCTTGCCTTCCGGGATTTAAAGGAATTCAAACGTACTTGTGGGCCAAGGGCCACAAGGAATTCAAACATACCTATATAGACGAAACCCCGTCCCCCGAGCTTCGCATAACGGCTCTCTCTCTCTCTCGCTCTCTCGCGCTCTGCTCTTGCTCGCTTGGTAGCTTCGGCAACAAAGGGGAGGATGAGCGGCGGCGGCGGCAGGGGTGACGTGCTGTGGCGCCGTCCCCTCCAGGAGGCCCTCGCGTCCAGATTCTTGCACCACCGGGGGTTCTTCGGTCAATCCTCTTCTAGGCATGGGGTGAGTACCTCAATTCCGATCTGGGTTGTTCTATTTTTATAAATCTCGTGTTTGATTTCTGTTTCGTGTTTTTTTAATGCTCTTGGAGAATTTGTTTCGGCTTCCGAGATGAGTTTTTTCTGTGTTCTTTTGTGGGTTTTTTAATCGTCTTGGAGTTGGTAGATTATTAAAGGGCTCTTTGCGCCTGTTCTTCTTTCATCCTGGGGTTATTTGGGGGCATTAGGGTTTCTTTTTTATTTTTCTTTCTTGCCTCTGTTTCGGTTTCCTGTTACTGCATTTTGCAGTTGGCTTCCTGTAATTCGATTTAATTGCATTTTACATTCTTTGGTTCCTGTGAAAACCTAATTTTCTGATATTGTGGCTCTGGCATTGCACCATGTTAAACACTTTTTCATCTTCCTCCCGATTGTCTCAACTCTTTGATTTGTGTTTTCATCTGATTTGGTTTGCGTTTTTGTTTATATTTCTCTGGGGTTGATGATTTCGGTTCTGTTTCTGTGTTTTGATGTTTGCGTCTTGGATTTCAATTTGGGTTGAGGTCCATCCATGTATATCTAATTGTGTTTTACATTGTTTGGAACCTGCAAGACGCTCAAGGGCACCCTTTTATGAGAATTCACGAGAATTCATTTGTTTGTGTTAATTGTTTATCTGCTTGTTTAAATGCCTGTGAGAACGGAGAAGAACTTTCGTGGCTTGTCCTTTTTCTGGCTTAAATTACTCTTTCTGCGAATCCTCCAAAAAGCCACTTGCGCTGTGTTAGTCAATACTGATTGTCCTCTCCCATCTGTATGCAGGGTGGTTGCAGGTTCATTCCTTGCAGATCTGCCATGGATTTGGACTTTGCCCATGCTATGTTGACAGAGACGAGGAAGGAAAAGGACAATGCCGCTGCAGCCTCGCCATCCAGGGAAGCCTAACGGAAGTGGCTGGCAGAGGCCTTGCTGCAGAACAGAATGCATACTCGCCTTCAGGGCCAAGCCTCCTGCAGCCATGGATACCTACCACCATGTCCCCGCTGACCATGCCTGTTCGCAGCAAGCCAGGCAGCCAAGCAGAGGAGGTACATTTTTCTCATGACCCTAGATGATCATTCAATAATTCTCCAATCTATACATTATTGCATGAATACTTTTATTAGGGGCTTCATTATTAAACTAAAATTAACTTCAAAGTTAGTTACACAACCAAATAACAAAACTAACCTTCTAAGAGCAAGTTACAACCAACAGAAAAAGGGACTTACTTAGGATTAAGTAATGTCGCTGCTCTCCACGTTATACCTATATTGATGGTGCAATGATATTAGGCAATTGCATCACACATCACAATTGTAGCCCCCTAGAAGTTCCTCCCTTTTGAAAGCCATATACTATCATTTTCTATATAATTCATTTGAGAATGCTGGCCATTGATGCCCTCATGAACTTTGTGATTCCTTAAACTATGTCACTAAGCAATGGGTTGTTCTCTGTGTCTAAAAGTGCATAAGTTTTGTTTCACCTTTTATGTATGGAAACTTTGTAGTTATTGTTGTAATTGCTTGATAGAAGTAGTCATACACAGAAAATGTATAAATGGTTTTCTGGTAAATTTGCATTATGCCTAATATTCAGATTTTGGTTTTGTCTCTAAGCTATGTTTGAGCTTTTTTATGGCTGGATTATCTGGTTTTTGGGGTTATGATGGCGAATTTTGGGTTTCAAAGATATTATGGAGCTTGGACTTTAGTTTTCTAATTAAATGAATTGGTATTTTGAATTGTTGATTGGCCCGTAAATAGGTGAGGAAAAGTCTAAGAAGAAACAAGTGGAAAGACATCATCTTTTCTTCTTTGTTAACATTAACGGTTTGCAAGGTCCCTTTGCTAGTTACAACCGCATTAGGTAGAATGTCTGAACTGGGAAAGCTATCAGCAGCCAATGGCGCCATTGAGAATGGGGAGGCATGGGTGTTGTTGCAGGGAGGAGATACTTGTTTCATTGAACAAGGAAGCTGAAGCGTGTATATGTATCATAATGTCTTTGTTCAAGTTTACTTTTTTAATTAATTGCAAAAAACATGAGACTACAATACAAGCAAATGAAAAGTCACTTAACCAGAAAAACATAATGCCACAGACAATGAAGTTACTTGCTTATTGTTTTTTAGTGGTTGAAGAAACATGGAACCATAGATAATTTTTTATGACAAGCATGACCTTTACCTATCATTTTAGATAACCCTTTAAGATTTAATTTGATCCAAAGTTTATGGATGGGAGCATGGGTTGGATAATATGGCTGACTTGTAAGTTAGAGTAAATTAGTGGGAATATGGTTTGGATAATGTGGCTGACCTGTCGGTTGGAGTAAGTTAGTGTCATATTTTTCCTTTATTATCTTTTCTTTGGTAGGAATATATTTGCTGTCGACGCTGGAAACAGTTGCTTGAAATCATCATACCTTTTCTCAGACGTGATCTCTCCTTGTCACTTTGGCTAAGCCTCTAATGATTACATTTAATCCCAAGATTCTCATGGACAAGGAGTTTCTGGTTTGGGCATTATGACAAGATTTCTGGTGCCACTGCCACCTCCCGCAGCAAGTATGTATTTTCTCTCTTTTTTGTTCCTGCATGTCTCCCATCTGTCCCTTAGCAGATGCTGAGACGCTTGCATCCTTCCTTTCTTGCAGCGGGTGGGAAGAGATGCATCTGGTGTATTTAAGATCAGGTAATTTATTTTTTTCTCTAGATTTTGATTATTTTATTCTTATATGTAATCTTCATTACATTTGTTGTCTGCTGCTTTATGTTTTCCAGTTTAGTTTAATGTATGTATTAGAAATTCTATTTATCTTATTTCTAATTGGTTCTATTCAGCTTTTTGTTTGTCATAGAACCATAGATAAATTTCCATGACAAGCATGACGACCTTTACCTATCATTTTAGTTAACCCTTTAAGGTTTAATATGATCCAAAGTTTATGGATGGGACCATGGGCTGGATAATATGGCTGACTTGTAAGTTGGAGTAAATTAGTGGGAATATGGTTTGGATAATGTGGCTGACCTGTTGGTTGGAGTAAGTTAGTGTCATTATTTTTCCTTTATCATCTTTTCTTTGGTAGGAATAGATTTGTTGTCGGCGTTGGAAACAGTTGCCTGAAATTATCATACCTTTTCTCAGACATGATCTCTCCTTTGGCAAAGCCTCTAAAGTTTACATTTAATCCAAAGATTCCTATGGACAAGGAGTTTCTGGTTTTGGCATTATGACAAGATCTCTGGTGGAATCGCCACCTCCCGCAGTAAGTATGTATAGTCTCTCTCTTTTGTTCCTCAAATATGGCCCATCTATCTCTCAGCAGATCCAGATGCTGAGACGCTTGCATCCTTCCTTTCTTGTAGCGGGTGGGAAGAGATGCATCTGGTGTATTTAAGATCAGGTAATTTATTTTTTTCTCTAGATTTTGATTATTTTATTCTTATATGTAATCTTCATTACATTTGTTGTCTGCTGCTTTATGTTTTCCAGTTTAGTTTAATGTATGTATTAGAAATTCTATTTATCTTATTTCTATTAGTTCTATTCAGCTTTTTGTTTGTCATGAAGCATTGCGTTTTTTTGGGCTTTAGTTATATCTAATTCTGTTCTTATTATATTCAGTTGCTTATTTGTTTTGTAGTGATATTAATTTTTAAAGTGTTTAACAGTGTCACATTTGTGGAACCACTCCATGCATCTGCCGAACTGAACCCTTGAATTCTTGTCTCAGCAATTTGGGAGGAAACTCATTTGATGTTGTGAAGTAGGTGATTCATCTCCCCTCTGCAGTTGATTTATTCTCTAATAGAACAACTTTTATTGCATTCACTAGAAACGTCACTTTCCCTTGTTACCATTTTGGTGCATATATTAGTCTTTTTATTTGTTATGTCACTCTTGGAAGTTTTCATTACATGTTCTCTACAGCGCTTTTTTTGGGATTTTCAACCGCTTTGTCATCTATCTAAAGAAGGGTTGCTTGTCTGTGTTAAACTTATTTGTGCCATGGATGATTGACATGTACATGGATTTGTTACTGATTTTGGTCGTAACTGGGTCTACGAGGATCATTTTCTTCTTCTCTCTGTTCTTTATCATTTCCGTTTGAAGACATAAGAGGCACGAGAGTTGGAGTGGCAAGAAAGAGGTGCGGCAGGCTCTCTCTCTCAACTGGAGAGGCCGGCCAGCACAAACAAGGCTTTTATAGTTAGGGCAAACAATACTACAACCATTGATAACAAATTTACCCCCGTTAACATAAAGGACAGGGATAAAACTATAATAAAAAACAGCAAACATATAAAAAGACAATTGCCCTAACAAAACATCTATTTATCACTACACTCTCCCTCGAGTTGAGCATGGATATTGAGCATGCCAAGCTTGCCAATTATACTTGGAAATCGCTCCCTTCAAAGACCTTTAGTGAATAAATCCGCAAGTTGCTGTCCAGAATTGATGTAGGGTAGGCATAAATCCCCACTGTCCAATCTTTCTTTGATGAAGTGCCTGTAAGTTTCAATATGCTCAGTCCTGTCATGCTGTCAAGGCCCTGGCTTGTTTCCCTTTCCAGAGCAATATGCTTGCATCTGGTGGGGGGGCAATGACCGGTGCATCAAGTTCTGGAATACCCACACTGGTGCTTGCTTGAATTCGGTGGACACTGGGTCCCAAGTGTATGCCCTGCTTTGGAGCAAGAATGAGAGTGAGTTGTTGAGCTCCAATGGGTTCACACAGAACCAACTAACATTGTGGAAGTACCCATCTATGATGTAGATGGCAGAGCTTACAGGCCACACCTCAAGGGTCCTCTTCATGCCACAGGTACGTTGCATACACTGCCCTGCTCTTCTTTGCATTGTTTTTTTTTTTTTAAAGATTTTAAACAACTTTGTCATTTATCTTAAGAAGGGATGGTTATGTGAAACCACCTCTTTTACCTTTTCCCCATTTTTCTCATGGCCCTAGATGATCAGTCAATAATTCTCCAATCTATACATTATTGCATGAATACTTTTATTAAGGGCTTCATTATTAAACTAAAACTAACTTCAAAGTTAGTTACACAACCAAATAGCAAAACTAACCTTCTAAGAGCAAGTTACAACCAACAGAAAAGGGGACTTACTTAGGATTAAGTAATGTTGCTGCTGTGTACGTTATTCCTATAGTGATGGCACAATGGTATTAGGCAATTGGATCACACATCACAATTGTACCCCCTAGAATTTCCTCCATTTTTGAAAGCCATGTACTATCCTTTTCTATATAATTCATTTGAGAATGGTGGCCATTGATGCCTTTATGAACTTTGTGATTCCTTAAACTATGTCACTAAGCAATGGGTTGTTCTATGCATGGATTGCGGAATCGGCCGATTCCGACTCGAATCGGCCGATTCGAGTCGGAATCGGCGGGTACCGAGCCGAGTTGGGGGGGAAATTACTGTTCCCCCCACCGATTTAAAAAAAAAAAAAAAAAAAAAACGGTAGAAATCGGCCCGAACCGGACCAAATCGGGTCCGGACCAAATCGGGTCCGGTTCGGGCCGGTCCCGATCTCCCCCTTAAGGGGGGATCGGGAACCAGACGCCAGCAGCGTTTCTGCTGCTGGCGCCCAGCCCTTCCCCACTCCCCAGCCCCTCCCCGGCTCGCTGCCGCTCGCCGCCGGCCCCCCCGCCGCCGCCGGCCGTCCGCCGCCGGCCTGCCGCCGCCGGCCCGCCGCCGCCAGCCCGCCGCCGCCGGCCCTCTCTCTCTCTCTCTCTCTTTTTCTCTCTCTTTTCTATTTTTTTTTGAGATATCGAGCAAAAGGAGGGGATTTTCATCCCGTCATCGTCAGCCGGCCGTCCGGGAGCCGCTGCCGCCGCTGTGGTTGCCGTCCCGCTGCCCGCGACGTCGAATTTTTTGTTCGCATTCCGATCCGAGTTTAGGTATATTTCGAATTAATTTTTTAAAATTCTAAAAAAATTAGAAATGATGTATGATTGTGTTTATGGTGTAGATCTCTTAATATTTAGGTTGAAAAAAATTTTAGCATGTTGATTAGACAAAATTCTCAAAATTAACCCTAATTAGGGGTTAAAAATTGGGGCTTTTGTATGATTAGTGTGATTAAGGTTCAATTGAGTGTGCCAACCACTCAATTAAACTTGTTAGGACATAAATGTGTATTTTTTTGCATTAATTGCATGTTATTAGCGTTAATTAGTTAAAATTAACCCTAATTAGGGGTTAAAAATTGGGGCTTTTATATGATTAGCGTGATTAAGGTTCAATTGAGTGTGCCAACCACTCAATTGAACTTGTTAGGACATAAATGTGCATTTTTTTGCATTAATTGCATGTTATTAGCGTTAATTAGTTAAAATTAACCCTAATTAGGGGTTAAAAATTAGGGCTTTTATATGATTAGCGTGATTAAGGTTCAATTGAGTGTGCCAACCACTCAATTGAACTTGTTAGGACATAAATGTGCATTTTTTTGTATTAATTGCATGTTATTAGCGTTAATTAGTTAAAATTAACTATAATTAGGGGTTAAAAATTGGGGCTTTTATATGATTAGCGTGATTAAGGTTCAATTGAGTGTGCCAACCACTCAATTGAACTTGTTAAGACATAAATGTGCATTTTTTTGTATTAATTGCCTGTTATTAGCGTTAATTAGTTAAAATTAACCCTAATTAAGTGTTAAAAATTGGGGCTTTTGTATGATTAGTGTGATTAAGGTTCAATTGAGTCTGCCAACCACTCAATTGAACTTGTTAGAACCTGATTGCATTTTTGTGTTTTTATGTTATGCAGGAATATGGCAGAACAGGATGTGGAGCAACATGGTGCTGATCCTGGTTGGCAGCATTGCACACTAGTGGACAGTGTTAGGAGGAGGGTCAAATGCAACTGGTGTGGAAAGGAGATGGGTGGTGGCATCTATCGCCGAAAAAATCATCTTGCTGGCATATCAGGAGATGTCAGTAGATGTGAGTCAGTCCCGTTGGCCTTGAAGAAGGAAATGAGGGCTTATATGATGGGTAAAAAGGCACACAAAGATTTATCATCTCAACAACACATGGATTTGCAAGATGAGATATTAGGGCACTAAAGACGAAGGGATTACAGTCTACCTGTTCAGCACCCGATCAATTTAGATGATGATCAGGAGGAGGAGGAGAATGAGGAGGATCCAGATGACCCTGATGCAGAGTACACCAGAGCTGTTCGTGCTAGTTTGCGGACAAATAGAGAAGATGAGGACCGGCGAAGAGGCATAGGATCATCAGGTGGATCAATGCCTCCTGCTTCTCAGCCTGGGATATTCGTTCCTAGGGGTTCTTCTGGTCGCAGGATTGCTAGTTCTATATTGAGTTGTGGACGGACATCATATTTGGCACGCGGTCTTATGGACCAATTTTTGTACAGATCAAGGTCTGCCAGACAGCCTGGAATCAAGCAAGCATTAAAAGGAGTCAAGGCATCAGCAAAAAATGGTTTGAAAGGAATTGTGAAATGGTTTTTACATGCAGGTGTGCCAGCACATGCCGCATCTAGTCCATATTTTCAGACGATGGTGGATGCAATTGCAGATGCTGGACCTGGTGTAAAGGCCCCCACAGCTTGCTACATTTATGATGTTGGGCTTGAAGAAGAGTATAATGACTTGAAGGTATGGGTCGACAACTTCAAAAATGTGTGGAGGGAGCGTGGTTGTACCATCATGTGTGATGGTTGGACAGGGACCACAAGAAGATCCATGATTAATTTTCTTGTGTATTGCAGCGAGGGCACTATTTTTTTGAAGTCTGTGGATGCCTCAAGCAGAATAAAGAATGCTAATTATTTGTACAGGCTAATGGATGACGTGGTATAGGAAATTGGTGAAGAAAATGTTGTGCAGATAGTCACTGACAATGAAGCAAGCTATAAAGCATCCGGTAATTTGTTGATGCAGAAGAGACACCATTTGTACTGGGTGCCTTGTGCAGCACATTTTATTGACTTGATGATGGAGGACATAGGTAGAGATCCTTTTGTTGCTGAGGTGGTACAACTCCAGGTGAATTACATAATAAATAGTCAAATATTAAATTTAATGATTGGCATTTATGATTATTGATATCGTCGTCTTCTTTTTTTTTTGAACAGCTGAATGGTGGATCCAGATTAATTACAGACAAGCTGCCACAAATCCTTTGGCGTATGTTGCAATGCGAGTACTCAGTCAAACCACTTCTTTCAGTCAATGTGAAAGAAACTGGAGTACATTCAGTCTCATTCACACGAAGGTTCGTAACAGATTGGGGGTTTCTAGGCTGGAGAAGTTGGTGTACTGTCACTACAACATGCGTCTAAAAATCAGGCAGATTCAGGAAAGACAGAGGCTTGAAAGACAGAGATTCATGGAGTTTGCTGGCAGATCAGTTGATGAGCATGTACATCAGATTGATATTGATGAATTGTTAGATGAAGAACACCCACTGCATTCTTGGGTGGAGAGCAGAACAGCCAGAGATGCACAGCCTGAGTTTGATCCTCAGGATCGGAGTTGGGCAGAAAGTGAATTAGATGCGGTAGTTGCTCGAGATCCTGAATTTCAGACAACACAAGAAGGAGGTGCACTAGTTCTGCAGAGGCCCCGAAAGTCAGCCACACTAGAAGACACTGCTAGAACTTCTGCCTCTCAGCCAGCACTCAGGAGATCAGCTACTCAGGTGGATCCACAAAGAAGAAAGGAGAAAGAGCCAGCGAGACCTTCATTGCAGTCATCGAGCAGCAAAAAGAGAAAACAATTAAAAGGAAAGTCTAAACAACGAGTGGACCCATCAAAAGGAGAAGAAGGGACAGTTCAGCAGACTGGAGAGACACCTGAGGACACCCCAGCTTTACCACCTCACTTGGCCAGCATGTACGAGGCAGAAAGACAAACCTACAGACGTAGAAGAAGGCGATTGAGGAAAACAAGCCAAGTGCGGAGTGATGACTCCACTGATGATGATGATGATGATGATGATGATGGAGATGGTGATGGCGCTGCTGCTGCTGGACTATCAGGAGGTTCTACACTTGGGAGCAGTTACACAGGATACGATGATTACTCCGCACCTCCGAGTCATTCTGAAGGAACTCAAGGTCAGAGACAAGGACAACAAAGGGGATTTGAAGGCCAACAGCGACAGGCAGGATGTGATTGGCCACCATGGGAAGATGCACCTTCTTATCCGCCCATTTTTCATCCCCCTACACTGCCATATTCAGACATCAGCAGCACTACTGAAGGGTACTCTGGACCTCCACCTATACAGTACGGCATTTTTGTCCCTCCAATACAATCAGGAGAAAGTTCAAGCTAACAAGCTTACACACCTAGAGGTATTCAAAGAGGATTTGAAGACCTCGCTAGTTCCTTATTTGGCTATGGATATGCACCAGCAGATTATGGCCCGCCTGCTCAGACTTATGAACCGGATGATGAAGGATCACAAATGTGATCTTTCTAAGGTATTTTTCAACAACAATATCTTTTTTAATTAATGCACAACAAAAATTATTAGTTAGTTATTTGTCTTTAATGTTTATTTTTTATGGATGTACATGAATTGCATTCATTCTTATTTTACATCAATTGAATAATATGTTTGTAATTTTTTCTGATTTTTTTTAATTTTTTTTTCTATTTTTTCTGATTTTTTTTTTTTTAAAAAAAATCCGGCCGAGTCGGACCGGCCGGACTGAGTCTGGATCGGGTCGGGACGGGTCGGGATCGCCGGGTCCCAATTCCCGGTCCCGACCCGAGCCGGAATTCCTTGGTTCTATGTGTCTAAAAGAGGATAAGGTTTGTTTCACCTTTTATGTATGAAAACTTTGTAGTCATTGTTGTAGTTGCTTGATAGAAGGAGTCATACACAAAAAATGTATAAATGATTTTCTGGTAAATTTGCATTATGCCTAATATTCAGATTTTGGTTTTGTCTCTAAGTTATGTTTAAGCTTTTTGGTGGCTAGATGATCTGGTTTTTGGGGTTATGATGGCGAATTTTGGGTTTCAAAGATATTATGGAGCTTGGACTTTAGTTTTCTAATTAAATGAATTGGTATTATGAATTGTTGATTGGCCCGTAAATAGGTGAGGAAAAGTCTAAGAAGAAGTAAGTGGAAAGACATCATCTTTGCTTCTTTGTTAACATTAACAGTTTGCAAGGTCCCTTTGCCAGTTACAACCTCATTAGGTAGAATGTCTGAATTGGAAAAGCTATGTATTTACTCAGGCTCTCTAAAGAAATGAAGTTGGTTGCAAATCTAGTAGGGCCAGCACGAAGAAGATCCCGTCCACCTGTATGTTCTCTCATCATATGTAAGATCTTGTTGTGACTATAAATAAATCCCGTGATCATCTGAGCATGTTGTACCACCTCAGCAACAAAAGGATCTCTATCTATGTCCTCCATCATCAAGTCAATAGAATGTGCTGCACAAGGCACCCATTACAAATGGTTTCTCTTCTGCATCAACAAATTACCGGCTGCTTTATAGCTTGCTTTGTTGTTAGTGACTATCTGCACAACATTTTCTTCACCAATTTCCTCTGCCACGTCATCCATTAGCCTGTACAAATAATTAGCATTCTTTATTCTGTTTGAGGCATCCACAGACTTCAAAAAAATAGTGCCCTCGCTGCAATACACAAGAAAATTAATCATGGATCTTCTTGTGGTCCCTGTCCAACCATCACACATGATGGTACAACCACGCTCTCTCCACACATTTTTGAAGTTGTCGACCCATACCTTCAAGTCATTATACTCTTCTTCAAGCCCAACATCATAAATGTAGCGAGTTGTGGGGGCCTTTACACCAGGTCCAGCATCTGCAATTGCATCCACCATCGTCTGAAAATATGGACTAGATGCGGCATGTGCTGGCACACCTGCATGTAAAAACCATTTCACAATTCCTTTCAAGGCATTTTTTGTTGATGCCTTGACTCCTTTTAATGCTTGCTTGATTCCAGGCTGTCTAGCAGACTTTGATCTGTACAAAAATTGGTCCATAGGACCGCGTGCCACATCTGATGTCTGTCCACAACTCAATATAGAACTAGCAGTCCTGCGACCAGAAGAACCCCTAGGAACGAATATCCCAGGATGAGAAGCAGCAGGCATTGATCCACCTGATGATCCTATGCCTCTTCGCCGGTCCTCATCTTCTCTATTTGTCCGCAAACTGGCACGAACAGCTCTGGTGTACTCTGCATCAGGGTCATCTGGATCCTCCTCATCCTCCTCCTCATCATCATCATCAAAATTGATCGGGCGCTGAACAGGTAGACTGTAATCCCTTCGTCTCTAGCGCCCTGATATCTTATCTTGCAAATCCATGTGTTGTTGAGATGATAAATCTTTGTGTGCCCTTTTACCCATCATGTAAGCCCTCATTTCCTTCTTCAAGTCCAGCGGGACTGACTCACATCTACTGACATCTCCTGATATGCCAGCAAGATAATTTTTTAGGCGATAGATGCCACCACCCATCTCCTTTCCACACCAGTTACATTTGACCCTCCTCCTAACACTGTCCACTAGTGTGCAATGCTGCCAACCAGGATCAGCACCATGTTGCTCCACATCCTGTTCTGTCATATTCCTACATAACATAAAAACACAAAAATGCAATCAGGTTCTAACAAGTTCAATTGAGTGGTTGGCAGACTCAATTGAACCTTAATCACACTAATCATACAAAAGCCCCAATTTTTAACACTTAATTAGGGTTAATTTTAACTAATTAACGCTAATAACAGGCAATTAATACAAAAAAATGCACATTTATGTCCTAACAAGTTCAATTGAGTGGTTGCCACACTCAATTGAACCTTAATCACGCTAATCATATAAAAGCCCCAATTTTTAACCCCTAATTAGGGTTAATTTTAACTAATTAACGCTAATAACATACAATTAATACAAAAAAATACACATTTATGTCCTAACAAGTTCAATTGAGTGGTTGGCACACTCAATTGAACCTTAATCACGCTAATCATATAAAAGCCCCAATTTTTAACCCCTAATTAGGGTTAATTTTAACAAATTAATGCTAATAACACGCAATTAATGCAAAAAAATGTACGTTTATGTCCCAACAAGTTCAATTGAGTGGTTGGCACACTCAATTGAACCTTAATCACGCTAATCATATAAAAGCCCCAATTTTTAACCCCTAATTAGGGTTAATTTTAACTAATTAACGCTAATAACATGCAATTAATGCAAAAAAATATACATTTATGTCCTAACAAGTTCAATTGAGTGGTTGGCATACTCAATTGAACCTTAATCACACTAATCATACAAAAGCCCCAATTTTTAACCCCTAATTAGGGCTAATTTTGAGAATTTTGTCTAATCAACATGCTAAAAATTTTTTCAACCTAAATAGTAAGAGATGTACACCATAAACACAATCATACATCATTTCTAATTTTTTTAGAATTTTAAAAAATTAATTCGAAATATACCTAAACTCGGATCGAAATGCGAACAAAAAATCCAACGTCGAGGGCGGCGGCGACGGCGGCTCCCGGACGGCCGGCCGACGATGACGGGATGAAAATCCCCTCCTTTTGCTCGATTTCTCAAAAAAAAAAGAAAAGAGGGAGAAAAAGAGAGAGAGAGAGAGAGAGGGCCGGCGGCGGCGGGCTGGGGAGTGGGGAAGGGCCGGGCGCCAGCAGCAGAAACGCTGCTGGCGTCTGGTTCCCGATCCCTTAAGGGGGAGATCGGGACCGGCCCGAACCGGACCAGATCGTGTCCGGACCGGCCGATCTGGCCGGTCCGGACCCGATTTGGTCCGGTTCGGGCCGATTTCTGCCATTTTTTTTTTTTTTTAAAATCGGCGGGGGGAACAGTAATTTCCCCCCCAACTCGGCTCGGAACCCGACGATTCCGACTCGAATCGGCCGATTCGAGTCGGAATTGGCCGATTCCGCAATCCATGATTCCGGCTCGGGTCGGGACCGGGAATCGGGACCCGGCGATCCTGACCCGACCCGATCTGGATCGGCCGATCCAGACTCAGTCCGGCCGGTCCGACTCGGTCGGATTTTTTTTAAAAAAAAAAAATCAGAAAAAATAGAAAAAAATAAGGAAAAAATTAGAAAAAATCAGAAAAAATTACATACATATTATTCAATTGATGTACAATAAGAATGAATGCAATTCATGTACATCCATAAAAAATAAACATTAAAGACAACTAACTAACTAATAATTTTTGTTGTACATTAATTAAAAAAGATATTGTTGTTGAAAAATACCTTAGAAAGATCACATTTGTGATCCTTCATCATCCGGTTCATAAGTTTGAGCAGGCGGGCCATAATCTGCCGGTGCATATCCATAGCCAAACAAGGAACTAGCGAGGTCTTCGAATCATCTTTGAATACCTCTAGGTGTGTAAGCTTGTTGGCTTGAACTTTCTCCTGATTGTATTGGAGGGACAAAAATGCCGTACTGTATAGGTGGAGGTCCAGAGTACCCTTCAGTAGTGTTGTTGATGTCTGAATATGGCAGTGTAGGGGGATGAAAAATGGGCGGATAAGAAGGTGCATCTTCCCATGGTGGCCAATCACATCCTGCCTGTCTCTGTTGGCCTTCAAATCCCCTTTGTTGTCCTTGTCTCTGACCTTGAGTTCCTTCAAAATGACTCGGAGGTGCGGAGTAATCATCGTATCCTGTGTAACTGCTCCCAAGTGCAGAACCTCCTGATAGTCCAGCAGCAGCAGCGCCATCACGATCACCATCTCCATTATCATCATCATCATCATCATCAGTGGAGTCATCACTCCGCACTTGGCTTGTTTTCCTCAATCGCCTTCTTCTACGCCTGTAGGTTTGTCTTTCTGCCTCGTACATGCTGGCCAAGTGAGGTGGTAAAGCTGGGGTGTCCTCAGGTGTCTCTCCAGTCTGTTGAACTGTCCCTTCTTCTCCTTTTGATGGGTCCACTCGTTGTTTAGAGTTTCCTTTTGATTGTTTTCTCTTTTTGCTGCTCGATGACTGCAATGAAGTTCCCGCTGGCTCTTTCTCCTTTCTTCTTTGTGGATCCACCTGAGTAGCTGATCTCCTGAGTGCTGGCTGAGAGGCAAAAGTTCTAGCAGTGTCTTCTAGTGTGGCTGACTTTCGGCGCCTCTGGAGAACTAGTGCACCTCCTTCTTGTGTTGTCTGAAATTCAGGATCCCGAGCAACTACTGCATCTAATTCACCTTCTGCCCAACTCCGATCCTGATGATCAAACTCAGGCTGTGCATCTCTGGCTGCTCTGCTCTCCACCCAAGAATGCAGTGGGTGTTCTTCATCTAACAGTTAGTCAATATCAATCTGATGTACAGGCTCATCAACTGGTCTGCCAGCAAACTCCATGAATCTCTGTCTTTCAAGCCTCTGTCGTTCCTGAATCTGCCTGATTTTTAGACGCATGTTGTAGTGACGGTACGCCAACTTCTCCAGCTTAGAAACCCCCAATCTGTTACGAACCTTCGTGTGAATGAGACTGAATGTACTCCAGTTTCTTTCACATTGACTGGAAGAAGTGGTTTGACTGAGTACTCGCACTGCAACATACGCCAAATGATTTGTGGCAGCTTGTCTGTAATTAATCTGGATCCACCATTCAGCTGTTCAAAAAAAAAAAGAAGACGACGATATCAATAATCATAAATGCCAATCATTAAATTTAATATTTGACTATTTATTATGTAATTCACCTGGAGTTGTCCTCGTTATTGCAGCCCTGACGTCATCATCTCCATAAATGCCAATCTTCAATTTAAATCTCTCCATCCACAAAACAAATATAAATAACATAAGTTAACGATAGACGCATGCATTTTCATAAACTCCTTCTTTGTACGTTACCTCTGCTAAGGCATCTATCCTTTCATTCGTATTCCTTGATATTCTAGTAATCACGTTAGTTGTGCCTCGAAGGACCTCTCCGTCATTATGCACGCTCTCACTATACTGATACCTTGGGTTGAAAAAATATCCTGCATATAAATTGAATATTAATTAGTTATAAAATTAAATGTGAACAAAATTAATAACATAAAATCAACTTAAATAGATGAAGAATTAACCAGCAGCATGAAGATTATGATGAAGAGTCGACTCCCATCTATTATCGATGATCCTCCACCATTTGTCATAAGAAGTAGGAAGGCTTTCGCTCAATTGCTCCTTTACTCTATCCATGGCCTCATACAAATATCCCATGTCATTTTTGTCATCTCCATCAACTAACCTCAGAATACGTACCAGAGGCTCAACCACTTTCAGATAGCGGGAAACCTTATCCCAAAAACTTCTCTCCCCAACTAGCGATTGCACTGCCAATGCAACTTCTCTAGCATCGGCTCTCAATGTCCCTATATGTGCCAGAAACTCGTCAGAGTGGACTAACTGGGCCAACTGATGCTTGTATTTACTTAGGCTCTCTAAAGAAATGAAATTGGATGCAAATCTAGTAGGGCCAGCACGAAGAAGATCCCGTCCACCTGTATGTTCTCTCATCATATGTAAGATCCTGTTGTGACTATAAATAAATCCCGTGATCATCTGAGCATGTTGTACCACCTCAGCAACAAAAGGATCTCTACCCATGTCCTCCATCATCAAGTCAATAGAATGTGCTGCACAAGGTACCCAGTACAAATGGTGTCTCTTCTGCATCAACAAATTACCGGCTGCTTTATAACTTGCTTCGTTGTCAGTGACTATCTGCACAACATTTTCTTCACCAATTTCCTCTACCACGTCATCCATTAGCCTGTACAAATAATTAGCATTCTTTATTCTGTTTGAGGCATCCACAGACTTCAAAAAAATAGTGCCCTCGCTGCAATACACAAGAAAATTAATCATGGATCTTCTTGTGGTCCCTGTCCAACCATCACACATGATGGTACAACCACGCTCCCTCCACACATTTTTGAAGTTGTCGACCCATACCTTCAAGTCATTATACTCTTCTTCAAGCCCAACATCATAAATGTAGCGAGCTGTGGGGGCCTTTACACCAGGACCAACATCTGCAATTGCATCCATCATCGTCTGAAAATATGGACTAGATGCGGCATGTGCTGGCACACCTGCATGTAAAAACCATTTCATAATTCCTTTCAAGGCATTTTTTGCTGATGCCTTGACTCCTTTTAATGCTTGCTTGATTCCAGGCTGTCTGGCAGACCTTGATCTGTACAAAAATTGGTCCATAGGACCGCGTGCCACATCTGATGTCCGTTCACAACTCAATATAGAACTAGCAGTCCTGCGACCAGAAGAACCCCTAGGAACGAATCTCCCAGGCTGAGAAGCAGCAGGCACTGATCCACCTGATGATCCTATGCCTCTTCGCCGGTCCTCATCTTCTCTATTTGTCCGCAAACTGTCACGAACAGCTCTGGTGTACTCTGCATCAGGGTCATCTGGATCCTCCTCATCCTCCTCTTCCTCCTCATCATCATTTAAATTGATCGGGCGCTGAACAGGTAGACTGTAATCCCTTCGTCTCTGGCGCCCTGATATCTCATCTTGCAAATCCATGTGTTGTTGAGATGATAAATCTTTGTGTGCCTTTTTACCCATCATATAAGTCCCTCATTTCTTTCTTCAAGTCCAGCGGGACTGACTCACATCTACTGACATCTCCTGATATGCCAGCAAGATGATTTTTTAGGCGATAGATGCCACCACCCATCTCCTTTCCACACTAGTTGCATTTGACCCTCCTCCTAACACTGTCCACTGGTGTGCAATGCTGCCAACCAGGATCTGCACCATGTTGCTCCACATCCTGTTCTGCCATATTCCTGCATAACATAAAAACACAAAAATGCAATCAGGTTCTAACAAGTTCAATTGAGTGGTTGGCAGACTCAATTGAACCTTAATCACACTAATCATACAAAAGCCCTAATTTTTAACACTTAATTAGGGTTAATTTTAATTAATTAACGCTAACAACAGGCAATTAATACAAAAAAATGCACATTTATGTCCTAACAAGTTCAATTGAGTGGTTGGCACACTCAATTGAACCTTAATCACAATAATCATATAAAAGCCCTAATTTTTAACCCCTAATTAGGGTTAATTTTAACTAATTAACGCTAATAACATGCAATTAATGCAAAAAAATGCACATTTATGTCCTAACAAGTTCAATTGAGTGGTTGGCACACTCAATTGAACCTTAATTACACTAATCATACAAAAGCCCTAATTTTTAACCCTTAATTAGGGCTAATTTTAACTAATTAACGATAATAACATGCAATTATTGCAATAAAAGGCACATTTATGTCCTAACAAGTTCAATTGAGTGGTTGGCACGCTCAATTGAACCTTAATGACACTAATCATACAAAAGCTCAAATTTTTAACCCTTAATTAGGGCTAATTTTGAGAATTTTGTCTAATCAACATGCTAAATTTTTTTTCAACCTAAATATTAAGAGATCTACACAATAAACACAATCATACATCATTTCTAATTTTTTTAGAATTTTAAAAAATTAATTCGAAATATACCTAAACTCGGATCGGAATGCGAACAAAAAATCCGACGTCGAGGGCGGCGGTGACGGCGACCACAACGGCGGCGACGGCTCTCGGACGGCCGGCCGACGATGACGGGATGAAAATCCCTTCCTTTTGCTCGATATCTAAAAAAAAATAGAAAAGAGAGAGAGAGAGAGAGAGAGAGAGAGAGAGAGAGAGGGCCGACGGCGGCGGGCTGGCGGCGGCGGGCCAGCGGCGGACGGCCGACGGCGGCGGGGGGGCGGGCGGCGAGCGGCGGCGAGCCGGGGAGGGGCTGGGGAGTGGGGAAGGGCGGGCGCCAGCAGCAGAAACGTTGCTGGCGTCTGGTTCCCGATCCCCCCTTAAGGGGGAGATCGGGACCGGCCCGAACCGGACCAAATCGGGTCCGGACCGGCCATACGTTCTTTTTTTTTTTATTATTATTATTATTTAAATCAGTGGGGGGAACAGTAATTTCCCCCCCAACTCGGCTCGGATCGAATCGGAATCGGCCGATTCCGCAATCCATGTATCAACCAGTGTTCCATCTTGTAAATAGGGCATATCTTGTCTACGGAATTTTTTTTAAAATAATACCCTTATTCCCATGTCTTCTAGCCATTTTATCACCCACTTTGATTTCACATTTTTAGGAAATATATAAACAAATCATTTCTGGGTTATAATTGGAATCCCCCTTTTGTTGGATCCATCTCACATCAATAACTCGACCCCTTCCATCTATAGGTAATTTTAGAGAAGTTTCCTTTGCAGTGGATACCTGAATGCCAAGTATGGCTCATAATAATCTATCTTCTAGGGCATACGACGATTCGTTCGATGTCTGAGGCATTAACATGCCTACTAAAATCTCACATGTTTCCACCCAAGTTCCCAACATCATTATTCCATTGTTGTCTAAATTGCAAAGTAAATGAGCCTCTAATTGTGGTTAGTAATTCTTTCAGGACCCTGACTTTTCATATGAATTTCAATTTCAATTTCAATTTCAATTTTATAATCAGTACCGCATCTTCAAAATTGTATCCTTCCCATGGCATATAAGCTGCTAATACATTTTTTCCCAAAGTGAGTTATCTACCAATAGTAGCCACACCTTCCGCTAAAATTTGTCCCTTAACTGAACCTGAGGTTTTTGGTACATACAACTATTTTTGTTGGAACGTCGATACATAACAAATGGAATATTTATAGTGTTTCCATTACCCAAGAAAACAATTTGGTAAGTATCGGTAGAAATGACATTTCCCTCGTGTTCGGCTATAATTGAAACCGACGAATCTAAAGCTGCTTGGCCTTCTAGTTCGGTTCTTACAATGCACTTCTCGAACCAAGAATGCGGAACTGTTTGACGCTGCATATTAGAACTCATTAAAGCCCTATTCACATCATTATCCTCAATAAAAGGAATGAGTGAGGCTCCAATAGAAAAATATTGGAAGGGAAAAATGCTTCGAGGATGAATCTGACGGGGGCACTTGATATTTGCCTTCGACTTTGTTTCAGTGCTCACTATTATACTGTTTCGGTACTCGTATGGTTACTAGTTTCCAACATAAGTCAACCTCGTACTGCCCATTTGCCGTCTTTGGTGAGTCCGATTTTATGTGCTATATTATTCTTGGATCCAGTGATCTCATTGGTTTCAGAGTCCATTGTCTTTGTTGTCTCAAATAAACAAAAACCCGATTGTAAACTTTAATGTTTACACAATAATCTCAAATCAAAGCCTCCTAAGTCAATCTGAGATAATACGAGTGGCATAAGCTATTTCTTAGAAACGGGCTTTCCATAAGCAATTGGAGGATTATCAATTGACTTATTGACCCCGGGAGTCAAGAATCTAGGTTCGATGAGCTCTTATTTGCCCCTAGCGGACCTGTATACTCTTGTCCTATTAGGTAGAAAGGACACGGGGAGCCGCCACTCCGTTGGGTAGTCTGAAGCAAGCTAGAGGTAGGTCTAAAAGACTATTCCTATAGGATTGCCTCAATCAACCAGAAAGGCAAAAGAGTTCTATTTCGGGTAAGGCAGCATCCTTTGCCAGCACTTTGTCATCATCCTTTCCTTCAAGAACTTCAAATAGCCAACAGTTAGTGGGGTAGGTCAAGTAGTAACTGTGGAAAGGGTATAGACAGAGAACCACTCAATTGGGTAGTGTTATGAGGAGATCGGTCTTAAAGATTCGATTGCTTCATAAGGTACAAGACTTTCCTATTTCAGTAAAAAATATAAAGTTAGGGGTTGGGCAGGGAGCATACACGCTTTCCGGCGCTTTCTATCAACAAGGGCACACAAGACTGCTATATGATGTTCCCAAAAGGTTGGTCTCACTCACTCTACTTCGGTTCCTTCATCAAGGAAAGGAGTCAAGTTTGCCCTAGAAAGCCGTAAAAGTGAGCGACTTTCCCCTAGACCATAGAATAGAGCCAACGGTGCTACTTCGGACTAGATAAGGTGTTGAACCTCATGTTTTCGATCTTAGTAGCTTCATCTTCAGGATTTGGTAAAAAAGAAACTCAATCCTCTGCCCTAGAAAGGGCTATAAAGGTAGATCTTGCTTCATCTGATACTTCAAAAGTTTTAGATTTTGAAAAGCTCTACTTCCTAAACAAGTCAAAAGACTCAGAATCAGGATCATAGTTGTTGGAACTCTTCCCCTCTTCAGTGTCTAGTTCAACTGTAGCTTTTTCTAATGTGGATGCTTCTGTTCGCACTTAGCTTCTTTGTCTTTATCTTATTTTTGTTGTAAAGTGCGTGTTAAAGCTACAACTATGTGTTTGCTTTGGAATCGAATAAGGCTTACTCACTTGTTCTTGATGGATCAGTACCAGTCACCTTCCCTCCTTTCATGGATCGGCTTACCGAACCTAAGGTTTTTCTATTCATCTTCGCTGACCTAACTTGACGGTCGGTCTATAACAATTCGTTACTAAAGGGAAGTGTAAGCTAGGCAAAGCCGTCGACATTTATTGGTAAGTTTGACTTGACTCCATTGGGGGACACGCCCTACATGTCTCTACGCATTGCACTTAAATCTAGATTTACTTTAATCCATTAGTCAACTATTGCTTTCGATTATTCAATACCGCTCTCTTGCATTTTTATCTGGCTGGCTGACTTCTCTACAGGCTGTCAGTTGGTCTACAGGCCGGTGATTGGCTTGCCATACTCTTTTTGGCCGTCCTTCAGTCTTTTTCATAGTTCAATTAGTGTTTTGAAGTTTCTTTTTTACCCTGATTTTTAAAACTCTTTTTTCTAGTCCTTTTTAAGTTGCCTTCGACCTTATCTCCTGGACATGGCCTTTTCTGGTAGCCTCTAAATGTAGTCCTATTGGGCTAGTCTGATCTCATCCCAATCCTTTAGTAGGGTTTATCTTAGGCCACTGATCACCTTAGCTTGAGGATCTTACACTCTAGAAAGGGGAGTCAATCTTGAAAGAAGATGAATAGCTATTCATTGGGATGTCGAGTTCTAAGTTGGTCGTCTCTTGCCTTCCAACTTCCTTGTTCTTTGAACTTCGTCACTCCGTTCCTTTTTATTTTCTTTGAACTGCAGAACAACAATAGATCTTGTTACACTTCATTTCGCAACCAATCTGGCACTCTGCTCACTTTAAAGTTACGGCCGCCGCACTACTGTGCTTTAATGGCCTAATCCCTACCTTAATTCATGCCTTCTCCTCCTATGCTGCTTTAACACAAAAACAATGTCTACAAGGCCGAAAAATATGTGCTTCTAACGGATGTTGATCCCATGATAATCTGGTTCGATGCTAATGTCAATAAAAAATGAGTTTATTCTGAGACCCCTTGAACCGGATCTGCACCCATCCCTTATGAGCGAAAGGCAGCTAATCTCGTATATAGAAAGATTACGCCACTACTGAGCAATCAACTGACGGCTACTCGATCTTGAATACCAGCTCGAATGTGAATAAATGACTGATGACTTTCTATCTCTAATTAGGTTGCAGCTTCCTTTCCGTTTGGGCAAGCCCCCTGCTTTATAAATATCTGATAGGTTCACTAACGGATAAAACATATAGGATCATTGAAAGGGTTTAATAAAAAAGGTCAACTACTCGCTTGAGATATGTGCTTCTTTAACGGGTTATTAAACAGGTGCTTGTGCTTGATCGGGATGGAATGAGTGGTAAAAAACGACCTCAATCACATTTTTCCATTTAACTGCGGTGAGTGGTACATTTGTCTTGTTGCGTGCTTCAATCTTGATGTGCTTAGATCAGTCACATTTGCTTATAGATCAACTGCCTCCGTCCCTACTGCTGCCTCATATGTCTTTGCCTTCATTGGCACAGGATCTTAATGTACATCTACCTATGAATCCACGCCTTTTTATAGATATGTTATTCCAATTGACTGGAATGCTTCCACTGTATCTAGGCTAGGATAATATACGACTCATTTGAAAAACGAATCTTATGAAAAGTGGTTGGTAGCTTTGCTCCTTGATATGGATCCATGCAAAAGAAAGCTGCAAGCTCAAATGAAGGTATGTAAAACTGAAAAATTCTTTCTACTCACCTCTCTCGCTTACGGTTCTAGAAATTCAAGGGATGTCGGGCATTTGTTTGATTGAAAGGATTGAATCCAACTACCAGACAAGACAAGGATTTGTACTGTGACTGACTTATTTATAGAATAAATAGATAGTGGCAATATGGCAGTGCCAGTACTCCTACTACATTCACCGATATAAAGAAGAGTTGATGAAGCAGACCTTTAGCTACGAGCGTCAGGTCCTTTGACACTGAACCTGCCTTAAGCGCATGTACAAAGGATGCCCTTTTTGTAAGTGGAGTTAGCCTTTTTTAAGGGGGGCTTCCGCTTCTTCCTTAGCTCACCTTCATACTGTTTGTGAGCTTGTGCCTTGCCTGGGCTACGGTTCTTGCTCCAAGACGCATTTGGAACAACGGGTCGGGTGGGCATTTCCATCCACATCAAGCACTAAAGGAAGCTCGCTGATCTCCGCTCTTTCTTCTTAGCGCTTACCTCACCTCGTTATGCTCGGTTAGGGGCTTTGCCTATGCTATCAGTGTATTAACTAACTACGTTATTGAATTGACATAACTATTTTGGTGAAGGGCAATAGGGAAGCATGTAGGTAGGCAAGCTACATAAGATTTATAGTCGAGCTATCCCATACCTTAAGTTGTTGCCAACCTGTACGCACGGGAAGCTAAACCGATATCAATCTAAGCCAAAAGAGGAAGGCATTCAACCATGAACTGTTTAGAGCGAGAAGTGGGGAGAAAGAACCAAGCCTTCGCCATGCTTACCCGGACTTGTACCTTTTTGGCCTGTTTTTGGCCCATATTTTGCACATGGCCTTTTTCTTTTTTCTACATAGCTAAACCTTCCACATAGTACAGTTGGACGGGCATCCACATACATAGTTCTTAGGACCCATATCTTTTGTTTGAGGATAAAATAGCTTATGTTGTGATGGGTGGGCCCTTTTTATTCTTTCGCATGGCCTATTTCACAAGGCGATGGAGTTGGGCGAACACAAGCCTTTTTTAGCGACGAGGGGTAGGGGTAGGAAGAAACTACACGACATACATAACAGGTGTCAAAGCCGAACACATCGAAGAGCCCATGACGCATGTACGGGAAGGGGCTATTGAACGTAGAGCATTGTGTTAAGGTACGTAGCGTAGAGAGTAGAGTAAAGGCCCAGCCTAGAGCTGGTAGGCAGGCAGTGGGGTCTTACCCAACAATAGGAAGGTGGCTGAAAAGGGGGGAAGGGTAGACAAAGGCAAGTGGCTAGTCAAGGGGAAGTCGAGGGCTTGTTTTTCAATCTCAGATCGACCTCTCGTGTCGCAATAGGAGTCACTTCTATAGCTTTCCCCGGGTGGAATGGGATTGATGCCAAAAGAAGGGGAGAGATCCAGAGAGTTGTATGTACATCCGTACTTGTTAGAGATGTTCTCAGTTGGGAAACGTGTTGCTGATGCCATGGGACTTTTATTCTCCAAGTCTAAACCGGATTCATCTTCAAAACCACTTTAAGTTGCTGCCTGTATTCTTGCATGTGGAACCTGACACCCCTTCCTTTCGAGTTCTGACCTCGACTGCACACCCCACTGCTGTCAGCGAGTTCTGCCTGCCTTGAGGCTTTCCTGTATCGTTTGCTGCTTGTTTTTCTCCTTCAAGGATGCACCTTCGGCTTCATCAGTCTTCTTTGCATGCTCTAATCACTTACCCACGGGCATCTTCATTCTACTAGTGATTCACTGTGCATTCTAACCATTGCTCGCAATATGCTCTTGTTGTAATTGGAGACAGCTAGGTCAATTGGGCTATTACCTTGTTTTGCAAAACCCTTAGTCTTGTAAGATACCATTCCCTTATAGTCGATCCTTCTGATTCACTTCATCTACACCTTCTTACTACAAAAAAGGGCTAGGCACCTTTGAAACTAAGAATCTTTCCTCTAGTAAGATGGCAGTCAAAGTCTAACAACCTATTCTATTCTGAAAGTGCCACATCTTATTCTCGAAGAACACTATTTATGTCAGTTCCTTCTTAGCCTGCAACCTCTTGGTAGACAGAATAAGGCACTTTCTCTTCTACTGTAGCTAAGAGGGGATTCTTTCTTTCTAGGGGATATGCCCGCTTTCTATCTTACACTATCTATACAAAATTCCTAGCTAACTTTGAAAGTCAAGTTAAAGCCCCTCCTTTATTCAATTCTTCTTCTTCCTATACTCTATCTTAGGGGTTCTAGCTATCAAGGAATTCCGGATCAGATCGGTCCCCGAATCGGGACCCGCCGATCCCGATCCGACTCGGATCGGATCGGCCGAGTCGGCCGATCCAGATGAAGTCTGGCCAGTTCGACTCGGCCAGATTAAAAAATAATAATAAATTAAAAAAAATTAGAAAAAATCAGGAAAAAATAAAAAAAAATCAGAAAAAATCAGGAAAAAATAAAAATAAATCAGAAAAAATTACATACATATTATTCAATTGATGTACAGTAAGAATGAATGCAATTCATGTACATCCATAAAAAACCCTAAACCCTAAAACCCTAAACCCTAAACCCTAAACCCTAAAATCCTAAAACCCTAAAACCCTAAAACCCTAAACCCTAAACCCTAAAACCCTAACCTAACCCTAAACCCTTAACCCTTAACCCTTTGTAACGACCCGCCATCCTATGACCGGAGACCCGATCACTAAATGGATGTCGGCCCATTAACTGCGGGTTCACACCCGGATCTCACACAACACGTCTGGAGGAGTAAGCGTTAAACAAGGCTAAATATATCAATCTCACGGACTACAAAGATATAACAAGTGCGCAGGAAGGAAGATAACAATGTCCGTATACAGTCCAACAATAATTACATGGTCCAACAAATTAAATAAGTACAGGCAGAAGTAAAGTACAACAACATCGGGGCATACCCCGAAACTGAGACAGCTGCTGGTCTGCACACCAAGAAGACACCACACGCCGCCACACGCCACGAGGTCCACACCTGAAACCGCAGATAGTGAGCCACACCAGAATTGGGCTCAGTAGGGATCATCCGATACCCTGCCTCCCACTCACACACCCACAAGTGCAACAATACGGATATATGGCAATTAAGTAAAACAGTAAACATAGCACCCAAACCTGATATGAAACATACGCATAAGCAGTGTAGCAGGAACAGTTCTAAGTAACCCGAAGAACCCAACACAAAGTCACGTCTTACAGTCAAAGTCCACAAAGCGACAGAACCACACTGTCGACCGAAGTCAAACGTCGCCTCACAACACTACCACCACTACTCACGCCTGTCTGCCCCTACAGTGTTCCGGGGCACTCTAGGGTGAGGCAGTGAGTCAAACTAGGACTAGCTGGGACCAGTGTACCACCACGGCCCAGTTACGTGTGCACACAAGCAGTCTAGACTACTGTCCTACCGACCGGATTGCCTCCACGCCAGGCCTCGGCGCTTCAGGAGGGCCCTGGGGACCGGCGAACCCCCGTCAAGCCGAAGCTACAGGAACTACCCACAACCCTAACCTCCCGGGATGTGTCAGGCCAAAGGGCGAAGGGTACCACTCGTAACCTTGATCAAAGGTCACATCAGGCCTAGTGGCTACAGGGGTAAAACAACTCCAACAGTACCACAACCAGCTCCACAGCAAGAAACGCGCCGGAAGCTGCCACGACAAACAGGGAAAACCCCGACCCGCTGAGACCAAACAGCAACCCCTCGGATAGCACACCGGCTACTCCGGCCCGACAGGCTCAAGGTGGTCCTGCTTCCCTCAGCCAAAGGTAAAACACAACATGTACCCCTCCTCCCACAGGTACGGCACAATGCCTCACAGACACCATGGCCCTTCCCCATCGGCCCATGGTGACAAATGTAAACCACAGTTATTCCGATTCCGTATCCGCATAAACACACACACATATAATCAAGATTCCATTCGCACAGTAAACCTCCGTCTCAGCGTACAGCTTAAAGCATGCATTTGAACCATCCAACCGTGAAACATGTGTTAAATAACAGGAGTTAAGCAGTTCTGTCTTGACTCGCGTCGACCGAGGTCGACGCCATTCAAGCCCCTCAAACAGGTTCATTTAAAACAGATTATGCCTTAAAACACGTCCACCTGGGAAGCCGCCCTTTTAAAACGCGTCAGAACCCACAGACGCCATTCACCCCAGAATTTCAGATTTGCAGAAGCCTCAGTCGGGGTGATTTCCTGCCTAAAAGGCGTCATGATGGTTCGACGTCCTTCTAAAAGGCGTCGTCCATATATGACGTCTTTTAGCGCCAGAACCCCGTACTCACGAAACCTCGAACATGGAGGTTTCTGCCCTAAAAGACGTCGTACTGTCCTGACGTCCTTCTAAAAGGCGTCGACCAGGCACGACGCCGTTTAGCGCCAGAGACCTGGTTCTCTGGTTCGATCCGAGGGTTTCTCCCTTAACCCCAAACACCCCGAAAATGCCCAAAACAGAAGGGGGAGAAAAGGGAAATCAACTACCACAAGCATGCTACAATTCCACAATCCCTAACACGGTCATCCCCATAAGAAAACCCCTAAACATGCTCATTCTAACCCAAAACACATCATGCCACGCCAAGGAAACCATAAACAAGATAATCACGATTCATGCAAGGTTCGTCCCCCTACCGGTTCTTGAACTCCACCAAACTCCGTGCCAGCGACCCGTCGCACCGCAGACCGCCGCCGGTACCCTCGAGGACGCCGTCACTCCGCCGGGACGTCGGCCGCCGTCCGGAGAATGGAACGCCGCGAAGGAAGTGGTGGTGGTAGAGGTGAGAGGTAGGGAGGTGTTGGAGTGGAGGAAGAGGAAGAAGAGGAAGGGAAGGGGAAAAGAGGGTCGAAGAGGGCGGAGAGGGCGAAGAGAGAGAGGGTGGAGGCGAAAATGAGGGAAAGAAGGGGAGGCTCGCGGGGTCAATCTGAATCTGGCTAAAACGCGTCGATCGAGACAGACGCCAATCAGTCTGACAGGACGGGCCGTACTGACAGCGTTCTGAAACGCGTCGCTCACCACGGACGCCGTTCAGACGACAGGACAGGCCGTACTGACAACGCTCTGGCGCCGCACACTGACACCGCAGGGTCGCAGTCTGAATCGCGTCGTCCATCGTGGACGCCGTTCAGACGACGAGACAGGGGCCGTAGTCTCGCGGCCCGAAACCCGCCCACGTGGCGCCCACGTGGCACAACAGCAAGCAGACTTAAATGGCGTCCACACAACCTGACGCATTTTGAAAGGCGTCGAGCAGTGCAGACGTCATTCAGTCAAAATTCTCAAGACCCTTCAGGGTCGAAACCAGGGGATCCGGTCCGAACCCGACCCGAATACTGAACCCGAAACCTCAGTCCTTACATTCTCCCCCCTTAAAAGAATTTCGTCCTCGAAATTAGCAACCGCTCACGATAAACTCGGTTAACCATCACATGCCGATACAACGATTACAACAATCATTCTCACCAATCACACGCACACTGGGCTCCACATAACTAGCCAATCAAATCCATACCAAGCTAATCAAGATTCTCAATTCTGATCAAAGCTGGAAGATCGGAATAACCATACATTAGCAAGGCACATATTACAAAACTGATTCTCCACCAACCCCAGTACATAAAAGTGCCATAAGAGTTCACAACCATCTCTGAATAAGACAAGATAAAAGTGCTTATCTAGCACAGCCTCTCGGACCTCCACAAAGAGACGCAACTCCACTCACGCCTCGAACACCTACTGACCACTCGGCTCCTGACCTGCCTTATTCTTCTGGGGACAGTTCCTCGCGAGATGTCCCTTCCTACCACAGCCAAAACAGCTACCAGTGATCAAAGGACATATCCGATTACCATGAAACCTGCCACAACGGGGACAACGATCTGCAGCGTCCCGCCTCGCTTCCTGTTGCCAGCTGACCTCCGTCTGCATCTGCTGAACCGAACCATCTTCATCCTCGTCACAAGGTACCTCTTGGAACTCGAGCTCAAAGGAACTCGAACCACCTGACGAAAAGACTGCTGATCTATCCCTGCTTTGCTGCTTCCCTTGTGCTGAATGCTCCGACTCCTTTGCCGTGTGTTGGAACTGCATCTCCACCGTTGCCGCGCACCGAACTGCTGACGCCAGATCCTTACAACAATGGCCTACCACGAACTCCCTCAGATCATGCCGAAGTCCATCCACAAATTTCTCCGTCCTAAGATCCTCATGCTCAGATATGTGTGGAGCAAATCTTCCCAGAGCTACAAATTTCATCTGATATTCTAGAACTGTCATATCATCCTGCATCAATTCCATAAACTCCCTTTCCTTGGCCCTCCGAACGTGCCTCGGAAAGTACTGTCCACTAAACTCTCTTACAAAGCCTTCCCAAGGAATCTCTCTCAAGGACCTATCTGGAAACATCAACCCCTTGATGGTAACCCACCAATCATAAGCATCGTCCTTCAGCAAGTAGGTTGCCAACAAGGTCTTGTCACTCTCAGCACATTCAAGAATGTCAAACGTCTTCTCCACTTCCTTAATCCAATGAGCTGCCGCATCTGGAACAAGTTGACCCGTGAAAGAAGGGGGCTTCAACTTCAAGAACCGCTCCATCACCATGGATTGGCCACCTCGGGAATTGGACCCCTCACTTCCATCTCCCTGCTGGTATCTAGACATAGCCCCAATCATAGCTTCCATAAAACGATCCACATTATGTCCTTCTGCCCTCGAACAACCATCATCTGCTCTCGAACCACGAGCCAACGGAACTCTCCTCTTTGGTGCCATCACTACCCCACAAATACGAAAATCGAACCAAAACACGTCAAAACCTACCAATCTACACCAGCAGCCATCGCCTGTACAGACTCGTACTTATTGTCGGACTATAATATCTAACCCAGTTTACCACATACTCGACCAGACTGAGCTCTGATACCATCTGTAACGACCCGCCATCCTATGACCGGAGACCCGATCACTAAATGGATGTCGGCCCATTAACTGCGGGTTCACACCCGGATCTCACACAACACGTCTGGAGGAGTAAGCGTTAAACAAGGCTAAATATATCAATCTCACGGACTACAAAGATATAACAAGTGCGCAGGAAGGAAGATAACAATGTCCGTATACAGTCCAACAATAATTACATGGTCCAACAAATTAAATAAGTACAGGCAGAAGTAAAGTACAACAACATCGGGGCATACCCCGAAACTGAGACAGCTGCTGGTCTGCACACCAAGAAGACACCACACGCCGCCACACGCCACGAGGTCCACACTTGAAACCGCAGGGAGTGAGCCACACCAGAATTGGGCTCAGTAGGGATCATCCGATACCCTGCCTCCCACTCACACACCCACAAGTGCAACAATACGGATATATGGCAATTAAGTAAAGCAGTAAACATAGCACCCAAACCTGATATGAAACATACGCATAAGCAGTGTAGCAGGAACAGTTCTAAGTAACCCGAAGAACCCAACACAAAGTCACGTCTTACAGTCAAAGTCCACAAAGCGACAGAACCACACTGTCGACCGAAGTCAAACGTCGCCTCACAACACTACCACCACTACTCACGCCTGTCTGCCCCTACAGTGTTCCGGGGCACTGTAGGGTGAGGCAGTGAGTCAAACTAGGACTAGCTGGGACCAGTGTACCACCACGGCCCAGTTACGTGTGCACACAAGCAGTCTAGACTACTGTCCTACTGACCGGATTGCCTCCACGCCAGGCCTCGGCGCTTCAGGAGGGCCCTGGGGACCGGCGAACCCCCGTCAAGCCGAAGCTACAGGAACTACCCACAACCCTAACCTCCCGGGCTGCGTCAGGCCAAAGGGCGAAGGGTACCACTCGTAACCTTGATCAAAGGTCACATCAGGCCCAGTGGCTACAGGGGTAAAACAACTCCAACAGTACCACAACCAGCTCCATAGCAAGAAACGCGCCGGAAGCTGCCACGACAAACAGGGAAAACCCCGACCCGCTGAGACCAAACAGCAACCCCTCGGATAGCACACCGGCTACTCCGGCCCGACAGGCTCAAGGTGGTCCTGCTTCCCTCAGCCAAAGGTAAAACACAACATGTACCCCTCCTCCCACAGGTAGGCACAATGCCTCACAGACACCATGGCCCTTCCCCATCGGCCCATGGTGACAAATGTAAACCACAGTTATTCCGATTCCGTATCCGCATAAACACACACACATATAATCAAGATTCCATTCGCACAGTAAACCTCCGTCTCAGCGTACAGCTTAAAGCATGCATTTGAACCATCCAACCGTGAAACATGTGTTAAATAACAGGAGTTAAGCAGTTCTGTCTTGACTCGCGTCGACCGAGGTCGACGCCATTCAAGCCCCTCAAACAGGTTCATTTAAAACAGATTATGCCTTAAAACACGTCCACCTGGGAAGCCGCCCTTTTAAAACGCGTCAGAACCCACAGACGCCATTCACCCCAGAATTTCAGATTTGCAGAAGCCTCAGTCGGGGTGATTTCCTGCCTAAAAGGCGTCATGATGGTTCGACGTCCTTCTAAAAGGCGTCGTCCATATATGACGTCTTTTAGCGCCAGAACCCCGTACTCACGAAACCTCGAACATGGAGGTTTCTGCCCTAAAAGGCGTCGTACTGCCCTGACGTCCTTCTAAAAGGCGTCGACCAGGCACGACGCCGTTTAGCGCCAGAGACCTGGTTCTCTGGTTCGATCCGAGGGTTTCTCCCTTAACCCCAAACACCCCGAAAATGCCCAAAACAGAAGGGGGAGAAAAGGGAAATCAACTACCACAAGCATGCTACAATTCCACAATCCCTAACACGGTCATCCCCATAAGAAAACCCCTAAACATGCTCATTCTAACCCAAAACACATCATGCCACGCCAAGGAAACCATAAACAAGATAATCACGATTCATGCAAGGTTCGTCCCCCTACCGGTTCTTGAACTCCACCAAACTCCGTGCCAGCGACCCGTCGCACCGCAGACCGCCGCCGGTACCCCCGAGGACGCCGCCACTCCGCCGGGACGTCGGCCGCCGTCCGGAGAATGGAACGCCGCGAAGGAAGTGGTGGTGGTAGAGGTGAGAGGTAGGGAGGTGTTGGAGTGGAGGAAGAGGAAGAAGAGGAAGGGAAGGGGAAAAGAGGGTCGAAGAGGGCGGAGAGGGCGAAGAGAGAGAGGGTGGAGGCGAAAATGAGGGAAAGAAGGGGAGGCTCGCGGGGTCAATCTGAATCTGGCTAAAACGCGTCGATCGAGACAGACGCCAATCAGTCTGACAGGACGGGCCGTACTGACAGCGTTCTGAAACGCGTCGCTCACCACGGACGCCGTTCAGACGACAGGACAGGCCGTACTGACAATGCTCTGGCGCCGCACACTGACACCGCATGGTCGCAGTCTGAATCGCGTCGTCCATCGTGGACGCCGTTCAGACGACGAGACAGGGGCCGTACTCTCGCGGCCCGAAACCCGCCCACGTGGCGCCCACGTGGCACAACAGCAAGCAGACTTAAATGGCGTCCACACAACCTGACACATTTTGAAAGGCGTCGAGCAGTGCAGACGTCATTCAGTCAAAATTCTCAAGACCCTTCAGGGTCGAAACCAGGGGATCCGGTCCGAACCCGACCCGAATACTGAACCCGAAACCTCAGTCCTTACATTCTCCCCCCTTAAAAGAATTTAGTCCTCGAAATTAGCAACCGCTCACGATAAACTCGGTTAACCATCACATGCCGATACAACGATTACAACAATCATTCTCACCAATCACACGCACACTGGGCTCCACATAACTAGCCAATCAAATCCATACCAAGCTAATCAAGATTCTCAATTCTGATCAAAGCTGGAAGATCGGAATAACCATACATTAGCAAGGCACATATTACAAAACTGATTCTCCACCAACCCCAGTACATAAAAGTGCCATAAGAGTTCACAACCATCTCTGAATAAGACAAGATAAAAGTGCTTATCTAGCACAGCCTCTCGGACCTCCACAAAGAGACGCAACTCCACTCACGCCTCGAACACCTACTGACCACTCGGCTCCTGACCTGCCTTATTCTTCTGGGGACAGTTCCTCGCGAGATGTCCCTTCCTACCACAGCCAAAACAGCTACCAGTGATCAAAGGACATATCCGATTACCATGAAACCTGCCACAACGGGGACAACGATCTGCAGCGTCCCGCCTCGCTTCCTGTTGCCAGCTGACCTCCGTCTGCATCTGCTAAACCGAACCATCTTCATCCTCGTCACAAGGTACCTCTTGGAACTCGAGCTCAAAGGAACTCGAACCACCTGACGAAAAGACCGCTGATCTATCCCTGCTTTGCTGCTTCCCTTGTGCTGAATGCTCCGACTCCTTTGCCGTGTGTTGGAACTGCATCTCCACCGCTGCCGCGCACCGAACTGCTGACGCAAGATCCTTACAACAATGGCCTACCACGAACTCCCTCAGATCATGCCGAAGTCCATCCACAAATTTCTCCGTCCTAAGATCCTCATGCTCAGATATGTGTGGAGCAAATCTTCCCAGAGCTACAAATTTCATCTGATATTCTAGAACTGTCATATCATCCTGCATCAATTCCATAAACTCCCTTTCCTTGGCCCTCCGAACGTGCCTCGGAAAGTACTGTCCACTAAACTCTCTTATAAAGCCTTCCCAAGGAATCTCTCTCAAGGACCTATCTGGAAACATCAACCCCTGGATGGTAACCCACCAATCATAAGCATCGTCCTTCAGCAAGTAGGTTGCCAACAAGGTCTTGTCACTCTCAGCACATTCAAGAACGTCAAACGTCTTCTCCACTTCCTTAATCCAATGAGCTGCCGCATCTGGAACAAGTTGACCCGTGAAAGAAGGGGGCTTCAACTTCAAGAACCGCTCCATCACCATGGATTGGCCACCTCGGGAATTGAACCCCTCACTTCCATCTCCCTGCTGGTATCTAGACATAGCCCCAATCATAGCTTCCATAAAACGATCCACATTATGTCCTTCTGCCCTCGAACAACCATCATCTGCTCTCGAACCACGAGCCAACGGAACTCTCCTCTTCGGTGCCATCACTACCCCACAAACACGAAAATCGAACCAAAACACGTCAAAACCTACCAATCTACACCAGCAGCCATCGCCTGTACAGACTCGTACTTATTGTCGGACTATAATATCTAACCCAGTTTACCACATACTCGACCAGACTGAGCTCTGATACCATCTGTAACGACCCGCCATCCTATGACCGGAGACCCGATCACTAAATGGATGTCGGCCCATTAACTGCGGGTTCACACCCGGATCTCACACAACACGTCTGGAGGAGTAAGCGTTAAACAAGGCTAAATATATCAATCTCACGGACTACAAAGATATAGCAAGTACGCAGGAAGGAAGATAACAATGTCCGTATACAGTCAAACAATAATTACATGGTCCAACAAATTAAATAAGTACAGGCAGAAGTAAAGTACAACAACATCGGGGCATACCCCGAAACTGAGACAGCTGCTGGTCCGCACACCAAGAAGACACCACACGCCGCCACACGCCACGAGGTCCACACCTGAAACCGCAGGGAGTGAGCCACACTAGAATTGGGCTCAGTAGGGATCATCCGATCCCCTGCCTCCCACTCACACACCCACAAGTGCAACAATACGGATATGTGGCAATTAAGTAAAGCAGTAAACATAGCACCCAAACATGGCTCGCAGGGTCAATTTGAATCTGGCTAAAATGTGTCGATCGAGACAGACGCCAATCAGTCTGACAGGACGGGCCGTACTGACAGCGCTCTGAAACGCGTCGCTCACCACGGACGCCGTTCAGACGACAGGACAGGCCGTACTGACAACGCTCTGGCGCCGCACACTGACACCGCAGGGTCGCAGTCTGAATCGCGTCGTCCATCGTGGACGCCGTTCAGACGACGAGACAGGGGCCGTACTCTCACGGCCCACAACCCACCCACGTGGCGCCCACGTGGCACAACAGCAAGCAGACTTAAATGACGTCCACACAACCTGACGCCTTTTGAAAGGCGTCGAGCAGTACAGACGTCATCCAGTCAAAATTCTCAAGACCCCTCAGGGTCGAAACCAGGAGATCCGGCCCGAACCCGACCCGAATACTGAACCCGAAACCTCAGTCCTTACACCCTTAACCCTGAACCTTTAAACCCTTAAACCCTAAACCCTAAAACCCTAAAACCCTAAAACCCTAAACCCTAAACCCTTAACCCTTAACCCTAAAACCTAAACCCTAAACCCTAGACCCTAAACCCTAAAACCCTAAAACCCTAAACCCTAAACCCCTAAACCCTTAAACCTTAAGGGGGGGATCGGGACCGGCTTGAACCGGACCAGATCGGGTCCGGACCGGCCGATATGGCCGGTCCGGCCCTGATTTGGTCCGGTTCGGGCCGATTTCGGCCGTTTTTTTTTTTTTTTTCAAATCGGTGGGGGGGAACAGTGAAATCCCCCCCCCGAATCGGATCGGAACTCGCCGATTCGGATCGGAATTGGCCGATTCCGCAATCCATGCTAGCTATGGCTTACTTGCTTGCATGGGATATGCCCACTTTCTTTCTTACACTATCTATACGAAATTCCTAGCTGACTTTGAAAGTCAAGTTAGAGCCCTTCCTTTATTCAATTCTTCTTCTTCCTATACTCTATCCCAGGGGTTCTAGCTATGGCTTACTTGCTTGCATGGGAGATAGGGCTTGCTTATTGTCCCATTATAGACGATCATCCCTGGGAACTTTGCACTGAAACTGATGACTGACTCGAACGAGCTCAAGGGTATAGATAGAAAAAGGGGTACGATAGCAAGCTGACTGACTGATTGTTAGAGCATAGGGCTGACTTGTTAGAAAGTTTATCCCAATCCTATCCTTACTTTTGGGGTCCCCTCTGTCCCTCTCCCTCTCCCTTGAGTTACTTGAGAGAGCATTGGATTACTAACTACTGGAAAATAGGGTAGGGAATGAGGCTAACTCCTACAATGCATTGGCTGACTTTCTTTCTCCTATTCCTTATGATATCCATTCTTGCTTACCATGGACTGACTAGCTCTAGCTATAGAACCAGGGTAGACTTTCTCACCTTCTTAAGCCTTTGAACGTTTACTTCTCATCTTGAACTTCCCTTGATTGATAAGATAACTCGGGATTCGAACGTTGGTTGACTCGCGCCTTGCTTATAATCCTTCTTGCTTGGGGGATACTCCTACAACTCAAAGGCAGGGTTTGCTTATTCATTGCCTTACTTGGTGATTCTAGGACCAACCTTTATATAATCCCTGGGGATGACTAAAAATAGTTATAAAAGCCAAGCATGATCAAGGCAGGTGAGCCTTTCCCGCTAACCAAAGGCAGAATTTAAGAGAAACTTGGACCGAGACCCATTTAAACAAAGTTTTAATTCCAACTCTGACTTGGGTAGACAACACCTGAGTTAACACTAAGCAACCGAACTGATCATGGGCCTGTCCTATTGGGCGACAACATGGACCTTTACCCGAAGTGTCAACCTGATTCTATGACGCTTCCAAGCCCACAAAGGCAAATGGAATGACGTATATATATAGCTATTGATGCAACTGCACGAAAAGTTGTCTAGTGATCCAACGGTGCCACCACTACTACTGTCAAGGATTTTGCTGCAACAATGGCCTCGGCAAAAGCCTTTTATAGGGAGCAACATGGATAACATTTGTGGTCAGTGTTTTCTGCTTCCGTTCATGAGGTTAGGGAGGACTAAAAAGAGATTTGCCTAGACCAACCGTTATTCATCATCTTTCAAGATCCGTAGGATGGCCGAGCATTCAATGGTAATGAAAGTAAGGAGTCACTTTGCCAATATCACTAGGCCGCTTAGGCTTTGATAAGGTGATCATCTCATTTTCAACACAGAATTCCAACAGTCGCCGAGTCATATCTCATGGGAATGAATAACATCGGCGTATTTTCTTACGGATGGATCAGAACTGCTTCTTCTCTAGGTCCTTGCCCCGTGAGCGAGATTTTTCCTTTCTGTCAAAACTAGAGCTCAGATTGGCTTCAGATGATGAACTAGCAGCAATGTTGCACTTGTCAACTAAGTGCATTTCAATTTCAGCACAAATATCGTCCACAAGGCAAACATTTTCTCTCACCTTTGTGTGAGTCCTTCCATGTGCCATCTCCTTTTTTTGCAGTGCCCGTATTGGTGTTGATAAGTGCAAAATGATCACCAACATTAGCCCCTCCTGTGTCCACCTGTATAGTCTTCCTCCGCCTCTCTTCAGTGACCACCTTCTTGTAGCATTGTTCAAGAGATGGGATGACCTCAAAATTCAGAATTTGAGATCACAGCACTTCATACTCAGAATTGAGACTATGAAGAGACTTGAGAACCCTTTGGTCTTAGACAAGCTTCAAGTACTTCTTGTGGTCTGCGACATAATCCCCATCTTTATGGCAAAGGAATCTTGCTCCTTCCATAATGCTCTCAAGGCACGATAATATTCACATATAGAGGGTATGCCTTCTTTAGTGTCATGGTTGGCAACTTCAAGATCGTACAGGTTCATGGGATTGGCCTTCTCATAGTACATCTCTTCAAGGATGAGCCATATCTTCCTTGCAGTTGACTTCCTCACAATATACTTCAATTGTCCATCAGTCATGGAGCTAATGATCCACGTCTTTACAATAATATCTTGATGTTCCCATTCCTCATACTTGTCATCATCGACTGGAGGTGATTTTATCCTCCTATTTATGTATCCAACATTGGATCTTGCATTGATAAATGTCTTGATGGCTGCTGCCCAGTCTAAGTAATTTGAGTCATTCAACTTCGCAAGGGGAAGTTGAAGGTGAAAATCTTTCCCCGTGCTCTCCCTAAAGGAAGCTTCATTTGCTATCACCTCGGACATCTCCTCGCTCCTAGGGAGGCTCAAACAGTCTGGTGGTAGTGCAGCAGCAAAGAGGGAAGAAGCCGGCCCCTCACAACCCCCCAAAACAGGGTATCGGTGCAGGGAGAAGTGGGGATAGACTCTAAGAAAAGCAGGGTTCAGTCAGCAGCAAAAGGTTAGCCGGCCTGCACAAAAACCTGAGCAATGGCCTTGTGCAAGCTTTAGACAGGGTTGCGGTCCTCAAGAAAACCCTAGACAGAGTTTTGTGGAGGTGGATGAAGATGTAGGCCTCCACAAACCCTAAGCTGGGTTCCAGTGTAGAGAGTAAGGGGGCCGGCCACCTAGGATCACAGAACAGGTTTCGGTCCCTTCTCCTTGTTCCCAAGAGCAGCGGAAGAAAACGGGAACACAAAGAAAGGAAGCCGCAGGCCTGGGAGACAGAACAAGGGCCAGTCCCCGTTTCTAAGATTTTCTTCCTCCAAGTGCAGAATCTCTCCACTAGGGGATCTTGATGCACCCACCGGAGAAGGGAAAGGAGGCCAACCGGCCTAGGGTTTTGCTTCTTCTCTCTCACACACCTTTGGTACCATGAAGATAGAAGAGGCACGAGAGTTGGTGAGGCAGGAAAAAGGTGCAGCAGGTTTCTTTCTCAAGTAGAGAGGCCGGCCAGCACAACCAAGGGTTTTATGGTTAGGCCAGACAATACCACAACTACTAATGCCAGATTTACCCCCGTTAACATAAAGGACATGGATAAAATCAGAATAAAAAACAGCGAATATATAAAACTACAAAATTTCCCTAACTAAACATCTATTTATCACTACACTTCTTTTGTTACCCATGCTTTTGATTATGGATGATATGAGACTATCATTGATGCCTTTGATCACAAAAGACTGGCAGCCATCTTTCTGTCATCTCTTTTACCTTTTCTCCACTTTTTTATCATGGCGTCCAATGATCAATAATTCTCCAATCCATAGGTTATTACATGAAAACTTCAAAGTAAAACTAACTTCAAAGTTCAAAGTCAATTATAGACACCCAAATAATAAAACTGACCTTTTGAAATGAAAGCTAGTTACAGCCAACCAAAAAGTGAGTAAGCAAAGTTGCTGCTCTCCACATTGTTGCTATGTTGATGGTGCAACAATATTGAACAATGGCATCATCATACATCACAAATGTAGCCCCTAGATGATCTATTCTTGATAGGCATATACTATCCTTTTCTTTATATTTGTTTAAAAATCTTGTTCATTCATGCCTTAAAATCTAAGTGTTGTCTCATCTATCCATTGTTGTAATGCTTGATAGGAGTTGCAGACAGAAAATGTATAAATGATTTGCAGGTCAATTTGGATTATGTCCAACATTCAGAATTTGGCTGTCTCCAAGCTAGGTTTGAGTTTTTAATTACCAAATGATCTGGGTTTTTGGTGTATGGGAATATAATCGTGTGGGTTCCAAAGATATATGGAGTGTGGACTTTTTTAATAAGTAAATGGATTGGCATTATGAATTGTTGATTGACCTCTGTAAATAATGGAAGGTTGACAAGTTGGAAGGAGTTTGCAGAGAACCTATCATCCTTCTATTCACTAGAAATTATTGTGGTGTGGAATTGTGTGGAAAAAGTGTTATAGGAGGGAAAGGATTGGAAGCATTCACCTGCCAACAACAGAACAACTAGATAGAATCCAAGTCTACATCAGCATCTAACTTGAAGTTGGGATTTAGCCAGAGTTTTCTAATGATCAATTAGCTCTATTTGAATGGATATGTCTTAGCTTCACCCCATTTGTGCTGTTCATCCATTTAAAGGAGAGGTTAATATTCTTCTATTAATTCGTTGCAATCCTTTGGAACTTGCAATTAGTTGACTTTTCCTACTATGATTGTCATGTATTGTCATGCATATTGTCTTAGCTCCATAGCTACACGTATTGTCATGCATATCCTTTTTTGTTTAACCAGCAGCTTCTTGCATAATATTACTGAAGCAGTTTTTTCTCTTTTATCATTAATGGTAGCTTGCTTTCATAGCCTGTGCAATGCACTCTGCTTGGAAAGGGCTATAGAGTCTCCAAAACCACTCATTCCTTTTCCCTCTATATCCAAGGCATAGCTTTTGCTTGCAGACCCATACAAAAATTTCCAAAATTACCTTAGTAAGCCTGGGGAAGAACTTAAGTCAGTGTATTCTACTTGTAAATAAGTAATGTCCATTCTGGTCCATTACGGTGTCACCTTTCATACAAACCATGCTCCAAAAGGGCACCCAAACTGAAATGTGCACATCTTGGAAGTTTTATCTATCTGATTAATATTGTAATTCTTTAATGGACATTTGCAATGAACTCGAAAAATCATGCAGATAAGGTTGGTACAGGTCGCAGGATCATTTTAAGTCGCAATTAATTCAGGAGGCATGTTCACATTTCCAACAATGCTTGGCCATGTCTCTGGTGCAATCTCAAAGAAGGTGGATTCTTTGAGGAAAGGGAAGTGTGAAGTCATGGGGAACAATCACTTCTTAATGCTTGGTTCAAGTGACAAATTCATAATTTGTCGGCGTAACTTTAAAAGTCAGCTTGCCTTTGTTAGCATTTCGATACAAAACTTTGATTATGTTATCTTGCCTTTGTTACTAATCTATACTTCAAAGCTTTTCTCCCCCATATATCTGCAATGGAGCATGCTCACATAATAAGAATGAATGAACATTTAGAGCATGTGAAGGTATGGAAAGTGACGATTCACTGAGTTTTTTTTTTCCTTTTTTATTTTTATTTCTGCAGTTGACCACTGGCGTGCATCAAGAAAATTTAGTGCAAGGCTTCACTCTTTTCTACATTTCTTTTTTATCATCATTTTTCTAACATGATAATACTTGTTTACAAAGTATATCAAGAAATTATCACTGATCACTCCTATGTGGCCAATGGCCTGTTCCCACTTGTCCAGATTTGTTTTTCAATTGTTATAATACTGCACAAATGAGATAGTTTCTTGCACGGGTTTTGGATGATCAGACATATACTATGATAAATGTAATGTGCCATAAAGAGGGGTAAAATCTTCTATCTCGAATAGATAGGTGTTGTGCTTTTAGCAAATGTGTGTTGAACATTAGACTTGCAGCTAGCTGGAAGGTGAGCTAAACTTGTTCATGGATTTAGCCTCAAAATCCGAGCCCACCTTAGATTTGTGGAAGGCATTTGATCAAGTTTGACATCTTACGATGAATATGTAATGAATGTTACAAAAATTATGGAAGTGTTTGATATAAAGACTTTATAATGGCAAATATATTTATTGAAATGGGTTAAATAAACTAAGATAGGATGTTCCTACAAGAATACACATGCATGTGTACATATAAACTGGCATATAGTCAATCTTAATGCTCACCATTTCTTTCACCTTTCTACTACTTATGTCGTTTTATATTGTAGGTATGAACCACCTTCCGTGGGCTGAAGTAGGCCAAGGAAGTGGATGAGAAATTCTTGCTCTAACCACGTTTATGATGCAGAAAAAGAATGCTTAATGTTGCTCCAGCCTTTATTTTTCTGGTTCTGATGTCATTAATGTGTCACATGACTCACATCTTTGCTTCTATGTCATGATGTCTATCTTCTTGAGGTGCAATTGCCACAGAATATTTGTTTGTCTATTGTTAGTTTCAACCACACTTTGAAACTGAATATTGGCAGTCATTAGTTTGTCGCAAGTTTATGACTTCTTGGGCCCTGTGTCAGCCTAGTCTATTTGCAGACAGTATGATATTTCATAAGCATGTTGGGTAACTAAGAAATTGAAACACAACATGACTCACATCTTTGCTTCTGTGTCATGATGTGTATCTTCTTGAGGTGCAATTGCCACAGAGTATTTGTTTGTCTATTGTTAGGCTCGACCACACTTAGAAACTGAATATTGGCAGTCATTAATTTGTCGCAAGTTTATGACTTGTTGGGCCCTGTGTCAGCCTAGTCTATTTGCAGATATAGTATGATAATTCATAAGCATGTTGGGTAACTAAGAGATTGAAATACAACATTTTACCAAAATAGCGGCAAATGGAGGTTTCCTCCACTGCATCCCCACTAATGTGCCTTCAGAATCCGTTGGGAAACAGTGACAGAAAACAAGATGGAGCTATCTAGCGAATAGTCTGATTCAAGCCCTTTAGATTAGTTAAAGTGGTCATGGACTGGCTGAAGTACATCAGGATCAGAAGAACCCACATGATTCTTTTTTGAATAGTTGTTTGGACTAAAAATCTCTAAAAGAATCATAAACGTAGCGGTTGTTGCAGATTTTGAACTTTTGGCAACTTTCAAGTTTAGGTAGCTACGTTAACAGTGGGGACCCATCCACTGGCTTTTCTCTCCAGATTTCTCTGAAAATTGTGCTGGATGGTGTTATCTTTTCTTAGTTATACTCTCGACTCTTTTTTGCCTTCAAAACAATAGTTTATTCTGTCTATTAGGGAGACTTCATGGTCTATCAAGTTTATTAGCAAAAACTTTTATATGAAGATGAATAGCCCTAGTTTTTAACTTATAACACCTGATGTAGAGGATATTGTCTTGTATACACGGGGAATGGTCAACGTTTTGGATACTTCTAGCCTTTACCTCATAACCCCTAATGTACAGGATATTGTCTTATATACGCAGGAATGGTCAATCCTTTGGAGAATGCTCTATTGGGTTAAAACTGCCTTTGCGGGCTTCTTGGAGGGATGGCTGTATTCCACTTCTGGTCAGATGAACATTGAGCTTGCAATCCCAACACCAAGGAAGGTAATTGGGTGACACATGAAGAACTAAATTACACTTATGATTCTTTCCATTACTTGATTCTGACTCTATATGGTTCTTGTTCAACACTCTACCTCAAAATAGATTTGAATTTGCAGCATATAAAGATCATTGGTAGATGTTAATTGATGTTTTCTAGGATTTGCTGTTTTTGTGCATCTCTTTCCCTCCTAGTCCAAGATGAACACCGCAAAATGATGATAATTTATATGGTTGAGGTTGGTAATTGCTCCACTGGTTTTCTTACATCTTATGCCTTGTTGCCAACCAAAATGATTCATATCTAAGCAATTCTTATTGCATGACTTTTCATGGAATTCCCACTCAATAAAATTCAGCTCAGCAAATTTGGGGGTTGCCCTATAGTGATTGGTGCAGCTTAAGGAATGTAAGATGCTTGATTATGTTATTGTCTTTTTTTTCACTTTGATCTTTAAATTATGCCCCAACTTTAAGTTGATTGTTTTCTTTCAAATGGTCAAACAATCAATGAAATTGTTATATATCACTTAAAAATGTGAACACCCACATGTCAGAGGTAAAATGGACTGTTCCATGTGATTGTTAGGGGGGGGGGGGGAGGGGGGGCGCTTCCCCTTCAACTGACTTGTACTTCTTTTTTATTTTGAATGAAATGTGACTATATACTACCTTAAAAAAAAACACATATAGAGTGTTACTAACATGCTAGATACTCATGAGGTCTTCCTGATCTCTCCATTGTAAAGTCTCTGTACCATTAACAATGTATTTTCTCATTTACATGTAAGTAAAAATAAAACCGATTTCAGATGCTAGTGTGGTATGCTGATTGAATCTATGACTATAAATAAATAGTCACCAGCGGCGTGCATCTTTGTGCCACATTTCTGGGTTCATATGTGGGTTTTCCACACTTAAATATGTAGGCTGTAGGGCTTTTTTTGAGATATTCTCTATTATATCCACTAGGATCTGTACCTAGAACCATCTCTTCAAATTTGGTCAATACTTATGTAACGACCCCCTGTCGGCCGGTTCGGTCATACCGACGTACTTCGATCCACAGGGACCCATTGACAGTGGGAACAACCCGAACATGTATTGTAGTTAAGGTTGAGCACTTCGCATGTAAATAAACATGCGATTGATTATGAGTCACAAAATTCTGTATATTGATGTCATATACAGTACATCGTAGTACATCAAGTCCAGGGGTATAACTTATAAGTTTATATGGGGACTGGACTTACAAAAACCAAGCTGGATCAACTAAACTAAGGTCGTAAAGATTCCTTGATTGTCCCGGGAAGGTCCTCTCCTGAAAAGGGGGTTAAATAGTATGGGTGAGTCTACTGACTCAGCAAGCACATGATACCACTATATGACTTATCATATATAAATATAAAAGCAATATGATAAAACTATCTAATCATGTCAAGATAGAATATAACATAGCAAATTCCAGCTAACATAAGGATCATGATATATCATGACACGGTCGAAAGATCATAGTGTACCATGGCATGGCGTGAGTATAAACATAAAGATCATGAATTAACATTATGGGTTGGCTTGACTTCATCATGGCATAGCATCATGGCATGGCATAAGTATAAGCATATTATGGCATGGTTAAAAGATCATGATATAGAATGAAGTCATACATATATATATATATATATATATATATATATATATATATATATATATAGCATACGAACAACATGAATCTTTTCACTTATTTAACGGAAATGCATCCAAACCACAACATGAGGAGGTTTAACATGACATGCAGCCAGCAGTAAGGCAAATGCCCACTGACACTTCCACTGCACAGTAGGGGGACCCACCCGTCCCATTCAGACCCGGAGAACCGTAGTCAAGGTTTTACCCGTTTGCCTCGGGTTACGTCTTTTAACTTAATGTCTGCCTCCTAAGGATGCTTGTATGATTTGAATGCATGGACTCCTAAGGTGGCACTATCCGTAAGTATGTTCGATTTTAACATGGGAGACTTATATAATGTGATTTAGGTATGGGTTGGGTGTCCATTTAGGCTCTTAAGTCATTTTGACAGCATGTTAGCTTAGTAGTATATACTTAAGTTGTAGGAAAATATATATTTCGAAAACAAGGCATTTGTAGTAGGAAAATAACTATGGAGAAACAACTATGTACTTGCTTTTAAACTAGGAGCTTACTTAGACAAAGTAGAAGCCTCCTTCCATCACCCTCTAGGACGGCTCGAACTGATAGTAAGACTTCTTCTCTCGAGCTCTCTCTTTTTCTCTCTCTTTCTCTCTTTATCTCTCACTCTCTCTCTCTCTCTCTAGGTGTACATAAAGGAGGAAGGAGAAGCGATGGTGGAGATGGGAGGGCTATCCCCCTATTTATAGGAGATGGCTAGCTTTAAGATGGGGACATGTGTCTAGGACATGTGTTCCTTTAAGGTGAGTTTAGCTTGGATTTGAGATATGTGTCCAATGAGGTGACATGGGTTTATTAGGGGTTAAGAAACCTGACCAGTTTTCTTATCCTTTTTCATACTAGTATCCTTATCCTTTATCTTACCAGTATTCTTATCCTTTAGTACTTTTACATTTTAGAACCTATATTTTCTAATTGGCTTTATACCCTCATTCAACACCTCTTCACCAAATTTAACTCCCTTTTTCTTAATTATGTATATGTTGGCATGTAGCTACAATTTTGTAGGTCCTTACATCCTCTCCCCCCAAAGATGGCAGTACCGGTACCGGTATCGGTGGGTACCGGTACCGGTACGTACCGGTCCGGTACCGGCCGGTATCGGCCCGGTATCGGTGGGTACCGGTACCGGTACGTACCGGTCCGGTACCGGCCGGTATCGGTCAGTACCCACGGTATCGGCCGGTACTGCCATCCATGTCTCCCCCGTAAACAAAATTCGTCCTCGAACTTTAAATATAACTGAATAAATTGCTGAATATGGTGAGGATCTTACCAAAAAGATATGGGTACTTTCTCCTCATTTCTTCTTCCATTTTCCAGGTTGCCTCATCTATTATCTAGTTTCTTTAGAGAACTTTCACTAAATGTATTGTCTTATTTCTGAGCTCCTTTGTCTTGAAGTTCAAGATTTGTACGGGCTGTTCTTCATAACTCAGGTTTAGGTGGATCTGGAGCTCGCTATAATCTATAACATGGGATGGGTCATGAAGATATTCCTTGGGTATGGAGACATGAAAGATGTTTGTAAACTCCTTCCAGAGCAGGTGGTAGAGCTAGCTGGTACGCTGCATCTCCAACTTTCTACAGAATTTCGAATGGACTAATATAGTGGGGTGCCAGCTTGCTTTGCTTTACGAATCTGACAACTCCTTTTGATGGAGAAACCTTCAGAAAAATATGGTCCTCGACCTCAAAAGAAACATATTTTCTCCTATGATCGGCATAATTCTTTTGTCAATTATGTGCAGCTATCAACCTTTGATGGATAAGTTGAATGTTCTTTGTACTGGCCTGCACAATGTCTGGGCTTATTAGTTGTCTCTCTCCAGACTCTTTCCAACATACAAGTGATCTACAAGGCCTCTCATATAGAGCTTCAAAAGGGGCCATTTTAATACTAGCATGGAAGCTATTGTCATAGGCAAACTCGACCAACAACAAGTTTTTATCCCAGGCTCCTCTCCAATCTAGACTACATGCTCTCAGCATATCTTCTAAAGTCTGGATAGTTCTTTCTATCTGACCATTGGTCTGAGGATGAAAGCCAGTACTGAACTTTAATTGAGTGCCTAAAGCTTCCTAGAGAGAGACTCTTCTATATTCTAGAGGTGAATCTAGAGTCTCTGTCAAAGATAATTGACTTGGGAACCCCATGTAGCTTAATGATATTGTCTATATATAGCTTGATCAAACTTTCTACTGATTGGTTAATCTTAATTGACAAGAAATGGACAGATTTTATGAATCTATCCACGATTGCCCAAATGGCATTATGTCTGCGTGCTGATTGGGAAGACCCACAATAAAGTCCATAGTGATATATTCCCATTTCCACTCTAGAATTTCTATCTTTTGAAGTAGTCTAGAAGTTCTCTGATGTTCTGCCTTAACCTACTGACAGACTAGGCATTTAGAAACAAAATCAGTAATATCTTTCTTCATACCTGGCCACCAAAAGGTACACTTCATATCTTGGAACATCTTGATACTTCCGAGATGAATAGTGAACCTTGACCTATGAGCTTCAGTCAAAAGTTCCTTTCTCAATTCTTGGTCCTCTGGAATGCATAATCTGCCTTGAAAATATATAACCCTATGATCATTTGTTTTATGCGGAGGCTCCTATCCTCTGTTGGATTGCCCCCAACCTGAGGCATAGATTTCCCCCCACTCCGAGGCATGGAGTTGCCCCCATTCCGAGGCATGGAGTTGCCCCCTGCTCGGGGTGTAGTATTACCCCGTGCTCGAGGCATGGCAAGCTTTGGTATAGTTATTGGCTCCCGACAAGTAGGGGCCTTTAGAGTCCTCTTCTTCTTTTTGAACGTTGTCCCATCTTGGCAAACCTTCGGTAGAATCCCGAACCTATTCTGGACAGGAACTGTCGGGATATGATGGATCTTAAGAATGATGGGTTGCCCGCCACCCAGACGAATATGCAGGTTCCCCACTAATATAGTTTTCCCCGTCCTGGACGGGCTTGCGGTTAGAACCTTCCGCTTTTGCCTCCCGTTGAACGAGGAGGCCGGAGAGATGCTGATGGTATTCACGGCGAGCACTCGCCTATATCGGTCGCCGTTGTTGCTTCTTCTGGTGCGAGAAGCGCATCTCTTCTTCTTCTTTTCCGGAACAAGCTCCGGTGCCGAAACGACCCCCAGAAAGTATGGAGATCCTATCACTGTGGGGAAGTGCCCGAAGCATGTTGGTGTGGCCAGATATCCACACCGTGCGTGGGTCGCCACTACAAGTGGGCCATATGTGACCCTTGCCGCCATCGTCGTCTTTTAAGCAGAAACTCAGTCACTTACATAAGACATGGCAAAGTTAGTAGTAGAGTTGTAGTGAGGGCATCACCGGACGGAGAGATGAAGGGAAAGAGAGGTCCCACCGGGCGTGCCATCTGTTTGTTCGGGACCTGACCTAGTATGTCTCTCCTATCGGATTATTTAAAAAAAATTCATATTATTTTTGTTTTTATCTGGATAAATATAGGTCGGTTTTATGTATTTTATTTATTGGACTATGAGAGCTTGGGATTAGCCCTCAGGGAGTCCGGGACTTTGGATCAGGCGAAGATCCGAGTATATGACCTTTCTCCACTGACCTCGGTCAGTGTTAATTACGTCGAGCAACTACTCAACAACCCTTGATTAACCGTCTGTATGATGCCCTTATAACATACAACACTACTACTACAGGCAGCACATGCATATGAAGATGTATTTTATGTTAAGCTCTTGGCCTCACCCAAGTTTAAGATAGGTTTATATGGTTTTGGATTGATTCCAAGGTATCTGGATGATTCCAAATATGGATTGATTCCCAGTTATCTGGATTGATTCCAAGTATTTTAGACCCATGAGGGTATTTTTGTAATTATGCCAAGTTGGAAGGTATAGGGGTATTATGGTTATTTTAGTGTATGAAATGAGTTTTAATGATTTAGGAAGGTTTCAAAACCTTATGAGATTTTTAGAGTTATTTTAAGTAAGGGTATTTTGGTAATTTTACCTTAAATCGGGTTTATTAGACTTAGAGTCTATTTTTATATTTTTTTCTGAGATTTTTATTATTTTTATCATATTGAGGGTATTTTGGTAATTTTACCCATTTTATTGAGGTCTGGAGGGTATTTTGGGCATAGGGGAGGTTTTGATATTTTTAAGAATTTTCTGTGACTTTTACAGATTTTTATCATGGTGTTTGCGAAGACTTTTCTAACCTTCGTCGGGACCTGACCTAGATGCATCTCTCCTATGTCGGATTATTCGGAAATCCATTTTTTTTGTTTATCTAGAGAATTATAGGTCGGTTTTATATTTTATCGGACTATGAGAGCTTGGGATTAGCCCTCAGGGAATCCGGGACTTCGAATCAAGCGAAGATTCGAGTATATGACCTCTCTCCACTGACCTCGGTCAGTGTTAATTATGCTGAGCAACTGTTCGGCAACCCTTGATTAACCGTCCGTATGATGCCCTAAATTATGCAAAACTACTACTACAGGCAGCGCATGCATATGGGTATGAAGGCATATTTTAGGTTGAATCCTTAGCCTCACCCCTGGTTTGGGGACAATTTTTATATGGTTTAGGATTGATTCCTGATTATTAGGACTGGTTCCAAGTTAGGCGGATTAATTCCAACTTATACGGATTAATTCCAAAATTTTAATCCCACAGGGTTTTTTTTGCAATTATACATCTTTTAGGGATTTTTATGAATTATGGGGTCTTATGAAAGTATAGTCGCTTATAAGTGTATGGGGGTGGGCTTTAAAGGGTTTTAAACCTCGTGGGAGTTATAAAATCAACTTTTAAAAGTATGAGGGTTTTTTTGTAATTTTCCCTTAAACCGGGTTGTTAAGTTTTAGGATGGATATTCAGGTTATATAGATAGAAATTCCACTCATGATATGATTTTTAATATTTTCGGGGTTATATATGTAAATATTATACATAGGGGTATTTTGGTAATTTTGTATTTATGTATTATGTATACTATTAATGGTTTATATTCTTTCAGATTTTTTAATCTCTTGATTTTTGTTCATCTTAATTAATTAATTAATTAATTAAGTATATAAGGTTATTTAGGTTTATTATAATTTTCTACGGATTTTTACTGTTTTCTTATGTATTTTCCTGATTTTTACTGGTTTTTCCTGATTTTCAATTAATTTTCCGAATTTTTATTAATTAATTGATTATAAATCATTTTAGGTTTAAACATGATTTTAGTAAGATTTCTGAACTTATATTTTATTTATTTAGGGAGTGAGGTTAAGGTTAGGTTGAGGGTGTTCATAGATTTTCTTGGCTTTAGGAAATTAGATGTATGTATGTATATTATTTTAAAATACAATGGTAATTATATAATTTAAATGACACACACAAGGGCACACAAATTCAGATTTAATTTCGGCAGAAATTCGCCTTATAGTAAGGCATTTTTACAAAAAAGATCCGGCAGAGCTTCCCCTTAGGATTGAACCTTAGGAGAGAGGGCTCCCCGGGACGAAAAAGAGAACTCCCAAAAACGCAGAAAATTCGGGTTAGAAAACCCGAATTTGGTCTTCAAGCAGCACCCTCTCTCACAAATTTCACACTTGAATTTTGAAGCTAAGTGTGAATGCCTTGTTGTGCATATGTGTATATGCCTCTGTGTGTGTTTATGTTGGAGCCTTGGGGTCCTATTTATAGGCCCAAATTTTGATCCGGTGGGGGGTGCCACCGGGATGGGCCAAGGTGGGGGGTGCCACCGGTTAGAGCTTCTCTCCTCCCCTCTTTTTATTATTATTTTTTATTTCCAATGGCCAATAGATGGCAAGAGGGGTGAGAGAGAGAGAGAGCAAACAAAGGAGAGAGGGGGGGTAGGTGGGCACCCCCACCGGTTCCAACCGGTGGAGGGGGTGCCACTGGTTGGGCCCCCCACCGGTTGGGAACCGGTGGGGGGGTCTCCCCACCGGTTTTGGGAAACCGGTGGGGGGGTTTCCCCTCCCCATTGTCCCTTCCTTTTTCTCTTTTCAAGGCCCATCAATGAGGGGGTTTTCAGATTTTGGGGTTTAGTGGGTTTTAGGCCAATGTGAAAGGGGTTTAACCCCATTAACTCCATGTCTTGGCCCCATGTGAAAGGGATTTGGGTTGGTATTTAAGGAGGGCTCCACATGGGATTCTTAACCCATGTGTGAATGGGGTTAAGATCCCCCATTAATCCTCCTATTAAACACCCCCCCCCCTCTTTTAAAATTTAAAATTTTAAAGAGATGGAGGGAGAACTCCTCCCCCCCCCCACCGGTTTCCCTCTTGGAGCCGGTGGGGGGGGGGGGGGGGGGGGGTTCCCCAACCGGTGGGGGGGCCCCCACCGGCTCCCCCTCTCTCTCCTCCACCTCCCTCATTCCTATTTAAATAAGGGGGGAAGAGAGAGGGGGTCCACATGCTCTTTGCTGGGAATTTTTTCTTGGAGGTTTTTTTGCTCTCTGGTTTGCAGGTTTAAAACCCTTGTGGGATTGATTTTTTGGGCCTGTTAGAGGTGCCTATTGGGCCTCTTTTTGGGCTCCCCCACTGGGCCATTTATTGGGCATATCTCCCCCATCATTGGGCCTTCATTTCGGGGCTGATTTAGGTAAATTCCGAAACTGGTTTTACCTTATTTCGGGACAGATTTCAGCCCACTTTGGGACTGAATTTGGGCCTACTTGGGGGGCTTAATGGGCCTCATTTCGAGCTCCCCCATTGGACCACTTAATGGGCCTGCCTCTCCCATTATTGGGCCTTCCTTCCGGGGCCATTTTGGGGGAGTTCTAAGACCAATTACGTCCCACTCCGGGACAGATTTCAGCCCTACTTTGGGACTGAATTTGGGCCTACTCGGGGGCTTAATGGGCCTCATTTCGGGCTCCCCCATTGGGCCATTTAATGGGCCTGCCTCTCCCATTATTGGGCCTCCCTTCCGGGGCCGTTTTGGGCGAGTTCTAGGACCAATTACGTCCCACTCCGGGACAGATTTCAGCCCACTTTGGGACTGAATTTAATCCACTTAGGGACTGATTTTGACCTCTGTTTTGCAGCATTTGGTGCCCCACTTGTCGCTGCACTTGAGGTCTCCTTCCGGGCTACGCTACCGAGGGTTGCAACGGCGGTTCGGGAATTGACCTTGGAAGCCGAAAGACTTGGGGCTGTCTTAGGCTCCTAAAAGAAAATCTGATTAAGGCCTTCTTGGCCTAGGTATGTTCCTTACCCCGTTGCCCTCGTAATGCGAGCCCGTGGCTCTATGCATTTTTTTTTTTTTTAATGTTCCTTCATATCATAGGCATACATCTTATTTTTGGCATAGCATGGTCCTTTATGAACATATCGCCATACCTATATGTATGTATTTCCCTATGAAAATCTCACATCGATGTGAGTATATGTTGTATGCACACGCATGCATATTTATATGGTGCAAATCTGCGTATGGGGTTATTTTTTGGGTTCAACAAATGCCCCCCCCGTGCATTCTTCCGCATGTAAATGCAGGGGCTTATATGTATGTATGCGTGTATGTATATGCCTTCGGGCTGATCCCGATGGGCCATATTCATGCCGTACATGCATTGACATTGCTTTGCTAAGTCTTTCCCCCCTGGTCCACATGACTCGAGCGTATATGGGTTTTTTTTTGGAAAAGGTAGCAATGCTGTCCCATATTTCTTGCACAACCAATTGCCCATTTCGCCCTTTGTGGGTTCGGACACCCTATGTATCTTGGTACTTGAGTGGCCCAACGTCACCCCAGGAGCCTTGTCTTTATGACTTTGCGACTTTCTGGGGACGTTTGGGGTTATGAAATTTCCTTTATATTCGGATCCTCTTGGCCTTTGTGACTTAGAGGGTCCTCATAAGATTGACATCATCGGATCATCCGACACGTTGCTCGGTCCCAAATATCTCTTGGCCTTTGTGACTTGGAGTCGGTTGGGAGCCTAGAGCGGGTCACTCAATTCTGATAATGTCATTCCTATTCAAAGGATATTAGTACCTTATTTCGGCATTTCCGGGAGCTCTATGCGAGACATTCTGGATTGGCCAAACGTCCGCCACTAAGGCAATGTATACACATATATAAGGGCATGATATGGACGTCGTGCTAGTATTAGCACTTCATCTTTTTTATAGTTTGGGCATGTCCAGGAGCTCTACATGAGACATTCTGGATTGGCCGTATTTTTGCCATTTGTTGGCAACATATAAGTATTACTGCATTATCCTGACTTTCTGTCGGGATTTGGTTGTATCGTCTGCTTTGTGCATTGTTTTAATGTACATGTCTTTCTTTGTCCATTCACAGGTTGATATCCCTGCCTCATTATTATGGCCGCACTTGGCGATTTTTCCCACGAGGGGCTTCAGGAGGAGGGCATTGCTTATCCAGATGCGGGGTTCCGCTGGGTGGCTCAGCCACATTTGCGGATTACCGTTGAAGATGCTATCCCCATTTGCCGTGAGAGCATCTACAGAGACGGGGAATTCTTTTATTTTCTGCGAGGCGAAACCGTCCGGCATCTTCCCTCGGATCTCTCTATCTACGAGCTGCTCCAATCATATATCTATATTGAAGATGGGGTCGAGAGGCCGCTAGCTCCTGCCGAGCGCCGTGACTTGGAGCGTGCCATTTTATTAGATCGGGATAATATGGAGGGGCTCCTCCCCTTTTCATATCCGGCTTTCCCTCTTGCCGTTGATCGATTGTGAGAGTTTCCTACTCCCGAACAGATGGGGCCCATCCGGGATATTCTTCGGGTCCACGACATCAGCAGGACCTACCCGCCAGCCATGTGGACGAGAGCAGGGAGTCGTCCCCTTGAAGCCACTCGACATCCTCAGGGGGTGTTTCTGACCGAGGTGGAGGAAGGTTCCATACACGACCCGTCCGATTTCGGCATACTATTATCGGACATATGTCGGGGCGTTCGCCTTGCATGGGATGTCCGTCTCCAGATTAGGAGTTCTCATGTTTTCCGCCTGGGGGCTACAGAGTGGCTCATGCATATTTTGAAGCATCACCGGCCGATTCTCGACAGAGCCGGTATTTATGAGGCCGTCTCAGCGGCTCAATATGACTATCCTTGCCACCACGGCTTTATCCAGGCGATTGCCGAGCGGTATATTCGCGATACCAACACCATCACGACTGTTGAAGGCGAGACCGCCATCGACCTCTGGGCCTTACATCGGATTTCAGCTTTGCCGATCGTAGGGGAACCCTATGAAGAAGGAGTGTTGGATGAGTTTCATCGCAGCACCACCGACGGCGCAGGGAACTATGCTACTCCCTATTGCTATAGGTACTTGCTGAAGATATGGCGGGACTTGTCCAAAGCCAAGCGTGCTGCCTCATCCTCCACTGGGGAGAGTTCTTCCGGCCCGGGGAAGGTATCACCAGCTGCCTGGGTCAGATTTTTCTTTGAAGGGCCATTCCGCTATCATCGAGGCTTTGCCAGCATCTTCGATGAACGGGTCCCTTCCATTCTGTCACACATGGACATACCTCGCAGATGCATTATCATTGCACCAGAGCACCAATCCGAGAACCCTTGGGGTCTTGATGACATTACTTATGTGGCGGCTTATCTAGCCTACTGGCTAGTTACTTTTGCTGTCCCTTACGGGGACGAGGGGGCTTTGCGGCCCGAGGTCTTGCTAGCGGCCTCCAGACTTGCAGCGGGGACTCGTCTCGCTATTGCGCCGGCGGCACTTGCCAGTATATATCATTCTTTTGGGGCCCTTTGCAGCTCAGTTACCCCAAATTCATGTTCAGTGGTCATGGCCACTCATTATGTCAGCGCCTGGGCGGGGCTCCTTCTCCCGGGTTATTCTCCCCTTGGCAGGGAAATGGCCCCCTCATTGCCTACCGTACTCCGACTAGCAAGCCAGCCCGCCAGCCAGGGGACGGGTCAGCTTTCTTATGCCCGCGCAGCCTTGAGTTTCATACCTTTCGGCTCTCCTCGGAAGCTGGATTTCGACCACTCCTCGCGGAACTTCAGGCCGTATCTCGACAGAGGAGGGGCCGCCGACCGTGCTTGGTTCGACCCGTGGACGAGCTGTATGGGCCACAACGGTGCTGCATTAGATGGGTGGACTCTGAGCACTCGCCCATCCTTACTCGTATTGAAGAAAGGGCGAGATGTCATTCTGGAGCCCTATTATCCGAACCGCTTCGCGCAGAATTTTGGATATGATCAGATGATCCCATCCGGTCTTGCCTTTGCCGAGTTGCCTCGGGTATATCAAAAGCGGAAAAGCCATCTTGTTGCTCGGCTATGGTGGAATTATTTCCAACATCAAAATGCATTTGGTCCGGTGGCAGTGCCTTCCCCCACTTATGAAGGGGGTATGACTGTTTCTTTTGCTGCTTGGTGGCATAAAAACCAAGGGGAATTGCGGCTCCGACCTGATCCCGAGCAGACGAGGAGCTCCTCCCAGGCTAAGTCCACCAAAGGGCTTGGCCGTCATACATATAAGGGCCGAACTGGCCCGTCGGCGCCGAAGACGAAGAAGAAGAAGGGCGGCGATGACGACGGCTTCTACGAGCTCGCCGCTCCAGGGTATACTTGGACATATCAGTTCTTGGCGGACTGCAAGATTCCTAGGAGGTTCGAGCACAGCACCCGGCTGCCCGTGGGCAGTTTCAATGGAGATCCTGCCAGAGATTGGCTATGTTATCTCAGCCATATGCTCGCTTGCTTCGGCCCTCGCCGCGAAGCATTCTTGATACTGAGGGCTGAGACCGTAGGCGACGTATGGCGGGTAATGGGGCAGGCGGCGACCCAGCTGGGGATGCCTTTTGATTCCCTTATACCCGAACCACCGAGGTCCTTTGCCGCAGCAGGTATTTCCATTTCTATATATTTTTTCATTGTATCTCTCATTGTATATGCGCATCGCATTTGCCTTAATTCCTTCATTTTGTAGGAGATGTCGTCTCCCCCTTGCCTGCGGCTCCTGGGGGATCTCCGGTGCATCAGACGCCTGAGGGAGGGCCTCACATCCCTGCTGGGGAGGCGGTTGCACCCTCTGCCAACATCGGCCCTACATTGGAGATGCAACTCCTAGTGGCCGCGGAAAAATAGGCAGTCCGGAGGAAGCGAGCGGCCGAAGGAGAGGCAGAAGGTCGGTCGGTTCGGCCTCGACTGTCTCCTGCTTCTTCACCGGCTCTGGCATCTATCGGGAGGCCACCTTCGCCTATCGGTAAGAAACCTGCTGATTTTTTTACTTTGAGGATTAATTCCCCTTTTGAAAATGACTCCTCATGCTGTATATATTTTTTTTCATGTCAGAAGAAGGCGAATTTGTAGGTGAGAACGTGTCTCAGGCGGCTATGGAGCCTGTTGTTGGCGAAGTCCCACCGACAACAGGTGGGGCTGACTAGCCACCTCATCTTTGTATGTTTGTATTTATGTTCTTGCCATATTTACAAGGCTCTCACCTTCCACTATTCCCACTTTTCAGGGGCCTATGTTCCCGAGCCTCCCGTTCAGGATCCAGCTCGGATGGGTTCGCCGGCCATTGCCGAGGTATGCGGATATATATATATATCTATTTTTGGCAAGTCCGTTTTCATCCCTTGCTGGGAGTGACTGCGACTTTTATCATTCTCTCTTTTTGCTTCCTGCAGGAGAATGTGGCCACAGCTGCAGATGTTGCCTTGGGCAACAACGAGGAGCTGGGGGACCTCAATTGGGCCGACTACGAGCCCTATAGGTCGGATGTCCCCTTGGTCGACCAATTATATCACAAACTCTTGGACGACCAGGGCCGTTTTGGTAACATGCAGCCTTTTTTTTTTTCGACATATCGCAGCCCCTTCATTTTTTTTTTTGCCTTGCATAGGACCTGATTTTTTTTTATCTTTTTCCTATGCAGATTTTACTTTTGAGGAGCTGATGCGATCAGCCTCCAGCCATTCAGGCTCTTCGTTCATAAAGGGCCTGGTAGGAGATTCGACGGCTCCCCCTGCAGTGGATAGTCCTCCACTTGAGGGTAAGTCATGTTTGCTTTGGTCTTTATGGCATTTTTAGCTACTTTGCTCTCTTCTGGCAGTCAACATCAAATTTTTTTGTTACAGAAGTTGTTGAAACGACGCCAACTGCGACCGCCTGTCCTTCTGTTGCTCCTTCTTTGGAGGACGATTCGGCTGCCCCTCCTGCGGTTTCCTCGGCAGAGGGGGAGCCTGCAAAGATTGTAGCTGCCCAGGAAGAGCCCGCGGCTTCATCATCAGGTAGATCTATTTCCTTTGCCTCGTGCTTAGAGCCGCACATATTATGTCTTCATATTTTTTTTGACTGTGCCTCTTTTGCCTGTCTTCCTCTCCCGGCGTAGACGCCATCCTTGTGTCCACTCAAAGATGGGAACGCCGGGAAGGGGTCAGATCAGCCCCCGGGCTTCTTCTGGGAGGCATGGAGGGACTAGCAGCGTCGGCAGCACGCGCCAGGGCTAGGTCTCTCCCCATTTGCCTTAGCCAAGTCCCAGCTATCGGGGACATTGCTATCTTGGCAGGTATGAGGCTTCCTGTCCCTTATTGTTTCTTCATCATATATTATTGGGTGTTGACCCCATTTCTATCATGCAGCTTGGAGGGCTACACTGCCTGATTCCCCGGCTCATTCAGGGGACACCGTCCCCCTTTCTTGTTCGGGGGGAACTCCCTGGACTCCTCAGGTTGAGGAACCGGCCTATACTTCGACCGAGCTAGTTGATTATTCCGGAGACGAGGGCGAGCCCGAAATCACTTACCCAATTGCTTTTGATCGGAGGGTAGATTCGCCGACATGGAGCGGCTCCACCATCAAGCAACCGCCTTCATGTCACTCGGGGGACACCGAATCCCTCTTTTCCTCTCCTACTAAGGATGGGGAAGTGGGTTCTCCCGACTCTAAGAAGACTGCGGAGCCAGGTAACATCCTCTTCCCTTCATTTCATCGCCAACATCATTTCTCGGCACTATCATTTTTTGCTTTGGTCTTATAGTGCTTTTTTTTCTTTTGTTTTATTAGGTGGAGAAAGCCAAGATGACTCTGCTGCATATGCTACCCAGCGAGCTCAGTTGCGGGCCGAGTTGGAGTCCGCTCTTAGGATGTCGCGGCACGGACCGTAGAGGTCTCTGAACTCAGGGCGGACAAAGAGATACTGGATTCCAGCATTGCCGAGGCGAGGTCTCAAGTCTCCGCCCTCCGTCTCCAGCTAGAAGAATTGGAGAAGGGCTTGGAAGAGGGCGTCGAGCAAGTGGCGACCCTCGACCGTCGCCTGGACGAACTCACTCGGGAGCGAGACGCGTCGGTAGACAGGGTTGAGGCTCTCCGTCTTCTATTGGACGCCTCGCAGTCTTTAGTGATGCGGGAGCCGACTCCGACTCGGGACTAGCTGTCCGGACTTCCTCTCCCTTTTGACCTTGTCATTGTTTCATTCTGAAACACATTTTTGAGTTACCCCGAGGGCTTGTCTCGGGCTTCCCCCTTGCGATCATCTATATGAAGAGTTTTTAATTGAGGATGGTATTCATTTTCTCCTTCCTTCTTCTTTTCTTTCTTCTTCTTTTTTCTTTTTTTTTTTAAACCAATGTCAGCACCCTTTCGGGTTTTCACCGACACTAGCCCCCTCTTATTTTTGCCTGCACGTCCTTGTGGGTTTTCATGCAGCGGGGTTACCCGATTTTGCCTAAGGCGCCCTTTCGGGTTTTCACCTTAGCTGGGTATAAGACCTTTTTACCCTTAGCCGATCCCGATATGGATGAGATTGGTTAAGTCCGTCGGGGCACCTCGCTTTTTAAGCCCCCATGCTTCTCTCTCTTTTTTTTCTTTTTTTTTCATACGACTCTAATTACTATTAAATATAAAACTACTATTAAATATAAAATCATTATTAAATACAAACGTATGCCATAACGGTGCCATCAGTTATTAGGGGAGTATGCAATATGGGAACTCGATATGATATGGGTATATGAAAAGGATTTCCTAGGATTTAACGCCAGGGATGGCAGTACCGGTACCGGTACCCGTATCGGTGGGTACCGATACCGGTAGGTACCGGCCCAGTATCGGCCGGTATCGGCCGATACCCTTTACCTGTATCGGGTACCGGTACCGACCGATACCGGTACGTACCGGCCGGTACGTATTGGTATCGGCCGGTACTGCCATCCATGTTTAACGCCCCTCGTGGGCGAAGCGTGAATTACAGGACTTAATGCCTCCCATAGGCGAGTATGAACTCCAGGATACAAAGTCTCCTATAGGCGAACATGGATTTCCAGGATATAGAAGCCTCCTGTAGGTGAATACGAAATATTAATTTCCAGGATATAAAGCCTCCTGTAGGCGAATATGAAATATGAATTTCCAGGATATAATGCCTCCTGTAGGCGAATATGAAATATGAATTTCCAGGATATAAAGCCTCCCGTAGGCGAATATGGAATATGAATTTCCAGGATATAAAGCCTCCCGTTGGTGAATATGGAATATGAATTTCCAGGATATAATGCCTCCTGTAGGCGAATATGGAATATGAATTTCCAGGATATAATGCCTCCTGTAGGCGAATATGAAATATGAATTTCCAGGATATAATGCTTCATGTAGGCGAATATGAAATATGAATTTCCAGGATATAAAGCCTCCCGTAAGCGAATATGGAATATGAATTTCCAGGATATAATGCCTCCCGTAGGCGAATATGAAATATGAATTTCCAGGATATAATGCCTCCTGTAGGCGAATATGAAATATGAATTTCCAGGATATAATGCCTCCTGTAAGCGAATATGAAATATGAATTTCCAGGATATAAAGCCTCCCGTAAGCGAATATGGAATATGAATTTCCAGGATATAAAGCCTCCCGTAGGCGAATATGGAATATGAATTTCCAGGTTATAAAGCCTCCCGTAGGCGAATATGAAATATGAATTTCCGAGATATAAAGCCTCCCGTAGGCGAATATGGAATATGAATTTCCAGGATATAAAGCCTCCCGTAGGCGAATGTGGAATATGAATTTCCAGGCCACCAAGGCACACCAGTGGGACTAGCGCGTATTAGGGTCAATTTCAAGGTATAACATCTCCTTGGAGCGAATTCGACCACCTATGGCACGCCGATGGGACTATAGTGTATAGGACTATACGGTTATGCCGATGGGACTATGATTTATGGGGGAGATTTGGAATATGACGCCTCCCCGGGGCGAAGGGAATTTTCAACCCTTTGATGGCATGCCAGTGGGACTGGTGTATGCCCAAGGAAGATTCAGGGTATAATACCTCCTTGGGGCGGCAGCGGGAAACTTCAGGATGCCACGCCTCCTCGGGGCAAAGGAACTTTTCAACCCCTTTATGGCATGCCGGTGGGACTGGGGTATGCCTAGGGAGGCCTCGGGATATAATGCCCTCCGTAGGTAAATTCCGGGGTTCAATGCCTTTTGTAGGCGAATGCCGGAGTTTAACGCCTTCCGTAGGCGAAATATGGATATCAGGATTTAAAGTCTGTAGTAAGCGAATATAAAATTTGGGATATATCTGCCTCCCAGGTGAATGAAATTCCGGAGTTTAACGCCTTCCGTGGGCGAATGCCGGAGTTTAGCGCCTTTCGTGGGCGAAATATGGATATCAGGATTCAAAGCCTCCTGTAGGCGAATTTCGGAGTTTAACGCCTTCCGTGAGCGAAATATGGATATCAGGATTCAAAGCCTCCCGTAGGCGAATTTCGGAGTTTAACGCCTTCCGTGAGCGAAATATGGATATCAGGATTCAAAGCCTCCCGTAGGCGAATTTCGGAGTTTAACACCTTCCATGGGCGAAATATGGATATCAGGATTCAAAGCCCCCCGTAGGCGAATTTCGGAGTTTAACGCCTTCCGTGGGCGAAATATGGATATCAGGATTCAAAGCCTCCTGTAGGCGAATTTCGGAGTTTAACGCCTTCCGTAGGCGAATGCCGGAGTTTAGCGCCTTCCGTAGGCGAAATATGGATATCAGGATTCAAAGCCTCCTGTAGGCGAATTTCGGAGTTTAACGCCTTCCATGGGCGAAATATGGATATCAGGATTCAAAGCCTCCTGTAGGCGAATTTCGGAGTTTAACGCCTTCTATGGGCGAAATATGGAATTTTGCATTGCATAATATCCTTGACGGAAAATATTTTCTTTTGGGGTGAATCACCCACAATTATGTGACATCTTTCAAGAATATGTCTATGTATTTACATTTGGTATAACAGGAACGGGGATTATTTCCTCAGGCTGCACCGGGCAGCAGAGCAAGTTTTCCCACTTCCTCACCGAGTCGGGAGGTCATCGTCATCATCGCCTCGGTCGTGGCCCTTGATGGGACATTATTGTACCACTAGTGTGGTACCAAGGGTTTATTCGTCATTGGCGACTCTGATATCCTCCCTGGGATGTAGGAAAACTCGATCTCTGCCTTTGGCGGGCCGAAAGAGTCCTCCCCCTACCGGGGAACAAATGTGTGGCTTTATGAGCCTATGTGCCCGCGCACGAGCATTATTGGCTTTTTTTGGCGCAAATGGCTTTTGCGTGTTATCCCCCGACGGGTTGCCGAATTATTTTTTGTCTTCGAGGCATATATTGGGCTTCACGGCACCGGTTTGTGTTGCTGCTGTCGCTCGGGCTGATCATGTACCGGAGCGTAATACAACTTCATATGTCGGCCGTTCAGTGGCGGGAAGGCCAGATTCCCTTTCTCGTCCACCAGCCTGTAAGCACCGCCCTCATAGACTCTGCTTACTATGAATGGTCCAACCCAGTTTGGTTCGAACTTATTTTTAGGCCGAGAGGCCATGACATCTTTATGCTTGACCATTACAAGGTCCCCCTTTTTGAAGGTTCTTTCTTTCACCAATTTGTCGAATGCACGAGACACTCGAGCTTGGTATATTTGCAGATGCTGATATGCTTGCAATCTTTCGCCTTCGAGGTCCGATAGTTCCTCATAGCGCCTTTGAGTTTCGCTCATGTCGCCTTCATGCACTCCATAATGCAGGGCGACCCTATAAGATGCGAGCTCTATCTCTATGGGGATTATGGCTTCTGCTCCATAGACCAAAGAATATGGGGAGCATCCCGTTGGGGTTTTGTAGACGGTGCGGTGGGCCCATAATGCTTCATGCATCTTCTCGTCCCAATCCCGCTTTCGCCCTCCACTGATCTTCACCAGAAGTTTACATAGGGTTTTATTGAAAGCTTCCGCCATTCCATTGGCTTGGGGATAGTATACTGAAGACGCATTCCAGTCTATATGAAATTTGGCTGCCACCTTATATATTATTTGATTTTTGAATGGCGTACCATTATCTGATGTGATCCAGCTGGGAGTTCCGAACCGGTATATGATATTATGTCTGACGAAGCGTGATACTGTTTCGCCGGTCACTTCCCTCAGAGGAATGGCTTCTGCCCAACGAGTAAAATATTCTGTTGCGGCAAGAATGTATTTACACCCTCGGGATGACGGTGTTAATGGACCCACAACATCCATTCCCCAATGGGCGAAAGGCCATGTCGGGGTTGTCGGGTGCAAATAATTGGGTGGTCGCCTAGGTATAGGTCCGTAGGCTTGGCATTGGGGGCAGCTTTTCGCCATTTTCTCGCAATCCGCGAACATGGTTGGCCAATAGAAGCCTTTATTTTTGATGTTGATCTTCATTTTTGCGCCTGACTGATGAGCTCCGCACATCCCGACATGAACTTCTTTCATTATTTTGCGGGACTCCCTTGGGGAAAGGTACCGGAGTAGAACCGCATTTTTGTCTTGAGGGACAAGGCGATATAGTACGCCATCCATCAGCCGGTACGAAGTTGCTCTTCGAAGCAGCTGGATTCTTTCTGCTTTGCTATCGGGGAGCCAGCCGTTCTTTATCTTGATGATAGGAGCACGCCAATCGTCTTCCTCTTGGATATTATGGTCTTGCAGTGTATTGATCTCAAATACTGTCAGACCATCTCCTTCATTCAATGAGGTAGGGAAGAGTCTCCTGTCCCTCACAACTATTTCAGCTTCACCTTCGGGAGGCAATTTCAGCGCTGCAGCCAATTTAGCTAATGCATCGGCCTGAGCATTTTGGCCTCTTCTGATATATTCTATGACGAAGGTATAGAATCTTTCGCTCAGTCGGACGGCCGCCGCATGATAAGCTATTAATTCGGTCTTCCCGACCTCGAATATTCCGAGAACTTGTCGGATAATCAACAGGGAGTCCCCGTATACCTGGATACATCTGACGCCTATTTCCAAGGCAATTTCTAGCCCTACTATTAGAGCTTCATATTCTGCCTCATTATTGGTCAGGGATTCCATTAAGGCACATGAGTGGTGCAATATCCCACCTTCTGGGGTGACTAGGACCAAGCCAGCTCCAGCCTTTGTGGTCGAAGTGCCATCCGGCTTTATAATGGTCCTCGAGGCCCCATCGAAGTATAGCTGCCACATCTTTACTTCTGCTTGCTGCACATCCAGTATTTTCTGTGCAGGCAAGACTTCTTCATCCGGCAATTCATTATTCAGCGGGGAAGTTTCAGGAATTGGGTGTGCCGCCAAGAATTCGGCCATACCTTGTCCTTTTATCGCCCTTTGGGGGATAAAGGTAATATCAAACTCCATGAGGAGTAAGGCCCATTTCCCTAACCTCCCAGACAACACAGGCTGGCGAAGCAGGAATTTTAGCGGATCAAACCGCGATATGAGTTTGACTTCATGTGCCAACAAATAATGCCTCAACTTCTTGGTGGCGAATATAAGTGCCAAGCACATCTTTTCTGTTGGAGTATATCGGTGTTCAGGACCCACCAACATCCTGCTGAGGTAATAGAGCGGCTGCTCTTTTCCATCCTCATTTTCTTGCGCCAGCAAAGCTCCCAAAGAAGCATCAAAGGCTGCAATATAGAGTATGAGTGGTTTACCCTTTATGGGTGCCCCCAGCACTGGCGGCTTGAGGAGATATTCTTTTATGTCGTCAAGTGCCTTTTGACATTCTTTATCCCAAATAAATGGGGCTCCTTTCTTTGTTAATTTTGAGAAGAGCCTGCACCTTCCGGATAGGTTGGAGATGAACCTCCTGATATAGGCCAGCCTGCCTTGCAAGGATCTAAGCTCAGTTAGAGTCCTGGGCGGGGGCAGTTCCCTGATTGCTTTGATTTTATCGGGGTCGATCTCGATTCCCCTATATCGGACTATGAAGCCCAAAAACTTCCCACTAGAGACACCAAAAGCACACTTCATGGGATTCATTTTAAGTTGATATTGGCGAAGCCTTTCGAAGACTTTTCGTAAGTCCCCGAGGTGGTCGTCTTTCTTTGCAGATTTCACGACGAGGTCATCAACATAGCATTCGACCAAATCATGTAGCATTTCATCAAATATTTTGGTCATGGCCCTTTGGTATGTAGCACCGGCATTCTTCAGACCGAAGGGCATCCTTTTGTAGTTGAATATTCCTTTCGGAGTACGGAAGGCTGTATGATTTTTATCTTTGAGAGCCATTCTAATCTGATTATAGCCCGATGACCCGTCCATGAAAGACAAGGCCTCATATCCTGTGGTGACGTCCACCATAGTTTCAGTTATCGGCAATGGGAAGTCGTCCTTCGGACATGCCTTATTTAAGTCACGAAAGTCAATGCAGACTCGGACTTGGCCATTCTTTTTCTTCACCGGCACAATATTTGCCAGCCATATTGGGTATATGCATTCTTCGATGAAGTCAACTTCTCGCATCTTGTCAACTTCGGCATTCACCATAATTTCTAATTCAGGGCGCATTCGCCTCTGAGTCTGCTTTATTGGCTTGACTTCAGGGAGAATTGATAATTCATGCTCCGCCACTGAAGGGTCCAGGCCAGGCATTTCTTTATAATTCCAGGCGAAACAATCTTTGAATTCCATCAAGAGTTCAGTGTACGCCTGTCTTTCTTTATCGCTCAGGAGGATGCTGAGGAAAACCGGCCTAGGGTCTTCTGGTTTACCGAGATTAATCTCTACCAGTTCGTCAACCGTGGCTTGTCCTCCATCCTCTATCTCTCGAGGAGCTGGCTGAAGATCGATGAAGTCCTCATCTTCATTTATATCGGCCGGATAGGCTTCATGCCATTCGCTTGAACTTTCGTTCGGGGCTTGGGAGATCGCATCAACGGCCCCCGAAGATCCTTCTTGCCTTTCTACATTGACATCGTGGTCTTTATTTGTACTTTGGGGAAGCCTTGCCGGACATCGTTCCCATTCACAAATAGCATTTGTTTCAGTCGAGGCTATTTCGAGAGATGGAGGGATTTCTTCATTTTCATCTCCTGAACTGTCAAGCCTGATATGACCAGTTGGCTCCTCTACTCCTGGCAGTAGGCTCACCATGTGGATTGCATATAGGGTGGAAGACCCATGGCGTGGCCTATATCCAAGGCCTCTTCTATCCTGATTGGATGATTGCCCCCTGACTTCTGCAGGATGCCATAATTCTCGAAAGAATTTATTCCTGGCTGCACTTTGTCTTTCTGGGATGCTTTGACGTTTGCACATTTGTTTTATATATTGGGACATATCGTCCATTTCTTGGACCACTTCCTCGACTTCCAGCCGGGCATTTTCATGTCCAAAACCGTCCTCAGGAGGACCCTCTGGCGCGAGATCTCCTTTATAAAATATGATGCGCCGCCCGTCTTTGTGACGGACTGCAAAGGTTCTCAATTCTTCCACAGTGTGGACTTCCCTGGGAAATATGGGCTTTGTGAGGCCGGGGGGTAGGCATATGCTGGCCTCTATATCTTTGCTGATAGCATTAGCTTCCAGATTGATGGCCGGCCTGCCAAATTTAGCCGACTTTCGATGTGACTGGTCGGGCTTCATTCCTTGCCGGAATCTAGCAGCCTTGTCTTCATTGATTGTAATTCCGCCTTCCTCATCGGAAGACTTATCGACTGTCTTCTTCCCCTTACGACGGCTTTCGCCGGTCGTCGGGTCCGAAACCTTATCAAAGTATAGTTGTGCATCTGCCAGATGGCAGTCATATGCCTTGAATGGCTCCAAATCGGCAAATATCCGGTGTTGCTCACCGTCTTTTGTATATTTGAGGCATTGGTGGAGAGTCGAAGGCACCACCCAATTTCTATGTAACCAAGGCCTACCAAGTAGTGCCTTGAAGGAAGTATTGGAGTCGACTATGAGAAAGGACACTTGGGTCACCCAGTCATCCAGACATAGCTCCACATCAACTCGACCGAGGGCCTCTTCCGCCTCTTGGTTGAATCCCGATATCGTTATGCCTTGCACCTTTTTCATGTATAGGGTGAGGTATAACGCTTGAAATGTTTTGAGGGGCAGTATATTTACGGCAGAACCTGAGTCTACCAATATCCTATCGACCTCCCGGCCATTGATTTTACCCCGCATGTATAGCGGTCTATTGTGGCATGGCGATGATAACAACATATCATCATCGGTAAAAGCTACCGTAGCCTCATATGTTTCATGTGCTTGGGCTCTTATTTCGGTCATATGGACCTCATATGTTTCGGGATTTTGTAAGGCAGTAATCAACGCCTCCCTCAATTCCTTGCTCAAGGCTATTGCTTCCCATATGCTGAGGGATGCTGGCATTCTTTTCATATTCTGCAACACCTTTCGATCTGCCCTGGCTCGGGCTTGTTCGATAGGGGGCATTATTTCTGTCATGCTGTGAAGGGTCTCCTTCAAGGCCTGTGACTGCTCTCCAGAAGTCGGGGATCCTTCTGCCTGCATTTCCCCTTTTGTAGGATCAATTTGTGCTTCTTCGGCAAATAATTCCGCCAAGGTCTCGACTCCCTCTGCGGGATTGGGCTGGACCTCAGGGTTTATCTCTCCTGGTTCCTTGATGGATTGAGCATTTTCTGCTTGTGGAGAGCATTCTTCTTCGTCGGAAGAAGGGCAGAAGCGAATATTACCCCGGATTTCCAGCCTTGGAATTGGCCCTGGGGTTTCCCCCCTGAAGTAGATGATTTTATCTTGGTTGGGTTGATTTTCATCCTGACCGTTATTGCGGTCTCGACCTCGGCTTCGGCCTTGGCCTTTATTCTGATTTCTCTGGTTCCCCTTCCTTTGATAGGTAGCCAAAGGGGTCCCGATTTCCGGTGGAGCATGGCTCGCTCCGCCACTGGGGATATCTTGCAGTTGAGCCGACACCACGTGACAGGCTCGATATTGTTGTTCTATCTTTTCCATTGTTAGCCCGTCGTCCCAGAATAAGCTAACATCGTCCGGAATGGAGAGTTCATCCTCACTAGCTTTCCGCATGCGACTCTGGAGATCCAACAGCCATGCTCTGAAGCGAGCTCGTCGGTCGAACTCTTCCCATGGAATATATTGATTAAGAGGGACATCCTCTGTGGGCTGACTTGGCTGATATTCTTCTAATTCATCAATGATTTTCTGCAGCCTTCAAAGTGGTGAGTTTTTGTCCTCAGACATATTTATGGCATTAGCAAGCATTTCTTGCTTCTTTAGCCTTCTCTTCTCACTTCTTTTCCTATTCTTTTCTTGCTTCTTTCTCCTTGCTGCTTCTTGAATGAAGCTGGGTTGGGCCGGCATTTCTGGAAGTGGATCGAAATGGACTACGACTTTTCCTTTTGCCATATGTGTTTGCCGAGATTTAGCCATTTTAGGCTTCCTATTCTTCTTCGTCTCAGTCTACGGACTTTCTGGCTGATCGTGGTCAAGAGTAATTTTGACAGCTTGCTTGACCATTGAATCTGGCAACATTTGATATTCGCCGAATATTTCCTTCGCGGACTTTTTGGAGGGACCCACCTCCGGATTTTCTTGTTGACATTTCATGTCCAACATTCGTATTATCACGGCTATTGCTGCCACAGTATCAATGGCGTGAATAGTGGGCGGCCCATCGGGTGCCATTCCCTTATATGTACTATCTGTGGCGTTCTTCATATTGGAGGAGAACTTATGGACCATATTCACAAAATAATTAGTCACATGAGGTTGTGGGGGATCAACCAGATACTTCCCCATATTTATCTGTCCTTCTTGGATTAATTTTTCTATTTCATCCTTGAGGACGAAGCAATGCTCCGTTCGGTGCCCCAGGGCACGATGGTAGTGACAGAAATTAGGATCATCTGTCATATGCATCTCTTCCTCCCTTCTTGGCTTTGGAAGGATGATGACTTTCTTTTTCATACAAAGTCGGAAGAGTTCACGAACTTTGTCTTTGGGGAATGAGTAAGGCTTTGCGCGCCTTTCCCTCAGGGTTAATGAATTTCTGAAGCGTATTCCAGCCTCTTTATCGACTATTCGCCTGGCTTGACGCCCCCTTTCGGCTATTCTTACGCTTTCATGGCTTCTTCTATAAGAGGTGGTTTCTTCTTGGCGATATGTTTCCAAATCCTCTCTAGGAAACATAGCATGTTTGCCTCTTTTCCTTGAAGGACGATCGGGATCCAACTCCATCCCTTCGGAAGAGAAGAATCTGTCAACCTTGTTGAATGACAGAGTTTCTGAAAATTGCCTGGAGAGCCCCTCCATCATCTGGGTAAGCTCTTCCTGTTGACATGAGAGTCGTGTCAGGCTTGTCTGGATTCCTTCCAATGCCGCCATGACCGAATCCCCAGGGGGAGGAGTTGCTGGAGTGTATATTGGTGTTGCCTCGCGCTCCGGAGAGGGCCTCACCGCTTCTTCTTCGGGGTGATTCCCGGACGAGCTCTCACTCATATAGATGACATTAACGGCGAATGCCTGCTTATTTCTTTGGTGAGGCTGAGGAGGGTTTACCAAATGTTTACCCATCTCTACCGCACCTTCACGGATAAGTTTTTCTAGTTCATCTTTACAGACATAGCAGTCTTCTATGACATGCCCCAACATTCGGTGATATGGGCAATAATTCGGCTCATTAACCCTGCCTACCTCAGCCGGCTTTTTGGGCTCAGGGAGCGATAGAAGTTTTGCCCGCATACATGTTTCGAACAATTTTCTTGTGTGCTCGCGGGTGAAGGAGTATGGTTTTTTCATTCTTTCGGCAAGAGAAGAAACTGGCGCCTTCCCTTCCCCTTTTTTATTGGCTGCTGGGACACTGGGACCTCCCTTAGCCTCGCTCCTTTCTGGAGCTGGAGAAAAGTCGATTGTGTTTACTTCTTTAGCCGGAGCGCCCCGCTCCCTGGGCGCTTTCCCCTTATTCGGAAGTATAGTGGGGTAATCGGCGAAGAACATTTCGATCTCCGTCACGATGTTATTGAGTTGATCGAAGTTTCTAACATTGGCTCCGATCAGTTTCTCATTTATCTCGGGCTTCAAACCCCTTTTGCACAATCTCACTGCGTCTTCATGGACGGGTGGATTGTCGCACCTCATGCTGAGGTTCCGCCATTTCTTAATATAATCCACAGCGGATTCATTCTTCCCTTGTTTGAGTGTCACCAACTCAGTAATAGTGACCTTCCGCTCCGATACTTTGAAGCGATCAAGGAATTTTTTCTGCATTTCTTCCCAGCTGCTTATAGAGTTGGGCTTCAGCTTGGCGTACCACTGGAATGCCGTGCCGGTGAGAGAAGTCGAGAAGAACCTTAAAAGGTATGCCTCCTCAGTTGCCAATTCTCCCAGATCACTCATATAATGGGCTATATGCTCTTGGGCTGAGCCCTCCCCGTCGTATCTTGTGACTTTGGGGCGTTTATTATGATCCGCCGGAAGCTTTTTGAACATGTGATGAACCGGGAATGGCACCTTATATAAGTCAAATGTGCTTATTCCCTCGTCTTGTTCGGCCATCTTGGCCTCAACAATTTGCTCGATCAGGTGCTTTTGCGATGCTGTCGCATCTTCTGCTGATGCACGTAATTGATGAGCATTATAGTTGGGCTCTTCGGCCCTATCTTCCTGAACCTCCTTAGGACTGAAGTTAACCTCAACAACTGGGGGTCCTGCTGGTGCAGGAATGGCCCTAGGTGGAGGCAAATTTATTGGAGGAGCGGGGGCAAAACCCTCTGCTGTTCCTCCATCTTCTGTATCAGGCCATACAACAAGGCCTTTAATTGTTGATTTTCCTGTCTAATTTCCTCAAGAGTCTGAGGTTGCGGTTGTTCCTGCGGTAGTTGTGCAACTCCTGGCTCCTGGGCATTGGCCGCTCCCTCATTGACTTGGGATGGTTTTGCCCCCTGGCTTACTTGGCCCAGCAGGCGCATGGCTTGCTCCATTTGGCGGGTAATTGGCCCACCTCTTTGCATTATCCCAGCAGTATTACTCGGCTCCTCCGAAGGCTGCCGATTTGTGCTGGAAGTATAGCAGGTATATATTCGGATGCCATCATCCGTCATCCGGGCGGTCCTTCTTTTCCTCTGTGCCAGCCGCACCAGGGCACCGAGTCTTTCGAAGACCGAAGCCCGCTTTTGAGCAGGCTCTTGCGCTTCGCGGATATCCTTCTTTCCCCGACCTCGCTCAGAATGAAGCCAGGTCAATGGATGAACTATTTCCCTGACCGGCTCCGCAGGTCTGGGATGCTGCTGTTCTGCTAGGGTAGCCCTAGCCTCACGGATTTTACGGGCTTCCTTTTTGGTCACCCATATTTTCCTTAGGCGGGGTGCCTGCCCCTCATGGTGTTTGCCCCCATTTTGGGGAATAGCGCTATCCCGTGCTCGGGGTGCAATATTGCCCCCGGTATATCGGGATGTAGTATACGCAGGCCGATGAACCACGGCTTTTTGCGTTCTCTTTTTCTTTTTAAATGCTGTCATATCTTGGCATACCTTTGACAGAATCCCGAAACGGTTGCGGACCGGGATTGTCGGGATGTGCCGAGCTTCCGTAATGATTGGTTCCCCGCCATCTAAACGGATGCGCAAGTCCCCAACCAATATGGTTTTCCCGGTCCGGGAGGGACTCGGGGGAGCATTTCTCTTCTTCTGCCCCCTGCTGGACGAGGAAGCGTGGGATGCAGTGATAGTATTGGTGGTGTAGACGACTTGTCTTTTCCCACGCTTATTGGCCTCCTTCGCGCGGGAGGCGCGCTCCTTCTCCTGCGCAGGAGCTTGCTCAGGTGCTGGGATTACTCCCAAGAAGTATGGTGACCCTACAACTGCGGGGAAATCGCCGAAGCTGGTCAGCACTGTGAGGTACCCGCACTGAACGTGGGCCGCCACGGCGAGGGGGCCATAAGTGACCCTTGCTGCCATTGTTGCTCCGGTTGGGTGGAAGACTTAACCACCTGCATAAGACATAGCAAAGTTAGTAGTAGAGTTATGGTGAGGGCATCACCGGACGGAGAGATTAAGGAAAAGAGCGGTCCCACCGGGCGTGCCATCTCTGTTTGCGAAGACTTTTCTAACCTTCGTCGGGACCTGACCTAGACGCATCTCTCCTATGTCGGATTATTCGGAAATCCATTTTTTTTGTTTATCTAGAGAATTATAGGTCGGTTTTATATTTTATCGGACTATGAGAGCTTGGGATTAGCCCTCAGGGAATCCGGGACTTCGAATCAAGCGAAGATTCGAGTATATGACCTCTCTCTACTGACCTCGGTCAGTGTTAATTACGCTGAGCAACTGCTCGGCAACCCTTGATTAACCGTCCGTATGATGCCCTAAATCATGCAAAACTACTACTACAAGCAGCGCATGCATATGGGTATGAAGGCATATTTTAGGTTGAATCCTTAGCCTCACCCCTGGTTTGGGGACAATTTTTATATGGTTTAGGATTGATTCCTGATTATTAGGACTGGTTCCAAGTTAGGCGGATTAATTCCAACTTATACGGATTAATTCCAAAATTTTAATCCCACAGGGTTTTTTTTGCAATTATACATCTTTTAGGGATTTTTATGAATTATGGGGTCTTATGAAAGTATAGTCGCTTATAAGTGTATGGGGGTGGGCTTTAAAGGGTTTTAAACCTCGTGGGAGTTATAAAATCAACTTTTAAAAGTATGAGGGTTTTTTTGTAATTTTCCCTTAAACCGGGTTGTTAAGTTTTAGGATGGATATTCAGGTTATATAGATAGAAATTCCACTCATGATATGATTTTTAATATTTTCGGGGTTATATATGTAAATATTATACATAGGGGTATTTTGGTAATTTTGTATTTATGTATTATGTATACTATAAATGGTTTATATTCTTTCAGATTTTTTAATCTCTTGATTTTTGTTCATCTTAATTAATTAATTAATTAATTAATTAAGTATATAAGGTTATTTAGGTTTATTATAATTTTCTACGGATTTTTACTGTTTTCTTATGTATTTTCCTGATTTTTACTGGTTTTTCCTGATTTTCAATTAATTTTCCGAATTTTTATTAATTAATTGATTATAAATCATTTTAGGTTTAAACATGATTTTATTAAGATTTCTGAACTTATATTTTATTTATTTAGGGAGTGAGGTTAAGGTTAGGTTGAGGGTGTTCATAGATTTTCTTGGCTTTAGGAAATTAGATGTATATATGTATATTATTTTAAAATACAATGGTAATTATATAATTTAAATGACACACACAAGGGCACACAAATTCAGATTTAATTTCGGCAGAAATTCGTCTTATAGTAAGGCATTTTTACAAAAAAAGATCCGGCAGAGCTTCCCCTTAAGATTGAACCTTAGGAGAGAGGGCTCCCCGGGACGAAAAAGAGAACTCCCAAAAACGCAGCAAATTCGGGTTAGAAAACCCGAATTTGGTCTTCAAGCAGCACCCTCTCTCACAAATTTCACACTTGAATTTTGAAGCTAAGTGTGAATGCCTTGTTGTGCATATGTGTATATGCCTCTGTGTGTGTTTATGTTGGAGCCTTGGGGTCCTATTTATAGGCCCAAATTTTGATCCGGTGGGGGGTGCCACCGGTTAGAGCTTCTCTCCTCCCCTCTTTTTATTATTATTTTTTATTTCCAATGGCCAATAGATGGCAAGAGGGGTGAGAGAGAGAGAGAGCAAACAAAGGAGAGAGGGGGGGTAGGTGGGCACCCCCACCGGTTCCAACCGGTGGAGGGGGTGCCACCGGTTGGGCCCCCCACCGGTTGGGAACCGGTGGGGGGTCTCCCCACCGGTTTTGGGAAACCGGTGGGGGGGTTTCCCCTCCCCATTGTCCCTTCCTTTTTCTCTTTTCAAGGCCCATCAATGAGGGGGTTTTCAGATTTTGGGGTTTAGTGGGTTTTAGACCAATGTGAAAGGGGTTTAACCCCATTAACTCCATGTCTTGGCCCCATGTGAAAGGGGTTTGGGTTGGTATTTAAGGAGGGCTCCACATGGGATTCTTAACCCATGTGTGAATGGGGTTAAGATCCCCCATTAATCCTCCTATTAAACACCCCCCCCTCTTTTAAAATTTAAAATTTTAAAGAGATGGAGGGAGAACTCCTCCCCCCCCCCACCGGTTTCCCTCTTGGAACCGGTGGGGGGGGGGGTGTTCCCCAACCGGTGGGGGGGCCCCCACCGGCTCCCCCTCTCTCTCCTCCACCTCCCTCATTCCTATTTAAATAAGGGGGGAAGAGAGAGGGGGTCCACATGCTCTTTGCTGGGAATTTTTTCTTGGAGGTTTTTTTGCTCTCTGGTTTGCAGGTTTAAAACCCTTGTGGGATTGATTTTTTGGGCCTGTTAGAGGTGCCTATTGGGCCTCTTTTTGGGCTCCCCCACTGGGCCATTTATTGGGCCTATCTCCCCCATCATTGGGCCTTCATTTCGGGGCTGATTTAGGTAAATTCCGAAACTGGTTTTACCTTATTTCGGGACAGATTTCAGCCCACTTTGGGACTGAATTTGGGCCTACTTGGGGGGCTTAATGGGCCTCATTTCGAGCTCCCCCATTGGGCCACTTAATGGGCCTGCCTCTCCCATTATTGGGCCTTCCTTCCGGGGCCATTTTGGGGGAGTTCTAAGACCAATTACGTCCCACTCCGGGACAGATTTCAGCCCTACTTTGGGACTGAATTTGGGCCTACTCGGGGGCTTAATGGGCCTCATTTCGGGCTCCCCCATTGGGCCATTTAATGGGCCTGCCTCTCCCATTATTGGGCCTCCCTTCCGGGGCCGTTTTGGGCGAGTTCTAGGACCAATTACGTCCCACTCCGGGACAGATTTCAGCCCACTTTGGGACTGAATTTAATCCACTTAGGGACTGATTTTGACCTCTGTTTTGCAGCATTTGGTGCCCCACTTGTCGCTGCACTTGAGGTCTCCTTCCGGGCTACACTACCGAGGGTTGCAACGGCGGTTCGGGAATTGACCTTGGAAGCCGAAAGACTTGGGGCTGTCTTAGGCTCCTAAAAGAAAATCTGATTAAGGCCTTCTTGGCCTAGGTATGTTCCTTACCCCGTTGCCCTCGTAATGCGAGCCCGTGGCTCTATGCATTTTTTTTTTTTTTTGATGTTCCTCCATATCATAGGCATACATCTTATTTTTGGCATAGCATGGTCCTTTATGAACATATCGCCATACCTATATGTATGTATTTCCCTATGAAAATCTCACATCGATGCGAGTATATGTTGTATGCACACGCATGCATATTTATATGGTGCAAATATGCGTATGGGGTTATTTTTTGGGTTCAACACATGGGTGAGGGTATTTTTGTAATTTATTAAGTTCTAGGGACATTTTGGTCATTTCGGGAATTTTATATGTTTTCAGATTTTGTTCTCTGTTTTTTACTGTTTTTTACTGATTTTTTATTAATTTTACTTATTTTTATTAATTAATTAGATATATAAAGGTTATTTAAGTCATATTTTCGGGTTTATGTAATTTTCAGACTTGGTTTTCTGATTTTTACTGAGTATTACTGGTTTTTACAGATTTTTCCTGATTTTTATATTCATTTTACTGATTTAAATATTTTTTACTGATTTTATTAATTAATTAAGTATGGGGGGTATTTAAGTCATTTTTTTAACTTAAGTATATTATTTTATGTCTCAATATTTCATTATGGAATTTTGATTATGAGTTTAAGATTAGTTATGTATGGGATGAGGCCAATGATATTTTAGAATATTTAATTATATATTTATATATTTTAATTAGTTATTAAACTAATTAATTATGCATGTGAAAATATAATAACATAGTGTTACTTAAGTAGTAGATTCATGAACACACACGCGCACACATATGCTCAAAGAACGAATAGTGGCATTTCATTCATTATTTCGGCATAATCCCGTCTTATAGAACGGTGATTTTACAACATAAATTTGGTAGAGCTTCCCCTTAGGAATAAACCTTAGGAAGAGAGCCCTCCAAGAAATTATCTCCTCCAAATCGCAGCAAACCCGGGCAAGAGCACCGGATTTGGTCTTCAAATTGGCAGAGTTTCCCCTAGGAAATTTTGGGCCAAATGGTCATGGAGTTCTTCTTACCCCTTGGGGGGTATTTATAGGCCTTGGAGGCCTTAACCGGTGCGGGTACCCACTGGGGGACTTTGAGGTGGGGGGTGCCACCGGAGTTCTTTGAGGTGGGGGGTACCCACCGGAATTCTTTGAGGTGGGGGGTACCCACCGGAATTCTTTGTGGTGGGGGGTACCCACCGATTTGCTTCTCTCTCTTCTCCTTTTCTCTTTTTTCTATTTAATAAGGGTGAGAGGAGAGAGGTTAGAGAGGAGAGGGGGGGCCCGGTGGGCACCCCCACCGGTTGGGAACCGGTGGGGGGTGCCACCGGTTGGGTCCCCTCCACCGGTTTGGGAACCGGTGGGGGGGCTTCCCCCCTTCCATTTTTTTCTTTTAAAAAGGGGTTCCAACACAGACAAAACACAGTGTCATGTTCAATCTCTAGTCATCAATCTCATCTTTTTTTACTGTATAAAACAGGAGTTCCACCAGATCATAGACAGTCTGCTTGATTACATAACAATTTTAGTGTATGATCAAGAACACTGTAGATTTTGCTATTACTTCTTTGCAATCAAGTTCAGGCAGTGACTGATTTTGTTTTTTGGACATTGTTCTTTGTCATGATCAAGAACACAGTAGATTTTCTATTACTTCTTTACAATCAAGTTCAGGCAGTGACTGATTTTGTTTTTTGGACAGTGTTCTTTGTCATGTTAGAGCATCATCAACAAAGATCATCTTACTGTAATCTTTTACCACCGGAGGGAAGCTGTCAAAGATCCCTTGATAATCTCTGCCCTGGGTTGGCAATAAACAAAGTGTTGCCAAATTACTGGATGCCTCAGCAATTTTCCCAAAATACTGGATGCTTTAGCAATGTAATACTTTTCTACAGTTTTTGTTGGTTGCTTGGGCCGAATTGATTGAAGTTCATCAGTCTGATGATTTGTCACATTATAATCCTAAGAGAGATTTCTTCAGTACAGATGGAGCAGGTCATTTCTTGAGTCATTTATCGATTGCGGAATGTGGACAAGGGCTCTGAAGTAGGCTTCTTCATATTACATTACTATTTCTGCAGTGGAGATGTGCAAATCTCTTTCACCTTTTTGTAGGTACCATATCTTTGGTCTGACATGGGTAATTCTCGAGTCTGAAGCTAGTGGGAAGCCCTAAATAGCAAATCTATAGGAGGAAGAGTGTAATCTCATTTTAAATAGTTTGAACTAGTTTACACCATGCCGAGCTGCTCATTTTCCTGCTTTAACAAAGATATGATTTTCTTCTTATCTTTATGTGTTCTCCTAGCTTTTACAGTTTCAAGTGATGGTTCAGTTTGACACAATGCTTCCATTTTTCCCTAGAAAGAAATCTGTAGGAACTTGTTTCCTTTGAGTCATTCGAGCAAAAAGAAAAAGAAATTCAGACAACAGTCCATCCGTATCTCCAGCTAGCAAAAGGGGGTTCATATCTGGATTCATGATTGCCTGTCACTGTCCCTTGCACAAGCTTATCACAAAAGAAACTCATTCAAATTGTAACTTGCTGTGTTCTGGCATGCTCTGCGCCTGAAGCCGTTCATAAAGCAAATCTGAATTTAGATCAGGAAGAGTCCTACCTAGAATGTTTTTATTACACATTTCTTTCCTGCAAACTCTCCTTTGAATACATGATGTGAAGTCCTCTTTGGTGCATTCTTTCCTCAAAAGGATGATGGCGAATTATGGCTTTTCAGAGAATGGAACAACCTCTAGATGCTAAGTTTTTTAGCTCATTCTTGCCAGCCATGTTTATGGGTTTTTAATGCATGGTTCCAGTCCAGCACTGAACTGCAAGAAGGGAGAGCTGTAATTCTAGTTACATTGGATGAAACTAACAGTCTTTTGCATTGTTCTTAAAATAAAACGAGTGTCAAGGTTTTTTGATATGCCATAGTGATCAAGGTTCATGTGCATTATTGAGTAGGTGTTTTCCCTACTTTAGATACATCACATTGCTATTAGATGTAGATCATGTATGCACCTCAGATATATGTATGTTACTGGTGTCTGGAGGTTTACATGTATCACATTTGGTGCACTTAACAAGATGTGATTAGGTTTAACTTGGTGAAGAAATGCTTTCAAGTCCTGCATTTGGAATGATCACTAAGATCTGCACTTTTTTCATCAGAGAAGGGCATCTGTCACATTCGTTGGTACATAGCTGAAATAACTCATGCTTGCATCAGTGACAACTTTACCTGATGCATATGATAGAAACATCCTTTGTATCTGTTTCCTCTTTCCCTGAATGTCTACATGCCAATGTTCCTTTTGTGAAGGATTTTTGAACTGGTCATTCAGCTAAACATGGTTATCTACACTGGTACCAGTTAAATTTACTGTGCATGATTGCCATGTTAATGGGAAACCATGTAAGGGTCTTCTAACTGAACTATTTGAATTGCCTCTTTTTCTTTTATTTCAGGCACAATATTATCCATTCATCTACTTTATTGCAAGATTTATGTGTCAAAAGGGGTCCAAACATCTTCACTACCACCGTTTTACCTATTTCTTCAGGATCAACATTAAATACTTATTTGGAAGAGTTAGCAATGGAACAACATAGATTGGCTTTATTAAATGAATATTCGGAAGTTCATCAATGGATTGGTCATTCAGCCGGGTATCTTTATTATTTTACTTTTCATCCTTATATAGGAGTGTTCAAGCACCTGTGAGTAAACGGTTTTATTATTTTATATCTCATTTTTAGCATTGCATTGTCATTAAACTGAAGCTAGTGCTCATACATTAATTCCAGTTTATTAATTTTTTCATGATTTCTTGTTAAAGTTATTTTAAACAGTGGAACTGCAGATGGCCTGGAAAAATTTTATTGACGTAAGACATGGGTGTAGGGGAGGGACTATGTACATTTGGTGTGATGTCCCATCTATTGGATAAAGTTGGTGTTACGGGCTGAAGTTTTAAAGCTTGATTGCATTTGAGGTGGCTGGCATCATGCTTAGCTCTAGCACCATCTAGTTGAAAACTAAGTCCAATTTTGTTAGCCTTGCAAGGGATTCTAATCCTACCCCCAGTTGGTTCACAGAAGAGAAGCAAATGTTTCCATGGACTTTGAAACTCACTTCTATTGTGGATAGTTACAAGGTTGCTGTGTAGTTGGGGTACCTCTATCTGAGATGGGCTTGTTTTGCTCTTGGTGAAAGTCTCTTGTGAGTCACAAGTTGTGACCGAATCACGGTATATTTGGACACTTACTGAGAACAGTGATAACTTGTTAGTGCATTTTTTGACGTGCACTTTTTCATTAGATGCTCCAGCATGCATCGGAGCATGTTGCCAACTTTGACATCTTGAACATGCACTTTTCAAACTCACTTCTTTTTGTTAAATTCACAATCTCCAATAAAATGCCTAGACCTATCCCTCACTTATAGCTCGTATGTTTATTGATGTAGTTCATGGAAGTTGTGAATTTTAAGATTATATATTTGAAAGATCACCCTTAAGTAATCGTTGTTATCTGAGCTATGGTTCTGAACCATTGGTTCACCAACTTAGACCAACCTGTGTGAGTCGACTCATATCTGGGTGAATTTGATCCACAAATATGCATCGACTCATCAATTGCAAAGACTTGATGTGACTTGATCTGAATCGCATCATGTTGCATGAGTTGTTTGCTATGATTCCGCACAATGCATTCCAATCCAGTACAGTTCACTATGATCCAGCCCAATCAGATGAGGTTTTGAGTTTACTCCATATTTCCCTACCATGGGTTCATTTACATGCATAATGAGTTGTTTTTTATGATTTTTCATCTAGATGCTTATTACATAAACTTTTTCCCCCTAATTTGGTAAGTAATTGGATTTTCTTTGCTCCAATTGGTAAGTAATTTGGCATTTTTCTCCAATTTGATAGGTAATTGACAATTTTGTATCGATTATAGGGTACATTTCTCCTAAATTTGGCTCAGACCACTAGAGCTAAAAGTTTATTTATTTTATATTTACTCATAAAATTAAAGGATCTGAAAATAAATTGGCATGAATCGGCCTAACTTATGCAAGTCGGACCGAGTTGGTCTGATATGACTTGCATCTAGGAGGACATATCAGTGAGTCAGAGAACCTTGATCTGAGCCCAGTGGGGTGCACATGCAGAACATGCAGTGCACAGGATTTGGAGCACTGCACTAATGATGTGCCACTCGCTCCAGAAACATGCTCAAAACTGTCGACAAATGCACAATCACTTTAGGATCACTAACAGGAAATTCCAGCTCTGTCCACAGATTCACCGGAGTCTGTCCACAGTTGCAGCTCGTGCTGTCTGGAACCCTATCTTGGCAGGGTATAATTAGCCTCCTTTCATGTTAGAGTAATGATACTTCGCCTTTGGCTTGGGTAAAATGCTGCTGGATGTGTCGCCCTTGTTGCCAACTTTGGGCCCACCAAGGCTTAGCCCCTAACTGACTTCCGATCATCCTTCACACCTACGAAAGTAGTGGTGCAGCCGCTTCTCTCCCCTCCACAGCCAACCTTCATTTAAGGAGTGGAGAGGATAATAAGGAGATATGGTGAGAGACAGAGAGTGAGCGGCAGTGAGAAAAAAATGAGCTGAAACGTATCATTGAGGGCTCAGATAACTGACAGATCTGTCGACAGTTACTGTTGGGGGTTAACTAAGGCGACCTAGCATATGGTTGAGCTAATGTCACAAACCATGTTGGCACTTTTGCTCAAAATGGTATGTAGGCAATTGTGTTTCTTGATGTGGTTAATCCATAATTAAAAAGTGTGGTATGTGTCCAAAATACGCCAAAATTGATCACTATGATCCTAAAGCAAAATCAGAGTCTATCTTTACTTTCATTGGAGTTTAATATTTCTCTGTTGCAATGTGTATTTATGTCATAGAACTATGTGATATTCACATGCCTAGCATTGTTTATTTGTTTATTTGTTTGTTTGTTTATTCATTTTGCCTAGGGTCAAGCAGTGTCGCATGAAGAAGGGCTTGATTCTCACTGGGATTGGGGATAATGTACATTATTTCATTTACAGCAAATTTCTGGTTGTTGCCTACTGATGGAAGGAAAAATGTCAATGTTGTTCATGGGTAGCACAAAATGTCAAGTCAGGAGCATTCATACTTATGCCATATCCTATCTTTAGCACAGTATTTATCTTCAATAGACCTTTTTGCATTTAGTATATCTTATATTTTCCTTGCTGTTACATCAGTTTTTTTTAATTTTTAATTTTTAAGTTTTTGCTACTGTTTTGGGAATGATATCTCAGGGATTTGGAGCTTCTAAGTCAAGATTTTACTCAGTTGTATTAACCTGTCTCTTACAGACTTGTACATAAACCATTAGAATCGGATTGGAGGCCTGGTCATATGATTCTATGAGCCAACTCAGTGGCGGAGCCAGAAGGTGGGGGGCAAAGCATTTTCTATAGAACTAAATCAGCCTCATAGAATTTACACATAAAGTTTTGCTTGATTATTGTTCGTGCAAAGATAGAATCTAATATTTGTATTCAACATACCATAAACTGATCCCTAATCGAACAGCTCAAAAAAATTAAAAAAATAAAATAAAAACCCAGCTCTAAATATTGTGTTAGACTTCAAAATTAAATTACTTTCCTAATCTCTTACATGTAAAAAGTAGCTAGGAAAGGAGAGGCAGAGTTTCAGTTTCATGAACAGGAAAGGGGGGGGGCGGGGGGGGGGAGCAATTGCCCCTCCTGCTCCCTTAACTTCGCCACTGAGCCAACTTATGTTTATCGCTGTGCAAAAATTTAATTCTTTAAACCCATTTCTGGATTTAAATTCGTTAAAGTTGATGTCAGGAGCAACACTAATATTTTGGTCTACAACTAACCTAACACAGAGCTTCAATGCAGGCACTTGCAATTTTTTAGAACTTTTTGTGGATTTACTATGTAATCAGAAGCGTGAGGCGGCCGAAGTGACCCCTATTTATATCAGATGCCAAAAACAATACTAAAATCATATAAATTGATATTCATTCACTCAATTATAACCAAATAATTTTAAATCAACCTAATTGAAATAAAATTTAAGGAATCAAAGATGTAATCAACAAATTCATAAAAGTTTTGCTACTAATTAAAACCACCATAATGAAAGTTTATCAACGAAATGCTAAACAAACACAACATAAATGTACAAACTACAAATGTAAGCTAAATAAGTCTATTACAACATTCAAATGTAGAGGGCTTCGGCCCTCTGATACACAGAGAGAGTAAGCGAGAGATAAAGATAGTGAGAGAGACATAGAGAGTGAGAGAGAGACAAAGGTCATGAGAGAGTTAGAGAGAGAGTGAAAAAGACAGAGAGAGAGATAGGAAGAGTTGAGGGCTTCAACCCTTGGAAAGAGAGACAATGAGAGTAAGAGAGAGACAGGGACAGTGAGAGAGTGAGAAACAGAGGGAGTCGAGCACTTCGGCCCTCTGAGACAGAGAGAGAGAGTGAGAGATAGAGAGAGAGTCGAGGGCTTCGGCCCTCTGAGAGAGAGACAGCGAGAGCAAGAGGGAGACAGAGAGAGTGATAGAGACAGTAAAAGAGACAGAGAGAGAGAGAGAGATAGGGAAGGGTAAGGGCTTCGGCCCTCCAAGAGAGTATAGGATAGACGTAGAGAGTGAGAGGGAGACAAAGAGAGTAAAAGAGTCAGAGTGAGAGATAGAGACATGGATTGCAGAATCAGCCGATTCGAGTCCGAATCGGCGGGTTCCGAGCCGAGTTGGGGGGGAAATTACTGTTCCCCCTACAGATTTAAAAAAAAAAAAAAAAAAAAACGGCAGAAATCGGCCCGAACCGGACCAAATCGGGTCCGGACCGGCCAAATCGGCCAGATCGGCCGGTCCAGACCTGATCTGGTCCGGTTCGGGCCGGTCCCGATCTCCCCCTTAAGGGGGGATCGGGAACTAGACGCCAGCAGCGTTTTTGCTGCTGGCGCCTGGCCCTTCCCCACTCCCCAGCCCCTCCCCGGCTCGCCGCCGCTCGCCGCCGGCCCCCCCGCCACCGCCGGCCGTCCGCCGCCGGCCTGCCGCCGCCGGCCCGCCGCCGCCGGCCCTCTCTTTCTCTCTCTCTCTTTTTCTCTCTCTTTTCTATTTTTTTTTGAGATATCGAGCAAAAGGAGGGGATTTTCATCCCGTCATTGTCGGCCGGCCGTCCGGGAGCCGCCGCCGCCGCTGTGGTCGCCGTCACCGCCGCCCTCGACGTCGGATTTTTTGTTCGCATTCCGATCCGAGTTTAGGTATATTTCGAATTAATTTTTTAAAATTCTAAAAAAATTAGAAATGATGTATGATTGTGTTTATTGTGTAGATCTCTTAATATTTAGGTTGAAAAAAAATTTAGCATGTTGATTAGACAAAATTCTCAAAATTAGCCCTAATTAAGGGTTAAAAATTGGGGCTATTGTATGATTAGTGTGATTAAGGTTCAATTGAGTGTGCCAACCACTCAATTGAACTTGTTAGGACATAAATGTGTATTTTTTTGCATTAATTGCATGTTATTAGCGTTAATTAGTTAAAATTAACCCTAATTAGGGGTTAAAAATTAGGGCTTTTATATGATTAGCGTGATTAAGGTTCAATTGAGTGTGCCAACCACTCAATTGAACTTGTTAGGACATAAATGTGCATTTTTTTGTATTAATTGCATGTTATTAGCGTTAATTAGTTAAAATTAACCCTAATTAGGAGTTAAAAATTGGGGCTTTCATATGATTAGCGTGATTAAGGTTCAATTGAGTGTGCCAACCACTCAATTGAACTTGTTAGGACATAAATGTGCATTTTTTTGTATTAATTGCATGTTATTAGCGTTAATTAGTTAAAATTAACCCTAATTAGGGGTTAAAAATTGGGACTTTTATATGATTAGCGTGATTAAGGTTCAATTGAGTGTGCCAACCACTCAATTGAACTTGTTAGGACATAAATGTGCATTTTTTTGTATTAATTGCCTGTTATTAGCGTTAATTAGTTAAAATTAACCTTAATTAAGTGTTAAAAATTGGGGCTTTTGTATGATTAGTGTGACTAAGGTTAAATTGAGTCTGCCAACCACTCAATTAAACATGTTAGAACCTGATTGCATTTTTGTGTTTTTATGTTATGCAGGAATATGGCAGAACAGGATGTGGAGCAACATGGTGCTGATCCTGGTTGGCAGCATTGCACACTAGTGGACAGTGTTAGGAGGAGGGTCAAATGCAACTGGTGTGGAAAGGAGATGGGTGGTGGCATCTATCGCCTAAAAAATCATCTTGCTGGCATATCAGGAGATGTCAGTAGATGTGAGTCAGTCCCGCTGGACTTGAAGAAGGAAATGAGGGCTTACATGATGGGTAAAAAGGCACACAAAGATTTATCATCTCAACAACACATGGATTTGCAAGATGAGATATTAGGGCGCCAGAGACGAAGGGATTACAGTCTACCTGTTCAGCGCCCGATCAATTTAGATGATGATGAGGAGGAGGAGGAGGATGAGGAGGATCCAGATGACCCTGATGCAGAGTACACCAGAGCTGTTCGTGCCAGTTTGCGGACAAATAGAGAAGATGAGGACCGGCGAAGAGGCATAGGATCATCAGGTGGATCAATGCCTGCTGCTTCTCAGCCTGGGATATTCGTTCCTAGGGTTTCTTCTGGTCGCAGGACTGCTAGTTCTATATTGAGTTGTGGACGGACATCAGACGTGGCACGCGGACCTATGGACCAATTTTTGTACAGATCAAGGTCTGCCAGACAGCCTGGAATCAAGCAAGCATTAAAAGGAGTCAAGGCATCAACAAAAAATGCCTTGAAAGGAATTGTGAAATGGTTTTTACATGCAGGTGTGCCAGCACAAGCCGCATCTACTCCATATTTTCAGACGATGGTGGATGCAATTGCAGATGCTGGACCTGGTGTAAAGGCCCCCACAGCTCGCTACATTTATGATGTTGGGCTTGAAGAAGAGTATAATGACTTGAAGGTATGGGTCGACAACTTCAAAAATGTGTGGAGGGAGCGTGGTTGTACCATCATGTGTGATGGTTGGACATGGACCACAAGAAGATCCATGATTAATTTTCTTGTGTATTGCAGCGAGGGCACTATTTTTTTGAAGTCTGTGGATGCCTCAAACAGAATAAAGAATGCTAATTATTTGTACAGGCTAATGGATGACGTGGTAGAGGAAATTGGTGAAGAAAATGTTGTGCAGATAGTCACTGACAACGAAGCAAGCTATAAAGCAGCCGGTAATTTGTTGATGCAGAAGAGACACCATTTGTACTGGGTGCCTTGTGCAGCACATTCTATTGACTTGATGATGGAGGACATAGGTAGAGATCCTTTTGTTGCTGAGGTGGTACAACATGCTCAGATGATCACGGGATTTATTTATAGTCACAACAGGATCTTACATATGATGAGAGAGAGAACATACAGGTGGACGGGATCTTCTTCGTGCTGGCCCTACTAGATTTGCATCCAACTTCATTTCTTTAGAGAGCCTGAGTAAATACAAGCATCAGTTGGCCCAGTTAGTCCACTCTGACGAGTTTCTGGCACATATAGGGACACTGAGAGCCGATGCTAGAGAAGTTGCATTGGCAGTGCAATCGCTAGTTGGGGAGAGAAGTTTTTGGGATAAGGTTTCTCGCTATCTGAAAGTGGTTGAGCCTCTGGTACGTGTTCTGAGGTTAGTTGATGGAGATGACAGAAATGACATGGGATATTTGTATGAGGCCATGGATAGAGCAAAGGAGCAATTGAGCGAAAGCCTTCCTACTTCTCATGACAAATGGTGGAGGATCATCGATAATAGATGGGAGTCGACTCTTCATCATGATCTTTATGTTGCTGGTTAATTCTTCATCTATTTAAGTTGATTTTATGTTATTAATTTTGTTCACATTTAATTTTATAACTAATTAAAATTCAATTTATATGTAGGATATTTTTTCAACCCAAGGTATCAGTATAGTGAGAGCGTGCATAATGACGGAGAGGTCCTTCGAGGCACAACTAATGTGATTACTAGAATATCAAGGAATACGAATGAAAGGATAGATGCCTTAGCAGAGGTAACGTACAAAGTAGGAGTTTATGAAAATGCATGCGTCTATCATTAACTTATGTTATTTATATTTATTTTGTAGATGGAGAGATTTAAATTGAAGATTGGCATTTATGGAGATGATGACGTCAGGGCTGCAGTAAGGAAGACAACTCCAGGTGAATTACATAATAAATAGTCAAATATTAAATTTAATGATTGGCATTTATGATTATTGATATCGTCGTCTTCTTTTTTTTTTTGAACAGCTGAATGGTGGATCCAGATTAATTACAGACAAGCTGCCACAAATCCTTTGGCATATGTTGCAGTGCGAGTACTCAGTCAAACCACTTCTTCCAGTCAATGTGAAAGAAACTGGTGTACATTCAGTCTCATTCACACGAAGGTTCGTAACAGATTGGGGGTTTCTAGGCTGGAGAAGTTGGTGTACTGTCACTACAACATGCGTCTAAAAATCAGGCAGATTCAGGAAAGACAGAGATTCATAGAGTTTGCTGGCAGACCAGTTGATGAGCCTGTACATCATATTGATATTGAGGAACTGTTAGATGAAGAACACCCACTGCATTCTTGGTGGAGAGCAGAGCAGCCAGAGATGCACAGCATGAGTTTGATCCTCAAGATCGGAGTTGGGCAGAAGGTGAATTAGATGCAGTAGTTGCTCGAGATCCTGAATTTCAGACAACACAAGAACGAGGTGCACTAGTTCTGCAGAGGCGCCGAAAGTCAGCCACACTAGAAGACACTGCTAGAACTTCTGCCTCTCAGCCAGCACTCAGGAGATCAGCTACTCAGGTGGATCCACAAAGAAGAAAGGAGAAAGAGCCAGCGGGACCTTCATTGCAGTCATCGAGCAGCAAAAAGAGAAAACAATCAAAAGGAAAGTCTAAACAACGAGTGGACCCATCAAAAGGAGAAGAAGGGATAGTTCAACAGACTGGAGAGACACCTGAGGACACCCCAGCTTTACCACCTCACTTGGCCAGCATGTACGAGGCAGAAAGACAAACCTACAGGCGTAGAAGAAGGCGATTGAGGAAAACAAGCCAAGTGCGGAGTGATGACTCCACTGATGATGATGATGATGATGATGGAGATGGTGATGGCGCTGCTGCTGCTGGACTATCAGGAGGTTCTGCACTTGGGAGCAGTTACACAGGATACGATAATTACTCCGCACCTCCGAGTCATTCTGAAGGAACTCAAGGTCAGAGACAAGGACAACAAAGGGGATTTGAAGGCCAACAGAGACAGGCAGGATGTGATTGGCCACCATGGGAAGATGCACCTTCTTATCCGCCCATTTTTCATCCCCCTACACTGCCATATTCAGACATCAGCAGCACTACTGAAGGGTACTCTGGACCTCCACCTATACAGTACGGCATTTTTGTCCCTCCAATACAATCAGGAGAAAGTTCAAGCTAACAAGCTTACACACCTAGAGGTATTCAAAGAGGATTCGAAGACCTCGCTAGTTCCTTGTTTGGCTATGGATATGCACCGGGCAGATTATGGCCCGCCTGCTCAAACTTATGGACCGGATGATGAAGGATCACAAATGTGATCTTTCTAAGGTATTTTTCAACAACAATATCTTTTTTAATTAATGCACAACAAAAATTATTAGTTAGTTAGTTGTCTTTAATGTTTATTTTTTATGGATGTACATGAATTGCATTCATTCTTATTGTACATCAATTGAATAATATGTATGTAATTTTTTCTGAATTTTTTTAATTTTTTCTGATTTTTTTTTTTTAAAGAAATCCGGCCGAGTCGGACCGGCCGGACTGAGTCTGGATCGGACGACTCGGCCGATCCAGATCGGGTCGGGTCGGGATCGCCGGGTCCCGATTCCCGGTCCCGACCCGAGGCGGAATTCCTTGGATAGGGAGGGTGAGAGAGATAGGGAACGGCGAGGGCTTCAGCCCAAGGAATTCCGGCTCGGGTCGGGACCGGGAATCGGGACCCAGCGATCCAACCCGACCCGATCTGGATCGGCCGAGTCGGCCGATCCAGACTCAGTCCGGCCGGTCTGACTCGGCCGGATTTTTTTAAAAAAGAAAAAATCAGAAAAAATTAGAAAAAAAATAAGAAAAAAATCAGAAAAAATTAGAAAAAAAAATAAGAAAAAAATCAGAAAAAAATAAAAAAAATCAGCAAAAATTACATACATATTATTCAATTGATGTACAATAAGAATGAATGCAATTCATGTACATCCATAAAAAATAAACATTAAAGACAACTAACTAACTAATAATTTTTGTTGTGCATTAATTAAAAAAGATATTGTTGTTGAAAAATACCTTAGAAAGATCACATTTGTGATCCTTCATCATCCGGTTCATAAGTTTGAGCAGGCGGGCCATAATCTGCCGGTACATATCCATAGCCAAACAAGGAACTAGCGAGGTCTTCGAATCCTCTTTGAATACCTCTAGGTGTGTACGCTTGTTGGCTTAAACTTTCTTCTGATTGTATTGGAGGGACAAAAATGTCGTACTGTATAGGTGGAGGTCCAGAGTACCATTCAGTAGTGCTACTGATGTCTGAATATGGCAGTGTAGGGGGATGAAAAATGGGCGGATAAGAAGGTGCATCTTCCCATGGTGGCCAATCACATCCTGCCTGTCTCTGTTGGCCTTCAAATCTCCTTTGTTGTCCTTGTCTCTGACCTTGAGTTCCTTCAGAATGACTCGGAGGTGCGGAGTAATCATCGTATCCTGTGTAACTGCTCCCAAGTGCAGAACCTCCTGATAGTCCAGCAGCAGCAGCGCCATCACCATCTCCATCATCATCATCAGTGGAGTCATCACTCCGCACTTGGCTTGTTTTCCTCAATCGCCTTCTTCTACGTCTGTAGGTTTGTCTTTCTGCCTCGTACATGCTGGCCAAGTAAGGTAGTAAAGTTGGGGTGTCCTCAGGTGTCTCTACAATCTGCGGAACTGTCCCTTCTTCTCCTTTTGATGGGTCCACTCGTTGTTTAGACTTTCCTTTTGATTGTTTTCTCTTTTTGCTGCTCGATGACTGCAATGTAGGTCCCGCTGGCTCTTTCTCCTTTCTTCTTTGTGGATCCACCTGAGTAGCTGATCTCCTGAGTGCTGGCTGAGAGGCAGAAGTTCTAGCAGTGTCTTCTAGTGTGGCTGACTTTCGGCGCCTCTGCAGAACTAGTGCACCTCGTTCTTGTGTTGTCTGAAATTCAGGATCTCGAGCAACTACTGCATCTAATTCACCTTCTGCCCAACTCCGATCCTGAGGATCAAACTCAGGCTGTGCATCTCTGGCTGCTCTGCTCTCCACCCAAGAATGCAGTGGGTGTTCTTCATCTAACAGTTCATCAATATCAATATGATGTACAGGCTCATCAACTGGTCTGCCAGCAAACTCCATGAATCTCTGTCTTTCAAGCCTCTGTCTTTCCTGAATCTGCCTGATTTTTAGACGCATGTTATAGTGACAGTACACCAACTTCTCCAGCCTAGAAACCCCTAATCTGTTACGAACCTTCGTGTGAATGAGACTGAATGTACTCCAGTTTCTTTCACAATGATTGGAAGAAGTGGTTTGACTGAGTACTCGTACTGCAACATATGCCAAAGGATTTGTGGCAGCTTGTCTGTAATTAATCTGGATCCACCATTCAGCTGTTCAAAAAAAAAAGAAGACGACGATATCAATAATCATAGATGCCAATCATTAAATTTAATATTCGACGATTTATTATGTAATTCACCTGGAGTTGTCCTCCTTACTGCAGCCCTGACGTCATCATCTCCATAAATGCCAATCTTCAATTTAAATCTCTCCATCTACAAAATAAATATAAATAACATAAGTTAATGATAGACGCATGCATTTTCATAAACTCCTACTTTGTACGTTATCTCTGCTAAGGCATGTATCCTTTCATTCGTATTCCTTGATATTCTAGTAATCACATTAGTTGTGCCTCGAAGGACCTCTCCGTCATTATGCACGCTCTCACTATACTGATACCTTGGGTTGAAAAAATATCCTGCATATAAATTGAATTTTAATTAGTTATAAAATTAAATGTGAACAAAATTAATAACATAAAATCAACTTAAATAGATGAAGAATTAACCAGCAACATGAAGATCACGATGAAGAGTCGACTCCTATCTATTATCGATGATCCTCCACCATTTGGTAGGAAGGCTTTCGCTCAATTGCTCCTTTGCTCTATCTATGGCCTCATACAAATATCCCATGTCATTTTTGTCATCTCCATCAACTAACCTCAGAACACGTACCAGAGGCTCAAACACTTTCAGATAGCGAGAAACCTTATCCCAAAAACTTCTCTCCCCAACTAGCGATTGCACTGCCAATGCAACTTCTCTAGCATCGGCTCTCAGTGTCCCTATATGTGCCAGAAACTCGTCAGAGTGGACTAACTGGGCCAACTGATGCTTGTATTTACTCAGGCTCTCTAAAGAAATGAAGTTGGATGCAAATCTAGTAGGGCCAGCACGAAGAAGATCCCGTCCACCTGTATGTTCTCTCTCTCATCATATGTAAGATCCTGTTGTGACTATAAATAAATCCCGTGATCATCTGAGCATGTTGTACCACCTCAGCAACAAAAGGATCTCTACCTATGTCCTCCATCATCAAGTCAATAGAATGTGCTGCACAAGGCACCCAGTACAAATGGTGTCTCTTCTGCATCAACAAATTACCGGCTGCTTTATAGCTTGCTTCGTTGTCAGTGACTATCTGCACAACATTTTCTTCACCAATTTCCTCTACCACGTCATCCATTAGCCTGTACAAATAATTAGCATTCTTTATTCTGTTTGAGGCATCCACATACTTCAAAAAAATAGTGCCCTCGCTGCAATACACAAGAAAATTAATCATGGATCTTCTTGTGGTCCATGTCCAACCATCACACATGATGGTAGAACCACGCTCCCTCCACACATTTTTGAAGTTGTCGACCCATACCTTCAAGTCATTATACTCTTCTTCAAGCCCAACATCATAAATGTAGCGAGCTGTGGGGGCCTTTACACCAGGTCCAGCATCTGCAATTGCATCCACCATCGTCTGAAAATATGGAGTAGATGCGGCTTGTGCTGGCACACCTGCATGTAAAAACCATTTCACAATTCCTTTCAAGGCATTTTTTGTTGATGCCTTGACTCCTTTTAATGCTTGCTTGATTCCAGGCTGTCTGGCAGACCATGATCTGTACAAAAATTGGTCCATAGGTCCGCGTGCCACGTCTGATGTCCGTCCACAACTCAATATAGAACTAGCAGTCCTGCGACCAGAAGAAACCCTAGGAACGAATATCCCAAGCTGAGAAGCAGCAGGCATTGATCCACCTGATGATCCTATGCCTCTTCGCCGGTCCTCATCTTCTCTATTTGTCCGCAAACTGGCACGAACAGCTCTGGTGTACTCTGCATCAGGGTCATCTGGATCCTCCTCATCCTCCTCCTCCTCCTCATCATCATCTAAATTGATCGGGCGCTGAACAGGTAGACTGTAATCCCTTCGTCTCTGGCGCCCTGATATCTCATCTTGCAAATCCATGTGTTGTTGAGATGATAAATCTTTGTGTGCCTTTTTACCCATTATGTAAGCCCTCATTTCCTTCTTCAAGTCCAGCGGGACTGACTCACATCTACTGACATCTCCTGATATGCCAGCAAGATGATTTTTTAGGCGATATATGCCACCACCCATCTCCTTTCCACACCAGTTACATTTGACCCTCCTCCTAACACTGTCCACTAGTGTGCAATGCTGCCAACCAGGATTAGCACCATGTTGCTCCACATCCTGTTCTGCCATATTCCTGCATAACATAAAAACAAAAAAATGCAATCAGGTTCTAACATGTTCAATTGAGTGGTTGGCAGACTCAATTGAACCTTAGTCACACTAATCATACAAAAGCCCCAATTTTTAACACTTAATTAGGGTTAATTTTAACTAATTAACGCTAATAACAGGCAATTAATACAAAAAAATGCACATTTATGTCCTAACAAGTTCAATTGAGTGGTTGGCACACTCAATTGAACCTTAATCACGCTAATCATATAAAAGTCCCAATTTTTAACCCCTAATTAAGGTTAATTTTAACTAATTAACGCTAATAACATGTAATTAATACAAAAAAATGCACATTTATGTCCTAACAAGTTCAATTGAGTGGTTGGCACACTCAATTGAACCTTAATCACGCTAATCATATAAAAGCCCCAATTTTTAACTCCTAATTAGGGTTAATTTTAACTAATTAACGCTAATAACATGCAATTAATACAAAAAAATGCACATTTATGTCCTAACAAGTTCAATTGAGTGGTTGGCACACTCAATTGAACCTTAATCACGCTAATCATATAAAAGCCCTAATTTTTAACCCCTAATTAGGGTTAATTTTAACTAATTAACACTAATAACATGCAATTAATACAAAAAAATACACATTTATGTCCTAACAAGTTCAATTGAGTGGTTGGCACACTCAATTGAACCTTAATCACACTAATCATACAATAGCCCCAATTTTTAACCCCTAATTAGGGCTAATTTTGAGAATTTTGTCTAATCAACATGCTAAATTTTTTTTCAACCTAAATATTAAGAGATCTACACAATAAACACAATCATACATCATTTCTAATTTTTTTAGAATTTTAAAAAATTAATTCGAAATATACCTAAACTCGGATCGGAATGCGAACAAAAAATCCGACGTCGAGGGCGGCGGTGACAGCGACCACAACGGCGGCGGCGGCTCCCGGACGGCCGGCCGACGATGACGGGATGAAAATCCCCTCCTTTTGCTCGATATCTCAAAAAAATGCAATCAGGTTCTAACAAGTTCAATTGAGTGGTTGGCAGACTCAATTGAACCTTAATCACACTAATCATACAAAAGCCCTAATTTTTAACACTTAATTAGGGTTAATTTTAAGTAATTAACGCTAATAACTGGCAATTAATGAAAAAAAATGCACATTTATGTCCTAACAAGTTCAATTGAGTGGTTGGCACACTCAATTGAACCTTAATCACGCTAATCATATAAAAGTCCCAATTTTTAACCCCTAATTAGGGTTAATTTTAACTAATTAACGCTAATAACATGCAATTATTGCAAAAAAATGCACATTTATGTCATAACAAGTTCAATTGAGTGGTTGGCACACTCAATTGAACCTTAATCACGCTAATCATATAAAAGCCCCAATTTTTAACCCCTAATTAGGGTTAATTTTAACTAATTAACGCTAATAATATGCAATTAATGCAAAAAAATGCACATTTATGTCCTAACAAGTTCAATTGAGTGGTTGGCACACTCCATTGAACCTTAATCACACTAATCATACAAAAGCCCTAATTTTTAACCCATAATCAGGGCTAATTTTAACTAATTAACGCTAATAACATGCAATTAATGCAAAAAAATGCACATTTATGTCCTAACAAGTTCAATTGAGTGGTTGGCACACTCAATTGAACCTTAATCACACTAATCATACAAAAGCCCCAATTTTTAACCCCTAATTAGGGCTAATTTTGATAATTTTGTCTAATCAACATGATAATTTTTTTTTCAACCTAAATATTAAGAGATCTACACAATAAACACAATCATACATCATTTCTAATTTTTTTAGAAGTTTAAAAAATTAATTCGAAATATACCTAAACTCGAATCGGAATGCGAATAAAAAATCCGACGTCGAGAGCAGCGGTGACGGCGACTCCCGGACGGCCGGCCGACGATGACGGGATGAAAATCCCCTCCTTTTGCTCGATATCTCAAAAGAAAAAAAGAAAAGAGAGAGAAAAAGAGAGAGAGAGAGGGCCGGCAGCGGCGGGCTGGCGGCGGCGGTGGGCTGGCGGCGGCGGGGGGGCCGGTGGCGAGCCGGGGAGGGGCTGGGGAGTGGGGAAGGGCCGGGCGCCAGCAGCAGAAACGTTGCTGGCGTCTGGTTCCCGATCCCCCCTTAAGGGGGAGATTGGGACCGGCCCGAACCGGCCGATCTGGCCGGTCCGGACCCGATTTGGTCCGGTTCGGGCCGATTTCTGCCGTTTTTTTTAAAAAAAAAAAATCAGTGGGGGGAACAGTAATTTCCCCCCCAACTCGGCTCGGAACCCGCCGATTCCGACTCGAATCGGCCGATTCCGCAATCCATGCTTCAGCCCTCTAAGAGAGTGAGAGACAGACATAGAGAGTGAGAGGGTGTGGGGGTGGAGAGAGAGAGGGTGCAATAGAGAGAGAGAGGTAGGGGGAGAGAGAGGCAAAGAGAGTGATCGGGGAAAGAAACAGAGAGAGAAAGGTAGGAGGTTACGTAATGGAGCCCTCGCCAGGGGCTTTGCCATCTTCGGAGGCCCCCGTCACAGTCGTCGGACACGCTGCCATTGCCTTCACCAGACTGCAGCGCCTTCGTTGTCGCCGGGAAGGCACCATGGAAGGGACGGACGGGCACTCTCAAGGTCGTGGGGGACTGTAGAGGGGGCAGAGGGTTCGAACTAGGGTTTCGATCGGGACAGGTGGATCTGTGGAAGGCTTAATGGGTAGGGGCTTTTATAAGATAGGCATTAGAGGCTTTGGGCTCGGTTAAATGGGCCAACTAGACTGGGTCGGCTGCATTTGAGACGGACCAAGGCGACGAAGGCGCTCGAGGCACGCTGAGGTGACTGCCTCCACGAATGGGGCGTTTCCATCGCTTGCCTAGGCGACAAAGGCCAAAGTAAGGCCGCTTACCACCGCCTTTGATAACACAGTTTTGGAAGGTGACCAAAGTTACATTTCAATAAAGATAAACCACTAGTACAAAGAAGTGGAGGAGAGAGAACAAAGGGGAACACAGAAACCCAAAGAAATAGAAAAAACTACAGTCCCTATGGAGGTTTATCCCGCAGATAAATAGGGGCGATACAAAAGAGAACAGAGGCAAAACAAATAACTAGAAAGGTCAGAAACAAAACTTCTTCCAATTTTCAGCCTTGTAAATCAGGAACATTCCTCATCCAATGAAACACCAGCAGTTTTCCCCCAGTCCATCACCCACTTGATAGATCTTATGGAATATCATAGGTACGGTGATAATCTTAACAAAATCTTCTTTTATTTCTCCCATGCCAAATTGTCCATAACATAGCTGATGCAAACAGAGACCAAACCTTTATGAGAAGAATCCAGACACTTGTCATTCCACCACTGCATTAAATGCGAGACATTCAGGCTGTTCCCAATGAACTTAAAGAGTTCTACATAAAGTCTGCCATTGCACACATTATACCCCACTGACAGAAAAGATGATCCAGATTCTCCTCAAATTGTCCACAAAAAAATACAAGGAGGTAGGAAGCCTTCCAAAAGTCACTTTCTATAATAACATCTTGATTATGTTAGGAATATAAAAGAAAACATCCAAGATAATCATACACAAGGCTATGAGAAGCACTGATCATGTCCAACATGCAATGTCCTAAGATCACACTATTCATATAAGTAGTGAATGATCTTAGGATTCATCAAAATAAGAAAAAATGTGACATCATGTAAGAGAAAAAAAAGGTGCTAAACATTGTCAAAAGAGTCATTAGCCACTTTAGAATAATTAAGGATAAGAAAAAGTAGTATCACGTAATTAAAAAAGAAACAAACATATTTAGCATAGATATCATAGACAAGTTAGGTGAGTGAGGCGAACATAAGGGGAGGCGAGGCATTTTGGCTCGCCTCAAGCTACCTCATCGCCTAGGCGAACGAGGCGATCGCCTTTGATAACGTAGTGTACATGACAAAATTCACAATTATATTCATGCTCCTTTCAGTTTGAAACAATTTATCCTCCACATCTAAGTAAAATCCCCAGTCTCGTACTAAGGAGTTCAGACTCAACTTGCTTATCCAATTGTAAATAGATGCACTCTATCTACTCCTACATATTTCCGAGGAGAATCTTCCAACTACATTAACTTAAGACCCCCATATTTGGAATATATTGGCACTCTATCTACTCCTACATATTTCCAAGGAGAATCTTCCAACTATGTTAACTTAATACCCCCATATTTGGAATATATTGGCTATGTACTAAACTGAGTATTTCCATTCCTGTTGATGTTTTAGTTTCACCAATTGACTTTACAGGCTGGCCAAACCCTGCTCTGATACCACCTGTGATGGACGACCCCATTCCCAGCTATGAAGACCGGTTGATGGCTTCAGTATGGTCTTCATAGCTGGAACTGCGGTCGTCACAATATTTGTGGTTAAACATAGGAAGGTCAAGTTCTTTCTTATTACGTCCTACCATCTCATCTTAGGCCTTCCCTGAATTCTCTCACTGACGGGGAGTTGATCACACATTCTAAGCTGTAAAATAATATTCTCCCATTACTATTGGTTGTTCTGTATAATTCTTTTCAAAACATGTTTCAATCTCTATAAGGCTTCCTGCTTATTCTTACCTGCATGAGTTGCTTGAGTATCTGTTTCTTAGTCACTCCCATTTTAAATCTAAACTCTTTAATGCAATATGTTGTTGGTCTCATTGGGAGCCAAATATGCATTTGGAGGCACAGTGGGAAGGCAAGTATACTTCGGTCAAGGGAAGATACCTTTGCACGCAGCTTATGCATGCGGTGTGTGATGCTGGTCATTTATCGTGGGGAGACATGAATTTTGGAATTGCTGTCTCTGCTCCATTCTTTGGGCTTTTCAGTTTTACGATGAGCTAAACAAATTATGAAAGGTCATGGGATCTTGTGAAGCTTCTATTGGTGCCACCAGTGTTGCTTCTAAGGCCCTCTTAACTTATCCCTGCCCACTCCCTGGATTCACTCTAAACAAGAGGGGATATTTCAAATAAGGATTGGCTCTCTGGCATGCAGAGTATAGTGGATTATCTTCTGGATGAGGGGCCTGACAAAGAGACTTTGGTAAAAAGATCTGATTTAAGATTTGAGTACACAAACAAACTTGGTTATTTCTGTAGGCTGTGGCTGTCACTTGACAAATCCGATGTGAAGTTGACCTGAAGAAAAAAGGATTTCAGGAAGCTGTTGAGCCTTTTAAAAGAAGGCAAGTCTTTATTAGGATGTGAGGCTGCAGGAACAGTAGACAACTTAGGTCTCCATGTATAGTTTGTCTTTTGTGTATAGTTGGTCTAGACATATCATTGGCATTTCTGTTGATTCGTGGATTAAGGCACTAAGATAATATTACCTTTCTATTTATTTTTTGGGTAGGAACCTCTCCTATCCTTTGATTGTACCTCCTCACTTTATCTTAATAAAATTGGTGGTACAATCCATGTTTTTCTTTAAAAAAAAAACACTTAGGTCTCCATGTGTGGTTTTGTTGGTCGCTCCATGTGGCTGCTGGCACTTTGAGAGCTGATAGTATCTGTTGTTGTTCAGGTTCTTTGTGTAGTCTGAATACACTGAATGCCTATTTATTGTTTGTTTGCTGTTTTCAGTCCCATGATTCTTGGTGTTTAGCATCTTGTTACATGGGCCTGTTTCTAGTGCTACTGTATGTCTGTCAGGTTTTTAATGTGTCTGTCTTCAGGGATTTAAATGTTGACTTGTCCTCTCTGCTGTTGGACTTTTTGTTGCCTCCTTAAGCTTTAGGATGTATCACCTCTAATTATTAATACTAACAAAAAATGGTGATATGTTCCACCTTAATTTAGAAAAGTTTATAGTTTTGTTTCTCTATCTCTGCTGTCCACGTTCGTAATCAAACCTAGCTGTCGAATGACTCCTTTACCTTCTCTTTCCTCCTTGCCTTGGCCTGTCCAATGATACTGGCAAAGAATACTGGTGACCCACTGAGAGATTTAGAGATGATGATGATGGTGAGGGACAGTGACAGTGATATCAGAAAAGGGCTACATGAAGCTCTCGGGAGCCCCTTACTTCACTATTGACATGCTGCTTCAGGGGAGTGTAGGAAATAACTGATTTATTAAAGGACAGTTTAGCGTCTTATAATGTTCTTGTCTCGGGTCGGTCTTTTTTCTTTTTCAAGTCACTTGTCTTGATCTGCTGCTTAAATTGGGGGAAGAGAGTCGTGTGATAAATTGAGATGGGGGTATGGCGGTGTGGTTGTGGCTCTGTTCTGTAGCTGGTCAGCCCCATGGACTGCATTTTCCCGAGTTCTTGTGAGACACTCAGTCTTGTGATGTCTCCGAGAAACAGAACACCCCAAAACCCTCCTAAAAGGAGTGCCTTTTTTCAACAGCTCATGTGTCTGCCCCCCTGGACGGGACTGGTTCAATGGGTTTTTTTAACCCCACCCTACTCTCATCCCTAACCTAGTCGTGTTTAGGGCTCAACCTCACTCTCCCCCTTTTCATCATTTTTAAACCTGCTCACCCCTCTCCCCTGCTGCCGCTGTGAAGGTCTTTCTGGAGCCACTCATTCTAGATTTCCATATGGACAAGGAGGGAGTTTCCCGTGGATCCATGATCAACAACCTCCTGCAAACTGAAGAAGGTGCCGTGTGTTGTCTGATCTCCACTGCTCCCCTGCGCTCCCAATCAAGGACAAATGCCCTTCGCTGCCAATTGAGGATGCCAGGCAAATTTTCTTTAGGTTTGTTTTTATTAGGACATTAGTTTTTTTTTTGTTTTTTTTTTTCAATTTTACTAGCCATTTTTGGACCCTCTTTTCACTTTCTTCTTCCTTTTCTTTATCCCCCCTGTTCAGGTGTTGTGCTCACCCGCTTGTTGTATAGGTGTTGCATTCTTTGGTGCTGCCCTCTGCTCCTTCCTGATGCAAAGTGATCTTTTTGTATCCCCATGTTCGTTCTGACTTTTTGGCTTAATTTTTCTCTTTGGCACCTTTGGGGCCTGTACCCCTTCTCTTGCTGGCCCTGCAGTTGTTGTATAGGAGTTGATGCACTCTTCTCTACTCTTGCTGCTTGTTGTCCCCTCCTTATGTAGTTTCTTTTTTATTTTGTTGTAACCTCATGTTTGCTCAAGCTTCTTTTTTCCCTCTTTTTTTTTTAGGGTGGGGCATCCCCACCACCCAAAATCAGGAATCCCCCTTCCTTGTTGCCCTTCTACTGTACTACTCATTCTTGCACTGTTTTTCTTTTTCTTTTTTTTTTGAATTTATTGTCCATTTTTTGGACTGATTTTTCCTCCCATGTTTGGGGCAGATCAGGGTCCCCTTATTGATGCCTCCTCCTGCTGCACTTCCCACTAGCACTCTTTGCTAGTTGCTGACCCCTTCTGACTGTACAAGACAGTAGGTGAGGCTTTTTTTGTTTTAAAACTTTTGTTTAGCCATTTTCAAACGCAATTTTTTCCCCGTGTTTGTGCTAAGATCAGGAGGTTGTAGTTTCCTGCCTTGCAGACCCCCTTCGCTGTGGCTGAAGATGACGGCCAACCGTCTGAGGAGATCTAATGTGCACAAGAGGCTAAAATTGAGTTCTGAAATTCCATGCCCCGTCTCTTGAGTTTGCTCTGAAATTGCTTCTCTATGATCTCTCTCTCTCTCTCTCTCCCCCCCCCCCCCCCCCCAAAAAAAAAAAAAGGATGTAACCAAGAACGGTGTGGTGTTTGCTTGGTCAGCTGGTGACTCTTCCCTCTGCAACTCTTGTCTTCTTCTCTTTATCTCTGTTCTTCAAGCTCTGAGCACTTGGGTACAATGGTCTTGCTATGATTGTCACGAGTCTTGGGTAATGAAATCTATTACTGTTTTCCACCTCTATAACATGCCAGTTGGAGGGAGAAACTTAATAGCTCGCTTGGACAGAATGTTGTTTCAAAAGACAGTTGTCTAAAGCAACAGCATTGACTGATATTTCATGCAATTGATGAGAAAAATGGCTCTGTTCCTTCAAGAACATGATCACAAGCATTGCCCGAAGGAACATTCTTTGAACTAAACAACTCAATAGGAATGACAATTTTTTCCCTCAACCCCTGCATGGTTCCTCTGCCTTCTATTATGTCCTGAAGCGGCTAGATCACCAGAGGCTAAAGGTGTCTTTCTGTACTCTTCACTTTCATATTCATATTGCCCTTGTCCTTAATCAAGATGCTGATTTGCTCATTACTGTTTATAGTTTGTGAATTTGCAGACAACCTTGCCCATCTGTGGGATTTCTTATCTGTTAGAGCTACAGGGAGAAAGGAAACTGGCCGAGTCACAAGCTCTCAATAATGTCTATAACTCAACCTTAAAGAATCTCTGCATGTTTTACAGAGCCTGATGACTGTAGACATATTAGTTTAAAGGCCTGTGCATGGACTTGATAATGCTTCACATATGTATGATGTGTCCAATATATCCTCTGACTTTGCCATATTTTCTTTAGTTCTATTTTTTTCCATCTCTTCAGTTACTTACATTTCCAGATATATTGATCCTGAAGCTGTGGTTGGTTGTGAAGATGGAAGAAGTCGTGTATTTGATATGTACAGTGACAGTTGTCCAAGGGTCATCAGGTATGGTTTAGGACTTTAAACTGTGCTTTCCATTATATTTGTTTGGTAAATTGACCAAGGTAAGCTCCTACTGCCTTTCTTGCAAGGTGCTAGCACTTGACCTTATGTTTCATGCATTGCAAAAGTGGGTATGTTTCCCCAGTTATCCGGATCAGTTGACCAAATCCAGGCCCATCTAGGATTTGACTGAATGACAAACTTAAATGCGGAAAAATGGATTAGTAGTAAAATTATTTAGAGAGATATCTAAAACTTCTTCCTTCTACATTGACAGAAAATTGCGTTCTTTAGTTTCTTACCAAGCTAAGTACCGTGTCCTACTCGTATTCTAGTTCTATTTTTGCTTATTTCCAATCTCATTAACGCAGTTATATTATCCAATACAAATAAAAATTACTTTCTGCTACATTGATAAATCAAAAGAATAGTTTATTTACCGAAGTGATGTTAAATTTGACAGCTTATGGTGAGGTTACGATAACAGTAGAAGCACCTACAAGGCTGCACATACAAAAGAGGATAAAAACTTTATGAAAAAATTATATGGCATGATTCTTTTAGACAGAATGCTGTCATGTTGAGTTACTATACTGTAGATTCCCTACATGAGTGCAACTTCATAAAAGTATGAGATTATGGAAGAAAAGATTAGCTAGTCTGACTTAGAACCAGGAATAGCTAGACCAATCAAAAACTTGATTGCATGGAGGCCAGCTGAGAACTGAGCATTACTGCTAAAAACTGGCATGTATCAATTAGTTCACGAAATTCATGAGTTGGAGGGAAACATGCCTGCTCAGGCTATTGCGTACTGGGGACTGGGTGGTGATAATGATGAGACAGTAATGAAAGCTCTAACTTGTCATTAGTTAGGACAAATCACCCTTACACATACAGGAGATTAGGGCATCACCCAAGGCGTAGGGGCAATACAAAAAGATATAAAGGATGCTAAGCAATCCTAAGGGACGTGTATATAATCCTGAAGGACATGTATATAAGATCTATCTAACAGACCCCTCAAACTCATGGTAGATCATGAATTGACAGCTCGCCAATCAATTGCTTAAAACATGGAGCCGTCTGAGAAAAATAAAATGCTAATAGATGAAGTGGCAATCTCTCCGACTGTGCTCATTGCTGGTGATCTAGAAGGCACTCGAATCATCTCAATAGAGTGGGGTAAGAGAATAAGAGGTTCAACATGATCTAAGGGAAGAGTAATACTTGCTGCACAACCAGGTTTTGTAGCAAGTCCAGTCACACACAGTTTCTTGCGGTTGGACCATGTGGCCAACTCGGCCAGTTGAGGGCATGGAATGCAAAATCGGCAGATCTCGATCTGGATCGATCGATTCGGATCGAGATCGGTGGGTCCCGATCCGATCGATATCGGCCGATCTTGTTCAATTTCAGCCAATTATGGCCGATCCAATCTTGATTTGGATCGGGATCAGTGGGTCCCAATCCGGCCTTCGGATCCGTATCGAAATTCCATGGCTGAGGGAGCTGCCATGGCCACCCCCATAATATTTCGCTTGACAAATACATATTTCGAATTGACAAATACAATTTTCGATTGATAAATATATATTTCGATTGACCAATACATATGTCTATTGACAAATACAGATTTTTATTGATAAATAATTGACAACTATACTGTATTTGTCAATCGGAAAATATATTTGCCAAGCAAAATATGTATTTATCAATCGAGAGTTGTATTTGCCAAGCAAAATATGAATTTATGATATTTATTATTTATTAGATAAATTTGTGGTTATGACAGTTGATTCATGGTGTTATGGATGTATGTATGTGCTCACTCTATAGTAAGTATATGTTTGGATTGTTCCAACTGTGGCGTGCTTGTTGGTTCGTAGTACGCCGGGATGACTGAACCGAGTCGGCGGGGAGTGACGCTCAGGCATTCAAATTCTTGGTGGGCTTAGAAGAAATTAGCCCGCCTTACTTCTCCTCCGGCCGATAAGAAGGACAAGGCGGCCTTTTCTACCTGGTAGGCAGACGACTACTGCATCATGACTTGGCTCCTGAACAACTTGAAGTCCCATGTGGCCTCTAATATCATGTTCCTTAGCACTACCAAAGAGATATGGGACACTCTCTATGAGATGCACTCTAATGACGAGAGCATCTTACGTCTATGAGCTTTATGAGACCTTTGCATTTCGCAAGGCCAGGCATTCTCATCACGAGTACTTTGTTACCTTGAAGGGTCTCTGGGATGCAAGGAATTCTGGCACATATTGAGAGGCTGGATAGGGATCCGTCGGTCCTAATCCGAATCAGGATTGGATCGGCCATATTCGATTGAGATCGGGTGGAATCGACCGATTCCAGCCAGATCAGCACCGGTCGATCCTGATCCAAATCAGTCGGTTCTAATTTCCATGCTGGAATGAGATCTGCATGTATCAGCCAACCTCCTAACACAAATCTCCAGGAGATAAAGAAATAACGTGAGGAGCTACTTGTTGCCAAGTTCCTTCCTGGACTTGATGATAACATGGGTGACCTTTGTGGTTAGCTTTTGGCAGATGACTCCAGTACTTTGTTATCAGGTGCTTTATCACAAATCCTTCGTGCTTCAACTCGCTCCACATCACAGGCGCCATCTTCTGCATCTAAGCATTCTGTCAATGTTGCTCGTGGTTCGAGTTGTGGACGTGGTCGGGATCGGTCGATTCTAATTTTCATGTTGGGATGAGATCTACATGTATTAGCCTCTTACCACAGATCTCCAGGAGATAAAGAAATAGCGTAGGGAGCTACTTGTTGCGAAGTTCCTCTCTAGACTTGATGATGACATGGGTCACATCCGTGGTTAGCTTTCGACAGACGACTACAGTACTTCTTTATCAAGTGCTTTGTCACAGTTTTTCGTGCTTCAACTCGCTCCACATCACAAGCACCATCTTCTGCATCTAAGCATTCTGCCAATGTTGCTCGCGGTCGAGGTCGTGGACGTGGTCGAGGATGGTCCACTTACCCTCCGTGTACTCAGTTGTGGCAGATCTAATCATCCTTTTGTTCGTTGTTGGTAGCAGTTTGGATGCCCTCCCTTTAATTGTGCTTATATTTCTTAGGATGCACTACCCTCAGCTCCCACGGAGGAAGTAGTTAGTATCTCTAAGTCCAACGCCTGTTGCAGTCCACCATCACTTCTGGACATGCTCAGTTTGTTACTTCCACTTCTGGTATTGCCTCTACTGCTGCTTATGGTAAGTCCTGGATTCTTGGCTCTGGTGCCTTTATGCACATGATAGATAACCGGATCTCCTTTCATTCCCTTTCCTTGACCTCCTCTTTACCTCCTGTCTCAGTTGTTGATGGCTCCCTTTCTTCTGTTTCACGCAGTAGGATACCCCAGCCTACTCCCACTCTCTAACTAGAAATGTTCTTAATGTTTCACAATTTCCTATTAGCCTTCTTTCCATTAGTTCTATCACTTGTTCTTTATCTTGTTCTGTGACATTTTTCTCTTCTTACTGTGTTTTTAGGACCTCCAGATGAGGAAGATGATTGGTGGCAGTCGTGAATTAGGAGGGCTATTCTATTTGGCTGTAGATAGTCCTCCCGTTCGTGCAGCGCACCTCTCCTCTCAGGTCAATGTGTTCTAGTGGCATTGTCGGCGTGGTCATTCTCCGATTTCGGTTGTCCATGATATCATTTCCTTGCCAGCTCCAACCTCTTGTGTTAAATGTAAGGCTTGTAAGCTTGGCAAGCATTCTTGTGTGTATTTTCCTTCCAGAGTCAGTCCTAGGTGTTCAACCCCTTTTCTTTAGTCCATTCAGATGTATGGGTGCCTAGTCGTGTTGTCCCTTTGTCTGATCACCTGTACTATGTTCTTTTTGTTGATGATTTCTCTAAAATGACATGGGTCTACTTGTTAAAGCATCACTCTCAAGTGTCTAATGTAATAATTTTCTTTTACAATAAAATAAAGACTCAAGTTTCCATCTCTATTAAGGTTCTTCACACAAATAATGGTTTGGAGTATATGAACTCTACTGTCTCCTCCTTTTGTTCTTCATAGGGAATTATTCATCGAACTACCTATTCTTACACTTCTCAGTAGATTGGTATTGCTGAGCTAAAATAGGCATCTCCTGGACGTGTCTCGTACTCTCCTGATAGTAGTCATTGGAACATCACTATAAGGAGAGAACCCCCTTGTGAAGTTGAATAATTCAAATTACCTAGACTAGGCAGCAACTATCAAGACCTTTTTAAGTGCTCGGGCAAAGGTAGGTTACATAAATAGCAAAATAACCTCACCTTTAGTAGACGACCCAAAGTATGTTGATTGGGAGCACCAGGATAGTATTGTGAGGACCTAGATCCTTAGTTCCATGACAGATGGACAGCTGAAGTATATTGTAATAAAGTCTACTGCAAGATAGATGTAGCTTATACTAGAGGAGATGTATTGTGAGAAGGCTAATCCAGTAAATATGTATGATCTTGTGGTTGTTATTCCTGATACCAAATAGGGTAGCAAGACTATCTGTGAATACTGCAGGGCCTTGAGAGCTTTGCAGGAGGAGTAGGATGCTTATGCTATCTTTGATTGGGACTCAATTGCAAACCACAGGAAATATCTGAAGCACATACAGGATCAGAGGGTCCTAAAATTTCTACATGGCCTGAATACTAAGTAGGAAGGGTTGAGGTCTCAGATCCTCAACTTTGAAGTAATCCCCTCACTTGAGCAATGTTACAAATAGGTTGTTACAGAGGAGAGGAGGAGAAAAACTATGGAAGCTGAGGTAGGATCAATACTGGAGAACATTTTGCACTTGTCAGCACAAACAACAATGGAAAAGGAGGAGACAACGTTCGAAAAGACTCAAAGAAAGGAGGGAGGAAGTGTACTCATTGTGGGTGAGAGAATCACTCTGTAGATGTTTGCTGGGAATTGCATCCAGACAAGAAGGCTCTGAAGTTCAAGCAGAACAAGAAAGCCAAAGGAAATGCAGTGTCAGTCAAGCTTACGGGGTCATCCAGACCTTCAGAATTTGATAGGAGCACATCTTCCACTACTCCAGGGAGTTTTGCAGCGTTGTCCACTTCTAACATAGCTAACCTTCAGTTGTTCTTATCTTAGTTGTCCACCTCCGCGTCCACTAGCCAGTCAGGTACTCTTGGGGCAACACTCAGTGTTGTCTCCCACACTGGTGAAAACTCCTGGATCATTTACTCAGGAGCCACCGATCATATGACGGATCTTTCCACATTGTTCACTTCTTATAGTTTGTGCTCTGGATAAGATAAAGTAACCATTGCTGATGGCACTCTTGCCATTATTATTGGGAAAGGCAACATTCCTCTAAATGATCACCTTGTCTTGTCCTCAGCTTGACAAAATCCTTAAATTGTTCAATGACATTTTTTTCATTCTCATTGTGGGTTTCAAGACTTGAAGACGAGACAACCTCTTGGGAGTAGGCGTAAAGTGGGAGGCTTCTATCAACTTTAGTCCAAGTATGGGGATGTGTTTCAGTCCAATAGTACCAGTGTTATGTCAAACAAAATTAGAGAGATTCAGTTGTAACATCTCCATCCAGGACATCATTCCTTCAAATCATTAAAAATATTGTTTCCTTTGTTATTCAATAAGGTTGACATGCACTCTCTTGCTTGTCAAGTGTGTCACCTTGCTATATATTGTAGAACTCAATTTCCATAGTCATTGAATAAAAGTTCTACATCCTTTGAACTTGTCCATTCTGATGTGTGGGGCCCTTCTTCTATTTCCTCTATTGATGGCAGTCAATATTTTATATTATTTATTGATGATTTTACACATTACACATGGGTATATCTAGTGAAGTCTAGGAGGAAGTGTCACGAGTGGTTCGGGTGTTTGAAAAAATAGTGGAAAATCAATTTGAGAAAAAAATAAAAGTATTTTGATTAGATAATACAAAAGAGTACTTCCAAAAAAAATCTGAACACATTCTTTGAGGATGAGGGTTTTCTTTATGAATCCTCATACCCTTATATACACCCCAACATAATGGGGTAGCTGAGAGAAAAGTAGACACCTACTTGAGACTACTCGGGCACTACTCCTCCACCATAGTCTTCACAAAAAATACTAGGCAGAGGCTATTCTCACTGCTGCATACCTCATCAACTGAATGCCATCTCGTGTTCTTCACTTCATAACCCCATATTCCCTTCTCAGGCCTCAACACTCGCCATTTCTGCTACCATTGCGAGTCTTTGGATGTCTATGTTTTGTTCATAATTTGGCTTCTAGTCACTCAAAATTGGATGCAGAAGCCACCAGGGTCATCTTTTTTAGGTGTTTTTCTACTCAGAAGGGATAAAATGCTATGATCCCCAGGCCAGGAAGAAGTATATTGTCAAAGATGTTACATTTTTCGAACACCTCCCATATTCTTATTCCCATGATGTGTCTGAGGGGGAGCATTGTGGTTCCCCTTCTATTATTATTAATGATGTGCCACATACTGTTGCACCCTTATCCTCAACTACTATTCCCCCTAGCAAAGGTTACATCCCTGAGGTCTCAGCCACATCCACGAAGCAATATGACAATGACACTACTCTGGCTGGAGGGAACAAGATTTTAAAGCATTATGTTCACAAGAACAAGATCCTGCAGCCACTTAAAAGCATTCAAGAGGATGCTAGGATAGAGATTATAGAGGCTTCTCCTGCTGATCCACTAACCTAAGAAGGTAATACTATCTTTGAGCTTGAACAACGCCTTAAGTTCTTTGTTCCTTCTGACAATTTACAGGATAGCCTCGAGAAACCCATTGTTGGGAGGAAAGGTCTATGTGAGTGCACCAAACATCCTATTTCTCAATATCTTTGCTACTCAAAATTATCCCCTTCCTATATGAGTTTTATTGTTGCCTTGTCTACTTGTTCCACTCCTCTTAACTTTGCAGAAGTCAGTAAGGATCACCGCTGGATGAAAGCTATGGAAGAAGAAATGGATGCTCTTAAGCATAATAATACATGGGAATTGGTTGATCTTCCTCAGGAAAAGAAGCTAGTAGGATCCAAATGGGTGTAGACTACTAAATTTCGAGTAGATGGAACTGTTGAAAGATTCAAGGCTAGACTGGTGGCAAAAAGGTTCACTCAAACTTATGGCCTTAATTATCAGGAGACTTTTGTACCAGTAGCCAAGTTGAATTCAGTCAAAATATTGGTTATCCCAAGCAGTCCACTTTTCTCGGAAATTGCACCAGCTTGGTGTGAAAAATGCCTTCTTGAATGGGGACCTGATAGAGGAGGTATATATGCAACTACCTCTTGGTGTTGTTACAGGGGGAAAAGTGTGCATATTAAAGAACGCACTGTATGGTTTGAAGCAATCACCTCGGACATGGTTTTAGAGGTTCATAATTGCTATGATTAAGTATGGCTTCACTTAAGACAATGTTGACGACACCTTGTTCGTCAGGAGAATAGGTGGTAAGGTTGTTATTTTGATTGTGTATGTGGATGACATGATCATTACGGGTGATAATGAAGAAGAGATTGTTGTCCTAAAGAAGAAATTGACAAAATATTTGAGATTAAGGATATGGGAAAATTTAGTTACTTTTTTGGTATTGAAGTTGCTAGATCCTCTAAAGGAATCTACGTGTGCCAACGCAAGTATGCACTGGATTTGCTAAAAGAAATAGAAAAATTGGGATGTGGAGCTACAGATGCACCTATTGAGGCAAACCACAAGCTTAGCCTTACAGATGGTGAACCATTGTTTGAGTCTAAAAAAGGATCTTATCAGAGACTTGTTGGCAAGCTACTATACCTGGCTTTGACAAGACCAAATATTACTTATGTTGTTAGTGTAGTAAGTCAATTCATGCATGCTCCAAGGACCTCCCACCTTAGAGCAGTGGATAAAATCATGAGGTACATAAAGTCAAGTCTAGGGAAGGATTATTATTCTCTGGTGGCAAGTCTCTTGTACTTAAAAGATATACAGATACTGATTGGGTTAGTTTCCAAGATGACTGGAGATCCACTATAGGATACTACATATTTCTAGGAGGAAACCTTGTCACTTGGGGAAGCAAAAAATAGTCTGTGTGTGCTAGGTCCACTGTAGAAGCGAAATACAGAGCTATAGCATAATCAGTTGCTGAACTTTTATGGATACGATTGTTACTTCATGACATTGGTATCTCTGTCAAGAGGCCTATGAAACTCTATTGTGACAACAAATCTGCCACAATATTGCCAACAATCCAGTTTAACATGATAAGACTAAGCACATTGAGATCGATAGATACTTCATTCGAGAAAAGCTTGATAGTGAAGACTTGTGTTTACCATACATCAACACCGGTCAATAGCTAGCTGATGTTCTCACCAAAGGATTGTCTCGGGATCAATTTTTGCATGTAATTAACAAGCTGGACATGCTCAATATCCATGCTCAGCTTGAGGGGGAGTGTAGTGAAAAGTAGTCCTCAGTTAGGGATTTTAGTCTTTTTGTATATTTGTTGTTTTTATTCGGTTTTTCCTTTTTTTTTAGTTTTATCCCTGTCTTATATGTTAACAGGGAAACTTGTCCTTGGCCTTGTAACTTGTTTTACCCTAGTATATAAAAGGCCTTTTATGCTAGTCGGCCTCTCTGTATGAGATAGAGAGAGCCACCGCACCTGGTCTCTCTGTCAATCTTCTCTCCTTCTCTCTTCAGTAATTTGTCTATTATGCGGATATTTCAGTACTTTTACCTCGTATGGTACACACTCTGTTTCCTTCTATTTTGATGTTTTGTATTGGATACTGATATTGTTGACTTCATCTTTGTTGATGCAATCTGCAACTTTATGTTTGCAGTATTAATGGGTGGGAGGAAAGGAAAACAACATTTATTCAACCACTACCTAGTCTAGTCCGATTGGCAAAACAATAGCTCAATTTGGTGATACCTTATACTCAAGATACCTATATAACCCAAAGGATATAGATAGCAAGTCATTGCATATTCGTGTTGTTTGATTGAGATTGCAAGTACATAATCAAGTTGGCACTTTTAAGGTCTAAAGCTATCTTATATTCATAATGAATCTACCTTGTCAATTAGACATGATTAGCATGTCCAAGTTTGGTTAAGCATACTAACATATACACGAATAGTGCAAGTTTTCCTTGCTTTTTTATTCATTGTCTGAAGTTGTTTGGTTTTTTCTTCTTCTATTGACATGGTTGCTACCTATCTTGCACATAATGAACTAGGACAAAGAAAAAGAAAATCTTTTGCTTGTTAGAACACATTAAAGAGACCTCCACGAGAAGGTTACTAGTGAGAATATTTTCATAAATTTCTTTGATTATCTTTTTCTAAAGAGAGGTTTGAGAAGTCATCTAAGGATAACAATTTTAAGTTTGAGCATGGCTTAGGGGATGATGCATTGACAAAAGATGTTTCATATGTAGGTGAAGTGAGAATGATTTGTAACTTTAGTAGGACAATTAGAAAACAAGTACTCGTAAAACTAACATTCGTATTGCTTTTCGAGGTGGTAGTAAAAAGTATTAATGTTATATTTTTTTTTTTCAAATGTGGAGATCTGATGCAATTTGCTTCCCCTTACAAGTAATGGTGACTTGACAAAGACGTTTTTGTTGCACAATGGTAGGTGAAGTGAGAATGATTTGTAACTTTACTAGGACAATTAGAAAACAGGTGCTTGTAAAACTAACATTCATATTTCTTTTGGACGTGGTAGTAATTAGTGTTAATGTTATAATTTTATTTTTCAAATGTGGAGATCTGATGCAATTTGCTTCCTCTTACAAGTAATGGTGACTTGACAAAGGCGTGTGTTGCACAGTGGTAGCCCATTGAGTTAGAATTGAGTTCTTTATTATATATGATTTCAGTTCACTAAGTTACCATGCAACACAAAGTGTTTGATAACACTAATGTGCTGCTTTATGACCGAGGTAGAGTGACAAAAAAAGTTTTCAACTAAAATACATAAAGGAGAAAGTAGTTAAAAAAACTCCATAGGCTGATCAATTTGATATACATATTTTAAAGGACAACATCATGTCTCATTTTTTCCCTGTAACTTCGGCTATAAATGGATTGGTGAGATCCAAAAAACCCACTCGAGATCCACGATAAAGTTTAGATTCATATCTCCCTTTTTGATCTGAAAATGGCTTGCTCTTTTATTCAGGTCACACCCGAAGTATCCTAAATCTTGCCCTAATCCAAACAACCTACAGTCTAGCTGGGAAAGAGGTGAACTAGGGAGGAGATCTGGTAGGTGGAGGTGCTTTGGTTTTTGCAGATATGATCGTCTTCTTTGTCTCCCTCAGCGGAAGAGTCTACAAGTACTACACTTGAGGTACCCCTTCTTCCTTTGTTTTCTTTATCGATCTTGTACTTTTCATCAAATCCAAATTTTTGCATGAATACGAATAACCTTTTTTGGAGTAGTTATGAGAAAGTGATACGAAAACATTTATTTTCATTTCTGATTATGATGTCTTATATAATTTATAAAAACTACAGGGATATTGGCATGTACTTATGCTTAAATCAGGAAGTCAGAGATGTATTGCCTTGTCTTCGTTATAACTGGTCCATTTAGTTGCTTTCTTTACTTATCTAGAAATGGAAAAAGAATTTCTTTGGTGAGTGTAATCATTTTTCAAATTTGATACACCATATTTATATCTTATGCAAGTTTTATTTGGTGTGAAGACGTTCCTCTTTTACTTTAACTTTACATGCCAAAGGTATTTCTGTAAACCATTGTCCGATGGTTTAGGATTGTAGTTTACCAACAAAATGAGCATTGTTATAATTATTTTGTCAATGGATTATTTATGTTGGGGAACGTGAAAGATGTTTGGATAAGAATTGAGATTTGCTGTACTGTCAAGCATAAGAGCAGACATGTGCTTTTATTATATGGCATTTAGTAGTCGGTAGGGACTCCACTCCAGACACTCTGTTATGACTGGTCTACCTCAATGGTCACTACGGCCTTACTGTATCTGAATCTGTGTATACTGATTTTAATTCTTTTTTTTTTTCAGAATTTGATGAGAACCAACACATTTCATCACTTTACGTGCCACTACAGATTCTGCTTCATTGGGTGCTGCCATGAGGGCTGCACAAGGTTGGTTATGCAACAAAGAATGCTAGTTTGCTTCTGAATTCAGGTTTTCCTTTGAAGATGTATCCAGTCAAAGTCTAGTTAAGGCATCTATACAAATGAAAATCTGGTAGAGCCGCTGAGCAACAAATTGTGATCTAAAGTATTGACTTGTATTTTTGTGATTCTAATGTTGGTAGTTTACATCTTGTTGGTAATTACCTTGTTTCGAAACCTATACTGGATGAGTTACTGCCAGAGAAGTCACCACGACTTGTTTTAGATGGTGAATTGGTCCGTGAGGAGATGTGCATCTGGTATTTGTCTCTGTTTTTCTCTTGAGAAAAGCTGTAATTGTCAACTTTGATCTCATGTTATTTTTCGGACTTGGGGCGTATTTTCTTACTTGTAGGTGGCTAATGATCGACCAGCTAATGGTGAAGGAATTGGAAAGGTTTAGGAAGGAATGATTCAAGTGCATGTGATGAAATATGAAGTCTGGCAAATGGTGAAGGAATTGGAAAGGCTTAAGAAGGAAAGACTCGAATGAACGTGATGGAATATGAAGTTTGGGGCTGCTAGATTTTGTGAATGTGGCATTGTAATGTATTCGTTTTTTTTAGGTAGTTTTTGCCAATCTTATCTAAATTGAGATTGACAGAGGAATTATGAATTAGACTTCTGTCCTCTTATTTAAAAGTGTGGTCAGACAGTTGAAAAAAAATTAAAATGATGCAATAGCTGATTGAATATTTATAAAAAATGAAAAATAAGCATTGTCCAACCCAATATAATAAAAAAATGCATCGATTGCTAGCCCATTGACAGCCTTAGTTAATAATCAAATGCATCGATTATAGAAACAAATAAACCAAGGATGCCTCTACATACTAATAAGCATTGTCCAACCCAATATAATAAAAAATGTAACAAAAATTATTTGATGGTGTGCTTTGTATATGGGTTATATAATGGGTAACATTAAGGGGCCAAATAATATGCCTATAGTAAAATATTTCCTATTGGTGTAGGTTAAAGGGCGTCTCTATTCATTTGCTATTTGTTAGTTGTTTCATCAAATTTTGTATTTAAAATTGATTGTACAAGATAAAATCAGTTATCGAACATTAGTGGATAGGTAAGGTTTACACTATCACACTAAATTAGTCGGTAAACTACATTTAAATACAAATTTCAAATATGAATTAAGAATATGAGAAAACCCATGCTACCAAACTTCGAAGACTAATAAAACATAAAAGAAAAAAAAAATCTAATATTTTATATTCTAGTTCTTACAAAAATTAGAACAAATAAAAAGAACCCCTTTTTAAGAGGATCAAAGTGGTTTATCAGCCTCTTTTATCCCAGTACTTGAACTTTTAATCTAACGACTCATGTCAATAAAATATAAAATGCAAAAAATCTATTAGAAACAATAGAATTTGTTGTGGCATCTTTCTAGCTTCTCGCAAACAATCACTATTGGCAATAATTAGTGTAAGATTAAAATGCGACCATAGCACAGCCCTTCAGGATGTATGCTAGCACATGGCTAGCATAGCATAGCTAGCATAGCGAGAACGTATTTTGTACTATCCACCTTTATGTTCATTAATAATGTTGGTTCAAGAAGTATATCCGTTTTCCCATTCACTGATGTATACCTATTCAAAGAAACTGCATAAAAATTACCATAATCGACAAATGATCAATGTATCAAAAATAATAATAATAATAATAATAATTCAAGCCCCCTGCCAGGGGATAAGATTTATTTTCTACTCTTGTCAAATCGTCTTTGACCTTACCCACTTTCGCATGGTGAGAACATCCATTTCCTAGCTTTACAAAAAAATTCTCTCAACCTTTTTCTTTCACTTTTTAACATGCATTCACATACTCATCTTTTGTCTTCTCCTAAAAAATCACCACAACCCCCGTATACTATTCATTCTAATTTTTAATTAATTAATATTTTTATAAAATATAAAAATTTAGTTAATAAATAATTAATATTTAAAAACTATAAATTATTTTTAATTAATATTTTATCAAAATGTAAAATTTTAATTAATATGTCATTTGTATTTTATAATTTTAAATTATTCCAAATTATCTAATTAAAATATAAAACGTTATGCAAACTCTCTACTTTTTGTCTTATTCTTATGAAAGATTGCCACATAGTCCCATGATTCATCAGAAAGTTTTTATTTTTTATAAAATTTTAAAATATATTTGATATAATATTTAATAATAATAATTTATTTTAAAATTATCTTAGTAAAATATAATATGCCATAACTTTCTATGTTTGTGTCCTTTTTATGAGCAACCACCACATGTCTCCAAGTACTATTAAAAAATTATAGTATAATAGAAATATAAGAATACTTCAGCACCTAAAATTTTTAACACTAAAACATTTTAAAGTGAACAATAATACATTTTAGCACTAAAATATTTTAGTATCAAAGTATTCACTTTAAAATGTCTTAATGTTATAGTTTAACAATCTTAAAGATTGGTATTATAATATTAAAAGTATTATATTGTTAAAATATTAATATTGACACCTATTAAAACGTATATTTTAATACTATCATGTATACTTTGACAACATAATACTTTAAAAAGTTGTTTGATTGTCAAGACTATTAAGATGTTAAAGTGTTATACCCATTAGTGTCAAAATGTGTCATTTAATAGGTCTTAGTGCTATATTTTAACAATACAATGAGAAGACCAAAATACTTTAGCATTATAAAATTCTAATGCCAAGATACTTTAAAGTAAAAAATAATACAATTTAACACTGAGACACTTTTAGACTAATACCTGTTAAAGTAGTGTAGTGTAAAGGTGTTATAACATTCACTTTAAGAATCTCTTAATGTTAAAATTTACGATGTTAGAATATTATTATCTTCCTATTATACTGTAAAAGTATTATGCTACTAAAGATAGAAAGTGTACGCATGCATTATATTTTAATAAGATAATTTAAGATTATTAAATAGTAATTTTACATTAAATATTTTTAAAATATTATAAGATATTAATTAAAATAAAAAATAAGGAGAACGTTTTCACAATGGATAATGATCGGGAATATGTGGCAATTTCTTGAGAGAAGATAAAAATTAACCACTAAGTTCATGAATTATATTTTAATAAAATGAGTAAAAAATAATTCAAGAGTATTAAATATTAATAATGTATTAAATACTTTTTTAAATTTTATAAAATTATTAATCAAAGAAAAACATAAAAACTTTACGATGAATAGTGCATGGGGTCTGTGGCGATTTCTTATAAGAACAAGACAAAAGATAGGAATTTTACATAACATTTTATATTTTAATAAGATAATTTAAAAATAAGTCAAGATTATGAAATATTAATCATATATTAACTATTTTTTTATAAAAATATATAAATAAAGTAAAAGATTGTGATGAATAGTGCACAGGATATGTGGCGATTTTTAGGAGAAGAAGACGAAAGATTGGGAGCTTATCATGACGTATAATATTTTAATAGGATAATTTAAAAATAATTTAAGATTTATAAATACTAATTATGTATTAAATATTTTTTTATAATTTTATAAAAATATTAATTAAAAAAATATGATGAATAGTTTGAACAGGAGTATGTGGTGGTTTTTTAGTAGAAGAAGACAAAAGATGAGTGTGCAAGCATGTTAAAAAGTGAAAGGAAAAAGTTAGAAATGTTATTTTATAAAGGTAGGAAAAGACATTCTCATGGGGGCTGACGCCAGGGGCTATAAGTAAGGCATTGAAAAAGTAAGTGACGCTGGGTCAAGGACAATTTGACAAGGGTGAAAATAAATCTTATCCCCTACCAGGTGTCTAAATTAATGAATTCGAAAAACAATGGATCAGAGTACCAAGATATCTACTACCAATGATGTCTCTAATCCATGCCGAGTTGACAATGCCTATCTTAGTAAAAACATATTTTGAAACCAATACAGGAGTTTGATCACTAGTTATCATCTTGTACTCTTTGTATAAGGATCATTCCACTTGTTATTGGTTTAATTTTTTTCACCTTTTCCTTATATTCAACATGTATTAGAGTGGGAGAATCCCAGTGGACCCTAGCCACTCTCTCTTTACCCGACCCTTCACAGCCGCACCACTATGCTACTGTCTCCACCATTGGCCACCTACACCATGTACCCCTCCACTATGCCATCCTCCTTCTTCCTTTATCTAAAGCCCCCCTATAGACACTTGATTTTAGACACCCCTTGTGGTCTTATACAGACATCCTCACATGATCCATGCTTATACCCCTATAGTGCTATCATTAAGCTTAAATTCATGCCCTATTTGACAACCCTTACTTGCCCTAGACAGTATTTGCACAGTAACCTCAGTTGTCGTCCATGTTTTTGGATGGCTATTCAGCATGCCATCTACTACTCTGGATTACTTATTTGTCGTCCCTTAACATGAACAACACTTTGACTGGCGCCCAGAGGATCCAACCATAAAACAAAATCCAATGTGTTTATGAGTAGTAGTCCACCTTGTCGTCCCAGTATATGAACGATGGGCTTGACCACCATCTATTAACACAGATGGCAACTTAGGCTGGCATCCACTACATCTAACCTAGTCAACTATAGTCCCCTATGTTCTTTGCCCACTACGGCCCCTACTCTCAACTATCCTGACACCCTCTCACTCCATGCGACTAGTCTAACCACGAACACCATCCCTTGACCATCTCCCATTGGTCTAAATCCCAAAAATAAAGATTTAGACCCTAAAAAGGAAAAAAAAAAAAAAACCCTTTCTTACTCTCACTATAAAACCCCCATGGGGGCCACCCATTGTTAGTTTAAGGTGGCCTACAAGCTAATCTAACAATGTAAATCTCGTTGATTTATTAATATAATGGCATAATATTCATTATGTGTAAATCGCTTTAATTATCGTTTCATAATGAAGTCCGTGAATATGTGCTATAGTGATCAAATTATGATGAGATCATACTAATGAGACTGATCATTTAAACACACATATTCTTAATCGTTCATAGTCGCAGGATATCCGAGAAGGACATCGGATATCCGGTTAGACTAGTACAGATTACTCCTGCTCATATGATGAGGGTGACTGATCTCATAAGTCACTTGTGTGGAGACACTAAGGCGAATCTGTAGGTGCTCATTGGAGAATGAGTTCACTGAACTGATCCGACTGAATCGCTGGATGGTATTGTACCTCACTGTCAACCAGCTTGATTCTATTGTCGCAGTTGTGTGGATGGTCCTCGGACCTTAGGCACCAAGGACACCTTGGCGGTGGACTTTTGTGCTTTGACCTTGGTTTACGAATCTCTAGCCATGGGATTCTAATACGCCAAGGATTGGGTACAACGGAATACCATCGAAGGGAATTGTGTGTCAATAAGGAATCATTCGCTCTCGGTACTTAGAGAGAGAATGCTCTAGGAAGGATGCGCGAAAGTCCCTGGCCAGGGCGGACGATAATATTGGGAAAGGAGTTTTCCGATATTCATCAGCGGCATCCAATCCAAGTGAGTCGACCGGTTAGGGTTTGACAGCTCGCCATGCCCTGAGTTGACTCGAGAGCATTGTACGAATGAAGGATTATATCCACGCGGTAACTGTCGGCGGAAAGGTTCCAAGAGTGGGTTACTTAACCCCAAATACCTTTCGGGTTCACGCGGTGTTGCTTGGCACCCAACGTGATCGGAGGCCCGGTCGAATTCGATGTGCGACATCAATTCGGTTGATTAATTGATTAATAAAGGGTTATTAATTAATTAATAAAGCCAGTGAGGAGTCACTGGATTTGTTGAGCCATTAACTGGACTGGTACTTGGGCCTAGAGGGTCACACGCAAATGATTCTCAAGGCGATGGATAAATAAGTGGGTTTTATACAAACCAAGGATTTTTATGAAAAACCACGCGGATAGTATAAAACATAGCGAACGGGCTGAGCAGGCCAAGCTGCTGCTAACCCTAGCCGCCCCTCCTCAGTTTCTGTCTTCCTCTGGCGTCCAGGCAGATCCAGATCTGCTCCGCTGCTTCTCCGAATCCCATTCGACGGGAAATCGTCCGCGCACTGCGGCGATCGTTGCGGTGACCGGCGGAGGCTTCGTGGGCTGCGAAGAACGAGGAATTCGAGGATATCCGTCGCGGGGAGGATCGCGTGGACTTCGCTAGAGGTCGGGCGCTTGCGCGGCTTGCGGTGTCGCACCGACGGAACCGAACGGCTGCGGATTCGAATCCGCACACGGTGAGAACTTTGAAAATCCGATTATCGTATTTTAGATTTCGAAACGGGAACGGATCGCTGTAAATATTTTGTTTTTCCGCTGCGTGAGCGATCCGGAGAAACCGAGAAAACCCAACACCCATGACCGGGGTTGGAAGTTGGAGTCTACTTGGAGCCTTGGAGTTGGGCCAACCACGTAGAGAACCTCTTGCGGACGTCCCTCACCGCCAAGTTGGAGTCTCCAACCTCTCTCCCTTTCCATTTTTCATGTATTTTTAGTTCATTTTTCTCATGGCATAACTTCATTTTGAAGATTACATTTCGTTCTCCAAAGTCTCATGCACATGTACACAGTCTCATGCATGTACGTAGACTTCCCTAGAACTCAATTTCAAAAGGTTTTTTCAACCAAAAGTAGGGAGGTTAGAAATAGCTCCAAATCTGCATGTAAAAACATATAGGTTAGAAATCATAATCATCATCATGCATTAAATCATAAGCATTAAAGAAATGAAATAAATTCACTAACATACTTGGAGAAACGGTGTGAAGCCACTTACTGTGGTCTCATGGTCCGGTACGACGCGGACAGATCAGTGAAGAGGTGGGCCAAAAGGGCCGCACTGTAACGACCCGCCACCCTATGATCGGAGACCCGATCACTAAATGGGCGTCGAATCATTATCCAACGGTCTCACACCCGGATCTTATACACACATCTGGAGGAGTAAGCATTAAACAAGATTAAATATAACATTCACACGGACTACAGGGAAGTACAGTATGCAGGAAGTAAAGTAATAATGTCCGTCCACAGTCCAACAATAATTACATGGTCCCACAAATTAATTAAGTATAGGCAGAAGTAAAGTACAACAACATCGGGGCATACCCCGGAACTGAGATAGCTGCTGGTCCGTACACCGAGAAGAACACCACGCGCCGCCATTTGCCACGAGGTCCACACCTGAAAACCGCAGGGAGTGAGCCACACCAGAACTGGGCTCAGTAGGGATCATCCGATCCCTTGCCTCCCACTCACACACCCACAAGTGCAATTACAAAGATACATAGGAACAAGATAAGTAAAGCTATAACACATTCCTCCTAAATTCTCGATATAAACCGCATGCATTTGGAATATAACATGCATATCTCAGAAATCATTCTAGTAAGGAACCTACAACTCGCGTCTCGGCAAAACGCGTCAACCACGTCTCCGAAAAGTGGGAAACACCGACCCGCTGAGACCAAACAGTAACCCCTCGAATAGCACGCTGGCTACCTCGGCGGCTACTCCTTCCCCCAGCAAACACTGACCCGCTGAGACCAAACAGTAACCCCTCGGATAGCACGCTGGCTACTCCGGCCCAACTGGCTCAGGTGGTTACTCCTTCCCCCAGCACGAGTGACACTCCAAAGGTACCACTCCGACACCGGTACAAGCTAGCTAACCCCGGGGTTCACCAGGTGACCCTCTCCACTAGGCGTCACCCCGCCACTGCTCCCGTCAGCGCTGTGTCCCTCCGCACCGACACAGGGTGTAGAACGCTACAACTGTCACTCTAAGTCCACCGAAACAGAAAACACGGCACGGTGCGATCCGGTCACGGAAGAAGTCCACGGTCGCACGACACCCAACGCAGTGCCATCCGGTCACGAAGAGTTCATCACATCGAGTACATTAACAGCATGCATTAACCAACTATCTAGCAGTGTAAACACATTTTACTGGCATGAATTAGTGTGGTTCTGTCTTGAATTGCGTCGCCCAAGGCCGACGCCTTTCAAGCTCCATGTACAGGTTCATGTAAAACAGTCTTCAGAATCAGGCCCTAAAAGGCGTCGACACCAGTGGTCGCCTTTTGACAGGCGTCGACATCCTCAGACGCCAATTAACACCGAAATCTAGGAATTCCAGAAAACGTTACTCAGGGGATTTCTGCCTTAAAAGGCGCCATGGTTACCCGACGCTTTTACGAATCGCGTCGCCCACCCACGACGTCTTTTAGTCCCAGAATCTCCGAACTGAGACCCTCAGTCGGGGTGATTTCCTGCCTAAATGGCGTCATGATGGCCCGACGTCCTTCTGAAAGGCGTCGTCCATCCATGACGTCATTTAGCGCCAGAATCCCTGACTCTTGAAACCTCGAACAGGGGGATTTCTGTCCTAAAAGGCGTCGTACTGCCCTGACGCCCTTCTGAAAGGCATCGATCAGGCACGACGCCGTTTAGCGCCAGAAACCTGGTTCCCTGGTTCGATCCGAGGGTTTCTCTCTTAACCCCAAATATCCCGAAAAGCCTCAAAACAGAAGGGGAGGAAAAGAAGTTCATCCACCACAAGTATGCTACAAATCCTCATTCACGAGCACGGTCATACCGACAAGAACACCCCCTAAACATGCTCAATCTAGCCCAAAACACGTCTTATCATGCCTAGGAAAACACGAGCAACATATGCAAAGTTCGTCCCCCTACCGGTTACTTGAACTCCTCATGACTCCGTGTCGCCGAACCGCCGCACCGCAGACCGCTGCCGGTACCTCCGAGAACGTCGTCACTCCGCCGGGATGTCGGCCGCCGTCCGGAGAATGGAACGCCGCGAAGGAAGTGGTGGTGGCAGAGGTGAGAGGTAGGGAGGTGTTGGAGTGGTGGAAGAGGAAGAAGAGGAAGGAAAAGGGGAAGAGTGGGATCGGAGGAGGCGGAGAGGGAGAGGAGAGAGAGTGAAAGGGTGAGAATGAGAGAAAGAAAGAAGGGCTCGCGGGGTCAATCAGAAATTGCCTAAAACGCGTCGAGTGAGAGAGACGCCTATCAGATGACAAGACGGGCCGTACTGACAGCTCTCTGAAACGCGTCGACCACCACGGACGCCGTTCAGCTGACATGTCAGGCACCGTACACTGACACCGCAGGGTCGCAGTCTGAATCGCGTCGTCCATCATGGACGCCGTTCAGACGACGAGACAGGGGCCGTACTCTCGCGGCCCGAGACCCGCCCACGTGGCGCCCACGTGGCACAACAGAAATTCATCTAAATGGCGTCCACCTATCAAGACGCCGTTTGAAAGGCGTCGTGAAGTGTAGACGTCATTCAGAAGACACTCTTAAGGCCCCTCAAGGTCCAACCCAGGGGATCCGGCCCGAAACCGACCCGAAAACTGAACCCGAAACCTCAGTCCTTACACGCACCCCAGGCATACTCACCTAGCCTATCTAAATCTAAAAGAAGACTCAGTAAGCGATGGTGGATATGGTCGCCCTTTGTCCCGAATAACAACCAACAAAAGAAGAATACTAGGAAGATCCTGAGCTGCATATCTACAAGATCAGTCTGCTCCTCGTCCCAGCAATAGGTGACTAGTGCTGACCTGGTCAAGCTATCCATGAACATCTTGTTAGGTTCGCTCTGTCGAGATCCGACCGAAAATGCGGCAGAAATAAATAACTCGGGATTGGATCTATCCCATTTCGATCAACAAAATAAAACAGCAAATCTTATTTACCTTGCGCGGATTCGAATTCGCGTTCGTTCTCCAGTTCCGTCGGAGCGATGCCGCAAGCCGCGCAGGTGCCCGGCCTATAGAGGTATCCACGCGGTTCTCCTCGCGATGGATCGTCCTCGCCTCCTCGCTCGATGCGGCGTTCGTGGACCCTGTCTAGCTACGCGTAATCCGCCACGACATGCGGATTCTAAAACTCCCGTCGGATGGAAGGCGGAGTTGTTGGAAGCCAGAGCAGAGCCTCAGAGGGCTGGCCTCGAGATGTGCGCCCAAGAGAGAGGAGAGAGAGAGGGCAACAGCTAGGTCAGGGTTGCTGGCCCCCAACCTAGCGGCCGCTCTTTCACAATAAGTGGTTTTGCAGTTTTTCATAAAAACCCACACTTATCCGAAATCCCGTCAAATTATCCATCGACTTGAAAACCTTTTGCGTGTGACCCTCTAGGCCTAAATACCAATCCAGTCAATGGTCCATTAAGCCCAGTAACTCTTTACGGACCCACTGAATTAATTAATATCCCTATATTAATTAATCAGCCGAATTTAATGTCCCACAATAAATTCGCATGAGCTTCCGATCACGTTGGTTGCCAAGCAACACCGCTTGATCCCGGATGACATTGGGGTTATCGCAACCCTTTATGGGAACCTTTCCATCAACGGTTACCGCGCGGATATAATCCCTCATCCGTGCAATGTTTTTGAATCGACCTAGGGCATGATTTACTGTCAAACCCTAGTCGGTCAAATCACTTGAATCAGATGCCGCTAAACTATATCAGATAATTGTTTATCTGATATGGTGTCTGTCCTAGCCAGGGACTTAAGCACATCATTCCTGGAACATTCTCTCTCATATTAACGAGAGCGGATGATTTTGTATTGAACACACAATTACCTTCGAGGGCATCTCCCTGAACCCAATCACTTGACTTATTGATAACCCATGGTTAGGGTTTAATCAGTCAAGGTCAAAGTTCAGAGACATACCAACAAGATATCTTTGGTGTCTTAGGTCCAAGGATCATCTACGCAACCGTGACAAAAAAGTCGAGCTGGTTAATAGTTAGGTATATACCATCCAGCGATTTAAGGTCGGATCAGTTCAGTGAACTTATTCACCAATGAGCACCTACAGGTCCAGCATAGTGTCTCCACACAAGTGAATTATAGGATCAATCACCCTCATCATATGAGTTGAAGAAACCCATACTAGTCTATCTATATGTTTGATGTCCTTCTCAAACATTCTTCGACTAGGAACGATTAAGAACATGAGTTTATAAGTCTTCGGTCTTGTAATTATGATCTCATCATAATCTGAAGGTTGTAGCCCACGTCCATGGACTTCATCGTCATACGATAAACATAGATCGAATTAATTATACAATGAAACGTTATTATATTAATAAATTGAATAACTTACAGTATCGGATTGGCTTCCAGGCCACCTAATACTAACACATCTCACAGGACTCCCCTACTCTCTGTCTAGGGTCTCTCAACCCCAAAGCATCTACCACTTCTACCCGATACAAAGCCTAGACTCTCTCCCCGCTAGTCCTGATAATTCTAATACTAGAAGGCTCTCCGCCTTCTCTCGATAATTGAGATAAGTTATCTTGCTTCCGCCCGACCTTCTACCCTAAGGCCGGTGATCCTCGCCACACCCTATAGACTTGAGAGCATGTGTCCCTAGGGCATTAGGAATGCCCGACTCGCTGGGTCCCATCTCTCCCTAAGTATCTAGAGCAAGACCAGATCGATCCAGAAAGGCTCTATCTCTAGGATCTCCCAGAAACCCATCCACTACAGTTGTGCCTTCAAGAAATTTGGCAGACCACGGTATGCTGCAACTACTAGGTCCCAGGAGATTATGGTCCTCATTGTACCCTGCAATTGTCCAAGAAAACATTAAATAAATCATCTAAAGGGCAATTAAAATCAATTTTTAGAAGTATTTTGGGCCCATGACCACTCCTTTGAATGGTGTCGGGGATGGTCGACGCCTTTTGAAAGGCAACCACAGGTCCGTGGACCCGTGGGCGTTCCCCCTCTTGATTCCCCAACTACCTAAAGCTTTAAAAAGGGTGTTTTTAAGGACTTACCATTGGAGGTCCGGCCTCCTCGACCGATGCCGCTGCCGATTCGCCCGCCGGAGCCGTAGATGGGGCATCCTCGGCTTTCATAAACGTCGTCGCCTCCGCAAGAGCCGCCTCCGCTTCATCCACTATTTCTGCGGGAATTCCTTCTCCCTCGTCCACTGCCACCCTCGGAATCGTCGTGTCCCTTTGGCGCTTCCCACTGTTGGGATTTCTCGGTTTCTCCGGATCGCTCACGCAGCGGAAAAACAAAATATTTACAGCGATCCGTTCCCGTTTCGAAATCTAAAATACGATAATCGGATTTTCGAAGTTCTCACCGTGTGCGGATTCGAATCCGCAGCCGTTCGGTTCCGTCGGTGCGACACCGCAAGCCGCGCAAGCGCCCGGCCTCTAGCGAAGTCCACGCGATCCTCCCCGCGACGGATATCCTCGAGTTCCTCGTTCTTCGCAGCCCACGAAGCCTCCGCCGGTCGCCGCAATGATCGCCGCAACGCGCGGACGATTTCCCGTCGAACGGGATTCAGAGAAGCGGCGGAGCAGATCTGGATCTGCCTGGGCGCCAGAGAAAGACAAAAACTGAGGAGGGGCGGCTAGGGTTAGCAGCAGCTTGGCCTGCTCAGCCCGTTCGCTATGTTTTATACTAACCGCGCGGTTTTTCACAAAAACCCCCGGTTTGTATAAAACCCACTTATTTATCCATCGCCTTGAGAATCATTTGCGTGTGACCCTCTAGGCCCAAGTACCAGTCAAGTTAATGGCCCAACAAGCCCAGTGGCTTCTCACTGGCTTTATTAATTAATTAATAACCATTTATTAATCAATTAATCAATCGAATTGATGTCGCACATCGAATTCAACCGGGCCTCCGATCACGTTGGGTGCCAAGCAACACCGCGTGAACCCGGAAAGTAATTGGGGTTAAGTAACACACTTTTGGAACCTTTCCACCGACAGTTACCGCGTGGATATAATCCTTCATTCGTACAATGCTCTCGAGTCAACTCAGGGCATGGCGAGCTGTAAAACCCTAACCGGTCGACTCACTTGGATTGGATGCCGCTGATGAATATCGGAAAACTCCTTTCCCGATATTATCGTCCGCCCTGGCCAGGGACTTTTGCGCATCCTTCCTAGAGCATTCTCTCTCTAAGTACCGAGAGCGAATGATTCCTTATTGACACACAATTCCCTTCGACGGTATTCCGCTGTACCCAATCCTTGGCGTATTAGAATCCCATGGCTAGAGATTCGTAAACCAAGGTCAAAGCACAAAAGTCCACCGCCAAGGTGTCCTTGGTGACCATCCACACAACTGCGACAATAGAATCAAGCTGGTTGACAGTGAGGTACAATACCATCCAGCGATTCAGTCGGATCAGTTCAGTGAACTCATTCTCCAATGAGCACCTACAGATTCGCCTTAGTGTCTCTACACAAGTGACTTATGAGATCAGTCACCCTCATCATATGAGCAGGAGTAATCTGTACTAGTCTAACCGGATATCCTATGTCCTTCTCGGATATCCTGCGACTAGGAACGATTAAGAATATGTGTGTTTAAGTGATCAGTCTCATTAGTATGATCTCATCATAATCTGATCACTATAGCACATATTCACGGACTTCATTATGAAACGATAATTAAAGCGATTTACACATAATGAATATTATGCCATTTTGTTAATAAATGAACGAGATTTACATAGTCAGATTGGCTTGTAGGCCACCTAAACTAACACCCACTTGGGCCACCTCGATCTATGGTATATGAGAGGGATAGAGAGAATCGAATGGTGAGAGGGGTAGAGAGAGTGTTAGAGAGTGAGAGCATGAAGGAGAACTTGAGAGAGGTGTCGGAGATGAGAGGAAGGGCGCCAAAATTGGAAAGGATGGTCAGGATGCCGGAAAACGCCCAAGAGCTCACCGGAGAAGTTGAAATCGCCAGAGAGGATGAAAAGAGAAGAGAGAGAAACGAAAGAGGAGAATAAGGGAAAGCTCGGGCTCAGGCTCGCGCTCCCTGAATTAAATTTTTAAATCATATTGTGCTTAGACGACGCCATTTAGTGGTGCACAAACTGAGGCAGGCGGTTTGAATTTTGAAAATTGAAAGACGTCGACCATGGGCGACGCGTTTTAGGATTTACCGCGTTTGATAGTAAGAGCCGTACCACGAAAAGTCTGGAATTAATTGAAAGATATCGACCGTGGGCAACGTTGTTCAAGGAATTAGTACATCGGAAATTGTGGAAGTACGGCGGAAATAATGATTGGCATCGACCATAGGCGATGTGATTCAAATAACTAAATGCCTCAAAAACTATTGAAAATAGGAGAGAAAACTGAAAGGCGTCGACTATGGAAGACGTGATTCATGCTCTATTTAAGGAGTAATTATTTATTTTTAGAAAATGAATTAAATTGAAAGGCGTCACTCGGAGTGGATGCGATTTGGATTAATGATTAATGAGCCCGAAACTCTGATTTTTAAGGAGAATGATCTGTTTTGCTTAAAAAAAAATTAAGAAAATTACACAATCTTAAGGAAAGATCTTCATTGCACTAAAGGAATGATTTTGCATTGGAATTTTTTTTTAAAAAAAAAGTACATCAAACTTTGGGCAGGAGTTGAGAGTTTTCAAGCTGAATTTTCTGAAGCTCTTTTACGTAATTTTTTCATAGCTCCCGATTCGCTTCATAAGGAAGTTTGACACAACGGATGAAACCGATGTTCCATAGAGTTGCGATAAGCTTTGTCGTCTCGAAATCTTTATCTGCCCCTGAAACCCGCTTCTTGATTGGAGAAAGATTGGAAATCTTTGGAAATTCATGGCGTGGCATGCCAAGTTGAGGATGATAGCGATGTAGATTATACAAGACGAACTTGATAGCCTCGATCAATCGGAGCTCTGTGCCTGCACAGCAGCACACCCGTACCGCCTTTTCCCTGAGAGCGAGCGGTGTTGATTCGAAGTCCGTCCTCGACATGGTCTTAAAGTAAGCACGTCAATTAGCTCGAGTTTTGAGGTTGGGCACTCGATTGGTCATGTTGTTGTTAAATTTCACTATGTTGGCGGTATGAAAGATAGGATTGCGCTGATATATTTGAGATATTTTGTGAACCTCTTCCTCATTATGATTGAATTTGAAGTGGAGATCAATCCATAAGGCACGAAGTAGCATGCTGCCATAAGGAGGTCGACCGATAGAAGCCGCTGAGAGCACACTATAGAGATAGGCTAGAACTGTCGTACTTATTTGCTTACCCCTGAAAATCCCACAAATCGCACTGAGTTGATCTTTTGCTAACATGTTGTCTTAGGCAGGGAATAGTAGAGCTCTAGCCAAACATGCAATGAACGCCATCATCATGGTCTCAGTATCTTCCTCCTTGATTCCTTCCATCATCTTTAAAGTCCATTCTGCTAGCTTCGCCAGATTGATCCCTTTCTGAGTGAGAATGCTCTAGATTTCTTACAGATTTTCCATAATCTTTCCCAAGAACTGATGGCAAGTGATATGTTCCCTCATGAATAGCATATCCGTCACATTAGGTTCGTCACTATTAGCTTTGAGCTTTGGAAGTCCCAGTAGGAGTTCAACTTCTTCCAACAGGAGGGTAGTTTCGACAGGAGTGAAAATAAAAGTGTGTGTTTAAGGATGCCACAATTCAATGAGAGCGCCAATTGCAGCCCAATCCATATACGCAATCTTATAATGCTTAGCATGTATCACCAAACCTTGGAGATGCCACTTTGAGACATATGATTGCATGGAGAGGTTGATTTTCCCCACTAACTGTAAAATCCATAGAAGAGAAGAAAACCTTCTTGGATCAGAGAAGAAAGGATATCCCTTTAAAGAAAAGAATTGGCATAGTTTTATCATATTGAAAAAGACTTTGGAGTATGGAATAAGTTGTAGAAAAGAGAAGAAAATTTGAATGAAAAGAAAGAATAGCTTACCTTTAAGTTAGGATTTCGCCTACTAAGGTGGCCTTCTATGTTAGAGAGCCTTTCAATCATCTTCCTCACCGTCTTGCTTGATGAAGAATCCTTCGCAAAGCTAGACATGTTCCTCAATCTTCTTTCTTCTTTCTCCTTCCTTTTCCTTGAACTTTTGAGAGAATCCCCTAGCTTTTCTTCTCCAAAACTTGTTGTGATGATTTGATATGAGAAGAGGGAGATTATATAGAGAGATTTGCGTGGTTAGAAGGCCCTTTTTGAATTGGAAGCAGGTGGTTTGATGAAGGAAAGTCGAGTCCGGAGTGGAGTCAGAAGGGAGTTTTTTCAGTAAGTTAAATGGTGTCGCCTCGAGACGACGTCATTCAAATGACGTCGACTTAGAGCAACGCCATTTAGAGCATTTTTGCTGCGTTCCAAAAATTGCTCATTTAATAGTATTTGATTATTTGCTTGAAATTACTAACAAATTTTGAGTGCAGGAAAATCCAGAAAAGAAAAAGAAATGTTATAGAGATACCACTAAGTCCCACCATGACTAAAGACAGTTATCTCTATCACCTGTATTCCCTTATGTAATTTATTTACATCATTACTATATGTTAAATATTTATTAGATTATATCAAGAGACCTTATGGTTCTGATGAAACTGGAATTTGAGTTCCCCTTTATCAAAAAGAATTCTAAAGAATTCTTAATCGTACGGATAAGCCATTAGATTGTTAATTGATAGAGACAATGGTTCCGCTATTATGAAACAATGTGTAAGCAAACGAGCTTTGGCTTAGAACTGAATTGTAAGATTGGTATCTTGACTCATCTATAACAATTTAGCAATATTATCCTAGATTAATTTACATTTTATTTTAATTTTATTTTAGCCCAGCATACATCATGTAGCATTTTGAAATCATTGTGGCAAAGATTAGTTAGTGATTAAATTTTATACTATCGATCCAATAAATCCAACGTGATATGAAACATTCCATTATAAACTGATCTCTCAATTATCTTTGAGGTTTTCTTAAAATATCGTTGGTTTTCCTTCTTGTGTGGATCTTTATCCCATATTTCTTTGTTTCATTTCAAGATCCATCATTCTCTCAAAATACCCAAAATTAAGTTCATTTTAGTCACAAATCATGTTTCCAATGTTAAAGTACAAAGATTGGAGGTCAAACGTTACCCATTAAATTACATTTTTGGGTCGAATTGGTCGACCTACGCTTGGAATCAGTCGACCTTTTCGGTCAAACAAAAGTTGAAATACTCTCAGGTGGCAGTTCTGAGAAGAATCAATCCACCGACGCATCGAATCGATCGACCGTTCAACTTAGTTTTACTGACCCAAGGGAACTTCAGCAAAAACCTACAACTACACACCAACTTCAAATGCATGCCATTTAAAATCAACACAGCCAAATTAAGATCTTTTTTTTTTTTGTATGAAAGCTGATTAAGTAAGTTACAACATATCTAAAACTAAAACTAATTGGAACACTACATAAACCATGTTAATTAAATCACTCATTGACTATCTTATTTTGGAGTCAACTATACACCTATGAAGATAGGGTCAGATCTCACTCAAACCAAAGCCAAATGCTACGAAATATAAACTAGAGTAACCACATATACATATCTACAAATTCTATAATATGCATATCAATCTAATTATTATAAAAATTAAATTAAGCATCACAACTTAAAACACTTTCATTTCTGAACTGCACTCTTCCAAATATGGAAGCTATAGTGTTCACCACCTAAACCATAGTATTTATCCTCAATAAGAACTTAAGGGGAAGGATAATCATAAGAAACATAAATTTAGGCTTATGTAAATCAATTGGAACTCATAGAACTAACATGTATACAGGAAATCAAAGAAACACTTCATGGCATCACCCTACTTAATTCCTAATCTCCTCCAAATCCAATAGGTCTTCTAGATTCTGAACTAAACTTTAAGATAAGGGTATGAAGAAGCTATGAGGATGATCCACAAGTTTTACACCTTTTGGGTCCTCCTCCTCCTCGGATGCATCATGATCTCTCCCCTCCCCCCTCCCCCACCACCCCCCTGCAATCGCTTCAAAAAAGACTGCTAAGCTTCCACGGACCTCCAAACAAACCTCCAACACCATCCAAGCCAACATGCAACTTAAATCCCTCCCAAACGAACATGCAAGCCTCCAATCCTTCCCAAGTGCCAAGAACAAAAGGAAAGAAGGCTGGAAAAGATGAGCGGAGAGGGGGGTCGGATCTCTCATTACCCTCATATATAAGGTCTAAAGAATTTGCAATTTATCTCTTATAACTATAATAAATAAGCCCTCTATCCATTTCACACCTAATGAGACATCCAAAATCTATGTAAAAGAGCCCAATAACACTTATAGTGGGTCTAATATAATTTTATGACCTAAAGTCACTTAAGAGTTTCTCATTTACTAAACTCAATAACTTCTAATTATATTAAACCCACTCAAAGATAAAATCAGGTCCAAAATTCATTAAGTTGTATTTAACTCATTTCACTAAGCATAAATCACATCCTATCATTAAGAAAGCCATTTAACTCAAAATAAACTATATGAATGAAAATAAGATCGATTCACTCATAGTCAATCTCGGTCAAAGTTAGTGAACCGATTGGGAAATCATGAACTGGAGAGTCAGGATATTACAAGAGTCGACTTGTTCAAGTTGATCTGGTACAATGTGGCACACCATGGTTTGTAATAAAAAGATCCATGTGAAGCTGACAAAAGTTGCTCTAAATTTCTATTTTTATTTGTGTTTAACTTTATGCGGCAACAAAGATCACCATAAAAAAGATCCATGTGAAGCTGACAAAAGTTGCTCTAACTTTCTATTTTTATTTGTGTTTTGACTTTATGCAGCAACAAAGATCACCATAAAATGTCAATTGCCGCAAAAGGCTCATAACAGTATGATACGACAGACCACACACATCCCAAGATTGTAGCAGACAAATGAATCTCAACAATGAGTGGATAAGAATATATTTGAAAATGGAAAAGCACACATGCATCTCGAGATTGTAGCAGGCAAGTGGATTCTCAAAGGTAGGTGAATATGCATATATTTTGCCAATGGATAACATCATTAGTAATCAAATCCCACAATGATCGTTGTTTTTATTTGCCTTTAGGTGTAAATTTCTATACTGTGCAAGGGAATATGTGGATGCAAGAATGTTAGAATTTACCTGCTTTCGTTTCCTTTTGGAAACAGGCTATGCTTAGCAATCATCACAAAAAAAAAGTCAAGAGATTTATGTTCAATGTATTGAATGATTTTGTGGATGTGAGAAGTTAGTTTAGAACTACATTTTATTGTTGACATAAGAACGATATAATGTACCCGATTCTTTAGTTTGATTAGGGTTGAATGCAAGTTTAGAATTTTAGAGAACATGGGAGCAAATGATGGGAACTTGTAGAAGCCTCCATTGGTACCAAAGATAAAGGATTTAAGAGATCATAAAAGACAAAGATAAAGTAAAAAAAGATGAAACGATGACTAGTTATTGTGATATGCCTTTTAGAGTCACCATGGTGCACCCCATTGGAATAGCTGCCGCAAGTGACCTTTTTCCCTTTTTTTTGGGAGAGAAGAGTTTTTTATATTCTCTTGTACTCTTATTTATTTTTTATCATAATAAGATTTGTCATCATCTTTGTGAATCACATTAAATCTTGTCTTCTTTAATTGGCATATGCTTTATAGTTTACTATAGTCCTAGACTAGCATCAACTTCTAGAGGAAATACTTTCTTCTTAGAGTAGCCTTAGGGTGTTTATAAATGCAATAAGTCAATACAACTATCCTTCTAGCTGCCATCAGGTGCAAAATGTTGCCTTGTACATGCCATTTGCATTTTCATGGTATATGACTTAGAAAATTTCATCACTAAATTTGGACATGTGTACATTGAGACACATTCCTATTATTGTTTAGATCTTGTTGTGTAAAGATGTTTACATCAGAATATCTTCTTGTCTACTTACTTAGATCAAATGGGAAAGCTTACTCTAAATTAAGAATCATTATATTATCCTTAATATAAGTATTGTTGAAATTTATTTTATGTGTACGCACTTTAATTATCTTCATCATTCTCTTGATTCTTATAAGTGAAAAACAAATTCAAGAGTCATTATAAAAAGGTTACTAGGCTTGCAATTTTCCAGATGATGTGTTAGTCTCCATAGGTGCTGATGAAGAGGTATATTGTCAAAATGGACTTTGCCAATTGTAATCTAGCAATGTTAAAATGCATTTTGCATATTATTTGGAAATTTTAGTACTTTTAGCTAGTATACATTTTATTTCCTCTTATTTTAATGTTGTGCTGGATATTGATACTGTTGACTTCGTCTTTATTGATGCAATCTGCAAATTTGTGTTTGCAGTACTGATGGATAGGAGGAAAATAAAGCAACATATATTCAACCACTATCTAGTCTAGTCCATGTTGGCAAAACAATAGTTCAGTTTGGTGACACCTTACACTCAAGATATCTACATAACACGAAGGATCTAGGTAGAAAATCAATGCATATTCATGTTTTCAGATTAAGATTACAAGTACATAATCAAGTTGATATTTTTTAAATCTAAAGCTATCCTGTATCGATAATGAGTCTACCTTGTCAATTAAACATAATTAGCATCTCCAAGTTTCCTTGATCGTACAAACATATACGTGAAGCATGCTTATTTTCCTTTCTTTTCTATTCATTTATGAAGTTTGTTAGTTTAAGAAGATAGCTAGTGAGAACATTTTCTTCATTCTCTTGGATCGTCTTTTTCTAAATGTGGAATTTAAGAAGTCATCTAAGGACAACAATTTTAAGTTTGAGCACGGCTTAAGAGATGATGCATTGACAAAAGATACTTCACATGCAAATGAAATGAGAAGAGAGATGATTTGTAACTTAGTAGGATAAATTAAAAAAAGAGTATATTGTAAAACTAGTATTCATCTTGCTTTGAGAGTGGTACTTAATAGGATTAATGATGCATATTATTTTGAAAATGTAGAGATTTCACGTAATTTGTTTTCTCACACAAGTAATAGTGACTTGATAAAGACATTTGTGATTACACAGTGGTAGAATATTGAGTTAGAATAAAGTTTTCTGTTCGGTTGGATTTCAGTTGATTGAATTACCATACAACAAATAGTGCTTGATAACACTAAGCTGCTGCTTTATGACTAAGATAGAGTAAGAAAAAAAGTTTGTAACTAAAAGTATGTAAAGGAGAAAAATGTTAAAACTCCATAAATTGATCAATTTGATGTGACATATTTTAAGGGATAACGTTATATCTTATTTTCTTCCATTTAACATGCCAAAACAAGATAAAGATATCAATCCATAGCTCACGGGGAAACCAAATTTTGATAAATGTACAATATTCTAAACTTGTTTGAACATATTAAAAATAATATTTTTTAACTATTTTCATGAAGTTTTCAAATTTGTTGCCAATTTAAAAATCTTTTATAGGTGTTGATTTTATCTTGAAGTTGGACTTGGACCCAATCATAAATGGCCCGTCTTATGACTATTTCGTAAGGATGTACTTGCACGATGGAGCATTTATTTAACAAGCAAGTAAATCCATCGCAAAAAGAAATGGACCAAGGATGCCTCTAAATATTAAGAGAACAACTTGCTATACGGGCAGCCAGTATTATGTCGATCGGTAGTGTTTTTAAATATCTTTTAAAAATTTGAATTTCTTTTGGTCGGCTCCATGGTGCCATACATGGTTGTGAAGTTCGATTTTGGATCGGACGACCCAAAAAAGATGAAAAACTAAAAATCGGCACCATGGGGCCGACCAAAAAAAAAATATATATATATATTTTTAAAATTAAAAACACGGGCAATTGGCATAATACCGGCTACCCATGCAATAAGTAATTCTCACATACTAATAAGTGCTGTCCAACCCCTTAAATACAAGAGGAAGTATAATAAAAATTATATGATAGAATGCTTTTATATGGGTTGCAATAGGTAATAGCGTTTGTCAAACCTTTTTCTTGGTTAGTCCTATTTTAATGGAGTCTAGACTAAGGACGTTAAGGGTTCAAACAATGTCCCCATAGTAGAATATTTTATTGCAGTTGATACTTGCTGCATTGCTTATGATGGGATGCAACCTGCGCCGTATGCGGGCAACCACTTGATCTAATTAGCTCAGATAGCTGTGGTAGAAAGTTTAATCTTTTTATATCTTTTGAATTTTTTGTATGGTGAGATCCTACATGTGCATACAATTCGATCTTCAATTGGACGATATTAAAAAATCAAAAAAATAAAAAACTAAGTGGAGATCGAGTTGTACAGACATGTAGGACCCACCATAAAAAAAATCAAAAATAAAAAAATATGAAATTTTGAGTTGCACCCCATGCGGTGCAGCAAGTATAGTTCTTCCTAACTGTGTAGGTTAAAAGATGCCTCTAATCGTTTGCCCTTTGTTAATTATATTTAGCAAATTTTGTTTTTAAAATTGATTGTATCGAAATAAAATTAGTTATCGAACATCAATGGATAACTAAGATTTACACTATCACAGGTTGAACTCAAATTGAAACACTACGTTACTTTGTAAGCTACTCCATTTAAATTCAAATTTAAAGTATGAATTCAGGATACGAGAACTTATGCTACGAAACTTCAAAGACTAAAATACAAAATATTATTTCTAATATTTTATATTCTTCTTCCGAAAATTAGAACAAATAAATAGAACACTTTTTTAAGAGGATTAGAACGGTTTGTCAGCCTCTTTGATCTCAGTACTTGAACTTTAGTCCAAAGATACACATACTTGTGGGCCAAGGGCCAAAATGCCGTTACCTTAGTTACCTATATAGACGAAACCCCGTCCCCCGAGCTTCGCATAACGGCTCTCTCTCTCTCTCGCTCTCTCGCTCTCTCGCGCTCTGCTCTTGCTCGCTTGGTAGCTTCGGCAACAAAGGGGAGGATGAGCACAGGAGGCGGCGGCGGTGGCAGGGGTGACGTGCTGTGGTGCCGTCCCCTCCAGGAGGTCCTCGCGTCCAGATTCTTGAACCACCGGGGGTTCTTCGGTCAATCCTCTTCTAGGCATGGGGTGAGTACCTCAATTCCGATCTGGGTTGTTCTATTTTTATAAATCTCGTGTTTGATTTCTGTTTCGTGTTTTTTTAATGCTCTTGGAGAATTTGTTTTCGGCTTCCGAGATGGGTTTTCTCTGTGTTCTTTTGTGGGTTTTTTAATCGTCTTGGAGTTGGTAGATTATTAGAGGGGTCTTTGCGCCTGGTCTTCTTTCAGCCTAGGGCTATTTGGGGGCATTAGGGTTTCTTTTTTATTTTCCTTTCTCGCCTCTGTTTCGGTTTCCTGTTACTGCATTTTGCAGTTGGCTTCCTGTAGTTCGATTTAATTGCATTTTACATTCTTTGGTTCCTGTGAAACCCTAATTTTCTGATATTGTGGCTCTGGCATTACACCATGTTAAACACTTTTTCATCTTCCTCCCAATTGTCTCAACTCTTCGATTTGTGTTTTCATCTGATTTGGTTTGCATTTTTGTTTATATTTCTGTGGGGTTCATGATTTCGGTTCTGTTCCTGTGTTTTGATGTTTGCCTCTTGGATTTCAATTTGGGTTGAGGTCCATCCATGTATATCTAATTGTGTTTCGCATTGTTTGGAACCTGCAAGACGCTCAAGGGCGCCCTTTTATGAGAATTCACGAGAATTCATTTGTTTGTGTTAATTGTTTATCTGCTTGTTTAAATGCCTGTGAGAACTGAGAAGAGCTTTTGTGGCTTGTCCTTTTTCTGGCTTCAATTACTCTTTCTGCGATTCCTCCAAAAACCCACTTCGCTGTGTTTGTCATACTAATTGTCCTCTCCCATCTGTATGCAGGGTGGCGACAGGTTCATTCCTTGCAGATCTGCCATGGATTTCGACTTTGCCCGTGCTATGTTGGCAGAGACGAGGAAGGAAAAGGACAATGCCGCTGCAGCATCGCCATCCAAGGAAGCCTACCGGAAGTGTCTGGCCGAGGCCTTGCTGCAGATCATCAGGCTTCCAGGTCCATAAGTAGTGAGGCTTTCATCACTCGGGGCCAGACAGGAGTGGAGGATCCATGTTGGCGTACTAGTGTTGATCCTGTGAACCCGAGAAACAAGCCCTGCTGTCCAGTAGGCTGGTTAGTCTGTTGGCTTTCCCTTTTCCCTGCTCTTCCAGTATATGTGTTAAATCTGCCCCGTGCAAGTGTGTGTTAAGATTTTAGCTTGTTTCTAATTAGTCACTGCTGATTGTGTGAATGCGAGGGTCCTATCCTGAGGTACCCATTTTTGTGAGTTGATGTGGTTGTTGATGCCCTAGGCTATTGGTAGTCCTCACTACCATCGATCCATTTGCTATTCGCTGGGATGGACAGCTTCTTTAGTTTGCATTTCTTGTTATATTCACGTACTATCTTTCATGGAAAACTGTGCCCATTTGTGTTCATTTGCTGTCCACCATGGTGTTGGTTGCTGATCTTGGTAGATTGATAGTTGTTGGATCCATTTTGGTTGTCGTCCCACATCAAATGCTAGCCGGCCAGCAACCTTACATCCACTTCCTCTCTTTTTGACAAAACTCTTATTTAAAAGAAGTCAGGCCTCCCTGGGTCCAACTTTGATAAAAAAAGGCTGATTGGAATAAATGAAATCTTCACTGAAAAAGTGATAATAGTGGAAAAACATAAGGGAAACAAAAAGTTAACCTTTTTAATGAAAAGATTACTGCAACTGCAGCATAACAATTAATGCAAGAATATAAGACCAGAAATCACTGGAGGAGCTCTTTTTTCTTGCGTAGTTTGTAGCTAGTGAAGATCTCCTCTTTCGTCAATGTGGTTGTACTACCTCAGTTTATTTCCAGTAGTGGTGCATGTCACAACTTCTTTGAAAAATGGAAGACCAAAAGGTCCCTAATTTAGGATTATAGTTTCAGCTACTCTGATTTTATTCCACATTTCTATTTGGCTGATCATATGATAAGCTTAGTGTGTTCACACCAACTCTACTATTAACTGCATGATCCCAAGTCTATCCCTTAGTCTCTTACCTATATATAAGAAGACTGAGTCATATTTAGCATGTCTGGTTTAGCACAACTAGTTCAGTATGTCTGGTTTACCTGATTTTTGCATTTGTTGTATGATGATTTTTTTTTTCCCATTTTAGTTTGATTAACTTCGTGTATGTATTAGAGATTCTGTTTAGCTTATTTCTATTGTTTTATTCAGTTTTTTGTTTATCATGAAGCATCACACATTTCATTTTTTGCTGTAATTTATTCCATGGTGCGTTGATTGGTCCGGATTGGATCGGCCGATCGATCGGATTTCGGCCGGTCTGATCCAATTCCAATCCAAAAAATCCCGATCCCAGCCCGGGATCGGCCGGATCGACCGATCCGCGGATCGGCCGATATGCACAGTGCGGATCGGTCGATCCCTTTTCTTATGTCTTCAACTGGTTGGAACAGTGTTCCAACACCTAGAATAAGTCGGGGGGGGGGGGGGGGTTGTTATAAATATTAAATAGGGCACTTAGCCCATTTCTTTTTTTTTTGTTTTAAAATGAAATATGGCGTTATTTTGGACCCTCCTTCACCCTCTCTCACTAAAATTTCTCTCCCTAAGTTTTTTTTACACTCTCTCTCCTCTCTTTCTCTCTTTATCTTTTCCTTACTTTCTCATTCTTTTTTGGATGTAATGAAATGGGGGGTTATTTTGGTCCTTCCCTCACCAAAGTTGTGATATTAATTTTTAAAGTGTTTAACAGTGTCACATTTGTGGAACCACTCCATGCATTTGCCGAACAGAAACATTGAATTATTGTCTTAGCAATTTGGGAGGAAATTCATTTGATGTTGCGAAGTAGGTGATTCATCTCCCCTCTACATTTGATTTATTCTCTAATATAACAACTTTTATTGCATTCACTAGAAACGTCAGTTTCCCTTGTTACCATTTTGGTCCATATATTAGTCTTTTTATTTGTTATGTAACTCTTAGAAGTTTTCGTTACATGTTCTCTGCAGCGCTTTTTTTAGGATTTTAAACTGCTTTGTCATCTATCTAAAGAAGGGTTGCTTGTCTGTGTTAAACTTAATTATTGCCATGGATGATTGACATGTACATGGATTTGTTACTGATTTTGGCCATAGCTGGGTCTACGAGGATCATTTTCTTCTTCTCTCTGTTCTTTATCATTTCCGTTTGAAGACATAAGAGGCACGAGAGTTGGAGAGGCAAGAAAGAGGTGCGTCAGACTCTCTCTCTCAACTAGAGAGGCCGGCCAGCACAAACAAGGCTTTTATAGTTAGGGCAAACAATACTACAACCATTAATGAAAAATTTACCTCCGTTGACATAAAGGACAGGGATAAAAGTAGAATAAAAAACAGCGATCGTATAAAAAGACAAAGTTTCCCTAACTAAACATCTTTTTATCACTACACTCTCCCTCAAGTTGAGCATGGATATTAAGTATGCTAAGCTTGCCAATTATACTTGGAAATTGCTCCCTTCAAAGACCTTTATTGAATACATCCGCAAGTTGTTGTCCAGAATTGATGTAAGGTAGGCATAAATCCCCACTATCCAATCTTTCCTTGATGAAGTGCCTATAAGTTTCAATATGTTTAGTCCTCTCATGCTGGACTGGATTATTTGCAATGTTGATGGTAGCCTTGTCATCACAGTAGAGCTTTATTGGGAGCTGTACCTTTACTCCAAGGTCCTTGGAAATTTTTTTTAACCAAATAAGTCCAACTATATACTGAGCCATGGCCCGATATTCATCTTCTGCACTAGATCTGTCACATACAGACTGTTTCTTGCTCCTTTAGGTTACAAGATTGCCATCCCGAAACATATAGTAGCTTATCATGGATCTTCTATTATCCTGTGATCCAGCTCAATCAGCATCAGTATACCTTTCTAGAGCAAGATGACTACTCTTAGAAAACAAAAGACCTTTTCCTGGGTAGGACTTTATGTACCTCAGAATTTTTTCCACAGTTCCAAGATGGGACGTACGGGGTGTATGCATAAACTGACTTACCACACTAACATAGGCAATGTCAGGCCTAGTTAAGGATAAGTACAATAGTTTTCCTACTAGTCTCTAATATTTCACTTTCTTCCCTTTAGACAAAATTTCACCATCTGAGATACTCAACCTATGATTTGACTCAATAGGTGTATCTACGTTCTGCACCTAACTTCCCCGTTTCTTTCAGCAGATCTAGTGCAAACTTGCGTTGGCACATATAAATTCTTCTTAATGATCTAGTCACTTCAATGCCTAGAAAGTACCTCAGTTGCCTTAAGTCCTTGATATCAAACTTTTTTGCCAAACTTTTCTTTAGGAGTGCAATTTCAACATCGTTATACCTTTGATGATCATGTAATTAACATACACTAGCGAAACCACAACTTTGCCATTTACCTATTTTGTAAACAGAGTATGATATGCATTTCTCTGGGTGAAGCCATATATGACCATTGCCACTCTGAATCTCTTAAACTAGGCTCGAGGGGATTGTTTTAGGCCATATAGGGCCTTATTCAACCTGTACACTTTGCCACCAGTAATCATCCTGGAGGTGGCTGCATGTACACTTCTTCTGTAAGCTCACCATTCAAGAAGGCATTCTTGACATCCAATTGATACAACTTCTAAGAGTAATGAGCAATCATAGTAAGAACCACTCTGACCGTGTTTTAACTTAGCAACTGGTGCAAATGTTTCCTTATAATCAATTCTATACATAGGTTTCCTTATAATCAATTCTATACATGGAATGCAGAATCAACCGATCCCAATCCGGATCGGCCGATTCGGAAGGGATCGGCAGGTCCCAATTTGGCCGATCCCGGCCAATTCCGGCCGATCCGATCCCATCAGCTCTAAACTTAGTGGTGTACACCCATTTTGATCCCACCAACTTCTTTTACTGGGGAAGATCAACAAGAACCCAAGTGTTGTTTCTTTTGAGAACATCCATTTCCTCCTCCATATAGCCTTCATCCACCGCTGGTCTTTAGTAGTCTCTGTGAAGTTAGGGGGTTTGAACAAGAAGAGAGGACAATAATGAAAGTTCTATAAAATGGAGATAATTGTGAGTAATATAAGTACTTTGACATTAGATGTTTGGTGCACTCTCGTACACCTTTTTGGACAACAATATGTTTGTCAAGATCATGATTATCTTGCACAGTTTTAGCTGGGACAACATCAGAATCAATAGGAGAACTAGGTTCAATGTTAAGAACGTTACAACTTCTTGGGATGATGGACCTGCAGGAGATCGGTCACAATCCAGTCCCAAGTTCGTAGGCAAGTATCCAGCTTGTTTTTGAACTTTTGATCTTCTGACAGAATACTTCAGTTTAGTCTCTTAGTGCTAATATCATGTCTCTTTTCTGAGAGTATAGGTTCCTCAGTTGTGGCTTGAATATAGGAACTCTCCCCCTCGGACCATCATGGGAGTGATAGTATGAAATTGGATTCAAAGAAAGTGACATCTTTCACAACATTTTTTTCTTTGTATGAGAGTCATAACATTTATAACCCTTTTGTGAGGGAGAGTACCCAAGGAAAATACTACAAATAGCCTTGACATCAAGTTTGGATTTGCCAGGAGCTAGATCATGGATAAAATACAAGCACCCAAACACTCTCAATGGCAAATGAAAAGGTGAGTGCTAAGATCGAAGGATAGAGTAAGGAGTCCTGAAATGTAAGACTCTGGAGGGCATCTGATTGATGACATATGTAATAGTGAGTATAGTCTCTATCCAAAATCTTTTGGGAAGGCTATGTTGTAAACGAAGCGCCCAAGCTGTTTCAAGAAGATGGCGATTTTTTCATTCAACTACTCAGTTTTGTTGAAGAGTATAAGGACAGGATGACTCATGAATGATCCCTTTATCCTTAGAGTAAATATTCATATTTTTTTTGAACGTAATCTTTTTCATTATCTGAACGAAATACTTCTATTTTCTTTTCAAATTGAGTTTCTAGCATTTTTTTCAAACACCTGTATAACCCACAATGTTTTCTCTAAGAGGCTAGGAAAGTGGGAGGTTGTTCTTATATTATATGAAAACATAAGCTTTTATGCAGTTCAGAACAATTCCTACTACCAGCCCATTTTGATGTTGTAGCAGTTTTTGGGTGCGGGCTTCAACTTATAGTTTGAGCACTACCATTAGAGTAGAGGAAAAAAGAAGACCTCAGTATGGAATTTTTAACTATAAGAAACCTCACTTAAGAAGGACACGTGGTGCACAATCATTTGTGATAGATGGACAAACTCAAAGGTTTTTGACTTCAGTCATTTTGTGGGTTACCTGTCCTCGTGGTACGGTGTTTGTGAAGGTAGTAGATGTGACATTAAAAGTGAAGGATGTAATTCCATTCTTCTGATTGGCACGGATCATTGTCTTATTTTGTGATGGATTCTTACTGATAATGTTGCTAAGTATTTGATTTTCGAGACATGAGAAGACGGTCTTTCTCTGCTTAAGCTTAACAAAGCCGTAGCTTTCTTTCAAGTGGTCTACTCTTGATGTTTCATTTGAATGTGAATGAGACTGGGAATTGTTAAAAAAAAGAAGAGGTCCTTTAGTGAAAGAAAAGCTCAGTCAATCAAACTGTAGAATCTAAAGCCTATAAACCTTCTAAAGTATGAAGTGACTTAGGGCTAGACTAAACGTGCTTGCCTTTGCCTTTTTTTTGTTTCTTACCTTTCTGACTATTCGGAAAGAAGTTGCGCATTCATACGGTGTTGCAAGGAAGACTGGGTTAGCAGAACTCCTTCTTACAAAGAGAAGAATTCAAGCGCTGTTGATTCTTGCACTTTTACTTTTAGAGCAGGAGTGATAGTGGTCACAACTATTTATAATTACTATTTATATTGAGTCAGAAACAACGGCAACTAAAGCACCGTTTAATTGAAAAATTAGCCAAAGAAGGAATAAGACTGGAAATGGAGACAACAGCTCCTACGAGTACTCTAGCAGCAGGTATTCAAACAACATGAACGTTGATAGGGATGAATAGTCATTCTACCTCCCCCTTTCCTATTCTAGTATAGGGTAGTCTTTTTCTTTATTGTTGCTGCGAATGACTCTGCTATTACTCTGAACTTGCCAGCTTGAGAGATTAGGTTCCTTACAGTAGGCGGATTCATTCAATCTTTCTTGTTCCGTTCCTTTGTTTTGACATTCCTTACCCGTGAAAGTCATAGTCTTTCCCATCTAAATGTGGGACATTCTTTGGACTAGCTGAGATGGTGAAGTGTCCAACACATGTGTTTAACCTTCAGGAAAAAGATCACGTTCACTCTTAGATGCCATGAGGGGCCCCACCCCATATGGAAATGTTACTTAATTACTTCATTCTCTTCTTCCGGATTCCTATCCTTTTCAGTATTCGCTGTTGGGTTATCATATCTTATATGTGCATGCTTGAAGACTTTTCCTTGTCCCCTTCCATGGGGGAAAAAAGATCAATATCCTCATTGGTGCCCTGTTGATAAAGTCAAAGTCCATCCTCTCACTTCCAACTCCCACTGGTCGTAGCTCTCTCACTAACGTATCGTTCGAGCTATTTCATATCCTCTCGCTATCGCTCCCATAAAAGTTGAAGTGTTGGATGGCCTTCTTTCCGTTTTCACTTCGCCTACAAGCAAGTTGACTCTTTCTCTTTCTGTCTTTTGATGTTAGGACAAATGCATTTAGTTTCATTTCAATCTTAACTCCTGTAATAAGGATAAAAGTCCCATGTGTTTCATTCTCTTTATACCAATATAATATTTCTATTTTAATAAGTTCTATTACTAGCAGTAGTAGAAAAAGTGACAATAGACTGGGGCATCACCAATCAAGCACGTAGCCGGATAGTCTGTGCTAAAGCTAGTTCCAGGTGGGGTTTAAGCTTATGCCTTTTTTTTGAGTGAATCGGGAATATGACTATCCTTTTCTCTTCTCTCTTATATTATTTTCTAATAGGGGAAAGGACTACAATTTGAATGGGATCAAGTTTGCCAAAATGCTTTTGACGGCATCAAAGCATATATAATGAAATCTCTAGTCCTCACGAGTCCGAAAAAAGGCAAGCCACTACTTATATATATTAATCAGGGCGCTAAATGGTTCCTGGGCTATTCTCCCCACCCAACACTATGAACAAGGGAAGGAGAACACACTATACTATGAGTTGGAGAACACACTATACTATGAGTTGGACCCTAGTTGAAGCAGAATTCAAGTACACTCCAATAGATAAAACATGTCTAGCTTTCATGTTCGACTTACAAAAGCTTTAGAATTATCTGTTGGAACATAGAAAAAAGCTAATCTCCAAGGCAGACCTCCTCAAGTACATCATGTCTCGGCTAACTCTATCTGGGTAGATTGCAAAAAGAATAAGTCTCACTATTCGAGTTCCAGCTTGAATATGTATGGCGGAAGCCCTAATGTTGTAAGGCAAAGTACAAGCACTCACATATTTCTTGCCTTACAAGGGGCATCCTGCTTCAGAAAATTCTCCGCTTGCGACTGACCTCCCAAGATGAATAACTGATTCAAATCGAGGTCTAGAAGGGATAGAAAATGCACTTTGTCAAAGTATCAAGGAGCCTGAACAGTTAAAAGCAATCTGATCCGAAGGAAGCTGGGATCGGCATAGTCTTCCTGACACCAGACAAAGCCATTATCCCCTGCTCCTTTGCTTTGGCAGAGGAATGCTCCAATAACATGGCCGAATACGAGTTCGTGATCTCAGAACTTGAGTTAGCCTTGCAGATTTGGATTGAAGAATTGACACTCGGAATTGATAGTAAAAAAACTCCGAGGAGAATATGTAGTGAGAAAAGTCAATCTCATACCCTATCATAAAAGGGCAGACTAAACATGTCCTAGTTCCGAACGACTAATATCTTCCACGTCCGAAAAGGGTGAAGGCTTAAGAAGACTCGCTCGCAAGCTTGCTTAACAGTTACTTTGATTCTCTCGTCTAAAAAGATTGTGACTATCATGGTCAAGGAACAAAGGGTCTTGAAACCTCTCCGCGAAATCACCCTGGCGGAGCCAGTTAACATGATAACTGCTAAAGGAGGCAAGGAAGATTGGCGAGAACCCTTCTAAACTACCTTCAGCATAGAAGGCTACCTGAAGATTGAGCTAAACGGGCCCAAAGTGACAAATGCAGCTCAAAAGGCTAGGATATTACTGACCAACCATGACAATTGCATTGAATACACCAAAAGCTTCAAGACTTGTAAGTACCACGCAAACTATATTCACCAGCCTTCAGAATCATTGAATACACCAAAAGGGTCTTGAAACCTCTCCGTGAAATCACCCTGGGAGGTTTAACGATGGATTTCACCAGGGTGTGAGAGTGCGGCATATCGTAAGGCCTGAACCAAATATCTCATTCCTTTCTAGTTGATATCGTATTCACGTAGGGTAATCCAAAAAGACAGTTTCTTTCATCCATTTAGTGGGATTGCTATTTTCTTTTCCAAGAAAGGAGGCGGCGGTAGAAGCATTCTTTTTAAAGAATGATGAGTTGAATGCTTTTAGCACTGGTTGACCGAAATAAATGGCTAAGGAACCGAGTATTCAACCGTCAGCTAACTATTCGCCTTTTGGTTAACAGGGTTTGGGTGCATCCAACATGCTTTTTTTGTACTCTGCGAACCTTGATAACCACCCGTCCCTCTTTGAAGGAGGAGCATCACTATTTAGAAAAGACTTCCACTCCTAAACACGGAATAATCAGACGAATCAAATCCCACACTGGAAGCCCCAGTTACTGATTTTAACTTGATGGTTCAGACCTGATCCCTTAGATCATGAGGACTTGCAAGTCCTAGTAGAGGTAGATAACTAGAAGTCTCTAGATGTTGCTGTGGGAATGGTGGAAAAGCCATTGGTTCCGGTGGAAGAAGAAATGAATATGAACTCAAGCGTGCCCAGCTAAAAGAGCTTGCTGAGCTGAACAGAACATTAATGAAGGTGATAAAATAATGATTGCCATCAATAGAGGGAATAGAAGTAGGACCCTATACATCAGAATGACCAACTCAAAAGAAGTAGAACTTTTATTTATGGAAGGAGGAAATGGAGTTGTACAATGTTTTGCTAGATGATAGATACTAAATAGACCGAATGTCTATTTTCTGAAATAATGATGGAAACAAATACTTTAAGACTGAAAATTGCCTTAGACAGAGATGCCACAACTGTATCTCCCTTATTTTCTTTGACAAGACACTAGTGCTAGAAGACTAAAGAACTGCACCATGCTGGGATTGGAGCTGGTAGAGATCTCCTGCTTTACATACCAACTCCCAATCAGTTGTCCTGTCCTCAGATTCTGAAACACACAATGAGTGGAAAAGAATATAATTGAATAATTTCAAGATTTTGTGGGGTTACTTACAGAAAGCAAATTTATGGACAATTTTGGAACATACAATATTGAGGATAAGGTAAGATGCTGATCTAGAGGTATGTTTTCTTTTCCAACTACGGTAGCTAGGGTCACCTTATCTTGTCCTGAGCATAAAGTATATTTAGTAAAGGGTTATGGGTACTCGTCATATGGTCAATGGTCCATGACCAATAATCCAAGAGTGTCCACTATGACGTCATATGGTCAGTGGCCCTTAAACCAGTGATCCAAGAGTGTCCACTGTGATATGAGGCAACACTGTGTGCTGCTCTAGAAGTACCTGAGGGCGTAGCAGATAAGGATGGTGTCGAGTGTGAGTGGAAATGCTGAAGGTTGACTACATCAGAGGTGAACAGTTCCACGAAACTTCCTTGTATTCCTACTGATGTGTTCCATCATTAGCATCTCGGGAAGGCTGCGGTGTGACCTTTGTTGCAGCTGTTGTTCCTTTACTTTGCTAGCATGTCCTGAACTTGAGCAGCTTCTTGTTAGGGTATAACTCCCAACAAAACTCCAAGAGTGGTTGGGACGCAAGGAATTCCGGATCGGATCGGGTCCCTGAATCGGGACCCGCCGATCCCGATCCGAATCGGGATCGGATCGGCCGGAATCGGCCAAAATCGGCCGGGATCAGCCGGAATCGGCCGAATCGGGACCTGCCGATCCCGATCCGAATCGGCCGATCCGGATCGGGATCGGCCGATTCTGCATTCCATGTTGGGACGTCCACAAGGTGAACATTTTCTCTCACCCCTTAAGAGTGTGACATCCTCTAGGTTTCATCCAATAGTTAGTGTAACGACCCGCCACCCTATAATCGGGGATCCGATTACTAAATGGGTACCGAATCATTAATTTGGGACCAAACCAGGATCTAGTAAGTCTGGGAAATAAATAATAAACTAAGCTAAACATTCACATCGCATTGACTTGAAATAAAAGTGAAGGAATTAAAATTATTACAATGCGACTCGATACAGCAAATAATTACATTCTCCAACAGAAGGAAATAATTAAACATACAGGCCAAAGATAAATAACAACTACATCGGGGCATACCCCGGAACAACCGCTGAAGGCACACCACACCCGGCCGCACACGCCGCTCTAAGTCTGCTGGGAGTCCTCACCTGAAAACCGCAGGGGTGAGTCTCAAGACAAGACTCAGTAGGGATCCTTCGATCCCCACCGCCCACGCACACACCCACAAGTGTAAAGTACAGCTAACAGTACAGTAACAAGTGTAGTGGCAGGTACGATATCTAATTCTCTACGTGAGAACACATGCAGTCGAAATGTAATAATCATGCATATTCTAAGCCAACCGTTAGAAAACCCACAACTGCCGTCTCGATAGAACTCGCCGACCGTACAAACAACGGTGAGAAAAACCTCGACCCGCTGAGACCAAGGAGTAGCCCCTCGGATAGCACGCCCGCTACTCCGGCCCAACTGGCTCAGGTGACTACCCCTTCCCTCAGCATGAGTGACTCTCCGAATGTACCACTCCGACACCGGTACTAGCTGACCCCGGGGTTCATCAGGTGACCCTCTCTCGCTAGGCGTCACCCTGCCCACGCCCCCACCGGCGCTGTGCTCACGCCCCCACCAGCACAGGGTGATAAAGTGCTACAATGTCACTCCAGGTCCACAGTAACTGAAAACCCAACACAGTGCGATCCGGTCACGTGAAAAACCCGCGATCGCATAACACACATAGAACCATCCGATCACGAGGAATCCATCTCTATCGGGTGTACTAAAACATGTGCTAACCAACTATCTAGCAGTATGAATACGTTTTACTGGCATGAATTAGTGAGATTTTGTCTTGAATTGCGTCGACCAAGGTCGACGCCATTCAAGCTCCAAGTACAGGTTCACATAAATCAATTTTCAGAATATGGCCTTAAAAGGCGTCGACACCCGTGGTCGCCTTCTAAAAGGCGTCGACATCCCCAGACGCCATTCAACACAGAAACCCGGAATTCTAAGACCTTTACTCAGGGGATTTTCTGCCTTAAAAGGCGTCGTAGGTGCCTGACGCCATTCAAAAATGCGTCGTTCACCCATGACGTCTTTTAAGCTCTGAATTCCCGACCTGGCAGACTGTCTGTCAGGCGATTCCTGTCTAAAAGGCGTCACGATGGCCCGACGCCCTTCATAAAGGCGTCGTCCATGCACGACGTCTTTCAAGCCTAGGAACCAGGATCGCCCTAAGCCCGAGGGCTCCCTTTCCAACTCCAAACAAACCCAAAACGGAGGGAAGAAGAGAAACAATACTATCCATAAGCAATACATTTGTGGAAATCCCCCTTGTCATCAAATGAACTCCTAAACATGCTCATTCTAACTCCCAAATCAAAGATCTACCACATGCATAAACGAGGAAAAACATGATTTTAAGCATGATATTATGGGGAACGTCACCCTACCAGACACTCGAACGCCTCCGAGCTTCAAGCCGTCCGCCTGTCTCACCCCATGCCGCCGCCGGTACCGCCGAGGTCGTCCTAGCCCCACCGTGACGTCGGCCGCCGTCCGGAGAGTAGAACGCCGCAGTGGAAGTGGAGGTGGTAGGGGTAGGAGCCAGGTAGAGGATGGAGTGGAGGGAGAGGCGAAATGGTGTGAGGAAAAGAGGGAGGAGGAGGGAGTCGCCGCCGGTCGCCGGAGGAGAAGGAGAGAAGGAGAGTAGGAGAAAATGAGGGAAAGAAGGAGGGCTCGCGGGGTTAGCCAGAAACTGGCTAAAACGCGTCGACATGCACGGACACCCATCAGGTGACATGACGGTCGCTCTGACAAGATTTTGAAACGCGTCGTCCTACACAGACGCCATTCAAACAACTTGTCAGGGCCGTACTCTGACACACCCAGAGTCGCAGTCTGAAAGGCGTCGACCCACACGGACGCCGTTCAGACGACCTGACAGGGCCGGACTCTCGCGGCCCAAGGTCAGCCCACGTGGCACCCACGTGGCAGATCTTGAAACGCGTCTGCCACGGTGGACGCCGTTTAAAACGCGTCTCGAGGTCCTGACGCGATGCGACTTAGAACCCCCGCCCCTCACAAGGGCTAGAACTACAGGGCCCGACCCGAAAACCGGATCCGTAAGTCTCGATCCTTACATTCTCCCCCCCTTAAAAGAAATTTCGCCATCGAAATTGATTGTTAGGAATATCAAGGTCACAACGGGGATACAAGTTCACGGGGATACTTACGAAAAGAGGTAAGGAAATTGCTCCCGCATCTCATCCTCTCGCTCCCAGGTCGCCTCACCTCCGGAGCGGTACTGCCAAATCACCTTGACCAACGGTACGACCTTGTTCCGCAAGACCTGATCTCTGCGATCCTCAATACGAACCGGATACTCTGGGAATGACAAATCCTCAGCGACCTCCAACTCTGAAAAATCCAACACATGGGACGGATCCTGAACGTACTTCCTCAGCAAGGACACATGGAACACATCGTGCACTTCTGCAAGATTGGGCGGCAAGGCCAGCTGATACGCGGTTTCCCCAATTCGAGCAAGAATGGGAAAAGGTCCAATATATCGCGGACTCAGCTTGCCTCGCTTCCCGAATCTCATCACACCCTTGGAGGGTGAGACTCGGAGAAACACGTGGTCCCCAACCTCAAATTCAAGTGGTCTCCGTCGGATGTCAGCATAACTCTTCTGTTTGTTCTGAGCTGCGGTCAACCTCTGCCGAACCGTCCTGGCAATCTTAGCACACTGCTGCACTAACTCAGGTCCTGCTATCTGCCTCTCACCGATCTCGGACCAACACACCGGAGATCGACACGGCCGCCTATACAAAGCCTCATAAGGCGCCATGCCGATGCTAGAATGATAGCTGTTGTTGTAGGCAAACTCCACGGTGGACAAGTGTTGTTCCCACGAACCTCCCCAGTCTAGGCAACACGCCCTGAGCATATCCTCTAAAGTCTGAATAGTCCTCTCCGACTGCCCGTCAGTCTCTGGATGGTAGGCCGAGCTGAAAGCCAACTGAGTGCCCAGCGCCTGCTGAAAGCTCTTCCAGAATATGGAAGTAAACCTCGGATCTCGATCCGATACAATGGACAAGGGTACCCCGTGCAGAGAGATAATCCGGTCCACAAACAACTTAGCCAGCTTGCCGACCGACCAGTCCTTCCTAATGGCTAGGAAGTGTGCCGACTTGGTCAGCCGATCAACGATAACCCAGATAGCGTCTCTCCTGCTAGGGGATGCAGGCAATCCCATCACAAAATCCATCGTCACATGCTCCCATTTCCACTCAGGAATCGGCAGGGGTTGCAGCAACCCTCCTGGTCTCTGATGTTCGGCTTTAACCTGCTGGCATGTCATACATCTAGCCACATACTCAGCCACATCTCTTTTCATACCGGGCCACCAGAAGTGCCTCCTCAAACAGTGATACATCTTTGTTGTCTCGGGATGCACTGCATACCTCGAACGGTGCGCCTCATCAAGAACACATCTGCGCACGTCATCCTCAGTCGGGACATAGAGTCTGCCTCTGAATCTGACGGTACCATCATCCCACAACTCAACCTCAGACCTCTGGAGAATCTGCGGTAATTCAGCATCTGCCCTCTGAGCCTCAATCACAGCATGGTACACAGCCGGTCTCACAGTCAGGCTAGCAAGCACCGCTCTATCCTCTTCACGTGGAACCCTAAAGGAGGATTCCACCACCTGCTCGAACAATTTCCACTCCCGAATCATGAGGTATGACATGACCGTTTTCCGACTCAAAGCGTCTGCCACCACATTCGTCTTGCCCGGATGATAAGAAAGGTCAAAGTCATAATCCTTAATAAACTCCATCCACCTCCGCTGTCTCAGATTCAGGTCTCTCTGAGTGAACACATATTTCCAGCTCTTGTGATCTGTAAAAACCTGAAACTTCTCTCCATATAAATAATGCCTCCAGATCTTCAGTGCAAATACCACAGCTGCAAGCTCCAAATCATGAGTAGGATAGTTCTCTTCATGCCTCTTCAGCTGCCGAGAAGCATAAGCAACTACCCTGCCCTGCTGCATAAAGACTGCTCCCAAACCTCGACGGGACGCATCTGAGTAAACCACAAATCCACCTGACCCAGATGGAAGCACCAGCACTGGGGCTGACGTGAGACGAGTTTTTAGCTCAATAAAACTCTGCTCACAATCCTCAGTCCACACAAAACGAACTCCCTTTCGAGTCAACCTCGACAAGGGGGCCGCTATCGAAGAAAATCCCTGAACAAACCGTCTGTAATAACCGGCAAGCTCCAGAAAGCTCATGATCTCAGTCACTGAAGTCGGCCTGCTCCAGTCCATCACTGCCTCTATCTTAGCTGGATCCACTGCGATGCCTTCACCAGAAATAACGTGCCCAAGGAAGTGCACCTCGTTTAGCCAAAATTCACATTTGCTGAACTTGGCATAAAGTTGGTGCTCTCTCAGGACCTGCAACACTGCCCGAAGATGAGCAGCGTGCTCTTCCTCAGAAGAAGAATAGATCAGAATGTCATCAACAAACACAACCACAAACTGGTCCAGGTAGGTCCTGAAGACTCGGTTCATCAGATCCATAAAGGCCGCCGGAGCATTGGTTAAGCCGAAGGGCATAACCAAAAACTCATAATGCCCATACCGAGTCCTGAAAGCCGTCTTACTAACATCCACATCCCTGATTCTCATTTGATAATATCCAGATTTCAGATCCATCTTGGAAAACACCCTCGCAGTCTGCAACTGATCCATCAAGTCGTCGATCCTAGGAAGCGGGTACTTATTCTTTATTGTCACTTGGTTCAGCTGCCTATAATCGATGCACAATCTCAAGGAACCATCCTTCTTCCTGACAAACAGAACTGGAGCACCCCACGGAGATGTACTGGGACGAATGAAACCCTTATCCAGCAACTCCTGCAATTGTGCCTTCAACTCAGCGAGTTCGGCTGGCGCCATCCGATACGGGGCCTTAGACGAGGGCGCCGTACCTGGTGCAAGCTCGATGGTAAACTCAACCTCTCGCTGAGGAGGAAGGCCAGGCAGCTCCTCAAGAAAAACATCTACGAAATCACAAACAACAGGTACCTCCCAAGGACTGGGACTAGCACGGACATCAGAAACAACGACAGAGGCTAAGAAAGCCTCGCAGCCACCAGCAAGCAACCTCCGTGCCTTAAAGGCAGAAATGAGAATACCTCGAGGAGAAAGCCTAATACCTTGGAAGAAGAAGGTCGGGATGTCCGGAATAGAGAAACGCATCCTCTTCCTGTGGCAGTCCACCTCCGCATAAAAGGCTTCCAACCAATCCATACCCAGGATGATATCAAAATCACGGATAGCAAGTACAACCAACTGGGCAGGTAGCACATGACCCTCAATGGTCAAGGGAACATTCCTCAAACAATTATAAGATATCATGAAGTCTCCAGAAGGAACCTCAACCATCAGACCGTCAGACAACTCATCAACGGGTGCAGAAAGAATATCTAGGAACTGCTCGGAAATAAAGGAATGCGAAGCACCCGAATCGATCAACACATGCGCAGAGTTCCCAAGGACAGAGAGTGTACCTTCCACCAAGTTGGATGCGCGAGCCTCCCTCCTGGTGATAGCTAGAACTCTCCCCTGAGTCCTCGGCTTCTTCTGATCGCCATGACCCTGCCCCTGACTATGCCCCTGCGGGCACTGCCTCGCCAGATGGCCCTGTTGGCCGCAAGTAAAACACCGCCTGGGAAGAGTGGGACACTGAGTCCCGCCATGAGCACCACCACATTATTGACAAATAGCCGGAAGCCTCTGAGCTGGCTCCTGCTGTGCACTGGATGCAGACTGACTCTGCTGACCCTGCCTGGGCCTGCTGCTGCCGCTGCTGCCACTACTGCTGCCACCACCCCTGAAGAATCTCCTGAATCGGGAGCCGAGAGAAGACGATCCCGAACCGACTGAAGGAGCCGGTGCCGCTGCCTTACCCCTGCCTCGCGCTGGCCCCTGAACAGTCTGTCCTCTCTCCCGGGCCGACTGGATCTGCTGAGCCTCTACAGCTGCTGCACGCCTAACAGCTGACGCCAAGTCTATACAACAATGGGACGCCACGAAGTTCCTCAAACTGAGCCTAAGCCCATCCACAAACCTCTCCGCGCGACGCACCTCGTCCCCAGATATGAAAGGCACGAACCGTCCCAGCGAAACAAACTTTGCCTCGTACTCAAGTACCGTCATACTCCCCTGCGTCAGATCTATAAACTCCCTCTCCTTAGCTCGCTGGACATGTCTAGGGAAATATTGTGCATTGAACTCCTTGACAAAGGTCTCCCAAGAAATTTCCCTAAGACTCCTGTCCCCATAAGACAAACTCTTCAGTGTGGTCCACCAGTCATAGGCGCTATCCTTCAGCATGAAGGTAGCCAGTGGGGTCCTCTCTACTGCTGCACAGTCCATAGTATCAAAAGTCTTCTCAATCTCTCTAAGCCAATGAATGGCCTCGTCAGGGTCGGGACGACCGGTGAAGTGAGGTGGCCTCAGCTTCAAGAACCTCTCAAGTGTAGCTGTGGTCCCTCCCCGAGTACTAGAACCCTCGCTAGGATCTCGAGTCTGATATCGAGCCATAGTATCCATCATGGCCTCCATAAACTGCTCAACACTCGGCCTCCCTGCCTCGGACCCACTAGGGGCATCTCCCCGCTCTCGAATCACTGGCATCCTCTTCCTGGGAGCCATCTACTCGCCTACAATTACAAAATCAAAAGTTCTAATTAGAGTCATAAAACTTATGCTACCGCCGTGCCTGTACGGGATAATGTATTTATTTGCCGAATTACAACATTTAACCTAGTTATTTATTTATTTGCCAGACCGTATGCTCTGATACCAACTGTAACGACCCGCCACCCTATAATCGGGGATCCGATTACTAAATGGGTACCGAATCATTAATTTGGGACCAAACCAGGATCTAGTAAGTCTGGGAAATAAATAATAAACTAAGCTAAACATTCACATCGCATTGACTTGAAATAAAAGTGCAGGAATTAAAATTATTACAATGCGACTCGATATAGCAAATAATTACATTCTCCAACAGAAGGAAATAATTAAACATACAGGCCAAAGATAAATAACAACTACATCGGGGCATACCCCGGAACAACCGCTGAAGGCACACCACACCCGGCCGCACACGCCGCTCTAAGTCTGCTGGGAGTCCTCACCTGAAAACCGCAGGGGTGAGTCTCAAGACAAGACTCAGTAGGGATCCTTCGATCCCCACCGCCCACGCACACACCCACAAGTGTAAAGTACAGCTAACAGTACAGTAACAAGTGTAGTGGCAGGTACGATATCTAATTCTCTACGTGAGAACACATGCAGTCGAAATGTAATAATCATGCACATTCTAAGCCAACCGTTAGAAAACCCACAACTGTCGTCTCGATAGAACTCGCCGACCGTACAAACAACGGTGAGAAAAACCTCGACCCGCTGAGACCGAGGAGTAGCCCCTCGGATAGCACGCCCGCTACTCCGGCCCAACTGGCTCAGGTGACTACCCCTTCCCTCAGCATGAGTGACTCTCCGAATGTACCACTCCGACACCGGTACTAGCTAACCCCGGGGTTCACCAGGTGACCCTCTCTCGCTAGGCGTCACCCCGCCCACGCCCCCACCGGCGCTGTGCTCACGCCCCCACCAGCACAGGGTGATAGAGTGCTACAATGTCACTCCAGGTCCACAGTAACTGAAAACCCAACACAGTGCGATCCGGTCACGTGAAAAACCCGCGATCGCATAACACACATAGAACCATCCGATCACGAGGAATCCATCTCTATCGGGTGTACTAAAACATGTGCTAACCAACTATCTAGCAGTATGAATACGTTTTACTGGCATGAATTAGTGAGATTCTGTCTTGAATTGCGTCGACCAAGGTCGACGCCATTCAAGCTCCAAGTACAGGTTCACATAAATCAATTTTCAGAATCTGGCCTTAAAAGGCGTCGACACCCGTGGTCGCCTTCTAAAAGGCGTCGACATCCCCAGACACCATTCAACACAGAAACCCGGAATTCCAAGACCTTTACTCAGGGGATTTTCTGCCTTAAAAGGCGTCGTGGGTGCCTGACGCCATTCAAAAATGCGTCGTTCACCCATGACGTCTTTTAAGCTCTGAATTTCGACCTGGCAGACTGTCTGTCAGGCGATTCCTGTCTAAAAGGCGTCGCGATGGCCCGACGTCCTTCAAAAAGGCGTCGTCCATGTACGACGTCTTTCAAGCCCAGGAACCAGGATCGCCCTAAGTCCGAGGGCTCCCTTTCCAACCCCAAACAAACCCAAAACGGAGGGAAGAAGAGAAACAATACTATTCATAAGCAATACATTCGTGGAAATCCCCCTTGTCATCAAATGAACTCCTAAACATGCTCATTCTAACTCTCAAATCAAAGATCTACCACATGCATAAACGAGGAAAAACATGATTTTAAGCACGATATTATGGGGAACGTCACCCTACCAGACACTCGAACGCCTCCGAGCTTCAAGCCGTCCGCCTGTCTCACCCCACGCCGCCGCCGGTACCGCCGAGGTCGTCCTAGCCCCACCGTGACGTCGACCGCCGTCCGGAGAGTAGAACGCCACAGTGGAAGTGGAGGTGGTAGGTGTAGGAGCCAGGTAGAGGATGGAGTGGAGGGAGAGGCGAAATGGTGTGAGGAAAAGAGGGAGGAGGAGGGAGTCGCCGCCGGTCGCCGGAGGAGAAGGAGAGAAGGAGAGTAGGAGAAAATAAGGGAAAGAAGGAGGGCTCGCGGGGTTAGCCAGAAACTGGCTAAAACGCGTCGACATGTACGGACGCCCATCAGGTGACATGACGGCCGCTCTGACAAGATTCTGAAACGCGTCGTCCTACACAGACGCCATTCAAACAACTTGTCAGGGCCGTACTCTGACACACCCAGAGTCGCAGTCTGAAAGGCGTCGACCCACACGGACGCCGTTCAGACGACCTGACAGGGCCGGACTCTCGCGGCCCAAGGTCAGCCCACGTGGCACCCACGTGGCAGATCCTGAAACGCGTCTGCCACGGTGGACGCCGTTTAAAACGCGTCTCGAGGTCCTGACGCGATGCGACTTAGAACCCCCGCCCCTCACAAGGGCTAGAACTACAGGGTCCGACCCGAAAACCGGATCCGTAAGTCTCGATCCTTACAGTTAGATAGAGCTTATTTGCCTTGACTCAATTGTCAACTCTTTTTTATCTTTGAAATTTTAAATGGACATTTAGAATATGCACGTAGCCCCCTTTCTCTATAACATCTATTCAAGCATTGACCATACCATACTATACTTGAAGACTGGACTTGATTACAGGAAAGGAGATGTGAACGTGATTTCATAGGCAGTGCTTGACTTTGGCCGAAACCATGTTCGTGATTTCATAGGCAAATGAGTTTAAGGGAGGTCTTGAGAATATTCAAACTCAATCTTATTCTTTTTTAAATTGAGCTTTAGAGAATAGGTTGAATTCATGAATATATAGGGGTTTCCGACACCTCAAAATGGAAATCATTTGGGATTTTTGAGCCATCTCATCTTTGACATGGTATCAAAGTGGGTATCTGACATTCTTTTGGACCTAACATATGCGGAAGTGCCTCGGTGGATCTTCAATAAATCAGGAACCGTGTCGTTTTCCCGTTCTTCTTCCCGCCTAGAGTATACTGTAGACATTGATGTAATGTAGAGGGTACGACCTAGTTCTCATGCAACCAGGGTCTTCCCAGCAGTGCTTTATAAGTTGTATCAACATTAATTACATGGAAGGTGACTTTAGTCACAAAATCCTCTAGAGCAAGTTCCAACTCGATAAACAAGTCCCATTGCATCATAATTTTGATTGAAGCCTAAGTCCCTACCTTTCCTTTAGTTGTGTAGGATGGGTATGAAGCCATGCAGATGTCTTATAGGGCAAAAGATTCACTGCAGCGCCAACATCAGCAAATATATGGTTCACCGCCACCACTAGGTGGCTATTCAAGTCTCCTTTGATGTATAAGGGCCAATTGTGATTGGTATGAGGTGCGTAGCGATGTCCTCCTTTGTGAATGATATTGTAGCCATATGTGCTTCATAGACTTTGTCGTAAAGCTCAGAAAGAAATGCTTCATAGGTTGTAGGGTCTTGGAGGGCTAGTATCAGATCTTCCTGGAGCTCTTCCCAATAATTCAGACGTCCTAGACACTGAGTTTAGCTGGTATCCCTTGGAGTTGTTTGAGGACTTTTTGGCTAACCAATAGGATTTCTTGTACTTTGCTTTGTAGTAGGCGCCTTGCCTTTAACAAGATTGACTCTTTCTTGAATAGAAAGATATAGCTCTTTTTCCTGTGCTTGAGAAAGCGGCTGAGAGTGTAAGGATCGAGACTTTCGGATCCGGTTTTCGGGTCGGACCCCCGTTGTTCTAGCCCTTGTGAGGGGCGGAGATTCTGAGTCGAATCGCGTCAGGACCTCGAGACGCGTTTTAAACGGCGTCCACCGTGGCAGACGCGTTTCAGGTTCTGCCACGTGGGTGCCACGTGGACTGACCTTGGGCCGCGAGAGTACGGCCCTGACAGGTCGTCTGAACGGCGTCCGTGTGGGACGACGCCTTTGAGACTGCGACTCTGGGTGTGTCAGAGTACGGCCCTGACAAGTTGTCTGAATGGCGTCTGTGTAGGACGACGCGTTTCAGAATCTTGTCAGAGCGGCCGTCACGTCACCTGATAGGCGTCCGTGCATGTCGACGCATTTTAGCCAGTTTCTGGTTAACCCCGCGAGCCCTCCTTCTTTCCCTCATTTTCTCCTACTCTCCTTCTCTCCTCCTCCTCCGGTGACCGGCGGCGACCCCCTCCTCCTCCCTCTTTTCCTCACACCATTTCGCCTCTCCCTCCACTCCATCCTCTACCTGGCTCCTACCCCTACCACCTCCACTTCCACTGCGGCGTTCTACTCTCCGGACGGCGGCCGACGTCACGGTGAGGCTAGGACGACCTCGGCGGTACCGGCGGCGGCGTGGGGAGAGACAGGCGGACGGCTTGGAGCTCGGAGGCGTTCGAGTGTCCGGTAGGGTGACGTTCCCCATAGCATCGTGATTAAAACCATGTTTTTCCTCGTTTATGCATGTGGAAGATCTTTGATTTGGGGGTTAGAATGAGCATGTTTAGGAGTTCATCTGATGATAAGGGGGATTTCCACGAATGTATTGCTTATGGATAGTGTTGTTTCTCTTCTTCCCTCCGTTTTGGGTTTGTTTGGGGTTGGAAAGGGAGCCCTCGGGTTTAGGGCGATCCTGGTTCCTGGGCTTGAAAGACGTCGTGCATGGACGACGCCTTTTTGAAGGGCGTCGGGCCATCACGACGCCTTTTAGACAGGAATCGTCTGACAGGCAGTCTGCCAGGTCGGGAATTCAGTGCTTAAAAGACGTCATGGGTGAACGACGCATTTTTGAATGGCGTCAGGCACCCACGACGCCTTTTAAGGCAGAAAATCCCCTGAGTAAAGGTCTTGGAATTTCCGGATTTCCGTGTTGAATAGCGTCTGGGGATGTCGACGCCTTTTAAACGGCGTCCTCTGGTGTTGACGCCTTTTAAGGCCAGATTCTGAAGACTGATTTATATGAACCTGTACATGGAGCTTGAATGGCGTCGACCTCGGTCGACGCGATTCAAGACAGAATCTCACTAATTCATGCCAGTAAAAGGTGTTCATACTGCTAGATAGTTGGTTAGCACATGTTTTAGTGCACCCGATAGAGATGGATTCCTCATGATCGGATGGTTCTATGTGTGTTATGCGATCGCGGGCTTTTCACGTGACCGGATCGCACTGTGTTGGGTTTTCAGTTACTGTGGGCCTGGAGTGACATTGTAGCGCTTTATCACCCTGTGCTGATGGGGACGTGAGCACAGCGCCGGTGGGGGCGTGGGCGGGGTGACGCCTAGTGAGAGAGGGTCACCTGGTGAACCCCGGGGTCAGCTAGTACCGGTGTCGGAGTGGTACATTCGGAGAGTCACTCATGCTGAGGGAAGGGGTAGTCATCTGAGCCGGTTGGGCCGGAGTAGCGAGCGTGCTATCCGAGGGGCTACTCCTTGGTCTCAGCGGGTCGAGGTTTTTCCCACCGTTGTTTGTACGGTCGGTGAGTTCTATCGAGACGACAGTTGTGGGTTTTCTAACGGTTGATTTAGAATGTGCATGATTATTATATTTCGACTGCATGTGTTCTCACGTAGAGAATTAGATATCATACCTGCCACTACACTTGTTACTTTTCTGTTAACTGTACTTTACACTTGTGGGTGTGTGCGTGGGCAGTGGGGATCGAAGGATCCCTACTGAGTCTTGTCCTGAGATTCACCCTTGCGGTTTTCAGGTGAGGATTCCCAGCAGACTTAAAGCGGCGTGTGCGGCCGGGTGTGGTGTGCCTTCAGCGGCTGTTCCGGGGTATGCCCCGATGTAGTTGTTATTTATCTTTGGCCTGTATGTTTAATTATTTCCTTCTGTTGGAGAATGTAATTATTTGCTGTATCGAATCGCATTGTAATAATTTTAATTCCTGCACTTTTATTTCAATTCAATGCGATGTGAATGTTTAGCTTAGTTTATTATTTATTTCCCACACTTATTAGATCCTGGTTTGGTCCCAAATTAATGATTCAGTACCCATTTAGTAATCGGATCCCCGATTATAGGGTGGCGGGTCGTTACAGTTGGTATCAGAGCATACGGTCTGGCAAATAAATAAATAACTAGGTTAAATGTTGGAAATTCGGCAAATAAATACATTATCCCGTACAGGCACGGCGATAGCATAGGTTTTAGGACTCTAATTAGAACTTTTGATTTTGTAATTGTAGGCGAGTGGATGGCTCCCAGGAAGAGGATGCCAGTTATTCGAGGGCGGGGAGATGCCCCTAGTGGGTCTGAGGCAGGGAGGCCGAGTGTTGAGTAGTTTATGGAGGCCATGATGGATACTATGGCTCGATATCAGACTCGAGATCCTAGCGAGGGTTCTAGTACTCGGGGAGGGACCACAGCTACACTTGAGAGGTTCTTGAAGTTGAGGCCACCTCACTTCACCGGTCGTCCCGACCCTGACGAGGCCATTCATTGGCTTAGAGAGATTGAGAAGACTTTTGATACTATGGACTGTGCAGCAGTAGAGAGGACCCCACTGGCTACCTTCATGCTGAAGGATAGCGCCTATGACTGGTGGACCACACTGAAGAGTTTGTCTTATGGGGACAGGAGTCTTAGGGAAATTTCTTGGGAGACCTTTATCAAGGAGTTCAATGCACAATATTTCGCTAGACATGTCCAGCGAACCAAGGAGAGGGAGTTTATGGATCTGACGCAGGGGAGTATGACGGTACTTGAGTACGAGGCGAAGTTTGTTTCGCTGGGACGGTTCGTGCCTTTCATATCTGGGGACGAGGTGCGTCGCACGGAGAGGTTTGTGGATGGGCTTAGGCTCAGTTTGAGGAACTTCGTGGCGTCCCATTGTTGTACAGATTTGGCGTCAGCTGTTAGGCGTGCAGCAGCTGTAGAGGTTCAGCAGATCCAGTCGGCCTGAGAGAGAGGGCAGACTGTTCAGGGGCCAGCGCGAGGCAGGAGTAAGGCAGCGGCACCGGTTCCTTCTGTCGGATCGGGATCGTCTTCTCTCGGCTCCCGATTCAGGAGATTCTTCAGGGGTGGTGGCAGCAGTAGTGGCAGCAGCGGCAGCAGCAGGCCCAGGCAGGGTCAGCAGAGTCAGTCTGCATCCAGTGCACAGCAGGAGCCAGCTCAGAGGCTTCCGGCTGTTTGTCAGCAATGTGGTGGTGCTCATGGCGGGACTCAGTATCCCACTCTTTCTAGGCGGTGTTTTACTTGCGGCCAACAGGGCCATCTGGCGAGGCAGTGCCCGCAGGGGCATAGTCAGGGGCAGGGTCATGGCGATCAGAAGAAGCCGAGGACTCAGGGGAGAGTGCTGGCTATCACCAGGAGGGAGGCTCGCGCGTCCAACTTGGTGGAAGGTACACTCTCTGTCCTTGGGAACTCTGCGCATGTGTTGATCGATTCAGGTGCTTCGCATTCTTTTATTTCCGAGCAGTTCCTAGACATTCTTTCTGCACCCGTTGATGAGTTGTCTGATGGTCTGATGGTTGAGGTTCCTTCTGGAGACTTCATGATATCTTATAATTGTTTGAGGAATGTTCCCTTGACCATTGAGGGTCATGTGCTACCTGCCCAGTTGATTGTACTTGCTATCCGTGATTTTGATATCATCCTGGGTATGGATTGGTTGGAAGCCTTTTATGCGGAGGTGGACTGCCACAGGAAGAGGGTGCGCTTCTCTATTCCAGACATCCCGACCTTCTTCTTCCAAGGTATTAGGCTTTCTTCTCGAGGTATTCTCATTTCTGCCTTTAAGGCATGGAGGTTGCTTGCTGGTGGCTGCGAGGCTTTCTTAGCCTCTGTTGTTGTTTCTGATGTTCGTGCTAGTCCCAGTCCTTGGGAGGTGCCGGTTGTTTGTGAGTTCGTAGATGTTTTTCCTGAGGAGCTGCCTGGCCTTCCTCCTCAGCGAGAGGTAGAGTTTACCATCGAGCTTGCACCAGGTACGGCGCCTTTGTCTAAGGCCCCGTATCGGATGGCGCCAGCCGAACTCGCTGAGTTGAAGGCGCAATTGCAGGAGTTGCTGGATAAGGGATTCATTCGTCCTAGTACATCTCTATGGGGTGCTCCAGTTCTGTTTGTCAGAAAGAAGGATGGTTCTTTGAGACTGTGCATCGATTATAGGCAGCTGAACCAGGTGACAATAAAGAATAAGTACCCGCTTCCTAGGATCGACGATTTGATGGATCAGTTGCAGACAGCGAGGGTGTTCTCCAAGATCGATCTGAGATCTGGGTATTATCAGATGAGAATCAGGGATGTGGATGTTAGTAAGACGGCTTTCAGGACTCGGTATGGACATTATGAGTTTTTGGTTATGCCTTTCGGCTTAACCAATGCTCCGGCGGCCTTTATGGATCTGATGAACCGAGTCTTCAGGACCTACCTGGACCAGTTTGTGGTTGTGTTTGTTGATGATATTCTGATCTATTCTTCTTCTGAGGAAGAGCACGCTGCTCATCTTCGGGCAGTGTTGCAGGTCCTGAGAGAGCACCAACTTTATGCCAAGTTCAGCAAATGTGAATTTTGGCTGAACGAGGTGCACTTCCTTGGACACGTTATTTCTGGTAAAGGCATCGCAGTGGATCAAGCTAAGATAGAGGCAGTGATGGACTGGAGCAGACCGACTTCAGTGACTGAGATCAGGAGCTTTCTGGGGCATGCCGGTTATTACAGGCAGTTTGTTCAGGGATTTTCTTCGATAGCGGCCCCCTTGTCGAGGTTGACTCGAAAGGGAGTTCGTTTTGTGTGGACTGAGGATTGTGAGCAGTGTTTTATTGAGCTAAAAACTCGTCTCACGTCAGCCCCAGTATTGGTGTTTCCATCTGGGTCAGGTGGATTTGTGATTTACTCAGATGCGTCCCGTCGAGGTTTGGGAGCAGTCCTTATGCAGCATGGCAGGGTAGTTGCTTATGCTTCTCGGCAGCTGAAGAGGCATGAAGAGAACTATCCTACTCATGATTTGGAGCTTGCAGCTGTGGTGTTTGCACTGAAGATCTGGAGGCATTACTTATACGGAAAAAAATTTCAGGTTTTTACTGATCACAAGAGCTTAAAATATGTGTTCACTCAGAGAGACCTGAATCTGAGGCAGCAGAGGTGGATGGAGTTTATTAAGGATTATGACTTTGACCTTTCTTATCATCCGGGCAAGGCGAATGTAGTGGCAGACGCCTTGAGTCGGAAGACGGTCATGTCATACCTCATGATTCGGGAGTGGAAATTATTTGAGCAGGTGGTGGAATCCTCCTTTAAGGTTCCACGTGAAGAGGATGGAGCCGTACTTGTCAGCTTGACTGTGAGACCGGCTGTGTACCATGCTGTGATTGAGGCTCAGAGGGCAGATGCTGAGTTACCACAGATTCTCCAGAGGTCTGAGGTTGACTTGTGGGATGATGGTACGGTCAGATTCAGAGGCAGACTCTATGTCCCGACTGAGGAAGACGTGCGCAGATGTGTTCTTGATGAGGCGCACCGTTCGAGGTATGCAGTGCATCCCGGGACAACAAAGATGTATCACTGTTTGAGGAGGCACTTCTGGTGGCCCGGTATGAAAAGAGATGTGGCTGAGTATGTGGCTAGATGCGTGACATGCCAGCAGGTTAAAGCCGAGCATCAGAGACCAGGAGGGTTGCTGCAGCCCTTACCGATTCCTGAGTGGAAATGGGAGCATGTGACGATGGACTTTGTAATGGGTTTGCCTGCATCCCCTAGCAGGAGAGACGCTATCTGGGTCATCGTTGATCGGCTGACCAAGTCGGCACACTTCCTAGCCATTAGGAAGGACTGGTCGGTCGGCAAGCTGGCTAAGTTGTTTGTGGACCGGATTATCTCTCTGCACGGGGTACCCTTGTCCATTGTATCAGATCGAGATCCGAGGTTTACTTCCAGATTCTGGAAGAGCTTTCAGCAGGCGTTGGGAACTCAGTTGGCTTTCAGCTCGGCCTACCATCCAGAGACTGACGGGCAGTCGGAAAGGACTATTCAGACCCTGGAGGATATGCTCAGGGCGTGTTGCCTAGATTGGGGAGGTTCGTGGGAACAACATTTGTCCACTGTGGAGTTTGCCTACAACAACAACTATCATTCTAGCATCGGCATGGCGCCTTATGAGGCTTTGTATGGGCGGCCGTGTCGATCTCCGGTGTGTTGGTCCGAGATCGGCGAGAGGCAGATAGCAGGACCTGAGTTAGTGCAGCAGTGTGCTGAGATTGCCAGGACGGTTCGGCAGAGGTTGACCGCAGCTCAGAACAGACAGAAGGGTTATGTTGACATCCGACGGAGACCACTTGAATTTGAGGTTGGGGACCACGTGTTTCTCCGAGTCTCACCCTCCAAGGGTGTGATGAGATTCGGAAAGCGAGGCAAGCTGAGTCCGCGATATATTGGACCTTTTCCCATTCTTGCTCGAATTGGGGAAACCGCGTATCAGCTGGCCTTGGCGCCCAGTCTTGCAGGAGTGCACGATGTGTTCCATGTGTCCCTGCTGAGGAAGTACGTTCAAGATCCGTCCCATGTGTTGGATTTTTCAGAGTTGGAGGTCGCTGAGAATTTGTCATTTCCAGAGTATCCTGTTCGTATTGAGGATCGCAGAGATCAGGTCTTACGGAACAAGGTCGTGCCGTTGGTCAAGGTGATTTGGCAGTACAGCTCCGGAGGTGAGGCAACCTGGGAGCGAGAGGATGAGATGCGGGAGCAATTTCCTTACCTCTTTTCGTAAGTATCCCTGTGAACTTGTATCCCCGTTGTGACCTTGTCATTCCTAGCAGTCAATTTCGAGGGCGAAATTTCTTTTAAGGGGGGGAGAATGTAAGGATCGAGACTTTCGGATCCGGTTTTCGGGTCGGACCTCCGTTGTTCTAGCCCTTGTGAGGGGCGGAGATTCTGAGTCGAATCGCGTCAGGACCTCGAGACGCGTTTTAAACGGCGTCCACCGTGGCAGACGCGTTTCAGGTTCTGCCACGTGGGTGCCACGTGGACTGACCTTGGGCCGCGAGAGTACGGCCCTGACAGGTCGTCTGAACGGCGTCCGTGTGGGACGACGCCTTTGAGACTGCGACTCTGGGTGTGTCAGAGTACGGCCCTGACAAGTTGTCTGAATGGCGTCTGTGTAGGACGACGCGTTTCAGAATCTTGTCAGAGCGGCCGTCACGTCACCTGATAGGCGTCCGTGCATGTCGACGCATTTTAGCCAGTTTCTGGTTAACCCCGCGAGCCCTCCTTCTTTCCCTCATTTTCTCCTACTCTCCTTCTCTCCTCCTCCTCCGGTGACCGGCGGCGACCCCCTCCTCCTCCCTCTTTTCCTCACACCATTTCGCCTCTCCCTCCACTCCATCCTCTACCTGGCTCCTACCCCTACCACCTCCACTTCCACTGCGGCGTTCTACTCTCCGGACGGCGGCCGACGTCACGGTGAGGCTAGGACGACCTCGGCGGTACCGGCGGCGGCGTGGGGAGAGACAGGCGGACGGCTTGGAGCTCGGAGGCGTTCGAGTGTCCGGTAGGGTGACGTTCCCCATAGCATCGTGATTAAAACCATGTTTTTCCTCGTTTATGCATGTGGAAGATCTTTGATTTGGGGGTTAGAATGAGCATGTTTAGGAGTTCATCTGATGATAAGGGGGATTTCCACGAATGTATTGCTTATGGATAGTGTTGTTTCTCTTCTTCCCTCCGTTTTGGGTTTGTTTGGGGTTGGAAAGGGAGCCCTCGGGTTTAGGGCGATCCTGGTTCCTGGGCTTGAAAGACGTCGTGCATGGACGACGCCTTTTTGAAGGGCGTCGGGCCATCACGACGCCTTTTAGACAGGAATCGTCTGACAGGCAGTCTGCCAGGTCGGGAATTCAGTGCTTAAAAGACGTCATGGGTGAACGACGCATTTTTGAATGGCGTCAGGCACCCACGACGCCTTTTAAGGCAGAAAATCCCCTGAGTAAAGGTCTTGGAATTTCCGGATTTCCGTGTTGAATGGCGTCTGGGGATGTCGACGCCTTTTAAACGGCGTCCTCTGGTGTCGACGCCTTTTAAGGCCAGATTCTGAAGATTGATTTATATGAACCTGTACATGGAGCTTGAATGGCGTCGACCTCGGTCGACGCGATTCAAGACAGAATCTCACTAATTCATGCCAGTAAAAGGTGTTCATACTGCTAGATAGTTGGTTAGCACATGTTTTAGTGCACCCGATAGAGATGGATTCCTCATGATCGGATGGTTCTATGTGTGTTATGCGATCGCGGGCTTTTCACGTGACCGGATCGCACTGTGTTGGGTTTTCAGTTACTGTGGGCCTGGAGTGACATTGTAGCGCTTTATCACCCTGTGCTGGTGGGGGCGTGAGCACAGCGCCGGTGGAGGCGTGGGCGGGGTGACGCCTAGTGAGAGAGGGTCACCTGGTGAACCCCGGGGTCAGCTAGTACCGGTGTCGGAGTGGTACATTCGGAGAGTCACTCATGCTGAGGGAAGGGGTAGTCACCTGAGCCGGTTGGGCCGGAGTAGCGAGCGTGCTATCCGAGGGGCTACTCCTTGGTCTCAGCGGGTCGAGGTTTTTCCCACCGTTGTTTGTACGGTCGGTGAGTTCTATCGAGACGGCAGTTGTGGGTTTTCTAACGGTTGATTTAGAATGTGCATGATTATTATATTTCGACTGCATGTGTTCTCACGTAGGGAATTAGATATCATACCTGCCACTACACTTGTTACTTTTCTGTTAGCTGTACTTTACACTTGTGGGTGTGTGCGTGGGCAGTGGGGATCGAAGGATCCCTACTGAGTCTTGTCCTGAGACTCACCCCTGCGGTTTTCAGGTGAGGATTCCCAGCAGACTTAGAGCGGCGTGTGCGGCCGGGTGTGGTGTGCCTTCAGCGGCTGTTCCGGGGTATGCCCCGATGTAGTTGTTATTTATCTTTGGCCTGTATGTTTAATTATTTCCTTCTGTTGGAGAATGTAATTATTTGCTGTATCGAATCGCATTGTAATAATTTTAATTCCTGCACTTTTATTTCAATTCAATGCGATGTGAATGTTTAGCTTAGTTTATTATTTATTTCCCAGACTTACTAGATCCTGGTTTGGTCCCAAATTAATGATTCGGTACCCATTTAGTAATCGGATCCCCGATTATAGGGTGGCGGGTCGTTACAGAGAGTGACCTTCTTCTTCTGCATTTTGGCTCCGAGTATTCGGGGCTGCTCCATCATTGTCCCCAACCTCTTGCCCTGACTGAAGGGGCAATGCTTGTGGGCTAATCTGTATTCTTAACTATCTCCTGATTTGTTGGAGAATTTCTAGGGTGCTTTTCTGATCCTGGCTCTTGGTTCTGTCTGTCCGGTAGTATTGTGGCTCCATATCTTCTGACGGAATGCTTGGCGCTGGTATGCTTGGGATCAACTTTTGACATAGCTGAGTAGCCGAGTCTTCCCCACGAAGGATGATTACCTTAAATTGTTCATTGTTGCGACAGTTGGAACGAGGCTAGAAGCATGGAAGCGCGATGTCGGTTGAAACTCCATCATTAATGATAGGAAAGATTCTCCCTGTCCGGTCGACTTGCTCTAATTTTTTCACCTAACTAAATGAACTATGGGCATCTGAGGGCAATTCGAGAAAGTCGAAAACTACGTAGGCACATGAGGCTGGGTTCGACCCTTAGTATTACAGGCAAGCAATGTGGGATCTTTCGGAGCTGTCGGAAGTCAATCTAGTAGAGTAGTGAATTAGGTAAAGATCTGCACCGAACTGGGGAAACTCGAAAGCAAGTAGAAAAGAAGATCTATGAATGGGTTCACTCCTAGCCTAGCGCAAGGGTGTTGGTTCTACTTAAAAAAAAATCGAAGTGACAACACAATAATCTACTTACTATGATTAGTGATTAAGTGAGCGGTAAATTCTATGAATTGAAGGTTGCAAGTCCAAGTAGCATTTAACTAAGATATATTCGTTCATCTTCTCATAGGCCGCATCTATATATGTAGAGTGGTGAATTATGTAAAGATCTCCAGCGAACTAGGGAAACTCAAAAGCAAGTAGAAAAGAAGTATGAATGGGTTCGCTCCTAGCCTAGGGCAAGGGCATTGGTTCTTCTTAAGGAAACGAAGTGATAGCACAATGATCTACTTACTTACTAAGATTATTCGTTAAGTGAGCGGTGAATTCTATGAATCGAAGGTTGCACGTCCGAGTAGCATTTAACTGAGGTATATTCGTTCATCTTCTCATAGACCGCATCTATATATGTAGTATGGGCCCACTCTGTTTCGAATAGGGTTTTTATATTCAATATGCGGTACTGCATTGGAAAGAATGGACGGGGGAGACTGGCATAGGAAGAGACCTCCCATCGATGTTGGGACAATCCCAGAGTCGTTAGAGCGTCGAAAACAAACTTCCTACAAGCATACATAAACTACTAGTTCACTTGCTTTAAAAAGCCCCTTTCCATTGCCCTAGCTTGATCTTGATACTTCTCACTCGATGGATTATTTACCCTTTCCCTTTACCTAGCCCTTAGCCCTTGTTCCTTGTTCCTTGTTGGCTTTCAAGGAGAAGAACGACTATTAGATGCAATGGAAGTAGCAATGATCCTATAAAGTACTTAAAGTACTCCTACAACAACACTAGACGTATTCATGTAAAGGGCGGCACTAGGAGACTTAAAATTTTAATATTCAGTTATGAAGACTGGCTCACCTGGACCAAAACTACTCAAACTTCTACTGCAACTGAAACCGCCGAGAAGAGAGAACTCACACTCGCTGGCAAAAGGGTTGAGACCTTATATGAAAGAACTTCCACTGAATTGACTTGATGTTTGACCAAGAACTAAAATTAGATCCCCCCTCACTAGCACTGAAATTAGATTGGATGTCACAGAATTCCCAAAGCCAGAGGGAAGGATTGAAACTGGTTTGAGAACTGGATCAATGCCTGACAAGGACCTAAAAAGGGATTGATGGAAATCTACAATACAATGCCTTACAGAAAACTTGAAGATGGCTAAAAAGGAGAAGGTTTGAAGTGCCACTCAGCTTTAGTTAAATTCTTTTTTCATTATGTGATCAATAGACTTTTATTCAAATGAAACTGGTTTAAAGGCTAATAGAATGGCTACTAGTTCTAAGGTTTTCTCCCTATATGAAATTAGGACTCTCTCACACAACACAAGGAGTTAATAAAAGGACTGCTAGCAAGAAAATGCCTAATCGAATTAGGCTTGACAATATGCTATATATTCAGATTAAGTTGATAGTGATGCATATTAAACGGAAACAACTATCTATTAAGTTGATAAGGGACAAAATCACTGGTTCTTTCTTTAGAGCCTAAATAAAATACAGCCATGTCCTTTTTTCTACAACTGAATACGCATACAAAAGGATAGGCACTATAAGTTGCATGGAAAGATATGGTCTTAGGACTGCACAATAGACTAAAGGAAACTACTTATAGATTGTAGGAGAATACCAAAGGAGAAGGAGAAAATCCATTGGTGGTTGCTCACTTTCAAACGAAAGAACTACGGATATTCACCCACCACTCTAACATCCACATAGCCCACCCGGCTCGGCCACATTATGAAGATTAGGGATTGCTAGCCTTATGAAAGAAGATGTACCCAGATCCCTTTTGTTAAAGCCAGATAGATGTCCCCTCAAGCAGTAGCTAGTTGTTGTGGGAAATATCCTTTTATTAATACCTGAGTAACAAGACTTTATAACCAAATCCCCTGGTTCGTTTCGTAAACTCCACTTGCTGGTTCCCACCTTTGCTTGCGAAGTGAATGACCCAAAGAGCAGTGGTTTATCGCGATTGGATTGTGCTTTTGTTGCACCAGTTGATCTTTTGTGTGCAGTCGCGATGTCTTATGGTTTTTTGGTGCCCTTCCAGAGCTAGGGGATTCGGTGACTTGGTCGGTTCGTTCAGTTCAAGGGATTGATTCTACGTATTCTACTTACAGCTCCGAAGGCCTACTCTTTAAAATTAAGGTCTTGCTATCCTCTCTGAAGTGTACAGATAGGATATCGTCTACTTTGCTCCCTCTTTTTCCTCCACAAATCGCTTTCCTCCTTACCTTAAAACATCGGTTTTTCCCTATCCTATAGGTTACTGAATGGTTATCTTCGCTGCATGGGACTGAAGCGAGTGAACTCCTTTAGTTCTTCATATTTGAAAATAATCTCTTGACTTTCTTCATCGCCTTAGCTTCGGAATCGTTTCAATCCTTATCTTCTTCACCGGCTTCTAGTTCTAGACTCAAATCCTTCTTTGGAGTTGAATTTCTCTGTCATAGGGCCAAAGTTCGTAGCTTAGCGAGTGTCTTTGTTATAAGAACTTCCTCACTGAATAAGACTAAGCAAGCAAACCCCCTTCCTCTAATGGCATAGTCTTGCTTCATCATTCCACGAAACTATATAAAAAATAAAATTACTACACTGAAACCCCATGCACTTAAGCTTGAACCTTCCCCTTTTCACACCATCTTTGTTGTTGCTTCCACAGATAGATGTGTTAGTAGCAATTTTTTCTTCTTTCTATGATTATGCGGATTCAAATGCGTATGCTATGTATGATTCAGTGGTTGAAAGATTGGATTATTATGTTTAAGCATATCTTTCATCTGCTTTTTCTCTGGTGGTATATATTGCCTAAGATTTGACTTTTGCTTTCAAAATTGAAACAACATCATCACTTAAAAGACGAGACTTGGATCGAGGATCCACGCCTTCCCTTACGGAAAGGTCCGCTCCAACCATCGCTCATGGAATTGTTGAATGAAATTCCTCTACCTAAGATCAAGCTACTTCCTTTTCTCATACATACCCTTGATCTTAACCCTCGTGGAAAAGAGCTCTACTTACTGAGTAGAGGAGAGATAATACATTTGCTAGAGCAGGAAGCTTGATAGAGTAAAGGGCGGCGGGTCAATCCGGTATGGGCTTAGGTCCTTAGGCTTCCACTAAAGAGACTCTTTCTGCCAGTGAAAGTTCAAGTAGCTCGAAACCATAATTAAGGACAAAGATTTTTTGATTCAATCCCTTATCTATAGTACTGATATCTACGTACACAAGAGCATAGCTAAGGGGGAATTGAAGTTTTTTCATACGAATTGTGTAAGGACTGAGGTTTCGGGTTCGGTTTTCGGGTCGGGATCGGGCCGGATCCCCTGGTTTGGACCCTGTGGAGTCTTGTGATTTCTGGCTGAATGGCGTCAGCGCTCGTCGACGCCTTTTAAAAGGCGTCAGGGTGTGTGGACGCCATTTAGGTTCCTGGTTGTTGTGCCACGTGTGCGCCACGTGGGCGGGTTTTCGGGCCGCGAGAGTACGGCCCTGTCAGATTTGTCTGAACGGCGTCCAGGTGGGTCGACGCGTTTCAGACTGTGACGTCTGCGATGTCAGGGCATGGCGCCAGAGCGTGGTCAGTACGGCCTGTCACATCGTCTGAACGGCGTCCACGGTGGGCGACGCGTTTCAGAGCGGTGTCTGTACGGCTGTCCTGTCAGACTGATAGGCGTCTGCCTCGATCGACGCGTTTTAGCTGGTTTCTGAATGACCCCGCGAGCCCTCCCTTCTTTCCCCTCATTCTCACCCTCACACTCTCTCTCTCCTCACCCCCTCCGCCTCTCCGGCGATCTTCCTCCCCTCCCTTCCTCTTCTTCCTCTTCCAACCACTCCATAGCTTCCCTACCTCTCACCTCTACCTCCACCACTTCCTTCGCGGCGTTCCCTTCTCCGGACGGCGGCCGACGTCCCGGCGGAGTGGCGGCGTCCCCGAAGGTACCGGCGGCGGCGTGGGGCGAGACGGGTCGGCGGCGAGGAGCTTGGTGGAGTTCAAGAACCGGTAGGGGGACGAACCTTGCTTGTGACGTTCGTGTGATTCTCGGCGTGACGTGATGTATTTGGGACTAGAATGAGCATGTTTAGGGGGTTTTCTTGTGGGAATTGGCGTGCTTGTGATCGTAGGATTCGGCGTATGCATGTGGTAGTTGAGTTCTCCTTCCTCTCCCTCTTGTTTTGGGGTTTTCGGGGTGCTTGGGGTTCAAGGGAGGAACCCTCGGTTCGAACCAGGGAACCTGGTTCCTGGCGCTGAAAGGCGTCGTCCCTGGTCGACGTCTTTTAGAAGAACGTCGGTTAAGCACGACGCGTTTCAGGGCAGAAATCCCCCTGTTCGAGTTTCAGAGGTTAGGGGTGCTGGGCTAAATGACGTCATGGGTGATCGACGCCTTTCTGAAGGACGTCGAGTCACCATGACGCCATTTAGGCAGGATTTGCCACCGCTTAATGGTTCTGTATTCTGGATTTCGGGGTTGAATGGCGTCGGGCCTTCCAGACGCGTTTTAATAGGCGACTTCATCGGTGGACGCGTTTTAAGCGTTATTCTGGTCTTTTAATAAACCCGTCTGTGGGGCTTGAATGGCGTCGACCTCGGTCGACGCGATTCAAGCCAGGAATGGTTTACTTGGGGTATTTTGATGTATGTTTCACGGTGGGATGGTTCTAATGCATGCTTTGAGTTATATACTGAGACCGAGAACTTCTGCATGACTGGGATTTCATCATCTGTGGGTGTGTATGTGCTTTAACTGTACGTTGAGACTGGGGTTTACTGTGCGAATGGATTGACAGCATGTTATATGTGTGTGTGATCATACGACTGTGGATCGATGTGACAATGGTTTCCGATGTCACCATGGACCGGTGGGGACAGGGTCATGGTGTCTGTGAGGAGGGGTGCTCGTGGTGTTTTACCTTTAGCTGAGGGAAGCAGAACCACCTTGAGCCGGCGGGCCGGAGTAGCTAGTGTGCTATCCGAGGGGTTGCTGTTTGGTCTCAGCGGGTCGGGGTTTCCCTTGCTTGTTGTGACGGCTTCCGGCGTGTCTCTTGCTGTGGAGCTGGTGGTTTTACTGGTGGGAGTTGGTTTACCCTTTAGCCAATGGGCCTGATGTGACCTTTGATCAAGGTTACGAGTGGTACCTTTAGCCCTTGGCCTGATGCAGCCCGGGAGAGTTGGGTCTGTGGGTAGTTCCTATAGCTGCGGCTTGACGGGGGTTCCCGGTCCCCAGGACCCTCCAGGAAAGCGCTGAGGCCTAGCGTGGAGGCAATCCGGTGGTAGGACAGTGGTCTAGACTGCTTGTGTGCACACGTAGCTGGCAGTGGCGGTACACTGAGTCCAGCTAGTCCTAGTTTGGCTCACTGCCTCACCCTACAGTGCCCCGGAACGCTGTAGGGGTGGACAGGCGTGAGCAGTGGTGGTAGTGTTGGGAGGCGACGTTTGACTTCGGTCGACTGTGTGGTTTAGTCGCCTTGTGGACTTCGGTCGTGAGACGTGACTCTGTGTTGGGTTCTTCGGGTTACTCAGCGTTGTCCCTGCTACACCGTTTGTCGTGCGTTTCGTGCTGGAGTTGCTTGTTGTGTTTACTGCTCTACTTGACTGTTCTATATATTACTGTTGCTTCACTTGTGGGTGTGTGAGTGGGAGGCAGGGGATCGGATGATCCCTACTGAGCCCAGTTCTGGTGTGGCTCACTCCCTGCGGTTTCAGGTGTGGAGTTCGAGGCGCAGCGGAAGCGTGGTGTCTTCTTGGTGTGCGGACCAGCAGCTATCTTAGTTCCGGGGTATGCCCCGATGTTGTTGTACTTTCTTTCTGCCTGTACTTATTTAATTGTTGGACATGTAATTATTGTTGGACTGTATACGGACATTGTTACTTTCCCTGCGCACTTGTTTACCTTTGTTGTCCGTGAGATTGTTATATTTAGCACTGTTTAGCACTTACTCCTCCAGATGTGTTGTGTGAGATCCGGGTGTGAGCCCGTAGTTAATGGGCCGACATCCATTTAGTGACCGGGTCCCCGGTCATAGGATGGCGGGTCGTTACAGATGGTATCAGAGCTCAGTCTGGTCGAGTATGTGATAAACTGGGTTAGATATTATAGTCCAACAATAAGTACGAGTCTGTACAGGCGATGGCTGCTGGTGTAGATTGATAGGTTTTGACGTGTTTTTGGTTCGGTTTGTGTGTTTGTGGGGTAGTGATGGCGCCGAAGAGGAGAGCTCCGTTGACTCGTGGTTCGAGAGCAGGTGGTGGTGATCCGAGGGCGGAAGGTCAGGATGTGGATCGTTTCATGGAGGCTATGATTGGGGCTATGTCTAGATATCAGCAAAGAGATGGAGCTGAGGCGTCCAGTTCCCGAGGTGGCCAATCCACGGTGGTGGAGCGGTTCTTGAAGCTGAAGCCCCCTTCTTTCACGGGTCAACCTGTTCCTGATGCGGCAGCGCAGTGGATTAAGGAAATGGAGAAGGCATTTGATGTGCTAGAATGTACTGAGAATGACAAGACCTTGTTGGCAACCTACTTGTTGAAGGGTGATGCCTATGATTGGTGGGTTACCATCAAGGGATTGATGTTCCCAGATAGATCTTTGAGAGAGATTCCTTGGGAAGGCTTTGTGAGGGAGTTCAGTGGACAGTACCTTCCAAGGCATGTTCGTAGGGCCAAGGAAAGGGAATTCATGGAATTGGTGCAGGGTGATACGTCGGTGTTAGAATATCAGATGAGATTTGTGGCCCTGGGAAGGTTTGCTCCTCACATTTCTGGGCGTGAGGATCTGAGGACGGAGAAATTCGTGGATGGACTTCGGCACGATTTGAGGGAGTTTGTGGCAGCTCACTGTTGTAAGTATCTAGCATCAGCGGTTCGGTGCGCGGCAGCGGTGGAGATGCAGTTTCAACACTCGGCAGAGGAATCGGAGCATTCAGCACAGGAGAAGCAGCATAGCAGAGATCGATCAGCGGCTTTTTCGGCAGGTGGTTCGAGTTCGTTCGAGGTCGAGTTCCAGGAGGTTCCTTGTGACGAGGATGAAGATGGTTCGGCTCAGCAGATGCAGTCAGAGGTCGGCTGGCAGCAGGAGGCGAGGCGGGACGCTGCAGGTCGTTGTCCCCGTTGTAGCAGGTTTCATGGCGACAAGATATGTCCCATGATCACTGGTAGCTGTTTTGACTGTGGCAGGAAGGGACATTTCGCGAGGAACTGTCCCCGGAAGAAGAAGGCAGGTCAGGGGCCGAGTGGTCAGTAGGTGGTTGAGGCGTGATTGGAGTCGCGTCTCTTTGTGGAGGTTCGAGAGGCTGTGCTAGATGGGCACTTTTATCTTGTCTTGTTCAGAGGTGGTTGTGGACTTTAGTGGCACTTGTATGTATTTGGGTTTAGTGGAGAATCGATTTTATAATATGTGCCTTGCTAGTGTGTGGTCATTGCTGATCTTTCAGCTTTGTGTTGGAATTGAGAATCTTGGTTGGCTTGATGTGAATTTGTTTGGCTATTTCTGTGGAGCCTTGTGTGTGCGATTGGTGATGATGTTTGTTGTGATCGGTGTGTCGGCCTGTGGTGGTTAGCCGAGTGAGCGTTGAGTGGTTGCTAATTTCGAGGACGAAATTCTTTTAAGGGGGGGAGAATGTAAGGACTGAGGTTTCGGGTTCGGTTTTCGAGTCGGGATCGGGCCGGATCCCCTGGTTTGGACCCTGTGGAGTCTTGTGATTTCTGGCTGAATGGCGTCAGCGCTCGTCGACGCCTTTCAAAAGGCGTCAGGGTGTGTGGACGCCATTTAGGTTCCTGGTTGTTGTGCCACGTGTGCGCCACGTGGGCGGGTTTTCGGGCCGCGAGAGTACGGCCCTGTCAGATTTGTCTGAACGGCGTCCAGGTGGGTCGACGCGTTTCAGACTGTGACGTCTGCGATGTTAGGGCATGGCGCCAGAGCGTGGTCAGTACGGCCTGTCACATCGTCTGAACGGCGTCCACGGTGGGCGACGCGTTTCAGAGCGGTGTCTGTACGGCTGTCCTGTCAGACTGATAGGCGTCTGCCTCGATCGACGCGTTTTAGCTGGTTTCTGAATGACCCCGCGAGCCCTCCCTTCTTTCCCCTCATTCTCACCCTCACACTCTCTCTCTCCTCACCCCCTCCGCCTCTCCGGCGATCTTCCTCCCCTCCCTTCCTCTTCTTCCTCTTCCAACCACTCCATAGCTTCCCTACCTCTCACCTCTACCTCCACCACTTCCTTCGCGGCGTTCCCTTCTCCGGACGGCGGCCGACGTCCCGGCGGAGTGGCGGCGTCCCCGAAGGTACCGGCGGCGGCGTGGGGCGAGACGGGTCGGCGGCGAGGAGCTTGGTGGAGTTCAAGAACCGGTAGGGGGACGAACCTTGCTTGTGACGTTCGTGTGATTCTCGGCGTGACGTGATGTATTTGGGACTAGAATGAGCATGTTTAGGGGGTTTTCTTGTGGGAATTGGCGTGCTTGTGATCGTAGGATTCGGCGTATGCATGTGGTAGTTGAGTTCTCCTTCCTCTCCCTCTTGTTTTGGGGTTTTCGGGGTGCTTGGGGTTCAAGGGAGGAACCCTCGGTTCGAACCAGGGAACCTGGTTCCTGGCGCTGAAAGGCGTCGTCCCTGGTCGACGTCTTTTAGAAGAACGTCGGTTAAGCACGACGCGTTTCAGGGCAGAAATCCCCCTGTTCGAGTTTCAGAGGTTAGGGGTGCTGGGCTAAATGACGTCATGGGTGATCGACGCCTTTCTGAAGGACGTCGAGTCACCATGACGCCATTTAGGCAGGATTTGCCACCGCTTAATGGTTCTGTATTCTGGATTTCGGGGTTGAATGGCGTCGGGCCTTCCAGACGCGTTTTAATAGGCGACTTCATCGGTGGACGCGTTTTAAGCGTTATTCTGGTCTTTTAATAAACCCGTCTGTGGGGCTTGAATGGCGTCGACCTCGGTCGACGCGATTCAAGCCAGGAATGGTTTACTTGGGGTATTTTGATGTATGTTTCACGGTGGGATGGTTCTAATGCATGCTTTGAGTTATATACTGAGACCGAGAACTTCTGCATGACTGGGATTTCATCATCTGTGGGTGTGTATGTGCTTTAACTGTACGTTGAGACTGGGGTTTACTGTGCGAATGGATTGACAGCATGTTATATGTGTGTGTGATCATACGACTGTGGATCGATGTGACAATGGTTTCCGATGTCACCATGGACCGGTGGGGACAGGGTCATGGTGTCTGTGAGGAGGGGTGCTCGTGGTGTTTTACCTTTAGCTGAGGGAAGCAGAACCACCTTGAGCCGGCGGGCCGGAGTAGCTAGTGTGCTATCCGAGGGGTTGCTGTTTGGTCTCAGCGGGTCGGGGTTTCCCTTGCTTGTTGTGACGGCTTCCGGCGTGTCTCTTGCTGTGGAGCTGGTGGTTTTACTGGTGGGAGTTGGTTTACCCTTTAGCCAATGGGCCTGATGTGACCTTTGATCAAGGTTACGAGTGGTACCTTTAGCCCTTGGCCTGATGCAGCCCGGGAGAGTTGGGTCTGTGGGTAGTTCCTATAGCTGCGGCTTGACGGGGGTTCCCGGTCCCCAGGACCCTCCAGGAAAGCGCTGAGGCCTAGCGTGGAGGCAATCCGGTGGTAGGACAGTGGTCTAGACTGCTTGTGTGCACACGTAGCTGGCAGTGGCGGTACACTGAGTCCAGCTAGTCCTAGTTTGGCTCACTGCCTCACCCTACAGTGCCCCGGAACGCTGTAGGGGTGGACAGGCGTGAGCAGTGGTGGTAGTGTTGGGAGGCGACGTTTGACTTCGGTCGACTGTGTGGTTTAGTCGCCTTGTGGACTTCGGTCGTGAGACGTGACTCTGTGTTGGGTTCTTCGGGTTACTCAGCGTTGTCCCTGCTACACCGTTTGTCGTGCGTTTCGTGCTGGAGTTGCTTGTTGTGTTTACTGCTCTACTTGACTGTTCTATATATTACTGTTGCTTCACTTGTGGGTGTGTGAGTGGGAGGCAGGGGATCGGATGATCCCTACTGAGCCCAGTTCTGGTGTGGCTCACTCCCTGCGGTTTCAGGTGTGGAGTTCGAGGCGCAGCGGAAGTGTGGTGTCTTCTTGGTGTGCGGACCAGCAGCTATCTTAGTTCCGGGGTATGCCCCGATGTTGTTGTACTTTCTTTCTGCCTGTACTTATTTAATTGTTGGACATGTAATTATTGTTGGACTGTATACGGACATTGTTACTTTCCCTGCGCACTTGTTTACCTTTGTTGTCCGTGAGATTGTTATATTTAGCACTGTTTAGCACTTACTCCTCCAGATGTGTTGTGTGAGATCCGGGTGTGAGCCCGTAGTTAATGGGCCGACATCCATTTAGTGACCGGGTCCCCGGTCATAGGATGGCGGGTCGTTACAAATTGCTTACTTAATAAAGAGGTAGTCCCTAAAACCATTAGCCAATAACGGGTGATTCCATGTGTAATAGTATAGTAGAGTAGAGGGAAGGTATCCATTTGCAAGCAGACACCTTTAAAGGCTTTTTGGAAAGACTAAAAAAATTCTTTAATAAAGGAAAGGTCCGTTATTTTAATAGTTGCGAGGTTCCGGGGGGATTCCGTTCTCTTTGCCTTGGAAAGTGATTCTATTGAGTTCAGGGCAGATTGTTAGGGCATATCCCTTTGTCGTATGTTATATAATCGCTTTCTCGATAAGAGTTTGAGAATTTGTGAGCTGACTTGGTTGAGTTAGGTATAAGATATGATTGGAAGGTCAGATGATTTACTCTTTGTTTGGCAGTGCCTTTAGTCTATTAGGGAAGGGTCAATCCGAGCCAGATAGCCTGTCTTTTTCTCTACCGAGTGAGATCATGCCCGTCTATTTTCTGAGTTTACTTGATTCCCCTTAGTCAGATCAGATCCGATGGTCTTTTCATCTCCTAACACCTAGAAAAAAGCCAGCCAGTAAGTGAAGCTTACATGACACAAGCCATGCAAGAACGTTGGTGGAGAAAGGTTGGATTTTCCCCTCTTTTAAGGCACTAGAGCCCATGTTATTTAGTGGCGCAGTAAAGGTAAGGTGTGGAAACTGCTTACTTGATATAGTATGGTCATATCTTATTTGAATCTTCCTTGGAAGCAGAATCATGCACCCGAGCTTCTTGTTTTCGATAGGCATCAATTGAAGTCAAAAGAAAGAAGTCATATGCCCGCCATCAATAGTGGGTACAGTGTGATAGTACGAAGAGGTTGGGTAAAGCTAGTTAGAGAAGCTCGTAAATCTGATCTTAGGACTAGTCGTTAGCTCGCAAAACCGCAAATGGAATACTCAAATCGAGTAGAAGAGCTTCAGATAAGATATGGTTGGACTTTCCCTTAAAGTAGTCATACGTTAGTATTCCCCAACTAAGTCAGGGAAGCCAGTAAGGGTTGTCAGAGGTAGACCGGGGAAAGAACATCCGATCTCCCTAGGCATGCGTTCATATGGTAGCTCAGAAAAGTCATTGCCTATGAGTTCGAAAAAAACAATCCCTTACTTATTCCTTCTTAGTAGAGCATTTTTTTTCCTCCCTATAGTATGAAATTTAGTAGAAAAACTCCTCCCCTCTCGCATTCTATTGAGTTTTTTCATACTAGTAACAAGTTCCAACTAAGGAAGAAAAGCCCTTTTAGTATGTGCAGCAAACCCGTCATCAAATATTTAGTTCCGGAGAACTATCTATAATATATATAGAAGTTTCCAACCATGTTGTGAAGCCTTATGCGTAGAGGGTTGGTTTGGATGCATATTTCAAGGGGACTGACTTTATGTTTAAATAAAGCCCTTTATTTACTTTATAAAGCATTGGAACTTACCGTGGATACCGGCTTTTATTCCTTCCGCTTTCCAATACCATTTGAACATGAACTAGAATCACTTCTACCTTTGCCCTGCACCTAACCTAGCCACCTCTTTCACCTCTTGAACTCCTATCTTTAACAACTAATTATATTAACAATAATAATAAAGTTGAGACCTTGCCTTGCTAACCACCCTATCGCAAGCTTGCATCGTGGGTGATGTATAGAACTAAAGTGTTTAAGCTTGCTTCCAGGGTGTGGATTAAACATCCAAGCGTACTTTCACCTGAACGAGGAGAAGAGTACAAACTTATGACTAACCCACATTTCCCTTCTATGGTATTCAAACAACTGGAACATTCGATAGGGATGAGTAGTCACTCTACCTCCCCCCTTCCCTATTCTGGTTTGTGTTCATTTGAGACAACAAAGACAGTGGACTCTGAAACTAATGAGATCACTGGATCTATGAATAATGTAGCACAGAAAATCGGACTCACCAAGGACAGCGAATGGGCAATACGAGGTTGATTGCCGTTCAAAACTAGTAACCATACGAGTACTGAAACAGTAAAATAGGGAGCACTGAAACAAAGTCGAAGACAAATATCAAGTACTCATGTCAGATCATCCTCGAAGCATTTTTCCCTTCCAATATTTTTCTATTGGAGCCTCACTCATTCCCTTTATTGAGCACAACGATGCGAATCAGGCTTTAATGAGTTCTAATATGCAACGTCAAGCAGTTCCACTTTTTCGGTTCGAGCAGGGCATTTTAAGATAAGGACTAGAAGGCCAACCAACTCTAGATTCGTCGGTTTCACTTACAGCCAAACACGAGGGAAAGGTCATTTGTACCGAAACTTATCAAATTGTTTTCTTGAGTAATGGAAACTATAAATATTCCATTAGTTATGTGTCAACGTTCCAACAAAAACAATTGTATGCACCAAAAACCTCAGGTTCACCTGGGTAAATACATTAAAAAGGGACGAATTTTAGCGGATGGTGCGGCTACCGTTGGTGGAAAAGTCGCTTTGGGAAAAAAGTGTATTAGTAGCTTATATGCTATGGGAAGGCTACAATTTTGAAGATGTGGTACTCATTAGTGAGCATTTGGTGTATACTGATATTTATACTTCTTTTCACATCTAAAAATATGAAATTGAAATTTATATGGAAAGTCAGGTCCCTGAAAGAATTACTAACCACATTTAGAGGCTCATTTACTCCGCAATTTTGACAGAAATGGAATTGTAATGTTGGGATCTTGGGTGGAAACATGTGAGATTTTAGTAGGTAAATTAACGCTTCAGACATCGAACGAATCATCGTATGCCCCAGAAGATAGATTATTATGAGCCATACTTGGCATTCATGTATCCACTACAAAGGAAACGTCTCTAAAATTACCTATAGGTGGAAGGGGTCGAGTTATTGATGTGATGTGGATCCAACAAATGGTAGATTCCAATTATAACCAGAAATGATTCGTGTATATATTTCCCAGAAATATGAAATCAAAGTGGGTGATAAAGTGGTTGGAAGACGTGGGAATAAGGGTATTATTTCAAAAAATTTACGTAGACAATATATGCCCTATTTACAAGATGGAACACTGGTTGATATGGTCTTCATCCCCTTAGGAGTACCAACTGTTAGTTTTTGGGGCAAGACAATATATGCTCTATGAAGTTAGCAGGGGCAAGGCGATAAACAGTAAAGTCAAGACTCTATGACAGAGGAAATGAAAAAAAGTCACCGGACGATTGGCAATGAAGAACGGTTCCTCCTTCTGTTTTAAATGAAGGTGGCGATTGCTTTTCTCTCTTGGAATCATAGCCCTAAGCGAGGAAGGTCTTTAGCAGACGAGATGTGATTAGCTTAGCAATAGTAGGAATTGGATATAGAGCTGCGGACAACTTGACTTGGCTAGAGTGGAAGATCTAAATGAATATGGTATGGTTCGAGGAGCCTTGCCAATTAACATTAGATTGGAGAGATGGGAATAAAAATTGTATATGAATGTATTCAAAAGAGAAAGAGATTGGGTTGAAAGTGCCCCTAAGGGGCAATCACGCCTTTGAAACTAGTTCAAATAGCCCTAACTCTTCTTTTGGGAAGGAGTAGTAGAAGAATAAGGGAGTTGTTGCTCCCGTTAAAGGAAGTGATCTGACTGTTTCAGAAAGACGGAACTCCAAGTGAACAAAGCAAACAGTTAAACTGGCATTGACTTCCATTCCTTTAGTAGGGACATGGATTAGCTTTCGTTAACATAGATGGAAAGCATCCAAATCCAAATTTGAGAACTTGAGAGATCAAATCATAGCTATGTAAATATGGGCTAAGACGTGAACTCTTATTCTTGTTTTCATTGGGGCACTCGCCTACCCGATAGGTGAGAGAATAAAGAAGAGTTCACAGCTTCTTGCAATTCTTGTTCCCACGAAAGCAAGAGTAAATAGTTGACAAAAGTGCACTACAAAAAGCATAGTCATAAGGGAAAATGAACTACATGGACCATTTTCACAAGAGCTGAAATAAGAGTGATTCAAATTACCTTTGGGTGACTGAACTCGCTTTTAAGTAATAGAGTTGGGATCTCTCTTCGATAAAATCATACGAGATTTTCACCATGCGTAGAACACGTTGTTCTACAAAGATCGATGCGAACTCCTCGAAGCTACAAGCCGCACAAGCATACGGCCTTTAGAGCTAATATACACAAACCCTCACAGCAACGGAGCTCACTTTCTCCTTCAACCCGCGTAACACAAACCCATCGCCTCAAGTTCTTTGGCAAGAGTCTAACTCCACTTGACGGCCACCTTTGGAATGGATTGGAATTAGGTTACGGGTTCTGGGAAAACTAAGGGTTATATATAGGAACGGTATGGTGGCAACTTGAACCGCCTCTTTTAACCAAACCAATCTTTTAACTGGTGAAGTTGAAGTTAACCTTAAGACATTTATTTATCAATATATTATTATTAGCTTATTTATTAAATAAGCTTAAAAATACATATATTATATATATGCCCTTTATATTATTTTATTTATACTTTTAAGCTATTTATAGATTCTTTTCTCAAAAGAATCAAATGTTTTAGTATATTATTCCATACAACAATATTCCGTTCTGCAAGAGTTATTTGTGTGTGATCCTCTAGACCCATTATCACTCTGGTTTAACGATCCATTAACTTCTAATCTAATTAGAAGTAAATTAAACCGGTTATTCCCAATAACTGTTTAATTTGATCTAGACATTTTGATCACGTTGGGTCAAGCAAATCCGCATGATCTCAGAAAATGTCGGGTTCATCTTTACCCTGTCTGGCACTTGTAAGTCTTCAGTTACCGTATCGCTATATTCCTTTGCTCATTCTATGAGTCCGATTTGATCGTGTGGTATGGTTATGTCAAACTACTAGTGATCGTGTCATTTGACCATGACCTCCTTAATTATTTTACGTTCATTTCAAACGAATCGATACCACCCTGGCCATGGATTTAGTGGAGCGTCTATGTTACGACTCATTAACTGTCTGTGATATACCTGACAATGAGTGATCCCCTCTTGACCATTAACGGTCTTCACATGTATTTTGATGTGGTTAATAATTCGGTGTCTCATGACTTATGGTTAAAGTCACTTAACCAAATATTAAACTACGCCAGTCCTCACGCAAGACCCCATTAATGTCTCATGTCAAAGGATCAACGATACTTTTGAGACAGATAGATCTTCAGTTGACATTAGGTATAATTAATCATCTGAAGATTTATCAGCGAATCAGTTCAGTGAACATCCTCCCAGGATGAACACCCACACATATGTACTGGTGCCCCGCAACTATGACCATTAGATTGGTCATCTACACATCATTCGTGCTGATTTACGAGTAATCAGTGTCCCAGAGTGATTACTCTCCAATCAGGAACAATTTAAGCTATGTGTCCATGTACAGTCAAACTCACATTCGAGATCCCATTTCGAAATTGACTTTACAACCACATATACTAGGGACAACGCAAAGCAATCTATATATTACAAGTTTTCGCTTTAATTACCACTTAATTATATTGAACAAGATTGTACAACACATTGGGCCTACACGGCCTAAAATTGATCTGTAGGACACCTAAAAACTAACAGTTGGTACCTCACATTTCACAGGGCCCCCCCGAATATAATAGAGGGGATTCAAAAGAATCAAATATATCATATGATATAGTATACTTAATAAGTGAAGGTAGGTTTCTGCGTCAGAGCTCTCATCATGGAGCTCCCTACCCAAGATCATTTTGTTTCTTAACGACCAAAAGTCTTCGGATTGCGCCCCATGGGTCCCGAGGCTCTCTAGAATCTTATATAGGGTTTCAAGCTTAGGTTCCCCAGAGGCGGTCCGTAGATTGGCAAGCACTCCTTGCTGCAACCAATTGCCCATTGGGTCATGGACGGACATGAATTGGATAATTTCTACTTTGACTTCAAATAGATCCTCTGCCTCGATACAAGTCTGGTGGCATCTTTCAGGAGACGGGACAAGCTCGTTGGCCAAAAGGCGTGATTGAATAGAGTTGACACTATCCCCACCAATGATTTGATCGGGTTGGTAGGGATAAGGTATGACGGGGGCATCTCATTGGGTTGTCCAGTTGCCTCTCCTTGATTTACGGATGAGCCCGAAATAGAAGATGACCTTAAAAGCGGCGTCTACGGGGACGAACCTGTTGCTTCCGAACTACCAGCTTCATCCATAAATAATACTAAGGACGCAGGTGCAATGGTAGTTATAAGGAACCGCGATGGAAATGACAAAGGCCAAGGCAAGCCCGCCTGAGCAACCCAACCCCTTATGTAGAGCTAACGAGAGGGCTCTGCCTCCTTGAGAGACCTCGGCCTTTGATATGAGGGCATAAAATAAGTTAATTGATCCCGTATAAAGATGAAGAGAATAGGACATAATGAGCAAGGTCAATAAGATAAAAAATGATAAAAAAAAAGGAAGAAACTGTGCTAGTGGCCGAATTATTTTATTCATTGGATTGGGTTTAGTATATATAAGCCTGGCAGCTTTTTTGCCACCTGGGCAACTCTTCCGCTATTTAGTAGTCCTTCCAGATAGTGGTCTGTCGTCCTCCTCATTATAGTCCTCCTCCTCATCAAAATATTAGGTTGAAAAAAGAAAGAGACTTATTGAAAGCTAATACCAAGTTTTTGCAAGGCATAAGAGTTAAGCACTTGGAATAGAGCACTGACATTCGATCAGTATCAGTTGCAAGGAGCGAAGTCTAGTTCACCTGCCCCACGTTTCTTTAGGAGGCGAGCAGTCTCTCTACACTGCAGTGGGGTTGCAGTAGGCAATAAGTCAAGGTTTCATCCTTGACTAACCTACCCACTAGGTTGTCCATTGCCAGAGACAGGAGCTCACCCTTGCCTACATGCATGTTAGTTGAACCAAGCTATCTTTATCTACAAGAATATCCCCGCGTGACTTATTTCTCTCCAGCCTATGTCTCTCTCCTAAGCCTAGCCCACCCTTGATTGAAAAAAAAGGAAAATTGCCTTCTGTCACCTTCCCCTCCTTCCCTTCCTACTTATATATTAGTCAGTCTCTTTTTCTTTTTAACGATGTAGTGGTAAATACACCAACTCCTCAAAGATTAGATGAGGGAGAGGAAGCTAAAAACAATGTTTGCAATGCGATGGCAATTCGCTCACTCTTCGATATGTAGCCATCGTAGGTCCTTTCACCATGCCGGTGGGAGAGGCAACCATCTGCTCGGTCTTGTATCACTGCAGGTAAGTCTAGTTCAATAATGGTTTATGGTTTCAAATATAGATTATGAACCTTCCTTTTCTAACTGCAAAGATGATAAAGAAAATTAGAGTCTTGCATTCTAAAGTTCATACAAAGGTTCCCGCCTTGATTCATCTTCATATCCCCCTTGATGCTATATCTATATAATTGATAAGTATGGCTATTGAACCTATTTGGGAAAAAGTGAGTGAGTAAGAGAGGGTGGCAGATAATGCTTAGGATGGGTTACTAACCATGAATGGGCTTGGGAAAGGATAACAAAGGAACGAGGAATCTGATTCAAGAGAGGACATATCTTCGAAGAGAAGGTTTAGGATACGAGCACACCAAGGAATTCTATCCGCCTCCTTCCTTTATCTTACTAGGTCTGTGAATTGAGTCATCAGATGCAAAAGGCGCATAGCCAACATCAACGTGAAGTGCAACCCAACTATTTTCAGGTTTAGTGCTAGATGCTGACCGATTGTCTTGAAACTAGGCATTATGAAAGAGGAGCACTTGCGTTAGGGCCTAGGCATATGGAAAGAGAGGCAAATGATTATCTGGCATCCGCCCCCGATTTCTTTTGCTATCAGAGATTGGATCTACGGCGAGCTATAGAGCTTGCTTGAAACGTGAACTTTCCCTTTATCACTGGGATTATCAAATCAAATTTCATCTTCCCAGACATACTATATTGAATCAGTGGCTCTTGCACCTTTCTATGGCGAGTAAGCGGGTATAACACCTTCCTAATACTCTGCTTACTTTGTCTATTTCGTGCAATTGATAGTTGAAGGGTACCTTCTCATGAATATTCGGTAAAGGACTACAAGGGGGCTACTGGTTGTCCTTTGCCTTCTCCTCTTCAAAAAGCTCTCACTCCTGTTTTTGTCATCTCTAAAAAAACGAGTGAAATAAAATGCAGCGAGTAAGAGAACGAGTTCAAGACTTGATTCGAGTAAACTGCTCGAAAAGTATCTAAGCTCTTACTCAATTGACATCGACCCTGCCTTATGCAACGACGCTTACTTTTCTGTTATTCTCTTCCCGCAACTAACTATCAGGGCGCACCGAAACACTTCTAGGAATGTTGCAATGACTCTCTTTCCAAAGCCTACTACTTCTTTGCTCTATCATCCATCCTAGCTAGAAAAAGAAACTAGGATTAAACAATTTCATCGGATCTTAGTTCCTTCCCTGGAAAGGGTGATAACTTAATTAAGCTAGTTGAAGGGACTCTCGCGCTAGAACTTTCGATAGAGCTTTCAATTTTCACTGAAGGTTCCCCTAAGGAATAAGGCATATCAATATCAAACTAGGGCATAGACAACGTGCGGGGCAATGATTGGCTATCCATAGTGTGACATCCTCCAATTTTCATCCAATAGTTAGACGGAGCTTATCTGCCTTGACTCAATTGTCAACTCTTTTTTTTTCTTTCAGATTTCAAATGGATATTAGAATATGCACGTATCCCCCTTTCTCTATAACATCTAATCAAGCATAGACCATACCATAATATACTTGAAGACATGACTTGATTACATGAAAGGAGATGTGAATGTAAGAACAAGCTACTCCCCGAACTACACCCTTGCTTGTTGGCTGTGGAAGGTCTGTTGACGAGACCGAGCATCTCTCAGCTTAGAACAGAAAAAGCATATCCGGTCAACGAAAGAGACCGACTATTTGTGATGAATAGGTGGATAGTCTTTTTCGGGATTAGATCTCTTCTAGCTTGTACTCTATTTTTCCAAAAAGGAAAAGCCGTAGGGACCATGTCAACTTCCATTTTCAATCAAACAATATGCACCCTCGTATTCTTAGTAGAGCTAACCCTGTTTTCAGCTAGTTTGATGGCCTGTTAGAGGAGAGGTGGGATTGAGAATAATCTCTTCTGATTAAGAACGGATTAACCGATTGATTGAGTAATTGACGACCTTCAGTCCTCCTAATTCAATGAATCTTGGTAATGACGTTAATAAGATAAGACCCCTCTTCTTCTCCTGAAGTTGGTAATAGGTTCATCTTTCCTCTCGGGAGTGAATGAGCCTCTGGCCGAGGAATTGTAAGTCATCTTTGAAAGAGAATCTTTCTTAGATGCACACAATTACCTGCTTTCTTTTTTCTTACTAAACTAAAACTTGAAGGTGTAATTAACATAAAAGCCTCGGGTCACTTCACTTGCTTCCATCTAATGGGTCCCTGAACGTAGAGGGACTGAAGCTATTCACTTCATTTCGGGAGTTTGAACATGGGTAGAATGATGAGGAAATGATCAGTCCTATTTCTCAAAGCGAATCCCACTTACGAGACATGGTGAAAACTTATGGTCTAGCAAGACATAGTGAGAACTTCTGGTCTAGCACTACGATGGAAAAGTCGACCTTCTTTTGAGTACATCAGCGGAAAGAAGCTTGTTCAACCCAATAGGTCGAATCCCCAGCAACGAAGACCACATATCGAGAAGGGAAAGAGATCGCTGATGCTACCTTTACTCGATGCTCATATATAGTATAGAAACCTATTACATAGATATAGAGGGCTTTATCTTTGGTACATATCTATTAGTTGCTTGAATTAAGGGAGGAAATTGTTGAAGGCCATCTGACAGGGGAAGACCACTATCCTGCGTCAATAGCTTAGATAGGACCAAAATAGGGGCTGTAATCAAAATAAGAGTAGTCTTTAGTAGTTCCAGCAGCCTAAACGGCAAAAAAAAACAAAAAAAAAAGCAGGACAGGCGGAAAGAGAGATTTTCTCTAAACAGCACGCGAGGCCTTTGGCCCCCTATTGCCTTACCAACTTATATTGATTGTATCGCGCTCTTGTCATTTTCATTTGGTAAGTACCCTTTACATGCTAGACCACACAAATCCTAGTGCCTGAAAAAAAAAGTAATGGAAGACTATTTTATGAAAAGGGAAAAAAGAACAAGGACAAAATGGAGAGCATCTGGAGGTCCATCAGAGGGTTATATAATCAATCTATTCTATAATAAATGTACCTGAACTTGAAGTGAAAAAGAAATTCTTTTTTCCTTAGGGATGAGTGACCTGCCCAGTGAAAAAAACGAGGGGCCAAACGCTCCTATTACAAGTACGTACCATGCTCCTCCTAAAAAGGGAACGATGATGCTAGTCATTCCACATAGAGTCTATCTACACACTAACAATAGACTTTTTTATGGACTCATCGCAATACATTGATTTCTAATTGGGCTATGGAAAATAGACTAATAATCAACAAAGTCTTGGAAAAAATGAGAAGTCGTTTACTTTTATTAGAGGAAGAATGCACGAAAATGGTTTTAGGAATGTTGGACATATTTCTAGGATATGAAGTGAGCTGAAAAGAGGGCAATGATCAGAAGTTCCCAGAAGAAAAAAGCCTATTAAAGAGAGCGAAAAGCGATATAGAATAGTGTTAGGTTATGTAACTAATATGTACCTTATAGATATTGGAAGTTCTACTGCGAGTAGAACAGGTACCCTTATGATCTGCCACCAGTACTAGAGAGTGAGAACTATAAACTTCTACTTCTATTATAGGTATAAGCTTAAAAAAAGCATGGAATGATCTCGCATCGAAACTGATTAAGCAAGAAAATCAAGTACCCCACTCTTATGTCTAGCCCCTTCCCTTTCGCCTTTATCAAGTTCAAGTACACCTTTAGCTTTCTCTCGTTCCAGGCCAGGCATGGTATTCCACTTTTTTCCCATCAATTGAGTCACTTGTCCCCCGGTGATATCAAAGCAGTGACTTCCAGTAGCCCCTTATAAATAACTTCTTATTCTTTGTGCTCCTCGTATTCCCATTTTCTTTAGAAAGCAGTTCAAGTTCTAGTTCGAACAGAAGCAAACCAAATTTCTTGCTAGTCAAGGAGGCTCGCTAACCTTTAAGCCTATCTTAAGTCCAACATTAGTGGCACCCTCCCTTCAAGTATCCACTCGAGCTGCTCTGTTGCTGTCCCGAGAGCAAAGAGCCCTATGCCCAAGAAAAGTGGTGCAGTTTATGACAATGTTTTAAGCATGGTGCTAGTCTCAAGCTTTATCCCTGCGTTTTAGGGTTGGTCAAGTCAATAGCTAGTTTTTGGTTTCCAGTTTCAAGTAGTAGGGCTTCTGGCTTTAGCATTTCAACCAAACCTGCGGATTGGCTTTTGGCTCACTGTTTTCCCTTAGCTTATACGCCTAAAGGAAAATAGGAGCTAAACCAGGGCTGCTACTTATAAATGAAATAATAAGCGTCAAGGGTACGCAATAGAAGCTGGTATCTAACAAGAAGTAATGCAACCTTATGCTTATTGACTAAGGAAGCTAGATATAATCAATACCTTTTTGCTTTAGAAACTAGGCCTTTTGAAAAGGCACCTTAGGGATGAGCGATAGACGGGCCATGTAGCTAAGCAGGTTAGGCTTAGCATATGAGTTTTCATCAATCATAGGTTAACTACTTCCAATCCTTGACTTTCATTTCACCCTGAAACAACCATAGTGTTTCTCCTATATCCCCTTTCACCTGTGGTTAGGTTCTTTCTTAGGAAGGTTGAGTCAATGAACCTATGTAAACCACTCGTTACCTAGCATACGGATGGAGGAAGGAAAATAGGGGGACTAAAAAGGTGCGTAGGGAAAACTACTATTTGCATCATCCCAATCAGACTATCGGATGTCACACACTTTCTTGCGGGCCAGAATCACCGATTGAATGCGTACAACAGATTCCAACTGTTCTGGCAAAGTAGATACCCTTACTGCAGGTAGTCCTGAATATAGTTGAACACCAAGCCTTAAGACTATAATTGGATCGGCTTAAGAATGAACGGAAACATTTCTGATAGAGAAGGATGAGAGATAAAAATATGGCTTAAGAATGAATGGAAACATTTCTGATAGAGAAGGACGAGAGATAAAAATATGCGTAATCCAAAGGAAAAATATCTTGCATAGCAAGAGCAACCATCGACTCAATCGAAATAGAAGTCAGTCAATCCTTCAACCTTTCTTTTCGTTGAGTGAATTTTATTTTCATCCCTCGGCTGGATATCAACATGGAAGCATTTAAGATTATGCTTAGCACGAAACAAGAAGGCTAAAAAGGGTTTGTTGGTTCCCTATCTGCCACGCATTGGAACTGCCGGTGCCAACGTTATATCTTTTGTTTTTGTTTTTTTTTTAATGGCAAGGGGGACAAGGTGTTGCAAAAGCAAAGATTGGCGAGGAAGGGAGAAAGGTCATGCCTCTCCGGCGAATCATCAGCTAAGGTCTCCTCCCCCTCTTCGAAGCATGCAATCCCCGCGTCTCAGCTTTTAGAGCGGCTGGCATTATCTGAATTATGCCCATCTGACGGGTTACGTTGTTTCCTGGATGTCGCTTCACCACATTCAGACAAATCTTAGGTGCGTAAGTCCCAAATAGAGGCCGGGACTCTATATCGATGGATGGGATCTGACACTTGAATGAGGCGTAAAGCGTTAGAAGGCATTTGAGATTGAAAACCATTGAAGATCAATCAGATCCCATTTTGCCATGCCGTGCTCGACTTTGGCCAAAGCCATGTTTGTGATTTCATAGGTAGTTGCGTTTGAGGGAGGTGTTGAGAATATTCAAACTCAAACCTTATCTTATTCTTTTTTTTATGTTGAACTTTAGAGCGGGTTTTCCTATCCCACATTCTTTTGGACCTAACGTATGGGGAAGTGCCTCGCCAGATCTTCAATAAATCAGGAGTCGTGTCTTTTTCCCGTTCTCCTTGCTGCCCAAAGTATACTTTAGGCATTGATGTAATGTAGAAGGCACAACCTAGTTCTTATACAACCAGGGTTAGTGCTTTATAAGTTGTATTAGCATTAATCATATAGAAGGTGACTTTAGTCAGAAAATCCTCTATAGCAAGTTCAAACTCGACAAACAAGCCCCATTGCGTCGGAATTTTGATTGAAGCCTGAGTCCCTGCGCTTCCTCTAGTTGTGCAGGATGGGGATGAAGCCTTGCAAATGTCTTGTAGGGCAAAAGATTCACTGCAGTGCAAGCATCAATAAATATGCGGTTCACCGCGACCACCGGGTGGCTATTCAAGTGTCCTTTCATGTATAAGGGCCAATTGTGATCGGCATGAGGTGCGTAGTGATGTCCTCCTTTGTGAATGATATTGTAGCCATGTAGGCTTCATAGACGTTGTCTTAAAGTTTAGAAAGAAAAGCTTTATAGGCTTCAGGGTCCTGGAGGGTTGTTATCAGACCTCCTGGACCTCTCTTCCCAATAATCAGACGTCCCAGACATTGAGTTTAGCTGGTATCCCCTGGAGTTATTTGAGGACTTTTTGGCTAACCAACAAGATTTCTTGTACTTTGCTTTGTAGTAGGCGCCTTGCCTTTAACAAGGTTGGCTCTTTCTTGAATAGAATGATATAGCCCTTTTTCCTGTGCTTGAGAAAGCGACTGAGAGTGGCCTTCTTCTTCTGCATTTTGGCTCTGAGTATTCAGGCTTGCTCCTTCATTATCCCAGCCTCTTGCCCTGATTGAAGGGGCAGTGCTTGCTGGCTCATCTGTATTCTTAACTGTCTCTTGATCTGTTGGAGAATTTCTAGTGTGCTTTTCTGATCCTGGCTCTTGGTTCTGTCTGCCTAGTAGCAATGCTAGCTCCATATCTTCTGACGGAATGCCTGGTTCTGGTATGCTCGGAATCACCTTTTGAGGCGGCTGAGTAGCCGAGTCTTCCCCACGAAGGATGATTCCCTTATATTGTTCATTGTTGCGGCAGGTGTAACAAGCCTAGAAGCAAGGAAGCGCGATGTCGATCGAGACTCCATCATTAATGATAGGAAAGATTCTCCCTGTCCGGTCGACTTGCTCTAGTTTTTTCACCTAACTAAATGAACTATGGGCATCTTAAGGCAATTCAAGAAAGTCGAAAACTGCATTGCCACATGAGGCTCAGCTCGGCCCCTATGGTTAGTATCACAAGGCAAGCAAGACAGGATCTTTCGGAGCCGTCAGAAGCCAATCTAGTAGAGTAGTGAATTAGGTAAAGATCTCCACCGAACTGGGGAAACTCAAAAGCAAGTAGAAAAGAAGATCTATGAATGGGTTCACTTCTAGCCTAAGGTAGGGGCAGAGGTTCTTCTTAAAGAAACGAAGTGATAGCACAATGATCTACTTACTAAGATTAGTGATTATGTGAGCCATGAATTCTATGAATCGAAGGTTACGCGTCCAAGTAGCATGTAACTAAGATATATTCATTCATCTTATTATAGGCCGCATCTATATATGTAGTATGGGCCCACTCTGTTTCGAATAGGGTTTTTTTATTCAATATGTAGTACTGCATTGGAAAGAATGAACGGGACTGAGATGAGCACTCGTTGAATAGGTAGGATTGTGGGGCTATTGTTTCCTTCAAATCAATGGAAAATGCTGGAGAGATGGCAGCTTTGCTATCTTTCTGGACACGACTGCCAATCAATCATAGGTGCCCACTAGATGGCTTCACATGCGCAACCCACGTTGCTGTTTTAAAGCGCTAATCTTTGTACCCATTGTCAAAAACATCCCTTAATCGTATGCTATCGCTAAATAAGTTCAATACTTTGTTTTAATAGAAACTAACACTTATCCTACTTGATGGCATAATGAAAAAGGAGGGCATTAGTATGGACTGCAGAACAAACTGATATTCTTCTTTCTACTTCCTTAATGCGGAGGAGTACCTAAGGATTTTAGCAAAATCACTCAAGACAAGAGAAGCACTTTGTACAAATACAAAGCAAGAAAATAGATAGATGTAGGGAGAGACTACAACTTTCGAGTGAAAAAGACTTCCTCCTCCTAGCTTGCTGGAACTTCCTAGAACTAGGACTAGATGTAAGCGCACGGGAAAGAAATTGACCTTCACTTCCAATTTTCTCAATGGCAATTGGAGGGGATAGAACTCCTACCCCAATAAAGGCACAAGGGAATTCAATCCTCATGAATGCGACTAGAGGTACGTAATACTGCTTCCCGGAATACCTCCACTGTTGGAGCTTAGACTTATACTGCTGGATCTAGCGAGACGAATATGGATATTTTTTCTCAGTCAATATACATTTCTGAAGCAGAGCAGAGATAGGAAAAAAATGCGTCTTCTAAATTGCCCTTGCCTTCCTACTTTATTAAGTCTTCTAACTAGATTGACTCAAATAAATGAGCAGGCTTTCCTCAAAATCAGGTGGATGGGGAAGAGACCATGCCATGTGAAGAGATAGGGAAATCAAGGAATTAGAAACAGGGGCTTACAACAGGACCTACTAAATAGACTCAATTTTTATAAAAAGGTGCAAGGCTAAGCAATGTCAGAAAATTCCTACTCGATAGAAGTAGCAATTCTTACAATAGGAGCTTCTGGCTGGACAATGCAGTATACTTTAGAATATTAGTCAAACTTCAAGTCCTCTAGGCACGTATCCTCCTTATGCCTGCAATAGTAGGTGCTTAACCTTATTCTTCAATTTCATCAACTTCAACTGGCTAATATGATACTGCTTTAATAGTTTCCTTTGATATCTCTCTTTTACTAGAATATGAGAGACTCTTTCCTCTCTTTGGCTTATGAGAGACTGCAGGTTTTGGAGAGAGTAAGGGCTTAGTAGTTACTGCTAGCCCAGGAGGAGGCATTACGAATGGATGGCCAAAATCAAACTACTCCATAATTGACTTGAAAAAGGGCGAATTATCATAATGAAAGAAAGTCCCTCCAAGAAAAGATATGCACTGATTAGCCTTCCCAGGAAAGATTATCCTTCTGCATGCCTTGATCAATCATTCTTCCTTTGATATGATGAATTGGTCTTTGCCTACTTATTCCTTGCCCGAAAGATTGACCTACTTAAGTAAATATTTTGTTCTGCTCTGACACATGGATTGTTTTCTCATTTGATTAAGTCGGATAATGCTTTGAAACTTTCCTGCCGGCTTGTGAGAGAGGTTGTCTTGCCTTTGCTTGTGAATGTCTTAGACTTGAGGAAAGACTCGATTGGACCAGAAAAATGACCCACAAGGGACTCCTAACTATTCATGTTAACCCAACACTGACCCCCTAGATGGCACATAATTAGCCTATGCCATCGAAAGAGAAACTAGCGCTTGTTGGATTATTTGCCCTTGTCGGATTATGCTCGAAATTAACTCACTTGATGGATTATTTTCCCTTTCCTTTTACCTAGCCCTTAGCCCTTGTTCCTTGTTGATTTTCAAGGAGAAGAACAACTACTAGATGCAATGAAAGTAGCAATGATCCTATAAAGTACTTGAAGTACTCCTATAACGACACTAGACATATTCATGTAAAGGGCGGCACTAGGAGACTCAAATATGAATATTCAATTATGAAGAATGGCTAACTTGGTCCAACAACTACTCAAACTTCTATTGCAACTGAAAACGCTGAGAAGAGAGAACTCACCCTTGTTGGCGGAAGGGTTGAGACTTTATGTAAAAGAACTTCCAATGAACTGACTTGATGCTTGACCAAGAACTAAAACAAGATCCCCCCTCACTGGCACTGAAATTAGATTGGATGTCACAGAATTCCCAAAGCCAGAGCGAAGGATTGAAATTGATTTGATAACTGGATCAATGCCTGACAGGGACCTAAAAAGGGATTGATGGAAATCTACAATACAATGCCTTACAGAAAACTTAAAGATGGCTAAAAAGGAGTAGGTTAGAAGCGCCACTCAGCTTTAGTTAAATTCTTTTTTATGTGATCAATAGACTTTTGTTTAAATGAAACTAGATTAAGGGCTAATAGAATGGCTACTAGTTCTAAGGTTTGCTCACTGTATGAAATTAGGACTCTCTCACACAACACAAGAAATTAAAAAAAGGACTTACCTTGACCTGGTGCATTGCTAGCAAGAAATGCCTAATCGAATTGGGCCCGACAATATGCTATATATTCAGATTAATTTGATAATGATGCATATTAAATGGAAACAACTATCTATTAAGTTGATAAGGGACAAAATCACTAGTTCTTTCTTTAGAGCCCGCATAAAATAAAAGAATGTCGTTTTTGCTCCAACTAAATGTACTTACAAAAGGATTGACTTGGGTGTAACGTAAGTCCCATGGGATGGCACTATAACTAACATGGAAACATATGATCTTAGAACTCCACAATCGACTAAAGGAAATTACTTATATATTGTAGGAGAATACTTGAGAAGGAGAAAATCCATTGGCAGTTGCACGTTTTCAAACAAAAGAACTATGGATATTCACCCACCACTCTAACATCCAGATACCCTACTCGGCTCGACCACATTATGAAGATTAGGACTGCTAGCCTCCTGAAAGAAGAGTACCCAGACCCCTTTTGTTAAAGCCCAATAGACATCCCCTCAAGTAGCAGCTAGTTGTTGTGGGGAATATCCTTTTAATAATATCTAAGTAACTAGACTTTATAGCCAAAGCCCCTGGCTCGTTTTGTAAGCTCCACTTGCTGCTTCCTAACTTTGCTTGAGAATGAGAAGTGAATGCCCCAACGAGTGGTGGTTTGTCTCGATTTGATTGTGCTTTTATTGCACCAGTTGATCTTTTGTGTGCAGTCGTGATGTCTTATGGTTTTCTGAGTGCCCTTCTAGAGCTAGGGGATTTGCTGACTTGGTCGGTTTGTTCGGTTCAAGGGATTGATTCCAAGTATTCTACTCGTGGTTTCGAAGGTCTACTCTTTAAAATTAAGGTCTTGCTCTCCTGTATGAACCGTACAGATGGGATATCGTCTGCTTTGCTCCCTCGTTTTCCTCCACTACTAAATGACTTTCCTCCTTACTTTAAAACGTTGGTTTTTCCCTATCCTATAGATTACTAAATGGTTATCTTTGCTGTATGAGACTGAAACGAGTGAACTCTTTCCCTATCATGGAAGTTAGCTCAAAACCTTATCTTCTTTCTAGCTAGTTCTTCATATTTGAAAATAATCTCTTGACTTTCTTCATCGCCTTAGCTTTGGAATCGTCTCAATCCTTATTTTCTTCACTAACTTCTAGTTCTAGACTCAAATCCTTCTTTTGAATTGAATTTCTCTCTCATAGGGCCAAAGGCCGTATCTTAGCGAGCGTCTTCATTATAAGAACTTTCTCACTCAATAAGACTAAGCGAGTGAACCGCGCTTCCTCTAATGGCATGGTCTTGCTTCATCATTCTACAAAACTGTAAATTTTTTTTTTTACTCCACTGAAACCCCATCCTAAAGGGGGAACTCAAGCTTGAACCTACCCTTTTTAACGACATCTTCCTCCTCTACTTCTATAGATAGATGTGTTAATGGTAGTCTTTGCTTCTTTCTATGATTCCAAGGATTCAAATGCGTATGCTGTGTATGATTCAGTGAATGAAAGATCGGATTATTATATTTAAACATATCTTTCATCTGTCTTTTCTATAGTGATATCTGCTACTTAGGATTTGACTTTTTCTTTAAAAAACTGACACACCATCGTCACTCAAAAGCCGAGACTTGGATCGAGGATCCACACCTTCCCTTACGGAAAGGTCCGCTCCAACTACCGCTCATGGAATTGTTAAATGAAATTTCTCTACCTAAGATCGAGCTACTTCCTTTTCTCGTACGTACCCTTGATCTTAACCCTCGTGGAAAAGAACTCTACCGACTAAGTAGAGGGGAGAGAATACATTTACTCGAGCATGAAGCTTGATAAAGTAAAGGGCAGCGAGTCAATCTGGTATGGGGTTAGGTCCATAGGCTTCCTCTAAAGAGACTCTTTTCGCCTGTGAAAGTTCAAGTAGCTCGAAACCATAATCTTGTGTACTGATATCCATGCACACAAGAGCATAGCTAAGGGGGGATTGAAGTTTTTCCATACGAATTGCTTAATTAATAAAGAGGTAGCCCCTGAAACCATTAGCCAGTAGTGGGTGATTCTAGGTCTAATAGTATAGTAGAGTAAAGGGAAGGTATCCATTTGCAACTAGAAGCCCTTAAAGACTTTCGGAAAGACTAAAAAAACTCTTTAAAAAAAGAAAGGTATGTTGTTTTGATGGTTGCGAGTTCCAGGGGGATTCCATTCTCTTTGCCTTGGAAAGTGATTCTATATGATAGTTAGGGCATATCCCTTTGTCATATGTTATATAACCGCTTTATCGATAAGAGTTTGAGACTTTGTGAGCTAACTTGGTTGAATCATGTATGAGATATGATTTGAAGGTTAGATGATTTACTCTTTGTTTGGCAGTGCCTTTAGTCCATTAGGGAAGGGTCAATCAGAGCCAGATAGCTTGTCTTTTTCTCTACCGAGTGAGATCATATCCATCTATTTTCTGAGTTTACTTGATTCCCCTTAGTCGGGTCAGATCCGTTGGTCTTTTTATCTCTTAGCGCCTAGAAAAAAGGTAGCCAATGAGTGAAGCTTACATAATACAAGCCTTGGAAGAACGTAAGTGGAGAAAGCCTGAACTTTCCCCTCTTTTAAGGCACCAGACCCCTATGTTATTAAGTGGTGCAGTGAAGGTAAGGTGTGACAACCGCTTGCTTGATGTAGCATGGTCAGATCTTATTCGAATCTTCTTTGGAAGTAGAATCACACACCTGAGCTTCCTATTTTCGATAGGCATCAATCGAAGTCAAAATAAAGAAACCCTCTACCTGCCATCAATAGTGGGTACAGTGTGATAGTATGAAGAGGTTGGGTAAAGCTAGTAAGAGAAGCACGTAAGTCTGATCTTAGGACCAGTCATTAGCTCGCAAATTGGTGAGCGGAGTACTAAAATATAGTCGAATAGCTTCGGATAATATATGGTTGGACTTTTCCTTTAAGTAGTCGTACGTTAGTATTCCCTAACCAAGTCAGGGAAGCCACTAGGGGTTGTCAAAGGTAGACCAGGGAAAGAACATCATATCTCCCTAGGCATACGTTCATATGGTAGCTCAAAAAGGTCATTGCCTATGAGTTCGAAAGAAGCAATCCCTTTATTTTTCCTTCTTAGTGGAATGTTTTTTTCTCCTTATAGTATTAAATTTAGTAGAAAAACTCCTTCCCTCTCGCATTCTATTGAGTTTTTTTCATACTAGTAGCAGGTTTTAGCCAAGGAAGTAAAGCCCTTTTAGTATGTACAGCAAACCCCCTTATTAAGTATTTAGTTTCGGAGAACTATCTCTAACATATATAGAAGTTACCAACCATGTTGTGAGGCCTTATGCATAGAGGGTTGGTTTGGATGCATATTTCCCCCTCATCAAGTATTTAGTTTCGGAGAACTATCTCTAACATATATAGAAGTTACCAACCATGTTGTGAAGCCTTATGCATCGAGGGTTGGTTTGAGTGCATATCTCAAGAGGACTGACTTTATGTTTAAATAAAGCCCATTTTTTACTCTATAAAGCATTGGAACTTATTGTGAATACTGGCTTTTATTCCTTCTGCTTTCCAATACCACTTGAACACAAACTAGAATCACTACTGCCTTTGCCCTGCACCTAAATTAGCTGCCTCTATCAACTCTTGAAACCCTTGTTGTTAACAACTAATTATATTAATAATAATAATAATAAATTTGAGACCCCGCCTTGCTTCTAGGGTATGGATTGGACTTCCAGGCGTACTTTCACTTGAACTAGGAGAAGCATACAAACTTATATGACTAACCGACCTTTCCCTTCTAACAGATTTGTCCATCTGTTATGGAGATCACATTGGTGGGGATATAGGCCGATATGTCTCCAGCTTGTGTTTCATTGACAGGTAAGGCGGTCGAGCTAACTACACCTGTCTGGTCTGATCGTTTAGCGGCCCTTTCTAAGAGACCAGAATGTAAATAGAAGCCATCCCCTAGGAAAGTCTTACGGCCTAAGGTTGGTATAACATTAATGACATTCGTCGATATGCTACTGCCTGTTTACTAAGATCATCATATATTATTAATGCGTGCATTACATTATCGTAGAAATATTCCCCTATGGTACACCCAATATGGGGCCACAAATTGCAGAGGAGCAGGACCCGAAGCGGTGGCTGCTATAAGAATAGAATATTCCAAAGCATTTGCTTCTGACAGAATTTGCATTGATTGTGCCACAGTCGAGCGTTTATGTCCAATCGCTACATAAACATAATACAATGTCTCACTCTCAGAGCTTGAGTTCATTTGCTTTTGGTTTCATATAGTATTGACAACAATAGCTATTTTTCTAGTTTTCCTGTCCCCAATTATAAGTTCTCGTTGACCACGGGCTATAGGAACAAGACTATCCACTGCTTTTAACCATGTTTGCATGGATTCGTGCACAAATTTACGTTGAATAATCCCTGGGGCATTCACTTTGACATGTCTTTCTTCGTGATCACTTAGAGCCCCTCTTCCATCAATAGGTACTCCCAACGCGTCGACCACACGGCCTAACATGGCCTTTCTCATGGGAACATCCACAATAGATCCAATGCGCTTGACAAGATCTCCTTCTTTAATAGTGGTATCACTACCAAAGACAACAATACCTACATGCTCATTCTCAAGGTTTAACACTATTCCTTTCACACCACTGGCAAATTCCACCATTTCCCTAGCTTGAATCTCGTTGAATCCATAAACACATGCAATCCCATCTCCAACTAAGACCATTCAACCGATCTCATCCACTTGAAAATGAGTGTAAAAGTTGGTTATTCTTCTTTTTAATAGATTAGTGAGTTTCATGGGAGACAATTACATATTAAGATAGTCTTAACAAAGCCCTAAAAAAGAGGATAGCGTTAAGCGTGAATTCCGCTTTATTTTAGTTCTATTTCCAAACAGACTATAAGTTATAGTTGATTCGATCAACAAATTGAAAAACATCTTTGCACCCCCAACGAAGGGGGGCATGTAACATAACATTATGGTAAGCAAAAGTGAGAAAGCTGGGGCTGTGAATCGCCTCGCCCCCCATCATTGCCCGAACAAGGTCATGTATGTTTGATTCTGGGGGTAAATACTTACCGGCCTTACCACCCACTCTGCGTATTCATTATAGATTCTCTTAGATACCCGCTTTAACTCAGGGGGAGCGCTTTACGCGTATGACCATCGAATGCCCAAGAAAGAGTTGAAGATAAAGAATGGCTACTACTCGATAAAAAATGAATATCACTTGGAGTTGTATACCCAAAAAACAATAATTTGATGATTTCACTTAGGATGTTTTACTAAACTCTTTACCTATCCAGTTGTGACTCTACTTTTGACCGTGCAGCTAGTCCATATAGGCGGTGGGGCTTTGGGCTCTGTTTTACAATCGATCCCTACTATCAATTTTGGAATGGAACTATACCATTTTGAAGACCATTGAATGCCCCTTTAACCCAGGAATAGCCCTTGGTTCAATCCTTTCGTTTTAGGTAGTCCCTTTATCAGTTCTCGTCCTTCTACTCTTCCGGCGGCACACATTGTTTGTTTGATTAGTAATAATCATTATAGGATTCGGAGATAAAGCACAGATTTTCCTCTCCTGTACCCGAGAGTCAGCAACGGAACTACTCCACCAAAAGACTTTTTCCTTCTAACTTCGCGTTACAACTTTAGGTCTTTCTTTCTATCCCGCTGTTTCGCTCTATGCTTTATTTGTATTGTGGTCCCTCATCAGTCAAGGAAGTGCCGACACAGAAACAATCTATCCTGCCTCCTATTGCCAATTGTTCCCTTTCTTTCTGTTCAACGCTAGGTGTGAATAGGTTGAGCAATAGTAGATCGAGTCTTTGGCTATTTCTCTTGTCTTGTAGACTGACTCCCTGTGCCCTCTTCATTAGGCTGGTTTGATCCGTAAACCTAACTTTGACTGTCAAGTTTCGATTGGCTTTGTGTGAAGTCAACCTGGAATGACTCTAAAGTCTACTTTTCGCCAGGTGTGCTTCAACCCTCTGATCTTGTTCCAAGGCCGGGGATTTGGTGCCCCTACTGTAATGCAATGGTTGGCGCCATTGAGGTTTGTGGTGATGAATCAAAACTGGCTTGGGAGTGCTTTTTTTTTTTGTTGTTGTTGTATTTTCACTGTGTTGTATTGCCTTTAGCTGGATAAATCATCCATCCTTAGTTTTTTTGAAGAGCAAGAAGATAGTGAAAAGAGCTTCAGAGCTCTAATTTCCGACTTGACCCACTTGGAATGCTAGGTTGTGCATCTTCTGCCCTACTCTTCTGTGTCTATTGAGGTAGGAAATAGTCCTAAGTGTGACATCTGCTCGCAAGTGATAACAATTTAGGAAGCGATATTATTATAAATCAAAATGATTAATTAAGCTTGCGCGCACAACAACACAAAGAAGCTAAGCGCTAGGCCCTCCTTTGTCTCTTCACCAAAAAGGTCGTTTCTTTTCTAAAGAAAGATGGCTTAGGTTGAAGAGTGTTAAGCCTCTTGCCCCTTAAAGATGGGGAACTCTTTCTTTTCCTGCTTAGACAGAGGCCTTTTCAAAAGTCCTACTTTAGATTATACGCCTCGCTGGGCTCTCTCTTAGGCTATGAGAGCGGTGCAAAAAAAGTGGGGCTGTCTTTCTTTGATAGCTTCCCCGGTTTTTGAGTCCGTGATTTCATTGTAAGTATTTGCTTCCATCTCGAAATGCTCTTTCATGATTGTATGTAAAAATGTTCTCGCGCATAAGCATAGCCACATGATGAGTTGAAAGCCCTATATAGTATAGGAACATCTTCCCACTCTTTTTTGTGTTCATTCAATGCTTTGCTTGTGGATTGGAAATCCGGTAAGGTCAGCCCCTGACTAGATATAAGCATAGCTTCGTAATTCAACTTCTCGCACATCTGCTCTGAAAGCAAGAGCTTGAGATGCATACGTTCTGAAAGTGATCTTTTCGAATCAAGATATAGAATATGGGCAAGCCTCTTCCCTAGCAAGAAGGGAGAAAAAAGATTTGATTCATTTCTCTGTAGTTGTATCTAGTGTGTCACGTTGGGATTTGATAAACGACTTTCTTTCTATCTCTGTTGCATTGAAGCGAAAGCTTACTTTATCGATGTATGAGATATACCTTAAATAAAGGGCAGTGCCACAAGGATTTTATTTGCTATGCTTGTCCTAATCAAGCCAAGACTTGATTTTATGCTCTACTCTGCGCACTATACTTTTGCTTTTTACCCGATCTCAGCATAGCGCTTTGCTTTTGATTCTTCGAATAAAAAACCTTACTAGACAACTGGACGACTTTGTTGCTTGTGTAATTGGACATACATAACCGAATAGGGCCTACAAAAGTCAACCTTTCTAAACGCATACGCTTTACTATGCGTACAGAAAGCCCTCTTTGGATGCCTTGTCTAGAATAAGACAGCTTCGAAGACGAATAATGTTATAACAAATCCTACTTATCTTTTACCTGTCTCCCACCTTCCCTAAGAAGAGGTGTTCCACCTTCAACCTAAGTGAACTCTTTTTGGTACCCCAACTCCAAATTTCTCGTGTACTTATTTTTAATAAACCGCAAGATCTCTATCTAAGTGTTGACATCCAATTCCTTACGGTAGACCCGCTTATTTGTATTGTGGTCCCTCATCAGTCAAGGAAGTGCCGACACATAAACAATCTATCTTGCCACCTGTTGCGAATTGTGCCCTTTCTTTCTGTTCAGCAATAGGTGTGAATAGGTTGCCCAGTAGTAGATCAAGTCTTTGGCCTATTTCCCTTGTCTTGTAGACTGACTCCATGTGCACTCTTCATTTGGCTGGTTTGATCCGTGTACGCAACTTTGACTTTCAACTTTCGATTGGCTTTGTTTGAAGTCAACCCGGAATGACTCTAAAGTCTACTTTTTGCCAGGTGTGCTTCAACCCTCCGATCTTGTTCCAAGGCCGGGGAATAGGTGCCCCCACTGCAAAGGACAAGCACTCATGGATTTCTTGCCTTACTAGGGGGCACCCTGCTCCAAAAAATTCTCCGCTTGCGACTGACCTCCCAAGACGGAGAACTGATTCAAATCGAGGTCCAGAAGGGATGGAAAATGCACTTTGTCGGAGTATCAAGGAGCCTAAATAGTTAAAAGCAATCTGATCCAAGGAAAGCCGGGATCAGCATAATCTTCCTGACACCAGACAAGGCCATTATCTCCTGCTCCTTTGCTTTGGCAAAGGAATGCTCCAATAACAAGGCCGAATACAAGTTCTTGATCTCAGAACTTGAGTTAGGCTTACAAATCCGGATTGAAGAAATGACACTCGAAATTGATAGTAAAGAAACTCCGAGGAGAATATGTAGTGAGAAAAGTCAATCTCATACCCTATCATAAAAGGGCAGATTAAACATGTTCTAGTTCCGAACGGTTAATATCTTCCATGTCCGGAAAGGGGTGAAGGCTTAAGAAGACTCGCTCGCAAGCTTGCTTGGCAGTTACTTTGATTCTCCCGTCTGAAGAGACTGTGACTATCATGGTCAAGGAACAAAGGATCTTGAAACCTCTCCGTGAAATCACCCTGGCGGAACCAGTTAACATGATAACTGCTAAAGGAGGCAAGGAAGATTGGCGAGAACCCTTCTAAACTACCTTCAGTACGGAAGGCTACCTGAAGATTGAGCTAAATGGACCCAAAGTGACAAATGTAGCTCAAAAGGCTAGGATATTACTGGCCAACCATGACGACTGCATTGAATACACCAAAAGCTTCAAGATTTGTAAGTACCACGCAGACTATATTCACGACCCTCCAGAATCATCGCACGTCAGGACGTGCTCATGGCCATTTGCCCCCTGGGCTGGGGGATGGAGATCATCGTAGCTTGTCCTTAACAAGATAGTAATGACTAATAGGGCGCATGTTAAAAGGGACGAAAATGAAGAAAAACCGTTGCCACTTCCCAAACCTTTCGAAGAGAGTTGGAGATGGCTGGAAAACAAGGAGAGGAGCAACCAACCTTAAGAAAAAATTGGCCTTTTCATTTTCATTAAGGTATCGTCCAAGTTGCATCATAGAAGTGTATGTCTTGTCTAACAAACCTCTATGCATTGAGGGGACTTAGTTGCCTCCCCAAGGTCATCCCTCTGCTATAGGACTCTACTAAGGACCTTATGTACCAAAACTATCATACAATACCTCTCTAGAGGAGATACCATCTTAGAGTATAAAATAGAAAATTGCCAACTTTAGTACGTATAGCAGCATCCCAAGTCTTCAATATATGCCTTTTCTCTATAATACAAAAGGCTATATGCTCCCTTCGCTTCCCATTACATTAGTCAAGAGGTCCATTGTGTCTTCCTCTTCCTCTGTCATTTGAAATCGTTTAAGATTGGACCCTTTCTACTGAACGCTGCTAACCTACTTTTTCAGTTTGCAATCCAAGATCTTTGTTCCAGTTTGTTAGCTTAGACGGTTGACTTTCTTATCATATAGCCGTTTTCCTTCCTATGCATGAAAACGAGTGTGTGACCAGAACAATTTCATTTCCTCAAGCATGGGCGATAGGTAAGGAAGCTTTTTGGGGACTATTTTCTATTCTCCTAAATAAACTCTTGCTTGCAAGGCGCGATAGCGAAAGTGAAATGAAAAGCTTGACTGCAACAGCACCTAGGTGCGGCCGTGGTTTTTTATGTGATACACCAACCAAGGGAATCCCAAATAGTTTGTACTTGCTTTTTTCGGCTTTCATGGCATTTAAGATGGGAGATAAGGAAACTCAGACTGCAAGCTCAGGCACTTGTTGGATAAATTACCTTAGGAAGCTCTATGCTCTCGAGAGAAAACAGGTAGAGTGGAAAACAAAGCAATAAGTCTTTGTCGTATCATATTGGGTTAAGGACTTAAGCTTAGTGAATCCCCTTGCTTTTATGAAATAGTACGATATTTGGACAGGGGAGAGAGATTTGATTTTATAATGACATTTTCTTCTTGGTTACTTAAACATCTGGGAATGAAGAGGATGGAAAGTTGACTTCTTCCCTTCCACTTAGGTAGGGTACTTGGGTATGCTATGAAAAGCAGAGAGAAAGAGTAATTTAAACCGAAGCGCAGGAAGAAGCAAGAGATGACTTGCTATTTTCATGCCTTTCTTTGTGTTATACCTCTTAAAAGACGGTTAAACACAACCTGTAAGGACTGAGGTTTTCGGATTCGGTTTTCGGGGTCGGACCCTGTAGTTTTGGCCCTAGTGGGGTCTGGAACTTTGTGTTGTTTCGCGTCGAGTGGGCTCGACGCGGTTTAAACGGCGTCCACCATGGCAGACGCGTTTCAGGTTCTGCCACGTGGGTGCCACGTGGACTGACTTTGGGCCGCGAGAGTACGGCCCTGTCAGGTCGTCTGAACGGCGTCCGTATGGGTCGACGCCTTTCAGACTGCGACTCTGGGTGTGTCAGAGTACGGCCCTGACAAGTTATCTGAATGGCGTCTGCGAAGGACGACGCGTTTCAGAATCTTGTCAGAGCGGCCGTCATGTCACCTGATAGGCGTCCGTGCATGTCGACGCGTTTTAGCCAGCCTCTGGTTAACCCCGCGAGCCCTCCTTCTTTCCCTCATTTTCTCCTTCTCCCTTTCTCTCTTTCCCTCCGGCGAACTCGGCGGCGATCCTCCTCCTCCCTCTTTTCCTCACACCATTTCGCCTCTCCCTCCACTCCATCCTCTACCTGGCTCCTACCCCTACCACCTCCACTTCCACTGCGGCGTTCTACTCTCCGGACGGCGGCCGACGTCATGGTGGGGCTAGGACGACCTCGGCGGTACCGGCGGCGGCGTGGGGCGAGACAGGCGGACGGCTTGAAGCTCGGAGGCGTTCGAGTGTCCGGTAGGGTGACGTTCCCCGTGGCACTGTGTTTAAGATCACGTTTTCCTCAATATGCATGTGGTAGATTTTCGGTTTCGGGGGTTAGAATGAGCATGTTTAGGAATTCTATGGGGGTGTTTGCCTATGAATTGTCTTGCTCTTCGTTTCCCTCCAGTTTGAATGATTTTCGGGGTTATTTGGAATTGGAAAGGGAGCCCTCAGGTTTAGGGCGTTCCTGGTTCCTGGGCTTGAAAGACGTCGTGCATGGACGACGCCTTTTTGAAGGGCGTCGGGCCATCACGACGCCTTTTTAGACAAGAATTGACTGACAGACAGTCTGCCCGGTTGGAATTTCTGTGGCTGAAAGACGTCATGGGTAAACGACGCGTTTTTGAACGGCGTTGGGCATCCATGACGCGTTTTAACGGCAGAAATCCCCTGGTTAAGGCCTTGGGAATTCCGGATTTTCGTGTTGAAAGGCGTCTGGGGATGTCGACGCCTTTTGAAAGGCGACCATAAGGGTCGACGCCTTTCAAAGCCAGATTCTGAAAATTGATTTATACGAACCTGCACATGGAGCTTGAATGGCGTCGACCTCGGTCGACGCGATTCAAGACAGAATCTCACTAATGCATGCCAGTAAAACGTGTTCACATTGCTAGATAGATAGTTTGCATATGTTTTAGTGCACCCGATAGAGACGGATTCCTCACGACCGGATGGTTCTATGTGTGTTGAGCGATCGCGGGATTTTCACGTGACCGGATCGCACTCTGTTGGGTTTTCAGTTACTGTGGACCTGGAGTGACATTGTAGCACTTTATCACCCTGTGCTGGTGGGGGCGTGAGCACAGCGCCGGTGGGGGCGTGGGCGGGGTGACGCCTAGTGAGAGAGGGTCACCTGGTGAACCCCGGGGTCAGCTAGTACCGGTGTTGGAGTGGTACATTCGGAGAGTCACTCCTGCTGAGGGAAGGGGTAGTCACCTGAGCCGGTTGGGCCGGAGTAGCGAGCGTGCTATCCGAGGGGCTACTCCTTGGTCTCAGCGGGTCGAGGTTTTTCCCACCGTTGTTTGTACGGTCGGCGAGTTCTATCGAGACGGCAGTTGTGGGTTTTCTAACGGTTGGCTTAGAATGTGCATGATTATTATATTTCGACCGCATGTGTTCTCACGTAGAGAATTAGATATCGTACCTGCCACTACACTTGTTACTTTACTGTTAGTTGTACTTTACACTTGTGGGTGTGTGCGTAGGCAGTGGGGATCGAAGGATCCCTACTGAGTCTTGTCTTGAGACTCACCCCTGCGGTTTTCAGGTGAGGACTCCCAGCAGACTTAGAGCGGCGTGTGCGGCCGGGTGTTGTGTGTCTTCAGCGGTTGTTCCGGGGTATGCCCCGATGTAGTTGTTAATTATCTTTGGCCTGTATGTTTAATTATTTCCTTCTGTTGGAGAATGTAATTATTTGCTGTATCGAGTCGCATTGTAATAATTTTAATTCCTGCACTTTTATTTCAATTCAATGCGATGTGAATGTTTAGCTTAGTTTATTATTTGTTTCCCAGACTTACTAGATCCTGGTTTGGTCCCAAAATTAATGATTCGGTACCCATTTAGTAATCGGATCCCCGATTATAGGGTGGCGGGTCGTTACAGTTGGTATCAGAGCATACGGTCTGGCAAATAAATAAATAACTAGGTTAAATGTTGGAAATTCGGCAAATAAATACATTATCCCGTACAGGCACGGCGGTAGCATAGGTTTTAGGACTCTAATTAGAACTTTTGATTTTGTAATTGTAGGCGAGTAGATGGCTCCCAGGAAGAGGATGCCAGTTATTCGAGAGCGGGGAGATGTCCCCAGTGGGTCCGAGGCAGGGAGGCCGAGTGTTGAGCAGTTTATGGAGGCCATGATGGATACTATGGCTCGATATCATACTCGAGATCCTAGCGAGGGTTCTAGTACTCGGGGAGGGACCACAGCTACACTCGAGAGGTTCTTGAAGCTGAGGCCACCTCACTTCACCGGTCGTCCCGACCCTGACGAGGCCATTCATTGGCTTAGAGAGATTGAGAAGACTTTTGATACTATGGACTGTGCAGCAATAGAGAGGACCCCGCTGGCTACCTTCATGCTGAAGGATAGCGCCTATGACTGGTGGACCGCGCTGAAGAGTTTATCTTATGGGGACAGGAGTCTTAGGGAAATTTCTTGGGAGACCTTTGTCAAGGAGTTCAATGCACAATATTTCCCTAGGCATGTCCAGCGAGCCAAGGAGAGGGAGTTTATGGACCTGACGCAGGGGAGTATGACGGTACTTGAGTACGAGGCGAAGTTTGTTTCGCTGGGACGGTTCGTGCCTTTTATATCTGAGGACGAGGTGCGTCGCACGGAGAGGTTTGTGGATGGGCTTAGGCTCAGTTTGAGGAACTTCGTGGCGTCCCATTGTTGTACAGACTTGGCGTCAGCAGTTAGGCGTGCAGCAGCTGTAGAAGCTCAGCAGATCCAGTCGGCCCGGGAGAGAGGGCAGACTGTTCAGGGGCCAGCGCGAGGCAGGGGTAAGGCAGCGGCACCGGCTCCTTCTGTCGGATCGGGATCGTCTTCTCTCGGCTCCCGATTCAGGAGATTCTTCAGGGGTGGTGGCAGCAGTAGTGGCAGCAGCGGCAGCAGCAGGCCCAGGCAGGGTCAGCAGAGTCAGTCTGCATCCAGTGCACAGCAGGAGCCAGCTCAGAGGCTTCCGGCTGTTTGTCAGCAATGTGGTGGTGCTCATGACGGGACTCAGTGTCCCACTCTTCCCAGGAGGTGTTTTTCTTGTGGCCAACAGGGCCACCTGGCAAGGCAGTGCCCGCAGGGGCATAGTCAGGGGCAGGGTCATGGCGATCAGAAGAAGCCGAGGACTCAGGGGAGAGTTCTAGCTATCACCAGGAGAGAGGCTCGCGCGTCCAACTTGGTGGAAGGTACACTCTCTGTCCTTGGGAACTCTGCGCATGTGTTGATCGATTCAGGTGCTTCGCATTCTTTTATTTCCGAGCAGTTCCTAGACATTCTTTCTGCACCTGTTGATGAGTTGTCTGATGGTTTGATGGTTGAGGTTCCTTCTGGAGACTTCATGATATCTTATGATTGTTTGAGGAATATTCCCTTGACCATTGAGGGTCATGTGCTACCTGCCCAGTTGGTCGTACTTGCTATTCGTGATTTCGATATCATCCTGGGTATGGATTGGTTGGAAGCCTTTTATGCGGAGGTGGACTGCCACAGGAAGAGGGTGCGCTTCTCTATTCCGGACATCCCGACCTTCTTCTTCCAAGGTATTAGGCTTTCTTCTCGAGGTATTCTCATTTCTGCCTTTAAGGCATGGAGGTTGCTTGCTGGTGGCTGCGAGGCTTTCTTAGCCTCTGTTGTTGTTTCTGATGTTCGTGGTAGTCCGAATCCTTGGGAGGTGCCGGTTGTTTGTGAGTTCGTAGATATTTTTCCTGAGGAGCTGCCTGGCCTTCCTCCTCAGCGAGAGGTCGAGTTTACCATCGAGCTTGCACCAGGTACGACGCCCTTGTCTAAGGCCCCGTATCGGATGGCGCCAGCCGAACTCGCTGAGTTGAAGGCGCAGTTGCAAGAGTTGTTGGATAAGGGTTTCATTCGTCCTAGTACGTCTCCTTGGGGTGCTCCAGTTCTGTTTGTCAGGAAGAAGGATGGTTCCTTGAGACTGTGCATTGATTATAGACAGCTGAACCAGGTGACAATAAAGAATAAGTACCCGCTTCCTAGGATCGATGACTTGATGGATCAGTTGCAGACAGCGAGGGTGTTTTCCAAGATCGATCTGAGGTCTGGGTATTATCAGATGAGAATCAGGGATGTGGATGTTAGTAAGACAGCTTTCAGGACTCGGTATGGGCATTATGAGTTTTTGGTTATGCCCTTCGGCTTAACCAATGCTCCGGCGGCCTTTATGGACCTGATGAACCGAGTCTTCAGGACCTATTTGGACCAATTTGTGGTTGTGTTTGTTGATGACATTCTGATCTATTCTTCTTTTGAGGAAGAGCACGCTGCTCATCTTCGGGCAGTGTTGCAGGTTCTGAGAGAGCACCAACTTTACGCCAAGTTCAGCAAATGTGAATTTTGGCTAAACGAGGTGCACTTCCTTGGGCACATTATTTCTGGTGAAGGCATCGCAGTGGATCCAGCTAAGATAGAGGCAGTGATGGACTGGAGCAGGCCGACTTCAGTGACTGAGATCAGGAGCTTTCTGGGGCTTGCCGGATATTACAGGCGGTTTGTTCAGGGATTTTCTTCGATAGCGGCCCCTTTGTCGAGGTTGACTCGAAAGGGAGTTCGTTTTGTGTGGACGGAGGATTGTGAGCAGAGTTTTATTGAGCTAAAAACTCGTCTCACGTCAGCCCCAGTGCTGGTGCTTCCATCTGGGTCAGGTGGATTTGTGGTTTACTCAGATGCGTCCCGTCGAGGTTTGGGAGCAGTCTTTATGCAGCATGGCAGGGTAGTTGCTTATGCTTCTCGGCAGCTGAAGAGGCATGAAGAGAACTATCCTACTCATGATTTGGAGCTTGCAGCTGTGGTGTTTGCACTGAAGATCTGGAGGCATTACTTATACGGAGAAAAATTTCATGTTTTTACAGATCACAAGAGCTTAAAATATGTGTTCACTCAGAGAGATCTGAATCTGAGGCAGCGGAGGTGGATGGAGTTTATTAAGGATTATGACTTTGACCTTTCTTATCATCCGGGCAAGGCGAATGTAGTGGCAGACGCTTTGAGTCGGAAGACGGTCATGTCATACCTCATGATTCGGGAGTGGAAATTATTTGAGCAGGTGGTGGAATCCTCCTTTAGAGTTCCACGTGAAGAGGATAGAGCAGTGCTTGTCAGCCTGACTGTGAGACCGGCTGTGTACCATGCTGTGATTGAGGCTCAGAGGGCAGATGCTGAGTTACCGCAGATTCTCCAGAGGCCTGAGGTTGAGTTGTGGGATGATGGTACCGTCAGATTCAGAGGCAGACTCTTTGTCCCGACTGAGGAAGACGTGCGCAGATGTGTTCTTGATGAGGCGCACCGTTCAAGGTATGCTGTGCATCCCGGGACAACAAAGATGTATCACTGTTTGAGGAGGCACTTCTGGTGGCCCGGTATGAAAAGAGATGTGGCTGAGTATGTGGCTAGATGCATGACATGCCAGCAGGTTAAAGCCGAGCATCAGAGACCAGGAGGGTTGCTGCAGCCCTTGCCGATTCCTGAGTGGAAATGGGAGCATGTGACGATGGACTTTGTAATGGGTTTGCCTGCATCCCCTAGCAGGAGAGACGCCATCTGGGTTATCGTTGATCGGCTGACCAAGTCGGCACACTTCCTAGCCATTAGGAAGGACTGGTCGGTCGGCAAGCTGGCTAAGTTGTTCGTGGACCGGATTATATCTCTGCACGGGATACCCTTGTCCATTGTATCGGATCGAGATCCGAGGTTTACTTCCAGATTCTGGAAGAGCTTTCAGCAGGCGCTGGGCACTCAGTTGGCTTTTAGCTCGGCCTACCATCCAGAGACTGACGGGCAATCGGAGAGGACTATTCAGACCTTGGAGGACATGCTCAGGGCGTGTTGCCTAGACTGGGGAGGTTCGTGGGAACAACATTTGTCCACTGTGGAGTTTGCCTACAACAACAGCTATCATTCTAGCATCGGCATGGCGCCTTATGAGGCTTTGTATGGGCGGCCGTGTCGATCTCCGGTGTGTTGGTCCGAGATCGGTGAGAGGCAGATAGCAGGACCTGAGTTAGTGCAGCAGTGTGCTGAGATTGCCAGGATGGTTCGGCAGAGGTTGACCGCAGCTCAGAACAGACAGAAAAGTTACGCAGACATCCGACGGAGACCACTTGAGTTTGAAGTTGGGGACCACGTGTTTCTCCGAGTCTCACCCTCCAAGGGTGTGATGAGATTCGGGAAGCGAGGCAAGCTGAGTCCGCGATATATTGGACCTTTTCCCATTCTTGCTCGAATTGGGGAAACCGCGTATCAGCTGGCCTTGCCGCCCAGTCTTGCAGGAGTGCACGATGTGTTCCATGTGTCCTTGCTGAGGAAGTACGTTCAGGATCCGTCCCATGTGTTGGATTTTTCAGAGTTAGAGGTCGCTGAGGATTTGTCATTCCCAGAGTATCCGGTTCGTATTGAGGATCGCAGAGATCAGGTCTTGCGGAACAAGATTGTACCTTTGGTCAAGGTGATTTGGCAGTATCGCTCCGGAGGTGAAGCAACCTGGGAGCGAGAGGATGAGATGCGGGAGCAATTTCCTTATCTTTTTTCGTAAGTCTCCCTGTGAACTTGTATCCCTGTTGTGACCTTGTCATTTCTAGTAATCAATTTCGAGGACGAAATTCTGTTAAGGGGGGGAGAATGTAAGGACTGAGGTTTTCGGATTCGGTTTTCGGGGTCGGACCCTGTAGTTCTGGCCCTAGTGGGGTCTGGAACTTTGTGTTGTTTCGCGTCGAGCCCGCGAGACGCGGTTTAAACGGCGTCCACCATGGCAGACGCGTTTCAGGTTCTGCCACGTGGGTGCCACGTGGACTGACTTTGGGCCGCGAGAGTACGGCCCTATCAGGTCGTCTGAACGGCGTCCGTATGGGTCGACGCCTTTCAGACTGCGACTCTGGGTGTGTCAGAGTACGGCCCTGACAAGTTATCTGAATGACGTCTGCAAAGGACGACGCGTTTCAGAATCTTGTCAGAGCGGCCGTCATGTCACCTGATAGGCGTCCGTGCATGTCGACGCATTTTAGCCAGCCTCTGGTTAACCCCGCGAGCCCTCCTTCTTTCCCTCATTTTCTCCTTCTCCCTTTCTCTCTTTCCCTCCGGCGAACTCGGCGGCGATCCTCCTCCTCCCTCTTTTCCTCACACCATTTCGCCTCTCCCTCCACTCCATCCTCTACCTGGCTCCTACCCCTACCACCTCCACTTCCACTGCGGCGTTCTACTCTCCGGACGGCGGCCGACGTCACGGTGGGGCTAGGACGACCTCGGCGGTACCGGCGGCGGCGTGGGGCGAGACAAGCGGACGGCTTGAAGCTCGGAGGCGTTCGAGTGTCCGGTAGGGTGACGTTCCCCGTGGCACTGTGTTTAAGATCACGTTTTCCTCAATATGCATGTGGTAGATCTTCGGTTTCGGGGGTTAGAATGAGCATGTTTAGGAATTCTATGGGGGTGTTTGCCTATGAATTGTCTTGCTCTTCGTTTCCCTCCAGTTTGAATGATTTTCGGGGTTATTTGGAATTGGAAAGGGAGCCCTCGGGTTTAGGGCGTTCCTGGTTCCTAGGCTTGAAAGACGTCGTGCATGGACGACGCCTTTTTGAAGGGCGTCGGCCCATCACGACGCCTTTTTAGAAAAGAATTGACTGACAGACAGTCTGCCCGGTTGGAATTTCTGTGGCTGAAAGACGTCATGGGTAAACGACGCGTTTTTGAACGGCGTCGGGCATCCATGACGCGTTTTAACGGCAGAAATCCCCTGGTTAAGGCCTTGGGAATTCCGGATTTTCGTGTTGAAAGGCGTCTGGGGATGTCGACGCCTTTTGAAAGGCGACCATAAGGGTCGACGCCTTTCAAAGCCAGATTCTGAAAATTGATTTATACGAACCTGCACATGGAGCTTGAATGGCGTCGACCTCGGTCGACGCGATTCAAGACAGAATCTCACTAATGCATGCCAGTAAAACGTGTTCACATTGCTAGATAGATAGTTTGCACTTGTTTTAGTGCACCCGATAGAGACGGATTCCTCACGACCGGATGGTTCTTTGTGTGTTGAGCGATCGCGGGATTTTCACGTGACCGGATCGCACTCTGTTGGGTTTTCAGTTACTGTGGACCTGGAGTGACATTGTAGCACTTTATCACCCTGTGCTGGTGGGGGCGTGGGCGGGGTGACGCCTAGTGAGAGAGGGTCACCTGGTGAACCCCGGGGTCAGCTAGTACCGGTGTTGGAGTGGTACATTCGGAGAGTCACTCATGCTGAGGGAAGGGGTAGCCACCTGAGCCGGTTGGGCCGGAGTAGCGAGCGTGCTATCCGAGGGGCTACTCCTTGGTCTCAGCGGGTCGAGGTTTTTCCCACCGTTGTTTGTACGGTCGGCGAGTTCTATCGAGACGGCAGTTGTGGGTTTTCTAACGGTTGGCTTAGAATGTGCATGATTATTATATTTCGACCGCATGTGTTCTCACGTAGAGAATTAGATATCGTACCTGCCACTACACTTGTTACTTTACTGTTAGTTGTACTTTACACTTGTGGGTGTGTGCGTGGGCAGTGGGGATCGAAGGATCCCTACTGAGTCTTGTCTTGAGACTCACCCCTGCGGTTTTCAGGTGAGGACTCCCAGCAGACTTAGAGCGGCGTGTGCGGCCGGGTGTGGTGTGTCTTCAGCGGTTGTTCCGGGGTATGCCCCGATGTAGTTGTTAATTATCTTTGGCCTGTATGTTTAATTATTTCCTTCTGTTGGAGAATGTAATTATTTGCTGTATCGAGTCGCATTGTAATAAGTTTAATTCCTGCACTTTTATTTCAATTCAATGCGATGTGAATGTTTAGCTTAGTTTATTATTTGTTTCCCAGACTTACTAGATCCTGGTTTGGTCCCAAAATTAATGATTCGGTACCCATTTAGTAATCGGATCCCCGATTATAGGGTGGCGGGTCGTTACACAACCAAAGGTAGGCAAGAGAAAATGGGCCAAATCGCCTGCTTGAGAAGGTCTTAGGGAATCGATCTAGGCTATATGAGATGCCGGTGCCATTCAACTAGCTGCCAAAACGAGTTCAAGAGATGAGGATCCAGGTAGTGAAGTCACCCGAGGGGGGGGGGTATGTTTCTTATCCCAGACTGGGAGGTTTAACGCTAATCGATGGATTTCACTGGGGTGTGAGACTGTGGCATATCGTAAGGCCTGAACCAGATATCTCATTCCTTTCTAGTTGAGACCGTATTCACGTAGGGTAATCCAAAAAGATACTTTCTTTCATCCATTTAGTGGGATTGCTATTTTCTTTTCCAAGAAAGGAGGCGGCGGTAGAAGCATTCTTTTTAAAAAATGATGAGTTTAATGCTTTTAGCACTGGTTGACCGAAATAAATGGCTAAGGAACCGAGTATTCAACCCTCAGCTAACTATTCGCCTTTGGTTAACAGGGCTTGGGTGCATGCAACATGCTTTTTTTGTACTCTGCAAACCTCGATAACCACCCTTCCCTCTTTGTAGGAGGTGCATCACTATTTAGAAAAGACTCCCACTTCTAAACACGGAATAATCAGAAGAATGAAATCCCACGCCCGAAACCCCAGTTACTGATCTTAACTTGGTGGTTCAAACCTGATCCCTCAGATCATGAGGACTTGCAAGTCCTAGTAGAGGTAGATAACTAGAAGTCTCTGGATGTTTCTGTGGGAATGGTGGGAAAGCCATTGGTTCCGGTGGAAGAAGAAATGAATATGAACTCAAGCGTCCCCAGCTAAGAGAGCTTGCTGACCTGAACAGAACACTCAGAGATTCAAATTCTTGTAGAGTACGGAAGATGACATTCAAAATCGATGCCCTACGTGACATTTGTGGTGATGCTGATTGGTGACCATCTCCGTAGGACCCTTTGACTACATCAACATCAGGAAGCAAAACTGATGGAAATCATGTCAATTTCCTTGCTGCTCTTGGAGGTAGAGAACTCTCACTCTTCAATGGTCAGTTTCTTCTTCCTAGTAATGTACCTCTGGCTTTCAGTCCAGGAGTGGGTATTCTGCCCTCTTATAGTAGCAAGGTCAACCATTGGGTTGATGATGCGAGTCTATATGTAGGTTACCTTCCCCAATCCGTGGATGAGGATAGGTTAATATAGTTGTTTTCTCCTTTTGGTATGCTCAGTCAAGCAAAAGTGATCAGGGACAAAGCCATGGGTTTAAGTCAAATAAGGCGCTTGTGCTTTGTGAAGTATACCAATCCTATCAGTGCAACTAAGGCTGCAGAGCAAATGAATGGGCACAGGATGGATGGGAAGATGTTTGAGTAGTAGGTCGTTCGTCCACAGATTATTCATGTTATAGCATGGTGTCTGTGAGACCCACAATCATTAGCCTTCTACGGACATCAAGTCCTGCTGCTATTGCACAACAGATTCCTAGCCCAACTAGTTGGCCGGGTCCACTGAGGTGGAGCCACATAGCTGTATTAGAACAGTTCCCTATAATATAAGATGAAGCACAACATTTTATGCAAATTCTCGGACGTACAACACACTCTGCCAACACCATGAATAATAGGCCGGCACTGGTACAGTCCAAATAGAGTCAAAATTCTACCATACTGAAAGTCAAGGGGCCCGCCTTACCACTCCCTCACTCCATTCACTCCTGCGGGAATGCTTGGGCGAATGGCCTACCCTTCACTTCATGTATTTTCGTCCTGCAACTTCTAGTACAAACTTTGGATTTTAATTAGAAGATGAATGAGATCAGAAATGCCATCATGGGGGCAAACGATGCAATAGCTTCGGTTAGAGCAAAGCCCAAAATGGCATAACCAAAAGATTATTTAGCCAATGATGGATTTCGCACCACAGAATGAATCGAAGAACTGATAGCAACTTTGTTAAAGCAATTGTAGCAGCTCCCACCTATCGATTTTGCACCTTCTAACATAAAGAGACGATCATTCTCCTCACACAAGTGACTTCACCTTTCTTGGATTCTTCGTCGATTCCTCTTCCCCACCTTCAGGGCATATCAAGAAGTTGAGTATAAGAGTCACGGGAATATGACATAAAAAATAAATATTTAGCTAAAGAGCTTATAATTATCCAACTCCTGAAACAATATCACAGCCCATTTGGAACTATCTATACCATCATAGGTGATTTGAAGCTGCTTTGGGGAAAATTCTAATCCTCCTCCCTACTTTGGGAAGCTTCACGGCTAAGAAGGAAGCAACTCTTGCTTTTATTGATTCTTTTGACCAGATGCAAACTGATAATCTTCCTGGAAATCAATGAGTTTTTTGAAGGGACTCCAAGCCAAGGAATTCCGGCTCGGGTCGGGACCGGGAATCGGGACCCGGCGATCCCGACCCGACCTGGTCTGGATCGGCCGAGTCGGCCGATCCAGACTCAGTCCGGCCGGTCCGACTCGGCCGGATTTTTTTTTAAAAAAAAAATTAGAAAAAAATAGAGAAAAAAATAAGGAAAAAATCAGAAAAAATTAAAAAAAATCAGAAAAAATTACATACATATTATTCAATTGATGTACAATAAGAATGAATGCAATTCATGTACATCCATAAAAAATAAACATTAAAGACAACTAACTAACTAATAATTTTTGTTGTGCATTAATTAAAAAAGATATTGTTGTTGAAAAATATCTTAGAAAGATCACATTTGTGATCCTTCATCATCCGGTTCATAAGTTTGAGCAGGTGGGCCATAATCTGCCGGTGCATATCCATAGCCAAACAAGGAACTAGCGAGGTCTTCGAATCCTCTTTGAATACCTCTAGGTGTGTAAGCTTGTTGGCTTGAACTTTCTCCTGATTATATTGGAGGGACAAAAATGCCGTACTGTATAGGTGGAGGTCTAGAGTACCCTTCAGTAGTGCTGCTGATGTCTGAATATGGCAGTGTAGGGGGATGAAAAATGGGCGGATAAGAAGGTGCATCTTCCCATGGTGGCCAATCACATCCTGCCTGTCTCTGTTGGCCTTCAAATCCCCTTTGTTGTCTTTGTCTCTGACCTTGAGTTCCTTCAGAATGACTCAGAGGTGCGGAGTAATCATCGTATCCTGTGTAACTGCTCCCAAGTGCAGAACCTCCTGATAGTCCAGCTGCAGCAGCGCCATCACCATACCCATCATCATCATCAGTGGAGTCATTACTCCGCACTTGGCTTGTTTTCCTCAATCGCCTTCTTCTACGCCTGTAGGTTTGTCTTTCTGCGTCGTACATGCTGGCCAAGTGAGGTGGTAAAGCTGAGGTGTCCTCAGGTGTCTCTCTAGTCTGCTGAACTGTCCCTTCTTCTCCTTTTGATGGGTCCACCATTGTTTAGACTTTCCTTTTGATTGTTTTCTCTTTTTGTTGCTCGATAACTGCAATGAAGGTCCCGCTGGCTCTTTCTCCTTTCTTCTTTGTGGATCCACCTGAGTAGCTGATCTCCTGAGTGCTGGCTGAGAGGCAGAAGTTCTAGCAGTGTCTTCTAGTGTGGCTGACTTTCGGCGCCTCTGAAGAACTAGTGCACCTCCTTCTTGTGTTGTCTGAAATTCAGGATCTCGAGCAACTACTGCATCTAATTCACCTTCTGCCCAACTCCGATCCTGAGGATCAAACTCAAGCTATGCATCTCTGGCTGCTCTGCTCTCCACCCAAGAATGCAGTGGGTGTTCTTCATCTAACAGTTCATCAATATCAATCTGATGTACAGGCCCATCAACTGGTATGCTAGGAAACTCCATGAATCTCTGTCTTTCAAGCCTCTGTCTTTCCTGAATCTGCCTGATTTTTAGACGCATGTTGTAGTGACAGTACACCAACTTCTCCAGCCTAGAAACCCCCAATATGTTACGAACCTTCATGTGAATGAGACTGAATGTACTCCAGTTTCTTTTACATTGACTGGAAGAAGTGGTTTGATTGAGTACTCGCACTGCAACATACCGCAAAGGATTTGTGGCAGCTTGTCTGTAATTAATCTGGATCCACCATTCAGCTGTTCAAAAAAAAAAGAAGACGACGATATCAATAATCATAAATGCCAATCATTAAATTTAATATTTGACTATTTATTATGTAATTCACCTGGAGTTGTCCTCGTTACTGCAGCCCTGACGTCATCATCTCTATAAATGCCAATCTTCAATTTAAATCTCTCCATCTACAAAATAAATATAAATAACATAAGTTAATGATAGACGTATGCATTTTCATAAACTCCTACTTTGTACGTTACCTCTGCTAAGGCATCTATCATTTCATTCGTATTCCTTGATATTCTAGTAATCACATTAGTTGTGCCTCGAAGGACCTCTCCGTCATTATGCACGCTCTCACTATACTGATACCTTGGGTTGAAAAAATATCCTGCATATAAATTGAATTTTAATTAGTTATAAAATTAAATGTGAACAAAATTAATAATATAAAATCAACTTAAATAGATGAAGAATTAACCAGCAGCATGAAGATCATGATGAAGAGTCGACTCCCATCTATTATCGATGATCCTCCACCATTTGTCATGAGAAGTAGGAAGGCTTTCGTTCAATTGCTCCTTTGCTCTATCTATGGCCTCATACAAATATCCCATGTCATTTTTGTCATCTCCATCAACTAACCTCAGAACACGTACTAGAGGCTCAACCACTTTCAGATAGCGAGAAACCTTATCCTAAAAACTTCTCTCCCCAACTAGCGATTGCACTGCCAATGCAACTTCTCTAGCATCGGCTCTCAGTGTCCCTATATGTGCCAGAAACTCGTCAGAGTGGACTAACTGGGCCAACTGATGCTTGTATTTACTCAGGCTCTCTAAAGAAATGAAGTTGGATGCAAATCTAGTAGGGCCAGCACGAAGAAGATCCCGTCCACCTGTATGTTCTCTCATCATCTGTAAGATCCTGTTGTGACTATAAATAAATCCCGTGATCATCTGAGCATGTTGTACCACCTCAGCAACAAAAGGATCTCTACCTATGTCCTCCATCATCAAGTCAATAGAATGTGCTGCACAAGCCACCCAGTACAAATGGTGTCTCTTCTGCATCAACAAATTACCGGCTGCTTTATAGCTTGCTTCGTTGTCAGTGACTATCTGCACAACATTTTCTTCACCAATTTCCTCTACCGCGTCATCCATTAGCCTGTACAAATAATTAGCATTTTTTATTCTATTTGAGGCATTCATAGACTTCAAAAAAATAGTGCCCTCGCTGCAATACACAAGAAAATTAATCATGGATCTTCTTGTGGTCCCTATCCAACCATCACACATGATGGTACAACCACGCTCCCTCCACACATTTTTGAAGTTGTCGACCCATACCTTCAAGTCATTATACTCTTCTTCAAGCCCAACATCATAAATGTAGCGAGCTGTGGGGGCCTTTACACCAGGTCCAACATCTGCAATTGCATCCACCATCGTCTGAAAATATGGACTAGATGCGGCATGTGCTGGCACACCTGCATGTAAAAACCATTTCACAATTCCTTTCAAGGCATTTTTTGCTGATGCCTTGACTCCTTTTAATGCTTGCTTGATTCCAGGCTGTCTGGCAGACCTTGATCTGTACAAAAATTGGTCCATAGGACCGCGTGCCACATCTGATGTCCGTCCACAACTCAATATAGAACTAGCAGTCCTGCGACCAGAAGAACCCCTAGGAACGAATATCCCAGGCTGAGAAGCAACAGACATTGATCCACCTGATGATCCTATGCCTCTTCGCCGGTCCTCATCTTCTCTATTTGTCCGCAAACTGGCACGAACAGCTCTGGTGTACTATGCATCAGGGTCATCTAGATCCTCCTCATCCTCCTCCTCCTCCTCATCATCATCTAAATTGATCGGGCGCTGAACAGGTACACCCTTCGTCTCTGGCGCCCTGAAATCTCATCTTGCAAATCCATGTGTTGTTGAGATGATAAATCTTTGTGTGCCTTTTTACTCATCATATAAGCCCTCATTTCCTTCTTCAAGTCCAGCGGGACTGACACACATCTACTGACATCTCCTGATATGCCAGCAAGATGATTTTTTAAGCGATTGATGCCACCACCCATCTCCTTTCCACACCAGTTGCATTTGACCCTCCTCCTAACACTGTCCACTCGTGTACAATGCTGCTAACCAGGATCAGCACCATGTTGCTCCACATCCTGTTCTGCCATATTCCTGCATAACATAAAAATACAAAAATGCAATCAGGTTCTAACAAGTTCAATTGAGTGGTTGGCAGACTCAATTGAACCTTAATCACACTAATCATACAAAAGTCCTAATTTTTAACACTTAATTAGGGTTAATTTTAATTAATTAACGCTAACAACAGGCAATTAATATAAAAAAATGCACATTTATGTCCTAACAAGTTCAATTGAGTGGTTGGCACACTCAATTGAACCTTAATCATGCTAATCATATAAAAGCCCCAATTTTTAACCCCTAATTAAGGTTAATTTTAACTAATTAACACTAATAACATGCAATTAATGCAAAAAAATGATCATTTATGTCCTAACAAGTTCAATTGAGTGGTTGGCACACTCAATTGAACCTTAATCACGCTAATCATATAAAAGCCCCAATTTTTAACTCCTAATTAGGGTTAATTTTAACTAATTAACGTTAATAACATACAATTAATGCAAAAAAATGCACATTTATGTCCTAACAACTTCAATTGAGTGGTTGGCACACTCAATTGAACCTTAATCACACTAATCATATAAAAGCCCTAATTTTTAACCCCTAATTAAGGCTAATTTTAACTAATTAACGTTAATAACATGCAATTAATGCAAAAAAATGCACATTTATGTCTTAACAAGTTCAATTGAGTGGTTGGCACACTCAATTGAACCTTAATCACACTAATCATACAAAAGCCCTAATTTTTAACCCCTAATTAGGGCTAATTTTGAGAATTTTGTCTAATCAACATGCTAAAATTTTTTTCAACCTAAATATTAAGAGATCTACACAATAAACACAATCATACATCATTTCTAATTTTTTTAGAATTTTAAAAAATTAATTCGAAATATACCTAAACTCGGATCGGAATGCGAACAAAAAATCCGACGTCGAGGGCGGCGGTGATGGCGACCACAGCGGCGGCTCCCGGACGGCCGGCCGACGATGACGGGATGAAAATCCCCTCCTTTTGCTCGATATCTCAAAAAAAAATAGAAAAGAAAGAGAAAAAGAGAGAGAGAGAGCGAGAGAGGGCCGGCGGCGGCGGGCTGGCGGCGGCGGACGGCCGGCGGCGGCGGGGGGGCCGGGGGCGAGCGGCGGCGAGCCGAGGAGGGGCTGGGGAGTGGGGAAGGGCCGGGCGCCAGCAGCAGAAACGCTGCTGGCGTCTGTTCCCGATCCCCCCTTAAGGGGGAGATCGGGACCGGCCCGAACCGGACCAGATCCGGTCCGGACCCGAATTGGTCCGGTTTGGGCCGATTTCTGCCATTTTTTTTTTTTTTTTTTAAATCGGTGGGGGGAACAGTAATTTCCCCCCCAACTCGGCTCGGAACTCGCCGATTCCGACTCGAATCGGCCGATTCGAATCAAAATCGGCCGATTCCGCAATCCATGCTCCAAGTTGCCATTTGTGAACACTAGTGTATCATCGGCAAAGAGTAGATGTGATATCGGTGGACTTCATCTTGGCGTCTGAAACTGTAAACCAACATTCTGATGAAATAATCTCATAAGATCCCTATTAGGCATAAGCACTTCCTCCACAATAATGAATAGGGCTAGGGCTAGAGAATCCCCTTGATGCAGCCCACGAGAAGAGTCAAAATAGCCTTACACGAACGAACTCGGGTACTATATTATAGGTAAGGCAAAGCTCTTTCTTTTAAAGAAGATTCTGGTTCCATCTTTCTTTTGTTTTAACCCTTCTTTTTCTAAAAAGGATTTAAGTAATTCGGGTTTTATACTAGTAATGTCTGACTCATATTGAGAAATTCTTTCTAGTGGCATTCGGTCATAGAAGCCCTTGACAACAACATAAATAACTAGAATTTGTTTTTCAATTGGAAGTGGTGAATATTGTTGTTGTTTGGGCACTTTTGTGAGCCTTGCACCTGTATTTAGTAATGCCTGAGTAACAACATTAAGGTCTAACCCAAATTGAGAGAAGGTGGCTACTTCGCGATATTGTGCCAATTCCAGTTTTGAACTTCTGCGGACTTGTTTCATGGCTTTCAACTGAGCGGCAAACCCGGCGTGACTGACAGATAAGCCAATGTTAATAGTTGGTCTAATTCCTTAATAAAAGAGCTATGTTTCCTAATAGATTTGTCCATCTGTTATGGAGATCACATTGGTGGGGATATAGGTCGATACGTCTCCAGCTTGTGTTTCATTGACGGGTAGGCGGTCGAACTACCTACACATGTTTGGCCCAATTGTTTACGGCCCTTTCTAAGAGACAAGAATGTAAATAGAAAGCATCCCCTGGGAACGTCTCACGGCCTAGAGGTCGGGGTAACATTAATGGCATTTGTGATATGCTATCGCCTATTTACTATGATCATCATATATTATTAATGCGTGCATTCCGTTATCGTGGAAATATTCCCCCATGGTACACCCAAAATATGGGGCCAGAAATTGTAGAGTAGGATCTGAAGCGGTGGCTGCTACAAGCATAGAATATTTCAAAGCATTTGCTTCTGACAGAATTTGCACTGATTGTGCCACAGTCGAGCATTTTTGTCCAATCGCTACATAAACACAATACAATGTCTTACTCTCAGAGCTTGTGTTCATGTGCTTTTGGTTTAATATAGTATCGAGAACAATAGTTGTTTTTCCAGTTGCATGTCCCTAATTATAAGTTATTCTTGACCATGGCTTATAGGAACCAGACTATCCACTGCTTTTAACCTTGTTTACATGGGTTCGTGCACAGATTTACGTTCAATAATCCCTGGTGCTTTCACTTTAACACATCTTCGTTCGTGATCGCTTAGCTTAGAGCCCCTCTTCCATCAATAGGTACTCCCAATGCATCGACCATACGGCCTAACATGGCCTTTCCTGTAGGAACATCCACAATAGATCCAATGCGCTTGACAAGATCTCCTTCTTTAATAGTGGTATCATTATCAAAGACAACAGTACCTACATTCTCATTCTCAAAATTTAACACTATTCCTTTCACACCACTGGTAAATTCCACGGTTTACCCAGCTTGAATCTCGTTCAATCCATAAACACATGCAATCCCATCTCCAATTGAGACCATTCGACCGATCGCATCCACTTGAAAATGGGTGTAAAAGTTAGTTATTATAGAGTAGTGAGTTTCGTAGGAGACAATTCCATATTAAGATAGTGTAACCACCCGCCACCCTATAATCGGGGATCTAATTACTAAATGGGTACCGAATCATTAATTTGGAAACCAAACCATGATCTAAGTAAGTCTGGGAAATAAATAATAAACTAAGCTAAACATTCACATCGCATTGAATTGAAAGGAAAATGCAGGAATTAAAAGTTATTACAATGCGACTCGAGACAGCAAGTAATTACATATTCCAACAGAAAAGAAATAATTAAGCATATAGGCCAGAAATAAAGATAACAACTACGTCGTGGCATACTCCGGAACAACAACTGACGGCGCGTGACACACAGCAGCACACCCCTCGCTAAGTCTGCCTGGAGTCCTCACCTGAAAACCGCAGGGGTGAGTCTCAACGAAAAGACTCAGTAGGGATCCTTCGATCCCCACTACCCACTCACACACCCACAAGTACAAACTATAGCTGAAGGTAAAGTAACAAGTACAGTAGTAATTACTACTCCTAAATCTCGATATGAATCACATGCATTCGAAGTACATAACATGCATATCTCTAAAACCAGTCTACCAGGTCCACAACCAACGTCTCGGCAAAACACGCCAACCACACGAACAAAGGTGAGAAGCACCGACCCGCTGAGACCAATCAGTAACCCCTCGGATAGCACTCTAGCTACTCCGGCCCAACTGGCTCAGGTGGTTACTCCTTACCTCAGCACGAGTGACACTTCAAAGGTACCACACCCACACCGGTACTAGCTAACCCCGGGGTCCACCAGGTGACCCTCTCTCACTACGCGTCACCCCGCCACACCCACACCGGCGCTGTGCTCCACCCACACCAGCGCAGGGTGATAAAGCGCTACAACTGTCACTCTAGGTCCACAGTAGCTCAAAACACAACACAGTAAGAAGTCTACAGTCGCATGCAACACCACGCGTACGATCCGGTTACAATGAATCCATCACCATAGAGTATAATTTAAAGCATGCATCTAACTAACTAAACAACTGTCTAACAATGTAACATGTTTTAATGGTATGAATTAGTGTAATTCTATCTTGAATCGCGTCGCCCAAGGCCGACGCCATTCAAGTCTCCTAAACTGGTTCACAGAAACCCGGCCAGGCGTGAGACGCGTCGCCGAAGCCAGTCGCCTATTGAAAAGGCGTCACTGTCTCTGGACGCTTATCAGTCCGGGAACAGGGTCTGTTAATGGGTTAAATCGCGTCGTGGGTGGGCGCCGCCTTTCTGAAAGGCGTCGCTTCACCTCGACGCCATTTAGCCCCGACAGACAGGTTCTCTCCTTGCTTCCCCCAATCCTCGAGGTGGGATTTCTCCCCCAAAACGCGTAGAAAAGGCACAAAACATAGAGGGGAAGGAGGATAATCCATCTACCCATTAGAACACCCAATTTCTCATACATGCACTTAGCGTTTTCACCCCCAAAAAGCACCCCAAAGCATGCTTCAAATGCTGGAAGACATGGTTTTCAAACGAAAATGCACTCGGGATAGTCACCCTACCGGTTACTTGAACTCCTCAAAGCTCCAAGCCGCCCACCCGTCTCGCCCTACGCCGCCACCGGTACCGCCGAGGTCGTCGTTACTCCGCCGGGACGTCGGCCGCCGTCCGGAGAGAAAACGCCGCGGAGGAGGTGGTGGTGGTAGTGGTGGGAGCTAGGAGGTCGATGGAGTGGAGGGAGAGATGAAATGGTGGGAGGAAAAGAGGGAGGGGAAGGAGGCGTCGCCGGAATCGCCGGAGGAAGGGAGGAGAGAGAGGGAGAAGGAAGAAATGAGGGAAAGGAAGGAGGATTCGCGGGGTTAACCAGAAACTGGCTGAAACGCGTCGAGCTGTACGGACGCCTATCAGTTGACATGACGGGCCGCTCTGACAGAATTCTGAAACGCGTCGTCCATCTAAGACGTCGTTCAGACGACAAGACTGGCGCCGTACACTGACAACCCAGGGTCGCAGTCTGAAAGGCGTCGTCCCTCGCGGATGCCGTTCAGACGACACGACATGGCCGTACTCTCGCGGCCCAAAGCCAGCCCACGTGGTACCCACGTGGCACAAACTAAAACGCGTCTGCAATGCTGGACGCCGTTTAAACCGCGTCGAGCCCGCTCGACGCGAAACAGAACAGAGTCCTAGCCCCACCAGGGCCTGAACTACAGGGTCCGACCCCGAAAACCGGATCCGAAAACCTTAGTCCTTACATTCTCCCCCCCTTAAAAGAATTTCACCCCCGAAATTGCCTGCTAGAATTAACGAGGTCAAAACATTGAGATACAAGCTCACAAGGGGACTCACGAGAAAAGGTAAGGAAACTGCTCCCGCATCTCGTCCTCACGCTCCCAGGTTGCCTCGTCTTCGGAGCGGTACTACCAAATCACCTTAACCAAAGGCACAACTTTGTTCCGAATGATCTGTTCTCTGCGATCCTCAATACGAACTGGAAACTCTGGAAAGGACAAGTCCTCAGCGATCTCCAACTCTGAAAAATCTAAAACATGGGATGGATCCTGAACATATCTCCTCAGCAAAGAAATATAGAACACATCGTGTACACCTGCAAGACTGGGCGGCAAGGCCAGCTGATACGCGGTTTCCCCAATTCGAGCAAGAATGGGAAAAGGCCCAATATATCGCGGACTCAGTTTGCCTCGCTTCCCGAATCTCATCACACCCTTGGAAGGTGAGACTCGGAGAAACACGTGGTCTCCAACCTCAAACTCAAGCGGTCTCCTCCAGATATCAGCATAACTCTTCTGCCTGCTCTGAGCTGCGATCAATCTTTGCCGTACCATCCTGGCAACCTCAGCACACTGTTGTACTAACTCTGGCTCTGCTCGGGACACTAAAGTCTTCCTATTTTAATCTGATCAACTGTCTAGTTGATCACTTTCAAACCAATTATAGTACTTCCAAAGTATAAAATTATCACTTTCAAACATGTTTTTATCACTTGTAAGTATAATTTTATCATTTCTTACGTAATTCAATTTTATTACTTTCTATGTAATTTTATTAACGTAATTTCATCACTTACAAATATATTTTTATCACTTCTGTTGAGTAGAAGATTGTTGAGTTGTGTCTTTAATTATTCTCCAGTGTTTTGATGATAACAAAATTCTGAATATTTGTTTTGATGATAATAAAGTTTTGAATAAACATGTAATCACAAAGTTCTTATGTATGTAAATTGGTTTGATTTAGATAAGGGGAGAATGTTGATTTCATTGATTAGGTTCTGACCTTATACACTGTCTGAACTTTATTAGTTCTGGAACTTAGTTGATTTCAGTAGATCTTTAATCACCCCGATTAAAAACTAACTATTATTTCGATTAAATGTCTATCGCTAATAAATTAACCGTACGAACATTAACTACAATGTCATTGATCGATTTATTTTTCAATCGATTACATAACATGTCTTTTCTTCTGTAATCATTATTGCTATCATAATCAATTCACAATTTAAAGTTTCACTTCAATTATTGTTGAAATACTAATCGATTTAATTGTCGCGAACTGAATCGATTACTAAGTTGACTATATTATCGATTAAACGTTATGTTTGTTATTCTTCGATTACTCGTGCCTTTCAAATTAATTATAGTATAGTTTTGAATTGATTTCTAGTCAGTGCTTAACTTCGATTCATATTGACCGCAAAATCGATTAACCCTCTACTCTCTAATCGATTATCTGTTTATTTCGTTAATGGGTGCTGATTGAGTTTCTTACTTCAATTATCTTTATTTCTTTAATCGATTTGTCAGTTGACTGTAACTACAGTTACTATTATACGGCTAATCGATTACCTGCTTACACTTAATCGATTCTGAGAGTCTATTATAACTTTGATTATCTGCCAAATTGATTACTGGTTGAGCACCTAATTGATTGGTAAGCTATCTCTGTGCATGTGTGTGTTTCACCCACTTAGTGCGCAATTGATTAGCTATGCTGTTTGTCGAATGATTAGCATCCTCTCTTCAAATTGATTCAATATCCTTTGAATTGATTTGCTCTTTTATTTGCAAAATTCCTAATTGATCCTCTGTCAAACCATCAAAATATTGTTTATTCTTCTAGTTCTAAAAAGTAAATACACTTGCAATGACTACAATCTACTTTTTTCAGATTTTCTGCTCTCACCTGCTTTTGGTGTGTTTATAGGATAGACAAAACTACACAAGCCAAGTCTAAAAAGTGAAAGGACTATGGGGTTCAGTTTTCAGAAAACATTAACAGGCAGTCTGTCTGAAGATCTCTCTCAAATTAGATCGAGACAATTTTCTGCTAAATTCGAATGGTCTACATTAATCTATGCTAGTTAACATTAAGACACAGCCTGATTAATATTAGACTCAATCAAGGACCATTGGACTCAACAAGAAGAGACCCATCTTAACGGATAAATCAATTCAAAATGGAGTATAAATAATCAAGACTTGAACGAGTAGAAGATTGATATCAGGGTGAAAAAGACATAATGAAGTAACACTGCTCACAATTGATCATCTTGAGCAAAAATTCTATTTCTTCTTCCTGTGTTTAAGATCTGAGAGAGAAAAGAAAGAGCTAGATTAAGAAGGACATGAGAACCTGAGCATTTCACTCTTATGTGCCTTAAGAAGTTCTCACATGTTCTTCAGCGGATCAAGACCATTGTTTTATTATTTTTTATTTGTTTCATTGTGTTGATCTACTCTATGTTCACTTGTGAACATTTGCTTACTGAGAGGTATCTTTATTTTTATATCTTCTGTAATTATTTTCTTCTTCATTTTGTTGAAGAGGGCCTACGGTTGTGAAGGAGGAAGCTTTTCTCTTTAATAAATTGAAGAGAGGGCCTACAGGTGTGCAGGTAGTTTTTTACCTCTTCTTGACTGTTGAAAGAGAGAGCTTAGGGCGTGCATGAAGTTGTTTTCCTCTTTATAGTGTTGAACAGAGGATTAGCTGAAGCTGGGGATTATATAACCAGCAAAGAGTTTGTACCTTGTGTATAGTAGAAATCTCAAGAAGTTGCTTGGGACTGGACGTAAGTGTTACACTTCGGATCCGGTTCATTTTTTTTTTCAATTCGGAGACCGACTACGTAATCTTAAAACAAATTCCACCATAACAAACATATATGAAAGCTAAACAACTATAAGATGATTTAAATAAATGCCATAACATCCAAATATACGCAATACTAAAGTTCAGAAATTACGATATCCATCAATTTATATATAAATTCTAAAACTCATCAAATAAAAAAAAATATATCATTTTTTTATTATCCCTACGACATCAAATATAGCTCTTGAAAACCTCTTGAAGATGTCAAATGCCTCAATCAGAAGTCTCCTCAAATTTCAGATTCTCTTTCTCAGACTCTAAAAATGTTAATAGGATTTATGAGTACAACCACTCAATAAGCTTCAAACCATCTACATGACTTAACATATAGTAAGTTTTGCAAATCACATTATATAATTATACTAAACATGATCTTACATAGTTCTACATATAACTCAAATAAAAACATGATACAAAACATGGTCAAATATAAGCTTATCAAATCAAATGTATTTTCTAATAGCATGAATGGATTGAGTAATATATAGCATAATCATATTCTTATCTAACTGAATAAGTCTACTAGTCATGATCAGAACATATCATATATCAAACTGAATATATCGAACTGAACATATAGCAAATTTATCATGGCATGGTAGCTTATCAAATCAGAGTTTATATTGTCAGAACAGCTAATCAGAATGAACGTAAATTCTTAATCAAATAGGCTGAAATCAAAATCACTAAGCGTACATGTCAAAGATCAAACTGAGCATATCATAAATTGAATCAAATAGATCCAAACAGCCAATTATGTTTCATAATTATGTGTCAAACAAATCAAATCCAAATATATCAAATAGACATGCATCTAACCACCACAACAAGAGCTGAACAAACAAATACCAAAGTATATAGGCAAGTATACTAAGATCTTGGCACATACATAGCCAGGGAGGCTGTTGTCCCACCTCAGATGACTGACCAATAAAACACAATTATCTGAATTTTTTTGTTACCCACGGGCAGAACCCATTCACGGACGCTTATGGAATGAGCCTCAATCTCCATAAGACGGTAATATCTAATCATAAATCAAACAAATATGGCACAATCATATTTTCGCAGATTTCATAATGATCATAGATCTGAAAATTTATTTGACAAAGTAATACTTACATATAAGAGTCAAAATACATACTTTTCTATACAAAATAATAACTTAAAGAGTCAACATGTTCATATAGATGGATAATCAGAGTAAAGCTGATAAAAATAGGTTACTAGAGAAGAAAGACAGTAAAAGAAAATTTTTTAGAATGTTTGGCATAACAAACAAAAAATTTTCGGCCATCAAAACTAATTTTCAGTACTGAAAAAAATCAACAAATAGGCCAAATATTATCAAACATATTCAAAAAATTGTCAAACTTGGCGAACATGTCAAATAGATCATGGTAAAGTGTGAACACAGGTTCATCAATTTCTGGATTGTCTTGATATAATTTTGGACTCCCGCTTCTATTCCAGAAATCTAACTTAAATAGAATTCTAGCAAATCAAAACATAGGGCAAAAAAATATCAAATCGGATCATAAAATTTTCGAACTTTACAAAGACGTCAAGGATAATATAACAAAGGTCTCTACAAAATTTAGCATAATTTAGACATGAATCAAGTGAGATATAAGATTAAAGAATTATGATTTCAAAACTCCCATGACATATTATATAGTCTCAGAAGAATATTACGGAATAAATATCAAAAGAACTCAGAAAATTATAACATTTATTGAACTTAAAGACAATATGACAAATAGACTTATATCAAAATATAAGCTCAATTCAACGTCTAAGAAGAGAGAACAAATATATGTGATTCAGGTGATCCTAATTGAAAACAAAATAGATTGAATAGACAGATTGCATATGCTGATATAATAATCATGAAATAAATAGTAAATAAGGTGAATTGAACTCTATTCACGTCACCTGTAGTTTTCTTTTCTGAAAATATTTAAATTCAACCATTTAAATATCTGAATTAAGAGAAACTCTCTACTAAATTTTTTTAGTAATTTTCATTATCCTTTTAATACCACCAATTTTATTATTTTTGAATATTTGTACAAAACATTATGCCTATTTTACTGACTTGCTGTCTTGAGTACTCTGAATCCAAAAATATAATAGATTTCCATCTTGTCTAAATATGTCTTGATTTTAAGTAGTAAACGACTTATTTTAAACATATGGTCTTCATAAAACTTTTAGAATTTTGACTCATCGTTCTAATAAAAATTGTCTCAAATAATTTAGAATTGTATACACGAAGTTATGTTTAAAACACCAGGACTACATTAAGTAAATCTGTGTATATAATCCTAATTTAAGTAGGATTCCAATTATGACTTTCTACCTATTAATTAGAATCTTGATTATATTCAAATTTAGTGTGTTCTACTTCCAATCTAAGTCAAATATATTATACATGACTTTTCATATCGTGGTTAATTTTAATTATCCCATCTTTTGTTTCCTAATTCAAATCATAATCCGACTAAGACTTCTTTTCTATGGGCAACTCTTTCTAAAATTAATCATCGATATTTTTGACTACTAAAACATCTATATTAATAAAAATGATCTTCTACAAAGTTATATAGCTTTTCATACTCTTTCTAATGATATTGACCATGCCTTAATCTGAATTTTATACATAAATTTATTATTATTTTACTATTATGTTGTCGAATGCATCAACCCCAGAATTTCAATTAAATTAGTGAGCTATTCTTAATAATATAATTAGACTAATGGACTTTCATAATTAGCTTAATTAGACTAAATAAAGTTACTTAAACTCACTAATAGACTTGTATAACTAGTTCATTGATCTAAGTTAAATTAATTGAATTCATGAATAGATTATAAAAATGTAAGGTATAACATCTTCTCCCCTTTAAAGAAATTTCATCTTAGAAATTTAATAGATTTTAACAATCTATCTTTATATTAATAGATTACTCATACTACGTTAAGGCCATAAAATAAGATTAATGGATTACTCAATTAAGATTAGATCACAACGATAAATAGATCCATATTTGAAGAACATTTATAATAAGATTAATATACACTTTTGATTTAATGTGTAACGACCTGCCACCCTATAATCAGAGACCTGATTACTAAATGGGTATAGGGACCATTATCTTCAGGTTCACACTCGGATCTCAAACAATATGTTTGGAAAAGTAAGTGTTAAACACAGCTAAATATAACAATCTCATGGACCACAAGAAATCTACAAATGCGCAGGAAGCACAATATCAATGTCCGTATACAGTCCAACAATAAGTATATGGTCCACATAAATTAAATATGTACGGACAGAAGAAAAGGTACAATAACATCGGGGCATACCCCAGAATCGAGACAGCTACTGGCGCGTACACCAAGAAGAAACCCACGCGCCAACACTCGCCAAAAGGTCCACACCTAAAAAACTAGGGAGTGAGCCACACCATAATTGGGCTCAGTAGGGATCATCTGATCCCCACCTCCCGGAAACAATACCAGGAAACTGCAGAATTAAAGGAAAGCTATAAACGAAAGCGGTAAAGCTATAGCCCCAACGGCGAAAGTCAATGAGAAGAAACCACAACTCCAAAGATTCCCAAATTCCATTGCAAGATATGAAATACATGCATTTGTAAATGCAACAGGCACAGTTCTAAAGCAACTCAAGCAACCCAACTCAACACCAGAGTTCACACCAACGATCCGACTAAACACACAAACCACACAGCCAAACGCGTACAAACGGTGCCTCACAACACAACCAACACTTACGCCTGTCCGCCCCTACGAGCTCTGGACACTGTAGGGTGAGGTAGTGAGTTAAACTAGGACTAACTGGGACTAGTGTATCACCACCACCCAGTTACGTATGCACACAAGTAGTCGAAACCACTGTCTTATCAACCGGACTTCCCTCCGCGCCTTGCCTAGGCGCTACACGAGGGTCTAGGGGACCGGCGAAACCCCCCTCAAGCCGAAGCTCTAGGGACAACCCGTAACCCTAACCCCCCAAGTTACATCAGGCCAAAGGATGAAAGGGTATACACCCATAACCTTGACGTCTCAAGTTACATCAAGCCCAATGGCGAATGGGTATACTTCTAATAATATCACACCCAGCTCCACAGTCATAAATACACTAGAAACTGCCACGACAGCCAAGAAAACATCAACCCGCTGGAATGGAAGAGCAACCCCTCGGATAGCGCGCTGGCTACTCCGGCCTATCTAGATCTAGGTGGTTCTGCCTCCTTCCAGCCACAAGTGACACCCGGACATGTACCACTCCCATACCGATACATCGTCACTGCCACACCGACACTGCGTCACTCCCACACCGACACAAGGTGTCAAACACAAACCACAGTCGTTCTAGATTCATGATCGTACAAACACAACACATTGCGATTCCGATCACATGGAAATCTCTGCCCCCAATATATGATTTCAAGCATACATTTAACAGGAAAGTCTAACAATATACACACATGTTAATTGTAGGAATTAATGGGACTTTGTCTTGAATCGCGTCGTCTGAGCTCAACGCCATTTAAAGCCCTAAAACTGGTCCCATGGAAATTGGCCTCGGGAGGGATCTGGGCCTAAATTGCATTGCCCATGGTCGACACCATTTAAATGGCGTCACCTGGTCGCGACGCCATTTACCGCCTGAAAACCGAATTGCCCTCTGGTACCTAGGCCTAAATTGCGTCGCCTATGGCCGACACGATTTGCAAATCGCATCTCCTAGGCCCGACACCACTTAACGCTCGAAATCAGAACTTCCCTCCGGCCTCACCGAGCCACAACGTGGGATTTCCTCCCCCAAAGCGTCCCAAAACGGCAAAATATAAAAGGTAGGGAAGAATCCAAATAACCATATTGAAAGCACACCAACCCCCATTTTATAAAAACAAGCATTTCCATAGAAAAGCCCCCTAAACATACTAATTCTACCCAAAATCCTCACACCTCCATAGTATACTCCAAAGCGGAAAATCATAGTTTAAATCAAACGAATCATATGCAAGGATTGCCACCGGTTACTTGAACTCCTCATAGTTCCTTGCCGCTGAACCGCCACACCATAAGCCGTTGTCGGTATTGCCGTAGACGCCGTCACTCCGCCAGAACGTCAGTTGTCGTCCGGAGAGTAAAGTGCCGTAGAGGAGATGGCAGTGGTAGTGGTGAGAGGTAGAGAGGTGTTGGAGAGGTGGAAGAGGAAGAAGAGGGAAAGAAGGGAATGAGGGAAGGGGGAAACGGAGGGAGTCGAAGAGAGGGAGGAGAGAGAGAGTGAAGGAGGGAATGAGGGATGGCTCGGGGCGTCAAACCGAATCACGCTGAATCGCTCATTCGTAGACGACGCCAATCATACGACAAGACGGGGTCGTACACTGGCGGATCTCTAAATCGCGTCGACTACATGCGACATGATTCAGACAACAAGACCGAGACCGTACGCACGTACACCGACGCCCGACCACGCGTCCCACTAGCATGGCTCCTAAATCGCGTCCCCCAAGCCCGACGCCATTCAAAAGCGCTCGGCTCGACGCGATTAAGAGGCCATGCCACAAGCCGACAAAAGCCCAAACCAAGGGGTTCGACTCCGAAATCGACCCGATAACTGAATCCGAAACCTCAGTCCTTACATAATGTGTCTATAGACTTGAGATCCGATTTAGTTAATCAACCTAATTGATCAATAGATAAATTTATCCTAACATAGTTAGGGGTATGGGGTGAAAAGAGATTGATGACTAACTAACTCTCATATGGTACCAAAATAATTAGGATACATATCATGATCATAACAATCTTATCATGATTTATAATTACTCCCTAAAAGTACTTGGAATATCATAAGAATATGTCAATTAACTTCTATAAGTAGTTTCAACTTAAGACACGTGACTCCTAACCTCACAGTATGTTGTTACATAATCATATATACTTCCAACAATTATAATAGTTCAAAGATCTAATGGAAACTATGAGTCATCGATGTTCTGCTTCTAATCTAGGAGTTTAAAGAAGATTGATCTAATACCTAATCAGGATAATGTGTTTAACTCCCAAATATCCTTCACAGATCCACTCTCCTAATTAGTTTATAGATTATATATACTTTAGCAAATTTACTTATCGTGGAACTAGAAGTAATTTATATTTATCTTCAAGGGTAAAGTCTAAAGGATAGCATAGAAGAGCTTAAGTATATACCTATAAGTGGCCTAATGAATCACTTTAAAATGATTATGTACCTGTCTATAAGTATCTTCTTAGTATTTTAATATATTAAGAGAATATATGTAAGGACTGAGGTTTTCGGATCCGATTTTCGGGGTCGGACCCTGTAGTTCAGGCCGTAGTGGGGCTGAGACTCTATTCTGTTTCGCGTCGAGCCGGGCTCGACGCGGTTTAAACGGCATCCAGCATTGCAGACGCGTTTTAGTTTGTGCCACGTGAGTGCCACGTGGGCTGGCTTTAGGCAGTGAGAGTACGGCCCTGTCGTGTTGTCTGAACGGCGTCCGCGAGGGACGACGCCTTTCAGACTGCGACCCTGGCTTGTCAGTGTACGGCGCCAGTCTTGTCGTCTGAACGGCGTCTTGGATGGACGACGCGTTTCAAAGTTATGTCAGAGCGGCCCGTCATGTCAACTGATTGGCGTCCGTACAGTTCGACGCGTTTTAGCCAGTTTCTGGTTAACCCCGCGAATCCTCCTTCCTTTCCCTCATTTCTTCCTTCTCCCTCTCTCTCCTCCCTTCCTCCGGCGATTCCTGCGACGCCTCCTTCCCCTCCCTCTTTTCCTCCCACCATTTCATCTCTCCCTCCACTCCATCGACCTCCTAACTCCCACCACTACCACCACCACCTCCTCCGCGGCGTTTTCTCTCCGGACGGCGGCCGACATCCCGGTGGAGTAAGGACGACCTCGGCGGTACCGGCGGCGGCGTGGGGCGAGACGGGTGGACGGCTTGGAGCTTGGAGGAGTTCAAGTAACCGGTAGGGTGACTATCCCCAGTGCATTTTCGTTTGAAAACCATGTCTTCCAGCATTTGAAGCATGCTTTGGGGTGCTTTTTGGGGGTGAAAACGCTAAGTGCATGTATGAGAAATTGGGTGTTCTAATGGGTAGATGGATTCTCCTCATTCCCCTCTATGTTTTGAGTTTTTTCTACACGTTTTGGGGGAGAAATCCCACCTCGAGGATTGGGGGAAGCTAGGAGAGAACCTGTCTGTCGAGGCTAAATGGCGTCGAGGTGAAGCGACGCCTTTCAGAAAGGCGGCGCCCACACACGACGCTATTTAACCCATCAACAGACCATGTTCCCGGACTGATAAGCGTCCAGGGACAGTGACGCCTTTTCAATAGGCGACTGGCGTCGACGACGCGTTTTAGTGAAATCACCTCTTTTTCCTGTCCATGTTATCGGTCGCTAAAAGGCGACGAGGGACAGCGACGCCTTTCAAAAGGCGGCTGCTTATGGCGACGCGTTTTACGTCAGGTTATGTGGGCGAGTTTCTGTGAACCAGTTTAGAAGACTTGAATGGCGTCGGCCTTGGGGGACACGATTCAAGACAGAATCACACTAATTCATGCCATTAAAACATGTTACACGGTTAGACAGTTGTTTAATTAGTTAAATGCATGCTTTAAATTATACTCTATGGTGATTGATTCATTGTAACCGGATCGTACGCATGGTGTTGCATGCGACCGTGGACTTCTTACTGTGCTGTGCTTTGAGCTATTGTGGACCTAGAGTGACAGTTGTAGAACTTTATCACCCTGTGCCGGTGTGGGTGGAGCACAGCGCCGGTGTGGGTGTGGCGGGGTGACGCGTAGTGAGAGAGGGTCACCTGGTGAACCCCGGGGTTAGCTAGTACCGGTGTGGGTGTGGTACCTTTGGAGTGTCACTCGTGCTGAGGGAAGGAGTAACCACCTGAGCCAGTTGGGCCGGAGTAGCTAGAGTGCTATCCGAGGGGTTATTGTTTGGTCTCAGCGGGTCGGTGTTTTCCCCACCTTCGTTTGTGTGGTTGGCGTGTTCTACCGAGACGTTGGTTGTGGATTTTCTAGTAGACTGGTTTTAGAAATATGCATGTTAAATATATTTCGAATGCATGTGATTCATATCGAGATTTAGGAGTAGTAATTACTGCTTTACTTGTTCACTGGACTTTTAACTGCATTTTACACTTGTGGGTGTGTATGTGGGCAGTGGGGATCGAAGGATCCCTACTGAGTCTTTCGTTGAGACTCACCCCTGCGGTTTTCAGGTGAGGACTCCAGGCAGACTTAGCGAGGGGTGTGCTACTGTGTGTCGCGCGCCGTCAGTTGTTGTTCCGGGGTATGCCCCGATGTAGTTGTTACCTTTATTTCTGGCCTGTATGCTTAATTATTTCTTTTTTGTTGGAGTATGTAACTATTTGCTGTATCGAGTCGCATTGTAATAACTTCTAATTCCTGCTTTTTCCTTTCAATTCAATGTGATATGAATGTTTAGCTTAGTTTATTATTTATTTCCCAGACTTACTTAGATCCTGGTTTGGTTCCAATTTAATGATTCGGTACCCATTTAGTAATCGGATCCCCGATTATAGGGTGGCGGGTCGTTACAGTGCGACACACAACAGCACACCCCTCGCTAAGTCTGCCTGGAGTCCTCACCTGAAAACCGCAGGGGTGAGTCTCAACAAAAAGACTCAGTAGGGATCCTTCGATCCCCACTGCCCACTCACACACCCACAAGTACAAAGTATAGCTGAAGGTAAAGTAACAAGTACAGTAGTAATTACTACTCCTAAATCTCGATATGAATCACATGCATTCGAAGCACATAACATGCATATCTCTAAAACCAGTCTACCAGGTCCACAACCAACGTCTCGGCAAAACACGCCAACCACACGAACAAAGGTGAGAAACACCGACCCGCTGAGACCAAACAGTAACCCCTCGGATAGCACTCTAGCTACTCCGGCCCAACTGGCTCAGGTGGTTACTCCTTCCCTCAGCACGAGTGACACTTCAAAGGTACCACACCCACACCGGTATTAGCTAACCCCGGGGTCCACCAGGTGACCCTCTCTCACTAGGCGTCACCCCGCCACACCCACACCGGCGCTGTGCTCCACCCACACCAGCACAGGGTGATAAAGCGCTACAACTGTCACTCTAGGTCCACAGTAGCTCAAAACACAGCACAGTAAGAAGTCCACGGTCGCATGCAACACCATGCGTACAATCCGGTTACAATGAATCCATCACCATAGAGTATAATTTAAAGCATGCATCTAACTAACTAAACAATTGTCTAATAGTGTAACATGGTTTAATGGTATGAATTAGTGTAATTCTGTCTTGAATCGTGTCGCCCAAGGCCGACGCCATTCAAGTCTCCTAAAATGGTTCACATAAATCCGGCCACAGAACCTAGCGTGAAACGTGTCGCCAAAGCCAGTCGCCTATTGAAAAGGCGTCACTGTCTCTAGACGCTTATCAGTCCGAGAACATGGTCTGTTAATGGGTTAAATCGCGTCGTGGGTGGGCGCCGCCTTTCTAAAAGGTGTCGCTTCACCTCGACGCCATTTAGTCCCGACAGACAGGTTCTCTCCTTGCTTCCCCCAATCCTCGAGGTGGGATTTCTCCCCCAAAACGCGTAGAAAAGGCACAAAACATAGAGGGGAGGGAGGAGAATCCATCTACCCATTAGAACACCCAATTTCTCATACATGCACTTAGCGTTTTCACCCAAAAAGTACCCCAAAGCATGCTTAAAATACTGGAAAACATGATTTTCAAACGAAAATGCACTGGGGATAGTCACCCTACCAGTTACTTGAACTCCTCCAAGCTCCAAGCTGCCCACCCGTCTCGCCCCACGCCGCCGCCGGTACCGCCGAGGTCGTTGTTACTCCGACGGGACGTCGGCCGCCGTCCGGAGAGAAAACGCCGCGGAGGAGGTGGTGGTGGTAGTGGCGGGAGCTAGGAGGTCGATGAAGTGGAGGGAGAGATGAAATGGTGGGAGGAAAAGAGGGAGGGGAAGGAGGCGTCGCCGGAATCGCCGGAGGAAGGGAGGAGAGAGAGGGAGAAGGAAGAAATGAGGGAAAGGAAGGAGGATTCGCGGGGTTAACTAGAAACTGGCTGAAACGCGTCGAGCTGTACGGACGCCTATCAGTTGACATGACGGGCCGCTCTGACAGAACTCTGAAACGCGTCGTCCATCCAAGACGCCGTTCAGATGACAAGACTGGCGCCGTACACTGACAACCCAGGGTCGCAGTCTGAAAGGCGTCGTCCCTCGCAGACGCCGTTCAGACGACACGACAGGGCCGTACTCTCGCGTCCCAAAGCCAGCCCACGTGGTACCCACGTGGCACAAACTAAAACGCGTCTGCAATTCTGGACGCCGTTTAAACCGCTTCGAGTCCGCTCGACGCGAAACAGAACAGAGTCCCAGCCCCACCAGGGCCTGAACTAGAGGGTCTGACCCCGAAAATCGGATCCGAAAACCTCAGTCCTTACAGATAGTCTTAAGAAAGCCCCAAAAAATTCTATTTCCAAACATACTATAAGTTATAGTTGATTAGATCAACAAACTGAAAACATCTTAGCACCCCCAACGAAGGGGGCCATGTGACATAACATCATAATAAGCAGAAGTGAAAGTTGGGGCTGTGAATCGCCTCGTCCCCCATCACTGCCCGAACAAAGGTCAGGTATGTTCCATTCTGGGGGTAAATACTTACCGGCTCTCACCACCCACTCTGCATGTTCATTATAGATTCTCTCAAATACCCCTCTAACTCAGGGGGAGCACTTTACGCGTCCGGCCTAGTTGAAGAAAGAGTTGATAAAGAATGACTAGTACTCAATAAAAAATGAATATCACTCGGAGTTGTATATCTCCAAAAACAATAATGTGATGATTTCGCATAGGATGTTTTTCTAAACTCTTTACCTATCCTGTTGTGGCTCTGCTTTTGACAGTGCAGCTAGTCCATATAGGCAGTGGGGCTTTGGGGACCTTTTCTCGAAGAACAAAACTCATATATACACAATTTGATGTACGAAATATGCCTGTGAATCCCAACTTATTTTGATTCAATCAACAACCGATTCTCTTCCTGATGTCTGTGGGTGTGGGACTAGTCCTTCCTGCTACGCACCCTGCCTTACTAGCTTTATTGTAATCCTCTTTTCCCCCAAGCCTCTTATGCATCACCAATGATAGTTGACCAAGGACTCCTACTGCCACTAGGACCGGTTACTGGAACAACAGATGATTTCACTCTAACAAGAGACAATAGCTCCTAATGGAACACTTATTGAATCTGAATGCAGCCTTTATTCAACTAAGACTTCCCTTCCTGAGACACCTTCCTCTAGGAAACTCCGATTTGATAGCATCCGATTCAAAGCCTGTCAAGCATATGCCGCTCAGTAAACAACGGAGAGAAAGGCTCTTAGAGAGAAGTTAGGTTGTCGAAATCTCAGAAAGGCCGCCACCCTCGCAGGCATGCGAACCTTACTTCTTTTGTTGAAAGTTAGGAGTGGGAAGCATAAGGTTTGGTTTGCTCGAGCCTTGTTCTTTCGAGTGGAGTGGGAGGCTGGGCTCATTCAATTCATTATAGGGGAGGGGAACCAAGCAAAACAAACTGCTAACCTAGTTAGAAAAGAAAGTCAGGCACCTATGATACTACATCTCGCTTTACAACTTGGCTGCCCAATCCCATCGGTCTCAGTTCATACTCTACCAACTAATAGGAAGTCGAATGAGAACTCTTGACAGCGCATAAAGTACCGATCTTTTCACTAAAACCGGAACCGAAGGAGCAACTGGTTTTGAAATGCTTGAAGCTTATGCTTGTACCCCTTCTTTCGTCAAATGGGGATGTTTATGAGGTTTCAGTCCAAGATAGTGGTCAAGTGGTGTGATTAAGTTAGAAATTGGTACTCTTATTTCTGAATGCCCTTACATCAAATCAAAGTCTTGAGTCTGACCTTAAGCACTAGCTCCATAAGGAAGCTCCGGCTTTTCTTATTCTAAATAAGGAAGCTCTAGCTCCATAAGGAAGCTCCGCATTTTCATGGCCTGTGGCATTGTAGTATTTTCCTGCCTTTGACTTTTAATTTATGATAGATGAGTCACCTTATTGACCTTGCTCCCATAAGCAGCCCTTCTGGTGAACTGGTTGAGAAGTAGGCCTTGTTAGCTGCCCTCACCAACTAAAGGTCCTCAGAAGCGAACCAAGGAGGAGGCCATCTCAGTGATGATTTGATTATCCTTCTCTGACCTATGCTTGGATGTCATCATCTGACCTTGGATACACGATGATTAGTTACCTTTGTGTAGTCTATATGTTACTATTCATCATAGTGAGTGCTTTCTGTCTCTTACTTAGTATAGTGTTATTGGCTTTCTCTCTCTAGGTGAGGTACTACTACCTTTAATTTTTCGAATCATTCAATCAACCGACCTCTCTTACAGCCGTTGAGGGATAGAACTCTCCCAATGAAGTAGGTGATACATCCGAACAAGAAGAATATAAGCAGACTAAGAAAGTGATTCGGATCTCACACTTTCCACCAGCCTTAAAGGAATGGGTAAGAGGCTAACTAGGAGAACACGTGGAGAATATGGTGGTTGAAGCATATAGCACATTTTCTATTTCAGATAATCTTTTCTCTTTGCTAACTCGATTGATGGCCACGCTTGAAAATGACTAAGCAATAGCCCGGATTCCTTTTCCATAGAACGAGTAAGAGAAAGGGAAGAAGAGCAATCCCCTACTGACATAACTTCGTTTTCTTGACGAACTTTTAGCACGGATAGGCCTATTTTGGTTCAGTTGAAAACATAGCCCAAGGTGAGACTATCACCACAACACTTTCAATTCAATCTTTCAGCTCCTCTTGGCTTCGAATGGGAGTGCTCAAGGCCGGGTGCACCACTTCTCATTCCAATTCCCTATAGCTAGAACTCATTGTTGGACGAAGGTCCGGTTTAGCTTACCGAGGGAAAGCACTAAGAACCTTCTTTTCATTGTGTGGTTATGGAACTAGGGATCACTTAGTCTATATTCTCGCTTGATTTTTAGAATGACATAACCTACGAAAGCTCTCTTTCGGTGGCATAGTGGAGTTCTTCGTTATGGTAATCGCAAGGTAGAAAAGCACCCATATGGCCCATTCTCTTGTTTGCATATCCAACATGTGCTCTCTTATCCCTTGATGCTGAAAACAGAGGACCAATCTCATCCTAGTGCAGATCCCCTTCCACAGTCAAACATAATGAAAAGGGAGGCGGCTACGATAACGGTTCTTTAAGAAGGATTGAACAAGGCTTTTTTGGACCCCGTTCATGTATCAATATGGAATGTCCCGACCATGGTGCCTAGCCGACGTCTCCTTTGCCTGTGATCATACCAGTACTGATAGCCTCTTTTGAAAGTGAGATAAGTGTGATAGGCTAGATCCCTAAGGCCCATTCTAGTTAACGTAAAAATTGTAGTTGTGGAAGGGAAAATTCTAGTGGAAGCCATTAGAAGAGAGTCCCATTTTGCCTTAACCCCTCTAGATCCCAAGTAGGGACATCCCGCTAAAGCAGTTGCAGCTTACACTAGCTAGGTGAACTCCCGCTCTGATCCAGCTACCCCTCGTCTTACCCAAAGATCCACCTTCAGGAGCCCTTTTGAGGACAACTAAGGAGTAAAGGTCCTCGCGCAGGTGGGAACTTGTCTTTAACGGGATTTTGAATGACTGTTCCTGAAAAAAAAGAAAGATAGGAAGACCAGTGACAGCTACCACTAATGCTATTGCTACCTCTTCCTTGGCTCCTTCGGTACGTGCCTGGTCGAAATGTGTGATTGCTTTATATTCTTACTGAATAACAAAGAGGGCATTCTTCCTAGCAAACATCGAACATATTATATCATTACTACACGAGAAGGAGGCTAGGCACCTTTTTTTAACTATCTCATAATGCCAAGAAAGGCTAAGAGGAGAGAGAAAGCGGAGATATTCCATCACAGGAAGAGGCGAACTGATACCTATACCATATCCAGGTCATAGTCACCAAGATCGAAGGGACGACACTCATTAAAGCCAATAATCGACCAAAGCACAGGAAGGCATATTGGTTTCCACAGACCGGAAAGCCAGGAAAGGAATTGGTTACTACAGATAGACCGGATGAAATAGCAGTACTCACTTTTGCGGTGGTTATTGCTAACATAGAAAGTCTCACTCCCTCCTTACTTATTGTCAAACCCTTTTGGCGCCCTAAGACTATTAGTGCGCTCACTCACTTTTCCAGAGTTCTTAAGTAAGGATTGAACCGGAAGGTTGTCATACCGTCAGGGCTCAACTTAACTTCAAAGTCAAGTCATACTCATTTCGATACTCCGATAGGAGATGGTCCAGACTCATTCGTAGTATAGGTGGAAGCCAACAATTTTCTATTTCATTATGTGAAAGGTAGATCAAGGCGGCATAGAGCGTAAGGTCAACTCTTATCTGTTTGTAAGGATAGTTCGTTACCTGTGAGTGTGCACTCCTCTCCTTTATGTGGATCTCATCTCTCATTTTATAATAGGTATGAGAAGTGCTTTTGTCATTTGGTTGCAAGCAAGGGTTTGGATTGCCAGTCAGGCTGGTGGAATCAGCAAATCAGTCATCCTCATAATGAAGAACTGTCCTCTTTCTTAATCTCCATATGCGAAAAAAGCTCATTGGAGAAAAAGGTACTTTGCAGTCACCTAGCGTGTCACTCAAGTGCAAGTCATAACTTTAGATTTTCTTAAGTGAACCTTGCCCCCATAAACCCTCGTCTGTTCCCACTCAATAGTCCTTTGTCTTCTTATTCGGATAGAGGAGAAAGGGAACTAGGAATGGTCCGAAGGAGGAGAGATGGTGCTCGTAAACCAGGCCTCCCCACTTTCGTGGAACAGGCTAACCAACCACAACAGCTTATGGCTAAACATAGCTTCTGCTCTGTGAACAAAACGTTTAGCTTGTCCTGCTTGTATCAGGTCCTGCTGATGGATGAACTGCCAGGAGTGCTCAATACCGACATTTTTCATATGTATACTTCCAAGCCTCTGGGAGAGTGAGCCATTGCTATTGAGCCACGTTTGCTAATGTAAACACTTTCCTATCACTAGATCTGGAAGTGTTAAGGCTACTATAGGGCTTCTATCATGATCCACTTGCTTACGTTCGAGCTGAAAACTCACCATCGGAAGATGTGTAGAAGAGTTAGCCTTACTTTATTGGCACTGTAATCCAGCGAGGTAAAAAAACGTGTTCATCTTGTTGTGTTGTTTCGGCCCAAAAATGGATCCTATAATATCCCATGCCCAGTCTGGATCTACATGCATTAGTTACGAAGGAAGAAGACAAGGTCAAAACCTACAAAAAGTTCTGAACCTTGCTTCAAGCGATGGGTTAGTTGGGCTAACCGTACTATCACCGCTTTGGTCAGTTCGTTCTGGCGGACGAATAAAAGCTAAGGAGAAATCCTATTCCCAAACTGTTTGCTACATGACTGGTGCCTGAATAGGTAGCCACAGTTAAATGCCGCCTCTATGAGATCTCGGTGCTACTGCCATTAGAGATTGCGACTTTCTTAGGTCAAAAACAAGGGGTTCGACTTTCGACTCCATACCTGGCGTGCCTAGATGCTTTCGCGCTCTCAACATTGCCGCCCTTAGATCTAACGGATGGTAAGCGTATACTTTCCCTAAAAGTAGGGCCAGTCCATTTAAGCGCAAGATACTACCTAGTGTATACTTTCCTACAGAGCAGTAAGATTGGTTCCAACTAGTATATGGGCACGGTTGAACACTGAGTCCTTAGCAATGGACAACCCAGTGTGTAGGAGAAGGATGTAGTCGACGCTTATTGCTAGTGACGACCCCGCCGCCAACTTCTGGTAGGGATAGGAGAAGTTAACCTTCGCATGCACCGGACTTTAAATGACTCTCGTAGCATAGGTAGTTTCTGCTGTGCTTTTGGTTGAACCTTCTCCTTATGAATTGGTACTTTCAATGACACCTTAGCATTGACATTCTCCTCGTGAGCTGGTACTTGCTGATTGGATGCTTTCGTGGCCATAAACTTGAACTTATCATACTAATAGGATCCGTTCATAGTCTTTTGCATGACAATTGCCCTATCATTTTAAACTGAAACCTACGAGATTGACTTCGTGATCGCAGATGCTCCCGTACTCCACTTATTGGCTGGTTCCTGAAATGAAAACACATTTTATTTTTGATTGCCTGATGACCGAGTATATCGAGAAATTCATCAATCGATCTGAGAGTACCAGATAGAGAGAAGCGAATACTAGCCTAACGAGCGGACCGGGGCAATAGCTAGGTTGAGTACTCTCCTTGTGCACTCTACCCATCTCTACTGAACAAACCTACTACACATCGCTGGCAAAACCTACATTGAGTTGCAGGGTATGTGTGTTTTCAAGGACATTCGAAACAACATGTCAATAAATTGCTATAGAAAGTGGGCTAGATCAAGAATTCTGACCTGGGTTGAGACCCTGCTCTTCTCTTGTTTTTATAGTGAAAGAACGCCCTTCTGAGCGATGTTCTCCTACAAGCGAGTCTAGTAAGGTTTACTTCAATTGAGACAAAAATGACACTGCTCAGCTCCTTAGCATGACAATTCACACCACTTTTTTATTACCTAAGAGATTAGATAAGGGAAGAAGGCAGGCCAAAGCTTATAGATTTAGAGATCGTACTTTTTGTCTGAGTCAGTCCTACGCCCCTTCCAACTGAGACACAAATACTAGCCTATCTGAGTCGCAGAATGAAGGGCTCTTTAGAAGGCGCCAACCGAGTCTCCTTTGAAACTTCGGAGTGAGGAATGCTTTTTCCAAGGAAGGCAAATTTTCTTCGTTCCGCAGCACAAACATGGTCCATCCCTTTCGGTATGTGCCCATCCTCTATTCCACTTGGCCTCCTATTCTTACAGAATGAATTGACCACCCCTTTTCTCCTTTCTCCCCCCTCTGGTCGCCTCGTTACCTTTTTTGCTTTCTTACATTGACTTCTTTTTGCTTTTTCACTTCTTTTCCTTTGATCTAGTTGTATTCTTAGCTGATGATTCCTTTTTTCCAAGTGTCTCTAATTGGTATCACTCGCATAAGACTTTCCATTTATTTGTGGCGGTCATGTGGCATAGTCAATGTTTTCCTTATCCTTTTCCCTTCAAATATATACTTGCCTTTCTACTGATTTGAATATGGGTAGGAAGGCTTAGTGGAAGGACGTCACCCTCTTAGAAGTGCCTGAGATGGATGGTCTCTGTCTTTGACTTTTCCTTCGGCCTTGAGAAGATAATGATTTCCAACTTTATCTTTTCCGAGCCTTGCTGGGCGCATATTACTTTCGGTTCCTTTGAGCATGTCTAAGGAATGGGCCCTCCTTAATTTGGGAAGGGGAAGAGCATGAAAATCTCAATTTGACACGTGAAAAGTGTTGCCGCATTTGACTTATTGTTGTGACCAAAGCATTTCGTTTTCTCTGCGAAGAATAGAATAGCCTAGTCAAGATCAAGTAGCCAAGCAGGGGATGTGATTTGGAAGCCAAAGCCAGCAGTATGTCCTTCTGATCCTTATTTTCATTGCTTCCCGAAGGGGCTAAGATTCGGCTAGCTTTTAGCTTGAAGTGGTTCAGTCTGATTTCAAGATTATCATATGTAGAATAGAAAGAAGCGGTCTTAGCTTAACATCAATCCTTCCCGCTCTAGTTCGACTAGCAACTTTCACGTAGTGAATTAGTTCATTTGCTTAAAAAGTCAAAGAAAGGAATTGCCTTGGTAGCCCATAAGTAGGAGTTCCCACAGTCATGAAATCTATCCTTCCAGTTCTCCGTCTCAAAGAGAAGAAAAGGGCTATTCCCAATCAGATGTGCTATAAATATCATAATCGAATAAAGATCATAGCCTAGATTCATGGTATCCCCGGCGGGCGATATAGATATTTTATTAACATAGAAATAGTTGTTCCCTTGTCTACTATTCGAGGAGTAGTCACCCGAGGTAGGCAGTCAATCTTTTCTGTTGATGCGAAATAATCGGTGCAAATGATTAAGCCATGTTCTCGAAGAACAAGAGTAGCTTTCTATATGGAAACCTTGGTTGCCTTGTCTACTATTCGAGGAGTAGTCACCCGAGGTAGGCAGTCAGTCTTTTCTGTTGATGCGAAATAATCGATGCAGATGAATAAGCCATGTTCTAGAAGAATAAGAGTAGCTTTCTGTTGATGCGAAATAATCGGTGCAGATGAATAAGCCTAAGCACGGGATTCAACTTGCTTGAATTCGATCTTAGTCTTTTTACGAATCTGCTCTATAAAGGTAGCAGGTGCAAGGTGATAAACACTAAGGTTAAGACTCGGTGACAGTGGTAATGAAAAAAGTCACTAGGCGATTGGCTTTGAAGAAAGGCTTTTCCTTCTATTTTGAATGAAGGTAGCAACGCTTTTCTCTCTTGGAATCATAGCTCTAAGCAAGGAAAGTCTCTAGCATACGAGATGTGATTAGCTTAGTAGTAGTAGGAATTGGATACAGAGCTGCAAAGGCTTGACTTGGCTGGAGTGGAGGCTCTAAAAAAATATGGTCTGGTTCAAGGAGCCTTGCCAATTAACATTAGATTGGAAAGATGGGAATAAGAATTGTGTATGAATGTATTCAAAAGAGAGAGAGATTGGGATGAAAGTGCCCCCAAGGGGCAATTATGCCTTTGGAACTAGTTCAAATAGCCCTAATTCTTCTTTTGGGAAGGAGCGGTAGAAGAATAAGTAAAGGGAGTTGTTGCTTCCGTTAAAGGAAGTGATCTGACTGTTTCAGAAAGACGAAACTCCGAGTGAACAAAGCAAAGAATCATACTGACATTGACTTCTATTCCTTTAGTAGGGAAATGGATTAGCTTTCATTAACATAGATGGAAAGTATCCAAATCCGAATATGAAATCTTGAGAGATCGAATCATAGCTATCTAAATATGGGCTAAGATGTGAACTCTTATTCTTATTTTCTTTGAGGCATTGGCCTACCCTACAGGTGAGAGAATAAAGAATTAGCAGTTGACAAGAGTAGTGTCGAAGAAAGCCATACAAGGTTGACGGCCGTTGGAAACCAATCCTTGCTTTGATCTTGATCTTGCTCTTTCATAGGATTTCTTCGAGGCAAGAGATCAAGTATGAGAAAATAAGAATGAGTTTGTGACTAAAGCAAGATTAGGATTCATTCTTCATTTGGTACTTTAAATTTCTGAATTACTTATTTAATTATGACATAATAAATAAAATGTCAAATTTTTTAGTAGGCTACTTCCCCTCGAACGATGAATCCCTTTTTGAAAGGAAGACTATTGAACTCGTAAGGGATTTACTTGTTGATACTTGATATATTGTTCTATTCGATCTTTTAGGTCCCTACTCACCTTGATAATTATGCCACGATGTCCCTTGAAGCATATATGCGATAGATAAAGATGCTATATTTGCTTACTTGAACAAAATTTCTCTCTTTAAAAAAAATAGAATCGCTAATTCCACACACCAAAAAAAAAATATCAAAAGGTATAACTAGCAATTCTTATTTATATATTACATAATCGACCATGGATCAATTCCCCTTTCATTTGGAAGTATTGACAATGCACCTATAATTCTGAGCTTCATGTTACTCGTCCCAGTATACATGTCAAACTAGGGGCATCCCAATCAGATTGAATGAGATGATAGTTTCTCAATCTGAATATGTAAATTGATAATTTCGATCAAATCACACATTGCAGTGTACTAGGCCTTTTAATTTCTTAAGTGGTTTATCTAAAAGGTTCGCGATACAACGAGGAAGGCGTTTCAAATACCACGCATGAGTCACTGGACGTACAATTTTTATGTATCCCATTTGATATTTTCGTACACGAGAATCCACAAATTCGACCCGACCTTGTTTACAAAATTATTTGTCTTCCTTTTTAGCTCCGATCACTCGATAGTTTCCACAAGCACAAATTCCACCTTTTATTGGTCCAAAGATTCTTTCACAAAATAATCCGTCTTTTTATGGTTTATTGATTTTGTAATGAAGAGTGTAGAGTTTTGTTACCTCTCCGACTACCTCCCCATTAGGTAGAATTTTGTTAGCCCAAGTACATATTTGTTGAGGAGAAATTGGTACAGTACGAAGTTGTTGATGTTTATACCAGTCAATCATATAATAGAAATTTTGATTCATTCAGATCAAGCTTCCTTCCTATTAATCTAGAAGTTTTTCTCAAATACAAGGAAATGATTCAGTTCTAGAGCCTAAGATTGTAGTTCTCGAACAAGCAATCGAAAAGATTATGGGGCATCCTCAAGATTAGATATTGTTTCTCCCCTAATCATAGTGTACCAAAAACGTCTTGATGAGCTCTAATATGATCAAATTTATAAGTAAGTATTTCTTGTAAAATATGAGCAACACAAAATCCCTCCAAAGCCCAAACTTCCATTTCTCCCACTTGTTGTCCCCCTTGTTTGGCCCTTCCTCTAAGAGGTTGTTGTGTAACAAGTGGTGTAATGTCCACTACAACGTCTATGGATTTTATTATCAACTTGATGGATTAATTTAAGTAAATAGGACTTTCTTATTAGAACATGTTGTTTAACAGGATCTCCTGTTCTTACATCAAATATTTGACTTTTTCCTGCTGGGTTCAAATACTTATGAATTTTTTGTTTGCTTACCGACTTCATATAATTCCGAAAACACTAGTTTTCTCGAAGCCTCTTGCTCATATCTCTCACCAAAGGGGGCTATTCTATAAAAGATCTCCCGCTAACCCGAGCGAACATTCAAATATTTGTCCCACATTCATTTGTGAGGGTACTCCTAAGGGTTGAAGACCATATCAACCAACGTTCCATCTTGTAAATAGGGCAAATCTTGTCTACGGATTTTTTTTAAAATAATACCCTTATTCCCATGTCTTCCAATTACTTTATTACACACTTTGATTTCACGTTTTTGTGAAATATATGCACGAATCATTTCTGGATTATGATTGGAATCCCCCTTTTACTGAATCCATCTCACATCAATAACTCGACCCCTTCCACCTATAGGTAATTTTCGAGAAGTTTCCTTTGCAGTGGATACTTGAATGCCAAGTATGGCTCATAATAATCTATCTTCTAGGACATACGACGATATGTTCGTTGTCTGAGGCATTAATTTACCTACTAAAATCTCAGCTATTTCCACCCATGATCTCAACATCACGATTCCATTCTGGTCTAAACTGCGAAGTAAATGAGCCTGTAAATGTGGTTAGTAATTCTTTCAGAGCCCTGGCTTTTCATATGAATTTCAATTTCATATTTTCGGATGTGAAAAGAAGTATAAATATCACTATATACCAAACGCTCACTAATGAGTACCACATCTTCAAAATTGTAGCCTTCCTATGGCATATAAGCTACTAATACATTTTTTTCCCAAAGTGAGTTATCTACCAACAGTAGTCACACCGTCCACTAAAATTTGTCCCTTAGCTGAACCTGAGGTTTTTGGTGCATATAATTGTTTTTGTTGGAACGTTGATACATAACTAATGGAATATTTATAGTGTTTCCATTATCCAAGAGAACAATTCGGTAAGTATCGATAGAAATGACCTTTCCCTCATGTTCGGCTATAATTGAAATTGACGAATCTAGAGCCGCTTAGCCTTCCAGTCCGGTTCCGACAATGCACTTCTCGGACCGAGAAAGCGGAAATATTTGACGCGGCATATTAGAACTCATTGAAGCCCTATTTGCATCATTATGCTCAATAAAAGGAATGAGTGAGGCTCGAATAGAAAATTATTGGAAGGGAAAAATGCTTCGAGGATGAATATGAGAGGGGTACTTGATATTTGTCTTCAACTTTGTTTCGATGCTCGTTATTTTATTGTTTCGGTACTCGTATGGTTACTGGTTTCCAACGACAGTCAACCTCGTATTGCCCATTCACCGTCCACTGTCTTTGTTGTCTCAATGAACACAAACCCAATTGTAAACTTTAATGTTTACATAATAATCTCAAATCAACGCCTCCTAAGTCAATCCCGGGTAATACAGGTGGCATAAGCTATTTCTTAGAAACGGGCTTTGGATAAGAGATTGGAGGACTATCGATTGACTGATTGACCTTGGGAGTCGAGAATCTAGGTTCAACAAGCTCTTATTCGCCCCTAGTGGACCTGTATACTCTTTGGGTCGAAAGGACACGAGGAGTCGTCGCTCCGTTGGGTGGTATTCCAAAGCAAGCTAGAGGTAGGTCTAAAAGACTATTCCTATAGCCTTCCCTCAGTCAATCAGAAAGGCAAACGAGTTCTATTTCGGGTAAGGCAACATCTTTTGCTAGCGCTTTGGCATCATCCTTTCCTTCAAGAACTTCAAATAGCCGACGGTCAGTGGGGTAGGTCAAGTAGTAACCGTGGAAAGGGTACAGACATAAAACCACTCGACTGGGTAGTGTTATGAGGAGATCGGTGTTAAAGATTCGGTTGCTTCATAAGGTACGTGATTTTCCTATTTCAGTCAAAAATACAAAGTTAGGGGTTGGGCAGGAAGCACACACGCTTTCTGGCACTTTCTATCAACAAAGGGACACATGAATTGTTATATGATGTTCCCAAAAGGTTGGTCTCACTCACTCTACTTCGGTTCCTTCATCAAGGAAAGGAGTCAAGTGCGCCCTAGAAAGCCGCAAAAGTGGGTGGCTTTCCCCTAGATCATAGAATAAAGTCAACGGTGCTACTTTGGACTAGATAAGCTGTCGAACCTTATGTTTTCAATCTCAGTAGCTTCATCTTTTGGATTTGGTAAAAAAGAAACTCAATCCTTTGCCCTAGAAAAGGCTAAAAAGCTAGCTCTCGCTTCATCTGATGTTTCATAAGTTTTAGATTTTGAAAAGCTCTACTTACTAAACAAGTCAAAAGACTTAGAATCGGGATCACGGTTGTTGGAACTCTTCCCCTCTTCATCATCTAGTTCGGTTGTAGCTTTTTCTAGTACGGATGCTTCTGTTCGCACTTAGCTTCTCTATCTTTGTCTTATTTTTGTTGTAAAGTGCACGCTAAAGCTACAACTGTGTGTTTGCTTTGGATTTGAACAAGTCTTACTCACTTGTTCCTGATGGATCAGTACCAGTCACCTTCCCTCCTTCATGGATAGGCTTACCGAACCTAAGGTATATCTTCGCTGACCTATTATGACGGTCGATCTATAACAGTTCATTACTAAAGGGAAGGGTGAGCTAGGCAAAGCCCTCAACATTGATTGGTAATTTTGACTTAACTCCATTGCGGGACACGCCCTACATGTCTCTACGCATTGCACTTAAATCTAGATTTACCTTAATCAAGTAGTCAACTATTGCTTTCGATTATTCAATACCGCTCTCCTACTTTTTTATCTGGCTGGCTGACTTTTCCTTAGGTTGTCAATTGGTCTACAAGCTAGTGTTTAGAAGTATCTTTTGACCCTGATTTTCAAAACTCTTTTTTCTAGTCCTTTCTAAATTGCCTTCGACCTTATCTCCTGGACGTGGCCTTTTCTGGTAGCCTCTGAATGTAGTCCTATTGGGCTAGTTTGATCACATCCCAATCCTTTGGTAGGGTTTATCTTAGGCCACCGATCACCGTAACTCGAGGAGCCTACGCTCTAGAAAGGGGAGTCAATCTTGGAAAGAATACGAATAGCTATTCATTGGGATGTCGAGTTCTAAGCTGGTCGTCTCTTGCCTTCCAACTTCCTTGTTCTCCGAACTACGACACTTCGTTCTTGTTATTTTCTTTGAACTGCAGAACAATAATAGATCTTGCTACGCTTCATTTCGCAACCAATCCTGTGCTTTGCTTGCTTTAAAGCTACGGCCGCCGCACTACGTGCTTTAATGCCTAATCCCTACCTTAATTTGTGCCTTCTCCTCCTATGCTATAACAGAAAAATGGTGTCTACAAGGCTGAAAAAATGTGCTTCTAATGGACGTTGATCCCATGATAATCTGCTTCGATGTTAATGTCAATAAAAAAGGAGTTTATTCTAAGACCCCTTGATCTGGATCTGCACCCATCCCTTATGAGTTAAAGGCAGCTAATCTCTTGTATAGAAAGATTATGCATTACTGAGCAATCAACTCATGGCTACTCGATTTTGAATATCGGCTCGAATGTGAATAAATGGTTAATGACTCTCTATCTCAAACTAGGTTGCAACCTCCTTTCCATTCGGGCAAAACCCCTACTTTATAAATATCTGATTGGTTCACTAACGGATAAAACATATAGGATCATTTAAAGGGTTTTAATAAAAAAAGTCAACTACTCGCTTGAGATCTGTGCTTCTTTAACGGGTTATTAAACAGGTGCTTGTGCTTGATCGGGACGTAATTAGAGGTAAAAAATGACCTTGGCTTTACGCACCAGAAATCACATTTTTCCATTTAACTGTGGTAAGTGGTACATTTGTCTTGTTACGTGCTTCAATCTGGACACGCTTAGATCTGTCACATTTGCTTATAGATCAACTGCCTCCATCCCTACTGCTGCCTCAGATGCCTTTGCCTCCGCTGGCACGGGATCTCAATGTACATCTACCCATGAATCCACGCCTTTTTATAGATGTGTTGTTCCAATCGACTGGAATGCTCACTATATCTAGGACCGTATACTACGTGATTCATTCAAAAAATGAATCTCATGAAAAGTAGTTGGTAGCTTTGCTCCTTGATATGGATCCATGTGAAGGAAAGTTGTAGGCTCAAGTGGAGGTAAGTAAAACGGAAAAATTGTTTCTACTCCCACTTCTCTTGCTTCCGGTTTTAGAAATTCAAGGGATGCCGGGTGTTTGTTTGATTGAAAGGATTGAATCCAACTGCCAGACAAGACAAGGATTTGTACCGTAACTGACTTAGTTATAAAATAAATAGATAGTGACAATATGGCGGTGCCAGTACTCCTACATTCACTGATAGAAAGAAGAGTCGATGAAGCAAACCTTAAGCTATGAGCGTCAGGTCCTTTGACACCGAACCTGCCTTAAACGCATGCACAAAGGATGCCCTTTTTGTAGGGGGAGTTAGCCTTTTTTAAGGGGGGCTTCCGCTTCTTCCTTAACTCGCTTTCGTACCGTCTGTCTTGTCAGTAAGGTATGTCTGTGAGCTTGTCCCTTGTTTACTCTCCGCCTGGGCTACGGTTTTTGCACCAAGACACATTTGGAGCAATAGGTCGGGTGGGCATTTCCATCCACATCAATCCCTAAGGGAAGCTCGCTGATCTGCGCTCTTTCTTCTTAGTGCTTACCTCACCTCGTTACGCTCACCTTGGCCTTGGTTAAGGGCTTTACCTATGCTATCGGTGTGTTGACTAACTATGTTATTGAATTGACGTAACTTTCGGTGAAGGGCAATAAGGAAGCAGGTAGGTAGGCAGGCTACATAAGATTTATAGTTGGGCTATCCCATACCTTATGTTGTTGCCAGCCTGTACGCGTGGGCAGCTAAACTGGTATCAATTTAAGCCGAAAGAGGAAGGCATTCAACCATGAACTGTTTAAAGCGAGAAGTGTAGAGAGAGAACCAAGCCTTCATCATGCTACCTCGGACTTGTACCTTTTCAGCCTATTTTTGGCCTATATTTTGCACATGGCCTTTTTTCTTTTTTCTACATAGCTAAACCTTCCACATAGCACAGTTGGACGGGCGTCCACATGCATAGTTCTTAGGACCCATATCTTTTGTTTGAGGATAAAATAGCTTATGTTGCGATGGGTGGGCCCTTATTTTTTTCTTTTGCATGGCCTATTTCACAAGGCGATGGAGTTGGGTGAACATAAGCCTTTTTTAGCGATGAGGGGTAGGGGTAGGAAGAAACTACACGACACGCATAACGGGTGTCAAAGCCGAACACATTAAAGAGCCAATGACGCATGTACGGGAAGGGGCTATTGAATATAGAACATTGTGTGAAGGCACATAGTGTGGAGAGTAGAGTAAAGGCCTGGCTTGGAGCTGGCGGGCAAGGAGAGGGAGGGTCTTACCCAACAATAGGAAGGGTGGCTGAAAAGGGGGGAAGGGTAGACAAAGGCAAGTGGCTAGTCAAGGGGAAGTTGAGGGCTTGTTTTTCAATTTCAGATCGACCTCTCGTGTCGCAGTAGGAGTCACTTCCATAGCTTTCCCCAGGTGGAATGCGATTGATGCCAGAAGAAGGGCAAAGATCCAAAGTGTTGTCTGCAGATCCGTACTTGTTAGAGATGTTCTCAGTTGGGAAATATGTTGCTGATGCCATGTGACTTCTATTCTCCAATTCTGAACAGGATTCATCTTCAAAACTACTTAGAGATGTACGAAAAGTTGTCTAATGATCCAACGGTGCCACCACTCCTACCGCTCAAGGATTTTGCTGCAACAATGGCCCCAACAAAAGCCTTTTATAGGGAGCAGCATGGATAACATTTGCAGTCTGTGTTTTTTGCTTCCGTTCATAAGGTTGAGGAGGACTAAAAAGAGATTTGCCTAGACCAGCCGTTATTCATCATACTTTAAAGAAGATCTTTAAGAAACAATCTTCCGTTCCGTAGGATGGCCGAGCATTCGATGGTAATGAAAGTAGAGAGGATCATCCACTTTGCCAATATCACTAGGCCACTTAGCCTTTGGTAACGTGATCATCTCATTTTTAACACAAAATTCCAACAGTCGCCGAGTCATATCTCGTGGGAATGAATAATATCGGCGTATTTTCTCATAGATGGATCAGAACTGCTTCTTCTCTAGGTCCTTGCCCTTTGAGGGAGAATTTTCCTTTGTGTCAAAACTAGCGCTCAGACTGGCTTCAACATTGGCATTATTAACTTAACCTATTAAGTCTCAATACTTTTTTTGTCATGTAATTCAGACTCAGATGATGAACTAGCAGCAATGTTGCGCTACTCATCTAAGTGCATTTCAATTTCAACGACAATACCGTCCACATGGCAAACATTCTCTTTCACCTTTGCGTGACTCCTTCCGTGTGCCATCTCCCTTTTTTGCAGTGCCTGTATTGGTGTTGATGAGGGCAGAATGATCACCAACATTAGCCCCTCCTGTGTCCACCTGTATAGTCTTCCTCTGCCTTTCTTCAGTGACCACCTTCTTATAGCATTATTCAAGAGATGGGATGACTTCAAAATTCAGAATTTGATATCACAACACTTTGTACTCAGAATTGAGACTATAAAGAGACTTAAGAACCCTTTGGTCTCAGATATGCTTCAAGTACTTTTTGTGGTCTGCGACATTATCCCAGTCTTTTATGGCGAAGGAATCTTGTTCCTCCCATAACGCTCTCAAGGCACGATAGCATTCACATATAGAGGGTGTGCCTTGTTTAGTGTCATAGTTAGCATGTAACGACCCGTCACCCCATAATCGGAGATCCGATTACTAAATGGGTACCGAATCATTAATTTGGAACCAAACTAGGATCTAAATAAGTATGGGAAACAAATAATAAACTAAGCTAAACATTACATCGCATTGAATTGAAGGGAAAGTGCAGGAATTAAAAATTATTACAATGCGACTCGACACAACAAATAATTACATATTCCAACTGAAAGAGAAAATAATTAAGCATACAGGCCTGAAGTAAAGATAACAACTACGTCGGGGCATACCCCGGACCAACAGCTGACGGCGCGCAACTCACAGCAGCACACTCCTCGCTAAGTCTGCCTGGAACCCTCACCTGAAAACCACATGGGTGAGTCTCAACGAAAAGACTCAGTAAGGATCTTTCGATCCCCACAGTCCACTCACACACCCACAAGTGCAGAACACAGCTGAAGGTAAAATAAACAAATAAAGCAGTGATTACTACCCCTAAACCTTGATATAAAACATATGTATTCGAAGTACAACAAGTGTATCTCTAAAACCAATCTACCAGGGAGCCCACAACTAATGTCTCGACAAAGCACGTCAACCACATGGACGAAGGTGAGAAACATCGACCCGCTGAGACCAAACAGTAACCCCTCGGATAGCACACTAGCTACTCCGGCCCAACTGGCTCAGGTGGTTACTCCTTCTCCCAGCACGAGTGACACTTCACAGGTACCACTCCCATACCGGTACTAGCTAACCCCGGGGTTCACCAGGTGACCCTCTCTCACTAGGCGTCACCCCGCCACACCCACACCAGCGTTGTACTCCACCCACACCAGCACAGGGTGATAAAGCGCTACAACTGTCACTCTAGGTCCACAGTCACACGGAACACAACACCGTGCGATCCAGTCACGTAAGAAGTCCTCGGTCGCACGAAACACCACGCAGTGTGATCCGATCACACAGAAATCTCTATCCTCGAGTATAATTTAAAGCATGCAGTTGACCAATTATCTAACAGTGTAAACACATTTTAATGCCATGGATTAGTGTGTTTCTATCTTGAATCGCGTCGCCCAAGGCCGACGCCATTCAAGCATCCTAAACTAGTTCATAAAATCTCGGTATCAGAATATGGCCTAAAACGCATCGTCCTGGGAAGCCGCCTTTTAGAAAGGCGTCGCTGTCCTCAGACGCCATTCATAACAGAACCCGAAACTTGCAGAAATCTCAATTTGGGTGATTTCTGCCTGTCGCCATTCTAAATGGTGTCGTCCTAGCCCGACGCCATTCAGAGCCAGAACCCCAAACTGACAGATTCTCAAATAGGGTGATTTCTGCCTAAATGGCGTCGTCCTGGCTCGTCGCCATTCTAAATGGCGTCGTCCTAGCCCGACGCCATTAAGAGCCAGAAATCTGGTTTCATGAAACTCAACCCGAACCTCAAAACAAGGTTTCCTCTACCCCAAAAATACTCCAAAAATACCCAAAAATAGAAAATGAAGGGGGAAAACCAATTAACCACATGAAACCCACTAATTCCCATTTCATAAAAATGACCATTTTCATTAAAAAGCCCATAACATTCTCATTCTATCCAAATCTCCATACACGTAACATGCTTCGAAACGGGAAACATGGATAACACAACCAAATCACGTGCAAAGATCATCCCCCTACCAGTTCTTGAACTCCTCCTGGCTCTGCCGCCAAACCGTCGCACCGCAGACCGTCGCCGGTACTCCGAGGACGTCGCCACTCCGCCGGGACGTCGGCCGCCGCCCGGAGAATGGAACGCCGCGAAGGAAGTGGTGGTGGTAGTGGTGAGAGGTAGAGAGGTAGTAGAGTGGTGGAAGAGGAAGAAGGGAAAAGGAAAAGGGAAGAGAGGGGTCGGAGGGTGGAGAGGGCGAGGAGAGAGAGTGAGAGGGTGAGAATGAGGGAAAGAAGGGAAGGCTCGCGGGGTCAATCTGAAACAAGGTAAAACGCGTCGTCCAAGACAGACGCCTATTAGATGACAGGACGGGCCGTACTGACAGAAACTCTGAAATGCGTCGCTCACAACCGACGCCGTTCAGACGACAAGACCGGCACCGTAACCTCACATCGCAGGGTCGCAGTCTGAATGGCGTTGTCCATCACGGACGCCGTTCAGACGACAAGACAGGGGCCGTACTCTCGCGGCCCGAAACCCCCCCACGTGGCGCCCACATGGCACAACGGCAACAAACCTAAATGGCGTCCACCCAGCAAAACGCCATTTGAAAGGCGTCGTGCAGGGCAGACGTCATTCAAAAAAAACTGTCTAAGACCCCTCAGGGTCCAAACCAGCGGATCTGATCCAAATACTGAACTCGAAACCTCAGTCCTTACATTCTCCCCCCCTTAAGGAATTTCGTCCCCGAAATTGCCTGCCACAATTAACGAGGTTGAAACATAAAGATACAAGAGAACTTACGAGAAAAGATAAGGAAACTGCTCTTGCATCTCCTCCTCACGTTCCCAGGTTGCCTCGCCCCCGGAGCGATATTGCCAAATTACCTTAACCAGAGGTACAACCTTATTCCGAAGGACCTGTTCCCTGCGATCCTCGATGCGAACAGGAAACTCCGGAAGGGACAAGTCCTCAGCGACCTCCAACTCTGAAAAATCTAGAATATGAGATGGGTCCTGAACATAACTCCTCAGCAAAGAAACATGGAACACATCGTGTACCCCTGCAAGACTGGGCGGCAAGGCCAGCTGATATGCTGCTTCCCCAATTCGAGTAAGAATGGGAAAAGGCCCAATGTATCGCGGACTCAACTTGCCTCGCTTCCCGAATCTCATCACACCCTTGGAGGGTGAGACTCGGAGAAACACGTGGTCCCCTACCTCAAACTCAAGCGGTCGCTTACGGACGTCTGCATAACTCTTCTGCCTACTCTGAGCTGCAATCAATCTCTGTTGTACTACTCTGGCAACCTCAGCACACTGCTGAACCAACTCTGGTCCTGCTATTTGCCTCTCGCCAATCTCGGACCAACATACAGGGGATCGACACGGTCGCCCGTACAAAGCCTCGTAAGGCGCCATGCCGATACTAGAATGATAACTGTTGTTGTAGGCAAACTCCACTGTAGGCAAATGCTGCTCCCACGAACCTCCCCAGTCTAGGCAACATGCCCTGAGCATGTCCTCCAGAGTCTGTATGGTCCTTTCCGACTGTCCATCAGTCTCGGGATGATAGGCCGAGCTGAAGGCCAACTGCGTGCCCAAGGCCTTCTGAAAACTCTTCCAGAACCTAGAAGTAAACCTCGGATCCCGGTCTGATACGATGGATAAAGGCACCCCGTGCAGAGAGATGATCCGATCTACAAACAACTTAGCCAACTTACCGACTGACCAGTCCTTCCTAATACCCAGGAAGTGTGCCGACTTGGTCAATCGATCAACAATGACCCAGATGGCGTCTCTCCTGCCCGGGGATACAGGTAATCCCATCACAAAGTCCATAGTCACATGTTCCCATTTCCATTCCGAGATTGGCAAGGGTTGCAACAACCCTCCTGGTCTCTGATGTTCTGCCTTAACCTGTTGACAAGTCAAGCACCTAACCACATACTTAGCCACATCCTTCTTCATACCAGGCCACCAAAAGTGCCTCCTTAAACAATGATACATCTTAGTTGTCTCGGGATGCACTGCATATCTAGAACGGTGAGCCTCATCAAGGACACTCCTGCGCACGTCCTCTTCAGCCGGAACATAGAGTCTGCCTCTAAATCTGACTGTACCATCATCCCACAACTCCACCTCCGGTCTCTGAAGAATCCGCGGTAATTCTACATCTGCCCTCTGAGCCTCAATCACGGCATGGTACACTGCTGGCCTCACAGTCAAGCTGGCCAATACGGCTCTATCATCCACCCGTGGAATCCGAAAGGAAGATTCCACAACTTGCTCATATAACCTCCATTCACGAACCATAAGGTATGACACGACAGTCTTCCGACTCAAGGCGTCTGCCACCACATTCACCTTGCCCGGATGATAAGAAAGGTCGAGGTCATAATCCTTGATGAATTCCATCCACCTGCGCTGCCTCAAATTTAGATCCCTCTGTGTGAATACATACTTCAGGCTCTTGTGATCAGTAAAAACCTGAAATTTCTCTCCATACAAATAATGTCTCTAGATCTTCAATGCAAATACCACAGCTGTCAATTCCAAATCATGGGTGGGATAGTTCTCCTCATGCTTCTTCAGCTATCTAAGTATAGGCCACGACCCTACCATGCTGCATTAGAACTGCACCCAAACCTCGACGTGGCGCATCTGAGTAAACTACAAACCCACCTGAACCTGATGGAAGCACCAATACTGGAGCCGAAGTGAGACGAGTCTTCAACTCAATGAAACTCCGCTCACACTCTTCGGTCCAAACAAAACGAACTCCCTTACAAGTCAATCTTGACAAGGGAGCCGCTATGGAAGAAAACCCCTGGACAAAACACCTGTAATAACCTACTAGCCGCAAGAAACTCCTGACCTCAGTCACTGAAGTTGGCCTGCTCCAATCCATCACTGCCTCAATCTTGGCTGGATCCACTGCGATGCCCTCGCCAGAAATGACATGCCCTAAGAAGTGCACATTGTCTAGCCAGAATTCACACTTGCTAAACTTGGCATAGAGTTGGTGCTCTCTCAGAACGTGTAATACCACCCGAAGATGTGTGGCGTGCTCTTCCTCAGAAGAAGAGTATATTAAAATATCATCTACGAATACCACCACAAACTGATCCAGATAGGCCCTGAAGACCCGGTTCATCAGATCCATAAAAGTTGCCGGAGCATTGGTCAAGCCAAAAGGCATAACCAAAAACTCATAATGTCAATACCGAGTCCTAAAGGCCGTCTTACTAATATCCACCTCACGGATCCTCATCTGGTAATACCCTGATCTCAAGTCAATCTTTGAGAATACTTTCGCAGATTGCAGTTGATCCATCAAATCATCGATTCTCGGAAGTTGGTACTTATTCTTGATTGTCACCTGGCTCAGCTGTCTGTAATCAATACACAACCTCAGATAACCATCCTTCTTCCTGACAAATAGAACTGGCGCGCCCCACGAAGAAGTACTGGGACGAATAAAACCCTTATCCAGCAATTCCTGTAACTACGCCTTCAACTCAGTGAGTTCGGCTGGCGCCATCCGATACGAGGCCTTAGATAAGGGCGCCGTACCCGGTGCAAGCTCAATGGTAAACTCAACCTCTCGCTGAGGAGGAAGGCCAGGCAACTCCTCAGGAAACACATCTACAAAGTCACACACTACAGGCACCTCCCAAGGACTGGGACTACTACAAACATCAGTTACAACAACAGAGGCAAGGAAGGCCTCACAACCACCAACAAGCAACCTCTAAGCCTTAAAGGCAGAAATAAGAATACCTCAAGAAGAGAGCCTAATACCTTGGAAGTAGAAGGTCGGGATGTCCGGAATAGAGAAACGCACCCTCTTCCTGTGGCAGTCCACCTCAGCATAATAAGTCTCCAACCAGTCCATGCCCAGGATGACATCAAAGTCACGAATGGCAAGCACAACCAACTGGGCAGGTAACTTATGGCCCTCAATGGTCAAGGGAACATCCCTCAAACAATTATAAGATAACATGAAATCCCCAGAAGGAACCTCTACCATCAATCTATCAGATAGCTAATCAACGGGTGCAGAAAGAACATCTATGAACTGTTCAGAAATGAAAGAATGCGAAGCACCCGAATCAATTAGCACATGAGCAGAGTTCCCAAGGACAGAAAGTCACACGAGCCTCCTTCCTGGTGATAGCTAGAACTCTCTCCTGGGTCATCGACTTCTTCTGATCACCTGGTCCCTGCCCCTGACCATGCCCCTGCGGGCAATGCCTCGCCAAATGGCCCTGCTGGCCACAAGTGAAACACCTCCTAAGAAAAGCAGGACACTGAGTCCCACAATGAGTACCACCGCAATGCTGACAAACTGCTGGAAGCCTCTGAGCTGACTCCTACTGGGCATTGGACACCGACTGGCTCTGCTGACCCTGCCTGGGTCTGCTGCTACCGCTGCTGCCACTACTGCTGCCACCGCCTCGAAAGAATCTCCTGAATCTGGAGCCGAGTGAGGACGATCCTGATCCGGACGAAGGAGCTGTTGTTGCTACCTTACCCCTGCCACGAGCTGGTCCCTGAGTAGTCAGCCCTCTCTCCCGGGCCGACTGATCCTACTGTGCCTCTACTGCTGCCGCACACCTAACCGCCAATGCCAAATCTGAGCAACAATAAGACGCCACAAAACTCCTCAGACTGGGCCTCGGTCCATCCACAAACCTCTCCGTCCGACGTTCCTCGTCTCCTGAGATGAAGGGCACAAACCTCCCTAGCGAAACAAACCTTGCCTGATACTCGAGCACTGTTATACTCCCCTGAGTCAGCTCCATAAATTCCCTCTCCTTGGCCCTCTGAACATGCCTAGGGAAGTATTGTGCATAGAATTCCTTCACGAAAGTCTCCCATGGAATCTCCCTGAGGCTCCTATCCGCGTATGACAGACTCTTCAAAGTAGTCCACCAATTGTAGGCGCTATCCTTCAACATGAAGGTAGCCAACGGAGTCCTTTCAACTGCCGCACAATCCATAGTATCAAAAGTCTTCTCCATCTCCCTCAACCAGTGAATAGCCTCATCAGGGTCGGGACGACTGGTGAAAGGGGGCGGCCTTAGCTTCAGGAATCTCTCTAGTGTAGCTGAAGACCCTCCCCGAGCGCTGGAACTCTCACTAGGGTCTCGAGTCTGATATCTAGCCATCGTGTCCATCATAGCCTCCATGAAATGCTCTACACTCGGCCTACCGGCCTCATATCCACTAGGGACATCTCTCTGCTCTCTAATAACCGGCATCCTCTTTCTAGGAGCCATCTAATCGCCTACAATCACAAAATCAAAAGTTCTAATTAGAATCCTAAAACCTACACTACCACCGTGCTTGTACGGGATAATGTAATTATTTGCCGGACTTACTACATTTAACTTAGTTATTCATTTATTTGCCAGACCGAATGCTCTGATACCAACTGTAACGACCCGTCACCCTATAATCGGGGATCCGATTACTAAATGGGTACCGAATCATTAATTTGGAACCATACTAGGATCTAAATAAGTCTGGGAAACAAATAATAAACTAAGCTAAACATTACATTGCATTGAATTGAAGGGAAAGTGCAGGAATTAAAAATTATTACAATGCGACTCGACACAACAAATAATTACATATTCCAAGTGAAAGAGAAAATAATTAAGCGTACAGGCCTGAAGTAAAGATAACAACTACGTCGGGGCATACCCCGGAACAACAGCTGACGGCGCGCAACTCACGGCAGCACACTCCTTGCTAAGTCTGCCTGGAACCCTCACCTGAAAACCGCAGGGGTGAGTCTCAACGAAAAGACTCAGTAGGGATCCTTCGATCCCCACAGTCCACTCACACACCTACAAGTGCAGAACACAGCTGAAGGTAAAATAAACAAATAAAGCAGTGATTACTACCCCTAAACCTTGATATAAAACATATGTATTCGAAGTACAACAAGTGTATCTCTAAAACCAGTCTACCAGGGAGCCCACAACCAATGTCTCGACAAAACACGTCAACCACACAGACGAAGGTGAGAAACACTGACCCGCTGAGACCAAACAGTAACCCCTCGGATAGCACGCTAGCTACTCCGGCCCAACTGGCTCAGGTGGTTACTCCTTCCCCTAGCACGAGTGACACTTCACAGGTACCACTCCCACACCGGTACTAGCTAACCCCGGGGTTCACTAGGTGACCCTCTCTCACTAGGCGTCACCCCGCCACACCCACACCAGCGTTGTGCTCCACCTACACCAACACAGGGTGATAAAGCGCTACAACTGTCACTCTAGGTCCACAGTCACATGGAACACAACACCGTGCAATCCAGTCACGTAAGAAGTCCTCGGTCGCACGAAACACCACGCAGTGTGATCCGATCACACAGAAATCTCCATCCTCGAGTACAATTTAAAGTATGCAATTGACCAATTATCTAATAGTGTAAACACATTTTAATGGCATGGATTAGTGTGATTATGTCTTGAATCGCGTCGCCTAAGGCCGACGCCATTTAAGCATCCTAAACTGGTTCATAAAATCTCGGTCTCAGAATATGGCCTAAAATGCGTCGTCCTGGGAAGCCGCCTTTTAGAAAGGCGTCGCTGTCCTCAAACGCCATTCATAACAGAATCCGAAACTTGCAGAAATCTCAATTTGGGTGATTTCTGCCTAAATGGCGTCGTCCTGGCCCGTCGCCATTCTAAATGGCGTCGTCCTAACCCGACGCCATTCAGAGCCAGAACCCCAAATTGACAGAACCTCAAAATAGGGTGATTTCTGCCTAAATGGCGTCGTCCTGGCTCGTCGCCATTCTAAATGACGTCGTCCTAGCCCGACGCCATTCAGAGCCAGAAATCTGGTTTCATGAAACTCAACCCGAACCTCAAAACAGGGTTTCCTCTACCCCAAAATTACTCCAAAAATACCCAAAAATAGGAAATGAAGGGGGAAAACCAATTAACCACATGAAACCCACAAATTCCCATTTCATAAAAATGACCATTTTCATTAAAAAGTCCTTAACATGCTCATTCTATCCAAATCTCCATACACGTAACATGCTTCGAAACGAGAAACATGGATAACACAACCAAATCACGTGCAAAGATCGTCCCCCTACCAGTTCTTGAACTCCTCCTGACTCCGCCGCCAAACCGTCACACCGCAGACCGTCGCCGGTACTCCGAGGACGTCGCCACTCCGCCGGGACGTCGGCCGCCGCCCGGAGAATGGAACGCCGCGAAGGAAGTGGTGGTGGTAGTGGTGAGAGGTAGAGAGGTAGTGGAGTGGTGGAAGAGGAAGAAGGGAAAAGGAAAAGGGAAGAGAGGGGTCGGAGGGTGGAGAGGGCGAGGAGAGAGAGTGAGAGGGTGAGAATGAGGGAAAGAAGGGAAGGCTCGCGGGTCAATCTGAAATAGGGTAAAACGCGTCGTCCAAGACAGACGCCTATCAGATGATAGGACGGGCCGTACTGACAGAAACTCTGAAACGCGTCGCTCACGACCGACGCCGTTCAGACGACAAGATCGGTACCGTAACCTGACATCGCAGGGTCGCAGTCTGAATGGCATTGTCCATCACAGACATCGTTCAGACGACAAGACAGGGGCCGTACTCTCGCGGCCCGAAACCCGCTCACATGGCCCCCACGTGGCACAAAGGCAACAAATCTAAATGGCGTCCACCCAGCAAGACGCCATTTGAAAGGCGTCGTGCAGGGCAGACGTCATTCAAAAAAAACTGTCTAAGACCCCTCAGGGTCCAAACCAGGGGATCTGACCCCCTAAAGTTGTTTCATATACACATTTTTCTCAATCACAGTGAGGGACTATTTTTAATGTCCAACTGTCATTATGACAGGCAGTATTAGCAAGTAAAATTCTAATAAACTTATTTTTGTAACCACTGAGAAAAATTTGTCCAAGTCAACACTTTGACCATGACCATTTCCTTTAGATTACCATATCAGTTTTAAGTAGTCCATTTGTACTAATCTTCATTTTAAAGATTTACTTGTCTTAAGTACAATAGTCTCTAGTAATACTATCAAGTTCTGAACTTAATAAGTGTTATGGTCTATGACTTAGAATTCTTAGCTTCTTGTCAATTTCAAAGTTGTAATTATAATAGAGAGCTTTCTCATAGATTTTATATCATAATCCACATCTTTGAGCTACCCTCATTCTGCTATATCTGATACGTCAAACATATCTTTCTAACCATTTGAGAGAATCTATGAAGCTCCTTTATGTGTGTTATAAATGGTTTCAAACAATCGAAGATTTTCTAATGATCTTATGTTAATTTGTGGGTCTAGAACATCTTCTAGTTTTATCAGCTCCCACTGTCTTCTCTGAGGACATATTTCTCTTCATATAAGACAGTTTTCATGACAATAATTATTCTATTATCGCCTAACCAATATAATATTCAAACTCTTTGGACATCTCATAAATTCACATCATTCTGTCTTTTTTTGATCCAACTTCTTTGGATCATTTCTTTTCTAAAAAGACTAAGACATTACTTAACTTTAATATACTTAAAATCAGGTTTGTTTATAATTCACATCTCATATAATTATCGTATCTCCATATCTTATATGGATATACTGACTTATTTGGAACTTAGTGTAAAGTATGGACATCTAATGTTCATACTTATATTTTCGAGGAGATGAGAATCAGACAAATCTTATTATATGTATAGTATTATATCCAATAAAGTGCTATTCCTCATTATATCACATTACTATGATATACAATGGGGATAAATCGAGAGATGATACAATTATCCTTTTAATGACTTGTGTGAATCCCGTATTCAAGTTGATTTATTTGATCAAATCAAAGAGCTTTAATATTCTTTTCAGTTAGTCACTTCATCTTGATCTTCTATACCTTAATCTCTCAGATGCATTCGACTTGTACTTCAGCAAGTACATACAACTGAATCTTTGTAAGAGTTAATCATTAAGGTAAGTCAATAAAAGTGATTATCTCTTTGCCCTAAAAAAAATATTGGATTATTTATATCAGTATGTATAAGCTTCAATAATTTCTTGTTGCACAACCTTGTGTACTATGTCATAGATAATAATGATTCACTAAGTTCATTTCTATATGAGACTTGTGAACATTCATCACATGATATGTCACATCAAGAATCTTTAGTGCATTGACTGGTTTTAGAATATTTCATTTTATTTCTAAAATCATATGGAACAACGCTTGTTCCTTCTCAATCAATGTTATTCACTTTTAAACTTCTTGATCATTAATGGAACTAAATAATGATTATTCAGTTTCATATTAGTCTCCTAAAGATATACAAAGATTTACTGTCTGACAGTAATCTATGCATCTTTGGAACTATTGTTGAGTCTAACTCAACACTTTTATTTACTCGATTTTCTTTTACTTGTCTAAGTCTGCATACTATTACAGATCTGAGAGTCATTTCCAATATCTCATATTGGAGACACTAATTCTCCAATAGACATGTAAAAATCAATAATAAGAATATTCAAAATTTCTTACAAGTTTCTATTATTTTACTTTATCCAATATCCTTATTGGTTGCAGCGGGAGAACTGTTCTTTCTCTGTTTTAGTTGACTTGTCTTTATTCTTTTTAGGTGTGAGTTCAATCGTTTAATATCTTACCTCTAGCCTTTCTCGAAAGCATGCTATGAATATCTCTTCTTCTTAGTTTTATCCAAGTAAAAGATCTGACTAGGATAGTGACTATCATATGGCCTTGAAGACATTCTTCAGAGTCCTTTTGCCAATCTGAATTTAAGAAGTATTGACATCCAGTATGTAACGACCCGCCATCCTATGACCGGAGACCCGGTCACTAAATGGATGTCGGCCCATTAACCGCGGGTTCACACCCGGATCTCACAAAACACATCTGGAGGAGTAAGCGCTAAACAAGGCTAAATATAATAATCACACGGACTACAAAAATATAATAAGTGCGCAGGAAGGAAGATAACAATGTCCGTATACAGTCCAACAATAATTACATGGTCCAACAAATTAAATAAGTACAGGCAGAAGTAAAGTACAACAACATCGGGGCATACTCCGGAACTGAGACAGCTGCTGGTCCGCAAACCAAGAAGACACCACCTGCCGCCAAACACCACGAGGTCCGCACCTGAAACTGCAAGGAGTGAGCCACACCATAATTGGGCTCAGTAGGGATCATCCGATCCCCTGCCTCCCACTCACACACCCACAAGTGCAACAACACAGATATATGACAATTAAACAAAGCAGTAAACATAGCACCCAACCTGATATGAAACGTACGATAAGCAGTGTAGCAGGAACAGTTCTAAGCAACCTGAAGAACCCAATACAGAGTCACGTCTCACAGCCAAAGTCCACAAAGAGACTGAACCACACTGTCGACCGAACTCAAACGTCGCCTCACAACACTACCACCACTACTCACGCCTGTCTGCCCCTACAGTGTTCCGGGGCACTGTAGGGTGAGGTAGTGAGTCAAACTAGGACTAGCTGGGACCAGTGTACCACCACTGCCCAACTATGTGTGCACACAAGCAGTCTAGACTATTGTCCTACCGACCGGATTGCCTCAACGCCAGGCCTCGGCGCTTCAGGAGGGCCCTGGGGACCGGCGAACCCCCGTCAAGCCGAAGCTACAGGAACTACCCACAACCCTAACATCCCGGGCTGCGTCAGGCCAAAGGGCTAAGGGTACCACTCGTAACCTTGATCAAAGGTCACATCAGGCCCAGTGGCTACAGGGGTAAAACAACTCCAACAGTACCACAACCAGCTCCACAGCAAGAAACGCGCCGGAAGCTGCCACGACAAACAGGGAAACCCCGACCCGCTGAGACCAAACAACAACCCCTCAGATAGCGTACCGGCTACTCCGGCCCGACGGGCTCAAGGTGGTCCTGCTTCCCTCAGCCAAAGGTAAAACACAACATGTACCCCTTCTCCCACCGGTACGGCACAATGCCTCACAGACACCATGACCCTGTCCCCATCGGTCCATGGTGACAAATGTAAACCACAGTTATTCCAATTCCATATTCGCATAAGCACACACACACACACAGATGATGTAATTCTATCCACGCAGAAGTCCTCAGTCTCAGTGTACAACGTAAAGCATGCCTTTGAACCGCCCAACAGTGAAACACATGTTAAAACCAGCATTTAGACAGTTATGTCTTGAATCGCGTCGACAGAGGTCGACGCCATTCAAGCCCCTCAGACAGGTTCATTTTAAAAGTCAGATTATTCCTTAAAACGCGTCCACCTGGGAAGCCGCCGTTTGAAATGCGTCAGAGCTCTCAGACGCCATTCACACCGAAATTCCAGATTTGCGGACCCTCAGTCGGGGTGATTTCCTGCCTAAATGGCATCATGATGGCCCGACGTCCTTCTAAAAGGCGTCGTCCATCCATGATGTCATTTAGCGCCAGAACCCCAAACTCGTGAAACCTCGAACATGGAGGTTTCTGCCCTAAAAGACGTCGTACTGCCCTGACGTCCTTCTAAAAGGCGTCGACCAGGCACGACGCCGTTTAGCGCCAGAAACCTGGTTCCCTGGTTCAACCCGAGGGTTTCTCCTTTAACCCCAAACACCCCGAAAAATGCCCCAAAACAGAAGGGGGAAGATAGGAAAATCAACTACATCCAGCATGCCACAAATCCATGTTCACGAGCACGGCTAAATCCACAAGAACACCCCCTAAACATGCTCATTCTAACCCAAAATATGGATCTTCTGGCATTCGTCTGTGGACATTGATGTCTTGCAAATCAATGACAATTACATTACTCTCAAAGTGAAAGATGTGATGGAACATATAATTACCTTTGTTTATGCTAGTTGCCACCTGCAAGATAGAATTATCACTTGGGATGATATTCTTATGAGAAACTTGGTGGCAATGCTCCTCTTCCTGCTTCTGTCCATGCTTTCCATTCTTTTATGCAGGACTGTGGACTTAGTGATATTGGGTTCAGTGGATCTAGCTATACTTGGCGCAATGGTCAGCGAGGGCTTAATTGTATCAGAGCTAGATTGGATAGAGGATTGGCCAACACTCTATGGTTTGATGCATTCTCCACTTCTATTTCTCATTTACACCATAATTGCTCTGATCACAATCCTCTTCTTGTTGAATACAATTATAGTAATGTCTCTCATCATGGTCACTTTAAATTTTTGAAAGTATGGACTAGGCATAGGAATTTTACTCAAGTGGTGAAAGATTGTTGGGTCAGGCCTCTACATGCTTCCCCCTTATATAAACTCAGTGCCAAGCTCAAAAGATTGAGAGTTACTCTTAAGCAGTGGAATAAAGACAGTTTTGGAAATATTTTTGATGTTGTTCTACGGGCTGAAAGTAATGTTGCTTACATGCAAGACACCCTTGATAATTATCTTTCTGATGATGCTATTAATGATCTTATTGCCGCCAAAAACATCTTGATGAATTACTTCTCAGGCAAGAAATCTTCTGGAAACAAAAATCTCATTTCAGGTGGCTCAAGGAAGGAGACCAGAATACAGCTTTCTTCCATTCCATTGTTACTGAGAGAAGGAAAAGGAACTTCATTCACTCCCTATATGATGTTAATGGTAATCAGGTTACTGACCAAGACACGCTTCTCTCTATGGCTATTGATTATTATAAAGAATTATTTACTTCACAGCCTACTTCTATGAATAACAATGGTTTGCTGCAGTACATTCCCACTATTGTTACTGACCAGGATAATGTTAACTTGATGATTCTCTCGACTTTAGATGAAGTTAAGGAGTCGGTCTTTTCTCTTTGTGCTGATAGTGCCCCAGGTCCTGATGGCTTCTCAGGTGAATTTTTTACTCATTGTTGGGATATTATCGCCGATGACATTCTTGCTGCAGTTATTGAGTTCTTTAAAGGTGGTAACTTGCCAAAGGCATATACTTCTACACATTTGGTATTAATCCCTAAGTGTGACAGTCCTACTACTCTCAAGGATTTCAAGCCCATTAGCCTTTGTAACTTTACATACAAGATTTTGTCTCTGATTGTTTGTAAGAGGTTATCACTCATCCTGCAAAGACTTATCTCTCCCTTCCAAGGTGCTTTTGTCAAAGGAAGGGATATCAGTGATAATATCTGCTTGGCTCAGGAAATGGTACACAATATATCTAAAAGAACCAAAGGTCACAATGTTATTCTCAAGCTAGATATGATGAAGGCCTATGATAGGTTGGAATGGAACTACTTGTTCGATGTGCTCTCTAAATTCGGTTTTTCTAGTTCCTGGATTGGTTTGATCAAAAATCTGTTTACTCACTGCTAGTTTTCAGTCATTTTTAATGGGCAGCTTGGTGGCTATTTCAGTTCTACTAGAGGGCTCAGACAAGGTGATCCCTTAGCCCCCAGTCTTTTTATTTTGGCTGAAGAAGCTTTCAGCAGGGGCCTACACAGTTTATTTTCTAGAGGCCTGGTTACTCCCTTTTCCACATATAGGGATGGTCCTATCATATCACACTTGTTATTTGCTGATGACACTGTTATTTTTACCAATTGCTCTCAGGCTTCACTTCGCAGATTATTTGCTTTCATCTCTATTTATGAGAATTGTTCTGGTCAGCAGGTTAATAAAGACAAAAGTTCCTTTTATGTGGCTCCTTCTACCATCACCCAAAGGATCAATCAAATTGCTGCGGTTACTCAGATGCCTCATAAGGTCTTTCCTATCCTTTATTTGGGGGCTCCTCTCTATAAAGGTATTGCTAAAGCTTCCTATTTCTAGCAAATTCTTGACAAGGTGCGAAAGAAACTTGGTAATTGGAAAACTCAACTCTTATCCCCTGGTGGTAGACTTATTTTGATAAAACATGTGTTATCTTCTATTCCTATACATATTCTTGTTGTCCTCTCTCCCCCTAAAAGTGTTTTGGATGCTTTGGAAAAAACTATTGTTGCATTCTTTTGGGGATCTTCTAGTGTGGGTCAAAGAAAACATTGGATTGCTTGGAAGCATCTGGCCAGACCTGTTACTGAAGGTGGGATTGGGGTTAGATCTCTATCTGATGTCAGTATTGCCCTAAAGGTCAAGCTTTGTTGGAAGATTTATTCTCACACAGGCGTTTGGAGTGATTATATTCATAACACATACTTGCAGGGACAGCATCTTTCTCACTGTTCTATTACAGGATCTCCCCACTGGAAGATGACCCTTCGTCACAGACACTGGGTCTTAGATAACACTTGTTGGCAGGTTGGGACTGGTACTCTCTCTTTCTGGCATGATAATTGGACCGGACATGGTCCTCTCAGGGATTTCTTAACTTCAGATCAGTGGTACTCAATTACTCATACTCATAATTGGATTGTCCAGGATTTTATTGGTCACAGACAGGACTTTTTGCTCTCACTCCCTATTGATGTGCTCACTATTATTGTTGGCCTTGCTAGTTGTTTATCTCATATTCATGGCCCTGATAAACCTATTTGGCAGCCTGATACTCATGGTTACTTTACTACTAAATCTGCTTGGAATATTGTCAGACATATCAGGCCTGAGCTTTCTGTCTCTAAATGGATTTGGCATTCTCTGTTACCTAAGAAGATCTCTCTCTTTATCTACAGAGCTCTTATTGATAGGTTATCTTTTGATTCTGTTATTCAGAGATATGGGATTTCTGTTGTGTCCAGATGTTTTTGCTGTAAAAATCATGCTGTTGAAACCATGGATCATACCCTTGCCTTAGGTGATATTGCTACATATTGCTGGAATTTCTTCTTGAATTCATTCAATATTCATGTCCAGGTGAGCTCTTTTGATAGTATTTTTTCTATATTCGCTTCAAAGGCTTCCAGCACTTCTATATATGGCTTTTGCATGGATATTATTCCCTCCATTGTTGCTTGGACTATTTGGAAAGCTAGATGCTCTGCTAGATTTGATAACCTAAGGAACATATTTTGAGACAAGCCATCATCCTCATCAGAGTGGTTGCTTCACTTTTTCATCCTAAGAAGGCTTCATCATATACTGAGAGGAATTCTTTGCAGTCATTGGGTTTGATTGATAAATTTTCAGCAGCTACCCCTTCTCTTGTTTGTTGGTTACACCCTCCCCAGATATCATGTTAAACTTAATACTGATTGTAAGGACTGAGGTTTCGGGTTCTGTATTCGGGTCGGGTTCGGGCCGGATCCCCTGGTTTGGACCCTGAGGGGAGGGTCTTGAGAGTTCAGACTGAATGACGTCTGCACTGCTCGACGCCTTTCAAAAGGCGTCAGGGTGTGTGGACGCCATTTAGGTCTGCTTGTTGTTGTGCCACGTGTGCGCCACGTGGGCGGGTTTCGGGCCGCGAGAGTACGGCCCCTGTCATATCGTCTGAACGGCGTCCAGGTAGGTTGACGCGATTCAGACTGCGACCCTGCGGTGTCAGTGTGCGGCACCAGAGCGTTGTCAGTACAGCCTATCCTGTCGTCTGAACGACGTCCGCGGAGAGTGACGCGTTTCAGACCGCTGTCAGTACGGCCCGTCCTGTCAGACTGATTGGCGTCTACCTCGATCGACGCGTATTAGCTAGATTCAGATTGACCCCGCGAGCCTCCCCTTCTTTCCCTCATTTTCGCCTTCACCCTCTCTCTTCGCCCTCTCCATTCCCTCCGCCCTCCTTCCATCCTTCCCATCCTCTTCTTCCTCTTCCATCACTCCATAGCCTCCTTACCTCTCACCTCTACCTCCACCACCTCCTTCGCGGCGTTCCATTCTTCGGACGGCGGTCGACGTCCCGGCGGAGTGGCGGCGTCCTCGAGGGTACCGGCGGCGGTCTGCGGTGCGGCGGGTCGGCGGCACGGAGCTTGGAGGAGTTCAAGAACCGGTAGGGGGACGAACCTTGCATGTGTTGCTCGTGTTTTCCTTGGCGTGACATGATGTGTTTGGCCTAGATTGAGCATGTTTAGGGGGTTTCCTTGTGGGAATGGCTGTATTTGTGAACGTGGATTCGTAGCGTGCTTGTGGTGGTTGAATTCCTCTTCCTCCCCTTCTTGTTTTGGGGCTTTTTCGGAGTGTTTGGGGTTAAGGGAGAAACCCTCGGATCGAATCAGGGAACCAGGTTTCTGGCGCTAAACGGCGTCGTGACTGGTCGACGCCTTTCAGAAGGACGTCAGGGCAGTACGACGCCTTTTAGGGCAGAAACCTCCATGTTCGATGTTTCACGAGTTAGGGGTTCTGGCGCTAAATGACGTCATGGATGGACAATGCCTTTTAGAAGGACGTCGGGCCATCATGACACCATTTAGGCAGGAAATCACCCCGACTGAGGGTCTGCAAATCTGGAATTTCAGTGTGAATGGCGTATGTGGATGTGGACGCGTTTTAAAGGGCGACTCCCTATGACGACGCGTTTCAAGGAATAATCTGACTTTTAAAATGAACCTGTCTGAGGGGCTTGAATGGCGTCGACCTCTGTCGACGCGATTCAAGACATAACTGTCTAAATGCTGGTTTTAACATGTGTTTCACTGTTGGGCGGTTCAAAGGCATGCTTTACATTGTACACTGAGACTGAGGACTTATGCGTGAATGGAATTACATCATGTTATATGTGTGTGTGTGTGCTTATACGTCTGTAGATCGGTATGACTGTGGTTTACGTTTGTCACCATGGACCGATGGGGACAGGGTCATGGTGTCTGTGAGGCATTGTGCCGTACCGGTGGGAGAAGGGGTACATGTTGTGTTTTACCTTTAGCTGAGGGAAGCAGAACCACCTTGAGCCCGTCGGGCCGGAGTAGCCGGTGTGCTATCCGAGGGGTTGTTGTTTGGTCTCAGCGGGTCGGGGTTTCCCTGTTTGTCGTGGCAGCTTCCGGCGCGTTTCTTGCTGTGGAGCTGGTTGTGGTACTGTTGGAGTTGTTTTACCCCTGTAGCCACTGGGCCTGATGTGACCTTTGATCAAGGTTACGAGTGGTACCCTTAGCCCTTTGGCCTGACGCAGCCCGGGAGGTTAGGGTTGTGGGTAGTTCCTGTAGCTTCGGCTTGACGGGGGTTCGCTAGTCCCCAGGGCCCTCCTGAAGCGCTGAGGCCTAGCGTGGAGGTAATCCGGTTGGTAGGACAGTAGTCTAGACTGCTTGTGTGCACACGTAGCTGGGCAGTGGCGGTACACTGGTCCCAGCTAGTCCTAGTTTGACTCACTGCCTCACCCTATAGTGCCCCGGAACACTGTGGGGGTGGACATGCGTGAGTAGTGGTGGTAGTGTTGTGAGGCGACGTTTGACTTCGGTCGACAGTGTGGTTCAGTCGCTTTGTGGACTTTGGCTGTGAGACGTGACTTTGTGTTGGGTTCTTCGGGTTGCTTAGAATTGTTCCTGTTACACTGCTTATCGTATGTTTCATATCAGGTTTGGGTGCTATGTTTACTGCTTCACTTAATTGCCTTATATCTGTGTTGTTGCACTTGTGGGTGTGTGAGTGGGAGGTAGGTGATCGGATGATCCCTACTAAGCCCAATTCTGGTGTGGCTCACTCCCTGCGGTTTCAGGTGTGGACCTCGTGGCGTTTGGCGGCGGGTGGTGTCTTCTTGGTGTTCGGACCAGCAGCTGTCTCAGTTCCGGGGTATGCCCCGATGTTGTTGTACTTTCCTTTTGCCTGTACTTATTTAAATTGTTGGACCATGTAATTATTGTTGGACTGTATACGGACATTGCTATCTTCCTTCCTGCGCACTTGTTATACCTTTGTAGTCCGTGTGATTGTTATATTTAGCCTTGTTTAGCACTTACTCCTCCAGATGTGTTGTGTGAGATCCGGGTGTGAACCCGTAGTTAATGGGCCGACATCCATTTAGTGATCGGGTCTCCGGTCATAGGATGGCGGGTCGTTACACTGATGGCTGTTGCAATGGTAATCCAGGTGTTTCTGCTGGTGCTGCTATTCTCAGAGACGAAGGGTTATCCTTTATTTCTTCTTGTTGTGGTTATTTTAGTATCACTTGCAGTATTATTTCTGAGATTAGGGCTATGATCATTGGGTTACATATGTGTCTTCAGATGAGAATGCCTTCTATTATTGTGGAGTCTGATTATCAGGTCCTCATTATGCTCTTACTTTCTGATGGTCAAAAGATTCCTTGGATCCTTCATCCGTAGTGGGATATGCTTTGCTACTTGAAGGACTCTATGCAAATTCAATTCCAACATGTGGTCAGAGAATGTAACAAGGCAGCAGATGCTTTGGCCAACTTCTCGTGCTCCTCTCATATCTCCCAGAGCTTCTCGTCAGCAACTGCTTTGCCACCTTTAGTTAGAGGAGAGTTAACTATGGACAAATCAGGTGTCCCTCATTTTCGCTTTTGATTGGTTATTGTACCTGGGGGGTTTTTCTTTGATTTCTTTATTATTATATCTCCCAGGGGTAAGGTGGCATGTCCCCCCCATGTATGTTTATTTGATTCATTTAATAAAATTCCAAGGGCCTGCCCAGGGTCCTAGATAAGTTCTAGGTTTAAATAAAAAATAAAAAAAAAACTCTAAAACCCTAAAACCCTAAACCCTAAACCCTAAACCCTTAAACCCTTAAACCTAAAACCCTAAACCCTAAAACCCTAAAAACCCTAAAAACCCCAAACCCATTCGGCCGTTTCCCTTCTCTCTCTAGTTTCCTAGAGAGAGAAGCTTTGGGTGTCCCCCCCTGGTTACCGCCGGCCATGGCCGGCCCTGAGGGGGGCCGCCAGCCCCCTCCTTCGCTGCTGTCACCTCTCTCTCACCCCCCCACTCTGTTGAAGCCCCCGTCTGCTGCTGTTCAGCCACTGGTGCTCTCGCCGTCGCCTCCTGATGGCCCCCCACCTGCCGCCGCCTTGATGCCATATGTGGCCGAAGCTCCCCCAAACAGCTTGCCCGCGGTGATGCTCGCTCCTACCACGACCCTAGCCCCCTCCCCTGCTCCGGCCTGGAGCACCGGCCCTGGCACAAAGTCCTTCGCTCAAGTGATAAAGGAGAAGTCTCTCTTCCCGGCGATTCAGATCCCCATCCACCAACCTGCGTTTACAGACTTGGGGGAACCTGCGGTTTTTTTCTCACATGAAGAGATCGCCCAGACCCTGATCCCCTTTCAGTTTGCCCTTGTGGCGAAAACCCCCTTTGGCAGGCCCCCCTTCCCTGAGATCAAGTCCCTCCTAACGCAAAGGCTGGGCCTCCAACAATCGTACATCATTAGTGCCTTGGACAACCGCCACCTGCTCATCAGATGCACCACTGAAGATGACTACCTCCGTTTGCTCCTGCGCGAGCAGCTCTACGTCAAAGGATCCCTATTCAGATTCCTCAAATGGGTGCCCGAATTCGAATGCGGAACAGAGCCTCCGGTCATACCTGTGTGGATCGAGCTGCCAGCCCTCAAGCCACATCTCTTCCATGAATCATGTGTGAGGTCCATTGCTGGAAACCTTGGGAGAGTCCTCCAGGTCGTTGTCCATACGGCCCAGCTTACCAACACTTCTTGTGCCCGTGCCTGCATCGAGCTTGATGTCCTTAAGCTGCGCCCCTCTCGCATCTGGATCGGCATGGGAGCGTCTGGATATTTCCAGGATATTCTCTACCCCCCCCCCTTCCCCCTTATTGTCTTTCCTGCAGGCTCCTAGGTCATGCGGAGGCGACCTGCCGCCGTGCTGCCAAGCAACCACCTCCCCCGCAGCCCACAAACAAACTCTCGGACTCGCCTTTGGATCCGCTGCCTAGCCCCCACGATGGCCTGCATGCTGGCGAGCCCTCCGCTCCTCCGACGATGGTCGAGCGTCACCCGCCGATAGACAGACCTTCCAAGGCCCCTGAGGTCTCCAAAAAGGTCGTACGTGGCCATGTTAGCACTAACATGAAATGGGTGCATAAAGGGCCTACTGCCTCCCAGCCGGCCGTTCAACTCTCAAACGCTTTCAAAGTGCTCCAGCCCTCGCTTGAAGAAGACCCGGCCTCCGGCAACACTGTTGGAGCTCCACCCTGCTCCGCCCCTCCTGGTAACCCATCTACTCACCATTTGCTTGGTTCTTCCTCTGTGCAGGTGATTTCTTCATCCAAGCCCCTGGAGCGCTCCGCCGCCGTGGAGGAATACGCCGCCTTGGACTCTCCGACGAGAGCCTCTCTTACTACATCCCAGCCGCTCGCTCCTCCCCCCAACACCACCCATGGCCCGTCCGATGCTGGTCAAGGCGCCCATCATGTTGCGATCCTCACCCAGCCACCTGTCGTCACTCCTGAGCCCCCACCCTCGGCGACCCAACCCTCTGGCGTCGCGCCATCGTGCCCTTCTTGCCATTCTCAGCATTCGTTGGCTGGCGCACCTCTCCCGGGCCCTGACCCCTTCCCTTCCCCGTCTCTGGAGAACCCTGATTCTCGTGCCAGGACGACCGCCCCTTTCTCTTCTACCGAACCTAGCGAGCAAAGGGCCCTGGGGAGACCTTCATCCATGCCCCTGCACGCTCTGCCTTTGCCTCCTTCGGCCACCCAGGCCCTTTCCGTGCTGCCCTCCTCGGATAGTAGGCCCTCGGACGACGCCCAGGCTGCCCCCACGAGCCACGTTTCTGTTATACCCTCGCCGCCTTCCGCCTCTCATCCGACTCACCTGACAGGTGGCACTCTAACCCCATCCACGAGGCCCACCTCCGCCATGCATGAGGCCAAGTATCCGCTTATGGCTCCTGCAGCCCCTCCCTTTGACAGGTGTCCTCAGATCGTCCCCCTGAGGCAACCTGCTGCCACCTCTGATGTTCGCCAAACGCCCTCTCAGATCGTCGAGGGGTCTACTCCGCTTTCGTATGGTCCTTCGGGCACCCCCACACACACCATGCAGAACCGCCTGCCCATTGCCCAGCTACCGGACGCGTTCGCTGCCCCTCATCGCCCTCTGGACCCGGACCAGGGATCCTTCAGGCTGCTCACAGGCCACGCTGAAGACCCGCCTCCTGTCAACCCTCCTTCCATCGAGTCTCCCTCTCTGTTACCTCCCAGACAACCGACTACTACTGCGGCCTCTACCCACCTTCGTAGGCCCACAGCTCTGCAGGACGACCCCTCAAAAAATGTTGGTGAAGGTGGCTACTCGGCTGGCACGCCTACTCCCCGGCAACCCTACAACAGTCAGGAGCAGAATCTGATCACGGGCTCACATGCCTGCACGCCAAGTTCTCGTCTGCTGTCACCCCTGCTTACTGAGGTCCAACACACCTCCTTTGTGGGGCCCACGCTCCAGCTGACTCGGACTAGTCCTCTTTGTGGCAAGACGTCGAGCAACAACCAGCCAGCAACTTCGTCGGGTGACTGCCTGGTGGCCCAAGCCCAACAGCAGGTTCAGCTATGCATCAGCAAACCGGGCCCAACAATCATCTCTGTTATTGGGCCAGCCACCCTGCACAGTAAGCCCTCATCCGTGGGTAACGTTGATCAGCAGTGAACTAATCACCACTCCCCACCCCACGGCTCGCTGGTAAGTTCTCCCACAGGCCCAATGGTAAGTCACACTACTCCCCAGACCTCTACTTCAATTAGTACTGCAATCATCTCTAATTTTGTGGATATCTCGGATTCCATCTCTCATTGCATGACTAACCTAGAAGATCCCACCATCCCGCCACATGATAACCCTTTTAATGATTTATTTAGCCCCCGCCCCAATTCTCTTAATGCTAATGAGTTTCTTGCTGAAGTGGAGACTAATGCACCGAATGAGGAGGCTGTCAACACCCCTCCCCCCATAGCTCGAACATCTCCATGTGCTGACAAACAGGTTGTACTCTCTCCTTACTTGCATGCCGAGCAGCTCCCCCATGATATCATACACTCAGATTCTCATGGGGCAAGACACGCCTCCCTGCTTGAGGCACTCAACCTTGACAGCTCTGCTCACAGACGGGAAAATAAACTTTTATTGGACATTCAAAAATTTTCCAACTCATTCGCTCCTGCTGATTTTCCACAGGACTCCAACAATCATGGCCGACAGGACACTACCTCCACCAAACCTACGGCTCAGTAAAAGAGCACAAGGCTCACCCGTGCACAAAAGAAAAAAGCCACGTTTTGATGGTTGAGATCCTAGTATGGAATATTAGGGGAGCTGGTAACTCTCCTTCCAAACGCAGATTTACCTCTCTTTGCAAGACTAACAGGGTGCAGGTTGCCGCCATTTTGGAACCCATGGTGCAAAACTCTTCCATAGTTGCTCTTTCTCTCAAAATTGGTATGTCTCATTTTTTATCTAGCGGCAATCCCTTGGGTAAAGTTTGGATCTTCTGGCATGCTTCCATTTTAGTAGATGTTATTACTGTTCATGAAAATTTTATTACTATTAAGGTTGCTGGCAGCACCATTCATTACATCACTATCCTTTACGCCAGCTGCCATCTGCAGGAAAGAATCCAAATTTGGGATACCATTACTTCCATGGCTGTCCCTAACCCTTGGATGATTGTGGGGGACTTCAATGCTATCTTCTACTCTCATGAAAAATGTGGTGGTAACGTCCCCTCTCAAGTCGCTGTTGACGCTTTTCACTCTTTCTCTCAGGATTGTAACATGATTGATCTTGGCTTTAAGGGTCCTTCCTATACTTGGAGGAATGGTCAAAATGGCCCTGGTTGTATCAAAGCTAGGTTGGATAGAGGTTTAGCTAATCCTGCTTGGCTTTCTTCCTTTAATACCACTGTTACTCACCTTCATCACATTAATTCAGATCATAGTCCTCTCTTGGTTTCTTATCAATCTACTGCTAATCTTAGAAAATCTCATTTTAAATTCCTCAACATGTGGACTAGGCATACTAATTTCCTTTGTTTGGTGAAATCTTGTTGGTCTCAACCTCTTCATGCTTCCCCTCTATTCAAACTTAGTGCTAAATTGAAAAGGCTGAGAGCCACTCTTAAGACTTTGAATATAAATGTCTTTGGTAATATCTTTCATAATGTCATGCAGGCTGAAGAGAAGGTAAACTCCTTGCAAATCATTGCTGATAATAATCCCTCTAACCAATCTTTTGATGACCTAGCTACAGCCAAGCAGGATCTTGATGAGCTTCTCCTTCGCCAAGAAATCTTTTGGAGGCAAAAATCTCATCTCAAATGGCTTAAAGAAGGAGATCAGAACACTGCTTTCTTCCATTATATCGTCAATGAAAGACGGAGGAATAACTTTATTTACACCCTGGTTAATGATCAAGGAGACGAGATTTCTGATCAAGACACTCTACTCTCTATGGCCATCTCATATTATCAAAATCCGTTCACTTCTGAGCCTCCTACTATGAACAACAGTGGTCTTCTGCAATATATCCCTTCTATTATTTCTGATGCAGATAATCAAGCGCTCATGGCTTCTCCAACCTTGGAGGAGATCAAGGACTCTGTATTCTCTCTAAATCCCGACAGTGCTCCTGGCCCCGATGGATTCTCTGGTGACTTCTTTACCTTTTGCTGGGATATTATCTCTTCTGATATTTTTGATGCTGTTACTGAATTTTTTCATAGTGGCAATCTGCCTAAAGCTTACACTTCCACACACCTTGTTTTAATTCCCAAAGGCGACTCTCCCAACACTTTGAAGGATTTTAGGCCCATTAGCTTGTGTAACTTTATTTACAAAATCATCTCTCTCATCATTTGTAAGAGACTTTCCCTTGTGTTACCTACTCTTATTTCGCCTTTACAGGGAGCCTTTGTCAAAGGCAGAGACATCGCAGATAACATCTGTCTTGCCCAGGAGCTTACACATAGCATATCCAAAAAAGTTAGAGGGCATAACATTATTCTCAAGCTTGACATGATGAAGGCCTACGACAGACTTGAATGGTCTTATCTATTTGATGTCCTTCATAAGTTCGGTTTCTCTTCTAACTGGATTAACCTCATCAAAGGCCTCTTCACGAATTGTTGGTTCTCAGTTATCTTCAACGGCAATATTGGCGGTTTCTTTACTTCATCTCGTGGTCTCAGGCAAGGAGACCCTCTTGCTCCTAGCTTGTTCATTCTCGCAGAAGAAGCATTCAGTAGAGGCCTTCAGCACCTGACTCAGCAAGGGATCATAACACCGTATTCTACCTATGCCGAGGGCCCAATTATTTCACATCTATTGTTTGCTGACGACACGATCATATTCACTAATGGCTCTCAGGACTCTCTGCGTAGACTCATGGCCTTCCTGAAAATCTATGAGAATTGCTCGGGTCAGAAAATCAACATAAACAAAAGCTCCTTCTGCATCGCTGGATACACTCCAAGCTGGAGGATCAACCAAATCTCTGCTAGAATATCCATTCCTCACAAAACTTTTCCTATTACCTATCTGGGAGCTCCGTTGTGGAAGGGTGCGACTAAAGCCGTATATTTTCAACCCCTTCTTGATAAGGTGAGAAAAAGACTGGCCTCCTGGAAAGCCAATCTCCTTTCGACAGGGGGGAGACTGATTCTTATAAAACATGTTTTATGTTCCATCCCTATACATATACTTGCTGTTCTCACCCCTCCTAAGAGTATTCTTCACTCTTTAGAGAGGATCTTTGCTGCTTTCTTTTGGGGCTCGACTTCCACAGGAGCACGTAGACATTGGATTGCTTGGAAGCACCTAGCTAGGCCTACCTCTGAAGGTGGTATTGGTATTCGATCTGTTGCAGAAGTAGGAGCTACTTTTAAAGTTAAACTTTGCTGGAAAGCTTATTCTAAGACAGGCATCTGGGGTAAGTACATCAATCAAGTTTATCTACACAAACATCACATATCTACTTGCCCTATTATAGGCTCACCTCACTGGAAGAAGGTTCTCCAACATAGACATTGGATTCTTGACAATACTTATTGGCTAGTTGGACATGGCCAAATCTCTCTCTGGCATGATGACTGGACTGGCCATGGCCCCTTAAGGGATCAATTTTCAAAAGATCAATGGACCCACATTAATCATGCTCACGGTTGGTTGGTTCATGATATAATTACCTATGGTCAACAATTATTGCACACTCTGCCATTGAATATTACTTCTGTTATCACTGATTGCATTGGCACTCTAACCACTATTCAAGGTCAGGACAAGGTTATTTGGAAACCTAACTCTCATGGATATTTCACTATAAAATCAGCTTGGCATATTGTGAGAAATCAGATTCAACCTCTTTCAATTTCTAAATGGATCTGGTGTGCTCAGATTCCCAAGAAGATTTCTATATTTGTTTACAGGGCTCTTATCTATAAATTGTCGTTTGATTTCAATATTCAAAGAATTGGTATTCCCTTTGTTTCTAAATGTGGATGCTGCCATACTCCTTCCAGGGAGACCCTTAACCATGCTTTGGCACAAGGGGATTGGGCTACATACTGTTGGACCTTCTTTCAGAATACTTGCAGAATTTCTATCCAGATGAGCTCATTTCAACATGTTTTTAGTTCCTTCATTGCCCTAGCTACAGGTACATCTCTCTACTCTTTTATTATGGGCATAACCCCTACCATTGTTGCCTGGTTCCTATGGAAAGCTAGATGTTCTGCCAAATTTGATGACACTCATTCAAGTAAGGAAAGCATCCTATATCAGAGTCTTTATCTTATTCGTGAACTTGCTTCAATATATCGCCCAAAATCTTCTTCTACAACAGCACAGAGATCAATTTTACAAACTTTGGGCGTAGTTGACAGCTTCTCTCCCCTCTTACCAGTCATCGTTAGATGGATTCATCTCCCTACAGGTAAATTTAAACTCAACACTGATGGTTGTAGCAGAGGTAATCCTGGTCTTTCTGCAGCTTCTGCTATTCATAGAAATGATAAAGGTACATTTGTTATGGCAACTTGTGCTTTCTTTGGTCACACCCACAGTATTATTTCTGAACTCAGGGCTATTATCATTGGTCTACAGATGTGTCTCCAACGAGGTTTTACATGTTTGATTGTTGAATCTGATTGCTTTGCATTTATCACGCTTATGATCTCTGCTAATCCTTGGTGGTTTGAGTTTTGCTCTCTCAGGGATGCGATGGACCTTCATTTTTGCCATACAGTTAGAGAAGCCAACAAAGCTGCTGACGCTCTGGCCAACCATTCCTGCGACCAGCAGCTTGATCAAGACTTTCCAGATTCTTCCTCTTTGCCTATTATTGTTAAAGGGGAGATCACTTCTGATAAAAGTGGTCTTCCCCATCTAAGGATTTGAGGGTTTTTCTCTGTAGGGGGTTCTTGGGTTTATTGATGTACTCTCACAGGGGTAAGGTGGCATGCCCCCCCCATGTAATCCTGAATTTTGTGCAATAAAATACCAAGGGCTGGCCCAGGGTCCTAGTTAAATTCCTGGGTTAAAAAAAAAAAAAAAAAAAAACCCTAAAACCCTAAACCCTAAACCCCTAAAACCCTAAAACCCTAAACCCTAAATCCCAAAAAACCCAATTCGGCCGTCGCCCTTCTCTCTCTAGGCTTTCCTAGAGAGAGAAGCTCTGCGGCTCCCCTTGGCCGCCGCCGGCCATGGCCGGCCTTGAGGGGGGCGGCCAACCCCCCCTTCCGCTCCACGAACCCCCAGCCCATCCCTCCGCACAGCCTCGGCCCCCATCTGCCACCCATCAACAGCAGCTCCACCCTGGTTCCTCTTCGTCTCCGTCTCAGGTGTTCGCGCCTGCTTCCCAACAATCCACAGGAACCTATTCCACGCAGCCTGCGTCTAACTCTCCCCATCCTTCTCCTGTGCTGGCGTGGAATACGAAACCGGGGTCGAAATCCTTCGCTCAGGTGTTGAAGGAAGCTCAGCTCTTCCCCCCGGTGGACATCCAGGTGCAGCCGCCTGCCTTCACAGATCTGGGAGAACCGGCTGTCTTCTTTTCCGTTGAAGAAATAGCGGCGGTGCTTCTTCCTTTTTAGTTCGCTCTAGTTGGGAAAACTCCATATGGACGTCCACCGTTTCAAGATATCAAGGAGCTCCTCTCGCAAAGGCTCAATCTTCACCACGAGTTTGTAATCAGCGCCTTGGACAACATGCACCTTCTAATACGCTGCACAGCTGAGGAAGACTACCTGCGAATCCTTCTTCGTGAACAACTCCTTATCAAGGGGTACCTTTTCCGATTTCTTAAGTGGACGGCCGACTTTGAGTGCGGGACGGAACCTACCGTAGTCCCTGTGTGGATCGAGTTTCCTGCCTTGAAGCCTCACCTGTTCCACGAAGCATGCGTTAGATCCATTGCTGGGAGCGTGGGGCGAGTCCTTCAAGTGGCTCTGCGTACAACACAGATAACCAATGCTTCTTCCGCGCGAGCTTGCGTCGAACTAGACGTTCTCAAGCCCAGGCCTTCGAGGATCTGGATCGGCATGGGGCAATCAGGCTACTACCAAGAGATCAGGTACCCTTCCATACCCTATTATTGCACCACTTGCACACTTTTAGGGCACCAGGCTTCTGCATGTCGTCGCACGTCCAAGAAGGGAGGCCCCCAGGATCCTCCGCGCAAGCCTGTTGATGCCAACCCACCCCCTAGCTCTCTGCCAGACAGGTCCATCGCCATGCCGCTGACAGCCTCGATGCCATGCCCGGCTGCACCTCGGCCCAAGGATACCTCTGAGAAGCTCCAGAAGACCTTGCCTAGTCAGGGAAGGCCTAACCGTAAATGGGTCTCTAAGGCGCATCAGAGTATCCCTATTGCTAACGCCTTCGAGGCCCTCCGTTCATCTCCATGCGACGTTGTGCTGCAATCACCTGATGAACATACTAACAGTAAGTTTAAGGCGGCCATGACCGCCCCAGAAGAGCAGGTAACTAGTGCTGCACTGCAAATCACTGATCTGCCGGTGCCCGCCACATCAAGCCTCCAACTCCTGCTGCCCTCGGCCCATATCGTCAAAGCGCCGCAGCCTCTTCCTGGGACCCCCGCTCTGAAGCCGGGTTCTGGAGCCGGGACCTCACGCTCGATCCTGGTGGCTGGTTCCTCGATGGCGCCTACAGAGGATGAGGAGGATGTGCCTGAGTCGTCCTTTACCATTGCTGATGCCCCTGCTCATAACCCGGTCTTACAGATGACTGACCAGGGAGCGAGCTCTCTGTCTCCGGATACCACCGAGGTCACGCTGGATTGCCCCTCCCAGATCCCCCCACAGCTTATTCTGCCGGTTGTTCGTCGGCAACCCCCAACGTTTCCTGCTGGCGCCCCCCTGGCCACCGAGCCCATGCATAGCTCCACGATGGCTACCATGCTGGCCCCCATCGCGCCCCAAATTGATGCCCCGCATGCATGCATGCCAGGTGTTCGACAAAAGGCCCCTTGCCTGGCTGAAGATCTGCGTTCCTTGCAGCCTGTGCCCATGCACTCGGTTTTGCCTTGCACTTGTGAAGATCCGCTCCAGTCTCGAGACCAGGCCCATCAGTCTGCGCAGCAACCTGCAACTCTCCCTCTTAATGGGCCGAGTCCACTTCTTGAAGCCTCAGGTTCAACTCGCCAGCAACCTTCGGCCCTTCTTGCTGTCCCTCTCTCTGGACCTCCCCTTGCAGACGAACCGGTTACCAATGACTCGGAGGCTCAAGCTTTGCATGTCTCGGATGCCCTGGCCTCGCAAGATCATGCTGGGATCGTCCCGCGGGTTCTGGTCCAAGAAGCCCAATCGGAAACTCTTATGTCTGTTAATGGGCTTAACTTTTCGCCTATTATAATTGGACCGGCTGCTGGTGCTGGGGTGCAACCGCTTGTCATCCCTGTGGATGATATCTCATGCCCCCAGCACCAGGGGTCCATGGTGAGCCCCTCTTCCACTTCTGATTTGCTCTCTACAACTCTCACTCAGCCTCCTTTAAACATTGGTTATTCTTCTGTGCATGATTCAATGATGGCGGTTCCACCTGGCGAGTCCCAAGCTCGATTTCAGCTGATAGCCAAACAGGCCAACATGTCTGAAAATTCTCAACAACCTCAATGTGATAATCAGGCTTCTGCTGCTGGGGAACAAACCTCTTTGGTGCAGCAACAATCTTCTATTGAAGCTCAGGAGCGCATGGCAGTCCCTACGTCTTTTAGCGTCGAGAAACAGGTGTCATCTATCCTTAATACTCCATGCATGCTCAACTCGGAGGATACAATGATACCTTCACCTTTTTCTGGTTATATGATTAATAGTCATGGTCATGATCTTGTTTCCATTGATGATTCTGTTACAGCCCCTCAAGAGACCATGGAAAAGTTGATCTCTCAATTGAATCCCCTTCAAGTTCAAACGCCTATTAGTGTCGAGAATCAGGTGATACCCACTCACCATGTTCAGGGCGAGGCCCCTGATCTGGATGCTCTACATTTAGAAAATCCGTCTCAGACTAAAGAGAATCAACAATTACTTGAAATCCACAAATTTAAACAAGCATTCTCTTCCACTACTAATGCTCATGACAATATTAATGTGGACGTGCAGGATGGGTCTAATTCTCCTAGTTTGGTTCAGCGTAAGAGCACACGGCTCACGAGGTCGCAGAAAAACAAAATCAAATTCAATGCTTAAGTCTCTAGTTTGGAATATTAGAGGAGTTGGTAGCTCCTCCTCTCTTCGCAGGCTGATATCTATTTGCAAATCTAACAGAGTTCAAATTGTTGCTATTATTGAGCCCATGATCAACAATTCCTCCATGCAGCGTATATCTTTGCAGTTGGGCCTTCATAAGTATATTGCTTCTAATATGGATAATGCAAAACTCTGGATATTCTGGCACTCATCTGTGGACATTGATGTCTTGCATACCAATGACAATTACATTACTCTCAAAGTGAAAGATGTGATGGAGCATATGATTACCTTTGTTTATGCTAGTTGCCGCCTGCAGGACAGAATTATCACTTGGGATGATATTGCTTCCTTTTCTTATGCTATTAATCTCCCTTGGATGGTGATTGGAGACTTTAATTATGTTCTATATTTTTATGAGAAATTTGGTGGCAATGCTCCTCTTCCTGCTTCTGTCCATGCTTTCCATTCTTTTATGCAAGACTGTGGACTTAGTGATCTTGGTTTCAGTGGATCTAGCTATACTTGGCGCAATGGTCAGCAAGGGCTTAATTGTATCAGAGCTAGATTGGATAGAGGATTGGCCAACACTCTATGGTTTGATGCATTCTCTACTTCTATTTCTCATTTGCATCATAATTGCTTTGACCACAATCCTCTTCTTGTTGAATACAATTATAGTAATGTCTCTCATCATGGTCACTTTAAATTTTTGAAAGTATGGACTAGGCACAAGAATTTTACTCAAGTGGTGAAAGATTGCTGGGTCCGGCCTCTGCATGCTTCCCCCTTATATAAACTCAGTGCCAAGCTCAAAAGATTGAGAGTTACTCTTAAGCAGTGGAATAAGGACAGTTTTGGTAATATTTTTGATGCTATTCTACGAGCTGAAAGTAACGTTGCTTACATGCAAGACACCCTTGATAATTCTCCTTCTGATGATGCTCTTAATGATCTTATTGCTGCCAAAAAACATCTTGATGAATTACTTCTCAGGCAAGAAATCTTCTGGAAACAAAAATCTCATTTTAGGTGGCTTAAGGAAGGAGACCAGAATACAGCTTTTTTCCATTCCATTGTCACTGAGACAAGGAAAAGGAACTTCATTCACTCCCTAGATGATGTTAATGGTAATCAGGTTACTGACCAAGACACTCTTCTCTCTATGGCTGTTGATTATTATAAAGATTTATTTACTTCACAGCCTACTTCTATGAATAACAGTGGTTTGCTGTAGTACATTCCCACTATTGTTACTGATCAGGATAATGTTAACTTGATGATTCTCCCGACTTTAGATGAAGTTAAGGAGTCGGTCTTTTATCTTTGTGCTGATAGTGCCCCAGGTCCTGATGGCTTCTCAGGTGAATTTTTTACTCATTGTTGGGATATTATCGCCGATGACATTCTTGCTGCAGTTATTGAGTTCTTTAAAGGTGGTAACTTGCCAAAGGCATATACTTCTACACATTTGGTATTAATCCCTAAGTGTGACAGTCCTACTACTCTCAAGGATTTCAAGCCCATTAGCCTTTGTAACTTTACATACAAGATTTTGTCTCTGATTGTTTGTAAGAGGTTATCACTCATCCTGCAAAGACTTATCTCTCCCTTCCAAGGTGCTTTTGTCAAAGGAAGGGATATCAGTGATAATATCTGCTTGGCTCAGGAAATGGTACACAATATATCTAAAAGAACCAAAGGTCACAATGTTATTCTCAAGCTAGATATGATGAAGGCCTATGATAGGTTGGAATGGAACTACTTGTTCGATGTGCTCTCTCAATTCGGTTTTTCTAGTTCCTGGATTGGTTTGATCAAAAATCTGTTTACTCACTGCTAGTTTTCAGTCATTTTTAATGGGCAGCTTGGTGGCTATTTCAGTTCTACTAGAGGGCTCAGACAAGGTGATCCCTTAGCCCCCAGTCTTTTTATTTTGGCTGAAGAAGCTTTCAGCAGGGGCCTTCACAGCCTATTTTCTAGAGGCCTGGTTACTCCCTTTTCCACATATAGGGATGGTCCTATCATATCACACTTGTTATTTGCTGACGACACTGTTATTTTTATCAATGGCTCTCAGGCTTCACTTCGCAGGCTACTTGCTTTCATCTCTATTTATGAGAACTGTTCTGGTCAGCAGGTTAATAAAGACAAAAGCTCCTTTTATGTGGCTCCTTCTACCATCACCCAAAGGATCAATCAAATTGTTGCGGTTACTCAGATGCCTCACAAGGTTTTTCCTATCCTTTATCTGGGGGCTCCTCTCTATAAAGGTATTGCTAAAGCTTCCTATTTCCAGCAAATTCTTGACAAGGTACGAAAGAAACTTGGTAATTGGAAAACTCAGCTTTTATCACCTGGTGGAAGACTTATTTTGATAAAACATGTGTTATCTTATATTCCTATACATATTCTTGATGTCCTCTCTCCCCCTAAAAGTGTTTTGGATGCTTTGGATAAAACTATTGCTGCATTCTTTTGGGGATCTTCTAGTGTGGGTCAAAGAAAACATTGGGTTGCTTGGAAACATCTGGCCAGACCTGTTACTGAAGGTGGGATTGGGGTTAGATCTCTATCTGATGTCAGCACTGCCCTTAAGGTCAAGCTTTGTTGGAAAATCTACTCTCACAAAGGCGTTTGGAGTGATTATATTCATAACACATACTTGCAGGGACAGCATCTTTCTCACTGTTCTATTACAGGATCTCCCCACTGGAAGATGACCCTTCGTCACAGACACTGGGTCTTAGATAACACTTGTTGGCAGGTTGGGACTGGTACTCTCTCTTTCTGGCATGATAATTGGACCGGACATGGTCCTCTCAGGGATTTCTTAACTTCAGATCAGTGGTACTCAATTACTCATACTCATAATTGGATTGTCCAGGATTTTATTGGTCACAGACAGGACTTTTTGCTCTCACTCCCTATTGATGTGCTCACTATTATTGTTGGCCTTGCTAGTTGTTTATCTCATATTCATGGCCCTGATAAACCTATTTGGCAGCCTGACACTCATGGTTATTTTACTACTAAATCTGCTTGGAATATTGTCAGACATAACAGGCCTGAACTTTCTGTCTCTAAATGGATTTGGCATTCTCTGTTACCTAAGAAGATCTCTCTCTTTGTCTACAGAGCTCTTATTGATAGGTTATCGTTTGATTCTGTCATTCAGAGATATGGGATTTCTGTTGTGTCCAGATGCTTTTGCTGTAAAAATCATGCTGTTGAAACCATGGATCATACCTTTGCCTTAGGTGATATTGCTACATATTGCTGGGATTTCTTCTTGTTGTCATTCAATATTCATGCCCAGGTGAGCTCTTTTGATAGTATTTTTTCTATATTCACTTCCAAGGCTTCCAGCACTTCTCTATATGGCTTTTGCATGGGTATTACTCCCTCCATTGTTGGTTGGACTATTTGGAAAGCTAGATGCTCTGCCAGATTTGATAACCTTGTTTGCAGTAAGGAACATATTTTGAGACAGGCCATCATCCTCATCAAAGAGATTGTTTCACTTTTTCATCCTAAGAAGGCTTCATCATATGCTGAGAGGAACTCTTTGCAGTCATTGGGTTTGATTGATAAATTTTCTCCAGCTACCCCTTCCCTTGTTTGTTGGCTACCTCCTCCCAGATATCATGTTAAACTTAATACTGATGGCTGTTGCAAAGGTAATCCAGGTGTTTCCTCTGGTGCTGCTATTCTCAGAGACGAAGGGGGATCCTTTATTTCTGCTTGTTGTAGCTATTTTGGTATCACTTGCAACATTATTTCTGAGATCAGGGCTATGATGGTTACAGATGTGTCTTCAGATGAGAATGCCTTCTATTATTGTGGAGTCTGATTATCAGGTCCTCATTATGCTCTTACTTTTTGATGGTCAAAAGATTCCTTGGATCCTTCATCCGTGGTGGGATATGCTTTGCTACTTGAAGGACTCTATGCAAATTCAATTCCAACATGTGGTCAGAGAATGTAACAAGACAGCAGATGCTTTGGCCAACTTCTCGTGCTCCTCTCATATCTCCCAGAGCTTCTCGTCAGCAACTGCTTTGCCACCTTTAGTTAGAGGAGAGTTAACTATGGACAAATCAGGTGTCCCTCATTTTCGCTTTTGATTAGTCATTGTACCTGGGGGGCTTTTCTTTGATTTCTTTATTATTGTATCTCCCAGGGGTAAGGTGGCATGTCCCCCCATGTATGTTTATTTGCTTCATTTAATAAAAATCCAAGGGCCTGCCCAGGGTCCTAGATAAGTTCTGGGCTTAAAAAAAAAACAAAAAACAAAAAAACAAAAACAAAAAAAAAAAAACCTAAAACCCTAAACCCTAAACCCTAAACCCTAAAACCCTAAAACCCTAAACCCTAAACCTTAAACCCTTAACCCTTAACCCTTAACCCTTAAACCCTAAACCCTAAACCCCTAAACCTTAAGGGGGGGATCGGGACCGGCCCGAATCGGACCAAATCGGGTCCGGACCGGCCGATCTGGCCGGTCCGGCCCCGATTTGGTCCGGTTCGGGGCGATTTCGGCCGTTTTTTTTTTTTTTCAAATCGATGGGGGGGGAACAGTGAAATCCCCCCCGAATCGGATCGGAACCCGCCGATTCCGATCCGAATCGGCCGATTCGGATCGGAATCGGCCGATTCCGCAATCCATGCTAGTGATCTTATCTTCGGTCGCCTTTCTGGTTGCACTTGTGGATCATCCTCGTCCCTCATCGGCCAGCGCGATCAATTATAAATAATATTAATTTTTGAAATAATTTTAAGTACAAATAAATTATAAGAGAAGCCTTATGGTCAAGTACAATAATAGAGGGACAGAATTACATTGGAATGATAGAGAGAGGAAAGGCACGCAGGCCTCATTAATTAACATTTAATTAATCTACATCACATTCCATAACAATTCATATAATCACACACCATGATATTATATGAAATTAATTAAGTGCATATCCATGACCACTACAAATTTTAACCATCCATACATGATACAACACATCACATAAAGGCTAAAATTTTAAAAAATAATAGTTTTGACTTTCTCAAAATCCGAGTACCAATCAAAATTGGATAATTTGAATTTTGAAAATCTCGTTTTCTATCATGCATTTAAATCTAATTTAAAGCAATAAAACATATCATTATGTGCACTCAAGACTAAAATTAAAAATTCTAAAATATTTCATACATTATTTATAATAGTTCTAAAATGAATTGATGTAACACTTAGATTAATCTTAAATCACATTAACAATAATTATTAATGTGAAATAATCTAACATTTAGGTAGAATTAAAAATTCCTTAATAACTCTTATAAAAGAATTTCTAACCCTAATTATTAATTCCTTAACAACTCCTTGTTAAGACCCTTTTATTAGATAACATTTCTAAATAACAATTATTAAGAAACATTAATTAGAACATTTTTAATTAAAATTAGTCTAACAATTAGACTTAATTAATTTCAATAACTTTTATTAAAATATCATTTTAAGTAAATTAGATCTTTGAAAACGTTAATTAAGAGATCCATGAGAAAATTAATTAATCATCTTAATAGCTGTTATTAAGATTTAATTAATCTTTAATGACTTTTAATAAAGTTTATTTCTCAAGAAAATAATTAACTCTATCATCAATTTATTATTAAGAGTTAACTTATCACTTAATGACATTTATTAAGTGTCCCTTAATTAATAAATAATTTCATAACAACAATTGTTAGGAAATCAAATATCTAATCACCCAATTTAAAATAAATCAACAACATTTGTTAATTTACATTAAGGTTACAATTTAAAAACAAAGTAACAACACGTGTTAATAAGTTTTTATGTCATAAGTCAATTAACCCCTTTATTGCTTAACTAAAAGTAAACTAACAACAATTGTCAACATCATTTAAGATCACATCTTAGTTAACCCCTCTAAAGCTTTAATTAAAAAATAATTTCATAACAACAATTGTTAAGAAATTAAATAAATTTAATTAAGAGTTAACTAAACATTTAATAACCACTTATTAAATGTCCCTTAATTAAAATTAATTTAACAATACTTGTTAAAACTTATCAAGATTATATCTTAAAAAAAACACACCTATTTAAACTTTGTTTAAAACAATTTCCAATTAATTAGAGGCGGGTAATAAACTTTAATAAAAACTTTTAGAGGGTTAAAAGGGGTTTATGGGTTAAATGGGGGGTTTTAGGGGTCTAATAATAGGTTAAGTGGTTGGGGTGTTATGGGCTTAATTGGACCCAATGGGAGGGGTTATTGGCTCGGGCCATGGCAGCCTGGTGTGGCCCAGGCGCCTGGACCCGAGCCAGGCCGGCCTGGTCCGACTTGGACCGCCGCATGGGGGCCCGGCCCGAAATCTCTCCAGGTCCCTGCGGCTAAGGTTAAACCCTAGCCGCCGCCGTCACCAGGTCCGTCTTCTACCTGCCCAACGTCGGTAGTAGCAAACAGGGTTCAGTCAGCACTTAAGAAATGGTTCGCTGGCCTGCACAAAAACCTGAGCAATGGCCTTGTGCAAGTCTTAGACAGGGCTGCGGTCCTCAAGGAAACCCTAGAGAGAGTTTTGTGGAGGTGGATAAAGCTATAGTCCTCCACAAACCCTAGACTGGTTCCGGTGTAGAGAGTGAGGGGGCCGACCACTTAGGATCACAGAATAGGTTTCGGTCCCTTCTCCTTGTTCTGAAGAGTAGCGGAAGAAGACGGGAACACAAAGAAAGGAGGTTGCGGGCCTGCGTAAGGAATTCCGGGTCGGATCGGGTCCCTGAATCGGGACCTGGCGATCCCGATCCGACCCGGATCGGATCGGCCGAGTCGGCCGATCTAGATGAAGTCTGGCCGGTCTGACTCGACCGGATTAAAAAAGTTAGAAAAAATCAGAAAAAATTGTATACATATTATTCAATGAATGTACAATAAAAATGAATACAATTCATGTACATTCATAAAAAATATACATTAAAGACAATTAAGCCACTAATAATTATTGTTGTGCACTAATTAAAAAAGACATTATGAAGTATTTCACATGAAATTAATGAAAAATACCTTAGAAAGATCACATTTGTGATCCTTCATCATCCGGCTCATAAGTTTAAGCTGGCGGCCCATAATCTTCCGACATGTGTGCTGGATATCCATAACCAAACAAGGAGCTAGCGAGGTCTTCGAATCCTCTTTGAATACCTTTAAGTATATAAACTTGCTGGCTTGAACTTTCTCCTGATTGTATTGGAGGGACGTAAATGTTATACCGTATAGGTGGATGTCCAGAGTACCCCTCAGTAGTACTACTGATGTCGTCTGAATATAGCAGTGTAGGGGGGTGAAAAATGGGCAGATAAGAAGGTGCATCTTCCTACGTTGGTCAATCATATCCTGCCTGTCTCTGTTGGCCTTCAAATTCCCTTTGTTGTCCTTGTCTTTGGCCTTGAGTTCCTTTAGAATGACTTGAAGGTGCGGAGCAATCTTCGTATCCTGTGTAATTGCTCTGAAGTGCAGAACCTCCTGACTAGTCCAGCAGCAGCAGCAGCGCCATCACCATCACCACCACCATCTTCTTCTTCTTCTTCTTCTTCTTCTTCTTCATCGTCGTCGTCGTCGTCGTCGTCGTCGTGAAAGTTTGAACAACGAGTGGACCCATCGGAAGAAGAACAAGGAAGAGTTTAACAGACTGGAGAGAGACCTGAGGACACCCCAGGTTTACTACCTCACTTGGCCAGCATGTACGAGGCAGAGAGACAAACCTACAAGCGTAGAAGAAGGCGATTGAGGAAAACAAGCCAAGTGGGGAGTGATGACTCCTCTGAGAATGATGATGATGATGATGATGATGTCGACGACGACGACAACGACGACTCCTTGTTCTTCTTCCGATGGGTCCACTCGTCGTCGTCGTCGTCGTCGTCGTCGTCGTCGTCGACATCATCATCATCATCATCATCATCATTCTCAGAGGAGTCATCACTCCCCACTTGGCTTGTTTTTCTCAATCGCTTTCTTCTACGCTTGTAGGTTTGTCTCTCTGCCTCGTACATGCTGGCCAAGTGAGGTAGTAAACCTGGGGTGTCCTCAGGTCTCTCTCCAGTCTGTTAAACTCTTCCTTGTTCTTCTTCCGATGGGTCCACTCGTCGTCGTCGTCGTCGTCCTCATCATCATCATCATCAATCTCAGAGGAGTCATCACTCCCCACTTGGCTTGTTTTCCTCAATCGCCTTCTTCTACGCTTGTAGGTTTGTCTCTCTGCCTCGTACATGCTGGCCAAGTGAGGTAGTAAACCTGGGGTGTCCTCAGGTCTCTCTCCAGTCTATTAAACTCTTCCTTGTTCTTCTTCCGATGGGTCCACTCGTTGTTCAAACTTTCCTTTTGATTGTTTTTTCTTTTGGCTACTAGATGACTGTTGTGAAGGTGTCGCTGACTCTTTCTCCTTTCTTCTTTATGGATTCACCTGAGTAGTTGATCTTCTGAGTGTTGGCTGAGAGGCAGAAGTTCTAACAGTGTCAGTTAGTGTGGCTGACTTTTGACACCCCTAAAGAACAAGTGTACCTCCTTCTTGTATTGCCTGAAATTCAGGATCTCGAGCAACTATTACATCTAATTCGCCTCCTGCCCAATTCTGATCCTAAGGATCAAACTCAGGCTGTGCATCTCTTACTGCTCTGCTCTCCACCAAGAATGCAATGGGTGTTCTTCATCTAGAAGTTCATCAATATCAATCTGATGTACAGGCTCATCAACTGGTCTACCAACAAACTCCATGAATCTTTATCTTTCAAGTCTCTGTCTTTCCTGAATCTGCCTGATTTTTAGGCGCATGTTGTAGTAACAGTACACTAACTTCTCTAGCCTAGAAACACCCAATCTGTTATGAACTTTCGTGTGAATGAGACTGAATGTACTTCAGTTTCTTTCACACTGACTGAAAGAAGTGGTTTGACTGTGTACTCTCACTGCAACATCCGCCAAAGAGTTTGTGGCAACTCGTCTGTAATTAATATGGATCCACCATTCAGCTGTTATAAAAAAAAAAGACAACGATATTAATAATGAATGGTAGTAATTCATTAAATTTAGTATTTGACTATTTATTATGTAATTCAGCTGGAGTTATCCTCATTACTGCATCCCTGATGTAACGACCCGTCACCCTATAATCGGAGATCCGATTACTAAATGGGTACCGAATCATTAAAAACTAGAGCCAAGTCAAGATCTCGATAAGTCTGGAAAATAAATGATAAACTAAGCTAAACATTTCACATCATATCGAATTGTAAAGGAAGTGTAGGAATGAAAAATTATTACAATTCAACTCGACTCAGCAAATAATTACATATTCCAACTGAAAAGAAATAATTAAGTGTACAAGCCTGAAAGAAAAATAACAACTACATTGGGGCTTTCTCCGGAACAGTGGCTGCTAGCGCGCAACCCGAGAGAACACCTTTCACGCTACGCCTGCCTGGAACCCTTACCTGAAAACCGCAGGGGTGAGTCTCATCGAAATGGACTCAGTAAGGATCCTTCGATCCCCACCACCTACTTACGCACCCACAAGTGCAGCAACACAAATATAGGTAATTAAATAAGTAAAGCAATAAACACAACTCCCAAAGATTCCTAAATTTCGATATAAAACACATGCATTTGTAAATGCAACATGCACAACTCTGAAACCACTCCACCACGGAGTCCCCAACCAGCGTCTCGACTAAACACACAAACCACACGGCCGAATGCGGAAAATACCGACCTGTTGGGACCAAACAACAACCCTTCGGATAGCGCGCTGGCTACTCCAGCCTGTCTAGCTCTAAGTGGTTCTGCTTCCCCCAACACGAGTGACATTCTGAATGTACCACTCCCACACCGGTACTAACTATATCCCGGGGTACACCAGGTGACCGTCTCTCTAAGGGTCACCTCACCACTCCCACACCGGTACTAACTATACCTCGGGGTACACCAGGTGACCCTCTCTCTAGGCGTCACATCATCACTCCCGCACCGGCATTGTGTCACTCCCACACCGACATAGGGTGCCTAAGCGCTAACAACTGTCACTCTAGGTCTACGATCGTACAAAACACAACACAGTATGATCCGGTCACGTGGAAACCTTCGTCTTTGAAGTAAGTTATCGAACATGCATTTAATCGAATCATCTAATAATGTAAACACATGTTAATTGCAGGGATTAATGAGGTTCTGTCTTGAAACGCGTCGTCCATGGCCGACGTCATTTAAGACCCCTAAACTGGTTCACGCGTAAATTGGCTTCGGAAGATGGCCTAAATTGCGTTGCCCCCGGCAGACACTGTTTAAAATGGCGTTGCTGTTGCCAGACGTTATTTAAGACAAAGACAGAATCTTACTGATCTGGTCTCGAAACAAGTTGGGTTAAATCGTGTCTCGGGGGGGGGAGCCGTCATTTAAAATGGCGTACTGTGTCGCTGTCGTCGGATGTCATTTAGTGCTCACAAACAGGTTCCCCCTCTGGCCTCCCCCGAGTCACAAATTGGGATTTCTCCCCTAAATCGCACAAAATATCAAAAATGGAGAAGGTGGGGGAGAAGCTTTAATTGTTTCATAAAGAATCCTTTAGAATATGCATTCTACCCCTAGAAGCATCCACACATATTGCTTGCTTCAAGGCGGAAAAATCATGGTTTTAAACAAAACATAGCGAGGATCGTTACCTTACCGGTTACTTGAACTCCTCCTTGTTCCTAACCGCCACACCACCAGCCGGTACCGCCTTGGACGCCGTCACTCCTCCTTGTCCGGAGAGTAATGCGCCGCAGAGGAGATGGTGGTGGTAGTGGTGAGGGGTAGGAGGTTGATGGAGTGGAGGAAGATGAGGAATAGGGAGAGGAAGAGAAGGGGGAGGGGAAGGGGGCATCTGTGGTGTTCGTAGGGGAGGGGGAGGAGAGAGAGAGGAGTAGAGAGAATGAGGGAAAGGAGGGAGGGTTTCGGAGTGTCAACCGAAACTCGCTAAAACGTGTCATTAAATAACGACGCCAATCAGGTGACAGGACAGAGTCGTACACTGACAGATGTCTGAATCACGTCGTCCATGCAAGACGCCATTCAGACGACACGACCGGGTCGTACACACGCACCGCCACGCGGCACCCGTACAAAGCTACTAAATGGAGTCCCTTAAGGCCGACGTCGTTCAAAATCGCGTCAAGTTTGTGCCCCAAGCCCACAATGACTCAAATCAAGGGGTCCGACACCGAAACCGACCCAATAACCGGATCTGAATCCTCAGTCCTTACACTTGACGTCATCATCTCCATAAATGCCAATCTTCAATTTAAATCTCTCTATCTACAAAATAAATATAAATGGTATAAGTTAACGATAGAAGATTCGATTTTCATAAACTCCTACTTTGTATGTTACCTCTGCTAAGGCATCTATCCTTTCATTCGTATTCATTGATATTCTAGTAATCACATTAGTTGTGCCTCGAAGGACCTCTCCGTTATTATGCACGCTCTCACTATACTGATACCTTAGGTTGAAAAAATATCCTGCATTTAAATTATGGTTCATTAGTTATAAAAATAAATGTGATTAAAATTAATCAAATAAAATCAACTTAAAAAGATGAATAATTAACCAACAACATGGAGATCATGATGGAGAGTCGACTCCCATCTATCATCTATGGTCCTCTACTATTTGTCATGAGATGTAGGAAGGCTTTCCCTCAAGTGCTCATTTGCTCTATCTATGGCCTCATACAAATATCCCATGTCATTTTTGTCATCTCCATCAACAAACCTCAGAACATGTACCAGAGGCTCAACCACTTTCAGATAGTAAGAAATATTATCCCAAAAACTTCTCTCTCCAACTAGCGATTGCACTGCCAAGGCAACTTATCTAGCGTCGGCCCTCAGTGTCCCTATACGTGCCAGAAACTTGTCAGAGTAGACTAACTGAGCCAATTGTTGCTTGTATTTACTCAGGCTCTCTAAAGAGATGAAGTTGGATGCAAATCTGGTAGGGCCAACACGAAGAAGATCCTGTCCACCTGTATGCTCTGTCATCATATGTAGGATCCTGTTGTGACTATAATAAACCCCGTGATCATCTAAGCATGCTGTGCCACCTTAGCAACAAAAGGGTCTTTGCCTATGTCCTTCATCATCAACTCAATGGAATGTGTTGCACAAGGCACCCAGTACAAATGGTGCCTCTTCTGCATCAGCAATTTACCAGGTGCTTTGTAGCTTGCTTCGTTGTCAGTGACTATCTGTACAATATTTTCTTCACCAATTTCCTGTACTACGTCATCCATTAGCCTGTACAAATAATCAACATTCTTTATTCTGTTTGAGACATCCACAGACTTCAAAAAAACAGTGCCCTCACTGCAATATACAAGGAAATTAATCATAGATCTCCTTGTGATCCTTGTCCAACCATCACACATGATGGTACAACCACGCTCCTTCCACACATTTTTGAAGTTGTCGACCCATACCTTCAAGTCATTATACTCCTCTTCGAGCCCAACATCATAAATGTAGTGAGGTTTGAGGGCCTTTACACTAGGTCCAACATCTGCAATTGCATCCACCATCGTCTGAAAATATGGACTAGATGTTGTATGTGCTGGCACATCTGCATGTAAAAACCATTTCACAATTCCTTTCAAGGCATTTTTTGTTGAGGCGTTGACTCCTTTCAATGCTTGCTTGATTTTAGGTTGTCTGGCAGACCTTGATATGTATAAAAATTAATCCATAGGACCGCGTGCCACATTTGACGTCCGTCCACAATCTAACATAAAAGTAGCAGTCCTGCGACCAGAAGACCTCCTAAGAACAAATCTCCCAGGCTGAGAAGCAGTAGGCACTGATCCACCTGATGATCCTATACCTCTTTATTGGTCCTCATCTTCTCTATTTGTCCGCAAACTGGTATGAACAGCTCTGTGTACTCTGCATCAAGGTCATCTGGATCATCCTCCTCCTCCTCATCATCATCATCTAAATTGATCGGTCGCTGAATAGGTAGACTGTAATCCCTTCGTCTCTGGCACCTTGATCTCTCATCTTGCAAATCCATGTGTTGTTGAGATGACAAATCTATCTGTGCCTTTTTATCCATCATACAAATCCTCATTTCCTTCTTTAAGTCCAGCGGGATTGACTCACATCTGCTGACGTCTCCTGATATGCCAGCAAGATGATTTTTAGGTGATACACACCACCACCCATCTCCTTTCCACAGGAGTTGCATTTGACCATCTTCGTAACACTGTCCACTAGTGTGCAATGCTGCCAACCAGAATCAGCACCCTACTGCTCCACATCCTGTTCATAATGTCTTTGTTCTGCCATATTCATGCATAACATAAGAAAATACAAAAATGCAATCAGATTGTAATAAGTTCAATTGAGTGTTTGGCACACTCAATTGAATCATAATTACACTAATTATACAAAAGTCCTAATTTTTAACCCCTAATTAGGATTAATTTTACGAAATTAACGCTAATAAGATGCAACTAATGCAAAAAACTTTGCAATCAGATTGTAATAAGTTCAATTCAGTGTTTGACACACTTAATTGAACCATAATTACACTAATTATATAAAAGCCTCAATTTTTGATCCCTAATTAGAGTTAATCTTACCAAATGGTAAAATAACACTAATAACATGCAATTAATGTAAAAAAACTATGCAATCAGATTGTAATAAATTCAATTGAGTGTTTGGCACGCTAAATTGAACTCTAATTACACTAATCATACAAAAGTCCTAATTTTGAACTCCTAATTAAGGTTAATTTTGACTAATTAACGCTAATGACATGCAATTAATGGAGAAAAATGTACAATTAGGTTCTAATAAGTTCAATTGAGTGTATGACACATTCAATTGAACCTTAATTATATTAATCATACAAAAGCTCTAATTTTTAACTCTTAATTAAGGTTAATTTTGGGGATTTTGTCTAATCAACATGCTACATTTTTTTTAACCTAAATATTAATAGATCTACACAATCATACATCATTTCTAATTTTTTAAGAATTTTTTAAAAAATAGATCGAAATATACATAAACTCGGATCGGGATGCGGAAACAAAATCTGACGTTGACGGTGGCGTTGGCTTCCGGATGGCTGGCCGACGATGACGGGGTGAAAACCCCTTCTTTCGGTCGAGATCTCATAGAAGAGAGAGAGAGAGAGAGAGAGAGAGAGAGAGAGAGAGAGAGAGAGAGAGAGAGAGAGAGAAGGTGGCAGCGGACGGCCGGGGGAGGCGGACGGGCTGGGGGAAGGGTAGCAGCCAATAGTAGAAACACTGTGGCTGCTGGCTCCCGATCCCCCCTTACGGGGGGATTCGGGAGCCGATTTGGTCCGATTCGGGCCAATTCACACCATTTTTTTTTTGAAATCGGTGGTGGGGGGAACAGTGAAATCCCCCCCCCCCCCCAATTGGATCGGAACCCGCCAATTCTGATCTAAATCGACCAATTCAGATCGGAATCGGCCGATTCCGCAATCTATGGGCCTGGAAGACATAGAATAGGGGTCAGTCCCTGTTTATTTTCTTCTTCCAAGTGCAGAATCTCTCCCCTTAGGGAAGTTGATGCACCACCAAAGAAGAGAAAGGAGGCCAACCGGCCTAGGGTTTTGCTTCTCTCTCTTACAGCTTTGGTACCATGAAGACAAGAGGCATGAGAGTTGGAGAGGCACTGAAGAGGTGCAGCAAGTCTCTCTCTCTCTCAACTAGAGAGGCCGGCCAACACAAATAGGCTTTTATAGTTAGGGCAAACAATACTACAACCACTAATGATAGATTTACCCCCATTAACATAAAGGACATGGATAAAATCAGAATAAAAAACAGTAAATATATAAAAAGACAAAATTGCCCTAACTAAACATCTATTTATCACTACATTGTTCTTGGTTACCCATGCTTTTGATTATGGATGATATGAGACTATCATTGATGCCTTTGATCACAAAAGACTGGCAGCCATCTTTTTGTAATCTCTTTTACCTTTTCTCCACATTTTTATCATGGCCTCATGTAACGACCCGCCATCCTATGATCGGAGACCCGATCACTAAATGGATGTCGGCCCATTAACTGCGGGTTCACACCCGGATCTCACACAACACATCTGGAGGAGTAAGCGTTAAACAAGGCTAAATATAGCAACCACACGGACTACAAAGATATTACAAGTGCGCAGGAAGGAAGATAACAATGTCCGTATACAGTCCAACAATAATTACATGGTCCAACAAATTAAATAAGTACAGGCAGAAGTAAAGTACAACAACATTGGGGCATACCCCGGAACTGAGATAGCTGCTGGCTCGTACACCAAGGAGACACCACACGCCGCCACACGCCATGAGGTCCACACCTGAAACCGCAGGGAGTGAGCCACACCAGAATTGGGCTCAGTAGGGATCATCCGATCCCCCGCCTCCCACTCATACACCCACAAGTGCAATGATACAGATATAAGGCAATAAAATAAAGTAATAAACATAGCTCCCAAACCTGATATGAAACGCACGTACAAGTAAAGTAACAGGCACAGTTCTAAGTAATACGAAGGACCCAATACAGAGTCACGACTCACAACCAAGGTCCACGAAGCGACCAAACCACACTGTCAACTGCCAACAAACGTCGCCTCACAACACCACCACTACTCACGCTTGTCCGCCCCTACAGTGTTCTGGGGCACCGTAGGGTGAGGCAGTGAGTCAAACTAGGACTAACTGGGACCAGTGAACCACCATTGCCCAGCTACGTGTGCACACAAGCAGTCTAGACTACTGTCCTACCGACCGGATTTCCTCCACGCCAGGCCTCGGCGCTTCAGGAGGGCCCTGGGGACCGGCGAACCCCCGTCAAGCCGAAGCTACAGGAACTACCCACAATCCTAACCTCCCGGGCTGTGCCACGCCAAAGGGCGAAGGGTACCACTCGTAACCTTGATCACAGGTCACATCAGGCCCAGTGGCTAAGGGGTAAAACAACTCCAACAGTACCACAACCAGCTCCACAGCAAGAAACGCGCCGGAAGCTGCCACGACAAACAGGGAAACCCCGACCCGCTTAGACCAAACAGCAACCCCTCGGATAGCGTACCGGCTACTCCGGCCCGACGGGCTCAAGGTGGTTCTACTTCCCTCAGCCAAAGGTAAAACACAACATGTACCACTCCCCCACCGGTATGGCAACAATGCCTCACAGACACCAAGGCCCTTCCCCATCGGCCCAAGGTGACAAACGTAAACCACAGTTGTTCCAATTCCATATCCGCATCAGCACACACACACGTAACATGATTCCATTCACACAGCAAACCTCCGTCTTGACGTACAATTAAAGTATGCATTTGAACCATCCAACTGTGAAACATGTGTTAAAAACAAGAGTTATTGCAGTTCTTCCTTGAATCGCGTCGACCGAGGTCGACGCCATTCAAGTCCCTCAATCAGGTTCATTTAAAATCAACCTCAGATTATGCCTTAAAACGCGTCGTCCTGGGAAGCCACCCTTCAAAAGGCGTCAGCGTCCTCAGACGCCATTCACACCAAATTCCGAGATTGTAGTGACCACAGTCGGGATGATTTCCTACCTAAAAGGTGTCATGATGGCCCGACGTCCTTCTAAAAGGCGTCGTCCATACATGACGTCTTTTAGTGCCAGATTCCCGAACTGACAGAGACTCGGTAGAGCGATTTCTGCCTAAAATGCGTCATGATGTCCCGACGTTCTTCTAAAAGGCGTCGTCCATACATGACGTCTTTTAGCGCCAGAAACGAGTCATGTCCTCAGCCCGAGGGTTCCCTTTCACCCCCAAAACACCCCAAAAATCGCCCAACACAGAAGAGGAGGGAGGGAAACCGAATCTACCACGAGTATCTCACAATTCCACGACCATAAACACGACCAAACCCCTCTTAACATGCTCATTCTACCCCAAATACATCATGCTCCACCATGGAAATCACAAGCAAGATATTCACAGTCCAACCAAGGTTCGTCCCCCTACCGGTTCTTGAACTCCTCCAGGCTCCGTGCCGCCGACCCGCCGCACCGCAGACCGCCGCCGGTACCCCCGAAGACGTCGCCACTCTGCCGGGACGTCGGCCGCCGTCCGGAGAATGGAACGCCGCGAAGGAAGTGGTGGTGGTAGAGGTGAGAGGTAGGGAGGTGTTGGAGTGGTGGAAGAGGAAGAAGAGGAAGGGAAAGGGGAAAAGAGAGTCGGAGAGGACGGAGGGGGCGAGGAGAGAGAGAGTGGAGGCGAGAAATGAGGGAAAGAAGGGGAGGCTCGCGGGGTCAATCTGAAACTGGCTAAAACGCGTCGTCCGAGACAGAAGCCAATCAGATGACAGGACGGGCCGTACTGACAGCGCTCTGAAACGCGTCGACCGCTACGGATGCCGTTCAGCTGACAAGACAGGTACCGTACACTGACATCGCAGGGTCGCAGTCTGAATGGCGTTGTCCATCATGGACGCCGTTCAGACGACAAGACAGGGGCCGTACTCTCGCGGCCCGAAACTCGCCCACGTGGCGCCCACGTGGCACAACAGCAACAGACTTAAATGGCGTCTACCCAGCCAGACGCTGTTTGAAAGGCGTCGAGCAGTGCAGACGTCATTCAGTCAAAATTCTCAAGACCCCTCAGGGTCCAAACCATGGGATCCGGCCCGAACCCGACCCGAATACTGAACCCGAAACCTCAGTCCTTACACCTCAAATGATCAATAATTCTCCAATCCGTAGGTTGTTACATGAAAACTTCGAAGTAAAACTAACTTCAAAGTTCAAAGTCAATTATAGACCCAAATAATAAAACTGACCTTCTGAAATTAAAGCTAGTTACAGCCAACCAAAAAGTGAGTAAGCAAGGTTGCTGCTTTCCACATTGTTGCTATCTTGATGGTGCAACAATATTAAACAATGGCATCATCATACATCACAAATGTAGCCCCTAGAATTTTCTTTATTCTTGATCGGCATATACTATCCTTTTCTTTATATTTGTTTAAAAATCTTGTCCATTCATGCCTTAAAAATCTAACTGTTGTCACACCTATCTATTGTTCTAATGCTTCATAGGAGTTGCAGACAGAAATTGTATAAATGATTTGCAGGTCAATTTGGATTATGTCCAACATTCAAAATTTGGTTGTCTCCAAGCTAGGTTTGAGTTTTAATTACCAGATGATCTGAGTTTTTGGTGTATGGGAATATAATGGTGAATTTTGGGTTCCAAAGATATATGGAGTGTGGACGTTTTTAGTAAGTAAATGGATTTGAATTGTGAATTGTTGATTGACCTCTGTAAATGATGGAAGGTTGACAAGTTGGAAGGAGTTTGCAGAGAACCTATCAGCCTTCTATTCACTAGAAATTATCGTGGTGTGGAATTGTGTGGAAAAGTGTTATAGGAGGGAAAGGATTGGAAGCATTCACCTGCCAACAACTAGATAGAATCCAAGTCTACATCAGCATCTAACTTGAAGTTGGGATTTAGCCAGAGTTTTCTAATGATCAATTAGGTCCATGTGAATGGATATGTCTTAGCTTCACCCCATTTGTGCTGTTCACCCATTTAAAGGAGAGGTTAATATTCTTCTATTAATTCGTTGCAATCCTTTGGTAACTTGCAATTAGTTGACTTTTCCTACTATGGTTGGTCGTTTATTTTCAGATTGGGTCCTCCATAGCTACTGTTGACCCGAAAAATTTTCATGCGCAATGATGTTATTCAAGCATGCATATGCACATGATTGTGCAATAAAAAAAAATATATACATGGCATGTACTCACATAGATATGGGTTTATGTTATGGAAAATGTGCATGGCATATACTCACATTCACATGAGCCTATGTTATGTAAAAAAATGATGATGAAATGAATGAACATGCACCCATGATATGAGGGTTCATGTTAAATAAAGATCCTTCCTATATGTATGTGAATACATTGGCATGTATGCATGCATTAGTGATACAATGGAGCAAAAGATATACCTAGGCGAAGACGCCTTGATCGGGGCTCCCGCAAGAAGCCCAAAACAGCCCCGGAAGCTCCTATATGCTGTCTCGCGGGCATCTCTGTCTCCCCAATAAATGGGCCCAATAGAGAGCCCCAAAATGCTGCAGCAAAAATACTCCTAATGCTGCGAAATGGGGGCTCAAAACAGTCCCGAAATGGGCTCAAAATAGTCCCGAAATGGGCTTTAAACAGTTCCAAAATAGGCCCAAAACAACCCCAAAGGAGGCCTAATAGCAAGTTATGTAAGTCCAATAAGAGGCCCAATAAGAGACCCGATATGAAAGCCCAATGAGAGGTCCAAATAGGCCTAAAAATTAGTCCCGCAGGGCTCGCAGATCTACAGTCCAAAGAGGAAAATTCTCCAAAACAAAGAGGAAAATTCCCCAAGTACCAAAAGAGGAAAGATGGCAGTGGTCCCCTCTCTCTCTTTCTCTCTCTCTCTCTCTCCTTTTGTTTAATGGTTCATAAATACCCCCCAAGTTAGTAGAGCCTCTACTAAACCCTCATTTAAGAGAGCAAACTCCATTCACACTTGGCCAAGTAGGAGAATTAATGAGGAAATCCTCATTTAAGAAGCCAAAAGAAGGAAAGAAGGAGAAGGGGAGCCCCCACCGGTTGCTCCCAAAACCGGTGGGGGGCCCAAAACCGGTGGCTCCCCCCACCGGTGACCCCCCCCCCCCCTCTCTCTCTCTCACTCTCTCTCTTCTCTCCCTCTCTAACAAAAAAAAGAAAAGAAAAAAAGAATGGGAGAGAGAAGCAAACCGGTGGGTACCCCCTACAGTGGGCTTCCCCAGTGGCACCCCCCACCGGACCTAATTCGTGGCCTATAAACAGGGCCCAATGCCCTCATTTGCATAGACACTACTCCACGCACTACACCATATACAAGGTGAAAAAGTTCTAAGGGGAAACTCTGCTGTGCTGAAGACCAAACCCGGTGTCTTTGTCCAGGTTTGCTACATTTGGAGGAGTTTTTCGTCCCAGGGGGTTCTCTTCCTAAGGTTTTTTCCTAAGGGAAAGTCCTGTCGAATTATTGTTGTAAAAGGCTTCCTTATAAGGCGAAACTCTGCCAAAATAATAAGAGAACTTCCTTATGCAAGATTTTGTGCATGTGTGTGTCATCAAATTAAATAATTAAATAATATCATCTATTTTTTTAATTTTATAGTACATATAATTAATTTCTTAATTACTTTAAAATCTAATTAAAATCTATAAACCCCTAATGACCCAACCTTGCTCTCATCCCTAAACATAGAATAAAATCTTGAATATGAAACCTAAATACTTAAAGCAAATTAATTAAATAAAAAATAATTTAAACCCTAATTAATTACTAAAACCTGTGGTAATTAATAAAAATCAGAAAATAAAATCAGAAAATACAGTAAAATTAATAAAAGTCAGTAAAGACAGTAAAATAAAAATCTGAAAATATTAAAATACATAAAAACCATAAAGTAACCTTTTACCCACTTAAGAAATTAATAAAATATTAAAAAATATATAAAAAATGATTTAAAATCATAAAAAATATTAAAAAAATTAAAGAATTAAATCTGAAATATACAAATTTTAAAATGACCAAAATACCCCCAGAACTTAACCAAATTACCAACATACCCCCCCTACATGATAAAAATCTGTAAAAATCATAAGAAAATCCTAAAAAATGATGAAGTAACTCTTATATCTAAAATACCCTAAACCTAATGAGAAGGGTGAAAATTACTAAAATACCCTTAATATAATAAAAGTCCCGAGATAAACCCTAAGTCTAATAAAACCTAACTTGAGGCAAAAATTATTGAAATACCCTCGTAACATGAGTCTGTTCAAGATGATTTCAAAATATATTCTAAGAGTTCTAAAACCTTTAATAAGATATTAAGACTTTAATGTAATTACCAAAATACCCCTAGGGGCTTTAAATACTCGGAATTAATCCTAAACAAGAAGGAATCAATACCAAAACCTTTAAAAATGAATCTTCAATACTTAAGAGCCAGTTCTAAAAGCCTTGGCACGAATACTCCAATACACTGGGACAAATCCTAATAACCTAATAAGACTTGGATAAGACCAAGGATTTAAAAGCTATCTTTCACTTGCATGCATGCTGTGTGGTAATATAGATGATTTCAAAGGCATCAAACGAACGATTAATCAAGGGTTGTCGAGTGGTTGCTCAACGTAATTAACACTGACCGAGGTCAGTGGAGAGAGGTCATATACTCGGATCTTCACCTGATCAGAAGTCCCAGACTCCCTGAGGGTTAATCCTAAGCTCTCATAGTCCAAGAAATAAAATACATAAAGCCGATCTATATTTCTCCAAATAAAACAAAAAATGATAGGATTTAATGATTAAATCCGATAGGAGATACAGCCAGGTCGGGTTTTCCCCGTAAAACAGCTACACATATTGTCATGCATATCCTTTTTTTTTGTATCAACCAGCAGCTTCTTGTATAATTTCACTGAAGCAGTTTTTTTCTCTTTTATCATTAATGGTAGCTTGCTTTCAAAGCCTGTGCAATGCACTCTGCTTGAAAAGGGCTATAGAGTCTCCAAAACCATTCATTCCTTGCCCTCTATATTCAAGGCATAGCTTTTGCTTGTAGACCCATACAAAAATTTCCAAAATTACCTTAGTAAGCTTGGGGCAGAACTTAAGTCAGTGTATTCTACTTGTAAATAAGTAATGTCCATTCTGGTTCATTACGGTGTCACCATTCATACAAACCATGCTCCAAAAGGGCACCCAAACTGAAATGTGCAAATCTTGGAAGCTTTATGTATCCTATTAATATTGTAATTCTTTAATGGACATTTGCAATGAACTCGAAAAATCATGCGGATAAGGTTGGTACACTTGCAGGATCATTTTAAGTCTCAATTAATTCAGGAGGCATGTTCACATTTGCAAGAATGCTTGGCCATGTCTCTGGTGCAATCTCAAAGAAAGTGGATTCTTTGAGGAAAGGGAAGTGTGAAGTCATGGAGAACAATCACTTCTTAATGCTTGGTTCAAGTGACAAATTCATAATTTGTCGGCGTAACTTTAGAAGTTAGCTTGCCTTTGTTAGCATTTCGATCCAAAACTTTAATTATGTTATCTTGCCTTTGTTACTAATCCATACTTCAAAGCTTTTCTCCCCCATATATTTGCAATGGAGCATGCTCACATAATAAGAATGAATGAACATTTAGAGCATGTGAAGGTATGGAAAGTGATGATTCACTGAGTTTTTTTTTCCTTTTTTATTTTTATTTCTGAAGTTGACCACACTGGCGTGCATCAAGAAATTTTAATGCAAGGCTCCACTCTTTTCTTTTTTATCATTATTTTTCTAACATGATAATACTTGTTTATAAAGTATAATCAAGAACTTATAACTGATCACTCCAATGTGGCCAATGTCCTGTTCTCACTTGTCCAGATATGTTTTTCAAGTGTTATAGTACTACACAAGTGTGCCATAAAGAGGGGTAAGATCTTCTATCTTGAATAGATAGGTGTTGTGCTTTTAACAAATGGGTGTTGAACATTAGACTTGCAACTAGCTGGAAGGTGAGCTAAACTTGTTCATGGATTTAGCCTCAAATCCCAGCCCACCTTAGATTTGTGGAAGGCATTTGATCAAGTTTGACATCTTACGATGAATATGTAATGAATGTTACAAAAATTATAGAAGTGTTTGATGTAAAGACTTTATAATGGCAAATATATTTATTGAAATGGGTTAAATAAACTAAGATAGGATATTCCCACAAGAATACACATGCGTGTGTGCATATAAACTGGCATATAGGCAATCTTAATGCTTACCATTTCTTTCACCTTTCTACTAATGTCGTTTTGTATTGTAGGTATGAACCACCTTCCCTGGGCTGAAGTAGGCCAAGGAAGTGGATGAGAAATTCTTGCTTTGGAGAGTTGTACATGTCAAACTTTTGACATGATCTCCTGGCCAACTTCCTGGAAGAAATTAGTACCACTTGCTATGTTTATGATGCAAAAAAAGAACGCTTATTGTTGCTCAAGCACACTTAGAAACTGAATATTGGCAGTCATTAGTTTGTCGCAAGTTTATGACTTCTTGGGCCCTATGTGAGCCTAGTCTATTTGCAGACATAGTATGATATTTCATAAGCATGTTGGGTAACTAAGAAATTGAAACGCAACATTTTACCAAAACAACAGCAAATAGAGGTTTCCTCTACTGCGTCCCCACTAATGTGCCTTCAAAATCCGTTGGGAAACAGTGACAGAAAAGCAAGATGGAGCTATCTAGTGAATAGTCTGATTCAAGCCCTTTAGATTAGTTAAAGTGGTCATGGAGTGGCTGAAGTACATCAGGATCAGAAGAACCCACATGTTTGGACTAAAAATCTCTAAAAGAATCATGAACGTAGAAGTTGTTGCAGATTTTGAACTTTTGGCAACTTTCAAGTTTAGGTAGCTACGTTAGCAGTGGGGACCCATCCACTGGCTTTTCTCTCCAGATTTTTCTGAAAATTGTGCTGGATGGTGTTATCTTTTCTTAGGTATACACTCGAGTCTCTTTTGCCTTCAAAATAACAGTTTATTTTTGCGGGCTTCTTGGAGGGGATGGCTGTATTCCACTTCTGGTCAGATGAACATTGAGCTGGCAATTCCAACACCAAGGAAAGTAATTGGGCGACACATGAAGTAACTAAATTACACTTATGATTCGTTCCATTACTTGATTCTAACTCTATATGGTTCTTGTTAACACTATACCTCAAAATAGATTTGAATTTGCAGCATATAAAGATCATCGGTAGATCATTATTGATGTTTTCTAGGATTTGCTGTTTTTGTTCATCTCTTTCCCTCTTAGTCCAAGATGAAAAGTACAAAATGATGATAATTTATATGGTGGCGGTTGGTAATTGCTCCACTGATTTTCCTACATCTTATGCCTTGTTGCCAGCCAGAATGATGCACATCTAAGCAATTCTTATTGCATGACTTTTCATGGAATTCGCACTCAATAAAATTCAGCTCAGCAAATTTTGGGGTTGCTCTATAGTGGTTGGTGCAACTTAAGGAATGTAGGATGCTTGATTATGTTATTGTCTTTTTTTCTTAACTTTTCTCTCAAATGGTCAATTTGGGTGTGGTGCGGGGGGGGGGGCACTTCTCCTACAACTTGTATGACTTGTACTTCTTTTTTATTTTGAATGAAATGTGACTATATGCTACCTTCCAAAACAACATGCATATAGTGTTACTAACATGCTAGATACTCGTAAGGTCTTCCTGACCCCTCATCCATTGTAAAGTCTATGTACCATTAACAATGTATTTTCTCATTTATCTGTAAGTAAAAATAAAAGTGGTTTCATATGCTAGTTTGGTATATGTTTGGACCTGCACCTAGCTATCTCTCCTATCATATTATTTTTTATTATTATTTGACTTATTTGGAGAAATATAGGTCAGTTTTATTTATTTTCTTTCTTGGACTATTAGAGCTTGGGATCAACCCTTAGAGAGTTTGAGACTTCGGATCAGGCGAAGATCCGAGTATATGACATCTCTCCACTGACCTCGGTCAATGTTAATTACGTCGAGTAACCGCTCAACAATCTTTGATTAACTGTCAGTTATGCCCTTGTGACATGCAACACTACTACTACAGGCAGCACATGCATATAAAGATATGTTCTAAATTAAGCCCTTGGCCTTGCCCAAGTTTAGGATGTGTTTATAATTAGTTGAGAGACTTTTTAACATATTTTGGATTGACTCCGAGTTATCTGGATTGATTCCAAATATTTTAGACCCATAAGCATATTTTCGTAATTATGTCAAGTTGGAAGGTATAAGGGCATTATGGTCACTTTAGGGTGTGAGGCAAGGTTCGCCTATCGCTGATCCGTATCGCATCATATCTTCCTAGATACGATACGATATCGATCCGACTCGAGTCGACTCGGTCCAACTCGCACAACGTCTAGCTAATGAGTTTGTTAAAATCAATGAGTTGTTTGTTAAAATTAATGAGTTTAAGTCACATTTTAGAGGAATATACCCTATTAATTGATATAAAAATATAATTCTACTTATCAAATAGGAGAAACTCAACTTAAAATATTCCATTAACCATGTATGCGTTGGCACGATCCGGTCCGACTTGATGCATATCACAGGATCAGGTCGGCCCAAATACGAGTCGACTTGTACAAGTAGGCCCGATCCAGTATGATACGGCAAACCTTGGTGTGAGGTGAGTTTTAATGATTTAGGAAGGTTTCAAAACCTTAGGAGGTATTTTAGAGTTATTTTAAGTATGTTTGGGTTGTAAGGGTGTTTTGGTAATTTTACTCCTAATTGGATTTCTAGACTTAAAGTCTATTTTTATATTTTTTTATGTATTTTTCTGAAATTTTCACTTATTTTTATTACATTGAGGGTATTTTGATAATTTTACCCGTCTTTTTAAGGTTTGGTGTATTTTTGGCATAGGAGAGGTTTTGGTATTTTTTAAGAATTTTCTGTGATTTTTACAGATTTTACCATAGCTAAGGGTATTTTTCTAATTCATTAAGTTTTGAGGGCATTTTGGTCATTTCGAAAATTTTATATGTTTTCAGATTTGGTTCTCTGTTTTTACTGATTTTCTACTGAATTTTACTGTTTCATTATTAATTTTGCTGGCTTTATTAATTAATTGTGCATATGAAGGATATTTTAAGTCATTTTTTTTGAGTTTATGTATTTTCAGATATGGATTTTTTATTTTTATTGAGTTTTACTGTTTTTTACTATTTTTGATTAATTTTACTGGTTTTTTATTAATTCCTGCAGGTTTTATTAATTAATTAAGCATGTGTTGTTATATATCTCTATTTTTCATTATTAAGTTTTTTATTATGGGTCTAGGTTTAGTTATGTGTGGGGTGAGGCCAAGGATATTTTAGAATATTTAATTATATACTTATGTATTTTAATTAGTTATTAAACTAACTAATAAATTAATTATATATGTAAAAATATACTAACATAATGTTACTCAAGTAATAGGTTTATGAACACACATACACACATATGCACAAAAGACAATGGCATTCCATTCATTATTCTGGCATAGTTCCGCCTTAGGAAGGGTGATTTACAGCATAAGTTTGGCAGAGTTTCCCCTAGGGAAACCTTAGGAAAAACCGACAAATGAAGCCTCATCCACGCGCGCTGAACTTGTGCGAAAAGCACCAAGTTCGGTCTTCAAAAGGGTAGAACTTGCCTTAGGAGTTTTTGGGCCAAGGAGGCTTTAGAGGCCTTAATCGGTGAGGGTACCCACCGTTAGGCATTAGTTTTGGAGGTGGGGTTCCCACCATTGGTTTTTTAGGTGGGGGTACCCACCGTTGGCTTTGAAGGTGGAGGTACCCACCATTGGTTTTGGAGGTGGAGGGTACCCACCGTTGGTTTTGGAGGTGGAGGGTACCCACCGTTGGTTTCCCTTCTCTCTTCTCTTTTTTTCTCTTATACCCTTCAAAAAAAAAAAAGTTCAACAAATGCCTCCTACGGGAAGCGTGCCGAGACAAAGTCGGAGGCGAGCGTCCCTTGCATTGTCTCCTTTTTCATGTCCTAACGGACTTTTCTTGCAAAATATATTGGTGCCACCTTACTAGTCTCCTTACTCCGCACTTTGTTCTTTAAGGATTATATATATTTTTGGGAGAATAGAGGTGTTGTCCCATGCCACATTTGGCTACAAGAGTCCTCATTTTTGCACGCTTGAGAGGCTCTCACATGCGGCAAGCCAGTTCTATCTTAATGAATTCCCATGTCCTGCCTTATATATTTGCGACTATTGGGGGAAGTTAAGTGCCTTCTCGTATATGTCAGGCGACACGTTGCCTTGGCTTGCTATGCATATGCTCCATCCGCGCTTATCTAGGTCCCGGTGAGCATCAGTTTTAGTATTTAGACACCTCAAGATATGCCCATAATGTCTTGTTTTCATAACTTTTCAACTCTCCGGGTGTATTTGAAAGTGTCCAACCCCTCTGATTATGGGAATCATTTTAGCCTTTACGACTTGGAGGCTCCCCGAGAGTTGATGCCACTCGAATCTTTCGACGTTTACTCAGATTCTGGGAGATCTCTTGGCCTTTATGACATAGAGACTCCTTAAGAATACATGGGCGAGTCATTTGATTCTTCTGGAATTTGCTCCATCTTGGGGTATCAGTACCTTATCTTGGCGTTTCCAGGAGCTCCATACGAAGCGCTCTAGACTAGCCTAATATATGATGCATAGCAATTTGACTTTGTCCTACGACTTCATTAGGACTTGGTCGGTTTTTGTATCTCGAGACTTTTATTGTAGTTCTCTGGAGCTGATTTCCTCTTTCTATCTTTTTGCAGCTTGTTGTCTTTGTCCTCATGGCCCACAAGGGAGTTCTTCTCATGGCAGGACACAGGGAGGACGATATTCTAGTCCCACTAATTATCGAGTAGCCTTTTGCCGAAGCGGACCGAGTTTGAAACTGTAAGGACTGAGGTTTTCGGATTCGGTTTTCGGGGTCGGACCCTGTAGTCCTGGCCCTAGTGGGGTCTGGAACTCTGTGTTGTTTCGCGTCGAGCCCACGAGACGCGGTTTAAACGGCGTCCACCATGGCAGACGCGTTTCAGGTTCTGCCACGTGGGTGCCACGTGGACTGACTTTGGACCGCGAGCGTACGGCCCTGTCAGGTCGTCTGAACGGCGTCCGTGTGGGTCGACGCCTTTTAGACTGAGACTCTGGGTGTGTCAGAGTACGGCCCTAACAAGTTGTTTGAATGGCGTCTGTGAAGGTCGACGCGTTTCAGAATCTTGTCAGAGCAGCCGTCATGTCACCTGATAGGCGTCCGTGCATGTCGACGCGTTTTAGCCAGCCTCTGGTTAACCCCGCGAGCCCTCCTCCTTTCCCTCATTTTCTCTTTCTCCCTTTCTCTCTTTCCCTCCGGCGAACTCGGCGGCGATCCTCCTCCTCCCTCTTTTCCTCACACCATTTCACCTCTCCCTCCACTCCATCCTCTACCTGGCTCCTACCCCTACCACCTCCACTTCCACTGCGGCGTTCTACTCTCCGGACGGCGGCCGACGTCACGGTGGGGCTAGGACGACCTCGGCGGTACCGGCGGCGGCGTGGGGCGAGACAGGCGGACGGCTTGAAGCTCGGAGGCGTTCGAGTGTCCTGTAGGGTGACGTTCCCCGTGGCACTGTGTTTAAGATCACGTTTTCCTCAATGTGCATGTGGTAGATCTTCGGTTTTGGGGGTTAGAATGAGCATGTTTAGGAATTCTATGGGGGTGTTTGCCTATGAATTGTCTTGCTCTTCGTTTCCCTCCAGTTTGAATGATTTTCGGAGTTATTTGGAATTGGAAAGGGAGCCCTCGGGTTTAGGGCGTTCCTGGTTCCTGGGCTTAAAAGACGTCGTGCATGGACGACGCCTTTTTGAAGGGCGTCGGGCCATCACGACGCCTTTTAGACAGGAATTGACTGTCAGACAGTCTGCCCGGTTGGAATTTCTGTGGCTGAAAGACGTCATGGGTAAACGACGCATTTTTGAACGGCGTCGGTCATCCATGACGCGTTTTAACGGCAGAAATCCCCTGGTTAAGGCCTTGGGAATTCCGGATTTTCGTGTTGAAAGGCGTCTGGGGATGTCGACGCCTTTTGAAAGGCGACCATGAGGGTCGACGCCTTTCAAAGCCAGATTCTGAAAACTGATTTATACAAACCTGCACATGGAGCTTGAATGGCGTCGACCTCGATCGACGCGATTCAAGACAGAATCTCACTAATACTTGCCAGTAAAACGTGTTCACATTGCTAGATAGATAGTTTGCACATGTTTTAGTGCACCCGATAGAGACGGATTCCTCACAATCGGATGGTTCTATATGTGTTGAGCGATCGCGGGATTTTCACGTGACCGGATCGCACTGTGTTGGGTTTTCAGATTACTGTGGACCTGGAGTGACATTGTAGCGCTTTATCACCCTGTGCTGGTGGGGGCGTGAGCACAGCGCCGGTGGGGGCGTGGGCGGGGTGACGCCTAGTGAGAGAGGGTCACCTGGTGAACCCCGGGGTCAGCTAGTACCGGTGTCGGAGTGGTACATTCGGAGAGTCACTCATGCTGAGGGAAGGGGTAGTCACCTGAGCCAGTTGGGCCGGAGTAGCGAGCGTGCTATCCGAGGGGCTGCTCCTTGGTCTCAGCGGGTCGAGGTTTTTCCCACCGTTGTTTGTACGGTCGGCGAGTTCTATCGAGACGGCTGTTGTGGGTTTTCTAACGGTTGGCTTAGAATGTGCATGATTATTATATTTCGACCGCATGTGTTCTCACGTAGAGAATTAGATATCGTACCTGCTACTACACTTGTTACTTTACTGTTAGGTGTACTTTACACTTGTGGGTGTGTGCGTGGGCAGTGGGGATCGAAGGATCCCTACTGAGTCTTGTCTTGAGACTCATCCCTGCGGTTTTCAGGTGAGGACTCCCAGCAGACTTAGAGCGGCGTGTGCGGCCGGGTGTGGTGTGTCTTCAGCGGTTGTTCCGGGGTATGCCCCGATGTAGTTGTTAATTATCTTTGGCCTGTATGTTTAATTATTTCCTTCTGTTGGAGAATGTAATTATTTGCTGTATCGAGTCGCATTGTAATAATTTTAATTCCTGCACTTTTATTTCAATTCAATGCGATGTGAATGTTTAGCTTAGTTTATTATTTATTTGCCAGACTTACTAGATCCTGGTTTGGTCCCAAAATTAATGATTCGGTACCCATTTAATAATCGGATCCCCGATTATAGGGTGGCGGGTCGTTACAGAAACTTTCGAGGCAACCAATGCAACTTGGATTGCAGAGACTCCTACACTCCAATATCATTAGGATATTGCCCTTTCTAGTATAGGGGACGAGGAACCCCAAATTTCTGCTCTGCTCCTGCAGGCACATACTCCTGAAGCTTTGCTAGAGGGAACACTCCCATTTTGTGGTAGCCATCGATCATCGCTTCGAGTAACATTCCAGAGATGGAGCCGAATTTCTTCAAAGGTTTGAAACTTTCCATTTGTTGGTAGATGGTCTATTGCAGCCTCTGGCGGGACATGGCTCTTCCTCGGGCTAGAGTTGATATGCTATTTCTCTATTGTAGTTCTTATCGCCCCCCTTTTGTTGAAGAACTCGAGCTACCCCGCGGGTTGGTTTCGAGCTCTGCCATTGCTTCAGTATATTACAAATGTTCTTCTGAAGATCAATGCTAAGCTTGGGTGGTATGAACTCTTTGTTGTATGTTGCATGTATCTCTTTTTTTTTATAAACTAATATTAGCGCATTTTTAGGTTTTCGCTAGTATTAGCCCTTTTTTTATTTTTGCATGCATGCCCTTTTGGGTTTTTATGCAACGAAGTTACCCGATTTTTGCCTAAGGCGCCCTTACGGGTTTTTACCTTAGCTTGGTTTAAAACCTTTTTACCCTTAATTGATCCCTCTAAGAACGAGACCAATTAAGTTCGTCGGGGCACCTCGTTTTTAAGCCCCATTTTTTTATTTTTTTTTTGGTAGGGAATTATGGCTTCGCGGAGCGCCAGAATGATTAAATGGTGGAATTTTGGTGGGACTTGTGTGTTTTTTGCTTGTTCGAGGATAAAGGCTCTAAGTAGTCATGGGATTTGGGTTTGCGACAGCTCCCAGAGGACAAGAATTTTGGGATACCATAGTTCTCGGGGCCGATAGGAGTCTACCTTGTGGTAGGGAAATAGAGGCTCCCTTGAAGGCCGATAAGTAATTTCTAGTGGTAGGTAGGGGATTGGGGCTTTCTTAAAGACTGATAAGGAATTTTTTTGGTAGGAAATTAAGGCTTCCTTAGAAATTGATAAAGAGTTTCCAGTAGGGAACTAAGGCTTTCATGTGAGCTGATAAGGAATTATCTGGTAGGGAACTAAGGCCTCCCTGTTAGCCGATAAGGAATTTATGGTGGGAAACTAAGGCCTCTTTGTGAGCTGATAAGGAATTATTTGGTAGAGAACTGAGGCCTCCCTGTGAGCCGATAAGGAATTATCTAGTAGGGAACTGAGGTCTCCTTGTGAGCCGATAAGGAATTTTTGGTAGGGAAATAAGGTTTCCCTAGGAACCAATAAGGTATTATTTGGTAGGGAACTGAGGCCTCTCTGTGAGCTAATAAGGAATTATCTGATAGGGAACTGAGGCCTTCTGTGAGCCAATAAGGAATTATCTGATGGGGAACTGAAGCCTTCCTATAGGCCGATAAGGAATTATCTAGTAGGCCTCCCTGTGGGCGGATAAGGAATTTCTGGTAGGGAACTGAGGCCTCCCTGTGAGCCGATAATGAATTTCTAGTAAGGAACTGAAGCCTCCTTGTGAGCCGATAAGGAATTATCTGGTAAGGAACTAAGGCCTCCCTGTAAGCTGATAAGGAATTTCTGATAGGAAACTAAGGCCTCCCTGTTTGTCGATAAGGAATTTTTTGGTAGGGAACTGAGGCCTCCCTGTAAGCCGATAAGGAATTTTTGGTAGGGAACTAAGGTTTCCCTGGGAACCGATAAGGAATTATCTTGTAGGAACTGAGTGTAAGGACTGAGGTTTTCGGATCCGGTTTTTGGGGTCGGACCCTATAGTTCAGGCCCTGATGGGGCTGAGACTCTATTCTGTTTCGCGTCGAGCCCGCGAGATGCGGTTTAAACGGCGTCCAGCATTGCAGACGCATTTTAGATTGTGCCACGTGGGTGCCACGTGGGCTGGCTTTGGGCCGCGAGAGTACGGCCCTGTCGTGTTGTAACGACCCGCCATCCTATGACCGGGGACCCGGTCACTAAATGGATGTCGGCCCATTAACTACGGGTTCACACCCGGATCTCACACAACACATCTGGAGGAGTAAGTGCTAAACAGGGCTAAATATAACAATCACACGGACTACAAAGGTAAATGAGTGCGCAGGAAGGAAAATATCAATGTCCGTATACAGTCCAACAATATTTACAATGTCCAACACATTAAATAAGTACAGGCAGAAGGAAAGTACAACAACATCGGGGCATACCCCGGAACTAAGACAGCTGCTGGTCCGCACACCAAGAAGACACCACGCTACCGCTGCGCCTCGAAGTCCACACCTGAAACCGCAGGGAGTGAGCCACACCAGAATTGGGCTCAGTAGGGATCATCCGATCCCCTGCCTCCCACTCACACACCCACAAGTGCAACAACAGGAATATATGGCAATTAAGTAAAGCAGTAAACACAGTACTCAACTCAGACATGAAACGCACGATAAGCAGTGTAGCAAGAACAGTTCTAAGCAACTCGAAGAACCCAACACAGAGTCAAGTCTCACAACCGAAGTCCACAAGGCGACTAAACCACACAGTCGACCGAAGTCAAACGTCGCCTACCAACACTACCACCAGTGCTCATGCCTGTCCACCCCTACAGTGTTCCGGGGCACTGTAGGGTGAGGCAGTGAGCCAAACTAGGACTAGCTGGACTCAGTGTACCGCCACTGCCAGCTACGTGTGCACACAAGCAGTCTAGACTATTGTCCTACCACCGGATTGCCTCCACGCTAGGCCTTAGCGCTTCCAGGAGGGCCCTGGGGACCGGCGAACCCCCGTCAAGCCGAAGCTATAGGAACTACCCGCAAACCCAACTCTCCCGGGCTGCATCAGGCCAAGGGCTAAGGGTACCACTCGTAACCTTGATCAAAGGTCACATCAGGCCCAATGGCTAAAGGGTAAACCAACTCCCACCAGTAACACCACCAGCTCCACAGCAAGAAACACGCCGGAAGCTGTCACGACAAACAAGGGAAACCCGACCCGCTGAGGCCAAGCAGCAACCCCTCGGATAGCGCACCAGCTACTCCGGCCCGACGGGCTCAAGGTGGTTCTGCTTCCCTCAGCTAAAGGTAAACCACAACATGTACCCCTCCTCACAGACACCATGACCCTGTCCCCACCGGTCCATGGTGACATCGGAAACCACAGCCATATCGATCCACAGTCGTATGAGCACACACACACACATATATAACATGCTGTCATTCCGTTCGCACAGTAAACCCCAGTCTCAACGTACGGTTAAAGCACACACCCACAGATGATGAAATCTCATTCATGCAGAAGTCCTCAGTCTCAGTATACAACTCAAAGCATGCATCTGAACCATCCCACCGTGAAACATGTATCAAATAATCAGAGTTAAGCATTCCTGTCTTGAATCGCGTCGACCGAGGTCGACGCCATTCAAGCTCCACAGACGGGTTCATTAAAAGCCAGATTATCCCTTAAAACACGTCCACCAATGAAGTCGCCGTTTAAAACGCGTCAGGGTCGCCCGACGCCATTCAACCCAGAAATCCAGATTGCAGAACCCTCAAACGGGGGCATTTCCTGCCTAAATGGCGTCATGATGGCCCGACGTCCTTCCAAAAGGCGTCGTCCATCCATGACGTCATTTAGCGCCAGAACCCCTAACTCAGGAAACCTCGAACAGGGAGGTTTCTGCCCTAAAACGCGTCGTACTGACCCGACGTCTTTCGGAAAGGCGTCGACCAGGCACGACGCCATTTAGCGCCAGAAACCAGGTTTCCTGGTTCGACCCGAGGGTCTCTCCCTTGAACCCCAAGCACCCCGAAAAGTCCCAAAACCAAAAGGGGAAGATGAGAACGTCAAGCATCACGATCATGCTATGAAACCACATCCACAAACATCGCCATTCCCACAAGGAATCCCCCTAAACATGCTCAACCTAACCCCAAACACGCCACATCACGCCAAGAAGCCAACGAGCACACATGCAAGGTTTCGTCCCCCTACCGGTTCTTGAACTCCGCCAAGCTCCGTGCCGCCGTCCCGCCGCACCGCACACCGCCGCCGGTACCCTCGAGGACGCCGCCACTCCGCCAGGACGTCGGCCGCCGTCCGGAGAAGGGAACGCCGCGAAGGAGGTGGTGGAGGTAGAGGTGAGAGGTAAGGTGGTGTTGGAGTGGTGGAAGAGGAAGAAGAGGAAGGGAAGGGGAAGAAGAGCGTCGGAGAGGGCGAAGAGGGCGAGGAGAGAGAGAGTGAAGGTGAGAATGAGGGAAAGAAGGGGAGGCTCGCGGGGTCAACCAGAATCCCGCTAAAACGCGTCGATCGAGGCAGACGCCTATCAGTCTGACAGGACGGCCGTACTGACAGCGGTCTGAAACGCGTCACCCTCCACGGACGCCGTTCAGACGACAAGACAGGCCGTACTGTCAACGCTCTGGCGCCGTGCCCTGACATCGCAGATGTCGCAGTCTGAATCGCGTCGACCAAGCTGGACGCCGTTCAGACGAAATGACAGGGGCCGTACTTTCGCGGCCCGAAAACCGCCCACGTGGCGCACACGTGGCACAACATCCTGCGAACCTAAATGGCGTCCACACACCCTGACGCCTTTTGAAAGGCGTCGACGAGCGCTGACGCCATTCAGCCAGAAATCACAAGACCCCACGGGGTCCAAACCAGGGGATCCGACCCGATCCCGACCCGAATATAGAACCCGAAACCTCAGTCCTTACACGTGTCGTCTGAACGGCGTCCGCGAGGGACGACGCCTTTCAGACTGCGACCCTAGGTTGTCAGTGTACGGTGCCAGTCTTGTCGTTTGAACGGCGTCTTGGATGGACGACGCGTTTCAGAGTTCTGTCAGAGCGGCCTGTTATGTCGACTGATAGGCGTCCGTACCGCTCGACGCGTTTTAGCTAGTTTCTGGTTACCCTGCGAACCCTCCTTTCTTTCCCTCATTTCTTCCTTCCCTCTCTCTCTCCTCCCTTCCTCCGGCGATTCCGGCGACGCCTCCTTCTCCTCCCTCTTTTCCTCCCACCATTTCATTTCTCCCTCCACTCCATCGACCTCCTAGCTCCCACCACTACCATCACCACCTCCTCCGCGGCGTTTTCTCTCTGGACGGCGGCCGACGTCCCGGTGGAGTAATGACGACCTCGACGGTACCGGCGGCGGCGTGGGGCGAGACGGGTGGGCGGCTTGGAGCTTGGAGGAGTTCAAGTAACCAGTAGGATGACGATTTCCGTAGTGTTTCCTTTTAAAACCATGTTCTCCCGCTTGAAGCATGCTACGGATCTATGGTTTTTGGGTAGAATGAGCATGTTAAGGGCTTTTCTTGATGGGAATGGGAGTTTCTATAAATATGGATTTGAGGATTCCTTGTGATGGTTTAGTTTGTCCCTCTTCCCCCTCTATTTTGTGTGATTTTGGGGCTCTTGGGGATCAAAAGGGGACCCTCGGGTTGAACTGCGAAACCGGGTTTCTGGCGCTAAAAGACGTCGTACCTGGACGACGCCATTTAGAATAGCGACGGGCCAATACGACGCCTTTTTAGGCAGAAATCTTCATGTTTAAGGTTCTGTCCGTCTGGGTTTCTGCCGTTAAATGACGTCGTACCTGGACGACGCCATTTAGAATGGCGACGGGCCAGTACGACGCCATTTAAGCAGAAATCACCCTGATTAAGGATTCTGCAAGTTTCAGTTTCAGATGTGAATGGCGTCTAAGGACAGCGACGCCTTTTGAAAAGGCGGCTTCCCAGGACGACGCGTTTCACGCCAGGTTATGAGGCCGAGATTTCATGAACCAGTTTAGGATGCTTGAATAGCGTCGGTCTTGGGCGACGCGATTCAAGACAGAACCACACTAATCCATGCCAGTAAAATGTATTTACACTATTAGATAGTCGGTTAAATGCATGCCTTATATCTACTCGATAATGATGGATTCTTTGTGACCGGATCACACTGTACCGTGTTTTGTGTTACTGTGGACCTAGAGTGATAGTTGTAGCGCTTTATCACCCTGTGCTGGTGTGGGTGGAGCACAGCGCCGGTGGGAGCAGTGGCGGGGTGACGCCTAGTGAGAGAGGGTCACCTGGTGAACCCCGGGTTTAGCTAGTACTGGTGTCGGAGTGGTACCTGTGGAGTGTCACTCGTACTGGGGGAAGGAGTAACCACCTGAGCCAGTTGGGCCGGAGTAGTTAGCGTGCTATCCGAGGGGTTACTGTTTGGTCTCAGCGGGTCGGTGTTTCCCACTTTCGTTGTGTGGTTGACGTGTTTTGAGGATACGCTGGTTACGGGTTCCCTGGTAAATTAGAATTATGCATGTTAAATATCCTTCGAATGCATGTGATTTATACAGAGATTTAGGTGTAGTAATTACTGCTTTACTTGGTTATTGTACCTCCAACTGTACTTTGCACTTGTGGGTGTGTGAGTGGGCAGTGGGGATCGAAGGATCCCTACTGAGTCTTTTCGTTGAGACTCACCCCTGCGGTTTTCAGGTGAGGACTCCAGGCAGACTTAGCGAGGGGTGTGCTGCTGTGTGTCACGCGCCGTCAGTTGTTGTTCCGGGGTATGCCCCGACGTAGTTGTTATCTTTATTTATGGCCTGTATGCTTAATTATTTCTTTTCTGTTGGAGTATGTAATTATTTGCTGTATCGAGTTGCATTGTAATAACTTTTAATTCCTGCATTTTCCTTTCAATTCAATGCGATGTGAATGTTTAGCTTAGTTTATTATTTATTTCCCAGACTTAGATCATGGTTTGGTTCCAAATTAATGATTCGGTACCCATTTAGTAATCGGATCCCCGATTATAGGGTGGCGGGTCATTACACTGAGACTTTCCTGTGAGTCTATAAGGAGTTATCTTAAGTTTTCGAGAAAACAGGGCTCTAGGTAGCTGTAAATTTTGGGATCAACAACTCCCGGAGACCGAGGATTTTAGGATATTATGCCTCCCAGAGGCACAAGGATTTTGGTTGATTTTTTGGATACAACGCCTCCCACGGCGCAAGGTAATTTTGCCTATTAAGATATAACTGCCTCCCAAGCGGGTAAAATATTTGCCTATTGGAACGTTAGTGGGACAAAGATATATGAGGGGAATTATGGAATACAACGCCTCCTAGGGGCATAAAGGAGTTTTAGGTAAAATTTTTGATACAACGTTAGCGAATTTAGAGGTACAACGCCTCTCGGGGGCACAAGGACTTTGGTGTTTCGGTATGAATTGTTGACATAGATTTTTTCGCTGAGACCAGTAATTTTAGCCAAGAGGGTGAATAGCTATTCTTGGCCCTATCAAGTGAGAAATCAAGTTTCTCACTTTCTTACTAAGTCGGAAGGACGTCATCATCATCGCTCAACCTGATCTTCTTTTATCTCATCAAGGTTGAAGTTGACCTCTGCGGCTTGCAGCCTTATCACCGCTGACATAGGTACTGCCTTTGGAGGTGGTGCATTTATTGGGGAGGTTTGAGCTGCCCTCTATTGCTCCATCTTTTGCATTAAGCCATAAAGCAAGGCCCTGAGTTGTTGATTTTCTTGCCTCATCTCCTCTATGGTCTGAGACTGCACTTGATCTTAGGGTTGTTCTAGAGCGGCCTCGGTACCTGGGGCATTTGCCCCAAATTCATCAGCTCCTCCAGCAGCATTGCTACTGTTAGGTTCCCTCGATTCGGCAGGCACATAGCCTACTCCATTTGACGGGTTATGGGCCCGACCTGTTGCACCAGATTGACGATATCATTTGGGTCTTCCGGCAGGAAAAGTTGCCAGTTGGTGGTGCTGGTGGTGTAGCATGTGTAGGCCCTTATGCCATTCTTTGTCGTTCTAGCAGTTCTTACTTCTTGTGAGTCGAGCGGACCAATGCGCCCAACCGTTCGAGACTCTATGGTCTGAGACTGCATTTGATCTTGGGGTTGTTTTAGAGCGGCCATGGTACCTGGGGCATTTGCCCCGTATTCATTAGCTCCTCTAGCAGCATTGCTACTGCCAGGTTCCCTCGATTTGGCAGGCACATAGCCTACTCCATTTGACGGGGCCCGACCCATTGCACCAGATTGACGATATCATTTAGGTCTTCCGGCTAGGGAAAGTTGCCAGTTGGTGGTGCTGGAGGTGCAGCATGTGTAGACTCGTACGCCATTCTTTGTCGTTCTGGCAGTTCTTTTCAAAAATAACCCTTCTGTGATTGATATGATTGTGTTTGGAATGGTGGGTGATCATGGACTTAGCTCAGTTCGTTTGAGGCCTGCGAGCCTCCCTTCTCTTTCTATTTAATTTTCAATATAATTTTATCTTCCTCCGATGAATATATTCGCCCTAAGGGCTGTTGGAAATTATTTGGCATATAATTCTTTTTCCGGCTTGCGAGTCGTATAATTATTGTAATTAATGCTACGGATGAAGCTTGAAAGTACGGAGGACGAACTGCGAGGATGATCCTGCTGCTTGGGAAGTAGGCTAGATATCTGCGTAGCTTTACTTAGAGTCCATGATCACCCAGGCTTATTTATTTGCATGGGATGCATTTATTTTGAGCAATTACTAGGTACAGTAAATGTATAGTATGAATATATTTATTCTACCACTTAAGGTGAGACCAAGATAAAAGTAAAATATCCTCTTTATTAAATATTAGATCTGTGAACGTGGCTTTAGAAGCCGTCGTGGCCCTCCACCATTATAGGGTGACTGAATGCCATTATCTCATGGATTTGTTGTGCTTTCCACAAGGTTCATGATTTGGTGGCAGGATCTTAACTCTAAAGCTTTGCTTCAACAGGATGAGGATCTGAACTTGGCCTTGTTGTGCTTTCCACAAGGGTCGGGTTACGAATTCATTGTTGTGTAGTAATGGTAGTGCGATCTAACTAGGAGTATCCTTTGTTGTGCTTTCCACAAGGGGATGACTGCTCGGGGGCTGCAAGTCAGATATTGCATTGGATGCAAGTATTGTTGACTGCCCAAGGACTGGGGATATGATTTGTTGTGCTTTCCACAAGGTTGCATCTCAGTTCTGTTGGGATTCCAACCCACTAGGATGATCGCCGCAATCTCCTGTTCTATATGATTGAGGATCATATAGTTCGACAAAAAATAGTGGAGCTGACTAAGATAGAAAATCACATCTAAGTTAGAACCTTGAATGCTTGCTAAAATATTGTCTTTTATTTTTCATTCAGATCATCATGTCGTTGTCAAATCCCCTCCGTAGCATCTTGGATGCGAGCAAATTGACTAGACCTAATTATCAAGACTGGCTGCGTAATCTGCGAATTGTCTTAACAACCGAAAAGATTATGTACGTGTTAGACACAATTCAACCTGAGCCTCCCGCTGATGTCGAGGAGGGTGACCAATTAAATTATGCAAAATGGTCGGAAGATTCTTCCCTTGCACAGTGTTATATATTGCCTCTATGGCTTCCGAGCTGCAGAGGCAATTTGAAAAGACAGATTGTAGAGCTATACTTCTCCAAATACGCCAGCTCTTTGGTGAGCAGAGTAGGATAGAAAGGTATGAGCTCTCCAAGAAACTTTTCAGGACTAGGATGTCTGAGGGTGCTTCAGTACAGGCTCATATACTGAAAATGATGGAGTGGATATAGAGACTCAATGGGTTATGATTCAAGTTGGATCTTAAACTTAGCATTGATCTCATTCTCCAGTCATTACCTGAATCCTTTTCTCCCTTCATCATGAACTTTATCATGAATATGATTGAGGTTTCTCTACCAGAACTCCTAAACATGTTAAAGAGTGCTGAAGGGACCATGTAGAAGGAAAAATCATCTTCTGTAATGATTGTTGGTCGGACCAACAAGAAAAGGAAGGCCACCCAAATACCCAATAACAGGAAGGAAAAGAAACTAACTAAAGGTAATCAGATCACCAAGGCAGGTAAGGGCAAGGGCAAGAAGGATGAAAAAGACAGCAAATGCTTTTGGTGTGGACAGATTGGTCACTGAAATAGGAATTGCAAGGCAATTCTGAATGAAGGTTTCCAGTGATAAGACAGAAGAAGTGAATCATGCATATCTTTGGCATTGCAGACTTGGTCATATAGGAGAGAAGATGATTTCTCACCTATATTCAAATACATACTTGAATTCATTCGAATTCAAATCATTTGATACCTGTGAGTCGTCTCATGGGAAAGATGACCAAAGCTCCTTTTAGTGGACATAGTAAAAGGGCTGCTGAGCTTCTATAGCTCATATACACGGATGTATGTGGACCCGTATCAATAGAAGCTAAATGAGGATATCTCTATTTCATTTCTTTTATTGATGACTTATATAGGTATGGCTGTGTGTATTTAATGAGATATAAATCACAAGCTTTTGAAAATTTTAAGGAATATAAGAAGGAAGTAGAGAAGCAGACTAGTAAAAGTATTAAAACTCTTCGATCGGATCGAGGAGGTGAATACTTAAGTCTCGAATTCACTTCTTATCTGAAGGACAATGGAATAATTTCTCAATGGACCCCACCATATACACCATAGCATAATAGTATATATGAAAGGAGAAATAAGGCCTTGTTGGACATGGTGCGTTCTATGATGTCCTTGTTAGAATTACCTTTGTCTCTATGGGGGTATGCCTTAGAGACAGCGGCCTACTTGTTAAATAGGATTTCGAGTAAGTCAATTCCTACCACACCATATGAGATATGGAAGGGAGGAAAACTGAACTTTAATCACATTAAAGTTTGGGGGTGTCCTGCCTATGTGAAGAGGAATGACGTAGATAAGCTAGAGTCGAGAACAGACAAGTGTGGGTTTGTGGGATATCCAAAAGAAACATTTGGATATTATTTCTATCACCCTTCTGAGCAAAGGGTCTTAGTGGCCAAGAGAGCTATACTCCTGGAGAAGGAATATCTCCTCTAGAAAAATAGTAGGAGCCAGATAGAACTGGACGAGGTCCATGAACCACGGACTGGGGACACAGTCTCATTAGATGAGACACCACCTACGGAAAATGCTCAAAATGAAACACAGATATTACGAAGATCTAGTAGGGTACCTAGAGAACCTGAGAGATATGTTAGATGTCTCTGACAGTTCGTCTAAGGTACAGATAAATGAGGATGATGATCCTCAATCCTATCAGGAAGCAATTCATAATTTTGACTTCGAGAAATAGAAGAAAGCTATAGATTCATAAATCCAATCTATGTATACCAATCAAGTTTGAAACTTGGTTGACATACCTGAAGGGAAGGTCCCTATCGGCTGCAAATGGATCTTCAAAAGGAAGATCGGAGCAGATGGACAAATTAACACTTCTAAGGCTCGACTAGTGGCAAAGGGATATCGTCAAAGACAAGGAATTGACTATGACGAAATTTTATCACCTGTGGCAATGATAAAGTCAATTAGAATCCTCCTTGCCATTGCAGTATACATAGATTATGAAATCTGGCAGATGGATGTGAAGACAACTTTCGTTAATGAAAACCTGTCAGAAGAGGTGTACATGGTACAACCTGATGGATTCACATCTAAGCAACATCCCAATAAGGTATGCAAGCTTCAGAAATCCATTTATGGATTGAAGCAGGCGTCTCGAAGTTGGAATTTAAGATTTGATAAGGTTATCAAATCTTTTGACTTTATTTGAAATGAAGACGAACCTTGTGTTTACAAGAAGGTCAGTAGGAGCTCAGTAACCTTTTTAGTCCTCTATGTTGATAATATCTTACTTATTGGGAATGATATAAGGATGCTGACATCAACGAAGTCTTAGTTGTCCAAGACATTCTCCATGAAGGATTTAGTAGAAGCATCCTATGTGCTGGGCATAAGGATCTATTGTGATAAATTAAAGAGGATGTTGGGATTGTCCCAATCCATGTACATAGACACTATACTCAGGAGATTCCAGTTAAAAAGTTTCAAAAGAGGTATCATTCCTATAAGACATGGAAATTACCTATCTAAGGGCATGGCCCTTAGAACACCTGAGGAAGTAGAGCACATGAGTCGGGTACTCTGTGCCTCGGCAATAGGGTCGATCATGTATGCCATGTTATGTACTCGCCCTGATGTGGCCAATGCTTTGAGTATTATCAGCAGATATCAGAGTGATCCAAGCGAAGAGCACTGGAAAGCAGTGAAATTCATCCTTAAGTACTTGAGAAGAACTAAGGATCTTTTCTTGTTGTATGGAGGAGAAGAGGACTTGCAATTGAGAGCATATACAGACTCTAGTTTCCAGTCAGATTCAGATGATAGTAAATCCATGTCTGGATTTGTATTCATGTTAAATGGAGGGGCAATCAGTTGGAAGAGTTCCAAACAAGAAACGACTGTGGATTCAACGACAGAGGCAGAATATATAGCTGCGGCTTAAGCTGCCAAGGAAGCGGTCTAAATGAAGAAATTCATCTTGAAACTTGACATAGTTCCCAGCATATCGGCTCCCATCCCATTATTATATGATAATAATGGGGCCATCGCATAGGCGAAAGAATCTCGGTCTCACTAAAGGTCGAAGCATATTCCAAGTCACTTCCACCTGATTCGGGAGATTGCTGCAAGAGGAGATGTAATGGTAGAGCGTGTACCATCAGAAGACAATATTACAGATCCACTGATAACCCTTTGTCATAGATTGTGTTTGAACGTCATCGGGAAAAGATGGGCCTCAAGACTGTAGGCAATTGGCTGTAGTACAAGTGGGAGATTGTTAGTTTTTTGGTGTCCTACAAACCAATTATAGGCCGTGTAGGTCCAATGTGTTGTACGATCTTGTTCAATATAATTAAGTGGTAATTAGAGCGTAAACTTGTAATATGTGGATTGCTTTGCGTTGTCCCGATATGTGGTTGTAAAGTCAATTTCGAGATGGGATCCCGAATGTGAGTTTGACAGTATATTGACACATACCTTAAACTGTTCTTGATTGGAGAGTAATCACTCTGGGACATTGATTACTTGTAAATTAGCACGCATGATGTGAAGATGACCAATCTCACGGTCATAGGTGCGGGGCACTAGCACACATGCGTGGGTGTTCATCCTGGGAGGATGTTCATCTTGTTATACCTAATGTCAACTGAAGATCCATCTGTCTCAGTAGTATTGTTGATCTTTTAACCTGAGACATTAATGAGGTCTTGCGTGAGGACTGGTATGGTTTAATGTTTGGTTAAATGACTTTAACTATAAGTCATGAAACACCAAATTATTAGCCACATCGGGATACGTGCGAAGACTGTTAATGGTTAAGAGGGAATCACTCATTGTTAGGTATATCACAGACAATTAATGAGTCATGACATAGACGCTCCACTAAATCCCTGGTCAGGGTGGTATCAGTTCGTTTGGAACGAACATGAAAAATATTATGGAGGTCATGGTCAGACGACACGATCACTAGTGGTTTGACGAAACCATATCATACGATCGGATCGGACTCATAGAATGAGCGAGGGATTATAGTGATACGGTAACTGAAGACTTACAGGTGCCAGACAGGGCAAAAATGAACCCGGCATCTTCTGGGATCACGCGGATTTGCTTGACCCTACGTGATCAAAAAGGTCCGAAATAAATTAAACGGTTCTTGAAAATAACCAGATTAATTTACTTCTAATTATATTAGAAGTTAATGGATCTTTAAACTAGAGTGATAATGGGCCTAGAGGATCACACACAAATAACTCTTGTAGAACGGAATATTATTGTAAAAATATACTAAAGCATAAAATTCTTTTGGGAAAAGAATTTATAAATGGCTTAAAAGTATATATGCAATAATATAAAGGGCATATATATAATATATGTATTATTAGGCTTGTTTGATAAATAAGCTAATAATAATATATTGATATACAATATACCCTGGGGTTTACTTTAACTGCGGCAGTTAAATATGGGTTTGGTTAAACGAGGCGGTTCAAGCTACCGCCCTAACATTCTTATATATAACCCACTTATTCTCCAACCTGTAACCAAGTGAAGCCATTCTAAAAGGTGGCCGTCAAGTGAAGTTGCAAGAGTTGGACTCTTGCCAGAAAACTTGAGGCGGTGGGTTCGTGTTACGCGGGTTGAACGAGAAGGAGAGTTCTGTTGCTGCAAGCGTTCATGTGGATCGTCTCTGGAGGCCGGACGTTTGTGCGGCTTAAAGCTTCGAGAAGTTCGGCATCAATCGTCGTAGAACAACGTGTTCTACGCAAGGTGAAAAATCTCGTGTGATTTTATTAAGATCGTTTTTGTTGCATCAATCGGAGCCCGAACCGGTTTAGGAAATCATTTTGTTTATGTTCTTCCGCTTCTGTGATTTCTCGGGGGTTACAACCGAACCCAACATGTCACTGGTAAGATAATTGGCCTCAAAAGGCATAAAGCCAATGGAATCCCACCACTCCAACAGTTGAATCACATTTTGTGGCTCCTCCCAAGAAATATGTATGATCTTACAGAAGGAGATCCACAAGACATTAACAATTCCAAAATGGGAAAAGCGATGATCAGCATTCCCTTCAAATCTTCGACAGCATATACAGGTAGGCTTTTGAATATGAGATAGCACCTTTAGTCTGTCCATGGTAGGTAGTCTCCCAAAGGTCATCTTCCAAAGAAATAAGTTAATCTTCTTTGATAGGAGATTATACCACATTATATGACTCCAGGACACTCTGATGCCTCCATCCCTCTTCAATTTTGAGAGACCACATACTGTAAAAGTACCTTTAGAACTCCAGACCCATACTCTTCTATCCACACAATTACTCTACAGAGTGATAGCGTGTATAATGTTCAAGACTGCCACTAATTGTTGAAATTCATGAGCTGCAAGATCTCTTCTAAATCTAAGATTCCAAGGATTAGAATGACCAATTTAATACATGTGAACCATTGATTTCCCCTTGTCTTCTGACAACTGGTACAATTGCCGAAATTCCATTGCTAAAGGATAATGTGACACCCACTTCTCTTCCCAAATCTTACCAAACCCATTGCCCAACTGATAAGAGATTGCAGGGTGGGTCAAATCTGACATTTTATAGATGTTCCTACAAAGAGGAGACATATTAGATAATGAAGAAGATTGAATATCCCATCTAGAAGCAGTGGGATAATATATCCCCTGAATAATCTTTACCCGCATAGTATCCTCCTCCTTTCCCATTTTCCAAATCCACTTGGACATAGAGCTTGGTTGAATACACCTATTGAAACCAAACCAATACCTCCTTGATCCTTTCTTTCACAAACCATGCCACTAGGTGTAGACCTCTTCTTTCCCTTTTCCCCCTCCCAAAAGAATCCTTTCTACTATTCTTGGAATCTTGAATCTGGTAAGGTAATAGTAGGGGTGTAAATGAGCCGAGTCAACCCTGATTTTGCCTTGCTCAAACTCGGCTCGTACATATTAAGTTCGAACTTAGATTGAACTCATTCGAGTATCTGAGATGGCCTTTCGAACTCGACTCATTTTGATACTCGATAAGCTCAAGTCGAGTTTGAGCCCAAACCAATCATCATAAGACAAAGACTCGTTCGTTGTTGTATTTTCTTTTATGGGCTTCGGATAAACTACTCACATAGTCAAAGGCCCAAAAGCCCACGAATAAAGCAAAGCTCATACGAAGTCACGTGGGTGCAGCCTGCAGCCAGCCAGCTCAATAAGCTGGGAGTTCAAATTTTATGTTTTCGTCCGATGAGCGTTGCGAGGTAGAGGGGGGAAGCTTTAAGGAATGCAATGGCATCTATGTCTTTGAAGCTTCTGATCTAGGACTAAACGGGAACTGCCATCACCTATCTGGATGTGTTTAAAATGCTTTTGAGAATATTTAGGTTGTTTGATAAAGTAAATATTTTATAATCTAAAATTATTAATCAAGCTATTCACAAACTTAAACGAGCCGAGCACATTAGTGCTTGGACTTGGCTCGTTTATATATCAAGCTTAAAATCTTGTTCAAACTTGGCTCATTTGCTTAATAAACGAGCCAAATTCGAGTAACAACCAAGTCGAGTTCGAGCTACTCGTCAAGCAACTTGGTTTGTTTACTCCCCTAGGTAATAAGCAGCCAATGAAGAAAGGACTTTTTCAGAGCACCCATCTGCCACCAACTAATAAGAATCTAGCTTTCCACTCCTCCAGCCTCTGATCAAACCTTATAATAAGAGTATCCCAATCTCTTACTTTACATTACACATATGAAAGAGGTAGACCTAGATAAGTTATTGGAAAAGAGGATAGCTTGCAAGTGAAATAATGTTATTGCTTCAATTAGGATCAATAGCTTCTTCATATTACATAACATAGCATCACTACCTGAAGAAAACAACAATGTATCATCTGCGAACTGTAAATGCAATAATAAGAAGCCATCTCTTCCCATTGAGAAACCATCCACAAGGCCTTGTAAAGCAGCTCTGTCCCAGAGGGTACTCATCATTTGACCAACAAGAATGAAAATGAGTGGTGATATTGGATCACCTTGCGTCAGCCCCTCGAACTCCTAAACTATCCACACTGTTCACCATTTAGTAGAATACAAAATCTTGAAGTAGAAATGCAACTCATAACCCAACCAATCCATTTTTGACTGAACTCTGTAAGTCCAAGGGTCTTTTGAATACACTACCAACTTACTCTATCGTAGGCTTTCTCGAAATCTAGTTTCACTAGTACCCCTTTACTTCTATTGTCTTTTTGGGAAGCCTTTGGGGAAGACAAGAAATTGTCCAAAATGTATCTCCCTTTTAAGAATGCGGACTGATTACCTCCTTCAGCACTTTCTTCAGTATGTTGGCCATAATAATTTTATAACAGCCTTTCAATATGCTAATTGGCCTAAAATCTGAGATAGTATCGGCCCATTTGGGAATCAACACAATAAATGTAGAGTTGAATCTCATAATACTTAGCAGCATTTCCTGAAACTCATTCACCACCCTCATCAAGTCATCTTAAATGGTATCCCAAAAAAAAACTAATAAAAGCCCATAGAAAACCCATCCGTCCATAGTGATTTATTGGCTTCCATGCTGAAGACTGCTCTTTTAGCTTCCTCTTCTGTGGAAGGCACACAAAGCTCATTAGCTTGACTTTCCTCAATAGTGGGCAACACTGCATCCTAAAGATGAGGTCTTCACCATTCATTCTCCTCGAACAAGCTCTCGTAAAATGAGGCGAATACTCTCTCACTATCTTCCTCCACTTCCACAACCTGATTGTCCACTTTCACATGTTCAATTTTCAATGATCTCCTCTTTGCACTTGCTATAGCATGAAAATATCTTGTATTCTTATCACCCTCTCTCAATCGTAGTTCCTTAGCCCTTTGTCTCCATTTAATCTCTTCTCTAAGCACCCAACTATTATAGTCCTTATTAATCAGCTCTTTATTTTCTGCCTCAGATAAGCCATACAATTCTGCTCTAGCTTCCAGTTCATCAATTTGCTGAAGAAGATGTTGCCTGATTGATGAAGCTACCCCAAAAGTCTGTGCACCCCAAATCTTGATGCCCGATCTCACACTTTTAAGCTTCTTAGAGAAGGAAATAGCAGCCTGATATGAAGAATCCACCTCCTTCCGCCATCAGATCAGGAGACCCTTGAAGTCCTCGTGTCTGCCAAGCCAACTTGTACTTGAATATCCTATGCTTTCTCTTTTCTTCTCTATCCCTAAAAAACAATGGGATATTATTAGATATTGTCCTTTTAACCCTTTAATAGCTGAAAGAGGAAACATATTGATCCATTTGGAAAAGACCAAAACTCCATCAATCCGAGATTGAATACCATTCTGTTGAATATTTGACCAAGCAATTCTCCTAGTAGGGATTTCAAGGTCCATCAGCCTACAATGCGCTATCGATAAGCCAAAAATTTCCATATCTATATTCCATTTCTGGCGACCAGTTCTTTCCTAGGGGTATGTTACGCAATTAAAATCCCTAAGCACACACCATCCTTCCTAAACTGCAACACCTGAAAAATTTACATAGATGTTGAATCTTCCCTTATCAGACACAATCGCTTTGAATTTATTGCCAATCCAGAAGATCAGTTGCCCTCCACTAGACCCATTTGATAGCTGACATTCCCACTTGCTCAAAAGCGAACCACCTACTTGTTTGGTAATTTGCCCATTTACACACACACACACACACACACACACACACATATATATATATATATATATATATATATATATATATATGCTTTAGTTTAATCTAATTCCTTTATTATTTTAAATATTTCTTTTCTTGTGATATTAATTTTTAAAGTTTTTAATAGTGACACATTTGTGGAGCCACTACATGCATCTATGGAACTGATCCTTTAATTATTGTTTCAGCAAGTTGAGAGGAGATGCATATGGTGTTGGGTAAGTAGGTAATTCATCTGCCCTCTACATTTGATTTGTTCTCGAATAGAACAATTTTATTACATTTACCAGAAAAGTCACTTTCCCATGTTACTTTTTTTGCTGCATATATTTAGTCTTTGTATTTGTTATGCCACTCCTAGAAGTTTTTGTTACGTATTCTCTGCAGTGCTTTTTTTTTTTGGATTTTAAACAGCTTCGTCGTCTATCGTAAGAAGGGATGCTTGTCTATGTGAAACCTTTTTGCAGGCATATATTATTGACATATACATGGATTTGTTACTGATTTTCGCCGTAACTGGGTCTACGAGAATCATTTTCTTCTTCTCTCTGTTTTTCCCTTTTCTGTTTTTTTATTACCCATGATTTTGATTATGGATGACATGGACTATCATGATGTTTGAACACAAAAGACTGGCAGTCACCTTTCCAACACCTCTTTTACCTTTTCTCCACCTTTTTATCATGGCCTCAAATGATCAATAATCTCCAATCCATAGGTCATTACATGACACTTCAATCTAAAACTAACTTCAAATTTCAAAGTCAATGATAGACAACCAAATAATAAAACTAACCTTCTGAAAACAAGTTACAACCAACCAAAAAGTGAGTAAGCAATGTTACTGCTCTCTACATTCTTCCTATGTTGACAATTCAACAATATTAAGCAATGGCATCATCATATGTCACAAATGTATCCCCTAGAAATTCCTCTATTTTTATAGGCATATGCTATCCTTTTTCTTAATATTTGTTTACAAATCATGTCCATTCATGCCTTAAGAGTCATCTTTGTACATTTTGTGATTCCTTAAACTATGTTACTCAGCAATGGATTTTCTTCTCTGTTTCTTAAAGAAGTTAGTCAAAGAGCATAAGTGTCGTTATACCTTATATTTATGGAAACTTTGTATCTATTGTTGTAATGCTTGATAGAAGAACTTGTAGACAGAAATGTATAAATGATTCTTGGGTCAGTTTAGATTACATCCAATATTCATAATTTGGTTTTATCTCTAAGTTAGGTTTGGTATATTTGATGGCCAGATGATCTGGGTTTCTGGTGTATGGTTGTGTGATGGTGAATTTTGGGTTCCAAATATACTACGGAGCTTGGACTTCAGTAAGTAAATGGATTGGTATCATGAATTGTTTATTGGCCCCTGTAAATCTAAGCAAAAATATGTAGAAAATCACCTGTGATTCTTTGTTAACATTAAAAGATTGGATTATGTGTAAGATAATGGAAGGTCAACAAGTTGGAAGGAGTTTGCATAGAACCTATCAGCATTCTATTCACCACAAATTTCATGGTGTGGAGTTGTGTGGAAAAAGTATTGTAGGAGGGGAAGGATTTGAAGCATTCATCTGCCAAGAGCTCGATAGAATCTAAGTCTATATAGGTATCTAACTGGAAGTTGGGATTTATCCAGAGTTTCCTAATGATCAATCTCTATTTGGATTGATAAATCTTAGCTGTACCCTGTCTGTGCTCCTTACCCATTTATTTAAAGGAGAGGTTCATATTCTTTTATTAATTCATTGCAACCTATGGAACTTGCAATTAGTTGACTTTTTCTGCTATGATTGGTTGTTGATATACAGATTGGGTCCTCCATGGGTACACGTATTTTCATGCATATCCTTTTTTTGTTCAATTAGAGGTTTCTTACATAATCACAGTGAAGCAGTTTTCTCTCTTTTGTTAGTAACCATAACTTGCTTTCAGAGCCTGGGCAATGCACTCTAATTGGAGAGGGCTATAGAGTCTCCAAGGCCATTCATTCCTTTCCTCCTATGCTCAAGGTGTAGCTTTGGCTTGCAGACCTGTACAAAGATTTCCAAAATTATTTTAGTAAGCCTTGGGGCAAAACTTAAGTTAGTGCATCTACTCGTGAATAAGTAGTATCATTTATGGTCCATTATGGCGTCAACCTTCACACAAATCATGCTCCAAAAGGGCACCCAAGCTGACACATCTTGTCAACTTTCGTATCTGATTAATATTGTAATTCTTTCATGATCATTTGTGATGAACTTGAAATCATTCAGATAAAGTTGGTACAAGTTGTAGGATCATATTAAGTCTCAATTAGTTCAGGAGGCATTTTCATGTTTGCAACAATGCTGGGCCGTGTCTCTGGCGCAGTCTCAAGGAAAGTGGATTTTTTGAGGAAAGGTAAGTGTGACGTCATGGAGAGCAAGCCCTTCTTAATGCTTGTTCAAGTGACAAATTCATGGAGAGCATTGTGATGTACTTTCCACAAAGCTTGATTATGTTATCTTGCCTTGTTACTTATTTATACTTCAATGCGTTTCTCCCCCATATATCTGTGATGGAGCATGGTCATACAATAAGAATGAATGAACATTTGGAGCTCGTCAGCTATGGAAATGGCAATTAACCGAGCTTTTTTTTGTTACAGTTCACAATTTGTGAGTCCAATTCCTCTGGCATGCACTAAGTTGGACTGGATTGTGCCGATGCATACATGTTTAATGGGTACTTTTAATTGAGTTTCTCCTATTTGATAAGCAAAATTACACTAGTTTTTATTTCACTCCACCCACAAGCTAAACATCTGGTTATAAATTTAACTTATGTTCCTGATGGTGGGTTTCTCTTTTTAGTTTGACATGCAAATAGGCATCAACAACATGCTCACTGAAGCCTTTATTCAGCTATCTTCCCCAATGGGGGAGTTCTTCCGACCTGATCAGAGCTTGCCCCCCTCTTTCTCCTCACTGCGGTCTCTCTCCACGGGCAGCCCGAAGTACTGCTCCCTCATCTTAAGAAAAATTACACTTTTTATATCGATTAATAGGGCATATTTCTCTAAAATGTGACTTAGATTCATCAATTTTAACAAACTCATTGGCTCGACTCATGCGACTCGTACAAGTCGGACTTTATCGGATATATATTGTACTGGATGTGGGAAGATATGATCTGATACGGGTCAGCAATATGGGAAACCTTGGTACCCATCAAATGCAAGGGGCTTCTGCTTTTTCTGCATTTCTCTTTTATCAACATTGTTCCAACAGGGTAGTGCTTGTTAACAAAGTATAACGAAGCAATTATAATGATCACTCCTACCTGGCTAACGTTCTGTTCCCACTTGTCCAAATATGTTTTTCAAGTGTTACTGTGCAAATATTTTCTATGTAAAACTTCTGTCCTCTAAAGAGACAATCATTCCTTTGCCTCCATATGCTCCAGCAAACTGCATGAGGAATTAAAGGAAAAACTTTCCTCTAACTGCTATCACTCATTGCACTGAATCTGAAAGATGTAAAAAAGAATCACATATCCTTAATGTTCTAGAACTGAGCGTAAAAGCCAAATATAGCAGTAACAACACTTCAAACTTCGCAGGGAACAACACACTGAATGAACAAGTGATCAACCTCTTCATCACAAATCCCACAGAAATAACATAGGACAGAAGCATCTGACGCCCATTTCTTTCTATAGACCTCCGTGACCAACCTCTTTTGGAAAACAAGCCACATGAATGCTCTAATCTTTAGTGGGGATTAGACTTTCCATACTTCTTTAAGACAAGGATATGAAGGAAGTTCCCCCTCAATGAGGTTGTAAGGGATTTTACAGAGAATGAACCATTGTTCTTCTGCCAAACAAACACATCTCTTTGAGCTTGATCAATTTTCACATCTGCCAGCAGATTTAAAAGTGCCAAAAACTCATCTAATTCCTGGTCCTTCAGATTATTCCAGTGTGTCAGTCCTCCCTCAAAAGAATATATAGTTCTATAACAGTCGCCTATTTGTGTACTACTAAGAGGAAAATAGAATGAAATCTCTCGTTTAGGGTAAAATAACCTACCCAACTCTCATGCCAAAAATAGGTGTCTTATCCATCCCCCACGCAGATCTTAACATGTTTGAACACCCATATGGCAGCTTGCAAAATTCCTCCCCATACAGGGGATATGGATGACTGATTCCTATTAAATAAATAGAACTTTCCATGTTGACCATAATATCTTGCTTTGACCACATTCTTCCACATATGAAAGTCTTGATTTAATTGACCCCACAGCCATTTCCCCAGTAGCGCAAGATTCATAGACATTAAATTCTTAACTCCCAAACCACCCTTTCTTGTTGGCTTACAAACCTTGCTCCAACTGACAAGAGGGATACCCTTCGACCCTTCATTCCTTCCTTCCCATAAAAACTTCCTCCGAATCCTGTCTATTCTTCTAATTGCCTCCTTCAGCATCAAGAACACTGACATCAAATAAACAGGAATAGACAATAACACAGAATTCAGAAGAGTGATCCTTACTCCATCGCTCATATTTCTTGCCTTTCAAGAAGACAGTTTATTCTGCAGTCTTAAAATAAATTGTTCTCAATCCCTTTTCCTCCTGGCTTTGTGATGTAGAGGTAGACTCAAGTACAGGAATGGAAGTTCCCTCGCCTTACAACCCAAAATCTGAGCAGAAGCAGAAATAACTGAATCCTCCATGTTGATCCCCACAAGTAAGCTCTTATCTTTAAACCTGATGTATACTAAAAAATTTTCAACACAAACAACAGATTCTTTACTTGTTCTTTGCCACCTTCTAAGAAGATTAAGGCGTCATCTGCACATGGCACATGAGACATGGAGATGGGTGTTCTGAGAACTGTTACAGCTCTGATCCAGCCGGCTGCTTCTGCCTTCTGACAAAGTCTGCTTAGAACATTGGTCATTAGAATAAACAAGTAAGGAGATAATGGATCCCCTTGCATGATGCCTCTGGAGCTCTTAAAAAATCCAGCAACATCCCCATTAATAATCATAGAGAAATGAGCTGCTGTAATACAGTCCTTCAATAATTCAATCCATTGATCTGGAAATTCATGACGTAGAAGAACATTCCATAGGCAATCCCATGAAACCATATCATAAGCTTTATGAAAATCCAACTTAATAATTAGACCTTGTTTCCTCCCTTGCTTCATAGAGAATAACACTTCATAAGCAATAACAAAAGCATCAAAAATTTTCCTCCCTGGCACAAATGCATGTTGATGATTATCAATAAGCATGCCAATCACTTTGCCCATAGGAGTTGCCAATAGCTTTGTGAATATCATATAATCACCATTTCATAAACATATAGGCATGTAGTCCTTTAGCTCCACTACATTCTCCTTTTTGGGTAATAGGACTATAAAAGTTTGATTAACAAACTCCCCACATCTACACCTTGAAAACCAATCTCTGACGGCCTGACATAATCTTCCTTTAATAACTCACGGTCATAGGTGTGGGGCACCGGCACATAAGTGTGGGTGTTCATCCTGGGAGGATGTTCACTGAACTGATTCGCTGATGGATCTTCAGATGGTTAATTATACCTAATGTCAACTGAAGATCTATCTGTCTCAGTAGTATCGTTGATGTTTTGACCTGAGACATTAATGAGGTCTTGCGTGAGGACTGGTGTGGTTTAATATTTGGTTAAGTGACTTTATCTATAAGTCATAAAACATCGAATTATTAGCCACATCGGGATACATGCGAAGACCGTTAATGGTCAAGAGGGGATCGCTCACTGTCAGGTATATCACAGACAGTTAATGAGTCATGACATAGACACTTCACTAAATCTCTGGCCAGGGTGGTATCAGTTCGTTTGGACCAAACGTGAAATTATTATGGAGGTTATGGTCAGACGACACGATCACTAGTGGTTTGACTAAACTATACCACAAGATCGGATCGGACTCATAAAATGAGCGAGAGATTATAGCGATACAATAACTAAAGACTTACAGGTGCCAGACAGGGTAAAGATGAACCCAGCATCCTCTGGGATCACGCGGATTTGCTTGACCTAACGTGATCAAGACGGTCTGGAAAAAATTAAACGGTTATTGGGAATAACCGGTGTAATTTACTTCTAATTATATTAGAAGTTAATAGATCTTTAAACCAGAGTGATAATGGGCCTAGAGGATCCTATACAAATGACTCTTGCAGAACGGAATATTATTGTATAGAAAAATATATTAAAACATTAAATTCTTTTGGGAAAAGAATTTATAAATAGCTTAAAAGTATAAATATAATAATATAGATGGTATATATATAATATACATATTATTAGGCTTATTTGATAATTAAGCTAATAATAATATATTGATATATAAATGTCCTAGGGTTAACTTTAACTACAGCAGTTAAAAGATTGGTTTGGTTAAAAGAAGCAGTTCAAGCTGCCGCCATATCATTCCTATATATAACCATGAGCTTTCCCAGAACCCGTAACCTAATTCCAATCCATTTTTCAAAAGGTGGCCATCAGGTGAAGTTGCAAGAGTTAGACTCTTGCCAGAGAACTTGAGGCGGTAGGTTGGTGTTACGTGGGTTGAAAGAGAAAGTGAGCTCCGTCGCTACAAGGGTTAGTGTGGATTAAATTCTAGAGGCCGGACGTTTGTACGGCTCAAAGCTTCGTGGAGTTCGGCATCAATTTTCACAGGATAACATATTATGTGTAAGGTGATAAATCTCGTGTGATTTATTTTAGACCGTTTTTGTTGCATCAATCGAAGCCCAAACTGGTTTTGGAAAATCATTTTACTTTATGTACTTCCGCTGCTGTGATTTCCCGAGGGTTACGACCAAACCCAACAATACCATCCAGCGATTCATGGTCAGATCAGTTCAATGAACTCATTCATCAATGAGCACCTATAAGTCCAGCATAGTGTCTCCACACAAGTGACTTATAGGATCAATCACCCTCATCATATGAGCTGAAGAAACTTGTACTAGTCTATCCGGATGTTTGATGTCCTTCTCAAACATCTTCCGAGACTAGGAACAATTAAGAACATGTGTTTATAAGTCTTCAATCTCGTAATTATGATCTCATCATAATCGGAAGACTGTTTGCACATGTTCATGGGCTTCATCGTGATACGATAAACATAGATTGAATTAATTACACATACTGAATTTAATATATTATATTAATAAATTGAATAATACATAGTATTGGATTGGATTTCGGGCCACCTAATACTAACACCAGGGATGTATCAATTTGACGCCAAAATGCTAGCAAGCGTTCCACGAGCTAAAGCAACATTTGTCTACTTCATTCATCCTCTCCAAACTGAAGTCGGGTGAGTCTCTCTCCCTCTACTTGTCTATGACTCCTCACGCTGTGAGCTCGGTACTAGTCAAGGATCTAGAGACTGGTCTACTATGTAAGCTGGGTTATCCAAGGAGCCGAACAACTCTATCTAATCATCGAAAAGTTTGGGTTGGCCCTGGTCATGGCCCCTGGAAAGCTATGGCCATACTTCCAGGTGCATCCGGTCGAGGTCGTCACCGATCGCCTCCTATGTTAGTTTCTTTAGCGATCAGATGCCTCAAAGTGAATGATAAAGTGGGCAATCGAGCTCTCAAAGTTCGATGTCTCCTATCAACCAAGGACAACCACAAAAGCCCAGGCCTTGGATGACTTCCTTACAGAATGTACCCTCCCCCCACAAGAATAGGTGGTTAGGGTCAAGCCCGGACCGGCGTGGTCGATCTTCACTGATGGATCACTTGAGCCACTAGCTGTGGGGCCGGTCTCATCCGATCCCCTTGGAGGCTTCCGAAGGCATAGGCCTGTAGTTCTTTCTTTGATTTCAATTCCGAACAATGAATAATGTGGCGAAGCATAGGAATTTGGGTGGCCCTCTACCTAGGTGCAGTCATGATCAAAGCATTCTCCGACTTCTCGCTTATCGTCCGATAGCTTAAGGGAGAATATGAGGCCAAGGATCCTATTATGAAGCAGTATAAGGAATTGATTATGTAGATAGTATCCACTTATGAGGGATTTGAAATCACACATGTCCTAAGGAAAGAAAATCAACAGATAGACGAGTTAGCTGATAAGTATGTGATTTTGAGCATTAAAAAGGTAAATTCATGCATTACACTAATGGTTTTATGTGTAAAACTGTATGAAATTATAAATAATTTTGCACTGATTCCAACAATATTTGTGATTTTTCGACAAAGTCAAGACGTTGAATAATTTTATTTGAGCATAATTGATACTTTGTTCACCACAAAAACCTAATTTAAATTTATTTTATGTGAACATGACATGAAGAATACATGACACAATTGGTTAAGTCATTTGATATTTATGGGAAGGACCATAGTTCAAACCTCAGCAAAAACACCCTTATTTTTACAAAAAGAGTAAAGAAAGGACAAAAATGGCATTTAATGTTGTAAAGGAGGGTTGCCTTAACTCCTTCTCCAAGAAACCAATAAGAGGAGGGAGCTATCGCCCCCTACCCCTCTCTTTCTTTTTTTCTCTCTCTCTCTTCTCTCTTTTAAAAACCCTCTCTCTCTCTTCTAAAAACCCTTTTTCCTCTCTCCTACTCTCTCTGCTCCATCCTCTTCCTCTATGGCCGCACTCCTCTCTTGTTTTTTTTCTCTCTCTGTTTCTCTCTCCATGTCTCCATCTCTCTCTCGAGCTCCCTCTCTCTCTTTATCTACATCTCTCTTCACTCTCTTTGCTTCCCCCGCTCTTTATCTCTCTCCTCTCTCTCTTTTCCTCTCTATCTCTCTTCTCTCCCTCTCTCTACTCAGCCGCGCGCCTGAGACCCGTCGTCGTATGGGCTACAACAGTGCGGGCCTGGCTCCATGTGTCGCCATCGAGTGGTTCGCGTAGGGGCACCTCGTCGATTGAGCCCTGCCATGCCGCACTCCAACCCGACAGCCGCGCCATGTGGTGCTGCAGGAGTGCTTTGCTCTGCTAGTTGTCTCCCCACTTGCCACATGGAGCTTGCACGGGAGAGCTCGCCTATACTTGCGTCTGCCCACATGGCCCCGCCTCTTCCAGTCATGCGTTGCCTAAATGCCGTCCGATCGCCCCGCGCTCTGCCATACGCCAGCCCGTACATGCCGGCCCACTGCACCCTGCGCCAGCCTCTGCTTCACCCGGCACACAGCTTGCCAGCCACCGGCCCATTGCACCCATCCCCCTCTGTTGTGTTGTGCGCGACTGTTCGCCATCTCCCGCTTCCTTCAACCGCCAGTCATACGACGCCTGTCTTTGCTGCATTTTTTTCCTATTATTTTAGCTTTCCTGTATTTTAATTAAACATCTCTTTCCAATTATTTAATATTAGTGCCTTCATTTGTAATTTGCCTTTTTCTACCAAATTTTGTCCGAAACCTTTCAATACCAAATTTGCTATTTCTAAATATGATAATGACTACTTGTCCCCCAGCAAATAGATATTGTAGGACCTTCCTTAGAGAGAAAGGCGAATGTTGTGCTAAGCACCAGCTGAGTTGTGCACTGGATGGTTTGTTGAACAATTGGAGAAGTGGACAGATCGCTACCCTTTTCTTCAACTAGCAATGGCAACTACAAACATCAATCATGTGTTTCCTACAATGCTCTGGGCTGTTCTAAATTTGCTAATGTTGATCACTTGTTAGAGCTATTTCTAAATATGATAACTACTACTTGTCCCCTGATAAATAGATATTGTAGGACCTTCCTCAGAGAGAAATTCAAATGTTGTCTAGGTGCCGGTTGAGGTGTGCACTAGATGGTTTGTTGGACAATTGGAGAAGTGGACAGATTGCTATTCAGGGCCCTTTAACATGTTTCAAGGGATTAGCTTTGACCAAGGCCAAAGTTATGGATGAGAAATTCTTGCGCTGGAGAGTTGTACATGTCAAACATTTGATATTATCACCTGGCCAACTTCCTGGAAGAAATTAGTACCACTTGTTGCCTTTGTGATGCAGAAAAAGAATGATTAATGTTGCTCCGGCCTATGTTTTTTTTGGTTATGTCATTAACTGTGGCAAATCTTTCTTCAGGGTCAGGATACGTATCTTCTTGAGATGCAATTGTCACATGCTCTCTTCTTGTATATTGTTAGGTTCAACCATACTTAGAAACTGAATATTGGTAGTCATTAGTTTGTCACATCTTTATGACTTTGGCCCTAAATGATGAGCCTATCCTATTTGTAGACATAGTATGATATTTCATACGCATATTAGGTCAACTAAGAAATTTAAAAGCTTTACCGAAACAGCAACCCCTTCCCAACAACCTATGGCCTTGTCTTTGGCTTTATTAGATCAAGCCCAACAGAAAATAGAGGTTTCATCTAATAGTTCCTCGGAATATGTTGGGAAGTAGTGACAAAGGGGAGCTGTCTAGCAATGATTCAAGCCTTTGGACCATAGTTTGCCATGTCGTACCGAATCGGGCCTACTCGTATGAGTCTGACTCATATCTGGGCCAACCCAATCCACTGATACGCACCGAGTCGGACCGGATCGTGTTAACTCATACATACTTAATATAATGTTTTAAGTTGAATTTTTCTTATCTAATAAGTAAAATTATACTTTTATATCAATTAATATGATATATTTCTCTAAAACATGACTTAAACTCATTAACACGGGCTCTCTCTCCATATTTCTTTGCAAATTATGTGTTAACTTTATGCCTTTGTAGATGGTGTTATCTTTTCTTAGGTGTACTTTTGACTATTTTTTGCCTTCAAAATTCCAATGGTTTATCATAACTATTACTGAAAACTTTTATATGAAGATTAATATGAATACTTCTAGTCTTTACCTCATAATCCCTAAACCTAATGTATGAGATGTTGTCTTATATACATAGGAACGGTCAATGCTTTGGAGAATGCTCTATTGTGCCAAAACTACCTTTGACGTACGGCTTCTTGGTGGAGGAGTGGTTGTATTCCACTTATGGTTAGATGGTCTTTGGGCTGGCAATCCATCACCAAGGATTCAAGGAAAGTAGTTGGCTGACACATGAAGAACTAAATTAGACATGATTCTTTCCGTTACTTGATTTTGACTATATATGGCTCTTGTTTAGCACTCTACCACAAACATACTTGAATCTATGGCATATAAAGATCATCGGTAGATGATTATTGATATTTTCTAGGATTTGGTTTTTTTGTTTATCTCTTTCCCTCTTAATCCGAGGTGAACATCACAAAATGATGATAATTTATATGCTTAAGGTCGATAATTGTTCCACTGTTTTTCTTGCTTCTCATGCCACTACAAGAATGGAGTGTTTTAGTGGCAAACTTGTTACAATGACATAAAACACTGTCACAAAAAGGTTATGTATGGCGATAAAACATGAAGTGTTGTATAAGAAGCGGATTTATTGTGGCTCAAGTGCTGCTGAGTTTTTCTTTTCTTTTCTTTTATTGCCCTCCCTTTCACGATCCTTGTGACCCAAAACCTTCCTACCTCGGTCATAGAGACCTTTCTACCCTCGCTCCCCATTTGCTGCCGATGTCGGTGCTCTTTCTTCACGCAACCTTCTGCCGATCGCATGTAAGGACAAAACCCTAATCCTTAATTGCCATCTCTGGGGATGAGGGGATGGGCGACCTGTCTATGGTCCTTGCTTTTCTCTCCTCCGCTTGTGCTCTCCTTTCAATCTCTGCCTGCGTTCTAAGGTCAAATCAATGTCACTAAGTTGGAATTCAGAAAAAAAAAATGGTGCGACAAAAAAAATCTTAACTCGGTAAAGAATTTAAAAGTTTTGTGAAAAAATAGTGAAAGATATGTAAATCAAAGATATAAAATATTTTAAAATATAATATAAAAAATGAAAATGAATGAGATTGTCTTAAAAAAGTATTTTTTTTTTTAAAGTATGTAATTAAGTTGTGACTTTTTGAATTTATCGATATTTGTTCATGAAAAATGCATTAAGATAAAAAAATGTGATTGAATCGTGATGTTTTCAAAAAATCAAAGATCTTTGTTACACTGGCTCTGACTCCCCACAGTGCAGAGGCACTGAGCTTTGGCGGCCTAGAGAGGGTGGCAATGGAGGCATCTCAGTGAATGCTCTCGACTACTACAAGGGGGTACTACTAGCTAGCGCATGCTTATGAGATCGGAGTATTTCCGTGACTCTTGCCTTTTGAGGACTACGGGATTTTGTACCATTTTCAAATGCATGAGATTGAAAATCTACACATCCAAATCAAGATCTTTTTTGTTTGCATGAAAGTTGACTAAGTTACATAATATCTAAAAATAAAACTAATTGGAACACTACACAAACCATATTAACTAAAACACTCATTGGCTATCTTATTTTGGAGTCAACTATATACCTATGAAGATGGGGTTGGATCTCACTCAAACCAAAGCCAAATGATACGAAATCTAAACTAGAGTAACTACATATACATATCTGCAAATTCTATAATATGCATATCAATCTAATTATTATAGAAATCACATTAAGTATCACAACTTAAACAATCTTTCATTTCTAAACTTCACTCTTCCAAACATGGAAGCTATAGTGCTCACCACCCAAACCATGGTATTTCTCATCAATAAGAAATTTAAGGGAAGGATAATCATAATAAACATAAATTTAGGCATATGCAAATCAATTGGAACTCATAGAACTAACATGTATATAGGAAATCAAAGAAACACTTCATGACATCACCCTACCTAATTCTTAATCTCTTCCAAACCCAATAGGTCTTCTAGATTCCAAAATAAGCTTTAAGAGAAGGGAAAGAAGAAGCTATAAGGATCATCCACAAGTTTTACACCTCTTGGGGTCGGCCTCCTCTTAGGATGCATCAAGATCTCTACCCTCCCCCGCTCCCTACCCCCCTACAATTGCTTCAAAAACGACTTCCAAGCTCCAAAGGACCTCCAAACAAGCCTCCAACACCACCCAAGCCAGCATGCAACCTCAAATCCTTCGTAAACCAACATGCAAGCCTCCAATCCTTCCCAAATGCTAAGAACAAAAGGAAAGAAGGCTGGAGAAGATGAGAGGAGAAGGGGGGGCGGGACTCGCCTCACCCTCGTATATAAGGTCTAAAGAATTTGCAATTTATCTCCTATAACTATAATATATAAGCCCTTTATCTATTCACATCTAATGGGACATCCAACATCTATGTAAAAGAAACCAATAACACTTATAGTGGGTCTAATATAATTTTATGACCTAAAATCACTTAAGAGTTTCTCATTTACTAAACTCAATGACTTCTAATTATATTAAACATGCTAAAAGATAAAATCGGGTCCAAAATTCATTAACCCGTATCTCTGTTGTCAAGGCGCCCGCCTAGGCGCCGCCTAGGCGCCAAGGCGCTTTCACAAGCACCAAGGCGTTGGGCGCCTTTCCAACATGTGAAAAGGCGCCCAAGGCGCCCGCCAAGGCGCCCAAGGCGCCTGCCTAGGTGCCCAAGGCGCCCAGATTTTTAAAATCTGGGGTTCTTACCCCTCTCTTTTTTTATATATACATATATGTATATATATACACATATAATTATATAAATACATACTAATACATATATAGACATATTACATACATATATTTAGATTTATATATACAAACATGCATATATATGTATATGTATACATCTAAATATATGTATCATGTATGTAAAATGTGTATATATACATATATATATATATATATATATATACATATTCATATTACATACATACATTTAGATATATTTGTGTATATATATGTATGTATATATTATATAGTTAGACATTTACACATATTACATACATACATTTATACATAGATATATATGTATGTATGTATATATATGTGTGTAAATCTAAATGTATATATATATATATATACATATACATATTACATACATTTAGATATATTTGTGTATATATATTTGTGTATATATATGTATGTATATTATATATATATATATATATATATATATATATATATATATATATATATATATATATATATATATATATATATATATATATATATATATATATATATACATCTATATACATATACATATTACATACATACATTTAGATATATTTGTGTATATATATGTATGTATATATTATATAGTTAGACATATACACATATTACATACATACATTTATACGTAGATATATATGTATGTATGTATATATATGTGTGTAAATCTAAATGTATATATATATATATATATATATATATATGTATGTAATATGTGTGTACATATATATATATATATTATATATGTATATATATATCCTAAATTAAAATATTATATTATGAAGTTGACGCCTAGGCGACGCCTAGGCGGGCGCCTAAGCGCTTAGGCGGTCCAGAACCCTGAGCACGCCTTGGTCGCCTTACCGCCTTGACAACTATGACCCGTATTTAACTCATCTCATTAAGCATAAATCACATCCTATCATTACAAAAGCCATTTAACTTAAAATAAACTATATGAATGAAAATAAAATCGATTCACTCTTAGTCAGTCTCAGTAAAAGTCAGTGAGCCGATTTGGAAATCCTAAACCGTAGAGTTAGGATACTACAAGAGTTGACTTGTTCAAGTCGATCCGATACAACATGGCACGCCATGGTTTGTAATAAAAAAGATCCATGTGAAGCTGATAAGAGTTGCTCTAATTTCTATTTTTATTTGTGTTTGACTTTATACGGCAGTAAAGATCACCGTAAAAAGTCTAATTGCCGCAAAAGGCTCGTGCCGATATGATACGGCAAACCACACATATCCCAAGATATTGTAACAGACAGATGGATTCTCAATCGTGAGTAAATAAGAATATATTTGCAAATGGATAACCACACATGTATCCCGAGATTGTAGTAGACAAGTAGATTCTCAAAGGCATGTGAATATGCATATATGTTGCCAATGGATAACATCAATTAGTAATCAAATCCCTCAATGATCGTTGTTTTTATTTGCCTTAGGTGTAAATTTCTATATTGTGCAAGTGAATATATGGAATTAAGGATGCTAGAAGTTACCTGCTTTCATTTCCTTTGGAAAACAAGATTATGCTTTGCAACCATCACAAAAAAAAAAAGTCAAGAGATCTATGTTCAATATATTGAATAATTTTGTGGATGAGAGAAGTTAGCTTAGAACTACATTTTTATTGTTGACACAAGATCCAAAACAATATGATGTAGCCGATTCTTTAGTTTGATTAGGGTTGAATGCAGGTTTAGAATTTTAGAGAGCATGGGAGTGAAGCATGGGAACTTGTAGAAGCCTCCATTGGCACCAAAGATCCAAAAGGAAATGAAAGCAGGTAACTTCTAGCATCCTTGCATCCATATATTCACATGCACCACCCTTCGAAGCAGGGGGGCTAGTGAGAAGGCCCGATTTACTGGGTGGGCTGGCCCGTTAAGGGGCCCTCAATCCCCTACCAAGCTCCAACGGGTCCTTCTGGCCCACGTAATTAGGTTCCCATAGGAAACCTTTGAATTAGAAGCAGACTCCGTCGCCCTATGGATGCAAGGTGGCTTCCTACTGAAGGAAGCCTTTTCTGAATCTCCCTTCGATCCATTGATAAGGGAAACTAGCACCATATAAGAATCCCTTCCCATATGGGGACGGCATCAGAATAACCCTATATGTCCTCCCTGTGGACTCTCCGATCGCCTTGGGCCTTCCCTATAACCCCCCGGTAACCTCAGACAGTATGCTCTAAGCTCTATACTATTCCATCAAGGTCGTCGCTCATTCCGAGACTAACTTAGGCATCGAAGGGAGTTTCCCCGGATTGGAAATGGGGTATCCTCTGACCTTGCGTTTATCTTGCAGGCGCGTTAGGAAGATCGCGGTGACTTGGAGGAGTTCAACAGCTTGATTCAGATCGGACGAATATCCGACCCAACACAATTGTTACTAAGTCCCAATAACCCCATGTCAAAGAGTTCACTATGGCAGCCACATGACCTTGTAAAGCAATATTCCTACCACAAGGATTCATTCAAAGAACATCACAATCATAGTCGAAATCAATCAATAATTTACAGATCGTTCAAGTTACGATGTTCGTAAATCAATTTTGGTGTAATTATATATAAGCTCATTCAATTAAGTGGCCAATATTATAGACACGTTGGCTATATAAAACATGTACTTCTGACTCATATGATATACATCACTTTACATCCCTTAATACACATAATACTACCAGATCTTGCTCTGATACCAACGCCGTAACGCTTTGAGATCAAAGGCAAAACTGAATCTGGTTCAATGCCCCTATCTCAGACTGCTACCGGTTTGAAATCTAAATTATGAATTGTAATGTAGGGGCAATTTGTACAAATTAAGGATATTATGAAAGCAAAATATATTATCAATAGTAAATGATCAGGATCATTTATACATAATCTAAAAAAGACAATGAATTTCAATAATAAATAGATTCCATAGCCATAAGTCTAGATATGTCAAAAATAAAATTTAAATAAAACTATTCATTAAGCAGGCCACCATGCATTCATTGTGCACGCTGATCCAAAAGTAACTTACACCTATGAAGGGACTGAGTCTCTAGAAGAGAACATAAAGGGATCCTATGTCTATGATGGCCTACAAAAATTACTACTGAAAAAAGTCATAATATAGCATATCATAAATAAGCATTTTGAATCATTTCAATGATCCAATGATCACTATCTCATAATCAAAATCCACTATCTAATAATCATATCAAGAATCTATAGTCAATCAATCGACCATTCAACTTAGTTTTGCTAACCCAAGGGCACTTCAGTAAAAACCTACAACTGCATACCATTTTCAAATGCATGAGATTGAAAATCTACACATCCAAATCAAGATCTTTTTTTTTTGCATGAAAGTTGACTAAGTAAGTTACATAATATCTAAAAATAAAACTAATTGGAACACTACACAAACCATGTTAATTAAAACACTCATTGACTATCTTATTTTGGAGTCAACTATATACCTATGAAGATGGGGTTGGATCTCACTCAAACCAAACCCAAATGCTACGAAATCTAAACTAGAGTAACTACATATACATATCTACAAATTTTATAATATGCATATGAATCTAGTTATTATAGAAATCACATTAAGCATCACAGCTTAAACAATCTTTCATTTCTAAACTTCACTCTTCCAAACATGGAAGCTATAGTGCTTACCACCCAAACCAGGGTATTTCTCATCAATAAGAAATTTAAGGGAAGGATAATCATAATAAACATAAATTTAGGTGTATGCAAATCAATTGGAACTCATAGAACTAACATGTATATAGGAAATCAAAGAAACACTTCATGACGTCGCCCTACCTAATTCTTAATCTCTTCCAAATCCAATAGGTCTTCTAGATTCCGAAATAAGCTTTAAGAGAAGGGAAAGAAGAAGCTATAAGGATCATCCACAAGTTTTACACCTCTTAGGGTCATCCTCCTCCTAAGATGCATCAAGATCTCTCCCCTCCCCCCCCACCCCACCCCCCCCACCCCCAACCCGCCGACAATTGCTTTAAAAAAGATTTCCAAGCTCCAAAGGACCTCCAACACCACCCAAGCCAGCATGCAACCTCAAATCCTTCCTAAACCAACATGCAAGCCTCCAATCCTTCCCAAGTGCCAAGAACAAAAAGAAAGAAGGCTTGAGAAGATGAGAGGAGAACGGTGTGGGTGCTCAAATTAGGTGTGTGATATTCATGACCTTCATGTTATTTATATGAATAGTAAAACTATTAAAAACTAAAGAAAACGTGATCGCTAGAAACTGTAAAAGTTTCAAAGAAAGATTGATCGCTTACCTTTTCAAATTTGGGAGATGTTGAGTCCTTGATTATCTTCTTTTGGCCGGCCAAGGAAAGAGCCATTTTTGTAAGATGTTCTTGCTTTTGTTTTGTTGATGATCATTCCTTTGAACTTCTTTCTTTCTTCTTTTTTGTACCTTGTAAAAGAATCTAATTAGAACTAGAATATGATAGTATCTATTCTAATAAAAAATTTAAACATACAATTAATCTAATCTACTCACTTGATTGGTGTTCTTTAAACCCCTATAAGCATGTGGGTATGAAAATATGAGTGTGTGTGAACATGGAGTGATCATACTGATGGGCTATAGCAAACAGTGATGAATAAACTATATGAAATTAATGAAAAGCTAGAAAGAAATTAGGGAAAGAAGATGGTTGGTTGGCTCCTCCATAGCCTTTGTCTTCAAAAGCTTCAAAGGATGATGAAGAAGAAGCCTTGGATGAAGCTCCTCTTTTGTTGTCCACGTTTTTCTCCTATAGAGCCTTCAAACACCTTGTTTCAAGCTTTAAATTCTTCAATGTCCAACCTCCTTCAAAGGTCCAAAGGATATTGTATGTATAAGAATAGGTTAAGGGGTGTTTAGGACTTCAAAAGAACTCTCTCCCGCAGTCGGACTTACCTTGGATGAGCATGGAGGAGTTAGCAACCTTCCCAACTTCTGAAATCGGATTATGTCAGCCAAATCATGCTTTTCAGAAAACTCCCAAATCGCATCGCCCAAGTGGGACGCCATTTGTCAAACTAAAGCGGCCAAAATAGAAATAAAATCCGAAAAGGAAACCGGAATATATTAGGAAACCTAAATCGCGTCTCCTAAGGGCGACGTGCTTTAGATAATTAAGAAATTAATTTAGATTAAAAATCGAAAACTCAGATGGACTATGACCTAAATAGCGTCTCCCTTAGGCGACGCTATTCAGTTAAATCTATCTGAATTTGTAAATTTAATTCCAAACTGATTTCGGCTAGGAATCTAAATGGCGTCGTAATTGGGCAACGCTAACCAACAAATTTCAAAAAAAATTAATAAAAATTAATTAATGATTAAACACCAGACCATTTTGGGGCATTATAATTGTGACATGAAATTTACTCAATATAAGGTCAAAATTAGCGTGTCTACAGCTGCCCCGCCTTGGCATTGACTTTGCAAGAGAGTAAAATAGAATGGATTGTACTAAAAAGGTGATGCCAAGGTGTGATGACACACGCTTTCAACATGTCTGGATGAGATAGATAAGGAAATAAAATAAAGTCGATCAACTTTCACGATTGGGGAGTACCCTAGGTCACAAATCATGCAGGTTTCATCATGGAGAGCGGTTACCGGACAATGTGGATGTGCTACAACCATGATGGATCTTAAAAGGAAACAAGAAATATTTGGGATAAAGAATCCAAGCAAGGACAGAATCCAAGGATATCTTCAAGAAAATCTCAAAGATAATTGAGAGATCAATTCAGAATGGAATATTTCATATCACGTTGGGATTTGTTAGATCAATGGTCTAAAATTTAATCAAGAATTAATTCTTATCACAATTATTTCAAAGTCCTACATGATGCATGTTGGGCTAAAATGAAAATATAAGATAAAATAAACTATAAATTAATCAAGGATAATATTGTTAAACTGTTATTGATGAGTCAAGACACCAATCTTGTAATTCAGTGCTAAGCCGAAGCCAGTTTATTCACGCACTGTTTCACAAAAGCAGAACCATCGTCCCCATCAATTAACAATCTAATGGCCTATCCATGCGTTTGAAAATTCTTTGGAATTATTATTGTTTTTGTTGAAGGGGAACTCAAATTCCAGTTTTATCAAAATCACAAGGTCCTTAATATAATCTAATAAATATTTATCATATAGTAATCATGATGTAAATCAATTACACAATGGAATACAAGGATAGAGGTAACCGTCTTTTTAGTCACAGTTGGGACTCATAAACTCCCACAATGGGACCTTAGTAAAATTTTCAGGTTCATTTTTATTTCTTAAATTATATGCACTCGAATTTCATTAGTAACTTCAAGTAAATAATCAATATTAAATATCATGCAATTACGGATTTTTAGATAAATAACAGAAAGACAAAAAACTGATCAAACGACGTCGCTATTCTACAGACATCATTTGCATGACGTCGCTCCGTCCATACGCCATTTTACTTACAAAAACTATTCTCTGGTCTGACTCCAATCTAGACTCCACTTTCCTTCAATGCACATTCCTCTTCCAATTCGGAAAGGGGCCTCAATCTCGCAAATCACTCTATAAAAACTTCCTCTCTTCATATCAAAGCAATACAACAAGTAATCAAGAGGGAAATATAAAGGATTCTCTTCAAAGCTCAAGGGAAAGAGAGAAAGAACAAGAAGAAATCAAGAGGGAAAAGCTCAATTCAAATAAGACGGAAGGATGGATTCTACTTCAAACAAGAGAATGAGAAAGGCGATTAAAAAGCTCTGTGAAGTTAAAGATCATCTTAGTGGGCGAGATCGTAACTTACAAGTAAGCTAATCTATTTTCTAATCAATTCTTCCTTTCTTTATGCAACTCTCTATATGTTTTCCATATTCCAATTCTTCATGGGCATGATAGAACTATTCCAATTTCTTTCTTCATCTAGAGATATCCCTTCTCCCCCGGTCCAAGGCGATTTTCCTCTCTTCCTTAGGTCCGAAAGCTAGTTAACAATATCAATCTCTCCATGCAATCTTATATATCCAAGTGGCATATCCAAGGATTGGTTATTCATGCCAAATATTACAAAAGCACAAGTATGGATTAGGCTGCAATGGACGCTTTGATCGAGCTATAGCATCCTCAAACTCATACCTTTCTTTTTGCCACGTTCGAAGCCACTATCCTCTTAGAAGAAGCCGAACTCTTATTGGGCCTTCCTAAGCTTATGGTCAACAATGATGAACCTGATTTGAGTGAGATGATGTTCATGAGGGAAAGAATCACGAGTCAACAATTGTTGGAGAAGATTATGAAGGGTTCAAAAGAAATTCAAGGTTGTCTTACCAAGAAGGGAATCAATCTTGTTAAATTAGCTGAATGAACTCTGAAGAAGATAGAAGACTTAAAGGATGAAGAAACAGAGAACGTGATGAAGGCGTTCACCACGTGCTTAGCTGGAGCACTACAATTCCTGCCCAAGATAATGTTCGAGAAGATGATCATATTAGCACAGTGGTTCTAGCCTACCTCTACAGTGGGCTCTCTGCAGCTTCTACAGGTCAACCTCCTTTTGGCAGCATGCTTCTCTTGGTTATGTAGGTAGAATTCCACTTCAAGTTCAACCATAATGAAAAAGGAGTGCAAGAATATCCTAGACATACCAGCGTAGCCCTATCTTCCACATTGCCAACATTATGAAGTTCAACGACAACATGACCAACCGGGTGCCCAACCTTAAGACTCGAGCTAATTGGTACGCTTATTTCGATACTATGCCCAGAACTGAATTTGAATCTACGCCACTTGCTCACATGGAAAAAGCGGTTCGAGTGCGCCGTGGTGCTGGCATAAAACTCCGACTGATCGGGGCAACCGAGTTCATTCTTTATAATCCACATCGCTATCATCCTCAACTCAATATGCCACGCTATGAATTTCCTAAGAGCTCTTATCTTTCTCCAATCAAGAAGCGGGCATTGGGAACTGACAGAGACTTTGAAGCGACAGACCTTATTGCAACTCTGTGGAACATCGGCTTCACCTGTTCTGTAAAAACTCCTCACGGAGCCAATAAAGAACTATAGAAAACATATGTAAAAGAGCTTAAGAAAATCTGACTTTGAAAGCTCTTCATCCTTATCTTCTAATTTGATGTATTTTGATTTTCATTTCATTGAATAAAGATCATCCTTTAATGCTTTGCAATTTTTCTAAGATTCTTCCTTGAGTGGAACCGTGATTTTTTCTTAAAATATGAACTTTCGGGTTTATTCAATTCAAATCGCGTCGACTCAGAGAGACACTTTTCATTGTTAATCAATTTCCAAATATAAGAATTTAATCCTTAAAAGCTCCAAATCACGTCTGGTCAACAAGACGCCGTTTCATTTATCTCTCCTATTTTTCAGAGATTTCCAGTAATTAATCCACTGAATCGTGTCCTCCTTCAAAGACGCGAATAATAATCCTTTCAAATTTTCCGTGGTACGGCCCTGACCAAAAGAGGCGGTAAAATGCAAAAGGCGTTGCCCACCAGGGACGCGTTTCACAAATTTAAAAAAAAATTTGTTGCTGTCTCAGTTTGTGCGCCACTGAATCGCGTCTCTGTCCCTGGACACAATTTAATGAATTCCAACAGGATCTCGCGAACCCAAGCCCCTTTCTTCCTCATTCACTCTCTCACTTTCTCTCTCTTCATTTTCCTTCTCTCCGATGAATGGCGGGCGATTCCGGCGATCTCCTCCTTCTCCGGCGTCTCCGACCATCTTCTCCGACTCCGGCGACCACTTCCGGCCACCTTCTCTCATCTCTATGCTCTCTCTCACTCTCAAACTCTCTCTTTTACTCCCTTGAGCTCTCTCTCTCTTCTAAGGTCCTATGGAGCAAGGAGGGCCAAGCGGGATCGGCAAACGGCGTCGAGTCACCGCCATCAAAGTGGTGGAGTTGCTCAAGGGCGAGGAAGTTCCCGAAACGGCCGATGAAGCGATGGCGGGACTCAGGGAAGTGGCGGCTTTTATGGAAGCCGAAGAAGTACCATCTGTGGCTCAAGAGGGCAAAGTGGTGACACCGACCGAGGAAGCCGGTCCACGTTTGGTAAGACTCAAAAACACCCTATTTTATATGTTAGATTTTAATTTTGGGGGGAAAGAGGAGCTCCACCACAAGTTCTCGGAACCTGTGGTGAATGGCGTCTAGAGTCAGTGACGCCTTTAGAAACACGTCAGCCTATCCCGACGCCTTTCAAAAATGACCAATAATTCCAGGAAATACCTAAGACGTTGATTATTAATGTCTTGTTAATTATTTTTAATGAATTGCTTAGACAATGCAGGGCACGATGAGGACCAAGATATCGTGGGATTTGGTGGTAGCTGCCTGTCGAGATCTCCCGGACTTCTAGAAGGCGAGACTGGCAGAGATGGGGTTTAGGGAGATACTGGAGATTGAACCCTTTTGGATAGATTTAGTACTACTCCAGGTGCTGAGAGAGAGATGGCATATCGAGTGTCGGGCATTCCTAATGCCCTGGGGACATGATCCCCAGTCTCAAGGATGTGTGCAGAATCACCGGCCTTCGGGTAGAAGGTCGAGCAGTGAGCGGGATCACGTATCCCAATTACCGAGAGTTAGCACTAGAGCTGCTAGGACTAGAGGTGATAGGAATAGAGGGTCAAGAGTCTCAGACTCTCCTGAGGACAGTCGTCGAGACATCCTTAGGATTAGTGGAGCTTAGGCCGGATGAGTCTAGGGAGAAGTTGAGAGAGAGACTGTCGAGGACGGCCAGCGCAGTCGACTGCCAGGATCCGAGTGATAGAGCTGGTGTAGATAGGGATTTTAGGAGGTTCTTAGTCTTCTTCTTCGGTAGGCTTTTCTTTGGGACGAAGGGCGACTACATCCACTATCGCTTCTTGGGTCTCCTTGTAGATTTAGATAGATTAGGCGAGTATGCCTGGGGTGCAGCCCTTCTGGCTTACCTCTTCACTGACCTTTCCGCCGTCACACCGGACCGGGAGACCACCATCAGCGACTTCGCGCCGTTTCTTCAAGTACTTAATTTATCTTATTTTTTGTTCATTTCATTAAATGCTTATGGTACAATGCATGCGATGATTCCAACTTATATGTTCTTTTATGCAGGTCTGGAGTTATTATTATTTCCCTCTGGGCCGAGCGAGGCCATCCACACAGTCGGAGGCAGTTCCGCTTGCCCGACGTTGGCGTCCGGTAGTAGACACGGCGCCACAGCATCACCAGTTGACGGCCTTCCGCAGTCAATTTTTGAACTACCCAGAGTTGCTAGTAAGTTTCAAAATTCTTTTCTTTGTCATTATTAACTGTTTCATGGCTTATTAGAATGTTTAAACATTTAATTAAGCACTTTATTAGAGTATTAATTTAATTAGATGTTTTATTAACATGTCTGTTAAATGTTAAATGATTGAATGATGAATATTGTAATTTATGTCTTATTAAATGTTTATTGCTTTGAACATGACACAGTTTATTGATTCATTTTATTAATTATTTGATATGTGATATGCAATGCGACTAGCCTATATGAATGCAGGTTATTTGGCGTCCAAACCTTAGTATGGACGATGCAGGACATCCCTGGGTACAGTAGGGGCAGGGCCGATTCAGGCGCCAAGTGTGGCTACACTGCATGAACGAGATAGCCCTCCTACGCTTGACGCTGGTGATGCAGACGCTGGGGATGCATCAAGAGTGGGTGGAGGAGGAGATCTTGGGGGGGATTGGGAGGACCATGAGGGGTAAGCAGGCCTACACCGACCGAGGCGCCAAATTCCCGGATCAGCAGGATGATTGGCATCTGTATGGAGTCCTGGTAGAGTCGCAGGCGGTGAGCAGTGATGCTTACCTATAGCACTACCGGGCCCACTATGCGACCCACCTCCAGCTACTCCGCCCTCTCGATGTAAGTATTATGATACGCATGCATCTTTCATTTTATTAATTATCTTGCTCACATTTGTGAATGTGATATGTTATGAAAAATGCAGGATGCATGGGATGCCACCATCATCACACTCCGTGGCCACCTCCGGGATGCCGAGGCCTAGTTAGAACAAGTCCAAAAAGAGTTGGATGAGCTGGTAAGTGTATCATGCATGAATGACATATGCATTATGAATGCTTCCTTTTATTATTAAACTGTTTTGACACTAGCACATTGACGGTGATCTCCTCTTGTTACAGCGTGCCGCTTATACTCATGCGGTGACTCTCTCATCCTCTGCTGCAGCCGGCCCATCTTCCAACGCTGCTCACAAGGTTGCCCTCGCCAACCTGCGGGGTCAACTGGCATCTGCCATCTGCCAAGCCACTCAGGCTGAGGAGGATGTTGCTGCTCGGGTAAATCTTCAACTTGTTTCTTTCATCTTGGCATGAATTTCTCTGCTTGCTTGACTAGTTAACTGACAGTGTCTTCTGCTACAGGTTCAGGAACTCATTCATGCCCTCGAGAAGGCGAAAGCTGACTTGGAGGAGTCTCAGGCTAGGGCTTCCCGTGTCGCCGAGCTAGAGGAGCAGTTGGCGAGGCTCTCTACTGGCGACCTCCCCCGTAAGCTTACACAACTCAAGATCCGATTGGAGGTCTTAACGGAGGAGAGAGATTGTGACCGGTCTCGGTTAGAGAGCCTTCAGGACCGGTTGTGAAAGAATTGGGTGGCCTCAAAGCCAATCTTTGTATATTCTAGTTCAGAATATTAATAAAGGCAATTATTTTTTCATTATATATAGTTCTCGCAAATTAACTATCGTAATGAAGGTCCGTAGACAAATGTATGGGATATTGAATCATGATGAGATCATGATAGTGAGATCAATATTTTTAGTCACTTGTCTTAAACAGCTCTCAATCATAAGATATTTGAATTGGACATTAAATATTCGATAAGATCAACACAGGTTATTTCTGCTCATGCGATGAGGGTGAATGATCTCACATTCACTCGTGTGGTGACACTAAGACAAGCTTATGGGTGCTCATTAGAGAATGAGTTCACTGAATAGATCTGAATAAGAATTCCTTAATGGTCATTATACTTGATAGTCAATCAGAGAATTCAATCGTTGCAGTAGCGCAGTTGGTCATTTGACCTGAGTCACTAATGATACCTTACTTGTAGATCATTGTGACTTGATTCTCTAGCTTGTGGACATTAACCATTAAGTCCACGATAGTCAGTCTCTCAAACACAGTGGAAAGCTTGCGAAGGTAATTGAGTGAACAACAGCAGATTACTTACTCTTGGTATACGACTGGAGAGAGAATGTCCTATGGATGTGTACACAGAAATCTCTGGCCAGGGTCAACTGAAAGAGATGTCTTTCTAGAAGTTAATTGAGTACTGGGATTCATCTAAATAATGCGATAAAAGGTTTGACTATGAAACCATACCCTTGCGTTATTAGGACATTGGATGAGTGAAGGATTTTATCTGTGCGGTATCTGCAGACGGAAATGTTCAAATAAAGAGAACAGTATCCCTTATATCTTCTTGAATCACGAGGTATTGTTTGGTGCCATTTATGGTCAAAAGGTCAAGTGGATTAATCATCGGATGATAAACCACTTATTTATTGAATTTTTTATCATATGATGTTTAAATAATAATTAATAAATACTAAATCTTATAATTAGTTCTAAGTTTAGTGGGCCTAAAACCAGACTGATATATGGGCCTGGAGGATCACACACATAAGAGTTCTTGTAAGACGATGAGAGATGTTAAATATTATAGTTATCTGGATTTTTGTGAAAAGCCGTAGGATAACCATGAATATTTAAATGGAAAATTATCCAAGGCCAAGCTCTTGGATAATCATGAGAATTAAACCTTGTGCTTATCTATATTTCTTATAAAAGGAGGCCAAGGGGTGGGTGGTGGTGGCATACCTATACAACACCCTTTGAGTTTCTCTCTCCTCTCTCTCTCTCCCTCTCTCCCTCTTGAAGAAGATCCATCTCTCTTCTCAACTGCATGGTGGATTTGAGATCGGGTCGAAGTACTCAAGCCAAGGAGGAAATCTCGTCTACGTCAGGAGCTCATGTGGATATCTCTGGAGATCGTGCGCGTGCGCGATTACCGAAATAGTTGAATCCACGGGAGATTCGAAACCCCGCAAAGGTGAAGAACGGTTCTTCTGAAATTATTTAAACTGTTCATTTTACGATCCCAGCAACCGATACATGTGAATCGTTTTTATTTCCGCTGCGCATGAGTGATTCCTAACAGTGGTATCAGTGTCAGGTTGCTGGTTCAATCGTAAAACGGCATCGTTTTGCATGATAAATTCACGTTATGCGTGATGAACTGTTTTGAACATGTTCTCAAGCTAGGTTTAAAACTTGATTGGGAATTGTTCACTGTTTTTAATTTAAAGGGGTGTTTAAATTTTACCTATTTTATTTGATGGGAGGATTTAAATAAAGAAAAAAAATATATTATTGAATCCCTCCCCATCTGAGATTATAAACAGAGGATTATCGGGATAATCTAGCCTAAAGGTTGGCCCATGGCTTCTGCATGATTTCTGGTATGACCTGACCTCATATAAAGATTTAATAGGGGTTGTATGTTGAGGGAGGAATGCATGTCTATTCTTAATTAACTGCGTTTTTATCATGCGTTTGTTATCAGGCAGCGATTATTATCTGAATAATCGTATTATTGGGAAGCCAAAAGGGATGATCCCTAGCTTTTGTGTCAGGTCTGGTATGACCAGCCATCACACGGGCTTTTCCCAGCAAGATTTAGACACTGGTTTAACCTTTTTTTATTTCTGTAATACCTACGAAAGAGCCAGGGCATGCGATGAGATCGCATGCATGTGGGGGGGGGGGGGGGGGGGGGGGGGGAGTTGCACGTCCAGTGACATGCATGGCGGCCGCCAGCAACGACCGGCACCGCTATCCTAGACAACCGGATCCCCGTCGGGAATCACCGGTGCCGACTCCCCCCCATCAGGTGAGGGGCAAACCAGTCGCGCGCTCCCTTGAAACCCTAACGGGCGACGGGGTGAGTGGCGCGTAGGTCGTAGGCTGACCCGCCCGGACCCAGCACACTACCCGGTTCTACCTGACCCTTTAACAACCCCTTTTTTAACACTTTTTAGCCCCTTTTTAAAACCCTTTTAAGCCTATTTTAAAACTAGTTTAAAATTTTAACTTTTTGGGGTTAATTAATAACTGTTATTAATTAATTCTTATTTTTATTAACATATTATTAAATAGTTTATGAATCTGTTAATATTTATTGAAGGGTTTTAATTAGTGTATGGGAATTGTTAATTCTTTAAAATTGTTTTAAATTATTAACTTCCCTGTTAAACAATTATGTTTAATATTGAGAACTATGTATAACCTGTTTTTATTTCTGTTGTTCAAATTGTTTGAGCATTAATTGAGATTAACTAAATTGTTTAGTTTATATTGCAGTTTATCAATAATGTTTGATAAATATATTGAAATAAATGTTATTTCGAAATCTATTAGTATTATAATTTTATATTTATAAAAGTTAATACCAACAATAATTATGTGATAATTATGTTGTTGCATGTGATGTGATGTGATACATGAAGGGATGATCATGAACTTAGGTTAATCATGTGATGATTATTTGCGTATGTATGCAATGCATGTTTCATTAGGTATTTTAAATAGGACCTGTGTGTCCTCCTCTCTCTTAATCTTAGTGTACATTCTATCTTCCTCAAAAGTTGTACTCTCCTTGATAAGATCAAGATTTCTTATTATTTAATTGTACATTTATGGACATGCAAGTCCTAATTTAATGATTAGATGTGGCGGATTAAGTTTTGAGGATGGGTTCTTTTGAAGACATCTTTGGAAGATGGACTCGCATCAAATGGAACTTGCGTTGCTATATTTACACTAAGATTTTTTATTATGGATCATCGTTTAACTCCAATGATTCCATAATAGCTTAAGTAGTCTATGATCATCTTTGTTTAGTTTTCTGCATTTATATGATATCTATGGATTATGCTATTATATATATTTCTATTAAGTATTATGATACTTCAAATTGAAATATTATTAATAGCATGATTTTTAAAATCAAACTTAAAAATCCTCTTTTAAAATTTTAAGTTGAATACGTGAGATATTTAGAATAATCCACGTTACCCACCATCATTATAGATCTAAGGATAATTCTTATTTCAAATAGATATGTTGTGCTACCACAATGTCTATTTGATTTAGAAATTAATCTAGGTCTACGATATGTGATGTCATTAAGATAGATGGACAAATAGTGTAGTTTTGTTGTGCAACCATAAGGATTGCACTACTAATTCATATTATCGAAGTAATGATGGATAAACTTAACTGAATCGTTTGATTTGTTGTGCTACCACAAGATCATTTTGATTAAGGGGTTAAATTTGATCGGATATTACAAATGTTGTAATTGTCAAGAGTTGACTGCCTAAGGGACTTGATGTGATTTGTTGTGCTACCACAAGATCACATGCATGATATCTGAAGGATTTTGATCCTCACTAGGAGATCACCGGAATCTCCCATTCTATATATTAGAGGGTCGTACAGATCGCCAAAAAATAGTGGGAGTATAAATCTAGATTAAAAATCCTAAATCTGATTTTTAAAGAACTATCTGCTTATTTTTTGTTATATTTCCTTGTAGGTCGCTATGTCGTTACCTAACTCTCTTCGTTGCATACTTGATGCCAACAAACTCATGGGACCAAATTACATTGACTGGTTACGCAACCTGAAGATTGTCCTCAGGTGTGAAAAACTAGCCTATGTCCTGGATCAACCTGATCCAGAACAACCTGGTGAAAATGCTAATAAAGAATTAATGATGTTTGAAAACTAAAAAGAGGACTCTATTAAAGTCCAGTGTTATATGCTTGGTTCAATGAACAATGAACTGCAGTGATAGCATAATAACATGGAAGCTAAGGCCATTCTGAATCACCTACAATAATTGTTTGGTGAACAATCGAGAACAGAAAGATATGAGATATCTAAAAAAACTGTTCAGGACTAGAATGACCGAGGACACATCTTTGCAAACTCATGTGCTCAAGATGATAGAGTGGATTGAGAGGCTTGTAGTGCTTAGTTTTATTATGAACAACGACCTAAGCATCGACTTAATCCTTCAGTCCCTACCATATTCATTTTCACAATTCATCATCAACTTAAATATGAACAAAATTGAGGTTACACTGGCTGAGCTGCTCAACATGTTGAAGATAACTGAAGGCACTATCCAGAAAGATAAGCCACATGTTATGCTTGTTGGTAAGACCAATAAGAAAAGAAAAGCTGGTCAAACCTTTAAGAAAGGTAAGCCAAAGAAGCCAATGAAAAGCAAACCGGTGGTTCAAAAGGACAAAACAAAAGTCAAAGATAAAGGACAGTGTTTCCACTGCCATAAAGAAGGTCCCTGGAAGAGAAACTACAAGATTTATCTAGCAGAAAAAGCAAAGGAGAAACTTGGTGAAGCTTCAGGTATACTCATGATTGATCTTAACTTGTCTTATAAAGAATCTACATCTTGGGTATTAGATACTGGATGTATTTCTCATATCTACAATAACTTGCAAGCACTAACAAGTAAAAGAAGACTAAATCGTGGAGACATGGATCTGAGGCTTGGAAATGAAGCAAAGGTTGCTGCGTTAGCTGTAGAGACAGCAAGACTTCAGATGCCATCAGGAGACTTATTGGAACTAATAGATTGTTATTATGTTCCAACTATCATTAGGAATATCATTTCAATTTCTTGTTTGGACAAAGAAGGATATTCAATGAAATTAGAGAATAATAGTTGTTCCATTCATCTAAGAGACAAATTGTTTGCATCTGGATATTTATAAAATTGTTTGTATTTACTTGATATTGCATATGATGTATGTTTAGTAAATAAGTCTCCTGAACAAGTAGATAAAAATATGAATAAAGCATACCTATGGCACTGGAAGCTCGGTCATATAAACAAGATCATAATCATAAGGTTGCAAAAGAATGGATACCTTGATCCATTTGATTATAAATCATTTGCAACTTGTGAACCTTGTCTCATAGGAAAAACAACTAAAAATCCATTTTTTGGACGTGGGGAAAGAGCTAAGGAAATATTGGAACTCATACATACTGATGTATGTGGTCCAATGTCCACTCATGCTATGGGAAGTTTCTCATACTTCGTTTCATTTACAGACGAATCTCAAGATATGGCTACATATATTTAATGAAATATAAGTCAGAGGCCTTTGAGAAATTTCAAGAATATAAAAATGAAGTTGAAAATCAAACTGGAAAAAGTATTAAGACTCTTCGATCTGATCGAGGGGGAGAATACTTAAGTACATAATTCATAAAACATCTAAAGAATAATAGTATTCTATCTCAATGGACTCCTCCTTATACACCACAGTTAAATGGTGTATCTGAAAGGAAGAATTGTACTCTATTAGATATGGTACGATCAATGATGAGTTATGCTAAACTTTCAATTTCTTTATGGGGATATGCATTACTATCCGCTGCATATCTGTTGAACAAGGTTCCTAGTAAGTCAGTATCTTCTACTTTATCTGAGATATGGAAAGGGAAGAAACCAGATTTTAAACGTGTTAGAGTCTGGGGATGTCATGCACATGTCAAAAGACATCATCCAGACAAACTGGATTCCAGGATAGAAAATTGTAGTTTTGTGGGATATTCAAAAGAGACTTTTGGATATTACTTCTATCACCCAACGATCAAAGGGTGTTTGTTGCAAAAAGAGTTGTCTTCTTAGAGAAAGAATTTCTTTCAAAAGAAGATAGTGGAAGCAAGATAGAACTAGAAGAAATTTCAGATTCACAAAACTATGCAGACTCATCTGATGAGCCATTGACTCAAGAACCTGTTCAAACAATACACAAGTAATTCGCAGATCTGGTAGAGTGCCTAAGCAGCATGAAAGATATGTTGGACATATTGTTGACGGCAAACAAATAGCGCACTTAAATGAGGATGATGATACTCAAAGCTATGAAGAGGCCATGAATAGTCAAGAATCAGATAAATGGCAAGAGATAATGAATTCTAAAATTCAGTCCATGTATGCCAACCAAGTTTGGAACTTGGTTAATCTGCCAGAAGGTATAGTACCTATTGGCAGTAAGTGGATCTTTAAAATAAAGATTAGGGTAGATGGACAGATTGACACATATAAGGCAAGACTGGTTGCGAAAGGGTATCGTCAAAGACAAGGAATTGACTATGACGAGACTTTCTCTTCAGTTGCCATGATTAAGTCAATCAGAATACTTCTCGCCATTGCTGCATTCTATGATTCTGAAATATGGCAAATGGATGTGAAAACAGCATTTCTTAATGGCAATCTGCAGGAAGAGGTATATATGATACAACCTGAAGGATTCACTTCCAAAGAGCATCCAAGTAAAGTATGCAAGCTGCAAAGATCTATTTATAGATTAAAACAGGTCTCCCATACTTTGAATTTAAGATTTGATGAAGCAATTAAATCTTATGAATTCATTATAAATGAAGACGAACCTCGTGTATATAAAAGACCAGTGGGAGTACGGTTACCTTTTTAGTACTTTATGTTGATGACATTCTACTCATTGGGAATGATATAGGAATGTTATCATCAGTAAAGATTTAGTTATCCAAAAACTTTTCCATGAAGGATTTGGGAGAAGCATCCTTTATTCTAGGAATTAAGATCTATAGAGATAGATCCAAAAAGATACTTGGATTATCCCAATCCATGTACACAGACACTATAGTCAAAAGATTTGGCATGGAAAATTCCAAGAGAGGTCTCATACCAATGAGACATGGAATCTATCTCTCCAAAGGAATGTCTCCTAAGACACCTGAAGAGAAAGCATACATGGATAGAGCTCCTTATGCTTTGGCAATAGGATCTATCATGTATGCAATGTTATGTACAAGGCCTGATGTGGCATATCCATTAAGTGTCATTAGTAGATATCAGGCTAATCCAGGTGAGGAACACTAGAAGGCGGTGAAATGCAGCCTTAGATACTTGAGAGGAACTAAGGATCTATTTCTCGTCTATGGAGGAGATGACTTGGAACTTCGAGGATATACTGACTCGAGTTTCCAATCGGACATGGATAACAGCAAATCCATGTCAGGGTACGTGTTTATGCTAAATGGGGGTGCAGTAAGTTGGAAAAGTTCCAAGCAAGCAACAACTGCAGATTCAACGACAGAAGCAGAATATATTGTTGCAGTTGAAGCGGCTAAGGAGGCAGTATGGATGAAGAAGTTCATCTCTGCACTTGGAGTAGTCTCAAGCACTGCAGATCTAGTCCCATTATTGTGTGACAACAGTGGGGCAATAGCTCAAGCAAAGGAACCAAGATCACAACAGAAGTCAAAACACATTCTAAGACGGTTCCACCTGATTTGAGAGATTATCGTCTGAGGAGATATTGTGGTTGAGAAAGTCTCATCCGAAGATAATGTAGCAGACCCCATGACTAAGCCATTGTCTCAAAACAATTTAGCTCGTCACGTTAAGTCTATGTGGCTTACTCATATGGGTGATTGGCTTTAATCTAAGTGGGAGAATGAAAGAATTGGGTGGCCTCAAAGCCAATCTTTGTATATTCTAGTTCAAAATATTAATAAAGGCAATTATTTTTTTATTGTACATAGTTCTCGCAAATTAACTATCATAATGAAGATCCATAGACAAATGTATGGGATATTGAATCATGACAAGATCATGATAGCGAGATCAATATTCTTAGTCACTTGTCTTAAATAGTTCTCGATCATAGTATATTTGAATTGGACATTAAATATCCGATAAGATTGACACATGTTATTTCTGCTCATGCGATGAGGGTGAATGATCTCACATTCACTCGTGTAGTGACAGTAAGACAAGCTTGTGGGTGCTCATTAGAGAATGAGTTCACTGAATAGATCCGAATAAGAATTCCTTAATGGTCATTATACTTGATAGTCAATCAGAGAATTCAATCGTTGCAGTAGCGTAGTTGGTCCTTTGACCTAAGTCATCAATAATACCTTACTTGTAGATCATTGTTACTTGATTCTCTAGCTTGTGGACTTGAACCATTAAGTCCACGATAGTTAGTCTCTCAGACACAGTGGAAAGCTTGCGAAGGTAATTGAGTGAACAACAGGAGATTACTCACTCTTGGTATACGACTGGGGAGAGAATGTCCTATGGATGTATACATAGAAATCCCTGGCCATGGTCAACTGAAAGAGATGTCTTTCTAGAAGTTAACTAAGTACTATAATCTATCTAAATAATGCGATAAAGGGTTTGACTATGAAACCATACCCTTGCGTTATCGGGACATTGGATGAGTGAAGGATTTTATTTGTGCGCTATCTGCAGACGGAAAGGTTCAAATAAAGAGAACAGTATCCCTTATATCTTCTGGGATCATGAGGTAGTGTTTGGTGTCGTTCATGGTCAGAAGGTCAAGTGGATTAATCATCAGATGATAAACCACTTATTTATTGAATTTTTAATATACGATGTTTAAATAATAATTAATAAATATTAAACTTTAGAATTAGTTCTAAGTTTAGTGGGTCTGAAACCTGACTGATATATGGGCCTGGAGGGTCACACACATAAGAGTTCTCGTAAGACGATGAGAGATGTTAAATATTATAGCTATATGGGTTTTTGTGAAAAGCCACAGGATAAACATGAATATTTAAATGGAGAATTATCCAAGGCCAAGCTGAGAATTAAACCTTGTGTTTATCTATATTTCTTATAAAAGGAGGCCAAGGGGTGGATGGTGGTGGCATACGTATACAACACCCTTTGAGTTTCTCTCTCCTCTCTCTCTCCCTCTCTCTCTCTTGAAGAAGATCCATCTCTCTTCTCAACTGCATGGTGGATTTGAGATCGGGTCGAAGTATTCAAGCCGAGGAGGAAACCTCGTCTACGTCAGGAGCTCGTGTGGATACCTCTGGATATCGTGCGCGTGCGCGATTACCAAAATGGTTGAATCCACGGAAGATTCAAAACCCCGCAAAGGTGAAGAACAGTTCTTCTGAAATTATTTAAACTGTCTCTTTTACGATCCCAACAATCGGTACATGTGAATCGTTTTTATTTCCGCTGCGCATGAGAGATTCCTAATAGGTTGTCAGTGGCGGAGCAGGAGCGCCAAAGCATAGAGGCTCATTACCAGTGTACACGGCAGTGGGCACTAGAGCGAGGACATGCGAGTGCTTTCATGGCGAGTATTACAGTGTCTTTCGGCCAGGTAGGGCCGAGCATCATGGGACCACCGTCGCCGCAAGCATGAGGACCAGACGCCCAAGACGTAGTGCAGAGCCAACTGGACGAGGGCGCGGGGGAGACTTAGCCATGAAGGCTGCCATCATGTACTTTCTTTTCATTTTGAAGTCTTGTAGATGGACTTATACTTGTATACGAACTCTTTTGATGTCTGAAAGGAGTTTCTTTCATATTTGAATTGTCTTGGTACTTTTCCCTTATTGACTTTCTTTTTCATACATGCACATGGCTTGAACAAACAAATTAAATATCTGTTCAGGCTTAGCCCTTTGCCCAGTTAAGTAACTGGCTACTTGATCATATCCTCGGTAGAAAGGTCAAGGGGCAAAGCCTTTATTTAATGAAGGCAAATAAAAATAATTAAAGAGAAATAAACGGTAAAAATGTAACATACAAGCATGCAAATGCTCACTGCAACACTCATGACTTAATCAGACAAATGCTAATTGAAATATTTTTGTTTTGCAATTGCAACTTTAGAAGTATCCAATTTTATTTTATTTTTTGGTTTTGCCATATTCAATTTTTTTGTGATTTTTCAATATTCGATTTTTTTAGGATTTTGAAATATTGCAATATTCGATTTTTTTTTTGTGGTTTTCCAATATTTTGTGGTTTTGTAATATTCAATTTTTGTTTTATTTTGAAATATTTAATTTTTTTATTTTTTTATTTTTTTTTAAATATTCAAGTAACCTAAGGACCAGCATGATACTTGGATCAAAAGAGTATATTCATTTGTTATCTTAATTCTCAAATCATTCTTTAATAACCTAATTCATATTCATTCTGCTTGAAATATGTTCGTAATCGTGATCCCATTCGATGGTTCGACCCTTAGTCAACCTCGGTCGTTCCTCAAATTTGAAGTACACCTCTTTAGAATGAATGGAAGAATTGATTTAGAAAGTCCACGGGAAGGTGTCGGAGACTCAAAAAGATGTCCCTCCTTTGCCCTATTATCTATTGGGGTTCGGTCATTTCACTCTTACGGGGTATTTAACGACCTTGCGCTCCCTTTTCATTTGATTTTGTGGCCTTATGATATGATGTTTGTAATGTTGAGCGACCTTTTGATTTTGTTGCCTCTTTGCCCTTGCTTTTTCTTTTGCTTTTTGTGGGGTGGATCTCCCCCTTTTTTTTATGACGGCCTCCTACTAAGATGGCGGGTACTTTCAATAGTCTATTCTAAGCCTCGTTCCGACATCGTGGGTCGAGAGTAAAAACAGAAGTTTTGTTTAAAAAGAATGAATTGTACTTTTACACTTTTAGTCAAGCTTTCGATATTCTTCAGGCTTCACATCTCTTGTTACTCACGAACCAAACGTGTGTGTATGCAATAATGAGTTTGAATTAGATTACCAAAGACTAATAAAGGAATTTGAGTTTTCAAATTTTCAGATCCCACTGGTACTTGCACCATGCTAATCGACTCATTAAACTAAGGGTAATATTTCTTAAGATAGAGACCATTCCAAGGATGAGATAACTCCTGCCCTTCTGCATTAACTAAACGATAGGCGTTACTAGGAAAAGCATGTGAGATAACATATGATTCTTCCTAGTTGGGTTGGAGTTTAGAACGCGGACCACCAGGTTTTACAAAGATTCTTTTGACAACCATGTCGCCAACTTTAAACTTTCGTTCAATGACATTTTTTTGATAAAAATGTGCTAATCTGTTCTGATATACTCGTGCATAATTAGCAACTTGCTATCTTTTCTCGTGTAAAAGTTCCAATTGAGTTAAGAGTGTTGAGCAGTGCTCATCAATAGAAAACTCCTTATTCAATTGTACTCTTAATGACGGGATGAGGAGTTCGTATGGAACTACCGCCTCCATTCCAAATGTTAAGGAATATGGAGTCTGCCTAGTAGGCATTGCAGATTGAAGTTCGGTATGCCCATAGAGCCTCCATTAATTTCTCTGGCATGTCGGAGAACATATTGGATTTACACGTTTTCTTGATAATTTTTATCAAAGTCTTGTTAGTTGCCTCTGTTTGGCCATTGCCTTGCAGATAATAAGGAGATAAATGATGCAATACAATTTTATAACTGTTGCAGGGGTCCTTCAGCTCCTGTGATATGAACTGTGGTCCATTGTCGGTAACGATGGTACTTGGAATTCCGAATCTTGTAATGATATTCTTCATGATAAATTTGCAGACTGTTGATGCTTTGACTTCCGTGTAAGCTTCAGGTTCTGTCCACTTGGTGAAGTATTCCGTTGTTGTGAGAATAAAGGATTTCTGCTTAATGCTAGAATTGGGATCACCGAGAGGTCCAATGATGTCGAAAGCCTACATGGAGAAAGGTCATGGGGAGGAAATATGATGGAGTGAAGATGCGGAGGAATAGATCTTTTCGGCATGAAGTTGACACTTAGCACACCTACGAACATATCCTATACAATCATCTTCCATAATTGGCCAATATAATCCTTATCTAAGGATCTTCTTCGATAACATTTGTCCGTTGACGTGGCCACCACAAACTCCTGCATGAGCTCCTTCCATAATCTTCCAAAGCTCATTTTCATCCAAGCATCTCATAAGAACACTGTCAAAACCTCGTTTATAAAGTGCACCTCCAACCAGGGTGTATCTCTGAGCAACTCTCCTGATAGCTCTTTTCTCCTCAGCTGTGGCTTCTTTAGGGTACGATTGTTCTTCACAATATTTGGCAATCTCAAAATACTATGGTTTCTCTTCATCTGCCATCTCTTCTTGCCATTCCAATAGCATGACTTCTCGCTTCTCTACAATATCTCCATCTTTGACCTTCTTCAGCAACCTCTCTTTAGTCCTAAGGAATGAAGGGTCTTTCACGGCAGGTGAAAGATGCCTATGAACGATGATCGCTTCGGATTGTTTGCTGATTAGAAAATTCAAGGATGATACAAGAGAAGCTAGAGCGTCGAATGTTCTGATTTCGAGGAACATTGACGAAATCAATTTGGTGAAAAGCTTGGCATAAGCAGAAGTGGGTTCCTGATAAGGCTTGAGTTTAGGATCAAGAGTTGGGTACTTGGTGAGCACTTGGCAGAAGATTAGTTAACTATCACCTACAATCCTGAGCTTGGTGGCACCATGTAAATGAGCGGCCTCGAGACCTGCTAGGAGAGCCTCATATTCAGCAATATTGTTGGTGGCAAGAAAGTCAAGTTGAAAGGCTTGTGGAATGGTGACACCTTCAGGTGATAGCAGAACAATGCTGATACCCTTACCATGAGAGTTCAGAGTTCCGTCAAAATGCAGAGTCAACATATCGTCTTTGATTCTGTTTATGGACATCAATTCCTCATCTGAAAACTCCGATCGGACTGGATCAAAATGAAGAAGAGGGTGATGAGCAAGATGTTCTGCGATAGCATAGCCTTTGATCTCTTTCTGCTGAATATAGATGGTATCAAATTGAGATAAAAAGCTCTGCCAACGTGCCAATCGATCTATAAGGACAGATTTCTCATAGAGGAACTTAATTGGATTCATCCTAGCGATGAGATGGACTTCATGGGCCATAAAATAATGCTTCAATTTCTGAACTACCCAGACCAGTGCAGCACATGTTTTCTCCATCGCCGTATACCTCTGCTCTACAAGTTGAGAAGTTCAGAGAGATAGTAGGCCGCCCTTTCCTTTCCTTCTTCATCCTCTTGTGCTAGGACAGCCCCCACCGCATCATCCAGGACAGAAATATAAAGAACTAAAGGTTTGTCTGGAGATGGTGATCTTAAAATAGGACTTGCTAGATATGTCTTCAACCCATCGAACGCCTCCTGACACTTATCGTCCCAATCAAACTTGACTCTCGGTTTAGTAAGCTCGTAAAACGACTTACACCTTTGTGAGTGCTGAGAGACAAAGCGGCAAATAAATTGCAATCTCCCGATTATTCCTCTTAATTCTTTCAAGTTTCGGGGAGGTGGCATCTCTCTAATAGCCTTAGCCTTGTTGGGATTGATCTCAATGCCCTGTTTGCTCACGATGAAACCTAACAACTTCCTCGATGATACACCAAATACGCACTTTTTGGGATTCATTTTCAATTAGTACTCCCTTGACCTTTCCAAAACTCTCGCCAACACTTTGTCATGCTCAGCCTTGGTCTTAGATTTCACTAACAAATCATCCACATACATTTCTAAATCAATGTGCATCATGTCATGGAATATAGCCATCAGTCCTTTGGTAAGTGGCTCCAGCATTCTTTAGTCCAAATGGCATGATAACATAACAACAATTGTCCCAAGGTGTAATAAACGACGTCTTCTTTTGGTCCTCTTCTGCCAAGCGAATCTGATTATATCCTGAGAACCCATCCATGAATGATAGTGTTTCATAACCAGCTGTGTTGTCAATGAGTACGTCAATGTGAGGCAGTAGAAAATCATCTTTAGGACATGCCCGCTTCAGATCCCGGAAGTCAATACAAATCCTGACCTTCCCACCCTTTTCCATAACCGGGACTATTTTGTCATCCATTGCGGATAAAGGACAACTCTAATAAATTTGACTTATGCAATTTATCGACCTCTTCCTTCACTTCAAAGCCATTTGAGGGTGGAATCGCCTTAATTTCTATTTAACCGAGCTAACTCCGTACTTCAGTGTTAATCGGTGCTCTACTAAGGAAGAATCTAACCCCGACATATCTTCATAGTTTCAGGTGAAAGTGTCCTTATAGTCTCTGAGAACGTGGACCACTGCTTTCTCATATGCTTCAAAAAGACTTTTACTGACGAGGACAACCTTAGGTTCGTCTTCAGTTCCTAAATTAATCTCTTTGGTAGGCTTTTCTACAGCGGCTGAGGATTCATCAAATCTCTTCGCTCCACTGGCGTACGCCTCCGCTGTGTCCTCATCATCTTCCTCATCTTTAACAATGAGGTCTTTCTTGTGTAGCAATTCATACACCCCATATCCATTATCGACTAACTCATTTGCTTCACATCCTTCTGGCATCTGAATGGGATTCTCTAAAAGCTAAGGGATCTGAAAGCAAGAAAAGCATCTTAAGGCTAGATCTTGGAGGTATCTGTTCCGAATTCGTCAACCTTTAGACTTCCTAATCTGATGGACCTGCCTAGAACTAGACTCACTATCCTGACCTGATGAGGACGAATAAGGATAAAAATCGACGGGTACATGAGAGAATATAGGTGAATCCTCCCGAGAGGAGGGGTAGAGTAGATCTAGATGGGAATCTTGTCCGAGTGACCCGTACGATGGGGTATAATTGGACAAGTAGTATGAAGTTTCCTCAACGAGGATATGTGAGAAAGAGGTTGCCAAATTGGCCTCTTTTTTTTTGATTTTGAGTCTTAATTATGAAACATGAATGAATATGAAGAGGAGGAGGATACGAAGGTAACGATACCAAGGCCAAAAGATTAGGGGGATCATACAATAGTATGTCCCAGATTAGATCATAGATCCTCTCAAGGTCAAGAGGAATCTGAGGAATTAGGTCCCGGGGGGACAAAGTAATAATGATGGGCGGGGCCCGAGGAATGTCTTCAATGATGACCCCGACTAAGTCGGGGTCAAGAGCAGAGTGCGGAACAGGGTATGAAGAGTGAAAACATGACAGGGATAAACTCCCCTCCAGAGAAGATCAGTGGTGAATTCAGACTAATAAGGATCATCTATCTCTCCTTCGTCTGTCTCTTCACTTGGCAGAATTCTCTTGTCAAAAATAGGTCCAGGCCCTTCAAACAACTCATCAATCAAAGAGAGCCACTTTGGTTCAGAGGCATCAAGAAACAGAATATTTAATGCAATGTACAGGTCCCATGTGTCAAACCAGTGGTACCACTCACATTCAGGATCTTGAATCTTCCTCCTTTTCATTGGCTGTAGAGCCTCCAAGGATTGGTATATCAGCAATTCAAAACAGTGTCTCTCTAGATCCCTGCCATAAATGTCATGCAGGTCAAAGTGGGAAGTGATTACTACTTTGTTATCATTGTCATGATTAATCACACGTCCTTTAATAAAGTGTGTATATAGGGTCCAAGTTAAGGGATCCCAGTTTTCTTTACACGGGGTGGTCATTGTCTTCCAAATTTTCTGGCCATCTTTGTCTTCATGCTGTTGAACAATTTGCCATTTCACCTTTACTGACCTATAGCCCAGACCATTACCAGGTATTCTTCTGTTGTTTTTGATAATCTTGGTTCTGCCTTGTAGTTGTGTGCCCAGGCCTTTTCTAGGTTGGTAACCACCCTTCATTATGATGTCCCAGCCAGGGGTACTCACACACTTCCCCCTTTTCACAGCATTCACTAGGCAAAGAACACATGTAGTGACTTTAAAAGGATCAGCAGAGGGAGAACAAACCTATAATACCAACAGAATGGGTTGTCGGCCAGGTAGAGGAGTTGGCTTGATATTCAAAGAATAAGCAGCAGCAAGGATCAGCATGCTCGTCACCTTAATGATCCGTCCTTTGTATGGAAACTTTAGGCATTGATGATTTGTAGAGAGTATAGCCTCAAGGGTTTTGATGTAAGGGCGTCCAAGGATGCCTTTCAAAGAGGGGTCGATTTCTAAGATGTGGAACTCAACCTCGGCATGACAAGCGGGACCTAACTCTACCTTTAAGTAAACCATTCTTAGAGGGGAACGGGTAGAGCTGTCGTAAGCAGTAACATATATAGGAGAAGGCAGCCACTTCTCTCTAGGTACACCGCAGAATTCTAAAGTCTTTGGTGATAACACATTAATGGAAGCCCCTGTATCAACTAGACATGCATCCACAACCTTCTTGCAGATGTTGACTGTAATGCTGAGTGCCATTCTCCTAGCTGTTGGTCGTGCTAGTTCAGATGTGTGAAATGAAATGGAGGGTTGATTCCCCTGTGGAATCAAAAGTGCAGTTATCTTTTCTACCGGCACGTCCTCATTGACTATAATCCTTTTGAGGTACTCCATTAAAGCTTCTTGGTGGGTTTTGGATCTTTTGATCAACTCGAGCATTGAGATGCGTGTCGTTGTTTGTCCAGGTGTTTCAACAGATCATATTAAGTGTCAGGTGCACTCTCTTCATTCTGTACTTCCTCTGGTGGCTGTGGTGGTCCATCTCTAACTGTGGATTGAGGAAAGACTTTGTTGAAAATTCTCACGCTCCAGAGTACATGTTCATCATCATTGGAAGGTGATATTTTGAATACTGCCGGGTTAATGAGGGGTTTGGAGAGGGTAATGGGTTTATATATGAACGATGGTGGATTATTTGGTGGAGGTGTTGGAATGCAGATGAGTGGTTTGGAAGGTTGTATGGTATTGGGATAGGTGATTGGCATAGGTGATGTTCGGAAGGGAATGCAGAACAATGATTTGGATGGCAGGACGGGTTCGTGATTGTGTTGCAGAGGATTATTTGGTGGATACATGGTAGCGGAGGGAGTAATGGGTTTAAGGAAGGTAGGCGGTGGAATGGGTTTATGGTAGATGGGTGTTGGTATGGGGTTAATGGTTATAGTTTCTGGCTTGGGTATGTGTAGAATGTGGCGAGGTGGTTGTTCGGCGGTATTCGGGATATGGCCTGTTGAGTAAACAAAGGATGATTCCTCTACCTTCCATGGTTGCCTCCTATTAGCCTCAGACCGGCTATTAATAAAGATTGGGGTGATCTAGTTTTGATGCTCTCGTAACGGGTTCTGCACTATACCCATATTTGGTGGCGTTGCTGCCTGTGCTGATGCACTTTGCATCTATTGTTGTTGTTGTTGTGGTTGTTGTTGCTGTTGTTATTACTGTGGTCTTTTCGCCTTTAGGGCGGCTATGTATTTTCTCATTTCCTCCCAGTTAATACCCTTTCGTTCATTCAGATCATGGATGTTGTCCCTGAATTGAAAACATGCATCCACTGTATGTCCAGGTTGCCTATGGAAGACACAATACTTTGAGGCATCAGCATTCGGGGGCCAAATTGTTTTCTCCTTTGGCAAAACCAAAGCATTGTCTGCCATAAGAGCGTTGAATATGTCTAATAAGGATTCTGGGAGTGGATGATAAGATGCCCTCTTTGGGCCTGGAGGTTTTCTCTGTTGGATGTAGTCACTCGGTGGAGGTACATTGTGATATGCCGGCTGCTGACGTGACTGATTGAACGTCTATTGATACTGCTGCTGAGACTAATTGTAGGCTGGCTGGTATGGTTGCTGAGGAGGTCTGAAACCCTGCTGATTTGGCAATTTCTGCCCTGTATACTGTGGCTATTGCTATTGGTTTCTCATGAACAACGGTTGATTGTTGTTTATAATGCTGATTTGTTCATGGGAGAGTGTGCCTTCAGTAGTGGGACTCATGCTAGAAGAATTTGGCATTGTAGGCTTCCATGGTGGAGGTCTGTTGGATCTATGGGGGTCAAAAACACTGGCAAAACTGGAATCCTTGAATGCATTTTGAGCATAGCGCGCTGTAAGGACTGAGATTTCGGGTTCTGTATTCGGGTCGGGTTCGGGCCGGATCCCCTGGTTTGGACCCTGGAGGGGGTCTTGAGAATTCAGACTGAATGACGTCTGCACTGCTCGACGCCTTTCAAAAGGCGTCAGGGTGTGTGGACGCCATTTAGGTCTGCTTGCTGTTGCGCCACGTGGGCGGGTTTCGGGCCGCGAGAGTACGACCCCTGTCATTTTTGTCTGAACGGCGTCCAGTTCGGTCGACGCGATTCAGACTGCGACATCTGCGATGTCAGGGGACGGCCTGTCTTGTCGTCTGAACGGCGTCCGCGGTGAGCGACGCGTTTCAGAGCGCTGTCAGTACGGCCGTCCTGTCAGACTGATTGGCGTCTGCCTCGATCGACGCGTTTTACCTAGATTCTGATTGACCCCGCGAGCCTTCCCTTCTTTCCCTCATTTTCGTCTTCACACTCTCTCTCTTCGCCCTCTCCGCTCCCTCCGCCCTCCTTCCTCCCTTCCCTTCCTCTTCTTCCTCTTCCATCACTCCATAGCCTCCTTACCTCTCACCTCTACCTCCACCACCTCCTTCGCGGCATTCCATTCTCCGGACGGCGGCCGACGTCCCGGCGGAGTGGCGGCGTCCTCGAGGGTACCGGCGGCGGTCTGCGGTGCGGCGGGTCGGCGGCGAGGAGCTTGGAGGAGTTCAAGAACCGGTAGGGGGACGAACCTTGCATGTGATGCTCGTGTTTTCCATGGCGTGACATGACGTGTTCGGGCTAGATTGAGCATGTTTAAGGGGTTTCCTTGTGGGAATGGCTGTACTTGTGATCGTGGATTCGTAGTATGCTTGTGGTGGTTGAATTCCTCTTCCTCCCCTTCTTGTTTTGGGGCTTTTTCGGGGTGTTTGGGGTTAAGGGGGAGACCCTCGGTTCGAACCAGGGAACCAGGTTTCTGGCGCTAAACGGCGTCGTTCCTGGTCGACGCCTTTTAGAAGGACGTCAGGGCAGTACGACGCCTTTTAGGGCAGAAACCTCCCTGTTCGAGGTTTCACGGAATAGGGGTTCTGGCGCTAAATGACGTCATGGATGGACGACGCCTTTTCTAAAGGACGTCGGGCCATCATGACGCCATTTAGGCAGGAAATCACCCCAAGTGAGGGTATGTAAATCTGGGATTTCAATGTGAATGGCGTTTGTGGACGTGGACGCGTTTTAAAAGGGCGACTCCCTATGACGACGCGTTTCAAGGAATAATCTGGCTATTAAATAAACCTGTCTGAGGGGCTTGAATGGCGTCGACCTCGGTCGACGCGATTCAAGATAGAACTATCTAAGTGCTGGTTTTAACATGTGTTTCACTGTTGAGCGGTTCAAATGCATGGGTTACGTTGTACACTGAGACTGAGGACTTCTGTGTGAGTGGAATTACTTCATGTTATGTGTGTATGTGTGCTTATACAACTGTGGATCGGAATGACTGTGGTTTACGTTTGTCACCATGGGCCGGTGGGGAAAGGGCCATGGTGTCTGTGAGGCATTGTGCCGTACCGGTGGGAGGAGGGGTACATGTTGTGGTTTACCTTTGGCTGAAGGAAGCAGGACCACCTTGAGCCCGTCGGGCCGGAGTAGCCGGTGTGCTATCCGAGGGGTTGCTGTTTGGTCTCAGCGGGTCGGGTTTCCCTGTTTGTCGAGGCAGCTTCCGGCGCGTTTCTTGCTGTGGAGCTGGTTGTGGAGTTGTTTTACCCCTGTAGGCACTGGGCCTGATGTGACCTTTGATCAAGGTTACGAGTGGTACCCTTAGCCCTTTGGCCTGACGCAGCCCGAGAGGTTAGGGTTGTGGGTAGTTCCTGTAGCTTCGGCTTGACGGGGGTTCGCCGGTCCCCAGGGCCCTCCTGAAGCGCTGAGGCCTAGCGTGGAGGCAATCCGGACGGTAGGACAGTAGTCTAGACTGCTTGTGTGCACACGTAGCTGACAGTGGCGGTACACTGGTTCCAGCTAGTCCTAGTTTGGCTCACTGCCTCACCCTACAGTGCCCCGGAACACTGTGGGGGTGGACAGGCGTGAGCAGTGGTGGTAGTGTTGGGAGGCGATGTTTCACTTCGGTCGACAGTGTGGTTCAGTCGCTTTGTGGACTTTGGCTGTGAGACGTGACTCTGTGTTGGGTTCTTCGGGTTGCTTAGAACTGTTCTTGCTACACTGCTTATCGTACGTTTCTTATAAGATTTAGGTGCTGTGTTTACTGCTTTATTTAATTGCCATATATCTGTGTTGTTACACTTGTGGGTGTGTGAGTGGGAGGCAGGGGATCGGATGATCCCTACTGAGCCCAATTCTGGTGTGGCTCACTCCCTGCGGTTTCAGGTGTGGACTTCGCGGCGTGTGGTGGCGTGTGGTGCCTTCTTGGTATGCGGACCAGCAGCTGTCTCAGTTCCGGGGTATGCCCCGATGTTGTTGTACTTTCCTTTTGCCTGTACTAAATTAATTTGTTGGACCATGTAATTATTGTTGGACTGTATACGGACATTGTTATTTTCCTTCCTGCGCACTTGCTTACCTTTGTAGTCCGTGTGATTGTTATATTTAGCCTTGTTTAGCACTTACTCCTCTAGATGTGTTGTGTGAGATCCGAGTGTGAACCCGTAGTTAATGGGCCGACATCCATTTAGTGATCGGGTCTCCGGTCATAGGATGGCGGGTCGTTACACGCGCCCTCTCGTACATATCTGCCATGGTGGTCAGATTATTCAGTGTCAATACCAATTTATACTGGGGAGTGGCATTGGCAACCATCATCTTCACTAGTTCTTATTTGGACAATGATCTCTTATTTTCTCAACCATTCCTCGCCATCTGTCGGTGAACATTATAAAGTCTTCATATGGCTTCATCTTTTCATTGAACAAATTAGTAATGGATAAGGTAGGTGCCACCCGCTCTTTGTATCTCCGTAAGAACTTCTTTGACAAAACGTCGAAATTCTCTACCTTACTCGGGTCCAGAGTAAAAAACCACTCCAAAGCTGACCCTTCCAATGACCTCCTGAAGAGGAAAGCCAGTGCTTTCTTATCATGCTGTCAGAATGATGATTCATACAGAAATTCCTTAATATGAAGGAAAGGATTGCCTGCGCCGTTGTTCTTTCTATAGATTGGTATTTCGGAAGGCAAGCGATGGAAGACTGGCAAATCAGGAGCAAAGAGTTTGGGAGCAGTTTTACTATCCATCTTCTTCTCAAAACTCTTGAACTGCTTATCCATCTGAGAAATTTTATTAAGTAGAAGTTCAGTGGCAGAATCTGTTGGTGGAGGTGGGGGTTGTTGAAAAGACTGCCTCCTAGAATAAGCAGGGACAGAAGGACAGTAAGGTTGTGGACTTGCAGTATTTCCACCTTACCCGAAGGCATTATGATAAACTGGAGTCTGCGGCCTGACAGGATGCTGTGAACTAGATTGTTGATGACCCGTGGGGTGAGCGGTAGAAATATGGAGGCCTTCCATGGCTCGGGTAGGAGCCTGATAGACATAAGGGTGAACCGAGGGGTTTGGTTCAGATGGCGTCAAACTGACGAGGATCCACATGATTAGATAAAGCCCCCATGAGGGTAGCGAGATCAGAAGGATGATTGGAAGAGGGTCCGGCTTGGTCTTAGACTCCTTCAAAGACGAGATTGGAGATGACATGAACATGGGAATGATCGCCCATATCCTAATTATATTAATCATAAGTTGAATTCATCTGAAATTGGGGGGCATGAGCATCTCCCTCGTGTATAGTTTGGAGTTGATTGGAATTATAAGCGTCTCTCTCGTCTTCTGAATAAGACGGATTATAAACCCGAGGGGCATGAGCATCTCCCTCGTACTCCACCACATCTTCTTGTTCGAAGGCCACCATGCCGAGAGTTCTACCTGATCGGAGCATCATAATATTAATTTTTTGACAAAGATTCAAACAAGTTATGCAGAAGATTAGCAAACAAGTGGATGGTTACGTTATCTTAGGATTCCTTGTTGAATTATTTGGATTGTTAAATACAAATTCACTCAATGGGTAAGATCCTAGTTTCAGTTTAGTTTTTCTACCATTATACTCTATAGTTATCTCACAACGGTATGAATGACTAACCAGGACTTCAATTAGTACAACCAACTCGATGAACAAGGAGGAATACCTTGCTTTTGGGGACTTATGGAGGTCTTAACACCAACCACTCTAGTCTGACCGAGGAACTGATCTAGTCAGAGAGAGGTGAAGATGCTAAGAAAAGTGTTCCTATGGGGGAGGGTGAGCCCCAATGCAGATGACCTACGGCCTGGATGGCCTCTAATGTAGTATAAGATAGATATAGGTAACAAAAGATAACAAATATCCGAGGAATGAAGATCAAAAGAAGAAGTTGTTTGAATAGCGTTGTTGTTCACAGATGCTATTCAACACAATAGCTTCTTTTGTTCACAGACGCTTAGGCAGCAGTGCAGTAAGAATATGAGGCTTAATGGCATCTTGGCACAGCGACGCGGTTTGAATCGCGTCTCTTTGCCTAGACACTATTCAAAGCCTGAAAACAGTAAACAAAGAGCAATTTCGAGGACATTCTTCTCCCAAATTATCAAGATAAACATAAATCTAACTGATCATACAAATTCAATTTAAACAGGTTTATTATCATGAAAACAATGTAAACTCAATCTACTGTACACTTCTTATCACACCCACAACTTTCAATCAATCACGGGAGGGCAAGATCTTGCCGCAAAGGGATGTGCACGTAGTGCACATAGGGATAAAAGTAACCAAACTCACCAATTGGTGAAAGGAGTGCCCGAGGGACACAAGTGGTGCATCGTGGGTGCCCGATGATAAAAAGTAAGAACAAATATTAAAAGACGGCGAGACCAAGTCCCATCGTGATCACCAAAAAGCTGTGGGTGCTCAAATTAGGTGTGTGATATTCATGATCTTCAAGTTGTTTATATGAAGAGTAAAACTATTAAAAACTAAAGAAAACGTGATTGCCAGAAACTGTAAAAGTTTCAAAGAAAGATTGATCACATACCTTTTCAAATTTGGGAGATGTTGAGTCTTTGATTCTCTTCCTTTGGCCGGCCAAGAAAAGAGAGCCCTTTTTGTAAGATGTTCTTGCTTTTTTTTTCTTGATGGTTATTCCTTTGAACTTCTTTCTTTCTTCTTCTTTGTACCTTGTAAAAGAATCTAATTAGAACTAGAATAAGGTAGTATCTATTCTAATAAAAAATTTAAACATGCAACTAAACTAATCTACTCACTTAATTAGTGTTATTTAAACCCCTATAAGCATGTGGGTATGAAAATATAAGTGTGTGTGTGAACATGGAGTGATGATAATGATGGGCTATAGCAAACAATTATGAATAAACTATATGAAATTAATGAAAAGCTAGAAAGAAATAAGGTAAAGAAGATGGTTGGTTGGCTCCTGATAGCTTAAGATTGTGTCGTTAAAACTCAAAGCTAACAATCTAAATTAATCGGCTCATTCAAATTGAACTTTTAACAATAGCAATGGTGAGTCCGAGTCGAATCCATAAAAAAATAGACTTTTAAAGTTGAAAACCTTGGCTTTTTTAGAGGAAAAACAAAGAAGAAGGAAGATGGAGCATGATGATTTAATAAATAACAATTGAAACTAATCGGACTTACTATGAACTCACAAAAGAAGCACCCTTAAACGAGCATAATCAGACTATCTATTGAACTAAGACTACCTCTAAAATACTAATTAAAAGTAAAATATAAAGTTTGAGTAGTGTCAACAAAATAAAAAATAAAAGTTTTAGAACAAAAAGAAGGAGAAAAGATAACTTTTTTCAAAGGAGCTACTGTCATTTGTTAACATAACTATATGAAATTTTACAAAGACATTGAAAATAAAACAATAACATAACTTTTATAAGAAAATTTTTACAAAAAATATTCGAAATATAGTGTAACATGGAGAACTAAAAAACTAGAGAGAGGTGACGGAGAGAGAAAACTGGTGCTTGCAGCCGACGTTGCCCTTCACGTGGATCCTTGGCCGCCCTAGACTTCTTCAAGTAGTCAATTACAGTGCCTTGAGTCCACCTCTTGCCCTTGACAGCCGCCGATTTGAGAGAGATGTAGAGAGAGAGAGAGAGAGAGAGAGAGAGAGAACAAAGCTAGAGAGAGAGAGTGTGTGCTACAGTACCGCAGTACTGTAGCTACAGTACGGCGGCTACTATAGCAGAGAGGGAGAAAAAATGAGAGAGAAAGGGAGAGAAGTAGGAGGGAGAAGAAAAACTATGGGCGAGAGAGAAGGAAGGAAGGAGAGACTTCTTAAAAAGGGAGAGAGAATTTTTAAAATAAAGAAAGGAAGAAAGTGGATGGCGGCGGACTCATCTTGTTTTATTATTGGGTAAGAATTAGGGCAACCATTTAGGATATCAAAAGACCCTTTCACCCCTGCTTTAGTATTTTTGCCAAAATAAAGTCGATTTTGTTGGCATTCGAACTTCCGTCCTTCCCACAAACAACCAGAAACTTAACCAATTGCACTGCATCTTCTTCATGTCCTGTTCATATAAAATAAATGTAAATTAGGATATTATCATGAATAAAATTGCATTTATGCTTAAATAAATTGATTTCTCACGGTTTTGCTGAGAAAACCGCAAATGCATAAAATGATGATGTTTTTATCTCAAAATTTGACGTAATTGGTACCGTTGTAATCGGTATGAAGTTGTCTATCATTTCATGCTATTTTAAACATAAGACACATGAATATAGTGCATGCATTTGTTCTTTTAACAATAAAAAATACTAACTTATCACACCCCCCAACTTACTCATTGCTAGTCCCTTAGCAATGCACATACAAGAAAAATTAGGACAACAATGAATTATCATGCTTCATTTATAGCTATCTATCATAATCAATTAAATGGTAGCTGATTGGTTAAGCTAAAGTTCTCATTTCTCACTACACTTTGGTTCATGACAGGTGATTGTGCATGTAAGTTGGCATGCTTAGAACATGTTTCTGTCCTTTCCGTTATATCCTCGCCTTTACTAATCCTTTAAATAGAACTACCTCGGGACGAAAAGAGAAAAGGGATTTCCTGATCAGCCCGTGAAGATCGTTTTTCAGCTCCTTCCCCGACTCAACACTTTCACGACTTGGTCGTCTTTTTAGTACAAGGGAATTTTTCATTTAGCGCGGCTTTTTCATTTAATTGCGCTTTTGCCTTTGAGAGTGCGTATTTTTTGCCACTATCTTTGAATTGCCAGAGGGGAGGTGCGTACTTTTTGCCACTATAGACACCGATTTTGGACCACCCTTTTGGTTATGAGACCCATCCATCATTAGCCCTTCATCACCAAAATCCCCTCATTTAGCCATCTCAGCCCACTAACAACTAGGCCCATTAACCAAATCCCGACTCTAGCCACCTTTTCGTGGAAGGCCACCCCTCGCCTTCCACAACCCTTCGAAGGCCAGCCAGTCCGCCTTCCACCTCCTTCGAAGGCCACCCCCTGCCTTCTACACCCTTGGAAGGCCAGCCACCTTGCCTTCCACCTTTTGGCCACCTTTTTCACTTTTTACCACCTTTTCGTGGAAGGCCACCCCTCGCCTTCCACCTCCTTCGAAGGCCACCCCCTGCCTTCTACACCCTTGGAAGGCCAGCCACCTTGCCTTCCACCTTTTGGCCACCTTTTTCACTTTTTACCACCTTTTCGTGGAAGGCCACCCCTCGCCTTCCACCACCCTTCGAAGGCCAGCCAGTCCGCCTTCCACCCCCTTCGAAGGCCACCCCTTACCTTCCACCTCCTTCGAAGGCCACCCCTTGCCTTCCACCCCCTTCGAAGGCCAACCAGGCCGCCTTCCACCACTTCGTGGAAGGCCAACTACTTGGCCGTCCACTCCTAACCACCCCTTTGACCTCGTCTTCCCCACGATCTCCTCTACTCGCCGCCCTCGTCCCCACTACTCCGATCACTCCCTACTCCGGCGACTGCCGCGCGCACCACCTCCGACCCTTGACCACTTCCTATTGGCTGAAGGTTGATTTACGGGGATTTAGACCCCTATTTTCTCCTATTTTTTCCTTCATCTATTTAAACCCCCAGGTTCCCTCGAGCAAGGGGGTTGGAATGGGATTAAGAAGGAGTTTCTTTCTCGGAGCGGGTCGGCTTCAAGGAGTCGAGCGGGCAAGGAGTCAGAGTTTCAGAGGAATCCTTCGCACTCCAAATGGGCTTGTCTTCCTAACCCTCTTTTACTTTTCGCCTTCCTTCATTTCATTGCATTCTCACTTTCCATCCATGCCGTAACATTCTCCCTCTCTCACTCTTCTGTCCACTTTTAGTACAGCACCTCACTTTTCACACACAAGCACTTATCTGCATGCATGCATCCTAGAATGACTTAGCAATCCTTATTTACCCCTAGAGGTTTCAAACAAAAAACGGGAGGTGGGTGGCCATAACACATGGTCATCTTCCCTCCCAAACACCCATCCGGTGCGTCTCCCTCCAATTCTAGTTAGTTTTATATATTTTTATGGATAGATTCTACATATCACAGTTCTAATCGGACTATTTCTTTTTTGTCTGTCTTCTCTTTTCAGGGGCTCTTACCAGATTCTATGCGCGGACTACCGAGCTCTCCTCCTCTGGCCAGCCGGAGGAAGGGAAGGGGAAACCACCATCTCCCGCTCCCTCAGAATGCGATCACACTCCTTTACACTCCTGCGGAGCACAGGGACCAAAAGGTAATGCTCCTGGCGATCACACCTTAATTTCTAACCCCCCTTTGAATCGCCACAGTGCTAAGACGAACGGAGGGACCCTCGATTCCGAAGCCCGCAGCAGCGGCGGGGGACGTTCCGGGCGCCTACAGCCCTCTGGCGATCACGGTGGGACCTCTGTAGCCCGCTGCACGCGTTGAGATCAAAGCGAAAAGAAGGTAAGGATCCTGGACGGCCATTGATCCCTGGACGGCCAGCCCCTGGCCGTCGGACCCTTTGGACCGCCAGCACCTGGCCGTCGACATCCCATTGGACGGCCAGCACCTGGCCGTCCGACCCCTTGGACGGCCAGCCCCTGGCTGTTGACATCCCATTGGACGGCCAGCACCTGGCCATCCAACCCCTTGGACGGCCAGCCCCTGGCCGTCGCCGTCGACTCTCCATTGGACGGCCGGAACCTGGCCGTCCGACCCTTTGGACGGCCAGCCCCTGGCCGTCGACCCCTCGTCGGTTCTTTGTCCTTTTCTGCTCGCTACTGCTGTTCATGTATGATGTGCTGCTACCTGTTTTGTTGAATTGTCAGATGTTCTGACCTGCTGTTTGTTAACTTTCTGGATTTTTTGGGGTGTTCTCCGTGGGGGTTTTAAGGAAGAGCCGGCATCACATCTCTAGTCACCTCTCCCGCAGGATCTGACTCTCCACCTGAGGATTCCCACTCGGGTGTGACTAGTCTTATTCTGTTGGGAACCTCCGTCAGTCTCCGCAAGCCAGGGATTCCCACTTGGCCGCCGAGCAGGTTGTACCTGAAACCACCCCATAGGAACCTCGGGTTTGTGTGAGAGATTAATTAAACCTTTCCATTCACAATCATCCACCTATAGGTGTCACTGAGAGAATCATTTAAAAATTTAAAGACACCTAATTAAACCTTGGTGGAACATGTTTTGAAAGAAAAATTCCAGGGTCATTAAGGATTTGAACTTGATTTGTTAGAAACCGACTCTCATAATACACAGTTAACCTTCCAAGTGAAATATAAAATCTCTTAGGATTTGTATTTCATAATGAACCGAATGTGTGTTAACACTGTATATGATGACATGTATGAGTTTGGTAACAATGTCACACACAACCCTCTGTTTGAGATTGAAGATGATCCGCAACCAACATTTGTGGACATGTTCCAAACACCTGGAAAGGAATTTAGGAGAAGGTGCTTGGATGAATCTTCTTCTTTTGAAAGTGACCCTATAATCTCCAACAGAACCTTCCAAAACCCAAGTGAGGACCCGCAACTTATTGTCGTGTTATCACGGTACACCCCTGATCAAATCATCCAGTTGGCCTCTTGTGGCAAAACTCAATATGCCACTCCTCGGAGAACTCACTTCCAAGGATCTTCCAACAGAGCGGAGACCCGCACTAACCAGCCAACTCCTACTTTAGTTGCTCCACCCGTCATGCCGATTCCAGTCCCTCAAACTACACCTCCTCCCGAGCAGAAAGAATTCATCTACAAAAGTGAGGTTGAAACCTGTGTGCGTAAGCTCATGGCCGAGAAACTTACCCTGAAACAACCGCACTCTCTCTCGAGCTATTGTAAGCTCCCTCCGGCCTACTTTCCACCAGGATTCAAAGCCCCCGAGTACAGGAAATATGATGGCACCTCTGACCCTCATGATCACCTGTCAAGTTTCCTCATGGATTCCCATCAATGGCTCTACGACAGAGTCCTCCTTGTCCATCTGTTCCAGAAATCCTTAGAAGGTGAGGCCTTAAGATGGTTTTCTTCCTTGCCCGCCACAGACCTAATCAATTTTGATATGGTCTCCGAAAAATTCATCACTCAGTTTAGCCATATGACAACCATGCTTCCCACCTTGTTTGATCTTGTGATGGAAAAGATGAAGCCTGAAGAGGAGTTCACGTATTTTGCCAACAGGTGGAGGGCAATGGCCTCTAGGGCAGAAGTGGCAATCCCCGAATCTCAAGCTATCACAATGTTGGTCAACAACGCTACCCCGCAGCTTCGAGCTATTCTCATGCTGAGCGAATTTCACACATTCGCACAACTTTATAATCGAGCTCGGGTAGTTCAATATCAAATTTGGAATTCCACTTTGCCATCCTTCTTTGAAAATCAGAACAGAAATAAGAGGACTCCACAAACTCCACCAATAGAGGGAGTGACAATCAATGAACAGGTGAGTACCTTGGGGCAACCCTTTAGGTCAGCCAGTCCTATGTCCAGATCAGACAACCAATCCAATCAGAAACCACATTCAGCAGTTCCCCCTTTCTCTAGTGCCAAGATCAATTGGGAGCACATGAAAGAGGCTAGCGAAACCTTGAAAGTCAAGGACCCTCCGCCCTCTTATCAGGTGGCCCAAGATCCATCTAGCTCTCTAGAAAGGGTGAGCACCCTTGTCAAAAATTTGGAACCAAATGTCGATCACAGAGGACAGTACTGGGAGTATGAAGAGGTTGGGATATGGCGTGAGTGCCCTACTAGGACGACCAAACCTAGAGAGCCATTGCAAGGAGTCTCCACTATCATCCAAGACAAACCTTTGGTCTTGATACGACCTAGGGAACAACCAACAGCCACCAACCCAGTCACTCTGGTCCAAGATCCCTCAGTTTCAATCAGAGAACCTCCTCTATCCATCTTGTGTCCAACACCAAAGCCAAGTCCAGTAACCCAATTCTGCCTAATGAATTCACCACCAGTTCAACCACTAAAGTCAGATCAGGTAGTAGACCCCAGTCCGATTGGTGTTACACTGAGAAATCGCATCATTCCCCCAACAAGTCAACCCTTGGACTCTCAAGAGGATTCAGATCTGTCTAAAAGGATTATTCAATCCAAGTATGACATCCTACAGCATCTAGGGAAAACTTCCATCAAGATGCCAGTCATAGAGTTGATTAGGAGATCTCCTACACACAGGGAGACATTGTTCAAGTTCCTCCAGCGAATTACACTCAATGAAGATCTTCCTATCAGGGGGCTCACAAATGTCGTTCTCTCAGTCACCCGGACACCTACCATACCCTTCACAGATAAGAGTCTAGCTCCCCCTGAATGCCAATCCCTTCCCTCATACTTGACCCCAACACTCAAGGGTCACTCATTGGACTCCATCCTATTGGATACTGGGGCATCAATCAATGTATGTCCGCTCAAGACCCCCAAGAAAGTAGGGATTGATCCAGAAAAGGTTGAGTCTACTTCCATGATGGTCTCAAATGGGAAACTGGAAATTGGGCCAGTGGCCATGATCTTTGAATTCTACATCCTTGATGTCAAGCCCATGTACAACGCCATTCTGGGAAGGCCTTGGATGGACCAAACCCTGGGAGTGCCCTCCACTAATCATCAGTACTATAAATTCCCATACAAAGGGAAGATTGTCAAAATGAAGGGCACCCCCTATCTTGAGTCTTTGGACTCGGTCTCGACTGAACAAATTCCATCCATGATCACTTATGGAAAAGGGGCAGAGCCCATCCTTTCATCAGTTGACTCTCAGGCCAAGCCCCAGCCTAGCATAGGTTGGCAGCTTATGGACAAAATGAGGTATAGTTCGGGATCTGGGTTAGGCAAAGAAGAGCAAGGAATTCGAGAACCTATCTTTGAAAATCCTACCATTGGGGGATTCAAATTGGGTTACCTGTCAATCAAACCAACTGAGGAATCAAGAAAATGGAGTATCTTGGATCACTTTGTGAAGGAAAATCAAGAGGTACTCAAGATACACTATCTTGAGGATGAGTTGAAGGAAACAATCAATGAAATTCAGAGGGAAGATGCAGAAGATTTCGCAACACAGCTGTTGTTCTATGAACCAACCACTCGACGAGAAGGAGCCTCATTAGTGAGGGATGAACAGGTACCCACCGCTCTCATTACCTTACTATTTCACACACTTTCCCTTCTCAGGTTTCTATCACCGGTCGTACCACATTCCCCTGCATGTTTTATGCTTGGAGACTATGACCCCCAAAAAGAGGAAAAGTCTCACTTCCATGAGGAGCCAACATACTGGGGCAATTCTGCCATCATTGGGTCTCTGTCTCAAGGACCCACCTTTGTAACATGTCTGACTCACTCTCTGAGTCTTGTGCATAATCGCTTAGGGATTGGATAGCTTCCCCTTTATCTACAAGTTGTAGAGGTAAGTAAGCTCTTTCATTCCTAGTTAGCAAATAAGTGTAAATATTTGAAAAATGTTTTTCTTTGGATAGGAGTCTATCTAAAAATTCTACTCTTTAAATGCAAAAAAATCGAAAATTTCAAAATCTAAAAAAAAATCGAATATCCAAAAAGCATCAAAAATATTTGTAAATATGCACATAATTCAATGAAAATGACAAAAAAATCAGAAAAAACACAAAATTCAACTGACTGGTGACTGCCACGTAACCCCCTGTCTAGGTCTAGTTGCATGATAGATTGGGGTAACATTAAGGTTTGGCTAAGACTTTGGTCCACCAGAACCTTGGACGTGTCTACTTTACTTTCATACGGATCCCTATGCTCATCATGAGATGCACACACCTGCATGTTTTTCAAAGAGAACCTGTTTAAAATGAGTTCAAAGTCTTTAGTGCACTGTCAAATGCAACCTTTGCTCTTCGTCTCTCGACCAATCAGGACAGTTGACGCCCTTAAACGGTCGAGCTCAGCAAATTGCGGTTCCCCCACAACCCGATAGATGTAACCCCTCAAAAGGGCCCAAAATTGAAATGTAAAAGACCAGAGCACGTGAAGAGGGCAGTGTCCCCGTAGGCGGAATATCAAATAACCCTAAAAATGTCGAGAATGGAAAAGAAATACAAAAAAAGAAAAGGGGGTTCAAGCAATCATGAAAAAAGCCTGGTCGTGACCGTGCCTGGCCATGAAATCTAATAAAGGCCTGAAAAGTCAAAATAGGGGCATATAGGAGGTCAAAAGGAGTCCGTTTTGTCACAGCTCGTCCTTTTAACGGTTTTGTCAATCCTCCTTTGAGGTTTATCTCCAAAATTTTCTTCACTTTTTCCCCCTCAAGGTTAGCACGAGATAGCTGTCTAAAGACCGAACATCATTTTAAAATGGTTCGTTTTTTCAAAAATCGTCACATGCTCACATGATCACAGGAGTCCAAAATGGGTGAAGAGTAATGTCGCTGTTTCTGGTGAACCAATTCCTTAGCCATAATCTCAATGTGTACTCTCGAAGACTTCGGGCTTAGGTCAATGCATGCGCGTCACCAATTGGTGCGACGGCGTCTGATTCCGGGTCAGCGTCGCGCGGTTGACCGTTAGAGTTCCACGGTATTCCATCATATACCTTCTAGATTGTGAGGAAAGAGACTCGGGTCGGGCAAATCATTTACCTCGAAAACCTTTTGGGCAAACTTGGTGGTCGGAAGCAGCTGGGAGCCTAAGCATGGCATGACGGTATTGTCATCAGCATGAGTCTTAACCAGTCAAGGTAAGTTTGAAGAGTCTAGAGGCCCAAATCAATCTAGATGTATGCTTAGGATACCTGGGAAGTTGAGTGTGCATTTCCCTTTCATCGTTCAATCAGGCTAAGTTTGGGCAGTCACCAGGCAGGCGAAATCAAAAATATGTTTTCATCACACACTCCACTTGTTAATATCCGCTATCATTTGCATATTTTCTTGTCACATCGATTTCAATGCTTTCCTTTTGTCTGGTTAGTTGAACATGGCCCCTTGACCCTATGCGAAGGCTAGGGAAAAGGTAGTTGCTCTTTTTTGGGCAAGGGGCCGAAAATAGATGCTACTAACTGCTTCCCCTTCATTTTGTGCATACAGGAAAAAGATTCTATGTCCAAAAGGTGGACACTTTTGCTGTCGAGTCAAAGCCGAAAGCAGCCGGATTGGCATTCTACTTTGTGAATGGCCATATCCTCCGTACTGGTTTAGACTCGACAGGGACCTTTGTCCCTCGTTTCCTTGCAGCTTGTCATTAAGATATTGTGGATCATTGATTATTTACATTTACTGATGTGCGTTCTTGCAGCTGCAGGGAATCTGAAGCAAGTAGGATTGAAGACACAGGAGGCTAATAACTTCGGGCGTATAGACTCTGAGTTCCTCTTTAAACAAAACAATGAGGAGTCTATATTCTCCAAGTTATTCGATTGGCCAATAAATCCCTCCTGTTTGCATTAGGAATTTGTTTGTTAATTTTAAACCAGCATGCATTTGAATAAGCATCCACCCTCGCCCTAGGGGCAATGACCATAATTTATCACTCTGCTTGACCCATTGTTGATTTGTGAGTTTAGCGATTGTTCGCCTGTTAGCCCTTTGAATTGCAAGACCTCTTCCCTTTTTTCAATACGTGTGCTTAAGATTCTCTCACTTGGCGATCCCATGATACGCCAGGCCACCGCGCACCCGTTGTGTCGAGAGTTCTTCAAGTCACACTCCTACACCTTTCATGCTCGAGATCCCCTTGGGCCAGATCGTTGCATCCTGGTGGGCCAAGGCCTCGCGGTTCCAGCACCCGAGGGTCCCACGGACTGTGATTCTCTAGTACTGAACTTTGCCCCTTTTCTTAAACCACTCTTGCAACTCAAATAGCTAGCTTTCATGCATTTGCCGCACTCTCATACCATCTTTGGATATAGCTCATCCTTTCTTCGGGCTGTCCAAAATATGGTTCGATTTCCGGAACACCTATTTATCATTCCGTTCCACTCCACTGCAAAACAGGTGTCCCGAAGGGGCATTTGTAGACACCGATTTTGGACCACCCTTTTGGTCATGAGTCCCATCCATCATTAGCCCTTCATCACCAAAATCCCCTCATTTAGCCATCTCAGCCCACTAACAACTAGGCCCATTAACCAAATCCCGACTCTAGCCACCTTTTCGTGGAAGGCCACCCTCGCCTTCCACCACCCTTCGAAGGCCAGCCAGTCCGCCTTCCACCTCCTTCGAAGGCCACCCCCTGCCTTCTACACCCTTGGAAGGCCAGCCACCTTGCCTTCCACCTTTTGGCCACCTTTTTCACTTTTTACCACCTTTTCGTGGAAGGTCATCCCTCGCCTTCCACCTCCTTCGAAGGCCACCCCCTGCCTTCTACACCCTTGGAAGGCCAGCCACCTTGCCTTCCACCTTTTGGCCACCTTTTTCACTTTTTACCACCTTTTCGTGGAAGGCCACTCCTCGCCTTCCACCACCCTTCGAAGGCCAGCCAGTCTGCCTTCCACCCCCTTCGAAGGTCACCCCTTGCCTTCCACCTCCTTCGAAGGCCACCCCTTGCCTTCCACCCCCTTCGAAGGCCAACCAGGCCGCCTTCCACCACTTCGTGGAAGGCCAGCTACCTGGCCGTCCACTCCTAACCACCCCCTTGACCTCGTCTTCCCCACGATCTCCTCTACTCGCCGCCCTCGTCCCCACTACTCCGATCACTCCCCACTCCGGCAACTACCGCGCGCACCACCTCCGACCCTTGACCACTTCCTATTGGCTGAAGGTTGATTTACGGGGATTTAGACCCCTATTTTCTCCTATTTTTTCCTTCATCTATTTAAACCTCCAGGTTCCCTCGAGCAAGGGGGTTGGAATGGGATTAAGAAGGAGTTTCTTTCTCAGAGCGGGTCGGCTTCAAGGAGTCGAACGGGTAAGGAGTCAGAGTTTCAGAGGAATCCTTCGCACTCCAAATGGGCTTGTCTTCCTAACCCTCTTTTACTTTTCGCCTTCCTTCATTTCATTGCATTCTCACTTTCCATCCATGCCGTAACATTCTCCCTCTCTCACTCTTCTGTCCACTTTTAGTACAGCACCTCACTTTTCACAAACGAGCACTTATCTGCATGCATGCATCCTAGAATAACTTAGCAATTCTTATTTACCCCCAGAGGTTTCAAACAAAAAATGGGAGGTGGGTGGCCATAACACATGGTCACCTTCCCTCCCAAACACCCATCCGGTGCGTCTCCCTCCAATTCTAGTTAGTTTTATATATTTTTATGGATAGATTCTACATATCACAGTTCTAATCGGGCTATTTCTTTTTTGTCTGTCTTCTCTTTTCAGGGGCTCTTACCAGATTCTACGCGCGGACTACCGAGCTCTCCTCTTCTGGCCGGCTGGAGGAAGAGAAGGGGAAACCACCATCTCCCGCTCCCTCAGAACGCGATCACACCCCTTTACACTCCTGCGGAGCACAGGGACCGAAAGGTAATGCTCCTGGCGATCACACCTTAATTTCTAACCCCCCTTTGAATCGCCACAGTGCTAAGACGAACGGAGGGACCCTCGATTGCGAAGCCCGCAGCCGCGGCGGGAGACGTTCCGGGCGCCTACAGCCACCTGCCTTCCTTTAGCTCTTTTTGACACCTTGTTTGGCATTTAATGTTTACAAATGTCCCTTTTAAAATGACCGCCTCTTTAGAGTGCTGAGTGAGTTGGTCCCCTATTACGAATCCTAACATTCTTTCCATTCAACCTAAAAGCAAAAAAAATGGAATAGGTAATCTTATCCTTAGGGTTAATTCCAGCAATTTTATACTTTCAAGGTCTTTCACTTATTCTAAGTTGTCGTGTGTGTGTGAAAATCATTCATGTCGTGGCTTCTTGTGAAGTGGGCTATTCTGAACTTCAAAGGCTTTATCCAATTTTGCTAACATAAAACTGATTTATTTAAGATTTTCTTAATGAAACAAGATTTCATGTAACTTATGTAGGATATGAAAAAGAAGTTTTCGAAAAATTTTGGACCATTTTCTCAGTTTTCTTCAACAGAGTTTTCAAAAAATTGCATATCGATTGCCCCCCCCCCCCCCCCCCCCGGCCCCCCCAACTTGAATGGCATTGTCCTCAATGACACAAAAGATATGAAAATACATGCTAGCCATAAGAAAACTGGGAAGGAGAGAAACAACATGTGATGATGAGGATGCGACTTTACGAAAGCCGACTGCTGCATAAAAACCTAAAAATGAAAAGAAAAACATAAGATGATCTAAAATGTTGGGTTGCCTCCCCACAAGCGCTAAGTTTAACGTCTTCAGCCAGACGGAAGTGCAATCACTGTGGATCACTCAGCGCTATGGAGTTTGGCGGGCTATTTTGAAAATTTTCAACAAACAGTTTTAGCCGTTGCCCATTAACAGTGAATATGTTTCCCGTCTTTGGATTCATGATTTTGACAATTCCATGATCAAAGGCTTTGATGAATAGAAATGGCCCATCCCATCTTGATTTCAGTTTTCCTGGGAATGAGCGCAACCTAGAGTTAAATAACCAAACTTTTTGATTCAGATGGAAAGATTTCCTCACAATGTGTTTATCATGAAAGGCTTTAGTTTTGGCTTTGTAAATATTTGAATTTTCATAGACTTCATTACACAATTCCTCTATCTCACTCAGTTGTAAGGTTCTGTGGGTACCAGCTTGGGTTAGGTCCAAATTGACTTGTTTGATGGCCCAATATGCCCTATGTTCTAATTCTACAGGAAGGTGGCAAGCTTTTCCAAAAACTAGGCGATAAGGAGACATTCCAATAGCAGTTTTATAAGCAGTCCGATAGGCCCACAAAGCATCATCCAATCCTTCAGACCAATCGTTTCTATCGGGCCTAACAGACTTTTGCATAATATTCTTCACCTCTCTATTAGAAACTTCTACTTGACCACTAGTTTAGGGATGATAAGGGGTAGCCAGCTTATAATTAATCCCATATTTCTTAAGCAAAGATCGAAATTGGGAATTCGTAAAATGCATGCCCCCATCACTTATGATAGCTTTGGGCCACCCAAATCGAGAAAATATGTTTTTCTGGATGAATTTCATGACCACTTTATGACCATTGGTCCGGGTGGCTATTGCTTCAATCCACTTAGAGACATAATCTACAGCCACTAAGATATATTCATGTCCAAACGAAGGTGGAAAAGGTCCTATAAAGTCTATTCCCCAAACGTCAAAGACCTCAACCACTAAGATTGGGTTGAGTGGCATCATATCTCTTTTTGACATATTTCCTACAGCTTGGCATCGGAGGCAAGTTTTGCTGAACTCATGGGCATCCTTAAATAGAGTGGGCCAATAAAAACCACTTTGCAGTACCTTGGCTGCAGTTTTCTTTCCCAAGAAATGGTCCCCACAAGAAAGACTGTGGCAGAAGTTCAACACACTTTGTTGTTCTTCCTCAGGAACACATCGCCGAATGATTTGATCAGGACAGAATTTGAATAACTCAGGATCTTTCCAGAAATAATACTTCTCCTGGGAGAAGAATCTATCCTTCTCACTTTTGGTCCAACCTACCGCAAGTTGATTGGCCACCTTATAATTGACAATAGGAGCATACCAAGGTGCAATGATGTGAGAAATGGCCAATAGATGCTCATCAGGGAATGAATCAATCATTGGTTCACTTTCAGAAATCACAATTTGGGATAGGTGGTCAGCAACCTCGTTCTCAGAACCCTTTTTATCCCGAATTTTCAAATCAAATTCTTGGCGTAATAATATCCATATGATGAGTCTAGGCTTAGCATCCTTCTTCGTCAGCAGGTATTTCAATGCTAAGTGATTAGAATAAATTATGACTTTTGTTCCTAAAAGATAAGATCAAAATTTCTCAAGGGCAAACACCACAGTCAATAATTTCTTTTCTGTGGTGGTATAATTCATTTGAGCATCTGGAAGGGTGCGACTTGCATAATAGATCACCACGGGACACTTGTTGATTCTTTGTCCGAGAATTGCACCGATAGCATAGTCAAAGGCATCACACATGATCTCGAAGGGCAAAGACCAATCAGGAGATTGAAGAATCGGGGCTTTGGTCAACGCATCATTCAAAGAATTGAATGCCTTTATACATGCTTCATCCATGTAGAATGGGACATTTTTGGCTAGGAGAAGAGTCAGAGGTCGGACAGTTTGAGAGAAATTTTGGATAAACCGGCGATAGAAATCGGCATGGCCAAGAAATGAACGGATTTGTCTGACCGAGGTGAGAGGAGGAAGATTAGATATGAGATCGATCTTAGCTTTATCTACCTCTATCCCCCTTTCAGATATAATGTGGCCTAGAACAATGCCCTCTCAAACCACAAAATGGCTCTTCTCCCAGCTAGGTATCAGGTTGGTTTCTATGTGTCTCGCTAGCATATGTTTCAGATTTTCTAAACAATTTTCAAAAGAATCCCCGAAGATTGAAAAATCATCCATGAAAACTTCGAGGAACTCTCCCACCATGTCGGAGAATATAGCCATCATGCACCATTGAAATGTGGCTGGTGCGTTGCATAATCTAAATGGCATTCTCCTAAAAGCAAACGTGCCATAATGGCACGTAAAAGTGGTTTTTTCTTGATCTCCCAGGTAAATAACCACTTGATTATATCCGGAGTACCCATCTAAGAAGCAAAAGTACTTCTGGCCCGATAACTTTTCTAAAATCTGGTCCATGAACGGGAGTGGAAAGTGGTCCTTCTTAGTCATGAGATTCAGCTTTCTGTAATCAATGCACACTCTCCATCCCGTGGTGAGCCTAGTGGGTACCTCTTCCCCATGATCGTTCTTGATCACCGTCAAACCGGACTTCTTGGGTACCACTTGGGTTGGGCTGACGCATTTGCTGTCCGATAGGGGGTAAATGATACCCGCATCAAGTCATTTCACCACTTCTTTCTTTACCACCTCTTTCATGTTTGGGTTAAGCCGCCTTTGTATTTCCCGACTGGGCTTGGAATTCTCTTCCATATAGATGTGATGCATGCAAATGGACGGGCTAATTCCCTTTAAATCTGCCACCGACCATCCAATGGTGTTCTTATGGTCTTTAAGGACCTCGATTAATTGGGCCTCTTGCAGCAATGTGAGATTTGCCGCAATGATGACCGGAAGAGTTTGGTTCGAGCCCAAGAAAATATACTTGAGAGACTCAGGTAGTGGCTTGAGTTCAGATTCAGGAGGGTCCTCTAAGGATGGCAAAGCGGGCTCAGACTGCAAGGTTGGTAAAGGTTCAACCTTAGGCCAAGATGTTAATGAGCTGGGAGAATCTTTTAAAGCATTGGCTTCTTCTAAAAGGTCATGTGTGAGCATCGAATTCTCTTCGATTAAATCATCAAAAATATCAATGGTGTGGCACTCTTCTTCGTGATCCGGATATTTGGATGCTTGGAAGATGTTAATCTTAACCTTTTGACCCCCAAAGGATATGTCCATCATGACAGTTTCACAATTGATGTTAGTTTTGGCGGTGGCCAAAAATAGACGTCTTAGGATGATCGGGGTATGAATGGGCTCCTCGGGTGAGACCATATCTAGAATGAGAAAATCCACGGGGAAGTAGCAATCATGAACTTTTACAGTAACATCCTCAATAAGTCCCCGTGAAACTTTTACAGACCTATCTGCCAACTGCAAGATGATGGATGTGGGCTTCAGTTCCCTAATATCAAATTTTTCAAAAATAGCAGTTGGCAACAAGTTCACACTAGCGCCTAAATCTAATAATGCTCTATTAAATGTGACTCCACCTATGTCACATGAAATCAAAGGTGCTCCAGGGTCCTTCAACTGTTCGGGTAGAAGGTTCATTAAAATTGCACTCACATCCTCTGAAAGTCTTACCTTTTTGGGAGTCAATTTAGATTCCTTTCTCAGCATGCACAATTCCTTCAGGAACTTAGCATAAGCTGGCACATACTTGATAGCATCAAGGAGTGGTATATTGATCTGAACTTGTTTAAATAATTCCGTCAACTCCTCATTCTTGGCCAGTTTCTTCCTAGAATTGGGCTTGGCTAGTAAAGCATTTGGGAATGGCATCCGTGGTTGATATAAGCTTGGGCCTTCATCCAACTTTCCTTTTCCTTTCGAATCTCCACCCAACTTCTCCATATTGGGCTCAACCTCACTTTCACTTTCGATTTCCTAAGGCCCACTAGTGGAATCTTCTGCTACCTTCCCATCCTTCTGTGGGTTCTCCAAACTTTTCCCACTCCTAAGGGCCGAAATAGCTTTAGCATTCTCAAATTGCGGCCATTTAGGCTGTGCTAGTGGGCCAGGTTGAGGTAAAAGGCCCGATTGAGGTGAAAAACCTAGAGGTTGATTTCTCGGATTAGCAATGAGTTGACTAGGAAGTTGGCCCATTTCCCTCCTCATAGCGGCTTCAGTTAATTGCCCCATTTGACTCTCCAACTTAGAAATAGACTGTTGTTGGGTCAAGATAAGTTGTTGGAGTTGTGTGAATTTGTCATCAAAATTGGGGTGAGGAGGTTGTTGATAAGTTCGTGGCGGAGGATATTGAGTGGATTGCCCTAATTGGAAGGATTGATAGTGGACTGGTTGAGAGAATGCGGCTTGAGAGAATTGAGCCTGTGGTCCCCTAACATGTGAATTCCCGTAGAAGTTGGGCTGATGTTGAAATGAGTTATAGGGCTTTTGTGCTTGGTGAATGGGAGGATTAGGCATTTGCAATGGGGCCTGTTGATTCTTCCACGCAAAATTAGGATGGTTTCTCCAATTGAGGTTATAAGTGTTAGAGAATAGATCATTACCGGGTCTGGAGAACCCCTGAGCGGCCTGAACTTGTTCTTGAATGAATGGTGGTAATTGGGCCGCAGTTGGGCATTCATTCACTTGATGGACCAGACTTGCGCACAAAGCACAAATGTCATGAGAGATGGAAGATGGACCCTCGTATGGACTAGATGGTGTTGGGTAGGTAGGTTCTTGTTTATTTAAGGCCAAGAGGTCTAACTTTTGAGCCAAGATATCTACCTTATCCAATTTCTGATTGATCAAATTGATGTCCATTCTGGATTCAGGCTCTCCACGAGTCTAAGGTTCATACATTCCGGCCCGTTTAGATGGCCCAACAGACCACTCGTAAGATGATAGGGAGGCATGATTGATGGAATTATCACTTAGCATCTCAAATAAATCATAAGCCTCCTCTTCATTTTTCATCATAAATGCCCCTCCATATGAGGCATCCACCATTTGTCTGAACTGTTCAGACAATCCTTCATAGAATGCTTGGACAATTTGCCACTTTGATAGCCCATGATGAGGGCATTTCCGAAGCAATTCTTTCAATCTTTCCCATGATTCATGAATCAATTCCCCGGGAGTTTGGGTAAAACCCGTAATGGCCCTTCTCATGGTATTGGTACGCCCGATGGGATAGAACTTCTTGAGAAATTCTTTTTGCATTTCTTCCGATGTCCTAATGGGCGTACCTATAGTCCCCAACCAATATTTGGCTTTATCTTTTAGAGAAAAGGGGAATAGGGTCAACTTAAGGGCATCATCGGTGAAATTCTGGATTTTCACCGTGGAACATATTTCTAGAAATTCATCCAGATGCTTATAAGGATCTTCATTTGTATTCCCATAAAAAGATGGGAGTATCTGAATGGTACTTGATTTAATCTCATATTGATTGGCCAGATTCTGAAGAAGGTGAATACAAGATGAAGGTTGATATTGATTTGCAATGAAATAATCCTTCACTTGCTTCGGTGGCTGTTGATTATCGACCATTTGATCTTGAAGTGGGTTTCTTTGATGGATAATTCTCTCAATTTCATCAATCGGTCCTAGAAGGTTTGGACTTTGAGATCTCCTACCTTGCATGCACTAGGACGAAGAGAGAGAAGAATGATTTGATTTTTCTTTTCTTTCACTCTTTTTTTTTATATATATGCAAACAAATTATCAAACAATCTTAACCTAATGACCTAAGGTTGACCTAGACTTCTATGTGAATTTTTCTCACAAAGTGAATAGCGTCCACCACAAGTCACAACCACAATCAGTCAACGGCCAGGTAAGAGGTGGCATAGTGGGAGGCTCCCCCTATTTTCGTAGGGACCTAATTAAGGAACCACATTCCCGCTTAGGCGTTTACCTTTTAACCTCTAGCCTAGACACCGTTGTCAAAAATGGAGGCAACCCGAGATTTAAACCACTCACAGTGTGAACCCTAGGGTCCCTTTCGACTTGCTTTTATTAAGTTTAGAAAATACCAATGCAAGGAAGGTGATTTGAAGGCTAAGGAAGGGTGATGAAATCCCTACCTTATGTTGTTAAAGGTATTGTCCTTAAAAGTCTTTTTTTTTTCAATGCAATGCAACAGTCAAATCAAGCAAGACATTTTGATGCAATCATGAATGACTTGCTAAAATTGAAACATGTACCTTTCTCCCGCAATCTTCAACAAAGAATGGAAATGACTATGAAAGGAAGCTAACTCATGATTTCCTAAAATGATGAATACCTAACATCGATGGTTTCTAATCTTGGAATGACAATTTTTAAATTTGAATTTGAATTTTCTTCTTTTAATTAATGAAACCTATCTAAATTAGAAACTACAAAAAAGAAACTAACTAAAATAATGAAAATGAAAAAGGGAAGGTTGGAACATACTTACTGATGTAGCCGAAGCTATCATGACCGGATTCCGAAGTTGGAATCCGACGTTGAGATCCGAAGCTGGATCGGATCGGAGAAGAGGCCCGACGGGGATTCGGAACGCGGCGAGGGCGGAGACGAGGCCAAAGATCCGAAGCCGAGGGTCGCCCGGTCGGATGTGGGCTAGCCTACGGAAGGCGTGGCCGAAGCTCCTCTGAATGAGGAACAACTGGTGCGAGGCAGAGCCGAGGCACCTCTAGGCGAGGAGGACCAGCCGATGAATGGTGTCGAGATCGGAGGGAGAAGTCCCGAGGTCGGTGGCCGAGACCGACTCGGGGAGGTCGGCGAAGATTCGAACCGAGCCTCTGCAGGAGGGAAAGAAGAAGAAAAACCAGTCAATAGGAGTCCCGGGCTTCGGCCCTAAGGAACCCCCTCCAACGGTTAAGTTAGCTTCTGAAGATGATTCGATTCAGAAGTCAGAGAAGTGGAAGAAGCAGCTTTAATGCTTTTTGGACTGTAGTCCTTGGGGTCACGAAGACATACCTTTGGTAATAAATAGCCGTATATTTATAGCGGAGGATAGAGGATGCTTAACGGTGGTAGCCGATATAGGACTATATTCTGGGTTTACTGGTAAACCACCATAGTGCCTAATCCTCCCACCAGAGTGGGCTGGATACGGCTACTGGGCTGAAGGGGGTTGGGCCGCTGATGGGCCAGGTGTCGTTTAGTGGGCTGGAGCCTACTGGGCCGAGGGCTACTGAGCCGCTAATGGGCCGAAGGCTTATTGGGCCGCTGATGGGCCGAGGACCACTGGACTGCTTACTGGGTGGAGGGCTGCTGGGCCGCTGACGGGCCGAAGGCTGCTAGTGGGCTCCTTACTGCTGCTGTTTAGACTGATCTCAGTGTTGGGCCTGTTTTAATGGGCCGAATCGGATTCTGCCTCATCACATAGCCCCCCACTCTTGTCTTCCTCAGATTCATTGAGATGGCGAGAGTATAGTCCGTAGCGTCCTCGGGGGAGTGACGTGACATGCGCTGTCTGAAGCTTTCTGCTTTGTTACGAATGGGAACTGCCTTCGGTCGACCGAGGGCAAGTAACCATTAGCCTCGTTTCTGCTCGGGACGTAGCGATGAATGCCTTCGTCCTCGGTTGCGAAGGGACGAGCCTTCGGGCCATGTCATGCCTCCTGACAAATGGACGGTAAAGATGTCGAGTTTTCCGTCAGAACGGTCGCGTCGTGAGAAAGCACGGGACACGTGTTGCGTATCTGGTTGCCCTGTTAAAAGCACAAAAGGATCTTGGCCGTGCCTGGTGATCACGCGGATCGCGGGTCGCTTCGGTTCTCTGCCCAAGACTCCACTTGGATCGCCGCCTCTTCCGTCCCTGGCACGCGGATCGGAACACGTGACGAGCATCCGAGTTATCAGCCGAAGGGTCAGACCGCATCCGGCCATTGATTATCTTCCCTCAATCCCGCAGCCGGACCGTTATCATTGCCGAAGGACGGCACACGTGACGTGCATCTGAGAGAGGCGATGCCGACGAGGGGGAGGATCTTGGCCGTTGATTTTGGCGGGGAATGCTTTCAACTTTATCCTATAAATAGGAGCCCTCCCCAGGGCACTGTTCCGCTCTCTTCTTCCCGCGCCTATGTTTCCCTGCGATCATCCGAGCCTCCCTGCTTCTCCGGCGAAGAACGGGCCATCGAAGGTGATTTTGAGAGCGTTGTCTGTCGCTGGGGGGCACTCTGTTGTCTGGAGTTGTTGCTAGGGAAGCTTCTGTTGCTTGAGAGGCGGAGGGCAATCGAGGAGATCTTATTTGAGGGTAAGCCTCAATTTTCTTTCTCTGCTCCGTGATCCATGTTCAGTAGCCCCCCTTCGGCTGATAATGGCTCTTCGGCCGAAGGTTATTCTTCTCGTTCTTCGTCCCAGCCTTCCGAATCTTCCTTGTCATCTCCCCTTTCTTCGAACTCCCTTGCTTCTCTCATGGTGGATGAGGCCGAAATGTCTGGTGCCGAAGAAGCCGAAGAGGTTCCCGCCACGGGCCAGGCTTCCTCTTCCGGCCGACGTCGGGCCGAGACAGTTTCCGACGCCATGTGTACTCTTTCCGATGATGGGGTCAAGTACATTGCATCTTACTATCAGCTCCCATCTTGGACGATTCCCTATCGGCCTGGAATGAATACTAGGGCCAACTCTGTCCGTCCGGGTAGCTTTTCTATTTACGAGGAGAGCTTCCGGGCGGGCTTTCGTCTTCCTCTTCTTTCTTTTGTAATTAATCTTTTGAGCTTCTACGGGTTGGCCCCGTCTCAATTTTTTCACAATTCTTGGCGGACAGTCTAGGCCTTCTTGGTTGTGCACGCCTATATTGATGTTACCCCCTCGGTGAACATCTTCCGCTTTCTTTTCAAGATACAGCGGTAGGGAAAATCCGACTGGTTCTGCTTTGTCCCCCGCTTCGGCCGAGGTATCTTTTCCGGGAAGCCAACGTCCATTCACCATTGGAAGAAGAGCTTCATCTTCATCTCCCTTCTGGAGAAGGAGAGGGGTGTGTGGCCCTTCCCCACTGTGTGGGCGCCACTGGCCGAAGGCCTTTCCGATCCGCCTTCCCTTAACCCCGATCAGCTTCATATCGTGCGGATTATAGACGCCGAGGCTCCGTATGATATAGCGGAGCTTTTCGATGAAGAGGAGCGGCTCGTGCAGACGAGGGCCTGGCCGGTCGGGTTTCTCCTTATCTTCCTCCCGAGGATGTCCCAGGGGAGACCGAAGGAGCCGCCGAGGTTGAATCTCCGGCCGAAGCTCCTCTGACCGAAGAGGGTGCTGAGGCTTCGGCCGAGGGTAAGTCGGTCTTGAGTTGTGGAGAGTCGCACGCTGTAAGTTACTAACTCCTTTTCTTCTGTCCGCAGAGATGACTGGAATTCGGGGACTCCTCGGTCGGCTCGCCCAGCAGTCTAGCCAATCTCAACCGTCCCAGCTGCAGGCGACGGGAGGAGAGGCTGGACGAGGCGTGGCCCTGAACGCTCGGGCCACAGTACAGACAGCGGCTTCGGTCGAGGGCCGCGCCGCTGCTGCCGCTCTCGAAAGAGAGAAAAAGGGCAAGTCGGTCGCTCGAGGGGGTGGCCGACTATCGAAGCGGAGCTGGGCGGATGAGCCTGGTGAAACAGAGTCCGCCTCGGCAGCCAAGAGGCCAGTCGCTGCCCGAGGGGCCCCGCTTTCGTCGCCTCCCGAACCGTCGAGGGGCGAATCCCCTTCGGCTGTGACGGCAGGCACAGAGGACCTCGGGGGTTCTGGGACGCACGCGTCCCGCGAACATGGGCATGAGCTATGGGTCCCGAATCTGGGGATCTATGCGGACGAGAGTCTGGAGGACTCTCGGACATGCATGCGCCTGCTCCGAGGCTTGACCCTTCCGATAGCCGAGGACGAGATGAAGGCGTTGTCCTCGGACGGCTTGGCGATGCAGTGCGCCCGACTATCGGTCCAGGTAAAAAAGCTTCTTTACTGGCCTTGGGTTTAATATTTCCCTTGGCTTGTTTGGGGTTGTTGACTTCTGTTCGCTTTTGGCTGCAGACCGCGGTCATGTGCGGGGGCCTGATTCGCCGTCAGGTGGCCATTCAGCAAAGGCTCCAGGACGTCGACCAGGCTTCGGACCAGCCGGCTTCTGGCAGAGTCGCCCCGGTACAACGTAGTCTTGAGGCTAGCGTCGACTTGCTCCTGAAAGCAAATGCCCGGATGCGGGCCAAGCTAGAGGAGCAAAAGGAGGTGACTCGCGCTTCCTCCGAGGCCAAGACGAAGGCCGAGCAGGAGAAGGAGAAAGCCGAGAAGGAACTGGAGGCGGTCCGGGCCGTAAATGAAGCCCTTAAGGCCGAGATCCAGGACAAGGTCGACCAGCGGGTCACGGATCGCCGCCGCCATGCCGAGGAGGTCTCGACCCTGAAGGCAGATATGGAGGCTAAGGCTGAAGAGGCTGCTCGTACAGCCGTAGCCAGTTATAAGGCCGGCCCAGATTATGCCGAGGAGATAATCCAGGCTCAACTCGAGGCGGCGTCGTCCGTGTTCAGCATAGGGCTGGCTATTGCCCAAAAGGCGTGCCCGGCCATAGACCTGATCGGCGTCGCCCTTCCGACGGACGAGGAAGGCGAAGAGCTTCTGGCCTGGTGGAAGAAGCTTAAGGCCGAAAGAGCTTTGGCCCCAGTGGAAGGCAACGCGGCCGTTCCCGATGAGGTCGCTCCTGCCGAGGCTGTTCAGGTCGAGGGCTCTCCTTCCCCATCTCCTGGTCCGCCCCCTGTCGATGTAGACGGCGAAAATATCGAGAGCTAATACGGGGGCTTGTCCCGATTTTTGTTTTGCCTTTTCTGAAAGGCTGCGGCCAGATGTACGGCCGATTTTGTACTCTGTTCTTATATGAAAAGTACTTTGCTTCTATTTGTGTTCTGAATGAACGACCGAGTATGGCTCTCCTTGTGGCCGAGACCATATTGCTGTTTAGATGCGGCTCGTACGGCCAAAGCTAATCCAGATTCGGATATGGACTTAGAAAATAATACCGCTCCCGATACGGTTTGCATGGCCGAAGCCACTCCCGGTACGGTTTACACGGACTTAGAATACCATGCCGCTCCCGATTCGGTTTGCATGGCCGAAGCCACTCCCGGTACGGTTTACACGGACTTAGAATACCATGCCGCTCCCGATACGGTTTGTATGGCCGAAGCCACTCCCGGTACGGTTTACACGGACTTAGAATACCATGCCGCTCCCGATACGGTTTGCTTGGCCGAAGCCACTCCCGGTACGGTTTACGCGGACTTAGAATACAATGTCGCTCCCGATACGGTTTGCATGGCCAAAGCCACTCCCGGTACGGTTTACACGGACTTAGAATACCATGCCGCTCCCGATACGGTTTGCATGGCCGAAGCCACTCCCGGTACGGTTTACACGGACTTTGAGTACCATGCCGCTCCCGATACGGTTTGCATGGCCGAAGCCACTCCCGGTACGGTTTACGCGGACTTAGAATACCATGCCGCTCCCGATACGGTTTGCATGGCCGAAGCCACTCCCGGTACGGTTTACACGGACTTAGAATACCATGCCGCTCCCGATACGGTTTGCATGGCCGAAGCCACTCCCGGTACGGTTTACACGGACTTAGAATACCATGCCGCTCCCGATACGGTTTGCATGGCCGAAGCCACTCCCGGTACGGTTTATACGGACTTAGAATACCATGCCGCTCCCGATACGGTTTGCATGGCCGAAGCCACTCCCGGTACGGTTTACGCGGACTTAGAATACCATGCCGCTCCTGATACGGTTTGCATGGCCGAAGCCACTCCTGGTACGGTTTACACGGACTTAGAATACCATGCCGCTCCCGATACGGTTTGCATGGTCGAAGCCACTCCCGGTAAGGTTTATACGGACTTAGAGAATTCCATGCCGGATATGATATCTCGAAAAGAAGAAATTTATTCATGCCTTCCGGCTAAATTCCGGGGGGAAGCAACTTACATGAAATAACGCCGAAGGCGTTCCACATTCCAGGTGCGAGGGAGAGGTTGGCCCGAAAGGGTTTCCAACCGATAAGCCCCTCGTCGAATTACCTCCCTTACGCGATATGGTCCTTCCCAGTTGGGAGAAAGCTTCCCTGCGGCATCGGCTGGTTTAGACGTATGAGCATTCCTCAATACGAGGGTCTCGGTTTCAAAGCTTCGGGGCTTCACTCGAGTGTTGTGGTATTTGGCCATACGCTGCTGATAAGTTGCTAGCCGAATGCGAGCTTTCTCTCTAGTTTCTTCTATAAGATCAAGGTGATCTCTTAAGGCCTCCTCATTGGCTTACGGATTATGAGTGAGAACTCTCGGCGAGGGAAGGCCAATTTCGACAGGAATAACGGCTTCTACCCCATAAGCCATACGGAATGGGGTTTCGCCGATTGGGGTTCGGCTTGTAGTCCGATAAGCCCATAGAACACTTGGTAGCTCTTCTACCCATCGGCCTTTGGCTTCGCCGAGGCGAGTCTTCAGTCCTTGTAATAGGCTTCGGTTAGTGACCTCGACCTGGCCATTTGTCTGGGGGTGTGCTACTGATGTAAGTTTGTGGAGAATGCCGAAGCTGGCGCAGTTGTCCTTGAACCGATGGCTGTCGAATTGTTTGCCGTTGTCTAAGATGATGGCCCGAGGGATGCCGTACCGGCAGATGATGGACTTCCACACGAAGTTCCACGTGTTGCTATCGGTTATGGACGCGAGGGGTTCGGCTTCTACCCATTTAGTAAAGTAATCTACCGCCACGATAAGGAACTTCCTTTGGCCGGTGGCGACGGGAAAGGACCCCAGGAGGTCAATTCCCCATTGAGCGAAAGACTAGGGGTCTGATAAAGGAGTTAGAAGGGTTGCTGACTGGTGGATGAGGGAGCTGAACCTCTGGCATTGATCGCAGCGACGGACGAGGGCAGTTGCATCCTCTCGGAGCGTCGGCCACCAGTATCCCTGCCTTAGAAGCTTGTGAGCCAGGGCCCTTCCTCCTGCATGTGCTCCGCATACCCCTTCATGTACCTCTTGCATTGCGTAGTCAGCTTCGGCCGGACCGAGACATCGCAAGAGTGGTCGGCCGAAGGACTTTTTATATAACAGCCCGTCCAAGAGAAGGAAGTGAGAAGAGCGCTGCCGAATATGTCTGGCTTCCTTCGGATTGGGCGGGACTTCTCCTCGGAGGAGTCATCCAGGTCTCGGTTTCAGATTCAGTCACTTGCATGACTTCCGACTCTTCGAGGCTTGGCTCGGCTTGTTCTTCTACAAGAATCATTCGGCCTCCTCCCCCGTCCTGAGTTGATGCTAGCCGGGAGAGAGCATTGGCTCGAGCATTCTCGGCTCTCGGGATCCGCACAATTTCGTAGGAATTGAATTGAGCGAGGATCTTGCGAGTTACCTGGTGATAAGATGCCATTATCGCATCCCGTGCCTCGTATTCCCCAGAAACATGACTGGCGATTAGCTGAGAGTCGCTAAATGCCTTTATGTTCTGCACGCCAAGCTTTCTAGCGGCCCGAAGGCCGGAGATGAGGGCTTCATATTCGGCGGCATTATTGGTAGCTGGAAAGGAGAAGCGTAGCGCATACTCCGTGACGACCCCTTCGGGAGACGCCAAGATCCATCCGGCGCCGCTGCCCATGGAGCATGCGGAGCCATCTACATAGAGCCGTCATTCATCCGCCGGAGGCGTAAGAGCCGAAGTATCCTCGACTTCGGATATATTGACTTCCGGCTGAGGCGCCGAGAGAGCTTCGGGAGTGAGCTCGGCAATAAAATCGGCTAGGGCTTGAGCTTTTATTGCTACCCGAGGCGCATAGGAAACGTCGAACTCTCCCAGTTCAATTGCCCACTTCGCCAGTCTGCCGGACACCTCTGACCGGGAGAGGACTTGCTTCAGAGGCTGATCGGTGAGGACCTTTATTGAGTGGGCGAGGAAGTAGGGCTGGAGCCTCCTCGCGGATAAGACGAGGGCTAAAGCTAGCTTCTCAAGAGCAAGATACCGAAGCTCTGCTCCTTGGAGGGCTCGGCTTATATAGTAGACAGGCTTTTGAATGCCGTCTTGCGCCCGGACGAGGATGGCGCTGATAGCTGTCTCAGATACTGCGAGGTAGAGGAACAGCGGCTCTCCATGGACCGGTTTGGACAGGATGGGAACCTTGGAGAGATAGACCTTCAGCTGTTCGAAGGCCGATTGGCACTCGTCGGTCCAGGAGAAGCTATTGGCCTTCTTCAGCAGCTTGAAGAAGGGAAAGCAATAATCCGCCGCTCTAGACATGAAGCGGCTTAAGGCGGCAATCCTTCCGTTTAGCTTCTGGACTTCTCAGAGGTTAGCCGGAGGGCGCATTTGAATGATGGCCGAAACCTTCGCAGGGTTAGCTTCTACCCCTCGGTGAGTGACCATATAGCCGAGGAACTTTCCGGAGGCCACTCCGAAGCCGCACTTTGCTGGATTTAACTTCATTTTGTATCGGCGCAGAGCGGAGAATGTTTCGGCCAAGTCAGCCAGGTGGTCTGCAGCGACGCAGCTTTTCACCAGCATGCCGTCGATGTAGACTTCCATGTTGCGGCCGAGCTGTGGAGCAAATATTTTGTTGACGAGGCGCTGATATGTCGCGCCGGCATTCTTCAGGCCGAAGGGCATCCGGGTATAGTAGTACAGACCGAGATCAGTCGTGAAGCTGGTCTTGCTCTCGTCTTCCGGATGCATTCGGATCTGATGGTAGCCTGAATAGGCGTCGAGAAAGCTTAGAAGCTCGTGGCCGGAGGTTGCATCCACCACCTGATCTATCCGAGGTAGCGGGAAACTATCCATCGGACAGACTTTGTTGAGGTTGGTGAAGTCTACGCACATCCGCCACTTGCCATCTTTTTTGGGCACCATCACCACATTAGCGATCCAGTCCGGGTGGTGTACCTCTCGGAGATGCCCGGCGTCCAGCCCTTTTTGAACTTCGGCTTGGATGGCAAACCTCCTTTCCTGATTGAAGGTATGCCGCTTCTGCTTGACCGGGGGCTGGTTGGGATCGACATGCAGCCGATGCTCCGCTATTTCCGGGTCGACCCCGGTCATGTCCGCTGGAGACCAGGCGAAGACGTCGAGGTTCTCTTTCAGGAACTCGGTGAGTCTCTCTGCTACGGTTTTTTCCAGGCCGGAGCCTATCATGAGGGTCCGTCCCTCGCCTCCCGGAACCGGGATGGCGACGAGTTCCTCTCCCGTGGATGCTTCGGCTGAAGATTCGATTGATAGGATTCGGCCGCAGCCTTTCCCTTGACCGAAATCATGTAACATTGCCGAGCTGCTTCTTGATTCCCCTTGGCTTTGCCTATTCCATGGCTGGTAAGGAATTTCAGCTTCTGGTGAAAGGACGAGAGCACAGCTCCGATCCCGCCGATTAGCCTTCAGCCAAAGATGGCGTTGTAAGCTGAATCAACTTTTACAACGGCAAAATCTGTTTCTACGGTTAATTGCCGGGGAGCCGAACATATGGTTACAGGGAGCCGGACAATGCCCTCTACTCGGCAGGGCGAGCCGTTAAAACCGAATAGAGGCCCTCGGTGAGGCTTCATATTAGCCTCATTCAATCCCATCTTTACAAAGCAATCATAAAATAATATGTTTGGAGCACTTCCATTATCAACAAAAATACGATGAACATCGTAACTGTTTATTACAGCGTTTATAACGAGGGCGTCGTCGTGAGGAACCTGAATATCAGTCAAATCCTCTTGGCCGAAGGTAATGTCTTCTTGATGAGACCGCTTCAGCTCGACATCAACCGCTGCTATTGTTGTGGAGCTGTGCTGACGACGCCTCGATCCTTCTCCCGGTCCACCGGATATCATCATGATAGACCCGGCATTGGGTCGTTGGTGCGACGTCTCTACCGTGGCCGAGGTGTCCTTTGGCGGAGGAGCGGTTTCTTTCTCTGGGGGTTGATGTGGTCTGGCCGTTTCAAGGACGTCCCGGTTCCGCTGCTGCTGAGGCTGCTCTCGCCGGTATTGTGGCAGTCTGCCCTCCCTGATGAGGCGATCGATTTCCTCCCGAAGGTGCCGGCACTCATCAGTCGAATGGCCGATCTCCCAATGGTATTCACAATATTTGTCGGGATCTCTTCGGCGAGGATCAGTTTTGATGCGCTCCGGCCGTCGGAGCATGTCCTTCACCTCCATAAGCATTCAGGAAGGGGGAGCGGGCAGCGGCAGGTACCGCGGTTGCGGATCCCGTCGCTTGTCTCGGTCCCACTCCTCCCTCCGATATCGTTTACGAGAGGGTTCTTGATCTTCGGGTCGAGGACGGACCGTCGGAGGGGCAGGCGCCGATATTGCTTCGGCTGTACTCTTGCCCTTGGACATCATTAGGGCCTCCCAGTTGATGTATTTATAGGCCCGGGCTACGAGGTCCTGGAAGGTAGAGAGATGGCGTTTCCCGATAGAGCCGAGAAGCCCCTTGTCCCGGCACCCACTGATTACGGCCGAGACCGCAATCGAATTGTCCAGATTCGGGATTTGGGCGGCTTCGGCCCGGAATTTGGTAAAATATTCCTGGAGGGTCTCGGTCGGGCCTTGCCGAATGGCTAATAGGCTGGCCGAAGTTTTGCATTGCCGGGTGGCATCATAAAACTGGTCGATGAATAATTGTCCCAACTGGACTAAAGAGTGGATGGAGTTGGGGGCCAATGTCTCGAACTAGGTTAGGGCAGTCTTCTCAAGGGTGAGGAGGAAGAGACGGCAGCGGACTGCTTCGGCGACCCCTCGGACAGAGAGGTAGGTATTGAACCTCTGGAAGTGGCAGATCAGATCTGTCATTCCGTCGTAGAGGGGGCCTTTCGGCAGTTTGAAGTTAGGAGGTACCTCGGTAGCCAGGAGCTCCGGCGTGAACGGAGTTTGCTCCAGGATGGTGCTGGCAAGAGGCGCTCCGTACGGCCGAGACACCATATGCTGCATCTCTTTCCTCATTGCCGTCAACCGCCGGTCCAGGTCCGGGGCGGTTGAAGTAGCGACCGAACGTCCTCCAGTTCCGGCTGGGCGAAATTCGGACGAAGCATAGCCTTGCTCCGTCATAATGCGGTCGGTGCGAGGGACTCGGGAAGGCGGTGCCGAGGGCTCGCTGCGCGCTGTGGCGGTCTCGTCAAGGAAGACCTGCGAGGGTGCCGACCGGAACCTTGTATCTTGGACGCGATAGAGTGGAGGAGGCGGCACTTGTTGGGGGAGTTGGCCTAGTAATCCCATGCGCTGGGCGATGGCGGATACCATATCTTGTAAGGGCGCAAGAGAGGTAACGGCAGCGGCTAGTGTCGCCATTTTCTACTGAAGTACTTCCACCCGGTTGTCTCCAGTAGCGAGGGACTCTAGTATGACAGGCAGAGCCGCGCTTTGCGGTGGAGCAGACGGGGCGCCTTCGGAATGTAGTGGTTGCGCTGAAGTTGTCCGCGTCTCTGCCTCGTCTTGTCCGGATCGTCGGGTTACATTACGATGAGACATGACTCTTTGCTTGTTTCCCACAGACGGCGCCACGTGATGTAGCCGAAGCTATCACGACTGGATTCCGAAGTTGGAATCCGAAGTTGAGATCTGAAGCTGGATCGGATCGGAGAAGAGGCCCGACGGGGATTCGGAACGCGGCGAGGGCGGAGATTAGGCCAAAGATCCGAAGCCGAGGGTCGCCTGGTCGGATGTGGGCTAGCCTACGGAAGGCGTGGCCGAAGCTCCTCTGAATGAGGAACAACTGGTGCGAGGCAGAGCCGAGGCACCTTCAGGCGAGGAGAACCAGCCGGCGAATGGTGTCGAGACCGGAGGGAGAAGTCTCGAGGTCGGTGACCGAGACCGACTCGGGGAGGTCGGCGAAGATTCGAACCGAGCCCCTGCAGGAGGGAAAGAAGAAGAAAAATCAGTCAGTAGGAGTCCCGAGCTTCGGCCCTAAGGAACCCCCTCCAACGGTTAAGTTAGCTTCTGAAGATGATTCGATTCAGAAGTCAGAGAAGTGGAAGAAGCAGCTTTAATGTTTTTTGGACTGTAGTCCTTGGGGTCACGAAGACATACCTTTGGTAATAAATAGCCGTGTATTTATAGCGGAGGATAGAGGATGCTTAACGGTGGTAGCCGATATAGGACTATGTTCTGGGTTTATTGGTAAACCGCCATAGTGCCTAATCCTCCCACCGGAGTGGGCCGGATACGGCTACTGGGCCGAAGGGGGTTGGGCCGCTGATGGGCCAGGTGCCGTTTAGTGGGCTGGAGCCTACTGGGCCGAGGGCTACTGAGCCGCTAATGGGCCGAAGGCTTATTGGGCCGCTGATGGGCCGAGGACCACTGGACTGCTTACTGGGCGGAGGGCTGCTGGGCCGCTAACGGGTCGAAGGCTGCCAGTGGGCTCCTTATTGCTGTTGTTTAGACTGATCTCAGTGTTGGGCCTGTTTTAATGGGCCGAATCGGATTCTGCCTCATCACTTACCAATGATTTCACTTTTCCTTTTTTTTTCAATATACCTACAAAAATAAGAAAAATAAGGTTAACTAAAGAATAATTACACTAAATTCAAAATAATCAAAATTAAAAATTTAAATCCCCAGCAACGGCGCCAAAAATTGATAGCTTAAGATTGTGTCGTTAAAAATCAAAGTTAACAATCTAAATTAATCGGCTCATTCAAATTGAACTTTTAACAGTAGCAATGGTGAGTCCGAGTCGAATCCACAGGGAAATAAATTTTTAAAGTTTAAAACCATAGATTTTTTTAGAGAAAAAATAAAGAAGAAGGAATATGGAGCATGATGATTTAATAAATAACAATTGAAACTAATCTGACTTACTATGAACTCACAAAAGGAGCACCCCTAAACAAGCATAATCAGACCATTTATTGAACTAAAAATACCTCTAAAATACTAATTAAAAGTAAAATATAAAGTTTGAGTAGTGTCAACAAAATAAAAAATAAAAGTTGTAGAACAAAAAGAGGGAGAAAAGATAACTTTTTTCAAAGGAGCTATTGTCATTTGTTAACAGAACTATATGAAATTTTACAGAGACATTGGAAATAAAACAATAATATGACTTTTATAAGAAAACTTTTACAGAAAATATTCAAAATATAGTGTAACATGGAGAACTAAAAAACTAGAGAGAGGCGATGGAGAGAGAAAACTGGTGCTTGCAACCGACGTCGCCCTTCGCGTGGATCCTTGGCTGCCCTAGACTCCTTCAAGTAGCCAGTTGCAGTGCCTTGAGTCCACCACTTGCCCTTGACAGCCGCTGATTTGAGAAAGATGTAAAGAGAGAGAGAGAGAGCGAGTGAGAGAGAGAGAACAAAGCTAGAGAGAGAGAGAGAGAGTGCTACAATACCGCAGTACTGTAGCTACAGTACCGCGGGTACTGTAGCAGAGAGGGAGAAAAAGTGAGAGAGAAGGGGAGAGAAGTAGGAAGGAGAAGAAAAAGTAGGGGCGAGAGAGAAGGAAGGAAAGAATTTTTTAAATAAAGAAAGGAAGAAAGTGGATGGCGGCTGTCTCCTCTTGTTTTCTTCTTGGGTAAGAATTATGACAACCATTTAGGATATCAAAAGACCATTTTACTCCTGCTTTAGTATTTTTGTCAAAATAAAGTCGATTTTGTTGGGATTCGAACTCCAGTCCTTCCCACAAACGACCATAAACTTAGCCAATTGCACTGCATCTTCTTCATGTCCTGTTCACATAAAATAAATATAAATTAGGATATTATCATGAATAAAATAGCATTTATGCTTAAATAAATTGATTTCTCACGGTTTTAAACCGCAATTACATGAAATGATGTTGTTTTTAACTCAGAATTTGACGTAATTGGTACCGTTGGAATCGGTACGAAGTTGTCTATCATTTCATGCTATTTTAAACATAAGAAACATGAATATAGTGCAAGCATTTGTTCTTTTAACAATAAAAAATACTAACTTATCAGCTCCTCCATTGCCTTTGTCTTCAAAAGCTTCAAAGGATGATAAGGATGAAGAAGAAGAAGCCTTGGATGAAGCTCCTCTTCTATTGTCCACGTTTTTCTCCTCTAAAGCCTTCAAACACCTTGTTTCAAGCTTTAAATTCTTCAATGGCCAACCTCCTTCAAAGGTCTAAAGGTTGTTGTATTTATAAGAATAGGTTTAGGGGTGTTTAGGACTTCAAAAGGACTCTCTCCCGCAGTCAGACTTACCTTGAATGAGCACGGAGGAGTTAGCAACCTTCCCAACTTCGGAAACCAGATTACAAATCATGTTTATCATGAAACTCCCGAATCACGTCGCCAAAATGAGATGCCATTTGTCTAATTAAAGCGACCAAAATAGAAATAAAATCCGAAAAGAAAATCGGAATACATTAGGAAACCTAAATCGCGTCTCCTAAGGCCGACGTGCCTTAGATAATTAGAAAATTAATTCAGATTAAAAATTAGAAACCCAGATGGATTAGGACCTAAATGGCGTCTCCCTTAGGAGACGCTATTTAGTTAAATCTTTCTAAATTTGAAAATTTAATTTCGAATTGATTTCGGCTAGGAATCTAAATGGCGTCGTGATTGGGCGACGCTAATCAACAAATTTCGAGAAAAATCAATAAAAAATAATTAATGATTAAACATCAGACCATTTTAGGACATTATAATTGTGACATGAAATTTACTCAATATGAGGTCAAAATTAACGTGTCTACAAATGGGGGTCGGAACTCGCGTCACCCTCATATATATAGTCTAAAGAATTTACAATTTATCTCCTATAACTATAAGAAATCATCCCTCTATCTATTTCACACCTAATGGGACATCCGACATCTATGTAAAAGAGTCCAATAACACTTATATTAAACCTGCTAAAAGATAAAATCAGGTCCAAAATTCATTAAGTTGTGTTTAACTCATCTCACTAAGCATAAATCACATCCTATCATTACAAAAACCATTTAACTCAAAATAAACTATATGAATGAAAATAAAACGATTCACTCTTAGTCAGTCTCCATCAAAGTCAGTGAACCGATTAGGAAATCTTAAACCGGAGAGTCAGGATATTACAAGAGTTGACTTGTTCAAGTCGATCCGGTACAACATGTCACACCATGGTTTGTAATAAAAAAAGATCCATGTGAAGCTGACAAGAGTTGCTCTAATTTCTATTTTTATTTGTGTTTTACTTTATACAACAGTAAAGATCACCATAAAAAGTCTAATTGCCGCAAAAGGCTCGTGCCGATATGATACGGCAAACCACACATATCCCAAGATATTGTAGCAGACAGATGGATTCTCAACAGTGAGTAAATAAGAATATATTTGCAAATAGATAACCACACATGTATCCCGAGATTGTAGCAGACAAGTGGATTTTCAAAGGAAGGTGAATATGTATATATGTTGCCAATGGATAACATCGATTAATAATCAAATCCCTCGATGATCGTTGTTTTTATTTGCCTTGGGTGTAAATTTCTATATTGTGCAAGTGAATATATGGAATTAAGGATGCTAGACGTTACCTGCTTTCATTTCCTTTTGAAAACAAGATTATGCTTTGCAATCATCACAAAAAAAAAGTCAAGAGATCTACGTTCAATATATTGAATGATTTTGTGGATGAGAGAAGTTATCTTAGAACTACATTTTATTGTTGACACAAGATCCAAAACAATATGATGTAGCCGATTCTTTAGTTTGATTAGGGTCGAATGCAGGTTTAGAATTTCAAAGAATATGGGAGTAAATCATGGGAACTTGTAGAAGTCTCCATTGGCACCAAAGATAAAGGATGTAAGAGATCATCAAAACAAAGATAAAGTAAAAAAAGATGAAATGCCTTTTAAAACATCTGACTATTTTTTGTGATATGCCTTTTAAAGTCACCACGGTGCACCCCATTGGAATAGCTGCCCCAAGTGACTTTTCCCTTTTTTTTGGGAGAGAAAGTTTTCTATCTTCTCTTGTACTCTTATTTATTTATTTATCATAAGAAGATTTGTCATCATCTTTGTGAATCACATTAAATCTTGTCTTCTTTAATTAGCATATGCTTTTTGGTTTACTATAGTCCCAGGCTAGTATAAACTTCTAGAGGAAATGCTTTCTTCTTGGAATAGCCTTAGGGTGTCGATGAATGCAACAAGGCAATACAACCATCCTTCTAGCTTCCATCAGGTGCAAAATGTGCCTTGTACAGGCCATTTGCATTTTCATGGTACTTAATAGGATTAATGATGCATATTATTTTTCAAATGTAGAGATTTGATGCAATTTGTTTCCTCACACAAGTAATAGTGACTTGACAAAGACATTTGTGATTACACTTCTACATGGAGTTATAATCTATTAGGTTGGATTACAATTCATTGAGTTACCATGTAGCAAATAGTGCTTGATAACACTAAAATGTTGCTTTATGACTAAGATAGAGTAAGAAAAAAAGTTTGTAACTGAAAGCATGTAAAGGAGAAAATTATTAAAACTCCATAAGCTAATCAATTTGATGTAACATATTTTAAGGGATAACATTATGTCTTATTTGCTTCCATTTGACATGCCAAAACAAGATAAAGATATCAAGCCATAGCTCATGGGGAAATCAAATTTTGATAAATGTACAATATTTTAAACTTGTTTGAACATATTAAAAATAATATTTTTTAAACTATTTTCGTGAAGTTTTCAAACTTGTTGCCAATTTAAAAATCTTTTATAGGTGCTGGTTTTATCTTGAAGCTAGACTTAGACCCAATCATAAATGACATGTCTTATGATTATTTCATAAGGATGTACATGCACGATGGAGCATTTATTTAACCAGCAAGTACGTCCATCGCAAAAAGAAATAGACCAAGGATGCCTCTAAATACTAAGAGAACAACTTGTTACACTAGCAGTTATGTTGGCTGCTAGTGTTTTTAATTTTTAAAAAACTTTTTTTTTGAATTTATTTTGGTTGGCTCCATGGTGGCCTACATGGTCGTGCAGTTCGATTTTGGATCGGATGATCCAAAAAAAGATGAAAAATCGAAAATCGGCACCATGGGGCTGACCAAAAAAAATATATTTTTTAAAAAAATTAAAAACGTGGGCAACCGGCGTAATGCCGGCTGCCCGTGTAGTAAGTTATTCTCAAATACTAATAAGTGCTGTCCAACACCATAAATACAAGAGGAAGTGTAATAAAAATTCTATGATATAATGCTTTTATATGGGTTGCAATAGGTAATAGCATTTGTCAAACCTTTCTCCTGGTTAGTCCTATTTTGATGCAGTCTACACTAGCAACGTCAAGGGTTCAAACAATGTACCCATAGTAGAATATTTCATATTGGAGAATACTTGTTGCATTGCTTATGGTGCGATGCAGCCTGCACCGTACATAGGCAACCGTATGATCTAATTAGATTGGATAGTTGTGGTAGAAAGTTTAATTTTTTATATCTTTTGAAATATTTTTATGGTGGGGTCCTATATGTCCATACAATTCGATCTTCGATCAGACGATATAAAAAAAGATCTAAAATACAAAAAACTAAGTAGAGATCGAGTTGTATAGATATGTCGGACCCACCATAAAAAAATCAAAAAGAAAAAAAAAAGAAATTTTGGGCTGCTCCTCATGCGGTGCAACAAGTATAATTCTTCTTAATTGTGTAGGTTAAAAGATACCTCTAACCGTTTGCCATTTGTTAATTATATTTATCAAATTTTGTATTTAAAAATGATTGTATCGAAATAAAATTAGTTATGGAGCATTAATTGATAGTTAAGGTTTACACTATTACAGGTTGAACTCAAATTGAAACACTACGTTACTTTGTAAGCTACTCCATTTAAATTCAAATTTAAAGTATGAATTCAGGATATGAGAACGTATGCTACGAAACTTCAAAGACTAAAATACAAAATATTACTTCTAATATTTTATATTCTTTTTCCTAAAATTAGAACAAATAAATTGAACACTTTTTAAAGAAGATTAGAACGGTTTGTCAGCCTCTTTGATCTCAATACTTGAATTTTAAAAGACATATATATATATATATATATATATATATATATATATATATAATGCAAAACCATATTTATGGAAGGTAAATCTATGAATGGGTTGAAAAAGAATGATGATATGTGCAATAATCCGGCCCATTCGAGGTCCAGAACGGAGATGAGATTTCCTTATGGGTCCCAAAACGGCTTGCTTTCCGGGATTTAAAGGAATTCAAACATACCCCGTCCCCCGAGCTTTGCACAACGGCTCTCTCTCTCTCTCTCTCTCGCTCTCGCGCTCTGCTCTTGCTCGCTTGGTACCTTCGGCAACAAAGGGGAGGATGAGCACAGGCGGCGGCGGCGGTGGCAGGGGTGACGTGCTGTGGCGCCGTCCCCTCCAGGAGGCCCTCCCGTCCAGATTCTTGCACCACCGGGGGTTCTTCGGTCAATCCTCTTCTAGGCATGGGGTGAGTACCTCAATTCCGATCTGGGTTGTTCTATTTTTATAAATCTCGTGTTTGATTTCTGTTTCGTGTTTTTTTAATGCTCTTGGAGAATTTGTTTTCGGCTTCCGAGATGGGTTTTCTCTGTGTTCTTTTGTGGGTTTTTTAATCGTCTTGGAGTTGGTAGATTATTAGAGGGGTCTTTGCGCCTGGTCTTCTTTCAGCCTAGGGCTATTTGGGGGCATTAGGGTTTCTTTTTTATTTTCCTTTCTCGCCTCTGTTTCGGTTTCCTGTTACTGCATTTTGCAGTTGGCTTCCTGTAGTTCGATTTAATTGCATTTTACATTCTTTGGTTCCTGCGAAACCCTAATTTTCTGATATTGTGGCTCTGGCATTGCACCCTGCTAAACAATTTTCATCTTCCTCTCGATTGTCTCAACTCTTCGATTTTTGTTTTCATCTGATTTGGTTTGCATTTTTGTGTATATTTCTCTGGGGTTCCATGATTTCGGTTCTGTTCCTGTGTTTTGATGTTTGCCTCTTGGATTTCAATTTGGGTTGAGGTCCATCCATGTAGATCTAATTGTGTTTCACATTGTTTGGAACCTGCAAGACGCTCAGGGGCGCCCTTTTATGAGAATTCACAAGAATTCATTTGTTTGTGTTAATTGTTTATCTGCTTGTTTAAATGCCTGTGAGAACTGAGAAGAGCTTTTGTGGCTTGTCCTTTTTCTGGCTTCAATTACTCTTTCTGCGATTCCTCCAAAAACCCACCTCGCTGTGTTAGTCATACTAATTGTCCTCTCCCATCTGTATGCAGGGTGGTGACAGGTTCATTCCTTGCAGATCTGCCATGGGTTTCGACTTTGCCCATGCTATGTTGACAGAGACGAGGAAGGAAAAGGACAATGCCGCTGCAGCATCGCCATCCAGGGAAGCCTACTGGAACTGGAAGTGTCTGGCCGAGGCCTTGCTGCAGAACAGGGCATGCATACTCGCCTTCAGGGCCAAGCCTCCTGCAGCCATGGACACCTACCACCAGGTCCGCGCTGACCATGCCTGTTCTCAGCAGGCCAGGCCAGCCAAGCAGAGGAGGTACATCCCCCAGTGTGCAGAGAGGACTCTAGGTGCCCCTGACGTCGTGGATGATTCTACCTGAACCTGCTAGACTGGGGGACCAGCAACATCTTGGCCATCGCCCTGGGCAGCAATGTCTATCTGTGCGATGCCACCAATGGGTCTACATCGGAGCTCATGATGGTGGATGAAGAGAGTGGCCCTGTGACAAGCGTCAGCTGGGCGCCTGACGGGCAGCAACTCTCCATTGGGCTAAACTGCTCCAGCGTCCAGATGTGGGATATAAGCTCTAATAAATTGGTCAGTCTTCTGTCCTGAATTCCTTTGTCTGATTTCTTTCTTCCTTATCTAATTTTTGGTCACCTACGTGCTAATGCTCTTTTACATTTATGTTTTGATGTTATGCAGTTGAGGCCTCTGAGGGGTGCTCACCAATCACGGGTATCTCTTTCCTGGAACAATCACATCCAGACGACCGGGGGGGGGGGGGGGGGGGGATGGCATGGTTGTGAATAATGATGTGAGGATGAGGTCCCACATTGTCCACACCTACAGAGGACACCAGCAAGAAGTATGTGGGCTGAAATGGTCAGGTAACGGCCAGCAGCTGGCCAGTGTTGGAAATGACAAGTTGCTGCACATTTGAAACTTGTCAATGGCCTCCCGTAATGCCGCAGGCCAGAACCAGTGGCTGCACCGATTTGAAGGCCACACGGCTGCTGTCAAGGCCCTGGCCTGGTGCCCTTTCCAGAGCAACATGCTTGCATCTGGTGGTGGGGACAATGACCGGTGCATCAAGTTCTGGAATACCCACACTGGTGCCTGCTTGAATTCGGTGGACATTGGGTCCCAAGTGTGTACCCTGCTGTGGAGCAAGAATGAGAGGGAGTTGCTGAGCTCCCATGGGTTCACACAGAACCAGCTAACATTGTGGAAGTACCCATCTATGATGAAGATGGCAGAGCTCACAGGCCACACCTCAAGGCACCTTTTAATGCACAGGTACATTGTATATACTGCCCTGCTCTAATTTATATATCCATTCTTCTCTGCTTTAGATACAGTCAGAGTCACTGACTTTCTCTTCTATTTTGTGAAACTTTCAGAGCCCGGATGGGGGTGCACAGTGGCATCTGCAGCTGGAGATGAGACATTGAGATTATGGAATGTCTTTGGAACCCTTGATAAACCAAAGCCTGCAAAGACAGTGAATCCTCCGTTTGCCAGTTACAACTACATCAGGTAGAAGGAATTGAAATGGGAAGGCTATCAGCAGCCAATGGTGCCATTGAGAATGGCAAGATATGGATTTTGTTGCAGCGAAGAGATACTTGTTTCATTGAACAAGTAAGCTGAAGGGTAATGTCTTTGTTCAACTTTACTTGTTCAATTAATTGGAAAAAACATGATTCTTCAAGCAAATGAAAAGTCACTTGTTTATTTGCTTTAACTAACCAAATAAAACATGATGCCATAGATAAATGAAGTTACTTGCTTATTGGTTTTTAGTGGTTGAAGAAACATGATTCTTCAAGCAAATGAAAAGTCACTTGTTCATTTGTTTTAACTAACCAAATAAAACATGATGCCATAGATAAATTAAGTTAATTGCTTATTGGTTTTTATTGGTTGAAGAAACATGGAACCATAGATAAATTTTCATGCCAAGCATGACCTTTACCTATCATTTTAGTTACTTGCTTATTGGTTTTTATTGGTTGAAGAAACATGGAACCATAGATAAATTTTCATGGCAAGCATGACCTTTACCTATCATTTTAGTTAACTCTTTAAGGGTTAATTTGAACCATAGTTGCTGCAAGTTTATGGATGGGAGTATGGTTTGGATAATATGGCTGACTAGTTAGAGTAAATAAGAGTCATATTTTCCTTTCTCATGTTTTCTATGGTAGAAATAGATTCCTTTTGGTGCTGGAAACAATTGCTTGAGATCATCATTTCCCTTCTCAGAGGTGATCTCTCCTTGTCACTTTGGTTAAACCTCTAAGGACTAAATTTAATCCAAAGAGGTCCATGAAGGAGTTTCTGGTTTAGGTGGTATGGCTGAATAGTAACTTAAATTAAGATCATACTTTTTTTTCTTAATTTTCTGATTCTTACCTGGTGAAATATGTAGTAGCAAAAGTAAATAGTATAATGAAGCAGGTGAGGCATCTGGAACTTTCACATTGTGTCGCCATTAATGACTAAAATATCCAATATGTCCATGGACAAGGAGTTTCTTGTTTGGGCAGTATGGCTGAATAGTAAAGTAGATTAATATCGTACTTTCTTTTCTCATTTTTCTAATTCTCACTGTTGAAATTTATAGTAGCAAAAATGAAATAGTATAAAGAAACAACTGAGGTGTCAGAAATTTTCACATTGTATCACCATTAACGACTAAAATATCAAAAATTTTCCTATCTATCTTTTTTAATTTCTATATCAGATATGAATGAACAACTATGCAATGTGGCTTATGTGTGCTCATTTAGCCAGAAAAATGTATGTATGCTGGTAGATATTCATTGATGACACTTTCTATATATGTTAGTTCAATCTTCAGGATATTTAATAGATGATGTTTTGCATAAAGCTATGCTATTTGTTGTTCATTGAACAACTACCGTTCCATTTGATTTGCAGCAGCAGCAGTAAAATATAAGATTGTCTCAACTGAAACTGCCATATCCACATCCCAACCAGTATTAATAGCTTTATTCTTGGATCTGCCCTATGATCAGAGATTCAGAATCTCATAATAGTTCCTTCAAGTTAGCTTGTGTGTGTGTTTATTCATTGAAAAATTCACGTACACATTTTCTTGCATATAATCTTGGTGATTTTCCCAAATGCACCTAACGAAACAAGTACCCAGTTGTTCTTAGGATTGTCATGGAAGTAGTATCTAAGAAACAAACCTGATCTTAAACCCAGAATGTGTCCCTGCATAATCAAATTGTTGCCAGTCTTGACAGATCTGCCATATATATATATATATATATATATATATATATATCTGTATATATATCTATATACATATATAGATAGATATATATATTTGCTCATTTCTTATTTGAATGCAGTACATATTATAAAATGTCATCATGTTGATGTTTTGATTACTTGGGATGAGGGAATCTTATATTCAATAGGATAATCCTTGCCGCATATTGCCATTTGTAACATTCTCACCATGACCTTCTATCATCCTTGGTGGCTGTTATCCATTTCTGTTTCTTTGGGTAGCTCATGTGCACTAAGTGACTAGTTTCTGATCATTATCTTATACTTCTTTGTCATCTACCTATCCTACATCACTATTAGTGCACATGAGCTTTTGTCTTTATTAGTGCACATGAGCTTTTGTCTTTATTAGTGCACATGAGCTTTTGTCTTTAGGGTTTAGGGTTTAGGGTTTAAGGGTTAAGGGTTAAGGGTTAGGGTTACGGGTTTAGGGTTTAGGGTTTAGGGTTTAGGGTTTTAGGGTTTTAGGGTTTTAGGGTTTAGGGTTTAGGGTTTTAGGGTTTTAGGGTTTAGGGTTTAGGGTTTTAGGGTTTTAGGGTTTTAGGGTTTAGGGTTTTAGGGTTTTAGGGTTTTTTTTTTTTTTTTTTTTTTTAACCCAGGAACTTATCTAGGACCCTGGGCCGGCCCTTGGTATTTTATTGCTCAAAATTCAAAATTACATGGGAGGGACATGCCACCTTACCCCTGAGAGAGTACATCAAAAAACCAAAAAACCCCCTAAAAAAAACCCTCAAATCCTCAGATGGGGAAGACCACTTTTATCCGAAGTGATCTCTCCTTTTACAATAATAGGCAAAGAGGAAGAATCGGAAAAGTCTTGATCGAGCTGTTGGTCGCAGGAATGGTTGGCCAGAGCGTCAGCTGCTTTGTTGGCTTCTCTAACTGTATGGCAAAAATGAAGGTCCATCGCATCCCTGAGAGAGCAAAACTGAAACCACCAAGGAAGCAGAATCCAAGGGACAGTAGGATTAGCAGAGATCATAAGAGTAATAAGTGCAAAGCAATCAGATTCAACAATCAAACGTGTATAACCTCGTTGGATACACATCTGAAGACCAATGATAATAGCCCTGAGTTCAGATATAATACTGTGAGTATGACCAAAGAAAGCACAAGTTGCCATAATAAATTTACCTTTATCATTTCTGAGAATAGCAGAACCTGCAGAAATACCAGGATTACCTCTACAACAACCATCAGTATTGAGTTTAAATTTACCTGTAGGAGGGTGAATCCATCTAACAAAGACTGGTAAAGAGGGAGAGAAGCTGTCAACAATGCCCAAAGTTTGTAAGATAGATCTCTGTGCCAATGTAGAAGAAGATTTTGGGCGATACATTGAGGCAAGTTCACGAATAAGATAAAGACTCTGATATAAAATGCTTTCCTTACTTGAATAAGTGCCGTCAAATTTGGCAGAGCATCTAGCTTTCCATAGAAACCAAGCCACAATGGTAGGGGTTATGCCCATAATAAAAGAGTAAAGAGATGTACCTGTAGCTAGAGCAATGAAGGAACTAAAAATATGTTGAAATGAGCTCATCTGGATAGAAATTCTGCAAGTATTATGAAAGAAGGTCCAACAGTATGTAGCCCAATCCCCATGTGCCAATGCATGGTTAAGAGTCTCCCCAGAAGGAGTATGACAACATCCACATTTAGAAACTAAGGGAATACCAATTCTTTGAATATTGGAATCAAATGGCAATTTATAGATTAGAGCCCTGTAAATAAATATAGAAATCTTCTTGGGGATCTGAGCACACCAAATCCATTTAGAAATAGAAAGAGGTTGAATATGATTTCTCACAATATGCCAAGCTGATTTGATTGTAAAAACACCATGACAGTTAGGTTTCCAAATAGGCTTGTCCTGACCTTGAATAGTAGTTAAGGTGCCAATACAATCAATGATGACAGAAGTAATATTCAATGGCAGAGTTTGCAATAATTGTTGACCATAGATAATTATATCATGAACCAACCATCCATGAGCATGGTTAATATGAGTCCATTGATCTTCTGAGATTTGATCCCTTAAGGGACCATGGCCAGTCCAGTCATCATGCCAAAGAGAGATGTAGCCATGTCCAACCAACCAATAAGTATTGTCAATAGTCCAATGTCTATGTTGAAGGATCTTCTTCCAATGAGGCGATCCTGTAATAGGGCAGGTATATATGTGACATTTGCGTAAGTAAACTTGATTGATATACTTACCCCAAATGCCTGTCTTAGTATAAGCTTTCCAACAAAGTTTAACTTTAAAAGCAGCACCCACTTCTAAAAGAGATCGAACACCAATGCCACCTTCAGAGGTAGGCCTAGCTAGGTGCTTCCAAGCAATCCAATGTCTACGTGCTCCTGTAGAAGTCGAGCCCCAAAAGAAAGCCGCAAATGTCCTCTCTAAAGAGTGAAGAACACTCTTAGGAGGGGTGAGAACAGCTAGAATATGTATAGGAATGGAAGATAACACATGTTTTATAAGAATCAATCTACCCCCTGTCGAAAGGAGATTAGCTTTCCAAGAAGCTAGTCTTTTTCTCACCTTATCCAGTAGGGATTGAAAGTAAACAGCTTTCGTTGCACCTTTAAACAACGGAGCTCCTAGATAGGTGATAGGAAAGGTTTTGTGAGGGATGGATATTCTAGCAGAAATTTGGTTGATTCTCCAAATTGGGGTGTAACCAGTAATGCAAAAGGAACTCTTGCTTGTGTTGATCCTCTGACCTGAGCAATTCTCATAGATTTTCAAGAAGGCCATGAGTCTCCGTAAAGAATCCTGCGAGCCATTAGTGAATATAATAGTATCATCAGCGAATAAGAGATGTGAGATAATAGGACCCTCAGCGAAAGTAGAATAAGGTGTAATGATCCCTCTCTGAGTCAAGTGCTGAAGACCTCTGCTAAGTGCTTCTTCTGCAAGAATAAACAAACTAGGAGCAAGCGGGTCTCCTTGCCTAAGACCACGAGATGAAGCAAAGAAACCACCAACATTACCATTTAAAATAACCGAGAACCAACAGTTCGTGAAAAGACCTTTAATGAGGTTAATCCAGTCAGATGAGAAGCCAAATTTATGAAGAACGTCAAATAAATAAGACCATTCCAGTCTGTCGTAGGCCTTCATCATGTCAAGCTTGAGTATAATGTTATGCCCTCTTACTTTTTTAGATATACTATGTGTAAGCTCTTGAGCAAGGCAGATATTATCAACGATATCTCTACCTTTAACAAAGGCTCCCTGGAGAGGTGAAATAAGAGTAGGCAATACGAGAGATAGTCTCTTACAGATGATGAGAGAGATGATTTTGTAAATAAAATTACATAAGCTAATGGGCCTAAAATCCTTCAAAGTGTTGGGAGAATCGCCTTTGGGAATTAATACAAGGTGTGTGGAAGTATAAGCTTTAGGCAGAGTGCCACCATTAAAAAACTCAACAACAGCATCATATATATCAGAAGAAATAATATCCCAGCAAGAGGTAAAGAAATCACCAGAGAACCCATCAGGTCCAGGAGCACTGTCAGGATTTAAAGAGAATACAGAATCTTTGATCTCCTCTAGGGTTGGTGTATCCATAAGAGCATGATTATCTGTATCAGATACAATAGAAGGGATATATTGCAGAAGCCCATTGTTATTCATAGTAGGTGGCTCAGAAGTAAACAGACTTTTATAATATGAGATAGCCATAGAAAGTAAAGTGTCTTGATCAGAAATCTCATCTCCTTGATCATTAACTAGAGTGTGAATGAAGTTATTCCTCTGCCTTTCATTAACTATGGAATGGAAAAAGGCTGTGTTCTGATCTCCTTCTTTAAGCCATTTGAGATGAGATTTTTGTCTCCAGAATATCTCTTGGCGTAGGAGAAGTTCATCAAGATCCTTCTTGGCTGTAGCTAAATCATCAAAAGATTGGTTAGAAGGATTATTGTCAGCAATAATTTGTAAAGAATTTATCTTCTCTTCAGCCTGTATAACATTCTGGAAGATATTACCAAAAACATTTCTGTTCCAAGTCTTAAGAGTGACTCTCAACCTCTTCAATTTAGCACTAAGTTTGAATAAAGGGGAAGCATGAAGAGGTTGAGACCAGCAGGATTTCACCACATGGAGAAAATTAGTATGCCTAGTCCACATTTTAAGAAATTTAAAGTGAGATTTCCTAAGAGTATCAGTGGATTGATAAGAAACCAGGAGAGGACAATGATCTGAGTTAATGTGATGAAGGTGAGTAACAGAGGTAGTAAATGATGAGAACCAAGCAGGGTTAGCTAAACCTCTATCCAGCCTAGCTTTGATGCATCCAGGACCAAGCTGTCCATTCCTCCAAGTATAGGAAGGACCAAGGAACCCAAGATCCATCATGTTACAGTCCTGAAGAAAAGAATGAAAAGCATCAACAGCAATTAGTGAGGGAGCATTACCACCAAATTTTTCATGAGAATAGAGAACAGAATTGAAGTCCCCCACAATCATCCAAGGGTCAGGGACAGCTAGGGAAGTAATAGTATCCCAAATTTGAATTCTATCCTGCAAATGACAACTGGCATAAAGAATTGTGATGTAATGAATAGAGCTGCCGGCAACTTTAATAGTAATAAAATTCTCATGAATAGTGATAACATCTACTGAGATGGAAGCATGCCAGAATATCCAGACTTTACCCAAGGGATTACCACTAGATAAGTAATTAGAGAGACCAGTTTTAAGAGATAAAGCAACCATAGAAGAGTTTTGCACCATGGGCTCCAGAATGGCAGCGATCTGCACCTTGTTGGTCCTGCAGAGGGAGATAAATCTACGTCTAGAGGGAGAGTTACCAACTCCCCTGATGTTCCAAACAAGGATGTTAACCATTAAGACTTAGTTTTTTTCCGTTGAGCGCGGGTGAGCATGCTGCTCTTTTGCTTAGCCATGGACTTGGTAGGAGAAGTGTCATGTATGCCTGTGTTATTAGTAACCTGCGAAACATTAGAAGAGGCAAAAGAGTTTTTAAATCTTTGAATATCAAGTAGATACTTATTGTCTTTTCTATGGGCAGAGCTATCCAAGTTAAGGGCCTCCAAGAGAGAAGCGTGATTCACATCCTGTGACTCAAGACAAATAACATCAAGGGGATTATGTTCATTATGCGATAAAAGTGAAGGTATCACCTGTCTGTCGACTTTTGTAGGTGTTTGAGCAGCCTTGTTTGTGGCCATATTGTCAATATTAATAATGTTGTCTTGAGCATCAGGGCTACCTATCAAAGAGGACTTTATAGAATCTGTATTTAAGTAAACGGTTATATCCAGGGGTGAAGGAATAATAGTGTCTTCCGAGTTTAACTTGCAGAGAGATTGAGGTGTAGATATCACCTGGTTATCAATGCTCCTATTAGTCGGCTTGAGGCCCGAAAAAGAAAAAGAGTTATCATTAAAAGTAGGCCGCACAGGGGAAATACTTTTGCTTGGCCCCATAATAGTAGGCTTTGGGCTGTAATCATTGGAATTGTCTTGCATGTTAATAGGCAGCAGAGTATCCTGAAGAACAGAGTAATGAAGATGCCTGGGCATTGGGTCATCCTCTATGATGGTTTTGTTCAAGTTGTCACTATGCACCAGCGCCACATCATCCGAGTTATGCACAACGTGAGACTCAGTAGGGTCCTGGGGCAATATATTAGAATCATGAGTGTTGTCAGGTATAATATTAGACAATAAGGGCCCAAACCTGTCAGCACTTTGAATATGCTTCTGGGACAAGGTGTCCACTGCAGAAATATTATTCGAAGGTGTACTAGTCTTCACCGGTGTTATGTCCGAGGCATGCATGTCGTGAGCCAGAGTTTCCAGCTGTTTAGCTTTCTCCAACATGGATATGTTAGAATTAATAGTTCCAGAGGCTGTGCAAGGGATAATACTGACCTGGGAATTTTTGTCCAATGATGGCGCCACAACAGACAGAGGGACCCTGTCCATCACGCTGGAGTTGTGCATGGGCTCGGAGGCCATGATTCTGCCAGCTGTGCTCGTGGGTGGGATTAGATGAATACCTGGCTTCCTTTTGAAAGTGCTGGTTTGAGCCGTGTGCAGGGTAGCGTTTTTGGTGGCATGCGCTTGGGAAGTGCTCCCTACCACCATAAAAGAGGATTTTTGACAAACACCTGGAATAATAGCTTGGAGGGGACGGACAGCAGGGGCGTCGGAATCCAGATCATGTTTCGTGGTGTCTACACTAGGCAAACATGCCCTGGCTTCGGTGATCTCCTCCACGCTGGGCTCGTTGGCATCCGGGTCGGTGAGCATGGCCCCGCCATGTGTCTCTGTTGGGGGAGAGAAGTGAACACTTGGTGGCCTGTTAAGAGGGTTGGTGTGCACCGTTTGCATGGGCACGCAGTTTGAGGCATGCACAAGAGAAGCTCTGCCTTCCATCGTGTCTGAGGCATTGAGACAAACACCTGGCAGACAAATCCTGGCCTCAATGTTCTCTTCCACGCTGGGTTCGTTGGCGTTAATAGAGGTACGGAGAGCATCAGTGGAGTTGCAAGTTGGCATGCTGGAGGGTGAAACCAGAATAGGCTGATCGAAGGGGTGCTGATCACCCTGAACCAACGGGCTGGAGGCGCTTACCGGCGGCATGTCCAGCGAGCCAGAGGCGATCCTGTCAGCGGGATTTTCACAGGCTTCTTCCTCATCTGGGTGGGTATTATCAGTGGATGGTTGGAGAGCGGCAAAGGAGTTGGAAGTCTGGATCCGGGGTGTAGACGAGTCTTTGGAAACCCAGCGCATAGGCTTCTTGCCGTTGCCATTAGAAATCTGCGAAGCCTTAGAAATATTGTAAGTAGATCTAGTACTAGGTATAGAGTTTACCGGGGCTGTCACAGGAATCGTTGGTTCCTTCTCGGCCGTGCATGCATGAGTGGGTGCTTCTTCATACGCAGGCTGCACATCAGGCGAAGAAGTACCATTGTTGAGCTGCTGACGCTCCTGTGGCTTAATTTTCCTGGATGACCGGCGGCACTCCGATGCAGCATGTCCTACTAGTCTGCAAGAGGTGCAATAAGGGGGGATTGGAGGATAACGTACCTCTTGGAAATACCCTGTGTTGCCCATGCCGATCCACACACGCGGCGGTCGTTGTTGGAGGATATTAAGTTCTACACAAACACGCGCCGACGATGTGTTTGTTATTTGAGATGTGCTAAGAGCTACTTGGAGAACCCTTCCTATGTTACCAGCTATAGATCTAACGCATGCTTCATGGAATAAATGGGGTTTAAGGGATGGAAAGTCGACCCAGATCGGGATTATGGGTGGTTCCGTGCCGCACTCAAACTCGGGAGTCCATTTAAGAAATCGGAATAGGTAGCCTTTGACGAGCAACTGATCCCTCAATAAGATCTTCAGGTAATCATCCTCCACAGAACAACGTATCAAAAGATGTCGGTTGTCCAGTGCACTGATGACGAACTCGTGCTGAAGCCCTAAGCGTTGGGTTAGAAGAAGCTTTATTTCCGGGAACGGGGGACGGCCATAAGGTGTTTTCGCAACCAGTGCGAACTTGAACGGAATAAGTGCGATGGCGATCTCCTCCGGAGTAAAAAAAACTGCAGGTTCGCCCAGATCTGTGTAGGCTGGGTTGTGAACATGAAGATCAACCTCTGGAAAGATCTGGCGTTCCTTGATGATCTCGGCAAAGGACTTAGTTCCCGTAGTGCCCCACGCTTGTACCTTGGTGGCGGGAGGGCCATGCTGGGAAGCCGAAGAGGTGTGTGTCACCGCAGGCTGAGCGCTGGGGATTCCATCTTCGGAAGCTGTTCTCAATGCAGGGCTCGGAGGAGGGGCCCTTGAAGCACCGGGTTGGAGCACCAGATGCTGAACCGTAGGGGGCGAGGGCCTGTTTACGGCAGAAATATGTGGGAGAGAGGCCTGCAGCGAAGGGGGGGGCCGTCCGCCCCCCGGGGGGCCATCCATGGCCGGCGGCGGCCAAAGGAAAATTCCCAGAGCTTCTCTCTCTAAAAGTTGAGGAGAGAGAACGTGGCGGCGCGAATTGGGTTTAGGTTTTAGGGTTTAGGGTTTAGGGTTTTAGGGTTTTAGGGTTTAGGGTTTTAGGTTCAGGGTTTAGGGTTTAGGGTTTAGGGTTTAGGGTTTAGGGTTTAGGGTTTAGGGTTTTAGGCTCACTTTGTTTGCAGAATAACTTAAACCAGAATAAGGTTCTGGGGATTTCTTAAACCAGAATAAGAGGTATTTTGATTTGGTAAATTGTTGGTATTCCACCCAGAATAAGGAGAATTACACTGCGCTATTCCAAGTTATTTGGTAGGAATAAGTGGAATAATGAGTGAAATAAAGGTAAAATTGAGAGAAGTGGGGGATTAGATATTCCAGGTAGAGTTTGGGAAGTTGGGGGAATTAGAAGAATTAGGCATACCCTCAACCAAATCAGAATAGGGCCTTTATACCGGCTATTCTGGTCCTATTCCACAAACAAAGTGAGCCTTAGGCTCAGTTTGTTTGCAGAATAGCTTAAACCAGAATAAGGAGGAAGGGATTTCTTTAACCAGAATAAGAGGTATTTTAGTTTGGTAAGTAGTTGGTATTCCACCCAGAATAAGTAGAATTGCACTGCGCTATTCCAAGTGATTTGGTAGGAATAAGTAGAATAAAGAAGAGAATAAAGAGTGGAATAAAGAGTTTAAAATACCCATGTTATTCCGCTTAACCCCTGGTATAACCCATAGCACCCTGGGTTAAGCACTCCCCTCTACCAAAGTGGGTTAAAAGGTTTTAGGAGAATAAAACATCCTATTCAGGGCTTATTCCACAAACAAAGTGAGGCTTAGGGTTTTAGGGTTTTAGGGGTTTAGGGTTTAGGGTTTTAGGGTTTTGGGTTTAGGGTTTAGGGTTTTTTTTTTTTTTTTTTTTAACCCAGGAATTTAACTAGGACCCTGGGCCGGCCCTTGGAATTTTATTTCATCAAAAAGTTGGAGATACAAGGGGGGGACATACCACCTAACCCCTGAGAGAGTACATCAATAAACCCAAAATCCCCCTGAAGAGACCCCTCAAGTCCTAAGGGGGGGAAGACCACTTTTATCAGAAGCGATTTCCCCTGAGATACAAGGGGGGGACGTGCCACCTTACCCCTGAGAGAGTACATCAATAAACCCAGATTCTCCCTAAAAAAGAACCCCTCAAATCCTAAGGTGGGGAAGACCACTTTTATCAGAAGTGATTTCCCCTTTTACAATAGTAGGCAAAGCGGAAGAATCTAAGAAGACTTTATCAACTTACTGGTCGCAGGAGAAATTAGCCAGAGCATCAGCAGCTTTATTGGCTTCTCTAACTGCATGGCAAAAGTGAAGATCCATAGCTTCCCTGAGAGAACAAAACTCAAACCACCAAGGAAAAAGAATCCAAGGGATAGTGGGATTAGTAGAGGTCATGAGTGTGATCAGTGAGAGGCAATCAGATTCAACAATAAGAGAAGAGAAACCTCGTTGAAGACACATGTGGAGACCGGTAATGATCGCCCTAAGTTCAGAAATGATACTATGAGTGTGACCAAAGTAGGCACAAGAGGCCATTATGAACTGACCTTTATCATTTCTGAGAATAGCTGAACCTGCAGAGTTACCAGGATTACCTCTACTGCAACCATCAGTGTTAAGTTTGAGTTTACCTGTAGGAGGATGCATCCATCTTACCAGTACCTGTAACGTGGGAGAGAAAGAATCCACAACCCCCACTGCTTGCAGTACAGCTCTATGCGCAGAGGAACAAGGGGACTTTGGGGAATACATGGCAGCAAGCTCTCTTATGAGGTGGAGGCTCTGATGCAGTATGCTTTCCTTACGGGAGTGGATACCATCATACTTGGCTGAACACCTGGCTTTCCAGAGAAACCATGCAACAATAGAAGGAATGATACCCATAATAAAAGAGTAAAGAGATGTACCTGAGGCTAGGGTGATGAAGGAACCAAATATGTGGTGAAAGGAGCTCATCTGAGAAGTAAGCCCACATCTATCTTGAAAGAAGCGCCAACAGTAGGAGGCCCAATCTCCATGGGCCAAGACATGATTGAGAGTCTCTCGTAAGGCTTTCGAGCAACATACGCACTTTGATGCCAAAGGAATACCTATTCTTTGAATATTGGAGTCAAAAGGCAATTTGTGAACAAGGGCCCTGTAAATAAAGATGGAGATCTTCTTGGGTATTTGAGTACACCAGATCCATTTAGAGATGGAAAGTGGAGGTATCTGCTGCCTAACAACTTGCCAAGCTGATTTAGTGGTGAAAAAACCATAGGAATTCGGCTTCCAGATAATCTTATCCTGGTCTTGTTGGGTGGAAAAGGTGCCAATATAAGCCATGATAATAGAAGCGATGTCTGAAGGTAATGAGTGTAATAGCTGCTGACCAGACATGATGTAATCGCAAACCGACCAAGCTTGGGTATTACCAATAGCAGTCCACTGATCCTCGGAAATGTGATCCTTTAAAGGACTATGACCAGTCCAATCATCGTGCCAGAAGGAAATATGGCCCTGGCCCACTGACCAATAGGTGTTGTCAAGAACCCATTGTCTATGCTTAAGAACCATCTTCCAATGAGGAGAACCAACCATAGGACAAGTAGAAATATGATGCCTGTGCAGATAAGTCTGATTGATGTACTCACCCCAGATGCCCTTTTTAGAATAAACTTTCCAGCATAATTTAACCTTAAGGGCAGCCCCTAGCTCCAGAAGAGAACGAATACCAATTCCACCTTCAGAGGTTGGCCTAGCCAGGTGTTTCCAAGCGATCCAATGCCTACGCATCCCTGTTGAAGTAGATCCCCAAAAGAAAGCAGCAAATGTCCTCTCTAAAGAGTGAAGAATACTCTTAGGAGGGGTGAGAACAGCAAGAATATGTATAGGAATGGAAGATAGTACATGCTTGATAAGGATCAGTCTACCACCAGGCGAAAGGAGATTAGATTTCCAAGAAGCTAGTCTATTTCTCACCTTGTCCAAGAGGGGATGGAAGTATATTGCCTTAGCTGCTCCTTTGAAGAGAGGAGCACCCAAATAAGTGATAGGGAAAGCCCTGTGAGGAATAGAGACTCTAGCAGCTACCTGATTGATTCTCCAAGTAGGAGTATATCCCGCAATGTAGAAAGAACTCTTGCTTGTGTTGATCTTTTGACCTGAGCATCTCTCATAAATGGTCGGGAAAGCCATGAGTCTGCGTAAAGATCCTTGAGAGCCATTAGTGAAGATAATGGTATCATCAGCAAATAAGAGATGCGAAATAATAGGCCCCTCAGTGAAAGTAGAGTAAGGGGTAATAATGCCTCTGTGACACAGCTGCTGAAGACCTCTGCTGAATGCCTCTTCAGCAAGAATGAAGAGACTGGGTGCCAAAGGGTCTCCCTGTCGAAGACCACGAGAGGAGGTAAAGAAGCCACCAACATTACCGTTGAAGATGACAGAAAACCAGCAGTTGGTGAATAATTCTCTGATAAGGTTAATCCACATGGGGGAGAAGCCAAATTTATGCAGCACATCAAATAAGTAAGACCATTCCAATCTGTCGTATGCTTTCATCATGTCGAGTTTGAAAATGATGTTATGTCCTCTGACCTTCTTAGAGATGCTATGGGTAAGCTCCTGAGCAAGACAGATGTTGTCAGCCATATCTCTGCCTTTAACAAAGGCTCCCTGGAAAGAAGAAATAAGGGCAGGCAGAATAAGAGATAATCTTTTGCATATGATGAGTGAGATAATCTTATAAATGAAGTTGCACAGGCTGATAGGCCTAAAATCCTTCAGAGTATTAGGAGACTCTCCTTTGGGAATTAGCACGAGGTGAGTGGAGGTATAAGCTTTAGGAAGGAAGCTTCCATTGAAGAACTCCTTGACAGCATCATAAATATCAACAGATATGATATCCCAGCAAGAGGTAAAGAAATCACCAGAAAAGCCATCAGGTCCAGGGGCACTATCAGGGCTTAAAGAGAAGACCGAATCCTTGACTTCCTCTATAGTTGGAGTAGCCATCAAAGCTTGATTATCTGCATCAGAGACAATAGTAGGAATATACTGCAGAAGACCACTGTTGTTCATAGTAGGCGGCTCAGAAGTAAACAGATTTTGATAATAAGCTATGGCCATGGAAAGTAAAGCATCTTGGTCAGTAACATCATCCCCCTGGTCGTTAACCAATTTGTGAATAAAGTTTTTCCTTCGCCTTTCATTAACAATGGAGTGGAAGAAGGCTGAGTTTTGGTCGCCCTCCTTGAGCCATTTGAGATGAGATTTTTGCCTCCAGTATATCTCTTGTCGTAAGAGGAGCTCATCCAGATCCTTTTTAGCTGCAGAAAGCTCAGAAAATGAATTATCAGAAGGATGATTATCAACAATGATTTGTAATGAATTAACCTTCTCCTCTGCCTGCAAGATGTGCTGAAAAATGTTGCCAAAAACACTTTTATTCCAAGACTTCAAAGTGGCTCTCAGTCTCTTCAATTTAGCACTAAGCCTGAAAAGAGGGGAAGCGTGTAAAGGCTGACACCAACAGGCTCTAACCACCTGGGTGAAGTCACTGTGTCTAGTCCACATCCTCAGAAATTTAAAATGTGATTTGCCAGGGGCATTAGAGCAATGATAAGAAACAAACAGCGGACTATGATTAGAATTGATATGATGTAAATGGCTAACAGTAGTGCTAAAGTAGGAAAGCCAAGATGGGTTAGCCAAACCTCTGTCCAATCTTGCTTTAATGGAACAAGTACCTTGCTGACCATTTCTCCAAGTATAAGGAGTGCCACTAAGCCAAGGTCCATGGTTTAGGGTTTAGGGTTTTAGGGTTTTGGGTTTAGGGTTTAGGGTTTTTTATGGATGTACATGAATTGCATTCATTCTTATTGTACATCAATTGAATAATATGTATGTAATTTTTTTTGATTTTTTTTAATTTTTTTCTGATTTTTCCTGATTTTTCTTCATTTTTTCTGATTTTTTTTTTCCGGCCGAGTCGGACCGGCCGGACTGAGTCTGGATCCGCCGACTCGGCCGATCCAGATCGGATCGGGTCGGGATCGCCGGGTCCCGATTCCCGGTCCCGACCCGACCCGGAATTCCTTGGTTTCTTCTGCATTTTATGGAAGTGCTTAATGTCATTTTTTTTTACTTGCACTGCTCATGGTCATATTATTTCCATTGGATCAAACAATCTTGTTTAGGTTTCCCATGCAATCAATGAACCATTTATGCCTTAATCTCATCCATAGTTGTCAAGGCGGTAAGGCGACCAAGGCGTGCTCGGGGTTCTGGACCGCCTAAGCGCTTAGGCGCCCGCCTAGGCGTCGCCTAGGCGTCAACTTCATAATATAATATTTTAATTTAGGATATATATATATACATATATATATATAATATATATATGTACACACATATTACATACATACATTTAGATACATATATATATATATATATATATATATATATAAATTTAGATTTACACACATATATATACATACATACATATATATCTACGTATAAATGTATGCATGTAATATGTGTGTATGTCTAACTATATAATATATACATACATATATATACACAAATATATCTAAATGTATGTATGTAATATGTATATGTATATAGATGTATATATATATATACATATTTGTATATATATATATATATATGTATGCATATAATATTTTAATTTAAGATATATATATATATGTATGTATATAATATGCATACATATATATACACAAATATATCTAAATGTATGTATGTAATATGTATATGTATATGTATATGTATATGTATATATACATACATACATATATATCTATGTATAAATGTATGTATGTAATATGTGTAAATGTCTAACTATATTATATATACATACATATATATACACAAATATATCTAAATGTATGTATGTAATATGAATATGTATATATATATAGATATATATATATACACATTTTACATACATGATACATATATTTAGATGTATACATATACATATATATGCATGTTTGTATATATAAATCTAAATATATGTATGTAATATGTCTATATATATGTATTAGTATGTATTTATATAATTATATGTGTATATATATACATATATGTGTATATAAAAAAAGAGAGGGGCAAAAACCCCATATTTCAGAAATTTGGGCGCCTTGGGCGCCTAGGCAGGTGCCTTGGCGCCTTGGCGCCTTGGGCGCCTTTTCACATGTTGGAAAGGCGCTCCAGCGCCTTGGTGCTTGTGAAAGCGCCTTGGCGCCTAGGCGGGCGCCTTGACAACAGAGATCTCATCAAGCTGGAGTTGCTGAAGTTAAAAGATTCCAGAAGTCATTTGGCATGACTGCTGATGCGCGACGAAGAATGGTAGAGCAGAAGAAGGGCATGAAGGCCAAGGGGAGGAGGATGACATAGGTAGAAGAAGAGGAAAAGCTGGGAAGAACAGAGGAGGGGGTGGGAGAAGATGCACCAGGGCTTCTCGCCCTCACACACACATGCCCTTCATGGGCTCCTACACGCAAATGCACAGTGGCGGCCAACAACTTTTCCCATCTCAATCATTAAGTCATCTTTGGCCTTCCCAAAGGGAAACATGAAATATATAGGCCTCCTAAAAAGGAAGCCCTAATACATCAAAATAGCATAATACTCCTAACTCCTAAAGATAGAGAAAAACATGCAGAAAAAATAACAGAAAAATGAAAAAGTGCCTAAATGGGCCTCAAATTGGCCAACTAAAATAAAAAAGATACGAAATATGAATTTGACACCCTAAACTTAGACATTGATGAAATAAACAATACATAACAAATTAAAAAAATGTATTAATGGTTATCTCGACGAAGCTAGAGCCTCCGTACAGGCTCGCTCTATACTGTCTACGAGTTCACTCTGGCATCAATCCCTGGTTGGAAAAAACTCGTCCTCGAGTTTTGAAATAAAGCAATCTCTAGGAGACAATGACAAGAGTAACAAATCTGGGAAACACCATAAATGCCTCTTGGATCATCATGTGGAGGAGAACCAAGAGTTAACGTAGGAAGTGTGCCTCAAAATTGCCCCATATGTAGCCAAAATCATGTAGGCTGATGGTGTCTTCAATGACCTTTGGATGAATGACCACATCTCCAATCAACTCTCTCGTCTCTAGCTCATTCTCTTTAGTGAGGAAGAGGTCATCTTCTACTATAGATATCACTGAATCAACGTCTCCCAAATATTCATCTTCTATAGTCTTGGGTTAGCTACATAATGTACCTCTTTCATTTGATTTTCATACTCATCAATCATTACTGGGTTGGCCTCATAGACAACATCCTTTGGTCAATATAGCACAAAAGCTCTGAATATCAACCTTCAAATAGTTCCATCGTGCTTCAAATTGTTCTTGAAGTTGTTCCAATCATTCTCAAAGCTGCCGTATCTATGATCTCTAGACATCCCCCAATGCCTAGGGGTGTTCACGGGTCGGTTTGGTTTGGTTTAGAAGGAAAAAGTTTCAAACAAAACCAAACCATATGGTCTCAGAAACCGAACCGAACCAAACCGAATAAATTCGGTTTATTTCGGTTTGGGTTCGGTTTGAACCGCTTGATACAACAGAAATAGCTATCATCAACACACGGGCCTTTGCCCGGTCTTTGGGCTTACGACAGACCCACACCAAGTCATGGTTACGGGCCGGCCCACAATAGCCTAAGGAGCGTGGTAACAAGGGCTTCAAGGACACTTAATAAGATTTTCCAGGTGCCACTTTTCCTACCTCTCCGATCTAGGACTAAAACTATCCCCAGTCGGCCAGCTCCCCTCCAAACCTGCATCCTACTTTGGTTATTAAATGCCTTTTCCCACCTTTTTAGTCCGATACCGAGAAGTTAACAAAAGAACAATCCCAAGAAGCCTATAAATTTGACATGATCACACCCCCTCACACACCGCTGCAACCATAGGCTACGTCTTTTCTACAGGGTTTGCTAACCAAATAACTGGAAAATTTCAAACTTTAGTATTGTACATTATATATAAGATATTTATAAGATTAAAAGATTATAAATATTATATAATTCGGGTTATTTGATTTGGTTTGGTTTCCTCAGTTTAGAAGATTTTGAAACCGAACCAAACCGAATTTCATTTTAAACCGAACCGAACCGAAAATTTGGTTCGGTTCGGTTTGGTTTTTCGGTTTAACCTAAATAGTGAACACCCCTACCAATGCCTACTCGAATAGTTGGTAGCCATTATCTGGGGAAGTGTGAAGAGTGGCACGCAAAATAATGCTTTACTGGGACGAGGTCCACCTCATCGCAAGGATGACAACAATATGATCGGCGCGTAAAATGGAGCACAAAGGTACCCTCGTAGGATCGACACGGCCGTCGAAGTGGGCACGCAAAACAAAGTACTGTCAGTGCAGCATCATGTTGGAGCTGAGTCCACCTCGTTAAGACAAAGCCAATGGTGCACGAGCATAAATGGGTGACCTCGATATATGTGCAGATATAGCACGTAAAATGAGGTACTGTCTGGGCTGACGCACACTAGAATTGGGTTGGCCTCGCTGAGACAATTTGTTAGCTATTTTTGGAAGACCTTTTAGCATTTTTTGGGCATTAAGTCAAGTTTTCTACTGCTTACCATCCTTAGATTGATGGGCAGATTGAAATTGTTAATGGAAGTCTGGGTGATTTGTTGCATTGTCTAGTTGGCGAGCACACACGTAGTTGAGATCAGGTCTTACAACATGCTGAGTTTGCATACAATAGTTCGGTCAATAGGCCTACTGGCATGTGCTCATTTGAGATAGTTACAAGCTATAGACCTAGGAGACCCATATACCTTATTTCCTTGCTTGTCCAGTCATGCATTTCAGAGTCTGCATGGTCGCTAGTTGAGCATATTAGGGGTCTTCATGATAGCATCTGCTATTACATCGAGATCAATAATGAACACTACAAAATGATGGCTGATGCACATTGACGACCCTATCTCACTAAAATTTCTCTCTAAGTTTTTTTACACTCTCTCTCCTCTCTTTCTCTCTCTATCTTTTCCTTACTTTATCATTCTTTTTTGGATTTCTAATGAAATAGGGGGTTATTTTGGTCCTTCCCTCACCTAAATTTTCAAAATTCCTCTCTCTAAGTTTTTTCACACACTCTCTCCTCTCTTTCTCTCTCTACATTTTCCTTTCTCATTCTTTCTTTTTTTTTTTACTTGTAATGAAATGGGATGCTTATGTACAATACTTGTAGGATTCTTATAACATAAGCCTATAATAGAAATTTTTTGTATCACTATAAAGACTTTTTTTTCATTGAAATAATATTCTTGCATTTTTTATATTTTATAAAATTTTAATATTTTTATAAATTTTTAGAATTTTTTCAAAAAAAATTCTAACCTGGACAGATCGGTCTGGATCGTCCGATCCGGGCCGATCTGGATTGTCCAGAGCCCGGGCGATCTGGGACAGATCTCTGATCCCACCTTGGTTTGTTCTAGTTCCTTTTTCCTCTTACTCAACTTTATATTTCTTTTGGGTCCATGTTAATTTTTAAAGTTTTTAATAGTGACCCTGGGCCACATTGTTGCCTCCTATAATTTCAACCCTTGTTTGGATCCATTTCTTAACCTGTGCATATCAGAAAGTGGGTCCTTTCGATAATGTCATGGAGCCTCTCTGCCTCTGTGTGGATCAAGGACTAGGATGATCAAAGATGACAAGAAAAGTTGATGGATGATCATTTATGCTACTGTATGTTCCACCTAGAATTAAAGGAATTTTGCATTTTCAGCAAAAAAAAGTTTGTCATGAAGTCTTCTAATGTTTTGTAAAGGAGTGGGTGGCGGGCTTAGGTGGCTTACTTCCCCTTTCTTCCCATCTCTTGGGCCTCCTCAGCCCTAATTAGCCCTCTTTTGTTTTTGAGTACGAGGGCTCTTTTGTAACATGGGTGTATCTTTTTGGGTGGTTTTCTTTTCATGGCTGTATTTGTTGGGGTTTGGATATTTTTGGGGTGATAGTTTCTTTTTGTGCCCTCCAATGGCGGAGGCAATATGTCACCATTAGGGTCCTGTGACCCCACTAGATTTTGTAAAATATATGAAGGCTCAATAATTTTGCCCTATTAGAGTGTAGGTCCAATGATGTCGGTCCACTAGAGTGACCCCACTTACCCACCGATTCCTACTTAATAGAGTGACCCCACTGGTCCAATGTCTAAGTGACTGGACAAAATTTCTGCATCTGCCACTGGTGCCCTCTTTTCTCTTACGCTTGTAAACTTTTGAAACTCCCTTTTCCTTTTATAGACTTGTGGTTTTATATCCACCTTAAAAAAAAGTGTTTAATAATGACACATTTGTGAAACCACTCCATGCATCTCCGGAACCAATCCCTTTAATTCTCGGCTTCCTCAACAAGTCGAGAGAAAATGGATTTGGCGTTGGGAAGGAGGCAATTAATCTCTCCTCTATGTCTTGATTTATTTTCCATTAGAACAATTTTATTACGTTTACTAGAAAAGTCATTTTCCATGTTACTCTTTTGCTGCATATGTTTAGTATTCATATTTGTTATTTCACTCCTAGAAGTTTTGGTTTTTTTCATTGTTTTTTTTCTTTTAAGATTTTAAACAACTTTATCATCTATCTTAATAAGGGATGCTTGTCTATGTGAAACCACCTCTTTTATCTTTTCCCCATTTTTCTCATGGCCTTAGATGATCAATCAATAATTCCTCAATCTATACATTATTACATGAGTATTTTTATTAGGGGCTTCATTATTAAACTAAAACTAACTTCAAAGTTAGTTACACAACCACTGAAAGCAAGTTACAACCAAGTGACCAACAGAAAAGGGGACTTACTTAGGATTAGGTAATGTCACTGCTCTCCACGTTATTTCTATATTGATGGTGCAATGATATTAGGCAATTGTATCACATCACAATTGTAGCCCCCTAGAATTTCCTCCACTTTTGAAAGCCATATGCTATCATTTTCTATATAATTCGTTTGAGAATGCTGGCCATTGATGCCCTCATGAACTTTGTGATTCCTTAAACTATGTCACTAAGCAATGGGTTGTTCTCTGTGTCTTAAAGAGTATAAGTTTTGTTTCACCTTTTTTGTATGGAAACTTTGTAATTATTGTTGTAATTGCTTGGTAGAAGGAGTTATACACAGAAAATGTATGAATGGTTTTCTGGTAAATTTGCATTATGCCTAATATTCAGATTTTGGTTTTTGTCTCTAAGTTATGTTTGAGCTTTTTGATGGCTGGATGATCTGGGTTTTTGGGGTTATGATGGCGAATTTTGGGTTCAAAGCTATTATGGAGCTTGGACTTTAGTTTTCTAAGTAAATTAATTGGTATTATGAATTGTTGATTGGCCTGTAAATAGGTGAGGAAAAGTCTAAGAAGAGATAAGTGGAAAACATCAGGTAGAATGTGTGAACTGGGAAAGCTATCAGCAACCAATGGCGCCATTGAGAATGGGGAGGGATGGGTGTTGTTGTAGGGAGGAGATACTGGTTTCATTGAACAAGGAAGCCGAAGCGTGTATATGTATGGTAATGTCTTTGTTCAAGTTTACATTTTTAATTAATCGCAAAAAACAGGAGGCTATACAAGCAAATGAAAAGTCACTTAACCATAAAAACATGATGCCACAACAATGAAGTTACCTGCTTATTGTTTTTTAGTGGTTGAAGAAACATGGAACCATAGATAAATTTTCATGACAAGCATGACCTTTACTTATCATTTTAGTTTACCCTTTAAGGTTTAATTTGATCCAAAGTTTATGGATGGGAGCATGGGTTGGATAATATGTCTGACTTGTAAGTTAAGAGTAAATTAGTGGGAATATGGTTTGGATAATGTGGCTGACCTGTCAGTTGGAGTAAATTAGTGTCATATTTTTCCTTTTTCATCTTTTCTTTTGTAGGAATAGATTTTTTGTCGATGCTGGAAACGGTTGCCTGAAATCATCATACCTTTCCTAGACGTGATCTCTCCTTGTCACGTTGGCTAAGCCTATAAGGATTACATTTAATCCAATGATGCCTATGGACAAGGAGTTTCTGGTTTGGGCATTATGGCAAGATCTCTGGTGCCACCGCCACCTCCCGTAGCAGGTATGTATTTTCTTTCTTTTCCCTGCATGTCTCCCATCTGTCCCTCAACGGATCTAGATGCTGAGAAGCTTGCATCCTTCCTCTTTCTTGCAGCGGGTGGGAAGAGATGCATCTGGTGTATTTAAGATCAGGTAATGTATTTTTTCTCTAAATTTTGATTATTTTATTCTTATCTATAATCTTCATTACATTTGTTGTCTGCTGCTTTATGTTTTTCCATTTTAATTTAATGTATGTATTAGAAATTCTATTTATCTTATTTCTATTGGTTCTATTCACCTTTTTGTTTGTCATGAAGCATTGCATTTTTTTGGGCTTTAGTTAAATCTAATTATGTTCTTGTTTTATTCAGTTGTATATTTGTTTTTTTGTGATATTAATTTTTAAAGTGTTTAACAGTGTCACATTTGTGGAACCACTCGATGCATCTACTGAACTGAGCCCCTGAATTCTTGTCTCAGCATTTGGGAGGAAATTCATTTGATGTTGCGAAGTAGGTGATTCATCTCCCCTCTACATTTGATTTATTCTCCAATAGAACAGCTTTTATTGCATTAACTAGAAAAGTCACTTTCCCTTGTTACCATTTTGGTGCATATATTAGTCTTTTTATTTGTTATGTCACTTTTTTCGTTACATGTTCTCTGCAACACTTTTTTTGGGATTTTCAACAACTTTGTCATTCTATCTAAAGAAGGGTTGCTTGTCTGTGTTAAACTTATTTGTAGCTATGGATGATTGACATGTACATGGATTTGTTACTGATTTTGGCCATAGCTGGGTTTACGAGGATCATTTTCTTCTTCTCTCTGTTCTTATCATTTCTGTTTGAAGGCATAAGAGGCACGAGAGTTGGAGAGGTAAGAAAGAGGTGCGGCAGGCTCTCTTTCTCAACTAGAGAGGCCGGCTAGCACAAACAAGGCTTTTATAGTTAGGGTAAACAATACTACAACCATTAGTGACATATTTACCCCCGTTAACGTAAAGACATGGATAAAACTAGAATAAAAAATAGCGAACATATAAAAGGACAAAATTGCCCTAACTAAACATCTATTTATCACTACACTCTCCCTCAAGTTGAGCATGGATATTGAGGATGTTAAGCTTGCTAATTATACTTGGAAATTGCTCCCTTCAAAGACCTTTAGTGAATACATCCGCAAGTTGTTGTCCAGAATTGATGTAAGGTAGACATAAATCCCTACTGTCCAATCTTTCTTTGATGAAGTGCCTATAAGTTTCAATATGCTTAGTCCTCTCACTCTGGACTGGATTATTTGCAATGTTGATGGCAGCCTTGTTATCATAGTAGAGCTTTATTGGCAGCTGTACCTTTACTCCAAAGTCCTTGAGCAAAAATTTTAACCAAATAAGTCCAGCTATAGACTGAGCCATAGTCCGATATTCATCTTCTGCACTGGATCTGTCACATACAGATTGCTTCTTGCTCCTCTAGGTTACAAGATTGGCATCCAGAAAGATATAGTAGCCTATCATGGATCTTTTATTATCCTGTGATCCAGCTCAATCAACATCAGTATACCCTTCGATAGCAAAATGACTACTCTTAGAAAATAGAAGACCTTTTCCTGGGTAAGACTTTATGTACCTTAGAATTTTGTCCACAGCTCCAAGATGGGATGTACGGGGTAACTGACTTACCACACTAATCACATAGGCAATGTCAGGCCTAGTTAGGGATAAGTACAATAATTTTCCTACTAGAATATGATATTACCCTTTCTTCCCCTTAGACAAAATTTCACCATCTGAGATACTTAACCTATGATTTGACTCAATAGGTGTATCTGCAGTTTTGCACCTAACTTCCCCGTTACTTTCAGCAGATTTAGTGCAAACTTGCGTTGGCACAGATAAATTCCTCTTAATGATCTAGTCACTTCAATGCCTGAAAAGTACCTCAACTGCCTTAAGTCCTTGATCTCAAACTCTTTTGCCAAACTTTTCTTCATGAGTGCAATTTCAACATCGTTATACCTTTGATGATCATGTCATCAACATACACTAGCAAAACCACAACTTTGCCATTTACCCATTTTGTAAAAAGAGTATGATCTGCATTTCTCTGGGTGAAGCCATATTTGACCATGTGCCACTCTGAATCTCTCAAACTAGGCTCGAGGGGATTGTTTTAGGCCATATAGGGCCTTATTCAACTTGTACACTTTGCCACCAGTAATCATTCCTGGAGGTGGCTGCATGTACACTTCTTATGTAAGCTCACCATTCAAGAAGGCATTCTTGACATCCAGCTGATACAACTCCTAACAGTAATGAGCTATCATAGTAAGAGCCACTCTGACCGTGTTTAACTTAGTAACTGGTGCAAATGTTTCCTTATAATCAATTATATACATAGGTTTCCTTATAATCAATTCCATACATGGAATGCAGAATCGGCCGATCCCGATCCGGATCGGCCGATTCGAATCGAGATCGGCAGGTCCCGATCCGGCCAATTCCAGCCGATCTAATCCCGATTCAGATTGGGATCGGTGGGTCCCGATTCGGAGATCCGATCCGATTCGGAATTCCTTGATTCCATATGTTTGAGTAAACCCCTTCGCAATCAGCGTTGTTTTGAATCTTTCCACACTCCCATCAACTCTAAACTTAGTGGTGTACACCCATTTTGATCCACCAACTTCTTTCACTGCGGAAGATCAACAAGAACCCAAGTGTTGTTTCTTTTAAGAGCATCCATTTCCTCCTCCATATAGCCTTCACCCCCGGTTGGTCTTTAGTAGCCTCTGTGAAGTTAGGGAGTTTGAACAAGAAGAGAGGACAGCAATGAAAGTTCTGTAAGAGGGAGAAAGTTGTGAGTAATATAAGTACTTTGACATTAGATGTTTGGTGCACTCTTGTACACCTGTTCAAACAACAGTAGGTTTCTTAAGATCTTGATTATCTTGCACAGTTTCAGTTGGGACAACATCAGAATCAATGGGTTCAACATAATCAATAGGAGAACTAGGTTCAATGTTAAGAACATTACCAACTTCTTGGGATAATGGATCTGCAGGAGATCGGTCACAATCTAGTCCCAAGTTCGTAGGCAAGTATTCAGCTTGCTTTTGAACTTTTGATTTTCTGACAGAATACTTCAGTTTAGTCTCTTAGTGCTAATATCATGTTTCTTTTATGAGAGTATAGGTTCCTCAGTTGTGGCATTCTTTATGAGACAACAACATCTTGAATAGTCAAGGTTGTGGCTTGAATATAAGAACCCTCCCTCTCAGACACATTCTAGGAGTGATAGTATAAAATTGGATTCAAAGAAAGTGACATATTTCACAACATGTTTTTTCTTTGTCTGAGAGTTATAACATTTATAACCCTTTGTGAGGGAGAGTACCCAAGGAAAATACTGCGGATAGCCTTGACATCAAGTTTGGATTTGCTAGGAGCTAGATCATGGATAAAACGCAAACACCCAAACACTCTCAATGGCAAAGGAAAAGGTGAGTGCTGAGGTCGAAGGATAGCGTAAGGGGTCCTGAAATGTAAGACTTTGGAGGGCATCCAATTGATGACATATGTAATAGTGAGTATAGCCTCTATCCAAAATCTTTTAGAAAGGCTATGTTGTAAAAGAAGCGCCTGAACTGTTTCAAGAAGATGGCGATTTTTTTATTCAACTACTCAATTTTGTTGAGGAGTGTAAGGATATGATGACTCATGAATGGTTCCTTTATCCTCAAAGTAAATATGCAGATTTTTTTTCAAAGTATTCTTTTTCATTGTCTGACAAAATACTTTTATTTTCTTTTCTAATTGAGTTTCTAGCATTTTTTTCAAACACCTATATAACCCGTGGTACATCCTCCCTGGACTTCATAAGATGCACCCAAGTGCAATGAGATCATCAATGAAGGTGATAAAATAATGACTGCCATCAATAGTAGGAATGGAAGTAGGACTGTATACATTAGAATGACCAACTCAAAGGAAGTAGAACTTTTATTTATGGAAGGAGGAAATGGAGTTGTACAATGTTTTGCTAGATGATAAGTCTGACACTGAATAAAGTGAATGTCTGTTTTCTGAAATAATGATGGAAACAAATACTTCAAAACTGGAAATTGCCCTAGACAGAGATGCCACAACTGTATCTCCCTTATTTTCTTAGACAAGACACTAGTACTAGAAGACTGAAGAACTGCACCATGGTGGGACTGGAGCTGGTAGAGATCTCCTGTTTCACATACCGACTCCCAATCGGCTGTCATGTCCTCAGATTATGAAACATACGATTAGTGGGAAATAATATAATTGAACAATTTCAAGATTTTGTGGGATTACTCACATAAAACAAATTTATGGACAAGTTTAGAACATACAATATTGAGGATAAGGTAAGATGCTCATCTAGAGGTATGTTTTCTTTTCCAGCTACGGTAGCCAGGGTATCGTCTATTATGACCACCTTATCTTGTCCTGAGTATAAAGTATAAGAAGTAAAGGGTTAGGGGTACCCGTCATATGGTCAATGGTCCATGAACCAATGATCCAAAAGTGTCCACTATGACGTAATATGGTTAGTGGCCCCTGAACCAGTGATCCAAGAGTGTCCACTGTGATATGAGGCAACATTGTGTGTTGCTCCAGAAGTACCTGACGGGGTAGCAGATGAGGATGGTGTCAAGTGTGAGTGGAACTGTCGAAGGTTGGCTACATCAGAGGTGAACAGTTCCACGAAACTTCCTTGTATTCCTACTGATGTGTTCCCATAATTAGCAGCTCGGGAAGGCTGTGGTGTGACCTTCGTTGCAGCGGTTGTTCCTTTACTTTGCTAGCATTTCCTGAAATTGAGCGGCTTCTTGTTAGGGTATGACTCCTAATAAAACTCCAAAAGTGATTGGACGTCCACAAGGCGAACATTTTCTCTCACCCCTTAAGAATGTGACATCCTCTAGTTTTCATCCAATAGTTAGACGAAGCTTATTTGCCTTGACTCAATTATCAACTCTTTTTTATCTTTCAAATTTCAAATGGATATTTAGAATATGCACATAGCCCCCTTTCTCTATAACATCTAATCAGGCATCGACCATACTATACTATACTTGAAGACTACACTTGATTACAGGAAAGGAGATGTGAATGTAATTTCATAGGCAGTACTCGACTTTGGCCAAAGCTATGTTCGTGATTTCATAGGCAATTGAGTTTAAGGGAGGTCTTGAGAATATTCAAACTCAATCATATTCTTTTTAAGATTGAGCTTTAGAGAATAGGTTGAATTCATGTATATATAGGGGTTTTCGACACCTCAAAATCGAAATCGTTTGGGATTTTTGAGCCATCTCATCTTTGACATGGTATCAGAGTGGGTATCTGACATTCTTTTGGACCTAGCGTATGTGGAAATGCCTCACCGGATCTTCAGTAAATCAGGAACCGTGTTGTAAGGACTGATGTTTCGGGCTCAGTTTTCGGGTCGATTTTGAGTTGGATCCTCTGGTTTGGATCCTGAGGGGTCTTGAGAATTTCTTCTGAATGACGTCTACACTGCACGATGCCTTTCAAACGGCGTCTTGTTAGGTAGACGCCATTTAGGTCTGTAGCTGTTGTGCCACGTGGGCGGGTTTCGGGCCGCGAGAGTACGATTCCTGTCTTATCGTCTGAAAGGCGTCTGTGATGGACGACGCCATTTAGACTGCGACCCTGAAATGTCAGTGTACGGTGCCGGTCTTGTCGTCTGAACGGTGTCGGTGGTGGATAACGCGTTTCAGAGCTTCTGTTAGTACGGCCCGTCATGTCATCTGATAGGCGTCTGTCTCGGTTGACGCGTTTTGTCCTGTTTTGTATTGACCTCGCTAGCCTCCCTTTCTTTCCCTCATTCTCACCCTCTCACTCTCTCTCCTCCCCCTCTCCGCCTCCTCCGATCCCTCTCTTCCCTTTTCCCTTCCTCTTCTTCCTCTTCCACCACTCCAACGCCTCTCTACCTCTCACCACTACCACCACGACTTCCTTCGCGGCGTTCCATTCTCCGGACGGCGGCCGACGTCCCGGCGGAGTGGCGACATCCTCGGGGGTACCGGCGGCGGTCTGCGGTGCGGCGGTTCGGCGGCACGGAGCCAGGAGGAGTTCAAGTAACCGGTAGGGGGACGAACCTTGCATGGATTGTGGTTATCTTACCCGTGATTTCCATGGTGTAGCATGATGTGTTTGGGGTAGAATGAGCATGTTTAGAAGGTTTTTCTTAGTGATATGGCCGTAGTTATGAATGTGGATTTATGAGTTTCGCATGGTAGTTTGATTGCCCCTCTTCCTCTTCTGTTTTCGTGTGGTTTTGGGGCATGTGGGGTGAAAAAGGGGGACCTTCGGGTAGAGTTGCAGAACCGGATTTCTGGCGCTAAATGACGTCGTACATGGACGACGCCATTTAGAATGGCGACGGGACAGCACGACGCCATTTAGGCAGAAATCGCCCTGTGTAAGGTTCTGTCAGCTTGGGGTTTCTGGCGCTAAATGACGTCGTGCCTGAACGACGCCATTTAGAATGACGACGGGACAGCACGACGCCATTTAGGCAGAAATCACCCCGATTAAGGTTTCTGCAAGTTTCGGATTCTGGTGTGAATGGCGTCTGAGGACACCGACGCCTTTTAAAAGGCGGCTTCCCAGGACGACGCGTTTTAAGAGAATCAACCGTTGTCTGTCCATGTTTTCAGTCGTTAATTGGCGAAGAGGGATAGCGACGCGTTTTAAAAGGCGGCTACCTGTGGCGACGCCTTTTAGGCCATATTCTGAGGCCGGGATTTCATGAACCAGTTTAGGATGCTTGAATGGCATCGGCCTTGGGCAACGCGATTCAAGATAGAATCTCACTAATTCATGCTACTAAAATGTGTTTACACTGTTAAATAGTTGGTTAAATACATGCTTTAAATACACTCGATGATGATGGATTCTTCGTGACCGGATCACACTGCGTTGTGTGTCGTGCGATCGCGGACTTTTCACGTGACCGGATCGCATTGTGCCGGGTTTTGTGTTACTGTGGACCTAGAGTGACAGTTGTAGCGCTTTATCATCCTGTGCTGGTGTGGGTGGAGCACAGCGCCGGTGGGGGTGTGGCGGGGTGACGCCTAGTGAGAGAAGGTCACCTGGTGGACCCCGTGGTTAGCTAGTACCGGTGTAGGTGTGGTACCTTTGGAATGTCACTCGTGCTGGGGGAAGGAGTAACCACCTGAGCCAGTTGAGCCGGAGTAGCCAGCGTGCTATTCGAGGGGTTACTGTTTGGTCTCAGCGGGTCGGTGTTTCCCACTTTCGGTTGTGTGGTCGGTGTTTCCCACTTTCGGTTGTGTGGTCGGTGTTTCTCACTTTCGGTTGTGTGGTCGGTGTTTCCCACTTTCGGAGGCATGGTTGGCGTGTTTTGCCGAGACGCGAGTTGTAGGCTCCTTGATAGAATGATTCTAGAGATATGCATGTTACATTTCGAATGCATGTGGTTCATATCGAGATTTAGGAGTAGTGTGTTACAGCTTTACTTGCCTTAATCACCTGTATCTTTGTTATTGCACTTGTGGGCATGGATGGCAGTTTCGGCCGGTACGGGTACGTATCGGCCGGTACGTACCGGTACCGGCCCGGACTGGTACCGGTACCCCCATTTCGGGCCGGTACCGTAAAAAAAAAAAAAAAAAAGAGAAAAATGACAGTACTGGACCGGTACGCCCGTGAACACTGTCCCCTCTCACAGAAACAGATCTGTGAGAGGGGATTCCAGTTTTTTGCAGTGGGAGGGGAAGGGAAGGAGGGAAAGGAGGAGGAGAAGGAGGGGAAAGAACCGCCGCCGCCACCCGCCGCCGCCGCCGCCCGCCACCGCCGCCAAAGACGTTTTCACCCTTTTCCGGAGACGTTTTCACCGTTTTGGGTGGAAGAAAAAAAGAAGGTATGATTTATATTTTAATGTAGTGATTATTTTTTAGTTTGTTACATATTTCTTAGATTATTTACGTTCATTTTCTTGATAAAATAGACAACCCCCGATTTTGGCCCTAATTAGTGGTTAAAAATTGGGGCTTTTGTCTAATTACTTAAATTAAATATCAATTGGAGCCTAATTAAGTTTCATTGCATGTTTTAAACTAGGAGTGTGCGATCAATTACGTTGATCGACGGTTAATTAGGGGAAATCCCCAATTTTGGCCATAATTAGCGGTTAAAAATTAGGACTTTTGTCTAATTACTTAAATTAAACATCAATTGGAGTCTAATTAAGCTTCATTACATGTTTTAAAATAGGAGTGTGCTGTCAATTGTGTTGATCGACGGTTATTTAGGGGAAATCCCCAATTTTGGCCATAATTAGCGGTTAAAAATTGGGACTTTTGTCTAATTACTTAAATTAAACATCAATTGGAGCCTAATTAAGCTGCATTGCATGTTTTAAAATAGGAGTGTACTGTCAATTGTGTTGATCGACGGTTAATTAGGGGAAATCCTCAATTTTGGCCATAATTAGCGGTTAAAAATTGGGACTTTTGTCTAATTACTTAAATTAAACATCAATTTGAGTCTAATTAAGCTTCATTGCATATTTTAAAATAGGAGTGTGCTGTCAATTGTATTGATCGACGGTTAATTAGGGGAAATCCCCAATTTTGGTCCTAATTAGCAGTTAAAAATTGGGGCTTTTGTCTAATTACTTAAATTAAACATCAATTGGAGCCTAATTAAGCTTCATTGCATGTTTTAAAATAGGAGTGTGCTGTCAATTGTGTTGATCGACGGTTAATTAGGGGAAATCCCCAATTTTGGCCTTAATTAGCGGTTAAAAATTAGGGATTTTGTCTAATTACTTAAATGAAACATCAATTGGAGCCTAATTAAGCTTCATTGCATGTTTTAAAATAGGAGTGTACTGTTAATTGTGTTGATCGACGGTTAATTAGGGGAAATCCCCAATTTTGGGCCCCCAATTTTACATGTTTTAAATTAGGAGCATAATGCCAAATGTTCTTATATTTGTTTATACTTTTTTTTTTATGTGTTGTAGGAACATGGCTGAACAGCAAGAGCAAGACCCAGGGTGGGCCCATTTCACCTTAGTTAATACTGCAAAGAGGAGAGTGAAATGCAAATATTGTGGCAAAGAGATGGGTGGTGGAATCACTCGAGGGAAAGAACATTTAGCAGGGAAGACAGGACATGTGACAAGGTGTCCTGTCTGTCCTCGACAAGTTGCCAACGAGATGCGTGAATTGTTGCGTGGCCGAAAAGCACAAAAAGAACAAAAGAATGAAGATGAGGTTGAACTCCAAGGCGAAATTTCAGGTAGACATAATACAAAAGGCAAAGGGATGTATACTGCGGCCAGTGGCATTTCTATACGTGAGAGGCAAAAGGCTGAACAAATTGTAGATTCTAGTGATGATGATGATGATGATGATGATCCTGACATGGCTGTAGCTAGAAGAGAGAGTTTGTGGCATCAACAAGAAGACGAAGCCCAAAGGAGAGGTGATGGACCATCAATAAGAGGCACAAGTCAACCTACAGGCCAAGTGGGTCCTATGGACAGTTATCTTTTTAGAAGACAGAGTTCTACTCAGCCAAAAATCATGCAAGCAATGAGAGGAGTAAAAAAGTCAGCTGAAGCTGCAGGACATACTTTTAAAAGCATCTGCAAATGATTTTTGCATGCAGGTGTTCCCTCACATGCTGCTCAGTCTCCTTATTTTCAGCCTATGATTGATGCGATAGCAGATCATGGTCGTGGGTTCAAAGCCCCCACACGTCGAGACATATATGGACGGGGGCTTGATGGAGAATACGAGGAACTTCAACAGTAGGTTGAAAGTTTTAAGGCAGTATGGAAGGAGAGAGGATGCACAATTATGTGCGATGGCTGGACTGGTACCACGAAGAAGTCCATGATTAATTTTCTTGTTTATTGCACAGAAGGGACAGTTTTTATGAAATCTGTTGATGCATCAAACTATTCAAAGAATACAAAATATTTATTTGGTTTGATGGATCAGATGGTGCAGGAAATTGGAGAGGAAAATGTTGTCCAGGTGGTCACCGATAATGAACCAAGTTATAAAGCTGCAGGGAAGAAGTTAATGGACAAGCGTAAACACCTTTATTGGGTCCTATGTGCAGCACATAGTCTGGACTTGATGCTTGAAGACATTGGTAAGGATCCAACTATCAGCAAGACTATAAAGAGAGCCCAAAGAATTACCCAATTTATTTTTGGTCATCCTAGGATCTTGAATATGTTCAGAGGAAAAGCATATGGAGGTCGAGATCTCATCCGTGCGGGGCCTACACGATTTGCATCTAATTTTATTTCTTTAGAACCTTTGCACAAATTCAAGAATGAGATCAAGGGTTTTATGTTTAATAAGGAGTTCTTGGAGTATATGCGGACCACCTCTAATGAATCTAAATCTGAACATTTGGAAGTGAGAAAAATCATAGAGAATAAAAAATTTTGGAGTAATATGGAGACTTATCTGAAGTTGGTGGAACTTCTCGTACAGGTGTTAAAATTGGTGGATGGGGATGATAAGAATTACATGGACATTGCTAAGGTGCACATTATTAATGTCAGATGGGAAAGCACATTACACCACGAATTGCATGCAGCTGGTAAGTGAAGTCTTATACTGTTACATGGGAGATTATTTATTAAATTGACATTAGTAATTTTTCACCTAAATGCTGGTTATTTTTTAAATCCTCGAGTAATGTACAGTCGTCAAGTGCATATTGATGGAGAGGTGATTCAAGGCACACTAAATGTGATTGCACGTTTGTCGAGGATAATAGAAGATAGGATTGAGGCAGAGAGACAGGTATACTTAGTGAAGATCTTACTTTAAGATTTATCCAATTACTTGTAATTTGAAGAGCCTATAAATTCTATTAATTGTTAATTCCATCTTTGTAGATGGAGGCTTATAGGCTAAGGCTGGAGACATATAATGAAGACTCTGTGCAAATTGCCATAGAGAAAGTGAGCCCAGGTATACTTAGTCATTGCATTGTTGTCATATGTGCATAAGAAACGAGAACATACATTGATTAATTTTTTGGTTTCTTTTAATGATGGCACAGCTGAGTGGTGGATAATGGTGTACAACAGAGATAGATGTTATAATCCATTGGCTTCCGTTGCAGTGAGGGTTTTGAGTCAGATGACGTCGGCATGCCAATGTGAAAGAAACTGGAGCACGTTCAGCCTTATACACTCAAAAATTCGTAACCGATTAAAGGCTGAACGATTGGACAAATTGGTGTACTGCCATTACAATATGAGATTGAGGATCAAAAACATCCGGTTGAGACAACAATTGAGGGAGAAACGAGCTGCAGGGCACGCAGAAGATGTTGTTGGCCAAATCGATGTGGAAGAGTTATTTGATGATGATAATTCCTTGCAGACTTGGGTTGAGACACGAGCAACTGTCGATGAGCCAGTTTTTGATCCTGATGATACAGAATGGGCAGAAGGCATACTAGATGGAGCTGTTGCTAGAGATCCAGAATTAAGAACCTCGAAAAGGCAAAAAGAAAATTCACCTCCTCCTTCACATGCGCATCAGAGTCAGACTGAGCATGTGCCTTTATTTGTACCTGATACTGAGCTTGAGCCTGCTAGACACTCAGAATCAGATAGTAGGCCAGTCACTCATAAAATGGTTGGGCCACCATCATTCTTGAAAAGGAGTACATCTACATTGGAGAGGACTAATCTGGCTGCTAGAGACGATCCTGCCATTGATGAGATGAAGCAAATTTATGTGAGGCATACACCACGAGGAAAAGGAGTATTGAATCGATTGAACTTGCAAAAGGAACTAGAAAGAAAAGAAAGCCAGCAAAAACATGCATCACAAAAGAAAAAATCAAGTAATGTCAAAAGAAAGTTAATTGTTGATTATGATCAAGATGATGATGATGATGATGATGATGGGACAGAGTCTCCTAGTGATGATGCTGGTGCAGCTGCAGGTGCTACTACCGGGGGCAGAGTGTATGCACCTTCTTTCTCCTTACATATTGACACAGGAAGAGGACAACATGAAAGTCAAGGAGATTATGATTCACAAAGTCAGCATGGACAGCAGTCAGGTTATGGAGGTGGCCAACAAGAAGCCTTTTAGGCCATATTCTGAGGCCGGGATTTCATGAACCAGTTTAGGATGCTTGAATGGCGTCCGCCTTGGGCGACGCGATTCAAGAAAGAATCTCACTAATCCATGCCATTAAAATGTGTTTACACTGTTAGATAGTTGGTTAAATGCATGCTTTAAATACACTCGATGATGATGGATTCTTCGTGACCGGATAGCACTACGTTGTATGTCGTGCAACCGCGGACTTCTCACGTGACCGGATTGCACTATGCCGGGTTTTGTGTTACTGTGGACCTAGAGTGACAATTGTAGCGCTTTATCACCCTGTGCTGGTGTGGGTGGAGCACAGTGCTTGTGGGGGTGTGGCGGGGTGACGCCTAGTGAGAGAGGGTCACCTGGTGGACCCCGGGGTTAGCTAGTACCGGTGTGGGTATGGTACCTTTAGAGTGTCACTCGTGCTGGGGGAAAGAGTAACCACCTGAGCTAGTTGGGCCGGAGTAGCTAGCGTACTATCCGAGGGGTTACTGTTTGGTCTCAGCGGGTCGGTGTTTCCCACTTTTGGTTGTGTGGTCGGATTGGGCCCGACAATATGCTATATATTCAGATTAATTTGATAATGATGCATATTAAATGGAAACAACTATCTATTAAGTTGATAAGGGACAAAATCACATGTTCTTTCTTTAGAGCCTGCATAAAATAAAAGGATGTCCTTTTTGCTCCAACTAAATGTACTTACAAAAGGATTGGCTTGGGAGTAACATATGTCCCATGGGATGGCACTATAACTTACATGGAAAGATATGATCTTAGAACTCCACAATCGACTAAAGGAAATTACTTATAGATTGTAGGAGAATACCTGAGAAGGAGAAAATCCATTGGCAGTTGCACGCTTTCAAACAAAAGAACTATGGATATTCACCCACCACTCTAACATCCACATACCCCACTCGGCTCGACCACATTATGAAGATTGGACTGCTAGCCTCCCGAAAGAAGAGTACCCAGACCCCTTTTGTTAAAGCCCGATAGACATCCCCTCAAGTAGCAGCTAGTTGTTGTGGGGAATATCCTTTTATTAATATCTAAGTAACTAGACTTTATAACCAAAGCCCCTGGCTTGTTTTGTAAGCTCCACTTGCTGCTTCCTAACTTTGCTTGAGAATGAGAAGTGAATGACCCAACGAGTGGTGGTTTGTCGCGATTGGATTTAGCTTTTATTGCACCAGTTGATCTTTTGTGTGCAATCGCGATGTCTTATGGTTTTCTGAGTGCCCTTTTAGAGCTAGGGGATTTGTTGACTTGGTTGGTTTGTTCGGTTCAAGGGATTGATTCCAAGTATTCTACTCACGGTTTTGAAGGTCTGCTCTTTAAAATTAAGGTCTGCTCTTTAAAATTAAGGTCTCCTGTATGAACCGTACAGATAGGATATCGTTTGCTTTGCTCCCTCTTTTATCTCCACTACTAAATGACTTTCCTTCTTACTTTAAAACATTGGTTTTTCCCTATCCTATAGGTTACTAAATGGTTATCTTTGCTGTATGAGACTGAAACGAGTGAACTCCTTCCCTATCATGGAAGTTAACTCAAAACCTTATCTTCTTTCTAGCTAGTTCTTCATATTTGAAAATAATCTCTTGACTTTCTTCATCGCCTTAGCTTTGGAATCGTCTCAATCCTTATCTTCTTCACCAACTTCTCGTTCTAGACTCAAATCCTTCTTTGGAGTTGAATTTCTCTCTCATAGGGCCAAAGGCCATATCTTAGCGAGCGTCTTCATTATAAGAACTTTGTCACTCAATAAGACTAAGCGAGTGAACCACGCTTCCTCTAATGGCATGGTCTTGCTTCATCATTCTACGAAACTATAAAAAAAAAAAATTTACTGCACTGAAACCCCATCCTAAAGGGGGAACTCAAGCTTTAACCTACCCTTTTTAACGACATCTTCCTCATCTGCTTCTATAGATAGATGTGTTAATGGTAGTTTTTTCTTCTTTCTATGATTGCAAGGATTCAAATGCGTATGCTATGTATGATTTAGTGGATGAAAGATCGGATTTTTATATTTAAGCATATCTTTCATCTACTTTTTATCTAGTGGTATATGTTGCTTAGGATTTGACTTTTCTTTAAAAACTGACACACCATCGTCACTCAAAAGCTGAGACTTAGATCGAGGATCCACACCTTCTCTTACGGAAAGGTCCGCTCCAACTACCGCTCATGGAATTGTTAAACGAAATTTCTCTACCTAAGATCGAGCTACTTCCTTTTCTCGTACGTACCCTTAATCTTAACCCTCGTGGAAAAGAGCTCTACTGGCTAAGTGGAGGGGAGAGAATACATTTACTCGAGCAGGAAGCTTGATAAAGTAAAGGGCGGCGGGTCAATTTGGTATGGGGTTAGGTCCATAGGCTTCCTCTAAAGAGACTCTTTTCGCTTGTGAAAGTTCAAGTAGCTCGAAACCATAATCTTGTGTACTGATATCCATGCACACAAGAGCAGAGCTAAGGGGGGGATTGAAGTTTTTCCATACGAATTGCTTAATTAATAAAGAGGTAGCCCCTAAAACCATTAGCCAGTAGTGGGTGATTCTAGGTCTAATAGTATAGTAGAGTAGAGGGAAGGTATCCATTTGCAAGCAGAAGCCCTTAAAGACTTTCGGAAAGACTAAAAAAACTCTTTAAAGAAAGAAAGGTATGTTGTTTTGATGGTTGCGAGTTCCGGGGGGGATTCCATTCTCTTTGCCTTGGAAAGTGATTATATATGATAGTTACGGCATATCCCTTTGTCATATGTTATATAACCGCTTTATCGATAAGAGTTTGAGACTTTGTGAGTTAACTTGTATGAATCAGAGCCTTTAGTCCATTAGGGAAGGGTCAATCAGATAGCTTGTCTTTTTCTCTACCGAGTGAGATCATATCCATCTATTTTCTGAGTTTACTTGATTCCCCTTAGTCGGGTCAGATCCGTTGGTCTTTTTATCTTCTAGCACCTAGAAAAAAGGTAGCCAGTGAGTGAAGCTTACATAATACAAGCCTTGGAAGAATATAAGTGGAGAAATCCTGGACTTTCCCCTCTCTTAAGGCACCAGAGACCACGTTATTAAGTGGTGCAGTGAAGGTAAGGTGTGACAACCGCTTACTTGATATAGCATGGTCAGATCTTATTCGAATCTTCTTTGGAAGCAGAATCACACACCTGAGTTTCCTGTTTTCGATAGGCATCAATCGAAAATAAAGAAGCCCTCTACCTGCGATCAACAGTGGGTACAGAGTGATAGTATGAAGAGGTTCGTTAAAGCTAGTAAGAGAAGCCCGTGAGTCTGATCTTAGGACCTATCATTAGCTCGCAAATCGGTGAGCGGAGTACTAAAATAAAGTAGAATAGCTTCGGATAATGCATGGTTGGACTTTCCCTTTAAGTAGTCGTACGTTAGTATTCCCTAACCAAGTCAGGGAAGCCACTAGGGGTTGTCAGAGGTAGACCGGGGAAAGAACATCAGATCTCCCTAGTCCATAGTCTTCTTGACACCAGACAAGGCCATTATCCCCTGCTCCTTTGCTTGGCAGAGGAATGCTCCAATAACAAGGCCGAATACGAGTTCGTGATCTCATAATTTGAGTTAGCCTATAGATCCCGATTGAAGAATTGACACTCGGAATTGATAGTAGAAAAACTCCGAGGAGAATATGTAGTGAGAAAAGTCAATCTCATACCCTATCATAAAAGGGCAGGCTAGAACATGTCCCAGTTCCGAAGGGTTAATATCTTCCACGTCTGGAAACGGGTGAAGGCTCAAGAAGACTCACTCGCAAGTTTGGTTGGTAGTTACTTTGATTCTCTCGTCAGAAAAGACTGTGACTGTCATGGTTAAGGAACAAACGGATTTTGAAACCCTCCGCGAAATCACCTGGCGGAGCCAGTTAACATGATAACTGCTAAAGGAGGCAGGGAAGATTGGCGAGAACCCTTCTAAACTACCTTCAGCACGGAAGGCTACCTGAAGACCGAGTTAAATGGGCCCAAAGTGGCAAATGCAGCTCAAAAGGCTAGGATATTTCTGGCCAACCATGACGATTGCATTGAATACACCAAAAGCTGCAAGTTTTGTAAGTACCACGCAGACTATATTCACCGGCCTCCAGAATCATTGCACGTCACAACATGCTCATGGCCGTTTCCCCCCTGGGCTGGGGGATGGAGATCATCGTAGCCTATCCTTAATGGGATATTAATGACTAATAGGGCGTATGTCGAAATGGACGGAAATGAAAAATGCCTGTTGTTACCTCCCGAAGCTTTCAAAGAGAGTTAGAGATGGTTGGAAAACAACGAGAGGAGCGACCAACCTGAAGAAAAAATTGGCCTTTCCATTTTCTTTCAGGTACCGTCCAGGTTGCAGCATAGAAGTGTATGTCTTGTCTAACAAACCTCTATGCCTTGAGGGGACTAGTGTCCCTCACCAGGGTCATCCCTCTGCATAGGACTCTGCTTTGGACCTTATATACCACAACTGTCATACAATACCTCTCTAGAGGAGATACCATCTTAGAGTATAAAATAGAAAAATGCCAACTTTAGTACGTATAGTAGCAATCCCAAGTCTTCAAGATATGCCTTTTCACTAGAATATAAAAGGCTATACTTTCCCTTCGCTTCCCATTACAGTAGTCAAGAGGTCCATTTTGCCTTCCTCTTCCTCTATCATTTGAAATCGTTTAAGATTGGACCCATTCTACTGAACACTAACCTACTCTCTCAGTTTGAAATCCAAGATCTTTGTTCTAATTCGTTAGCTTAGAGGGTTGACTTTCTTATCGTATAGACGTTTTGCTGCCTATATGTGAAAACGGGTATGTGACCATAACAATTCATTGCCTTAAGCATGGGTGATAGATAACGAAGCTTTTTTGGGGCTCTTTTATGTTCTCCTACATAAATTCTTGTTTGTGAGGCGCGATAGCGAAAGTGAAATGAAAAACCTTGACTGCAACACCTAAATGCAGCCGTGATTTTTTATATGATAGACCAACCAAGGGAATCCCAGATGGTTTGTACTTGCTTTTTTCGGCTTTCCTCGCATTTTAGATGGGAGATGAGGAAAGTCAGACCGAAGCTTAGGCGCTTGGGTGGATAAACTACCTCAGTAAGCTCCATGCTCTCGAGAGAACGCCGGTAGAGAGGGAAACAAAGCAATAAGTCTTTGTCGCATCATACCGGGTTAAGGACTTACGTTTAGTGAATCCCCTTGCTTTTTATGAAATAGTACGGTCTTCGAACAAGGGAGAGAGATTTGATTTATAATAACATTTTCTTCTTGTTTACTTAAACATCTGAGAATGAAGAGGATGGAAAGTTGACTCCTGACCTTCCACTTGGGTAGGGTACTTGAGTATGCTATGACTTGTAGAGAGAGAGTAAACTGAACCTAAGCACAGGAAGAAGCAAGAGATGACTTGCTATTTTCATGCCTTTCTTTTTGTTCTACCTCTTGAAAGACGGTTAAACACAACCAAAGGTGGGAAAGAGAAAATGGGCCATATCGCCTACTAGAGAAGAAGCTCTTAGGGAATCAATCTAGACTAGATGAGATGCTGGTGCCATTGAACTAGCTGCCAAAATGAGTTCAAGAGATGAGGATCCAGGTAGTGAAGTCACCTGAGTGTAGGTGGTATGTTTCTTATCCCGGCCTGGGAGGTTTAACGCTAATGGATGGATTTCCCTGGGGAGTGAGAGTGCGGCATATCGTAAGGCCTGAACCAGATATCTCATTCCTTTCTAGTTGACATCATATTGACGTGGGGTAATCCAAAAAGACAGTTTCTTTCATCCATTTAGTGGGATTGCTATTTTCTTTTCCAAGAAAGGAGGAGGCGGTAGCAGCCATTCCTTTTTAAGAATGATGAGTCAAATGCTTTTAGCACTGGTTGACCGAAATAAATGGCTAAGGAAGCGAGTATTCAACACTTAGCTAACTATTCGCCTTTTGGTTAACGGGGTTTGGGTGCATCCAACGTGCTTTTTTGTACTTCGCAAACCTCGATAACCACTCGATCTTAACTTGGTGGTTCAGACTTGATCCCTCAGATCATTAGGGCTTGCAAGTCCTAGTAGAGGCAGATAACCAGAAGTCTCTGGATGTTGTTGTGTGGGAATGGTGGAAAAGCCATTGGTTCCGGTGGAAGAAGAAATGAATATGAAGTCAAGCATGCCCAATTAAGAGAGCTTGCTGAGTTGAACGGAACACTCAGAGATTCAAATTCTTGTAGAGTAAGGAAGATGGCATTCAAAATCGATGCCCTACACGACATTTGTGGTGATACTGGCCATATCATTCAGACCCTTTGATTGCATCAAAACCAGGAAGCAAAACTAATGGAAATCATATCAATTTCCTTGCCGCTCTCAGAGGTGGAGGACTCTCACCCTTCAGTGGTCAATTTCTTCTTCCTAGTAATGTACCTCAGGCTTTTAGTTCAGCAGTGGGGTACTCTACCCTCTTATAGTAACAAGGTTAACCACTAGGTTGACGATGTGAATCCATATATAGGTTATCTTCTCCAATCCATGGATGAGGATAGGTTAATACAACTGTTTTCTCCTTTTGGTATGCTCAATCAAGCAAAAGTGATCAGGGACGAAGCCACAGGTTTAAGTCAAATAAGGCACTTGTGCTTTGGGAAGTATACTGATCCTATCAGTGCAGCTAAGGCTGTAGAGCAGATGAATGGGCACAAGATGGATGGGAAGATGTTCGAGTGGCAGGTTGTTCGTCCATAGATTATTCATATTAGCATGGTGTCTGTGAGACCCACAAGCATTAGCTTTCTGCCGACATCAGGTCCTGCTGCTATTGTACAACATATTTCTGGCCCAACTGGTTGGGCAGGTCCACCGAGGTCGAGCCAACTCCACCGCTGCTATTGCAAATTCTCGGACATACAACACACTCCGCCAACTCCTTGAACAATATTTCGGCACCGTTACAGTGCAAATAGAGTCTCTACCCGACTGAAAGTCAAGGGGCCCACCTCACCACTCCCTTGCTCCATTCACTCCTGCTGGAATGCTTGAGCGAATGGCCTCCCCTTCACTATAGGTATTTTCATCCTGCGGCTTCGAGTACTAACTTTAGATTGAAGTTAGAAGATGAATGAGATCAGAAATGCCATCATCGGGGCAAACGATGCAATAACTTCGGTTCGAGCAAAGCCTAAAATGGCATAACCAAATGATTATTTAGCCAATGATGGATTTTGCGCCATGAAATGAATCGAAGAACTGACAGCAGCTAAAGCAATTGTAGTAGCTCCGGCACCTATTGATTTTGTACCTTCTAACATAAAGAGACAATCATTCTCCTCACACAAGTGACTTCAACTTTCTTGGATTCTTTGTCGACTCCTCTTCCCCACATTCCGGACATATCAAGAAGTTGAGTATAAGAGCCGCGGGAACATGACATAAAAAATAAATATATGGCCAAGGAGCCTATAATTATCCAAGTCCTGAAACCGTGTCACAGCTCACTTGGAACCCTTCCCGATCTATCTATATCATCATAGATGATCTGAAGCTGCTTCAGGGAAAATTCTAATCCTCCTCCCTACTTTGAGAAGCTCCACGACTAAGAAGGAAGCAACTCTTGCTTTTATTGATTCTTTGACCAGATGCTAACTCATAATCTTCCTAGAAATCAATGAGTTTTTTAAGAGACTCCAAGCTGCCATTTGTGAACACTAGTGTATCATCGGCAAAAAGTAGATGTGATATCGGTGGACTTCATCTTGGCGTCTGATATTGTAAAGCAGCATTCTGATGAAATAATCTCGTGAGACCCCTACTAAGCATAAGCACTTCCTCCGCAATAATATAGAGGGATAGGCCTAGAGGATCCCCTTGATAAAGCCCGTGCGAAGAGTCAAAATAACCTTACACGAACGAACTCAGGTACTATATTGTAGGCAAGGCAAAGTGCTTTCTTTTAAAGATGCATCTGGTTCCATCTTTCTTTCGTTAGTTAACCCCCCTTTTTCTAAAAAGGATTTAAGTAATTCGGGGTTTATACTACTTGTAATGTCTTTCTCATATTGAGAAAGTCTTTCTAGTGACATTCGATCATAGAAGCCCTTGACAGCAGCATAAATAATTTTTCAATTGGAAGTGGTGAATACTATTGTTGTTTGGGCACTTTTGTAAGCCTTGCACCTCTATTTAGTAATGCTGAGTAACAACATCAAGGTCTGGCGCAAATTGACAAATAAGCCAACTTTAATAGCTGGTCTAATTCCGCGATAAAACAGCTTTATTTCCAAACAGATTTGTCCATCTGTTATGGAGATCACATTGGTGGGGATATAGGCCGATATGTCTCCAGCTTGTGTTTCATTGACAGGTAAGGCGGTTGAGCTAACTACACCTGTCTGGTCCGATTGTTTAGCGGCTCTTTCTAAGAGACCAGAATGTAAATAGAAGCCATCCCCTAGGAAAGTCTCACGGCCTAAGGTTGGTATAACATTAATGACATTCGTGGATATGCTACTGCCTGTTTACTAAGATCATCATATATTATTAATGCGTGCATTCCATTATCGCAAAAATATTCCCCCATGGTACACCCAATATGGGGCCACAAATTGCAGCGAAGCAGGACCCGAAGCGGTGGCTGCTACAAGAATAGAATATTCCAAAGCATTTGCTTTTGACAGAATTTGCATTGATTGTGCCACAGTCGAGCGTTTATGTCCAATCGCTACATAAACATAATACAATGTCTCACTCTCAGAGCTTGAGTTCATTTGCTTTTGGTTTAATATAGTATCGACAGCAATAGCTATTTTTTCAGTTTGCCTGTCCCCAATTATAAGTTCTCGTTGACCACGGGCTATAGGAACCAGACTATCCACTGCTTTTAACCATGTTTGCATGGATTTGTGCACAAATTTACGTTGAATAATCCCTGGGGCATTCACTTTGACATGTCTTTCTTCGTGATCGCTTAGAGCCCCTCTTCCATCAATTGGTACTCCCAACGCGTCGACCGCATGGGCTAACATGGCCTTTCTCATAGGAACATCCACAATAGATCCAATGCGCTTGACAAGATCTCCTTCTTTAATAGCTGTATCACTACCAAAGACAGCAATACCCACATGCTCATTCTCAAGGTTTAACACTATTCCTTTCATACCACTGGCAAATTCCACCATTTCCCTAGCTTGAATCTCGTTGAATCCAGAAACACATGCAATCCCATCTCCAACTAAGACCATTCAACCGATCTCATCCACTTGAAAATGAGTGTAAAAGTTGGTTATTCTTCTTTTTAATAGAGTAGTGAGTTTCGTGGGTGACAATTACATATTGAGATAGTCTTAACAAAGCCCTAAAAAAGAGGATAGCGTTAAGGGTGAATTTCCGCTTTATTTGAGTTCTATTTCCAAACAGACTATAAGTTATAGTTGATTCGATCAACAAATTGAAAAACATCTTTGCACCCCCAACAAAGGGGGCATGTAACATAACATCATAATAAGCGGAAGTGAGAAAGCTGGGGCTGTGAATCGCCTCGTTCCCTGTCACTGCCCGAACAAGGTCAGGTATGTTTGATTCTGGGGGTAAATACTTACCGGCCCTCACCACCCACTCTGCGTATTCATTATAGATTCTCTCAAATACCCGCTCTAACTCAGGGGGAGCGCTTTACGCGTATGACCTAATTGAAGAAAGAGTTGAAGATAAAGAATGGCTACTACTCGATAAAAAATGAATATCACTTGCAGTTGTATACCCAAAAAAACAATAATTTGATGATTTTGCTTAGGATGTTTTACTAAACTCTTTACCTATCCAATTGTGACTACTTTTGACAGTGCAGCTAGTCCATATAGGCGGTGGGGCTTTGGGCTCTGTTTTACAATCGATCCCTACTATCAATTCTGGAATGGAACTATATCATCTCGAAGACCATCGAATGCCCCTTTAGCCCAGGAATAGCCCTTGGTTCAATCCTTTCGTTCTAGGTAGTCCCTTTATCAGTTCTCGTCCTTCTACTCTTCTGGTGGCACACATTGTCTGTTTGATTAGTAATAATCATTATAGGATTCGGAGATAAAGTACGGATTTCCCTCCCCTGTACCTGAGAGTCAGCAACGGAACTACTCCACCAAAAGACTTTTTCCTTCTAACTTCGCATCACGACTTTCGGTCTTTCTTTCTATCCCGCTATTTCGCTCTATGCTCTGTTTGTATTGTTCCTCATCAGTCAAGGAAGTGCCGGCACAGAAACGTTCTATCCTGCCTCCTGTTGCGAATTGTTCCCTTTCTTTCTGTTCAGCGATAGGTATGAATAGGTTGCGCAGTAGTAGATCGAATCTTTGGCCTATTTCTCTTGTGTTGTAGACTGACTCCCTGTGCCCTCTTCATTTGGCTGGTTTGATTTGTAAACCCAACTTTGACTGTCAACTTTTGAGTGGCTTTGTGTGAAGTCAACCTGGAATGACTCTAAAGCCTACTTTTCTCCAGGTGTGCTTCAACCCTCTGATCTTGTTCCAAGGCCGGGGAATTGGTGCCCCTATTGCAATGCAATGGTTGGCGCCATTGAGGTTTGTGGTGATGAATCAAAACTGGCTTGGGAGTGTTGTTTTTTTTTTTTTTTTTTTTCTTGTATTTTCATTGTGCTGTATTGCCTTTAGCTGGATAAATCATCCATCCTTAGTTTTTTTGAAGAGCAAGAAGATAGTGAAAAGGGCTTCAGAGCTCTAATTTCCGACTTGACCCACTTGGAATGCTACGCTGTGCATCTTCTGCCCTACTCTTCTGTGTCTATTGCCGTATGAAATAGTCTTAAGCGTGACATCTGCTCGCAAGTATAACAATTTAGGAAGCGATATTATTATAAATCAAAATGATTAATTAAGCTTTTGTGCACGACAACACAAAGAAGCTAAGCGCTAGGCCCTCCTCTGTCTCTTCACCAAAAAGGTCGTTTCCTTTCTAAAGAAAGATGGCTTAGATTGAAGAGTGTTAAGCCTCTTGCCCCTAAAAGATGGGGAACTCTTTCTTTTCCTGCTTAGACAGAGGCCTTTTCAAAAGTCCTTTAGATGATACGCCTCGCTGAGCTCTCTCTTAGGCTACGAGAGCGGTGCAAAAAAAGTGGGGCTGTCTTTCTTTGATAGCTTCCCCGGTTTTTGAGTCCGTGATTTCATTAAGTATTTGCTTCCATCTTGAAATGCTCTTTCATGATTGTATGTAAAAATGTTCTCGCGCATAAGCATAGCCACATGATGAGTTGAAAGCTTCAGAGGTGGGGAAAACCCTATATAGTATAGGAACATCTTCCCACTCTTTTTTGTGTTCATTCAATGCTTTGCTTGTGGATTGGAAATCCGGTAAGGTCAGCCCCTGACTAGATATAAGCATAGCTTCGTAAGTCAACTTCTCGCACATCTGCTCTGAAAGCAAGAGCTTGAGATGCATCCGTTCTGAAAGTGATCTTTTCGAATCAAGAGATAGAATATGGGCAAGCCTCTTCCCTAGCAAGAAGGGAGAAAAAAGATTTGATTCATTTCTCTGCAGCTGTATCTAGTGTGTCACGTTGGGATTTGATAAACGACTTTCTTTCTATCTCTGTTGCATTAAAGCGAAAGTTTATTTTATCGATGTATTAGATATACCTTAAATAAAGGGCAGTGCCACAAGGATTTTATTTGCTACGCTTGTCCTAATCAAGCCAAGACTTGATTTTATACTCTACTCTGCGCGCTATACTTTTGCTTTTTACCTGATCTCAGCATAACGCTTTGCTTTTGATTCTTCGAAGGAAATAAACCTTACTAGACAACCGCACGACTTTGTTGCTTGTGTAATTGGACATACATAACCGAATAGGGCCTACAGAAGTCAACCTTTCTAAACGCATATGCTTTACTGTGCGTACAGAAAGCCCTCTTTGAATGCCTCGTCTAGAATAAGACAGCTTCGAAGACGAATAGTGTTATGGCAAATCCTACTTGTCTTTTATCTGTCTCCCACCTTCCCTAAGAAGAGGTGTTCCACCTTCAACCTAAGTGAACTCTTTTTGGTCCTCCAACTCCAAATTTCTCGTGTACTTATTTTTAATAAAGAATAAGATCTCTATCTAAGTGTTGACATCCAATTCCTTACGGTAGAGCCCGCTTATTTGTATTATGGTCCCTCATCAGCCAAGGAAGTGCCGGCACATAAACGATCTATCTTGCCACCTGTTGCGAATTGTGCCCTTTCTTTCTGTTCAGCAATAGGTGTGAATAGGTTGCACAGTAGTAGATCAAGTCTTTGGTCTATTTCCCTTGTCTTGTAGACTGACTCCCTGTGCACTCTTCATTTGGCTGGTTTGATCCGTGTACCCAACTTTGACTTTCAACTTTCGATTGGCTTTGTTTGAAGTGAACCCAAAATGACTCTAAAGTCTAGTTTTCGCCAGGTGTGCTTCAACCGTCCGATCTTCTTCCAAGGCCGGGGAATTGGTGCCCCCCCTGCAAAGCATTCGTCGGCGCCATAGAGGTTTGTGGTGACGAATCAAAACTGGCTTTGGAGTACTGTTTTTTTTTTTTTTTGGGTATTTTCAATGTGTTGTATTACCTTTAGCTGGATAAATCATCTATCCTTAGTTTTTTTTAAGAGCAATAAGATAGTGAAAAGAAAGCTTCGGAGCACTATTTTCGACTTGAGCCACTTGGAATGCTAGCCTGTGCGTCTTTTGTCCTATTCTTTTGTGTCTATTGCCATATGAAATAGTTCTAAGCGTGATATCTACTCGCAGGTGATAACAATTTAGGGAGCGATATTATTATAAATCAAAATGATTAATTAAGCTTTTACGCACAACAACATAAAGAAGCTATGCACTAGGCCCTCGTCCGTCTCATCACCAAAAAGGTCAATTCTTTTCTAAAGAAAGATGGCTTAGATTGAAGAGTGTTAAGCCTCTCGCCCCCTAAAGATGGCTTAGGTCTACTTTTTGCCAGGTGTGCTTCAACCCTCTGATCTTGTTCCCAGGCCGGGGAATTGGTGCCCCCATTGCAAAGCATTGGTCGGCGCCATTAAGGTTTGTGGTGACGAATCAAAATTGGCTTTGGGGTACTTTTTTTTTTTTTTTTTTGGTATTTTCAGTGTGCTGTATTGCCTTTAGCTGGATAAATCATCCACCCTTAGTTTTTTTGAAGAGCAATAAGACAGTGAAAAGAAAGCTTTAGTGCACTAGTTTTCGACTTGACCCACTTGGAATGCTAGTCTGTGCGTCTTTTGCCCTACTCTTTTGTGTCTATTGCCATATGAAATAGTCCTGAGCGTGATATCTGCTTGCATGTGATAACAATTTAGGGAGCAATATTATTATAAATCAAAATGATTAATTAAGCTTTTGCGCACAACAACATAAAGAAGCTATGCACTAGGCCCTCCTCCGTCTCATCACTAAAAAGGTCGATTCTTTTCTAAAGAAAGATGGCTTAGATTGAAAAGTGTTAAGCCTCTTGCCCCCTAAAGATGGGAAACTCTTTCTTTTCTTGCTTGGACAGAGGCCCTTTCGACTACATATTCATATTAGTATGAAAGTCCTACTTTAGATGACACACCTCTCTGCGCTCTCTCTTGGGTTGTGAAAGCAGTGTGAAAAAAGTGGGGCTACCTTGCTTTAATAGCTTCCTATCTTCGTTGCGTTGAAGTTAAAGCATGCTTTATCGATGTATGTGATATACCTTAAATAAAGGGCAGTGCTACAAGGATTTTATTTGCTATGCTTATCCTAATCAAGCCAAGACTTGATTTTATGCTATGCTCTGCACACTATACTTTTTCTTTTTACTGGATCCCAGCATAATGCTTTGCTTTCGGTTCTTCGGAGGAAAGAAATCTTACTAGACCACTACAATACTTTTTTGCTTGTGTGCTTGGACATACATAGCCGAAACATGGCCTCAGAAGTCAACCTTTCTTAATGCACACACTTTACTGTGCGTACGGAAAGCCCTCTTTGAATGTCATGTCTAGAATAAGGTAGCTTCGAAGACGAATAATGCTATGGCAAACCCTACTTATCTTTTATTTGTCTCCTACCTTCCCAAAGAAGGGGTTCCACTATCAACCTAAGTGAACTCTTTTTGGAACCCCAAACTCCAAATTTCTCGTGTACTTATTTTTAATAAAGAGCAAGATCTCTAAGTGTTGACATCCAATTCCTTACGGTAGAGCTAGCTTTTGATGTAGAAGAATTGCTGGGCGGTTTCCTCAGCTAATTCATCCGCATCTGTTTGAATAATGGTGGAAGGAAGAAGTCTGACCTAGTCTCATATCTTGTTAAGGGCCAAGGCAATAAATAAAAGAAAGACCAGGCCCTAGACTAAAGGCAAGATCAGCTAATTTACACACTCACTCAATCAATCAGAGGAAACTCAATCCTAAACATTGGAGTGGCAAGCAGCAGAAAGAGAAAGTCCAAGTTAGGTGTTAGGCTTGAGGAAGACTCATCGTTCTTGGCTGTCCTATGTTTGTTGTTCTTCTGTAAGAGGAGCCGAACCCCGCTAACGCCATGTTTTAGGGTGACGATCAGCTAGCCTCTGAGAGACTAAGTTGAGAATAGCGTTCGCTATCTTTCTAGCGACATGCATATTTGCTTACTTATCTAGGAAAAAGGGCTGTTATTATATGTTTTTATCAATCCCAACTTTGGATGTGTGCTAACGATAGGGAAGGGCGAGGATATAGATTGCAATGCATTTGGTGGGTAGGTGCTATGCGCGAGCGAAGCGAAGGGATTGCCAGGTGGTGATCCCAAGCATAGCGATCCTTTCTGGGGATTGAGTTCCACGAAGGACATGTGCGAGGTTGTATCAAAATCAATCCAAGAGAGCTATCCAGGGAAGACAGGAAGATGTGCTCGGCGCCAAGGTCTTAATCAAATGGTTGGTGACCTAGGTCTTTTTGGTGCCCACAAAGGACGAAGTAGCGGCCTCGTTGCTTGATAGATTAGGCCTCGCCTTTGCTAGTAGGATGACCAGCAACTGTCGACTGTTACTTCCATCGGTAAACCAACCAGGAAAGTCAGCTAGGCATAGCCAACTGCTCTCCTATAGGTCCCTATCAGCTACTCCCTTGTATGCTAGCTAGTAAAACACCTCCACTATACTAGTAACGGAGGGATTCACACCAGATGGAACAAGGCGCTTCAAACCATATATTACTGTTGCTGGAATGAAATGCAGCCTCAGAACAGAATTATACTGCTTGTTGGCCCCTGACGGTGGAGCTGGCATTTTTTGGGGGAAGAAAGCAGCCCCCTTTTGCGGCGGAGTAGGCAACATTCCCTCGTGTAGTTATGATGCCGTTCAGAAACAACACAAAAAGAAGACAAATAAAAAAAAGTCTTTCGCGGCTCCATCACTGGAAAACAAAAGGTAGTTGTGATGTTGACCAAGATTTTTTTTACCAATCTTTTAATTGTCACATTGGTCAGCAATCTTGGTCAGGCCACCAAAAGGAAGGAAGGAAGAAGAAGAAGATGCAGCCCGGTTAATGTAATAAAGGCTTACTTTAGCGAGAAATTCCTACCCATTTAGAAAGATTGCCACTCAAATCTTTGGCTATATTCTGATCTATCAACTAGCTCGTGCAAAGAAGAAAAAATTGTTATCGGCGTAAGGTCCGATGGCAATCCTTTCTGCGCAAAGACGATTCCGCGCATCTTATTATACACAAACAAAGGCACGAATTTCTTTAGTACAACCTATTCGATGACGAGTTTCAAGTATAGGGGAAGCGGCTCAAAGCATAGTAGAAAAGGCTCGTTGAGACTTGCTCTGATCCTTATGCCTAAAAGGCTCATCTTTCATCAGCTCTTTGGCAAGTCAACTCTTGTGCCTAATAGCTTTGAATATGTAGGCTAAGTAAGTAGTACTTCTTCCTTTGTTTAGCCAACCTTTCTGAACCTAACGCAAGGGGAATTGCTTTTTGTGTGAAATCACTTGGAAAGTCCTATCCCTGAGTACCGGGCACCAGAGCCTAAGGCCTATCATTCTTCCTGACATAACCACAACTATTGAATCTTTGGGAGGAAAGTTAAAAGGGAGTGAAGAAACTGTAGAACTTAGGGCAGCGAGTGAGCTGGGATTTTTTTAGGTCATGAGCGTATCAGAAAAATAAAGAAGTTGTACTGCGAGGCAGCGAATGAGACAACATTTGTGCTTACCTGGTGGACCAAGTTGGTAAAGACAGGTTCTGAAGGAACACGCCGTGAAGGTAGGTTCACGAGCAATCATCATACGAAAACAAACGAACTGCAACTTCCTTTGGCGGGACCACTTGCACTTATTACGGGAGATCCGGGAAACTACCTAAATAGGGATCCTGCGGTAGTAGGGTAGTTAGTTTGCCTCGTTAGGGAAGAAAGAGGTCCATCAGAGGGTTATATAATCAATCAATTCTATACTAAATGTACCTGAACTTGGAGTGAAAAAAGAAACTCTTTTTCCTTTAGGGATGAGTGACCTACCCAACGGAAAAAACAAGGGGGCAAACGCTTCTATTACAAGTAGGTACCATTCTCTTCCTAAATAGGGAACGATGATGCTAGTCAGCCTACATAGAGTCTATCTACACACTAACAATGGACTTTTTTATGGACTTATCGCAATACATTGATTTCTAATTGGGTATGGAAAATAGACTTATTTCTAAGGAAAAAAAGAGAAGTCATATACTTTTATTAGAGGAAGAATGCACATAAATGCTTTAGGAATGTTGGACATATTTCTAGGATACGAAGTAAGCCGAAAAGAAGACAATGATCAGAAGTTTCCAGAAGAAAAAGTCTAAAAAAGAGAGCGAAAAGCGACATAGAATATTGTTAGGTTACGTAAACTAACATTTGTCTTATAGATATAGGAAGTTCTACTACGAGTAGAACAAGTACTCTTATAATCTGCCACCAGTATTAGAGACCAAGAACTATAAACTTCTACTTCTATTATAGGTATAAGCTTAAAAAAAAGCATGGAATGATCTCGCACCAAAAGTTAAAGCAAGAAAATTAAGTACCCCACTCTTATGCCTAGCCCCTTTGCTCTCGCTTTTCTCGAGTTCAAGTACGCTTCTAGTTGTTGGGGTAAGGGAAGAAGGCACACCTTTCCTTTATGAGTCAATTCATACCTCCCTTTCTCTCGTTCCCAACCAGGTATGGTATTCCACTTTTTCCCCATCAATTGAATTACTTCTCCCCAGGTGATATCAAAGTAATGACTTTCAACAACCCTTTATAAATAACTTCTTATTCTCCGTGTTCCCCATATTCCCATTTCCTTTAGAAAGCAGTTCGAGTTCTAGTTCTTTACAAAGAACATAAACAAGCCAATTTTTTTACTAGTCAAGGGGGCTCTTTAACCTTTACGCCTGTCTTAAGTGCAACATCAGTGGCTCCCTCCCTTCTTGTATCCACTTGAGCTGCTCCGTTCCTGTCCCAAGAGCAAAGAGCCCTACGCCCATGAAAAGTGGTGCAATTTAGGTCAATGGTTTGAAGCATGGTGCCAGTCTCAAGCTTTATCCCCGCGTTTTGGGGTTGGTCAAGTCAGTAGCCAGTTTTTTATTTCCAGTTTCAAGTAGTAGGGCTTCTGGCTTTGGCATTTCAGCCTAACGTGCGGATTGGCTTTTGGCTTGCTTTTTTCCATCAGTTTATATGCCTAAGGAAAAAATGGAGCTAAACCAGGACCGCTACTGTAACGACCCCCTATCGGCCAGTTCAGTCATGCCGGGTTACTACGAACCGAAGGGACCCATTAATAGCGGGAACAACCCGAACATGACTTATAGTTAAGGTTGAACACTTTGCATGTAAATAAACAAAACATTTCATATAGATGTCATACACAGTGCATTACAGTGCATTACAGTGTCATACACATGTAAGTTACATAGGGACTGGACTTACAAAAACAACCTCTGTTCAACTAAACTAAGCTTGTATAGACTTCTCGGTTGCCCCAGGAAGGTCCTCTCCTTAAAGGGGGTTAAATAGTGTGGATGAGTTTACCGACTCAGCAAGCACATGATACCACTACATGGCTTATCATATATATAAACGTAAAAAGATAACATGATATTATTACAGAATCATGGCATGATAGAATATAATATAATAAACTTCAGCTAACATAGGGATCATGGCAAATCATGGCATGGTCAAGAGAGCATGGCGTAACATGGTATGGCATGGGTATAAACATAAAGATTCATGGCATGGCATCATGGTGTGACTTGACTTAAACATGGCATGGCATGGCATGAGTATAAACATAATAGAGGCATGTCATAGTATCATGGCATGGTGAAAAGATCATGGAATAACATGAAGTCATAAACATATATAACATACGGATAACATGAATCTTTTCACTTATTTAACGGACATACATCCAAACCACAACATGAGGAGGTTAGCATGACGCGCAGCCAGTGGTAAGGCAAATGCCCACTGGCGCTTCCACTGCGTAGCAGGGGGACCCACCCGTCCCACCTGGACCAGGAGAACCGTACCCAGGATTTACCCGTTTGCCTCGGGTTACGTCTTTTAATTATGTCCGCCTCACACGGATGCTTGTATGATTCGGACGCATGGACTCCTAAGGTGGCATTGTCCGTAGTATGTTCGATTTAACATGAGAGACTTGTAGAAATGGGGATTTAGGCATGGGTTGGGTGTTCATTTCGACAGCATAACAGTTTAGTAGCATCTTGGTTGGGGGTTCATTCGGCAGCATAATGGCTTAGTAGCATCTTGGTTGGGGGTCCATTTCGGCAGCATAACGGCTTAGTAGCATCTTCTTAAATTTGTAGGAAAATACATATTTAAAAAATAGGCCATTTGAAATAGGAAAATAACCATGCAAAAAGAATCATGTACTTGCCTTTAAACCAGGAGCTCTCTTGGACACAACAGTAACCCCTTCCTACTCGTGTGAAGAATCCTGCGAACATCCCCCACTCCCGCTCTAAAATCTCTCTCTCTTTCTTTCTCTCTCTTACATTCTTGGATGTGGGCAAAGAGGAAGGAGGGGAAGGTGGGAAGGAAGGGAATGGGATGGGGAGAAATGGGAGGACCACCTTCTTATTTATAGAAGGAGAGGGGAGGGTTAAAGGGGGGTTATTTGGGGGTTAGGTTAACTAGGGTTGGGTTACTTGGTGGTCAAGAAACATAGTTAGATTAACTAGGGTTAAGTCACTTGATGGTTAAGAAACCTTACCAATATCTTTTATCCTTTAGTGGTATCCTTTAGTACTTTTTCACTTTAGTCCTTGTATTTTTTATAATTGTATTTATACCCCTACTCAGTAGTTTGTCACTGAATTTAACTTCTTTCTGGTGTTTTGAGGACACTTCCAGAGACCTTAAAAATAAGACCTTCTAAAAATCATCAATCACATTATTAACCTCAAACTTTTCATAATTGCGTTTATACTTTTTCGGTATTTACGAATATATCCTTTTTATAATTATGTATATGTTGGCATGTAACCGTAATCTTGTAGGTTCTTACAGCTACTCATCGATGAAATAATAAGTGTCAAGGCTACGCAATAGAAGCTAGTCTCTAACAAGCAATACAAATGTATTCTTATTGACTAAACAAGCTAGATATAATCAATATTTTTTTGCTTTAGAAACTAGACCTTTTCAAAAGGCACCTTAAAGACGAGCGATAGATGGGCCATATGGCTAAGCGGGTTAGGCTTTGGCATAGGAGTTCTCATCAATCATAGGTTAGCTACTTCCAATCCTTGACTTCCATTTCATCCCGAAACAACCAAAGTGTTTCTCCTATATCCCCTTTTACCTGTGGTTAGGTTCTTTCTTGGGAAGGTTGAGTCAACGAACCTATATAGACCACTTGTTCCCTGGCGTACGGAAGGAGGAAGGAAAATGGGGGGACTGGAAAGGTCCGTAGCGAAAACTACTATTTGCATCATCCCAATCAGACTACAAATGTTACACACTTTCTTGCGGGCCAGAATCACCCTTACTACAGGTAGTCGTGAATACAGTTGAACACCAAGCCTTCAAAATATAATTTGATCGGCTTAAGAATGAATGGAAACATTTCTGATAGAGAAGGACGGAGATAAAAATATGTGTAATCCAAAGGAAAAGTCTCTCGCATGGCAAGAGCAACCATTGACTCTATCGAAATAGAAGTCAGTAAGTCCTTCAACTGTTCTTTCGGTAGAGTGAATTTCTTTCATCCCTCGGCTGGATATCGACACGGAAGCATTTAGGATTAGGCTTAGTACGAAACGAGAAGGCTAAAAGGGGTTTGCTAGCTCCCTATCTACTACGCACTGGAACTGCCAGTGCCAACGTTATAGCTCCCTATTTGCTACGCACTGGAACTGCCAGTGCCAACGTTATATCCCTTTTTTTTACGGCAAAGGTGACAAGGTGTTACAATAGCAAAGATTGGCGAGGAAGGGATAAAGGTCATGCCTCTCTAGCGAATCATCAGTTAAAGTCTCCTCCCCCTCTTGAAGCATGCACTCCCCACGTCTTAACACCTAGAGCGGCTGGCATTATCTAAATTATGCCCATCCGACGGGTCACGCAGTTCCTCGGATGTCGCTCCACTACATTCAAACAAATCATGGGCGTGTTAGTCCCAAATAGAGGCCGGGACTCTATATAGATGGATGGGATCTGACGCCTGAATGAGACTTAAAGCGTTAGAAGGCATCTGAGATTGAAAACCGTTGAAGATCAATCAGATCCAGTTTTGCCATGCCGTGCTCGACTTTGGCTAAAGTCATGTTCGTGATTTCATAGGAAGTTGAGTTTGAGGGAGGTGTTGAGAATATTGGAACTTAATCCTTATCTTATTCTTTTTTTATGTTGAGCTTTAAAGAATAGGTTGAATTTATGTATATATAAGGGTTTACTACACCTCAAAATGGAAATCATTCGGGATTTCTAAGCTATCTTAACTTTCACATGGTATCAGAGCGGGTTTTTCTATTCGACATTCTTTTGGACCTAACGTATACGGAAGTGCCTCGCCGGATCTTCAATAAATTAAAAACCGTGTCGTTTTCCTGTTCTTGTTCACCCCCTGAGTATACTTTAGACATTGATGTAATGTAGAGGGCGCGACCCAGTTCTCATGCAGCCTGGGTCTTCCCAGCAATAGTTTATAAGTTGTATCAACATTAATCGCATGGAAGGTGACTTTAGTCACAAAATCCTCTCGATCAAGTTCCAAGTCGACAAACAGCCCCCATTGTGTCTTAATTTTGGTTGAAGCCCGAGTCCCTACACTTCCTCTAGTTGTGCAGGATGGGGATGAAGCTGTGCAGATGTCTTGTTGGGCAGAATATTTACTGCAGGGCCAACATCAAGAGATATGCTGTTCACCGCGACCATCAGGTGATTGTTTAAGTGTCCTTTCATGTATAAGGGCCAATTGTGATTGGCATGAGGTGCGTAGCGATGTCCTCCGTTGTGAATGATATTGTAGCCATTTAGGCTTCATAGATTTTATCTTAAAGCTCAGAAAGAAAAGCTTTATAGGCCAAGGAATTCCGGATCGGATCGGGTCCCCGAATCGGGACCCGCCGATCCCGATCCGACCCAGATCGGATCGGCCGAGTCGGCCGATCCAGATGAAGTCTGGCCAGTCCGACACGGCTATATTAAAAAATAATAAAAAATTAAAAAAATCAGAAAAAAATAAAAAAAAAATCAGAAAAAATTACATACATATTATTCAATTGATGTACAATAAGAATGAATGCAATTCATGTACATCCATAAAAAACCCTTAACCCTAAAACCCTAAAATCCTAAACCCTAAACCCTAAACCCTAAAACCCTAAAACCCTAAACCCTAAACCTTAAACCCTAAAACCCTAAAACCCTAAACCCTAAACCCTAAAACCCTAAAACCCTAAACCCTAAACCCTAAACCCTTAACCCTTAACCCTTAACCCTTAACCCTTAACCCTTAACCCTTAACCCTTAACCCTAAACCCTAAACCCTAAACCCTAAACCCTAAACCCTAAATCCTTAACCCTTAACCCTTAACCCTTAACCCTTAACCCTTAACCCTTAACCCTTAACCCTTAACCCTTAAACCCTTAAACCCTTAAACCTTAAAACCCTAAAACCCTAAACCCTAAACCCTAAACCCTAAAACCCTAAAACCCTAAACCCAAAACCCTAAACCCCTAAACCCTTAAACCTTAAGGGGGGGATCGGTGTAACGACCCGCCACCCTATAATCGGGGATCCGATTACTAAATGGGTACCGAATCATTAATTTGGGACCAAACCAGGATCTAGTAAGTCTGGGAAATAAATAATAAACTAAGCTAAACATTCACATCGCATTGACTTGAAGTAAAAGTGCAGGAATTAAAATTATTACAATGCGACTCGATACAGCAAATAATTACATTCTCCAACAGAAGGAAATAATTAAACATACAGGCCAAAGATAAATAACAACTACATCGGGGCATACCCCGGAACAACCGCTGAAGGCACGCCACACCCGGCCGCACACACCGCTCTAAGTCTGCTGGGAGTCCTCACCTGAAAACCGCAGGGGTGAGTCTCAAGACAAGACTCAGTAGGGATCCTTCGATCCCCACCGCCCACGCACACACCCACAAGTGTAAAGTACAGCTAACAGAAAAGTAACAAGTATAGTGGCAGGTACAATATCTAATTCTCTACGTGAGAACACATGCAGTCGAAATATAATAATCATGCACATTCTAAACCAACCGTTAGAAAACCCACAACTGCCGTCTCGATAGAACTCGTCGACCGTACAAACAACGGTGAGAAAAACCTCGACCCGCTGAGACCAAGGAGTAGCCCCTCGGATAGCACGCTCGCTACTCCGGCCCAACTGGCTCAGGTGACTACCCCTTCCCTCAGCATGAGTGACTCTCCGAATGTACCACTCCGACACCGGTACTAGCTGACCCCGGGGTTCACCAGGTGACCCTCTCTCACTAGGCGTCACCCCGCCCACGCCCCCACCGGCGCTGTGCTCACGCCCCCACCAGCACAGGGTGATAAATCGCTACAATGTCACTCCAGGTCCACAGTAACACAAAACCACCAAAACTCAACACTGTACGATCCGGTCACGTGAAAAGTCCGCGATCGTATAACACACATGTGACACCATCCGGTCATGAAGAATCCATCTCCACCGGGTACACTAAAACATGCACTAACCATCATCTAACAGTATGAACACATTTTACTGGCATGAATTAGTGGAATTCTGTCTTGAATCGCGTCGACCGAGGTTGACGCCATTCAAGCTCCATGTATAGGTTCATATAAATCAGTCTTCAGAATCTGGCCTTAAAAGGCGTCGACACCAGAGGACGCCGTTTAAAAGGCGTCGACATCCTCAGACGCCATTCAGCACAGAAAACCAGGATTTTCCGAAAATCTTTAAACAGGGGATTTCTGCCTTAAAAGGCGTCATGGCTACCCGACGCTATTCAAAACGCGTCGACCACCCATGACGTCTTTTAGTCCCAGAATCCCAAACTGGCAGACTCTCAGTCAGGCGATTCCTGTCTAAAAAGGCGTCGTGATGGCCCGACGCCCTTTGAAAAGGCGTCGTCCATGCACGACGTCTTTCAACCCCAGGAACCAAAGTTGCCATGAGCCCGAGGGCTCCCCTTTTCAACCCAAACAGCCCTAAAATACCCAAAAACGGAGGAGAAAGAGGGGCACACAATCCATAGGAAATCTCAATCATAGCAAATCCCCCATATCATCAAAAGAACTCCTAAACATGCTCATTCTACCCCCCAAAACCAAGGATCCACAACATGCATAAACGGGGAAAAATATGGTTTAAACACAAAGCCGTAGGAACCGTCACCCTACCGGACACTCGAACGCCTCCGAGCTTCAAGTCGTCCGCCTGTCTCGCCCCACGCCGCCGCCGGTACCGCCGAGGTCGTCCTAGCCCCACTGTGACGTCGGCCGCCGTCCGGAGAGTAGAACGCCGCAGTGGAAGTGGACGTGGTAGGGGTAGGAGCCAGGTAGAGGATGGAGTGGAGGGAGAGGCGAAATGGTGTGAGGAAAAGAGGGAGGAGGAGGGGGGTCGCCGCCGTCGCCGGAGGAGAAGGAGAGAAGGAGAGTAGGAGAAAATGAGGGAAAGAAGGAGGGCTCGCGGGGTTAACCAGAGACTGGCTAAAACGCGTCGACATGCACGGACGCCTATCAGGTGACATGACGGCCGCTCTGACAAGATTCTGAAACGCGTCGTCCTACACAGACGCCATTCAGACAACTTGTCAGGGCCGTACTCTGACACACTTAGAGTCGCAGTCTGAAAGGCGTCGACCCACACGGACGCCGTTCAGACGACCTGACAGGGCCGTACACTCGCGGCCCAAGGTCAGTCCACGTGGCACCCACGTAGCAGAACCTGAAACGCGTCTGCCACGGTGGACGCCGTTTAAAACGCGTCTCGGGGTCCTGACGCGATTCGACTCAGAACCCCCGCCCCTCACCAGGGCTAGAACAACAGGGCCCGACCCGAAAACCGGATCCGAAAGTCTCGGTCCTTACAATCGGGACCGGCCCGAACCGGAAATCCCCCCCGAATCGGATCGGAACCCGCTGATTCCGATCGGAATCGGCCGATTCGGATCGGAATCGGCCGATTCCGCAATCCATGTTATAGGCTGCAGGGTCCTGGAGGGCTATTATATTATCAGAGCTGGTCGGAGCTCTCTTCCCAGTAATCAGACGTCCCATACACTGAGTTTAGCTGGTATCCCTAGAGTTACTTGAGGACCTTTTGGCCAACCAACAAGATTTCTTGTTTTGTAGTAGGCGCCTTGCCTTTAACAAGATTGGCTCTTTCTTGAATAGAAAGATAGAGCCCTTTTTTCGTGTGCTTAAGCAAGCAACTGAGAGTGACCTTCATCTTCTGCATTTTGGCTCCGAGTATCTAGGGCTGCTCCTTCAGTATCCCCAGCCTCCTACCCTGACTGGAGGGACAGTGATTGCTAGGTCATATGTATTCTTAACTGTCTCATGATGTGTTCGAGAATTTTCCAGTGTGTTTTTATGATCCTTGCTCTTGGTTCTGTCTGCCCAGTAGCATTGCTGGCTCCATATCTTCTGACGGAATGCTTGGCATTGGTATGCTTGGAATCACCTTTTAAGGCAGCTGAATAGCCAAGTCTTCCCCATGAAGGATGCTTACCTTCGACTATTCATTCTTGTGGCAGGTGTAACGGGGCTAGAAGCAAGGAAGTGTGATGTCGGTCGAGACTCCATCATTAGTGATAGGAAAGATTCTCCATGTTCGGTCGACTTGCTCCAGTTTTTTCATCTATCTAAATGAACGATGGGCATCTGAGGACAATTTGAGAAAGTCAAAAACTACATCGGCATATGAGTCAGAGATTTATGGAGCGTCCATGTTGTGACCCGTTAACTATCAGTGATTTATCTGACAGTGAACGATCCCCTCTTGACCATTAATGGTCTTCGCATGTATTCCGATGTGGCTAATAATTCAGTGTTTCATGACTTACGGTTAAAGTCACTTAACCAAATATTGAACCACACCAGTTAGCATACAAGACCCTATTAATATCTCAGTTCAAAGGATCAACGATACTGCTGAGACAGATGAATCTTCAGTTGACATTAGTTATAATTAACCATCTGAAGATCCATCAATTGATCAATTCAGTGAACATCCTCTCAGGATGAACACCCACACATATGTGCTGGTTCCTTGCACATTTGACTGTGAGATTGGTCATCTACACATTATGCGTGCCGATTTATGAGTAATCAATATCCCAGGGTGATTACTCTCCAATCGGGAACAGGTTAAGAGGTGTGTCCATATATAGTCAAACTCACATTTGAGATACCATCTCGAAATTGACTTTACAACCACATATTCTAGGGACAACGCAAAGCAATCCACATATTACAAGTTTATGCTCTAATTAGCACTTAATTATATTTAACAAGATTGTACAACACATTGGGCCTACACGGCCCAAAATTGACTTGTTGGACACCCACTTGTACTACAGCCAATTGCTCATAGTCTTAAGGCCCCTCTTTTCCTGATGACGCTTAAACACAATCTGTGACAAAAAATTCTTATTCAGTAGATCTACAATATTGTCTTCTGATGATACACGCTCTATCACCACATCTTCCCTTGCAACAATCTCCCGAATCAGGTGGAAGCACCTTAGAATATGCTTCGACCTTGGGTGAGACCGAGGTTCCTTCGCCTTTGCAATGGCTGCATTATCATCACATAATAATGGGATGGGAGCCGATATGCTGGGATCTATGTCAAGTTCCGATATGAATTTCTTCATCCAGACCGCTTCCTTGGCAGCTTTAGCCATAGCTATATACTCTGCCTCTATCGTTGAATCTACAGTCGTTTCTTGCTCGGAACTCTTCCAATTGATTGCCCCTTCGTTTAACATGAATACAAATCCAGACATGGATTTGCTATCATCCGAATCTGACTTGAAACTAAAGTTTGTTTATGCTCTCAATTGCATGTCCTCTTCTCCTCGATATAGTAAAAAAAGATCCTTAGTTCTTCTCAAGTATTTAAAGATGAATTTTACTGTTTTCCAGTGCTCTTGGTCTGGATCACTCTGATATCTGCTGGTAATACTCAAAGCATTAGCCACATCAGGGCGAGTACATTGCATGGCATATATGATCGACCCTATTGCCGAGGCATAGGGTACCCGACTCATGTACTCTACTTCCTCAGCTGTTCTAGGGTCTATGCCCTTATATTGGTAAATTCCATGTCTCATAGGAATGAGAGCTCTTTTGGAATTTTCCAATTGGAATCTCCTGATATAGTATTTATGTACATGGATTGGGACAATCCCAGCATCCTCTTTGATCTATCACGTTAGATTCTTATGCCCAACACATAGGATGCTTCTCCCAAATCCCTCGTTGAGAATGTCTTAGATAACTAAGACTTTGTTGATGTCAGCAGCCTTACATCATTCCCAATGAGTAAGATGTCATCAACATAGGGGACTAAGAAGGTTACTCAGCTCCCACTTACGTTCTTGTAAATGCAGGGTTCATCTTCATTCTGAATAAAGTTGAAAGGTTTGATAACCACATCAAATCTCAAATTTCAACTTTGAGACGCCTGCTTCAATCCATAAATGGATTTCTGAAGCTTGCATACCTTATTAGGATACTGCTTAGATGTGAATTCATCAGGTTGTACATCTCTTCTGATAGGTTTCCGTTAAGGAAGGTTGTCTTCACATCCATCTGTCAGATATCATAATCTAGGTATGTTGTAATGGCAAGGAGGATTCTGATTGATTTTATCATTGCCACTGGTGAAAAAGTTTCGTCGAAGTCAATTATTTATCTTTGACGATATCCTTTTACCACTAGTCGAGCCTTATACGTGTCAATTTTTCCATCTGCTCCGATCTTCTTCTTGTAGATCCATTTGCAGCCGATAGGGACATTCCCTTCAGATATGTCAACCAAGTTCCAAACTTGATTGGCATACATGGATTAGATTTCCGAATCCATAGCTTCCTTCCATTTTTCGGAGTTAGAATTACGAATTACGTCCTGATAGGATTGAGGATCATCATCCTCATTTATCTGTATCTTATACGAACTGTCAAAGACATGTCCAACATATCTCTCAGATTCTCTAAGTACCCTACCAGATCTTCGTAATATATGCGTTTCATTTTGAGCATTTTCCATATGTGGAGTCTCATCCAATGAGACTGTGTCCCCAGTTTGTGGTTCATAGACCTCGTCCACTTCTATCTGGTTCCTACTGTTTTTCTGGAGGAGATATTCTTTCTCCAGAAATACAACCCTCTTGGCCACTAAGACTCTTTGCTCAGAAGGGTGATAGAAAGAATATCCAAATATCTCTTTTGAATATCCTACAAACCTACACTTGTCGGTTCTCGACTCTAGCTTATCTGTGTCATTCCTTTTCACATGGTAGGACACTCCCAAACTTTAATGTGATTAAATTTCGGTTTCCTTTCCTGCCATATCTCATATGGTGTGGTAGGAACTGACTTACTCGAAACCCTGTTTAACAAGTAGGCCGCTGTCTCTAAGGCATACCCCTATAGAGACGAAGGTAATTCTGACAAGAACATCATGAAACGGACCGTATCCAACATGGCCTTATTTCTCTTTTCAGATACACCATTATGCTGTAGTGTATATGGTAGGGTCCATTGAGAAATTATTCTATTGTCTTTCAGATAAGAAGTAAATTCGAGACTTAAGCATTCACCTCCTCGATCCGATCGAAGAGTTTTGATACTTTTACCAGTCTGCTTCTCTACTTTATTCTTATATTCCTTAAACTTCTTTAAAGTTTGTGATTTATATCTCATTAAATACATATAGTCATACCTAGATAAGTCATCAATAAAAGAAATAAAATAGAGATGTCCTCCTTTAGCCTCTATTGACATGGATCCACATACATATGTGTGTATGAGTTCCAGAAGGTCAGTAGTCCTCTCACTATGTCCACTAAAAGGAGCTTTAGTTATCTTCCCCATGAGACACGACTCACAGGTATCAAATGATTTGAATTCGATTGAATTCAAGTATCCATTTGAGCATAGGTGAGAAATCCTCTTCTCACCTATATGGCTAAATCTCTAATGCCAAAGATATGCAGGATTCACTTCTTCTATCTTATTACTGGAAACCTGCATTACATCATTATATGTATCCAATGCATATAACCCATTGAACAAATAACTATTAGCTATAATCAAACCACTATTAATGATAGAGCACCCAATGCTTGTTATTGTCAAAGAGTAACCAACATTGTTTAAGCAAGAAATAGATATAATATTTTTGATAATTTTTTAAACATAATGTAACGACCCGCCACCCTATAATCGGGGATCCGATTACTAAATGGGTACCGAATCATTAGTTTGGGGCCAAACCAGGATCTAGATAAGTCTGGGAAGTAAATAATAAACTAAGCTAAATATTCACATCGCATTGAATTAAAAAGGAAGTGAAAGAATTAAAAGTTATTACAATGCGACTCGACACAACAAATAATTACATACTCCAACTGAAAAGAAATAATTAAGCGTACATGCCAGAAAATAAAATAACAACTATGTCGGGGCATGCCCCGGAACAACAGTTGCTGGCGCGCAACCCAAAGCAGCACTCTCCTCGCTAAGCCTGCTTAGAATCCTCACCTGAAAACCGCAGAGGTGAGTCTCAACGAAAAGACTCAGTAGGGATCCTTCGATCCCCACCGCCCACTCACACACCCACAAGTGTAGCAACACAAATAAAGGTAAATTAGGCAAATAAAACAGTAACACAATTCCTAAATTTCGATATAAAACACATGCATTTGAAATGTAACACGCCCAACTCTGAAACCATTCTACCAGGGAGCCTACAACCAGCGTCTCGGCAAAACACGCTAACCACACAGCCGAACGCGAGAAACTCCAACCCGCTGAGACCAAACAGTAACCCCTCGGATAGCACGCTAGCTACTCCGTCCCAACTGGCTCTAGGTGGTTCCTGCTTCCCCTAGCACGAGTGACACTCCACATGTACCACTCCTACACCGGTACTAGCTAACCACGGGGTACACTAGATGACCGTCTCTAGGCGTCACCCCACCACTCCCACACCGGCGCTGTGTCCCTCCCACACCGACACAGGGTGTCAAGCGCTACAACTGTCACTCTAGGTCCACGGTCGCACAAAACACCACATAGTGTGATCCGGTCACGTAAAAATTCTCATCCTCGAGTACGATTTCAAGCATGCAATTAACCAAACTATCTATCAGTGTGAATATATGTTAATAGCATGAATTAATGTGATTATGTCTTGAATCGCGTCGCCCAAGGTCGACGCCATTCAAGCCTCCTAAACTGGTTCATATGAAATATGGCTTCGAAAATGGCATAAAACGCGTCGTCACATGTAGCCGCCTTTTGAAAGGCGTCGCTGTCCCTCGTCGCCTGATGGCGACAGAAATAAAGACAGGCTATGGGGTAATTCCACTTAAAACGCGTCGTTCATGCAAGTCGCCTTTTGAAAGGCATCGTTGTTCCTGGACGCTCATCAGTCCAGAAACAGGGTCCGTTATTAGGGCTAAATCGCGTCATAGGTGGGAGCCGCCTTTCTAAAAGGCGTCGCTGTCCTCCGACGCCATTTAACCATCACAGATAGGTTCTTCCCCCACCATCTCCCTATCCACGGAGTGGTTTTTCCTCCCCAAAATCGTGTACAAAAACACAAAAACGTGGAGGAGGAGAAGAACCTAATTACCCATTAAAATACCCAAATTCCCGTTTCATGCAATTAGTGTTTTTACCCTAAGAACACTCCTAAACACAAGGAATTCCGGCTCGGGTCAGGACCGGGAATCGGGACCCGGCTATCCCGACCCGACCCGATCTGGATCGGCCGAGTCGGCCGATCCAGACTCAGTCCGGCCGGTCCGACTCGGCCGGATTTTTTTAAAAAAAAAATCAGAAAAAATAGAAAAAGTTAGAATAAAATAAGGAAAAAATCAGAAAAAATTAAAAAAAATCAGAAAAAATTACATACATATTATTCAATTGATGTACAATAAGAATGAATGCAATTCATGTACATCTATAAAAAATAAACATTAAAGACAACTAACTAACTAATAATTTTTGTTGTGGATTAATTAAAAAAGATATTGTTGTTGAAAAATACTTTAGAAAGATCACATTTGTGATCCTTCATCATCCGGTTCATAAGTTTGAGCAGGCGGGCCATAATCTGCCGGTGCATATCCATAGCCAAACAAGGAACTAGCGTGGTCTTCGAATCCTCTTTGAATACCTCTAGGTGTGTAAGCTTGTTGGCTTGAACTTTCTCCTGATTGTATTGGAGGGACAAAAATGCCGTACTGTATAGGTGGAGGTCCAGAGTACCCTTCAGTAGTGCTGCTGATGTCTGAATATGGCAGTGTAGGGGGATGAAAAATGGGCGGATAAGAAGGTGCATCTTCCCATAGTGGCCAATCACATCCTGCCTGTCTCTGTTGGCCTTCAAATCCCCTTTGTCGTCCTTGTCTCTGACCTTGAGTTCCTTCAGAATGACTCGGAGGTGCGGAGTAATCATCGTATCATGTGTAACTGCTCCCAAGTGCAGAACCTCCTGATAGTCCAGCAGCAGCAGCGCCTTCACCATCTCCATCATCATCATCATCATCATCATCATCATCATCATCATCATCATCAGTGGAGTCATCACTCCGCACTTGGCTTGTTTTCCTCAATCGCCTTCTTCTACGCCTGTAGGTTTGTCTTTCTGCCTCGTACATGCTGGCCAAGTGAGGTGGTAAAGCTGGGGTGTCCTCAGGTGTCTCTCCAGTTTGCTGAACTGTCCCTTCTTCTCCTTTTGATGGGTCCACTCGTTGTTTAGACTTTCCTTTTGATTGTTTTCTCTTTTTGCTGCTCGATGACTGCAATGAAGGTCCCGCTGGCTCTTTCTCCTTTCTTCTTTGTGGATCCACTTGAGTATCTGATCTCCTGAGTGCTGGCTGAGAGGCAGAAGTTCTAGTAGTGTCTTCTAGTGTGGCTGACTTTTGGCGCCTCTGCAGAACTAGTGCACCTCCTTCTTGTGTTGTCTGAAATTCAGGATCTCGAGCAACTACTGCATCTAATTCACCTTCTGCCCAACTCCGATCCTGAGGATCAAACTCAGGCTGGGCATCTCTGGCTGCTCTGCTCTCCACCCAAGAATTCAGGAAAGCCTCTGTCTTTCCTGAATCTACCTGATTTTTAGACGCATGTTGTAGTGACAGTACACCAACTTCTCCAGCCTAGAAACCCCCAATCTGTTACGAACCTTCGTGTGAATGAGACTGAATGTACTCCAGTTTCTTTCACATTGACTGGAAGAAGTGGTTTGACTGAGTACTCGCACTGCAACATACGCCAAAGGATTTGTGGCAGCTTGTCTGTAATTAATCTGGATCCACCATTCAGCTGTTCAAAAAAAAAAAAAAGACGACGATATCAATAATCATAAATGCCAATCATTAAATTTAATATTTGACTATTTATTATGTAATTCACCTGGAGTTGTCCTCGTTACTGTAGCCCTGACGTCATCATCTCCATAAATGTCAATCTTCAATTTAAATCTCTTCATCTACAAAATAAATATAAATAACATAAGTTAATGATAGACGCATGCATTTTCATAAACTCCTACTTTGTACGTTACCTCTGCTAAGGCATCTATCCTTTCATTCGTATTCCTTGATATTCTAGTAATCACATTAGTTGTGCCTCGAAGGACCTCTCCGTCATTATGCACGCTCTCACTATACTGATACCTTGGGTTGAAAAAATATCCTGCATATAAATTGAATTTTAATTAGTTATAAAATTAAATGTGAACAAAATTAATAACATAAAATCAACTTAAATAGATGAAGAATTAACCAGCAGCATGAAGATCATGATGAAGAGTCGACTCCCATCTATTATCGATGATCCTCCACCATTTGTCATGAGAAGTAGGAAGGCTTTCGCTCAATTGCTCCTTTGCTCTATCTATAGCCTCATACAAATATCCCATGTCATTTTTGTCATCTCTATCAACTAACCTCAAAACACGTACCAGAGGCTCAACCACTTTCAGATAGCGAGAAACCTTATCCTAAAAACTTCTCTCCCCAACTAGCGATTGCACTGCCAATGCAACTTCTCTAGCATCGGCTCTCAGTGTCCCTATATGTGCCAGAAACTCGTCAGAGTGGACTAACTAGGCTAACTGATGCTTGTATTTACTCAGGCTCTCTAAAGAAATGAAGTTGGATGCAAATCTAGTAGGGCCAGCACGAAGAAGATCCCGTCCACCTATATGTTCTCTCATCATATGTAAGATCCTGTTGTGACTATAAATAAATCCCGTGATCATCTGAGCATGTTGTACCACCTCAGCAACAAAAGGATCTCTACCTATGTCCTCCATCATCAAGTCAATAGAATGTGCTGTACAAGGCACCCAGTACAAATGGTGTCTCTTCTGCATCAACAAATTACCGGCTGCTTTATAGCTTGCTTCGTTGTCAGTGACTATCTGCACAATATTTTCTTCACCAATTTCCTCTACCGCGTCATCCATTAGCCTGTACAAATAATTAGCATTCTTTATTCTGTTTGAGGCATCTACAGACTTCAAAAAAATAGTGCCCTCGCTGCAATACACAAGAAAATTAATCATGGATCTTCTTGTGGTCCCTGTCCAACCATCACACATGATGGTACAACCACGCTCCCTCCACACATTTTTGAAGTTGTCGACCCATACCTTCAAGTCATTATACTCTTCTTCAATCCCAACATCATAAATGTAGCGAGCTGTGGGGGCCTTTACACTAGGTCCAGCATCTGCAATTGCATCCACCATCGTCTGAAAATATGGACTAGATGCGGCATGTGCTGGCACACCTGCATGTAAAAACCATTTCACAATTCCTTTCAAGGCATTTTTTGCTGATGCCTTGACTCCTCTTAATGTTTGCTTGATTCCAGACTGTCTGGCAGACCTTGATCTGTACAAAAATTGGTCCATAAGACCGCGTGCCACATCTGATGTCCGTCCACAACTCAATATAGAACTAGCAGTCATGCGACCAGAAGAACCCCTAGGAACGAATCTCCCAAGCTGAGAAGCAGCAGGCACTGATCCACTTGATGATCCTATGCCTCTTCGCCGGTCCTCATCTTCTCTATTTGTCCGCAAACTGGCACGAACAGCTCTGGTGTACTCTGCATCTGGGTCATCTGGATCCTACTCATCCTCCTCCTCCTCATCATCATCATCTAAATTGATCGGGCGCTGAACAGGTAGACTGTAATCCCTTCGTCTCTGGTGCCCTGATATATCATCTTGCAAATCCATGTGTTGTTGAGATGATAAATCTTCGTGTGCCTTTTTACCCATCATATAAGTCCTCATTTCCTTCTTCAAGTCCGGCGGGACTGACTCACATCTACTGACATCTCCTGATAATAATCCCAGAAGGCAAACTAAGACGAGCAATCCCCACAGCTTTAGTAGCAACTATAGCTCCATTGCCCATCTTTAGTTAGATCTCTTTTTTGTCAAGTCTTCTCTTGTTTGTCAGTACTTGCAAAGAATTGCAGATATGAGATGCGCATCCAGTATCCAATACCCATGATGTGGATCTCATAAGAGATAAATTTAAGTCAATGACAAAAATACCTTCATTTAGAGTTGCCTTGCAATTCCTTTTCCAGTTACCTGTCTGTCTACACCGAAAGTATTTGCTGTCTTTTTCATCCTTCTTACCCTTACCCGTGCCTGCCTTGGTGATCTGATTACCTTTGGTCGGTTTCTTTCCCTTCTTGTTATTGGGTGTCTGGGTAGCCTTCATTTTCTTGTTGGTCCGACCAATAATCATTACAGAAGATGGTTTCTCCTTCTGTATGGTCTCCTCAGTACTTTTTAACATGTTTAGGAGTTCTGGTAGAGAAACCTCAATCCTATTCATTTTAAAGTTCATGATGAAGGGAGAAAAGGATTTAGGCAATGATTGGAGAATGAGATCAATATTAAGTTCAAGGTCCAACTTGAATCCTAGGCCATTGAGTCTCTCTATCTACTCCATTATTTTCAGTACATGAGCCGGTATTAAAGCACCCTTAGACATCCTAGTCCTAAAAAGCTTCTTGTAGACCTAATACCTCTCTATCCTACCCTGCTCCCTAAAGAGCTGCCGTAGTTGGGGAAGTATAGCTTTACATCTGTCTTTTCAAATTGCTTCTGCAGTTCGGGAGCCATAGAGGCCAGTATATAAGAATGCGCAAGGGAAGAATCTTCTGACCATTTTGCATAATTTAATCGATCATCCTTCATCAACATCAGCGAGAGGCTCATGTTGAATCGTGTCTAACACGTACACAATCTTTTCGGTTGTTAAGACAATTCGCAGATTATGCAGTCAGTCTTGATAATTATGTTCCAGTCAATTTGTTCGCATCCATGATGCTACGGAGGGATTTGACAACGACATGATGATCTGGATGAAAAATAAAAGATAATATTTTAGCATGCGTTCAAGGTTTTAACGTTTTCTCTTTTAGTTAGCTTCACTGTTTTGCGTCGAAGTATATGACCCTCAATCATATAGAACGAGAGATCACGGCCATCATCCTAGTAGATCGAAATCCCAACAAGGCTGAGATGCGACTTTGTGGAAAGCACAACAAATCATATCCCATCTCTTGGACAGTTAACAGCACTTGCATTCAATGCAATATCCGACTTTCGGTCCCTGAGTAGTCATCCCCTTGTGGAAAGCACAACAAAGGATACTCCCAGTTAGATCGCACCACCATTAGTACACAACATTGAGTTTGTGACCCAACCCTTGTGGAAAGCACAACAAGGCCAAGTTTAGTCCCTCATCCTATTGAAGCAAAGTTTTAATGCTGAGATCCGGCCACCAAATCATGAACCTTGTGGAAAGCACAACAAAATGACATTCAGTCACCCTATAATGGTGGAGGGCCACGACGGTTTCTAAAGCTACGTTTACATATCTGATATTTAATAAAGAAGGAATTTTGCTTTTATCTTGGTCTCACCTTTAGTACTAGAATAAATATATTCGTGATATATATTTACTGTACCTAGTAATTGCTTAAAATAAATGCATCCCATGCAAATAAATAAGCTTGGGTGATCATAGACTCTAAATAAAGCTATGCAGATATCTAGCCTACTTCCCAAGCAGTAGGATCATCCTCGTAGTTTGTCGTTCGTGCCTTCAAGCTCCATCCGCAACATTAATTACAAAAATTACATAGTTTGCAGGCCGAAGAATGAATTACATACCAATAATTTCCAGCAGCCCTTAGAGCGAGTACATTTATCGGAGGAAGATAGAAATACATTGGAAATTAAATAGGGAGAGACTCGCAGGCCTTAAATGAACTGAGCTAAGTCCATGATCACCCACCATTCCATTCACAATCATATCTTATCATAGAAGGGTTATTTTGAAAATAATCCTTATATTTGGATTGAAATCATAGGTTTTGCATACGAGAAATTGTGGTCATGATTAGTTTTGAAAAACCCATCGTTACATTCAAGTGTAATCTAACAGAGACCAAATGGCATCACAGTAACATTCATACTTAGAATTATTCCATATGTATAAGATGATACATGCATGAATAAATTTAATCAATTATGATAATTAAGACAATCATGAAATTTAAATTCAAATTAATCATCTAATAATTAAACTAAATATAATGAAATTTAATTGAATGATCGTCTTCAATTATTTTTCATTAAAATTCACAATTTGATCCTTTGAAAATTATCCTATAATTTTGCAAATTCAAAATTTGAATTTTAACGATAATCCTCTCAAAATTCGAATGTAACAATTATCTAATAATTAAATATTCAAAAATCTGAAATTATAGTAATCTTCAATTAGACTGAAAATTTTCATGATAATTATCAGATTAATCAAAAATAAATTTGATTAATCCGTTTATGACAATTATCTTAATTTTGGGAAAAAAATTAATTTTCAGGCCTCTGTAATGCACTGCACACCACTGCATGGGAGGTCCGGAGCAGTGCGCCAACTAGTGGGAAAAATCAGCATTAAATCTATTTTAAAAAATAAAAAAATAGGTGGACGGTGGATCCTTGTGCCTTCCACTCTGTGGACGGCCACAAGCCTTGCTGTTTAATTCCCGACGGTCACTCCAAGTGCCGTTTACAATCTGAAAAATTTCCAAAAAATCTCAAACTTCCCACTCTCTCTGAAAAATAAATTTTTCATGGCCCAAAAAATTAAAAATAAAATTTGAACATAAAATTTGAACATAAAGTTATAATAGAGTGTCTTCTTCCCAGTTGCATCAAAAGCAGCTTGATACCACTGTTTGGTTCGGTCGAAACCCCAGGCAAATCGTAACAGTGAACGGATAGAAAATAAAATCGATTTCCCAAACCAGATACGGGATCCAATTGATGCAACAAAAATAATCTAAAATTATACGAGATTTTTTACCTTGTACATAATACGTTGTCCTGTGAATATCGATGCCAAACTCCTTGAAGCTTTGAGCCGCACAAGCGTACGACCTCCAGAGCCAATCGACATGAATCCTCACAGCAACGGAGCTCACTTTCTCTTGCAACCCGCGTAAAGCAAACCCATCACCTTAAGTTCTCTGGCAAGAGTCCAACTCTTGCAACTTCACTTGACGGCCACCTTTGGAATGGATTGGAATTAGGTTACGGGTTATGGGAAAACTACGGGTTATAAATGGTATGGCGGTCGCTTGAACTGCCTCGTTTAACCAAACCAATCTTTTAACCGCTCAAGTTAAAGTTAACTCTAGGACATTTATATATCTATATATTATTATTAGCTTATTTATCAAATAAGCTTAATAATACATATAATTCCGTTCTGCATGAGTTACTTGTGTGTGATTCTCTAGGCCCATTATCACTCTAATTTAAAGATCTATGTGATTCTCTAGGCCCATTATCACTCTGATTTAAAGATCTATTAACTTCTAATCTAAGTAGAAGTAAATTAAACCTATTATTCCCAATAACCGTTTAATTTGATCTGGAGCTTTTGATCATGTTGGGTCAAGCAAATCCGCGTAATCCTAGAGGATGCCGGGTTCATCTTCACCCTATCTAGCACATGTAAGTCTTCAGTTACGGTATCGCTATAATTCCTCGCTCATTCTATAAGTCCGATTTGATCGTGTGGTATGGTTATGCCAAACCACTAGTGATCGTGTCATTTGAACATGAGTATGTGGTGGTTTTTTAGTAGAAGAAGACAAAAGATGAGTGTGCAAGCATGTTAAAAAAGTGAAAGGAAAAAGTTAGAAAGGTCATTTTATAAAGGTAGGAAAAGACATTCTCATGGGGGCTGACGCCAGGGGCTATAAGTAAGGCATTGAAAAAGTAAGTGACGCTGGGTCAAGGACAATTTGACAAGGGTGAAAAATAAATCTTATCCCCTACCAGGTGTCTAAATTAATGAATTCGAAAAACAATGGATCAGAGTACCAAGATATCTACTACCAATGATGTCTCTAATCCATGCCGAGTTGACAATGCCTATCTCAGTAAAAACATCTTTTGAAACCAATACAGGAGTTTGATCACTAGTTATCATCTTGTACTCTTTGTATAAGGATCATTCCTCTTGTTATTGGTTTAATTTTTTTCACCTTTTCCTTATATTCAACATGTATTAGAGTGGGAGAATGCCAGTGGACCCTAGCCACTCTCTCTTTACCCGACCCTTCACAGCCGCACCACTATGCTACTGTCTCCACCATTGGCCACCTACACCATGTACCCCTCCACCGCGCCATCCTCCTTCTTCCTTTATCTAAAGCCCCCCTGTAGACACTTGATTTTAGACACCCCTTGTGGTCTTATACAGACATCCTCACATGATCCATGCTTATACCCCTATAGTGCTATCATTAAGCTTAAATTCATGCCTTATTTGACAACCCTTACTTGCCCTAGACAGTATTTGCACAGTATCCTCAGTTGTCGTCCATGTTTCTGGATGGCTATTCAGCATGCCATCTGCTACTCTGGATTACTTATTTGTCGTCCCTTAACATGAACAACACTTTGACTGGCGCCCAGAGGATCCAACCATAAAACAAAATCCAATGTGTTTATGAGTAGTAGTCCACCTTGTCGTCCCTGTATATGAACGACGGGTTTGACCACCATCTATTAACACAGATGGTGACTTAGGCTGCCATCCACTACATCTAACCTAGTCAACTATAGTCCCCTATGTTCTCTGCCCACTACGGCCCCTACTCTCAACTATCCTGACACCCTCTCACTCCATGCGACTAGTCTAACCACGAACACCTTCCCTTGACCATCTCCCATTGGTCTAAATCCCAAAAATAGGGATTTAGACCCTAAAAAGGAACAAAAAAAAAAACTCTTTCTTACTCTCACTATAAAACCCCCATGGGGGCCACCCATGACCGGGGTTGGAAGTTGGAGTCTACTTGGAGCCTTGTCCCTCACCGCCAAGGAGGAGCCGGGCTTGATCTCCAACCTCTCTCCCTTTCCATTTTTCATGTATTTTTAGTTCATTTTTCTCATGGCATAACTTCATTTTGAAGATTACATTTCGTTCTCCAAAGTCTCATGCACATGTACACAGTCTCATGCATGCACGTAGACTTCCTTATAACTCAATTTCAAAAGGTTTTTTCAACCAAAAGTAGGAAGGTTAGAAATAGCTCCAAATCTGCATGTAAAAACATATAGGTTATAAATCATAATCATCATCATGCATTAAATCATAAGCATTAAAGACGTGGGTGCCTTCCCCTTCAGAATGGACTGGATCGCTTCGAACTGCTGAGGGTCCAGACGGGAAGCAAGAACTCCCAAAGCATTGACGAGATCCGAAGGATCAGAAGACGAGAGATCATTCTGATTCATGTCTCCCTCGAGAATGGGATCGGGAATCACATACTCATGCGGGGGAGGATCAGAATATTGATTATGAGGATGAAAGAGAGGGGTCCGGACATCCCCCTCTTGTCGAAACGGAATGGGGACAGAATTACGGGAGGCATCAGCATCTCTCCCGCTCTCATAGTTGTAATCAGAATCGCGAGGGGCATTAGCATCTCCCTCGTAGTTAATCATGGCGTCTGGAGCCACACTCAAATCCATGCCCAATCGGAGCTGCATGATGTTAGATTCTTTTTTTTTCAAGGATTGGCAAACAAGTTGTACAGAGATTTAAACAAACAAGTGGATGTTTAGCGTGATTTTAAGATTCCTTGTTGAGTTATTTGGATTTAATTAAACCACAAATTCGCTCAAGGGACGGGATTCTAGTTTCAGTTCAGTATCCACCGTTATGCTCTATGGCTTTCTCTCACAACGTTTATGGAATCTAACAGGGACTTCAACTGGTACAACCAGCCCGATGATCAAGGAGGAGTACCTTGATTTTGGGGACTTATGGAGGCCTCAACGTCAACTTCTCTAGTCTGATCAAGGGACCAACCCAATCAGAGAGAGTTGATGACGTCAAGTGGAGTGTTCCTAAGAAAAGGAGGGTATCAGCCTCAATGCGTATGACCTGTAGTCTGGATGGCCTCTAATGCTTAATACATAATGGGTAATTAGCACACAGGTCACAAAAATCTGAGAACTGAAGAAGAAATAAGAAACTGCCTGAATCGCGTCGATTGTTGTCGACGCCTTTCAAACAGAGCCTTAATTTTTCGCAGAAGCTCAGATTGCAGACAATAGAGAAATGAGACTGAAAGGCGTCTAGGTATAACGACGCAGTTTGAAATGCGTCGCTGTTCCTGGACGCTTTTCAAGTCGCAGAAGCAGTTTTCCAGGAGGAATTTCTGGGTTGATTCCCCTTTAAACAGGATAAAAACAGTAAATAATCAGTTCATGCAAGATTTGTTTTGTTTCAGATTTTAACAAGATGATTTTAGCAACTAAACAACTAAGATATCAATCAATCACTCAGCATTTCATCACAAAAACAGCTTTTTAACTAATCAACGGGGAGGGCAAGATCTTGCCACTGGGGTGTGCACGTGGTGCACGTGGGAAATTAACTAAACTAAAAACACTCACCAATTGGTGAGGACGTGTCGAGAGACACAAGTGGTGCACCGTGGGTGCCCGATTGATGATAGCAAGAACAAAAGAATTAAAAGATGGCGAGACCAGGTCCCATCGTGATCGCCAAAAAAGTTGTGAGTGCTTAAAATGAGTGTGATTATCATGAAAAATCTATGTTGTTTAGGTGCAAAATAATGCCTATTAAAAAAAAGAGATTACATGAAGTGATCGCTATAAACTTTTGACTTAAAAGTTCCAAAAGAAAGTTTGATCGCCTACCTGTTTAAATGCGGAAGATATTGAGTTATTGATTCCCCCTCTTCAGCCGGCTGAAGAAAGAGAACCCTTCCTTTTCTTTTGTTCTTACTGTTGGGTTGAAGTTGAGGATCGTCCAGAGTTCTTTGATTTTGTGCTATTGGTTTCCTTCCTTGATTCTCCTTTGCAAGAAAATGGAAAGAGAAATGAAGAAATGATGAGAACTTAAGCAAAGGTAGTATCCATTCTAATCATAGTTTTAAACATGCAACTAAACAGCAAACTTACTTGTTGAGATGGCTTTTGAAACCCCTTAATCAAATGGGTTTTGAAAAATGATCATGTGGTGTGTGTTGCATGAAGTGATGATGAATGCAAGATTAATGAAGATGTAAAATGAAAATGCAGGAATGAAACACTTATGCCGAATTGGATGAAGCTTTGAATTGGATGAAGAATGAACGTCGACTTCTGGAAACAGCAGCGCTTCGGCGTTTGGACGTCGTTGCTTCGATCTTCAATCACTAACTCTGATTCTAACTTCTCTCTTTTTTGTTTTAACTTTCAAGATGCAAGGTATTTATAGACTTCTTCTGCGTCCGTGGATTTACATGAAAAAATTTGGGATTTATCCATCTTAACCAACAGATAAATACAGATTAATTTATCTTTATCTGTAATTATCTAAAATGCGTCTACCATGGCTGACGCCTTTCAGATTAATTAAGATAAGGATAAACATCCGAAAAAACTTATCTTTATCTGTATTAGATAAAACGCGTCTACATGTATAGACGTCTTTTACACTAATTAAGATAAAGATAAACACCCGGAAGAGAAGTAGAAATAGCTTAGGAAACCTAAAACGCGTCGTGATTTACAGACGCCTTTTAACTAATTAATCAACTGATTAAAATTCAAATTTAAACGTCAAAATAAGAATAAAGTCTAAATGGCGTCCATACAGGTCGACGTCTTTTAGACTTCTTCATATTTTAACTGAAATTTGAGTTAAAATCAATTTAATTGATTAACTTAAACATGTTTGTCAAACCCGACACCTAAAAAAAAAATCAATGATTAAATATCAGACCATTTTGAGGCATTATTATATGATATGAAATTTACTCGAAATGATGTCAAAATTAGTGTGTCTACAGCTGCCTTACCTTGGCATCGTCTTTGCAAGGGAGTGAAATGAAATGGAATGTACTGAAAAGGTGATGCCAAGGTGTGATGAGACACGTACTTAACATCACATGATTGGAATTTTTCTCAAAATCACCAATAAAGATAGTTCAAGGAAATCAATGGAATTAATCTTGTCTGGATGAAGTAGACAAGGAAATAAAATAAAGTTGATCAACCTCCTCGGAGTGGGAAGTACCTCAGGTCGTAAACACTGTAGGTTTCATCATGGGGAGCGTTTGCCAGCCAATGTGGACGTGCTGCAGCTATGATGGATCTTAAAAGAAAACAAGAAATATTGGATAAAGAATCCAAAAAAGGATAGAATTCTAATGATATCTTCAAGCGAACCTCAAAGATAATCAAGATACTCAATTTAGAATGGAATATTTCATATCATGTTTGAAATTATTTGATTAATGGTCTAAAACTTAATCAGTAATTAATCCTTATCACAATGATTTCAAAGTCCTACATGATGCATGCTGGGCTAAAATAAATAAATAAAATAAAGTCAAATAAAATATAAATTAATCAAGGATAATATTATTAAATTGTCATTAATGAGTCAAGATACCAATTCTTGTAATCCAGTGCTAAGCCGAAGCTCGTTTATCCACGCACAGTTTCAGAAAAGTGGAACCATCGTCCTCACTAATTAACAATCCAACGGCCTATCCGTGCGATTAAGAATTCTCTGGAATCATCACTGTTTTTGTTGAAGGGGAACTCAAATTCCAGTTTCATCAAAACCACAAGGTCCTTGATATACTCTAATAAGTATTTAACATATAGTAATGCAAATGAATTACATGGAATAGAGTACAAGGGTAGAAATAACCGTCTTTTTAGCCACGGTCGAGACTTCTTGACTCTCACAGTGGGATCTTCTTGATATTTTCAGCTTTACTCAGGTTTTCTTGAATTTCCTGTATTCAAAATTATTAATAATTCCAAACAAATATTCAATTTAAGCATAAAAAAAACCACAGAATTTCGGGTAAATCACAGGATTGATAAAACGCGTCGTGTCTCTAAGACGCCATTCAACATTGAACCACGTCGTTGTTCCTCGACGCCTTTTACTCACAGAAACAGGTTTCTGGTTGTTCTCTACTCGAATTCCAACTCTACCAATGCACATCTCTTTTCCAATCCGGAAAAGTCTTCCTAGGATCGCAATTCCTTCTATATAAACACCCTTAGGTTGTTTCCAAGCAATCCTACCATAATCCAAAGATCCTAGGTTGAGTTTTCTTCCAAGCTTTCAAGGTTTCTTCAAAGTTTCCAAGGTTTCCAAGCTTTAAGAAGGAAGAACTCCGAAAAAGAGGATGGATTCTTCAAACAAGAGGATGAAGATGTCGCTAGAGAAGATCTTCGACGTGGAGAATCACCTCAACGGAAGGGATCCCAATCTTCAAGTAAGTTAAATCAACTTCTCTTCAATTCTTGTTCTTGTTCTTCATGTTCTTCGTCTTGTTCTTCATGTTCTTCGTTTCGTTTCCAGAATTATCCCATGTTTCCTGGCCCGAGAAAGTTCACATCTCTCCCTTGGATTCGTAAACTTGCAAAAAGTATTAAGCTTTCCATGCAAGTTTTCATATCCAAGTGGAATCTTCAAGGATTAGTAGTGCTTGCCAAACATTACAAGAGTGCGAATGTAGATTGGGCGGCTATGGGTGCCTTGATCGAGTGGTGGCATCCCCAAACTCATATGTTCTTCTTCCAAGACTTCGAGTGCACGATCCTTTTGGAGGAGGCGGAGCTTCTATTGGGTCTCCCAAAGATCAAAGATAAGATGGCTTTAACAAGAGAGAGAATCACCGGTCAACAATTGTTGACATCAATATGAAGGATCCTTCAGAGGCTAAAGGATGCCTTACCAAAAAAGAAATCAATCTTGCAAAGCTCGCTGAGTGGACTCTATATGAAATTGATGATCTAAGGGAGGATGAAGCGGAGGATGTGACGAAAGTTTTCGTTACATGCCTTGCCGGTGCCTTGTTCTTCCCTGCACAGGACAACATCTTGGAAGATGACCAGGTTAGTGCCGTCTGCGCAATCTTCGAAGGTAAATCCATTGGCACTGCACTCTTGGCATACCTTTACAGCGGGCTTTCTGCGGCATCTGTGGGTCGTCCTCCCTATGGGTGCATGTTACTCTTTGCTTTATGGGTTGAACTTCACTTCAAGTTTGAGTACTGCAAGAAGAGGCCTCCAAGACCATCTCAAATTTTCTTGAATAGCCCAATCCACTACATTGCCAACATTGTAAAGTTCAACAAGCACATGGTCAACAAAGTTCTAAAGCTCAAGACCCGGGCCGACTGGAGGGAGTATTTGAAGCTCATGACATCCGATATATTTGACTCGTCTCCACTCGCTCTTGTTGGAAAGCCTGTTTGGGTGCACCGTACAACGGGAGCGGATCTCAAATTGATTGGAGCCACCGAGTTCGTGTTATACAACCCTCACCGGTGCCTTACTCAGCTTAGCTTGGGCCGTCGTGAATTCCCTGAGTTGTCCTTTACATCCCCGATCAAGAAGCGTACTTTGGAATCCGACGAAGATTATGAAGCTATAGAAATCATCACTACTTTATGGAACCTTGGCTTCAGTTACCGTGTAAAATCCTCTAAAGATAGAGACAGAGGATTGAAATTTCCTTACCTCAAAGGTCTTCATGAAATTCTTCCTTAAATGTCCTCTTTCTCTTTTTCCTTTTTTTATGATGTAATAAAAGATTTCCTTGAATAAAGAATGATTTTTCTATGCCTTGAAACCTTTCCTTAACTTCCTGTGATGTGCCCATGATTTTTCCTTTAGTAAAAACTGGATTTTTCCTGAAAATTTGACATTTCGGGTTCTGTTAATGCAAAACGCGTCCACTCAGAAAGACGCCTTTCAACCATAATTCTTTTTCCATAAATTCAATTTAATCCTCAAAAACCTGATTTAACCTTAAATTGCGTCTACTAGCCAAGACGCCTTTTAATTCTCTTTCCTACTTTTCCCAAGATTCTGCCATTAATTCCGTGATTAATCTCCTAAAACGTGTCTTGACACTCAGACGCCGTTCATCATCATCCTCTGTACGGCTCTGACCAGAATTGGCGGTAATCTGAAACGCGTCAGCGCACATGGACGCCTTTCACTCAAATTTTAAACAGCTGTCCTTGCCGCCTCAACTTATGCGTCCTAAAACGCGTTTATCTGAGTCGACGCCTTTTACCTTTCTGTTTACAGACCCGCGAAGGCCCCCTTTCTTCCTCACTTTTTCCCTTAACTTTCTCTCTCCTCAACTCCGAGCTCTCCGGCGACCTCCCCCTTCTCTCTCTAAAATTCCCTCTTCCGAACCATAGAACGCGGTGAGGGATCAAGGAAGATCAAAGCTTTGGCCAAAAGACGGCGGAGGCACGAGGAAGAAGCCCCCGAGGAGGTGCCGGCGGCGCTAGCCGAGGCGGCGGCGTTTTTGGAGGAAGAAGAAGCTCCTCTGGCGCCCGTGGCCATGGAAGAAGAAGAGGAGGGCGACCTCCACACGGTAAGCTCCCTATGGTTTGAATGGGATGAGAAAAAGGGGAGAAAGGGGTTCTTTGAAGAACCCGGAATCTGGTGTTGAAAGGCGTCCAGACCAGGTGACGCCATTCAAAAGGCGTCACACTTGGCTGACGTCTTTCAAGGCCAAATTCCGAATTTTAATTAGATAGAAAATCAAAGTGAATTGCGTCAAGGCGTGTTGACGTATTTCAAAAGAGAAGTGATTTTCCTGTTTTTATTTATTACTGACCCTATTTTTTGTGTTTTTATTTGCAGGGAGTGATGCGGTCCAGGATCTCGTGGGACTTAGTAGTAGGGGCATATAGGGGGCTCCCGGACTTCCAGAAGGCGCGCCTGCGCCGGATGGGGTTCGGCGAAGTCTTAGACATCGAGCCATTTTGGCTCGATCTGGTCCTCCTGCAGGCGCTGCGGGAGAGGTGGCATACGGAAAGCCGGGCTTTCCTAATGTCGTGGGGACATATGGTCCCCACCCTAGAGGATGTGGCCAGGATCACTGGCCTCAGGGTAGAGGGCCGACCGGTAAGTGGGGTTACTTACCCCAACTACCAGGGATTGGCGGAGGCGTTGTTAGGGATAGAGGTGTCCAGCCTAGGCAGAGAGTCTAGGATGGTCCCTAGGGTGGAGGTAGAGGCCGCCTTAGGATTAGAGGAGCCCCGGCGTCGGTCTGATGAGACCCGGAAGGAGTTTAGGGATAGGTTAGCAGAGTCATCCTCCCTTGTATACTGTAGCGACCCTAGTCAGGGGGAGGAGGTAGATAGGCAGCTTAGGGTCTTTTTAGTCTTTTTCTTTGGTCGGTTACTCTTCGGTACGAAGGGCGACCACATTCATTGTAGATTCTTATATCTATTAGATGACCTAGATAGCTTAGGAGAGTATGCCTGGGGTGCGGCCCTCCTGGCCCACCTCTTCGCCGATCTGTCTGCGGTCACGCCGGACCTTGAGACCACCGTCAGCGGCTTCTCGCCGTTCCTCTAGGTATTAAGTGTTTTATTATTTGTTTATGCAATGCCCTGTAATATGATGCTTTACTAACCTATATGTTCATAAATGCAGGTTTGGACCTATCATTACTTCCCGCTCGGCAGAGCGAGGATTGCGAGACCTAGGGCTGTTCCATTGGCCTGCCGTTGGCAGCCGATCGTGGACACCGCTCCTCAGCACCATCAGCTGACGGCACGAAATCGAGCCCCTCCGTTTCCAGCTCGTGATGAGGACCCTGGGCCTCCACCAAGAGTGGATCGACGAGGAGGTCCCGGAGGGCGTCGGGAGGAGCATGAGGGGCAAGCAAGCCCTCACCGACTGGCGTGCCAAGTTCCCGGAGCAATACGAGGACTGGCACCGCCGAGGCGTACGTGTGGAGTCACGGGCGAAGAGTAGCGAGGCTTACCTCCAACAGTACCGGGCCCACTACGCTGATCAGCTTCGGCTCCTCCATCCACTCGATGTAAGTATGCTTTTATGCATCTTTAATTTTATTATTATCTTTCTTATATTTGGTGAATGAATGTATGTATGTGTGATATGCAGGATCCACGTGATGCGGTCATCATCGACCTCCGGGCCCGCCTACATGACGCGGAGGCCCAGTTAGAGCAGGTCCAGAAAGAATTATTTGATCTGGTATGTATGCATGTTTATGAGTGCATGTTTTAATTAATTAATTGTTTTGGCGATTAACACTGACGGTTGTCTGTTGGTGCAGCGAGCCGTCTACACCCAGGCGGCTCCCCCTTCCTTCGGAGCTTCATCATCTTCTTCTACTGCGCACGATGCTGCCCTGGCTGACCTCCAAAGCCAACTCGCCTCCGCCATCCATCGAGCTTCTCTTGCGGAGGAGGACCGGGCCACTCGAGTAAGTTCCATCCTTTGACTTTTTCGAATTTTGATTACTTGATTGCCTTGGACTAATAATGACTTCCCTTCAGGTCGCTGAGCTTCAGGAAGCCCTTCAGAGGGCTGAAGCGGAGCTGGAGCGTTCTCGTGCTGCGGCTGCTCGTGCCGAAGCTGATGCTGCGCGGATCCGAGCTCCGGAGGAGCAGGTGGCCCGTCTCTCCACTGGAGATCTTGCACGTCTCCAGATTCGCCTAGAGGTCGTGACCGAGGAGAGAGATCGCGACCGCCTTCGACTGGAGAGTCTTCAGGGTCGCTTTTCGGTAGCTGAGCACGAGCGCAAGATGGTGGAGGAGAGGTATCAGCGAGCTCGACAGCGTGCCCAGGAGCGTGGCTTGACGAGTGCTTTTACCGCTAGTGTCGCCATGTCTTCCGGCCAGGCAGGGCCGAGCGCGATGGGGCCACCTCCACCTCCCAGCCGAGGACCAGCACCTGATGCGCCCGACGAGGCCCAGAGCCAGCTTGATGAGGGCGGAGGGGAGAGCCAGCCTTGAGGGCTCATGTATTTTTATTTTCTTCTATGTATCATGTACAAAACACCTTTTTGATGATATACATAGCACTTTTTGGGCTCCAATCTTGTGTTCCTGTGTTTGTCTTGCATCTTGTACATCACTTAACAAACAGGTTAAGTATCTATTTAGGCTTAGCCCCTTGCCTGACCAAATAAATGGTCGATTAATTTTTTCCTTCAATAAATGGTCAAGGGGCATAGCCTTTATTAATAAAGGTAATTGAACTATAAGCAAACTTAAGCAAAATGCAACATGCAAGCAGACAGATGCTCACTGAAAATAAAAGGAATGAGACATACCAAATGCAATAAACAAATGCTAATTTAAATATTTTTGTTGTTTTTGAAATATTCATCTTTTTTTGGGTTTTGAAATATGTGCTTTTTTTTTTGGGTTTTGGGATGTATATTTTTTGAATTTTGACATATGTATTTTTTTTTTGAATTTTGACATATGTATTTTTTTTGAATTTTTGACATATGCATTTTTTTGAATTTTTGACATATGTATTTTTTTTTATTTTTTTTTGGTTTTTTGACATATGTATTTTTTTGGATTATTGACATAAAAGATCAGCATAGTACTCAGATCAAAAGATCATATTTATTTATTAACTTGATTTCCAAATTGTTCTTTAACAATTTAACTTAAACCCATCGTGTTTGAACTTGTGTTTTCATTCGTGATCCCATTTGATGATTTGACCCTTAGTCAATCTAAGTCATTCCTTAAGTTTAGAGTACGCCTCTTTAGAAAGAAGGGAAGAATAAGTTTAGAAAGCCCATGAGAGGTTCCAGAGACCTAAGAAGATGTTCCTTTCTTACCCTAATATCCGTTGGGGTTCGGTCATTTCTTTCCGGGGTATTTATCGACCTTGCGTTCCCTTTCGTTTCATTTCATGGCCTTGATGTAACGTTTGTAATGTAATGGCCTTCAGATTTGACATTTTGATTTTGCCTTTTGCTTTTTGTTTTTCTATTCTTTTCTTTGGGACGGATCTCCCCCATTTTTTTTATGACGGCCTCCTACTAAGATAGCGGGTCTTCTTGGTAGTCTATTCTAAGCCTCGTTCCGACATTATGGGCCGAGTGTAAAACAGATTTTTGTTTTAAAAAGGAGTGATTCATACTTTACACTTTTAGTCAAGCTTTCGGTATTCCTTAGGACTTGGCATCTCTTGTTACTCACGAATCAAACGTGTCAGTGTGTGTAGTAATGGGTTTGAAGTTAAATTATCCAGACTAATAAGGAAATTTGAGTTTATAAATTTTCTGATTCCACTGGTCTTTGTACCATACTGATCGACTCTTTGACCTAAGAGTAGTATTTCTTAAGATGTAAGCCATTCCATGGATGATTTAGCTCTTCTCCTTCTGCATTAACAAGACGATAAGCATTACCAGGAAAAGCGTGCGATACAACATAAGGTCCTTCCCAGTTGGGTTGGAGCTTAGAATGCGGACCACCAGGTTTTACAAAAATCTTTTTGACGACCATTTCACCGACTTTGAACTTACGTTCAATGACTTTCTTTTGATAAAAACGTGCTAGTCTATTTTGATAAACTTTTGCATGATTAGCAGCTGACCATCTTTTCTCGTCTAAGAGTTCCAATTGAGCAAGGAGTGCTGAACGGTGTTCATCAATGGAGAATTCCTTATTCAATTGTACTATTAATGACGGTATAAAGATCTCGTATGGAACTACCGCCTCCATTCCAAATGTTAAGGAATAAGGAGTTTGCCCAGTGGGCGTGCGGATTGAAGTTCGGTAGGCCCATAGAGCCTCAACCAATTTTTCTGGCCAGTCTGTGAATTTG